>OY540834.1:5000-5005000 GCA_961205895.1 Mythimna pallens
TAAATTTGGAGGCCACCAGGAGGCATCTTTTGACTCCACTTTATTGGAAATCCACTGAAGCACTGCTGAGAAAAGTCGAAGAAAGTGAAAATATAACCTACAATTTTCACCACGAGGTTGTCGATTCCTGCGTTAGAGGAGGCTGGGTTTTTTTTTGACAGCTTACGAAGACCTTCAAGTCCAGCTCGACGACGTCAAGAACAGAATTTTATCCCTCTCGGAAACGGAGATATTCGGTTTAGAATATCGGAACTTTGAGCTCCTGTACTGAAAATTCTTCAGGCAGGACCCCTTCTTTTTTCGACGGATCCTGCTGCGCGCTTACCTGTTGAAGACATCAGACTTAAGTTAAGATTTTTTAGTTGTTTATCTTTGGAGAAAAACTTAAATTTTGTAATTTTTTCAGTTTTTCATTAATTTTCTTTGATAAATTTTTTTAAATTCATAAATATTTTCAACTAGTTTCGTAGCTATATAAATTACAAAATTTTATTCGTTTTTTCCAAATTTTTATATTTACTGACAGAGAAGATATTAAATTTTTTGTCAATTTCTTAAATATCTCAGTAATATATAGTAAATATAACTTTTTAATTGTAAAAATTGTGTTTAAAACGTAGTTTAGGTTTGGGATTGAGTCCAAAGTCGCGTCCAATAGCTTCAAAAACGACTGAAATTGACTTTTCGGCCATTTTGGTTTTTATAGGTTGTAACGTAAAAATATAAATATCTCCGAAGCTATTGGTCGTAGAAAACTCAGATTTTCACATTGTTCAGTGAGACACACGTGCGGAGATAGCTTTTACATTTTCAGGCGTTTTTCAGGCCTGAAAATTTTTAGTCCTGAAACCGGTCTTGGCGGATAGGGGGGGTCCGGGCAGGGTACTGCTTTCGAAGCCGCAGCTCTCTCTCGACAAACGGTCGCGGAGTTACAGCCACTTGAGTTTGGCCTTTGACAGCTGGGCGGCCATTTTGAAATTCTTTGCCGCTTCATAGCTCCGGACTCTGGGGTCGTAGAGGGTTGCCGTTTTCGCAGGGGTATTTGCGGGGACAGCCTCTGTCCCGATCCACTAGGTTTCAGGTGTTTTGAAGCTGAAAATTTTCAGGATCCTGAAAACCACAAGACGGGACGGGGCTACTTGAGCCAAGCTGAATGAGCCCAGGCACGAGTGTTCTGCGGCCGCGGGTGGTGGAGTTATACCGGGTTGAAGTCTGATTTTGACAGTTCTCTAACTGTCAGATTAAATTTTAGACTCGGATAACTCCTGAACCGTGGGTCGTGGAGGACTCGGGTTTTTTCTGGGGGCATTGGCTGACTCCGTTCTGTTCGACTGACGCGTAATTTAGAGAATACAGCACGGTAAATTATTTCTTCCCGAATCTTATCCCGAGGGATAAAGCTCCTCGAGCGCAGCCGGAAGAGCCCAAGCACGGTGGAAATCGGACAAGGGGCTCAGGAGAAAACCACTCTTAACCATTTTTGAGCGCCATCTTGGATTGGGAAACCAAAATTTTAAACTCCTGTATCTCCGGAACCCTTTGGGCTAGAGCCGTGCTGTTTGGGTTTATTTGGAAGGGCTTGAGAAGAGCTATCTCTCGAACCGTAGAGACCGACTCTACATAGAGTCAAAAATTTTTTTTTTTTCGTGTTTTTTTTTAATTGTTGTTTCTTTTATTTCACTGTTATGCTCATAAGTACGTTGTGTGCACCCCCCTTTTTGACAAAAGACACTATCCCCCTTTTACAGGGATATTAAAACAATTTCTGACGTGCCTAGACTGACTTTCTTGCTATCCCCCTTTTACAGGGATAGTAATAATTCCACATCCGTACTGACTTCTTCACTATCCCCCCCTTTACAGGGATAGTCAAAAGCACCAATCGGTGTTCTTAGGACTAAGTATTACTGATTGACGTTACCGACCGACTGAGCCCCCCTGAACATGCCTCTCGAACACACACCCCGCAAAATGACTACCAAGGTGACAGAGACTAGCTCTGCCAACCCACGGACTGAATCGGAGTGGGCAGGACCCTCCCCCAGCAAGTTGACACAGGCTCCCAGCGTACGCAAGAGCATTGGGGAATGGGGAGAGTGGCAGGGGAGACGGATCAAAGACCGCCGCCTCTGCCACATTTCTTGTTTCACCTGGAAAGCTGACGCAGATCCCGGTGGCTCCCCCAAAGCAGATCCAGAAGGCCACGCGGGCCCTCTGAAAACCATCGCTAAACGACGAAGCTCCGTAGAGACTGCGAGTGGGTCGCCGAAGTTGGCGGTCTCTACCGACAGAGTGAAAGAAGGTAGACTCTGGCTTCAGAGAGCGAAGACACATCTTGGCGAGTCTCGCAATCTGAGGTCAGACATCAAAGCTGGCATCACTCAGGCGGTGGAGGCGAATGTACCAGCTTATAAAAGACATGGCAGCTGAAACCGGACCTGTAAATAAAATAAAAATTAGCCATAATGATAGGGAGGATAAAGGGGTCCCAAGAGAGGGATATGGGAATTCAGGGAAAGACAATGGGAAGGGAAGGGGAAGAGTTAATTAAAATGTTGCTAGTACAAGGGGAAAAAATTGACAAAACGCAATTGGAAATTGTGTCCCTGAGAGAAACCATCGCGTCACAGATAGCCTCTCAAGCCTATTCCTACGCGAGTGTGGCAGCAGCGCAGCCCAGAAGGCACACACCTGAAAAAAGCGCGCTACACTCCGTCACCATAGCGTCGAAAGACGACACTCACACTGGTGATCAGGTTTTGAACGAAGTAAGAAAGGCAGTGAACGCAAAAGATGGTTGGGTTACAGTAGAGAGGGTAAGGAAGGTAAAAGATAAGAAGGTTATAATAGGATGTAGAACGGAAGAGGAAAGGAAAAAGCTTAAGGAGCGACTGCAGAGTACAGGCGGTCACCTTATTGTCGAGGACGTTAAGAACCAAGATCCGATGCTGGTCCTCAAAGACGTCCTATCTTTTAATAGTAATGATGACGTCCTAACTGCATTGAGGAACCAGAACAAGGATTGTTTTCTGTGAACTTGACAAAGGGGACGATCGTATCGACGTCAAATTCAGGCGTCGTGCCAGGAATCCGCTCACGAGTCACATTGTGCTTAGAGTGTCCCCGCAAATTTATAATCGGATGATGGGCAGAGGAGCAGTGCACATAGATATGCAAAAGATTCGGGTCGCAGACCAATCTCCGTTAGTGCAATGCTCTATGTGCCTCTCCTATGGACACGGTAGACGGTTCTGCAAGGACACTCTCCCTAAGTGTAGCCATTGTGGCGGACCACACTTGAGAGGGGAATGTGCGGACTACTTGGCGGCAGCACCACCAACTTGCTGCAAACTGCATGGATGCCAAAGCAGAGAACGCTGAGCATAATGCATTTAGCTCCGAATGCCCGGTGCGTAGAAGGTGGGAAGCACTGGCTAGGGCTAAGGTAGCGTACTGCTAAGGTTATCACAAGTCGCTCCGGGGCAGGGCAGCCCCACCAGAAGATATGCAGTAGCCCAGGCGAACCTCCAGAGGAAAGAGCTGGCAACCACGGAACTCATGATTGAGGCCAGCAAGCGGAAACTCGCGTTCGCTTTGATTCAGGAGCCGTATGTGGGCGGGGTAAGAAGGATGAAGGACTACCGTGGGGCGAGAGTCTTCCAGTGTGCAGCAATAGGAAATGGGACAGTGAAGGCGACTATCGTCGTCTTCGACGACGATCTTGACGTCATCCAGTGCCCGAAACTCACGACCAACAATATAGTTGTAGTGAGGATCCGAACCTCCACTTGGGAAATCGCGGCGGTCTCCTTCTACTTCGAGCCAGACCAGCCCATCGGGCCCATACCTGGATCAGATCAGAAAGATCAGAGAGGAGCTGGGCCCAAGAGGACTGCTAATAGGCGGCGATTGCAACGCCAAGAGTACCTGGTGGGGGAAGCACCATAGAAGACCACAGGGGAGTTGAGATGTCCGGTACCCTGGAAGAGTCTGGATTGCAGGTACTCAACAGAGGTGATACGCCTACTTTTGACACCGTCAGAGGTAATAAGACGTACACCAGCTTTGTAGACATAACAGCCTGTTCTGAAGATCTACTAGATCTAGTAGACAACTGGAGGGTAGACCAGGAAATGACGAGCTCGGACCACAACGCTATCCTACTCGACATACGTCTCCGCAAGAGTAGAGGCCTTAGAGTGCAAAGAACTACAAGGCTATTTAATACGAAGAAAGCAAACTGGGACGCCTTCGATAGCACACTTTCTGATCAAAAATCAGCAAATAATATTAATGTAGACCAAATTAAAGCCATCAACTCGAATCAAGATCTAGAGAATGTAATAATTAAATTTTCCAAAGCCATTACCGAGGCGTGTAACAGCAGCATGCCGGTTAAAAAGAGTACGGAGGTACTCAAGGTCCCATGGTGGAATGATGAGCTCGCCAGGCTGAAAAAAGTTGCCACTACCTTCAGGCGAAAAATCAGGAACGCGGCACCGTACCGCAAAGAAATAGTGGTAACTGAGTACCTGAAAAAGAAAGAAGAATATGAGTGCCAAGCCAAGAAAGCCCAAATAGAAAGCTGGAAAGAGTTCTGTAGAAGACAGGACAAAGAAGGAGTTTGGGACGGTATTTACCGTATCATCCGTAGGACCACCAGGAGACAAGAAGACTTGACCTTAACCAAAGAAGGTGTATTTTTGAACCCAAAAGAGTCAGCGAACTTACTAGCGGAGACATTCTACCCACAAGACCTGGAGGAAACTGACGACGAAGATCATCGCCGTGCCAGAGAAGCGGCAAAGCGGGTAAACGAGTGGCAACATGATGAGAGTCATGATCCACCGTTTACACTGCTGGAGCTAAAGACCGCGGCGGGAAGTTTCAACCCAAAGAAGGCCCCGGGAGCGGATGGCTTCACAGCAGATATCTGCAGCAGAGCTATCTACCAGGACCTGGACGCATCCCTTGCCCTTTACAACAAGTGTCTAGAATTAGGACACTTTCCGGACATCTGGAAGCAGGCAACCGTGGTAGTCCTGAGAAAACCGGGCAAGGATGATTACACGAACCCCAAAGCTTACAGGCCTATTGGTCTGTTGCCGGTTTTGGGGAAGGTCCTGGAGAAGATGACAGTAGCAAGGATTAAATGGCACATTATACCGAGGATTAGTACTCGCCAGTTTGGATTCATGCCCCAGAAGAGCACCGAAGACGCCCTATATACGCTAATACACCGAATTAAGGGTTTGATTGAGCGTAAAAAGCTGGTAACTCTAGTGTCATTGGATATAGAGGGGGCCTTCGACAGCGCATGGTGGCCGGCCATTAGAATCCGTCTGGCTGAGGAAAAGTGTCCGGTAAATATCAGGAGGCTACTGGATAGCTATCTGGCAAGCAGAAAAGTCAGTGTAAGATTCGCTGGGGAAGAATGCACTAGGAGCACCAACAAAGGTTGCGTGCAGGGGTCAATCGGTGGTCCCATCCTATGGAACCTTCTGTTGGATCCTCTGCTTCGGGAATTGGAGCGAATGGGTGTGTACGTGCAGGCCTTCGCTGACGACGTGTGTATGATCTTTGACGGTGACACTGGACTTGACGTCTCGAGGCAGGCTAATACAGCGCTCGCCTACGTCCATCAGTGGGGAGTCAGAAATAAGTTGAAGTTTGCGCCGCACAAAACTTGCGCAATGGTTTTGACCAAGAAACTTAAGTACGACACCCCACTGCTGAACATGGAAGGAGTCAGCGTTGGCATGTTACGGGAGGTCAAGATTCTAGGACTAACCATTGACGACAGACTTACTTTTAATACGCATGTCGCGGTACAGTGCCGTAAGGCCCTTGACATTTACAAACAGCTCTCCAGAGCTGCTAAGGTCGATTGGGGGCTGCATACGGACGTCATTCGCTCAATATATACGGCTACGATAGAGCCAATTATTATGTACGCGTCGGCGGTGTGGGCACCTGCAGCCGGGAAGGTTGGAGTGCGTAAGTTGCTTAACTCGGTGCAGAGGGGCTTCGCTCAGAAGCTCTGCAAATCTTACCGTACGGTTTCTCTACACTCAGCACTGGTGTTGGCGGGGTTACTTCCTCTTGACCTCAGGATACAAGAAGCAGCCGCATTGTATGAGGCAAAAAGAGGGTCACCCCCGCCTGAACTAGGAGATAGGGAGACAGAGCGTCCGGTAAGGTTTGCAGAAGCTCCTCACCCGGCGAAACATATGGCAATGGAAATTATCCAACTGGTAGACCAAAACCTTGTGGACAGGTACAATGTGCAGCAGGTGCGAATATTCACCGACGGCAGTAAGATCGAGGGGAAGGTTGGGGCCGCGCTATCCTTATGGAATAGCGAGGCCGAAATCCAGAACCTTAAGCTCAGTCTGTCCGCATACTGCACAGTCTACCAGGCGGAACTCCTAGCCATATGTAAAGCCACGAGCGTCATCCTCAAAAGGAGGGAGGTGACCTATGGTCTGTACAGCGATTCGAGAGCCGCATTGGAGACGGTCGCAAACCATTGGTCCCTCCACCCTCTGGCCGTTGAGACGAGGGAGAACCTGCAAAAGGCTTTGGTACAGGGCAAAGATGTATCCTTGTTCTGGGTCAAGGCTCATGCAGGACTGCTCGGGAACGAGCGCGCCGACTATCTGGCCAAACATGCGGCTCTAGTGTCAAAGAGGAAACATGACTACGACCAGTGTCCAGTTTCATTCATAAAACGGCAAATACGGCAAGCATCGCTAAAATCATGGAACAATCGGTACGTAGCCGGAGACACTGGATCAGTCACGAAAATGTTTCTCCCTAATGCAATTGATGCATACCGGTTTGTCCGCAAGATAAAACCGGAGGGTAAACTCACCCAGATGCTAACGGGGCATGGTGGATTCTCTCAGTACTTGAACCGCTTCAAGTGCAGAGAGAGTCCATCATGCATCTGTGAACCTAACGCCATCGAAGACGTTGCACACCTGTTAGTGGAATGTCCAACCCACGCAGTACTTAGATTCAATTTTGAACAAAAAGTAGGAAAGAAAATGAGTAAAGCTAACTTATGTGAACTTCTTACTAGTAAAATCACCACCAATGATTTTACTGAGTACTGCACTAAAATATGCGAAATAGTGAATAAGAGAAACAAGGATTAGATAAATAAAATTTGTTAAATTATATAATAATTTATATTAATATTAGCAAAGTGTAACCCTAGATATCAATGTAATAATAGAGAATAAGTGCAGTAATATAAGTATATTTTAAGATGAATAAGTTAGAGAATAAGCAAAACACATAAGGATAGTAATAACTAGATATAAGAATGTAGTAAAGTGTAAAAAGATAATAAAGAATGTAAGATTATAGATATAAGAAATGTAGTAAAATGTAACAAGATAATAAAGTATGTATGAATATAGATATAAGTAAAATAAGAAATAAAATACACGTAGTAATTGTTTTTATAAATAAGAAACTACAAAAATAAAGATGTACAAGCAGGCGAAAAAGCCATCCTAGAAACCAATAAAAATGATAGGAAACTCCCCTTCCTGTAATACAATCCTGGACCATTATCCGGGGATCACCATGTAGGCTAGCTCGCGGGCCGGGCCTTGGCGCCCGGACAGGTATAAAAAAAAAAAAAAAAAAAAAAAAAAAAAAAAAAAAAAAAAAACCTAACCTAACCTAACCTAACCTAACCTAACCTAACCTAACCTAACCTAACCTAACCTAACCTAACCTAACCTAACCTAACCTAACCTAACCTAACCTAACCTAACCTAACCTAACCTAACCTAACCTAACCTAACCTAACCTAACCTAACCTAACCTAACCTAACCTAACCTAACCTAACCTAACCTAACCTAACCTAACCTAACCTAACCTAACCTAACCTAACCTAACCTAACCTAACCTAACCCTAACCTAACCTAACCTAACCTAACCTAACCTAACCTAACCTAACCTAACCTAACCCAGTTCCCCCCCAGCTCTCGTGGCGGTCGGATCGTTTTCCAAGTTGCTCCGCACTTTAAATTCCGAAAAAGTGGTAAAAAGTGCACCGATTTCAACAAATTTGGTCTTGTCGTGCGTGGAAAAGTGTTCCCCGAGCAGTGTCAGTAAGAGTGCACTCTGGATTGCAGTGTTACCAGCTCTGGAAGACGAAAACTGTCTCTTTTGAGGTTAGTTTTCGAAATAAGAACCTCTTAACGCATACCAGAGGAGCAGGAGGCTTGCGACAGCCATTTTTGTGAGCGGAATTGGAGAGGAATAAGATCTAGCAGCCTATGTCATCACCACCGACCCTGAAATCCATTCGGTTTTCAGGAAATTGATGAAAAACCAGAAACCACGTGGTGCTTAAAACCCAATCTAGAAGGGCGAGCGCAACCAGTTTTTGGTCAAGAACAGTGTATCAAAGACATATTTCAGCAACCAGCCGAATTTTTCAGCCACCGTCTGATTTTTGGCGGCAATTTGAAGATTTGAACTTCAACTGCAAATTGCGGCGGAACGAGGACGAATATCAAAATTTTGCAACTGCTATCTTTGGCGCGCTTGCGGAGAGAAGATACCAACTGGTTGGTTGATTTTTAGCCCTAATAGTTTTTAGACTGTAAGCAAAGATTGAACATTTTTCGAAAATTAAAAAATTTCTTTAAAATCTTTTTCAGTAATTTATTATTTTTAGTATATTCGATAGACCTTATTTTATTGTATATTCTGTAAATTTTTCAGATTTTTGCGACCAACGGTCGCGAAGTTGTTGAATTTTTTGTGTTTTTCCTTAATAAATAGGAAAATAATAGCTAATATTATATTTTTGCGACGGATTTGGGTCTAAATACTATATTTCACCTCAATTAAGCCCAAAGCTGGGGCAAAAATACTAAAAACTGCGGATTTTGGCCCAAATCCTCCATTTTGGTTTTATTGGTTCTAAGTTTTAAATTATTATAGCAGGCGAACCGTTTGTCGCAGAAACCTCAGACTTTTTTATAACTGTGTGGCCTGATCTTGTCTTTGGGCCGAATGGGTTTTCAGGCGTTTTCAGAGCCTGGAATTTTTTTGCGCTGAAACCTTATTTGTCAGATAGACGGGGTCAAGCCGGCCACAACATTCGAGGCCGCATCTCTCTGGGACAGACGGTTGCGGAGTTACAGCCATCCAAAGTTGGCATTTGACAGATCGGCGGCCATCTTGGCAAACTTTGAGCCGACGTATCTCCGGGACCGGTGGCCGCAGGGAGCTGCGGTTTTCGCATTGGTGATTGGGGGGGCCGCCTCTGTCGGGCAAACCCGTTTTCAGGCGAATCGGCGTCAAGAAGTTTCGGGAATCTGAAAATCATTTTGCGCGACGGAGCGGAGCGAGCCAAGGCGAAAGAACCCAAACTCGAGTGTTCTACCTCAACTGTAAGGAAAGTTATACCGTGTTGAAATTCGGATTTGACAGTTCTTGAACTGTCAGATCGGTTTTCGGAATCGGATAACTCCCAAACTAGAGGTCGTAGAAACCTCGGGTTTTCTTAGTGGTCATCGTCGGATCGCTCTCTACCCGCCCCAGTGGTTTTCAGGCATTTTCGGCGCCTGAAGATTTTTCGGCCTGAAACCATCGTAGCCGGCCAGATCACGTCGAGCACGTGTAGGCGGACCCAAACACGGTGGAAATCGGTTCAGTGGTTGCGGAGTAATCACAGTGTAACCATATTTGAGCGGCCATCTTGGTCAGAAACCATTATTTTTGCACTTCGATTGCTCCGGAACCCCTGGGGCTAGGTACCCCGAGTTTGGGGTCGTTGGAGCGGGCTCGGCGGGCTCTGTCCGACTAATACATCAAACTGACTCTATGTAGAGTCGAAAAATGAAAAAGTAGAGACTCCTGAATTTTGACACCAGGAACCCTACCGGGTCTGGTAGAGGCGAGATTGGACCACTCCTTAGTGTCTAAGACGCTGTTAAATATAAAACAGAGTTTTGTTTAGTTGTTAAGTGTTTATTCATTGTGCCGTTTTTATATTATATTTTACCTATACAAATTTACTGACTAGATACATACCCTATCAAAATATTTAAATTGATACAGAGCTAGACATCTCTATTGAGGACATATTGTACTTTGACACCTCTATTGAGGAACAAGGACTTTCAATTAATTGGACATACTGATCCCCTCTTTACAGGGATCAGTAAATTAGGCTAAGAAAAATTTTAATTCAATTATTATAATTATTATTTTATCATATCAATTGTTGCTTTTTCTATTAAATTTTTGTTTTCCCTCATAATGTTCCTCTCCAGGACCCCAGCCAAAAAATCGTCCGTAGATCCCCAAGTCTCTCCATCAAATGCGGCACTATCCATCACCTTCGAGGGGGAGGTCTCCCCTCCCATTGCTTCAATTCAAGCCTCAAGCGTGAGGCGAAGCATTGGTGAGTGGGAGGATGGGAAAATGGCGGCGTCTCAGCCTCTTCCGTTGACCACTGCGCAGTCATCTAAGAGAGCTGCCCAGACCGTGGCGGCCTCCCAGAAGTCCATAAAGCGCGCCCCATCTGATGGCAGGGCTGTGGCGCGCCGTACTTCCACTGAGACGCTGGGAATGTCGCCGGGGACGAGCCAGCTGCAGCCGAACAAACCCACCGATCGGGTGACCGAGGCTCGCAACTGCCTTCTGCGCGCGAAGTCGCACCTTGGCGATTCGCGCAATTTGAGGGCAGATCTGAGAGCCGGGATCACCCAATCGGTGGAACGGCTGTACCAGCTTGTGAAAGAAGAGGCGGCGGCTGCTGCACAAGTGAAGGGATTTGAGCTGGCAAGAGAGGAGGTCACACCTCCGCCAGAAGCACCCAAAAACCCCCCGGAGGTTATCTCGTTGCTCGCTTCACTAGCGGAGCACAGCGCACTGGTGAAGGAGAGCAGCGAGAAGATGGAAAAGCTGCAGCAGGCGATGGAGAGGCAGGGGGAACTGTTGGAGAAGACGGCCACCTACGCGAGTGTAGCGGCGGGTCCACCGAAAAGGCAGACCCCAGGAAGGACCGCACTGCACTCGATAGTGGTGACGTCCAAGGACGAAGGGGACACAGGAGAGGAAATTATCAACAAAATTAGAGAGGCTGTCAAAGCCAAAGATGGAGGAGTTGAGATAGAACGCGTGCGAAAGGCAAAGGACAGAAAGATTGTTATGGGATGTAGGTCGGTAGAAGAAAGGGATAAAGTAAGGGAAAGACTAGAGAAGGCAGGAGAGCATCTCGTTGTCGAGGAGGTGAAAAATAAAGATCCTTTGTTGGTTTTCCGGGGCGTCTTTCGCATCTACTCGGATGAGGAAGTGCTGGGGGCGCTACGTAATCAAAACCGGGATGTCTTTCGCGACCTCGACAGTGAGGAAGACCGACTCCTTATAAAATATAAGAAGAACTCCAGGAACCCCCAGACCCAGAACGTGATAGTCAGCACGTCCCCGACAATCTACAACAGGATGCTCGATAAGGGAAGAGCGCGTATTGATCTTCAAACCGTCTTCGTCGATGATCAGTCGCCACTGGTGCAGTGCACGAGGTGCCTTGGGTACGGGCATAGTCGACGACTCTGTAAAGAACCGGCCGATTTATGCAGCCATTGTGGAGGCCCACACCTGCGTGCAGAGTGTGCCAAGTGGCTAAAGGCGGACTGCCCAAAATGCCATAACTGCGTCAAGGCGAAGATGGAGAAGGCGGACCACAATGCGTTCAACCCCGAGTGTCCTGTCCGAGTCAGATGGGACAGGCTAGCACGTGCGACCGTCGCCTACTGCTAAGGTGGTCCCAGTAGACACACTGCCGCACAAAATACTCCAGGTGAATCTTCAAAGGAAGAGACTGGCGACCCATGAGCTTATGATCGAGGCCGAGCAGCGCAAAGCGACTGCAGCGCTGATCCAGGAGCCCTATGTAGGCAACGCTAAAAGGATGAGTGGGACCAGAGGCGTCCGAATCTTTCAGTGCACCAGGCAAGGAGAAGGGACTGTCAAAGCGGCCATAGCCGTCTTTGATCCAAAAGTTACCGTAAAGCAGTACCCAGAACTCACCACGGACAACATCGTCGTGGTGGGGATCCAAACTGGTGCCTGGAAACTAACTCTGGTCTCGTTCTATTTTGAGCCAGACCAGCCCTTGGGGCCATACCTGGACAGCCTTAGGAAGGTGGAAAGCGAGACCGGCCCGCATAAGCTCATTATAGGAGGAGACACTAACGCCTGGAATGTTTGGTGGGGCAGTAGTGAGACCAATAGCAGAGGCGACGAGATGCTGGGAGCTCTCGACCAGCTTGGACTGCAAATACTCAACACAGGGGAAACTCCAACCTTCGACGTAGTTCGTGGTAACAGGCGTTACACAAGCTGCGTCGACGTCACAGCCTGCACAGCGGATATGCTGTCGGTGACCGACGGCTGGCGAGTCGTCGATGACCTGACGGGGTCGGACCACAACGGCATAGAGTTCTTTATAAACCTCGAAAAGTCTATGGGCATCACGGTGCACCGGACTACCAGGATCTATAATACAAAGAAGGCAAATTGGGGCCAGTTTCGTAAGAAACTGGTCCAAATTATGCAAAACAACAATTTGACTGCAAGCCTGCTCGATGAAATCGACAGCGTGCACAAGTTAGACCTGGTAGTCGAGGAACTGACGACGGCGGTACAAGACGCCTGTACCAAAGTGATGTCCAAAAAGAAGACAGTAGAGAAGCTAACCGTGCCGTGGTGGTCAGACGAACTCGCCAGCCTGAAGAGGCAGGTGGTCACCAAGAAGCGGAGGATCCGATGTGCAGCGCCGGTTCGTAGACCAAAGGTTGTTGAGGAGTACCTCAGACAGACAGAGGCCGCATCTCTCTGGGACAGACGGTTGCGGAGTTACAGCCATCCAAAGTTGGCATTTGACAGATCGGCGGCCATCTTGGCAAACTTTGAGCCGACGTATCTCCGGGACCGGTGGCCGCAGGGAGCTGCGGTTTTCGCATTGGTGATTGGGGGGGCCGCCTCTGTCGGGCAAACCCGTTTTCAGGCGAATCGGCGTCAAGAAGTTTCGGGAATCTGAAAATCATTTTGCGCGACGGAGCGGAGCGAGCCAAGGCGAAAGAACCCAAACTCGAGTGTTCTACCTCAACTGTAAGGAAAGTTATACCGTGTTGAAATTCGGATTTGACAGTTCTTGAACTGTCAGATCGGTTTTCGGAATCGGATAACTCCCAAACTAGAGGTCGTAGAAACCTCGGGTTTTCTTAGTGGTCATCGTCGGATCGCTCTCTACCCGCCCCAGTGGTTTTCAGGCATTTTCGGCGCCTGAAGATTTTTCGGCCTGAAACCATCGTAGCCGGCCAGATCACGTCGAGCACGTGTAGGCGGACCCAAACACGGTGGAAATCGGTTCAGTGGTTGCGGAGTAATCACAGTGTAACCATATTTGAGCGGCCATCTTGGTCAGAAACCATTATTTTTGCACTTCGATTGCTCCGGAACCCCTGGGGCTAGGTACCCCGAGTTTGGGGTCGTTGGAGCGGGCTCGGCGGGCTCTGTCCGACTAATACATCAAACTGACTCTATGTAGAGTCGAAAAATGAAAAAGTAGAGACTCCTGAATTTTGACACCAGGAACCCTACCGGGTCTGGTAGAGGCGAGATTGGACCACTCCTTAGTGTCTAAGACGCTGTTAAATATAAAACAGAGTTTTGTTTAGTTGTTAAGTGTTTATTCATTGTGCCGTTTTTATATTATATTTTACCTATACAAATTTACTGACTAGATACATACCCTATCAAAATATTTAAATTGATACAGAGCTAGACATCTCTATTGAGGACATATTGTACTTTGACACCTCTATTGAGGAACAAGGACTTTCAATTAATTGGACATACTGATCCCCTCTTTACAGGGATCAGTAAATTAGGCTAAGAAAAATTTTAATTCAATTATTATAATTATTATTTTATCATATCAATTGTTGCTTTTTCTATTAAATTTTTGTTTTCCCTCATAATGTTCCTCTCCAGGACCCCAGCCAAAAAATCGTCCGTAGATCCCCAAGTCTCTCCATCAAATGCGGCACTATCCATCACCTTCGAGGGGGAGGTCTCCCCTCCCATTGCTTCAATTCAAGCCTCAAGCGTGAGGCGAAGCATTGGTGAGTGGGAGGATGGGAAAATGGCGGCGTCTCAGCCTCTTCCGTTGACCACTGCGCAGTCATCTAAGAGAGCTGCCCAGACCGTGGCGGCCTCCCAGAAGTCCATAAAGCGCGCCCCATCTGATGGCAGGGCTGTGGCGCGCCGTACTTCCACTGAGACGCTGGGAATGTCGCCGGGGACGAGCCAGCTGCAGCCGAACAAACCCACCGATCGGGTGACCGAGGCTCGCAACTGCCTTCTGCGCGCGAAGTCGCACCTTGGCGATTCGCGCAATTTGAGGGCAGATCTGAGAGCCGGGATCACCCAATCGGTGGAACGGCTGTACCAGCTTGTGAAAGAAGAGGCGGCGGCTGCTGCACAAGTGAAGGGATTTGAGCTGGCAAGAGAGGAGGTCACACCTCCGCCAGAAGCACCCAAAAACCCCCCGGAGGTTATCTCGTTGCTCGCTTCACTAGCGGAGCACAGCGCACTGGTGAAGGAGAGCAGCGAGAAGATGGAAAAGCTGCAGCAGGCGATGGAGAGGCAGGGGGAACTGTTGGAGAAGACGGCCACCTACGCGAGTGTAGCGGCGGGTCCACCGAAAAGGCAGACCCCAGGAAGGACCGCACTGCACTCGATAGTGGTGACGTCCAAGGACGAAGGGGACACAGGAGAGGAAATTATCAACAAAATTAGAGAGGCTGTCAAAGCCAAAGATGGAGGAGTTGAGATAGAACGCGTGCGAAAGGCAAAGGACAGAAAGATTGTTATGGGATGTAGGTCGGTAGAAGAAAGGGATAAAGTAAGGGAAAGACTAGAGAAGGCAGGAGAGCATCTCGTTGTCGAGGAGGTGAAAAATAAAGATCCTTTGTTGGTTTTCCGGGGCGTCTTTCGCATCTACTCGGATGAGGAAGTGCTGGGGGCGCTACGTAATCAAAACCGGGATGTCTTTCGCGACCTCGACAGTGAGGAAGACCGACTCCTTATAAAATATAAGAAGAACTCCAGGAACCCCCAGACCCAGAACGTGATAGTCAGCACGTCCCCGACAATCTACAACAGGATGCTCGATAAGGGAAGAGCGCGTATTGATCTTCAAACCGTCTTCGTCGATGATCAGTCGCCACTGGTGCAGTGCACGAGGTGCCTTGGGTACGGGCATAGTCGACGACTCTGTAAAGAACCGGCCGATTTATGCAGCCATTGTGGAGGCCCACACCTGCGTGCAGAGTGTGCCAAGTGGCTAAAGGCGGACTGCCCAAAATGCCATAACTGCGTCAAGGCGAAGATGGAGAAGGCGGACCACAATGCGTTCAACCCCGAGTGTCCTGTCCGAGTCAGATGGGACAGGCTAGCACGTGCGACCGTCGCCTACTGCTAAGGTGGTCCCAGTAGACACACTGCCGCACAAAATACTCCAGGTGAATCTTCAAAGGAAGAGACTGGCGACCCATGAGCTTATGATCGAGGCCGAGCAGCGCAAAGCGACTGCAGCGCTGATCCAGGAGCCCTATGTAGGCAACGCTAAAAGGATGAGTGGGACCAGAGGCGTCCGAATCTTTCAGTGCACCAGGCAAGGAGAAGGGACTGTCAAAGCGGCCATAGCCGTCTTTGATCCAAAAGTTACCGTAAAGCAGTACCCAGAACTCACCACGGACAACATCGTCGTGGTGGGGATCCAAACTGGTGCCTGGAAACTAACTCTGGTCTCGTTCTATTTTGAGCCAGACCAGCCCTTGGGGCCATACCTGGACAGCCTTAGGAAGGTGGAAAGCGAGACCGGCCCGCATAAGCTCATTATAGGAGGAGACACTAACGCCTGGAATGTTTGGTGGGGCAGTAGTGAGACCAATAGCAGAGGCGACGAGATGCTGGGAGCTCTCGACCAGCTTGGACTGCAAATACTCAACACAGGGGAAACTCCAACCTTCGACGTAGTTCGTGGTAACAGGCGTTACACAAGCTGCGTCGACGTCACAGCCTGCACAGCGGATATGCTGTCGGTGACCGACGGCTGGCGAGTCGTCGATGACCTGACGGGGTCGGACCACAACGGCATAGAGTTCTTTATAAACCTCGAAAAGTCTATGGGCATCACGGTGCACCGGACTACCAGGATCTATAATACAAAGAAGGCAAATTGGGGCCAGTTTCGTAAGAAACTGGTCCAAATTATGCAAAACAACAATTTGACTGCAAGCCTGCTCGATGAAATCGACAGCGTGCACAAGTTAGACCTGGTAGTCGAGGAACTGACGACGGCGGTACAAGACGCCTGTACCAAAGTGATGTCCAAAAAGAAGACAGTAGAGAAGCTAACCGTGCCGTGGTGGTCAGACGAACTCGCCAGCCTGAAGAGGCAGGTGGTCACCAAGAAGCGGAGGATCCGATGTGCAGCGCCGGTTCGTAGACCAAAGGTTGTTGAGGAGTACCTGAAACAGAAAGAAGAGTACGAAAAAGCAATAGTCAAAGCACAGGTCGAGAGTTGGAAGGGTTTCTGTGAGAAACAAGACCGAGAAGGTCTGTGGGAGGGAATATACAGAGTGATCCGGAGAACAGAGAAAAGAGAGGAGGACATACCGATGGTGAGGGATGCTAAGACATTGGACCCCGAAGAGTCAGCGAGGTACCTAGCACAAGCGTTCTACCCTGAAGACCGTCCGGAGGGGGATAACGAGGAGCACAAAAAGATGCGGCAAAGAGCGGAAGAAGTGAACGGCGGGAACCAAGTTGAACCCTTGGATCCTCCGTTCACTCTTGATGAGCTAAGGCGAGCAGTCTCCTCGTTCAACCCCAAAAAAGCCCCCGGTTCCGACGGTCTGACGGTGGACATATGGGGCCACGCGATCCAGCTAGATCCAGACCTAGCTTTGCGCTTGATGAACAAGTGCCTGGCGCATGGATACTTTCCACGGCCCTGGAAAGAGGCAACAGTTGTTGTGCTCCGCAAGCCCGCGAAAGAAGACTACACCACTCCGAAATCATACAGGCCGATTGGTCTTTTGCCTGTACTCGGCAAGATATACGAGAAGATGCTCGTGGCCCGACTCAAGTTCCATTTGCTACCTAGGATGAGTACTCGCCAGTACGGCTTCATGCCCCAAAAAAGCACTGAGGACTCCCTCTACACACTCATGGGGCACATTCGTGGCAGACTCAAAGCAAAGAGGCTTGTCACGATCGTGTCCTTGGACATAGAGGGAGCCTTCGACAGCGCTTGGTGGCCGACCATACGAGTGCGTCTGGCAGAGGAAAAGTGTCCTGTGAACTTGAGAAGGGTCTTTGATAGTTACTTGTCCGAGAGAGTGGTGAAAATCAGGTACGCGGGAGCGGAGCATATATCCAGGACGGAGAAGGGATGCGTCCAGGGGTCCATCAGTGGTCCCATATTATGGAACGTTGTACTGGACCCGCTGATTAAGGAGCTAGAGAGTATGGGGGTCTTCTGTCAGGCGTTTGCGGATGATGTCGTCCTTGTGTTCGATGGGGAGACGGCGCTTGAGGTCCAAAGGGATGCCAATGTCGCCCTTGAGTACGTGCGCGCATGGGGTGTCGCAAACAAGCTTAAGTTTGCGCCGCATAAAACCAAAGCTATGCTGATAACGCGCAAATTGAAGCATGACACCCCATGTCTCAGAATGGGCGGGGTGGACATTGGCATGTCTGAGGAAATCAAACTGCTGGGTCTCACCATCGACCACAAGTTGACTTTTAACACCCACGTCGCGAACGTATGCTCCCGAGCCATCGGTATTTATAAGCAGCTATCGAGGGCCGCAAGGGCCAGTTGGGGTCTGCATCCTGAGGTCATCCGCTGTATTTACACAGCTGCAGTGGAACCCATCGTCCTGTACGCGGCGAGTGCATGGTCGCCGGCCGTAACCAAAATTGGAGTCCAAAAGAAATTGAACGCCGTCCAGAGGAGCTTCGCGCAGAAGCTGTGCCGAGCCTATCGCACGGTCTCCTTACACTCGGCACTGGTGCTGGCTGGAATACATCCCTCTCGACCTCCGAATTCGTGAGGCAGCTTCACTCTATGAGGCCAAGAGGGGGTTACCCCATCCGGCACTGGGAGACAGGGAGATTGAGCGAGTGGCATCGGCACTACAGATGCCACATCCGGCCGACCAGAGGACCATTGAACTGCGTTGCCTGGTAGACGAGGAGCAATACAATAACCACCGTGACTACGCGGTGAGGATCTTTACAGACGGCAGCAAGATTGAGGGCAAGGTCGGTGCAGCACTGTCCGTGTGGACCGACCAGGCTGAGGTCAAGGCCCTCAAGCTTGCTTTGCCGTCTTATAGTACCGTCTATCAGGCTGAGCTCCTCGCCCTCTGTGAAGCAATGAAGGAAGTCCTCCGAAGGACAGAGACGGCGTTCGCTATCTACAGTGACTCCATGGCAGCTCTCCAAACCGTCGTGAACCCCGAAGCCCTCCACGCCCTTGCAGTGGAAACGAGGGACGCCATCCACCGCAGCAGTATCCAGAACAAGAGTGTCTCCTTGTTCTGGATCAAAGCTCATGTGGGGCTGGAGGGTAATGAGAGAGCCGACTCACTCGCAAAGGAGGCTGCTCTAAGGTGTAAGCGGCAACCCCACTACGATAAATGCCCGGTTTCATTCGTTAAGCGTATGATCCGAATGGATACGCTGAGCAAATGGAACCGGAGGTATTGTGCTGGAGAAACGGCGGCCACAACGAAATTATTCTTCCCGTGCGCGGTCGGTGCATACAGGACGGTGCGGAAGATAGAGATGACCCAGGAGCTGACCCAGGCCCTAACGGGGCACGGTGGGTTCTCCGAATACCTGACTCGTTTCAAATGCAAAGAGAACCCAGCGTGCGCTTGCGATCCTGACAAGCAGGAGACAGTCCTCCATCTCCTGACGGAGTGCCCTGTGTATTCCTCCCACAGACACAACTTTGAGATGAGAGTCGATATGCCAGTGAACCGAAACAATCTAAGTCTTTTAATAAGCGACCGAAAGATAAGAAAATATTTTGTGAAATACATAATAAAAATTGTACAATCTGTCAATGGACGGAACAAATAATTGACATGATATAATTATGAGTAAATTTTGTTATTGTATATTACTATTATTTATTGATTTTATATAAGTTTATGACAAATTAAATAATGACTTAATATTATAATTGGAATTTTAACTACTATTTAAGAATTATTTATTATCCTTATTTTACAATGTAAATATAATAAACTACAAATACAATAACTAAAATCGAAAGCCTACAGCCAGGTAACAACCAACAAAAAGAAAATAATAATTTGAAATATGTAAACAATAGAATTAAAATTGTAATAAGAAACTATTGAATTTAGAGAAAGAGAAAGTGTAAAACGTAAAAAAAGAATAAAAAACAGTCTCCCGCTTCTTTAATCAAACCCTTATACCCAACAAAAATAAATATATGTAAATAAAGAAAGATTATAAAGAATTGAACAGAATAGAGGAAATAGCAGTAGTTGGGAATCCCACCCACAAAAGGAAAAGAGAGGATGAATGCTAGAAAGATACAGTATGAAGAATGAAAGTACGAGAGGCATAGAAGCGGGAACTAGAATGAATGAGAACTATAGTGGCAAGCATAGACTCCGATACATGTCGGAGGTAAAAAAAAAAAAAAACCTAACCTAACCTAACCTAACCTAACCTAACCTAACCTAAACTAATTTCGGCAGCCATCTTGGGCAGTTAACCTAAAATTTCAAACAGCCATATCTCCGGAACCTTTTGCAGTAGACCCGCCGAGTTTGGGGTCATTCGGAGAGGCTCGGAGAGGGCTTTCTTTCTGAGGGTAGAGTTTGGCTCTACATAGAGTTAAAAAATTTCTTCAGTATTTCTGTACTCAATTCACACTCATACACTTGAAACAGCCTGTGACACGCGGGAAAACTAGTAAAACTCTTGTTCTCAGCATTGGAGACTGGTATTACTTAGCTTTAAGTTTAATTTTAATGTTGTGACTGTGCTTTTTATAAATAAGGGCTGCATACACACCGATTACGGTCACCCTACTGACTTCAGACGGCATCCCCCTTTTACAGGGATAGCAATATCACAATCGACCACTCGCCGTTCTCCATTTACAGGAACAGCGCAGTATCTATTGCGGACTCTTATTATCCCCCATATACAGGGATAGTAGAACTTAGAAAATAGGACATTTACATTTTACCATATAGACGATCTAGCTTTTGACGAGACATCATGCCTCTTGCACATTCTCCCCACATGAAAGCTGTACCAGAGACCAACTCCCCAGTCGACAAGGAGAAGGCAGGACCATCTCCCAAAACGACTCCCACTCCAAGTGTTCAGAAGAGCATTGGGGAGTGGGAAAATAGTAAAGTTAGGGAGCCGAGGACAGCAGCATCGACCACATTCACAAAGTCACCCAAAAAGCAAGCGCAGCTCCCAGCGGCCCTTCCGAGAGCTGCGCTTAAGGTCACGCTGCCCCAAATCGCAAAAGAACCAAAGAGGCGTAGCTCCACAGAGACCATGGGTGGGTCGCAAAAGACTATTGCTTCGGCCGACAGAGTGACCGAGGGCCGGACCTGGCTTCAGAGAGCGAAAACTCAATTGGGGGAATCACGCAACCTGAAGTCAGAGATAAAGGTAGGTATCACTCTGGCGGTCGACTCCATGTACAAGTTGATCAAAGAGGCAGCAGCAGAGATGGAAGCCCTCAAGCAAAAATCTGGCCAACTAGAGGTCAGGGACCCTATATCTCCTCTCAGTATTAATGCACGGAGTGAGGATGCAGGAGATACAATCGACAAAAACAGGACAGGAGATACAGTTCTCCTGATAGATAAAATTGAGGCGCATTCTAAGCTGCTGGAGGAGAATAACAAGCGCATGGAGGACCTCAAACTAGCACTAGAGGAGCAAAAGTCACAGACCGAGATACCCTCATATGCCAGGGTGGCTGCAGCCAGTAGTGGGACGTCAGAAAAACACTGCACTGCACTCGGTAGTAGTCACCTCGAAAAATGAAGCAGAGACTGGGGAGGAAGTACTGGAAAGGGTGAGGAAAGCGGTAGAGGCTAAGGATGGATGGGTAAAGGTTGAAAGGGTGCGAAAGGCTAAAAATAGGAAGGTAGTTATGGGATTTGAGACGGAAAGTGAGAGAGACAAGGTGATAGCATCAACCTCACTGTGGAGGCTGTGAAAAACAAAGACCCGATGCTGATACTCAGAGACGTCTTGGCAGTAAACACCGATGAAGACGTCCAAAAAGCCCTGAGGAATCAGAATCGGGATGTTTTTCGTGGCCTCCGCGATGGGGAAGATAGAATGGAAGTAAGGTACAGAAGAAGAACAAGGAACCCGCACTCTGTACATATTGTGCTGAGCACGTCCCCCGAACTATGGCAGCGAGTGACGAAAAGAGGATACGTCCACGTATACCTTCAGAAAGTCCGGGTCGAAGACCAGACCCCACTCATGCAGTGCACTCGCTGCCTGGCTTACGGGCACGGGCGAAGGCATTGTCCAGAGAAGGCGGACTTGTGTAGCCACTGCGGTGGTCCTCACTTAAAGACGGAATGCCCAGACTGGATGGCGGGGGGCACGGCAATATGTAGGAACTGTAACAGAGCAAACCTGCTGAATAAAGAGCATAACGCCTTCAGCTCAGATTGCCCTGTCCGCCGCAAATGGGACGCAATAGCGCGGTCAACCACTGCATATTGCTAAGGGCGCACCAGGGGAAAAAATCGCCCTCAAATTCGCACAGGCTAACCTCCAACAGAAAAAACTAGCGACCAACGAGCTGTTGTTGGAAGCAGAGAAGCGTAGAATTTCTGTTGCGCTCTTATAGCAGCCATATGTCGGAAGCGCAAAAAATATGAAAAGCCAGAGAGGAGTGCGGATCTTCCAAGACACTGGTACCGTACACATTGCTTTTGCAATATTTTTTATATTAGTAGACGCCAACCACCATAAATTCGTTAGTAATTTTCTTTTTGTTGACGTCATTTATTGATAATTGTAATTACTTATTGTTTATTGTCTTATTCTTATATATATTCTTGTATATTGTCTTATTCTTATCTTATCTTATCTTCAGCGCATCAGTAGTTATGTCGACTTGACCGCATGCTCCGACAACATCCTGGGACTGGCGGAACACTGAAGAGTAGACGAGGGCCTCACGAGCTCCGACCACAATGGAATACTCTTTGACTTTAGGCTGGAGAGAGCGAAGGAAATGCAAATAGAAAGAACCACGCGCATCTTCAATACCAAAAAAGCCAATTGGCAAAAATTTCATACGAAATTTTCGCAATTGAAAATAGACTTTAAAATTACAAGAACAGCAATAGAACAAATGAATAGCACACAGTTACTGGATATTACCACAAACAACTTCACAAAAATCTCACAGGAAGCATGTCGTGAAGCAATGCCTATTAAAAAAGTCAAAGATAAGCTTACCATGCCATGGTGGTCGGAGAAACTCGCTGAGATGAAGAGGAGAGTCGCTACCAGTAAAAGAAGAGTGCGATGCGCTGCCCCAGTCCGAAGACCGATGGTTGTCGAGGAGTACCTAAAACGAAAGACGGAATACGAGGTAGAGGCAGCTCGAGCGCAGACCGAGAGTTGGAAAGAGTTCTGCACCAAGCAGGACCGGGAAGGTGTATGGGAGGGGATCTACAGAGTTATTGGAAGGACGACGCAAAGAGGGGTGGATGTGCCCATGGTGGAGGACGGTAAGGTATTGGATTCAAGGAGCTCCGTGAAACTAATCGCGGAAACCTTTTACCCACCGGACCTCGAGTGCACCGATACCACCTATCACACAAATACCAGGGCAAAAGCCAAAGTGGTAAATGAGCACGAAGAGGAAAACTCGCAAGATCCACCCTTTACGCCGACTGAGTTGCGTCTTGCCTGTGAATCCTTCAATCCCAAGAAGGCTCCGGGAATAGATGGCCTCACAGCCGATATTTGCAGCCAAGCCATTGGAGGGGAGCCCGATGCCTTCCTGGCGCTTCTGAACCAATGTCTAAAACTCGGGTATTTTCCGAAGTCTTGGAAGGAGGCCACGGTGGTGGTGCTAAAGAAACCTGGGAAAAGAGACTACACCACCCCAAAATCATATAGGCCCATAGGCCTCCTTCCGGTCTTGGGCAAGATATACGAGAAGATGTTGATGGCTCGCCTCAAGTTCTATATTTTACCAAGGATGAGTACTCGCCAGTACGGATTCATGCCCCAGAGGAGCACTGAGGACTCCCTCTATGATCTAATTAAGCACATTAAGAGTAAACTTGATCTCAAGAAAACAGTCGTGCTAATATCCTTGGACATAGAGGGAGCCTTCGACAGCGCCTGGTGGCCAGCAATAAGAGTCCGATTGGCTGAGGAAAAGTGTCCTCTTAACTTGAGAAGGGTCATCGATAGCTACTCGACGGACAGAAGGGTCAGGGTTAGGTATGCGGGCGAAGAATTCTCCAAAGGCACGAACAAAGGCTGCGTACAGGGCTCCATCGGAGGCCCGGACTTCTGGAACCTTCTGTTGGATCCCCTCCTAAAAAGCCTGACTGATAAAGAGGTCCACGTGCAAGCGTTCGCAGACGACGTAGTCCTTGTCTTCGACGGTGACACAGCAATGGAAATAGACTGTAAGGCAAACGTCGCCCTCGAACATGTTCGAACGTGGGGAGTCGATAACAAGTTAAAATTCGCGCCGCAAAAAACAAACGCGATGACAATCACGCGAAAACTAAAATACGACATCCCACGTTTGAGCATGGGCGGGGTTGAAGTACCTATGGCCAAAGAGATCAAGATCCTGGGTGTCACCGTCGACGACAAGTTGACCTTTAACACGCACGTCAGGAACGTCTGCCAAAAGGCGATCGGGGTTCACAAACAGCTGTGCAGGGCAGCAAAGATTAGCTGGGGACTAAGCCCCAAGATCATAAAAATTATCTACGTAGCCACAGTAGAACCGATTATCCTGTACGCCACCAGCGTATGGGCTCCAGCAGCGGGCCAGCTGGGAATTCAAAAGCAGCTGGGCGTCGTGCAGCGCGGGATAGCACAAAAAATGTGCAAGGCGTACCGTACCGTCTCCCTCAACTCAGTGCTTCTGTTGGCGGGGATACTTCCTCTGGATCTCCGGGCTCGAGAGATGGCCTCACTTTACGAGGCCAAGAAGGGAGTGTCACTGCCAATGCTGGGAGACAGGGAGATGGAGCAGCCAGTGCCCGCGTTGAGGTCCCCGCACCCCGCAAAGCGTATCAACCTGGAGTTCAAAAGTCTGGTAGACCGGGAGCAAGTTGACGCCAGCGCCAAACCGGAGGTGAGGATTTTCACCGACGGTAGGAAAATTGGGGGGCGTGTCGGCGCTGCGTTGTCCTTGTGGAACAGCGAGGTTAAAACACGTGCCCTCAAGCTGGCGTTACCAAGCTACTGCACGGTCTATCAGGCGGAGCTCTTGACCATATGCAAAGCAACTGGGGAAATCCGGAGGAGTGCGGCGTCCAGTTTCGGCATCTATAGTGACTCAATGGCCCTCTTATCAGTGAAAAACCACAGCCTTCATCCCCTGGCAGTGGAAGCAAGAGAGAACTTAACAGCTGTTTCTCTCCAGAACAAGGTAGTCGACTTGTTCTGGATAAAGGCTCACGCAGGGATTGAGGGTAACAAGAGAGTGGATCAGCTAGCAAAAGAGGCCGCCATCTTGAGCAAAAAGAAGCCGGAGTACGATCTTTGTCCTGTTTCATTCGTCAAGCGTTGCATTCATTCGGCAGCGCTTGACGAGTGGAATAACAGATACAGAGCCGGTACAACGGCTTCTGTCACAAAGATGTTTTTCCCGGATGCGGTGGCGGCGTATAGGATAGTCAGGAAGCTATGGATAGAAGGGATCTTGACTCAGGTCATGACGGGGCACGGTGGATTCTCTAAATACTTGCATCGCTTCAAGTGTAAGGAGAGTCTATCGTGCATCTGCGACCCAGATATAGCAGTCAGTGCCACACATACTGGTTCGCTGCCCTGCATATGCTCGTGAAAGGAACGAATTAGAACAGGAACTAGATATGGATCTAAACGAAGAAAGCATAAGGGTAATAATATCAGGGAAAAACAGGACCCAATTCTTAGATTACTGCATTAAAATTGCCAAAAGAGTAATAAAAAGAAATAGAAGTGATCGGTAATGTATGCAGGTACTATATAATAAGTATATAAGTTATGCATATAGAAAAAATAGGTAGTATAATAAGGTATTGTAAACAGTAAACAGTAACGAAGAAATATAAATGTTAGAGTAAGTTATATGTAAAATAGAAATTTAAATAGAATAAGAAATAAAATGTACCATAGTCTATAAGATCCTTGTCGTTATCAAAATAAAAAAAAACCCATCAGAGTTTGATTGAACCTCGAAAGAAATATAGAAAGCAAAATGTTGGGCATAGAAATAATAGACAGGAAGACAAGTTTGTATAATTCATTCATTCTGTGCAGTGAGCAATGTCGCCTTAAGTTAAGGCCATACAGCTTATATAGTCTTTCCCTACTTACCCTAATATCTTTAGTCACCCAGTCACTAAATACAAACTTAGGGAAAATATTTTTGTGCAACAAGAGAGCAAAGTTGTTTTTTGCTGCGAGTGCTAATTTTGAGTCCCGAGCAAGCGAAGGATTCTTTGATTGAACCACGAGCGTTAGCGAGTGATTCTAAAGTAGAATCCTGAGCGAGGGGAGGGATTCAAAGGCACGAGATGCAAAAAGTTTTGCTCTCGTGTTACGCACATAATTTTTCACTCCAGCAGCGAGAACACATATTACTTGGGAAATAAAATAATTAACAGTAATAGATTTAATAATGATTTCAATTAAAATAAATACTATCTCTGTCGCTAGTTTTGCTCATATTTTACAATTATTTTAACATTCTTAATCTTATTTGCCACTATTTTATTTCCGCTGTTTTTTTTAAAGCACGTTCTAAAACAGTCAATGTTGTAACTAGAAATAATTATTTAAAGGTTAAATGCCAGTTTTATTTGCTGCTATAAGTACTCAGGTACTCTTATTTTTGTTCAAATACAATAATAAATTTAAAATTCAATAAATTTTTTATAAAAAAAAAACAATTTTATATTTTACAAATATTTTCTATTTATTACGCATTTCCAAACGTGTTTTACTTTGTGGTGGAATTTCAAAATCGGAATGAATTTCAAAATGGCATGTTTCTCACTCGTTTTTTTATAAGGGCGAGAAAGATACAGAGTACAGTGCAGTTCGAATGTTTCGAACTGTATGGTATACTAAAAAAAGAATAATTAAAAAGTTACTTTGTCTCACGCAGTGAGCAAAATCGAGTTTTGCTCACTGTTATGAAGCAGCAAAACCTATTTGTTTGAGCTGCTGTGGTGAAAATAACTATTTCAGTGGTACTCAATGAATTTAATACAGCTTTTGAAAAGAAGTCTAAATAAAATTATCATAAAATTTATTGGCCTAAATTGTCACATCAATATCATGGCCCAGAACATTTAACTTATTTTCTAAGTTCCTATTATTATTTTTTTGTTTGCCTATTGTAATTGGCTTAAATCTAAATAGTCACAATTGCAGAAAACATTATCAATACAAGTTGCAGAGGTTGGAGTTACTCTAGTTGGTTTTGTAAAAACATTAGTCAAATTAAATGATTTAAAAAGACTTAAAAATCTGCTGCTTTCAATTTATAATGACAAAATTACGCTTAGTTGATCATTTTGGGCAAAACACAAAACGCAAATATACCTTTTACCTCAAAATATTTATGAATTTTCATTAATTCTTTTAATAAATACACATGCAGGCCTTTTAAATACACGAGTTTCTATCTAATTAAAGAGATGCAAGATTTAAGCGGCCTGAATTTAACAATCAGTTTAAAAATATCATGTATACAAACAATGAAAAAAAACTTTACTTTCAACCCGGTTAACTGGTTGTTTCAGGAAACCAGAAAAGAAACCGGGTTTTAATTATGGCCGGTTTTGCATTCCCTAGTCTGAGCCCAGCCGCGCTCCAGAAAGCTAAAACATGCAAAATGCCTTATGCCGACGACCTTAAGATTTTTGCCAATGTTAACTCTGTGGTGGACTGTATAGCTCTCTAGCATGACATACTACAGCCCTAAGTAAATGGGCCACTACCAACAAGATGGAATTTAACATCTCCAAATGCCAAATAATGAGCTTTGGCCGCATGCGAAATCCTGTACAGTACGCAGTGACGGATTAAGACTACTTGTTGCCCTAAGCAATCTACGCCTGTGGGCCCCCCTATCCGTATATCGTCAGTTTTTTGTAAAATGAGGTGATGAGATGTACCTTAGAAGTGGAGTAGGTGCGACAACAATAAAAACCAAAACATAATTTATTTATTATGTAAGGGTTAAAGTATGAAATTGCCGATTTGTACTGAAAAATTCAATTTTTTTTTTTATACCTATACATTGCTGCCATCTAATAGGAAGGTCATTTATGCCTTTGCGATAGAACTCTGGTGATCTAGATTCTGTATGAAAGCATTTCGTACTGCCTCCTGAGAAGAAGACTATCACGTAGAAAATTGTCTAAACCACGAAAAAAGTGGTAGTCCGTTACAGCAAGGTCTGGCGAATACGGAGGGTGACGAATGGTTTCTAATTGCAGGTCCTGTAGGTTTAAAACAGTTTCTCGTGCTATATGAAGTCTCGCGTTATTATGGAGCAATAATGGTGAAGATTGATTCATGAGTCGGGACTGTTTCACTGCTAGTTTTGCTATCATTCTTCCGAGTTTGGCCAGATCGAAGAAAGCTATAGTAAATAACACCATGCTGAGACCACCAAACAGTAAACGCGCGAATTATCAAACTAGTCCTAGAAACTTTTTTTGGTGACGTGAGATTGAGACGTGATGCCCTAAGGACGGATATTTTTTGTGCTTCTTCTGGTGCCCCCCCAGACGTGATGCCCTAGGCAATTGCTTAATTTGATTAAGGGTTAATCCGTCACTGACAGTACGACCACAGTATGAACAGTGGTCTTATAACCAGAGTCTCGACTCGACGGTGAAAGACCTCGGTGTCCAATTTGACAATTTTTTACATGCAAAGTTGTTCAATTAGTTGTTCCGAATAATTTCAATCTCTCTAGAAAGCATAAATTATTTAATGTCCCGTTTTGTCGCACTGTGCCGCATATGCTAACAATGCCCAACGCGCTCGTGGAGACCAACCCTGGATTGGATTTGTTTGTTGATGATTGGAAGACAATATTATTTCTGTGAGAAGACAGAGTGAAAGGATTAACGTATTTTAGTATTAATGGCTATTTAGCTGTACTAAATAAATAAATCCCTATTCTAAAAAAGTAACTGTATTCATACGAAGATATGGCTCAAAGGACTTAGTAACCAAACCCAAAAATATTATTTAAAAAAAGTTGTGTGATATATCTAATTTGGCGGGAATTATTTCATTTATTTTTCGAGTAAGCGTTACTAGCGGTATTAACGTTTATTCGGCTAGAGCTGCAAAAAGAAATTTGGTACAATAGCATTATTGACCATGGACGTAACCGATATTGGAAAAGTCGCTAGCAGAAAAAGAATGAACACTGATGCAGAGAAACTCAGAGAAAAAGTATCGCGTGAAACCGCTAAAATTATTAAGCTGAAGGTTTGTATTATTTAAGTTCAATTTAAAATGATTCTTGTGCGACATGAAAATCTCGGTCCGACCGAGAAAAACAATAGTGAATCCATTAGAAACTACTCATTAGGGCCTAAGCAAACCGGGACGGCCGGCATGGCAAAAGATTTTACCACCAGCCAGTGCACACTAGCCACATATATAACCATACCATTCCATTGTACCGTTCCATTCCAGCGCCTTGCTATGGCATGCCACGGCACGTCAAAGTATGCTACGGCAGTTTCTGCTGCCCGATACATATTTCAGTTATAAATAGCGTTTGATACCGTTGACAGACGCTGGCATCCTTCGGCATGCCGTTGTCTACCGCAATGCGCCACGACATCCTGCCGCGGGAGCCCGTGACGCGTCTTTCAATGATATGCGATGATATCCCTTTCGATACCACGGAATCGTTTTAAAGCATAGGAATTTATGTCGTATTTCTATTTCGATTATTTAATTGTCCATTGGTAAAAAAAAAAATCCTTTACCCTGCCATACCGTCCAGGTCTACGTAAACCTTAATAATTAACTGATTCACTTAACACTTTAGATGCTTTCAGGTTATAAGATAGGTCAATTAAATAATAGAATTAATTTAAATAATTTAGGTATTTGTATTTTAACTATAGAAAGTATAATCTATACATAAACTTAATAAGTAATAAACAAAGACATTAAATATATACTTACGTAATAAATCTGTAGAAGTTTTCAGTTGTGCGCGCCTCACGTAAAATGTACGAAATCGATGTAGATATCTTGTATACATTAAAATTACTTGATATATTACTTAGGCTTTCTTTCATCGTAATTGGTTGACTATATCGAAAGGTTTACCTACTACATTCATTAACTGTAAGGCGGTACGAAGTTCACCGGGTCAGCTTGTAGATAATATATAAAGAGCCCGAATTTTGTTTGTTTCGACATGCAGGTAACCTAATCTCCGAAACCACTACAATGACGGAACACAGGTTTTTTTTGTATATCAAGTACTAGCTCCTGCCATTGACCCGCACCCGCGTGATAGTAGGTTTCTTCTACAAACACAATATTGGATCGCCGTTTCATCCCTTTAGGGGGTGAATTTTGAAAAATTCCTTCTTATTCTTTACAAACATCATAAAAAGAACCTCGGCGCAAAATTCCAGCTTTCTAGGTTCAATAAGGGCATGGTCTGGACGTTGATACGATGGTGAGTTAGGGAATGCCTGATGTTCGTCAATGGTCATCAAGGTCACTGACCTTGAGGTCAAGGTCACATTCAGTGTCCCCCGATGTTCCCCCACCCGTCTAGTTCCATATCCCACCGGATCCCGAAGGCATGTCTTCGATTAATAAATATTCGATGAATCGTTCAGTCAAAGTAGCGTTTGGCGCTAAAAGGTTGTTTCGCATTAGATTAAAGGTATTCGATTAGTCGTCCAGTCGACTTTTCGTTAATCAACCATAATATGACTCTCGAAATAACGTTAAAATAAATTGTAGATTTGAAAGCGGTACCTACCAGTACCTACCTACCCATTTAATTTACTTAATTATAAACATTCGTGGTTTTTCAGGATGAGTATCTACGAAATCCTACTCTGTGCGTGGCATATATAACACGCACTTGACTGGGATTTGTTTGCACATTTGACAGCGACATGCCAAATCATCATCAAAACTGTAAAACATCAATCCACAATCGTCTGCAATGGGCTCGTGGTGCCTAGCGATCTCTTGTAGAACATAGATGTCCATGAAACAGAAGTTATCACGCTATAGATATCAATCTCTAGTCGATCATACAAAAAGTAATCGTATCGTATCGCGCTCGGTCAGGTGGCGCAGGATACGGCGTACTGGGACCTAAAGGAGCGGCTGCAGCAGCTAGCGGGCGCGCACGAGCGCCTGCAGCAGAACATGGTCGAGGTGCAGATGCAGCACGAGGCAGCGTCGGCGCAGTACGCGGCGGAGCGGCGCCTGCGCCCCGACACGCTCAACAAGCTGGCGGGCGCGCGCGGCGTGTGCGGCGTGCTGGAGGAGTACGGCGCGCGCCTGCGGGGCTGCGTGGCGCGCGCGCGCCGCGACCGCGCCGCGCTGCAGGCCGCGTACGGCGAGTGCGGCGCGCGCGTGCGCGGCCTGGCCGCCCGGCTGGCGCGCGCGCGCTCCGCCGCCGCCGCGCTGCGCCGCACCGGTATGTGTGTGTGCGACTTCTTCACGACTTGCAAACATACCGACTATATTATTCTATACTAGCTTTTGCCCGCGGCTTCGCCCGCGTACATACATCAAATATAGCCTTTTGGTTGTGTCGTACAAGCTACCCATAGTTATATTCATTTTATTTATTTAAGTATTTTGTTTGGGTAACTTAGCTGTAAGTTACTCAAACAAAATAACAATACAAAATATAAAGAAACAGGGTAGATTTTATCGTTTAGATTCATCATTATTGTACCCGGTACCTACCTGGAACTCTATACTAAGCTTCCGCTGTGTGTTCGTCCATCTATCTGTCATAGGATAGGATTATTACACACACATACACATACACACACGCGCGCGCGCGCGCACACACACACACACACACATACACATTACTTACTAACCCATTTTACAAAATATGTATTTTTTTAAATTTCTGTGAAATGGTGGAACCTTTCGAGTTCGTATGTGTGTTCGTGAGTGTGTGTATGTGAGTCCCACTCGTTGTTGACTTTATTTAATGAGTAGGTAGTTAGAGTAGGTGAGTGAAGAACTGACAAAGCACTGACTTCGACTTCAGAAATAAAGTAGAGTCAGTTGACGGCAGCCGTGTTTGGGCGAGTAGGGTGAGAGTTAGTGGTGCGCTGGTGTGTGCAGCGCGGGAGAGCGGCACGCGAGCGGGCGAGGCGGCGCGCCAGCTGGCGGAGGCGCGCGAGCAGCTGGGCGCCGCGCGCGCGCACGCCGCCGAGCGCGCCGCCGCCCGCGACCAGCTCGCCGCGCGCCTGCGACAGGTCAGTGCAGTGCAGCTGCTCCTCGAGCGGGCGAGGCGGCGCGCCAGCTGGCGGAGGCGCGCGAGCAGCTGGGCGCCGCGCGCGCGCACGCCGCCGAGCGCGCCGCCGCCCGCGACCAGCTCGCCGCGCGCCTGCGACAGGTCAGTGCAGTGCAGCTGCTCCTCGAGCGGGCGAGGCGGCGCGCCAGCTGGCGGAGGCGCGCGAGCAGCTGGGCGCCGCGCGCGCGCACGCCGCCGAGCGCGCCGCCGCCCGCGACCAGCTCGCCGCGCGCCTGCGACAGGTCAGTGCAGTGCAGCTGCTCCTCGAGCGGGCGAGGCGGCGCGCCAGCTGGCGGAGGCGCGCGAGCAGCTGGGCGCCGCGCGCGCGCACGCCGCCGAGCGCGCCGCCGCCCGCGACCAGCTCGCCGCGCGCCTGCGACAGGTCAGTGCAGTGCAGCTGCTCCTCGAGCGGGCGAGGCGGCGCGCCAGCTGGCGGAGGCGCGCGAGCAGCTGGGCGCCGCGCGCGCGCACGCCGCCGAGCGCGCCGCCGCCCGCGACCAGCTCGCCGCGCGCCTGCGACAGGTCAGTGCAGTGCAGCTGCTCCTCGAGCGGGCGAGGCGGCGCGCCAGCTGGCGGAGGCGCGCGAGCAGCTGGGCGCCGCGCGCGCGCACGCCGCCGAGCGCGCCGCCGCCCGCGACCAGCTCGCCGCGCGCCTGCGACAGGTCAGTGCAGTGCAGCTGCTCCTCGAGCGGGCGAGGCGGCGCGCCAGCTGGCGGAGGCGCGCGAGCAGCTGGGCGCCGCGCGCGCGCACGCCGCCGAGCGCGCCGCCGCCCGCGACCAGCTCGCCGCGCGCCTGCGACAGGTCAGTGCAGTGCAGCTGCTCCTCGAGCGGGCGAGGCGGCGCGCCAGCTGGCGGAGGCGCGCGAGCAGCTGGGCGCCGCGCGCGCGCACGCCGCCGAGCGCGCCGCCGCCCGCGACCAGCTCGCCGCGCGCCTGCGACAGGTCAGTGCAGTGCAGCTGCTCCTCGAGCGGGCGAGGCGGCGCGCCAGCTGGCGGAGGCGCGCGAGCAGCTGGGCGCCGCGCGCGCGCACGCCGCCGAGCGCGCCGCCGCCCGCGACCAGCTCGCCGCGCGCCTGCGACAGGTCAGTGCAGTGCAGCTGCTCCTCGAGCGGGCGAGGCGGCGCGCCAGCTGGCGGAGGCGCGCGAGCAGCTGGGCGCCGCGCGCGCGCACGCCGCCGAGCGCGCCGCCGCCCGCGACCAGCTCGCCGCGCGCCTGCGACAGGTCAGTGCAGTGCAGCTGCTCCTCGAGCGGGCGAGGCGGCGCGCCAGCTGGCGGAGGCGCGCGAGCAGCTGGGCGCCGCGCGCGCGCACGCCGCCGAGCGCGCCGCCGCCCGCGACCAGCTCGCCGCGCGCCTGCGACAGGTCAGTGCAGTGCAGCTGCTCCTCGAGCGGGCGAGGCGGCGCGCCAGCTGGCGGAGGCGCGCGAGCAGCTGGGCGCCGCGCGCGCGCACGCCGCCGAGCGCGCCGCCGCCCGCGACCAGCTCGCCGCGCGCCTGCGACAGGTCAGTGCAGTGCAGCTGCTCCTCGAGCGGGCGAGGCGGCGCGCCAGCTGGCGGAGGCGCGCGAGCAGCTGGGCGCCGCGCGCGCGCACGCCACGAAGAAGTCATTGGATGATTTCCAAACCTAAAAAAAGGGTGTACATGAGGAGAAACACGCACGGGGGTGCGTGTTTCTCCTGTGCGTGGGGCAAGATGCAAGGCATGGCACACCTGACATGATTATGACAGAGCTAGACGTAGGTACTCAATCGATTTATATACGAAGTCATAGAGTACTGAGAATAAAGCAATGGGACGTTGATCAATGACTCAAACAGATAATTAACTGCAGCTTCCTGAATGTGTTCTAGATGAATAACTATTTTTAGTACCTATGTATAAAAAAAAAATATCTGCAATGTGCTATCACCACCGCAAGCTGCTGTGAAATGTGCATGACTATACTGCAGCTCCGCGCGTTTGTGCGCAGAAATCTGCATAAAGACGCAGGTCTGCAGCCGCAGCCGCACCAGTGGCTCGAGCGTGTGCGCGTGTTGCAGGCGGACGAGGCGGCGGCGGCCGTGCGCGACGAGCTGGCGCGCCTGCTGCGCCAGTTCGAGGCGCAGACTGCGCACCTGCAGCAGAGCCTCGCGCGCCAGGAGGACGAGTGAGTATGCAGCAGGGCGCGGCGCAGCGCGCGGGCGCCTCGCTGAGCGTGTCGTGTTGCAGGGCGCGCGCGGCGGGCGCGGAGGGCGCGCGGCTGCGGCGCGCGGCGGAGACGCTGCAGGACGACTTGCGGCGCGCGGAAGAGCAGCTGGCGGTGCGTACATACTTCACACGATGCCGAAACTAAACGAGCGCTGTCATAACTCATACATGTCTGACCTGAAGTATTTTTCTTCCCGAGTACTGATTTACACCGTGCTCACCAGATTTTTAGGGTTTCGTAGTCCTAGGTAGGAACCCATAGCTGTTCCTACCTGTAGTCATTTTTCTGATATTTTTTTCCCAAAATCTGTGAAAGCAGTTCAAAAAATCTTAAAAACCTATAGATTACATCCTAGGAACGACATCCTGTAACTAGGTACAAAGGTCTCAAAAATCCACCCTCTGTATAATTGTAGTAACTACAAAAGTCATAAAAAGTATAAGTAATCATTCATTTTTATCTTCACCCCTATCCGAATCTACTAGAAACTACGTCCGGGAAAAACACCTATGCCTAGCCGAAATAGCTTTCTATCAGTTTTTTTGTGTATACGATTTTTTGTGACCACCTACCTACTTCCTGAGATTTCCTACCTGCTACAAACATACTTGTACAAGTAAACCTAACATTCAAAGATCAGAAAGGTACATTATAGGTAAAGTACATGGAACAAAACGTACCCAACTTGTACCTAGCAAATTGAAATTGGTACCATTAGTAAGGTCTTTTAAAAATTATTTATTTGTTGTACGGGTGCCCCCACTTTTTTGCTAGTGGGGAAATAAGATATTCGACGTTGAAAATGCCGAAAATAACAATACCTATTGATAGCCCTGACCTTTTGTCTAAATTTTATTTTAATGTGCCAAACAAAACATTTCGTATCCACCCATACTAGTCCAGTCATTTAAGGTTTTATCTGCGGAAAAATTCCTAGTGACCTGAATTTTTGTATACACCTTTATTACAGCGTTTTAATGAAAATGTGAAAAATCGATATTGATATCGAGCCGGCTAAAAAAGTTATAAAGGTCAAAAGGTCACGAAAATCAGTTTTTCGCAAATATCTCACGACCTATAGCTCGGAGGTCATCAAAGGTCATTAGAAAATTGTTCGTCGTGAAATTACCTATAAAAAATTCTTACGGCATTTATTTATTTATTTAGTACATGGAGGACACATGGACACATGTTAAAGCTAATAAAACCAGCCAAAAAAAAAATAGGAAACCATAATCAAAGCCATCTAGAAAGCCAATTACAAGTCCTCACGTATAGACAATACAATAAAAATTAAAAATGGTGTGAGCACAAAAACAATAAAGCTTCGCTTTTTAGTTAAGTAGGAAGTAGAGCATAAATCCTTGGTTTGCACTTAAACAACTAATAAACAATCTATTAAACCTAATGCTAATTAAAGAATTTGAGGCTTAAACACCTTCTGCCTGAGTTCACACTAATTGTGAATGGATCCCAATCATATTCCTCGCATATGTCATTGAAATTACGGCTTGCACGCACGATATAACTATTCCGCTTATAATTTGAAGACGTGTGAGGAACACGTATGGGTGGATTAAAACGAAATATTTTGTTTGGCACATTAAAATAAAATTTGGATAAAAGGTCAGGGCTATCAATATTGTTATTGAGGATTTTGAGCAAAAACAGACAGTCAGCAATTCTACGACGATCTACCAGTGGTAACAGATGATACTTCTACTGAGTTGAAGATAATCAGATGACTGATATGGAATCTTTTGATGGAAGCAAAGATATTTAATGAAACGTTTCTGGACGTTTTCAATGCGGTCTATGTATTTTTGATAACGTGGATTCCATATCTGATGTTTCTGTAAAAGTAACCGTTTTCGGAGTAGAGCGCTGAGGAAGCGTCTACATTATGACAATGCACTCGTTTCCTCACCACCATCGAGGTAGAATGCAAGGCGTGGTTTTTGATACATAGTTTCCCGCGTAGGCATAATCAATGACATGTAATAAGAGTTTTTTTTTTATTTATTTAAGAGTGAATATTTTTTTATTTGAATACTGAAAAGTCTCCGAGTGGACTTATTTCACTATATTTAAATGGACATCTTCATCATTTTTGTCATTGGTTGACATGACTGGCCACGACAATGTCCACAAACTTTTGAACATCTTAATCCAATTTTTTTGCATCCACGTTTGCCGCCACAACCTTTTGTGTAATTACAAAAGATTGTTTTCAGTAGATCATCGGGTGCTGGTGGTAATAAAATTGTTATTGGCTGTAGTATATTTAGGCCCAGGTTTGTATTTGATAATAACTCGATAAATAAGTATGCTGTTGAGCTGCTGAAAAAGTAGGTGGTAATAAAAGAAATTTTACAGCTGTTAGTTTAGCAAAGCTAGTATCTGCAATATTATCTATCGAATGTTCTGATATTGGAGCACCGTACATTGCTAGTAGAAAATGTGTTCTGAAATATATTCTGAAGAAATATTCCAACAAGAAAATTGCGGCAAATGTAGATGCAAAAAAATTGGATTAAGAGGTTCAAAAGTTTGTGGACATTGCCGTGGCCAGTCATGCTTAAACGCAGAGTCAACCAATGACGAAAATTATGAAATGTCGATTTTAAAAATATAGTGGAATAAGTCTACTCGGAGATGTTTTGTCAGCAATTGTTAATGATATAGAAACTAAAAATATTGACAATGATAGACAAAATTTTTTTTTTTTCTGTATTTTTTCAGTATTCAAATAAATAATTATTCACTCTTAAATAAATAAAAAAAAAACCTTTAATTTTACATGTCATGGATTATGCCTACGCGGGAAACCATGTAAAAAAACGCGCCTTGCATTCTATCTCGATGGTGGTGAGGAAACGAGTGCATTGTCATAATATAGTCGCTTTCTCAGCGCTCTACTCCGAAAACGGTTAATTTTACAGAAAAATGCTCTATGCATTTTTTGTAGGTAATTTCACGACGAACATTTCGTAATGACCTCTATTGACCTCCGAGCTATAGGTCGTGAGATATTTGCAAAAAACTGATTTTCGTGACCTTTTGACCTTTATAACTTTTTTTGCCGGCACGATATCAATGTCGATTTTTCACATCTTCATTACAACGCCATAATAAAGGTGTATACAAAAATTCAGCTCACTAGGATTTTTTCCGCAGATTGGGGTTTAAAATGCCTAAAATGACTGGACTAATACGTGATCCTTACACGTCTTCAAATTATAGGCGGAACAGTTTTAACGTGCGTGCAAGCAGTAGGTACCAAAAATGAACGGTAGGAAGCTTAATTGGACCGAGCAAGTGCGAATCGGTCTCGCGCCCTCAGGGTTCCGTACAAACTACAATTCCCAAATGGAGTCTCGAAGATTTTTCCGAATTGCAAAAAAGATTTTTTTTGGGACGTAGGTAACAACAATTTTACTGATTTTAGATTTATTCCTATACCTGTTTTTTTTTTTTTTATTTATATAAACTAGTGCTTGACCACCAGACCTTGCTTTAAATTTCAGAAGTCGGTGTTAAATAAGAAACAAACAATACCGAGAAACACCGACTTCCGAAATTAAAGTTATTTTGATCCTTTTAGTGTTTTTTTTTTTTTGTGAAGTTTTTTAATACCCTGAATTATTTAGGATGCAAACAATACGATCGGCCACATGAAACTACGAGAGGCGACGCATGTTGAAGAGATTCAAAACCTAGAGAACATCATTAATAACAAAAATCAAGTAAGTACTGTCAGTACCTTTTTTTTTCACCACGTAAGTATATATGGTCTGCATAGGACTAAGTGCGGAAACCATACTCAGACATTGTGCGCAGTACCTATTTTATTCCATAGTGAATAAACTGGAATGGTGATGTGGTCTGTCGTCCATTGTTGGTGACAAAAACTCGAATAGTGATATTGTCTGTCGTTTATTTTTCGTGACATAAAGTCTAATGGTGACATTGTCTGTCATTCGTAGCTATAATCTGACAAGCAATTTTATAGAGATAATGAAGTCGTAAATAAGTCAATGACGTTGCCGAATTTAACTTTCTGTCACTTTGTGTGTTGTGTCCATGGCCCAATAAAATTTCAATAATTACCTATATCTATACCTACACTAGCTAAAAAACAGTTTTGAATATTTTTTGTAAATCGGATTAAAATCATCTATTGACATCCCCCGCTATTGGGCGGAGCAGGAGATAGAGTCAGACTTTTACTGATTAAAAACCCACTCCTGTTACTTCTTTGGCTTCGTCCCAGGGCCCCGGGTTTCACTTTCGCACTACCCGTGGCCCCAGTAGGCTTCGACCCTGCTGGGCCCCTACGATTTGCTGACATCTCCCAGAGGCGCGCGTGGTGGTGGTCGATAGAAATAGAGAATTTATTCAGAGAAATAAAGGAAATTTAAGGAATGGCAGCGTGTACAACAGAAATCGCTAGCTTGAAAGCTGTAAAAAAGTCAGTATGATGATCTAAAAAATAAAGTCAAGAAAGCCGTGGCAGTAGCGAAAGCAACAGCGGAGCAAAAATTTTGGACACACAAGTCAGTCTAGCAGGCGAAAGAGATCTATACTGGCTTGCTAGAACAATAGAGGGAAAGGTGAGGAATGTTTTACTGATAAAATACCCAAGTTTATAAGGGATGAAACTGGAATAGATCTATCAGATGATGATCAAGGAAAGGTGTGTCGATTATGAAAGACTGATGAATGATGAAAACGACTGGAATGGGGTTTTAGAGAATAAACCATTGAATGTGGGGATAGTGAGAGAAATAAAGCTAATGTCACGTAGGTACTATGAAAGCCTGGAAGATAGTTATTAAAAGGCGGCTGAGAGAAGAGAGTGTAATTTCACAGAAACAATTCGGCTTTAGGTATGCCTGGTCAAGGTACTATCACTTGCAAAAGTCGATAAGAATTCTCACAACTTTGTTTGACAAGTTTGACGTTTAGTTTGACTTACGACCTTCTATTTTCAAGTTTTCGCCAACAAATGATTGAAATTCACACTTTCATCAACTTAGCATAAGTCAAGATGGCCCAGTGGTATAGAACACACAGATTGAAGCGCGAATCAGTGTGCCGCAAGTTCAAATCCCACGCAATAGTTGACTTTTTGTAAGTTCTTACCCGATTGGAAGTTATGGATTAGCATTACATATATTAAATTATTCTTTAACTTGTTCACACATTTCTTAGAGTTAGAAAGGTAGATCACAAAAAAAAACTAAATAAAGAATTAGATTACTGCGAGGTAGACATGAGTTTTAACTTGACCGAAATGAACTGTCGTAGTTGTTGGTTAGTGACGTGTGGTTAACAGTATTGTAATATTCGCAAAATGCAGGCTAATATTAGTATTGAAGTGAGGGCGACTATCATTGGGCTGCATAAAAGTGGTCTTAATAAAACACAAATATCTGAAGAAACCGGACTGAATGTGAGTATAATAGCTATTAATGAATTGTAATTTTATTATAAATTAATCTTCTAATTAAAATGTATGCCATTTATGAATCCATCCATTGTATCTTTATGAGGCTTAAAAGAGAAATACATAAATCGTTGGGTTTATTGGATTGCTTATTAGATTTATAAATGCAGTTTTATTTTAAAATTATATTCAATAATTATGATTATTAACATTTTATAAAATGAAAATGAAGTCAAGTAGGTATAGCTGCCTAATATTTATAATATTTATATTTTTTTTTTTGTTTTAGAAAAATACAGTAAGTCTTTGGATAAAAAGATATGAGGAAGAAGCCTTGCTAGTCGAAAGAGAAGTGGGAGACCGAAGCTTATTACCGAGGCGCAGCGTCGACATATGGTGGACGTCTACAAAATGAATGGTTTCGCACTAACGAGACATTTTGCGGAATTATATGACACCTCGATTGATACTGTTTGCCGTGCACTTCACGCTGAAGGCGTGTATCACAGAAAACCTGCTAAAAAGCCTTGACAGAGAGGCACAAACAAGAACGATTACGTTTCGCACGTGATTATTTAGATTTTGACTGGAATACTGCGGTATTTTCAGATGAAAAAACATTTAAATCCAGTGAAAAGGGCAGGCTTCACTTATGGCGCAAGAATAACACTCGCTGGTGTGATAACAACGTTATTCCTAACACCGTATCAGGTCGGATCACAATTAATATATGGGGATGGATGAGTGCAGCAGAACCAGGAGAACTGGCTTTCATTCCTCCACGCGCAAACAGTTCAACTTATGTGGAAGACTCAATTATGCTACCTACTGTGAACTGCAACTGATAAGTTAGCAGAATTTCAGTTTGTCCAGGATAATTATCCTATTCACCGAGCGAGTACTGCGCGTGAGTGGTTTCACAATCACCCGGAAGTATTTGTTATTCCATGGCCAGCGCAATCACCTGACCTCAAACCCCATAGAAAATCTATGGGGTTTGATGGTGCAAAGGTGGGACTAGCGAAATGAGAGGTCTACGAAACAATTAAAAACCCATTGCATGGAGGTGTGAGAAAGTTTTAGAGGGAGCGAAATATCCGGTAATATTGTTGGGTCCATGCGCAAACGTCTACTTGACTGTATCGAAAATAATGGGGGTTATACAAAATATTAAGTTTTAGTAAAATCAGTCGGTGTAACTAAATGTTTAGTAGGCCATTTTATTTTAACATATCCGTGATTATTCGTTAACAAACACTGTATTATATTGTGTTTACTTTCGTTTAAAACAGCTTTATCTTTTAACTTGTGCCATCGCCTTATCTTAAGAATGCAGTGAACTCGCTATCAATTTTGTTGTCAATAATCATGATACTATTTTGTTTTTTATTCTTCTATCTGCACTATTCTAACATAATACTTCAACTTTATTTTTCTCAAAAAATAATTGACGATTATCTTGTGAGAACTAAGGTTCTTTTAACAGAAATTGAGGTTTAGTTTCAATCTTCTTTTCGTCAAGAAAATGAACAATTAAGCTATGACCTCAATACACTCATTGTGACGTTACATAATAATAAAATGTTTACATCATATATCACTTTTCAATAAATAACTGAATATAAACAATTATATTTTATTTTATTAAAATTTTAATATCCTTTCATTGTTACGTTATTCATATTATTAATGGTCTAAGTGGGTATACTTCCAACAAACAATCTTACACGTAACATAGATAACGGTTACAAGATAACTTTTTGTCTAGGTAACAATTAGACGACACAATTCTCATAAATGTTTAATTTGTAAATATAAAGAATAAACATTTTTATTAACCACGTCTTTTTATTTTCACCTTACAACATCGAAAAGATGTAACAACTAAATAATTGCAAATTACGAATGTGATTCTTCTTGTGGTTAATAGATCATATACGTAATTTGCAACTATTTAGTGCAAAAAAGGCAATAGTATATTTCATAGAAATATAAAAAACAACTATATTAAAATAGATTGGGAATTTTCAAAATAACCGCAACGGACCGACCATGATTTGAACTCGGGCTTCGTTATTTGCGAATCCAACACTTAGTTCATACGGCTACCAGCACAAGATATATTTGCGCGAATTTTATCAATACAATGGTAAGAACAAGTCGCCTCTGTGACTGTGTGATGCGTATTCAATGGCACAGAAAAATAAAAATGATGTTTTAAGCTCAGTGCGACGACAGTTCCTTAGTGTGTGTTATCTGTGGAATGTGGATACTCATACACGCACAGAGAAGTATCGTGCTCGCTCAGTTCGTAGCAATGTAATCTTTAGCGTTCTTATGGACTTTTGCGGCCTGACTGTACATCATCATCATCATTTCAGCTGAAAGAGGGCCATTGTTGGATATAGGCGTCCCCCATATGTCACCACAACGAACGGTCCTGTGCGTCTCGCATCCATCGCATTCCCGCGACTCTAACCAGGTCATTGGTCTACCTTGTGAGAGGCCTTCCAACGCTACGACTTCCGGTGCGCGGCCGCCACTCTAGAACCTTTTGATCCCATCGACCATCATTCTGCGAGCAATATGCCTTGCCCACTGCTACTTAAGTTTGACGATTCCTCGGGCTATTTCGGTAACCTTGGTTCTACTGCAGATATCTTAATTTTTGATGTGATCAAGGAAACTACGAGCATAACCCTTCCAATTGCTCTTTGGATGACTTTAAGTCTTCTGATGGGGTCCATTGTGAGCGACCACGTTTCAGAGCCATATGTCATCACTGACAACACGCACTGGTCATAGACTTTCGTCTTGAGACACTGTGGTATGTTGGTCAAGAAGATACGAGAACGCTGCCCAGCCGAGACCTGCTTAACTAGATTGTCTGTCCCAGGTAAACGTAATCGTCCACAACTTCGAGTGCAGTTTCCGATCTTGATCAGAGTGGGTGCAACATGGTTATTTATCATGACTTTGGTTTTATCCATTTTCATTTTAAGACCCACTCTTTTGGAAGCTCTACTAAGGTTATAGAGCACTAGCTTTTGCACGGAGCTTCGCCGCGTACGTAAAATATATCACTGCTATGTATGCCTATGTCAGGAATAAAGCAGCTTTCTATCGGTGATAAAATTTTAACAATCGGACCAGTACTTTCAGAGATTACGTCTTACTCCTACAAACAGAAAAAAAAAACTTTAAGTACGTCTTTATAATATTAGTGTAGATTGTACTGAGCTTCTCCGTAGTCTCAGCAATTGAGCCATGGCTATGTCGTCGGCGAAACAGATCCAATCCAGAACTTTGAAGACATCCTCCATTGCGGCCGTAAACAGTTTCTGAAAAATGACGTCTCCCTGCCTGAGCCCGCTCAATCCGGCATCGTTGGAGAGACTGCAGTATAGTCCTAGTCTCGATCGAATCAAAAGCTTTCGGATCATAGTCCGAAAGCTTAGCGTGCTTAGTGTTTATGGACTCGTAAATCCACAAACCCTAAACAGAGAGGCAGATTATTTATTTTTATTTTATTTTAATAAGTACAGTGACAGACTACAGATTAAGACAATCAGCAATTAAAAAAAGACGGGTTGCACTCCGGGAGTGCCGGCAGAAGTGAAAACTTGATTATTAACGTTGAGCATGTTTGATATTTTGGAATGGTTAGGGAATAATTTTGCACCAATTGCTTTATCAGTATAAAAGTACTATCATTTATGTGGTAGAATACAATATTCATTTATTGCGCTATCGTACACAAACATGACAATTTATATTACATTAAAAATTTAACACTTTAAAACTATTACAACTATTTTACATTAAAAAGTTTATCTCTCCGAAATCCGTCTTACGCTTTTTCGATCAGGTCACGTGTCCTGACGCGAGTTTAAGATTTTATACCCATTACAGAAAAAGTGCTCAACGCCGCTAAAGAAGTTTTCACTTCAATAAAATACAGTACATAAATCTGAAGTTCAATTATTGCTGTACACAGCACTCAAAGTTAAATATGCTTCAGAAACAGAAAAGACACAGTAAAGGTGCAGTATTATTGATAAGTTAATAAAGTACACTAATGTAATTTCATTTTATATAAACAATTTTTAAATTCATTAAAACTGTTCAAAAATAAGTCTACCTTAGGGTATATTAAATTATATTCATTGCACATTCTAGATAACATTATTGTTACTAGCGGGAATACTAAATAATTGTGGAGTGCGTACAGATAGAGTTGGTATTTTAAAGTTTAATTGGTCAAGTAATTTAATGTCAAAGGAGCCATTAGCAATTTTATGCAATACACTTAAATCACTAACCCATCTCCTTCTCTCAAGACTCTTCATGCGAAAGTGTGTGAGCGTGTGTGTGTGTATGTGATTGTACTTGGGGAGTTTACGTCTGAGGCCACATTTCGCGCTTAAAACTCTGACAAATCTTCTCTGTACAGATTCTATGCGATCTATATGAGTGTTATATATCGGAGACCATACAGAGGAGCAGTACTCCAATATAGATCTTACCAGGGAATAGTACAATATAAACATATTGTGCACAACGTAGGGTCCTAACCACTAGACGATTAAGGCTAGGAGCAGTGGTGGCCGAGTGGTAACGGCCCCGACTCACGAGTTGTAGGTCGCGGGTTCAAACCCAGTCAGGTGTATTACTTATTGTAATTTATTTCATCACCACTGCTCTCAAAACGGTGAAGAAAAACATCGTGAGGAAACCGGCATGTCCTAGAACCAAAAATTCGAAGACATGTGACATCAACAACCCGCACTGGGCCCGCGTGGTGAATTATGGCCCATTCCCTCTCCTAGAGAGGAGGCCGAGTCCCAACAGTGGGAACATTATAAGGCCGACTATACTATGCTATATTGTGCACTGGATCCTACCCTCGAATATGTTCACTCTCTATAATTCAAAGGTTTGCTGGGAGAACACTCATTGCTGAGTTAAGCTCGCCTGTGTACATGAACTGTCTGTATCTCCATATGTTATGTTTTTGTGTACATTAAAGAATCAAAGAAAGAATTAATTCCCAGGGGGGATATATCTGTTAGTGCACGTTAAGCTGTGCTGAGTTAAGCTCGCCTGTGTACATGAACTATGTATCTCCATATGTTATATTTTTGTGTACATTCAAGAATTAAAGAAAGAATGATTTCCCAGGGGGGATATATCTATTAGTGCAGTGCGACCCACGCTCGAGGAAACAGGCATAGACACTAGTTTCCTGATCGACATAACACTTAACAACCTGTTTGAGAGAAAATATAGCCATGTCCGTTGACACTCCCGGCCGAAAACCAAACTGATCATCGTTAATATTAATTAACGGACACAGCTGTTTATGCAACAGACGCTCAAGCACCTTGGCCACTATAGTAGCGAGAGATACAGCCAGATAGGTCTGTAATTGGCCATTGGCCATGCTCGAGACATCACCAGTCCTATTTTTAGGAATAGGAACAAATACTGTGCGAATGAAGTACACAGGCAAATAGCAATGATTAGCACAGATGTTAAAAAATTGTGCCAATTCACAACAAATATGCTGGCCCGCATCAATCTAATGCTCTAAACTAAGGCCGTCAGGGCCTGGCGACTTCCCACGCCTCATACCTCTGAGCACGTCTAGTACATCATCGGATGTGACATGGAAGGGCCCCCAGCATTGCCACACTGCAGATTCTCGGCTGTCACAACGTGCGCCTGCTTGACGGGTGGGGAAACATCAATATGCTTTCGGAACTTTCCTAGGATTCCAAAATGTGACTGATGAGTGAGCTTCTTTTCGTGAAGTCAAACTGATGACTATGCAAAATCCTATTTGAATTAAACTGAGATAACATCTGGTCGAGCATGATTTTTTCATAGATTTTACTCAATACTGGAAGCACAGATATAGGTCTATAATTAGAAGGACCCTTACTACCTGATTTGAAAATTAGTACTACTTTACTATAGCATAGCATAGTAGGCCTTATAATGTTCCCACTGTTGGGACTCGGGCCTCCTCTCTAGAAGAGGGGATGGGCCGTACCCATTCCCTCTTCTAGAGAGAAGGCCTGAATCCCAGCAGTGGGAACATTAAAAAGGCTGATTATGCTTAAAAGTATTATTAGAAATGATTAAAAACCTTACTAGTTAAACTTAAAACGACTCTATGACTTTTACGCAACGTAATAGTTATTGATGCGACCTCACAGCGACCCTTACCCGATTTTAAAGATGTATAATCTGCGCCCAAACCCGCATTATATTTACGTTTAAAAAGCTGTTATAAAACCATATTCATATGGCTGACAGTAAAATAAAAACGTTATTGTACCATTTATATGACATTATTTTGCTGCTTGGGTGGGTACATCTAATTTCGAGAAAGAGGTCAACCTTCGAATCCGACTCGGCTGGTCAGCGTTCGGAAAGCTGCGCGGTATCTTCTCGTCCAACATACCAGTGTCTCAAGACGAAAGTCTATGACCAGTGCGTGTGCGTGAGTGATGACATATGGTTCCAAAACGTGGTCGCGCACAATGGGCCTCATCAGAATGCTTAAGATCACCCAAAGGACAATGGAAAGGGCTATGCTCGGTGTTTGCTTGCGTGATCGAATCAAAAATGAAGATATCCGCAGGAAAACCAAGGTTATCGACATAGCTCGAAGAAAAGCCAAACTTAAGTGGCAATGGGCAGGGCACATTGCTCGCAGAAGATGGCCGTTGGGGCCGAAAGGTTCTGGTGTGACGACTGCGTACCAGAAGACGCAGCGTTGGAAAGCCTTCTACAAGGTGGACCGATACCCTGGTAAAGGTTGTGGGAATCCGATGGATGCGAGACGCACAGGACCGTTCATTGTGCCGACACTTGGGGGAGGTCTATGTCCAACAGTGGATGTCTATCGGCTGAAATGATGATAATAATGATTCCGAGTATAAGATACGCCACCCTGATCGACACACTCTCGATCCTCACCACATTGTTGACAAGGGACTTATGAGACGATAAACCCGACATCACCCTGGGACCCTCCCGGAAATAATCTAAGTTACCAGATTTGAGTTCAATTATCGTGTCCTCCCGTTGTTTTTGGACTTCAGATAATCCCACAACATTCCATCGTAACCTGCTTAACTCTTCCTCAAGTTCAAATCAAATCAAATCAAAATCATTTATTCGCATAATATGGGTAGATATATATGGTACATGAATGTTACATTATACAATATAACAGTAAAGATCCTCATATTCACCATTTCTGGTATGCGAAACTTAAAATAATAATTAAAAGGAATGGTTAGGTACCTATACATACTCTTAACATTTAATTACTTGAAATCACATAATATTAACATAACTAACTATTATTGCACTAATAGGAACATAGTGAGGTGTTACAGTAATTTTCTATTCTTATAACTTAGGTATTCCTGGGTCGTGTAAAAACATTTATCGACTAACCAGGAGTGCAATTTTTTTCGGAATAATGTAATGGGTAAGTCTTTCAGGTCACTCGGTAATTTGTTAAATAATTTAATTGACATGGGATAACAGTTTCTTCGATACAGATCGGTTTTTATATTGGGTAAAGGATAGCTATTGGGATAACGGGTATTAAAATTACAATAATCACCAAAGGATTTGTATAGGTACTGATGTGTTTTAACGAAAACGCAAGATTGGTGATCTTCTCGTCGGATCGGAGTGCACGCGTGTTATACATCCTTTTGAGTACCGTAATTAGAGACACAATTGAAAAACAATGACCAAGTGAACGCCGGCGTTCGCCCGGGGGTGTTGCCTGGTCCAGTCGTTGTTTTATAAAAGGGTAGCCGGATATCATCCGGAGATTCTTTGCACCCCTTGCCTGGACGTAACCTTGACCGCTACCGGAGTCAAGGGTAGACGGGCTGTAGGGCACTAGGGCTCATTTTTTGGTTGTGCTTTCCATTTTGGAGCGTTTTGTCATAATCGTTATAGAATATAATAATAATATTTCACAACTATAACACAACGTCGTCGTCTAATCCCAAGCTAAGCAGAGCTAGTAGGTACTAGACAACTAATAAACATACTTATATATTTATTTAATATGTGATAATATAGAAGAATATAGATAATTATAGTAGAATAATGATAATTATAATATAGAAGCTGTATTAACACTAATTTGTAAGTAGTATGTTTTTACTAACAATGATGGATTGCATGATCTGAAAAAAAAATAATAATATTATTATTCAGCGCGAGCGAGAAGTGGAGACGGAAATAAATTCTATTAAGGAATGTGTGCGGCAACTGGAAACGGACAAGCTCGAAGCTGAGGAACAGCTAAGTAAGAGCGCGCAGGAGTGCGGCGCGCTGCGCACCGCGCTCGACGAGCTGACCCGCGCCGCCGACGAGCTGCGCGCCGGCCTCGCGCTCGAGCAGCAGCAGCACCGCGCGCAACGGTGAGTACCTACTGCCGGCGGACCGGCCTCGCGCTCGAGCAGCTGCAGCACTGCGCGCAACGGTGAGTACCCACTGCCGGCGGACCGGCCTCGCACTCGAGCAACTGCAGCACTGCGCGCAGCGGTGAGTACCCACTGCCGGCGGACCGGCCCGGCGCGCCCGCTGACGCTCTCGCCCGCAGGGACGCCGACGCCGCGCGCCTGGCCGAGCTGGGCGCCGCCGCCGCCGACAGCGCGCGCGAGCTGGACGCCAGCACCGGCACCATCGCGCGCCTCATGACGGACCTGCGCGCCGAGAGCGACGCGCGCGCCCGCGCCGACGCCGCGCTGGCCGCCGCGCGCCGCCAGCACGACGCCGACCGCGACGCGCTGCAGGCCAAGGACGACGAGCTGGCCGCGCAGATGACCATCATCCTCGACATGAGGGGCGAGAAGGTGAGCGCGGCGCAACAGCGAGCCGAGCGCGATGCACCGCTGGACACTCAGCCGACCGAGAGTTCCCAGGAGCGGCTGCAGGAGCGGATCCAGGGGATGCAGAACACGATCGACAATATTCAAAAGGAGCTGACGGGCCGACTCGCAGCGCCCAAGGGTGTGGACGTGGGCGAGCCGCCCGAGCTTGACGGCGCGCCGCGCCACGGCGAGCTCTACAGCTTCCTCAGCGACGGCAGCGTGGACGGCGACGCGCTGGACGTGAGTATAACACGCGTGTGCCGGCTCGGGCGGCTCGTGGCAGCTGGGCAGTGACGACAACTTGTGTTGCAGCCGCAAGAGGTGGGACGGCGCTTCGCAGCGCTGGCGCGCGGCGGGATGCGCAGCGTGCGCGACGTGCGCGGCGAGCGTCTCCGCGCTGCGCAGGTGCGTATGAGTGCGCACTACACCGCGCGAATACCTAAATATATACCCTGGTAGATTCTGACTAAAACCACACTTTGTTCTGCAACTACTTTTGACTGTAGTACTGGAGGACTCACAGTGTCACATAGACCCCAGCTTAGTTATTGACCAGCCCAGCCAACGTCCATACTGTCCTAAGAGTAACCGGTGCTAATCTTAGTGCATTTATAGTTCAAGAAACACGGTAGTAACCGGCCAGTGTCATTTACCTACTTACCAATTCTATACAAAATCCTATATGTTCAATTTTAATTTATTTGTTATACCTACCTACCTACATTTTTCAAGTGGACATGGATGGCCAAATTTAAATTTATGAGGAAGACAAAAACTGGGTTTTTGAAAAATCACGTTGATTAAAAAACAAAACCAAACACTGCATTATTACACCATACGATATCATCGCTACTGAGGATATGGGAAGTAACGACAAAAAAATTGTGAGAGGTATACGGCAAGTAATGTAAATAAGAGTGAATATCTGACCTTGGGGGCCTCCGGGAGATATGTACATTATGAGCCTGTCATATGTCTGAATGGAAGGCCGCTTAAGAGGGTTATCCAATTTAAGTGCGCCACTTAACAAATTTTTGAACCTCTCAAATTCTTTACAAATGAAACAACGTTGAGGATCCGCAGCTATTCAATTCAGAGTACCGAATAGTGCAACACTCATACATTGACATACTATTGTGACTTTTACTTTACACAGGTGTGATTTTGCTACTTCACGCGACATAATGGTCAATAAACCCCATAACGTAAAGGGACATCCTCACGGACCAATAGAAGTCATGAAACCTCTCCAAGGCTTTATCGTAACCGAGATTTGACTCATGCACATTACTCACCAGCGACCATCTGATCGCCTGAAGGAGTGTTGATAGAATCTCAGCACGATCTTTATACTAACTTTTCCGATAAATGACGGCCTACAAATCTCATACGCTTTTGCTACATTATCGTCCAACTGCTCTTTACTTAAGTCAGACAGAAACTAGATATATCAAGAGTCACGTTTTTGTTTAGCAGGTGATTTCTATCAAGTTAACAATCCTCTTTAGCTCTACCTTTAAGTATTTAGACTGTACCTAAATTACCTTTATAAACAAGAGATGGGGGATGATTTCACAACAAGAAATCCACTATGGCACTATGTCACGGTATCCCCCGCCACCTCTTATGATATTTCTCACCTTGGATACAGCCTACGTATTTGGCATAATCCGCTCAGGATCTTGCCATATCAAATGGCAAAGTATTGTATTTGCTGTGCCCAACAGGGTCCACGATTGTGTCCAATGTTTTCACCTACCACCTAATCATGTACACAGGCCACCAAAATTGCTTGGATACCTTAACGCCTATTTTCCGTCTTTTTACAAAATCTATATTACAATGGATATTTGCTCATTTTGGTAAAATAAGTAGACAATACACATGGTTAAAAATAAAATTGAACGAAAGGCACTGGAACGAGATAATCGAAATTAACTTAGCGAACAATCAATTGAGCTTAGTCGTAACTCTTTTGTCTAAGTATTATTTATACTACCTACTAGTTATTATTTATAAATCCATATTCAACCTACCCTCTCAACACATAGATAATCAAGTATTTATAAGTTGATATTCAATTTTAATATCTTCATCTCTTTAAAAGAAACTACATTATTTCAATGTTTGAAGAAACAAAAAGAAACTACAAAAATAAGCAATTATTAAAAAAAATTGAAGCACAGCGACGCCATCTATTAACAGTATAATGTAATGTTGTCGATAACATTTCAATCTGGTTTTACGCTAGATGGCGTCATTTCTCGCTTCACACGATTTTATTTTTGTACTATCCAGGCACATGTGACTTTACATTGTGGAATGCAATAAATAATTGAGTAAATATAGAATGGCATCACCCTAGAATAGGACAAATCCCGTTGTACACCAAAACAGTCACATTGTTCGAATAAAGTTTCTTTTGTTTGTAGGAGATAATCTCTGTAAGTACTGGTTCGATTGCGAATTTTTTTTTTCCGATAGAAAGCTGCTTTATTCCTGAGTGACATAGGCTGTATTATATGTACGCAGGCGAAGCTGTGGGCAAAAGCTAGTCCATAATAAAATAAAAAAACAATTTAAGCAGCGTCCCAGGTACATAAATCCCAAGGCATAATCTGTGTGTAAATCAAGATGAAAATGAATGATTGCAATCAAATTAAAGTATGTCTCCTCTGTTTAAACTACGAAACTCAAAATACAACACAATGCTGATTAGGTCAGGATGGAACTGAAAACCACAAAAACATATGTATGTATCTCTCTTATAAACTTCTAATATTTATCTACCCACGTTAGTAAATCATAACATTTACTAGTAAAATCTAAAATAGGCCAACATACAGGTTTTTTCAGTAACATTGTAGAACGTTATTTTTAGTACATGTGAAACCTGAATATAGTTTATTCATCAATCAGTAACTGAATCGATTCCAATCAATTTTACACCATGAAAAAAGGTCACAAGTTGGACACTACCTATACTTTCTTATTCTGTGCCTAGATACTAAATACAAAACAGGTCACGGCAGTTCTTAACGGACATTAGGTACCAGCGCATACCGAGGTGCGAGAGCAAAACAACCCCTCAGTCGCCAGGATGCCTCGGTGACCATGTATTTGTTCGCACAACCAGGTAACATAACAAAGCTTATAACTTTGTGATTTTTCATAATACAGTTTTCACATTGTACCTACAGTTTAGTACATAGATTATTTACATTCAGTCATAAAAGTATCGGGAAGGATGATTTGTTATGGTTCCAAATTCAAATTTGTTTTTTTTTTGTTGGTAGATTGGCACAATGAGGGTGTTCTAAAATGACGTTGACCAGGTGGCAGCACTGAGGCGTCAGGTCCGGGCACCTATCAAAACGCTTATATAAATGACATTAGTTAAACATCAACGTCAACGTTACGTATACGTTTTGAAAGGAAAAGACCCGACGGCTAAGTGGCGCTAACTGGTGGTGACAATTTTCTTGAAAACCCTCATTGCATTTTGGCGCGGAGTTTGAGTTGCATCTGTTATTTATATCAAATACAGTGTTGTTTTTAGTTATATCATATCTAGTGTGTATTGCGAATTTCATAATGGACAAAAACATCGAACAAAGAGTTTGTCTTAAATTTTGCATCGCCAATGGAATTTCGTGTTCGAATCGACTTTATCAAAAACACGTGCTTATAAGTGGTACTAAGCATTCAAAAGCGGTCGAGATGTGAAGGGAAGATTTTCCTAGCTCTGGTAGGCCATCAACGTTTTCAACTGAAGTTAACATCGCAAAAGTGAAGGAAATAGTGACTGAAAATCCTCATTCAACTTTGAGAGAGATAGCCGCCGAACTTTCTGTATCTCACGAGTCGATCCGTACCACTCTAACTAATCATTTGGGTATGAAACATGTCTTTTGGGACTAGCTGAGCGGTACTCAGCTAGTCCCAAAAGACCTGAATTTTCTCCAAAAACTCAATCGCATAGTCGTTGAGGACATGCTAGAACTAGAACGAATCAATTTCGACCCAACATTCATGAAACGCATTGTTACTGGCGACGAGACGTGGGTTTACGAATTTGACATGCAAACTATTCAACAAGCTTCGGAGTGGCGCCTTCCAACTGAATCGAAACCGAAAAAACCACGCCAAAGTCGATCAAAAGTCAAAGTCATGTTGACTGTTTTCTTTGATTATCGCGGTGTTGTGCACTCGGAATTCTTGCCAGAAAGTCAAACGGTAAATAAAGAATATTATTTGAGCGTTATGCAGCATTTAAGAGAGCAAATTCGACGAAAAAGGCCAGATTTGTGGAAAGAAAATTCTTGGATTTTGCACCACGATAATGCGCCTTCGCACAAGGCTATCGTTGTGAACGAATTTTTGACCAAACACTTAACAAATACCATCAAGCAACCACCATATTCACCAGAACTGTCAAACGGTACGATTTGACGGGCTTTAGGTATGTAGACCTCATAATTACGGAAATGGCCATCCATGCCCACTTGAACAATTCACACCGTAGGTATAGAATTGGATGACAACAAAATTACATGTAAAGTGCGTTTTTTAATTAAAGATAATGATTTGACAAGTGCAAATGTCAAACTCCAGAAATATGTTGCCTGCTTTTTGATAAAAGTGATGTCTCCAAATTCGATTTTTCATACCGGTTTTTTTAACAATATAGAACCTTTAAGGAAAGTAGGACTAATACGGTAGTGTTTTTTTAGTCTAATATGAATTGAAAATTAAAATAATTGATAACACTCGGCCTTTTACTTAGGCTAACATCTCACGAAGCGGTTTTCACCCATGTACGCCGCGGTTGCGGGCCTGCTACTTCTTTAGAATATATATGTAAAAATTAAAGCACATTTTACGACGCATTTTACAACCACAGTATTCGCGGTTGTTTGTGGCTCCCGCTGCAACGGCGAGGAACTAGTAGAATCACGCGGCGAGTAGCGCCCGCAAACTCTGCGGTCGGTTAGCGCCCGCAGTGGCCTTCAGTGGGTAGGGAAATCCGATGCACCCAGAACTTTATAAGCCTTCTGTTTTTAATTCTTATGTGAAATAAGTATAACGCAACATCTTGATCCTGGTGTGTGTCCATGGCGGTTTGGAGCTCAACTGATAATTAACCGCCCGTCTTGCGATTGTCACTCACGCAATCGATAATCACAACTGCGACGGCTGCGTAACCGCTCAAAACTCCGGTGAGTTTAAAAATAGGTAAAACAGCTGTTTCCTCTACCGCAGGAAGGCGTGGTTAAAATCCGCTTCGTGAGTTCTTAGCCTTAGTGCCAATACAAAAAAAAATGGTTTCATTACTAGCTGTAGCCGTGTCAACACAAATTAAAAAGAAAAAGGTTTCGATTCTCTGACCGCCATTTTATTTTTCATTCGTTACTTTGCTTGCAAAGAATCGCATGTGTTCCGTGTTTCATAAGCGTTGTTGGTATTATTGTTGAGTATATCCTATTGTTATTTGTTGAGTTATTTGTTAAGTTTCATATTGTTGATTTTTTCAATTGAATCCAAATTCTTCTACATTTTTATTTACGAAATGGAAAAAACATGCAACATTCCAATTGTCAAATCATTATCTTTAATTAAAAAACGCACTTTAGGGTATAATTTACCTACTACTTACACGTTATTATTTCGTCACACGCACCAGCGGCAACAAGTACCTATAGTCAAGTTTATTTATTAATTTTTGCAGGGATCGCTTTCGCTGTCACAGGTGAAAGATGATTTAAAAATAAAGAGTCGAACATTTTTTAAAAACAAACGGTTCGACAGCAAACTAAAGAAGGTAAAATAGAGGCATCATTTCATTTAATTGTAACGTTTTGTTGTCTAGTTACTGTTGTACCTACTAAGTTCAAAATTATTTGTATTTTCAATGCCTTGTAGGCAGATATAATGGAGTAGATAGCTTTGCATTAAATGTTGATACTATGTAAGGATGTGTTTGATTACCGTATTGAATGAACAATCGTAACCTGAATTAAGACATCATCGACACTAAAGACCATATTATATATATAAGTATCATATTTTTTTCAGTTTTTACCTTACAGCGAAATCAATTTTGGATTTCTATTTTGTGTTGTATGATTCCTATATCGGAAGTGTGGAACGAATTATCAGAAAAAATAAGCTGATCTGTATGCCACTAAAACCAATAAATAATTATCAACACAAATCAACAAGATTGAGCGTTAAGTATGTTATTAGGAATCATTCCAAAAAGCTGATTATTTATACCTCTAAAACGTCATGACTTATTGTTACTTAGTACCTAATAAAAAAAAACTTAATTTAACAAAACAAAAAATAAATAAAAAAAACCCAATTGCGTAAAAAATACATTTAGATAAAAACTAAAAAGAAAAAAAAACAAGTTTAGTCCAGTAGCGTAAAACCAATTTAAATAAAACAAATAATAAATTCTAATAAGGAACTTGACTGCAACAGTCGTGACCCATTAGATGGGATGATTTTAGTCTGGATTATTGGGCCCCGCTCCCAATTTTTAGTTATGATAATCTAATAATACTATTTATTCACTCTATTTTAGGCGTATATTTATCACTTTAAAGTTCACAGACCTAGCGAGTCATCCGGCTCGCTTATTTTGTATCTTAAATAAAATTTAAGTGTCTGTTTATCAAAAAAACATTGGTTTACTAAATGTATATCAAAGTGTATTCGAAACATAATAAAAATGTGAATTTTAAAATTTCTGGTGATCTGTCAGTTTGTTCCAGCTAATATCCGAATTTTCTCGCAGGAATGGGATTTCAAAATACGAGATAAATCTGCGACAAGGTTAAATAAAATTTGACAGGATTTTCATTGGGGTATAGCTAATATTATGATGAGTACCTTACTTACCTTAAGCTTCGCCGGAGATTGCGGCACTGCGCAATGCGTGCAATGCCGTGCGACGCCGGTATGCCAGGTATCGCAGGCGCCGCATCCGTCCACCGGATGCGGAGGCCAGAGAGGCGGAGCTGTACGAGGGATACAGAGAGGCAAAGCGCACCCTCCGGGCGGAGATAAGGCGGGCTAAACTCGAGGCCCGCAACTTGTGGCTGGGGACTCTGAATGGGGACCCATGGGGACGCCCCTACAAGGTGGTGCGGGACAAAATCCGCCCCTGGGCTCCCCCGCTGACGCAGAGTCTCCGGCCCCAGCTTGTGGAGGGTGTGGTGAGCACTCTGTTCCCCGCGCGAGGGGAACACTCTCCCCCGCCCATGGCTCCGCCACCAGTGGTGTCCGACGCGGACCACGATGGCGACGACGACGACAACGCTCCAGAGGTGACCGAGGTAGAGATGAGAGTGGCGGTACGAAGGCTGAGTGCCAAAAATACCGCCCCAGGACCCGATGGCTTGTCTGGGAAGGCTTGGGTCCTGGCCATGGAGGCTCTCGGGCCTCGACTAAGAGGGCTCTTCAGCGCATGTATGGAGAGGGGCCAGTTCCCACTTCGCTGGAAGACAGGAAAACTGGTCCTCATCGCGAAGCCGGGGCGCCCTGCGGACTCTCCGTCCGCATACCGGCCCATTGTGCTGCTCGACGAGGTGGGCAAGCTCTTTGAAAGAGTAATTGCAGACCGCCTCGTCGCGCACCTAACACGGGTGGGGCCGGATCTGGCGGACGGCCAGTTCGGTTTTCGCAGGAGGCGCTCCACGGTGGACGCCATCATGCGCGTGCGAGCTCTCACGACGGGGGATGCGGTGGCCCAGGGCAGGTGTGTCGTGGCGGTGTCTTTAGATATCGCCAACGCCTTCAACTCTCTGCCTTGGAGTAGCATTAGGAGGGCACTCCGGTATCACCGGACGCCCGACTACCTCTGTCGTGTGGTCGAGGCGTACCTGTCGGACAGGTACATCATCTACCCTGGTCACCAGGGAGAGTGGGAACGTCGAGAGATGTCGTGCGGTGTTCCTCAGGGATCGGTACTAGGGCCGCCCTTGTAGAACATCGGATACGACTACGTGCTGCGCGGCGACCTCCCTGACAGGGTCAGCGTGGTCTGCTACGCAGGTGACACGCTGGTCCTGGCTCGGGGAGAGTCCTACCAGGCGGCGGTCGAACTAGCGACACGCGGGGTTGCGACAGTCGTGGGCAGGATCCAGGAGTTGGGACTTAAGGTGGCATTGCACAAGTCCGAGGCCATGTGCTTTCACGGCCCTCGGAACGCGCCACCACCGGGTTCCCAGCTAACGGTAGGAGGAGTCCATATCGGCGTCGGGTCGACGATGAAGTACCTGGGACTCGTTCTCGACAGCCGATGGGATTTCGAGGAGCATTTCCGACGTCTGGCTCCCAAACTAAATCGGACTGGGGCTGCCCTCGGGCGGCTCCTGCCCAACCTGGGAGGTCCAGACGCCTCCTGCCGGAGGCTCTACGCGGGAATTGTTCGGTCCATGGCCTTTTATGGTGCACCAGTATGGGCGCCAGCGCTGCGGAAGCAGCCGGCGGCCCGGGTGAACGCGTGCCAGAGGGTCATGGCCATACGGATGGTGCGAGGATACCGGACGATTTCCCGCGAAGCGGCGAGCCTCTTTGCTTGCCAGCCACCATGGGATCTGGAGGCAACAGACCTTGCTCACATGCACGATCTGCGCATGGAGATGCAACGCCGGGGCGAAACTCCGCTGCCGCGACAAATCGCAGCATGGCGGACAGAGCTCCGGCGGGTTCTCATGGCTAAATGGCGGCAGCGACTGTCGCGACCCAGTGCTGGGCACGCCACAATTATGGCGGTAAGTCCCCTCTTTCAGGCGTGGTTGGAAAGACCTCACGGCGTCCTCACCTACCGTATGACGCAGGTTCTCACCGAACACGGTAAGTTCGGGAAGTTCCTGCACCGGATTCGTGCGGAAGCGACGCCCGGGTGTCGCCACTGTGTGGACCGCCCGGAGGACACGGTGGAGCATACGGTGGAGATGTGCCCCGCTTGGGCAGAGCAACGCCGTGTACTCGTGGGGGCGACCGGCGGCGGCGATCTCTAGCGTCGGGCCTTGGTACAGGCCATGGTCCGTAGCGAGGAGGAGTGGCAGGCGGTCGCTTCCTTCTGCGAAGCAGTAATGCTAGCAAAGGAGGCGGCCGATCGCGTGAGGCAACGGTCCTCACGCCCAAATCGCCGCCGGGATTCCGATCCCGATTTCCGGCCACCGTAGGCGCGGGCTTGCGGACGGCGAGCAATGGGTAGCCCGCCGTCCGACCGTCAGGTAACCGTCCGGACCGAGTCCAAGTCGTCGACGGCGCGTATTGTTCCACGCGCGCCTCAGGGAGATGTCAGCAAATCGTAGGGGCCCAGCAGGATCGAAGCCTACTGGGGCCATGGGTAGTGTGAAAACGAAACCCGGGGTCCTGGGACGAAGGCAACGAAGGAACAGGAGTGGGTTTTTAGTCAGTAAAAGTCTGACACTATCATCCGCCTCACCCAAGGGCGGGGGATGTCATAAGATGATTTTCCCACCGGAAAAAAAAAAAACTTACCTTAAGCTACTTTTTATATTGTCGCGTAAACGGGACTTATATCCGGCGGTTTGCCCATCCCCCCACCCAGATCACCACATCCTGATTCCCGGGAGAGAACATCTTCGAAAGGGCTGAACCGATTTTGACGGGACTTTCACTGACGGAAAGCTTTTTATTTACATTTTTTTTTTTGTTACAACTATCACAGAACGCCCGTCCAGTATCAAGCTAAGCAGAGCTTGTGTTATGAGTACTAGACAACTGATAAATATACTTATATATTTCTAAATACATACATATTATAGATAAATTACACCCAGACACAGAACAAATGATCGTGCTCATCACACAAAGATTTTGTCCTGGGTGGGAATCGAACCCACGACCTCCGGCATAGCAATCAGGGCCACTAACCACTAGACCAACAGGCCAGTCATATGGGTAGGTAATCATCTAATGACTTTTCTCGCTCTAGGGCGGAGAGGGAGAGCGTGTCAGACTTTTACTTAGTAAAACCACACGTAGGTTCCTTCAATTACTTTTTGCGTTCTAGGACCACTTGAAAGATTTGGTTTTCATAAAACCTCGTACTAGACATGCTTTTGTAAGCCGTTTCTTTGTCTATTTAGGACCCGTTTTATATAATAAGCTCAATAGGATACTTAATATTTATAGTGTTAGTTACAAACATTGTAGTCTTAAGTTATACGAATATTTGGGCAAACTTGACTACACGGACACAGAAAAACTTCTTGAAATACTTCAATAATTTTTAAGATATTAAATTTGTAGTTTTTGTTTTATTAGCATATTATTCTTTAAAAATTAATTAAATGTAGACCTTAATATACTGATCGCTTAGTCTAGTGATGGCCTGAAACACAGGTTTTTGTTAACCTAGCTCAGGCAAGTCCCTACAAGTTGTAATGACAGTACTAATACACCATAATAGGTCAATATAAACATGTGTAAATTAAACTAGTTTTTATATAATTAGGTAATTAAGCCAATCTTTTTAGAAATTAGTACTACCAAGTATTCTTAAGTTTGTTTTATATCTTTGTAAAAGTGCTTAAATAAAAATAAAAAATCGTCGTCGTTCTAGGACCACGGTTTATCTTTCAGAAGTCCTCCCAAGGCCCTAGTAGGCATTGGCCCTGCTGGGCTACTACGGTTTTGTTGACATCTCTTTAAGAAACACGTAGTACATGACGCATTATCGAAAATCTGCTCGGTTCGGAAAATAGCCGGACGGCCAGACTGCGAGCTATACATTGCACATCGTCCAAAAGCTCGCGCCTACGGTAGCTGGTAGTCGGAGGTCTCAGCGGTTGGGGCGTGAGGATGTCCATTCCCTAACGCGTGCGGCTGTCTCCATCACTAGCATTACTTTTCGCAGAAGGAGGTGGCCGCCACCTATTCCCCCTCACACCGGATCGTAGACGCGCGAGATGTCACCACCGCCGATTACCCCCACGAGGTCACGGCACACTTCCACAGTAAACTCCATCGTGTCCTTGGGGCGATTCACACTATGGCGACATCCCCGAGCATTTTGTTCCACCTGAATCTGGTGCAGGAACCTTCCGAACTTACCATCTCCAGTGAGGGCCTGCGTCATGCGGAAGGTGTGGAAGCCGTGACACCTCCCCAGCCATTACTCATAGACCCCTCTTTGAGTAATGGCTGGAGAGGTGTCACTTACCGCCATGACTATGGCGTGCTCAACTGATCGATATTCGATGTCGCAAGGAGTAACTTAGGCTACTTTTAATTTTCCCGCGGGAATGGGACTTGATATCCGGGGGGGGGTATTTATATATCTTTGGAATAGATAACATTTATTTACACGATGGCCCCAAAAAAGGAAAGTAACGAAATTGCGAGTAACCTAACCTAACCCAACAAGTTAGCAGAAAAATAAATGACATATTTCACTTGGAATCCTCATGATGAGATCTTGAATTTGATACCCATATTGCACTACCCAAAAAAAACATTTTTTTTTACTCTAATGTATAGCGTCCTACAGTCGTTAAGCTGACTTTTTTTCAACGTCACCTATCTAAGAACACTTGGTTAACAAGACGAATCTAACTATATGCTAATTATGTAGATCCGTTCAGTGGTTTGGAAGATATGAGGTAATAAAGAATATTACAACATACATACATACAAGATACGCGCGAAAAACATAACCCTTCTTGCAGTCGGGTAAAAATAGTTTTATGCGAGTGACAGAGCTCGTGTGCAGTGTTGTTGTGTTCCAAAATTATGCAAGTAAATATGTAAAGGGCGTGTCAGACTAATACTGACTAACACAACCCATGGATGACAAGGTGACCCAAGCTTGCGTTTGGTGTTAGGAACTTGCAGAAAGCCTTTCATTGAAGTGAACTTCATACGTATACGTACCAACATGCTTTAAACCACCCGTAAGCAACCACGACTGAACGTTACATGTTAGGGCCACTTTGAGCTATAATAATACTACGAACCACCAAACGCTGGCGACGGTTACCTCCCCCAAATGACTGACTGACAGCAGAATAGGTACTTTACATTGCTATTGATATTCGCGCACTTCCAGGGAGAGGGGGTAGACGTCAAAAAGCTTCTTAAAATGTATTGATAGTAGTTCTAAGGAACGTTAAGGATCGCATCTCGATCGTAGATCGGTCTCTTACTGATACAAAAAAAATACGTAATGTAAGTCTACATTATGTATCTCGTAAAATATTTTATTTAACCTTAAAGGAAAGCTCTGCTGCTGGACGTAGTTCGGGGACGTGTACGTTATGTTGTTTTCAGGCAGAGTAAGGAAGTGAGAAGTATCGATTTATTGAAAACCATTTCGGCGTCTAGCATGGTAAATAGTTCTGCGACCGGCTGACGATGGGTCACTCTTGTTTAAGTTTTGTATTGTCTTAATGATGGGTGTGAAGACCGTTATAAGGAGTTAACTGTTATAGAGAGTGTCTTATCCAATGGCAAAAGTCTCACAACCCTATACCTTAGGATTAAGTCTCACAATTTCATAACTCAAAAGAAAAGTAGATTTTCCTTCCTTATCTCCTTACCAATGGATTCGCAACCCTATTTAATATTAACATTGTTTTTCTCCATCCCCTCCTTGTCCCCTAGCTTTTTAAGTCGGGACAAGGTGATACATTTCTTGGAAATTCATTACATTCAGTGGGAGTTTATCCAAGTCACCAGGATGAAAAACCACAGGGTCGAGCGATTGTATTATTTTTTGTAAAAAGTTTTTTTTTTATTAAAAATGTCAATAGAGTTGATTGCATTTTTTTGCGACCTGGGAGTCAAACCCAGGTTATTACGCTCAGAAGTTATAGGGCTTGTGATGCAGTTCGAGATACCACGGTAAAACTGTGGTCGTAGCACATCGTTATCATCCTACAACTATGGTAGGATGCCATGAAGAGGCGGGACCGAATCTAAGTGATTAAATAATTAAAAGCAGTCTTTAAGTTAATTCACCAAGTTTGTAATCGCTACAAAAACGTAAAGGAGGTAGGCGGCGAGAGCGGGCGACGGAGCGGCGCGCGAGCTCACCTCCTGCTGCTCGCGCGCGTCGGGCTGGCCGGCGCGGCGCGCGGGCGCGGGGGGCGCGGGCCGCGCGGGGGGGGGCGCCGCCTGCTCGGCGGGGGGCGCGCTGGGCGCGGGCGCCGAGGGGGACGGGGGCGTAGGGCTGTCGTCCGCGACGCTGCTCTCGGTCGGCTTGGAGCTGGTGGGCACCATCCCGTCCTCGCCGCCGTACTCGGCCGCGTTGTCGCCGTACTCGCCCGCCTTCAATGACACGCGTGAAGTTTGCTCGAGTCCACCCTAGAAACACCCGGTCGCGGCACTGCGGCGCGGGCGCCCGAGACGGTGCGCCTCGAGCGGACGCGCAGCTCGTTCCTTACCTTAAAGTCGGCACGGTTGGGCTCGAACTCGAAGGCGGCGCGCGGCGAGCCCGGCGGCGACGACAGCGGCGGCGGCGGCGGCGACGCGCTGCGCGTCGGTCGCTGCAAGCTCGACAGTCGCACCGGACGCGGCACTACAACAAAGCAATCACTTTGCTTCGAGACATTCCAGCCACTAAAGGAGATTGGGCACTTATAGATTCACTTTTTGACGCGTATGGCCATTTGAGTTATTATATAATTCATAACTATTATTTTTATTGATCTTGTACTTAAATTCATTGAAATCATTTGTGTGGTTTCTATTTTCATTTTAATTAGTATTTAATACAATAAATACGTCATTTGTTCCATTATAGTGAAGCGACTCCTTTCTCAGTTATGATCTATCGATTAAACATTAACGTAAATCGTGGGCAAACAACACAATCTACATTCGCAATTAAAAAATATTAAGAGTTGTCATTATTGTTTTTCTTTAATTATGTTAATTTTTCTTTCGTCGCGCGTCAGTCGCGCGTCGACCCCCACGAGTCGCACGTCGACCCCCACGAGTCGCACGTCGACCCCCACGAGTCGCACGTCGACCCCCACGAGTCGCGGCACGGCGCTGCCCCATTTATACATTTCTTCTTATATAGCATAGCATAATCAGCCTTTTAATGTTCCCACTGCTGGGACTCAGGCCTCCTCTCTCTAGGAGATGGAATAGGCCGTAATCCACCACGCGGACCCAGTGATTGGTGAGTGTCACATGTCTTCGAATTTTTGGTTCTAGGACATACCGGTTTCCTCACAATGTTTTCCTTCAGTGTTTTGAGAGCAGTGGTGACGAAATAAATTACACAAAGTAATGCGCCTGGCTGGGTTTGAAACGACGACCTACAACAGCCGTTATTACTCGGCCACCACTGCTCCTTATACTTAAGTGTATTGAAAAAAGTCGTTTGATACACGTGCAAATTTGTCACTGCAGCCCTCGGCTCCATAACACTCTCGCCTACAGCTCGTGCGAATTCCGCCTCGGTCGTAATGACTTTCTGCATTTGTATCAAAATGTACCATTAATAAAAATCGTATTTTCATACCTATCCATTGAATGAAATCTTGAAACTATTACCAATAGAATAAAAATTAATTCTAAATATACAGACGATTACTGGATTGTGCATGAGTAGAAGTAGGCATTATAGAGATGGCCGCCGGGGGTTGCTGAGGTTCCGGAGGCGCCTCGGTGTCTGCGCTGCTCTCTGCGTGCTTGCTGCTCTCCGCATGCTCGGGGCTCTCGGTGGTCTCGGTGCCTTCGGTAGTCTTCGCGGAGGTTGGTGCGGTGAGCTGCGGCGTCGTGCTGTCCGCGGCTTCCGCATCCAGCAGGCGATGCTCGCTGCACAGCTGCCCGCAGTCGCCTCCGCTGCGACACAAATATTTCGCTCATACACGGTCAATATCTACTTGCCTATAATAATATCACCATTAGGTACCACCGCTAGGTACAGGAATTGTTTTACTGGAGATCAAAGTAAAAGCAAACTTCACCGTCCGCAAGCGCGTAACGTGTGCGCGCAATGTAGGAACCTGCGCCAGCGCGGGATGCTCTGCGCCACGTGCGTGTCGCCGCACGAGTCGTCCGCGCCCGCCGCCGCGCCCGCCGCCCGCGCCGAGCGGCTCAGCACGCCGCACAGCTTGCCCTCGCACACCACGCCGGCGCCCCAGTCGCTCTGCAGACACACACAAGTCACTCGGCCTGCCCGAACGTTTCCCGGGCCGGGCGCGCGGCCACACACCCACCGAGCACAGCGTCGGTCCCACGACGCACAGCGCCGTGTCGCGCAGGCCCGGCCAGCCCGGCGAGCGCGCGGCGCACTCGTCGCCCTGGGCCAGCGCCGCGTCCACGATGCGCAGGCGCGGCTCGCGGCCGCCGCCCAGCGCGCGCACCACGTGGCACGCGGCGCCGGCCGCGCACTCGGCCGGCTGCGTGGCCATGAGGATGGGCCGCGAGCGCGCGCCGCCGCCGAAGGGCGCCTCCAGCTCCAGCACGGCCATGTCCACGGCGGCGCCGGACCAGGGAGGCGCGGCGGGCGCGGCGCCGGCGCCGGCCGCCAGCGCCACGCGCGCCACGCGCCGCGCCGCGCCCGTGCCCGGCGCCAGCGCCCACAGCTCGCGCGGCGCGTCGCCGCCGGCGCACCACGCCGACGTGAGCGCGGTGCGCAGCGACACCAGCGAGCCGCCGCAGCGCCGCCCGCTCGCGTGCTCCACTACGATCTGCGCACCCATCAGGTACATTCACGGTTACTTTCGTTCCACCGACATCGTGTAACGAAACAATTAGATTACGTCCCATCTACAGATAAAACCCTTACCATGAAAGGTGCTGTGTCACTATCCTCTTCTTGCTCGGACTCGCGCCCTTCTCCCGCCGTCAGCGCTTTTTCTGTACTTTCCGCATTGCTCACTAAGCATACAAAAACAATGAGTACCAACCTATACCTAACATGTTGGTACTATATACCTAGTATGAACTAAAAAGTGATCGAATATTCGAAGCTGAAGCTGACCTTGACGGAAAACCAAAAACTGAGACGTCATCCTAAATGGCAAGGATCGCACCATGTCACCATTCTCGTCATGCGGTGAAAATGGTCGTACGATGCCGTCGCATGACGATCCCTAGCGTTACCGCGACCGCGCTATCTCGCGTGACCTCAAAAGAGATCGGTATAATTGATTATATCATCGGACAATCAAACCATTCGTACGATCGTTATTAAACATTGCTTAAGCTCGTGCGTGCGACCTGACTTATTAACTACCTATTTGTTGATAGAATTGTTTCTTTATTTTATCTGGGTAGTAAATAATGATTTATTTGACAGCTTTTGTATTTCTAGAACACTAGAATGCCTTAAAGCATTATGTCCGCCTCTGTATTGTTGTGTGCATAAAAAATAAAATAATGTAACGCCACTAGTTTTCCTCGAAGGGTGAGCCATAGAGGTGTAGATACAGTTAGGTATTCATCGTCAGTTACTTATGTTTTAGTTCCATGCGGGGAATTCAGACTACTGGAGGAAATCTCAATAAAAAAAAAAACAAAATGAATACTTAGCAGATAATAATTAGGTAAAGTGCAACAAGTGCGTGGAGCGTCGGGCGCAGAATGGCCGCACTTACCGACCGCGGCCGCCAGCAGCAGGGCCGCACACAGCGCGCTCCTCATGGCATCGCCTGGCTGCACCGCTTGGAATCTAAATTATTTTCTATTACAAATACGTGTCGCACATACTACACCAAATAACCAGACCTACAGTATTGTGGCGAAAACTCTAAAATTCTTTATGTCAATAGCAATCAGACATTTGACATTTTCCATCGTCTAAAGAAGTAATGTCTTCGCAAACAGCGAAGATTTTGAAAAAAAGTTTATACAACCTTTATTTCTCTTAGACTGCTCTTCTACAAAGCGCCAGTCTCTTCCTGCACATTTCTCCTCCTGACTGACTGACTGTAAAAATAGTAGTCTTTATTCTATGATGTGATTGAATTAACCTTGTGCCGAGTGTATTGTACTGCGGACTGGAGTATTTTACGGCTCACCAACGAGAGTGACACGAATATTCGCACAACACAACCAGCGACAGATTAGCCCTTAATCAAATTAAGCAATTGTACTCCAAGGTCCCACGTGCGAACCTTACTACCTGCTACCCCAGCTGCTCGAACAAAAGCATTGCTCAAAAGCATTGCGCGCCCGAACCGCGTTCATTGGTTAAGTGTTTTGTAGATACTAAGTTACTATTGGTTAAGTTCTTAGTCCGTAATATTGGAATCTTGTATAAAAGGAGGTGCACGGTAAAAATATACACATCTTGTTCGATCCAGCCCGTCCCTTGCTGCCCCCCCCAGCGACGCCCTAAGCCGAGGTCCGTACCCCACAGGGGGTGCCCTTAGCGTGTAGTCGCTTAGTTTTAAGTTTAGTTAATTAAGCCCTGGCTGGAGGCTTTGATTCTTGAATCGAGGCCGCCACAGGCAAGTCCGGTTAAGCAGCCGACAACCTACTAGGTTGACCTGCGAGAGGCCACACACAAAAAAAAAAAAAAATACACATTCAGTTTTGGAGTCACACGATTCTTACTTCTATCCCCAAAAAGACAAGAGAGAGGTGGGAGCTTTGTTCCTCGTCAGTATTCACAACGGCCAGCCAATAAAGGCAAGCCGGAGATGAACAAGAATTCTCCCGGGAGATCGGGTCCGTGGGTTCGCTAATGCCCAACAGTTCGCCACAAAACTACCCTGCGGAATATATCTGTCTTAGTCTGGCCCCTCACCCTATGTGTGTTAGGGCATAGCAAACTCTACCGATACAGACCTAGGGTTTTCTATAGCATGAAAGCCCCACTACGACGTCAACGTAGAGATACGGCGAAGGGGTTATTACTCTTTCGATTAGTCCTGTCTTCTTTATAATGAAATTTGTTTTTTTTTTACTTATGCAGTAGGTAATACTGCAAATACTTACAGGTACTGTGTAGTAGTTCAAACTTTTAACCGAACTATTTAGTGTAATAAGTCTCAGGCCTCCTCTCTAGAAGAGGTCCATACATAATCCACCAAGCGGGCCCTGTGCCGGTTGGTAATTTGACTAATTGCAATATCTATTAGGTATGAGTTGGCACGTACAGGTATCGGCACGGATCTTGAGCACTGACTTTTACTTGCGCAGAAGTAAAATATCAGGTCTCTTTGGTGGCATGAAGCGAGGGCGGAGAGTGTCAGCGATTGGCTCGCCGCGCATCGCATCAAAGACGTCACTCGTGATTGGTTCCCTGCGCTTGCTGCATATACCTAACGACAACGAGTACACTTCCGTGCCAATAAATTGACTCGTGATTTTTAATCCATCGATTTTATTTTTATTATTCGTTATTTTATTAGTGGTTACTATGACACCAAAAATGGTTTAGCCGAGAACGCATAACAGGCACACAGAGAAAGTTCCTTTCAAAAGTAGGTAAAATGTTAGGAATTTCTTCGTAGGGGTGTTACAAATCTTTGAAATTTTCGTCTTTGCTACAATATGCGTACCTTCCGGTAGAAATTCTCTAAAAGATAATGAAAACCGTGTGAAAATCTGTTGCATGGATAATAAGTAAACGGGAAAAACAGACAGAGAAACACAGCGAGTTCGATTTAAACTATTTATGTTTTTTTTTTTTACTTTTACCTTCAACCAGAATTAAGAAGACAGCAGGTAAAAGAAAAAATAAAATAAAATACTTGTATATTTTTTTCCCATAAGTGTACGATGCGCAAAGCGATCCCCACTCTTTCGCCGAACGCTCAAGATCCGTGCCGATATCTGTAACAAATTTAATACAAATTTTCCTCCGGCAATTATACCTATTAATTTTTTCTTCATATACCTACCTAATGAAGCCGAATAAATTTTTGGTAAACAAAATTTTTCATTGTATTGGCCCTTTGGCTCATTTGGCTCTTTGTGCTTTTTATTCAAAACACTTTCCGTGTCGTACAATTTAATGATTCCGATGATTGTCATCTGCTGTTGTTTTTTTTTTTCAAAACAATTTTATTTTTCGCATATCAATTTAATGATTCAGATGAATGTCATCTGCAGTTATATTTTTTAATAATTTTTTTTTCGCGTATCAATTTAATGATTAAGATGATCGCATCTGTTGTTTTTTTTTTCAATACATTTTTTTCAATTTCAATTTAATGATTCAGGTGAATAATACTTACCATGTGCTGTTGTTTGTTTTTTTCGATTTTTTTTTTTATTCTGTTTTGTTTCAATTTAATAATTTACCGACTCCGCGTACCTTCCAAGACACGGGAGTGTTACACCACCAACTTTTGAACTTCGGGCTACTACAGACAGAGTAATTCCTGATGGTAAAACCCAATAACACTTTATTGCCCGACCCGGGAATCAAACCCAGGACCCCATGCTTAGCAGACGCGCTTGCGACTACGAGACCAATGAGATAGTCAAGGGTTCTAAGTATATCTTTCATAGCCCCAGTAGGCTTCGACCCTGCTGGGCCCCTACGGTTTTGCTGACATCTGGTTTCCTTTTTTTTTTGTCTGGTTTTATTAGCTGTAAGTCCTCCATGTACTAAATAAATAAATAAATAAATAAATCTCCTTGAGGCGCACGTGGAACATTCAGCGCCGTCGACGACTCGGGCTCGGTCTGAACGGCCGCACGGCAAGCTGCCCATTGCTCGCCGTCCGCAAGCCCACGCCTGCAGACAGAATTTGCTGGAATTTAGGGTCGGGATTCCGGCGGCTGGGGTGTGCGGGCCGTTCCCTCGTGCGTGTGGCTGCCTCCTTCGCTAGTATTACTGTTTCTCAGAAGTAGGCGACTACCTGCCATTCCTCCTCGCTCCAAACCATGGCCTGTACCAGGGACCGGCGCGAGAGTTCGTTGCCTTGCCGCCGTTGGCTCCCACGAGGACATGGCAGTGCTGCGCCTAAGCGGGGCACACCTCTACCGTATGCTCCACCGTGTCCCCCGGGCGATCCACAAAATGTTGACATCCGGGCGTTTCTTCCGCCTGAATATAGCGTGCCCAGCACTGGGTTGCGGTAGTCGCATCTACCATGATATCCCGCCGGAACTCTGTCCGCCATACCGTGACTTGTCGTGGCAGAGGAGTTTTGCCCCAGCGTTGCGTCTCCGCGCGTAAATCATGCCTGCGTGGAAGAACTGTTGCCTTCAGTTCTCATGGTAGCAGGCCAGCAAGGAGGCTCGCCACTTCGCGGGAAACCGTGCGGTATCCCCGCACTATCTGGATGACCATGACCCCCTGCCATGCGTTCAGCTTGGCCGCCGGTCACTTTCGCAGTGACGGTGCCTATACCGGCGCCCCATAAAGGGGACAGAACGATGCTTGCGTAGAGCCCCTGGCGCGAGGCGTCTGGACCCCCTAGGTAGGGCAGGAGCCGCTTGAGGGTAGCCCCAGACCGATCCAGTTCAAGAGCCAGACGTCGGAATGCTCCTCGAAATTCCATCGGCTATCGAGTCCGAGTACCCGGGTACTTCATCGTCGTCTTCGCGATGTGAACTCCTCCTACCGTTATTTGGGAACTCAATTGTGCCGAATTGTCATGTGGAAAATTTTCAAAAAACGCATTACTAGTCTATACATTCACTAACGATTCCCCAAAGTATTCGGCAAAAATAAAAAATACAACCGAATTGATAATCTCTTCATTTTTTTTTTGAAGTCGCTTAAAAATTAGTGCACGTAGTCAAAATCAAAAGAAAGCTGCTTTATTCCTGAGTGACATAGGCTATATTTTATGTACGTGGGCGAAGCCGCGGGCAAAAGCTAGTAGGTAATCTATATTTAATCAAAAAAAAATAAAAAGGTCGGTAATTAAAAGGCGGTGTCATGTTCGATATTATATTTATTGCAGCAGATCACGAGGGTATCGGCGCTGGAACGAGCTCGTCGAGCAGCGTGTGCGCGCGAAGCTGCCGCTCCAGCAACACATCCGCCAGCGCCGCCGCCATGGCCGGGCACCACGCCGCGCTGCGCACCGCCAGCCACTGCGACACGAGCAGGTCAGTACCGGCAGCCGGCCGCAGTCCCTCGCCCGCCCGACACTCACCTTGTGCTGCGGGTGGCGGTCCAGCGCGGCCAGCAGCGCGGCGGCGGGGCGCGGGCCGCACGCGCGCGCCTCGCACTCCAGGCGCAGCGTGTGCAGCAGCGCGCCGCCCGCGCCGGCGCGGCCCGCGCGCGCGCAGGCGGCGGCCGCGCGGGCCGCGGGCGCGGGCGCCCAGGCGGCGGCGGCGGCCCGCAGCAGCGGCGGCAGCACGTGCGCCAGCGCGGCGCGGTGCGACAGCGCGCCGCCCATGGCGCGCAAGCGCTCCGAGTGCGATCCGTCCCGCTCCCACGCCCACAGCGGGGCGCCGCTGCAAGCTGCGGGGTAGACATATTCATAATTATCGTTCCGAGTACCTGCCACGATCTCGAGCGTCGAATGACTGCCAGCAATAGTCAGCATAGCAGCGCATACGCCTCAGGTTTTTTAAGTAACCTTCTAATCGTTTCCCTATTGTACAGCCATAGGAATCAGATAGCTGACCAATTGAAAGCAGAAAGTAATATAAGATTTACTAAAAGTTAGACGAATGAACCTCCTGCAATTAGAGCCATATATATTATAATAGTATACCAATTTTCCATTTACTTCTACACACAGTGTCTACATCTCTATTATGGAGGTAGGCGGAACAGAGAGTAAAGTCCCGCAAACCTCCGTTGAAAAGGGAGGATCCTCCGGATCCGAATCCAGACGGGTGTTATGTCTGGCGGGCTACTACTGCCCGATAGATGATTTCGGGCTGTTCTATATGTTCTAAACGCGCGGAGAACTTTGATTGCGCGATGCAGGATTAGTTCTTATGTGACGCCATAGATGTCGCCACACCCTTTTCTTTCATATCACTTCTCACACAATCCATCCGTCTTTTCTTTGGTCTCCCGCTCCCTCTCCATCCAACCACATGTAAACTCATAAATCTTTTAGTAACATGCGTTTCATTCTTCACATGACCATACCAAGACAAACGATTTCTTTTCAACTTTTCAGTCACTGGCGCCACTTTCAAACTTCCCATAATATAATCATTTCTAACTTTATCCATTCTCATCACACCACACATCCATCTTGACATTCTATGCTACGTACAATCTTTTTCACAGCCCAACATTCTGATCCAAACAGTATGACAGGCCTTATCACGGACTTGTAGATTTTACCCTTCAACTTGAGGGGCATCCGAGGGTTACATGTTGTTCCCGTGACCTGTCGCCATTTCATTCATCCTGCGTTGATCTGATGTGTTACGTCCCGGTCTACCTCACCATCCCCTTGGACGAGCGACTCGAGGTACCGAAAGTCGGAGCAGATCGGTATGGGCGTTCCAGCAAGAGCTAAAGGCACTGGATTGGAGAGACCGCCGAAATCGCAGAACAAGTATTCCGTTTTAGTTCTACTCAATTTCAGGCCAACACTCTCCAGTCCGTGCCAACACACCTCCAATCTGTTCTGGACTCTAGGTTGCCGAGCAACCAACACAATGTCATCGGCAAACAGCATACGGGAGCCTCTTCCTGAATGTCCGACGTCAGAGCGTCCATTAACATCACGAGCGGTAAGGGCTGAGAGCCGACCCTTGACACAAACCGACAGCCACGCACAGCTGGCTTATAGCAGTCAGTCGCCTTTCAATAATTTCTCCCAAGCTTTTTACATTAGCTTTATTCCTCTATAATTGTTGCACTCAAGCACATCACCTTTGTTTTTAAAAATCGGCACCAAAGGCACTATATTAAAAAAAAAAATAGTTTTTTACGCAATTTAGTAAGGCAAGGTAAAAAATATTTACACGTCACTACGTCATTTTTTTTTTGGTGGTATATTCACATTATTGACTTAGTTACTTGATGATAATAGTATTTTTTTTTTGTATTTTGTAATTGATTACAGTTTTACAGATTTATGTGTTACTGTAAAAGCCCGTTATTAGTTTATCTTAGATTTTACAAGTAAATCTTAGGACGTAGCAACGTGTACAGGTAAATGTCAGAATATTATATAATAGATAAAAATAAAGTAAAATACCTAAAGCGAGCAACCCATTGTGCGGGAAGAGGGGAGCCAAAGCGCGCGCGTACTGCGCCATGCGGTGCTCGCGCGCGCCCGCCATCACCAGCGCACACGCACTCTGCTCCCAGTAGCGAGCCGCGGCCGCGTCCTGCGGGGACAGGGGGAGAGGGGGTCAGGCGAACTGTGCGGCGCACTCGCCTGCGGGGCCGGTGCACTGTGCGGCGCACTCGCCTGCGGGGCCGGTGCACTGTGCGGCGCACTCGCCTGCGGGGCCGGTGCACTGTGCGGCGCACTCGCCTGCGGGGCCGGTGCACTGTGCGGCGCACTCGCCTGCGGGGCCGGTGCACTGTGCGGCGCACTCGCCTGCGGGGCCGGTGCACTGTGCGGCGCACTCGCCTGCGGGGCCGGTGCACTGTGCGGCGCACTCGCCTGCGGGGCCGGTGCACTGTGCGGCGCACTCGCCTGAGCAGGCCGGTGCACTGTGCGGCGCACTCGCCTGCGGGGCCGGTGCACTGTGCGGCGCACTCGCCTGCGGGGCCGGTGCACTGTGCGGCGCACTCGCCTGCGGGGCCGGTGCACTGTGCGGCGCACTCGCCTGCGGGGCCGGTGCACTGTGCGGCGCACTCGCCTGCGGGGCCGGTGCACTGTGCGGCGCACTCGCCTGCGGGGCCGGTGCACTCACCTGCGGGGCCGGCGCCGCGCGCAGCGCCCGCACGAGCTCGGCGCGGCGCCGCGGGCCGGCCAGGCGCGCGCGCGCCGCCGCCCACTCGGCCGGCGCCGGCAGCTGCGCGTCCAGCACGTGCGCGGCGGGTCCGCCGGCGGGCGCCGCCTCCAGCCGCTCGCAGCGCGCCTCGCACGCCCGCAGCGCGCGCTGCAGCAGCTCCGGCGGCGGCGGCGCGGCCAGCGCGGCGTCGGGCGGCAGCTTGTGCTCCAGCGCGGCGCACGCGGTGCCCCACGCGCCCACCGCCGCGTCGCACAGCTCGCCCGCGAGCCTGGCCACGTAGAGGCGCTGGTGGAGCGGCACGGCGGGGTCGGCGTGCGCGGCGCGCAGCGCGTGCAGGGCGGCGCGCCGCGCAGCGTGCAGGTCGGCGGCGGCGTGCTCGATGCGCGCGAAGTGTATGTACGGCAGCGGCGACGTGCCCGCGAAGCGCTTCAGTGCGGCGCGCGCCTCCATGCGCATGCGCCTCGCTTCTCGTTTCCCAACCGCTTCCTGAATAGTTCAATTATCATAATATAAATGTGCCACTTTTATTAAATAAACGATATTCTATTCTATTCTATTCTAATTGCAAAGGGAACTAACGTTACCCACGTGGCGAAATTTCTAAACACATACCGCGTGAGTGGCGAAGCGAGGTGTGAGCGGTATCACCTGTATGCTGATTTTATTCATTTACCTTATTCGCTATTTGATTGTAATGACACTGTTTTATACTTTTAACTGGAATTTAAATTGTTTAATTTCATCTAATTTGTCATGTATCTTGTAAGGAAGTAGAAATTGACAGTTGATTTATTTTGCAAATGTTTGACTGATGGTGAGGTTTCTAGACAGTGGCGAAATGTTAGAGTTGTGCCTGTACCGAAACGTGGGCGTGATTCGAATAATATTACATTTTTGAGACCTATCTCTCTCAGCAAAACTTTACACAACATTATAACAAGACGTCTTGAAAGGTTTTTTGAAAGTAAAGTCCCGTTTTCTAAGAATACAGTAAGATTTAGAAGATCTCAATCATGCCTTGATCATCTTGTACGGTTGGTATCACAAATCCAAATAGCGACCCTATTTGGAACTAACAAAAAAAATATTGAGTTGTTTCGTTGATATCATCAGTTATTCGTGATCACCCACTAAGCAAGCACGCATTCCCCTCGTCCGCGAGTGCGCACTTAGCGCGATCACTACGCAAGTACTCTCGCATCTCGCACGACCAGTACGTTTGATCAGTGATCCAGCAGAGGTGAGACTGACCTGCGGGTCGAGCAGCAGCACGAGCGCGTGAGGTAGTGCGGCGGCTCCAGGAACAGCGCCACGGTGCGCGGGAGGTGAGACTGACCTGCGGGTCGAGCAGCAGCACGAGCGCGTGAGGTAGTGCGGCGGCTCCAGGAACAGCGCCACGGTGCGCGGGAGGCGAGACTGACCTGCGGGTCGAGCAGCAGCACGAGCGCGTGAGGTAGTGCGGCGGCTCCAGGAACAGCGCCACGGTGCGCGGGAGGTGAGACTGACCTGCGGGTCGAGCAGCAGCACGAGCGCGTGAGGTAGTGCGGCGGCTCCAGGAACAGCGCCACGGTGCGCGGGAGGTGAGACTGACCTGCGGGTCGAGCAGCAGCACGAGCGCGTGAGGTAGTGCGGCGGCTCCAGGAACAGCGCCACGGTGCGCGGGAGGCGAGACTGACCTGCGGGTCGAGCAGCAGCACGAGCGCGTGAGGTAGTGCGGCGGCTCCAGGAACAGCGCCACGGTGCGCGGGAGGCGAGACTGACCTGCGGGTCGAGCAGCAGCACGAGCGCGTGAGGTAGTGCGGCGGCTCCAGGAACAGCGCCACGGTGCGCGGGAGGCGAGACTGACCTGCGGGTCGAGCAGCAGCACGAGCGCGTGAGGTAGTGCGGCGGCTCCAGGAACAGCGCCACGGTGCGCGGGAGGCGAGACTGACCTGCGGGTCGAGCAGCAGCACGAGCGCGTGAGGTAGTGCGGCGGCTCCAGGAACAGCGCCACGGTGCGCGGGAGGCGAGACTGACCTGCGGGTCGAGCAGCAGCACGAGCGCGTGCATCCAACGCAGGCGCCAGCACAGCAGCGCCACGCGCCGCTCGGCCGCGAGCCACTCGGCGCTCGCGTCCCACAGCGCCGACAGCCACGTGAGGTAGCCCGCGTCGTCCGTGAAGTAGTGCGGCGGCTCCAGGAACAGCGCCACGGCTCGCGCCGCGTCGGCCGCCGCGGGGCGCGCCGGGTGCGCGGGCGGCAGGCGGCGCGCCGCACGCAGCAGCCCCAGCAGCGCCTCGGCACCGTCCGCCTCGTGCGCGTCGCCCAGCGCGTCGTTGTCGGCGGCGGCGGGCGCCAGCGCGTAGCCGCTGCACGGCAGCAGCGGCACCTTGGCCAGGCGCAGCGCCTGCAGCAGCAGCAGCGCGGCGGCGGGCGCGGCGCAGGGCCGCAGCAGCGCGGCCACGTCGGCGGGCGCGGGGGCGCGCTGCGGGTCGGGCTGGGTCCCCGCGGGGTCGGGCTCGGCCGGTGGGCGCCAGTGCGCGGCGGCGCGGGCGCGCTCCACGCGCACCCACATGGTGCTGACCGGCAGACCGCTACTGCTCACCTGCCCCGGGTTACACGATAATTTGCGGTTCGTTTATTTTTAGGGTTCCGTACCTCAAAAAGAAAAACGGAACCCTCTATGTTGTCCGTCTGTCAGTCTATCAAGACCATTTATCTCGGAAATGCATGGAGGTATCGAGTTGAAATTAAAGCCATATACTCAGGGGCCCAAGTCTGTTATTTTTATAATTCGTCATTCCAACACGATCCCATTGTCATTTTGCTAACAGTTCGTAGTCTGCTAAATTCATAATGGTAGATCATTGGTCAATCATTGGTCTTGTAATAGAATTGTGGTAGAATGACAATATCGAGCTATCTTGTAACAAATTAAAAGCAATAAAATAAATAAATAAATTTTTATTCAATAACGTTTCATAAAAATTAACATTAAGCCAACAGTGATAAGGTTTCCCATAAATAATTACAGTTCCTAAAAAAAAAATATACTACAATTAAAATATTATTAAACGTGCAATTAATCGTGGTTCGGAATAGCAATGTTTAACAGTGGACCGCCCGATCTAGGTTAATTTAAACCTGTGTTTCAGGCCATCACTTTACAGTCCAGTTTCATTGCGACAATAAAATTTAAAGTTACAGTAAAACTATTTTAACAAATTATATTCTATTATAAAAAAAACAATTACGAAAATAAGCTTATTAATACCTAAAATAATATCTATGAAATTATACAAAAATAAACACAAACGAGGAGATCAGATAACATTATGCCAATATTTCTAGAAGTTGTTCTGTGTCTGTGTAATTGAGTTTCACTAAATATTCTGACAAATTCTTACTACATTTTTTATACCTTAAACTATAGAAACTAAGTACTTTGTTAAGCTTATTATACAGAAATGGTCCTAAGAACACGTAAAAACGCTTAGTAAAGGCATGTCTGGTTTGAGGCTTTATGCAAACCAAGTCCTTCTTTCTCTTGTCAGAAGGTAGAGGGTCAAAAGGAAGTGCCGCATGCTGGTATAGTACTATGTTTAGAATAAATAATTGCCGCGCTGTTAGCACATTGCATGCTATGTAGAGCTGGTGCGTAGGAAATCTAAAAGGGCGAAAGGTAGCAACTTTGAGAATTGCTCTTTGATTACGCTCTAACGGGAGTAAAATTGTTTTGGCCGCACCACCCCAAGAAGTTTGCAGTATGTAAGAATGGATTGACACAAAGCTAAATAGACCTGTTTAATTAATTTGTAGTCGGCTATGTTACGTAAATTTTTAAAAACATATATTAATTTGCGTACTCTCGTACACAGTAACTCGATATGTTTACGGAAATTCAGATTTGAGTCAATCGTGACACCTAGATATTTTAAATGGTCAGCTTTCGCTAAAGTCGGGCAAGGGCATGCAGTGTCAGCATACGTGCAGTTAATATGTGCGTGAATGTTTAGGTTATTAAGCGGTATGTTAGCATTTCTCATTGTAAATAAAATGTAATTTGTTTTATTTGCATTTAATGTTAGGAGATTTTTCTGGAGCCATTTAGTAACAATGTCAAAACCATTTTGAGCGTATTCATACACCTCAACTTTTGACTTACCTGAAAACAAAAGAGCGGTGTCATCGGCATATGACATTATAACACCATTTTGGAGCGACAGGCTGCATAGTTCATTTATGTAGATTAAAAATAATGTGGGCCCCAAAATGCTACCTTGCGGAATGCCAAAACAGCTATTTCTAAGATCAGAACTGGTATATTCACCTATTTTTACACATTGATGACGATCACTGAGATAGTCAGAAAATAGTAAAAGTTGTTTACCTCTTATCCTAAGTGACTCAAGCTTGTGCAAAAGTAAAGAACAAGAAATAGTGTCGAAGGCCTTGGCAAGGTCTAGAAAGATCCCAATTGTGTGCATACCATTATCTAGGTCAGTAGTAATATAGTTAGTCAAATTGTGTACTGCTTAGCTAGTTGATCTCTTAGCCCTTAAACCAAATTGACTATCTGATAGTAGTCTGTTTTCTTCTAGATATTTTATCAATCTACTGTTAATAATTTTTTCTAAAACTTTAGAGAGGTAACAGGCCTCTGAGATGGGTCTGTAATTATTCACACTGGTTTTATCTCCAGATTTAAATACAGGTGTGACCACAGCCTTTTTAAGTACTTTTGGAAATATACATTTAGATAAGCAAAGTTGGAAGATGTAGGTCAGAGGAGGGGCAAGTAGGTATTTAAATGTTTTAAGAATATTATTAGGTATGTTATCCCATCCAGTGGCACAAACATCCTTAAGTCCGCTTATAATTCTGACTACTTCGTTAACGTCTGTATCTAATAAAACAAAAGATTTTAATGTGGTGGATGTCGTGGTAGAGTTGTGTTGGGAAATGATACTAGAGTTGAGTGTTTTTTCAGCTAAGTTTTTACCAACGCTAACAAAAAAGTTGTTTGCTTTATTTATTACCTCTGTTGTGTTTATACCTGACAATAATATTAGGTCTTTACCTATGAAATTGGAGATTTGTATGATAATTTTAAAATATAAAAATTTTGGTATTTTTTTTTATTTCAGCTAATCAAAGTACTGGCCCAAATTATCTATACAATTTTGCCATTTTGATGGCAGTTTGTTTATCCCTTTACTGTAGAAGTCTGCCGGACGGGAGGCGATGAAGTCAGCGAAAGCGTTTTGTACTGCATCACGGGTGTTGAATTTTTTCCCACTTAAAAAATTGTCTAAATTTTGAAAAAAGTAGAAATCTGTTGGGGCAAGGTCCGGTGAGTACGGTGGGTGACGGAGAGCTTCCAGCTGTAACTCTTGTAGCTTTGCGATGGTCTGTCGTGAAGTGTGAGCTCGCGCGTTGTCGTGGAGAAGCAATGGGGATGAGCGATTGACTAGTCTTGGTTGTTGAATTGCGAGCTTCTCCATCATTGTTTGTATTCTTGGCAATAGACATCTGCCGTCACTGTTGTGCCATTCGGTAAGAAGCTGTGATGTACAAGTCCGGCACTGGTCCTCCAGACAGTCACCATCATCTTCCTATGAGTAATCTTTTTTTTTAGCGCACTGATTAGGTGCTGTACCCGGGTCCACCCACTGAGACGAACGCTTACGGTTGTCGTACAGGATCCACTTTTCATCGCAGGTAACAATTCGATTAAGTATTCCCTCGTTTCTATACCGATTCAGTAGTGCTATGCATGCTTCGACACGTAAATCTCGCTGTCGGTCGTTAGTTCGTGTGGCACCCACTTATCTAGCTTTTTGTCTTTCCGATTTGACGCAAGTGCTTCAATGTTGTTTTGACACTAATTCCAAGGCCCGCAGCAAGCTCAGCCGTAGATTGAGATGGATCTGCTTCCACTATCGCCTTCAATTCGTCGTTGTCGACAATAGTTACCGGCCGACCGCGAGGCTCGTTCTTCAACTCAAAATTTCCAGATTTAAAACGATTGAACCAATAATGGACTGTGTTTATGCAAGCAGTGTTATGCCCGTACACGTCGTTAATGTTTCGTGTTGTTTGCGCAGCGGTATTTCCACGTAGGAACTCATATTCGAAAATTGTACGAATTTTCAGTTTATCCATAGCGCCAAAAACTACCACAATGTCACAAAAACAAAAAACTATCTAAAAACAAATGACTGAAATTGAAATTAAATTTTTTGATAGAAATGTATGAGATTTTACAAACTTCCACACTAGTTTACTATTTTTCCCGGCCTTCTGTAATTCGTTTTTATCGTACTGATTTTTTAGTTTTTTCAAAAGATTATTACAGAAGTTCCGATACCTTTTTATAAGTTATAGAAAGCACTTCGTTATCAGGAGCTAATTTTAATTTTAGGTGAAGTCTGTCTCTATGCCTTATACAACGAACGAGACCAGGGGTGATCCAGGGTTTAATAATAATAATAATAATAATGGTTTATTGTTCAGGAAAAAAATACACTTTTACATCGAATACTTCCCTGGTCTCCACACTAGGATTCCCTGTGTCGTGGAGACCAGTCTCTTTCATCATGGTTCAAGAAGAAATAAAGTAGAAAATAAAAATACAATGTAACACAGATTATGTAGAACATAGGGTATGTTAGAACTAAATAAATCACCATTTATGAGAGGTGTCCATGGCATCTAGCAGAGTGTGTAAAAAGTAAGTTGTATGGTGTTGGTGCGTGTATGTGTGTGTGTGGTTGTGTGGGTGCGTTTGTGTGACGTGTGTAGGTGCATGTGTGTACGCGTGTCATGTCTTCAAGAACTGATAGCATTATCATGATAGAGTGTAACAAGTAGTTTATAGTGTTAATAAATAGTTAGTAGTTTCTCTGTGTCATCGTAATTCAGATCTTTAAGGTAAGTTTTGATGTGAGATTTGCATTTCGATTTTGTCAAAGGTATTAAATTAGATTTCTTGTTCAGTTTACTGTAAAGAAATGGTCCCATATAGTGAAAACACCTTTTTCCAAAGTCAAGTCGTCGCTTTGGTTTGCGCCATTCAGGCCCCCTCCGGGAATGTGGTTTTTGATTAACTAGGACTAAAGCTACTTTATGGAACCTTAGAGCAACGGCCATTACATATAATTGTCGCACGCTCATTACATCCGTTTCTTTAAATAAGGTATCAGTTGGAAAACGCCTTGGTTTTTTATAAGCCACTTTGAGAACAGCCCGTTGCGCGCGTTCCGCTCTAATCAAATGAGTTTTTAGTGCAACGCCCCATGCGATTATGCAATAACTAAGAATAGATTCGCACAGAGTGTGATAAATCATCTTCAAAATCGTCATGTTTGCAATCTGACCCATTCTTTTAAACACATGTAGTAGTTTTCTAACACGTCCACTCACTTGGTCTATTTGCTTTGTCCAAGTGAGGTTTTTGTCGATGTAGACACCAAGGTATTTTATGTAAGCCACCTGTTCAAAGCATGGGCATGGACAATTAGTGTTTGAGTCACTAAGACAGGTATGTAATTTAATAGCCAAGTTACATGGGCAAGTATTTCTTGCACTGGTACTAAAATTTATTACTTTCGTTTTGTCCACATTAAGTGTTAATAAATTGTAATTTAGCCATTGTGCAACCTGCCTTACGCCAGACTCAGCCAACTCGTGAACAGACTCCCACGTCCTATCATAAAATACTATGGCTGTGTCATCAGCGTAAGCGAAAATTTTTGCTTGACGGAGTGTTAAAGAGCAAAGGCTGTTGATATATATAATGAAAAGAGTAGGCCCCAGTACGCTACCTTGCGGCACACCGTAGTTAAGACTGGCATAGGAACTGAAGTTATTACCTAGAATTAACCTCTGTGTGCGATTGCTAAGGTAGGACTGGAACCACTCAAGAGCAGTGCCACGTACACCAATGCCTTCAAGCATGCAGTAATGCAACTATACTTTCTATGCATTTTCATAGTAAACGTGTTATTCTGTATCGCAGATTGTAAAGAATTTATGAAATAATTTAACGAACTATTTGCATCGTCTGAATTATAAACAGGGTCAAGATCAATACCGCGTATGTCATTTTCAATAATTGTCATATTGACTTTAGTGTAGCTACGCATGCAGTTTTTTCTAGGTGAACTTATTTGTAATGTTAGTAAAACAGCCTGATGATCAGTAGGCGTAGAATTAGTAACCAATGTTTTTGATGGATTTTTTGATTTTAGAATGATGTGGTCTAAGCATGAGCCGCTTCGATGCGTGGGGTGGTAGTGAGCTGGTAGAAGTCCATGAAATGAGCAAATATTCAGATAATTATGTACTTTACTATAAATTTTCTCGGAAGCAATGTTAATGTTAATATCGCCCAAAAGTATTATATTTTTAAAAGATGCTATGTTTTTTAAGTTTCTGTCGAGTGACTCTAAAAAATCCATCTATGTTTTGAGAAGTTGGCCTGTAAATAGCCATGACTACCGTATCGAGAATAACTTTAATTATTAAACAATTACTATCCTGGGATACTGGTTCTTCTCTTACAGTTCTTAAATTATTTTTGATATAAACTACTAAACCATCGTTCTGGTTTATGTTTATGTCACTTCTGTAGGAATAATAACCGTCAAGAGATGGTAAGTTAACCATCTGTTTGGACAGCCAACACTCTGTTAAAACAATAATATCACAGCTTACGTCAAGATCCTGTAACAGCACTTCAAAACCGTTCATGTTTCGACTTATGCTGCGAATATTCTGTGTGAGTAGGGTTAGTGTTTTGTCACCAGAAGGAAGAAGGTGTTTACAATCCTCAACATTGCAGACTTTGGACTCTGACACAGAAAAACTATCCAGATCGCAAATTACCTGATTTGTCATGACATTTTTTTAAAAAAAAAAAGAAAATAAATATATGCTACCTGTTTATCTGCTAACTAACTAAAGTATTAGATGACGCTCTTAGGCGCCTTCATAGTCTATTGAGTTTATGTAATTCATTTCTGCATGTTTGCGGGCGGGGCAACTTACATCACCAGTTGGATGGTCACATTTCCTCTTGAAGCGTTTACACGTTGCGCATAGAGGGGGAGAAGATTTGTTGCTGCATTCCTTGAAGGAATGTCCGCTCACTCCACATTGGTTGCAGGTAGAACTGGTTTCTCGACAGAACTTGGCTGCGTGTCCGAACTGCTGGCAATTGAAGCACCTGGTGACTATAGTGAAATCTCTCACCGGGCATGATGTCCAGTTGATAAAAATTCGGCTTTGGTTGATGATAACCTTTCTTATGCTAGCAGGTAGTTCCAGGATGTAGTTACACGTTGGAAGGTCTCTCTTACCCGATTTATGGCTCAATTTGATGCACTCTAGATAGGACTCGCGAGTTATATTCGGCAACTTGTCTGATAGGTTCTGCTCGTAAATACAGTCAAATACCTCCTTTTCAGTAAGAGTGACGGGGACACTAATGATAGCAATCCTAGGTCGGCGTTTGGAAGGTTCTTCTATTTTAAGACCAGTTTTTCCGAGTTCTTGAGTTTATCAATATCGCCTTTGTTTTCGGTGCTAATCAAAACGCCCCCATTTTTCACATTTTTTAGGCCACGAACATGAAGCTTAAGTTGTTCTGGGGAGATGATCTTTTGGACAAGAGACTTGGTGTCGTCACTTGTTTGGGTTTTATCGCTGGGATAGATGGCGACTGATCTCAAATTTGCAAGACGGATGTCGGTACCTTTCTTAACCATGCTAGCATAGGACGAATTTTCTGATGGATTCTGTTTGGTTTCTACGACCTCTCTGAACTGCTGGAGAGTTCACAACATTCTGCTGAACCTGAAGGTGCTGGATTGTAGTATGGGCTTGGATAGTTTTTGTCTTCAATGATTGGTATAAGACGGCCATCTGAGCCGTCCCACTTGAGACCTTACGGCAAAGAGCGGAGACACGAAGCTTCTGGTCCGAGTTCATTTTCCCATCCCCGACAATAGTGCAAACTTCAGTCAGGATTGCATCAATGGATCCTATCCACTTCTGTATCTCCTGCGTGCTGATGACTTCACTGGGCAATTCATTCTCCGTGGGTGCTGGTGGGTTTGGGTCACTAAGGGGTACAGGTTAGGTAGGCGTCGGTGGAGGACTTCGCCGTAGTAATTGGCTACGACCAAACGGGCTCGCTCCGGGGTTGGACATATTACCGAAAACACTTTATTTATTGTACAAAAAGAAGTATCTAGTTCATCTTGTTTATGTAAGTCGGTTACAAATCACACGCGACACACTTTAATTTTATACTGACGGAGCAATATTTATATTTATTTGTCGTAATTGTTTATTTCATTATAATCAATAACAGAACACACGTCCGCTTAGTTTCGCGACTTGTAAAGTTCACTGTTGTTAGTTCAATGACTGCACAACGGCGTTCTAATGTTTAGATACACGTATTCAGTTCTCATTATATACGAGATTACCATTCTATACCATTTCTTTCTTCATATGCATTCCCTTCTGAATACAACAATACAAATTTATCATTACATTTGGAGTATCATTACTGCACACCACCTAAGCGCTACAAAATAATAACGGAGTCTGAAGTTGAGGGAGGAAGAGAGGAGAGAGGGAGAGGGTAGTGACTCTTAAATGTAAAGATGACTTATTTAAACGGCCAGTAACTAAACTTTGCATACTATCTGTCGCTCAGTAACAATTTTTATGCGTGCTATTTTTGTTAGGATTGTAAAAGATTACAACTTTTGTTTTTATTTTTGTTGTTACCGTAGTTACTGTTGTTGCTATCTAACTGTTTTTTAATCGAAGTGTATTTGATTTTTTAACCACCATGATTTACTTATCATAATTTTAAACCATTTTGTTGAATTAGATCGGTTCATGGTGGTCGGTTGTAAACAAATCAAGATCGACATCCGGACACACCGTATCAAAAGTACGACAGGCTCTTGTTAAATATGAGTTTTTACGACTGTTTGTTGAAACTATAGAAATATGAAGTAGACGCGATTTGCGGCGAAGCGCACACGAATTAGGTACCCGAAGTCCAACCTTGCTCACCAGTTCCGGGATGTCAGTAGATCCATTCAAGACGCTAAATAAATAAGAAAGCGAGATCTGCAATTTTAATCCAATGAAGCAGTTTTAGGTTTCGTACGTCTAATTGAAAAATTCTACCTGTTTATAGATTTGTAAATGAGTACCTTATCCTCGAAGTCCTGCAGCTGTCGTTCGGATTGTTTGAGACGTTCGGGCAAGTCGCGCGGCGGGAAGGCGGCCGGCGGGAAGTTCATGCTGCACACCAGCTCCAGCAGCAGCACCAGCCGCTCCCACAGCCCCGCCGCGCGCAGCGCCGCGCCTGCAACACACACACGTGTACTGCGCGCCCTGCCACCCACCCACACACGTGTACTGCGCGCCCTGCCACCCACCCACACACGTGTACTGCGCGCCCTGCCACCCACCCACACACGTGCTACTGCGCGCCCTGCCACCCACCCACACACGTGTACTGCGCGCCCTGCCACCCACCCACACACGTGTACTGCGCGCCCTGCCACCCACCCACACACGTGCTACTGCGCGCCCTGCCACCCACCCACACACGTGTACTGCGCGCCCTGCCACCCACCCACACACGTGTACTGCGCGCCCTGCCACCCACCCACACACGTGCTACTGCGCGCCCTGCCACCCACCCACACACGTGTACTGCGCGCCCTGCCACCCACCCACACACGTGCTACTGCGCGCCCTGCCACCCACCCACACACGTGTACTGCGCGCCCTGCCACCCACCCACACACGTGTACTGCGCGCCCTGCCACCCACCCACACACGTGCTACTGCGCGCCCTGCCGCCCGCCCCCGCCGTCCGAGCGGCACCTAGCGCACTCACCGTACACGTAGAGCACGTGCGGGTAGGCGAGCGGGAGAGCGCGCGTGGCCGCCAGCGCGGCCTCGGCGGCGGCCTCCAGCTCGGCAGCGCCCGTGGCTCCCGCAGCTGCCAGCATGCGCAGCCACAGCTCGGTGAGCTCGTCGCCCGTGTCGCCCTGCGATCCGCCCGCTCCTGCCGAATACCAACCATGTTGTGACTTTTGCACATTAATCACACGTGATGTATGGTACCTACTAGGGATTAAAGTATGAAATTGCCGATTTGTACTCGCATAGTCGGCCTTATAATGTTCCCACTGTTGGGACTCAGGCCACTGCCGACCTTTTTCCAGTTGAGACAAGTGTCGACATGCAGACCCAAATCCTTAACGTCGGAGCTAAATGGAATCACTGTGTTATCAAACAATACAGGTGGGACAGTCAGGCCATCAAGCTTGCTTAAATTATGGGGGCTCCCTACAACGATAGCCTAACATTTTAAAGGGTTAACTGCAACCCCAAAACGGTCAGACCAGCTTTTTATTGCTCTTTGATCCTGATTTAGCTTATCGATCGCATCCGATATGTTGTCAACATCTGACTGACAGTGGAGCTACAAATCGTCGGTGTCGAGATGATACGCACACTGAAACTCAATGGTTATAAAATTAATAAAAACAGAAAACAAAAGAGGAGAAAAGTACCGCCTTGAGGAATGAAAAGATTTGTCATCAGAGAAAATCAAATAAAAGAAAATATATATATATACCTATACATAAATACTACACCACTGCTCTCAAAACGGTGAAGGAAAACATAGTGAGGAAACCGGTATGTCCTAGAACCAAAAATTCGAAGACATGTGACATCCACCAACCCGCACTGGGCCCGCGTGGTGGATTACGGCCCATTCCCTCTCCTAGAGAGGAGGCCTGAATCCCAACAGTAAGAACATTATAAGGCCGACTATGCTATACTATACATAAATACTACGAATTACACACACAAGTTAGCACAGCGTGTACAGCTCTGCATCACCCGTCAGCTAACATTATACATTTAAACTAAAAAGAGAAGATAAAATCACTAAAAACAGTAAATCTCATTGAGCACTGCATACATACGTGGGACACTCAGAAAGTTTTGAGAAAATAAAAACAACTTCTATGGATAAAATATTTTTATTAAATCTTTTCAAAGAACTCTCCACCAAAGTTTCATGCGTTTGAACCAATTATTGAAATATTTTTTTCCAGTCCGCCGCAAACACTCCTTCCACGACCTTCTCGAACGCTGCTAGCGCGTTTTCCGGCAATGAAAACTATATCCCTTTCAAATGATTTTTTATTTTAGGGAATAAAATGAAGTCACACAGAGCCAGATCAGGAATGAAGGTAAGGAGGGTGAGCCCAAGACTGACCGGTGTGGTGTCCAGGAAGTCCCTCGTTTTGAGCGCTGAGTGCGCGGGCGCGTTGTCATGGTGAAGCAGTACCCCGCGGAGCCGGCGCGGTGTTCGGTCGCTTGTTGCTCATTGCAAACTTCTGGCAGGCTTTTTGTGGTATACCATTCGGCGTTGATGCAGCTTTGGTCTCGTAATGGAATTGAAATCAGAAGTAAAAAAAAAAAAAACTAGCGTAACCCCGTCAAAAATAAAGAAAGTAGCGATCAAAATTTTCCCTGCACTTCTCGATCACTTCATTTTCGTAGGCGTTGGTTCGTTTTGAAACAGCCAAACTGTCGACTGACGCTTTGTGTCTGGATCGTATTGATAAATCCAGGATTCGTCACCTGTCACAATGTCGTACACGCGCAGAGACGAGCCTGCTTCAAATTTTTTAATCATATCACGGCACCACTCCACGCGGGCCTGCTTCTGAGCTTCGGTTGTTCGGTTATGCGGCACCCAGCGGCAAACTATCCTCCTCACGCGAAGCTGCTCGTGTAGAATCTTATGAACGCTTCCCGAATCAGTGTGCAGTGCAGTGTATGCTGAATCTTTAAAAATTCGCCTGTTTTCTTGAATTTTTTTTTTTACTAACAGCACTTTCTTCCGTGACAGCCGTCGTAGGACGACCACTCCTTTGTTCATCCTCCAAAAGTAAGGCGACCGCGCTTGAACCCGCTATACCAGCGGCAGATGGTTGCTTTTGAAGGTCCTTCATCCATAAAAGCAATTTTAAGTCTATCAAATGATTCATCAGGTTTTTAGCCACATTTAAAATCATAGGAAATTATTGCACAAAAATGTTTTCAAAGAAGATCCATTTTTAAATGAGACGCGATAATTTGATTTAGCTCTCGTAAAAACGTGGAGGAAAATTAAAAATTTGAACAATGGTATTTTTACATTTAAACAAACAAAGTTTTCAAAATAATTACAAGTGGCTAGTGCCTTATACATCCAATTTTTTTTCGCATAACTTTCTGAGTGGCCTGGCATATATACAAAACGTTAAAAAAAAAACCGTTATGTATGAGAATTTCTACAGAGAAATACTGAATAACTGCCTATGTACTACTATCACTGACTGAATTTATGTAAAGTATTTGATTAAATAAATCAAATACTTTACATAAATTCAGTCAGTGAACACGTGTAACGGTACTGAAACCTCAAAACATAATCACAACATTTATACTTATAACTGATAACTATTATTATCACAGGCTAGTGAAGTTTGCAACGGACCAATAGTAGTGCGACACCAGTGTTTCCAACCTAAATAAATAGCGTATTTAAATTCAGACAAGTCTTTTATGCAAATAAATTAACTTTTAATAAAATCATAATTCCACTGATATCAAAATAATTATATCTATTTCTAAAAATGAACGCCCATCTTCAAAGCGACAACATACTCGTAAGTTACTGCAACAAAAAAATAGAACAAAACGTCAAGAGTTTTTATGAGACGTATCCGATTTGCAGCAAACGTTAAACCAAGTGACCTATGTCGTTTGTTCTCCGTTCGGGTGGGAGCGTGACGAAAAATAGCAACGGTCTTCTTTACTCGCGACGGTGAGCGGTGCTGCTCGCTTATCTAAACTATATATAATATTATAAAGATGTATTTTTTTTTGTTTGTTCAGGCGGACTGAATGCCTTGATTTTTATTTTATCATAAGATATATACTCGTAATTTTTAATCAAACTGTTTTTCTAAATTTCGCTTCAAAGACGGTCAATCACGGCCACGGCGGCGACGGTCAAGACGGGAATTTCGTTTCTAATGGTAGGACACTGATCAAAGGAACTGTAAAAAATTTAGCAGATTACCGCATAAGTACGTCGGACATTAATTTGTCATTAATTCATTATGTACCAGATTACCATTCTATGTCATTTCTTTCAATGGAGTTCCAGTGGTTGATAATTGGAAAGTCATAATAATAATAATATTAGTAGATTACCAAACTTGTCAAAATCAACAATTATTATTATGTCAATGATAGTCCATTTTGACACTATTGTAACAGCAGCCTTGAGGCCCTGAATTGTTGTGTTGCGTATTGTATACCATGCATAATGAGCGCCAAAAACATATCTGTTAATAAATAAAAAACCATATTGAGCTGACAAAAGCCAGTCCAAACGATGTCTCGGTGCTGGTACGCACCGGTGGCAGAGAGGTCTCGACGTAGCAGGTCGAGGCGCTGGGGCGGCGGCAGCGCCAGCTGGCGCGCGCGGTGCAGCGCCGCGCGCACAAGTCGCGAGCCCCGCAGGCGCGCCGCCGCCTCGTTGGCCGCCGCTAGAGCCGCGTCGGCTGAGCACGACCGCTCCTGTTCACCATTACACCATTAGCGCTAGTCCGCACCCTTCAGCACCTCCGGCTAATCGAAGCTATACACTCTGTCTAATGAAAGCGGGTCCTGGAGTTTTTTAGGAACGTTAATATTTTTTTATTTATGTTTAAAATCGCAGTAATTTTTTTTTATATATTGAAAACCACAAAAGCCTTTACTGGCTAAAAAAATAGAAATTGAATTAAGTCACTGGCAGCTAAGGATGACCAGTCTCAATTGACGGCACCCGTTCACGAGCATGACGCGTACATCAGCCCTACTCAGCTCAACCATTTTGAAGGAAATTGAATGATCCAATAACACGTGCCACCATCAGCGAGACATTTGAGTGGGCATGACAAACTCTCAACTGCCATGCTCGTAATGTCAAACAAGTTTTAACCTAATAAAAATGCTCCATGGTACTTCACATTCATAAAACTAGAAAAACAAAGTGCTTCTACATTATACAATGCTATTGTTTCCAAATACAAAAGGTTATAAATTATCATAAACTCGTATTGAAATAAACAAATAAAATAAATAAAAAAACATTTCGAAAACAATAATACAAAAAGGAGAATAGTATCTCTTCCAATATTTATATATATATAAAAACTACTTTGAAGATAAAAGTGACTGTGGCTGCGGAGCAGGACCGGCATTTAGCCAAGCGTTATTATCAAGGATATAATCATCCAGTTTATAATACGCTTGTCTACATAGTGTGCGTTTAATGCATGCTTTAAATTTGGACTCATTTAGTTGTAGAATCTCAACTAGTATTTTATTATAAAATTTTACACAGTACCCCATGAAAGAACTATGCACTTTAGCCAATCTGAACCGATGTTGATCTAATTTGTTCCTGTGCCTAGTATTAAAATTGCGCCTGTCACTTATCTTAGTAAAAAGATGAATATTTTTCCGAACATACATAATGTTTTCATAAATGTATTGACAAGGCACCGTCAGGATGTTTATTTCCTTAAATAGTTCCCTAAGAGAATCGCGTCTGCGAAGATTATATATGGCTCTGATAGCTCTTTTCTGCAGAATAAAAATAGACTCTATGTCTGCAGCCCGTCCCCATAGCAAAATACCGTAAGACATGATACTATGAAAGTAACTAAAATAAACTAGTCGCGCAGTATCCACATCAGTAAATTGACGGATTTTTCTGACAGCATATGCTAATGAACTAAGCAGACCTGCCAGAGATGTTAAATGAGGACCCCATTGTACCCTCGAGTCAAGCGTGATCTCTAGGAAAACCGTATTCTCGACGAATTTCTCCTTGTTCAATACTATGTCGGAGTAATTACTTTTAACATTCGGTAACGCAAATCTTATGCACTTTGGTTTTTTTTTCATTTAACACTAAATTATTAACAGTAAACCAGTTTTGGACTTGCTGTAAAACATTGTTTACGTCATCAAGATTTGTGGAACGTCTATTGATCTTAAAAATTAACGACGTGACGATGAGCCGTAAGGTGTCCTCTTCTGGGATTACTGAGTGGAAGCCTACTCAAACTGTGGTACTAACTTTTGATGGAAAAGTCCTACCCAAACGCGTGATAAGTTTCACTCATCTCTTCCAGTAGAGAGATACACTTACCCAACTATTCTCTGTTATCATTGCAAGGGCGGATCTAGCTTTGGCGCCAGGGGGGTTTCACATAGTCATGGTCAAGTCATAAGAAGTTATGATATAATTTAAAGAACAAAATCAATTTTTCTTTTACGTCTTCTCCCTAAACGCGTTATTACTCTATCTACTTCAATGGTAACGAGAAAAACAAGTCGCAAACTCTAAAAAATAGACTGCCACAAGATAGTGTTTTAGCCCCTTGCTATTTAGCGGGCAACGGTGAGCCCTAACACAACCCGCTTTCTGTATGCAGACGACCTGGCATTAACTTGCCAAGCCACTGATTTTGAGGAGATTGAGGCCAACCTTACCACCGCTCTCTCAGATTGTAGCCAGTATTATACTGCTAATGAGTTTAATGCAAATCCCTCAAAAACGCAGACGTGCGTCTTTCACCTTTGTAACAGACAAGCGGTTCGAATGCTCAATATCTCATGGCAGGAGGTGCCAATCATTCATAGCCTCCATCCAAGATATCTCGGCATCACTCTGGAATAGGTCTCTCAACTACAGAAAGAATCGCGAGAACTTTAAGCGGAAGGTGCATACGAGAAACAACCTAACATCCACTAAATGGGGGGCGTCTCCCCAAGTTCTGTGAACAACTGGAGTAGCGCTCCGCTTCTTCGCTGGTGAATATGCCCGTCCAGTGTGGAGCCGCTCCGTCCACTCTAATATAGTGGATACAGCACTTAATGAGACGTGCCGAATTGCCACTGATTGCCTTATACCGACTCCGGTACGAATGCTGTATCCACTAATCGGCATTGCACCCCCAGAAATTTGCAGGACTGTGACTAGCCGCATAGAAAGGACGAAAAAAAAATAGGCATGTGCGAGTTGGACTCGCGCACTGAGGATTCCGTACAAAATTACCTTTAAAAAACAGTTCAATTCCCGAATTGAGTAACGAAGATTTTTTTCGACCCACAAAAAAAAATTGTGACGTAACTACTAATTTACAGTTTTCAGATTTTTTCCTATACTTGTTCTGCTTCATGCCAAATTTCAGGATTATAAGTGAACGGGAAATACCCTATGAATTTTGATTCCCTTGAGTGTGTCGAAATACACGTTTTTTGCGACATAAAATATCTTTTTTTTTTCGTAAACTTAGAAGTTTGATTTATTCACAACGGTTTTAATTTCAACTCGATACCTCTACGCGTTCTTGAGATAAATGGTCTTGACAGACAGACGGACGGACAACAAAGTGATCCTGTAAGGCTTCCGTTTTTACTTTTTGAGGTACGGAACCTTAAAAAAGGACCCTCGCCATCCAATGCACTATTACAGCTCGGTGCATGCACTATTACCCCTGAGACTTAAAAGTCGTAAAAGTTTTTTAGTAAGCGTGAGCCCATCTCAAAGTAAAGCCATATCGGAGTGATGCTCTCTCTTGGACACGAGTTGCCGTGGTCAATTTGGAATGCTCTAAACAGACTCCTCACGCAGGTTGGATGCAGCAAAGACAATCTCCACAGATGGGAGTACCTGAATGGTTTCGACCTTCAGTGTTTGGGCAGTGTCTCTCCGCAGGTCATGTCCCACCTTCCATCGTGCATGACGTGCCCTGTTACCTGTTTATGTAGAGATCTGTTTATGACAGCACCAGTGGACGGCATTCATCATCATCATCATTCAGTCAATGAGGCCTACGACCATTTTCTTGATCTATTTAGATGTTTTTATGATCTTTGTTTTCCCTTCGAAATAATAACAAAGTCGATTACTAAGAAAGCCAAATGGATCACTAAAGGGATAAGAAAGTGTAGTAAAAAGAAACGGCACTTGCTATGGCAATATAGAACAAATTCTACCCCAATAAATAAACAATCATTTAAGACATATTCTGCAAGGTTTAAAAGAGTTATAACTTTAACTCAAACATCACGAAATAACTACTTCATTAAGACATCCCAAAATAAATATAAAGCGGCATGGGTCATAATTAACAACTCTAAGACCTCCTTCCCTAAAGAACCAATAACACAAATTCAAACAGAGACACAGAAAATTGCGAACCCATTAAAAATTGCTCGGGCCTTCAACGAGTTTTATATTAATCAAGTTCCTAAATCAAAAATCAACACTATACCAGAAATTAATATACGCTCAAATAATTCAAACTCTTTATATATGGAGCCGACTACACCCCAAGATATAAATGACCATATTAACTCACTTCGAAATACGAATAGTGTTGGTTATGACGGAGTATGCACTAAAGTTATCAAAGAAGTATCACAATACATAGCTCCACATCTCAGTCATATAACTAATATGAGTATTTCTGACGGAATCTTCACTGAAAAATTAAAAACATCAATAATCGTACCATTGCACAAAAAAAAACGATAGACAAATTATATCAAACTTCAGGCCTATCGCGCTGATACCCGTCTTTTCAAAAATATTTGAGAAAGTTATTTATAAGTCTTTATACAGCTACCTTGAGAAATCAAACATATTAGTAGAGGAACAAAAGGGATTTCGTAAGCAGAAGACAATAAATATGGCCATATATGACCTGCTACTTCCCATTTTATCAAATGTAGATAAAAGAAATCCTGTATGTGCTATTTTTATGGATTTAACTAAGGCCTTTGATTATGTAGATTATCCTATACTAATAAATAAACTTGAAAAATATGGTATTTGGGGAAATATACTCGATCTCATTCAATCGTACTTAACGGACAGAAGGCAATTTGTGGAAATCACACAAATATGCCCCAAAACCGGTTACGAGAAAAAATATCGTTCCGAAAGCGAGATAATTAAATACGGCGTTCCTCAGGGTAGCGTGCTAGGACCACCTCTTTTTTTGGTTTATATAAATGACCTTCCAGAACATATAAACTACCCCATGCTGCTATTCGCCGATGATAGCACTGTAGTAATTAAGTGTGACAATACCAATACTTATGAAAATGAAATAAATATGACATTGAATAAAATTATATCATGGTTTGACAACAATAATTTAAACATTAACTAAGAAAACACTAAAATTATGCATTTTTATCAAAGGATCCCAAACAATATCCTGGACATTAATTATTTAGGAACAAAAATTGAACCAACTACGGTTACAAAATTTCTTGATATTAATATTGACAACAATTTGACTTGGAGATCCCAGACTGACGAAATATGTAAAAAACTTAATAAATTTGCCTATGCTCTCTACAAGCTATCAAAAATGGTGAGCCTAGAATCGGTACTAACAGCCTATCACGGCTATGTTGCGTCTATTCTCAGATATGGCGTAATATACCAATTCAGTAGATAGAGAACTCGTATTCAGAGCCCAAAAAAGATGTATCAGAATAGCTCTGATACAGAATAGATGATGCTGTGTGGCCTTAAAAGCAGACAGTAGCCAACCGTTCTTTATACGTCTAAAAATTCTTACCTTGCCATCGTTATACACATACGAAACAAATGTGTTTGTCAAATCTAATATTTCATTATATAAAACAGCTACTAAAAGCTACTACCGAAAATTACGCGATAAAAATAAGTCAGAACTTGAAGTGACTTATGGAAAGACTGCACTAATGAATAAGAGTACCTTCTGTATGGCCCAAATAATATTTAACAAACTTCCTGAGAAATTGAAAACGTTAAATCTGGATAATTTCAAAAAAGAACTATTAAAAATTTTGCTAAATAAATGCTATTACTCAATAAAGGACTATCTAGACGACAATTCTATAATTACTGCTTCAGAAAATTGCACATTGCCCGACTTATCTTGAATTTTATTGACATTGGCATTAATATGACATGTAATAACTTAATATTTTTGACATTTTATTGAAACAAATTTTGTATTTAATATGCATATATATTTATTTTTTGTATGATATTGACTTTTATAATGTTATAGAGTTTACATAATGAAGTTGCACATCACCTGACCTATATTGATAATCCTTAATTGTATTTGACATAAGCATTAATATGACATGAAACTAATTTTACTTAATTTGTAATGATATGCATGTGCCTATTATTATTATTAACTTTATATAAAAGTTGACCTAAGTATCTTGATGGTTTTGAATGTATTTGACATTAGTATAAATATGACATATAACTTAATCTCTGTGACATTTAGTAAAACTGATATAATTTAATCTAATTTGTAATGATGTGCCGATTAAAATTGATTTTAAATTTATTAATGATGTGAAACTTTATATAATCTCAGAAGTTAAATGAAAACTGACAATGTTAATCGTATATATTTGTACGCCTCTGGGTAAAACATAGAGCATCTACTTATTTTTAACACCTCACACTCTGTTGTAATCTGACCTATGTTTACAAATAAATTATTCTGATTCTGATTCTGATTCATTTCAGCCGACAGACGCCCACTGCTGGACAGAGGCCTCCCCCAAATGTCGCCAAAACGAACGATCCTGTGCATCTCGTATCCATCGGATTCCCGAAACCTTCACCAGGTCATCGGTCCACCTTGTAAGGGGCCTTCCAACATTGCGTCTTCCGGTACGCGGTCGCCACTCCAGAACTTTTCGACCCCAACGGCCATCCGTTCTGCGAGCAATGTGTCCTGCCCATTGCCACTTAAGTTTGGCGATTCTTCTTGCTTTGTCGGCAACCTTGGTTCTCCTGCGAATATCTTCATTTCTGATTCGATCACGCAAGGAAACTCCGAGCCCTTTCCATTGCCCTTTGGGTGACTTTGAGCCTTATGATAAGGCCCATTGTGAGCGTCCACGTTTCGGAACCATATTTCATCAATGGCAACACGCACTGGTCATAGACTTTCGTCTTGAGACACTGTGGTATATTGGATGAGAAGATACCGCGCAGCTTCCCGAACGCTGCCCAGCCGAGTCGGATTCGACGGTTGACCTCTTTCTCGAAATTAGATCTACCCTAAATTTCCTTCAAATCTATGCCCTTCATATCCCACTTCTGATAAAGGCTTTTGAGCTTCATCAGCAATTTTAATAGAATCTGTAACCTCGAAATGCTACCTGCACCCAGTGTTGCGTCAGTGTCGTGGCCAGTCATGGGACACACGTCACTCTAAACCACTACCGGCGTTCTAAAGACCTAGCGTCATCTCTGATTTCTTTTGAAAACTAATTGTAATACAAAAGCGCCGTCATATATTTAACCTTTCGAATAGCGTAAATCGTCATGCGTATCGTCATGGCTGAAACTACGGAGGAACTCAGTACAATGCTCGATGACCTTAGTAGAGCTTCCAAAAGAGTGGGTCTTAAAATGAACATGGATAAAACCAAAGTCATGGTAAATAACCATGTAGCACCCACTCCGATCAAGATCGGAGACTCTGCACTCGAAGTTGTAGACGATTACGTTTACCTGGGACAGACAATCCAGTTTGGGTAGGTCTAACTTTGAAAAAGAGGTCAATCGTCGAATCCGACTCGGCTGGGCAGCGTTCGGGAAGCTGCGCGGTATCTTCTCGTCCAACATACCACAGTGTTTCAAGACGAAAGTCTATGACCAGTACGTGTTGCCAGTGATGACATATGGCTCTGAAACATGGTCGCTTACAATGGGCCTCATCAGAAGGCTTACAGTCACCCAAAGAGCAATGGAAAGGGCTATGCTCGGAGTTTCCTTGCGTGATCGCATAAAGAATGAAGATATCCGCAGGAGAACCAAAGTCGCCGACATAGCCCGAAGAATCGCCAAACTTAAGTGGCAGTGGGCAGGGCACATTGCTCGTAGAACGGATGGCCGATGGGGCCGAAAGGTTCTAGAGTGGCGACCGCGCACCGGAAGACGCAGCGTTGGAAGGCCTCCCACAAGGTGGACCGACGACCTGGTGAGGGTCGCGGGAGTGCGGTGGATGCGAGAAGCACAGGATCGGTCATTGTGGCGACGCTTGGGGGAGGCCTATGTCCAACAGTGGACGTCTTTCGGCTGAAATGATGATGATGATGATGATGATGATGAATAGCGTAAATAGAGACACAATAGAAAGACTGAGAGAGTGAACACCGGCGTTCGCTTGGGGTTTAATCACAAATTAAAATGAGAGCTAAAGATGTTGTATTCCTTAAATTAGGAATATAGTTCGTAAACAAGTGTCGTAAATATAAAAAATACTGAAGTATGAAAACGTTTTTCTTCTACTATGTCAGTAATACGACATTCAACATTTACTCAGGTCACTCTTTCGTTAGACAGACTATAACAAACATACTTGGAAGTCGATGAACCGCAGCCACGTCGCTTCGTCAGTGGGGTCCTGAGCGAGCATGTTGCGAAAGGCGGCGACGCGACTGGCGCGCTCGGCGTCGTCCTGGGGCGCGGTGGGCGCGGGCGGCGGCGCGGCGAAGTAGCGGCGCGCGCGGCCGGGAGCGGCGCGGCCCGAGTCGCCCAGCGCCGGCCGCGGCGCCACTGAGTTATATCTGTGCGTTATTCATTATTTACACCTCACTGCACTAGTCAATTATGATAAACAATGTTTTAAATTTTACACAAATGCAATTGGAAAAATATTTGTGTGGTATCTATTTATTTACTAGTGCTATTAACAGAAGGTAAACTAAGAGAGAAAGAAGACGTTCACCTCGCTCAACTGTCATCTTCCTACCCTATTCACTCGTAATAAAAAAAAATTAAAGGGAAAAAAAAAGTAAGTGTGTACAGCGGAAGCACGTCCTCTCGTTTCAAATGCACCTCTCAAACATTCGAGGACTGCACACCAATTTCGATTCGCGCACCTTACCTGAGACTGGTAAGCCCCACTTACTTTTCTTGACGGAGACGCAGATCAGATGTCCGTCAGATGCGGCGTATCTCGACTACACGGGACACTCATTGGAGCACCATTTCCTGTAGCGCGCCGGGGTCTGTGTGTACGGTCGCAATGACATCTGCTGCCAGTTTCTCCGTCACCCTGAGGACCTGAGTTTCTCTACTTTATGGTTGTTGGTGGACACCGGTGTGGACAAAACTGTCTATACCTGTGTCTACCGATCGCACAGCGGTGACCAGAAGACGACTCGACTGTTTGGCCACCTGAGGCCGCCGTTGAGGCTCAACATCGGGACCCTGATGCGCAGTTTGTCACTCTGCCCTGCGTTCAAAAACAACTAGAGTAGGGTAGAGTCGCTACACCAACCGTTCAAAAATGCTTCGAGTTGCAACCCAGGGTCGTTCTTTAATAATTCGAGTAGCTGGAACAATTTGCCTGCTGAGGTCTTTCCATCCGATTATAATTTGGATGCCTTCAAGGCTAGAGTGAATAGGCTCTTAATAAACTAGTGCGCCTCACCATCAACGACTGCATCACTGCTTACCATCAGGTTTTTTTTTTCCGGGTGGGAAAATCATCTAATGACAACCCCCGCTCTTGGGCGGAGCGCGAGATAGTGTCAGACTTTTACAGACTAAAAACCCACTCCTGTTCCTTCTTTGCCATTTTTTTTTTTCCAGGGCCCCGGGGTCACTTTCGCATCACCCATGGCCCCAGTAGGCTTCGACCCTGTTGGGCTCCTACGGTTGCTGACATCTCCTTGAGGCGCGCGTGGAACACTACGCGCCGTCGACGACTTGGGCTCGGTCCGGACGGTTACCGAACGATCGGACGGCGAGCCACCCATTGCTCGCCGTCCGCAAGCCCGCGCCTACGGTGGCCGGAAATCGGGATCGGAATCCCGGCGGCAGTTGGGGCGTGAGGACCGTTGCCGTTGCCTCACGCGATCGGCCGCCTCCTTTGCTAGCATTACTGCTTCGCAGAAGGAGGCGACCGCCTGCCACTCCTCGCTCCGGACCATGGCCTGTACCAAGGCCCGGCGCGTGAGATCGCTGCCGCCGATCGCCCTCACGAGGACACGGCGGTGCTCTGCCCAAGCGGGGCTCACCTCTACCGTGTGCTCCACCGTGTCCTCCGGGCGGTCCACACAATGGTGGCACCCGGGCGTCTCTTCTGCACGGATCCGGTACAGGAACCTCCCGAACTTACCATGCCCGGTGAGGACCTGCGTCATTTATTTATTTATTTATTTATTTATTTATTTAGTACATGGAGGACTTACAGCTAATAAAATCAGACAAAAAAAAAAAAAGGAAACCATAATCACTAGAAAGCCAATTACAAGTCCTCACGTAAGTCGTCATGCGGTAAGTAAGGACGCCGTGAGGTCTTTCCAGCCAATCCTCAAAGAGGGGACTTATCGCCATAATTAAGGCGTGCCCAGCACTGGGTTGCGACAGTCGCCGTCGCCATTCCACCATGAGATCCCGCCGGAAGTTTTTCCGCCATGCCGCTACTTGGCGCGGCAGCGGAGTTTCGCCCCGGCGTTGCATCTCCATGCGCAGATCATGCATGCGTGCAAGGTCTTTTGCCTGCAATTCCCACGGTGGTTGGGTAGCAAGGAAGCATGCTGCTTCGCGGGAAATCGTGCGGTATCCCCGCACCATCCGGATGGCCATGACCCTCTGGCTTGCGTTCAGCTTGGCCGCCGGTCGCTTTCGAAGTAACGGCGCCCATACCGGCGCCCCATAAAGGGCCATGGACCGAACGATTCCTGCATAGAGCCTCTGGCAGGAGGCGTCTGGACCCCCTAGGTTGGGCAGGAGCCGCTTGAGGGCAGCCCCAGTACGATCCAGTTTGGGAGCCAGACGTCGGAAATGCTCCTCGAAATTCCATCGTCGACTCGACGCCGATGTGAACTCCTCCTACCGTTAGTTGGGAACCCGATGGTGGCGCATTCCGAGGGCCGTGGAAGCACATGGCCTCGGACTTGTGCAATGCCACCTCTAGTCCCAACTCTTGGATCCTCTCCACGACTGTCGCAACCCCGCGTGTCACTAGTTCGACCGCCGCCTGGTACGACTCTCCCCGCTCCAGGACCAGCGTATCATCTGCGTAGCAGACCACGCTGACCCCGTCAGGGAGATCGTCGCGCAGCACGTAGTCGTACCCGATGTTCCACAAGGGTGGTCCTAGTACCGACCCCTGCGGAACACCGCACGACATCTCTCGCCATTTCCATTCTCTCAGGTGACCAGGGTAGATAATGTACCTGGCTGATAGGTAGGCCTCGACAATATGACAGAGGTAGTCAGGCACCCGATGATACCGGAGTGCCCTCCTAATGCTACTCCAGGGCAGGCAATTGAACGCGATGTCCAAAGACACACCTGCCCTGGGACACCTCATCCCCCGTCGTGAGGGCTCGCACGCGCATGATGGCGTCCACCGTAGAGCGTGCCCTGCGAAAGCCGAATTGGCCGTCCGAAAGATCCGGCCCCACTCGTGTTAAGTGCGCGATGAGGCGGTCTGCAATAATTCTTTCAAAGAGCTTGCCCACCTCGTCGAGCAGCACGATGGGTCGGTAGGCGGACGGTGAGTCCGCAGGGCGCCCCGGCTTCGCAATGAGGAACAGTTTCCCCGTCTTCCAGCGAAGTGGAAACTGGCCCCTCTCCATACATGCGCTAAAGAGCCTTCTTAGTCGAGGCCCGAGTTCCTCCATGGCCAGAACCCAGGCCTTACCAGGCAAGCCATCGGGTCCTGGGGCGGCATTCTTGGCACTAAGCCTACGCACCGCCACTCGCAGCTTACCATCAGGTGGGATCGCAGTAAAGCACTAGTTTATTTTAATTCAACTAACTCTAACTCCGAGCAGGATAGGTTGATGTAAGCGGCCATATTTAAATTCTAAACGTCAAACATTTTTAGTAACGTTTAACTTTTTACATAGACTGCTAAACGACAAATATGGTATTTGTGAAAATTAGTAGTGTCAGAAAAAAATTTTAAGCCTTGATGTTGATACTAGCGGCAAGTAAAACACGATGACGTCTATATGTATCCAAGTTATTTACAACAAACAACTTAGATTAAACAAAACTGGAAATCAAAATGAAAAAATCAAATAATGATAAAATAACAAATATCTAAAAAATTACACTTGCTTGACATTAACAGTTGATGGTAATATTAAATGCGATGGTAGGATAGCTACTCTGATGACGTCACGAGAGTTAACTCTAACCTCAAATTTGAACGCTTGGCTGGGGGATTTTAACGCCTGCCACCAAGACTTGCTTTTCCCGTACCAAAGGACAGACAACACTGGGAGAGAAGCGCGAAACTTTGCAGTACCGTTCGGCCTCACCCAGTTGGTAACGCAAGCGACAAGGGTGCCTGATGTAGTTGGTCATACTGCTAAATGTCTGGACCTACTGCTGACCAGCGATCCAGACAGCTGTATTGAAACAGTTTCCTCACCACTTGTGACTTCAGGTCACTGTCTGGTGAAGTCTGTATCGTCCTTCTCCCTACCTGACTAAGACTCGGTGAACGGAGAATGTGACGCTACAAGTCAGCAGATTGGGATGAGATGAGACACTTCTTTGCGTCTTATCCTTGGCAGCAGGTCTGTTTCTCTTCTGAAAATCTATCGAGCAGTGCGGATGCTGTATCCGATGTGATGCGTCAAGCTATGGAGTATTTCATCCCTTATAACGTACCCATCGGTGGCTCAGCTCACCATGGTTCAAAGCCAATTGCATTCAAACTGAAAAGCGTGAGCATTCGGCGTGTCTCGCCTGAGTTTGATGCTCGTGACCGCAAAGCTCCGGATCTGAGCTCAAAGAAGAGAGCCTTCAACTATGCTGCCAAGTCCTACAAAAATACACTGAAGAAGGCTCGCTTCGACCGCATTATCCACATCGGCACAAAACTCTTTGCACAGCCGTCCGGTAGCAGAGCATTCTGGTCCCTTGCCACGTCCGTCGAGGCGAACTTCTGTCGGCCCACATTACCTCCGCTGATAAAATCTGATGGAATACTGGCTCATACGTCGAGAGAGAAAGCAGGTCTCTTTGCTCCTTTTTTCGCTCATAATTCTCGTCCTGACACTAGCAGTGCTACTCCACCGACTCTGCCTCACTGCGTGTATTATGTTTTAGCAAATCACATGCTTACTACATTAAAAACTCTTTAGTATCCATAGCTTATCCATAGGTTATGAACGGCATGTCAAACTTCTGTTTGTAAACAAACATGTGGTCTGATCATAATGTTGGTCTGTGTCTGCGAAAAAATTATTTTATTTTGTACTTTAATGTTTAAGACGTATAGATTTATCTTACTGTAAATTCACGCTAAATACTCTCCATCGTTTGATAGTCTATTAACAGTTTGCATTTGTTATTGGCAAAATTGACATTTCCACAAATGCCTTTAATGAAGAGTTGAAGTAGACAATAAATAATTACATACTTGAAGTCAAAAGGCACGAAAACAAAATAAAACAAAGGGAATGACTATGAAATAAAATGAAGCGAGTTCAGTGCATAATAAGAGTGCCCAAAGGATATTGTTTGAGTTTGAGACATCGTGGTGAAAGGATTAGTCAGCTAGACTCTGCGTTACCGAGTGCTAGCTGTCCAGGGTGCGCCGGGCGCAGTGACGGATTAACCCTTAATCAAATTAAGCAATTGCCTAGGGTATCACATCTGGGGGGGCACCAGAAGAACCACAAAAAAATCCATCCTTAGGGCAACACGTCTCACTCTCATGTCACCAAAAACCACACCAAAAAAAGTTTCTAGGACTAATTTGAAAATTCGCGGGTTTTAAGTTTACATAGAGTCCGCCCTAGAGTCATAACCCCGCTCCCGCTTGCCCACTCGCTGCACGCTAGTGCATTCGGTAATTCAAATGCACTGGAATTGTGATTAGCCAATCATAAACCACCCCTACCCCGCGGCCCCCCGCAAATTTGTGTCAATCAAATGTTTTGTTTTTTGAGTAATGTACCGGCCGGCTTCTATGCATACGCAATAATAGGGGTTAAAGTATGAAATTGCCGTTTTATTGTAATAGGTACTTCGAATTGACATAAAACTTTCATGGTTTGAGATTTTTGAATAAAACTTTTTTCACATAGTAGGTACCTATGAAGTTCTTTAAAAAAAACTTTTTCCAAAAATAAACCGATTAGAGTTAGAAAAAACACTAAAAGAATCAAAATAACTTTAATTACGGAAGCCGGTGTTTCTCGGTATTTTTTTTCTTATTTAACACCGACTTCCGATTATTATTATTTTTAAGTTTTTTATTTCACACTTTTTAGTTGCGATACACTTATAACCAGAGTGCCTATTCTCATGACAATTCCAATTAACCCAAACACTGCTAGGTTACATTGTTTTATTATGAAGTTCCTGTGTCTACCTTCTACCTTCCGGCTCCATCATCAGATCAGTTCGATAGTACCTTGTAGCCAAAGTGCATCTAATGATAATTCTATTAAGCCCAAACACGGCTACGGTAATTAATCAATGTATCCACATTGATTAATTACGGACGGAATTCCTGTGCTTACTTTACGGCTCCATCACCAGATCAGTTCGATAGTACCTTATAGCCAATGTGCATCTCATGACAATTCTAATAAGCCTAAACACGGCGAGATTACATTGATTAATTACGGAGTTTAAATGCCTACTTTCCGGCTCCATCATCATCATCGGTTCACTTTGATGATACCATTTTCAACATAACTATTCAGAACCATTTATTTATTTGTATTGTCATAGTCGCTTAACTATCTTCATTGTGATATCTATGTGAGTATGAAGTTCCGTTGGTCATTTCTGATCTTCTTTATCAGTTCCTACTACTACTTACTACTTTTTTACTACATGCTTAAATTTTCGATGAAAATACTAAAATAACTATATAGTTGCCTATAATATTTGAGGAGTTCCCTCGATTCCTCATGGATCCTCTCCAAATCCAGTTTTCATGATGAAAACTGGATTTTGAAAAAAATTAGACCAATCTGAAAGCATATCCTCGAAGGGGAAAAAAATAGTCAATCGTTCCATAAACGACGGAGTTCTGAGGTAACAAACATTTAAAAAATTTAAAAAAAAAAATACAACCGTATTGATAACCTCCTCCTTTTTTGGTAGTCGGTTAAAAAATGTGCAACATTCGATTATCGACTTTCAGTTGTTTTTTGTTCAGCTTAGACAAGAAAGATAGATACTTCGAAAATTTGAGTGATTTTTTAATACGAGTTCCGACGCGGAACTATTAGCTCGCAATTTCAATGTTGCGTTTGGAGAGGCGACTACTAATGAACGCGGAGTGCGATTTTGGTTTAAACGCTTTCGTGATGGAAACTTTGATTTGAAGAACGAACCACGTGAAAGACCGCCCACACAGGTGAATAACAATGAATTGAAAGAGATGATGGAAGCCGCTCCGAGCCAAACTACCCAGGAATTAGCGACATTGTTTAATGTTACCTTACCAACAGTAAAAAAATATGAAAAATTGGTGCCTCATGATTTGGCTGATCTGACGAAAGGAACGCGTGTTGAAACTTGTGTTGCCTTGTTGAATCGATACAGAAATGAAGAAATTTTGGATCGAATTTTGACATGTGATGAAAAGTGGATTCTTTATGATAACCGTAAGCGAAAAATGCAACGGCTGTCCCCAGGTCAAACGCCGCAACAGCAAAAGCAAAGCTTACCAATAAAAAGGTAATGGTAAAATGGTAATGTTTGGTGGTCTCAGGATGGTGCTATTCACTATAGCTTTCTCCGATGTGGTCAAGCAATAACGGCAGATGTTTACTGTGCCGAACTCCGAACAATGATAGCAAAACAAGTAGTGAAACAGCCCCGACTCATGAATCAATCTTCACCATTATTGCTCCATGATAACGCGAGACCACATACAGCACGAGAAACCATTTTAACTCTACAGGAACTGAAATTAGAAACCATTCGTTACTAGTATATACCTAAATACATTGCTCCAACGGACTACCATTTTTTTTCGTGATTTGGACAATTTTCTACTTGATAAAACGTTTTCTTCTCAGGATGCAGTACAAAATGCTTTCACACAGTTTGTCGAATCTAGATCACCAGTTCTATCGCAAAAGCATAAATGACCTTCCTATTAGATGGCAGCAATGTAATGCATAATAATGGTATGTATGTGTATAATAATGGTAATTATTTTGATTAAATAAAAATAAAAAACGAATTTAATTTTTTCTGTACAAATCGGCAATTTCATACTTTAACCCCTAATAAATAAATTATGCTTTGATTTTTATTATTGTCGCACCTACTCCACTTCAAAGGTTTTTTTTTTTCGGTGGGAAAATCATCTTATGACATCCCCCGCTCTGGGCGGAGCGGGAGATAGTGTCAGACTTTTACTGACTAAAAAACCCACTGCTGTTCCTTCGTTGCCTTTTGTACCAGGGCCGAATCTTCCTTTCAGAATTAGATCCTTGGCCCCAGTAGGCTTCGACCCTGATAAGCCCCTACAGTTGCTGTCATCTCCTTGAGGCGCGCGTGAAACAGTACGCGCCGTCGACGACTTGGGCTCGGTCCGGACGGTTACCGGACGTTCGGACGGCGAACTACCCATTGCTCACCGTCCGCAAGCCCACGCCTACGGTGGCCGGAAATCAGGACCAGAATCCCGGCGGCGGTTGGGGCGTGAGGACCGTTGCCTCACGCAATCGGCCGCCTCCTTTGCTAGCATTACTGCTTCGCAGAAGGTGGCGACCGCCTGCCACTCCTCGCTCCGGACCATGGCCTTCTAAGGTACGTTACATCTCATCACCTTATTTTAAAAAACTAATGTTTTTAGGTTTAAAGACCGATTCTAGTTGACATATGGATAGGGGGCCCACAGGCGAAGATTGCTTAGGGCATCAAATAGTCTTAATCCGTCACTGACCGGGCGTTCAGAATCGCTGTTCGATATTTTTAACGCCGCTTGGGGAGCCTCCTTTCTTGCACCCCTCTAACACAGTGCCAGTGTGGAGCCGCTGCACAGGACATGCGTCACTTGCTATGCTGTCCATCCTGCACAACCACCTGCAGTTTTCAGGATCTATATGAGGCCAATAACAGAGCCGTAGAGGTTGCCAAATACTGGTCAGATAAAATTTAGTTAGAGTACATCGTCACGAAAAGAAGAAGAACAGTGCCCAAATGATCACTACATAAGCTCTCTGTAGGACTTGAAAGACGCCACTGACGCCGCTATGAACGTGGCAACCTACAGGGCCCAAGAACTTTAAGGGGAAAAAAAACCATCGATTCGAGAAGTAGGTCTGCGAAATATTCCCTAGAAATAAGAAATAACTTATATAGCAAAACAACGTAAAACAACAGGTATCAACATCTTTGTTTTTATTACATTGCAAAAGCAATGTAATAAAAACAAAGATGGAATAGATATACACGATAATACAGATAATGAGTTAACATGGAGGCCACATGTGCAGATGCAGTCAATCAGTCATTGCCAAACAATCATGTCTTCAACATAGTCTTTGTAAAAACTAAGAATAGTGTCCGCTAACACTATTATAGTAGTCCATAGCACTTTCTTAGAGTCTGATATTGATAAAAACGCTTTGTTCATGTGTTATATGCATAGCACAGCATTGATCACTATTATACACTAACTTTAAACACTAAACTAACTCAAAAAGTTTAGTTCTCTTTAGTCTATGCCGCGTGCCATGCCGTGCCATCCGTGTTGTCTAACAGCTGGATTGCCTCAACATTCACGTGGAGGTGACGTCTGTGTTCATGGGCTTCAACAAGGTGTTTTCAATGATGTTGGTAACGAGTTCCATTTTGAGGTCACGGTGGAGGTCGTCATTTCTGATGTACCAGGATGCTTTTACAGCATCCCTGAGTACTTGATTTTTGAATTGTTGTATTATTTTGATGTTACTCCGTTTAGTGCAGCCCCAGAGTTGGATACCATATGTCCAAATTGGCATCAGAATATGCTTGTAAAGTATGATTTTATTATGTATTGATAAATAGGATTTCCTTCCAAGTAACCAATACATACTTTTATAGCGTATCTCGAGTTCCTGTCTTTTCTTTTTGACATGAGCTTTCCATCGCAGCTTGGCGTCAAGAGTTAGTGTATTAGCATAAGGCACTTGCAAACCGTTTATGTAGATTGGGTGCTAGTCGCACTGTTTGTTTGTGAAATCAATGTGGATTGATTTTGACTCATTTAGTTTGATCTTCCATTTTTCCCATGCCCATGTAGGCCTATGTGAAATAAAAATATTTTTGATTTTTCTGTCCAGTCGTAAACTTTGTTCACAGCTAGTTGAACAGTTGCGCGCGCGCAGTCTTAGCGAGTGTTCGTGTTAGCTGTTGAAGACTTTTGCGTTTGTAATTTTTTACTAGTACCCTCATTTTGTTAATATTACTTGATGAGTGAAAATGTAGAATTTTGTGACTCTAGTGGAAGTGAGATAGTAGAAGAGGAGGAGAGTGAGCAACAAGTAAATTTAAGAATGGAGAGGGAGAAACATACAGGTTTAAATCAGGCAAATCCTGGTTTAAGTAGAGAGCAACAAGTATTTCCAGAAAAGAGAGGTAGACAAGAGGATGGTGAAGAAATAATTGAAGGTGATGATGGATTCAAAACCATAAAGCGTATGAGTAAAAGACCAACACGAAGAAACTCAAATAGCAATGAGGAACTAGAAAAAATGCTTGGCTCAATGCTGGTCCAGCTCCACTACCACCGGGGTGTACAAATTGATTAGTTTTGAAACTATTATTATTATTATTGTATTTAGTATTGTATAATGTAGAAGCATTTGTTTTCAAAGTTTGTAAATGTGAGTACCATGGAGCTATTTTATGGTTTTTAGGTTATTATTGGACTTGTTTGACATAAATGAGCATGGCAGTTGAGAGTTTGTCATGCTCACTCAAATGTCTCACTGATGGTGGCGCGTGTGTTGGATCATTCGGTTCCCTTTATAATGGTAGAGCTGAGTGGTGCTAATATTCGCGTCAGGTCCGTGAACGGGCGCTGTCAGTTGAGACTGGTCATCTCTTAGCTGCCAGTTGCTATTTTAATATCTATATTTAGTTTTTATTTTTAATTTATTGACATTGTTCTCACATGATAGCGACAAGAAACATGTAACAGAGATATTTGTAATTGCAAAACACGATTGAAAAGAGTGTCCATGGAGTTTCTTGCACATTCTTCTCCATAGAGATCTACGCTTTGGAATGTGCAATTAGCATCATTTTTTTTTTCTGACAGACTGACTTCTTGACATTTCAAAAGTGCCTGTAAATGGTTTATTTGAAATAAATGCATTGAATTTTGAGAATTGAGATTTTCGAGTAATAATTTGAAGCCCAAGGAACATATTGTGTGTATCACGGCCAAAAAAGCACTGCCAAGGCAGTTTGGAATGGCAAAACTTTTGAGATCTCATAATATAGGAAATATAATAAAATTAGTTTACAAGAATCCTTATAGGGCTTTATTATATTTTGACAAAAGAGAAAATGCAGTAAAGATGTTGAACTGTGAGAAAATAGTGGGCGAGTTGGAGTGTAATGCTAATACAGTAGGCGAATCGCCGATTTGCTACGGTATACTTCGGCAGGTGGACTTAGAAATTGAAGATAAATAAATATTAGAGAACCTTACATGTGATTTTGGGATATTATCTGCAAAACAACTAAAAAAAACAAGATAGTGATGGCAAATGGGTAAACTCTGAAACAATCCGTCTATGTTTTAAAAATCACAATTTACCGTCATATGTATATGGTTTTGGATGCAGATTCCAAATTAAGCCTTACATATTCCCGGTATCCCAATGTTCAGGATGTTGGCGATTTGAACACCTGTCAAGAACATTCCTTTGAAAAAAATCTTATGTCCTAAATGTGGAAATAATCACGAAAAGTGTGAGACAACAGTTTTTAAATGTATAAACTGCAAGGGTCCACACATGGCAATGTATAAAAAATGGCCAATTTTTTTGAAAGAAAAGGAAATTAGAAATATATTGTCTAAAATGCACTGCAGCTATACGGAAGGATTAGAAATATATAAAGTCAAAGGAAAAGAGTATGTAAAAAATACAAAACAAAATTTGTATACAATCAATTTTAATGAGATAAGCCAACAGTCAACTCAAACGGAGTGCACACAAAACACAGGAATAAGAAAATCGTAAAGAGAAGTAGTAGCCACAGAAGCTGTTGTACATGAAGAAACGATTGCATCTGAGGAATCGGAATCGGACGACAGTCAGAAATTAGAGAATAAAACTAACACATGCTCTGAAAAAACTATAACGAAGAAATCACACCGTAAGAAAACAAAAGTCGTATGGACAGGGATATTCACAAGAAAATACTTACAGTGAGGTAGAAAACTCTAATAAGAAAAGTGATGCGCAAGGTGAACCAGTTAAGCGCAAAGATTTTTTTTATGGATTATACATAAAAATTAAGGATATATGCTTGTCGAGAGATAGCTTTTCTAATAAGTTAGGATTAATTGTCAAAATAGTTGTTCAGGATTGCATTGCACTATGTTTAAAAATGATAAATTGCAAAGATATTTTATATCAATTAATTTCGTTTTCAAATTATGGATAACCACAACAATAGTTCCCATTTTATTAAAATATTGCAGTGGAATGCTCAGAGTAAATAGACCAGACCAGACCTAAAATTGCAGTTTCAAGCTTTATTAAATCAGGAGGACATTCACATTGCTTTAATATCAGAAACTTGGTTGGAACCCGAATCAACATTAAATATAAATACAATATATTTAGGAATGATAGAAACGACTCGCTTGGGGGAGTTGCTATTATAATACATAAATCAATTAGAGTACAGTTGGAGGTTTAGATCATAATAATTAAGGAATCGAAATAAAATGCGTTAAACTTTTAAATTGTTGAGATAAAAAATATCATCATGATATATTGCCCTTCCTCGGTACATACTATTCAGTCTGACTGGGATTTAATTTTCAGTAAATTTAATAGTAAATGTTTAATTTCTGGTGACTTCAATGCTCACCACTATAATTGGTCATGTAAATCAGATACAAGAGGTACGATGGTTTTTGATGCAGCTTTGGATGCGGGATTCATCTCGCTTAACAAGGGGGTAGGGGAGAGTACGCGAATCAAATTGGTCAATGGTTATTTACAAAAAAACTTCTCCTGATATTACGGCTCCGACGCAGAATGTCCACTTCTCAAAATGTCCACTGGTCGCAAAATGTCCTTTTCTCAGAATGTCTCTTTCGCAGAAGGTCCACTTCGCAAAATGTCTCTTTCGCAGAATGTCTACTTCGCAAAATGTCTCTTTCGCAGAATGTCCACTTCGCAAAATGTCCCTTTCGCATATGGTCCCCTTTTCATTTCTAACTTACTTTAATCATAATTCATTTTAGCAATTAGCTTTCACACATCATGTTTGACGTGTGTTTATTTGTATCAATATGGGTAAAAAAAGAAAAAAAATATAGTACAAATCACATTTATTTCTCTGCATAATCGCTTGATTTAAAGTAATTATTTTACCAACTTAATTATTATTAACTCGCAATAAAAAAAAATAAGAAATTTGAACACTCTTTAATTACCTACGAATCTCTCAAATTATTTCGTTCTAATTAACCAATAATGCCTTATATTTTTTATCAAAATAAATGTCAGTTTTTACTCATATCGATACAAATAAACACACGTCAAACATGATGTGTGAAAGCTAATTGCTAAAATGAATTATGATTAAAGTAAGTCAAATGAAAAGGGGACCATATGCGAAAGGGACATTTCGCGAAGTGGACATTCTGCGAAAGAGACATTTTGCGAAGTGGACATTCTGCGAAAGAGACATTTTGCGAAGTGGACCTTCTGAGAAAGAGACATTCTGAGAAAAGGACATTTTGCGACCAGTGGACATTTTGAGAAGTGGACATTCTGCGTCGGAGCCGATATTACATTTGTTTCCACAGACCTAGCTTGCAAATTTGAGTGGTATGTACTAAGTGAAAATCTGAGCAGTGATCATATGTGCATTAAAATTAAAAGTAATTATAGGGCAGCTACAAACATAATTAAGAAACGTAAATATAAATTGGCTAACTGGGAGAAATATACCAAAACCTTAGAAGAATGTTGCAACAAAACTATGATTATTTCATAAATGTTATAAATAGCGCAGCGGATAAATATGAACTATATACAAAACAGTGCACATACTCCAAACCGGGATTCCAACCGAAATCTTATTGGAATGCAACGCTCTCTAAACTAGTCGCTGAAAGAAGGTTAGCACTTAGTAAATTTAGGTCAAATCCTATCCCTTTTAACTTAAACATTCTAGAAGAAAAAACATTAATGGCTAAGAAAGCTATCAGTAAAGCAAGAACAAATGAGCGCCGTAATTTCTATAACAGTATTGATGAATCAACAACAGTATCAGATATGTGGAAGAAAATGCGATGGTTGAAAGGGTGTAGTACAACTAGATCATATCCTTCAAGGGACCAGAAACTTTCTCTCATCTGTAGTTTAACTCCTGATTACGTAAGCTATGAAAAACCAACATTTAAATAATTAAACACACAGTTGGTGCTTCCGGTGACGATGCAAGAACTGTGTAACTCGCTAAAAACTAAGGACACAGCGCCTGGAGAGGACGGAGTTTCCTATTCTATGATATTTAATTTACCAACTACCGGAAAGATATTTTTGGTAAATTTATATAATAGTATTTTAAACACTAGTTTGGTACCTGTGCAGTGGCGGGACATAGCTTTGATACCTATTCCTAAACCAGCTACACCTTCGGATAACAATCCAAAATTAAGGCCTATCTGCTTAATATCATGTTTGTGTAAGATTTTTCATTCCATACTGATGAAACGTATTGAATGGTTTGTAGAGAAAAATAATATTCTGTCCCCATACACGTCGGGTTTTAGGAGAGGACAATCATGCCAGGATTGTTTAGCGAGATTGACTACTCAAATTCAATTAGGATTCTCGAAAGGTTACGCAACTGTTGCTTGTTTTGTAGATGTGGAAAGTACCTACAACAATGTATTAGTTAATAAAATGGTATCGATATTAGAAGAAATCGGGATCGGTAACAAATTATGTTCATATTTATGGTCTTTTCTGAATGAAAGATGGAATGAAGATTGTAGATGAAAAATACTATTATTAGATATTACAAGTTTAGGACTAGCCCAGGGAGACCCTATTTCACCAATATTATTTAATATTGTAACATTTAAATTATTTTTAAAGATTAATAATGTACATTATGTGTCAGTACGCTGACGATTTTGTCTTGTATTGTACAGATAAATGTATTTCAGATAGTACAATCAAATTACAAGATGCATTAGACATTTTATCGTCCTGTCCTGGGTGTGTCTAATACAAAATCAAAACTATGTATTTTTAGTAGGGGATTTAGGAGACAAAATGTTACTTTGAAAATAAACAATCACGCATTGGAATTAGTGGATAGTTATAAATATTTGGGGCTATGGCTAGACAGATCGCTACGTTGGGGACGACATATTAATGAGGTCGTCAGAAAATCACAAAAATACTTAAATTTACTCAAAGTTTTGGCAGGTACTTCTTGGGGTATACACGCCAAACATTTACGCAAAATTTACATAGCAATAGTCAGAAGCCGTATAGATTATAGTTGTTTTATTTACAATAACAGTGCGAATTCACATTTGTTTAAATTGCAGAAAATACAGGAACAACCTCTAAGAATTATCGGTGGTTTTATAAAGTCTACGCCGATTCACACCATGGAGAGTGAGCTATGTATTCCGCCACTGCACATACGAAGAAGATTCCTAGCCTACAAATACGGGTTGAAATCTCTATCTTGTACGAACAATGTAACGATTAAATTATTAAAAGAGTTACATACATTTATTACCAATAATTACTGGACACGCAAAAAGATTCCGTTACTTGCAACCATTATAAATGAAGTTGAAGATGTTCAGGTTGCTTCGTCCTCTCCAATGGAGATGTATACCTTGAGAACATGGGCCACTTATATTAATGCGAGTAGTATAATTTCGGTTAGTTTGGAGAGCATACAACGAGCTAAAGACTCTTATGAAACAAATTTATTGAAACATGATGTTATGAAGGAATTAATAGAGAAATATGCTGATTGGGTAGTAATTTATACAGATGGATCTATGAGCAAGAATAGTAGGGGAGCTTCATATTATGTTCGATCGAAACATAATGCCAGTGGATGTTTCAAGGTAATCGGGAATGTGTGTGTCATGTCGTTGGAGCTTGTTGCAATTTCGGAAGCACTATCATATATTAAAACAATCGACGACACTAAAGCGGTTATATGTTCAGATAGTAAGAGTGCCTTGTGTCATATAGCTCGATGCGCCTCTGGACGCAGAGGTACACCGATAGCATATGATATACTCTCTAAACTAGAAGAACTATCCGGGAAAGGAGTGGATCTGAGGTTGCAATGGGTTCCTTCGAACATTGGGATACGTGGTAACGAGGAGGCTGATAGATTGGCAAAAATTGGAAGTACTGAAGGACAAGAAATATATGTAAGTCCATATTATTCAGAAGTATTAACGAAATATAATAGAGAGTGCTATGATATGTGGAAGGAATATTTCAATCAGAGATCATTGGAAAAAGGTATATGGTACAAAACTATCCAATCTCAGCCTCCTTGTATACCGTGGTTCACATATAGCCAGTTAAATAGAAGACTGATTACTTTGGCACACAGAATTAGAACTGGACACATTCCATCAAATAAATTTGCCTTTTTAATGGGAAAGACTTCATCCCCTAAATGTGACACCTGTGGGGTAATGGATGATGTATATCATTTATTGATGGAATGTGTTCAATTTCACGCTGAGAGAAAGGAATTATTCGATACATTAGGTTTGGATAAGATGCAGGTTGGAGTTATAAATAACATCCTTTCAAATCCTAATAGTGAAGAAACTCATCTTTTGTTCAGACTGTTATCATAAGAATGTATCTTAATTGGATAAATCCGACTGGCATATACTTACAAGTATAAAAGTCCAAAAAAAAGAATAAATAACAAAAAAAAAAGCTAATTGAATTTTTCTACTGCATCTCTGTGATTTGATCCAGTAGCCATAATAGCAGTGTCATCAGCAATGGTGTTGTTTTCTAGCTCTGGGATGTCACATGTGTACAACATAGAAATAGCAGTTAATGCAATTTAATCTGTCTGTCAAAATTGTATGAGCGAGAAACTAAAGACAATTATTTTGGCTCGGTGGTGTAAGAAAAGGTGTTTTCGATGCAAATTGCTATCGGTGAAGGATTAATTAGATCAAGCGTGTTGCGGCGAACCATGACATTGGCAAATCTTGGTATCGGCCAACCATTCATTCTATTTGGCGTTCTTCGGCGAAACGTGCTGTCGCTCAATAATGGTATCGACTAATAGTTTTTTCGTTCGGTGATGTGTTCTGACAAGTAACATCATTCAACAGACAGTTATATCATTCAAGGGTAATTCGATATACCGTACGGGACTCTATTAGTCTTTTAGGCTAGATTGTAATCAATTATTAAGAAATTTGTTCTTAACATAGTTTGATTTTGTGATACCTTACCTCAAAATTTGAATCTTGAATATCTCCAAAAGTATGTTTCCTAGATTCAGGAGGGGGTTCGGGGGGGTGGGGACAAATCACCCCAAAAAAAACATTATTTTGTTGTCCGATATAGTATTTTACCCGCCACTGATATAGGACTATGGTTTTGAGAGACTTTAGTAGATTGGTTACCAAGAATTTTGTCAAGACTATGGTCCCTACCTTAACAAGGTTTATTAATCATTAGAGTCAGTGCTCAGGAGGACTAGCCAATTGTTATTGCAACTTTTTAAAACAGAGCACAAAAGATTCACTTACTGTGGTCTTCCCGGGTAATAGAGTGTGGAGACCCGCAAGTTACCGATATCAAAGTTGCGGTCTAGGTAGTAGTCTTGCTGATCGCAAAGGCTGAGATCGCGGGCCGGCTGGGCGCCAGCGCAGGCCGCGCCCTCGTCAGGCGAGTGCTCATCGTCGTTGTCGCTAGCCAGCAGCTGCGCCTCCAGTGCTATCGACTCACTACATGGCTCCTCTGCTGCAATAAATAACTGTGTACCTATTCATTTTCTACTTACAATAAGTAAAAACGAATTGTTGCTAACAATCACCTTCGTTGTCGGTTTTATTTTCACTTGAATGTTGTGCGTAAGCCGGAAACAGAGACATCCCACTATTCTTAATGATAAACTTTTCTATTATTTGATTTTGCCTGCAGAGTTAACAAAACAATAACAATAATCTCACCCTGCGATCCGACGGGCTATATTAGTGAAGTGCCGAGTACGGTTTGACTCGAGTCAGACTCGATTTCTGCTGTGGACTCGCTGACTCGAGTACAAATTTATTTTGATTCGAGTACGCAAGACTCGATCCCAGGACTCGAGTACGCAACTACTCGATTCAAGGACTTTTGTAAACAAGACTCGAGTCAGAAAGAATCGATTCTGAACTCGCTGACTCATTTTATTATGCGAGTCCAGCTGACTCGAGTCTAGCATTCGAGTTAAGTCGACTCGCTCGTACTCGATCTATGTTTACTTAAGAAATGAAATGACGCTAACATAAATTTGACCCTGAATTTTTTATAAGCGTACAATTACACCAAAAAGGATCTGTTTTTGATTTGTAATAAAACAAATAAAACTTGATCTCATTTCTAGTTTCTAGATACCTCTTAAGTATGTTCTATGTTTTTTTTTTAAATATAATCTTTAGAAATATTTGATTACAATAAAAATGGTTGATTTATTTATCGTTGTGTCATTATCCTAAACCTAAACTACATGCTGTCTGAAGTTTTCCTTTTTGTTCTAAAAAGTATCAATAACGGACTCCAGAATTTGAATTTCTAGACTACACTTCTGGACTCGAATTTCTAGACCCGAGTCGTGGACTCGAATCCTGGACTCTAATGCTGGACTCGGGTCTTGGTCTCGAGTCTGGGACTTGAGTCATCATTCGAATTCCACACATAGAACTCGAGTACTGGGATCGAATGGTGCAATCGAGTCATGATTCGAATACCGTATAAACTGACTCGATCCACAAAAACAGCGACTCGGCACATCACTAGATTATATCGCTAATCCGACCAAGGCTCAACGTCATAATTATTACGGAATAGCCCCTATATATTGTGACTACTAGATTTGATTGGATTCGCGATATAATCACTTTTATAAATTGACATATAGCCATAATATATCGCTAATCCGACCAACGCGCAACGTCACAATTATTACTCAATTGCCTTTTTATTTTGTGACTATTAAATTTAGTCGAATTTGGGATATAATTGCTTTTGACGCAATTCGGAACACGGAGTTTATTTGACAAAATTGACAGATACAAATCTCAAACTCCAGAAATATGTTGCCAGCTTTTTGATTAAAAGAGCGGGCGCGTTAACTTGGCGCGACGCTCTACCCTGCGTTCAAAAATCACCAGAGTAGCTTCGAGTGACAACCCAGAGTTATTCCTTTATAACCCTAGAGTTAACCCAACTAACTCTAACTCCGAGCAGGGTAGGTTGGTGTAAGTGGTAGGAATGACACTTGCTTGGCATTGACAGTTGAACTCTACGTTCGCGTTCATAGATGCGAACTTGGAGTATCCACTTGATGACTTCATTAGAGTTAACTCTAATCTCATTTTTAAACGCAGGGCTGGGGCGTGTTTAATGTTGCCAGCCTAACAAATCTATTTTCCTTAATTTAATTAAAAACGCTCTTTCATAACAGTGTAATTTCAAGAATTCATTAGATAAACTACATTAATAGTACCTACTAAGTCTGAGTTTTTCAGTTTTAACTTGTAAATGAGGAGATGGCTGACAATGACGTTTACTTTGGATTTGACAAAAACTGATGAAAAATGGATATGGAAAAAATCTTATTGGACTTATTACGAAAGACAGTAAAACAAGATGAAAAATCTATGATATTCGAAATACGAAAGACATTATAAGGCTGCGTTTCCACCAGAGATGTGCGATGGAAATGTGTCGCGCGAGGATGTCTAGTTGTGCTGTGAAAATGTGTGGGGGTTTCCACCAAAGCTGTGCGATGAAAATGTGCCTACGAGGATGTGTAGCGGAGCTGTGAAAATGTGCATTAATTTGTGGTGTGAGGATGCGTTGCGAAGTTGTGAAATGTGTCGATGGGGGTGCGGTGTAGTGGGAGCGGAGTAACGCGAACGCCTGCCTGCCGGTACAGTATGCGCAAACCTCGCAACACATCCTTCTCAACACATATTCCTCGCAACATATCCCTCGCAACACATCCCTCGCACACATCCCACGTACACATCTCTCGCTTGTTTAAAAGCGCAAAAATCTAGCTCCGCTGAGCCGTTTCCACCAGAGCTGTGCTGCCTGAGGTGAGGTAAATTAAGCGATTCTATTGGTTCCTTACAAACACATCCCTCGGTACGGATCCTCGCACATCTGTGGTGGAAACGCAGCCTTATTGAAAACTTATTACTTAAGAAAACTTGGACGAAAGACTAGGCGATATGGTGGAACAACTATAGCCTTTCCTAAGGGGTAAATAGAAAAAAAAGAAATTGACATTTGTGACACTTAGACCTACTTTATGTATAAAAAGTACTGTGCTGTAGTCTGTGCTGTGACTTATACAGACAGATAGACGGTATACGCTGGTTCTTCAAGACGAGCAAAGTTATGATGAGATATAATTTAAGTACAATTATTTCGTTAACACGAATTAGCAATCACGAAGTATTATTTCTTGGACCAAAAAGGCTTGTGGATGTTATAAATAGATCGTATACTAATGTAAGTATTAAGTTGGATATACAGTAGCTAAATAAAACATTGCCTACTCGCATTACACTGCATTTATTAAAATGTACAATAAAACAAACAGGAGGTCGGCATCGAGGCGCAGGGGCAGGACGCGGCGGCGCCTCTCGTGGACTCGTTCGGACGACGTCACAACTACCTGCGTATTTCTCTGACCGAACGATGCAATTTACGTTGTAAGTCTTTAATCACTGGTTACTTTTTTAGTCTACGCGGCTATGTACTAAGTCGTGTGAACTCTGTTGCCATGCATTCGGATTATTATTATTTTATCTAGCCTGTACTGTCCCACAGTTGGGCTGAGGCTTTCTTCTGCTCCTGGCTTAGGGCAGACTTCTTGCTTGCTGATTACATTAAAAATTCCATAGAAGACACCTTTGTTATCCTGCCATTTTTTTCGGAGTCTGTATTTGAATAGACTTAGGAAAATGGTTTTAGTGAGCTGGGTAGCCTCATGATGAATGATGACACTATAGCAAGTTGACTGGCTGTTGTCTGGGACTTTAATCTTGTCAAATTTGTAAACCTTTAAAATCATGAATGAAATCAATTTCAATATTGGATTTTATTCACCATTTTAAAGGTTTTTTAGTTGCATGGAATTCATACATTTAAAAAATTAAAGACTAAGGAGTAGGTAATTTATTATACCGTCAACTATCTGCCAATGAAGGCGTTAATTGGCAGATAGCAAACTTGGTCCAACTGTTTCAGAGATTAACTGCAACAAACAGACTAACATGTTAGAATTCATATACATTTATAATTCTGCATAAATAAATAAATAAAAAAAACTATAATTTCAGACTTTCAATGTATGTAGTACTACTTAAAACTAACGTAGTTTTAATTAATTAAACCCCAAGCGAACGCCGTTCGCTCCCTTATTGTCTTTCTATTGTGTCTCTAATTACGGTACTTAAAAGGTTAAGTAGTAATATGAAGTACAGCTATATAATGCCTTATCAAATGAAAATAATATTATAATATAATAAAAACAACGAAACTTGCTACACAGGTAGACCATGGATACTTTATATCCCATGAGTATATTCTTTTGGGATAACTTCCTGCTGTTTATTTATTTATCTATTGTTTGTTTATTTATTATTATTGCGCAGGCGCAGCCAGTTATATATAATTATGTTGCATTTAAGTTTAGCGTGATAAGTGAATAATTTGTTATAAAACTGTAAATTGCTTTATCTTACATTATCAAGGACTTTTTGATCACATGTGAACAAACATAATTATAAAGAAAATATCTATTTGGTGAATTAATGTGACTTGCTGAATGTAGAACGAATTGGAAAGTGCTGATTCACTGAAGCGGAACGTTTGTCTGACCTTGGAGTGTTTATTAAGCAAATGTGTAGAACACCAGAGGTGCATGTGTGTGAGTCTGCTTGTACAGGTGAACAGGCACTGCCGACGACAGAGCCAATAAATATACTTTCATCATCATTATTTTTGCCAAAAGACACCAACTCTTATACATGGAGCTCCCAAGTGTCACCACAACAAGCGGTCCTATGTGTCGCAGACAAACCGGCGCGCTCACAAATATGCAAACCCACACACACAAGACACGCTGACCCAGAACAAGCATCCATAGGTTCGAACCCGCAACGCTCAGCGCAGCAGTCAATCACACAGCCACTGCGCCAACCATAAACAAAATAAGAAAACTGCCTGCGCAAACTTGAGGCCAGACTGTCTTAGACAGACTTATCTACGACACTACAATACTGGACGTCTCAAAGCAGACTTGTCTGCTTGGAGACGTCCAGTATTGCCAACAGTTAGTATAGTATAGTATAACGGGCTATGTCCGCAACTCCACGACTAAGCGCGTATTTTGCGTACGGGTGGGACAAATGCGTCATTCGAACCACCCCAGCTCCTCCAGGAAGGCCAACAGCGCCTTGGTGTTATTGACCATTTCGCGGAGGTTACCTGGGCGACAACTGGACAGCTCAGAAGCAGATGTGCTGCTTTCTCGTCCTCCTCCAATCAGGCTCTGCACAGTGGGCTGTCTGTAACTCCTATGACAGAGAGGTGCTTATTATCCCGTGTCCAGTTGTTACTGCCGTCACTTTACGCAACTGAGGTTTGGTCAGTCGCAGGGCCTGTTTTGTAAAGCGGCCATCGATGGAGGGAAGTGCCTCCTTGGCCTGCCTGCACTCACTATGGTCTTTCCATAGTCTGTGATGTAAATCTCTAGTTCGTTTCCTTACCAGGTTGCGTAGGTATCCGAAGGGGAGCGGCACAATTGGCTCAGGTCCCATTGCTGATATATTCGATTCCCTTCTGGCGAGTTCATCCGCTGCATCGTTGCCTCGGGAATTGCTGTGTCCTTTGATCCATTGGATGGTTACTTGGTTATGTTCACCCATCTAGTTTAGGCGTTGGTGACACTCGTAAATCAGCCCAGAGTTAACTGTGTAGCTGTTCAGCGCTTGCAGTACAGACATGCTGTCCGAGAGTATGCGTATTGAGTGATACTTAACCTCCCTGGCTGCGATGGCTGAGGCTGCCAGGGAAATGCCCAAGCACTCAGCCTGGAACACCGTGTTATGAGTCCCCAATGGTGTGGCTATGTGAATGTTGAGGTCATCCGAGAAGACTCCTGCTCCCGTGCCATTACCTGTTTTGGATCCATCAGTGAAGATCCGCAGCTCTGTAGGGCACAGCCCTTCGCAGCGGTGATCCTCATGCAGTTGGATTTTGTATTTTTTATCAAAAATAAATTGCTTAGGCATCCGGTCATTAATTGCTTTCGTTATGGGAAGCTCATCATTGAGTTCCGTAAGCAGAGCGGTGTGTTGTGTTTCTGTCTTACCCCAAAGATTCAGTGTTTTAAGACGTACTGCCGCCATCGTCGCTTCCTGTTGTATGAACAGGCGGAGTGGGGGAAGTCCCAGCAGGGCTTCGAGCGCTGCAGTCGGAGTGGTCCTCATGCAACCCTTAGTAGCCATGCAGGCCAGCCTTTGCATGTGTTGTAGTGTGTTTACAGCTGTGGCTAACTTGGTGCGGGGCCACCACACCACGGCGCCGTAAGTAATCATGGGCCGAATAACTGCGCTATACAGCCAGAGTATAATTTTGGGGGATAGGCCCCACCTCTTACCTATCATTTTCCTGCATTGCCAGAAGGTGATGCAAGCCCTGCTTAATTTGTTGTCTATATGAGAGCTCCAGTTTAACTTACTGTCAAGGGTAACCCCCAGGTATTTAACCTCGTTTGACAACTTGAGTTCAGTATTGAACAGTTTAGGCAGACTGAAGCGCCCTAGTGCTCGCTTTTGCGTGAACATGACAAATTCAGTTTTAGAGGGGTTCACTGACACATCATATTCCCTGCACCATCGTTCCACGATACGCAGTGCTTGTTGCATGAGGTTGCAGATTGTTCCAGTCACCTTCCCAGGTACGAGGATTGCGAGGTCGTCAGCATAACCTATTGTGTAGTAACGGTTCGCGTTGAGTATGGTGATGAGTTCATTGATAACAAGATTCCACAGTAGCGGGGAGAGTACTCCTCCCTGTGGGCAGCCCCTGGCTATCAAGGCTATCTGCTCATGGGCGTACCCGGGGGGGGGGGGGGGGGGGCAGGGGAGGGCAGCTGCCCCCCCTTGGAAATCTCGCAGAACATGTATAAACTCGCCTAATTACTAATTAAAGTGCAAACGGGGCCTTATGCTCTTTTAAATAAACCGCGCAGTAGAGACTGGCAAAATGCACGATGCAATTGCCAAAAAACCGCGAGCGACGATGGCGGACGTACATTACCGAATACAGCCGAGCGTCGATTTGCGCCAATCTGTGGTACGCCTGAATCTGATGCATTTTTTGTAGCTGGATTTGGCCAACAGTTACAATAACACACACACAACACTTACCACTAGAGTCAAATTTTGAAACCACCAGAAAACCACCACAATAACAAAAAATTATCCGAAATTTCCCACTAAAAAAATGTGTGTTGTACGAAATAAAATAAGTAGTAATAACCTATATGTTATTAGTTTTCTTTAATCTATATATATATAAAAGAAGAGACTGACTGACTGACATATCAACGCACAGCCGAAACTACTGGACCTAGGTACATGAAATTCTGCACAAGGCTTCCTTTTATGACATAGGCGAGCACTAAGAGAGGATTTTCCAAAATTCACCCTCTAAGGGGATAAAACGGTGGTCCAAAGTTTGTATAGAAAAACCTATTATCACGCGGGCAAAGCCGCTAGCAGAACCTAGTAAGTGATAAAAATCAACTATCAGTTGATCAAAATACCATTTGTGGGTAAATTAACATTAGTGTGTAATTCAACATACAAATTAATCTATAACAGCTATGTATTAATTCGTCTTTGGACGAATCATTTTTGTTTGCACCATCATCGTCGGTATCAGATTGATAATTAAGGATTCTATGGTGCTGATTTACACCCGAGTGATCGCATTTTTAGTAAGAACTTGAATTTTTGAACTTGAAAAAACAATAAAACCAATATTTTGCATTTTTTTTTTATTATTATTATTGATAGGCTCGCGTTTGACCACTATCTCACCTGATGGTAAGCGATGATGTGGCTGACGATGGAGCACGCTTGCCTAGAAGTAACCTATTCACTCTTGACTTAAAGACCCCTAGGTTGTAGCTATCAGGGAACACAGACTCCGGCAGGGAATTCCACTCCTTAGCTGTACGCATTATGAATGTGTTCCCAAAACGCTTTGTACGTTTGGGTGTGCAACGCCGTACGTCTAGTGGTCCGATGATGGAACGGACTTGGTGGAATTAAATTGTGCAATTCCAACGCACACTCCCCGAAGTGTAATCGATAGAAAACCGACAGGCCAGCAACTCGGCGTCGATGCTCAAGGCTTTGGAGTTTTGATTCGACAAGTGCATCATCACCGATGATCCTCTTGGCTCGCCTCTCAATCGACTCCAGAGCATCAAGTTGGTATTTGGCAGACCCATCCCAAAGATGAGAGCAGTATTCCATACACGATCGAACTTGCGCTTGATAAAGTTTGAGCAGCTGTTCCGGCGTGAAGTACTGTCTCACCTTGGCTAAGATCCCCAATTTTTTGGCAGCTTGTTGAGCTTTAGCCTCGATGTAAAATGGGGCGTTAAAACCACCAATTTAGAGAAAAATCCACTAATTTGGCTACACTGGCCGTACGCCGCTAGACTGTTTTGTCTTGATAGTGTGCGCCGTGACGTAGATAAAACAGTCTTGTCGCAGACGTCATAGACAAGTCTGCGACGTCATAGACAGTTCTGTCTAAGACGGTCTTGTCTCAAGTGAGCGCAGGCCCTAATAGTACAAGGTACAGAAGTTTCACTCTTCGAAAGAAAACATGCGAATATAAACCTTCTAACAACGTTTACGTTAATAATGTTCATAAAACATTGCACGGCACGGACGTGACCAATGTGAATCGACACAAGTAATAAAAGTCAAGGACACAATTTGTAACAATTAAATTCACTATGTCTACTTATGTTCTCATAATATCACTTTACAAGTCTATACGCTTCAACCTTTCGACGACAACTGAACTCACCAAGCGCTCGCACTAATAGGTTTGCAATATTAACAAAAAGGTGGCGTTCTACCGGAAGTAGTGCGTGCGATTATACATTAATGTAATAATGATTGCGAACAGTTTTGAAATATTATTATTAAATTGAAATAATCAAACCAAAATATCTAAAATTAATTAATCAGTGCCGGAAGTTAGACTCCTGATGACAGCGTTTCTTACAGTCGCCCTTTTCTGATGAATTTCACGTCTCGGGAAAATAGACTCATTCTCGTACCGTGTATTTTTTTTTTGTATTTAATTTACATTTTCTTTATTCTTTGTATACTGAAATTAGAACATTAAGACCTCACAACCTGTACATCTGTCTTAACCGAGACGTCGGACATATTCTTAGATAAGCTAAATTATACACATAGATATGAGGTCTCAGACATTCTTATCATCTATCTTAGTCAAGACCTCAGACATATTCTCAGATAAACCACTTACATACTTAACTTAAGACATTAAGGCCTCATTTCATATCCTTAACATCTGTCTTACGTAGACCTCATAAATATTCTCAGATAAGCCACTTATATACTTAAGACATTAAGGCCTCATTTCATATCCTTAACATCTGTCTTACGTAGACCTCATAAATATTCTCAGATAAGCCACTTATATACTTAAGACATTAAGGCCCCATTTCATATCCTTAACATCTGTCTTAGCTGAGACCTAATACATATTCTCAGATAGCCACTTACATACTTAAGACAGCATTACTCCAGAGCCACAGCTGTCTGTATTGGAGTGCATTATAACCGCGTGTCGTACACCGCATTGATAATTTTGATACTTTGCCAACGTTTTTAGTAAGTATGAAATGTTTACGTTTTTTCGCAAATAGGGACTTACTTTTTTTTAGTTTATTGTAATATATGAGGAATTAAATTACTTAAATTAAAAATTAAATTACTTAAACCTAATGGTTTAAGTAAATAAAACAAATATTATCGTGTAAAATAAAATTTTATTATTTGTCGCCTCTAAGTTTCATAGCTAGCTTTTCGGGGATCAACATACATCTTCGAGTAAAAAATTGCAATGAATTGAAGACCCTAACTTTTTGAAATCGGTGGATAAAAAGGAGAAAATTGTGAATTGGTTATAAACTATGTTTTAAAAGTGGTTCTTCGGTAAATTACGTTTTGGCTTCATCAGCCGTAGCCAAATTTCCGTGTTTTTTTTTCTAGGGTTTTTACCCCAAAAGAAAAACGTAGCCCTTATAGGATCACTTTGTTGTCTGTCAAGACCTTTTATCTCGGGAACGCGTGAAGGCATTGAGTGGAATTATAACCATACACTCAGATCTACGGTCCCTTGAAGCTGTGAAAAAAATACTTCTAAGATAACGAAAAAAAGATATGGCTGTTAATGTCGCAAATGTATATTTCGACACTCAACGTAATCAAAATTCATAGAGTACTCCCCGTTGACCCAGAATCCGTAAATTTGGCAAGCAAGGTTTTGTAGCATAGGAATAGGAATAAATCTTAGAATTTATTGTTACGTAAACTTTTTTTGCGGTTCGGAAAAAGATTCTTCATAGACTGCATTTCGGGAATCGATCTATTTACATAGGTATTGTACGGAACCTTCAGTGCGTGAGTCCGACACGCACTTGCCCAGTTTTTTTTTCTATATAACGCCTGTTTTTAGCCGTATCTGAAAAAAAAGCAGGTAAAATAAAAACAGGTACTTATAGTAGTCTAATTTTATCTTGTATAAGTTATCAACTTCATTACAATAAAATATGTACTCACCAAAGATTTGTCTTGTAAAAAAAATATATTATTTTAATAAAAAGTATCAATAGGTTCCAGTCGCGCTAATAACTCACGAAAATAGACTAATATTTTACGCATCGCCCGGCGACGAAAGCGACACACGTCCTACCTCTGAAAGGCCCCGGCCGGCACTGGAGCGCAGACGCAATCAGTGTGACCAACTTTAAATTAGAGATCCTGCCCCACTTAGGCAAGAAAACTGACAAATCCTGCCAAAATCGAAAGCACAAAATGTCAAAATAATTTTTTAAAATAAGTAGACACATTACTTTTTGGAGTTTTATTTAAAATAAAAATAAATAAATAAGTCTAAAAGTGAACTGAATTAAATTATACGTTCGTATTAGCATCGTATTCTTCTTGATCACTTTCTTTATACATCGCTTTTGTCATTTGTTTAATCATTTCCTTAGTTGGCTGGAATGAAACGCAGTCACCTAAATCATTTTAAAATTCCTACTTACTTTTTTTCCTTTCTCGATACTGCATCCTACTCTTTTTGTGGGCTGTAGCGGCTATACTGCCAAATCTGTCAGCTTATATTGATAATTCTGCCAAATACTGCCAGATTTCTAAAACGTCCAACGAAAGTGCCAGAGAGTAAAATAAAGGGCTAAACCTGCCAAGAAGGCAGGATCCTGCCACGTATGGTCACACTGGCCGCAATACGCGTCTATTATATAGTAATTCTAAATAATTCCTTGTAAATTAAAGAAATAAGTTATTAAAAAAAACATTGTGCCATGTCTTAGAACGTAAATGTGTTCAATTACTAGGTCTAAAAAAAAACAAAAATGCCTCATATTTTATCCTAAACTAACATGTTTAATATCTCGAAAAATGGCTAAAAATGACAGTTTTGAGTTTACTTTTCTTGAATGAAAACTTACAGCAATCGTGTTTTGTTTTTCAGCCATCCATTAGTCAATGTTATAAAGTTTTTTTAAAGTAAAAATGTTGTAAGTTTGTGATACACGGTTTTACTACTATCTCGTATCTGCGTAGACCATCGACCGCTAGTTTTAAAAACGGCTTGGATAAGAACTGTTCTAATGTGAAAACGATACGACTATTTGAAAATGTTTTTGAACCATACACTAGATTATGAAATTCCCAATAATATGTTGTCAATATCTTATCTAGAAATTAAACATATTATTGTTATATTGTCTATCGGAAATCATTGATTTAGACTTCTGCGTGGTTTTAACGGATGAATGCTCTTAAGGCCTCATTTCATATCCTTAAAATCAGTCTTAGCTGAGACCTCATATATATTCTCATATCAGTCAGTTACATACTTAAAACATTAAAGCTGATCCTTAACAACGTTTTAGCTGAGACTTCATCCATATTCTCAGATAAGCCACAACTTTTGGAGGTATGCGGAACAGAGAGTAAAGTCCCGCAAACCTCTTTTGAAAAGGGAGGATCCTCCGGCCAGACGGGTGTTGTCTGGTGGGCAGCTGCCCGATAGATGATTTCGGGCTGTTCTATATGTTCTAATCGCGCGGAGAACTTTGATTGCGCGATGCAGGATTAGTTCTTATGTGACGCCATAAATGTCGCTACATCACTCCCCTCCGGGGATCGGAGATCGATGGTTCTTAATGCGTGCCAGGCCAGTGGTAGGTTGGTTCCAGTGGGTTGGAACCGAATGCCGCATAGTTCTCGGTGAGTCGGAACTGTCTGCGGTGATGCCCCAGTGAGTCGGGGTGGTGCTGTCCCAGTGAGTCGGGATGATGCCCCAGTGAGTCGGGGTGGTGCTGTCCTAGTGAGTTTGGATGATGCTGCAGGCTCCAGTGAGTCGGAGCGGTGCTGTGCGACGTAGTGGCTTGACTTCTTGCATCGACCACGAGAGGTTCTTCATAGCTCTTCATGTGACTGGCCGAAGGTGCGGTGTGCGAACACCGCACGATATCTCCCGACGTTCTCTTTAACCGTATTAAAGAAAATAGGCTCACTGAGGCAAGTATTTTGATATATTCTCTCAATCCTACTCAATTTCAGTGAGAGTATGTTGGGTCCTTTCCAACTCTCAGTAATAACGAAATTAAATTATCTTTAAAAGTAATTAAATAAATCACTGATTGAAAAGCCATCTGATAGCTATCCGGCAAATTCAAGTACTCCAAAATATAACAGAACAATGTCATCATCATCATCATCATTTCAGCCGAAAGACGTCCACTGCCGGACATATGCCTCCCCCCAGTGTCACCACAATGAACGGCCCTGTGCGTCTCGCATCCATCGGACTCTCGCAACCGTTACCCCGGTCCATCTTGTAGGAGGCCTTCTAACGCTACGTCTTCCGGTACGTGATCGCCATTCCAGAACCTTTCGGTCCCAACGGCCATCCGTTCTGCGAGCAAACAGGACAATGTCATAGCTTGTTAGAATTAAGGACGATATTAGCCTTGGTACGCAATGCGCTTCATTACAGACCGTCGATTTTGATATACTCTTAATGTATCTCTAACGGCGTGTCGGTGACTGTTTGGTTTCGTAGTAAACTGTATGCCCGCCGATCGCGTATTTGCATTGAAGGTTCATCATCGTCATGGTGCAATACTAAAGCCGGCGTACCACAGGGGGGCGTTCTACCTCCTCTTCTTTTCGCTATTTCTAATGAACTTCTTTCATCCTACCTCCTTTACGCTGACGATCTGCAAGCTCCGTTAAATAAACTGTCTGACGTTAGCCACCTCAGATAGTTATAGGTACTAATTCGGATTACTGGTTAAACTCGTATTTCCGAATGCAGTGTGACCCATGGGCTAAAGGTCTATCTTACGAAGACCCAAGGCATTGTCAGCAGCTCTAGGGTGCGCTCAAGAATCAACTGGTTACGGCTCCTACCGATTGTTTTTGATGGCTCAACCATTTAATATCGCTATACCAGATGATTGAGCCAGTGAAGGACCCTGGTATTATTATTGAAAAAGACTTTTCGTGGAGTTGTCAGGTGCAGGAAGTCAGCCGCAAGTTGTTTACGTCTGCGAGGTCTTTACGAAGACTGCACAATATTCTTCCAACTGCCACCAAAAATGCGCTCGTCCTATCCTTCCTTCTACCAATCCTTGATTATGCTGATGTCAGTTATTTAGTCCTAAGTAAAGTGCAGTTAGATAAGCTTTAGTGACTTCAAAACTTTTATATTAGATTCATTTTCGGATTGCGCAAATATTATCATATTACTGAAATTCTAAATAAGCTGAAGTGGGCATTCCGGTGAAGACGGAATGTCTTCACCGGAATGCCCATATTTTATCGTTGCTTTACTACTCATTATGACTTCGTCTTATCTTAAATACCGTTTTAAGTTCCTTTATGACACACATTCTAGATTTGAAACTTTTAATGCCCTCGCATTCTACTAAGTTCTGTAACAAATCGCTATCGGTCCAAGCGGTGCGATTGTAGAACGCGTTGCCGATTCCAATTAGGCAAGTCCAGTCGCTAGTTTTTCTCAAAAATCTAATCAAAGATCATTTTCTTTCACTCTAATTGCTATTCTTCTTTTACCTAAATTCAGTTCTTCCATCGGTAATTCACCTTTGGTACCTTTATTTTTTCAATTTCATTAAATTGTGTGACATATAATAAGTATATTTACCAAGTCATCATTCCACATTGTGGGAGATTTTCCAACGCTAGCCTTCCAGTTCATCCTAAGGTTGTCTGGTAGATATCGCTGTCAGCGGTAAGACCGCCATTGTACCCATAGATATAAATTTGTGTAAAAGTTTTATAGGTGTAAAATAAAGTTTATTTCCATTCTATTCATCGAAAATAAACAGAATTAACTACATGCATGTTAACTTACATGATTATACAGCCTACGTTAAACAATTAAATTGATAGAAATCGATCTTAGAACGAATGTAAATTTCTTTATATGCTTTTTTTTTCCATAGCATTGTATCTATAACGTAATTGTTTATATATATTTAAAAAAGAGAAGAGATTTTCGGGAATGTGGTGTAGTAGTAAGTGCACATGACAGGTCAGTACTGCATGCCGGCGGAAGGCGTGCCGCTGTCGGCGCGAGGCGCGTTGCTGTCGCGCGCGGAGCTGCTGCGTCTGGCGCGCGTGTTCGTGGCAGCCGGCGTCGACAAGGTGCGCCTCACGGGCGGCGAGCCCACGCTGCGCAAGGACCTCGCCGACGTCATTCGTAAGCATCAATCATTCATCCATAATAATCATTCGATTATCTATATAAAAGATTCGAAGAAACTACCAAATTCACTACGCCCCTGTTCATAATAAGGGTTAATTTTAGTGTGGCAACAGAACTCTGCTTCCGTTTCTGGTTCCGCAAACTTTATAACAGAACTCTAAACAGAAGAATACAACGAGGAGCGTGGGGTGGGGGCCCGTAGACGACTGGACACGACGAAAAAGGCGTGGAAGGGAGAATTTTTTTGTTCATTCTGCGCATTACCGCACCTCGTGAGCGTAAGCGCGTAAATCTTCTTTTGTTTTTTTTTGTTCGTTTTGTTATTCTGTAGCCAATAGTTTGCCAATACTTATCAGCCTCCCCCCCCCCAGCAGTGTAGCCAGTGAGCAATTATTTAGCGGAGCTGGTTCAACTCATTGAATGCCCGGTGCGCGGATCCACGCGAGACAATCGCTTTTTAATTGTGTCTCTAATTACGGCATACGAAAGGTTAATATATGAAGAAAGACCGGAACAGACTCAAAGGTGTAAACAAATAAATATTAACTTACTTCGCCTTTTTGAAGCAATCGTGTAAAATCGTGTTATCCATTTCAGAGATATATATATCCCCCAGGAATTAAGACCCATTCCCGCGGGAAAATGAAAAGTAACCTAAGTCACTCCTTATAACATCAACTATCTATAATAATAATAATAAATCTTTTTATTGTAATAAAGCCAAAGTACAAATTAACTTAATACTACATCAAGAGTGACGGATAAAAGACTACAGCGGATAACGAAGCAAGACCCAGTCCCGTGCTAGGAGTTAACCTGTATTACGGACACTAGGGGATGCTCCATCACCTCACTAGGATCATTAAACTAACCGTCTGTAGTAAAAAGTTTCTGAATCACTGGATTCCCCATCTAGGTATGCCTGTATATAGGGAATCCATAACAATTACGAACTAAAATTAAAAGTGCGAATGTGCCACATTCACGACGTGTAGGAGTGTGTCAATGTGCTGTGTGTGAGAGAGTGGGTACTGTGGTGGTAGGTGTACTGTTGTAAGTGTGTTTATGTAAAATAATATGACAGATAAAAATTAATTAAATTAGGCTATTATCTGGGGGAATTAAATTTTTTAAAAGGGATTCAATTAAATATGTTATTTAAGGAGATTCTCAGTGTCAGTATAATCCAGTTTATTAAGCCAAGATTTCAATTTCCTTTTTGCCTCCATTTTTCTTAATGGGTACAAGTTTAAAATTTTATTAATTCTATTGTACAAAAAACCGCTAATAACTTTATAATGCCTTTTAGCCATTTTTGTTCTGTGTCTGAATGGGGGACAGACTATATCCGATCGGCGTTTTCGTTTATAAATTGAAGGGTCAAAAGTTAGAGTAGTGTGTTTCTTAATTATTATTTGCTGTATAAAGAGCTGTCTTACAGTCAGGGTAGCCGTGTCACTATAAAGTTCTCTAATCTATATCTATATTGAGAACGTCATATTCATGGCGGTAAGTCCCCTCTTTAAGGAGGGGCTGGAGAGGCTTCATGGCGTCCTCATCTTCCACATGATACAGGTCCTCACTGGAGATGTTAAGTTTGGAAAGTTTGTGCACAGCATTCAGGCGGAAGAAAACGCTCGGGGGTGTCGCTATTGTGCGGACCGCCTAGGGGACATGGTGGAGCTTACGGTGCAGGTGAGCCCCGCACGGTCGGTGTATTGCCATGTCCTCGTGGGAGCAATCGGCCTCTCTCGCCGGGCCCTGGTCCAGGCCATAGTCCGGAGCGAGGGCAATGAGTGGTGGTCGCCTCCTGCGAAGCAGCAATGCTAGTGGTGGAGACGGCCGCACGCGTGAGGTAATAGACATCCTCACGCCCCAACCGCTGAGACCCCCGCTCTGACTACCAGTCATTGTAGGCGCGGATTATCGGAAGACGTGCAATGTATAGCTCGCAGTCCGGCCGTCCAGCTATTGTCCGGACCGAGCCCAGATCGTCGATAGCACGTCGTGTACTACGCGTTCCTTAAAAAGGTGTCAGCCAACCAGTAGGGTCCAGCAGGGCCGATGCCTACTAGGGCCATGGGAGGACTTCTGTAAAGGTGACCCGTGGTCCTAGAACGCAATGAGTAACTGAAGAAAACCAAGGTGTGGTTTTACTCAGTAAAAGTCTGGCACGCTCTCCCTCTCCGCCCTAGAGCGCGAGAAGTCATTAGTTGGTTACCTAAAAAAAAGCTTTCCGTCAGTAAAGTTCCCATTAAAATCCGTCCAGCCTTTTCGAAGATGCCCCTGCCCTCGAGAATTAAGTCCCGTCCCGTGGTATTATATAAAATACATTAAGTTATTCATTCATTCACATCGTCGCTAGGTGGCGCTAGATGTGACAACTAGCTTAACTTAACTCTCGGCGTTATTTATTTCCTGAAAATTCGAAACGTATTCAAAGTTCCGTAAATTGTGTATTGTGAGTGAGAAAAGGACATAAATTTTGGTCGTTGTTGTAGTCAACGTAAACAATTAACTAAAAACAGTGTTATTGTGAGAACAAAATATGTTGTGTTTGTTTTGCATCATAAACATTTCATTAGTGTAAAAGTGTCATAAATCGATGGATGAGGTCTGTGATAACCCATTTTACTAAATACAACATTGACTGTGAGTTATTTTATTAGTAATATTGACATTCATTAGTTGAAATTTGTGCCTAACTGATTGTTCAATTTTGCTTGGTCATCTGACCTACCGTAAGTAACGCCATCTATTGAATACACAGTAAACCAGTATAGAAAGCAGATAACTAAGTTCGACGATGCACTTTTGAACGGACATTGATCTTCACTGAACATTATCGCCACAAGATAGGTGGCGCTAGGTGTGCCGCTGAATAACCGATCCAACCGATCTATCAATAAGTTTTCTCGTCTCTCCATCAGGTTGCGCCACTCTCTCCTTTCTGACTTCTACATTTGTTGTTCACGTTTGGTTCAAGAATTTTCAATATTTGCGATGAACTGTAACGGTTGTAACCAGGTCCTGGAGGCTGATGCTGGTTACCTGATGTGTAACTTGTGTGAGGGGAGATACCATCATGAGTGTTTAAACATAACTCTGCAACATTATTTAGCGTTGACGCACGAGTTTAAGGCTGCCTGGAAATGTCCCCCGTGCTGTAATATAACACGTCGCACCCGTCCTAACTTGGACACGCCTGTACGTTCCACGCAGCTTCCTACATATGAAGACAACAGCATGAATATGTCTTGCGATAACTTGGATCAGCGTCCACCGTCTCCACGAACTCCGCTGATGTACACATCACGTGCTGCAAGAGTTGACGAGAACTCATCGATCCTTTTTGACAGCCAATTCCAGTCTTTTTCGCAAGAATTGAACAAGGCTATACAGGGATGGCGCTCTGACATCGACCGTACTATGGCTTTGTTCAAGGAGGACATTAAAAACACTTTGCAAGAATGGCGTGGTGAGTTGGAGTCGAGCGTGCTGAGTTGTCACGAAAGTCTCAAAAGCAGTTTGTCGGATATGAAGCAGGAGCTGGGGACTGTTCGTACTGCTCAAGCTGTACTCGAAAAGGAAGTGAAGGAGTTGAGCGATGAGATGTCGTGTGTCAAACGCTCGCTCCAGTTTCACGCAGATGAACAAATTGACCTCAAAAAGTGTGTCGAGAGCATGTCACGTCTGCAGACAGAACAGTCAGCTACTTCGACGACCTATTTGGAATCCAAAATAGAGGCTCTTGAACAACAGGCTAGGCAGTGCAATCTTGAGATTTGCAACATACCTGATAAGCGTGGTGAGAATCTGTTGCAACTACTGGGTTCGATTGGAGAAGCCATTAACTTTCCCATACCTCAAAAGGACGTCATTTCCATCCACAGAGTGCCGCATGCCCACCAACAAACAAATAGGCCAAAGAACATAGTTGTAAAGTTCTCCACGCGCATATTACGCGATAATGTTCTTAGTGCTTATCGGCTGGTTAAGTCATTGAAAACTGATCAAGTAGGAATATCCGGGTCCTCAACAAATATTTACATAAATGAACACTTAACTTTAAAGAATAAGATTTTATTTCGCAAATGTAAGGAAGCAGCCAAACTTCATCAGTTTAACTATGTCTGGATTAAAAATTGCACTATCCTCGTTCGTAAAAAGGACGGTGATGCCGCGTTCGCTATTAGATCAGAAGCTGATGTTGCAAGAATTAAAAATGATGATAAAAGTGCTCTTAATAAGTCCAATATTATTTAGTATTTTTTGCGATTATGTCTTTTCACTTGACAACTACTGGATTGTATTTTTTGTTTTTTGTCAGATCAATTATCCTTATATATTTGAAAAGATTGTTTGTAATGTTTGTCTGTTGTTTGTGATTCTTATTAGTGATTATTGTGTTTTACATAAACCGTCAGTATTGTTTATTTTCATGGCTTCGAACTTAATAAATTGCAAATTTGTTTCGGCTGATAGATATGTTGCTGTCTATTTCTCAATGCGTTGTTACCTGAGCGGTCGCCTAACTTCAAATCTTATTAATTTAATCTCATCTATTCTGTTTGTAATATTTACCATAAACTTGTTACCTGAACACACTCTCATAATAAATACACATTTAGATTTTAAAATTATCAATGTCTAATAAAAATATCACCATATACTACCAGAATTGCAGGGGCATTCGCACCAAATTACACCAGTTACTCACGAATATACTTATGAATACATATGAAGTTATAATATTAACTGAAACTTGGCTGATACCTGAAATTTACGACAGTGAATTCATAGACCAGCGTTATAGTGTGCACCGATGCGATCGCGATCGTACTGCCACTAATAAACAGGACGGTGGAGGTGTATTGATTGCGATTTTGCGCACTTTAAAACCTACGGAGTTAGGTCTTTCACTGACTCAGCATAATGATCTTTCACACAATCATATTGAGCACATAATGGTGGAGTTGCCTAGCACTGTTAATACCAAACGACACATTGTGAGTGCCGCCTACATACCACCTAAGACATCCTCCTCAGTATACAGCAAACACTTTGAATTGCTGCATGAAGTTTTAGGCCATCCTAGTGTCGATAATTTCTATATTGTTGGTGACTATAATCTGCCTGAAGCTAACTGGATAGCATCCACTCTAACACATACTTCAAAAATTGCTATATTACATCCTGGAGCCCCTTCGGACTGTGTAAATCTCAACAATCTAATGTCACTTCTTGGTGCCTTTCAATTTAATAGCGTCGCTAATGATAAAGGTAAAATACTTGACCTCATCATTTCCAATAATCCCTGCAATGTTTCCCCTACCTTAACTACGTTGCTACCTGTTGACTCGTACCATCCCGTACTGATTTGTGATACCTGCTTAAACGTCAAAATTACCCCAATGACAAAGACTCCTCTTCACAAATACAATTTTCATAAAGCCAACTTTGATAACATTAATCATAACATACAGCAATTAAAATGGTCTGAACTGCTTTGCCCCTTAGATTCTGAAGAAGCGGTGGTTAAGTTCTACAATGAGTTGGATATTATTATTAAACAAGACACCCCACTTGCCCGACCTTTGCCAGTTAGCTATCCGATATGGTTCTCTCGAGCTATTATAACCATTTCTAAGAAGAAGCAAAAGGCATGGGTCAAGTGGAAGAAGTATCGAAGTATTTCTGATTACGAATCATTTGCCAACTATAGAAAACAATTTAAGAATTTATGTCATAAGTGCTTCATCTCGTACATTGTGTCTGTAGAGGATAATCTGACTAAAAACATAAAGCATTTCTGGACATACGTTTCTAATCGGAAAGACAAACCTGGAATACCAGCTAAGGTTCAATACAAAAATGCTGAAACAAATGATCCAAGTACGGCCTGCAACATGTTTTCTGACTTTTTCAATTCGGTATATGAACCTGCGTCCCCTTTACTGTCACAATGGCAACCTCCGCATGATCATGATGCACTACACGATATCTCAATTTGTGACATTTCTTTTAGTGAGGTTAAAATATTGAAGGAGCTTAAATCTCTTGACCTATCGAAGGGCCCTGGACCTGACGGACTTACGCCTTACTTCCTTAAGAATATTGCAACTACCGTCTGTAAGCCTCTATTTATTATTTATAATAAATGCATTTCTGAGGGAGTTGTACCTACGCTATGGAAGCACGCGTATATTATACCCGTCCATAAAAGTGGTTCAAAACGCAACGTTGAACATTATCGTCCAATTTCGATTCTGTCTGTCTTGTCGAAACTCTTTGAGAGGTTAGTTCATAACGAAATTTATCCTGTACTTCACAATATCATTATTCAGCAACAGCACGGCTTTGTCAAACGGCGATCAACTAATACTAATCTTTTACTGTTTTCAAGTTTTTTGTTTGATAGTGTTGATAACCGTGTACAAGTGGATGCAGTTTATACCGACTTCTGTAAGGCTTTCGACAAGGTAGATCATGAAATACTCCTCAACAAAATTTCGTTCAACGGAATCCGTGGCAATCTTCTGAGATGGTTTGCTTCTTATATTACCAATCGGAGTCAGAGGGTTGTTATAAATGGTCATCAATCAAACATAGCACAGGTGACCTCTGGAGTCCCTCAAGGCTCAATTCTTGGTCCCCTTTTATTTATTCTATATATAAACGACATCGGTCAATGCTTTCAAAATACAAAGTTTCTTTTATATGCCGACGACCTCAAGGTTTACAGGACCATTCAACAAACGGACGATTGTCTTCTTCTTCAACAAGACTTGGACCGACTATCCTCCTATTGCCAGAAAAATAAGTTACAATTAAGTCTACCAAAATGTAACTTCATAAATTTCACTAAAAATAAATTTGTAATTAAACACACCTATACACTGTGCGATGCCCCTCTGCTTAAAGTGGACTCTATTCGTGATCTTGGCGTTGTCCTTGATTCCAAGCTTTGCCTAGACCTACACATAGGGAAAATTGTCAACAAAGCATACCAACTTTACGGATTTGTAATGCGTTCTACAAGAGATTTTAAGAAGGTGTCTTCTTATATCTACTTGTATAAGTCTCTAGTGCGCTCTCAGTTGGAGTATGCCGTGTCCGTCTGGAGTCCATATTACAAGAAGTACAATGAAATTATTGAGCGTGTTCAGTACAAATTCCTGCGTGCCATGCATTATAGATGTAATGGATATTATTTACCTTATAAAAATTTGCTTACCAAGTACAAGCTACCTACGCTTGAAAATAGACGACAATACTTAGAGGCTATGAATTTATATAATATTGTTAGAAATAAATTTGACTGCATAGATTTATCTAACATGTTAAGTTATGTGGTTCCTAGGACAGTCCATAAGCGAAAGGTGCGCGCTGGTACATTATTTTCAGTGCGCCCTTGTAAGTCCAATTCTGGTTTGCGTTCACCTGTTCGCAGAATGGTTGATGCCTACAATGAGACTTTTGAACATATAGATATTTTCGCATGTTCACCGTGTAAGTTCAAAAGTCTCATTTTTAAGGAGCTTTCATGAATGTTTTTCTTGTTTTATTCTTTATGTTTTATTCTTTATTTTTCTTTCTCTCACTCCACATATTTGAGTCTGTTTTATTGCTTTTCTTTGTATTTGTTTTTTTTTTTTTTTTTGTTAAGTTAGTTTAAATTAGTCATCCTAGTGATTTTATTTAAGTATCCCACAGTTAATCTGTGAGCAGCGCTGTGGGCTACAATATTGTTTATACGTTTTGTATACCTGTAGTACTTAAGTTTTATATTGTAGCTGTTTGCTGTTCCTTTTTTTATAAAATAAAAAAAAATAAAAATAAAAATTATAATATTAGCTATATCCCAATGAAAGTCCCGTCAAAGTTCAACTGTTTCGAAGACTTATCCCGAATTGTGAAACACCGTTCCCGCGGAAAAATGAAAATCGGCCCGAATTACTCCTTGTAATACTTATTAGATATCCGGCAGTGAAAGTCAAAATCGGTCCAACCGTTTCGGAGATGTAAAATCTCCCTGAGAGAGCCCCTCTCCATCATAGATAGATAAATCATTTATTTGATGCAACACAGAAAATTAACAGATTGACATCAAATTTTCTTTAATAATTTCGAAGACTTATCCCATAATTATTAAGAAACTTCAAAAGGCTACATTTTCTTTATTCATTGAATGTTGGATCAAAACCGGTCTAACCGTTTCGAATATTAGCTGGAACAAACCGATAGAGTACTGAAAATGTCAAAATTCACAATTTTGTTATTAGTATCGAATACACTTTGATATACAAATGTAAACATATGTTTTTTTATATATTACAAACAGACATTTACACACTTTCACTCACACTTACAAACATTACATTTACATTTGTAAAACAAAAAAAATCACAAACACACAAATAAAAAAAAATCTTCACAATTCATCCGTCGCCAACGGATGAATTGTCCATACAAACGGGGCATTGGGGCAGTGGGGCGCTCATATTAGAACTCCCTCGGGAAGATTAAACTCAGGTGCATAGGCAGTAAATATAAAAATGATGTAGATGAAGCCACAGCTAGGTTACTTAACTATGCTTATTTTCACAGTATTATGTCTTATGGCATTTTACTGTGGGGATCTGCAGCTGATGTAGACTCAATTTTCATATTGCAAAAGAGAGCAATCCCTGCATTTATAAAATGGGTCCTCGCGAATCCAAAGAAATCGATATACTGACTCAGCCTTCTCTTTATATCTTAGAAAGTATTTTGTATGTTCGTAAAAACTTAAAAATTACTCTTTAAAATTAGAAGCGACTTTCATAACAAAAATACGCGTAGTAAACACGAAATTGTATTATCCAAATGAAGATTAGCTAAGACCAGCAAGTCATTCTTAGTAAATAGCATACGCTTTTATAACAAGCTGCCAAAGGCGGTAACAGAAGTTAGCGAGGTAAAACTCAAAACTCATATTAAGCGTGTCCTAACCAAAAAAGCGTGCTATGAGGTTAAAGACTATGTCGAAGACATGCTTGTTTGGCAATGATTACTTCTCCACATGTGGCCCCCTAGTACTCATTATTGTTGTGTATATTAACTGCTCCATTTTTGTTTTAATATATACATTTTTTTAACACATTTCTTATGCAATATTTTTAAATTTTTTTGTAAACAAATATTTTGTTTTATTTTAAGGGGGATGCTCAAAGGTAGCCCGCAAAATTCAAATTCTCTTTAGTTTTTTTGCATTTTGTGAGTGACAGTGCCACTCTGACTTGTAAAATGCAAAAAACTTAAGACAACATGAATTTCGCGAGCAACATGAGCTATAAATAATCAGGAACGATAAAATAATATATTTTCAATACACTTATTCGAAAACCCGCTCTTATCCCACCGCTTTTAGGAACGCAATAGACTGCTTTCCGCACTCGTGCAGAAATAGCTTGTGCTCTCCATTGGTGATCCAGATCTGGTTAAGTCCAATCTACAAAGCCTTGAGCACAGGCGAAGGGTGGCCAGCCTTTCGGTGTTTTACAGGATGCATTTTGGAGTGTGCGCAAGAATTGCATGACTTGATTCCACCATCTCATTTCTACAGTCGGACAAGCCGACGAACGGCGAGTATCCTTACGTTGTAGACACCTCTAGGTCCGGACTAAGCTTTCGCTTCGTCGTTTATACCGCGTACATCGAAGGACTGGGACAATTTGCCTGCTGCGGTCGTCCCGTCCGATTATGATTTATGTGTCTTCAAGGCTACAGTGAATAGGCTCTTAATAAAGTTGTGCGCTTCACTACCAATGATTGCATCACTGCTTACCATCAGGGGGGATCGCAGTCATGCACTGGTTTATATGATAAAAAAAAAGATTAATTAACTCCTGGATTTCCAGGCGCGTGACTTACATTTTATTGTGGCGATTGAGCATGTAGTGTGGTGTGCAGAGGGGCTGCGTGAAGAAGCGGGCGTGCGCTCGGTGTCAATGACCACCAACGGGCTGGTGCTGACGCGGCGCCTGCCCGCGCTGCAGCGCGCCGGCCTGGCCGCGCTCAACATATCTCTGGACTCGCTGCGCCCCGAGCGCTACGAGCGCATGGCGCGCCGACCGGTACGTCTCCTATTCCTATTTTACAGGTTAAAATTTAAATCGACGACGCACAAACGGATACCCTGGATTAAGTTTATAAATGTAGATCTCCTAGCGGTAGAATTTTTCGTCGGAAATTACCTAAGGTTGTTCTTAATATAGTGCAGATTTCACCACGCATGCGGATTTGCACCGTATGCAAAAAATTTCAAAATGCAAAAAAATGCGTCCCGCGTGTGTATTAAACGCATTACAATAAATACTTGTATGGAATGTACATTTGCGGAGGTTACGCGTTAATCCCGCATACGTGATCAAAACCGCACGATATTAAAAACACCCTTTAAATCGCAATTTTTAAGGCTCAATTTAATTCTTTATTGCTATATCACATGTGTTACATAAGATCTTAAGAATAGTTAGTTAGTTAGTGCATATGGACCCTGTCGGGCACAAACATTTACAAACAATACATAAAACAGATAGAAGTAAAATTTTTGAGAACAAAGTTATAATTAGAAAAAAAAGGAATCGGATATACAAGTCGAATTAAATGAAATACAGCTGCCACTAACATGGCAAATAAAAATAGTGAACGTCATAAATTCATTAAATGTCAAAATACATTTTTCAACTGTCAGAACTAAATTCATTATAAAAGTCAGAATAAATTCATTATAATTGTCAAAATTAATTCGTTACAAATGTCAAAATAAATTCGTTACAAATGTCAAAATAAATTGATTACAAATGTCAAAATAAATTCATTGTAGTTGTCAAAATAAATTCATTATAAATGTCAAAATTATTTCGTTACACGTCAAAATTAATTGGAGATGCAACGCCGGGGCGAAACTCCGCTGCCGCGCCAAGTAGCGGCATGGCGGAAAAACTTCCAGCGGGATCTCATGGTGGAATGGCGACGGCGACTGTCGCAACCCAGTGCTGGGCACGCCTTAATTATGGCGATAAGTCCCCTCTTTGAGGAGTGGCTGGAAAGACCTCACGGCGTCCTTACTTACCGCATGACGCAGGTCCTCACCGGACATGGTAAGTTTGGGAAGTTCCTGTACCGGATCCGTGCAGAAGAGACGCCCGGGTGCCACCATTGTGTGGACCGCCCGGAGGACACGGTGGAGCACACGGTAGAGGTGTGCCCCGCTTGGGCAGAGCACCGTCGTGTCCTCGTGAGGGCGATCGGCGGCAGCGATCTCTCGCGCCGGGCCTTGGTACAGGCCATGGTCCGGAGCGAGGAGGAGTGGCAGGCGGTCGCCTCCTTCTGCGAAGCAGTAATGCTAGCAAAGGAGGCGGCCGATCGCGTGAGGCAACGGCAACGGTCCTTACGCCCCAACCGCCGCCGGGATTCCGATCCCGATTTCCGGCCACCGTAGGCGCGGGCTTGCGGACGGCGAGCAATGGGTGGCTCGCCGTCCGATCGTCCGGTAACCGTCCGGACCGAGCCCAAGTCGTCGACGGCGCGTAGTGTTCCACGCGCGCCTCAAGGAGATGTCAGCAACCGTAGGGGCCCAACAGGGTCGAAGCCTACTGGGGCCATGGGTGATGCGAAAGAGATCCCCGGGGCCCTGGAAAACAAATGGCAAAGAAGGAACAGGAGTGGGTTTTTAGTCAGTAAAAGTCTGACACTATCTCCCGCTCCGCCCAAGAGCGGGGGATGTCATGAGATGATTTTCCCACCCGAAAAAAAAAAAAAAAAAAAAAAAACACGTCAAAATTAATTCATTACAAATGTCAAAATAAATTAATACCTATGTCAAAAAAAGAAAAAGATAATGTCAAACGATCCACGAAAACATAACAAATAAAATAGAATATGGAAAAGATGTAAATTTTTGAAGCTGTAAATAATAGGTATTATTAAGTTTTAAAGTTATCACTATAGAATTCCTTTACTGAATAGTAGCATTTGTCGACTAGCAGTTTTTTTAGCCGTTTAATAAATATTCTGTCACTTTCCTCGCTTTTGATGTCATTCGGTATTTTGTTATATATTTTTATTGACCCGACGTGAGGACTCGAACTGTGTAGTTTTGATGGAGGTAATACAAGCGTGTTTTCAAATTTTGAACGCGGTGCGTATCGGCGAGGTTGGTCTGTTATTTTTTTGTAGAAGTTAGGGTTTTTTCTTACAAATTTACAATTTCTAAAATATAAATTGATGATTATGTAAGAGTTTGTGTGTGTGCTATTAAAAATTCTTTTTTTAGTTTTCCAATCTTCATATTTAGTATGTTTTGCGTAATTTTTTTTTTTTAATTTATTACTATTCCTTTATGGTCAGAGAAACCGAAATCGTTAACTAAACGTTTATTAACTTTGAGTCGAAGTTTATAAATATGAGATCAAGACAGGTTGAAGTGGTTTTTGTCACTCGTGTAGGGTTTTTTATACATTGAGTGAAATTATATTCAAGCATTAAGTTGATCAGCGTATTTTTTTGTAAGCTGTTTTCCAAGACATTTACATTAAAATCACCGCCAATAATGACTTTAAGTTTACTATATTTTCTTACAATCAGATCTTGTATAAATTTTAACTGTTTATAGAAAACATCAGGCTGTCTATTGTTCCAATACAAAGTTACAAGTAAAGTTTTAAGTTTAGGCAATTCTATGGCACATACTTCAATTATATATTCGACCGACATATCCATAATATCCTTTCGTTCAATAAAGTCTATATGTTCTTGTAACAGTACACACACACCGCCACCTGCGTAATTCTGTCGTCAATATGACGTTGCGAGGATGTATCCAGTACAGCTAATTAAGTCCTTCTTTGCATGTGATAGCCACGTTTCCGTTAAACAGAGAGCTAAATATTTGTCTTTGTTTTCATCAAGAAATTCTTCCAATAAGTCAATTTTGTTATTAATACTTTGAATGTTCTGGAATAATACTGTAATCTAAACATTTTCTTCAGGAACGAAAGGTGTTCATTTCTTCTGTGTTAGCCTGTGAGTAGTCAGTGTTGAGTTTATTGGTATTATTTAAGTTATCGCGGGTAAATTCTTTATTTTTTTAGATCTGTTGTTTGGTTAAAGTCGTCTTTCTTCGTCGAGTTATTTTGCATTGTCATGTCTGCAGTAGGTTGGTATTGTCTCCCGTCTATTAGTAATTTGTTATTTTTGATGATAGCGTGGTGTCCCTGTTGTCTTGCTGAACGAAGGTGTTCTTGCAAAGTTTTTTTTGTCGAAGTTGAGTCTCATTTAAGTATTCAGAAATAAAAAGTCCTGTATATTTAAAGTACATTTTGTTGTCAAAAATATATTTAGTCATCCTTTTACTTATAAGCTCTATCATTATTGGTCTTCGAGACCTGGCAACTTTACCTATTCTTGAAAGTCCTTCAATATAACCTGTCAGGTCAACATTTACTATGTCTTTAAATGCTTCAATTATGCGATAGTGTAATTCACTTTCGGATTTTTGGTCATATTCTGTGAGTCCAAATAATACGATTTTATTTGAATTGTTGTCCTGATGCTGATTTTCAATTATTGTCAACTTTTGCTTAATTACAGTTAATTGTTGTTTTAATTCATTATTTTCTGCTTGTAATATTTCTATGTTCTCGCTTAATGTATTTATATTATTTTTTACTTTTTCTTGCTCGCATGTTAGTTTAAGGGTATCTTTAAAAAAATGTTCTTTTAATTCAATAATACGGTTTTGTATTTCGTTTTGGATTGTGTTCTTCAATACAGAAAGTAGGGATTGATTGTTTTTTTCTAGTTTTGAATCTAACAATTTACTGAGGCTATCTAATGTGATAGAAGAACCTGAAGAACTTTCTGTTGCGATTTCTGGTCTATTGGTAGTCAATTGTTTATTTTGGTTAGGGATTTTACACTCGGTTGTTGTTGTTTTACACTCGGTTCCGTAACTCAAAAGGAAAAAGCGGAACCATTATAGGATCACTTTGTTGTCCGTCCGTCTGTCTGTCTGTCAAGACCCTTTATCTCGAGAACGCGTGAAGGTATCGAGTTGAAATTAAAACCATATACTCAGGTCTGCGGTCTCTTGAAGCTGTGAAAAAAATCAAACTTTTGAATTAATGAAAAAAATAGATACGGCCGTTAGATGTCATAAAAACGTTTATTTCGACACTCAAGGGAATCAAAATTCGTAGGGTACTTACCGTTGACCTAGATTTCTGAAATTTGGCATAAAGCAAGGTCTCGTAGCACAAGTATAGGAAAATATCTGAAAACTGTAAATGTGTAGTTACGACACAATTCTTTTTTTTTGCAATTCGGATAAATGTTCGTAACTCAATTCGGGAATTGAATTATTTTCATTGGTAAGTTTGTACGGAACCCTCAGTGCGCAAGTTCACTCGCAATTGCCCAGTTTTTTTACTTACACACTGTTGTTGATCTGGCAAATATGTAATAAAAATATTTATAATATTTCATACATTGCCTGATGGGGCGTATTCTATACATAGCCCAGCTATTGTATAGTATACCTGAATTATACAGATTGCCGGATCATATATAATATAATATGTATTTCCAAGTAAACGTTAAAATCGCTTCAAAATATGATATTTATGGGCATTATGTTTTGAACGTACTTGAAGCGCTAACTCTGCAGTAGATTTTTACTGGCTCAAAGCGAAATATTTTTTTCGAAAATGAAAAGTGTAAGGAGCTATGTCACATATGTCCAGGGGCTGTCGCGCGTGCTGGCAGGCGTGGACCTGGCGCTGCAGCTGGGCTACTCGCCCGTCAAGATCAACGTCGTGCTCATGCAAGGTACCGCGCCACCACAAGCTAGACCACTGCTGCTGCTCCCACGTACACGTCCTCTTTGGCGTTTGATTGCTGCCATACAAGTCAGATATGCTTTCTATTATTTCAGGTTTCAACGATGACGAAATATGCGATTTTGTGGAATATACACGAGACCGTGACGTAGAAGTGAGGTATGCAATAATTAAGGGAATGCCATCAGATTACATCAGTAAAAACGCGTGGTCGTGATGTCGGTAACGTTGTGTGGGCAGGTTCATCGAGTTCATGCCGTTCTCGGGCAACAAGTGGGACGACTCCAAGCTGGTGCCGTACCGCGTGGCGCTCCGTGCCGCGGCCGCCGCGCACGCGCTGGAGCCCGCGCCGCCGCGACCCAACGACACCGCCACCGTACGTGCTCCGCACTCACACTAGTAGTACATGTAGTAGCGTCATGGGGACCTATTGGATTGTGAAGATTAGGTTTAAAACAAAAAAAAAGTTCTATTTTCGTGGGGGGGACAGACAGTCGCATGGAATTACTCGAGCGCATCAGACATTCAAAGTGTATTCCCAAGTAGCACAACAAGCTGGATAACAACTGTATAAATGTTCAGGAGTACAATCTCAGCTGTATACTAAGCTGTTTAAAGCCTGTGTAAGCGCTTATACAGCTCTTATAACTGCAAAAAGGTCCCCAAACTATACACAGCATTAAGTGCATAACAACTGCATAACAGCTGCATAAACGCCCATGTATACACTCTAAGCTGTATATCGGTGTTTAATGGAGCATTAACTCTACAGATACTCACATATAACTATGATATACAGCAAATTGCTGTAAAGAACAATGGTCATTCTCCTAACATGCTTGGACCATATAAAATTAGTAAAACGTAACTTGATGAAACATATATCGTTTGATTTGCTTGAATGAACATTACTAAGTACAGCATTCAATATATTTTAAAAAAACGGAGAAAATAGTAAATAATTAAAATGTGTTTTAAGGTTATGTGGTGTATTAGTAATGTGTAGCATTTCAAAAAGATGTCAAAAACAATTATCGCAGCATATCTTCGAGTGACGTTACGAAACTTCACTCTGAGGCTGTTTTATTTATTCAAAAATGTATTACTCAGAATGTTTACATGCATATTCAAATTAACTGTTCATATGAAGACATGCTTAAAGGACTTAGTATACAAGCGTAAAATATTACATAAAAAAGTAAACAATCCTGCTGTCAAAAATGGGGTGGCTCCTTATTCAAACGATTTACGACATTTTCAATTTTATGATGCTAAATATTTTTTTAATTCATGACTTAATTCAATTAAATAATAAAAAACAGAAAAATCTGTTAGTGGTGTATCTAATGCCTCTACCGCAATACACTGCTAGCTCCCACCTCAGACCAAGCGGCGCGGCCGCTGTCCGCTTCCTCACACTACCCCTCTGCCGAAATACACTGCTAACTCCAAGCTCAGCCCAACAGCAGGTTCAATTCCTCGATATTTTTACTTTGCATCAAAATCGATATTCCTTTGCGTATCTATTTTTGCTATTACTCATAGTTCCATCCTAGGGTATTTCAAACATTTAACTTTATAGGTAGTTAGTAAATGTAAAGCAAGAGTGGTCTGTGGTCGCGCAGGTGTGGCGCGCGCCGGGCTACCGCGGCAGCGTGGGCTTCATCTCGTCCATGACGCAGCACTTCTGCGGCTCGTGCAACCGCCTGCGCCTCACCGCCGACGGCAACCTCAAGGTGAGCGCGCGTGCCTGCTGTGTGTGTGTGTGTGTGTGGGCGAGAGACTAACAGGCTCGCGTGCGCAGGTGTGCCTGTTCGGCGCGGCCGAGGTGTCGCTGCGCGACCGGCTGCGCGCCGGCGACTCGGACGCGCTGCTGCTGCGTCTGGTGCGCGCCGCGCTCGCCAACAAGAAGGCCAGGCACGCAGGTACCTCCCCACATACAGCTGCTTTACTTGTTCTAACACCTGATCGACTACCGACTCTCAATCTTGAACTTTTAATTCGGTTCAGTATTACATGACAGTTCAACGACAAAACGCAGTTTTCATTCGTAGGTCTTTGCAGTCGTTGTTTGTCGGAAGCCAGCCTCCATCAAAATAATTACAAAGAGTGACTCGGGCTCAGCCGCCGAGGGTTCTGGTCCTGTACCTTGATAGGAAAAAATATATTAAAATTTTAAAGCATATTTTATTGCTTGTCACTACGATACCGAATTCTTGCTAGCTTCGTGCTGCAATAATTACACAGATAGTAAATTAGAACAGTATTTCCGTTTCGACTAACAGAGGTATCGGCCCAAAGGCCATCTGTACCAGCATAGATGATTATTGGCAGAAAAATACTGAATATTGTTCGAGTGTTCTAGAAGCCTTTAATAGTTTGTACCGCCTTGACGCACCGCAGCACAGACGTGTTAGAGCAGGCGGGGTCGATATGTGTTAGGCGCCGGTATCCAGCTCGGCGAGCTCCCCGTACCACATGTATTTTTAGGCATGGAGAACCTGGCGCACATGGAGAACCGTCCGATGATCCTCATCGGCGGCTAGCGCTCCCGCGTGTCTCCCTCGCCCGCCGCGCCCTAGTGATGCGGACACGTTCACAGCGCGGAGCTCGGTGTCGCCGCGCCTGCCGCAGTGGGCGCCGCCGCAGTGGGCGCTGCCGCAGCGAGCGCCACCGCAGTGGGCGCCGCCGCAGCGGGCGCCGCGCCGCGCCGGCGTGCGCGCCTACAGCTCCCGCGCGGCCGACGACGACGAGGCGGCCGGCTCGCCCTTCTCGCACCTGGACGGCGCGGGCCGCGCGCGCATGGTGGACGTGGGCGCCAAGCCGGTGACGGCGCGCGCCGCCACGGCCGCGTGCTCGCTGCAGGTGAGTGCGCGCCTGCTGCGCCTGCTGCGCGACGCGCGCCTGCCCAAGGGCGACGCGCTCACCGTGGCGCAGGTGGCGGGCGCGCTGGGCGCCAAGCGCACGGCCGAGCTCATCCCGCTGTGCCACCCGCTGGCGCTCGACGTGGTGCGCGTGCGCGTGGCGCTGCCGCCGGGCGACGGCGCGCGCGGCGGAGCGCTCAGCGTCACGTGCGAGGCGCGCGCCACGGGCCGCACGGGCGTGGAGATGGAGGCGCTGACAGGCTGCGCGGTGGCGGCGCTGGCGCTGTACGACATGTGCAAGTCCGTGGACCGCGACATGCGCATCACGGAGCTGCGCGTGCTGCGCAAGTCGGGCGGGCGCAGCGAGCTGGCCCCGCCGCCGCTGCGCGCGCCCGACGTGTCGCCGCTGGGCGAGGGCGAGACGTACGCGCCCACTAACGTCAGCCACTTCTAGCCGGTCTTCAGGTGTACTCTGCGATGAGTGTAGGCCACGAGCTATTCCGACTCTAGTTATGTAAGTTTTAGATATCTTTTGTTTTGTATTTTACATTAGATATTGTTAAGGACTAATTAACATTCCTCCCGTTTATTTGGTGAGTACGTGGTCGTATAGCACGGGGATCACGATGAATACTCTAACGGTGTCATCGTTAACCTATAGATATATGCAGGGAATGGTTTTCAAGCACTACAATGCACATCTTATGTAGCAACATAGCTGTTAATATTTCAGTTTAAGAATATGTTTAATGCTATGAACAGCACGCCTGGCACTACAGTGCCATGCGTCAGAAAATCCCGTGGACGAGTAGGTTATGGGTACATTGGTAGTTACGTTACAGATATGCATTAGTCCTGGGCGTTTTTGGTTTTAACCGACAACGGATCTTTATCTGATTTCTAAATGCATCCGATGACATCCGCATCCCGCGCTCTTGGGCGGAGCAGGAGATAGTGTCAGAATTTGACTGAGTAAAAACCCACTCCTGTTCCTTCGTTGCCTTTCATACCAGGGCAGAGCGTTCCTTTCAGAAGCAGACCCTTGGCCCCAGTAGGCTTCGACCCTGCTGGGCCCCTACGGTTTGCTGACATTTCCTTGAGGCGCGCGTGGAACGCGCCGTCGACGACTTGGGCTCGGTCCGGACGGTTAGCGGACGATCGGACGGCGAGCTACCCATTGCTCGCTGTCTGCAAGCCCGCGTCTACGGTGGCCGGATATCGGGATCGGGATCCCGGCGGCTGGGGCGTGAGGGTCGCGACCTCGCGCGTGCACGTGCGGCCTCCTCCTTTGTTAACATTACTGCTTCGCAGAAGGAGGAGACCGCCTGCCACACCTCCCCGCTTCGGACCATGGCCGCCGATCTCCCCCACGAGGACACTGCGATGCTCTGCCCAAGCGGGGCACACCTCTACCGTGTCCTCCGGGCGGTCCACACAGTGGTGGCACCCGGGCGTCACTTCCGCATGAATCCGGTGCAGGAACATCCCGAACTGACCATGGCGTGACGCAGGTTCTCACCGAAAGAACCTGCGTCATGCGGAAGGTTAGGACGCCGTGAGGTCATTCCAGCCACTCCTCAAAGATGGGACTTACCGCCATAATTATAGCGTGCCCAATCCATTTTTAGGTAGGTGGCCATTCATTTATTAGCGTAGGTAAGACGATTTAGGAGGAGGGGGTTCGACCGTTTCCTTTTTTTTTTACAAGGGTTTTTGAGGGTAAGCGTCAGGACCCCTGGACCACTAGCGATATTTGATGTTTAGAGAATCTTTCAGGTATGCCAAAAACGCTGAAAAAAATATTTTTTGCGGTACTTTTCAAAAGATAAATTAGCTGTGTTGAAAAAAGAAATGGTCCAGACAACCTGATGATACTTTTTTCATGCGTTTTCTCGCTGTTAATAGAGGTATTAAGTATTTGACGTTAGGGACCAAGTAGTACCATAAAGGTAGTATATTTTTTTTATTTTCGAAACATCAGATAGCTCATGTCATATGTGGCAAAATAAATATCCACTTAAAAAGAAAATATTTCACATCTAACTTTTTCCAAGTATGCTAAAAAAAGTTTAAATAAATGTATGTTAAGGCACTAAAAAAGCTTTTTACAAAAAAAAAATACAACCGACTTCAAAGTAAAAAAAAACACTAAAAAGTGCAAAATAACTTTAATTTCGGAAGTCGGTGTTTCTTTAATAGTTTTGTCTCTTCGTTATTTAACACCGGCTTCCGAAATTAAAGTTATTTTGCACTTTTCAGTTTTTTTTTTTTTACTTTGAAGTCGTATTTTTTTTGTAAAAGCTTTTTATTTTACACTTTTTAGTTATGGTACCACCAATAAAAAGTACCCCTCAGCCAAACTTAAATACCTTACAGCCAGAGTGCATCTCATGACAATTCTAATAATCTCATACACGGTTTGATTACATTAATTCATTACAGAGTTCCGGTGCCTAACTGACTACTGACTTCAGGCTTCATCATCAGATCAGTTCGATATATTCCCCCTCTACTTTCAGTCAGTCATCTACTACACGTATAAAAAAAGCAATTTTACTTGTTACGACGGTTCTGCTGTGATCCTATGAGGAGTTCTGTTCCATATCTTCGAAGTTCATGATCAGATCATAACAATATTTCTATGTGACCAACTCGGAATTGGCCGAGAAATCGGTGAACATACATAAAAAAAAAACATACATTCAACCGAACATATAACCTCCTCCTTTTTGAAGTCGGTTAAAATATAGTAAATATTTACAAAAGATAAATTAACTATGTTGTCTAGAACTGTGAAAAAAGAAATGGTCCAGACATCCTGACGGCAGAATGTCTGACCATTTTCTTCTGGCGTTTTCTCGCTGTCAATAGAGGTACCAAATATTTGAAGATAGGTACCAAATAGTAGCAAAAAGGTAGTTAATTTTGGTATTCTCTAAACATCAATTATCGCTATTGGTCCAGGGGCCCTGACGCTTACTTTTTGAGGGAGTCTTAGTAGTTCTTACGTAAGATCACAAAAATACGTAAAGACAAAGTTGCCCGCGCGAGAGCCGATGTGCGCTCGGATGCGTATAGGCAAACTCTTTCCATGACAATGTCACTGCGCCTCCCCGCTTATAAACTAGACGTTACTTGTTTGCGTAATCGACACACTTGTGAACGTTCCTAAAAATTGTTACTTTAAAAAATAAACATCAAAACCAACCAAACGTATAATCATTTTTTTCTTTAGATTCTTACGTAATAAATATTAAACAGGGGGGAGAAGTCGGCCTATTCTTATTTTTTCTTATTTAGGGAGGGAAGAGGATCAAAAACTAGCAAAAATCGTCTTACGTAATAAATGAATGGGCCCTAGGTTAGGATTTCTGTAACGCCTAGCCTCGCCAATTCGTTTCCCAAGTAGCACAGAAACGCTGTATAGTAGCTAAATCACTGTCCACAATGTATCTAAGCTGCTACAAGCCTACTGAATAAGAGCGTTAGAGGCGCCCACTCAGCTGATATAACTCTGATTTGGACACAAATTAATCAGCTGTTAGCGGAATAATGTAGCTGGTTGCAGTATATCAGCATTATTTGAGCATTATTAAAGGTAATAGTCGCCCCAAGAACCGAATATTGACTGATTATTAGAGTATGTGTTTTATACAGCACAAGGGCTGAAATATAAAGTCCTTTTTACCTATTTTTCAGCACAAAATACACTCCAGGATATTTCCAACTCTTTTATGGAGTTGACAATTCACAAGTGGAAAAATTGTGAATAATTTTCACCCTACTACTTTATTATTTTGATATTATCGTTTTGTGTTAACTATTTTGTAAAGCATTTGTGGTGAAATAGACAAAACTTTGTTTTTTCCTCTATGTGCTTGACATTCGAATGGGAAAGTGTGTTTACTGTCAAATGCTGTATAAATATAGACGAAAACATTCGCGTGCTCTCAAAATATGACTGTTTACTTTAAAAGTATTGTATAAAATAGGTTGATGATGTATTATAAAAAAATGTTTGATTTTTCCTTTGTAATTTGACAATAAGCACTTAACGTATAAAATCATTGAATTTTCTATTTAAATCCTGTTGTTATTTTCGTTGACTAGACAAAAACAGATTGTTAATATATTTTATTACCTAAGTTAGCACTTAAAAAGTGGCAGACAAGCAAAGTGTACTGCATTAACCACAATTAAATGGCATGGGCTGCTTAAGTATCCACTCGTGGTACACACATCGGCGAGGAGCTGATACCAGTAGTTCTTGTGTAGCACAAGGCAGTCACTGATCCATGTGAAGCTAGATAGTGCATGATAGTGGGTAACATGTACATGTTAAGTCTAGAAATATTTTAGGTAATCATCTGGTGGCGAATAACTGCTAATACCTAGGAAGCGCTGAATAAATAAGTTTACAGTGTGTCGTTTAACTGATAGTAGATTAATTGCCGACGGTAGTACACCGCGGGCGTAGTTTCAGCCCTAAAATAAGATCCAGAAAGACATTGAGTTTCCTTTGAAATAAACATGATATTGATCGCATATTGCAATGTCGGTTATTATGTATTAACGGTGTCGGTCAGCTTACGTTGAATACACACAATCGCTTGGTGAAATGTGTTGAGCGGGTGCAATATCTCGTGATTTTATTTCGTTTTCGTTTTTAGATCGTTAGCGTTTACTTCGGTTAGGTCGTATATTGAGTTCGGCTTTTCTATTTTGTTTTTGAAATCGAGAATCGATTTGTGTTTGAAATCATATTTTAGAATCGTTGTGATCTAACGGACGCATACCTAATATATGCATCGTTGCGTTGTCGTCGGCAATAGCGCTCAAAGTGCGTGTCCTACCATTCCTTCGTCTCTTAACACAACTATCGTAAAGAAATGCATGGAGGATATAATAGGTACCTACTTGAGCAAAGAGAATTAAACCACTAGTCATTGGGCTTGAGCCAGTAGCGATGTAACGTATCTACCTAACTTTTTAAAGTACATGTTCAGACAAAACAAAACTATGTTTCTATATGACAGACACACATTTTGTCATAAAGGATGTTTAAAAACAAATATAATTTACATTTAGCAATATAATTAAACATACTATGTAAGTTTTGATACACGCAAGGCATGCGAATATTTTTGAATCTTCCGCCAGTCACGGAACTGTTGTATTAATAAGTGAAGTATAATATAATCTACATAATAATGAGATATTGTCACAGCTGAGAGTCGTGATGAGCGTATGAGTCAAATGCATGCCACGAAGCGCTAACACTAATCCTTTCATCAAAATATATCAATAAGGAATAACTAGGTAGTGTAGTACCTGCAGTTGTCATATACAACCAGGGTGTCCACTTTCTGAAAAAATTAGGGAAAGTCATGGAAAAGTAAGGAAAGCTCAGTGGTCAGGGAAATTCAGTGAAATCGAAAGGCCACCTGAAAATTCAGGGAAAATTTTAGATATTACACTGTTTGTGTCCCAAAATTACCCAGTGATTGTAAAAAGAATTTTATATAATGCTTACCTACTCTAGTCTGATCCAGTGACGGTGGACAGGACAGAACAGAAGAAAAAACGTAACACCGACCCCAAGTAACATGGCACAAAATTTAATATAGTCGGTCAAAGAGAAAATTTGGTCAGAGGAAGTCGGGGAATTTTGTTACATATTAGCAGTGGACACCATTAACTCTTGCTTGTAGAATAATAAATGTGAAACTACTCGATAGTGAGGGACTGTGATATATCATTCATTAACCTGTCGTATGTACACTTGCATTTATGTTCAAGTTAATATGAATCCATCGCAACCAAATAAAGAATCACCTTTAACGTTCTCTAATGTAAAGCATATTTTTGTTACATCAGATAATTTCTCAGTAGTCGTGTGCAGCTGATCATAGAAAAAACGTAGGTCCTTTTCGACTGACTAGGCGTGTGTAACTCTTTATTGCACCGACTCACTGTTTCGAAACATTTTAGTGTTCCGAAAAGATTGGAACATCAGTAATGTTTTAAATGCATCATTTGGAACAATTGGAACACTGAAACACCCTTTACTTTAAGTGACCAGCAGTCAGTTATAATTCAAATATAACGTAAATAGTGTAAATATAATTAATGACCTGAACTTAAAACATCTGCTTTAAATTATTCTCAAATCAAAATTTAATTAAATAAAACTTTTAGTTTATATGACGCAACGTAACAGATCATGATACATAACAGTCAGTGTCTGTATCTTTTCAGCCGTTTTTCCAAATGTTCCGTTTGTATCTTGTGAGCCGATGTTTCAAATGTTCCGTTTGCATCTTTTGAGCCGATGCTCCAAATGTTCCAAATGATACATATAACTGTTTCGGAACATTTCAGTGATTCAGATGCAAATGTTCCAATCGCAAAAATGACTTTTCATAACTTTTCCCGCGCCTACAACTGACAGCTTAGCAACATTGTGTTTGCAACTTGTCATTCCTGCCGCTTACACCAACCTATTATACCCTGTTCGGAGTTAGAGTTAGTTGGGTTAACTCGATTTATAAAAGAACGACCCTGGGTTGCAACTCGAAGCATACGGTTAGAGTAACGACCCTACCCTACTCTGGTTATTTTTTAACGCAGCGCAGCCGAGAGGCCGTGACGCGTCACAATTACTTGCTAATGTCACTATGAATCAAGCTTCGAGGAGTACCTACAAGCAATTTCCATGTACTTTATTTAGTGTGATATCAATTGTAAAGCCATTGTTTGTAAACGGTTGTTGCTTGTTGCCAATAAATCAATTATAATGTACTAGTTTTATATAAAAATAATGAATAAAATGTAAAATAGTAAGCAGTTAAACTGTTGATAAGTATACTTGTGCAACTCCAGAACGGTGCGAATCATATTGTTGTAACTATTCATTTTATTATACTGTTATATAATACAATTGTTTATATTTTTTATTACATTGTATACAATGAAAAGCGTAGTTTTAATTGTTAAATAAAAGCATTACATTAACTATCCACATTCGCTACAATAGTCTATCCTATACGTACCTACCTTTCCATGAGAATCTATAGCTACTTAATATTATGAAGCTGAAGAGTTTGTTTTGTTGAACTCCTAATCACAGGAATTGCAATCGGATTGAAAAAATATTTTAGTATTACGTATTACCCAAAGAAATTTAAAGAGATACAATAGAGCGGCTATCAGGAGAAATGTCTTAGAAAAACTGTCATCCTGTGCTTCAATGACGTCATCTGGTTTTGAATAGCAAACACGCGAATTAAATTTGTCAAAAGTTATAATTATTTAACTATCGCTCGGTAGGTGGCCAGGGGCCTTACCATGATAATGTTAAAATGTCAGTCGTACGAGCGAAAAAGAGTGATGGAGCTATAAATTGTTTATTTTATTTTATTGTGGGACAATAAACAGCTACAATATACATAATTATAGAAAAAAAAAACAGTACATACTAGTTATAGTTGTTAGTTGGTATATTGCAGCCCACTGCATTATCCACATATTGAGTCATAAGATTGCCGGCAGTAAATGCCGCTGGATAAATAAATATACTATATGTATATACACACTATATATTGATAATAAGGTAAGGAAAGAAGTTTTTGAGACGATTCTGCTCTTAGTGGAGAAAATATTTCCGTAACTTCCACTTTAATACATACCAACTTTCGGCCGTCCTGGTATCGAGAGGAAGCGCATTCCACAGGATGGATTGTATATAGGTAGGTAGGTAGAAGGAAAAATTGACAAAATCATAAATATGAGAAAGACAGAGCAGTAGAAAATTGTTAGGAGAACGCAGATTCATTGCTTGTGAAGAACATAGATACTAAAAGTGAGCTATAAGAAAAGATGGAGGCGTGGGAGAGTTGAGCAAATAATAAATTATTTATTTCAGATTCTACATCCATATTTGTTAGTACAATGCGAGCTTACAAACTAGTGTTAGTAAAAAAAAAAATATTATTGTGGCCAAGCCGGGTGGACCTCCCGATGATGGTGGAAAATCATTGTACGACTGCATGCAGCCGTATCCAGCGAGCCAGCATCGGGGAGTCCCACCGGTCCGCCAGCGCGCGTACGGCGCATGATAGAAGCGCACCGTTTGCGCATGATGGCTGCGAAGCCGTCTGTGTGGGCCGCCGCGAGCATCGTGGAGGCGCTGCAGTGGCGCGGCAGTCCCATCAGCACCCGGAACGCTTTATTGTATTGAACGCGCAGATCGCTGTATGCCCGCTGCGTATAGTTAACCCACAGGCTACAGGTGAAAAAGGACTGACAGTACGCTTTAAAAAGCGCAACTTTGACAGTCCCCGTGCACCGTGAAAACCTGCAGGCCAACATGTTGCATCGGACAGACAGCGCTCTGCGCTCCCTATCAATATCCACTCTGTCCTTAAGGTCCTCGGTGACCCAGTGGCCCAAATACTTAAATTGCTCGACTTTCTTTAGAGCTGTACCACATAATGAGAAATTCGGAACGAATGTGTATCGCTTATTGTCTGGCCTGAAAATCATTATCTCACACTTTTTTACGTTGTAATTGAGCCCATGAGTCACCGCATAGGACTCACAAATATTCAGGAGCCTCCGTAAGGCATCAATCGACAGGCTCAACAGCACCGTATCGTCGGCGTAGCTAATGTTATTGACGCATATTCCGTCTATATGACACCCGATGCCAGTGCTGCTGAGCTCCTCGATCAGTCGGCCTTGTAAATAACAAAATATAATTATAATGCGCTTATAGTAAAAGTCTTCTAAGATAATATTCACGTGTAGTTTAATTTTACCCTTTGGGTTTTACCTATTTAGGAAATATTATCTAAGTACTAGGTACTCTGTCAAGAAAGTACCGGGAAAAGATCAATAATACACAAAATGTTTGTTATTCATTTAAATTTATTTTATCACCTTCAAAGTATGCTCCTTCAGAAACGATACACGTACGCCAACGAATAATCCAATCATCGAAACATTTTTTAAATGCTGTTTCCGGAATTGAGTTCAGTTCTCGCCGCGAATTCTCCTTTATGTCTTCTACCGATTGAAAACGGGTGCCACGAAGTGGTAATTATTTTAAGTTTAGGAAAAAGAAAGAAGTCGGTTGGAGCCATATCTGGTGAATATGGTGGTTGCTCGATGGGATTTGTTGAGTGTTTGGTCAAAATTCGGTCACAATGATAGCCTTGTGTGAAGGCGCATTATCGAGGTGCAAAATTTAAGAATTTTCGTACTACAAATCTGGCCTTTTTCGTCAAATTTGCTCTCTTAAATGCCGCATAACGCTCAAATAATATTCTTTATTTTTACCGTTTGACATTCTGGCAAGAATTCCGAGTGCACAACACCGCGATAATCAAAGAAAACAGTCAACATGACTTTGACTTTTGATCGACTTTGGCGTAGTTTTTTCGGTTTCGGTTCAGTTGGAAGGCGCCACTCCGAAGCTTGTTGACTAGTTTGCATGACAAACTAGTAAACCCACGTCTCGTCACCAGTAACAATGCGTTTCATGAATCTTGGGTCGGAATTGACTCGTTCTAGCATGTCCTCAACGACTCTCATGCGATTGAGTTTTTGGAGAATATTCAGATCTCTTGGGACTAGCCGAGCGGTAACATGTTTCATACCCAAATGATTAGTTAAAATGGTGCGGATCGACTCGTGAGATACAGAAAGTTCGGCGGCTATCTCTCTCAAAGTTGAATGAGGATTTTTAGTCACTATTTCCTTCACTTTTGCGATGTTAACTTCAGTTGAAGACGTTGATGGCCCACCAGAGCGAGGCAAATATTCCATCACATCTCGACCGCTTTTGAACGCTTTGTACCACTTATAAGCACGTGTTTTTGATAAAGTCGATTCACCGTAAGCCTTCTGTAAAATTTTCAGTGACTCCGAACACGAAATTCCATTGGAGATGCAAAATTTAATACAAACTCTTTGTTCGGTGTTTTTGTCCATTATGAAATTCGCAATATACACTAGATATGATATAACTAAAAACAGCACTGTATTTAATATAAATAACAGATGCAACTCAAACTCCGCACCAAAATGGATAACAGTTGTGCCAATCTACCAACAACAAAAAAAAAAACAAAAATTTGAATTTCGAACCATAAACAAATCATCCATTCCCGATACTTTTCTGACTGAATGTATATAAAACCGGAGAACATTTATTTCGGTCAAAATTAACAAATAATAAAAAAACATAAGTTGTAACATGAAGATTCGTGAAAAAAAGAGGCGCTTCATAGGTTTCGCACACAGGCGCTGTGGGGGGTCGGCGCGGCCCTGACTGGAGTCTTTCTACTAGTGTAATACTGAACAGTCTGCTTGAGGTACAGGATAGTACTCTCGGTGGAAAGGCCGGGCCTGAAGCCGAATTGCGCGTCGTTTAGCGAGACGTGTTTATCCAGGCGCTGACCAAGCAGACTGTCCAGCACTTTGGCAACTACAGTGGCAAGGGAGATTACATCTGATGTATCACCAGTTTTATTTTTGATGATGGGAACAACTATAGTACGCATTAAATTATCGGGCAGATGGGAGTGGCCCAAACACAGGGTAAACACATAGAAAGCACTCTGGGCAGGTGAACACCCGCGTGCTGCAGGTGCTCGATGCTGAGGCTGTCGTGACCTGGGGATTTACCTCTCACCATGCCTCTGATCACCGCACGCTCTTCCTTCGCAGTAAAATAAACACTACGCTCACTACCCTCCTCAGCATTTGGCTCCAGCCGCGCTCGCCCTAGAGGAGAGTCCACCCTGAAATGGTAAGAGAACAGTGGCGATATCGCTAGGCTCATGCAATCCCGCCACGCTGACGGGAAGGCCCGGCCTATGATTTATTTTATTGGTGTTTTTCCAGAACTGACCGAATTTCTTGTTAAGTTCCGCTATAATATCCATTTTTATTTGTCGTTGATTATTCTGACACCACTTTAACTTTGATTTAAAAGCGCGTGTAGTTTCACACATATCATTATAAAGACGGCCAGCCCCGGGTTTACCCCCATACAACCAAGCCTGAAAACACAGCCGAGCCCTCTCTGGAGCGCCGCGGACGTGCTTGTTCCACCCGGTATCGTAATTACCTCTATGCTTTTCGATAACATTATAACTATATATAGCGGCTTCCTACAGTATACAAATAATCTTGTCATATCTACATGTTGTCTAACAAGATTTTATGACTTTTATTGCAACACATTTTATCTGAGCAGTTTCTTAATTCTGAAGGAAAATCAATTTCACGAAGTCTGGAGTGACATACATTTTTAAATTTCGCTATTTGAGTCGAGTCGCGTTCACCCCAGACTATTCTAGCAAACAGTTGGCATACAAATTTTAGGCTGAACTAAATTAAAATTACATATTATTGACACAGGGTAATGATCAGACCAATAGCTATTATATAACACAGAGGCCGCGGACACAGATTGTCGCGCGGCACTAGTCACAAGACAGTGGTCGAGCCAGCGCCGACAGCCGTGCGCATCACTGACGAACGTATGACTGTCCGACGGCATAAGTTCCATGTCTACACACGACCAAGATTGATCCGCACAAAAAGTTAAAAGTTCAGTAGCAAATGACTCACCAGGGTGTGCATTGTAGTCCCCTAACATAAACACCGACTCCACGTTGTGACTGTCAATTATGGCTGTCATTTCACTGAGACACTCTGTGAGTTCCACTAGGTTTTCATTGGACTCAGTAGGCATGTATACAGAAAATATTAAAATGGAACGATCACTGAGCTCGAATTTTGTCGCGGCGAGACCCACACTATTGCACTTCACTACGGTTACCGTCGGGAGCGTAACCTTTCTCCACAGTAAGGCAACTCCGCCGTAGGGCCTACCTTGTAGGACCCCCGCTGCGGTATCCATTGCAGAGCTACCCGTGCAGGCGAAGTCGTCGTCTATCGCGGCCAGATACCCGAGGTCGTGCGGCAGTAGCCACGTCTCCTGCAGCGCCACAACGTCAGCCCAGCGACAAAGTTTTCGCACACATTCCACTTATCTCATCACGTTTTTACAATTAAAGCTTATCAGATTGATGTTTATATTCATAATTTAGAACTGTCAATATTCTCGCAAGTCACACGGACATTTTCCTTATCACGTCTAATGATGTTTATAAATCGACGATAGGCTACCCCGTTTGGCCAAAAATCATCACTCAGGAAAGTTATCAACGAATGTTTAGGTTTAGGTACAAATATTTTGTATGTACAAATATTTTTGTATCCTTTGCTAACTTCATGTTCATTTTTTAAAATTTTAACATCAATGTTGGTTTTCTTCATAATGTATGTACTAATGTCACACACAGATACGCCCTTTGCTACATTATAAATGTACATGGGAACCTTAGTTTCCGCTGCCATAAAATTACTTCCAGTCTCAGGAATCGCTTTTCCTCGCGAAATCAAAGAGAAGAGTGTAGTCAGAGCACGCAATTTTCTTCTCTGGCGAATAAGCAACCATTTGAGCTCAGACCTGAAATTCGACACATGATCATATTTCCATAAGTTTAGTATGAACCGGATGCAGTTGATAACGCAGCGAAGAATAAATAATGCATAGTAGAAGTTTGACAAATGTGCAGTTATGTTACTAGAGTTAGTTTTAAGACAAAATATTGGTTACTTCGGGGTACTTGACAGCCCATGGGTTGTGCGAAAGTGAACCCCGGGACCCTAGAACGAAGGCAAAGAAGGAACAGGAGTGGGTTTTACTCAGTAAAAGTCTGACACACCCTCCGGCCAAGGGCGGGAGATGTTATTAGATGATTTCCCACCTATAAAAAGGGAATTCGACGCACATGTGCCACATTTTTTAAATTAAAATATTAGAAAATTAGCAATCACGATTTACGTGATCCTATGTTTAAATATTTTTTGTTTTATTCTATTGATTTCTTGTACTTAAATATTTTTAATTTTCAAAAACAATAGGCAATGAAAGTTAATTATAATATTTATTTATTTAATCATAGGGAGAACCAACAGATAAGACAAAAGAATAACAATAGGTAGTTTAGGGGATATTGAGCCAATTACAAAGTTCTCACGGATGAAAACAGGTAAAGTAATGGAAAACTTTCAATCACTAATAAGCACGATAAAAAAAGAACATAATTACTAGCAATGCTCTTTTAATAAAAAACTTTTTACAAAAAAAAAAAAATACAACCGACTTCAAAGTAAAAAAAAAAACACTGAAAAGTGCAAAATAACTTTAATTTCGAAAGTCGGTGATAAATAACGAAGAGACAAAACTATTATAGAAACACCGACTTCCTTCACACACAGAAGTCCTTACACGCTAGCACAATGCAGGAATTTCGCCTGTAGTTAGAAGAGGAAGAAGGAATAGAGATAGGCGGATTAAATCTAACCAATCTCAGAGGGACATTAAAGCGTAATTTATGTAAAAGATCAGGGCAGTCAATCTCATTAGATAAAATTTTTAGTAGGAAAGTGCAATCTGCTAATCGACAACGATTTATAAGTGGTTGTAGATGCTTGCAAAGATTTAAGTAATTGGGCATTTACACTTAAAAGTGTACCCTGATAAAAATATATTTTTAAAGTTCCCTTTTTAAGATGTTTAAAGGTACTACACAGTGTGACGGATTATAAATCATATTGTATTGTAAATTAATAGCATGTTTTCCCTATTAGAAACGGAAAATAAATGGACATGGTAGTGAAACAGTAGTCACTTTGGTTGGGCACGCCACAATTATGAAGGTAAGTCCCCTCTTTGAGGCGTGGTTGGAAAGACCTCACGGCGTCCTCACCTTCCGTATGACGCAGGTTCACCGAACACGGTAAGTTCGGGAAGTTCCTGCACCGGATTCGTGCGGAAGCGACGCCCGGGTGTCGCCACTGTGTGGATCGCCCGAAGGACACGTTGGAGCACACGGTGGAGGTGTGCCCCGCTTGGGCACAGCAAGGAGGAGTAGCAGGCGGTCGCCTCCTTCTGCGAAGCAGTAATGCTAGCAAAACAGGCGGCCCATCGCGTGAGGCAACGGTCCTCACGCCCCAACCGCCGCCGGGATTCCGATCCCGATTTTCGGCCACCGTAGGCGCGGGCTTGCGGAGGGCGAGCAGTGGGTGGCTCGCCGTCCGACCATCCGGTAACTGTCCGGCCCGAGCCCAAGTCGTCGACGGCGCGTACTGTTCCACGCGCGCCTCAAGGAGATGTCAGCAAATCGTAGGGGCCCAGCAGGGCCGAAACCTACTGGGGCCATGGGTAGTGTGAAAACGAAACCCGGGGCTCTGGGACGAAGGCAACGAAGGAACAGGAGTGGGTTTTTAGTCAGTAAAAGTCTGACACTATCTCTCGCTCCGCCCAAGAGCGCGATTTGTCATGAGATGATTTTCCTACCCAAAAAAAAAAAAGTCACTTTGGTGACGACAATATTTTTTCGACTTACAAATTGGGACAGTCACTGAACGGACACATCGAAAAAACTTAAGCCGAGGTTACATGACGCAAAATAAACCAGCACTGGTAGTTAAACATCTTTACCTTCATCATCTTTGTTCATATTCTTGAGGGCGTTCTCGTTATAATTTTTCCCTGTAACGTTTCGTTCTTTCTGCGCCAGTTAGTGGCATAGTGACTTATTCAAAAACAAACTACCTGCAAATAAATATTGCAAATTTTGGATATGTAATCCTAGCTTAATGTGTCATTTTGGTGACATTTGTAGTCATTCCTATATGTGACGGAGTAAAAATGTCACCAAATTGACGACACGTTCACAGGTAAGATTAAAAGGAACAAGTTTTCTGATAAAAAATAGACATTTTGTGATAAATGAAGTATATGAAAGTTTTGCTAAGTTATATAAAATTTATTTAAAATAGTTAATGGATGTAAAACGTCTATATTAATAAGAAAATAACATCACTAACCTGACAAACAAGGTGGAGACATTTGCTGACACAAACAAAAACACCTTTTCACTCGAAGCACCGATTCTAAACTGACGTTTTAAAATGTCGGCCGTGATCTTTTTTTTTTTTTTTTAATTTTTATTCATGACCATAGATACAAGTCTTTCAGTCGAATACATATATGGGTACAATACAATGAAGGGAATTTAATACATTTTTTAACTATGTTAATTATACAATAACTAAATCTTTACATTCTTTCAGGTTGGGTTGGTATAAATCTCAGTGATGTCATTGCTCACAATTTGATTATATACATTTATATGATTAAGAAATTAATTAAATTTTTTCTACCGTACTACAAATATATTTAAACAACGCACTAAAATAATTCCTATTTGCTAATAAATCCTGTACGCGGCGGGGAACACTGACACTCTGACGTTCACTTTGATTGTCACTGTCGTTTATTATTTGAATTTCACTCAATTCACTGACCAAAATCAAACGATGAATGTTAAAACTTGAACACTGTAAGATTATATGATCCAAATCAGCATCCTCTGCTCCACAGTGATAACATCGGCTATTGTTGATTATGTGAAACCTATACAGGTGAGCTGGTGCTAAACAATGTCCCAATCTCATGCGTGATATAATAGTAATAAACTTTCTTGTGGTGTACTTGAAGCTATTATAGTACCAAGGTTTAATCGGTAATTCGTTTTGTATTTCAGCATACCATCTGCCTTTCGTTTCCAGGGTTATGTCCCAATACTCCTTCCATAACTGTCTATTAAGTTTTTTAAAGACGCTGTAGTAATCAGTAAATGGAACCTTGAGCAAATCGGATCTATCCTCATCGTGTTCTGAACGGGCCGCTATATCTGCTATTTCATTTCCTCGAATGCCACTGTGTGAAGGAACCCACACTAATTCTACTTTAATATTCTTATCAAGTAGTTTTTGAACTGTAAATCTAATATTATAAATAATATAATTTAACTTAAAAGAAATATTTACATTATGTAGAGCAGACAAAACACTTTTTGAGTCTGTGACTATTAAAACATTGTGTATATTATTTACAAAGCTATTTACATGCTGCAATGCACAATAAATTGCATAGCATTCTGCAGTGAAGATGCTACACATTTTGTTTAATTTCATACACTTCGTGGAATCTAACTGTGGGTCATAAAAAGCTGCATTTACATTGTGATTTGTTTTAGATCCATCTGTGTATATAACATAATGTTTCGGTCTATTGTCTTTAAACTGTAAAAATTCTGATGTATTGTGTACTATGTCTAAATGGATTGTAAAGCTGTTAATAATACTATTGTAAGGAACTTTATACAGAGGCCAAATATAATTTTTAACAATATCTTTTGAAGTATTACTTACATGTTGAAATATTGTGGTCATTTCAGGCAGAGTTCCACCAACTAAAGAAGAAGCAGAGACAGCATTGAAAGAAATTGACTGGGAGATTTCCGGATGTATTGTTAGTTTCTTATGTAAAGGATTATCATTTGATGTCATGACTTTTAATAAAAATCTCTCAGCCAACAACAACCTTCGTAGTGTCAAGGGAGGTATACAGGTCTCAACCTCTAATGAATTGATAGGTGTGGAGCGCATTGCACCACAAATAAGTCTCAATCCCATATTTTGAATTACATCTAATTTTCGTAACAAGGTGCTATTGGCATTCATGTAAGCTAGACTACTATAATCGAAATGGCTTCGCACTATACTTTTGTACAACATACTCATGACTTTAGGGTCAGATCCCCAAAAACTTCCTGCTAAATGTCTCAATAGATTAATTCCATTTAGTGCTTTGTTACTTATGTGTTTAATATGTTGATCAAACTTTAACTTATCGTCAATAATAACGCCTAAGAATTTATGTTGCCTAACAACAGGAATTTCTGTATCATTGTATGAAATATTAATATTACTATGAGTATTTACATTTTTATTTATAATTAAAACTGAACTCTTTTCTGGGCTTATTTCTAATTTAAGTTTATTATGATAATAGTTGTATAATTGAGACAAAGCCATATTGATATTAGCCATAGCTATTTCTATGTTTTGATTTATGCTGTACAAAAGCAAGTCATCTGCAAATTGAAGAATATTTACACCTGGTACATTTACATATTTTAATATTTCAGAAGTATATATGTTATAAAGTAAAGGAGACAAAGTGGCGCCTTGCATCGTGCCTTTGTTGACAGTTCTAGGGCCATGCAATTTGTTATTATATTTGACATATACAGTTCTATTGTTTAAAAAAGAATAGAGCCATTTTAGAACATGACCAGGTATACCAATATCATGAGATACTTGAATGAGTTCTTCTATATTTACATTGTCAAAAGCACCTTTAACATCTAGAAACACGCAGATTGCATTGGAGTGGCTTAATTTAACCTGTTTTATATCGGATAATAAAGATACAAAGCTTTCAGAGCAACTTTTATCTTTTCTGAAGCCAAACTGTATAGAAGGAATCAAACTTTGCGATTCAACAAAATAATCTAATCTTAACTTCAACATATTTTCAAAGAGCTTACCCAAACAAGATGATAAGGAAATAGGTCTGTATGAAGAAGCACTATTTACAGGTCTGTTAGGTTTTAAAATTGGTATAACACACTGTGTTTTCCAAGACTCAGGTATTACTAATTCATCCCATAGTTTATTATAAATATTAAGTAATATTGTTTGTGCATTTAGATGTAATTTTTTAATTAACATGTAAGGTATATCATCCAATCCCGGTGTAGTATCTTTTCTACTTCTTAGAGAAGTTTTCAACTCTTCTATAGTAAAATTGTTCTTGAGAAATACATTTACATAAGTTTCTGTAGCATTTTCGAACAAATATTTAAGCCTATTTTCATCTACTTCGGTGGAATCTACTATGTTATCTAAATAATTTGGAACCCACTCATCATTCATGTTTTTATTTCGATTTGTTCCAATCTTTTTAAATTTTTTAATGTATCCCCAAATTCTAGAGACTGGAGTTAATCTATTGAAGCTATTACATAAATTTTGCCAAGAAGAAGATCTTTCTTCCTTCAAAATTCTTTTCTTTTTTGCATCCAATTTTTTATAGTTTATCCAGTTTTCAATGTTAGGTTGAGAAAAATAATACTTTAATGCATCTTTTGATTTTACGACAGCATCGCTACATTTTGTATTCCACCATGGCACTGGTTTTCTGATTACTGTGTTTGCACTTAGTTTATGTCTTGGAATTGTTTTATTTCTTAGATCATTTAATATGTCTATAAAATGGTTATATGTATTGATAGGGGAATCGTTAATTAAGTCTAAGTGGGAAAAACAAGTTTCTGAAATGCTATAATATTCGTTCCAATCTGCCTTACTATAAATATATTTCTCTTGATCCACAGAAGGCGACGTATCATACATAGATGGTTGAATGTTGATCTCGAGTAGAGTTGGAAGATGATAGCTACCCATGGGATCGTCATGAACATACCAGTTACATAAATGAGCTATTGAAGAACTAACAAGGGCGAGATCTATTGCTGAAGCTTGTCGATTAGGATAAGGAACAGTCGTTGGTGATCCATCATTTAAAATACATAAGTCACATTCATCAATTATATTATATAAACATCTACCCCTGTTATTATCACTATGGCATCCAAAAGCTATGTTATGTGCGTTAAAATCGCCCATTATTATGCAAGGTTTGGGTATGTTATTGATTAAGTCCTTTAATCTTGCTGAGTCAAATCTGATACTTGGAGGGCTGTATACACAAAGTATTGCCATCGCTCCAAATTGTGTTTCTATAGAAATACAAACGTTTTGAATAGATTCTGAGAAGTGTGTGTTAACTACTTTGTACTTTAAATGATTATTCACTAAAATTGCTACTCCATTATGAGAATTAATGGAGTTTTTGTGGATTAAATTATAAGAGGGAAAGTTTGGAATTATAGACTTAGACCTAAGCCAAGTTTCATTAAGAAGACAGACATCTATATTTTTTTCAATTAATAAATTTTGTAATAGGCTCTTTTTACTCTGTAAACTCTGTATATTATGCTGTAAAATATTTAGATGTTTATCCATTAAATTAAATTTGATAAAAATATGGCTTTTATTTTCTTATGTGTGAGTGGCCCATCAGAGTCACTCTTGTTACCTAATGTAACCAACGATTTGACAATTGCGTTTATTATTATATCATTATTTGCTACTTGCTTAATATCAAAATTATCACTAATTTTAGAATTGTCAGTAACCTTGGGAAGAGCAGGGAAAGATTTCTCATTAAATGTAGGAGGTGAGTTCACAACAGTGGCATACGATTGCTGCAGAAATTTAGCCTTTTTTTCTTCAATTTTCTTTTTTTTAATGGGACAGTCCCGTGAAATGGCAAGATGATTACCTGCGCAATTGATGCATGTGATCTCTTCGACATCGCATTCTTTGTAGGAGTGACGACCAGCACAAGAAGAGCAGTTCTGCTCGCTTCTGCAAGACTTGGCAGAATGATTAAATTTAAGACATTTGTAGCATTGTAATAATGGTGGTATATACGGTTTCACTTCATATCTGAATAGTTTTATGTATGCGTATTGCGGTAACGAAGTTGAAGCAAAGGTGACGGCAACTGTATTGAGAGGTACTAAATTTCCCTCTAATTTTCGCATGAACCTTTTAATTTGTATAACCTCTGAGTCGCACATTATATTTTTATATATGTCCTCATTGGAGAGCTCCTTGGGTACAAATCTCAATACGCCTATCCTCTCGGTTAAATATGATGGTATAAAAGCCTTGAATTTATTCTTCCATAGGAAGTCTTCCATTTTCAGAAAATTGTTTGCCGCAGCCGCCTTTCTAAATGTGACTCCTATTTTGTGCGGATTTACTCTATGAACTCCTAAAACTCCTTTAACATTGTCTGAAATTAGATTCGTGAGTGTGATAGGATTTTTATTTCCTATCTTCTCTTGTTCTGTTGATTCGACGTAAACTACATATTCGGAATTTGTATTTTCTATAAATAGCCTTTTATAATTAGGTTTTGTGAAAATGTGGTATTTGCTATTGGAATCGGAGCTTCGGGTATGGGCATTATTGTATTTTCGCTTTTTTTTAAGGTTCTCACCCGGATCCGGCGGTTCCTCACCGCCACTGGTGACACTCATGGTTGTTTGAGCCCAGGTACTTGTTTTAATTTGGTATTTACAAACAACTAATAATTTATTAAAAAATTTGCGCAATCAAAATTACCGCCTCGTTTGACTTCCCGCCAAAAAGTCCCGGCCGTGATCTTTTTTACAAATGTTGCCACTTTACGTAATTTGCGTTATTTTAGTAATTATTTTGAACAACTGGAACCGTCATTAAAATGACATGTCCAACTGGCATCAATTCAGAACATTTTTTCAAAATTAGTTTTAGGGTATGCTATTAGAATTTAATGAACACATTTAATTTAATTTAACAACAAAAACAACACACTATGGTTGCGCCAAAACTTTGAATGTGTTCGTAGTACCTATAGATCTTTAGTAATTACAACTAATTCAATGTCAGCAAGGGGTGGGACATGCCAGAAACGGCTTCTCTGAACATTTAAAATACTCACAAATTAATAATTTTGTCATATTTTAGCTGGATTGCAGATGAATTCCTAAATATAAAATATATTTTATCTTTTTATCCAAAAAATTTGTCAATATTTCCATTATTCATCTAGATATAAAATTCTGAATACTCGGGACAGCGTAAAAACGAAAGGTGCACTTAAAAGTGAAAATGCCCAACTATCAGAATGATAAATGTCATGCGCCGAAAACAAAGAAAACTAATAAATCTTTTTTGTACATTCTCACATTGACATAATTACTAACTTATCTAATTAAACATATTGATAAATGCATTTTTTGTTTGTTGTAAAACAACATTTAGCGGGGATTGTTACTTATTTTCCTAGAAAAAAAATCTGCACTGGTGGACTTTTAGAATAAATCGGAAAAATTAAGGTTTTATTGACACAGTATACAATAAACTTCAAATACGATAGCTGTTGACGATAACCAAATGGTGAATATTTATGAATGGACAGGTAGTTTGTCAGATTGCTTTAAGTATGTGTAAACCGTGGTGAGGGCTAGCAACGGGTTAAGTAGTGTCAATGTGAAAAATATTTATGTATATACGTATTATGAGTGTAGAACTTTATTTTTATTCAATCCTAGTACATATTTTCCTGTCTGTATTTTATTGTGCACAACAGGGCAGGTTTTTTTATAGAAAGATAAAAAATATGCTGTACTGTTTTGTGTTAATTTATAACCGTAAGGAGAATAATAACCATTTAGATATATGTAGAATTATATTATACTTTAGTCCAGCAGAACATACAATATAATAGAAAGAAATGGAAGCTTGGTTAATAATATAATTGAATACTTGAGGAAATAATACATATTGTTTAAAGAGTGAACATAGTTTCACATCAACCAGATAAGGTCACTGCTAGTATTGTTGCAATAGTAGATAAAAATCTTATTACTTGATGCTCGAGTTTCAAAAATATAGCATAACAACATAAAGTTAAAATATTTACACACTTCTTTCACAATTTATAAAAGCTTGAAAGCAATCTGTATGGGTTAAATAAATGCTAAGTTGTAATAGTTCAGAATGTATCCTAGATTAACCACTAGCAACTAAGACATTGGACTTAGCAGGCTGCTCTGGTGCAGCTTCAGCCGGGGGGCGATCCACGCGCTGCAGGCGGATGTCGTGGCACTCTATGTATTCATTTATCTCTCGCCCTTTTTTAGCTAGTTGTTCTTCCAATGCTTTCAGAGCTTTGGGCAACTGCTCACAATTGTTCTCTAACTCAGGCAAAACTTCTGCCACTGTGCGTTCAACTAATACACCACCCACGTTACGAAAACATTTACGAGTCTTATCCACTCCTCGGAGAGTGTCGATTACTATTCTGAAACAAACAAGCAATTATACAACAGCACGACCACGACCGGAATCAGTCTCGCGTGATAGCAAAGGGGACATATACTTGTGCTCGTTGAGATCCATTTCTAACTCTGAAATCTTATTTGCGAGTTGTCGCTGTTCAGCGCGAAGAGTTTGAAAGCCTGTAAAAATCTCCTCGCTAGATTTTGCTTTAGGGTTCTTAGCAGCTGCTTTTTGAGCCATTGTTGCAATTAAAATACTATTTGTATTTAACTACTATTCTTAATTAAAGAAATTGCAGTTGAATCAGCGAATTTATGAAATTTATTGTAAAAACTTTAACATTTGTAGGATTTAGTAGTACCATCTACTTGACAGGAGAATTTTAGGTTAGGGTTTTTGTTTTTCCTTTTCTCGAAGGGAAGGCTATAATCTTTAGACTATAATGCCTAGTCGTATAATAATCATTTATTTTTCAGATAATACAATCCATTATTGTTATTTGATAAAGTCATACGCAATTTATAAACTAGTGTTACATATACATATATACCTCTGTCAATTATAAATAAAGTCAATTAGCATGTCAATAATAATAATTAAATCACTTAATCAAACATCTTACAAACACACATGACACACTCCATTACTTTTGGGCACGGTTTGAGGATAACACTTGCATCCTTGTCCAGTGTTTCAATTTATGGCCATCAGTCCTATCCACTACGGTTTTTATGAGACTGTTGGCGTTGCCCCGTACCCAACCCATCAGGGATGCGACACGCTTACGTACAGTACCTAAGATTCAAAGATTCAAAGATTCAAAAGCATTTATTTCAAATAAACCATTTACAGGCACTTTTGAAATGTCAAGAAGTCAGTTAGTCAGAAAAAAAAAAAATGATGCTAATTGCACATTCCAAAGCGTAGATCTCTATGGAGAAGAATGTGCAAGAAACTCCATGGACACTCTTTTCAATCATGTTTTGTAATTACAAATATCACTGTTACATGTTTCTTGTCGTTATCATGTGAGAACAATGTAAATACAGTAAAAATAAAAACTAAATATAGATATTAAAATAGCAACTGGCAGCTAAGAGATGACCAGTCTCAACTGACAGCGCCCGTTCACGAACATGACGCCAATATTAGCACCACTCAGCTCAACCATTTTGAAAGGAACCGAATGATCCAACACATGCGCCACCATCAGTGAGACATTTAAGCGAGCATGACAAACTCTCAACTGCCGTGCTCATTTATGTCAAACAAGTCCAATAGTAACATAAAAAACCATAAAATAGCTCCATGGTACTCACATTTACAAACTTTGAAAATAAATGCTTCTACATTATACAATACTTATAATATTTTACAATTCCCAAAAAAAAAAAAAGCATTAAAAAATAATAATAATAATTGCCAAACTAATCAATTTGTATACCTCGGTGGTAGAGGAGCTGGACCAGCATTGAGCCAAGCATTTTTATCTTGAATATAATCCTCCAACTTATAATATGCTTGCCTGCATAGTGTGCGTTTAATACAAGATTTAAACTTCGTTTCATTGAGTTCTAATATTTGTGGAGGTATTTTATTATAACATTTCAAACAGTACCCCATGAAAGAAGAGGCCACTTTAGCCAGTCTAAAACCTGGTTGAACTAATTGGTCCCTATTTCTTGTAACGTAATTATGTCTACCTAGCATAGAAGTGATCAATACGTGCTTCCGCAAAACCTAAAAAAAAAAAAATTTAAAATTCTTGTTTCTCCTATGTCATACCGCTAGAATATTTATGTACACTTTCAGCGTACTCAAATGGACTCAAACAGAACTTGAACTTGAAGCCCTGGATAGGCAGGTCCGTTCTCTGCTTATTGCATACCGAATGCATAACCCACGGTCGTCGGTGATGTGACTGTATAACCCGCTGAAGTGTGAGAGTTGAGGCTTTTTAAATGCAAGACCCTGCATAATCGCAAAGGATCGCCGTGACGTGGTATGCATCGTGATGTAGTGGCAGTGGACAAAGGACTTACCCCGCTTTCCGTTTTGTAATTTTGGAGGAAGTTATCATGACGAATAACTACCGGAGCTTTGTTGTGAAAGAAGGTTGAAATCTGTCGGGAATGTCACCGTTCGGGTGAATCAATCCACCACATTATCTCTAGTTGGTCTCGTCTAGCTAACGGATTCCCCGTTTGCATAGGCACAAACTTGTAACCAAGATTATCCATCAGAAACTAGCTCTGAAATACTCGCTAGTGGAATCGGAGGTACCGTACTACAGGAACAGGCCCGACCCAGTTCTCGATAATGGCAACATCACATTACTACTAGACTATTGTAGCCAATCAGCCTGATATCGTAGTGGTGCAATGACATGACGAGCGACCACTCAAGCGATCCACTGCAGTGGATAGATTGATCGGAGTGGATCGGATTAGAAAAAAAGTGATAAGCGGTAGACCTCGTTCTAAGCATTGACATACTTTATCCCCGAATTACGATATCAATCGCTGTTAGCACGTCAATAAATCGTCTGATGCAGATGTACGCGTTTACGGTAATTCGTTTTTATATCGTATTTTGGAACGCGGAGTATGTGTCAACCTGACAAGCCTTACAGAACAGAGACCCCGAGCCCTGCGTTCAAAAATAACTAGAGTAGGGTAGAGTCACTACTCCAACTGTTTAAAAATGCTTCGAGTTGTTGCAACCCAGGGTCATTCTTTTGTAACCCGTGTTAACCCAACTAACTCTAACTCCGAGCAGGGTAGGTTGACCTAAGCGGCCATAAATGACACTTGCTTGAAATTGGCATTTGTAAAAAATGCGAGTGTTGAGTATCTATTCTAATGACGTTTTTAGAGAACTTAACTCCAACTTAGGGCTGCGTTCAATTTGTCAAGCGAATGTTATTTATGGCCGATTACACCAACCTACCCTGCTCGGAGTTAGAGTTAGTTGGGTTAACTCTAGGGTAGCTTCTCGAGTTATAAAAGAACGACCCTGGGTTGCAACTCGCAGCTACTCTGGTTATTTTTGAACGCAGCCCTGGTTATTTTTGAACGCACGGCTGACACTGACAGGGCTGTCAGGGACTTCGAAGTGTTTTGTGTGTACTTTTTAGTTTGTTGATTATTTTGATAATAAATAGAACTAAAACAATATTTACGTATAATTTTACTTTATAGGTACGGATAAAGCCTGTCTGAGAATTGAAGTTAATTTAAAATCATAGTATATTAAATTTTTTAGGCGGCATCTGAGGCATAAACATATTTTTTTTCCCAGTATTATTGCTATCGGAATTACGACAAGCATAAATTCGTGTAAGAATTAATACAATCGTCGATTTGCAAGAATATGAAGTACGAAGAGACGGTACTGCAGCGTGAATGGGAGAGCAGTAAGGAGCAGCCCTGTGCCGACATGGTGAGCTCTGCCCCTTGCCTGTCAGTATGGCTGCGATATGAATGCTTTTTATTGAAAGATTGGGGATTTGGTGACCCTAGAGTATGCTCAAGGAGCACATGCACAATTTGTTTCCTCCATCTCCATGCAGGGTCTGTACAGTGCATCAGTGATGCCTAATTAATGCAAGTGTTTGTATAGTGAGCAGTGTTCTGTGTGATGGTTGGACAACATTTTAATCAAATTAAATCATATTCTAAAGGGGGTGCTGGGGTAGCATGGAAATGCAATGCTGGGGGGAAACAACACTGCCACCCCCATGGCGGACAGACTTCTGGCGGGATCTCATGGTGGTATGGTGACAGGGACTGTCACAACCCAGTGTTGGCCATGCCATAATTAAAGCGGTATTTTGTAGGTGAGAAACCATCCAAGGTCTTCTCTCGCGCTAGGGTGGATCAGGAGGCGTGTCAAACTTTTACTGACTAACATGCACTCCTAAGTTCCTTCTTTGCCTTTTTCTTCTTTCCACATTTTTCAGAATATCTAAACTGCAATTTTTGTGTAAAACACAGCATTCAGTGCAATTAATCATAAGCCTTGATTGACACAATAATGTTTACCAGAACAGCTGATAAAAACTTGGATAAACAAAGTACTGGACAAATTATATATAATGTATATGATACTTGGCTCCATCTAATTAAGTTAAAATTTAAATTACAAAAAGTAATAGTAGTGGTGAATGAAAAAATTCAATAAAAAAGTGGGCGTAGCAGGGCGGCGATGATGTAACGCCATCAGATGCAGCGCTCGGCGCGCTGCTGGAGGATGCCGAGCCCGCCGACGCCGATGCCGAGCGGCGCGTCCGCCGCCTCGGGACCCGCCTCGCGCGCCTCGACGCGCTCAACGTGGGCGGCATGCTGGCCGCCGCCACCGAGAGCGGCGGCGCCGGCGCCGCACTGGCCGAGCGCCTCGAGGCCGGGCTGCGTGCCGGCGCCGCGCTGCAGCTGCGGCTACGGCGCTACGACGAGCTGGCGCGCGCCGCGCCCGCCGCGCCGCACGCGCGCTCTGACGCCGCGCGTGCCGACTCCAACGCTCGCCTATTATTGGCCGAGCTCGCTGACGTGTACGCCTGGCTAGACGCGCCGCCATTGCGGGACCTGGACTCACTGGCCGAAGTGTCGCTCACGTCGGTGGAGGGGCGCGCGCGCGCGCTGGCAGCGGGCGAGGCGCTGCGCGGCGCCCTACGCGCCGAGGCGTCCGCGCCGGCGCCTCGCCGCCGCCTGGCTGCTGTTCGCGAGCGCTTGCGCCGGCTCACCCGTGCACGCGACCAGGTGAGGCCGTGATACCTTCCACTACATTAGTGACTTAGCGAAGCAGACTCTCCACATGTATGTCCGCTCACTGTATTGGTCCCCCTGCCTTTAGCTGGCGGCGGCGCTGGCGCGGCACCTCAACAACGCGCTCATCCACCTCGGCAACGAGGCGGCGCACGAGTCTCGCGCGCACCGCCACCACGCCGAGCTGCTGCCCTACGCGCCTTTCATGCGCTGGCTAAAGGACATGGACGAGAAGGCATTCGACGCGCTTGCCAAGGTACTATAAAAGTCAGAAGTCAACTAGCAATCTCAGGCATAGCAATATTAGTTGTAAATTACCTTCTTCTATAAGAACGTTTAACAACACCACACATTGGCAACTTGTTGCCCGCTTATGATTGTTATTACAAACAATAAGTTTCGTAAGTGTTATGGTGGACAAAGTGGTTAGCACTATGCCTCGCATGGCGAATGTTCGGTTTCGAGTCTCACATCAAACATGAAACATTTTTGTGTGCTTATGTGAAATAATAATGCCGAATTGCTAATAAATTAGTTAAATATTCCACAACTAAACGAAGATTCTTTTGTTTTACAATTATTTTCAATCTTAGCCTTGTTATTAAAATATGTGGGTAGATTTGAAACAAAGTGATAAGTTCACTTTGTTTCAAATTTACCCTCATATTTTTACTACTTTACTAGTTCACATAAATTATTCCACTATTTGCTGTTGTTGGTTGGTGAAAATAGCTTTTGTGTTATCTTGTTGCTGCTATTTTAGTATTCTTCTGAATTCAATATGCAGGCTAATATTAGTATTGAAGCCAAGGCAAATATTGTGGCCCTATATTCGAATGGCCTTAATATATCTCAAATATCGAATGAAATCAGCTTATGCATAAGTTTTTTTTTTTAGTGCCAGGCCAGTGGTAGGTTGGTTCCAGTGGGTCGAAACCGAATTCCGCATAGTTCTCGGTGAGTCGGCACTAAGGGGCTCATTTAGATGCCAATGTATACACTTCTATAATAAATTCCCAAGTCTAAAGTCATATACAACAACTAAGCCTTAATAAATTCAAATTATTTGTAAAGCGTAAACTTTGCCAAAAGGCTTTTTACACTATAAAGGACTATGTTGAGGACGAAAAGGCTTGGGATTGATCTGCTCCAGTATGCACTACAACTGTTGTCTTATTTTTTTTTTCTGTTTTGTTTTATTTTCAATTGTGCTTTTTATTGTTTTTTTTTTTTTTTTGCTACGATCTGACATTGTAGATTATCTTTATTTGGCGTTATTTTTATTTTTTTTATTTTTTTTCTATTAAATTTTGACATAAGTAAATATTTACTTTACTAAGTATTACATTTTGTAAACTATATATTTCCTTTTATTATTATGAACGATTTTGTATAAGACTATGTTGATTGCTTTTTTTTTCCTTTTTAGTAATTTTAACGTATGTCTGGCAATTAGAGTATTTTCTGCGGCCTACCCAAATGTCCTTTCTTTGGTATTGTTCGTCAAGTCGTTGAGCTCCTTTGCAGTCCTGAGTTGAGCTTTGCGAATACTGGCAAATGCTTGCACTGACTGGACAGGTCCACTCAAATCTGTATTCATTCTTCAAAAGACCATCTGAGACAAATCTGCATGGTTCTCATGTGATTTGACCATTACATATTTACTGTACGGACTTTAAAAGAGACTTTGATCCCTGAGTTTGTTTCGGTGTTTCTTCTCAGGGTAGTCAGCTAGGAAACTGCGGCCTCATCTAGTTTAAAATAACAAAAAAAAAAATTGACATATAATAGTGTTTTATAAACCTATTTGCAGATTAAATATCATTTATCACTGTCTGCGGTGATGCCCCAGTGAGTCGGGGTGGTTCTGTCCCAGTGAGTCGGGATGATGCCCCAGTGAGTTTGGGTGATGATGTCCCAGTGAGTCGGAATGATGCTGCAGGTTCCAGTGAGTCGGAGTAGTGCTGCTGGCTCCAGTGAGTCGGAGCGGTGCTGTGCGACGTAGGGCTTGATTGCTGGCGTCGACCAGGAGAGGTTCTTCATAGCTCTTCATGTGACTGGCCGAAGGTGCAGTGTGCTTAGCCAAGGTCGCTGATGAGGTTGAGGGTGATGACCAGGTATAACCAGGTGGGCATGCTGGTGGTCAGGATACCTTTTAAAGCCGTGGGCGCTGGCTGTATGGCTCGCTGCTCGAAAGCTTGAGGAAGAGATGATGACGTCACGAAGTAGTTGCGGGGGAAGAAGTGACTGCGCTGACGTTCTTTGTTGAGGGTCACCAGTTTGGAGGTATGCGAAACACGGAAACGACAATATTCACCGACGAAAAATCTTTTAAATTGTGCCAGAAAGGTAGGCTATATTTGTGGCGTAAAAATAACACGCGTTGGTCTGAAGGCAATGTCAGACCAAATACGGAGTCAGGCAGAATCAGTGAATATGTGGGGGTGGATAAGTGCTCAAGGGCCCGGTGAATTAAGTTTTATATCAACGCGAGCCAACAGTGTCAACTATGTGGAAGTGTATGTGGAGACTACAAGCTCAGCTCCATCAAGGCCATACTCACACTCATAAAGAAGGTGCATGGAGGGCTAGGGGTTGAGTAGACAGGAGGGGCATAGCACAAAAGATCCAGAAGGGTCGAAGTGCTCTGGCCTAGGGCCAGCCTCACAATAGGATAAGATGTGGAAGTATTGAATGATGTAATGTTGTCTACGGTGCGTAATATCTACCCCGCAGAAGACTTAAACGAGATCAGTTTTGTGCAAGACAATTGTCCTATTTACCGTGCCAGCATTTTTTCTGAATGGTTTTAGCAGTCATCCGGAAATTAAAGTTATTCCTTGGCCAGTTCGGTCCCCTGACATAAACCCTATAGAGAATATATGGGGTTTAATGATGCAAAGATGGTAAGCTCGGGCCGAGAGATGCCCTGAGCTACTCAAATCCCATTGCATGCAGTTATGGGATAGTTAGTGCGGCACAAATATCTGTGCAAATATTGTGGCGTCTATGCGTCGACGTCTCATTGGCTGTATCGAGGCTAACGGAGGTCACACGAAATATTAAAAATCCTAAACAGGTAGGGTAATGTTGTGTCAGGGGGCATAGTGGCCGTAACTTTAAGAAATTAGTATTTATATTATTGTAATATTGAGGTTAAGTTTCAATCCTCTTTTTGAACCTAAAATGTGTTTTTTAACATTCAATACTATAATAATAACATAAGTGTAAAGGATTCCTTTTATATAAAAATATTATTTAAATAAAATAAATAAATATCATATTATAATAATAAATTACCTTTATAACATACTAGCTTTTGCCCGCGGTTTCGCTCCGTCAACTAATTACTCTATTCTACCTAAACTAACCTCCACCCTACTCTTCCCTACTCCACCCTACTCTACTCTACGCTATTCTCCGCTACCCTACTCCACCCTACTCTACCCTAAGCTACCCTCCGCTTCCCTACTCTACCACACTGTACCCTACTCTACCCAACGCTACCCTACTCTACCCTCCCCTACCCTACTACCAATTTTTTAAATATTTTTTTTTCATAAGCACCTACTGACAATAAAGAACACCACAAAAAAAAAAAATGTTAAATCGGGCCAGCCGTTCACGCGTGATGGCGTGACCAAGGGAAATAGGGATTAATTTTTATATTTATAGATTTATTGTAATATCTATTTGTTCAAAGTAATAAATTACTAATACATACAAATAATAATAATTATACAGGGTGTTTGGTGCATCGTGTGCCAAATTGAAATGGTCGACGGGAGGGGGTCACCTGCTATCCTTTCAGACCCCTAAACACTTCTCATGCCCTGTGGATTTTTATTGTTGGATTTTTCATCGACTTTTTATTGTTTTATGAAAATAAGACCCAATTTTTTCATTCAAACACAAATTTAAATAATATATATAAGGCGCAGACTCTGAATTTTAATTTTATTTAGATTTGTATTGTATTAGAGTACTTATAAATTTAAAATTAGTGACATTAGCTATCTAGCTTTTTTTTTTAATTTACTTGCTATGTTTTGGACTTGAATTAAAACTGTCCATGTTATATCTATTTACTTGTTGATAAAAAAAAAAACAAAAGCGACTGGATTCTTCAAACTTCCTCAAAAGTTCTCCAGTTTATCCTCTTGCTAGTGATGTGCCACATGCCATAAAAATCTTATTATAACTTTGTGAATTTGCTAGAATTGTGAATCGAGTCACATAAAGACTAATATTCAAAATTATGATTTAAAAAATATTTTTGCTTAAATGATACCTGAAAAACCCATAAAAATGTTATCTCACTCTTATAAGGTAAAATCTGTCTCGTATATTCCACGTTAATTGTTCGTCTGGACCAATTTTAATAATTCGTTTTTTGTGTATGTCATCCTTGTCTAGCATTGACCACATCTATAAGTACTCGTAGCGATGCTACACGACATGTTGACTTGTTAGCGTTGGAACATCACTCACACGGAGAAATATGCGTATGTGGGTATAGGTGCCGCAGCCCGTATAGCGCGGGCGATAATGGTCATTGCGGTGTAAGTGGACTTCAAGACGTTGACCGTACGTACGCGCTGAGTCAGCACTGCGTGTCGCAGTGAGCGCCGGGCCCCGCCTGACGCGTGTGTGTGTGCAGGTGTACGTGGGCACGTGGGCGCGCGTGTACGAACGCCGGGCCCCGTCTGACGCGTGTGTGTGTGCAGGTGTACGTGGGCACGTGGGCGCGCGTGTACGAACGCCGGGCCCCGTCTGACGCGTGTGTGTGTGCAGGTGTACGTGGGCACGTGGGCGCGCGTGTACGAGCGTGAGGTGCGCGCGGCGTGCGAGGCGGCGCGCGCGACGCTGGCGAGCGCGCCTCCCGACCGCGCCGACGAGCCGCTCGACACCGTGAGTTGTGCGACCAGCACTACATTACACTAACAAATACAATTGATTTTTCCACCACTGAACTCGTCCTCCTCTGTCGGTAGGTGCTGAGTCTTGTGGAAAGCTTATGCAATGCTGAGCAAGACTTTTGTGCGCAATTCTTCTTTTTGGACATCGACGTCAAGGTAACATCACGACTTGCCGAATTCTTTTACGTCAGATATTCCGCGAAGTGCTACGAATCAAAAATTAAATTTCAGAGCGACTGCGGTGACAGTGAGCGGAGCGACGGCGGAGAGCGTAGCGAGGCGCGGCGCGCGGGCGCCGAGTCGCGGCGCTTCATGTGCGACCTATTCCCCACGCTGGAGAGCGACCTGGTGGCGCTGGTGGCGCACGTGGAGCGCCACGACCCCTAGTGAGTAGCGCGCCGCGGGAGGGGGGGGGGGGCGAGGCGCGCGCGGGACTCACGTGTGTTGTGTGTGCAGCGGCGCCATGCGCGCGCTGGCGTGCGTGGGGCGGCGAGTGCTGGCGGAGGGCGGCGGGGCGGGCGCGGCGGGGGCGGCGGGGGCGGGCGAGGCTCGCTGGGCGCGCGGCGCGCTGGCGGGCGTGGCGGTGGCGGCCAAGCGCGGCGCGGACCGCAGCGTGGCGGAGCGGCTGGCCGCGCTGCCCGACGCCGTCAAGCAGGTACGATAGGAATAGGACCGACCGCACTGCTGGTTTTTAGGGTTCCGTAGCCAAATGGCTAAAAACGGAACCCTTATGGATTCGTCATGTCTATCTGTCTGTCCGCTCGTATGTCACAGCCACTCTTTTCCGAAACTATAAGAACTATACTGTTGAAACTTGATAAGTAGATGTATTTTGTGAACCGATTTTCAGACAATAATATTTAAAAAAAAAATTTGGGGGTTCCCCATGATTAGAACTGAAACACAAAATTTTTTTTTCAACAAACCCATACATTCATATCTATGGATAATTCTTCGAAAATTATATTAATGTTTCTAATATCATTTTTTTCTAAACTGAATAGTTTGCGCGAGAGACACTTCCAAAGTGGTAAAATGTGTGGGGCCCTGTAACTTCTAAAACAAGAGAATGATAAAACTAAAAAAAATATATGATGTACATTACCATGCAAACTTCCACCGATAATTGTTTTGAACGAGATCTAGTAAGTAACCCCCAAAATTTATTTATAATTTATTTTTTGTGTAAATCTTAATGCGGTTCACAGAATACATCTACTTACCAACTTTCAACAGTATAGCTCTTATAGTTTCGGAAAAAAGTGGCTGTGACATACGGTCGGACAGACAGACACATGACGAATCTATAAGGGTTCCGTTTTTTGCCATTTGGCTACGGAACCCTAAAAAGAATCTTCGAAATCGGTTAACCTTTGACTAAGATATCGCTGAACAAGTTAAAAAAGAAACAATGACTTGTACTATCGTAACAAAGGAACAGTATGGAATTCAAATATTCAGTATGGCATTCAGCAATAGCTTATCTTTTAAGGCATATTCATGATTTCCTAAATAAAAACAAGACTATACTTCAACCTCTGACGAGCCTTCGACTTTGTGGCACATAATATAGGATTGAAAAAATTAAAAAGAGATCTACGTCTTATTCCACTTTTATCTAATCCGATCTACTCCAATCGATCGACACACCACGACTTACCGCTAGTGACTAGTCAACTTCAACTCTTCATTAGTGGCATTTGTGGAAAAGACACCACAACTTTGCCCATAACTCGTGCAAACTGTTAATAGACCGTCAAACGCTGGAGAGTAATTAGTGTGAATTAACAGTAAAATAAGTATATCTCTAAACATTAGAGTTCAAAATAAAAGAATTTCTTCGCAGACGCAGACCGACATGACCAGAACACAGAGTAAGATGAAACTCGTGAGAGTGAAAAAGAAAACAACTACACCACCACTATATCAGTCTTATTGGCTACAATAGTCTTGTCAGTGATGATGGACCGATCCCAGTACAATGTGATATCGCCATTATCGAGAACTGGGTCGAGCCTGAACCTGTACTATCGTACCTCCGATTCCCAAAGAGAGTATTTCAGAGCAAGTTTCTGATGGATAATCTTGGTTAAAATGTTGTGGCTATGCAAACGGGGATGGGAACCGTTAGCTGGACGAGAACAACCAGAGTTAATGTTTTGGATTGATTCACCTGGACGGTGATTTGCCCGACACATGTCAGCCGTACCGCCCTACACAATAAATCTCCGGTAGTTATTCTTAAGTTCCTCCAAAATTGTAAATTGGAAAGCGGGGTGATTCCCTTGTCCATGAATACCCACGTCGTTGGCATCTAGGAAAAACATTCAGTCGGAAAAGTATCGGGAATGGATGATTTGTTGTTGATTCAAATTCAAATTTTTGTTTCTTTTTTGTTGTTGATAGGATGGGCACAACTATTTTACATTTTGGCGCGGAGTTAGAGTTGCACATGTTATTTATATTAAATACAGTGCTGTTTTTAGTTATGTATATCATAACTAGTGTGTATTGCGAATTTCATAATGGACAAAAACATCGAACAAAGAGTTTGTCTTAAATTTTGCATCGCCAATGGAATTTCGTGTTCGGAGTCACTGAAAATGTTACAGAAGGCTTACGGTGAATCAACTTTATCAAAAACACGTGCTTATAAGTGGTACAAAGCGTTCAAAAGCGGTCGAGATGTGATGGAAGATTTGCCTCGCTCTGGTAGGGCATCAACGTCATCAACTGAAGATAACATCGCAAAAGTGAAGGAAATAGTGACTGAAAATCCTCATTCAACTTTGAGAAAGATAGCCGCCGAACTTTCTGTATCTCACGAGTCGATCCCCACCATTTTAACTAATCATTTGGGTATGAAACATGTTACCGCTCGGCTAGTCCCAAAAGACCTAAATTTTCTCCAAAAACTCAATCGCATGAGTGTCGCTGAGGACATGCTAGAACGAGTCGATTCCGACCCAACATTCATGAAACGCATTGTTACTGGTGACGAGACGTGGGTTTATGAGTTTGACATGCAAACTATTCAACAAGCTTCGGAGTGGCGCCTTCCATCTGAACCGAAACCGAAAAAACCACTCCAAAGTCGATCAAAAGTCAAATCAATGTTGACTGTTTTCTTTGATTATCGCGGTGTTGTGCACTCGGAATTCTTGCCGGAATGTCAAATAGTAAATAAAGAAAATTATTTGAGCGTTATGCGGCATTTTTTATTTATTTATTAATTATTATTATTTATTTTATTTAAGAGAGCAAATTTGACAAAAATGGCCAGATTTGTGGAAAGAAAATTCTTGGATTTTGCAATGCGCCTTCGCACAAGGCTATCATTGTGAACGAATTTTTGATCAAACACTGAACAAATACCATCCAGCAACCACCATATTCACCAGACATGGCTCTAGCCGACTTCTTTCTTTTTTCTAAACTCAAATTACCACTTCGTGGCACCCGTTTTCAATCGATAGAAGTAAAGGAGAATACGCGGCGAGAACTGAACTCAATTCCGGAATCAGCATTTAAAAAATGTTTTAATGATCGGATTATTCGTTGGCGTAAGTGTATCGTTTCTGAAGGAGCATAAAATAAATTTGGATGAATAACAAACATTTTGTGTATTATTGATCTTTTCCCGGTACTTTCTTGACAGAGTAGTATACCCTGAGACTGCATACCTCGCAATTGTGTAAATGTGCAGGGTCTTGCCAGTGGCGCGCCTAGGGTTTCAAAATAAGGCAAGCCCGATTATATTTTAGCCGATTTCAAAAAAAGAAAGTTCAGTTTTCGACTGAGTATGTAGGTACCTACGTATGTATCATCTCAATTTTCTCATAAACTACTGGTTAGGTACAATAAATTAAAAGTGAATTCATCCATTTTCTTCTTTCTTCAATTTCTCTCTTGCTTGTCGTGCGGTGAATGAGGTAACCAAAGCTCACTGAAGGCATGCTAGTGCTAGATTGAATATAATAAACATATCAGCAATTGCATACCTCCGGTGGCTTTGAAAAAAGCCGTTTGGTTTGCTTCATTGCTTGAGGGAACAAAGTTATGGTAAGTAGTTGCTTGCTTCGTAACAGGACTAACAGGTTACAGACAAAAAAAAACAAAACAGGAAGGTACAAAACGAAAGTTAAAAAATAGCTAGATAGAATGTAATAAGGAATTTAAATAAATTATTTTTATTCTAATTGGAATCGTCTATCTTTCTTAAGAAATGATTTAATTACATCTGAGTAAAATGTTGGTGATCGTTTCAATACTACAAAGAACTGTTTTTCAATAGTTATCATTGATAATTCGGAAAGACGCTCTTGACCTTGTGTATTTCTCAGATAGGTACGTTTAAGAGACGAAAAAGCACGTTCCGCGGAAGAACTTGTAGCCGGAATAGTTACAACAAGATACGCTAACTTTAACAGCTCGGGAAAGGCATCTTCGAGGTTATTCTCATGAATGAAATCAATTAATTCGAAAACATTACGATCTTTCAGATCAGGACTAGAATACAAGCAAATCAATTGGCTTTTTAATGTTTGTTTGTCGAAATAGTTTGCATAAATGTCAAATAATGAATCTAATTTCTCTGTAGGAAAATGTGAGTGATAATTGTCAATTTTTTTGTTGTTGAGCAGTTGGAAAAACTTTAATTTATAAATTTCAGAATATCGGTCAGTAATTTCGGTATTAATGTTATCAATTACTTCTACAAAAAGTCGTCTGTATTCTGTTTTTGCACAGCGTACGTTGCGTCTCAAACGAGGAGCCGAGTTATTTTGCAACGTATTTTCATAAATTTGATCAAATTCGGAATGAAATTCAGCACGTAACCATGCCTGAAATTCCTTTATTTTATTAATACAATAACCGCATCAACTTGTGATTTTTGTAGAATATTGTACAAACAGTCAGTTTTTTCAAATATCCGATAAAAAATAAAAAGAAAAAAATTGAAATTAAAAGATCGCAAAGTGTTTTCAAAATTCTCCGCACCTAAAATCGTATCCCCGTCCCAGTTCTGTGGATTGTCGCACAGATCAGAAAACAACTCAATAAGTTTACTTTTTTGTTCAAAAACCGTGTTTACAACTCGCGACATGTAAGTCCAACGTGTTGCAATTTTTTGTTGCATTTTGCATCAGGCAATTTTTTGCTGTAATGAGTATCGTAAAAAGCAGCTCGTTTTGTACTATTACTAAAAAAATTACACAAAGCCTGAAGGGCTGAAAAAAATAAACTCACCTCCTGAATTCTATTGCATGATTTAGACAACACTAAGGCCAAAATATGTGCATTATACCAAATGTAAATTGCTTGTGGACAAACATTAAGTTTTTGTTGCACTCCATTTCTTACACCGGACATTACACTAGCACCGTCATAGCTTTGCGCTACTAATTTTGCGATGCAATCATGTCTATTCAATAATTCTAAAATAATATTAGACAGCGAGTCTGCTGTGCGACTTTCCGACACATTAAGAAAGCCCAAAAAACGGTCATGAATTTCATTTTTATAATAATATCTGAGAATCAAGCACAGTTGTTCTCTATGACTAACATCGGGGGTTTCGTCAATAACAATTGAAACAAATTTTGTTTACATAACTTTTTATTTTTATTTTTTTATTCCATATAAACCAGTGCTTGACTGCGATCCCACCTGATGGTAAGCAGTGATGCAATCAGTGATGGTGAGGCGCACTAGTTTATTAAGAGCCAATTCACTCTAGCCTTGAAGGCCTTGCCTTTCAAGCCTAGAAGGCTTGCCTAGAAAGGCAAGGTATAGTTGGACGGGAAGACCGCAGCAAGCAAATTGTTCCAGTCCCTCGATGTACGCGGTATAAACGACGAAGCAAATCGCTTAGTTCGGACCGTTGAAGTTTCAACAACGTAAGGGTGGATACTCGCCGTACGTCGGGTTGTCCGATGGTAGAAAGGAGATGGCGGAATCAAGTCATGCAATTCCCGCGCACACTCTCCAAAATGTATATAACCTGTAAAATACCGATAGGCTGGCTACCCTGCGCCATTAGCCTCTTCGCACGCCTTTCTACTGAGTCCAAAGCTGCTAGATGGCATTTTGCAGCACCAGCCCTTATGTGACTGCAGTCCACACACGATCGGACCTGTGCTTTGTATAACATTAGAAGCTGACCCGGTGTGAAGTACCGCCGGACCTTTGCAAGAACGCCTAGTTTTTTAGCAGCTGCCTTGGCTTTGGACTCAATGAACCGCCCGAAATTGAGGTCAGAAGAAATTTCGACTCCCAAGAGCTGAAGGCGGTCGGTGCACTCCAGGGATACATTCTGAAAAGCAGGAGCCATGGCGAACGGGCTCCTTTTGGCGGTGAACAGACATGCTTGTGTTTTGGCGGCGTTGAATTCTACCAGATTTTGGGTGCCATACCAAGAAAATTTTTATTAAAAATAACTTTTTTATGTGGTATTGTGCATATTTTATTTTTGTGGCGTAAACTCTTTGGTGATTGTATATGTGTATATTTGTCTTAACATAGTTTGCAACTTCGTATATGTTAAGACAGGCAAGTGTAAGTAGCTGAAGCTTTTGGAAATGTGGCTTACAGCTTTCTGTGCTTTGAATGCCACATATTGCCCTTATGCATTTCTTCTGTGCTTTAAACGCCATTTCTCTATCGGGTGAGTTTCCCCAAAATATAGTATTATAATTATTAGTGTGCGAACAGCCAACAATCCAACTAGTTTTATACACTGATCTATAAAATTTTCGTTTATGCGATTTACTAGTCTGAGAAATACACAGATTAGGCGTTGGTTTTAGTGAAGAAATTAACTGTTTTTCTGAGCAAAGTTTAAAGATTTTACCTTATCTTCGCCAATCAAAACTAGAACGCATTTTAAATCCTCACAAGGTACGATTGCCTCCATTGTTGTAGGTAAGTCACCAAAACAATTGTATCACTGAGAAAATCTAAGAAAACACACAAAAAAACTTTAACAAAAAAACTTTTCCCACTCAAGCAAATGAAAATGAAGTAAGTTGCAAACGGGTGTCGGAAACTACTTACGCAGAGTTGCAGTGTTGTCATTTAGGCAAAAAAAGTCGCCAGGTATATGAAAAATCTTATCAATATAATATTTAATTTCGTTATTTTAAAAAGTCGCTAGTTTTTATTCTTGCTAAATCTTAAACGATCTCACAACGTCGCTAAAACGGCAGCACTGCAGAGTTGGCAAGGTGACAAGGTATATATACGCGAGCAACTTCATACGAATGCCCGGCTTAAATCTTCCATACTGATCGATTTGTAGACGCAAAAGGTACTAACTCGTTATACGGCACATCGCTATAAATGCGAAAGTGACAGAGATAGTATTTGAAAGCCCGGCAAAAGCCGGTACGTGTAAGCGAGATAGCTATATGTAGATGCTGCAAATGTGAAACTCTGCACGCGAACAATCGCGATGTGTAGTAGTGTGGCATAGGTAGATACTTTGTGTTATTTTGATATGAATTAAAGCGCGCGAACTTTTAAATAGTTCGGGTTTGATATTGATTCTCTATCGAGCATTTTAGTAAGGCTTTTGGGCTTATATGAAGGTACCGCCACTGGGTCTTGCATTTAAAAAGCTTCAACTCCCACACTTCAGCGGGTTATATAGTCTCATCACCGACGATCGTGGGTTATGCATTCGGTATGCAGTAAGCAGTGTACGAACCTGCCAATCCAGGGCGTCAAGTTCTTTTTGAGTCTATTTGAGTTAACCGAAACAGAGGCATTAGGTCATACCGGTATCGATGTACTGTCGGTACCGGTATGACCCAATGCCTCTAAGCCTACTAATACTCTAATACCTCTAATACTTAAAGATGGCTATTGACGGCCAGGCCACGGACGCTGAGAAATCTTCATCAGGCTCGTGAAGAACCCTGTAAAAGCTCCCGTGGAGCTCCTTGCCTTTCCATACTTCTTTGCGGTGATCAGTAGTCAGTACCACAGGTTTGCGCCAGTCCTCTTTAGCCATGGATAACGGTTCCTTGTCCCCTGCGACCACATCTTGGTGCATACCTACCCACATCGGTTTTAAAAAAATATTCTCAGAGGCTGCACCTCGCGGTTGTGCAGAGTCTTTGCGTTTAAAAAGTTTCGACCTCCACACTTCCGCGGGATGTACATTTTCATCACTCATCATCGTGGGTGATTAATTATCTATATTATTATTATGAACAGAAAATGAATTTATTGTTATTAATTAATTAATTTTTATTTTTATACGCATGTTACATTTATTATGATATATTTATGGAATGTGTTATGTATTTATGTTATGTGCTATTTTTTATATGATTATCAGGCTTAAAAAATCATCATCATCATCTTCCTGCCCTTGTCCCATCTTGTTTGGGGTCGGCGCAACATGTGTTTTTCTTCCATTCTATCCTATCAACCGTCATGCTATCACTAACTTCCTTTTCTTTCATATCACTGTTCACACAATCCATCCATCTTTTCTTTGGCCTTCCTCTCCCTCTCCACCCATCCACATGTATACTCATAACTTTTAGTAACATGCGTTTCATCTCTCCTCTTTACATGACCATACCCATACCATATTACATGACCATACCCTCGCATTAAAAAGAGCTGTGATGCACCCTATACATAAGGCGGGGGACAGAGGCAGCGTCAGTAACTATAGGCCGATTGCGATTCTAACAACCTTATCCAAGATATTTGAACGCATAATCAACGCCAGGTTAACAAAATACCTAGAACAATATAACTTGTTTTTTGACGCGCAATACGGTTTTAGAGCTAAACGCTCAACCGGCAATGCAGTACTTGATCTTGTAAACTTTTTAGTACAAAAATTAGATAATAAGGACAAATGCTGACACTGTGTCTGTTCCACGCCACAGGGTAGTATATTGGGTCCTACTCTTTTTCTCTGCTATATAAATGAGCTATGTTCCGTTAAGATAAAAAATTGTCGCATCTCCGCATATGCTGATGACACTGTCTTAACTTTTTTAGGCGAGATTGAAAAGTTCATCCCACTAGGATGAACTTTTCAATCTCGCCCAGAAAGGTTTTAACACAGTGTGGCACTGGCTATCATGAAATTCTCTCACTTTGAATGACGATAAAACGAAATACATTTTATTTTCTATTCGGAATCATAGGGAAGTCTCTAACCTCGCTAATTATAATACCCGTGCACATAAATGTAACTTTCCACCAACTCCAAACTGTAACTGTCCCAGTATTAATCCCATTAAATGTATCAAGTATCTTGGAATTCAAATTGACGCAAATATAACGTTTGGGAACTACATTGATTTTCTGTCTAAAAGAATACGAAAGCTCACATACATTTTTAAAGAACTTCGTGGTGTAGCGGAGACACAAACGATGAGGATGGTATACGAAACCCTGGTGCAATCAATCATCACCTACTGCATCACCACATGGGGTGGAGTATGTAAGTCCAAACTGGTGATTGTTGAAAGAGCCCAAAGGATAATATTGAAAGTCAGCTTAAACAAACCGCGTCTTGTCTCCACCGCAACACTTTACGAAGAAGCCCAAGTGCTAACTGTTCGTCAACGTTACATATTGCTTACTGTACTTCTTCAACACTCCAATTTACTTGAAGAACGGAAAAAACGCATAGCACACTCCAGAAGAAATTATGCAATATGTAAGACGACTGCGGGTAATACTTCATTCGCGCAAAAATATTTCCCATTTCGTGGAGGCGAATTGTACAATAAATTAAATAAAATTATAAATATAGCCAACTGTCGTATAAATCAATGAAAAAATAAATTGATTAAATTATTACTTTCTTTAAATTATACGGAAACGGAAAAATTACTTGACGTAGTAAAGTAGAGCTAGGATTATCTGTATGTATGTATTTACTGTATACTTTCTTATTTTAATATATAATAATATATACAAATATACATATATATATATACAATATAACCTATCTATTTACACATTATATGTACAAGTACACACACTCATGCAACACACACGCACGTTGACTATTGCAATTTGTTATGTAATGGGGGGGGGGCCTGGAGCTCTCAAATACACGCCTTCGCTTACTTTGGACTCCAGATCTCCCACAAATTACCTTCTTTCTCTTGTCGAACTACTTGTCAACTAAAACTGTGTTGTAATTTGTTGGAGATAAATAAACGTTTTTATTATTTATTATTATACCAAGACAAACGATTCCCCTTCAACTTTTCAGTCACTTGCGCCACTTTTTAACTTTCTCTAATATACACACCACACATCCATCTCAACATTCTCATCTCCGCTACATGCAATCTTTTTTCATCAGTCGTTTTCACAACCCAACATTCTGATCCATACAGTATGACAGGACTTGTAGATTTTACCCTTCAACTTGAGGGCATCCGTGGGTCACAAATTGTTCCTGTGACCTGTCGCCATTTCATCCATCCTGAATTGATCCGATGTGATACGTCTCGGTCTACCACGCCTTCTCCTTGGATAAGCGACCGAAAGTTGGAGCAGATTGGTATGGGTGTTCCAGCGAGAGCTAAGGGTATAGGACCGGAGAGACCACCGGAATCGCAGAACAAGTATTCGGTTTTCGTTCTGCTCAATTTTAAGCCACCACACCTCCAATTTGATCTTGACCTCTAGGCCACTCTCGGCAACCAGCACAATGTCATCGGCAAATAGCATACAATAGGGATCCTCTTCCTGGATGTCCGATGTCAGAGCGTCCATTATCATCAGGAAAAGGCAGGGTTGACCCTTGATGTAAGCCGACAGCCACATTGAAGCCGCCAGTGTTGTCCACTGTAGACCGGACTTGGGTACTGCATTGACTGTATACTTCTCAGGCACACCTTTTTCCTTAAGGGCCCACCACAGAACCTCACGAGGTACCCGGTCATATGCCTTTTCGTGGTCAACGAATACCATGTGCAAGTTTTTATGCGCACCTCTGTATTTATCGCACAGCTGGCGTATAGCAAAAATGGCATCCGTTGTACCCCGACCAGGTTTAAAACCGAATTGGTTCTGTGAAATTTCACTATCTTCTCTCAGCCTCCCTTCAATAACTATCTCCCAGGCTTTCATAGTTTGTGACATTAGCTTTATTCCCCTATAATTTTTGCATTCAAGCACATCACCCTTGTTTTTAAAGATGGGCACCAGGGAACTGTTGCACCACTCATCAGGTATGGCTTCTTCCCGCAACAACTTATTGAAGAACAAAGGTAACCATATCCATCCATCCACTCGCAGCAACTTCCACACTTTAACAGGTATTCCGTCTGGACCAAATGCCTTACCATTCTTCATTCCATTTACAGCTATTCTGACTTCATCCAAACTAATGATTCTCACTAAACCCACATTCACTGGTTTGCTCTCTAAAATCCTATTCCAGTTGTTTTCCTCGTTCATCAGTCTAATAGTCCTTCCACCTCTCTTTGATTTTTTTTATATTCTGATAGAATCATTCCAATTTCATCCCTTATACATCTTATCTGACAAACATTTCTCGCATTTCTCTCTCTTGCTCTAGCAAGCCGGTATAGATCTTTCTGGCCTGCCGGACTATCTAGTGTGTGGTATAATTTGTCTTGTGCTTTTACTTTTGCCATTGCCACGGCTTTCTTAGCTTTTTTCTTTAAAGCGTGTTTTCCGGATCATATTCCGCTGCCATTCCTTAAATTTCCTTTTTTTCCTTCAAAACATTCTGTATATCTATCGACCGCCACCATGTATCCCTATCTATTGTACCCTTTCCTCTCGTCTCTCCCAAAATATCTTTCGCTGCATGTTTAATATACTTAGCAATCTCATTCCAGCTTTCATTTATACTTCGATCATTCATGTCTCCCATTTCTACCATTTTGTCCACCACTCGCTCTCTTAATTTCTTCGAACAGTCACTCTTCTCTAGCATATGCCATTTTATTTTAAGAGGAGGACGCTCTTTGCTTTTGTTGTTATGTGTCTTGACTACTGACACCAAAACCAGGAGCCTGTGCTTTAGCTGGTTACGCCTAACCAGGAAGTAATCGATTTGAGTCTTGTGGTTACCGCTTTTGTACGTGACCAGGTGTCCTTCTCCTTCCTTGAACCAAGTATTGGCTACTGCCAAGTCAAATGCAGTAGCGGATTGCAGCAGCATCTCCCCTTCACTGTTCAGACTTCCAAAACCCCATCCCCCATGTACTCTTTCATAAACACCTCTCATTTTTCCCACATGTCCATTAAAGTCACCTCCAACAATCAATTCCTCATGTACAGGGATGGCCATTACAGCTCTATCAAAATCTTCCCAAATCTTCTCTTTCACCGTTTCATTGCATCCTACTTGTGGTGCATACACACTAACTACATTCAACATTACATTCTCTAAAATAATCCTGAGTTGTAGTACACATGGTCTCAAAAATGTTAAAAAATATTACTAGATAATATTTTAAATTTTTTGTCAGTTTTTTTTTAACTCGCCGGTTTCAGTTACGCCCAAAACTGGAAGAGGAGCCGAATATTCAATTAAGATTTCGGTTTCGGCTTCAAATCGTGTTTCGATCGGTCACTAGAATAAAGAGACCTTACCAAAATTATGAGATTCCACCAAAAATACTGCCACAATATCATAACGCTTTTACTGCTAAAAAGTTAGTCAGATCTAAAGTAGAGCCAAGCCCTCTAACTTTAGGCCTCCTCACGCTATGAGGCTTGCGGGTCTTGGCATCATGATTTATGTAAATTGTTTTTGGTGGGATTGACTGGATAAACTCTAAGCGTTTTGGTTCCACAGGCGGCCAAGAAACCCAAGTGCGGTTTGCTGAGCTTCCTGCAAGAGCTAGAGGCATTGAGCGCGGCGTGCGAGCGCATTTTTGTGTCCAGTGGCCGCCGCGCTGACCTTGACCGCTGGTACGTGGCGCTCGCAAGCGCCATGATGCACGCCGTGCAGCACGCCGAGCACCCGCGCACTCCACGCGCCGTGCTGCACATGGGTGAGTGACATGATACACATGGGTGAGTGACATGAGGCACGCCGTGCATCACGCCAACCACCCGCGCACTCCACGCGCCGTGCTGCACATGGGTGAGTGACATGATACACATAGGTGAGTGACATGATACACATGGGTGAGTGACATGAGGCACGCCGTGCATCACGCCAACCACCCGCGCACTCCACGCGCCGTGCTGCACATGGGTGAGTGACATGATACACATAGGTGAGTGACATGATACACATGGGTGAGTGACATGAGGCACGCCGTGCATCACGCCAACCACCCGCGCACTCCACGCGCCGTGCTGCACATGGGTGAGTGACATGATACACATGGGTGAGTGACATGATACACATAGGTGAGTGACATGAGGCACGCTGTGAAGCACGCCGAGCACCCGCGCATTCCACGCGCCGTGCTGCACATTTCGTGAGTGACATGATACACATGGGTGAGTGACATGAGGCACGCCGTGCAGCACGCCGAGCACCCGCGCACACCACGCGCCGTGCTGCACATGGGTGAGTGACAGGAGGCGCGCCGTGCAGCACGTTGAGCACCCGCAAACTCTACGCGCCGTGCTGTACATGGCTGAGTAACATGATACACATGGGTGAGTGACATAAGGCGCGCCGTGCAGCACGTTGAGCACCCGCGAACACCACGTGCCGTGCTGCACATGGGTGAATCACATGATAAACATGGGTGAGTGACGTGATACACATGGGTGAGTGACATGATACACATGGGTGAGTGACATCATGCACGCCGTGCAACACGATGAGCGTTCCTGCAGGACATGCGCTGTGCTGCACATGGGTGAATGACATCATACACATGGATGGGTGATGGATTTGAGATTGATACTTCCGACATGAGTTTTTTTTTTTTACTTTTGACACTGGAGCATGTACTATGTTCAGCAATTGTAGAAGCTTGCACTGTTGTCTTTGATATGATGAGCGTCCGATGAGGTTAGTCATAACCGTAAGAGTTAATTTCAATATCAGCTCATTTGTTAACCCCTTCTGGGTAGATCCCAGAAGAGGTTTAACAAATCAACATCTGTCAATTATGACAATTAAACTTCTTAGGTTTTTTTTTAGGTGGGAAAATCATCTAATGACAAATCGCGCTCTTGGACGGAGCGTGAGATAGTGTCACTCCTGTTCCTTCTTTGCCTTCATCCCAGGGCCCCGGGTTTCGCTCACAATACCCATGGATCTCTTTCTTAGGTAGTGCCTTCTTAATTATGTGTAGGCACCTTCGAAAGTTTTGCTTTTTTAAATAGAAGTGCTCCGTCGGTGTCCGTACTTTTATTCGTAGGGGCGTAGCTCATGCCATGTTGAAGGAGAGGTAACGCAGTTGAAAACTGAATCATCTATACATATAATAAAACAGTCAAATTATTTCCAATGGTATTAATTGGCGCAAAAACTACTCAAACGATCCTGTTTAAATTTTGCATACATAATCCTTATAGGTCTGGGCAACTTATAGGCTATAAATTATCACGCTATTCCCTATGGGAGGTGAGAAATACTCCAAAATGTCGGTATTGAACGGCATTTGCCGCGAGTTCGAACCCCAGCTTTAGTAATTATTTTTGTGAGTATTTTGTTATCTATTTGGTATATAATATACGATGGTACTTTGATAATAAAATAATTTTCAGAATATTTTTAAAATATCATCGACATTTTTACTTCACATTTTTATAAAAAGAATTCAAAACATAATAAAATCAAAGCGGCGAAAAGAAAAAATACTGTTTTTCTTTTAGCTACAAATTTAATGTTTTAGACAAAAAACATCACGCTATCATCGATAAAGGACCAAGCAGTCAATTTGAATACTTATTTTAGACGAAATCTATCGTGCGTTGTAGCGTAGTGGTCTCCCGACCAGACCGGCGCGCAGTGTGGTGCGAGTAAGAATCGCAGATATTTTTTTTGTGATAGTTTTATTTTATTTTACTGTTAACAAGAAATTCTAACATATTTTTGCGTTCTTACTTCTTTTTTATTGACAGTATGGTTTCTACATCAGCACTTTCGAAGCAGTTTATCAGATACTTCACTACACATTACTTAGATATTACGGTCATTTATTGAGACGTACATTAATTGAACAGACGGCGGATTTTATCAATCCTATTTTTTATTTTTACTTTTTACCCATATAATTGTTATAACTTTAGTCCAGCAAGACCCACCAACCCAACCTAAGGCAAGAAAAGTAAATATGTATTTAATTATTCATTGTAAAGTAACACGGCCAAAGTCATTTACATTTGTTAAAGGCATGTTCTTTACACAAAATGTAACAACACAACAGCTATTCACTCATCTCACAGCAATTTGACAAGATTTTCCAGTGTCTGGAATTGGCTGCGATTGATTGATTCATTCATTAATTTTATTGTTTTGTGAAGTCACGAACACAAAGCAGTGTGGGTGTTACGAGAGGCTTCTGTTTCAAATTCGGCGGATTGGCCGGAGGTTACGGTGGAGTAGACGGTGAAGGTCTGTCTCGCTTTAAAGATTCTAGATTCAAAGCATTTTATTTCAAATAAACCACTTACGGTTTTCGGTTTTGAAATGTCAAGAAGTCAGTCAGTCAGAAAAAATGATGCTAATTGCACATTCCAAAGCGTAGATCTCTATGGAGAAGAATGTGCAAGAAACTCCATGGACACTCTTTTCAATCTTGTTTTGTAATTACAAATATCTCAGTTACATGTATATTGTCGCTATTATGTGAGAACAATGTAAATAAAGTAAAAATAAAAACTACATATTGATATTAAAATAGCAACTGGCAGCTAAGAGATGACTCTCAACTGACAGCGCCCGTTCACGGACATGACGCGAATATTAGCATTAGCACCACTCAGCTCAACCATTTTGGTTGGAACCGAATGATCCAACACACGCGCCACCGTCAGTAAGACATTTGAGTGAGCATGACAAACTCTCCGCTGCCATGCTCATTTCTGTCAAATAAGTCCAATAGTAATCTAAAAACCATAAAATAGCTTCACGGTACTCACATTGACGAACTTTGAAAAAATGCTTTTACATTATGCAATACCTACCTAAAATATTTTACAATAAAAAAATAAAAATAAATATAATTATAATTATAAAATAATTTATTATTATAAAAAATTATAATGATAATTTCCATACTAATCAATTTGCACACCCCGGTGGTAGTGGAGCTGGACCAGCATTGAGCCAAGCATGTTTTATATTGAATGACATGATAACGTGACCCCCACGTACTACTCAATAAGCATCTTTCTGTGATTAGGAACCAGTATTTGCTTGTTTTTGACAGAATTCCAGTGTGAAATTTTGTGTGTTGTACTTTGCACAACTTGCGACGGATCTAACAAATTAATCAAGACTGATCAACGTTAAACACTAATGTGTGATTAGTTTTCGCGTAGCGTCTTTGAGTGTGGCAATTGGTGTGACTACACCAAGACACTGCCTTCTAAATTTCTTTCAGTTGCTCCTGAACTATACGACAAGCTATCTTTTTGCTTCGATTAACTTAAGTCGTGCCAGAAAGTACGGCTGAACAATTTATTTGGTACTCGAACCGTCACCCGAATCCAGGTCCTAATTAAAACGCAATGTCCATGCTCAACGCTCTCTTGGACTCTTAACCTGATTGTGATGTGTTTGTGGATGAAAATCTTGTCAAATTGCTGTGAGATGATTGAATAGCTGTTGTGTTGTTACATTTTGTGTAAAGAACATGCCTTTAACAAATGTAAATGACTTTGGCCGTGTTGCTTTACAATGAATAATTAAGTTAGGTTAGGTTAGGTTAGGTTAGGTTAGGTTAGGCCTTAGGTTGGGTTGGTGGGTCTTGCTTGACTAAAGTTATAACAATTATATGGGTAAAAAGTAAAAATAAAAAATAGGATTGATAAAATCCGCAATTAATGTACGTCTCAATATATGATCTAATTATTTATTTATTATTACATTATAACACCTTTACAGATAAGTCCAAGGCGATGTTATAACTAACTAATATCTAAGTAATGTGTAGTGAAGTATCTGATAAACTGCTCCGAAAGTGCTGATATAGAAACCATACTGTCACTAAAAAAGAAGTAGGAACGTAAAAATATGTTAGAATTTCTTGTTTACAGTATAATAAAATTAAACTATAAAAAAAAATAAAATATCTGAGATTCGAACTCGCACTACACTGCGCGCCGGTCTGGTCATGAGACCGCTACAGCGCACGATAGATTTCGTCTAAAATAAGTGTTCTTATATAAACGTCAAATTGGCTGCTTGGCCCTTTATCGATGATAGCGTGATGTTTTTCGTCTCAGATATTAAAGGAGACGGGCGTATCTGGGCCTAACGTTACACAAATGAAATATTTATCAATATTTTGTTTCAGTTTTTTTGTGGTCAATTATAAAATATTAAGCAGTTTTATCATGGGATGAGAAATTAAATATTTTTAATCAAATCAATACTGACTTCCCTTATCCTTATATTAAAACAATGTTGCCATATGATATAGGTAAGCTAATAGATATACAATCAATTATTATTACAAAAATAGAATGAATAATTAATTAATTATTTAAAATATTAATAATTATTTTTTATTACATGTTTAAATAAAACACATATATTTTTAAAATAATGGTATATATAATGGTCGTAAAAATGAATTGCTTCATAAATCGATTTCACAATCGATTGTCAATGTTTTAATATACAGGCAACAAAGCGGAACTTATGTCAATGTCAGTGCCAGGTCAAAAACTCAAACGTCAATCACATCATTCGCTTCGTTCGTTGTCTTTGCGGCGGTACGTTAGTGGTAAAGTGTTTTTAATTCATACTCCCTTTGCTGCTACCTCTAGAATCTAGTTGGAAGGCGTCTGAATCTTCAATGTTTCTTACAATAAATTCAGGTTAACTCAGGTTAATTCTAGTCAACAATAAAGTCAAATAGTTATTTTCTTGAAGTTTTATGTGAGAGCTCAGTGTTTAACCTTAGGTTAGAGGTTGTTTTCATACAAACCAATGTCATCCTATATTTTCTTTCTCCCATGGAGCAGTCTTAAATATTTTTTTTTTTTTTTAAATGGTATTAGGGTATAAATAAAATAATGCAATAATTGTTACTGTAACATCAGGCCCAACTTTCTAGGAACTTTCGCCCGTCTCCTTTGTAGCTAAAAGAAAAAACATAGTATTTTTTCGTTTCGCCGCTTTGATTTATTATGTTTTGATTGCTTTTTATAAATTGTGAAGTAAAAATGTCGATGATATTTTAAAAATATGCTGAAAATTGTTTTATTATTAAAATCAAAGTAGGTACCATCGTATATTATATGCCAAATAGACGACAAAATACTCACAAAAATAATTACCATAGCTGGGGTTCGAACTGGTGGCAAATGCCGTTTAATACCGACATTTTGGAGTTTTGCTCACCCCCCATAGCAAATAACGTAATAATTTATAGCCTATATGTTGCCCAGACCTATAAGGATTATGTATGCACTGACGAGCTATTAAATATGCTTGAGCGCTTGCAAAACTTTTGCATTCATTTTGTTTTTGTTGAAGAAAATACGACCATGTCTCCCAGTTCCGCAAGGATCATAAGTGGATTTCCCTTGCCAGTAAGATGCTACACGTCCTTAATGAACGGCTGTAATGCTTCCTTTCTAAGGAAATAGCACCAGATTTTTTTAAAGCAACTCGTAAGTAAACACTATGTGTTCGGCCAGACTGGAAGAGCGGGTGCGGGGCGGGCGGGTTCTGCAATCTCATACATAACAACGACATTCGAGTGTCCATAGTGGCGCGGGTTGCTCAACGCGGGACGTGCGCGGGTAAGTCTCGCCATAGCTCGTTCGTACAGACGCGCACCCGCGCCGCTCCCCGCACTGCGCTACCAGTCTGGCCAAGCAACACACACGCGTTCCCGCACTAGCCCCGCTTCCGCACCGCGCTGCCAGTTTGGCCGAGCACTAATAGTTCGCCAAATCATTGAAAAGTCTCAGCAGTTCAACAACCTGCTTTGTTTACTTCTCGAAAGAAAGACTTCTCTTTGATTCAGTGAAATGGCCTAAACTTTGAGACACCTAGCTGCAAATGGGTACATACACCGAAACACCTAGAGTGCAACTCAGATAGGTTCCATCCCAGTGCTGGAGTTCGACTAGGGTGCATAATATCCCCACTTTTTATCAACATACACGTAGAACTGCATAATCAGTTCATTTATTCGTTCAGCATTACCCTTGAAGACTGGACAGACGGTGTTACGATTGGTCAAAAAAAAAATGCCAATCTGCGTTTAGAACAAACGTTTCCATTCTCGAGGATCTGGGCGTCAAGGTGCGCTTGTCTACGCTGGTGCGCAGTCGTATTTTTAAATACTTTATTTTTATTTGTCGACGTGGAAGTGACTCCATCGAACGCCTTGTTATACAAGGAAACGTGGATGGGACGAGGCCGCGTGGCAGTTCACCGATAGGATATACTGACCAGATTCAAGTGGTTGTTGGCATCCCATGAAACAAGTGCGCCTGGTTGACTGCCAGCATGCAAAGGTGGCGGGAAGTCGTGCGGTGTACCCTGACAGCGTCCGCAGAGCCACCTTCGTTATAACCACGACCACTCTGGCAGAAGATTCTAACTCCGCGTTTCATGCAGTACGACTGTGGAACTCACTTTCAGCTAACATCCGTGACGCTTAAAATCAAATCTGTCATCAAAAAGCTAGTCTAGAACCGTGCCTGTACCATCCCGTATAGTTAAATATTACAAATATGTATTTTTATAACCTAATTTATGTATTGTATCTATTTATTTATTTTTATATTTATTTAATGCTTTATGCACACAAATGTACAGAGGCGGACTAAATGTTTGACTTGATTTGATATATATTATGTGATTGAATTTACATTATATCCCATTTATACACTTTTTTTTTTAAGATTGGAAATCAGCAGCATGCGGCGTGTCAGACGTTATTGACTAAAACCTGTGTCCTGTCCGAGTTTTTCTTTCCGTTCTAAGACCACAGGTTTCCTTTTCGGAAAAAGCCCCGCAACCCTGCTGGATCCTTACTTTTTGCTGACACCTCTTTGAAGAGCGCGTGGAATTTAGCTTTACTTGTTTTTTTTTTTTTGACTGATCGACATTTTGACAATTCAAAAGCGCCTGAATTGGTCTATAAACGTTTCTGATTTCTGAATACTACGCGCTGTCGACGGCTTGGGCTTGGTCCGGACAATTACCGGACGGCCAGACGGCGAGATACCCATTGCTCGTCGTCTGCAAGTCCATGCCTACTGTGGTTGGTAGCGGCGGGTCAGAGTTGCGGCAGCTGGAGCATGAAGAGGTCCGTTCCCTCTTGCGTTCGGCCCTCTCCTTCGTTAGCATTACTGCTTCGCAGAAGGAGCCTGCCATTACTCTGTAATGTTGGGGTCCCTAAAGGTGGTCTCAAGGAAACAACCACATGCGTGACGTACTATTTATTGAGTGCAATGCATGGCACATCGAATCTTCGCATATGAGGTATATTGCTAACTCAGCATACATATAAAGGAGTGTACTTACTTACTAAAATAAGAGAGCATACCTATTATATTCTACACTTCACCTCATCGCTCCAAGCCATGGACCGGATCCAGGTCGCCGCCGCCGATCGCCATCCATGAGGACCCGGCGGTGCTCCGCCACAGTGGGTCATACCTCCATCGTGTCCTCCGGGCGGTTCACAATGGTCACACTCGGGCATTTCTTCCATCTGAATCCGAATTAGGAACCTCCCGAACTTATCATGTCCGGTGAGGACCTGCGTTATGATGAAGGTAAGGCGCCTCTCCAGCCACTCTTCAAAGAAGGGACTTAACGCTATGATTATGGCGTGCTAGAACTGGGTCGCAACAGTTGCTGTCGCTATGAGATCTCGCCATAACTCTGTACGCTATGTCATGACGGCGGTATTTCCATGCGCAAATCCAGATCTGGCTAGGAGGCTTGCCGCTTCGTGGGAGGCCGTGCGGTATTTATACACTCTGTGTCTACATCACTCACTTACTCTCCTGCCGCAGGTCTGCTGAAGAAATTTCTATTGACATAAGCAGCGACTTTTGGATAGAAGAATACTTGTTCTTTTCGTTTTTAAGACTGTGTACATAAATATTTAAATAATGACCTTACTTAACTTTAGTTTCATAAAGTTTTGATTTCCTACCCCTCAACAAGTGCCTACTTGAATTCCCAGTACCTTTCGTTAAAACTAATTGAATAAGATTGGCTGGCGCACTCCCGCAGAGAACTACCACAGGCTGCACGGCGTGCTGTCGGCGCTGCGCGTGCCGGCGCTGGAGGCGCTGCGGCGCGAGTGCCGCACGCGCTACTCGGACGCGCTTCGCGCCTACGTCACGCAGTACTTCGGCCGCCCGCTCGAGAAGCTAACGCAGTTCTTCGAGGTGAGTGCGGCGCGTCGGAGGCGGCGGCGAACCTGTGTGTGTCGGTAGTGACGCAGTGTGTGTGTGCAGGGCGTATCGTAGGCGGTGGCGCAGGGGGTGCGCGAGGACGAGGTGTGCTACCGCGTGTGTGTGTGTCGGTAGTGACGCAGTGTGTGTGTGCAGGGCGTGTCGGAGGCGGTGGCGCAGGGGGTGCGCGAGGACGAGGTGTGCTACCGCGTGTGTGTGTGTCGGTAGTGACGCAGTGTGTGTGTGCAGGGCGTGTCGGAGGCGGTGGCGCAGGGGGTGCGCGAGGGCGAGGTGTGCTACCGCGTGTGTGTGTGTCGGTAGTGATGCAGTGTGTGTGTGCAGGGCGTGTCGGAGGCGGTGGCGCAGGGGGTGCGCGAGGACGAGGTGTGCTACCGCGTGTGTGTGTGTCGGTAGTGACGCAGTGTGTGTGTGCAGGGCGTGTCGGAGGTGGTGGCGCAGGGGGTGCGCGAGGGCGAGGTGTGCTACCGCGTGTGTGTGTGTCGGTAGTGACGCAGTGTGTGTGTGCAGGGCGTGTCGGAGGCGGTGGCGCAGGGGGTGCGCGAGGGCGAGGTGTGCTACCGCGTGTGTGTGTGTCGGTAGTGACGCAGTGTGTGTGTGCAGGGCGTGTCGGAGGCGGTGGCGCAGGGGGTGCGCGAGGACGAGGTGTGCTACCGCGTGTGTGTGTGTCGGTAGTGACGCAGTGTGTGTGTGCAGGGCGTGTCGGAGGCGGTGGCGCAGGGGGTGCGTGAGGACGAGGTGTGCTACCGCGCCGCCTTCAGCAAGCACGAGCTGCGCCGCGTGCTGGCCATGTACCCCGCTCACGAAGGTACGCCATACCACTGTTCAAAACATTATTTACTGTCGCGCCAGCGACACCAATTAAACTGGAATACGTTAAAGAAACAGTTTAGTCTCTCGACACGTACATGACTGAAGTATTTTCCCACAGATAAGTCATACCACTCTAGTAATATCAGTCCGGCTAACAACCTCGATAGATAACATTCTTACTATGGTACGCTCGGTGCTGTGACTGTTACTTTATATATCTTTGTTGGTAGTAAACAAGATAGTATTAAGTGTGTACAGTCAGTATACTATTACTTATCCAAATTGAAAAATATTGTTGAAAAGCTACGAGTATATATGTGAAGCAGGGGAGCCAATTTGCTATAGCCGTCCGAGCTTCGGGAATTTCTGCTACGCATCGAGTCCTTGAATCACACCGGCGCCGGCGCTAAACCACCAAACAGTGACGCATCACTTTTCTAAAGGTCATTTTTCACTTTCGTCCGTCGAAATTAATTTTTAATCGACTTAAAAAAAAGGAGGAGGTTCTCAATTCGGTTGTATTTGTTTTATGTTTGATACCTCAGCTCCGACGTTTATGTTTGATACCTCGGCTCCGACGTTATGGACTGATTTGCAAATATTTTTTTCCCCTGTTAGGATTTGCTTCCAGATTGGTCCCATTTTTTCCAAATCCAGTTCTAATGATGTAATCCATGTGGAATCGAGGAAACTCCTCAAATATTATAGGCAACCATATAGTGATTTGGATATTTTCTGATGATGATGGAGCCGGAAGGTAGACACCGGAACTCCGTAATTAATCAATGTATCCAAACCGTGTCTGGGCTTATTAGAATTGTCATGAGATACACTTTGACTATAAGGTACTATCGAACTGATCTGATGATGGAGCCGCCGGAAGTTAGGCACCGGATCAATATATCCTTTTTTTGTTTTGGGGGGGAAACCTTCAAGAGGCGCCTGGGCTTTTGGGGAAAAGACCAGGGTGTGGGATTTTTACCTCACTAAAACTACCCCGGTGATCACCATCCCCGTGGGCCCCGTGACCTCTTAAAAGACCACCCTGGAACCCCATCTGTACAACGCCTTTTAGGGCACATCCCACTTTAGAGGCCTCCCCTTAGCCTCGTTGTGTGCCCTTAGCACGTGGTCACTGTGCCACTGTCCTTCCTGAAGTCACTTGGCAGGCGAACAGAGTCCCCACTCTGAGAGCCCGTGACCTCAGAGTCCCGCCTACCTTAAATCAGTGGCGTGCCTAGGGTTTCAAAATAAGGCAAGCCCAATAAAATTATAACCGATTTCAAAAAGAAAGTTCAGTTTTCGACTGAGTATGTAGGTACCTACGTATGTATCATCCCGATTTTCTCATAAACTACTGGTTAGGTACAATAAATTAAAGTGAATTCATCCATCTTCTTCTTTCTTCAATTTCTCTCTTGCTTGTCGTGCGGTGAATGAGGTAACCAAAGCTCTCTGAAGGCATGCTAGTGCTAGATTGAATATAATAAACATATCAGCAATTGCATACCTCCGGTGGCTTTGAAAAAAGCCGTTTGGTTTACTTCATTGCTTGAGGGAACAAAGTTATGGTAAGTAGTTGCTTGCTTCGTAACAGGACTAACAGGTTACAGACAAAAAAAAAAAAAACAAAACAGGAAGGTACAAAACGAAAGTTAAAAAATAGCTAGATAGAATGTAATAAGGAATTTAAATAAATTATTTATATTCTAATTGGAATCGTCTATCTTTCTTAAGAAATGATTTAATTACATCTGAGTAAAATGTTGGTGATCGTTTCAATTCTACAAAGAACTGTTTTTCAATAGCTATCATTGATAATTCGGAAAGACGCTCTTGACCTTGTGTATTTCTCAGATAGGTACGTTTAAGAGACGAAAAAGCACGTTCCGCGGAAGAACTTGTAGCCGGAATAGTTACAACAAGATACGCTAACTTTAACAGCTCGGGAAAGGCATCTTCGAGGTTATTCTCATGAATGAAATCAATTAATTCGAAAACATTACGATCTTTCAGATCAGGACTAGAATACAAGCAAATCAATTGGCTTTTTAATGTTTGTTTGTCGAAATAGTTTGCATAAATGTCAAATAATGAATCTAATTTCTCTGTAGGAAAATGTGAGTGATAATTGTCAATTTTTTTGTTGTTGAGCAGTTGGAAAAACTTGAATTTATAAATTTCAGAATATCGGTCAGTAATTTCGGTATTAATGTTATCAATTACTTCTACAAAAAGTCGTCTGTATTCTGTTTTTGCACAGCGTACGTTGCGTCTCAAACGAGGAGCCGAGTTATTTTGCAACGTATACTCATAAATTTGATCAAATTCGGAATGAAATTCAGCACGTAACCATGCCTGAAATTCCTTTATTTTATTAATACAATAACCGACATCAACTTGTGATTTTTGTAGAATATTGTACAAGCAGTCAGTTTTTTCAAATATCCGATGAAAAATAAAAAGAAAAAAATTGAAATTAAAAGATCGCAAAGTGTTTTCAAAATTCTCCGCACCTAAAATCGTATCCCCGTCCCAGTTCTGTGGATTGTCGCACAAATCAGAAAACAACTCAATAAGTTAACTTTTTCGTTCAAAAACCGTGTTTACAACTCGCGACATGTAAGTCCAACGTGTTGCAATTTTTTGTTGCATTTTGCATCAGGCAATTTTTTGCTGTAATGAGTATCGTAAAAAGCAGCTCGTTTTGTAATATTACTAAAAAAATTACACAAAGCCTGAAGGGCTGAAAAAAATAAACTAATCTCCTGAATTGTATTGCATGATTTAGACAACACTAAAGCCAAAATATGTGCATTACACCAAAAAATGTAAATTGCTTATGGACAAACATTAACTTTTTGTTGCACTCCATTTCTTACACCGGACTTTACACTAGCACCGTCATAGCTTTGCGCTACTAATTTTGCGTGCAATCATGTCTATTCAATAATTCTAAAATAATATTAGACAGCGAGTCTGCTGTGCGACTTTCCGACACATTAAGAAAGCCCAAAAAACGGTCATGAATTTCATTTTTATAATAATATCTGAGAATTAAGCACAGTTGTTCTCTATGACTAACATCGGGGGTTTCGTCAATAATAATTGAAACAAATTTTGTTTGCCTGACTTCGTAATCGATGCAAGTTTGCATCACATCGGCTACGGAATGAACAATAGTTTTGAATTTCGTTAGATAAATAACTAGGCCCCGGTTTGTCACTTTCCTGATACTGCATATGCTTTTCTAAAACGACATCGTATTTTGAAATTAAGAAGACCAGTTCTAAAAAAATGCCTTTATTTAATGAAGTTTTGGACTCATTATGTCCTCTTAAAAAAAGTTCCTGTTATGCTAAATGACAAACAATATCGACTAATCTTTGAAATACACTACGGTTGTTATCAACGCGCGTGTTATATTTTGAAATTTCCTCAGATAACTGGCGTGATATAGATGTCTCAATTTTAATGGCGCCAGATATGTTATTTCGTCATGATAATGTGTTTATGACAGTGCGCAAGTCACTGCACCGGCTGTACCGCACCGTGGAGAAGCACCTCAGCGAGGAAGGTGGGCTGCTGCAGGTCGTGTGGCGGGCAATGCAAGAGGAGTTCATCGCGCAACACGTGGCGCTGCAGGTGAGTGGTGCCTTTGGTACGTGTGTGTACTGTAGTGCCGCGTGTGGCGACGTGTGTGCGGCGCCGGCGGTTCGTGTGTGTACTGTAGTGTGCGTGTGGCGGCGTGTGTGTGTGTGCGGCCGGGCGGCTGCAGGTGTGTGGCGCCGGCGGTGCGTGTGTGTACTGTAGTGTGCATGTGGCGGCGTGTGTGTGTGTGCGGCGGGGCGGCTGCAGGTGAGTGGCACCGGCGGTGCGTGTTTGTACTGTAGTGTGCGTGTGGCGGCGTGTGTGTGTGTGTGCGGCCAGGCGGCTGCAGGTGTGTGGCGCCGGCGGTGCGTGTGTGTACTGTAGTGTGCATGTGGCGGCGTGTGTGTGTGTGCGGCGGGGCGGTTGCAGGTGAGTGGCGCCGGCGGTGCGTGTGTGTACTGTAGTGTGCATGTGGCGGCGTGTGTGTGTGTGTGCGGCGGGGCGGCTGCAGGTGAGTGGCGCCGGCGGTGCGTGTGTGTACTGTAGTGCCGCGTGTGGCGACGTGTGTGTGGCGCCGGCGGTGCGTGTGTGTACTGTAGTGTGCGTGTGGCGGCGTGTGTGTGTGTGCGGCCGGGCGGCTGCAGGTGTGTGGCGCCGGCGGTGCGTGTGTGTACTGTAGTGTGCATGTGGCGGCGTGTGTGTGTGTACGGCGGGGTGGCTGCAGGTGAGTGGCACCGGCGGTGCGTGTTTGTACTGTAGTGTGCGTGTGGCGGTGTGTGTGTGTGGCGCCGGCGGTGCGTGTGTGTACTGTAGTGTGCGTGTGGCGGCGTGTGTGTGTGTGCGGCCGGGCGGCTGCAGGTGTGTGGCGCCGGCGGTGCGTGTGTGTACTGTAGTGTGCATGTGGCGGCGTGTGTGTGTGTACGGCGGGGTGGCTGCAGGTGAGTGGCACCGGCGGTGCGTGTTTGTACTGTAGTGTGCGTGTGGCGGTGTGTGTGTGTGTGCGGCCAGGCGGCTGCAGGTGAGTGGCGCCGGCGGTGCGTGTGTGTACTGTAGTGCCGCGTGTGGCGACGTGTGTGTGGCGCCGGCGGTGCATGTGTGTACTGTAGTGTGCGTGTGGCGGCGTGTGTGGTGTGCGGCCGGGCGGCTGCAGGTGTGTGGCGCCGGCGGTGCGTGTGTGTACTGTAGTGTGCATGTGGCGGCGTGTGTGTGTGTACGGCGGGGTGGCTGCAGGTGAGTGGCACCGGCGGTGCGTGTTTGTACTGTAGTGTGCGTGTGGCGGTGTGTGTGTGTGTGTGCGGCCAGGCGGCTGCAGGTGTGTGGCGCCGGCGGTGCGTGTGTGTACTGTAGTGTGCATGTGGCGGCGTGTGTGTGTGTGCGGCGGGGCGGTTGCCGGTGAGTGGCGCCGGAGGTGCGTGTGTGTACTGTAGTGCCGCGTGTGTGTGTGTGCAGGTGGGCTGCGGCAGGTGAGTGTTGCCGCTTGTGCGTGTGTACTGTGGTGCCGCTTGTGACGGTATGTGTGTATGTTCAGGCGCGCATCGCGGCTTGCTACCCGGCGGCGGGGCTGGCGTTGCCGTTGACGACGCAGCACATCCTCGACGCATTCTCCGACATCGCTCGCGAGCATTGACAACGCGACAAGCTGCGACGCCGCAATTACTACTTAGCAGTAGAGACGGATTTCGTATCGCACATGTCACATACCTACCTATGTAAGTACGCTTATATCTGCATATATATATATATAATGCAAAACAACTCTTGAATGTCTGAGTCTTATCAGTAACCGCTTGTTAAGTTCTGTAACAAGATTTTTATTTTTGTAAATAGGATCCTGGGTTATTATACATATAATGCCTTAACATAACACTTGGCAATGTAACTAGATGTTTATGATATTTTTTATTTTATGATTGTTGTATTATAAAGTCGTTTATTCTTAACATGTAGTTTATTTGACCACTTCCCCCATCTTAATCCACACCTTGACCACTCTAACACACATTGCGTCACCCCGCTGTTGATCCCAACATTTTTAACCAACTTTAAAAACAGGAAGTTCTCAATGCGGTTGTACGTTTTACTTGAAAGAGTATACTTCCATGTCCCATTTCTATCAAAATGTGGTTCTGATGATGGTATACATGAGGAATTGATGGTTTTCTATAAATAAGGTAATATTTAAGTTTCTCTCAATTTTTCATGTATACACATACCTACATAGCGATTTTGCTAAGTTCATAAAGAATGCACATTCAAAAATAACCATTTGATGACCACAGATGGCCAACGGCACTTAAACGTACCGATATTTCGATAGGCATGTGATTATAACAAAATAAATTTTAACGAACTCTGCTATTGAAAATGGTATCACAAAAAAAAAATTAAAAAGTATGATTTAGTCTAGATTATTTTTATAGGTTAAAACCCGACTGTTGCAGTTATGTTTTAATTAAATTGGTTTCTACGCTACTGGCCTGAACTTATTTTTTTCTTTTCTGTTTTTATTTAAAGCTATTTTTTCGCAGTCGGGTTTTTTACTTTTTAAATTATTATTTTTTTTTTACACTTTTTGGTTAATATAGTCTAATATCACTATTTATTCACTCTATTTTAGGCGTACCTACAATGTTCACAAACCTACCTTGTCATCAACCTCGCTTTTTTGCATCTTAAATAAAATTGAAGTGTCTGTTTGTATTATCCAAAAACAATAATTTGTTTACTAAATGTATATCAAAGTGTATTCAATACCTATAACAAAAACGTGAACTTTGATATTTATGATTAGTTATCGGTTTGTTCCGGCTAACATCCGAAACGGCTAGACCGATTTTGACAGGACATTCACTGACGGATAGCAAATGTTACAAGCAATTACTTAGGCTACTTTTTATTGGGATATAGCTAATGTTATAATGAACACGTATTAAAATTAAGTAGCTTTAGCCAGCGGTTTCGCGCGCGGGAAGCCGCTGGCTAAAGCTACCCCTCCTAATTAGCCTGAATTAGCTTGAACAAGGCCTTTTAGACACCCCGTCGACGTCGAAGAGGAGGCGCAGTGGTTCCGCGGGGCGATGACGAGAATTTGCGACGCGTCCATGCCTCGTGTCCGCACTCAACCCACAAGGCGCCGGTTGTACTGGTGGACCGCCGAAATCGCGCAGATGCGCAGGACCTGCGTGGAAGTCAGGCGCCGGTACACTCGATACCGGAGGAGACGTCGTCGGGTTCCGGAAGAAGAGGCTGCGCGGTATGAGGTGTACTGCGCGGCGAAAAAGACTCTGTGGCTGGCCATCGGCGAGTCGAAGACTCGATCCTGGGAGGAGATGCTTGCGACCTTAGATGCAAATCCATGGGGGCGTCCTTATCGTACGGTCCGAGGGAAACTTCGTGCCTGGGCGCCAACACTCACTGAGAGCCTCGAGCCTCAGTTGCTGGAGGTAGTGGTCGCAGCTCTCTTCCCTGCTAGAGAGGAGCACACACCGCCGCCGATGGCTTTGCCCACAGACACAGAGTCAGAGGATGAGGAGGTCCCCGAGGTGACACAACCAGAGTTGAGGGCGGCTGTGATGCGGCTCCGGGCCAGAACCGTTGCCCCGGGACCGGATGGAGTTCCCGGCCGCGCGCTCGTCCTCGCTCTGAAGGAGCTGGAGCCCTAATTGAGAGGACTCTACTCAGCTTGCCTTGAGCAGGGCCACTTCCCCACTCAGTGGAAGACAGGTCGTCTGGTCCTGCTCAGGAAGGCGGGGCGCCCAGTGGACTCGCCGTCCGCGTACCGGCCCATAGTGCTGCTTGACGAGGTGGGTAAGCTTTTTGAGCGGATTATTGCTGCCCGCCTCGACGGTCACTTGTACAGAGAGGGGCCGGATCTGGACGACAGTCAGTTCGCTTTTCGGCATGGGCGCTCCACTATCGACGCCATAATGCGAGTGAGAGTCCTGGCGGAGGAAGCGGTTTCCCGGGGCGGGGTGATGGTGGCGGTGTCCTTGGACATCTCCAACGCCTTTAACGCCCTGCCCTGGAGCTGTATCCGGGAGGCCCTAAGGTACCATAGGGTGCCCCACTACCTCCGCCACATCATTGGGGCTTATTTGTCGGAAAGGTGTGTCATCTACAGGGGACGCGATGGCGAGGGCCGTCGCGATATGTCGTGCGGTGTTCCACAGGGCTCGGTCTTGGGGCCACCCTTGTGGAACATCGGTTACGATTGGGTGCTGAGGGCCGAGCTCCAACCGGGTGTGGACCTGACGTGCTACGCAGACGACACGCTGGTCACGGCCCGGGGGAGCTCATACAGGGAGGCAGCGTTGCTGGCGACGGCAGCGGTTTCACGGGTGGTGAGCCGCATACGGCGCCTGGGCCTGGAGGTGGCTCTCAACAAGTCGGAGGCTATGGCCTTTCATGGCCCCCGACGGGCGCCGCCGCCGGGATCACACATCGTGGTCGGGGGGTTCCAAATCGCTGTCGAGTCTACCATGAAGTACCTAGGATTGGTTCTCGACAGCCGGTGGGACTTTGGCCCTCACTTTCGGCAGCTGACGCCCAAGTTGATGGGCGCAGCAGGCGCGCTCGCAACGCTGCTTCCCAATCTAGGAGGCCCGAGCACTGCCTGTAGGCGGCTGTATTTGGGGATCGTGCGATCCATGGCCCTGTATGGGGCCCCGGTATGGGCTTCTGACCTGACGGCCGGCAGCATCGCAATCCTGCGAAGACCGCAGAGGGCGATGGCCGTCAGGGCTATCAGGGGATATCGTACGATCTCCTACGAGGCGGGTTGTGCACTGGCCGGATCTCCGCCCTGGGAACTGCAGGCGAGAGTCCTCGCCTCACTATACCGGTGGCGCGAGGAGATGAGGACGCGGGGTGTTGAACCGATGCAGCGCGAGGTCGAGCTGCGTCGGTCTCAGCTCCAAGAGGTCATGGTGGCGGAATGGCGGGACAGGCTTCTGCGCCCTACCTGCCTCTGCCTCGCCACCGTCGATGCGATCCGACCAGTGCTCGACGAATGGCTCGGGAGGAAGCACGGCTCCCTGTCATTTAGGGCGACGCAGATGCTCTCGGGGCATGGCTGCTTCGGGAAGTACTTGTGTCGCATAAACAGGGAGCCGGACGCTCGGTGCCATCACTGCACCGACTGTCGGGAGGACACGGCGCAACACACACTGGCAGAGTGTGCCGCATGGGAGGAGCAGCGCCGTGTCCTTGTATCTGAAGTGGGCCCCGACTTGTCGCTTCCGGCCGTCGTTCGTTCGATGGTCGGAGGCGTCGAGTCGTGGGATGCGGTGATCTCCTTCTGTGAAGCCGTAATTTCGCAGAAGGAGGCTGCGGAGAGAGAGAGAGAGGCCGTGGCCACTCTTCCGTGGCGCAGCAGACGAACCAGGCGTCGGCGGAGGGCAGACAACGCCCTCTTCCAGCCCCCATAAAGAGGTCCGGAGGGACGGTGGACTCGGACTCGGGGTCGTCCGCCGTCCCCCATCCAGCAAGACCCGAGGCGGCGGCGCGTAGTGTTCCACGCGCGCCCCTATTTGACGTCGCGGGGGGAGGACACCTCACACTCCCCGCGGGCTTGAGGTGGCCCGCGTAGGCGGGCCGGCACTAGCCGGGGATCATGGATGGCGCATTAGCTCCCACAATCCCCGGTCCAAGTGTGGGAGGGAACACCGAGGTGGTTTTTAGTCAGTAAGTCTGACAGACCCCTTCGTCTGCCCCAGGCGAAGGACATCCATGAGGGTTTTCCACCCCGGCAACAAAAAAAAAAAGGCTTTTAGACACCAATAACCCCGTGGATTTTAAGATCAGTTGCATAAAAAGTTCTATGATGGGGCAATTCTAAGAGATCTATTGTGTAGTTAACTTGGAGGAAAGTCTGAAGTGATTATCACATCGCATCCAATTTTACGTTCAAGTGCGGGAACCCTGAACGCGCGGGGCCTGTAGCATTTGCTACTGTTGCTACATGGCTAATCCGCCACTGCCGAAAGCGAGACTCGCGCGAGCGCGGGTGCGGCGGCGGCGGCGCGGGCGGCCGGCTCGCCGCACTTCCTATCTTAACAGTTTACCTATGGGCGCTTACCTACCTACCTAACTGTTCTGTGACATTAAATTAAAACGAACCATCGAAATACAAGCAAATTACCTACTTAACTACTTCTCTGAAACAACTGATAGGTTAAAAACGATAATTCACCATTTAATGTTGAATTTAAACAATTGTCCAATGAACAGTTAAAATAACTTTTTTTTTTTTTAAAATTCACAAAAAAATCACAGACGCGGGCTAAACTGTACTATACCGGACAACGAGTTTTACGCTCATAATTTTATTTTGGAAAGGTTTATGTCTAAAAAGTAATTACGCAAAGTCTCTATGTTAGGAAACATAGTTTTTGAGAAAAAAATAATGAAAATCGATAATTTTTCGTAATATTTGACGCCATTTTTCATTTCATTGACACATTCCATTAAAATGACGAATAATATAGCCAAATGACGAGTAATATAGCCAAATGACGAGTAATATAGCCAAATGACGAGTAATATAGCCAAATGACGAGTAATATAGCCAAATGACGAGTAATATAGCCAAATGACGAGTAATATAGCCAAATGACGAGTAATATAGCCAAATGACGAGTAATATAGCCAAATGACGAGTAATATAGCCAAATGACGTATTATTAAGTGAATTTAGCTTGTATTGGACAAGCTAAAAGCTAAATTAATAATATTTGAAAAAAGTAAAAAATAAGCCTTTTTTTTTGTAACGAGAATCGAAGTACAAAAATACTTGCGCTAGCGCCAGTGAGCGATTCTTATCTGTCATAAGATATTTTTTTTTGCATACTAAATATAGGGCTCTCTGACTCGGATAGATCAGGTTAGGTTAGGGTTATTTTTTTAAACCACCCAGAAAACTTTTTTTTTTAAATCTAAGTACATAAAAGTATACAATTGCTACAATGGGAGGTTAGGTTAGGGTTATTTGTTTTTAAACCACCCAGAAAACAATTTTTCAGTGCACAAATATTTTTATACGATGGTAGTGCACTCCCCGACACAACAAAAAAATTTTTTGTCATCTAAATACAGGAAAGTATACAATTGCTACAGTGGAAGGTTAGGTTTTAAACCACCCAGAAAACTATATTTCAGTGCACAAATATTTGTAGACAATGGTAGAGCGCTCCCCGACAACAAAATTTATTTTTTTCATTTTTAAATACTTTCATAGTATACAATTGCCACTGTGGGGGTATAGTCCAAGGGGTTTAAGCTGATTCTCCTCCCTAAAACCCCCAAATCTATGGTACGTACGTACGGTATAGTACAGTTTTACCCTTATTTCATATATCAACTAACATTAAATACGTTTTAAATTTGTATCTTGCCTACAGCTAAATGCATTTTGAATTCCTATTTTGTGTTGTGTCCTAAATAGGAAGTGGAAAGAAACGTAATCAATGTCAGTTAAAGTACTCTATCTTCCCAAATCTTAAATGTTTTATTTTGCAAGTTTGAGTGGCAATGTGACCTGCAAAATGCAATATAATTTCGCGGGTTACCTTTGAGAATGCCTCTTAAAATATCCCAGTCCCGCAAATACCGCGTGATTGCTAACTTCAATCCCGCTGGATTGCGATTTTAATGCGGGATTGGATTCCCTTATTATAAAAAAAAAAATAATAAAGGAAAAAAAAAAATAATAAAGGAAAAAATAAAGCGATTTTATTAGCCACACACCTTTTTTGTGTACCGTAACAGTTGAGTTCAAAGGTATAAAATGAAACCAGATTAAGAACGGTTCTTTAGGCTTCCTTTTTAATTCAGACCCTATAGGATGTTAAAAACAATTAAAAAATACACAAGAGGAAACTATTTATACTGATTATATTAAACTATCACATTGATATAGCTTAGGTTTAGTAATATGCCAGTGTCATTAGGAGCTGCGAGATTGCTGCGCCAAGTCCGCGCAGTCCCACACTGCCGTCTTACTAAAGCTGAACATGTTGATGTACGCATTCACATTTAATCCAGGGACTTGGGGGGTGAGTAGTTCAGGTACACTAATCCCGAAGCCTTAGCCTGAAACAAACAATTCATGTTCCATATTACAATTCTACTTTTTCGTATTAAAAATAAGTTAATTTGTAAAGAATAAACACCAATTTAAAAAATAATAATAAAACTATTTAATTGCTAAAACTGTAGCCAGTTTAAATACTTCTCTACAGTTGTAAAATGTTTGCTGGTTATATTGATTAGCTGCTAGCAGATATTCTTTACAAATAATTATATGTATAGAATGAAAAGGGCCTGTCTTTGTTCAGCTTACACAACTGCCTCTGTGAGACAACACAGTTTTCGCTTCGCAGTGGTAGAGGTTGGCTGGTGCCCTGCATGTTGCGGGTTCGACATTTATATCGCCAACAGATAATTGGTCTGGATGTCTTGTGTACGAGAGTTTACATGTTTGTGAATGCACCCACGATACAGGAATAAATCCTAGTGCGAGACAACATTTATATTTTATTTTAAAAGAAAAGAAGCTGGTAGACAATTGCAGATTTAATAAATAGTAGAACGGATTATCATGCTTCTTTTTTTAAGCATTACCTAAGACTGATTTTACCCACTACTAAAGATTGTTTTTCTTGTGCATATTCTCATGTTCCTAGTGTCCGACCGAAAGTTCGGTTTTAGTCGGTTTCGGCGGAAATCCCGTCGAAACTACGACCGAAACCGAAAACTGCATTCGGGAGTTCTCGCGCTGTGATCGGTCATATTCAGCGCGTTAAATTCCATCCAAGCGAGTAAGCGACGAAGACATTTACCGCGTCCACGTGCCTAATCATGTCGTGAAAGACTTGTGTTTGCAGTTCGTTTTGTTTGTCGTGTGATTTATTTTGAATTCGGTAAGTTTTATTACGCGATATAGCATAAAAATAGACAGTAAACATAAAAAAATAAATTCATTATAACAAACTAAATAGATAATAGTAGAATCAAAGTTAACCTAACTATCTAAAGACTGACTGATTATAATAACGTTTTCTTTATTTATTTTTCCCTTAAAACATGATCCTTGTAAGGAAGTTTCGGTTTCGTCTGAAACTGAGACTGTTGCCGAAATTCGGTTTCGGCTTCGGTTTCGGTCGTAAAAACCAGTCGACACTACACATCCCTGTGCCAACCTCATCTAACAGGTCTGTCTATGGTCTCTGCCCATCCCGCTGGCGGGCAACCAACATTCCACCTGCCGTCACTGCACCATGTCATGGTAAAGTGCAGTGACGGCAGGACACATTGTGTCCTGGCCAACTCTAATTGAACTCATAATAATAATTTAAATCCAATAAAAAGGGTCACTGAAAATAAATAGAAAGTCACAGGAGCTTTACAGTGACATAGAAAACTTACAACAACCAAGGTTGCGGCAGAGAAGGCAACGCCGACGAGCAGCGCCAGGTTGTAGCGGCGCTGCTGAGCGTCGTAGTGGGCCTGCCAGCTGCCGCGCGGCACGGGCAGCTCGTCCATGGTGGGCGGCTTGAAGTGCTCGTTGTGGTAGCGGCGCACTGCAACACCACATCACACCGCACATACAATCAACGCGTTTAACTGCTTTTCAAGTTTTTTTTACTTAGCTTATTTTGTCCCAAAATTGATGATGGAAGATGGATGGATTGTTTTGGTATAAAAGAAAAGGGAGTAAGCTGTGTTTACAGTTGATGACATTGTATGGTCACTACATAAGCGATAGTGTGACAAGTGACAGGGCAGAATGGAAGGAAAAAATATGTTGTATGACTCCAAATAACAAGGTACAAGGGCAGGAAGATGATGATTGCTTCACAACTGGACAAAGGCCTCCCTCATATCTTTCTAGCTCTATCTGTTTATTCTTCTCCAGCTAACCTGTCAGTGCCAACAAGTCCAGATTGTTTTGCATGCTTCAGTGTTATACATTTCATTTTATTTACAAAGGTTAAGTAAAATAGAAAAACAAACAGTACAAAAGATTATTATTTTATATCCCAAAACACATTTTTTATTCTGTCACATTAACATGAATTTACTATACAAGACATCAGTACCAGTGTTCCAAGAGATTGTTCAGGTTACACTATTCAATACTTTTTCCATACAAAGTTTGGGGGGTATTATTCCACAGTTTGACTTTGTACATCCAAAATAAAATGTGATTTGGTTTTATTAAATCCTATTATTAGTTTTGTCTGTGCAGAAACAGAAAAACTAAAAATAATGCCATCATAAAGTTATGAGCCAACAGAGCTGTTTTTTGGTGATTTTAATGAAGTTAAAAAGTTACAAAAATCATATAAAATCTGCAAACGAAGTTGGTACGGACAAAGCTTTATTACCGAAGAGTTCTATACAAATTATTGGAAATAGAATTTTGCAGTAGTTTTTTCATAAAAGCACTACTCTCAGATTTTACATACTGTCCAATATCATTTCAGTTCATAATGGTGTTTGTGTGCATGCAAACAATACATTGTGCATATAGACTTCGCCTAACTGCTCATACTTGGTATTATCAATGTTAGACACAATGTCAGTTGAGACATGGCACTTTTTGGCCTCACCCATCAGCGAGTTTAGTTCAGCCTTAATTTAGAATCATACTGTATATTAAATTTTTTCATTGTTTAGTCTTATAAGTGCTATTAGGTGTGGAACAGCTAATAACAAAGTTTGAGTGTTTGTATAGTTTAGCTGTAAATTGTTGCCTTCTGGCTGGAGGTTGCCAATCCCATTCCTACATTCCCTAAAATCAAATGGTTGTAGACTCTATTGTAGGTCTGCTGTTAGCATGGTAAGAGTATTGCATAGAATACACAATCTATAGCCGACATGCTTTCAAAGTAGTTGCTTCAGGGAAATGAATATTGATCCAATCAGTCAGTGTGAATTTTAAAGGAAAGTAGGTATGTCCATACTGTACCATAAAATTTACTAATGCATAGCAAAACCTGACCAACCTAAACAGTAGTTAACAAATTATATTAGATAGTGTAGTATAATACCCATATATAAGGAAAATGATACAGTACTTGTAGTATACACTGACAGAGTTAGGTTATCTCTGCAGATGTTATGTAACGTTCTACTTTTAAAAAATCAATACATTTTAGCTATACAGCCAATCTAAATGAAAAATTAGGCTTTCAGAAAAACAAGAAACAGTCACAAAGGAAACAAGAGCATATCTGTAGCAATGTTTGCGACAGATATGCTCTTGCTTTATTATTGATCCTCACTCGAAAGATTTTAAATAGCGTAAATAACATACCAGATTGCTGGAACAGCCTGGATACAATAGGTCGTGAAACATTCATGTTTATCTATTGACGAGTTGGCTTTTCTTGAAAATCTGAAAACTGAATTACTATCAGTCACTGAAAAAAATTCTTCGTGAATTAAAATTATAGAGAAGAGAACTAGTAGGAAAGCTCGTTGAAAATGTATCGATTGTTTTCATTTCATGTATCGATATTGATTATAAAATCGGTATTCCGAATATTCGAGTATTTAGCAATGTATAAATCGTTTATAAAACTTAATTTTATCACTTGTCTATTTTAACACATCCGCTCTATTCAGTTATAAAAAGCTGGAGTTTTATTTATACTCATAAAAACGCATCGAGTTGAGAATTTTCTGATATCCCTAGTAAAGACATAAGCCTAGTGAGGTGAGGATCGCAGACTGAGATCGGTATTGCCAGTTTATCAACAGTTGATATAAGATCATCAACAGTAATTCTAATCGATTAAAATAAGAATTTTCATTACGTCATTTAAATAATCGGACGTACTTATATATACGAAAACGAAACTTCATGAATCACCTGAAAAAACCAATCTGCAGTTTTGGATACCTTTGAAGTTTTGTTTTAGTATAATTTTTTAGGGTCCCGTTAGCAAAATAGCAAAAAACGGAACCCATATAGGTTCGTCATGTCTGTCTGTCCGTCCGTATGTCACAGCCACTTTTTTCCGCAACTATACGAACCATACTGTTGAAACTTGGTAAGTAGGTGTATTCTGTGAACCGCATTAAGATTTTCACACAAAAATCATACTGAGACTCAAATTTTTTTTTCATCAAACCCAAACCTGTGGGATATCTATGGATAGGTCTTCAAAAATGATATTGAGGTTTCTAATATATTTTTTTTCTAAACTGAATAGTTTGCGCGAAAGACACTTCCAAAGTGGTAAAATGTGTCGCCCCCTTTAACTTCTAAAATAAGAGAATGATAAAACTAAAAAAATATATGATGTACATTATCACGCAAACTTTCACCGAAAATTGGTTTGAACGAGATCTAGTAAGTTTTTTTTAATACATCATAAATCGTAAACCGCAATTTACCTTTCAAGATTGTACGGAACCCTCAGTGCGCGAGTCCGACTCGCACTTGCCCAGGTTTTTTTCACTGTAGATTTCACCTCTTAAATCATTAGTTAAAATAAATAAATAAGCGATATTTTTACGAATAAATAGTTTATTTCAATACAATATCTTTCAACACAATTACACGAAAAGTAAAGGCCATTGGCTCAAAAAGATGGGTAAGTATTATATTATATGGTATAGTTACAAAATCTCTAATATTTACAGGATATAACATCTGAATTTTATTTTATATAACGATCAGTTAATTAATAAATTTTGATATAATTTTAACGTGGAGCAGGAGGGGGAGGGGGGTTGGTAGTTGGGAGGGGGGTTGACCCCTATGGGTGGTTTAAAAAAAAAAAACCTCGAAGGAGGTGGTCCTTCTAACCTAAACCTGTCCGAGTCGGGGTGCCCCAATGTTTTGAGCTCGCTTCGCTCGCTCTTGCATCTTATGTTATCCTAGTAACAGGTTTAACTGCCTTTTGTACTCACATATAATCAGTGAGAGTATAGGTACTAACTTTGTTCGCGCAAAAGTCGGTCAAGTAGGCAGCAAATCGGTGTCCAGTGTACAAGCGTGGGTCAATCGTAATGGCAAACAATTCAACTTTCAAGTCTAGGAGATAAGCCAAGGTCGTCGAAAAAATCCACAAGAATTCCACGAAACACATACAATGCGTTCCAAATAAGATTAGGATCGATCGCCATGTAGTGACGTCACGTCATACTGTCAAATCGAAGAATCATTATGGTGAGCAAAACAAGATTTTTTTAAATTTATTTTATTTACAAACTGTGAATGAAAAAAGTTTAATCAGAATCCAGTTCTAATTTCTTGCGATTTGATAGTATGACGTGACGTCACAACATGGCAATCGATCCTATTCTTTTTGGAACGCATTGTAGAGCACATTCACGTAAGAGAAACGGAATGAATGACCGAAACTCAAATGGCTTTTTCTTTTTTTTTACGTTTCGTTTTACCGATGTAGCACGATATTTTACACCACAGGCAATATATTGTGACAGCTTTGGTTGTAAATCACCCATTTTAACGTTCCGTTTTCCCTTTTGTCAGATTTGAAGTTAGGAACTTATTTTTTAAATTTTTTGAAAAATATACATTACCTTGTAATAAGAGTAGTAGCGATATAATTGGGGACCCCAGCCCTACCAGATTTGACCCTTTTTAGTTCCCAAATCCTGCTCCACCAAACTAAAGTCAAGCCCTAATTTTTATAAGCATAAGAGACATTGATTATAAAATCTTTAGTTAAGCCACTCAAAAGAAATAAAACTTAATTAGTATAATATGAAAGAACAAAAGCTTTATAAAAACCATAATGACTAATCCAAATGATTCACTAACATTAGAAGGAGATCTGGTGGTCGGGGGCAGCGGTGGAACTGAAACGGTTTGTGGAAAAACCAACAGTCGATTGGTCCATGAACGTTTGGTCAACATTATCTTAATCCATTAACTTTTCATCCAAAGGACTTCTCATCCACGAACGTTTCGCCAGCAGAACTCTACGTCAGTGAATGTTTTGACCAATAACTTTTCACCCAAAGAACAGTTGGCCCATGGACTGTTCCCCAACAGAACGGTACGTCAGTGAGTGTTTAGGTAACCTCTTGAAGCAATAATAGCCTAGGGATATGACCGTTGGACAACCAAGTCACAGGTCGTAGGTTCGAACCCCGGGACGCACCATTGTCTTTTCGAATTCATGTGCGTATTATAAATTTACTAGCTTCTGCCCGCGGCTTTGCTCGCGTGAAAGTAGGATTCTCCATACAAACTTTGGACCCCCGTTTCATCCCGTTAGGAGGTCAATTTTGAGGAAGCCTTTCTTAGTGTTCGCCTACGTCAAAAAAGGAAGCTTTGTGCAAAATTTCACGCCCCTAGTCCCAGTAGTTTCGGCTGTGCATTGATATGTCAGTCAGTCAGTTTTCTCTTTTATATATATAGATTATGACTTGCTGAAACCGGTGAAGGAAAACATCGTGAGGAAACCAGCACATCTGAGAGATTTTTCAACGGTGTGTAAAGCCATGTCAATAGAAAGATTTGGAACAATTTAATATACTAAAGATATTGTAAGGGCTGTCCTATTTGATGTCTCAGGAATGTCACCAAGGGAAAAACGCTACTATTTAATGGTCACTGTTCTAACTTAACCTGACCCACATACATGATCGCTTCGTTTGGTCACCCTCGTGGCTCCGCAGCTGCATTATATTACAGTAAAGATTTTCAATACGCCGCGTCAACTTGAAAAATGATAACTTTCTACTAGGTATAATCTCGAAAGTTAAAACAAGTAGGTATTATAGTAAAAAAAAAATAAAGAAAATGGAGGTTTGTATGTTTTCTAAATTCAAAATCTAGCGACATGCGCGCGGTATCAAAAACGACGCCGTAATGACAAAGGAATAGTGGAGCTAGCCACTATTCCTGTGCTGTTAGTTAGTTCCAGGTGTGGCCACGGGTGGCGCTGAGGTCGATTTACGTAGCGAACGTTGTATTATCTAGGATCATCGATTTAAATGTACTACACAAATAAACGTGGAAAAAGTACGATATACTCTCATAATAGACTTCGGACGTCAAACGGAACACGTAATATAATTAACGTTGATATTAATTAAGCCCATTCAGGAAAGAACGTCATATACGACTTTTTGCATTATTTACAAGAAAAGGGTTTTTTCTTGTCTAATCAAAAAACTTTTATGATATTAGCAGATTATGAATAATAAATCCTAAAAGTTTAATAAATAATTTAATTAGGAAAATCCCTATCCTATTAATTGTGGAAATCAGTAAATTGACTAAATCGATTAAGTTGAGCTGTTTTACTTGTTTTACTATGCTTGCAAGCTTGCAACAAAAGCAAACAAAATATGTACGATCGATAATAGCTTTAGTTTATCTATTTAAAAATTAGATATAATGAGTGATTATAATATGGTCATTTTGTTACAAGCTTTTATTTAGTTTCACCTGTCCCGATGTTTGCTTGTTTGTAATCAAATTTTGCAAATTTTTGATCCATTCCCGGTTACCGATTGAGCTGAAATTTTGCATGCATGTAGGTATAAATCAGATGACAATGCGAAATTATTATGACATGGAGCTGATCTGATGATGGAACAGGGAGGTGGCCATAGGAAGTCAGTAGTTAAACGACACAACCCCATCGAGTTAGGACTCGTTTGATACGTCTTGACGAGTACTTTGATGCTAGATGACCTGGTATAATATATATAGGTACCAGGGTCTGATGATGGAGTGTGATAAGTGAATGTGTTCCCGAAACGCTTTGTACTTATGGGGGATGTCTACATGTACCGATGGCGCAACGCCGTGCGTCTAGTGGTCCAACGGTTTAACGGACTTGGTGGAATTAAATTATGCAATTCCAGTGTACAAATGCACACTGCCCGAAATGTAAACGATAGAAAACCGACAGGCCACCAACTCGGCTGACGACCCGGAACGACTGGAGCTGGAAATAATGATAACATTTTTTATTTATTTAGGTTACTATTTGTGCTAACCTTCAAATATATTTACTCGGAAACCCTCTTAAAGAGGGTTTTCGAGTAAGTGTATTTAAAACGAGGGGCCTTACCGCTTTCAGGTGTGGAATACCACAGCAAAAAGTGAAAATTAAAAAACTTTTACACGAACACTTATCTGTAGGCTATACAAATACTAGTTCCGTGCGGGATCCCCGGCAGCGGCGGCAGCGCAGCATGCAGCGGCGGCAGCGCAGCATGCAGCCAATCGCTTAACCACTGCGCTAACCGTGTCGTCAAAATAACTTTAATTTTATTTTGGAAGTTGTTGTCAAAACATGAAGAAATAAAACCAGAAACTCCGAGAACGACATTGCTGGTACCTAGATTGATTATTGTTACTTATTTACTCTGGAGTCCCTTACCAATAACTCTCATCCCCATACGCATTTAATAGGTAATCTCTTATTATTTCTCTGTGTACATCAATAACAAAATAAATATAAGGAATGAGTCCTCTAATAAGGGCATTCATTGCATGCAAGCCGTTCAAGGTGTCTGTATGCAATCAAAAACATATTGTATGTTGTATTGATTGCAGAGCAGCTACCTACCGACTCGTGTGTTACGTGCATCACTAACTATAATTACGTGCCCATTTACAAAACCGCTCGCTGCTAGTTGCCACATTAACAATAAACACTATCAGCGCGGTGACAGCGAGCCTCGCTCGAGATTACGCGAAGGGAAACGATGCCAACGAACGACATCACGCAAGTGGGGTCAGCGCAGCGCTCACGACTCGGCTCAGTCGCGAGAGGCGCGGGCGGCGGAGCGCTTGCGCAACTCGGCTGGTTTTGTGCCCGTGCAGCGAGCGCCAGAGCTTCTTTGTTTACTTTGTGTTTCTGATTCGGACGCGGTGCACTAGTCGCGACCTCGCGAGATGCACCCCCTCGGCCCCGGGAGCAGTCAGTACGTAGCACTGTATCGCTTGTGAGCTTCTGTAGACAAGTGCTGGTGTGTTTGCGATATGGAGTGGTTTAAGGGCCTGGCGGGGCGCGTGCGGCAGGAGCCCGCGGCCGACGAGGACGAGGCGGCGCCTGAGGGCGCGCCACTGTTGGAGACGGTGCAGGAGAAGCGCGAGCGCTGGCGCAGCATCTACGTCATCTACTTCACCATGTTCCAGATGTCACTGGGCTTCAGCATCGTGCTGACCGGCGTGTGGCCCTACCTCGACAAGGTGAGCTGTCCCGCGTACTCGCAATTGATCACCGCTACTCACACAACGCCTCAAGGTGTTCAACTAGTCAAAGTCGTTCGCGGGGAAAGTGCGTGAGGCCACTATGTACACAGCTACACTATACATCTATGCCTGGACTGTGCAGTTCCCTGTATGCCCATAGGGCGTCTCAGCGCTGATCCTAGTCAAGTCTCACAAATAATCACCAAACAACTTTTCTTGACAAAACATTAGAGTGTTGAAAGAAAAAACTGATTTGAATATATTAAAGTCATTGTTGCTTTCAAATTTAGCTGATTTTGGTCGACTTGGGGAACAATAGCGTAGAGTAGACAGCTAACAGGTGAAGTAACTTGGTACTTACGTAGCTATCTACGCAAAACTGTACTAACTTCAAGAGAGCACATTAGGTAAATAAAATAAAAAAAAAATCTGATTCTGACAATACATATTGTAAGTACTACTTAATTGGTTTAATACAACACACAATACATTTTGCAAAGTCATTATTTTGTAACTATTGTTTTCGAGGTTTTCGAGAGTTGTGTGTTGGATAACCATGTGTAGACAGGTACCTGTCTGAAACTTACTTCATGTGCCAGTGATGTATAGATATTCGTTGAGTTGCATGGGAGTTTTTTTTTAATCTTTATTTTTAGAGCTTTTTCGAGGTATAACATAGAACTTCCTTCTTTTTGAAGTCGGTTAAAAAATAAATAAAATTTCATTCACTATAATTATATTGGCCGTACGCTACGGTGTTGTTGACGTAATAATCTTGCCATACGTGCGTGATACGAGTGTTGCTCAAAAGTTTGGAGTCAGAACATGAAGAAATTTTTTTATAATTAGATAGGTACCTACCTACTTGTAACCTTGTACAATGTAATCTTGTCCTCCTGCTGTCTTTTATTTAGTTCTCCGGTGAGCCCGACCACAGACTACCACTCTACCTAGGTACTCGTAGGTAGGTACCAATTTAGTTCTCCGTTCAGCCCTACCACAGACTACCACTCTACCTAGGTACTCGTAGGTACGTACCAATTTAGTTCTCCGTTCAGCCCTACCACAGACTACCACTCTACCTAGGTACTCGTAGGTACGTACCAATTTAGTTCTCCGTTCAGCCCTACCACAGACTACCACTCTACCTAGGTACTCGTAGGTACGTACCAATTTAGTTCTCCGTTCAGCCCAACCACAGACTACCACTCTACCTAGGTACTCGTAGGTAGGTACCAATTTTAAGACAAAAATAATGGGGTTTCTCCCAGGAAATTTGGTAAGTAAAGAATTTTATAAAATTCAAAGAATATTGCTCGAAGTTTTTATTGAAATATGTAGTAAATTCAATTTAACACCTTTGTATATTCCGGGTTTTCGGAAGATGAAAGAAGCGCAGGAGCAAACTCACGGAGGCCATGTTACACACCTTTCAATGTCTTCCGAATTAAAACAATTAATAATTTATACTAATAATAATAATTAATTATTATAATTTTATATTAATTAATAATTGAGCCGCGTCGGAAATTCCGACGCGGCCACACTTTGCTCTGTATAAATTATGCACAATGAAAGTGTTCCAAAGAATAACCCCCGACTAGTGCAAGCAGGGCAAAATCACATCATCATCTTCCTGCCCTTTTCCCGTGTTTGGGGTCGGCGCAACATGTTTTTTTCTTCCATTCTGCCCTGTCATTCGTCATGCTATCACTAACTTCCTTTTCTTTCATATCACTCTTCACACAATCCATCCATCTTTTCTTTGGTCTTCCTCTCCCTCTCCATCCATCCACATGTAAACTCATAACTCTTTTAGTAACATGCGCTTCATCGGGCAAAATCACAAACAAAAATGGCAAAATAGGCCTTATTTATTTATTTATGGCACACCAACGACTTATTCACTAGTACATTTTATATACAAAAATAAAACTTAAAATCTAGAGTGAATTTGTCACTTACAAGTGTGCACAGCATTTAAATAAATTTCAAGTCTTACTAGCCTATGTATTATTATATAGGCTCAAAAAAAAAAACAAAAGAAAATCAAGAAACAAAAAAAAAACAAATAAAATAGTTAAATCTAGTGTGGTACTCAACATATTAATGGTCACCAATTATATGTTGGGTCAATAGCAATTGCTTACGAAATTCCAAAAGCTTGCTGGCAAAGATGTCAACGCCATTGGAAGGTGAATGGAGATCGTTATACGTCCTCATCAATCTATTCATTGGTGCCAAATGTCCGAGGTTAGTTCTTGCCGGGACATATTAATTACTCAAATGTAAGGCAGCTGTCAGTTTTCGTAAAATTAATTTTAAAAAAATGACAAATTGACCATGCAAACTTAAAGTAAAACAAGTCCTAGCCGAGTAGTAATATTGTATTGGATCAGTACCCACCGGGGAATAAAGTGATTTGAATTTAGAACTTTAAATAAAAAATAATGGAATAATATTCCACAACTTTCACACAAAGCCGTCCCAAGCTAAGCAGAGCTTGTGTTATGAGTACCTACCAGACAACGGATAAACATACTTATAAATTTCTAAATACATTCACATTATAGATAAATTACAGCCAGATACAGAACCAATCATCGTGCCCATTACACAAACATTTGCCCTGGGTGGGAATCAAACCCACGACCTCCGGCATAGCAGTCAGGGCCACTACCACTACTACCACTGGACCAACAGGCCAGGTCAAGTAAATTAACTATGTACCTGTTTTTTAATCCCAGATAATGATTTGACAAGTGCATATTTATGTTAAACTCCAGAAATATGTTGCAAGCTTTTTGATAAAAGTTATGTCTCCAAATTCGATTTTTTATACTGGTTCTTTTCATTTCAATTAGGACCAAGATACGATAGAGTTTGTTTATAGTAGAGTCTAATAAGAATTGAAAATTAAAATAATTAAAAATATTCAAAAATATGTATTACCATATTTTTTACACTTGGCCTTTTACTTAGGCTAAGAACTCACGAACGCTTAAGCTATGCTTATGTTTTCGATGAAAATACCAAAATCACTAAATCGACGGTTGTAAGGCTAATTGATCTAAGCGACATTTTTTCCAATATTGAGTTATCGTTTAAGTCAGGTTTCAATTTTTTTTGAAAAAATGTCGTTTAGATCAATTAGCCTTACAACCGTCGATTTAGTGATTTTGGTATTTTCATCGAAAACATAAGCATTTACAGTCAAAAGGTAACATTTGATGAAGTGGAACTGATGAAGAAGACCAGAAATGGCCAACTGAACTTCATACTCACATAGATATTACAATGAAGATAGTTAAATGACAATATAATTAAATTAATGGTTTTGAATGAAAATAGAAAAATGAATGTATGAATGATGATGATGAATGTTGAAAATCAAGTGAACTGTTGATGATGATGGAGCCGAAAGGTAGGCACTGGAACTTCGTAATTAATCAATTTAACCTAACCGTGTTTGTGCTTATTAGAATTGTCATTAGATGCACTTTGGCTATAAGGTACTATCGAACTGATCTGATGATGGAGCCGGAAGGTGGAAGGTAGACACCGGAACTTCATAATAAAAAAATGTAACCTAGCAGTGGTTGGGTTGCAGAGTGCCTATTTCTCCTGACCATTCCAACTGGAATGGTTATAAGTGTATCGCAACTAAAAAGTGTAAAAAAAATCTTTTTACAGAAATAAAAATAACCGACTTCACTAAAAACACTAAAGGAATCAAAATAACTTTAATTACGGAAGTCAGTGTTAAATGCGAAAAAAACAATATCGAGACACACCGACTTCCGAAAACCTTTCGAGTACCATAATTAGAGCAACAAAAGAAATACAATTTGTTAACTGTTTCACTTAGGGCCTCTTGTAATGTGCATAAAAATTTATAATAAATTACCCAATGAGATTAAAGAAATTGAATTTGACAATAAATTTATAAACGCACTTAAAATGCACCTAATACAGAAGTGTTATTATAGCCTAAATGAGTTTTTAACAAATTGACATTCTGTAATATAAATATTTTAGATTATTTGAAGATTGACGCAATGTAATAATGTAAAAATTGAATAAAGACATCAAATAATAAATAAATAAATAATGAAATGATGACATTCAAAATGTAATAATATATTTCTAAATAACTTTATATAATAATGCATGCAATAATAATTTAATTTATAATTAAGAAACATAATGTTGCGGTGCCCCAGCAGGTTTCATGCACGAATCTTATATTCAATTTTTAACAACCTTGTAAACTACATGAATGCAATATAAATTAAAATAAACAATGAGCGAGCGAACGCCGGCGTTCGCTTGGGGTTTAATGAAAGTTATTTTGATCCTTTTAGTGGTTTTTTAATTAAGTCGGTTATTTTATTTTTGTAAAGAGTTTTATGTAACATCTAAATTATACCCAGGTACTTGTTTTTTTGAATTTAAAAACAACTACTGCTACATGTAACGATAATGTTTTTTCTTGCTGCAACTATTTAGAAAAGGCCATTGTAAATTATCTGCCCTCTGATCATAACGGTATAATGATAACTTTTGAATCCAACATACCGATACAACAAGTGTAGATACAATCCAGACTAATAAAATCAGGTAAACTAAATAAATTTAACAGCACTTTAATTAGCAAGTTAGGAGATTGGAACCTTGCAGTGAATAATGGTAATATTTTGTATAACGATTTTTTTCAATAGTTTTAACCGAGTTTAATAATACTTTTGAGAAAGAACTAAAAGTATCTGCCCTAAGTTTAGATTTAGTGACTGGGCAACTAAAGGAATCAGAATAAGTAGGGAAAGACTTTTTGAGCTGCTTAGCTGTATGGCCTTAAGCCTATTATTAACACTGAAACTTTTAATAAGTATGTTGCTACCTATTCAAAAATGTTTAAAAATACTTGTAAGGCAGCTAAGGCCTTATACATTAGCAACGAAGTTAAATCAGCAGATAATAAAATAAAAACGGTTTGGAAAATCATAAATAATAAAACCAACAGAAAAAAAAATACATAACGATGATTACACATTGGAGACTCATCATGGTGTTATTAGAGATAACAAACTAGTTGCAGAAGAATTTGTAAATTTCTTTGCTAGTATACCAATTAAAACTACTGAAGCCCTAAATTCGTCGCTATTGCCTGCTAGCCTGCTCGATTGAATTTAACTTTAAACATATAAACCCCATAACAGTAATAAAAGCTTTTAAACAAAACAAGGTTAAATTGAAAGAAGATCTGTTGGGTATGTCTATCAAAGTTTGTACCTCAATTATTGAGACTATGGCGCCATACTTAGCTTTTATATTTAATTTGTGTATAGATCAAGGAGTCTTTCCAGATTTAATGAAATACAGTAAAGTGATACTACTTTTTAAATCCGGGGACAGTAAAGACACTAATAATTATAAGCCGGTGTCCATGTTGCCAGTTTTTAGCAAGACATTTGAAAAGGTAATGTTAAATCAAATGCTTAATCATTTTAACACGAATAACGTCTTGCCCGATAAACAGTATGGTTTCACCAAAGGGCGTGCGTGTACAGCAGACGCTGGTGTCTCTTACTATAACACATTTTTAATGGGTGGGAAGAGGCACAAGATGCTATAGGCATTTTCTGCGACCTGTCTAAGGCGTTTGATTGTGTGGTTCATGAAACATTACTCCTGAAACTTGAGCATTACGGACTAGACAAAACAGCGTTAAGCTTGTTAAAATCTTATTTGAATGACAGATAGCAAATAGTTTAGATAAATGGTGTCAATTCGTCTAGATTAAATGTAAAAATAGGTGTACCCCAAGGTTCAATTTTAGGTCCTTTTTTATTTTTAGTTTATGTGAATGATTTATCCTGATTGTTGCAAAATAAACTTAGTATGGTGTTGTTTGCCGACGACACTTCTTTGATTTTCAAGATAAATAGAAAGACTAATAATCTTGACGACGAAAATAACACCCTACTGCAGGTCCAAAACTGGTTCACTGCTAATTATATAGTTTTAAACGGGAAAAAAACTAAATGAATAACATTTTCCTTACCGAATGTCAAAAGTAGTGATTGTGACATAGTATTGAACAATGAGAAACTAGAATTTGTCGATAAAACGGTTTTCCTAGGAATTACGCTTGACTCAAGGCTACAATGAGGTCCTTATTTAACATCCCAGGCATCATCGCAGGACGGCTTAGCTCAGCTGCATATGCTGTTAGAAAAATTCGCCAATTTACGGATGTTGATACAGCGGTATCTAGACTAGTCTATTTTAGTTACTTTCATAGTAACATGTCATACGGTATCTTACTATGGGGACGGGCATGCGATGCAGACATCGACTCAATTTTTATTCTCAATCTTGGTCGGTGCGATTCTCTAAGGGAACTGTTTAAGGTTATTGACATAATGGCGGTGCCTTGTCAATATATCTATGAAAACATCATGTACGTTAGAAAAAATCTTCATCTTTTTAGCAAAAGAGGCGATAGACATAATTATGTTACAAGAAATATTTAATCCAATTAGTTCAACCAGGTTTCAGACTGGCCAAAGTAGCCTCTTCTTTCATGGTTTACTGTTTGAAATGTTATAATAAAATACCTCCCCAAATATTAGAACTCAATGAAACGAAATTTAAATCTTGTTTTAAACGCACACTATGCATTCAAGCATTATTATAAGTTGGAGAATTATATTCAAGATAAAAATGCTTGGCTCAATGCTAGTCCAGCTCCACTACCACTAGAGTGTACAAATTGATTAGCTTGGATTTTGTGTTTATGGTTTTGAAATTTGTGTGCCTGTAAATGGTTTATTTGGAATAAAATGCTTTGAATCTTTATCTGCGAGTGTTTGAAAGAGTCACCGTGGTTCTAGACCGCATGGGGCACCTGAAGAAACACGGGTGGGTGTTAGTCAGTGAGCGTCTGACACTCCCTCTCGCTCCACCGGGAGAAATTATTACATGATTTCCTATTTTTTTTTATAATGTGAATGTGAGAACACTGTAGACTCCGCGAATTCTTAGGTTACTCACTTTTTTTTTAATATGATAATTTTTATTGTGCTTTTGGGTACAATATTGACTGATCTACACTGTTCTTACATAATATCTATTAATACTGTAATATGAAAATATTGTAAACAACCACTTTTTTAAAAGAGTTACCATGCAGTTTCTTGCCGGTTCTTCTCCATAGGAAATGACCAGTTTGGAACCGTGCATTAGCTTCTGACGTTTTATAAGTGCCCATGTAGGCCTATGTGAAATAAAAACTTATAAAAATAAATAAATAAAAAAAAACATAATTTACCAGTTACTGGCGATAAGATGCTAGTCCAGCGCGCTTTGTCGTATTCCTATAATACCCTCTAGTTTAAACAGATGAAGATATATTGAAATAGTATCAAACCCCTTTGCTAGGTCAAGAAAAATGGCCATGACATGATTACCTTTTTTACACTACAAGCTATGCACTGTGTACGGGCCCCTACCCTCTATTATGATCTCTTTTTGTCACCCAAAGCGTTGCTGGAGGGAAATTCAACTTTGAGTTAAGCTATGTGTCCTGAACTCTGTTATCCACTTTCTATGGCGTACAATAAAGAATTAAAGTAATAAAGACTGTTTATCGGATGGTGTACTAGTTGTTTATTCACAACTTTTTCGAGAAGTAACGATAAAATAAACAAGGGAGGAATAGGTATTTAATTCTCCAGTAGTTCTTTCAGACTACTTTTATGAATAGATATAGGCGGCTGCCTTCAGCAGCAGGCTGGAAAAATACCTTTTTCCTAAACTTAAGTTCAGTATTTAAATCAAATAGTTAAAAATATGAGCGAGTGGTTTTAACAATGGTAATTTTAAAAAGTAAAATGATTAATCTGATTTTATCAAATTTCGTTTTCGTCCGATGGACGGAAAAATAAAGATTTTGAAGATGTTTTGCGTGGTTCAGGATACTTGGGTCTCGAATAATCGTGCCGGGCTTTAGGCAAAAATCTCTCCGACCAAATACTGACTATTAACGTCAGTGGGTAGTAGACTATTCACGTTAGTAGATCGGAGAGATTTTTGCTTAAAGCCCGGCACGATTCCCGGGCCGTTCGAGCCCAAGGAAGTTGTAATAAGTTTTTAACAGATATAGGAATAAATAAGAAAAATAGGTATACGAATAAATATGAAAACAGAAAATTTGTTTTTACGTCACAAAAAAAAAACTTGCGATTCGGAAAAATCTTCGAGACTCCATTCGGGGATTGAACTATTTAACCGACTCGCACTAGCCCTGTTTTTTTTTGTTGTATGGCAGCCGTGATTACAAATTATCATGATCGGTAATATACGATTTTCTTAAATTATCCTTACGAACTTGAAAGTTGCTTGAGAAACTATGGTCAAGACAGTTGGGTCCTCTGGCGGGCTGGTCATCTGTTGAACATCTAAGTCTCATAGCTTTTTTTTTTTTGGGGTATGGCGTTGCACTGTTCGTGCTTATTGCCACTGACAATAATCTCATAGCTTAAATATTCTCAGGGAGATGTCAGCAAATCGTAGGGGCCCAGCAGGGTCGAAGCCTACTGGGGCCATGGGTAGTGTGAAAACGAAACCCGGGGTCCTGGGACGAAGGCAACGAAGGAACAGGAGTGGGTTTTTAGTCAGTAAAAGTCTGACACTATCTCCCGCCCCACCCAAGGGCAGGGGATGTCATAAGATGTTTTTCCCACCGAAAAAAAAAAAAAAAAAAATAGCTTAAATATTCAGTGTGATTGATGTTTGTTTATTTACATTCAGTCAGAAAAGTATCGGGAATGGATGATTTGTTTATTGTTCCAAATTCAAATTTTTGTTTTTTTTTTGTTGTTGGTAGATTGGCACAACTGTTTTCCATTTTGGCGCGGAGTTTGAGTTGCATTGTTGAGTTGCTGTTATTTATATTAAAAACAGTGCTGTTTTTAGTTATATCATATCTAGTGTGTATTGCGAATTTCATAATGGACAAAAACATCGAACAAAGAGTTTGTCTTAAATTATGTTTTAAGCATGCAGAATGCAAGCAGGCATATAGCATGCAAGCAGGCATGCAGTATGCAAGCCGGCATGCAGCATGCAAGCCGGCATGCAGTATGCAAGCAGGAAATCAGCATGCATGCATCACTTTTCCGATTATTTTTGTTCGAATTTCATTTTACCGAAAACTATTGACCGACGTCTTTTTTGCTATATGCATTATTTGGCATATTTCTAGATTATCGAAGTATCAAGTGTCATAAGTATTTTTTTACCGAACTATATTTCGCCGATTTACAAACTTTTTGCTATTGGCCGAAGCCTCTTTTGAACTTTTTTCATTTGCCAAATGATTTATTTGCCATATTTTCACCACACAGAAACAACATTTTATGGAATTTTGGTCACAAATATATAGACGGTTACTTGGTAGCATTTTCAATGTTAAAATAGTATCATAAAAAGTCAATATGTTGTGTTACAAAATTTAGTGACAGAAACGAATCGCTGCAAAACCGACTTCACACAGTCTTGTCTGCCCTACCCCTAGAGTGTAATTATAACCCGCGTAGGCGCGGAGGGGTAGGAAGGCCCGCGAGTTGAGGATTAGGTGGTTTCAAGGCCCGCCGCCGAGGCTGAGGCTGGCTGGCAGAGCCGGTCAGCAAGCCGAAGCTGCGGTGGTGAGCGTTAAAACGATCTGCGACGATAAGCTCGCATGGGGCTGCCCAAACCCCGCAGCGCCGGAGCCGTGACAGAAACAATGCTTGCTGCATATTGTATGCCTGCTTTCATGCTGCATGCCTGCTTGCATGCTACATGCCTGCTTGCATGTTGCATGCCTGCTTGCATGTTGCATACCTGCTTGCATGTTGTATGTCTGCTTGCATGCTACATGCCAGCTTACATGCCACATGCCTGCTTGCATGCTACATGCCTGCTACCATGCTGCATGCCTGCTTGCATGCTGAATGCCTGCTTGCATGCTGATTTCCTGCTTGCATACTGCATGCCTGCTTGCATGCTGCTTGCATGCTGCATGCCTGCTTGCATGCTGCATACCTGCTTGCATACTACATGCCTGCTTGCATGCTATATGCCTGCTTGCATTCTGCATGCTTAAAGCAAGCATCCTTGTTTGCATGCTTCTTACTGGGACCAATTGAAACTACTTTTGTTCATAATCAACTATATAATGAAGTGTCTTTACTTTTGAATAATTCATTAAAAAATATTAGGTTAAACTAATCTGAAATTAGCTCCTGTTGCCTCAATCATGCCACTGTAATAATTACATTTCTAGGCGTTTGGTGAAATGAAAATAAGTTAAGTAATTAAAACAGTGGTATAATGAATGTTCGGAAACATAATACTTCGAACAAATGCTATTTCGGCTAAGTCTAACATCGGTGAAAAGTTTTTCGACCAATTGAAACGTCAGAGTAACGAAAAAAATCGAATTGATAATAGGTCAACTGATACAGTGGCAGACGTGACTTCGATGAAATAAAATAAAACGAACGAAAATCGTTGATAAGTTTTAGGTGAAATGAAATTCGGTCAAATATTTTTCGAACTTATGATAGGTAACCCATTTTAACAAATCATTTGGGTATGAAACATGTTACCGCTCGGCTAGTCCCAAAATACCTGATTTTTTTCCAAAAACTCAATCGCATGAGAGTCGCTAAGGACATGCTAGAAAAAGTCAATTCCAACCCATCATTCATGAAACGCATTGTTACTGGTGACGAGACGTGGGTTTACGAGTTTGACATGCAAACTAGTCAACAAGCTTTGGAGAGGCGCCTTCCAACTGAACCGAAACCGAAAAAACCACGACAAAGTCGATCAAAACTCAAATTCATATTGACTGTTTTCTTTGATTATCGAGGTGTTGTGCACTCGAAATTCTTGCCGGAAGGTCAAACGGTAAATAAAGAATATTATTTGAGCGTTATGCGGCATTTAAAAGAGCAAATTCGACGAAAAATGTCAGATTGTGGAAAGAAAATTCTTGGATTTTGCACCTCGATAATGCGCCTTCGCAAAAGGCTATCATTGTAAACGAATTTTTGACCAAACACTCAACAAATACCATCGAGCAACCACGATATTCACCAGATATGGCTCCAGCCGACTTCTTTCTTTTTCCTAAACTCAAATTACCACTTCGTGGCACCCGTTTTCAATCGGGAGAAGACATAAAGGAGAATTCGCGGCGAGAACTGAACTCAATTCCGCAAACAGCATTTAAAAAATGTGTTTTGATAATTGGATTATTCGTTGGCGTAAGTATATGGTTTCTGAAAGAGCATACTTTGAAGGTGATAAAATAAATTTGGACGAATAACAAACATTTTATTGATCTTTTCCCGGTACTTTCTTGACAGAGTGGTATTTATTGAATCTTCATGCATCACAAACACACTCGTACAAAGGAGTACTCAATGCCCTATGCATTTGTCGCGCTATAAATATCGATATTAAGGTTTCTGGTTACTGAAATACAATAGTCTGGTACTTTTTTAATTGTCAAAAAATTAAAGCCTTATGATAACATAAATTTGACAATAGTTGAAAATAAAAGGAAAGCGGTAAATTCTGAGGACGGCCACTTTGTCGTCTATTATTGTAAGAAGACTGTCCGCTTCTACGACTTCTATGTCTATTATAGAAATATTCCGAGAGTTTTTGATATAGATAACGACACCGCCCTTGTTTGTACCTATACGTACTAAATGCGGAGTACCTAACCTGGGAGCGAATCTAGTATTGTCTTGTCACTTAACCCACACTCAGTTTAGAACTATTACGTCGAATTCGGTGCCAAAACACTGGAAAAAACCGACAGAGTACTTATTAATTTATTAATACAGTGACTAGCCTAGTGAGATAACAAACTTCACAAAGAGTAAATGTTTAAACAACTTGCCTAGTTTAAAGTAAATTCATAACGAGTGAGTGAGTCATTAGTAGTTGTGGATCTGTGATTACTCGTTATCGCGACTGTCACGACTAGGGCTGCCACCTTTTTATTGCAGTTAAAGTACATAGGGAATTATAGGTAAGAAAAAAAGTACATAGTATCAAAATAAAGTAGGTACAATTTATTTTTCTTTATCATTATGTTTCAAAAATATTTGTTATTGCTTTTTGCTGTCTGAATCAAATTATTAGTATCTCTATTAAACAATTGCACATTATCTTTATAATCTTTATTTAACTGACTTCAAAAAGGAGGAGGTTCTATGTTCGGCTGAATGTATGTTTTTTTTTTTTTTTTTAAATGTATTTGCACTGATTTCTCGGTCAATTGGGGACCGATTTTGAAATCTTTTTTTTTTTATTGAAAGGTTATGCTTCCAAGTTTATATATATACGTCCCATAGAAATATTGTTATGATCTCATCATGAACTTCGAAGATATGGAACAGAACTCCTCATAGGATCACAGCCGAACTGTCGTAACAAGTAAAATTGCTTTGTTTATACGTGTAGTCGATGACTGACTGAAAGAATAGGGGGAATATATCGAACTGATCTGATGATGAAGCCTGAAGTTAGGCACCGGAACCCTGTAATAAATTATAATAATCCCACCGTGTTTGGTATTATTAGAATTGTCATGACATGCACTCTGGCTATAAGGTATTTAAGTATGGCTGAGGGGTACTTTTTAGTGGTGGTACCATAACTAAAAAGTGTAAAATAAAAACTTTTTACAAAAAAATGCAACCGACTTCAATGTAAAAAAAAACACTGAAAAGTGCAAAATAACATTAATTTCGGAAGTCGGTGTTAAATAACGAAGAGACAAAACTATTATAGAAACACCAACTTTGAATGAGGAATGCCTGTATCTAGTTTTTCATTTCAAATCAGCTATATAACAATTATCTTTAATGTAATTGTACCGTTGCTTGTCACTTAATACATTTTCTAACCTAACTTAGCTGAAAGTTTAAATTAAAATATCTCAGATATATAATTGCTAATTTTATTGAAATTAAGTGAGGTTACACCTGAGGTATTTATCTATAAAATAAAACCAATTTTATGACTGGGCCCTCCTGTTAAGGAGGGCCTAGAGGTATAGGGAAAATGGGCTTCTCCTTTCGTTTAGCGAAAGAATACTTAGTTACGATTAAACTTTTTAAAATCCCAAAGAAATGAAATCATGCGATATAAAGTATTTTCAAGTACTTTACTGTTCTTATAAAGTATATTAGTACAATAACCTGAAATAACGTACAATACTTTATTATAAAGTCCGAGTGGCAACCCTATTGACGATAGCTGTCTGCCGTCATCGGCGCCACCGCTGCCGAGCCGAACCGACCCGAATGTATTATATAATCACATAAAAGAAAACAGAACATTAGAGATTGAGAAAGTGACAGTGTTCGCGCTGAGGGGCGAGCGCCGGCCGGGCACGGTCACGGGCAGCGCGGCGAGCGCGCGGCGCAATGAAGCTATCAAGCTAGAACTACATTAGACCGACGCACATGTGTAACACGCCTGATTTGTACGTAGAACGGTAATGCGTGGCGTGGATATTTCTTATAATACGAGTATTTGAGCTATCACTACCAGCTTAACGGCTCGTTCACGACCTTGCCGCTCTGAGCGGCAAGATCAAAAGTATGAAAATGTCTGAAGCACGCTACGAGTCGCCGCTCATAACGAATACGAGCGCGGTTTTCTCAGAGCGAATCGCTACAGCGGCGAGCGGTGAGGTGAGCGGCGAGCGGTGAGGTGAGCGGCGAGCGGTGAGGTGAGCGGCGAGCGGTGAGGTGAGCGGCGAGCGGTGAGGTGAGCGGCGAGCGGTGAAGTAAGCGGCGAGCGGTGAGGTGAGCGGCGAGCGGTGAGGTGAGCGGCGAGCGGTGAGGTGAGCGGCGAGCGGTGAGGTGAGCGGCGAGCGGTGAGGTGAGCGGCGAGCGGTGAGGTGAGCGGCGAGCGGTGAGGTGAGCGGCGAGCGGTGAGGTGAGCGGCGAGCGGTGAGGTGAGCGGCGAGCGGTGAGGTGAGCGGCGAGCGGTGAGGTGAGCGGCGAGCGGTGAGGTGAGCGGCGAGCCTTGAGGTGAGCGGCGAGCGGTGAGGTGAGCGGCGAGCGGTGAGGTGAGCGGCGAGCGGTGAGGTGAGCGGCGAGCGGTGAGGTGAGCGGCGAGCGGTGAGGTGAGCGGCGAGCGGTGAGGTGAGCGGGGAGCGGTGAGGTGAGCGGCGAGCGGTGAGGTGAGCGGCGAGCGGTGAAGTGAGCGGCGGGAACAAAAGTACGAGTACCAGCGACTAAGCGCGACACCGCGAAACAGAGCGGCGCGGACAGCTGTGTAGGAGTGACGTACTCAAAACAAAAAAAATAGAAATGTTTTAAATATAGATAGATATATTCTTTATTGTACACCAAAAATACAAATACATAATTATATACTTCTATGTGCTGCAGAATATAATCAAAAGTTTTCACACTCATTCTTGTGTACTCATAAAACTTATCTGGATATTTTCTGTAATCTTCGTTTAAGCGACGAAATTCGCCATTTAAACACCGATATTTATATTCAGTTCGTGCACTCCTTCTCTCATATTAAGAATATCTTGTTTTAAAAATATATTGCTTTCTAAACAGAGAAGGGATAATTTTGATAATGCCATTATTTTGAGCAAGTTCTTACTACCTAAATACGTCCACCGCGGCCGCCGCCGCTAAAGGGCCTATTACACTACTTGATATTCAGACAGTCTTAGTCGATGTCGCGTAGTGTAAGGGTTAGACCGGTCTAACTCGGATCAAAAAATAAGACAGTCTGAACATCGCGTAGTGTAATAGAACCTTTATCGCTACTGAGGGTTCGTGCCGTGTAAATCGCCACGCTTGCCGCAGCCGCGCCGCCCGCCGCGCCGCATGCCGCCGCCGCGCCGCCCGCCACGCCGCTTGCCGCTAAGACCGAAGTCGTGAACAGGCCGTCAGTTATTCAACACCTACTAGCGACCCGTCCTATCTTCTCACTGGTGTTACAAATATTTGAATTTTTCTGCTTATGTCTACTATAAAAGATAAAACCCAACTGAAAATCCGGTCAGTAGTAGTTTTTGAGTTTATTGCGTTCATACAGACAGACAGACTCTGTGGCTTTGTTTTATAACATGAAGGATTACTACAAATGTATAGGTAACTAGCTTCTGTCAGCGGCTTCGCCCGTACGGAAGCAGGTTTCTCCATACTAAGTTACGACTCCCGTTTCTTCCCCTTAGGGGGTAAATTTCGTATAATCTTCTCTTAGTGCTCGCCTACGTCATAAAAGGAAACCTCGTGCTAGATTTCACCCTTCTACTCCCAGTAGTTTCGGCTGTGCGTTGATATGTCAGTCAGTCAGTTTCTCCTTTTATATACATATATATAGATTACATTATAAGCCCAAGGTTGCGATAACGTCTTGCTGAGCGTTCTGCAGTGACGCGGCGTGCGACTTGCGGTGTGCGGCGCGCGGCGGTGACCGGTGGCGGCGACATGCATGCCGTGCGTGTTGTTCAGCATTCTTTAACTCTGTGAAGCATCCTCGGCAGCTCGGCGTGGTGTGAACTCTAAAAATAGTTGTTATTGAGAGGCACGAATGACGAGGTCGGCGCGCGTCCGTCGCCCGCCGAAGGGCGCCGCGCACAGCTGTGCTCCACTCGGCGACATGCTGTATGCGTACTTACACAATCCTACGGCTATTTCATTCATTCCCAATAATATACGTAGTCTATACTTACACCTAGGTGTACCTGCCGCAGAGAAGGACGCGGTGCAAAATGTTGATCTGATGACCTCATGTCATTGAATCAACGGGAATGGAACGATAAAAATGTTTGATATGACTATATTATAACTACTTATCAGAATAAAAATAAAATTCAATCATACAGCAGCGTTATTCATAACTAGCGATTGATTATGTCATTTAGGTATAGTATTGAATCGTCCTTTGTTTATAATAGGTAAACAAAAAATAGGTCATGTCAGATGATTCACAAAGCAATTTAAACTGCGCTACATATATTATCTGCGGAGGAGTTTGTACCCTGAGCCAATCGAACTGCTATTAGCGAAGTAAAGAAAAGCGATTTCACCCTTCATGTTGACAGTTGACACAAGGAATGCAAGGTAATTGGTGGTAATCTATAGTTGAGCTCTTTAGCAGTCCTGAGTTGAGCTATACGAATGCTGACAAATGCTTGTACTGACTGGACAGCTTCACTCAAATCTGTGTAATTCGTTCCTCAAAAGTCCATCTCGGACACTAATCTGCATGGTTCACATATGATTTGACCATTTGCAGTATGGAGTTTATAATAATAATAATAGGGCGCTAGTGTGTGCTCTGGACTCGCTGCTTGAGAATGTGTTCGAGAGCAGCGTAATTCTCGCTGAGACACAATCGATCCTCTATTGCGGGGCTACTGCGGCATGTCGTTTAGCCAACGTAAAACTACCAAGTTGTGACGGAGTTACTCGACCAAAGTCTGTCGCACCTGCCTGATTGAGAAGCGTATTGATGGGGTCAGAGCGCTCATTGGTAAACTATACTGCTTCAGGGAGGGCAATACACGACCACATGTGATGCGCTACGTGAGGCGAGCGTTTTCGGGGACTGGAATCAGCCCTCGAGAATACTTATCTCGTGCCACGGAGCGCATCGACTTCCTGAAGCAGAAAGTTTGTGCATGGGCCAACCGTATTCGACGATATAAGCAGCGAGTCGACCGGTACTCGCAGAATCGCATTTTCCAGAGCGATGAGAGATGGGTATACAGAGCTTCATTTCTTTTATTTGCATACCATAATGTGATTAAAGATGTTACAATAGGCTTAAAGCTAAGGTACATTTATGGACCCTGTAAGGGCACAGCAAAATTGGTAAAAAATAAATCATTAAATCAAATCGAAACATTAGAATCAAATTATACATCAAAAGCAAATTAAATATTAAAACTAATTTAAAATAATCAAAATACAAATATTAAAATCAGATTAAAATAATCAAATATTACATCAAAACAAAAATAAAATATCAGAAACAAATTAAAATAATCAAAATCAAACATTAATCAAATAAAACATTAATCAAATAAAATAATCACAATCAAACACTAATCGAATTAATATAAACAACAATAATAAATAATGTCAAACTTATAATTAAATTAAAAATAATCAAATAAAATTCATATGTAACAAAATAATAAACAGTGTCAAATAAATAATAAAATTAAAATTGGTAAAATCAAACATTAAAATCAATTAAAACAATACATTAAAATCAAATAAAAATAATCACATAACATAATCAAAATCAAACATTAATCAAATTAATATGACATTATTTATTATTAAAAAAATAAACATAATCCAACAGGTTCGTCGATCGCGGAAGGATCAGTGGACATGCTGGATAGATAATATATAATAATATAATATAATATAATATAATATAATATAATATAATATAATATAATATAATATAATATAATATAATATAATATAATATAATATAATATAATATAATATAATATAATATAATATAATATAATATAATATAATATAATATAATATAATATAATATAATATAATATAATATAATATAATATAATATAATATTCCACAACTATCACACAACGCCGTCTAGTCCCAAGCTAAGCAGAGCTTGTGTTATGGGTACTAGACAACTTATAAACATACTTATATATTTATAAATACATACATATATAGATAAATTACACCTAGACACAGAACAAATGATTGTGCTCATCACACAAACATTTGTGCTGATTATAAGAAGGCCTATGACTCTGTACCACATGCTTGGCTCATGAGGGTGTTGGAGTTGTATAAAATAGATGCAACTCTACGCACCTTCCTTGAGTCATGTATGGGGCAATGGAACATAGTCCTTCGCTATCCAGGATGTCGATCAATCCGGAGGGACGATGAGCCTATATGGATTAAACGGGGAATATTCCAGGGCGACAGTCTGAGTCCACTTTGGTTCTGCTTAGCCCTGAATCCTCTAAGCACATTGTCAGAGGAATCAGGCTTGGGCTATCGGTTGAGAAGAGATGGTCAGGTTCTATCACACCTTCTTTACATGGATGATCCGAAACTCATTGCCCCCAACAAGTTACGACTGATGGAACTACTGAAGGTAACTGAAACTTTCAGTAGTGCCATCAGGATGGAATTTGGTGTGGATAAATGTGCAGTCATGCATGTAAAACGAGGGGAGATTATGGAATCTGAGGGGATTCAACTCTCAGATTCCATACACCTTAGATCTCTCTCCTCGACCGAAATCTACAAGTATTTGGGTATGTCGGAAGCGTTAGGCATTAACGTTGCTGACATGAAGCAATCGTTGAAAGAGGAGAGTGGAAATAAGGTGCGCGCCTTCAATGGTTGGGTCATGCCGGTATTAATGTACTCTTTCGGCATATTCAAATGGACTCAGACCGAGTTAGACGCTCTGGATAGGCGGGTCCGTACACTGTTGACCGCAAACCGGATGCATCACCCACGGTCGTCTGTAATGAGACTGTACATCCCGCGTAAGTGAGGTCGAGGTTTTTTAAACACGAAGACCCTGCACAACCGCGAGGTGTGCAGCCTCAGAGAATACTTTCATAAAACCGTGTGGGTATGCACCGAGATGTGGTCGTAGTGGACAAGGGACTCACCCCGTTGTCTATGGCTAAAAAGAACTGGCGCAAAACCTGTTGTACTAACAACTGATGACCGCAAGGAAGTATGGAAAAGTAAGGAGCTCCACGGGCGCTTTTATCGGGCTCTTCATGAGTCTGATGTAGATTTTGCTGCGTCCGTGGCCTGGCTACGTTTCAGCAACCTCTTCGGGGAAACTGTGCAATTATGGACGAAGATCTTGACGAATAATTACCGGAGATATATAATGAAGGACGGGATGGTTGACGTGTGTCGGGCATGCCATCGTCCGGGTGAGACATATTATCTCTGGTTATTCTCGTTTGGCTAACGGCGAGTACTTGCACAGGCATAACCAAGTAGCCAGGATTATTCACCAGCAACTTGTTTTGAAATACAACCTAGTGTATTCAGAGGTACCGTATGGCAGGTATGTGCCCGACCCAGTTCTCGAAAATGACCATGTCACGTTGTACTGGGATCGGTCTATCATTACTGACCGGACTATTGTAGCCAATAAGCCGGATATAGTGGTGATAGACCGATTAGCGCGCCGCGCAATGATAATCAATGTCACCATCCCGCATGACGAGAATCTCGTGAAAGCTGAGAAAGAAAAACAAATCAAATATCTCGACTTAACTAACACACGAGGTTTTCGACATGTTGAATGTGGACTCGGCTATCATTGTGCCGATTGTTGTTACTGTCAATGGCCTGATGGGCAAAAGTCTAGACGACCACCTGTCGAAACTGTCGTTGCGTGGTTGGATCAAGGGCCTGATACAGAAGGCAGTACTCCTCGATAGGGCTCGCATTGTGAAGAGCTTGGACCCTGTCCCGACACCGGTGGACTACTATTTTTTATATTTTTAAATGTTTTTTTTTTATGTTTTAAGAAATATTTAAAAATGTACAAAATATGTATATAAAATAAATGACGGAAATAATAATAATAATATTTATTTCCAAAAATAAAATGGTGACAAAAACAAGTAGGTACATAATTCTTGGTACATAAGTTTGTTTCAGTGTTTCTTCTCAGCTTCTTACCAAAGTTTTTTTAAAACCTTGCAAAATAAATATCATTTATCATAACCTAACGCTTGTATACTCACCTGTGAGCCAGTCGCAGTCTACAATTAAATATGAACCAGGTTAAGTTAACCTGGTTCATATTTCAGTATTACTCAGCTTATCGGACGGCAAACAATGAGAGCTCGCCGTCCGATAAGTACCAAGCCCGGGTCGACGGCGGCGGCGCGTTGTTCCACGCGCGCCTCAAGCTGATGTCGGCAAGATTGACGAAGCTGGTTAGGGCGGCGGCGGCGCGTTGTGTTCCACGCGCGCCTTAAACAGATGTCAACAAGATTGACGGAGCCGGTTAGGGCGGTGGGATTGTTTGAGAGTCACCGCGGCTCTGGAATGCAAAGGGCAACTGAAGGAACACGGGTGGGTTTTAGTTTGCAAAAGTCTGACATGCCCTCTTACTCCACACAGAGCGAGACGAGTCGTTTGATGGTTTCCCACGAAAAAGATAGTTTAGTCAAAAGCCACGTAATTTTGTCATTGATCTATTTTTTCTGCAAACGGCTTGCGAATTCTTTAGCAGACCTTAATCAACCCGTCATAAACTACGTCGGAACAGTATTTTGTTTCCTTATTATATAAATTTATTTCCTGATGTTTATAAGTTTTTGGTTTTGTAAATAAACGCGTCACTTCCACAAAGCTATCTGATTATGGTAATCATCATTTAAAGCAGCCGTCCTGATGATTTATGAAAGTGATGCTGCCAGCAGTGACCTGCAAATGGTTTGTTCCGTTATGTGTGAGCTGACAGTGGTGTGTTGTGATGTTGCAGCTGGAGCCGGGCGCGCAGAAGGAGGTGCTGGGGCTAGCAGTGGGCGCGAACCCGCTGGGGCAGCTGGTGTTCTCCCCGCTGTTGGGGCTGTGGGCCAACCGCGCTGGCTCGGCGCGCGCGCCGCTGCTGGCCACGCTAGCGCTGTTCGTGCTCGCCAGCGTGCTGTACGCCGAGCTGCACCTCACTCGCCCGCACGCCAAGTACGCCATGGTGTTCGCGAGGTTTCTCGTCGGAGTCAGCTCAGGTTACCCGACCTTCCTTCCTTTTAATAATTATGTACAAAAGCATTTAAATGGACAAAATCTTACTTGTGTGTGTTTATAAACGTACGTTGTGTGAACGAATACGAAATGTTCCAATTTATAATTACCATTACCCTCAATTCGTTTCACTGATTTATCGTACTTGTTCTACTGCATCAGATGAGTGAGCGCGTGTCTGTGTGTTCCAGCGAACATCGCGGTGGCGCGCTCGTACCTGTCGGCGGCGACGCTGCTGAGCGAGCGCACGCGCGCCGTGGCCGTGGTGTCGCTGGCGCAGGTGCTGGGCTTCGTGGTGGGCCCCGCGCTGCAGGCTGCGGCTGCTCCCCTGGGCCCTGGGGGTCCCTACCCTCCCCCCGGGGACCTGTCCACCCCGTTGCGCTTAGATATGTACACGGCCGCCGGCTGGATTAACGCTGTGCTCGGCTTCATCAACTTCCTGCTGTTCCTGCCGTGTTGCTTCAAGGAAAGGAAGATCGCAGCCAGGGAGGCCATGATAGCGCAGGGCGCGGACAACGGTGGGTGCTGGGTTTTTCTTGTGGTGCCGAGGTTACGGATGATGGGGAAGTCATTTTCGACCCGATTATTTAAGAAATAGGGCCATTAAATGTTGTGTGATTGGTTGCAGAAAAAGAAGCCCTGAAAGCTCTAAAACCGGACCTGGTGAGCAGCTGGACGCTGGTGGCGGCGTTCTTCGTGCTGGTGTTCAACTTCGTGCTGCTAGAGACGCTGGCTACCATGCTAACCATGGACCAGTTCGCATGGAGCAAGCGCCAGGCGTTGGAGTACATGGGCGTGCTCATGAGCTGCGGTGCTGTGCTAGCCTGTCTCACGTTCGCCGCCATCGGCCCGCTCACCAGGATCTTCGAGGAGCGGTACGCTACTGCTATCCTAGTCTAATCAAATTAAACCATAATGTGTCACCTCTGGGTGAAGGCCTCCCTCTCTTTCTTCCTCATGCGTCTGTCTTCTGCCATTGCCGGCCAGTTCTGCCGCGATATCGTGATGTTGTTTTTAATGGGACCCAATATGTGGCTCTTTTGGCCCATTAATCATCTGTCATGCATAATTGACAACTGCAAGATACAAGTGTATATTGTATTCATTGCTCTTTTCAAACGGTAGACAGACCTCGTCTGAATGCAGCTGGTTCGGGAGTTTGGTGGGAACCTATATATAGTTGTTGGGAGATGCGGCTTTCGATGACTTTATATAAATACGACACTAATAGCGTGATAGTTATTTATATATATATATATGTCGTGGCCAGATCTTAGAATTAATCACTTCTTCATGTGACCGGCCATTTCTTGAAATGGCCAGCCTACTCTATAACTGACCTGATCGTTTAAACAGCCGCCTGACCAAATCATGAAATAGTCGTGCTTTTAAAAGTAGAACTACACTGCACTCACATGTACCACGTACGTCCATCTGGTCGCGTCGTCTCCATACATTTTCCAACGCCACGCGACGTCGTTCTACGTACGAATCAGGCGTGGTCCACGTGTGCGTCGCGTCGGTTTAATGTAGTTCTATTAGCTTACTGTTCCAACGACCATACCGCCTATAGACGCCTAGTAACATATATAATTGGCAACACATATGACTTATAAAGAATAATAAGAATTGAGTATATGGGCTGGTGCTGCAAAATTTCGGACATCTCTTTACGCTGTTGAAACTTCTACGGTCCGGACTAAGTGTTTTGCCTCGTAGTTTATACCGCGTAAATCGAAGGTCTGGAACAATTTGCCTGCTGCAGTCTATAACTTAGGTGTCTTCAAGACTAGAGTGAGTAGGGTCTTAATAAACTAGTGTGCTTCACCATCAACGATTGCATCACTGCTTACCATCATAATATATGGGATCGCAGTCAAGCACTAGTTTATAGTTTTGTTTTTAGTTTATTTAAAAAAAGTACCTATTGAATATGGAGATCTGATACAGGTCGCCACAGAACTATTTTAAACACTTCCGCGTTAGTCAATAAAAATTGAGAAAATATATAACAACGGCCCCTTGTTCATACGCGTCAGACTTGGAGTATCCGACGATATGGCATAACGTTTTATCGGTAAGTTAATAGTTACGTAATCATAGTTAGATTAATTTTCTGATGTTGTTTATTTGAGTTTATCTTATAATTGTCGTAACTGAAGGTCTGAGCCATTTTGCACTTTTGGCGGAGCGCGCGTTGATGTCTTTCACAACCCTAACCCTCTATTATTTGTTAAAACCACCACGTCCACCACACAAGCGCAAGGCGCAAGCCAAGTGGCCAAGGTTCTATATCATGAAATGCAACCATTTCATGATATGGCCAAGTAAAACTGGTTAAATCGTTGATTATAATGATAGCTAAACATATCATATTTGTTTTTTTTTTAATATCCCACAGAAACTTTAATCCGAAATTTCGATGATTTTAACGCCCTGAGACTGGACATACGTTTGTGAAATCACAACTTAGCTAGATAATAAAATAAATCTTATAATAGCTAGTTCTCTACATTCCCAATGTTGAGTCAAGCACTGCCTTGGTCTTTACCGCTAACTTCGGAGCGACACGTGTCCAGCAGTCACGGGCACCTAGGTCTTCTACCTAATGACGATGTGTGTCCCGGCAGGGCGCTGCTGCTGTGGGGTGGCTTCCTGCTGACGGGGCTGGCGTCGGTGCTGTGCATCCCGTGGGGCCCCGGGCCCCCTCCGCTGGCGCCCGCCAACGCCACGGAGGCGGGCGGCGGCTGCCCGGCCGCCACGCAGGCGTGGTGCGCCGACTCGCGTGGACTCACACTGCCGCAATTCCTGGCGGGCTACGCTTGCGTGTCTGTGGGCTACTCGCTCGGCGTCACGCTCATACAGACCATCTTCTCCAAGGTGCTGGGGCCGAGGCCGCAGGTGAGCACACTCTATTTTTTAATGTATGTTTTTAGGCGAAAAAATGTGTACTTATTTACCAAATAGTATTCACTAGTTGTAGGAGTAAATATGTTTATTTTACTTAAGCACGAATTTAAACTCATGGCTGCTAACTCCTGCTACAAATCTATTTTATCTTTGCCCGATCTGGAAAGCGAATTCTTGAGGTGGTGCGCAGTAGCGGGTTGTGGTGGCTCAGGCTCATGATGTGTGTATGCAGGGCGTGTGGATGGGCGTGCTGACGGGCGCGGGCTGCCTGTCGCGCGCGCTGGGCCCGGTGTTCGTGTCGGCGGTGTATGCGCGGCGCGGCCCGGTGGCCACGTTCGGCAGCACGGCGGCGCTCACGCTGGTGGCGCTGGCGGCGCTGCGCGTGGTGTACGCGCGCCTGCAGCCGCCGCCGCTGGCGCCCCCGCAGGCGCCGCACGAGCTGCGCCCGCTCAAGCCACCCGACACTAAGTGACGTCACGCCGCCGCTGGCGCCCCCGCAGGCGCCGCACGAGCTGTGCCCGCTCAAGCCGCCCGACACTAAGTGACGTCACGCCGCGCCACTGTATGTATGCTTAGGACCAGCTTCCCGCTCGCCTGATACAAAGTAGAGAGTAGTGTAGTTGCAGGGCCACTCATGTCCACGTCGCTAGATTTAGAATGAAGTGCCTTCATATTCCGTGTTTAAGCTTGTTCAGAACGTAAATAATAAGATACTTTACTTTCTTGATGTAAGTTAAGTCATAAGACTTTTGCCTAGAAACAATGTCAATACTATAAAGCTACTTGACTGCTGAACAGATAGAGACACTACGTCAACTGCCGTGCAGGAGTCACTACATACGAACAGATAGAGACACTACGTCAACTGCCGTGCAGGAGCCACTACATACGAACAGATAGAGACACTGCGTCAACTGCCGTGCAGGAGTCACTACATACGAACAGATAGAGACACTACTTCAACTGCCGTGCAGGAGCCACTACATACGAACAGATAGAGACACTGCGTCAACTGCCGTGCAGGAGTCACTACATACGAACAGATAGAGACACTACTTCAACTGCCGTGCAGGAGCCACTACATACGAACAGATAGAGACACTGCGTCAACTGCCGTGCAGGAGTCACTACATACGAACAGATAGAGACACTACTTCAACTGCCGTGCAGGAGCCACTACATACGAACAGATAGAGACACTGCGTCAACTGCCGTGCAGGAGTCACTACATACGAACAGATAGAGACACTACTTCAACTGCCGTGCAGGAGCCACTACATACGAACAGATAGAGACACTGCGTCAACTGCCGTGCAGGAGTCACTACATACGAACAGATAGAGACACTACTTCAACTGCCGTGCAGGAGCCACTACATACGAACAGATAGAGACACTACTTCAACTGCCGTGCAGGAGCCACTACATACGACTGTCATCAAGTTACAGTTGTGATTTGATTACATGGCCATTTTAATTCGATCTTTGTAAATAGGGTTCATATTACATTCAAATGACAGCAATGCGACGCCGAGCGAACTCACGTCACGCGCCTCACGCGTGTCACGCGTCTCACGCGCTTCTCGCGATCCAGCTCACGTAGGTACACACGGTGACTTTGATAGCGTAGCAGGGCACACTAACATGATAAATGTGTGCGTAAACGCTAGCGCGTGAAACACAACAGGTATTATCGTTGTGTGATACAAAGTAACTCGTTTCTACACTCACACTCTTGAAAAAAAAAATAGTAGCCGTCTAAGTTACACGACTATGAAAATACAGCCAAAATTGGCTACTGTTATTAATGGCGCTGTGGCGCAATGCGTATGATACTTAACTGACGAGTAAGAGGTCCCAAGTTCGATTCCAATCGTCTGATGTAACAAAAAGTTTGCTTGTTTTTATTTTCTTTTTGATTTACCCCTGTTTTTTTTTTAATAGTAATGTTATAGTTACTCTCATAATAATTAAAATATTTTGAAAATATTGTGACAAAGAAAACTGCGATAACGATCCAACTATGTTTATTACAACTTATTAATTACATACATTAAACGGAATGGTCACAATTAACGAATCTGTTCATGATTATCTTTAATACAATATATAAAGTGAAAATATTCTAAGTCAGACAAGGATGGACGTCACTTTTTTAAGTTTTTTATTAGTGACATAAATCAACATGTTATCAAGAATGAATTATGATAGATATCGCAACTCTTGATCTCAATAACAATAACATCATGTCACATAATAACAACAACAGTATAATTACCTACAGCTTACTTCTTAGTCTTTTTTTTTTACTTATAACATATCAATCAACATGTTTTAAAAAATGAACTATGATAGGTATCGTAACTCTTGATTTCAATAACAATAACATGATAAAAACAACAACAACAAAAACAGCATACAGTAATACAGCTTTTTAAAAATATTTATAATTGGATTCAATTTAAATCAAAATTAATATCTAATTGGTGCACCTTCATTGTCGATTACTTCTTGTAACCTCGTTCTCATGCTAGCCACCAAATTTTCACACAGGTCAGTGCCGCGAAACGATTCCCACATGGATGACACTAAATTATCTAAATTACGTTTAGATCTCACATCAGATGAATCCCAGTTGAGCACCATGTGACCCCATAGATTTTCTATGGGGTTCAAATCGGACTTTTAGAGGGCCATTCAATAACAGTCAAGTTTTCTTGGACACTTAACCAGTCTTGCACCATTTGTGCGCGGTGCACCGAGCAGTTATCGTGCACGAAGTAAATATGCTCGTCCGGGTATGCCACGCGCACGGTAGGCAACATAACATTTTGCAAGATGTCCAAGTAACCTTGACTGGTATTGCGACCCCCTACCTCCACTAACTCACCGGGACCCATCGATGACATCCAGCCCCAATAACCTAACGTAATGCGACCACTAGACCTGCATGGGAGAATATTTTTCTGATGGTAACGTTCTCCATCTTTTCTCCATAATATTTTACGCCCATCCTTATCTGACTTAAAACACTTTTCATCACTAAATATAACTATGTTATTGCACCAATCAAAATCTATAAATTTTCTTGCAAACCGCATCCTTTCTTCCTTATGCAACGCCGTCAGTAAAATTTTTTTCGCAGGCTTGCGACATTTAATTTTTGCTGCTCGTAAGTGGCGTCGAACAATTGTCATAGACACGTCGTGCATAATCGCAGTGTTTCTTGTTGTAGCAAAGCCGTCAGCGCTATACGTAGCAACAATATTTCGATGCAGTGGGTTGGCATCCGTATATGCAATTGCTTTTGGACCCGGACGTTTGGCATCGATTGTCCCTTCAGCTGTATATCTATGCACCCAAAACTGCACAGTTTTCCTCTGTAAACAATCACAAAATTACGTTAAAACCTAACAAATATCAACAATGTTAAATTATTTCGCATTATGTTAAGTTTGGATTTGTTACTTACCGGTAGCATTAGTCTCCTCGAAATTTCACTTATGGATACATTTTGTTTATATAATACTACTATCTCAGCCCTCAAAAGTGTAGACAAATGAGACATGTTAATTATTACTTGTAAAAAGTATCACTTTCCACAACGATTAATTATTTTTTGTCTCGGAGTAAGTTGTAGAACACACGATCGTGATAGGCAAAAGCGTTATGCCAGGTTAACTTATTATCCGACTCATTTCTTAGTAAATAACTAATAAAGTGGGTAGATGATAATATTCATACACTTAGTTTTTAAAGCAAATATTCTAAGTTTTAGCTTTAATAAACTTCGTTATCATTATACTACAATAAAATAGAAAATAATGTTATGTCAATGGCTAGGATCGAACTCGATACACCTTTAACGGCAAGCAAGCACTTGATAATCAGTGCTAATTTTCCATCTAATGAACGAAGCGAATTTTTTTATCTAATTCGTAGCAAACACATATACAAATATGTGTGTGTGTGTATATCGAGTAGTAAACGAGTTTTATTTTGTTTGCGAGTTGAGCTGGAGACATATTATTTGAATAGGTGAATTATTGTGGGATGGCACGCTCGGTTTTAATTCTGTTTGTATTGATACCCACAGCTACTTGATTATTGTGAACATTATTGCTGATTACCTACCCATATCATCAAAATTACTTTCCAAAGATTAAGTGTAAGTGTTTGATGCTAATTTAAATAACTATAATAATTTCATAAGTGAATGTTTGCGAAAAAAAAAAAAAAGGTGACAATGAAAGGATTGTCAACTATTAATAATAACGTATTGTTATATTACGTAAATGATATATATATATATTATAAAATTATTTATATTACAAGTTATATACAAAAATTTCGTTAATTAATTTCGTAAATATACATAGTTTATATGTATAAAATTACAAAAATATATTTCGAATATTTTAATTATTACGAGAATAACCATAACATTACTATTCAAAAAAAACATGAGTAAAACAAAAAGAAAATAACAGATAATTGGAATCGAACTTGGGACCTCTTACTCGTCAGTTCAGTATCATACGCATTGCGCCACAGCGCCATTAATATCAGAAGCCAATTTTTGCTTCTTAACTTAGACGGCTACTATTTTTTTTTTCAAGAGTGTGAGTGTAGGAACGAGTTACTTTGTATCACACAACGATAATACCTGTTGTGTTTCACGCGCTAGCGTTTACGCACACATTTATCATGTTAGTGTGCCCCGCTACGCTATCAAAGTCACCGTGTGTACGTGATAGTATACAATTTGTAAAAATAAAAGTAGCTATAGAATAGTTAAGATATGATTCTGTTGGTGACATATGTTTTATAGTCGTTGTTATAAGCTAGTGTCGGTTGTAGGTAATCTTAAGACTGAGGTTAGATAACATCTAAGCTTATAGATACGTTGTAAATAAACCAAGTGTTATACAGGGTGTTTGTAGTTGTATGTACATATAATACAGGGTGTGTGATGATTTTTTGATGACTAGTAGGTACGTACCTACCTAACGTTTGAACATCCTGTGTTATTATCAAAGGTATTAAATATATAGAATAGGAACTGTTAACGAGTATAAGCGCGTATTGTGGCGCACTAGTATTATTTATTAGAACAAGATAACGAACACATTCTCGTCAAGTACGCCCGTGCCACGTGGAGCATGCAGCATGCTGCTCACGTGCACCACTCGTAGCTAAGTCAATGCTCAACCCCGCACAGTACTTCCTATGCATAATGATATTAAGATTTATGTAAATAAATATGAAAACTTTGTTATATCTATAGACTGTTGTTTTGTATAAGTTTTATAAAATTAATTTTTGCTATTTATATTTTTGGACTTCGAATAAATTTAATATAAATTGAAGGCTGGCGATGATTTATTTTTGTTTATACGTAAGTACCTTTTTAATCTGGGAAATCATCATTTACTACATTACTACTAACCCAGTATTTTCTTTTCTTATTTTTTTTTCCTTGATGTTCTAAATCGATTTAAGGCACTCAAAATATTCTTCAAATTCACTGTCTGTTCCGTTTATTGCTCACTAACTAAACACACGACATCCAGCGTTAAAATCAAAGGTTTAAATGCGGAACACACATGGCCCACGTTGCGTCGACGTATTGTGCACACTAACCGCACACGCCTCAGATGTCATCCACGTGTGCATCGGCCTAATGTAGTTTTTGCTTTAGTTTTACCTTATATATGACAGAATTCTGCCGAATCTTTTTAATTAACTGTTCATCAGTCATCTTCGTTATTATTATTTAACCGCAATGTTACTCGGGCCGTCAGCGCTTGTGGAAGAAATAGAAAATAGAAATCATTTATTTGCCAATAATGTAGGTAACAGATAAGGTATTAATTTATGGAGAGTCCCAATACATTTTGCCTTACGGCATGCAAAATTATTTATTTTATTTAATTTGCCTAATTTGCTACGTTTTCATTTACTTAAAATTTTTATATAATTGAGACACAAATAATGACATAGTACACCTAAAATTATTACATCTAAAATTTATCAATTACTAGCTTTTGCCCGCGGCTTCGCTCCCGTCAACTGACTACTCTACCCTACTCTACCTTACTCTACCCTACTCTACCCTACTCTACCCTACTCTACCCTACTCTACCCTACTCTACCCTACTCTACCCTACTCTACCCTACTCTACCCTACTCTACCCTACTCTACCCTACTCTACCCTACTCTACCCTACTCTACCCTACTCTACCCTACTCTACCCTACTCTACCCTACTCTACCCTACTCTACCCTACTCTACCCTACTCTACCCTACTCTACCCTACTCTACCCTACTCTACCCTACTCTACCCTACTCTACCCTACTCTACCTTACTCTACCCTACTCTACCCTACTCTACCCTACTCTACCCTACTCTACCCTACTCTACCCTACTCTACCCTACTCTACCCTACTCTACCCTACTCTACCCTACTCTACCCTACTCTACCCTACTCTACCCTACTCTACCCTACTCTACCATACTCTACCCTACTCTACCCTACTCTACCCTACTCTACCCTACTCTACCCTCGTCTATTCGATTTTTCTCGCCGTATAAACCATCCTTGAACTTCAACGAACATTTTAAAAAAAGAATTGGCCAAATTGGTCCAGGCGTTGTTGAGTTATGCGCTTACCAACACATTTTGCGATTCATTTTTATATTATAGATAGCATAAAATAATCATCATACGGTATTAAAAAAAAGCCAAGTATGTAGCTGAAGATTGCGCGAAAGTCCTTGCAGAGCACCTGGAACGTCAGTTTAGCCCGAACCTGACTAATAAACACGACCATGTCGCAGCAGTCGAGAAACACCTTAGAGACTACTTCGCGTCGCCGATAGCCCCCGATGAGGACCCCATCTTCTTCTCGCCTAACGCAGTCAGACTCGCCATCCTACGCACGAAGCCTCGCAAGGCCTCCAGTCCTGACGGTATCACCAATACAGTGCTGCGCCACCTGCCGTACCGCACTGTTGCGGCCCTGGCGCGCTTGTTCACGGGGATACTGCGCACGGGGGTCTTCCCCATATCCTGGAAGGAAGGGCGCGTCATAATGATGCCCAAGGCAGAAAAGAATCCATTGAAGCCGAAAAGCTATTGGCCCATTATCTTGTTGCCCTCTATCTCTAAGTTGTTCGAGCAACTCCTGGGGGGTACTGCACCTCCTGTCATCGGCGATGAATAAGAAGGAGTACGGGGTGGCAGTATTCCTCAACATGGAAAAGGCTTTCGATCGTGTGTGGCATGAGGGGCTAGTTTACAAACTAGCCATCTCTGACACGCCCCGTAGAGTCGTCAAAGTGGTCCAAGCTTTCCTGTCTAACAGGTGTTTCAGAGAAGTGGTCGACGGGGCGCTTTCCGCCCCCCGGCCTATCCGAGCGCGCGTACCGCAAGGTAGCTGCGTCTCGCCGGCGTGCTACTCACGTTACACCAACGACATCCCAACAACAGAAGACGCCACGTTCTCGTTGTATGCTGCTGACGCCGCGTACATTACCACCTCTATGAACGCGAAGTACGCGGTGGTGAAGATGCAGCGCGCACTAGATAAGATTCCAGAGTGGCTCGCCAAATGGCGACTGTCGGTTAACGTGGGTAAAACACAGGCGCTAATTACGGGATTATCGCCCCTCCCACCACGTCTGAAACTCAGTGGAGCCGAAGTCGATTGGACGCCCCGGGTCAAGTACCTGGGTGTGACCATTGACCGGCGGCTCACAATGGGACCGCACGCACGCAATGTCGTCACGCAGGATAGAGTCGTCCGCAATCGGCTCAAACCAGTGCTCTCGTCCCGCCTCCAGGCGCGCGTCAAACTGGGCATATACGAGGCGTGTATTCGCCCAGTGTTGACGTACGCCGCTTCAGCTTGGTTCGCCTTCACTAGGGAGTCGAGCCGAGAAAGACTTGCGCAACAACATACGTTGACACCCCTCGCTATGTGAGGAACTACATCATCAAACGCGACCTCGGGATTGAGAGCCTGGACGAGTTTGTGCGACGCCAGTAGGTCGTGAAGAGTCGGTGCTGTGTGTAGCAGCGTCGTGCCTAGAGTCATAAAAACAAAAAAAAAATATACACATAGAGCGATCAGCTCTAACTCCGTCATCGCCTATTAGGCACCCCGTTATCACGAGCCCCGGTAGGCCTCCGCGGCTAGAGGGCGAAGCCCTGAAGCCTCTTGCCATGCTCCCTGACGGGGACGTACGTAGCGAAGGCCACGTTGTTGTCGCCGTTGCATCGCGTGGCGTCGCCCGGCGTGGGTCTAATGTAGCTCTACAAGTCCAGTTGCTGACTAGCTATATAAAATGTATGGAGACCGACGCGCCCAGATCGGCGTACGAAGCCCACGTGCCCTCAATGTAGTTACCAACTTTACGTTATTCAATATTATGTTTTTTTTTACAAATTTTTGTTTTAACAGATATTTAACTCTTAAAGTTTTGTTTTGAAAAGATGTATAAAATAAACAGTGCACTGAGCGCGATTGTTCCATTTACGTAAACACGATCGGACCTTTGATTAGTCAAAAACTTGGAGCGTGCCCGTCATAAACGTGTCGATCTGAAACGCAGAACCTACTGTGTGTTAGGTTCTGCGTTTATATTTGAAAAAAACATTTAATGCACTAACAAAGTTAATGACTGATTAGGTATTCTATTTTAAAGTTTATGTATGTAGGTACTCGATTATTTTGATGGTTATAATGTGTATGAGATGATAAGAGATTGTGATGTACCTATTTGTTAGAAATGAAACGACCGTACTCCGGGAACATTCGGTTTATTACTGGCCAACGGGAAAGTAATACGTCCGCGCGATGCTTACACACACATAATGACACTCCTTCCCACTTAGCTTTCAAACCTGGTAACAATAACAAATGAGCTATACTCCATTTGTTTACACACATTGTTGGCACTGGGGGACTGGTTTCCCTCTGACACAAAAGTTTTGCCCTGCCCTACTGGCAGCAATGGCACCGCTTCCTTATCAGCGTCCATTCACTCACTCTGAATTACCTCACCATCAGCCCTTTCCTCCCCGTCACAATCACCAGTGACGCCTGCTGCACCTTGAGCTGCAGGTACGTTACTAGTGCCTGCACTAGTACTAGCTGTCTTGGACGATGGCATGATCTCATGTGACACCATGTCACCAGCATTTGTGGATATGGCGTCGTTATTACTTGTATATTTAATTATTTGATCTACATGCCTAATACAATGGAGATTCAAATCTTTAATAAAAATGTTGTACATATTATTACCAATTCTATGTTTTGTTACGCCTAATTGCCAAGTTTCCCTCCGTGCGCTGAACCATCGGGTCCAGACAACATCACCAATTACAAAGTTAAAAAGTCTTTTCCCCTGCACGGCTGTTATATCAGCCGGAATTATTGCTTTTGAAGGTACAACTAAATCAAGAGTAGGTTTCTACCAAACATCAACTTGGCCGGCGTTTCCCCGGTGGTACAGTGCATAGTGTTCCTATAATTGAACAAGCAGCCTAATAACAGCTCATTAATTTTATACAGCGGTAGGTATAGTATGTTTTAAAATACATTTTAGCGTTTTTCAAGTTCTGACCGAATTTTCGGCATGACTATTACTGGGCGGGTGATAAATGGGTGACGTCATGTATTTGATACCATTAGAAAAGTACAAAATGTTTTGAATTCGTCGAAATTAATTTTAACGTCGTTATCAGATACCAATACGTTAGGTATGCCAAAAGTCGAAAATAATTCTTTTAATTTGGCTATTAGGGCGTTAGTTGCGGTTCCATTGTTCATAAATATGCATTGCTGAACGCTCACTTGTTGAACGAATCTAGGACCACGAGATATACTCTCTGTCTTACAGTTATAGTCGATGTGCACGCGCTGCTGCGGGTGTGGCGGCGCAGGCCAGGGGCACGCTGTCGATGCCGGGCCACCACATCCTACTTCGTGCGTTACTCTTCGTTTTAGTTACACCGAGTATCGTGTAATTCACGTAACATTTTATCTTTAAGGGATGACGCAATAACTATTCTATGCCCCCTAAAAAGACAACCGTTTTCATATTGCAATTCCGATTTGCACGGTAAAAGTTTTTACAAATAATTTTTCGTGGCCAGCCCTTTTGCATATATACTTATATAATGACTGTTTGAATCATTGTATCGCGCTCTGTAGCCTGCGTTATCTCACGTATCGTGGTAGCTGGTGACGATTCATTTAAAGACTAAAATAAATCTACGTCATTATTTATCTTGTCGAGCTTGTGTGAACACTTTAAAGGCGCGCGTGAAAAGTAATCCGCTACTGGGTTTTTAACAATGGCATCGACTTATATACATATATATCGATGAACAATGGATACATACTGCAATACATAATTGTAGGCCGACAATATAATAACATATCTTTGAAGTCTTAGTGTTGTTGTTACTGGTATGCCTGTCTATTATTGAATAATGAAACCAGAGTACATTTTTTTTTAAGTGTGAAAATCGTGGGCGTGTCAGACTTTTACTGACTAAAAATAAAAACCCGCTCCTGTTCCTTCGTTGCCATTGTTCCAGGGCCCCGGGGATCTCTTTTGCATCACCCATGGCCCCAGTAGGCTTCGACTCTGCTGGGCCCCTACGGTTGCCGACATCTCCTTGAGGCGCACGTGAAGCACTACGCGCGCCGACGACTCGACGACTTGGGCTCGGACCTGACGGTTTCCGGATGGTCGAACAGCGAGCTACCGCAAGCCCGCGCCTACGGTGGCCGGAAAGCGGGATCGGAATCCCGGTAGCTGAGGCGCGAGGACCATCGCCTCGCGCGTGCAGCTGCCTCCTTTGCTAGTATTACTGCTTTGCAGAAGGAGGCGACCGCCTGCCACTCCTCCTCGCTTTGGACCATGGCCTGTACCAAGGCCCGGTGCGAGAGATCGCTGTCGCCGATCGCCCCCATGAGGACACGGTGGTGCTCTGCCCACGCGGAGAACACCTCTACTGTATGCTCCACCGTGTCCTCCGGGCGGTCCTCACAATGGTGACACCCGGGTGTTTCTGTTGGACGAATCCGCAACAGGAACCTTCCGAAATTACCCTATCCGGTGAGGACCAGGAGGTGCCTTTCCAGCCACTCCTTAAAAAGGGGACCGCCATAATTATGGCGTGCCCAGAGACCAGAGGCCTATGATCTGTTTTAAAAATGAACGGATCACTGCGACCCCACTTCCCTTTGTATCTGGCTAAAGTTTTGCTCGCTAGCAGTGAGCGAATGAGATGCATAAGCGAGAGGGCGTTCGTGCGCATCATTCTCCCCGTGCTGCGACAGCTCGGCGCCGAGCCCGGCCGGGCCCGCGTCCACTGTCAGCATGAGTTCCCCAGCTCAAAATGAGCTAATACACGCTCCGATGGCAGTTCTCGGCGCACTGCTGCCACAGCCTGTCGTTGCCTATTTCTCCACTCCCAAGGTGCATCGCTTCGCAACAAGTCATGTAGTGGGTTTAGCAGCGACGAAGCGTTCAGAATAAAATCCCTATAGTAATTAACGACCCCTAGGAATCTCTTAACTTCGGTGACGTTACTTGGCTCGGGAGCGCTCATTATGCCTTAACTTTATCAGGACTAGTCATCAGCCCCGCTTTACTGATCACGTAGCCTAAATAAAGTAATCTTTGTTTGAAAAATTCTAAGAAGGAGATATTTTTCTATGATTAGGTCTTTGTTTAGCGTAACAGAAAAATCTCCGGCTATTCTCACTCTACCGTTCTCCTTCAGAACCGGTACTATCGGAGTGGCATATGGAGCATGGACAATCAGCACTAAAATACCTAACCTGTTTAATCGCTGTAATTCTTGTTCGACGGTTCGGAAATTGAAAAATTTTGGAACAGAATTTTCTTTTAATTGAAGTCTAACTTTAAATTTATTAAATGAACCCAACTCATCCCGCCACAGATCTGGGAACTTCCCTAATAACTCTCGTACATTATTAGTATTGTCTGTACTATCGGAACACTTTTATGACTTTATGTCGGTGGTTGTAATTATTAAATTGAAGGCGGACATGAAATCTCTGCCTAACAATGTCGGACCTCCATTCTTGACCACGAATATTCTAATATTTTTTTGCATTTTATTATAATTTGCTGGCCTGTACTTGTGTGTACTTTTTAGTACAATATTGACCGGTCTACAGTGTCCTTACATAATATCTCGAGTTTCTTGCCGGTTCTTCTCCATAGCAAACGACCAATTTGGAAGCGTCCACTAGCTTCTGACGTTTTATAAGTGCCCATAAGGCCTATGTGAAATAAAAACTTTTGAATTTAAATTTTGTAATTCGGGTTTTTTTTCGATTGGACTCGGATATTGATCGATTATCGGATATCGATTGTGCGTGAGTCCGACTCCCACTTGCCCGATTTTTTATGTTGGAAATCATTAAATAATTTCTCTCACTCTAGGTGGAGCGAGAGGGCGAGGGGAGAGTTTCAGTTTTACTGACTAAAACTAACCAGTGTTTCTTCAGTTACCCTTTGCGTTCCAGGGCCTCGGTAACTCTTTCGAACCATCCCGCCGCCGCCGCCCTGGAGGTGACACCCTATTTGGTAGATTTTGTTGCGAGTTTGTTTGTTTGTAGTATGTTTTCTAGAATATGGCGACGTTTAGCGTTGCGTATCATCTGATTACAACGATTTTTTGCAGTTCTGGAAAGGTCCATATTGTAGACACTGCGATCCTTTTTAAATTTTCGAATTTTTCATTTTAGCTACTTCCAATACATTTCAATATCAGTTACTACTCAGTCACAATAAAAAGCGCGAGCCTAAACCGGCCAAGTGCGAGTGTACGGAACTTGCACTTGGCCGATTTAGGTTCGCGCTCGAAGCAAAAAAACGACAAAAAACAAATTTGTTGTATAAGAGCCCACTTAAATATTTGTAATTTTGTTTTATTTTTAGTATTTATTGTTACAGTGGCAACAGAAATACATCATTTGTGCAAATTTCAACTGTCTAGTTATCACGGTTCAAGAGATACACCCTGATGACAGACAGACGGACAGCGGAGGCAAAGTAATAGTGTACCGTGTTTACCCTTTGGGTACGGAATCCTAAAAACTATGTAAAAAAAAATTATGCTTACTAGTATTTAATTCATCGTTATCAATTATCCTACTTGCAGGAAGTGATTTTCCATTTCTGCAAAAAAGTAGCAGTTTGAAAAGCCTAAAAATGGGATGCATTTACAACTAGCGCAGCGTGTGTAACCTATGCCTATATCCCTCTAAGGTCTTCCGTCCGGCGGCGGGTGACACTGACACTTGGAATGTAATATTTATACCACGTTTATTGATTGCCAGTAAGTACACAAGTATCACAGTTTATTACAAAATACTAACAAGTAAGTATGTACTAGAAAATAATTAACATTAAAACCTTAATGTAAGTTTCTGTAAGTTTCAATATAGAAATAGAGTTGTAGAGGAGGGGGGGGGGCGTCGACGTAGTGACCTAGAGGAGCTTTTTGTGGTTGCTCTCGCTTTAGGGTGGAGGGAAAGGGCGTGTCAGACTTTTATTGATTTAAAGCACATTTGTGCCTGTTTTAGGACCATGGGTTCCTTTTCAGAAATTTCCCGCGGCGCTAGCGGGCATTGGCCCTATTGGGCCCCTAAGAATTGCTGAAATCAGTTTGAGGCTCGCAGGGGACTCCAAGCTCCATCGACTCGGGCTCGGGCCATACCAGATGGGCGGACGTACGGCGAGTTACCCATTGATCATCGTCCGCCATTTTTAAGGGTTAGTGATCGGTAGGCGTCGTCAAGCATCAGTTCTGCTTTTAATTTTGAGACTGCAGGGCTTGGTCGTTATTGGTTCTAATATTAGCGCTATTGACTTCAGTCCTTAACCTAATGTTGACGTCGATATCAGTCACACACATATATACAAATAACTAAGTTCCGACGTGTTACAAGTGAGACGTTGCACGAGAGCACGCGGCGCTCCCGCCTGTCTCCACAGAGCTGCTTGGCCATGCTTGTCTGTGCTATAGTCTAGGCCCATATCATGCAGTATTAACGCCATCAGATGATCGGCGCTGCGCAGGCGCTCAGCGTCTGCCACGTGCTGCGGCAGGCGCGCGCTGCAGCGGGGGTCAGGTGTCAGCGGAGACGGCGCGGCGGCTGCTAGTGGGCGGGCCGGGCGGCGCCATGGCGGGCTCGGCGCTGCGCAGGAGCTCGGCGTCAGCCACGCGCTGCGGCAGGTGCGCGCTGCAGCGGGGGTCAGGTGTCAGCAGAGACGGCGCAGCGGCTGCTAGTGGGCGGGCCGGCCGGCGCCATGGCGGGTTCGGCGCTGCGCAGGAGCTCGGCGTCAGCCACGCGCTGCGGCAGGTGCGCGCTGCAGCGGGGGTCAGGTGTCAGCAGAGACGGCGCGGCGGCTGCTAGTGGGCGGGCCGGGCGGCGCCATGGCGGGCTCGGCGCTGCGCAGGAGCTCGGCGTCAGCCACGCGCTGCGGCAGGTGCGCGCTGCAGCGGGGGTCAGGTGTCAGCAGAGACGGCGCAGCGGCTGCTAGTGGGCGGGCCGGCCGGCGCCATGGCGGGTTCGGCGCTGCGCAGGAGCTCGGCGTCAGCCACGCGCTGCGGCAGGTGCGCGCTGCAGCGGGGGTCAGGTGTCAGCAGAGACGGCGCAGCGGCTGCTAGTGGGCGGGCCGGCCGGCGCCATGGCGGGTTCGGCGCTGCGCAGGAGCTCGGCGTCAGCCACGCGCTGCGGCAGGCGCGCGCTGCGGCGGGGGTCAGGTGTCAGCGGAGAAAGCGCGGCGGCTGTTCGTGAGCGGGCCGGGCGGCGCCATGGCGGGCTCGGCGCTGCGCAGGCGTTCAGCGTCCGCCACGTGCTGCGGCAGGCGCGCACTACGCGTCTCGGGCATGATCAGCACCACCAGAGCTGCCGTCCCACTGCATGCTCCGTACAGCAACGCTTGCACGTACATGTTCTGACAGAAACATATCATGAGGATGATTGCTAGAGCTTGAAATGTATCTAGAGTTAGACTTAGGATGAAAACTCAAAACCACGATGCAAATTTGACAGTAGTGTATCCGTTGAGAAATCTAATCATCAAGACTTTTTGCATTGATTCACTAGCACGTTTTGTTAACAATTCGTTGCAGTGCTTCTCTTAGCTGCTTGTCGGATATGCAACTGCATGCTACATAACCACTAAGGTAGGACCACATAGATGCAAACAACAGCGTTAGCAGGTGAACCCATGTAGGTAGTCACTGCACACACACGATCGGGTGACCGTATCGATGCATCGTTGCTGCATAGCATCAATGCTGAGTCGCAATAGTAGCAATGCAGGATCATGGTTACTTAGTGAAGATAATAGACCAGCGTCAGCATCACGATCTTTTCACCAAAGTATCGCTATTGAATTACTGCAATAAGTCGTAATGGGTGACCTTAGCGATGCATCGTTGCGGTTTTGAGTTTCGCTACAATGTATACTAACCAGCAGCGGCGTCTGCGGCGCCAGCACGGAGCCGATGCGGCCGATGAGTGAGCAGGCGGCCAGCGCGGACGAGCGCGCGTGCGTCGGGTACAGCTCTGCCGTGAATACGTACAGCGAGTTAAACGCGAACGTGATGGCCAGCTTGCCCACAAAGAACAGCCCCAGCGACGTGCCGTCGTGATCTGTGTGCAACAACGCAAGTAAAATAAATGTACCTCTGTAATTAGAGGCATTACATAAGGTACTAAAAAGGCCCTTAGTCTCATGCAGTTAAATTGCTTCGTTAAGTTTTGATTAGGTAACTAAAGATTAACCAGGATTTCAAGGAAAATAAAAAAATTGTTTAATTTTTAGTAAAGGCTTACTTATGAAGAAGGGTGAAACGCAAGCGACCCCGCAGAGCAGGAACGCGATGAATATGCAGAGCTTGCGGCCGATGCGCTCGAGCGCCATCATGATGAGCACAGACGCGGCGATCTCCATGGACATGTTAAGCGCGAAGTTCACGTGCTTGTTGCCGGACAGCGCCACGGAGTTGATGGTGAGCCCGTAGTACACGAAGGTGGTGGCGGCCCAGCACCAGCCGCACACCGCCAGGCGCCACATGAGCACGCGCGACCGCACCACGCTCAGCCAGGGGCTCTGCGTCTCCTGCGCCTCGGCCTTCGTGTCGTCCTTCAGCTTGCTCATCAGCTGCTCGTTCACTATGATCTGCAAGTATTTGCCTTACTTCAGTATCAGCTGAAACCGATTAAGAAAGAAGTGTCAACACTACTTTCTTAACCCTTTTTTCTCGCCAGTTCTTAAACAGCAAGAAAGAGCAAATAACTATGAAGTATAGAGTATTGATATACTCGGCGTTTTACGTTATTGATTGGGTTCAGCAATTGGAACTATGGCTATGTTGTGTATTTCTTGGTTGGTCACCTTATTCCATCGAGCAGCCTTCCGTATGACGGCGGCGGTCCTGTCGACGTTGCCTCTCGCGTGCAGCCAACGCGGGCTCTCGTCCAGCAACAGCCAGTACAGCGGCAACAGCAGCGCCAGGCTGTGGATGGTTAGCAGCAGGTGGCGCCAGTAAGGCACGCTCCACGCCAGCCACGCAAACAGCACGCCGCCCGCGCCGTACGCGATGCCGGTAGCGCATGCGAATGTCGCGCGCAGCGATGGATGTGCGATCTCCACCACTACCAATAACGTTTATTCAGTAAATTGGTAGTAAACAAATTTTTTTTACATGTGACTGGTCAAGTGTCTTAGTCCATAGGTAAAATGACTTGTACTGGTCAAATCGTGTGAGAACCGTGCTAATCAGAGACCTGTGCTCTGTAGCAAGCAAGTGATCTTACAAATTATCTCTTCATGAATCTTAAAGTACAATTCATATACGAGTACAGATTAATTGAGCAGATCCAGAATCAAGGATGACTTCCACGGAAGTGAGGTCTTGATTCACGTGGATGAGTAGTGTTACAGCAGAGTATCTTACTCATGACATAGCCAGCGCTGTTGAAGCCGTAGCCGAGCGCCGCCTCCAGGAACTCCATAGCGAGGTACATCTGATAGTTGACGGAGAACGCCTTCGCGATGCCCATCACGCCCGCGCACGCCGAAAACAGGCAGAACGCCGTGCGCCGGCCGAACCTGATAGCACGAAATTGTTAACTTTGTCATTTCACGATAGTATCAACATGTTTTCTAAAACGAGATAACACTTATGACGCTTATAATTATATGAAATCTGTTTATTTGTTGTGTGTTATCACGCTTATAAACACTGAACTAATTTCGATAAATTTTTGTTTTTTGTGATGAAAGTAGATACATATGTACACTGAAGAAGCAAAAGTGCATGGTTAGTACAGAAATAAAATCGTGTGAAGCGAGAAATGACGCCATCTAGCGTAAAACCAGATTGAAATGTTGCTATTGATAACATTACATTATACTGTTAATAGATGGCGTCGCTGTGCTTAATCAATGCTTATTTTTGTAGTACTTTCTTTTTGTTTCTTTAAATATTAAAATAATTTATAATTTATTTTAAAGAGATGAAGATATTAAAATTGAATATCAATTTATAAATATTTGATTATCTATGTGTTAGTTTTCAAACTTGAGAGAGTAGGTTGAATAAGGATTTATAAATAATAACTAGTAGGTAGTATGGAGTATAAATATTACTTAGACCAAAAAATTATGACTTAGCTCAATTGGTTGTTTGCCAAGTTAATTTCGATTATCTCGTTCCAGCGCCTTTCGTTAATTTTTTTTTTTAACCAGGTGTATTGTCTACTTATTTTACCAAAATGAGTAAATATGCATTGTTATATAGATTTAGTAAAAAGAGCTCAAATAATTGCTAAGCATAATCAAGGTAAAAACTTGTCAGAAGTAGCCAGAGAGACCAGTGTAAATGTAAGTAGTTTTTTTAACTCTTTTATATAACAAAAAACTCCTATATAATAATCATTATTGGGTATTATATATTTATGTTTTATTGTTGCAGAGAAAAACAGTTGTTCTATGGATATGACGATTTGAAGAAGAGGGTTTTTTAAAACACCATCAAAGTGCTGGCAGACTAAAACTAATAAACATATTGCAGTGTCAAACCATGATAAGGGAGTATACGAAGAAAACGGACATCTGTCGACGAACCACTATGCTAGTTTATTTGACACAAGCGTTGGCACTGTCCGTCGGAGGCTTGCTTACAGAAAACCATAAAAGGGCAAGATTGCAGTTTACTTTGGATCACATAAACTTTGATTAGAGTAATATCATGTTTACTCATGAAAAAACTTTTAAGTCTAGTGAACACGGACGGTTTTGTTTGTGGCTACAAGATAATAAATAATTATAATACTGATTTAATATTATTCACTCAGTACTTATTCTCTGTATTAACTGGAGACCTTGTTATGTGTGTTTAACTTAATATCCGTAATTAATACATTAAAAAAGTTATGAACACTTGATATGTTGTTGTGCAATTTTATAGTTTTTAGCCTACATTTAATCCTTTTGATCTTTGTGATAAAATTATCTGGTCTTTTGCTTGTTTTTGTTAAGGTTACATAAGCTTCAATCCTCTTTCCAATATTGGAAACGAATACTTAAGCTATGGCCTCAATAAGAAATTATATATAATATTATAATCTTATTCGGTGATTAATAAATGGTGATTGTTAAATTTGAATAAGAAATTGTAAGAAATAAACATATTATTTTTTTAATAGTGCTTTTTTGTTTGATGAGCCTGTTTACCAGCATTTTTTTCGTCTTGCTGCGTAACTACCCACTTGAATATTATATTACAAATAATTATCCACTTGTTAGCTTTGATATAATATTCCTACCGATTTTTTTAGTTTGTTATTCATAACTTACAAAAAGTGTGAGTACTACGTGAGATTTGAACTCACGGTTCATTGATTTACGCATCTATCTGCACATGCTAAACCACTAGGTCAACATGACTCTAGTTTCAATGATGAAATTATGAACTACAGTCAGTTGTTGACGACAATGATGACGCAAGTGTCTATTATTTGTTGAACTAAAAGTCAAGTTTATACTTTGTGAGATTGCCTTTGGTCGCTACTTAGCTGTGAAGAAACCAACGCCATCTAGTTTAATTTTCGAAAACTTGAACTTTAACGTGCAAGGGAAAATAGGCGTTAAGGGATCTAAGCACTTCTACAGGCTACCGTACATACGGCATAGTTGATATCTTACGTGTCAGAGACGTATCCGGTGAGGATGAGCGCGAAGGGCAGCGCAATGTTGCGCACCGTGCCCACCATGGTGCGCATCCACTCGCGACACCCCAGGTTGAACTGAAACACACAACCCACACCATAAGTCTAAAACGCGCGTTTAGGAAGAGATCACCATCTTATGTAAGAAAACACATTATGTTAAGAATTCATAATGAAAGTACCGACCGCGTTCAGCTCTTGGGAGTAGAAAGTTCCTCAGACCTTAATTTTGAGCGGGTCATTGAGTCCAAAGTCAATGAAGCTGCTAGGAAACTCGGCGTTCCTGCAAAGTTCCAGCGGTACTTCACACCGGAACAGCTTTTAATGTTATACAAAGCACAGGTCCGATTGTGTCTGGAATACTGCAGGTACATATGGGCTGGTGCTGCAAAATTGGCCCTAGCCGCTTTGGACTCTGTGGAAAGGTTTGCGAAGCGGTTTATTGGTGATCCAGATTTGGTTAAGTCCAATCTACAAAGCCTTGGGCACAGGCGTAGGGTAGACAGCCTTTCGGTGTTTTACAGGATGCATTTTGGAGAGTGTGCGCGTGAATTGCATGACTTGATTCCGCCGTCTCATTTCTACCATCAGACAATCCGACAAATGCTGAGTATCCACCCTTAAGTTGTTGAAACCTTTACGGTTCGGACTAAGCGTTTCGCTTCGTTGTTTATACCACGTACATTGAAGGATTGGAACAATTCGCCTGCTGCGGTCTGCCCGTCCGATTATAATTTGGGTAGGTATCTTCAAATTTAGAGTGAATAGGCTCTTAATAAACTAGTGCGCCTCACCATCAACGATAGCATCACCGCTTACAATCAGGTGGGATCGCAGCAAAGCACAAGTTTATATAAATAAAAAATAAGTAAAACTAAATGCTTGAGATTTAACTGCATATAAAATATGTACCTATTGAATAACTTCCTCGCCGCCCGACTTTATGCAAGACAGAGCTAGACAAGTTTCAGATGGTTAACAAAAGCAGGTCAGACGAAAAAGTTACGCTCTAATGCAATCATCTTAGTAAAATTTTGTGATGTTAGATGAGACCATTTCATGAACTTATGGCAGACTGGCGTGATGGCCAAATTAACGAGAGAACGAAGCATTTCGTGCCCTTTTTTTTTTTGAAAAAAGAGGACAGAGCAGAATATCTTTCTTTCCTTTGATGCTCAAACGGATGGTTTGTGTTCAGGATATTCAGGGAAGGAAAGATATTGTATGGATTAAGAAGACTTACTTAGATTTATGGATAAGGATATCAACACAGTTACAATCACAGCATACCTCTGCGAAGATAGTGTCCATGTTCTCGTAGACGAAGGTGTCGCAGGCGATAGTTTGGTTGTAGTGGAAGGCGTTGCGGTCGCAGCCGCTCAAGTCGAGCTCGGTGAGCGGGGCGTATCGCTGGCAGGACACCGGCGGCAGCAGCGCCGACGCTACCTCATTGTCAAACTGAGGCACGCCCTCCTCACACTCCGGCACCACGCATCTGTAGCAGCATATTACTACGTCATCTATCAATCTGCCTGCCTTTTCCCTAACATGTTATTGGTAGACGCCAATGACACGTTCGAGAAAAGGCAGGCAGCAGTCTGGTTGGTCTAACCTGATGCAACTAATGACTAGTATTTTACGTGGAGGGATGTATTCGTATGCCTATATGATCTCCTCAACCCGGTAATAGTGTAACACGTTACCCCTCGGCTATCTTTCTGGCTTCTGACTATGTAATGACGACTTTCAAAGGTCTTGAATGACGGTTTTGCTTTTTTTAGAGTTGCGTACCTCAAAAAGAAAAAATACGGAACCATTATAGGATCACTTTGTTGCCCGTCTGTCTGACTGTCACTTTATCTGAAGAACGAGTGGAGATATCGAGTCGAAGTCTGAGGTCTCTTGAAGTTGTAAAAATTAAACTTCCAAATTATCGAAAAAAAAAAAGATACGACCGTCTACGTCACTAAAAACTTATATTTCCCGTTGACCCAGAATCCTGAAGTTTGGCATAAAGCAAGGTCTTATAGCATAGGTTAGCTATAGGAATCGTGAAGATACTACAGTGTTCTTCTTCAGTGGGGCCCACATATAGACAAATTATCGAAAAAACTTAGCTCTGCAGCATACGATGTTAGACAAATTCAAAATTTGACTGACGCCATTTAGTTTGTTTTAACTGTGGTGGATGATCAGGTGGGATCGCTACAAGCACTAGTTTATATCAATTAAAATAAATAATAAATAGCTATTTCCACATTGTCATGTCGGACGGTATTCTACTGTGGGGAAATATACCACCGATATCTAGACAATTTTCGTTTTGCAGAAAAGGGCTATTCGTTTATTTGTTTATAATATAAGTCCCAGATACTCCCTCAGAGATAACTTTAAAGATACCTATCAATAGAATGACTGTACCTTCATAGTATATTTACGAGAATATTTTGTATGCCCATAAAAATATAAACATGTTTAATAAATACAGTGATATTCACGATTTTAATACTAGGAACAAACACAAATTGGTGATTTCTGCAAACAGGCTCAAAAAAATTGAGGACTCATTTAGACGCCAATGTGACACCCACACTAACACTTCTATAATAAACTTTCTAGTCGTATTCAACAACTAAGCCTTAATAAATTCAAATCATTTGTAAAGCGAAAACTTTGCCAAAAGGCTTTTTACACTCTATAGGACTATGTTGAGGACGAAAAGGCTTGAGATTGACCTGCTCCAGTACGCACTACAACTGTTGTCTTATTTTTTCTTTTATTTTTATTTTTAATTGTGCTTTTTATTAGTTTTTTTTTACAATTTGACATTGATGTTTAGTTTTACAATTTGACATTGGATTGGATTTTTTACAATTTAACATTGTAAATTATTTTTCAATTTGAAATTTTTTTTTCACTTAATTTTTGACATAAATATGTACTTTACTAAGTATTACATTTTGTAAACTATAAATTTCCTTTTATTATTGGGAGTGTGAGGACTATGTAGATTGCTTTTTTCCCCTTTTCTTTTCAGTAATTTTAACGTATGTCTAGCAATTTGAGTATTTTCTACAGCCTACCCAAATGTCCTTTCCTTGGTATTGTTGAGTTGAGTTCTGCGAATACTGGCAAATGTTTGCACTGACTGGACAGGTCCACTCAAATCTGCGTGGTTCTTTCTTCAAAAGACCATCTCAGACAAATCTGCATGGTTCTCATGTGATTTGACCATTACATATTTACTGTATGGACTTAAAAATAGACTTTGACCCCTGAGTTTGTTTCGGTGTTTCTGCTCAGGGTAGGCAGCTAGGAAACACTAGGCCCATCTGAATGAAAAATTAATCCTGACTAATAAATTATTAGTGTTTTCTGAAGTACGGTATGTAATGAATGGCCACCCATTTGCGACTGCACCTCGGCAAGTACTGCTTACTCTTGAAGTTCAACCCGTGCGGCTGTTATTATTACATAGCCACGCGGTCCGTCAGCAGTCGAGTCATCATTGTTTACAATGTGATGATAATAATTTAATAATATAAAATATTTAAAAATGTAATTTATATGGTAATTTACATCGAATAAAGGAAATAATAATAATTTGCGTCCGTTGCCAAACTGGAAATCTCCAGGGCCGGATGGGCTGCACAATTTCTGGATTAAGTGTTTTACAAGATCGCACGCTCGCTTGGCATATCAGTTTCAGTCTGCCTTAGAGTCAAGGTCGCTGCCCCAGTTCCTAACAACAGGAATAACCCACCTGCTCCATAAGTCAGGTAGTACTGCGAAGCCTAAAAATTATAGACCGATCGCGTGTTTACCGACGGTCTTTAAAGTTCTTACATCCATACTGAGAAGCAAAATTAATAGTCATATTGACAAAAAATTTATCATGTCACCTTCTCAGAATGGATGTAGGAACGGGTCCCGCGGTACTAAGGAGCTGCTCCTCATTGATATGACCATTAGCCAACAGGTTCGACGTTCCCGAAAGAATCTGTCGGTATGTTGGATAGATTATAAGAAGGCCTATGACTCTGTTCCTCATACATGGCTCATGAGGGTGCTGGAATTGTATAAAATTGATACAACTTTAACCTTATACACCTTCCTGATGTCGTGTATAAGGTAATGGAGTACGGTCCTACGCTATCCAGGATGGATATCCAGAGGAATGGCTCGCCTGTAAGGATCGAGGGAGGTATCTTCCAGGATGATAGTTTGGGTCCACTTTGGTTTTGCCTAGCCTTGAATCCTCTAAGCACACTGATGGAGAATTCAAGTCTAAGCTATCGGTTAAAGAGAGCTGGTCAGGTAATATCTCACCTACTTTACATGGATGACCTGCAACTTTTTGCTCCCAACAATCTGCAACTGATGGAGACTGAAGGTAACTGAAACCTTCAGTAGTGCCATCAGGATGAAGTGGACAAATGTGCGGTCATGCATGTAAAGCGAGGCGAGGTTGTGGAATCCGTGGGCACTCAACTGACGAAATCTTTAAACCTGAGATCCCTCTCTCCAACCGAAACCTATAAGTATTTGGGTATGTCGGAAGTTCTAGGCATCAATATAATTGACAGTAAGCAATCGTTGAAGGAGCGTTTCTTTGGACGCCTGAAGAAGGTATACAATAGCCTTCTTTCAGGCGGAAACAAGGTGCGCGCCTTCAACGGGTGCGTCATGCCAGTATTGATGTACTCTTTCGGCGTACTCAAATGGACTCAAACGGAACTTGACGCCCTGGATAGGAGGGTCCGCACACTGCTGACTGCATACCGAATGCATCACCCACGATCGTCGGTGATGAGACTGTATATCCCGCGGAAGTGTGGGGGTCGAGGTATTTTAAATGCTAAGACCCTATACAACCGCGAGGTTTGTAGTCTCAAGGAATATTTCCTAGCTGCCGACGTGGGTATGCATCGAGATGTAGTGGCAGTGGACAAGGGACTCGCCCCGCTCTCCCTGGCTGACGAGAACTAGCGCAAACCGGTAGTTCTTTTATTTTCAGGTTGGAAAATCATCTAATGACGAATCCCGCTCTTGGGTGGAGCGGAGATAGTGTCAGACTTTTACTGACTAAAAACCCACTCCTGTACCTTCGTTGCTTTCGTCCCAGGGCCCCGGGTTTCGTTTTCACACTACCCATCGCCCCAGTAGGCGATACTAACGATCGCAGGGAAGTATGGCAGAGCAAGGAACTTCATGGGTCCGATGTAAACCGATTGGCGTCCGCAGCCTGGCTACGTTTCGGTAACCTCTTTGGGGAAACCGAAGGTTTTGTCTGTGCAATTATGGACGAAGTTATCATGACGAATAACTACCAGAGATTTATTGTGAAGGACGGCACAGTTGACATCTGTCGGGCATGTCACCAACCGGTAGAATCAATTCATCACATTATCTCTGGTTGTTCTCGTCTAGCTAACGGGGAATACTTGCATAGACACAACCTTGTAGCCAGGATTATCCATGAGTGACTTGCTCTGAAGCACTCTCTTGTGGAATCGGAAGTGCCATACTATAGGTATGTGCCCGACCCAGTTCTCGATAATGGATCGGTCCATCATCACTGACAGGACTATTGTAGCCAATAAGCCTGATATAGTGGTGGTGAACCGAAGTGAGAGGCGTGCAATGATTGTTGACATATCCGTTCCGCATGACGAGAACCTCGTGAAAACCGTGAAAGACAAACAAATAAAGTATATAGACTTGCCTCACGAGGTTGTCGACATGTGGGATGTAGACTCGGCGATCATTGTACCGATAGTCGTGTCAGCTAACGGCTTAATAGCCAAGAGCCTCGACCAACACCTTATTAGGCTCGCGTTAGGCGGCTGGATCAAGGACTTAATTCAGAAAGCGTCCAGCGTCCGTGTCCAGGAGTACGACACGGCTCGTATTGTTAGGAGGTTCCTTTCTCGCCGGTAGCTTGGACCCTGTTCCCGATACCGGTGCAGTACTATTTTTTATATTTTTAAAGGTTTTCTTAATGAGTTTTATTGAAAAAATATTTAAAAAATGTAATTTATATGTATTTATACTGAATAAAGGAAATAATAATTTATTTATTTGCCAGAATATAGGTGTACAAAGTAGTATGATCTTAATTTAAATGAGGCCCATTTACAGTCTACCATAACTTGTTGTGGGCAAATAGTAATACAGTATTCATTAAATTTATTAAAAATGTCATAATCATACTTCAGTTATCACTATAACTACAAAATGTCTGATTAAACAAATTAATTGTAAATATTTAATGTCACAAATCATTGATTAAATATGTCATAATAATGTGACATCAAAGGTTACCAATACCTGCTATCACTATAAAATAATTGAATAGCCCATGAATATCGATAAAATGTCAAAATAATAAAAATCAAAGTCACCAATATCTACTATCACTATAAAATGTCAAATTCTATACTTATAATAATTGTAATCTCCATGAATATTATAAAATATCAAAATTATGATAATAGTAAATGTCAACTTAAAAATGAGGTAGACTGCGATGGCTCTATGATTCACATCACTGTTGACTAGCAATTGATTGTTAAAAGGTAGGTTATCGTTTTGTTGATAATAAACATTGGCAAGGTCATCGAGTTTTCTTCAGTAAATGCGTAAATTTCATTGTTTTTTGATTTCCTATCAATTGTACTTATGGATTATGTAAATTGATTATTCGTATTGATTTTATCAAACAGTAGCTAACTATGTATTGTATGCCTATACCTACATCACGTTTTTAATCAAGAAGTGTTTTGCAAATTAATCGGTGTATTCTTTGAGGTAAAAAGTATTAAGTTTATTTTGTAAAATTTAAAAAAAAACCCGACTACGTACAAAATTACTTTAAATAAAAACTGAAAAGAAATAAACAAGTTCATTCCAGTAGCGAAAAAACCAATTCAATTGCATTCATTGAAAGACATAAAATAAAACAAATAATAAATTCTAATACGGAACATATTGACTGCAACAGTCGAGACTAAAATCATCCCATCAGATATGGGTGTTTGAATGTAATATAAAAAAAAATTGTTTACGAATTAATGTATATCAAAGTGCATTCGATAGTTATATCAAGAATGTGAATTTTGAAATTTTTGGTTGTCTATCGGTTTGTTACAGCTAATATTCGCAACGGCTAGAACCATTTTTTTGATAGGGCAATCAATGACGGTTAGCGAAAGTTACTTAGGTTAATTTTCATTTTCCTGCGGGAACGGGATTTCTTGATATGATAATAATAATATAACCCCATCGCTGTATCTCCGTTCAGTTGACCGTCCACTGAACGGAGTACATGTCGGCGACGAGGGTCCCATGTCGGCACCAGGGCGCAAGTAGTGGTTGAGACCACCTAACACGCAAGTAGTTTTTGTCATGTTTTATATGCTTAGGATAGGATGTTTTCACTTGTTAAATGTTTATTTGGATTAATTAGTAAGTAACTCATTAGGTTTAATTGATAAAGACTGAGTTTTGCTAATTTAAGTGTATAAATAAGTAGCATCTATCGTATTTCTAAAGATTTTTATGTTTGTGGTTGGCAGAATACAATTTGTGTTATTGTCTTTATTCTGTCTGTAATTAGCACCTTCATTAATTAGTGAGGTCGGGAATAACGATGTATATAAGATTCTAAAAAGTTTTTGTAAGAAAAATCGATCTTGGTGAAGAAATCGTGAAATTTATATGTTGTAGTAATGATAAGGATTTAACTTGTGTTATTACTTGTTGATAATGTTCTATTACTGTTAATTAGTGTTTTTTTAGTCTAATAGAAGCTACTAGTAACAATTGATCTCATTTTGCAAGGATTTAGATAAAGTTTTTTTTTTTTTTTTTCTCTTTATTTGGTATTAGGGACTTTTATACAAATGTACATGTCAGTCCCATCGGACATTATAATAGTAAATACCTTACCTATATTGTAAAACGTAACAAAGCAAACTTAATTAAGCTATAAGCAGCCTCTGAGTTAGGTGTCGACAAGATGTGATGAAACATTCCAACATCGTATATGTTTGTACCTAGTTCTTTATACAAATCCTTTCTTGCAGATTGAAATCTGACACATTCCGTCAACAGATGTGTAACATCTTCTACTGTGCCACACTCCTCACAATTTGGTGAATTAGATTTTTTCATTAAAAATGCAAATTTATTGAGCGGCATGTGTCCAGATCTCAGTCTGTGAGCTGTTACTAATAGCTTTCTGTTGAACCTGGTGTTACAAAACCATGGTATAAGTGGAGGCTCCAAAACTATAGATCTATACCATATTCCCTTTTCTTTCGATCGTTCATTGAAATATTCTTTCCAAATTTCGTGACATTTGTTTTTATATCTAGGCAATAATTCTACATAATCGGTTCCAATATATGTTTCTCTACCTTCATCTATACCCAACTTTGCTAAGCGGTCAGCCTCCTCATTACCCTTTATACCTATATGTGAAGGAACCCATTGCAATTTTAGATCTATCCCTCTTTTGGATAAATCATGTATTTTAGATAGAATTTCATAAGCTATCGATGCACCTCTGTGCCCAGAAGCGCATCGAGCTATATGTTGTAGAGCACTCTTGCTATCTACACAAATCAATGTTTTTCTGTTATTATTAATAGTTATTATATAAGAAAGTGCCTCTAAAATTGCAAAAAGCTCCAAAGACATAACTGACACATAATTATTTATTTTATAATATGTATTTGTATTATCTAAATTTAAAGGATCGTAGTAAGCAGCTCCATTGCCATTAGCATTCTTAGACCCATCAGTATAGATTTTGTAATAATCGTGATATTTATCTGCTACTTCTCTCAGAGTTTCTGCTTTAATTGAATTTAAATCATATGTCTTCTTAGGGTTTTTAATTGAGTCTAAATTAACCTTTATTATGTCTTGGACGTTAATCCTAGTAACCCAAACATCTAAAGAAAACATTCCTGGGATCAAAGATGCCCTTACATTTTCCTCCTTGATCTCATTAAATACACTAACAAGTAATGGAAGCTTTTTAGTTACCCAATATCTGACATGACTAATGGCACCAAGCTCTAACAACAGTTTTATTACCACATTATCGGACACAGAATACGATTTTAAACAATATTTGAATGCTAACCATCTTCTCCTAACATGCAGTGGGGGAACACAGAGCTCGCACTCCATAACATGTATTGGTGTGCTTCTTATAAAACTCCCTACTACTCTTAAAGCCTGATTTTGAACCTTTTCTAACTTATAGATATTTGTCTTAGCGCTATTGTCATATAGAAAGCACCCGTAGTCTAACCTACTTCTAATTAGAGCCACGTAGAGCCTCCGAAGATGAATCTGATGAATACCCCAAGAAGGACTTGTAAGAATTTTAAGTAAATTGAGAAGTCTCTGAACCTTTTCGACTATTTCGTTGATGTGTTTACCCCAACGTAATGACTTATCTAGCCAAACACCCAAATATTTATAGTAACATACGTTGTCAAGTACACTATTATTTATGGAGAGTTGTATTTGTTGTTGCCTAAAACCCCTACTAAAAACACAATATTTGGATTTACTTGTAGATATTTCTAACCCTAATTCGTCCAATAAAACAGTAAAAATATCCAAAGCATTTTGTATTTTGAATTGACCCTTTAATATATCCTGACAAGTAAAATAAAAAACAAAGTCATCAGCGTATTGGCATGAATACACTTCAGATATATCCTTACAAACTTTATACGTGGCTATATTAAAAAGCAGCGGTGACATGGGGTCACCTTGAGCTAAGCCTTTTCGTGCATATCTGACCATATCAGTTATGGAATCATCGACCACTTTTAGATGACGTTCGCTAAGGAAGTTCCACAAATATTGACAAATATTCCTACCAACACCCAAACTATCAAGCACCTGCAATAGCTTATCTATTAGTATATCATTATATGCACTTTTGATATCAATAAAACAAGCCACAGTTGGGACATTCTTTGAAAAGCCTATCTGTATTTGAGTCACCAAACGCGTAAGACAATCAAGGCAGGATTTTCCTCTCCTGAAACCAACTGTGTTTGGTGATAAAATTTGATGCTTCTCTATATACCATTCGAGTCTTTTGGTTATCATAGCATGAAAAATTTTGCATGTACACGACATCAACGAAATAGGTCTTGGTTTGGTATTTAAGCCAGTACCCGACTTCGGTATGGGGACAACTCTAATCTGACGCCACTGCAATGGGAAATTACCTGAGTTTAATATACTATTAAAGATTTTGAGTAAGTATAATTTGCCAGTAGGTGGTAGATGTAAAATCATAGAGTACGTAATTTGATCATCTCCTGGAGCAGTATCTTTTTTCTTTAAACAGTTATTTAGTTCCTGTAACGTAAATTCTGACTCGAGCAACATATTTGTAGAATTAAATATCGGCTTAGAGAAAGCGACATAATCTGGTGTAAGATCACATAACATTTCTCTCTTTAGCTCCTGAGGACATTGGATATTGGATTTCTTGTAACCTTTGACCCACCGTAATCGATGCCACATATCTGAAGCTGAAACTTTGTAATCAATGCTTTCACAAAATTTCTTATAATCATTAGATTTCGCATTTTGAATAGCTTGTTTAGCCTTCAGAGTTTTTTCCTCAAGTTTTGCGAGGTTCGTTGGTGTTGGATTTCCTCTAAATTTCTTAAGTGCCAAACGGCGCTCCGCAACTAATTTAGACAAATCTGGACTCCAATACCCTTTCGGTTTAAATTTATTATTTGGCTTATCACAATATTTAATAAGAGGAATATTTTCATCTGCTGATTTATTTATTTGACAGGAGAAATAATCGTACATAACTTGAACATCATCACTCGTATTATTCAGAGAAAAGCAATCAAAGAGACACGCTCTGTAACCAGTCCAGTTGGCTAATTTATAATTACGCTTTTCACGGAAGTAGACATCCTCACAGTAATTTACTTTAACTTTAATAAATAAGTGATCACTACCTAAGTTTTCGTTCATAACAATCCAGTCACAATTAATAGCGATATCCGCAGATGCAAATGTAATATCTGGAGAAGAAGATTGCAATATGTTATTCACTAGTTTAACCCTAGTGGGCTGTCCAGTATTCAGAGATGTAAAACCAAACTCTAACGCGGACTCAAAAATTTGTAAACCCCTATTATCATTTTTATAAGACCAGTTTGTATGATGGGCGTTAAAATCTCCTGTTATTAAACAATTATTTGGGAACAAAGAAAAGATCCTATCCCAGTCAGCTTGCGTCGTATGAACGGAACTCGGACAATAAATTAAAATGATATGTTTGATATAGTTACAATTATTTAGTTTGATACTCAGTAATTCGATGCCTGGATTAATTTGATTTACCGTCACCTCCTGTACACTTAGTGAGTTATGAGCTACAACAGCTATCCCCCCGTACGAATCCTCTCTATCTCTTCTGAATATATTGTATTGATTAATATTGACGCAAACATCATCCCCTAGCCAGGTTTCACTAATTAATCCTACGTGTATTTTTTCCTGTAAGAGTAAACATTTAAATTCCTCAAGTTTGGGTTTCAAGCTCTGTGCATTCCACTGCATTATATTCAGATTAAATAATTTTGATTTAGGTTTAAGACTGCGAGCATTCCATTGTATCACGTTTAAATCAATATTAGTTTTTGAGTGATCAACCATTATCACTCAGAAACATTTTAACTATCACAGGTAAGTCTGGCAAAAGGTTAGAAAAAAGTGAGGTAAACCAGTCTATACAAATCTTAATAATGGCTTTGAGCTTAACGACTACACTTTCCTTCTTTTCTTTAATGAAGTCCTTAATTTTTTGAATAACTTCACTAAATGACCATGATTTCCAATGTGTCTGATCCTTATTTTCTGACTGTAGCGACTGGCCAGCAGAGCATTCAGCAGCTTTTTCTGAATCTGAAGTTTCCAGTTCCGCAATTACATTATTTGCTATTTTATAAGGTACTTTCTTCTTCTTGGTACTTTTCTTTTTGTTTTTTATCTTTTCTGAACCTGAAGGAATATTAGCATCGATTGTTTCCATGTAAACTTCTTGTAAAGAAGATACTGAGTCTTGCTTGCTTCTTTCGGATGCCTGAATACTTCTACATTCCAGGATTGGACTTGGATCACGTAGAACTCTTGGTGTATCAAATGAGGGAGACTCCCAATACTTTGATAAGGCTTTTTGGTAAGTGAAATTGTGCTCTGACATCAATTCTCTGATACGTTTTTCTTTTTTATACAGAGGACACTGTTTCGACATTGCCACGTGATTGCCTGAGCAATTAGGGCATTTGAATGTAGCTGTATCACAAGTATTATGGTAGTTAGAACACTTTGGGCATACTGTTTTACTTGTTGGACACATTTTAGCAATATGCCCAAATCTCCAGCATTTGGAACATTGCGTTACAGGAAACGTATACGGTTCTACTCTTATTTTCAACTCAAATAGACATACATGTGAAGGTAAGGAAGAACCTTTGAAAGTTATTCTGAAAGTTTCACTTTGAACCCATTCATCTCCATCTTTTTTATTGAGTCGTTTAGCTGATACAATTTCCTTCTCACAATTCATATAATCTACAAGTTCTTTTTCAGATAAGCCCAATTCGATATCTCTAATAATTCCGTACGATAGACCAACCTCCCAAGTTTTTTGTATTCGCCAACCAAGGTCACTAAATGCCGGACAACAAAGAAAATTTTCTGCACTATTTTTGTTGCTAAACGTTACCATCAACTTATATGGATTAATATATTTAATTTTGTCAATGTCCATCATCTTATTTTGTTTTAGTAATTTTGCAAACGCAAATTGTTTGGGCATCTTTTCTTTGGAAGTTACAGTGACTTGTATTGGTGATTCCACAGACATTTCCTTGCTAAGTTTTGCCTTCTTCTTTGAGTTGTTTTTACTTACAGTTTGCCAACACTCTAGATTATTCTCAGATCTTGGGCGTTTTCCCGCTGATATTATTGTATTCATTTCTATAACGTTATTCAATTGTGTTTGGTCATCTAATGTATCAATGTTTAAGTTTGCATCATAATTCTCATTTTGGTTTTGATCCCTATCCATTAAAAACTGCGTAACTGCACTCGCGACGCGATTCCGGCCAAAATAAACGCATGCCGATAATAAAATCGGTTTTTTGTTCGATTTTATACTATTTTATATTATAATTTGAGATTTTTGTGCACTGACGTATTATGACGTTAGATGACATCTTAGATAAAGTTGAAATTCTAAAATGTTCGCGATCTTTTACGTAATTAGAATTTGAAAATGAGACTTTTTATTTGATGACTAATTAGCAAGAACATTATGTAATTAGTTAGGATCTGTCTAGAAAATGATATTATAGCAATTAGAATCCTAATTAGAATCTTATTGGAAAAGATATGAGAAGTTTTGTGTTCAAGAATGTGGTCGAACTAGAATATTTTACAGTTTTTGTTCTAGAAACTTTTTTATGTGCAAATATATGTGATATATTATTGTTTCATGTAAAAGTAGAGATTGTAACCGACATTTTGATGTATATATTGTCATGGTTTTGTGAAACAATAAATAAATACGGCGTCAGAAAGGGTTCGGCTGAAGCGAAATTAAAGCGAAATTGAAAGTAAATTTGGAGCAAAATCCGCGGTTCCCGTTAACAGAACTTAGCGGGGTATATAAGACGGGCCGTTTTTCGGTCCGATGTCTCAAAAAAAAAAATCAAAAAATACTCTCTCCGCTCGACGCTCGCCCCGAACGGTCGTGCCGCTCTGTGCTCCGCGCCCGCTCCGTGCTCCGTGTCGTTACGTCACCCCGTGACGTCATCAGTGGTCCCCGACCGCACCAGCGATCCGAAGCCGCCTTTCTCAAGGCAGTGGAGGATATACGTTTCCTTAACGGGAAATAGTCGATAAACGTTGTGCCCCTTCAGGGAAAAGCCACAGTTTCGTGGTCCTTGGTGGGAAACCTCACGGTGCCAACAAAACCAAGGGGGTGTTGCCCCAATACACCCGCCGAACCCCTTCAGGGCTAGGCAGTCATTTGGAGTCGGGAGCTAGATTTTGGCCTTGGGGGATCTCCTAGTCAAATCTAATACTCCGAGTTCTCTTCCAGCTACACACCTGGTGTCGGTTGGGGTGTCTACCCCTTCGCACCAGACCCTGGTAGGGCCCGATCGCACATTGAGATTGGCGATCGGTTTACAAGCTTAGGGCACACCATTAGGTACTCACCTCCCAGTGTACACAACCCTTACTGGGAGGGTCACACACCCCCGGGCCCGTCCACCCGGGGACGTAGGGACCGCTAGGAGTTTTGCACATGAGGTTTTTCCAACCCATGTGACCTAATCCCAAGCCCCCTTTTAACCATGACGGACGCTATCATATTAGCGTTCGTCAAAGAGGTCCTATTCAAGGACCCCGATTTCCTCGCCAAGTATGGCGAGAAAATCGCTTCAATTAGAGCCCCCCCCCCCCCCCACCGTCCCATCAAGCGTCACTGACTTCAGTGACGTATTGTCATTTCCGGACTCCGGTCCGACCCCCTGCCCCCGCCCTCCCCCGGATATGCCTCCCCTATTGGTAGCCCACTTCGCCAATGAGGCAATGGACACCACCGTCCCCGCCAGCGACTCAGCGTCGCAAGCATCTTCGGACTATGAACAGTCCCCTGAATCCTCCTCCTCCGAGGACGACTTCCAAGTCGTCCTAGGGGGCAAGAGGAAAGCCAGGAAGGCCGCTCAGGCCACCAAAGCTAAGAAGACCGTTGCGTCTTCTCCCGCCCCCGCTATCCAGCCCGCCCCTGTTGCCCAGCCCGCCCCCGCCTCGCAGGCTAGTTGTTCCCCCTCCGTTTCCGCTTCTGTCACTCAGACGAAGAAGCAGCGCCCCCCTCCGCCCTTGTACATCCAGGACAAGGGTAAATGGACCGACGTGTCCAAAATGTGTAGTGATCGCAAGATCAACTATACAAACGCCCGCTCCTGCCAACAAGGCATAAAAGTCCAAGTCCCGACGTCAACTGACTATCGGGAACTTACCAAAGTCCTTCGTGAAAGGAAAATCTCCTTTCACACCTACTCCCTCCCTGAGGACACGCCGACCCGAGTGGTCATTAGACGTGTCCCGAAGGAAATCCCCGCCGAGGACATTAAGGCCGACCTCCTGGCCCAAAATATCCCCGTTTCCGCTGTCCATCGCCTTCACAAGGCGAGAGGTAGCGAAGTATACGACATGATCCTTGTCGTGTGCGACCCGACCGACGGGCACCACCCCATCTTCAAGATCAAGTCGATCTGTTCCCTCTCCGGCATCTCCATCGAGAAGCCCTACAGACCCACGATAGTTGGGCAGTGTCACCGCTGCCAACTATACGGTCACTCTCAGAAGAACTGCTACGCTACACCCAGATGCGTTAAGTGTCTGGGTGAGCACGGCACTTCTGACTGCCCCCGTCCCAAGGATCGCACTCTCTGCACAGAGCCTCCCAGCTGTGTGCTGTGCGGCCAAGCCGGGCACCCGGCTAACTACCGGGGCTGCCCCAAAGCCCCCAAAATCCCTCCCAAGCTGGCAAAGCGCGCTGCCGCTCGCCAGCAGAGGGAAGCACCCTCCGGGAAAGTCTCCTCTTCCCAGCCCCCCGAACGTCTCGCACCCCAGAGACCATCCCCCTGGAATCAGCTAAACCATCAGAAAGCCTTCCCGGCTTTGGTGGCTTCCCAGCCAATTCCAGCGCTAATGGCTAAGCCCATTCCAGCGCCTCCCCCGGCTTCTGTGGCCCCCGTGGCCGCCAAACCTCCCCGAAACGCGCCCCAAGTTTCAGCTGCGTTCCCACGCAGATCAGTTGGCCAGATTATCCTGGACAACTATCGCATCTTTATGACGCAGGACGCTAGGGACTTAGCTGACGAGCTAACCCTAGCGGAAGTCACTGGCCAACTCGACTTAGCCAAGCGCGCTGCGCTATTCACTAAGTACGAGTCGGTCACAGCCGAACTCGACAAACTACCTGCCGTACCCCTAAATGGATAGACAACAAAAAATTTGTTGTACCAAACCGCGATCCCTAAAGTTAGGCTTCTTCAATGCCAACGGCATTATCAATCAGAGAGATGAGATCGCCACGTTCCTCCGCGACCATCAGTTAGACCTTCTCCTCATCCAGGAAACATTCCTCAAACCCCACCGTAAAGATCCTAGAATTGCCAACTATCGTCTAGTTCGCAACGACAGATCTCGTTGTCACGGTGGTGGCACCCTTATCTATTATAGAAAGGAACTGTACTGTATCCCTCTAGCTCCTCCCGCGCCCCGATCTTTCTTAGAATACTCGGCCTGCCGAGTAGGCATGACTGGTCATCAACCGATCACTGTCGTCTCTGCCTACTATCCCCCTCCGACTTCCTCGTCTCGTATGCCAGACGAGTCCATCGCGCTTACTAGCGACCTCACTGCCCTCTTTGGCTTGAGTGACTCCGTTATCATAGCGGGCGATCTCAATGCTAAACACCCCGCCTGGAACAGTAGTACGACCAACCCTAGGGGAAAGGTCGTGTTCAACCTTGGTGCATCCCTTAACTTTGACATCATCCCCCCGATGTGTCACACTCACTTCCCCCATGATCCCAACCATAGCCCCGACGTCCTCGATGTAGCGCTCCTTAAGAATGTTAACCTCCGGTTGCAATCTATAGAAGCAATACACGAGCTTAACTCCGATCACCGACCCGTGATTATGCACCTAGGCTCCCGCTCGGGCAATCTCGACCCGGGCCAGGCCCCCGCTTCCCAATTGATCACTGACTGGAAGAAAGTAAGCGAAAGACTGAAATCTACCACGTCACCTCAATTGGATTCTATCCCCGACCACATAGTCTCAGTCGCTGACACGACGGTGGCAATCGACTCGCTCACAGACCACGTACAATCCGTCCTGAACGAATGTTCAAGGGAGATTCCTGCGAAGGAGGACCTTCGCTGGAAAATCCCGGACGATGTACGGGCTCTGATGACCGAGAAGAACGCAGCCGTCCGTGCATACAGCGCTTTTCCTTGCGACGCTAACAAGGCTCACATGCGTAGATTACAGCGTGCTGTAAAGAAACGCATGACCGAGCTGCGTTCCGCCCGCTGGGACAAGACGCTCAGCAAACTCGAGCCTACCCATCTCGCCTTCTGGCAACTTCAGAGGAAATTACGTTCCACTGAAGAGTCCTCTATGCCTCCGCTCACCCGCCCTGATAAGAGTGTCGCTTTCGACAACTCTGAAAAAGCGGAATGCCTAGCCGACAGCCTCGAAGCCCAATGCTCGCCTAGCTCTCAACTAGTAGACCAAGCCCACATCGACATGGTGGACGCTGAAGTCGAACGTAGAGCCTCCCTCCCTCCCGTTGAAGACCCTGATAACCCTCTGGCCCCCGTCACTCCCGACGAGGTGGAGGATATCATTAAAAAACTTCAACCAAGGAAAGCCCCCGGCGCCGACGGTATCACGAACAGAGTGTTCAAACTCTTCCCCCCCCAACTTATAATGCTAATGACCGCTATCTTCAATGGCGCATTAAGCAATAATATCTTCCCCCAAGCGTGGAAACAGGCCACCGTTATCGGTATCCCCAAACCAGGCAAGCCCAAGTCTGACCCCACCAGTTACCGCCCCATCAGTCTCCTCAATGTTCTCGGTAAGATCTACGAGAGGCTTATTTATAAGCGACTCAAAGATTTTGCCGAATCCAAGGGTCTCATTCCTGATGAGCAGTTCGGGTTCCGTACCGAACACTCATGCGTCCACCAAGTCCACCGCATCGTAGAGCACCTAAGCGCTGGCTTCCAGCGTAATGCGATGACGGGTGTCTTGTATTTCGATATAGCGAAAGCATTCGACAAGGTCTGGCACAATGGCTTATTATATAAGCTATATCAACTCGGTGTGCCAGACCGTCTCGTGCTCATCATGCGAGACTTTCTGTCGAATCGCACCTTCCGCTATCGAATCGAGGGAGCCCTCTCCTCCCCCCACCCCATTCGAGCTGGAGTCCCTCAAGGCTCGGTAGTGTCCCCCCTAGCGTTCACGCTGTTCACCAGCGACATTCCCAAAAGTAAAAAGGCCCAGTTGGCTCTATTCGCCGACGACACGGCAATTTACTACACCGGTCGTGACCCCAGAGTTATCGCTCGCAATCTCCAAACCTCCGCAAACATTTTGGGCAAATGGTTCCGGAAATGGAGGATCGAGGTTAACCCTGATAAGAGTCAAGCTGTTCTCTACTCGAAACAGCGGAAGTCCGTCCCCCCTCCCCCTCCGATCACCATGTACGGTAAGCCGATCCCCTGGGAGAAGCAAGCCAAGTACCTCGGAGTGATCCTCGATCAGCACTTGTCCTTCGCCGAGCACATAAAGCAGGCTCGCTCGCGAGCCGCTTTCGCTCAAGGTAGGCTCCATTATCTCATGACTGCCCGCAGCAAACTGTCACTTAAGTGCAAGCTGCGCCTCTATACGGCAGTAATCCGCCCGATCATGACGTATGCATGTGCAATCTTCGCACACGCCAAGCCCCGCTTCCTCCATAGGATGCAGACCCTTCAAAATAGGACCCTCCGTAAAATTCTCGGTGCCCCATATTATGTCCGAAATGAGAATCTACATCTAGATCTCAAAATCCCCACCATCCAGCAGTTCATGAAACGCCTTTGCAAGCGTTTCTTCGATACTGCTGTAAAACACCGCAACCCCCTCATAGTATCGGCAGCCCGATACGAACCCTCCCGCATCTCTAAGGTTCGTCGTCCTAGGCATACTCTCGTCACCCCAGATGACCCCACTACCCTGCTCCAAGAGAGCCGTAAGGAAACAAGTACAGTTCGTAGACAATACAGACCGCCGTCCTTCCGTCCTCGCCGCCGAGGCCCGCCGCGACATTCCCGTAAACGTCCTCCCCGTCCCTTGCTCGAGCCAGCCCGCGTCGCTGAGCCGTAGTTTTAAAATTCCCCGATAATAATAATAAAATCTTTGTTCGATCCAGCCCGTCCCTTGCTGTCCCCCCCCAGCGACGCCCTAAGCCGAGGTCCGTACCCCACAGGGGGTGCCCTTAGCGTGTAGTCGCTTAGTTTTTAAGTTTTAGTTAAATAAGCCCTGGCTGGAGGCTTTGATTCTCGAATTGAGGCCGCCACAGGCAAGTCCGGTTAAGCAGCCGACAACCTCCTAGGTTGACCTGCGAGAGGCCACACAAAAAAAAAAAAAAAAAAACGGTCCGATGTCAGTCGAAAACCCGAACTCCGAAGAACCTTTTAGTCGAAAAACGTGTTTTATTTCTCTTCGGTATCCGCTCTGAGGTCCTCCTACGTGCTCCGTCGTCCATAGAAGATACGCATTCAGGGGTGCGTCGTGGCGTACGTGACCAGCGAACCAGTAAGGCAGCGTACGTCAAAAATCAGGTTGAACTGTCCCGAGGGCTCGGTAGCTGCAGGGTACAACCCGCTACCGTCAACACCTCCTAACAGGGGTTAGTCCGCCACAGTACAATAAGGGTGTTTTTGTTTAAATTCAACATTAAACAGTGAATTGACGTTTTAAATAGGCTTTCAGTTGTTTCAGAGAGGTAAGTAGATATTTTCTTGTATTTTGATTAGTTTTAAGGTTAGTTTTAACAAAGAACAGGCCCCGCGCCGAGAAAGAGAAGATGATTTTGTGGACATGTAATATTTTTACAATTTAGATTAGGTAGGCATTTATCACCGCGCCCGGTCGATAATCAGTCAGTCAATAAAGACTCTCGTGATGACGGAGTCGCACTACTCGACTCCCATCAACTGCAATACTGCATGGATCATGTTCCGAAGTGACGACCTGTGGTGAGATTGAACATTTCATTTTGAATCAATCAAACTCTGAACTGGATATGGCTCAATTAGGATATCAAACGAATATTTGACCAAGAATAATCAACAGTTTAATCCAAGAATTTATGCAGATAAATATACGACATGTTACAGCTAAACAAAGAGATCCGTGCAGCATGCACCCGGCGACCGGTGCGTTGTTCTCGACAGACAGCGTCACTTCTTTCAGGCAGGCATAGGTCGTAAAATGCAATTGTGCGGAACCATCACGAATGGCGACTATACATTGTGAACACAGTTGGACGTTGAAGTGTGTTTACAATGTGTATTACTCTTTGTATATCAGCATTCGCAAAACCCGTTTTCAGCAATGCCAAGGCTGCCAGCTGTAGCGCTTTAATATGTATCATATTTGAGGAAAACTGATAGATGACAACGCGGAGGCACTGTCGTACCATCGATACTGTGCTGGATAGATGACGCATCGATGCGGCTTGCTGCGTGCCTAAACTTGAGTGTCGTATTGCCGAGCTTTCTTCACAGCCGGGTCTCCCCGGCTGTGAAGATTCACCATGTCAACTCAAAAAACAAATTCTAACTTAAAAAGAAACTGTGTAATGATAGTTATATAATGCGTAATGCTTCTAGCCTTGTGCATACTTAACATTTAGAACTTTGCATATTGTTTACCGTTAGAATTATGAATAAGCTACTGCAAATACATCGTCAAGCCTATCTTCTCCATGAAGTAAGCACTTAGTTAGGTCATTCATGTGAAGAGGTGTGTAATATTTAGTTAGTTTTATTGTGATCGAGGCTAAAGATGGCACGGTGATTGTTATCAAACAATCTGTCGATAAGATAGACGCTAGCGCGGCGCGCCGAGAGCACAGCCGCAGCCTGACCGAGACGACTCCGCAGCCTCACATGTTCACGACGAAGCAGGCTCGGCAACCACTACTACACAATAATATTACGACCAGCCGCGCGATAAGCCAATTAATTTTTGTAAATTGAATATTCATTCATTCGAAGATATTTGACATTATTTCGCAAAATGCCGCGCACCACGGACACTGCTGTGTGTTTATAAGAAACGACTAGTCTACTTACTCTTGATTTTAAACCATTTTAACCATTGTCGGTTCAATAGTAGCATGAAGGTTGAGCATAGTCAGTAGGTACCATAAATATATATATATTTAAATTGATATAAACTAGTGCTTTACTGCGATCCCACCTGATGGCAATGCGACGATTTCGAATGTGATTTTCAGATCTACAAATTCAGATTTGATGTTAGGTTGTCTACTTGATTTTAATATTGTGTGTTTGTGCTGTTTGAACCTTGGTAGGTTACGGATCCACAGTTGCGGTAGGTAATGTGTACCTATGTAAGGATTATTACCTACTTGATTCTGTTCTGATAGACTTTTTGGCGCGTGGTGTGTTTCGCTTTAGCGCTTACTACTGTGCAAGAATTTACTTTAGTCGAGTTCTGAATACGTAATTTCGAAATAAATTACTATTTAATATTGCACTGGCCTACTTTTGGTCGTCTGTGTTATTTTTTTATATTTTGGTAATGACATCAGAGTGCGCTGCAACATTCGCTTAGCCTTTTCACGAACAAGAACTGTCAAACTGCAGGGGCGCCATAAACAAAATGGTGGCGGGAATATGACTTTTTACAAATAAAAACGAAAAAAATAATAATTTGAGGGTAGAGACTATAAAATATAATGCGTTCAATTTATAGGAAATTTATCCAAGAACGTAAGTAATCAAACTTGTTCATACAAAATTAGTAAACAATACCAATAGTTCGTATCCGTTTCAACTGAAAGGCGTTGAAATAAAGAATAGTAAGTAATATAGGATAATTTAAACCCCGACAAAGAGATAAATAATATTATTACATTTGCTTATTAACGACGACGAGACAGATTACTTAAGATTTTGAGGAATTCGGTATCTACTTTATTGATATTATAATAAAACAATTCTTGTTAAATCAAAAGAAAAGTATCAGACATACATAAATGTATGAAAATACTCTAAACAAATTAAAAATAAGGTAAGTGAGACTCACCGGAAAGGCACCTGATCAGCGACGAAGATGTAGTTGAGGGAGTACATGCAGGCGAGCAGGTTGGGGATGCACAGCATGATGAGCATGTAGCCCTGGTAGAAGCCGAAGGGGCCGAGCTGCGCCAGCGCCGCTTCCAGCGAGTCCGCGGCGTCGTCGGCGCCGGGCTTGCTGGCGGCGCTGCCGGCGAGCCGCGGCGTGCTGCGTCTCGGCGCCTGCACCATGTCGCAAGCTGTCGCGGGGCACACTGGCGCCGGCGGCGGCTGCTGCGGCCCGCGCCGGCCGTGTCGTCACTGATAACACTCGAGATACGCGCACCTGTGCCTTTCTTTGGCGCGCTCGTGACCATGTAGCGATGCTGATCACCTGCAGCTGTCCTAATAGCGGCGATAATATTGCGATAGCCGGTGAACTTCACCGTTACATGCATGCATGCATTAAAGTTTTTTGCATGGTGAGGTATCTCTTGCGCGTTTAAGCTCACCACTAAATCGGTGAGGAAACTTTTGACGTCGAGTCATCTTAAAATAAAATATCTCATGTACTGTATGCTAACTAAAGTTGATACAACAGACCCGTTGTCCCCGTTGTTGGTTATTGTTGATAATAAAGTTGGTACTATACAGTATTTCTTAATAACTTTACATATTATAACCTGTTAATACCTTGAGATGACATAGCTCTTATATTTAAATGATGAAAATGATCCTGTCAATAAAGTCCGAAATCCGGCCATGCTTATTTATCCAAAGAATTAAAAATTGTTTGGCGAGTTTTTAAGGTGGCATATATACTTACGTAATGCTATGTCTGAATTGTTTGAATTTTCTTTTCATATTACTTACTAGCATTTTGCCAGCGACTTTGTTCGCAAGAATGTTTACATAACAATTTTACTAAGTACCCCTTAAACCGTATTCTGAGGGTAGTTTTAAAAAATTAATGATAACAATCTTTATTATTCATTTTGATTAGAATTTGTGCCAAGTTTCAAATTTATTTACCAAAGAAATAAGAATCCTCAATATAATTCTTCAAATCCCTTAAATTATTCTATTATAATTCTGAAAAAAATAATGATAATCTTTAATATTTACTTAGATTCGATTATTTGCTTGTGCTAACTTTCAAGTATATTGGCACTCAGAGTGAGATTTTGTGTACAAACGAAATTCTCCCTTTTCACCTTCTTAAATGTTGAATTTCCTAAAACCCCGTCAGTGATTGCCTACCTCATAAAATTAAGCATTGTGCATAATTGTATGTTTCTAGTGCTAGTACATGGGGCATACTAAAAGTTTCTCGATCTGGCTACTTACCATATTATTAAATATTATTATTATTATAAAAGAATGACAAAACAATTATAGAATTCCAAAATGGAACTCTTTGCGAGCATGTTAATTTTTAATTTGCGAAACTTTCATTTGTTTTTTCGTTGTGGCGTCCTTTCGAAGATTGTTTGTCGCTAACAAAATTAATTTAACTCGTGAACATTTTCGTTCAATGATTTTTTATGATTTTCGTTGTGCCTTAAGTCAACAAGAGAATTGCCAGAGATTTCAATTCGCATTTGGTGATGAAGCACCATGTCGTAGCTCTGTGTATTCATGGTGTGGAGAATTTAGACGTGGACGTGATCATCTCTATGATGAGGTACGTGAAGGTCAGCCGGTGACTGCGGTTACAGATTCGAAAATTGACACCATACGACAACTTATGAAAACTGACAAAAAAATTACTTGTTAGCAAATTAGTGCTTTGTTAGGCATTGGAATGAGCTAAGTGCAAAACATTTTACATGTGCATCTGAAGGTTTGGAAGCTTTGCACTTGATGGATACCACATGACTTAACGGAGGACCAGAAACGACTGCGTGTCTAGTGGTGCCTTAAAATGATAAAAAAGTTTAATGGAGGACAGTCATTGGCAGTCTATAATAACGTGACAGGTGACACGGCGTCCTCACCTTCCGCACTGAACACGGTAAGTTCGGGAAGTTCCTGCATTGAATTCGTGTGGAAAACACGCCCGGGTGTCACCACTGTGTGGACCACCCGGAGGACACGGTGGAGCACACAGTGGAGGTGTGCCCCGCTTGGGCAGAGCAACGCCGTCTTCGTGGTAGCGGTCGGCGGCGGCGATCTCTCGCGCCGGGCCTTGGTACAGGCCATTGTCCGGAGCGGGGAGGAGTGGCAGTCGGTCGCCTCCTTCTGCGAACTAGTAATGCTAGCAAAGGAGACGACAGAATTCAGAAATTTTCAGTATACCTTAAGTAGTTTTGGCAATGCATTGATATGTCAGTCAGTTAGTTTCTCATTTTTTATATATAGAAGAAGATATAGATAACGTAACTAGTTAGTTCCTTTTATATTTTTTCGCACCGTTAATATGAGGGGTCTCATTGAGGGATTGTAACTTAACGTGTGCAATAAAGAATTTAATAATAATTATCCCTCAATTTCCTCAACTTTGGCCTATTTTTTAACCTTTTGTAGGTAAATATTAACCACTAATACAATTCTGGTGAGAAAACTGGAGTACATCAAGCTGTGGAACGCATTAGTTAACAGATATGTTGACACTGTTCCCCTTTTAGTGTTAATCTGCCTAATGATGATAACTTATATCAGCATATTAGGTACCTACAACCGTTTAATTCGAGGTTGATAAGGATTATCAGGGGGTTGGATGTTGAGATCATTAACTGTTAAAAGCTTAAGGAAATTAGCTGCGTGTTGTCTGATTATCACCAGGCCAAAGTGAATTTTTCCAACTAAGTAAAAGAAAACATAACGTAGATGCTTAATAGACATACTTTATTCGAATTCCAAGTTGTATCGAAATCCGTTACAAAAATTCAATTCAAAGAGCAATACCGAGGTAGCGCGTCATTTTAGCTGAAATACGTCCTCAGCTTGTCCTCCCTTAAGCATCGGTGACACCACAAAACTCATGTCAATATGTGCATGTAGATAGTAGATAGATATCTATACTTATCGCATCCAGCCATTGCAGTTCATAAAGATGTGTTCGAACTAATGAAGTACGAATAAGTGTACAATTTATTTATTTATTTATTTACTTAATAGAAATACATACAGCTTTCCGTACAGACCAAGCTAATGCGATAGTGTAGACAAAAATATAAATTACAACAATCATTTCATACCATTATATTATTCATAACATTTACAAAATAATAAAATAAATTAACTAATGAAATAAAATTTATATACGATACAATTAAATTTATACAACATAAGGTAATCAATTATTTACACAATATAATTGTTTTATTTAATCAATTAATTATTTATTAGTCAGTAGCTTCGCCCGCGTAAAAGGTTACTTCGAAAAAAAGTTTTCAAGCTCCTAGTCACAGTAGTAAGACTGTGCGTTCATATGTCAGTCAGTTTCTGTTTTTTTTACAAATTACTTATATATTTATAGATTACCCATATATTTACAGCTAGATTACCTATATATTTCCATTGTAACATACATTGGTGAATATTAGTCAGTAAAAGTATTTTAATATCTTTATAACGTCTTAATAATTGTTAATGAGACACCTGAGCCGTTTGTTAGCTAATTCCTCTGTTTACATGAGCTGAACAAGTGTTATCAGCTTTCTGCGACGCAGTAGTATGTGCTTCCGGTGGAACTTTATTGCCATTAGGTTTCGTAGTAGTAATAATTGCTAAGATTATTTTATCTTATTTGCCTTTAGTAATTTCTGTTGAGTTGTGTTTCTACAGGGTGGCACCTTTGGGCCACCATAGTTTTGTGCAAGAACATAAATATTATGAAATACTAAAAAAACATCATTTTATTTAAAGTAATAAAAACAACCCATATTTACGCGTGTACCTCTGTTAACCTATGTCAGATGCTCACGTAAACCACTTTACTATCACATGGCATTGGGTAAGTAAGGGGGTTATAACAAGAAAAATATTTCAACAAAAATTATTAAATTTTTACCCGACTGCAAGAATCCTGGGTTATGTTTTTATTTATAGATTTTAAAATTTTGAATGAATTACAATTGTACGGAGAAACTAATAAATCCATGTGGTTTTTATTATTTAATATTTTTCAATCGCATTATTCTTCTGCCTCTTTTTTGCGGAGTAGGTCTTCCCAATCTTGCTTTACCTTTTTAATTGATAATAATATAATATTCACACAACTGTCACACAACGCCGTCTAGTCTCAAGCTAAGCAGAGCTTGTGTTATGAGTACTAGACAACTGATAAACATACTTAAATATTTCTAAATACATACATATATTATAGATAAATTACACCCAGACACAGAACAAATGATTGTGCTCATCACACAAACATTTGTCCTGGGTGGGAATCGAACCCACGACCTCCGGCATAGCAGTCAGGGCCACTAACCACTAGACCAACAGGCCAGTCACCTGTCAGTCACCTGATCCCAGTGGCTGGGGCTAGAGGAAGCCCGTTCCCTCACGCGTGCGGCCGCCTCCTTCGCTAACATGACCGCTTCGCAGAAGGCCACGGCCTGTACCAGGGCCCGGCGCGAGAGGTCGTTAACACCGATCGCCCTCACGAGGACACGGCAGAGTTCCATGCAAGCGGGGCACGCCTTCACCGTATGCTCCACGGTGTCATCCGGGTAGTCCGAACAATGGTGACACCCAGGTGTTTCTTCCGCAAGTATCCGGTGCAGGAAGCTCTCGAACTTACCATATCCAGTTAGGACCTGCGTCATGCGTCACTCCACAAAGAGGGGTCTTACCGCCATAACTATGGTGTGTTCAGAAAAGTTCAATGGTAGAATAAAGACCCCGTTTGTGCTAATCAAGCAACATGCTCCAACTTCTGTGTTATTCTTCAATGCTGTTTTGAGTTACATGAAAACCCAGTGAAAATTTTGAAACACAGACCACAGCGAGGTTAGAAATATAGGTGAGCTTGCGTAGTAGTAGTGCGTTTGTTTTAGTTTATTATTTCTCGTTTCATGAGCGTTAATATTTCCCCAAACATAATATTTTCCACCCAAGTTGGTATTATTTGCGTCGTCGCCCAAGGCTGCTCTCAATGTATCGAATGCGTCTGGTATCTCTTCTTGGGGTGAATAAGCAAGTGCTAATGTATCTTAACTTGACCGTAAACTCAGCATGCTGGCCAAAATACTTTACAAACTATTTTGTTGAATTTGACGCCATACATTTGACGCCATACAGCAATAGACAGTATTTGTGTTGCGCATCAGGAATTGCTTGTTTTGTAATTATAAATTTAATTTATCTATAAAAAGTTTTCAATATGTAATCGTAATAGTCTTCTAAAAAAGGTAATAATTATTAAAAAGTAAACCAAAGATTTATTAGTTCCTCCGTGTAATTGCAATTTACTCAAAATTTTAAAATGTATCTCTCTATGATAATAATTAATATTATTTGTAAATTTTGTGTTTTTCTTGTATTCTATACAAATATTATTAGTGTAATCATATTTCGATAGAATGAATGTGCGATGGGTTGGCCACTCGATCAAACAAACATTCGATGTTTTGAGCAGTCGACATAATGAGTGTTCGATATATTGAACGTTCGATTTATTAACCATTCGATATTATGAACATTCGAGTATTTAGGTGTTCGATTTTAAGGGATCGATTAATTGGTATATTTGGAATTTGATTTAGCATAATACGGTATACCGCCGTTTGCCCAAATTTTATTTACCCTTATATCATTTGCCATAATAGTCAACAGCCATAATATTATACGACGTAATATTCATTTGCCCTACTCTTATTTGCTATATTAGTCACGTGCTAGAAGCTTTGTTTCCCATAAATGAAATCAGTTAAATGAAATTCGGGAATATGATGATTATGGTATATAATCTTCGGGTAAACAATAGACAACCGGCATAATACACCTGTTTTCAAGTACGCAATTTATGTGCCAATTTAAAATGTAGGTAACCTTCAAATATTATAGAGGAAAACTTAACAATAACATGTATGTAAAGTTAGTTTATTTATAATAATACTCTAGATAATTATTACGTGCTTGTTTACCTGCGGGGACTGAAATGCTTACCTAAGCCCTTGCATGAGATAGGGTCAATATTAAATAGGTGCAAGTTTTGTGTGTTTTAAGTATATCATCTTATTTGCGGCGGGTTATATTATGTTCTGTCATCTGTGATCTTATCATTGAACTGCGTTGGTATTTGTGCCTGTGATCAAACCGCCATCTATTACGATAGGCTCGTACTACTCCGGCTACTAGTGCACTCGGGCATGAACTCGGGGTTCGTCACCTGGCCTTACCTCTGTTGTAAAAGTCTAATATTATTTTGTGTCGTCCTAATTGGGTTCGAGCCAAAAAAATAACTCATAAAAAATGTCTACTGTAAGGGCAAGTGGGTATCACCACTTTGAAATTAATATTTAACCAAATGCGGTTAATTCGCTAATACTCATTTATTTTTGTGTTTACGTTACGACGAGCACGTGGCGCCGGTCTGGCTTCCGCGATCGCTGGCCGGCTTTATCGACCTTATTCGCTATAAATTAGAGTAGAATGTTGTACAGAGGACGTTATCAAAGCAAGGGTCAACTGTCAGGCGGACTGCCTATCTCCTTTTAGCTATGAACGGTAGTCTGAAACAGGTGATCCTGAAGGGGTCCGCGGGTGACGGGTGGCGGGTGTTTAGCCGGCGTGGGCGCTCGCCGGCCACCGCCACTAGCATGCACTAGCACGCCGACCTTCTGGCTGGAGGGACGCCCACTAGCCACTAGTTGAAGCTGGCCTAACTTGACGTGCTTCATTTTGAATTGACCAAATTCGCGAGTAAATATTAGCGCTGTTGTTTAGTTGTGTACTGCTCAGTAGACACTCGTGCCAGTGATGGCGGGCGCGTGCGCGGTGACCGAGGAGTGGTGCTCGGGCTGGGGCCGCTGGCAGGCGCGCCTGGCGCTGCTTCTGGCGCTGCCGGTGCTGCTGACGGGCGCGTACGGCACCAACTACGTGTTCTTGGCCGCTCCTACGCCGCACAGGTACCTACCTAACAACGCTAACCCAAGCTTTGATCATAATTTGCAAGCTGTGAATATCCGTGGGCTCTCAGGTCTATAAGTATTTGTGTAGGGTAAATAGAAAAGAAAACTAAACGTTTCCTCAAAAAGTACATATAAAAAATCTAATTTAACGTATTTTAAACTGTTTGTGGATTATGGTGTAGTCTATGCGGTGTGAAGGCACCCAACTCAAAATCCTGTTGCGTCTTCTCTTAAATATTTTAGAAAGATATTGGTGACAACTTTATTTTTTATTTATTGCTAGATTTATTTAAATATTTCGCATATATTGTGCTGCTAAAGTCTCTAAATTTAATTGTAAGTAAAACTGGTACATGAATAAATTGTTTGATGAAAGTCGTCCGCGTATGTAATGCCCCGCGCGTGTTTCATGCGTGCGGGTGTTGCACAGCCGCACAGTACGCACAGATAACGACACGATCATTCGGCACATTGTTATCATGCTTTAGAAAAGATAAACGAGTGTTGTCTGCACAGTATATTAGAATTATAAATATTTGGGATACTGCAGGTCATTTGGAATACTCTAATATCTTTCTAAATGTCAAGGCTATGACTATGTTTTATCACCTATAAAAGGATACTCACGGTATCGATATCAATGAGTACTAAGATCATTGCAATATCTCGACATTTATGTTCATATTCTTTCGAGAAAGTTAAATTATTAAAACTATTTCGATTACTACCAATCGAAATAGTCTATTTTAATTGGCATTCGAAAAAATCATGAAGATCATAGAAATAAAGCAGGAAGCTATTGAGTTAACTTCATAGTTTATGATTTTGTTGTGTTTAATTATATCTAGAATAAAAAAACCGGACATTGTATGAAGTTTTAATTTAGGGTGCCATGTTGTTAATTGGGAATACCACGAGTGAATTCTTTTCGAAGATTATAATCTAGATAAGAAGGGTTAAAGATTCTTTTCAGCTCTAACATCATCCTCCATTGTCCGTATACGATTTCCGTTATAATTAATTTACATTTTAAGTGATCTAAATTTTCAATGATTTAAAGCATTTTCAAAAAGTTAAATCCGTATGTCTTAGACTAATTTCCGAAACAAATATTGTTCTGAATATGCTGCAAATCTTCTATCTGTACCTACTGACTTTGGACACCTACGCTCGCACATGGCACATCCTGACATAAATACAACTGGTGCAAGCAGCATTGTTCTGAAACAGTTCCAGCTTGTTGCTCTGATGAAACAAGAATAAGCCATCAACAAATGTGTAGGTACATATGAACTGTCATGTGTATGTTCAATGGTCAATAATGTGATTGCATCCGCGTTGGTTCGTTAACTGTTAAGTGGTACTGTGACTTGTCAAAGTACTGACCCCAAACTGTAAGATGGAGTTAAATTTAAACGAGAGTAGGTGCTACATGTGCCAGAGTATGTTGCTCTCAGCTTTTGTATTTTGAGAACAAATGAGTAAATACTAAGAAGATCCAAATTTTATTATGAAGAATATAAAGGGAACAACAATTCTTTCTGTAAGTAATTTATAAATATATTAGATGTAAGAACATGATAATACAAAATTAAGATTACTTGCAATTTCCAGATTATTAGTCTCCTAATTATTTATATAAACTTAAATTGTAAATATTTGGGACTGATTTCCTTGTATGTTGCGTTAGGTAGGTAAGGCTTGGGATTGACTGCATTGGTATGCTACTAGAACCGGATAAGCCTCGGTATAGTATGCAGTCCTGTAGCGGCGGCCTACGACAAAAATAATTTCGCAACCAATGAACGAGTATCTATTTGCGGCGCAACAACACCTACTAAGTTTAATAATAATAATAAAATACAATTGCATGCTACCACTGCTACTAGTAACAACACTTACTAAGTGTTCCAGTGTTCGCTTGCATGCTACCACTGCTACTAGTAACGGAACGTGTTCACAATACACAGCAACTTCGTAAATTTCATCCAAATTCATTGAAAAGTAGTTGCATGGCATAGCATTCCATACCATACCGTGTTTCTGACACAAATGTCAACTTTACGACGTAGTTACGTACACTTCTTGTCGCTCTACTGCGTATTAGAGAACACCGGTTGTTCTGTTTCCTTCCTGTTATGATGAGGCGTATTAGTAAGTACATCTTAGCGGCCAATTAAGAAAAAATTTAAATATTGACTGGAATTTTTTTATTACCTAACTAAGCAAATTTTCTAAATTGGTCTAAAGGTTGACATTTGAGCAGGCGTAGGTGATATGGCAACTTCTCCCCCTTCCTCCCCAACTTCTACCGCTTACCATAACAAAAAAGGGACCTGAATACCTGCTGATATCGATACAGGTATCTGATTAAACTCATTTGTATTTATACCTTCGTTGCTAACATTTGTGGAAAAACTAATCGAGTGCAAGAACAGTGTAGGAACAGTTAAAAACCATACATTTTCACAAAATATTCTGCTTAGTATAGGGCAGACCGTGAATTTGTGGAGCGCGGAGCTAATATTACCTACTTGGGGGCCTACTAATCGAATTTATTGCCATTTAGAAAGTAATTTTCTATTTTTCACAAAGTGTGACTTCTCTCGTGTACGAGTGACGAGAGAGTATTTCGTTCCCCAGTTCCTTTGTCCCATTGTCGGACAAGAGCAACCAGCAGGCCTCCTCGACAGTGGATAGTGATAAGTTACAATGTCTAGCCTGGGAGCCTTTAAACTTCGAACACAGGTTGACCATCAGGGGCGTAAACTGTGTGGTAACTTTGTAAACTAATTTAGTTTGGTGGGCCAGGTCCTGGTGCAAAAACACCAACAGCATAAAAGAGTAATCGACCGAAATCACTGGGGGAGGGAGGTTCCCCGCGCGATATTTAAAAACTTGAAGGTACCCCGGATTTAGGTTCCGATAAAAAATCGGTACCAATATTGGAATCGGAGATGCAAATTAAACGATACTTCCGAACTTTCCGAATCGGAATCGACCCTCCGTAACATTTCTAGCACAAACTTTCGCCTTTATAATATTGGCAAGATAGTGGGCAATAAACCGTAAAGCGAATATTTATTGTGCGTCAAACATCCCAGAGCCATGTTATGTTGGTACCAATGTTAACTGCTTGTTTTTATACATAAGTTAACTTAACTGTATCTATGGTTACGTATTGTCGTTCGCGGTTATAAAAGCTTCTGCTAGCAGCTTTGTCATCGGTAAAGTAGAAAATATAAAGCCTTGGTCACTCGGTGATAGTCGCATTCTACTGGTGAAAGGATTTCTAAAATAGGTTCAGTTGTTTTTGAGTTTATTCATTACTAACAACAATTCAAATAATTCCTCTTTAAGTCTTTACTTGTAGTATCTTTAAATTTTTTCTTTACAAAAAAAGCTAGGCCCGGTGACATTAATAACAATCTTTCTTGTACTGTTTACCGACACTGTGGAGATCCTCATTCCCTCGGGGCCCTGGGCAACAGCTTAAAAAGCTCTTGTGCGTCTCTGGCTAATTAAAAGACCCATATATATATTTTTTACTTTAGGATTGCATTTACCTATAACAACTTGATTATGTCAGGTAAAACTTTACAATAAACTTCAGTTATTAGTTTTTCATGAATAATATTGTATATAGTACGCAAATATTTTACACGCTTGTACCTATGGCATAGCTCGGAGATACCTGGTGGTATTCTGTAGCATTTATAATATTTAATAAAGTTGATCATGTGTCCCCTGCGTGAAGACAACGCACACGTGTCGAGTACAAGCTGCGACTCTTGCGTTTCAAATAATATATTTATTATGACGGATGGCGGCGATTATATCGCTATTCACTGCATATTACAAATGTATTGTTGATATTGAATTTCCAAGTACATTCATCAATTATTAATGTATTATTATTTATCTGGTGAACAGTGACGGATTAAGACTACTTGATGCCCTAAGCAATCTACACCTGTGGGCCCCCCTATCCGTATGTCAACTAGAATCGGTCTTTAAACCTTTACCGCCTAAAAAACATTAGATTTTTGTAAAATAAGGTGATGAGATGTATCGTAGGTACCTTAGAAGTGGAGTAGGTGCGACAACAATAAAAACCAAAGCATAATTTATTTATTAGGGGTTAAAGTATGAAATTGCCGATTTGTATATATATATATATAATCGCGGATTTTTTTCATTTAACATATTTATTTAATCAAAATAATTACCATTATTATCTATACATTGCTGCCATCTAATAGGAAGGTCATTTATGCCTTTGCGATAGAACTCTGGTGATCTAACTGTGTGAAAACATTTTGTACTGCCTCCTGAGAAGAAAACTTTTTATCAAGTAGAAAATTGTCTAAATCACGAAAAAATGGCAGTCCGTTGGAATAAGGTCTGGCGAATACGGAGGGTGACGAATGGTTTCTAATTGCAGTTCCTGTAGAGTTAAAATCTCGCGTTATCATGGAGCAATGATTCATGAGTCGGGGCTGTTTCACCGCTAGTTTTGCTATCATTGTTCGGAGTTCGGCACAGTAAAAATCTGTTGTTATTGTTTGACCAGATTGATGAAAGCTATAGTGAATAACGCCATGCTGAGACCACCAAACAGCCATACCATTACCTATTTATTGGTAAGCTTTGCGTTAGGACACTGTTGCGGCGTTTGACCTGGGGTCAGCCATTGCATTTTTCGCTTACGGTTATCGTTAAGAATCCACTTTTCATCACATGTCACAATTCGATCCAATATTCTTTCATTTCTGTATCGATTCAACAAGGTAACACAAGTTTCAACACGCGTTTTTTTCTGCAGATCAGTCATGAAACACCCATTTTTCATGTTTTTTTATTGATGGTAAGGTAACGTTAAGCCATGCTGCTAATTCCTGGGTAGTTTGGCTCGGATCGACTGCCACCATCTCTTACAATTCATTGTTATGCATCTGTGTGTGCGGTCTTCTACGTGGTTCGTTCTTCAAATCAAAGTTTCCATCATGAAAGCGTTTATACCAAAATCTCACGGTGCGTTCATTAGCAGTCCCCTCTCCAGACGCAACATTGATATTGCGTTCTGTTTCTGCCGCGTTATTCCCGCGTCGGACTCGGGAACCCGTATTCAAAAATCACTCGAATTTTCGAAGTATCCATCTTTTTTGTCTAAGCTGAATAAAAAACAACTGAAAGTCGATAATCGAATGTTGCACATTTTTTAACCGACTTCCAAAAAAGGGGGAGGTTATCAATTCGGTTGTATATTTTTATGTTTGTTTCCTCAGAACTCCGTCGTTTATGGAACGATTGGCAATTTTTTTCCTCTTAGAGAATATGCTTCCAAATAAAAAAAATGGGACCCCATTTTTTTCAAAATCCGGTTTTCATGATGAATCCATGAGGAATCGAGAGAACTCCTCAAATATTATAGGTAACCTTAATAGTTATTTTGGTAATTTCATCGAGGACTTAAGCATTTACAGTCAAAAAGTTATTACTTTTTGACTGACTTGATGAAGTGGGACTGATGAAGAAGACCAGAAATGGCCAACGGAACTTCATACTCACCTAGATATCACAATGAAGATAGTTAAATGACTATGACAATACAAATAAATAAATGGTTCTGAATTGTTATGTTGAAATTGGTATCATCGAAGTGAACTGATGATGATGATGGAGCCGGAAGGTAGGCACTGGAACTCCGTAATTAATCAATGTAATCTCGCCGTGTTTGGGCTTATTGGAATTGTCTTGAGATGCACTTTGCCCATAAGGTACTATCGAACTGATCTGATGATGGAGCCGGAAAGTAGAAGGTAGACACAGAAACTTCATAATAAAACAATGTAACCTAGCAGTGTTTGGGATAAATGGAATTGTCATGAGGATAAGCACTCTGGTTATAAGTGTATCACAACTAAAAAGTGGGATTTATAAAAATCGGAAGTTGGTGTTAAATAAGAAACAAAAAATACCGAGAAACACCGACTTTCAAAATTGAAGTTATTTTGATCCTTTTAGTGTTTTTTTCGTGAAGTCGGTTATTTTTTTTTTTTTTTAAGTTTTAGAAATTCATAGGTACTATGTGAAAAAAAATTCACTCAAAAATCTCAAACCATGAAAGTTTTATGTCAATTTGATGTACCTATTACAATAAAACGACAATTTCATACTTTAACCCCTATTATTGCGGATGCATAGAAGCCGGCCAGCACAATTACTCAAAAATAAAACATTTGATTGATTTGCGAGGACGCCAGGTGGGGGGGGGGGGGAGGTGCGCGGGGTAGGGGTGTTTTGTGATTGGCTGATCGCAATTCCGGTACATTTGAATTGCCGAATGCACTAGCGGGCAGCGAGTGGGCAAGCGGGGTTATGACTCTAGGTCAGACTCTATGTCAACTTAAAACGCACAAATTTTCAAATTAGTCTTAGAAATTTTTTTGGTGTGGTTTTTGGTGACATGAGAGTGAGACGTGATGCCCTAAGGACGGTTCTTTTTTATACTGCTTCTGGTGCCCCCCAGACGTGATGCCCTAGGCAATTGCTTAATTTGATTAAGGGTTAATCCGTGACTGCTGGTGAAGAATGATCACGCGCGTGTTAGCTCTCGGCGACTCCACAATGAGGCTGGTGTGGCAGCCTCCTAACTTGCTTGCTTCTGTGTTCTCTGCATGTAGTGTTGTAATCATTACGGGGCGGGATCAATATATTAAGATTAACTTTCATATAATATTTTCGTTGCTAGATAACAGGGCAAACTTCCCAACTTTTACAAAATATACCTATTTCGTATATTTCGACTATTTCAAGCAGTAAGTTCAAGCAAATAAACAATTCCTAATAATAATGCTCGCATCGCATTAGATAAGCGGAAGGCGATGACCGACTTATGAAAAACGTTTATTTCCTAATCAATTAGTTATCTTGTTTAGTCTATCGTTGAAGACATCACAGTACCTAACATGTGGTGATAGTGGCAGGCACGGTCTTGCTGCTTGCGTCTTGGTCACCCACGTAGTTGGTTCGTATCACCAAGTAGTTGGTTCCAGTATTATTTATATATGGGTATATAGGGTTGTTCCCAGAGTTTCATGATTCTTCATTTCCCACCGAAACCATGAAAAAAATATTTGTTTTGAATGTTCCTACATCAATTCCCAACGGGTCCACAAGATTTCTCCAAGTACAGTCAGTAAAAACCATTTCTTTTCTGTCTTAATCAGTTTGTAAGCCTTGGGAAAAGAAATAGTTACTAACTACGATTATTTTGATTTACTGTGATTTATAATGCAAAGTCTATTTTATGGAAATAATTTATTGTAATTGTTATAAAAAAACAACAATGTTGTTGTTGTTGTTGTTGTAATTGTTGTTTTCATGGTTATGACCATTCACTACGTTGGAGATATGTATGTAGTTTGTTTGTTTTCCGTTTCATAAGTACCTACTGCGTATTTGAAATAAAAATATTCATTGTCTTTTATTTCATGGAAATAATAAACATGTTCTCATCAACACCCTTATCAAAACTTTTACTGCTGACTACCGAACATTCTCATGGACTTGTAGGGAAAGAAAATATTTAATATTTTAAAATGACGCGGACTCATTGAATGGGAACTAATGTTCGAACTTTCATTTTTCAAGAACAATAGGCTCGTGGACCTTTGGGAACAACCCGTATATATATATATACTAAAGAGAAGGTCTGACTCACTGAGTCATCAACGCTCCGCCTAATCCATTGGACCTAAAAAACTGATTTATTGAACAACACGTAAGGGGGTGAAAAGGGGTTCCATGCGAGCGAAGCCGAATAAACTAGTCGATAGTAGTTATGACTAATTAGCAGCCCAGTCCGCCGGGCTGCCGTCAGCTGCACGCGCTCGAAGCGGACACTCGTCCCGACAACCGCAAGTCTTGTTTACGTTCATAACATTGCTTACTATTTTCAGTTTTTATTAACTTGTAGTGCTTCGACCTACTTAATTAATTACGTAGTATACACATTAATATTTACTCAAATGTAGGATAAGTTAATGTTAATGTTTGTACCTGTTTACATATCAGTGTCCACTAGTTACTTATTTCTTGCTAAGTTAAAGTTACTCTGATAGGCTAAACTAGTAGAGCTTACAGGTTAGACGAGTCGAGTTGGTACCGCTACCGCTGTTTCTGTACGACAGTTTTATAGTCAGCCAGTTTTTATAAGCCGCGTCCATTCACTGCCTCGTGTAATAAATGAATATGTTAATCAGTTGGTGTGTCGCGTACGTTGCGCACCATGCTATAAGTTTGTGATGAATGGTAATGAGCCTACATTAATCCGTACGCGCCAAACACGACTATTTGACGTTTATTCAAATCGTCATGAGACTCACAAGTTGTTTTTGTACCGACATAGCGGAGCAACCGGTTTCTTATTAGATGGTTAATACTTGTGGTACTTAATTGAATAATGATGCCGGTTTAAATATTAACAGGTTCATGAGCATTAAGCAGGAATTAAAGTATGTTAATAGATATAATAAATGATGACGTAGATAAAGGCTGCAGACAGCGTAAGATATAAGGTTCCTTCCTACTTCCTACATTTTCTTGACTAAAAAGTTTTCAGAACGTTTCAGAAGAGGCGCACAGTGGCGCGGGTAGGCGGGGGCGGGGCGCTGGCACAGCTAGTTCAAAATAATTAAACTAAATTATTAATAGAGTGCAAAGTTAGGCGAAAGGCCAAGATAGGTCAAGGCATTGTAGCCACACGCAGTACACTGTACACGTAACTGTGAGGCGTTACTATATACGTGCTCATCTGCTCGGAGCTATCGAGACAGCCGCACATTATGAGTTTAGACAAAGCTCGCTTGATGTTGTGCTGCGTTTTAACCGTAACTGACCCGTTGCCTGTTATTGGCCGACACAAGGCGCTCTGTGCTAACTGTAGCAGTATCTCATGACACGCGGCTGTTCGCTGGCTTGACATATTGTACAAGTATGCTCCACATGTGCCCACATCAGCTTCTGACCAAGTCACTAGCGCTTAGCGGCATAAGTACACTTACTATTAGAACAGTACATAGTCTGCCTATGCAGACGATCTCAAGGTCGGGGAATAATGCCACTGTAGCTAGCTGCTAAGTAAAACCGTAACAATTTGTAAACAAACAACATCATTCTCTTCAAATTACGAGATATTTTTTTGTTTCTGAACTAAAATTGCAGCCACTTAACTTTTTGTTGCTTCGACTTGTTAACACTCGTCTTGATTGGCTATTATATGATACAATAATAGAACACCATTACTTTTTGTTTACTAATCCATTGTAGGCAAAAACATGACCGTGAACTGAGTAAATTCAATTTCTTATTTTAATGGAAATGTAACCAAGTAACAGGTGTTTGTTTTTTTTCGTTGAGTGGATTATTCTCAGTCGGTCCATTCCCTTGACCGTGACTATTGTTTAGATATAATGGGTAAAGAGTGAAAGAGTGGCGTCGCGTAAAAAGTGTAACGGCGCCGCAGGTTGTGCTGTCCGCCCCGCTCGCGCCGACGCTCGCTCGTGTCGCGGCCACGGCACAGGCGGCGCGGGTCGCGCGCACGCAACTACGAACTCATTCTATTCTATTTGGGTGCGCAGCCGAATGTCTACCGACTTGCGATGGTTTCGAGCACGATAACAGTTCACGGTACACATTTTATACGGAAGTAACATTAAACGAGTCCGCTGAGTATCGAGTATACAAATAGATAAGTGAGCCAAGTGTAACTGACCGCCTGACGGATCGCTGAAAGCGCACGAAACCGCTGAAAAATAAATGCTTCGGTCTAATCTATAATCATCATATAATTGAGGCCGCACTCGTCACTGTAGGTAGATGACACGGAAGTAATTAAGAACAATGCTCCGCGCCGCCCCGCCCCCGGGGAATACAACACTCTGAAGATGCACTATGTCAGGCGAGCACTGTTGTCTTAGAAACCTCTTGCTTTTATTTTTCCATATAAGTATTCCAGATATTGGTCATGTAAAGAGGAGGGATGAAACGCGTGTTACTAAAAGAGTTATGAGCATACATGTGGACGGATGGAGAGGGAGAGGGAGGCCAAAGAAAAGATGGATGGATTGTGTGAAGAGTGATATGAAAGAAAGGGAAGTTAGTGATAGCATGACTGGTGGCAGGGGAAAATAGAAGAAAAAAAACGTGTTGCGCCGACCCCAAATAACACGGGACAAGGGCAGGAAGTTGGTGATGATGAATGATGATATTCCAGATATTGTTCACTGTACCTGATTTCATACCAATAAATTAACATAATTAGTATATTTGATTTGTTGTGGTTTTGTTTGTTATTAAGTAAGGCGCTGACAGCGTGACTCACCGATGTTTATCTGGATTCTGGTCCTTCATTAACGAGTCGGGTTTATTCCACTTTGATATTATTCCTATTGCTGTGACACGCGGCCTTGAGCTCCTGCAGCAGATAACAAACCGCGCCAAGGACAAATAACTTCACAACAGACCCAGAAGTTTGTTGGTTCACATTTTACATCTTTTCATTTATCAGCTAGGCCGTTCTACTTACGTAACGTACGTAACAACTGAAGCTTTTTTGGAAGAAAAGTCGTTTATTGAAATTCGGCTGAGAGGACAGTAAACCTTATCTAACTTTTTCGAACAAACGTACACTAATTCAGCCTTATTTTTAAAGCGGGAAATCTAAATAAAGAAACACCAGGATGTTGTTTTCGACTGAAATTCAATACAACAGTATACACGTACAGGTACCGACGAGGCCAACACCTGGGCAATTGTGTTTTCTAGTAGCCAAGTATAGGAACGTGGTGTGTTCTTGGCGTAGGAGACATATGTTTGACTAAGAAGCTTCATGTGGAAAACCAAAAGCCAGTGAAGCCTAGCTCCTCTGTTATTTAATACCAACAAAAAAATAGCCGAGTCAGTAACTGAACTAGTTTGAATATCGTCAAGGCAGCATCAGGCCTTTGTTCCGGTATAGTTTCATCTCGGTACCCACTGAAGACAAGCAATCTTTATCCAAAAAAATAATAATAATAACCGACTTCACTAAAAAAAACACTAAATGGATTAAAATAACTTTAATTTCGGAAGTCAGAGTTTCTCGGTATTGTTTGTTTCTTATTTAACACCCACTTCCAAAATTAAAGTTATTTTAATCCATTTAGTGTTTTTTTTAGTGAAGTCGGTTATTTTTTTTTTTTGTAAAAAGTTTTATTTTAACTAGCGATACACTTATAAACAGAGATGATTCCAATTAAACCAGAGAATGCTAGGTTACATTGTTTTATTATGAAGTTCCTATGTCTACTTTCCACCTTCCGGCTCTATCATCAGATCAGATCGATAGTATCTTATAGCCAAAGTGCATCTCATAAAAATTCTAATAAGTCCAAACATGGCTATGCTATTAATCAATATAATTTGATTATTTTTTTTTTAATTTGATTATTTATTATAATTGCCTAAGGCCGCCTTTGTACAATGTTTAGTGCATAAAGTTTTAAATAAATAAATAAATATAATTGATTAATTACGGAGTTCCAGTGCCTACCTTCCGGCTCCATCATCATCATCAGATCACTTCGATGATACCATTTTCAACGTAACTATTCAGAACCATTAATTTATTTATATTGTCATAGTCGCTTAACTATCTTCATTGTGATATCTATGTGAGTATGAAGTTCCGTTGGCTATTTCTGGTCTTCTTCATCAGTTCCAATTCATCAAATGTTACTTTATGACTGACCATATCATTTCCATCGTCATAAGTGAACATAATTATATCAAAGTAACAAGATAAAGTTAAAAATATTTGCGGTTAATTTTTTGCAATAAAGTGCAAACTTATCTCAGTCTTACACAAATCAGTCATGTATTTTATTCCATGATTACATATTTATGTGCAGTATAACTTATTGTTATCGGTGCTACATAGATGATGTCTACATGAGCTAAGTACATTTTTAGATAAAAAAAGTATTTTAACATAAAATAAATAATAAATCTGCTGCTCCATACATTTTTGTTCATGTAACTCGACCAAATGTGAAGACACTGGAAAAGATAAAGAAGAGGGTTTAATATACGAGAATTTCTGATACATATTAAAATATTCTGATTTCAAAGGAACTTAAGTCATTCCACAATGGCGGTCACTACTTTGATCATAGTATAATAGAAGGCCTGTAGTTTCCAACGATACACTATTATATTCTATAGTAGAAAATCATGGAACTAGTCTTCGATTGATTTATTTTAATTTGGATAAAACTCACTCAATTGAGAGGGGCTTTAAAAATGACGTGCTAAACTATGCCTACTTTGTCAAGAAAACTATGATCGCAAATCTATTTCACTGCCTGGATCGCTACTAGTAGCGAATTTTATTATTTCGTGGTCGCCATAATAAATATCTTGATATTATAATTTTACTTATCACGATTTGATGAAACTAGGAATATAAGAGTAACACACAACACAATCACTTTAACAATTCGTTCAATCGTTCATTCAATCGTTCATTCAATCTTATTCAGTCAGAATAAGATTGAATGAACGATTGAACGAATTATTGTGATATCGTGTTGTAAAAGAACCACAATCACTATTATAAAACATAAAAGTATATTAACAGCGTTACCAAGGCTATAAAATCACCGTTTGGTGATATCCTGCACTGTAACATCAATCTTACAGGTCAAAAATGGTAAGCCAAAGCTGCTATAGAATTACTATATCAATGAATAACGATAAAACTGCGCCCAATCCGGGTTGTATAAACGTTCTTTGGTCTATAGAACCGCTCAGTAACACCAATTAGTTCTTGCGAAACGTTCTATGAGCTGCTTTAGGATAAGGTTTTGCTGCTTGGGTGATAAGGCCACATTATCACCTGCAATAACACTACTCCTAAAGATGTCGGACAGTTTGTCGGACAGCAGCTTGCAGGATTAGACGACGTAAGTACGTAAGTACGTAGACGTTGCAAGTAAACTCGCAAGTGCAATGGATTGCAAGTCTGAGCACCGACACATCGATCACGACAGTTCTCGCAGCTTATCTGTCTCGCACTCGCGGACTAGACGAGGCTTTCCATCGGTAATGTTTTAATTCTGTATATCAAAATGACCAACTTTCACTGATATCCAAGACTTCTAAAATTGCTGTCATACGTATTTAATTGAAATATTTCATTTCGTACCACACTTTCGCGAGTCTTTCGCGGTTCTTTTAAGTCAGCGGGCATTTGTGTAAATAGGCGTATAAAGTTTTGTATGTTACTTAGTTCACAAATAACTGTATAAGTACTGTATGACACGATCTAAAAAGCCAGCAGCGTATGCGGCAACTTGTCCAACAACTAGAAGAGCTCGTGGAGGGGTTTGTCGGGAAAGTGATCCCGCCCCATATCGAATGAGCCTTGCTAAAAGTGTGAGTGAAAGTATATGCGCCTGCAGCAGCTGCTAGGCTAAGGATTCCAACAGGTCGGCGAACTCTTCAGTAATGTAGGGCAGTGTACGCAGGCTCGGCAAGTCAGGAGAGCAGGCGGCTTGTTTGCCAATCTCGATAATTTGAATTGATTAATTACAGTCAATTTCATCGAGGTGCATATCGGCAAGATGACGAATGCTGAGGTTTTAGTTAGGATATCGCTAACTAGGACGCTAAGTTGACTTAATATGACTACGATTTTCCTCAGATGCCACGTGCCAGAGTGCGAGGGCAACTCGTCGATGGGGGTGGCGGGCGCGCCGCAGTGGTCGGCAGAGTGGGTCCCCTGGGCACTGCCGGAGGGCGCGCGCTGCGAGCGCTGGCCGGCCGCGCGGCACGCTTGCCACCCCGACGTCTTCGACAACAGCAGCGCCGTCGAATGCGATGCCTTCGTCTACCAGCACGGCAGCAGCATCGTCTCTGAGGTGGGCAGCATATATTCAAGCACTTAGCAATTAACATTCGTAGGATCCACATGGATATCGGTTAGTGAGTGTTATCGTCAGGTAAGCAGCAAAGGACTGCGTTACTATTTTCGTCAGAAGAATTTAAAACAACTCTGTAAATCCTCCGATAAATTAGCAACTTTACAGCGCAAGTATGATAAGCAGTCGACAGTACTACTTGATAGTATCTATAAGCTCCCAGAACAGGTTGGAATTATTTTTGTATTTCCATCGCGCAAATGGGCGTGCGTGTCATGTGTAGTAGCGGGCTCGGGTTCACCGGAGTTCGTAGGACTCGTAAAAAACTATATTTTTGCAGTTTTCCGTACATTTGTGCACATTTGTGTCGCTTGTGAAAGAAACCGGTTCCTGCGAGTGTCACGTGAGAGTGAGTCACGCGCTGGCCCTCCGTCATATCATACTGTACTACGCGTCCCTGTGCCCATGCGTTCGAACTATTAATTCGATGACCCTCTATCTGCCGCTACAGATACCTTAGTTGTCGACTGCTCACACGGCTCTGACTTTCAATCTTTCTCATTTCAGATTTGAATAATGTCTGTTGTTTCCAGTTCGACCTGGGATGTCAGGAGTGGAAGCGCTCCCTGGTGGGTACGGTGCACAATGTCGGCATGCTCATCTCGTTGCCCATCATGGGCTTTGTCTCGGACAGGTAATATTGTATACCCACATTGCAAGTCATTTAGTTTATCCTCGGTGAGTCTAACAACATTAACATTATAACATTACAATTTCCAATCATTGATTAGTAGAGGTAGTCGATATCATACCTAGATAATCAAAATCAGATAATTTTCTTTGATGATTGCTTTAATGACTGTGACATTGATTAAACGAATGTTAACTTGCGTTAAATAATGTTTCGGTACGGAACACTAGTCATGCGAGACACGACTCGTCCAATATCTATTTTAGTATCGATGCTCATATTTTTAACCATTGACCGCAAACTGATTGATCAAAAATCAATCGTGTGCGAGTACTGCTACAGTCGTAAATCTGACGCCTGATCCACCATGGGACATGATAAAATTATGTAAATAACATTCATAGGTAGTGATGGCAGTTTTTGACGTTTTATTACTGCCTGCTTGTTTATCTCATGTTTAAAATATTTTTGACCTTGAGTTAAGTTCTCTTTTGATGCGCAAAAGGAAAAAGTAAAAAAAAAGCAAGGTGTGGTCAGGGGCCCCCTAAAACTGGGACATAAAATGGTTTTGAATATTTTCTTAAACACATCATCGTTCTGTCTTGTTCTCTTGGGGTAGAGTGGCGACATCTATACATTTGTCAAGAAAACAATATGATCAGTAGCGATCTCTTGTAGTGTAACTAGTTCTCCTTCACTAATCTCATGCTCATTAATATCACAAAGTCACAGTTGAGGGAGACGTGTGGTTCCTTGATACGAGTTCAGTCAGTATAGTTGTGTCCTGTGGTTGCAGATGGGGCCGCCGCTCGGCGCTGGTAGTGTGCGGCGTGGGCGCGGGACTACTGGGGCTAGCCAAATCCTTTGCCGGCTCCTACCACTCCTACCTGCTGGGTGAGCTGCTGGAGACCGTGCTGGGCGCCAGCGTCTATCCCTCTGCCTTCGTGCTCAGTTAGTACACGCTCTCTTTCTTAGTTTTATGCAAGGTGACGAGTAACATGTGAGTGAGTGTAAAGAAAGGATGATCTCTGATGTTGCGAGAGTTATAAACATCGTGTCGTGTGGTTTTACTTGTATTCGTTTGATAATTTCCCAGTGATCGAGTGGCTGGGCGTGCAGCACCGCATTCTGGCGAGCCTGGTGCTGGGGATCCCATTATCGCTGGGTGCGGCGTCTTTGGCATTGGTGGACTACCTGGCGGGCTACTGGCGTACGTGGGCGCGGGTCGCCTACCCACCCTCGCTGCTGCTGCTGCTGTACCCCTGGCTGCTGCCCGAGAGCGTGCGCTGGCTTGTGGCACGAGGTCGGCTGAACGACGCCGCTAGCGTCATCAAGCAGGCGGCTAAGTGTAATGGAGTGCGGCTGCCCGGGGAGGCGCTCGACAAGATGCTGTTAGAGAAGGAGCAGATCGGCGCCAGCGCAGAGTCGAACATCGATGAGGGACTGTTCACAGCGCTCATTAAGTTAGTGCTACTTTACTTAGCTCAGTTACTAATATCGATTTGATTTGATTTGTATTTTTTTTTTTTTTTTTTTTTTTATCTGAAACTCTTGATTAGAACTTGTGAACATTTGTAAAGGCATGCGCGTTTATAAAATCATGTTTTTATTAGATGTACCTACGCACTTACCACGAGTCCGCGCTATAATTGAATTACTTGATTGCGGATTACCGTGTGGTATTTATTACTAATGAATAAATCATGCTTTTTTATTTTATTGTGGACAAAAACAGTTAGGTACATGCTAATGAAAATACAGAAAAAAAAACCTTAAAACTAGATGCACAAACATGTTACCCACTCCAATGTCCACCTCTTAACATAATTAATAGCTTTGGAGATGAAATAAATACATTATTTCCCGTGATTGTTTCACGAGGTGACTCAGTGTTTACTCACATGACGACATCATTAAAGATTCACATTGCGATTCTGGGACCCGTATTGGAGATTAATGGGATCCGTAGGTTTATTTTTGCTAAACTCTGATGACTGATGCTCATTTACAGTTTATTCTTTTTGACAAACAGTGACACATGCTGTGATGGGCATGACACATGTTACAAACCGAATAAATAAAGAAATAGAAACAATGAAAATAAATCTCTAGGGAAAGTTTGCGCCCCATCTGCATACATACTTGGAACTCAGTTGAATGACTTGACACTGCACATGGAGTGTGAGCTCGGCGCTCCCGCCGCGCTGGTCTGTCAACCTGCTCCTTGATGATCTGAAAGATAGACCCTTGACGTCACAATCAAATTTGGGCACGTTGATAGCGCCATCTGTGGCATTCTATAACTATGACTATGACGTGACAATGCGCTACGGTAAAAGTCAATGACTTGAAGATGTTATAGAGGTGCAATGACTTCCTTTCTGGCGATTTTCGTCAAACACTGCTAGTCATTCCGAGATCCAATGTGATTTAAGCGACGATACTCTATGGAAAATTCAAAGGTGATGAAGTTCTCATTCCTAGGATTCCGATTGAATTAAGTTTAGCTAAAAGGTTACATTTATTGTTAGGCGGTCCCAGATTCGCCGGGTCAGCTAGTTAAACATAAGTTAGGTACCTACACGACAAATAATTTGGGCTGAGTAGGTGGCCAGGCTTTTAGAGTCTCAGATGTGTGTGGGCGTTTACTGAGGCTTGGTTGTCTCTGTTGCAGGTACGGCGTGCTGCGGCGGCGCCTGTGCGTGTGCTTCGTGTGGTGGATGTCGGCCGTGTTCGTGTTCTACGGGCTGGCGGTGTCGGCGCACGCGCTGGCGGGCTCGGCGCACGCCAACTACGCGCTGGTGGCGGCGGCCGAGCTGCCGGCGCTGCTGCTCAACACGCTGCTGCTGGACCGCGTGGGCCGGCGCCCGCTGCTCACCGCCGCGCTGCTGCTCACCGCCGCCGCGCTCATCGCCATGTCCTGTCTACCGCAAGGTAATATTCCACCACATAATAATATTCCACAACTTTCACATAACGCCATCTAGTTCTAAACTAAGCAGAGCTTTGTGATATGAATACTAGACAACAGTAATAAACATACTTATATATTTCTAAATACATACATATTATACATAAATTACTACACCCAGACACAAAACAAATGATCATGCTCATCATACAAGCATTGGTCCTGGGTGGGAATCGAACCCACGACCTCATGCATAGCAGTCAGGGCCACTAACCACTAGGCCAACCGGCCAGTCAAATAATATAATATAAGAGGTAAGTTCATTACTTCAATGCGATGTTTATGATGGCATATTCTTTATCGTCTTCTGAATCTTTGGTTCAGTGCTGCTCAAAGCCAAAAGACAAATGTCGGCACTTGCTTCTAATCTAAAATTTAAAATATTTTCTTCAATTCTCCGTTTTCTGGGTGATTAAAAGTTGCTGCTCTTATTGACATAACAAATACCTATTCGATGTATCGTAAAAACCTAATCGAACGTAAAAAAATATCTACGGATTTTGTCGTGTTCGCGGACTACATAGCTTCTAAAAATTACGTGGTGGTAAAATTATTTAATAGCTTTGCAAGAATCCGCAGTAAATATGATGCGCAATAAAAAGTACCTATTAAATTGTAAGATAATTACCAATATTACTTATGTTAAATTAATGCGACTGGTAGTAAACATCACTTACTCAGGAATGTGGGTGTTCTCATGAATCTAGGTACGATCCGTCTGTTATGAGGTAAATATGAATTCGTTAAAATGTAATGGATGTTTACGATCAATTAAATTGTTCAATCTTTGTGAGTAATATTATTTATAGGTTCTCTAACTATGGCGATATCATTGCGACACGTGCAACACAAGTTTATCAAGTTCAGCAATTCGTGATGACATCCGTGTCGCAACGCGCCTGACGCGAGCTCTTCCGATCCAGACCTAACCGGACACTCCCTGACCTGACCAGATAAACCTTTGGATTGTGTGTACATATAAATGAGATCAGATAATATTATCCAATGACACACGATGAGTTTTGGCCTTAGCGATAGTTGCTTATCGTTTGACACCTTCAGGATTTTTTTACATCTATTCAGACTATAGGTATAATTATATCAATTATGGTTCGCTAATGTTTCACTAAAACTCCATTGTTAATTTTTTAGTTAACAACCAACATTTCGTATACTATTTATTTCACAAACGATTTGTTCTGCAAATGTTTCATTTTACGAACTCTCGCTTTACAAACTTATTTTTGGCAAATGCTTATTTTGATAAATGGTTCAGATGATATTTAATCATTTATAGATTTACCATTTAATATTTTGATTCTTTTGGAAAACTTACGTTTATACCTATCAAATATCATTGTTTTTAAAAAAAATTCTAAACTGATCGTTTAGAATTTTTTTTTGACGGTATTGTTTTGCAAAATTTTATTGAACTACCTCCTTAAACCTATTATTACACTGACATACTAAGTAGATGTGAATCATTCTGTTATCAACGAGTACGGTATTTTATTTAGTAAACAGGCTCTCCTGTGTGGATTTATGGGTGGAAAGAAGATCTCTTCATTCCCTATGTTGCCGGAGGACGGTTGCTCGAACTCCTATTTGTGAGTGGTTTAAAAAAAAAATAACCCCGAGTCGGCGTACCCCAAGTCCCGAGTTCGCTTCGCTCGCTTTTGCATCTTAAGTTCTCTGTACCTTTTTACAAAGTGGATGAGTGTTGGGAATATCAGCGTTAGCGATGACAAACATAGAAATGTGAAAAAAAACGGTTACCTATCATAAGTTCGAAAAATATTTGACCGAATTTCATTTCACCTAAAACTTAAAACTATTATTATTTCGATTTCTTTTTTATTTCATCGAAGTCACGTCTGCCACTGTATCAGTTGACCTATTATCAAATGGCTTTTTTTATATTTTTCATCTCAAGCAGTAAAACTGTACTATAACTAAAGCTTATTTCACTAAAAAGTTTTGTAAACGTAATATAACGGCGTTTATGGTGATAGCAAGTCGTATAAAGGAGTTTGACAAGACTTTTTAGCTCTATAAGCTTATACAGGATAAAATTAAATGATCTATAAGCTAGTGATATAAACATTTACAGTACCATTGTATACAACTGTTATAGACAGGTACTGTATAAGGTTTATGAAAACCTGTATAGAACTACTTTGATCTATATTATTATGGTATTGGCGTTAATAGCTGAAATGGTGTTATTTATAGTAATAATTTTAAATAATCTTTTGTGTCTAATTTAATCTGTAAAAGTTTTATATTTACCTTTACAGGTCTGGTTCATTAATGGTTATTGGAATGTAACAATACGGCGATTTTGTGATATAGTGTGTCTTCATGTATATCTGCTATAGTACTTAGTGTTTAAATAGTCACAACTGTTCAAAAATAGAGCAATTCGGTTATATAACTGAATTTTGCGTTAGGTAGGTACTCCTTATAAGAGAAATTTACGCTTTATGATTTTTTAAATCCTTTTTATAATGGTTACTAAATTATTATGTAATAGGTTTCTAGATACCTTTAGTACACTGTAATTTCATATAAGAGCGGAAAGTGCTCCCGAAGGTACACGTGATTATCGCATTAGGTTATATACCTACATAGATCTATGGAAATCACTTTGAAACTGTATGGGATGTTTTTACCATATATATTCCATCGTCTTATTTGACCATATATCAATGTAACAAGATAAAGTTAAAAATATTAGCCATTTATTAGAGTTGCAATGTAATAAAGTGTAAACTTATCTGAATCTCACACAAATCAATGTATTTTATTCCATTATTACATAGGTGCAGTATAACATTTTTATCGGTGCTACATAGATTATGTACGAAATGAAAGATAGGTAAATACATTTGATCATAGTATAATAGAAGGCCTGTAGTTTCCAACGATACACCATTTTATTCTTTAGTGGAAAATCAAGGAACTAGTCTTTGATTAAATTACTTTAATTTGGATAAAACTTACTTATTTCAGAGGGGCTTTCAAAATTACGTGCTAAACTATGCCTACTTTGTCAATAAAACTATGATCGCAAATCTATTTCACTGCCTAGATCGCTACTAGTAGCGCATTTTACTATTGCGTGGTCGCCATAATAAATATCTTGATATTATAATTTTATTTACCACGATTTGATGAAACTAGAAATATAAGAGTAACACACAATCACTTTAACACACTGACTGAATAGAATTGAATGAACGATTGAACGAATTTTTGTGATATCGTGTTTAAAAAAAATCACAATCACTATTATAAAACATAAAAGTACATTAACAGCGTTACCGAGGCTTTTACATCACCGTTTGGTGATATCCCTCACTGTAACATCAATCTTACAGGTCAAAAATGGTACGCCAAAGCTGCTATAGAATTACTATATCAATGAATAACGAGACTGCAAAAAGACTGAAAACTGCGCTCAATCCGGGTTGTATAAACATTCTTTGGTCTATTATAGAACCGCTCAGTAACACCAATTAGTTCTTGAGAAACGTTCTATGGGATAGGCTTTAGGATAAAGTTTTGCTGTTTGGGGGTGTTTCAGGTGAGAAGAGCTAAAATAATTTAAAATTAACAAATAACCAAAAGGATTGAATATATACATATACAATACAAAAGTGTAAAAAATCTGTAATGTAGACAAGTTATCTTATACTATTACCAAATCTTAACTTCTAGTTTCTTAGATACTTAAACTAGGTCAAAAATTGTAAAAAAAAAAAACACTTTAGCACAATCAGTAACTTGATTTAAGGTATGAATGTTTGTATTTCACGTTCATTCTATTGTAGAGGAGAGGACAGGTCAAATTTTGATGTGAAAGCATGTTTGGTATGATTTTGAGGACAGGCTAGATCTTTACGTCTTTTGTTAGTAACATCCGTGCTATATGTTAGATCTGCTGGCTGTTTTAATACAATACCCATTATAAATAGTTGTCGGACTGTAATGTTAGTACCTACTTGGCATTCTTGGTATAAGAGCTTAGTGGGAAAAGAGAATGGTTGCAAAGTAGCCACTTTGAGAATTGCCCTTTGGGCTTTTTCGATGGTTAGTAACAATGTTTTACCCGCTCCACCCTATGTGGTAATACAGTTCGTTACTAACACCGTTCGGCTTCAATAACGCGAAACGGTGTGACAGCGGCGCCTGAGCGCGGCACATTGCCGTGTCGATGTCGTTCAAATATACGGTGCCCGGTACTTTCAGCCCGGTGTTATTCAGGCACTGCTGCAGCTCGACAAACTACGACACGGCATCGTATTGTGCATATGCTCAATATGGCTTGGCACCGTACCTATATCTCGCTGCAACATGCCGTGGTCAGGCGCCGCACCGCGGTAACGTGGACAGGCTCTTAGGAACGCGTTACCAAGTCGTACAGTGTAGCTTCTAATGAAACGGTTTTCGCTTCGTCATATGATATAAACTAGGCTGTTATGCTAATGCTGTTCATGTACGCGTGTGTGATAAAATTAATACATTCGGTCGTAAACGTGGTCGTAATCTAAAGTCGCTACGCACTTCGTGCAGCTTTAAAGATTGTTTGTACTACTACTAACCCAACCCCCAAGCGAACGCCGGCGTTCGCTCATTCATTGTCTTTCTATTGTGTCTCTAATTAGGGTGTTCGAAAGGTTAAATGATATTATAAGGAGCAAAAGTAGTAGCTTGCTCACATCGTTGTGAAGTCATTCTATACTTACAATGTGTCATTTACAGACAATTTGATTATTTTTCAGCGAGCGGGCTGTGGGGTACGGGGCTATACCTGATCGGCAAGATGGGCGCCACCATGACGCTGAACGCGCTGTACGTGTACACTGCGGAGCTGTTCCCGACGCGCGCGCGCCAGCGCCTGCTCGCCGCGTGCTCCACGCTCGGCCGCGTCGGCGCCATCCTCGCGCCGCTCACGCCGCTGCTGGTGAGTACGAGCAGGCAGCATGATGTATGCGCTGCGACTGCGATTGGGGTGAGCGATGCGCTGCGGGGCTTCTGTTATTTCTTTGATGACGGGTACCTCACCGCTTTCGTTCCGTGCTGCTATTTCTCTCTCTAGTTATTGGTGTTGCCTAGATCTACCGTTTACTTGTGAGAGCAGGTAGACGGTCTAAGTATCCTCTGAAATATCTTACAAACCTTGAACTGTTTCAAAAAAATATCTTTTTCAATGTCAGCATTACGGCATTACGAGCCTCTATGTATCTAAAATGTTTGTATGTATCGCAGGCGGTGTACAAGTGGTGGCTGCCAACGCTGCTGTTCGGCTCGCTGCCGCTGGTAAGCGCGGCGCTGACGCGGCTGGTGCCCGATACGCTGCACCGCCGGCTGCCCGACTGCTTCGCCGACCTGGACGAGTCCATGGAGGAGGAGCCGTCTGCGCCCCCGACACCTGTCCTGAACACAGTCTGACACGGTCACCTCTGGTAGCTCCGGATATCTGAGACGGTGCCTGAGGTGGTGCGTGGTGGTGGCGTGGGGGGGGACCCACACCACGCAGATGGTCGGTCAATAACTCATTTCGACCGCATCCGCGTGAGCATTCAAATGTCAAATTTAAGCAGTTTGTCCGATAGTTGAAGTCAGTCTTAAGTAGAATAAGGCTCACTGACCACGGACGCGTAGCTTCATAGACGCGTATTCGTCATTATAGGCTTGGTGTAGTGGCAACATCGTGCCGACGTGTCGTGGCCGCTTCGTCCACAGAGTTCCATAATTTTGTATGTAAGCTGTTAGGCATACATCAAGCGTATAGTGACGAATATGCGTCTATGAAGCTACGCGTCTGTGGACAGTAAGCCTTATTCTAGCGGTTGATTGCTTCTACCGTGGGTGGTAGCACGTGCAACCCGCACGGTCAGCTAATTCTTGAGATCGGTTCGCCGTTTCGGTGTTAAAGATAGCATGTGCAAGGGACCAAGCACTATAAAGGCTTGATTTTCAGGTTGAAATATAATTTCAATTTGAAAGTTGCATTTTTGAAAATCAACAATTTCGTTTTATTGAGTAGATTTTGAGTATCCATCTCGTTCTAGAGGTTATACTCGTGTATAAACATTATTAGGTAGAAAGGTGACTTGTTTTCTCTATTATACTTATTGGGGACCTAAAAATAAGTTTATAAAACATCCCAGTTATGAATTATGTTGCTTGAGTTTTTTTTTTTTTTTTTTCGGTGGGAAAATCATCTTATGACATCTCCCGCCCTTGGGTGGGGCGGGAGATAGTGTCAGACTTTTACTGACTAAAAACCCACTCCTGTTCCTTCGTTGCCTTCGTCCCAGGACCCCGGGTTTCGTTTTCACACTACCCATGGCCCCAGTAGGCTTCGACCCTGCTGGGCCCCTACGATTTGCTGACATCTCCCTGAGGCGCGCGTGGAACAATACGCGCCGTCGACGACTTGGGCTCGGTCCGGACGGTTACCGGACGGTCGTACGGCGGGCTACCCATTGCTCGCCGTCCGCAAGCCCGCGCCTACGTTGGCCGGAAATCGGGATCGGAATCCCGGCGGCGATTTGGGCGTGAGGACCGTTGCCTCACGCGATCAGCCGCCTCCTTTGCTAGCATTACTGCTTCGCAGAAGGAAGCGACCGCCTGCCACTCCTCCTCGCTACGGACCATGGCCTGTACCAAGGCCCGACGCGAGAGATCGCCGCCGCCGATCGCCCCCACGAGGACACGGCGTTGCTCTGCCCAAGCGGGGCACACCTCCACCGTGTGCTCCACCGTGTCCTCCGGGCGGTCCACACAGTGGCGACACCCGGGCGTCGCTTCCGCACGAATCCGGTGCAGGAACTTCCCGAACTTACCGTGTTCGGTGAGAACCTGCGTCATACGGTAGGTGAGGACGCCGTGAGGTCTTTCCAACCACGCCTCAAAGAGGGGACTTACCGCCATAATTGTGGCGTGCCCAATGTTGCTTGAGTTAAGTATATTCTCTTCAGAGAAGGTTGCGTTGTATGATACTTTAGAGTTTTGGCATGACTTAAGTACATAGTAGATCTAACGTTGCTTTAATTCTTGTAATCAATTGTTTATCAACACTTTTCAGGTGTCGGTATTTATTTGCGTAAGATAAGTTGAATTATATCTAAAGAAACACTATTTTGAAGAGGTGACGTCATACAATGAACAAATTATGAATAAATTAATTGTAAAAGAAATCGTTGTAGTTGTAATGTGAACATTATTTTACGATAGGGAATAAATAAATAATGTGAATATGTAATGCTTATTTTTTAAGAACTTACTGTTTCCTCCTGTTCAAATAATAAGTGTCGCAGTGACGTGTGCGCGTGGTGAGGCTGCGTCGCCAGCCCAGTGTGACTCATATCGGGACGGAGGGTATAAATAATTGGGAATTTGCTTTTCAAATTTGGATTTTAGGTATTACAATCTCTTGAAGAAATGTACCCATAGCCAATTTAACTTACAAGACACAACAAAAATTGTAGAAGTAGGATGTTCATAGGATGCACGCACAAAAAAAAGGTTGAGGAATAAAATACTTCTCCTACCCTGGGTGAATCGAAAGGGAGTGTCAGACTGTCATTGTTGACTAAAACCTGTGTTCCTTCAGTTTCCCTCTTCGTTTTAGGGTTGTGTGTGGTGAATCTTTCAAAGCAGCCCAAGAGGAGATAATTTGCATAGGTACCTATGTTTTGATTGTCTGAGTATTGGAAGAATATATAAAAGAAGTGAGCTCGAAAATATGAAGGACTGTTCCTTAACACCATGGAACACCATCCTTGGAAAGTATACATTTTCTTTTCAATATTTGCAAGAGTGAGCGAGGCGAGCTCGTATGTCTGCCTCCATTGCAGGTTTAGGTTTCTTTTAAACATTAAAATATAGGAGATTTTCACAGAAAATATTTAGTACCCTGTGGTAAAGTTTTCTTTTGAGCATTCATACCTATAGAAAAGGAATTACTTAGTAGACTTATAGAGCGAGCCTGGAAATTGGAGTAGCTTTCAACAAATATAAGTAGGGTTAGCCCCGGGACTGATTTTGATACGAAAATTACAAAGCAAAAGAAAATAATTATATTGAATTTTCATAATTAGAATAAGAGTAGCAAGAGTTTGCAGATGTGTATTCATTTGTGTTTCCTGGACAAATAATTGATTAAAGTATAGACTGAAGTGTTCTAAAACCTCGAGGCGAGGTTGTGGTAGAGTACGACGGAGATGGCGGGACGCCTCTGACGTCTTTCTTAGGAATTGGCATGAAGTGGCCCAGAACCGGCAACATTGGAAGAAATGCAGAACGAGCTAAATATAATCTATACTAATATTATAAAGCTGAAGAATTTGTTTGGTTGAACGCGATAATCTCAGGCACTACTGATCCGATTTAAATTTTTGGCCTGAGTATAGGGTTTTAATTTCAACTCGATACGATAAAGGGTCTTGACAGACAGACATACGGACAACAAAGTGATTCTTATAGGATTACTTTGTTTTTCTTTTGAGGTACGGAACCCTAAAAACGCGCTAAGTACACTACCTCAAAAGTGGTGTGAAAACGATGTTCTGACGATTACCTTTTTAAACTTTTTGAATCATTATATCTCAAAAAAGGTGGCTCTTAGGAAAAAAAAGTATTAAGACATTTTTGTAGATAATTATCTAATCTAAAATTTTTGTCAGAGCTAATTTTATGTAGACGAACTCGCTGAAGCTGTGGCTGCCATCAACGATGCCCTTGAAAACATTCACAAGTGGGCTAAATCTTTTGGACTTTTACTAAACCCTGCTAAATCTCAGGCGCTCATTGTTGGTGGTAGATACATGCTCAACTTATTGGATAACCAGTCGCCCCGCCAGTAGTGTATGACCTGTGCCCATATTAAGTAAACTCTAAAAGCGTTAAAAACCTTATCGTGCGTATGGACACTAACCTCTCTTGGGAGGTTCATGTTGCTGATTTGAGTAGGAGGGTCTTTTACTCTTTTCAGACTCTTAAAAGTCTCCAAAAATTCCTACCATTTCAAACTAAGGTTAATCTTGCTCAATCTCTTCTACCGCTCATAGATTATGCGGATGTCTGTTATCTAGATGCTACGGAGGTGCTTCTCAACAAACTTGAACGATTGCAGAATTTGTGCATCCGCTTTAGTTTTTGGCCTCCGCAATTACGACCACGTGTCGGTGTTTCGGACTAGATTAAAGCGGCTGCCGATTCGGCGTCGGCGAGATACACATACCTATAGTCTCTTCTCTACACTATCCTGCATAATCCTAATGTTGCGATAGTGATTGACAGTATTTATGCGTACTCACCATAAACACCGAAACCAAAACTATATTGAACAACGGGGAACTGAAAATATCAGGCAGAGTATTTTTATTTAAGAAAAATAACGCCTGATAAAAAACTATAGCAATATACTAAATAGTCTCTAACTTCGTTTGGTTACGGCTGGTAGACATAATTCGTTTTGCTATTGATTTCTCATACAGTCCTATAAGATATGGCCTAGGTTTCACTTTAGACGTAAAGAAAAAAAAAAAATGCCAGCAATGTATGGCAAAAGTTTCATTCCCTTTGTCCTGTTGCTGTCCAGAGAAGAAAAGATATTCGTGAGGTAAAATTTTCTAAGTGAAAGCGATTGAAAGCAAAATACATATACCATTAATTAGCAGTTCTAAGTCCTTATACTTTATCGATATTGTAGGTATACCGTTTGGGACGCATTGTTTCCCCGGTAGAGCTCATATATAATATATATATAACGAGTTTTCTTAGATTTTATACAAAACTGGTTGGCATAAAATACAAAAACCAATAGGTCATTTAAAAAAAAAGAATAAATTGCCTTTAACAAAACAAAATTTGAACTTATCGTAATTTGAAGACAACACAGTTCAAAATTACCCGCTTTAAAAAAAAAACCAGCAATTTCATTGGTAAAGATCAAATATTATATGACCCAGTACTTTCATTTAAAATTCTATAGTACCACTCTTACTTATACAATTGCGTGATGTACTAAAGCAGGTTTTTAATGTACTTAGACTTTACAAATATTCCCAACTTGTACGCGAAAGAGGTCGCGGACAAGAGCTATTAATCATTACATATAGTATAAAACAAAGTCGCTTTCCACTGTCTGTCCCCATGTTGATGCTTAGATCTTTAAAACTACGCAACGGATTTTGATGCAGGTTATAGATAGAGTGATTCAAGAGGGAGGTTTATATGTATAATACATGCATTGTGCGCTGTAAAGGTAACGTATGTGCAACAAAACCCTTGCGTTCAGCTCTGTCACATAATTACTTTTGTTTCCTTGGCCAATATCTCTATAACAAGTTGAATAATAAGCTACTTATTTACCCGCAATTGAAATCTAAGTGTCAAGCTGCTGTCTCTAAATACCTCAAAACCCTTGACTACTGTCAAACGGAAAACCTCCTGGTCCCACTCAGATAGTTGGTAACCTTGTTTGCTGCATTCCATAGTCAAAGCATATTTTTTTCAAATAATCCATTTATAGGAGTTTTCTTTTCAGTCCTGTTATAAACTCACACACACACGCGCGCACAACACATGTTTTTCACATGGCTAAATAAATGTCACTCTTTCAAGAGTAACATCTAAAGAAAACATGTTTGTACTGTCTAATAATGACAAAAAAGCTGTGAACGTTGCATATAAAAATATTCTGTAGTATAATTCATAACAGTATTGCACCCGTTTGAAGCCGGGGCGGGTCGCTAGTTAATAATAATAAAACAAAATCTCTCTTTGGAATGCGCTCCCGCTGAACATCAGGATGGCGTCCAGTCGGTTCACTTTTAAGGTGATGGCACGTGAGCATATTCGCAGGAAGTTAGTGTAATCATCACAGCGTTGATTTGTTGGATTAGTCTTTCATAATTACATTGTTATTTTGTATGTATGTATCTAAGTATATATTTATTATTGTATTTATTTTCTATTCCTTTATTTTAAGCTGCACCTACCATGTTGTGTTTCTGCACCACCCTAAGGTCGACTGGTAGAAAATGCTTAAGGCATTATGTCCGCCTTTGTACACTGTTTATAACTAGTGCATAAAGTTTTAATAAATAAATAAATAATAATCAATAAAAAAAAAACTATTAGAAACATTTTCGCCTTCGTATATTCTAGAATATAAATAATAGGCGTCCCGATCAAGGTTAAATCGGGACGGGTCACCAGAGTCTTGAAAATCGGGACGTCCGCGGAAACCGGGACCTGGCGGATTCTAGGTAAGATGCGACCACGCGACCTGGAAAAACTTATTCACATAAAATCGCCCTCCGAATTAAATATAATAAATACACATAAAATTCGATTTATGAAAGGTTTTTGATGTAAATAGTTCCACATATTTATTTATTTGATTATGTACATACCCACAGACACTTAAAAATGTAATGAACAAATACAGATAGAAGAGCACAAAGGTACACATAATGCTTACCTTATTATTATTAGCATACAATTTTTTTTATTGATTAAAAATAATGCTTGACTGCGATCCCACCTGATGCAATCGCGCAATAACTCTTGTCTACAAGTTTTTATGTTTGAAATGTTACAGTTACGACTATAGAGGTTTCGTTATTAAAATCGTACATTTAAATACTCTTTAGTTTGAGTTTAATTATAACGGCATTAGTAATATTAAATTTTTTTATTGATTGTAATTACCTGATTCTTCCAGTTCATTTTCAAAGTACATGTTACTATTTTAACTGTGTTGTCGTCTATAATCTTGATTCACTCAGGATAGATGAAATAGTTAAAATATACCAATTTAGTTTATTTCAGGCAGTAATTTGATATGTCATCCAGGAGAATACGAGCCAGTTGGCGGTGTCTTTGGACATCGCCAACGCCTTTAATTCCCTGCCCTGGAGTAGTAGGGCAAATTAAGAGGGCACTCCGGTATCACAAGGTGCCCGACTATCTCTGTCGTGTGATCGAGGCCTATCTGACAGACAGGTAAATCATCTATCCTGGTCACTATGGAGAGTAGAAACGGTGAGAGATGTCGTGTGGTGTTCCGCAGGGATCGGTATAATGTGCGGCGACCTCCCTGATAGGGTCAGCGTGGTCTGTTACGCAGACGACACACTGGCCCTCGCGCAGGAAGATTTGCATCAGGCAGCGGTCAAACTAGCACACGCGGGGTTGCGACAGTCGTGAAGAGGATCCAGCAGTTGGGACCCGAGGTGGCACGGCACAAGTCCGAGGCCATATGTTTTCACGGCCCTCGGATCCCGCACCACCGGATTCCCAATTAACGGTAGGAAAAGTTAACATCGGCGTCGAGTCGACGATGAAGTACCTGGAAATCGTCCTCGACAGCCCGTGGAATTTCGAGGAACACTTCCGATGTCTGGCTCCCAAACTGGATCGGACTGTCTTCAAGTAACTCCTGCCCTACTTAGGGGGTCCAGACGCCTCCTCCCGGAGGCTCTACGCAGGTATCGTCCGGTCCATGCCTCTTTATGGAGCGCCGGTATGGGTGCCGTCGCTGAGAAAGTGACCGGGGGCCAAGCTGAATGCATGCCAGAGGGTCATGGCCATCTAGATGGTGCGGGGATAACGCACGGTTTCCCGCAAAGCAGCGCGAGCCTCCTTGCTGGCCACCTCTATGGGATCTAGATGCAACAGTCCTTGCAAGTATGCACAATTTGCGCGTGGAGATGCAGCGCTGGGGCAAAACTCCGCTGCCGCGACAAGTCGCGGCATAGTGAACGGAGTTCCGGTGAGATCTCATGGTGGAATGGCGACAGCGACTATCGCAACCCATTGCTGGGCAAGCCATAATTAAGGCGGTAAGTCCCCTCTTTGAGGTGTGACTGGAAAGACCTCACGGCGCCCTCACTTTCCGCATGACACTGGTTCTCACCGGACATGGTAAGTTCAGGAGGTTCCTGCACCGGATTCGTGCGGAAGAAACGCCCAGCTGTCACCATAGTGTAGACCGCTCGGAGGACACGGTGTGGAATACAGCAGAGGTGTGCCCCGCTTGAGCAGAGTACCGTGGTGTCCTCGTGGGGGCGATCGGCCACGATCTCTCGCGCCGGGCCTTGGTACAGGTCATGGTCCGAAGCGACGAGGAGTGGCAGGCAGTCACCTCCTTTTGCGAAGCAGTAATGCTAGCAACGGCGGCCGCACGTGCGGGGCAGGAAGAGGGAACGAAGGAACTAGGAGTGGGTTTTAGTCAATAAAAGTCTAACACTATCTCTCGCTCCGCCCAAGGGCAGGAGATGTCATTAGATGATATCCCCTTAAAAAAAATATATATGCATTAATTAATATAAAAACCTGAGTAGCCACTCTATTGCATTTTGGTTGTATCCTTGTTGTATACTAGTGTGCTTTAAAATTAAATTACAATTATTTTACGTACTGAGGTGACGTGATCAATAAATACTTTCGACAGCATTGAAACACAGGTGTCCTCCTGGTTCTTAGCGATAGTCAGAGATATCGGCTAAGACACACTTGTGTAATAGAATTCCAGTCATGACTGTAAGCATCGTTTAAAATTAATTGTTTCAAAGTCAGAGATGAAATATTCAGTGATTTCGCAAACATTGTATGTTAGTGGTCTAAAGTCATTGTGTGAAAATTGTAACCTTTCAAAAAGACACGAGCAGACATTATCAATTGTGTTCTATTAATATACGGACTATTAAATAGAGTTTTAAATTAGGGATCATCGATGCAGATTTTACCATAATAATAATATAATAATAGGCTATATAAAAATATAGCTTTCTTTAAAAAATATCATCGAACGGCTTCAAAAACTATATTTGCTTTTATATCTGGTTTTACCAAAATAACAAACAAAATGCCGTGCTATCTAGGTAATAATATTTTTTTAGATAATATTTAGTAGATATTATTAATTTATTATGCAAGATAATGTCAGTCCAGTCATCGCCTCTTCATTCTGCAGCTGCTGATTCGCTCAAGGCCGCTTCTGATATCTCGGCAATTGTTGACGTGCTCCAACGTTATAGGTTTTTTTTTTATATAAAGACGAGTCTCTTAATAAAAAAACACAGCAAAACTTAAAAATAATTGCGTCCGAATTCCATAATTATTATAAAAATTGGTTGCAGTTTCTAGCTTTGCGTCTTCTTTATTGAACACCTATTTGTGTTGTTTTTAAATTAAAGTTGGTCGTATTTTTTTTTGTTACTCTCAGCTAAGCTGAACCTAAATAGTGTGCAAGTTCTATAGTGAAGTATCTATAGAATATAACCACTAAAACCATCTATAGCATGAGTAACTACATCTCCTGACAACTCCAGTAAGCCAGAACACGGCTAGGATACATAGTTTTATTACAGAGTCCCGATGATTATCATCCGGTTTCATCATCAGATCATTTAGATGTACCCCTTCCTCTCTTCCTTCAATTAGTCATCGAATACCACGACGTAACGACAGTTACGCTATGATCCTATGAGAAGTTACATTCCAAAGCACCGAAGTTTTTTATAAGATTATGAAAATGTTTATAAATTCAGGTTGAAAACCGGTCAAGTGCGAGTTGGACTTACGCACTAACCTCTTCGTACAAACATGTATATGTAAGTAGTTCGATACGAAGATTTTTCTAAATCGATTTTGTGACGTAAGTAAAATTTACGGTTTTCAGACTTTTCCTGTAGCTACTTATCCTATGAGACTTTACTTCTTGCTATGTTTTAGGATCCTAGGTCAACGGCAACAACTCTATAGGTCTCGTGACACGAAATGATCTCAAGACAATGTTATAGACACGGCTATACCGCACTCTTCCTCTTTCTCACTTGACAATTAAAGCGTAAGGTCTAACTGAAGGTAACGGGTTGTATGATAACGTTGTTGCAGTTAATCTCGCAGATTACAGACTTTACAATCCACGACCGTTTGTGTAGAATGTATAATACATTTGTAGATAGTATGATTAGTGTGGTCACAATAACGGACACAGATGACCTTAAGATAGTGCTTGTAAAACAATGAAGTGACAATTTTAATCTAACAAAAGAGTATGGTTTTATTTACCTTCATTCAACACAACTATACAAGTATGTGACAGAACTCCTGATTAAGATTTATTGTACCGACTTGACACAGATTCATTTAACTAAATCTTTTTATGGCTGCAATTTACTCACAATAACACTGGTACTTACTGGTATTTTTTTTTAGATGGGAAGATCATCTAATGATATCTCTCGCTCTTGGGTGGAGCGTAAGGGTGTGTCAGACTTTTACTGACTAAAAACCCACTCCTGTTCCTTCGTTGCCTTTCATACCAGGGCCGAGTTTTCCTTCAGAAGCAGACCCTTGGCCCCAGTAGGCTTCAACCCTGCTGGGCCCCTACGGTTTACTGACATCTTCTTGAAGCGCACGTGGAACACACGGACGGTTACCGGACAGTCAGACGGTGAACTACCGTGTGCTCCACCGTGTCCTCCGGGCGGTCCACACAGTGGTGATACCCGGGCGTTTCTTCCGCACGAATCCGCTGACTATGTTCGGTGAGAACCTGCACCATGTGGAAGGTGAAGACGCCGTGAGGTCTTTCCAGCCACTCCTCAAAGAGGGGACTTATCGCCATAATTATGGCGTGCCCAGGACTGGGTTGCGATAGCCGCTGGCGCCATTCTACCATGAGATCCCGCCGGAACTCTGTCCGCCACGGAGTTTCGCACCGGCACTTACTGGTACGGTACTGAGACACAATCTGCAGTTTAGTTTAAATAAATCCTAATAGAATGATAAAATCTCTGCGGTAATTGCTTTGAACCAGACAATCGTGGTCGACACAGTTTCTTTAAGATTAGGACACCTGACAGCGCCCTACTTGTGTTATTGTTATATTAAATAGTTAATTATTTTATACATAACATGGAAGGTCGTTCATAATAAGTAGCCATGACGCTAAGGTCGCGAATACAAGGGAAGTGACAGTGGCCCCAATACACTGCCTTGTGGCAGCACGCGCTTTGCGGAGCTGCGAAGGGACGAGACATAGGTTTACATTGATAAGCTAATCAGTGACTAGGAAATTCTTTAATAGGTACTAATTGTTCTGCTGTATCTACCCTGTAATTAAAAACCTAACAACTGTACCGCCTGTTATCTTTATCTTAACGTAGTACCTATAAAGCTCCTTTTCCGCATTTATGTATTTATCTAGTCCTCCTAAAATAAAGAATTTTTAGGAGGTTTTCAGTAACAGACAGAGTTTATGCGATGATGGTGCGGTATTGGTGCGGTTCACCATCATCGATTGCATCACTGCTTACTATCAGGTGGGATCGCAGTCAAGCACTAGTTTATATCAATTAAAAAAAAAATACATTTATATATTACTAGCTTCTGCCAGCGGCTTCGCCCGCGCGAAATTAGATTTGTCCATACAAACTTTGGACCCCCATTTCATTCCCTTAGGGGCTTTTGGAAAATTCTCTCTTAGAGCTCGCTTACGTTATAAAAGGAAATCTTATGCAAAATTTCACGTTCCTAGTCCTAATAGTTTCGGCTATGCGTTGATTTGGCAGTCAGTCAGTTTCTCCTTTTATATATATAGATATATAATTTGTAATCGAGTGAACACGGAAAGTGTCAATAGTCAAGTATAAAACGTTATTAGCTATGTTTAGTTCTTTCCGTAGTCGATTTGTGTAGGTACCACAACGTTTTGTAGTAATTACCTACCAGTTGAAAAGCCACATCAGAATTGCGTAACTAGTTTAGAATGTTTGAGGAAAATATCAGAGCAGCTGTAATACGGGTATCATGACATCCGCGTGCGAACCTTCATTACTGCAGCCCGGCCAATGAACTGCTTCACGAGACGTTAATTTCGAGTATAAAATTCATAAATGTAATTTGTTTATCTACAAATGAATAATTAAACACGATTCTTGGCTTCTAACGTACCTACTTACCGTCTCGGTATGCCATGGATGATTGCCCATCCATGGAATAGCCTCCAAAAGCGTTGCTTTACCTTGAAAATCAACCAATGTGGCTGTTTCGAGCTGCCCTCACACAGCAGTTAGGTACTCTAAGGGCCGCATGATATAACTTCAATAGGTAGACTTAATTCTTAGTCTGGACTCCTCACAACTGGTAATTTGACGTGCTGAGCATCTTGTGTTGTTCACAAAGAGGAATGATCTGTTTACTGATCAGCATGACACGCTCGTTGATACACACAGGTGGTGTGTCGCCTGTCTTTTGGGGAATATCACATATAGTTATTTTTTAATTATATTCAATGGTATAAAATATTATTTATTTAATTTATTTATTATATTATAACACCTTTACAGACAAGTCCAAGGCGATGTTATAACTAACACTTAATATATGTACATGGTTATGATATTCTTAAATTAATTAGATAGATGTAATGTCCAGACCTTTCTCAATAATCATTTTAGCTGCTTCTAAAAATTTCGGCAGTATTTGGCCAAATATATCCTCCGATTGTGCTATATAATATGGTCTTCAATACCTGAGTCCCTGGACATAAGTGGCTATCGATGTCAGAAAGATGAAAAAGAAAGATCCCCGGTGCCATCAAAAGATCTGAGATCTCTGCTACTAAAGTGTTGTAAGTTTTTAATGTTATACTTGCTAGGCGCGGGCACCCACACGAGCAGTTACGATAAGATCAGCCCGTACTTTGATTAGGTGTATTAGTACAAGATACGTAGTGCTAGTATTCTCAATTGCCCATTATTAAAAAAAAATACATTTTAAAAGACACATTTAGCGTCAGGCGTTCGGTGGCCGGTCTTGAGGAATTTTCGACGAGATCGTATGCAGTGCCGCAGTTAAGTATGAAGTGTCAGCCAGTAGGCCACTTATTGCCACCTACCAGTATCTACTAGATAAAGAGAAGTCGCTTCCACTCGGAAAAAAACTACCTGCGACCACTCGTATATTCTTTCTTCCAGATAATTTGTGTGTAAAAATTCAACAATCATTTACTTGTTCAGAAATTAGTTATTGCAGCTTTTTATCCTGTTACCTATGCACTTGTGTATAAGGTAATTAATGGCAGTTCATATCTATTGGAGTTTAGTGAAATACCTATCTGTGGGATTTCCAGAGCAGCGGCTGCATTGCTTGCATAACAACACAAACATAAATAAGGAAGGCTGCGCCGGCCGCCAGGACTCGCTGCTGCAGTGCTCTCCGTGTAACACTATTAGAAACCGATTCACAATTCATGATTGCATCTCGAGTGAGATTTGACTGACAGTGGGCCTTGGCCTAGTATCGGCTTTCTAATTGATCAGTTGTCATTGTTGGTGTGCAGTGCGGCAGTGGTGGGCCGCGCAGCGTCACGGGACGGTGTGCGCTCAGTGTTGCACGCGGCGCGAACATGAGCGGCGACTCTGCTAAGGTGGAGCAGAAGGCACCGGCAGCGGGCCCGGGCTCAGGCGAGGTGGACGCGGAGAGCGTGCTGCGCCAGCTGGGGCAGACCGGCCGCTTCCACCTTCGCGCTTACCTGCTGCTGGCGCTGGCGGCCGTGCAGGTGGGCTTGCTGCACACCACCTACATCTTCCTCGCCGGCAGGGTGCCTTACAGGTACGTACTTACGTTACACGAACATTTGCGATATCAAGAGTTTAGCAATGATGTTCTCAACATTATTTTCTTGTTTCTCCGTAAGACCTGGTCACATGGCGGAAATGTGTGTATTATAGTCCATGAAAGGAACGTGAGTAGTAAATTCAACATGTGTGAATACAACGGCAACAAGTTTCCTGTGAATCCCCTGATAGTAGGATCGGCACTAATCAGGTATAAAAAACAGCGTCACGATTATCTATAAAAGGTACATAAAGTAAACTGCCTAATGAAGCTTATAAGAAGAGTAGCGTAGACTAGCAACATGTGCGTACAGCCAATGTCGGTGTCGGAACAGATTATAGCAAACATTTATATATTTTTGAGGGTTCCGTACCTCAGTCAACAAAAAACGGAACTCTTAAAGGATCACTTTGTTGTCCGTTTGTACGTCGGTCAATAAGACCCATTTTCTCAGGACCGTCTGGAGGTATCAAGTTGAAATTAATATCAAATACTCAGGTCTGCTACCAATTGGAGTCGAAAATCAAACTCCTAAGTCAACGCAATCTAAAGATAAATCCATTTATACTCCGTTAGTGGCGCTTTGAACCTCCCATAGGTTCAAAGCGCCACTAAGTAACTTACCGTTGAACTAGACACATGAAATTTGGCAAGAACTAATACCATGTAGCAACACAAAAAGGAAAAAAGGAAATAAACTAAAACTGTAAGTTTGTAGTTGCATTATAAAAAAAAAAACTTTTGAAATGAAATCAATCTCAATATATTATAGTTGTTGTTATTGTTATTTTTTATGGTATGCGCTACGTTTGACGCAAATGAAACTCTTTTTCTTTCTTTTCTTCTAACTTTTTATAATGAGCTACGGAACCCTCAGTGCGCGAGTCCGACTAGATTTGTTATTATAGCGCCGGTCACGCTAGAGTGGTGCTCCTAACACAAGTGTATTGAAAACAAGCACGAGGGCCTGGGCCACGGCGCAGAAGGTCAGCTCTATGACGATGACCGTATTCAAATATAAATGGGTATTTATTTAGCTGGTTTGAAGCTACTGGTGAAACTTGAAGTACGATGTAGATTCAGTCCCGATCCAGCAGAATGGCTGAGTTCTTATGTAGATTGACCTGATTGCAAAAATTTGTAGTAACGTCAAAAAAAAACTTATTTTGCGATTCGGAAAAATCTTCGTAATTATTTATTTATTATTTATTTAATACTTTATGCACAAACGTACAGCGGCGGACTTAATGCCTTAGGCATTTTCTACCAGTCAACCTTAGGGTGATGCTGAGATAAATAGTGGTAGGTGCAATATAAGAGAGAGAAAAGGCGAATAGGTACAAGAAAAGATATACTAATAAACCACAAATATCATACGATTATACAACACATACACAAATTAATAAACTATCTACATATATATCAAAAAAACAATAATAATATAATGAAACAAAAAACAATAATAATAATTCGGGAATTGAACTGTTTTCATAGGTAAGTTTGTACGGAACCCACAGTGCGCGAGTCCAATTCGCACTTGCCTGGTTTATTTGAAAATAAGAGTTTAGCAGCCCCTAATGTCAGGCAGTAGCGAGTTACACAGCTTAGTAGGAGTGGACCAAGGAGAGTCTGTCTTCAAGTTTATGCCACGTTATGCTTTCGTAATTTCAATTGCTATCAATGAAATTTTTTTTTTCCGCGGATATCTTGGGACAGAATCACGACCCCCAGGGGTCTGCATACCCCTAACAGTACAACTCCGGAATAAAGTATCGTGCCCTTAAATCGGTAATGTAATACTAGGCAACACATATTTGGACTTTTCTTATTTGTTACTGTCATGAAGTTGTGTGCCTCTATGTATATACTGGCACAAGGACCAAAATCCCATTGTTTCATAACACCTTATAGTAGCATTACTTATTTTCATAATTTTTTTTAAATTCTGTAGCTTTATATCACAGTAAAATGTTGCAAGTCGCAAGCGCGCGCGCCGCCTCCCGCATGCGTACAATAGCCCCGCCATTGTGACGTTAGTGCGAACTGTCGCTGGAGCCACAATGTGCACTCAACCGCACTCATACACAATATCCGTTCAATTAGTTATGCATACCTATCTGCCCAGGCCATGCTTCATGTCTCGAGATTCGTTTAGGATATACTCTTACACCACGAGGATGTAACTAAAATAACCATGAGCTGCACAAGGTTTTGATCTACGGTTGATGAAACAAATGTATATTTTCTTCCCGAGACTGGCCAGATGCCGTCATGTCCAGCCTTTTCCTAAACTACATTGCTGTTGCAGTTGGCTCTCAGTCTGACCGGACGCAGCGGAGTAGCTATCAATATACCAGCTGCTGCCAGACGCTATACCTTCTTGAAAGTAGAAAATTATCCCGAGGGAACTTGATGTTGGGCTGGCCTTAAAACCAGAGCACTTCGACCCTTCTGGATCTTTTGTGAGGGAACTTACTCCCGAGATAAAAAGTAACCCGTGTGCTATTCCAGGATATGGTACAACGTGTGCAAAATTTCATCTACATCTGATGCGAAGTACCACATATAGACACACATTCACTCACAAACTTTTGCCTTCATAATACGAGTATTAGTGTGATGTCATGGAGCGACTATTTATTTAACCTCCACAACTTAAACGGTCAGTGGAACCACGGCTTCGCTTGACAAACTTTTGGACTTTTAACTACCCGTGAACACTTTCAAAGATCTATTAATGATACAGTTAACGGAATTATAGTATAACTAGCTTCTGCCCGCGTGAATGTACGTTTCTCCATACAAACTTTGGACCCCCGCTTCATCCTAGGGAGTAAATTTTGGAAAATCCTTTCTTAGTGCACACCTACGTCATAAAAGGAAACTTTGCACCAGTAGTTTCGGCTGTGCGTTGATATGTCAGTCAGTCAGTTTCCCCTTTTAAATATATAGATTATAAAGGGGATATAACAAAATAGGCCAAAAAATTCGTCTCGAGTAGTGTGGGATATGTTATGTCGAGTGAGAACCACGTTACATACGTCTGACGTAGATACAATTGGACCAGCCAATCCAATTGTATCTATGGATTTATTTTAAGCAATAGAATTGAATGGTGGCGGTAGTAAAGTATTAAGTAAGAATAGCTTAGACTGATATTCTACAATGTTTTTTTTTACATAGGAAATCATAAAATGACTTCTCCCGCTTTGTGTGGAGCAAGAGGGAGTGACTTACTAAAATAGACAGTGTTTCTTCAGGTCCCCTTTGTGAGGACCGCGGTAACTGATATTCTACAAAGCTGGTACGAGAGCCGGTGACGGTTGCTGAACAACTAATTCAGTATTTTAATGAAACTCCTGGTTATCACAAAAAGAATAAATGTTCTTTTCATTTTGAATTAAAAATTAACGAGTCGCGATCATAAATCTGCTCAAAACCGAATTAGGCGCGTCAGGCACTTTATTACATTATTTTAGGTTTGATAGTACGATCGCCAACTTGCACATGGTATTCGTTGACCTCGAAAAGGCATATGACCGGGTACCTCGTGAGGTTCTGTGGTGGGCCCTTAAGGAGAAAGGTGTGCCTGGGAAGTATGTGCAGTTGATCCGAGCGATGTACAGTCGATGCAGTACCCAAGTCCGGTCTACAGTGGGCACCACTGGCAGCTTCAATGTGGCTGTTGGCTTACATCAAGGGTCGGCTCTCAGCCCTTACCTCTTCCTAATCAGGGCAGGTGTGTCGTGGCGGTGTCTCTGGACATCGCCAACGCCTTCAACTCTCTGCCTTGGAGCAGCATTAGGAGGGCACTCCGGTATCACCGGACGCCCGACTACCTCTGTCGTGTGGTCGAGGCGTACCTATCAGACAGGTACATTATCTACCCTGGTCACCAAGGAGAGTGGGAACGTCGAGAGATGTCGTGCGGTGTTCCGCAGGGATCGGTACTAGGGCCGCCCTTGTGGAACATCGGATACGACTACGTGCTGCGCGGCGACCTACCTGACGGGATCAGCGTGGTCTGCTACGCAGATGACACGCTGGTCCTGGCGCGGGGAGAGTCGTACCAGGCGGCGGTCGAACTAGCGACACGCGGGGTTGCGACAGTCGTGGGCAGGATCCAGGAGTTGGGACTCGAGGTGGCATTGCACAAGTCCGAGGCCATGTGCTTTCACGGACCTCGGAACGCGCCACCACCGGGTTCCCAACTAACGGTAGGAGGAGTCCACATCGGCGTCGGGTCGACGATGAAGTACCTGGGACTCGTTCTCGACAGCCGATGGGATTTCGAGGAGCACTTCCGACGTCTGGCTCCCAAACTAAACCGGGCCGGGGCTGCCCTCGGGCGGCTCCTGCCTAACCTGGGGGGTCCAGACGCCTCCTACCGAAGGCTCTACGCGGGAATCGTTCGGTCCATGGCCCTTTATGGCGCACCGGTATGGGCGCCGGCGCTGCGGAAGCAGCCGGCGGCCCGGCTGAACGCATGCCAGAGGGTCATGGCCATACGGATGGTGCGAGGATACCGGACGATTTCCCGCGAAGCGGCGAGCCTCCTTGCTTGCCAGCCACCATGGGATCTGGTGGCAACAGACCTTGCTCACATGCACGATCTGCGCATGGAGATGCAACGCCGGGGCGAAACTCCGCTGCCGCGACAAATCGCAGCATGGAGGACAGAGCTCCGGCGGGTTCTCATGGCTAAATGGCGGCAGCGACTGTCGCGACCCAGTGCTGGGCACGCCACAATTATGGCGGTAAGTCCCCTCTTTGAGGCGTGGTTGGAAAGACCTCACGGCGTCCTCACCTACCGTATGACGCAGGTTCTCACCGAACACGGTAAGTTCGGGAAGTTCCTGCACCGGATTCGTGCGGAAGCGACGCCCGGGTGTCGCCACTGTGTGGACCGCCCGGAGGACACGGTGGAGCATACGGTGGAGGTGTGCCCCGCTTGGGCAGAGCAACGCCGTGTCCTCGTGGGGGCGATCGGCGGCGGCGATCTCTCGCGTCGGGCCTTGGTACAGGCCATGGTCCGTAGCGAGGAGGAGTGGCAGGCGGTCGCTTCCTTCTGCGAAGCAGTAATGCTAGCAAAGGAGGCGGCTGATCGCGTGAGGCAACGGTCCTCACGCCCAAATCGCCGCCGGGATTCCGATCCCGATTTCCGGCCAACGTAGGCGCGGGCTTGCGGACGGCGAGCAATGGGTAGCCCGCCGTCCGACCGTCCGGTAACCGTCCGGACCGAGCCCAAGTCGTCGACGGCGCGTATTGTTCCACGCGCGCCTCAGGGAGATGTCAGCAAATCGTAGGGGCCCAGCAGGGTCGAAGCCTACTGGGGCCATGGGTAGTGTGAAAGCGAAACCCGGGGTCCTGGGACGAAGGCAACGAAGGAACAGGAGTGGGTTTTTAGTCAGTAAAAGTCTGACACTATCTCCCGCCCCACCCAAGGGCGGGAGATGTCATAAGATGATTTTCCCACCGAAAAAAAAAAAAAAAAAAAAAAAAAAAAAAAAACCTCTTCCTAATGATAATGGACGCTCTAACGTCGGACATTCAGGAAGAGGCTCTCTGGTGTATGCTGTTTGCCGATGACATTGTGTTGGTTGCCGAGAGTGGCCTAGAGGTCCAGAACAGATTGGAGGTGTGGTGGCACAGACTGGAGAGTGTTGGCCTGAAATTGAGTAGAACCAAAACAGAATACTTGTTCTGCGATTTCGGCGGTGTCTCCAATCCAGTGCCTTTAGCTCTCGCTGGAACGCCCATACCGATCTGCTCCGACTTTCGGTACCTCGGGTCACTCGTTCAAGGGGATGGTGAGGTAGACCGGGACGTAACACATCGGATCAACGCAGGATGGATGAAATGGCGACAGGTCACGGGAACAACTTGTGACCCACGGATGCCCCTCAAGTTGAAGGGTAAAATCTACAAGTCCGTGATAAGACCTGTCATACTGTATGGTTCAGAATGTTGGGCTGTGAAAAAGACGGATGAAAAAAGACTGCACGTAGCGGAGATGAGAATGTTAAGATGGATGTGTGGTGTGACGAGAATGGATAAAGTGAGAAATGAGTATATTAGGGGAAGTTTGAAAGTGGCACCAGTGACTGAAAAATTGAAAGGGAATCGTTTGTCTTGGTATGGTCATGTGAAGAGGAGGGATGAAACGCATGTTACTAAAAGAGTTATGAGTTTACATGTGGATGGATGGAGAGGGAGAGGGAGACCAAAGAAAAGATGGATGGATTGTGTGAAGAGTGATATGAAAGAAAAGGAAGTTAGTGATAGCATGACGAATGACAGGGCAGAATAGAAGAAAAAAACATGTTGCGCCGACCCCAAATAACACGGGACAAGGGCAGGAAGATGATGATGAGTACGATCGCCAATAAAGGTTCACCATCTTTGTCGTAGACCGCACTGGTCTATGATTGTATTGTATAGCGACAATAGATACAGTACCGTAGCGTCCACCAGGTACCTACATCATCATCATCATCATTTCAGCCGAAAGACGTCCACTGTTGGACTTAGGCTTCCCCCAAGCGTCGCCACAACGACCGATCCTGTGCTTCTCGCATCCACCGCACTCCCGCGACCCTCACCAGGTCGTCGGTCCACCTTGTGGGAGGCCTTCCAACGCTACGTCTTCCGGTGCGCGGTCGCCACTCTAGAATCTTTCGGCCCCATCGACCATCCGTTCTACGAGCAATGTGCCCTGCCCACTGCCACTTTAGTTTGGCGAGGTACCTACACTTTTAAGTAAAGGTAAAACTACATTGGGCACACGTAGGCCACATAGGTACGCGCAATCTGGGCTCATCGGTCTCCATACATTTTATATGGCAACTAAACTTGTAGAGCTACATTAGATCCACGCCACGCGATGCAACTTTACGTATAAATCTAGCGTGGCACACGTGTGCGTCGGTCTAATGTAGTTCCTGCTTCAAGCTCACAATGATCTGTGGGTAACACAATTCAGAAGGTACCTAGGTAATATATAATTGATTGTGTTGACGGATTGATTCTTGCTACGAAGTTATACACAGGCGCAAGTAAAATCTTGTAAGTTTTAGTTGTAGTCCATAGTTATGCTAAACATGGAAACTGAGCATGGAAATGTGAGCTCACAATAACTTTAATTATATTTTTATCTTTGGTTTAGAAGTAATCAGTGATGTAGTCTAAGTACGTAACAAACTGTCATTGTAGGTGTGACAGAGTATCATCACAATGCGAGTGGCAGCAATCGCATTAGAGAATAGATTGCTTGAAGATAAATATCGACTATTTGTGAGGTGAAAACTATATACTTAAATATAGTTTTCACTTAGTATGTTACTTTCTTCAACCTGCATCCTTCATGCCTGCTTTTGTTTCAGAGGCACTCTTTCACGCGAGGAAACTAACTCCGAGCAGAGCCCTTTCGTGACTTACGTCTAGGCGATCGAAATGTTTGATTGCATCGCCGAACGACATAAACGCGTTAACGTAAAACAACCTCGCACTATGCACTCTGGTCACAGCGCTATATTTATTCTTGCATTTTCGTTTACTCTTTTTAGGGTTCCGTACCTCAAAAGGAAAAAACGGAACCACTTTGTTGTCTATCCATCTGTCTGTCTATCAAGACCCTTTATCTCGGGAACGCGTAGAGGTCTCGAGTTGAAATTAAAACCATGTAGATACTCAAGTCTACAGTCCCTGGAAACTGTGAAAAAAGTAAACTTATAAGTTAACGAAAAAAAAAGATACGGCCGTTTATGCCGCCTATGTATACACCGCTGTACATGAAGTTTAATAAATATATAAAAAACGTATATTGCGACACAATTCTTAAGGTACTTCCCGTTGAAATTTGGCATAAAGCAAGGTCTTATAGCACAGATATAGGAGTAAATCTGAAAACAGTAAATTTATTTTACGCCACAAAAAAATGCGATTCGGCAAAATCTTCGATTCGGGAATTGAATTATTTGCATAGGTAATTTTGTACGGAACCTTCAGTGCGCGAGTCCAACTCGCACTTGCCCAGTTTTTTTATTCTTGTCACACAATCCATCCCTCCTCATCGCATGCACATTATTTATTCATATAGCAATCAGTTACAGACTGCGCTCAACTTGATGAATAGACTAACCTGTGAGGGCGCAGCACTCAACTGATAACTAAGAATAATTATAATTATCATTTTGTTGTAACAATAGTAAAACTATTATCACCACATTATTAAATTTATTTGGAACTTTCCAGATTTTTTAGGTTAATAGTTAAAAGTATTTTTTTAGGGTATTTAAGGTCATACTATAACATAACATTATTTATAAAATATGTAGGTACCTACTAGCGATTAGCCTCAGCTTTGCAAGGGTGACTTTTCTCTACTATATAATACCTATCTAATATGCATGAATTATACGCCTAAATTTCCCCTATGGCGATTCATAGTCTATTGAAAATCGCATGAAAATCCATTCTGCAGTTTTTGAGTTTTACGCTAACAGACAAACTCGGTGGCAAATGTTGTCTTATTAGATATGAATACCTAAGGGTATTCATATCTAAATTTTTCGTGGATCTTATGATGCCAAGACAAACGATTCCCTTGAAACTAAATTGGTGCAAAGTTTATACTTACTTCCTTTAATGTGTTTATTTGTTGAGTCTTATCTCCGCTTAATGCAGCTCAAATACTTCTTCCTTTCATAGGAAATGTATGTACATAATCTTAATAGTAATGAATATACAAACTTGACACTAGATATTGAATGTTTGGATGTCCCAAATACTAGCAAACAAGACAAACGAAAGTGGCGCCTTCGTTCACATATAAACAAAAGTACCTATTTGGAGACTTGTAAACACAACTGTGTGTATCAACGGACTCGATAGCTAGCAAATTAGATAGTTAGTTATTCATTTAAAAATACCATCACTCACGTTTTTTATTGCAACAAATTAATTAGTGTTGGTTGCTATTTCGCAAGTACTAGATTCCTCCACGTCTCCTGCCGCCGCCGCTGCCATTATGTCGACTGCTCGCAATCGATTAAGCCTCTATTGAACATAGTCATTAAGTTTCACCCTCAATATAATTTATGCCACAATGTATCGTTTGCTCTTATTATAACAGCATATAATTGCATGTTCAGTTCTTTTAATGAGGTGGCCAAAATTTATCAAATAGGTACAAGGTCAGTCAGTCGCTGGTCAATGTACCTACTGACCTGATTATTGTCTACGAGAAGACGATGTTAACACACGGTGGACAGCGCTTCTATTCAACTCACGCTGATTAAAGATGAAAGAAAGAAAGTACTGTTAAGGTATCCTAGCGCTATACGATGATGTGATAGAGCTCGTACGCAAAGTACACGCTTCAAACGTGGATCAGCCGGACGTATATGTACAGGATGGTAGAGCAATGATGGTTCTAAGATGCATTATAGGAGTGTGTTGCTCCTCAGATTTAAATTTGGTTAGGACGTTTTCAAATAAGAAGAAGAACAGGGAATAAGACTGCTTCTTTACTACAGAAGTTCAAACAAGGCTCTTTCAAGTGGCAACATGACCCACTAACCCGCAGGTTCGACTTTTGTATGATATTAACAATATCAAAACTTATTCATTCCGTTTGTTTTTGGTCTACGAAAGTTTGATCACTTCTCTCATCCTTGCAAGGAACTCAAGTGGCCTATCCGTCTTCGCAGGCACACTCGGATTTTATGTCTCCTTTTCAACATCCTACACAACGCATGTTATCCATGTGATACGCACCGTACAGATCACACCTAAGATCTCTTCTCAAATCCCCTCCTCATAAATCCAACTACTAAGCTACTACTCCTACTCTTTCTCTGTCCATGCAGTAAGGTTGTGGAATTCTCTTCCGCCTAGCATTCGTGATTTAAAAACTATTTCACTCTTCAAAACTAAAGTAAAAAGCAGTATCTTTCCTCTCTAGTGTTATATATGTATATATATATTATTTGTTTATTTATATTAAGGTATATATAGTTATACAAGTATTTTTTAGTTTAAGATTTCACAAACTCTTCTTTTCTTATTTCTACACACTATTGTCTACATTTCTTTTTATATCTCCTTTCGCAGGTCTGCTGGAAAAAAAATCTTTTAGAAATAAGTATTATCTTTGTACATTTTTTTATATAATACTGTATCTTCTTCCAATATAATGTGTCTACAAAATTTATTTAAAAAAATAATCTTTAAGAATGCAATGACTGATGATGTTGATGTGTCCAGCTGTGGTGTATGCTCTGAATGGGTACACGCTACTCACAAGTGTCAACGCACTATACGTATCACCTAAGTCACAGAATAGATAATTTACTGCGAACTAAGTTAATATATTTAGTGCCACATAGTTGTGCTGGTCAACGTACACGGGTACGATTCTAGAACAAATAATCTTAGAAATTTCCGTAAAAGTTGAACTTCGACCGCGTCTCGCTTCGATTCCTAAGAACAAGAGAAAGGCCTCATCAAAAGGCTTAAAGTTACCCAAAGGGAAAGGGCTTTGCTCGGAGTTTCCTTTCGTGATCGAATCAGGAATATCCGCAGGAGAACTAAGGTTACTATGTCAATGTGTAAGGTGTCTATGCTATGTCAGTATAGCACGAAGAATCGCCAAACGTAAGAGGCAATGGGCAGGGCACTTTGCTCGCAGAACAGATGGCCGTTGGGGCCGAAAGGTTCTGAAGTGGCAACCGCGTATCAAAATTCGCAGCGATAGAAGGCCTCCTACAAGGTGACCTGGTAAGGGTTGCGGGAATCTGATGGAAGCGAGACGCATAGGCCCGTACATTATGGTGACACTTGGGGGAGGCCTATGTCCAACAGTGGATGTCCTTTGGCTGAAATGATGATGATGATGATGATGATCTTTTGGAACCGTATTTATTTCTAAAATAGTTGAGTAAATACGTATGAAAGAATATTTATCGTCGATATTAAACAATATTTACAACAAATTTTACAAGTTAATGAGATACGGCAAACAGCTGCAAACCCCATTTTATAAATCTGAATATTTTAACTTCCCCTTGTATGTCTTATTATTAATACTAGCTCCTGCCAGTGGCATTGTCAGCAAAACTCATGATATAAAGATTAGCCTCTAACACTCTGGGATAGTGTAGTTATATATTAGTGAAAGAATTTTCAGAATCGGTTCAGTTGTTTCTGAGATTACCCCCTAGATAAAAGCTTATAAATATTACCTCTTTATAATATTAATATAGGGGAGAGTGGGGTAATGGCGAAGAACGTGTGGAAATCCCGAACTCAGTGATTACAGAAGGTTAGAAAGAGATGGCATGATGTTATTAGCCATCATATTAAAGATCACGCTACTTTTAATGACCTGTGACAAACGTAACGAGAAAAACAGGCACGCCGTCCACGTGGCCACGGTATAAATATTTACATATTATTTGTTGCTTCCCTTAAACTTTTTCGCTCATGTACTAGTGCTGTCATTAAATATGGTGGTCAATTAATTTGATCGGCTAAATAACTACATATCAAAGGTTAAATTCATTAGTAGCGGTATACATAAATCAAACTTCTATATTTCTTTTAATACTAATAAATTTATAAACCCGGACTAATTGCGGACGAAGTGCTTCGGGTAAAACAAGTGTTCGGTATTATCCTACCAGAATCCAGTCTACTTGGCCCACGAGCAGAAAAATTTAATAGTGTATAAGTTCGTAATGATGGAACTCCTGACGCTCATAACATTGTTACTCAAGCCAGCATTTCGATTTCGGACGTACTTGTTCTTGGATCACAACCTCTTGAGGTTTCAGCTTTTTAGCTCAAAACTATTGTTCCGGTAGTTGCTGCTTAGTCTCACGTTTCTATTGTTTTTTCTGCTAGACTCATTTCCTCTGATATTCCTATAACACTAGAAAATGCCTCTAATAAAGTTATTCGACTATCGGTGAAGTAAATATACCCGTGATTCCTACGAATATTAATATGGTAATGAAATGCAATATAAAGAAAAAGCATTTAATGAGTTTGACTTGACCTTTAAAAGAAGATCTAAACAAAACAAAAGCAAAAGAAACAATTAGACAAGTAAAAAAATGAGAAGATTTTGGGAAAAAAATAAATAAGTATTATCTTTATTAGTAGTTAGATATATAATCGAAGGAATAGGTAATAAAACGATAAAACGAAGTCGTAAAAATAATTAAAGATGTAGAAGAATGGAACACAAATAAAAAAATATACGTTTGCTTTCTCTCGGAAGATTGGATTATGGCGTCACCAATGGGCAAACCACCAATTTATCGACCAAGCTCATCCTCGGCGAGCTACCGATGAGATATTGGATGGTAAAATACTTAATTATAGATGTAGCTAAAGTTCCAAATTACCCCACTTACTGTTCGGTTTTACCCGACGCCAGTTGGGTAATACCGAACACCAAGGGTTTTGTTTTCTTTAGAGGTTTGTTTTTGTTTTACATAGTACAACAATGTTAAATTAAGTTTAAGTTAGTAAGATAAACGAACCGACTGATTGAGCATTAAAAATGTTTTGTACCTCAAAAACCTGTATTGCTATTCAGTTTTCCCTTAGCTGTTCGCCATTCCCACAGTCTCCCCTAGATTATAAAGGCGAAAATTTGTAAGTATAAAAAAAAAAAAATAAGAAAATTATTTTTTATTTTTATTTTAGTAGCAGCTAAATACCTACATACTGACCACACTAAGGAGTTTTCAAAATTCAAAATATTTTTATTTCACATAGGCTTACGGGCACTTATAAAACGTCAGAAGCTAGTGCACGATTCCAAATTGGTCGTTTCCTATGGAGAAGAACCGGCAAGAAACTCTATGGTTATTCTTTAAAAAAAAGTGGTTGATGTTACAATATTTCCGTACAGTATTAATAGATATTATGTAAGAACAGTGTAAACCAGACAATATTGTATGCAAAAGCACAATAAAAATAGTCATAATAAAAAAACCGGGCAAGTGCGAGTCGGACTCGCGCACTGAGGGTTCCGTACAAACTTAAAAGGTAAATTTCGGTTTACGATTTATGAAGTATTAAAAAAAACTACTTACTAGATCTCGTTCAAACCAATTTTCGGTGGAAGTTTATAAGGTAATGTATATCATATATTTTTTAGTTTTATCATTCTCTTGTTTTAGAAGTTAGGGGGGGGGGGACATTTTACCACTTTGGAAGTCTCTCGCGCAAACTATTCAGTATATAAAAAAAATATATTAAAAACCTCAATATCATTTTTGGAGACCCATCCATACCCTACAAGTATGGGTTTGATGAAAAAAAAAAATTCGTTTCAGTTCTAAGTATGGGGAACCCCAAAAATTTATTGTATTTTCTTTCTATTTTTTGTGAAAATCTTAATGCGGTTCACAGATTACATCTACTTACTGTGGCTGTGACATACGGACGGACAGACAGACACATGATGAATCTATAAGGATTCCGTTTTTTGCCATTTGGCTACGGAATCCTAAAAAGTGGTCGTAACAGGAAGTAATCTTAGAATTTGTGGAGTCTCAGTGTTCTCACATTTACATTATAAAAAAGAGGCTATATAAAAAAAAAAGCAAGAAATGTATGAATAATTACAACTATCAACAAATGAGATGTTAACAAAATCAATTACTAACGAATTTAAGGTAGTTGAAAACTAAATAATTCAAAAAAAAACTGGGCAAGTGCGAGTCGGACTCGCGCACTGAGGGTTCCGTACAAACTTGAAAGGTAAATTGCGGTTTACGATTTATGACGTACTTATTAAAAAAAACCATTTACTAGATCTCGTTCAAACCTTGTTGTTCGAAGTTTGCATGATAATGTACATTATATATTTTTTTTAGTTTTATCATTCTTTTAGTTTAGAAGTTACGGGGGGGGGGGGGGGGTTATTACGGGGGGGTTGCCATTTTTTCAGGGCCCCGGGGATCTCTTTCGCACCACCCATGGCCCCAGTAGGCTTCGACCCTGCTGGGCTCCTACAGTTGCTGACATCTCCTTAAGGCGCGCGTGGAACACTACGCGCCGTTGACGACTTGGGCTCGGTCTGGACAGGTACCGGACGATCAGACGGCGAGCTACCCATTGTTCGCCATCCGCAAACCCTCGCCTATGGTGGCCGGAAATCGGGATCGGAATCCCGGCGGCTGGGGCGCGAGGGCCTTTGCCTCGCACGTCACGTGCGGCCTACTTCATTGCTAGCATTACTGCTTCACTGAAGGACGCGATCGCCTGCTACTCCTCCTTGCTCCGGACCATGGCCTATACCAAGGCCCGGCGCGAGCTATCGCTGCCACCGATCGCCCCCACGAGGACACGGCGGTGATCTGCCCAGGCGGGGCACACCTCTACCGTATGCTCCACCGTGTCTCCAGGCGGTCCACACAATGGTGGCACCCGGGCGTTTCTTCTGCACGAATCCGGTGTAGGAACCTCCCGAACTTAGGTTTCTTCCGGTGAGGACCTGCGTTATGCGGAAGGTAAGGACGCCGTGAGGTCTTTCCAGCCACTCCTCAAACAGGGGGCTTACCGCCATAATTATGGCGTGCCCAAATTATGGCGTGGCCAAATTATGGCGTGGCCAAATTATGGCGTGCCCAAATTATGGCGTGCCCAATATGCTGTTTACTAAGAATGATTTATTCATTTCATTTCATCAACAAATTTACATTTGTGTCGAATGGTTGAAAATTTAACAATATAATAAAACATTCAAAAAAAAAAAACAGGCTAATAATTAAAGAAGAAAAAAAAAACAATTTACATAGACATGCTGGTACAATAACTTGCCAGGTAAAAATAAAATAACATTCCACATTAATAACATATTTTAAATACAATAATAAAAAAGCTAAATGTCAAAAAAATTTAAATAATGTCAATTGTATGAGTAATGTCAATAAAAATGTAAATAATGTCAAAAAAGTAGTAAAAAGTAAAATAAAAAATAATACAATGTCAATAAAACTAAATAATGTCACAAAAAAAAAATGTAAAAAGTAAAATAATAAACAATATAATGTCAATAAAATTCTAGTAATCAAATGTAATGTCATGATAAAATTTCGAATTTAAGTACGCATAGTTGGAAGTCAATAAAAATAATAATAACTTACAGAATTAGTTTAACTATTATTATTGGCACAATCTTTGAGAAACTCTTCTATGCTGTAATAACATTTCTCCAACAACAATGACTTTAATTTTCTCTTGAATTCGTTTGAATTCATACCGTTTTTAAATTCTACAGGCAGTTTATTGTATATATTTACTGACTGCACTCTTGAGGCATGTTTAACGACATTAAGCTTAGGCTGTATGAGATTAGGTAGATCCCTTCTTCTTGACTTGCTGGTCTTAACTAATCTCCATTTGAGTAATACAATTTCATGTTTACTACGCGTATTTTTGTTATGAAAATCGCTTCCAATTTTAGAGAGTCCTAAGTTTTTACGAACATACAAATGCTTTCTAAGATATAAAGAGAAGGCATAGTCAGTTTATTGATTTCTTTAAATTTATTTCTGAGAGACTCACGAGAACCCATTTTATAAATAGCCCGGATTGCTCTCTTTTGCAGTATGAAAATTGAGTCCACATCAGCTACAAATCCACAGTAAAATGCCATAAGACAATACTGTGGAAAAAGCGTAGTAAACTAACCTAGCTAGGTTAGTTTACTTTTAGTGGCTACTGTCAATTGCCTTGTTTTTCTTCTTGCATATAATAATTATAACATTGTTCTGGCAGGGGCCATAGTCTTATATGTATATATCTTTGTTTGCCTATGTCGCAATATTTTTTCACCAATCGGAGGTTGTCCTGGGGTGCACTAGCACAGCACGTACAGGGATAATCATCGGTTGGTATTACGTTCCATTAAAATTATCTAAAGGGCCTCAACGAGTTGGCTTCGGCCCCTCGCACGCCTTCCAAAGGTCCGGGAACTCAGGGTCCTGAGATGTATAAATGCATAAATAATAATAATAATAAATCATTTATTAGTAAATAAGACTTAAGACCATGTTAGTAACACTTCACATTGCACTATGTTCACTTCATGTTGTTCTGTGGCACCTGTCCGCGGAAACGCCGGAACACCACGCCTTACGGCCAAAAGTCTTCCTTCAGCATGAGGGACAGGAAAGTGTTCGGGACTCGCACAACGAACGCCTTGAAATTGATGTTTCAGTGCGACTCCTTCCACTGTACCCTCATTGCGAACTTCGTCTTTTGACGCACGTACTCCACAATGTGTTCCACTCTTGTGGCGTGATGCAGGCGGGAGCTGTGCACTGGAGTTTTCGACTGGGCGGCACGCAGGCTCACGTTGGGAGTTGTAGTTGCTATGCCGTAGTGATTCTAGATAGTTTGCGTTCGACGCTTTCTCCTTTGCACCGTACTGAAACTATCATTATTCAACCTTGTTCTTTGCCTTGTCAGGCACAGGTTTCGGATTCACAAAATCCCTACGGATTGGATGTGCTAGAGCTGCAAGTACAGGCAGCGAGACGGAGCGAAGAGCTCGTGCGGTGCTGCCTGGAGGAACCGCGGTGACCAACATGGAGTTGTGGGGCGCACGGGACACTTTGCAACCTCAGAAATCGATGTATGCGCCGGTGACGAAACTAGTGACGTGGATTTCGGCGACAATATATCGAGGCCGGCTCCATGACGCGTGTTTACGTTCGATGCGTCGTGTGGTGACCTAGTTGCCGCTGCGTTATTCGAAATTCATCAAATTCCTTGCGCAAATCGGCGACGGTTTTCTGAGATATGCAGCTGAGCTTAATCTTCCCGAGAGAGTTCTAAATGAGCACCCCACTGCAGTTTAGAATCGATAGTTAGACCTAAGAATACAGTTTCCGTAATTACATCAAGTTTTTTGCCGTCAAGAATTAGACTGACGCCAACTTGAGGGACATGCGGTAATGAAAACTTTATACATTTAGGTTTATTCACATTTAATAAGAGATTATTAGCTGCGAACCATTTCGAAAGAACAGCCAGACGTTGGTTGACATGCAAGACATCCCCATCTTTTCTATCTACTTTAAAAACAAGAGAAGTGTCATCAGCAAATATAATTATATCGGATAAATTAGCCATCATATTTATAAGGAAGGTCATTAATATAAACTAGAAAAATGAAGGGCCAAGAATTGAACCCTGTCTTATCTAAAGACCCCGAGGACGTCGCCCCATTAATTGATACTTTTTGCTGCCTGTTAGATAAATAGGAAAAAAACAAGACCAGCAGGTCGTCCACGAATTCCGTAAAGTTGTAATTTACAGATCAGAGTATTATGGTCAACACATTCAAATGCTTTTGAGAGGTCACATAAAATGCCAATAGCATCCTGGGATTTCTCCCAGGATTTCAAAATGTGACTGATGAAGTTCACTCCTACATCCGTCGTTGACCTTCCTTTCGTGAAGCCAAACTGTAAAATCCTATTTGAATTAAAATGAGACAACATCTGGTGGAGCATGATTTTTTCATAGATTTTACTCAATGCCGGAAGCACAGACATAGGTTTATAATTAAAGGGATCGCTCTTACTACAACTACTAAATCAATAAGTAGGCCCCACAACCGAAAACTATTTTGTTATCTCTAATAAGCTTATTTAGTATTTCTTCTATTATGATCAAAAAAGACGGCAAGTTTGATGCAGGTGGCCTGTACACACATAAGAAAGTTCGGCCTTCAACCTCTGCACATGCTACCTCACATAAGCGATCAACAGAGCAAGCAGTGATATCTTTTCTTACCTTATATCTTAAGGAATTGTTACATAATAATAAGGTACAAAGCATTTTGGGAACACATTTATTATGCGTACAGCTAAAGAATAGAAAATGGAATTCCCTGCCGGAGTCTGTGTTTCCTGATATCTAGCTACAACCTAGAGGTCTTTAAGTCAAGAGTGAATAGGTTACTTCTAGGCAAGCGTACTTCATCGTCGACCACATCATCACTTACCATCAGGTGAGATAGTGGCCCAACGCGAGCCTATCAATAATAAAAAAAACCACCCCGTTATCGATGATCTGTTGTATGCACTGACAACTGATTCATTCTCTTTTTTCTCTCTCTGATTTTAACCAAGTTTCACCAATAAATAAGATATCCTTAAGATATCTATCTATTAACTTTTCCACATCTAGAATTTTGCCAGAGAAGCAATTTATATTCTGATGAACACTCAGGAATAAAGTAGCTTTCTATTGGCGAAAAATTTTTAGCAATCGGACCAGTACTTCTAGAGATTGGGGGTAGTTCAAGTATGTAAGCAGATTTTTTGCAAATATGAACCCCTCCCTCCCCCTCTTCAGCAAAAGTAGGCAAAGCTCTCCCCTTTCTCCATGCTTACGTAAACATTAGTAGGTACAGTCAGGGGTCAAAAGTGCAATTGCATTCTACCAATGTTAAAGTGTCTAAAATTTCTTTGTAGTAGAAGTTTCATAGTCCACAACTAATTAATACTATAGATTCTATGTTACAAATCAAAACAGGCATGAACCATTGACCCTGTTCTACAAAGACATTTTAGACTCTTGATGGAGTACAACTGCACTTTTGACACCTGACTGTACATGCATTTTTCACTGTGTTCTGGCAGTAGTTGTAAGTCTAAAAATAAGGAATATGCTTGAAATAGAGCAACGAAACAAACTTCATTAAAAATTTTGGCATATTCATTCAAAATACCAGTTCTGAGTTCATGATACACGAATTCATGACTCTAAGTCTTCAATGACATTGGATGTTTGCTGCTCAGTGATGTGTGTCTGCTCACTTTCGTGTGGTTTTAGAACAGCGACATCATCATTTCACCTGATAGTCGTCCCCCAAATGCCAATGAACAGCGACATCGTTCTCTTAAAAAAACAAAATAATATATATACTGCTGACATAATTCTTGAATGGACCCTCCTAAAAAAAAAAAAAACAAAAAACCAACTTTACTTCTATAAAATATTATATAGTTTATATTAAAAACGCAAATTTAATGACATTGACGAACATAACTGGATGGTGCTAGACAAGACTTATTATGTTTTCGTTAATTCGGAAACAAATCTTTATTTTCATTACAAGTGATAAAATGTCTCTTTATTAGGGTTCTGTATCTACCCAAAGGGTAAAACGTCCGTCTGTCACCGGGCGGAATCTCATGAACCGTGACAGACAGTTCAAATTTTCACAGATGGTGTATTTCTGTTGCCGCTATACAAATACTAAAAAACAGTATAAAATAAATATTTAAGGGGAGCCCCATACGACAAACGTGATTGTTACGACGCGACGGTACGGAACCTTTTGTGTGCGAGGCCGACTCGCACTTGTTTGGGAATAATTTAAACAATAATTGGTGGACAATTGATGTTCTAAACAGGTGCTATAAGAAAAATTACCTCTGTTTTTTTTTCCTGGAACGTTGTTATACCCTCCGTTACTCATTTTCATTTCATTTTCAAATATCTTTATTAAACATAAAAGTTAACAAAAGAATGTACTTACCCTAAGATACATTGACACATACATACCCTCCGTTACTAAGCGGAACAATATCAAGGAGACATCAGATCGGCTCCAGCGCAGAATATGTTAGTGTACGTCCGAGGGCAGCGCCCCGGGCGGCGGCGGCGCCGGCGCAGGCTATATGGCGGGCTGTTAGGTCGCGGCACGCGACCACCGCGGACACTGTCACACTACGTGCGGCGCGCGCGCACGCAACCGCTACAAACGAAAATACCGCGCGAAAATTTAATTACTTATCAAAAAAAAATTAAAAGTTCGAATTTACTGTGATGTCGAAAGCAGAGACTGTGATGGAGGAGGACTTGTACAAGGGTAGCGCGGGGGTGGACATGGAGCGGCTGATGAAGGAGCTGGGCCCGGGGCGGCGCTTCCACGTAGGGAACTACCTGCTGCTGGCGCTGGCGGTATACTTGCTCCCCTTATACGCCACCAACTATGTGTTCCTAGCCGCTGATGTGCCCTACAGGTAGGTCGGGTGTTGTTATCAATTTGTTACGCGGACTACACGGTAGCCTATGAATGTAGTGGACGTTCCTGTCAGGAAGCCTCAGGTGGCGAAGCGATAGATCCCACTGATCTGAAGATAAATAAATGGTTCTGATATCGAATATTAGGTGTTAGAGCAAACAAATGTGGTAAAACTATGATAGTCTTTCTATGTAAATAATAATTAAAGTGGAATTTTAGCAGCACGGGAGGTGGGAGGATATCAGTCAGTACAAATCTGAGACTCCCTCTCGCTCCATACAGAGCGAAAAAAGTTACTTATTTGATGTTTTCTCACCACAAAAGAAATAAATAAAAAATCAGCCAAGTGCGAGTCGGACACGCGCGCGAAGGTTTCCGTGCATCCATCTACACAACTTTAATTTATTCTGTTTTTAGTAGAATGCAGACAGACGGACTCTTAGCAATAGGGTCCTGTTTTTACCCTTTGGCCACTAACGGAACCCTAACAAACTAGGATTTACTTGTGTGTCGTGTGTGCATTCACAAGCATAGTACCTAATTAAATATTTGTTCCGTGCGGGAATCGAACCCGCGACACAACTGCCAATCGCAAAAATTATGTTAAGGTGCCCAACATACATACCTCAACATCGCTTACCATCCGGTGAGATAGTGGTCAAGGGTGAGCCTGTCAAAAATAATATAAAAGAATTTATCTAAGAAGTTCCGTGAACTTATCTCCTTTTACTAAAGTTGTCGTAAGTTTTGAATCAGCTGAACTATCTTTCAAAGTTATTCCTAAATACCAAAGGATACCTTAGATTTTTCCCTCGAGGTAGCTTTTTAGATTTGGATGCAAATATCAAAAATTAATTAAGAATAAAGTGCGTCTGTTATGCGCGAGTTAATTTTTCTGTAACATCTCTTAGCTGCCAGTTGCTATTTTAATATCTATATTTAGTTTTTATTTTTACTTTATTGACATTGTTCTCACATGATAGCGACAAGAAACATTTATAACAGAGATATTTGTAATTACAAAACATGATTAAAAAGAGTGTCCATGGAGTTAGCACATTCTTCTCCATAGAGATCCACGATTTGGAATGTGCAATTAGTATAATTTTTTTTCTGACTGACTGACTTCTTGACATTTCAAAAGTTCCTGTAAATAGTTTATTTGAAATAAAATGCTTTGAATCTTTGAATCTATCAAATTAACTCGCTCGTAACTACGCCGTGACATTTTATTTCATCTAAATTAGTATTGCGCTTTTTTTTTATTAATTTATGTCGAAACTCGCTTATAAACTTAGTAACTATGTAGACCAATAAAATATAGTAGAGCCAGTGCAAAAAAATATGACTAGAGTGCGATTTTTTTGAATTTCTGTGTTGTCGATACCCGACTGAAGCAAGCAACTACCTATTCTAGATTATTACAATACGGAGACGCGCGCGGATTCTTTATGCTTGTCCTTGCTCTGTCCTTTTTTTTTATTCGTTTTAGTATTATTTTGTATTGAAAACTTTAATCAAACTTGTTTGATTATTTTCGGCTGGATAACGTCGGAAAATCCTCAAAAATATACAGCTCTCGAATTGAGAAATTCCTCTTTTTCATTTGGATCAAAGTAACATATAACTGAGTCGGCGGATGTATTATTATTAGTCCAGTTGTAATAATATTATATGTATGTCTGACAACAGTTTCAATACAACAGCACTGTTGTTATTATTATATCGCTGTCCATATACTTACAAGCATTATCTTTTTTTTTTATCAAATTTTAATGACATCGCTCGAACGCTCCACCATTTGTTCACGGAGGAACAAATTACCCGTTCTCGTTACGGTAGTGCCTGCAAAGGGACTGAAGGATCTACTGAAACTACATACCTTAAATACTGAAACAATAAATTATACGGAAAACATAAAACAAGTATTATATGGATGGTACATTTTATTTTCTTTCTTTTTCTTTTTTTTACATTTTAGTCCGTTTTCATAGTTGTCAGTCACATCGATCAAAAGAAGCCTATACCATTTTATTCGAATTAATTAATTCCCGAATACCAGGATGGAAACCACGATACACTGGCCAGGACCAGCTTGACGTCAGCGCCAAGGCACAGGGGGCTCACACCAGGTGGCGGCCAAACACGCCGCACCAGGTAGCGTCACGGGGGTTGTGACGGTCAACGAGAGGATCCAGCAGTTTGGACTCGAGGTGGCCCTGCACAAATCCGAGGCCATGTGCTTTCATGGCCGTCGGAAAGCGTCACCACTGGGTTCCCAAATAACGTTATAATAACACCTGGGCCTTGTCCTCGACAGTCAGTGGAACTTCGAGAAGCATTTCCTACTTTTTGCTTCCAGACTGGAGAGGACCGGGGCTACCCTCAAGTGGCTTCTGCCCAATCTGAGGGGTTCAGACGCCTCCTACTCTCTACGCGGAGATCGTGCGGTCTATGGCCCATTACAAAGCGTCGGTGCGGGTGCCGTCGCTGTATAAGCGACCAGTGGCCAAGCTGAACCCGTCCCAGAAGGTCATGGCCATCCGAATGGAGCGGGATACCGCACGGTCTTCCGCAAAGTGGTGAGCCTCCTTGCTGGCTTGCCTCCGTGGGATTTGGAAGTCACATTGCGCATGGTGATGCGACGCCGGGGCGAAACTCCGCTGCCGCGACAAATCGCAGCATGGCGGACAGAGTTCCGGCGTGATTTCATGGTGGTATGTAGACAGCGACTGTCAAATCCGTATAACTGGGTATACCACAATTACGGCGGTAAGTTAACTCTTCGAGGAGTGACGAGTGAGGTGCTAAGGTGTCCTCACTTTCCACCTAAAACAGGTCCTTGCAGGACGTGGCCAGTAGAGGAGGTTCTTGAATCAGATTTAGGTGGAAGAAACGCCCGGGATTTCCATTGTGCGTATCGCATACCTCGGAATTGATCATAACTGGAGCTACCTCAAAATTTCTTTATTGGTGATCGATGCGGATGACTGATTCGCGAAGATGCGTCCATCAGGCGCACCCACCGGCCGCCCACGGCTAGTATATATATTATAATATAATAGTATTATAGGTATGTGCCCGAACCAGTTCTCGACAATGGTAATATTACATTATATTGGGTTCGATCTATCATCACTGACAGGACTATTGTTGCCAATAAACCTGATACAGTAGTGATAGATCGACTAGAACGTCACACAATGATTATTAATGTAGCTGTCTCTCATGACGAGAACCTCGTGAAAGCTGATATAGATAAGCAAACTAAGTATCTTAACTTAGCTCGCGAGGTTGTCGACATGCGGGCAGTGGATAGAGCAATCATTGTGCCGATAGTCGTAACGGCCAATGGATTAATAGCCAAGAGCCTCGAACAACACCTAAGGAGGCTCTCGTTAGGCAGTTAGATCAAGGGCCTCATCCAGAAAGCAGTACTCCTGGACACGGCGCGCATCGTTAGGAGGTTCCTCTCTCAGGAGCCCTGACCGCCGGCAGCTTGGACTCTGTTCTCGATGCCGGTGGGCTACCGGAGTCTATTGTATTTTTTATATTTTTGTGTAGGTATGTATATAAAATAAAAAAATGGAATAATATTTATTTTTTATTTATTTCACTGACAACAAATGATCCATAATGTTAGTAAAATTACCTTAAACCTAGTGTTAGTCTTATATTATAATTACTCATAGGTACTATTTTAAGCATTCAGCACAGAAGATGAAACTGGAAAGGGGGAAAACACACTCTCCGCGACTGTTCAAAATCATGCGTCCTCAATGACGTAACATGCAAAAAAACCTTCACAAATCGAATATATTATATTATTTACTTAAGCGGATAACAGCTGATGCGCGTCATATGTAACGATCAAGTTACGCGAGTGGTCATTGACGGGACTGGAGTCATTTCCTTGCAATCAAAGTGCATATACAGAAAAAGCACGCCACTATACTTACACAGAATCTGCTGGGTAGTTTTAACATGGAACCAGACAGAAATACCAACGAAAAATTCAACAATAAGCCACATCTTTGACCTCGGCTGGAAGAATGCAAAACTAAACAAAACAAAACAAGGGACACCAACTGCAGTAGAAATAAGAAAAATAGACCAGCAGTTGGAATTACAAAAAAAAAAACAGAGAAATATTACCGAAGGTGTCGGACTTGTCAGGTCACGACATCTATCTCTATTCCGTTACTTCTTTGTTGTTAGAAGGAATCGCTGTGCTTGCCCTATAATATGTCATTATGAAACCGTGGTGTCACACAAAAAGGCGCCAAAACAGAAGTTAATTTTTGGAGTGAATTTTTCCTATGTTAATTCTCTCCAGTGATTCTTGCCCGAGGTAGTTTTAGTTTTACAAGTTCTTATGCCTGGGATCGTCTCACAAAGGCTATGATCATCTTTCACGTGGTGAACAGGCCTTCTGACATGGCACAGAATAGTCTCTGGATTTTTCAATATGCATGACTGCAGATCCGTGTCTGTGATAGGTAAATACGAATCCTTTCTAATGTTGATGGTTCCTAATGCGGAGATCGTTTCGACTTTCATCATCATGTTATTTTCCACAATGCGCGGAACCGGCATATGATTAAATACCTCGTATAGATCGCTATAACCTGCGCGCCACGCGCGACGCCTTGTGGGCCGCTTAAATTAAATAAATCATGCGATTCAATTGTGACCCGAAACAATTCTATTTCTGCTTCCGATATTTCCGACAAAAAATAAAATAAAATAACTTCTTCCAAACAATCAGCAATGCATTAAGCGATTGATTTAAATATCAAATAATATACATATAATAATATGTTTTTAATATTTATCATATTTTATAAACGATAATACAGTGCGTATCTTGTAAATAAAGTGTTGCAAACTTTCTGCGTAGAGCTAACGGGAAAATGTTAATTTGATTTTTTGATGTTGCTGTGGTTATCTTTCCTCAACGTAGAAATTTCCAAAGTAGACACGCGACGCACGCGAGCGCACCTCTACCTGTTGGTAATACCCCAATACACAATACACGTGTAATCCTAATAGATTTTATTAAATCCATTAACATTAATTGAAAGTCGTCTAAACTTTAACTGAATTAATATTTTTAGTGTTCCGTAACTCAGTCAGCAAAAATGGAACAACCCATATGGGAACACTTTGTTGTCCGTTTGTCATGAACCTTGGAGCAGTACCCCTTGGAGCAGTGAGAAAATCAAACTTCTAAGTCAACGTCGTTTATACTCCTTTTGTGGCGCTATTTTAAATGGACACTCGTAAAGAAATTGAAACCTATAAGGTACTTCCCGTTGACCTATAATCCTGAAATTTGGCAAGAAGCAAGGCCTCACAGCACAACTGAAGGAAAAAGTCTGATAAACGTAAATTTGTAGTCACAAGATAATAGGTAACTTTTTTGCGATTCGGAAAAATCTTCGAGTCCCAACTCGGGAATCGAACTATTTACATCAGTAAGTTTGTACGGAATTGCGGTGCACGAGTCCGAGTCGCTTTTTGGTTTTTTCTTTATCGTAATGTTCTTTTTTGTGTAATAATACTAATAATTTATCTTCATCATAAAACAACTCCATCGATACAACATACATACTTGTCTAGACCAGAAAATCAAAATGCCCCGAAGTTCTTCAGAATAATAATTAAAAAAAAAACAATAAAACGTAGGTGTTTTATAATGATTCGGTCAGAGATTTATAAAAACATTGACCGCAAGCACAACATCAGTCAGAGAGACGTGTGTATATTATGTATATCAACTTGAATGAATGCTCCGTGTACATGGCGGACAGGTGAGATCCTATTTACTATTTAATAACTTAGTGCTTACTCATTGTGTAACTGAACATTTATTATTTGTTATGATTATTGTGAAGTAAATGGAAGTGTGCGACGCTACTTGCTTAAATACTAGTCTAGATGATCTGCGAGTACGCGGAAGTATTTTAAAGTTTTGTCACGTTTGACCGCAATGAATGCGACCGGTAGGTATTTAGACAAAAGCATAAGTAACGCTTCCTTCCTATCGCTGTAGAGCGTGGACTGCACTTCCTTCCTGGTACTGTTAAAAATCCGACTCCGTTTGTTTTTTAAAAAGAGGCAATTATTTTACTGGTACCAGTTTTAATCACCACAGATACACGAGTTTTAAAACATAGAATTTAGGCAATGTCTCTCTTAAATGATCTCTTTATTTGGGCACAATAGGTTACGCGCCGCCGTCATATTAGTTCTATGCACTGGGTAAAAATGCAACATCAGTATGTTAGCAAAGGAAAAATACATTGTACAAAAAACGTTCCTAACATTTTTTCAATACACTTGTGAAGAAAAACCATTTAACTAACCATTAATACAACAGCAAAACTAACAAAATAAATTGTTGGTGTGTCAGACTTTTACTGACTAAAACCACACCTGTGTCCTTCAGTTGCCCTTTGCGTTCTAGGACTACGGGTTTCCTTTTTAGAAATTCTCCGCGGTCCTAGTTAGCGGGCATCGGCCCTGCTGGGCCCCTACGGTTTGCTGACATCTCCTTGAGGAGCGCGTGAAACACTACGCGCTGTTGACGACTGGGCTCGGTCCGATCAATTACCGGACGGCCGGACGGCAAGCTACCCATTTCTCGACATCTGCAAACCCACGTCTACCGTGGCTGGTAGTCGGGGTCACAATCTCGGCGGCTGGGGTGTGACGACATTCGTTCCCTCACGCGTCTGGCCTCCTCCTTTGCTAGAATTACTGCTTCGCAGAAGGAGGCCACCGCCTGCCATTCCTTTTCGTTTCGGACCATAGCCCGAACCAGGGCCCAGTGCGAAAGGTCGCTGCCGCCGATTGCATCCACGAGGACACACCTCCACCGTATGCTCCACCGTGTCCTCCGGGCGGTCCATACAATGATGACACCCGGGCGTTTCTTCTGCCTGAATCCGATGCAGAAACCTCCCGAACTTGCCATGTCCGGTGAGGACCTGCGTCATACGGAAGGTTTAGGACGCCGTGTTGTCGCTCTAGCCACTCCTCAAAGAGGGGACTTACCGATTGTGACATGGTGGTAAAAAAATTAATTTGTTTTCTTATGTGCGCGCATCTAGGGTGGAGTAGGGTGGAGTAGGGTAGAGTAGGGTGGAGTAGGGTAGAGTAGGGTGCAGTTGGGTAGAGCAGAATAGAGTAGTCAGATGACGGGAGCGAAGCCGCAGGCAAAAGCTAGTTTATAATAACATAAAAAATTATACAGATTAGTTTAATAGAAAAAATTTCGCGTGGTGTTTGTACTACATTTATTTTTGGTAGCCTCCTCATCTGTTTCAAATAATGAGTTGATTCTTACACATTTGCATATGTTTGATGGGAAAAGTCCCGTAGCCGTAAGCTTTATTACATCAGCTATCTGCTGATGAAAGCACCGGCAGATAGCTGATGTCATAAAGCTTTTACTTGTTTCTTTAAAAATAATATTATTGTGCGCTGATAACATAAAACTATAGGGAATCACACTCTTTTAGTACTCACTCTACTGAATGTTTGCTTAACACATATAGTTCTACAATAATCTAATCCATTTAACATTAAAAAGATCGATGTTTTGACTATAATTTGGTGATCCAAATTATAGGCTTAGGGTAGTCACTGTAGCCAGCCTTTCGGCATTCTATAAAACTTTTCCTGATCGATTATAATTTAGGACTTTTCAAGGTGAATGGGCTCTTAATAAACTAGTGCGCTTCATCATCAACGATTGCATCACTGCTTATCATCAGGTGGGATCGCAGTCACTAGCTTATGTCATTAAAATAAAACTTCTACATTTGTTCTAAGAGAATTTCTCCGTATTACCATCCTGTTTCTCATAGGTCAAATAGAGAATGCATAGCGAGTCGTATGCCATAACCATGAGGTTATGTCATACGGCTCGGCTATTTGCGTATGTTAGTCGGATTTTTTAAGTAAATGATATTGATAAATGACATTAATTTTGTAAATAGGTTTTTTAAAAACACTTTTACACGTAAATTTTTTCGTCAGTTTAAACTAGATAAGTACAAATATAATAGAAAATGTAAATATTTTTGAACGTTAAATCTACTTGAGTTTGCTCTATATTGAATCGGTAAATTCTTCGTGACCCTGTTTGTATTAGATATATCACTTTAACATGAATTTAATAAACTTACTAATTATAGGATTAGTTGCATGAGTCATTAACGTAAGTGTTTATTGATGTCCTTCTTGAATCAAGAAACAAAGCGGTGCAGGGTATCATTACGCGGTCCCATCTGTGCCGAGACGTTATCTAGTTTAATTGTATGATTGCAGGCACTGTGTCCGACATCCGGTGGATTCTAGTGTTGCACACTTGCGCTTACACTACACGTACAGTCGTTTAATAGGCGATTGGTCGAAGCTAAGTTATCTACAAAAAGATCTGTATACGTCTTTTTATCTGTCGTGTATGTCGTGTGATCTTATAAGTGAAGCAGCCGTTGTCAAGGTCGGTCCGTGGATGGGTGACCATCTATTGTATACCGAGACTCCACTGTGTCTCAGAAAACACCAGCTGTCATTTATAAATCTTTGACATTTGTTACGGATAGTCCGAAGCTAGAATATCAGATGGAGCACGCTTGCCTAGACTAACTAACTAACCTATTCTCTCTTGACTTAAAGACCTCAAATACTAAGTATTCAGTTGTGTCCGGTATACCAGATGATCCCGAAATAGGGACAGATTGATGTGTCACTATAGCACGACAAGCAGCTTCATAGAAAGATCGAAATGAAATAATTAGGTAATGCATCTCGGCTCTCGTAGCGGCCGGCAGCCAGAACAAATTCAATTGATTCAGCCGTTAGACGCGCTTGCAATGGACATTAATTGAATAATTAATATAATGGAAAGTAACTGACGCGTGGAGGATGTATCAATGTAGTTAGTTGAGAAAGTCAATACTTATGAGGAATGTTTAGGCACAAACACAGATAATACTGTACTTAATTAATTTACTGTAATTAGTTTATCTTTACTGCGCACATTACAATTCTCAACACAAGTTTTATGACTTGCGGCAAATCAATGTTTTTCTTCTAATGATTAGGCATTAAAAAATGGACGGCGAACGTAAAACAACAGTTGTATGCATAAAAACCACCATCTTCTTCCTAGCTTTTGCTCAACTAGCTCAGGTTCGGCTTCCAGTCTAACTGGAAGCGGTTGAATACCTGTGTTTTATTAGCAGCGCCTGCCCACCTGTAACGACTGTCAAAGATCTGCGAATGACAACCGGGACCAACTTCTTCATTTTTTTATTCTTGATAGGTTCGCGCTTGACCGCTATCTCACCAGATGGAAAGTGACGATGCGGTCGACGATGGAGCGCGCTTACGGGCTTTCCGAGGCACGGGGTGTGAAATTAGAAATGAATTAAAAAATTTACACTGGTACTTGCCGAGTTAAGAACCAGCAATCTCATGCATTAAAGTGTTTTGGATTTTCATGAACTGGTCACTTTGACCTTTAAGTCAAGGCGCCTTAACCAGATCATCACAACAATAGTGTTGTGATGATCTAGTGGTCTGATCTTTATGAATACGTATAAAGATCTGTGTATCAACATAATATTTTGTTAATGGGTTACTGTATCGATTTCAGCTATTTTTGAGATAAGTTATTCTTTTCCCTAAAGTGATTGTTGTATTTTTAACCGACTTTTAAAAAAGGTTATCAATTCTATATTAACATATTTTTTTTATATGTGTGTGTAGCGACATCTATGGCTTCACAAAAGAACTAATCCTACATCGCGCAATTAAATTTCTCCGCGCGATTGGAACGTATAGAACAGCCCGAAATCATCTATTGGGCAGTAGCCCACCAGACATAACATAACGTCTGGTCGGAGGATCCTCCCTTTTCAACGGAGGTTTGCGGGACTTTACTCTCTGTTCCGTCTACCTCCAAATGTGTTACCTCAGAACTCCGTCGTTTATGGACCGTTTTGCAATTTTTTTTTTTCTCTTAGAGGATATGCTTTCGGATTGATTCCATTTTTAAATGCATTTAAGTAAAATTTCTGTGCTTAAATAATGAATGTAGATGTAATGTTCTAATTGGGGTGTGCATTATATGTTACGAATGTATAGTAAATAGGTATCACAATAAAAAATAAGTAAGATTAAATTTGTTATGTAGTGATTTCAAGCATTGTCCGTCGTCGTCTGTCCCCAGCATGAAATAACTCGTATTGTCGTGCTGTGTGCAATGAGTGCAATATCCGCATCCACATGTTGTGAGACGCAGCCGCACGGCGCAGCGCGCGCGCGCGCGCTCTCCGCTGCATTGTAAGACAACTGCAAACAGTCCGCCACGCTCAGACCAATAATATGTCAACTGGTTATCTGCACTTCGCGTGTGTCCAGGTAGTCTTGCAGTCTTCGTCGGGCACGACTATTCATTGTACTAATATTCATAATACAATAATTGCGTTGAGATAGGTACTGAATGTTGTAGTGATGTCTAAGGTCTGTCTGAATCATCAATGAAAATGAATGAATTCGGACACTGTGTCCGAACATATTGTGTCCGAATCATCAACTTTGCACAATGTAACATATCAGAAGTAGGTATATACCTACGTGGATCAAACTGCTTCATAATAGAACCTCTATGAATGGTATGTCGTGAAGAGAAACGATTTCTGCTTGTCATGCCTAAGTTGGCGTCATTTACCTTCACTAGCGTACCTGCAGGTGACTGCTGATTTCATACAATAAGCAAAACTTTTTCAGAAGATCTGATCATTTTTTGTGCGTTTCCAGATTAATTTGTCTCATAACTCGAAGTCTACTCTGTCTTTTCTGAAGGAAATAAAATAATGTTTAATGTACTTTTTATGTGATGAGCACGATCATTTGTTCTGTGTCTGGGTGTAATTTATCTATAATATGTATGTATTTAGAAATATATAAGTATGTTTATCAGTTGTCTAGTACTCATAATACAAGTTCTGCTTAGCTTGAGACTAGACGGAGTTGTGTGATGATTGTGGAATATTATTATTACGCTAGAATTTGCCTGTATCACTGAGGTTAGCATAAACCAGCATAAACTAACAACAACTATAGCGGTCTCGTACTACTGTAGAAGCACATCAATGATAAACTGTTGCATGTATTCACGTCATTAGCTGAATAATTTTGATTAACATTTTAATATTTAGAATTTTTGATTATGAATGTGTGAATGGCGATAAAAATGAAAAAAACACTGCTCTTAGTATTTTTTTTAGTAGCAATCGTTATGACTAATTGATTCAATTATGAATTTGCTAATTATGGCAAATTTTCGTGGATGTTTTGTTTTTTTACTTTTGACTAAACAATTATGTTGAGTACCTAACGGGTACGGATAGAGCCCCATTTTTTTTTGTAATTATTAAAAATTAGTGGCGTATAATGTCATCAGCATGTTAATTTCAATAGTTCTGGGATAGAACGGTAAAGGATATGTTACAACTTCCTTTTATTAATCGGATATAATTCTATATAACTGAGAGGCAGAGATGGATTCGTGTTTGGTTAATAAAAGGTCACAAGCGTAGCCGTACACTCTTGCCACATGCAAGAGTCTACGTCTAATCATGTACAAGTTCCGTTTGACTTGAATGAAGTAGTAAGCAGGCGCGGATGCGCTTCGTTAGCTCGCCCGAGCACGTGGACGTTGACCCACTTCACATAATCCTCAGTATTGTCTTAAATGCCCACATTGCTCGCGCACATTTCCGATGACACATTTACTCTGATCGTCTTCTGCTACGTCAAAGAATAGGGATGGTTGATCGACATTGTAGTTATCTAGGCGCTGAGTAAATTTCTCAATTTAAACCACCACCAGAGCGCAGAAAAAAGCTAGTGCTAAATATTTCAGTCACGTATCAGCTTAGGGTCTTCATGGTTGAATTGGCTTTTACAAATCTTTCATAAGTCATCGGGCAATGGCACAGACTCGTGTGTACAATTTCGAGTGAGGGATGATCTAACGGTGCAGTAAATAAGCGCGGGTCAAGTTGAAGTGAAGATAGCGTTGGTAGGCAGGAATTGTTTAGCGTTACCGTTTTATTTATCATTGTTCTGTGATCATCAATCATTTGACGTAGTTTTTAAAAACTACAACTATATCTGTGACTGTTTGAGGCTCTCGCGCTCGCCGTATGTACAGCGCGTTCCAAATAAGAATAGGATTGATTGCCATGTTGTGACGTCACGTCATACTGTCAAATCGAAGAATTAAGGGTGAACAAAACAAGATATTTTTTAAATTTAATTTATTTTCGAACTGTGAACGAAAATAGTTTAATTAAAATCCAGTTCTTCAATTTTGCTCATCTCTGAGTTCTTCAATTTTGCTTAATTTCTTGCGAGGTGTCAGTATGACGTGACGTCACAACATGGCAATCGATCCTATTCTTATTTGGAACGCATTGTACCGCACAAAGGAGATGGCGTGCGGCGTGACAAACTATCGTAACTGATCGCTCTTTGAGCTGACACAATCATATCAAGCTTATTATGACAATATGTCAATAGGGACTATTCTAATAAATATATAATTGTACGAATAACCGATCATATCTTCACTACTTCCTTATGTTCATTGAACTCCGTTTTGTGTTTTTGCACGTTGTGTTCGTAGCTCTTGATATTTTAGTAAGTAGCTCATTAATATCAAAAGATTTTTTCTAAAAATGTCTGCTCTCTGGTATAAAACTGATTAAGAATGTATATAAACTAGTCAGTGGCTTTGTTCAGAGCTTTAGCGAAGCAAGTGTATGGAAACTTCAGCAAGTGTGAAATACGGTTTGGTCAGAAGCGCCGCAGTCGCACTGGGTGTTAGATTTGCTGACTCAAGTACAAAACACATGTTTAAGGCAGCAGAACAGTTGGTGCTGACGTAAAGTAGTAGTGTAGCGGTAACCTTCCGTCCCTAACAGGTTTGTTGTCTCGGCAATATCGCGCAAGTCGCAAGTAAAAGCACATGGCGGCGGACGCGACCGTGACTTGATTGCGGCTTGCGTAAACGAGACCTTTATGAACACAATCCACCCTCTAACAAATACATGCGTAACTTTAAGATTTTTCGGAAGTGTCACCGTAGTCTATGCCCCTGGCAAAGGGCAAATGAAGGAACACGGGGTGAGTTTTAGTCCGTAAGAGTCTAACACTCACTCTTACTCCATCTAGAGCGGTACTTTACGAGTACCTTTTGACACACGTGGAATATCCACAATGGTTTCTACATGACACGCCCATTATAGGTACGATTATACTATATTATGTATGTACCTACTATGTACCTTACCAAAGAGAAATAATAATGTCTATGGTAAAATGTAACCTATTCGTATATTTTTTTCTAGATAATAGATATACTTGAGTTTTATCGTTCAAAAAATCGTGGTCATTTGTTACCCAAAAAAATCTACCCCTTACATAGGTAAGTTTGTACGGAAACCTCAGGACGCGAGTCAGACTCGCACCTGCCATTTTTAAACGAAATACAATACTTTTTACTTTAAATAACCAATCGAACACTATTTTATTACTTATACAGAACTCCATACCGTAAATCGATAATGTTGTCATATTCGATTTTGTTCTTCGGATCCGTCGATTTGGATTTACCTCTTATTTTCATCATCAATTGCGCTTGATTCAACGGGTTCACAACTCAGGTTGGGAACGAATTTTCTCAAAAATGAAAACAAGCCCCTAGTGAATAACTAATAGTGAAGTTGTCTGAATACTATAGGATTTATGAGAAATCAGTAGGAAGCTGACATTATAACAAATACATTGTCTAATAACTTTTGAACCCGTGCTTAATATGAAGTTAAATCTAGGTATTTAAAAAAGGCAAATAAAAAGCTGTCAAATGACATAAATCTGCATTCTGGGCACTGTGGCTGGGGATTGGGGAATAGCTCTATACTATTATGGGCATTATTCTTTCACAATTGTTTCTGAGTGTATATTGTCAATGATACGTCTAGCAAGATCGCACTTGTAGATTTGAGACACAATAAGCACGTGTCTCAAATCATGTCTATGTCATACAGATGGCCTTCTGCTCGCACCATGGCCGCAATTTTTATTCTCGTTATCAAGGTAACTGCTCCATCAATTTTCAATAATGAGATCTTCAGACGGTTAGTTAAGCAAGTTTACAGTACAGTTAGAATACGAACTATCGCGCACAATTTGATTATTAGCGCCATTATGATTCTTAAAAAGAATTACTGCGAAGACAATTATTCGAAGTTCGAAGCAGTCAAGATATTTTGTTACTGTAGGTACTTATCCTAATCATCAGATTTTCTGGAAATACTGGTCAAGTATGTCACAGTGAGTGTTGACGCCAGAGAGAAACCGGTGTATGTAGAGTTTGCGTCACGTTACGGCGAACTTTTCCTCAATTTGTCCGTGGTCCGCTTACGACCGGTGTCAGCTGACCGATCTTACCTCATTAGGACTTATGGGCGTTATTAAACAGTGGATTTCCTTCGTCTACTATTTTTTTCCTGCTTGTATGATAATGGCGTGTGTCTAGTGTAATAGAAGCTTACAAGACTAGTTCTAGTCTCTGATTTTGTACTGGTTTGACTTAGCATCTTACGAGTAATTTGCTCCGAAAAACAGCAGTTAAATTATGATCGAGAATCATCACGTTTACGTTTAATTATAAAAAAATAATAAAACAAATGAAGACTACTATGACCATAGACCAGCTAGTAGGTACAACTATTTTAATGGTGTAATTATATAATATAACAATAGATCATTACATTAAACCTCTCGGCACGCGGCGACTGATTTCCATATAATTGACCATTCGCTGACTCTACAGAATTCACACGGAGTCTACTGATTACGATAAGAGCACTAGCATCCTTGGACAGGACAGTTTCTGCAACATCAAGTAGCAGCGACAGTGAGCTGGTTTCTATGAGGAAAAGGATGTTCTCTTTACTTTGCTTCTGTAAGTTCTTCAACAAAGTTAACCATGCTATGACTCGGCGGACTGAGAAGATTCCTATAAGGTTTTCAATAATGCAGTAACTGCGAGCGACTGACGTTGGCTGACGCGGCATGTTTACAAACAGTACACTACTTCTTAGCTAAAATTGAATGTTGGTCTGACACGTGTGGGCTTAATCACGTGTCATGTGCCACTGTCATCACACACGTGATGACAGTGGCACGTGTGGGTACAGAGCTTCTTCGAGTACTCGATGATGTTGGCCTTGTGGCAGTAGTGCTTAAAGCTCAGAGCCACTTCTAATCAAAAGAAAAATGACACAATAAATGTGTGGGTCAATCATCGGCTTCCAGTGCCTATAACTGTTTTAATCCAAATATTATTATTAAAGTAAAAAATAATTTTTAATTCAATAGCTTCCACAATGATTAGGTAAGATGGTATGGCTTAGAGCTGTGAGGGCACATTAGGCCGTTTTTTGTTGAGATGGGAAATTATCAAATAATCCGCTCTAGGTGAAGCGAGAGGGCGTTGTAGAATTTTACTGAATAAAATCCACCTGTGTTCCTTCAACTCTTCCAGAGTCCTGATATCTCTTTTGATCAATCCCGCAGCGCTATATATAGCTCGTCCAGGTTGACACCCGGTAACTCATTGTGCGGATTACGATGGAGATGTGCCCCGCTTTGCCGATGTTTCGCCGTGTCTTTGTGGAGGTGATCGGCGGCGATGACCTCTCTCGTCATGGTCCGGAGCGAGAGGAAAAGGAATTCAGGCGGAAGAAACGCCCGGGTGTCACCATTATGCGGACCGCCCGTAAGTCAACCCATATCGCATGAGTGGAGCACCACCTTGTCCTCATGGAGGCGACAGGTGGCGGCGACTTCTCACGCCAGGCCCTGGTTCAGGCCATGGTCCGGAGCGAGGAGGAAGGCCGACCCTGATTTCCAGCCACCGTAGGCGTGGGCTTGCTGACGACGAGGATTGGGTGTCTCGCCGTCTGGCCGTCCGGGAACCGTTGGGACCGAGCCCGAGTCATCAACGGCGCGTCGTGTTTCAAGAGCGGCTAAAGAGATGACAGCAAAACCGTAGGAGTCCAGCAGGGCCGAAGCCTACTGGGGCTATGGAGTGACTTTCGAAAGGGAAATTCGTGGTCATGGAGTGTAAGAGCAAAGAAAGATGATAGCAGTAGTGTGACACGCCCTGCCGCTCTACCCTAAATCGCGAAAAGTCATTGGATGATTTAAAAATAAAGTAGAAAATTTCGCTACAAATAGAGATAGCGATAATCGCTTAGGCCTGTCTGTAGGCATATGATAATTATGTTCTATATTATGAATAAACATTATACTGCCGAATGCATGTGTGTGTATATAAACGCATCAATTTGGAACGGCTGCAATTATTTATTTTTTGTGTTCGTATTTGTCAGAACAAGGTTTATTTGAAAAAAAAAAAATTAGTCGAAATTAAAAAATAATTTATCCGTCATAAAATCATGCCATAAAATATCAACCAAATAAAAAAAATATCGAATAGTATCACTAAGTCTTCAAAATTTTAGTAAATCTCGAAACTTCTTTTTAAACTTTACTGGCAATGTATTATAGGACTGTGGTATTTTGTTATAAATTTTAGGAGCCATACAGAAAACGCTTTTCTCTATAATTGCTGCCCTTATGCCTCAGTCGCTGAGACCCCGACTACCGGTCACGACAGGCGCGAGCGGATGACGAGCGATGATTAGCTCGCCGTACGAGTCTGGTAACCGTGCGGACCGAGCCCGAGTCGTCGCCTCGTAGAGATGATAGCAGGGCCAGCAGGAAATGGCGGGAAGTGTGATGGAGAGGCAAAACACAGCCACCATAGGAGACGCCCTGGCTGTCGGGGGTCGTAGGGTTACTACCAGCCATCGTAGGCGCGGGCTCGTGGACGCCGAGCAAAGAGTAGCTTGCCGTCCCGTCCCATAAGGGCCTTAAAAAGCATAACTTATGGGGCTCCGTGAGCCAATGCCTACCAGAGCTGTGGGGATGTTCGAAAAACTTTTAGTTCTAAGCTATAATAGTTGTTTACTTATATTCCTAATATAATCACGTACTAGGGAAGTGCATTTCACTTTTACAATCTATAAATATATTACTTGAGTGAATGGCCTCTATCGAGTCGCCATTAATCACACCTAGTTCTAAACGTAATATTATCGCGTAATTTAATTGAATAGCTCGGGGGCAGTAGAGGGCTATTATTAGCACTTGGAGTCAGTAAGGGCCAACGACTGAACTATTGTCTGTAACTTGGGTGGGATGAATGATAGTGACGCGACGTGATGGAGGAGACACGTCGAGGTGTCAGCGACACAACGAGAACTCGACGCCTCTGTGTTTAGCTATTTATAGTATTTCTTTTGGATTTTCACTTTATGAATGATGGTACGTATGTACATTTTCTAAATTAAACAAACTAAAACCAGTTAAATCCCGTCGTAGCCAGGTGTACCTACATACATTTATTTTTTAGGGTTCCGTACCTCGGAAAGAACGAAACCCTTATAGGATCACTTTGTCGTCCATCTGTCTGTCAAGACCCTTTATCTCGGGAAAGTGTGGAGGTATCGAGTTGAAATTAAAACTATATATTTAGGTCTACGGTTCCTTGAAGCTGTGAAAAAATCAAACTTATAAGTTAACGAAAAATAAAGATATCGCACTTTATCTCGCAAAAAACGTATAATATTTCGACACTATCAAGGGAATCAAAATTCATAGGGTACTTCCCGTTGACCTAGAATCCTGAAATTTAGCATGAAAAAAGGTCTCATAGCACAAGTAGGTATAGGAAAAAATCTGAAGACTGTAAATTTGTAGTTACGTCACAAAAAAAACTATTTTGGCGGTTCGGAAAAATCTTCGTAACTCAATTCGGGAATTGAACTGTTTTCATAGATGAGTTTGTACGGAACCCTCAGTGCACGAGTCCGACTCGCACTTGCTCGATTTATTATAAGTAGCCCGATTTGTCCCACAGCTGGGCAAAGGCCTCCCTCCATTCTTTCTAAAGATCACACAGTAATCACAGTTCCTCGCTTTCTCATTCCAATTCTTAGGAAGACATCCAGGTCGTCCCGCCATATCCTTCGTGGTTTGTGTTTTACGAGCCAACAGCTCGTTAGACATGCGGGAGACATGTCCTGCCCAGTTCGATTTAAGTTGGGCAGCCTTTTGAGCCACATCAACGATTTGCGTTTTGGAGCGCAGTGTACGTAGTGTTTTGAACAAACAAAACATTTAATGGTTGATATTCTAAAAGTTACTTTTAAATACTTTCTACTTATTTCGCGAAATTCATAGCTGGCCAACTGAAAAAGTCTTCACTGCGACCCAGCTATGTAACGTCATTTAAATTTTCGCGTTTTATCGTGGTTCTTTATCTACAGGGTCAACTCAACGCCCCTGGGTTTGTCTACGAGTATTTATGTTTCTTGTAACGTGTTCATTGTGTGTGTATAGTATAGTATAGTATAGTATAGTATAGTATAGTATAGTATAGTATAGTATAGTATAGTATAGTATAGTATAGTATAGTATAGTATAGTATAGTATAGTATAGTATAGTATAGTATAGTATAGTATAGTATAGTATAGTATAGTATAGTATAGTATAGTATAGTATAGTATAGTATAGTATAGTATAGTATAGTATAGTATAGTATAGTATAGTATAGTATAGTATCGCGCGAGCGAGCGAGTCTTTTGCGTATAGGTGGGACAAATGAGTCTTTCGATCCACCCCAGCTCCTCAAGGAAGGCCAGCAGCGCCTTCGTGCTACTGACCATTTCACGGAGGGTACCTGGGTTTCCGAAGTACTTTGCCCTGTATCCAGCGACCACAGGGCAGCTTAGACGCAGATGAGCTGCTGTCTCGTCCTCCTCCATGCAGGCGCTGCAGAGTGAACTGTCTGTAACTCCTGTGACAGATACATGACCTTAATAAATAAGTATTTTAATAAAATCCGTAGACATTTATAGTCTAGTTCTAGTCATTTTATTGCAAAACATAATACTTATTTTTTATTGACATAAGGTTTTTTTGTTTGACAATAAGGAAAATTGTATCAAACTATTTATCACCTCATTGAGATTTAGCAAAGAGATTTAGACAATAGCCGTGGCAGATGTGTCCGTCTGACAACTTCCTGAATAGTTTTCCGCATGGACCACTAGGTATGTGGAATATTAAGTTACATTAAGGGGAAGTCATAGTCATAAAGGCAAATTACACACGAGACGATTGTTTACAGTAAGTAACACCAAAAATCCTTCCATTGTTTTGATGCAATTAAAATGATTTTAATGCGTGATTTGTACATTCGTGTTTAGTTCCAGTTGGATGGTTTACGATGTACTACACGTTTAATTTAGCATCTCCCTTTGATAAATTCTTTAATGAACTTTAAAACCATCAACGCGAAAGTCTGTACGGATATATGGATGTTTGTTACTCTTTCACGTAAAAACTACTGAACGGATTTCGATGAAACTTGGTACATAGATAGACCATGATCTAGAATAGCACATAGGATACTTTTTTATCCTGGGAATATGTTCCCTTGGAATAATTTTTCACTTTCACGCAGGTGAAGCTGCTGGCAGCAGCGAGTTATAAAATATGATGTTTGGTGTAAATTAAACAATAAAGAAAAACGTGATCGAACGACTCCTGAGGTCACTCCGCTCTGACCACAAGAGTGGCAAAAAACAACGCTCTCCAAATAGCATGATGTCTATTTACAGTGTCCGCGACGGTCAACATCAACTGTTCGTGAGATGACATCAACCAAATATCGTTACAACTGTATAGTCTGCGCTAAGCACACTAGTGCGCAATAGCGTGTGCTTGTGAAGACATACATTACACGTTGTTGTCCATCTGTGTACCTGTCATAAGGACCTATTGTTTCAGAGACTATAATATTAATAAGGGAGCGACGGAAACTATTTGTTGACAGCACAATATATTGTATCTATATCGGTTTATGTGTTGATGTAACCGGGGCAGTCCTAGCTGCCATCTCACATAAAGCATGGGCCACACAGATGTAATCCAGCGTCTCCTAATGATAAAATAACGATCGTATCGTGTTGCTTTGCCAAGGTTTGCAAACTTTGTTTTTGTACTGTTTATTCATGTTTTGACAAATAAAATATCTTTGTCTTTGTACAACAAATAGCTCCTTATCGTAGTGGCCCATGTGTGTATTGCTTAAGTGACATAAGTAATTCCAAAAACAAATTACCTTCCCAATATCTGAATATAACATTCCCTGACCGCAGAACCAATTTCCCTAATCTAGAATAAACTTGACGACCGGGAGTGTGCGCCGCCGGTTCTTGTAAAGTCAAACTAAAACGAAATTGTTAACCCCCCCTTAGCCAAGTTACAACCGTTTAGTGTCGAATTCCTTTCTCCAATCGGTAACGCCTCGGTGTCAGCAATTGTAGAAAACGATAAATTGGTAGCCATGTTGACGCACCTTAGTCGGCCGCTTGTTCTACAATGTCGTTCAACAATAACAAAGGATGTAGCGTTGAACATTTTAGAAACGATAACAATTCATTCTATCATTTTGAACGATGTGAACTTGGCTACAAATTTTCTATTCGTTTGTTCTGACCACGTGATTTAACGTTGAAATGGTGTCAGTCCCATAATTTTTATTAGTTTTTTTTTAAGATTCTCACAAGTTGAAATGTACAAGATGATAGTATGATTATCAACAAGCCGCCCGCGACTTAAAGACACTGCTTTATCCCCTAGTCACATAATCTATTATTTCATGATTCATAAAATATCCTATTTATATAACTATCCCTCTTCTTCCTCAGATGCGTGGTTCCAGAATGCGAGGCCGCAAACAGCACCGTCTACAGCCCCCCCTGGCTAGACAAGGCTCTGCCCTCGGGCAGCATCGAGTCCCGGTGCTCCCGCCGCGCGCCACTCGATCCTCAGCTGCCCTGCCAGGAGGGCACCACCTTCGGTGACGAGCTCACCGCCTGCGACAAGTGGCTGTACGAGTCTAACAACACTATTGTTACCGAGGTTTGTGACGTCAGCTATTAGAATTGGATGATTTGGATATTTAAAATGTTTGAAATATTTTGAAATCATCATCATCATCATCATTTCAGTCGAAAGACGTCCACTTTTGGACATAGGCCTCCCCCAAGCGTCGCCACAACGACTGATCCTGTGCGTCTGGCTGACGTTTCATGACTCTCATGTTTTGACATCGCGTGTTAAATTCGTTTGTTCACAGTAGTTTCTTCAGAGGAACAACTGGCCCTTTTTCGTCACGGTAGTTCCTTTAAAGCTGCCTCAAAAAGACTAAAGGAAGTACTGAGTCTACCCAGCTCTAATAACGATCTATTTCAAGGTGTGTGTGATCCGCACAATGGTGATCCCGGGCGTATCTTTCACCTGAATCCGAAACAAGAACCTCCTGTACTGGTCATGTCCAATGAGGACCTACGTCAGGCGGAAAGTCAGTACGCCGTGACACCTATCTAGCTACTCCTCAAAGAGGGGACTTGACGTTATGATTGTGGCGTGCTCAGCGGTAGGTTCTGACAGTTACTATCTGTCCCCAAACCGCCATGAAATCATTAATTTTTTTTATCGTTTTCCATTTAATATTGTTTCAGTAATTTCAGTAGCTCCTTTAGTCCCTTTGCAGGAACTAACGTGACGATAAACGGTCAGTTACAATCAGTTATTTTGTCTTACGCATTTTTTGTTTCCACGGTGGTCATGTTGCGGGTGCTGACAAGGGCAGAAAAGGGATGATTGGGTAGTTTTTAACAAAACACAATTAAAAACCGAGACCTAGATAACTGGTCTCAGGGAGAGGACAAATCAATACTTTGATGTGAATCGGCTTCGTTATATGAATTTTAAATAGGCCTTGCTTTGTTTCCATATACTTGCGTATAGTTGAGTCTAAACCAATCCATCGTATCATCATCGTGTTTATCATTGTGAGGGTTATAATTATCACCTCCCTCGCCTTCATCGCCGTCGCGCAACTATTAGTAACACGTGAGGCTACTGATCATCATCGTCGCGCCGGAAGTTACGCGTTAGATTCACCCGTGCGCAAAATATCATTATCATTTACACTATAATACAGGTACTTACCATACCGGAATAATAGACATTTTTTACCCTTAGCTCATTGAAATTTAACTCTCGTCTATATTCAATGAGATTCACTCAGCCACACGTTGAAATATTTAACAGTTTGGCAACATTGACCTTTATAGAGTGCTTATAAATCTTCTGACCGAAGGTTTCTAATGAAAGATGCAGGAATGTTAGGTGAAGGACTACCGTCTGAGGTCCTACTGACTGTCTCGTCATCATCATAGCACAGTGCGTTGTTTGTGTGCATTTGTGCAAGTGCTGATAAAGTCCGGTGGGCGTGTGGAGCGACATGTACACACTCCCCGATAAGAGCACAAAGCGAAAGGAGTCCAGCTCTCTTGATATTGAACTAACAGACGGTCGGCGCCGGCTGCCTTGACTTGACACTTGCATAATTTGCATACTTACACAAACGAATTCTGCAGAAGTATCACTCGTAAGCGAAGTTAGTTGTATGGGCTCCAAAGAAACCAACAAACTATCATACAGCAGATGCTTGCTTGCAGTTTTAGTTCCTAATCATATGTTTCTTGCTAAGTGTTATTTGGTGCAGTTTTACCCCAAAAGACAACATTTGTGTCGTGTCCTGTCTATGTCACATACGATTTAATTCATTAAATTAAACTCGCATAATATTGATGTAGGTACCTACTGGAATCTGGACTTGTCTTATGGAGCTAGTGGGTCTTCTGTTAATTTTGTACAATGGCATCAGTCTCGTGCGCAGGTGTAGGTATTGATCAAATCAATCGCGTCTGTTATGTTGTCTATGCTTCGAACAATGACACAATTTACATAATATTACTAATCTCACTATTATATGTATACTTCTTGTTGTTTTAGTTCATGTAGTGTGGGTAATACTCGCATTGTTTACCTTTCAATGGATAGATACTAGGTAATTGAAAGTTTACTTTTGAGCTGTTTGATTCTTCCATTATTTAAAACGGTAGAAGAGTCGCAATAATATATATATGTTTATATATTCCACAATTATCACACAACACCGTCTAGTCCCAAACCAAACAGAGCTTGTGTTATGAGTACTAGACAGCTGATAAACATACTCGTACATATATATTTTAGTTAAGTTACACCCAGACACAGAACTAATCATCCTGCTCATCACACAAACATTTGTCCTGGGTGAGAATCGAACCCATGACCTCCGGCATAGCAGTCAGGGCTACTAACTACTAGACCAACAGGACAGTCAAATACTATAATTAGACAATATTTCGCATGATTTCAGTTGAATGTTTTTGGTGGCGTTCATTGTATTCAGAACTTTAAAATTTTAATAGAACCACCATTCAGTGGCAGTAAAATATTTGTGTCAATACGCGTAGAACACTCACGGTATCAAAGTCAAAGTATGACATTGTAATTTGTAAAGTAGGCCAGCAGTGATATCCTCACGAGGTCAAGCACTTCTACACTTCGAAAACTATTACTTTTGACAACAAACACACCTCATATAAAAGTCTCTTCGGCGACCTTCAGCTGTTCGTGATACTTTAGACGTAGTAGATGTGCGAGAGACTCTAGTGTATTGGTCTGTAATGAATAGGAACCTTACTTTCCACCACGGTAGATTAAATTTTTGTTATAAATGATAATGTACCTATTGTCTTGCTTGCGGAGTTGCAGAAACTGAAAGTGGAGGATGCATTGGCGTATCTGAGTTCTGTTTCAGGGGAGGGTCTGACTTGCCTGACTTTCATGTAAAATTATTAGTATTTTGACATTCATCATAGAATTTTGGGTCTAGGGTGGGCGCCAGACCACACTAGGGTGGGCCACTCGCTAAGTATAAATATACGCCTATAGGAAAATGAATGATTCCTATTGTAAATACAAGCAGTGACAGTGTTTGTTGACTGATCAAATTCCCTTTTATTAAAAAATTATGATGACTCAGCGAACGATAATAAAATAAATATGAAATATTACCTGGTAACATTGTGGTCACCTAGGTAGATACTACGAGTACTATAGTGCTCATTTGATCAAAATTACATGATTTCTAATTGGTCACACTAAACAGCTAGCTGATATTCATGGCTGTGAGCGTTGCATTGGTCACGGGTATTGAGAACTGAACGCTACAGTAGCTGACCGCGCTCTGATAAAGCACCAAATTGGGAGCAGTCACGAATCACTGCCCTCACGATTACGTCGCGCCTCCACGCACCAGCCCTGGGGCCTGCAGTAGATGATGCTGAGATCATTTCAACCGCTGTTTAAATACGACACACACACGGCTGAGGGCTTAGAGAAACTGACATTCAAGCAACAAAAAGACATGATGAAGGTCGCGATGATCACGGAGGTGCAAAACCGGTTGAAAGTAAAGTACATCAGATACAAGAAGACGATGATAGGTCAAATAAGTAGAGCTAATTTTTTAAAGATTTTTTTGCTTTTATTTCCTTACTGGATGCTATGTAGGTATTATGCGAATGAGTAATTATGTAGTGTGATTGTGAATGTGTGTGTTTATGTGGTATTATGCAAGGTGGACCGATGACCTTGTGAGGGTCACGGGAATCCGATGGATGCGAGACGCACAGGATCGGTCGTTATGGCGACGCTTAGGGGAGGTCTATGTCCAACAGCGGACGTTTTTCGGCTGAAATAATAATGAAAATGATTAATAATAATAATAAAATAATAAAATCTTTATTTTGTACGTTTAACAAACACAGTAACAGTATATAATGACATGAACAGATATAATAGTTGTACAAACATTGATCAGTGGAAATAAAATGAACATTTGACTCCTAAACTAAGTAAAATAAATACTTGTATCTCAGGAGCCAGTTCCTCCTTAGAGATGATCAAAATTTGCGATTATGCGAGTGTTAGATTTTCTTCTGCGAGGAAAATTATTTTTATTTACTATGTTATTTACTTGCAGTTCAACCTGGCGTGTCAGGAGTGGAAGCGCACCCTGGTGGGCACCATCCACAACATCGGCATGTTGGTCTCACTGCCCATTTTCGGGTACATTTCCGACCGGTAAGCAACACCCTCTGTATTTACTATTATAAGACCTTTCTACGGTTTATTCATTGAAACAAAACAATGACTTCTAATACTAGTTGCTTATAATAAATAAGTTCTTAACATATGAAACTGTATCAAACCCGTAATAATTAAGATGTATATAATTATTATGGACCACCTTCGCTTTTCCAGTTGGGGCAGAAAGCGAGCGTTGATTTTGAGTATGACGTTGGTTGGTGCCATCGGGTCTCTGAAGGCGTTTTCGATCTCGTACGAGATGTACATCACAATCGAGTTCTTGGAGACCGTCGCCGGAGCCAGCACCTTCCCTGCAGCTTATATTCTAAGTAAGTAAGGAGCAAAAGAGCCTAGCAGAGCGGTATTGGCATTATCTGATATAAACTGATGTTAACATTTCTCTTTTTCTCTTTCCAGTGATCGAACTGCTAGGCCAGGACAAACGAGTTGTTACCACCGCCTACCTAGGCATCATGTTGGTGTTAGGAGGACTCAGCTTCGCTCTCCTCGCAAAGACTTTTCAGTACTGGCGAACTTTCATCCTAGTTGCGTACCCTCCATCTATTCTGTTCATTCTATACATATACCTGCTGCCTGAGAGCATTCGGTGGTTATTGTCCAAAGGACGAAAAGAAGAAGCCGTTGAGATTATAATGAGGGCAGCCAAATTGAATAAAGTGACGCTATCGGAGGAGACAATGAAGCAGTTGTCAGAGGAGAAAGTGAAGCCGATAGAGAAGAAGGATGAGAAGCCTGAGGAGGGGCTGTGGATGCAAGTGTTGCACTCTCCGATCATCATGACGCGGTTGGCGATCTGCTCGTGGTGGTGGATCACGTGTACTTTCGTGTTCTACGGGCTGGCCATCAACTCGGTGTCGCTGGCGGGCGACAAGTACACCAACTTCATGCTTGTGGTGAGCGTGGAGGTGGTGGCAGTGGTCACTAACGCGCTGGTGCTGGACCGCTTCGGGCGGAAAAGGACGCTGCTGTGCGCCTACATTGTGTGCGGATTATCCTGTATCGCTATACCGTTTGTTCCTAAAAGTAAGTATTTACACCACCACAACCAATAAAAACTTCATTATTAAATTATTTATTTTAAAAAAGAAGAGCAACAATATCAAAAACAATTCAAATAGAATTTACAATAAGTAAATTTCATTTCTAATTTTTTTTACATTTCTTTAAAAAACGACAATGATTGGAGTGGAATATGTCTTTATTTGGCTGTCGAGCAGTCAAAGTACTGAGCAATGACAACATTTGATTTGTTGCTGGATTATTGTGCAGTACGATTCCGGACTCTTGATTCTTCTGCATCTTCTGCATCAATAGGTTCTTGTTTTAAATTGTACGGCTGACTTATTTATAGTTATAAAGTCATATGGACTTTATACCTTGAACAGTTAACTAAAATTGAATTATAAAAGTATAAAAAAGATAAAAATATTACAAAAAAACATATTCTCATCATATTTATAATTTGTTATTAGCGCCAAAGTTTAAATAATTGTCAGTTTAAAGGTTTCATGTAATCAAGGGTTCTCCTTTATTCCAGCTTTGCCGTGGCTAGCAACACTTCTGTACCTGATCGGGAAGATAGCCATCACGCAGGCGTTCAGTGGCATCTACATGTATACATCGGAATTGTTCCCCACATACGCGCGCCACTCACTGCTCGGTTTCTGCTCCATGGTGGGCAGGCTCGGCTCCATCGTGGCTCCGCAAATGCCGCTGCTGGTCAGTATTGTCCATATTGTTAATCTACATGTATATTTGGAACTCTTTTCCAAACACGCACGCAAGCACACACTCCACTAGTTACTCGGTTTCTGTTCCATGGTGATCAGGCTTGGCTCGATGGTGACACCACAGAATATTTTAGGTTGAAGCCATGTCTTCTTCTGTCTCACATCGCAATTATCAGTTATCATAGTAGTTATTCACTGACTTATCATATGATCTTCACGAAATCCTGTGTTTCTTTAACCTTCGTCTCCTTTATGTAGGGCTATAAGCAGTAAAGGCAAAAACACTTCTGAATTCAAACTAATATATTCGTCAGAACAAGATTATCATTCTCTTGCATAACATGGTCGGTCTATGTTACGAATGTTATACTCACGAGTTCACAGGGCATTCTTTGCTATATTCGATTCTGTTGTATTGTACTCATTGTATAAGATTAGTTGAAGGTCGCACGGTGACATGAGAACATGGATGAGTTGATAATGTTTGCCATACAATAGGACGATCTCAACATTTTCATGTAAATAAATGTTAATAAAGTTAGTAATAAAGTTTAAAAACTTACTCTTAATTAATGAGGCTTCACTGTATTTGGTCGTTAAACAAAATTGCCACGTTTGAGTAAATTTGATGATATGTAGCAAAAATCTTAATATTTTAAAGCTGTTCTAATAAATAGACATAAATCAGATTATGTCTAAGATGGCATAGGAATATAAATCTCTGAATATGGCTTATATGGATGTGTAGAAAGAAAAAAAACGTATTGTGTCGATTGAAAATGATAAGGGCAGCAGATTGGTAATGATAAAAAGACTTTTTGTGCGTAGTTAACCATGTCTTCATAACATTCCAGGCAATCTACGTGGAGTGGCTGCCATCGGTACTGTTCGGGGCCACGGCGCTGGTGGCGGGGGGGCTCATGCTGACGACGCCGGAGACGCTGAACACGCGCCTGCCGGACACCATACGCGAGGCCGAGCACATCGCGCGCCGCGCCGACCCCGCGCCCGCCAAGGAGGACTTGCAGATGACAACCACGAAAGCGTGACCGTCCATTTCAACTTAGTAAATTAAGCTTTGCATAAGTTTTGTTCAACAAATTGTTGTTGACCTTTTTACAGAACTAATTAAGAAAGTAATTTTTGATCAATGTAAACAAAGTAAAGCAACTCATCCTAAATGATCATCATTTACAAATATCTATTGCTGAAGTAATAGATGATATCAAAAGGCAAGGAATCGCCGCCCTTACAGCAGTGGCCACCAAGACTTTAAACATTCCAAAAGTTACCAGTTTATAATAACACCTATCAGACAAGGGCGCCGGCAGCACAAGCTTATCAGGGCCTCGTACAGTGGTCTTTTGATCAAACTTATCAAACTTTGGTACTTATCAGAGTAGGTTCTATCTGTGTATGATCCTTCATAAGTTTGAGGCGGCGCTGGAATGCAAAGAACAGCAATGAATCTCGTTCCGGATAATTATGCTTATTATAGTAGGAATGTTCGAATATACTCGGTTCTCTAATATGAGGATTTGTGGATATATCGCACAGCTTCTAAGAAACCATAGATAAGTATTGTGATAAAAATGTAGTTTAATTCAAATTTTGATTATTTACCAAACAATAAAAGCGCCATAACTAAATGTTAATAATATAAGTTTCTAATAATGGTGCAATATTGATAATTAACAGGAACGAAAATGAAATTTAAAAGAATAAAATCGCATATAAGTACTCAAAACCATATTTTTGTGATGCTGAACTGTTCTAGAGGATGTGCGACATATATGTTTAATATTTTTTTTATATATTTTATTGTAAGCTAACGGCGTTGAAGCTGATGCGTACAAACTATATGCATGAATCTTAATGTTTACTTAATTCTAAGTGATAATGTAAGTTAAAGACAATAAGTTAAGCTTTTAATGTGATACTTGTAATACATCCTTTATAGTTGAAAACAATCTTATTAACCGTATTACTTCGCCGATAGTACACTTGACGTCCGCTAGATGTCACTGCTTACCGTGCATTTAATTACTATGAACTAATTATAAGTTCCTTAGATTTTAGTAGTAGCTTTATCTTTTTACCTATGTTAACAAATAAATTATAAATATTTATTAATATTTACCGTTACCATGGCAACGCAGTTTTGTCGTAAGCAACAGTGTCGTAAAGTTAGGAATAGGATGTGTTTAAGGCGGTTTCCTAACTGCAGCACGCACTGGGCCGTAATTTTGTGAGTTATTACAAGAAAACGGGTCAGTGTTTACAAGAGGTAGCTCATAAATTGAAATATTATTCGTAGGTACATAATTATTACATTGTTTAGTATTGCCAGATTGAGATTTATCGCTTAAGTAGTAATAAATGTCAATAATCTACCGGCCGCTCGCTGCACAATGTGTAAGGTCTCTAACATAATAAGAAATTTAATATTTTTAATATTCTCTATATTTAATACAGTTATGTGCATACTCACTTTGTTATAATGTATTCAAGTGTTGCCATCATTATTATAACACTGTTAGTATGATAATTGATGAACAATCTTAGTAGCTACTTACCTAGCTACCTAATTACAATTGGACAACCAAATATATTATGTACAATAATTTAGAACCTACCATTTGCTTTGTGCTACTGATATCCCACACCCCCTCATGTTGTATGTAAATACGCTCTATTTATTGTAATACAACCCTGATAGCTACAACCTAGGGGTCTTTAAGTCAAGAGTGAATAGGTTACTTCTAGGCAAGCGTGCTCCATCTTCGGCCACATCATCGCTTACCATCAGGTGAGATAGTCGAGCCTATCAATAATAATAAAATAAAAAAATACACTTATACTTAAGTCACTCAGCAGCTCCACGGAACGTGTGTTCTAGGTAATGATATTTTGTAAATAAAACATGTGTTAGTTATTTATATCAATTAGGTTTTATTTCACCTTACCACGTTCAGTGCGGAACGAGGCCTCGTATGTGTCTTCCTTGCGGTGCGGCTAAGAAAAATATAGTCTTCTAAAAATTGTGTCTTCTTTTTGAGAAGATAAAAGAAAATTTTTAATTGATAAATATAATAAAAGAGAAAGAGTTAAAAGATTTTTGAAAAAGCAAAGATTGCGTGAATGACCAGGGAGTGCGAGAAGCAATTATGATGGCGCTTGTGGGTCGAGCTTGTGGAGTGGAGTCAAAGAAAGACTATATTGTATATTATCTAAGATGACCTGATGACCTGTTGCTCCTGATGTTGTTGTGCATATCTACTTTAATACGGGGTTACTTTGACCTCGTTCGGAACTGAAGAAATAAAATCTTATCATATTATCTTACAATTACTACGTTTATTTTTTACTTAGCTAATAAAGCTTTTAGTTTCTTAAACGTTACGGGGTCTAATAAGCCCCTTATTGCCATAATAAGAGTTTTCAAACGATGTCTTAAACGCCCCGAACTGCAGGTATGGAAATAATCCAGAATGAGTGCTGCTGTCAACATTTTTGAATTGTGTGATAAAAGTTCCACATAAAAACAACATTAATATCTACTATAATGTCCAGTCGTTACCTACCATATTGTGCCTTCCTGAAAAAAAACTATGCACCTATTAGAAATGGACATACCTCAATAATCTATAAAACCAATATTTGACTAAAGCATAGCTTCGCATCAGCTGCCTATACGTATATATTTGTTTCGTTACCTGAGGAAAGCTGTCAATTACCCGCCGCTGGCGATTTGTTTCCACGACTCAGACGTCCGGTCGCCGGCGGCGGACAGGCTGTCATTACATCATTTGTTAAGGTCGCCCAAAATATGATGGCGATGGCGGAGTTATGTTGAATTTATGAAAAAAACTGTAAACAGAATTGAATCAACAACAACAAGCTATATAAAGTGAATAGGCTCTTAATAAACTAGTGCGCCTCACCATCAACGATTGCTTCACTGCTTACCATCAGGTGGGACCGCAGTTTATAAGCTGGTTTATATCAATTAAAAAACAAATTATGCAAACCGGCAGTGACTATAGATCAGTAGTAATTTAAGTAAAGAGAAAGATAATACTATACATAATATAAAACCATTTGTTTTCTCTCACAATATTACATAATCCTTTACAATGAAAACCGGGTAGGTATAGGTAATCTAGAAATTGTGTTTCAGTTTTGAGAAGATGAAAAGTGCAAGATATTTTTAAATCGATAAATATAATAAAAAAGAAAGAGTTAAAAGATTTTGGAAAAAGCAAAGATTGCGTGAGTGACCAGGGTGTGCGAGAAGCAATTATGATTGCATTTGTGGGTTGAGCTTGTGGAGATGAGTCAAAGAAAGATAGGTAAGCTGCACTGGTTGTGTTGTGCGTACTAGTGTTAGAGTTGAAGTTTAATGATATTGACTGAATATATCACACTGTTTATTTGGTTAATTTGGAGCCTCCCTAATCATGACGCTTTGATTTACTATTTGATCTCGCCCCTTCGTGATCTCTAACATCGGCCTGTATTTTAGCAGATTAGAACAGGACATATGCATCTCCGTCTTAATTGACCTCCGGCTTATCCAACTACTGCCAGTCATCTTGTGATAAAAATTGTCGCATCACTTTGCCAAAGGCTATCCAACTTTGGGTGCTGGCGTTGATGTTGTTGCAGTTGAAGTCAATCAGCTATGATGTTCTTTGATATCATCATATGTCGTAATACAGAGGTGCGTGTGAAGCACACCTCACACGTGGGACGTCATAATGAGCCAGTTTGTGAATGGGTTTATGCATTACGACCCAAATAACCGGCGGTTTTGATCGTAAACTGAGCGGTCGCGGATTCAACAGCCGCGTCGGTCTCAGCGCGGCTCCCGATATATCCCACATGCAGTGTTTCAGCGACCGCCATCGTCTCCACGCGCACACCATACCCGCTAACCCAATAAACATAACTCGTAATTTATATTGGCCAAACATATCATAACGTTGTCTATGCGAGATTTATTGCTGAAATATAAATTAAACGCTGTGTGCACTGTGGGATCAGCGCCGTTTGATCTGGTGTTCGCATCGCAGTCGGCCGGGGCGGAGCGTAAATATTAAGATTCATGTGTTGTTGCTGTTGAACATCAAGGAGTTCTGCGGTGGTTCTTCATCACCAAAGCTCTATAAAAAAAGTGAAAGTCGCTAATATTTCGATTCTGTTGGATAAAGTGAAGTGCTGGCTGCGAGCCCCATGTTGTTAATATCAGTGTTGGTGACCAGTGACACGGAGAGGTGACGACTGTGACCACTAACAGGTTAACATGTCACGCAGGGACGTGCGTGTGGAGCGGGGGGAGTACCCCCTGCCGCCGCCCAGCAAATGTGCAAAAGTAAGTAGAGAAATGCATGATGCGCTGGAGTTCCGACAGCTTCGATCATCCAGCAGTAACAAATGACAGACAAGTAATTGGAGGATATGAAATGAATCGCTGTGATCTTAGAAAACTAAAACACAGTGTTACGAAAATTTATTTATTTATTTATTTATTTAAACTTCATGTACAGTAGTGGTACATAGGCGGACTTAATGCAACAAGGCATTCTCTACCAGTCAACCTTTGGGTTAAAAAGAAAATAATGTGGTAGGTTTACAAAATTCTTAAGTAGTTTATAGCACCTTTTTTTCTGCTAACACAATATGTACCTTGAGCAAAAAGAAGCAACGAGCTAGTCGAGTCTAAAATAAAATACTGTTATGTGTGTGTAAGCCATAAAGCATTCAAAATCATTCTATGGATTCAATTGATCGTACCCCACTTGCGAACACTCAAGGAGCTATGTTTGTAGTTGTGGTTTATTGAGACTCCTTGTAAAGTGTTAATAGCAATAGTTCGTGCCAAGTTATATACTCGACTAATCTCTTGTTTTGACACATTACAATAAACACGGCGCGTGTTTGAGTGCTTTGTGAACAACCTACAAACTATATTTTATTAGGCCACTTGTTTACTACGGTGTCATAACATTATATCATAATATTTCAGCTGACTTATTACATCTGACGCCAGTTTGGAGGAGTTTTTTTCGATACGGTGTACTAATAATTTAAAACACTGATGATGAACTATGAAAACTTTCTATAACTATCACAGGGAGCTTCATGGACACTCAGAATTAAGGTTTTTATTTCGTTGGAAAAATTATCTTATGACATCCCCCGCTCTTGGACGGGGCGGGAGATAGTGTCAGACTTTTACTGACTAAAAACCCACTCCTGTTCCTTGGTTGCCTTTCGTACCAGGGCCGAGTATTCATTTCAGAATCAGACCCTTGGCCCCTGTAGGCTTCGACCCTGCTGGGCCCCTACAACTCAGAACTAAAGTAGATCGGCAGTTTTTATAAAAACGGAAGCCCTTTATAATTTAGGCACGCGTATTACATACAGGAACCTGTATGGACATCTGTAATACAAGTACGTTCATAAAAATTCTGCAGTACCTGAGAATAGCTCTTCTCAGATCAGTAAGAATAAGAATTGCTAATGAGCGTAGAAAATGAATTCGTTGATACTCTACACCTTGCTCTATTCAAAAGTTCATCTGGAACTAGTCTAGGAATAAATCTAGTGATACATAGAATATAGTTTATTTTGATATCAAAATTTATACTGCTTCGGAACATTTGAAGAGAATAACCCGGTGAACATACCTACATAGCTGGAATTCATAAAAAAGTCTAGTCTATAATTTGGCAGAAGCTCCATCGTGAACACAAACAAACAATCTCATGCATTGTGGTTGTTACGTATGCCTGTGTTCCTCGCTACGGACGGAGGAAACTGAGTGATCGAAATTTATCAGTGTTAATATAAACTTCACTACTAGAAATCTAACAAAGACAATAACACCCCAATAACCACGGCTTTCGATGCAAGTTATATTCAACGCACAGTCTACGATCAAGAAAAGCAGTTTTTATTTATTATAGATAGGCTCGCGAGCCGCGTTTGACCACTATCTCACTAAGAGTTGATGGTAAGCGATGATGTGGCCGACGATGGAGCACGCTTGCCTAGAAGTAACCTGTTCACTCTAGAATTAAAAACCGCTACGTTGTAGCTATCAGAAAACACAGGATTATAAAACTGTTCAAGCCCTAAATACAATTAAATCCCCTTTATAAATCAGGTAGAACATAATTCACAATAAATATTGAAAATTGAGTTCAGTAAAATACTACGTGCCAAATGAACTGAACAATTATCTGAAGGATTCAGATAATTGTAGAGTTCATTGAGTCATTGAATTTTTAAAGCTAGACTAAGTAACTACTATTTTGCCAGGCACAAATATGAACAGAAAACTGCTACTACTTGCAATTGATGTATTACTAACAACATACGATTGATTGCTGTCACTCCGCAGCAGGCACTTCCATTCACCACATACGAGTATAAATAAAATAAATAAATATGTTTTACGTGGTTAGGTGCTGTACTACACGTGGAAACTATGCTCGGTGGTGTTCTCTCACTTCGTGATGATTAGCCTGGTGGTAGCCTACTGCATCCTCGGAGCCATCACTTTCGTGGAGCTAGAGGCGGAGCATGAGAAAGAGGTACCTTTTTAAATCTACTTGTGTGAACTTTGTTTACGAGTTTGAATTTTACAAGTGAGCATGGATGGTGAAATCCGAAAATCAGGATTGGCGAAAAATAGTTGAAGGATTTCCGGGACAATTGCATTAAAAAAAAAAACAATAGCCAGGAATCATTTAATTTGGAAAATAAGAGCTATATAACATAACCACACACCCGCTGTGTACAATCATCGGTGGTGGTACCGCTACTAATAGCAGTTTTTTATAAAATTATTTTCATTTAATTTATTTGCGTACACAATAATGTGGAGATGTCAAAGTCAAATAATTTAGTTGGTTTATAGCTATTTTATATTTCTTACGCGTTCCCCCTATTACTATTTTTACCTTTAATTGCGAAAAGATATCTAGTAAAAATTTTAAATGGATTTTGTTACTGTGATAAAAAAAATTGAGCACAATTTAATTAAATATTTTAAAATATGAAAAAAAAATTTGAATATTTTTCCTTGCATCCTAGAATTTGAACCTTATCAGCGACATTTCCGAATAGTGTAATAATACTGTGTGTACTGTGTATTTTGCTTTATTCCAAAATCAACGGGATCTGATTCTTAGCTAGAAATATTGAAATCTTTCGACTCCTCACTATCCAATGTTCCATTATGCAATAGAATGTAAAAGCCATTACATTATTTAGGATTTATCACGTGCAAACTATGAGAATTCGTATGCTGCCAGTATCAATTCCGATGCTGGAATCTGTATCTAAATTATAGACAATTCCATCAACGAAGTGCGCCGTTGATATAAATTTACTTTAAGTAGAAGTTGCCATTTCTTCTGGCTGTTATGTAACTTTGATTTTCTCTGTAATTTCATGTGCCTGCTTAAGTGCTGCTCTATTTATTTATTTCTTTCACAACAGGTTTTCTTCTCATATTAAGCAGTTCTGACATCAAAACAGAAAAAGATTTAATATCAAAATATATATAAAATCTATTTTCAATCGCAATATATTGGACACTATAAATCGTGTTTTATCAAAGAATGGCACAGTGCCACAAACTACTCAAGCCCCGCTGATTAATGACTCCTTCAAGAACTAGTAAACAACGCAAATACGAAAAAGCGTAAAAACATGAAACACAAGGCGTTACGGATGATGACAATAATTAAACTGAACTATTAATAATGACAATAGATTTAGACATCAATGGAATTTAAGGAATTAACTAATTTGTTCTAAAACAAACAGCAGTTATAAACCACATGCTGAGTGAATGTTAAACAAATACGTAGTACATGTTTAGTAGACTTGTAGGAGGCAATTTAATTCTGATATATTTGGGTGCTTTATATATTTTCGTAATTTTCTCGGTTATAAATGACTCCGTAGATATAATTTTACCTAATTTAAATTTGAAAGTATGTTTTCCATCAATCGGTAGGCTGTCCATACCAACCGCAGTAAGCGCGGGCGCACGTCAGGTGGCCGACAGTTTTACGCTAATTAAACCATTCTCATAAACTTGGGATAAGATTAGAGCTTTCGTAGAATTGATGGTTGTTAAACCAAGTGAAGGGTACTTAGTCTGAAATAAAGATTAATGGATTTGGAATTGAGACTACAGCTCATGAGATGCTGCTATACCCATTAATGTATTATATATATGAATAATGCTAGTTTTAGATACTGACGTGGTTATATCTTAGAATTGATCCCTTCATGATATGGCCCACTAAAACTGGCCAGATCGTTTAAAACTTAACATTTGATGATATGTCAATCCTCGTTAGGCGATATCATTGTTGTAGGATTTCTATGATAATAAAAAGTCTAAAGAAATTACGCCAAACGAGGATTGAAATATCATCATTATCATCATCATTTCAGCCGAAAGACGTCCACTGCTGGACGTAGGCCTACCCCAAGTGTCACCACAATGAACGGTACTATGCGTCTCGCATCCATCGGACTCCCGCAACCGTTATCAAGCCTTTCAACGCTACGTCTTCCGGTACGTGGTCGTCATTCCAGAACCTTTCGGCCCCAACGGCCATCCCTTCTGCAAGAAATGTGCCCTGCCCTTTGCCACTTAAGTTTGGCGATTCTTCGTGCTATGTCGGCAACCTTGGATCTCTTGCGGATATCCTCATTTCTGATTCGATCACGCAAGCAAACTCCGAGCATAGCCCTTTCCATTGCTCTTTGGGTGACTTTAAGTCTGAAATATCATCAAACTTTAACGTTTAAAACGATCTGGCCAGTTTTACTTGGCTATTTATGAAGTGATCAATTTCTAAGATATGGCCACGACAAGACTATTATTAGGAATGAAGAGTGAATCTATGTAGGTCGCTTACATCTGCTTAATGATATTCAGCACGGGAATCAGAATGTTTACAAACATATCTGCATGTCTAGCTGTCTTCGACTGTGAACTCCATTTTCATTGAGTCATACATTATGTAACTAACGTTACAATTTATATTTTATTTTTATTAATTTTATTTAATTCGCACTCCATACTAAGTTCACATGGGTTCGCTTAAAAGCAGTGTGTTAGTTGGTTCTCGTCAACGTTCGTATCGTGTTCTATATTTATCTAGATATACTTGGGGATCACTGCTGGAGTTGATTCCTTAAAAATTTTAATTTTCATATGCGACATAATGTTGGTTTGTACGTTTGCAGGTGAAGAAGAACATATCGCATATACGCAGCAACACGACGCAGAGCATCTGGACGATGACGCGCACAGTACCGCTCTTCAACCAGACTAATTGGACCTCCGAGGTTGTCGACATGCTCAAGGTTACCACTGTCACATTTATCAGTTTCTTTATTACTTAATCATTTAAGTTTTGCCTAAGACTTCATAAGGAGCTCTGCAGTGATTTCTGGTATGTTGTAACAAGTAGAAGATTGCCGTCGTTTTGTAAATGAATTACAAAAATTTTATTTTAGCGATTATCAGAATATTTTAACGCCACCTTTACGTTCTCTGGAAGCGTTAAAACATTACAATTAAATACCATTAAAACATGCGAGCTTATTACGTAGCATTTTTATCATTATAGTTTTTAAACAAAAAGTCAATAAAAGTGTTCAAAACTACACCAATTATCTTTTATGACACCTTTAAATACGAATGGTCACCAGAGTCGCAGGCGGCCGAAATATCCAAGGCTGAATAAAAAAATAAAACCCACTCTTACGCACCTGATTCTAATAGAGAACTGTTTGGAAAACTATTGATCATAAATAATAGTTTATTAACAGTAATGTGCTACGGCGAAGCGCTCTGATAATGTTTTGAACATTTATATATCGATGGCCCTACCGAATAAACGTGCAAGAGTTTTTACACGATTTTTTATTTTTTTCATTTTGCGTTTCTTTTGCCTATCGTGCATCTACTTAATTTTTTTTTATGAATTTTAGACCCAAAACAAGGCCTATTATAATAGTGTGTTTTTTTATTCTAGGGAAATGAGTTATTTAAAAATTATAAGAATAATAGTTTATGCTTTCATTACATGGTTTTTGAGTCGCCTAGTACACAAGACTAAACATATTAAAACCTACAGGCGTTTCAGCACATTTGTGATTGGTTTCGACTTTGGGTAATGTCGTCTTACACGTTTATTTGTGTAGAAATGTATGCAAATTTTATTATTAATGTTTTATTCCACGAAATTGAAGTTTTAATATAAATGGGTTATTAAAACTAAAGTATTGCATTGTCTCTTACTACAATATTTTTTTATAACAATTTGTATTATAGATTCCAACATTAATATTCTTTGCATATTAGTTTAAGTTTATTTCTAGTAACGGTATAAATAAACAAATATTTATGCGATAAATTCTATTGCAATCGTACGTAACATTAGGAAGGGGTACGCGGGTTTTTTTTCCGGTGGGAAAATCATCTATTGACATCCCCCGCTCTTAGACGGTGCGGGAAAGTGTCAGACTTTCACTGACTACAAACCCACTCCTGTTCCTTCTTTACCATTTTTCCAGGGCCCCAGGTATCTATCTCTTTCGCATCACCCATGGCCCCAGTAGGCTTCGACCCTGCTGGGCCCCTACGGTTGCTGACATCTCCTTGAGGCACGCGTGGAACATTACGCGCCGTCGACGATTTGGGTTACCGGACCGTCGGACGGCGAGCTACCCAATGCTCGTCGTCCGTAAGTCCATGCTTGCGGTGGCCGGAAATGGAGATTGGAATTCCGGCGGCTGGGGCGTGAGGGCCATTGCCTCGCGCGTGCACGTGCGGCCTTCTCCTTTGCTAGCATTACTGCTTCGCAGAAGGAGGCGACCGCCTGCCACTCTTCCTCGCTCCGGACCATGACCTGTACCAAGGCCCGGCGCAAGAGATCGCTGCCGCCGATCTCCCCCACGAGGATACGGCGGTGCTCTGCCCAGGCGGGGCACACCTCTACCGTATGCTCCACTATGTCCTCCGGGCCGACCACACAATGGTGACATCCGGTGTTTCTTCCGCTCGAATCCGGTGCAGGAATCTCCCGAACTTACGTCATGAGGAAGGTGAGGACGCCGTGAGGTCTTTCCAGCCACGCCTCAAAGAGGGGACTTACCGCCATAATTATAGCGTGCCCAGCACTGGGTTGCGACAGTTGCTGTCGCCATTCCATTCCACCCGAAGTCTGTCCGCCATGCCGCGACTTGGCGTGGCAGCGGAGTTTCACCTCGGCGTTACGTCTCCACGCGCAGATCGTGCATGCGTGCAAGGACTGTTGCCACCAAATCCCACGGGGCCAGCAAGAAAGCTCGCCGCTTCGCGGGAAACCGAGCAGTATCCCCGCACTATCCGGATGGCCATAACCTCTCTCTGGCTTGCGTTCAGCTTGGCTACCGGTCGCTTTCGTACCAGCGCTCCATAAAGGGCCATGTACCGAACGATTCCTGCATAAAGCCTCCGGCAGGAGTCGTTTGGACCTGCGGTTTTGTTGACTTCTCCTTGAGGCGTGCGTGGAACACTACGCACCGTTGACTACTTGGGCATGGTCCGGATGGTTACGGCGAGCTGCACTTTGCTCGCCGTGCCCTCGCCTATGGTGGCTGGAAATCAGGGTCGGAATCTCGGCGCCTGATCTAAAGGCCAAACAATCGCGCATGCGGCCGCCTCCTTCGCTAGCATTACTGTTTCGTAGAAGGAAGCGTCCGCCTGCGGTGGTGAGCGAGGAGAAATATCTCCTCACTCCAGACCATGGCCTATACCAGTTCCCGGTGTGAGATCGTTGCCGCCAAACACACCCACGAGGACACGGTGGTGCTCTTTTCCAGCGGGGCACATCTCTACCGTATGCTTCACCGCGTCCTCCAGGTGGTCCACACAATGGTGACAACCGGTCGTTTCTTCCACACGGATCCGATGCAGGAACCTCCCGAACTTACCATGTACGGTGAGGACCTGCGTCATGCGGAAGGTGAGAACGCCGTAGTAGGTACGGTATGATGATCAGTTTGATAAACTTTGTTATAGGGATACACTATAGGGATTCGATTGCAGAAAAGTATAGCAAAAATAATTAGTATCTCTATTCTCTTTAATTTATTTCAGAATGTTTGACATGTCAGTCACGAAGTTCCTTTCCTATTGATGCTATATTACAGTTCAATAAAGTCAACTCAGATTACGAAGAGGGGAGCCATAGAAATTGCAGGTTGTCTGTGGTTATTTATCCAGCTCACGTTGAATTAGGAATTAAAAATATATTTTTAATTCCTAATTCAATAGAGAAGGGTCGTAGCCTATAAGAAAGTGACTATGCTTGCTGCTATCGAGCGTTCAAAGAAAAGTCATACTATATAGACTCTCGATCGAATGTATTAGGTACTTGCTAGAGAATGCTAAAGTTACTGGGCACAAGTACCTAGTAAAAAAAATGACACAAAATGATTTTATGGATTTTAAAGAGTTAGTAAAGGGGAAGAATTGGTTAAAGGACACAAACGGCGATAAAATTTACTGGAGCAAAATAAAAGTAGTAAACTTTTCTCATGATCATCCTAATAGAATTTACTGCAGGTATAGTTTGGAAGATGAATTACGAGAGATGCAAATCATGATAAGGGCTAACTCAAGCGGCGTGGAGAACCTACAGAAGGTGCTGAAAGCTTAAAACTAGCGTACACTGGAATGTTACCTAAACCACTTCCGTTATTTAAGGATTTCATAAGTCTTTGTGATTCAGGAGCAATACCAAACCATTATCAAAGTTTGTATATAAATCTACTGCCATTGGATAACTCCATTGCGGTCTCCAATGACATTGAAGAGGAGGACTAGTTTTTCTAATATTCCAATTTGTTATTTTTTTTTTAATCATGAAAACTAGTACTTTGTGTTCACGTGCATAAATACATGATTATATATTTTTTATTCATTAAAATATCAGTATTTTATTTCATGTTTTTATAAAATTATTTTTATCATTATACCATGCATTAGCAAAGATGTATTACATAAATGAAAACTGATCTTATTAACACTAATATAAATGCTTACGATCTTTCCAATCATATAATAGCAGAACAATGTACTGTAAAAAAGCGTTTAAATAGTTATAGCTGGGTCCAACAACAAACTTGATTTACGGAGGATAATAGTGTAACCTTACAGTGCGTTTTATTCGTTGAGTTTTATTACACGAATAAACGTGTAATAATTATTACTGAGACCAAGTCATGCGAATTTCACAAGAGTAAAAATATTAAATAGTTTTTCATGAATTTCTTGAAACTCGTTGAAGTTTTTAAAGAAGTATATATAAAAATCTATAGCTTATTTTTTTATCTTTAATTTGCATTATGTATACCTATTTACAACGACATGAGCGTTATTGAAGTTTAAACGTTTTAATTTTTTGCTAAAAAGTTGTCACTTTTCTCTTACACGTTTATTCGGTGGGGCCATCGATATGTGCGTCTTCTTTATGATAAGAAGATTTTTACATTTTATTTATAGTTTTGCATTTGACCAAAAGTTGGAAAGCGATTATGTGATCGACGTTGGAGAAAGCTTGTCTAAAAGTGGCTTATTCACTCTTAACTTAAAACCCCCAGGTTTTAGGTATCAGAAAACACAGACTACGGCAGGGAATGTCACTCCTTAGCTTTACGCACGTGAATGTGTCCTTAAAACATTTTGTGCGTATGAGTGGGATGTCCACTATGTACCCGTATCGAATCACCGTACTTCTTGTAGTCTAATAATGAAACGGGCTTGGCGTGATTAAACTACCTATGTAATTCCGACGCATACTCTTTAAAATTTAGCCGATACAAAACCAATAGGCTAACAATTTTGAGTCGATACTTATCTGCTCAAAACTTTGGAACTTCAACTCAAAGTTCCCCTTAGTTCGTTTCTTAATAGACTCAAACTAATATCTAGCAGATCCATCTCAGAGATAAGAAAAGTACTCCATACACGATCGAACTTACTTTTGATAAAGCTTGAGCAGCTGTTCTAGCGTGAAGTATCGTCTCACCTTTGCTGGGGCCTCCAACTTTTTGGCAGACATCAACTGTCTGCCAAAAAGTTGCCTCGTTGTAAGTACTAGAATTGGTGGATATCAATTGAATACCGTTTATCGGTATATCTCGGAAAGACAAAGCGTGTTGAAATTGGCTCCTTTTTGCGAAACAAACAATCGCCTGGATTTTGGTTGCCCTATTCAGAGACAATCTACAATGATAAGCTGAAGTTTTTAACTGTAACCTCTCAGAGAGACTGGATCTGTGACCCTCTAGCTTGTGCGTTGGACATGTATCTCTTAGCAACAGTGGTGTCGTCTTCATACACAAAGGAACCGGATTTCAGAAGATCATTAATGTGCAGCAAGAACAAAGTTGCCAAGAGTACTGAAGCCTGAGGTACCCCGTTATTAATTACCAATTGACCGGATGAGCAGTCATCGATAGCCACTCGAATGGACCGATCCCGCAGAAATACCGCAATTAAAACACACAATCCAGTGGAGACGGCAAGTGCTTCCTCGAGCTTCTCGATGGTCTTACTCCATATAAAAATGGCACACGCTAAAATTTTCCCAGGTGATCGATTTCGGCTGAAGTTAAATAGTACTGACGGTCACTAAAGATATTGTTAGTTTCTAGGAGCTTATTGTCGAGTACCCGTTCCATACTCTTACGAGAATGGACATTACTGAGATGGGTCACTAGTTTGCAACGAAAGGTGAAATAAGCTTTCAAAAGATTGGACACTATTCAAGACCAAGTGCACAAGTTCTTAAAACAATTGCTGATATTCTGTCGGAACCAATAGCTTAATTCACGTGAATGTTACGCAATACCCTACAGACATCCTTTTGAAGAATATGAATGACCTATATACTCAGATCGCAAATTAAAAAAAAAACACGTCACATCACCAGAATGCAGAAGCGACTGGTTTCAACAGTGGTGGTAGTGAGAAACGGCAAAAGTTTGATTCAACAGACTCAGCCAGGAACCACAGGGCAGCCCTGTTGAAGGCACTCATCTTCTGAGTCATGTCATTTACTTTACGCATATAAGTATCAACCCATGCTTGGTATGCTGCATGTTTAAGCGTTTCCTGCATCGGATTCAGACGAAAGAAACGCCCGGATGTTTTGGTGGACCATTGTGTGGACCGCTTGGAGGACACGGCGGAGCATACGGTGGAGGTGTGCCCTGCTTGGGCACCGCCGTGTTCTCGTGGAGGTATTCGGCTACAGTGAACTCTCGCGCCGGGCCCTGGCTTGGGCTATGCTCTGGAGCGAGGAGGAATGGCAGGTGGTAGCCTCCTTATGCGAAGCACTAATGCTAGCTAAGGAGGAGACCGCACGAGTGAGGGAACTAACGTCCTCACGCACGCCCCAGTCGCCGATACTCCGACGCCGACTACCAACAACAGGTAGATGCGGGCAAACGTCGAGCAAGTTCGCCGTCCGGCCGTCCGGTGATTAACTAGACCGAGCCCAGTCGTCAACAGCGCGTAGAGACACCCAGAGCGGAAAAAGTCACGGCGTCCGTGCACGACGAAGAATTAGTCGAAGAAAAGCAAACATTGATTTGTTTCCGTTTTCTTATTCTATATTTGATATACCGAATGGACCCATTACTTATCATCTGGTTGCTATACTTTAGTATCTTGGGTTTGGTTGATATCATTGACTACGTTCGGAGTTCGGAAATCTTTTACGTTCCTGTGTTGTTGACCATTTATTGATTAAATGTATTATTTTTGCTGCAGCAGGACTGCATTTCTGGACATGTGAAAGCATATTAATGTTGCAGGATTTCGAAAACGCAATCCTACTGGAGATGAAGGTGCGAGGTTGGGATGGTAATGAGAGCACCGAACACATCCAGTGGACCTTCAGCGGCGCGCTCTTCTACTCCATCATTGTTATCACCACCATCGGTAAGTTTATATAGATGACGGTGCGGGGCTGGGACGTCATTATCTTCTTATTTAACTCCACCGTAGCCTTCACTAACTGTTTTCTCTTCTATAGCGAGTTTTTGAGCAGCACCGCTCATTAAAGTGCCTGGTTTACACTTTTTTAATGTAATGATTAATTATTGGCTCGCCAATACCAAAAATCAGGTACAATACTTGAAAATTAGGTCTAATATAACGATCAAAAGCATTCGCAGTAGAATTTCAGAATAGAGGATTTCCAGCACAATGTGTGTATTAGATCAACGAATGCGCGCGCTGAAAGCGACAAAAAATTGAGTAGGTCTACTTTGAAAGGTGCGAACGGAGTCTAAAGAGTTGAAACAAAACATCAGTATTTAGGTATCATAAACCCCTTAAGTGTAGTCATACTCATAGTCATATTAATTTATTGGTAAGGGATTCTTACAAGTCATACACAGATAGTTACATTTTAACAAATCAACAAGTCAACATGTGATTACAATACAACGTCAAATAATAAAAAAAATACAAACAAATAAAAGAAAATAAAAGTCAAATCACAATCACAAATTAAAATAAATCATAATAAAAGTCACAATGATTTTGAGTCCAAATGCGTCGTGTATGCGCTGTTATATAGGGATAGAAAAGCAAAAAGAGTAAAGAAGACTTCAAATAGATTCATCAATCAGGTCGAGTGCTTGGTAATATGCAAACCAAATAATAATAATAATATTCCACAAATATCACACAACGCCGTTTAGTCCCAAGCTAAACAGAGCTTGTGTTATGGGTACTAAACAACTGATAAACATACTTATATATTTCTAAATACATACATATATATATAGATAAATTACACCCAGACACAGAACAAATGATGGTGCTCATCACACAAACATTTGTCCTGGGTGGGAATCGAACCCACGATTTCCGGCATAGCAGTCAGGGTCACTAACTGAATGCTTTCATACTTCCAACGTAAGCAACCACGTTGGTTCTTCTATTCTCCATCATCTGTTGTATCGTGGCGAGGTGCCGGCGCCTGGCGAGGTGCCAGTCGCCATTCGTCACATTTTTTATCCCACGTTCTATCGCAAACGTCGGCTTATTTTCGTTATAAATTCGACACATCTGACTCGAGGAATGTCCGCTTGTTAATATCGCCATTTTATTGGCACACTTATACCTGCCGAGTTCAAACACCCATAAGTTGTACGCTTACTTTATTGTGCTTATCAGCCTTATATACATGATTATTCATTATTGTGTACATATATTGTGTCTTTTTTGAGAAATAAATATCTTTAAACCTTATTCTGAACTGGGTTTTGCCTAGAACTAAGTGAGAAAACTTGGTTTTAATTGTGTATCGTGTATAAATTCATTAAAACTCTCTGGATCGAGAAAAAGGAAACAAAGAACTTTCTACGATTTTATTTTGCAGTAACATAACTCTTTTGTCTTGGTATTGTTTTGCTTGTGCTTGAGTGTGTAGTGAGTCCGGCGCGGGCGCAAGCAGCTCGTCCGGCTTGAAGTCTACCTTCAGCCGCTTGGAGCGCGGGCAGCCTGCAAGAGCCTCGTCCGTCACTACTCGCCCTCACAACTACTAGGTGTGAACCTCACACACAAAGCGGGTGGTTTATAGCAGTTAACACACGCGGCGCACATTCGTCGTTACTAAATAATCAAAATATTTACATCCACGTTCACTGGTTACGGTACACTGCACAGTCTTAAACGTAAACAACAGAAACATGGAACTGGTTAGTTCTTTACTTGTGTTAGTCACCACACGATATATGGCACAATTATTTACCGTAGAATCCCTGCGGTCCTATCTGACCCGTAGGGCCGCCGGGGCCCACGAGGACCTGGCGGCCCGGCCCAATGGAGCCAGTGGGGCCACCGGGGCCTACGAGTACTCCAGGCCGTCTGCCGTACGCAGGGCCGATGATGCCAGTAGGACCACCCGGTCCGACTAGCACAGGTCGGCCACCTCTGTTTGGCCCGATGATCCCCGTGGGTCCGCCGGGGCCCACTAGTACTGGTCGTCGGCCATACGACCCGAATCCTGAAGGCCCGAGATAAATTCCATTTTGTGCGGATGGGCTACGGAGGGCGTCGCCGTGCTGTGCCGGTCCGATGATGCCGGTGGGTCCGCCAGGCCCGACGAGCACGGCGGGTTGCTGCTGTTGCTGCTGTGGTCCTATGACACCCGTGGGTCCGTCCGGCCCCACGAGTACGCCGCGGTTGCCGAAGCCGTCGCCGAAGTTCTCACGACCTGGCTGCAGCTGCGGGCGCTGGCCGTCTACTTCATTGAAGTATTCTGTCATTCAAAATATGTGAATTAGTTTTTAACAATGTTTGTGCAATTAAATCTACTGAAACTATTTTCAACATTGACCTGGCGTCGTGACGGGAACTATTACTTATGTATTATTCTGATTTTATTGGGAGCAAGAATTATTGATACTGTATCTGGCGCCGGTTTAGTTGAGATTTGTTAACCTACAAGTACAAGAAATAGGGCGCCTTCAAATTAGCCGCAAAGTGCCGCGCGACGACAGCGCGGCTGCAGCGCAAAATTGACTTTTTTATTTATATACGCTGCCATCGCGTGGCAGTATCGTACCGTTATTAAATGACGTCCCTTCGCCCCTGTTGGGTCGCGGGTAGCAGCACAGGAACTTGCCGAGACCACACGCGCTCTGGAAATAAGAAAACCAATAATAAGTAAAAATTGGAAGAAAAAATACACACATACTGTTCAGCAGGAGCTTGTGAGTTCAATTGCATCCTTTTACTACTGTAGTAAAGAGACTCCTAGACATAGCTCGTCAAAACTTTTCCCAACAATGCATGTTGGAGTCGGATTCCTGTCAAATGAATCCGGATATTACGGAGTTGGCCAATTTTGTAGTTTCTCGTTGAACATTGGTATAGTTTACAGGTTTAGTATATCGAAACTTACCGCAGAGTCGGGTCGCGGGTTGCAGTCCGGCTTGGAGACACACTTGCAGAACTGCAGCGAGTCCAACGTTCCGTCAGATATCGTATTTTGCTGTTGTTGGCTGAAATAATAGAAATTTTAGTCATACATACAACGGAGTAGGTATTATTATTTATGTAGGTTTATATTGTGCACTGGATCCTACCCTCGAATATGTTCTCGCTCTATAACTCAAACGTTTGCTGAGAGAAAACTCATTGCTGAGTTAAGCTCGCCTGTGTACATGAACTGTCTGTATCTCCATAATATATGTTATGTTTTTGTGTACAATAAAGATTCAAGAGGTTTTAATATACAAGTCTACTTCTGGGCAAAGGCCCCCCTTTCCTCTCAGATTCTTTTCTTTGACCACTTCGAGCCCAGTCCGAATGTAACGGATATTGCCGAAAAGGGGTCTTTTTCAGAAATTCACAATAAATTGGAAACCCGTTATCACGTTATTTAACGTCAACCTGGCGATCGACCTCCATAGTCTATGGTTGAATTTGCGATTACAAGGTCGTCAACAAGCGAGGTGGTATATTAGAGTTGCCTGAAATACAACCTAAGTGCTAGAGAGTCCCAAATATACAATATATAATATACCTACACACTACACGCACGCACTTCTGATCTATTGAATGCCACTGACGCTGCTATTGACGTAATCGACTGAATACAGGTCATTGAGTCGAAGAAGAATAGTGTGGCCGTGCCCATGGAGCCCTCTGACCAGACGGACGTTGTGCCTTGTGGCGATTTTGATATTTGTTTGCAAATAGCTAATAAATAACACGTTTACATGTCATTAACACGTCAATATAAATTAGGTGAGGCAAACTGTATCTATCCGTTTAAATCGCGCAAACAACTTTAGTATTGAAATGTCGGGTTAGTATGACGTCAGGTCTATTTTGTAGTTCGTATGTGGTGGCGTAATGCTGTGGGCATGCATGCATACATAGTCAGATTCACGGCCGGCAGTAGAGCAGCGCCGTCCGGCTAGTTATAGGTACATATACCTACTTGTTGACATGGAAGATGCCGTGTCCGTCGACGCGGTAGGGCGCGCGGTGCGCCTCCACCCGGACCGGGTAACGCCCGGCGCCCGGCGGCCGGTTGTAGAAGCCTTCCGTCTCATCCGGCTCCCTGAACGGCACTTCGTCTGCTTGCACGCGGTGGTTTTTCGTTTGAGACTCTCTGTACATGAGCGAAAGATTATTAAAATCATTAAAAAAAACACCCTATAAAACCAAGAGAAGCTCCTTCATCTGCAGCCGAAAATATTCATAGTTCAGTTAACCTAAGGAAATAATTTATCTATAAGTATATTTTTTTTTATTTTTTTTTTATAATAATATTCCACATCTATCACAACGCCGTCTAGTCCCAAGCTAAGCAAAGCTTGTGTTATGGGTACTAAACAACTGATAAACATACTTATATATTTCTAAATACATACATATATAGATAAATTACACCCAGACACAGAACACATGATCGTGATCATCACACAAACATTTGTCCTGGGTGGGAATCGAACCCACGACCTCCGGCATAGCAGTCAGGATCACTAACCACTAGACCAACAGGCCAGTCTATATTACAAGAGTTCAGCGGAAATTAGCCCATTGCAATAATTTTGCTAAATAATTCGTACCGATAAAAAATAAGAGACTAAGTAAGTGCATTCTAATCCAGTTGGAGTCGGAATTGCATAGTTTAATACCATTAAGTCCGTTACGTCATCAAATCAACCGACATAAGGTGATATGCACCTCCGGCACATAGTGGACATCCCACCCATACGCACAAAACGTTTTGAAAGAAAGAAAGACGAAGTTAAGAAGTTTTGGGAATACATTCATTGTGCGTTCCGCTAAGGAGTTGAATTCCCTGCCGGAGTCTGTGTTTCCTGATAGTTACAACCTGGATTTTAAGTAGGTAAAAAGTGAATCAGTTACTTCTAGGCAAGGGTGCTCCAACTCCGACCACATCATCACTTGTAGTGGTAAAACGCAAAAATATCAATAATTAAAATAAAATACATTCAGCCGAAAATAGAACCTCCTCCTTTTTGAAGTCGGTTAAAAAGGTTTGTTACCGTTGTTACAGCTATATTTTAATGCGGAACACATTTGACGCGGTACTTTGAAGGTGTGAAAACATTAATATAAATATACATATGTTTATAGCTCCTTAATTTTGTGCGGCTCGTAAACTTTCTCAAGACAATAACTTTCGCGATATTTGACTAATGAACGAGTTCCGTGTACCTTTGTTATTATTGTTAATAACGGAAGATAATGATTTATGGTATTTTTGTATGTAAGACCTATTCCAATTATGGTAAGCCCGTTTCAGATTTAAGGTTTTAAAGAACTGGGTAAAATCAGGATATCGCACGTCACTGTCCCTGCAAATAGTGACGTAGGTAGGTACTTATTTCAAAACATTGCGATCTCTGAAGCAACTTTATTAACCCGCTTTACAACATGAAAGAATCGTATCTACTAACAAATAGTTCTCATTAGCAGATAATGTCCATTGTTCCTTAGAGTAACACGAAACTAGACTTCGTCACAAACGCCCGATACTGTAAGTAGAGCTCCGCAACAGTCACAGATCGATCCATCATCGTTGCTAAATTTATTGACTAATATAACTGTCATTACATAATTCCAAACTAGTAAACTATTTTTTTTTAAGTGATTGGCAACATGAAACGATAGATTTTAGGGTTCCGTAACCAAAGGGTAAAAACGGGACCCTATTGCTAAGACTCCACTGTCCGTCTGTCTGTCACCAGGCTGTATCTCATGAGCCATGATAGCTAGACAGATGATATTTTCACACATGATGTATTTGCCGCTATAACAACAAATAGGTACTAAAAACAGAAAAAAGTTAATATTTAAGTGGGCTCCTATACAACAAACGAGATTTTTTTTGCCGGACGCGACTATATGGAACCCTTTGTGCACGAGTCCGACTCACACTTATTTCTTATAGATTTCGCGTTTAGTTTCTCTATAAAATCCAAATTACTTATCTCCTTCAATGATTCATAGTTGCCCAGACAATAATGATTGTAGCGTGTCTATATTTGGGTCTTGTAATTATTACCTATAGTTGGATAAGTAATTAATCCTAATTAAGCCATTAAAATTGTGGTTGCGTGTGTGCAGGGAAACCCAAATGTATAAGTTATGTATCCTGTGACTTGAAATGAACTCAAATTAAGTTATCATGACCAATACGCACTGTGTAGGACTATTTAAACTGTGAATATTTCAGGGTTATTTAAAATGTAAAAAGATTCGAAAAAAAAACAATTAATTAAATTTAATTTCAAGGTATTGAGAATAACTGGTGCCGGTTGGAGGGATATACTTCTAGCCCACTTTTCAGATAACAACAACGTCATCACAACCATAGAACGACATCCGCGCATGCACGCGACATACGTCATATGCGCGTACGCAACAGCATTGCCACCTCACGGCCATTACTGTACTAATAGTATTATCAATTACTGTGTCTTACAGCGAATTACTGTGAATTAACGAAATAAAACCTGTGCAGAATGACGCAAGGCATTCTTAGCCGTGAGAGCCATTGTGTGGATACCCGCTCCAATGTCGGCCAAGGTACTGCCGACTGGAACCAGAAGGTACACTTTTTACTGTTTACTTACACTTTTTCCTCAAAGCTTAGCTCAAGGAACAGTTTTCCGTGAACATGACCGGTGGAGTACTCTAGTTTGAGTCAAACTTGAGGTGGTTCAAGGTTATAACAACGGAACAAGCTGTTCAAATCAAATCAAAAATATTTTTATTTCACATAGGCCTAAATGGGCACCTATGAAACGTCAGAAGCTAGTGTACGTTTCCAAATTGGTCGTTTTTATGTCTATGGAGAAGAACCGGCAAGAAACTCCATGATTATTTTTTTTTAAAAACGTGGTTTATTACAATATTTTCCTATTACAGTATTAGCATGGCATGTTCGTTGAGAACATATTTACTGATTTTCACGGGCTCTTGAGAAGACTCAAGGCATCTTTCCTGACTCAACTGACCCGGTGTAAGAATAGGATAATAGGTATCTGAAGTGTTTCACGGTGTGTACCTGCTTAGGCGTTGTTAATTTTATTGATGCTATTTGGTGGTAGTGATAATGATAATAATTTACAATAATTTTATTTATTAATTTATTAATGTAATTCAATAATTTATCAATAATTTTATCAATGTTTCAGTAATTTTTATAATCTAATGTATTTAATTCAATTTATTTATTATGTTACAACAATTTTATTTAATTCTATAATATTACTATAGGTTAATTAATGCCTGAAATAAACGATAAATAAATAAATAAAATAAATTAATTGATGTTATGTAAGAACAGTGTAGACCTATCTGAGATGATTTTACTACCAATTTATAGCGACAATTCATTCCGATCTCGTTGGTTTGTCTTTCCAGCTTCCTTGTTTATCACCTTCCAGACAGCTTTTATTTTATTATTAGACGTTCCAATTAACTTACTTATTAATTTAGATTTAGCTTAAGCGCAGACTCTTTTGAATATCTTTGAATACATTCTAACGTGGTTATGCAAGTTAAGATCAGACGACAAGGACTTTTCATTGTATAGCTGATATAAAGTATTTCTGCTTTTTCTTATTCCAGCAGTAGCCTATTCATTAAATTTGGATTAATTATAGATTTGAACTTTTTTAACTGGACACGCCTTATTAAATTCTTGTCATACTGTAGACAATAATTTACCATAGTTTACATTGGGTTCTTGCGAATCCAAATTGGCTGTTGAGAGACTACTAGGAACATTATTAGTAAAGTAATTTAATTTATTTTTAGTAAAAGCGGTCTAAACTGTGCAGGTAAATCTAATTGGCGGGGGCACTGCCGTGCCTCCCGATTGTAACGTTTTGACTAACTCGAAAGATACGTGTTGACCACTATGGTCAGATCTCACGCCACTAATTATGGATGGAGGACACGGTGGAGCACACGGTAGAGGTGTGCCCCGCTTGGGCAGAGCACCGCCGTGTCCTCGTGAGGGCGATCGGCGGCAGCGATCTCTCGCGTCGGGCCTTGGTACAGGCCATGAACCGTAGCGAGGAGGAGTGGCAGGCGGTTGCTTCCTTCTGCGAAGCAGTAATGCTAGCAAAGGAGGCGGCCGATCGCGTGAGGCAACGGTCCTCACGCCCAAATCGCCGCCGGGATTCCGATCCCGATTTCCGGCCACCGTAGGCGCGGGCTTGCGGACGGGGAGCAATGGGTAGCCCGCCGTCCGACCGTCCGGTAACCGTTCGGACCGAGTCCAAGTCGTCGACGGCGCGTATTGTTCCACGCGCGCCTCAGGGAGATGTCAGCAAATCGTAGGGGCCCAGCAGGGTCGAAGCCTACTGGGGCCATGGGTAGTGTGAAAGCGAAACCCGGGGTCCTGGGACGAAGGCAACGAAGGAACAGGAGTGGGTTTTTAGTCAGTAAAAGTCTGACACTATCTCCCGCCCCGCCCAAGGGCGGGGGATGTCATAAGATGATTTTCCCACCGAAAAAAAAAAAGTCTTTCCCCAGACTACTAACAATTTGTGTACCTAGGCTATCAAGAAAAATGCATTCCAATATTGGTTCAAGATGGTATGCCTTCTTTCCATAATTGCATTCAGCCATTGCATTTACCTATTGGGAAACACCGAACTCCTCCGTTTAAAGATTGTCAGACCTTCGAACCACTTATTGGTCATAGGTTTTTCCGCTTAACGTTCTAAGATGAAATAATATCAAAATAGTGTAAGGACATTGAATACTTATGTATACTTATACCTTTTTAGATGTATGACATTGGCATTTTGCGTTACAAAGATGAATTCACCATATAAGGTTTATTTTAATACGAAGTTTGATAAAATCAGATTAACGTAGGTCAAGGCTCTGTGAGCCCAATTAGTCATCTAGGTCATAACCATACAATGTATTAATGTCAATAACGAAAATAAAAACCGATATTGAGTGTGTCAGGGAAATGCTACCACAGCTGCCTGCTCATGTGCTGCTGCGGTTTTCCCGTCCAATTATTTATTTATTTATTATTAAATACTATAAGTAGACAAAAGTACAGAAGCGGACTTAATGCCTTAGGGCCAAAACTGCATTAAGCGGATGCCCGCAACGAGCACCCGTCACGTGAGTGTCGTGTGCGATGGTCCCTGTAGCGGAAACCAGATTATAACCTGTGCAGTGTCACTAGTTCAACTTTAATGGTGTGTGTCGATGGAGAACTTAATATTAATTACGTAGCAAGAAGGGGGCGCGGTGCCCGGCTCCTCGCGACAGATACTCGCGCGGGTCTCCGCAACGAAGCACTTTTGCATGGGACTGCACGGGCGTTCACTTAACGCAGTTTCGGCCCTTAGGTATTTCCTATCAGTCAACCTTTGGGTGATGCAGAGAAAAATAGTCCAATAAAAGAGAAAAGGCGAAAACAAGAATAGATATACTAATAAATCATAAATATAATACAATTATATACTTAATATATATCTACTCAAAATAATAAACTACATACCTACATTAATATAATCAAACAATTGGTTCAAATCGATAAAATAATAATATAATTTAGGTGTCTTTAAGGCTTTAGGTGGCATTTCATAAACCAGTGCTCCTCACCATCAACAATTACATCACCCGCTTACCATCAAATGGGGGCGCAGTCATGCACTAGTTTATATTATTATAAAAAAAAGAAACAGCTCCAATATTAATATTTTAAGCAGGGTTGTTGCGAGTGGCGAGGGCATTTTGGCGGTTGTTGTTCATAAATTTTGCTGCCCTATACTAAAGCATCAAATTAGGGTGCTGATGGAATAGGGTTGAACTAATTACAATGTGACATTTTTAATCTTTTAATTTACTAACACCTAGATGATAAGTTTCACTAACACCTGATACTTAGTTTGCTTATCTTTCTCAGCTTTCATGAGGTTCTCGTCATGAGGGACCGCTATATCAACAATCACTGTGCGATGCTCTAGTGGATCTATCCACCACTATATCAGGCTTATTGGTAACAATAGTCATGTCAGTGATGATAGATCGAAACCAATACAACGTGATATTGTCATTGTCGAGAACTGGGTCGAGCACATACTTATAGTACCACTGATTCCACAAGATTGTATTTAAGAGCAAATTGCTGGTGGATAATATTGCCTACGAGGTCTATGGAAATAGTCTACATCCTGGATCACTATCCAGGATGTCGACAGATTCGGACTGTTCTCTACTGCCCCATACATGACATCAGCAAGGTTATTATTATTAGCTGGATGCCAAGATCGGTATCCAGTTAAAATTTATTTCAGACCCTTGTTTTTATCCCAAGTCAGTATGTTTTCCTCTTCCATAATATTAGTACAGAACAGGGAGTTGTAGTGTCAGCAATGCTCTAGCATTAAGTGCATTGTCAATATTCCTTGTTTCGCTAAATCTGCAATACTACATAGTTATTTCTTTGTAGGCAGTTGACTTGTTTAGCAAACGATTGCACAAAAATGATTACTTCTGGCTAAATATTCAGACAAACAACAACAGTAGCGCTCACGTCATGCGTGAATGGGCTTAGTCCAAAGCTATATTTTGCCATTTGCTTTCTAGTTCCTCAGGTGTTGTAAGAAGGAACCAGTCCACTTGACTAACAGTAGTCGTTGAATCGATAGAGAATTGATAACATGATGTAACTACGAGTGTGTCATAACAAGAGCGCCTGTATATACTCGTTACTCGTATATGTCCATCAAATTGAAAATTTATTTGTAACACGTTATATCGTACCTTTTGTTTCTTGCTATAGATAACTGCAAGTTGTTTAGCCGTAGGCCTCGGTTACAACACACTCGTTATATTTAGGGTCCATGGCGCAAGTTAACATATACTACACACCCAAGCACAACTATTTGGTAAACTAGGCGTCAACTTACTGATCGAGTATAGTGTCAAAACAAAAGGCAGGGAACAGCTGAGTTTTGTTCTGTGTCTATGTTTTAGAATTCTACATTGATCTAGTCTTTTTAAGGTGAATCATCTTATCTACAAATCTACATCTACATGTTAGTAGCTCTATGGGTCTATATGGAAGCCATTCATAAGCCTGACTAACTCAACCGAGGCGTATTCAGTACTGGCTAGGTCCACCTATTTCTTCATGATTAAGTTTCAGCATTTATGATCTGTTAGCGGTAGGGTCACAGAAATTTTTAATCAACTACTGAGTCAACAAAAAATCTAATGACCAGAGTGAAACTGGGGAAAACCCTACGAACCATTTGCAACGGAACTAAACCAAGGCAAAGGTGTTGTGTCAGTATTAGCTAAGAACCTCGTTGTGGTTACAGTGAGCCAACTGTCACACGCTCCAGCTGCTGGGAAGCTGGCGCTTGGTGCTGATTTTGAAACCAGTTGTGATTTTGCATCATGCAGACTTGTTCCTCAAATAAGCCATGGAAATAAAATGATATGGTAAAGTTAGAACGTTGCTAGTAGTCTACCAGCAAGTCTGGACAAGTGTCCCAAGAATTTAAGAGTCGCTACCTGTAGCCAGAAGTATGCCCTCCATCGGATACATGAAGAAAACATATGGTCAGATCGGTAAATTACGGACTCTTCTCTTATTACATAGGGTGAATCTAATTTAAAGCACTAATTTTAGTGCAGACAAGTGAACGATGGTTCTCTTTGTCTTACCAGTGGAACATCTAGTGGGGCAGAATAAAGACATTAAAATTTTAGAGGTCACTAAAACAGTATCCACTCACTTGTCATCATCGGTGTCGATGAAGCGCACCTTAGTGTCGATGCGTACGGACTCTGCCGTGTCACTTTCGGGCCAGCGCCACTTGCCTGAGCAAGACGACGCTAGCAGCAGAAGACACCATAACACTCCTGGAAAGACAATACCAAGCACATGAGAACTGGAACACATCATGACAGCGCCTTTTATGTTCACTGTCATAAAACTGCTAGTAAGCTGTCGAAAGCACGAGTTAAAATTTGAAAAGGAACACAGAACGGAAATTATTTTTTGCACCCCGAGAAGTAAAATATAATTGTAGGTATATTTTTTCTTAAAATACTGAAGCAAAATAAAGAAAAAAGCGAGCATATGTTTTTGTAATCGTACAAAAAATAGAAACCGGCGATATTTAATTACAAGCTAATGGTGCGAGGAAACGATTTTATTTTTTAGGATTGTTAGATTTTTTTCTAAATCAGAATGAATCACTGTTTCTTCAATATGTTGATCGCGTGATAACAATAACTGAATACATACAATTATGCTCTTTATAATGTCCACAAACCACAATGAAGATGCTGCATGAATCACAATTCAAGGAGATCTAATTGCTGAAGGAGCGGATGAAGATGAAATGAAACAAAGAGCAAAACGTAGATCCCTATCACAATGACATCTTAGAGCACATTCATGCAGTTATGGCAATATAATGTGCAATCACTCAGGATGGGACATTATGTGAATGACATCTACTGAAAACTTTGATACAGAAGATAATAAAACTAATAATGACAACCAATGGAATTGACTTACGGCAAAAATAAGACTTTATGAAGAGACTGTAAACGAATATGAAGGTAAAACTTAAGTAGTTAAAGAAAGAGATAAATTAGACTTAGAGGAATTAATCAGGTAGAATGGACACGTAATTTATTGGCTTAATCAAATTATGTTGATTTCTTCAAACAAAAAAGATGGCACTGCTAGACATTTAAGTACCTGCAATGCTATATAATTTCAAGTAAGTCATATCTATACGTTATAATAACAATTGCTGCAACAGTCACTAGTAATGATTTAATTAATTACATGATATCGTGTTATTGTCTGGAAATTGGTTAACATAATTTCTTACTTGGTTCATTGATTAGCAATGACTCATAAAGCGAGTATGACAAGTCTTTAGTACATGGTTGGTACTTAAGTAAGTATGACCAAACTATAGAGGAACAGTTTACAAATATCCACGGTTACCTGCGCTTACATTATTACTGTAATAACGTAATTACGATCGCATATTAAAACTTAAGGGTTCTCAATATTCCAAATAAAATACCGATGATTGAAGTTAGATTCGGCGTAATAATATTAGTTTTAGAACTCAATTCGAACTATTTAGTCATGTACGAGTATCTAACGTTATTAGACCATGCTTTGTTAAGTACTCGTAATGTAGGTTAGTGGAATTATTCTAAACCAGTCAAATAACACAGTGAAGAAACACTCAAGCAACAAAGAAATGTGATCGCGTAAAATATTAAGAAAAATACGATTGAAACATGTGGAAACGGTGACGGAACTATGAGGGAAGTTAGCAAAGAAACTAAAGAGACACCAACACACAAAACAGTCGATATAAATATTGTCAATGGTGAAATTGACGATAATGCAATTGCAAGAATGCTTTCTGACTCTGAATGCCTTTTGATGAAGATGTAAGAAAGATCGATATCCGGGAAAGGTTTGTTTATATATGTACATACATAATTTGCTCCCGTACGAAACCGGGGTAGGTCACTAGTATTCGATAAGTAGGCACATAAGTGTTTATGTAATTTCTTAACTTTGACAAATCCATATCTTAGCGTAGTTTCTTTCTTATGAAATTATTTTACACTATAACCAACAATTCATGCTAATACTTTGTTCATCAACAATAATAAGATGGTAACTATTGCAACCGCAACTTTAGTAACTATGAATATTTGTGACGATTGCGAAATTAGTAGTTTTAATGTCCATTGTCTGTTTTGAGCAAAACATATTTTACACGTTCGTGTATGTGCAGCGATGTAGTTAAAATATAGCAGGATAGTCAAACGCGTTGATGTTTGGATGACATTGTGTGAGCCCGCCCGGTTTAGAGGGTTGCGCAAGCACACACCAAGGATTCGACGACGATCCAAGAAACTTTTGTGTATAATGGTCTAATTTGAATAATACAACGAAACAAGTTGTGCTGTCTAAAGTTCTATGTGAATTTATAAATATACTGTATTTTTATTTTGATCTAAATAGCAAAATCAGCTTTAAAATATTCCTACAGCAGGTTTTTTTTTTTTTTTTGTGTGTGGCCTCTCGCAGGTCAACCTAGGAGGTGGTCGGCTGCTTAACCGGACTTGCCTGTGGCGGCCTCAATTCAAGAATCAAAGCCTCCAGCCAGGGCTTACTTAACTATACTTAAAACTAAGCGACTACACGCTAAGGGCACCCCCTGTGGGGTACGGACCTCGGCTTAGGGCGTCGCTGGGGGGGGACAGCAAGGGACGGGCTGGATCGAACAAAGATTTTATTATTATTTTCGGGGAATTTTAAAACTACGGCTCAGCGACGCGGGCTGGCTCGAGCAAGGGACGGGGAGGACGTTTACGGGATTGTCGCGGCGGGCCTCGGCGGCGAGGACGGAAGGATTCCTACAGCTGGGACGCAGGCCTCCTTCTTATAAGAGGGCAAGAGCAGTACTCCACCACGAGGGCTCAGTGCGGGTTAGTGGATATATAGCATAGTATTTGAATTTTTGGTTCTATTTATAAAACATGCCGGTTTCCTTACGATGTTTTCCTTCACCATTTTTAATGCAGCGGTGATGAAATAAATTATACAGTGAAGCGCCTGTCTGGGCTTAAACCCACTGTGTACAACTCGCAAGACAGTGCCGTTAACACTGGGCTACTGCAGAATTAGTATGTAAGTTCATTAAATTATACAAATACGAAGTTACTATTGATTACTGACAGACTACATACTGTGCTATTGGGTAGGTATTTTTTTAAAATACGTGTTTAAAAAAAAATTTAATCCTACCAGACAATATTTTACAGCAATATGCATTTTTAGAAAATGAATATTTTTACGAAATCCTCTATAAATTACAAGATAAAAATAATAATAATAAAAAAACAAATACGAACCAAAATTCATTTGGGATGGATTCATATTTTGCACTTGATTTGAAGGTTTTCGATAGGGAGCATATAATTGGTATGAATTATACGTCAGAACATCACTAACTAGTACCCGCTGTGTGAGCGACTGCTCTGCTCGCCCTACGTTATGTAACTGCCGTGCTGGGGCTGCCCGCTGTTAATTTCAGCTGCAATTGCGCACGCGGCGGGCCGCTAAAATGTCACACATAGCCGAATTGCACCGTACAAAGCCAAGCCAATTTCCTTACAATTCTTGAATGATGTTGAAGGTCTTAGCTTCAAGTCAAAACACTTTTGCACATTTTCATAAAAACAAAATTACATAATATAATATTTGCAATCAAAGTGCAGCAAATTTCTGACTATCAAAGGGCAAAGTTTGTAGCAGTACTACAATACCTTTCTTTACGCTTGTTGAAGAGTTATTGTATACAATAAAGCTATTGCTTGTCTTTCAACCCCAAGTGTTTGATAGTACAGCGCCATCTTAGCGGCGCAGTAGATAGCTGTGACGTTGGTGCCGTAAGTTGAAGGTCGCCAGCTCCCGTGGTGCACCCGCTGAAAAGTGAGACCATCTCTTACAGTGTTTCTGAGACATTACTATAACATATGGGAAGCTCATAGCCTTTTGTAGGCTAACAAATCTGAGTCAGTTGGCCCTGAAATGCTTCTTATTTATTTTTTATTTTAAATTAGCCTTGAGTTACCAATCCTATTATTTGGTACCTACATCATTTACCAAGGTTAGGTCACGATGATACCTTACTTGAAGAAAAACTTTTGAGTTGTCTACCTTCTACATTCATCTATAATTCCCAATCATCATTTTAAAGAAAGCGAGAGTGTCCCACAAGGTCCGCACGCATGGCTCCAGCGCGTATCATCTCACCTGGTGATCAGCGGGGAAGCACTGAGGTCGGTGCTAACGACGCTGCCGCCCACCGCATTGTGCTGCTAGCTGCTATCAATGATGACCCAATTATGCAGCATCGGACGTCCATTGTTACTGTTATTACTCTTATTAGGAATTGAGCTATGTTATATTAGCCGTGTGCTGAGACAAGCAGGTAGCGGGTGCGGGTGGATACCGTAGTAGTTGCAGCTTTAAGTATGTTTCCTGGTAGTTTCAAGTATTAGAATGATTGACGCTGTTAATATTGTTAGCTAAAGATATTGTTATGTTTTCGACAAACGTAAATGAGCAGGCGTTTATAAATCTTGATTAGATAATAATTTAAGTTTTTCCATTATCTCCCATAGTTCAAGAAGTTTTGAGTCCAACACTTCTTCTTTCGTATGGCCTGTTTCCAAAACATTTCTTTGAGTTTGTCTCTAATATACTATTGAACAACAATGTAAAAAATCTTTCGTGTTTAACAGATACTTTAACTCAATAATATTTTATAGCATCACTTCTCACGGTCCTCGTACAGCTTTATCATGGACTGCTGCAGGCAGTAGGTTACTCTGGAACCTGTCAACCTACAGGACTACGCGAGGTTTTCAAAGTGGTTTACCAAGGCAGGAACCGTTCCTGCCCTGGTAAACCGCTTTGAAGACCTTACCAATTAGGCATGTTTGATGAAGTTTCCTTTGGAAATGCTTATTAAGATGCTCATGACATGACAAACGAATTGTGTTGATCCATTGTGTGTTACACAGATTGCTGGATTGTAGTAAATTGGAAGAGAAAAAAAAGCAGCAAATGTTTCACATAAGTACGTTTATTTCCAAAACGGCTCCATGCCCTCAACCTCATGTGGAGGTACAAATTGAGAGGAGGAGGTCGCAAGAAGTCGACCTCGGTGGTATCCGTTTCAACAACGACGGAAACTGATCGATTTCACAAAAAAAAAACAATATTATCTTGCTTTATTGATCGTAGATAATCATATTATAATTTGGTTTCTGCGATTTGTCGGTCACGATACATTAATTACATATGTTTTAGGACGTAGGTACCTATTTGTGGATACACGGAAGGGATATAAAATATAAGTAGGTAATTGGGCGTGAATCAGAATGTGAGAAAAAAGTGATCCAGCTTGAAACTCTTGCTCTGTAATTAATTTTATTACCTAAAATTAGCGAATGTTTCAGTTCACTGTGTTGTTTACTCATTATAAACATGACTTTGTTTTCGTTAATACTATTTTGGAGCCAAAATGTATAATTGTTATATAATAGGTGTATATTATTATCTCGATAATTATTGTTCCTTTTGATTATATGGAAGGCTACCTTCTGCCAGCGGCTTCACCCGCGTGAATGTCAGTTATTACGGACACGAAGTCAAAATCAATAAGTAGCCTATGTCCTTCCTTGGGGTCCAAGTTTATTCCGTACCAAATTTCATCAAAATCTGTTCAGCAGTTCATCCGTGAAAGCGCAACAGACAGACTCAGTTACGTTCACATTTATATTATTAGTATGGATGTAGAAATACGCCTCGTAAAAGCACTTGACAAGTTGTTTTTTTTTAATTCAGAAAAAAAAACGCAAATTAGCTCAATTTCTACACACAAATCAACTCAATTTCTACGAAATAGAGTCAACAAACCTTTTACGATAAGTACGAGACATCAATTTATTTTATTTAGAGATGTCAAGGTGACACATTAAAATAATCATAATGAATGTAATTTGGCAGTTTTATGAACATCCGATGTCCGTCCATGCGTGTTATGATGACGTGTTTCCGTTGTGATCCACTGACTAGCTTGCCGACTAACTACTCGAGCACAAACGCTGGAATTCCCAAGTAGTTGCGATACTGTATTGTTACTTTACTGCTAGTAAAAGGTGTTGCTAAAGGCAAGTTGGTTGCCCACACCAACCTAGAAAGTTATATGTAATATGCTTTGGCACGTAACGTGTTGTAAGAACTATTTAATTAACAGGCTTTTGAAATAGTTATAAGTGCAAAAAAATATTATTTTATAGTGTACAGAATTATTTAAAAGATACACAAAAAGAGATTGCATCGGCCGGGAATCGAACCCGGGCCGCCCGCGTGGCAGGCGAGCATTCTACCACTGAACCACCGATGCTCACACATGCCTGGGCAAAATAGTCGTTTAGAATCGTACTCGCGAACAGTTAGATATTATGACGTCATACAGCGCGCTCTCAACAAGTGAGAGTGATCGTGGATTCATGTTCTACTTGACCAAGAGAGGTTTATTTCTTTTTGATATCTTTAACTTTTGTTTTCGTTTCTTTTTTTACTGGTTTTAAATTATTATCAGAAGCTAATGAAATATTTCAAAGTACATTAGTCTTTAGAGAAGTAAGAAATAGATAGTACAGCTTGAACAGTTGCTTGAACATAATCAGCCTATAACGTTGGGCTATCATCCGCCACGCCGACCCAATAGGTTTGTGGATATTGGTTTCCTTACGAAATATTCCTTTATTGTTTAAGGAACAGTAATGATGAAATTAATTAAAGAAGGTCAAGCGCATGTCTGGATCGAACCCACGACCTGCAACTCGTAACTCAAGATCATCACGACAGGGACATAAATGATCAAGAAAAAGAAAGAAGAATGCCAATAATGATAGTGTTTGTGTACGCAGGCTACGGGCACATAGCGCCGAAGACCCAGACAGGCAAGGTGGTGACCATATTCTACGCCATCCTGGGCATCCCCCTGATGCTGCTGTGTCTGTCCAACATCGGTGACGTCATGGCTTCTTCTTTCAGGTACGACACAGACGTGACAACATTACATTATAACCTCAACTGTAGTTCCTGAACGTTGTAGTCAACCAAGTATTGTAATATTGCCCCTATTACAATAGTAGGCGCTCTACTAAACTAAAGAGTACCTTAATATTATTAATTTGTCAGTTACGTGTAAATTAATCATTATAAAATGCGTAATATGTTAAAATTTTATTGTACCTAAACCAAAACATTTAATCAATTAGTACAAACGTCATTAATAACTGCTGATAACAATGTTTGAGAATTTATAAAATTTTATTTTACGCTATTTAAAGTATTATTGCATGTATAAAAATGGTAGGCTCTTAAAGCTTTATTTAGTTGTATGAGTCTTTCATAGAAAGTCAGGTGGTACAATGTATTATCTAATATTAAAATTGTGTAAAACTGGCAGGTTTTTATACTGGCGCGTTTGCTGCTACGTGTGCACTCGGCCGCCCAAACGAAGACATCGGCACCATCCGTCCACGAGGTATGCACTCTAGGGGAAATGGAATCTTTTTACCAAATTCAGTAACTATCACCTTAAATAGGCCGTGTATTCAAACCACACCTGTTATTCTTTATCAGTTATATAATTATGGCTATTATGAGCTTACCTAGTTTAACGGAGATGCTCACTGCCTGATGTAACCGCAGGGTCCGGAAGGGATTTTGAAGGCATCAACTTGATGTATATAAGCGTAGCGGGCCAAGAACTCAGGTCACAGGACTTGGTTTACACATCCTTCCTGCGCTGCAGCTACCTCAAGCATCTTCTCTTTTACATCGCGGTAGGCGAATCAATCATCCAGACAAATTCCTATATTTCCGTACCGACTCATAGAAGTTGGCATATTAGTATCATGTTGCGCCTAGTTCTGGACTTATTGTTTGTGGCAGACGTTCGGTGCGCGGCGGCAGCGTGCGCGGGTCGACGCGGCGCCGGGCGCGGCCGCTCGAGCGCGCGCATTCCGACACCGACTGCAGGTAGCCACATAACAATACACTACCACTTTACACCTGCTCGCGACATCAAGGTGGAACAAATCAGAATCCCTTTGTGTTAAAATGCGTCTCCAAAGGTATTTTTAGGACCTTTCACTTTTTAGCAGTATCAAACATAATGGTTTTTATGTGATCTTTATTTACCCTGCTAATTAAACACCCCTATTTTATAATTAGTACAAAAAAAAATTGGGCTCTATCCGTACCCGATCTATCGGGCTCTATCGATACTGATCACATTTATATAGTCAAAAGTAAAAAATAACGAAATTACAAAATTGACCACGAAAATTGGTCATAATTGGTAAATTCATAATTGAATCAATTATTCACAATAATTGCTACTAGAAAATACTACGCGCAGAGTTTTTCCATTTTTATCGCCATTCATTCATAATTAATAGCCTGTACAATATTTCCATAAATTGATTGACATTTTGGTATATAAACTTTGCTATATTATTTATACAAGACATAAACAAGAACTTTTCTAATAGGCCCTTTAAATATTTGTACTATTTAAAAATCAGTAGTGTATATTTTAACGCCCTGCAGTAAAATTTGACCTTAACCCAGCAAGAAGCTAGGCGAGCGTGCGCTCTCTTGCTAGCTTAAGGTGCACCTAGCAAGGTGCAAGGTTCTGCAAGGAACGATTCTTCTGTTTCGATTCCAGTTTGTATTGGGTCTGATACTACTCACGTGCTTCCTACTGCTAGTACGGGCCTTAAGTGATAATATCAGTTGACAAGCAGCTTCTAATAATGCATGTTTTTTTATTATTATTAATGATAGGCTTTATTAATGTTGGTACAGATACCGCGACAGCGGGTACAGTAGCGGCCGCGTGCGCCGGCCTCGGCAGCCACTACCCCCGGCCGCGCACGCCACCTCTCTACCGCGCAACAGGTCACAGCCACCGCTGCATGGAAGACCACAGGGTATTCAATATGACCATTGACCATCTTCTTAACAACTAAATTATGGAGGCTATTATTTGGATTGTGGAGGTCAGACAAGCACAAACTTCAAGTAAAACACTAATATTCAGCTGCATCTAGTTAGCCTGGAAGCTGATTCCCTTGTAGTTTCGAAATTACTGCAGTTGGCGACATTGCACCATATTAGATACCTATACATACTAGCTACTGCCTTTGGCTTGGTCCGCACACAAGTAGAAAATGGTCCCAAGAGAACATAGTCCCGGGTTAAAACTATGTAACAAGTTTCATCGATATCCGATTAACCGTTCGAGCGTAAAGAACTGTCAAACATACGCACACATTCACAAACTTTTACCTTTATAATATTGGTAGGGTAAGTAAGATAATTATGTAGTATCAACATGATTATAAAATATAATACAAGAGTATTCCATCGAGTCGAACCTGTTAATTGTAATAGTAAATTACAATTAAGCGAATATAAGGAGCTTAAGAGTGAAAAGGGCGTCACAATGGTTTTAACATAATACTCTGCTTTGTTTCCAGCCGTAAGAGATTATGATATAGAAGAACCGTCACCAGTTCGTTTTGAGAAATACAGCCGAGAGAGGCGTGAGCGGGACACCTACGATGAAGAAGGAGAAGGTAACATTGTAGACTGACTTATCAAGTACATACTGTCTGGTGCAATTTTTCACTCGATTCGATTAATTGGGATTGTTTGCAGAGGAGTTTCCAAAGATTTCGTTACCACTACAAGATCTTGAAGCAGCGTTACAAGACTTGGAGAGCCACCACATGAAGATATCGTCAAAATCTGAGCTCCGCAGCAAATCTCTGCCTCGGCCAGCTAAAGCGAAACCCGAATATGGTCCGAGGAGAGACTTTGACGATCAGAGACACTTCGATGATGACCCTAAGGATATGTTTGAGATGCATGACTTACATGATGTGGACTATGAGAACTACAAGGAGAGGCAAGCACTAGAAAGGGAAAGGCGAAGAGAGCGTGAAGAACTGTACGCGTATAGAGACCGGGGGTATGATCCGGAAGATGAGGACTACGAGTTTGATTATCCAAGGGGTAGGAGGTCAAGACGTGACTTAAGGTTATACTTATTTCTTGTTTATCACTTATGTTCTAGAATCGGTTACAAATTAAAAATTTTTGAACAAAATAATAATGAACAATTTGAACGTTGCATGTTGTGTATTAGGTTGGACCGTGGCAGATCAGAGTACGTGGAGCGAGAGGAAAATTGGGACCGCTCCAACAGGCGTCAACGCCGAGCACGCTCAGCCATCTACGACAACGAACAACGTTGGGACGATGAACGTCCCCTGCCACCTGAGCCGGTACGCCGCCCGCTAAGGAGACTGCACACTGTGGATGATACCAGATATCGAACTCGCGTTGGTAACATCGTTATTAATCGGCCATGCTTCTTATACGTATGCTGTCTAGAAATAAATAATTTCGGGACATATTGAGAGGGCGTAGCCCTCAGGTATATCAGAGCGTTACATTACAGTCACATAATGGGAAAACTCTAAATTACTTAGAATTGACATGCAATTGAAAAGTAGCGTCGTTTTGAAACGATAAACCTCCAATCGTACATTCTGATGTTTTAATTCCTGGTCTTTATAGACGCCATCAGTGGAAAGAGATGACTGGAGTGATGGCGAGGTTGCGGTGGTTCCCCGTCGCGGTAAGGCGCCTGCAGGTACACTACGCAAGTTAACTGAGGAAAATGGAATTTATTACCTATTTATAGATTCTTTCCTACTGTTTGCTTCTGATTGCAGCATGGGGTTCGAGAGCATCTGAGATATACCACCCACCATCCGACGTCGTCGCCAAAGAAGAGGTGAGTATAGAATTAAAACTGAAATTGATCAATTATTTTAGACTTAAATTGTGGAAGCAATTATAAATAATAATATCATTATTTGGCTCTATATTATTGACAATTTGTTTATAGAATATTTTATCGTATTATTGAATTTTGAATGTAATGAACTTTGTTGTAACGTATTCAGGCATCTTTTATTTGGTTCTGATCTTTATTTTTTTGTACAGATAAAACCGGTACCGATCTGGCTGTGCGTATTCTTGGTGGCATCGTACATCGTGGCAGGCACATTCCTGTTCAAGAGTTGGGAGAGCTGGGCCTACCTGGATGCTGCCTATTTCTGCTTCATTACGCTCACCACCATCGGCTTTGGGGACTTTGTGCCCGCGCAGGTATCAGATTTTGAAGAGTTGTGGTTCAATTTATCGCTTTAATATTGAATTTATTTATTCGATTTCCAAAAAGAAATTATGTCATCTGGGAATAAACATTTTTCTAGTTTTAGTTAGTAGCTCTTTTTAAAATCAGATTCCAGCCATAACCGTATCTATGTCAGGGCTATTTATCAGAAAATATTATTGTTCCATATTCAAGGTACCAATCTTATCTATCCCCAGGGCCAGAGCCTAGGCGACTCAACCGCCGCCGTGCACTCTATCGCGCTGTGCTCCTTGTACCTGCTGTTTGGGATCGCGTTGCTGGCTATGTCCTTCAACCTGGTGCAGGAGGAGGTGCGCGCTAACGTGGCCGCGCTCGCCACGAAGCTCGGCATCATCAAGTCTCGAGACACGCATCAAGACTCTGACACTGACTACTGATACACACATCACCAGAAGCTCAGCTTATTGCAGGAGTTGCCTAAGTGACCGTACTCACCACGTAACTCAGCAACATTAATATCCGGGGCATGCACCAGGATTCTGATACTGCCGGTATCACCACCATCGTCATCACAGAGCTTTAACGGCAGAATGTGTAAACCATGTCTTCGTTTCTATAACTTAGTGACGTAATCTCGGCAGCCATACCTTTTCAGCCATATCTTTACACAATCCATCCATAGTTTCTTTGAATTTATTCCCTTGTTCCTCATTCGATTCCTGATCCTCATTTGAGTCCTGACTGTAACGTATCTATCATTCTCTTATCCTAAATTGGTCAGATCTTCTTTCTATCCGTCAACATCTTCCATACGCGTCTTTATTAATATTCATCGACTCAGTAGTCACCCTCTGCCTAGAGATGTTTATCCTATTTCAGTTAACCTGGACAGTAGGACTACAATAGGTATATATTGACAGACATCTGAGAGTCCATAGGGTTTTGTGCTCTAAAGAATAGCTTATGTAATTATTATATTATATTAACTGTCATATTGGAAAGCCGACTTTGGAGGAAACCTTCTGTGAAATATAATCGCTGCTGAGTTAAGGAGTTATAATACTTTTTTAAAATAAATACGTAGTGTAATAAGGACATTGAAAGCACTCTAACTATTTTTGTCTAAATTTGGCTACACAGTATTAATTTTTTTAGGATATTTGTCACATAATTATGTAGTCTCGCACAATAGTCCGTCTTCGTATTAATAATTGCGACGGTGCTATCTATACACTGGCCAGTATTTTTGTATTTACCTGTAATTTTGATATTCGTTTTGTATTACTTATAGAAATAGAATATCACAGTACTGTAGTTATGTGTTTCATTTATTTATACTACCTGGAAATAGATAAAACGTGTAGGTAACTAATTTCTATTGCAACTGCCGGTTGTACAAATGAAGGGCAGAATTAATGTCAATTAGAAATACATAGAAGAATAGTCACAGTTCCTGAAGCACGATTTTTTCTAAGTTAAAATTAAAATGTGTGCCGCCCGGCTGCGCTGATAAGGTCCATTTCAACGATACGTACGTCAGACTGATGCGATCTGATGCTTCTTAACCGACTTCAAAAAGGAGGAGGTTATGTGTTCGGTTTTTTTTATGTATTCTCATCGATTTCTCGGTCGATTGTTGACCGATTTAATATTTATTTTTTTATTGAAAGGTTATGCTTCCGAGTTGGTCCCATAGAAATATTGTTATGATCTGATCACGAACTTCGAAGATATGGAACAGAACTCCTCATAGGATCACAGCAGAATCGTCGTAACAAGTAATATTGCTTTGTTTAAACGTGTAGTCGATGACTGACTGAAAGTAGAGGGGGAATATATCGAACTGATCTGATGATGAACCCTGAAGTTAGGCACCGGAACTCTGTAATAAATTAATGTAATCTAACCGTGTTTGGGATTATTAGAATTGTCATGAGATGCACTCTGGCTATAAGGTATTTAAGTTTGGCTGAGGGGTACTTTTCAGTGGTGGTACCATAACTAAAAAGTGTAAAATAAAAAACTTAAAAAAATACAACCGACTTCAAAGTAAAAAAAACACTGAAAAGTGCAAAATAACTTCAGTTTCGGGAGTCGGTGTTTCTAAAATAGTTTTGTCTCTTCGTTATTTAACACCGACTTTGAAGTCGGTTGTATTTTTTTTGTAAAAGTTTTTTATTTTGTAATGACAACTCATTTAAAGGTACCTAAAACTATCTTTTATTCTTTCTATTTTTATCCTTATATAAATAAAAATAGTAAACAAATAATTAAAAATAGGAAAGTTATACAATAATACCCAAGCAGCACGCAAGCGTAAAACGCTTCAATAAATAAACCAGCTGATGTATTATCCCCCTGCGAGACCCCCGTGCAAGCACCAATAACATATAACAAAGATGCTGAAAAAAAGATTATTTTTCTCGAAAGGAAAAAACAATAATCTATTTTTTATTTTTAGCGAATTTCTATTTAGGGTTCTCATAGTTTTCGATCAGAGCAACAACTTATTTCCAGAAAAGATTTTTACCCGAGCTACCATTTGGGGAATATTTTTATATATAAAAAAACCGAAGGCACATATGTAACTCGGAAACGGTACGTCATAGGGCCATGCTTCTCGGAACCTAAATGGTCGAAACTACAATAAAATTGATAAAAAAAAACTTCTGGAAAAAAACATCGAAGAACTTTTCATGTCCTCGCTCCATACCATAGCGCCCCTAAAGCTACACTTTAACCAATGACCACACACATGATGACACGACATGACTGGTTTATACTGGACTGGTGGCGGTCAAAGTTCTTTTGTGCCTGTTTGATATTCACCATTTAAGCGCTGTCGGCCATAGCGAGTGTTTACGGTAAGTACTAAAACTAGTGATGTCTACCTCAGCGAAACAAATATCGATAAATGTTGGTAAAAAAGATTATACAAAAAAAAAATTTTATTAAGATGTGTACTTTATGTTATATTAGTAAGTTTGGAGGTATATTTTAAACTCACTGTACTGCCTTTGTCTCAATCAGAATGATAAATAATGCGAAAGTTTTGAACGATGGTTCTTAATTTTCCAATTATTATAAATTATTCATATTTTATTTTTATTCAAAAATCAGAAACGTTTATTTTAAAATGTAGGTCAGTCAAAAAAAGTGAAGATCCGAAGCATAGATCTCTATGGAGAATATATAAATTGGTAATTTCCATATTCTGAAGCCAAACTTTCCTTTCCTTAAAATCTTTTGAAAATCTGAAAGAAAATACGTTAAGAAGGCTCGTAGTTCTGATTATTCATATCCAATTAAGGTTGGACAATTCATACGTATTTAATATCAAGTGCGTGAAAATAAATTGCCTATACGAGCTACAATTAATCAATATCACGGAAAAACCGTGTCATTATATTAAACTATCGATAATGAAACTATCCATATGGTGCAACCACTACATTGAAATTGTAAATAAAATAATCTTTATTCAGACGTATTTCACTAATTACTGTTTATAGTAAAACTTATTAAAAGTAAGACATTATACAAATAAGTATGACATGATTACATTCTACGCCAATGCCAATTTTCGATAAAAAAAAATGATTTAAAGTACCTATTTAACTGTGGAAACATATTTCACCAATTTTTTTGTAGCGCCGCTTAGAATATCACATGAACTCATTTTTATAGGTTTTATACAATTCCTGCAGCAGGAATTCGAACGAAATTAATTAAAAATGCAAAAAAACTTCAGACTTCTCTGCAGCTATTTGCATTGGACGCCAAAATTAATTCTCTGGACGCTCGCAGGTGGCGCAAATAAATAGGCGCAAAATATTAGCTGTTCCGTTATTTTACACGTTATTATATACGTTTTATGAAACAGCCTATCCAGTGGTAATATGATATTCCACAACTATAGAAAACATAACAATAGATAACTATAGATAATATAGAGCTCATTGACTTCAACCTAAGGGTGGTGAAGAGAAAACATGCAGTCAAGAGGAAGGTCAGAAGGCAATATTTAAATATTAGTCATAGTCATAGTCATTTATTCATTAACAATAAATTGTATTTGAAATTACAAACACATTAAATATTACAACAATACAAAAACATCAAATTAATATAATATTGTATTTACCTCAAAGATCATCAATATTAAATAGACACTTGTGCAATAGAAATCTTTTGAGTTTTTTTTTTAATGAGCTAGAGTAAATCTAAAGGCAATTTATTAAATAATATAACCGATTGATATCTGGGACAGTGCTTCACAATATTTAAATTAGGCTGTATTTTGTAAATATTCATATCTTGTTAACGCGTGCCATCTTTAATCTCTCGTTCTTCTGTTGATTCTGATATATTTATTACAATTTTTTTTTTAGCTTCCCATGGGAAGCATCTACTCATCCGCTGTCCAGAGCTACTGTCTGTCTTCTAGCTCTAGGATCTGATGACGTTTTAGTGGCCTCACATACTGATTCATGGTGAGCTGTCGAGCGAGTTTGTTAGGGTGAATGATTAGCCGCCCTTTGTATTTAGCCGCCAACCTTCGAATTTTAAGGTGCTCGTGAACTTTATTGTTGGTTATGTACCGTGGTACTTACGCGATTGTTCTGTGAATCTTGTTCTGCTGGCGCTGGAGCATATATATGTTGGAATCGCTTGCGCTGCCCCATAGTTGTAGACCATATGTCCAAATGGGCTAATATAAATATAGATAATTTATATAAACACCAAAAACAGTAGAGATTGTAAAGTATCATTTATTGAGGAAGATAAAGTAACTGACGTCTAATAAATACTGTTAAAAAATATTAAATAATATATAATTTAATACTGATCATAATCTGCTTCTTCAATGATGATAATACCTGGCAAATCATAAACCAGAAAAAATATAATATTCCCAGCCAGCGTATTGATAAAATTAAATGTAAATCTAATAATAAAATTATAACAAATCCAAAGGACATTTCTAATGAATTTAATAATTATTTTGTTGATAAAATACAGCCCAAATTAGTAGACGGCAGCCAATCTAAAGTGGGTAGGAAAATGGACATAAGAATGAACTCAATGTTCATGGCACCTAGCGTACCGAATGATATATATAAAATAATAATGTCACTAAAAAATACAAATAGCATAGGATACGATGGCCTCTCTACACAAATTCTCAAATCTGTAGCTAATGAGATATGTGTTCATTTAAGTTACATACTTAATCTCAGTATAAGTACTGGTATATATCCAGATGCTTTAAAAATATCCATTGTAAAACCAATTTTTAAGAAAGAAAATAGAGAGTTAATGGAAAATTACAGACCAATCTCGCTGATTCCAATTATTTCAAAAATTTTTGAGAAGTTCATCTACAAGGAATTATACAAATACTTAGAAAAAAACAATATTTTGTGTGAACAACAAAAAGGATTTAGACCAAGCAGGACAATAAATATGGCGATTTTTGATTTTGTCCAGAATGTCATTAACAATGTAGATAAGCGTAACCCTGTCTGCGCGATTTTTTGTGACATGACGCAGGCGTTTGATTATGTCCATCATCCTACACTACTAAAGAAACTCGAAGCGTATGGCATAAGGGGTAATGTTCTAGATTTGTTTCAGTCCTATCTACATAATAGACGACAAGTAACTGAAATTAACAGAATTAATTTAGTTAATAAACAAGACGAGACATACAGATCACACGAGCGAATAGTTAGTTACAGGGTACCACAGGGAAGTGTGTTGGGCCCTTTGCTATTTATTTTATATATCAATGACTTACCGGAATACATTGAACAACCATTGACTCTATTTGCAGATGACAGTACTGTGACGATACCTTCGAAAAGCGTAGATACATACGAAAGTGACATAAATATTTCTTTAAAATCTATAATAGACTGGTTAGACGAAAATAACTTAAGAATAAATATAAGTAAAACTAAAGTAATGCATTTTAATCAACGCATGCCAGATAAGAGCAATCTGCATGTGCAATATAATAATGAAAATATTAACGAGGTAGTAAGTACTAAATTTTTAGGGCTAGAAATAGACAAAAAGCTTAGTTGGAAGCAACATATAGAGACGCTCTGCAAAAAACTAAGCACATCTGCTTACGCTTTACATACTTTGTCATCGGTTATAAATCTAAACGCACTTCTGACAGCATACCATGGCTTAGTCGAATGCCACCTAAGATACGGTGTTATCTTTTGGGGCAACTCCACTGAAAGAGAAACGGCATTCAAAGCACAGAAAAGATGCATACGGTCTTTTTTAAAACTGCAAACTACAGATAGCTGCGTGCCACATTTTAAACTACATAAAATTTTAACTTTACCATGCATATATATTTTAGAAATGGCAGTGTTTGTAAAGTTGAACCCGGATCGTTTTGAGCGCATAGCAGACGCATTTCCACGAAATAGACGTGATAATAGTAGGCTATGTCTCCCTAGTGCGAGAACGACTTTAATGCGCAAGAGTGTCTACTACATGGCGCCAGTCATATATAACAAATTACCGTGGAGTTGGAAAGAACTAAACTTAACTTTATTAAAAAAAAAACTCCGAAACTTTTAAGTAGACAAAGCTTATTATAGTGTGACGGAACTTTTGTTGGAGAAAGGAATTTCTTGATTTAGAAAAAAAATATAATTATGATATTTAATTTCTGTGATTTTGTTTTGTAATTTAATTTAATAATTTAACAATTTTTTGTCTGTTTTTATGTTTGTGACATTTTAAATTTAATTTAACTTGATTTCTATGTAATTTTTTAATTTTTATTTTTATTCTTATGACATTCTTATTTTTTTGTTTTATTTAATTTAATTTTCGTGACATTTAAAATTTTTGTGACATTTTAAATTTTCATTGACATTTTATATTTTAATTTATTTTGAGTTTTTATGACATGTTTTATTTATTCATTTTTTAAAATGTGATTTTTATTCATTTGACATTTTTTGCGTTGTGTATTTTTTATGAAATTTTTAATGTACCTTAGAATGTCCAGTAGTTTGTACTTTTGCATGCCTTCTGGTTAAATATGGCTGATGCTTATTATATTTTTTATGTCACCGTTTTTTGTACCCATATTTGCAAAATAAATTATCTTATCTTATCTTAATAATAGCCTTTTTACACCACCTACTCGATAATGCCCTTTTATATGTCATACAACCGTCACTTAAAGCAAGTCATTCCATCCCTAGGGAGATAATATAATGTGGGCGATCCCTAGGGTATAATGCGATTTGAATTTGGAACATCTAAAACCGTCAACAATAAGTGAATTAAAATGTACGAGCATCAAACAAGTATATTCAAAATTCAACCTGACCACTAACAAAAACAAATCTAAATAAAACGTAGTTAGATATCTTACTGATGAGTTTCTAAAAAAACTAATGAAACAGCGGGATCTTTTGAATTTTGTGTTTTAAATTTCAAAAAGTGTTAAGTGATAGTTAACATTTACTTATAAATAATACATATATTTCTCTAATATATGATTTGTTTTACTAAATTGTCTTTTAATTACCACAGATGGTGTAAAAAGTAGAGTATCCAACACGGGGATAAAGCTATCTTTGTCTTGGGCGGCTTGAATTCCTCACTTCACTCAGGTTTCTTTATTAACTCCATCGCGATTCTCGGGAGTTAATTAGAGGCTGGTGTTTCTTAGCTAGTCAGCTAGGAAATCAGCCATCGGCCTCATCTAGTTTTTTGGACAGTTGCACTGAGCAGAATCTCTCGCTTCGCCCAAGAGCGGGATTTGTCATAAGATGATATTCCCATCAAATAAAAAAAATAAAAAAACTATAAAACCACTATATCCAAACTTTGGTTAGATCCCTCACTAACATTCGGGATTAAAACTTAGCAACCTTCGTTTCGTTCGGAATTCAACAAGCCGCCCGCGACATATAGACACTGCTTTATCCCCTAGGCACATAATCTACTACTTTAAGCAGCATTTTGAAGTAACCTCATGATGATCTGGAGAGTTAGAATTGTCATCTTTCACTAATTCGTCCGACGTCTAATCACTTGCCTAGCCATTTAAGATCGCCAAAGCTTTTTTTAACTTTTTCTGAAAAATAAATTAAAGATACAGGTTACAAACCTTACTTAATACTTCACAATAAGTAGGTATATAAAATTTATTCGGACATAAAATAAAGCAGCTTGTCAATTTTTTTTGTACTATAAAGTATGAATAATGTATTCGCTTTCAACGAAGACCTCGTCTGCCATTTTAATTTTATTCATAGTATAAAATTAATTCTAAATGAGATTTAGCCATAGCTCAGGATTTTTCATTCCTTAAACGTAAGTATCTCTAAAGATGATTCCTTCCGGCTCCATCATCAGATCATTTCGATAGTACCTTATAACCAAAGTACATCTCATGAAAATTAAATAATAATAGTAATGCTCCTTCACCATTTTTTTAAACGTTACGTTACGTTACGTCGCGTCGTTGCGTCGTCGTCGTCGTTATGTCGTTACGTTAGCATTTGAGCACGTCTCACTTTTATGGGTAACGCATTTCACAAACCAGTAGCTGGAATTGTAAAAGATTTGTCAATGAAGGAAGTAGAATGCGTGCGAATACTTAATTTAAGGTTTTTCGATGATCTCAAGGACCGTTCTGAAAGCGTTCTTTAAGATAAAACAGGGTACAAGGATTAAATAGCACAATTTAAAGCAAAAAAGCATGTGGGCGTTCCGGCGAAGGCAAATAGGAACACATTATTATAAGGCTTTTAAAAATAAAAAGTACTTTAAGTTTTATTCTTACGTAATTCTATCTTAAAACACCAATTTGCTGTAAGTATAAGATGGTTATTAGTGAGTATCTGTAGAGTTGATGTTCCATTGTACTCTGATATACAACTTCTATACAGCTTACACCGTACACATGGACCGTCATGCAGCTATTATGCAGCTACTACACTGCTACTATTTTCCACTAACACTTAATGCTGTATAATTTTGGACACTTTTTGTAGTTAAGAGAGCTGTATAAGCTTATACAGGCTTTATACAGCTTAGACGGTACACCAAAACCTTTATATAGTTGTTATACAGCTTGTTGTGCTACTTAGGTAATGCCGAAAGACCCGTTTCTCAACTGACCTGACCATTGTTAGTCACGCAGTCCACCATAGGTACATTTTTTAACGGAATGACTTAGCTACGCGTCACTATGGCTTCCCAGTGAGGTACAACCCTAAGTACTAACCGGCACGGACGCCGACAGAAAAGTTCTCAAAGGGGTGCATCTTCAGAACCTCGACTTTCATACGATGTTTGATGGATATCTTTTATATAACTATTTGTACAGATATAGAAGCATGTAAGCTTGAACCCCCTTGCCCCACCCTCCTGAAACCCATGCGACACGGGTACACTTACTCTACTCTCCGAGCTGCTACTAGGAAATTCAGGATGGCAGCCCTAATAATATTTAGGTGGTTTCAACCTGGTTGAGAATTGAATTCACACCCATCCAACAGCCGAACGCTTTTGACTACCGCTCCGACGAGGTGGCCTTTTTGGAAATAAAAAAATCCACTCGAATTCGACCTATTTAGGGTACTCTACCAACTCACCAAAGACATAAATAAAATTAAAAGTAATTTATTATAACGAGACTGTCAGTAGTGAAAAACCATAAATAATCTTTTAGGTACCTATACATTGACAGTGGCAGTATAGACGTCACGGACGACGTACGGATCGGTTTGAATTGACATCCGGCAAAATATCTGCAACGAAATAGAAAAGAACCTTACCTAAGAAAGTTACCTATCGAAGAACCGCCACTGAAAACCATTCTGAAAAGAACTAAAAATCAAAACACTACTGACAACAAACACTTAACATAGTGTACGTAGGTACGTACGTACTATAAAAACAGTGCGCGACGTTGCCGCACTTCCAACTCCGGTACGCGGCGTTGCCGTTCCTCGGACCGGATAGCGGCCGTCCGGCGCACGGCTGCCGCTCCGCTCCGCCGCCGACAGTATTGTGTAAACTCGCTAGGGGAATATACGCATTTTTGCACAACGTTTACCACTAAATATTCATCCATTATAATATTCCCGTGACCTTTTCATATCTAAAATGTATTTCGTGTAGTTTGTTGTGATTTTTGTGAGAAATTTCAAGGAAACCGCCATTTTGAAACCGGATAGGAGCAGTTTGAAGACACTGATAATGTCGGACTCGGATACAAATTTAAGGTGGGTGACTGTCTGATACGCGCCCTTGTTGGTATTACGAATAATGTTTGATACGTAAGGTTAGGTACAATTATGTATTTGCAATTACTTGTACAAACTAAATAAATTATAGGTATTTAGTCAAATGTGACACTGACGAGTCTACGTCAGTGTGCGGAGTGAACTTTGCCTGCACTTTGTATTGTGGGCGTTCTATTTTGGTCTTTATGCTGGGGGTGTAAGGTCGCTCGGTGTGCATTTGGCGCGAAACTCGGTTCAATATTCGACAAACTGGTTCAAGGTCAACAGTGTTTACCCTGTTTGTGTTCTTGTTCTCCATGAACTTTTGTCACATAATGGGAGATATTTAGTCACCTAAGCCAAGAGTTAGTAGCGAAAGTCATGTCTAATTTGCCGTGTTCACTTTCTATCTATTTACTTAGGTTACAGGTAGGTTCATAAATAGGCACCATAGGTAGGTTATATCTGCCTTGTTTTTTTAGTATGTACCTACCTACCTATCTATTTGCAACCTACAACTCCCGACTGAGTCGGCTATGTTCAGGGAAAGGCATTCTTTTGTTTATGATTGTCTCCGCATGCCTCTGTATTGCTACGTGCTGCCTGACCACTGCACTTTCCGTCAAAAATTTCTGAGTCGGCACGAACAATGAAAAGCGACAAAGAAACAAATCATTTAGGTACCGATACACGATGACCTGCTTTTATGAGCTTACCTATGACCATTAGCGTATTCAAACATAAAGGTAAAATTCCTATTACCCTAAGTAAAAATTATGTTATTGTGGCAATAGATAGTGAAAGAATAAAACCGTGAGGTCATTTGGTAGACGTCAGTGACGGCACAATAGTACCTATTTGGTTGGTTTGGTTTGGTTTGGTTTGGTTGTTTGGTTTGGTTTGGTTTGGTTTGGTTTTGGTTTGGTTTTGGGTGTTTTGGTTTGGTTTTTGTGGTTTGTTTTGTTTATGATCTAATGATGGAACAAGCTGTTGACAATGTTGTTATTATCGAGGCACAAGTCCATCCAGAGTCCTAACTACGAAATAAATTCTATCAAATCGAACAATAAACTGCAAGAGCAGTCGCACAGAGGAATAGGACAATAACATAGATAATGAATCAATTAATGAGACTATCTCACAGAATGGGTTCTAAATTAAGCCACATATTTACACTACTTTCAGTACATCATCCAAATACTTTGCTGCCTGTACTATTAAAGTAAAGGCGGAAGTCAGAGCTGATGCTCTTATGAACAGCTGTTCCTTTTATTTTCCAGCTTGACCGTGCAGCACTTCTCTAAGAAGATGATCGCGACACGCGAGCTGATCCGGCTCGTGCGCCAGCACCAGTGCTTGTGGGACCGTTGCCACCCGTCCTACCGCGAAAAGGCAGGCAAGGACAAGGCCTGGCACGAAATCTACCTGGAGTTCGAGCCTGCCTACGATACTCTCGACGACCACAAAAAGAATCTTATAGGTAAGGAGCTGGAGAGAATCCTTTTTGTTTCTGTTCGTCAACTTTTGTTCAGTTTAGATTGAGCTACACTTTTACATAGGTACAGGAAGGACGATAAGAATCTGTGGCATTCAAGAGTAGGTTTCTTATAGACTGGTGAGATTTGACAAGAGGCCTGATCCTGAAACTTGTTTTGTTTCAAATAATAATCACCAAGTTCATAAATATTAAAACAGAAAATAATGTGTAATAAAAGTAGCCATGACAGTGTTTGTTTATAAACGAACTTACACCCTGATATTAATCATACACTAGCGGTTCGCCACAGCTTTGAAAGAGTGTTAGAAATCTTTGAAATGCTCGTCTTTTCCCTGATATAATATGCATGTATTCTACACCTAAACCTCTTTCATGAATCACTCTTCTGTCTATTGGTGAAAACTACATGAAAATCCGTTCTGCAGTTTTAGAGTTTATCGCGATCATACGTATAGACAGACATACGCTTTGGGGATTTTGTTTTATCATAAGTAAGGATATAAAGATTATTATTAAATGTTAGCACGTGTGGAGTATTATAGCTATGAACAAGCTGCACAATAGTTAATATATCTCGAGCCCACAAGTAACGATACATGCGTTATTGTCAGTGAGTGAGTCATACAGGCTTAGTTACTAGTTATGTTAATTAATCATTAACTACAGGAACACCATGGCGACAGCGACTGTCGCGACCCAGTGCTGGGCACGCCACAATTATGGCGGTAAGTCCCCTCTTTAAGGCGTGGCTAGAAAGACCTCACCTTCCACATGACGCAGGTTCTGACCGAACACGGTAAGTTCGGGAAGTTCCTGCACCGGATTCGTGTGGAAGTGACGTCCGGGTGTCGCCACTTTGTGGACCGTAAAGAGGACACGATATGGTAGAGGTGTGCACCGCCGGGGCACAGCACCGCCGTGTTCTCGTGGGGGCGATCGGCGGCAGCGATCTCTCGCGCCGGGTCTTGGTACAGGCCATGGTCCGAAGTGAGGAGGAGTGGCAGCCTCCTTCTGCGAAACAGTAATGCTAGTATAGGAGGAGGCCGACCACGCGAGGCAACGGTCCTCTCGCGCCAGTCGCCGGGATTCCGATCCTGATTACCGGCCACCGTAGGCGCGAGCTTGCGGACAGCGAGCAATGGGTAGCTCACTGTCCGACCGTCCGTTAACCGTCCGGACCGAGCTCAAGTTGCTGACGGCGCGTATTGTTCCACGCGCGCCTCAGGGAGATGTCTGCAAATCGTAGGGGCCTAGCAAGGTCGAAGCCTACTGGGGCCAAGGGTAGTGTGAAAGTGAAACCCTGGGCCCTGGGACGAAGGCAAAGAAGGAACAGAAGTGGGTTTTTAGCCAGTAAAAGTCTGACACTATCTCTCGCTCCACCCAAGAGCGGGATTTGTCATTACATGATTTTTCCACATAAATAAAAAAAAAGCTATAGAAACACCATGAGTAATAAAATGTGTAGATATTGAACAGTCAATGTAATTCGTGTTGTGGTCGCAAAGAGGAAAACAAATATTAGGTAGGTACTCATTTGATTTTTAATAATTCGCAGGTAATATAATAACAAGAAAATGGTACAATGTCAGAGACTCATATGTAAAGTCACGAAAACCTGGAATAAGAAGACCTTACGTGTACGCAGACGAGCTGACGTTCCTAGACCCTATCTACCTGGCGGAGGGAGACAGGAAGAGCAACAAGAGCTACATCGAGGAGCGGATGGACCACGAGGACGACGGAGACCAGGAGAACTCGCACAACTGGCTGCAGGAAGTGTTTGTGGACATCGACGAGTGCGCAGACACGCAGGTGGCCGACACCCCCGCCAAGCGACCCAAACTCGAGTATGGCAGCGTCGGCAGCAGTAAAGAAGAAAGCGAAGAAAACATAATAGCAGTCCTCGCCAACCTCATACAGAAGGAAGAAGATGAGGACAGATCGTTCTTCAAGTCCATTACACCCTCTGTCAAGAAGCTCTCCGAATCCTCCAAGTTCGAGTTCAGGATACAAGTGATGAAGCTGATAAACAGCTTGAAGTTGAGAGATCGACAAGTTATGAAACTTAAAAGAGAACGGACTTCTACTGTGGACTCTGACAGCGAGTGATAGATTGTTACACCTACTACTAGTTGTATATAAACATTAAATAATTTTAAGTATCAACAACCTATTTATTTCAATCGACGTTAGTACCTGTGTTGTATTAGGAAGTATCTGTAACAATAAATCATTGAAGTAAGCAAAAGGACATCAGAAGTAAATTATAAAATTAAGCTATCAATAATTGGTAAACGATTAAAAATAGGCTGGGGCTGTGTCGGTGCACACGGCCATTGGTTTTAACGTGTAACTTTTACATCTGGCAGCTGCATTTAGTGTTAAGATTGAAAGAAAACCAAATTGACTTGATTCTAAATATTTTAATACAATCATACACTGAATATAAGTTAGTGCTAAATAGCATTCCATTTAATATTCGACTATCGACAGCGGTACTAAAGGTCCACGCGGAATCGGTGTCGTGCCTTCGCAGCTTTCAGATGCTCCCGAAAGCGTCTTCTCGCTCGCTGGGCGCCTGACATCGGCGACCTATAACCCATCTTTCCGACGATAGATGTGTTTTATATTTCTGGCTGGCACTCGCTCGCCCGGGATTAGGCCGACATACCCACTGAATTTTTTTTTTTAACTTATTGGTTATGTTAGACTACAAATATCGTCCAAGACACATTTATTATTATTTAAATCGATTAACTTTATAAATTCACGAAAGAATTACCGCGCTATCACGTATGAGTAGTGAGTTATACTGAACATGAATAGAAACCATAAGAGCGGCGTCAGTTTCCGTTATTCTACGTCGAGCCCCTCCCCCTCCCCCGCCGCCCCGTCCAGCTCCGATGCAAACTCAAGGTCTTATCAGCAAGATGACTATATAAGCTAAATAATGACATTAGATTCATTTCTAAAACTTTCGTTTCGGTCCAGTTTCGTGACCTGGTACCTATATGTTTTGGTGAGATTTTAAAAACGTTTTACGTCAAAAAGATAATATCCACTCTTATCTCAATTCACGTGTGTCTTAGAAAGGATTATAAAATTATTTTAAATACCGTTCACGCAACTGTAGCACTTATTGTCAAAACTATATTTTCTAAAATAGCGTGCAGTTTTTCATGTATTATTAATTTTATTGTCGTTCTTAATAATTTAGCGATAAAATGATTGCATGGTTTGGGTAATCTAAGCGTTAATCTGATGCGATGCCGATTAATCTTGGTCTATATGGTGCTAGTGCTCTCATTACTCAGGCGGTCGCGTAGGGCCGCGTACTGGTCATCGAATTAAAACAAAGTATCCGGCTCGGAGGATCAGCCGCCATGACCAGTCAGGAGAAAGGGGAAACGAAGCCGTCCAAGGGAGTGGACCTGGACACGATCCTGGTAGAGGAGTTGGGCCAGTTCGGAAAGTATCAGATCGTGACTCTGCTACTCGCCGCTTTTCCTGTCATATTCTCTGCGTTTGCTTCCGGAGAATATATCTTCACAACCGCTAGGATAAATACAAGGTAAAGTATTTTTAATATAAATCCACATATAGATTCAAAATCTGGTTTACAGACAGAAGTCTTAGACAGATAGGTACCAATCCGGCATTGGGTTGATCTTTTTAGAGTCTGAAGATGTCAATTGATTACAATAATGTCAGGCACTCGTATTCCATAACAACGGTTTTATTAGTTAATTGTCGAGGGATTCCTGCAGAGCATATCTTCACCAAAATGAGTCTAAATTCGGTTTTTTTCCATGAAAATTGATGTTTATTGTATAATAATAACAATAATAATCATCTTTATTCAGGTAAGTTACACCCATATCATTAAATATACTGTACTATACATGACACAATTTACATTAACTTATTACCTAATAACACTAGTGATTAATAATAAATAAATAAAATTGCCTCAAATTTTGAATTAATTAATAAAACACAATAATTACATTACATAATACAAAAATAATAAATAAACTAATCATCAATATAAATTCAATCAAAAACAAAGTCAATCAATTAAAATCAAATTATATAGATTAAAATAATGATCCTGTAATACAGCATCTACAGGCTGCACTACATGTATAACAATAAGTTAGTCGCACGACAGGAGCTTTCCCGGCTCTTCCGGTTTCCGGTGCGGTCGTCCCTCGGTCGCCGATTTCGGAGGTTCCGCTGTAGTAGCTGTACGCAGCTATGTATCCTCTATTATCCAACCCAATGATTAAGTCGGGTTCAAAATATGTAGCTTAGCTAATCTAATAAATAGTGTATATAACAAAACTAGGGATATGTTGAATGTCAATTTTGGAACAGTTTGAATTAATACAGTGTCTTTAGATGTAAAATAATGATAAAATTTGTTTTCGAACAGGCAGGTTAGGTCAGAGAACTTCATTGATAATGTAAACTTGACCACCACTTGTAACTTAACAGAACTTGGCTTTACGTAATGTGTCAATCTCATCAACAATGAAGTTCTCTGACTTACTTCTAAAATAAACCCTTTAATAACTTCATTACAATCTCCAGGTGCCTGATCCCAGAATGCGATGGCCCCGACCCTGAGTTTTCCCCTTCCTGGGTGCTGAACGCCATTCCAGCCAGCGGTAGTTCCTTTGAAGCCTGTGAGCGCTTTGTGAACATCAGTACTCCGGCTGTGGTGCCAGACCCTACCTGTCCCGCTTCGCTGTTTGACTCGTCCAGAAGGCAGGACTGCAATGGTTATGTCTACGAGAACCAACTCAGTGTTGTTTATGACGTAAGTGTACCTGCAGCATTCCTCCCGCCCTTACACCAATTTACTAGTAGTTGAAGCAGCGTATTTTATCTTCTTCCGTACATGTCTTTTGCAAATTATTCAATAACAGCTATGTATTAATTCGTCTTTGGACGAATCATTTTTGTTTGCACCATCATCGCCGGTATCAGATTGATAATTATGGATTCTATGGTGCTGATTTACACCCGAGTGATCGCATTTTTAGTAAAAAATTGAATTTTACTAAAGCACTAGAAAAATCCACAACCCACTAAAGCCAATATTCCGTAATTAAATGGGGGGTTAAAACCACCAGTTTTAGTGGAAATCCACTAAGTTGACGACACTGGCCGTACGCCGCTAGACTGTTTTGTCTCAAATATTGTGTGCCGTGACGTAGACAAAACAGCCTGTCGCAGATGTCGTAGACCATTCTGTCTCAGACAGTCTTGTCTAAACTGTGCACAAGCCCTTATCATCGTGTTAGGCATCATGATTTTTTGTCTTAAAAGTCTTCAATATCAAAAGTTATTTGTGTTATGTTATTATAGATGAGCCCTTTAATTTTTACTACGTAGGTCCGAAGAATATTAATAGAGGTATCGCCACAGATCTTGAGCGCTCGGTGAAAGAGCGGGGATCGCTTTGTACGCAAAGCGTTTTTTTTTTTAAATGTACACCTATTTTATTTTTTCTTTTACCTAAGGTAAAACCTACCTGTACCTGTATATCGTTATAGTCGTTTATACCGCGTAAATCGAATGTTTAGAACAATTTGCCTGCTGCGGTCTTCCCGTCCGATTATAATTTAGGTGTCTTCAAGGCTAGAGTGAATAGGCTCTTAATAAACTAGTGCACCTCACCATCAACGACTGCTATTACTGCTTACCATCAGGTGGGATCGTATTTATGCACTAGTTTATACTAAATAAGAAAAAAAAAAGATTACTAAATATGTGAGCTAAAACACTTTGTTCACATAATTATGTAAATATAACGAGTATTTATAGATAATAATAATAATATTGGCTTCCCGTAGATTAGATATATTGTATCTGTTGTCTTATCGAGGTAACCTTTATTAAATCATTATTATGTGAAATTGGTTGATGATAAGCTGTATGCAACGGGAGGCAATATGTAAGCTTTCAACGGATCAAGTAAAGATGTAGGCAGGTTTATTAAAACAGCATTGCATGAGATAAGGATTGATAGTCTCCACTCAAAAAAAATAATTAAACTCTCCTGAAATCAAAATGAGAAAAGCGAAAAAGTAAAGAAACAAAGATAAGGACGAATACTCATTAAAATTTGATATCTATCTTAAATGTTTTCATGATAATTTGTTTCAATGTTTTCAATTTAACCTCGCATATTTTGAAAATTTTATAGCATCAATCAAGTTGTAAAAAGCTTTGTTTCGGGAATGCCAATGTGCGTAATTTATTATTTAATTAGCTAATTACCGACTTAATATTGATAGCGACAAGTAATCGCATGAGGTATCGTAATCTGACCGTCAAGAACCTAATCGTTACAATAATCAGTCTTTGTTTATTCATTAAAAGCCTAGGTATATCTATACGCTTATATTTATATTATCCTATGAGCAAAACATCGATAGCAGATGTTTTGCTCATAGGATATTCATCTAATCGTATAGAATATATGAATCAAGTGATAAATGTTTTAATGATTGAGGGAAACATAAGTTGCAATAAAAACCTTTACTGTTTTCAGATTTATTCCTATATATGTACTATAAGACCTTGCTATATGCCAAATTTCAGGATTCTGGGTCAAAAGGAACTACCCTATGAATTTTGTTTTCCTTGAGAGTGTCGAAATATACGTTTTTTGTGACCTAAACGACCGTATCTTTTTTTTTCGTTAACTTCGAAGTTTGTTTTTTTTCACAGCTTCAGGGGACCGCAGACCTAAGTATATGGTTTGATTTCAACTCAATACCTCCACGCGTTCTCGAGATAAAGATACAGAGAGACAGATAGACCGACAGACAGATAGATAGACGGACAACAAATTGGTCTTATAAGGATTTCGTTATTTCCTTTTGATGTACGGAACCCTAAAAACACTCAAAAGTGCAAAATAAGTCGGTGTTTCTATAATAGTTCTATCTCTTTGTTATTTAACACCGACTTTCGAATTTAAAGTTATTTTGTACTTTTTAGTGTTTTTTCTTGCATTGATATCGGTTGTTTTTTTTTTTTTGTAAAACGTTTTTTATTTCATACTTTCTAGTTGGTACCACCTGTACAGCTAAAAAGAACCCCTCAGTCAAACTTAAAGTGTGCAAGTTCTATGGTAAGGTACCTATAGAATTTAATCATTAAAACATAGCATAACAATTCCAATTAGCGAAGCCCAGGCCTACCTTCCTGCTTCATTACAGATCAGTTCGATATATCTCCGCCCCCCTTTTCTTCCAGTCAGTCATCGAATACATGTATAAAAAAAAACAATTTTACTTGTTACGATAGTTCTACTGTGATTCCATGAAGAGTTTCGTTCCATATCTTCGAAGTTCATCATCAGATCATAACAATATTTCTATGGGACCAACTTGGAAGAATAATCTTTCTATCAATAAATAATTTTCATAATCAGTCCACAATTGACTGCGAAATCGGCGAACATACATAAAAAAATACATTCAGCCGAACATAGAACCTCCTTCTTTTTGAAGTCGGTTAAAAAGGAACATGACATGAAATTCTCAGTTATTGATAATAACTTTTTTACTCATCATATTATCATTGCTATTGGAATTTTGGAGAGTATGGCTTGAGGAACGTCTAAAATGGTGAAATATAGTAGGTTCAGCTGTATTAAGGTCTTTTTACATAGCATGGGTAGGTTGACAGCAGTAATAAAATAGGCATCTTTAAAATAAGAAAAGGGTAGGTAGCTAGATTTTTTGAATCCTAAAGCTGTCACCCGCACCATCCTGGCGGTAGGTACTGTAACATATTTCTATAGTGATATTGTCATTGATTTATTCCTCATTCCAGTTCGACATGGCATGCGACGAGTGGAGGCGCTCGCAGATCGGATCCATCCGCACTATCGGCACGCTGTTGGTGCTGCCCATCACCGGGTACATCTCTGACCGCTGGGGTCGCCGCGTAGCGCTCACCATCAACGCCTTCAACACCGGCTGGATCGGTCTCGTGCGCTCCTTTGTCAACTCTTACGAGTGGTTCCTCGCCCTCGAGGTCATAGAGTCTTCGGTTGGGGCAGGAGCTTACTCGTCTTGCTATATTTTAGGTGAGGATTTAATGAATTTATCATTTACTTGAACTTGATCAAGCGACAGTAGTTTTGAAAAGTTCAGAAAATAATTTTCAGATTCAACATCACATGTTTGTATGAATAATGCGTAGACTAACACTTGATGTTTCATTGCAGTCACGGAGCTTGTCGGTCCCAAGTACCGTGTGATCGCAGGAGCCACTATCTCCACGTTATTCGCCCTGGGGCAGGTGATCCTCGGCTTCATCGCATGGGGAGTTCCGGCCTGGCGCCCCCTCACTCAAATCCTGTACGCGCCGCAGATCCTCGTCGTCAGCTACTTTTGGATCTTGTCTGAATCCGTCCGCTGGCTTATGAGTAAGGGTCGCTATGAGGAGTCGGAACAGATTTTGAAGAAAGTCGCCAAATCCAATAAGACGGTGCTTTCCGATAAGAGTTTGGAATTGTTACGTGCTACAGCTGAAAAGGAAAAGAACACTCCGAAGCCAAAGGAACCTTGGCTAGCTATTCTTGTGTTCAGATCTCGTGTGATTCTGTCTCGATGCCTGGTGTCTCCCATTTGGTGGATCACGAACACACTGGTGTACTACGGCATGAACATCAACTCAGTGAACATGACGGGTAACGGGTACCTGAATTACGTGGCAGTAGCGGCCATAGAGATCCCGGGCTACTGGACGGCTATTCTACTGTTGGACCGCATTGGCCGCAAGCCTGTGCTCATCTGCGCCTATTGGCTGTGCGCGGCCTGCCAGTTCGCGTTCGCTTTCATGCCTGACGGTAATTATTATTATTGTATCTTGTACTATGGTTATCCCGCAAGGGTTGTTCTTGGTGTCACTGCCTCTTTAGTCAAGTGTGTTCTCAAGCACAACTGCTGAGCATACGGTTCTGGGTCTTGGCTGTTCACTTCCCAAGCCTGAGAACCAGAGATTTCTCAGTAACAACAAGTATATAGTATTTCTGACAGGTTTATGGCAATAAATAGCTCTTTATTAGATACATAAAACGTAAGCGTAACTTGCAAATTGTGGGTGTACTGAAGGTTTACCAATATACCCTTCGGAGGAAACATTTGATGTGCTGTTACATACTTTTTACACAAATGTCCATGTTGCAGGTAACGATGGCTTGCGTCTGGCGCTGTACCTGTTCGGCAAGTACTGCATCGCCATCGTGATGACGTCGGTGTACGTGTACACAGCGGAGCTGTACCCCACCAAGTACAGACACAACCTGTTCGCGTTCTCGTCCATGGTGGGCCGGCTCGGCTCCATCACGGCACCGCTCACTCCCGCGCTGGTAAGTGTACCACCAAGTATAAGTCTATTATAGTACCGAGAAAATTTATTCGCGTTCTTATCCATGGTGGGTCGTCTTGGTTTCATCACGGTGACATTTTCACTAACACGTTTTCACCCCCTGGAAGTCAGTAAGTCCCCTCTTTGAGGAGTGGCTGAAAAAACGTCACGGCCACCTCACTTTCCATATGAGGCATGTCCTCACCAGTTATGGTAGGTTCAGGAGGTTCCTACACCTGATTCGTCTGGAAGAAACGCTCGAGTGTAGACCGCCCAGAGGATACGGTGGAGCATACAGTAGAGGTGTATCCCTCTTCCGCAGATCACTGCCATGTCTTTGTGGGGGCGATCGGTGGTAATGACTTCTCGCTTCGGGTCCTGGTACAGGCCAAAGTCCAGAGTGAGAAGAAGTCTTCCTCTATATTTCTCAAATGTGTATTTTTAGAATTTTAAGTGAATCCCGCGTGCACCGGCTGACACAACTTAATAGAATTGTAGATATTAAGATTTTTATTATGGGGTTGGTGGTGAGGTGAACCAACCATCGGTGCGGTTATTTGGCAAGAGAGGGTAGGACGGAAAAATGGAAAATTTGTACACCTGTCTAGTCAATAAGATGCATACGGTATTATAATGAGCTAATTGCGCGAGCTCCCCCTTAGTTATTTAAAATTTTAAATCACACCTTTTATTAAGGTGAACCTTGCGAAACTTACTCACGATCATTATCTTCGCAGGCTCAGGAAGTGTGGGAGCCGTTCCCCTCGGTGCTGTTCGGCAGCTTTGCGTGCCTGTCGGGGCTGCTGATCTTCACCACGCCGGAGACGCTGGGCACCACGCTGCCCGATACCTTCGAGGATGCTGAACAACTCGGCAAGGCCAAACCCTCATGATCTCGATAGCTTGTATCTACTAATTATATATAGTTTCTAAGACGTCTTGTAATTAAATTGTATATTTTATTTATAGAATATTGTATTTTTTTTGTGTTAAATCCAGTTTATTATCCTACAACATCTCATTTTATTCAACAAAGTCTCCAACAGAGCAACAGAGTCAGTTTGTCAAGCTCAAACAGATTCGCTTGTGGTTGTCACCAATAGACAAAGTAATTCATGAGGAAGGTTTAAATGACATGCATATTTACAATATAGAACAACCGAGAATGTCAAAGATTAGACGCAGCGTCTGCACATTTTTATTTGTTATTATCGTATGACCCAAAGGTCGCACTGCTGCTGTTCCCATAAAGACTTGGCCAAGTCAGCAGTTAGCCGATGCTATAGGCAGTATTTATAGTCGCAAATCGAAATCGATTTGACTGAATTCAAAAAGCTTTCACGAGAGGTCAGCTATGGATTGTTGCTTAACTGACTTCCCAAAACGCTCCTGACGAGCATGCATTAGAAACTCTTCGTTATACTGGCGATGCCAGTACGACTGTACACAAAAGAGCCCAGTTATCGCAGCCAAATTTCTCAACGAGCATAAATGACAGTTGTCATAATATTCATCAAGTGATGAATGACGTGCATGCAACGACATGCCCAGAAAAACATATTATCCTATGTTTTTATATGCTGATGGTAGCACGGTTGTTTTTAGTGGCATTAACGATGCTACCACACTTGAGAGAGAGATAAACCAACGTTTCCATTTCCGTGAATAATTTAAAAATAAACAGACAATATTAAAATAATGAGATTTGAGCAAAGGACAAATCATAAAAAACAAATATTAAATATGGAGACCAAATTATTCCAGAAGCGAGTACTACAAAATTTTTAGAACTGGAACTAGATAGAGATATGACTTGTAAAACTCACACTAACAATGTATGTAAACGTCTGCTATCTTGTTTTTTTATTGTAGGTTGGAAAATCATCCAATGACATCCTTCGCTCTTGGGCGGAGCGGGAGCATGTGACTTTTTCCTTCGTTGCTTTTCATACCAAGGCCAAGTCTTCCTTTCAGAAACAGACCCTTGGCCCCAGTAGGCTTCGACCCTGCTGGGCACCTACGGTTTGCTAAGAGGCGCGCGTGGGATCGGACGGCGAGCTACTCACTGCTCGCCGTCCGCAAGCCCGCGCCTGTGGCCCGAAATCGGGATCCCGATCCCGGCAGCAGCTGGGGCGTGAGGGCCGCTTCCTCGTACTTGCTTGTGTGTCCTCTTTTGCTAACATTACTGCTTCGCAGAAGGAGGCGACCGCCTGCCACTCCTCCTCGCTTCAGACCATGGCCTGTACGCGCGGCCCGGCGCGAGAGATCGCTGAAGTCGATCTCCCCCACGAGAATACGGCGGTGCTCTGCCCAGGCGAGGCACACCTCTACCGAACGCTATTTTCCTAAGGTTACGGCGTATCATGTGTATGTTACAGCTATACTTTACGCTACGGTATCATATATTGGGGTAATTCCACGAATTACACGGTATTTAGGGCTCAAAAAGGTGTGTTAGGTTAGGCGTTCAAAGAAAACGATATATTTGTTAAAAATAATCTTCATTTGTTTGGAACTCATAACAGCCGCGACATAGACATAGGATAATCGGTAGGTAAAAAAAAAGCAATTTTTCATAAAAGCTTCTTTCCTAGGAATGGCTCCACGGGTACACAACAAACTACCTAAATTTTTGCTAGAATGAAATTTTAACGTATTTAAAAATCAATAACACAATTTACATATATATATGAAGTACTATACAGTGGGTGAGTATTTATCAGACAGGAATTTATGTGTACAATAATGATAATGGTTACTTCTTATAGCGTGCAGTTTTTCATTTATTATTAATTTTATTGTCGTTCTTAATAATTTAGCGATAATAAATTGCATGATTTGGTTAATCTGATGCGATGCCGATTAATCTTGGTCTATATGGTGCTAGTGCTCTCATTACTCAGGCGGTCGCGTAGGGCCGCGTACTGGTCATCAAATTAAAACAAAGTATCCGGCTCGGAGGATCAGCCGCCATGACCAGTCAGGAGAAAGGGGAAACGAAGCCGTCCAAGGGAGTGGACCTGGACACGATCCTGGTAGAGGAGTTGGGCCAGTTCGGAAAGTATCAGATCGTGACTCTGCTACTCGCCGCTTTTCCTGTCATATTCTCTGCGTTTGCCTCCGGAGAGTATATCTTCACAACCGCTAGGATAAATACAAGGTAAAGTATTTTTAATATAAATCCACATATAGATTCAAAATCTGGTTTAAAGACAGAACTTTTCAGAATTTTCAAAATTTATTTAAAAATATAGTTTATATGATAAATTAATGAATAAATGGAATAATAATAATATTCAAATCACCAGATTTTGGAAAATGAATAGAGTCATGAGAGTTATAATAATCCCAATAGTAATAGCAGCAAAAGGTGTTATTCCAAAGCAAATATTCAATGGCTTTAATGTTCTCAATGGGTCTACCTTTTATAGCAGAACTTTTTCCGTCATAATATTGTTTTGCATAACAACGGATAGCATAAACTTCATTTCGCAGAAAATTATTTCGCATACACTCAGTTGTCATACATTCAAAACTCATAATTTTGTTAGTCAGAATCATCTTTAGGCATAATGTTTATATCCATAATAATTAAAAAGCAGAACCATCATATCGCAGAAAATTCACAGTCAGAATCGTTTTTTGGCATACATTTTACATCGATAGTGCAGCATGCATGTAGCATGCAAGCAGGCATGCAACATGCAGCATGCATGCAGCATGCAAGCAGGCATGCAACATGCAGCAGGCATGCAACATGCAGCAAGCATTGTTTCTGTCACGGCTCCGGCGCTGCGGGGTTTGGGCGGCGCCACGCGAGCTTATCGTCACAGATGGTTTTAACGCTCACCACCTGCTCCTCAGCTCGCGGGCCGCCCTACCCCTCCGCGCCTACGCGGGTTTAAATTACACTATAAGGGTAGGGCAGACAAGACTGCGTAAAGTCGGTTTCGCAGCGATTCGTTTCTGTCACAAAATTTTGCAGCACAACGTATTGACTTTTTATGACACAAATTTAATTTAATATTGAAAATGCTACCAATACATGCTATATTTAGAACATTCTATGTCACTTTTGCAGACCATTCGATTTTAAATACATTGCACGTAGGTTATCTAACCATTCGACAGCATAAATTTACTTTATTTAAATTATCAGTTTTATTCCATATATTATAAGTTTTTGATGTTTTGAACACTAATTTTTACAAGAAGATACATCTATTTTAATTTTTGATGTTCAAATATGCACCCATACCAAATAATCGTATCTCTAAATAAATGTTATGCTAAACAAAATTATGCATAATATTAATTATGGCAAAGGTAATTATGCGAAACAAAATTCTGCCAAGATAAAAGTATGCCATTGTAAATTCGGACACGTAAATATTCTGCCAAACAAAAGTTATGCTAAATAATTTTTATGCCTTAAAAATATTCGATTAAATAAGATTATGCCATGTGAGTTATGCCAAATAAAAATCGGAGTATCAAGATTCTGCCAAATAGAAGGAACCCGTTCTCAATGTATCAAAATAATAGGGGTTAAAGTATGAAATTGCCGTTTTATTGTAATAGGTACTTCGAATTGACATAGAAACTTCATGATTTGAGATTTTTGAGTGAAACTTTTTTCACGTGGTACCTGTGAAGTTTTTCTTTTGAAAAATGTGCAACATTTGATTATCGACTTCCAGTTGTTTTTTAATTCAGCTTAGACAAGAAAGATGGATACTTCGAAAATTTGAGTGATTATTGAATACAAGTTTCAACGCGGAACTAACGCGGCAAAAACAGCTCGCAATATCAATGTTGCGTTTGGAGACCCCGACTGCTAATGAACGCACCGTGTGATTTTAGTTTCAACGCTTTCGTCATGGAAACTTTGAATTGAAGAACGAACCACGTGGAAGACCGCCCACACAGGTGAATAACAATGAATTGAAAAAGATGGTGGAAGCCGATCCGAGCCAAACCACTCAGGAATTAGCGGCATAGTTTAATACCAATAGCTTACCAATAATATTGAGTAATTTGCGCCAAATCAATAAAAAAAAAAAATGAATATTGGGTGCCTCATGATTTGACTGATCTGCAGAAAGAAACGCGTGTTGAAACTTGTGTTGCCTTGTTGAATCGATACAGAAATGAAGGAATATTAAATCGAATTGTGACATGTGATGTAAAGTGGATTCTTTACGATAACCGTAAGCTGAAAATGCAATAGCTGACCCCAGGTCAAACGCCGCAATAGTGTTCTAAAGCAAAGCTTACCAATAAAGAGGTAATGGTAACTGTTTGGTGGTCTCAGCATGGTGTTATTCACTATAGCTTTCTCCGATCTGGTCCAGCAATAACGGCATATGACTGTGCCGAACACTTAATAATGATAGCAAAACTAGCAGTGAAAAAGCCCATGAATGGATCTTCACCATTATTGCTCCATGATAACGCGAGACCTCATACAGCACGAGAAACCGACGAATGGATAACGTTTCGTCATCCTCCGTATTCGCCAGACTTTGCTCCAACGGACTACCATTTTTTTCGTGATTTGGACAATTTTCTACGTGATAAAAAGTTTTCTTCTCAGAAGGCAGTACAAAATGCTTTCACGCAGTTGTTCGAAACTAGATCACCAGAGTTCTATCGCAAAGACATAAATGACCTTCCTATTAGATGGCAGCTATGTATAGATAATAATGATAACTATTTTGATTGAATAAATATGTTAAATTAAAAAAAACGTATTTTCATTTTTCAGTACAAATCGGCAATTCATACTTTAACTCCTAATACACATATTTAACACTACAAAAAGCGACAATTTTGAACAGTTGTCGTAAAGTGAAAATTTGTTACAACTGGACTTATATAATAATTTAAATTCAGTACAAAGTATTTTACTATCTTAAATCAATAATTAGGATCTCACCTTGGTTTACATCCGTGAAATTCTAAAAGAACACCAGTTACCTACTAGCCTGAGCAAAATTACCTAAAAAACCATAATAATATTCCACAACTATCACACAACGCCATCTAGTCCCAAGCTAAGCAAAACTTGTGTTATGAGTACTAAACAACTGATAAACATACTTATATATTTCTAAATACATACATATTATAGATAAGTTACACCCAGACACTGAACAAATGATCGTGCTCATCACACAAACATTTGTCCTGGGTGGGAATCGAACATACGACCTCCAGCATAGCAGTCAGGGCTACTAACCACTAGACCAACAGGCCAGGAAATAGATCACGTTGGGAGCTCGTGGTTGGGTCTCAGGTATTCGTATTCCATAGCAACGGTTTTATTTGTTCGAGGAATAATCCCTCGACAGAGAACAAATAAAACCGATTGAATTTAGACGCATTTTGTAGTAGATAAGCTCTGCAGGAATCCCTGCAGAGCATATCTACTACTAAATATATCTAATAAGTCAGTTGACTAGTTGGCTTTACGTAGTGTGACAATCTCATCAACAATTCTCTGACCTATTTTTAAAATAAACCCTTTGATAACTTCTTTGCAATCTCCAGGTGCCTGGTCCCAGAGTGCGATGGCCCCGACCCTGAGTTTTTTCCTTCTTGGGTGCTGAACGCAATCCCAACCAGCGGTAGTTCCTTTGAAGCTTGTGAGCGCTTTGTGAACATCAGTACTTTGGCTGTGGTGCCGGGTCCTACCTGTCCCGCCTCGCTGTTCGACACGTCCAGAACGCAGGCTTGCGACGGTTATGTCTATGAGAACCAACTCAGTGTTGTTTATGACGTAAGTGTACTTGCAGCTTTACTGTGAACCTATCTTCTTCTTTCGTACATCTCTAGTGACCGTCGTCTCAACAGTTGCCTCCATTCTTGCCATTTCATTAATCACACCACCGTTTCGACCTTTCGACCTTCGTCTACTTTTATGTCGTCAATATTCATACTCAAAATATGTTAGTGGTAACCACAGGCAAAATATAAGCTTGGCAATGATTTTCACTTACTTAAATTGTTCGCCTTTTATCTTTTGGGATTTCGCGTTTTCTTTTCTGTATTCCATTAAACTCATGTTTGATATATTGACTGATTCTTAAACAATGTCTAAAAAAATATAAAAATTATCCTGACACGTTTTTTACATTTGTTGGGGGATATTAATATTAAATCACACAAATAAAAAAAAGAATCACCAGTTGAATAATTAATATGTTAAGTACATTTTGGCTTTTTTTTAAACGTTTTAAAAACAGTCTATAACAAATAATTATAAAAGTTTAGTTTTCTTTTCCAACAGAACATGTTAGAACTTTTATCTCAGTATTTTCTTGCAATGCAATAACGTGTACACCATGTTTAAATAAATAAATTTTTACTTACTTTTTTTTTCTGTGTCAAAATCATCTTATGACATCCCCCGCTCTTGGGCGGAGCGAGAGATAGTGTTAGACTTTTACTGACTAAAAACCTACTCCTGTTCCTTTGTTGCCTTTCGTACTAGGGCCGAGTCTTCCTGTCAGAATCAGACCCTTGGCCCCAGTAGGCTTCGACCCTACTGGGCCTCTACAGTTTCTGACATCTCCTTGAGGCGCGCGTGGAATATTACGCGCCGTCGACGGCTCGGGCTCGATCCGGACGGTTACCGGACGGGTGGACGGCGAGCTACCCATTGCTCGCCGTCCGCAAGCCCGCGCCTACAGTGGCTGGAAATCGAGATCGGAATCCCGGCGGCGGTTGGAGCGTGAGGACCGTTGCCTCACGCTATCGGCTGCCTCCTTTACTAGCATTACTGCTTCGCAGAAGGAGGCGACCATCTGCAGGCCCAGCGCGAAAGATCGCCGCCGCCAATCGCCCCCACGAGGACACGGCATTGCTCTGCCCAAGCGAGGCAAACCTCCTCCGTGTGCTCCACCGTGTCCTCCGGGTGGTCCACACTGTGGCGACACCCGGGCGTCGCTTCCGCACAAATCCGGTGAAGGAACCTCCCGAACTTATCATGTCCGGTGAGGACCTGCGTCATGCGGAAGGTAAGGACGCCTTGTTGACTTTCCAGCCACTTCTCAAAGAGGGAACTTATCGTCGTAATTATGGCGAGCCCAGCACTGGGTTGCAATAGTCGCTGTCGCCATTCCGCCATGTGATCCCGCCGGAACTTTTCCCGCCATGCCGCGTAATTTCGCGGTAGCGGAGTTTCGTCCCGGCGTTGTATCACCACGCGCAGATCGTGCATGCGTGCAAGGACTGTTGCCTGCAGATCCCATGGTGGCTGGCCAGCAAGGAGGCTTGCCGCTTCGCGGGAAACCGTGCGGTATCCCCGCACTATTCGTATGGCCATGACCCTCTGGCACGCGTTCAGCTGGGCCACCGGTCGCTTTCGCAGTGACGGCGGCCACACCGGCGCCCCATGAAGGGCCATGGACCGGATGATGCCTTTGTGGAGTCTCCGGCAGGAAGCGTCTGGACTCCCAAGGTTGGGCAGGAACCGCTTGAGGGTAGCCCCAGTCCGATTCAGTTTGGGAGCCAAACGTCGGAAGTGCTCCTCGAAGTTTCACCGGCTGTCGAGGACGAGTCCCAGGTACTTTATCGTCGACCCGACGCCGATGTGAACTCCTCCTACTTTTAGTTGGGAACGCCAAGGCGGCGCGCTCCGAGGGCCATGAAAACACATGGCCTCGGACTTGTGCAGCGCCACCTTGAGTCCCAACTGCTGGATCCTATCAACGACAATCGCAACCCCGCGTGTCACTAGTTCAAAGGCCGCCTAAAATTTTTACTTACTCAACGTGCTGTTTGCCTAAAAACTGATCCTTTAGAGTTACAATATCCCTATAGTAGAACTATCTAAACGCTCTAGTTTTCATCTCCAAGCTTTACTTCAAAATCGTATTACAATAAAACTGTTCATCATCATCATGATACTTATACTTTATTTTTGTTTTTAACATAATCAGTTAAAGTTTTTCTTGTTACGCCAACAAGTGTTTTTTTGTTGACCAATATTATCGTCGTGTCTTCAGCACCATAGATTATTTGTGAGTCACATCCTATTTTATTTATTACAGATGATCCCTTTGATTTTTAACCGACTTCAAAAGGAAGGAAGTTCTATGTTCGGCATTTTTTTTTATGTGTGTATCTATTTCTCGGTCAATTGTGGACCGATTTTCAAATTTATTTTTTTGAATGAAAGGTTATGCCATGTTGCCAAGTTGGTCCCATAGAAATATTGTTATGATCTGATGATAAACTTCGAAGATAAGTAACGGAACTCTTCACAGATGAAAACAGGAGAACTATCGTAAGAAGTATAGTTGCTTTGTTTATACGTGTTGTCGATGACCGACTGAAAGAAGAGGGGGGATATATCGAACTGATCTGATTATGAAACCGGAAGGTAAGCCTGGGTTTGACTTATTTGTTATGCAATGTTTTTATGATTAAATTTTATAGGTACCTTATTTTAGAACTTACGCAATATTTAAGTTAGACTGAGGGGTTCTAACACATTGCTTTTGCAATATTTTTTATATTATTAGACGCCAACCACCATAAATTCGTTAGTAATTTATTTTGTTAACGTCTCATTTATTGATAATTGTAATATTTTTTTTTTTGCTTTTTTTTATGTAGCTTCTTTTTTATAATATGAATGTGAGAACACTGTAGACTCCGCGAATTCTTAGGTTAATTTCTATTACGACTCACTTTTTATTATGATTATTTTTATTGTACTTTTTAGTACAAGTAAGAACAACTTTTTTTTTAAAGAGTAACCATAAAATTTCTTGCCGGTTCTTCTCCATAGGAAACGACCAATTTGGAACCGTGCACTAGCTTCTGACGTTTTTTAAGTGTCCATGTATGCCTATGTGAAATAAAAAAATTTTGACTTTGACTTGGGTAAAATAAAAAACTTTTTACAAAAAAAAAAAAAATACAACCGACTTTATAAAAGTAAAGAAACAGATTTGGACGGATTTACTCATTAGGATTACATCTCGAATTAAAATGTTTTCATAACAATAATTTATTCAATCAGACTTCATCTAGTGTTAGTAAATTAAAGATGAAAAATTTCAGATTGCACCTAATTAGTTCAACCCTATTCCATCAGTACTCTAATTAGATGCTTTAATATAGGTTAGTCAAATTTATCCATGAACATACCAGATGCGCTGCAAAACCGTGGGAGCCGCAATAAAGTCCTAAGGGCGTTGTTGTATTGGACGCGCAAGGTTTTCCCGAATATGTAGTCCATTAGCTGCAGCAATAGAAGTTTTGGCAGTCTGCCAAACAGCGTAATCTGCTTCAAGCAAGTTGCATATCTTCTGATATGAAATATAAAAAATATGAAAAAAAAAAAAACATGTAAATGTAAATACCAACATATTTACGTTTTCATGATAAATTTTTTATCACGAAAATGTTGGTATTCATGGTATATTTTACCACGCACATTTTGAAAAATTTATAGCAACAATTAAGTTGTAAAAGATTAGTTTTGGAAATGTTAATGTGCGTAATTTATTATTTAATTAGCTAATTAACGACAAGTGTTTGCGTGAGTTATCGTAATCTGACCGTCAAAGAACCTAATCGTTGCAATAATCAGTCATTGTTTATTAATTTAGAGCTGCTATCGATGTTTTGCTCATAGGATATACATTTAAGCGTATTAAGTTAATGAATCTATCGATAAAGGATTTACGCAGCCTGTGATGCATACAGTATAACGATTGACGGACTTCCAACAACAAATTGACATAACTTGCAAGAAGTTATACGACATGTTATTCTCAGTTATAGAAAAGAAAGAAAGAAAAACAATTTATTTACTCGAAATGACGCAATCTTAAAACTAGCTAACAAACATAATCAATAGATGGGGAAGATATGTGTCACATCTGCGCAAAACGGCCAAACGCTCAGCATAATGCAATGGGCTCACAGCGCTGGTTTTCAGCGTGGACCGGTGGTGGTGTCGACATAAAGACGCACGGTGCAGTGTACAAAAATATTTGGATAGGAAAAGGAAAAAATAAATGGATTATAAAAAAGAAAAAAAAAACAAGATTAAATAAATAAATAAAGTGAAAAATACATTTATATAAAGTGGCAACACCACGACGCGCCCGTAGCACAATTTGAGCAAATCGTTTTTGATAATTACTTTATTTACCTATCATATTATAGCTATCCGAATTTTCGTGGAGTATCGGTAGGTACTGTAAGGTATTTCCATAGTGATGCCACTTGATTTATTCTTCATTCCAGTTCGACATGGCATGCGACGAGTGGAGGCGCTCGCAGATCGGGTCTATCCGCACCATCGGCACGCTGTTGGTGTTGCCTGTCACCGGCTACATCTCTGACCGCTGGGGCCGCCGTGTGGCACTCATAATCAACGCCTTCAACACCGACTGGATAGGCCTCGTGCGCTCCTTTGTCAACTCTTACGAGTGGTTTCTCGCTCTCGAGGTTTTGGAGTCCACGGTGGGGGCCGGAGCTTTCTCTTCTTGCTACATTTTAGGTAAAGATTTGATTTATCCACTTGCCTGAACTTGATCAAGCGACAGAGGATTTCAAAATTTTTAGAAATAATTTTCAGATTTATATGAACACACGTTTGTGTGACTTACGTTAACAAGTGATGTCTCATTACAGTCACGGAGCTGGTAGGTCCTAAGTGATCGCAGGGGTCACCATCTCCACGCTATTCGCCCTGGGGCAGTTGTTCCTCGGCTTAATCGCGTGGTGCTTGCCGGCCTGGCGCCCCCTCACTCAAGTCCTGTACGCTCCGCAGATATTCGTCGTCAGCTACTTTTGGATCTTGTCTGAATCCGTTCGCTGGCTTATGAGTAAGGGTCGCTATGAAGAGTCGGAACAGATTTTGAAGAAAGTTGCCAAATCTAATAAGACGATGCTTTCCAATAAAAGTTTGCAATTATTACGTTCTACAGCTGAAAATGAAAAGAACACTCCGAAGCCAAAGGAACCTTGGTTATTTATTTTAGTGTTCAGATCTCGCGTGATTTTGTCTCGATGCCTGGTGTCTCCCGTCTGGTGGATCACGAACACGCTGGTGTACTACGGCATGAACATCAACTCAGTGAACCTGACGGGCAATGGGTACCTGAATTACGTGGCAGTAGCGGCCATAGAGATCCCAGGCTACTGGACGGCCATCCTACTGTTGGACCGTATCGGCCGCAAGCCAGTGCTCATCTGTGCCTATTGGCTGTGTGCTGCCTGCCAGTTCGCGTTTGGTTTCATCCCTGACGGTAATTATTATTATTGTATCTTATTTATACGATGTTTTTATTTAATTCTTGATAGGTTCGCGCTTGACCACTATCTCACCTGATGTAAAGCGACGATGCGGTCGACGATGGAGCACGCTTACCTAGAAATAACCTATTCATCGACTTAAAGATTCCCGGGTTGTAGCCATCAGGAAACACAGATTCCGCAAGAAATTCCACTCCCTTAGCTGTACGCACAGTGAATGTGTTCCAAAAACGTTTCGTGCGTATAGGTGGGATGTCTACCATGTACCGGTGGCGCATTGCCGTACGCGTGGTGGTCCGATGATGTTTACTTAAGCCTGTTTTGCAAGAGCTGTCGGGTCCCTTGGTCTTACTGCCTCGTTAGTCAAATGTTGGCAAGCAATACTGCTCAGCATGCAGTTCTGGGCCCTGGCTGGTTGCTTCTAAAGCCTGAATTTAATTGGGTTTTATTTACTATCAGAGGTTTCTCATGACCAATAAACAACTCCTTATTAGGTAATAGCTTTTGCTTGCGGCTTCCCTCGCTTATATACTCGTAAATTATAGTATATGTCACCCAAGAATAAAGCTGCTTTTTATCGGTGAAAAAAATTTAGCAATCGGATCAGTGCTTTCAGGGATTACCTCCTACTAACAAGTAAACAAAAATATAATTCACCGCTTTATAATATTAGTATAGATGTGTAGACATAGGACCTCAGTGTAAAATGGTAGGTATACTGTAAGTTCACCCTTACCTTTCAGATGTTATTTGATGTAGGTACTGTTACTCAATTTTTACACAAATGTCTATGTCCCAGGTAACGATGGCTTGCGTCTAGCGTTGTACCTGTTCGGCAAGTACTGCATCGCCATCGTGATGACGTCGGTGTACGTGTACACAGCGGAGTACAGACACAACCTGTTAGCGTTCTCGTCCATGGTGGGCCGGCTCGGCTCCATCACGGCACCGCTCACTCCCGCGCTGGTAAGTGTACTACCACCGAGAGAATTTGTTCGCGTTCTTGTCCATGGTGGGCCGTGTTGGTTTCATCAAGGCGCTACTTTCACAGACACTTTTTTGCCCTCTGGATGTGGATGTTATTAATTCGGGATATAACTTAGCGGAGCATGTAACTTGTGGCGCTAGATGATACATCACTTTAAGAGCATAGGTGAACAAATAAAGGGTCAGGGGTTAGTATATGAAGACTAAATTGTTTTACATGGGGTGCAGGGCGGTGGTGAGGTGAACTGATCATTGGCGCGGTTAGTTGACAAGAGAAGAAAAAAATGAAAATTTGTTCTCCTGTCTAGTCAATAAGATGCATTCGGCATAATAATAAGCTTATTGGCTAACACTTCTAACTTGCTCACAATAATTATCTTCGCAGGCTCAGGAAGTGTGGGAGCCGTTCCCCTCGGTGCTGTTCGGCAGCTTCGCGTGCCTGTCGGGGCTACTGCTCTTCACCACGCCGGAGACGTTGGGCACAACGCTGCCCGACACCTTCGAGGATGCTGAATAACTCGGCAAGGCCAAACCCTCGTGATCTCGATAGCTTGTATCTACTCATTATAGTTTGTAAGACGTAACGTTAAGAAATTGTGTATTTTATTTATAATTTGTTCGTTTTTGTATTAAATACTGGTCGTAATGGTAATTTATTATCATTTATCTTTTACATATTATAAAACAAAGTCCCCCACCGCGTCTGTCTGACTGTATGCTCGCGATATACTTGAATACTAGGTACTGGACGGATTTTCATGCGCACTATTTCACCAATAGCCAGAGTGAAGTGGAGAAAGTTTAGATATATAATAATTATAATACCGAAGCCGAGAATAATAAAGATTTGAAGAAGAAGCTGGGACGGGTCGCTAGTACAGTTATAAAATATTGAGAACTAAAGATGCAAAAGTAAGCGAAGAGAGCTCGTGCGTGTGCACCTGTATAGCCCTGTACACACTAAAACCACCAGCCACATTGCAAGTGCAAGAGTATAGCAGCCATCTTGCGATTCCAGAGATAGCCTCATTTTTCATGTCAGCGCCATACAAAATTTCTTAAAAAATTATAACTCTTTTGTTTGGCCGACTGGCCTGTTGGTCTAGTAGTTAGTGTCCCTGACTGTTATGTCGGAGGTTGTGGGTTCGATTCCCACCCAGGACAAATGTTTGTGTGATGAGCACGATCATTTGTTCCGTATCTGGGTGTAATTTATCAATAATATCTATGTAATTAGACATTTAAAAGTGTGTTTATCAAATCAAAAATATTTTTATTTCACATAGGCCTACATGGGCACTTATAAAACGTCAGAAGCTAGTGCACGGTTTCAAATTGGTCGTTTCCTATGGAGAAGAACCAGCAAGAAACTCCATGGTTACTCTTTAAAAAAAGTGGTTGTTTACAATATTTTCATATTACAGTATTAATAGATATTATGTAAGAAGTGTGTAGACCTGTGTAGATCAGTCAATATTGTACAATAAAAATAATCATATTAAAAAAAAGTGAGTAGTAATAGGAAGTAATCTAAGAATTCGTGGACTCTATAGTATTCTCACATTCACATTATAAAAAGAGGCTATATATAAAAAAAAACAAGAAAAAAATTATAATCAAAGAGCGCTTTTCTGTGAGACAGATCGAATAAGACAGTTTATTTTGTTCAACATACATACATTATATTTATGGTCTAATGTACCAGCCAGCTTTATTTTGATATAAAACTAACACCGCCACTTATCAAAATAATACAGGTATACATAACAACTATATCCCGACTAAAACAAACAAAATAATTACATAACTCTTATGTCCTGTATGCCTAACAAAGACATAAGATAATTTGCTTTTGCATAAAGCTCTTGGCTACTAAACGAGCAGGGTAAAGAAAATTTTTGTCATTGTACAATTTTTTACGCAACACCCATTTGCTATTCACTACAGTTTTTCCACCTTTTGGCTTATCTACTTGCTCCCATGCATCATTGTCCTCAAAACACTTAAGTTCTTCTTTCACCACCTGTATCCACTGTTCTTTTTATGCTCCTTGTTGCGCTTCTTCGAAACTTAGTCCATTAGCATCATCAAACTTGTATACATATATTGTATAATTGTATTATATTTATATTCTATGGTTTATTAGTTGGTACCTATATCTATTCTATGGTCTATAAGTAAATCTATTCCTGTATTCGCCTTTTCACTCTCTTTTATTGCACATACCACTACTCTTCTCTGCATCACCCAAAGGTTGACTGGTAGAAAATGCCTAAGCCATTAAATCCGCCTCTGTACATTTGTGTGCATAAAGCATTAAATAAATAAATAAACATTTTTTCTAGAACATACATATTTGATATTCCATACCTTTCTGATTCTGCTAGGTCTTTCACGCTTCTCAGGGGAGTCATAAGCATCCTCGCACTTTCTAGGAACATAAGTTTCATCTGAACTATTTAAAGTTTCAAGTAGTCTTCATCTGTGGTTACTTCATTTGGAATTGCTGAATTCTTGACGACTGTATCCCCAACTGAACATGAGTCTCGATGTTTTTCAGTAATTGGTATGCTTATCTCAAGGTCCTTCTCATCTTCCATGACAATAACATCTCTACTTGTTGCTACACGTTTTGTTCTAGCATTATATAATCTATAACCCTTAACGTTATCTGGATAACCCAGTAGTATGCCTTAGCCACATGTGCCATTACGCATTTAGCATGTAGCGACATCTATGGCGTCACATAAGAACTAATCCTGCATCGCGCAATCAAAGTTCTCCGCACGATTAGAACATATAGAACAGCCCAAAATCATCTATCGGCCAGCTGCCCACCAGACAACATCCTGTCTGGCCGGAGGATCCTTCTCAACGGAGGTTTGCGCAACTTTACACTCTGTTCCGTCTACCTCCAAACCTTGCTACCAAAAATACGCAAGTGACTTATGTCTGGTTTGCACCCAGTCCAGATTTCATAAGGCGTTTTGCCATTCAGAGCAGGTAGAACTGTACGATTTTGAAAATAAACGGCAGTATTAGTAGTCTCTGCCCAGAACTCCTTACCCAGATTAGAATCAAATAATAAGCATCTCGCTTTTTTGACAATTGTGCGATTGTTCCTCTCTGACAAGCCCTTTTGCTCGGGGGTATACGGGTTACTGCTATATTCTTATTCTTATTCTTTATTGTACACAATTTTATATAGACAATAAAAATAGGACAGTTGATGTACATAGTGAATGATATCTTCATACTTGAGATACGAATTAAATTCTTTATTGCAATACTCACACCCGTTATCGCTTCTTAAAATCTTTATCTTCCTATTCGTTTGTTCCTCAACTTTTGTTTTAATTCTGCAAAACATCTCAATGCTTTTAGGGTTCCGTAGCCAAATGACAAAAAACGGAACCCTTATAGATTCGTCATGTCTGTCTGTGTGTCCGTCCGTATGTCACAGTCACTTTTTTCCGAAACTATAAGAACTATACTGTTGAAACTTGGTAAGTAGATGTATTCTGTGAACCGCATTAAGATTTTCACAAAAGTAGAAAAAAAAAAACAACAAAATTTGGGGGTTCCCCATGTTTAGTTTTTACTTATTTTTTTTTTTCACCAAACCCATACGTATGGGGTATCTATGGATAGGTCTTTAAAAATGGTATCGAGGTTTCTAATCTCATTTTTTTATAAACTGAATAGTTTGCGCAAATGACACTTCCGAAGTGGTAAAATGTGTTCCCCCCCTCCCTGTAACTTCTAAAATAAGAGAACGATAAAACCAAAAAAATATATGATGTACATTACCATGCAAACTTCCACCGAAAATTGGTTTGAACGAGATTTAGAAAGTAGTTTTTTTTTAATACGTCCAAAATCGTAAACCGCAATTTACCATTCAAGTTTGTACGGAACCCTCAGTGCGCGAGTCCGACTCACACTTGCCCATTTAATTAAATACGCATGCATCCTACGACTGTAATCATCAATAAACAGTATAAAATACCTGGAACCGCCCAATGATTCATGCTCCATAGGTCTACAAATATCGGTATCAACCAATTGAAGTAGTTCTTTGCTTCTTGAACCCTCAGATGTAAAAGGCAATCGCCATTGCTTACCTTTACAGCAAACTGTACATGAGGTCAATTTATCCTTTAGTTTCATACCTTCACTGGTCATTTTATTCAGGTATTTGCTATTAACATGACTTAAACGACGATGCCACGTAATGTCTGATGTAGCTACATTCGCAACAACACTGTCTGGTACTATCAACTTGTACACTCCATTATGCAATACAGCTGTCGCCACCAGTTCATTATTTTTCGTAAACTGAATTGTACTAACGGATTTTATTAACTGGCTGACTGGCAATAAGTTGGTAGTCAATCCTGGAGCGGTGTTTCTATAATAGTTATGTCTCTTAGTTATTTAACACCTACTTCCGAAATTGAAGTTATTTTGCACTTTGACTGTTTTTTTTTACATTGAAATCGGTTGTATTTATTTTTTGTAAGAAGTTTTTTAATTTACACTTACTTAGCCAAACATAAATACCTTATAGCCAGAGTGCATCTCATGACAATTTTAATAATCCCAAACACGGTTAGATTACATTAATTTATTACAGAGTTTCGGTGCTTAACTTCAAGCTTCATCATCAGATCAGTTCGATATATTCCCCCCTCTTCTTTCAGTCAGTCATCAACTACACGTATAAACAAAGCAATTTTACTTGTTACGACGGTTCTGTTGTGATCATATGATGCGTTCTGTTCTATATCTTCGAAGTTCATGATCAGATCATCGATCATAACAATATTTCTATGGGAAGTTGGTCCCATAACCATAACCATTCAAGCATAACTATTCAATAAAGCAAAAAAAAAAATCGGTCCACAATTGACCGAGAAATCGGTGAACATACATAAAAAAATACATTCAGCCGAATCCTCCTCCTTTTTGAAATCGGTTAAAAAACTGAAGTGGAATTGGACAGGCTGTATGATAAGAAATAAAATGGAAAAATTGACAAAAGCTAGTACTGTTTGGTATTCTAGAGATGAAAAAAGACGCAAAGGACGTCAAAAAATGAGATAGGAAGATGACATCAAACAAACAGCTACAACAACATAGCAAAGATGATCAGCAAACAGGGAGGTATGGGAAACTTTAGGGGAGGCTTATACCAGAGGGCAAGCTGATAATAATGTGACCGATGTCGAAAGTTAAATTGTATCATAAAAAAATTGGTTGCCTGTAAAGTCGGTATACGGGCGAAAGTTTTACGTGACAACGACTTTGAGTGGTAAAATAATTTTAATGTGAATATTCATTCGTATAGTAGTCTGTCTCTCTCGCTCTTAGGCGGGCTAACCATGCCCGAGTGGAAGGGACGCGTGCCTCTCACTCGCTCTCATTGTGAGCGCATAACGTGAGCGGAGCGTAACGCAGTTTCTTGAAGTGTCACCCGGCAAACCAATTTATAAGACGTTGTCACGTCAAAAAATAATATATATATAGACTGACCCGTAAAGTATCAAATCTGAAAAATGTTTTTTTTTAAACTACTGTTTTAAGCTTAGCATATAGGTATATTTTAATATGCATAGTAAAAAACGATAATTATCAGTGCTTATTGCTTTTTATAAATCGAATAATATCGGAACGTAACAGTTAACCCAATGTATATGGACGAAAGTTAAGTATCGTGTGCGTACGCGGTAGTAGCAAGTTTGCCACCCATCGATGCATGCAGCTGCAGTCTGGTCGTGATTTTATTTAAATTGTACAATAAGTTATGGCATTATTAAAACATTGTTTTGGTCTTTTCTCAAAGTATTTTGCAAGTAATAAATCGGATCTGGTAGTTTCGAAAATTATTTTGTTTTTTTTTTTTTTTAATATCGAAAATGTCGTTAACAATTATGTAAGTGTGGTAATTTTATTAAAATTAACTTATTAAAATAAATTGGAAATAAGAACAAATAGAAACACAAAGTAATTCATTAGTAATAATACAAAGTAGCATGATAATTTTATAAATCAATAATATAGTATGCAGATAGGAAATGGATAGAAAATGAATTATAAGTATAAAATTGATTAAAATAAATATATTTGCAGTTACTTTTTAAAATACTAAGTAAATAAACATGACTGGACTCAAATATTAAATTTCAATACAACAAAGAACTTTTACTTTACAGCAATAAAGAATATCTTATCTTAGAAATAATAGGCGATTCTAAATAATTACAGTTACATGAAAATATTGGAAATATATCAAATTATTGCATGTAAGTAAAAAATGAAACAGTTTTAAAATTATAATTGAAATGTATTTATGTTATCAGCAATAAAGACTATTTGAACTGAATTTGAAAGACGTGTCAGCAGACTAGAAGAGTAGGTATTTGTTAAGAAAATATCACAGTCAGGTGTCTCGCTGGACTCCGCCCCAGCCCAAAGCCCTGAATGGCCCCATGAAGTGGAGACATAGCAAAACATCGACTCTTCTGTGCTACCTATTATTATACATCAATTTATTCTAATTATTTAAAATAAACGTTATATCTAAGTTAAACTCACGTAAGTTCTGGGATAAATACTTTTAGAGATGTAGAAAGATGTATAAAAATTCCCTGTGCATTTAATGTTATCTATGGTAGTCAAAAGTAGAAGAGTGAAACTGTCGCAAAATGACAAAATGTCACAAATATTTAGACAGTAACGCCATGTTGTGACGTCATAGCTGTCAAATCGAAAAATTGGGTAAGGTGAGCAAAACAAGATATTTTTTAAATAATATCTATTATGAATTGTATGAATTTGAGTAAGCGAAAAATGAACTAACGACAAATATTTATTAATAATAAAATCCAGAACGAGCATACTAAAAGTGGGTTGTAATTAATCCATTTCGGATATTTAAAATTCTAGATGTGCGACTAAATTGTATGAAATGAAATGTGTAAGGCCAGGAAAATTTTTAAGTATCGACTGAGATGGTGTCAAAACCATGAAGAACAGGTGAAAATGGATATTTTGGCCTCTCATCACTCAAAAAACGATTTTAGATCTTTTTGGTAAGCTACAAATAATTGAGTTTATTTGTAACAAACCAGTTACTCCTGTGTGCGTCGATGGCGTAAGTGATGCTGGTGACATAGCAGATCTGTTTCGACAACATTTTATTGTCAAATCACCATTGAGCTCCCCGCAATCAGTGATCAATGTTATGAACGGTGAAAAGATAGGTTTTAGATGTACACCTAGACAAGTGAAGTCTATAATCAATTCAATGATTAGAGGTAAATCTCCCGGCTATGACGGGTTGAGCATTGAACATCTGCAGCATGCTGGGCCCCACTTACCAAGATTGTTGGCTATGCTGTTTAACCTTTGTCTGAGCCACTCTTATCTGCCTGAAGAGATGATTAAAACAAATTTATACCTATTGTTAAAAATAAGACAGTTGATCTATCAGATAGAAATACCTACAGGCCTATCTCTCTTGACACAGTGGTGTCGATGGTGTTTGACAGCATGTTGAACTCACAGCTGACCAAACACATTGAACTTCACAACAATCAGTTCATTTTTCGGGGCGGACTATCCACTGAAAGTGCGGTATTATGTGTTAAGCATGCTGTCAAATACTACACAAGCCGTCAAACTGCAGTTCACGCGTGCTTCCATGATCTTAAGATAAGATAAGATAAGATAAGATAAGATAAGATAAGATAATTTATTTTGCAAATATGGGTACAAAAAACGGTGACATAAAAATATAATAAGCATCAGCCATATTTAACCAGAAGGCATGCAAAAGTACAAACTACTGGACATTCTAAGGTACATTAAAAATTTCATAAAAAATACACAACGCAAAAAATGTCAAATGAATAAAAATCACATTTTAAAAAATGAATAAATAAAACATGTCATAAAAACTCAAAATAAATTAAAATATAAAATGTCAATGAAAATTTAAAATGTCACAAAAATTTTAAATGTCACGAAAATTAAATTAAATAAAACAAAAAAATAAGAATGTCATAAGAATAAAAATAAAAATTAAAAAATTACATAGAAATCAAGTTAAATTAAATTTAAAATGTCACAAACATAAAAACAGACAAAAAATTGTTAAATTATTAAATTAAATTACAAAACAAAATCACAGAAATTAAATATCATAGTTATATTTTTTTCTAAATCAAGAAATTCCTTTCTCCAACAAAAAATCCGTCACACTATAATAAGCTTTGTCTACTAAAAAGTTTCGGAGTTTTTTTTTAAATAAAGTTAAGTTTAGTTCTTTCCAACTCCTCGGTAATTTGTTATATATGACTGGCGCCATGTAGTAGACACTCTTGCGCATTAAAGTCGTTCTCGCACTAGGGAGACATAGCCTACTATTATCACGTCTATTTCGTGGAAATGCGTCTGCTATGCGCTCAAAACGATCCGGGTTCAACTTTACAAACACTGCCATTTCTAAAATATATATGCATGGTAAAGTTAAAATTTTATGCAGTTTAAAATGTGGCACGCAGCTATCTGTAGTTTGCAGTTTTAAAAAAGACCGTATGCATCTTTTCTGTGCTTTGAATGCCGTTTCTCTTTCAGTGGAGTTGCCCCAAAAGATAACACCGTATCTTAGGTGGCATTCGACTAAGCCATGGTATGCTGTCAGAAGTGCGTTTAGATTTATAACCGATGACAAAGTATGTAAAGCGTAAGCAGATGTGCTTAGTTTTTTGCAGAGCTTAGTCTTTCGAAAGCTTTGACCTGGTTTCCTACGATTTTCCACTAGTTGACCAACAGAACTCATCAACATCTGTGAGTTCTGGTACGGAAATCAGGTCAATTGCGTGCGATGGTCGGGAACCATGTCGCAATCGTGCAGGTTGGAGTGCGGGGTGAGGCAGGGGGGATTGTCCTCGCCATCCCTTTTCAACCTGTATATGAATGATCTGATTGTGGCACTCGGGTATGTAGTCACATAGACGGAATTATTGTAAACAATATAAGCTATGCTGATGACATGGCGCTGCTGAGTGCTTCGGTATGTGGCATTAAGAAACTGTTGACCATCAGTGAAGCATATGCCCACGAACACGGATTAAAATATAATCCACTCAAAAGTGAAGTCATGGTCTTTGAGGCCAGAGGAAACAGTACAGGTGACGTGTTTCCCAATATTACGCTTAAAGGTACAGCTTTGCGTTGGGTGTCTAAAGTTAAGTACTTAGGACATTTGCTGACCTCTGACCTCAGGGACAATGATGACATTGGGAGGGAACGGAGGGCGCTGGCAGTGTGGGCGAACATGATAGCTCGCAGGTTCGCACATTGTTCGACAGATGTCAAAATTATACTTTTTAGGTCTTATTGTACTTCATGCTATACGTGCAGCCTGTGGGCCAATTATTCCCAAAAGCCTTACAGTGCCGTCCGAGTTCATTTTAATAATGCGTTCAGGATGCTGATGGGGCTGCGGCGATTCTGTAGTGCATCAGGGATGTTTGCTGAACATCGCGTCGACTGCTTTTATACTACGGTAAAAGATGCGCATCCCTGGTGCGTAGATTGCGAAGCAGCGCCAACAGCATCCTTAGCATGATCGCTAGTCGGCTGGACTGTGGCTACATGAATCATTGTTCCGCCATTTGTCATGGAATGGCACAATAGTGATGTTTTTTTTTACATGTTTTGTTGTGGGTAGTTTTAAGTATTACCAACACTAGTCTATAAGAACATTGTTACTAACAAATTGGACACCATGATCTGAAATAAAGTATTTATTATTATTATTATTAAATTACTAAGTGAGCGACAAGAAATAAAATTGAGGTTTTACATAAATGTACTACTAAAAAAATCATTTTAAGAAATGTTTTCACCATTGTCTAATTATCTAGTCGCAGGCAGATTCATCATTTTGATCTGGGTGAAATAGGTTAGGTTAAGTTAGAACTGTGACCAACCGCGCGTGAGCCGAGTGATCGAAGCGAGCGGTGCCGCGGAAGCGGCCGGCGAACGCTACGTCCAAGTCGCTCACAGATTTTATTTTACCATTTTCTAATTATCCGAGTTTTCGCAATATCCGAATTATCAAATTAAATTGTGACATACATAATATATAAATATCGATATTTAGGACATTCGATACTGTGTAATTTGATACTTAGGACATTGGACCTAACGTTGACACTCAAACAAATATTAGGTCACTCAAATATTTTGAAGCTTCTCATTTTGTATTTTAAGTAACTCAAGTTAATGTTTGTAAGTTGCTGTTCTGTTGATTTCTCGTCACTTGCAGTTAGTCGCTCACTTACTAATACTATCACCTAAATTAATTATTTTAGTCACTTAAAACTTTAATTTACAGTCACTCGTTTAAATACTATCCATATTTATTTACGTATTATACACAACATACAAAAAAATAATAATAAAAAAGCGTGTTACGCCGACCCTAAATAAGAAGGGACAAGGGAGAAGAAGATGATGATTTATTTACTTATTATGAACGGAAAAAGTCCCAATCCAATTTTACAATTTTGCTAATCTCTGCGTCACTGTGTAAAGTGTAATAAAAGAAGAATGCGAATTGTTCCTAACAATGAAAATAAGAAAGAAAATTGTTTTTTTTTTTAAACTAATTATGACTTTAATAATATATTTAGCTAATTTAGATTAAATAGTAACGTGTTTACTTCACCTAGAATTAACTAAAACTCAGTTATGCAAATAAAAAAGAAACCGTTATTATTACGCAAATAAGTTTTCTTTGCTAACCATACTTTTCAATCAACATTTGACTGATTGGAACGCATAGTATAACCTGGTTTATCCGAAGCTTTCAGTTCTTTGAATTTAAAGGGCAGATTTTTTAAGCTAGTTGATAAGTCAAAGGACTAATGTAAATATAGCATAGATTCCTATCACCTGCATGACAGACACTGTGCTTTACTTGTTAATAACATCTTGTCTGTACCGTGATAAAGTCTTAGCACATGATTACGTTTAATTAGAATGGTACGCATAATGGTAATGCATATTTTATCAGTGAGTCCTCCAAAATGTGGATAAGGAGCAGTTTATTATGAAGTCCATGAAAAATTATAGCACGACATTGTGGTAATTGCACACGACAGTAACCCACCTGTAAACTGGCAGCAACAAAATGTCAGAGCCGAAGCAGGACCCGAAACGTGACCAAACGGAATCTAAGTTACCCGAAACAGTTGATGAGGTTGGTGAGGCCAAGGCACAGAATACAGTTGAAATGGCCCCTCCAGATGTACCTGAAACCTTGCCCCAAGTAGAATTGGATACTATACTCATAAGCGAGATTGGCGAATTTGGAAAGTACCAGTTGCAGTCTTTAATAATAAGCATCATACTGGTGATCTTTACTGGTTTTTCGAGCATGAATTATGTTTTCACCACCGCGCTGATACCTACCAGGTAAACTGAAATACCACCGTTAATTTCGAAGTATCGTTCACCTAGATCCAATCCCTTTTCCAAACGATGAGAGACGAGACTGGTAGCTGACCATAAGGCTACCAGTCTAACCGATCGCAGCTGTGTACCGTACCGTATTTTAAATGGAACGATTGTCTATCTGACCTACACAACTCGATGGGCACGCGATAATAATGGCGGTAAGTCCCGTCTTTGAGGCGTGGCTGGAAAGACCTCACGGCGTTCATACCTTCCGCATGATATAGGTAGGTCCTCACCGGACACGGTGGAGCACACGGTGGAGGTGTGTCCCGCCTGGGCAGAGCAACATCGTGTCCTCGTGGGGGCGATCGGCGGCGGCGATCTCTCGCGCCGGGCCTTGGTACAGGCCATGGGTCGGAGCGAGGAATAGTGGCAGGCGGTCGCCTCCTGTGAAGCAGTAATGCTAGCAAAGGAGGAGGCCGCACGCGTAAGGCAATGGTCCTCATGCCCCAACCGCCGCCGGGATTCCAATCCCAATTACCGGCCACCGTAGGCGCGGGCTTGCGGACGGCGAGCAATGGGTAGTTCGCCGTCCGACCGTCCGGTAACTGTACGGACCGAGTCCAAGTCGTCGACGGCGCGTACTGTTCCACGCGTGCCTCAAGGAGATGTCAGTAAACCGTAAGGGCCCAGCAGGTTCGAAGCCTACTGGGGCCAAGGGTCTGCTTCTGAAAGGAAGACTCGGCCCTGGTACGAAAGGCAACGAAGAAACAGGAGTGGGTTTTTAGTCAGCAAAAGTCTGAAACTATCTTTCGCTCCGTCCAAGAGCGGGATGTTATTTGATGATTTTCGACCGAAAATAAACCTACACAACTCGGGGTAACACGATGTCATTGACAAGACTAGTGTCAGATTTTTAGGGCTTCCGACTATCGTAGTAACTGTCAATGATTTCAAAAGAAGATTTAAAAACTAACAGTTGGGACTAACGGACTTCATTTCGAAGAAAATCGTTTCGCATATACTCATTTATCAAAAAGAAACTCATTAATATGTAAAACCATCATATCGCAGAAAGTTTACAGTCAGAATTGTCTTTTAGCATTTCACATACATAACAATTGAAAGGCTCATACAAGTGCAAGCAAGCAATCAATACGCGGCAGGCATGATTTCTATCACGACTCCCGCACTGCATGGCTCCGACTATCCCACGCGAGTTTATCGTTGCATAGATGGTTGTAACACCTGCCTCTGGATGTTCTTTCCAGATGTCTGATACGGGAGTGTGAGAGCGAGCCGACGGAGTTCGCCCAGCCTTGGGTGACTCACGCGGTGCCGTTGGGGCACAAGGGCTCGCTTGACTACTGCCAACGTTACGGGCGCGCAGCCCCGGGCCCCCGACCACCCGGGGCCTGCCCGGCCGAGCTGTTCGATCGCAGCAAGCGCCTGCCTTGCGACACGTACGTGTACGAGAATAGAAACAGCGTCGTTTACGACGTGAGTTCACGGCATCGGTGTAAATATTTGGACATATTTTGAATGGGTATATTATTTATGAGCAATTTTTTTATTTGTATATAAGTTTGGGCTGGAGTGCCAGGAGTGGCGGCGTTCCCTGCTCGGCATGTTACGCAAGCTCGGCACACTGACTGCGCTGCCCATCACAAGCTACATGTCGGACCGGTTCGGGCGCCGCATCGCCGTCACGTTCAACGCGTTCAACTCTGCCTGGATCGGTCTCAATCGCTTCTGGATCTTCAATTACACCAGCTTTGCGGTCTTAGAGTTTATTGAGGCCACTTTCGGATCTGGCTTGTTCTCTTGTTGTTATATTTTAAGTGAGTTTTAATTATTGTTTTAATTATTATTTAAAAATACTTATCTAATTAGACGCAGACTTGTCTTGAAAATAATATTGCAGGCTCTCCTTGCTTGAGTGACTATAGTAGTTAGTGTTCGATAGTGTTACGGTACCTACTATATTCTGAGTTGGTCGATGCTTGTTATAGTTGTAGAATTATTATTATCGGTTATGTTTTAATAGTTATTTGGTCCAATGATACAAAATAATTATGATAAACTGCACAAGCAAAAGTCCTATTCTGTTCAATTGCAAATATTGTTCCGAACAGTGACAAAGCACACAAAGTTATTCTTAAACTAAGCTTATTAAGACCTACATAGATTCTGTAGATATACAAGTACAGGCTTACAATTACAGATCATAAAGTTAGAACACTTGTCATGCCTTTAGAAATAATTAATTATTTTGTTATAGTGGTGGAATTGTTTGGCCCCAAGTACCGCGTGGCCGCTGGAGTTACAATGCATACTTCGTTTGCGGTGGGACAGATGATACTGGGGATGATCGCCTGGTGCGTACCCCACTGGAGGCGCCTGACGCTCGCGCTCTACTTCCCTCAGCTTACTTCTATCTTTAGCTATTGGCTCATCAGCGAGTCTGTGCGGTGGTACATGAGCAAGGGGCGCTTCAAAGAGTCAGAAGCTTTACTTAAAAAGATGGCAAGAGTTAACAGGCGGTCGGTATCAGACTCGTCCTTGGCAGCTTTGCACCGCACTGCGCAAGAGAAGTTGTGGCGAGAAGAGCGCGTGGTGACGCGGCGCGGCGACCAGCCCGCCCTGTTCACGCAGGTGTGGCGCCACAAGCGTGTGCTGGTCCGGGTGCTGGTGTCCCCCGTCTGGTGGCTCACCACCACCTTTATCTACTACGGCCTCGCTATCAACGCTGTCAACATGTCCGGAAACAGATACTTTAATTTCATAGCTGTGGCGGCTGTTGAAATCCCCGGATTTTGGCTTGCGTATTTCCTGTTGAACAAGGTTGGCCGAAAGCTAGTGTTGACGGGTGGGTTTTGGGTTTGTGCAGCATGCCAAGTGACCTACATATTTATGCCTCAGGGTCAGTATTTTTACTTTTTTGTGAAAGTGGTAGTAGATCGATACTTCACTAATGACAACTTTTCTAGGCTGGTTTGCGGTGTCGCTGACAGTGTACCTGGTGGCGAAGTGTGCCATCGCGATGGTAATGACGTCACTGTACGTGTACACAGCCGAGCTGTACCCTACCAACAACCGACACAAGCTGCTCGCTATCTCGTCCATGTGCGGCAGGATCGGCGCCATGCTCGCGCCTCTCACTCCTGCCTTTGTAAGTGACACGATAACAAGACTATTGATAAAAATGTCCGATGAATTGTGTTTATAACAATAGAAATTTATCATAATAATAATATGCATAAAAATTTTAACTTCTTCTTAACTTAAACAGTTCTATCGTTTAATTATTTTAATAGCAATGTAAGGCGCAAATCCTTGGCGAGGCATTACCGACATAAAGAGCGCGTTAGGTACTCTTCTTCTTACATTACAATCACTAAGTAGTTTAAATCAGAACTGCTGAAGTAACTAGTTTGTAAAGAATATCTATATTAATACTTGTAGACTAATATTGTAAGGAGAAAAGATTTGTGTTTTGTTCATAATGAATCAATTCGAAAACGATATCACCGATTTTAAAAATTATTTTACCATTTTATAATAATAATCAATATATCACTTTGTACTGGGATCGGTCCATCATCACTGACAGGACTATTGTAGCCAATAAGCCTGATATAGTGGTGGTGGACCGAAGCGAGAGGCGTGCAATGATTGTTGACATCTCCGTTCCGCATGACGAGAACCTCGTGAAAGCCGAGAAAGATAAACAAATCAAGTATATCGACTTGGCTCGAGAGGTTGTCGACATGTGGGATGTGGACTCAGCGATCATTGTGCCGATAGTGGTGTCGGGCAATGGCTTAATAGCCAAGAGCCTCGACCAACACCTTAGGAGGCTCGCGTTAGGCGGCTGGATCAAGGGCTTGATTCAGAAAGTGGTACTCCTGGACACGGCTCGCATTGTTAGGAGGTTCCTTTCTCTGGAGCTCTGACCGCCGGTAGCTTGGACCCTATTCCTGATACCGGTGGGGTACTATTTTTTATATTTTTAAATGTTTTTTTTGTATGATTCTGTTTAAAAAAAATATTTAAAAATGTAATTTATATGTATTATCATAATAATAATAATCGTTTATTTGCTTAGACAGTAGGTACACAAAATAAGGTGTTTGCAAAGTTTATGTATGTTGTATGTGTGTACTTTATCTGTAAGTCGCATAGGCTATTTTCTACTTTCACGCAAGTAAAGTCGCTGGCAGAAGCTAGTAGGTTATAATTAAATAAATCTCCGTTTACAATTCCTTGGTTGCAGGCTGCGCAGTGGTTTGCAGATCTACCGTTCATATTGTTTGGCGGCTTGGCGTTGTTGGCTGGGGCTCTGATTTTCCTCACGCCGGAGACGCTCGGCACCGTCCTGCCAGACACCTTCGAGCAGGCTGAACAGCTGGGGCTCAAAGCTAAGAGATGAGCTAATATTATTTAGTAGAATTTGTAACGGCATGTTCCAACGTCTTGTGAGGCAAAAGTCAAGGCCAGTCGCGACTTGGTGACTGGAAAAATAACGCCATGATCAGCGTTGACGTTTTGATGAAAACTTATGAGTGGGAACGATTGATTTTGTGTTCCATATTACTTAAGTGAAAAGATAAAGAATACTCCTATATGGGTATGGATCCTATAAGGGTCCCGCCTTATAGGATCACTTTGTTGACCGTCTGTCGATCGGTCTGTCTCTCAAGACACTTTATCTCGTTATATAGTAACTTTATGATAGTTATTTTTATGTTTGTAAATACTATGTCATTATTAGTATTTATGTCTATAAATAAATCATGTTTCGGCGAGTTTTGGCGTGCCATAATAGTAGATTATGTCATCATCATCATCTTCCTGACCTTGTCCCGTCTTATGTGACTAGAGGACAATGCTTTATTGTCTTTAAGTTGCGGGTGGCATGTTAAATCCCGAACGAGAGTGAGATATTGTTATAATTAACTCCCGAGCATTGCGATGGAGTTTATTAAGAAACCCGAGTGAAGTGAGCAAATTAAGCCGCCCAAGACAAAGATAGCTTTATCCTCGAGTTGGATCCTCTACTTTTTACACCATCTGTAAGATAATTTAGTAAACCAAATCATATATTAGAGAAATATGTATCAGTATATTATTTACAACTTAATCTTAACTATCACTCAACATCCCAAGCCATCGACGGCGCGAAGTGTTACACGTCAGCAACTGTAGGAGCCCAGCATGGTCGAAGCCTACTGGGGCCATGAGTAATGAGAAAGAGATCCCCAGGGCCCTGGGACAATGGCAAAGAAGGAACAGGAGTCAGTTTTTAGTCAGTAAAAGTCTGACACGCCCTCTCGCTCCATCCAAGAGTGGGGGATGCGCTCCATCCAAGAGTGGGGGATGTCATTAGATGATTTTCCCACAAAAAAAAAAATAATTATCTATAGTTTCAATTTTCTTTATCGCTCCCGATTTTTCATTAGATTTTTTTTTAACTCTCTCAGTAACCACGGCCACGTTTTATTGTTTTTTTTTGTTAGTTGCCAGTTTGAATTTAACTTAATGTTTATGTTCCAAATTCAAATCTCATTTTATTCCTTAGGGATTGCTCATACTGCATTATCTCCCTAGAGACAGAATTACTTGCTTTAAGTGATGGTTGTATGACATAATAAAAGGGCATTATCGAGCCGGTGGTGTAAAATAGTAGACTAATGACTAGGGGATAAAGCAGTGCCTTTAAGTCGCGGGTGGTATGTTGAATTCCGAATGAAACGAAGGTTGCTAAGTTTCAATCCCGAATGGTAGTGAGGGATTTATACAATTAACTCCCGAGCATTGCGAGGAAGACAAAGCCGCCCAAGACAAAGACAGCTTTATCCCCGTGTTGGATACTCTACTTTTTGCACAATCTGTGAGATAATTAAAAGACAATTTACTAAAACAAATTACATATTAGAGAATTATATGTATTATTTACAATTCGACATGTTTTGAGATTTGAAACGAACAAAATTCACAACTCTAATTTTCTATAACGCTCCTGTTCTTCCAATTTTTTTTTTCTGAGAGACTTTAGTAACCAAATTTTATTCTTTCTTTTGTTAGTGGCCAGTTTGATCTTCGAATAAGCTTGTTTGATGCACGTACATATTAATTCACTATCTCATTATTCCCTAGGGATCGCCCATGCTACATTATCTCCCTAGGGACGGAATGACTTGCTTTAAGTGATGTTTGAATGACATATAAAAGGGGATTATCGAGCAGGTGGTGTAAAATAGTACATTTTGATACAAGTGCAGAAAGTTTGTCATTGCGACCGAGGCGGAATTCACACGAGCCGTAGGCGAGTGTGTTATGGAGCCGAGGGCTACAGTGACAAATTTGCACGTGTCTCAAACGACTTTTTTCAATACACTTACGAAGAAGTGAATAAACGGGGGTTGACCGGCGACTTGCGGGGGTCGACGCGCGCCCAGTCTGATACGATAAATGTAATAACATTGTGGTGGGGGAGAGCACAAGCTATTTCTGCACTAGTGCGGAAAGCAGTCTATTGTGTGCCTAAAAGCGGTGGGATAAGAGCGGGTTTTCGAGTAAGTGTATTATATTCTAGTAGAGTATCTTTACGTTACCCTCTGGTCTTCTTTATGAAAAGGTTCTAAAAAAAAAAACGTTATTTTATGTAAAAATTAAGATCGATTTACAAAATTTTCCAAGTACATATACTAGATACTTCAAATTTAAATATCAGTCATACATAAGTCAATAAACTAGATAAAAGAGTTTAAGATAAAAAAAAAATTGAAATAAAATATGGGAAGAGTATTTAGAGACGTAAGAAGGTGCGGTGGTCTTACTTGTGCAGCAAAACGCGAATATGGTGGGTTTGGACAAGGACGTGGGACCTGGGGAGGAAAGGAGGCGGGTGGACCTGGACACACTTCTGGTGGAGGAGATAGGGCAGTTTGGGAGGTACCAACTTCGGACGTTCCTTTTGGTTTCGGTGCTGGTAGTGTTCAGAGCCTGCGCCGACATGGAGTACGTATTCAGCACAGCTCGGATAAGTACCAGGTAAATGAACAAAGATCTCGTAAGTCATGACCTTGTATTACGTAACCTTTCAGACATATCTTTACCGGAATATTTTTCGTATTCCATTAATTTTAGTTTATCTTGTTACATGCATCCATTTCGCATACACAATGGTTTTGAACCCTTGAGCGATCGAGTAGCGTCGGCGTCGTCTAAATAAAATATAGAATGTAACCTCTAAACTTGTTGCTTATAAAATTCATACATGATTAGAATTTACAGAGAAAATAAAATACACCATAGTCATCGTTTGATAGTTTTTTTTTTATCTTAAGGGCCGAAACTGCGTTAAGTGGACGCCCGCGCAGTCCCATACAAAAGTGCTCCGTTGCGGAGACCCGCGTGGGTTTCCGTCACAGCGAGCCGGGCCCCACGCCCCCTTTTTGCTACGTAATAAATTTTAAGTTCTCCATCGACACGACTACATGCACACCGTCAAAGTTGAATTAGCGACTGCGCAGGTAATAATCCAGTTTCTGCAACGGGGCGCACACGACACACGCGCGTATTTTTTCACGCGACGGGTGGCCGTCGCGGGCGTCTGCTTAACGCAGTTTCGGCCCTAAAGGACTCATTTTCTTGTAGATGTGTGATCCCGGAGTGTGAAAGCGAGCCAGTAGAGTTCTCCCCATCCTGGCTGGAGAACGCGGTGCCTTCGGGCGCCAGTCAGGGCTCCTTTGACAACTGCCAGCGCTTCGGGAACGCCACCGGAGCCTTACGGGCGGTCGACAGCGCCACCTGTCCTGCCACACTCTTCGACCAAGACACGCTTGTGCCTTGCGATGACTACGCGTACGAGAACACCAATACTGTCGTCTACGATGTGAGTAGACGAGACATTAAGGGCAAGATTCATAGAACACACTTCCGTTTTTTATAAAAGCGCGTCCTACAAATACGAACTGTATCGGGCTTTCAAGGTTTATATTATAAACACTTGCATATTACAGCTTAATTATAATGTTCATCTATCTATATATAGAGCACAGGTGATTTTATTATTTTTATTATAGATAGGCTCGTGTTTTACCACTATCTCACCTGATGGTACGCGATGATGTAACTGAACCTATTTACTCTTGACTTAAAGAGCCCTAGGTTATAGCTATCAGGAAACACAGACTCTGGCAGGAAATTCCACTCCTTAGCTGTACACATAACGAATGTGTTCCCAAAACGCTTTGTATGTATGGGTGGGATATCCACCATGTACCCGGGGCGCAATGCCCTACGTCTTGTGGTCCGATGATGGAACAGACACAGAAAAAAAAAAAACTGGGTGTTTCAAAGTCTATTACGGCCATACTATTATAGACTTTGAAAACCGTGTTTGAAACAATCCAATCGGTTTCATTACCATTCTTACTGTTCTTTGTCTTCAAGTACGGGCTGGCATGCGACGAATGGCGGCGCTCGCTGATCGGCACGGTGACGACTTTCGGCACGCTCACGGCTTTGCCCATCACGGGCTTCATCTCCGACCGGTGGGGGCGGCGCGTGGCCCTAGTCCTCAATGCCTTCAATACAGCGTGGATCGGCCTCTCACGCTACTGGGCCAGCACATACCTCGGGTTCATTCTGTCGCAGTTCGCGGAAGCTACCTTTGGTTGTGGCTGTTATTCTAGTATTTACATTCTATGTGAGTATTTTCCCACTGATTGGCTTTACTAAGCTCTTAATCATAAAGCTCGGCATTTTCTTTTTTAGATAATCAAAATAAACAGACAACAAAATAGCATTTCTTTCTACAATAACATAACATATATTAATGTGTAAACATAGACACACCTGTACTGTAACACGTAGCTAAATGTACCTAATTTTTTTAAATATTATTTCATTCTTGTAACATGCAATTACAAAACTGTGCTCTAGAACCTACTCTCTACAGTGATCTCTTTCTATCACTTAAAGTTTATGCTGGGAAAACACTCAACTTTGATCTAAGCTTGCCTGTTTAGGTACATGAACTGTATTATCACTGTATGTTAAAATTTCTTTTCGTGCACTACGAGGAAATAAAAAAATTCTGTACGACTGCTCCCGATGATAGAATATGATTTTTTTACAGTAACAGAACTGGTGGGTCCTGATTGTCGTGTCGCGGTCGGCGCAGCTCTGAAGACGTGCTTCGCGTTGGGTGAGGTGACGCTGGGGCTGATCGCGTGGTGGGTGCCGGACTGGAGGACCCTCACTCTGACGCTGTACATCCCGCAGTTCATCACCATCTTCTACTTCTGGATCATCAGTGAATCTGTGCGATGGTACATGAGTAAAGGACGCTTTGACGAATCGGAAGCTTTGCTTAAAAAGGTGGCAAAAGTTAATGGAAAGGAATTATCTCAGAAATTAGTAGAAGCGTTACGTCATACTGCGGAAGAAAACATCCGAGTGAGTGAGTTGGAGACAGAGAAACGCGGTGGCGAGGCCTGGTTGGTGGTAAAGGTATTCCAACACAAGAAAGTATTACTACGATGCATCGTGTCCCCAATCTGGTGGATTACCCTCACGTTTATCTACTACGGCCTATCGCTCAACGCCGTCCACATATCTGGTAACAAGTACTTGAACTTTATAGCAGTGGCCGCTGTTGAGATCCCTGGCTTCTGGACTGCATATTTCTTGATGGATAAAATTGGAAGGAAGCCGGTATTGACGGGGGCATTTTGGTTGTGCGCTGCATGTCAGGCTGCATATATATTTATGCCTGAAGGTACGTTTCTGTTTTGTTGTTGTCGCAATGTTTTTAGAGTACATATATAATGTAGGAAGCTGGTGCTTGCACACATTCGCGAACTAGCAGAACGCAACTAACGTCAAAAAAACATATCAGTGTTGGTAAGTGGCTGATGGCACTGAATTAGTATGAAAAATACCAGCACTCGTCAGCGCCAGCTGCCTGCTTTGTACATAAATGCACTGTATGGTATTGATTTTGATTAGGGATATCATCTCTCAGGCATGTACGTGGCGTCGCTGGTGGTGTACCTAATCGCCAAGTTCTGCATCGCGATGGTGGCGACTTCAGTGTACGTGTACACGGCGGAGCTGTACCCCACCAGGTACCGGCACAGCCTGTTCGCTTTCTCCTCCATGATGGGCAGGATCGGATCCATGCTGGCACCGCTTACACCTGCTTTGGTGAGATTCAATTTTTATTACTTTTGCTTGTTGTTGTGTAAGGTATAATTTACTGATGAAGAAAAATACTGAGTTCTTATTGTATATAAAAATATTGTTCTTTTCGATTTTTCTTTTTTGAAGGTTGCAAAGTTTTAGGTAGGTACTTACATAAATATACATAAACCCAAAAGATCAACTAACCAAGCAGTTCACAGGCTGTCCGAATACATTAGTACGAAACTAGATAGTAGCATGCATACCATTGGGATCTTTCTGGACCTCGCTAAAGCTTTCGACACAATTTCATGTTCTATATTACTGCACAAGCTTAAACACTAGGGATAAGAGGAGGGCAACTTCTGTTATTCTCCGACTATCTTAGAGACCGTCAGCAATGTGTTAAAATAGGGCAGTATACTAGTTCTGAGATGGAAAATAGTTGTTTCGGAATACCACAAGGCAGTTTTTGGGCCCTATATTATTTTTAATCTACATTAATGACCTATGTAGTTTAGTCCTTCGTAATGGGCTAATATTATCATATGCGGATGACACCGCTCTATTGTTTTCTGCTGAGTCTCGAGGTGAAGCATATGAATATGCCCAAAATGGATTTAATGTTGTGTCTAATTGGCTACATCAAAATCTTTTAATATTAAATATAGATTAAACAAAATACATTTTATTCTCAATGAGAAACATTAACTTACCGCTTACTAACCTTAATATATTCGCACACAATTGCAAGCATGCTGACATTGCTTGTACTTCAAACAAAGCTGACCACATAAAATACCTAGGTGTTACGATTGACACAAATCTAAATTTCCGTAAACATATCGAGCTATTGTGTACAAGAGTGCGTAAATTAATATATATTTTTAAGAACCCACGTCACATAGCCGATTATAAGTTACTCAAACAGGTTTATTTGGCTCTGTGTCAATCGGTTCTTACCTGCTGTATTACTTCATGGGGTGGAACTGCCAGGACTATCTTGCTTCCTTTAGAAGTTGCTCAAAGAGCCGTTCTAAAGGTAGCAACCTTCCGCCCTTTTAGATTTCCTACCCACCAACCAGCTATACACAGCATGTAAGTTACTAACAGTACGCCAACTATTTATATTGCACATCGTACTTTATCAGCACTCTGAGCTTCCTTTTGACCCAGTACCGTCAACCAGGAGGAGGAAAGATTTGGTTTGCAGAAAACCACAGACGAGACATGCATTTGCTCATAGATTCTATGTATTTTTAGGACCTTTTTTGTACAACAAGCTCAATAAATTACTAGATATATATAGCATAAATTATATTAAATGTAGTACATTGTTATCACCCGGAGGACACGGTGGAGCATACGGTGGAGATGTGCCCCGCTTGGGCAGAGCAACGCCGTGTCCTCGTGGGGGCAATCGGCGGCGGCGATCTCTCACGCCAGGCCTTGGTACAGGCCATGGTCCGGAGCGAGGAGGAGTGGCAGGCGGTCGCCTCCTTCTGCGAAGCAGTAATGCTTGCAAAGGAGGCGGCCGATCGCGTGAGGCAGCGGTCCTCACGCCCCAACCGCCACCGGGATTCCGATCCCGATTTCCGGCCACCGTAGACGCGGGCTTGCGGACGGCCAGCAATGGGTGGCTCGCCGTAAAATAGTCAAATTTATATATTATTAACATCATGGTAATAGTATCTAATCCGATTTTTTTTTACTAATAGTTTATTTTCTAAAAAAAATAACTTTAAATCACTCTCCCGTAAAGTTTACTCAATATAACTTCGTAATTTCTGGCTTTCAAGTATCGATATTTACCTAAGTTCCTTTAGTGCAAAGTTCTAGAACCTGAAAAGGTTGTCTGTGGTCCTAGAAAATAAAGGGCAACTGGTGTGGTTTTTGTCTGTACAAGTCTGACTTCTCCACCTTAAAAAAAGAATTGATCAATTTAGTAATCCTTTTTATTATTCTCACTTAATAGACAAAAAACTTGTTAAATAGTGTTTTCTTTGCAGGGCGCGCAATTCTTCCCCGAGCTGCCGTTCGTTTTGTTTGGCTCCCTGGCGCTGTTGTCGGGAGCGCTCATCTTCCTCACCCCGGAGACGCTCGGCACCACGCTGCCAGACACCCTGGAACAGGCAGAACATATTGGCAACAAACAGTTTAATATTAGGAAATGATCACGACTGTACTTTTATTAATAAGATTCAAGTTTTTTTTTTCTAGTTTTTTTATTTTTGATATCGACGTTGAAAAGTGAATTAATAGAACCCATGTGTTATTGAACCCAATTTTTGTATGCCATTCGTAAATTAGTAATTACTTGCTGGCCTGGCAAGCGTTGTTCTAACTATTAAATTATCAAAGAAATTGACCATAAATACAAATCTAAACCAAAACACTAAAAACACAATAAAAAGGGGGGGGGGGGGGGCAAAAATAAGATGGTAAAAATATCATTAGACCTATTCTCAGACCTACCAAATATACCCAAAAAATCATAAAATTGGTCAAGCCGTTTCGGAGGACTCTTGACTTGCGCGCATTATATTATTCCATTCGTCCGCAAATATATCACATTCAGTGTTGGAAGTCAGGAGGGTAGTGAATATAGGCTTACTGTCCATGGGCGCGTAGGTGACGTATGTAAGGGTGACGTTCATTATAACATTATACTTATAGGCTTGGTTTATAATAACGAATACGCGTCTATGAAGCTACGCGTCCATGATCTCTAGTCGCTACATCTGCTTTTGCATCATAAGCTCATGAGCATTCCGGAGGACATGGTGGAAAAGATCAGTGGTGGCTCCATCGTATGGTGGAGGTGCGGAGCACCGATCGCTTTGCCACCGATCACTTTGGGGGCGATGGGCATAGGCATTAAGTCCGCCTTTGTACCTTTATGTTGCATGAAGTTTTAATAAATAAATAAATAAATAGATGGGCGGCATCGGCAACGACCTCTCGTCTCGCGCCGGGCCATGGTACAGGCCATGGTCCAGAGCGAGGAGGAATGGCAGGCGGTAACCTCCTTCTGCGAAGCAGTTATGCTAGCGAAGGAGGCGGTCGCACGTGTGTGCGAACGGCATTTCTCACTTCATAGCCACCGAGATCCCGACCCTGATTTCCAGCCACCGTAGGCGTGGGTTTGCGCATGGCAAGCAATGGGTAGTTCACCCCAGCCGTCCGGTTACCGTCTGGACCGAGGCTGACTCATCTACATCGCGTAGTGTTCCAAGCGCGCCTCAAGGAGATATCAGTAAAACCGTAGGGTTGAAATCTATGCGAAAGAGAACTCGCGGACCTGGAACGAAGGCAAAGAAGGAACATAGGAATAAGATTAAGTCATTAAAAGTATGACACGCCCTACCTCTCCGCCCTAGAGTGGGAGAAGTCATTGGATAATTTCCCACTAATAAAAGAAAAACGCTCATGAGCATTAATTCAACAGTTCTACAAATAAGGTGTGTTAAATAAAACTTTCACATTTTAGTAAATCATTTTAGGTACGAGATACTACATAGAGACGGGATGCAAAGATAGTTCCTACTATAGCTAGATAGCACGTGCACTGATACAACTGCGCATGCTTCAGATAACAATGTTATGTAACCTTATTTATTTCGGTATTATTTTTGTTTATACGCACACAAAAGTACAGAGGCAGACTTAATGCCTCCTTTGGGTGATGCAGAGACAAAATGTGGTAGGTGCAATGAAAGGCATTAAACACACTTTATTTTATATTAATATATTATATAGGTATAAACTATTAATACAATATCTATACTTATAAAAAATCTTTAGAAGTGAAAATTCTGTACATTAAATATATCAAAAAAATAAATGTTACTAGACCGACACCGAACCCAAAAACGTTATTGTCCGTCTGTCTGTTTGTTCAGGCATCACGCAAAAACTACCGGTTCGATTAACGATGAAACTTGGTATAATTATTCTTTAATATCCTGGGCACCACACTGAGTACTCTATATCCTGGAAAAGTATATGCAATAAAAAACAAACTTAATTTTGCGGTTCGATCCCCAGACCCGATTACTGTACCAACCGCAAATAATAAGTTTGTCGTAGGTTACGTCACCCGCAGTGGAGTTCACTAAAGGTGAACGCTGCACTCGGCTAAGATACTATAATATTTTATCTTAACCTCTCGAACGTTCGCGAACTTTCACCCAAATTACGTCACGCGTCGAGCATTTTCCGATTATTTTTTTTTTTTTGTTTGACCTTGAGAAAAACGCCAATTTCGTGGTTATATTGATAATTATATGCAATAAATTATACCTTCCCGGAAAGCCCATTAGTTTTCCTATCGAACTGTGTAAGATTATAAATAAATGAAACTGACCTGACTTCGTAGCGACGAGATAAATTGGCATTTTGCAAATTTTCTTACACATAACCTTTAACTTTCTCACATTACACCAAAACCACACACATATTCTCGAAAAAAACATTTGAATACGATAGTCCATACATTTGCACAAAAACAACATAACTCATATCACATCAAAACACAATAATTACACGACGCAATCACTTTTTCCGCAACTCAACAAAAAACCGCGCCATTACTGGCGCGCAAAATGTAAACACTGACGAGATAGGTACCTCGGTGTACTGTTGGCAGAAAAAGGTTACGAGAAGAAATTTTCGATGTACTATAAATTTTTTAATGTATTTTTATAATGTGTTATTAGTGGTGTTTATAATGATTTTTGTTATGTTACTGTTAGTAATGCTACTTTATTGTAAATAAACTTTTTTTGTAATATTGTTTTACAAAAAAAGTTTATTTTATTTTATTTTCATTTATATTTTATAAAACCGTTAGAACCAGAATAGTAGGTGTTGTTCGCGTGTAAGTATGTTTTTATCAAGGTATTTAGATTTTGTGGTAAGTAAAAGTAGCCAGTAGTAGTTCAATCGATTTAGTATGGATAAAAAAAGATATATTTGAAAAGCAAAATACTTCCAAGGTAGATTCGTATAAATTTTGTCAAGATCTGATATACTGAAACTAAATCATTGTACGTCTTGTATTATTATCTCAGAGTGGCTAATTATTGCATGTTTTATGTACCTATATTTTTGAGTGAAAATGAAAATTTTTCTCCTCCTTTTGGGATAGAATTTAGATTAATCTTTTCTTATCGGATACCTTCGTCATACAAAGAACAGTGCTAAGGAATTGTGCGAAATGTCACACTCCTATTTCATGTGTTTTTCGGATTTGCGTTGATATGTTAGTTATATACCAATATAGACTAGCTTTAGACTAGCGGGGTGTATAGGGGTCCCATTCAACATCCATGGGGACCCAAGCCTCACCTGCACGTGGTGCACCCTTGCCATGAAGCTATGGCGACCCGCCAACACGCATTGAGCGTGGTGGGTTATGGTTCAACCCCCTCCCCCTTTGGGGAGGTCTATGTCTAGCAGTGGACGTCTTTTGGCTGAAATGATGATGATAGACTTGCTTTTACCAGCGGTTTCAACCACGGGAAAGTATATGTTTCCACACAAATCCCCCCCCCCCCCGTTTTTGATAGAATTTTGAGTAATCCTTTCTTATCGGATCCCTACGTCATTCAAAGAACTAGACGATGATCTTTATACATTTCAGCTGAAAGACATCCACTGCTGGATAAAGGCCTAACCCCAAACATCGCAACAATGACCGGTTCTGTGTGTCTCGCATCCAGTGGATTTCCACGACCCTCACTAAGTCGTCGCTCGTTCAGTTATATACTTACTAACAACTGCATCAACCACCAATCTTCCTTCCTTTCTCAGAGAAGCCTTTGAATGATTTGGAATAAAATGTACTTCTTTTCAGGGAATTTATTTATGTTATGAAAAAATAAAAGAATAAAAATAAAAATGTAAAAACATATATTTTGTCATAGGGTTCACTTTACACATGAAATTTTGTCCTGTATTATGGGTTTTATTTTCAAAAATATACAATTTCACAATGCGCAATCTCAGACTAAAGCAAAAATAACAAATGTATTCGTACATTTACATAGATATATTGAAGGTGGTACACTTTATTGTAACAGCTAGGATATACATTGGGGTTTTGTCCTGTATTATGGGTTTTATTTTCAAAAATATACAATTTCACAATGCGCAATCTCAGACTAAAGCAAAAATAACAAATGTATTCGTACATTTACAGATATATTGAAGGTGGTACACTTTATTGTAACAGCTAGGATAAACATTGGGGTTTTGTCCTGTATTATGGGTTTTATTTTCAAAAATATACAATTTCACAATGCGCAATCTCAGACTAAAGCAAAAATAACAAATGTATTCGTACATTTACATAGATATATTGAAGGTGGTACACTTTATTGTAACAGCTAGGATAAACATTTGGGGTTTTGTCCTGTATTATGGGTTTTATTTTCAAAAATATACAATTTCACAATGCGCAATTTCAGACTAAAGCAAAAATAACAAATGTATTCGTACATTTACATAGATATATTGAAGGTGGTACACTTTATTGTAACAGCTAGGATAAACATTGGGGTTTTGTCCTGTATTATGGGTTTTATTTTCAAAAATATACAATTTCACAATGCGCAATCTCAGACTAAAGCAAAAATAACAAATGTATTTGTACATTTACATTGATATATTGAAGGTGGTACACTTTATTGTAACAGCTAGGATATACATTGGGGTTTTGTCCTGTATTATGGGTTTTATTTTCAAAAATATACAATTTCACAATGCGCAATCTCAGACTAAAGCAAAAATTACAAATGTATTTGTACATTACATATAATGAGTATTCGTACATTATTTACAATGCACAAACTGAGACTGATATCTGTCCCGTAAGATACCAGTCCCGTAAGATACCAGTCCCCGATGAATATGCCAACGCAGAAGGCGCTACTAGGCTATCGTCTCGTCCCCGATAGTAGTAACGCCTCCGATAACAGCAACTGAAGCAGTAATAAACGAGATATGTTCAACGGTTAGACGTCCCGTCGAAACGCGACCCTCACGAGAGGCCCCAGATCACCACACCACATTCATAAAACAACCACGCTTCACGACCATGCCCTAAAATGATTAGTCTCGGCGCTTCGGTCTCGGCCGCTCTATAAGATCTTCGCCCGGAAGCTCTGCTGCAGAATGCCAAATTCTCCAGCAGTCTTCAAAGCAAAGATATATATCGCACTGAACGCACCGAGAATGAATCAATTTAGTTTTCTTCTGTCGATAACATATCATACATCGCTTTCTATTCGATCTACCCGATGTGTACATTGGCTCGTGTACGATATCTCGCCTCAGCCTCATGAGATCCCCTGGAACTTGGCTAATCTCTGTCAAACAGGGCCGATGCCGTTTGATCAGAGACCTTGCAAGTTCAAAGCGAAACTCACGATGCGATTCAGCCAATTTATCTCTGCGAGCCATTGAACTTCGGTACAGCACAAACGCATTATGCACACTCACATTCATTAACCTTTTGAAAATCTTCATATACCATTTCAGGCATCTCTTTCGCTCTAACGGATACATGGAGAGCTTTTGATCCTTTAGATCAACACCCCCCATGGCTCCGTTATAATCTTTCACACAAACCGGTTTCTGAAGTGGTTTTCCGGCCCTAGTTCCCATGTACGTTTCGGGGGTGTGATAGGTGGATATTATATTCACCATTTTGGAGTCCATCCATGCAATGATGGATACATCTCCACAATGGCGAGCTATAATAGTCCCCTTGCTCACTTTCCTCGGAACCTTTGCAATGGCACTAGGGACGTTTCGACGGTTCACACGAAGAGTTCCAAAGCAATCAAAGCCTAAACTCTTGAGGTACCGTGCTAATGCTGGACAATTGTAAAAATTGTCCATCACCACACAATGCCCCCGATGTTCGAGACCTTGCAAAAGCTCTAGAACTACTTTAGTGCTCTTCCCTCCCAAATCGACGCCAAGTAATGGATTACCATCAGTACTGTCATCTTTACCGGTGTAGATTTGGAATCTCGACATATAACCAGTGCGGGACTCACATAGTTCATATGACTTGATTCCAAATCGTGCAGCCTTTGACCTTATTGTTTGGATCCAGGACAAACGACCCTTGAATAAGGTCAAAGACTCATCGATGCTGAATTCAGCACCTAGGTTGTACAAGGAATTGAACTTATTACTGAGATGTTCAATAATAGGAGCCACCTTCCTCAGCTTGGCCGATTGTTTTGCTAAATAAGCACCCTCATTTCGCGACATTGGCTGACTTGCGTCAGCTGAATTGTCCACGAAATGAAGAAACTTATTTAGCAAAATGTACCGATTATAGGTTATCAGACGTTTGAACCCCGGCAAATGGAGCACATCGTCTGATGACCAATATTCGGTTATCGACGACCGCGAGTCGATAGCCATATACATAAACATCCCGAATAAAGTCATTATTTCGTCTGCATTTGTGTCCGTCCACGAATGAAGGCGAGATGATGCTTTCAATGTCCCTGCTTCACGCTCAGCATCGATAACCTGATGGGCATATCGGTTAGTTTCCGTGACTATCAACCCTATGATTTCCTCGTCCCAAATATCGGTAAAGGCATCATAGGGTGAATCGTAGTCTTTGACTGACCCAGGGGTAGGACCTGAGAAATTCTCACGAACAGCCCTGAATGATCCAAAGTCTTCTTCCCACTTGAAACTACTCGAATCACCCAAAAGAGTATCGATAGCGTTATCCATCCCCGTATCGACCTCGTTTATCAAAGCCTCTACCGGTTCCTCAAGCTCCTCGGAGTCAGGAATTCCATTCGTGACAACTGGTATGGCCGAGACATCGTATACGTCCTCGATATCGCTGTCGGGGTCACTACCATAATCTCTAGCTACCGTCCGTGAAGGCAATTTTTCCCTCGAAGTTGATGGACGAACATCAATTTCGGAGGAAACGCTTGCCTCAGACATGGCACTAGAGACAAGAGAAGCCAGAGCAACCGTGTTGCTGGCGCTGGCTTTAGTTGGCACCTTCGATGGCCCCGGTGCGTCGCCACCTCGCAGCCTCCTCAACCTCTGCTGGATGAACCCCGGATGTTTAGACTGGAGCTCCATGATCTCGTCGTCGTCCAAGTCTAAATCATCCAGGAGCTCCGCCTCATCAGCCCTAGATAAAGATAATACAAATAAATGCAATGTCGTACACCCATGGCACCGTGATAGCCTAGGAGGACTGTGAAGGAAAATTAACTTACCCAATGGGCAAGTCCAGGCTAGGCCTGGACTGCCCTGCTTCGCTGATGTGGACTCTTCCACCTGGGGAATTCTCGATCGGCACCGTCGAATCGGTCAACCGTAGAGAACCCCCAGGTGTTTGGTCGACGACGACAGCTCGAGACCTAAAAAGAAACAATTACAAATTACACCATTGAAACTAAAGAAACACTGTAGGTAACGCTATGAAAAAGACACTCACCGTGGTGGTGAGGGACCGTAAATTTCCCGTTCCGGGGCCTTCTTTATGAGGTCCAATAACAGGGCCCGACGAGCCGAGGGTAGCCGGTTAGGCCCGGGGCTGCCACGGCTGTCCCGGTCATCCCCAACAGGGGTGACGCTTCGAGAACGTAATCTTAAAATAAAATGAAAAACATTAGTACTTGTACAATGTTTTGATCACCCAAATCAACCCATAAATGCCTGCTAAGTATAATATAATACCCTGCCTAAGTAAATGCGAAATAACGTAAAAAAGAAGAACAAAAATTTTTTTTTGATCATGAAAAATATAAAATCGAAAAATAAAACAATCTTTACATTTGGCTTTCATAGATATGAACACTAAGACAATATTTACGTTATACTGAATATTCAATAATTACAACAAAAAAATATTCGAAAAAATTTTTTTGCTGTCTGTACTTTATGCAATGTTTATGAATTTGGCGCCATTTTTACCGGTTTATTTTCTTACAACAACGATTATGATAACAATATGCAATTATATCACTTTGTAGTAACTACATTATGTTTATAGGTAAATAAACTAACAACTTATGTAGATTTCAAAGCATTTCGAGATAAATTTTGCACTAAAACAAGTCGAAACACGACGGCCATGACGGAAAAAAATACGCATCTTCACAAGTTTCGTCACTTTTTCACTGGCATATTTATTACTTTTCCAAAAACAAACACTTGCAACGTAATCTACACTTATTTCTCAGTAATTCTATATAAATCTTATAAGATTACTCACCGTTTTCTAGTTGGAAACATGCTCTCTGTCCGTACGCAACCACACGCAACAATGGCTCCAAAAAGTGACAGAAAGCTGAATGACGGATCACTTTATTTTTTTCAATCTTCTTCATTCCATGTATCGATATTGCCAATGGAAAATATTTTAACAGAAAGCGAATGAACTATTCTGTTCAATCAAATAAAGAACGGGTTGCAACTTGAAAATATACGTCACAGAAAAAATATCCAATCGGTGCAAGTCACTCTCGTACACCCGTGTGTACAATTGCGCGATGGGCACTCAACTCTCTCGTACACCCGTGTGTACGAGAAACGCGCGAGAGGTACAATATCGCTTGCCATACAATTCAATGGACTATCACGCACGACGAAGATAATAAATAATCTAAGTATATATATATAAAAGGAGAAACTGACTGACTGACATATCAACGCACAGCCGAAACTAATTGAACTAGGAGCGTGAAATTTTGCACAACGTTTACTTTTAATGACGTAGGCGAGTACTAAGAAAGGATTTCCCAAAATTTCACCCTCTAAAGGAACGAAACGGGGGTTCAAAGTTTGTACAGACAAACCTACTTTACGCCGGCGAAGCCGCTGGCAGAAGCTAGTAATATAATATATCTATATACTCAAACAAGAACCTTCACTTTAAAGGTCAATCGGTTGGTTGCCATCTTGATTTCCTGGGGGAGTGCCTTTTAAAGAGAGATGAGAGAACTTGAATATGAAAAGAATAGTGAATGAAGTCAATACGGAGTCTGAGACAGTGAAGTAGACGGTTGTGTGAACACCGCAGATTTTCGTTACGATTGGCACAAATGTATTGGAAGTGAGGGGCTCGATAACTAGGCGAATAGGGAGAGACTATAAATGAGAACAAAGTAGTAAGCGCTCTTTGTTCTCTGAGCTGGCGTGAATTACTTTGCCATAATCTTACCTTGGTGGTAGATTATGATAATGTACAACCAAGGATATTCCGGCCAAGATAACGTACTCGTAGGTATCAACAGTACAGATCCCGATAAATTTTGGCACACTGAAATGCATAAAACATTAAATACTCGTAATTCTTGAGAAGATTTTCAAATGGGATAAGATACGTTGTTATCTGACGAGATCAAGATTAAGATGACTTTCTTAAGATGTTGTCAGTAGTGGACAAGGATTACTGTGACACATGCTCATAGATAAGCTAGCTAGCTATCAACGCCCACCTCCAGAAATATAAAAACAGGAGTAGTTCCATATCTTATACATTACAATATTTACTTACCTATCCTAGCGGGCTCGTTGGGGCAAACTGGGCTTGAAGCCGTGGTGTCGGAGCCTGCGAGGCTGGTCCCGACGGCCAAGCAGCAGCTGCGGCAGGGGAAGCCTACTCCTTCCCCGAAAGGTAGAGAGGTGCCTGTCGCTAAACCGGCGAGACCTCCTGCGGCGGCGGCGACTAGGCCGCGCCTGCCACCTCCCCTGCCTGAAGAACCCTCGGCTGGCGTCGACTGGATGGTTATCGGCGCCAGCAGGAAAGCGGGCAGGGCGGCTAGGGCAGTCAAAAAGCGCCCGCGGTGACAGGAACGCAAGAAGCGGGCCTATCTGGGAAGTCTGGCTGCCAAGCCAGACTTTGCACCCCGAATTCTGCAGCTGTAGTGATCACATTACAGCCAGCTGCGGAAAAGAAGGGCGTGAATTATGACATGGACATGGCGAAGGCGAAGCAGGCGGTGGTGGATCACCTCGACGAGTTCGGAGCCTCTGAAGGCTTCCGAATGAGGCGCACCGCGACCGGGGCCCGAATATTGGAGGTCCCTGGTGCGGACAGTGGCTCTGCCGCAGACGCCCTGGCCGCAAGGATTAGGGCGTCCATGGACGTCGAGGAGGTTCGAGTGTCCAGGCCCATTAAGTGCATAGACATGCGCATCATGGGCCTGGATGACTCCGTTAGGGTGGACGAGGTGGTGGCCATTGCAACGCGGAGGTGGACCGCAGTGACCGCTGCTACCAGTGCGGTCAGGCTGGTCACAAGGCCGTCGAATGCCGTGTAACGCTGCATTGCTAAGCATGTGCGGCGGCAAGCCGGCCGACCACCGGGTTGGGGGCAGGTCCTGCGACCCCCCCGCCAAGGCCAAGGGCAAGGTACGGAAGCCCATCCACCTGGACGTACTCACCACCGCAGCCGCCTCCTTGGCTGCCGCCGCAGTCGCCGCCGCACCCACCGTGGCAGAGCCCTCACGGGGGGCTCGGGAGGAGACTGTAATGGACTGTCAATAACGACCCCATTACGTCTCCTCTAGGCGAACATCAACCACTGCGCCCTCGCTCAGGATCTGTTGCTCCAGAGCATGGCGCAGTAGTCAATCAATATCTCCTCCTGGAAGCCGCGATGGTACAGGCCTGGGTGCAAGCACCGGACAGGCCTGTCGACATCGACGTCGAGGCAGAGTGGTTCCGGGAGGCCATGTCGCAAATCTGCGACGCGGCAATGCCCCGAGTCCATCCAGGACGTGCTCAGCGCCAGGTGTACTGGTGGTCGCCGGAGATTGCGGCACTGCGCAACGCGTGCTCTGCCGCGCGACGCCGGTATGCCAGATACCGAAGGCGCCGCATCCGTCCACCGGATGTGGAGGCCAGAGAGGCGGAGCTGTACGAGGGATACAGAGAGGCAAAGCGCACCCTCCGAGCGGAGATAAGGCGGGCCAAACTCGAGGCCCGCAACGTGTGGCTGAGGACTCTGAATGGGGACCCATGGGGACGCCCCTACAAGGTGGTGCAGGAGAAACTTCGCCACTGGGCTCCCCCGCTGACGCAGAGTTTCCGGCCCCAGCTTGTGGAGGGTGTGGTGAGCACTCTATTCCCCGCACGAGGGGAACACTCCCCCCCGCCCATGGCTCCGCCACCAGCGGTATCCGACGCGGACCACGATGGCGACGACGACGACAACGCTCCAGAGGTGACCGAGGTAGAGAAGAGAGTGGCGGTACGAAGGCTGAGTACCAAAAATACCACCCCAGGACCCGACGGCTTGCCTGAAAAAGGCCTGGGTCCTGGCCATGGAGGCTCTCGGGCCTCAACTAAGAGGGCTCTTCAGCGCATGCATGGAAATGGGCCAGTTCCCACTTCGCTGGAAGACGGGGAAACTGGTCCTCATCGCGAAGCCAGGGCGCCCTGCGGACTCTCCGTCCACGTACCGGCCCATTGTGCTGCTCGACGAGGTGGGCAAGCTCTTTAAAAGAGTAATTGCAGACCGCCTCGTCGCGCACCTAACACGGGTGGTGCCGGATCTGGCGGATGGCCAGTTCGGTTTTCGCAGGAGGCGCTCCACGGTGGACGCTATCATGCGCGTGCGAGCTCTCACGACGAGGAATGCGGTGGCCCAGGGCAGGTGTGTCGTGGCAGTGTCTCCGGACATCGCCAACGCCTTCAATTCCCTGCCTTGGAGTAGCATTAGGAGGGCACTCCGGTATCACCGGACGCCCGACAACCTCTGTCGTGTGGTCGACGCGTACCTGTCGGACAGGTACATCATCTACCCTGGTCACCAGGGAGAGTGGGAACATCGGGACATATCATGCGGTGTTCCAAAGGGATCGGTACTAGGGCCGCCCTTGTGCAACATCGGATACGACTACGTGCTGCGCGGCGACCTCCCTGATGGGGTCACCGTGGTCTGCTACGCAGACAACACGCTGGTCCTGGCGCGGGGAGAGTCGTAATAGGTGGCGGCTGAACTAGCGACACACGGGGTTGCGACAGTCGTGGGCAGGATCCAGGAGTTGGGACTCGCGGTGGCATTGCACAAGTCCGAGGCCATGTGCTTTCACGGCACTCGGAATGCGCCACCACCGGGTTCCTAACTAACGGTAGGAGGAGTCCACATTGGCGTCGCGTCGACGATGAAGTACCTGGGACTCATTCTCGACAGCCGATGGGATTTCGAGGAGCACTTCCGACGTCTGGCTCCCAAACTAAATCGGACTGGGGCTGCCCTCGGGCGGCTCCTGCCCAACCTGGGGGGTCCAGACGCCTCCTGCTGGAGGCTCTACGCGGGAATCGTTCGGTCCATGGCCATTTATGGCGCACCGGTATGGGCGCCGGCGCTGCGGAAGCAGCCGGCGGCCCGGCTGAACGCATGCCAGAGGGTCATGGTCATACGGATGGTCGCACCATCCGTTTGACCATGACCCTCTGGCATGATACCGGACGATTACCCGCGAAGCGGCGAGCCTCCTTGCTGGCCAGCCACCATGGGATCTGGAGGCAACAGTCCTTGCACACATGCACGATCTAGCAAAGGAAGCGGCCGATCGCCTGAGGAAACGGTCCTCACGCCCCAACCGCTGCCGGGATTCCGATCCCGATTTCCGGCCACCTTAGGCGCGGGCTTGCGGACGGCGAGCAATGGCGTTCAATCCGATGTTCCACAAGGGCGGCCCTAGAACCGATCCCTTTGGAACACCGCATGACATCTCCCGACGTTCCCACTCTCCCTGGTGACCAGGGTAGATGATGTACCTGTCCGACAGGTACGCCTCGACCACACGACAGAGGAAAAGGAGTGGGTTTTTAGTCAGTAAAAGTCTGACACTATCTCGCGCTCCGCTCAAGAGCGGGATTCGTCATAAGATGATTTTCCCACCCAATAAAAAAAAAACCTTTCCTTACCTAAAGTAGTGCGTGGTGTGTAGTGTGTACGTAGTGAGGGTATGCAGTGGAGGGGTGTGTATAATACATACACCCATGTAAAGAGTATTATGACTTTGTGATGTTACTTTTCGATAAGTTTTTCACTTTCATCATAAGTTTCTGAAATGAGCGGCAACTGGTAGACCTAGAACGGGGCCGCTGTATGAAAATATGGTGGCAAGTAGAAAAAAAAATTAATAAGAAGTTAAAGTGGTGCTAAAACAACGCAGATCAATTAAAGATGAATGAAATTGCCAGTCATCATGAAAATAAAAACTTTAGTAGTTTTTGGAAAGCCACAGACATCTTAAATCCCAAGTCGGGCCTGCCAGTGTGCGTCGGTGGCGCGAATGAGGCTAAGGCTATTGCCAATTTATTTATGGCCTCGTTTAGGACAGAGTCACCATTAGGTCCATCAACGAATGGGTTGATTGCTATGGAGGGTTCCAAGGGCACGCCAATCATGTTCACCGTTGGGGAGGTTGCATCTGTCTTGAGGGACACCTACGATATGCGGGTAAGCACTTACCACGTGTACTAACTCTGCTATTATTTTAATGTATTTATGAGTCACTCGTATCTTTCAGAGGACCTCATGAGAACGATTGTCGTTCCTATAATAAAGAACAAGACAGGAGATGCGAGTGACAAGAACAACTACAGGCCTATCTCATTGGCGACAATTGTTGTGAAGGTGTTGGACAGTTTGGTTGACAGGCAACTGGATAGATATATCATATAAATTTTAATGATATTGGTGGTTGACTACCAGAAGTAAAGGGGATAAATTTACTTTTACTGACGTTAAGTGTGAGAAGATTAATAGTGAGCCACTTCATAACCACCCCAAGAGCATACTCTGCAGCTTTGAGAGTGGCTTCCCAATTTTTCCCTGGAATTCAGAGAACTGTATCGTCAATAACTTTGGTGTTTGGAAGGGTTAAGAAGCAACGGGACAGAGACAGTGTCGAAAGCTTTGGATAAGTCTAAAAATGTTTAATTGGGTCTGTTAGTTCCAAAACTGCATCTTCAGTAGACTCACCAGCTCGAAAGCTATACTGGTTCTAAGCTAGGACTTTATTTGGATCTAAAAAGTTTATCAAGCTTGAATTAATTATTTTGTTCAAATATTTTTCATAAGTTGTGTATAAAACACTGCCTCTGTCCCCCGCTTTGAATATTGGGTGGATAACAGCTGTCTTAAAAACATCTGGGAAAACATCTAAGGACATGGACAGGTTAAAAATATGTGCAAGAGCAGGGGTAATTAGAAGCCGAGAGGCCTTGATGATAGCATTTGATTTACCATCATGTCGTTATAATCTCGCCTTCATTCGCTTCATGCAACACCGATGAAGCAGGAGAAGAAGTAGGTGGTTTGTCCTTGTTCCTGATGCATTGAGCATAAAAATCTGAGTTTTTAATTTTGGAAGCCAGACTTTCACCAACAGTTGCAAATTTGAAACCATTCAATGAACAAATGGGTATGTATCAAAATCCCGAAAGTATACATAATGATTGAAATATGTCGTACATAAGTCGTTATATCGTAGTGAACGAATAAGAACCAATCTTGTTAAAATTTTGTATACGTAATCCTTATAAGCCTGTTCAACTTAAAGGCTATAAATTATCACGCTATTCGCCATGGAGGGTGAACAATATTCCAAAATGTCGGTACTGAACGACATTTGCCTTAAGTTCGCTCTCTAGCTATTGAAATAATTTTAGTGAGTATTTTGTCGTCTGTTTTGTATATAACATCCGACGGTACATCGATTACAATTATAAAATGACTTTTAGATTCTACACACATGACATTTTTACTTCATATATTTTTAAAAAGTAACCAAAACATTTAATAAAATCGAAGGGGCAGTAAGAAAAAAATTTTTTTTTTTCATTTAGCTACTAATCTTACACGAAAATCATCACGCTATCATCGACAAAGGGTCAAGCAGTCAATCATGATGACGTTTAAATATAAGAACACCTATTTTAGACCGGAATCAATGAACACCGTAGCGTAGTGATCTCGTGCCTTGGACCTGCACGTAGGGTAATTATAATTCGAATCCTGGATATTTTTTTTTGGTGATAGTTCTATTTTATTTTACTATAAACAAGAAATTATAACATATTTTTGTGTTCTTACTTCTATTTTATTGACAGTCAGACAGCGCAATTTATCAATCCTATATTTTAGTTCCACTTTTTTGCCCAAATAAGTGTTATAACTTTAGTTACGCAAACAACCCAACCTATTAAAGCAAGAAAAATACATTTTATATTTATTTAATTATTTGACTGTAAAGTGAAACGGCTAAAGATCATTTACGATTGTTAAAGGCATGTTTTTTACACAAAATATAATGAAACGGCAGTCATTCACTCTTGTCACAACAATCAGATAAGATCTTCATTTATTTATCCGCGAACACATCACAATCAGGTTGAGCGAGAGCATTGAGCGTAGACATCGCGTTAGAGATAAGCCCTGTGCTAGAGTGACGGTTTTACTCCCTAATACAAGGAACAGTCAGTTCTTCATGGTACGGCTAAAGTTGATCAAAGCAAAAAGTTGAAATAATTTTCGTGTAGTTCAAGAGCAACTCTTCTTCCGTGAAGAATGTTATACGTTTTAATGATTTGGTTATTATTTCTTCAAACCTCGCAGGAATTGTACTCTAAGCTGCCTAGGAGAAAGTTAGGAGGTAGAGTCTTGGTGTAGTCACATCAATTGTTACACTCAGAGACGCTATTCAAAAACCAAACACACGATATCCAGCTGAAGATAAGTGTGCCAATTATGCTCCTTCGAAATTTACCCTCCGCTAAAGTTGTACAACGGGGCCTGGCTAAAACTCCACTGGCCACGACCATTTCCTAACATCTCTTTGAGGCGCGTTTAGAGTAGTACTTTGGACAGCAAGCTACCCGTTGCTCGCCTACAGCAAGTTCACATTTGCGGTGGCCGGGAATCATCCTGCGACTCGACACCTGGGCGATGGCTGGGGCGTGAGGATGTCCTCTCCCTTATGATTTCAACCACCTTCTTTACTCCCATTACTGCTTTGCCGAAGGAGGTGGTTGTTTGCCATTCCCTATTGCTCCATATCAGGCCTGAACGAGGGCCCGGCGCAAGAGCTTACCGTCGCTAATCGCCCAAGCCAAGTGGGGCAGACTTCCACCGTATGCTCCATCATGTCCTCCGGGTGACCCACACAATAGTGACATCTGAGCATTACTTCCCGTTGAATCCCAAACAGGTACCTCCCAAAACACTAATGTCCGATGTAGACCTGTGTCAGGCGGAAAGAGAGTACGCTGTGGTGCCTTTTTAGTGTTTCCTTAAAAATATTTGCTACCGCAATTATGGCGCGCACAAGTTTTTTTTTTTTTTTATTATTGATAGGCTCGCGTTTGACCACTATATCACCTGATGGTAGGCGATGATGTGGCCGAAGATGGAGCACGCTTGCCTAGAAGTAACCTATTCACTCTTGACTTAAAGACCCCTAGTTCCCTGATGGCTACTACCATCAGGGAACATAGACTCCGGCAGGGAATTCCACTCCTTAGCTGTACGCATTATGAATGTGTTCCCAAAAGGCTTTGTACGTATGGGTGGGATGTCCGCCATGTACCGATGGCGCAACGCCGTACGTCTAGTGGTCCGATGATGGAACGGACTTGGTGGAATTAAATTGTGCAATTCCAACGCACACTCCTCGAAGTGTAATCGATAGAAAACCGACAGGCCAGCAACTCGGCGTCGATGTTCAAGGCTTTGGAGTTTAGATTCGACAAGTGCATCATCACCGATGATCCTCCTGGCTCGCCTCTCAATCGACTCCAGAGCATCAAGCTGGTATTTGGCAGACCCATCCCAAAGATGAGAGCAGTATTCCATACACGATCGAACTTGCGCTTGATAAAGTATAAGCAGCTGTTCCGGCGTGAAGTACTGTCTCACCCTGGCTAAGATCCCCAATTTTTTGGCAGCTTATTGAGCTTTAGCCTCGATGAAAGAGCCGAATTGAGGGTAGACGACAACGTCACCCCAAGAATCTCAAGGTCGCCGGTTATCGGCACGGTCACACCCCGGAAAGAAAGAGCCGGGTGGAATTGGGTCCGTTTGGCGGAGAAAAGACACGCCTGGGTTTTAGCAGCATTGACTTGACCAGATTGGCATCGCCCCAATCGGTCAAGTTACCGTAGTCCTGGAACTCAAAGGGCAACTAAAGGATCAAAGGTGGCTTTCAGTCAGTAAAAGACTGGCACTACTTCGCGCTTTACTCAGAGTGTGTGTATGTGAGTGTGTAGTGACCGATGACCTGATGAGGGTCGCGGGAATCCGATGGATGCGAGGCGCACAGGACCAGTCATTATGGCGACGCTTGGAGGTGGCCTATGTCCAACAGTGGACGCTAAAATAATGATGATGATGATGACAACGTTGTTTTATTATAACATTTACCAGAAACATACATAAACTAACACTTTTTTTCCCTATAGGTGTAGGCAGAACCAGAAAACAACGCTGAATGATTTTAAAATAATTGGTTCATTAGATAAACTAAAAGTATATTATACCGTAGTATCTTTTACCACATAAACTAAACAAATGTTACAAATAAATAAAAATAAGGATGTACGTATGTATGTGTATGTATTATGTGTGTGTGTAGTATAAGTATGTTGTAAATGTTGTGTTGTTGTGTGTGTGTGTTCTTTTTTTACTAAATAAATATTATTTAACGTAAGGTATAAAAATAAAAGTGGATAAAGTAGTTTACAGTTGCCAAAATGTATAAAGAATTTGTACGGAATTGATCTTGAGGTCGAAACCCACAGTTATTAGTGTCTGCTTTTAGGTAAGAAATAATTCAAATACCATTCACCGCTCTACATAAAGGGAGAGGTAGTGCCAAACTTTTACTGCCTGAAACCCACCTGTGTTCCTTTAGTTGCCCTTAGCGTTTCAGGGCTATGGTAACTTGCACACCACAATCACGGCAGCAAATCCCTTCTTTGAGGAAAGGCTAAAAAGGCTCTCTTTCCACCTAACGAAGGTCTTCATCGGACATAGGTGTTTCGGAAGGTATCTATTCGGGATTCAGCGGGAAGTAACGCTCGAGTGTCACCATTGTTACAAAATGTCATCTTCTGGAATTCCACTAAAAAACCAGAAAACGTAGGTACCTAATCGCGGAAAGATGCTTCTTGAGCAGTACGTGGAGGTTACCAGTACTTCAAGTGGTCTCTCCCTCAGACTTGACCACAGCGTACCTATAGTTTGCAACTAGTATCTAATTCCAAAGATTCCAAAAATTATGGATCATGTACAATTTCACGAAAAACCTATGAAGACATATATCACACAGGGTTCCGAATGGCCCCGACGTAGTTTGCATTCGTGAAGACAGTTTGATTAGGTACGTATGATGTTTCCCACATTACTTGCACCCTTACGTTGACATCTGGACGTTATCTCCATAACAGTGAGTGGTGATCAACATTCTGACGGATGCTAGTGTCAGTCATAGCCCCAATTGAATGCGACATTTGTTTGCTGTCATTTTATTGTTTTGTGGAGTCACAAACACGGAGAAATGAAGGTGCTAGGCCTGTAAATAAATCATGGTTCGCTGAGTTTTGGCGTGCCATAATAGTAGACTATGTGATTAGGGGATAAAACCGTGTATTTAAGCTGCAGGTGGCATGTTGAATCCCGAGCAAAACGAAGGTTGCTTATTTTAATCCCGAACGATAATGAGTGATTTATATAATTAACTCCCGAGCATTGTGAGGGAAAACCTTATTAGAAAACTTTATTAGAAAACCTTAGTAAAGTGAGCAATTCAAGCCACCCACGACAAAGACAGCTTAAATGATATCCCCGAGTTGGATTATAATTTACTTTTTACACTATCTGTGAGATAATTAAAAGTCAATTTAGTAATATTAGAGAAATTTAAGTATTATTTACAAGTTAATTTGAACTATCACTCAACATGTTTTATGATCTGAAACAAACAAAATTCACTACTCTACGATTCTATATTTTCAATTTTCTTTATCGCTCCCGCTATTTCATTACTTTTTTTTTAGAAACTCGTCAGTAACCATGACCACGTTTTATTCTGTTATTTTTTGTTTTTAGTGGCCATTTTCAATTTAACTTAATGTTGACGTTCCAAATTTAAATCTCATTATTCCTTAGGGATCGCTCATACTGCGTTATCTCTCTAGGGACAGAATGACTTGCTTTTTAAGTGATGGTTGTATCACATAATAAAAGGGCACTATCGAGCAGGTGGCGTAAAAAGTATATTATATACTTTGAGTATCTTTACGTTTCCCTCTAGTCTTGTTTATGAAATACCTACCATCGATAACGATTATCAACAGATCTTTATGTTTAATTCTACATTTGGAATAACTGTTTTTAATGAAACAGTAGGATACACCGATATTGGAAAAAGGTTTATAAAAAATATCGTTTTTCATGTAATAATAAACCGACTATACATATAAACAAAGCAGTTTTATTTGTTACGACAATAATTCTGCTGTGATCCTATGAGGAGTTGTGTTCCATATCTTCGAAGTTCATGATCAGATCATAACTATATTTCTATGGGACCAACTTGGAAGCGTAATCTTTCAATCAAAAATATAGGTCCACAATTGACCGAGAAATCGGTGAACATACTATCACTAATATATAAAAAAAAATACATTCAGCCGAACATAGAACGGCCTTATCTCTGAAGTCGGTTAAAAATGAAGATCGATTTTCGAAATTTTCCAAGTGCATTTAAGATGCAGAGAGAGTAAGTGTATTATATTCTAGTATATTTACGTTACCCTCTGGTCTTCTTTATGAAAAGGTTCTAAAAAAATATCGTTATTTTATGTAAAAATTAAGATCGATTTACAAAATTTTCCAAGTACGTATACTAGATACTTCAAATTTAAATATCAGTCATACATAAGTCAATAAACTAGATAAAAGAGTTAAAGATAAAAAAAAAAAATTGAAATAAAATATGGGAAGAGTATTTAGAGACGTAAGAAGGTGCGGTGGTCTTACTTGTGCAGCAAAACGCAAATATGGTGGGTTTGGACAAGGACGTGGGACCTGGGGAGGAAAGGAGGCGGGTGGACCTGGACACACTTCTGGTGGAGGAGATAGGGCAGTTTGGGAAGTACCAGCTTAGGACGTTTCTTTTGCTTTCGGTGCTGGTAGTGTTCAAAGCCTGCGCCGGCCTGGAGTACGTCTTCACCACAGCTCGGATAAGTACCAGGTAAATGAACAAAGATAGATTATACTCGTAAGTCATGACTTTGTATTACGTTACCCTTCAGATACATCTTTACCGGAATATTTTTCCGTATTTCCATAAAATTCCGTATAACTTTTCACATGCATCCATTTCGCAAACACTATAGTTTAGAACCCTTGAGCGATCGAGTATCGTCGGCGCGGCGTCATCTATTTAAAATATAGGATGACCTCGTAACTTGTTGTATATAAAATTCATACCTACATGATTGTAATTTACAGACAAATTAAAATACACCATAGTTTATTATATATTTTTTTCATCTTAAGGGCCGAAACTGCGTTAAGCGGACACTCGCGCGGTCCCATACAAAAGTGCTTCGTTGCGGGGTCCCGCGTGGGTATCCGTCATAGCGAGCCGGGCCCCACGCCCCCTTTTTGCTACGTAATACATTTTAAGTTATCCATCGACACGACTACATGCACACCGTCAAAGTTGAACTAGCGACTGCGCAGGTAATAATCCGGTTTCTGCAACGGGGAGCACACGACACACGTGCTTTATCACGCGACGGGTGCCCGGCGCGGGCGTCTGCTTAACGCAGTTTTGGCCTTAAAGGACTCATTTTCTTGTAGATGTGTAATCCCGGAGTGTGAAAGCGAGCCAGTAGAGTTCTCCCCATCCTGGCTGGAGAACGCGGTGCCTTCGGGCGCCAGTCAGGGCTCCTTTGACAACTGCCAGCGCTTCGGGAACGCCACCGGAGCCCTACGAGCGGTCGACAGCGTCACTTGTCCTGCCACACTCTTCGACCAAGACACGCTTGTGCCTTGCGATGACTACGCGTATGAGAACACCAATACTGTCGTCTATGATGTGAGTAGACGAGACATTAAGGGCAAGATTCATAGAACATACTTCCGTTTTTTATAAAAGCGCGTCATATGAATACGAACTTCAAGGTTTATGTTATAAACACTTGCATATTACAGCTTAATTAAAATGTTAATTTTTCTATATATAGAGCACAATTGATTTTTATTTTTTATTGTGGATATATGGCTCGCGTTTGACTACTATCTCACCTGATGATAAGCGATGATGTGGCTGATAATGGAGTACGCGTAACATATTCATTCCTGACTTAAAGACCCCTAGATTGTAGCTATCAGGAAACACAGACTCCCGCAGGGAATTCTACTCCTTAGCTGTACACATGACGAATGTGTTCCCAAAACGCTTTGTACTGTTGTGACCTTTAAGTATACAAACTTATTTCTATTGATTTTACATTTGTCATTCTCATTTTGTTCGAAAAAATAGAAACGTAATCTATCTGTGAGATAATTCACCACGCTCGAATCCATTGTATTTCTATGATAATTCTGTGTTCTGTCATTTCTTATACCACTGCTTCTATTCTAGTGGAATTCTTGTAGCTGTGATTCTGTGTACATTAAACTTTATTTCTTACTCTTGTGCACTTCGAACTTTCTTTCAAACTACACCTACCCAATTCCTACATTGGTGACCCCGTAGAAGAATACGAGGATGATCCAGAACAAAACAGTTCGCGGGATGTCGGCGATTCGGCAGTAGAAATATTACGTGTGGGCGTACGAGTCTCACCATTTTACCCCGAGAAACCGGCGCTGTGGTTCGCCCAGATGGAGGCCCAATTCATGCTGTCGAACATTAAGACGGACGAGAAAAACTAAAGGCAGACCTCATTAAGAGGTTGTCAGCATCGCGGGAGAAGAAGGTAAAGCAGCTTCTCATGCGTGACTGAGCTAGGTGACCGAAAATCTTCCCAATTTTACCGTCACCTCCTCAACTTCACTGGACCAGGCGTACCTACCAGAGGAGTTCCTGCAAACTATTTGGACAAGCCGCAAGCACTTAAGCAATTATAGCTTCGCAGTCTACGTAGGATCTGGCTGAGCTGGCGGAACTGGCAGACTGGATCCACGACGTCGTTGGCACTTAGGTAGAATCAACGGTTGTCATCACTACGGCTGCATCGTCGAGCATCCCGGGCAGCAGCGTCAGCTCCGAGATAGCCACCCTAACCAAGCAGATGGAGAAGCTGGCGGAGAAAGTGGAGCGATTATCTCGTCCCAGAGGACGGTCCCGTAGTCGTACGCGCCAACAGTCGAGCTCCAACAGGTCGCAGTCCAGCTACAGGCTCAGTGCTGGTATCATCAGAGTTTTAGGGACCGGGCGAGAAAGTGCCAGAAGCCGTGTGACTACCTCACGTCGGGATATGTGAGGGGCAATCAGTGATGGCGGCCGCTGATTGTCCGAGCGCTGGTCGCTTATTCGTCAACGATCAAAGGTCAAAGATGCAGTTTTTGATCGGAACCGGCAGCGACCTCTGTGTCTACCCTCGATCTGCAATTACGAAGCGGCTAGAAAAGACTACCTATTAACTGTGTGCGGAAAACGGTATATCAATAACAACCTATGGTTTTATTAATACATCGTTAAATCTAGGTTTGCGCCGTGACTTCTCTTGGCGATTTATTGTCACCGACGTAAAAAGGGCGATGATAAGCGTGGATTTTTTATCATATTATAATTTTGTTGTTGCTTGCTGGAACCAATGCCTCCTCGACAACCATACTACGCTTTCCGCCTCGGCGTTGCCTGTCCGTCGTTCTGATGATGTCTCTTCGGTGAGAGTGAGTCTTGGCGATTCCGCATACACACACTTACTACGGGAATTCCCCGACATCACCCACCCGCATGGTATACATCGCACAATAAAACACAACACAGTACATCACATTCGTACTACACCAGGGCCACCAGTATTATGTTCACCGCGCAGATTGGCCCCGGGTAAATTAAAAATAGCCAAGGCCAAATATGCGGCAATGTTGCAGTGTGGCACCTGTCGCTCGTCCGAGTCACCGCCCTTGTGGCGACTATAAGATGCTGAACGCACGGTGCATCCCTGACCAGTACCCCATCACACCAACATATCCAGGGTTTCACCTATAGCCTGTCTGGCTGTACCGTGTTCTCTCAGATCGATCTGGTAAAAGCTTACAACCAGATTCCTGTGCATCCAGATGACATTCCAAAGACTGCTATCACAATGCCGTTTGGTCTTTTCGAATTCCCATTCATGACGTTTGGTCTTCGGAATGTCGGACAGACGTTTCAGCGCTTTGTAGATGGAATGCTCAGGGACTTGGACTTAACATACGCATACTTGAATGATTTTCTGGTATTTTCTAAAGACTAGAAGACCCACGAGCTCCACCTGCGTCAGCTTTTTGCTAGGCTCAGAGATTACGGTATGGTCATCAGCAACTTTAGAGCTGTCGGAGGTCCACTTTTTGGGGTACCATATATCGACTCAAGGTACAAGGCCATTGCCATCCAAAGTCGATGCAATATAAAATTTCCCAGCACCCAAGACCGTAAGACAGTTACGCAGATTTCTTGAAATAATCAATTTTTAACGCCGTTTCAGTCAGTTCCGTCATTCCAGGCGCAGCTTTCTACCAGACACCATTGAATGCTCTTCTCGTTGGCTGCGTTAAGGGTTCATCATCATCATGTCATTAACTTTACGCCCGAGGAGTACAAGGCATTCCAAAACTGCAAGAACAGTCTTTGCCGACCAGCACAGTTGGCTCATCCTTACTGCAATGCTAAGTTGGCGTTAGTCACGGATGCTTCCGACAAAGCTATTGGTGTAGTCTTGCAGCAAGTATACGCAGGAGCTTGGGAACCAATTGCCTTCTTCTTACGGAAGCTGAGCGAGGCACAGGTGTAGTACTCTCCTTACGATCGCGAGCTGCTCACCATTTACGAGCGAGACAAATACTTTTGGCGCATGGTGGAGGCTCGTGACTTTGTGATTTATACAGATCACAAGCCTCTCACTTTCGCCTTCCACTCTCGTAAAGAGAATTGCTCCCCACGATAGTTCCGTTATGTGGATCTGATAGCCCAGTTTACAAATGACATCAGGCACATATCTGGGAAGAACAATGTCGTGGCGGATATCCTTTCGCGCATTGAGGAGATTACTCAACGTGTGCCTGCTGAAAGGATCGCTGCAGCTCAACAGGAAGACCAAGAGCTAAAACTGCTGCTAACTGGGGATAACTCGTTACGCCAACAACAAATAAGCCTACGAGGTTCACAGAAGCAGCTATATTGCGACGTCAGCACCCTTACGCCAAGATCTTTTGTACCGAAATAGTTGCGTAGGACTATTTTCCTTAGCCTGAAATCCTTGATTCACCCAGGTACCAAGGCGTCTGCAAGGTTGGTTGCTGACCGATATGTGTGGCCAGGCGTTAGGAAAAACTGCCGTGAGTGGGTTTGTTCTTGCCTGGCTTGCCAGCGCTCTAAGACTACACACGTTTACGCTCCATTGCACTCTTTCAAATTGACGCAATCGAGGTTTATCCACATCGACCTCATAGGACCTTTGCCAATGTGCCAAGGTTTCCGCTATAGTCTATGGTGTCTACGCAATGGCCGGTGGCAATACCGTTGGCAGACATAACTGCAGAAGCAGTGGCAAAGGCCTTACTGAGCAACTAGATTGGTCGTTTCGGTTGCCCATCAGATATAGTTACCGATAGAGGTAGGCAGTTTGAATCAGCACTCTTCAAATGCCTGTCAACTATGGCTGGATTCCAACATCGCAGAACAACTGCGTATCATCCAGCCTATAACGGACTTGTAGAGAGATTTCACCGCCAACTTATGGCTGCGATCACCTGTCACGCAAATGACAGTTGGTTGGAATCTCTTCTTCTAGTTGTATTACGTGTTCACAGCGCTTACAAAGAAGATGCTCGGGCTTCAGCCACCGAATTAGTTTATAACCAGCCAATGCACCTTCCAGGTGAAGTTTTTGATCCTCAGCGTGATGAGACCATCGACATGACAGACTACTTGTCAAGGCTTCGGAGCGTAATCCGGAATTTGCAACCAACACCAGCAGCCAGGCGCAATAGCAATAACATGTGTTTTTGTTAAGAAATACTACAATATTTTCGAGACGAATACTGACAGGCCAAATAGCAGAACACGGCTTAAAGACAGACTTCGGCTGCCACAAATAAGGCTAAAATTATTCAAGAAAAATGTATACTGCATGTCGATTATTATTTACAATCATTTACCAAATAGTTTACAAGAGTTACCACTGACAATGCTTAAAAAATACTTTTAAATCTGTTAATGTTTAAAAGATATTATACCGTTAAGGACTATATAGAAGACAAGTCAATAGAATCTGTAATCGACAAGATCGAGTAATAGACAACACTGACTGTATATATTTGCACGCTATGTTATGACAGGATATGCTGAAACAAATGTACTATAACACTTTATGTACCATATTCTAGCAAATCAATATTTTGATTTGATTGATTGATTGAACAAAACTTTTATTAACAAGGATTTATCATCTCATCTCATCAACACACGTTTTCTTAAGTGACTGCACTGCTGATAGGGGTCTAAAACCTGCATACTCTGGTCCTCATAAGGCCATTGAAAGGCGTGACCAGGTGTTTATATTACTGGTAAACGGTAAACAGGTTATCGTATCGATAGACCGCATTAAGCCGGCCTTCATACTGCGTGACCCTGATAACAAATCATACTCACCACGTACCAACAACATACACCACAACACACTATAGTCACCACTCAACACCAACACTCATCACTTACACACCCAACGCGGATAACCAAGACTTGCGTTCTGCTGACGATTACGTCATCAAAACGACGTGGTCAAGACGTCGCGTTCAATTTCCCGACTATTATCGCCCTTGACGGTCTCCGGAAGGGGGTGATTTAGTGACCTTTAAGCATACAAACTTATTTCTATTGATTTAAAAACTTCTTTTTATAAACTCTTTCGTGAATGATGTGATGACAACAAATTTGTCATTCTCATTTTGTTCGAAAACATAAAAACGTAATTTAACTGTGAGTTAAGTCGCCACGCTCGAATCCATTAAATTTCTATGATATTTCTGAGTTTTTTCTGTCATCTCATATACCACTCCTTATATTCTAGTGGAATTCTTGTAGCTGTGATTGTGTGTACATTAAATTTTCTTTCTTACTTCGAATTTTCTTTCAAATTCTGTCACACTACCTAACAACCTACCCAATACCCTCATACAGTAATATGGGTGGGATGTCCACCATGTACCGGTGGCGCAATGCCCTACATCTGTGGTCGGATGATGAAACAGACTCAGAAAAACGGACGAACGCACAAAAAATATTTCTATGGGTTTCAAAGTCTATTACGGCCATACTATTATAGACTTTGAAAACCGTGTTTGAAACAATTCATCTGGTTTCATTACCATTCTTACTGTTCTTTGTTCTCAAGTACGGGCTGGCATGCGACGAATGGCGGCGCTCGCTGATCGGCACGGTGACGACCTTCGGCACGCTCATGGCGATGCCCATTACTGGCTTCATCTCCGACCACTGGGGTCGGCGCGTGGCGCTGGTCCTCAATGCCTTCAATATAGCGTGGATCGGCCTCTCGCGCTACTGGGCCAGCACCTATCTCGGATTCATTCTGTTGGAGTTCGCGGAAGCTACCTTTGGTTGTGGCTGTTATTCTAGTGTTTACATTTTATGTGAGTATTTTCCCACGGATTGGCTTTCAAGTTCGAAGATCTACTTAGTACGCATCATTTTTGTTATATTCTTATAGTATTTCACTCAGCTCTTAACTACATAGCTTTTTTTAGTTTTTTCTTATTTATATAAGACTAGCGGACCCGATAGACTTCGTCGTGTCATAAAGATTTGTAATGTGGCAGTTTTTTTTCTTTTATTTGAATTTTTCTCGCCGTAGAAACCATCCTTGAACTTCAACGAACATTTTAAAAAAAGAATTGGCCAAATTGGTCCAGGCGTTGTTGAGTTATGCGCTTACCAACACATTTTGCGATTCATTTTTATATTATAGATAATAAACAAAACAAATGCCGGCTTCGGAAATTCGGTTTCTCCATACAAACTTCCAATCCCCGTTTTACCCCATTAGGGGTGGAGTTTTGTAAAATAGTTCTTAGAGGATTTTTACTACCTAAAAGGAACCTACCTGCCTAATTTTAAGTTTGTAGTTGTTATAGTTTCTGAGATTTCATGATTAAACAGTGAGTTGACTTGTTACATGCAATTACAAAACTGTGCTCTAGATCCTACCCTCTACAGTGATCTCTTTTTATAACTCAAAGGTATGCTGAGAGAACACTCAAAAGTGTGGGTGTACTACGAGAAAATAAAGAAAAATTCTGTACGACTGCTCTCGATGACGGGTTATGATTTTTTTACAGTAACAGAACTGGTTGGTCCTGATTATCGCGTCGCAGTCGGCTCAGCTCTGAGCACGTGCTTCGCGGTGGGTGAGATGATACTGGGGCTGATCGCGTGGTGCGTGCCGGACTGGAGGACCCTCACTCTGACGCTGTACATCCCGCAGTTCATCACCATCTTCTACTTCTGGATCATCAGTGAATCAGTGCGATGGTACATGAGTAAAGGACGCTTTGACGAATCGGAAGCTTTGCTTAAAAAGGTGGCAAAAGTTAATGGAAAGGAATTATCTCAGAAATTAGTAGAAGCGTTACGTCATACTGCGGAAGAAAACATCCGAGTGAGTGAGTTGGAGACAGAGAAACGTGGTGGCGAGGCCTGGTTGGTGGTGAAGGTGTTCCGACACAAGAAAGTATTACTACGATGCATTGTGTCCCCAGTCTGGTGGATTACCTTCACGTTTATCTACTACGGCCTATCGCTCAACGCCGTCCACATATCTGGTAACAAGTACTTGAACTTTATAGCAGTGGCCGCTGTTGAGATCCCTGGCTTCTGGACTGCATATTTCTTGATGGATAAAATTGGAAGGAGACCGGTATCGACAGGGGCTTTTTGGTTGTGCGCTGCATGTCAGGCTGCATATATATTTATGCCTGAAGGTACGTTTCTGTTTTGTTTTTAGAGTACATATATAATGTAGGAAGCTGGTGCTTACACAAATTCGTGAACTAGCAGAACGCAACTAACGTCAAAAAATCATATCAGTCATACTCGTCGGCGCCAGCTGCCTGCTTTGTACTATACATAAAAGCACTGTATGGACTTGATCTTGATTAGTGATGTTATTTCTCAGGCATGTACGTGACGTCGCTGGTGGTGTACCTAATCGCCAAGTTCTGCATTGCAATGGTGGCGACTTCAGTGTACGTATACACGACCGAGCTGTACCCCACCAGGTACCGGCACAGCTTGTTCGCTTTCTCCTCCATGATGGGCAGGATCGGATCCATGCTGGCACCGCTTACACCTGCTTTGGTGAGATTCAATTTGTATTACTTTTGCTTGTTGTTGTGTAAGGTATAATTTATTGATGAAGAAAAATACTGAGTTCTTATTATATTTAAAAATATTGTTCTTTTCGATTTTTTTTTTTGAAGGTTGCAAAGTTTTAGGTAGGTACTTACATAAATATACATAAACCCAAAAGATCAACTAACCAAGCAGTTCACAGGCTGTCCGAATACATTAGTACGAAACTAGATAGTGGCATGCATACCGTTGGGATCTTTCTGGACCTCGCTAAAGCTTTCGACACAATTTCATGTTCTATATTACTGCACAAGCGTGAAACACTAGGGATAAGAGGAGGGCAACTTCTGTTATTCTCCGATTATCTAAGAGACCGTCAGCAATGTGTTAAAATAGGGTACTGCCCTATTTTAACACATTGGCTAATTGGCTCCATCAAAATCTTGTAACATTAAATATAGATTAAACAAAATACATTTTATTCTCAATGAGAAACATTAACTTACCGCTTACTAACCTTAATATATTCACACACAATTGCAAGCATGCTGACATTGCTTGTACTTGCCCTACTTTAGTTAAAGCTGACCACATAAAATATCTAGGTGTTACGATTGACACAAATCTAAATTTCCGTAAACATATCGAGCTATTATGCACAAGAGTGCGTAAATTAATATATATTTTTAAGAACCAACGTCACATAGCCGATTATAAGTTACTCAAACAGGTTTATTTGGCTCTGTGTCAATCGGATCTTACCTACTGTATTACTTCATGGGGTGGAACTGCCAGGACTATCTTGCTTCCTTTAGAATTTGCTCAAAGAGCCGTTCTAAAGGTTGCAACCTTCCGCCCTTTTAGATTTCCTATCCACCAGCTATATACAGCATGTAAGTTACTAACAGTACGCCAACTATTTATATTGCACATCGTACTTTATCAGCACTCTGAGCTTCCTTTTGACCCAGTACCGTCAACCAGGAGGAGGAAAGATTTGGTTTGCAGAAAACCACAGAAGAGAAATGCATTTGCTCATAGATTCTATGTATTTTTAGGACCTTTTTTGTACAACAAGCTCAATAAATTATTATATATATAGAGCATAAATTATATTAAATGTAGTACATTGTTATCGCCCGGAGGACACGGTGGAGTATACGGTGGAGGTGTCCCCGCTTGGGCAGAGCAACGCCGTGTCCTCGTGGGGGCAATCGGCGGCGGCGATCTTTCACGCCGGGCCTTGGTACAGGCCATGGTCCGGAGCGAGGAGGAGTGGCAGGCGGTCGCCTCCTTCTGCGAAGCAGTAATGCTTGCAAAGGAGGCGGCCGATTGCATGAGGCAGCGGTCCTCACGCCCCAACCGCCGCCGGGATTCCGATCCCGATTTCCGGCCACCGTAGGCGCGCGGGCTTGCGGTGGCTTGCCGTCCGACCGGCCGGTAACCGTCCGGACTAAGCCCAAGTCATCAACGGCGCGTGCTGTTCCACGCGCGCTTCAAGGAGATGTCAGCAACTGTAGGGGCCCAGCAGGGTCGAAGCCTACAGGGGCCAAGGGTCTGATTCTGAAAGGAAGAATCGGCCCTGGTACGAAAGGCAACGAAGGAACGGGAGTGGGTTTTTAGTCAGTAAAAGTCTGACACTATCTCCCGCCCCGCCCAAGAGCGGGGGATGTCATAAGATGATTTTCCCACCGAAAAAAAAAAGAAACAAAAAAAGTACATTGTTATAGGAGTATCTATTAAATCTCAATTATACAGACACAGAGAAACTATTGGAAGTTATAGTATGATAGTAAGGTTTAGTTCGTCAGTTGTTATTTCTGTTTACATGCCCTTATTCATTAGTCTTGTTAAGTGATGACCCGAAACACAGGTTTTATAAACCTAGGTTGGGCCAGTCGCTACTTATACATAATTCTAGGTGCAAAGTTAATTTTCCTTAAAAATTGATAATATAGTTATACTCGTAGTTTTTCTTTGGGAATTAATATATCTATATTTTGTTTAAGATTTACTTGTGGCTATTACATGTAATAATATTGTATAAAGATTATTATTATATTTAATATAAATAATTATGTACTTACTTACAATTTGATTTTAATGGACTTCCGTACAATCTTACATCTTTTATTTAATACCATTAGTAGGGAAGTAATCACAATTTGCAATCCTTCCATATCGACGCTTCAAAGGCAAAAATTACTAAGCGACATTGAGTAAACTTTACAGGAGAGTGATTTAAAGTTAACAAAAATTTTTAGAAAATAAATTGTTAGTAAAAAAAAAGTCAGATTTAGATACTATTACCTTATGTTAATAATATAATTTTTAAACAAATTTTTTCAAAAAATTTAACTTAAAATCACTCCTGTAAAGTTTACTCAATTTCGCTTCATAATTTCTGGCTTTCAAGTGTTGATATTTACCTAAGTTCCTTTAGAGCAAAATTCTAGAACCTGAAAAGGTTATCTGTGGTCCTAGAAAATAAAGGGCAACTGAAGGTATATAGGTGTGGTTTTAGTCTGTACAAGTCTGACTCCTCCACCTTAAAAAAAAGAATTGATAAATTTAGTAATCTTTTTTTTTTATTATTCTCATTCAATACACAAAATAACTGTTCAAATTATTTAATACTGTTTTCTTTGCAGGGCGCGCAATTCTTCCCCGAGCTGCCGTTCGTTTTGTTTGGCTCCCTGGCGCTGTTGTCGGGAGCGCTCATCTTCCTCACCCCGGAGACGCTCGGCACCACGCTGCCAGACACCCTGGAACAGGCAGAACATATTGGCGACAAACAGTTTAATATTAAGAAATGATCACGACAGTACTTTTATTAATAAGATTAAAGTTTTTTTTTTCTAGTTTTTTTATTTTTGATATCGACGTTGAAAAGTGAATTAATAGAACCCATGTGTTATTGAACCCAATTTTTGTATGCCATTCGTAAATTAGTAATTACTTGCTGGCCTGGCAAGCGTTGTTCTAACAATTAAATTATCAAAGAAATTGAACATAAATACAAATCTAAACAAAAACACTAAAAACACAATAAAAAGGGAGAAGGGGGGGGGGGGCAAAAATAAGATGGTAAAAAATATCATTAGGCCTATTCTCAGACCTACCAAATATACCCAAAAAATCATAAAATTGGTCAAGCCGTTTCGGAGGACTGACTTGCGCGCATTGTATTATTCCATTCGTCTGCAAAAATATCACATTCAGTGTTGGCAGTCAGGAGGGTAGTGAATAAGGTTTACTGTCCATGGGCGCGTAGCTTCATAGACGTCTTTTTTTTTAAATTGATATAAACCAGTGCTTGACTGCGATCCCACCTGATGGTAAGCAGTGATGCAATCATTGATAGTGAGGCGCACTAGTTTATTAAGAGCCTATTCACTCTAGCTTTGAAGACACCTAAATTATAGTTGGACGGGAAGACCGCAGCAGGCAAATTGTTCCAGTCCTTGGATGTACGTGGTATAAACGACGAAGCGAAACACTTAGTCCAGACCGTTGAAGTTTCAACAATGTAAGGGTGACGTTCATTATAACATTATACTTATAGGCTTGGTTTATAATAACGAATACGCGTCTATGAAGCTACGCGTCCATGGACAGTACGCCTAATGAGCATCTTTAAACTACAGGGTTTCTGCTCTGACGACAGTCCTAGATGTCGGTAGTGGGAGCAGTGTAGTGCGCTGGATGCGAGAAGCACAGGATCGGTCATTGTGGCGACGCTTGGGGGAGGCCTATGTCCAACAGTGGACGTCTTTCAGCTGAAATGATGATGATGAATGGCCAGATAGATTAGCTAAGCGATAAAACCGGGTGAAAACTGGTGGAGACGAATTATACCTACTTATAATTTGTTAATTGCTACAGATCTCTAGTCGCTACATCTGCTTTTGCATCATAAGGTCATGAGCATCCCGGAGGACATGGTGGAAAAGATCGGTGGTGGTTCCACTGTATGGTGGAGGTGCGGAGCACCGATCGCTTTGCCACCGAACACTTTGGGGGCGATGGGCATAGGCATTAAGTCCGCCTTTGTACCTTTATGTTGCATGAAGTTTTAATAAATAAATAAATAAATAGATGGGTGGCATCGGCAACGACCTCTCGTCTCGCGCCGGGCCATGGTACAGGCCATGGTCCAGAGCGAGGAGGAATGGCAGGCGGTAACCTCCTTCTGCGCAGCAGTTATGCTAGCGAAGGAGGCGGTTGTACGTGTGTGCGAACGTCCTTTCTCACGCCATAGCCACCGAGATCCCGACCCTGATTTCCAGCCACCGTAGGCGTGGGTTTGCGGATGGCAAGCAATGGGTAGTTCACCCCAGCCGTCCGGTTACCGTCTGGACCGAGGCTGAGTCATCTACATCGCGTAGTGTTCCAAGCGCGCCTCAAGGAGATATCAGTAAAACCGTAGGGTTGAAATCTATGCGAAAGAGAACTCGCGGCCCTGGAACGAAGGCAAAGAAGGAACATAGGAATAAAATTAAGTCATTAAAAGTATGACACGCCCTACCTCTCCGCCCTAGAGTGGGAGAAGTCATTGGATAATTTCCCACTAATAAAAGAAAAACGCTCATGAGCATTAATTCAACAGTGCTACAAATAAGGTGTGTTAAATAAAACTTTCACAATTTAGGTACGAGATACTACATGGAGACGGGATGCAAAGATAATTCCAACTATAGCTAGATAGCACGTGCACTGATACACCTGCGCATGCTTCAGATAACAATGTTATGTAAACTTATTTATTTCGGTATTTTTTTTGTTTATACGCACACAAAAGTACAGAGGTAGACTTAATGCCTCCTTTGGGTGATGCAGAGACAAATTGTGGTAGGTGCAATGAAAGGCATTAAACACACTTTATTTTATATTAATATATTATATAGGTATAAACTATTAATACAATATCTATACTTATAAAAAATCTTTAGAAGTGAAAATTCTGTACATTAAATATATCAAAAAAATAAATGTTACTAGACCGACACCGAACCCAAAAACGTTATTGTCCGTCTGTCTGTTTGTTCAGGCATCACGCAAAAACTACCGGTTCGATTAACGATGAAACTTGGTATAATTATTCTTTAATATCCTGGGCACCACACTGAGTACTCTATATCCTGGAAAAGTACATGCAATAAAAAACAAACTTAATTTTGCGGTTCGATCCCCAGACCCGATTACTGTACCAACCACAAATAATAAGTTTGTCGTAGGTTACGTCACCCGCAGTGGAGTTCACTAAAGGTGAACGCTGCACTCGGCTAAGATACTATAATATTTTATCTTAAGATACAATATCGCTTGCCATACAATTCAATGGACTATCACGCACGACGAAGATAATAAATAATCTAAGTATATATATATAAAAGGAGAAACTGACTGACTGACATATCAACGCACAGCCGAAACTACTGGAACTAGGAGCGTGAAATTTTGCACAATGTTTACTTATAATGACGTAGGCGAGTACTAAGAAAGGATTTCCCAAAATTTCTCCCTCTAAAGGAACGAAACGGGGGTTCAAAGTTTGTATAGAGAAACCTACTTTACGCCAGCGAAACCGCTGGCAGTAGCTAGTAATATAATATATATTATCTATGTACTCAAACAAGAACCTTCACTTTAAAGGTCAATCGGTTGGTTGCCATCTTGATTTCCTGGGGGAGTGCCTTTCAAAGGGAGATGAGAGAGCGTGAACATGAAAAGAATAGTGAATGAAGTCAATACGGAGTGTGAGACAGTGAAGTAGACGGTTGTGTGAACACCGCAGATTTTCGTTACGATTGGTGTTCGGGTCAATCACCGAACAATAATTAACCTGTCAGCGTAATTGCGACACCGCGCTCTATGCCTTTATTATTTTATGTATTACCTAAGTAAATACAGTCAGTACGCATTCGGATAGCATATCGGGCGCGACTCAATCTCATCTCATTCACCTCATTAGTTTTAATAGTTTTTCCATTTGTATTAGTTTAATCGGTATTGTTGAAATATAGCTATCTTTATAACCTTTAATCTTGGTTTATCTTGATCTCACCCCAAACATTGGTCCTTCGAGCCATCGGAGCGGGACTATTACGCGTGTGCCTACGAATTGTGCTGTGTAAGTGTCTCGCTTGGAACCAGACCCTGGCAAACCGAACTCAGTGGATTTACTCTCCACAAATCTCATTATCCTGTGGATCCTAGCTGATCTCGGAGCTCCGGCCGGAAACGAGCCATCATCCTGCTGATCCTGTTAACCCTGGTATTACGAAATCATCGCGGTATCTCATCGCGCCGTTATTCCAGGTTTGTTCTTGCAGCTATCGCAAGAACATTTGATCTCCAAAGAAGCCTTCAGCCCAAGTAAGGTCTCTTTTTTATCTTTGTAAGATGGATGACATTTTAGCCACCCAACAACAACTAATCGAAGCCGTAGATAAGCTCTTCACCAATTTCAAGAAGGATGGTGCCGAGCGCAAGACCTCTGACTACTTACGTCGTCGATTAGCTACCTTGGAACAATACTTTACAGACTTCCATAATAACCATATGACTTTACTGTCTTTTGGTGATCAATCTCATGCATATTTCAGTACTAAGCAATACGATCAAATGAAGGAAAAATATAACAATATTAAAACTACCATTCAAAACTATAATCCTCTAGCTAACAGACCACAAATCCCTGAACTGAAACCTCCTACGTTTCAACCTACTGCGGAATCTCAAACTTCGAACCTCGCATCTCACTCTGCTTCTAAAACCCCTACACAAGAAGGGAGTAATGCCGAAGCTCTCTTCAAAAAGCAAGCTACCAACTTTAAGGCTTTCTTGAGAACAACTTCCAATATCGACCTTGATCTCGTTACGGAAAAATGGGAGTTTGAAGATATCCTGAAGACGATACAATCTCGTTGGGCGGCCATTGACTCACTTCATTGGGAGCTGGACAACGAGTATGGCGGATTAAACTCCGAATACGAAGAACAATTTACTCATTACGAGAAATATTACAACAAAATCAAGAAAGACATCAATAAGAAAATGTGGTCCGTTGCACATATTGAAAAATCTACGCCTAAAATGGAGATAGTCACCTTTGATGGAAATTACAACAAGTGGATTTCATTCAAAGATCTTTTCACCGAAGCTGTACATAACAACCCGTCTTTGTCGAATGCACAAAAGATGCAGTTTCTAAAGAGCAAGATCAAAGGTGAGCCCGAAAAATTGATCCAACATCTCCAAATAAGCTCTGACAATTATCCTGTATGCTGGAATATCCTCAATCATCGTTATAATAACAAGCGACTGATCTTCACCTCTTATCTTAATAATCTCATGAATATCCCTACAAACCAGCAACAATCGTCAAATCATATAAAACGCATTCACGACACGACCTACGAGAGCGTGAATGCTATCAAGAACCTAGGAGTCGATGTGTCTTCCTGGGATCCTTTTCTAGTATGTATATTGTCTCAAAAATTGGACGCAGATACATACGAGGATTATCTACAAGCTTTAAAATCCCCACGAGAATTACCAGTCTTGGAAGATTTCCTTAATTTCTTGGAAACAAAGTTCATGATGCTGGAAACTTCTCGTAAAAAGCTTGACAATTCTACGCAAAAATCATCCCAATCTCAATCCAACAACAATAGCAAGCCATCATTTTTAAAAGGTTCTAGTTTTAAACGAAATTACAACAATCCTAAAACGAATTACTCAACAAATCAAGTTTCGCAATCGTCAAAGTCCAAAAACAAAACTAACTATCGCAAGCAATGCCCTATTTGCAACACCAATGATCATCGAATTCATGCATGTCAAAAATTATTGGAATTGCAACCTAATGAACGGAAAAACACTGTTGCTAACTTGAACCTTTGCGTTAATTGTTTACATTTTCATGATGGCAAAAAATGTCTTTCCGAAATAAGATGCAAGGAATGCAATAAAGATCACAACACTATTTTGCATGAATCTTTTACCTCGCTTCGACCCAGGTCTAATGCAGCTACGATTACGAAATCGCCATCTCAGCAGCAAGAAAGTAACGCAGTTGCGTCGCTTCTTAAAGAACCCTCAGAAATATTGCTTGCCACAGCAATAATTAAAGTACAAGCAGCCGATGGATCTTATCATAAAATGAGAGTTCTTTTAGATCAAGGATCACAGACATCCATTATCAGAGAAAGTGCAGCTCAGTTGTTAAGGCTACCGCGGCGGAAATGTAACGGCTATATCTCAGGAATAGGAAATAGGGAAAATAACTGTAAGGGCATGCTTACTGTCAAATGTTCGTCGTTGGTTAGCGATTTCATCTTTGAAACGGACGTATATATAATGAATAGACTCGTTAATAACTTACCTAGCTGTACCCTACCTAAGCCAGACTGGCCTACTCTTAATCAAATAACTCTAGCAGATCCCGAATTTTACAAAAGTAGGCCTATTGATATCCTATTCGGAGCAGATATCTATTCCACTATCCTTATGGACGGTATCTGTCGATCCGAAGGTATGTTGCCCATCGCCCAACAAACCCAGTTGGGATGGATCTTAAGCGGCAACTACAAAACGTATCATTGCAATGTGATCCTAAATAATATCGAAGAGATCCAGCAATTTTGGGAAGTAGAGGACATTCATGAATCTCCATCAATATCAGAAGAAGATCAAAAATGCATCGAGCTCTACCAATCTTCGACCTCTAGGCGAGAAAACGGAAGCTATGTCGTCAAATTACCATTTAAAGAAAATTTTGAGAAAAACATAGGCGAGTCGAAAGCAAAATCGATTGCTCAATTTCTCCAAATAGAGCGGAAATTAAATAAACAACCAGCACTGGCACGTGACTATAAAACGTTTATATCAGAATACCTAGAGCTCGGACATATGACACCCGTTGCACAACACGTACAGCCGGACTGCTACTTATCCCATCATTGCGTACAACGAGCTGAGTCATCAACCACTAAATTGCGAGTTGTTTTTAATGCCTCGGCAAAAACCTCGAGCGGGCACAGCCTCAATGATCTTATGTGCCGAGGACCCAATTTACAACAGGACCTTCAGAGCCTTATTTTAAAATGGAGACAATTCAGATTCGCTTTTACGGCAGATATAGAGAAAATGTTCCGCAAAATCTGGCTACATCCCGATGATCAGAAATATCAGAAAATTATCTGGCGGGATCATCAATATCAACCTTTAAAAGAATATCAGTTAACGACAGTTACCTATACCACAAAAGCCGCACCTTTTTTGGCCATGATGACACTGAAGCAACTAGCCATCGATGAAAGGCCAAACTATCCACAAAGTTGCGCTCCTGACATCTTAGAACACTCGTTTTACATGTATGATCTCATGCATGGTGAACATTCAGCGAGAGCAGCTCAACAGCTCAAGGCGGAAATGATCAGCCTCCTGAAATCTGGCGGGTTTAACCTGCGAAAATGGCGATCAAACTTACCGGAAATAATAGACAGCTCTGATGCACCTCAAAAGGAAAACTTTGACTTCAAGCAACCGGAGTCAACCAAAACTTTAGGTCTTCGGTGGGAACCAAAAACTGATCAATTTATCTTTCATCCTATAGAATTTATCTCACAAGACATCCTTACAAAAAGGCAATTCTTATCTCAAATATCTAAGATTTTTGACCCTTTGGGCTGGTTAGCACCAGTCACAATAAGACTTAAGATCTTGTTCCAAGAACTATGGAAGTCAGACCTGAGTTGGGACCACCCTGTCCCTCAGGAAATCGCGTTAGAGTGGAACACCATTAAAGCCGATTTATCCTATATATCTCGATTTAAAATACCCCGTTGGATTCAAACCCTGAAGAAGGATATCATTGAACTCCATGGCTTTTGCGACGCCAGCACAAAAGCATACGCTTGCGTCGTGTATTGCAAAATACAAAGAGCAAATGAAACACATGTGACCCTTATTGCAGGGAAATCAAAAGTAATACCGCTAAAGAAACCACAATCGATCCCGCGCTTGGAACTTTGCGGCGCCCTCTTGTTGTCAAAACTTATGCGTAAAATCATATTATCCCTATCGAGCTACAAGGTGCACGTGTATGGTTGGATTGATTCAACAGCTGTTCTCGGTTGGTTAAGTGGCGAACCGGAGAAATGGAAACCCTTTGTTGCAAATCGCGTGAGGATTATAACCGAAACAATCCCTAAAAATAACTGGAGCTACGTAAAATCCAAAGAAAATCCCGTAGATTGCGCAAGCCGCGGTTTACTTGCTGCTCAATTAACCAATCACTCGCTGTGGTGGCAAGGTCCCGACTGGTTACCACAATATAAGCCTAACGAATCGCATATGATGCCGATTCGAGAGTCGAGCATTATTAACGAAGAACTCAGAAAAAAGGAGCAAGTAACCACGGTCATTGTCAACCCCGAAAATTTAATCATTAATCAACTATTAACAAAATATAGCACTTTAAGGAAAGTTACTCGAGTATTAGCCTACATCAACAAGTTTATTGACATTGTTGTTTACAAGAAAAAACGTACATGTTTTCTTACTCTGCAGAATATAAAGACAGCAAGAGAAATGTTAATTAAGCACGTGCAAAATGAATATTTCAACGAAGAAATATCACGATTGCGAAATAATGAACCATTAAATAAGAAAAGTCAGATTCTCAATCTCAATCCCATACTAGACAGTAATCAATTACTCCGTGTCGGAGGCAGGCTTAAACATTCAAATCTTGATCCCGAAATGAAGCATCCCATCATAATCCCGAATCAATCGAAATTGGCGGACCTTATCATAGACGAATCCCACGAGCTTGTATTCCACGGCGGAGTAAAAATGACTACTGGATTCATAAGACAAAAATACTGGATTCTTGGAGGAAATAGAGTCACAAAGAAACGATTAAGAATGTGTGTCAAATGTAGAAGAAACAACCCAATATCACAACATCAAATCATGGGTGACCTACCTCAAGCACGATTGATTCCTAACCGACCTTTTTACCACACCGGAATAGATTATACCGGACACATATTTATTAAAGCAAACAAGGGCCGTGGCATTAAAACCTGTAAAGGATATGTCGCAGTGTTTGTTTGTATGGTAACTAAAGCCATACATTTAGAAATCGTCTCAGATCTTACAGCGTCAGCATTTATTGCTGCGCTTCGACGTATGTCGGCCAGAAGAGGAGTTCCTGGGCACATCTATAGTGATCAGGGAACTAACTTCATAGGAGCCAACAAAATCTTAAAACAAGAGTTTGCAGAAATCTCTAACATCTTGTGTGACCAAGAAGTAACCTCAACAATCTCTGAAATGAACATTGAGTGGCACTTTAACGCCCCTTCATGGCCATCTGCTGGCGGACTCTGGGAAGCTGCAGTGAAGAGCCTAAAACATCACCTCAAGCGTGTTGTTGGAGAACAAAAACTAACCTACGAGGAATACACTACCCTACTATATCAACTCGAGGCGTGTTTGAACTCCAGGCCACTGTGTCCTCTGACAGAAGACCCTGAGGACCTGGACTTTTTGACCCCGGCTCACTTTCTAGCAAGTGGCCCCAACTTAACGATCTTCGAAACAGAGCATGATCTTCGCACACGGTGGCACTTGACACAAAAAATCTACCAAGATATATGGAACAAGTGGAAAACTGACTACCTTTCGCAGCTTTCTACGAGGTCCAAATGGCGTCAGCATCAAAAGGACCTCAACCTTGACGACATCGTTATTATAAAGGACGACAACCTTCCACCAGGAAAATGGAGTCTAGGTCGAGTAGTAGCGCTGCATCCTGGAAGCGACGGACACGTAAGAGTCGTCACACTTAAAACCAAAAACGGGGTCTTAAAACGCCCTGTGGTTAAGCTGTCCTTACTGCCAACAAATCCTAATGAAAATTATCAAGAGCCAGATACCCCAAAAGTTTGTGATAAATTTCCAGCGGTAAAAAGAAAACGTCCTATATCATTCTCGGCTATAGTCTTATCTTTGACATTATTTTTGCTGTCACTAATAAACATCACTCAAGCATCTTACAACTTTACCCAGCTGACGAACAATAGTGTCTATTTCGAGAAAGTGTCTAATATGCATTTAGTCAGAGATGATTGGCATTTAATAGTCTATTACGACACAAATCCTTATCAAGATGGAACGGCGGCACTAATAAAGTATATCAAGTATCTTGAAACCTTATGCGCTACCATTAGAACTCAAACACCTTGCGACGGCGTCATGTTACAACTCGAGCACGAGTTCAAAGAAATCAAACATTACGATAATATAGTCCTGATGAATGACTCATTTATGACTAATGAGAGACGCCGGCGACGCGGCTTAATAGACGGAGTTGGCTACGTTGCAAATAGTCTATTCGGAGTGTTGGACCAACGATTTGCAGAGAAATATGAGCAAGATATTGACCTCTTAAAACATAATGAAAACCATTTATACAACCTCTGGAAAAACCAGACGTCGGTCGTAGAAGCTGAATTCAACCTCATGAAAAGGATGGAGAGTACGATAAACAAACATCACAAACTAATCAATCAAAAGCTTAACACTCTCCAAGATTCTTACAAAAATCTCGCTCTGCAAGTGCAAAACCTAACCATTGTCACCGACTTCATAACCTCGGCTTTTACTGCCAATAACTTGTTGTATACCCTTCGACGAATCCAGGACTCAATTTTAGATACAGTTACTGATATTTATAGTGGAAAATTAGATTTTCATTTGATATCACCGAAGCAACTAAGATCAGAGCTAAATATAATATCAGCACAAATATCAGGAGACTTGGTAGTACCTGTAGACAACTTTAACCTCAAAGATCTTTACAGCTTGCTCAAAGTAAGAGCCAAATACTCCGGCAAATACTTAATTATAGAAATAAGAATACCCCTGATTGAAAGGGATCCTTACGAGGTATTCAATCTTATCCCGGTCCCGCGCATTATGGAAAATAACATGATGATGAAAGTCGAAACGATCTCGGAATTAGCAGCCATCAACATGCGAAAGGATTCGTATTTACCTATCACAGACAAGGATCTGCAGTCATGCATATTGAAAAATCCTGAGACTATTCTGTGCCATATCAGAAGGCCTATTCACCACATGAAAGATGATCATAGCTTTTGTGAGACGATCCCAGGCACAAGAACTTGTAGAACTAAAACTACCTCGTGCAAGAATGACTGGAGAGAATTAACATCAGAAAACAAGTATAATTATTTATGCTGCGACGTATGTAACATCAAACTTCTGTGTGAAAATCAAGTTCAGGCAGTCAGACTATCAGGCGCTGGTCTGTTGCGTGTTGGGGAAGGCTGTTTGGTAAAAACAGAAGATTTTACGGTGTATTCGAACAGAAGACTGTCCAGTAAAATTAGTACGACGACAAAGATTATCTCGCCGGAAATATCCCCTATTAATCACATGATAAATATCACAATGCCGGAAATCTCATATGAGTTTAATCTCAATAACTCAGACAACCTCAAGCAATTTGAAGCTATCAAGAGAAGTCTTGAGATCATGAAACAGAGTGAACCTTTGAGCACCGATATCTCTTACCACGACATCCATCTTTATACTGCTACTTATCTCATCATAGCAGTTATCTTGGTTTTGGTGGCCATTTACTGTTTTCAACGTTGGCGGAAAAGGCAACGCAAAGGAAATCGTCCCACTCAGAGCAGTCGGCAATCTCTGCGGCAACTGCGGCAACTGCGTTGGCGTCTCCACACACCGTTGCAGAAAGTGTTGTGATTGAGTGCAGTGAAATTAGGGAAAATGGGCAATCTAGTAGTAAATTAGTGAAAAATGATCCTAAGCGACTAGCTGTGTCTAGTGAGTGTTTACAAAAAACGGAAGATAGAGGTTCTTCACCGATCTTTCGCGTGTTTTCTCTTCCTGATTTGAATTGCAGTGATTCTGTTTAATTTGTTACGTACATTACTTTCATCTCATCCTTTAACATAACTAATTCTACATAACTATTTTAGTATTATTTGAACATTGTTTTCACCTTGTTAATATTAAGTTCATACCCATTTAACTATACCCACTAACTAACCTTATCTTTTTCTCCCTCGGGAGTATGTTCGGGTCAATCACCGAACAATAATTAACCTGTCAGCGTAATTGCGACACCGCGCTCTATGCCTTTATTATTTTATGTATTACCTAAGTAAATACAGTCAGTACGCATTCGGATAGCATATCGGGCGCGACTCAATCTCATCTCATTCACCTCATTAGTTTTAATAGTTTTTCCATTTGTATTAGTTTAATCGGTATTGTTGAAATATAGCTATCTTTATAACCTTTAATCTTGGTTTATCTTGATCTCACCCCAAACAATTGGTACAAATGTATTGGAAGTGAGGGGCTCGATTACTAGGCGAATAGGGAGAGACTATAAATGAGAACAAAGTAGTAAGCGCTCTTTGTTCTCTGAGCTGGCGTGAATTACTGCCATAATCTTACCTTGGAGGTAGATTATGATAATGTACAACCAAGGATATTCCGGCCAAGATAACGTACTCGTAGGTATCAACAGTACAGATCCCGATAAATTTTGGCACATTGAAATGCATAAAACATTAAATACTCGTAATTCTTGAGAAGATTTTCAAATGGGATAAGATACGTTGTTATCTGACGAGATCAAGATTAAGATGACTTTCTTAAGATGTTGTCAGTAGTGGACAAAGATTACTGTGACACATGCTCATAGATAAGCTAGCTAGCTATCAACGCCCACCTCTAGAAATATAAGAACAGGAGTAGTTCCATATCTTATACATTACAATATTTACTTACCTATCCTAGCGGCTGGGCTAGCGGCTGTGGGCTTGAAGCCGTGGTGTCGGAGCCTGTGAGGCTGGTCCCGACGGCCAAGCAGCAGCTGCGGCAGGGGAAGCCTACTCCTTCCCCGAAAGGTAGAGAGGTGCCTGCCGCTAAACCAGCGAGACCTCCTGCGGCGGCGGCGACTAGGCCGCGCCTGCCACCTCCCCTGCCTGAAGAACCCTCGGCTGGCGTCGAATGGATGGTTATCGGCGCCAGCAGGAAAGCGGGCAGGGCGGCTAGGGCAGCCAAAAAGCGCGCGCGGTGACAGGAGCGCAAGAAGCGGGCCTGTCTGGGAATTCTCTGAATTCTGGGAATTGTCTGTCTGCACCCCGAATTCCGCAGCTGTAGTGATCACATTACAGCCAGCTGCGGAAAAGAAGAGCATGAACTATGACATGGTCATGGCGAAGGCGAAGCAGGCGATGGTGGATCACCTCGACGAGTTCGGAGCCTCTGAAGGCTTCCGAATGAGGCGCACCGCGACCGGGGCCCGAATATTGGAGGTCCCTGGTGCGGATAGTGGCTCTGCCGCAGACGCCCTGGCCGCAAGGATTAGGGCGTCCATGGGCGTCGAGGAGGTTCGAGTGTCCAGGCCCATTAAGTGCAAAGATATGCGCATCATGGGCCTGGATGACTCCGTTAGGGTGGACGAGGTGGTGGCCATTGCAACGCGGAGGTGGACCGCAGTGACCGCTGCTACCAGTGCGGTCAGGCTGGTCACAAGGCCGTCGAATGCCGTGTAACGCCGCATTGCTACGCATGTGTGGCGGCAAGCCGGCCGACCACCGGGCTGGGGCCGGTCCTGCGACCCCCCCCGCCAAGGCCAAGGGCAAGGTACGGAAGCCCATCCACCTGGACGTACTCACCACCGTAGCCGCCTGCTTGGCTGCCGCCGCAGTCGCCGCCGCACCCACCGTGGCAGAGCCCTCACGGGGGGCTCGGGAGGAGACTGTAATGGACTGTCAATAACGACTCCATTACGTCTCCTCCAAGCGAACATCAACCACTGCGCCCTCGCTCAGGATCTGTTGCTCCAGAGCATGGCGCAGTAGTCAATCAATATCTTCTCCTGGAAGCCGCGACGGTACAGGCCTGGGTGCAAGCACCGGACAGGCCTGTCGACATCGACGTCGAGGCAGAGTGGTTCCGGGAGGCCATGTTGCAAATCTGCGACGCGGCAATGCCCCGAGTCCATCCAGGACGTGCTCAGCGCCAGGTGTACTGGTGGTCGCCGGAAATTGCGGCACTGCGCAACGCGTGCAATGCCGCGCGACGCCGGTATGCCAGATACCGAAGGCGCCGCATCCGTCCACCGGATGTGGAGGCCAGAGAGGCGGAGCTGTACGAGGGATACAGAGAGGCAAAGCGCACCCTCCAAGCAGAGATAAGGCGGGCCAAACTCGAAGCCCGCAACTTGTGGCTGAGGACTCTGAATGGGGACCCATGGAGACGCCCCTACAAGGTGGTGCAGGAGAAACTTCGCCACTGGGCTCCCCCGCTGACGCACAGTTTCCGGCCCCAGCTTGTAGACGGTGTGGTGAGCACTCTATTCCCCACGCGAGGGGAACACTCCCCTCCGCCCATGGCTCCGCCACCAGCGGTGTCCGACGCGGACCACGATGGCGACGACGACGACAACGCTCCAGAGGTGACCGAGGTAGAGAAGAGAGTGGTGGTACGAAGGCTGAGTGCCAAAAATACCACCCCAGGACCCGGCTTGCCTGAAAAAGGCCTGGCACGGGGAGAGTCGTACTAGGTGGCGGCTGAACTAGCGACACACGGGGTTGCGACAGTCGTGGGCAGGATCCAGGAGTTGGGACTCGCGGTGGCATTGCACAAGTCCGAGGCCATGTGCTTTCACGGCACTCGGAATGCGCCACCACCGGGATCCCAACTAACGGTAGGAGGAGTCCACATAGGCGTCGCGTCGACGATGTCGCATCGGCTGTCGAGAATGAGTCCCAGGTACTTACCTGGGACTCATACTCGACAGCCGATGGGATTTCGAGAAGCACTTCCGACGTCTGGCTCCCAAACTAAATCGGACTGGGGCTGCCCTCGGGCGGCTCCTGCCCAACCTGGGGGGTCCAGACGCCTCCTGCTGGAGGCTCTACGCGGGAATCGTTCGATCCATGGCCCTTTATGGCGCACCGGTATGGGCGCCGGCGCTGCGGAAGCAGCCGGCGGCCCGGCTGAACGCATGCCAGAGCGTCATGGCCATACGGATGGTGCGAGGATACCGGACGATTTCCCGCGAAGCGGCGAGGCCAGCCACCATGGGATCTGGAGGCAACAGTCCTTGCACACATGCACGATCTAGCAAAGGAAGCGGGATTCCGATCCCGATTTCCGGCAACCTTAGGCGCGGGTTTACGGTCGGACGGCGAGCCACCCATTGCTCGCCGTCCGACCGTCCGGAGACTGTCCGGACCGAGCCCAAGTCGTCGACGGCGCGTACTGTTTCACGCGCGCCTCAAGGAGATGTCAGCAAATCGTAGGGGGCCCAGCAGGGTCGAAGCCTACTGGGGCCATCGGTAGTGTGAAAACGAAACCCGGGGCCCTGGGACAAAGGCAACAAAGGAAAAGGAGTGGGTTTTTAGTCAGTAAAAGTCTGACACTATCTCGTGCTCCGCTCAAGAGCGGGATTCGTCATAAGATGATTTTCCCACCCAATAAAAAAAAAAACCTTTCCTTACCTAAAGTAGTGCATGCAGTGGAGGGGTGTGTAAGGGTGTATGTAAAGACAGTGTATGTATTATGACTTTGTGATGTTACTTTTCGATAAGTCTTTCACTTTCATCATAAGTTTCTGAAATGGGCGGCAGCTGGTAGACCTAGAACGGGGCAGCTGTATGAGAATATGGTGGCAAGTAGAAAAAAAAAATAAAAAGAAGTTAAAGTGGTGCCAAAACAACGCAGATCAATTAAAGATGAATGAAATTGCCAGTCATCATGAAAGTAAAAACTTTAGTAGTTTTTGGAAAGCCACAGACACCTTAAATCCCAAGTCCGGCCTGCCAGTGTGCGTCGGTGGCGTGAATGAGGCTAAGGCTATTGCCAATTTATTTATGCCCTCGTTTAGGACAGAGTCACCATTAGGTCCATCAACGAATGGGTTGATTGCTATGGAGGGTTCCAAGGGCACGCCAATCAAGTTCACCGTTGGGGAGGTTGCATCTGTCTTGAGGGACACCTACGATATGCGGGTAAGCACTTACCACGTGTATTAACTCTGCTATTATTTTAATGTATTTATGAGTCACTCGTATCTTTCAGAGGACCTCATGAGAACGATTGTCGTTCCTATAATAAAGAACAAGACAGAAGATGCGAGTGATAAGAACAACTACAGGCCTATCTCATTGGCGACAATTGTTGCGAAGGTGTTGGACAATTTGGTTGACAGGCAACTGGATAGATATATCATATAAATTTTAATGATATTGGTGGTTGGCTACCAATACCAGAACTAAAGGGGATAAATTTACTTTTACTGACGTTAAGTGTGAGAAGATTAATAGTGAGCCACTTCATAACCACCCCAAGAGCATACTCTGCAGCTTTGAGAGTGTCTTCCCAATTTTTGCCTGGAATTCAGAGATCTGTATCGTCAATAACTTTGGTGTTTGGAAGGGATAGTCTGCACAGCTCATTTACGTAAATGAGAAAGAGGCTACGTCCAAGCACGCTACCCTGAGGTACGCCAAAAGACAATTCCTCCTCAGCGCTTAGATGGCTACCATTTTTTACCACTTGCCTACGATTCGACAAGTTGTAGTGAAAAATATCGCACACAGTGCCACGAATGCCAAGATTTTCTAGCTTTTTAAGCAGCAACGGGACAGAGACAGTGTCGAAAGCTTTGGATAAGTCTAAAAATGTTTAATTGTGTCTGTTAGTTCCAAAACTGCATCTTCAGTAGACTCACCAGCTCGAAAGCTATACTGGTTCTAAGCTAGGACTTTATTTGGATCTAAAAAGTTTATCAAGCTTGAATTAATTTTTTGCTTCAAATATTTTTCATAGGGTTGTGTATAAAACACTGCCTCTGTCCCCCGCTTTGAATATTGGGTGGATAACAGCTGTCTTAAAAACATCTGGGAAAACATCTAAGGACATGGACAGGTTAAAAATATGTGCAAGAGCAGGGGTAATTTGATGCCGAGAGGCCTTGATGATAGCATTTGATTTACCATCATCTCGTTATAATCTCGCCTTCATTCACTTCATGCAACACCGATGAAGCAGGAGAAGAAGTAGGTGGTTTGTCCTTGTTCCTGATGCATTGGGCATAAAAATCTGAGTTTTTAATTTTGGAAGCCAGACTTTCACCAACAGTTGCAAATTTGAAACCATTCAATGAACAAATGGGTATGTATCAAAATCCCGAAAGTTAATAATACATAATGATTGAAATATGTCGTACATAAGTCGTTATATCGTAGTGAACGAATAAGAACCAATCTTGTTAAAATTTTGTATACGTAATCCTTATAAGCCTGTTCAACTTAAAGGCTATAAATTATCACGCTATTCGCCATGGAGGGTGAACAATATTCCAAAATGTCGGTACTGAACGACATTTGCCTTAAATTCGCTCCCTAGCTATTAAAATAATTTTAGTGAGTATTTTGTCGTCTGTTTTGTATATAACATCCGACGGTACATCGATTACAATTATAAAATGACTTTTAGATTCTAGACATTTTTACTTCATATATTTTTAAAAAGTAACCAAAACATTTAATAAAATCGAAGCGGCGGAAAGAAAAAAAAAATTTTTTTTTTTCATTTAGCTACTAATCTTGCACGAAAATCATCACGCTATCATCGACAAAAGGTCAAGCAGTCAATCATGATGACGTTTAAATATAAGAACACCTATTTTAGTAGCGTAGTGGTCTCGTGCCTTGACCTGCACGTAGGGTAATTATAGTTCGAATCCTGAATATATTTTTTTTGTGATAGTTCTATTTCATTTTACTATAAACAAGAAATTATAACATATTTTTGCGTTCTTACTTCTATTTTATTGACAGTCAGACAGCGCAATTTATCAATCCTATATTTTAGTTTCAGTTTTTTTCCCAAGTATGTGTTATAACTTTAGTTACGCAAACAATCCAACCTAATATAGCAAGAAAAATAAATTTTATATTTATTTAATTATTTGACTGTAAAGTAAAACGGCTAAAGGTCATTTAAGATTGTTGAAGGCATCTTTTTTACACAAAATATAACGAAACGGCAGTCATTCACTCTTGTCACAACAATCAGATAAGATCTTCATTTATCTGCGAACACATCACAATCAGGTTGAGCGAGAGCATTGAGCGTAGACATCGCGTTAGAGATAAGCCCTGTGCTAGAGTGACGGTTTTACTCCCTAATACAAGGAACAGTCAGTTCTTCATGGTACGGCTAAAGTTGATCAAAGCAAAAAGTTGAAATAATTTTCGTGTAGTTCAAGAGCAACTCTCTTCCGTGAAGAATGTTATACGTTTTAATGATTTGGTTATTATTTCTTCAAACCTCGCAGGAATTTTACTCTAAGCTGCCTAGGAGAAAGTTAGGAGGTAGAGTCTTGGTGTAGTCACATCAATTGTTACACTCAGAGACGCTATTCAAAAACCAAACACACACGATATCCAGCTGAAGATAAGTGTGCCAATTATGCTCCTTCAAAATTTACCCTCCGCACAAGTTGTACAACGGGGCCTGGCTAAAACTCCACTGGCCACGACCATTTCCTAACATCTCTTTGAGGCGCGTTTACAGTAGTACTTTGGACAGCAAGCTACCCGTTGCTCGCCTACAGCAAGCTCACATTTGCTGTGGCCGGGAATCATCCTGCGACTCAACACCAGGGCGATGGCTGGGGCGTGAGGATGTCCTCTCCCTTATGATTTCAACCACCTTCTTTACTCCCATTACTGCTTTGCCGAAGGAGGTTTGCCATTCCCTATTGCTCCAAATCAGGACTGAACGAGGGCCCGGCGCAAGAGCTTACCGTCGCTAATCGCCCAAGCCAAATGGGGCAGACTTCCACCGTATGCTCCATCATGTCCTCCGGGTGACCCACACAATAGTGACATCTGAGCATTACTTTCCGTTGAATCCCAAACAGGTACCTCCCAAAACACTAATGTCCGATGTAGACCTGTGTCAGGCGGAAAGAGAGTACGCTGTGGTGCCTTTTTAGTGTTTCCTTAAAAATATTTGCTACCGCAATTATAATAATAATAATAATAATATGTTTTATTGAATTTTTTGATTTACATAAATATTTATACATTAAGGGCTTAATCTAGAGGTAAAGGTACAAAATTGTATTCTACCTGAACTAGGTATAAAACCTGTATCTCAGGTAACTTATTAAAGTGCTAAACTTAAAGTAAATAACTTATGAACAATATTATTTCAAATTTATGACGAATACTGTGCTTAGTCAACAAATCTTCATCATCGTAAGACATTATTGTGTCACAACATTACATTATATTTTTTTGCAAAGTAACGATTTTGTAAACTAGTTTTTATTAGCACAATCAGTAAAATTGTTAAAATAAAATTGGTACTAGGTATATAATTTATTAGTAACATTATGCAATAAAACTCGAATGGGTAACAGAAAACAAAAATGACGTCGCTATTTACGTGTCCTCATTATAATTAATAGAATTTATGAGTCTTGTCTCAGCAATTTTCCTAGCCGGGCAGTCTTGATCGCCTGTCTTGTGATTACATGGTTTATTAAAACGCATGCACGTTGCACACTGTGACTGATCAGCTGTTTTATCGCACAGCATCCACTGGTGGCCTTGTTCACCACAAAGAGCACATGTATAGACAGCTTCGCGACAAGTCTTCGCAGCATGCCCGTACTGTTGACATTTAAAGCACCTGGTCACAAGTGTGAAGTCCCTCACTGGGCAGGATGTCCAATTAATAAATACTCGGCTTTGGTTTATAAGCGCCTTTCTTATGCTAGCCGTTACTTCTAGAACATAATTGCATGTAGGTCCCTCTTTATTACCCGACTTGTGACTTAATTTTATAGAGGCCAAAAAAGAGTCACGGGGTAAATTAGGCAGCTTGTCAGCCAGGTTCTGCTCATAAATGCAATCGTACACTTCCTGGTCACTTAACTCAGTCGGTACTCCTATTACTACAATTCTCGGTCTTCTCTTATAGGGCTCTTCCACTTTCAGACCGGAACCACTTAGTTGAGATGATTTCCTAAGTTTCTCTATATCGTCTTTTGTCTCCGTGCTAATGATAACACCTCCGTTTTTTGTTTTGCGCAATGCTCTAACGTGTAATTTCATTTGTTCAGGACGTATTATTTTTTGGACAAGCGATTTCGTATCGTCACTCGATTTATTCTTATCAGTTGGATAAATTGCAATAGAGCTCAGGTTATTGGGACGTAAATAATTATTTTTATTAGTTTTTACTATGTCAGCGAATGAAATTTTATCTGCCATCGTTGGTTTGGTCCAATTTTCTTGAATGCTTGTTTGAATGGTGTGCTGGAAATTTTCAAGGCAGTTTGTCAGGTCGCATTTTTCTTTTATCTCTCGAACAGAGTTTCCCACTTCCTTAGCCTTTAACTTCAAGTCCTGGTAAAAAACTGCCATCTGCGAAACGCCATGTCCTATCTTGCGCGACAGGGAGCTGATCTTCAGCTTTTGATCGGAATTTAACTTTCCTTCTTGAGCTATGGAACAGACTTCGTTCAGGTATTTTTCTATTGAGATCAACCAATTACTAATGTCACTGGTTTCCACCGTTTCAAATTTTTCTTCAAGTGCATGGGATGGAGGAGTTGGGATACTCCGAGGGCTCTTTTCCATATCTGACATAATAGTTAGTCAAACACTCATAATTATTTACTTGAAATTAATTACTAACTTCGCAAAAAAATGCGCGATTTATTTTCTAGGTCACAGATTACTTAAAGATATTTTAACGTCAACACACGTCCGTTCTACTTGAGTGCTAAATGGAAAAAAAGCGAAAAAAATTATGGAGCGCACAAGTTTTTTTTTTTTTATTATTGATAGGCTCGCGTTTGACCACTATATCACCTGATGGTAGGCGATGATGTGGCCGAAGATGGAGCACGCTTGCCTAGAAGTAACCTATTCACTCTTGACTTAAAGACCCCTAGGTAGTAGCCATCAGGGAACATAGACTCGGGCAGGGAATTCCACTCCTTAGCTGTACGCATTATGAATGTGTTCCCAAAACGCTTTGTACGTATGGGTGGGATGTCCGCCATGTACCGATGGCGCAACGCCGTACGTCTAGTGGTCCGATGATGGAACGGACTTGGTGGAATTAAATTGTGCAATTCCAACGCACACTCCTCGAAGTGTAATCGATAGAAAACCGACAGGCCAGCAACTCGGCGTCGATGTTCAAGGCTTTGGAGTTTAGATTCGACAAGTGCATCATCACCGATGATCCTCCTGGCTCGCCTCTCAATCGACTCCAGAGCATCAAGCTGGTATTTGGCAGACCCGTCCCAAAGATGAGAGCAGTATTCCATACACGATCGAACTTGCGCTTGATAAAGTATAAGCAGCTGTTCCGGCGTGAAGTACTGTCTCACCCTGGCTAAGATGCCCAATTTTTTGCAGCTTGTTGAGCTTTAGCCTCGATGAAAGAGCCGAATTGAGGGTAGACGACAACGTCACCCCAAGAATCTCAAGGCCGCCGGTTATCGGCACGGTCACACCCCGGAAAGAAAGAGCCGGGTGGAATTGGGTCCGTTTGGCGGAGAAAAGACACGCCTGGGTTTTAGCAGCATTGAACTTGACCAGATTGGCATCGCCCCAATCGGTCAAGTTGCCGTAGTCCTGGAACTCAAAGGGCAACTAAAGGATCAAAGGTGGCTTTCAGTCAGTAAAAGACTGGCACTACTTCGCGCTTTACTCAGAGTGTGTGTGTGTGTGTGTGTGGTGACCGATGACCTGATGAGGGTCGCGAGAATCCGATGGATGCGAGGCGCACAGGACCAGTCATTATGGCGACGCTTGGAGGTGGCCTATGTCCAACAGTGGACGCTAAAATAATGATGATGATGATGACAACGTTGTTTTATTATAACATTTACCAGAAACATACATAAACTAACACTTTTTTTCCCTATAGGCAGAACCAGAAAACAACGCTGAATGGTTCATTAGATAAACTAAAAGTATATTATACCGTAGTATCTTTTACCACATAAACTAAACAAATGTTACAAATAAATAAAAATAAGGATGTACGTATGTATGTGTATGTATTATGTGTGTGTGTAGTATAAGTATGTTGTAAATGTTGTGTTGTTGTTGTGTGTGTGTTCTTTTTTTACTAAATAAATATTATTTAACGTAAGGTATAAAAATAAAAGTGGATAAAGTAGTTTACAGTTGCCAAAATGTATAAAGAATTTGTACGGAATTGATCTTGAGGTCGAAACCCACAGTTATTAGTGTCTGCTTTTAGGTAAGAAATAATTCAAATACCTTTCACCGCTCTACATAAAGGGAGAGGTAGTGCCAAACTTTTACTGCCTGAAACCCACCTGTGTTCCTTTAGTTGCCCTTAGCGTTTCAGGGCTATGGTAACTTGCACACCACAATCACGGCAGCAAATCCCTTCTTTGAGGAAAGGCTAAAAAGGCTCTCTTTCCACCTAACGAAGGTCTTCATCGGACATAGGTGTTTCGGAAGGTATCTATTCGGGATTCAGCGGGAAGTAACGCTCGAGTGTCACCATGGTTACAAAATGTCATCTTCTGGAATTCCACTAAAAAACCAGAAAACGTAGGTACCTAATCGCGGAAAGATGCTTCTTGAGCAGTACGTGGAGGTTACCAGTACTTCAAGTAGTCTCTCCCTCAGACTTGACCAAAGCGTACCTATAGTTTGCAACTAGTATCTAATTCCAAATATTCCAAAAATTGTGGATCATGCATAATTTCACGAAAAACCTATGAAGACATATATCACACAGGGCTCCGAATGGCCCCGACGTAGTTTGCATTCGTGAAGACAATTTGATTAGGTACGTATGATGTTTCCCACATTACTTGCACCCTTACGTTGACATCTGGACGTTATCTCCATAACAGTGAGTGGTGATCAACATTCTGACGGATGCTAGTGTCAGTCACAGCCCCAATTGAATGCGACATTTGTTTGCTGTCATTTTATTGTTTTGTGAAGTCACAAACACGGAGAAATGAAGGGTAGGCCTAGGCCTGTAAATAAATCATGGTTCGGTGAGTTTTGGCGTGCCATAATAGTAGACTATGTGACTAGGGGATAAAACAGTGTATTTAAGCTGCAGGTGGCATGTTGAATCCCGAGCAAAACGAAGGTTGCTTATTTTAATCCCGAACGATAATGAGTGATTTATATAATTAACTCCCGAGCATTGTGAGGAAAAACCTTATTAGAAAACTTTATTAGAAAACCTTAGTGAAGTGAGGAATTCAAGCCACCCAAGACAAAGACAGCTTAAAAATGATATCCCGAGTTGGATAATTTACTTTTTACACTATCTGTGAGATAATTAAAAGTTAATTTAGTAATATTAGAGAAATTTAATTATTATTTACAAGTTAATTTGAACTATCACTCAACAGGTTTTAAGATCTGAAACAAACAAAATTCACTACTCTAAGATTCTATATTTTCAATTTTCTTTGTCGCTCTCGCTATTTCATTACTTTTTTTTTAGAAACTCGTCAGTAACCATGACCACGTTTTATTTTGTTTTTTTTTTTTTTTTGTTTTTAGTGGCCAGTTTCAATTTAACTTCATTTGATTGACGTTCCAAATTTAAATGTCATTATTCCTTAGGGATCGCTCATACTGCATTATCTCTCTAGGGACAGAATGACTTGCTTTTTAAGTGATGGTTGTATAACATAATAAAAGGGCATTATCGAGCAGGTGGTGTAAAAAGTATATTATATACTATGAGTATCTTTACGTTTCCCCCTAGTCTTCTTTATGAAATACCTACCATCGATAACGAATATCAACAGATCTTTATGTTTAATTCTACATTTGGAATAACTGTTTTTAATGAAACGGTAGAATACACCGATATTGGAAAAGGTTCATAAAAAATATCGTTTTTCATGTAATAATAAACCGACTATACATATAAACAAAGCAATTTTATTTGTTACGACAATAATTCTGCTGTGATCCTATGAGGAGTTGTGTTCCACATCTTCGAAGTTCATGATCAGATCATAACAATATTTCTATGGGACCAACTTGGAAGCGTAATCTTTCAATCAAAAATATCGGTTGACAATTGACCGAGAAATCGGTGAACATACTATCAAAAAAAAAAAAAACACATTCGGCCGAACATATTATTATTATTATTTATTTATTCATAACAATAAATATTGTGTTGAATATTACACCATTAAAATATTATTAAAATAGAACTGTCACATTTAAGCAAAGCAATTTATAAAATTTAAATTAAATAATGTAAGATATTGAGTCAAATGATTAAACATATGTCTACAAATAAATCTAATCTCAAATGTCGGATATAATGTCAAAAGTAATGTCAAGTGATTAACCTAACTCAAATCATTGTTATGTCAAGTTTCAATACAGTTAAAAAAAGTGCGTCCAGTAAAATTATTGTATGAGTAAGTATTTATTTTACATAATTTGACATAAAATCTGATACTGAGTATAAACATTTTTCCAACAAGAAGGTTTTTAATTTATTTTTAAATAAGTGCGGGCTATATATTAATAATTTCAAATCAGTTGGTAGCCTATTAAACAATTCTACTGCTTGGTATCCGGAGCAATGCTTAGCTACGTTAAAATTTGGTATCATCTTGTGTTTAAACTCCTTTCTTCTTGTGCTTTCTCTTACCTTCCGTTCATCTTGTGATTCAAATAGATGAATATACTTGGCAAAGTGATTAAGGATAACTAGTATATATAAACTTGGTACTGTTAGAATTTTTAGTTCTTTAAAATGCTCTCTACACGAGTCTCTTTGTGAGATTCTTACTAAAGTCCTTATGGCCCGTTTCTGTAAGATAAAAGCTTTCTGACAGTTATAACTGTAGCTGTTACCCCAAAGCATGATGCTGTACCTTAATTTAGATTCTACTAGCGCATAATATATAGCCTTAAGTTGCTTTAGATTTAAAATATCTCTAAGACTCCTGAGTGCATAGCATGCTGATGAAATAGAAGAGTCAATAGCAGCTAACTCCTGTTTCCAATTTAAATTCACATCTATGTTAACACCTAAGAATTTAACTTTGTCTACTAAGTCAATCTTGTCTCCTTTGAGCTGTACGTCTAAATTGTCGTTATTGCGAGTCGTAGTCTTGAATAAAATAATGTTAGTCTTACTTGTATGTAACAAAAGGTCATTGGCTGTAAACCAATCGCAGAGATTTTTCAGGCTTTCATTTACAATTTTAGACAAATCCTTTAAGTCATTTGCCCCCATTATTATATTAGTGTCATTTGCGAACACAATAAGTTTTACGTCAGGTTGAATGTGATGCATAAAGTTTAGCAAGTCATTTGTAAATATGATAAATAATATTGGCCCTAAAATTGAACCTTGAGGTACACCACGTTGCATATTTGTAATCTTTGACGTGGATACAACTTCCTGATTATTTTCATCAATGCTTTTTATTTCGACAAACATTCTTTTATTTTGCATGTAGGATCTTAAAAGACGTAAAGACTTGCCTCTGACACCGTAAAATTCAAGTTTAGCTAGTAGTAACTCATAATCAACAGAGTCAAAAGCTGAGCTGAGGTCAACAAATAGCCCAGCCACTTTCATTTTGTCATTTAATTTGTTTATTATGTCAGTAATAAGAGTGTTTATTGCATCTGAGCAACCAACGCCTTTCTGGTAGCCAAATTGTCTTAAATTAATGATCTTATTAACATTTAAATGAGTCATCAGTCTATGTTTTATAACTTTCTCAAATATTTTTGACAACGTTGGCAAAAGGGATATGGGCCGGTAATTTTTTGGGTCAGTCTTGATGCCCTTTTTGAATATAGGAATGACTTTGGCCAATTTGAACTGGTCAGGAAAGATTGACTCTTCGAAACAATTATTAAAAAAATCAGAAAGAGGGACAGCCAACAAGTCTATATTATCTTTCAGAATTGCAATCGGTAAGTCATCATAACCGCAAGATTTTTTATTGGCCATCTTACTAATAATCTTTGTGATTTCAGAAGGTGTAGTCGGATAAAAAGTTAAATCATTTTCTACTCTTTTAGTAGTCTCCAATAGGAAGGCCATTGCCCTTTTTTTTTCATTGCTACCCGATGAAGATTTGAACAGGAAACTGTCAGCGAATTGATTTGCGACCTGTTGGGGATCAATTATCACTTCATTATTCGCCTTTAGGATTAAAGTTTTATGTAGCCTATTTGTAGTATTCTTTTTACTTTCATTTACTAGTTTCCATGTTTGTTTTGTTATATTTTTAGCACTATTTAATTTATTTATTATAGCTTCTTTTTTGGCTTGCTGAATTACTCTTCTATAAATACGAACATAGTTGTTTTTATATTTTATAAGGCTGGGATTTTTTAGCGTGCCTGAGCATAGTATTCTCTTCATCTTACTAGAAACTTTAAGCCCTTTAGTAATCCACTTTATTGTCGTGTTTTTAAATGGCTTTACTCGAATTGTCTTCTTTCGGTAACACTCCTGGAATGCCTTACCAAGGCAATTTATAAAACCATATATTCCTAAATTAGCCCAGTTTTTATTACTGATACAATTCTTGAATGCCACACTATTTTTATCATTAAAAATTCTTTTTTTAATTATTGTAATCTGTTCAGAGTTATTAGATGTTTTGCCAAATTTTTCAAGAACTATGTCGCAAAATATTCCACCATGACCATCTGCCAAGCCATTGTGATCAACAAAACACTGATTTATATCATCGTCTGCAAGATTTGTAATTATGTTGTCTAAACACGAATGTGCGTTATTCCTAATAAACGTAGGAGCATTTATAAGATACCGAAAATTATAACAAGTCAAAATACTAGAAAATTCAGCAGATTTTTTACTCTCAACAAGTACGTCAATATTAAAATCACCACATATGATACACTTCTTGTTAATAAAATGATCTAACAGTTTTTCTAAACTAGATATAAAACTTTCAAAATTTTTATCGTAAGGACTTCTGTAGCAACAACAGATATATAACCCTGTTTCAATATCTTTAACCCCACATATTTCAAAACTATCTGCTTTATACAATTTTTCAACAAAATCAATATTTTCACAATCTTTATTTAAATGTGCTAAAATAAGAGTACCTCCTCTTTTTTTGATCGTCCTAGTGTTGTATGAAGCTAAATTATAATTGGAAATATTAAATACTTCAGCAGACTGTGGATTTAAGAAATGTTCTGTTATGCACAGGTAATCTACACGAAAACCCGTGGTTTCCATGTACAATTCTAGCTCAGTTTTTTTATTACTTATTCCACATACATTTTGATGGAATATTTTTAAACAGCTGGGTTTTTGCATCAATGTATTTTTACAGACTACATTTTGCATTATATTAGACACGAAAAAAATCAATGTCGTTAGTTACTGTGTTACAATTAGATAAAAGCGGTTTTGCGTTCATTTTATTAAAGTAATACGGAATAGTGCCTCGTTTTAATTGATATTCTGATTGATGTCTTCATATGGTTGCAACAAATTAAAATTATTATAATCACAGATATTTTTATGTGTTGACTGATTAAACAGGTCCAAATAGTTTTTCAAGTTCTCAAAGATATTAATCATTGCTGTAGTGTTAACTTTACCGGTATACTTAGAAAACATTTCATAAGAATATTGTAGCTGTTTGTTACTATCAAAGGTGTAAGCATATTTAAAAACTCGGTTATTTTGGTATAAAAGTCGATTGAAAGCTTCTATTCTGGTATTGAACAAACTAGTATTCCATCTTAATTTAAAAGTAGGACAACATAGAATAATATTCGTATGCAGTATTTTTTCAAGTTTACATTTTATATGTTCAACTATTTTTGCATAATTTTTAGACACTAAAAAGTCCTTTTCACCTAGGAATATTATGCAATAGTCATCGAGAGTGTAATTTACTATTTTTTTATCCAAAGTTGCAAAAAGTTCCATTATACCTGCCTTTGGCATACAATAGTGGCAGATTTTTTTGTTTGGAAAGGTGTTTTCGGCAATCCGTAATATACTATTAACATTGTTGTCACTTAATATACATAATTTGTTTTGCGGAGTATTTTTAACTGTAATATTACGTCGTGTCGTTGCAGTCGTTACGTTCAAAGTGGTGCTGTCTGAGGTCAGTCGGAAAGGTAAATCATCAGGAATCACGTTAGGTTCAAGGATTGTGTCTTCTAACGGCATTTTACTAATTCCAGTACAATTTCTTCTTAAAGGGTCTAGTCCAGTATATAATGTTTGGTCCAGCCCTAGCCTAATTTCGTTTTGAGTCTGGTTAGATGGTGATATCCTTTTGTCGTCGTTAAATAATTTGTCATCTTCTCTATGTTGTACATTGGTGATTGTTGGCTTGTTTTTTGTCAAAGGCGTTACTTTGTTGTTATGGTTTGTTTTCCGTTTCCGCCCTGAGCGTGGAGTCAAAATATTTATGTCAGTACTATTTATGTCCTTATAGGCGTCTATTATTTTAATGTATCTTTGTATGTCTGTTTTTAGTCTGAAATTTTCCGTATTTAAATTTTCTATTTCTTGATGAGCACTTTGTAGATCATTGTATAGCTGTTTATTTTTTTCCTGTAATTCCATAACTGTTTGGCTGGTATTTAACGATGTATTAGGTAAACTCATCATAGTCGCATCAAAAAGAGCTGAACTGTCAGCAGTCATGTCACATAGTGAACTTGATCTGAATAGTTTACGGTTGCGATAAGTTATATTCTCGTCCATATTTATTTCGCCAAAAAATAAAATTTTCTACCAAATAATAATATATTTTTTAGTATGGTAACACCAACTAGTATTTTTACGCACTCTGGCGGTTAGTAGTGACAATTTTTTGTAAGTCTACTCACCACTTGAGGTCGCATTGGCGCTAGTAGTCATACATTATTTTGAGTCCAAAGTCCAATATTCAAAATCTATTGCAAAAACGGTAATATAGTTCTTGTTATTGTTGTTGTTTCACTAAAATGTTATAGAACTGAACTCATAGTCATTATTTAGCCGTGCCGTATGGCGAAAAGATATTTATTTACTATCACATACACAGAAACGATTGCTTTTTTTTTACACTGGAATGTTTGTATGCTCATAAGTCGTCGTGTTTAATATTACACTGGTCGTAAATTGTCACTAATAATATCACTTGTTTGTCACAGTTAATTACAATCACTTTTCAAAACCATTTAGATTACAAAAACAATTTATTTCTAATTATAAATACGCAGCCAATGTAAACATTGCGAGTCAAAACTACCCACCCACATAGAACGTCCTTATCTCTGAAGTCGGTTAAAAATGAAGATCGATTTTCGAAATTTTTCAAGTGCATTTAAGATACTTCAAATTTAAATATCAATCATACATAAGTCAATAAAGTAGATAAAAGAGTTTAAGATAATAAAATATTTTCAAAATAAAATATGGGAAGAGTATTTAGAGACTTAAGAAGGTGCGGTGGTCTTACTTGTGCAGCAAAACGCAAATATGGTGGGATTGGACAAGGACGTGGGACCTGGGGAGGAAAGGAGGCGGGTGGACCTGGACACAATTCTGGTGGAGAAGATAGGGCAGTTTGGGAAGTACCAGCTTAGGACGTTTCTTTTGCTTTCGGTGCTGGTAGTGTTCAAAGCCTTCGCCGACCTGGAGTACGTCTTCACCACAGCTCGGATAAGTACCAGGTAAATGAACAGAGATAGATTATACTAGTAAGTCATGACTTTGTATTACGTTACCCTTCAAATACATCTTTACCGGAATATTTTTCCGTATTTCCATAAAATTCCGTATAACTTTTTACATGCATCCATTTCGCAAACAAAATAATTTAGAACCCTTGAGCGATCGAGTATCGTCGGCGACGCCGTGCCGACGATACTTCGCGTCATCTATTTAAAATATAGGATGACCTCTTAACTTGTTGTATATAAAATTCATACCTATATGGTTGTAATTTACAGAGAAATTAAAATACACCATAGTTTATTATATATTTTTTTCATCTTAAGGGCCGAAACTGCGTTAAGCAAACGCCCGCGCGGTCCCATACAAAAGTGCTTCGTTGCGGGGACCCGCGTGGGTATCCGTCACAGCGAACCGGGCCCCACGCCCCCTTTTTGCTACGTAATACATTTTAAGTTCTCCATCGACACGACTACATGCACACCGTCAAAGTTGAACTAGCGACTGCGCAGGTAATAATCCGATTTCTGCAACGGGGCGCACACAACACACGTGCTTTGTCACGCGACGGGTGCCCGGCGCGGGCGTCTGCTTAACGCTGTTTCGGCCCTAAAGGACTCATTTTCTTGTAGATGTGTAATCCCGGAGTGTGAAAGCGAGCCAGTAGAGTTCTCCCCATCCTGGCTGGAGAACGCGGTGCCTTCGGGCGTCAGTCAGGGCTCCTTTGACAACTGCCAGCGCTTCGGGAACGCCACCGGAGCCCTACGGGCGGTCGATAGCGTCAGTTGTCCTGCCATACTCTTCGACCAAGACACGCTTGTGCCTTGCGATGACTACGCGTACGAGAACACCAATACTGTCGTCTATGATGTGAGTAGACGAGACATTAAGGGCAAGATTCATAGAACATACTTCCGTTTTTTATAAAAGCGCGTCATACGAATACGAACTTCAAGGTTTATGTTATAAACACTTGCATATTACAGCTTAATTAAAATGTCAATTTTTCTATATATAGAGCACAATTGATTTTTATTTTTTATTGTGGATATATGGCTCGCGTTTGACTACTATCTCACCTGATGATAAGCGATGATGTGGCTGATAATGGAGCACGCGTAACATATTCATTCCTGACTTAAAGACCCCTAGATTGTAGCTATCAGGAAACACAGACTCCCGCAGGGAATTCTACTCCTTAGCTGTACACATGACGAATGTGTTCCCAAAACACTTTGTACTGTTGTGACCTTCAAGTATACAAATTTCTATTGATTTTACATTTGTTATTCTCATTTTGTTCGAAAAAATAGAAACGTAATCTATTTGTGAGATAATTCACCGCGCTCGAATCCATTGTATTTCTATGATAATTCTGTGTTCTGTCATCTCTTATACCACTGCTTCTATTCTAGTGGAATTCTTGTAGCTGTGATTCTGTGTACATTAAACTTTATTTCTTACTCTTGTGCACTTCGAGCTTTCTTTCAAACTACACCTACCCAATTCCTACATTGGTGACCCCGTAGAAGAATACGAGGATGACCCAGAACAAAGCAGTTCGCGGGATGTCGGCGATTCGGCAGTAGAAATATTACGTGTGGGCGTACGAGTCCCACCATTTTACCCCAAGAAACCGGCGCTGTGGTTCGCCCAGATGGAGGCCCAATTCATGCTGTCGAACATTAAGACGGACGAGACCAAGTTCTATTACGTGACCGGCAACTTGTATCCTCAATGCGCAAGGTCGAAGACATTTATTTTATTTATTTATTTATTTATTTATTTGCTGACATGTAAAACACTGGATATTAAGCATGCATTAAAATTTCATGACACAGTATTAAAACATGCACCCTGTAAGGGCACTGCAAATTGTACGTACAAAAGTATTAAATTACATTAAATTATATCGATTCTAATTATTATTATTATTACAATTTATTAATTATGCTAAACATTAGTCAACAATGAATTACATCTTGTTTTAAAATTATACTATATTTACGTTGAGGTATATTAATAAAAGTTCGATCAATTTACAATTTGTCAGTTTTAAATTCCTCAACGGTATAGTAGCCTTTTTTTATTAATAGAGATTTCAACTGTTTCGAGAACGTCAAGTCATTTGGTATGGATTTCAAAGTTTCGGGTAGTTTATTAAATATATTAGCTAGTCTTGAGTATGGACTTTTCCCGACAACTTTTAAGTTTGTGAAGGGTAGTATCAGTCTAGTTTTGTTCCGTCGGTTATAGTTTGCATTGAGTTCAATATTAGATTTAAAGAGGTGCCTATTTTTCCTAACGAATAGACAACTTTGCAGTATATAAATTGACGGTAGTGTAAGAATTTGTTGCTTAATAAAGTGTGGCCTACAACTTTCTTGTTTATCTATGTTCATAAGTATTCTGATACATTTCTTTTGCTGAATGAAGAGGTCCATGAAGTCGGTACTTTCTCCCCACAGAATGATACCATAATTTAACCAGGAGTAAGCATACGCATAGTAGGCAGATAAAGCGGTTTTGTAGTCTGTATTGCGTTTCAATAAGCTTAGTGCGTAGATAAATTGGGACAATTTTGCTTTTGTACTTTCGATATGTTTTTTCCAATTTAGATTGGAGTCTAATGTTAAGCCTAAAAGTGTAAATTCGGTAACTTCTTCTAATTTTATTTGTTGCGTTAATATATTTAGATTTATTGGGGTTCTTTGGTAAGTTCTAAATTGGCATACTTTAGTTTTAGATAAGTTTATTTCTAAGTTATGTTCATTTAACCATTGTTCGGTTTCTGTGAATGTTTTTAAAATGGTCAAATGGTCAACATTCGCTGGCGTTTTAAATAATAAGGAAACATCATCAGCGAACAAAATGCATGACGAACTTATTTTTTTTGGCAAATCATTAATGTAAATTATAAATAGGGGACATCCTAAGACACTTCCTTGGGGTATTGAATTATTGATGGTAGCCATGTCAGATCGTATGCTGCATTTCCTGAGTAATGTTATCGAAATATTCCATTTCCACGAATTGTACCCTGTTATGTAAATAGGATTTAAACCAATTAAAAGCACTACCCCTAATACCTGATCCGTAAAGTTTCTGTAATAGATATTTATGTGACACTCTGTCATATGCTTTCGTCATATCTAGGAATAGTCCAACAGCGTACTTTCGTTCATTAATACAACTGTATATTTCCTGTACGTAATTGTATACCGCTAAAGTAGTTGAGCGTTTTTTCCTAAAACCGAATTGATTATTATCTAAAATATCAAATTTTTCTAAAAATTTATTAATACGTGTCGCCATTGCTTTTTCGAATACTTTTGACATAGTGGGTAACAATGCAATAGGCCTATAATTACTAGGATTTTCTGAATTTCCTCCTTTTTTTGCAATTGGGCGTACTTTCGCAATTTTAAGTTTTTCTGGGAATCGTCCCTCTTCGAAAGATTTGTTATATATACATAATTAGCTACCTACCAGAAAGTGGAAAATACAAAAAACTAAAGGCGGACCTCATTAAGAGGTTGTCAGCATCGCGGGAGAAGAAGGTAAAGCAGCTTCTCATGCATGACTGTGCTAGGTGACCGAAAATCTTCCCAATTTTACTACTTTTATTTTACCAGAGGAGTTCCTGCAAACTATTTGGACAAGCCGCAAGCACTTAAGCAATTATAGCTTCGCAGTCTACGTAGGATATGGCTGAGCTGGTGGAACTGGCAGACTGGATCCACGACGTCGTTGGCACCTAGGTAGAATCTACGGTTGTCATCACTACGGCTGCATCGTCGAGCATCCTGGGCAGCAGCGTCAGCTCCGAGATAGCCACCCTAACCAAGCAGATGGAAAAGCTGGCGGAGAAAGTGGAGTGATTATCACGTCCCAGAGGACGGTCCCGTAGTCGTTCGCGCCAACAGTCGAGCTCCAACAGGTCGCAGTCCAGCTACAGGAAGTTTCCCCAGTGCTGGTATCATCAGAGTTCACATCACCGGGCGAGAAAGTACCAGAAGCCGTGTGACTACCTCACGTCGGGATATGTGAGGGGCAATCAGTGATGGCGGCCGCTAATTGTCTGAGCGCTGGTCGCTTATTCGTCAACGATCAAAGGTCGAAGATGCCGTTTTTGATCGGCACCGGCAGCGACCTCTGTGTCTACCCTCGATCTGCAATTACAAAGCGGCTAGAAAAGACTACCTACTAACCTGTGTCCGGAAAACGGTACATCAATAACAACCTACGGTTTTATTAATACATCGTTAAATCTAGGGTTGCGCCGTGACTTCTCTTGGCGATTTACTGTCACCGACGTAAAAAGGGCGATGATAAGCGTGGATTTTTTATCATATTATAATTTTGTTGTTGCTTGCTGGAACCAATGCCTCCTCGACAACCATACTACGCTCTCCGCCTCGGCGTTGCCTGTCCGTCGTTCTGATGATGTCTCTTCGGTGAGAGTGAGTCTTGGCGATTCCGCATACACACACTTACTACGGGAATTCCCCGACATCACCCACCCGCATGGTATACATCGCACAATAAAACACAACACAGTATATCACATTCGTACTACACCAGGGCCACCAGTATTATGTTCACCGCGCAAATTGGCCCCGGGTAAATTAAAAATAGCCAAGGCCAAATTTGCGGCAATGTTGTAGTGTGGCACCTGTCGCTCTTCCGTGTCACCGCCCTTGTGGCGACTATAAGATGCTGAACGCACGGTGCATCCCTGACCAGTACCCCATCCGGCATATCCAGGACTTCGCCTATAGCCTGTCTGGCTGTACCGTGTTCTCTCAGATCGACCTGGTAAAAGCTTACAACCAGATTCCGGTGCATCCAGATGACATTCCAAAGACTGCTATCACAATGCCGTTTGGTCTTTTCGAATTCCCATTCATGATGTTTGGTCTTCGGAATGTCGGACAGACGTTTCAGGGCTTTGTAGATGAAATGCTCAGGGACTTGGACTTAACATACGCATACTTGAATGATTTTCTGGTATTTTCTAAAGACTAGAAGACCCACAAGCTCCACCTGCGTCAGCTTTTTGCTAGGCTCAGACATTACGGTATGGTCATCAGCAGCTTTAGAGCTGTCGGAGGTCCACTTCTTGGGGTACCATATATCGACTCAAGGTACAAGGCCATTGCCATCCAAAGTCTATGCAATACAAAATTTCCCAGCACCCAAGACCGTAAGACAGTTACGCAGATTTCTTGAAATGATCAATTTTTAACGCCGTTTCAGTCAGTTCCGTCATTCCAGGCGCAGCTTCTTGCCAGACACCATTGAATGCTCTTCTCGTTGGCTCCGTTAAGGGTTCATCATCATCATGCCATTAACTTTACACCCGAGGAGTACAAGGCATTCCAAAACTGCAAGAACAGCCTTTGCCGACCAGCACAGTTGGCTCATCCTTACTGCAATGCTAAGTTGGCGTTAGTCACGGATGCTTCCGACCAAGCTATTGGTGCAGTCTTGCAGCAAGTATACGCAGGAGCTTGGGAACCACTTGCCTTCTTCTTACGGAAGCTGAGCGAGGCACAGGTGTAGTACTCTCCTTACGATCGCGAGCTGCTCACCATTTACGAGCGAGACAAATACTTTTGGCGCATGGTGGAAGCTTGTGACTTTGTGATTAATACAGATCACAAGCCTCTCACTTTCGCCTTCCACTCTCGTAAAGAGAATTGCTCCCCACGACAGTTCCGTTATCTGGATCTGATAACCCAGTTTACAAATGACATCAGGCACATATCTGGGAAGAACAATGTCGTGGCAGATATCCTTTCGTGCGTTGAGGAGATTACTCAACGTGTGCCCGCTGAAAGGATCGCTGCAGCTCAACAGGAAGACCAAGAGCTAAAACAGCTGCTAACTGGGGATAACTCGTTACGCCAGCAACAAATAAGCTTACGAGGTTCACAGAAGCAACTATATTGCGACGTCAGCACCCCTACGCCAAGACCTTTTGTACCGAAAGAGTTGCGTAGGACTATTTTCCTTAGTCTGCAATCCTTGATTCACCCAGGTACCAAGGCGTCTGCAAGGTTGGTTGCTGACCGATATGTGTGGCCAGGCGTTAAGAAAAACTGCCGTGAGTGGGTTCGTTCTTGCCTGGCTTGCCAGCGCTCTAAGACTACACACGTTTACGCTCCATTGCACTCTTTCAAATTGACGCAATCGAGGTTTATCCACATCGACCTCATAGGACCTTTGCCAATGTGCCAAGGTTTCCGCTATAGTCTCACAGCCGTCGATGGCTTTACGCAATGGCCGGTGGCAATACCGTTGGCAGACATAACTGCAGAAGCAGTGGCAAAGGCCTTACTGAGCAACTAGATTGGTCGTTTCGGTTGCCCATCAGATATAGTTACCGATAGAGGTAGGCAGTTTGAATCAGCACTTTTCAAATGCCTGTCAACTATTGCTGGATTCCAACATCGCAGAACAACTGCGTATCATCCGGCCTGTAACGGACTTGTAGAGAGATTTCACCGCCAACTTATGGCTGCGATCAGCTGTCACGCAAATGACAGTTGGTTGGAATCTCTTCCACTAGTTCTATTACGTGTTCACAGCGCTTACAAAGAAGATGCTCGGGCTTCAGCCGCCGAATTAGTTTATTACCAGCCAATGCACCTTCCAGGTGAATTTTTTGATCCTCAGCGTGATGAGACCATCGACATGACAGACTACTTGTCAAGGCTCCGGAGCGTAATCCGGAATTTGCAACCAACACCAGCAGCCAGGCGCAATAGCAAATAACATGTGTTTTTGTTAAGAAATACTGCAATATTTTCGAGACGAATACTGACAGGCCAAATAGCAGAACACGGCATAAAGACAGACTTCGGCTGCCACAAATAAGGCTAAAATTAATCAAGAAAAATGTATACTGCATGTCGATTATTATTTACAATCATTTACCAAATAGTTTACAAGAGTTACCACTGACAATGCTTAAAAAATACTTTTAAATCTGTTAATGTTTAAAAGATATTATACCGTTAAGGACTATTTAGAAGACAAGTCAATAGAATCTGTAATCGACAAGATCGAGTAATTGACAACACTGACTGTATATATTTGCACGCTATGTTATGGCAGGATATGCTGAAACAAATGTACTATAACACTTTATGTACCACATTCTAGCAAATTTTGATTTGATTGATTGATTGAACAAAACTTTTATTAACAAGGGTTTATCATCTCATCTCATCAACACACGTTTTCTTAAGGGACTGCACTGCTGATAGGGGTCTGAAACCTGCATACTCTGGTCCTCATAAGGTCATTGAAAAGCGTGACCAGGTGTTTAAATTACTGGTAAACGGTAAACAGGTAATCGTATCGATAGACCGCATTATGCCGGCCTTCATACTACGTGACCCTGATAACAAATTATACTCATCACGTACCAACAACATACACCACAACACACCATAGTCACCACTCAACACCAACACTCATCACTTACACACCCAACGCGGATAACCAAGACTTGCGTTCCGCTGACGATTACGTCATCAAAACGACGTGGTCAAGACGTCGCGTTCAATTTCCCGACTATTATCGCCCTTGACGGTCTCCGGAAGGGGGTGATTTAGTGACCTTTAAGCATACAAACTTATTTCTATTGATTTTAAAAACTTCTTTTTATAAACTCTTTCGTGAATGATGTGATCTCGATGTGATGACAACAAATTTGTCATTCTCATTTTGTTCGAAAATATAAAAACGTAATCTATCTGTGAGTTAAGTCGCCACGCTCGAATCCATTAAATTTCTATGATATTTCTGTGTTTTCTGTCATCTCATATACCACTCCTTCTATTCTAGTGGAATTCTTGTAGCTGTGATTGTGTGTACATTAAATTTTCTTTCTTACTTCGAATTTTCTTTCAAATTCTGTCACACTACCTCACAGCCTACCCAATACCCTCATACAGTACATATGGGTGGGATATCCACCATGTACCGGTGGCGCAATGCCCTACATCTGTGGTCGGATGACGAAACAGACTCAGAAAAACGGACGAACGCACAAAAAATATTTCTACGGGTTTCAAAGTCTATTACGGCCATACTATTATAGACTTTGAAAACCCTGTTTGAAACAATTCACCTGGTTTCATTACCATTCTTACTGTTCTTTGTCTTCAAGTACGGGCTGGCATGCGACGAATGGCGGCGCTCGCTGATCGGCACGATGACGACCTTCGGCACGCTCATGGCGATGCCCATTACTGGCTTCATCTCCGACCACTGGGGTCGGCGCGTGGCGCTGGTCCTCAATGCCTTCAATATAGCATGGATCGGCCTCTCGCGCTACTGGGCCAGCACCTATCTCGGGTTCATTCTGTTGGAGTTCGCGGAAGCTACCTTTGGATATGGCTGCTATTCTAGTATTTACATTTTATGTGAGTATTTTCCCACGGATTGGCTTTCAAGTTCGAAGATCTACTTAGTACGCATCATTTTTGTTATATTCTTATAGTATTTCACTCAGCTCTTAACTACATAGCTTTTTTTAGTTTTTTCTTATTTATATAAGATAATAAACAAAAAAAAGGCATTTCCTTCTACAATGACGTAACGTATATTAATGTGTAAACATACGCATAGCTGTACCCAAATTTTATATATTACTAGCTTCTGCCAGCGGCTTCGGCCGGCTTCGAAAATTCGTTTTCTCCTTATACAAACTTCTGACCCCCGTTTTACCCCATTAGGGGTGGAATTTTATAAAATAGTTCTTAGAGGATTTTTACTACCTAAAAGGATTTTAAGTTTGTAGGTGTTATAGTTTCTGAGATTTCGTGATTAAACAGTGAGTTGACTTGTTACGTGCAATTACAAAACTGTGCTCTAGATCCTACCCTCTACAGTGATCTCTTTTTATAACTCAAAGGTATGCTGAAAGAACACTTTGATCTAAGCTCGGCTGTGTACATGAACTATATTATCACTGTACGGTAAAATTTGTTTGGGTGTACTACGAGAAAATAAAGAAAAATTCTGTACGACTGCTCTCGACGACAGGTTATGATTTTTTTACAGTAACAGAACTGGTGGGTCCTGATTATCGCGTCGCAGTCGGCTCAGCTCTGAGCACGTGCTTCGCGGTGGGTGAGATGATACTGGGGCTGATAGCGTGGTGCGTGCCGGACTGGAGGACCCTCACTCTGACGCTGTACATCCCGCAGTTCATCACCATCTTCTACTTCTGGATCATCAGTGAATCTGTGCGATGGTACATGAGTAAAGGACGCTTTGACGAATCGGAAGCTTTGCTTAAAAAGGTGGCGAAAGTTAATGGAAAGGAATTATCTCAGAAATTAGTAGAAGCGTTACGTCATACTGCGGAAGAAAACATCCGAGTGAGTGAGTTGGAGACAGAGAAACGCGGTGGCGAGGCCTGGTTGGTGGTGAAGGTGTTCCGACACAAGAAAGTATTACTACGATGCATCGTGTCCCCAATCTGGTGGATTACCCTCACGTTTATCTACTACGGCCTATCGCTCAACGCCGTCCACATATCTGGTAACAAGTACTTGAACTTTATAGCAGTGGCCGCTGTTGAGATCCCTGGCTTCTGGACTGCATATTTCTTGATGGATAAAATTGGAAGGAGACCGGTATCGACGGGGGCTTTTTGGTTGTGCGCTGCATGCCAGGCTGCATATATATTTATGCCTGAAGGTACGTTTCTGTTTTGTTTTGATAGTACATATATAATGTAGGAAGCTGGTGCTTGCACACATTCGCGAACTAGCAGAACGCAACTAACGTCAAAAAATCATATCAGTCATAAATGGCTGATGGCACTGAATTATTATGAAAAATATCAGCACTCGTCGGCGCCAGCTGCCTGCTTTGTACTATACATAAAAGCACTGTATGTACTTGATCTTGATTAGTGATGTCATCTCTCAGGCATGAATGTGACGTCGCTGGTGGTGTACCTAATCGCCAAGTTCTGCATCGCGATGGCGGCGACTTCAGTGTACGTGTACACGACCGAGCTGTACCCCACCATGTACCGGCACAGCCTGTTCGCTTTCTCCTCCATGATTGGCAGGATCGGATCCATGCTGGCACCGCTAACACCTGCTTTTGTGAGATTAAATTTTTATTACTTTTTCTTATTGTTGTGTAAGGCCAATTTTATTGATGAATAAAAATACCATGTTCTTATTAGCACATAAATGTACCTAAAACACTTACTACACCCATGTACTTACTTACAATGTGATTTTTATACACTTCCGTAAAATCTTACATCTTTTATTTAATACCATTAGTAGGGAAGTAATCACAATTTGCAATCCTTCCATATCGACGCTTGAAAGGCAAAACTTACTAAGCGACATTGAGTAAACTTTACAGGAGAGTGATGGTGTTTACAAGAAGGGCTGCGGGAATGTTCGAAAAAGCTACCATAGCCCTGGAATGCAAAGTTTAACTGGAGGAACTCGGTCGGATTTTAGTCAAGTTAAAATTCTTACAAAATATTTTTTTAGTAAAAAAAGGTCGGATTTAGATACTATTACCATGATGTTAATAATATACAAATCTGACTAATTAATCATTAAAAAAAAAACTAATAATTTTAACTTTAAATCACTCTTCTATAAAGTTCACTCATTGTCGCTTAGTAATTATTGCCTTTCAAGCGTCGATATTCACCTAAGTAGGTACCTCTAGTACAAAAGTCTAAAGCCTGAAAAGGTTATCCATAGTCCTAGAAAGCAAAGGGTAACCGAAGGAATAACTTTTCAAATTGTTAAATAGTGTTTTCTTTGCAGGGCGCGCAATTCTTCCCCGAGCTGCCGTTCGTTTTGTTTGGCTCCCTGGCGCTGTTGTCGGGAGCGCTCATCTTCCTCACCCCGGAGACGCTCGGCACCACGCTGCCAGACACCCTGGAACAGGCAGAACATATTGGCAACAAACAGTTTAACATTAGGAAATGATCACGACTGTACTTTTTTTATTTATTAATAAGATAAGATTCAAGATTTTTTTTTTCAAGATTTTTATTTTTGATATCGACGTTGAAAAGTTAATTAATAGACCCCATGTGTTATTGAACCCAATTTTTGTATGCATTTGTAAACTAGTAATTACTTGCTGACCTGGCAAGCGTTGTTCTGACTATTAAATTATCAAAGAAATCGAACGTAAATACAAATCGAAACAAAAACACTAAAATCACAATCTCTTTTATTGTGATTTTAGTGTTTTTGTTTGGGGGATGAAAATGAGAGGGTAAAAAATAGCCCTTAGACCTATTCTCAGCGCCGAACGTCATAAACGTGTCGATCGCGGTAACGTAAAACAACCTTACACTTTTGTCGGACTTTGTGTCCGACAAAAGTCGACAGTCGGCAGGTTTAGGATAGTATCCATACGTCCACTTAGGGTTTGAGATACTACTATAAGCTGATCAAAGTCTCTTCAGTCACCGATGCAAAATATTGTTGAAAATTCGTTAATTGATCGATAATAATCAATGAGATATTTTTAAAATGAGCGATTAACTGTCCATTTAAACGTTTAAGCCACTTTAATGGAGGGATAAGATTAGCTAAGCGATAAAACCGTGTGAAAACTGGTGGGGACGAATCATACCTACTCATAATTTGTCAACTGCTATAGATCTCTAGTCGCTACATCTGCTATTGCATCATAAGCTCATGAGTATCCCAGAGGACACGGTGAAACATACGGTGGAGGTGCGTAGCACCGATCACTTTGGGGGCGATTGGTGGCATCGGCAACGTCCGGAGCGAGGAGGAGTGGCAGGCGGTCACCTCCTTCTGCGAAACAGTAATGCTAGCGAAGAAGGCGTTCGCACGTGTGAGCCTTCCTCACACCATAGCCATCGAGATCCCGATCCCGATTTCCAGCCACCCCGTAGGCGTGGGCTTGCGGACGGCAAGCAATGGGTAGTTCGCCCCGGCCGCCCGGTAACCGTCTGGACCGAGCCCGAGTCTTCGACATCGCGTTATGTTCCAAGTGCGCCTCAAGAAGATGTCAGCAAAACATTAGGGTCGAAACCTCCTAGGGCCAAGGGTTGTGCGAAAGAGAACCCGCGGCCTTGAAACAAAGGCAAAGGGGAAGGACGGGTTAAGTAAATAACGTGATGTGTACTGCTCCATGAGTCAACTGGTGATCTTCTTTTAATTAATAGGGTGACTGGTAATTAGTAACCGATACTTAACCTCGTAATTGTCCTCATGATTACAAACAACTTTCCCAAAGAACCTTTTTTATATACTCATTAGTTTTATGACAATAACAAAACAGCTGTTTAGAATTCGCGCGCGCTCTTTGAAGGGCAATGAACTAGGTAGTAGAGCGCCTCACGAGTCACGTTCCCCCCTCCCCCACCTGCACCGCTCTCTGTGCCGTGCAGTAGTGACGTAGGTAATAATAACAGTCACCCCGGAAAGCGCCTTGCGTGCACTTGTACATGTTTTTTTTTTTTTTACGCCCGCGCTTACGTTGCCAATTCATGTAAAATACCAAAATACTAGATAATTTATTAATTATTTTAGTCTCCTCACCGTGTCATGATCAGATAAACTTTATATAGGTATAACACTGTGTACCTAAATGGCCACACGGCGACCGGGGCGTCACATCTGCAGCGTAGGTCTATGTTCCATGACTCAGGATTAGGCATTTAAAGGCTCATGGTTCCTAGTTACATTAAGTAACTGTTTTTGGATATTATTTAACCGAAACATGCAGGTACCTACACTGATTTTGTACACCGATGGGTTGCAAGCCGCGCGGGTGCTCTATCACTATTGTAGGTAAGGTACAAAAAGTACATGAGACAACGGAGTTACGCGGCAGCGGCTAACAGCTGAGCGGTCGCAGGCGCACGTACGCGAATTTCAAACAGCTGTTTTGATATTGTCATAAAACTAATGAGAGTAAAAAAAAGTTTCTTTAGTAAAGTTGTTTGTGATCATGAGTACAACCACCTTTTTAAGTATCGGTCACTAATTACCAGTCACCCTATATATACATAGTTTGTATGTGACAATACGCATAAAGCTACGAACACATCTTATCTACCTTAACTTAAACTATGTGTGATGTGCTGATGAAAGTGACTTCGCACCACAACATAGAAGTGGGTTTAGCCAGTAAAAGTATGACACACCCTATCTCTCCGCCCTAGAGCGAGAGAAATCATTGGATAATTTCCCACTAATAAAAGAAAAACGCTCATGAGCATAAATGCAACAGAGCTACAAATAAGGTGTGTTCCGTATCCAGTGCCTTTAGCTCTCGCTGGAACGCCCATACCGATCTATTCCGACTTTCGGTACCTCGGGTCACTCGTTCAAGGGGATGGTGAGGTAGACCGGGACGTAACACATCGGATCAACGCAGGATGGATAAAATGGCGACAGGTCACGGGAACCACTTGTGACCCACGGATGCCCCTCAAGTTGAAGGGTAAAATCTACAAGTCCGTGATAAGACCTGTCATACTGTATGGATCAGAATGTTGGGCTGTGAAAAAGACGGATGAAAAAAGATTGCATGTAGCGGAGATGAGAATGTTAAGATGGATGTGTGGTGTGACGAGAATGGATAAAGTGAGAAATGAGTATATTAGGGGAAGTTTGAAAGTGGCACCAGTGACTGAAAAATTGAAAGGGAATCGTTTGTCTTGGTATGGTCATGTGAAGAGGAGGGATGAAACGCATGTTACTAAAAGAGTTATGAGTTTACATGTGGATGGATGGAGAAGGAGAGAAAGACCAAAGAAAAGATGGATGGATTGTTTGAAGAGTGATATGAAAGAAAAGGAAGTTAGTGATAGCATGACGAATGACAGGGCAGAATGGAAGAAAAAAATTGCGCCGACCCCAAATAACACAGGACAAGGGCAGGAAGATGATGATGATGAAATAAAACTTTCACATTTTAGTAAAGCATTTTAGGTACGAGATACTACATAGAGACGGGATGCAAAGATAGTTCCAACTATAGCTAGATAGCACGTGCACTGATACACCTGTGCATGCTTCAGATAACAACGTTATACCTTATTTATTTCGGTATTTAATTCTTTATGCGCACACAAAAGTACAGAGGCAGACTTAATGCCTCCTTTGGGTGATGCAGAAACAAATTGTGGTAGAGGTTTTTTTTTTTTTTTTTTTAGGTGGGAAAATCATCTTATGACAAATCCCGCTCTTGGGCGGAGCGACAAATAGTGTCACACTTTTACTGACTAAAAACCCACTCCTGTTCCCCCACTTTCACACTACCCGTGGCCCCAGTAGGCTTCGACCCCGTTGGGCCCCTACGATTTGCTGACATCTCCTTGAGGAGCGCGTGGAACAGTACGCGCCGTCGACGACTTGGGCTTGGTCCGGACGGTTACCGGACGATCGGACGGCGAGCCACCCATTGCTCGCCGTCCGCAAGCCCGCGCCTACGGTGGCCGGAAATCGGGATCAGAATCCCGGCGGCGGTTGGGGCGTGAGGACCGTTGCCTCACGCGATCGGCCGCCTCCTTTGCTAGCATTACTGCTTCGCAAAAGGAGGCGACCGCCTGCCACTCTTCCTCGCTCCGGACCATGGCCTGTACCAAGACCCGGCGCGAGAGATCGCCGCCGCCGATCGCCCCCACGAGGACACGGCGTTGCTCTGCCCAAGCGGGGCACACCTCCACCGTGTGCTCCACCGTGTCCTCCGGGCGGTCCACACAGTGGCGACACCCGGGCGTCGCTTCCGCACGAATCCGGTGCAGGAACTTCCCGAACTTACCGTGTTCGGTGAGAACCTGCGTCATGCGGAAGGTGAGGACGCCGTGAGGTCTTTCCAACCACGCCTCAAAGAGGGGACTTACCGCCATAATTGTGGCGTGCCCAGCACTGGGTCGCGACAGTCGCTGTCGCCATTTTTCCATGAGAACCCGCCGGAACTCCGTCCACCATGCTGTGACCTGTCGCGGCAGCGGAGTTTCGCCCCGGCGTTGCATCTCCATGCGCAGTTCGTGCATGAGAGCAAGGACTGTTGCTTCCAGATCCCATGGTGGCTGGCAAGCAAGGAGGCTCGCCGCTTCGCGGGAAATCGTCCGGTAACCTCGCACCATCCGTATGGCCATGACCCTCTGGCATGCGTTCAGCCGGGCCGCCGGCTGCTTCCGCAGCGCCGGCGCCCATATCGGTGCGCCATAAAGGGCCATGGACCGAACAATTCCTGCGTAGAGCCTACGGCAGGAGGCGTCTGGACCTCCCAGATTGGGCAGGAGCCGCCCCAGGGCAGCCCCAGTCCGATTCAGTTTGGGAGCCAGGGAAGTGCTCCTCGAAATCCCATCGGCTGTCGAGAACGAGTCCCAGGTACTTCATCGTCGACCCGACGCCGATGTGGACTCCTCCTACCGTTAGTTGGGAACCCGGTGGTGGCGCGTTCCGAGGGCCGTGAAAGCACATGGCCTCGGACTTGTGCAATGCCACCTCGAGTCCCAACTCCTGGATCTGCCCACGACTGTCGCGACCCCGCGTGTCGCTAGTTCGACCGCCGCCTGGTACGACTCTCCCCGCGCTAGGACCAGCGTGTCGTCGGCGTAGCAGACCACGCTGACCCCGTCAGGGAGGTCGCCGCGCAGCACGTAGTCGTATCCGATGTTCCACAAGGGCGGCCCTAGTACCGATCCCGAAATTGTGGTAGGTGCAATATTAGGCATTAAAAATTATAACACAATTTATTTTATAAAAATATATAGTTAGGTACCTATAAACTATAAATACAATTTAATATAATATATCTATGTACTCAAACAAGAACCTTCACTTTGAAGGTCAATTGGTTGGTTGCCATCTTGATTTCTTGGGAGTGCATTACTTTCATAGAGAGATGAGAGAGCTTAAACCAGAAAAGAATAGTGAATGAATTCATTACGGTTTGTAGGACAATGAAGTAGACGGTTATGGAAGTGAGGGTCTATATAACTAAGGGAATAGAGAGAAGATAAAATATGAGAACAAGGTAGTAAGCGCTCTTTGTTTTCTGCGCTGGCGTGAATTACTTTTATCATAATCTTACCTTGGATGTAAGATTATGATAATGTGCAACCAAGGATAAACCAGCCAAGATAAAGTACTCGTAGGTATCAACAGTACAGACTCCGATAAATTTTGGGACATTGAAATGCATAAAATATTAGATACTCGTAATTCTTGAGAAGATTTTCAAATGGGATAAGATACGTTGTTATCTGACGAGATCAGAGATTAAGATGATTTTCTTAAGATTTTGTCAGTAGTGGACAAAGATTACTGTTAGGTAAGCAGTTAGAATGTGTTCCTATGTTACATACATGCTCATAGATAACAAACATTTTTGAGACCATATAATAATTTTTAATTTATGAAACACCTGTGCCGCAGAGTGTAAGTGAGAATAGAAAGCGATCATAGACGTTTCGACAAACTTACGCCATGCATGTTTTTGACGAACTTCAAAAAGGAGGAGGTTATATCTTCGGCTGTATGTATTATTTATTTATATTTTTTCATAAGTTCCCCGATTTCTCGGTCAATTGTGGACCGACTTTTTTTTGTTTGAAAGTGTATCCTGAATTGATAGTAGAAATATTGCCACGGTTTGACGGAACTCCTCATAGGATTACAGCAGAACTATTTTATTTAATTTTTTATTTTTCCACAACGCCATCTAGTTCCAAACTAAACAGAGCTTGTAGTATGAATACTAGACAACTGATTAACATACTTATATATTTCTAAATACATACATATATACTATAGATAAATTACACCCAGACAGAACAACAAATGATCGTGCTCATCACACTAGCATTTTTCCTGGATGCGAATGGAACCCGACCTCCGGCATAGCAGTCACGGATACTAACCACTAGACCAACATGCCAGCAACAACTGTCGTGTTGTCGATGACTGACGGAAGAGATGGAAGGGGTACATTGAATTAATCTGATGATAGAGCCGGGAGGTAGGCACTGATAATTCGTAATAAATCAATGTATCCTAGCCATTCCTAATTTATAATTCCTATTACAATTATCATGAGATCCACTCTGGCTATAAAGTACCATCAAGCAGATCTGGTGATGGAGCTGGAAAATAAATTGTAGGCAGGGGAACTCGATAACTAAGCAATACATTGTAGAAGTGTTTTAGCTATTTAAAATATAAGAATTCCTATCACTTACAAACATAAATATCTATCTATACCAGCTGACATTGAGTGAAACAAATAAAAATAAAAAGTTTAAGTAAATTAATAAGATATTATTTAGAAAGGGGAATGAAACTTTTCCCATTTTTTTGCTGGCATGTATTTTTTTTTCCTTTTCGCCAAAAGTGAAACCTAGGCCATACCTTAAAGGATTGTATGATAAATCAATAGCAAAAAGAATTATGTCTATCAACCGTAACCAAACGAAGTTAGAGACTATTAATTTAGTAAATTGCTATAGTTTATTATCAGGCGTTATTTTTCAAACCACAAATTAAAAATACTGTATGTCTGATATTTTAAGTTTCCCATTGTTAAATATAGTTTTAGTTTCGGTTTTTATGGTGAGTACGCATTCAATAATGTCAATACTATCACACAGCACTAACGCGTAAATATTACGTATTATATTTCCGTTTTGATAATAATGGGGTAAATAGGTTACGCCTGACAAAAACATACTAGCAATCTAGTATTTTTTTTGTCAGGCGTAACCTATTTTCTTCTTATTTCTGCTTCTATATGACTATCGTCGTTCGGTTACGGTTCAAAGACCTGGTTCTTTTTGCTATTGCTTTCTCGCTTTTGCTTCTAATTATTTGTTAGATAGGTTTCATTTCTGACGAAAAAAAACGTGCCAATAGTTTTGATTGGCTCTTGTTAAGTGTAAGTAATTTAATTACAATATTTATTTCAAATACGAAGTATGAGTGTCTAGAGACTCACCGACCCCACAGTCAAACCGTTGCGTTTTGTGGGGCTTTTTACTTATCTACCATTTTGTAATAAAAATTAAAAAACATATTGGAATTGTCATGAAATGTAGATATGTACTGTATGGCTATGAGAAGTTTTAATGGTTATATTCTATAAGTACCCATCTATCTTACTATAGAACTTGCAGTCTATTTAGGTTTAGCTGAGGAGTACCTCAACTGAAGTATAAAATAAAAAAGGTAATTACAAAACCCTTACCATCTTTTCGTAAAAGGTTTTTTAGAATTGATTTGAGCTTTGGTCAATAGAATAAACAATTTGCACTTTTGATACTTTTTCAAAATGCTTAGGTAACATTATCATTACTGTCATGTATTTATTGCGAAGATTTCTAACAATATATTATGTACAAGACTTACCTATGAAACTTAAATATAAACTAAGATCTTGTCGCTGTCATCTGGGAATGTGCCCAGAAGACTAGCAGCATTGCCACGTTGAATCGCAACGTTTTTGGATAAAGAACGAGCCAAATCTCTTGTCACGCGATACTTAGATGTGAATGTCACTAGCCTACTTGAAAGATTTACATGTCTGTCTCGGGAACGTGTGGTTGAAATTAAAATTTCACAGACAGAGTATTTTTTTTTTATCTTTAGTATTTAGTTGTAAATGTCGCTAGCCTACTTGAAAGATTTTCATGTCTGTGATACTCTCACGCGTTCATGAGATAAAGGATCTTCTTTATAAATAATAAATTCAAGTCTGCGGTCCCTTGACGATTTGAAAAAATCAAAATTCTACGAAAAAAAATACGATCGTTTATGTCACAAAACCGTATAATACGACAATCTCAAATTCATAGGGTACTTCCCGTTGACCCAACATCCTGAAATTTTGCAATAAAGCAGAGTTTTATAGTTCAGGTATAGGAATATATCTGTTATAAGTAAAATTAATGTTGCGTTAAAAAAAAAAAAAAAAAACGATTCGGAAAAATCTTCGAGACTCGGGAATTGAACTGTTTCTATAGGTAAGTACGAAACCCTCAGTAAGCGAGTCCGACTCGCACTTGCCTAGTTTTATTTGAATTATAGAAGTCGGTAGATGATTTTTTTTGTTGTAAAAAAATATTATTTTACAAACTACCGCATTGAAACGGCTTTCAGTACAATTAATGATGAAATACGACTTCTGTTTATCGATATCTGTTTCGTATACAGATATCGGGCCTGGATTCGCAACAGAGGCCAACGATTTGAGCAGGATTCGTAAAAATTATGAAATAAATGTTAAAAATGCAATTTAATTATTTTTTTATTTCTAGTAAAACCTACGAAAAGAGAAATACGAGACAGATTTTACCTTATAAGAGTGAGATAAGATTTTTAAGAAGTTTTTCACGTATCATTTAAGCAAAAATCACAATTCTAGCGAATTCACAAAGTTATAAAAATATTTTTATAGCATGTGGCACATCACTAGCAAGACGATAAACTAGAGAATTTTTGAGGGAGTTTTTTTTTTATAGCCATGTATATAAATAGCTGTAACACGGACAGCTTTAATTTAAGTCCAAAACTTTGCGAGTAAATTAAAAAAAAACTTAAAAGTACTTTTAAATTTAAAAGTACTCTAATATAATACACATCTAAATAAAATAAAAATTTAAAGTCTACGCCTTATATATTTTTAAAAAATTGTATTCGAATGAAAAATTTGGGTCTTATTTTCATAAAACAGTAAAAAGTCGATGAAAAAAAATCCGCATGGCTTGAAAAGTGTTTAAAGGATAGCAGATGAATCCTCCCATCGACCATTTCAATTTGGCACACGATGCACCAAACACCCTGTATAATTCCTTCACTAGCGTTCGGGATTAAAACTTAGCAACTTTCATTTCGTTTAGAATTCAAAATGCCGACCGCGACTTAAAGACACTGCTTTAGCCCCTAGAATATCCTACATAATCTACTATTAGCTATCCAGTGGTGCAGTTAAATTTTGGTTGTAGATTGCAGATATGTGGCTGCAACTCTAAACTGTAACCCCCAATTTTGTTATCATTCATTTTTTAATTGCCTCTTGCTATGAAAGCAATTTTAAAGACGTACCTGCCTATTCACGTCAAAACAAATGCAGTTATTTTTCCAGAACACTACAACTGCATATCGCAAGTTAAGCAATTTTATTGCTTGCAAAAATTAGATAATTATAGACACATACATAATTATAATATAGATAATGAACAGTAGGTACTAGTGTTTTTTTAGATAATTCAGTCGTGAGTAGCGCGATGCCGGAGCGTGGAGAGAGAGACCACGTCGACCTGGACACCATCCTGGTGGAAGAAATCGGGCAGTTTGGGAGGTTTCAACTGCGGACGTTACTACTCACCATTATCGTGGTGATATTTGCTGCTTTTCATGCTGAATATGTATTCACTACAGCCAGGATCGAGTCTAGGTAAGTAGTTGTACATTTTTTATACCTACGGATATCTGTAATATCTAAAAGTCGCTGTCTGCCTCCGTTTAATTTGCCGCTACTTACTAAACACACCAGAGTTTTGTATATGGCGTTCACTGATATAAAATAAAAACAATAGACCAGGAATGATAGTGTAATTTGACGGGGTGCTAGTGTATAAAATAAAGAAAATGAATAGGCATTTACTTGTATCACTTTCAGTAGGTACCTGAGTAAATAATCGACAAAAGATTTTTATTACCAATGTCAACAAAATATAAGTCGCCGTAGTATCAATATAGTGTCGCGCTACGAGTTGTCTACGCTATAGATGTTTAAGCTCGCAGCGCGGCTGGCGGCGGGAGAAAGTGTTAAATCCTGTCGCTGGGAGGACCCGGCACGAACTGACCGGCAAACAATCATAGACTATACACTACTACATACGATTGCGCGCGAGGATTTATAATGTTTTGTTTTTAAAATAATCGTGTAAAATAAATGTGTACATAAAAAGGACCGAAAAAAAGGATTTAAAACAATACCAATATTTTCTTAAAATAAATATAATGTTTATGTTTTTATTAAAACACTGGTAAAAAAATTTGTTAAACTGAACCGTATTGCGGTTTGAGACTACAATTCTGTTGGACTAACGTATAAAATAAAATATTTTACATACATACATAATTTTCGTAAAACGCTGCGACGGCATTGCCTTCCCTTTAAAAACTGTCAATAAAAATTATATTTTCACTTAGTAGTGCTATAGATGAAGACTTAATCTTTATAAAACCGTAAAACTTTTGAAATACGATCACATCATTACGATTTTGATCTGGAACAACTCAAAAACTTGAAGTTTTCGTCGCGAATCGAATACACGCTCTTAACGATAGTTCTATATTTTTTTTTACGTTCACAACTTGAGAATTTGTTTCAACTGTTTAATTTCTTATGTTAAGATGTCAGTCTACAAAGTACGTAAGATAGACACGCGGTATACGAACCAGCTTACAGTGCCTATTCTTTTAACGGTTCCCTCTATTACGATTTCATAAAAACACAATGGCGCAAATTTTCACAAAGCCAGAAACGTCCATCACTTTTAACCTCTGAAGTCGGTTCTCACTTTTAGACTTTATAGACGTCAAACATGTAGTTTTGCCAAATCTATATTATGACATAAAGCAGTCTATCATTGATCAAATAACGTTGGCCTTTGCAGCTGTTATTATATCATGGTCAAGTTATTGTTTTATAACGAAACAAATAACATTACTTAATATCTTGCCAGAATACCGCAAAGGATTAGGCCAAGGTGTACATACAATACAGTACAACCACATTTCACCAATTATGAACAAGCAATGTCAATGTGACATCTTATGTTCTAGATGCTTGATTCCCGAGTGCGATGGCGAGGAGCCGGAGCAACGCCGTACCAATGTCACTGGACTCATTCGACTACTGCGAGCGGTTCGGCAACGTCTCTGCACTGCGTCGAGCTGACAGCTGCCCCGCTGAGCTGTTCGACAGGAACACCCAGCTGCCCTGCCAACAGTATGTGTATGAGAACCAGCTTACTGTCGTTTATGATGTAAGTAGGTAACATTCATCCACTTCGTGCATATTCTGTTGTGATGCTCAACGGAGGATAAAACCTTATTTATATATTAATCTAGATTAATAAATAAATAAGGCTACCTCGCCTCACTCCCGCGGCAAGCTATTTGAAAGAGTAGATAATTTACTGATCACTTCTTCAGGCGGCTGCGACGGGTGCGGGTGGAGCCGAACCTGGTGCGGAGAGTTGATATTGCCAATGCTTTTAATACCCTGCCCTGGAATTAAATTAGGGAGGTACTCTGGTACTCTCGTTATCGAGGCTTATTTGACGGATAGGGCATCGATCATCGATTATGGATCGAGAGCATCGATGACGATCGATGCTAGTCACCATGGAGAGTGGAACCAGTGGAAAATGTCATGTGGTGACCCACAGAGCTACGATCGTGTGATACGCGCCGACTTCACTAGTGGCTTCATCATAGTTTACAACGCTAATGATATGCTTGTCCTGATGCTGGGGGGTCTCACCAGGCTGAAATAGCAACACATGAAGTTGCGACAGTAGTTGACACGATCCAGCAGATGGGTGATGACTAAAGATGGCCCACACAATTCCGAGCCCATGTGTTTTCATTGCTCTTGGAATGTGCCACTATCGATCGACGAGTTCCAAATAACAGTAGAAAGGGTTCATATCGGCGTTGATTTGACGAAGTAGTACAGTCCCAGGTACTCCAGGTCCTCGACAGCTGACGGAACTTTGCGGAGCACCCGGCTGAAGCTAATGGGTAGCTCCTTCTCCGATGGGAACCAGGCTTGGTTGACTTCGCAGCGCGTCGCACGTGTGCCATAAGAAGCTGTCGGCAAAATGGACGGGGCTCACTAGGACCGAAGCCTGCCAGGACTGGATTCTAAACCTCAAAGGGCAACAGAAAAAAATCAGTTGGGTTTTAGTCAGTAAAATAAAAAAAAAAAAAATGACATTGTATTCTATTTGATAACATTTTATCATTTGTATGACATTTTATTATTTGTTGTTACACATGGTATTATTTCAAGCATGACACTGTATTATTTTTTTGACATTATAGGTATTACATTTTTTATGACATTGTACTGAATTTGTATGACATATCATTTAAGTTCAACGATTAAGTCAATGAGCTGTCAATTTTTAACTTTTTTAATATTCTCCTTATTGACTATATTGTGAATATTTTGCATGCCATAAGGCAAAATGTATTGGGACAATCAACAATTATAACACCTTATCTGTATACCTACATTATTAGCAAAAAAAATATAATAATTATTATTTAAACATAAAAAGTTGAACGCAAAAAAAAATTAGTGTGATTTTTGCTTAGGAAGAATTTTTGTAAATTTGACCAAGGAATTTGTAGAATAGATTGATTTTTATGTAATTTATTACCAGTACGACCTAGCGTGTGACGAATGGCGGCGCACGCTGATCGGCTTCGTGCGCACATGTGGTACGCTGAGTGCATTGCCCATCACCGGCTACATCTCAGATAGCTGGGGCTGGCGGCTAGCGCTAACTATCAACGCCTTCAATACCAGCTGGATCGGACTATTGCGCTACTTCGCCGGGACGTACATCGGTTTCATGGTGTCGCAGTTCATTGAGGCTACCTTTGGTTCTGGAGTCTTCTCCTGTATTTATATATTAGGTAAGCTCTTCATCACCATCATCATCCACAGCCTATCTTCACCCATTGCTAATCTTAAACCTCTCTTAATTTGTGCCGATCCCCACACTTATATTCCACTCTCATCTAGGCTCAGCGGCGATGGCAACAGTGAGTTTTTAGAATAATTGAAATATGAAAAATATTTTTTTTGGATTGTGATGAAATCTTATTCGGATTTTCAATGTAAATTTGTGGTTGCATGAATAGAAATGGCTCACGATAGCTCAAATAGATCAAATCAAACAGTTTAATCATCCTATTGATAGCACACAAGCACATTATAAGTTAGAGGATTATATTCAAGATAAAATGCTTGACTCAATGCTGGTCCAGCTCCACTACCACCGGGGTGTACAAATTGATTAGTTTTGAAACTTTTAAAAATATAAAAAATAGTACCCCATCGGTATCGGGAATAGGGTCCAAACTACCGGCGGTCAGGGCTCCAGAGAAAGGAACCTCCTAACAGTGCGAGCCGTGTCCAGGAGTACTGCTTTCTGAATCAAGCCCTTGATCCAGCCGCCTAACGCGAGCCAAGAGTCTCGACCAACACCTTAGTTGGTCGAGACTCTTGGCTATTAAGCCATTGCCCGACACGGCTATCGGCACAATGATCACCGAGTCCACATCCCACATGTCGACAACCTCGCGAGCCAAGTCAATATACTTGATTTGTTTATCTTTCTCGGCTTTCACGAGGTTCTCGTCATGCGGGACGGATATGTCAACAATCATTGCACGCCTCTCGCTTCGGTCCACCACCACTATATCAGGCTAATTGGCTACAATAGTCCTGTCAGTGATGATGGACCGATCCCAGTACAAAGTGATATGACCATTATCAAGAACTGGGTCGGGCTCATACCTGTAGTACGGCACTTCCGATTCCACAAGAGAGTATTTCAAAGCAAGTTATGCAGTTATGTAAGTTGTGTTGTGTGTGTTGTTTGTGTTTTGTGTTATGGATAATCCTGGCTACAAGGTTGTGTCTATGCAAATACTCTCCGTTAGCTAGACGAGAACAACCAGAGATAATGTGACGAATTGATTCTCCCGGACGGTGACATGCCTATTATTATTATTATTCTTTAATGTTTTTTTTTTGTAAAATATTATTGTTGTTAATTATTATTGTATTTAGTATTGTATAATGTTGAAGCATTTTTTTCAAAGTTTGTAAATGTGAGTACCATGAAGCTATTTTATGGTTTTTAGGTTATTATTGGACTTGTTTGACATAAATGAGCATGGCAGTTGAGAGTTTGTCATGCGCACTCAAATGTCTCACTGATGGTGGCGCGTGTGTTGGATCATTCGGTTCCCTTTAAAATGGTTGAGCTGAGTGGTGCTAATATTCGCGTCGGGTCCGTGAACGGGCGCTGTCAGTTGAGACTGGTCATCTCTTAGCTGCCAGTTGCTATTTTGATATCTATATTTAGTTTTTATTTTTACTTTATTGACATTGTTCTAACATGATAGCGACAAGAAGATTCGATGACTTGCCGTTCATCATGTTTGCGGTATTGGCATTTACGTCAGGGTTCCTGGTGCTGCTGACCCCGGAGACCCTTGGCACTAAGCTGCCTGACACTCTGGAGCAGGCCGACAACCTTGGAACCTCCAAACAGGAGAATTACAAAACATGAAGATCAAATTAGTTGGATCCTAAAAACCCTTGGGTCTCACATACAGATGCTGATTGTGCATGATAAGCATGAGGGATTTTAATGGCCGTATGTATATGTTATTGGAGTGGAAATGTTATAAAAGTTGAAGACCTCCGAATATGTTTAAGATTACGATTTTGTTTTTAACAGACAGAGTATTTTTTTTTATCTTTAGTACTTAGTTGTAAATGTCGCTAGCCTACTTGAAAGATTTTCATGTCTGTGATACTCTCACGCGTTCACGAGATAAAGGATCTTCTTTATCTCGGGAACGCGTGAGGGTATCGCGTTGAAATTAAAACCATAAATTCAAGTCAGCGGTCCTTTGAAGATTTGAAAAAATCAAATTTCTACAAAAAAAAAAATACGACCATTTATATCGCAAAAAATATATGTTGCGACTATAGATCAGATGCGACACTCAAATTCATAGGGTACTTCTCGTTGACCCAGCATCCTGAAATTTTGCATAAAGCAAAGTGTTATAGCTCAGGTATAGGAATAAATATGATAACAGTTTATTTAGTGTTGCGTTAAAAAAAAAAACTTTTTTTGCGATTCGGAAAAATCTTCGAGACTCCATTCTGTAATTCAACTGTTTCCATAGCCTACCTCTTTTTTTAAGGTGGGAAATCATCTCATGACTTCTCTCACTCTGGGCGGAGTGGGAGGGCGTGTCAGATTTTTACTGACTAAAACCACAGTTGCCCTTTGCGTAGGACTACGGGTTTCCTTTTCAGAAATTCCCCGCGGTCCTAGCTAGCGGGCATCGGCCCTGCTGGGCCCCTACGGTTTGCTGACATCTGTTTGAGGAGCGCGTGGATCACTACGCGCTGTTGACGACTGGGTTCGGTCCGGTCAATTACCGGACGGTCGGACGGAAAGCTACCCATTGCTCGACGTCCGCAAGCCCGCGTCTACCGTGGCTGATAGTCGAAGTCAGAATCTCGGCAGCAAGGGCGTGAGAAAATTCGATCCCTCACGCGTGCGGCTTCCGTCTTTTACTAACATTACTGCTTCGCAGAAGGAGGCCACCGCCTGCCATTTCTCCTCGCTTCGGATCATCACCCGAACCAGGGCCCGACGCGAGAGGTCGCTGCCTCCGATTGCCTCCACGAGGACATGACGGTGCTCCGCCCAAGCGGGGCACACCTTTACCGTATGCTCTACTGTGTCCTCCGGGCAGTCCACACAATAATGACATCCAGGCGTTTCTTCCGCCTGAATCCGATATAGGATCCTCTCGAACTTGCCATTTCTGGTGAGGACCTGCGTCATGCGGAAGGTGAGGACGCCGTATTGCGGCTCCAGCCACTCCTCAAAGAGGGGACTAACCGTCATAATTGTAACGTGCTCTCTACGGTCCGGACTAAGCGTTTCACCTTGTCGTTTATACCGCGTACATCGAAGTACTGGGACAATTTGCCTGCTGAGGTCTTTCCATCTGATTATAATTTGGGTGTCTTTAAGGCTAGAGTGAAAAGGCTCTTAATAAACTATTGCGCCTCACCATCAACGATTGCATCACTGCTTACCTTCAGGTGTGATCGCAGTCAAGCACTAGTTTACACTTTTTTTTTCCAGTTTTGTGAATGTGAAGTACCATGAAGCATTTTTTATTAGGTTACAACTTGTTTGACATTACGAGCATGGCAGTTGAGAGTTTGTCATGCTCACTTAAATGTCTCGCTGATGGTGGCACGTGTTATTGGGTCATTCAGTTCCCTTCAAAATGGTTGAGCTGAGTAGGGCTGATGCAAGCGTCATGCTCGTGAACGGGTGCCGTCAGTTGAGACTGGTCATCTCTTAGCTGCCATTTGCTTAATTTAATTTCTATTGTATAATTCGTTTCTTTTTTATTTTTATTTAATTACTATTACTTATCTACATTGTGCTCACATAATTATTAGAAGCGACAAGCATAATATGATTTCAAAGAGAGTCCATGGAGTTTCTTGTACGTTCTTCTCCATAGAGATCTACGCTTTGCTTTAGCTTTACTTGTTTTTTTTTTGACTGACCGACATTTTGACAATTCAAAAGTGCACGTAATTAGTCTATTTAAAATAAATGTTGATGATTTCTGATTGCATCAATAAAAAAAAAATGGAACCGTCAGTACACGAGTCTGACTCGCACTTGCCTAGTTTTTTTTACATAGAAGTCGGTTGAATTTTTTCTTGTAAAATAATTTTTATTTTACACTTTTTAGTTGTTGTACCCCTCAGCCATGTTCTATGGCTTACCATAGAACATGGTTGAGGGGTACATTTTACAGGTACCTTAGTACCTGTAAAATTTAATAATATAACTAACTAAAACATTGCATGACAATTCCAATAAAGCAAGCCACGACTAGGATATATTGTTTGATTACGGAGTTTTAGTGCCTACCTTCCATTAGCTCGATGGTACCTTATAGCCATAGTGCATTTCATAGCAATTCTGATAATCCCAAACACGGCTAGGTTACACTAATTTACTACAGAATTCCAGTGCCTATCTGCCAGTTTCATCATTAGATCAGTTCGATGGGACCCTCTCTTCCTTCAGTCAGTCATCGATTACACGTACTATATAAACAAACCAACTTTACTTGTTACGACAGTTCTGTTGTGATCCTATGAGGAGTTCCGTTTCATATATTTGAAGTTAATTATTAGATTATAGCAATATTTCTATGAGATCTATCTGGAATTGTAAACTTTCAAAAAAAAAATAATTCATAATCGGTTCTCAATTGACCGAGAAATCTGTGAACACACAGAAAAAAAATCCATATTGCCGAACATAATAATCTCCTTCTTTTTGAGGTCGGTTAAAAATTATTAAGTTGAAACAAAAAATACAATGAAAATATACGTGGTCGTGCACCAAACAAGTTCAAAAATCAAACTGGCCACTAACAAAAACAAAGAATAAAATGTGGTTACTGATGAGTCTCTAAAAAAGTAATGAAAATGCGGGAGCGTTATAGAAAATTAAAACTATAGTAATTATAGTAGTGAATTTTGTTTGTTTCAAATCGCAAAGCATGCCGAGTGATAGTTAACATTAACTCGTAACTCGATTTATATTTCTCTAATTCCTCACTTCCTCGCAATGTTCGGGAGTTTAATGTATAAATCCCTCACTGGCGTTCGGGATTAAAACTTAGCAACTTAACGAAGTTGCTAAGTTTTAATCCCGAGCGTTTAGAATTCAACATGCACCCCGCGACTTAAAGACACTGCTTTAGCCCCTAGAATATCCCACATAATCTACTAATAGCTATCCAGTAGTGCAGTTAAATTTTGGATGGAGATTGCAGATATGTGCAATACCAAACTCTAAACCCAATTTTGTTATCATTCATTTTTTATTTATCTGTCTCCTACTATGAAAACAAATTTCTAAACGTCACAACAAAAACAGTTATTTTTCCAGAACACTACAACTGCATATCGCAAGTTAAACAATTTTATTGCTTGCAAAAATTAGATAATTATAGATACATACATATAATAAAGATAATCAACAGTAGGTACTAGTGTTTTTTAGATAATTCAGTCGTGAGTAGCACGCGCGATGCCGGAGCGTGGAGAGAGAGACCACGTCGACCTGGACACCATCCTGGTGGAAGAAATCGGGCAGTTTGGGAGGTTCCAACTGCGGACGTTACTACTCACCATTATCGTGGTGATATTTGCTGCTTTTCATGCTGAATATGTATTCACTACAGCCAGGATCGAGTCTAGGTAAGTAGTTGTACATTTTTTTTTAGCTACAGATATCTGTAATCTCTAAAAGTGACTGTCTCCCTCTGTTAAATTTGTCGCTACTTACTGAACCGTGGCGTTATATACAAAAGTATATAGTGTTCACTAATATAAAAAAATAATACACCATATGATAAAGCGTGTATAATTTGGCGGGTCGCTAGTGTTTATACACTAGCGCCGCTTACTTTATCTTATGATAAAGTAAATTAATAGTAATTTAGTTTCTTGTATCACATTCAGTAGGTACCTGAGTAAATAATTGAGAAAAGATTTTTATTACCGACAATTTGTTTCAAATGTTTAATTTATTATGTTACGATGACAGTGTCTACAAAGTACGTAAAATAGCGGCCCGCGCGGTATAAGGACCAGCTTACAGTGCCTAATCGTTTAACGTTTCACTCTATTATGTCTGGATTTCATAAAAACACAATAGCGCAATTTTTCGCAAAGACAATCAGTTCGTCACTTTTAACCTCTGAAGACGGTTCTCACTTATAGACTTTATTTATAATAGACGTCAAACATGTAGCTGAAGATGTACCTCACTTGCCAAATCTATATTATAGTATAAAGCAGTCTATCGTTGATAAATTAACGTTGACCTTTGCATCTGTTATTATGTCTTGGTCTTATCAAGTTATGGTTTTATAACAAAACAAATAACATTATATTATTTAGAGGTGTACCTACAATACAGTACAACCACATTTCACAAATTATGAACAAGCAAAACGTGGTCAATGTAACATCTTATGTTCTAGATGCCTGATCCCCGAGTGCGACGACGAGGAGCCGGAGTTCTCTCCCGCCTGGCTCAGCAACGCCGTACCAACGTCACAGGACTCATTCGACAACTGCCGGCGATTCGGCAACGTCTCTGCACTGCGCCGAGCTGACAGCTGCCCCGCCGAGCTGTTCGACAGGGACACCCTGCTGCCCTGCCAGCAGTATGTGTATGAGAACCAGCTTACTGTCGTTTATGATGTAAGTAGGTAACATTAATTAAATTTAATTTTAATTGATATATACTCGTATCAGTGCTTGACTGCGACCACCTGATGGTAAGCAGTGATGCAAACTATGATGGTGAGGCGCACTAGTTTACAACACAACATTCATCCACTTCGTGTATATTCTGTTGTGATGCTCATCAGAGGATAAAACCTCATTTATATATTAATCTAGATTAATATATAAATAAAGCCTTTATTGCCTTGGCGAGGTAGGCAAGCTATTTGAAAGAGTAGTTAATTTACTGATCGTTTTTTCATGCGGCTTCGACGGGTGCGGGTGGAGCCGAACCTGGTGCGGGGTGTTGACATTGCATAGCAAGCTGCCAGAACAAAATCCAGAACCGCAAAGGGTTACTGAACAAACTCAGTAGGGTTTAAGTCAGTAAAATAAAAAAATTAAATATAAAAAGTCCATGGTAAAAAAAAATAGTGTGATATTTGCTTAGGAAGAATTTTTGTAAATGTGACCAAGGAATTTGTAGAATATATTGATTTTCTATATAATTTATTACCAGTACGACCTAGCGTGTGACGAGTGGCGGCGCACGCTGATTGGCTTCGTGCGCACGTTTGGCACGCTGAGTGCGCTGCCCATCACCGGCTACATCTCAGACCGCTGGGGCCGGCGGCTAGCGCTAACCATCAACGCCTTCAATACTGGCTGGATTGGACTGTTGCGCTACTTCGCCGGGACGTACATCGGTTTCATGGTGTCGCAGTTCGTTGAGGCTACATTTGGTTCTGGAGTCTTCTCCTGTATTTATATATTAGGTGAGCTCTTTATCACCACCATCAACCACAGCCCATCTTTACCCATTGCTAATCTTAAATCTCTCTTAATTTGTGCCGATCCCCACACTTATGTGCCACTCTCATCTAGGTTCAGCGGCGATGGCAACAGTGAGTTTTTAGTATAATTGAAATAAGAATTTTTTTTTTTGGGCTGTGATGAAGTCTTATTTGGGGTTTCAATTTAAATTTGTGGTTGCATGAATAGAAATGGATCACGATAGCTCAGATAGATCAAATCGAACGGTTTAATCATCCTATTGATCCCAACTGATCAAAATTGCTATTTGTTGGGGTGGGCTTACAATAAAACGATTTTTTTACGATGCAATCTAATCTGTCCAAAATCAAGTGTTGCATTCAAATCTGCTTTCTCCATAATCTTTTTGTTTTGAATATTCAAGTTACCTTTTAAGTTTATTTTACTTGCAGTTTTGGAATTGGTGGGTCCCAAATACCGCGTGATTGCTGGAGCTATGCTGAACACATCGTTCGCAGTGGGCCAGGTGATCATGGGCCTCATAGCCTGGGGCGTGCCGGCCTGGAGACCGCTCACTCTGGCACTCTATATCCCACAGCTCTTTACTATTGCGTACTTCTGGATAGTACCGGAGTCTGTGCGCTGGCTCATGAGCAAAGGAAGGTATGAAGAGTCAGAGGCTCTGCTGAAAGACGTCGCGAGAGTGAACAGGAAGCAGTTATCAGAGAAGTCATTAGACGCACTAAGAAGGACGGCGGAATCCGAGAAAGAACGTAAAGCGCGGGAGATCGAACAGAACTTTAATGAACCCTGGTTGATCGTAAAGGTGTTCCAACACAAGCGGGTTCTGTTCCGCTGTCTGATATCTCCGCTGTGGTGGATCAGCATGACACTGATCTACTATGGGTTATCCATCAACGCTGTGAACATGTCCGGTAACGCCTACGTGAATTACATGGCCGTGTCGGCGGCAGAGATTCCAGGGTTCTGGATAGCAGTGCTGTTCCTACCCATCGTTGGAAGGAAGCCGGTACTTTTAACTGGTTTCTGGATTTGTGCTGCCTGTCAAGTGGCTTATATTCTCATGCCAAGCGGTGAGTAAAAGTACATGGTTTTCATTTCTTGTCAAGGCTGGTCATGTTTGTGGAAGGAAAGGTGGAGCAAACGAGTTCTAAATTAGTGACCACTCGTGTAACGTGGAATATTAAGTTATAGAGTAGATTGGTAGAAGCCTTTGCTCAGCAGTGGGCTGTCATAGTCTGAGATAGATTGAGAATTGAATTAATATATATGGAAACATAACTAACATTATTTTTAAGCAACAGTAGCTTCGTTGTATGAAATTCGGTGACTTTGTTTTCCAGACATGTTTGGTCTCTCACTGGCGGTGTACTTAATCGGCAAGGGCAGCATCTCAGCCGTAGTGACGTCACTGTACATGTACACCGCCGAGCTGTACCCCACGCAGTACCGGCATAATCTATTTGCATACTCCTCCATGATCGGCAGGATAGGATCCATCACTGCCCCCCTCACTCCAGCTATCGTAAGTATAGCCTTTTTAAAGACGAACTAGCTGTTTTGAGCATCTATATCCATACGTTAAGTTGAAGATTGATCGAATAACAAACTAGCAAGCTTTAATTTTAATCTAAAAATTGATGAACCACATAATTCTTTGCTTTAGGGTGCTGCAACATTTGACGACCTGCCGTTCATCATGTTTGCGGTACTGGCATTTACGTCAGGGTTCCTGGTGCTGTTGACTCCTGAGACCCTTGGCACTAAGCTGCCTGACACTCTGGAACAGGCCAACAACCTCGGAACCTCCAAACAGGAGAATTATAAAACATAAAGATCAAATTAGTAAGGTCCTTAAAAGTCTGCTCACATAAAGATGCTAATAGTGCATGATAGGCATGAGGGAAGAACATGTTTACGATTGCGTTATTGTTTTTATAGAGGATATTTTGTAACTTTAACTGCTGTCATAAAATATATAAAGAAATTTATACATTTCATGACAGTGCCTTTAAAATATAATATAATGAGAACGTAAGGTTAAGAATGAAATAAATAAGACTATATTCCACCCACCACCTATTCTCACCACCCATCTCTCTCCTGGCGTTTTTGGTCTTTATACTAGACCGCCCATTGTACACTTATTTTTAATTATGTTTGTCCTGTATTTTTGTTTATGTGGTGTACAATAAAGAACATAGTAAATAATAAATAAATATTTCTACCTGTTCCGTTCTTCAACGCTCTTCTCACTTTTTAATAAGATTAGGTTCAGGTTTATTCAAGAGTTTGAATTTGTTCATAAACTAAAAATAGAACACGCACACACTAACTTTTCTCGAACTCCTGTTTGATATGTAGGCATGACTGTTTGATGTGAAACGACGTGTTGCTATCATTCTCTGAGAAATGTTATAAAGATAACTATGACTTTTATTAATCTAATAGTAGGGGCGCCCAAGTGGGGATTTTGCGAAACCTTGCACCCTGTAATGTACCCCTCCCACACATGAACCCTTAATATAGTGGGGTTCGTTGAGGGCAGCCCGTCAGATTAGTAAAAAAAAAAAACGATCCTCCGAAAAACTCGAGTGCGTCAGGTTAGGGGTAAAAAAAGTGTATATTTCAATAATCTCATAATTTGAGCGTGGCATAAGGAAATGATCGAGTCACAAAGTTGTAAAAAAAACATACAAAATACGCGAACGAATGGTTTTTTTACTTTATTTTGTAGGAAATTCTATCAGTTTTACGAAAAACATATAATCTGACGCTTTTCATTGGGCGACGTAGCTAAAACCATCGATATAGGATGAAACGTACAGATGCTGAGAACTGTGTACTCCCCACTCCGCGCCTAGAGTAGAGATAAAGAAAGAGAGTGAGAAGAGAGAGAGTGAAAAGGTCTTTCCTTCTCACTTTTCTTTATCTCTTATTCTCTCGCACCGTCCTACCATGAAAAATATAGTTCGTTCTTTAATGACCATACTACAATGCCGCCTGCCATTCCTCCTCGCTCCGGACCATGGCCTGTACCATGGCCTGGCGCGAGAGATCGTCGCCGCCGATCGCCCCCACGAGGACATGGAGTTGCTCTGCCCAAGCAGGTTCACCTCCACCGTGTGCTCCACCGTGTCCTCCAGGTGGTCCACACAGTGGCGACACCCGGGCGTCGCTTCCACACGAATCTGGTGCAAGAACTTCCCGAACTTACCGTGTTCGGTGAGAACCATCGTGACCGTCCAACCGTGAGGTCTTTCCAACCACGCCTCAAAAAGGAGACTTACCACCATAATTGTGGCGTGCCCAAGTATCTCAAGGTCACATTTATTTCGTCTGTCAATTTAGGGTCAGGACACTGTAACCTGTCGGTTATGAGAAAGACATAGTGCGTATACATTATGAATGTCTGACGCGCTCGAGTATTTCCATGTGAGTGTTTTTTTTTATATTTTTGAAAATTCTTACACGCTCAGTCCCCACTAAAATGGACACTTGTCATAGACTTTTTTCGTTTTAGAACCTGATATTCACAATCCAATAAGTCCCCATTATATAGCCTCTTTTTATAGTGTGAATGTGAGAACACTATATACGACTCATTTTTTTTTTAAATATAATTATTTTTATTGTGCTTTCGGGTACAACATTGATTGGTCTACACTGTTCTTATATAATATCTATTAAATACTGTAATATGAAATGATTTGACATGACGCTTTAGTAACTGCAATTTCAGCAATCGGGCCTGCCCTACTAAAGTTATATATATATATATATATGTGTGTGTATTTTATATTCATACGTGTGGTTTAAATTGCAGTCATATTATTTTGTAAATCTATGAATTGTGAGTTTATTTGAATAGGTGCAATTGCAGTCATTGTTTTCTTTAATATGACCGTCGTTATTATAACGTGTAGAGCAGCTGGCTGGGTTAGCGAACTCGTCAAACAGATTCTATTGTTGTACTGCACCTTACCTACATATGTAATATACAAAGAAATATCGAATACATTTCACTAACAATACTGAATAGATAAACTAAAATGAAACAGCGCTGTTTATACTGAAAACTAGATAGAAGTCAGATCAAATACGTATTCTAAAGTGGGTTTTGATTTCGCATTAACTATAGTAGGTAAAGTAGAGTCGTGATCAAAGTTAAGATTGTAAATGAGAAGTATGGAGGAAGACCAAAGGAACGGTGTGTGGACGTCGCGGCTGATGATATAGGTGGAGAGTAGGTTACCATTGAAATGATGGCACATAGAGATGATTGAAGAAGCTGCTGCGCCGAGCACTGTTAAGTTGGGAATGAGGAAATAGGATGTTTGATTTTTCTTGTTCTTGATGAGCATATTGACGTCTACGATGTTGCACGCGAGTCTAGGAGATGCCTATGTGTGCTGAGCCAGCGGATTACAGGTAATAGGGAACACAGATGCTGGCATATACCTCAAAATTTTGGCTGAACTCATATCTGTGGAAAAATAAAACTATATACATACAATATCTCATTAATATAATAGAATAAACATGCGAAAATCATAATAATGAGGTGCGTTCGGTGCGTTGGGCGAGCGCAAGCCACAGACGCGTCTATCGGCGGAGCGAGGCGCGCGCGCCGACCGCATACGCGACTACACATACACGCACACATACTTATGAACTATGTACGAGTTTTGGCCATAAGACGCCTGAATTTCCTGCGAATATTATTAAAAAAATAGTGCAGTGATTGTGAAGTTCTGTTGTAAATTTTTTGGTGAGTAATGAGTGAATTTAGTTTTATATTTTGTGTGCTGTTTCACGTTTCACCAATTTACTTAGTTATTACTATAAACTTGATACACGTAAAGGGTTGATTTTTGCAAATATTTTTTGAAAAATTTAATATTCACGAAAACCTTTTTCATTTCATTTAATTTGAAAAAAGTTCGGTACATTTAACAGAGCTGCAGTGTTTTGGCAATAAAGTGCGTTTGTATCCGCTTCCGCATGCGATTAAACAATGGTTCCCTCTGCGCTAAACCTTTAGCTATTCACAGATTGATTAAAAACATTGGAAACAATATTTGCATCTCGCCTGGCGTCATTGTTTATAACTATTTTATCGTAACAACCACATATATTTTTGTAAACATTACGGCGCTAAAGGGTAAGGACACGGTGGTGTGAGCGTGTGCTAGCTTAGTCGTATATGCTATGCATTTAAAATATTATATACTTAGTTATTTTCTCACCGTAATCTTGTAGTCTATTTTGGAGTTTTAGTGATACCAATACGATATACGAAACCTAGCATAATAATATCAGCTAATCAATAGGTACGGTACAAAATCGCTCTTAGTTAATCTACAAAAGAAATTGTTAAAAAAAACCAGCTCCAGCAGAAATGAAATTGTGTATCTTAAATTATCAATAATAATAAGTAATCATCATGATACTTACTTGCAAACATAAATTTGCCAATTTTATTAATCAGGCGTCGGTTTTAAATATAGCTTAATAACTATTAGATATTAATATTCTTGAGGCTAATTATTATATTCCTGATTACTTTGTCTTTGTTAAAATATTTTCAAACATCTTTGATATAGCGAAAACTTTCGACAAAGTCTGACACAATGCGGCTTATACTGTTTTTTTTATATAAATTTCTATGGGCTTATAATATAATAGCTACCTTAACACGTTGACTGCTAACCTACGAGTATACTCGTAGTACAAGATCTGGGCCCCACTGCCAACTACGAGTATTCTCGTAGTTGACTGTATGCGATTTCTAACGAATTCTAGACAAGTGGCAGTGAAAGGAGGGCGGGGTTACATTTTTTGGCATTTGAAGTAAAACTTTATTTAATCAGAAAAAAAGTTTAATAGAATTTTTTTTGGGTACATCACTATGAAATCATACCATTTTGTATGGTGGCAATGGGCATAAAAAAAAGTTACTACGAGTATACTCGTATGGCAGCCAACGTGTTAACTCGGTGTACCAGATCGTCTCGTACTCATCTTGCGAGACTTTTGGTCGAATCGTACCTTCCGCTGTAGCATAGAAGGAGAGCGCATTCATCGCCCCATCCCATACGAGCACAAGTCCCTCAGGGCTGTGCTATTCTCCTTAGTTTTCACGCTGTTCACCAGCGATAAATAAAAAAAGTAAAAAAGACAACTTGCTTACTCTTTTCGCTGTTGACACAGCCATTAACTATACCGATCTATGGAGTCAATTCTCTATTTGGTTAAAAGTCAGGCAGTTCTCTACTCAAGACTGCAGAACACCCTCCTACCTCCCCTTTATTTTACCATGTATGGCAAGCCGATCCCTTGGAACAAACAAGCTAAATGCCTTGGTGATCCTTGACCAGCATCTGACCTTCGTTGAGTACATAGTTGTGATCATCATCATCGTTTCAGCCGAAAGAAGTCCACTGTTGGACATAGGCCTCCCCCAAGTGTCGCCATAACGACCGGTCCTCTCTAGTCCATTGAATTACGGTGACCCTCACCAAGTCATCGGCCCACCTTGTGGGAGACCTTCCAACGCTGCGCCTTCCAGTATGGGGTCATCACTCCAGAACCATAGTCTAAAGTAATAGTAGAATCCATAGTTGTATACCATTTAGCTAAACCTTACTAACCTTACTAATAGTGTGCCAATTCTATAATCAGATAGCTATAGAGTATGACCATTAAAACCACTACCTACTACTGAGAGTACCTACATCTCATGATAATTCCAATAAGTCCAAACACTGCTAGGACACATTGTTTTATTATGAAGTTCCCGTGCCTACCTTCCACCTTCCCCTCCATAATCAGATCAGTCCGATACTACCTTATAGCCAAAGTGCAGCTCATGAAAATTCTAGTAAGCCCAAACACGGCTAAGATACATTGATACGGAATTCCGGATAAACGGAGTTCCGGTGCCTTCCAGCTCCAACGTCATCATTAGATCATTTCGATGATACCATTTTCAACATAACTATTCAATACCATTTATTTATTTTTATTGTCATAGTTGCTAACTATCTTCATTACGATATCAATGCGAGTGTGAAATAGTGTTCCTTTGGACACTTCTGGTCTTTTTCATCAGTTCCACTTCATTGAATGATACTTTCTGACTGTATATGATTGAGTTCTTGATGATAATTACAAATCACTATATTTATGCCTAAAATATTTGAGGAGTTCCCTCAATTCCTCATGGGTTCAATCATGTAATGATTGGATTTTGAAAAAAAATAGAATAATCTGATCATAAAATGATCATGAAAAAAAAGAATTTTGCAAATCAGTTCATAAATAACGGAGTTCTGAGGTAACAAGTGTAAATAGTACAACCAAATTGAGAACTTCCTCCTTTTTTGAAGTCTGTTAAAATACAAAACCTCTGCATTGCGGTATCAGAGTTCGTCGCGTGATTAGAATATATACAACAGCTCAAAATCAACTATCAGGTAGTTGCCTGGACCAGACACAGCACTCGTTTGGATAGAAGAGCCTTCTTTTCCATTGTTAAGAAAAACTAAATTTTTTTCGAGACTAACACTGACAGGCCAAATCGCCGAACACGGCATAAAGACAGACTTCGGCTGCCACAATAATGTTAAAATTATTTAAGAAAAATGTATACTGCATGTCGATCATTATTGACAACCATTTACCAAATAGTTTACAAGACTTACCACTGACAATGTTAAAAAAATGCTTTTTAATATGTTATTATTTAAAAGATATTATGTTGTTAAGGACTATTTAGAAGACAAGTCAATAGAATCGGTTATCTGCAAGTTATAGTAAATGACAACTCTGACTGTGAATATATTTGCACGCCATGTTATGGCAGGACATGCTGAAACAAATGTACTGTAACACAATATGTACCATATTCTAGCAAATAATTTTTTTGATGGATTACTTTTTTTAATAAAGTATAATAAAAGTAGTAATACGTATAATTAAATAAACATTTTTTAAATCGACGCCTAAAAATTGAACTAGCAATTTTTGTATGTTTGTCAGTAAGGATAACGATCATAATCAGTTATATTTGATTACTTATTAATATAAATAATTTAAGGACTCTTTTCCTGCTGGAGCTGTTTTTTTTTTTCTATGGAGCCAGAGCATGCTCCTTTCTTCAACTGTTTATTTTTTGAGAAGAGATACCTGAAATGAATGTTTCTTAGTTCTAGATGCATGTGTCTCCGGCTAGGCTTGTGTTTTCAGAGTGGCTCTATCTGGAAGGGAGCTGCATTTAAATATTCCGTCGATTTACTTTACTTTAGTGATTGAAAAAAAAGCTTGTTCCTTGTTACATTGTTTGCAGTTGGGTAAACTAAAGTTGTTTACAATCACTCATGTGCATAACATTATATTACAAGTATTGTCTAATAATTTTATAGCATTGCATGCGGCGTGTGTATGCATATTGTAACGCCATATGTATGTTCTAAGAGTTTGTGTAGGTGTAAAATGTCGCTTAGTTCGGTTAAAATGTGCCTCATAGTCTTTCAACTTGATTATCATACTGCCTGGATATCTTACCATCACACAAAAATAATACAGAGGTAGAAGTTTGTATGTATGAGTGTATTTGTTACTCCTTCGCGCTAAGACATCAGAATGGACTTTGATGAATTTCGGCAAATGGGTAGACACATGGTCAACCCGTTTGCCGAATACATGCAGGAATAGGACATTAATAAATATTATATTTATTTACCTCACACCTAAAAAGTTTCTATTGAAGAACAGCAAAATGCCAGCAACTGCTACATAGTTGTCTGGCATTTTGCTGAACTGGACCTATTTTTTGTTTCTTCTTTTTTAATTTATAAAATATATGTATATTCTTGTTTTTTATTTTAGCTTCTACATTGTGTGTGTCAGTGTGCATAATAAACATATTCGTCGTTGTTGAGTGGAGTGTCACTATATGAATATATGAATAACTAAACCCGATTAATTGTTTATCACCGATTATATTTTTGACAAAATTATTGTGAATTCCGAGGATTTAAGATCAAAAGATAAAATTTAGGAAACTGTCGCAAAAGCTTACCTTCATTATGCAAATAATTAAGAAAACCTGCTGCCCTCACGCATGTTGTTGTATGTAAAGCTATGTATCTGCAGGCAACTGGCACGCATATCATGAATGTAAGTGAAGCGAAAGTGTCTTCGTTACAATGTGTCATTCATTGTGGCAATCCGTAGTATTCCGCTGAAAATATGAGGAATCTCAGTATACATTTCAGGCCGGTTGGCTGACCATTTATGTGGCGAGGTGATATGGACAGCGTACAGAGCTTACGGACAGCTAATACAGTTCTGTGTGGTGATGAGAGATCATCATTTCAGAAAAAAAGCTAACAACTTAGACGTAGGCCTCTCCCAAGTGTCGCCACAACGACTGGTCCTGTACGTCTCGCACCCATAAGATTCCTGCGACCCTCACCAGGTTACGGTCCATTTTGTGAGAGGTCTTCCAACGCTGCGTCTTCCGATACGTGGAGGCCACTTCAAAACATTTCGGCCACAGTGACCATCTGTTCTACGAGTAAGTGCTTACTACCATTATGTTAGACTGGTTTTCAGATTGTGTCGGTTACTTTGGTTCTCCTGCGGATGTCTGTGGATATGGATATCTATAAGTTTTTGCAAGGCGATAAGGACGGCTTGAAATAATAATTCATGAGCCAGTAGGGTAGGACCTTGTTGAACCCCTGGTATTGCAGATGCCCATAGGTTGCGGTGATCACTTACTATTAAGTGGGTTTAACTACGAAGTAATACCAAATTACCTGTTTTAGAAATGGAAGTAGTTTTAGCTTAATATTACATGCAAATAACTACAGTTTTACTACTGCATATTCATGCTTACATGCATTAGTGTGCGCTATGACATCGCAGTTTACTGCAAATGCACTATCTGAACCTTCACACTATCGCAAAGTGGAACTAGCAATATTAAAAATTGATAGGTAAATTTATGCTTACAGAAGGCTGAACTTACAACCTGGTACAAGTTACCTGCGATAACTTATCGCGAATATGACATAATGGGACCATAAGGAAATGTTTTGTAGAAAAACAAATGAATTACTGACAGTCTTAAAAGCACCCAACTTCTAAAACAACAAAAGATTATTATTTTTTACTTTGTCATGTTACTTACCACTACAAGCGTCCCGATTATAATTCTAACAGAAAATCACACTCTTTTGATATTTTTAGCTCGTTTGATACTTCTATAACTACAAAAATCCAATGAACCAAGACCATCAAAGCTCGAATATTAAATTAAGTTTCTGTACATTATTATTATTTGGGTATTACTTGTCGATATTGACAGTACCTACGCGTGTGGTGCTATCGACCCACAGTGGCGCGAGATCGCGACCTGCTCGCTGATTCCTGACGCACGCTCTCTTCACTGAAAGCAACCAGCGTGCAGTAGTAATTCCGACCCAATGACCTCAAAGAATAATATAAAAAATCGGGGAATTGACTGATATATGTGATATACCATCGTTGCGATTTCGTGTCGCAAAATCTTTTGTTTTTTGGTTTTTCTTTAGGTGGGGAATAAACCAATGACTTTTCATGCTCTAGGGCGGTGCGAAAAGGTATGCCAGACTTTTACTGACTAAAACCCACACCTATGTTCCATCGCTCACAATCATGTGTAGCTGCATCCTTCGTTATCATTACTGCTTCGCACTCCTCCTCGCTCCGAACTATGGCCTGTACCAGGGCCCTGCGCATGACGACAGGTCATTGCCATTGATCGCCTCACGAGAACACGGCGGTGCTCCTCCCAAGCGGGACACACCACTAACGTATGCTCCACCATGTCCTCCTGGCGGTCCACATAGTAGTGGCACCCGGGCGTTTCTTCCACTTTGTTTATAGCCAATGTTAGATTGACTTTGTTAATGTCTTAAAAAAATGCTTTAAGACATGTAACTAGTACTATTTCTGCTTTTATACGGGTTCAATGTTTATGTTCGATGAGCTAATTATTTATCTTATCGTGACTTCGTGAGTGATATTGTATTGGTCAGGTTACAGTTGCATGTTATCTTCCATGCAGTTCATCATTGTTGGGTCTGACCTCAGAGGGCAACTGCCTGATCTTGATTATGAAGTAACTATTTAGGTACTAAATTTCAAGGTCCATGCTGGTCTAATCCAATTTCTTCATGCGATTATCAAATGATACTTCTCCAAATTAGTATTTTGATAACCTTTGAATTTGCGTCACTTGCCTGCGTTGCGCTTACGTATGTTTTACGAGTTTTCTCTCCACGTGTACATGGTGCGGCGATAAATCCGAGGGGTTCTGAAATTGCAGCCGCGATACTTAACAGTTACGAGCCCATAACATCTGGACGATTTAATTACCAATTATATACTACGTAAGTACTCGTATAAATCGTTGGTCTGATACTAGTCTTACTGGTACTTTAGTTATGCTTTGGTTTTATATCACCAAACTAGCATCATGCACTCCATTTCTAGACTCTATAATAAAACTTTTTATATTATTGTATGTAGTAAAAAAGAGTAATCTACTAACCAACAAGAATCCTCAAGTTGCCTTTAATTTTTGTTTGCAATATTTCCATCCGTTCTACGAATAATCGTTTATTACGGTGTCCCTCACATCGCTCTGGGTCCTCCTTCTTTGTTCAGGCGATCTCTCTTTGGAATGCGCTCCCGTTGAACATCAGGATGGCATCCAGTCCGTTCTCCTTTATGGTACTAGCACGTAAACATATTCGCAAGAAGTTGATAGAATCATCACAACGTTGATTTGTTGGATTCGTTTCTCAAAATAATTTTGATTATTTGTATGTATAATATATGTCATAGCCAGATCTTAGAATTGATCACTTCATGACGTGGCCAAATAAAACTGGCCAGATCGTTTAAAAATTAACGTTAGATGACATGTCAATCCTCATTTGGTCATATTGTTGATGTAAGATTTTTGTGACTGAAAGGTCTGAATAAAATAGGCCAAACCAGGATTGACATAATCATCAACCTTTAACGTTTAAGAGATCTAGCCAGTTTCAGTTGGCCATATCATGAAGTGATCAATTTCTAAGATCTGGCCATGACATATAAAAGTATGCATTTATTACTGTATTAGTTTTCTATTTGTTATGTTTCTGTACCACCTTAATAAGGTCGACTGGTAGAAAATGCCTATGGCATTCAGTCCGCCATTGTTCAGTGTTTACTAGTGCATAAAGCATTAATAAATAAATAATAGGTATGGAGGAGAGTGTAAACCAGTGAACATCTACCAAATAATTATAAAAGCTTTTGAACCCGATCAGCAATGTTAATCGAATCTTTAACCTCGAAATGCGATTTGTAATATGGCGTGGTTTGTCGGGCGAAGGGTATAGACGCTCGTTACAATTCAAATCATTTAATGTTAATACTTCACTATAATCATACTTTTAGTTCTCATAAAATAATCACACATAGATAAATTACCACACAATAATTATTACTACAAAATAGGCAACACAATTAAGACTCTCCACTGAACGCGTAGTGGACACATGTGTCTCCGACCGAGGCTCAGTTAATACTTCGTCGACCCACAACCCACCAGCACCCAGTGTTACGTCAGAGTGTCGTGGCCAGTCATGTGACACACGTCACTCTAAACCACTAGCGCCGCTGTAAACAACTAGCGCCATCTCTGATATCTTTTGAAAACTAATTTAAATACAAAAGCGCCGTTAAGTACAATAAGATAATATAAATCATTTATGTAGCAAAATTCATATCTTATGTATATATTTTAACCTAGTTAAAATCAGATAGGGTGCTGTTTCATAAAAATATTTTTTTCAGTTGCCAGAGCATACGACAGATCATCAATAGTGATCTATTGATTGCTTATGGTGAGGTAACATGTGTAGAGGTTCATCCGCTTCAACCTTGACATCGTTTTTAATTACAAAAGAATAAATACTCAGTAAACTTATTAGTGAAAACAAATCAGAATAGTTTTTGTATTTGGGAATCTACATACTAACTGATCTGTTAGTTATTTTACCTGAAAAATGTAAACTTATCCCATAACTTAGTTTTTCAACCTAAATGTATATTTAATGAAACAACTAGAATAACAACCACTAAAAATAAAAATAAACCTATTAATCAATGACATGATTATATGACATCACTAATGAAGTTAGTCAGTGGTCTAAATAATAAAATAAAATGAAACTAATAACAAAGATGAAGCGGTTTTTAGAAGTTTATACAATAATGTAGTTATGAACTACCAGGGAAGCCGCATGTACAGAAGTAGTCATTGTAGTAGTCATCATGTTGCTTAGGCTTCTAATACATTAGGAGGAGGGCCGGCGGAATGAAGCTCATGTGACTAAAGAGTAATCATCAGTTTATATAAATGTAGCTGCAAAGATGGAGGGAAAGCCAAGGGTAATGTGAGTCATATGAAAGTAAAGGGAGTCAGTGATATCGTGACCCGGTTTGAAGATAACGCTACTAACGAGACAACTTGCACTACCACTAGCATTAGCTAACGAAACTCTAGTGCCGATGTCGTACCGAGCAGCGAGCTCGACGTGACGAACACTGTCAGGTATTGACCCGAGAAAGGCTTCTATTGGCACAGCTGTAAGAACGTGAATTACTTTAAAACAATCTATTCATGGATTCTTATCAACGTTCGCTTGGAGGTTTAGTGACAGGTGTGTCTATTCTCTTTTTTCTCATGTATTAGTACATAATATTTGTTCTTTTTAATTTATTACTCAGTTCTTGGTACATACCAAGAATTAATTATCATTCATATAAAAATATATTTGTTTATTCGCTGGTTAATAATATAATTTATTTCTTCTAATCTAAATGGTAATGTATCTGTAGTAAATAAGTACTTGGTTGACAAATTTTTGGGACATTGATGCGTGATTGTTATATTTACCAACAATTGGGTCACCTTGTTCACCAGCTAATAGTGAGAAAAAAGGTTTTTATTTTATTTAAGTAATACAAGTTTATCCAACTGGCTCATGAAATGGTCGGAGGGTATCTGTAGCAGTTGGGTATAAAATGTTAGACTTGCCTTTACCGCTGTGTTATGTTAGGTTAGACGCGTATTCGTCATTATATGCTTGGTGTACCTACGCGCAAACTGTGAGCAATCACAGCTTACATACAGAACTATGAAACCCTGTCGACGATGCGGCAACGAAACGACGCGGCGACGGCGCAACGATGCCGCTTCGTCGACAGTTTCAAAGTTTTGTATGTAAGCTATGAGCAGGTGTATACCTGGGATATAATGACGAATGCGCGTCTATGAAACTACGCGTTTGTAGACAGTAGGCCTAAAAGTAAATTACATTCAGTACACATAACAATTAACAGCTCGTTATCGTAACATTAGCTTCGCAGACATAATTAGCATTATCTAGTTTTTATTGAACAGTCTGCATCGTGCTATAAATCGTATGTAAATAAAGAAGGGCAGAGTTCACCCTGTGTACTGTGCGTAGCTAGGTATATGCGCAGGCGACGGGTCACGACATACTTTTACGTAGTTACTGCACTGTATATCGTATAATCAGTTTGACCCTGGACAATTTGTCCTTGTGCTTTGTACATTACGGAAATAAGGATGAGCAAAACGTCGCTTTATAAATCAGAATCTTTGCTTTTGGCAGTATGGGATTTGTGACATATCCAGTATGTAGGCTCACAAAAATTGTTGCAACTTTCATCCTTCGGCCACCCAGGTGTCTGACAGTAAGGCAGGCAGTCGCCTCCTTCTGCGAAGCAGTAATACTAGCGAAGAAGGCGGCCACATGCGTCAGCTGCCGGGATCTTGATCCCGATTTTCAGTCACCGTAGACGTAGGTTTGCGGACGGTGAGCAATGGGATCGCTGTCCGGTTGTCCGATAACCGTCCGGACCGAGCTCGAGTCGTCGACGGCGCGTAGTCTTCCACGCGCGCCTTAAAGAGATATCAGCAAACCGTAGGGGCCCAGCAGGTTTCGAAGCCTACTGGGCCCATGAATTTTGCAAAAGTGTACCCCGGGGCCCTGGAACGAAGGCAAAAAAGGAAAAGAAGTGGGTTTTAGTCAATAAAAGTCTGACACGTCCTCCCGCCCCGCCCGAGAGTGCGAGAAGTTATTGGATGATTTCCCACCTAAAAAAAGGTGTATGACAGTAAATGTTTTCCTAAAAGGATACTAGAACTTTATTCGTAACTTCACCACTCTGATTACTTCATTTTATTCGAAACTGCACCACTCTGATTACTTCACTTTATTCGTAACTGCACCACTCTGATTACTTCACTTTATTCGTAACTGCACCACTCTGATTACTTCACTTTATTCGTAACTGCACCACTCTGATTACTTCACTTTATTCGTAACTGCACCACTCTGATTACTTCACTTTATTCGTAACTGCACCACTCTGATTACTTCACTTTATTCGAAACTGCACCACTCTGATTACTTCATTTTATTCGAAACTGCACCACTCTGATTACTTCATTTTATTCGAAACTGCACCACTCTGATTACTTCACTTTATTCGAATCTGCACCACTCTGATTACTTCATTTTATTCGAAACTGCACCACTCTGATTACTTCACTTTATTCGTAACTGCACCACTCTGATTACTTCACTTTATTCGTAACTGCACCACTCTGATTACTTCACTTTATTCGAAATTGCACCACTCTGATTACTTCACTTTATTCGAAACTGCACCACTCTGATTACTTCACTTTATTCGAATCTGCACCACTCTGATTACTTTATTCATAACCGCACCACTCTGATGACTACACTTTATTCGTATCTGCACCACGATGATGACTTCACTTCATTCGTATCTGCACCACGATGATGACTTCACTTTTTGACTGCCTGTAGAACATGAATGAAAAGTTTTTCTTTCAGCGCGTATTTTTACATCGTGTATATGCTCGTACATTGCAATTAATGCACTTGGTAACCAACCATGCCACAGCTTACATAATTGTTATGTATATTTTTTTATCTCGGCTCACACTAGCACGACTTTGAGAGTCGTGTCGTTCATACCTTGTTGTTGCGTTTAACTGCAATAACATAGGAAAATTATAGTGACATCATTATATGGTAATGTCGTCATAATAGGATGGATAATCGGATGCTCATGCTTTAGGCTAAGAAGAAAAAAGTAAATGTAAAGGTTTGACTCATCTTCATTCGTTTCTTCTCGACATATATATATTATTATTATGTTAGTGTCGACTTTCAGTATAACCGAATGCAACTCAATTCCAGTATTTTACATAAAGCAGCAGCCATCTGACCCCTACGACCCAGTTACTAACTAGATAATAGGTAATTGGGTTGTCGGAACTTATTTGTTGACCATTATCGTCAAATTCTATATGACCCCTTTTTTAAAAATTCCATATGACCCGAGGTAAAATGTGTATGAAAAAATTATATTGTAAATTCGACACGTCAATTTTGTTGTTAATTTAAAGTAGACGAGACCAGTGTTTGTTACCTTTGTGAAGAAACACCGAAAGAAACTCAGAGATCAAAAACTCTTTTAATGTCGATGTATTAAAGACGTAATTGTCAAATCATATGAGAACAATGTTGATAATGTCTGAGCTGGTTCTTTAAGGAAAGCCCTTACAGACTTGAGTGAATCTGTATAGAAAGTACAGCATAACGGTTTGTCGAACAATACTAAGGTAAAGATTTTTGGATACAGTACCTACTCAAAGTGCACGACAAACTTTAAAATTACTGAAAAGAATAAATCATACACATAGTTTCAAAATAATAAAATTAAATTGAAATATTTATCGAAACAAGCAGTGGTGACCGAGTGAGAGCAGTGGTGGCCGAGCGGTAACGGATCCGACTTACGAATGGTAGGCCGTGAGTTCAAACCCAGCCAGGCGCATTATTTTGTGTAATTTATTTCGTCACCATTGCTCTCAAAACGGTGAAGGAAAACATCGTGAGGAAACCGGCCTAAAACCAAAAAATTCGAAGACATTTGACATCCACCAACTCGCACTGGGCCCGCGTGGTGGATTGCGGCCCATTCATTCCCTCTCCTAGAGACGAGGCCTGAGTTCTAGCAGTGGGAACATTATAAGGCAGACTATGCTATGTTATGCTAACGAAACAAAATATTGATGTCAAAGTTAATTTATCAAAGAATATGACTGAGAGGTTTATTGTAAAAGTGTCATTGGCATTTAAAAGAGCACCCTATTTCCTTGAGCCTGATTATATTATCGGAACCACATTTGTGTTTATTTATCGGTATCACATATCACTGTATTTAAAAAAAAAATTAACGTCTAATATTCTAAGGGACAGAATGTCCCTCAATGGTCCAACATGACGCGCAACGCCGTCAAATGGTCCAACAATATCTCCCGCGACACGAGTACAAATACATATTAAACAATTTCTGGCTTACGCTGCCGATCCATAGAATGTCGGAATCTTATAACTTGAACTTCATTGCCATTGTTATATTTGCATGTTCTAAATTTAAGTTTAAATAAACATTATAACAAAGTTTCTTAATTGCAATTGAGTCATTGATATTATAGGTATATATTTATTCATTTAGAATTCAGCTATATAATAATATATGAAAATGTTCCCCCAAATATATATTTCTTTTTTAAGAGCAAGCATTATAGTGTATAATATACATACTGTACAATAATGTCCATCTAGTGGCAAACAATGTACCTATTACCACTATGTTTAATCTGTGGATAATGCAGTTGGCTGCAACGTTATCACCTATTTAGTGTTATTTATTTATGTGCATGAGCTTTGTGTAGTAGCTGTTTATTATCCTTCAATAAATAAAAAATAAATTAAAAAAAAAACATAAAATATTGAAGGGCAAGGTGCGGGACACTGGGCAACGGTGCAGGGTCACGTAGTTTGAGCGTTGCGCGTCATGTTGGAGAGCATTCTGTCCTCTACGCAGCCGAGGCTGTACGTGCATACATTTAGAGAGATTTTCATTTTCATTCATTTGATAGCCATTTTATTTTATCTTTTAACTGATTTGTAAGGGAGATCTTTATTTTTCTTTAGTCACGTTTAAATAAGTAGGTACTTACCCATCACCTATATATAACAAAGAGGTGTCACCTACAGGAAGCACCTGCGAGAAGACCTTTGTTCCGTCGTGAGCCACAAAGTTCGTGACCCGCTTGACGTACTTCTTTGTAAACTTTACAGCTTTATTATGAATCATCATATTATGTGGTGTTCGACTCATACAAGTGGATATGACGTGCGGTCTATGATGAGAGTAGAAGTGCAACTTTCGCGATCACTTGGATATTCCTTGAGGATAATTAATTAGACGCAAGGGTTTAGTGACGTATGTTGGTAAATGATAACATAAAACGCACAGAAAACAATGTCATTGTCAAGTAATAATCACTGTGGAGGAGGATTTACTAAAGCCATCGCGGAAAGACAGTTTTCTATTACCGGGAAAATAATATGCACGGTACCTTATAACTTGGGTTTAAATATCAATTTAAGTTTAATTTTGTGTTAGATTACACACGTCTAATGACTCTAGTTCATAAGATAAAGCTAGGTCACTACAGTGCTAGGTTACAAAAGCAAAATAAAAGTATTAAGTTCCAGTGTGGATAAAAATTGTCAATCTCAATTCCTGAATCTTAAATTGAAACAATTTTCTGACTCGAAGCCTAAGCCAAATTAATTGATAATAATTAAACATATACATGTGGAGTGTTTTTTAAAGGTGAGAAATTATCCCACGACTTCACCCTGGGGCGGAGCGAGAGGGCGTGTGCCTTTCCCTTTCGGACTACCCGTGGATACATGCGGGGTAGAATCATGACAAAAAAACAATTATAATTAAAAAAAAAAAATTATGAAAAACCATACAACCGAATTGAGAACCTCCTCCTTCTTTTGAAGTCGAATAAACAGCTTCCAAATCGAGAATAGTATCGACCGAGTGTATTTGCGTCAGCGCCGCGGCGCATCGGTCTTTCAAAGAATCAATTTATTTGCCGCAACCGCTATGTCCCTGCATTTTATATCTGTAATATCTTCGAAAAAATTCATTTAAATTACAAGTTGTAAAGGGCTATATTGATCCATATTAAATGCACAATGTATTTAAGGAACTTAATTGGATAAAAATTAATGCTGTATTGCTTAAAATCGTTTCGTTAGTTAAGCCGTTATTTCTCGAAAAATTAAAGAATCAAAAATGGTTATTGTGGGTTATCCCTAAGAGATGGACATATACCATCGTGGACTTTTTTATAGACCTTTTTAAGGTGTACAATACTGTAGTACATTATTTTGATCTATCTCGTAGAGTTCAGCCAGCGTTTGCAATGTAAGCACAAAAAAAAAATTGTTTATTTACGACATCACATTAGAAACCTCTAAAATCATCAGTGTTTCTCTACTTTATTATGCTTGCATTACATACATAAACCTTCCTCTTGAATCTTTCTATCTATTAAAAAAAAACTGTATCAAAATCGGTTGCGTGGATTTAAAGATCTAAGCATACATAGGGACAGACATACAGCGGAAGAGACTTTGTTTTATACTGTGTAGTAAAGCCTTCCAACGCTGCGCTTTTCGGTGCGCGGTCGCCACTCTAGAACCTTTCGGCCCCATCGAACATTTGTTCTACGAGCAATGTGCCCTGCCTACTGCTACTTTAGTTTGGCGATTCTTCGGGCTATATCGGCGACCTTGGTTCTCCTGCGGATATCTTTATTCCTTATGCGGTCACGCAAGGAAACTCTGAACATAGCCCTTTCCATTGCCCTTTGGGTGACTGTAAGCCTTCCGATAAATACCTTCTGATCATCTGTCATCACTGGCAACTCGCCGACTTTCATTCATGGTGGCAAGTCCTCTCTTTGAGGGGAGGTTGGGGAGGCGCCACGGTGTCCTCACACAGACCTGACACATGTCTTTACCGGACATGGCGAGTTCAGGAGGTTCCTGTTTCGGATTCAGGCGGAAGAAACGCCCGGAGGACATGGTGGAGTAAGAGGTGGAGGTGTGCCCCGAATGGGAAGAGCACCGCCATGTCCCTATGGATGCATTGGAGGGTGCGACCTCAAGTGCCGGGCCCTGGTGGAGGCCAGGCTCCGGAGCGAGAGGAAATAGGAAGCGGTTTCCTCTTTCTGCAAAGCTGCTAGCGAAGATGATGGTAACTGTGAGACAATGGACACCGTAGAGGCCCAGTAAGGCCAATGCCGGCGTTAGCCACGAGTATTTTTGAAAGAGATACCGTGATCCTGGAACCCTAAGGGTAACTAACAAGTTAGGTTAGTCATTAAAAGTCAGACGCGTCCCCTCACTCGACCCGACTCGACTTCGTGAGAAGTAATTTTTATGATTTCCTACTTAAAAACAAAACAATTAAACATCATGATAACAGCTTACATCGTTAACATTACCGTTACTTAGTAAATTGATATCATAGTTAAGAGACTATATATATCTTCGTCTGATTCATTTTTAATAGTTCTTTGATGGACCAAGTGAGACAATATAACGACTGCATAATTATATAACAATTCTTTATTTTATGTTTTATTGTGTGTTGGACGTTATCGTTGTTATAATTTAAGGTAACGTTAACAAGATACTAAGATACTTTTTTTGGAAATCATAACTTCTTCAATTCTGGGAGAATTTGATGGTGGGTTTTAGTAAGAATTTTACTCACTAAACCCACCATTGTTCCCAAAGTCGTTCTTTGCATTTCACGGCCTTGGTAATTCTCAAAGAAAATCAGTTAATAATTTTTTTCTTTTTTGTGTGCAGTGGTGGTCTAGTGGTAATGGTCCCGACTTACGAGTTGTAGGTCGCGGGTTCAAACCCAGCCAGGCACATTACTTTGTTTATTTAATTCATCACCACTGCTCTCAAAACGATAAAAGAAAACATCGTGAGGAAACTGGCATGTCCTAGAATTAAAAACTCGTAGACATGCATCGTGTGTGTGATGATTCGAAGTACAAGTTGGTGTTTCTATAATAGTTATGTCTCTTCGTTGTTTAACACTGACTTTCGAAATTAAAGTTATTTTGCACTTTTCAGTGTTTCTTTTTTTCATTACTTCAATGTTGTAAGTTGTGTTTTTTTTTTACATTGAAGTCGGTTTTTTTTTTCTAAAAAGTTTTTTTTTTATAATAATAATAATTTATTTGTAATAATAATAATTTATTTGTTAACATAGGTGAAATACAGGTCTTATTTTTAATAAACAGAGAGCTATGTTATGCCTGGAGGCGTACAAATATGGGGTGCAATTGTCGCTGTGAATTACAAATTATAATTTTCAAAGAAAAAAAAAGACATGCATAATTAATGATATTACATTCGAAAAAAATAAATTTAACAATTAAATATTACTCTAATTATTAATTTAAATAATTTGCAAATCAATTAAATTTCAATACGATTAAAAATTTCAATACAATTAAAATGTCAACACAATTAAAATTAAAACTTTTTAGTTAAATTTTATACTTTTTAGTTATGATACTACCATTAAAAACTACCCCTCAGCCATACTTAAATACCTTATAGCCCTGAGTGCGTCTCATGACAATTTTAATAATCCCAAACACGGTTAGATTACATTAATCTATTACAGAGTTCCCGTGCCTAACTTTAGGCTTCATCATCAGATCAGTTCGATATATTCTCCCTCTTCTTTCAGTCAGTCATCGGCTACACGTATAAACGAAGCAATTTTACTTGTTACGACGGTTCTGTTGTGATCCTATGAGGGGTTCTGTTCCATATCTTCGAAGTTCATTATCAAATAGACATAGTTACTTAATTACATATATGTAAAACTTCCTCTTGAATCACTCTATCTATTGAAATAGGGTCTACCTTTTATAGCAGAACTTTTTACGTCATAATATTGTTTTGCATAACAACGGATAGCATAAACTTCATTTCGCAGAAAATCATTTCGCATACACTCAGTTGTCATACATTCAAAACTCATAATTTTGTTAGTCAGAATCATCTTTAGGCATAATGTTTATATCCATAATAATTAAAAAGCAGAACCATCATATCGCAGAAAATTCACAGTCAGAATCGTTTTTTGGCATACATTTTATATCGATAGTGCAGCATGCATGTAGCATGCAAGCAGGCATGCAACATGCAGCATGCATGCAGCATGCAAGCAGGCATGCAACATGCAGCAGGCATGCAGCATGCAAGCAGGCATGCAACATGCAGCAAGCATTGTTTCTGTCACGGCTCCGGCGCTGCGGGGTTTGGGCGGCGCCACGCGAGCTTATCGTCACAGATGGTTTGAAGGCCCGCCACCACGGCTGAGGCTGGCCGGCGAAGCCGGCCAGCAAGCCGAAGCTCACGACCTGCTCCTCAGCTCGCGGGCGGCCCTACCCCTCCGCGCCTACGCGGGTTTAAATAAAAATTCTAGGGGTAGGGCAGACAAGACTGCGTAAAGTCGGTTTCGCAGCGATTCGTTTCTGTCACAAAATTTTGCAGCACAACGTATTGACTTTTTATGACACAAATTTAATTTAATATTGAAAATGCTACCAATACATGCTATATTTAGAACATTCTATGTCACTTTTGCAGACCATTCGATTTTAAATACATTGCACGTAGGTTATCTAACCATTCGACAGCATAAATTTACTTTATTTAAATTATCAGTTTTATTCCATATATTATAAGTTTTTGATGTTTTGAACACTAATTTTTACATGAAGATACATCTATTTTAATTTTTGATGTTCAAATATACACCCATACCAAATAATCGTATCTCTAAATAAATGTTATGCTAAACAAAATTATGCATAATATTAATTATGGCAAAGGTAATTATGCGAAACAAAATTCTGCCAAGATAAAAGTATGCCATTGTAAATTCGGACACGTAAATATTCTGCCAAACAAAAGTTATGCTAAATAATTTTTATGCCTTAAAAATATTCGATTAAATAAGATTATGCCATGTGAGTTATGCCAAATAAAAATCGGAGTATCAAGATTCTGTCAAATAGAAGGAACCCATTGAAATAAACCGCATCAAAATCCGTTGTGTAGTTGTAAAGATCTAAGCATACATAGGGACAGACAGTCACGAAAAGCGAATTTGTTTTATTATACTATGTAGTGATATTACCTACGTTACTGTCAACTTTCTGTATTTTACATAAAACAGCTGCCTACCTGACACCTACGACCCAGTTAGTAAGTAGAGAGTAATAGGTAAGGGTTCTTTCTATTTGGCAGAATTTTGATACTCCAAAATTTATTTGGCATAAGACACTTGGCATAATCTTCTTTAATCTAATATTTTTAAGGCATAGCAATTATTTAGCATAACTATTGTATGGCAGAATATTTATGTGTCCGAATTTACAATGGCATACTTTTAACATGGCAGAATTTTATTTGGCATAATTTTTAAACCTTTGCCATAATGAATATTATGCATGATTTTGTTTAGCATAACGTTTATTTTGAAAGATGATTTTTTGGAGAGCCGAATTTTTTCTGTCCGAATTTCATTTTACTGAAACCCATTGACCGACGTCTTTTTTGACGTATTTTTAGATCATCGAAGTATCATGTTTCATAGGTGACAATATCATACCGAACTATATTTCGCCGATTTACAAAATAACTTTTTGCTATTGGCCGAAACCTTTTTTAAACTTTTTTAGTTAAAAAAGGCTTCGGCCAATATGTCATTTGTCAAATAAATTATGTGTCATATTTTCAACACATCGAAACAGCATTTTACGGAATATATTGGTCACAAATATATAGACGGTTACTTGGTAGCACTTTCAATATTAAATTAAAATAATGTCATAAAAAGTCAAAATGTTGTGCTACAAAATTTAGTGACAGAAACGAATGGCTCCAAAACCGACTTCACACAGTGTTACGTTTGCCCTACCCCTAGAGTGTAATTCAAATGTTGCATGCTTGCTTCCATGCTTCATGCCTGCTTGCATACTTCATGCCTGCTTGCATGCTGCGTGCCTGCTTCCATGCTGCATGCCTGATTGCATACTGTATGCCTGCATTACTGTTTGCATATTGCTTGAAGGCGCAAGCTCTGTTCCGCTCCACTTCGCTCCGCTCCACTCCCGCCTTAGCCACTGTTGTTATTTTTTTTAACCACCCAGAAATAGGAGGACCCGCAGGAGGCCTCTGTCAACCCTATTTAAACCAACAATGTTTTGTCATTAACTTTAAGTTACCGTTTTGATATTACTTCCATTGCAACTAATGACTATACAACACAAGCTCTGCTTAACTTGAAACTAGACGGCGTTGTGTGATAGTTGTGGAATATATTATTATTATATTATTACTATCAATATAAAATATATGCCAAAAGACGATTCTGACTGTGAATTTTCTGCAATGTGATGGTTCTGCTTTTTAATTATTATGGATATGAAATTTATGCCTAAAGATGATTCTGACTAACAAAATTATGAGTTTTGAATGTATGACAAATTAAATTAATTGAATGTATGAAATTAAGTTTATGCTATCCGTTGTTATGCAAAATAATATTATGCAATAAAAGTTCTGCTATAAAAGGTAGACCCTCATATATTATGTGGTGTTCGACTCATACAAGTGGATATGACGTGTGGTCTATGATGAGAGTAGAAGTGCAACTTTCGCGATCACTTGGATATTCCTTGAGGATAATTAATTTGACGCAAGGGTTTAGTGACGTATGTTGGTAAATAATAACATAAACCCGACAGAAAACAATGTCATTGTCAAGTAATAATCATTGTGGAGGAGGATTTACTACATCCGTCGCGGAAAGACAGTTTTTAGGGTTCCGTAGCCAAATGGCAAAAAACGGAACCCTTATACATTCGTCATGTCTATCTGTCTGTCCGTCCGTATGTCACAGACACTTTTTTCCGAAACTATAAGAACTATACTGTTGAAACTTGGTAAGTAAATGTATTCTGTGAACCGCATTAAGATATTCACACAAAAATAGAAAAAAGAACAATAAATTTTGGGGGTTCCCCATACTTAGAACCAAAAAACGAAAATTTTTTTTTCATCACTCCCGTTCGTGTGGTATGGTATCTATGGATAGGTCCTCAAAAATGATATTGAGGTTTCTAATATCATTTTTTTTTCTTAACTGAATATTTTGCGCGAGAGACACTTCCCAAGTGGTAAAATGTGTGCCCCCCCCCCCCCGTAACTTCTAAAATAAGAGAACGGTAAAACTAAAACAAATATATGATGTACATTACTTTATAAACTTCTACCGAAAATTGGTTTAAACGAGGTCTAGTAAGTAGTTTTTTTTAAAGCGTCATAAATCGTAAACCGCAATTTACCTTCCAAGTTTGTACGGAACAAAAATAGGTTGCAAAAGCAAAATAAAAGTATTTAGTTTCAGTGTTATGTACCTTAACATAATTATGTTGCAAAAAAATTGTCAATTATCCCTGCACTCACACACAACATACATGGTATACATATGTGTACATGTTTAATTGATATTAATTAATTTGGCTGTTGGGGTGTTTTTAAAGGTGAGAAATTATCCAATGACTTCTCTCGCCCTAGGGCGGAGTGAGAGGGCGTGCCAGACTTCTACTGACTAAAACCACATCTATGTTTCTTCACCGCGGGGTCCTTGAATGCAAAGCAAAGGCCTTGCATTCAAGGACCCCGCGGGGTTCCCTTTCGGATTACCCGTGGATACATGTGGTGTAAGAGGGCAAATGAAAATCGCGAATGCTTACACGTGTTGATTGAATTTTTCTTCACAGAGCACACGCAATACCATTAACGACTAATAACGGCCGCCATGCTATTTTCAAAACTAACAGATCTAGAGTTGAACATAGACTAAATGATAGTTTTTTAAAATACTCCTAAACCACCGACCTTGTTTGACCTACATACGTCAAATAATTCTCGTCGCTATGTGTATCGGTCCACGTGCGAGCGTCACAGTGTTTTTGTAAATAGAATAATTATGTAAATACAGATTACGTTGGTAATCAGAGTGCACGCGGTCCAAGCAGTGACCGGCCGCCCTCTCACCCTCTGGCCCTCTGTGACAGGACACACTTATTTATAGTCAAATCACCAAATACTGACATAACCGAAGACTTGCTGCGCTGACCCTAAATGATGAGAATGATGATGTCTTGGTAAATTAACTTTTGAAAAGAAAAATTTTCCATGTTTATAAACCATAATAGTGGTAATGTCCCCGACTTATGAGTTGTAGTCCTAAGGTTCTAATTCTAACACAGCCTGGCGCATAGCTTTGTGTATTTTTTTTTTCAAACTCAGCAGTGCAGTTGCTGGAGTCGCACTAGAATGTCAATTTTAAGGCGTTTGTGGTGCGAGTACCGAACTGTTTTCTACACCTTGTTTTGAAAGTCTTTTGGCCACAGGGCGTGGTGTTCCATCGCTTCCGCGGAAAAATACCACAGGACAGCACCATGACGATATAGTGCGAAGTGAAGTGTTACTAACATAGTTTTAAAGTCCCAGCTGTGGGAAAACATACACAAACAAAAATACTAGTACATATTGTTTTAGGCATAGTGAATTCATCACTTACAGAGGGGCACAGCACTGGCAGAAAACCTAATAATTAATTGACATGACCTCTGACAACTAATTGACATGACTTCCTGCCCTTGTCCCGTGTTATTTGGGGTCAGCGCAACACGTTTTCTTCTTCCATTCTGCCCTGTCACTCGTCATACTATCACTAACTTCCTTTTCTTTCATATCACTCTTCACACAATCCATCCATCTTTTCTTTGGTTTCCCTCTCCCTCTCCATCCATCCACATGTAAACTCATAACTCTTTTAGTAACATGCGTTTCATCCCTCCTCTTCACATGACCATACCAAGACAAACGATTCCCTTTTAACTTTTCAGTCACTGGCGCCACTTTCAAACTTCTCCTAATATACTCATTTTTCACTTTATCCATTCTCGTCACACCACACATCCATCTTAACATTCTCATCTCCGCTACGTGTAATCTTTTTTCATCCGTCTTTTTCACAACCCAACATTCTGATCCATACAGTATGACAGGCCTTATCACGGACTTGTAGATTTTACCCTTCAACTTGAGGGGCATCCGTGGGTCACAAGTTGTTCCCGTGACCTGTCGCCATTTCATCCATCCTGCGTTGATCCGATGTGTTACGTCCCAGTCTACCTCACCATCCCCTTGAACGTTAGCTAAAATATACCTATATAAATTATAGAACCAAATTTTTTTTTTCTTAATAATGTAAAATTGAGCTATTATTCTAAATACAACGGGAAGAGAAATTTATTTTAACTCACACACATGTTGGTTAACGAGGTCGGGTCAACGTAACTCCACTTTACGGTACTATAATGGGATCTATTAAATAACATTGAGAAACAGCATGGCGGTAAAATGTTAAAGACAATTTGCATTAAAGTCTGTCTACCACTGTCACTTGTTAGTCATTTGACCATCGTGATACAATGACATAAATCTCTCAAGGTAATTATGAGTAAGGCTTTCCCTCTCACTTTTGCGCATTTCTAAGTATTTTCCGCTTTCTTTTGACGTGGTAGTTGACGCTCAGGACCTTTCATAATCTCGTTAGGTTGTGCGGTTTTGTAACGTCATCAGGTCGTGGGATCCAGGTCAGTTCGTATGCTGAGTGAAGCTGCTGAGGAAAATCCTCGTAAAATAACTGCAGTCATGTATTCCTTATAAGTTTAACTATGAACGGTTTCGTTGGAGTTTTACTTCACAAATGTTGGTTTAACTAATAAAATATCTAGTTAAGATGTCAATCGTTATGGCCATGAATTTAGATTTTAAGGATAGTATTACATATCTCATGGGTTTTTATATAACGTAAATTCATTATATTCAATGGTCACGTGGTCGCACTGGTCACCTTAGTTTCTGTCGAATCTTTCCTCCTCGTTTGAGCTAGTCGTGAAACTAATAGGAACTTCATTCTTCCTTTTTCCTCTATCTTGCGTAATATAACATCTTAATATTTCCTATTTTCACCCAAATTTAGAACCGAGCACCTAGAATCCTGATCTGCTTAATTCATGTTCCAGAAATGAGCAAAGCCGAATCGAAAACCATTTCTCATAGAAATAGTTCTACGGAAATACGAATAAATATGTACAAATATACGTAAGTGTAGCTGATGACTATTAACTACAAATAAATAATAAACCCAGACGTATGCGCACATCTCAGCTGTTTCAACTCTCCTGTGATGTAACTACGTCACGAACTCGGAACTTGGATCCACCGCCAAGTAGTCTAATATCAAGTGTTATTTTTTGTTTCCTTAGTGGCAATGGAGTTTGTTATTTGTTTTGTATGATACTAGCGACTTCCAACATCCGTCCCAGCTTCGCACGGGTGTTAGAAATCTTTGAAATTCTCGGCTTTTGTGAAAACTGCTTGAAAATCCATTCTGTAATTTTTGGGATTTATCACGTTTATACAGACGCGGGACTTTGTTTTGTAATATGTAAATCGTGTTTTGTTCCATTTAAAAATTATCTCGAATTCAAATTTAAATAAACTTGTAGTTACCGCGCGATTTTTAAGTCAAGTCATGTAGCACATCACTCACATGACGTCAGAGGCCTCCCCGCGTACAGGATAATAGTGGGATGGGCTGTGTCTCTGTGGTCACGTCACACTGTGTTCATAGTCACGGCCAAGCAAGGTTGCAGCATTTACCTGTCGGTAACCTCAGGTAGCAACAGCCACTGTTGAGTCACAGTGAATTTAACTTTTATTTTACTGTTGTGCTATGAAATATCTGTGTCTGCAGAGTTTTGTTCAGGTTTGAAAACCTTGATGGTCATACACACACGCATAGAGATTATGATAAAATAATCGAAAGGTCATCATGTCATCTATATAAATATAAAAGGAAAAAAAGACATACGCGTGCAATAAGAGAGGATTTTATAAAATTCATCCCATAAAGGTGTTTTTAATATCGCGTGGATTTCATCACGCATTCGGGATTGCCCCGCATGCAGAAAATTTTAAAATGCAAAAGAACCACGCATTACAATAAATACTTGTGTGAAATAGACATTTGCGGGGGTTACGCGTGCGGGGCAATCCCAAAAGGGATGAAACGGGGTACAAAGTTAGTATGACGAAACTTACGTGCTCACGGGCAAAGCCGCTGGCGGAAGCTAGTAACTCATAAGCAGATAGTAGATTAATTATAGTAGCCAATGCGCTACTATAATTCAAAACATTCGATACGAATCGAGCTTCGGCTTACTTCTGAATTGGAAATCAAACATACCTAGCGAGCTTCATTAAAAATTATTATAATATTCCACAACTATCACACAACGCCGTCTAGTCCCAAGCTAAGCAGAGCTTGTGTTATGGGTACTAGACAACTGATAAACATACTTACATATTTCTAAATACATACATACATAGATAAATTACACCCAGACACAGAACAAATGATCGTGCTCATCACACAAACATTTAATATTGTCCTGGGTGGGAATCGAACCCTCCGGCATAGCAGTCAGGGCCACTAACCACTAGACCATCAGGCCAGTCTATATTTGGCCTTTTTAGGGTTCCGTACCTGAAAAGGAAAAAACGGAACCCTTATAGGATCACTTTGTTGTCCATTCGTCTGTCTGCCTGTCAAGACCCTTTACCTCATGAACGCGTGGAGGTATCGAGTTGAAATTAAAACCATAATTACTCAGTTCACTACGGTCCCTTAAAGCTGTGAAAAAATTAAACCTGTAAATTAACAAAAAAAAAGATACGGCCGTTTATGTTGCAAAAAACGTAATTTTGACACTCTCAAGCGAATCAAAATTCACAACAAGAAGTACGTTGTCCTAGAATCCTGAAATTTGGCCTGAAGCAAGGTCTCATAGTATAAGTATAGGGAAAACTCAGAAAACTGTAAATTTGTAGTTACGTCACAAAAAAAAACTTTTTTGATTCGAAAATTGATCAGTTTTCATAGGTAAAATTGTACGGAACCCTCAGTGCGTGAGTCCCACTCGCACTTGCCCGGTTTTTCTATATAAACTTTGTCTCACACAAGAAATTACTTCTGTATCGTGGGTGCATTCACAAACATGTAAACTCAAGACTCGGAACATATCTGTAGGTTACACAAATAAGTATTGTACTCGGGCGGCATTGAACCCGCGACAAGCAGCGTATTACGTATTGGGTCGCGTATGCCAAAAGAGCGATGGACGCGCTGCGCGTCCAGTATAATAATATTTTTAGGATGCTGTTGCGAAGGCCTCGCTTTTATAGTGCTTCAGAGATGTGCAGAATCGAACCGATGGTTTTCATGAGGTGATTCGCAAAAAAACGGCATCTCTATTAAGCAGAGTACGAGGAACTAGCAACAGCATCCTCAAAATAATAGGGGAGGATATTACCTCTCCAGTTTTTAAGAAAATAATAAGGACAGTGATCAATAAATAAAAATCACCAATATTGTGTCACTTTACTAATAATAGTCTTAAGTCATTATTGTAATTACTAACTCTTTGGATCTTAGTTATCTGAAATAAAGAATTATTATTATTACACAAATTCAGAGTGGATGCCGGACGCTAACGCCTTAAATTCCTCCCTTTGAGTAAGTAAAACCAAAAATAAACAGAGCCCACGTATGCTACGCATTATGACATCTAGACTCTTCAATTTGGTTAAAAAATGAAGACTTTTTGTATTTTTATTTCTGGCCGGTGTGCGCAATCCCAGCGCGTAAGTTGCATACGGGTGGGACAAATGTATCATTTGATCCACCCCAGTTCCTTAATGAAGGCCAGCAGTGCCTTGGCGTTACTGACCCTTTTGCGGTAGGTACCTTGGTTCACGAAGTACTTTGCTTTGTATCCTGCGACCACCGGGCAGCTAAGAAGCGGATGAGCCGCCGTCTTCTCCTCCTATATGCAGGCTCTGCAAAATGGGCTATCTGTAACTCCTATTACAGAAAGGTGCTTATTAAAGGACGCGTATGACAGCATTGCGTATGCCAAGTATTGTTTCTAAGTCATCTCTTTTCAAGCCCATTCAAGAGTCTAGATATCATAACAGTGACATACGTTTGGCTGTTTGTCTTTAGCTTAGTAAAATTGTTCTACAGAAATACGAATTGGTTTAAAATATACGTAAATGTAACTGATATTACCTACTAATAAACCCAGACGCGTGCGCAGATTTCAGCTGTTTCAACTCCCCCCCCCCCTCCGTGACGTAGCTACGTCACAAGCTCGGAACTAATTTCTATGGGAAACTGTTGTTGTTTGATGTTTCAGTATTTCCAAGTTACTTACAAAACGAAAACTATTGCCTATTTTAAATTATTAAATATTAGTGTAAATATAATTATTACAATATTTTCAATTTCCTCCTATTACAGAAATTACATTCTAACCTTTATTGACAACGCGATACGCGTCTATCACAAGAAACTAATTCAGTTATTAGTATTGTGATAAGAAGTTAATAGCTTTTATTGAATAATGTCGTCAATATTATTGTTGCCAAGATGTTTAAATATCGACTTTTATCGATTTGTGTTCATACCAAGTTCTTGATACAGACATTTATTTAAACGTTGATGTAAACATATTATACAGATATATAAATTCCGAGGTAACTATGGCACACCTCATTAAATACTGAATATTTTCCACACTTGCGTCGATTAGTAAGAGGTTTTTTAATTTATTTTTTTATATTATTGATAGGCTCGCGTTTGACCATTATCCCACCTGATGTTAAGCGATGATGTGGCCGACGATGGAGCACGCTTGCCTAGTAGTAACCTATTCACGCTTGACTTAAAGATCCCTAGGTTGTAGCTATCAGGAAACACAGACTCCGGCAGGGAATTCCACTCCTTAGCAGTACGCATTATGAATGTGTTCCCAAAACGCTTTGTACGTAGAGTTGGGATGTCCACCATGTACCGATGACGCAACGCCGTACGTCTAGTGGTCCGATGATGGAATGGACTTGGTGGAATTAAATTGTGCAATTCCAACGCACACTCCCCGAAGTGTAATCGATAGAAAACCGACAGGCCAGCAACTCGGCGTCGATGCTAAAGGCTGTCAAGGTCACTGAATGATTGATAACTGCGTTATTTTTCATGCGTTGCGTTGTTTTTATATATATATATATATATAAAGATTACTTCCCAACAGTTTATACCTACTAGTGTAGGTATTTGTTAGTCTTCAATTTAATAGCTATAGTTATTTGTTATAAAATAGGAAGGCTGTGTTTTATACTCCAGCTGTAGATCATTCTGATCTACAAGGATCATATAGTTTTCAATCTTATTGTACATTTCATCTAACAATCGTAAATGTTGTCGTAAAATAAAACAACGATAGAGTTGCGATACCGTAAAATGTCACGCACTGAAGAAAATAACAAATTGTTGTTGATAAGCATGTTTACTATACTTTACACCTGTTTGGAGGTTTCTAGAAAAATGATAGATATTTTTGTAGTGAGACATAATTATATGGTCTTAATGAAATTTGTATATATAAAAGGAGAAACTGATTGACTCATATATCATCGCACAGCCGAAACTACTGGGACTAGGAACGTGGAATTTTGCACGAGGCTTCCTTTTATGACGTAGGCGAGCACTATGATGATTTTTCAAAATTCGTCTTCTAAGGGGATGAAACGGGGGTCCAAAGTTTGTATGGGGAAAAATACTTTAAGCTACTCAACTATTAAATGGAAAGCTTGAGAACTATTCAATGACGTCACAGATTAAAGTGATTGCTAAACATAATAAATAAGTAAACAAATTGCTAAAAAATGTATCTTCGTAAACAACGCTACCAAAATTTCGTAGGCCATTGACTCTGCTACGGCTACGCGCGGTGCTACGCTTTCGTAGCCGCCGCCGCGCCTCTTATAAGCTTCGTGACAAAGATAATCAAAACAAACCGTCTTCATCTGAGAATATTTTGCAAGCTACACAAGTTTGCTTAACGACAAATTGCAAATATTTATATTAAGTAATAGTTGTCAAGGAAATACAAACAAAAAAAAATGTGGCATGATCTGAACCATAACAGTATTGTTATTATTATCTCGAGTAATATTTTCATAAGAATCTAAAATGTTTTAGTGACGAGGGCGGAACAATCTGATGTTTAGTAAACGAGACTATTGCCACGTGGGACTGAGAGGCTCTCAGTATTGTAGCGAGAAGGTGTTGACGATGCGGCGAGCGCACAATCGCTGTGTTTCATAAACAAAGTGACAACATGTGCAGTAACCTAATATTTCAAGTAACTAGGTACTAGGTGTGTGTTTTGCTGATCACTGTTGACTTTGGTCTAGTTTGGGAGTAAAGTATTTTTAAATACACTGACTTGAAAATCCATTTTTATGCCTACCGCTTTTAGGGACGCAATTTACTATTTTCTGCACTAGGGTGGAAAAGCGCGCGAGCTCGCCCTCACCCCAATTTATTGTATTTATTGTATCAGACTAGGCCCTAAGCGACCTCTACGAGTCGTGTCACAACCTCCGTTTTGTGGAAATTGGTCACCATACTCGACTGCATAACTCCCTCGCCTATGGCTCAGGCAAATTCCGCCTCGGTCGCAATGACATACTTTCTCCTTTTGTATCAAAATGATCTTGCCAAGAAGTAAGTGTAACCTGTTTACTGTTGACCTAAAGACCCTTAGGTTGTAGTTATCAGGAAACACAGATTCCTGTACTAAATTCCACTCTTTAGCTGTACGCCCAATGAATGTGTTCCCGAAACGTTTTATGCGTATAGGTGGGATGTTATATTCGGCAATTAGTAGAACTGAATTGAACTTGAGCCGGGCACACTGACTAAGAAAGTAAGTTTCTAGTCGACTGTATCCTTTTATTTCAATAGTACCACTGAATAAGGACACAAATATTTTTTGTTTAATAATAATATTCCACAACTATCACACAACGCCGTCTAGTCCCAAGCTAAGCTAAGCTTTTGTTATGAGTACTACTCACCTGATAAATATACTTATATATTTCTAAATACATACATATTAACTTAGAGCAGTGGTGGCCGAGTGGTAACGGCCCCAACTTATGAGTTCAAACCCAGCCAGGCGCATTACTTTGTGTAATTTATTTCATCACCACTGCTCTCAAAACGGTGAAGGAAAACACTGTGAGGAAACCGACATGTCGTAGAACCAAAAATTTCTAAGACATGTGACATTCACCAGTCCGGACTGGGCCCGCGTGGTGGATTTTGGCCTATTCCCTCTCCTAGAGAGGAGGCCTGAGTCCCAGCAGTGGGAACATTAAAAAAGGCTGATTATGTTTATGCTACATACATATTATAGATAAAGGAGTATTCCTACATACTTTAGAGCAGAATTTACAAAAGCTACAAATGTCGTACCGTCACTGCAACTATTCAAGTCTCATTGGTGAACCAAACTATGGTCGCTTACTTTCAGTTACCTACTGGTAACTACGACTTGAGATTCATAACGATTTTTTTCTATGTAGTAAACTCGGTAAACTCTAATGTAACTCACTTAACATAAATACGAGTACATAGTACTTACAGGCTTTTTTTTTTGAGGTGGTATATCATCAAATGACTTCTCTCGCTCTAGGATGTAGCCAGAGGGCGGGTCAGACTTTTACGGACTAAATCCCATCTGTTCTAGGCCCACTTTCTTTCTTTCAATCACTCCCACAGCCCCAGCAGGCATCGGCTCTGCGGGGCCTCTTCAGCTTTGTTGACATATCCTTGAGGCGCCTGTGGAACACGCCGTCGAGGTCCTCACCGGACGGAAGGAACATATTCGTAGTATAGATATTATTAGTGTTATACACGTTACACAAAGAAACACTGGCTAGATCAAAGCATTGTTGACTGTTAAGTTCGTGATCACTGATTAGTATTGTTCGTCTCAAATCGTGATTGAAGATCTAGTAAACATGTTGTTAGAACATAAAGAATTAATATTGTGCTACAGTTAGGCGCATTATGATTAACAACACTTGACTTCGTGTTATACTTACGTAGTTATGTCTTATGATATCATCGATTGTGAGGTTTTTTTTAAGGTGGGATACCATCCAATGACTTCTCCTTTCTTTCTGTTTTTTTTTCCGGTGGGAAAATTATCTTATGACATCGGGGAATGTCATAAGATAATTTTGAGCGGGGGCTCTTGGGCGGGGCGGAAGATAGTGTCAGACTTTTACTGACTAAAAACCAACTCCCGACTTGGGCTCGGTCCAGGAGGATACCGGACGGTCGGACGGTGAGCCACCCATTGCTCGCCGACCGCAAGCCCGCGCCTACGGTGGCCGGAAATCGGGATCGGAATCCCGGCGGCGGTTGGGGCTTGAGGACCGTTGCCTCACGCGATCGGCCACCTCCTTCGCTAGCATTACTGCTTCGCAGTAGAAGGCGACCGCCTGCCACTCCTCCTCGCTCCGGACCATGAGCTGAACCAAGGCCCGGCGTGAGAGATCGCCGCCGCCGATCGCCCCCACGAGGAGGGCAGAGGGGGTGTGCGTGTCAGACACGCCCTCTAGCTCTACCATATGATAGTCGTGTCAAAATGTATCAACTAGACCTACCAGCGTGGGCTGTGCTTAGTAGGAATTTTACGAAAACAGTATAATATTGTCTGTACATAAAAGCGAAATACCACTCACTGATTAATCACGAAATCTCAGAATCTATAACACCTACAAACTTTAAATTTAGCAGGTAGGTTCATTATAGGGCGTAGACATCTGCAAAGGACGGATTTACTAAATTTCACTCCCTAAGGGGATGAAACGGGAGTCCAAAGTTTGTATGGAGAAACCGACTTTCACGCGGGCGATCCCTGGCAGAAGCTATATAAACAGATTCATAAAAATATGTTCTCTAATATCATATTATCACACAAATATTTTAAAACCGAAACTTTCTGCGTATATTTCCATGTTTGTTACTTCTTCACGTTCGTACGCCTGAACGAGTTTTAATGAAAGTTAAAGAAAGAATTTATTTAAACTTCATATATGTAGTAGTGATACATAGACGGACTTAATGCAATAAGGCATTCTCTACCAGTCAATCTATGGGTTAAAAAAGACAACACTGTGGTAGGTTTGTATAATAAACAAATAACAGATACTTCGAACAGAAAAAAAAAGTTATTTTAGTTATTTTGCTAAAATTATAAACTAATAAATACTATGAAAAATATAAAAAAATATACTAATAATAAAGAGAACTTAATAACAATTCTGACGAAGACCAAACTAAGGTTGACATGACTTCAAGTATTAGGTTATCCAGGTAGTAAGTTCTCTTGGAATATTTTTTTATTATCACGCGAGCAAAGCCACTGGCAGCAGATAGTTATGTATGATCTTATTAACAAGTTCATTTCATAACACACAGATGATAAACTTATTCGTTTTTCCTACTGCAGAAACGTGCTACGCTTACCTATTCTTTTGCTTCATCTACGTTCGTACTGTCCAAGTCATATTACTTGACTGTACCTACACGCATGTCGGTTGCGGGAAATTGCACAAACTGTACCTATGGCAGTTATCCATTTGACTCAAAGAAACGACGATTTGGCTCTCGATAACTTACCATTATATGACACATCGTTTGTACTTATTTTTCTTCTATATCATTACTTAACTATGAACACAGCAGGTTCAGATAACAAAGCGGCCACCTCACTTGTTATTCCACGGCGTCAAGTTCACCGTGGCAGAGTTTTCATTGGATTCTCCACGCATTCTCATAGCTGGGTTTATCTGATTGTTTTATAGTAGTGGTTTTTGTCAGGGGTTTGTCCTCACAATCTTTTATTTTCCTTGTTGCCAAATTTCGGAAATCCTTTAAGGTCAAAATTCCACAATTCACGCCTCTCAGAAGTCGAAAATGATTCAAAATATTTAGTAAAGAGGCAAACCTAGTTTTTTATTTAAATTAATTCCCTAAACGTTTTTGGTGGTTAGATTATGAATATAGTGGACTATATGAGAAATTAGACATTCTAGAGGAAAATGGTTTTAAGACGCACCAAAAACAAGATGCATGATGAAGAAATAAGATTATAATAATAATAGACACTTGGGGTATGATGAGAATCGTAGGATAAGGAATTAATTAATTAGTAACAGTAGCATCAAGTAGATATCGGTTGTAATGCTGTAAGCATTGTGAGTGTTGAACCGTTTTAGATACTAATAGTGTTGGCAGATGTAAGGAAAGACGCAGTAAAAAAGTTATAGAAATAGACAAAATAATATTAGATATATTATAAGAAGGGCGGAAGTTAATATTCAGGTTAAGATTAAAACAAAAAAAAACACAAAACAGACATAAAAGAAAAGGAAACGTTTGAAGGAGTGCTGGGTGACAGGAGTGAGAGGGAGTGAAGAACGATATAAGGAGCAATATTCCACTGACTTCAAGCAATATGAGATATGGAGACGATGTTCAAGTGATGATTGACGGAGATGGTGCCAAAACAAATTTAATAATAAAGACGGAAGGATAAGAAAGGCGAAAGGATAAAGGTAGATGATAAATTATGATTAAATCAGATTAATTCGATAATAATAAAATATATGTCGATAAATAACTTAAGCATTTCCACGACTTGGTAAATACGTTACGTTATCCTTATATTACTTATCTATACTATTATGTATTGATTCGACTACAATAACGGGGGTTGCATTAGTAATACAGTTTACGCACATTTCGTCTGTGACTCATGCTAGGTAAAGTTAACAAAGTGTTTTAACCGTTGTTGCTTTAAACATAGGTACAGACAGACTTGTTTTTTTTTATGTAACACAATTCTCAGTTAACACTGCACTTTTCGTGATACATTCTTGAGTGGACCACGCAGCGTGTTGCAACTTTCAGGCAGTTTTTCATATCTTCTTTTGTTTCCGCGTCCATGTGTCATCGGGAAGGGTGTCTGGCGTCGCCTGCGGTCGGCGTGTGATGCACACTCGACAACAATGCATTGTTAGTAGGTAATTACGTGTAAAGCGGTTATGTTCGTTTGTGTATATAAACGCAGAGAAATGCCCCCTGGCTTTCAGTTGCTCTCGTGTTGTAATAGCTTTACGTAACAGTGAGCTTACTTACAGTCGGTGCAGTGTTGTGTAAGTAGTTTTCATTTTTCGTGAGTGTTTCGAGAAAATGGTTTTCTCGGGTGAAAGGATGAGAGTTAATTGTTCTGGTGACAGTTGTCTGTTCGAATACCAACCGACTGATCAATAGTTTATTTTAATTAATGAAAATTAATAATATTAGTGTTTTTATTTATTTATGTTTATAAATTTACTTATCGTGACCGATTTTGACTTAAGATGTTAATTTGAGCGTTTATCTACTTTGGAAGTTTTATATAAAAGTGTTAGATTATCTTTTGGAAATTGTGAAGATAATAAATTAAACGAAATAAACTCTACTTTAACCGGTGAGTTTAAAAATAAGACTTAGTCCGTATCTTATCCCCAGTCCAAACTTGCCCATTTTTCATAAATACCTTTTAGCTGCAAGGATACAGTTTGTCACAAAAGTGCTACGATGTAAAAGGAATAATACTTATCCCGCATAAATTTTGATCTTGATCTTTGCCAATATATTTTTTAACAATATAATCTTAACTCTCTTATCTTAACTTTCTTATGCTCCATTTACTTCTGCATTAGACAAAAGAGGTTTATAGAAACAGATGTTTCGGAACTTTTATTTTTCAAACAATTTTAAATAGATTTTTTTATATTGAGACCATTATTTATAATGGTCTCAATATTCATTCATATAATAACATATAAAAAAAAATGTAGTCTTGCTTTCTTTATAAGTAAAAACTAAATAATTAATTTAATTAAAAACTTCATAAATTAAGAAGATAGATAGTTCGAATGAGTTCATTTAAGTATAATAGTTGGTATACCTATAAGTTGATTAAAATAAATTCAGCATTAATCATAACTGTAACAAAAAACAAACTACATAATGTTGTACTTCCATTACAAAGTGTACCCTAAAACAATCTTTTTTAACTTCTCTCTAATGCTATCCCGAACAGAGTATAAATTCCGTGCAAATAAGTAAGTAGTTATTAATCTATACACATAACAAATCTGTAGAAATAATCAGTCACGTAAAATGTACGAAATTGATGTAGATAACTTTTATACTCGTACATTAAAATTGTGTGTAACTCGATATAATACTTAGGTTTTGTTTCATTGCAATCGGTTGACTATATCGAAAGTTATACTACGTTCATTGACTGTTAGGCGGTACGAAGATCACCGGGTCAGCTAGTTATTACAAAATTTAACTGGTTCGAAGTAGGTTATATAAACTATTAAGCTTGACGTGTTCAGGAATGAATTATTGTAAAATCGAACATATTTATTTTAAGTAATTTTTCGTTTTCTAATTAAAATCACAGCGTCTCAACTAATTTCATCGAGCAGTTCATTCAGTAAACGCGCTATCGCAGCGGTTGTTTTTCTCTTGTTGCATCGGATCGAACAATCGGAAGTGGGTTACCGAGCCAAGATAACGTTGTTTAGCATTTAATAGCGTTTCTGAACTTACTAATTACCAACGTCTATATCCGTTTCGAGTTAAATTGTGAACACCTGCATGTAAAACTTATATTATAAAATATGACACTTAACCATTTCTGTGATTCTCTTTCAAACTAGAGGTTTAAGAAGTACCTGAAGTTTGTGTGTGCAGTTTCTAAGTTTTTCTTATCAATATACTTTGGAAAAGCTTCTGAATAAAAAGACACGACAGTTCTTTTATTTGTTCAAATTTAATTTTGTAGAAATGTTAATTTTTACACTGCCTACAATTTTAATAAAAGGTTTAGTTTATTTGTTACAACTGTTACAAAACTTGGATGGATACTTATATTTGCTAGTAAATTTGATACAAGGTTCGTCCTTGTTTTTCATATTTCGCAGCAAAACGCTACGTATCGCTTTCGTCAGCAGTCGTCTCGTAGCAGTCCTAAAAGTGAAAACGAGTTGAAGGTACTCGTAGCATTCGTCGGCGTAATAGCAAGTCCTTCTACGAAATCTCGTAGCTTGGCCGTAGCATGAACGTAATCCACGCTTCAGTGCTGGACTAAGTAATCACCCCAAAATGGTGGCGCGTAGTGTTCCACGCGCCTCTCTTAGATGTACAGGAGAGTCACAGCCCAATACGTACGTAGCCAGGCGTCACTGGTCCGAGGCAGTGCAAGTCAAACTGCACCCGCAGCCCCCGGCATAAATGAGCGAGAGACAACCGGTCTGGTTTTAACCAATAAAAGACTGACAAACCCCTCTCTACTCACCGCAGGGCGAAAGACATCTATGAGGATTTCCGAACCTCCTTCTTCTTCTTGCCCTAATCCCATATTACTCGGGGTCGGCGCAACACGTTTTTTTCTTTCTTCCGTTCTGTCCTGTCACCGTCACACTATCAGTTCAACTTAACTCCCTTTTCTTTCATATCACTCCTCACACAATCCATCCATCTTTCGAAAGTTATGGAATATTATTTTTATTATATTATGTTACTAGATTCTGCCAGCGGCTTTGCCCGCGTGATAGTAGGTTTTCCACACAAACTTTAGACCCTCGTTTCAACCCCTCAGGGCTGGAATTTCATAAAATCCATTCTTATCGGATGTCTACACCCTATAAGGAACCTACCTGCCAAATGTCAAGTTTGTACGTGTTATAGTATTCAAATAAAATAAAAAAATTAATATTTATATTGAATGAATAAAGTGAATTAATAATAATACTCCACAACTATCACACAACGCCGTCTAGTCCCAAGATAAGCAGACCTTGTGTTATGAGTACTAGACAACTGATAAACATACTTATATATTTCTAAATACATACATATTATAGATAAATTACACCCAGATACAGAACAAATGATCGAACGAAACAAATGAATCGAACCCACGACCTCCGGCATAGCAGTCAGGGCCACTAACCACTAGACCAACAGGCCAGTCAAAGGTCAAGTTAAATTCCATTAATATTTCTTATTTATATAGTTTAAATTAAAACTTTACATTTTCATTGTAAAAATAAAATATTTATATAGTTTCTGAGATTTTGTGCTTAATCAGTGAGTGGTATTTCACTTGAATATGTATACATAGATTATTAAAAACCACAATGTTGAATGTTGGGTTAAATCGGTCAATCAGTTAGTAACATCTGTGCTCAAAAAAAAAATTTAGTTTGCAAACACGTATTTATGTTATTCTGTCGTAGTATTCATCGAATTACTGTTAATAGTTTGAACAAGTGTCAAATGTTTGTGTAGTTCAGAATAATGTGTGTTCTCGTTATGTAGCGCTTCCAGACGGAACACCTTTGTTTGTACAGTAGTACGCATATTTTGCTGAAATATTTATTTGGTAGTTTGTTTATTTTGATAATAAACTGTTCTGATACGCAGAATTTCAGCAGAACTTATATTAGCCTCCCCACCTTTTTAACCTTTAGCCAACTCTGTTGGGATCGTCTTACAGTCTATCCGCGAATACTAGTGATTTACATAGAGTAACTGCATATCTAGACCTCCACAATACAGTAATTGGGCAACGTGATACCTTGGATAGACTCATGGTCAAACTTTCTGGCGTTTGACTTCCTCGCTGTAACGACTGTCAAAGATCTCCGACGGTTTTAAATACTATCTACAGCACGGGGTGTTGGTAATGTTCTAGATAAACTTAGATAAGTACACATGAATTTTAAAAAATCACATTGGTTTTCACGCAACCTCATGTATAACGGGCAGGCGGGGTGACTTAACCATTGGACCATCACGAGACATAGAATCTATATCAGACTGAAGTTTTTAAATTTTTTTTCAATCATTCTATCGTAAACATTCCCATTGCTGGGACGCCAACCTGTCTATGTGTCTCAGAGAACGTTGGTCATAACCTTTATCGTGAATCTCAACTAGTAAGGGTAGATTAAAGTCACATGTCAATAGCTACGAAGCGGCAATGCCATGCAGATATTATTTGTCTTGAAAATTTGGGTCCGAATAATAATGGGACTTGCTAGTTCCTTCAAGGTGTTTTTTTAGTTCTGCAGTGGTGACTAAATAATTTAATTTATTTTAAAATATACCCATAATACAATTTTTTATAACGAGGTAAAACATCGCCATTACCAAGACTAAAGAAAATATAGTCATTACAGCAGGAACCCGACTACATGCGCAAATTGAAATAGCTAAAGGAAATGAACACTACTCAAGTGTACGTCTTGTTATTAAATTATATATTACGTGACATATTTACAGAAGATAAATTATAGAAACATAGAAAATCGTCCCTTTGTTGACTTGTGACTTCGTTGGGACCAGAGATAAATACGGTACATCCTATCCTACGCCATAAAGGTTGCCTGCTGATAGTTTACGGAATACAGGCTGCCAGAAATATGATTATAGAGTTAGATAGATTTGAACACTTATTCGAATTTCGAACAGGTTTGAATTTTTAGAACGTAGAGTTTTGGAGGGATTTTTTTAGTGAATTTTAGTGGCTGTGGCAAAAATGTCTACAGCCATTAGGATATCTGTGCGATGACGTAAACTGTATAGTAAACAAGCCCCTACCCCCCTACGGAATAACCTGCCAAAAATAATTAAAAAAATATAATTTCAAACTTAGTTAGTGGCCCTGACTGCTATGCCGGAGGTCGTGGGTTCGATCCCTACCCAGAACAAATGTTTGTGTGATGAGCATGATCATTTGTTCGGTGTCTGGGTGTAGTTCATATGTAAAGGGTGTCCCAAAATAACGCAAGATTTGAATTAAATAGTAAACATAGTTTTTAGTGATTTTTTTATTGAATCATAAACTTCATAGGATAGGTTTATTTATAGAATAACACATCGGGCTAATGGCCTGTCTTTTAAATCAATGTCCCTGTTGACGCCCGGGCGAAACACAGGCAAAATCAAAATATTACAAGGAAAATATGTCTTTTGGAAACAAAAATAGATATTAATCATAAACAAAATGACTCAAAACACACACTTTTTGTTGTGAACAAAGCTAATTAGCATAACAATACTGGTGGTAACACTCATATCTTCGACAGCTATCAAGCTTGGCCTAATTTTATTAGTCGGTATCAAACACCAGGATTTTTAAGACTCCGTAAAAGAAAGTACTGGTAGGTTTATCATTTTTTAAGTGAAATCTTCAAGACTTCTTTCTTTTTTAGCGCTCTACCTGAATAGGTACTGAACAAAACTGAACCGTGGCGCTCGGATCGGTGACACTTATTTGTATATGGTGGGTTACCATGATGTTCAAAGTAAGATTGTTTCATTCTTATTTCAGTGTGGGTAAGAGACAGAGCTATACTAGTTGTCTAGCGCCATCTCTTATCCACACTGGAATAAGAATAAAACAATCTTACTTTAAACGTCATGGTAACCCAGATGCTCGGCGTCGGTCGTCATATTTCACCGGATCATCAATATTGAGAACGGTTTTACCGGTTTGGTTGTAAGCAAAACTTGGCAATTGTTAGGAAAAGTTTTTTTTTTTTTTTTAATATGATACATGCGCGAATTGATATGACAGACAGAGACAGATATTTTATTTTGCACCCATTTATACGTGGGTATCTATACATAAGTAGGTACAAGAAAATCGTTCCTAAAAACTTTCAGAGAAACGTCAGCATAGGAAATTGATTACCCTAGACAGTGAAGTAATGTATGCTCGTATTGTGACGTGCGGACGACACAATAGAAGCACACGTCACCACGCTGGGATCACTTTAGTTAGATATTATAAGGAAAGTTCGCCAATTATGTCAACTATAGTGTAGTATAAGTAGTAAGTGATCCTCTCTCACATGGTAGTATAGGAGAAGAAGCGTAGCGAGGCATAGCTCAGCTGATTGTAAGTACAGAAACACTTAGGAAAATTCGACTCGCGTAGCCGTGTGATACAGAGCAGCTATCGATATTAACCTAACGACATACAAGTAGATCTTTTTATTCTTTTTTTTTTGTTTCTCTTTTGTAGGAAATTTGGAAATAACATAAGATAAACTATAATATTATAAATTCAGCGGTCATATAAGTACATCGTCTAACATATACAAATCTCGTGTCACAGTTTTTGAATGTAACTCGTCCGAAACGACTTGGCCGATTTTAATGAAATTTTTGGTGTGTACTTGGTAATTCTAAGAATTGGTTGTAGGCTATTTTTTACCCTCCTACCCTCACCCTCCATTTATTCTTTGTTAATTTATATGGCAGAACAATGTTTGCCCAGTCAACTAGTATATTAATTATATATAACAACTTTTTAAAAGATATAGAAAAAAGTCGACCGCAGCCGTAGGTACCTATTTACAAATCATTGAAATGGTCAAGTTCAAAGCTATATACTGTATATAATAACAGAGCAATACGTAACTTAATTTGTTTTGTTCCAGGGATGACGCTCATCCGTGCGTGTGTGCAGTGTCAATAGTGCCAAGTAACTCTTAGCAACCGCCATGGTGTCCAAGGAAACTAGCGTTAGGGTAAGTTTAATCTCCTTTTAGTAAAACGCCGTTGAACCACGGCGCGTCGTATTCCACGCGCGCCTCACGAAGCTGACAGCATGATTGATAGTGCTCTGCCTGCTTTGTTTCTGCCTGCCAGGCCTGCGGGATTGTTCGAAAGACACCGCGGCTCTGGAATGCAAAGGGCAACTGAAGAAACATAGGTGGGTTTTAGCCAGTAAAAGTCTGACACTCCTTCTCGCTCCACCCAGAGCGAGAGAAGTTATTTAATGTTTCGCCACCCCATGGGAAACCCGTGGTTCTAAACGCGCAAAGGGCAAAGAAGGAAAATAGGTGTGGATATAGTCAGTAAAAATCTGACACGCCCACCCACTCCGACTTACAGCAAGAGAAGTCATTCGATGATTTCCCACCCTAAACACAAAACGGTGATGGAAAACATCGTTGGAAGGAAAACGGCATGTTCTAGTACCAAAAATTCGAAGACATGTGACATTCACCAACCCGCACTGGGCCCACGTGGTGGATTACGATCCATTCCCACCTCTAGAGAAGAGTCCTGAGTCCCAACAGTGGGAACTTAAGAAGGCTAATTATGCTAACGCTTCGGTCTTGTATATTTACATTGATAGACCTGATTTATTATATATTATATATTACAATAACACTTTTAAATTCTATTGTTATGCTAATTTTCTTAATTTTATGTACATGCTTTTCATTCTTATTTTATTATTTACACTAACTGCTCTTTGTATAATATTTTCTATAAAGGGTATTTTTTTTTGTAAATGTTCTTCATATCACGTTCTTCATAAATAAATTCTGCACATTCTTAAGCTTTTTTTACTGGCTTTCTAAAACGGTTAAGTTTAGTTACGAAGGAAGTTATGTCTTCTGATGTCTACCTATAGTTGAGATGTCTCCCACCAGCACTTTTTCGTCTTGGTTGTCCACACGTTTCAATCACCCGCCATCTCTTCTTTCCCTGTCTTTCTCGCTTTTATCACCTGTCTCACTATCGTAGTTATTAAAACAGGATCTTTACATGCGTAGGCACAGAGATTTCTCCGTGTCTCATAAAAACAAGTTAGACCGTTGATCCTGACTGTCATTTCTGGATCTTTGACAATCGTAACGGAAAGTGGGAAGCTAGGTAACCTGATGCTTTATCATGTCATGCTAAGGAGTATCGTGTAACCCAGTTTACTAGATTGTGGAAGTCAGATTGATAGTCACACCACTTAAAAAGTCTGGCACTCCGCTGCCTCCAGTTAGACTGGAGGTCGACGTCAAAACAGGACAACGTGAGCAGACTGATTGCTAACCATTAAACTTCTATTTCTTTTCGTACAGGTGTCAGAGGACAGTAAGGAGGGCCAGTTCAACCTGGACGGCATCCTGAGCGAGCTGGGCAGCTTTGGGAAGTACCAGCTGCTGCTTCTGCTACTGCTGGCCTTCCGGGACTCCTTCCTCGCCATGTGCAACTTCCACTACGTCTTCACCGCCGCTGAAGTGAATTTAAGGTAGGGAGATCAGTTCAGAAATGGTTTAAGAACTATGCGCTTATAATGTTACTGTATCGTGCTCACCCGATACAGGATTCAGATTATGAAAATGTTGTTCAACAATCTTTATCCACCCATTGCTAAGAGATTTTAGTGGATTATTATAAAACTTGCTCATTATTTAGTTTTTTAGCTTATATGAGGGGATAAAAAGTAAATAAAAACACATTAAAGTACAAAATAACTTTAAATCGAAAGTTAAATAGTTGGTGTTTCTAGTTTAATAAGTAGGAGTACATAATAATGATTTGATACCAACTTTCGAAGTAAAAGTTTCAATATATTTGACGAAAGCTTTTTCAATTATTTTATTTGCAAGCCTTTTAGAAGGCCTTCAGCTTTTTGCTGCTTCGTTATCACTTATTTTCTGACTGACAATAAGCTTTTAATTGGTTAAAAATAAATCGTAAACGGATCAGATTTCCAGAAACAAAGACACAATCTAACCCTTTATAATATTAGTCAATCCCTTAAAATATTACCAAATCCTTAAAATCAATCTAAGGTTAGACAGAACCTGAAATCAGTACTTGTAATAAATAGGTACAATAGAAAGGCTAGCTGCTAGAAGATGTAACATTTATTAAAATTACATTACGTGTGGCGCGGGTGTTCTTGAGATGTTTTCTTTAGCGATTAGTCGCAAGTGATAAGCGGTGGCTTGTTTTAAGATACTCGCAATCGCGACAATGATGGTTTGTTCAAAATTCTTCAACTACAGGTTTATTAACCTGCTATTAGGCGCTGCAACTAGCATAAAAATTGGCCGATTTCTATCATGAATGCAGGAATATACAAAAAATAGGAAATAAAAAAACTGGAGGAACACAGAAATGTCCGTAAAAGTCAGACATTCTATCAATCCAGAGCGTTTTTATAATCCACCTAAAAAAAAATTTCACTGCTACTAACTACACAAAATTTTTCGGCCCAGTTTCTGGACCAAAAACTACATAATTATAATTAATTTCAAAAAAGGAAGCGCGCGTTAGCTACTGTGATTGGTTGAATGAATTACTAACGGCCAATCGCATGTCTTCATTGACGTTTAATTTGCGACGTGACGAAAATTAATTTTACGGATATATAAACCTTGTCTGTCAATCGTTCATTACTGTATGTTTATCGCGCGTAGGGAAGCTTGATAACGAATGAACGATTCGAAGCAATGCTGATGTCACATCATTTTGGCAGAATCTAGGCTGGCTTTTGTCCGAGCCGAACAGATAAAAGTTCCGACAGCAAGAACGTGGCCCTCTGTTTCTATCGTTAGCCGTGTAAACAACAACTAGTCTAGGGACTGTCTCATGGCTTGTTGTGAAGTAAATACCTAAAGCCTATATCATAATAAAGCAGTTGCGTGATCTGGAATAGTTGGTTTATTGCTCGTTACACTCTCATCGCCCACAAAATAGGGTCTCTGGAAAGGTTTTCCCCTCTGATCTGGATCCTGAGCTGAGATGTTTATTTGATAGTTATTCTCGTATTAATGCAAATTACCATATCACAGACCAGTGGGTGTGTTTTCCGCGAGTGTGATGACGCCCTCTCGTCTCCCCGCACACGTGCCCACTATTATCGCTTGGTTTCACTCCTCATAATTACGTCATTCTCATCGCTCCCAGTTTCCTGCTAGAGAATCATCTGTACTCAGTGATGGTTTATCTATGTAGGTACGCATGTTATGTAAAGAATTAGAATAGCAAAATTCTTTGACAGTTTTTGTTTTTTGAAAAGTCGTCTGCTTATCAACCGTTTTTTAGAAAGAACAACGTAAGCGATCAGTTTTTTGCAAGTAGGACTTTTTTCCTTCCTTTTATTACCAAATAATTTATAAGTAATTATATCAATATATATTTTTTTTACCTAAAACAGTATTCTAAATACTTAAAAAAAGTTTTAAAAATACTTTTTAGTATTTGTGTTGTTATATCTTTTTAAAATAAATATGACCTGTTATTCATAAAACTACTGATCTATTCGAAACGTTCCTATTATTTTACATATTCCCTTAAATAATTTTTAATTAGGAAAGGAAAAATCCCTTTCTATAACAACGTAAACTGTCACTTATAATGTTCTTCCTGAAAGGGTCCGTTATTTTAGCTCAAACTAACTTCTATTCTATCTACTTAAGAAATATTAAAATATAAAAGGCAATAGGCAATCTCTCGATATATTTTATTATTCAGATAAACCTATCATTTGGGAAAAGATTTACGTTATGGAAAATCTTAGAATACCTAATGATGTTCAATCAGGAAGGAAAAGTTAAAGATGATTCCCCGATCAGGTAAACAACTTCACTCAAGACTTTAGGTCCCTAACGTACCTTTGCACCTACTTGTCACCACCGCTTTCCCAGCAAATGTCTCGTTTATCAACAATCGTATCAGCATAGAAACAGCTGATAAAGTAACGATTTAAATCAAGCAACAAAAATAAAATGCACATTATTGTACAATGGTCGCCCATCTGGAGGGTTGACCTTGAGGTACACTAGCGGCCCACTGTGCAAGAGAAAGCAGAAGACTTACAGCAAGATGAAGATGACCTACATCTAAAAAAAATCTGTAGGTTTGGCAAAAAGATAAAACTAATGTTAAAAAGATTGAATTGTTTGTGAGAGGTCATCACCAGAAATCTGATTTCGAAAATTCTTTTATCGATAGAGAGTAGTACTGAGTACCGTGAGCTTTTTATTCTGAAAATTCTTCATACTTTAATTCAATTCAAAATATTTTGTATTAAGGCCTATGCAATTGGTATTTATTTACAAAACGTAAGTAGGAAAAAAAAGAAGTGCACGGTTTCAATTGGTCGTTTCTTGTAAAGAAGAACTGAAAGGAAACGTCTTGGTTGCGGTTATAAAAAAAATATTCATTTATAATGTTTTTATATCAACTACATTTGCATTTTACAATATTAATGGTATGAGAGGACAATAAAATCAGTCAGCATAGTACTAAAAAGAATTAAAAAAAAAGTGGGTCGAAATAAAAACAATTTGTTGGTTTGCGGAGCCTCCTGTGTGTTCACATTCACATTGTAATTTTTGTTAAATTATGTTGAATCCAAGATGCCTGATAATAAATTAGTTGTTATTTTAATATCTAAAATAATATTTTTAGTATCTAAAATAATAAAAATTTGATACTAAAATAATGATGGATTGGCACATGCCATAAGAACCATCTCGTGGTATGTGCCTCATGGTGCATGAAGCTTATGACTCAGAAGAAATAAAGTAATAACCTAGATTGAAACTTACAGCCTACGTATAAAAGGCCTAAGATGTAGTCAGTCCTTCTGCATCTGATTATATCCTATACCTACGTTTGTTGGCGCGACTTATGCAACTTTTCACGTGTTCGTTATTCAGGCAGATTGGTGCAATAATGCTCAATATATGAAGTTTGAAAACAATGTAAATTGTATTATTTCAGAAACCAATGACTTTATTTTAGAAATATCTTACTTAAGAGCCAACGCTCTTAAGTTTGTGTAGAGATTTGGACAATAGATCCGGGCCCGGGCCAGCCCCTAGTTTCACTTCCAAAATGGCCAACACCATTATTTTTCAGTTCTTCTTTAATCATCATCAATTTTTCTAATCGCCTCTCCATTGTATTCACGTCTCATAAATGTGAGCATATTTTCCTAAGCAATGAAACAAACATCGATAAGTTTCTATAATAGAGTATTCATGTATTTTTCTATAGAACAGTAATTTACTAGTAGCCATCAAATTAAGTGAGAAAACGTTAGTTTTTCACGTATATGAATATTTTCATTACTATAGCAACACTAAATGACCAAACAAGAGCTACTAGCTATTGTAAGTGTAATGTTTGCACTTGTAGTGTAAACAATGAATGACGCACTCCTTATGAATGGCTTGTATGAAGTGTGACCGTGTATGAGTTGGAAGAAATATCTCCAGCCGGTCATTTGTAATTTGGGAGCTAATAATGAATGACAATAACTCGTTTTGTTTTAGTTTAAATAAATTCACGAAATAGCATTTGTAGTTTACCAACTTATTTGTATCTCTATTACAGTTGTCCTTATAAGATTTTCAATATTTTAATGTCTTTTTGGACGCACAAGCAGTTTCATTGACATATACTAACTACAGTAGCTTATTTTCACTCATATCTGATTATCAGGTGGAACCAAACCCACGGAAATACCTCATATCCTAATTACTGTCTGAATAGTGAATTATGTCCCTGAGGAAGTAAACACCGAGGAATTGATTGTGTTATCTAGTACCTACCTACGAATAGATGGAGAGAAAAGTGTTTTTACGCTTGAACACTATAAACATCTAGCGCGTTGATTGCCGGATTCGGCAGTCATGATAGAAATTCAATCAAAAAGATTACTTATAAAACCCTTGTAACTAAACCATGTGACAAAACCACAGTACGATCCTAGCTCAGTACACACGGTATGTTATTGTTTTGCCCGAGGACCGTCCACCACTATATACAGTACATAAACAAGTCGTGAGCAGGAAGCGACGCTAAATGTCGAACACACGAATCAGCTGACCTAGTGTAACATACAATCAAACGTTGTTGTCGAAACCTTAAAGAAAATGTGTGGTGGATAGGGATATGGGAGTTGTAGTGGTAGGTGTTGAATGTGTTAAATTTTAAATAGAAATGTTTCTATATAAATAAACTAAAATTGTCACCTTTACTATCATTATAATTTGTCTACAGCAGTTCACTACTAGTTTCCTATTTAAAATTCTTAATCAAGGATAAGGAAGAGTTAATAAAGTATGCTACATAAATATTCTGTTAACGGCCGTTTGCATGCAACTTTTACTGAAAGTATTTTATCAAAAAGATTGTAATCACTATTATTATCAGCGATGTTTATATGTCCACACACAAGCTGATTCTACGTCAATCAGTATTCAACATACTCCTTATGATTAATTCGCATCTAACAAATATGTATCCTCTCTTCCAGATGTCAAGTCCCCGAATGCGAGTCTTCAGACCCGCGCTTCAACGCTTCCTGGATATCATATGCTCTCACCAATGAGACCAGCACGTGCCACCGCATGATTCCTTACGAAGAGGCACAGAATGGCTCGCTGCTCAGCCGGGAGTTCACGTACACCTGCGCGCCCGACAACTTCGCCTGGAACAAGACCATGCCCTGCGAGAAAGTGATCTATGAAGATTACAACAGTATTGTAGCTGAAGTGAGTAATTACAATATATTTTCAATTATGTTCTTATGGAAGGATAGTATCTCACAATTAGAAGTCGGAATCCCTCTTAACAAAGTGGCATGACAAGGTTGTGGGTTCTGTGGTTTTACGCACTATTGCTAATTCCATGCTCGGATAGCCTAGTAATCAACTACACTCATCACACTAACATTATATAGGCAAAATTTGTGAGCTGCGGCCAACATGTGCTATTCCAGGACATGGTCTACACGTGTACTAAGTTTCTCCGAAATCCGTTTAGTCGTTCGAGCATGAAGACGTAAAAAACCTACACACAAACTATCATTTTTATAATATTAGTGTGATGAAAAAGACCCAATGGATTTGCTAAGTTTTGAACAAATTTTTGCTATCTCATTATGAGTTGTCAAAATATTAGTTCACTGGACTGAGTAGGCATAGATTTTTTTACCATCATCACAATACATTAGATCCCCAAAAAATAATATTAGTACTATAACCTAACTATTGGGAGCGTCCAAATGATGGTCATTGTCGCTCGGAGCAAGTTCAGGGCCGCTTCACGCACGGGGGCGCGCGGCTGCCGAGTAAACATCACACATTATGGTGTTTAGCGGTCACGTACTTATTATGATAACTCTATGTCTACAGAGTTATCATGCCGCATGTAGTTCGTATGGTCATGGTTACAGGTTATCAGAGCGTTGAACGAAGGATCTATGTTGTTTTTATTGTAGGGAGCCAAATTCCTATCTGCAGAACGAGGGTTCATTATGCAATTATTTTACTGTAAAACCGTTATCAGGGAATTTACTACCACTATACATACAGCTTCGTGATACAGCTTAGACCATAATGGTGTTGTGGCGTTAGGTATTATAAACTAATACTTCTACTAAAAAATAACAAAGATATATTATTATTATTGTACTTCCTATACAAACATATCTTAAATCGAACAAATTGACAGAAAATCAGTGAAACATACATCACTTCGGAACAATAACAGCATCTTATCGAACATATCACTGTGACATTTTCTAACATGTAATTTATTGTTATTAAAGTTTTACTCGTCATAACATTTTAATCTAGCTGTCTTCATGTTCCGAAGACTCACGTTTGCCAGTGCATGCAAGCTGCGTCACATGAAACCATAATAACACTAGTAAGGTACACACTGATGACACTCGATGTTTTGAGTCTTAGGGTATCTGACTAGAAATTGTATTATAATTCCATAGTATATCAATATAACTTGTATTACATATCTGCAGTACAAAATTGTCTTGTAATTGTTTTGTTTATCGTGCATAATAGTAATGTTTCTTTTCAGTTTGACTTGGGCTGTCAGCCGTGGAAAGGAACGCTTATAGGTACTGTTCACAATCTGGGACTTGTGTTCTCCTTCGTCATCTCAGGACTTATTTCAGACAAGTAAGTAGGGCTCCAAGCCAACCTGCAATAAATGATAATATGTTATATAGGTACGAGTATATTAAATTTATTTCGCTTTCAAGTATGATTTTGTCTTTTTGGATGTCATCGAATTCGGTTTCTTATACATTGAGTCTACTAACGTCATTTTCATCATTTAAATGTCACCGCTAATCGGTTTCACTTCTGAACTCATTGACAGAATGAATATATTCAAGATTATCTTGACAAATATCCACCCATATGTTGTTGAAACTTCTACGGTCCGGACTAAGCGTTTCGCCTTGTCGTTTATACCGCATACAACGAGGGACTGGAACAATTTGCCTGCTGCGGTCTTCTCGTCCGATTATAATTTAGGTGTTTTCAAGGCTAGAGTGAATAGCCTCTTGATAAACTAGTGCGCCTCACCTTCAGTGATTGCTTCACTGCTTACCATCAGGTGGGATCGCAGCTAAGCACTAGTTTAAAACAAATATAAAATATAAAAAAAAGCTCAAAGACACATCATAATACTCAATGCTTAATGGTACCCTCAGGTACGGTCGTAAGGTGATCATCGTGGGAACCCCGCTAGTGGTAGGCGTGGCTGGCCTCATCAAGTCTTTCTCCGTCAACTATTGGATGCTGCTGGTCTTCGAATTCTTGGAAACCGCTCTTGGATACGGCAACGCCTCTATGGTGCTGTGTAAGTATTACTGTACTACACTGGTTTTATTTAATTAATTCTAAAGCAATACCTAAATACTCATAAAATGCTGCATGTGACATTTATTTATTAGCAATTATAATTATTGCAACTAATGGAATACCTAATTTATTTTTATTGTAAACTTTCCTTTTGTCCTATACCTTGACCCATTATGCTACGTCAATGTAAAATCTATCATTTATGTAAATGTCATTTGTTGTCATAGGAGTTACAGGTTGTGCACGTGTCACGAGACGGCACTTCATTGTGAGGATGAGGAAACACCGCAAATTGACGAGCAATTAATTACTAACCACAAGATTTTAATTTCCGATTTACGCATTAATTCCACAATATTCATGATAAGTTATTATGTCCTTTCTTTTTACGACTTTCACATTACCTATCTAAGTTATAGACATTTAACATCAAAGCAAATATATTAAAGCTCCACCGAACTATACGTATTTGGTAAATAATTATTTGTCACATGTTACGCATGTGCACTTAATCCTCATAAACAGTGATCTTCCGTTGCACAGTCTGCCCATTCATTATGTTCAACTAAATCATCTGACTCGATTATTATATGCACATTGTCGGCACGTGCCGCTTGTATCTAATGTGCATTGTCATTACGATTGTTTACTGCGATTGAATACTAAATAAAATGAAGAGTTTGTTTGATAGCAATAATTTTAGATGCAGATAATAGATAATCTTTAGATTTGTATCGTCTTCAGTAATTACTTATAAATTGTCCTTGCCTCAGAAGTTCTGTGTTTGCTAGACGACACCAATTATTTTATTATGTTGTTCTATAATAAACTGTAGTATTAACTGAGTCCTCTCTCATTCCAGCCCTTGAATCAGTGAGTCAAAAGCAGCGCGTAATGTTCTCCTGCATTTCTGATATCCTGGCGAGCATCGGCAGCGCATGCTTCGGCCTTATCGCGTGGAAGGTGCCCTACTGGCGCCACCTGATGTGGGCCATCTACGCGCCTCTCCTCATTGTCGTCTTCTATATCTTCTTGATAGACGAAGGGGTGAGGTGGCTGTTAGCTCACAACAGGAACCATGAAGCTGCTAGAGTTTTAAACAAAGTAGCAAAGATCAACAATATTCAGTTATCGAAGAAAGCGCAACAGATGTTGACGAAGATGGCTGGTGATAGCAAGTCTCAAGAGGTGAGTTTTCGTAATCAGCCCTAGCCATCTAGCTTTAAAAGTAATGGTTAAAAAAGAGATGATAATGTAACCCGTAACCGTATGGGTTGCTTGTAGTATGATAATTAAACTACTATACTAAACCATGTGAGGATTATAGCTTCGAACATTTATACTGTATCTATTTAATTGATTTATTATACCCGGATTTACATAGTTGATGACATGTCAGGTCAAACGTTGTTATTATAGAGACTTAAATCTGGTATTGTGACCATACTTATCAACTGACACCAGACAAAATACAAACTACAATTAACACAATACCAACCTAATTATGTGAAAATATTTGGATATGCATACTGACATAATAATTTATAAATAGAGCATTGTTAACTACTGTAATCAAAAGTTTCCGACGGAACAAAGATTAGTCTTTGTAGTTAAGTATACTTTGTGTTGAGTTTTAATTTGGTCAATAATTTAATCTACATTGAATATCATTCGGAGTACATGCTTTGATGATCACTTAGCGTCAATAGTTGTGAAACTGCATTATAAAGGGTCACTGAACTTAAGCCTTCAGAGCATTCAACTGAAAACCTTTAATGAATGCTGTAAGCATTTATGTACTGACAACACGTACAGATTTAATTTCCTACAAAGTGACCTCATAATGGTTCCATCCCAATGATTATCCTTATTTTTCTCAAACAATCCTATCCATTTTTTTTTTCATAGGCAGGAGAAAAACCTCCAGTAGAGCGTCTACACCTACTTTCAGTCCTCCGTTCAAGAAAGATCCTGTTGCGCGTCCTCTTGATCGCGGCTTGCTTCATCTGCTGCACCTTCGTGTACAACGGCACTATCATTAACTCCACAAGCGTGTCCGGCAACAAGTACCTGAATTTTTCCGCGCTTCTCCTTGTGCAAGTTCCCACAAGAATCATCACGGCGCTCACCCTCACGAGGTTTGGCAGGAAGGCCCCCATCTGTGTTGCATATACTTTATGTTGTGTGTTCTTCATTTCATCCGCTTTTATACCTAAATGTAAGTATGCTTTTGTATTTTTTTTATTACGTTTGAATTTTGTTTTATTTGACATTCATCGAGTTGAGAGTTGTAAAATAAGTCTAGACGAAAATCATCCCTTATCAGATACACGCGCTTTTAACACTTGAAAGACAGAAAATTAATATGCCCTTGATCGATATACAAGATGATATACGATAGATGGATTTAATTTTTAAATGCGTTTTTTTTATTTATACCTACATCGATGATAATGATAAAGATCTGTGTCATTTTCAAAGCTCATTGGTAATGAATCTTGCTCTTAGGTTATAATACCCTTAAAGAGCAAGATTGATTGAGCGTCTAAAATATACTTTCGTCTGATCAATTCTTAGAAACAATAGACACATAGCTTTACAATTAAGTATTTCAAACATATACCTTAACCTATTATATACTTAAACTGAACTTCTTGATTGACCATTTTGTTCATAATGACCCAGAAGTAAACATAATAAAGGGTCAATTTAAATAAAGAACCTGACCAGAAGAGCAGAAAAGTTTTTTGCATATTACAGACACTTTAATAAAATCAACTACATTTTCCAGCTATCTGGTGGGCGTCCGTTCTATTCTACTTGTTTGGAAAGATGTGCAGTAGCTACGGCGTGTTTTCCATGTACGTGGTTGCCATGGAGGTGTTCCCCACCAAGTCCAGAAACTCGCTCACCAATATCGCCAACACTGTCGGCAGGCTCGGTTCCGTGCTCGCTCCGCAGGCGCCGCTACTGGTAAATAAACTGCTGTTTTAAGAGAAGAACTTCTTTAGCCTTTTTGCAGTACTTTTTAATAGTTCAGTTTCACCGTCAGCCTTGCATTTTTACTTAGTACTTCATACACGTCATTTTCATCTTGTCTCTCTATGACTGAAAGTTCACTGTTAGCTTTACATATTGCTTTACCAATTCGATTACAACCACTGGTTAGTTCTTGCCAGATTTAGTTGAAATAGTCATTAAAATCTAATAACTTCTTGCAGGAGAAATATATGGCCGGTTTACCGAGCGTAGTGTTCGGTCTGGTTGCTCTGGGCCCCGCGATGTTGGCACTCTTGTTGCCCGAAACTAGCAAATCAACACTCCCTGACGATGTCATGGATGCTGAAAACTTGGACAATCTACACGAAGACGAACACACACCAAATAACAACATACACGACGAAGTGCCAAGACTTTCTGTTAGTGTCACCGGAGAGAAATAAACTCTGAGATGTGATGTGTCGAGGACCTTTTGAATAAAGTGTGGGAAGGCCAAAGAATCAACAAGCTAAAAGTGCAGTGATTTAGTTTTAAGAATAGTTTTTATGAATCTCGATCACCAAAAGAAGGCGATGTTGTCATTCATGCCACCCTTGCCAGTTGCATGTCAAGTATGGAGTATTTGTCGTAATTACGGACTCTTTCGTGTCGTCATTTAGTTTTTATATACATAAAAATATATAGCGACTGTTGCTCAGTGTAACTTTAGTGTGATATTACGTATACTAAATAGGTTTTAGGTTTTTGTGATATTCGGTTACTGGGACAGGATGTATTAATAGTCACACGCAAGTCATTAGATGCTCGCAAACTTTGTACTTATTCGAGCGTGATTTTTAATCTACATTAGCGTTTGCCAGTGTTATACTATCTGTTAACTTGATATAATTTTGTATGAAGTTAAAGGTGTTATTAAATAAATGCACGTCCTTGATGAACGGTACACTTGGTACCTTTCCTATTACATTGTATTTAAGTTCATTGTTACCATTATCATTATCTTTTCCACCATTATGGTTCCGGACAAGGTTCTTGCATTCATTTTCTAACATCGTCTATTGGCTCAGTATGATACTTTTAATACAAATCGTAACGTAATTACTAGATAAATAATGTTGTAATAGTTAGTTTTAATGTAAACTTTATGCGAGGATAAGATCTACATACTAAGTCTATGTGAAACATATTCAGTGTTCGTTCTTATAAACTGGATGTTATACTTCAATACATATTTGTATGATATGATATATCTGTGTTTTCTAACCCCTAGCGTATCTACTTACTGATCTCCGAACTCGACATCTCAATATTTTTTCTCTGGTCTTTTGATTCATGATGAGTAATTTCATGATGTTTGATTCATTAGGGGGTACATTTTTTCAAAACTACAAAAAAAAAAGAATAAAGAAATAATACATATGTAAGGTTATTTCTAATAACATACAAAAGAACCAACCTTAACATTTAATTTCTAAAGATTTCAAATGTTCATAACTGCTGTTAACATGGTCCATTCTACAGTGGGTACAGTTTTTGGGTATTTTAAGTGACATTTGACGGCGACATACGCGAGTAATGTTTCAAGTTGTTCAATCGTACACGGCTTATCCATATAGACTTTGAACTTTACACGGTACTAAAGAAAAACGGCTTAGGGTGTGAAGTCACAGGATCTGGAACTCATCGGTCTGCAGCATGAAATAATTTTCTCTAAGTACTCGAAACACATTCATCGTAAATTCTTTAGACATTGCGCGGGACTAAATCTGTCCATGATTAAAAATGTCAAACTATACTGAAAATAAACATCATAATAGGTTAACACGACTCACGCTCCATCTGTCAAAAATACCAAAAAAGTACCTCTAAATTAACACCCGCCCAAAGAATTCGCCCAAACGTAACAAACTGCTTCATCTTCACTATCTGTAAAACAACGATAAAAAATGCATTTATCATATCAGCCTGGAATCGCACATTGCTGGATGCTATTTTATAGTTCACATTTTCTTTCTCACACACTTCTCAGTTCTGGGCATCACTCATCCAGGTTCATTTATTATATAACACCCAGATATCTAAGGTTAAGTAGGTAATTACGAATATTTTGTTAAAAAACATAGCAAAACAGTGTATAATTGTGATAAGCTTCTTAGTTTAAGATTACAGTCTAGACATTTTAGCCTCCGACATGCGCTAATAACATATCTGTCTGATAGTTAATGATGTCTTAATATCCGATCCAATATTGTTTTGTGTGTACATTATTTTGGCAAACGTGCATCATCACACTACTTGTACCTAGAGTTCAATAATATGGTATTACTGATATTTTCGAAACTTACGAAACTTAATTTATAAAATAGATTTGTTATTTTTTTATCTATTGATCACATGACCCAACACGTTTTTGCAGTGACGAAACGCTCCATATCTGTTGCTCAGGACAATCTTCTGTAAATGTATTGTTTTTTTTACGAAACTAAATATTTGTCACGTAAATAAGGGATGTCATTTCAAGAGAATATTTCAACCAGAAATTGATATTCAGTGCTATAATATTTATTGGTTTGGCCCTTTATCATTCTTAGTATATTTTCAAACACCTCAATGTGTATGAATATAGCTTTACTTTCTGTAATGAAGTCGGACTTTTGGTTCTGAATCACTTCTCTATGAAATATTTCACCTTAGCCTACTTTAACAAATCATCTCATCATCATCATCAATCCTAGAACCATTCACATCTGAAAAAATAGGCTTGTTTCACTGGTCTGGTTTCCAGAAATATTTACCAAAATAAAACGTTTTGAACCTCCTAACTACATTTTTTTTATATTGTAACCTGTATCGTTTTAACAATTATGTTCAGAACTAATGATGTTTAGTAATAAAAAAAACAGTACCTATATGGCTACGGGAGGTAGGACTTTTCGAAATATTGGCACGATTTTGAAGAGTTTTACTTCGACGTTTATATCGCGTATACCGAAGAACTGGAATAATTTGCCAGCTGCGGTTTTCTCGTCCGATTATAATTTCGGAATCGTCAAAGCTAGAGTGAATAGGCTCTTAATAAACTAGTGCGCTTCACCATCAACTATTGCATCGATCGCAGTCAAGCACTAGTTTATATTATATCATAAAAAAAAACTTGACATATGAAGCATAGGCTTTATCGATAAATAATATCTCTCATTATTCGACTTTTCCAACAACTCTATAATATCAAAGATTCAAAACATTTTATTTCAAATAAACCAATTACAGGCACTTTTGAAATGTCAAGCAGTCAGTCAGTCAGAAAAATTATGCTATGTAACCAACATGGTAGTCTAATTTTCAAACGACTTCTTCACATACTCTACAAATCTATATTTTTTTTGACAAAATTTTATCGATATTACGTAACCTGAATATGTTTCATACTGTATATACATTTGTACACTGATTATCATTATGTATTTATTTAATTTTCTGTCTCCGGTTGACACAGTATAGGAAAGTGCAGGAAGTTCATTGTTACCTAAATGTAATTTACTGTCGCAGATTACCGCCGCTCTTCTGGCGATGTACCACAGTTCCGCATTTTAATAAAGTGTATGTTTGTTTTGTCCATCATCATAAACGAGTTGTTATGTACTTCTTCTTTAGTGACTCTTCCGTACGTTTCTATTCTGTACACGCGCACGCGCAAGCTTTTTCGTGGCAGCATGGCGCTAATATGATAATGTTGTGAATTTCGCATGGTGAAGTATTATGTATTGTCTAGCTATTTAATAAATTTACAAGTGTTCATAATAATTTATATACAAAATATGGTTGTTTAATTTCTTCCATCAAGTTTAATTATGAAGCGCCTAAAGTAATGAGTTTTTAATAATGAATTTCTAAGCAGCAGTCTAGAGTTTGGAAGTTGGTGGTGTCAGACCCCCGTGTCTTGGAAAGCACGTAAAACCATTAGCCATGCGCCTGATCTATCCCCGGTCCCCGGTGAGAGTAAAGAAACACAGACTGCATCTTAGTTTGCGCACATAGTTGTGCACTATAATATCTCCGGCGTTATTGGCTATTCTCCGTTGAGATTGGCCACCGTGACAGAAATTTGGTCTGGAAGATTATTAGTCGGTGAAAACAGGTAACATGAAACTTGAGACGCAATTTATTTATTTATTTATTTATTTATTTATTTATTTATTTATTTATTTATTTATTTCAACTTCATGTACAGTAGTGGTACATAGGCGGACTTAATGCAACAAGGCATTCTCTACCAGTCAACCTTTGGGTTAAAAAGAAAATAATGTGGTAGGTTTGCACAATAAATAAATAACAGATATTTTAAAAAGAACAAATAAAATAAAAAATAAGTTATTTATAATAATAAAATACATATATATGCTAAAATTATAAACTAATAAATACTATGAAAAATATCAAATCATTATGAAAACTCAATAATAATTCTGACGAAGACCAAACTAAAGTTGAGAGGACTTCAAGTAGTAGTTCCGAATCTTACGCTTGAAGGAAAATTTACTTTCAAAACACAAAAACACACACAACACACACGCAATTCAGAAATGCTGCGAAATATTTTCATTTCCAGAGTTGATTATGTTAAAGTATTTACATTATACATTATATATTAATCGTTACTCGGACTGAAAAGTTTATTTCTGCGTACTGGCGTTGTCAAGATAACATCATCATCTATCGGTAGAGCAACAACGGTCAAGTATTCACATCATCTTTCGACAGTCTGTTCCTTACATCACGACTGACGACACTACTAGATGTCACTTAATCACAATTGCCTTGCTTCACACCAGTTATAATATTCTAAGATTGTGCTATTTGCATAAACGACATTCCAGTTATATTTCTACAACTGCAACTCGCACTCAGGCTAAGGGCACTATGAAGGCATTAAATACCTAATAAGATGGAAATATAAATAATACCATTTATTATCAACTTAAGTATAAACAAAATGGCAGCGGATCGAAGCTCGCTTTTATTAAATTATGAACTATACATAAGTGAGTATATTGTACATTACCTTCTAAGAGAGCATTATAATAATATTACACATAAAGTCACATTAAAAAGTTACGAGTAAAAAGCCGTAACATGGTCATTTATTTCTTACAAGCTACTCATATATTCATGCCAAATTAAAACAAATCTCAACTAAGCGTTATTTAAATACTTATGACTACTTTACCTACGTATCACATTCTAAACATGGTATCTAAAATAAACAAATATCCTGAAGATACACATTTTATATCAAGCAATTAATAGATAAGTCTATCGATGCGAAAAATTCCAATAATTTAATTATTTTTGGCTGCAAATTGTTATTATTATCAAAATGGGATCGTTTATTGGACCCCAGAGTATAAATCTTATTTTACCAGAGATTAAAAATGGAATTCTCTTTATACTCATAAACAATATATGTTTTTTTAGTAAACAATTTAGTGACGTTTTTCTTAAAATCTACTATTTACAAAGGGCAATCAATCAATCAGTAATCAATCAATCAATGCAAACAGATGCAATCAGTTTCTTTGTACTTTCGACTCGGGTGTGCCGAGAGCTTCTGCTTCCGCAAGGGTGTCAGGCATCTTTGTGCCGAGGGTCTCAGGTTGCGTGAGCACTAGGACACCGGAGAGGATGCCCATGGCGCCAAACATTACTGACGGTATACCGGGCCAGTAGTCCATCTGTTAAAAAGAAACATAGTCAACGTTTGTTGTTGCTAGTCATATTTCAGTTCTACTATATGTACTTGCTGTAGACAGGCACTTAGTCGAATCATATTGTAGTTAGCTAACAATCAGGCGTTTTGAAGAGAAAAATAAAGAAATTAGGTTTACAATTACAGTAGGTACTGGAGCCTTAACAAAAATTTGAACTAATACACATACTAGTACTGGTGTGAGTGGCGCTGTAATGGAGCCGATACGGCCAACCATAGAGGAGAAGGCGAGCAGTCGGTGGCGGTACTGCGTCGGGTACAGCTCCGACGTGAACAGGTACAGTGACGTGAACACCACGGAGATACCGAATTTACCCAACAGGTAGACTACCAGACGCAACGTTGTCAGATCTGCAACATATCAAAACAAGATTGTCATTTTTTTTTTTTTGTAATTTCAAAAGGTTTAACAATAGATAGTGATAGTAACCCGCTGTGACCTTCGTCCGGAAAAATTATCATATCGAAGGAATCATATATCAATGCTTATCCGTCATTATTGTTTTTCAGTGTGATATCATAATTAGGTATTTAGGCAGGTATTCACAAATTATATCCAAATCTTTGATCTTTATTATACTCAAATTGTTGGTATCATTTTCTTTTGAACAATTAATTAACATTGCTTAAAATACTTTTAATTGGTGATATATTTGAATATAATGCATTTTAATCTTAACATTAAGCGATTCAAATAATGATGAATGATACCATTGTAGTAATATCAATCAAGATAGATTACAATAATCGATGCATAAATATGAATTATTGATGCATTTAATTTACCGGTTTCTTGAATTTAATATGAGTGATAGCGTTAGTGGTTTTGTGAACTTTATCACTATTGTTAATTAGATAGTAAAAAATATCATCGTCATCTTCCTTGTCCCGTTTTATTTGGGGTCGGCACAATACTTTTTTGTCTTCCATAATATCTTGTCACCCGTTATGTTATCACTAACCCCCTTTTCATATCACTCCCCCAAAAGATGAATGGATTGTACTCATCTTTTGCTTGACCTTCCTCTCCCTCTTCATCCACATGTATACTCATAACTCTTTTAGTAAAATACGCTTCACCCCTCCTGATGCACCGCATGACTATAACCAAACAAACAATTCCTTTTCCATTTTCAGTCACTGGCGCCACTTTTAACCTTCCTCTAATATACTCGTTTCTCATTTTATCCATTCTTGATACTCCACACATCCATCTCAATATTATCATCTCCGCTAAATGAAATCTTTTTACATACGTCTCTTACACAGCTCAACGTTCTGATCCACACAGTATTAATACGGTGAACAAAGTGGCTAGTGCCACTTTATGAATTCTGTTATTTTTCTTATGAATTGTTCTTATGAATTCTGTTTTTATCGTCTGATCTACGAAACCCTAAATACAAATCCAATTCACCACTAATATTACCCGATAAATATTTATCTACGTTTAGCCAATTTGATCAAACAATTCTTAAAAAAAAAGAACATTTATACAAAACATACATAATGTACAATAGTTAATCAGACATGACTTACCATCCGGAATGAAAGCGAAGGCAATGTTACAGACAGCACTAAACAGATAACCTCCAGAGAGTGTAGGCTTCCTGCCTATCCTGTCGAGGATGAGGACAGCGGTGTAGAAGCCAGGGATCTCTATGGCACAAGTCAAGATGTAATTCAAGTGCATGGTGTCAGAAAGACTGGTGGCGTTGATGGACAGCCCATAGTACACGAAAGTAGTGGTAATCCACCAGATGGGAGTGGTGCAGACGCGCCGCAGTAGCACGCGGGAGCGGAAGATAGCGGTGAAGAGGTTAGGCACATCAGCATCATCTACCACCTATAAATTAAAAAGGTATTATATAACTTTGTGTGCGCCGTAGTTATTTTGAAACGCTCAAAGAAAAAGTAACTTCGAACTGAACACAATCTATTAGTAAGTAATAAGTATTTGTTCGTAATTAATAAACACAAAAATTTCTGGACTGAATTTAAAAATTATTTCACCTAAAGGACATTACTTTATCGCTGAGTGACATAGGTATTATGTTTTCTGCTTTCGCGTGAGCATAGATAATAGCAGAAGCTAGTAGTTTATATTTCGATACTGACCTTGACTGGCTCTGGCGGGTTACACAGTGCTTCCATCGACTTCTCACTGATAGTCGTCCTGTTGCGTTTGGCAACTCGGTTCAGCACTGTCTTTGCCCTGTCATACTTTTTCTGGGACAGTAGCCACCTCACACTCTCTGACAGGATCCAGTAGTAGGAGATGATGAGTAAGCATGGGATGTGAATCGCTAAGATCATATATCTCCAGGGTTCAATGAGCCAGGCCACTCCACCGAGGATCACCTGACCAACGGCGAACATGGAAGAACATGTGGCGCTGGTCAATACACGGTACTTTGGGCCCACAAACTCAGTAGCTGGAATAAAGATAAGATTACAATCTTGATGTATGAACCAGATAATTATGTGATGTACACGGTACAAATATAATAACACGAACTAACATCAATGGTGCTTTATATAAGTACAGTCAGGGGTCAAAAATGCAGTTACACGCTACCAATGCTAAAGAATCCAAGATTTGTTTGTAGGAGACGTTTGATGGTCTACAACTAGTTTATTTAATACTTTAGATTCTATATCAGGCACGAACCATTAAACCTCTTCTATAAATACATTTTAGACACTTTAGCACAGACACAGTGCAATTGCACTTTTGATCCCTGTACGCATGCCCCTGATATTGTTATACGACACGAATATTCTCGCAATAGTTGAATGCTTACCAAAGATATAAGAAGAACTAAAAGTTCCAGCACCAAAGGTGGTTTGTAGAAGCTGCAGCGCCAAGTACATGGGATAGTTGACGGAAAAGGCTCTGATGATTCCAAAGATGGCTAGATTGGTGACGCTGATGACGAGTGCAACACGTCTTCCGAATGTATCAGAGACGTAACCGGCAAAAGGTAATACCAGCAAGGTGCCCACGCTGCTGAGAGTACCAGCTAATGCACGAAGCCAATCTTGACAACCCAGGTCGAACTGATAATTAAACAGATATATTTTAGCTTTCCCATTAACATACAGAAAAGGTGTAGTAACCGTGCAAATTTGTGATACTTACATCATATACGCAAGAGTTGTCCCGCGCGTAAACAAATCCATCACAATCCTGCTCCTTGTTATTGAAGATGTTAGCCGGGCAATAGTCCAGGGAGCCGTTTCCTCCGGCGGGCTCGTATCGGGCACAGGACACAAACCCGTTCGCGTTGTCTGCAGCTGGGATTGCGTTTGTTATCCATTCCGGCCTGAAAACTTCGCTCTTCTCGGTTTCTCCACATTCGGGAATCTGACATCTGTGAATGCAATACATGAATAATGATTACAAGTAACTGAGGGTAAATACATATTTTGTTATCAGTTATTTGTATCCTTGTATGGAATGTTCAGAAATTGTACTCGCATGCTGATACAAAATATTGCGTTGAATGGTTACTTAAGACAACGGTCTAATAAGTAAATCATCAAAATAAACAATAGGCAGATTTTGCGAAAATGCAAGTGACTTTAACTCCTTCTCTCACTGACTAATACGTACCTGTGCGGAATGGCGGCGGCAGAGAAGATGTACTCGCTCATAAAGGCCGACATGATAATGGGAACGGAGACGAGTAGCAAATTCAGCATCTGGTAGCGGCCGAATTGGCCCAGCTCGTTCACCAACACATCGTCCAAGTCCAGAGGCTTCTTGAACACGCTGCCTTTGCGGTCGCCCGGACCCTCAGCGTTACTTTCCCTCCGGTCATCCGCCATGACTAACTAATCTATAAATCTTTATATATTTTCACTTCTGACTTCCGCGCCTTCAGTTAGAGCACGCGGCGTCTTCAGCCGTGAGCTCCGAAGAAGTGAACCGCAGCACATCGGATTGAAACAAGAGGAAGTCTTATCAGATAAATGTAGAGGATTATAATAATATATTAATTTAACGATAAGCTGTTTAGATTTTAGCGATAGTACATTGTTTATCATGGATAGAAACGACCCTCGCGTGCAGTTCGAGGGCATTGTGGAGGCGACGCTAGCTAAAAATCGGTGATCAGACTTGGAAGGGTGTGAAACGAAAAGAAATCTGCTAAGTGTAGCTGAACTTCTTATCCTTGCAGTCAATATGGGATGGGAGTGTCTCCAATCCTTATGACGATAATTTTCAACTATCACATAATGTTTACCTGACTGCGTCAGAAGGAGGTTTATGTCTTTCAAGCGTATGTATGTGTGTATATTTCTTTAGCACGCTCTAGAGTCCAAACGGCTTGCATTTTAACTTGAGAGGTATCGTTAGATTTGTCTTAGTTTGAGAGTTAAATTGAAATAGCAGATTTTTGGGGCCAAATTATATTATGTTTTTTGTTACATAGTCTTGCAGGATATTAAAATAAAGGGAAAAGTCGATTTTCAAAAGTGTTACGCTATCGCGTCAAAATTTTATTGAACCAAAATAAATTCCACCAACTGCTTCTGACTGTGTGTCTTGAGTCTGAGTGTATTGTTTCTAACTTTTTTAGTATATTATAGTTTTACACTTAACAAAAAATATAAAGACGGCGGCTATATAAACTAGTGCGCCTCCCATCAATGATTGCATCACTGCTTACCATCAGGTTGGATCGCAGTCAAGCACTGGTTTATATCAATTAAAAAAAAATGTCTAAAAGTGATATAATGTGGAAAAGCGCACAAATAAATGTTGTCGATGCTTTGATCTAAAGACCATAAAAATTCTTCGTTGATGTGTAAGATTCATTTAGATAACAATAAAAACACCGTTTATCATATTTTAACGTGACCATAACGTAGATATCTTAACGTTGGCACGTGAAATTGATAGCCGAAAGGAAAATATAAATGCTTAAACATACTTATCAGTTAGAGAATATATGTGCCTACTACAAATATGTATTCGGTAAATTCCCACGTGGTAGTCCGAACATCGGGCAATCGTATTTAACTACCAGCTATCGTCTTTCAGCGATGCCGATGAAATAGTTTTTCTTTGAATTGAAATGACAAGCTACCGCTATAGTATCTTCTGATTTCATTTGAGAGAGACTTCTTCAAATAGTTATAATAATTAAATTTCTTGAATTATCAAATAACTTCTCCCGCTTTGAGTAGAGCTAGAAGGACTCTCAGACTTTAAATGACTCTCATCCACTCGTGTCCCTTCTGTTGTTTTTGCGTTTCACGGTACGTTGAATCTTTTGTACAATACCGCTGTTTTGACAGGGATCAGTCCTACAGTGGCCTGGAATGGATCTGAGACTCCCAACTCCCAGGGCAACTCCTGCAGCGGCGGGGACGTGAGGATTGCCTCTCCCTTATGCTTTCCACCACTTTGTTTGCTCGCATTACTGCTTTGCAGAAGCAGGTGGTTGCTTCCCACGCCCTCTCTATTTATACAATGGCGTGGACCTGGGACCGAGGACATGGCAGTGTTTCAGTGAAGTGAGGTAGACCTCCATGGTGTTCTCCAGACGATTTGCACAATGTCAACAACAGGGTGTATCCTACCGCCGAATTCAAAACTGAATTAGAGAAACAGAATCAGGCCATAAATAAGGATGCTGTGGCGCTTCTATAACGGTCCTCAAAGAGAAAACTTATAACCACCATTGTGGCGAGCCTATCTGCACAACTTTTGCCAGCTTAGGACTGCTACCGTGTCGATTAGTTTCCGGGGTAACTATCATTGTTTAGGTTTTAGGGCGTAATAGGCCTTTGAACATCTGGTCCGGAATTAAATGCACACATACTCGTTCTACCACCCAGGCGGCAGTACGAATATCTGTGCATTTTATTCCGGCCAGCTCCGCCCGGATAGAGCTCCGCTGACCTTCAAATCCATTTTTTTTTGCAAATTATTGATGATTTACATGTGCTATGTACACACAACAGTAAAATTGCCTGGATACCTTAGTGCCTATTTTCCTTTGCACGTTAGAGTTGCAAGTTTTCGAAAATTAAATTAGATTGTTGGTTTCTTCACAGTAGTTATAATTCTGAGCTTCAGAGCTAAGTGATGACCAAAGGCAATCTCACAAAGCATAAACTTGACGTTTAGTTTGACAGAAAATAGAACAAGCGTCATTATTGTCGTCAACAACTGACTATAGTTCATAATTTCAACATTGTAGATAAATAGATAGATATATTCTTTAATATACACCAAAAATAAAAATTACATTAAGAATTAGAGTCAAGATGACCTAGCAGTTAAGCATGTCTTTTTTTTTCACTTCCCAACATCTCCCACTCTTGGGCGGACGGGAGATAGTGTCAGACTCTTACAGACTAAAACCTCGCTCCTGTTCCTTCGTTGCTTTACGTACCAGGGCCGAGTCTTCCTTTCAGAATCAGACCCTTGGCCCCAGTAGGCTTCGACCCTGCTGGGCCCCTACAGTTGCTAGATGTCAGCAATTGTAGGGGCCCAGCAGGGTCAGCAGGGCCTTGAGGTGCTCGTGGAAAAGTACGGGGCTCAGTCCGAACGGTTACCGGTCCGTCGGACGGCGACCTACCCATTGCTCGCCGTTCGCAAGCCCGCGCCTACGGTGGCTGGAAATCGGAATCGGAATCCCGACGACGGTTGGAGCGTGTGGACCGTTGCCTCACGCGATCGGCGCCTCCTTTGCTAGCATAACTGCTTCACAGAAAGAGGCGACCACCTGCCACTCTCCGCGTTCCAGACCATGGCCTGTACCAAGGCCCGGCGTGAGAGATCGCCGCCGCCGACCGTCCCCCACGAGGATACGGCGTTGCTCTTCCCAAGCGGGGCACATCTCCACCGCGTCCTCTGGGCGGTCCACACAATGGTGACACCCGGGCGTTTCTTCCGCACGAATCCGGTGCAGGAACCTCCCGAACTTACCATGTTCAGTGAGGACCTGCGTCATGCATAAGGTAAGGACGCCATGTTGCCTTTCCAGCCACTCCTCAAAGAGGGGACTTACCGCCATAATTATGGCGTGCCCAGCAGTTAAGCATGTGCAGATATATGCGTGAATCAGTGAGCTGTGAGGTCAAATCTCACGTAGTACTTAGAGTTTTAAGTATGAATAACAAACAACAGAAACAGCTGAGAATTAAATCGAAGCTAACAAGTAGATATTTATATAATGTAGATGTTTATTTCTTACAGTTTATTATTCATCGAATAACATTATAATATTATATTATATTATTTCTTATTCGTTTCCAATCCCTCGCGCGTATAGGGGTATTGTTCTTACGTAACGCGCTTTCACGTAAAATCAATAACCAAAAAATAAATAAAAATTAAAATTCAAAAAAAAAACTTTTCATGATTTTTCTAGGAAGAATTAAGATATAGAGACCAAAATTTTCGCCCAAATAAATTTCGTATACCCGTGTGTACAAAACGAACAAACAATTAAGCGTTTTGCACTCAAGTTGTACTGACGTAAGCTTAAATATTCGTTTCTAAAATTGGAAAGAGGATTGAAGCTAGGTAACCTTGACAAAAACAAACAAGAGACCAGATAATTTTATCACAAAGGTCAAAAGGATAAAATGTAGGCTAAAAGCTACAAAATTGCACAACAACATATCAAATGGCTAGTAAGTAACATAAAAAAATAAAATTATGTTGTTATTTAACTTGAAGTGTTCATAACATTTTTAAGTTATTTTAAATACACACACACACACACCACACACACAACACAAACACACACAAAACAACACACAACACACATAACGAGGTTTCCAGTTAGTACTGAGAATAAGTACTGAGTAGGTAAATAATGTATATACATATAAAACAGTAAAATTATTTTGAGATGGTATTAATTGGCGCAAAAACTACTGAACCGCTCCAGTTCAAATTTTGCTTAAATAATCTTTATAGGTCAGGGCAACTAGGCTATAAATTATCACGCTATTTGCTATGGGAGTCAGCAATATTTCATAATGTTGGTATTGAACGAGATTTGCCGCGAGTTCGAACCCCAGATAAAGTAATTATTTTTGTGGTATTTTGTCGTTTGATTTGCATAAATATACGATTCAGCATAATTTTAAAGTAATCATCGATATTTTTACTTCACATTTTTATAAAAAGTTATCGAAACATAATAAAATCGAAGCGGCGAAACGAAAAACTACTTTTATTTTTTCATATAGCCAGAAATTTAATATCTTAGACGAAAATCATCACGCTAACATTGATAAAGGGCCAAGCAGTCAATTTGACGTTTATATAAGAACAATTATTTAAATCAGAAATTAATGAGCGCCGTAACGCAGTGATCTCAGATATATATTAAATAAAAGTTCGCGAAAATCGTCCTGGAAGCAATGTACTCCACCACCACGATAACGCATCCTCACATCTCATCCACTAAGGTAACAGACGCCTATTTGAAGGTTGCAGCTGTGGAACTGATGACGCATCCGCCTTACAGGCTGGACCTTGCACCCTACGAGGTCTATTTGTTTCCAAAAATTAAAGACAAACCTAGAGGCACACGTTTTACGAGCCCTGAATCAGCCATGAATGCGTTCCATAAAGCCATTGAAGAGGTCCCTAAAGAAGACTGGTCCAACTGCTTTGTAAATTGGTTTCAGCGAATGTAAACATGTATTAATTGCGAGGGAACATACTTTGAAAAACAATAAATGTATCGTAAGTTTTATGTTTAGTCTTATTATAAGAATCCAGAAACTTTCAGTATGCCCAAGTAGTACTAAGTATTTGGAGTTAATTGCCACTTAGCAATCTGAGGTCAACAGAACTTACAACATACTATCTATCCGACTTCTGGCAATCAGACCAATAGCAGGAGGTTTGTAGTTTGCGCTTTAAACAAAACTTTGATCGCCAATATTTCTGCCAGACTGGATAGATAGTGTCAATCACGCTTGCCTGGCTGGCGTGAGCCAGGCAAGCGGGTAATTAAAATAAGAATGGGCCCTAAAATACTTTTATAGTATAATTATTACAATTTTACATCCCTTTCAGCATTTTGGGCGACTACGGGACCAACTAGCTCTGCTACCATCTTACTGGTTCAGAATAGTTCTTATAGAATGCCCGGGTAACGATGTAGGTATTTTAAAGAGGTCAGGAAATGAGAATACAGTTCTTCAGGATAATTATTTATTTTACGCTTTAAATCAACCTTACTCGATGAGCCACCAGACTCGAATGCCCCGGTTCCAAAGAGTTATAGTACTCGTAAATATAGGAGTTGTTGCCCGGTTCCCCTGTTCAATCATTTTAAGTGAACGAACATATGAACGAACGAACGGAGTGAACTGACAGTGACTAAACAACAGTTGATTTAATACATTAAACTCGTTATCAAATAAAAGGCTCGTTTTGACATTTGAGAAATACTCTAGAATCTAACTTGGAATTAAACTGGAAGAAACAATAAAATGGTAATTAATTACATAGAGTTTTAAAATACTACACACATTTTTTGGCGCGGTAAATAATAAGAATATAATAGAATAAACTTTATTGTACAGCAAAAAAGTAACACAACTTATACATAAACTTAAATCTATGGGTACAATGGCGGTCTTATCGCTAACAGCGATATCTTTCAGACAACCTTAGGATGGATCGTAAGAACTTAAAATAATACAGGGGGTAGTCTGCGGTGTACTGCTAACAAATTGATCAGTTTCTTTATATATAAAACACAATACATAACTATAAATATATACATAAATATTATAATATGTTACATAAATTTATTAAAAAAGGAACGAAAAAAAATTAGAAAGGGAGAAAAATAAAGAATAAATTATGGTTGGTGAAAGAAATTAATTATTTATAATTTAATTTATTTATAATACAGTAAGTAATTTTTACCCCCTCCCAAATTTAAAGATTATATTCTTTGTGAAAAATAATGAAACAAAGGTTTTTTTATTTTTTAGTATCACTTAATATAAAAAAAACTGAGATATGGCATCACAAAATTGTCCACGAAAAGACAATGTTTAAAGACAAAATGCACAGCGCGCGCCGTGTCAGACACAAACCAGTCGTCGTACGCGTGTGGCCCCGCCCCCAAGCACGCCGCACCACCCCGCCGGTATGTGACCACGCAAATTTAAAATTCCGGAAAGTCTACTTATTTTTTTTGAAAATTTTACCTACCAATTTTATTTTAAAAATTGAATCTTTGAATGAAACCTACTTCGTAAAAAAAATTTGGAAGGGGATAAAAGTTACTTACTGTATAATTAATTGTGAGTATTCTTTTTGGGTATTTAAGTATTCGTTTTTACAGATGTTAAAACAGGCCTTTTATTTTTTTCGAATTATTTTAATATAAAATAGGTTAATAAAACGTACTCAAAAATAATGCAAGTAAGTCAGAACTGCTAACAGTCAACCTTTCCTGCCTGACACTTACACGTCCCGTGAAAGAGTAATAATGACTAATAAACAAAAATACTTATAATTTATTAGCATTAGAACTAAATGAAACATTTTCCTCATTTTCAACAATTTTCCATTTGATCTTCACAATATTAAAAAGCAAATGGAAAATTAGATAATGTATCTATCACAGATTTAAATGACATTGTTCCACAATAAATTAAAATGATTATACTTATTACTAAGCTTACCTTTTTTGTATATATATTTTTATGTCAATCACCTTCAATGTAACTCGCAGCAAAAATTAATAAATTAAGAAATCTCGTTTATAATCGCTCCGTCGCGCACAGCTGTATACAATCTCAAAATAGCTAGGTACAGACGTCAATCTCATGTATGTTCTTATCTTTGCAGACCTACGCTCAGCGATAGCGCTAGGGTCAGCGCGTGGCACCAAACTGTCTGAGTGCGACGGGGCGCGGTGATAAATCCATAACTAATATGAATTTTAAAAATATTACATGGCCACAAAATCATCTTCTCTTTCACGGCGCGGGGCCTGTTCTGTGTTACGTTAAAACAAACCATCAATATATTTAATAAGCAAATATCTACTTACCTGTCTGAAACAACTGGTAGCCTAAAAAACGACAATTCACTGTTTAATGTTGAATTTAGACATAACCGTCCACTGAACAGTTAGAATAAGGTTTTTTGTTGATCCATTTTCCACAAAAAAGTTTACAGATGCGTGTCTTAAACGGATAGCACTCGTGCACGCATTGATCTGAATTGAGCCGAGATATCGTGTCCATTAGCGGGGTGTGTGCGTTGCTCAAACGCGCTTTGTAAGATTGACTTCTGTACATACTATTATATGATACAGTGCACTAGTATAGGGGGAGTGAGAGAATATACAGATTGCATCCTAATGCGTTCGAGATTTACCCACATTTTTTGCCTTATTCTACCTTTTTATAGTAACAATAAATCATTTTTAATGCTATTCAACAATTTTATGATACAATTAATTCTTTATTTTAATCAATTGTATGTAAATTAATTTTATTTCAATCAATTCAAATATTATTATAATACTATTCCATTTTAATCAATTGAAATTATATTTTCATTTATTTATTTAATTTTTTTTATCAGTTAACATCATCATCATCATTCAGCCGAAAGACGTCCATTGTTGGACATAGGCCTCCCCCAAGCGTCGCCACAACGACCGATCCTGTGCTTCTCGCATCCACCGCACTCCCGCGACCCTCACCAGGTCGTCAGTCCACCTTGTGGGCGGTCTTCCAACGCTGCGTCTTCCGGTGCGCGGTCGCCACTCTAGAACCTTTCGGCCCCATCGACCATCAAGTGACATAGTACTAATTATTTTTTTATTGAATGTGATCTGTATGATTTAAGTTATTCAATAACTTTTTGCAGCTTTCCATAGTGCCAAAACCAAATATTACGTGACTGGAAAACAATTTTCCTATAAGAGTTGCCCCAAAATACAATACCTACCAAATCAAAGAATGGATCATACGATACCATGATATGCTGTATGAAACGCATCAAAGTTAACTATGGCAGCTAATTTGAGAAGTGCATAATTATGCATAATTATGCACTTCTCAAATTAGCTATATAATTAGCTGTATAATTATACAGCTGAACGGATCCTTTTGCTCAATGCTTCTGTATGTGTTTTCCCGTTGAGGTTCTTGTGAAAGTTAAGTCACACTAATTTAATTTTTTCTATGTTTTATCATCATCATAATCATTTCAGCCGAAAGACGTCCACTGCTGCCTGCCCAGGTGTCACCATGACGAACGGTCCTGTGCGTCTCGCATGCATTTCTATGTTTATGTTTAGATTATTAATGATTATTATTCATCCACTGGTACTAGCACATTGTCTTAAAACCCGTAAGCAATATTATTTTAGTGCAGTTTTTCTTAAAATCTACTATTTGGCTTATTTATTTAAATCTACTTTCGACTCAGGTGTACCGAGAGCCTCTGCTTCCGCAAGAGTATCAGGCATCTTCGTGCCCAGAGTCTCCGGTTGCGTGAGCACTAGGACACCGGAGAGGATGGCCATAGCGCCAAACATTACTGACGGTATACCGGGCCAGTAGTCCATCTGTAAAGAGAAACACGGTTAACATTTGTTGATGCTAATAATATTTCAGTTGTTTTATGTGCTTACTGAAGACAAACACTTATTCCATTTATATTGTAGTTTACTAACAATAGAAACTGGTTAATTTTGCTGAGAAAAATAAAAGAATTTCGATGACTATAACAGTTAAATACTGGATCATTAACAAAAATTTGAATAAATACACTTACCAGTACTGGCGTGAGTGGTGCAATGATGGAGCCGATACGGCCAACCATGGAGGAGAAGGCGAGCAGTCGGTGGCGGTACTGCGTCGGGTACAGCTCCGATGTGAACAGGTACAGTGACGTAAACACCACGGAGATACCGAATTTAGCCAACAGGTAGATTACCAGACGCAACGTTGTCAGATCTACAACATATCAAAACAAGATCCTAAAAACATTTTTTTAAACAAATAGTTAAACAATAAATAGTGATAGTACCCCTCTGTGGCCTTATAAAATTATCATATCGAAGGAATCGTATATCGTATAAAATTCCTTCGATATATGAAAGGTTACTTTTACAAAAGGTTCAGAAAGCTTATCTTTATAGGTACTTATTTAAACGTTTCATAGGGATTATCCATTCTTGTACCCTTCCAACTTTTTCCTAGTGAGCTTAGGGTATAATTTTCTCGAGGTTAGGAGAAAAATTACTAAAACATTAATAATTATTATGTGTAAAATATTTCACGGGAAAATAGATGCTCCTGAAGTGCACGAGCTTTGTCAACTGTTTGCTCCAATCAACTATAGCAAACACGGAGGCACAGATGGTTTACTGTTTCTGGGATTCGTATCGTCGTCTAAACCCAGTCTCCTATCCTTTCCGGAATCTCTGCGCTCAACGCTCTCTTGGATGCTAAACCTGATTGTGACATGTTCGTGGTTGAGTGGAAGAACATCATATCTGTCTGTCTGAGTTTTATAAGATGAGAGAGAACAAAATAATAATGAGTGATCTCATTATTATTTTGTTCATATTTCAAATATCACAAACATGTCTTTAACTAATGTAGGTATTAGTCTACTTTGGCTGTGTTATGTGAAAGTAAAATAAATAAATTTAAAAAATCAATAATCCGTCATTATTGTTTGTCAGTGGGATATCATTACTAGACATCTAAGCGGGTATTCACACTTCCACATCATTCTCAAACTGTCGGTAAATTCTTTGAACCACTAATACTTACTTGATATATTTGAATGTAATGCATTTTTAAACATTACCGATTCAAATAATCGTAAATGATATAATTATAGTAATATCAATCAATATTACGATAATAGGCGCATTAATATTAATTATTATTGATGCATTCACCGGTTTCTTGAAATTAATATGTGTGATAGCGTTAATTTATTTTGTGAACATTATCAGTATTGTAAATCAGATATTTATGATTGTATCATCATCATCATCTTACTAACCTTGTTCTATGTTTTTTGAGGTCGTTATGTATTTTTCCATTCTGTCCTGTTATCCGTCACGCTATTACTAACTCCCTTTTCTTTCATATCACTCCTAACACAATCCACTCATCTTTTCTTGGCCTCCCTCTCTCTCTCTATTCATATATATACTCATAACTCTTTTAGTAAAAAGCGCTTCATCCCTCCTCTTCACATAACTATAACAAGAAAAACAATTGCCTTTTCACTTTTCAGTCACTAGTGCTACTTTTTAACCTGCTCTAATATAGTCATTTTACACTTTATCCATTCTCGTCACACCACACATTCATTTAAATATTGTCATCTCCACTATATGAAATCTTTTTAGATCCATTTTTTCCCATACAATAATATGGACAACGAAGTGGTCCTATAAGGGTTCCGTTTTTACTCACTTAGCTACGGAATCTTAAAAAGATAAACGGATCCCATGCACCACTAATGTTAACGATAATTTTTTTTTTTTTTTTTCGTGAAAAAATAATTAAGAACGTATACAAAATATACATAATGTACAATAGTTAATCAGACAAGACTTACCATCCGGAATGAAAGCAAAGGCAATGTTACAGGCAGCACTGAACAGGTAACCTCCAGAGAGTGTAGGCTTCCTGCCTATCCTGTCGAGGATGAGGACAGCGGTGTAGAAGCCGGGGATCTCTATGGCACAAGTCAAGATAAAATTCAAGTGCATGGTGTCAGACAGACTTGTGGCGTTGATGGATAGCCCATAGTATACGAAAGTGGTGGTAATCCACCAGATGGGAGTGGTGCAGACGCGCCGCAGTAGCACGCGGGAGCGGAAGATGGCGGTGAAGAGGTTAGGCACATCAGTATCATCTTCCCCCTAAAAAGTAAAAAGATTTTATATAAATTTGTAATTGCCATAAAAAAATAATTTGACGTCAAAGAAAAAAATCTTCGAACTGAACACAATCTATTTGTAAGTAATCTATATACTAATCTACTTATACATATACTAATATGAAACAATTTGTATTCCTGTTTGTAATAATTAATAAACACAAAAATTACTGGATGATTTTAAAAATTTCTTTCAGCAGAATGATACTACTTTATCACTAAGTGACATAGGTATATATTTTCTGCTTTCACGTTGGCAAAGCCACTGGCAGGAAGCTAGTAGTTTATATTTCGATACTGACCTTGACTGGGTCTGGCGGGTTACATAGCGCTTCCATCGACTGTTCACTAATCGTCGTCCTGTTACGTTTGGCCACTCGCTGCAGCACTGTTTTTGCCCTGTCGTACTTTTTCTGGGACAATAGCCACCTCACACTCTCCGACAGGATCCAGTAGTAAGAGATGATAAGTAAGCATGGGATGTGAATCGCTAAGATCATATATCTCCAGGGTTCGATAAGCCAAGCTACTCCACCGAGGAGCACCTGACCGATGGCGAACATGGACGAGCATGTGGCACTGGTCAATACACGATACTTCGGGCCCACGAACTCAGTAGCTGGAATAAAGATAAGATTACATCTTTGATGCTATGAACCAGATAGAGGATGTACATGGCACAAATATATATCTTTACATACATAGGTACGCGTGCGACTAATATTACCATAATACATAAATATTTTCGTAATAGTTAAATGCTTACCAAAGATGTAAGAAGAACTGAAAGTTCCAGCACCGAACATGGTTTGTAGAAGCTGCAGCGTCAAGTACATGGGGTAGTTGACGGAAAAAGCTCTGATGATTCCGAAGATGGCTAGATTGGTGACGCTGATGACAAGTGCAACACGTCTTCCGAATGTATCAGAGACGTAACCGGCAAAGGGTAGTACCAGCAAGTTGCCCACGCTGCTGAGAGTACCAGCCAAGGCACGAAGCCAATCTTGACAACCTAGGTCAAACTGATAATTAAACCGATATATTTTAGTTTTCCCATTGACATACATACAGAGGTGTAGTGGCCTTGCCAATTTGTGATACTAACATCATAGACGCAAGAGTTGTCCCGCGCGTAAACAAATCCATCACAATCCTGCTCCCTGTTATTGAACATGTTAGCTGGGCAATAGTCCAGGGAGCCGTTTCCTCCGGCGGGCTCGTATCGGGCACAGGACACAAACCCGTTCGCGTTGTCTGCAGCTGGGATTGCGTTTGTTATCCATTCCGGCCTGAAAACTTCGCTCTTTCCAGTTTCTCCACATTCAGGAATCTGACATCTGTGAATGCAATAAGATTAATGACTACAAGTAACTGATGGCAAAAACATATTTTATTTATTCGTAGCCTCGTAGAGAATTGTCAGAAATCGTACAAACATGCCGATCCAAAATACACAAAACATTGAATGGTTACATAAATACAGCGCAGCGGTCTAATGAATTATGTAAATGTAGAGTCATGAAAATAAACAATAGGCAGATTTTGCGAAACGACAAATAACTGTAACTCCTTCTCTTGCTGATTAATATGCACCTGTGCGGAATGGCGGCGGCAGAGAAGATGTACTCATTCATGAAGGCCGACAGGATAATAGGGACGGAGACGAGCAGCAAGTTCAGAATCTGGTAGCGGCCAAACTGGCCCAGCTCATTCACCAGCACGTCGTCCAGGTCCAGCGGCCTTGCGAACAAGCTGCCCTTGTGGTCGCCTGGACCCTCGGCGTTACTATACCTCCGGTCATTCACCATGACTAACTATTTTTTTCTATTTTCATTTCTGACTTTTGTCTATAACTAGAGCACGCGGCGTCTTCAGCCATGAGCTCCGAAGAAGTGAACCGCAGCACTTCATGTTGAAACAAGAGGAAGTCTTATCGCCCGAATGTACTCGTAGTAATAAAATAATTTAACGATAAACTATTTAGAATCTAGCGATACTACATTGTTTATCATGGACGCGACCCTCATGTGCCGTGCGAGGGCATTATTGAGGCGACGTTAGCTAAGGATCGGTGATCAGACATTGAGGGGTGGAAATAAAAAGTAGTCCGCTAAGTGTAGCTGAATTTCTTATTATTGCAACAAATATGGGACTTTCATCTTGACAAATACACTGAAGAGTACCAACTATCACATCATTTTTACGGCTACGTCAGAAGGAGGTTTATGTTTTTTGATTATCTGCATATTTCTTTGGCACGTCCTGGAGCTATTTATATTTTTATTTATACGGATTTTTGAATTTTGGCTTCAGCAATGTCATTAGATTTGTCTTAATAGTGAGAGTAACACAGTTATTTTTGGTGCCAAATATTATGTTTTATTGTTTCAAGTCATGTATGATATCAAAATAAAGGGCGCAAGAAGACGATTTCAAACTGGCATTACTCCCTAAAATGCAGGAAGTAAAAAAGTTTACAGTGTCAAACATCCTACCGCAAAAACTAGAACTAAACCACTATTAGCAGTCTGATGCAGTCGATAGCGTCAAAATTATAAGTAAAATAAAATAAATTCCACCAATTGCATCAGACTGCTTAAAGTAACTTGTTTTGAACTTTTTAGTATATTATAGTTTTACAAAAGATATGAAGCTTTACAAAAGAGAAATAATGCAGAGCAGTGCATAAATAAATGTTGCCAATGCTTCGATCTAAATACCGTTAATATTCTTCCTTGATTTGTAAGATTCATTGAAAGAATAATAAAAACACTGTTTATCATATTTTATCGTGACCAAGTATAGATATCTGAATATCGGCACGTGGATTTAATAGCCGAAAGGATATATCTATACTCCACAAACATAAGTTTATCAGTTAGAAAACATCTATGCCTACTACAAATTCACACGTAGCCTGAACATCGGGCAGTAAATCTAATGTAACTATCAAGTCAGTCTTTCAATGATGACAATGAACTATTATTTACTTTGAAATGAAATGACAAGCCACCACTATGGTAGCTTTTGGTTTCATTTGAGAGCGTCTTCAGATCCCCTTTTTGAATCATTAAAAAAGTTCTCCCGCTTTAAGTACAGCTAAAAGGAGTCTCAAACTTTAACTGACTCACATCCACACGTATTTCTTCGGTTGTTCTTTGCAATCCAGGGCCACGATGACTCTTTTGTACAATACCACTGTTCTGGTATCAGCCTTTCTTTCCTTGCAAGCCTTGATTTCTGCAAGCAGCAGTGGCCTTTAACGTCCCTGCGACCTCCGACGCCCAGTGCGTCTCCTGCAGCGGCCAGGACGTGAGTGAGGTAAGCACCTGAATGATGCCATAAATGAGGACGCCGTGGCGCCTCTCTAATGGTCCTCGAAAAGGAAACTTATAACCGCGATTGTGGTATGTGGCATGTGGCGAGCTTATCTGCATTAGCTTTAACATAACTCTTGCCAGCTTAGGACTGTGTAAATATCATTATTTTATGGACTTTCTTATGTCATGCTTCTCGGATTTGTGCGTTTGTGATTTTACATTCATGTGTTTCCCAAAACTTTGACAATTACGTCAACCCAACGCGCTTTTGGATGACCTTAACGTCTTCGAGCACCATATCGTCAATGTTTATTCTATTATTATTTATCTATCAACTACCTGGGTTATTATTTCTATCGGTCAAGTTAAATGGTGATAAATTGCTCTGTAATCTCTGTACGCAGTGTTAACAATAAGTAGTGCAGGGCATTTGCCTCACACATGTATCTTTATTATTATACAGCATGCCTGTGATAAACTTATAATAATAACTTTTAAATACCTAATTCGTCATGATAGTAATTATTTGGAGTTATTTGTTACCTCGAAATCCTAGGAACACCAAAAACTATTACATAGTTACTATTATCCGACTTAAATTTTCTGGCAATCCGACGAATTTCGGAGGAGATTCTTTGTTACCAGTTTGCCCTTAAAACAAAACTTTGATCACTAATCCTTCTGCCAGGCAGGCTAGATTGAGTCAAACATGCTTGCCGGGCTGGGGTCAGCCTAGATACGGGTAAATTATATGTATAATAATAGTATATAAATAATGAGCTTTAAAATATATAAATATATATGAATATTACGATTTTACAACCCTTTCATCACTCTGCGCGACTGTGATACCAACTGGCTCTGCTACCATCTTACTTGTTCACTAATATTGAATGCCCGAGCAACAATAACTGATATAATTTGAACCTGTGTGCCAAAAATAGAATGTGCATATACGTAAGTAGGTACATACTTACAGTAAACAAGCAAGGCAAGGCATGTTATCTACTTAGATAAAGTGCAGGCGAAGGCTTGAAATTAATAAAAACATAAAACTTTATAATGAGTCAATAAAAGTGTCAATTGTAGCAAAGTGCCAAAATTCGAAAATAGTGCTTATATTTGCTACTTAAATATATTTAATGGTTTTGGATACCTACATACTAAGCTCCTTTAGGTTAGAAACAGCGATCGGTAGCGCAACTCATACGGCCGAGTTAAACGAATTAGTGATTGGAGATGATGGAAAAGAAGCGTAATCGGGGTAAAGAGAAGAGATCGAGTAAGGGTGAATGCTTTAAAAAAAAACACAAAGTTTTAAAATGTAGAAAAACTGCTGTTGTGGGTGTTCAATATACTATCGGATGATTAAAGAAAACTTGACTATGATGAAATAAATGTCTTTAATTCTGACTCCACAATAGTTCGTTATTACTAACTACGTACTATGTATGTGTCGAGGCAGGGCGGTGTAACGTAAGCGACTGGCGAGCCTTGCGCTCGCGCTCCCGTATTTCATCAAAATTGCAACTCAGCGAATCGCAGTTACTAAGCCGCCACACTGCTTAAATCTCTGAAATGGCAATGGACAGGCGATGCGTTGAAAGATAGAGAGGAAAAATGGACGAAATTAATAACAGAGTTGTAACGAAAATATATGGAAAGAAATACAAAGGGCGTCAAACGACAAGATGGGAAGATGAGGTAAAAAACAAAACAAAAATAGCAAACAACTAACTAGAATGGAAAGCTATTGAGGAGGCTTTTGTTGAAGGACCAGTTAACCGGTTTATTTATCGTTTGCCGGTTTAATCATAAACGATGGAAACGAAGGAAAAATGTGGGTGCAACATTATTCTACTCGTAGCGATATACGAGCAGAAAAATGTTGCACCCAGTCGCTTCGCTCGCATGGGATTAGAAAGTACCAAGCGAACAAACTCCTGGGTTAAAATATAACAAGCATCCTATGGTGACGGCCCCGACTAACGAGTTGTAGGTCGCGAGTTCAAACCCAGCCAGGCGCATTACTTTGTGTAATTTATTTCATCACCACTGCTCTCAAAACGGTGAAGGAAAACAGCATGAGGAAACCGGCATGTCCTAGAACCAAAAAATTCGAAAACATGTGACATCCACCAACCCGCACTGAGCCCGCGTGGTGGATTACGGCCCATTCTCTCTCCTAGAGAGGAGGCCTGAGTCCTAGCAGTGGGAACATTAAAAGGCTGATTATGCTTATGCTAAGCATCCTATGTCCTATTTCATCCAATCCGTTCAGCCGTTCGAGCGCGAGGGAGTAACAAACATACACACACGCACATACAAAATTTCACCCGTATCTAAACATTAGTGATTTTTTTATTACTATTGATACAATAGAAATTAAGTAGGTACTGTGTCTACTTAGAATGCCGAAAAATATAAAAACTAAGGATAAAAGAGCAAACGAATCGAGCTCAAAAAATTTGATAGCTTGTTTTAAGGGTAAAGGCGACTTCTACCACCCCTAGCAGTACCTATGTCATCTCGGCCTTAACCCTCTTAGCCCAAGGGTACTTAAATACGGCTGTAGGTAAATACGTGTTGATGACTAGGGACAAAATGCAGACGTTGATAACACAATAATGACAACTTTTGATAGTAATCAGGGGCAAAAACGTGATGCCAATTGAAAGAGAATCGGTTTTTTGTCGTACCTTATCATAATTATTTATTTGATTCGGGCAGATACTTGACATACTAAAAAAGCTTTAGCAACGCAGCCCTAATCCGGTTCCAAAATAAAACATTTTGATACAAATGGAGAAAGCTTGTTATTGCGAACGAAGTAGAAATCAAGGTGTTTTGGAGAATGCTGCAGTGACAAATTTCCACGTGTATCAAACGACGTTTTTCAGTATACTTACTAAAACACTAATAGACGGGGTTTACACGCAACTCGTGGGGGTCCCTAAATGTAATGAATTGTGGTGGGGGCGAGCTCGCGCACTTTTCCGTACTAGTGCGAAAAATTGTAAATTGCGTGCCTAAAAATGGTAAGGATAAGAGTGGATTTTCTGGTAAGTGTATTGAAAAATCATTTCATGCAGTTTCTTCAGAAAAGTTTCAGGGTTAGAAGTAGAATGATAATTATGGCGAAACAGCATTTCAGAGGTTTTTCTTAAACCCACACCTGTTCCTTCTTTGCCTTCGTTCCAGGGTTTCGGGGTTGTCTTTCGTACCACCCATGGCCCCAGAAGGCTTCGACTCTCCCAGGCCCATACGGTTTTGCTGACATCTCCTTGAAGCGCGTGTGTCATCTTTTTTTAAAGCTTCGAACATTTACATTTGCAAGGGCAAACAAACCGATCGCGACGGGCGAGATGCTCGGCTAGGGTCGTCAAGCCACCGAAACGTTTATTTTGTCGGTGCAATATTAATTGACTGAATTATAATTTAATCTCCTCCTTTATCTTAATCTCTAACATAATCACCCGAAAAGTATGTTTAAAGTGATATATTAAGATAAGTATCGATATGTCTTCGATTAGATATGTCAGCTAATAATGCGACACATTTAAACGTTTACTGTCCTTGTGAACATTGTTTCTGCTTACTAGATTAACGTACTTTCCGATTTGAAAGCGTCACCGGTAATAATCAATTGTTTTTTTTGTTTTAATTTCAGTCATTTTATCGGCAATCTGTAAAATCATTTTTATGGAATACCTAGGCATTCTATAGAGTGCTAAAAACGTTCAAGCAATGTACAAAATATATATTTTTATTAATACCCCTAGGCATTCTATGGGCGAATGGGCAGCCATCAACGTTGTAATGGCGCGGCGATCGATGTAGATAAGTCAACGGCCTATTTCTATGAGCAGGGTATAAAGGAATCTAATTAACCTGTCCAAGTCTATATGTACAGACAAGTTCTGGAGCTCATAAAACACTCGCTCTTGGACTGATTCGAATCGAATAGATTTTCCCTTCGATCAAAGGACCCTTTAGGGAACGACCCTTCAGTTGGCAGTAATAGCTTAGAGTATGCTACAAGAGCCGTAGTATACAGTGCTCCGAGTAACGGCTTAGAGGATCAGCGACTTCTTATAGAAGTTTTTTTTTCACTTAGGTGGTGTCAAAAAGAGTTGTGGCGGATAGGGGTCATTTTTCATATTTTCAAGCACAGCCGCACGATACATCGAACTCAGAGCTAAATGCAGATAGCGGTGTCAGGATATGAGCATAAATGGAGTTAATAGACAATGTACCTACTCCAAAGTGAGGAATTATACAATGTTGTTAGATAGGGAAGAATTGCAGTCCTTCCTAATGGAGGGAAATATCGGCGCTCCATCTAAATTGATTAGGGTAATTAAGAATCGTAAAGAGGTATCTTTGGCATGTGCCAAAGATGCCTATTTACGATACCTCGCGGCCGCGATATAGATCGCTATCTGGATGTAAAACAAATCTACGCAAATATGTGTCATATTGATAGTAATGTATACATTATTGTCAATAAGTGTCTTCCTTTATTTTTTAATAAAAAAAATAAAGGAAGACACGACTGACTACAAACATGCGTTTTTAACTCTCTCCACAAATCTTGAGGTATTTCCATTCGACAAGCGATGATAACCGTCCCGCACAACGGCAACTTCGTAAAAACCGAGAAAAATAAACAATTCAAAAATCTTAACTTGATTTGTAAGATTTAAAAAATATGGGGGATTTGAACTCAACGACTACTTTACCGATAGTTCTGTCAGTTAATGTGTCACGCACCTGCCGAAGATCGCAGCGGTATATCGTGGTCACGGTCTACATAGGGGTTTACCTAGATGATTATAAAAACAAAATGTTTTATTCGTACAGAGCGGTCGAAGGCAAGCATTAATATAATATGATCTGACTCATGATTGGAGTCGGCACAAACACACAACTGAGCTACTGAGGTGCAACTGAATCGATGTGTTAGCACCGCCATCCATGTAGAAATAAGGAGAATCGAAATAGGGACCGCGATGTAAATATCTTTTAAATATATATAAAAAAAATGCAAATACCTTTATACCAACTTAGCTTTGCATACGTCAATGTCTCAAAACGAAAGTGTAAGACCAGTGCGTGTTGCCAGATATGACATATAGTTCCGAAACGTGGTCGCTCACAATGGACCACATCAGAAAGCAAAAAGCCACCCAAAGAGCAATTCAAAGAGCTAAGCTTGAAGTTTCATTGCGTGATCGTATTAAAGATATCCTCAGGAGAACCAAGGTTATCAATATAGCCCGAAGAATCGCCAAACTTAAGTGGATGTAGGCAGAGCACTCTGCTCACAGAACAGATGGTTGATGGGGCTGAAAGGTTCTGAAGTGGCGGCTATGTACCGGAAGACGCAGGATTGGAAAGCCTCCCACAAAGTGGACCGATGACCTGGCGAGCGTAGCGGGAATCCGATGGATGCCAGACGCACAGGGCCGGATATGGCGACGTTTGGGGGAGTCCTATATCCAACAGTGGACGTCTTCGGCTGAAATGATGATGATGATGGACTTTGCTAATCGGGCATAATCTTTGAAAGTCTAATTAACTCGGTGGCTTATCTGATGATTGCGCGCCAACAGTTCATTCAAGACAATTGATGCTTATATTGCAAGTTAACCCTTATCGTTTTTTCATTGTTGCTATCTGCAATAGATTTGGAAAGAAGCTATATGTAATCCAATGCAATTATGGCTCTTTGTCCTCAGCTCCGATAAAAATCTAAAGGAATTAAAGTCGTAAAGGTATTAAATTGAGTTTGTTAAACCCCTTCTGGGTAGATGTTAATTATGTTATCGTAGATTATAATAGATGCGGGCTTTTCGCAATGTTTTCTGGCAATTCGGTTTTAGTGATTTCGTAGATCTTATGTGAATATTGCTTATAGTCGTTGTCTCTTAAGCTCGCTCTCGACAGGTGTACCTACACCACCGCGATAATCGGTTTCCCCCTTTAGGCAAGTTTGGTATAGTCAGGTTATGCACAACAATTTAAAGTTTTGAGGTATGCGAAACAGAGTATAAATTCCCGCAAATCTTCATTTAAAAAGGGAGGATCTTCCGACCAGACGATAGGTAATTTCGGGCTGTTGTGTATGTTCAAATTGTGTGGAATACTCTAATTGCAAGATGCAGGATATCGATTTTTTTTTAGTTCGTGGCACTATAAATGTCATTATATCAGCATATTTGCCCAATCCGCCGATACGTTCACAGTGCTTTTTACCTAAGAACTATCCCCTGGATGATAGAAGATTTCCAGATTTACAGAATGTTTTGAATGGTTTCATTAAACATCAAAAACTTGCCAAACAATTTCAATAATTCTTAAAATAATACATTTTATCCATGTTGTCTTGGGACAATTCGCGCCTCCCACGCGGGTGAATCCGCTGATAGCAGCTATTATTTTATACTTTTCCTAGACAAGCTTGGTATTACTATTGTGTATTGTATTACTACTGTACTATATTATTGTGTATAGCAATAATTGGGCTTCAGATTTATGTACTGTATGTTATTTTTAACTGTGCTGATTGTCTTAGTCTGTAGTCTGTCACTGTACTTATTAAAATAATATAAAATAAAATTACGTAGATTGACTGGACATTCTACATAATACCAAAATCTTTGATGAGTGGAAATCAACCGCCCATCAAAGCCATCACCGGCTCCCTGTAAAGGGTATGGACCGAACGATACCCACGTAGAGCCTCCGACAGGAGGTGTCTGGACCCCCAAGGTTGAACAGGAGCCGCTTTAGGGTAGCCCCGGTCCACTCCAGTTTGGGATTCAGACGTCGAAAGTGCTCCATGAAGTTCCACTAACAATCGAGGACGAGTCCCAGGTACTTCATGGTCGACCCGACGTCGATGCGAACTCCTCCTATCGATATTTGGGAAATTCTATAATTATAATACCTGAATAATATTTTGCCAGTAGCAGTAAAAATCGTTATGAGATATTGGATATGTGTAGTTACTTAGTAGACATATTACTAAAATTAAATAAGTAATAAAAATAGCTACCTGAGTACATGATATTACCTACAAGGTTGTGTAAATGTAAAACCTGCTTCCGAAGAACCACTAACTACCAAAATGCAAGCTTAACTTGGTTTAGGAGTTAGTAGATCATTTAGGTACTGTGTACTAATTATTCAACCAACCAACGAATTGTACCTATGTTCTAGACTAGACTAGACTGTTTAAGGTAATTGTAGTATACTTATTAATGACATCAAATTGTATTTTTATTATTTTTGACATTTTATTTTTAATTATTAATGTGAACAAATTGTACAATTATATATTTTTTTTCTTTTCTGACATTTTAAAACATACGAATACAATTATTAAGTATTAATTTAAATATGGGACTACAGTTTATACTCATAGTAATGATAAGTAATGATAAGTAATTAGTTGAAATGAATTAAACGAAATAATAAACACTTAGATATGAAAATTAAATAGGTACTTATATTAGCGCTCTTCCTCTCTCCTACCATTTATAATGTTGCTGTGCCCGACAGGGTCCAGAATTGTTTCTATTTTTTATTATTTATCACCTGACATGTACATTATGGATTGCAATAAAGATTTGAGATTTGAGATTAGTTTTGGAGCGAAATAAAAAATATTATTATTATATCTATACTAACTATATTTTAATAACTTATAGAACTGCTTATTTCATGGTAGTTACCTAGTTTGTATCCATAAACATAACAGGAATAGGAAAAAATACTCCGTTAGATTTTGGTAGATTTCATAAAATTTATTAAACAGATTATTTTGTACACACACAGACACAGTAGTGTGTTCACCAAAACGAACAAGAGCTTACATACGTTATTACTAGTTTGTACTTCGTTACCCGTATTATATTATATTTAAATGTCGTCACATAAAAAGGTTTAGTTAACAGAGTAAAGGTCCATTACAGAGTCTATGAAAGAATAATTGATGTATTTATTTATTAAAACTTCTTGCAACCCAAAGGTACAAAGGCGGACTTAATGCCTTAGGTATTTTCTACCAGTCAACTAAAGGTAGTGAAGTGAAAACATGGCAGGCACATAAAAAAAATAACAAGAAAACAAGGGTATAAGTAAAAAAAACGGCTTCACTACAAAAAAAAAACATCCAAAATGAAGATGGTGTTTCTGCTTTTGTTTCTTCGCAACTTTAATTTCGGAAATCGTTAATATATAAACGATTTCCGAAATTAAAGTTGTTTTAAACAAAACACACAACTGAATTGAGAACCTCCTACTTTTTTAAAGTCACTAAGAAATAGAACAGCATTCAAAATGCATTCAGAGGTGCACAAAAGCCTCATTAGTAGGTACTTATTATAATTTTGTAACTATTAAATCTGAACTGAAACTAATAAGTAGATTGATATTCTATTGCATAATAGCGTATTTGACTATATATCTACTAAACATTTACTATTTTATTTATTTTCTATACAAGTTTACTACACAATGTAACATCTTATATCGGCAAATATGGCTCTGTACAAAGGTTGTACTATCAATCACAAGTTAAGAAAAATTAAAAAATACTTGGACATAAAATACACCGTCTATGGTAAACTGATATCATAAGTATGCGATTGACCGTTGACTGTACTTACACCTACACTACACTCCACCGGTCATCACGATCATCACTAAAACTTAAACTTATTATAAATTGAACATTTAAAATATCTCGATTGATTTTCTTCATTATTATTTGGTGTTATGGCCGCAATAGAATTCCACTCTCTGTGAAAATGTCACACAAGTGTAACGGCCATTTTGTTCTAATCACTCAAGATTACTAACGTATTTATTAGCATCTAACATATTTAATACTACATTGGCAAAAACACTTTTACTTAGAAATGAAAGCAGTGTTTTACACCAAATTTGAATTATATAATGATGGTTATTGTGAGTCAACAAAAAATATGCTATCGCAGACTTTGTTTTAGAACTTCTTGCGAAGAAAATTTTCAGTAAACTACACAACAACATATTTCCAACAAAGAAGGAAGTTTTCATGTCAAATTCAAGCAAATTTAAGCGCTTTTTTTTGCATAAGATTTGATGAAGAACTAGGATAGCAATAATAATATTCCACAACCATCACACAACGCCGTCTAGTCTCAAGCTAAGCAGAGCTTGTGTTATAAGTACTAGACGACTGATAAACATACTTATATATTTCTAAATACATACATATTATAGATAAATTACACCCAAACACAGAACAAATGATCGTGCTCATCACACAAATGTTTGTCCTGGGTGGGAATCGAACCCACGATCTCCAGCGTAGCATTCATGGCCACTAACCACTAGACCAACAGGCCAGTCAAAAAAATGAAAGATGGAAGAATTACTAAGAGCAACTAATGAACGAAGAATTCTCCAATGACGCAATACCTTTCATACTACCCTCTGGCGGACCTATAAAATACATATCGGCTGAAGAGATGAAGAAAGCTACATACAAAATAAATTGTAATAAAGCTACTGGCTCTGACTAGATACCAGCTGCTATATGGAAGAAGTTAAGAGACGCTGCACTTCTTGGCTTGCCAAGCTCTTCAACCGTATTATAAAGGAAAGCAAAATCTCAGAATTCTGGCTTGATAGCATCATAGGCACTTTATACTAACAAAAATAGGATATTTCCTTTTCGGAAGAATGGCCTCTAGATTAAGCGATAGGTATTTCTCGGATGACTGAGAATCAATACGATTTTTCCCCTGGCAAATCAACCATCGATACCATATAGACAATTAGAGTTGTGGTGGAAAAACATCATTCTAATAGGGATAATTGTTACCTTGTATTCATCAAAATAGTAAAAGATTTCGACAGGGTGCCTCGAAACCTTGTATGGCAAGCAATGAGAGCCCAACATATCCCAGAGTACTACTGAGCACTCGTATAATATATATTTATGTATTGAAACGCCAAAACGCACGTCAAAAGCCCCGCTGGTCTCACTTAGCCATTTTACTTAGAAGTTGGGGTCCACCAAGGCGCTGCTTTGAGCTCGTTGCTATTTAACACGTACAAAAACCAACTTCAACATGTATATTTTATGCAGATGACAAAGTTCTAAACATCAAATCAGTAGGTAACACAAATAGAGCGCTATGGGTTACGCATAATCATTAACTACTGAGCAGACCATGACTACGGCCCATGGAAAAGAAATACGAACGCTGTTCGTGTTAATTCCACACGAGCAAACTGATAATGTTCAGATGGGCTGGAGGTTATAACTTGGTTAGACAAAGTTTGAATTGAATATGTCAGAAGATCGTTTAAGGTAATACCGATTACCATGGCACAGTCGTATCCTTAGATAAAATGACGACCAACCCATCAAAAAGGCTCTAAATAACCCCAACGGACCACGAGGAAGAGGACTACCACCCTCCACTCGGTGTTCAAATATGCAGAAAGAAATCCAACAAGCGAGCCTGAGTACATAGACAAGCCAAAACAGAGCTCACTGGTGTAGACATACAATTACCCCAGCTAAACTGGGAAGAGGGTTGGACAAAGAAGATTTGATAAAGAACTATGGAGATAGACCATGTAAATGTCCTATGAAAATCTTTCAAGATTGCTGCAATCACATATAATAATAATAATAATATAATATTCTACAACTATCACACAAGGCCGTGTAGTCCCAAGCTAAGCAGAGCTTGTGTTATGGGTACTAGACAACTGATAAACATACTTATATAGTTCTAAATACATACTATAGATAAATTACACCCAGACACAGAACAAATGATAGTGCTCATCACACAAACATTTGTCCTGCCAAATTAACCCACGACCTCCAGCATAGCAGTCAGGGCCACTAACCACTAGACTAACATATCTGAACATTGTTAACACCATTTTATATATCTCGCCAGTATAACTGTAATATGCCAGTAGAACGGTAATATATGATGCCATCGATCCTATTATAATTAAAGATCCATTTTTCTATTATACTAGCTGACCCGGCAAACGTTGTTTTGCCATATAAATAATTTCCTTGTCTAAAAAATAAAAAAAAATTTTAGGGGTGGACTACCCCTAACATTTAGGGGGATGAAAAATAGATGTTGGCCGATTCTCATAGATACCGGATAATCACAAAAAATTTCATCAAAATCGGTCAAGCCGTTTCGGAGGAGTATGGCAACGAAAACTGTGACACGAGAATTTTATACATTAGATTAAAACCGCTACTCCGCAGCGATCTTCTTTTTGTCCATGTTTTCGGCCTGCTCGATGGTGTCAGGCAGATGCTCCTTCAGCGTTTCTGGGGTTAGCAGCATCAGCAGCCCCGCCGTGCCCGCCATCACACCGAACAACAGGTACGGAAGTGCTTCCATGTACGCCATCTAAACAAATAGGAAGGTATAGATAACGAATGGAATCTCCTGACGTAAATACTTACATTAAAGGACAACGAGACGTTATGAGGACGCCTCAGCAACCGCTGCGTTTATTCGCATTAAACACAATTGACATCTTTGAATAAATTTTAGAATTGATGCTGAGACCTTCTGCCGCCTTTAGATGCTGCTGGCGGGGTGCCAAGCCAAGTGAGAGGCAGACGATGGCAGGCTGGTAAGACTATCTATGAATAACGGTGTAGCACCGTAACGCTGATACTACCGGTAACATTCCAGACTGTTTTGGTACTAGTGGATAATCATTGTTAATGTAAATTATACTGACGAGCAGCGGTGTCTGCGGCGCCACCACCGCGCCTATCCTGCCGATCATGGAGCAGGTGCCGAGCATACTGTGGCGCGCCTGCGTGGGGAACAGCTCTCCTGTGTAGATGTAGATGCTGCTCATCGCCATGCTGATACAAAGTTTGCCCAGCATGTTGAGGGTTGTTTGTAGCCATGGTATTGCTGCAATTAAAAAGATGTATGTTAGTGTTAACATAAACTCAGTCTGAAAAGGAATACTCGAAAAAACGTACCGTTTGTAGTCAAAAATAAAAATAAAAACGAAATCCTAAAATTGACCACGAATATTTGTCAAAATTGGTAAATTCATAATAGAATCAATCATTCATAACAACTGCTATTAGAAAATACTACGCGCAGTGTTTTTCCGTTTTCATCGTCATTTATTCATTCATAATCAATAGCCTGTACAATATTATTTTCCATAAATTGAGTGACATTTTTGGATACATACAAACGCTAATAACTTTGCCGTTTATGAATATTATTTATTGAGACTTTACTTAAATAAAAACAAGACCTTTTCTCATAAACCTTATAAGTTTTTGTACTAATTAAAAATGAGTGGTGTATACACGCATGTTTTTTTAATAGTAACCTTATTATCTCAGAAGTAAGAAAACCTGCTGTGTTTTAGCAGTAATATAAAACAAATGCGAGTCGGAATCGCGCAGTGAGGGTGCCGTATTTTAACTTTATTACTAAACGTAATTTATCTGTTTTCATAGGTAAGTTTACCTATGACAACAGTTAAATTCTCGAACTGAGTTACGAAGATTTTTCCAAAACGCAAAAAGAAATAGCTGACGTAACTACTTTACAGTTTTCAGATTTTTTCCTATACTTATGCTATGAGCCCTTGTTTCATGCCAAATTTTATGATTCTAGGTCAACGGGAAGTACCCTATGAATTTTCATTCTATTGAGAGTGTCGAAATATACGTTTTTTGCGATATAAATGGCCGTATCTGTTTTTTTCGTTAACTCAGAAGTTTGTTTTTGTCACAGCTTCAAGAGACCTACTAAACCTAAACCTAAGTATATATGGTTATAATTTCAACTCGATACCTCCACGTGTTCCCGAGATAAAGGGTCGTGACAGACATATAGACAGACAGACGGACAACAAAGTGATTCTATAATGATTTCGATTTTTCCTTTAGAGGGATGGAACCCTAAAAGAATTGAAAGAATACTTACACATAGGAACAAAAGGTAACGCCACAAGCGACAGACCACAGACAATGAATGCCGTCATGGTGGACCTTTTCCTGCCGAACCTATTGAGTGTGAGCCCGCTGAGGCAGTACCCGGGGATCTCCACCAGCGACGTCAGGATGTAGTTTACGTAGCTGCTGCCCGCCAGTGACACCGAGTTAATGGACAGTCCGTAGTACACAAACATCAGCGTGATCCACCAGAACGAGCACACCAGCAGACGGAACATCAGCTTCCGCGATCTTACTACTTGCATTAGTATAGACCTTTTATCTTCCTCTATTGGATCCTTATCATCTATTTGGGGAAGTTTTTCAGGTTCTTCAGTCAACAGTTTAATGGTGTCCGAAGATAGTTTCTTTCTATTCATCTTTGCGGCTTTGAAGATAATTTTGGCAGCTTCCTTATTTCTCCCTTTGCTGAGTAACCAGCGAACACTCTCATCTATGAGCCAGTAGTATGTAATGAAGATGACCGAGGGTGCATAGATTACCAGGGTGTAGGTCCTCCAATAGGGGACGAGCCACGCCACGCCTGCGGTCAGAACCTGACCCAGGGCGTATGTGCTGGAGATCAGGTTACCACCCAGCACCCGTTTGTCTAAGCCAACCATCTCGAGTGCTGGAACGTGTAAATACAAGATTAATAAATATATATATATTAGATTGAATGTATGGGATTAAATCTGTTATTTTATGATTGTCGTCGAAAATAATAGACCTGGCAGAAAGTATAGAACTCATCAAGTATTTAAAATGTTTGATGTGAAGTGCCAAATTTCAATTTCGGAAGTCGGACGTAATTAAAGAAACTAAACCATAGATATCGACAGACCGTAGCCCTAGAGCAGCCAGCAGGCAGGCAGCAGTAGGTCTGTAGCTGTCTTACTTTTAATTTTATGTAAAAGTTTGTGTGTTGTGTACAATAAAGAATCTGAGCATCAACTTCCGAAATTAAAGTTACTTTTCACGTTTTCTTTAGCTGTACCCAACAACTGAAAAAAATGCTGTACCTAAATAATGTACAAATTCTTGGCTTTCACAGCTAGGGAATATATTTTTTAAACTATTTATAAATCAGTCAAATTGTGTTCTATATCGCCAGATTACAGCCAATAAACCGAAAAATGGCAAGGTTGCATTGTTTTATTGTAGAATTTTGGTGCTTTATTTCCAATTTCTTAATCTGTTGTCTAATGTCAGTTGGATGGTACTTTATGACCAGAAATATAATAACCTATTTCCAATATTTTTTAGTTTTAGTGTAATATTTAAGTAAAATTAACACTGAAACTAGTTTATACTAATATTATAAAGGGTTTTTTTTTATTGGGTGGGAAAAACCTTCTTATGACAAATCTCGCTCTTGGGCGGAGCGGGAGATAGTGTCAGACTTTTACTGACTAAAACCCACTCCTGTTCCTTCGTTGCCTTCGTCCCAGGGCCCCGGGTTTCGTTTTCACACTACCCATGGCCCCAGTACGCTTCGACCCAGCTGGGCCGCTACGATTTGCTGACATCTCCTTGAGGCGCACGTGGAACAGTACGCGCCGTTGACGACTTGGGCTCAGTCTGGACAGTTACCGGACGGTCGGACGGCGAGCCACCCATTGCTCGCCGTCCGCAAGCCCGCGCCTACGGTGGCCGGAAATCGGGATCAGAATCCCGGAAAGCTGCTTTATTCCTAAGTTACGTAGTCTATATTTTAAGTACGTGGGCGAAGCCGCGGGCAAAAGCTAGTCTTTTATAAATATCTAAATATTAAAATTACAATTAAAAATCAGCAAAATAAACAGAGTGCTTTTTATTACATAATTCTATAGGCAATAGGTTCTGTACACCAAAACAAGTTAAGAAACAGTGGTAATACAGTTGATAGGGAAACAGTGATAACCACAGAGTTATATTACTCTGTGGTGATGGAGAGAGATCACAATAGACGGCAGGAACTAGGAACTAATGTATAATATCAAAATTACGTAATGTATTAAACAAGTCAGCAATCATGAAAATTTAGCGATAATAAAACACTCAATTGATTCCTTGGTACCGGCATGGAGAACGCCGTGACATTATTGACGAGTCACGTGAGCGGAACCTTTTGTAGGGGCGACGGTTACTTTTTGAATTTCTTTGGACATTAAGGAATAGTCTAGGACAATCCGTCAAGTACTTCTAACACTTTAAACGGGATCACCAGCACACTCGGCTTACCTAAACAACCGGGTCGGTTACGGTAACGTTACGTGAAATAACAGTGATTATGAATTAGTGTAACTGTTTTTTTATTCTCCGCTATTTATACACCCTCTACCAGTAATATACAAATATTTGGTCTGTGCAGGAATTGAACTCAGCCTAATTGCTTAACCGCTGCGTAAACCGTGCCATTAACATAAACAAGATGACTGTGCTTCAATAGGATTTTTTTAACCAACAGCTTACCCAGAATGAAGCCAGTACTGAAGAGGCCACCTCCCATGAAGGAGTCCAGGAACTCGAAGCACAGGTACATGATGTAGGATTTGGAGAAGGAGCGGATGATGCCCATCAACACGGGGCCCACCGCTGTGAGTGTCAGGACTGTGCGACGACCGTAACTAGAAGAACATGAAGAATAATAATTATATAAAGTTTTTTTTTACTGTTGGAATATTTAAAAGCATAATTTATACATGTAGGGATTTCAATGAATAATAGTAATAAATAACAACGACTTTGAAATTATCCTATCAAGATAAAACGAGATGAGCTTAAGAGCGCCTGAAAAATCTTCCTCTTCATTGATCTTCTTTTCAGCGTGGCGCTGATAAATATATTCTATTTTCTGTTATAAATTAAATTCCTTGCTCAGTATTCTGCCACGGCAATACCATCTGCAGACATTGTCATTAGATCTTTACGTGAACAGGTAACAAGGCACGTAACCCAAGATGAAAGGTAGGACTTGGTCTGCGCGCACAATCAATGAAGATCGGAACCGTCCAAGAACTGTACTGAACTGAATCTGTGGAGATTATCTTTGCTGCCGATCTTGACCTGGTCAAGGCAACGCGTGCCCAGGTGAGAGGCTCTGCGACGGCTGAATGAAATCATAAGGAAGTTCAAGCATCTCCCGACAAAGCTTTTACTCCGAGGTGGTGTTGGATGGTGTGAGTTGTTCTGTAGTTTCATCCTTTCTATGCAACTACCCATGGCCCTGCGAATTTCTGGGGGTGCGACGCCGATAAGTAGATACAGCATTCCTTCCGATGCTGTAACCATTTATCGGCTTTGCACGTTGTGAGTTGGTTTAAAGCAACGAGTGAAAATTCGCCACATCTCATTAGGTGCTGTATTTACTAAGTTGGTGTGGGCGGAGCGGACTGTCCAGTATGCCCGTAAACATACTAAACAAGCATATTCACTAGCGGAGAAGCAGAGCGCAATTCCAGTCATTTGCAGCACTTGGGGAGACGCCCCCCAACTGTCCTATAGTTGTAAGGTGATGTAGCGTAGGGGGTTTCTTGCATGCACTTTCTGTTTAATTTTCTCGCAATTCTTCCTATAATTGAGGGACCTGTCCAGAGCGACACCGAGACATCCTGATGTCACAATAGTCGTAATATCAACATTATCCACGTGATTGAAACATTATATACCAGCCTACCAACAACTTTGCAGTTTCTCGTCTGGTCGGATGATCCTCCCTTTACCATAGATGTTGCAGGACTCCCTGTCCCGGATACCAGTACAGGTTCGATACGAAACAATAAATAAGTAGTTATCATTGATACAAACTTACATATCCGATATATAGGCGGTGATGGGCATCGCTCCGAACAGGCCGGCGACATGGATGGTGCCCACCAGCGTGCGTTTCCACTCCTCACACGCCAGGTCGAACTGAAAAGTACGGACATTAAGTCACTACACGCCCAACATGCACAGCTATTGCTTGTGACTGGATCTCTTGGCAGAAGTCTGTGTTGTCCCTATAAAAATTATAATTCTTTAAGGCTTGAGTCAAGACCAGTGCAGTATCAAATAATACACACCCCGTGTTATACGTGGACAAATGACGAGGATTTGGATCCTTGGAGCTAGAACTCAGTTTGGAATTAAAGTAACCTTGCTCAAAGTTTACAAATTGCAAAATGCGTATGTATTATTCGTATTTTAGATTTTTGATTCGTAGCGGAATTTCACTAAGTCGTTACACGGAGTTATGTAAGTAAGAACTGTTGCCACCAAACCGCTGTGGCAGGGACCAAGGGCACTCACCGCGTTGCAGGAGGCCGTGCGGTTTTTGCGTATCATCCGAATGCTCATTTATTGCCGCTTCCGTAGCAACCGCCCCCACACTGAAGCCCCGTAGTGGGCTATAGACTACACGATCTCGAGCACGAGCTTTCTGGTCTCTCTAGATTGGGCAGAAGCCGCTTGAAGGCAGTGTCGGTATCCCCGTACCTTCCGGATATTTCAATGGCCTTTGAAGCCCATTTCGGAGATTAGAAAGGTCACCATGACTGTTCACAAAGATTGTTGTACAAAGAATAGGCCAATAAGCAACGAATTGTCAGGAGTCAATTCAAGCATTCTCAAGTGGTATGAATCAAGTTTATAGTTCACGTGAATATTTTATCACGATTCCATAAAGTCTAAATAGGTTGAAAATATCTTCATCATGAGCTAAAAAATGAAAGAAGTCTGTCAATGCCTTTTGTTTATCGTTATGAATTCGTGATTTTCCCGCAATTGATAAATAATCATAAAACTTGAAGTCATTTTGATTTTTTTTAAGTTCAAGTTAGGGAACTTTCCTATGAATCTACTAATTGATTAGTTAATTTTATCACTACTAATTATAAGCAAACTTCACTATCAAGTTATCAAACTGTAGTTTATGTATATTTTGGCGCGACCCGTTTGTCACTATTGATGTCTTGAATTACATTTTTCATATCATTGCTATTGATTTTTATCCGAATAAAGCTTCAACTTAGCTTCAGCTTTGTTGTGGTCACTTTGTCTACCACTTTGCGATCATCATCCTAAAGACGTAATCGGTTTTCGGATGGAATAGTCTCGCAGCAATCGCCACTTAGGTATCTAAACTCATGGGCTACCGGTGTGCCTAATTTCCTTAAAACTCATTCAGGCGTTCGATCACACAGGAGTAACAAACGTACACATACACATGCATGGCGTGATTAGGTAAATAATGTGACGATTAACGATAGCAGAAGCCTTCATGAACCATCAGTGTACAAGATGCTTATATTCTCAAACTGTTGCGGAGTAGGCACTGGTGTGTCACGATCAACAAGGCACGCACGCTTACCCAATAACACTGTACCTAACCTGGAAATAAAATCCAGGACCTCACTAAACAGTCTTGCAAGAAATCACCAAGTGTTATGGTAAAATATAAGGTAACCTGTACCCACCTCTGCAACAATAGTGTTGTGGTTCTCGTATACCCAAGAGGTGCAGCGCTTGGTCTCATTCGCGCTGAAACTGGAGGGTGCACACTCCTGCGCCGTGGGCACTAGGCGCTCGCAGCTGGCCCAAGCGTCCGGCAACGCCCAAGTTCCCCAATTGCCCGTGACGAACTCCGGAGGGGTTGACTCGCATTGCGGTACCGCGCATCTGGAAAACACCATTTTTCATTTGGCCTCATCAGCAATAATCTTCATTCTCATACCCATATAACAACTTGATTGTGATCGTCCACACTTATGTTATAGTCACTATCTCAGCAGTTTTACCCTTTGAGGGAGCAAAAAGCAGAGAGACCAAAACTCGCAGAGGCCCCTTAGGCACTTATCATGGAACATGATACCAACCGCCAATTATCCCTCTACGCACTATGCAAGTGCATGCACAATAAATAAATTAAATCTAAAATCCAAAATCATAATAAATAAAACAAAATCACAATAAGTAAATTAAAATCAAAATTATTCACAAAAAAACTTGAGAGGTGTCAAGGGACACCCGGATGAAACGAAGTTCTTTTCGATTGATTAGTGAAGGAATTGTAATAAAATTTTATTTCATTGCATTTCATTCCATTTAATTCCATTTCATTCCATTTCATTCCATTTCATTCCATTTCATTCCATTTCATTCCATTTCATTCCATTTCATTCCATTTCATTCCATTTCATTCCATTCCATGAACATGTTTTCCATTCCATTCCATGTGCATGCTTTCTATGAGAGAAAGAAAGAGAGGCAGACAGAAACGCGCACGCCGCACTTCGTTCGCGTTAAGGAACTTCGTTCCAAAAATATATAATAGAAGAAAAACCCACCCCAGGGCGGAAGACATCCATGAGGATTTCCACCCCGAAAATTAAATGGAGGATACCATACTAGTAGCGACATCTAGTTTACTTAGTTTAACAGCAGGTCTAGAAATTTATACAGTGTTTGAATATTTAGCAGGGGTGAAACCTTCAGACTAGTAGCGACATCTAGTTTACATAGTTGAAGTTATCATAGTACCTTATGGGTCTAGTTTTTTATCCGAATCTTTAGTTCTGCTTTTTGATAATAGATGGAGTTAAATTAAATAAAAAAAAGTGTCGTGACAACTTTTCGTAAGAATTTTTTCCGTCTAGCCCCCTTTCACAACGCGCGATAAGGAACTTCGTTCCAATTAAAGTGTAACACTATCCCAGGAATAGTGACAAAGCAGCAAACATAAATTGTAAGATAGCTACTGGGTACTGGGCTTCTCGGTTGTTATCAGTGTGTGTATATTTGTTTAGCATAGAATCTGTCACTGCTGAGTAAAGAGCTCCCCCAATTCATTCCAGTTATTTTTCATACATGCACGTATTCATTTCATTTATAACAAGTTATATTTTAATAAACATGATTATATTTACTTATTTATTTAGATACATTAGCGTAACACTATCCCAGACTATGTGCAAATATAATATACTGTACATTGTTACTATCTAAGATATACACTATTATAATAATAAAATACGCAAACAAATACCAAAAGCAAAAAAAAACGTTCTAAAAGATAAATAAATTATTTAGTTACTCTAACCCCTTTTAATAATATAAAATTAAAATAAAACTGATCAAAAGCCGTGTTTCAAGAGAGACATATTTTGAGTATTTCTGCTTAGAGTCGCATTTTATAAAACATTGTGAGAGAAGATTTAACAAGTCAATGCTTCATGACGATATGAACAGACAGGCTGATGTCGCTCAAATTCTTCACGTAATGCCTTAGTAGACCTATAAATTATATTTATTGGGTAAAATGCCTAGAAAAGTACCTCTAGAAAGCACATCGATGTTACTATGAAACTTATACCTGTCAACCGTTTTGAAATTTGTAATCAAAACAAACACAAGGGCAAGGTTTATTACTTAGTTATATTGCTTAGATAGTGATATGGATGGACTTAATCCAAGACCTAATTTATTCACTAACTACTGATACCGTCTGCTGGCTAGCGTGACGATATCAAAAGTTATTGCATACACGTGTAAAATAAATGATTAGAAATTAAAGTTTCTTAATAATATCATTATTATGATCCTTAGGTAGGTAGTACTTAATTTCTTAATTCAACGATAAAAAATTAAACACGAAAGAATTTCAATTGCATTTAAATTCATGAAATATTGGGTGGACTAAGCATGCGGAAAAACTAGAAAATAACGCTGATTTTTTCCGTATCTAACATTACAAATAATTATACCTTTTAACCTGAAATAAACGTTATGAAAATGTCACAAATTTTTTTTTATTCGGTATAAACCAGTGCTTGACTGCGATCCTACCTGATGGTAAGCAGTGATGCAATCGTTGATGGTGAGGCGCACTAGTTTATTAAGAGCTTATTCATATTTATTTAATTTGATCAATTCTGGTGGCCAAGGATATACCAGTCAGCTCAATATTGGTTGATTTGTTAAATGTAGCCAGGTTTCTTTATTATATAGACCAATATATCAACAAATCTTTTGGGTAGAAACTACCCAAAATCGGCTTTCACATCTTCAACTTTACTAAAAAAAGAGGCATCTCTAAAGCAAAATGAAGAGCCTTCATTCTTACTAATTCTTCTACCACTAATCACTTCCTCATATATCATCATCATCATCATCATCTTACTGCCCTTGTCCCTTGCCTTGTCTTGTGTTATTTGGGGTCGGCGCAACACGTTTTTTTCTTCCATTCTGCCCTGTCACTCGTCATGCTATCACTAACTTCTTTTTCTTTCATATCACTCTTCACACAAGCCATTCATCACTTCCTCATATTACAGGCATTCATTTATTCATCAGATCAATTTACACATCATGCTACATATAGCATAATTGTAGCATATATAACCCATACTTCTTCGTCTGGCATAGGCTTGAATGTCCTAAAACATAGATAAAATCAGTCGTACCTGTAAGGAACATCACCAGCAGCGAAGATGTACTGGCTGTTATAAACGGCACCCATGAGGATCGCCACCATGATGAAGCAGTAGTTGCGGATCTGATAGCGGCCAAACTGACCCAACTCCAGCAGGATGGCATCCAGGTCTATGATCACCGCCATGGCGGTGAAGCACGAGAATACCCCAGGGTACACGAAGGCTCGCGAAGACAGACAACGATGCTCGTTTGTCACTGCCGCCGACAGTGTGGCACGTATTGCGTGTGCCGGTGCCACCGCCTCGCCGCCTCAGACTCAGTATCGTATATCGTCGTATACATTTATTTTAATCTGAATTTTTTATTTACCTATTTATGCTGATAGTTTTTAGTAACCTATTTGATAATAATAAAAACGGTTTATGATATAGGTAGTATCGTTACTCCAGCAGTAAAAAAAAATGTTTTCAATGGGTTATTTAATTTATTTTTTTTTGCGATTGTTTTACCAATTTTTAGCTACTTAGTAAAATTTTTTAACTATAAAATTTCAAAACAATATACACTTAACAAATTCGTGAGTTAATTGAAAACAATAATAATACATTATAAACAGTGATTCGTAGTAAGAATATTCTCTTACTGAGAATGTTCTGCGATCGAAAATCGTGAAGCGCTTTACCGTACACATTATGAGATACTATTGTAGTATTGTACTATTGAGATACGTTTGAGTGAGGAAAAACTTGCCTCTTGTTGTTACAGTTACTGACAATAATCTTTAAATTATTTTAATACTGCAATTTTAATTTATGTATCTAAATTTAAATAACTAGTTATGGTCTTTATAATAGTTGTAAATCATGCGACGGTATCATCATCTTCACAAATCAGTGCATTTTAGCATTAAATTGCAACTTCAAAATATATTTAGATGATCAGATATGATTATTGGAAAAAAAACTCTTGATCGGGATACACGGATGAACTAGTGCACGGGATTACTCAAAATAACGAATTTCTCAAAGGGATGGGATATTTAGATATTTATGTCTCACTCAGCAACTCAATTCCACAACTCGCCAAATTATTGGCAGCCAAAACAGAACCCTATTTATTCCGTTGAAATCCTAAATTTTAAAATGCAGAAAAATAAAGAAACTAAGCTGGAATGAGATAATGGAAACTTATATTCAGGGTAACACTAGAGTCGGGTTTGGCTAGTTTGTAAAAATTTAGACACAATTTCCTATAGGAAGTAGTGAGAATAACTTTGTACTATCACACTTGATTAAGACAAAATTAACCAAAATGTTATTTGCCTATTTCAGGAGGTGGCCATCATCAAATACCTTCTTCCACTCTAGGTGATATGAGGAGTGACACACTATTACTGACAAAAACCCACTCGTGAGTCTTCTGTTACCTTTTGTGTTCTAGAGCCGCGTTGAGCGGTGACTCTTTCAAACATTAGTGCAGATCTGGCAGGTATCGGCCCTAGCAGAATATTATGCAAAGTTTAGGTAAAAAATGCATCAACAAATAATGGTAAAATATATTTATTAAATAGTTTGCTTTTCCACGGGTACACTCCTGGGGCACTGTAGTGTGCCTACCAAGACGAGTCAGTCTTACATCTATTAGACATGTCATATATTACTAGTTAACAACTACATTTTGTTCTTCGTTGCCCATAATATAAATAATATAGTAGTCACATGAGAAGTTTAACACACAAGGTCCAGAGTGACCAGCGCGATTTTTTTTACGTTAACGCGATCAACACGTATACGTATAGAGATATTTTTTCTAAGTAAAATAATAAATATTCAGTTAGGCCATAAAAACGAACACAAACTAACTCACTAATACCTCTAGTTTCAGCATTGAAAATTAAAAAAAAAAATTGGTCAAACTCTATTATACTTTATACTAGAATTGTGTGAGTTCTTGTGGTAAATCATCAAATCAACAATCCAGTAACCGGGGGTCAGTACAAGTACTACATAATTACTATTTCAAGGTCTATGAACTGCCTAAAGTAGACAAATTCAATTATCAAGGTTCTGTGCTCATACTTAACGGTAACGAAATCCACCTAGTTTACATGAAAATCACTATCAGGAGATCCATGCCAAAATGCTCATCAGAATGAAGGGTAAAGTAAATAAAATGGTAGTACAACTAACCATGATCTACGGAGCAGAGTTGTGGACCATGAAAAAGAAACACGAACAGTGACTCCACATGAGTGAAATGAAAATGCTCAGATGGGCTGGAGGTGTAACCTAGTTAGACAAAGTGTGAAACGAATATGTCAAAAGATCGATTAAGGTAACCCTGATTGCCGAAAAGCCGAAAAAAAAGTCACATGCTGCCAAAATGACGACCACCCAGTCAAGAAGGCTTTAAATAGCCCTAAACAACCACGTGTAAGAGGATGACCACCCTCCACCTGGTGGTCAAATATACGAAAGAAATCCAGCAAGCGAGTCTGACACACAGACAAGCCAGAACAGAGTTCTCTGGCGTAGACGTACAAGCAGACCCAACTCCAGCTATATTGGGAAGAGGGACGGATAAAGATTTGATAAAGAACTATAAAGATAATCTATGGAAATCTTCTATAAATTATATAGTAAATCTTTCAGGATTGCTGCAATCACATGTCTGTATAGTGTTAACATAATTTTATTACATAACATCACGCCAGTTAAAGACATTAAATATATACTACCAATAGACAGGACATAGTGAACCAAATCGTGATCCAATACTTATTACCTAGTGGTCATAAGTCGCTCAGTCAAATATGACACCCCTACACATCAAGTCGTGTCTGTATCCGCTTTTAGCACTAAAAGAAAATCATTTTCTGAGAAAATATGCAGAGTCGTAGATTACGCTATTACAAATCTTGTTATGGTAAAATTACTGGACTTAACTTTATTTTCATAAATATTCTTGATGTTTACGCAGTAATTAATCAGAATTCATCATATATAGTTCTACAATATTTGATAATTTTTTGATAACGCCATCCATTGCTGAAAAGCCTTACCTTACACACAAAAGCTTAACTTAGCACACACTGAGGCTCTACCACGAGCTCTTAACGTGATCCATTTTACGACCTAAACCAAACTGTTTAAGTGATGGAGCTATATAGTGTGTATAGCTCCATCCTCCCTTTTTGCTCGTATGACTGACATTTTAACATATCATGGTAAGGCCCCTGACCATCTACCGAGCTACAGTTAAATTTATAAAGAACAATGGCAGAATTTTGTCTGGACTTTTTTTTGGCGTACATAGATTTCATATATATGAATCAAATTTAATTAATTTTCTACGATTTTTCAATTATTCACTCCTTCTCGTAAAAGCCGGGGTTATTTTATGTTTATGGTATTCGAAATGTTACCATTAAAATAGTGGTGTGAGTAAAAATATTATGAATGCACTTTATCGAGCAGTCGATTATATCGATCGTTTAATTATATAAACGAATGATATAATCGACTGATCGATCGACTCATGTAGAGTTGGTTTTGTTTTGATTATTGATATGCTCTATTCTTTCGTCTTTAATCAACTGATATCTTTGAAGAAATGCTTCTACTTTTAAATCAAAAAATAATGGATCAAAATATATGTTTCAATGTTGAATCGATTTATAAGAAAACCGAATCGAAACGTGCACGCACTACTTTTTTCTTTGACAGTAACATGTTGTCTGTGGTTGTCTGTCAAGACGCTACAGAATTCTTCCGTGTTTTTCATTTCGGTTGTGTTTTGCGTTTTTATTTGGATTTCTATTTATTTTTACCCGACCTGGACTGTTTATGGACTGATTGATACTGCCCTGTGTGATCAATCTGCGATGTTTTATGATAATTGCTGTTTGACGTTCATTCGTAACCTAAAAATTCAAACACCGAATTCTTTTTTTTCCGGCTTTCCCAAATAAAAATAGTTTCATTTATAGATTCTGGAGCTAACGCCAAATCTTTTAACATATTTTTCATTACGGGACGCTTCAATTTGATCCCAGACAATTCTTAGTATGGAGACCTGCCATTGTTCTTTTGACAAATTAAATTCTCGTGTTCGCTATTCAAAGCTAGAAGGCGTCACTGAGACATATGGATGACAGCTTTTCTAAGACATTTCTTCTGATTGCCGCTCTATGGTATCTCTTTAAATCTCTTTGACGCCAGTATAACTTTACTGTAATATACCAGCAGAACGATAATATGCCATCGATCCTATTATTTAATTAAAGATCCATTTTTCTATTATATTAATACCCTACTCCGCAACAACTTTCTTTTTGTTCATGTTTTCGGCCTGCTCGATGGTGTCAGGCAAATGAGTTTTTAGCGTCTCCGGGGTCAGCAGCATCAGCAGTCCCGCCGTGCCCGCCATCACACCGAACAACAGGTATGGAAGTGCTTCCATGTACGCCATCTAAGGAAATAGGAAGGTTTAGATAACTAATGGAATCTCCTGACGTAAATACTTACATTAAAGGACAACAAGACGTTATGAAGACGCCTCAGCAACTGCTGCGTTTATTCGCACTAAACACAATTGACGGCTTTGAATAAATTTTAAAATGGACGCTGAGACCTTCTGCCGCCTCTAGATGCTGCTGGCGGATGATTCCGAGTCAAATGCAATGAGCGTATTGTCATTGCATTTTGAGAGGCAGACGACGGCTGGTAAGACTGTCTATGAATAACAGTAGCACCATAGCGCTGACAGTGCCTTAACATTCATTCCAAACAGAGGTACTGGCAGATAATTATTGTTAATCTAAACAATACTGACTAACAGCGGCGTCTGTGGCGCCAACAGCGCGCCTATCCTGCCGATCATGGAGCAGGTGCCGAGCATACTGTGGCGTGCCTGCGTGGGGAACAGCTCTCCTGTGTAGATGTAGATGCTGATCACCACCATGCTGATACAAAGTTTGCCCAGCATATTGAGGGTTGTCTGTAGCCATGGTATTGCTGAAATAAAAAAAAATGTGTTAGTGTTAACATAAACTCAGTTTGATCAGGATTTCTTGAAAAAAATCAGTAAGATCACCTCAGCGCAACTATATACTAATATTTTTTCTTAGAAGAAGAAAAGCTGCTACAACACCTTCCGTAATAAAAAAAAATCTGGGCCAGTGCGAGTCGGACTCGTGCACTCAGGGTTCCACACAAACGTAACTATGGAAACAGTTCAATTCCCGAATTGAGTTACGAAGATTTTCCGAATCGCAAAAAAAGACTTTATACATATTATATACATATATTAATTACTACGTAACAATTTTACTGTTTTCAGATTTTTTGCTATGAGATCTTGCTTCATGCAAAATTTCAAGATTCTAGGTAAACGGGAAGTACCCTATGAATTTTGATTCCCTTGAGAGTGTCGAAATATACGTTTTTTGCGACATAAACGGCCGTATGTTTTTTTTTTCGTTAACTCCGAGGTTTGATTTTTTTTACAGCTTCAAGAAACCGCAGTCCTGAGTATATGGTTTTAATTTCAACTCGATACCTCCACGCGTTCCTGAGATAAAGGGTCTTAACAGACAGACAGACAGATGAACAACAATATAAGGGTTCCGTTTTTACGGTACCCTAAAATGAATTAAAAAAATATCTTACATATAGGTACAAAAGGTATCGCTACAAGCGACAATCCGCAGATGATGAACGCCGTCATGGTGGAGCTCTTCCTGCCAAACCTATCGAGTGTGAGCCCGCTGACGCAGTACCCGGGGATCTCCACCAGTGACGTCAGGATGTAGTTCACGTAGCTGCTGCCCGCCAATGAAACCGAGTTAATGGACAGTCCGTAGTACACGAATGTCAGCGTGATCCACCAGAACGAGCACACCAGCAGACGGAACATCATCGTCCGCGATCTTACTACTTGCATTAGTATAGATCTTTTATCTTCCTCTATTGGATCCTTATCATCTATTTGGGGAAGTTTTTCAGATTCTTCAGTCAACAGTTTAATGGTGTCCGAAGATAGTTTCATTCTATTCATCTTTGCGGCTTTGAAGATAATTTTGGCAGCTTCCTTATTTCTCCTTTTGCTGAGTAACCAGCGGACACTCTCATCTATGAGCCAGTAGTATGTGATGAAGATGACTGAGGGTGCATAGATTACCACGGTGTAGGTCCTCCAGTAGGGGACAAGCCAGGCCACGCCTGCGGTCAGGACCTGACCCAGGGCCCATGTGCTGAAGATCAGGTTACCACCCAGCACCCGTTTGTCTAGGCCAACCATCTCGAGTCCTGTAACGTGTAAATTCTAGATTAACAAAAAATATGTATTAAAGTGAATGTAAGGGACTAAATCTGAAGAGTACTACGTGAGCTCGACCAATGAAAGTAGTGCGACACACTGAAGCTCGACATCACGCTGGTATGACAAACGATTGTGTGACAGTAGTTCGACACTACGACGGTAGTGCGACAAACAATATTATGTGACTACTACTACATGTGTAAGTACTGTAATTCGACAGTACGTTGGTGCAGTATTTTGCATTATACAGTAGCTTGACTCTACCCTATCTGCCAAGACTCGTAGCTCGACAGACCCTCGCTCGGCGGGATTCCTACTTCAGGGTGGTTTTTTCTTTCTTCGATACGGACACCTGTCCGTGTCGAAGTGCCTTAAAAGATGTTAGCAAAAAAAAATTTGTTAAATATGTTATGTTGTTGTTGTTGTTGTTGTATGTTGTTGTGTTGTTTTTGTGTGTGTTGTTGTATGTTGCTTTGATTGCGCGATGCAGGATTTGTTCTTATGTGACGCCATAGATGTCGCTACATCACTCACCTCCGGAATGTCTGGTGGGCAGCTACTGCCCGATAGATGATTTCGGGCTGTTTTTATATGTTCTAAAGGCGCGGAGAACTTTGATTGCGCGGTGCAGGATTAGTTCTTATGTGACGCCATAGATGTCGCTACAAATTCTTCATGTCGTACCAGAGTAATGTCGAGCTTCAGTGTGTCGCACAAGCGTGCATTCGAACTATGGTGAGTCGCAGTACACTTTGGTCGCACAAGCGTTAATTGCACATCCATTAAGAAAAACCGGGCAAGTGCGAGTCGGACTCGCGCACTAAGGGTTCCGTACAAACTTACCTATGAAAACAGTTCAATTCCCGAATTGAGTTACGAAGATTTTACCAAATCGCAAAAAATGTTTTTTTTTTTATGACGTAACTAAAAATTTATAGTTTTCAGATATTTTACTATACTTGTGATAAGAGACCTTGCTCCATGCCAAATTTTAGGAATCTAGGTCAACGGGAAATATCCCATGTATTTTGTTTTCCTTGAGAGTGTCGAAATGTACGGTTTTTTGCGATATAAACGGCTGTATCTATTTTGTCCGTTAACTTAGAAGTTTGATTTTTTTAAAAGATTTATAGGACTACAGATTTGAGTGTCTGGTTTTAATTTCAACTCGATACCTTCACGTGTTCCTGAGATCGCGGGTCTTGACCGACAGACAGACGGACGGACCACAAAGTGATCCTATAAGGGTTCCAGTTTTTCCTCTTGAGGTACGGAACCCTAAAAAAATGCTGATCCTAAGTAGTGTACAAATCCGAAGTAGTGTACAAATCCGAAGTAGTGTACAAATTCTAGGCTATCTCAGTTAGAGAATATAATCATCAAAACTATTTATAATATGTTTTAGCCTGATTGCATCTCATGACAATTCCTATAAACTGAAAAATGGCAAGGATTAAGTTTCATCATCATGTCAGTTCGATAATACTTTATACCACAGGAATAATACTGAATTAGTGTTTTATAAACATGTAAATATTATGTAGCAGTTGTTAAAAAAACTTTTAATGACCAACAAAATATCCAGTGTATCACAACATATAACATAATCAGCATATTAATGTTCCCAGACTCAGGCCTCCTCTCTCTAGGAGACGGAATGGGCCGTAATCCACCACGCGGGCCCAGTGCGGATTGGTGAATGTCACATGTATTCGATTTTTTGGTTCTAGGACATCCCGGTTTCCTCACGGTGTTTTCCTTCACCGTTTTCAGTGTATTATATTATTATTTATTTCTATAGGAAATACGTACTGTATATCAAAACAAGTTATAAGAAACAGTGATAATAGAGTTCATGTACAATGAAAACTTAACTCAAAGTTGAGGTTTCTCCCAGCAAGCCTTTGAGTAATATTATTCGGCACCTGAGCACGACACATGTAAATTTTAACAGTGAACCATATATGGACAGTCCACTCTGTCAGCCTCAGAACCCTGTTGGGGCTAGCTATGACTCGGGCCACCAATGATACCGCACGCTTGCGCAATGTAGCATAAAAACAATCTACATACTATGGCGTGCGAAGAGGCTAATTGGGGATCCAGATTTGGTTAAGTCCAATCTACAAAGCCTCGAGCACAGGCGCAGGGTAGCCAGCCTATCGGTATTTTACAGGTTGCATTTTGGAGAGTGTGCGCGGGAATTGCATGACCTGATTCCGCCATCTCCTTTCTACCATCGGACAACCCGACGTACGGCGAGTATCCACCCTTACGTTGTTGAAACACCAACGGTCCGAACTAAGCGATTTGCTTCGTCGTTTATACCGCGTACATTGAGGGACTGGAACAATTTGCCTGCTGCTGTCTTCCCGTCCAACTATAATTTAGGTGCCTTCAAGGCTAGAGTGAATAGGCTCTTAATAAACTAGTGCGCCTCACCATCAATGATTGCATCACTGCTTACCATCAGGTGGGATCGCAGTCAAGCACTGGTTTATAGCGAATAAAAAAAAAAAAAATACGCAGCCGCAAACATCCCAGATGCACTGCAACGCCATGGCATCCCCATTAGTTTTCCGAAGGTGTTATTAAATTGAACGCGAAGGGCTCCATATGATGCCCGCATAGATTTCTCCCAGAAGCTACACGAGTAGAAGGAAGTGCAGAATGCTCTAAAGACCTTCACATCGGCAGTACAATGTACAAAGCTGCGGGTTATCGTATTGAAAGACTTTAATAGGAATTGTTTCACCAACAGCTCACCTAGAATGAAGCCAGTACTGAAGAGGCCACCTCCCACGAAGGAGTCCAGGAACTCGAAACACAGGTACATGATGTAGGATTTGGAGAAGGAGCGGATGATGCCCATCAACACGGGGCCCACCGCTGTGAGTATCAGGGCTGTGCGACGACCGTACCTAGAGGAACATGAGGAATAATAATAAAAAAATCGAAAATATAAAAATATAATTTATACGTGCATGTATTTAAATTAATAAATAGATAATAATATACGATGACGACTTCAAAACATATCCTGTCAAGATAAAATGAAATTAGCTTAATAGCTACGTGCCTAAAAATTCTCACCTGCATCATATTATATAATCTTCCTATTCATTGATCTTCTTCTCAGCGTGTCGCTGACCACTCTATTTTCTGTTACAAGTTAAATTTATTGCCTAGCCCAGTATTCTGCTACGGTAATGCCGTCTGCTGACGCTGTCATTAGATCGTTACGTGAATAGGTACCAATTAGATTAAATTTGCAAGTTACTAACGAAACGATCGTAACTTGGCTAGGAGGGCAGGAGGTTTAAACGTCTCCCACCAAAAGCTTTCACTCTTCGAAATGTTATTGCCATGAGATGGAGAGTCCACCTTCCCACAAAACTTTTATGACTTTGAAGTCTCTGGGGCACTGAGCTGTTAATGTGCATTGAATGGCGTGAGTTGTTCAGTAGTTTTATTCTTTCTATGCAGCTACCTATGGTTCTGTGAATTTCTGGGGGTGCAACGCCGATAAGTATGAAACAATAAATAAGAAGCTAGTTATCATGGTTATAAACTTACATGTCCGATATATAGGCGGTGACGGGCAGCGCCCCAAACTGGCCGGCGACGTGGATGGTGCCCACCAGCGTGCGCTTCCACTCCTCACATGCCAGGTCGAACTGAAACATAAAGACATTAGGTCATTACACGCTCAACATGCACAGCTACTGCTTATGTCAGCTTCTCTTTGCAGGAGTCTGTGTTACCCCTATACAAATTAGGATTATTCAAGTCTCGAGACAAGGCCAGCATAGTATCAAATGAGATAAGGGCAAAACTATGCAATTAAAAAAGATTTCTAAGATCAGGTGTAATTATGGCTAGTTCTATGCATGCCACTGTGCAATATTATGTGACCAAACCAGTTTGAAATAGGTCATTTCATTCAGATTGTTCTTCTTTTGCGTAGGTATGGTTTTCGGATTGAAGCTCTTCTTGAAAACCTTAAATTAAAGCGGCCTTGATCTAGTATACTAGATACGACTAGATTGATATCCGGTAGTATCTAGTTCGGTGATAAGGTGAAGATCGCATCGGTTCTATGATGATAATTTCGCATATCTTCAAATGGTATCTCAAGAGGCGACAACCTTGCTAGGTTGTGGTTATTGAGCTGATACGGTCGCATATCTTAACCTCTCATTATCTAACAGTCAATCGTGTAATCAAGGAGCTTAGTTATAGTGTTGTTAGCACACTGTCTTGCTAAATGACTAGTTCAGACTCTGTATTGATATCTATGAAATAGTTGACAGCTGTTTGTCGTCTTAGAAAGTACTTACTTTTTTCCTTAGCTTTCTACACATTGAATTCTATCTTGTCGTCTAAGAAAGAACTTCAGTACCTACTTTCCTTAGTTTTCTACATCTATGTCATATTTAAAGCCTATCTTCATAACTGACGACGATCAGATGCAATACGCGAGAAATCTTTTCATGTATCACCTATAAATACACAGTCCTCTAAGGAAACACATGAAGTAACAGTATTTAGCATAATGCTAACAGAGTCAAAAATTATCCCAAGGAAATACATATATTCCTGGTTTAAAAAGTCCTATATCTGCGCTAAGCTGGTACACCTAAGTACAGCCCCCTGATAGGAAACCATTGCGAAATATGAAAAACAAAGACATGCAGGGCTGTGGTTTTCAGAATTTTGGATACATTTTTTTTTTAAAGTTCAATTTCGTGAACTTTATACTACACTACTAATTATACTATTGTTGTCTTGAATTCGATCTTTCATTTCATTTTTATCGAATGAAAACTTCGACATAGCGTTACGTTTTTTGATGTGACTTGTCTACCACTTTACGATTAACATACTAAAAGCGAAATCGATTTTCGGAATGGAATAGTCACGACGATTGCCATTTATTAGGCTTCATAGTCTACCGGTGTGCCTATCCAAACCCGTTCAGCCATTCGACCACGAAGGAGTAACAAACACACGCAAGTGCATGGTGTGATTAAGTAAATACTTGTAGTATGACGATTAAAGATTGTAGAAGCCTTCACGAACCACTAGTACCTATACAAGACACTCGTATTTCCAAACTATAGTGGAGTAGATTATGACGTGTCACCATCGACTAGCCACGCACCCTTACCCAATAATACTGTACCTGACCTGGAAATAAAATCCAGGACCTTGCCGAGCAATCATACAAGAAATCCAAGTATTTTGGTAAGATATAAGGTAACCGGTACCCACCTCTGCAACAATAGTATTGTTGTTCTCATAGACCCAAGAGGTGCAGCTCTTGGTGTTATTTGGGCTGAAGCTGGAGGGCGCACATTCTTGCGCCGTGGGAACCAGACGCTCGCAGCTAGCCCTCGCGTCCGGCAACGCCCAGGAGCCCCAGTTACCCGTGGCGAACTCAGGAGGAGATGACTCACATTCTGGTACTGCGCATCTGGAAAACACCATTTTTCATTTGGTCTCTAATCATCTTCATTCTCGTACCCTTATTGCAACCTTTTTATGGTCGTCCACATTTCTGTTATAGTCACAATCTCCCTTCTGAACAGAATGTGGTCTTTCTCGCAAAGGCCCCTCTGGGAGGGGGGGGGGGGGGGGAGGGATTTATGATAAATCATGGAACGTGGTATTAACCTACGATTATTCCTCTACACACTATCCAAGCACACCCAAAGACATACCCCGTTTGGTGGAAAACTACAGGTACACATTCAATAAATAAGCCTCCGAAAAAGATCGCTAACACGTAGCTGAAGCGCTTGAGGAGTGGAGAGGTATACCAAGGCTACCATAATAATCCCAGAAGTATAGTCAAGATCCCTACCAGTCCACCTAACTAAATTATACATACATCCTACTCTCGAGCACTTTACTCTTGTGAATCTCTACTCAAGCCAAATAAAGGCAAAAGAGAGCTAGAAGCTTAGTCCTCCTCAGTGTCACTATGGCCGGCTGATAAAATCAAGCTTGAGATGAGAGGGCGGGGTCGCTACTGCCCAACAGCTCACCATTAAAGTGCTCTACGGATTTTATGTCTCTTAGTCTGGCACCTCTAGGCATGTTACGGCAACGCAAATTCTACCGGTGTAAACCCAGACTTCATTGGACTGCACAAACCCTACCGCGACGTCTACGTCGACTTACAGTGACAAAGTTATTATTATTATTTACACGAATAAGTATTATATGTACCTGCTTCTACAAATCAGGCTGTCGAATACCACAATCCCAGGAACAATCAGTGCAGTGCGATCAATCGTTGAAATCGGACGCGCAAGCACTGTACGCAAAAATTATCATTTAATTTGTGCCGAACGCGGCAAGTAACGCTGCCATCATGCGTTCGGAAGAACTTGTGGCAAATGAGGTCCTGGCATTCCTGCAGTACCAGCTCGATGGCATGGACGATGTCAGTGTGACCCAGATCTGCACGTCCAACTTCAATGAAGAGGAGATTCGCAGAGCGAAAACACTGCTGTATGAGTCGCTACACATGGCTGATCGAATGCCGTCCCGTAAGAGGGATGAAAAAGGAGAGAGGAGTCTCCAAGACATTATCAAAGTGCTCAAGGAGACCGACCCAAATGACGTGCCGACTTTTGTGGCGAAGGATTTGCAAGCTGCCCCCCGTTACATTCGACTATGTCGATGTCACCAGACTGCTGCAGGATATCACAATCCTCAGATCAAGCCTGGCCGAGATGCAGTTGAAGTTAGAAGCATCGCAAATCATCATCAGCGATCTACGTACCGAAGTAGCAGATTTACGCAATACGGTATGTAGGTCACACGAGCGAACTACCAACAATAGTCACAGCGCGTTGAATGCATCGCAGCGGAGTTTCGAGTCAGCAAAATTGGACTCGTCACCGGCTGCCGTCACTGCAAGTGATGCACAAATGCGGTCTCTGGGGCAACGAAGCAAGTGAGCGCGTCACGTGCTTACTCTGCTGCCATTGTTTCTACTCCAGCGAAAAATCAGCGGCCATCAAAACAAGTGAGGGATACCCAGGGGCCCTCAGTCCACGTCCGAAGCTCGTTACCTCCGGTAACAAGTCAAGGACAGGTCGATGAAGAAGGCTTCGTTCGTTTAGTAAAGAAGAAGAAGAAGCCTGCTTGTCGCAATCAGTGCGGTACCGCATTGACAGGTCCGAACATGTTGCTGCGTCCCGCTATTCCATCGACGCAGCTGTACTTGTCACGCCTGCATCACTCCACGAGCGTAGAGAATGTCGTGGAGTACATAAAAATGAAGACCAGGTTCATCCTGAGAGTCGAAAGGTTGGAGTCGCGTCACAAGATCAACTTCAAATCTTTTGTTGTACGGGTAGCGACTCAACATCTGGAAACTTTCATGAAGGAAGAATTTTGGTTTTTCGTGTATCGGCGCTTTCGCGGAAGTACGTAGTTTCATTAATAAATAAATAGAATATTATTATTATGAATCAGTTTATTATTTTTAAGATTGTTATTTATGTCTATGGGCCTTAGTAGCCTGAAATAAAGAGTTATTATTATTATAACGCCAATCAAAAATTGTTACAAAAAATTTGCAAATCTTCGGTTTCTGGATTGTTATCAATGCGTGTATTCTTGCTTACTTTTAGCATATAATCTGCCACTGCTAAGCAAAGGACTCCCCCCATTCCTTCCACTTGTTTTTCATATAATTATGCACGTATTCATTACCTTTATAAAAAAAATTGATAAGCATTAATATACGTTCATATTTATTTAGATATATTAGCGTAACACTATCTCAGACTATGCAAATATAATATACTGTACATTGTTACTATCTAAGACACACACTATTATTTAAACAATATTTTTTCCGGAATAAAATATGAAAATTTCAACTACCAAAGCAAAACTTTAAACGCGGCGTACCTACAGAAAAGTTAAAAAATCAGCAAGGTCATAATATAGCACAGGCATAGGAATAAATCTGAAAACAGTAAATTTGTTGTTACCTGCGTCACAAAAAAAAATTACAGTTTTGCAATTCGGAACAATCTTTGAGACTCCATTCGGGAATTGTAGTTTGAACGGAACCCTCAGTGCGCGAGTTCGACTCATACTTGCCCAATTTTTTTATAACATAAAATTTAAATTGAATTGGTCAAAGGTCGTGCTTCGAGACGCATGTCTAGAGTATTTGATTTTCTTTTGTCAATGGAACGCTGTCATCTTCCTCCTGGAGGTGGGCGTTAATAGCTGCGACACAGTTCCTAACTACTGTAGCTATTTTCGTACGCAAACAATTTGTAAAAGTTTTTTTCTGTTCCAATAAAAGATTATTATTATTATTATTATTTCTGCTTAGAATCGCATTTGATGAAACAGTGTGAGGGAAGATTTATCAGAAGTTCAATGCTTTAGGTCGATATTAAAAAACAGGAAGATACTGCAGCCTCAATTTTTTACATGATGCCTTAGTAGACCTATAGTTATATATTTATGAGATAAAATGTCTACAAAGGTACGGCTAGAAAACACGTTGATGTAAACATGAAACGCATGTAAACCGTTTTAGAAATTTTATATCTATGGAGTTTCATGCCTGTTCTTCTCTATAGGAAATGATCATTTGGAACCGTGCACTAGGTTCTGATGTTTTATGAGTACGCATGTAGCCCTATGTGAAATAAAAACATTTAAAATTTTTGTTCATCATAACAAAACAAGAGCATGGTTTATTGCTAGTTATATTGCTTAGATTGTAATAATCCAAGTTGATCCAAGTCCTAATTTATTCACTAGCTGCTTTATTCTGCTGAATAGCGTGACTATTGCAAAAGTATAGTGTACTGTAAGGCAAAAAATGAGAAATTAAAGTATCTTAAAATCTTAATATTATCTTTATTAAGATCCTTAGGTAATTAGAAATTCAACGATAAAAAATTAAACGCGAAAAAATTTCAATTGAAAACTAAATATTAGGAAAAACAACAAAATTACGCTGATTTGTTTTCGTATTTCTTCACTTACTTGGTGTAAGTGAAGAAATAAGAAATACATTACAAATAATTATACCATTTGATCATAAGAAACGTTTTGTTTCACTTACAATTTTCCTATTTAATTTGGTCATTTCTGGTGTTCATGGATTCTACATTAACTTGTTATACCAGTCTGCTCGATATTGGTTAATTTATTAAATTTTAGGCAGGCAGCTATACTTTTTTATTATATAGACCAATATACCAACAAATCTTTTGGGTGGAGACTACTCAAAATCGATTTTCATTCAGATCTTCAATTTTACTAAAAAAAGAGGCATCTCCTTACTAATTCTACTACCACTAATCACCTCGTCATATAGGCTTTTATTTATTCATCAGATCAATTTACACATCATGCTACATATATAGCATATACAACCCTTACTTCTTTGTCTGGCCTAGGCTTGATATGTCCTAAAACATAGATAAAATCAGTCGTACCTGTAAGAAACATCACCAGCAGCGAAGATATATTGGCTGTTATAGACGGCACTCATAAGGATCGCCACCATGATGAAGCAGTAGTTGCGGATCTGATAGCGGCCAAACTGGCCCAGCTCCAGCAGGATGGCATCCAGGTCTACGATCACCGCCATGGCGGAAAAACACGAGAATACCCGAGTGTACACGAAGTCTCGCGAAAACAGACAACGACGCTCGTCTGTCACTGCTGCCGATAGTGTGGCACGTATCGCATGCGCCAGCGCCACCGCGCCGCCTCAGACACAGTATTGTTAGGTGTTACTACTCTCATGAGTCATGGCTTTGCGACATGTGTATTACTGCAGCAAAATAATGTCATATACCCTAATAATACGAATTCTGTACTTTTTTATTTAGCTTTCTATATTTTTTACTCCAGCAGTAAAAAAATGTTTTCAACGGGTTTTTTTAATAATCATTAGCTAAACAATTGCGATTGTTTTACCAATGTTTAGGTGATTATTAAAATTTTATACCTATAAAATTTTAAAGCATACACACGTAATAAATTCATGAGTTAATTGAAAATAATATTATAATACATTATAAACAGTGATTGATCGAGAGAATATTCTCTTACAGAGAATGATCTACGATCGAAAATCGTGAAACATATTGCCGTGTGCATTATGAGATACTATGTTATGTACAATATCATTAGAGTGAGAAAAAACCTGCCTCTCGCTGCTACAGTTACTCAAAATAAACTTCAAACGATAATAATACTGTAATTTTAATTTATGTATCTAAATTTAAAAAAAAATGCAAATCATTCTTAAAGACTAGTTTAATTCTATGTATATAATAGTTGTAAATCATGCCACCACATCTTCATCATCGCCACTCAGCGCATTTTAGCATTGAATTCACAGAAATCTGATTTATACATATATACCCAATTGAGAAAGGAAGTGCTCTTTAATTTTTCTCTTAAATTCTCGAAATTCTTGGCAGATAAATCAGAACCCTATTTTTTGAAATTGTAAAAAATACAGAATAATAAGTAAACTAAGCTGGCAAGAAAAAAATCGCAGAAGAACACTGCGGTAGGAATGTGTTTTACTAGTATATAAAAATAATAATAATATACTGTGGCAACACCAACACGTCAAGTCAAAAAAAATCTCTCCCCATTTTCGACAAATATAATTTTTTACAGAGCATTTTTTCAGTCCGCTATACCAACCAAGCAATAGCCAACAGTAAAATAGTCCAAGAATAAACCAAAAATCATGACATATCGTTTGTATCCAAAAAAAAACCATAGTAGGTACCTAAATATCAGTGACAACTCCTGTCACAATACAATACGAAAAATGAGAATTTTATTTTAGAGAAGATGTTGACGAGAGCCGCAGCGCGAAGAGCACGCCCACCACCTCCGAGCTCGTCGCTCAGCTCCGCCTCGCCGCCACCTGAACCCAGCCCCATCGTGAGTGTTGTGACATCGGCCGCGGCAGTTGCGTCCGACGAGTACTTCTCTCCGCCGAAGACTCCACCACCTGCGCGTCGACGGGGAGGACACCGGCCGCCGAGCGGCTTAGGACCTCGAGGCCCACCGGCTTCTGATAAGGTCCCAGCTCCCGGCGGAAGTGTGCAGTGCATGCGATGGACGAGATCTATCAATGAGAACGTCATGCGCCCATACTATGGGGCTACAGAGAGAGGAAATAACCCGACCGCGTACCGTGTTCGGATGCTCTCTTTGTTTCAGGTGCTCGAGCCAGCCGTCAACGTTTCGGCCCAACGACTATCGGATCAGGTGCGGGTCATCCAGCGTAATCATATGTCGGACGATACTTTACTTGATCGCCTCCAAAAGGAAATGAGTAGCCATGCCATTGCCTCTTCGTCCCAGGTGGTGGTAAATTCACAAGTATCACCGTCCAACCATCTCTCCAACCACACTGACGAAGAGATTACTGACATGTTTACACATGTAAGTACCCAGTGCAACGATGAATTGAGGAGTGCTTTGGAGTGTGCTATTCGGGAGTACCGCAACATGCCGCTCGAACTTAGGCCGCGTTTACCTCGTTTGCCCATGAATAATAAGAATAAGGCTCTGGTGGCTGCTCTGGATTTGCAGTTCTCAAACTATTTTGACGACTGCGAAGATCTCACTGATACACACTCGATAATGTACTGCGCGGCTGTAGCGGCATATCGTGTAGCTCACGTCAAGTTTCCAAACTGTGACGTAGCTACACGACAGAGTGCAGGATCGAACGTCGTGTTGGTGGGCCAGAGCACTCATCGGCAAACTAATCTGCTTCAGGGAGGGCAACACTCGCCCATGAGTGATGTGCTTTGTGAGGCGGGTATTTTCGGGGACTGACATCAGCCCCAGAGACTGAGATGATTGAGAATGTAGTTATAGTTACAATTTATTGGAATAGAAGAGAGGAGGAAGTATTTACTCGCCAACTAAAAGAAATGTTGTATTATATTAATAAAAAATATTCAAAATATAATGTAATACTGGGAGGAGATTTAAATATAAATATCTTAGATAGCTGTTTAAAAACTAACTTGTTCTTGGATCTAATGTTGGAACATAAATTCATACAACATATCAAAGTCCCCACACGTATCTCACAGACTACCTCGACATGTTTAGACTTAATTTTTACAAATTTTAATAATGGATATAATAATACCACCGTAGAAGAATTAGGGTTTTCAGACCACTGTGCAACCATCTTTCACACGAAATTACCTAGTAACAGCAATAAAAAACAACACTGGTTCGTGAAAAAAAGATTATATAATACACAAAATGTTGAAAAATTTAAATCAGAATTAAAAAAACAAAATTGGAATGAAATAATACAACCAAATAAAAATATAAATGAAAACTACATTGCATTTGCTAATACCTTAAATAAAATTTTAAATATATCTATCCCGCTACAGAAGATAAAAATAAAAACAACACTTAAAAAGTATTGGCTTACAAAGGGTATCAAATTACCTTGCAAAAACAAAAGACTACTTAAAATACTTACCACTAAAACAAAAAATCCCATATTATTGAAATATTATAAAAAATACGAAAAAACCCTAAAGCAATCTGTAACGACAGCAAAAAGACTACAATATATAAATAGAATGAAAAAGTCAACAAATAGAGTAAAAACTATGTGGAATTTAATAAACGAAAGAACAAATAAACCAATGGAAAGGGAAAAAAATAATATAAAATTACATAAAAATGATAACTTGATAACAGAACCTAAGCAAATAGCTAATATTTTTAATGACTTTTTTGCTTCTATCGGGAATAATATCTCACCAGCAACAGGAGTCCCTGTGATGTACCCCACAGAAAACTCCATATTTCTCAGTCCCTGTTGATCCTCATGAAGTAAATCGAATAATAAAAAATTTTAAAAAATAAAAAGAGTTTTGGAGTAGACGAACTTCCCCCATTTCTACTAAAGCAATGTGCAGATGAACTAACCCTACCATTTTATAAACTAATTAACCAATCGTTTGATGAGGGAAGTTTTCCAAATCAACTTAAAAACGCACTCATAAAACCCATACACAAGAAAAATTCTAAAACTGACCCTAGTAACTATCGACCAATCGCGTTGTTACCAACTGCGTCTAAAATCTTTGAAAAGGCTATGTGCAACCGCGTATACTCTTTCTGTGAAAAAAATAAAATATTTGACGACTGCCAGAACGGCTTCCGTAAAAATAGATCTACAACGTTAGCAGTCTACAAATACGTACAAGAGGCTCTATCTATTATTAATAACAAAAAATATGCCGTAGGTATGCTCCTTGATATGTCTAAAGCCTATGATAAAGTACAATTTAAAATCTTATTAGATAAACTTTATGGGATAGGAATACGAGGAAAAGCCCATGAATGGTTTGCATCATACCTGAAGGATAGGATTCAGTTAGTAGAAATAGAATATTTCGATAAAAACTCTAATGAAATAATAAAAATAAGGTCTGACAGAAAAGCAGTTAATGCATCAATCCCCCAAGGGAGTGTTATAGGCTGTTTATTATTCCTTATCTATATTAATGACCTTCCTAAAATTATAAAAAGCCCATGTGTTTTATTCGCGGACGATATATCTCTACTCACATCATGCCAAAATGATGACAATATAAATTGCAAATTAAATTCCCTTCTCTCTACAACTGTAAACTGGATGAATAACCATAATCTAGAAATCAACTTTACAAAAACAAAATTAATTACTTTCCATCCCCATCAAAAACCACCACTAAAATTAAATTTTATGTATAATAATACAAAATTAGAACAAGTAAACGAGTTTACTCTCCTTGGTTTGTCTATAGATACCCATGTAAACTGGAAATCCCATATACAGAAAATAAGAGCAAAATTATCAAAATTTTCATACGCCCTTCGCGAAATAAAAAAAACTACCAACCTGCAAACTGCACTTACTACTTACTATGCATATGCCCAAGCATGGCTTAGCTATGGGGTCATGCTGTGGGGTAACAGTACTGATTCGCAGACCATATTTATTTTGCAAAAAAAGTTAATACGAATAATAACCAATATAGAACAAACAGAAAGTTGCCAACCACACTTCCAAAAACACAAAATACTCACACTTCCCTGTTTATACATCTTAGAGTTATGTAAATTTGTCAGAAAACACCCAGATTTTTACACAAATTGTGAAGAAACACAAAGAAGATACACTTCTCGACATAATAAAAACAAAGTAAACATACCTCGATCCCGATTAAAAATGCACTCAACCAGTCCTTTAGTAATGTCCGCTAAAATTTATAACAAACTGCCAAATGAAATTAGAGAAGTAAGGAAAACAAATATATTTATCAATAAATTGAAAGAATTTCTAGAAGCTAAGTCATACTACTCAGTAAAGGAATTTTTAGATGATAAGTCGATCGGAAAATAATACTTTTCTTTTCTTTGTATTATTATTCACCAAAGATTCTGTAATGACATTTATTAAATATAGTTATTATAATATAGTATGAAAAATAGAAAATTTAATTAAATATAAATTCCCAGATAAATAATAAAATAATTTAATAATAATGACGATGAAAAATAAATAAAAGTACCTGACATAATTTATCAATTCTTACACATGGACATAATAATAATAAATATACATAATTGACTTAAATTAATATATAATTTCATAATGACGACAATAAAAATAAATAAAAAAACCTGACAAAATTTACCTAACTTATTTATACAAACATAATAATAATATACATAAATAAATTAATTTTAATAATAACAATTTACTAATAATGACGATAAAAATAAATAAAATATTTGACATAATCTACAATTACTTATACAATAGACATAATAATAATAATATGCATATACAATCTAATTTAAATATATACATACATAATCTATATATATAAAAGAAAGTCGTGTTAGTTACACCACTTATAACTCAAGAACAGCTGAACCGATTTGGCTGAAAATTGGTGGGGAGGTAGCTTAGAACCAGGAGACGGACATAGGGTACTTTTTTTTTTTTTTTTACTTTTTTTTTTTTTTTTAGGGTAGAGTAGGGTAGAGTAGGGTAGAGTAGGGTAGAGTAGGGTAGAGTAGGGTAGAGTAGGGTAGAGTAGGGTAGAGTAGGGTAGAGTAGGGTAGAGTAGGGTAGAGTAGGGTAGAGTAGGGTAGAGTAGGGTAGAGTAGGGTAGAGTAGGGTAGAGTAGGGTAGAGTAGGGTAGAGTAGGGTAGAGTAGGGTAGAGTAGGGTAGAGTAGGGTAGAGTAGGGTAGAGTAGGGTAGAGTAGGGTTTTTTTTTTTTTTACTAAATCCCGCTTTTGGGCAGAACAACGTCTGCCGTGACCGCTAGTTTAGTAATAAAGATGACAAAACCAAAAATTAAATAATCGGACACAATCTACCAATACTTATACACATACATAATAATATACATCTATTAGATCTACCTACAATTATTAATTCCATGAATTGTTACTTGGCCTTCATCCTCTCTCCTAACTTTGCTGTGCCCGACATACCACCTATGTACATAATATGGAATGCAATAAAGTATTGAGTATTGAGTATTGAAGACTATATGTCCCGTGACACAGAGCGCATCGACTTTCTGAAGCAGAAGGTATATGCATTGGCAAACCATAGTAAGGAGTGACTGGATTCGGGAGGTCGAGTGTGCGTGCGATCCAGTACCACAAGTGGGGACAATTAACATCAGCCCCCAAGATGTAGCTCGTGCAGTCCGTCCGTTGCCAAACTGGAAATCTCCAGGGCCGGATGAGCTGCACAATTTCTGGATTAAGTGGTTTACAAGATCGCACGCTCGCTTGGCATATCAGTTTCAGTCTGCCTTAGAGTCAGGGTCACTTACCTCAGTTCCTAACAACAGGAATAACCCACCTGCTCCATAAGCCAGGTAGTACTGCGGAGCCTAAAAATTATAGACCGATCACGTGTTTGCCGACGGTCTATAAAGTTCTTACATCCATACTGAGAAGCAAAATTAACAGTCATATTGACAAAAATTTAATCATGTCACCTTCTTAGAATGGATGTAGGAACAGGTCCCGTGGTACTAAGGAGCTGCTCCTCATTGATATGGTCAATAGCCAACAGGTTCGACGTTCCCGAAAGGATCTGTCGACATGTTGGATAGATTATAAGAAGGCCTATGACTCTGTTCCTCATACATGGCTCATAAGGGTGCTGGAATTGTATCAAAATTGATACAACACTACGCACCTTCCTGATGTCGTGTATGAGGCAATGGAGTACGGTCCTCCGCTATCCAGGATGTCGACATACCCAGAGGAATAGCGAACATGTAAGGATCGAGCGAGGTATATTCCAGGGTGATAGTTTGAGTCCACTTTGGTTTTGCCTAGCCTTGAATCCTCTAAGTACTTTGCTGGAGAATTCAGGCCTAGGCTATCGGTTGAAGAGAGGTGGTCAGGTAATATCTCACCTACTTTACATGGATGACCTGAAACTTTTTGCCCCCAACAATCTGCAACTGATGGAGCTACTGAAGGTAACTGAAACCTTCAGTACTGCCATCAGGATGGAGTTTGGTGTGGACAAACGTGCGGTCATGCATGTAAAGCGAGGGGAGGTTGTGGAATCCGTGGGCACTCAACTCACGGATTCCATAAACCTGAGATCCCTCTATCCAACCGAAACGTATAAGTATTTGGGTATGTCGGAAGCTCTAGGCATCAATATCACTGACATGAATCAATCGTTGAAGGAGCGTTTCTTTGGACGCCTGAAGAAGGTATACAATAGCCTTCTTTCAGGCGGAAACAAGGTGCGCGCCTTCAGCTGTTGGGTCATGCCGGTATTGATGTACTCTTTTGGCGTACTCAAATGGACCCAAACGGAACTTGACGCCCTGGATAGGAGGGTCCGCACACTTATGACTGCATACCGAAAGCATCACCCACGATCGTCGGTGATGAGATTGTATATCCAGCGGAAGTGTGGGGGTCGAGGTTTTTTAAATGCTAAGATCTTACATAACCGCGATGTATGCAGTCTCAGGGGATATTTCCTAGCTGCCGACGTGGGTATGCATCGAGATGTAGTGGCAGTGGACAAGTGGCTCACCCCGCTCTCCCTGGCTAACGGAAACTGGCGCAAACCGGTAGTGCTTGACACTAGCGATCGCAGGGAAGTATGGCAGAGTAAGAAACTTCACGGACGCTTTTTCCGGGCCCTTCACGGGCCCGATGTAGACCAATTGGCGTCCGTAGCCAGGCTGCGTTTCGGTGACCTCTTTGGGGAAACCGAAGGTTTTGTCTATGCAATTATGGACGAAGTTATCATGACGAATAACTACCGGAGATTTATTGTGAAGGACGGCACGGTTAACATCTGTCGGGCATGTCACCGTCCGGGAGAATCAATCCGTCACATTATCTCTGGTTGTTCTCGTCTAGCTAACGGAGAGTACTTGCATAGACACAATCTTGTAGCCAGGCTTAGCCATCAGCAACTTGCTTTGAAATACTCTCTTGTGGAATCGGAAGTGCCATACTATAGGTATGAGCCCGATCCAGTTCTTGATAATGGTGATATCACTTTGTACTGGGATCGGTCCATCATCACTGACAGGATTATTGTAGCCAATAAGCCTGATATAGTGGTGGTGGACCGAAGCGAGAGGCGTGCAATGATTGTTGACATATCCGTTCCGCACGACCGAGAACCTCGTGAAAGCCGAGAAAGATAAAAAAAATTAAGTATATTGACTTAGCTCGCGAGGTTGTCGACTTATGGGATGTGGACTCGGCGATCATTGTGCCGATAGTCGTGTCGGGTAGTGGCTTAATAGCCAAGAACTTCGACCAACACCTTAGGAGGCTCGCGTTAGGCGGCTGGATCAAGGGCTTGATTCAGAAAGCGGTACTCCTGGACACGGCTCGCATTGTTAGGTGGTTCCTTTCTCTGGAGCCCTGACCGCCGGTAGCTTGGACCCTGTTCCCGATACCGGATTATATTTAAAAATGTAATTTATATGTGTTTACAAAGAATAATTAGAATAATAATAAAGACAAACGAAAAAATTAATTTCATCCACTGTTGGTAAAGCGAGGAGCCAGGGCCACGGTGATTCTTTCAAATAATCGTGCAGACCTGGCCGGTATCGGCCATAGCAGGCATGAGACGCTGCCGCCGCCTCCACAAACAGCCGTAACCAGTAAGTACCTGCATCAGGCAGCAGGTGAGGACGCTTTTGCGCGTCTCTAACCACACCTCAAAGTAACTTATCACCGCGATTGCGTCATCGTACCCAGCACAGGATTGTGATAGTTGCCCTTCCCATGCCACCATAAGATCTCGCCGGAGCTAAAGATACGGAGTAAAAAATACTATGGAAGGCGTAAATAAAAATACATCAACAAATGTTGGTAAAATATATTTATTTATCAGTTTATGTTTTTCGAGGGTGCAAATTTGGGGCTCGGCAGTGTGCCCCTCCAAGACAAATCACTCTTGTATCTATTAGACGCTTATACAATAAAATAAATTTCATTTCAGAGGTGTTTTCTAAGTAAAATATTCAAATAAGTCATATGAAACTAAAACATCCTACCTTCAGTTTTACAATTGAAAATAATCTTTTATAAGTTCTGGTGGTAAAGTACCTAGAGTAACACAAGTTTTCAACTTCAAATCTTCAATCTAGTACCTGGGGTACTATTTTTAATTAGGTACTATTTGAGAATCTACTTAATTAAAATTAGAAATACATAAACTTAATCTAAGTTAAACAACTGAGTCTCAATCGGAAACTTTTTGGTTAGAGCTGTACATACATTCTTAAAATCCCGTGTGTACAAAATTGTGGAATAATAGGCATCATTAAGATGTTGAAACCTCTACGGTTCGGACTAAGCTTTTCGTCTCGTTGCTTACACCGCGTACATAGAAGAACTGAAACAATTTGCCTGCTGCGGTCTTCCCGTCCGATTATAATTTAGGTGTCTTCAAGGCTAGCGTGAATAGGCTCTTAATAAACTAGTGCGCCTCACCATTAACAATTGCATCACTGCTACAACCACCAGGCTACTGCTTACCATCACGTGGGACCGAAGTCAAGCACGAGTTTATATCAATTAAAAAATATTATTCAATTATTTTTTTATTCAATTCTTTATTGCTATATCACATGTGTTACATAAGATCTTAAGAATAGTTAAACAAGTGCACATAGACCCTGTCGGGCACAGCAATTACAAATAATACATAAAACAGATAGAAGTACAATTTTAGAGAACAAAGTTATAATTAGAAAAACACTAAATCGGATATACAACTCAAATTAAATGAAATACAAATGTCAAAATATTTTTTTCAATTGTCACAACTAAATTCATTATAAATGTCAAAATAAATTCATTATAATTGTAAAAAAATGCATTATAAATGTAAAAATTAATTATTATAAATGTCAAAATTAATTCGTTACAAATGTCAAAATAAATTCGTTACAAATGTCAAAATAAATTCATAACAAATATTAAAATAAATTAATACCAAATGTCAAAATAAATTCATTACTAATGTCAAAATAAATTAATACCAATGTCAAAAAAGACAGAAAAATCGTAACAAATGTAAAAAAAAAATCATTGATAATGACAATAAGATCCACGAAAACAACAAATTTTAAACAGAATATGGAAAAGATGTAAATATGCTCATTATAAGTACTATTAAGTTTTAAAGTTATCATCAAATAATTCTTTCACTGAATATTAGGTTTGTCGACAAGCAGTTTTTTTAGCCGTTTAATAAATATCCAGTTACTTTCCTGGCTTTTGATGTCATTCGGTATTTTGTTATATATTTTTATTGACCCGATGTGAGGTGAACTGTGTAGTTTTAACTTTGATGGAGGTATTACAGGCGTGTTTTCAAATTTAGAACGCGGTGCGTATCGGCGAGGTTGGTCTGTTATTTTTTTGTAGAAGTTAGGGTTTTGTTAAATTGATGATAATGTAAGACATTCTAATTTACGGAAATGCGGTCTACAAGTTATTAATAATTAAAAGATTATTAAAATGTATACTTATCTATACTTTATACTAAAATTATAAAGACGTAAGATTTGTATTCTTGATTGAAATGAATAAACTCAAAAACTACTGGATCGATTTTTAAAAGAAAATCACCAGTGTAATGATACTTTATCAGTGAGTGAGGACATATATTATATTTACTACTTTCACGCCGGCAAAGCTACTGGCTTCTGCCATGATGAGTAGCTTTGGCTTCCGCTAGTTATCTAACATTTTTTAGGGTTCCATTACTTCAAAAGGAAAAAACGGAACCCTTATAGTATCACTTTGTTGTCCGTCTGTCTGCCTATTTGTCAAGACCCTTTATCTCGGGAACACGTGGAGGTATCGAGTTAAAATTAAAACCATATAGTTAAGTCAGCAGTCCCTTGAAGCTATGAATAAATCAAACTTCTGAAGTAACGAAAAAAAAAGATAGGGCCGTTTATGTCGCTAAAAACGTGTAAGTCGACACTCTCGACGGAATCAACATTCATAGGGTACTTCCCGTTGACCTAGAATTCTGAAATTTGGCAAGAAACAAGGTTTCATATCACAAATTTAGGAAAAAATCTGAAAACTGTAAATATGTAGTTACAAAAAAAAGTTTTTTTGCGATTCGGAAAAATCTTCGTAACTCAATTCGTTAATTAAACTGTTTTGATAGGTTTGTACGGAACCCTCAGTGCACGAGTCTGACTCGCACTTGCCCGGTTTTTTACAAATAGAAGGCGCAGTTTTTCTATTCACCACAGTTTTGTATAGTAACATATTTTTGCAAACAGTCGCTGCTAATAATACCATCTAGCAAGGTGTGCAGGACGGGCCTGAACGAAGAAAAATTGGCTACCTGCGTGGGCGGCGAAAAAACCCGAGTAACGGGGATCACGTTTCTTTAAGTATTTTAATTCTTTATTGATCACAAAAACATACGTAGTACACGGTGATACAGACAGTTCATGTACTAAATCGTTTCTTTAAATGAGATGAGGCATCTCTACGCTAATCTTCAACTGTTACATTTTCCTTTGAAAATAATGAACCCGGAAACGAATTTATGTGACGCTCTAACTCACATGAAATACCGACTTGATCGAAGCGAACTCGTTACACGGTCGACATCTTCGAGAGTGGTTGGCCAGTCGTATGCGCGAACCATTAAAATTACCGTCTTTCTTGTATAGTGAGGCAAAAAATTGATTAAAATCTTTATTATTCTGAAAATCTTTTATGTAACTGCTTAAAAACTTCTAAACTAATAAATATTATAACTTAAAAGGTATATTTACAAACGGTTAAAAAAGAACTTATTGAGCATCAAAAAATTCATTCACATCGACGTCGATCGGAAAAGTGCCCAGAACGCTGGCAGCATTACCACTTTGGATAGAAATGCTGATTCGTTGTCCGAAGAAATGTTATTATTTAAATATGGCATATTATTAATATTTAAATACCGTAAACATTTTACGGTATTTTAATATTAATACGATATAGAATAGAAACAAAACTGGTTTGGTTTTTCACTTTGATACCATATTATAGGCTTCTAACAAAGCATCGACTTTTTATTCAATATAGTTAAATGCTACAGAAAATATTCAAATGCCACCTCACACCACGACCATTTGATTGTAGTAAAGATTTGAACGGATTTTTTTTATATTGGGCCTTTACGTTGGAAGCACTTGACAGCAACGCTATTGGTTTCAAGAGAGTACCAAAAGCTGTAACCCCACTTTATAGAAACCCACACTAAACTTCAAAATGCCATCGATCCTATTATATAAAGATCCATTCACATAATTTTTCTATTGGTGATATAAAAACACCTACACCGCAGCAACCTTCTTCTTGGCTATGTTTTCGGCCTGCTCTATGGTATCAGGTAGATACGCCTTCAGCGTCTCCGGGGTCAACAGCATCAGCAGCCCCGACGTGCCCGCCAGCACACCGAACACCAGGTACGACATCGCTCCCATTTTCGCCATCTAAGGAAATAGGAACGTCAAAATAACGTACAGAATCTCCTGATATAAATAAATTATAAGGACAACAAGGCATCATGAAGACGTCTTAACGACTGCTGCTAGATGCAGCATTATGAACACTTTCGATGGAAACCAAGTGTGTTATCATTTATTCACACTCAGAAAACTACACACTTGATACTACATACCTACTTGATATTTATCTGTTATTTATTTATTGTGCACACCTACCATAGTGTTCTCTTTTAACCCGAAGGTTGACTGGTAGAGAATGCCTTGTTGCATTTAGTCTGTCTATGTACCACTACTATACATGAAGTTTAGCATGGCATAGCATAATCAGCCTTTTAATGTTCCCACTGCTTGGACTCAGGCCTCCTGTCCAGGAGAAGGGATGGGCCGTAATCCACCACGCGGGCCCAGTGCGGGTTGGTGGATGTCACCTGTCTTCGAATTTTTGGTTCCAGGATATGCCGCTTTTTCCACGATGTTTTCCTTCACCGTTTTGAGAGCAGTGGTGATGAAATCAATTATACAAAGTAATGCACCTGGCTGGGTTTGAATCCGCGACCTACAACTCGTCAGTCGGGGCCATTATGACTCGACCACCACTGCTCATAAAGTTTAAATAAATAAATAGAAAATTATAGAAGTGGCACTAAGTAGGTATTTAATGCCGTCTCTAGTTGTTGCTGACGGGGTGATTCCGATCATGTGGTACGCTCATTGCATATTGAGAGGCCGACGATGGTTGCACGTAGGACTGACAGTACCGGTAACATTCCTGACTGTCATAGTCCTGGTGGAAGATTATTGTTTGTCTAAATAATACTGACCATTAGCGGCGTCTGCGGCGCCACCGCCGCGCCTATCCCACCGAGTATATTGCAGATGCCGAGCATGCTATGGCGCACCTGCGTGGGGAACAGTTCCCCTGTGTAGATGTAGATGCTGCTCATCGCCATGCTAATGCACAGCTTGGCCAGCATATTGAGGGTTGTCTGCAGACATGGTATTGCTGCAATAAAAAGGAGTGTGTTAGTGTTAACATAAACTCAGTCTGATTAGTATGCCTCGACGAATTGTACCTAAAAAATGGTTAAGATCAAGTTTGATCGTCGGAAACACAAATGCTATTTATTACAGAACAATTACATCATCTTATGTTAACATACGGAGACTAATGCTACTAATTACTAATATAAACTCATGTTTATTTAACTGAGTATTGTATTTTAGTATCATTAGCCTTATAATAACAAATGCTGCTGAAACACCTTACAAAATAAAAATAAAATTTTAAGGTAACTTACACGTAGGTACAAAAGCCATTGCTACAAGTGACAATCCACAGACGATGAAAGCCGTCATGATAGAGCTCTTCCTGCCGAACCTGTCGAGTGTGAGCACACTGAGGCAGCACCCGGGGATATCCACCAGCGCTGTCAATATATAGTTCACGTAACTGCTGCCCACTAGCGACACTGAGTTGATGGACAGTCCGTAGTACACGAACGTCAGCGTGAGCCACCAGAACGAGCACACCAGCATACGGCACACCAGCGTCCGCGATCTTAATACTTGCATTAGTATAGACCTTTTATCTTCCTCTATTGGAGCCTTACCATCTATTTGGGGAAGGTTTTCAGGTTCTTCAGTCAACAGTTTAATGGTGTCCGAAGACAGTTTCTTTTTATTCATTTTTGCAGCTTTGAAAAGAATTCTGGCAGCTTCCTTATTTCTTCCTTTGCTGAGTAACCAGCGGACACTCTCTTCTATGAGCCAGTAGTATATGATGAAGATGACTGAGGGTGCGTAGATGACCAAGGTGTAAGTCTTCCAAAAAGGAATGAGGCAGGCTACGCCGGCGGTCACCACCTGACCCAAGGCGTATGCGATGGAGATCAGGTTACCACCCAGCACTCGCTTGTCTAAGCCTACCATCTCTAGAGCTGTAACATAGAAATATAGGATTAATATAAACGATATATTATAGTGAGACAGTGACAATAGAGTTCATGTACACAGCCGAGCTTAACTCAAAGTTGAGTTTTATCCCAGCAAATCTTTGAGCGATAGAGAGAGATCACTGTAAAAATTAGGATCCAGAATACAAAAAATTACGTGTTATACATGTCAGCTATGATGACAATTTAGCGATACTTTTTAATAATCCCTCAATTAAAGGGTTCAAATATCAAAGCATAATTTGGACAAGAAAATGTCTCGTACATTGGTCTCGTTCTATTTTGTTGTTGCGAGGGTGTATTCTATCAAACAAATTAAGAGTTTTTCTCATTGGTTTATAAATGACGAAGTTCTGAGGTAGGCTACAACAAATACATAAAAAATATGACTGTATTGAGAAGTTTTCTAATAGGTCCTACAACGGTAATATTTTTTTCCACAATTTTCATACAACGCCTTCTAAGCATAGTTTGTGGTATGAGTACTAGATAACTGATAAAAAATTGCATCCAGACACTGAAAAAAATTATCTTACTCACCACATAAACATTTGCCTTGAATGAGAATCAAACCTACGATCTCTGGCATAAAAGTCAGGGCCACTGATCACTAAGCTGGCCGAAATTAATGAATGTCGGAGATCCTATAGACTGTAGTTCAATGTAAAACACAGCTATATCCGATCAGAATAGAAATCCTACACCTAGTTGGCAAAAGGTTAGGTAAATAAAAGATCCGTCAAGACTCGGGGAAAGAAAACTTCAGTTGCCTTTTACGTTCCAAGGCCGCGGTTAAACACGTGAACACAAATGGGTTTCAGTCAGTAAAAGACTGACACAGCTCCTCGTACCAACCGGAGCGGGAATCGTTTGAGGGTTTCTGAGGTATACGGGTGATAAAGAGTAAAAGTCGAGCGTTCGACGGTAGAGTTATAATTGGACTGATCACATGTACAACTTAAATCTACACATACACACTAATTAATTATTAATATAAATCTACCTACAGTTTCTATATCCCTCAAATAAAAAGGCAGGTCAATGATATTGGTGAGCGGTGACTGAACTTAGCGAGGGAAAGTTCAGAACTCATATTAAGCCTCTCCTAACTAAAAAAGCGTATTACAAGGTTAAAGACTGTGTCGAAGACACGCTTGTTGGGCAATGACTGCTTCTGCACATGTGGCCACCTGGTAACTCATAATATTGTGTAAATGTATCTATTAACTGCTCTACATTTGTTATAATATATACTTTTCCTTTTTTTTTCTAACACATTGCTTTTGCAATATTTTTTATATTATTAGACCCCAACAACCATAAATTTGTTAGCAATTTATTTTGTTAACGTCTTATTTATTGATAATTGTAATTATTTATTTTGCTAGCTTTTTTATATAGTCTCTTTTTTTATAATGTGAATGTGAGAACACTGTAGACTCCGCAAATTCTTAGGTTACTTCCTATTACGACTCACCTTTTATTATGATTATTTCTATTGTACTTTTTAGTATAATATTGACCAGTCTAGACTGTCCTTACATAATATCTACTTGTACTGTAATATGAAAATATTGTAAGAACAACATTTAAAAAAAAAAGTAACCATAGAGTTCCTTGCCGGTTCTTCTCCATAGGAAACGACCAATTTTAAACCGTGCACTAGCTTCTGCCGTTTTATAAGTGCCCATGTAGGCATATGTGAAATAAAAAACTTTTGACTTTGACTTTGACTGAGCTCACCTAGAATGAAAGCAGTACTAAAGAGGCCACCTCCCACGAAGGTGTCCAGGAATTCGAAGCACAGGTACATGATGTAGGAGTTGGAGAAGGCGCGAGCGACGCCCATAAACACGGGGCATACCGCTGTGATCACCAGGGCTGTGCGACGGCCGTAACTGGGGGAACATAAGGAGTTTCAGCAAGTGCTGTATAACAGTATGCTGGACAAGTAATAACCACTTATGTCTTGTAAAAAAGAAAATAAAAACAAAAAATTCAAAGACAAACACAACGTCACGACGTCGGCGTCGTCGTAACGATGACGTGTACAAGATATAACGAGGTTTAGCTTGCTACCTGCTTAAAAAAGCTTATCTGCATGGGACAGCATCTTCGTATTTATTAATAAAATCTTAGGATCCCAATTATAGAAGCCCTAACTTCAACATACATATCCATATCTGCATATATCCATCTCAAGCGAACAATACAAAAAAAAAATGACGTCATATGTATTGTCGTGCTATCAAAGTCTGAACGATTTGAATATTATACACAGCAACAATCTACGTGCAGTTGCTCGTCTGGTTATACCTCTACAAGTTGGATATAGTTATTACTGTTAAAATCGAGTATTATTCTTAAGACCGAAAGGAACAGGTTAGCGAGGAGATGGAGCTTTCCATAAACAGGTCCAAAACTAAGCTAATAGTTGTGGATAGATCTGGGAAATTGGAGCTCACTGGCGCACTGGACCTTAAAATAGTGGACAACTTTATTTACCTGTGCTCCAATGTCAGTAACGATGGTTCTCACGAGAACAAAGTTCGCAAGAAAATTGGTATGGCTAATAGCGCCATTTCTCAGCTTGACAATATCTAGATAAATCGCAACATCCCCGTAAAGACCAAAGCCATATTGGTACGGACCCTGGTCTTCTCGATCTTTTCGTATGGCGCTGAAACGACGACGCTGAATGCTGCAGACCGCAAACGCATTGACGCCTTTGAGATATAGTGCTGGAGAAGGATGTTCCGTATCCCTTGGACAGCATTTGGGACCGACGTATACATATTAGGGGAACTCAACATCTTCTCGCGGGTGTCGTACGCAAGATTCTACAATACTTCAGTCACATTGCAAGAAAAGACGGTGGCAACCTCGAAAAGCTCATCGTGAGCGGTAAAGTTGATGGCCTCGTGGACACAGCCCAATCCTTTGTTCCGACCAGATCCGCACCGCTCTTGACTCTATGGTATAAAATACCCTTCACATCGCCAGTGACAGAAACCGATGGAGGAATATCGTACGAGTGAAAGTGATGAAGCAGAGAGGTTACGACCCTCATCATTGTGAAATATGACGCAAGGAGGAGAGGAATGTTAAAAACTTACTTGTCCGATATGTAGGCGGTGACGGGCAGCGCCCCGATCATGCCGGCGACGTGAATGGTGCCCACCAGCGTGCGCTTCCATTCCTCACATGCCAGGTCAAACTGAAACGTACAGACATAATGTCACTACACGCTCAACATGCACAGCCACTTCTAGTGACTGCTTTTCTTTGTGGGAGTCTGAGTTTCTCCTATATAATTTAGGATTCTTCGTAGCTCAAGCTGCGGCCAACGCTGTGTCAAATAAGATAGTGCGCAAAACTGTGTAATTAAAAAAATTGATTTCATAGACCAGAGGCCCTACTAGGACTTTTTAGCACGATCCATTTGACAACCTAAACTAAACTGTTGAAGAAAATGAGCTATACAGGGTTTATAACTCCATCCCTCTTGCTCACTCGTACGCCTAACATTTGAACCAGTCATGGTATGGCTCCAGGTGTCGTTACGGTTCATTCTATACATATATCGACAGTCAATATCCAAACCAGCAATTCACAATAGATCATTTGATTCAGAACGTCTCAGGTTTTCGGAATCAAACTCTCCTTCTTCTTCTTAGTATATCGATGGCAAAGCGATAAAAAAATCAAAAAGTTAAATTCTTTGCCTGGCCCAGTATTCGGATTCGGTAATGCCGCCCGAAGATGCTGTCTTTAGGCTCTTTTTGAAAACCGTAGTTTCGAGCGACGGCATGCTTTTGTTAATATTCCAGCTGCTGCCAGTGGCTTGGCCTGCGTGAAAGTAGAAAATTGTCTAAAAAGAACATCCTTCTGGATTAAAATGCACTTTCCAAAGCGTAGATATTTATGGAGAAGAATATTCAGGAAACTCTAAGGACACTCTTTTAAACCATGACAATTACAAATATCTCGGTTACATCTGTGACGATAGCAGAAACTTTCACGAACCACTTGTATACAAGACGCCTGTGTTCCCAAACTGTATAGTCTGCTAAAGACACTGGTGTGTCACCATCGACTAGGCACGCACCCTGGTCTACCTAACAACACTGTGCCTGACCTTGCAATAAAACCCTAAACCTTGCTGAGTAGTTGCGGAAGAAATCACCATGTATTTTGACTTAAAAATATAAAGGTACCGGTACCCACCTCTGCAACAATAGTGTTGTGGTTCTCGTAGACCCAAGAAGAGCAGCGCTTAGTCTCGTTGGTGCTGAAGCTGGAGGGTGCGCATTCCTGTGCTGTGGGTACCAGGCGCTCGCAGCTAGCCTGCTCGTCCGGCAACGCCCAGGCGCCCCAGTTGCCCGTGATGAACTCCGGAGGAGATAATTCGCATTCTGGTACTGCGCATCTGAAAGACCGGCTTTCATTTATTCATTAGATCATTTTACACAACACTATACATATAAATCTTACTTCTTCGTCAGGCATAGGCTTATAAGTCCCAAAACATAGGCAAAATCAGTCGTACCTGTAAGGAACATCACCAGCAGCGAAGATGTACTGGCTGTTACGGACGGCACTCACGAGGATCGCTACCATGATGAAGCAGTACTTGCGAATTTGATAGCGGCCAAACTGGCCTAGCTCTAGCAGGATGGCATCCAGGTTTATAGTCACCGTCATGGCGAAGAAACGAAGGCTCTCACTGAACTCAGATAGTCGTTGTCTCGCCCGTCACTATCACTGACAGTGTGGCGCGCCAACCCAAGCAAAAGGTACTTTTAGGTGTCGTTACACTCACAAGATACTTTTTTTGGGATTTTATGACTTAACTGAGAACTCATTATTTTCATTGATAAGAGTTATTTTGTTTACCATTAGAATACGGATGTAAAACATTATAATGTTTGGCCGCAAATGTATCGACTCATGCTTCTTGGCAAGCTTTGCTGAGATAGTCTCCACTATACAAAAATCTCAGCTTCATTTTACCGAGATCGTGCCTGTTTCAATAATTCCGCATATTATTGTCCAGTTGTGTAAACACTTGAGTTAAAAATCTACTCCAAAAGACTTTGTAATTACTTTAGCAACATAATGACGAATATCGTCATTTCAATGTTATAGATTTGTTAATTAGTAATCCAACTTCTATAATTTTAGTTTTCTTTTTAATAACTTGTGCTAGTAGTTTTTAGTCATTTGATTAAAAAAACGGTTTCAGCTGAAGCATTATTACTCCTGTAGGAAAAAAAATTGTGTTCTTTTGATTTTCTGAAATAAATATTTGCTAATTGCGATATTTTCCCAATTTTTAGTTTCTTAGTAAAATGTACATTTAAATCTTAAAGCACTTTAAACGAAATAATAAACGAGTTAATTCAAAACAATATAATGCATCATAAATAGTTATGGTTCGTGAGAATATTCTTTTACAGAGAATCATCTCCGACCGAAAATATTCTGCAATTTTCTTTTCGAAACAGAATATTCGTGAATCATGAAGGGTTTGAAATTGTTTGATTTGATGACATAATGATGTAAAAGTATCTTTTATTTTATTTTTGTGCCTTTTGGTAAAGGCCTCATTCAAAATTTTTCAATCTGCTTTGACCAAGTCGTCTTCCCATCTCCTGAATGGTTTTCTTTTCCCCTTCCTTGGGTACCTTAGTGTACTACCTTGTTCCACGTATCTTCTCTCTCTTATTTTCAGCAGGTAATTAAGGTCATAGCTTGACTAGTGATCATGAGTGATCGTACTTCGTGGTGAAGAAGACGTATTCAGAGTACGCCCGGACGTCACCATTGTGTCCACAAGCACCACTCCGGGTGGTCCACCACCCGGAGGATACGGTGGAGCATACGGTAGAGGTGTACCCTGCCTGGGCAGAGCACGGCCATGCCCTCGTAAGGGCGATCGGCGGCAACAATCTCTCGCGCTGGGCTTTGATTCAGACCATGGTCCGGAGCGTAGAGGAGTGGCAGGCGGTCGCCTCCTTCTGCGAAGCAGTAATGCTTGCAAAGAAGGCGGCCGCACGCGCGAGGGATCGCCCCTCACGCCCCAGCCACCGGGGATTTCGATCCCGATTTCCAGCCACCGCAGGCACGGGCTTGCAGACGGCGAGAAATGGATCGACCGACGGACCGGTAACCGTCCGGACCAAGCCCAAGTCGTCGACGGCGCGTAGTGTTCCGCGCGCGCTTCAAGGAAGTGTCAGCAACTCGTAGGGGCCCAGTAGGGTCGAGGCCTACTGGGGCCATGGGTTGTGTGAAAGTGTTCCCCGGGGCTCTGGAACAAAGGCAAAGAAGGCACAGGACTGGGTTTTTAGTCAGTAAAAGTCTGACACTAACTCCCGCTCCGCCCAAGAGCGGGGGATGTCATAAGATGATTTTCCCACCAACAAAAAAGCTCATCAGGGAGTGCCTGGTCTCCTTTATTTTAGGTATTGACTAGCTGTCCCGGCGAACTTCGTACCGCCAATAGTAAGGATAACGCCATCTAATGGCAGCATAAATAACCATTTTATAATGACATTTTAATTAGTTCGTTTTTTTTTTCGTAAGTTTTTCCATATTTTCTGACCGTTTAAACCTTCCCTGGACTATCACGAATATTTCAAGACCAAAATTAGCCAAATCGGTCTAGCCGTTCTCGAGTTTTAGCGAGACTAACGAACAGCTATTTATTTTTATATATATAGATGAGTACTTTCTCCTAAGTGTGACGTTAGGGTCACAGTTTTCAAACGGTTTTCCGATTGTGCCCAGGTTACTGTTATTCTCTGCACGAAAAGAACATTCCCGGCAAGTCCAAGAGTACACTTTTCAAATACGAGAGTAATTATTGCGAGCAGTCAAAGTGCAATGTTCATATTCATATGCATCGATCGTGTCATTACAAGTGAAGTTAATCATTTTATAAAAACAAGAAAAAAAGATTAAATATTTCGAACGGGCTTGTTCGCCAACTCGCATCTGCGCGCGATTTAGCAACGTCCGATTTTTACTTTTTTTTGCTCACTTGTGTAAATCTGATGTTATAAGCACAGTCAGCAACGAAAACCCTTGGTCCCCGTCGACCATACCCAAGCTGACAGTATATTAATAACGATGCATTTGAACTTACTCAAATTGTTGCTAAAATAATAATATTTTGAGATAACTATTGAAAAATACATCATGAGTACGCAGGCAATAGCCAGTTATTTACAGTAACTGATTTAATCAGTTTTAATTTGCCTTTACTTTATATGAAAGAGCGATTGAAGACGAAAAAATAATCGTAAAAATGGAAGGTTTCAACTCGTGCACACGCGCGAGTTTCACAGACGCCAGGTGACGAACAAGTCTTCGAACGTCGGGCACGCAGGTGTTCAACATGCAAATGGCGCGTAAAGCAAATCAATCAATGCGTTGTAGTGGAGTCGCGTTTCATCAAGCAACACTACAAAAAGTAACTAAAAGATAAATCGAGTAAAGCACAGCGCACGCGCTCGCTGTAGTGGGTTTGCGTTTAGCCAGCTTAAGCTAGCGTAAAGCACTTGACAGCGCTTGGTGTACACTAATCATGCGTAAAGAACGCGTCCCTGTGATTTGAAATACTCATATGTTAACAGACGTAATGTTTTTTGGACTTTGAACAATTATTATCAGTTTATTAAACGAACAAATCACACAGTTAGATTCGTCACTTCTTAACAAAGGAAAGTATGTAAACCACACAGTTAACTGATCACTTTTTGCTTCTATTTTTCTATTTTATTAACGGAACGGTAATTCACGCGATGTCGCTACAGGCGCGGGGCCCCGCGAACCTGAGTTGGTGGTAGATAACAATAGTAATGATAAGTACTTCTATCAGCCAGTGATAGTGGTCCTTACACGTGTTACCTATTGAAAAGAAAAATAAAACCAAACCTGTCACTTTAATGCATTAGATATAATTATTACGTCTAATAAAATGTGGAGCAATGTTTTCAATTGGCGCATATACCTACTACTGAAGCTGTACCGATCCTGTTGACATTTTGCAGACACAAGCCTTATGGTGACCTGCTCTGGGTAAAAAAGCACATAAAATGATGAACGCGTTTTGAAATTGTCTTAATTTAGTACAAGACGTGGTCTTCTCCATCGCTGACAATCCATTGCTTGAGTATCGCTTACTGTCTTCACAATCAATGGCACACCAAGTCTGGGTCATACTTTGTTGCAATACGTGCCTTATAACAATCCGCACGGAATATTTGTTAAGAGCAAACAGCTATATTTAACAGTATTTTAAGCGTTGTACTTAACCAAGGCAAAATGGTTTTTCTTGGATGCTCCCTGGAACAGGAATTTGTTATTACCACTGATATTTTTGCAGAAATCAGAAGACAAAGCAAAATTTCTATCTATTTCTTAGTGTAGATACAGCGCACGCTAGGGTTAAGATTCCTATCGATTTAAAAAGTAACGAAACGTGTCTTGTGGGGCCTCATGCAAAAGTTCCTTTTGACCAAAATGATAAGCTGTGGAGGTTGTAATCAGAAATTTGCAGGACTACCGAAGGAACTAAGACATGATGGGTATGTCACAGTTCCGCAAACTTGACTTAAGGGCCTATTACACTACTCGATAATCAGACAGTCTTAGTCGATGTCGCGTAATATAAGTTTCTTGCACATTCTTCTCCATAGAGATCTACGCTTTGGAATGTGCAATTAGCATCATTTTTTTTTCTGACTAACTGACTTCTTGACATTTCAAAAGTGCCTGTAAATCGTTTATTTGAAATAAATGCTTTTGAATCTTTGTAATATGGGTTAGACCAGTCTTACTCGGAACAAAAAATAAGACAGTCTGAATATCGTGTGCTGAATATCGCGTAGTGTAATAGGCCCTTTACTAAAGTTGTCTGCATGGCCGTGAGTTAACAGATTGCGGATGACCATTAATAAGCAAGTTTGGTTGGGCGGAAACATACGCGTGAAAGAATTCACCGTGACGTTAATTTTACAGACTCTGGATAGAATAAGTTTCCAATAAAGAAAAACATATTAATCTGATGTACGATACGTTGGTAATATTTAAATACTCAAAAATGATGCTACAACACAAGAAATCTCTCGAAAATTCTTTATAAGTATAATAATACTGCAGAGAGCAGGCCATAACTATAACACAAAGCGGGTGTAAGTAAAAATACTTCAGCAAATGTTTGTAAAATAATTATATTTAACAGTTTATGTTTCCCAAAAGTGTAACCATGCAAGTCTGGGGACATTATACCGCCCGCCCGCCGAAACGAGTCATTCTTACATCTACAGATATTATTACTAGTTAACAACATTTTGTACTTCATTATCTAATCTCATTCATTATTCAATATCTAATAAATTCTTCATTATTCAATATCTAATAAATATTATCATATCATATATTATCATCACGTGAGAAATATAACACACTACAGTTCTAGTTCAGTGTCCGAGAAGGAATAATCGATCAGAATAATTAAAAAATTGAACAGAATTCATATCATCCAGATCCAAACGTATTCAGAAGTGAACAAACAACTAATGATAATTTGTAGATCTTACAATTTTTAACTAATGGCTAATTTGTTTTAACTATGAATAGTAACTAACAAGTAAATTGATATGCTACTAAAATATTTTAAATTTAAATTAAATTTAAATATATTAAATTAAATAAATTTAATAAACGGAATAATAATAATAATATTCCACAACTATCACACAACGCCGTCTAGTCCCAAGCTAAGCAGAGCTTGTGTTATGAGTATACATACATATTATAGATAAATTACACCCAGACACAGAACAAATGATCGTGCTCTACACACAAACATTTGTCCTGGGTGGGAATCGAACCCACGACCTCCGGCATAGCAGTCAGGGCCACTAACCACTAGACCAACAGGCCAAAATATAATAATATATTAACTTATTTAACTAAAATATATTCATTATTTTATTTATTTTGTATACTAATTTATTTACAAATAGTAAGTACTAATTTATTTACATAATACATATAGTAACATGATTGTAGATTTTGTACTTTTGTGGGTGAATCAAGCTCAGTAGGTACAAAGTTTGTACTTGCAACTATAAGTTATCAATAATGCTTGAACTGGGCAAAAATAATGCTTTAAATATAAAATATAAACTGTAACTGTAGATATGCAGTTGACCGATGACTGTGATTACTGTTACGTTACACTCTAGTGGTCATCACAATTATCAATAAAACTTTAGCTAATAATACATTAAACAAAGCAATATACTCTGTCACTCTAATTAGAATGATGTGCCCATCTACGAGTGGACCTCTTCTGAAAAGCGAAGAGTTATCACAGAAATCAATAATATCTTAGCAACTGGCAAAATTACGATATATTACATTTTATCCTGTATTGTTACAAATGTGTTTCAGACGGTGACAGAATCGTCGACAAATTATTTTCATTTTGTGAAAATTATTCGAGTTAATTAAATGTTAACGACAGTTTTGCTCTAAATTAGCTCAAGATGACTAACATATTTATTTAGATATGAATTATTACTACATCGGTGCTAACATCTTTCCAAATAAAGTAGTGCTTGAACACAAATCTAAATGCTACATATTATATACCTCCGTTGCCTTTTTGTTTGAGCTTGCAACTTCATTAAACAAAACTAAAAAGTTTTACTAGATCTGTGGCTCCATGTTTTATACCAAATGGTTTATTTAACAGGTATATTTAAAAAAATACAATTTCCCTTCGTATCACTAAACGATTTAATGATTTGATGATTTGTTATCTTTCTTTAGGGCAGAATTCACCAATAAAACTAATCGCGTTTTATCGTTTGGCTCGCATAATCGCGTTTAGCCGTTGTCACTAGTGTCACTTGTAAAATACAGACAAGTGACACTAGTGACAGCAGCTAAACGCGATTCGAATTCCGGTCTTAGTCTCTCATCTAAATTCGAAGTCCATGTTCATTAAAACTAACACATTCTACTTCCAGTTTTTGATTTGAGAATTTCCAGTTAAGAACTTGTACCTGTTTGTTGTGAACTTGTTGGTTGACTAGTAGAGAATGCCTTGTTGCATTAAGTCCGCCTTTGTACCACTACTGTACATGAAGTTTAAATAAATAAATAAACTTGTCAAACTCTACGATGATACTAAATAAAATAGTTTTCAATTTGAATCCTTAATCCGGGTGTCAGCACAAGTACCTACTACTTTCTCTTGATCTATTTTATCTAAAATTACAAAGACTTAAACTATTCAATCTAAGATAACACTGGAATTTAGTTCAAATAAATTTTAATATTATGATTCTCTAAAAATTGCTGGTGAGGACTGTATGTTAAGAAAATACAGTCCTCACCAGCAATTATTAATAAACTCCTCCGGAATAAAATAGGTTCCTAAATAAAATTTCGGAAGATTATTAAAACGAATCCTTATTATCAATAGTTTTGTACAAATAGATGGCGCTGTTTAAATTGCTTATGAATTTTTAAATAAAGCAAATAATAGTTACCTACAACCCATCCCTAAATATGCAAACAAAGGCAAATTGGTGGGACCGTAAGTAAATTCATTCAACTTGCAAGCCGTCTTCGCTAGTAACACCATCTTGCGTCACTCATCAGTGAAGTGTGCGGAATGGGCCCAAATGAGGAAAACTTTGCCTTTCTGCGTAGGTACTGAAAATACCTTAGTTACAAAATTCATTTTTTTTTCGTATGAGATAAGGCATCTGTCCGCTAGTATCATATTATCTGGGGTGAAACAAAAGTTAATATCAGTACTATGAGTTCCAAATAATAATAGGAAAGTCAATAACGTTGATCTGTCAAAATGTTGATTGAAAATTACGGTTTTGCAAAGAAAACTTATTTGCGTATAAATAACTGTTTTTTTTTCTTTCTATTACTGAGTCTTAGTTAAATCTAGGTGAAATAAAAACGTTATTGTTTAATTTAAATTAACGAATTATTTTTTAAACCTTAATTAGTTAAAAAAAACTATTTTCTTTCTTATTTTCGTTGTTAGCAACAATTCACATTCTTCTTATATTTACTACTACTCAGACATTTGAGCAAAATTAAAGAACTGGATTCTAATTAAACTTTTTTCGTTTATGATTCATAAATATTTTTTTTACGATTTCTTGTTTTGCTCACTTTCCACCAATTTCTTTGATTTGACAGTATGACGTCACAACATGGCTTATAAATCGATCCTATTCGTAATTGGAACGCATTGTATAGTTGTTCTATCTCTCAACAAGACATCTATCTGACACTACAAATTGACCTGAAATATCGACCAGATTGAAGCAAACTTGACATGCGATTGGCCTTCTTCGTTCCGCCGGTCTTATGCGCAATCCATCCAAAATGCCGTCTTTCTTGTTTTGGGAACGCAAACCAGCAAAAGTTCGGCCCTATCTTTATTATTTAGATGAAAGTATTTATTAGCCCTATATATGTACAAGCCCACATGGAACTGTAATATGCCATCAAGCCTATTATTTAAAGATCCATCCAAATAATGTTTCTATTATATAAAAACACCTACTCCGCAGCAACCTTCTTCTTGTTCATATTTTCGGCCTGCTCGATGGTGTCGGGCAGGTGCACCTTCAGTGTCTCTGGGGTCAGCAGAATCAGCAGACCCGACGTGCCCGCCATCACGCCGAACACCAGGTACGGAAGTGCTTCCATGTACCCCATCTAAGGAAATAGGAAAGTTTGAATAACATACGGAATCTCGAGACGTAAATACATATAAGGACAACGAGATGTCATGAAGACGACCGCCGCTAGAAGTGGCATTGTCAACACTTTCAATAGAAATCAAGTGTGTTATTGTTTATTTCCACTAAAAACATGTGACAATTTTGAAGAAATTCCTTATCTATTGCCACCTCTAGATGCTGCTGGCGGAGTTATTCATATTCAGTTTGAAGTATTTGCTTCCACAATGTTGGTAAAATGGTAAAAAACAGGCTTTTAGCTTATTGTAGACCCTATTACGGCACAACAATATATTTTTTGACATTTAAATCAATTAAAACATACAATGCACAAAAAAAATTCTACGTCAATGCAATTTAAACATTTAAATTATTCTAAACATAATATTATCGTTATGCGTGATCATCACATTAAATTTAAAATTTCATATTCAAACATTTGTTCTTTGCATTTTGAGAGGCAGACGTCGCGACGGCTGCTAAGTCTATGAACGAATAACGGCGTAGCACCAAGCATGGACAGTACCGGTAACATTACAGTTTGTTTTAGTCCAAGTGGAGGATTATTGCTTATCTAATACTAACCAGCAGTGGCGTCTGCGGCGCCACCAACGCGCCCAGCCTGCCGGCCATAGAGCAAGTGCCGAGCAGACTTTGACGAGCCCGCGTCGGGAACAGCTCCCCTGTGTAGATGTAGATGCTACTGAATGCCATGCTGATGCACAGCTTACCCAGCAGGTTTAGAGTTATCTGCAGCCATGACATCGCTGCAATCAAAAAGGAATGTGTTTTTACAATAAATTATATTTTCTTTTTAGCGGTACATAAAGTTTGCTACTAAGTAATATACACGCATATCTTTAATGGCATATTTAGTATTATTTGCTTTATGATCTCAAAAGGTAAGAAAATCTGCTAAAACACTTTTTGTTAGTTAATAAAAAAATAAATAAAACTTACACATAGGCACTAAAGGTATCACTATAAGCGACAACCCACAGATGATGAATGCTGTCATGGTGCAGCTCTTCCTGCCAAACTTGTCAAGTGTGAGCACGCTGAGGCAGTACCCGGGGATCTCCACCAGTGCCATCAAGATGTAGTTCACGTACCTGCTGCCCACCAGCGACACTGCATTGATAGATAGTCCGTAGTACACGAACGTCAGCGTGATCCACCAGAACGAGCACACCAGCAGACGGAACATCAGCGTCCGTGATCTTACTACTTGCATTAGTATAGATCTTGTATCTTCCTCTATTGGAGCCTTGTCATCTGTTTGAGGAAGTTTTTCTGGTTCTTCAGTCAACAGTTTGATGGTGTTCGAAGACAGTTTCTTTTTATTCATCTTTGCAGCTTTGAAGATAATTCTGGCAGCTTCCTTATTTCTGCCTTTACTGAGTAACCAGCGGACACTCTCTTCTATGAGCCAATAGTATGTGATAAAGAGGAGTGACGGTACATAAATGACTAGGGTATAGGTCCTCCAATAGGGGAAGAGCCAGGCCACACCAGCGGTCACCACCTGCCCCAGGGCGTAAGTGCTGGAGATTAGGTTACCACCCAGCACCCTTTTATCTAAACCCACCATCTCTAGAGCTGTAACATGGAAATACAGGCTATTAGGTAAGGATACACTAAAGCAAATATAAGGGTTTGAATTTGTTATTTTATGACTACGTAGAATTGCTTATATTTAAAAAAGCACATAGGCAAATTAAATAATCGAATCAAGTAAGCAGGTACAGCCGGTTTAAACTCGAAAAAAAAATGATGTAACCAAAATTTATATGAAAAACACTAAGAAAGTGCGAAAGTACTTTAATTTCAGAAGTCAGTGTCAAATAATGAAAAAACAAAACCAGAAATAACGACTTCCGAAATTAACAGCATCATATAATAATAATAATCCCATCGCCGTATCTCTACGTTAATGACATGGTTGTGTTTGCATAATTACTTTGCGAAGTGGTTAGACAGATTCTTTATTCTTTATTGTACACACATTTGTACTATTTGTACATAGGTGAGCTTAACCCACAACTGAGTTTTCTTTCAGCAAACCAAAAATATTTCTTTCGCACTCATATAGTGCGAAAGAAATTTTGCATTAATTTGAGGAACTTTAAGTGTAAGTACAACAAAAAATTAAAAACATAAATTAAAACTAAAAATATACTAAACAGATATGTGTACAGCACACCATACATAAACATAATATATACAATAAATAAATATCTATAACATACGCAGATCAATTTTGATTGCTTTTTCAAGCAATCAAAATTGCATTGCAATTTGCAACTCGGCCCTAGAATGTAAAAGGCAATCTTAGTGTCCCTTCAGTTGCCCTTTGAGTTCCAGAGCCACGGTAAAACTCGACGTTGACTACGGAGATAGGGAGGTGGGTTTTAGTTAGTAAAAGTGTGATGCTCCCTCTCGTTCTTTCCAGAGTGGAAAAAGTTATTTAATAATTTACCACCATAAAAAAATATTTTAATGATACTAGTTCCTACTACAGTAGGAACTTGTTTTACAGACAGCTCACCGAGAATGAAGGCAGTACTAAAGAGGCCACCTCCCACGAAGGCTTCCAGGAATTCGAAACACAGGTACATGATGTAAGAGTTAGAGAAGGAGCGGATTATTCCCACCAACACGGGAGACACCGCTGTGATCACCAGGGCTGTGCGACGGCCGTACCTGGAAGAATATAAAGATTTTCAGTAAGTACTGTATAATGGGCTACTGAATAAATAAAATAATACCTATATAAAATATTATAATCATCATTTTTATAAACTTACGTATCTGATACAAAGGCGGTAACAGGCAGCGTCACGAACACGCCGGCGACGTGGATGCTGCCCACCAGCGTGCGTTTCCACTCCTCACACGCCAGGTCGAACTGAAACGTATTTAAAATAATGCGTCACTATACGTTCAACGTACAAACCAAGGACCAAGATCAAAGAAAGGTTTTGAACGTGAGGAGTTTGAAAGACGAGAGCAACCCAAAGGCAACATGGGACGTCATCAATAAGATAGCGAACCTAAAGCCTAAACCTGCCCCCCCACCTATCCGAGCTTATTAGTCTTAATAAACCTAAAATTTCAGTTAATAAATGTATTAGCTACTTATTAGTATTAATAAATCTAAAATTTCAATCAATAAATGTATTCGCTACTTTTTTGGCATTGCTAGAAAAATTGCTGGTAAAAAAACAAATAAACTTTCCGTTTCAGGTGGCGCGAAAGTATTAATGCTTAGGACTATTCTTAGATCTGGCAAAAGGTTTTCATACTGTGTCTGTCTGAAACGCTTAGAACTCAAAGGAGAGGAGAGACGCCTCTAAAATGTTTACTAATTCTGTGATCAGAAACTTTTGTGTGGTGAGGAAGCAATTTACTGTGGTGTTCCTCAAGGAAGCATTCCGAGTCCCACATTATTTATTCTCTTTATTGTCTCTCGAAGACGCACGTCGCCAAATGTTGTAGTTGAAAAACAGGACGCAGCGGAATGCTTAGACTCTGCGCCAGTGTGAGTAAAGTCTAACAATACGAACCATGTCTGTACCATTATCTAAATCGAGCCCTTAATTCATCCCGCCTAATAAGATCCTAAGATGTTAATCGAGGTTCGTGGCTACTAAGCCATTAGCTGACACCATTATCAGTACAATGATTGCTGAGTCTGTATCCTATATATCGAAAACCTCGCAAGTTAAGTCAAAATACTTTATTTGCTTATCTTTCTCAGTTTTTCATGAGGTTCTCGTCATGCAGAACGGTTATTAACAATCATTGCATTTATTTTATGAATTTGGTTCACCTATAATAGGTTTCTTATTCTTATTTGCAGGAATCTATGTTGCCCTTATACAAACTAGGATTCTTCAAGGAGGGCCAGCGCAGTATTACAAGAGTTATCTCTTCTACCGCAGCGCAAAACTATGCAATTAAAAATGGCTGCGGAGATCAGGTGTCGTTGTGACTGGTTCTATATATCAAACCGCAATAAAAACTTCTATAGTCAAGCGCAAGAAGTTATCTAACTCAGGACCATCTCATATATGCAGGTATGTTTTTCGAACTCATGCTTGCCTCAAAAACCGCAGTTACAAGCTAAAGTATGATTTAGTAGATAGACAAGGCGTAGTCTCCATATTAATAATTAGGTACTAGCTTCAAAGTAAAAAAAGTTCTTTGAAAGTAGGTTTCTCTATACAAACTTTAGAATCCCATCTATTTCCCTTAGGGGCTGAATTTTGAATAATCCTTTCTTAGTGCTCGCCTAGCCTACGTCATAACAGAAGCCTTGTGCAAAATTTCATGTTCCTAGTCCCAGTAGTTTTGGCTGTGCGATGATATGTCAGTAAGTCAATTAACCAGATAACTGAATAACTTAAAATGTTCCAAACTAAAGCGGCTTTGATCTTGTATCTAGTTTATACTGGATCAAGGCCGCTTTTGTTTCGAACATTTTAAGTTACATATATGGCTAGATTGATATCCAGCAGTACATAATTATCTGGTTTGGAGATAGAATGACGAACTTATCAGTTCTATGGTGATAATTTTGTATATTTTCAAATGATATCTCAAAAGCCTTGCTGAGTTGCGAGTCGATAAGGTCGCATAATTATCTTCATCTCTCATTATCTATCAGTCATTCATGTAACCAAGCAGCATGGTTATTGAAGTGTTGTTAACATACGTTCTCACTAAGTGGCTTGTTCAGACTTACTCCACATTGATGTCCATGAAACAGTGCCTGTCTGTCGTTTTCGAAAGTACCCAATTTCCTTAGCTATCTACACAAGTGTGATACTTGAAGCCTAACTTCAGCAAAACAATCCGACAAAAAATTTATATCACACACTTATGTGTCTGGAGGCTTGTTCCTGCCTGCGCAGCCCGATTTGTAGACGGAACACCGTGTAAAACGGTTTGAGTTTTACCAACCACACGGATGAGGTTCCGTATACAAACCGGTCGGTCTGCACAGGCAAATCTATGGTGAGTCTTGTGTGTGTGGTGGGCCTATTAGGTTATTGGCTTACTCAGCTGATCATCGTGTAAAAAAATATGCTTATATCTATAACATAATAATGGTATTCAACCACCCCGCACTCATGATTGAAATTGAGTCCCAAGGACTCAATTTGCTTTGTATCTTACATTATTATTCCACCTTGGCTGGCAAAATAACACTTGCATGATTTATGTGCTACACACAACATCCCACTTCATGTACATTTGCCAGCTCTAAACCATATCCCTTCTGCTGCAGATGATAATCATGACTACAGTACCTACCTAAACAAACTAGCACCTCTACAGAGAATCGAAGTGAATTAATCCAAGGCAGAGCAATGCTCAATGATTAACTAAGTAGATGATGATGATCTACCACGTTATGATCGACATTGTGGAGGCGAATTGAATTTTCGAAATGGAATAGACACCGAGCGATTACCACTTGCTTACAACACGTAGGTTATGGGGTCTACCGGTGTGCCAAATCACATCCAAATCTGTTCAGTCGTTTGATTATGGAGAAGTAATAAAGACAGATACATATAATGTACAAATAATCTTTCACACTAATAGTGTGGTGAAATAGTGAATTGCCTGACTGTGACAATTAATGAAAGCAGAAACCTTCACGGACCACTAATATACAAGACGCCTGTGTCGCCAAACTACGTAGAGTAGATACTGGTGCGTCGCCATCAAGTAGACACGCACCCTTTCTCAATAACACTGTGCCCGATCTGGAAATAAAACCCAGGACCTTGCTGAGCAGTCGTTCAAGAAATCACCAAATATTTAGACTTTAAAATATAAGGTACACACCTCGGCAACAATAGTGTTGTTGTTCTCGTAGACCCAAGAGGTACAATGCTTGGTCTCATTGATGCTGAAGCTGGAGGGTGAGCACTCCTGTGCCGTGGGCACTAGGCGCTCGCAGCTGGCTCGCTCGTCCGGCAAAGCCCAGAGACCCCAGTTACCCGTAGCGAAGTTTGGAGGGGATGACTCGCATTCTGGTACTGCGCATCTGTAAGGCACCATTTTTTAGATATTGTTACTGTGCATAATACTCCTGTGAAACTGTGGTCATAGTCATAGTCATAGTCGGCCTTTTAATGTTCCCACTGTTGGGACTCAGGCCTCCTCTCTAGGAGAGGGAATGGGCCGTAATCCACCACGCGGGCCCAGTGCGGGTTGGTGGATGTCACATGTCTTTGAATTTTTGGTTCTAGGACATGCCGGTTTCCTCACGATGTTTTCCTTCACCGTTTTGAGAGCAGTGGTAATGAAATAAATTACACAAAGTAATGCGCCTGGCTGGGTTTGAACCCGCGACCTACAACTCGTAAGTCGGGGCCGTTACCACTCGGCCACCACTGCTCTCAACTGTGAAACTGTGGTATAATATAAAAATCATTCTCATATCAAAACTGATTTGTGGTACTTCTGTTTCTGTCAAAAGTGCATGCATTATCTGTTTATTAAAACTACATGGCACATAGCTTAGAAGAATATAATGAAGACAAGTATTTGATTAAGATAATGATGATGAAGCTGAGCGACACCGACGTCAAACTGTACTATTTCTTTGAAAAAATTAGAATAAGCAAATGTAATGTTTCGTAGTTTGAAGTAAAATTCTTAGAATATCAGTCAAGCACGTTTGTTCAGCGCCAAGGAGTTGACTGACGTAAGAAACAAATAAGGAAAGTTATTTGACGAAATAAAACATTTGTCCGGATTGACTTCGAAAGATTAAATAAGTAAAGAAAAGATGGAGTCGTTAAGATTAAAGACAGCAGTTTTGTTACAAGTGTTATTATAAATGATGACGAAAATAACTAAGCAGTTGAATTCTTCGAAAATAATGTAGAGGTATGCTTTTCTACTTGCTGACAAATCTTTTATAACGTTTTTTTTAACTTTATACTAAAAACCAGATAGTCAAAGAGTGTAAAACTCTAATTTGTGAACATTATTGCGGTGTAAATGTCCCTCTATACGTTTGGTCGTGATTGCTAGTATAAAATAAGCAGGCGTTTAAATCAAGAATTTTTATTTTCAAAATTACTTTTATATCTTTTGCCTCATCTGATTCAAGTTTAGGTACGTTCGAGTACATTGCCGGAACATTGCTACGTTAGTGTTTTTATACTTATATGGTAAATAATTTGCTTAGATTATTATTCGAAAACTTATTTGTAGATTTATATTTCGCTAGGCAACAGCGACATAAAATATACAGAATTTTAAAACCCTTTAACGAGAAAATGGCTATCAAACCATTTGTTTTAGGGCTGTAGGGTTAATATTATACTAACTTTGAAACTATAAAATCACCAAGAAATTACGAGAAAAATGTAGAGGTGTAATCCGTGCCGCTCAGGATGAAGAGATTTATATGCCTCTCGAGAGTAGCATAACCTTAATGTTTTTTAAATAGCAGTCTGAAAATAGTTTTACTCAAACCACGGATGATAGTTTCAGGATAGCGACGGCTATGGTTATAATAACAACTTGCAGAGAGGCTAGGCCAGCCAACGTGATCAAACCAACCAACGCGGCAGGTAATTAGGAGATATGAATTCAGTACCGTTACAATTGCTACAGAATGACAAGAGCAATACGGTAGTTCCGGGCCACAATACTGATGGGTATTTTCGTGAACAAAAATAACAGCTCCGGTAACATATGCCATTTAAGTATTATAAACTCTTCGATTTGCTGTTTTTACTCCGACACAACATTCATTCCAAATAGGGCAATGACTAATAACTGGTGTGTGTGACGAACTTTGCGCTGTAGGTGTTATTGATTTTAGATTGAGAATGTATAAATAGGTTTCTATGTTGCGCAAGCAATGAATTTTAGGAATAGATTTTTTGAAGAAGGTTCGGTAAAAGAATTAAAGACTATATCACTAATATTATAAAGGTAATAGTTTGTTTGTATATGTTTGTTACTTCTTCGGTTGAACGGTTTTGTATAAAACTTGACCATGTCTTTAAATATCACTTAAGATACTTTTTATCTCCGGAGTCTGCCAAATCGTAAAAAAGTCTCGAGAGTTCAGCCTCCTTTCATTCTTGACTTCTCGAAAGCATTTGATTTAGTGGCCTAAACTTTAGGAACTTTGGGACACTTGGTTGTGAATGGGTACACCGAAACACCTAATGCAAATATTGAGACGCCTGAATGAAGATGTCACTGCATCAGTGATAACAGATGGAGTACTTCCATCGCAGCTCCGGAGTTCGACAAGGCTGCATAATATTCTGGAGAGAAGATGTACCTAACAGGCTTTATAATGAAGTGAATACACAGGAAGATGCTGCATCCTGATTTTTATGTTATTATTATTATTTTGTTTACAAAGTAAAAGGTCTACAAAGATACCACTAGAAAAGACATCAATATAGAACTATAATATAAGTTTCATACTTATGAAACCTATGTTATATTGTCAATCGATTTGAAAATGTTCATCAAAACTAACACAAGTATGGTTTATTACCGTGGTTCATTACTAGTTATATTGCTCAGATTGTTATAATCCAAGTTGATCGAAGTCCTAACAGTTGCTAGCTACTGATTCTGTCTGCTGATTAACGGAAAAACGTCCAGAGTTTTGCGTAGAAGGGAAACATAAAAAATTAGGAATTGATATAGATTTGATATAAATACCTGTCTGCTTTATCAAGCTTGTTTGCTTTTTGAATCTACTTTGAGTTTATTAACAAAAGTAAACATAAGAGGCAACTCAAAAACAAGATGAAGAGCCTTCATTCTAACTAATTCTACTACCATTAATCACTTTAACATAAAGCCTTTGATTTATGCATTATATCACTTTACACAACATCATGCTACGTCAAGCAAATATGTTATCCGTACAACTATAACTTCTCCGTCTGGCACAGGCACATAAGTCCAAAAAAACATAATCAGTCGTACCTGTAAGGAACATCACCAGCCGCGAAGATGTACTGGCTGTTATAGACGGCACTTATGAGGATCGCCACCAGGATGAAGCAGTAGTTGCGGATCTGATAGCGGCCAAACTGGCCCAGTTCTAACAGGATAGCATCCAGGTCTACGGTCCCCGTCATGGCAGAGAAACACGAAGATAACAGAGGATATACGGAAGCTCGCAAAGTCAGGCCACGACACTCATCCGTCAGTGCCGTCGACGGTGTGGCATTTATCGCGCGTGCTGCCTCAAAAACCGGTATCGTTAAGTGGTACTGCTCTCACAAGTCACGACTTATGACGTGTACCAAAACTACACAAAAATAATGTCGAACATCGGCATCTAAGTGAAAGAGATAAGAGTAATTTTCGTCGGATTTTGTTGAATGAAGTTCAGTGTCAGCTTTAATTATTCACAAATTGTTTCTTAGAGCATACTATGATGTAAAATTATTGTAGTACACATCCATCAAGTTTTTCACAACTTGTTAATATATTATGTAGAATCATTGAAACTCGGTAAAATGGAGCTAAGAATCTTATTTATAGTACTGCATACCTCAGCGAAGTTTGCTCAGAAGGCTTGCTCAATATATTTGCTGCCAAGTTCTACGAAAACATTAGAATATGTTACAGCCGAATTCTAATGAGACTCAAAGTAACTCGAGACGTGACTGTAAAACTACCCTCTAAACTTGACACTTGGAACTTCAGAGATGTTTATTTTTGATGAGAAGCAAAGACTACAATAGTATATGAGAAGTGTAATTATCTCTTCCTCTAAGATGACGACATACAACAATATTATACTGTAATGACGTACCTATATCTATATAACGATCAACAGAGCAGATTATTAAGATATCATAATCATAGTTATTTATTCATGAACAATAAATTTCATCTAAAATTACAAACACGTTAAAACAACAACAATGCATAAACATAAAATGAATTTGATATTTGAATTACTTCATAGATCATCAATAGTAGACATTGTTCAATAGGAATCTTTAGAGTTATTTTTTAAAAGAGCTAGATTAGACAGAGCTCTCTAAATCCATTTATTAAATAATATAACCGATTGATATCTGGGGTAGCACAAAAGCTCTTTTGATAGGTTATTGTAAAATTTGTAAACTCGCCATATTGTCGATTTTCCACAGAAAAAAGTATTTTCCACATCTTGTTTTCAACGTACAGACTGCAGAAAAATCAAACACAGGAAAAAAGAAATGATCATTTATTCAAATCATTATTATTAAAATCAACTAAAAGAAAAAATAAAAAGAATCCACGATCACTTCTAACGATTTTATAGCCCATGCATAATTATAGTCATTATATAAATCTAGCCCCAGCTTCTCACGAGTAGCCAATCGGATTTTATTTGATTAACTATCATTTTAGTTCAGCTAACTTGCACCTCAAATTTATAATTGTAGACAAAACAATCTATTCTATTAATGAAAAGCATATCGAAAATAATGAAGAGCTATTGGTCGATAAAACACCTAACGAAAGGATGACTTCTACTTGCTGAAAAGGAAACTCATGGACATGTACATCATTACCTACACCACCCTTACCTACAGAGTGCAACCTCTCGCGCTACGCCCTGGTACAGGCTGTGGTCCGGAGCGAGAAGGAATGGCAGGCGATTGCCTCCTTCTGCGAAGCAGTAATGCTAGCGAAGGAGGAGCCCGCCGATTTCCAGCCACCGTAGGCGTGGGCTTGCGGAAGGGGAGCAATGGGTAGCTCGCCGTCCGGCCGTCCGGTAACCGTCCGGACCGAGCCCGAGTCGTCGAAGGCGCGTAGTGTTCCACGCGCGCATCATGAAGATGTCAGCAAAATCGTAGGGGCCCAACAGGGTCGAAGCCTACTGGGGCAATGGATTATGCGAAAGAGAACCCTGGGGCCCTGTAACGAAGGCAAAGAAGGAACATAGGAGTGGGTTCTAGTCAGTAAAAGTCTGACATGCCCTTTCTCTCCACCCTAGCCGATAGAAGTCATTAGATAACTTGCCACTTTAAAAAAAAGCAAAACCTATGGAGCGCAAAACGTGGTCATTAAAGAAACATCATAACTCTGCACTCGGGGTCTACCAGCGAGCAATGGAATGAAATATTCTCGGAGTCAAAAGGTCTGGTCTTTTGATTCCGAATATTTAAAATATAATATAGTATAATTCGTTTCAAAACACAAATCGCAGAAGTAAGCAACTCAGCCGCCAAACTAAAATGGAACTGAGCAGGTCACATCTGCCACATGTCACGAAGAAATTGTGCGAAGGCAACCACTGACTGCATCCCGAACAGCTGGAAATGGCGACGCGGTAAGCCCAGAAGGAGATGGCGTGACGAGTTGGAGTATTGAAAATATGATTTTTATTTTTATTAATGTTTTAAATTATTAAATAAACTTTTGATATTTTTTTAGATTATTGTTAACCAAATAGATAACTAACTTGGGTTTGAAAAATTTGTTTTATGTTAAAATTATGTAAGAGCTAGAACTTTGCATGTTAACGGTACTTTCTTTAAAAATAGCATCAAATGAAGAGGTGTGACGAGTTTATTACAATTTGTTTCTAACTATGTTAAATAAACAAATATTTTTTATGGTTGTAACGAATTTACAATGAATGTATGGAATTTACAAATGTGTGACGAATCGACAATGTGACGAATTTACAATAACCCCTTATGATGTTATAAGTATAACTATTTCGCACCTACATACATCGCACCCAAAGTACCTAATCTCCTGTTGAAACGTTACGGACAAACGTGAGATTAAAGGAATCATTGATTTATCACAGGTCTCATTACTTTAAATGTGAGTTGATGGCAGATAACAATAATAATGATATATATTATCTGCCAGTGATATCGGCCGGACCTTAACCCACACGTGCTATACACATTAAGAAGATTACCTAAAGCATGGGTCATACAGAAGTAATCCAGGGTTCAAACAGAGTACACCTAGGTGGGAACTTGCAGTTTGTCGGATCGTTTGATTACATCTGCTGTCCATTCGGGTTGAAACTAGCAAGATCTCCTCTGTTAGGACGCTGGATTCCATCCGTGTGGTCCTCACTTTAATGTTATCTCTTTTGCTTTACTGTCATAAAAAATGTATGCAATTATATATTCAAACTCAGAATTTTTATTAGCCAAATATTTAAAAACTGAAGTACCTCATAATAAATTAAAAATCTTTATTTACTCTTGCGCGGGAGTCACAGAACTCGAGCTTATCTCTCAAGATAAATAATATTGTAGATAACTACTTGTCCTGCAAAAAACAGGTAATCTTTGTGTGTAGCTAAAAAACTAAATGAAGGTTGTTAAAGTAAGTTAAGTTGAAAAAATAGGTAGGTATATCTTTTACAAGTTTATAAAAAAGTAGACTCACTTTTTTATAAGAAGCAATGTGATTAATTTTGTACTAACACACATTAGTTAGGGAAAAATAACGTTTTTTTTTTTTGAAAACGTTTTTCATAAAACTGCTCTATTTTTGAGGAGATGGCAGTCATTACGCCACTGCTTTTTCTCTGGATGGAGCGAGAACAAGAGTTAAGACTAGAACCCACCCATGTTCCTTCAGTTGCCTTTTGCATTTTAGGCCGACAGTGATTCAAACAATCTTACAGCCTTAGCAGGCATCGGTATGAGCCGACACGAGGTCGCCGCCGCCGATTGCCTTACGAACAACCATGTCGAGGAAATTTATCGCCGCGATTGCGTCGTACCCAGCGCTGGTTTGCGACAGTTGCTCTCTCCGTTCCGCTGTAAAATCCCGCCGTAGTTCTGTCCACTGTCCGCCGGCATAACCATACCGGTAGGTTTAGGTAAAAATACTTCAGTAAATGTTTGTAAAATAATATTTATTTAACAGCTTATGTTTTTCATATTTGCAAGTCTGGAGACACAATAGTATGCCCGTCAAGACGAGCGATTCTTAGATCTCTTATACATTATTACTAGTTAATAACAACATACTTCGTTGTCTATAAATTATTATAAAATATCGTCACGTTATTTAATTTCTTTTATTTATCTCACTAAAGGCCCAGCTGTGTCCACGGATGAATAATCAAAAATGGAGCTGAATTCATATCGTCCATATCCAAAATGTAGACGTAAACAAACGGGCCATTTGTAAATTAATTATAATTGTTAACTGATAAATAATATTTGTCTGAATTTAACTCCGAACTGTGCCTATCTAACTAATGAGTATATTGGTATACTAATTAGTGACATAATTCGACTATGTATCTAAAAAAAAAACAAAAATTTGATTAATTATTATTTTTTATAATAATTTATTTACATAAAGTAACATTTACATAATTATTACATAGTACTCTACTCATACTCGTAGATCTTGTACTTTTGCGAATCAAGCTTTGTACATAGTTTGTACTATCAACCACATGTTACTAATAACTTAAACTGGGCAAAAGTAATGTTTTGTTATAAAATATGCTACACCACGCTCTAGCGCTTATCACAATCACTACTAAAACGTTTTAAACTATTTATTATAAAATAAATTTAACATAGCAAACGAATCGGTGGAGCAATTTTTATTTCTTACTTTATTATTTTAATTTCAGATGTTATTACTGCAAAAGAAATCCACACTCATCAACTGCCGACCTATTATCACCCAACTACGGCAAAGCCAAAGGAGGGTTATGATTTTGACAGGCTATAATTATATATGTGTATGTTCATCTGTTCCTTCATAGCTCCTAAACTACTTATCAGAACTTGACAAATTAAGTATCGTTAGAACCATCTTAATTGTCCGCTGAACATAGGCTACGTGACGGGTCACAAAACTCAATGTGGCGTCCTTTAGCGGACAAAAAGCATTGTGTTAAAAAATATTAATAAGATAAATACGCCGTGTTTGGTATTATTTGAAAGGGCCTCACTTGTACATTTTCAAAATATTGCTCAAGTTAAAAGTGGCGCCCTCTAGCGGACAAAAAGCCATATGTTGAAAAAAGAAAAGTTGAGATAAATACACCGTGTTTGATAACATGGAAAGGCTACACTTATACTTATCAAAAATATCATGAAAATTCAATGTGGCGCCCTCAAGCGGTCAAAAAATTCGATGTCAATAACACCAAAATAGTTTAAATAACAAAAATTTGTAAGAATTTGTTGTCTACCATTCGGGCAACCCTAAAAATACTTTAAATTAAACAAAAATCAAAAACCATAACAGCCTTATCGTAAGATCTGGCTATCGCATTACATAGCATACATGTGCTACCGCGCGGCGCATATTGCATTGTCCTCATATCAAATTGTTATTTTGTTACTTTAATTTTGTGATACCGCCAACGATATTTATACAAATTTAATTTAAACGGCAATTTTACTCTAAATTATTTAGATGTTAATTATTGTTTAATACTAAGTATATAATTATATGAAATTACCTTGATACTAGGTGTACAAAAATTATTTTTAGTATATGTGAAACCTAAAAATTGTTTATTCAGAATCAGAAACTGAATCAATTCCAATAATTTTTACCCCATGTTATATGTTTTCCCAAAAATACATAAAAATACTAGACACGCGTTTCGGGTTTCGCATATACTAAAAGTAATGCTGAAATAGTAATAAATAAATAATAAAAAAGTATAAATAATAAATAACAAATAATACTAATAGAATAGTATTTTTACTGTGATCTTGAACTGATAATTGATAACATAATGCAAAAACATTGGTTCAAAGTGTTTCACAAATAACTTGCACAAATAACAATTACAAAAAACTGTTAAAAACTCCTGAAAAAAAATATGTATAGTTTTGCCCTACAACCCTATGCATTGGGCACGCCACAATTATGGCGGTAAGTCCCCTCTTTGAGGAATGGCTGGAGAGACCACATGGCGTCCTTACCTACCGCATGACGCAGATCCTTACCGGACATGGTAAGTTCGGGAGGTTCCTGCACCGAATTCGTGCGGAAGACACGCCCGGGTGTCGCCACTGTGTGGAGCGCCCGGAGGACACGGTGGAGCATACGGTGGAGGTGTGCCCCGCTTGGGCAGAGCAACGCCGTGTCCTCGTGGGGGCGATCGGCGGCAGTGATCTCTCGCGCCGGGCATTGGTACAGGCCATGGTCCGGAGTGAGGAGGAGTGGCAGGCGGTCGCCTCCTTCTGCGAAGCGGTGATGCTAGCAAAGGAGGCGGCCGATCGCGTGAGGCAACAGCAACGGTCCTCACGCCCCAACCGCCGCCGGGATTCCGATCCCGATTTCCGGCCACCGTAGGCGCAGGCTTGCGGACGGCGAGCAATGTTTGGCTCGCCGTCCGACCGTCCGGTAACTGTCCGGACCGAGCCTAAGCCGTCGACGGCGCATATTGTTCCACGCGCGCCTCAGGGTGATGTCAGCAAATCGTTGGGGCCCGGCAGGGTCGGAGCCTACTGGGGCCACGGGTAGTGTGAAAGCGAAGCCCGGGGCCCCGGGATGAAGGCAAAGAGGGAACAGGAGTGGGTTTTTAGTCAGTAAAAGTCTGACACTATCTCTCGCTCCACCCAAGAGCGAGATTTGTCATTAGATGATTTTCCCACCTTAAAAAAAAAAAAAAAAAAACCCTATGCATAGGAGATATCGTATTTTTAACTTTTACTATTGATACAGCGCAAGCCCTGAAACGTCATAATACGCTCGACTTTTTCCAATTTAGTTGACGAACATCCTTATAACATATAACTTTATTCATATATTCACATAATAGCCTGTACTCTGTTGGTACAATATATATTTTAAATGGTGAAACATATTTTCAAATAGGTGCAACAGTTTCGGAGTTTTTACACGTTGGGACCAACTCAAAGAATTTGGCCTCTTTCTATATATTATTATTATTATTATAAAGTAAGTTAAGATACCAAGAATCTTAACTATTATAAAATAAATACCTATTTACAATACAATACAATAACAAAATATGGACCTATATACAATATAAAGATAATTAAAAACAATCAAAACGTGTATGCCAAGTGAAATTCACTATTGTTGAGCAAAACCCTAAAATTGAAGGTCTTCAACAATTGTGAATTTAGGGCTTAAATAATTATCGAGCTTTGCATCTGTCATCGTTCTGTGGGATCGTAAAGCTCTTTGGACCGGGACTGTGGTCCCAACTTCCACCTATAAAAATAATTGTTTTCTTTTAGTAGTATTTTGGGACCACAAGGAAAAAGGCATTAAAGGACAGTTACCAAAACAACTGTATTTACCTACTTTATTAGTGGTCCCAAAATACTCATAAAAAAAAAACAAATAGGTGAAAATTGGGACTGCGGTCCCGGTCCATTGAGCCCCATGACTCTTACTGTAATAGCTCAAGTAGCTCCATCAAATAAAGCGAAAAAATCTTACAAGTATCTGTGACTCCATCTACATTTGACAGGGATATTTTCTCACCAAAATTAAAAAAGAGAACAATTTGCTAAATCACTAAAATTGTTCCTTCGGCCTAACTTAAAATACAAATTTTATAATATTCAGATAGGCATCTATACTAATACATAGGTACTACTCCCAGTTCTGAATTGAGAATATAAAGTTAAAACTTGTCACACTCTATTTTTATAGGTACTATTTTACAAGTTCTCAGAAAGAAAAAGAGAAGACAAAAAATTATGAAAGAAATTGTTCTCAACTTCTAATCCTCAGTTCAGTAACCGGGGTTATTACAAGTGGTTAAGTACCTACTACTTAATCGCAATTTTAAGATCTACTTAATTATTTATGTATCACAAATTCTTAAACTTATCAACCGAAGTTAAAACAAACCACTGGGTCTTATCTCGAAAAATGAAATTTTAGTTTTAATCTTCAGTAGATGGCGCGATATGTATCAATTTCTTATTGAACACGGTAAGGTTACATTGATTTATTACAGAGTTCCGGTGCCTACTTTCCGGCTTCATCATCAGATCAGTTCAATATATCCCCTCCCCCTCTTTCTTCAGTCAGTCGTCGACTACACGTACAAACAAAGCAATTTTACTTGTTACGACAGTTCTGCTATGATCCTATGAGGTTGAGGAATGAGTTCCGTTCTATATCTTCGAAGTTCATCATCAGATCATAACAATATTTTTATGGAACCAACTCGAAAGCATAACCGTTCAATCAAAAAAAAATTCTACTGAATTGGCGCACAACATAAAAAAACACATACATAAAAAAAAATACATACAGCCGAACATAGAACCTTCTTCGTTTTGAAGGCGATTAAAAATGAATCTCTATTTCCTTCGCCATAATTTGAGACCGACTTTACAGATCTCAATCTTCTTTTTTTTAAAAGCTTTCTAAAATATACAAGGTTTTTACGGAAATAAAAAAATAAGAACATTCATTGCACAGAAATCGGAAATTTTCAGAAAACTTAATGACTGTACTTGTGCGTTTGACTGCTAAGACGTGACAATATCTGTCGGGTCAGCTAGTAAAATATAACAATCCCTCAAATTGCGAGACATTTATTTTTTAAATTGGGGGCCACCATCGTAAGTAAATTTATTTACCTATTAGGCCCAACCCGCCTTCGTGAGAGAGAAAAACTGAAACCTAACTCGAGAGTGCATCTTTCTGACGCTACCAATTGACCTGATGGTATCGACTAGATCGAATCGAAGTCATGTGATAATCGCTATCTTCGAGAGTGATCGTGCGCGCAATATACTAAGGATGCCGTCTTTCTTGTGTGGCGAACACAATCAGGACAACGTTTGGACGGCCCAACTTAACTAATTAAATTTATGCCTTAAATATTATGCTATCTACATTTCATGCGGCAGCTACGCGATTGGTTTCAAAAGAGAATCAAAAGCTGTAAACCCACTTTAGAGAACCCCACATGGGGTACAACTGTAATATGCCATCGATCCGATTATTTGAAGATCTATCCACATTATCTTTCTTTAAAGACATCTATTCCGCAGCAACCTTTTTCTTGTTCATGTTTTCGGCCTGCTCAATGGTGTCGGGCAGGTGCGCCTTCAGTGTCTCTGGGGTTAGCAGCATCAGCAGTCCTGACGTGCCTGCCATCACACCGAACACCATATACGGAAGCGATTCCATGTACGCCATCTAAGAAAATAGAAAAATCGTAAATACCTAAGGTATGTCTAAGCAGAACAATGCATCACGAAGATGTCTCAGCGACCGTTCCTAGAGGTGCATTATCAACACTTTCAATAGAATCCAAGTATGTTATCGTTTATTCCCACTAGACATAAATTGTGGAAGTGGCACTGAGTAGGCACCTCTATATGCTTCTGGCGGGATGATTCCGAGCCATGTGGTACACTCAATGCATTAACATTCCAGACTGTTTTGATCCTGATGTAGGGTTATTGTTCATCTAAATCATACTAACCAGCAAAGGTGTCTGCGGCGCCACCAGCGCGCCTATTCTGCCGGCCATAGAGCAGGTGCCAAGAAGACTATGGCGCGCTTGGGTGGGGAACAGCTCCCCGGTGTAGATGTAAATGCTGCTGAACGCCATGCTGATGCAAAGCTTGCCCAGCAAGTTGAGGGTTGTCTGCAGCCATGGTATCGCTGCAATCAAAAAAGAGTGTGTTAGTGTTAACCCAAACTTATTCTGATCAGTATCCCGAAGAATTGTATTTAAAAGAAACTATAAGATCGAAATAGGAATACAACCTGGGAATTATATAGCAGAATTACATTTTCTTGTGTTGAAACACACGAAAAATACTCTCTGTGTAAATAGCATCTCGTTCATCATTGTCCATAAGTAGCATATGCTGCTTACTAATAAATACGTATGTTTTTTTTATTAGCATAATGATTATTAATTTTAGCCTCATGATCTCAAGAAGCAAGGAGTGCTGCTAAAATTATGACACTTTTCGTAATTAATAAATGAATTTAGAGATAACTTACACATAGGCACAAAAGGCATCGCCACAAGCGACAACCCACAGACGATGAATGCCGTCATGGTAGAGCTCTTCCTTCCGAATCTGTCGAGCGTGAGCACGCTGAGGCAGTACCCGGGGATCTCTACTAGTGATGTCAGGATGTAGTTCATATACTTGCTGCCCACTAGTGAAACCGAGTTTATGGACAATCCGTAGTACACGAATGTCAGCGTGATCCACCAGAACGAGCACACCAGCAGACGGAACATCATCGTCCGCGATCTTACTACTTGCATTAGTATAGACCTTTTATCTTCCTCTATTGGAGCCTTATCATCTATTTGGGGAAGTTTTTCAGATTCTTCAGTCAACAGTTTAATGGTGTCCGAAGATAGTTTCTTTCTATTCATCTTTGCGGCTTTGAAGATAATTTTGGCAGCTTCCTTATTTCTCCCTTTGCTGAGTAACCAGCGGACACTCTCTTCTATGAACCAGTAGTATGAGATGAAGATTACTGAGGGTGCGTAGAGGACCAGAGTATAGGTCCTCCAATAGGGGACGAGCCAAGCCACACTTGCAGTCACCACCTGGCCTAGGGCGAATGTGCTGGAGATCAGGTTACCACCCAGCACTCGCTTGTCTAGTCCTACCATCTCGAGAGCTGTAACATGAAAATACACAATGAATATTTTATTACAGATTAAGTTTTAAAGTGAATACAAGGGATTTAATTTGTAATTTTATACTAAAGCTCAGAGTTTTATTTCTTTTAAATTAAACTCTGAGCTTTAGTATGTTAAAGAGCTGATACAACAGGTTGCTCTTATTTTTGTGGAGTTTTCCTTAGAAAAGAAGTCCATAAGTTAGTAAAGACTGAACATTCCTGATAGTAGTAAGAGTGGCCGCTTCACTCGCGGTACTTCTTGAACATTTCGTCGTATTCTACGAATACTGCCGTAACGAACATAGGGGCTTTCTTTTTTTATTGCATAATCCAATGCTGCTTATCATACCACATGTAACCAGTTCAACAAAACAATCAAAAACGGTACAGGTTATCAAATAATTAGGTTTTCTAAGAAGCCACAATTTTAAGCACTACGTTTTCATCGAAAAAAAAAATCTACAATCGCCGTCGCGCCCTCTTTCTTCGCGAGTAGTGGGGGTGCGCGGGCACGAAGAGAGCGCCGTTCGGCCACTAGTCGGCGGAACGCGTTTTGTTAAATTGTAGTATTGAATAAGCTCAAATATCATAACTTCAACGAGTTTGTACTTAATTAAGTCATTCTAATTACATAATGCGAAGTAGTGCTGGACTTGAGCAATAAGTTACATTAAGCATTTTATCTGCGGAAGAATAAAATACAAAAACATAATTTGAAACAGAAGAAAGACACAAACGTAATTAGGGCTTCGTATCGCAATATAGCCATTCCATAGAACACGGCCACAATCACAATTATGGTTTTTTTTCTATGTACCCAATATTGAAAATGGATTAACACAAAAGAGAATAATAAATTTAAGGGGCAAAATGCGTTTAAAATATAAAGATAATTTATTGAAAATAATCCTAGCCGAATTTTAAGATATCAATACACATTATATGAAATCACGAATACATATTTGATAATATTTAAACACAAAAAAGGGTCTCCTGAAAAGTTGCTATTATGCAGTTCGTAGAATACGACGATTTAATAGCTAAGACAAATTGGTCCAGTTTTTTGCAAAATTGCTCTTTATGTAAAGTCCAGTTACAAATTTTGTCTAGAATAAGTATAAGGAATTTGTAATCGTAAACTTTGTTGATTTGTTGTCCTTTACAAGAATCTTTAATTAACATAAACCAGTGCTTGACTGCGATCCCACCTGATGGTAAGCAATGATGCAATCATCAATGGTGAGGCGCACTAGTTTAATAAGAGCCCATTCACTCTAGCCTTTAAGACACCTAAATTATAGTTGGACGGGAAGACCGCAGCAGGCAAATTGAAGCAAGAAATAATTTTGTTTATTTGTTGAAAAAAAAAGAAAATTTGCAAGTCTTTAAATGTTTTAAGGTTGTGATATATAACTTTGAACATTTATTTAGGTTTATTATACATAGATGTATTTGAGCCATTCTAAAACTTGGTTTACTGTTTCATTTTAATTGTTGTCGTGTTTTGATACTGATTTATGATTATTCGCTACCATGACCGATAAGTCGTCAATAAAATGTAGGTATGCATTGTTGTTTTAAAGTCGTAGGTAAATCGTTGATGTAAATGTGGAAAAGAAAAGGTTCAAGAATACTTCCTTGAAGTACTTCTAATTTAGTTTGCCTGTAATCTTAGCTATAATGATAAAGAGATGTTTAATTATGTTCTTTTTTTTTATCGTGCTTATTAGTGATCGTAAGTTTTCTGTTACTTTACCTGTTTCTACCCGTGAGAACCTGTAATTGGCTCAATGTCTTTTATACTATTGTTATTCTTTTGTTATAGCTGTTGGTTCTCCTATAACTAAATAAATAAATAAATAAATAAATAAATAATTCTCATGTGAAATCGTTATTTCCATAATTTATGCTTATTTTTACTTTTTGTAGACCCCAATCAAGCATTATTCCTCTGATGCAATAATTATAGTATTTTTTAAAGTAAATCGTGGTTACGAAAGTCGAAAGCTTTGCTCATATAAAAAAATTCAACAGATACTGGAATGTGTCTATCTAGATTTTCAATGGCTTCTTTTATCAAAATACGAGCTGCTGAACTAGTAAATTTTACCTTTTGACAGATGTTTTGTTAAGTGATATGAAATATGTCTAAAAAATTATTGCGTTTATGATGCATGACAATTTCAAAGATTTTTCAATATTAGCTATTATGGATATTGGGCAGTAATTATACACCTCTTCTGCGCCACTTTTTTAAATAAGGTTTTTATTATTGAGTGTTTTAGTTTTCAAAAGTGTTAAATTTAACATGTGTTCAATATTTGAGTATATTATAATTGTGGTTAACTTTTATTTTTACTTGATTTTTGATTTCTGTTGTAATCCACCTTGATGACACAGTCTGAATCTATTCTAATTTTGTTGGTTGGAAAGCAGAGGTCGTAGATAGACAAAATGTTTCATGAAATACATCAAACGATTCAGCTTTAAGATCTTCTAACAATTGTCGATCATTAATATTGGTGCTACAATAGAAACTTTCTTACAAACTACTCACCCAGAATAAAAGAAGTACTATAGACTCCAGATCCCACAAATGCGTCCAGAAACTCGAAGCACATGTACATGATGTAAGAGTTGGAAAAGGCCCGAATGACGCCTACCACCGCTGGAGACACGGCCGTGATCACCAGGGCTGTGCGACGGCCGTACCTGGAGGAACATGACAAATAATTTTCAGTATAGGGCAGCATTACGGGATACCGGGTAAATAATTACTACTTGTGTCTTGTAAAAAAGAAATTAAAACCAAAGAAAGACAAGGAGCCCACATGGCGTCGACGTCGGTGTCTTTAAAAGTCGACGATGGCTTGAAACGTTTCCTACCAAGATAAGACGAGCTTTAGGATGAAATCAGTTTAAGAGCTTATGTGTTTCTTCATCTTCTTGTTCATTGACGAAATGTTAGGATCCCAATAATTTAAACTCTAACTTTCATAAAGGGTTTGTAACGGCATCAATATCACCACAAATAAACAAAAAAAAATGACTTGACTTTAAACAAATCATCGTGCTATAAAAAGTTATCCACCTGATTTGAACCTACAATAACTCTTGTGCAGTTGCTCAACAGACTGGTCGAAGGATCTGACCCCTTCCATGGACGTTGCAGAATTTACTCGCACACCCTGTATCGTACACCCCTATAGTTTTATCACGAAATAATATATTTATCTTTGTAACACACTTACGTGTCTGATATGTAGGCGGTGACGGGCAGCGCCGCGAACACACCAGCGACATGGATGGTGCCCACTAATGTGCGCTTCCACTCCTCACACGCAAGATCAAACTGAAACCACAAATATTACATTCTTAAAACATGTTTATCTATAGTGGTATGCGGAACAACTGCTAAGCAAGTTGATTCCGGGCTGTTGTATATGTTCTGATCACGCGGAGAACTCTAATACAGAATTTCTAATTTCAGTTCCTATTGTGGCATCATAGCTATGTCAATACACGTGGAACAGGCTGGAAAGTTTCACATTCGCCATTGAAAAGAGATAATCCTCAGGAGCTAATGAGACTTTACAGGAGTCTGTCTTTCATACTCGATATGAAATGGTCTTCTCCAATTTTCAACTACGATTATATAGATTTCTCTTTGGCAAGCGCAGCGTCAAGTGGCATTATCATTGAAGCGTGGCAAAACTGGTACACAAATGAACATCGTATTTTGCAGAAGACGGTCAACTAGTGTTCCCACTGTTATTTTGGGTAATTAAGCGAATGTACTAAACCATGACCCTGGTGAGAGTCGCGGGAATGCGATGGATGCAAGTCGCACAGAACCGGTCGTTGTGGCGGACCTTAGGGGAGGCCTTTGTCCAGCAGTGGACGTCTTTCAGCTGAAATAATGATGATGGCTTACTAAACCAATTGTTTCCAAGATATAATTCTGATTCAACTAATAGGGATACGTCTCTTGTGTTAGATTCGAACCCACGCCAACCTCGAAAACCGTAGTTTCAAAGGCTACAAAAGCTAAGGCGTACTTTGTTAGATAAGGCGCAGTTCAAATCAAATCAACATGTACATTATGGATTGCAATAAAGATTTGAATCTTTATTGCAATCCATAATGTACATGTCAGGTGATAAATAATAAAAAATAGAAACAATTCTGGACCCTGTCGGGCACAGCAACATTATAAATGGTAGGAGAGAGGACGAGCGCTAATATAAGTACCTATTTAATTTTCATATCTAAGTATTTATTATTTCGTTTAATTCATTTCAACTAATTACTTATTTGACTGACCTGTTGGTCTAGTGGTTAGTGGCCCTGACTGCTATGCCGGAGGTCGTGGGTTCGATTCCCACCCAGGACAAATGTTTGTGTGATGAGCACGATCATTTGTTCTGTGTCTGGGTGTTATTTATCTATATATGTATATATTTAGAAATATATAAGTATGTTTATCAGTTATCTAGTACCCATAACACAAGATCTGCTTAGCTTGGGACTAGACGGCGTTGTGTAATAGTTGTGAAATATTATTATTATTATTATTATTATTACTATGAGAAAATAAAATATATATATTTTTTAATTTGTTCACATTAATAATTAAAAATAAAATGTCAAAAATAATAAAAATACAATTTGATGTCATTAATAAGTATACAATAAATGACTTATGTAATTTATTAGTAAAAACTAAATCGTCAAAAAAAAAAAAAAATTTATGACATTAATAATTATCAAATAAAATGTCAAACAGAAAAATAAATAAAATAAAAATGTCTTAATATCTATTTGTTATTTATTGAATTTATCCGTTAAATATTCGTCGATTGTTTAATAGGTTTTGTCAAATAGGAATTGTTTTAATTTGTTTAAAAATACTATTACTATTGTATACATTCGGGATATTCTAAAACAAATTACCTACACTAATGTTATAATCTGTGTTCCTAACTTTAAACTTGGAGTCTACAGCAATATGCACAATTGGAGAATTGAAACATTTAATAATCTATTACATTTGGACTTATTAACTTTTAAAAATATATTGGTTTTATTTTCTTGTTTTATGTTTTCCGGTAATTTGTTATAAATCTTTATTGACATTGAATATGGACCAGAAGAGTGCAATTTTAGGCGCGAGGGAGGTAGATTGAGATTGTTATTATGGCGTAATGAATAATTTGTCTGCATATCTTCTCCTGTTTTATAACAATCTGGATATTTGCGGACTAGTTTACATAATTCTAAAATATAAATACCGGCTAAGGTGAGAATTTTATGTTTCTGAAAATAAGGCTTGCAACTGTCTGTTGGTTCTATGTTACAATACAATTCGTACCTGTTTTTTTTTGTAAGGTAAATAGGGAGGAAGCGTCTGTACTATTTCCCCATAAGATAATGCCATAGTTAAACCAAGCGTGGGCATAAGCGTAGTATGTGGCTAGTGCGGTTTGTAGATTGGTGGTCTTTTTAATTTCGGTAAGGGCATATGAAAATGGGCAGTTCCTGTATCAATAACCAGATAACAGCATAAAAGTTTCCAAATTATAGCGACTTTAATCTAGTATAAAGTAGATGCGGAGCCATATCCAGTAGTAAATACCTACATATCTGGTTTGGAGATAGGGTATCGGCAATTTGTCATATCTTCAAATGGTATCAAGGACAATAACCTTGCTGAGTTGCGATTAGTAAGCCTATCGGTGGCTGAGCGATTGAGTTGATAGGCTCAATATAAGTCTGATATGATTGCATATCTTTATCTCTTATTATGTTATTCATGCAATTAAGGTACTTATTTATTGAAATGTTGGTAGCACACGTTTTCGCTAAGTGGCTAGTTCAGACTCACTTTATATCCATGTCCTACCTTGTAGTACCTGTCTGTCATCTTACAAAATACTTACTTTCCTTACTATCTACACATGTCTAATACTTGAAGCTTATTATTAAATCAGGGAGATCATTTCAAGTATCACCTATAAATACTCAGTCCTCTAAGGAGACACGTGGAGAAGATTATATAACATTAACCAGTGAATTGTCTGACTGTGACGAATTAATTAATGTAGAAGACTTCACGAACAACTAGTAAACAAGACGCCTGGATTACCAAATTGTGTAGTAAATTAGATACTGTCTCCATCAATTAAGAACGAATTTTTACTAGATTACAACCTGCTCGATCTAGAAATAAAAGTCATTTGTTATCAAGTATTTTGACTTCAAAATCTAAGAGTAACTGGCACCTACCTCGGCAACAATAGTGTTGTGGTCCTCGTAGACCCAAGAGGTGCAGCGCTTGGTCTCGTTGGCGCTGAAACTGGAGGGCGCACACTCCTGCGCAACGGGCACCAGGCGCTCGCAGCGGGCCCGCGCGTCCGGTAGCGCCCAGAGCCCCCAGCTGCCCGCGATAAACTCCGGGGGGGATGACTCGCATTCTGGTACTGCACATCTGGAAGATGTTATTTTTAGGATAATGTTACTATGCCTCTAATCATCATCATCATTCTCGTACCCTAAACGATAGAGGGGGGAGGGACAGCGGGGAGTCAGCTGGGCGACGACGGAGACTCCGCACCGCACGCCGCACACCGCGCTCGCGCATTCTAAATTGTATTACTTGTTTTATTCCGTAGACGCAAGTACCTACTCATTGTATCACATCTCGGTACTTTCATACAATATACATATTATTATGTAATTAGTTATAAAGCTAAATTAATAATAATAATCTTTATTTGATCAAACGTTAGTATAAGAAATATTAGGTATACACAAAATTAGGTACAGACATAATTATTATAATGATGTACATGTATAATTAAACGCATCATTTCTAAATATAATTCTAATGAATTCCGTGAATTACTACCTAACTCTCTTCCTCTGCTAACTTTGCTGTGCCCGACAGGGTCCATATTGGTCTGTGAAAATTTTTCGACACCATCTATGTATACATATGGATTGCAATAAAGTATTGAGTATTGAGTAGGTACATCAGTTGACTTTTATTTATTAAAATAAACAATATATCTCTGGCCCCCACACTTGTATCCTAGTGTGGGGGCCATCGATATATTTAGTGTCATGAGGTCCAGTCAGTTTGTGTGTGGGAATATTTTAACTGTTATTATTTTTTTCGAATTTAAAAGAAAAATAAACAAAAAGAAAAAGTTAGCTAAAATTATTAGTGGTCGTCCACACTTTTATTTTAGTCACAATCAGGAGTCTCACCCTTTCTTAACATATCTTTCCCGCAGATCATCTATCGTTCATTTAGGCTTCGCTACTCTTAGAACTTTCTAGATACGTAATGATGACAGTAACAGATAATGATAATAGTGCCAAGGAAAAACCCCGAAATATTACCTGCGCAGTGTCCTTGAAAACTCGTTTGGCTAAAGAAGAAAGACAAGCCTGTGCACAAGTGGTACCAATGAAGTAGGTACGTAGACTACGCAGTACTTCGTATTTACAGTCCGTACCTATATCGTCTAAGCTTGTCCCTAAATGTACCTTCACGAATACATGTTTGTACCTGCTTATACTCGTACCAACGAAGTTGTCGTTTATCCCAGGGACAAGGACGCCAAACACAAACTATAAGACACCTACTGTGTACAAAAAGATTGCAAATGTTCGGCTTCTGGATCATTATATGTCAATACGCGTATACTCTCCGATTGCTGAACAAAAGCCTTCCTCAAATCTTTCCAGGTATTCTTCATATAAGCACGTATTTTCATACATATTTACTTAATTTATACAAGCTATATTTTGACAAGCTGATTATAATGTATTTATTTGGATATACATTAGCACGGCACTGTCTCAGACTGTCTGCAAATATACTGTACATTGTTACTATCTAAATTTCTAAAGTTCTTGTTCAAATAATAGTGTATCTATTATTTGAACAATCTTCTTTCTTTTGTTTTAAGTAATTAAATCAAATACACAAGTACAGAACAGTAATTGACGATGGCAACACGGTTGGCGTAGTGGTGGAGCGAAATCGGCTACTGCACTGTGTTCTGCAGCGCTGCAAAGGGTTCGATTCTCGCACGGAACAAATATTTGAATGGCTTTCAAATGAATGAATGGCCTTCAAATATTTGTAAGCATATAATACCTAGCAAGCAAGCGACTAAACAATACGGTAACAACTAAAATATATTTTTAATAACAATCTTTTAGATAAAAAAAGCAATTATAATAATAACTAAAGTTATAATGTGGCTCAAAGAAATTGCCGCATAGTTACACGAAATACAAAAGAAAATAGTAATTGTTTAAAGACACGTGTCGTTTATCCTTTATCAATAATGTGTGTTCTCCACATTGAGTGCGATAGCGTAGAAAAAGAATTTTATAAGGACCATTTTGTTGGAACAATTCTCGCTCAAAGAATTACACAATGAAGCTCGACGACTGAGAGTAGGAAAAAACAAATTAGCTTATAATAGGCCCATTAACTGACACTGCTGCTTACATATTTAACACCTACTTTACTTTGAAATAAGGATAGTATTAGTTACGATGATGAATTGCGAAAAGCGAATGAAGGGAGTATAGATGTGAGAAACATGGGTTAAAATCAATAACAAGGGAACAGCACGCGTGGGAGAAGAAAACATGTGACTGTAGCCCCAAGTAACATGGGTGGAAGGCAGGAAGATGATAATAATGATAGGTGCTTTAAGCGCTGGATTCTTACAAATTTTCGAATAGCAGGTTCTTAATTTACCTGCTATTCGAAAATTTGTAAGTATCGGGACCTAGTGTGCTCAATTTTAACTTAATTTACTAGCTAGTTTCATTGCAACATCAGAATTTTAGTATGTAGTACATTTCGATTCCCCAAATTATTAAATAATTTTTTTAACTGACTTCATAAAATGAATAAGGTTTTATTCCGTTTTTTACCTCAAAACTCCATCATTTATGGTCAATTTTGGAAAATGATATTTTCAAAGTATAATTCAGTTTCGATGATAAGATCTATAAGGGATAATTAAGAGAACTCCTCAAATACAAATAGTGAAATTTGGTATTGTAATGAACATGATTAAAAAGAGTGTCCATGGAGTTTCTTGCACATTCTTCTCCATAAGATCTACGCTTTGAAATGTGCAATTAGCATCATTTTGTTTTTGACTGACTGACTTCTTGACGTTTCAAAACTGCCTGTAAATGGTTTATTTGAAATAAAATGCTTTGAATCTTTGAATCACAAAACGCACAGTAAAAGTCTGACACACCCTCCCGCATAACCCAAGAGCGGGGGTTTCATTGGATGACCATATATCCTGGCAGTGTTTCGATTTGTTGGAACGGTCATGAAATGATCTCCAGCTGTAATTGTTTTAATCATCAGAAATTACATAACTTGCGCACTATTTATGTTTAGTTTTGAGGTACAACAACTAAAAAGTGTACAATATTTAACTTTTTACAAAAAACTTATTTAGAAAAAATAGTAGGTACCATTACGAGGGTCAACTTTATTTTTTACTTTTGTACCTACTTTTTAATGTTTTGTATTTTTTTTTTTATGGAAGTCGTAGTTTTTATAATTGGTTATTCAAATAACATCTCGCAGTTTACTAACAGCGGACTATGTTTTTTATGTCGATGAGGAAAATCGCGAAAAAGTCATTGTATCAGCTTGTCTAGGTCACGACAATTACTAATTGCTAGTTTGTATCCAGCTGACGGAAGTTCGTACGAAGAGCATTGAGGAAAAAGTGACCCATTTCAATCGTAGTCTCGCATCAATTCCGTTGTAAACAGGGATAAATCAAATTAGCAAGTTAAACTACTTGCCATTAGGAATAAATAGTTGATTATACTGTAGCATAAAGATTATTAAAATCCGAGTGTGGGTTTATGCAAATAAACTTTATAATCTATACATATAAATAAAATTGAAGTGTACCTAGTTTGTAATATCAAAATATATTTTTTTTTACTAAATGCATATGAAAGTATAACCGATACTTAGACACATTATATGCCCCAAGTGCCCATACACCTGCACTATGGAGAATTTGATGAGTGCCACCGATGCTGCTATTAATGTAGCCACCTATTGTGCCCAAACAGTTTGACGAGTTTACCATCGAATCGAAAAAGGAGACCGATACTTAAAACAAAAATTCAAACAAAAAAATCGATCTGTCTGTTTCTTCGGGTTAATCTCTGAAACGGCTGAACTAATTTTGACAAGACTTTCACTAGTAGATAGCTGATTTTAGTAGGACTAAGGAGAATGGTGTGGCTCCAAAAAAAAAGAAACCCAGCTCCTGCGGAAAATAAATTTATCTCAAATTATCGATAATAATAAGTAATAAAATAATAAACTGGTTGTGATCGACATCCTTACTGGTAAACTTATAAAAATTGCTAGTTTTATTTTTCAGGCGTCGATTTAAAAATATGTTTATTTAATTCTTTTTCAATACTTTATTCAAAAATATGATGCGGTTTATTATTTCTGCATCAAGTAAATTCAAAAATATTTTTTACCTTTCATATTTCGCGATATCGTGGGGATTTTGAGACTAAATATAAATTCTCATTTCAGACATAATACGGAGCTCCGAGGATTTTTTGAAGCAATCGGTTTTGGACCTATTTCAGCCCTTGGAAGTGACGGCTTTACGTGTGCAAAGACAGGGCAAGCACATATCACGATCGTAGGCGTGAGAATGCTCAATTTGTACTTGAAAGACAATTTGCTGCAGGTGGTCAAGAAGTCATGGAGCATACTTTGGGCGAAATCGAGATTTGAGATGAACCTTTAAGCTTTTATCTTAGAAATAGAATTAGGAAAATATTTGTATAATAACCAAATGGCATTGTGCTATTTTACGCATCTGGCGCGGACTAAGTTGCGACCACCAGCCAGCATAACATATATTATGGACATTTTACTAATATATTTAATCTCAACAAAATATAATTACAAATAAAACTTAACACTGCTCCAATGTGATGAGGTGCCACCGATCAGCGCATCCCATCGGATGCCAATGGAACAAGTTTTTTGGCACAGAGATTGTGTGTTGTTATTCTTACTTATCTACCTACTCTCGTCACAAAACACTAACATACTTTGTTTCTATCACCTACAGATTTTTTGTGACAGCCAAAAAACTTTTACCGAATTTTCCACTACGTTCGGTCGAATTGCAACAAATTTTCCTTAAAAATTGTGGTCAACTATGAGTTTAGCATACATTAAGCTAATCCCTTTTGTTTCTAACCATGCTGGTGAACGGTACGCCTCCTTTAGGCGTAAAGTTCACCCTAACAGTTTTTACTCTGTATGAGGTGAACCAAATTCTAAAAGTCAATGAATACATTTTGCTGAACTGGTAAAGAGGTGTTGTCGTGATCGTTTTAGCTTTTTCATGGTTCATCAAGATAAATTGGATGTTTCGTATGAGTTCTACGACATGAGTAAAAAAAAATACAGTTTACACATAAGGAGCGCGATAAATGGTTTCGGAAACCCAATCTGAATAGGATCTTAAAGTCCGCACACACACCACGTGTCTGTGGTCTTTTTGCCTGACTTGTGTAGATTATGCGATAACAACTTCCTCATAGTGCTAATGTACCAATACATAAAGTACCAAATTGAAACTTATGCGCAGGAACTAATAAGTACTATCAATTTACCTTCATGTAATGCAATCGCAGATGAAATTCATGATCTAGCCTTTGTACCTAATAAGAGAGGAACACTAATAACTGACACAAGCTGATCTAGAGAGGTATTCCTCGTAGCGCTCCCGTTTTGAAACGCTCCCATCTAAGCGCTCCCGTATTGTTCCTCCAAGCGCTCCCAAAAGGAGCGCTTCGAGGAACGATTAAAAATATTAAAATTTATTTCCTCGAAGCGCTCCCACGTTTAAAAATAGGGAAAAGCATGAAGTAATGAATTATATCGATAATTTTTAAAAACTCATGTGTGCATCATCGACATCGAAGTTGCTTAACCAAATTACGAAATTGAGAGAATACCTCGATCTAGATCATCTTTTTCATGATTTAAAACGAATTAAAAAAATCATCTTTTTTATATTACGAAAAAAATAACTGCAAAAATCTCCTATAGGAACGAATTTAAATGTATCAAGCATTGGATTATAATTTACCACTAAAAATATATTTTCTACAATCACATTTCGACTTCTGGCACAAAAATCTGGGAGCAATGGCAACGCAATCGAGAAAGGTTCCCGCAGGTCATTTCCAGAATGAAAAACCCGCACCAGTGAAAATAGTGTCCTTGAATATTAGCTGTTTTCAGTTGGACGCTTGGGGTAAACCAGCTTTATGCTTAATACTACAAAAAATCGTAACATATGGTTTTAAAAAATGTGTTTTCTAGCATAATTGTAAATAAAGTATCAATATTTTTCATGAAAACTATAGTGGCTGTCAGAAAAAAAAAGTATGCATGCCAAATTTTTTCAATGTGTATATTATATTATATAATATTTTGACAATTCAAAAGTGCCTGTAATTGGTCTATTTGAAATAAACATTTGTGATTTCTATATCAAAGGGAGTCAAAATAAAGCCATATATGGCAAAAAAGTACTTGTGACAAAAGAAAAAAAAATATTATTATCAACAGATAGGGAACAGTAAGTCATCTCAGTTCCTTATCTGTTGTTTTTTGCTGTAGGTCCTTTAATTAATTAATAAATTAATGTTGAATTCAAAGGTACGCTGAAACCGTATTTTGTTTTATCTATTTATCAAATATACCTAAATTCATCGTCATCATCATCGTTTCAGCCGGACGTAGGCTTCGCGCAAGTGTCGCCTCCATGACCGGTCCTGTACGCCTCGAATCTATCGGTTTCCCACTAGGCCGTCATATACGTTGTTGTTACCTATTGATCGATTAAATTAGCTCTATATAATAATAAATACTATTTTTTATATTTTTAAATGTTTTTATTTTTATTTTTTATTGAAATATTTAAAAATATAATTTATATGTAAATAAACAAATGAATAAACGATAATAATAATAATTTATTTATTCCCAAAACTTCAAAATACATTACATCCGTGTGGTCTCAGCCCCTGAACTAGGACAACCTGTATGACAGGGGTTTAGGTATCTCCGATTACAATGATCCGAAATGTGTAAACTGCGCGTCAAAAGAAATAAATTACAGAAAAAAAAATAATAATAAAAAAATTAAGGTAATTGCCAAAAACTAAATGAAAAATTAAATTACAAGAAAGTTTATATTATTAAGGAATAGCGGTAGTGTTGTGTGTGTGTGTGTGCATGTGTATGTGTCTGTATGTGTGTGTGTGTGTGTGTGTGTGTGTGTGTGTGTGTGTGTGTGTGTGTGTGATATTAAGGTATGCATGTGTAATAATTGTGTCAGTCACTAGGTTAGATTACTGATTAGGGTTTCAGTGTCATCGCATCTATTAAATAACGTGATTTTAATTATTTTTCGTCAACGTCAAGTTAACCTATGATTTGGAAATCTCTATTGTCGAGCTGTACATTAACAGAAAAAAGTGATTTAAAATAAACATGATGAGTATATAGTACATTTATATAGTACCCAAATTGAATTACCAAAAAACACTCGAACCCAGCCCTGTGCAGTGGCACTACACATGGTGTAAGTACCTCCTTACCTAATAAATCAGTAATCGACCCTGATACTGGTCTTGAATATGATCAAACCGTACTTAACCCAAATAAATAGTCCATTTCACAATTACTATTGTCAAACCTTTTACAGATGGTCTGAAACATCGTTATCTACACATTTATACACACAATAACAGCTGAAGTATCCAAAACAATGTCAATAGTAGATATTGAATAATAAACTAGTTCATGTATTAGTTTTATCTTCTGTGATATCTACAGATTATGTGCAATCTAATATCTTAAACTATTTTAGTAGAGACAAGGAGACGATCAATCGGTTTAAATTCACAGGTCATTGTTTGAGGTAGGTACGCATTTTGCTATAGCGTTGCATAATCAAGACATTGGTGCCAGTCATCATCTTCCTACCCTTGTCCCGTTATATTTGGGGTCGGTGCAACACGTTTTTTTCTTCCATTCCGTCCTGTCACTCGTCTCGCTATCACTAACTCCCTTTTCTTTCATATCACTTCTCACACAATCCATCCATCTTTTCTTTGGCCTCCCTCTCCATCCATCCACATGTAAATTCATAACATTGGTGCCAGTAATAAGCACTATTCAATTTAAAATTTATGAACATGTCCATAGTGAGAAAAGGTCGATCAACATGGTTTTTTGATAATTTGGCATAATATTGTTACATTTTTGGAAAGTTGCATTCTCTCAATCATTAAATGAAGATTCTTTTAACCATCAATCACAAGCATAATATTATTGTGCACTGACCAAACGCTTAAAAGAACAGACCTGACCTTCTGTGAATAGAAAGATGAAGACAAAGGGGGAAAGGAAGATATCATCACACATAATTAAGTAAATTTCCTGGTTCTAAATATAGAGCAAGGAACTGATGACCTGGTTGTAGCCACAACTCGGCCAGGACAACAATGTGCCAGCAAGGACTCACAGGATGCACTCGTTAAACACACTCTTAGCTAGCAAACTACTGTTTATTAGACGACAGAAAGGTAAACTGATTCCTTTTGCATTGAATACCATCATTTACATTTTAGAAAATTGGTGTTGATCAAGTTTCAAACCACAGAATAACTCATTAGTTTGACGACCAACCGAATCCTGTACATTCATCTGCACAATCAAACTAACGGACAGATTAATTTTTCCAGTAGCATAAAATAGTTACTCTTCTAGAAGAGACTAATTCATAAAAGACAAAATGCAGCAAAAACTGAAGCTATTATTTTAAGTAACTTAAAGTTCTTTACTTACTCGTCATCATCTTTTTGCCCTTGACCGATTTTAGTTGAGGTCGGCATAACACGTTGTTTCTTCTATTATATCTTGACAACCGTCACGCTATCACTTGCTCTCTTTTTTATCTTTACCTTTTTTATTCTTTTGATCTTTTTAGCTCTTTCTTTACTCCTATTTACTTTGGCCCCCCTATCTCTCTCCATCTTTCTACATGTACACTCGTTACTCTTTTAGTTACATGCATTTCATCCCTTTTCTTCACAGCTATGTACCTACATAAATTCTATTACTACCTACATAGTTAATGCCTAACTCGGTTTCAGGGATTTACATTGATAGATGACAAGGAAAAAAATGTCTTTCCTTAACCACACTTACACAATTTATTTACATAGGTTCCAACACAATAACATATTTAGAAATGCATGTGTTTGAATCATCTAATTCCAATTCCCATAGTATGGACCTTCTTTACAAAATATCCCAAAATCTACGAAGAGGAAACCTTAATGCGGCGTCATCCTAAGGATACATAAACAGAGATAGGTAAAAAACTATTATGAACTTTGGTATATATTGGCAAGACAGCCAAAATAATCCTAGATAAAGGAGCGAAGAATCGAAGATAGCATCAATGTTAACTCACAAACATACAAAACCGATTAGCATAGTATAGATACCTACTATAATAGATAGTATATGGAAAAAATAAGGTTGGGCAAACAGCAAACGCAATATACCAGAGTAATTAATAACAGGCAGTTGTATTATCTTCCGATCAAAAATGTTCGTAGAGCAGATAATGAAGTGTCGGACACTGACGACTGTATTATCGAGCTTCCCATCGTGTGATGCGTGAACGATACCGTGTCGGTGAATGAGTGGCGTGCTACCAGCTTACTATACACGTGTTTAAACGCCGAACCTGAATGTAGGTACCATGCGTACTTTCCATGCTCACAATTTTGCTTCTATTATTGTCTTTTAATAACTCTTCCCAGCTCTGTTTACTACTATCTCAATAGTCACCTCCATTCCAGCAATATCACCTTTCACATCATCATTTTTGTCATCCGAAATAAGTGTGCATTACTCCAGCAAACAAATGTCAGATATCGTCATTTCAATAAAAGAAACAATTACTTCTTCACCTTCTGTAATTGTAGTGAAGATTTTTAAATTAGTGCTGTTTATAGTTTTTGAATTATTTGATAAAAGAACTATTTCTGCTACAATATTTTATGTTTTGATTTTTTATTGGTTTATGGAAATATTCAAGGCGAATATCGTGACTTCATTTGTATTAATATTTTGTGGTTACGAAGACATTCGATATTCTGCTGCTAACGTTTGCTCCTTTACTTGGATCTCTTAATTGGTTAAGCGCATTTTTATATTTATTTTGAATACACCTAATGAATTTGCTGTAATTTGTTTTATGGTTTATAATAAGTAGAAATACTAATATTACTAGAACCAAGTTACAACTCTAATGACAAGTAGTAGAACAACCCTGGGTTCGAAAAGGGTGAAACCCTGACTCTTAAGCTAGGTCAAGTGCCTGTATTTCAGTAGCCAGTGACTTCTTCCAATTACATTTTTCTTTTTGGAATGCAGGTAATAAATAAAGAAATTAATTCTACTTAGAGAATAACAGAATTTTAATTACATGACTCACACCCCGAACGGGAGAAGTTATTTGAAAAAAATAAAGAAAAAACGTTTATTCGTGTCTCTTACAATCTTTAAGGTGTGTCTAGACCTGGCGAATGCATGTGACTCAGGTTGGCTGGACAAATCTTCAAAATAGCTTGCATTTAACTAGGTCAATAGATCACTTTATGTGACGGCTAAACACCCTTATTTCAGAATTTGTGACGCTACAGAATCTTAGATAATCGATCGAAAACGTGTCCAGCCATCTTGAAAAACCACTTTTCGCTGGTCTTTCAATCTCGGTAACGGAAGTGATTTTGACGACTTTTTGCATATCAACGGGTGTCACATAAATTTGTGACTGGCACCGAGCTAAAAGTTTTATGATAAGTACAGTGGTTTAGTAGAAAAATGCAAAAATCTGTGTCCAGCCATCTTGAATTTACGTATAAAACTTATGGCTGGCACTTCCGAATCTCAATAACGGGGGCGTTTTCGAATATGGTTCCTTTACTAATACTTGGTGACGCAATGTGTGACAGTAATAACGTTTGATTTATGGCGTCACATGTAAGGGTTTACGAGAAATCAATAAAAACTTAATGTCCAGCCAACCTGAGTTCAAGATGGCTGGACACATGTATCTCCACTGCCTGATGATCTACGACCTTCGAAATGTGTTCAAAATGTTGTGACGGGGACGATAATGATAACCTGAAATTGTGACGGAGAAACTTTGCGTAGTTCCAAAGATATTGATCATTTAAATTTCCCCATACAAACACTGCAGTAGGGTAACCAATATTGTAGGATTTATGTAGGACAAGTATATTTTAAGGTGTTTTCTTTAATGGACGAAAATCCGTGTATTGGTGATACTAATACGAACAACTGTAGATATTTAAATCAATAGAAGACAAAAATGTAGAAGTGAGGAAGGGGGGGGGGGTTATTTTTAAATGTATAAATAACTGCAAAAAAGTCAAGAAAAATTGAATTTTGCGGGCTACCACGAAAACGTCGGAGGACAAGACAAACTATACTGCCATGATAGCTGATGTTGGTGTCGCCATCTATTGCTTAAAGTTGGTACTACTGGGACAACTGGTCGAACCTTAACTCTTATTTAGGTTGTCTTACCGCAGATTAATTAATAGTTACTAGTACTCTGATTAGTGATAACACTTCGAAAAGTAAGTACATACACTGCCGGCTGTCGAGTTTAGTTCTCATTTTCAGTTACACAGGATAATGAACTAAACGCGAAATACAAGTGGGCTCTCTCTTGCAGCGCTGGTGGTCAATTATTATTTTTGAATTAACACATACTTACTCTTTTCACTGCAGGAAAACCTTTTATTCCCACGGGGAAATCAAATAAAAAGCAGGCGTGGATGCTACCGGCCAATTAATCGATTAAAAAGAAATCCTTTATTTATGTAAAATTATGGTCACCTCACAATATTAATGGATGTTTGTATGGAAAAATTTAAATGATCAATATCTTTGAAACTACGCAAAGTTTCTCCGTCACAATTTCAGGTTATCATTATCGTCCCCGTCACAACATTTTGAACACATTTCGAAGGTCGTAGATCATCAGGCAGTGGAGATACATGTGTCCAGCCATCTTGAACTCAGGTTGGCTGGACATTAAGTTTTTATTGATTTCTCGTAAACCCTTACATGTGACGCCATAAATCAAACGTTATTACTGTCACACATTGCGTCACCAAGTATTAGTAAAGGAACCATATTCGAAAACGCCCCCGTTATTAAGATTCGGAAGTGCCAGCCATAAGTTTTTTACGTAAATTCAAGATGGCTGGACACAGATTTTTGCATTTTTCTACTAAACCACTGTACTTATCACAAAACTTTTAGCTCGGTGACGGTCACAAATTTATGTGACGCCCGTTGATATGCAAAAAGTCGTCAAAATCACTTCCGTTACCGAGATTGAGAGACCAGCGAAAAGTGGTTTTTCAAGATGGCTGGACACGTTTTCTATCGATTATCTAAGATTCTGTAGCGTCACAAATTCTGAAATAAGGGTGTTTAGCCGTCACATAAAGTGATCTATTGACCTAGTTAAATGCAAGCTATTTTGAAGATTTGTCCAGCCAACCTGAGTCACATGCGAATGCGCCGCTTCTGAGCCGCTTGCAAACTGCGCGCGTACATTTCATGTTCGTACGAAGCCCCTACGCCACTCGCGCGCCGCTCGCGCTGTAGCTCTAGCCGTACTCGAGCGGCGCAGAGGATGCGCGCGTGCCGCCCGCGGTACACATACATAGTTCAAACGCGAAAGAAGCTATGTTCGCGCGAACGGCGCGCACGCTACAGGCGCGCCTCACTCGAGCCTTGCTGGAGCTGCACTATAGCCGCGCACTAAACTTAGGCTGGAACCGCAGGCGAGCAGCACGCGCGTCACTCACAAACGGCTCGCGAGCGGTGCATTCGCCAGGTCTGGACGCACCATTACAAATTAAAAATACATAATGAAAATACAAAATTTAAATCAGTGCCCGACCAAAAAGTTGCCTAACTCAGCATCAGCGCCATTTGATGATCAAAAAAAAAGACATGTCGGTCAGGTTCCTTACGATATTCTCCTTCACGTTTTCTAAACAGTCGTCATCATCATAGAAAAAAACAAAGCACTGGGTCGTCTGATTGACTGAGAACTTTGAGAGCAATATCCACCTCTATTTTATTCAGTACCTAGATCATCACTACCCAGAAAAACCGGACGTTGTAATATAGGTTAATAGAATAATAAAACATACGTTCCTTTTCTTGGAGAGTTCCAGGTAATACACTTATACTCTAAATAGGCCACTTGGCAAACAAGAAGGTCAACTTAATATTATTGAGGCACATTGGACCTTTCTACGCTTGCTGCGCCAGCGTCACACATGCAAAGATTACGATTCAGGCGATAAAACATGGAATGTTTGCACCGATATGTTGATTAGTTGATTGCTTGTTATTGGAGAGATTATTCAAAATGCGTTGCTGGCTTAAGTCATTATAATTTTGAGCTTCACGTCTTTTAAAGATAACAGAAACAATAGCGCGCAACTCTCGAAGCGACTGGACAGCTGACTGAGAGTCTTGCGTTCGTTTCCGTTTTTTTTTTTTTTGTTGATATAAACCAGTGGTTGACTGCGCTTCGAACTGACGGTAAGCAGTGATGCAATCATTGATGGTGAAGTGCCCTAGTTTATTAAGAGACTATTCACTCTAGCCTTGAAGACACCAAAATTATAGTTGGACGAGAAGACCGCAGCAGGCAAAGTGTGTTATAATGTCAGAAAAGACAATGACTTTCGAAAGGGTAACAAGAATGAACAAGAATCAATGGGTAGATTGCCGTTCGGCCGTCCGGTAACCGTCCAGACCGAGCTCGAATCGTCGTCGGCGCGTCCTGTTCCACGCACGCCTCAAAGAGATATCAGCTAAACCGTAGGGGCCCAGTAGGGCCGAAGCCTACTGAGGCCATGGGTTTAATTCCGAAAGGGAAACCCGGGGTTCTGGAACGTAAAGGCAAAGAAGGAACATAGGAGTGGGTTTTAGTCAGTTAAAGTCTGACATGCCCTCGCGCTCTGCCCTAGAGCAGGAGAAGTTATTGGATAATTTCCCACCTTAAAAAAAAACCCTGTACAGTCATTTATGTTCTTGTCGTACGAATCTGTACTTTGTTTATAGTTGGAACCCCGCACGTATTATACAACTCAACAGTTTTATTTAGTAGTTAACCTTTAGTTGAGCAAAATCTCAATGCGCAGGAAAATACATAAGTAGGTTTACGATGTGATGAAGATCAGCAGGATGCGATGCTATGGCTTCAATAACAATTTCTAAAAGGCAAACCGCTATACCTCTTAAGGATTAAGGAAAATGTAAATTTGAAAACTCATTCATTTGTACTTAAGTGCGATGAAGTGAGATCTAAAGTGTATTAACTAGAGCCCAAACAATACAATTAGAAAATTAGCGATTATAGAGCAGTGGTGGCCGAGTGGTAACGGCCCCGACTTACGAATTGTAGGTCGCAGGTTCAAACCCAGTCAGGCGCATTACTTTGTGTAATTTATTTCATCACCACTGCTCTCAAAACGGTGAAGGAAAACATCGTGAGGAAATCGGCATGTCCTAGAACCAAAAATTCGAAGACATGTGACATTCACCAATCCGCACTGGGCCCGCGTGTTGGACTACGGCCCATTCCCTCTCCTAGAGAGAGGAGGCCTGAGTCCCAGCAGTGGGAACATTAAAAGGCTGATCATGCTCATGCATCATAAATAGCTTAATAATCACGTAATCTCAGGTTGGACGCTTTTAGCAACGCTCAGCAATGTTACCACGAGCACTTAACGTGATCCATTTGACGACTTAAACTGAACTGTTAAAGAGATGGAGCTGTACAGGGCGTATAACTCCATCCCCTGTCCTCCCTCGCACGACTGACAATTTATCATGGCAAGTGTCCAGTATTGGATACTGAATTGCAATTTTCTTTTTCCACAACTATCCCACAAGGTCGTCTAGTCCCAAGCTAAGCAGGCTTGTGTTATGAGTACTAGACAACTGATAAACATACTTATATATTTCTAAATACATACTTATTATAGATATAAATTATACATTGACACAGAACAAGTGACCGTGCTAATCAAACAAACATTTGTCCTGGGTGGAAATCGAACGACGACCTCCAGCATAGCAGTCAGGGCCACTAACCACGGCCGGTCAAAATTGCAAAAAACTTACGAAAATCTTAATGTAGTGGGCTCTCAAAAAAATATTCCATGAAAGAAATAATCATTTTTAGATAATAAACCGGCTTAAGGAGCCCCAACTGGTTCGAGAGATACCTATATTTATTTTTATCTTTATTCTGCCTGTTTTCGTTATATTTATTTAGTTGGTTCGACTACATTTTTATTCTACGCATACATTAATTTACATCTATTTATCATACATTTCACAATATATTAAAACTTTAATTTATAACCAATACTATACACATCATCATCATCATCATTTCAGCCAATAGATTTCGACTGCTGGACATAGGCCTCCCCCAAGTGCCGCCACAATGAACGGTCCTGTGCGTCTCGCATCCATTGGACTCCCGCAACCGTTACCAAGTCATCGGTCTACCTTGTAGGAAGCCTTCCAACGCTACGTCTTCCGGTACGTGGTCGCCATCTCAGAAACTTTCGGCCCCAACTGCCATCCGTTCTGCGAGAATCGGCCCTGCCCATTGCCACTTAAGTTTGGCGATTCTTCGTCATATGTCGGTGACCTTGGTTCTCCTGCGGATATCCTCATTCCTGATTCAAATACTAGATACGCATCACCATTATACATAACAGTATAAAACTGATTTACGTCAATCACGTCACAACCTCGGGTAGTGTTGAAAACCAGCATTAGGTTCTAGTTGTTTGGCATTCGTGCTGAACTAAACCATTTTGGCGCCGCCTTGAGGCACACTGTAGTTCTAAACAGTGTGAAACAAAACCATTGTGAGAGAAAATAAATGACATTGTTATTATTACACTATTTTATGTTTATGTAATTTGTACCTCATAATAATATCTTGGTGTATGTGCTTTGTGCCAAATAAACCTATTTGCTTTCTTTCTTTTAGTTTATTTCACAATTTTTACGACTTAAAAATACAACGGCGGGCGTCGTCGGCAATCTCGAGGTTATCAACAATGCAATGCAATAATTTATGATGTTTAGAAAAAATTGAAAATCAAAACAAGTGGTGGACTTTGTTTTTTTTCATCAAACGAAACCCAAAGGTATATAGTTGATTATCACTATGTCGTGTATTCTAGATTACCTACCTATTGAGGTCGTAGGTTTGATTATACTCGCAGGTAGACATTTAACTTCGTTACGTCTAGTCCACATATATTATTTAAGATAATGTTCGCACCAAGTTCATTAGGAACTCTAAGTAGGTACTCATTATCAAAAAAGAAAGTCTCATTCAACAATAGTATATATTTACGATATTTTTATGCAAATTAATCGAGGACAAAATAATTACTAATCAATCATACTATAAACTAGTCTATAATTTTTTTTTGATATCGAATCCGAGCACAAAAAGTCGGAACTTAGCTAAAAAACAATCTCAAGAAATAATCGTCGGCGGTGTTGTGTTCACTTAACTAGTCATCGAGATGTGCGCCCATGCAGAACTCGTCCGCGGAAGTGAACAGTAGTGCTGAGAACAGTACAGTGCTGACCCTCGGCGGTAGACGGAAGAGAAGGAAACTTTTCCTTCCTTCCATCTTTCCTTCCCTATAGTCTTATGAGCCTGTGGCCGGCGTAACGACCGGTCTTGTGCATCTTGCATCCATCGGATTCCCGCGACCCTCAACAAGTCATCGGTCCACCTAACGGGAGGCCTTCCAACGCCACGGCTTCTTCCAATACGTGGTCGCCACTCCAGAACTTTTCATGCCCGTCGACCATCTGTTCTGTGAGCAATGTGCCCTGGTCACTGCCACTTAAGTTTAGAGATTCTTCAGGCTATGTCGGTAATCATGGTAATCCTTGTCTTGTAATCACTTTTTCCTAGGTTCGAAGCAGTCGGTGGAGAAAAAAGGTCCATCTTGATACTTTTGGTAGTCATTTTGTTACTTTTTCAGAAAACGATTAATTTTTTGTGACTCTATCGATACTTAATGTACTTTGGATTCTAGGTACACTGTGCCAATGTAACCCATGGAATCGCAAACAGATGAATGTTATGTAATTTTCGGGCAAAATTGATAAAAATGAAGAATCTTTATATTTAATTAATGTTAAGATTAAAACATTATGAAGTCCTTACCCTCTAGTAAATAGATATTTATTATCACAGTAATATTTTAAGGCGAAAGTTTGACACAGACACGTTTGTCTTTCGCTTTTCGATGGAACTTGGTACACGAGGAGACCATGTCCTGGATAGTGTAGTAATATAGGATAGTTTTTCCTATAGGATATTTTTTACGATCACGCAGACGAAGCGAAGTTGCTGGCACCGACTAGTTACTAAATGACTAAAATTACATTACTTACGGTTGTAAATATATTGTTTAAAACACAAGGATAGGTATACTTTATCACTTCATTTTTTTTCTCAATGTTAAAATATATAATACTCAATCGCACAACCCGTTTTTACAAATATTTATAAAGGTAATTTCAGTAGCTTTCATACAAGAATAATACTTATCTTGGCTGCGTCTAATTGCGATAACAAAGAGTAGCCAAACTCAAAAATGTATATAAATATAAGTTTAAAAAATATCCATAACCTTTTTCAAGATATTCCTAGCATAATATTCCAATAAGTTGCATAGAACTAGTAGTCGAATTATTGCAGAATCGCCAAACTAAAGTGGCAGTGGGCAGGGCACATTGCTCGCAGAACGTATGGTCAATGGGACAAGGTTCTGAAGTGGCGACCACAAGGTGGACCGATGACCTGGTGACGGTCGCGGGAGTCCGATGGATGCGAGATGCGCAGGACTGGTCGGTATGGCGATACTTGGGGAAGGCTTATCGAGTGCTTATTTCATGGGTGAATCTGATAAACACGAGCTGAATGTGAACATGGTTTACCAAATTACATCAAACAACAATTGTTTCACTTTATTTATCAATATAAACAGGTGTTTCAAGAAATAGCAATCGGTTCGAAATTAAATTAGTACCTAACTGCCTAAACATCATCAGAAAAAATCCCTTCGCAAGAAAGCTAAAGGATCTCTGGTGATTCTGTGAGAAGACTACAAAAAGACTTCGTGGAATGCAGTAAATAGTACAAACGATGAAAAACTCAGAATATATTTAATATTGCTAAGCTAACATAAGACTTAGCTGTTTCTTTTTTTATTAATGTTAGATTTGTATCACCAACTTTCCATAATAATATAATCCTCAAATTACAAGTCAAAAAAATTACCAGAAAGGCAAGTTTAGTCTTACCATAACGATGTTGTGATAGTCTCATAAAAGAATATCTTAACCATTATCTTTACCGTTTCAGTACTAATAAAGCATAATTTTTCATAATACGTATTTTAATGATTATTTTAGATAAATTAAAGAAATAAATAGGCGAAAACACACCTCATGCAATATTGGCCAGTTTTTCGTCAGGAAAGATTAAATATGACAATAAAAGTGGGTATTACAATAATTTCTCACGGGTTTTGTAGTTTCAAAAAGATTGGGGCCCTGGATTAGATTCGAATCACGGTTTGAGCAAGAAAAATGATTTTCTTCCATTCGGAAATTAACGTCAAAACAAAAGAAAGGGAATGGGAAATTTAATCTATTTATAAAACTTGGAATGGTCCTATCGCTAAAATGTAATATTGAGATTTTTGTACAATATTACCATCACGAATACATCTTGATAAAGAAACCAGAAGTCTTTAAATTAACAAAACTAATCGTTACTAGCCATAATATAATGTTGTTTAATAGCCTACTAACTTATTCTTTTTTTGTTTCGATTATAATTTACATTCTTTCGTATTTGGCGACTTAGGTTAAGAAACTGTATGTAAATGCAAATGAAAAATAAAATTAATATCTGTGTTATGTTAAATTTAATATTTTTGTATGCCGTAAGGTAAACTGTATCGGGAGTGGGACTCTCTACAAAATATCCATCCATTATAAAATAGAAATCATTTAATTGCAAAAAACTTAGGTATATATTTTCATGCATAAATTATGCTATATGCCTAAATTTTTGGCAACTAAATGATTTGTGTTTAATTATTTTTATACCGATTCATTAATATTCTTGACCTTCCCTTACCGACGAAGACGCAAAACCACCAGAAGTAATTAATATTCCTCTATAGTGAGTCAAACGTCAACTTAATAATATGACACACTAATTAGCCTTGTTATCAATACTTCCGTTTCTATGGCGTCTTCCTTCCTTCCTTCCGTCATAAACGTGAACTTCAATAGAAATCCGACAATGTATTGGTAATCATATACATAAGCCCCACTCACTGTTTTGTGACATACATACATCTCTATGTTAATTACACTATCCTTATAGATACTCTTTCCTATTCTAGTGTGAGTAGCATAGTATTCAGAGAAGCTGCAAATTTTGGTATTTTTTTTAAGTTTCTTTCGTTTTCCAGCGGTAAAGGTTACTCAAAATCTTTATGCGTTGTCGTGTAGATATTGGAGTACGCAAAAAAGTTATATGCAAATGAAATACGACTGTTTAGCAATACTATCCACGTCGATTTTTAGGCTAAAACTACAATTTTGATCTTTTGGGCGAAATGGTCAATGTTCGAAGTACTTTATCTCGACATCTATTAAAACTACAGAGCTAAAAGCCCACTAAAATCAAAGCAAATACATGTTTTAGAAATTATAAGATGTTTTTTTTTTTTTTTTTATTTTTTTTTTTTTTTTAAGGTGGGAAAATCATCCAATGACAAATCCCGCTCTTGGGTGGAGCGAGAGATAGTGTCACACTTTTACTGACTAAAAACCCACTCCTGTTCCCTCTTTGCCTTCATCCCGGGGCCCCGGGCTTCGCTTTCACACTACCCGTGGCCCCAGTAGGCTTCGACCCTGCTGGGCCCCTACGATTTGCTGACATCACCCTGAGGCGCGCGTGGAACAATACGCGCCGTCGACGACTTGGGCTCGGTCCGGACAGTCACCGGACGGTCGGACGGCGAAATTATAAGTTAAGATAACGTTATGTAGTATTTTTCTTCATCTTTGATATTACATAATTCGATTCTTTTATACCTACTGAAATTAACTATAAATTTATCATAAACCTAAAAAAAATGCAATGTAATCTGTAACTAGATGTATATAATGTAGAAGCTTGTTATTAACAATTTTCATTACCTAATGTAAAGAATATAATTTTTATTAATAAGTAAACTTTCTTTAAAAAAAATATAATAGGTAATAAGCCAAAGCCCGAAAAATTAACGAACAGTTCGAGGATATCCGAGTACTGTACAGTTAGCACAGGTCTTTTGAAGCGGCAAACTTGGTTTTACACTATTGCTATTTATCCAAGCCACAATGCATTTTTTGACCTCTTGTCAGTCGGTACACTCTGGCCAAAGTGGTCGTGGTCATCACTGTGAATCACGATGAGTGATCATCCTGGTAATACGGCGCCATTCATCGCGGACTGCAGCTTTCCGGGTACATTCGTAAACCATGCGGTCTTGATCTGGTCTGTCCATCTCATTGGTTATGTACCACGTGGCCGGGTGCCCTCGACTTTGCCCTGCTCTACGAGTCTCTCGCTCTATGTAGTCATTACCACGATAAGATACATGGTCGAAGAAGGTCAAAATGTGCGACTGCACTGTGGATGATAGGTGCTGTCTGATGTCGAGTTCGTTTTTTGACCTAACATGATTTTAATTGAATGAATTAGGTACTACTACCACCTATTATCACTATTTGATGATTCTTTTTTGCGACTAATTAAAAATAAATTTACGTCCTTTTTTGTTTTCTTTAATTTCTCCTGGAAATTTTAAGCTTTAAACTCAACCCCGCAACAGAAAAAATGATGAAAGGTAGTGATTCTAAAAACTGATGAAAGGTAGTGATTTTAAGCAGTAATATTGACGAGTAGCTGCTGCCAGCCCGCATCATAGTAGACAATTATCTCAAAACATAATTATAGCCTATGTTACTCAGTAATTATGTAGCCTTCTAATGGTGAAGGAATTTTTATAATCGGTAAAGTAGTTTTTGAGTTAAATCGTAACATTAGTTTAGATGACATTTGATAAAAAAAAAACCAGTAAGAAGTGGATAGAGTAAGATTTAACAGGCCACAGCTGTATGATAGTATGAAGAGACAGGAAGATGCTGCAGTCTCATAATGTCACATGGTACCTCAGTAGGCCCTATAGATATTACCTCAATGAGGTAAAATGGCCTAGAAAGGTACTGCTGGGAACCACATCGATGAAAAAACCGTATTGGACATTTTCATCAAAACAAAAGCATATTGTTTTGCTAAGATTATAGGTAATCATCCAAGTCAAAGTCCTAATATTTATTAGATACCGCTGACTAATCTGACAATGTCCGAACTATTGCGTACAACTGCAAGATAAACAATTAAAAAATAATATTATCATAATTTATATCCATCGGTAGATAGTACCTAGGTACATAATTTCTAAGTCAACATAAAAAATAAAAAGTTAAACATGCAAATATTTCAATGAATTCTAAGATTAGGTGAACCAAATACGAGGAAAACCTAGAAAATTTGGCAAGTTTGCTTTCGTATTTCTTCTTTATGATATCTTACAATAAACGTTGTTATATAAAATTATCTGTTTAATTTGGTAAACCCCACTTAAGTACATACTTATTCTGCGCGCATTATATTTCGGTGGTCATTGATTCTACATTGATATGATTTATCTATCTGCTTGATAGTGGTTAATTTATTTCAGACAAGCAGCTACTTTCTTTATTATTCAGACCAAACTATATACAATCTAAATTCATTTAAAAAAAAAAAAAAAAAACGTTACCCCACAGTAAGACTTATTTTAAGTATCGTAGGTGCGTTTGCAAACATATAACACGCACAAGACACCCAGACCCACTTAGCATAATAGCATTCCACTTAATTATTATAGAAAGAAATATGAGAGGCCTCTCAAAAGCAAGATGAAGAGCCTTTATTTTTACTCGAGGTCTTACTAGTCTTCTCACTTCAGGCTATTTATTATTTAAATCACTGTGAGCTGCTTTTTTTATGAATGCATGGAGCATGTAGCTAAATTTTTACCCATACTACACAACTTTTACTTCTTCGTCTGACAAGTTTATAAGTCCAACAAAACATAGGCCAATCAGTCGTACCTGTAAGGAACATCACCAGCAGCGAAGATGTACTGGCTGTTATAGACAGCCGCCACGAGGATCACCACCAGGATGAAACAATAGTTGCGGATCTGATAGCGGCCAAACTGGCCCAGCTCCAGCAGGATGGCATCCAGATCTATAATCACCGCCATGGCGGAGAAACACGAGGATACTTGAGGATACACAGAGGTTCACGATGACTGACCACGACACTCGTCCGTCACTGCTGCCGACAGTGTGGCACTTATCGCGCGCGCTGCCCCAAACGCAGGTATCGTGAAGTGCCGCTGCACTCACAAGTTACGATTTACGACGTTAACATTACTCCAGCAAAATAATGTCGAATATCGGAATCTGAGTGGAAGAGATAAGAGTAATACAAATCAATTCGCAACGTTAACCTCGTCTAGGCGACTAATATTAAGAAATATAACATTGCTAACAACCCGTTTTTATCAGATGATCAAAAAAAAAATTCAAGCACAAATACTTAATTGAAAAATCGTTATGAAGATGTTTAAGGTATTTGCGATTAATGACAGAGCAGGTTATCAAAACATCACACCCAAAGTATTCAATCTCCTGTTGAAACGTCACGGACAAACGTGAGATTAAAGGAATCATTGATTTATCATAGATACGTACTCGTTTGTCATTAATTAAAATGTGAGTTGATGGCAGATTACAATAATAATGATATTAATATCTGTCAGAGATAGCGGCCGGACCTTAGCTCCACACGTGCTACAGGAAAAAAAATATATAAACGTGTCACCTTAATGTTACCAAATATATTAATTTCAAGGTTATTACTGTTTTGTTTTATTTTCATACAAATCGTATGTAAATTTAATATTTTTAGAATAGTATTTGGTTAAATATTTAAAATTATACCTAGGTAGGTACCTAATAAATTATAAGGGAGCTTTATTTACTTTTGCAGAGGAGTCACAGGACTGGAGTTCATCTCTCAAGGTAAGTACAAAGACAAGACATCTCATACAGAGCTCTACTTGTCCTTAAAAGAAAAACTTTTAAAAGTAATAAACTGAAGAATATACATTACTAGCTTTCACCCGCGGCTTCACCCGCGTATGTAAAATATAGCCTGTCACTCAGGAATAAAGCAGCTTTCTATCGGTGAAAACCGATATAGCAATAGCAATCGGTCCATTACTTTCAGAGATTATCTCCTACAAACGAAAAAAACAAACCTTAGGTACCTCTTTATAATATTTAGTGTAGACCAGTTTTATGTAAGTGTTTGGTAGATTAAAAAAAAAAACTACATATGTATGTATACGAAGAAATGGACCAAATCGATACATCTTAATAAACCTTAGTTCCGTTTTTAGAGTTCAGTACCTCAAAAGGAAAAACGGAAACCTTATAGGATCACTTTGTTGTCCGTCCATCTGTCTGTCAAGACCCTTTATCTCGGAAACGCGTGGAGATATTGAGTTGAAATTTAAACCATATATTCAAGTCTGCGGACTCTTGAATCTGTAAAATAATCAAACTTGTAAATTAAAGAGAAAAAAAGATACTTCGGTTTATGTCGCAAAAACGTGTAATTCGAAACTTCAAGGGAATCAAAATTCATTAGGTACTCCCGTTGACCTAGAATCCTGAAATTTGGCATGAAGCAAGTTCTAATAGCATAAGTACAGGAAAAACTCTGAAAAATATAGTTGCGTTACAAAAAAAAAACACTTTTTGGAATCCGGAAAAATCTTCTTAACCCAATTCGGGAATTGAACTGTAAGGGTAAGTTTGTACGGAACCCTCAGTGCGCGAGTCTGACTCGCACTTGCTCAGTTTTTTTTTTATAACAAGCAAAGATACAGTGTTACATAACAAGAACGTCAATTATATTGCAGTTATAGATATAGATAGGATATAGACTTGTATCAGCTCAGAACGTCATGAGTTCGCAGATTTAGAAAACAACTAGATATACCTGTTTAATTAGAAGTTAATGTAGCAATCATTGAAACAGTGAGTTATCAAGTAGTAAACTGTTTAATATAGTGTTCAAAATACAAGAAAAAAATCTTAAAAATCTGTCAGTAATAAAACGATACAGAAACAAATAACTGCTACGATTGACTGACCACAGTGATCACAAACAGTGTTAGGTACTATTCTGCTCGACGTGTACGTTTTCGCTGTCTTCATTTTACTATAAATCTTTGATAAAAATATAAATAAAATATATACTATAAATTATTGTTTGTATATATATTGTTGTATATATCTATATATACTATAAATTATTGTTTGTATATTATCTTTCATAATCCTAGAAAAATCTTGACCTTGCAGAGCGTCGTCCATACAAACTGTAACTCTCCAAAACTCGCCTTTGTTATCGGTTTTGTACTTTCAGGTTATCGAAGACAATCTTAGTCGGCTTCCCGGTGCGAGCCGCCATGCTCATCTGCTCAGCCTGCGCGATGGTGTCGGGCAGCTTCATGTGCAGCGTCTCGGGCGTCAGCAGCATTAGCATTCCCGCGCAGCCTGCCATTGCACCGAACAACAGGTACGGTAGCGACTTCATGTAAGCCATCTGTTAGTCAAAATAATCACATTTATCATCTATTCAGTCGAGAGACCACTGCTGAAATAAGGTCGCTTCCAAAAGCGTCGCCACAACGTCCGGCTCTAGGCGTCTCGCATCCAGCGGACTCCTAAAAACTAAACTACGCAGACAAGTTTCTTGATTATTTTCGTTTTTAGGATTCCTTACCTCAAAAGGATAGAACAGAACCCTTATTGGGTCACTTTGTTGTCCATATGTCTGTCGAGACCCTTTATCTCGGCAAAACGTGGAGGTATCGAGTTGAAATTTAAACCATACCATAACCATATTAAAGTCTGCGGTCCCTCGAAGGTGTGAAAAAAATCAAACTTTTAAGTTAACTAAAAATACAACTGACTTCAATGTAAAAAAAAAACTGGGCAATTGTGAGTCGGACTCGTGCACTGAGGATTCCGTACAAACTTACCTATGTAAATACGTAGTTCATTTCTCCATTTGGGATCCTCGAAGATTTTTCCGAATAGCAAAAAATTTTTTTTTGCTTAACTACAAATTTATTGTTTTTGGATTTATTCCTATATCTGCGCTATAAGATCTTCTTCTTCTTCCTTGTCAATATCACACTTGACAGAGTGGTCGTGGTCATCACTTCAGGTGTTGGTGGCAAGCTTCACAACACGCCGCTACTCCTCTCTGATGGCCGCCTTCCTCGTGCATTCGCAAGATAAGATCTTGCTCTATGCCAAATATCAGGATTCTGGGTCAACGGAAAGTACCCTATGAATTTTGATTCCCTTCAGAGTGTTGAAATATATGCTCTTTGCGACATAAACGGCCGTATCGATTTTAACCGCCTTCAAAAAGAAGGAGCTTCATGTTCGGCTGTAATTTTTTTTTTCTCGGTCAATTGAGGACCGATTTTTAAAATTATTTTTTTTATTGAAAGGTTATGCTTCCAAATTGGTCCCATAGAAATTTAATATTAATATGATCTGATTATGAACTTCGATGATATGGATGTAACTCCTCAAAAGATCATAGCAGCACTGTCGTAAAAAGTAAAATTGCTTTGTATATACGCGTAGTCGATGAGTGACTGAAAGAATATGTTCGATATATCCCCTTTATAGACACCCGCATCGAACAAGGCAGTATCTCGGATTACAGTTGAAACAAAATTCAAACATGGCACTATAACTTTTGGTTCATTTAAAAAAATTACTGAATTAATGTTACAACCGATCTGAAGAGGGAGCCGTGTTTAGGATTATTAGAATTGTCATGAGATGCACTCTGGCTATTAGTACCAGCGAGCTTATCTGATACATTGTTTCATTACGGAGTTTTCGTGCCTATCTTCCATCATCAGATTAGCTCGATGGCAGGTATATTATATTTTGACAATCTCGAGGGAATAAAAAATTCATAGGGTACTTCCCGTTGACCCAGAATCCTGAAATTTGGCATGAAGCAAGGTCTTTTAACAAAGGTAAAGGAATAAACAGACACAATACTGTGTTGATTTATTCCTTTACCTTACCCAAACAGTAACAGTAACAGTTTCGTTGTTATGTCACAAAAAAAAAAATTGCAATTCGGAAAAATCTTTCAGACTCCATTCGGGAATCCGACTATTTACATAGGTAAGTTTGTACGAAACCCTCAGTGCGCAAGTATGAATTGCACTTGCCCAATTTTATCTATTTAGCTCATCCATGAAACACATTATTGCTGTTGTTTTTTTTTTGTTTAATCTAAATTTCTACATCCCTACTTGTTTGTTCATTATGTACCAAATAAACATGTTTTCTTTCTTTTCATTGAGAGGTGAATGTATCGTAGTGTGGTATACACAGTCTCTCAATGTTTTTAACTCGTCATGCGTTCCTATACATCCCATAGCGATTTACCTAAGTTTGATAACCCATTTATTGAGAAAGTATATAGGCATATCACGCTACGACCCACTTGAGCGGCACAGTAACCAAAGACATGAGTGACACCACGTGGGACAACTAGTATTATATATGTCTAAGTAAGCTTTATGATTTTGATTCTTATACAGGCCTAGGCGTGTGTAACTCTTTACTGAATCGACTCACTATTCCAAAACATTTGTGTTCCGAAAGATTGGAATATCAGTAATGTTGTAATTGCATCATTTGGAACAATTGGAACACTGAAACACTCTTTACTTAAAGTGACCAGCAGTCTTTTTAAAGTTAAAATTATAACGTGTAACGTAAATAGTGTAAATATAATTAATGACCTGAACAATAAAACATCTGCTTTAAATTATTCTCAAATCAAAATTCAATTAAATAAAAGTTTTAGTATATGACGCAACGTAACAGATCATGATACATAATAGTCAGTGTCTGTATGTATCTTTTGAGCCGTTGATCCAAATGTTCTGTTTGTACCTTGTGAGTCGATGTTTCAAATGTTCCGTTTGTACCTTTTGAGTCGTTGTTCCAAATGTTCCGTTTGTATCTTGTGAGCCGATGTTTTAAATGATCCGTTTGTATCTTTGAGCCGATGTTCCAAATGTTCGAAATTATACATATCACTGTTTCGGCACATTTCAGTGATTCAGATGTAAATGTTCAGTGATTCAGATGTAAATGTTCCAATCGCAAAGATGACACACTTTTCCCACGCCTATATTGGCCACGCAAACAACAAAAACTTAGAGCTAGAGTGACGATGATGTAATAGACCGACCAACCAACAGAGGCGTCTGAGGCGCGCACATCGAGCCGATGCGGCCCGTCATGGAGCAGACCCCCATGAGCGTGTGCCGCGCCTGCGTGGGGAACAGCTCTACGGTATAGATGTAGATGCCGCAGAAGATCAAGCTGATCATCATCTTGCCCACCAGCGTCAGCATTATGACCACAGTTGCTGAAATGTTGATGCTTATATTACGATGTTGTATTATTAAGAAGGTTAGGTTCAAAGTTATATTACTGTTTATAATTATTCATAAAATAAATAAATGAATAAAAAACTCTATGTATGAGAGATAATAAAGTGAGTATTGTATGAAACTGCAGATAATTAGGTATTAAAACATTCGTGTGATATTATTAATACCGAACCGTATTAATACCCCTCATTATGCAAAAGTTTCATAATTTACTAGGTATTGAATACTTAGTAGAGCAACTTTCCTACTGTGTCAAATATTGTTTTAAATATTACGCTAGATAAGATGAATTGTGCACTAGAAAACGTAAGCCTTAAGAAAAATACATAGTCCACTTGATAATGAGCTTAGAATTAAAAAAATATTTAATGTACAGCGATTGACCAATTCAAATTTAGAACCAATAAAAACAAAACTAATAAAAATATGTTGGTGTCAGATATTATAACGAGTAAGAAAAGACAATTATGTGTAGTTTTAGTTAGCATCGCTGTCTAACGTTATATCGAGGCTTCGTAGCAATTTTGTCAGCTGTTGCCTATGTGTGAATGTACATTGTACGTACATAATATGTCATTACTAATTAATTACACAGATGCTACTTACTGTTACTGACAGCAGGTAATGAAAGGAGCGCTATGGCACACACAAAATAACACGTCATCATTGTACTCTTCCTTCCAAATCGGTCAAGCGTACAATAGCAAAGTAAAGAGCCTGGGATCTCGACGAGTGCCGTCATTATAAAGTTCATGTACTTATTGCCTACTAGCCCCACGGCGTTAATGCTTAGACCGTAGTAGATCATCGTCGTCGATATCCACCAAAACGAAACCACCGCCATCCGGAACCGGATGATCTTTGACCGTATCACTTGTTGAAACAGAGAACGTTCCTTGACAACTGGCTTATTAGCCAAAGACTTCTGAGATATACTCCTTAACAAAGCTGACTGTTTTGGTGGACCGTGTTTTAATATCTTCATTGTTTTGGGCAAAAATGTCACCCTGTTGTACTTCGCCATTTTCAAAATAATTCTGACTGCTTCATCCCGCTTTCCTTTGGCTATGAGCCAGCGCACACTCTCTTCAACAAAGAAGATGTAGAAAATGAATAACAAGGAGGGAGTGAAGATGACCAGCAGGTAGGTCCTCCAGTAGGGCAAGGCCCAGGCGAAAAGGGCGCAAAATACCTGCCCTATCGCGAACGAGCAGTGCAAGATGTTGCCGCCGATCACTCTCTTCTTAGGGCCAACTATCTCAAGACCTAAAATAATGAAAATGGGAATATAGCATTAACTATCAAACTAGACTGATCTGATATTTAAGTGAAACATGATAGAATATTCTGTCAAACACATTCTCGCTCTAACATGAGCCCGCTTCGCTGTATCTTTAGTAGCGGCTACGACTACGACTTACATAGTATAATATTGTAGGTACCTATAATAAATGCAGTGCTGTAAGTGCCGTTGCCAACCAAAGCCTCGATAAACTCGAGGACCAAATACAGCACGTAGTTGTTACAGAAGGCTCGCGCCATGCCGAAGAAAGCGGGCAGCACCGCCGTGCCGATCAGCGCAACGCGGCGCCCGAATCTGCCACGAAACATATTTACAGTCCGTGGGACGGCACCCATTTTGTAAAATCATAAACACATATTTGAAACATCGTGGGTGGCTTCCTTTTGGCGACTCTACGACCTTTTATATCGACGACTTTCTTTAAGTGCTGCTTTTTTAAGTAAGCATGATCGAATTATGCCGAATACATGAGTTTTTCTTTCTGATGAATACATACTCGTACTTAGTTTTAATTATAATTTACTAGCTTTGCCCGCAGCTTCGCCCGCATACATAAAATATAGCCTATATCACTCAGGAGTGACATAGGTTATATTATATGTATTGTTTCACCGACAGAAAGCCGCTTTATTCCTGAATAAACCAGTTTTTTATCGGTGATAAAATTTTCGCAATCGGACCAGTACTTTCAGAGATTAGCTCCTACAAACAAACAAACAAATTTTATTTCTTTATAATATTAGTGTATATTTTCATCAGCTGGCAACAAAGATCTATTAAGTTAGTAACAATATTCTCATCCTATGTTAGTACTTAATTACAAATAGCGACAATGCATGTGCACCAAGTGCTCTTATAAGATGGCTATCTGGCCTTCCGGCCACAACACACAGAATGCTGTTGGAGCTGGCACGGAGTCTGTTCAGCCTCACTGGCCGCTTTCTTTCGAAGTAGTGTTAAAACTGTCAGTGCGTGCCTCAACAAACATTGTCGACGCGCTACAGAATCAACGCAAATGCAACCACACTAAATGCACTGTTGTATTGGATCCGCAGAGCATTATAGCCTTCTTGGGTGTAATTAAATCACAGGCCTCCCGAGCATAGTGACGTGCAATATGCTTTAAAAAGCGTCACCTTGGCTCGCCGTTGTTTTCGATGTATCGAAAAAAACGGCGAGCCGTCATATTAGCCCGAACTGACAATGCTCTGCGTTCCATATCTGCATTACCTTGCATCTCATCCGACACCAGTTGCCCTAGATACTTGAAAGAGTACACTCTGGGTAATTCCACATTATTCAGTACGATCTGTGGGGCACTGTCGAGAGCCCTGGTACCGAACTTGAAGACCATATATTTAAGCATTTTACAAGATAATTTTGTAAGAACTTCGAGAAATATTTAGGCCGACATAAATACTGATGCGATGAAAAATCGACCTCCACGACAATGACGTACCTGCTTACACATTTTTCATTATAATTAGATATACGTGGGACACTAAGAAAGTTTTGAAAAAATAAAAAACTAACTTCTATGGATAAAATATTTTTATTATTATTGCGACCGTAGGATTTACTTAGTTTTGAACACCCTACACGTGTCCCCTGGGTAGTGCTAAACGAGCAGTAAAGGCGATGGTAGGCCATAGCATCGGCTGCCGGCTTAAAAGTTACCACCCATCAGACAAAGCCGTTGTTGTGTCGGACGTCTGATCATGGAGGGTAGCGGGATCCGAAGCACGGTGCTCCACTGGCCGACCGTTTGACCGTTTGACCGGCACACTATTTGGGCTCCCAACTACCTGTTGGGGGCCCAAATAGTGTGCCAGCTATACACAAAAGGCTGCCTCGCCAACTGCGAAAAATCCCAGGGTGGCCCCATCATGCCGGTTGGCGACCGGGGGAGAGGATCCCCTGGGGGGTTCGGGCGTCCCCGCAGTCTCCAGATCAACCCTCCATTGGCGGAGCAACTCTGGTTGTGTTGTTGGGTTTAACATCGCATCACCTCGCTTAACTGCCATCTTCCATCTCTCCTATTCACTCCACAACTCATTGTTTATCAAAGGTAAAACTAAAGGCAAGTGTCAACAGCGGATGTACGTCCTCTTATTTCAAGTGCCCCTCTCAAATATTAGAGGGCTGCACTCCAATCTCGTTACGGTCCACCACTATCTTGAGACTGATAAGTCACACTTGCTTTTCTTGACGGAGACCCAAATTAGATGTCCGTCAGATACGGCGTACCTCAACTACCCGGAATTCTCACTGGAGCATCATTTCCTGCAGCGTGCCGGGGTCAGTATGCACGTCCGTAATGACATCTGCTGCCAGCGTCTCCGTCACCTTGAATACCCGAATTTCTCTACGCTGTGGCTGCTGGTATGGACAAAATTGTTTATGCCTGTGTCTACCGTTCGCACAGCGGTGATCAGGAGACGACTCGGTTGTTCGACCACCTTAGTGAGGCCGCAAATAAGGCTCTGTATCGGCACTCTGATGCGAAGCTCGTCACTCTGGGGGACTTTAATGCCTGCCACCAAGACTGGCTTTTCCCATACCAGAGGACCGACCACGCTGGGAGAGAAGCGCGAAACTTTGCAGTATCGACGGGCCAGCCCAGCTGGTCGAGCAAGCGACTAGGATGCCTGATGTAGATGGTCATACCGTTTGGTCGTACCGATGGACAATTGTCTGGACCTTCTACTGACCACCGATCCGTACAGATGTATCGTAACAGTTTTCTCACCACTTGGAACTTCAGATCACTGTTTGGTGATGTATGTTTCGTCCTTCTCCCCACCTGACTGGGACTCACGCGGTGAATGGCGAATGTGGCGTAACAGGTCAGCTGATTGGGATGAGATGCGGCATTTCTTTGCATCTTATCCTTGGCAGCAGGTCTGCTTCTCTTCTGAAAGTCCGTTGAGCTGTGCAGATGCTATATCCGATGTGATACGTCAAGCTATGGAGTTTTTCATCCATTCCATCAGAAGCCCAGCTCACCCATGTTTCAACGCCGATTGCGTCAAGCTGAAGACAGTCACCCAGGCGAGAAATGCCGAATGCGTAAGCATTACTTACGCATTCGGCATTTCTCGCCTGGGTTGACGCTCGTGACCGCAAAGCTCCGGATTTGAGCTCAAAGAAGAAAGCTTTCAACCGTGCTGCCAAGTCCTACAAAAAGGCACCGAGGAAGGCTTGGTTCGACCGCAACACCCATATTGGCACAAAGCTCTCTGCACAGCCGTCCGGTAGCAGAGCGTTCTGGACCCTTGCTAAGTCGGTCGAAGCGAACTTCTGTAGGCCCACATTGCCTTCGCTGATCAAACTTGATGGAATACTGGCTCACTCGGCGTGAGAGAAAGCAGGTCTCTTTGCATCTCTCTTAGCTCATAATTCTCGTCTTGATACTAGCAGTGCTACTCCACCGACTCTATTTCACTGCAACACCTCGATGCCCGAGGTTCGCATAAGGAACAAAGAATTTTTGAGAGCACTGTGTCGTCTGGATGTGAATAAAGCTAATGGACCAGATGGTATAGCAATAGTTCTCAAGGCATGTGCGCCCGAGTTGTCTCCTGTATTGACGCGCTTGTATCGCCTCTCATTTAGGACTGGTATAGTGCCCAAGTCCTGGAAGCTTGCCAACGTGCAACCCGTGCCCAAAAAGGCCGTCGTGTCGATTTTAATGACCTCCATACTCTGCAATATTTTGGAGCGTGTATTGAACTCGCACCTCATAGCATACCTGGAAGGTATGCCATACGATCTACTCACTGACCGACAGTACGGGTATCGCCACAATCGGTCTACTGGGGACCTACTAGTGTATACCACTCACATGTGGGGTAAAGCCCTCGAGAAGAATGGAGAAGCGATTACTGTCTCCTTAGACGTCTCGAAGGCTTTCGACAGGGTATGGCACGCCAGCCTTTTGAGTAAGCTTCCAGCGTACGGCACTTCTCCTGGTCTGATTAACTGAGTAAAAGACTTCTTGAGTGAACGATCTTTCCGAGTTGTTATCGATAAATGCTCATCAGAGCCCATGACCACTAATGCCAGAGTTCCTCAAGGGTCAGTTCTCTCTGCAACTCTTTTCCTGCTGCATAATTACCGATCTGCTGATGCCCGGTATCTATGGATATGCAGATGATAGCACAGTTGTAGAGAAATACCTTCCAGGTGCTCGGGCTAGTAAGGAACTAATCTGGTCTGAAAGAGAGACTATGGTAAAGCGTACGAATGTCTCACTTCAGGCAGTCTCCAAGTGGGGCAAAACCAATCTGGTAGAATTCGACACCGCCAAAACACAAAAGTGTCTATTCACCGCCAAAAGGAGCCCGTTCACCTTGGCTCCTGCTTTTCGGAATGTATCCCTTGAGTGCACCGACCGCCTTCAGCTCTTCGGAGTTGAAATTTCCTGAGAGCTCAATTTTGGGCGGTTCATTGAGTCCAAGGTAGCCAGCCAGGGTAGCTGCTAGAAAACTAGACGTTCTTGAAAAGGTCCAACAGCGACAGTACTTCACGCTGGAACAGCTTCAAATGTTATACAAAGCACAGGTCCGATCGTGTGTACACGACTGCAGTCACATATGGGCTGGTGCTGCAAAATCGCATCTAGCAACTTTGGACTCAGTGGAAAGGCGTGCGAAGAGGCTAATTGGGGATCCAGATTTGGTTAAGTCCAATCTACAAAGCCTCGAGCACAGGCGCAGGGTAGCCAGCCTGTAGGTATTTTACAGGTTGCATTTTGGTGAGTGTGCGCGGGATTTGCATGACTTGATTCCGCCATCTCCTTTCTACCATCGGACAACTCACCGTACGGCGAGTATCCACCCTTACGTTGTTGAAACTTCAACGGTCCGGACTAAGCGTTTCGCTTCGTCGTTTATACCAACACAAAACAATAAAGACAACAAAACACAGAACAATAAGACAGAAGACAGGAGAACTGGAACAATTTGCCTGCTGCGGTCTTCCCGTCCAACTATAATTTAGGTGCCTTCAAGGCTAGAGTGAATAGGCTCTTAATAAACTAGTGCACCTCACCATCAATAATTGCATCACTGCTTACCATCAGGTGGGATCGCAGTCAAGCACTGGTTTAAAAAAAAAATAATCTAATAAAAAAAAATTAAACCTTTTCAAAGAACTCTCCACCGGCATCAGGCTGGTGGAGAAGAGAGAAGAACCGAACCTGAATTTTCGAAACATTTTTTCTAGTCCACCGCAGACACCTGATCCACGGCCTTCTCGAACGCTGCTAGCGAGTCTTTCGGCGATAAAAACTGTGTCCCTTTCAGCAGATTTTTTTATTTTAAGGAATAACAAGAAGTCACACGGTGCCAGATCAGGACTGTAAGGAGGGTGTCCCAAGACTGACCGATGTGGTGTCCAGGAAGTCCCTCGTTATGATCACTGAGTGCGCTTGTCATGGTGAAGCAGTACCTTGCGGAGCCCGGTGTTGGGTCGCTTGCTCATTGCAAACTTCTGGCAGGCATTTTGTGGTATACCATTCGGCGTTGATGCTGCTTTGGTCTCGTAATGGAAATGAAATCAGATACCTCATCAAAGTGAAGAAACTAGCGATCAAAATTTTCCCTGCGCTTCTCGATCGCTTCACTTTTGTAGGCTTTGGTTCGTTTTGAAACAGCCAAACTGTCGACTAACGCTTTGTTTCTGGATCGTATTGATGAATCCAGGATTCGTCACCTGTCACAATGTCGCAAACGCGCCGAGACGAACCTGCTTAATTTTTTTTAATATTATCACGCCACCACTCAACCCGGGCCTGCTTCTGAGCTTCGGTAAGGTTGTGCGGCACCCAGTGGCAAACTATATTCTTCACTCGAAGGTACTCGTGTAGAATCTTGTGAACGCTTCCCGAACCAATCTGCAGTGTAAGCTGAATCTCTTCCTACTATGTAATTCGCCTGTTTTCTTGAATTATTTTTTTTACTGCCAGCACTCTTTCTTCCGTGATAGCTGTCGTCGGACGACCACTCCTTTGTTCATCCCCCAAAGTATGACGACCGCGCTTGAACTCACTGTACCAGCAATAGATGGTTGCTTTTGAAAGTTTTTCATCCATAAAATCAATTTAAAGTCGATCAAATGACATCAGGTTTTAGGCCACATTTAAAATAGTATAAAATCATCAAAATGTTCTTGATGCAGATCCATTTCTAGATGATACACGATAATTTGATTTGGCTCTCAAAAAAATGTGAAGGTAAATTCAAAATTCGAACAATGGTGTTTTTACTTTTAAATAACTAAAATTTTCAAATTAAATACAAGTGGCCAGTGCTTATACATAAAAACTTTTTTTCGCAAAACTTTCTGAGTGGCATTGTACGTCGCAAATAACTTATATTTCGTCACTCTCGAGGAAATCAAAATTTATAGGGTACTTCCCGTTAGCAAGGTCGCATAGCACAAGTATAAGAAAAAATTTGAAAACAAAAAAAAAACTGTTTTGTGATTCGGAAAAACCTTCGTAACCCATTTCGGGAATTGAACTGTTTTCATAGGTAAATTTGAACCCTCAGTGTGTGTGGGAGTCCGACTCACATTTGTCCAGTTTTTTTTTATTTGTCACAGTAAATATAAATAGTATCTCACGCATCAGAGATGGTTGCAGTGGTCGGGATGGCCACAAACACGCCCACGTTGTGAATGGTGCCAACTAGTGTGCGCTTCCACTCATGACATGCTAGGCCGAACTGAAATGTCGACAAAGAACAATGCTACAGTAAACGCTAAATAATCTACAATATACTGCATTTATCCTGCTATAAAATATTATGATGCTGAAGGTAAAAAAGAAACTGTACAAGTAGGTTCCATAATACTCGTGTCGCTCATAGATTTAGTTATTACGGACGAAACACAACGGCACTCACCTCTGAAACAATCGTGTAATGATTCTCGTACACCCAAGAGTAGCAGCTTCTGGTCGCGTTGGAGAAGCTGGCTGGCTCGCATTTGTTGCCAATCGGAACTTTTTGCATGCAGTCGGAATCTTTCGATGGTAATGCGAATGTCGCCCAACCATTTGGCTCGAACTTTTCTGGAGACGACTCGCATTCTGGCACTCTGCATCTAAATGACAGGATAGAGAATCAGCAGTAAGCAGCTTATTAGTGTAGGGGAAGGTTGCAATCATTGGATTAGGTTATTTATTTATTTATCTGTGTACAAACACTGAAAACGAAAAGAACAAATACAGTTAGAAGAGTATAATCATCATTTCAGCCGACAGATGCCCACTGCTGGACATAGGCCTCCCCCAAATGTCGCCACAATGAACGATCCTGTGCGTCTCGCATCTATCGGATTCCCGCAACCTTCACCAGGTCATCGTTCCACCTTGTAGGGGGCCTTCCAAAACTGCGTCTTCCGGTACGCGGTCGCCACTCCAGAACCTTTCAGCCCCAACGGCCATCCGTTCTGCGAGCAATGTGCCCTGCCCATTGCCACTTAAGTTTGGCGATTCTTCGTGCTATGTCGGCAACCTTGGTTCTCCTGCGAAGAAGAGTATAACGGTGCTGCTTATTTCAAAAGAAATTTCTTCCAGCAGACCTACGACAGGAGAGTAGGATGAGAGGTGTACCTAAAGCCATATTATCTGAATTAAATCATATAAATAGATATATAAAAATGATCCCCTATTTCTCCTGGTCACGCTATAACTTAAGAACGGCTGGAACAATTTTAATAATTCTTTTTTTGTTTTGTTCACCAGCATACAGGAAAGGTTTTAAGGTAGGTAGATAATGTGGGGTAGGTAGGGTTTTTTTTTTAGGTGGAAAATCATCTTATGACAACTCACGCTCTTGGGCGGGCGAGAGATAGTATCAGACTTTTACTGACTAAAAACCCACTCCTGTTCCTTCGTTGCCTTCGTCCCAGGGCCCGGGTTTCGTTTTCACACTACCCATGGCCCCAGTAGGCTTCGACCCTGCTGGGCACCTACGATTTGCTGACATCTCCCTGAGACGCGCGCGGAACAATACGCGCCATCGACGACTTCGGCTCGGTCCGGACGGTTACCGGATGGTCAAACGGCGGGCCACCCATTGCCCGCCGTCCGCAAGCCCGCGCCGACGGTGGTCGGAAATCGGGATTGGAATCCCGGCGGCGATTGGGGCGTGAGGACCGTTGCCGTTGCCTCACGCGATCGGCCGCCTCCTTTGCTAGCATTTTTTGTTATGAGTTTACATGTGGATGGATGGAGAGGGAGAGGGAGGCCAAAGAAAAGATGGATGGATTGTGTGAAGAGTGATATGAAAGAAAAGGAAGTTAGTGATAGTATGACGAGTGACAGGGCAGAATGGAAGAAGAAAACGTGTTGCGCCGACCCCAAATAAGAGCGCGAGAGATCGCCGCCGCCGATCGCCCCCACGAGGACACGGCGTTGCTCTTCCCAAGCGGGGCATACCTCCACCGTGTGCTCCATCGTGTCCTCCGGGCGGTCCACACAGTGGCGACACCCGGGCGTCGCTTCCGCACGAATCCGGTGCAGGAACTTCCCGAACTTCTCGTGTTCAGTGAGAACCTGCGTCATGCGGAAGGTGAGGACGCCGTGAGGTAGTTCCAACCACGCCTCAAAGAGGGGACTTACCGCCATAATTGTGGCGTGCCCAGCGCTAGGTTGCAACAGTCGCTGTCGCCATTTCTCCATCAGAACCCGCCGGAGCTCTGTCCGCCATGCAGCGACTTGTCGCGGCAGCGGAGTTTCACCCCGCCGTTGCATCTCCATGCGCAGATCATGCATGTATGCAAGGACTGTTGCCTCCAGATCCCATGGTGGCTGGCCAGCAAGGAGGCTCGCCGCTTCGCGGGATATCGTCCGGTTCCTCGCACCATTCGTATGGCCATGACCCTCTGGCATGCGTTCAGCCGGGCCGCCGGCTGCTTCCGCAGCGCCGGCGCCCACACAGGTGCGCCATAAAGGGCCATGGACCGAACGATTCCCGCGTAGAGCCTCCGGCAGGAGGCTGGAGGGTAGGTAGGGTACGGTAGGTAACTAGGTAGCATAGAGCAGGGCAGAGCAGGGTCGAGTAGGATAGAGTAGAGTAGAGTAGGATAGAGTAGGGTAGAGTAGGGTAGAGTAAGGTAGGGTAGGGTAGAGTAGAATAGAGTAGGGTAGAGTATGGTAGAGAAGGGTTTTCTTTTCTTTCCAATTTCGTCACGGTCAACGGTGACTTTTTTACAAAAAAAAATCAGCAATCGGACCAGGAGGTAGGTGCTTTCAGAGATTACGTCCTACAAACAAAAAAACATAAAACAAACTTTACCTCTATATTATATTATATAGTTTATGTGTATAATATTATTCGCAGCACGTAAGTTGACTATCCTTTCAATGCGCAATGACAGATTTTCTGGTCTCGATCGAAGTGCGGTAGCGCTGGGTGCTGAGCGTAAGCGTAACCATAGCAACGATCGCCATTTTGGTTCAACTTATATGCAGCCTACAATAACTTATTCACCAATTTGTGTTTTTTTTTTTACAGCTATATTTTTAGAATGATCATATTTACAAGATCCACCTTGCAAAGGAAAAGGTAATTTTACGACGTAACGCCCATCTTTCTCTCTTTTCGTTGTGTTTGCGTAAAGCTCCTCGCAAGCCTGTCCTTCAGGCGTAAGAAGCTTTTTCGTTAAAGCAGGCTCAGAATCTAGTTCCCATAAACGTTTTAACATTTCGTTCTCTTCTATTTGAGTGTGCATCGCGATCACAGTATTGTGGGAATCCTAGACCTATCCGCTTTACTAACATGGCCTGACACAATCCAACCTAAATGCGTGTCTTGTGCAACCGGAGAGTCCGCGGAGCTCTTGATTAGACCCTCCTTTAAAATACGGCAATACCTAACAAAATGTCGATTTTATTAGGGCAACTGAACTTTGGGTCGGCTAGATGTATACTGTGAATTTCTGGCCAATCCTCGAGTTCAAAGTTTGTATTTGGCATAACTGAGGTCAGTGAGCTTAATACATGCGTAGTTACTTTTAGGGTAAAAAAAGGGATCATAGCAAGCAATGATTGTATATTAATAGTAACCACAAGTCTAGACACGATATTGCTTTGGCCACCTCCAATACCTGCAATAGTAATCTTCGAGACTACTCTCTTTAAACGAAGCAATTGCGCTGCTGCCTCCGTTATGAAAGATGCTTGTGATCCTTGATCCACCAAAGCTCTCAAAATGTGAGAGGACCCATTTTGTGATTCGGCCTTTACCAAAGCCGTGGCTAACAAGACTTGACCCTGTGCTTGTCCATTCACAAAATGAGTTGCTATATTTGCAATGACATCATGTACTGACTCTGAAGTACCTTCATGTGGGGTTGCAGGCACCGCTGGCGTAGTATCCCCACTGGCTCCACTAAGGTTCTTAGAATGCAACAACGAATGATACTTCCGCTGACATATACGGCATTTTGAAAGAACACGACAAACTTTGGAAGTGTGATTACTGCCCAAACAATTGAAACATACACCCAAAGACTTTGAAATGGCACGACGCTCGTCAGTATCTAGTTGACAAAACTTCATACAATTGGTGAGCTTGTGACTCTGAGAACAATGTGGAGATGAACCATTAATAGCACCATGCATTACTTTAGCGTGAAATGTAGAATTATTATCGGCTTGTATTTTATGTTTAGGTTCAACGCATTCTAGGGCTCGAAAACGCGTGTCTAAAAACTCACAAAACTGTTTAAAGGAGGGTAGACCGTCGGATGATTTACTAACATGCAGTTCCCACTGCTTCCTAGAGTCTACGTCCAACTTAGCTTACGACATAAACAACAATAACATCCCACGAACTAACATCAATCCCAATATTGGCAAGTTCGTGCAAACAATCATTTGTAACATCAAGCAAATCTAAGTGCCTTCGATGATTCGATTCCAATATTACGTTGGCCAAATAGTCAGTTTAATATACATGTTGACATAAATTTCTTATTATTGAACCTATGTCATGTATCCCAACATTTTTTATACTTAACATCAGTTATAGGAACATGTCTTATAAGCTGCTCTGCTCCACCTGACAGCTGGGTTTTTAAATAGTGGAGACGTTATACGTCATCAAGTTTTTTGTTATTGTGGACTAATGATATGAACAAATCTCGAAACGACGGCCACTCTGTATATTTTCCACTAAGTAGGTAAAACTATATTTTGGCAATCTTCCCATCATTATTCATTAGATGAACTATCGCAAACTTCTTTATTGGAACTATTAACCTTTAATTGAGACAGAGCATTTTTTAATTCAACCTTATACATTAAATACGTTTCATAAATAACTTCCTGAAAATATTGATACAATTCTTCACCTTCACATTCGCCTACTATTCCTTAGTATTTTTCAGTAAAATTCCTGCATTGGCCCTCCAACATCTCTAGACGTTCGTCCACATAGTTTTAATTTATGCGATCTTTCAGAGACTTTTTGAAGCTTTATCAAGCCATTCTCAATTTGCCCTTTAACATCCTTCAACTTTCTCAATTCCTTTTCCATGTTTTATGTTAACAGTATTTTTCTAAGTGTCAATAAGTGGGATTTTTCTAAGTCCAGTGAAGAGTAATTTTTCTAAGTCCCAACAAGAGTAAATTCTCGATTTTACAAGTGTTCAAAACACTTAGAAAAATTACACTTGGCGGCACAAGTGTAATTATTCTAAGTGTTTTGAACACTTGTAAAATCGCTTCGAAATCGAGTATAGATTCGATGTCTGGTCGTTTTTATCGAAACTATTCTAAGTCCCTGGCCGCACTATTTTTAAATACCTAACACTTAAATGTACTCACGGTTTTTTGTCCACTGTCCACTTATGCACTTTCCTACTAACGTGATCCACAAACCTCAACACAAGGTTTGTTCACCGACTACTAGCGCCACCTCGTATCAAGTAGCGTAACTAATCCTCGTTACTTGTGTTCTTCCAATATCGCCCTTCGGCTCGTATGGACCATGTACAATATCGGTACAAGGTGCCTTGGAGTCTGTGATACTCAAATAAAACGCAGTACTTCAGAACAAGACAATTTTAATCTTATAAACCAGTCTTAAATTATAGTTAAGTAAGTTAGTTAGGTAAGTTCCTACTTGTACAGCATCTGGGAGTTGTGTTTTAGTTTTAGGCACAATGTGGTGATCATAATTATATTGAACCCGTTATTTCGAAAAGGGCACGAATCCCACTTTATGCAAGTATTACTTTCTGGGGCCATTTTATTCATGGAACGATGTTACATATTTCAATTTATTCATGGAAGGATGTTACATATTTCATTTTATTCATGGAAGGATGTTACACATTTCATTTTATTCACGGAAGGATGTTACTCAATTCATAATTATCATTGTATTCTTTGTGAAAAGGGTTATTATCATCTGCCTAGCATTTTCCCAACTAGCTTGGGGTCGGCTTCCAGTTCATCCGGATGCGGCTGATTACCCGTGTTTTACATAGAGTGGCTGCCTACCAAACTTCTACAATACGATACTCCGTGGATCGGGTCCAAGTGGCATTCCGTGGTGGAAAGGGTGAAAATGTGCATTTCAAAGTACACACCTACTTACCTATCACAAATCAACTTACAGGTACCTATAGTGTCAAATTTTGAATCTTGATGTGAATGGCCCGAGATTATCTCGATTATGAATATGTTTAATACTGATGAGATACCTTCAACTTACCTATACTTAACAGCTCCAGCAGCGAATATATATTGGATATTGTAAATACTGGTAAATACGATAGCGAGTGCTAAGTAGCAAAAAACGAATCTCTGATAGCAACCGAACGTTCCCAACTCAGGAAGAATTTCGTCTAGGTCTAACTTCGGCGGTTCGGTCTGTCTCCTTCTAGGCCTTCCGGTCATCGCAGCCTCACCCACGCTTACTGGGCGTAGAGATACGTCAAAAGAACACTACATTATAATTACACAAGCAGAGACACATACTCCTGAACACAAACTGTTGTGGCAACTTGAAAGCTGGCAGGTTCTGTCAAATGGGACGACTAGATGCGATCAAGAATCTTTTATATTATCTGGATTGATTATGTCAATCTCAAAAACGTACCGAAGAGTATGATAAAAAAGGGTTTGTTATCTCTTTCCACTAATGTGTCCATAGACTAGTTCGTACTACGGGACATTCTGTGATAAAGAAGTTCAAGAATTTATTAATTCGCTAGTTGTTGCCCGCGACCGCGTTAAGTTCGTAAAACATTATTCTCTGCTTGCAATTCATTCCGAAAGCATCGCAATTATTTATTGTACTTTAACATAAAACGGTTAAAGGTAAAAACACAAATTACCTTCAGGAAACATGTTATGTACTCGTCCAGATCCAGATGTATGAACGTCAATGAATAGAAAGAGTATGTATGGGTCGTAGCAGTTGACATTTCTGTCTACCCCAAGGGAAAAGGTATAAGTTTATGTATGTTTCTGGTTTATGTTCTGGTAAAACAACTTTGTATAATTTTAACCCCTCGCTACAGTGAACACGCCACAATCGCAGCGGTAATGCCTGTCTTTGAGGAGTGACTACAGAGGCGTCACGGCATCCTCTCTTTGTGCAGGACTCACCGTATGTGGGTGTTTCGGAAGGTATCTGTATCGAATTCAGCGGGAAGCAACACTCGGGTTTCACCATTGTGGGTATCGCCCGGAGAATACAACATACAGTGGAAGTCAGTCCTGCTTGTTCGGAGCACCGGCGCCGCCGTGTCCTCATGGAGGCGATTGGTAGAGAAATTGTCAACCAGTAGCCTCCTTCAGTGAAGCATTACGATCGAAAAAGGTGACTGAAACTATGAGGGATAGGACATCCTGACTTCTCAGCTGTCGCTACAAGTGACGCTCCGGGTGTCGAAAGCCGCAGGGCGATTCCTAGCCATTGCAAACACGGTATTGCGGTGGTGCCGTCCGGCCGTCTGGTCAAAGCAATCCTGAATCGACGGCGCGTAGTATTCTACGCGCGACTCAATGTGATGTCAGCAAATGGTCAGGGCCCTCTAGGACCGATGTCTAGCAGACATCGGATTGTTCGAAAGAGTAACCTCCCGTAACAATTTTCACCTCAATAACGTTTCACTGAAGAGTTTAAGCAGTTAGACAGCTTTGGTACAGGTAAACGAAGGAGCATAATCGGGACACCGACCTTCAGCTGGGCACTGATAGTGCAAAGCCTTAAGTGAATCAATAAACTACCATCATCATCAACAATCTTCCTCCACAACAGTACTTATGAAGAATTTGCGAGAGCATGCTAGGATGCATTGATTGTTGTAGCTTCATAATTTTGGGCATTAGAATTACTCCTTCATTTACCTAAAATTTTTTGGTGTGTATTTTACTGACGTCACCATATATTAGACGTTTTTTTCCATAGATACGTGGGAACTACCCTATGAAGAGTCTCCAACTTTTGAATGAATTTCGGCGAAATCTTGAGCGCGGGCATTCCCGTCTAATCGAACTCGCATATTGATGGCCAAACCAAGAAATTACTGATGCCGATTGCCTCTATGAGGACACGGCGGTTCACCCAAGCTGGATAGACCTCCACCGCATGCTACACCGGGTCCTCCAAGCGATTCGTAAAATGGTAATATCAGGGTACTTCCAACCGAATCCGGAACAGAAACCGTTCGAAACATCCACAACAGTCCTGAGCTTGTGTACCTATCCAAAAAACAATGAAATTACGGTAAACAAATTTAGCAGCCGATTAGTGTTATCCCTGAGACTGGCCAACCTGGGGTTGTTCCAGTGTTGGTCACCATTCACTGCAAGGAGGTAACGTCCAGATATCGACGTAAGGCTGCAAGGAATATATATATATATATATACATATATATATAATAGGCATGCATACCAGTGTCTAGATTATAATATTATTTTTACAATAATCTAGTGATGGGTCGTTGAAGGTTTTTCCGTCAACGAAACGTTAACGTTGAATTGCGTTTGTCAACTAGTTGATCAACTAGTTAATTTCGTCAACGAGTTAACGTGTTACGAACGTCGACTTGCATGAACGATAAACGCCTAAACGCAAACGCTAAACGTTAAACGCTTTTATTAACGTATGCTGTTGTAATGTTAATTTACGAACAATTTGATGCAGTTTACCTAATGGAAATGGATAACATTTTATGGTTACTTTACCTACTATCTACCTAGGGTTCTAGATGATCTTCCCTTCATACTTTTTTCAGGCTTAGGACTGACTGATTAATTTGCTACAAAACACAAATTTCAGGCGTATTATTTAGAGTTCTCGTTTAGTCAAACGAATTGAATTCATAAACGTCGTTGTCTCGTAACTCGTTGACGAATTCAACGAGTTGATTTGTACACGATCAACGTTAATCCCGTTGAAGAGACATCAACGTTGATTCAACTAGTTCGTTGATTCAATGCCCACCACTACAATAATCCAGTATGTAATGCTGTTGGTGTGCCAATAAATAAAAAAAAGGAATCTGAGATACATCATACGTTGTCGAACTGTGATCAGAAAAACACATTCGACCCCGTTTTATATGAAGCAGTGACTGCAAATAATAAAACACGCCATTATTAGGCCAGGTCCATGGTCCAGAGCTAGGAGGAATGGCAGGCGGTCGCCTCCTCGCTAGCGAAGGAGGAGGCCGCACGCGTGAGGGAACGAACGTCCTCACGCCGAGCCGAGATTCCGACCCCGACTACCAGCCACGGTAGACGCGGGCTTGCGGACGTCGAGCAATGAGTAGCTAGCCGTCCGGTCGTCCGTTAGTTGACCGGATTGAACCCAGTCGTCAACAGCGCGTAGTGATCCACGCGCTCCTAAAAGAGATGTCGCAAAGGGCAACTGAAGGACACAGGTGTGGTTTTAGTCAGTAAAAGACTGACACGCCCTCCCGCTCCAACCACAGCGGGAGAAGTCATTGGATGATTTACACCCTTAAAAAAAGAAAAAAAAAGGTGCCATTATCGTCATTGTCATTCCATAACATTCTGCAAACGTGGACGATGATCATTCTTCCGCCACTCAGAAAATTACGTAAAATACACAATGCCACTTATCAAATTTACTATGAAGTTCAACTGTCATTGTCATCATTATTTCTACTTTGAGCCTTTAGATGGCGTTGCGAGTACCTGAATTGCGTGTGGTGTCATATTTTACATCTCGAAAACTTTAAATTCATACCTATGTAGGGTGACTGGTAATTAGTGACCGATACTTAAACACATGATTGTACTCATGACTCCAATCAAGGTACGTACACCTATGGGTTTGCAAGCTGCGCGGGTGTTCTATCACTATTCTAGGTACGACGGCGTCACGCGGCTAACAGCTGAGCGGTCGCCGGTCGCAGGCGCGCGTGCGTATTTAAAAAACTGTTTTATTATTGTAATAAAACTAATGAGAATATAAAAAGTTTCTTTAGGAAAGTTGTTTGTAATCATGAGTACAATCATGTGTTTAAGTATCGGTCACTAATTACCAGTCACCCTATATATTTCGATATAGTCAACCAATTGCGATGAAACAAAGCCTAAGTAATATATCAAGTTACACACAATTTTAATGTATAAAAGTTATCTACATCGATTTATCAATATTTTGCGTGATACGCACACAACTAAAAACTTCTACAGATATGTGTAGATATAAAAAAAAAATGGTAAGCAAGTAAAAATATATAAAAAAATCTTATTTACGGTGCAAAAATAAAATAAAAATTTCTCCTAAGAGAGCCAAATGAGATTCGAACAAGCTATAAATTACATGCAAGTCCAGATACGAAACCAGTGCACTATGGTCTTCGATGATTATGTTTTAGACTAGATGTCCTTATATAAACGTCAGAACAATGTAAATAAAGTAAAAATAAAACTAAATATAGATATTAAAATAACAACTGGCCAACCATTTTGACATTAAAGTGAGGATGACAAACTCTCAACTGTCATGCTCATTTATGTCAAACAAGTTCAATAGTAACATAAAAAACCATAAAATAGCTCCATGGTACTCACATTAACAAACTTTGAAAATAAATGCTTCTACATTATACAATACATTTATTACAATTTCAAAAATAAAACATTAAAAAATAATAATAATTTCCAAACTAATCAATTTGTACACCCCGGTGGTAGTGGAGCTGGACCAGCATTGAGCCAAGCATTTTTATCTTGAATATAATCCTCCAACTTATAATATGCTTGCCTGCATAGTGTGCGTTTAATACAAAATTTCAATTTCGTTTCATTGAGTTCTAATATTTGTGGAGGTATTTTATTATAACATTTCAAACAGTACTCCATGAAAGAAGAGGCCACTTTAGCCATTCCGAAAACTGGTTGAACTAATTGGTCCCTATTTCTTGTAACATAATTATAAAGATGAAGATTTTTTTCTAACGTACATGATGTTTTTATAAATATATTGACAAGACACCATCATATCGTCGTAATTTCCTTTAAATAGTAAATTTATGGTTACTCTAGTTTAAAAAAGAGGTAAGAAAGTGACACACTACCTCTTTCTCATTATCTTGCTCGGTACAATTTTCCCCTTTTGCTTGTCAATAAAAAATATGAGCTTTATGTCAATGAAAATGAAGTAGGTACACTTTAGAGTTTGTAATATTGCTTCGTAATCAATCCAGTTTATCTGAAGGGTATATAAGATCGTTGGATGCGAGTCACATTCGGATCGCACACAACGGCCGAAGAAAGCAATGAGGTTTGTACAAGAAGGTTCGATTAAATTATTTAGAACTACATGAATATATACAAAATTATTTTGTAGAGTGCAGTTTACTACAAGTGCACCCTACAAAAGAAGGGAGGGTGCAGTCTGCATTACAGGATACAGCATCGGTTTCGGACAAAAAATGGCTGTATTATCGCTTTATCGCTTCGGCTCAAACTAACATCCAGAGACCTTTTTTTTTCGGTGGCAATCATCCAATCACCCCCGCTCTTGGGCTGAGCGGAAGATAGTATCAGATTTTTACTGACTAAAAACCCACTCCTGTTCCTTCGTCGCCTTTCGTACCAGGGCCAGTCTTCCTTTCAAATTCAGACCCTTGGCCTCAGTAGGTTTCGACCCTGCTGGGCCCCTAGAAACCTAACGTGTTTACAGATACCTAAAAACTGTCTTGTTCGCTGGTATGCAATCATTACGTATAAAATAATAGGTACATTTTGATACAAGTAGAAAAAGTTTGTCATTGCGAACGAGGCAGAATTTATCTGAGCCGCAGGCGAAGCTGATATGGAGCCGAGAGCGGCAGTGACAAATTTCTGCGTGTATCAAACGACGTTTTTTAATACACTTACGAAGAAATAAATAAACGTGGGTTAACGCGCGACTCGTGGGGGTCGCTTAATACGCTTGATATGGTATATGTAATAAATTATGGTAAACTGAGCTGACGCACTTTTCCGCACTAGTGCGGAAAACAGTAAATTGCATGCCTATTTAAAAGCGCTAGGGGCAGGAGCGGTTTTCCGAGTGTTGTGCATTGAAAATTGATTTTTTTATTTAGTACTTATGAAGTAATGTGTGAAAAAAGGACTGATTTTTTAAAGAAAAAAATTAGATTTCGCGGCATTTTTCAGTCGAATCTGAAATTGGGGCCGAGCATTTAGTTTCGGTTTCGATTGAAAATCGTGTTCCGGTCGGTCGACGTGAATAATTATGTTACTTATAACCTAATAATTATGTTACCTTTAATTTATTTCTTAGTAGATACTATAGAGAGTTAGATGGAGAACCTACGTCAAACGTTGTTGAAACTTCAACGGTCCGGACTAAGCGTTTCGTTTCCTTTTTTTTTATACCACATACATCAAAGGACTGGAACAATTTGCCAGTTGCGGTTGAAGACCGCCGCAGGCAAATTGTTTATTGATTAAAAAAAAAAAACGCGACTACGGCAAAGCCAAAGGGGGGCTATGTATGTATGTGAGTATGTTTATCCGTTCCCTCATAGCTCCTAATCTGCTTATCGAAACTCGACGTATGAGGCATCGTTAGAACCGTCTTAATTGTCCGCTGAACATAGGCTACGTGACGTGTGACAAAACTGGACATATTTTTCTATTATGGAGTGGCTCGCGTTTGATCACTATCTCACCTGATGGTAAGCGATGATGTGACTGACGATGGAGCACGCTTGCCTAGAAGTTACCTATTCACTCTTGACTTAAAGTTATCCCTAGGTTCTGGCTATCAGGAACTCCGGCAGGGAATTCCATTCCTTAGCTGTAAATACCAGGATTTGTTGGTCATGTTTATAATTCTGGATTTTAGAAGACGTATTATCAACTCTATGTACGCTACGAACTTTAGGTAAATATATTCTACCTATTTCGTATATCTCTGGTAATAATCCAGGAGCGGATCTGGGAGTCTTATGAACGACCAGCGTCAGATCTTCACTGAGGACATAAGGTAGGCATGTGCATGCACCACCTTCGCTCAAGGTAGGCTCCACTACATCCTGACCGACCGCAGTAAATTATCACTCAAATGCAAATTGTGAATTTTCGCCGCGATCATCCGTCCCATTACGAAACACGCATGCATAAAAACGCAGTAATAAGAATCTTTAGTTAAAATCCCCACTTTACATCAAGCGTTTTATTTTTGAGACAGCTGTTAAACATGAAAACCCCGGGATCGCATCAGCCGCCCGATACGAACCCTCCTGCATCTCCAAGATTCGCCACCCACCGTTACTCAAGATGATTAGGGCAATAATACCGTGCGCCATGAGAGCCATAGATAAATTAGTAGGTATCATTCACAAACACACCACGACTTTCCATCTTCACCACCGAGGTCTGCCGCATCGCCCTCGACAAAGTCTGTTCCATCCACTCCGCTGCCGCAACAAGTCGCGGCATGGCGGAAAGATTTCCGGCGGGATCTCATGGTGGAATGGCGACAACGACTGTCGCAAACCAGTGCTGGACACTCCATAATTATGGCGATAAGTCCCCTCTTTGAGGAGTGGCTGGAAAGACCACACGGCATCCTTACCTACCGCATGACGCAGGTCCTCACCGGACATGGTCGGTTCGGGAGATTCCTGCACCGGATTCGTGCAGAAGAGACGCCCGGGTGCCACCATTGTTTGGACCGTCCGGAGGACACGGTGGAGCACACGGTAGAGGTGTGCCCCGCTTGGGCAGAGCACCGCCGTGTCCTCGTGGGGGCGATCGGCGGCAGCAATCTCTCGCGCCGGGCCTTGGTACAGGCCATGATCCGGAGCGAGGATGAGTGGCAGGCGGTCGCCTCCTTCTGCGAAGCAGTAATGCTAGCAAAGGAGGCGGCCGATCGCGTGAGGCAACGGCAAGGGTCCTCACGCCCCAACCGCCGCCGGGATTTCGATCCCGATTACCGGCCACCGTAGGCGCGGGCTTGCGGACGGCGAGCAATGGGTGGCTCGCCGTCCGATCGTCCGGTAACCGTCCGGACCGAGCGCAAGTCGTCGACGGCGCGTAGTGTTCCACGCGCGCCTCAAGGAGATGTCAGCAACCGTAGGGGCCCAACAGGGTCGAAGCCTACTGGGGCCATGGGTGATGCGAAAAAGATCCCCGGGGCTCTGGAAAAAAGTCGACACTATCTCACGCTACGCCCAAGAGCGGGGGATGTCATGAGATGATTTTCCCATCCGAAAAAAAAAACCCTATTCTACCCTACTCAACTTTACAAGTTTCAATTTGACAGCAAAATCCCCATTAACAAAATGATCCACCATTTATTGAATTCATTCGTTACAAAAAAATGTGATAAATGACCGCTCGACTGATTTTGAGCAAACTGTATAAACCATCTACTAAATAGTCCGAACAAAGCCTAAACATTTGGTTTGAATAGGTGAGCTCGTTCTTGAGTTATAAAATTACAACGAAAAGTGGCATTGATTTTTATATATATTGATTGCCTTTTTGTCCCTACTGCGTCGATGTGTTTACCTAGTAGTAACTTTGTAGATTACTCAAAAAGACAATCCACAAGAACAATGCCGACAAATTCTACTGCAGTTTGGCAAAATGTACAAGTAATACTTTTAATGTATAATTTATTAAGTAAACAATTTTTGAAAAAGGTGCTTTAATTTTAATTCTTATGATGTACAGAATAAAAAAATGCAGATTATTCAAGGCAGAATGCCGAAAATACACCTGAAACTAATCCTACCAGCGACCATGGAAATGACCGACGTTAGGCTAACTCCTGATTTCTGATTTAAGCATATAAAGTTGAATATTTATTTCTACATTTAAGTTTAAGATCTTCGTAACTCAAAATACTCAATTAAGTTATTAATTAAAAAAAAATATCTAAAAAAAATACTCAATTCAGAAACCCGCCATCTGTCCACTACAATTCGAAATGTATATGCAGAACCTATCTAAATCAATCGTAACATTACTTGTACAGCGGCGTGTGCAGGATGTGTCACTAGAGCAGACCCACGCAACTCGTGGCTTAGATAATTAAAATAAAACCCATAATTATGTAACATAATAATAATTATTTTTTAATATCCTTAAACGTTTTATATACAGTCAACATCGAATGCCAAGAACAACATCTACAACGTAGTAAAGTACACAAGAGCACAACAGGTATATAAACGAATTTATATATTATATATGTATAGATAAAATTATATACAACTACAGTAGTATCCTCGCTAACGGTACACCTGCATGACTGCATATTGACGCCGGGCTGCCGATGCTGTACGATAAACATTCGTGAACTTACTAATTGTGATTTTTGTCATTTTTCTTACAAGTGCTGTTAATCTGCACGTAGCAGTTTTTAATGTGGAATATTGACTTGATGTAAAGGCTAAATCTATATGCTTCTATATGTTCAAACATCTATGTGCACTTATGAAGAGAATATATTTTTATCGAACAACTTTAGCAACCCGATGACTTGGAATAGTAACAAGTGATCGATACACCCACGATAGAAAACATCTGAATTTTAATACAATATTATATTATTGAACTATACCGACCGACAATAAATATTACATTGGTCTTTAGATTACAGGATTAATATACAATATTCATTATGATTACGGCTACACTACATCCTGCCCGCGTGCGACAGAGCTGGGTAGTATTGCCGTCCCTGTCACTCGCGGCTGGACAGTAAAAGCTATCGAACACTTAACATTTCAAAATGTTTTGTCTCTTTCCTTTTTATAACGATTAATGAACACTAGGAAGGGATAGAGTTACACGACACGGACACGATACTATCACTTTTAAAAGATGGCGTGATTCGAAAGCGGTCGCCCTGACTGTAGGGCCTACAAATAAACTACAAACGAGCAAAGCATCATGAAAGTTATTACAATAATTAATTTTATTACAGTACCACAGGGTAATTTTAAAACAGAACAGGTGCCAAGTTATTGCGTTGTGAGAAAATATACATGTTCACTTACGTTATAACAGAGTGCAACGTTTCAACAAATTGTATTAAATTAGATCCATTGTAGTAAAATCGGCTGCAAAAGCTTTTTGGCGCTTTCTTTATAATTTTATAGCAATACCACTTGTATTTCTGCAGATGTGTCTATGTCGTGGCCAGATCATAGAAATTGATCACTTCATAAAATGGCCAAGTAAAACTAGCCAGATTGTTTTAAACGTTAAAGGTTGATGATATTGCAATCTTCGTTTGGCTTATTTTCATTAGACCTTTTATTATCATTGTAATCCTACATCAATGATTGGGTCAAACGAGGATTGACATATCATCAAATGTATGCAAACTGAAATGGTTCGCGGTTTCTTTTTTCGCGCGCCTTGACGAAGGCTGGGCGCACGCTGGAAGGAGCGGGTTTTCGAATGAGTGTGTTGGAAAAACTTTTGTATGAAAAAATATATTATTAATAGCCTTTAAACACTCTTGTAGCCGATTATACAGATCACAACCAAAGTGATGCGAAGCACCGGAACGTATTGTTCGTTACTATGAGAACTAACGCTGATAGACAAGCGTGGACAAACATTATAACAACTGTAGTGGAAGAAAATCAGAAATAAATACAGATACCGGCTAATCCAAAGTACATTATATATACTTTTCTTTTTAACCTTTTGACCGCCACAGTCACGTATACTTGACAAAGCAAGAAGTGTCCCGCACGCCACGGTCACGACTATATGACAGACTTAAACGCTAACGAATCTTATAAGAAAGTATTGTTTTTCTTATTTGTATTCTTAAGAGAGCCCTACCCGAGTAGTCTATCGCCAACGTGAGCATGGTTTAAAGCTTGTTGTTTCATGCTACGCAATGTTTGATAAAGAGGCAACGCGAAAATAGAAAGACAACGTCCGAGCACTCCGTTGGCATTCGATAATTTTGTCACTCCCTCGATATTTCACAAAAGTTATTCTAGGATATACCTATGTGTTTTTTTTTTTAATTTCTTCGTTCAGAATATTAAATATACAATGTTTCTATAGTTATACCTACTTTCTTTCAATTTATGAAAACATGAAGAGCCAAAGATCACGCAAAATAGCAAATTTTGAGACGTCTTTACTGGATTATTTTAACACAAATTTATGTTTTAATTTCAATAGAAACCTCGATAATATCTGTTTCCAAAATATCTAAAGAAAGATGTGTAACATCACCATAATCATGTAAGAGCGGTTGTATGGAAATATATCTCGGGTTGGGCGGCCTTAAAGGATGAAATTGCCGAGTTTTTTCCCGTTGGCGCTGAGAGCACGTTTTTGTTTTTTTGACTTTGCGATCAAAAGGTTAAAACTGCTCAAGTGTTTCCATAACGTGACTGTTTTATTTTAAGTGATTGCAATTAACATTAGTGTGGGGATATAATAATAATGTCCTATTACAATTATTCAGATGGGACACCACGTTACAAAAATATATAATTTCAACATTCACAGTATAATAACATAACTTTTTAAAACAGTTTGACAGACATTGGCACTTCCAATGTTCAATTATTTCGAGTACACATAATGCGACACAAATTATTGCCTGTCAATCACAAGACTTAATGAAAAAATCTGTTTTTTTTATTCCTAAAGAAAACACGAATAGGTTTTTAAGTTCTGAATTTGCTATCTAATATTAAAAGCGGTATACAATGTCGAAAGAACAGATGGGCTATCCTCAAAGGAGTCATTGTTCTTATCAATATGAACAGCTAACACAAACACTAAGGTCTACGGTCTACGGGCACGTAGCTTTATAGACGCGTATTCGTCATTACACGCTTGGTGTAGGTACGCCTGCTCATAGCTCACATACAAAACGCTGTCGATGAAGCTGCAACGACACGAAGGCACGACGTTGCCGCGTCGTCGACTCAGTTTCGTCGCTGTGAGCAGGCGTACACCCAGCGTATAATGACGGATACGCGTATATGAAGCTATGCGTCCGTGGGCAGTAGGCCTAACATAAATGTATGGAGCAGCGAATTTTTTTCTGATTTTAGGGTTGGTCGCATAATATTTATTTATTAGGAAAATTAACCTTTTTTAGGCAAGTTTACCTGCCGTTTCAACATAGTGTAATAATTATGTCACCGGAAAATTTCAAACGCCGTATAATTGAAAAATATCGCGAGAAATCGTAAACCATTTTTTCTAAATAAGACTCGGTTATGTTGGAAACTAATTAATAATTAATTAGGATGCGCTGTATCATATACAAGACGATTTTTAAATAGTATTATTTATCTTGACCTGTTTGAGTCAAATCAAGTGATTGAAATGTTACCCCCTTCAAAAAAAAAAAAAAACCCCCTTCCTGTTAACAGATCGATCTGAATTTTGGTACACACCTAGTAGTTAGTTTTTTTCTTAATATATCGAGAAATTATAATCCAATAAAGATTTATTACAATCATACGGAGTCTGCAATTTTCCAGAGACATATATACGTGGCAAATCATTGAAAGAAAATTTCAAAAATACCTACTTAATTATTTTCAATCTTGTTTATTGCAAACAGCGGAAATATGCATTAGAAGAAATACTAGCCACAAACACATTTTAAATATTTCGAAAAAATCGACATTTAGAAACACAGTTACTACCACTAGGTACTAAATACTCGGCAAAGAAAGATATCATCAATGTCGACTTATTCATATTTAAAGTTAAATTAAAAAAAAAACTCGTTTGATAGTTTCATTTACTATCATTGTCTATAGTAAAATCGGTGCGAAAAGTGTTTCTTATACACGTACTTACGTATTATTACAAAAAAAATCCCACACCGCGTCTGTCTATCCAGAATATCTCAAAAAATACTGAACGGATTTTCATGCGGTACAAGTTTCAGGCGTATAACACATATGTATTAAAATAGAGATAAGCCGTGAATTTAATTGATTTGTAAAACCCGTACAAAGCTGGGACGGCTTGCTACTCACTGATAATTACATAATTATATAGTTACCTGCATTTAACCGCGACCAACCGCATATTATATTAACTTAAGTGTCTTAAGTAAATTACCATTTCATGGCTTCAGCAACCGTTTTGTTAGTTACCTCATTCGTAAATGGTAATTACTAGAAACCGTACAACAACAAAAAAACAAGCAGTTAGTAAGACAACTCAACCGTTACGTACCTACAATGTATCATAGATCTTCATTGTATACAAGATAAAAACCACATTCTGTGTGAATTTCTTGGCATTTTTAATTTGAAGAAATTCACAGATCCTCCCCCACGGCTTCGTACCCCAAGGGGCCTCGCACAAGCGACGACTCTTTAAGAACGAGGGTTTTGCGTTTGACCACTATCTCACCTGATGGTAAGTGATGATGTGGTCGATGATGGAGCACGCTTGTGTACAGGTGGTGCATCGCCGTACGTCTGGTAGTCTGACCGTCAGGCGGGCCGCAAGTTTATTTACTTAGTGTAAAAAAAAAACGAATTCTGGCACATTGATATTAAAAATCAATTTAAATGTAATCAAAATCAGCTTGTCAGTTCTGTCCTCAAGTTACAAACATCCCAACATACCCAAACATCTAGTCGCACCGATTACTTTCTATATTAATCTAAAAACGTACACCCAAACCTGGAAGTCTACCGATATACTATCACCACATACCACATACACCTTACCTACCACCATTCTCTCACCAATCTACCACCGTTCTCACACCAAACTACCATCATACTCTCACCATACGCTACCATTCTCTCACCACAAAACTACGTCTTTACCCGCGCCCTTTAGTTAAATAAACTTTAAAACCTTTAAATTATACATATAGTGTAAATGATACAATTCTATAAAGCTGTTTAAATTTGCTTCTAAAATTAGATTTTTATTTTATTGAAATGAAAAAGATACAGTGAACGACTGCATTTCGGTACAATCTTTCTGTAAAGTCTCTTTTATAAATTATTGATACAATTTATCTTTGTTTTTCCCGATATTAAAATTCTATAAGATATAAGTACAGCGTTATCAATAAACGTGAATCGTATATTGTTTTAATATATTTACCACAATCGCATTTAAATTTTAATGTCGTGCAGTAAACTCAATTGATTCCTATCTCGATGTTCACACGACTGACATAATAACATGTCGTATAATAAATATACATAGGACAAGATGGTTTGAGATTGGCGTGTTACCCAGCAACTGATGTGAAGGTCACATAGCCAGTCGTTCCATGTAAGCACTCTGGCATCCAGGACGCCGACCCCAATACAGTCGGGAAAAGTTGGTGTGTATCATTTACACTATGTATAAACACACATGTGACAAAGACTAGCAACATTTCAATAAATCAAACGTACTAAAGTAATACAATGTAACATAGTTCCATACTGATATGCGCCTTGTAGCTTATACAATACATATACACAAATATGGCGATGAACGTCTTAATTTATGAGGTTGGCAATGTGAGAGATGAGGCTTACAGACCATCACTAGTAAGTAACATGACTTTAAACAATCTATATATATATATCATCTATATAATATAAAAGCAAAATACCACTCACTGATTAATCGCGAAATCTCCGAAACTATAACAGGTCTACAAACTTAAAATTTCGCAGGTAGGTTCCTAATAGGGTGTACACATCCGTTAAGAACGGATTTTATGAAAATCCACCCCTAAGGGGGTAAAACGGGGTATGGAGAAACCAACTTTCGCGCAGGCGAAGCCGCTGGCAGAAGCTAGTAATATATAAAATTCGGGTACAGCTACGTGTTACAGTACAGCTACGTGTATGTTTACACATTAATATAAAGTTATGTCATTGTAGAAGATAATGCTATTTTGTTTTGTTTATTTTCTTATCTAAATAAGAAAGAAATGATGAGATGATGAGAAACGGGGGTTGGAAGTTTGTAAGGAGAAACAGACTTCCGCGCGGGCGAAGCCGCGTGCAGAAGCTAGTACATAATATATGTTGCAAGCAAGACCACTAAGAAAAAGTTACCGCATTATCTTTTGCGGTCCCGTACGTAGGACTTGACCCAAAAAATCTTTTTTTTTTTCTTTGTAGAAAAAGAAAAAAAGAATGATTTTTTTTATTTTTTTATCAACAACAAGAACACGTGCCACTTACTGGTAATGTAGCTGTAAGATGTTTTATGAACATAAAGGATATTAAAATCACATAAATATTTCCATAATTTGTCTTAATTTATAATAAATAATTAAATTGCCTAAACCATAATTATATTAGCGATATAATAATTATAATGTTACAAAGTATTCACAATTATATTATAATTACACGATACTCTTCCGACAAAATAAAAATGATACGTCTATGGAAAACATAAATAATAAAAAGGATATTCCCGCAAAATTTATATACAGATATCATACACGCAAGTCACAATCAAAATGTTTAAAACCACTGGACGGGACTCGACAACAATACTTAGAGCATTTAAACATGGCTGAGGCTAGATGGAATATGACGGTGATATTTGTAAGTGAGGAATGGATGTTTTGGATGGTTTGTGTGAACAGTGATATGAAAGAAAAGGAAGTTAGTGATAGCATGACGGCTGACTGGAAAGAATTGAAGAAAAAAACGTGTTGCGCCGACCCCAAATAAGATGGGGCAAGGGCAGGAACATGATGATTTGTAATACGTTTTTTATTAAAATTCTAAGTCATATACATGATTTTAATCAATGCCTTTTTTTACATTATCCATAGCCACATTTATTATTTTATTGTAATTTAAAACTTGTAATTGGCCTTAAGCTGTATTATAATATGGCAGACGTGTATCCATTTATTAGCTGTAAGTTTTCCAAAATAAAATAAATATAGAGTAACACAAAATGTCAAGTCGGAAATTAATAGCCTATGACAAAAAAAAAATCCAGTAAATCGAAAATTCACTAAAGTTGAAAATATTAATCATATAGCAGTTGTTAAACAGAGGTGTTAAAAATAACTGTCCAAGCCTAAAACTATTGGAGGAGAAGCAGGCGGTCGCCTCCAAGTGCGAAGCAGTAATGCTAGTAAAGGAGGAGGCCGTACGTGCACGCGCGAGGGAACGGCCCTCACGCCCCAGCCATGAGGATCCCAATTTCCTGCCACCATAGGCGCGGGCTTGCGGACGGCGAGAAATAGGTAGCTCGCCGTCCGACTGTCCGGTAACCGTCCAGATCAAACCCAAGTCGTCGACAGCGCGTGCTGTTCCACGCGAGCCTCTAGGAGATATCAGCAAACCGCAGGGCCCAGCAGTCGAAGCCTACTGGGGCCAAGGGTCTGCTTCTGAAAGGAAAACTCGACCCTGGTATGAAAGGCAACGAAGGAACAAGAGTGGGTTTTTAGTCAGTAAAAGTCTGTGGGCTTCGCCCAAGGGCGGGAGATGTCATTGGATGATTTACCCATCGAAAAAAAAGCCTATTTTTTTTTCCTTCTTCATGTTTAGATGCTCTAAGCAAAAATGCATCGACGACAATACAAAGTAGCACGAATACATGAACAATATAAACGTATTTATTTTAATTAATAATATTTAATTATAACATACGAACAGACATGAGTCGAGACTAAACAAGCTATTGTCTCAATATTATTTCTCCTTCGCTGTATGGTCACTTTGTTGTGAAAATTAACTACAACCTTTAATTAACATCGAATTACGAGAGCGCCATTAACGCGAGCGACACGTTTGTGACGTTCGGCGCTCCGATTGGTCCACTGCAAGCTCTTAACCAATCAGAGAGCCAAATGCGGTAAACGTTAAAACGACTTGCACTCAGCGCACCAAAAATTTTAAATATGTATTTATGGAAATAGAGTAGTTACAAATACTATTTACAATAATTATTTCTGGATATTAATCTGGATTTAATTTTAAAATTTATGATCTCTATAATTGTTTATATTGCTTTATCTTTTCTGTAAATAATGTATGTTTCACAGTAATCAGGAACTCATGGCGTTAATGTAGGTTGTATGTACAATCTGCGATGGCAAAGGAAACGTCGGCATAATTACGATGCATTCATGAATGTGATTTTATTCCTAATGACGTGAATGAAAACGTCCGCCCCCCTCGCCAGTTTTCGTTATCTATTGAAGGAAAGAAACTGTTTATGGTTTACTTTACACTGTGACAGATACAACACCACGATTTTATATCGGATCAAAAGCCAGGAGCCTTTCACAGTTAGTTCAGCTTAGCACAACAGAATGTCAATTCTCGTACTTAAAAATGTTCAAATTCAAGTCATAATCTCTTCTTAGCACCAATCAATGTCAAAAATACTGTCTGATACATTAGAGGACAAAATATCCTCCAAAATGATGCACAACGCTGTCAAATTATCCAACATGTCCCGCGACACGTGAATGTGTCGTAAAATATTGGGGGCAAGTTGCGAAATACTGGGCAACGTTGCAGAGTCACGAAGATTGAGCGTTGCGCGTCATGTTGCGGCACATTTTGTCCGATTTAAGTATTTAAGGTTTTACGTGCTAATGTTCCACGAAAATACGAGAATTGAGGTACTAACCAGCAAACTATAAGAACAACTGAAGCTCGCTACTGAGTTCTAAGCCAACTGTGTGACAATTTAAGTCTCACCATCTCAAAGAATTTAGCATAATTGGTCACAGTGTCTAGTAGACCACGTGCTTACATCAATTCCGAGGCTCGAATCTAAATACAGTAGTCAGTCGTAACTTCGTAAGGATAGTTGCTACAAGAACAGATATGCCTGATTTCACAACACTAGAGGACATCTCGATAACTGTCTAAATAAAAGCGCACTGTTGTATTTTCATCTTTCTTGTCGGTGTCAAAAACGAAAAAAATAAAACCAGAAACACCGACTTCCGAAAATTCAAGTATTAGGTCATATTTTTGGAAGTCGGTTCAATTTTCACTCAACTGCGCAGAAGCATAAATAAAAATACATTTTTCTCCGTTTTATTTGGTTCCTTATACGTTCAACAGTGAGCAAGCGTTTCAATCTCAGTACTGTTTTTGAATTGGGGGCTCAGAGCGGACCGATGTAATAATGTTGCAAAATTATGTAAACTATGCATATACATACAATCGCGGGACATTTGCTGGAAGTTTTTGAAGACATCTGTCTCCGAAGATCTTCTTTAAATCCTAATAAATTATGTACTAAGAGCTTCCCTCAATAATATGGATTCAAATAACGAAAACCCCATCCAAATCGGAGAACTAGTTTTTATAAAATCACGGAAATACAAACATATGGGTCGAATACAAAACCTCTCATTTCAAAGTCGGTTAAAAATACAACAGTGTTTTCGGGTTTACAAGTCGGTGTCGCCTAGTGTTCATGAAAGTAGGTCCTAGAGCGCTATATAAGTACACACTTAGCGGCAATATGCTTTCTAAAACGTTTGCAGCTCGCTACTTTACGCCTAAATATTCGTATTTATTGTTTTATCTCTACATTGTCCGAGTGACTCGATTGCGTCTTCATCGAGATTGATTTTGTTCGTCGATGTCATAGGAATTTATTTTGACAACGTTGTAAGGTTGGTGTCATTTATAACTAGGAATGGTTTTTGTCTCTTACGTCTTTTAATATGTCGAAGCTCGTCCGAACTCGCGATATTTATTTTCGCAGTAGATCGCGTACGTGAACGTATATAAGCACACGCACGCGTAGAACAAGTGCCTAGTGCGAGCTTGTTTTACGTTAACGCGATAGACACGTTTATGACGTTCGGCGCTCTGATTGGCCGACTCAAAGCTCTTGACCAATCAGAGAGCCAAACGTGGTAAACGTTTTCGTGTTAACGTAAAACGAGCTCGCACTCAGCGCACCGGTGCTAGAATTATATCATTCTTGCTGTATCTTCGTTTTACGGTTTAAAATTAACTCGTCCATTATATTTTTGCTTACATTTCGATTGATATCGATTCGTTGTGGCAACACAAAGGTTTCGTACCCCACTCTAAAATAAAGTTAGATATTACAGATAGTAATGATTTATGTATAAGTATTTAGACTTCTATAAGTACATAACGGCAGTTTCTGACTATTTATGCAATTTGCTAAAATTGATCTAGAATTTTTTATATTCCTAAGTAAACAGGACAGCTTTAACTAGTAAGCTGTGCCGTAAACATAGGTTTTCTCTTACTATTTTTATATTAATTAGGTTTCGGAGCATTCATAATAATTTAAGAAAATATTTATTTGTTTATAAGAGGAACATTACGAGATGCGGATGATATTTCAGTATTTTGGACAATTGAATTTTAATGACAGATTTTTAGGAAGAAAGAGAAAATTAGATTAGATTTTCACTGCAAATAAAAAAACAACTAAATAAACGCCAAATTTTATTAAACTATTGCATTTTCAACGTGAAAATCCCACAGTTTAGTTTACACCTAGTGTGAGCCGGACGAAACGGATGTTTTATATAAGACGTAGCTCGGGGATTATTTGATTGTAATAAAGAAAATATCAACATCACTTACCTAATATTTTTTTGAAAAATAATAATATAAATGTCTGTTGGATTACTGTTATGACGTTTTATAGTATACAGTAGGTTGTTTTAGGATACATTTAGGTCTCGTTGTAGCAATTGGAATATCTTTCTTTTTTAAATTATGAACATTACAAAATTTTATTGAACTACAAGATAGTCCGATACTTAATAGAGACACAAAATGTAGTTTTGCTTGAGAATCCGATAATTATTTTGTTGAGTTTGAAGTTTTGTATTTATTTTTCATATAGGTGTTATATGTTTCTTAGAGGATTATAATTTGTCTTTCAATAAAGGAGTTTCTTTCTTTATGAGCGGAAAAGTTGATAATCGTAAGTAGAATAGTTGATATTATTTTATATTTACATAATTGTTTATGAGTACAAAATGTTGATCGTTTAGGGAATTTGTTATATAGAATTTATAAAGTATGGTAAGTTGCAGGCCGATAATGGTTTGTTGTAGTTTTGATTTTAATTTTGTTATAGTTTCACGGTAAAGTCAATTTTTAAATTATTAATATTGTTGAAACGGAGTTAAGATTCTCTTTAGTGAGAGTGTAGTTAGGAAAATAATATAACAAAGTTCTAAGGACGATCGATCTTTCTCCGAGTCAACTTTACAATATAAGATTTGAAATTATCACATATCCTGATCTTGGGAATGGAATAAAGTCACACAACATTCCGGCGTGTCCTCGGGCGAGGTGGCGGGTCAACGAACGAGCGTCTGGTGGCGCGGCGCGGCGCGCCGGCATCAGAGCGGCAGCGCCAGCGCGGGCTCGTGCGGGTGCAGCGCCAGCGCGGCGGCGGCGGCGTCGGCGGCGGCCAGCGGCTCGGCGGCGGCGCACAGCACCAGCGCCAGGCGCCGCCACGTGTCGGCGCGCGCCGGCTCCAGCGCCGCCGCCTCCCGCAGAGACTTCTCGGCCAGCCCCAGCCAGCCCAGGTTGTAGTACGCCGCGCCTGCGACCACACCTAGTCTCAACATCCACCCACTCACGACACTGACCGACATACACTACTTACTAAACAAATAGCAAAATTGATGATTGGACTACACGTAACAAGGGCACTAACAAAAATATACAGAAAAACCTTACCATGAAATAAGACTTCAAAAAATTACAAAGAAAACCAACGCGTAATCAAGCCTTCAAAATCCAATAAAATGTCGAAATAAAATGGTTGGTTTCCCATATAAAAACACTGAATATAACTCAAAACCAAATATATAAAATGTTAGGAAACATCAAACGTAACCTAATTGAGACTAAAATCCAATAACCCCCCAATATTTCCCTACCCTTATAACTCCCACATCTCACCGGACTCCAAAAGCCTCATTAAACATTGGGTTTTAGGTATCATTTTTCTAAATCTTATTATGCTGACGCTGAAATCCTATTACCAGCACATATAAATCTTACCTATTCACAGTTGAATATTTTTTTTCTAACTATTTTTAATCAATACCTCATTTCAAATCATATGACCGAAAACACAATACTAAACTGTTTCTTCTTCAGAAAACAACCAATAATTATTGTTAAATCACTTCAAATTTAGATAAAATGTACGCTTTCCTTCTCATTTAAAACACCATGGTCAACTCACCTAACTGCACCATACTGTCGAGGTGCGTGGGATGTATCGCAAGCGCATTCTGGAAGCATTGCCGCGCCTCGTCCCACTCCGAGCTGGCCGCGTGCACCAAGCCTCGCTGCATATGTAACGCAACCAATAAGCTAATTGATTCAGTTTTAAAAATAACAAAACCTTCAAAACCACGACTTATATTTTAGACTATTAATACTAAGAAGCTGTAATTTTGCATAATGTTAGGTTTCATTCCTAATATTTGATTTAATTTCCAAGACTACCGGAAGTCATTTAAATAACGGTTTATTAAAGTGTCCAAACAAAAAGAATCTTTCAAATCGGCAATCAGACTAGAGCACTGGCGGCGTTCGGACGTAAATTCTTGCGACGACTACGATAAGTTTACCTACTTAGCAATCTACATTTTATACTAATATTATTATGAAACAGTGTGATTATCTGAGGAAAAAAAACAAGTGCATTATTTAAAAGTGTGTATAATTTTTTGAATAAGTTGTCTTACCGCTATCCTTAAAACCAATAGCTTGGTTGTACTTTATCTGTCCTAGCCCCGTTGATACTCTAATATAATACTACAAAAGGTATATAATTTATCAATCACGTCAGCAAAATAGTAATTTAAAATCTTTATTGAGTGTATGATCTCTTGCTAGATCACGTTTAAGGACCACGTTACAATGAAATTTCTTGAAATTGCCGCATAGGACCCATCCCAGTCGTGTCTGTTGCGCAACCGGTAATGATTGATCAGCTCTGATAATGCCTTCTAAATTGATATCTGAATACACATCGGCTCCCAATAAAATGTCGATAGGACGACTGATATTGTATTCTGGATCGGCTAGCTGTATGCCGGCCAGGTGAGCCCATTTTGGCTTGGTAAATGTGCGTCTTGGTAATTGACTAATCAGCGTGTCCATGATTACCACCTCTGTTTGTAATGTAAAGTCATCAAAATGCGAACAACATGTTATGCTCGTAACGCTCTTGCTACTGCTCTCCTTCTCTCCAATGCCGGAGATGACGGCCCTGCAATACTTTCTTGATAAAGCTAACTGTTGTGCTCTCTGGCTGAGATAAGATAGGCTTGAGAGCCTTGATCTATTAGCGCACGCAATTTATGGCATGATCCGTCACTTGCTTGACCTTTGATCATCGCGATGGCTAATAAGGTTTCGATCACGTTATTGCCTTGTTGCACAACATGATTTTCTTGCGATTCCTGTTTTTGTGTCCTGGTTGCAAAAACTGCAGGTGTATTATTCTCTGTAATTGGGTTACATGAAGACTTATGGTTAAACGCTTCATGTAGAAGTGTGTTATGTTTGCCACGACATTCACGGCAGCGATTTTCTGATGTACATTCTTTATTCCCATGTGAATAAAGACAGTTTTTGCACAAATGCAATCGTGTAACCGTTTGTCGCTTTGCACTTGGTGTCATATTTAAAAACTTGCTGCAATAAAATATTCCGTGTGACTCTTTACACAACGGGCATGTTTTGTCGACATAATTCCCCGAAATCTTATTTGCTGAATATTTTTTCTTGAGATTTGACGCTGATGAATTATGTTGCTTGCTTGGTTTGGAATTTTCCTTTTTCTTGCGCGAAGATTCCAATGCAGTGAATCTGCTCTCTAAGAAGCTTAGAAACTCCGACAATTTTGGCAGATCTCTTGGCTGCGGTTTCCAAATAATGGTCATGAGTATCCGCATCTAATTTTAGTAATAAAAAACGCACGATGAATGGTTCCCAGCTGTCTACATCAACGCCTAGGTTCCTTATCGAGTTTAAACACTCTAATGTAGTATCATGCATATTCTTTAACTGATGGACGTTTGACTGTTGAACTACTGGAAGATTTAGTATGAGGTCTAAGTGAGATTTAAAAATCTGCCACGTGTTGTTGTACCTGTTGTTCAATATCTCCCAGCACACAATGTAACTGTCGGAATTGATTTGTAGATGCTGTATCAAACGCTCAACTTCTCCCCGTACCGCTTTTAAGAAACTGCATCTTATGGGCGTTTGATAAGGAGACATTACTGTGGATAGCTTCAACAAACAAATCCTTAAAAGACACCCAATTTTGATAATTGCCATTAAAGAACGGGATGTCAATTTTTGGTGTCCAGTTTTCCTTGTGAACTGCAGACCCTAATTTCCTGTTAATTGCATTGTTCAATTTATTGTAAATAGTTTCTTGCTTTGTAAAAGACACCTCATATTCTTGATTTGTACCTTCCAATTTGCTGTCTAATTCCCAATGTAAGGAACCTATGATAGACTATCGAGCCTGTAGAGTACGTAAGGCATCTTTTAACTCCCACTTTTCGGACATAATATCCAAATTTATCCCTGCCACAGTGCGTTGCAGGGCTCTGAAATTGCTTGCTTGCTTCTTCAATAGTTCATCAAGCTTGCTAGATGTACCTCTGGAGCATACCTCGGCGAGCGGCGATTGACGACCTACAAGATCTTCTTGCGCTGACCATGCAGGACCTTGTGCTTCCTGAGTGACTCCTCCTTGTTGTGGTTCCTTCGTCTTTGTCAACAATACTTGATATTGCTGATTAATGAGTGCCTTGGTCGAGATATATAGCTCTTCTGTTCGTTTGTATTTATGGCCACTAAAATACGGATGAGTCTTGGTTTCCTCCATAAGAAGGCGGTCGTGATTGTACTGGTAATCGGACCAATATTAATTTAATGTATCTAAACGTCGTTTGAAATAGTCGGCAGTTTTTCGATCTACTGAATCCTTTTTGACATTTGTAGCCAACTTTTGGATGGCTATGCAAAGCTCGTCCTGGTTTGCATGTATGGCCTCCATGATGAAGACTTAGTGAAGTAAGAAATAATTGGAAAGACCTTACTTGAATGTCCTTGATGACTGCTTACTGGTTCTTGGTGATTGCCTGAGACATCTGCTAGTCTCACCTCCTGACGACACAACAAACCTTGAGACACCTGTTAGTCCCAAAGTCCCTGAACCCTGATGCCTAATGCCTTCACTGAACACTGATAGTTTATGGGTCCTTGCTGACCCTGAGACACCTGTTAGTCTCTAACCACACTTAGCTCCTGATGGTTTGTGGGCCCTTGTTGACCCTGAGACACTTGTTTGTCTCGAAGTTTGATAGTCACTGAGCACAACACACTTTAAGTCACTGGATAGCTTCCCGCTACGTCTACGCGCGCGAAATGGACTATATAGCGTGCGAAGCTTAGGCTCAAAGGACCAAAAAGAATGTATGAGCTCTTGCTAGATCACACACTACTTTTAGATGATGTGGGCGGTATAGAATAAAAGATGGTACAAACACACGAACTAATTCTCTAATTAACTTAATGATTAATCTGACTGACCATTAATCACACCGGAATTCTGGAATGGAATTGAATTTGGCACAAACGACATATCAGACCCTTCTTAAAGAAGAGTACCACCACGCCTCTGCTCCACGCCTGTGGCGTTTTTCCCTCGAGTATGACGGAATCAAATAGCTTCTGAAGGGCCTTAAGGACCGGTTTTCCACCCGCCTTCAGAAGTTCGGCCGTAATTCCGTCCTCACCCGACGCCTTGTTGTTTTTCAGCTGCTTCAGAGCCATCCTAATCTCGTACAGGCTGACGTCCGGGATAGTTCGGTAGTGTCGAGTTAATCTAGCTCTTGGGTCGTTTACTAGATTTGCAACGGGTTTAGCAATAGACGTGTATAACTGTCCATAAAAAGCCTCGATCTCTCCCAGAAGCTCCGATTTGACGGATATGACTCTGCCATCGTCGGTCTTCAGTTTCGTGAGCTGGCTTTGGCCAATAGACAGATCTCGTGCAAATACTTTAGAGCCCTTATTCCGCTCAATCGCATCCTTAATCCTTGCGGTATTAAAGCGGCGAAGGTCGCGTTTCAGGGACTTCGAGATTTGTCTATTGAGCTGCCGGTATATGCACGCATCGTCTGAAGACTGCAGAATCATCTCACGCCTCTTCTTCATTAGCTCGAGGGTCGGATCAGAGAGCTTCTTGTTCTTATTTGTACGGTGAGTCTTGAAAAACTTAGACCCAACCGTATGGACAGTTTCCACGAACCCATCGTTATATTCATCCACGGGGCTTCCTAGGCACTCAAAACGATTGTGGAGTTCGAGCTGAAAGCTCTCGGGGTTTTGGATCTGGATCTGTGCTGGACGTAGCGTAGACTTCATCAGTCGAGACCTTTCAAGCTTAATGTTAATATTCAATGTGCCTCTTACCACGCGGTGATCACTTCCAGTTTTCACCGCGTTGATCACAGAGACATCATTGAATATTTGCTATTTCGTCGACAGGATGAAGTCAATCTCATTTCTAGTTGCACCGTCAGGACTTTGCCAGGTCCACCTTCCATGCTCACGCTTTTCGAAGAAGGAATTCATCATATAGAGGCCCTCCCTCTCCATAAAGCTAGCCAGTAGGTGACCCCGGTGATTCCGACGTCCAAATCCAAATTGCCCCACTCGCAGCTCGTCACCGTCTCGTTTGCCCAGTTTCGCGTTAAAGTCCCCCATGACCACGGTGAAGTGAGTCTTAGAACCATGCATGGCTCTTGATATATCCTCATACATGGATTCTACCTCGTCGTCGGGATGTGTCGAGGTCGGGGCGTAGACCTGTATGACCTTCAGCGAATATCTTGATGATATTCTGAGTATAAGGTACGCCACCTTGGTCGACACACTCTCGATCTTCACCACATTGTTCACAAGGGACTTGTGGACGATAAACCCGACACCACCCTGTGACTGCTGGTCACCCTCCCGGAAATAGAGCAGGTTACCGGATTTGAGAATTATCGTATCCTCCCCCTGTCTTCGGGCTTCAGACAATCCCACAATACTCCATCGCAACCTGTTCAATTCCACCTCAAGTTCGGTGATCTTCTCGTCAGTCCTCAGTGTACGCGTGTTAAAAGTTGCCAGGTCTAGTCGTTTTATAGACGGGTAGCCAGATCTCATCCGGAGATTCTTCGCAACCCTTGCCTCGTCGTGGCCTTGACCGCTACCGGAGTCAAGGGTAGACGGGCTGCCGGGCACTAGGGGCCATTTTTTTCTTTCTGCTTTTCATTTTGGGGGGGTTTGCCATAATCGTCACGCTTGGCAGACGGGTTGGCGATCGCAGTTTGGTTGTTGTAATGCACAGAGGATGCTGCTGCCCATTCTCTGGTATGTCCCTCAAATTCAGAATGCAGAATAATAAAAAATTACTTTCACGACGGACTTGTAATTTAACACATATAGCGGTTACGCAATGTATCCGATCCGAATGGATCTGTTTTGAATTCGTTCGGACAGAGTTCGAATCTAGTACGAACCGCTACTACAAGTAGTGCTACGGCTCTAACCGATATTACGCTAATTCGGATCGGACGCGATGCGGACGAAGAGTTTTTTCGAAAAGTTGACATACTATCGTGACGTATTTTATATAATACAATTGAGTTTGGAATTAGGCGGAACAGAGAGTAAAGTCCCGCACACCTCAGTTGAAAAGGGAGAATCCTCCGACCAGACGGGATGTTATGTCTGGTGGGCTACTGCCCTATAGATGATTTCGGGCTGTTCTATATGTTCTAAACGTGCGGAGAACTTTGATTGCGCGATGCAGGATTAGTTTTTATGTGACGCCATAGATGTCGCTACATCACTCCCCTCCGGAGAGCGGAGATCGATGGTTCTTGATGCTTCTTGATGCGTGCCAGGCCAGTGATAGGTTGGTTCCAGTGGGTCGGAACCGAATGCCGCATAGTTCTCTGTGAGTCGGAACTGTCTGCGGTGATGCCCCAGTGAGTCGGGGTGGTGCTATCCCAGTGAGTCGGGATGATGCCCCAGTGAGTCGGGGTGATGATGTCCCAGTGAGTCGGGATGATGCTGCAGGCTCCAATGAATCGGAGTAGTGCTGCTGGCTCCAGTGAGTCGGAGCGGTGCTATGCGATGTAGTGGCTTGACTGCTTGCGCCGACCAGGAGAGGTTCTTCATAGCTCTTCATGTGACTGGCCGAAGGTGCGGTGTGATTAGCAGCCAAGGTCGCTGATGAGGCTGAGGGTGATGACCAGGTATGACCAGGTAGGCATGCTGGTGGTCAGGATACCCTATAAAGCCGTGGGTGCTGGCTGTATGGCTCGCTGCTCGAAAGCTTGAGGAAGTGATGATGACGTCACGAAGTAGTGGCTGCATGAAGGCTGCGCTGACGTTCATGTCGAGGGTCACCAGTTTGGAGGTATGCGGAACAGAGAGTAAGGTCCCGCACACCTCAGTTGAAAAGGGAGAATCCTCCGACAAAGACGGGATGTTATGTCTGGTGGGCTACTGCCCGATAGATGATTTCGGGCTATTCTATATGTTCTAAACGTGCGGAGAACTTTGATTGCGCGATGCAGGATTAGTTCTTATGTGACGCCATAGATGTCGCTACAAGAGGTTCAGACACATGTTTGCCACATACTATGGCGTGCTAACGAATATGATATAGATCAACTCACCGTATATAGTACAAGATGGCTAAAGGGCGTGAGCGTGGCCGCTTCTGACACGCAGCCTGCCGCCGCACTCACTCGCCCTAACCTATAACACACAACAATATTGTTTTAACATTACCTGCTAGCAAATGTCAAATTATATGCCATGCAAACCTAAAGTAAAGCAAGTCATTAATGCCCAAGGCTCTAGCCAGGCAGTAATACTTTATTGAATTTCATTACTGTGATTTGAACTTGGAAACTTAAATATTAGTATGATGATACACTTTAACATAGAGGAATCCAAAATAAGAACTTGTTCGGAAATCGAACTGGCCTCTACGAGTAAATACAAAAATAGAATACACACATTTAAAAGAAAGGCGCGTGTGTCAGCCGAGTAAAGGTGCATTCTCACACATCAGTCACAGTCAAGTCACCGACGTCATCGGATCGGTGACAGTTTGTGTACGCATCCACAAACACCAGTCACCGTCACGTCGTTCGTCAGTGATTAGGTGTGTGTCACGCTACAGAACAGATACTGCCCGGACGGATAAAATGTAAGACAATGCCGGTAGCACGACGCTGACTGAACTGAGACGTGACGATCCCGGGTGTGTGGGGATAATAATTAATAATAATAATTTAATAATTTATTTATTTAAGCACTTTTACAAAGATATAAAACAAACTTAAGAATACTTGGTAGTACTAATTTCTAAAAAGATTGGCTTAATTATCTAATTATATAAAAACTAGTTTAATTTACACATGTTTATATTGACCTATTATGGTGTATTAGTACTGTCATTACAACTTGTAGCGACTTGCCTGAGCTAGGTTAACAAAAACCTGTGTTTCAGGCCATCACTAGACTAAGCGATCAGTATATTTTGGTCTACATTTAATTAATTTTTAAAGAATAATATGCTAAAAAAGGATAAAAGTATGATACTTGTATGGAAATATTATTTGACGTGCCTGACGGGTGACGTCACTGATAGATCACGTGCCGGTGACTGACGTGTGGGGACAAAGTCATACTAGGAGTATAGAAACGTTTTTTTTTAAACTTGGCCGGTGACGTGACCTGACGGTGACTGGTGTGTGAGAATGCACCTTAACAGCAAATATATTAACAAATTAATCTTTCCACAACTGGTTTAAAGTGTTAAATATTTTTAACTTTATATTTGTAACTTTTAAATGTTATTTTATATTGTAAATACTAAAGTCAACTACTTAACTGTAACTCCAACTTTGTTATGTTATGGTTTTGATACTATTGGTTTTTGATTTCCTCACAGTAGAGTACTCTCCTCGGAGACAAAGGTGCCTTCGCCTTGGACTAGCTTGAATTATGCCATTCAAGATTCATAGCTTAATTCCTTCGCTTTGCTTGGAAGTAAACACTTAATACCCTCGCTTTGCTCGGGTTTGTACAATTGTATTTTATACAATCCTGCTGACTGACATACCTGAGACATAGCTGCGCTAACAGCAGCCACGCATGCGCACGATGGTCGGCCAGCGGCACGCGCGGGCGCTGCGTGGACAGGGACGACGCGCCGTCCGACAGCGCGCGCTCGATGCGGTACACTCCCGCTGACTCCGCACGGATCGACGCTGTCATGAACAAATAAATATCTTTACATACTATGTAATCATTAAATGTCTCATTCAAATAGGATTTTACTTAGTCGTCAGTTTAGCTAGACAAAAGGAAGGCTAACAACGGATGCAGGTATGAAACTCAACAGTCACATTTTAGAAAGTTGGGAGAAGTCAGGATGCTAAAGGTAACATATCGCATCCTGGGACTTCTCCCAAGTTTCTTACTGTGATCTCTCAAAAGCATTTCGACTGCGTTAACCATAATACTCAGATCTGTAAATTGACTGTTACGGAATTCGTGGATCAGCTGCTGATCTTGTAATTTGCTATTTATCTTAAACGCACCAAAAAGTTACTGTTAATGGGGTGGCGTCCTCAGCATCTTTAATAAGGATAAGCGTGCTTCAAGGAACAATTTTTGGCCCTTTCCTTTTTCTAGTTTATATTAATTACTTTCCTTAAATGATTGCAAATATATCCGATAAATTATGTTTGTTGATGACACGTCTCTTAATTTTAAAATTAATAGAAAAGATGTTTTACGTGGCAACGAAATTTGGCTCTTGTTTAAGCTAATAACCTCTTACTAAATGCGAACGAAACTTTTTTTTTTTTATATATATCCCTATCCTATTATTATATCCCTCAAGTTCACCTCAATATAATCCTTTACCGCAAAACATTTCATATTAATGCGGAAACTATACTTTTAGGTATAATTATCGATTTAAAATTGCATTGGCTCTCGTATAGAACTTTTTCAGGGAGACTAGCTGGCTCAGCTGCATAATATATAGTACGTGCTCCATCGTCGGCCACATCATCGCTTTCCATTAGGTGTGATAGCAGTAAAATGCGAGCTTAACCATAAAAAAATTATAATAATAAGGCTTGGCAGACGTAGCCACAGCTAGGTAGTTTACTGTGTTTATTTCCACAGTATTATGGCATTATGCTGTGGAGATCTGCAGCTAATGTAGAATCAATTTTCATATTACAAAAGAGAGCAATCCGGGCTATTTATAAAATGGGTCCTCGCGAGTCCCTTAGAAACACATTAAAAGTAACTGATGTATTGATTCTGCCTTCACTTTAAATCTTAGAATGTATTATGTATGTTAGCAAAAAATTCGACTTTTCAAAATTAGAAACGATCATCAGTGGAAACATTATAAGGTTGATTATGCTTACGCTATAATATTGTAATACGGAAATACTATAAAATCAATAAGTTTAAAAAAAAAAAGTATCCATGGGGTTTATTGCCGGTTCTTGTCCATCGGAAACGACAAATTGGAACCGTGCACTACGTTTTAACGTTTTATAAGTGTTCATGTAAGCCTGAATATTAAGTTTTTAACAGTAATATTTCCACGTGATACCAGCCTTCAGAATTTCAAGTTATAAAAGGTTTACATCGTCATCTCACAATATTTATCGATCCAAAGGTCCTAATAATGCCTTCCATTATAAGAACCAAGGGTCACTTGGGACACACGGAACTAAAGACCCAACCTAACGACTGAAATATTTACAGTGACTTTCTACCGTTATTAGTTATGTTAGTAGAATATAGTGGTATATTATACATACCGCCGTCTCGATTGCTCTGCGTGTCGTCGTGCTGCGAGTCGGACATTGCGTCCAGCTCCGCGTACCCGTTGTGTTCCGTCTCCAGTTCCGACTCTGTACTGTTCACTAGTGATAACAGTTCTTTTCCTGTCGCTAACGCCTCCTATAAGTAATAAGTTTATTATTACCACATCTGGTGTCACAGTTTTATGTTTTTCACTTAAACACAATATCAACAAGATGAAAAGCGCGGCCGTCGGGTTGTAGTTACCTCAGGAGTGTCCCACGTGAGCTGAAGCGTGGCTAACGCCGCTAGCGGCCAGTCGGCGTTGGGATAGTGATGGCGGGCGAGGCGCGCGGCGTGCAGAGCGCGCGCGCCGCGCGTGCCGGCCGCGGCGCACGACCACAGCGCGGCCGCCACGCGCAGCCCGCCGCCGCACTCTGCGCGCGCCCACAGGCACGAGCGCGTCGCGTCCTGGAAGGAACCACGCACTTACACAGATACACGGAAGTCTTATTATAATGCTAGGCTGCAAACTTTGTGATTGCAGCAGAGGCGTGAGGGGGGGGGGGGGGACTTTCAACCGTTTCCGTGAGAAAATGAAAAGAAATTTAAGTTACTCCTTGAAACATCAGCTTTCCGTTAGTGAAAGTCTCGATCTTTGTGAGGTTCAGGCGAAAGATTGCGAACTATTTTAAATTTGGCTTGTGCTGCGGGGTGTGAAATTTACCGGTTTTGGGAAAAATATAGATTAACTCTTCTTTTAAGAGGAAGGTTTGCACAATACCTGGTAATCCTTGGCACAGCTTAGCACACACAATACCAGTTTAAAAAAAAAAATGAATACTAGTGTGTTGCTTTCTCCATCAACATCTTGGCTTTATCTTTTATCTCTACTTTTCCTTTAACCTTTTCGCCGCCAACGTGCACAAAACGCAATGCCTCACCGAGCGCCAAGCTATAAATGTATAACTAAATATACAGTAAACAGTAGTGATGGGGATATCGTCATATCGATGAATAAGATTTGTACGCGTAAAGTTAAGATTTAAAGTTGATTTTACGAATATAAATAAAAACTGATTAAATATTTCCAGATTTGTTTTATTTTACGGATACTGTAAAATAAAACAAATCTGGAAATATTAATAAGAAAAAACAGTATAAATTATGAGTATCAAAGAAACTAATACATAACTCAATTAGAACTATAAGGAATGGTGTACATCTCTATTTGTTTCATGATCTCATTCTTTAACTTCATATCAAGTTATTGGCACTGAGGGCACGTTGAATTCGATTCTGATCAGGGATGGGGTCTATGGTCTTTCTTTCTTCTATTTTTGTTTATTCCTGTGTTTTTTTAATAACTTCAGTCAACGTTTTTTACCGTAGGTATATAAGTGGCAGAATTTTTAATTGTTTTTAAAGTGTTTTTTGAAATGGAATTATCTTCTGGTTCAATGTTCTCCACAAAATACTCCGAGTCCGATTCCACACCTTGCAAAATTTTGAGAAGTTCGTCCGAATCAAGTTCTTCACTCATTTTTCTATTTGTTATCAAGTGAAAGAAAGAAAGATGCGTGCGCGCGAATCCGATTTTGTGCTGCACTATGCCAAAGTGACCTTGACAGCCGCACGCCTATGACGTCACTGACCAACTTCTATAGTAGTTCATGGCACTCGGTGGCGCACAGGGGCATAGACGACCAATTGTTTTGTAGAGAAGGGAAAATAACTATCGACAAGAATTGGTAACAACTTTATAATTACGTATCGGCATCTACCTGAAGGTCGAAATTCATCTACTATCCTTTGTAATGAAGTAGATAACTAAGTTCATATTTTATTGACCTCAAATTGTTTTCGATATTCGTAACTTTCTGTATTTATAAATATTTCAATGGTGAAATCAACCTTTTACGGCACATCACTGGCCAACTTGATATGAAGTGATTGGCGTTCTGAGGAAAGTAACAAAATTCGGAGTTTCTGTTTTTGCCGATTTTAGGACAAACTAGGGCTTATTTTGTGTAGAAAAATAAAAAACAGGGTAGTAGACGGTGCTATCTTAAATAATAAAATGAAACAAAGCTTTTAATCACAGTAAATTTATTTTAATAAGATAGTTAAAATGAACAACTTCTATAGAAGTTGTGGCGCTGGTGGCACGAAAATCCCGAACTTCTATAGAAGTGCTTGGCGGTGAAAAGGTTAAAAATGGGAGTATGTGTGAGTAAAATTTGATACTGTGTGTAAGTACTCTTTCGGGAATTTGTTCTAATATAATGCTTGACTTTGGAAAAAGTATGAATGAAATGAAATTGTTTGTGTGTGTATGCGCGTCGTTTATTTTTCTGAAGTGATTAAATTTTGAAATGAATTCGGAAACGCATATCTTCATTGTGAGATGTGTGAGGAACGATTATACTCAGCAATGCAATACTTTCTAGATTTTGAGATAAATATGATCGCGTAACTTAGTTGATAGAATTAAAACAATCACCAACTTTAAACGTTCATGTAATAAAATATTTTTTAATAATTTTGAAGTAGACTACAATTTTATTTTTTTTTCAATTCTTGTACATAAATAAAGTAAATTAAAATTCAGGATTTTTTGGTAAAACTAATTGATCACAAATGACTTTTATCAAAGCCACTGGAGGTATGTCATTGCTAATACTCGTATGTATGTATTTGTAAATCTATCGAGTAATAATATGCCTTTATATTTGTTTTCTGTTTGTGGCTAGAAGAAGAGCTATGGCTGTTTACATTGTGAGTACTTGCTAAATATTATCAACATCGTAAGCAATTTGTAATTAGTCTCCACTAGATGGCGCACAAACGATACAGTTCGAGTGGAAGCAGAAGTGGTCAGCTAAAATGATGTGACCGTAGCGAATTTAGCGAGCAAGAGTTGACACAAAAATGTCCTTACAAGGCTCTTATATATTTTTTATTCGGAATACTAAGAAAGTATGTAGTAGATAGGTGGAGGTTCCTTGGCTTGCCCTGGTCTGATCTATTATATTGTGAACGTGTTGTTGTATTTCTCTCTCTAGATTTTAATTTCGAACATGTGACTTATGCAGATATTATTAAGACGTTTAACCCCTTAAATTTTAAAAAGACTGCAGATTTATGGGGTGATTCTATGGACGTTGTTAAGTCTATAATCCACATTGTCGCTCCTTCTTTAGCTTTTATTTTTAATAACTGAATCGATCGCGGTGAGTTTCCTGACCTAATGAAGAATAGTAAAGTAATTCCATTGTTTCAAACGGGTAGTACATCTGACCTCACGAATTAGACCCATTTCAGTGTTACCCACTTTTAGTAAAATATTTGAAACTTATTTTAGAGCAACTACAAAGATTTTTGAACAGACATAAATTATTGCATACCAAACACTTTGGTTTTACAAGGGGTCGTTTAACAACCGATGTGTTGAACTTTTAGGACATATTTATAATGCATGAGAAGACAAATGCGATGCCCTGAGCATTTTTTGCGATGTGTCTAAGGCCTTCGATTGCGTTCTCCATGGAACATTAATCAGGAAACTACACCATTACGCAATCCGGAACTCCTGGATCTTCTTACATCATATCTGAGTGAAAGGATTTAGAGAGATGATGTAAACGGAAAAAGATCTCCCGGATCTGTAGTAAAAATGAGTGTCCCCAGGCCCATTTTTGTTTCTTAAATATATAAACGACTTACCTCATAAAGGATAACCATAATATAGTGTTGTTTGCAGACGAAACTTAACTTTTGTTTAAACTTAAACGTCAGCAACCGGTTACTGACGATATAAATATAGCTCTTTCAAAAATAGTACACTGGTTTAATGTTAATAAACTACTTCTTACTGAAAAAAAATAACAAATATATTAAGTTTGCCTCATGTTAGGCGAGTAGAAACTAGTGTGCTAATAAAAGGTAAAGAGTTGAGTCCTGAAGATAATGCAGTGTTTTTGGGCATAACTCTAGATGCTAAGCTAATATGCAGTGCAGATGCAGTGCTAAATTCGTCGCCATCGCATGCTTTTGGATTATTACAGGCGAACGTTGCAGTCTGCTCGACTAAATTTAACTTTAAACATATAAACCCCATAACAGTAATAAAAGCTTTTAAACAAATCAAGGTTAAATTGACTGAAGATCTATGGGGTATGTCTATCAAGGTTTGTACCGCAATTATTGAGGCTATAGCGCCGTACTTAGCTTTGATATTTAATTTGTGTATAGATCAAGGAGTCTTTGCGGATCTAATGAAATATAGTAAAGTGATACAACTTTTTTAAATCCGGGGACAGTAAAGACACTAATAATTATAGGCATCTTCTGCGACCTGTCTAAGGCGTTTGATTGTGTGGTTCATGAAACATTACTCCTGAAACTTAAGCATTACGGACTAGGCAAAACAGCGTTAAGCTTATTAAAATCTTATTTGAATGACAGACAGCAACTAGTTCAAATAAACGGTGTCAATTCGTCTAGATTAAATGTGAAAATGGGGTACCCCAAGGTTCAATTTTAGGTCCTTTTTATATTTTTAGTTTATATTAATGATTTAAAGTATTAGTTGCAAAACAAACTTAATATGGTGTTGTTTGCCGACGACACTTCTTTGATTTTCAAGATAAATAGAAAGACTAATAATCTTGACGACGAAAATAACGCCCTACTGCAGGTCCAAAACTGGTTCACTGCTAATAATCTAGTTCTAAATGGGAAAAAAACGAAATGCATAAGATTTTCCTTACCGAATGTCAAGAGTAGTGATTGTGACATAATATTGAACAATGAGAACGGATTACGCTTGACTCAAGGCTACAACGGGGTCCTCATTTAACATCTCTTGCAGGACGGCTTAGCTCAGCTGCATATGCTGTTAGAAAAATCCGCCAATTTACGGATGTTGATACCGCTAGACTAGTGTATTTTAGTTATTTTTATAGTATCATGTCATACGATCTCTTACTATGGGGACGGGCTGCAGACATCAACTCAATTTTTATTCTACAGAAATGAGCTATCAGAGCTATTTACAATCTCCGCCGGTGCAATTCTCTAAGGGAACTGTTTAAGGATATTAACATTTGACGCTGCCTTGTCAATATATCAATGAAAACATCATGTATGTTAAAAAAAATCTTCATCTTTTTAGCAAAAGAGGTGATTGACATAATTATGCTACAAGAAATAGGAACCAATTAAGTCAACCAGAGACTGGCTAAAGTGGCCTCTTCTTTCATGGGGTACTGTTTGAAATGTTATAATAATTAAATTAATTAATTACCTATTTATTTCAAGTACCAAAAACTCATTTTAGTTATTTATACAAAACAAAAAAAAAATACCTCCCCAAATATTAGATATATATTAGATATTAGAACTCAATGAAACGAAATTTAAATCTTGTATTAAACGCTATGCAGGCAAGCATATTATAAGTTGGAGGATTATATTCTTGGCTTGGCTCAATGCTGGTCCAGCTCCACTACCACCGGGGTGTACAAATTGATTAGTTTTGAAACTATTATTATTATTCTTTAGTTTTTTTTTTTTAATTTGTAAAATTTGTAAAATATTATTGTAGTTAGTATTGTATAATGTAGAAGCACGTTTTTCAAAGTTTGTAAATGTGAGTACCATGGAGATATTTTATGGTTTTTAGGTTACTATTGGACTAGTTTGACAAAAATGAGCATGGCAGTTGAGTTTTTCATGCTCACTCAAATGTCTCACTGATGGTGGCGCGTGTGTTGGATCATTCGGTTCCCTTCAAAATGGTTGAGCAGAGTGGTGCTATATTCGCGTCATATCCGTGAACGGGCGTTGTCAGTTGAGACTGGTCATCTCTTAGCTGCCAGTAGCTATTTTAATATCTATATTTCGTTTTTATTTTTACTTTATTGATATTGTTCTCACATGATAGCGACAAGAAACATGTAACAGAGATATTTGTATTTGCAAAACATGATTGAAAAGAGTGTCCATGGAGTTTCTTGCATATTCTTCTCCATAGTGTGCCAATGTGCAATTAGCATAATTTTTTCTGACTGACTGACTTCTTGACATTTCAAAAGTGCCTGTAAATGGTTTATTTGAAATAAATGCTTATGAATCACAGTGGGGCCCACATAAAGATCAATTATCGAAAAAACTTAGCTCTGCAGCATACGCAGTCAGACAAATTCGAAATTTAACTGATGTAGAGACTGCCCATTTAGTTTACTTTAGCTTATTTCAATAGTGTCATCTCGTACGATATTCTACTGTGGGGAAATACCGATATCCAGCCAATTTTCGTTTAGCAGAAAAGGGCTAAACGTTCGATTTATAAATGAAGTCCCAGATACTGCCTCAGAGATAAATTTAAAGATATCAATATAATGACTGTACCTTCACAGCATATTTACTAGAATATTTTGTATGCCTATAAAAATATAAACATGTTTAAAAAATACAGTGATATTCATAATTTTAATACTAGAAACAAACACAAATTTGTGGTTCTTGCAACCAGGCTCAAAAAAATAGGGAGCTCATTTAGATGCCAATGTATACACTTCTATAATAAAATTCCTAGTCATATAAGGCTTAGTTACATTAATAAATTCTAATCATTTGTAAAGCGAAAACTTTGCCAAAAGGCTTTTTACACTGTACAAAACCATGTTGAGGACGAAAAGGCTTTGCATTGACCTGCTCCATGCACTACTGTTGTATTTTTTTTTTCTTTTATTTTTTTTTTTTCAATTGTGCTTTTTAATTTATTTTTTTACAATTTGACATTAATGTTTAGTTTTTACAATTTGACATTGTAGATTATTTTTCAATTTGCATGTTAAAATTATGTTTTGACTTAAATATTCACTTTGCTATAAAGTATTACATTTTGTAAACTATATATTTCCTTTTATTATCGTGAATTTGTGGACTATGTTGATTGCTTTTTTTTCTCTTTTCTTATCAGTAATTTTAACGTATGTCTGTCATTTAGAGTATTTTCTACGGCCCACCGAAATGTCCTTTCCTTGGTATTGTTCATCAAGTCGTTGAGGTCCTTAGTAGTCCTGAGTTGAGCTTTGCGAATACTGACAAATGCTTGTACTGACTGGACAGGTCCACTCAAATCTGTATGGTTCTCTCTTCAAAAGACCATCTCAGACAAATCTGCATGGTTCTCATGTGATTTGACCATTACATGTTTACTGTATGGGCTTTAAAAGAGACTTTGACCCCTGAGTTTGTTTCGGTGTTTCTTCACAGGGTAGTCAGCTAGGAAACACCAGCTTCATCTATCTATCATTCATCTATCGTTGCAGTTTCTATTCCCACTTTATGCAGAGCATTCGCAGCAATCCTACTACCCCACTCCATTAAAATTTATTAGAAATAGCGGGATAAAACTACACAAAAATATGTCTACTATACAATATTTGAATGTAATACCTAAGCCTCGTATTTTTTTTTTGAAATATATAAGCGATCGATACATTTTAAGACGAGCTGACGTATGAAACTTAAAAGAATGTCGCAGCTTATCCGAACAAAAATTAATATTAAATGAAATCTAGAAACGCAGCAAAACTGACTTTGAAATGGCGGCGCTTTTCTCTGCTTTGCTCGTGATGCGTTACAGTCCTCACCAAATGCTTTGATATTTTAGCTATCTAATGGTGTATTTATATTTAGGATGGAGATGATAGTTATGTAGCTGCAACACTAAACTGTATCCTCCAATTTTGTTATCATTCGGCAATGATGCACTTGTCGAGTCTCGAGCATCGACTCCGAGTCGCAAGCCTGTCGGTTTTCTATCGTTTTCATTTCGGCGTGTGCACTGGAATTGCACAATTTACTTCCGCCAAGTCCGTTCCATCATCGGACCACTAAACGTACGGCGTTGCGAACCGGTACAAGGTGGACATCCCGCCCATACGTACAAAGCGTTCAAGGAACATATTCATTATACGTACAGCTAAGGAGTGGAATTCCCTGCCAGAGTCTATGTTTTCTGATAGCTATAACCTAGGAGTATTTAAGTCAAGAGTGAACAGGTTACTTTTAGGCAAGCGTGGGCACATCATCGCTTATCATCAGGTAAGATAGTGGTTAAACGTGAACCTATAAATAATTTGAAAAAAAATAAGAAAAAGATTTGCTGCCTACTAAGGAAGCAATGTTAAAGACGGATTCACTTAAAAAAATAACATTATTACTCACCATGGCCTCGTTCAACATGCCGAGGTGCATGTACTGCAGCGCGAGGTAGTAGAAGGCGAGGTGGTCGTTGTCGTCCAGCTCCACCGCACGGAGCAACAGCTTCAATGACGTGTCGTTTGCTATCTCCTTATCGACGCGGGCATTCGTTTTCTGTGAGACAAAAATATGTTAGAAAAACATCATTCAATTAAATTCATTCATAATTTTTTGACATTAGCCTAGATGGGCACTTAATAAACGTCACAAGATAGTGCACGGTACCAATTGGTCGTTTCCTATAGAAGAAAATCAGCAAGAAACACTTAAAAGAAAGATCGATTTTTACAATATATTCATATAACAATAAAAAAAAAAACGACAAACACGAAAGTCAGAAAAAAAACATCAAATATCTCAACATCATAGTTGTGCGGCACCACAACGCGTCATGTGGCTAAAGCCTTAACCCAGCTATCAACGAAACTTGTTCGTGGGAGTTCTTGGTCGTGGCACAGAATAAGTAATAGTACAAGTACAGAAATATCACTCTTCGAAAGAAAACATGCTAATATACACCTACTAACAACGTTCCTAATGTTCATAAAAAAAATCGCACGGCACGGAGGTAACCTTCGTTATATTTGCCTACAAGAACAGTCGCGCTCGTAACGAATCAAAATACACCTTAAGACCACCTACCAGGAGTCAATTTTATTCTCTCGTTGTGCGCCTTTGAACAGGTCGCTCTTGCTTTAGGGTTAGGAGTTGCGTGTTTTTGAATAATGTGAAACAGGTACCTAAGTATTATACCATAAAATATATTCAGATTTTTTAAAATTATTTAGTAGATAGGTACCTAATTGATTTGTTCTTCTCATATAAGCGTAAAGAGATTGTTTACATTTAATTAGGAGATACTTAATTAAATGTAAACCATCTCTTTACTTTTTTCTAAACCAATTAAATAAAATTAAAATGAAGTGGATATCATTTTGTTGGTTTTGTGTGTGCGTTAGCTTTGCGTTCATAAGTAATTTTTAAAAGGTGGTAGACCATTTAAGACCTTATTATAGGTACATAATAATTAACATTTTGTAAGATGTAATTCCAGTATATGTTGACCTTGCATTAGTATGGTAGACATTAGTACTGGGTCGTCTACTTATATTGAATGATCTTTAAGTTCATTGACTTTTTACGTGAAAAATGTCGCAAATATTTGGAATAAAAATTCGAGAGAATATTCAATAGAGTTCGAAAATAATTTTATAAGCGCGCGTCAAGCGGCAGGTCGAACACGCGTGCGACACTCCTACTGAACTAACTACGAGTGCAGCGTAGGTACAGATTTATGCCTACAGTGTGAAGTGCGCCAAGCCTGGTCGTAATAAAGCTACACAGCATGACCTACTGCAGTCATAAAGTAATGCGCAGTGGTACTGACAGACCTGAGCCTTCATCTGGTATCCAATGCCGGTGTACAGACAGCAGCGCGCCAGCATGCTACCAGCTCGTTTGTCTTCTATCGCCAGCGCTTCTTCCGCCATCTCGATGCCTTCTTCTATCTGTACAGAATAAAAGTCATTAATGTTACATTTACGTTTTTTAAGTATTTAAATTTAACGCGTTAACTGCGTGGATTTTATCTCAGTCGGCACGTAAATAGACGCTGGATGCATAGACCCCAAATTACGTGTAAACGCAGTCAACAAGTCTCAGTGCTCGGCCAGGCTGGCACAGTGCGGGTAGCGGTACGGTTGCTCGCACGCGCACGTTGTGCCTGCCCGCACTCGAGTCATCGTAATAACGCGTGCGGTTACCTCCAACTAGTTTGCAATTCCCACGCGGGTTGCTGCTCGCTATCCGCGCACCCACTGCGGCCACTTGTATGAACAAGCTATGGCTTTAAATATACGCGCGCATCCGCGTCTAGCATGCCGCGCCTCGCCCGTGTTCTTCGGACACCCAAATGAAGTTCTTATGTTTGAGGCCGTGGCGCCACGCCCGCTCCTCGCCCGCGTTTGCAGTTTGGCCTAGCACTAGCCACATTTAAAACAAGAATCAGTATATGACGCGCGTACCCATCCCATCCTGTAGCACGTGTTAGCGGCAACAAGGCGTAGCGGCGTGTCGGTCGGGCACAGCGGGGCCGCGCGCCGCGCCACGCCCGCCGCACGCACCCCTGCGCTCCATGCGCTACTCCCTGAAATACAAAATCCTTGCATTATATAATTGATATTTATTACTAAAAGCATGCAACCAGAGCTACTTAAGTTAATTTAGAAACTAACATAGGTAACAAATGAGTGTGTATACATACCGGGAATAACATATATATGCGTGTGGGGCGCGGGCGGGGCGGGGCGCGCGGGCGCCGGTGCTGCGGCGGCGGTACAGATGTGTGTGTATACGTACCGGGAGCTATATGCGTGTGGGGCGCGGGCGGGGCGGGGCGCGCGGGCGCGGGTGCTGCGGCGGCGGTACAGATGTGTGTGTATACGTACCGGGAGCTATATGCGTGTGGGGCGCGGGCGGGGCGGGGCGCGCGGGCGCGGGTGCTGCGGCGGCGGTACAGATGTGTGTGTATACGTACCGGGAGCTATATGCGTGTGGGGCGCGGGCGGGGCGGGGCGCGCGGGCGCGGGTGCTGCGGCGGCGGTACAGATGTGTGTGTATACGTACCGGGAGCTATATGCGTGTGGGGCGCGGGCGGGGCGGGGCGCGCGGGCGCGGGTGCTGCGGCGGCGGTACAGATGTGTGTGTATACGTACCGGGAGCTATATGCGTGTGGGGCGCGGGCGGGGCGGGGCGCGCGGGCGCGGGTGCTGCGGCGGCGGTACAGATGTGTGTGTATACGTACCGGGAGCTATATGCGTGTGGGGCGCGGGCGGGGCGGGGCGCGCGGGCGCGGGTGCTGCGGCGGCGGTACAGATGTGTGTGTATACGTACCGGGAGCTATATGCGTGTGGGGCGCGGGCGGGGCGGGGCGCGCGGGCGCGGGTGCTGCGGCGGCGGTACAGATGTGTGTGTATACGTACCGGGAGCTATATGCGTGTGGGGCGCGGGCGGGGCGGGGCGCGCGGGCGCGGGTGCTGCGGCGGCGGTACAGATGTGTGTGTATACGTACCGGGAGCTATATGCGTGTGGGGCGCGGGCGGGGCGGGGCGCGCGGGCGCGGGTGCTGCGGCGGCGGTACAGATGTGTGTGTATACGTACCGGGAGCTATATGCGTGTGGGGCGCGGGCGGGGCGGGGCGCGCGGGCGCGGGTGCTGCGGCGGCGGTACAGATGTGTGTGTATACGTACCGGGAGCTATATGCGTGTGGGGCGCGGGCGGGGCGGGGCGCGCGGGCGCGGGTGCTGCGGCGGCGGTACAGATGTGTGTGTATACGTACCGGGAGCTATATGCGTGTGGGGCGCGGGCGGGGCGGGGCGCGCGGGCGCGGGTGCTGCGGCGGCGGTACAGATGTGTGTGTATACGTACCGGGAGCTATATGCGTGTGGGGCGCGGGCGGGGCGGGGCGCGCGGGCGCGGGTGCTGCGGCGGCGGTACAGATGTGTGTGTATACGTACCGGGAGCTATATGCGTGTGGGGCGCGGGCGGGGCGGGGCGCGCGGGCGCGGGTGCTGCGGCGGCGGTACAGATGTGTGTGTATACGTACCGGGAGCTATATGCGTGTGGGGCGCGGGCGGGGCGGGGCGCGCGGGCGCGGGTGCTGCGGCGGCGGTACAGATGTGTGTGTATACGTACCGGGAGCTATATGCGTGTGGGGCGCGGGCGGGGCGGGGCGCGCGGGCGCCGGTGCTGCGGCGGCGGTACAGATGTGTGTGTATACGTACCGGGAGCTATATGCGTGTGGGGCGCGGGCGGGGCGGGGCGCGCGGGCGCGGGTGCTGCGGCGGCGGTAGCCAGCGCGCGCTGGCGCCAGATGTGTGCGCAGCCGAATGAGAACTTCATTGCGCGCTCCAGAGACTAAAGACAGAAGAACCAGTATTTCAGACAAGTTTTCAAGACAGTTCTAATCGCATGGTATTTTGTAGTCGGGATCTGCAGCTGTAGAATCAATTTACGTCTTGCAAAAGAGAACAATCTGGTCTATTTATAAAATAGGTCCTCATGAGTCCCTTAGAAACATTCAAAGAAATTGATATAATGACTTTATTTTATATCTTAGGAAGTATTTTGTATGTTCGTTAAAACTTAGAACTTTTCAAATTTAGAAGCAATTTTCATAACAAAAACACGTGTAATAAATATAAAATTGTATTACCGAAATAGAGATTAGCTAAGGCAGGAAAGACATTCCTCATAACGCTTTTGTAACGACCTGCCAAAGTCGGTTGCAGAACTTAGCGAGGGAAAGTTCAACACAAGCGTGCCCTTACTAAAAAGGTGTACCTATAACAAGATACAACATAGTCTTTAACTACGTTGAAGAAACGCTTGTTTGGCAATGATTGCTTCTGCACATGAGGCTTCCCCGGTAGTTCATTAAATGCATTATCTATCTGTTTTATTTTAATGATCTTTATATAGGGTGACTGGTAATTAGTTTACGATACTTAAACACATGATTGTGCTCATGTGATGTATAACATTATCAGCTGACCCGGTGTGAAGTGCCGCCGGACCTTTGCAAGAACACCGAGTTTCCTACCTTGACTTTGGACTCAATGGACCGCCCAAAGTTAAGGTCTAAAGAAATTTTTAACTCCCAGGAGCAGAAGGTGGTCGATGCACTCTAAGAATACATTCTGAAAAGCAGGAGCCAAGCTGAACGGGCTCCTTTTGGCGGTGAACAGACATGCTTGTGTTTTGGCGGCGTTGAATCCCAACAGATTGGCTTCACCCCACTTGAATACTATATACTATACACCTAAAGTAAGACATTCGAACGCTCTACCATAGCCACTCTTTCGGTCCGGATTAGTTCCTTACTTGCCCGAATATTTGGCAAGTATCACTCTACAACTGCTTTTCGCAGACAATGCAGCCGATCATGATTAATTGCTTATCAGCGGAGAGCAGAAAGGTAGGGTTATCCTTGAACGCTTCGAAAACCAACATCTTAACAAATGGCGAAACCATAGATATTGTCGTGGATGGGTACAAATAATTGCACTGAAAATGAAGTAAATTGAAGGATCGCAATAGCATGGAAAAAGTATTGGAGTTTAAAAAAAAATATGAAGAATAAGAACGTAAACATTAAAACCAAGAAAAAGATTTATGAAGTAGTGATTCTTCCAAGTATAACTATAGATGTCAAACTTGGTCTCTAAAAAAGAAAGAGGAAGAAAAGCTAGCAGTCTGCCAGAGAAAAATGGAAAGAAGCATGTTAGGTGTCAAACTGGTGGATAAAATAAGTAATAAAAAAATTAGAGCAATAACGAAAATTCAAGACATAAGAGAGAGGATTCGGTTGCTGAAATGGAACTGGGCTGGTCATGTATGTAGAATGGAAAACGATAGATAGACAAAAAAAGTAACAGAATGGCTACCAAGAGAGGAAATAAGAAATAAAGGGCGACAAAGAAGTAGATGGAGAGACATATTTACACAAAAAGTTGGACATAGGGAACTGTGGAAAACACTGGGGCGGATTCGATGAGAAAAGCTAGAGATAGGGAACTGTGGAAAACACTGGGGGAGGCCTACGCCAAAGAGGCGACTACTACCTAAAAGTATTATTATTTTATTTAATGTTATGATTATTATGGATTATTGTTTTGGATTATTGTTATGGATTGTTATTGTCGATTATTATTATGAATTGTTATTATTATTATTGTAGATTATTGTTATGTGGGGCTTATTTCATAATTTGTTTTGTACGACATATAGGATTGGTATCTAATATAATCAATTGGCATTAATAATTAATTGACATTCTAATATATAAAATAAATTAAGAAATGATATGAATTATATTAAAATTATTTGTAAGTAGAAGCAAAATATGTAATGAATATAATTAATGATCGAATAATTCCAATGTTATGAATTTAATAGTTTTTAATTTTTCATAATATGTATAATTAATTAATTTAAAATGTTTTTACATGTTGTTGGATGTGGTAGTAGAATAAAAGGCTATTTTATTTTACTCTAAAACTGTGCTATCATCTGCATACCCATAGATACCGGACATCAGCAGATTGTTGATATACAAAAGAAGGAGAGAGAACAGACCCCTGAGAAACACCGGCTTTAGTCGTCACGGGCTCTGATGAGCATTCGTCGAAAACAAATCGGAAAGACAGTTCACTTACGAAGTCTTTTACCCAGTTAATCAAACCAGGCGAGAAAAGCCGAATGCTTACGCTCTTCAGCTTGAACGCAATCGGCCTCGGCAAGCCTTTTTATAATGTGGAGAAAGAAAAGAAGATTGTTTTTATCTAATACAATGAAATAATCCTCACATTAGAATAACAGAATCAAACAATGTAAAAAAAATAATAAAATTACAGAGAATTCACACTAAACTAAAAGTATATTTATATCAAAATATAAATATCATGAAAAGGTTCTAAAGACAGATTCCCAGTATCTCATGTGAAATCGGACTTCTCCAATTTGACGAACACAAATATGTATAAACAAGAAAATATAAGTGAATATCAAGTCAATAGATATGGCTAGCATGGCCCACTGACCTCTAGCACCAGACACAGCTGTCCCCAGCGCGTGGCCGCCAGCGCCAACAGATCCACGACACACACAGCGTTACGAAGCGCATGCGCCCGCGCAGCCTCGAACTCTGCGCTCTGAGATAACACAGCATCTCGAACTGCCATTGCTTCCCCAACCAATAAAAGTAACACCACCTCTTCGTACTCGTTTCTTGGTACAAACTGCAAAACAAAGAGCAATATTTTTAATATTATTAACATGAGCGTTTTGACAGGTGCCTGGACCTGACGACTCAGTACTGCCACCTGGTGAAGGTCATTTTAGGAAACTGTCATTGAATTAAAAAGCAAAAGGATAATTAACATTTTGATCAGAATTCATCAAGATACCAAGATATACTACCGCTCTAAAGTATTTCGGCCACTAACACAGCCATAAAAGTTGAATATTTATTAGTATTTTTTAGACATCTATCTATCGGAGTTTGGCGTGATCCTAGGGCGCTATGCGCATATTTTTAGACATTCCAAGAATAGAGCTACATTTTAGACTCCTCATTTTAGAGGCCTCAAAAACTTTCAGTTGCAGTTTTATTCATAAATCTTCCTGATATGTGTAACAGCATTTTTGAACCTTCCTAACAAGCAAATCCTATAGTGAATTCATTTGGTTTCCATACCAAGAGTGAAGAACCTATGTCCTGATTTTCAATATGCGCTGTTGATCTATTTCACTTAAAAAAATCTTGCAGTTTTGTTGTTTGTTTTGGATCTGTCTTGCTGAAATATAAATCTTGGACTAATTAAACGGGTTCCAGGATGTACTGCACTGTTCTCTAATATTTTGAAACAATCTTTATTTAAAATCCTTTCTATTTTCACAAGATCCCCGACGGTGGAACCACCATAATGGCCTCAAACAACCACAGACTCTCAACCCTTTCCGCTCAAATGTCGTCAAACAAAAACTGTAAAAAAAGTTTCAAATGAATCTAGAATTCTAGACCGATGAATCAAAGTCCAGAGAACATTTTACCAGTCGGCAGTTGTCCAATTCTAGTGTTCTTTAACCCAATTCTAGTGTTATTTTTATGCCAGCCCATCTCTCTGACAAACCATTGGGTTTGTACATGGGACATTGCCAGCTTATCTCTCTGACAAGCCCTATGCACATGGGTTGCCAGCCCATCTCTCTGACAAGCCCTATGCACATGAGACATTGCCAGCCTATCTCTCCGACAAACCCAATACACATGAGACATTGCCAGCCTATCTCTCTGACAAACCCAATATACATGGGACATTGCCAGCTTATCTCTCTGAAAAACCCTTTACACATGGGACATTGCCAGCCTATCTCTCAGACAAGCCCTATACACGTGGGACAGTACGAGTCCTTCCCTCTGGTAAGCTCGATACTAAAAGGCAAATTCACATGGAAGATTGCCCACCCATCTTGCAGCTAATCCCTACACACATGGAACATTGCCAGCTTATCTCTCTGACAAGCCTTATACACATCCAACGCTGGGCAGCGTTCTGAAAGGTGCGCAGTGTCTTCTCGTCCAACATACCAGTATCTCAAGAAGAAAGTCTATGACCAGTACGTGTTGCCAGTGATGACATATGGCCCTGAAACGTGGTCGGTTATAATGGGCCTCATTAGAAGGCTTAAAAAAAAACTCAAAGGGCAATGGCTCGGAGTATCCCTGCGTGATCAAATCAGAATCGCTAAACTTAACTGACAGTGGTCACATTGCTCGTAGAACAGATGGTTGATGAGGCCAAAAGCTTCTGGACTGGCTGGCCTCCCACAAAGTGGACTGAGTTAGGAGTTAGGGAGTTTATGAAATGTGGGACGTCCACTGTGCATTTCAGCTGAATTTATGAAGTATTTCTTGAGGCACGTACGTCGCAAGTTTAAACAGAAGCGTTAATGTAATCGTACCTGATTGATGGCCGCATATCTCTTGGGCTTCCAGGGCCCGTCGGACACGTGGTCCTCTCTCCGCCGCGACAGCGTGCCCTGGGGCGGCGCCACCGCCAGCTTCTCCGGCGCTTTGTACACCTGGGAAATTATTAGTTATGTTTACTGCTAAGCAGTATTAACGAAGAGCCTGGGCGGCCGCAACTACAGGCAGTATTGCGAGATCGAAGTGGATTGCCTGGCGAACGGTCCTCATTATGTCTTTAACCACTTGCGTCGGATTGGTCCGACGAATGTTTTCGCATCCTACAGTTTGCAACTGGGTACTCTATCTGGTTTAGCTCTTCAATCCCCATAGGTGACAGAAGAGCTGACGAGATGTGGAGTATTAAGTCGTGGATGTGCGATCCTGGCGGAAAAAAACGCGCGTGTTTGTCGGATATAGCCAACGTAGGCGGTTAAAACATTAACACGAGTGTGGACTAAAGGGTTGTACAAATTTAGAATAGGACTTGAATTTGATTGAAAAAGAATTTATAATTTTTTTATTTAGGGACATAATCCATGTAACATAATATATCCATGTACAGAAAGGCCGAAAATACAAAATATGTAGCGACGTCTATAGCGTCACATAAGAACTAATCCTGCATCTGCGTTTAGAACATAATGAACAACCCGAAATCATCTATCGGGCAGCTGCCCACCGGACATAACATCCCGTCTGGCCGGAGGATCCTCCCTTTTCAACGGAGGTTTGCGGACTTTACTCTTTGTTCCGCCTACCTCCGAACTGTGGTATAAAGATGGTGCCCCGTGTTTGACTGCATCACAGCAGATCCCAGAGACCTACGCCCCGAAGCTCATCTGGGTCTTCACAGTATTGTCAAAATTGCACAAAGGACGCATATCAGTGAATGTCACCGCTTACTCAAAGACACTGACTAACGGACCATGGCAATTCGGGGTACGGCTGTAACAGACGAAAAGTAGACTCCGCGTCAGCACAACATACGCGGTATACATCTATGGAGGTATGCGGAACAAAGTGTAAAGTCTCGCAAACATGCAATGGGCAACTGCCCACCAGACAAAACACCCGTCTGGTCGGAGGATCCTCCCTTTTCAACGGAGGTATGTGGGGCTTTACACTCGATTCCGCATACCTCTAAACATGTTTGATTGGCCTGTTAAGTAGCCTGTGGTCGCCGTCCCGCCCAAGACAAATGTTTGTGTAATGAACTCGATCATTTGTTCTGTGTATGTATTTAGAAACATATAAGTATGTTTATAAGTTATCTAGTACTCATAGCACAAGTTCTGCTTAGTTTGGTGCTAGAAGGCGATGTGAAAGTTTAAGGATATTATTATTATTATGTTAGCAGTAATGCTGTCTCTCACCTGCCCAGTGACTCCCCTCATGAGCACCTCAGCTAGTTGTCGCGTGAGCGTCAGTCGCAATGCTTGCGTCGATATCGACTCCACAGCGTTTAGCATCTCTCGATACCTGCAACGAAGTTAATTTCATGAAGAGACAAAAAAAGGTTGACTGGTAGAGAATGCCTTGTTGCTATAGTACCACTACTGTACATGAAGTTTAAATAAATAAATAAAAGGGAGACACTCGACATAGAGACCCCAAATAAGATAGTCACGGAGCTAAGACTGATGTGGACAATGTTTAAGATCTGAAAAAGTATCATGTTCAGCACTTGTTGACCAGACCAGTAAATATACCATTAATACTTCTAGTGAAGCAGAACTGGGCGGAGTGAAGCGGAGATGAGCAGTGAAAAGTGGCAAGTGTTTCCATTGAAGTGACTCCGTTCTATGCGGCTCGAGGCCGCGTGTTCATTTGTTTTATTTCAAAGTTCACTCCGCTGCACTTAGACTGTTTCTACTGACGCAAAGTGGAGAATTATAGCACTGTGATGTGCCAATTCATGATCCGTTCTTCTCCACTCCGCCAAGCTCTACATCAGTGGAAACGTGTTTTTGGGATCAAGATTGAGATTTCGGTCAGAGAAAGAGTTCGGAAAAGTACTAATCCGGGCAAATAACTCTGGCTAGTCAGTATGTACATGTGCTGATATGCACAGTAGTATACGCGTAACATAGTAACATATGTCACACAAGGTTAATTGGATCCAACCAACGCAATCTGTCTGTAAGCCGGTTAGCGACCACGACCGGCGCGCGGTGGTAACAACCTACTACACACACTTTACGCAGACAATTATCATAGTAATTACAACTTATGATGACACATAACATAATATTGTCCAGGACTTGTCATTTAAAATGACACATTTTGATTTGTTATGACTGATTGCTCATAATGAGCCTTTTCAGAAGGCTTAAAGTCACCCAAAGGGCAGAATTTTATTGTGGGGTTGAATCAGAAAAGAAGATGTGTGTCCACTGGAGAACCAAGGTTTTAAAAAGTTGCTTGAAGGATTGTATCGACATCTATGCTACCACATAGGACCAACACTACATAATCCTGAATCGCGGTATCTAAAGTTGTCCGCGCGATTAGAACATACACAAACAGTCCGGAATCAACTACCGGGCAGTTGCCAGGACTAGATACAACACACGTCTGGTCGGATGACCCTTCTTTTTCAACGGAGGTATGTGGGACTTTACACTCTGTTTCGCATCTCTAAAGAATCGCCAAACTTAAGTGGCAGCAGTCAGCAGGGCTCTCTTCTAGCAACAAAAAAAAAGATATCACAAAATGCTGCATTAATTTGGCTTTTCCCGTTAATGTAGCTAAAACTAATCCCAAAATAGTAATAACAAATCAAAGTGCTCAACCATCCTATTTACCTGTCTATTGCATTCTGCAGCCTGCCGGCTCGTATGTGTAGTATGGGCACTCGCTGCAGCGCCGTCTCGAGCGTGGGCCCCGCGCGAGCGTTGGCGCCGTTGCGTTGTAGGTACAGCAGCGTTAGGTCTGATGACAGCTCGAAACTACGGATCTGGACAAAACATCGATATCAATCCAAAGCTGGGACAAGGAAAATATGTTCCCCTTGTGAAGGGGCTTGTCATGTACTATAAGATACAAATAAGACTAGGAGGACCACGGCCGTCCCGTCGTCCTCCTATTCTTATTACGGACGAGATCTGGACCATGGGAGGATGGGACTTTGCGCCATGTTGTGACGTATTAGCTTAATCAAATTCAAATCATTCAGTGCTATAGTCAGTTAGATAGGGTGAGCAAAAAAATATATTTTTTAAATTAAATTGATTTACAATGAAAACGGCTTTACGTGCTTTCCGAGGCGTTTATTCTAGCAACAATGTTCTTACATCTCAGAATACACAAAATAGACGTACTTTAATACATATTTCTTACCATTTCAGATTCTCTCTCGGCCTGTTTGAACCTGCTGGTGGAGCCGGAGACCGTGTTCTGTTCTAAACACAGGCCCTTGATAGCGTACGACTCGGCCACGATGCGGAGACTTCGACTGCAAAATATATAAAATTGTCTTTTATCTTCTAGCAAAGCAAATATGTAACGGGTCGTGTACGTTATACGTTTTATATGAGTGTTTCGATCCAGTGAGGCTCGACCTAGACCGAAAACACTAGTGGCATAGCTTTGTTTGTTCAATGTACCTCACGAATTTTCTGACAAGATCCAATATACCTAAACTACTTGGACAGAAATTAAAATTAATTGCCTCATCCACCCAGCGGGACCCTCGGTTCTATTACGCTCGTAATACATAAAAATAATACTGATCGTAACTTTTGCCAATTAAACCTCTCGATTCGTGTATTAACTCCAAAGGATCTTTAACGGAACAGGAGAAATTCAGCAAAAAAATTGTCTGCCCAGCAGGGCTCGAGGACATACATTTACCGTATGCTCCAACGTGTCCTCCAAGCGTTACTCCACACAATGGTTGCCACCATTGTGTGGAACGCTCGGATTCTTGATTCGCTAGAATTTCGAATGAGTCACATAAGACTAACTTGCAAATAATTCATTTAAACGGCTTTCAATACAATTAAGGAGGAAATACAACTTCGTACAACAACTGTCGAAATACGAAACCGATGTTGGGCCTGCATTTACAACGGAAGCCAACAATTTGAGCAGGATTTGTGAAAATTATGAAATAAATGTTAAAAATGCAACTTCATTTTTTTTCTAGTAAAACCCACGTAAAGAGAGCTACGAGTCAGATTTTACCTTAAGTAAGCAAGTAACATTTTTAATAGGTTTTTAGCTAGTTTTATATATAGATGACAATACAAGGTTGTGAAATGTGAATCACAAAATGATAGCCACATTACTTTGATAGTGGTCACTAAAATTATCATCAATACAATTCATATTATTATGTGTACATAAGTAGTTGGTAAACAAACACATTATCACCAAAAATGCCAACGATAAAGTCCCGACATAATGTCAAAAACAATGACACACACGGTGCGCACGCGGCGCGACGTGATTCAGCTGTGTTGTGCGCCCTTGTATCATGACGTAAGCAAATACAGAGAACTAGAAGTTTTGGAACTTCCTATAAATTAGCTTGTTTCCAGTACGATTAGTTCAATACGCACCATCTAATCTGTACATTATAAATAGAATTGATGTATCTGTTTGTAATATCAACATAATTTTATTACTTATTTCATATGAAAGTATATTCGATACCTATACAAAAAACGTAATTTTTAACATTTCTGTCGGTCTGCCTACCTATTTCTCGCTCGCGGCTAATCTCCGAAACGGCTGGACCGATTGTATAAAAATTGTAACAAAAAAAAACCTTGAAACTTTTACCAAATGGCATTGCGCTGTTATATAACGCGGACGAAGTCGTGGGCACGAGCTAGTGTTATACTAAAATTGAATCTACAACAGCATCAGACGTCAGTACGTCTCACCAATGGCTCAGCCATTTAGAGATAAAAAAACACTGATACCCGGGTGCAATGGACCAAAGCCCCTTTTTTTAAAATATTGCATAATGCTGAAACAGCGTTTTTGGCCTCGCACAGGTCTTTCTTTTTCTTTTTAATGTTGTATTTTTTATTTTATTTTAAGTAGACATTTATAGATTAGTTACTTTTTAATGTATTGTCGTTTGTCCTGTGCGAACCACAAATAAATGATTTTCTTGCTTTCTTACATTCTTTCTTTCATTTTACAGAAGGTCAAACAACTGTCTTGTCACATATAGTAAAGCGCGCGAGTTTATTGCCGTCTATCCTATTACAGATCTAGTGTATATTTTATGTGCACGCGTCTATTAACAGTTTGTTTAGCGTTGGTCATCATGCGCGAACGTTTGATCGCTCGGTGATGTCATCACACACGTGTGTAGATAGCTGCACACGATAACGGATTGACACCAAACTATTTCTGAAATATTTGCTTGTTTCGACTAAAATGTTTATATCAGAACTGTGTGTAGGAGATAAGATAATTATGTAGACATAATAGATTAATAATATTGTTCATTTTGATGGAAGTTTGTCATTGCAACCGAGGCGAAATGAACGGGTTATTCTCTGAGGGCCCCGGTCCCCAAAAGCTCCGTACCGGAGGCACCCGATTTGGTTTTTTATTCAAATAAGTCAATTAAGGGCGGAATTCACCAATAAAACTGATCGCGTTTAAACGTTTGGCTCGCATAATCGCGTTTAGCAGCTGTCACTAGTGTCACTTGTAAAAATACAACAAAAGAAAAATACAGACAAATAAACAAATATAGAGTAAAACAATAAAAAAACAACATCAACATTTTTCTACCAAATTTGGTATTATTTTCACAGTTAAAAGTAAAAACGAGATATAATAATTATAAACAAATATATCTGCCTCTTTTACCAAGACGCCGTTTTATATGGCGGCCGTACGGGCGTGATGACCTTCAACGTCATAGACCATCTCCAGCCGGACTTCTCTTTCTTATTAGAAGCTTTAAAACTTTGTTATTAATGAAGATATTTTAAAAATTCTTTCTAATTTGTTTACTAGAGGCAAAATGATTTAAATCAATTGCACACATATTTCCTATTGCCAACGTGTATTAAACGACGGTTTTCAACTCACTAAAAAGTTTTTAAATAATAAAAAAAAAGTTACAACTTCATAAACATAATATTTAGAATCCGGGGAGGATGGGAAACCAGGCATCAGACTACGTGGCGTGGCCCTCTTTATGAACAGAGATAACGAGAGACTCGGCCTAAGCTTCTGCCGCTCGGAGAGGGGTAATAGCGTCAATATATCACCGGGACTGGCTGCTTTGATCAACGGGAGCACCTCCAAAACGAGCATAAAACGCACAAAGTTCAATGCGTTACCCGTTGCAAAGATTGCCGAACACCAATACCGTGTTGTGCGATCGCAAAATAAAACAATCGCACTTTTCGAGTGGCATGAGGCAACTCCGTTTGCCCAAGTATGCTCGTTCCTCACCGAAATCGCAGAGATAGACCGGACCATGAGTACGCGCCCCCGAATCATCAGCGTGGATGCAATGGTGATTGTTTACGACAGGGGTGAGGTTGCTGATCGATACGGTTGCATTAAAGCTTCTAAAGATCACGAGTTGGTGGTGTATGAGGACAGGGGGGAAGACCTCAGTTTTCTTAGACCCCACCAAAAGTGTGCCGTACCGGAAACAGCAGAGACTGTACAACGAACATCCTCCGGGTCGGTCCCAGCAACACCTTGCGGATCAGAGAAACTACAGCAGAAGATAGCAGCCGAGAGGGCCGCTTCGGAAGGAAAAATCAGCCGTAGTTTGGAGATGAAGATTGATACCATGGATCGATGGAAATCGGTCTCTAACTTTCTAAGCAGGCGGCTGGGATTTGGTGCCAGGCCCCGTCATATCAGACAGATAGATGCAGTACAGGAGTTCATCAGGTTTATCCCAGAACCACCGAAACAGAAGCGCCCAACACCTACGAGAGCTGACAGGGGGCAGGTCAGCCCGCCGGAACTCAGGACGGTAACCAAGCCAGGCGACCACGTGGCGAATGCCTTTCTCGAGTTTCAAGCGATCACAAAAGGAATCAATGCTGTTGGTCTCATGACTTGCCAGAAAATCATGCAGTCATACCAGCTAGAGACTGAAGGGTTGCTTCAGGAGAGACTAGAGGAGGCTGCGGCAGCCATATATAATAATGCCACCTCCCAAGTCATCAAGGGAGAAATGACTGGTCAATATATGGCTGCATATAGTGCCACGTGTGGGTTTATACCGTTAGATGAGTCGGCAACGTCGTGGACTGGCCGTATTACTTTCGCGACACCCGAAGGCGACCCATTTGTGGTAGTAGCTCGGTGCACCAAAATTATGCTGGATAATAAGATCCTCGAACAGGCGGAAGCAATCTCGAGGACTATAGATCAGGCTGGAGGCTGGGCCTTGCCGGACATCAGTTGGGTCAATGGTGTTCCGGGGTGTGGCAAGACCACTTGGGTGATCAATAACTTCGATAAGGACAACGACGTCATAGTCACTACAACAACTGAGGCCGCGAAAGACCTGCGGCAAAAGTTAGCGCACAAAATCGGCGACGACAACAGAACCAAGGTGCGCACGATGGCTTCAATTCTATCGAACGGTTGCAAAGAGTCACAAAAATGCAATCGCATTCTCGTTGATGAGGCTCTTATGAACCATTTCGGGGCCATCGTAATGGCAGTCCAGTTGTCGGGCGCTAGTGGCGCCGTCCTTATCGGAGATATTAATCAACTGCCCTATCTGGACAGGGAAAATCTTTTCCCCATTAGCTACGCCCGTCCGGACTTAGTGGTCACCATCAGCCACGAGCTGTCCTGCACACACCGGAATCCGATGGATGTCGCGTATGCCCTGGGGGAGGTGTACCCCGGCATATACTCGTCAAGAAACCGGGTCCACTCACTACAGCTGAGGAGGTTCACGGGCGCGCAAATTTCCAGCACACTTCCCAACACGCTCTTCCTGGTCCACACACAGGAGGAGAAGAAGACCCTCATTGACCAGGGATATGGGGCTGGCGCTGGATCATGCGTCCTAACTATACACGAAGCCCAGGGTCTTAGCAGCGAGTCGGTCATCATCTTGAAGACAAAATCCATAAACATCCGGATTCACAGCAGCGTCCCCCACGCAGTAGTGGCAGTCTCCAGACATACTGCCCACTGCGTGTACTACGCCGACAACGCTGATGACGCAATTGGACGGTTTGTGAGGAGGGCACAGGAAGCGTCGAGCAGGGACATCATAAACACCAACATGAAGAACGCCATGCGGCATCGGGACAGAACAGTCGTCGAGGCACTGATCCGTTTATTAACGCAATGACGAGTTGATGGCGCCTTGGACGACGCGGGTATTTGCTCGGGGCCGTTTGGGTAAAACGGGGGAATAACGAGGTGGATAATCCGCGACTGAGGAGAGAGTACTAATAAGTCAATTTTTATCATGGTATCACTTAAATTTAAGGACGTAACAAGTATCATCAGGTTCAAAAGAAAAAAAAAAAAAAGAAGAAAAAAAAAAAAAAAAAAAAAAAAGAAGAAAAAAAAAAAAAAAGAAAATAATAATAAAAGAAAAAAAAAAAAAAAAAAAAGAAATTACAGCATAATATAGTAGTTATAGTTATCGATAATATGTATTATAAACTAGAGGGTATTTATTGTTATATTATATAATTATATATTATTAATTGTACCTATTAAGTATTAGTTTTAAGTATAGTTGTTGGGGTTGAGGGGCCATTTGTTTGGTGCGGCATTACGGGCGGCGATGAGTTGTATGTGTGTTGAAGGTTGGGAGATTCCTGATTTTTGATGCGTATGTGGGTCGTTGTCGCTTGGGTATCGCTTCGGGCTGGTGGCCTCTAAACCCTGAAATTCTGACGGCTTTTATTGTGATGATCGCTGAAAGGTGCTCTGGAGTGACGCCACTTGCACGTGGAGTTGCCCAGAAGCAAACAATGTAGAATTACCAAACAAGGGCACGGACGTCACGTCCGTGGTTTAAATGTAAGGTAGGAGTGCGGTTTTAGTCAGTAGGAGTCTGACACTGCCCAGACTGGCTCGTCTGTGAGGCAGCTTGGGCGTCCATGAGGATTTCCCACTCCTACCGAAAAAGAAAAAAAAAAAAAAAAAAAAAAAAAAAACATAATATTTACATACAAATGATTGAGAGAAATGGATTACGGTTTTATGCACTCAACTCAATAATCAATTTTAAAAATTAATTCTAACAATATTTAAAAAAAAAGACAATTTAAAAACAAAGACAATGACACTATGACAACAGTACAACAGAGATAGATGGTTAACTTAAAAACATAACGCATGAAGCCTTATGAAGTCATGCATTATGTATATGCTGTGATTTATTGTATTTACCCAATAGAGACCCTTTTAGAACATTGTGTCATTATATAATATTAGTTACGGTTTCCCATTACTTGCAACAGTTATTAAAAATCAAATCATTATACATTGTTTTCAGAACATTAAATATTTAATAACAGCATAATCTTTCCTACAGCACATTGAAATAGCATAATAATCATAAAATTACGCTTAATCATAAAATTATGCTATTTTGGTACAAGAGCATTACTCCATACTGCCACAAATGTATTTAGCATCAATTTCATTAAGACTGTGTGAGTCAACAAATCTATTCAGCCATAAATAGCAGGAGTGGGTGTTGCAATGAGATTCCGTAATTGGTTTTAAGTTTTTAATGATTTGGCACGTAGTGCAATGGAATAATGCAGCTGTTAATGGAAAAGCTAACTTGTATTATTTGACGTCAAAGAAAACGGCACATGCTAGAATTATGATCTTTACGGTACAGGCTTACATAGATTATGCAGACTTTTGTCTGCAGTACTACATTTCACCGATAAAATTCTATAGAAATTTGCACAAGTATGTATTAACTCAATTCTGTGTCGATACACCCATTACAGTAGTGAAATCCAATTGTGACAAACAAACGATAAACATTTCAAATAATTTTTAATTTACTTTTTCTCAGTTTCGTGTTTTGGTTAGATGCACCATTTTTTATTGTGGCAGCAAATGTAGTCAGCAAAGTGCATAGTTCCTATTCCATTGCCGTTAATTACTGAGATGTAGATAAGAGACAGAGGACACTTCAAGTCCCGCAATGCATAATTACATCGCAAATAAACATCTATCTATTGTCTGAACTTGAAGGTTTTATAAAATAACAAAGCAATGCCATTGAAGTATTGGCCTTACATTGATGGTTATATATTTAAGATAATTTTAAAAAGTTTTTTAGGTGAGAAATCATTCAATGACTTCGGAGGGTGTGTCAAAGTTTTACTAACTAAAACCTACTTGTACGTTCCTCTTTTGCCTTGTGTTCTAGGTCCCCGTATTTCCCTTTCAGTAGCCAACTTGTGGCCCCGGTAAGCTTGGTGGGCTGATGCAAGCCAAGTTTAATTGGATAAAGAATCAATATTTACTTACACAGGTAACTCTTTCTCTGTCAATGTATTCAGCTCGGCCAGTCTATAATGTTTCAACGCGTCATCATACGCTCCACATGCATAGTTCAGCTTTCCAAGCAGAAGATGTGCATCTAGTGCTACACCAGCCCTTTTGCCTGCTTCATCCGTAGCAAGGGTAAGGTAGCCGCGGGCATCAGAGAGCTCCCGTTGTGCTCTTTCGATGTTTTCCTTGCTGGGTGGCCATTCTTCAAGGTGTGCCTCAAGCTTGCCTTCTCCAATGAGAAAGTGGGCAAGGCTTTCTGTTAACATAGAAATATTAAGTGATTAATCCATAAGATCTTTGAAAAAAAAATTCAATTATGTGTCAACCATGACGGCCTAATCCAAGGATAGGATGTCGGTAGTATGTTTCAATGCCAGAATTTCCCCTTCTAATATGGGCAAAATTGCCCCAAAGGCTAGTGAAGTTATTAGCTTAGGCAGATTTAATTCAGAAATGAGCTGTGAATTTACCTTGTATGTCTACAGGTCTTGCACTGTACATACCAAGTTTTTAAACTTTTGAAAGGTTGGTAGTTTAGTAATTGTTTTATTTACTATGACAATGGTTTGTGCATTTGTGTTATTTGCTTGCATGACAGTTAATGTTTTAAGTTACTAGGGCCCACAGAGTACACACCTGTGGATCTGAACTCTTAAAATATTTTGTAAACTCATTTCTGATCACTGGTATACAGTGATCCGAAATGAGTTTACTATTGTATTTTGTCATTAACCGTTTAACTGTGGGCTGGTCCTTTTTTCTAATAAAAATATAACAGGAGGAAAGTGAACAGGATAGTAAGTAACTCAAAACATCAGAATTGAATGCTTCAATCTCAATTAGTACTGGGTTTAGCTTTAATTGGAACCATTACTGTAATTGCTACTAAATACCCATGTAAGTTAGAGACAGTGATTGTTTCGACCCCAGCTACTCTCGAAAGCACGAAAACTTAAAAAAGTAATGGTTTTGTAATTGTCATTCAAGGAAACATGAATAAATAATTATCACAATAAACCATTAGTTGGTACACAATGAAAGTACCTCCTGATGTTTATCAATCATTCCAACAGGAAACCAGCGAACTGGCATTGTGTTAAACATTTTCTGATAAGTAATAATACAATTTAATGTTTTTAAGCTCCCATGATAACAACTGCACTTTAATGACCTAACTGAGGACGCCTTATGGTGATACAAGTGTTCTGAGAATACGTAACGTGTGTCACTGACCATGCTGCGGAGACCTGGCCTTCAACTGCTGAGCCAAGTCCACTGCCTTCCTCCAGTTCGACTCCTCACGGCTCTTCTCAATCTCAGTCTCGTAGCCCCGCACAGCATTCTTACTCCTCGATGTCATTTTAACACGGGAATAATTTTACTCGTTTGTCACACCATCGAATTGATTGAACACCTCACTCATACATTGCAAAACCTTTTAGAAATTGCACTAACATCCCAGGATCAGCAGCGAATTGAAGGCCAAATTTGACAGATGACAACATAGTTCGCAAGAGTTTATTCTGCCATCAAAGTTTTATTCTGCAATCGATTTTTTGTAACTATTTTATTTTTTACTTTGTAAAATAAAAATAAAAAGCAGACATATGTATTTGTCTTAAAGTTTAATTTGTATTATTTGATCACTGAATACTTTGTATGACTACTACCGCCAGTGTCTGCTGGGTGTAGTCTAATTTCATTTTTACAAGGTAAGTTTGTAATTGAGTGAATATTCTAGTTTCTAAACTATTGTTTCTTTTTTCTTTTTAGTAATAACTTTAATTAGGTAGTTGGTTTTCATTATCATTCATATTCATTTAAATTTATTTAGAACAAATAGCTGTAACAGACTTTGTAAACAATTTAGTTTCAAGTACTAAGAGTTTGTCAATAGATGGCGTTAGTAATATCTTGTTTTCATTTAATTATAATAATTTACAATTCCCCTTTTAGTTGTAACCATTAAACTCTTTTCTTTGAAATATATTTATTTGGTACCTGTGAGTCTAAAGCTAGAACTACATTAGACCGACGCACATGTGTAACACGCCTGATTTGTACGTAGAACGACGTGTGTGGATCAAGTGTAGCTCTACAAGTCTAGTTTCCCTAATAAATGTATGGAGACCGACGCGCCCAGATCGGCGTGTGTGGATATGTGTGCGCAGTGTAGTTCTTTATCTCTTTTAGTTGGTAATTTATGTTTTATATTCAGAAATTCAGACGCCTTTTTAAACTCTGGGCCGGCCTAGGTAGGTATTAAAAACTTACAATCTACCCACTCACCCAGGTAGTGAAAATTATTTCGTTATAACATTCTCAAGAGCGTTATATTCCTTTAATGGTAGCTAGGCCGTAATGATCGAAAACTAGTTCAGTATCTGCTGCAGATATAAAACTGGTGGTGTGCCAAACTCGCTATACCGAATGTGTGCTGAATATTAAGTCCACATGAATATCTCGATGCCGTAATATCGACCGCTGATGAATCTAACAAGTACCTATGACGGGTTATAGTTATGAACTAGGGCGGTTAAGTTACAGTTCGCGAAGATTATTATTATACTTTCATCTTGAAAGACATTTTTCAGAATGGACTAACATTGTCAGTTACTAAATTAAAACGTAGGTTTAGCTCTTGCCATGATCAAATCTTAAAATAATGTCAACATTCCGACCTAGGTACCTATATAAGTACTTTTAGTGATCAATGACCGTCTGTTAAAAAAATCCCTACAAACATTAGGTATTTACGGTGGTGCTGAAGCCTAGAATGTTAAAAAAAGTAATACCTACATCACACATAACATCACGCCAGGTCTAAGCATACGAGCTTATAGTACAATATAATAGCGTGTATGCGTTTAAAAGATAGGTACGTAGGTAGGTAGGCACGTACCTATTGTTCTCTATCTTTTTTTTTTTTTATTGGGATTCCTCATGGATGTCCTCTGCCTTGGGGTAGACGGTCTATTCAGACTCTTACTGACTAAAGTCATCGCAGTGTGGCCTCTCACAGTTGCCTTGACTTCCGCTGTCCGTCAGTCCGAAGTGGATTAAATCTGCCTTGGCTACTTTACCTTTGAGGTTTAGGTACAATCAAACCGGATGCAGCTGGAAACCAGTATTTTACATGAAGCGACCGCATATTTGACCTCCACAACCCAATAACTGAATAAAGCGATATCCCCTGGCAAGACTGGTATCAGACTTCCTGGTTTCTGACTGTCCGTAACGACTGCCAAAGATCTACGAATAACAACCGGGATCAACACAGCTTTACGTGCTTTCCGAGGCACCGGCTGTCAGTAATGTTCTAGATAAACTTAGAAAAGTATATTTATATATTATGATATGAATTGAAAAAGTCACATTGGTACCTACTTGCCCGGTTTCGAACAGGCAACCTCATGCAGCCTTAAACACTGGGCCACCACGGCACTTTGTTATGAACTAACCTAACCTAACCTAAATATAGAACCTGGCAAGTAGGAAGTAGGTACTCACTTTTATTTTCACGTTTCACGTTACAAGTTACAAAGCGACGAGGCTCTTTTGTTTCACAAAGAATTCGGCGGCCTTTGATCCTTGTACTGACATCACCACGTTGTTACATTATGTTACATTCATACTGCTAACATATAAGTTACATTCAACATTCTAGTGAAAGTAATTACATATTTGTCCTTCACAAGCGTTTACCAACCCATAGAGGTTTACGAAGATAGTCAAGGTTCCCTAAATCAATAAAAAGGATGTCTTAATCAAGAGTGAAGAGGCATTGATCGATAGGTTACCCGCGTCAGCAGGTGGCACGTGAAGGTTAAACGCAATCCTCTGACTGACACGAAGACAGCTATATGAACTAATTACCTATTTATACCTAAAATCTGTCTAAGTATGATGAAGACAGTTAGGTGTCTTAATGTTACAGACCCGAAGATTATGTTTTTGTGCTTTATTATTTAATTTGTTTAATTGTATACTCCCTCTCCTAAACCCCTGAGTCCCAGCTGTGGGAACATTATAAGGCTGACAATTCTCCGCTTATGCTACCTATATTGTAAACTCCGAAGAACTGTCTGTATTTCTTGATAGCTTCAACCTGACGCTGTGTAATAAAACAAATCACCGCACCGCAAGAGTTCGCGTAAAAATATCAAAGCAACTGTCTGCGACCGCTTCGCTTCGCTTATTGCCGCACCACGCCAAGGTGCGATTTGATGCGATTGTTCCATTCGCGCCGAATCGCATCGCGTTCGTAGTTTACGTCGGACACCGCAATCCGCATTACAAAGTATATCTACCTAGTAATGTTCTAATGAATACCTACAATCAATCTTCCTTATATTAGGTATGTAGGTATGTATTCAGTTGGTAGAATTATGTGTGAGCTGCCTGCAAAATTGTTAATCTTTCAGAATCTATTGTCGCTTGAGGATGTTGCTGTCCTTTCTCTTGACACACAAAACACGGAGAGGCCTGTTGAGGCAAGGGATGAGAGGCTCCTTGTCAGTCTTCAAGTTAAGTAGGTGAGTAGGTACCTACTGGGTCTTGAGGAAAAACCTCTTATGCTGTGGCTACTCTACCGCGCCAATATTCGTGTTGCGTTCTCGTTATAAAAACATTAGGTATATTCGGGTATACGCGATGGTGTTGTCTACACTAGCACCAACAGTACCGTGACAAGCATTCGTGTTCGCCCGAATACTTCGTGATTCGGCAAATAAAGCTAGGACTACATTTAGAGCGACGCACACGTGTAACACGCCTTATTTGTACGTAGAACGACGTCGTGTGGCGTCGCGTGGCGTGGATCAAGTGTAGCTCTACAAGTCTAGTTTCCATATAAAATGTATGGAGACCGACGCGCCCAGATCGGCGTGTGTGGCACACGTGTACGCAGAGTAGTTCTAGCTTAAAGCTAGAACTACATTCGACTGACGCACACGTGAAAAACGCCTGATTTGTACGTAGAACGAAGTCGCGTGGCGTGGATCAAGTGTAGCTGCGTGTGCGGGACTTTACTCTCTGTTCCGCATACCTCCAAATAATTATGTTCAAATCGCGCAGAGAACTCTAATTGCGCGATGCAGGATTTCGATTTTTTTTAGTTCCTATGTGGCGCTGTAGATGTCGCTACACAAGTAACGGTATTTCTATCTCTCTAACTTTATTACTTTCTTCAAAGTTATAAAGAAAATATGATCAGTAAAGAAATGTGGCGTGTTGTTTGCAATCGTAATTACCTACAAGACAATCAAACAAAAAACTAGCAATGAAGAACAATTTCTGCAATTTTGTACAAACAAACATGACAGCTATTAAAACAAATGTTCGTGGCTAACAATGGTGGCTGATGACAAATAGAACAAGTACGGAATGCTACGGAACCCAGCACGCGGCCTCAGCCGGAATGCCTATAAAACGTTACGGCCGTTTGATTGACATTTATAACATAAACTGCTTCCGAGCCATGGGCACGACCCTTCCAGACAAGATGGAAGGGTTACCATATCGCAGGAGAAATATGGATTACTTGTTTTTTATCGACCTAATATACTGCCCTACTAAGCCAATAAGAGCAATGGTGGCCGAGTGGTAACGGCCACGACTTACGAGTTGTAGGTTGCGGGTTCAAACCCAGCCAGGCGCATTACTTTGTGTAATTATTTTATCACCACTGCTCTCAAAACGGTGAAAGAAAACATCGTAAGGAAACCGCCATGTCCTAGAACCTAAAATTCGAAGACATGTGACATTCACCAACCCGCACTGGGCCCGCGTGGTGTATTATGGCCTAATTCCTCTAGAGACGAGGCCTGAGTCCCAACAGTGGGAACATTATAAGGCCGACTATGCTAAGACTATGCTAAGCCAATAAGTGTTAACTCAATGACACGAAATTTCGAGAAAAAAATGATTTCGTAAAAAACGTATTTTTGTCGTAGTTAGGTAGGTAGGTATACTAAATAAATGATTCTGCCCATGTCTTCACCGGTTTGGTATATTGATAAAAACTGGGTACCTATCTCAAGTCTTTTTCCATGTCCTGCCTGACTTTTTGCATGTACAAGTATGTTCCAAGTTAAATTCCATTTTTTTGGTCCGAGCCATCCGAAGACATACGAAAAGTTCCTCGCATTGAAAAGGTCTTCAGATGTGCCTTGTGTATTCATGCGCATGTCCTCGCATGGTACATAAAACAAACACACCACCACACAAACAAATAAGCATGCTTTATATCTAGATTATTTAATAATTGTATATTGTTGTGGAAGAGCGGAGTCTCCTAAAACAGGCATTATAATTATGCTTAAAAGGAGGCTCCAATCACCTACTAGTGTAAAACTATTTGGTTCATAAAAATTTTGTATTTTTATTTAGGTGTTTTGCGGCTTAGGTGTGAAGACGTAACAAACAGAGTTACTTTCGCATTTGTAATATAAGTATTACGTTTTTTCAATGCTCCAACAAAGATTCAGGTTTTTCGAGTAGGTACCTAGCCCTTGTAAAGTGAGCGTTTCAGGCATTTCGATGCAAAAAAATTATGCGAAAAAAAAAAATTTGATGAGTACCGCTTTTTAACTTTTTAGGGCAGTACTTATTCCCTTATTGGGCAAATATCTCTCCATAGCATTCCACTCTTCTCAGTGTGTTGTTTTTTCTGACGTATCAGTCGGGAACGCCACTAAAGAATGGGCTGCAGGTTTGTTCAGAAAAGTTACCGTAATCCTGGAAAGTGAAAGGGCAAAGGAAAGTGGGTTTTGATCAGTAAAAGTCTGACACATCCTCTTGCTCCACCCAGAGCGGAAGAAGTACTTTTAATGACTTCCCACCTCAAAGAAACGGCCCTAAGTCGTTACACCAGAGTTTCCTAAGCCTTCTAAGGTGACAGTGCCCGTCCTCTGGCTCGCATTTCGTAACGACTCCGGTCCATCCTGCTAAAATATTTATTAGACATTAATTTATTTATTGAAACTTCATGTACAAAGGCCTAGGTAGACAAACTTAACGCCTAAAACAAGCGCAATTAAACTGTTAGCTATACTTGTTACACGTGAACGTGTAACAAATTTGTGTAGGAATTTATTAGCAATCTTAATAAAGTCTGGATTCGGCTCTTATATATATTCATCTCGTGGCGCCTGTGGTTTCCATTTGTGGTTGGGGTTCCTGCTACAGGCCTACAGGATCTGAGGCAGCTGCAGGATTGCTCGAAAGAGTCACCGCGGCACTCGAAAAAGGCAACTGAAAGAAGACAGGTGGGTCATCTTAGTCAGCAAAATTCGGACACTCCCAGAAGGGAGTGTGTGGGTAGAGCAGAAGCTCTACCCAGCGCGGGAGGAGTGATAATTTCAAACATCCCGCATAAAAATTCCCTAGAAATTTTACAGTAGCATGAAACTAAAAAAAGCTGTAATTCTCCTAGGAACCTCTTTTTTATTAAACTAGAACATATAAAGTGCTGTTCTCACCAGAGCATGCAACTCAGTCTCAACTGAACTGCTAAAATAGTTTCTTCTTCAGCATCACGCAAAGTTTCGGTCGTCTGAGTTCCTAATATAGGTCATTCATGCATCAAAGGTAGATATGTGAAACATACTTAAATACACTAAATGAGTAGATTTAGAACCCAATTCGTAATTATGAAAATAACTATGACCTAGCACAGAGACAGCTATCTCATAGATAGCTGTACGATCATAATTATAACAGGTATAATACTTCATACATACTATGTCATATGACCTGTTTGACGCCATCAATGAAGTTTTCCATATTTAAACCTTTCTATTAACTTCCCTATCGTGCTATGACATAACCACTTTCAGAACGTTATAGAAATAGCATCAGTCCATGCGGTGTCGAAACGTTTGGGCGCTGTGCGGGCGGGGGTGAGGCGCGCGGGGCACGGGGCGGAGGCGGCGGCGACGTCGCGACCAGAGGATTAGCACCGGGTGACACTGCGCCCAGGCAAGGACGCAACCTTAGCTTAACACCTGGACGGGGTTGCCATACTGTGCTCGTACACATCTCATTTTACTTATTTTCACAGTACAAGGCTAAAGCTTCCTTTTCTACTTTTCTTGGTTTTCGATGAATCCTTTTAAGAAACCAGCTCTTCCCGCCGTCTCTTTCTGAGTATGACACATTTTCTTATTCTGTTATTTGCGGTCCACTCGGTTTTTTTTACTGAATAGCTAATAAAAGGCACAGCTCTAGGTATGCAAACTCTATGGGTGCTCTGAACACTAATGAAGCAGCAGTCTGAATGAAGTCAGCATTCCAACACTATCGACCTGCTAAGCATGCAAGATTTATTTATTTATATATTTTAATAACACAAAGAGTTATGAGTTTACATGTGGATGGATGGAGAGGGAGAGGGAGACCAAAGAAAAAATGGATGCATTGTGTGAAGAGTGATATGAAAGAAAAGGAAGTTAGTGATAGCATGACGAATGACAGGGCAGAATGGAAGAAAAAAAACATGTTGCGCCGACCCCAAATAACACGGGACAAGGGCAGCAAGATGATGATGATATTTTAATAGCACATAAAATTATTTTAACAGGTATAAATGTGAGGTAACAAATAAAAATACAAAGACGATCAATTAAAGGTACCTATTCAATTTATAATAGGTAATTGACAAAGGTTGTTATGAAACTTCGGATCTTTTTTTCGAATTAGGAATAAGTTTTCATTTTCCTTGGCTAATTCACAAGGTAGGTATAGGTATAAAACAGTATCTTGTTTATTTTGCAAATAGGCTAGAGGTAAATAACAATAATTTTACACGTAAATTTTTCGTCTATTCAAACTAGATGAAGCCGGTGTTTCGTAGCTGACCCACCGAAACGAACCCAATAGCTTTATATTAAAAAATAATGATGAGACTGGTAAACTCATAGCTGGTCTGCCTTAGTCTGATGAAACCTTGTAGTCATTATTGACTAACGTATTCACACCACACTCATGAAAACTGGCCATAAAGATTTTATTGCCAGTAAATGCTGGTAGATTAATTTGCCTCTTCACACGTGCGGATCTTCGCTTCGTCTTAGCGGATCAAACTCGGCTGATCGAGCATGTCTATCTACCTCAGCCGTGCCAATTGGTTCCTAGTTCTACCACGGAACACCTTGACATTTGACTAGCGTGCTCATAACTTTACATTCAAATTATTTTGAATTTCAATGGGCTGTTCGTGAAGTAAAATACAGTTTGAGCAATGTTGTAACATTAAAATTAGTAAGAGTTGGGTGGTTCTATTAATATCTGCGATTTTACTACGGGAGTAAGAATGACGAAGTTTATGCCGTTTACTATTAGAGTGTTGCATGTGGCAACACGCCATCACTTAGAATTTTATTTGTAGCGCTTATAGTCATGACATAACACTTCAGTTATTCTAACTACGAGTATCTTTAGAAGCTAAACAATATCTAACTATCATAAAACTGCTAATATTCTGTGAATAGATAAAAGATCACACACACACACTAATATTTTTAAAAGGCAAAGTCCGGCCTCACTCACAGACTTAGAACGCTGAAATTTTGCTTAGAGGTTCCTTTAATTATGTGTACAAAAGATGAGGTTTTTTTAAAAAAAATAATATTCACCCCCTGTAACGGGGGTCCAAAGTTTGTATGGAGAAACCAATTTTCTCGCGGGCAAAGCCGCTGGCACAAGTAATACCCAATGGCAAATTTGGAATATACGGTGAGATATTCACTCTAAAATATCTTTCATCGTCATTATTTTTTTTATCTCTAATCAGATATTTACCCTAAAGTAGTAACAAAGAAGAAAATTCCCTACTTTAGGCACCAGCGCACTGCCTCCATTTTGCCGAGATAACAGAGGTACCTGCGAGCTACTTTACGGCGAGCGGTCTCGAAGGGCCCATTGACTCCGTAATATCTAAGCCAGCACTACTTTACCGCCGAGAGGGGCTAAATAACTGAGTTTGGTACTAACACAGAGTTTATAAAACAGTTTTAAGCAGGGGATAAAAACTTAGGTGATTTTCCATTAAGTGGATAAGAGGCCTGTAAATTCACGAGGTAGGCACGTAGATGTCATGTATTGCACAGGACATATATATGTTAGGCTGGTTCCTCGCTAGCATACTGAAACGTCTGGTTTCAGTGTGCCACAAAGCTTTAACAAGAATTTTCACACAAATATCAATTTCCTGTCAATACAAAGCAGTTTGCAGCGAATTTCCCTGAAACTAGTTTGATCCGGTAACAAGCCATTGCAACATGCCCGCTATGCAGGCTGTGGGGGGGCAGCGGGGGCACATGAATGACGCACCTGTGCAGGCGGCACGGCGCAGTGCGGGTCAATGTCGGGCCACATGCCCCCTCCGCGCAGCACGGGGATGGGGGGTGAAAAGGACAGCGTTATCCCGCCCCCTCTCGCCTCGCGGTAAAATTGGTTTACCTTTATAGGCATCAGCGTGCGATGGGATCTAAATGTTCCGTTTTCAATTTGCTTCGGCGTGCGTCTGATGAGGGTCAGGTGATACGTCATGCCTTTGTGTTTCGTTCATGTTTTATGAGCGCATCTCATTCTGGACTGATGTATGAATAGGGTAGATTAGTTTATGAAGGGTAAGTTTTTAGGTGCTATTCAAATTATTTTGTCTTGGAAAAATCGTTGCTGAGCACGCAGTAAGTAAGTAGCTTCCGAAATGATGGATAATATACAGTCACGGACGAAGTGGGTGAGTCAGTTTTTTTGCATCATTTTGATTATCAAAACGACTACCTACGTGATAATATCACGTTATCTAGGGAATATTGGCCGCCTTGAGAAGGAAGGGTAACCCAAGAGAATCATGAAGCACCAAGACCGACTAAGGTCGATGCCAATCGCTTCCACATGGACAAGCCAAGCGGGGCATACCTCCACTGTATGCTCCACCGTGTCCTGCGGGCGGTCTACACAGTGATGACACCCAGGCATTTCAGAACTGGAACCTTTCGAACTCACCATGTCCGGTGAGGATGCCGTGGCGCCTCACATACCCTTTTCTTCAAAGGGCGGTCTTACCGCCGCGATTGTGGCGTGCCCTGCGATGCCGAAAAGTGACCTTCAACTCGTCGTTTTCGTCAATGAAGTCTAAACGACAAACTAACATGAATTCCACATAGAAGCGTAGGTAAGAGCCACATTGCCGGTGATTGGCGCGGCGTGTCACGACGTTGTCACGGCGCAGTCACCGCCGCACGGAAGGAAACACTTTATTAATGGCTGACACCGGCGCACCGCGCGACGCGGCGCCTTTCAACATTTATGGACATGAACAGTGTGTATAGATACTTAATTATAGTTCTATAGTAAGGGCTGTCTATGTTAAAAATGATCGTAACAGCGTTTGGGAAAACTTTTGGAGTCTCCGAGGATCAGAACATGATCTATTTGTCATTTACTTTCTGCACACTCTTATCAAGAGCAAAACGGTAGGTTTTTTTTTGAGGTTGGTCAAAGGTGGGACGAGAGGGCGTGTACATAAACCCACCTGAGTCCTTCAGTTGCCCTTTAGGTTTGCGTTCTAGGGTCACGGAGGGCGTGTCAGGATTTTTTTGTATTTAAAGTTTCGCTTTTTTGTTAAGTAGGATACAGCATAAATCCTTGGTTCAATACATGATTAAACCTAATTCTACTTGAAAAATTTGAGGCTTAAACACCTTCAGGCCAAGTTCACACTAATTGTGAAATGATCCCAATCACATTCCTTGCATATGTCATTGAAATTACCACTGTTTTGCTTATAATTTGAAGACGAAATTTTACTGACTTAAACCCACTTGAGACCTTCAGTTAACTTTTGAGTTCTAGGGCCACAGTCACTCTTTCAAACGCGGCCCTACTGGGCTCCTTCAGTTTTGCTGACAACTCTTTGGGGCGCGTTTGAAACACGCATCGACTCGGATCTGGTTTCTACCGGACGGGCGAACGGCAAACTTCTTATTGTTCGTCGTCCGCAACACCGTGCCTACGAGGGTCGGCGATCACCCTACGACTCGACAACGACGGGACGTGAGGAAGTCTGTTCGCTCACGATCGCAGCCATCTCCTACTCTTTAGATCTTCTACCTGACAACATAAACGTTTGTAGAAACAGTTTATTTGTCGTAACTATTACTGTGAAATTGAATAGTCCGTTAGAAACAGAATATTGCCAGTGTAACTGCGCAGTATCTGCTACAAAACCGATCACATAAAAACGAGCAGCTATCGACGACACGCAATAAAAGATAAAAAGTTCGAGAATTTTTTGTTCCGATTTTGATGAGAACCTTTTTGTGCCACTTTCGTAGGAGGCGAGGACGAGGCTCTCCCAATGGTTCACATTCACCTAATGTCTCCATACATTCATCTCAATTTGGACGAGATTCGATTGAAATACTTACAATTTTCTTCTCAGAGGAAATCAATTTCAATGAAAAAAGTTCCGTATAAAAAATCTTCTGTCCTTCGCGAATAAGTTAATATTAGGAAAAGTACTGAATGTTTTTATCGAATACTTGAGTGTTTTATTAATAGGGTAATTTATTTTCAGTTAAGTGTGTACTTTCGTTAAAGTTATTATTAGCCTTTTCTTTATGTCGTGGCGTGGACGTTTTTACAGCTGTAATTATAGCTTTTATTTCATTAGGTATGGGTTTGTGACCTAAGGACCGCAACATAACTTGTGTTATTAAAACATAATAAAGTAAATAAGTTATTAAGTGTATCATCGTATTATTCAACGACAGCACTTGAAAATTAGGAGTTGGGGCATCATCACTATATGCTGTCGTAACACACTCACACGTAATTAAAAAAAACCAGGCAAGTGCGAGTCGGACTCGCGCACTGAGGGTTCCGTACACAGTCATCTATGAAAACAGTTCAATTCACGAATTGAGTTACGAAGATTTTTCCGACATACAAAATTATTATTTTTTTGTGACGTAACTACTAAACTTTTGACTTTGACTTTGACTATGAATTTTGATTTACTTGAGAGTGTCGAAATACACGTTTTTTGCGACATAAACGGCCGTATCTTTTTTAACTCAAAAGTTTGATTTTTTCATATCTTCAAGGGACCAGAGATCTGAGTACATACTTTTAATTTTACCTCGATATAGATAGATAGATCCACGCATTCCAGATAAAGGGTCTAGACAGACAGACAGACAGACGGACGGACAACAAAGTGATCCTGTAAAGGTTCCGTTTTTTCCTTTTGAGGTACGGAACCCTAAAAACACCTAACTTATGCCCTCGTCGAAATCTCACCTTCGAACATTGAGTTAGTGTACCTAGTGCGAACGTTTAGTGTGTGGCGCCGCTGACGTATCGACTGCTTCCTTGACGATGCTGCTGCAGTTATCGCTGGTGGAACCTTCTTGAATTAACAAGGAGTTCACTGCACGAGTTCGCTAAATGAACGGATATAGATTGATTACATTAAGGGGATGCAACTACTAGACATACATTTTCACTGTTTTTCATACAACTTTACGCGATTATGACGTTATTACACATTTTTCATTAGATATTTTGGAAACACAGTAGGACACACATTATCTAGACTTCTATTGAAATAAAACTATAAATTTGTGTAAAACTAATCCAGAAAAGACCTTCGAAAATCTGCTATTTTGAATGAACTTTGACACTTCATAATTTACTCAAAAATTTAAAAAATCAAAAAAGTATAACATTAAAACCCTTGCATATTTAATCAAACTTCTGAATTTTACTTTATTTAATTTAATTTTAATAAGTACAGTGATATACTACAGACTGAGACAATCAGCACAGGTAAAACAACATACAGTACATAAATCTGAAGTCCAATTATTACTGTACACAGCATTCAAAGTTTAATTATATGCTTCATTAGAGACAGTTAAGGTGAAGTATTATGGAGAAGTTAATAAAGTACACTAATAAAATTACATTTCATACAAATTTTCTAAATTCGAATGACGACAATTTTTTTCAAAAACTTTTAAGGGTTTAAAAAAAGAACAAGTTTTGTAAAATATTCGAATAAATCACGGAATTACCGATAGTTAACAGAGTTTTCAGGCGTTATCTCTCTTTTTTCAAGTAACAAGCTTTTAAATCATGCTCGATTTTGACGATAGGCGAGTGAAAAAAGGCCCTCATAAATGCGTTACATTGTTGAGATATGACGCAATTCATATAATCGGTTAAGTAAACAGAAATCCTATGAATATTCAGTGGCTTTCTGTGTACACATTAAATTCGATCTTTTACATCTAAAGGGAATAAAACCACTTTTAACAACTTTTTGTTTATAGTCGACTTATAATTAATGTTCAGTTAAAAAAAAAAAACATATCTGCTTATTTAAGAGAATTGTAGTGAATATGGTTCCTTCTTAGGGAGTTCCTAAGTGAAATTCATCAAATAACTTCTTCCATTCTGGGTGGAGCGCGAGGGAGTTTTAGACTTTTACTGACTAAAACCCACTCCTGTTCCTTCTTTGCTTTCGTTCTAGGGCCCCCGGGGTTCTCTTTCGTACAACCCATAGCTCCAGTAGGTTTCGACCCTAGCTGGCACCATCAATTTTGCTGATATCTCTTTGAGACGCATGTGAAGTACTGCTCTGGACGGCAAACTACCCGTTGCTCGCTGACTGCAAGTTCACATTTAATAATAATATTTGTTTCAAAAATTTACAGATACAAACAGTTATGGTTTAAAACAATAAATATAGGAAACAAGGTTAATAAGATACAAAGTATAGTTAAAGTTAAGATTAAAGTAAATATAGGTAGACGTGTTCAGCGAACAAGATCTGTACAAAATTGGTGAGCCCTGCCTCTTAAACTAGGGTTATCCTGTATCTTATGAGACAGTGGTCAGTTATTAAATTTCTTTATACAATCAAGAACGAAACTTGTGGAGTGTGTCGGTCTACCATAGATTTGAGGGCATTGGTGAAGGGTTAATGTATAAGAAAGGATAGTGCAACTCGTACATGTTGGTGAGTGTGTATGTGAGGGAAGGAGAGTGTGTAACTGCACACCCAGGTGTGTATGTAGAGCTGAGGGTGAGGTATGCAGTGAAGACAGATATTAAAATTTCATAATATATTGTAGGCCAAGCAATGTATGTGAGCAAAGACTCAGATTGTGCATAATCCTGTTTGAGAAGCCATTCTTTCACTGTCGTCTTCACTGTGTATTTATTGAGGTCACGTATGTTGAGTTCTTTGTGAGTTTTTTTGTATAGGTGGGCGTTTACTGTGTTGAATTGAAGCCTAGAAAACGATGTTTTCTGTTGTGTGCCTGGGGGAATGTTAGTATGCTTATTGGGATCACAGTGTGGGACGCACGCATGTTTTCTGAGTAGGTACTGTTCGGAGAACATAGACCGAAATGGACTGAAAGAACTTGACATTCCGTATAGCAGTGATGTAGGATAGCGGTAAGGCCTACGCAGCATTACTTTCAATATGGCCCTCTGTGCTCTCTCGACTCTGACAAGACTGGTTTTGCCCATACAGTGATACAATACCCAATAATTGATTGACACAGAGTATAGAAGACCATTTTTAAAGTGTCAATGCCGGCCGATTCTCCGAGTGAATTAAAAATGTGTATCAGTTTCATAGTTCTGGAGGTTAGGGCACCAATCTGAAAATCCCATCGCAACCCAGTATCTATTGGTACTCCAAGATATTTGACATTCTGTGTTCTAATGACTGCTGGAAAACCAATGTTACCGACCATTCAGGTGTGTCAAATGCGGAGACGACCATGCGACTACAAGTTGTACCAAAACTAGAGATACAGAAGCTACTTGTGCAAACTGCCAGGGACGACACCCGTCTAGCTACAGAGGATGTATAAAATATAAACAGTATAAAGAGTACTTATTGAAATTACAACCAAAGCTCATACAGAACAATATATACAAATCTAGTCGGATCCAGGAGGTAGACGAACAGCAGCCCAAGAAATTTAAAACTTATAACAGAACCACGGCTACTTACGCTGAAAAGACCAAAAACAATACAGAGTACCAAATCAACTCAGACCAACCACTCCAAATGCAACAGCTTGGTGACATCTTAGAACAGATGTTAAACAGAATTCAAACCATGATGCTAAACATGGTGGACAACATGAGGGACCGCTTTGTCCAACTTATAAGCAGCCAATTAAAAAAATAAACTAAATTTAAGAATAATGACATGGAACGCCAACGGACTAGCCGCTCGACGACTAGAGCTGGAAACATTTCTTCACATGAAAAAAATAGATGTGGTATTAATATCCGAAACTATATTTACAAGGAAAAGCTATATTTCAATTAATGGCTACAATATATATGCTACAAATCGCCCATCGGGAAATGCGCATAGGGGAACGGCAGTACTCATAAAATCAAACATAAAACATCACCCGCTTGAACCTTATTCTACAGAGAAGATTCAATCAACTCTTAATAAAGTCCAAGATAAAATTTTAGATATAACTCTTGCTGCAGTCTACTGCCCTCCTAAACACCTAATAACAAAGGAAGACTATAAAGCTTTCTTCTCTACACTTGGGAATCGCTACATAAGCGGAGACGACTGGAATGCAAAACATGTTTTCTGGGGCTCCAGACTTACAACAACTAGAGGTAGACATCTTTATCAAGTCGTGAAAGACCTTGATCTAGATTGTTTTTCAACTGGCGAACCTACTTTCTGGCCGACTGACCCACGAAAAACTCCTGACTTGCTAGATTTTCATAACTAAAAACATTGCAATCAATAACACCAGTCTAGAATCTGACTTTGACCTTATCTCAGACCACTCGGCAGCTATACTCAATGTACAAAATAAGATCGTATGAACAGAAGCATCGCATAAAATCTATAACAAGCACACTAACTGGGAAAAATATCAGCATATCATCTGTACGAGCAAACCCGTACGTTTGTATTGTTTAGTAATAATGCTGACGCTAAACTCACGATGCGGTGCATCGCGTTCCATTTGTCAATTTTGTACCAATAAATCCGTGTAACAGTAAACATCGTTTTACTTAATCAAATTCCCTAACCTGGGTCGCGGCGCGGTACTCATAACATTAACAAACAAGGTGTAAGGTAACCACCGTACATCTTTATGGTCCTTCGAGCCGGATCATTAACGCGAGCAATCAGTGGACTTTGTGTCAGTTCGTGTGAGTGGTTCCATATCAGTAACAGCGGTGGAGTTGCAGTTCAGGGAGTAAACAGCAGTCTTGACCGCAATCATACCCACCAGTCAGCAGAATCAAAGTAAGATCTTTCCTTTTTTTGCTTGACCTAACAATATGAGCCAAACAATGGAGGATCTTCTGGTCAACCAGAACCAAATCATGGTGGCCATGAACCAACTAATATCAAACTTTAAGAAGGATGGTCAGGAACGCAAAACTCCAGACTACATCAAACGTAGATTGGAAACTTTAGACTCCTACTGGCAGGAGTTTCAATCTAATCATGATCAGTTGAACCCCTTTAGCAACAAATCGATTGAGTATTTTGCATTGAATCACTATCAACAAACTCATGCTTTCTATCTTTCGACACGTGAAACTATTAAAAGTGCAGGACCTCCGTCTATATTAAGACCCGCAACACCGTTAGCCGGCACATCCAGGACCGGCGCGGAAGGGACCCTTAAGAACAAGAATCCCGAGGAAAGCGAGGCTACGACCTTTCTTGAAACGCCGAAATTCAAGTCTCAGGGCACCAACAGCAAGTTAGATGAATTACTGAAGAAGCAGACTATCAACTTTAAGGCTTTCTATAGAACTGTAGCGAACATCAACGTCGATGCCATAACTGAGAAATGGGAGTTTCAAGATACGTTGAAAACATTGGAGACGAGGTGGTCGGCCATTGACATGCTTCACTGGGAGTTAAAAGGGGAACTCGACGAGCAAGATGATTCGTATGAGGACAAGTTTACCTCGTATGAAATGACGTACAATAATATGAAGAAGTATCTGAACAGCAAATTGTGGTCTGTATCACACCGAGAACAGTCTACACCAACGATGGAAGTGCCTACGTTTAATGGCCATTATCAACACTGGGTATCCTTTAAAGACTTGTTCACGGAGGCCATCCACAACAATCCATCGCTCTCTCAAGCTCAAAAGATGCAGTTCCTTAAAGCGAAGCTGAAAGGGGAAGCCGAGCGTTTAATACATCATCTTCAGATTAGCTCTGAAAACTATTCAACATGTTGGGAAATCCTTAATCATAGGTATAATAACAAACTGCTTATATTCACCACACATATGAATACTCTAACCAATCTTCCGGTCATGCAACAACCTTCAGTCTTCTATGTAAAACGCATCTACGATACAACCATTGAATGTGTTAACGCTATAAAGAACATGGGAGCAGACGTAAGCACATGGGACCCCGTAATTTGCTATTTGATGTCAAACAAACTAGATGCTACACGCATTCAGAATACATCGCATCTCTCAAGCAACCTCGTGAACTGCCCATTCTATCAGACTTTTTGAACGTCCTGGAAGCCAAGTTTACGAGTATGGAGTCATCACGACGTAAACAAGACCAGAAATGTCCAAATTCCAATGCAAAATCATCTAAGGATAACAATCCTACTAACAAAAATATCAATCGTAATTCGAAACAATCCTATTCGAGCAACAAAAACGATACAAAATCGAACGGACAATACCATAACAAATGAACTTGCCCACTATGCAAAAATGGTCATGGATTATTCCATTGTGAACAATATATAGGATTGTCCCCAATCGACAAAAAACAATTTGTCGTTGACAACAAGTTATGCGAAAATTGTCTTTTTAGCCATAAAGGCAAGGAATGCATTTCAACAAAACGGTGCCATGAGTGCGACGGAAGTCATAATACGATACTTCACGATGCGTTTGCGCAATCCTCAAACACATCACCTAACCAAGCAATACCTAAAGCTGGAAATACACGTACTTTGCCTGAGCAAAATCACGGGACTCACGTGGCTCAACAACGTGATGTACCGGAAACATTATTGTCCACAGCCGTGATTAAGGTCCAAAAATGTGATGGATCCTATCTTAACATGCGAGCTTTGATTGATCAGGGCTCCCAAACTTCACTCGTCACCGAAAATGCGGCGCAACAATTAGGACTTCCCCGTCAACGATGCAAGGGCGTAATAACCGGAATAGGAGCCAGGGATAATGCCTGCAAGGGAGTTATCAACATAAACTGCTCGTCAAGAAAAGAGTCTTATTTTTTTAATACTGACGTTTTCATCGTGAAAAGTTTAACAAAAAATCTGCCAACTTATCCTTACCTTTGCAAAACCCACTTGGTCTTACTTAGAAAACATAGAACTTGCAGATCCCGACTTTTACGTCAGTCGTCCGGTAGATATTTTATTTGGCGCGGACATATATTCCAACATTATTATGGGCGGAATCTGCAGACTTGAACAAACACCCATTGCTCAACAGACTCGGCTTGGCTGGATCCTGTGCGGCAATGTAAACACACTGCAATGTAATGTCGTACAGTTTGATATTGACCAGTTGCAAAAATTTTGGGAAACGGAGGAAATTGCAGAGTCCACTTCGCTTTCATCGGATGATCAAGAGTGTATGCAATTTTACAGCTCAACAACAAAGAGAATGCTAGATGGAAGATATGTAGTAAGGCTCCCTCTAAAAACAAATTTGTATGAAAAATTGGGTTACTCGAAATCACAGGCCATAGCACAATTTGGTCATTTGGAACGTAAACTAATTAAAAATGAAAACATCGCAAAAGAATATAAAACGTTCATACACGAGTACCTAGCGTTAGGACATATGAAACCAACTATTTGTAACACAAAACTCGAATGTTTCTTGCCCCATCATTGTGTATTACGTGACGATTCTACAACTACTTCACTTCGAGTCGTTTTTAACGCCTCATCGAAGACATCAAGTGGCCAAAGTTTAAATGATCTGATGCACAAGGGCCCAAATCTACAACAGGACCTTCAGTCATTGATACTTAAGTGGAGGCAGTATCAATTTGCCTTCACCGCAGACATCGAAAAGATGTTCCGTCAAATTTTGGTCCATAGTAAAGATCAGGGGCTGCAAAAAATCGTATGGAGAGATAGTCCCAGAGATAGATTACAAGAATATCAGCTGACCACAGTCACATATGGGACTAAAGCGGCTCCTTTCCTCGCAATGATGACGCTGAAACAGCTGGCGAAAGACGAACGCTCCGAATATAAAGAAGCATCTAAAGTCCTCGAGGAGTCATTCTACATGGATGACCTTCTCCATGGTACTTACAGCGTATCAGCGGCACGCCAACTTCAACAAGATTTAATTGAGCTCCTGAAACGCGGGGGATTCAATTTAAGAAAAAGGACTTCTAATGATCCGCATTTACTACACGATGAAGTCCCATGCCAACAACAAAGCAAAAGCTTTCGACAGCCAGAATCTACTAAAACATTAGGACTTCGTTGGAACCCTGTCAAGGGTAATTTTACATTCGAGCCAAAAAATGATTCAACAGTCAACAAAGCTACAAAACGATCCGTGTTATCCGATATCTCCAAGTTCTTTGACCCATTGGGTTTTTTTTTTTCGGTGGGATTATCATCTTATGACATCCCCCGGGAGATAGTGTCAGACTTTTACTGACTAAAAACCCACTCCTGTTCCTTCGTTGCCTTTCGTACCAGGGCCGAGTCTTCCTTTCAGAATCAGACCCTTGGCTCCAGTAGGCTTCGACCCTGCTAGGCCCCTACAGTTGCTGACATCTCCTTGAGGCGCGCGTGGAACAGCACGCGCCGTCGACGCGCCTACGATGGCCGGAAATCGGGATCGGAATCCCGGCGGCGATTGGGGCGTGAGGACCGTTGCCGTTGCCTCACGCGATCGGCCGCCTCCTTTGCTAGCATTACTGCTTCGCAGAAGGAGGCGACCGCCTACCACTCCTCCTCGCTCCGGACCATGGCCTGTACCAAAGCCCGGCGCGTGAGATCGCCGCCGCCGATCGCCCCCACGAGGACACGGCGTTGCTCTGCCCAAGCAGGGCACACCTCCACCGTGTGCTCCACCGTGTCCTCCGGGCGGTCCACATAATGGTGGCACCCGGGCGTTTTTTCCGCATGAATCCGGTGCAGGAACCTCCCGAACTTACCATGTCCGGTGAGGACCTGCGTCATGCGGAAGGTAAGGACGCCGTGTTGCCTTTCCAGCCATTCCTCAAAGAGGGGACTTACTTCCATAATTATGACGTGCCCATGACCCCTTGGGGTGGCTCACACCTACAACAACAAAACTCAAAATTTTATTTCAACGAAGTTGGACTTCAAAAATTTAGTGGGATGAGCAGATACCTGAAGATATTTTTGAAGAATGGAATAAACTTAAGGCGGACATCGAACAAATAAGTCAGGTTCAAATACCAAGATGGTTGGGCACAAAACCCGAGCAAAGAGTCGAGTTACATGGTTTCTGCGACTCTTCAACAAAGGCATACGCCTGCGTCATTTACTGTAAAGTTTATAACGAACAAACAAACATTATTTTGGTGGCCGGAAAATCAAGAATAATCCCGGCTAACAAAAACATATCGTTGCCACGATGGGAGCTTTGCGGCGCTCATCTATTAGCTAAACTCATGGCTAAGGTCAAGGCTTCTTTAACTGACTACAAGATTAATATTTATGGTTGGCTTGACTCCACAGCAGTACTGGGGTGGCTGCAAGGAGATCCAGGCCGTTGGCAAACCTTTGTTGCTAACAGAACACGATTTATAACGGAAATCATGCCTTCTACCTGCTGGCGTATGTCAAGTCTGCCGAGAATCCTGCAGACTGCGCAAGTAGAGGCTTATCGATGTCGCAATTGATTCAACATCCTTTATGGTGGCAAAGGCCATCTTGGCTACAAACATTTAAAACCGATGAAGGAAGTGAAGAAATAAATTACACAACGACATTGGAAACCAAGGCCAAGAAGCAAGTTAACACTGTCATAATACAAACAGAAGATGACAGTATAATCATGAACTTGTTGAAAAGTCACAGTTCTTTTACCAAAGTTGTACACATTTTAGCATGGGTGTATAGATTTTTAATAAATAAGCAAAACAAAAACAATGTGCAAACTTCTTATCTTACACTAAAAACTTAAAGCGTCCCAAACAACAAGCTACACCATTAAAAACACAAACGGGGACCTGGGCTCGCTCTGACTATGAAAAAGCCACCGCCTACGCAAGTCATCCACATAAAGTCTTTGAACCATTCCCTAGCAATAATGAATCCTTAGATAATGAAATGGAGACATATCTCAGCTCACCTAACGAAATGTGCCTACCACTAAAACACGTGACGCTAAATGAATTGAGGCGAGAAATTCTAAAACTCCAAGATGGCAAATGCCCTGGCTATGACCTTATTGACGCCACTCTCTTGAAACACCTCCCTAAAAAGGGAATGTTGCTAATACTTGCTATCTTTAATGCATGTTTAAGACTGTCTTTTTTCCCGGGTCAATGGAAGATTGCACAGGTAGTAATGATATTGAAACCAGGTAAATCAGCTCAAGAAGTGACATCATACAGACCTATAAGTCTCTTGTCGGTAATTGGAAAATTACTGGAAAAGATCATACTAAATAGAATGAGAGAACACTTGTCAGAAATAATACCGACACCCCAGTTCGGCTTCAGGAAAGGCCACGGTACCATCGAGCAAGTGCATCGATTGGTAGATATCATAAGTAGAACGCTAGAAAACAAACAATACTGCAGCGCGGGTTTTCTAGATATTAGCCAAGGCTTTGACAAAGTGTGGCATGATTGGCTACTCTTTAAAATCAAAAAAGCTCTACCACACTCTTTCTTTCTAATACTAAAATCTTATCTTGAAAATAAGTGCTATGAAGTAAAATGTAATTCTGATACATCACAAATGCATGAAATCAAGTCGGGAGTTCCACAGGGTAGTATATTAGGACCAGTTCTCTACCTAATATACAAAGCAGATTTACCCACACATGCCTACACCACCACAGCAAAATACGCAGATGATACCGCTCTTCTTTCGACTCATGAGGATCCTGATACTGCATCTGAAAGACTCCAGTCACACCTAACCCTCATTGAAACATGTTTCAATCGGTGGCATACAAAAACTAATACAGATAAGTCAGTCCAAGTAACGTTCACACTTAGAAGGAAAACCTGCCCACCTGTAAAACTTTATAACACAGAAATCCCACAATCAGATGATGCTAAGTACTTAGGTATGCATCTAGACCGTCGTCTCACCTGGCGAAAACATATATGGATCAAAAGGAAACAATAAGACTGCAAACTTCGCAGCATGTATTGGATGATCGGGCCTAAGTCACAACTAACAGATGCTAGTAAAATGGTTATCTATAAAGCTATACTAAAACCTGTGTACATAAGGCATTCAGCTTTGGGGCACAGCCAGCCATAGTAATATTGAAATACTCGAAAGGTTCCAAAGCAAAACAATGAGAGCTATGTTTAATATTCTACCTTATATAAGCAATAAATATTTGAACCTGATTGAAATATTTGAAGACTACAATCTACGAACAGTGAAAACGAAGAAAAATTACTGCTGGGCATTGGCACGGAGTTGACAGCCGTGAACAGGTGTGAGTTATTATTGAAAACGTTTGGTCAGGCTCGGTGTTATGGCGAATAGAGAAAGGTATATACGAAGTCTTGTCAAAATGAAGAGTTAACAGATTAAGATTGAGCCAATTCATTACTTCTACAAGAGTTAATTCTGCGCTAATCCTAACACTATCCCAAGTTAATCCGTCAACTATAATCACCGTGTCATCAGCATATTATGCAAAAATTTTGGCATTGGAAAGAGACATTCTACACAAATCGTTAACGAGGATCAGGAATAAAATGGGACCCAGGATGTTTCCTTGAGGAACAGCAATTCCAATTTATTAAAAAGCAAGGGAACAGAGACTGTGTCGAAAGCCTTAGACAAGTCTAGGAATATTCTTACACGTTTAGATTTACTCTCAAGATTCTTAGTTATCAATTGCGTCAAGTTGAGTACTGCATCTTTGGTGGAGACTCCAGTGTGGAAACCATACTGGTTATCAGCTACGATTTCATACTTGTCCAGGAAACTTTTCAGATGTCTGCTAAGGATCCTTTCAAGTAACTTGGAAAGAGCTGAGAGAACCAAGATGGTTCCGGTCATTTCTACCAATCAGCTTTATATCGATATTTAATTCGCCCACGAGGGCTATGTTCTTCCATGAGGAGAGTTTACAGTAAACATTATTTAGACTTTCTAGAAATATGTCTAAACTTTCTCTAGAGTTAAAGGAAGGAGAGCGATAAACCGAGACAATGCCAATTTTATTGTCTATTTCACAGACGAGACAGTTTCCACCCATAAAATTTGGTTTGGAACCTGAGACTACTGCCGTGGAATAGGATTGAAAACCTTACAGCACAGGCAGATTAGCAACTTTGTTGAGCCAACATTCGGTCAAAATTATTACATCGAAGGATGTTTTTGTTAAATGAAGCAACATCTGCAGTTGATCAAAGTTTTTATTAATACTACGTATTTATTTATTTATTTATATATACTTTATTGTACACCAAGATAATAAAAGATACATATGAGCCTTATACTAAAAAATAAACATACGTATGTTACTTATTTACGTATGTTTAGGTGTAGGAAATTCATGTTGCTATCGGATAAGTTTAAAAATTTGGGACAGTCTACTGGACTGCAGGTGAAGAGGCTGCCTATGTTTAGTGAATCTAGATCGCAATTAATGTAATTAATGTTAGCCATTTATAAGACCAATGTGACATATTTTTGTGACTATTAAAACGAACAATATAATCAAAATGGGAAATAGGTACATTGCTTATAATTTACAATACCTAATAAGGATATGGTGTGTGTGTAAGTATGGGTTGCGTAAGGGGTAATTGTGTTGAATGTACGACAATGTGAATCTGTGAAGTATAACAAGTTTTTTTATATCTGGAACATACTGAAAACAATAATTTAACAATGTAAGTAGTCACATTTGGAGGTTTTTAGCCTCGAGACATTTTTCCGTGTGTTCCAATACTTATTTTTCACCTTCTATTTTTTGTAGGAAAATATTGCCAATAATAAAAATATACGTTTATTTCGGAACTTGCCATATCGTGTTAGTAACAATTTAAACTTAGAACTAGTGTTAGTAAAATAAAAAAAAAAAAACAAATAGGTACTTAATCTAAGCTGGGTGAGACCCACCGAACCTGGGGAATGTCTATTTGACCGCGTGCAGTCGTATCCACCGCCCCAAAATCGGAGAGTCCTACCTATCAGCCAGCGTTCTGAGAATGGTGTTGCCAAGATGCACATCAATTTGCGCATAATGCACGAGAAACTATCGACGTTTGCGTCGGCAAACATGCCGGACGCACTACAATAACGCGGCAGCCCCAGCAACACCCGGAACGTGTTGTTATATTGGACACGCAGGTAGCTGTATGCCTTCTGCGTAAAGTTCGCCCACAAGCTGCACGTGTAAAAGGATTGGCAGTAAGCTTTGAAAAGCGTTACCTTCACCTGCGTCGTACAACGTGCAAACCTGTGGGCCAACATGCCACATCGAACAGCCAGCGACCTGCGCTCCCTCTCCACATCCGTATTGTCTCTCGAATCGTCTGAGACCCAGTGACCCAAATATTTAAATTTTGCAACTCTTTTTAGCGTTGTACCGCACAACATAACTGGTGGTACACTGGTATAGCATTTACTGCCTGCTTTAAAAATCATGAGCTCACTTTTGAGTGCATTATATTTGAGCCCATGGGCCTCAGCACACGATTCACACACATTCACCAGTTTCCTTAGTGCCCTGATCGATGGGCTCTGCAGTACCATATCGTCAGCGTAACTTATGTTGTTAAGACATACTCCTTCAATATGACATCCGATTCCGGTCCTGCTGAGCTCATCGACCAGACCATTCATATAAAAATTAAAAAGTGCTGGGGAGGATAGTCCCCCTTGCCTCACCCCACACTCTAGCCTGTACTCTGCCGAAAAGGAGTCTGCCCATCTCACACGATTCTGCTGGTTATCGTACCAATATATAAACAAACCCATTATCTCTAGCGGTACATTAATATGCAGCAGAACTTGAAACAAAAAAACTGTCGTGCCAAGTCGAAGAGTTTTTTGGTCTTGGTTGGAAGTTGTTAGGCGACGTATACTTGCTGACGTATTCCTGGGATGCCAATTAGCGCAGTATTAAGTTAATTGTCCTTGCCCTTGTCTTTGTTATACGATCGGGCGGCAGATAGAAGGGTCTCTTTTTTAAGGACTGTAGTAAACTCCGCTAGAATCGGTCGTGAGGCGGCGGGAGTGGAAGATGATTTTCCGGGTAGGCGGTAAGTATCTCGTAGCTCAGATTTTTTTATTTTTATTCCCATGTTTTTGCCGACACAGCAGACCGTTTCAACAAGAAATTCCTTGGTTTCAGAATCGGATTGGGGTATGTCACGAATCTCAACGCAAGATGATATTGTCTTATGTAGCAAATACTGTATTTTTGTTTCCAAATTTTCTATATGCTGCCTTTCTTCATGGCGAATTTTCTTAAGGTCAGCAATTTCTTTTTTAAAATCTTCAAATTGTTGATTTATAAAAGACATTGATTTTGCAATCTCCTCATTGAAATTGCGAATTTCCGCGTTTTGTGATTTTATTTCACCAATTTCAGCCATTAGTTTAGTCAAAGCTGCCGTCTGATTCGCTATCAAGTTGGGGATCGAATTATCTTGTTCATCCTTCCACGCCGGAAGCGTATCCTGACGTTCCTGTGAGTATGGAACCACCACACTTTGTGGCGTGTTGTCGCTAGCGTGATAGGGTCGTTTATATCCATTTGTGTTTACATTTTCACTCCTACTGCCTGCCAAGTTAATGTCAGGTTCTGAATGAGTATTGGTCTGGACCGGAGTCGGGGCTACGGTCCGGGTAACGGGAACCTTCGGCAGCGTGCGCTGTACTCCGGACATGTCAATAACTGAATTAAAGAACACCGTTAAAATAAGGCTCAATCGATAAATACCAAACAAGTTGTATGCGTCGGTCTACGGTTGCATTATGCGATGTTCGTAACCGATGCTCGTAGCCGATAGGACGCTCGTAGTCAATCCGTAGCAGGTCACCGTAGGCGTAGCGGCGTAGCAGTGATGTCAGACGTACACGGTAGCCGATCGCTATTTTGAACGTGCCGGCCGGCACTTGCTTCGGTGGCGCGCAGGAAACTCGACCGGACTCCCAACTCACTGGGCACCGGTTCAAATCCAGTGAATCACAAAAACTTAGTTCACTGATTTTAATATTGTACTTGCAAACTTGTTTGCATCTCCCTCTGGGTCCACTCAGCGGGTATCAACCACAGTTAAGAAACCGGTAAGTGGAACAAGGAATCCAAAATCACCACATAAACCAATCATAAAATTAGGACGAGAGAGCATCGAGGACTACCGACACACGTCCGCACTGTTAAACGCTCGAGAGCTGACCTAGATTTGCCGTGCCGGTGGCTGGTAGTTGTCCTAGATTCCTGTTTTAGCCTTGGTAGTCAAGATGAAATTGAAGGGATTGAATCAAGAAGTTGAAAACATTTTGTTATCCGTCATAACATAGCAGCTAATAAATATTTCATAATTGCCGTAAAAAAGATGGATGTACTTAATGTACCAAAGTCAACATAAAAGTAAAAACATAAGCATCTCTCGTTGTTCCGTAACTTTTTTCATCCTATTACGAGAACCTTTTTGCAAAGAGCCATTGACTTTCCGAATAATTTCGCTAAGGATGGCAGTAATTTTATTAGGGCTACGCATACCCTCCACGTAACGTAGATTTATGGCTGGTGAGGGAGGCTGTGGTTCAACCCTGGAAACAGGAAAGACGGCTATGTAGCGTCTTTGTAAATGTGTATCTACATTATTCTTAGAGTCTGCAATAGGTACGGGTAAAAGTTGAGCTATTAGGAACATAAACATAAGTACCTAATCAAATTCTGAGCAATTTATTTGTATTTATGTTCGTGCTATATTATGAGTGATGTGACTCATTGGTAATCCCGTGACTTACTCATATTAGTTCATACTAATATGTATTATCATCATCATCATCATCTTCCTGCTCTTGTCCCGTTTTATTTGGGGTCGGCGCAACACGTTTTTTTCTTCCATTCTGCCCTGTCACTCGTCATACTATCACTAACTTCCTTTTCTTTCATATCACTCTTCACACAATCCATCCATCTTTTCTTTGGTCTCCCTCTCGCTCTCCATCCATCCACATGTACACTCATAACTCTTTTAGTAATATGCGTTTCATCCCTCCTCTTCATATGTCAATGTATGTATTATAAATGTTTAATATTATAAATGTGAAAGTAACTGTCTATCAGTCTGGTACGCTTTCACGGTTAAAATACTGAACCGATTTTGATGTAATTTGGTACAGAGCAAGTTTGAACTCCAAGGATAGAAGTAGGCTACTTTTTATCTAACTTCGATACACACGGACAAATCCGCTAAAGTTATAAATTATATTTATTTGCAAATTTATTAGGTGTAAGTTAATGACACTTTTATACGTTAATTTCAACTAGATGAGGCCAGGGTTTATTAGCTGACTACTCTGAGAAAAAACATCAAAACGAAACTCAGAGGTCAGTCTCTTTTAAAGTTCATATAGTGAACGTGTAATGGGCAAAGAATATGAGAACCACAGAAAGTGTCTGAGGTGGTATTATGAGGAAAAACACACGAGTGGACCTGTCCGGTAAATATAAGCTTTTGTCTATATTCGTGTTGCTTAACTCAGGACTAGTAAGTATGTCATGGATTCGAACCAGGTACATACTTCAATTTTTGTAGATTATGTCGTCACCACTGCTCTTAAAACTATGAAATAGAACATCGTGAGTAAATCCACATGTAGTGCCTATGCATATTCACTAACTGCCACTGAGCTTTCGTTGATAATGACCCTCTCATCCCTCTCAAAGAGGAGGAGGTTTGAATCCCAGCTGTGGAGACGTAGTAGGCAGAATAATTATGCTTTATATACTAGCTGTCCCAACAGACGTTGTCCTACCCAAAAACTGGCTGTACGTCAGAAAAAAAAAGTGAGATGGCAGCGCCACCTACCAGGTCCAATTTTATTTTTAAATCATCCAAGGACCTAGTCATATATGTACACACAAAATTTTAATCTAAAACAATTATGTAGATGACAATTATACCCGCACCTACCGACAGAAGAATTATTTATATGAAGAAGAAATAGTTAATGGATGTAATGTCACCAATTTTATGATAAACTGTCACGCTAAATATTTCTCAGGATCCGTTGATATCCTATTTGATGCTTTCTTCTACAGACATACTCATGTAGCTTGCCTCATTTTCTCCAAAGAGTTTGAAGACCTGTTGCGAACTTCGGTTTTCTAAATAATAGATAGCAACAAGATGTTACATCGCGTTAGCAAAATTACAAAGTTGTTCCTTTATCCATCTGGCTTTGTGTTTGTGCAAAGGGACCTCTACTCTAAGGGTCGGCATTGAGTCGATTTGGAAGTGTGAGGGGAAGAGAAAGAAAAAAAACATACGTTTATTAGAAATATATGTTCTTAGAGCGCGAGGACAGGAGTCATTTCATGATCTCTTACCTTGAAGAAAAACCGTACGCTTATTGATATTCGTGTTTTCTATTAAGATATAAATTTCAGGTTATCTTCATCATCATTTAGTCGAAAGACGTGCTCTGTTGGACATAGGCCTTCCCCAAGTGACGCAACAATGAACGATCCTGTGCGTCTCGCATTCAGCGGATTCCCGCAACCCTCACCAAGTCCACTTTGTAGGACACCTTCCAACGCTGCGTCTTCCGGTACCTACGCGGTCGTTACTCCAGAACCTTCCATTCCAACGACCATGTGTTCTGCGAGCAATGTGTCCTGCCCATTGACACTTTAGTTTGGCGATTCTTTGGGCTATGTCTGTAACTTTGGTTCTCCTGCGGATATCAACATTCCTAATTCAATCTCGCAAGGAAACTTCGAGCAAAGCCCTTTCCATTGCCCTTTGGGTGACTTTAAGTCTTCTTATGAGGCCCATTGTAAGCAACTACGTTTCGGAGCAATATGTAAATTTCAGATAGAAAGACAGAGGTAGATCATAATTATACTTTTCCCTACCAGGCAGAGAATCGATGCAAGCGCCTCATGTTAATGCGTTTAGTGTTTTTTTATGTTAATTAAGTACTTATTATATAAAGGGCACCTTATAAATATATCACATAAAGTCTTTGTTAACAAGAGATCAAACAGCTAGGCGATATATTATGTCTGTAAACATTATCATTGACCGGGCCGGGTGGGTAGCTGCCCGGGACGCCTACGCCGCATCCCGCGTCCTTGATACCCGAGCTTGTTGCCTGCAGCGATACGCAATGCTAACCTGTGTACACGTACGAGTACATTATCTTAATTTGTAGGTTCACTTATCTATTAATGACAGACTATTCATTTTGGAAACTGGTTAAAAATAATAAATTAATATTTTACTGTCTAAAAACCCACTCCTGTTCCTTCGTTGCTTTCGTCCCAGGGCGGGTCAGAGGGTTTCGTTTTCACACTACCCATGTCCCCAGTAGGCTTCGACCCTGCTGGGCCCCTACGATTTGCTGAAATCTCACTGACGCGCGCGTGGAACAATACCCGCCGTCGACGACTTGGGCTCGGTCCGGATGGTTACCGGACGGTCGGACGGCGAGCCACCCATTGCTCGCCGTCCGCAAGCCCGCGCCTACGGTGGCCGGAAATCGGGATTGGCGTAAACTCTACACATATTTTTCCAATTATAAGAGATATCATTATCTTCTCAACGTGTAATGTGTGTCATAATTTTATCTACACAAATTTTAAATTTATAAGTGAAACATATAAAGTGAAATACATAAAACAATTATAACGCCCACGAGAAATGATCAGTAATAGATACAAATTACTGCGCTGCAATTATGGGTCAAGGGCGGGTCTCGACCCCCCCCCCCCCCACCCACGTTGGCTTTGGTCCTGTATTTCAGGCTAGACAGTACTAGGAACCTTAAATAATAAATTAACAATATCAGTAAACTCACTATATTAAATAAACTAAATTTAATTAACTAAAAGCAAAACATGTTTTATTAAAAATTAAAAACTAAAAGGAGATCTTTTGTCTTTGCGTAAAAGATACTGAGTAAATATTGTACAATAATCTTTTTAGAGCTATAATAATTTAATTTATACAAACCTTATTTTCTATTTAGTCTATTGTACAGAAATGGGCCTAATAATGTGAAAAGCCTTTCTACTTAGTAATTTCAGGGTAACAGGGAAGCATGGTGTGCTGTTTTAATACCAAATGCATGACGAAAAAATAAAGAACACACTAGTAGATATGTTGTTATCTGTTAAAAGATGGCGGGGAAGATTAACTGCTCCGAGATTATACTGAGTCGTCATCAATCCGCTCTGTTCAGCAGTGGACTGAGATAAGCATCGTTAAAAATAAGTACTAAAAGGGATAATGCTTGGAGGTAAGCTTGGAGATTAAAAGAGCTTCCACAACAGTCTGAGCTAAGCCCGGCCGGCGTTCAGCCAACCTTGTTGACTTGCTAATCTTTCAGACGACGCGGCACAACTTGACGCGAGCTGTTCTCGACGTCGATACGACACGACATTTAATTCATGACCCTTGTACAACACACACAGGTATGAATGAGTTCCTGAAGTACCGCTGTAGCCTGTGATATTGAACCGGGCTGCAAAGGGGCGCGGCGGGGGAGCGGTGCGCTGGCTGCGGGTGTGGGGGGGATGCGAGACCCGCCCTTGACCCATGATTGCAGCGCAGTAATTTTTATGTATTACTGATCATTTCTCGGGTAGACACGCCCCGTAAACAATGGTCCGCTGAAAATCAGTTTTTTTTTGTCTAAATGTAAATACAGTGGAGCGCAGCTTAGTAGATGTGAAACACTACCTTGCGCAGAACCGGGTCAAGTAGCGCGGCACCCGAAGTAAATTCTACCAAAGGGCCCCCCTAAATCTTTATGAATGATAATGAATTAAAATTCTTATATTTTTCAGAGAGATCACGGGGCTTACGTAGCGATGAGTCCATAAGCAGTTGCCTACATTGTCTTTATAAAAAATGCGAAAGTAGTTAGAATTAGTATGGTACTTACAGGTATCAGGCATGACTTGTTTATGGACGTCCATGCGGGGTCCATTCCATTGCGTGGGGTCCATAGCAATTGCTACTCTTAAAAAAACGGCCAGGCTGAAGTGGGAGTGGGTTGGCCACGCCACACGCATGCACCTGGACAGGTGGGCGAGGATCGACCGCTGCGATCTGATCATGGGGCAAATTTGACCAGAGATTGTCCTAGACAGAAAGGTTTGGAAAGAGAAAGAAGGGGGATGGATGCTTTTGCCCAGCCGTGGGACACTATAGAGACAAATAAGAATAAAATAAAAAAATGTATACACTTTAATCGTATAAAATCTTCTTGATAGAGATGACCGCTCATTTCCATTTCTGCAATCGCCTCTTTCTGCTGATTGCTCAGATGTGGCAATTAAAAATACTAATTGTGTACCTACTCTTTACTTGATGGATTATGATGATCAGTCTATGTCTATCCCAACTATGAAGGGGTCGGCCTCCAGTACCTTAAACAGGATACAGTTTCTTTCTTTAGATAGATAAATAAATTCTTTATTGTACACCAAAAACACAAAATACATTAGGAACTTAAAATTAGTAGGTTGTCACAATGGACGTTTAGCAGGGTAACTTTTGTGATTCGTCTTACTACCAATCTTATTAGCTCATAGTAGTTACGGCTACAAGATGATTTAATTAACTTAGTGAGTCTTGTCTTTGTCTTTTGTGGTCTTGTTTCGACAATAATCAGTCCTTGGTGGACCATTGTACGTGGGCCATGGCGGCCTTAATTCCTACCCGCCCACCTCTCTCAAGAAGCAGATGAGTTCTTTAAGTTTACTCAGGGCGTCTGTGAGTGAATTCGGTACTCCTAGGGTTCATGTTTGTATTTTTTAACGGCTGTGCACTCAAGGAGCACGTTTGCGCTAGTTTCCTCCATCTCTCTCCTCGACTCTCCGTGATATTTATTGTATGGAAGTGTTTATTTAGTGAGCAGTGTTCGGTGATGGTCCCCACAATCAGGCACGCAGGCTACCTCTGTCCAGTCCCAGAAAGTTTCTAGTAATTGATGAGTTTATTATAAACCTATTGAGTCTCACTGCAGGGTAAAGCCTTCCATTCTTCCATTTTTTTTTAAACAACTCTATAAGCGGTTTGCAAGATAAAGTAGCTAGTCTTATTATACAGTTAAGCACAGATAATACGGGAATTGATGATGTGGTTCTTTATTTGTAATTGTCAGATATAGCGGTTAAAGCTAGTAGATAAAGTAAATAGTGCCCATGTAGTACAGAAGTAATGCTGTAATATTGAGCGGGGCTGCGACCGGGAGAGATGCGGTAGGCGCGACCTTGACCTGCATCTGTGACACAGCGACTACAGGTTACAGGTGCTTCCAATCTAAACATATTGGTTCGAATGGCCAGGAAATCATGCATTGGTGAAAAATGCTTAGAAAAAAAATTGCTATAAAATTACTAGTTAATGGTGATTTGTAGGTATCTCTGACGAGTTCTTCATCATTATTTTATGCAAAAGATGTCTGAACACAACGTACCTTTTCTTTCTCCCAAGGAAGAGGACCTACCAGTGCGATAGGCACAAATATCTACACTTCTATAGTAATATTATAAAGAGGTATAGTTTTTTTTTTTTTTTTGTTTGTAGGAGGAAATCTCTGAAAGTACTGGTCTAATTGCTAAATTTTTTTCACTGATAGAAAGCTGCTTTATTCCTGAGTTATATAGGCTATATTTTATTTACGCGGGTGAAGCTGCGGGCAAAAGCTAGTTTATAATAAACTACCGTCGCCGTCATCATCTCCGTAGCCTTTTCCCAACTAGCTAGCATCGGCTACCGTGTTTTACCTGGAGCGACTGCCTGCCAGACCTCTACACGAGACTCTTTGGATAGATTGATGGTCAAGCCTTTCTGGAATCTGACTACCTGTAACGACTGTCAAAGAACTAATGACAAGCGGGACTATCGGCTTTGTTTGTATGTGCTTTCCGAGGCACGGGGTAAGCTACCGTCACCGTCAACCATTAAAATCGCAAGCTCTTTAGAGGAGCATTCAAAGCTTAACTTGCTCGACATATTGTGGAAAAATATTGGTAATACTCGACCAGCATCGAACTACTATTGAATTCATTATAGAAGTATCTATAAATAAACATTAAAAAAATATAATAAACGACAAAAATCCTATTAATAAGTACTATTGTATACCATCTTTCGCAAGCAAGTGACTATTTATAGTCTTCTAAGAGAATAATTTATTTAAACACAAGATTTTGCTGAAGAAACGTGCTATATATATAACAGTGAATTTTTTAAAGCATATATATGTTTTTGACTATTGAAGTTGTAAACTGTAGTGTAGTTACTAAAGACTGTAGTTCCACATCTGCGTCCAGGCGGGATGCGGCTGGACCGTCCTTGGCCTCCTGCAGTGCTGACGTACGGAAGCAACTAGTGAGCCCTCTCCGGTCCCCATTCCACCAATCAATTGAATATTGCAGTCTTTAGGGCGAGGTGGCTTTTGTTCTAAATTAGTCGAGCTGAAATATGCAACACCGCAACTTTGTATACGTGAATGTCGCTTATTGCGGACGCGAAGTTGAATTTGAAACCAGATAAAAAATAGCATTTATGTCCTTCCTTAGGGTTTAAGCTTACTCCGTACCAAAAACTATAAAAACCGTGAAAGTGTAACAGTCAGACAGAATTACTTTCAAAGCATATCATAGCATTATCAATCAGCCTTACAATGTTCTCACTACTGGGGCGCAGGCCTCTACTCTAGGAGAGGAAAAGAATTACTTTCATATTTATAATATTGGTTATGGTATATAACTACTTGAAGATGGTTAGTTTTCCTCTTATTTGATTTACTATCCTTTCAAAGGTATAGTAACAAAAAGATGTTATTGTTCAAAAGTATCTCGTAGAATGATACTTTTAGGGTTCCGTACCTCAAAAGGAAAAAATGGAACCCTTATAGGATAACTTTGTTGTCCGTCCGTCTTTCTGTCTGTCTGTCAGGAACCTTTATCCCGGGAAGTCGTGGAGGTATCGAGTTGAAATTAAAATTATATAGGTACTCAGGTCTGCGGTCCCTTGAAGCTGTGAAAAAAAAAACTTCTAAGTTAACAAAAAAAAAAGATACGGCCGTTTATGTTGCAAAAAACGAGTATTTCGACACTCAAGGGAATCAAAATTCATAGGGTACTTCCCGTTGACCTATAATCCTGAAATTTGCCATGAAGCACGGTCTCATAGCACAAGTATATGAAAAATCTATAAATTTGCAGTTACAAAAAAAAACTTTGCAATTCGGAAAAATCTTCATAACTTAATTCGGGAATTGAACTGTTTTCATTGGTAAGTTTGTACGGAACCCTCAGTGCGCGAGTCCGACTCGCACTTGCCCAGTTTTTAACGATGAAGACACTCACGAGTAAAAGTCTTTTCTATTTTACTTTCTTCTCTGTTACAGTATTAACCAGTAAAACCTAGTGTAAACCATCATAACATCAAAATTGAAACAAATTACTAGATATTAAACACAGGGCTACTAAATAATTTCTTAAAAGTGTAAATAAAACGTGAAGACGACCCTGGCCGATCGTTCGACGTCGTAAAAGACGACTAAGATATTCATTTAACAGGATAGCTCATATCTTTCCTTTGCGCTAATAAAAATGTTCAGCGGAATGTTTAGCGCTGGACATTTACGATCTTTTATTAAGATGAACGTTACGTAAAATGTACAACAGTTGTACATAGTAGTTACTATGTATACCTATTTTTAAAAGGGCTCCTTGTAAATAAACCTCTTGTATTTCAAAAGGTTTATTTATTACTAACTCACAAATGAAAACTAATTTGAAACTAAATGAGCGATAACATAATTATTAAAAGGAATTCAGGAAGCGAATTATTAGCCCTAGTTACCCTGTGTACCAGCCACCGTATTTGCGGGTTTGCGAATGACGGGCAATGGGTAGCTAGCCGTCCGGCCGTCCGAAAACCTTTCAACCGTCCGAGTCATCAACAGCGCGTAGTGATTCACGCGCACTTCAAAGAGATGTCAGCAAAACCATGGAGGCTGAACAAAACCGACGCCTGTTGGGACCATGGAGAGTTTTTGAACAGAAATTTCACGATTCCAGAACGTACCTAAAGGTAACTGAAGGACACATGTGTTTTTTAGTCAGTAAAAGTCTGACACGCTTTTCTACACCACCCTAGAGCTAAAGAAGTCATTGGATGATTATACGCCTCAAAAAACCCCTGGTTACAACATTACACCGATCTGATTACGCAGAAAAAAGTTCATCTGTAAGATTAACTTACATCCATTTAAACAGCATTAACAGAGTTTTAGGGTGCTATTATACCTAATCTCTCCACACAGCTATCTGTGATCATAAAAGCTAATTGTCTTCATAACTGTCTCAAAGTCTACACGTGTCTGTTTCAGCGGTTTCAGAAAGTTCAGGAAACCCGCAACTAGGTACCTGCGTACTGCGGACAAAATGATGATAGTTATATATATATACTATGTGTATGTAATGTAAGGTTTTACGTAAGAGCGTCGCGTCCCCGGGGTGCGAACTAGCTTTGCCAACTTTAATGCATTTTGAAGGTAAAAGCTTCACGAAATTTAATAAAGCCACGAGATGTTTTCCTGTCTTTTGTGTTCAATATTTGGTTGAGGCGTTTTTTTGATTTGATGGTTCTGTCTCATGCATAACAACGAAGGAATTATTGACAGGATCAATCAGGTCACGTCGGTACGTACCAACATGATCAAAGGTTTCTTTTCCTATGGTTTTTAGGGTTCCGTACTCGCACGGTAAAACGGGATCCTATTACTAAGACTCCGTTGTCCGTCCGTCTGTCACCAGGCTGTATCTCATGAACCGTGATAGCTAGATAGTTGAAATTTTCACAGGTGCTCCGCTATAACAACAAATACTAAAAAACTGAATAAAATAAATATTTAAAGGGGCTCCCATACAAAAAACGTGTTCTTTTTTTCGTTTTTTAAACCTTTTGTGATGCACCTTGATAAAAGACGATTTTACGTAAAAAAACTGCAGCCCTTTCTCTCAAATAAATATGTAATATTATACCTCAAGCAAATAATTTAAGGCAATAACTGAACATTTTTCGTAGGAACTTATTATAATAATCAAAATTCGTTATTACATTTGAAGCCGCGCCTAAAGCCAGGGACGCAGGCGGGTGCGCGAGGGTGCGGGGCCGCCGCCGCGCCGGGCCGCAGGGGCGCGGGTCGCCCGGCCTGCCTTTGTTTCAGCTTATTTACAAAAACTTTGCCAACTCCGGCTCTTTATGAAGTCTTAGTTACAAAGAGACGTTTGTTGTACGAGTTATTATGTTTTATTTGAGGTAGTTGGGGAGGGCAGAGCACACAGATTTATGTTAAAGGTTAAGTTTGTGTGTTGGGATAGTACTTATTAGTTGGTATTAATTTTGACTTCATATTATTTATTGACTTTAAATATTTCTTTCTTTTTTACCTGAGTCAGTGAGACGGGTAAAATCGTTGAAAATCACTGTTAGGCCTATTACTCAGACCTAATCTGCTTTTAGAGAGAGGTGGGCTGAATGGAATAAGACTGAAAAATCATGGCCGCCAGGACCCACGCATAATGGTCCACCTTGGATGTTCGGAAACCAAAATCCAATAGATACACGGACAGCATGTATGATTACTCGCGGAAGTTTGAAGCAGTGGAGGCTTTTAACCAGGAATGGGACGGGACAAGCTAGCAAAAAGAAAATTCTCGCTTAATGCATAACTTATATCTGTAAATACTTCTCCTCTTGCTCCTGAACTAAGACTGAATTAAAACGCAATTCCAAGCTCTTTTTAACCGATTTCAAAAAGAAGAGGTTCTATGTTCGGCTGAATGTATTTTTTTTTATATATGTTCACCGATTTCTCGGTCAATTATGGACCGATTTTAATTTTTTTTTTTTGAGTTTTGGTTATGCTTCCGAGTTCTGATGAGGATCTTCGAAGATATGGAACGGAACTCCTCATAGAATCATAGCAGAACTGCCGTAACAAGTAAAATGGTTTGATTTATATGTGCAGTCGATGACTGATTGAAAGAAGGCGATGGGATATATCGAACTGATCTGATGATGAAGCTGGAAGGTAGAAAGCAGAACGCTATAATAAATCAATGTAACCTAACCGTGTTTGGAATTATTACAATTGTCATGAGATGCACTCTGACTATAAGGTACCATCGAGCTAATCTGATGATGATTAGCTGAGGGGTACTTTTTAGTTGTGCTAAGTCATTTATTCATTTATGCATAAGTCATTTATTCATTTGTTAAACATAGGTACAATAATCAAGGTGTATCAATGGTAATAAAGAGAGGGCTATGTTATGCCAGAGGGTGTACAAACGTTTGTGAGAAGTTTACAATCAAGCTGGCCAAGTCTCAAATGTTCAAATAAAAATAAGCCAAATAATTAATAATGAGTAGCAAAAATAAAATCAATGTCAAGGCGCCTAATGTTAATTCGCAATACTGTCTAATAAAAAAAATAAAAAAAAAACAATATACAATTCAAAATGTCAAATCAAAATGTCAATTTACAGTACTAATATTAATTTACAAAACTAATGTCCATTTAAAATGCTAATGTAATAAACAATAATAATGTCAGTTTTAAAAACAAATGTTACTATTAATAAGAATAAACAATACATGTATTTTGTTTGTATGTCAACATTCGATTTCTAAGTTTTTGTCTGTTAAATATACCGAAATACTGTAATATGCTTTGGTCACCAGTAAGGATTTTAGCCGTTTCTTAAATAGGCTCAAATTCAATTCTTTGATTGACCGTGGTAAGTGATTAAATATGACTGGCGCCATGCAAAATACACTTTTATACATTAATTTAGTCAAAGTCAAAGTCAAAGATTTATTTGCAGATAAATATGGTTATAAAAGTTCTTACAATGGTTATATATATAATAGTTGCCTAACATATTTAATCATAACATAATGACATGCAAATTTTTTACAGATAAAATTAATTCGATATTATTCAAATTGTAGTACAAATAAACAAATTATTATTAATTAAATTTGAACTGAAGGAATTCTTTTATAGTATAAAAGGGATTCTCAATTAACCACCTGCGTAAGGCCCTTTAGTACGGAACCTTCTAACACATAACCCTTCGACTTCGGTTATTAATGTCTGTCATTTTTTTAAACAACTTAGAATTGGTCTTAACAAATATAGCAACTTCAAAAATATATAAGGATGGAAGAGTCAATATTTTAAATTGAATAAATAATGGTTTACATGTGTCTATGATCTGTAGTCCAAACATTGTCCTGATGCACTTTTTCTGTAACTGTGCTACCACAACTAAAAAGTCTATAAAAACCTTTTTACAAAAAAAAATACAACTGACTTTAATGTAAAAAACTGGGCAAGTGCGAGTCGGACTCGCGCACTAAGGGGTTCCGTACAAACTTACCTATGTACTCGTAGTTCAATTCCCGAATTGAGTTACGAAGAATTTTCCGAATTGCAAAAAAAGTTTTTATTGTGACGTGACTACAAATTTACAGTTTTCAGATTTTTTCCCATACTTGTGCTATAAGACCTTGCTTCATGCCAAATTTCAGGATTCTAGGTCTACGGGAAGTACCCGATGAATTTTGATTAATATTAAGAGTGTCGAAATATACGTTTTTTGCGACATAAACGGCCGTATCTTTTTTTTCGGTAATTTGGAAGTTTGATTTTCTCACAGCTTCAAGGGACCGCAAACCTGAGTATATGGTTTTAATTTCGCCTCGATACCTCCACGCGTTCCCAAGATAAAGGGTCTTAACAGACAGACAGATAGACGAATGGACAACAAAGTGATCCTTTAAGGGCTCCGTTTTTTCTTTTTGAGGTACGAAACCCTAAAAAAACACTAAAAAAAGTACAAAATAACTTTAATTTCGGAAGTCGGTGTTAAATAACGAAGAGATTATTATTGTTTATTTTGTACTTTTTTAGTGTTTTTTTTTACATTGAAATCGGTTGTATTTTTTTTTTGTTACTATTGACAGGCTAGCGCTTGATCACTATCTCACCTGACAAAAAGCGACGATGGAGCTCGCTCACCTACTCGTAGAAGTATTCTATTCACTCTTGACTTAAAGATCCCCAGGATGTAGCTACCAGGAAATGCAGACTCCGGTAGAGAATTCCACTCCTTATTTGTACGCACATTTTTTTATTTTTATTATTATTGATAGGCTCGCTTTTGACCACTATCTCACCTGATGGTAAGCGACGATGTGGCCGACGATGGACCACGCTTGCCTAGAAGTAACCTATTCACTCTTGGCTTAAAGACCCCTAGGTTGTAGCTATCAGGGAATACAGACTCCGGCAGGAAATTCCACTCCTTAGCTGTACGCATTATGAAAAGCGCACAATGAATGTATTTCCAAAACATTTTGTGCGTATGGGCGGGATGTCCACCGTGTGTATCTAGAATATCTAGTCGTCAAGAAGGTTCTTCAAGCCGTCTGCAAGTTTATATAGGCTTATCTTTTAAATAACGTATCTTAGAATGTTCGTATACCTAATAAGTATGTGACAAAAGTATATGGTGTTAAAAGATGACGCCATTTCTCCGTCGAACGAGCGAACAAAGTGACGATTTGCACGTAAATGGGGCCTTCGACTCCAAGCCAGCGCTGGGGGACCGATCCAAAGACCTTTTTGTCGAGAAAAAATGCTTAGAGATCTATTTGGGATAGATAGAATAAAGCTTTAGCCGTGTAAGAGGGAAATTCAGCTTTTTTTAATGCGATACAGGATTGAATCACGTATTAATGATGTCTTTACCTAGCCCATTGTTTTCTCTTTGTCGTTATCCTGAATGAACGTAGGTAATTCACACTACTACAGGGCAAAAAGTGATCTATTTTAGGGTAACTGCTTAGTTTTAGGTTATCAGTAGTCTACCTACGCACAAAATGACAACAATCCTCCACACTTCTGATTTTCTATCGATAACTCATGATCATCATTTTTATCTGTATGTCTGTTCCGGCTAATCTATGAAACGACTAGACGCATATTAAAGGGACTATCACTAACGGACAACTAACGTTATAATTCTACATTTTATTTTTCCGTGGGATCGGGACTTAAGGGCGACAGACAAAAAGAGTAATGTCCTTAACTCCACGTAAACAAAGTCGCGGGCAGTATAATCATCATCTCAATTAAGTAGACGAAAAGTCAGCACAAAGAACAACAAAGTTTCACGATCAAAAAACGCGTTATAACAGCTAATAACATAAAACAGAATCCCACAATAAAATTAACACGCTATAAAGTCCTGACAGAAAACAATATTCCACATTAATATAAGGAGGAGCCTCTAAACGAGAGTTTATTCGCCATAAAGCGCGAATATGGCGCGCTCATTACTGCTAATTAATTTATATCGTCGCGCGGCGCGCATGCGTCAGGTTAGCGTTTAGGGAGGTGTATGGGAGCGAGCGATACGATCATTTTATTAATGAGGTGTTGACTTCATTGATAATATTGGTATGACGATATTCGGAAATCTTTTCAGGGATAAATAAGTTAATTATTTCCATTCATAGTCACATATAGCCCCGATCGAGCGGATGGAACTACGTCAAGGACATTTTAAAAAATTCAGAATGTTTTTATTTCACATGCCTATAAGGGCCCTTATAAAGCGTCAGAAGCTAGTGTACGGTTCCAATGGGTCGTTTCTTATGGAAAATAACCGATTTACAGCTGCAGATACACTTTGGTACCACTTGATTCATTTTCGTCATTTGAATCCATTTCAAAAGGAATCGTTTGTCTTTGTAAGGCCATGTAAAGAGGAGGAATGAAACGTATGTTACTAAAAGAGTTATTAGTATACAAGTGGATGGAAGGAAAGGGAGAGGGATACCAAAGAAATGAAAGAGAAGGGAGTTAGTGATAGCGTGACGGGTGTTAGGACAGAATGGAAGAAAAAAATGTGTTGCGCAGACCCCAAATAAAACAGAACAAGGGCAGGAAGATGATGGTGGACAATAGGCCTCTTTTAAACGTTACCCGGTCGACGGGTCCTGTGTTTTCCTGCGGTTTCCAAATCCCATAATGTGGATCTGTAACCTAACTTACTTCCTTAACCTCACACACAGATACCTTTTTCCGTAGCGACTTTAGTGTAACCTATATACTTAACATCGTTTTCCGTATATCAGAGTTAGTAGAGAAACAATAAAGACAGTAGTTTGGCACGTAACGACACATAAACAGTTATAGCTAACGTAGTACGCAGTTCACGAAACTCATTCGTTTGTGACTGGACCGTGAACTTGTCTCCCTGTACCTAATCCTGTTTTATTGTCCTTATTTATTTCGTTAGGTAAAATATAGAAGATATAAATCATATTTCACATCACACTAATGTTATAAAGACGAACGTTTGTGTGTGTGTGTGTGTGTGTATGTTTGTTATTTATTCACGATTGAACGGATTTGGATGTTTGGCACACGGGTAGGCCATGTCTTGGAATAGTACATAGGTTACTTTTTAGGGTTCCGTATCTCAAAAGGAAAAACGGAACCCTTATAGGATCACTTTGTTGTCCGTCCGTCTGTCTGTCTGTCTATTAAGACCCTTTATCTTGGGAATGCGTGGAAGTATGTAGTAGTAGTTGAAAGTAAAACCATGTACTCAAGTCTGCAGTCCCTTGAAGCAGTGAAAAAATCAAATTTCTGAGCTAACAAAAAAAAAGTACGGCTGTCGCAAAAAACCGACATTTTGACACTCTCAAGGGAATCAAAACTCATTTGGTATCTTTGACCTAGAATACTGAAATTTGACGTGAAGCAAGATGTCATAGTCCAAATATAGGAAAAAATCTGAAAACTAAATTTGTAGTTACGCCAAAAAAATAAATATTTTTTTGGATTCAGAAAAATCTTCGTAACTCAATTCGCGAATTGAACTGTTTTCTTATGTAAGATTGTACGGAAACCTCAGTGCGCGATTCCGACTCGCACTTGCCCGGTTTTTTACCCTGCCCTTGGGATAATTATCTACTATCATGCGGGCGAAGCCGCTGGTAGCAGCTACATATTGACAATCCAACCATACTACAAATATTCAAGAAGGAATCAGTTATGAAATCAAAAGTGCACTCATACTAATTAGTTTGGGATCGATGTATCATATCATCTTCTCGCTCATAGAACCGATCTGTTTATCGGCCACCTCCTGTGTAACCTATAATTAGAAAACACAATAACATAATTAATTAGAAACCAATAAGTGAGCAGAAAAACCATAACGTCTCATCACAATGCACAGGTTGAACACACTTGTGCCGCAGCATATCGCCACATCTCACTGCAGCATGTCACCACATCTCACCGCATTTCACCGCACGGTGTCATATCTTAGCGCATCCGCAAAACCACGTATTTGTGGTGGCCAACCACTAGTTATCTCAATGTAAGACAGACAGACACCTACCACAGTTATACTGAAGGTTTTAATTATGAAATATTTACTTTAAAAGTATGTATATATATTTGTTGTCATTATAACGTGTTGTTATTATTGCACGTCTGACATCTTTGCCTTCTCGGCAAACATGTTGCACAGTTGATGACTTTATGCAGTTATGTCGTTCAAGAATGATATATTATAAAAATAACATTGTGACGACGATTTTCCAAACGCTTTTTATGATAATTTTTTATAATGAATATAAATCTGAATTTGTTAGACAGGACTCATATCAACCAATTTAAGTGCGTCGATCAAGTGCTTATCAACTGAAGTTCAAGTGGTGATATTACGAATAAGGTAAATACGCAATGAAATACGTAAACCAAAATATTATTAAAAATCTAGCCTAGTTCGCGCCCAGTACCTTGGACTTAGCATGGTATCGATTGGCATCACGGTCACAGCGTGGTATCGCTTAGCATGGAGACCACAGTGCGATATTGAGGCATCAGGCGGTATCGCTCGGCACCGCGGCCTTAGCGCGGTATCGCTCGGCGACGCGGCCACAGTACGGCATTGTTCGACACCGCCGCACCGTGGTCACAGCACGCGATTGCTTGGCACCGCGGCCATAGAATGGCTTTATTCGGTCTCGTAGTCACAGTGCGGCTTCGCACGGCATCGCGGCCACCGCTCAGTAACGCTCAGCACCGCGCACAGAATTTACAACTTCCCCTTTATTACCTTTGCTTTGTCGACTTTTTCAAATTCATCAACTTTGAAAAATGAACGGAGAAAGGAAAGAATGAGCTGCCGTTTTATACGACTGTTGTGGAAGCTATTAGGATGAAAAGTGCCCGCCATTTTGTTCAGGTTACATTGTTATGCTAATTTATATGACTGGTTTCCGAAGTCATACATTAGCTCTTATATTTTATGGACTTGTAAGCAGTAAAATTAGAAACTATTTTAGAAACTTTTGACATTTGTACTACTATATTAAATAAAAAAACTGTTGCTATTCTAGACGTGATTATTCAATGAGAGGAAAATAAATAAAGCCCCCCCCCCCCCCCCTACCGGAGTCTCTGTTTCCTGATAGCTAAAACTTAGGGGTCTTTAAGTCAAGAGTAAATAGGTTACTTCTTGGCAAGCGAACTCCATCCTCGGCCACATCATCGCTTACTATCAGGTGAGATAGTGGTCAAACGCGAGCCTATACATATATGCTCTCGACCCTAATAAGTAATTCAACCGACATACTCCTGCAACAATCTAACTATAGACAGCCTGTATTAGTGACGCACTCAAAGTATAAACAGTTAATGAATAAACAATGACGGACGAGAGGCGACTGTCACTAATTACGGCCTGAAAGCGTCAGCCAACAATTAAACGCTACTCACGTATTCGTGTGAGAGGCATTTAGCTATGACGTCACGGTTCACGTATTGCGATTTGCGACTGACGCAATAAGTAGGGCTGGGATTAAAGATAGTGTTTGAAATTTTCAATGTTATTATGTAGAGGCTTTTCAATGTAGGTACAATTTAATTTTTAGCTGAAACCAACCTTGGATAAATTGTGTGAAAGATGACAGGGCCTAGACAAGAGCTGTACTGATGAAAAAAGTAGATTATGCGACTAGGGGATAAAGCAGTGTCTTTAAGTCGCAAGCGGCATGTTGAATTCCATACGAAAAGAAATTTGTCAAGTTTTAATCCCGAACGCCAGTGAGAGTTTTATAATTAACTCCCAAGCACTGTGAGAGAATTAATAGAGAAACTTGGACAAAATGACTTACTTTAGGTGATGGTTGTATGACATATAAAAGGGCATTATGGAGCAGGTGGTGAAAATAATAAGTTGAGCCAACCCTAACAACATCAAGAACAAGGGAATTAAGATGATCAAAATAATCAGCGGACATTTATGTAGCATTCAATTGATTGCGATTGTTTATTGGCACTCAAGTAGAACGGACCACGTCTTGTGTATCAATTATTTGACGTTAAAATATCTACGAATGATCTGTGCACATCAAGCAACAGCTGATCAGTCATGGTGGGCTCTTGTGATTACTCGGCTTATTAAAACGCATGCATTTTAATAAGCCGAGTAATCACAAGACAGGCAATCAAAATTGCCTGGCAAAGAAAATTGCTGAAATAAGACTCATAAATTCGATTGATTACAATGAGGAGACGTTAATAGCGTCGTCGTTTTTATTTTCTGTTCTTTATTTTTAATTCTTTACTGTACACAAAAATATAATATATATATATATGGAGATACAGACAGTTCATGTACACAGGCGAGCTTAACTCAGCAATGAGTTTTCTCCCAGAAAACCTTTGAGTTATAGAGAATGAACAAATTTGAGGATAGGATCTAGTGCACATTATAAACCTACATAACTAAGCCGACTGCACGCAGCAGCAGCAGCAGGCGACATGCCGTCACTTCATGTCGTCACGACACGTCGTTGCGTCATGTCCCTGCAGTCATGATTTCGAAACCGACTGCAGACGTCAACAGCAGATGGCATCCAGTTGGTTCCGAGTGCTCCGTGGAACAAGATGTCTGACGTGTTCGAGAATAATCGACGTGTCGTTGCTCCGGCGTCAGCGGCACTACTGATCTGCGGTCGGACGACACTGCTGTCTGCCGCTCGACGACGCGTCGCTAGCTTCATGTCGCCAACTACGGAGGGAATTTTATAGAAATACGTAGAAACTAGTAGTGTGGCTGCGACACGTCGTCTGCTGCTGTTGCGTGTAGTCGGCTATCAACTTATACCTTTATATTACTTATAAACAATATAGTACCTATTTCTTTACAATTTTACTGATTGTGCTAATACAACCTAGCATATATAACTGTTACTTTGCAAAATAATTATAACGGAATGTTGTGTCACAATAATGTCTTCAAACCAAACACATCACACACACATCACTTCATTGTGAACCAAAAATTCGAAGACATGTGACATCCACCAACCCGCACTGGGCCCGCGTGGTGGATTACGGCCCATTCCCTCTCCTAGAGAGGAGGCCTGAGTCCCAACAGTGGGAATATTATAAGGCCGACTATGCTATGCTATGCTAATGTCTTGCGATGATACAGATTTGTTAATTAAGAAAAGTATTCGTCGGAATTAGACTAAATAATATTGCTCATAGGTTATTTAGTTTTTGTTGAATAAATTTTAGTTTATATATTAATAAAATACAAAGCAACCTAGTTCAGGTAGAATGCAATTTTGTAACTTTATCTCTAGTTTAAGCCCATTTTTATGTTATAATTATTTATTGACAACGAAATTAGTATTGATAGAATCATGGGTCATGATTTAACCATCAAACACAGTAGATATTTTTATTAAAAAGAAAAGATTCCGACAAGAATCGTCTGAAAATGTAGGCAGAAAGTTTAATGAAATACCCCTGCGCAAAACGGCGTAAAAAGAAAGGCAAAATTTTAGCATAAATTCAGTAATTTACGCTCACGAACGCTACGAATATCTCTCTAACTCCGCAGCCTTTCAGAATTCAATAAGAAATAAATTATGAATGGATGATTAATCACTTTGTAGTAACAATACAAAGATACTAATAACATTGAAAGCTTGTGAAAGGGCAGGGTGTACCGCACCATGAAGTAATTAGTTTTAGTAATTTAATTACTGAACCAATTACCTGTCTTTGTGTCGAATGTAGTCACAAGCGGTTGTTTGTTAGTTAATTGCTTCATAACTATGAGTTATTATTTTTTTAACAACGGAAGTAGGCGGTTTTTACTTTTAGTTTAATATAGGCGGGGTCTTTTGTGTACAGGTCTAGTATTATTTTCCTTTTCATTTCTTTTTTTTTAAACTTTGCTCCACGCAAGTAATTAATTCTGTACCGTGGAAGCGTTCAGAAATATTTAAATTCAAATAAACAAGGCACCCAGATTATTGATCTTTGCGAGAACATACTGATTTCATCCGTGCGGGAATCGAACTCACGATACGCTGCATACAGCTGTAATTATAATTCTTAAATTATATTTTAATTATTTAATATGTTAATTATAATTATGATTTATACTTATAAAATGACTGCTTTGCTTCAAAGCGCTTAATGCCGTTGGTCCCGGATGCATCAATCCCGGATGTCCGGATGCGTCCGGATGGTCATGCGTAAATTTTAAAAATCGATTCAAGATTCGGACTGATTTCTGAAATTTTCACAATTATTTTTTTCATGATTTGTCATGTTTTCCAGAAACTGGGCTGTGGAAATCAGATAGATATTAATTGGCAGTCGACACTAATGTGAGTTTATGTATGCACTATCTTCTTCCAGCGGCTTTACCCGTGTGATGGTAGAAAATTATCCCAAGGGAATGTTTCCCACTTCCAGGATAAATAGTAAAAATGAAATCCTATATGCTATTCCAGGACATGGTCTACCCAGGTACCAAGTTTCATTGAAATCCATTCAGCCGTTTGAGAGTGAAGAAGTAACAAACATAAACACATATACTGAAAACTTTAGCCTTTATACTATTACTGTGATGTAATTAGTACACCATCTAAGCGAACCTTATCGTTTCTCTTTGTTATCTAACACAGATGTTTGAGATGGCGAGCTGGCGCGCTGAACACCAGATAACTGCTGTTTCAAAGTTACATCAAGTATCAGGAATCAGGTGTGTATACACATACAGGCTGTGTTCGTAACAAGTGCAATAACTGTAGTGCGCCATTCGCGAGACATTAGCCGGCGCGTGTTTCATCATTATACTGGTCGTTAGCTGGGACTGGGGAGCGTGGAGCTAGTGGCAGCGGGGGATGGTTGTGACGTAATGTATATAGGGTGACTGGTTATTAGTGACTGATACTTAAACACGTGATTGTATACATGATTACAAACAACTTTCCTAAAGAAACTTTTTTTATATACTCACTAGTTTGTAGGTACATTCACTGATTAGGTACGTACACCTATGGGTTTGCAAGCTACGAAGGTGTTCTATCACTATTGTTGGTACGACGGCGTCACGCGGCTGACAGCTGAGCGGTCGCCGGTCGCCGATGCGCGCGCGTATTTAAACAGGTGTTTTATTATTGTGATAAAACTAATGAGAATATAAAAAAGTTTCTTTGGGAAAGTTGTTTGTAATATGTGTTTAAGTATCGGTCACTAATTACCAGTCACCCTATATTTACCTAAAGTTCGTGGAAGTAAATAAAATAAAATTGATAAAGCCACCTCTAAAACCAAAGAAATATATGACGATTAAATCCCGGGATTTAAGAATTTAACAGTTTTAGTACATAATAATAATATTTCACAACTTTCACACGAAGCCGTCTAATCCCAAACTAAGCCAAGCTTGTGGTATGAGTACTAGACAACTGACAAGCATACTTATATATTTCTAAATACATACATATTATAGATAAATTACACCGAGACACAGAACAAATGATCGTGCTCATCACACAAACATTTGTCCTGGGTGGGAATCAAACCCACGACCTCCGGCAGCAGTCAGGGTCAATGACCAAAAGACCAACAGGCCCGTTATAATATCACTTCAAATGTATTAGAATAGATCTGCGCCAAATACAAGCTTGATACCCTAGAGCCGGTTGAGAAATGTGTCAAAAAGATCATCGACAATCATGCAGTCCAAAGTTCAAAGTCTTGCACATCGGCGTCGAGTTGCTAGCCTGTCGTCGGTTTTCTATCTTTTGTATTTTGGAGAGCGTGCCACAGTACTGCATAGTTCAATAAATATATTATAACTTCCTATTTCGATTTCGACATCTGCTTATTATTAACAGAACGGGCTTCCAGTGCCTAGTCTCCAGTCGCAGTTGTATGCTTCAATACGCAAGCATAGATGATTTTGCAATTGAGAGCTTTACAGGGTTCACAGAAATAATTATCAGATAACTAAATAACGCAGGTGCTTATACAATCACATAGTAGATATACTCGTACGTGACTCGGGAGCCTACCGAAGGCTCATGGATTTCCCGTGGTTTACTATAATCACAGTTAAGTGCCTACCGCAGCGTTTCGACACACAACGGAATATTTGTTTACTATTGGATTTTCTTGTTCTTCCTTTCTATTAGAATTTTTCTTTTATTTATTATTAGGTGTAGAATATTTCTTTCGAGAACCAAGGTTACCGACATAGCACGAAGAATCGCCAAACTTAAGGGGTAATGGGCAGGGCACATTGGTTGCAGAACGGATGTCCGTTAGTTGAAAGGTTCTGGAATGGGGACCACGTACCGGAAGACGTAGTGTTAGAAGGCCTCCTTCAGGGTGGACCTATGATTTGGTAAGAGTAGCGGGAATCCGATGGATGCGAGACGCTCAGAACCGCTCATTGTGGCGACACTTAGGAAAGGCCTATGTCCAACAGTGGACGTCTTTCGGCTGAAATGATGAAAAAAAAATGATGACTGTATACGCATCGTCATCAGTTCGGGCTGCTACTACTGGACGTCCTAGAAAAAGTTTGGGGTGTTGCAATATTTTTATTGCCACATCCCAAACATTACATTATAAACGCATCTTTACATAGGTATTATAAAACAAAATCCCTCACCGCGTCTGTCAGGTCTATCAGTATGAACGCGATCAATTTAAAAACAACTAAACGAATTTTTATGCAGTTTTCACCAATAGACAGAATGAGATAAGGCAGGTTTAGATGTCTAATATATTTAAATTACTGTCTTATAGTAATTCTAAATTAAACAACAAAATTCAAATATTTTTATTTCACATAGGCCTACTTGGGAACTTATAAAACGTTAGAAGCTAGTGAACTAGTGAATTTCAAGATTTGTAAAACCCATGTGAAACTGGAATGGGTCGCTAGTAATGCATACGAAGAAGCTCTTTTATTGATCTCCAAAACAGACGCTTGTCCATTATCAAAAGTCCGCTGGCACTACGTCCCCGCCCGATGTGCTTGGGTCACACTATGACCCACATCGCTACACATTTTAGAGAGTGGCTCTATTATTTAACCGCAAAGTTTCGCCGCACATTCATACTGCGAGACTCTAGATTAATATCACTTTGAGAAAGGTAGCTAACTTCTACAAAATATAAAGAAACGATTATTTTCAAACATCTGTGGCCCATTGCGTGTTTGTATTACAAATTATCTAAATAGAACATATTTTTTATTATTGTGGTCCGCATAGGACTAAGTGTTATAAGTGGCAGGCTCGCGTTTAACCTCTATCTCACCTAATGGTATAATGATGATAACCTATTCACTCTTGACTTAAAAATCTCTAGGTTGTAGCTATCAGAAAACACAGACACTGCAGTTTAAATGTTCCTAACAGAGTATTAGAAATCAAAATACGATAACAAAAGCATGACAAAATCAAAACTACAATCCTTGAATGATTCCAGTCAAGCATCACATCATTTAAAAAAAAAAAAGATTGATCAACCCACATTTAGGTGTCTTTAGGGTTGAATGAATAGTTAATAGGCTCTAAATAAACACACTTAACCATCAACGCTTGCATCACTGCTTACCTTCAGGTGGGATTGCAGCCAAGCATTAATTTATAAAATTAAAAAAAAAAACATACCTGGCAAGTAATATGATCAATCTATTCATTTACATAGGCGAGCTAACTTAAAGTTTTCTTCCAACATACTATCTATCTAATTAGATTGTAGGCATTCGCAGATATCATCGCACGTTGTTTTTAATTACGTAAATTGTTTGTAATAAATAATGTATGTACATAATTACAAGGTTGCCGCATGTCATGTTGAGTGTCATATTAGCTGTGAATGAAGCGCACTATTTATTGATCCCTACTCATTACGTGATCAATACCATGTACCTACAACTTGGTACGTTTAAAGGCTTGAAAACACCCAGAATTACCTATTAGATTATAGCTTAATAAATAGTATAAACATAAGATATTAAATCATAATTATGTAACTACTTATAAACATCTAAACTAATAAATATTATAACTTAATTGGTGTATATACAAACTAAAAATAATAATATTTACAAACTAAAAAAAATCTCCACATCGATATCATTGCTATCCAACGTAGCAATTCTGCCGCATTGTCACGTTGGATAGCAATGATCGAAGAAAAACTCATCCCTCTGGTTATGCAAAGAGTTGACCAGCTGTTTGCTGATATCACGAACCACTCGATGAGCGCTCGGACCCCATGGCCCTAGTGTTTCAACCTCAAACGACTTAAAAGTATAACTTCAAAAAAAGGATATTTACACCGATTGAGGTTTTCTTTCCTTGAATGTAATAACAACACAGCATAAACGAAAACAATCTCAGTTCTCAAATAAATCCAAGTCCAGCACAATTAATCATACAATCCCATTCACGTCCATCCATTGAATTGTATCACGTACACACGCGTGCAAACACAACGACGACCCACCCTGTGTAATGAACAAAGGGAAGTAACAAAGAGATGTAATAATAGGACACGGAGGGCAGCACTAATTAGTTTACTCGGAGGCCTGTGCGCTTGGCACACAGTGTACGACTTAGTATACTCAGTTACACACTGATACACGCATTGTGCTGATTTTGAAACGGAGTATAGGTTGAGTACTCCTGTCATTGATTGCGTAGTTTTGTGTATTCCCTTAGGTGCACATTCCAAGTCAGGTCCTCCCAATAGAGATGAGTAGTAACTACCCAATTTGGGTATAAACAGGGTATTTACAGGGTATATACCCAAAAGCATGGGTAAAAAACAGCATGCATGGTGCATGGGTTCAGGCAGAATAAACATGTTTTTTTCTTTTTAAAAACAATATAGACTTTTTGGCTTTCTTTGATACATTGAATAACGTTTTATTTAATAACGAATAGCTCGCTTACATAGTTTTAATGCCCATGTTATAAGTTCGGTGGTGCTTTGGGTATTAACCCGGTGTTTAACGGGTAGAAACTCATCTCTACTTCCAACTCGATGCTTAATTAGCAGTTACAGCTTGTTCTTTATTAACATTCATTGAGGGTTTTATCCATTGCCATGGCGACTGAGTCACGTTAAAGTCCTCCAAGTGGACTTGAAAAATGAGCCTTTGCTTTGTTGATCCAAGAGTAGTGAACACGGTGAGTAATAGTCAATGCGTCATCTTTTACAAACATTTAATGAAAGTGATTGATCATATTTTCAGAGTTTACACGTTTCTACAAAAAAATCTAGTCATACTTAAATATACTTGAAATTAAATGTTATAATTATTTCTGTGCCTACCTACTCGCTAACGCAAAAGGTAGCAATACAAAAGTGCAGCAAGCAAAACTAATTGACAGTTTAAATAGCTAGATAAACCTCGTCAGTAGCACGTGACAGATAGTATAATAATGAATAGAATAGGATTTATCCGATGCAGGCAATACAATAGGCAACAACACAAAAAAAAATTACAATACAGTTGCGCTGAGCGTGTCCGAACCGAAAGGGTCGCCAACTCAACAATTGCTGGGATGGATTGCAGTTCTTTTCGAGCGAGTGTCCAACTGTGCCACCTGCCATATTCATATGTGATTTTACAAAAATTGCAGCAACTGTGATAAACCAGACAATCGTGTTATTGACTTCATGCACAAAAGTTTTACTACGGAATCAATTTTGTTGCGGAACGGAGTTTAATTTCGATTTCGTGTCCACAATAACCGACATTAATTCAGGTACTCACCTACCAAAGAAAATCGTCGTCTTTGTATTGTAAAACATCATTGTTCCTCAGGTAATCTGGCATAGCCCTTAGTTAGTTGCCACAGTTGCACCCGAGTTCTCAGCTACGCTAGTATTGAGAACTAAGACCACTATTGAGACACATGTGACTCTGTATATAAACTTTACTGGATATTATTTGTCTACTACACACAAAATATTTGTAACACTGAACACACAAAATATTTAATCTAATCTAAATAGCCTATACACTGTTTTGTTGGAGGGCAAAGGGTTCCCATCTCCCTTTTCCACTCAATTCTGTCCTCTGCTTGTCATTCAGGTATGAGTCAAGCTCGTCTCGCTATCAGTACCAGATTAGCCACACAGTAAGAGTAGCAAATGCTACGGGCACCGGTAATACATACAAACATAAATCAAGGTATCTGTTCCACATAAAATTTGACCATTTTCCTTAAAAACAATGCATTTTTCTAAGATGCCGCGGGTCCAAAGACGGACCCGCGGCATCTTAGAAAAATAAGTTAAAGAAGTTTTAATTTGTTACCATGGTTTTTTAATGGTATAAACTGCGATACTACCTGATGGTAAGCAGTGATGCAGTCGTTGATTGTGAGGCGCACTAGTTTATTAAGAGCTTATTCACTCTAGCCTTGAAGACACCTAAATTATAATCTTACAAGAAGAAAGCATTATGAAAATTGTTCCAGTCTTTCGATGTCCGCGGTAGTCCGGACCATTGAGGTATCAACTATGTAAGGGTTGATACTCGCCGTACGTCGGGTTGTGCGCTGGTAGAAAGGAGATGGCGGAATCATGTAATTCCCATGCACACTCTCCAAAATGCATCCTGTAAAATACCGATTGGCTGGCCACCCTACGCCTGTGCTCTAAGCTTCATCACAGTCTCAAAAAATATGCAACGTAATAATAGTACAATGTACTACAACTGTATTATCTGTATCGTCTTCCTTATAACCCATTTATCATTCCAAGTCAGCGCTGAAAGATACATTTGTAGATGTCTCCTACTAACGCGTCGTCCGTCGCATGTCCTTCGTCCATAGTCCCGTACAATAGTAAAAGTGATCCAACAACGTGCGCCTGTCGTACAAATGTATTTAAATTCCGCAGTTTATGGTGCGGTGCGCTTCCAGAGAAGGAAGTAAACAGTAGTTGTTGACGTCGAGTAAATTGTAATATTCATGAAACACGATATGAATGGCGTTTTGTTTCGTGTTGAGGAAGTTATAAGTGTTGTGCTGTTTAAGTTGTTTCGTAGTTCGTAAATACGACCAGTTTTGAATTTGAAACATTTTATAAATAAACTAGCTTTAGCCCGCGGCGACGCCGGCATACATATAATATAGCTTATATCACTCAGAAATAAAGCAGCTCTCTATAGGTGAAAACATCTTGAGGTGTGCCCCGCTTGGGCTGAGCACCGCCATGTACTCGTGCAGGCAATCAGCGGTAACGACCTCTCGCGATGGGCCCTGGTTCAGGCTATGGTCCGGAGTGAGGAGGAAAGGCTTCGCGGTGCGAAGTAATAATGCTAGCGAAAGAGGAAGCGGCACGCATGAGAAAACGAACTTCCTCACGCCCCAGCCGCAGAGACACCGACCCCAACTATTAGCCACGAGAGACGTCGAGCAATGGGTAGCTCGCCGTCCGGCAGTCCGGTAACCGACCGCACCAAGCCCCAGTCATCGACAATGCGTAGTGATCCATGAAGACAATCGCTCCTCAAAGAGATGACCTAGCAGGGCCAATGCCCGTTAGGACCACGGGGAATTTCTGAAAAGCAAATCCGTGGTCCTAGTACACAAAGGGCAACTGAAGGACACAGGTGTGGTTTTAGTTAGTAAAACTCTGACACGCCCTCGCGGTTCACCCAGACCGGGAGAAGTCATTGGATAATATCACACATAAAAGAAAATGAAATGAAACACCGAAACAAAGTCAGAGGTCAGTCTCTTTTAAAATCCATACAGTAAATCAAACCATGTAAGCACCATGCAGATTAGTGTCTGAGATGATCCTTTGTGGAAAACAACCACAGTTTCTAGAATATCCCTAAACACCGTACCGAAATGATAACAAAGTTGATTTTTATATCGATTCTTTTATTGTACCTAGGTAGGTACTATAAAACGTAACGGAACGAAACGTATCGGTTTTATTACATACAAAAGCAAGTTACAAGTATCTACACATACTAAAAAGGCTCTACATCCATCAATAAAACCACATATTCCACGATAATATCACAATACTTATTAATCTCCGAACATCACAAGTCATATTCCCAAACAACGGATCCAATTTATCAAAGCTTACCCACCATTTACCGTTTATCCTTTCTCAGAGAATATACCCCCCGCGGGGGCCCACTGGGACCCCCTGAGGTCCCTCTGTAACCAGTAAGCGGTGTTTTGTGACCCCTGCTGGTACGCAATCTCTGTAGCATCGCCTTGTAGCTCGTAGCCTCGTAGCTCTGAGTACTACGGCGTAGCAGTAGATTGTTTAATTCATGTGATTACGATATTCTTATTTGTATTTATACACACTGTGTAGATTGAATGTGGTAATTTATTAATTGAATCCTCAGATACACTAGGGGAACAAATGTACCTCAACATGACGCTGTCACATTGCCCAATAAAATGTTCCGCGTCATGTGAATGCGTCGTACAATATTGGAGACAAGTTGCGAAGTACTGGGCAACGTTGCAGGGTCATGGAGATTGAGCGTTGCACGTCCTGTTGGCGGAAATTTTGTCCTCTAATGTATTTGAGGCCTTAAACTTCATGCATCACAAACGTACAGATGGACTTAATGCCTTAGGCGTTCTCAATCGGGCTGTGCCATTGTTCGAAATAGTCACCGCGGCCCTGGAGTGTAAAGGGCATCTGAAGGAAGACAGGTGGGTTTTAGTCTGTAAAAGTCTGACACACCCTCTCGCTCTACTTAGAGCTAAAGATGTTATATTATTAAATTATTTCTCACTTCAAAAAAAAAAAATACATTCTCTACGTGAGTGGTAAGGTGCAAAATCTCGAACGAATATTTTTTTACAGAAGCTAGATAAGGTATTTTTTTAAATATGCAACAAAACTTATTTTTTTTTAATATTTTGAATATAATTAATCATTGGTTATCTTATTGTTATCTTAAACGTTTTTCTAATTTTGTTGAGATTGATTAAGAGTCTCCTTAGACTTCACGCAAAAAAAATAGCTAAAACAGGACTGAAATAAAATAATTAAAGCAATAACCTTGGAAATATACAGAAACAGAACATTTAATTAACAAAAATAACACTTAGGAACATCACCATAATAAAACACTCAATAATTAATGTTTAAAATAAACTCAGTAGTAAAAACATAGCGTTAATTAAAATAATAAGATAGACACAGCCTGCCTCCCCCGGGAGCAATGTGTTATAATAATGTGTAGCGCGTGCTACGAGCTGCTACGCGGCTACGGCGTTACGCGGCTACGGCGTAGGCACACGTACGGGCGCCACGTTTAAGAGTTGCCGCACACGGGCTACATGCCACAGATACAAACGCCGTGTGTGTGTATGTGTTATAATAAACTCTGGCGAAGACGATTAAAATGCGCGAGTGGTGTGTGACGGCGTTTTGTATCGCCGTTTAGTTCGGGCCACAGCGAGCAGCGGCGGTATCGACACAAAACGCCGTAACACGCCACTCTCGCATTTAAACCTTCTTCGTCAAAGTCCAATATGATACTACGAGTCTCATACGCCTAGTATCATATTGGACTCTGACGAAGTTAAAAAAGTATCAGCAGATACTTTTTTTGTGGCGGCCACCGGCGGCTGTCGCGTGCTTTAGCTTCCTTTGTTGCCACTTCTAGCTTCTCGTGGCGGCGTTTGTAACTGTCGCGTGTGGGCCGTGTGCGCCGTTTCTTAAGTTTATTCGTCTATTGAGAGTGGTACGCAAATGGTTTTGGTGTAAGTCAGTATATTTTATGTTAATGTGGGGATGTAGTGGTAGTTTGAAAATTTGTTGTGCTACGATACTAAATTTAAATGAAGAATCATTCTCTGGAAAGTTATCAATATAAATGATCGCTAGCTGCTGCCGGTGGCTTCGTACGCTTGATATTTAGATTTACCTCTTAGGAACATAAAAATAGCCTACAATCTATTCTCAGACCTACCAAATATTCACAAATAAAAAACATAAAAATCGTCAAGCCGTTTCGGAGGATTTCGATAACAAACACTGTGACACGCGATTTTTATATTTTAGAAATAATTCTTTATAGTAAACTTAATTGATTTGTAAAGGTTGATGTGTGAATTAATTCCCATCTCTAGTGTCAACACAAAGCACAGGAAGGATTGTATTTATTAATAAATAAATTGAACAAGTTCCTCACTTTCACCTGAATATCAAAACTATAATTTCCCACCAACAAACAATACCGAACGCACTAACGCTACAAATATTGACTTAACTAATGAACCTACAACGGACTGCGTGAGTGACACTACTACTACAAGGAGTTCACACTGACCCCACGCAGCAGTCAGGTGTTCACACTGACCCCACGCAGCAGTCAGGTGTTCACACTGACCCCACGCAGCAATCAGGTGTTCACACTAACCCCACGCAGCAGTCAGGTGTTCACACTGACCCCACGCAGCAGTCAGGTGTTCACACTGACCCCACGCAGCAGTCAGGTGTTCACACTGACCCCACGCAGCAGTCAGGTGTTCACACTGACCCCACGCAGCAGTCAGGTGTTCACACTGACCCCACGCAGCAGTCAGGTGTTCACACTAACCTCACACACAGGTGAGGTGCTCACAGGACGACACGAGGTGATTGAAGCGCGCTATGATAATGTTATTTTAAGTGAGTGAACGCGTTGACAATGTTATTACAATGTAATGGCTGTTTATGTTACAGCTATGTACGTTTATGTGTATACGTGTGGTAACTGATTTGAATACAATAAGGGAACATCTGCCTTTATTCTTGAGTCGTATTCTTTTTATGACTCATGTTTATTTTTTTTGCTAGAATTTGATTTCAAACAACAACCAGCACGGTCCGTCGTCGACAACATCGTCGCTTTCCATCAGGCGAGATAGCAATCAAGCCCGAACCTAACAACAATAAAAAAAAACAATCTTAATGAACAGGTTGCATACTTTTCTCGACTTTTATTCAAACTTCAGAATATTTACTCTGTCGCAAGGTAATCTTCCCACAGATTGTAGTTTTCAGCTTTATTAGAATATAGTCTCGTGGTTGCAATCGCGACTGCTGAGCACGGGGTTCTAGGTTCGATTCCTGGGTTGAGCAAAGCGTTCTATTGGTTTTTTTTTTCACTAGGAATTAATCTGTAGTAGCCTGGATTTTGGAAGTTGGTGGTGTGAAATCCCTGTGGCTCGGAAACCACGTTAAGTCATTGGTCCAGCGCCTGATTTCTCTTCAGTCGTGTCAGATTGCCGTCCCATCGACTATGAGAGTAAAGGTACAGAGAGTGTACCTGTGTGCGTGCACAAACTTGTGCACTATCTCTCCTTCGTACTTGGCTCATCTCTATTGAGATTGGCCACCGTGATCAAAATTCGGTCAGAAAGGTTATTATTTTACCTACTTATTTAATACTTCAGACAAGTCAAAACTAATAAAATAAAAACGTACAAAGTTAATGCTTATTGTTATTTCTAAAGAGATCTGTTGCGCTACCCAGCGACCACAACCACATATCACCATAGCCTGTACCATCAGATGCCATCTCTAACAAAACCTACTCTTACATACAGTATATAAGTTCATATTTGCCTCACAATCGATCTTCTACAATCATCCCAGAGCTGCACGTCCCACCACTATACAAATTACACCAGGAGCGCGGAGGTACACTGGCCGCCGTTGGGATGCATACTGATTGCAGATTTGAGCACAATGGTCACAGGTTACATAACGACCTCGTATGATGTGTGCGATTGTGGTAATTGACTACAGATTGCTGAATTCCCTGAAGGAATATGAAGGGAGAAGACCGAATGTATTATGTTTATGATATTATTTGCTGATGGTTTTTACTTATCAGTGTAAGATCGGAGATGATTGTCAGATTATGATTTAGAAAAAAAAATACGATTAATGGATCTAAGAACTTATGAAAACACTAGATGTCGCTAGCGGCTTCGCCCGATTGAAAGCAGAAAATTATCCCGAGGTGACTTTCTCCCAAGATAAAAAGTATTTCCTTTTGTGTTATTTCAGGCATGGTCTACCCGTGTGCAAAATTATCATCAGAATCTATTCAGACACACAGGTGTGTTGAATGAACACACACAAACTCACCAACTTTCGCCTTTATAATATTAAAGTTAGAACTACATTCAATCGACGCACCCGTGTAATACGCCTGGTTTGAACGTAGAACAACGTCGCGTGGATCAAGTGTAGCTCTACAAGTCTAGTTTCCATATAAAATTTAAGGAGACCGACGCGCCTAGATCGGCGTGTGTGGCACACGTGTGCGCAGTGTAGTTCTAGCATAAGTGTCTTATGAAGACATAGTATAATTTTGTGTGATGACATGATTTATTTGAAACTAGCGACCTACAACAATATTTGGGTAAGGCTCGCTAGTACTTTTGTCCAACAGTGAACGTCATCTGTCTACAATAGTGAGGATAGAAGGCATCCGTCATCTTTTCCAACGAGCAACCAACCACAAACCAAAATACAAACGGTAACATTACATCCCAACCTATTACTCAACATTCCAGTGTCTTGCCCCACCGGCTCACTCACTTACACAGTACATCACAGCTTCACTTCATTCAGTAATCTAAGAGAAGTGTCATACACTTATGTCAGAGACTGTGTTGGACACTTGTTTCAAAGACTGCGTTTCAGTCTAGTGTCACCCATATATACTGATTGCGGCTTTGCGTTCAGTGCAGGCGCATTCAAGGAGGTTTAACTGACTGAGAATGACGTCATGGTATGCCTTGATCCTACTTAAGGAGGATATCCTGTATTATCTAACTAAACGATTTTGATTCGAAGTTAATGACAAGTTACATCTTTATATATATAATTCTTTTGCACGTGTGTTTGTCACCTAGCTCCTCTTAAACGGCTTAATCAATTTGTATGTAATTTTGTATGTATATTTGAGTTGGTCCCTGGATGGTTTGAAAATACCATTAGAAGACGGTAGGTGGCGCTGCTATCGGGTTCTCAATTATTTATTTTTAACTCTGGTATCATATATGTCTTGGGGTATACAAATACAAATTGTGACGTGCAAAGTTATATGCTAAGTAAACGTGGGAATCACGGTCCATTTCATATATTGCATTTGTAGAGAGACTACAATAATACAGTCTATCTTACAATTGGGTAACTAGTATATTTTTTGCAGCTAATAGCTATTTTCACTATATGATTTTACTAGCTGCTTCTTGTGACTTCGTCTGCGTAGTATAATTACTGCGTAAAGTTTTCGTCTTCCCCAAGCAATTGTCCCAAAAATCATCAAAATTTGATTCAGAAGTTTAGACGCGACAAACAGATAGAGTTACTTTAAAATTTGTAATATTAGTGGGTTTGGATTTGTCACTTCTAAAAATCATATTTTAATTTATGCTACCTCATAAAATTACATATTCCCATTTTCCAGTTTAGCTGCCCACACTACAAGGTTCACGCAACTAGCAGCAAATGTAACAACATAAACTCTTGATTATTATATATATATATAATATTATGAGGAAGACATCATCACAAATAGCATGCGTGTGTAGAGGTGAGGTCGAGTGTAGTAATGTGTCGAGTTTATTGTACGGTCGTAGCTAGGGAATGAATTAGAATTTGAGTGGACGGATATTGTAAGGTTGCCTTGGAAGATTTCATTCGTTTTAATAATAATTCTTTATTTTCAGGCAACTAACTAACTGGCCTATAAACACAAATAATAAAAATATAATAAACTGATACATATTAATGACATACAATAACTCATGTACCTATTTATTATTACAAACTATTGCATACGAAGTGACAGCGTTATGTTTCACTATGAGGTCGGTATCGTTATCCAGCGAAAACTCTTCTTTGAGGAAGGTCTCCAAATGATGAGTCGGCACCTGCACCATAAACGACTTAAAATTTATTAGTGTTATGGCGCGACTCCCTGCACGACTCTTAAAGTCTAGTTTGTTCACGCGTACTTACTTTACGATCTCCTCAACCTTCGTAGTGTGAAATAACCTCGACACGTACGGCTGCGTCGTGGGTATTACTGGACGCAGCAGCACGTTGGGTCCTACCAGCGCTGTGCCGCATTGGTTCTGACAAGAAGGCTTAAAATCACCACATCAACAGTGCGTTGATGCTTCAATGAAATTTGAAATCTATCTTTAAATTGGAATCAGCTTTTTTGAAGTCACAGTGCAACCGCTGAACTTCCCTTAATACCTACAACTTAGTATTTTAGGTGGGAAGAAAACATGGCGCAACTAACTCTTCAACAGAAGGTATTTGTCTGTTAAATGATAAGAACTTCAATTTATATAATAAACTATCAATAGCATGCGACGTTATATCTCCAAAAGTAATAAATAAAGTCATTATAGACATAAAAATCTAAAGCTTACTTACTGGGCACGCCGTAATTATGGCGGTAAGTCCCTTCTTTGAGGAGTGGCTGGAAAGGCAACACGGCGTCATTACCTTCCGCATGACGCAGGTCCTCACCGGACACGGTAAGTTCGGGAAGTTCCTGCACTGGATTCGTGCGGAAGCGACGCCCGGGTGTCGCCACTGTGTGGACCACCCGGAGGACACGGTGGAGCATACGGTGGAGGTGTGCCCCGCTTGGGCAGAGCAACGCCGTGTCCTCGTGGGGGTAATTGGCGGCGGCGATCTCTCGCGCCGGGCCTTGGTACAGGCCATGGTCCGAGGCGAGGAGGAGTGGCAGGCGGTCGCCTCCTTCTGCGAAGTAGTAATGCTTGCAAAGGAGGCGGCCGATCGCGTGAGGCAGCGGTCCTCACGCCCCAACCACCGCCGGGATTCCGATCCCGATTTCCGGCCACCGTAGGCGCGGGCTTGCGGACGGCGAGCAATGGGTGGCTTGCCGTCCGACCGTCCGGTAACCGTCCGGACCAAGCCCAAGTCGTCAAAGGCGCGTGCTGTTCCACGCGCGCCTCAAGGAGATGTCAGCAACTGTAGGGGCCCAGCAGGGTCGAAGCCTACTGGGGCCAAGGGTCTGATTCTGAAAGGAAGACTCGGCCCTGGTACGAAAGGCAACGAAGGAACAGGAGTGGGTTTTTAGTCAGTAAAAGTCTGACACTATCTCCCGCCCCGCCCAAGAGCGGGGGATGTCATAAGATGATTTTCCCACCGGAAAAAAAAAAAGCTTACTTACAGTTTCTTTTCCAGTTTAGGGAACACGACGACACAAACGGACGGGACCTCATATACATCAAATTAAACCTGTATTATTATGTATTTTATACTCTGCTTCATGTATTTCATATCTGGTTTCACAACAAAGAAATTTATTCAAACTTGTTAACAGTTAGTCGCTTACGGTTTTTTTCCTGAAATAAAGAATAAAGTACCGCTGTATAATTATTCGTACAAAATGCTCTTAGTATTTAACACCCTACGACGTGGTGTACTCGCAGTATTCAACACTAATGCAGCAAAAATATAAATAACTCGCAGAATGCATGCGTCACCGCACTGCAGAGAAGAACGTTGCGCCAAACGGATAAATCAAATGGAAGAAACAACAAAGACATCACAACTGTTAACCGTTTAGGGAGCGACAGGAAGGGTGGTGGAAGTACTGGTCGCTGATGACCATAGAATGACTCAGCTAATTTCATTCATCAGCTCATCCTCCTCGCCAATGTTAGGTAGGTAGCTACGCAGGTGTTTATTTTATTTTATTGTAATCAGAAAACAAACAATATTAACAACTAATAAAAACAACAAACTATGCAACTATAAACCAATGACATGTTTTCGCATTTAAATCGCTATGAAGAGCACGCTTAAAAGAGAAAAAAATTACAATGATGGTATGCACTTTAACAATACGACACAATCATGATATAACGTGTACAATGCTAAATAAAACAGTTATCGAACCAATGTCTGGTAAGAATTCGATTGAATACTCGCGCCTTAGTAGTGAATAAGTCAAGTTCAGAAAAGTCAATCAAGTTATTGTAGGACTTTGCGCATCTTATAAAGAATGAGTTCTGTCTGTACTTTGTGTAGCAGAAGGGAACGTTAAGAAGAAGAAAGGGTATTCTAGCAGATTTAGTGGGGGCGCGTAAATTAATTTTGGAGAGAAATTGCGGGGCGTCGATGTAAGATTGTGCTAACTTAACGAGGAAAGAGATATCTGCCTCCCTAGCCAAGTTACAATCTTATCGTTCGCGTTGAACGCTTCGAGTAGGCCACGCCTCCAATTCCTTTGTTCGGACCACGTGACTGAGCGTTGAGATGACGTCAGAACAAAGGAATCGGAGGCGTGGCCTACTCGAAGCGTTCAGCGCGAACGATAAGATTGTAACTTGGTTAGGGGTGCTGATATATTCCTTCTCTCACTAAGTGGTAGAAAATGGTACCTTTTGCATCTCGACTCGTAATTATGATCGCGGGTTTTTATAGGTTGGTGTGAATAGAAAAACGGAATGATTCGCACTGATGTGGTAGACAGTTATCCTTACTATGCGGCGCAGTCATATCCATAACTACCTATACATCCATAACAGTGGGCAATAGGTCATCATCACTTGCACAGCCGAAAGATATCCGATGCTAGACATTTATTATTTTTTTTAGGCCTTCTTCACACATCGCCATATAGAACTAGCATAGATGATACACTTTCGGGCCTGTGCACACCACGTTTTTTAAACACGCCGTTGACGCGCGTTTGTAGTGATACGCACGCGAGTCAGGCACAGCCTTTAATAGGTTAACTCAAAAGTGCACAGGCCTTTAATATTTTTTCTTCTACAAATAATGATGACGGTAATCTAAATTATGTGCTCAAAATTCGGTTTTATGTTTTATCCTTTAGTTTGTTAACGTGTACGTATCGTAAATAGCATGCGTGTGTTGGGGTACGGTCGAGTGTACTAGCCTGGTCAAGCTTATTGCACGGTCGTGGCTAGGGAATGAATTAGAATGTGAGTGGACGGATATTTTAAGGTTGCCTTGGAAGATTTCATTCATTTTAATAATAATAGTTCTTTATTTTCAGGCAACTTACTAACTGGCCTATAAACACAAATAACCATAATCTTATAAAAGAAATAAACTAATAAATATTAATAACATACAATAACTTATGTATTTATTAAGTGACGGCGTCATGTTTCACTACGAGGTCGGTATCCTTATCTGGCAAAAATTCTCTTTTGAGGAAGGTTTCCAAATGATGAGTAGGCACCCGCACAACAAACGACTTAAAATTTATTAGTGCTATGGTGCGACTCCAACTGCACGACTCTCAAAGTCTAGTAAGTCTTCACGCGTACTTACTTCACGATCTCCTCAACCATCGTGGTATCAGGGTAGGTAGATTATTGTTTCAAGTATCCCATACGATCCCATCTCTCTACCTCATTGATATACATAGCCGATCACGCTATTCAATAAGGAAGATTGGACATCTCTCGAAGCAATTCCCTTTGGGGAAACAAAAGAAGATCTCAAGGCATTCCCTAAAAGGATGTGTGTTATCAAGTTTAGAGGCGCATTTCCCGAGGCGCGTCTCGTAAATAAACCTTAGTACGCACACCCGTGCGGTTATACCCGGGTCGTGTCTCACATCTCGGGCTTATTCCCGCCAAATCACGGGAATCATGCCCCGGGCTCCACCTAAAAGGTTTATGGCTTGGAGTATGAAGCAGGCGAAGTATATTTAACAATGATTTTGGTTGGTTGGTTGTACTGATTACTTCTATAAAGATTTAAAACCTATATTGTGTTAACAAAGGCTTTCATACTCATCAGAGCTTTATTGTCTAAGTCTAAGTAATCTTAAAACCAAGAAAGGATTCCGAAAAACATCTTCTTTGTATCATAAAGGCAAATCCTGACTCAATGACTCGTCATCGCCCAGCCTAAACCTTTGAACCTAGAACACTGAAATTTTGCACTGAGATACCTTTTATATACAAAGTTTAAGAAAATATTTTTTTTAATTCACCCCCTAAGGCGATGAAACGGGGGTCCATACTCTGTAAGGGGAAACCCAGTTTCGTGCAGGCACAGCCGCAGTCTAGTCACCAATAAATACAGCGCGGAGTCAATATTTCCTACATTTTGTTACCCTTGTCTAATTTCTACTCTTTCGGTAACTTATCGCATGTATGTGCGAGATGAAATAGGCGCGTATTACTCGAGCCGCGTCGCCGCGTCATAGCTTACAGACACTTTATACGTGTAAGGCTTGACCTCTAAATCCGCAGCTTTTTATTGTATTAAATATAGACGCAGGTCGACACAGGATACTGCTGGTATATAGGCTAAAATATGGAATGTGTGGAGATCTTGTTATTGTGCTAGCAATTTTAGAAATGTTTCATAAATATTTGGTTTTACATTGATTAAGTGTGCCAATCCCAATACTTATGAAATTGAAATAAATATGACATTAAATAAAATTATATCATGGTTTGACAACAATAATCTAAACATTAACTTAGAAAAAACTGAAATTATGCATTTTTATCAAAGGATCCCAAACAATATCCTGGATTCCGACAACCGTAGGCACGGGCTTACGGACGGCAAGCAATGGGTAGCTCGCCGTCCGATCGTCCGGTAACCGTCCGGACCGAGCCCAAGTTGTCGACAGCGCGTAGTGTTCCACGCACGCCTCAAGGAGATGTCAGCAACCGTAGGGGCCCAGCAGGTCCGAAGCCTACTGGGGCCATGGGTGATGCGAAAGAGATCCCCGGGGCCCTGGAAAAATGTTAAAGAAGAAACAGGAGTTAGTTTTTAGTCAGTAAAAGTCTGACACTATCTCTCGCTCCACCCAAGAGCGGGGGATGTCATTAGATGATTTTCCCAACCAAAAAAAAAACAATATTTAGAGACAAAAATCGAACCAATTACTGTCACTAAATTTCTTGGTATTAATATTGACAACAATTTGACTTGGAGATCCCAGACAGAGGATATATGCAAAAACTTAATAAATTTGCTTATGTTCTCTACAAGCTATCAAAAATAGTAAGCCTAGAATCGGCACTACCAGCCTATCTATGTTTCATCTACTCTCAGATGTGGCGTAATATACTGGGGCAATTCAGTAGATAGAGAACTCGTATCCAGAGGCCAAAAAAGATGTATCAGAGCTGTGTGGTCTTAAAAGCATGAACAGTTGTCAACCGTTCTTTATAGGTACGGCCAAATGCGAAAGTGCATAGGAGCTACAGAAAAAAAATCGTGTGAAGCGAGAAATGACGCCATCTAGCGTAAAACCAGATTGAAATGTTGCTATCGACAACATTACATTATACTGTTAATAGATGGCGCCGCTGAGCTTCAAATGATTAATGCTTAATTAATGCTTATTTTTGTACTTTCTTTTTGTTTCTTCATACATTGAAATAATTTATAATTTCTTTTAAAGAGATGAAGATATTAAAATTGAATATCAATTTATAAATATTTGATTATCTATGTGTTAGTTTTCAAACTTGAGAGGGTAGGTTGAATATGGATTTCCGTTGAAGTCCATAAGAACGCTAAAGATTACATTTCTACGAACCGAGCGAGCACGATACTTCCGTGCGTATGTGTGCGCGTGTATGAGTATCCACATTCCACAGATAACACACACTAAGGAACTGTCGTCGCACTGAACTTAAAACATCATTATTATTTTTCTGTGCCATTGAATACGCATCACACAGTCACAGAGGCGACTTTTTCTTACCATTGCATTGATAAAATTCACGCAAATATGTCATGTGCTGGTAGCCGTATGAACTAAGTGTTGGATTCGCAAACAACGTAGCCCGAGTTCAAATCATGGTCGGTCCGTTGCGGTTATTTCTCACTTTGAAAATTCCTAATCTATATTAATATAGTTGTTTTTTATATTGCTATGAAAAATACTATTGCATTTTTTGCACTAAATAGTTGCAAATTACGAATATGATCTATTAACCACAAGAAGAACACATTCGTAATTTTCAATTATTTAGTTGTTATATCTTTTCGATGTTGTAAGGTGGAAATAAAAAGACGTGTTTAATAAAAATCTTTATTCTTTATATTTACAAATTAAACATTTATGAGAATTGTGACGTCGAATTGTTACTTAAACAAAAAAATTATCTTGTAACCGATAACTATGTTACGTGTAAGATTGTTTGTTGGAAGTATACCCACTTAGACCATTCATAATATGAATAACGTAACAATAAAAGGATATTAAAATTTTAATAAAATAAAATATAGTTGTATATATCCAGTTATTTATTGAAAAGTGATATATGATTTAGACTTTGTAAACATTTTATTTTTATGTAACGTCACAATGAATGTATTGAGGTCATAGCTTAATTGTTCATTTTCTTGACGAAAAGAAGATTGAAACTAAATCTCAATTTCTGTTAAAAGAACTTTAGTTCTCACAAGATAATCGTCAATTAGATGAGAAAAATAAATTGAACTATTATGTTAGAACAGTGTGGGTAGAAGAATAAAAAACGAAATAGAATCATGATTATTGTCAACAAAATTGATAGCGAGTTCACTGCATTCTTAAGATAAGGCGATGGCACAAGTTAAAAGATATAGCTGTTTTAAACGAAAGTAAACACAATATAATACAGTGTTTGTTAACGAATAATCATGGATATGTTAAAATAAAATGGCCTACTAAATATTTAATTACACCGACTGATTTCACTAAAACTTAATATTTTGTATAACCCCCATTATTTTCGATACAGTCAAGTAGACGTTTGCGCATGGACCCAACCATATTACCGCATATTTCGCTCCCTCTAAAACTTTCCCACACCTCCATGCAATGGGTTTTTAATTGTTCCGTAGACCTCTCATTCCGCGAGTCCCACCTTTGCACCATCAAACCCCATAGATTTTCTATGGGGTTGAGGTCGGGTGATCGCGCTGGCCATGGAATAACAATTACTTCCGGGTGATTGTGAAACCACTCACGCACAGTACTCGCTCGGTGAATAGGACAATTGTCCTGGACAAACGGAAATTGTGCTAACTCATCAGCTGGGTAAATGTTGCGCACAGTAGGTAGCATAATTGAGTCTAACACTTCCACATAAGTTGAACTGTTTGCGCGTGGAGAAATGAAAGCCAGTTCTCCTGGTCCTGCTGCACTCATCCATCCCCACATATTAATTGTGATTCGACCTGATTCGGTGTTAGAAATAATGTTGTTATCACACCAGCGAGTGTTATTCTTGCGCCATAAGTGAAGCCTGCCCTTTTGACTGGATTTAAATGTTTTTTCATCTAAAAATACCGCAGTATTCCAGTCAAAATCTAAATAATCACGTGCGAAACGTAATCGTTCTTGTTTATGCCTCTCTGTCAAGTACGGCTTTTTAGCAGGTTTTCTGTGATGCACACCTTCAGCGTGAAGTGCACGGCGAACAGTATCCATCGAGGTGTCATATAATTCCGCAAAATGTCTCGTTGGTGCGAAACCATTCGTTTCGTATACGTCCACCATATGTCGTCACTGCGCCTCGCTAATAAGCTTCGGTCTCCCACTTCTCTTTCGACTAGCAAGGCTACCTTCGTCCTCATATCTTTTTATCCAAAGACTTACAGTATTTTTCTAAAACAAAAAAAATATATATCAGGCAGCTATACCTACTTGACTTCATTTTCATTATATAAAATGTTAACAATTATAATGATTGAATATAATTTTAAAATAAAACTGCATTTATAAATCCAATAACCAATCCAATAAACCCAACGATTTATGTATTTCTCTTTTAAGCCTCATAAAGATACGATGGATGGATTCATAAATGGCATACATTTTAATTAGAAGATTAATTTATAATAAAGTTACAATTCTTTAATAGCTATTATACTCACATTCAGTCCGGTTTCTTCAGATATTTGTGTTTTATTGAGACCGCTTTTATGCAGCCCAATGATAGTCGCCCTCACTTCAATACTAATATTAGCCTGCATTTTGCGAATATTACTATACTGTTAACCACACGTCACTAACCAACAACTACAACCAAACGACAGTTCATTTCGGTCAAGTTAAACTTATGTCTACCTCGCAGAAATCTAAATCTTTATTTAGTTTTTTTGTGATCATTTTCGATCTCTAAGAAATATGTGAACAAGTTAAAGAATAATTTAATATATGTAATGCTAATCCATAACTTCCAATCGGGTTCCGGTTCCAACTTACAAAAAGTCAACCATTGCGTGGGATTTGAACTTGCGCACATTGATTTGCGCTTCAATCTGTGTCAATACCACTAGGCCATCTTGACTTATGCTAAGTTGATGAAATTATGAACTACAATCAGTTGTTGACGACAATGATGACGCATGTGTCTATTATTTGTTAAACTAAAAGACAAGTTTATACTTTGTGAGATTGCCTTTGCTCGCCTCTTAGCTGTGAAGAAACCAACGCCATCTAGTTTAATTTTCGAAAACTTGAACTCTAACGTGCAAGGGATAATAGGCGTTAAGGTATCTAAGCACTTTTATTGGGTCATAGTACGTCTAAAAATTCTTACCTTGCCATCGTTATACATATACGAAACAAATGTGTTTGTCTAATCTAACATTTCATTATATAAAATGGCTACTAAAAGCTACTACCGAAAATTACGCGATAAAAATAAGTCAGAACTCAAAGTGACTTCTGTATGTCCCAAAAAATATTTAACAAACTACCAAAAAAATTAAAACGTTAAATCTGGATAATTTTAAAAAAGAACTATTAAGAATTTTGATAAATAAATGCTATTATTATAAATGCTCAATACATTACCCGACTTATTTTGATGATCTTTAATTTTATTGACATTGGCACTAATGCTACTTAATTTCTTTGACATTTTTTTGAAACTAATTTTATGTTTAATTTGTAATGATAATTATGCTCATGCCTATTAATGATATAAAAGTTTACTTAACGAAGTTGTACATCACCTGACCTATATTGATGGTCCTAAATTGTATTTAACATTAGTATTAATATGACATATAACGTAATCTCTTTGACATTTATTGAAACTGATTTAATTTAAGTTAATTTGTAATGTTTACAGAATCTTAAAATTTAAATGAAAACTGACAATGTTAATTATATATATTTTTACGCCTCTGGCCAAAACATAGATGATCTACCTATCTTTCACACCTCACACTCGTAATCTGACCTATGTTTATAAATAAATTATTCTGATTCTTTTTTTTTGTCTGGCCTATTGGTCTGGTAGTTAGTGATCCTGACTGCTTTGCCGGAGGTCGTGAATCCGATTCCTACCCAGGACAAATGTTTGTGCGATGAGCACGATCATTTGTTCTGTGTCTGGGTGTAATAGCTGTCTGCTTAGCTTGGGACTAGACGGCATTGTGTGATAATTGTCAATTATTACATTATTATTATAACCACTAGTTCTACATGGTTTTATTTGGTTCTAGATACAGCAAACTGTACGTTGTAATTAACCAATTATCACAATCATTATTTCAGATCAGGATAAGGACTCTCCCAGAATACGCTGCGACTTGTTTCCTATCTATTGCAACAGGAATCCTTTGGGACATAATTCTAACCTCATCTAAATTAACTATCTATTTGATCCCGTACAATACAAAGACATCGAATTGGATTGGTTATCATTTGGTACAAAACTAGACTATATACGACCTGATAACTTGTGTTGTCTTGGTTCCCGTGATTCTAAGGGCGTTCCTTCATCACCAGACGTGACACCGACTATGCGTCATTGGTACATGGTGGACATCCATATCATACGGACTAAACGTTCATCATCATTATTTCAGCCGAAAGACGTCCACTGCTGGACATAGGCCTCCCCCAAGCGTCTCCACAATGACCGATCCTGTGCGTCTTGCAACCACTAACGTTACGCAATAAACGTTATGGGAACACATTCATTATACGTACCTTTTACCCGTTAAGGAGTAGAATTTCCTGCCAGAGTCTGTGTTTCCTAACAGGTACAACTTGGGGCCATTTAAGTCAAGAGTTAATAGGTTACTTCTAGGCAAACGTGCTCCATCGTCGACCAACAGTTTAGCTTAGATGGTAAAATAGATCGCGTCAAAAGCTGGTGGTAGAGTACGGATGTGAAGCATATTTCCTGTTTGTGTTTTTCTTTGTTTTGTTTTTTTTAGGGTTCCAAATTTAAAAAGGAAAATACGGAACCCTTATAGGAAGGATATCTTTGTTGTCCGTCTGTCTGTCTGTCTGTCTGTCAAGACCCGAGAACGCGTGGACGTATCGAGTTGAAATTAAAACTGTATAGGTACTCAGGTCTGCGGTCCCTAGAAAATGTAAAAAAAAAACAAACTTCTAAGTTGACGAAAATAAAGATTAAGCCGTTTATATCGCAAAAAACGTATATTTCGACATGGGCGTGAACTTAGCAGATCATTTTCCAGCAGAGCACAAAAAAATTAGAGTTCTACTTGCATGCAGCATAGTTCTGGAGTTCCTGATACTTTTCAGGAAAAGTTCTGGTGTTTTTCCTGGAAAAAATTGAAATGAAAATATGATCTGCTAACTTCCGGTGGCAGATCATTTTTTACAAAACGAAAATTTTAAATGTGCTTTCGGTGCACAAAGGTGAGTCCTATAGTTCCTTATTACTTTTAGTAATAGTTCTGTCAATTAGAGCTCATAAAAAAATAAAAACTTATCAATCTAATCACAGCAAAAAAACAAGTAATGATCATAAAACTGACGATAATTACACAATACGACGGTTTTCACATATGATTCTAAATATTATCAGTAGTTCAGATGGTACATAAACAAAAAAAATAGCAAAATATAACGGTAATCGATTTCAAGTATCAGCAGAGCATGGTTGAAGATGTCGATTAGCAAAAATCATGAATATTTTTATTGTTGAAGTTAAAAAAATCATAAGAAACTTCTGAAAGCGCTCAGAACTGAGAACTCCTTGATTTCTTATACGGCTGTATCAAGCCTATATTAAAACTTGAAAACCCAATCCAGAACTCCGACACAAGTATCAGCAGAGCATGGTTGAAGATGGCCATTAACAAAAATCATAAATATTTTCAGTGTTGAAGTTAAAAAAATCATAAGAAACTTCTGAAAGCGCTCAGAACTGAGAACTCCTCGATTTCTTATACGGCTATATAAATACTATATGAAAACCTGGAAATACAATCCAGAACTCCGACACAAGTATCAGCAGAGAATGGTTGAAGATGTCGATTAGCTAAAATCATGAATATTTTCAGTGTTCAAATTAAAAAAATCATAAAAAACTTCTGAAAGTGTCCAGAACTAAGAACTCCTCGGTTTCTCATATTTCTATATCAGTTCTATATGAAACCATGGAAAACAAATCCAAAACTCCGACACAAGTAGTAGCAGAGCATGGTTGTAAATAAAACTTTTTAAAAATCAAGAAAATTAGCTATGTTAGTAATAAAATCACAATAAACTTTTGAAGGGTCCGAAGACCAAGAACTCCTTGGTTTCTTTTACAAATATAATCTTTACATAAAAATCAGCAAAGTCCAGGACTAGAACTCTGACACACGTATCAGCAGAGCATGGTTGAAGATGGCCATTAACAAAAATCATGAATATTTTCAGTGCTGAAGTTAAAAAAAATCATAAGAAACTTCTGAAAGCGCTCAGAACTGAGAACTCCTCGATTTCTTATATTGCTATATAAATACTATGTGAAGACCTGGAAACCCAATCCAGAACTCCGACTCAAGTATCAGCAGAGCATGGTTGAAGATGTCGATTAACAAAAATCATGAATATTTTCAGTGTTGAAATTAAAAAAATCATAAGAAACTTGTAGGGTTCACCCCTACCACATAGTTTATTTACGTTTATAATAAACTCACACAAGACACCACAATTAAAACACAAACATAAACACAGCTACAGTATTATTATCATTTACGTTTATCAATAACACTACTCAACATTCACGGCATTTATAATGTTTAACATTATAATGTCGGATGGTGTCGGCTGTCCAAGCGCGGGCTGGCGCGCGCGGCGACTTTAACTTTTTGTTATTGAGGGTCAGTCGGTCACAGACCTCGCCGCTAACCGCCTGCGCCGCGAATGATTGCAAAATTGTGTTACGTGATCTCAATCGTGTATATAGACTATTGTTCGTGTTGTAACTATTGTTCTGTGTTTCTCCTGTCTGTTCTCCTTCTTTTCGTATGTGTTGTGTATGGACCTAGTGCGAGTAAATCGTGAGTACTATAACCAGCAGTGACTTTTATTTCCGCGCACCCGCACTCACCACATATACACGCTCCTAAACTGGTGACCCCAAGACGAACACACTAAATAAAAATGAGTGACAGTGAGACTGAGCACACCGCGTCATCGCAGCCCGACGAACATGTTGCGCACCGCGCGCGCAAGACCAAACGCCTCTCGGGCTCAAAGGTCGAGCCGGCTGAGGTGTACCGCGTCGCATTGCGCCTACCCCCATTTTGGCCCGAGGAACCCGACATTTGGTTTGCGCAGATTGAGGCGCAATTCGAGAACGCTGGGGTGACGAGCGACATCACCAAATACAACTACGTCGTTGGACATCTCGACCACCAGCAGTCCAAGGAGGTGAAGGACATAATCATGTCCCCCCCGGCGCACAATCGGTACGAGAAGCTCAAAACAGAGTTGGTGCGGAGACTCTCAGCCTCCCAAGAGCGGAAGGTGAAGCAGCTGCTGATGCATGAGGAGCTGGGAGACCGGAAGCCGTCGCAGTTCCTCCGCCACCTGCAGGGGTTGGCAGGACCTACCGTGCCTGAGGACTTTGTGCGCACCATCTGGTGTAGCCGACTCCCTACCAGCATCCAGCCCCTCCTGGCATCGCAGCCCCTCAGCACCCTGGGCGCGCTAGCCGAGCTGGCAGACCGCGTCCAGGACATCGTCGCGCCAGCAAGCCACGTCGCAGCAGCCTCGGCAGCTGGACCCTCGACAAGCGAGATGGCCGCCGAGATCGCCGAACTGAAGCGGGCAGTGAAGGACCTGACACTGCAGCTGCGTGACAGCCGTTCGCGGAGCCGCTCCCACAGCCGTGGTCGAGACGCGCGACGGCGATCACGTCATCGGTCCTCCATCCGCTCGGACTCCAGCTACCGGCAGCACCCTGTGTGCTGGTACCACTCCATGCACGGGGAGAAGGCGAAGCGCTGCGTCAAGCCCTGCGACTACCGGCAGGGAAACGCCGCGGGCAGTCGGTGATGGCGACAAACGATTGCCCTCCCTCGACTGGTCGCTTGTTTGTCACCGATCGCAGCACGAAGATACAGTTCCTGGTCGACACAGGTAGCGACCTCTGCGTCTACCCACGCCGTCTACTTAGTGACCGTCGCGTGTGCACAAACTATGACCTAGTGGCCGCGAATGGCACACCCATCAAGACATTTGGGTATGTAGAATTGAACTTAAATTTAGGACTCCGTAGGGACTTTAAGTGGCGTTTTGTGGTCGCTGAGGTGACAAAACCTATTATTGGTGTGGATTTTTTATGTTTTTACTCGCTAGTCGTTGACTGTCGTAATCAACGACTAGTCGATAGTAACACAAATGTTTTTACCGTTGCCTCGAATCACACAGACTCTCAGATCTTTATTTTCTGTAAAAATAACTTCTGGTGATTCGAGGTACCATAGAATTTTAGACGGGTTTCCCGACATCACCCGACCCGCCGGTACACTACGCACTATACCTCACAACACCGTACACCACATCCGCACCACCCCAGGTCCTCCGGTATCTTCTCCATTTCGGCGCCTAGCGCCAGACAAATTAAAAATTGCTCAGCAGGAGTTCCAGCTGATGCTTGCCAATGGAACCGCCAGACCGTCGGAGAGTCCATGGGCATCACCACTGCATCTCGCTCCCAAAAAGGACAACGGATGGCGACCCTGCGGCGATTACCGCATGCTCAACGCCCGGACCGTCCCTGACAGGTATCCGATTAGGCACATCCACGACTTTGCTCACAGCATCTCTGGTTGCAAAGTCTTCAGCACCATTGATTTAGTTAAAGCCTATAATCAGATCCCTGTCAGTCCGGAAGACATTCCGAAGACGGCGATCACCACACCGTTCGGCCTGTACGAGTTTCCGTACATGACGTTCGGTCTGCGTAACGCAGGCCAAACGTTCCAACGTTTTGTGGACGAAATGACCAGAGGTTTGGACTTTTGCTACAGCTACTTGGATGACTTCCTTATATTTTCTAGGACACAGGTGGAGCATGAGGAGCACCTCCGCATTATCTTTGGCAGGATGAAAGAATACGGCATGCTGATTAACACCTCTAAGTGCGTTTTTGGTGTCCCGGAGGTAACTTTTTTAGGTTACCGCATCTCCGAGAAGGGCACCCAACCACTAGACTCCAAGGTTGAGGCGATCCGGACCTTCCCGCCACCCAAAGATGTCCGTCAGTTGCGCCGCTTCCTGGGTATGATTAACTATTACCGACGTTTCATACCCCACGCAGCACAGATCCAGGCGCCACTTCATAATCTTTTGATTGGCAACGTAAAGGGCTCGCAGCCCATATGTCTTGCGAAGAATACTTTGCAAGCATTTGAGGACTGCAAGGTGAGCTTAGCTAACGCTGCTCTTTTAGCTCACCCCGATTGCAATGCCAATCTCGCGTTAGTAACTGACGCGTCGGATACCGCAATCGGCGCGGTGTTACAGCAGCTTAGCGATGATGGCTGGCAGCCATTAGCTTTCTTCTCCAGGAAGCTCAGCCCTTCGCAGGCAAAGTATTCTCCCTATGACAGGGAACTGCTGGCCATTTACGAGGCCATCAAATACTTCCGCCACATGCTCGAGGCTCGACACTTCGTCGTCTACACGGACCACAAGCCGATCAGTTTCGCATTCCACGAGAGGAAGAAAAACTGCTCGCCCAGGCAATTCCGGTACCTAGATTACATTGCCCAGTTCACCACCGATATAAGGCACATTTCCGGCAAGGACAACGTCGTAGCCGACCCCTTATCTCGCGTGGAAGCGCTAAATGTACCGGTCAGCTTCGATACTCTCGCGGAATCGCAAACTTCGGATCCGGAGCTGTCAAAGCTACTCCAGGGAGGATCATCGTTGGTTTTAGAGAAGGTGCAGGTCCCAGGGGAGCGTAAATTTGTGTACTGTGACGTCAGTACAACGCCTCCCAGACCCTTTGTGCCCGTAATGCTACGAAAGCAAGTCTTCGACAGCTTGCACTCCCTCAGCCACCCTGGTGTCTCAGCGTCTGCCAAATTGATCGCAGAGCGCTTCGTTTGGCCAGGCATAAGGAGAGACTGCAGGGAGTGGGCACGAGCTTGTCTTGAGTGCCAGCGGGCCAAAGTGAACCGACACGTTTCTGCGCCATTAGGGTCGTATCACCTCCCACGTGCAAGGTTCGCCACTGTCCACATTGACCTGGTGGGCCCGCTTCCGATTTCGCAAGGCTTTAGGTACTGTCTGACGGCAGTCGACCGTTTTACCAGGTGGCCAGAGGTCGTACCTATCGTCGACATAACTGCCGAGACAGTAGCTAAAGCGCTGCTATCCGGGTGGATTGCCCGGTTTGGCTGTCCCACAGATATTGTGACGGACAGAGGTCGACAGTTCGAGTCGGCCCTGTTCGAACAATTGTCTAAATTGGCTGGTTTTCAGCACAAGCGGACAACGGCATACCACCCAGCTTCCAATGGGATGGTGGAACGTTTCCACCGACAGCTCAAGGCATCCATCATGTGTCATGCAAATGACAAATGGACAGAGTCCTTGCCGTGGGTATTGCTTGGTATACGGAGCGCATACAAGAAGGATGCCCAAGCGTCTGCAGCCGAACTTGTTTACGGCGAACCACTAAGGCTCCCAGGCGAATTTTTCGCACCTAGTGACGAAGGAACGACCGACGTCACAGATTTCACTGCGCGCATACGCAAGTTTGCTCAAAACTTGCAACCAACCCCAGCGTCGCGACACAACAAGACCAGCATTTTTGTTTATAAGGATCTGCAGACCACTGATCACGTGTTCCTTCGTGAAGACGCATTACGTGGCTCGCTTCAACCAGCGTACACAGGTCCTCACAAAGTTCTGCAAAGGGGCGACAAGGTCTTCAAAATATTATTCAAGGGCAGAGAGGTCACGGTCTCAATCGACCGCCTGAAGCCAGCTTATATTTTGGCAGACAAAGCTGACCCAGAGGAAGTCACTCCACCTAGCAGTAGCAAGGAGTACACCACACGCTCTGGTCGTCGTGTCAGGTTCCCTGATTTTTATCGCCCTTGACGGTCTCTGGAGGGGGGTGATGTAGGGTTCACCCCTACCACATAGTTTATTTACGTTTATAATAAACTCACACAAGACACCACAATTAAAACACAAACATAAACACAGCTACAGTATTATTATCATTTACGTTTATCAATAACACTACTCAACATTCACGGCATTTATAATGTTTAACATTATAATGTCGGATGGTGTCGGCTGTCCAAGCGCGGGCTGGCGCGCGCGGCGACTTTAACTTTTTGTTATTGAGGGTCAGTCGGTCACAGACCTCGCCGCTAACCGCCTGCGCCGCGAATGATTGCAAAATTGTGTTACGTGATCTCAATCGTGTATATAGACTATTGTTCGTGTTGTAACTATTGTTCTGTGTTTCTCCTGTCTGTTCTCCTTCTTTTCGTATGTGTTGTGTATGGACCTAGTGCGAGTAAATCGTGAGTACTATAACCAGCAGTGACTTTTATTTCCGCGCACCCGCACTCAACACATATACACGCTCCTAAAAACTTTTGAAAGCGCTCAGTACTGAGAACTCCTCGATTTCTTATACGGCTGTATTGAACCTATATGAAAACTTGGAAACCAAATCCAGAACTCCGACACAAGTATCAGCAGAGCATGGTTGAAGATGGCCATTAACAAATATTTTTAGTGTTGAAGTTAAAAAAATCATAAGAAACTTCTGAAAGAGCCCAGAACTGAGAACTCCTCAATTCCTTATACGGCTATATAAATACTATGTGATAACCTGGAAACCCAATCCAGAACTCCAACACAAGTATCAGCAGAGCATGGTTGAAGATGGCCATTAACAAAAATCATGAATATTTTCAGTGTTGAAGTTAAAAAAATCATAAGAAACTTCTGAAAGCGCTCAGAACTGAGAACTCCTTGATTTCTTATACAGCTATATAAATACTATATGAAAACCTGGAAACACAATCCAGAACTCCGACACAAGTATCAGCAGAGCATGGTTGAAGATGGCCATTAACAAAAATCATGAATATTTTCAGTGTTGAAATTAAAAAAATCATAAGAAACTTTTGAAAGCGCTCAGTACTGAGAACTCCTCGATTTCTTATACGGCTGTATAGAACCTATATGAAAACTTGGAAACCAAATCCAGAACTCCGACACAAGTATCAGCAGAGCATGGTTGAAGATGGCCATTAACAAATATTTTTAGTGATGAAGTTAAAAAAATCATAAGAAACTTCTGAAAGCGCTCAGAACTGAGAACTCCTCGATTTCTTATACAGCTATATAAATACTATATGAAAACCTGGAAACACAATCCAGAACTCCGACACAAGTATCAGCAGAGCATGGTTGAAGATGGCCATTAACAAAAATCATGAATATTTTCAGTGTTCAAATTAAAAAAATCATAAAAAACTTCTGAAAGTGTCCAGAACTAAGAACTCCTCGGTTTCTCATATTTCTATATCAGTTCTATATGAAACCATGGAAAACAAATCCAAAACTCCGACACAAGTAGTAGCAGAGCATGGTTGTAAATAAAACTTTTTAAAAATCAAGAAAATTAGCTATGTTAGTAATAAAATCACAATAAACTTTTGAAGGGTCCGAGGACCAAGAACTCCTTGGTTGCTTCTACAAATATAATCTTTACATAAAAATCAGCAAAGTCCAGGACTAGAACTCTGACACACGTATCAGCAGAGCATGGTTGAAGATGGCCATTAACAAAAATCATGAATATTTTCAGTGCTGAAGTTAAAAAAATCATAAGAAACTTCTGAAAGCGCCCAGAACTGAGAACTCCTCAATTTCTTATACGGCTATATAAACACTATGTGATAACCTGGAAACCCAATCCAGAACTCCGACACAAGTATCAGCAGAGCATGGTTGAAGATGGCCATTAACAAAAATCATGAATATTTTCAGTGTTGAAGTTAAAAAAATCATAAGAAACTTCTGAAAGCGCCCAGAACTGAGAACTCCTCAATTCCTTATACGGCTATATAAATACTATGTGATAACCTGGAAAACCAATCCAAAACTCCGACACAAGTATCAGCAGAGCATGGTTGAAGATGGCCATTAACAAATATTTTCAGTGTTGAAGTTAAAAAAATCATAAGAAACTTCTGAAAGCGCCCAGAACTGAGAACTCCTCAATTTCTTATACGGCTATATAAATACTATGTGATAACCTGGAAACCCAATCCAGAACTCCGACACAAGTATCAGCAGAGCATGGTTGAAGATGGCCATTAACAAAAATCATGAATATTTTCAGTGTTGAAGTTAAAAAAATCATAAGAAACTTCTGAAAGCGCTCAGAACTGAGAACTCCTCGATTTCTTATATGGCTATATAAATACTATGTGAAAACCTGGAAACCTAATCCAGAACTCAGACTCAAGTATCAGCAGAGTATGTTTGAAGATGTCGATTAACAAAAATCATGAATATTTTCAGTGTTGAAATTAAAAAAAATCATAAGAAACTTCTGAAAGCGCTCAGAACTGAGAACTCCTCGATTTCTTATACGGCTATATAAATACTATATGAAAACCTGGAAATACAATCCAGAACTCCGACACAAGTATCAGCAGAGAATGGTTGAAGATGTCGATTAGCTAAAATCATGAATATTTTCAGTGTTCAAATTAAAAAAATCATAAAAAACTTCTGAAAGTGTCCAGAACTAAGAACTCCTCGGTTTCTCATATTTCTATATCAGTTCTATATGAAACCATGGAAAACAAATCCAAAACTCCGACACAAGTAGTAGCAGAGCATGGTTGTAAATAAAACTTTTTAAAAATCAAGAAAATTAGCTATGTTAGTAATAAAATCACAATAAACTTTTGAAGGGTCCGAGGACCAAGAACTCCTTGGTTTCTTTTACAAATATAATCTTTACATAAAAATCAGCAAAGTCCAGGACTAGAACTCTGACACACGTATCAGCAGAGCATGGTTGAAGATGGCCATTAACAAAAATCATGAATATTTTCAGTGCTGAAGTTAAAAAAATCATAAGAAACTTCTGAAAGCGCCCAGAACTGAGAACTCCTCAATTTCTTATACGGCTATATAAAAACTATGTGATAACCTGGAAACCCAATCCAGAACTCCGACACAAGTATCAGCAGAGCATGGTTGAAGATGGCCATTAACAAAAATCATGAATATTTTCAGTGTTGAAGTTAAAAAAATCATAAGAAACTTCTGAAAGCTTTTAGAACTGAGAACTCCTCGATTTCTTATATGGCCATATAAATACTATATGAAAATCTGGAAACACAATCCAGAACTCAGACACAAGTATCAGCAGAGCATGGTTGAAGATGGCCATTAACAAAAATCATGAATATTTTCAGTGTTGAAGTTAAAAAAATCATAAGAAACTTCTGAAAGCGCTCAGAACTAAGAACTCCTCGATTTCTTATATGGCTATATAAATACTATGTGAAAACCTGGAAACCTAATCCAGAACTCAGACTCAAGTATCAGCAGAGCATGGTTGAAGATGGCCATTAACAAAAATCATGAATATTTTCAGTGTTGAAGTTTAAAAACTCATAAGAAACTTCTGAAAGCGTTCAGAACTGAGAACTCCTCAATTTCTTATACGGCTATATAAAAACTATGTGATAACCTGGAAACCCAATCCAGAACTCCGACACAAGTATCAGCAGAGCATGGTTGAAATTGGCCATTAACAAAAATCATGAATATTTTCAGTGTTGAAGTTAAAAAAATCATAAGAAACTTCTGAAAGCGCTCAGTACTGAGAACTCCTCGATTTCTTATACTGCTGTATAAATACTATAAGAAAATCTGGAAACACAATCCAGAACTCCGACACACGTATCAGCAGAGCATGGTTGAAAATGGCCATTAACAAAAATCATGAATATTTTCAGTGTTGAAGTTAAAAAAATCATAAGAAACTTCTGAAAGCGCCCAGAACTGAGAACTCCTTAATTTCTTATACGGTTATATAAATACTATGTGATAACCTGGAAACCCAATCCAGAACTCCGATACAAGTATCAGCAGAGCCATGTTGAAGATGGCCATTAACAAAAATCATGAATATTTTCAGTGTTGAAGTTAAAAAAATCATAAGAAACTTCTGAAAGCGCTCAGAACTGAGAACTCCTTGATTTCTTATACAGCTATATAAATACTATATAAAAACTTGGAAACACAATCCAGAACTCCGACACAAGTATCAGCAGAGCATGGTTGAAGATGGCCATTAACAAAAATCATGAATATTTTCAGTGTTGAAGTTAAAAAAATCATAAGAAACTTCTGAAAGCGCTCAGAACTGAGAACTCCTCGATTTCTTATACGGCTATATAAAAACTATGTGATAACCTGGAAACCCAATCCAGAACTCCGACACAAGTATCAGCAGAGCATGGATGAAGATGGCCATTAACAAAAATCATGAATATTTTCAGTGTTGAAGTTAAAAAAATCATAAGAAACTTCTGAAAGCGCTCAGAACTGAGAACTCCTCGATTTCTTATTTGACTATATAAATACTATATGAAAATCTGAAAACCCGATCCAGAACTCCGACACAAGTATGAGCCGAGCATGGTTGAAGATGTCGATTAGCTAAAATCATCAATATTTTCAGTGTTCAAATTAAAAAATCATAAAAAACTTCTGAAAGTGTCCAGAACTGGGAACTCCTCGGTTTCTCATATTTCTATATCAGTTCTATATGAAACTATGGAAAACAAATCCAGAACTCCGACACAAGTAGTAGCAGAGCATGTTTGTAAATAAAACTTTTTTAAATTAAAGATAATTAGCTATGTTAGGAATAAAATCACAATAAACTTTTGAAGAGACTGAAAACCGGGAACTTCTCGGTTTCCCATACAACTATATGGCTACGTTTATAATAATAAATAAAAATAGAATGTTATTATTATGTATTAGTTTATTATTTTTAAGATTGTTATTTATGTATAGTGTCTATGGGCCTTTGTAGCCTAAAATAAAGAGAAATCAAATCAAATAAAGAGTTATTATTGTTATTATTATTATTATAGCCATATAAGAAATCGAGGAGTCCTCAGTTCTGAGCGCTTTCAGAAGTTTCTTATGATTTTTTTAACTTCAACACTGAAAATATTCATGATTTTTGTTAATGGCCATCTTCAACCATGCTCTGCTGATACGTGTGTCGGAGTTCTAGTCCTGGACTTTGCTGTTATTAATGTAAAGATTATAGTTGTAGGGGAAACCGAGGAGTTCTCGGTCCTCAGTCTCTTCAAAAGTTTATTGTGATTTTATTCCTAACATAGCTAATTTTCTTTAATTTTAAACAGTTTTATATACAACCATGCTCTGCTACTACTTGTGTCGGAGTTCTGGATTTGTTTTCCATGGTTTCATATAGAACTGATATAGAAATATGAGAAACCGAGGAGTTCCCAGTTCTGGACACTTTCAGAAGTTTTTTATGATTTTTTTAATTTTAACACTGAAAATATTCATGATTTTAGCTAATCGACATCTTCAACTATGCTCTGCTGATACTTGTGTCGGAGTTCTGGATTGTGTTTCCAAGTTTTTATATAGTATTTATATAGCCGTATAAGAAATCAAGGAGTTCTCAGTTCTGAGCGCTTTCAGAAGTTTCTTATAATTTTTTAACTTCAACACTGAAAATATTCATGATTTTTGTTAATGGCCATCTTCAACCATGCTCTGCTGATACGTGTGTCGGAGTTCTGGATTGGGTTTCCAAGTTATCACATAGTTTTTATATAGCCGTATAAGAAATCGAGGAGTTCTCAGTTCTGAGCGCTTTCAGAAGTTTCTTATGATTTTTTTAACTTCAACACTAAAAATATTCATGATTTTTGTTAATGGCCATCTTCAACCATGCTCTGCTGATACGTGTGTCGGAGTTCTGGATTGTGTTTCCAGGTTTTTATATAGTATTTATATAGCCGTATAAGAAACCAAGGAGTTCTCAGTTCTGAGCGCTTTCAGAAGTTTCTTATAATTTTTTAACTTCAACACTGAAAATATTCATGAGTTTTGTTAATCGACATCTTCAACCATGCTCTGCTGATACTTGTGTCGGAGTTCTGGATTGGTTTTCCAGATTTTCTCATAGTATTTATATAGCCGAATAAGAAATCGAGGAGTTCTCAGTTCTGAGCGCTTTCAGAAGTTTCTTATGATTTTTTTAATTTCAACACTGAAAATATTCATGATTTTAGCTAATCGACATCTTTAACCACGCTCTGCTGATACTTGTGTCGGAGTTCTGGATTGGGTTTCGAGGTTTTCACATATAATTCATATAGCCGTATAAGAAATCGAGGAGTTCTTACTTCTGAGCGCTTTCAAAAGTTTCTTATGATTTTTTTAACTTCAGCACTGAAAATATTCATGATTTTTGTTAATGGCCATCTTCAACCATGCTCGGCTGATACGTGTGTCGGAGTTCTAGTCCTGGACTTTGCTGGTTTTAATGTATAGATTATAGTTGTAGGGGAAACCGAGGAGTTCCCGGTCCTCAGTCTCTTCAAAAGTTTATTGTGATTTTATTCCTAACATAGCTAATTTTCTTTAATTTTAAAAAGTTTTATTTACAACCATGCTCTGCTACTACTTGTGTCGGAGTTCTGGATTTGTTTTCCATGGTTTCATATAGAACTGATATAGAAATATGAGAAACCGAGGAGTTCCTAGTTCTAGACACTTTCAGAAGTTTCTTATGTTTTTTTTTAACTTTAACACTGAAATTATTCATGATTTTAGCTAATCGACATCTTCAACCATGCTCTGCTGATACTTGTGTCGGAGTTCTGGATTGTATTTCCAGGTTTTCATATAATATTTATATAGCCGTATAAGAAATCGAGGAGTTCTCAGTTCTGAGTGCTTTCAGAAGTTTCTTATGATTTTTTTAACTTCAACACTGAAAATATTCATGATTTTTGTTAATGGCCATCTTCAACCATGCTCTGCTGATACTTGTGTCGGAGTTCTGGATTTGGTTTTCAAGTTTTCAGTCAGGTTTGATACAGCTGTATAAGAAATCAAGAAGTTCTTAGTTCTGAGCGCTTTCAGAAGTTTCTTATGATTTTTTTTAACTTTAACACTGAAATTATTCATGATTTTAGCTAATCGACATCTTCAACCATGCTCTGCTGATACTTGTGTCGGAGTTCTGGATTTGATTTTCAAGTTTTAATATAGTCTTGGTTTAGCCGTATAAGAAATCAAGGAGTTCTTAGTTCTAAGCGCTTTCAGAAGTTTCTTATGATTTTTTTAACTTCAACAATAAAAATATTCATGATTTTTGCTAATCGACATCTTCAACCATGCTCTGCTGATACTTGAAATCGATTACCGTTATACTTTGCTTTTTTTTTTGTTTATGTACCATCTGAACTACTGATAATATTCAGAATCATATGTGAAAACCGTCGTATTGTGTAATTATCGTCAGTTTTATGATCATTACTTGTTTTTTTGCTGTGATTAGATTGATAAGTTTTTATTTTTTTGTGAGCTCTAATTGACAGAACTATTACTAAAAGTAATAAGGAACTATAGGACTCACCTTTGTGCACCGAAAGCACATTTAAAATTTTCGTTTTGTAAAAAATGATCTGCCACCGGAAGTTAGCAGATCATATTTTCATTTCAATTTTTTCCAGGAAAAACACCAGAACTTTTCCTGAAAAGTATCAGGAACTCCAGAACTATGCTGCATGCAAGTAGAACTCTATTTTTTTTGTGCTCTGCTGGAAAATGATCTGCTAAGTTCACGGCCATTATTTCGACACTCTTAAAGGAATCAAAATTCATAGTGTACTTCCCATTGACCCAGAATCCTTAAATTTGGCATAAAGCAAGGTCTTATAGCACAGATAATGGGGATTCGGAAAAACCTTTGAGACTCCATTCGGGAATTGAACTATTTACATAGGCAAGTGTCCCTAAGAACCCTCAGTGCACGAGTCCGAATCGCACTTGTCCAGTTTTTTTTTCTCATCCAGATTAACTAATATGTGATTCTTCCAATCCAACTTACAGTACGGAAACCTATCTCAAAATCCATATGCCAATTTACTTATCTTCAATGACTTGATCACCCAGCTAGAGCATCTCGTTCCTCCGTGACGTCACGTCGCGCCGAAGCGCAGTGAAACAGCTCCGGATACTCACGATCCGCGGCGATAACCCGCAGCCTGCTCCGACGTAATCACTGTGTTAGCGCGCACACTGTTATTATGTTCCCTAATTATTACGGCTTTATTATAACGATATTGTTATGAGGGTGAGAGCGACGGCGAGGACTTTGGAAGATGCTTGTTTTAAAGAGATCAGGATCAGTCAATAGACTGTTTTTGTTACGGGCTAATTATGTAAAACTAGCTGACGTGGCTAGAGTACGGCCCTTACGCCCCAGCCACCGGGATCCCGACTCCAATTTTCGGCCGCCGTTAGGAGCAGGCTTGCGGATGGCGAGCAATGTGTAGCTCGCCGTCCGTCCGTCCGGTAACCATCCGGACCGAGCCCAAGCTGTCGACGGTGTGTACTGTTCCACGCACGCCACAAGGAGATATCAGTAAACCGCAAGGCCCAGCAGGGTCGAAGCCTAGGGTTTGCTTCTGAAAGGAATACTCGGCCATGGAATGAAAGGCAACGAAGGAACAGGAGTGAGTTTTTAGTCAGTAAAAGTCTGACACACATTTCGCGAGATATCATCGGATGACTTTTCCACCTAAAAAAAAAGCTGAGTAATAAAAAGTATTCTATGTACTATTCCAGGAAATGGTGTAGCCGTGTACCGTGTTATAAACATATACTTTTGCCTTTGTGATATTACTGTGATTGCTGAAGTGAACAGCGACAGGCAGGCCTATAAGGATAAAAGAAGGCTAGATTTGGACCAAAAACACGACGACCTTAGATCTAGACCACCTACAGCTATCATTTACCATGTCATTGACGGTGTTCTGACATGTCCCTGTGCTCAGAATATTTCGGCCAAAGTTGCACATACAAGTCACATGAGGGCTAATAGGAGACCTCGCAACCATCATAAAGAATGCGGTCGCTATGGCTGAAGTCGACTAGATGACATCAGCACAATGATGATTCATTGTCATCATCGTGTAAGATTATTGAGGTTTATAGTTAGTTTTACAAAATAGTAACAGCTGAATGGTAAAATGAGCAGTGGTGGTCGAGTGGTAAAGGCCCTGACTTACGAGTTGTAGGTTGCGGGTTTAAACCCAGCCAGGCGCATTACTTTGTATAAATTATTTCATCACCACTGCTCTCAAAACGGTGAAGGAAAACATCGTGAGGAAACCGGCATGTCCTAGAACCAAAAATTCGAAGACATGTGACATCCACCAACCCGCACTGGGACCCGCGAGGTGGGTTACGGCCCATTCTCTCTATTAGAGAGGAGGCCTGAGTCCCAACAGTGGGAACATTATAAGGCCGACTATGCTATGCTAACAGCTGCCAGAAATCTAAATCTGAGCTACTGTCAACAATATTATAGGTATGTTGTCTATATTTGTTCGTAAAATAAAGTATTTAGATTGGTACTTATTTATTCGATAGGCAATAGTTATTTGTGCAACAAGAGAGCAAAGTTGTTTTTTGCTGCGAGTGCTAATTTTGAGTCCCGAGCAAGCGAAGGATTCTTTGATTGAATCACGAGCGAGTGATTCTAAAGTAGAATCCAGAGCGAGGGGAGGGATTCAAAGGCACGAGATGCAAAAAGTTTTGCTCTCGTGTTACACACATAATTTTTCACTTCAGCAGCGAGAACACATATTACTTGGGAAATAAAATAATTAACAGTCATCATTATCATTTTCCTGCCCTTGTCCCGTGTTATTTGGGGTCGGTGCAACACGTTTTCTTTTTCCATTCTGCCCTGTCACTCGTCATACTATCACTAACTTCCTTTTCTTTCATATCACTCTTCACACAATCCATCCATCTTTTCTTTAGTCTCTCTCTCCCTCTCCATTCTCCATTCATTATTAATAGATTTAATAATGATTTCAATTAAAATAAATACTGTCTCTGTCGCTAGTTTTGCTCATATTTTACAATTATTTTAACATTCTTAATCTTGTTTGCCACTATTTTGTTTCCGCTGTTTTTTTTAAAGCACGTTCTAAAACAGTCAATGTTGAAAGTAGAAATAATTATTTAAAGGTTAAATGCCAGTTTTATCTGCTGCTATAAGTACTCAGGTACTCTTATTTTTGTTCAAATACAATAATAAATTTAAAATTCAATAACTTATTTATAAAAAAAAAAAACAATTTTATATTTTAAAAATATTTTCTATTTATTACGCATTTCCGAACGTGTTTTTCTTTGTGGTGAAATTTCAAAATTGGAATGAACTTCGAAATGGCATGTTTCTCACTCGCTTTTTCATAAGGGCGAGAAAGGGACAGAGTACAGTGCAGTTCGAATGTTTCGAATTGTATGGCTAAAAAAAAAAATATTAAAAAGTTACTTTGTCTCACGCAGTGAACAAAATCGAGTTTTGCTCACTGTTTTCAAGCAGCAAAACCTACTTGTTTGAGCTGCTGAGGTGAAAAAATATTTTACTGAAAGGAAGAGACACTATCGCTAAGTGTCACGGGCACGGGCTATTCCGTTTCCAGTTCCTGTGCCATAAATAGGCGAGGCAGACGACGCCATGGGAAAAAGCTTGTTGATGATAAAAGTAAGTAAATATGTTATCTTCCAGCTGTGTATAAGGTATGATATAAAGTGTGTTCTTTTTTTTCATCCGTTTTTTATCATATTACCTATATTACATTAGATCTTTTCCAGAAATTCTGTATCACAATTTCAGTAAGTAAAGAAAATAACGTGTTCAAAGAAACTACCTACCAACAAAAATGTAAATAGAATTTATGTGTTCAGACAATCTCTTCGGGGCATTATTATTTCGTTTGTGCTCATAATAACAAGTAGCACAAATTAAAACATGGCTTTACATAATCAGGTACCTGAGGCGTAAAAATTGCCGCAATGGCCCGAAGGCTCCCGGGTGTCACAATTGTGCGGACGGCCCGGAAGACATGGTGGAGCATACGGTGGCGGTGCGTGCAGCTTGGGCGGTGCTCCACCGCCATGTCCTCGTGGATATAGGATGACGAACGAGGGCGGCGACCTCACGCACTGGATCCTGGTTCATTATCTTCTAGAGAGTGTTAGACTTTTACTGTCTAAAATCCACCCGTATCCTTTCACGTAACTATCAAAAACACTTAACTATCATTATAAATGTATATATTATATATATATATATATTTCGTGGTCAGATTTTAGAAATTGATCACTTCATCATCATCATCTTCACTTTCTTTAGACCCTTTATTATCATAGAAATCCTACATCAATGAAGTGGCTAAACGAGTGTTGGCATATTATCAAATGTTAACGTTTAAACGATCTGGCACGACATATACACTAAATAAAAAAAGAACCTTATAAACTGACTAAAAGTAATCTAAAGTATGGCATCCAAAAACTGCTCCGCATCGCTATCGACTGGCCACGTAACGAAAAGGTTGGCAATGTTCTCATGTATGTGGCTCTTTTACCTCAAGAATAAACTATGGATTAGGTGGGAAAATCATCTCATGACAAATCCCGCCCTTGGGCGGAGCGGGAGATAGTGTCAGACTTTTACTGACTAAAAACCCACTCTAGTTCCTTCGTTGCCTTCATCCTAGGGCCCGGGTTTCGTTTTCACACTACTCGTGGTCCCAGTAGGCTTCGACCCTGCTAGGCCCCTACGATTTGCTGACATCTCCCTGAGGCGGGCGTGGAACAATACGCGCCGTTCCCATGGTGAAGTTGATAAAAGATCAACCACGTAATCAGATTGTTGAAATATAACCTGTAACAGGTAATGGTGGAATTCTGTTGAAGCCAGATTCAAGTCACGCGTGACACTACCAGGCTTTAGACTCACTTAGTCACTAATCTATTATTATAATTTAGGACAGTATAACTGACACGACACGGGGCCGACACGAAACCGTTTTATTTGATAGTACGTGAATTGTCTATTCTATTCCTATTCTAAGTGTCAATACTTTGTAATATATGCGTAAATTGATTGACATATTCTGAAATATTTTAACAGGTAAACAATGGGGAGAATATTAGAGAAAGTCTTTTGATTAAGTTTTTTTTTTGTCTTTTGGTTTTTTAATAAAAAACAAAATCATAGAAACTATATATATAAAACAATAGCGACCCGCCCCAGTTTAGCACAAGTGTTAGAAATCTTTCTTGACATTTCTATAGTACAATATGCATATATTACACTCTGTCTATTAATGAAAACTGCATGATAATCAGGTCAGTAGTTTTTGACTTTACCGCGTTCATACAAACAGACAGACTCGGTCGTGGGCTTTATTTTATAACATGCAAGGATTATAAGTATTTTTCATTTAATTAGAAATTGAATATTACTAACTTTGCATCAAAAACCCAACCAACATCGGTTTTGCTCGTTACAAACAACAACAGTAAAATCACATTGAACAACAAGTTTTAATTAATATTCAGAATTCGCTGCGGTTTTTATTCGATCATCCACAGCGCTGCTGGGATTATAGTCTACTGCGAAAATGTACAAGACTAATAATTACTCGCGACTTTCCTCCCGTAGCCTGTCACAGAAACCGTACTTTTTTTAGTTAAAAGCCGATATGTAGAATTCTTTAGCCAAAGTGTAGTTCATTATTCGTAAAAAAAAGTATACGTAATAAGATCAATACTTACAGAGATTACCATTGACACACATTTTAGTAACTTAACAGTTTCAACTCTTGAACATAAATAAAGTACATACTTTGTTCAAGAGTTGAAATGTTGAGTTGATGAGAGTTAAATCTGTAATCTGTAAATTTCCATACAATAGTCACGGCATTATGCTGAGCGTTCGGCCATTTTGCGCGGATGTGGCGCATATTTCTTTCACAGGTATTTGTTAGTTCTAAGTTTGCGCCTTGTTTGCTAAATAAATTCTTTTCTTTCTTTTCTTTCTTTTCTTTCTTTTCTTTCTTTTCTTTCTTTTCTTTCTTTTCTTTCTTTTCTTTCTTTTCTTTCTTTTCTTTATTTTCTTTATTTTCTTTCTTTTCTTTCTTTTGTTTCTTTTGTTTCTTTTATTTCTTTTATTTCTTTTATTTCTTTTCTTTCTTTTCTTTCTTTTCTTTCTTTTCTTTCTTTTCTTTCTTTTCTTTCTTTTCTTTCTTTTCTTTCTTTTCTTTCTTTTCTTTCTTTTCTTTCTTTTCTTTCGTTTCTTTCTTTTCTTTCTTTTCTTTCTTTTCTTTCTTTTCTTTCTTTTCTTTCTTTTCTTTCTTTTCTTTCTTTTCTTTCTTTTCTTTCTTTTCTTTCTTTTCTTTCTCTTCTTTCTTTTCTTTCTTTTCTTCCTTTTCTTTCTTTACTAGGTTCTGCCAACGACTTCGCCCGCGTAAAAGATGGATCCTAAGGGAAAATGTCATATTCCATCGATGCGGTCTACCAGAGTGCTAAGTTTAATCCACAACCGTTCAAACTTGTAGAGGTAAAAAACAGACAGACAAAGGTATATTCACATTTATAATAACACTTCTGCCACCGGCTTCGCCCGCGTGATAATAGAAAATCATCCCAAAGGAACTTACTCCCGAGATAAAAAGCGACTATTGCAGGACATGGCCTACCCGTACAGCAAGTTTCATCGAAATCCGTTCAGCCGTTCGAACGTGAAAAATTAACGAACATACAAATAAACACACTCACAAACTTTCGCCTTTATAATATTAGTATGGATACAAATGATATCCAAGTATAAGTCCGAATGAAATATTCAAGTAAGAGTAAAAAGTTTGAAATGTTTAAGAGATCCTTTATAAACTCACTTGAATAGGATTACGAAGTAAAGCTACGTAAAATGAATTGGCTTATCTGATGTTATATGATGTCCTTTTTCAAGTCTGTCTGGCTATCTGTACATTGAGACAGCTGGTGTAGGTACTGCAGAAGTTCTTTGTTAGCTTGTTATCAGCTCAGTGAGTTTCTATGCACCTTAATTAGATTATGCTCAACTGAGCAAACGTATGACTTGAACTGTTGAACCTGCTTTGTTCAAGATTGAACCTCGTTAACATCTGTTGCATTTACGAAATATCTAAGGGCAGCAATAAGTTATATATATCAATGAACTCTTGCAATCGTTTGAAGGAGTTACCGTGGTCCGAGAACGCAAAGGGCAAATGAAGGAACATTAGTGTGTTTTAGTCAAAGTCGTAATACGTCCTCGCAATCCACCCTAGAGCGAGAGAAGTCGTTTGATGTTTTTCATACCTCAAAAAACGGCCGTTAATGTGTTGCAATAATGATTGTCTTACTTAAATGGTCGATTGGATACTCAACATATGAACACACATAAAAGTATTAGGACTACATGAACAAGACGGTCGAAAAAAATAAAAAAATGATATATTTATTTTGCATATTATCTAAAAAAAATACTTTTTCACGTTAATTTTTTCGTCAGTTTAAACTACCCTGAGTAGAAACACCGAACAAACACAGAGATCAAAGTCTCTTTTAATATCCATACTGCAAACATCATATAATGACATCCCCCGCTCTTGGGCGGGGCGGGAGATAGTGTCAGACTTTTACTGACTAAAAACGCACTCCTGTTCCTTCTTTGCCATTTTTCCAGGGTCCCTGGGATCTCTCTCGCATCACTCATGGCCCCAGTAGGCTTCGACCCTGCTGGGCCCCTACGGATGTAATGGTCAACTAAATCATATGAGAACTACGCAGATTAGTTTCTGAAATGATCTGAAATCCTCCGCGTAACAGTATAACGCTACGCAGAAAAAGAAGATCGTACCACTGCAACTAGAAGAAATTTGAATATAAAAAATTTAGCAAAAAACTCGAAGTTTGCAAACCAAACCGCATGTTTCTCTAGTCTCATATAAAAACAATGTAATTGTGTTTGTTTGCCACATCGGTCACATATTCTGCCGCTGTCCCGGTTTTATTGCCAAACTTTATATTCATCGATCCACCCCCTCCACCCCGGCTGTCCCATCCTCCCACCCACCACCGGAATTTTACGGTTTTATTAAAACGGGGGGTTTTAATAAAACTGATAGACTGTTTTTTTATAAAAGAAAATAATACTATAAAATGACATTGTTTCGTCCGACATCCTGCAGCTGGTTATTTACTGTTGAGATGGAAATATTATGTAAGGGATGTTTCTTAACGTTTGTCATACATTTTTGTTGAAGATTGATGTCCCCGCGGATGAGTGATGTGTCGCAATCGCGCGCCGCTCGAGCGTTGCGGACGACTAAAGTGGCGATTGTGACGCGATGTGAAATGTGCAAATTGATGCGTGTTATTTACATTCTGAACAGATTCCAATCTGTCATCTGGAAGGGAGAAATGGGTCACAAAAGGATTACACACTAGTTTTATAAAAAAAAAACTATTAAATCATGGATCAATAGATAGAGTTTATATACTACTAGTTGCTGCCAGAGACAATTAGAATTTTTTTCCAAAGGTACATAGTTCCGGGACGAAAAGTATCCTAAGTGTTATTCCTGGATATGGTCTACCATTGATAAATGATATTTATTTTGCAAATAGGTTTTTAAAACACTTTTACTCGACAATTTTTTTCGTCAGTTTAAACTAGATGAAGCCGGTTTTTCCTAGCTGACAAAGTCTTTTTTAAAGTCCATAAAGTAAACATATAATGGTCAAATCATATGAAAACCATGCAGATTAGTCTTTTGAAGAAAGAACCACACAGATTTTAATAGACCTGTCCAGGTAGTGCAAGCATTTGTCAACGTAGGACTACTAAGGAGCTCAACAACTTGACAAACAAAACCAAAGAAACGACATTTGGGTAGGCCGCATCAAATACTCAAAACTATCAGACGTCATATTAAAATTACAGAAAAGAAAAGTAATCCACGTAATCCGCACATTCACAACAATAAAATAAAATTAAAAAAAAATTTAACACTTTACAAAGTAGCTTATTGCAAGTCGTAAAATATAAAAGATTATTTTATTTTACCATTTCACAAGAAACTTCTAAGTTTTAAGACAAATTGTAAAACAAAAATAATCATAAATGTCAAATTCGAGAAAAATAATAATAATAAAAAGGACAATTAGGAAAAAAAAGTATATACATAAATACTAGTAATGTATTTATGTATATACTTACTATTTAGTATATACTATATATACTTACTACTTACAATTTAGTCAGTACTGGAGCAGGTCAATCCCAAGACGTTTTGTCCTCAAGATACTCTTTTACAGTATTAAAAGCCTTCTAGCAAAGTTTTCGCTTTTCAAATGATTTGAATTTATTCAGGCTAAGTTTTTGAATGTGACTGGGAAAATTATTAGAGAAATGTATACATTGGCATCTAAATGAGCCCCCTATTTTTTAAAGCCTGTTTCAGGTATCACATATTTGTGTTTGTTCCTAGTATTGACGTTATGGATATCAATGTATTTTTAAACATGTTTTTGTTATCATAAACATACAAAACATTTTCATAGATATACTAAGAAAGTACAATCAATATAATATATTAATGTTTTTTAATTTATCTCTGAGGGAGGGTATTTGGAACTTAATGTATAAATTGAACGAATAGCCCATTTCTGCAAAACAAAATTGTCTGATTATCGGCGGCATTTCCCCACAATAGAATGCCGTATTACATGACACTATGAAAATATCTGAAATAAACTAAACGGGCTGTCTTTAAGTCAGTTAAATTTCAAATTTATCTTGAACCTTGAATATTTTGATGCACCAGGTTGATAATATTTGTTGATTCCAAAACTTGACTGGAAAGATTTTTTTTAACAGTATATTCATGCTAGAGATTGACTGTTGCCTTAATTTCTAATTTAAATCAATATTAATGTCAATATTTGGTGCCATGTTATTTGAAAAATCAATTGTCATGTCACTACATTGCTCAATGGGAGCAATTTGTTTAGCCAAGTTCTTGGCTGTAAAAAAAAAATAATATGATAGCGACACAGCTTTATGCCTTCTACAAAACTTAGAAAGATCTGTGAGATATATTTTGTCAAAATAAAAGTTAGTACGAACATTATTGTTGGTGTCAATTGAATGAAACATTTGATTATTTAATGTCACATTGTACACTTCACTTGTGCCCAGTTCCATCCAAATTCGTTCAACCGTGAAGAAGTAACAAACACGCACACTCTCAAACTTTCGCCATTATTGTGATACGGTATACACCATACAGAAAAGATTTTTTTAAGGTTCGAAACCATCAAATTACTTCTGCTTTGGGTGGAGGGAGTCAGACTTTTACTGACTAACAACACACGCAACGCAAGTATGAACAATTCACATTGAAAAAATACACGAAGAAAACATTTGAGGGCGACACAATCGGCGACCTTATCGCTAAAAGTGCATATAAACTTGTGATGGATTACTTATCGTTTTACCAATTAACAATAACATAAAATGATATTATAACTAGCCCGTACTGTCCCAATGCTGGGTTAAGGCTTAACTCCATTCTTTCCAACGACCGCGGTTCCTCGTATTCTCATTCCAATTCTTAAGGAAGACATTCAGATCGTCCCGCCGTCTCCCTCGTGGTCTGCCGAACAATAACTGGCGACCTAAGTTTCTTCAATGGCCTAACCTACTCTACATCACTCAGTCTCCACAAATCAAATACCTACTTATCTATGAAGAAATCTTGAAAACTAGCTAACTACTAGCCGTCTTCACGTGAGATCGATGCCTCTCAGCGAATGTGCCTCTTGACCCGGTTGTCTAGTGACTCTGACGTCAATCGCGATACCTCGCGTGATACGTACTGCACTCTACAGCCGATCCACCTTCGTTTGAGGGAAAGTTGAGGAGATCAGGGACATATTCATTCTAATTTACTATTACATAATTATATATTAATCTATTTTTACATAATTGTTCTTTACGTGTTTTGTCACCTAACTCCTCCTAAACGGCTGGATGGATTTAGATGAAAGTTTGTGTGTATATTTGAGTAGGTCCCTGGATGGTTTGAAAATAAAATTGGACCCAGTAGGCGCTAAAATCGGGTTCTTTGTTTTTTTTTTGACGAAAAGCCAGCTTTTGTTGGTAGGAACCACTAGTTGTTTATATAAAAAATAATCCCTATTTTCTCCTTTGTCACGTCATCACGCATGAACGGCTGGAGCAATTTCGCTTATACTTTTTTTTGTTGTGTTTTTTATTGTCGGGAGAAGACTCTTGTGAAAGAAAAAATTAAGAAAGTTGTGCAGAAAATAAGAACATTTTAGAAAACTACGACGTATATTTAATCTTCGTACGTTTGACAGTTGATAGCGAAGACACGACAATGTATACATTTGTTTATTATAAACCAGCGACCGGCCCCAGTCGCGCTCTTGTGTTCGAAATCTTTAAAATTCTCTACTATTATGTGCATACACGTAAACATTCCTCATGAATTACTATGTTTATAGTTGAAAGCCGCTTGAAAATTTGTTCAGTAGTTTTTGAATTTATTGCGTTCATACAGACAGACAGTCGCGGTGGGGGACTTCATTCAGTGATAAAGTAGCATTCTATTAATGACTGAATTTTGAAATCGATCCACTAGTTTTTGAGTAATTTATATTCACAGACAAAAATACAAATATTTCCTTTTCATTAAACATTAAATTAGTAGTACTTAGTAGAGAAATATAGACACTGGTGGTTCTGTTCTGCAGTCGTGATATGTTTACATAGACAACCATTTGTCGAGTTGAGTGATAGATTACTTTCACCGTGAAGTCACCTACATATGTTTCTTCAACTACTACATTGGCTTAGCCTTTCCCAACAAAATGTAGGTAAATTAGAATTATTCAATGGCTATATGCATTTTTAAGAAGATGGACAAAGGTTGTCTATAAAAAAGGGTATTGACAGACAGACAGATGGACAACCAAGTGATCCAATAAGGGTTCCGTTTTTTCTTTTTGAGGTACGGAATCCTAAAAATCGCTTTTAGCGCTGAGACCGCCCTTGTCACACCCTATTAATTTTAAGCTCCTACCGTATTTTTTATGGTGTATATCAAAGAGTATATCTATCTATATATGGACGATTAGGCCTCATTATGTGGGAAAAATATTGTTCATCATTTTTGATTTAGTGTCACCCGCCTTCCATCGCTGCAGTAGATGTATTTCTTAAGTGCTGATGAGCGATGAGCGAGGCGTGAGTTGAACTTATTTATATTGAACAAACGATGCCGGTATATATCAGATAAATAAACAAAAACACGGCAACACCATTACTGGATGTATTGTAAAGATAGCGCATTGTTTGCTCACCGGTAAAATATTCAACACATTACACGTTCAAGTAGGTACTTCGAGAAAATCCTATGGACCAAATCTTTTTCCGCCATATTTGAAGGTGACCGCGTGAGATGGTTGAAGAGGGTATAAAATGTGCAAAGCCTTTCTCATGAAACATCCAAACGCACACATTTGTCATGTCGTTCCCTCCTTCCTCCGAAAGAAAATGAAACTCTTTTTTTCAGAGGCTCTGCTTGTTTATTTTTTTCATCTGGCAACATAAATTCGCTTATGAATACTTACCGAGGAAAGCGGACGGGTACGAGATAGCTCCGCTTGGCGCGACCTTTACATACCTTTTTCATTTTACGCTCCTAGGAGGCGTGATTGGTTTTATTTTTGGACGTGTATTTTCACATTTCGCAGGTGTTGATCAAGTTCGAAATAGGATCGTTTTAGATAAGTAAATCAATTTGGGTTTCAAGTAGGTTGGAAATATGGATGGCGTAAAGTGTTATGTGAAACCGTTAGCGACATCTGATAAGATTTTTTAAGTGTACAGATTTCATATAAACTTAACTTCTCCATTATTTTTGGATATTTTCTCCATCTCCATCATCTCCATTATATTGACCGAGGAAAAATTATTTCTTTGTTCATATTTTTGCAAACAATAAAATCTATGGAGGTAGGTACCGATTACCAAGGCCGAAACTAAGTTCATCTGATTATTTTACTGATATAATAGCATAGCATAATCAGCATTTTAATGTTCCCACTCCTGGGAATCAGGCCTCCTCTCTCTAGGAGAGGGAATGGACCATAATCCACTACGAAGAAATATATAAGTATGTTTATCAATAATAATCATAATATCAATGTACCCTGCCCATTGCCACTTAAGTTTGGCGATTCTTTGTGCTATGTCGGTAACCTTGGTTCTCCTGCGGATATCCTCATTCTTGATTCGATCACGCAAGAAAACTCCGACCATAGCCCTTTCCATTGCCCTTTGGGTGACTTTAAGACTTTCTTCTGATGAGGCCCATTGTAAGCGACCACGTTTCGGAGCCATATGTCATCACAGTTGCGGGAGTCCGATAGATGCGAGATGCACAGGACCGTTCATTGTGGCGACACTTTGGGGAAGCCTATGTCCAGCAGTGGAAGTCTTTCGGCTGAAACGATGATGATGAATAAAATCTTAATTTTTATGAACTATGTAACTGTTTAGTAGATAAATGACTTTTTATCTTATTATAACTGAGCTATCACATCGAGAAATTACGTGTGCCCTGCTAAATATGCCGCAAGAGAAAAAGTTGTAGGAAAAAGCTTACCCGGGCCATAATCCGTAGCAGAATTTTCTTTTTCCTTATTATAATCACAGAACCATAATCGCTTGCCGTCAACACGATGCCCGAGATCTGTGAGAGCACGCACAATGCGTCGCTGACCGACGCACACGTGGTGACGCCACGCCTGATTTGTACGTAGATTCACGTCGCGTGGAAGGGATCTAATGTAGCTCTACAAGTCCAGTTGCCATTTAAAATCTATGGAGACTGATGCGCCCATATCAGCGTACGTGGCCCACGTGTGCCCAATGTAGTTCTTCCTTTAATCATGTCCCAAATCGCGCAGCAACAACAATACGCTGACCGCCGCCCCTTATCGTGACCATTTTTATTTTTCTTCCTTTATTACATTTTCATCGTGTTTTTTTATTTTTTGAACGTTCGAGTCAGGTCGTTGACTTAGCTGTGGCGATATTTGATACTGCATTGTTGGGCTGTGGTGTTGTTTTAATTTCGTTTAGAAGAATATTGTGTTACTTTTGTAACGGTTTTAATTTTATGTGGATGAGTTTTTAGTCGATCCTTTTTTAAAAAAAAATAAGGGATATTCATGTTAAAAAAAAGCTACAGTCAAACGGGGTAAAAAGGAAAACAATTTTAAAGGGATTTTCACGTTATTTAACATTTTTGCCTATGCATTCGATTGTTTCGATTTTAAAAATTCTAATATAAGTATATACCAAAGAGAAAATCGTAATCAAAGTTTTGTTCCTATTATCCCCTTTTTTGAGGTGGAAAGTCATCAAAGGACTTCTTCCGTTCTAGAGTTGAACGTGCCAGAATTTTACTACTAAAATCTAGCTACATTTATTATTTATTTATCTTTGATTCAGGCAGATTACCCATAAAATCGTTAGTATTACTTAATCAATGTTAGTATAATCTATGCTATGTATATGTTAGTATACTCGACAACAAATTTAAACAATATAATGCTTATTTAATTTTTTATTTTACTTTTTTCAGCTATTTACTGCAGGTGCCTTTTCGTTCTAGAGACACGGTTCATGTGTTCCGTTACAGTTTGTCATTTTATTCAAATTGTTCAATCAACTATGTAGAGATGTCGTCCTAATACCTAGTATTAGTAGTTTCCAATATCTATCACGTAGGTCACAAAAGACACGAAAATACGTATCACCAACCAAAACACAATATCGACTGTTTACAAGAACTACATCAGTTCAACATCTGACTACGTAATCTAAGTTCCCTCGCCTCGCGACTTCTTACCAGAGTAACAAGAGAACAAGTTTGGTCGCGGTCGCCGGCCGCCTGCTGCCTAGTAATGCTAGGATTAAACTGCTTCTACAGAAAGTAAATATTTGGATTATATCAAGTCTTGTTCATTTACTTTAGTAATGTTCTTCCAAAATAAACACTTACTTAAGCTTCATTTTATAACAAGAATATTTTAGTTTCAAAACATCTGTTTGACTGGCATGTTGGTCTAGTGGTTAGTGGCCGTGACTGCTATGCCAAAGGTCGTGGGTTCGATTTTTACCCAGGACAAATGTTTTTGTGAAGAGCATGATCATTCGTTCCGTCTCTTGGTGTAATTAATCTATAACATATATGTACTTAGAATTATATAAGTATGTTTATCAGTTGTCTAGTACTCAAAGTACAAGCTCTGCTTAGTTTAGAACTAGATGTCGCTGTGCGAAAGTTGTGGAGTAATATTATTTCAGTAATATTCTTAAAAAATAAATGCTCCTCTTGCAGCTTAGAATAAAAGCTTCATTTTAAAACAAGACATTTCAGTATAAAAATATCAACTTCAATAAATTCCACCGTTCACATAAAACGCATATTTCTGCAGTAATACATTTCTGTAATATTCAAGGATATAGTAATAAAACCTTACCAATGTGCAGAAAATACACGAACAAACAAATAAATAAATAAAATACAAGAATGTATACAGAAACAGGAGCCGGATTCAAATGAATAAATAATACGAATGAGAAAATGAAAAGGTCATGTCTTACTTTGGAGAAATATACAGAATCCTTGGAACACGTATCGCGTGACGAAACCGGAAAATGTACTGAAAATGCAACTGAAACTAGAGGTGTAGCGAGACAACTTCAATCCTAATCTCTCTGAGGAACTTCATAGTTTTTAGGGTTCCGTACCTCAAAAGGAAAAAAAATATGAGGGTTCCGTACAACCTCACATTTGTAAATAGTTAAATTCCCGAATAGAGTTTTGAAGATTTTTCTCGATTTTTTCAAACCTTTTTTTGTAACGTGATAACAAATAATAATATAGAACATCTTCAGATTTATTCCTATACCTGCGTTATAAGACCTTGCTTTATGCCAAATTTCAGGAATCTGAGTCAACGGGAAGTACCCTATGAATTTTGATTCCCTTGAGAGTGTAAATATACATTTTTTGCGACATATACGGCCGTATCTTTTCGTTCGTTAACTTAGAAGTTTGTTTTTTGACCGCAGATCTGAGTACATAGTTTTGGTAATTTCATCTCGATACTTCCACGCGTTTTTGAGATAAAGAGTCTTGACAGACAGACGGACAACAAAGTGATCCTATAAGGGTTCCGATTTTTTCCTTTTGAGGTCCTAAAAATGGAACCCTTATAGGATCACTTTGTGATCTGTCTATCTTTCTATCTGTCAATTCACTTTTTAACCCTTTTTTAGGTATCTTCATACAAACTTTGAACCCCTGTTTTATCCTTATGAGGGGTGAATTTCGGAAAATCCTCTCTTAGTGCTCGGTAACGTCATAAAAGCAAACCTTGTACAAAATTTCACAATTCCAGTCCCAGTAGTTTCAGCCGTGCGTTGATATTTCAGTCAGTCAGTTTCTTCTTTTATATATATAGTTGAACGTTTATTCAAACAGCAGTTATTTGAGAAGTAATTATGTAATTAAATTAAACTTCAACTTGATTGTTCGCCATGTTTAGTCTCACAACTAGATTACCCGACACAATTAATAAACCTTAAACAGGATCACAGACGGCTCAGGTCCGCAGCTGCCTCGCTACAGCAGGTAATGCACGCGAATGTACCTCGTATACCGCGGGAGCTTGAACTGGAACCAGCGCACTTGCGTCCCGGACTGCTTTCTTAATTTATACAAAGGAACTTAAGACGTGACATCCCTACTTTCAGCTCGACTACTATTTTTCCTGGCACTGGCACTGTTAAGCTTTAGCCAAGATTGAATTTATTATATCAAGTCCGTACTATATCGTCGCCATGTTATATGTGTACTATGGGCTAGCTCGTGTATTTTATTGGTATCGTAAAAAGTGTCTAAGAGATTAACTTAAGAGGGTTTTATATAGATACCCTTTTGGACACTATAAACACACCCGCCAATACATTTGCCAAGCGCCTAAATTTCAGTCGTACACCATTAAATATCCGTAGGCGTAGACTGTCCGGTAACCATCCAAACTGGGCCCAAGTCATCAACAAGCGTGAAAGAGATGCCAGCAAAACCGTAGCTCCAGCAGTGCTGATGCCTGTTGAGGGCCACGGGGATTTCTGAAAAGGAAACCCGTAGTCCTAGAACACGAAGGGCAACTGAAGGACACTGGTGTGTTTTTATTCAGCAATAGTCTGACACGGGAGGGCCGTTCTACTCTAGAGCGTGAGAAGTCATTAGATGATTTTTTATCTTAAAAAAAATCCTATACTGTCCCACGGCTGGGAAATGGCCTCCCCCAACTTCTTCAGGTATTATTTTCTTGAGCCACCCCGAACCAGTCCTAGATAAATAAAAAAAAACAATAAATAAATAAAAAATATTAATTAAATATTGATTTAGAGAAATTCCTAAGGTTTTTACAAAGCTACGGATTTCCCAGGAATTAATTCCGCCCTCTTAAAGGGACTGTACATACTGTTTTAACGGGTGATCGCATCATCAATACTATAAACATATCCTTTTATATAACAAACGTCGTCATACAACTACATAGCTACAAGACTACAGCAATATATAAAAGACAATTTACAACTATGATGTCCCTATCTCATAAAACGCGCATACCCCTAAAAAACATATTCGTTCGCTTACATCGGGATAGTGATAAATGTGAGAGGTCACAGCCGCTGGTAACTGTCGCCCTAATGTTTATGTTTAGAGGACGCTTTTATGCGCCACAAAACTCACGATAATGTGCGGCGGCCTCGTAAACGCGGCCCTACAGCCGACACCAGCCCAGCCTCCGGTACTCCCCGCTCTTTTGATGGCTGCATCTTTATTCAAACGGGTTTATTTTAAAATGTAAGCGAATTGTGTTGTTTATTCTCAAGTTATGTCGGTCTTGAAGTTTTATTACTTAATTTATTCCGTTCTTGGAATGTTCGAGTCTGTAATTCTTGTATTACGGTCTTTTGGTTGGTCTGGAATTCATTTTCTGTAGTCAGAAAATGAGCACATTTTAAATGTCTTGTGAGTACTCGATAGGTTAGTGGCAAGGAACGACCACAGATGCGCTGCGCATTTAAAGGTTAAAAAGCGCATCTGTAGTCGTTTAGCTCAAATTATATTCAAGAAATATATAATAGGGTGAACCAGGCATACATGTCCCAGTCGGTAACTTTTCCCACTCGCAAAACTAAGTTAGGCTAAAAACAGATGTGCAGCATTTGATACTGCCACTCGCAAAACTAAGTTAGGCTAAAAACAGCTGTGCAGCATGTGATACTGCCACTCGCAAAACTAAGTTAGGCTAAAAACAGCTGTGCAGCATGTGATACTGCCACTCGCAAAACTAAGTTAGGCTAAAAACAGCTGTGCAGCATGTGATACTGCCACTCGCAAAACTAAGTTAGGCTAAAAACAGCTGTGCGGCATGTGATACTGCCACTCGCAAAACTAAGTTAGGCTAAAAACAGCTGTGCAGCATGTGATACTGCCACTCGCAAAACTAAGTTAAGCTAAAAACAGATGTGCAGCATGTGATACTGCCACTCGCAAAACTAAGTTAGGTTAAAAACAGATGTGCAGCATTTGATACTGCCACTCGCAAAACTAAGTTAGGCTAAAAACAGATGTGCAGCATTTGATACTGCCACTCGCAAAACTAAACTAGGCTAAAACAAGATATGCAGCATGTGATACTGCCATACTACATACGTATGAAACAGTCATTTGAAGGTTGAAGGTTCCTTGGGCACTGCTGTCTACTCATCTCGTTGTCTGCGGCCCGAAGGTGCACATATTCATCCGTGACACCTGATCTACGTTCCCGCGTACTTGGGAGACCTGTGGGAAACGTGGGACAATTTACTAGGAATTTTAATAATAATAACAATATTGCTTTATTTATTTATTTGTTTTTATGTTAACTTACCCTAAGTGTCTGGCCTACATGCGTACTTGCATTCGGTGTCGCCGTCGCCACCCATTCTGGTGACATGGCAGTCATTGTGAGCCGCAGCTAAAAACAAAAATATATATATATATATACATATACACTTTGATTCATGTAAATAGCTAGTTATTATTATAAACAAGCGACACTCACCTTCTGTCTATATACAAAATCTTTTTCCACTTCCTTCTTCTATAACACTAAAATTCACATACTGATAACGTTAAAAGATGCATTATTTCATCGTGATATTATTTTTTATTTTTTTTCCAAAGTACCCGAAGTTAATAGAATTTTTTTTTATTCTTTCAATATTTTGCACTATTTGAAATTCGTCCGTTGCGTTTAGCTGCCCCGGGCATAGTAAATCGGTGTATCGTTGCATTGCGTGCGCTGATGGCGGTGTGTTGAGATTGAGTAGGTTCTAAACCAGTTTTTCTTGTGCGCATGGAATGATGCACGATTAGATTTACATTATTTTTATTTTCGTAAAGTTTTGTGTTTTTTGTACACTGAACAACTATCTATTTATTTATTTATTTATTATCCACCACTTATTAAACATGTATATATGTATGTAAGGTAAATAACCTAATACTAAACAACTATTATAAATAAACTACTTTTTTTTCCGTACACTCTAAATAAGGTTCAGTTGAAAACCAGCGTCAGGCAACTACCATGAAGTTGTCTGGCATTTTTGCTGAACTGGACCTATTTGGTGCAGGCGCGAGACACACAGTCTTAGTTATTTAAAAAATAAGAAAATATATTTTTTTTTTTATCTTAAGTATTTACATGTTGTTTCTGCATTGTGTGTATCTGTGTACGTGTGCCAAATAAATATTTTTCTGTCTTTCTTTCTTTCTTTCTTTCATTTTAAATTTTCACTTAATTCCAAAAAGACGAGTCATTACATTCCTCGTTCTCGAAGCCCTCAAAGGAAGTGCTCCACGTTTTTCTAAAGGGCCTTCCTCCGGGACAAATTAGCTGAAAATAAGGAGGTCCCCCTCCTCGACTGAACGTGAGGAGACTCCTGAGTGGAGGGAGTAAGTGCGTTGACATCCACCTCCGCTCCGGTGCCGGCACCGGGAACTAAGTGGTTTGTGTTCTTTAACCAGAGTTACGTTTAGAAAAACCTCTTAAAATGTGGCATAAGTAGTCTACTCCTTTTGTAATTTCTCTCTTTAGTATATATTTTGTAAATTTTTGTGTCTTTAGACATATTATAAACTTACGCCGTCAAACTATTTTTTTTTTGCACGTTAAGGAAAAACTTTGTTTCGTCTTAAAAAAACAACATTTCAATAACCTTCATACATTTTAAGTAGATTTGTTTATAAAGTAAGCTATGAGGCATGTGTTAAAAGTATGTTATAACGAAGGCTGTGTTACAGGCGCTCGTGTCACCGGTGGAGGCGCCGCGCGCTGCCGACCCGACTGAGCTGAAATCATAAATGTCAAGCGCTTTAATGTACACAGCCGAGGTATTTCACAGTTATGTTACAAGGCTTTATGTAGTACAAATAGATTGTTGGAGAATGTGCTACAACAAAGGGTATGTTCTGATTTTAATGTAGATAGTTTCAGTTAAGCCAAGAACCTGCTGCCGACATGGCCCGAAGAATCTCCTAACTTAAGTGGCAGTGAGCAAGGCACATTGCTAGCAGAATAGGTCAATTAGGCAGAAAGGTTCTGGAACCGCGCGCCGGAAGACCGGTAGACGCAACGTTAGAAAGCCTTCCACAAGGTAAACCAATGACCTGGAGAGGGTCACGGGAATCCGATAGATGCGAGGCATACAAGACCGTTCGTTGTGGTGACACTTAGGGGAGGCCTATGTCTAACAGTGTCACACGTCTTTCGACTGAAGTGATGATGACGAGTTTTACTTAATTTTTACACCGACCCAGCCATTTCCCAACTTGATGGATAGATACCCTTTATTATGTAAAACTAATGCTTTCGTATCGGCTTGCACTCCAACGTGTGTAGCTGAATCAAATCAGTATTATACTGGCATGATTTGACAGTTACTGGGTCACTTGATAAAAACTGGAAAACTTATTGTCAGACTGTGGTGTATCAAATGAAGAAAAACGGGTGCAGTCAGGAGATCGCCAGGAACGAAGTTCCTCACGTATTCTACACAGACACACTGGAAAGAGAAAAGTAATGAGAACGAGTGGTGTGTGTGCAAGATACACAGAAAGAAGTAAAGACGGTATTGTGTAAAAATCAATGACATTACATATTTTCACAAATCACACCTACCACATGATACGTTTAGGAACTTCTTTAAAAAAACACGAAATAGTTAGATTGTTTGATGAGTGCGAGTTGTTTTCACGCTTACACCATTACCGCGTTTGGCTCTCTGATTGGTCAAGAGATTGGAACGGGCCAATCGGAGCGCCGGACGTCATAAACGTGTCGATCGTGTTAACGTCAAACAAGCTCGCACTAGACACTGTGATATCCAACGTTTTATTCCTCACACGTTTTCACGACAGAAAAAAAATATGGTAAAAAATCAATAGTGTCATCGAACGAACTTGGCCTGTGTTATTTACATTTCGCTCTTTCTTTACTTCGACTAATGAGCGCACAACTAATTCGTTTAGTAAAGCTGACTAGTTACAAATTGCAAACAAACAGAGAATACTCCTTTTGCTTGATCTTTAAGTCTCTTTAAAAAGCTACGGTTCTGCCAGCAAAAAAAAAAATTACTAAAGAGTTTAATTTGCGTGTGTTTCTTTGCAATTTTCTCGAGCTCTGTCTGAGTATAATGTAGTAGAGAACTCTCATAAACCTTCCAGAATGAACAAAATCCAACAATCCTAAAGATTCGGGTCCACTATCCACGTAGAGCCCCAAAGTATTAAGTCATAACCGCTATCTCTGACTCACGTTCGTAGGGCGATCCGGCGATAAGTACGGCCTAATGTGCCGACGTCCCGGCAACGGGACGCGGGACGCGGGATGCGGGATGTGGGATGTGGGACTAATCCCTCGAGATCCGCGCAATCGCTGATCGACAAATCGACAGCTGAAGCTTCTTTGCGGAAGGAGATTGAAAAATTTGTGTGATTTATGAATGAGTTGTATTTAAAAGCTTTAGATTGAAACTCGGAGAATTTAGTTTCGGGAATCCACTTGCTATATGCACTACTTTCTAGCCATCTTTTTCAAAGGCTGCATGTTTTACAAAGACTGGGAACAGTTCTCTGCTACTTCGACACTCAGACATTATGAACGCGCAACATTTTTTTACTTACAATAAAAAAATAACGAAGAAAACAACCGTGACCATTCATAGATTTATTGCATCCAAACAGCCATTATTAACAGCAATAAATATCTACCACTAAAACGAATACTTAATTACTTTAATGACACCAACACTGCCAATAATATCTAATCGCTCCTTTGTAAGCGCCACCAAAGTTCGTTACATTGACCTGGGGGTGGCGCATGGTGGGGAGGGAACCCCATCCCCGAACGAGGATCAAAGCCATCATCTGCATAGTGGATGAGGCCGAAAGCCGAGGCTGAGAGCGGCGGCTAATGAGATCATCTTCAGTTCGACGATCTCGTCTCGGCATCGTGTCGAAATTCACTGTAAAAACTGAAGAGAGTGAACAGTTACGATAAATAGTGCTGTATATGTTAATTTGTATAAAATATCTGATGTAAGATTTTAAGTGAAGCAGAAAAGTAGAATAGGAGTCATTTCGTTTTAAGTTCATTTAAGGATCATTATATTACATCTATTTATTAAATATTTTATGCGCACAACGGTACAGAGGCGGACTTAATGCCTTAGGCACTTTCTAGTAGACAACCTTTGTACTGTGCTTTGTATGATGCAGAGAAAAATAGTGGTAAGTGCAATAAACGAGAAAAAACAATTTATTTTGTGTGCACTTATTTTCCTTTTGCTGTGACACACGGTATCTATACCTCTATTTTTCCAACTTTCCTTTCGCAGGTATGTTGCAAGAGATTTCTTTAGAAATAAGCATCATCTCTGTACCTATTTTTCTGTTTCCTTCTTCTTATCTTTTATTTTATGTGTTTAAGTAAATAGTTAAATAAATTAAATAAGCAAGACGAATTTAAAAAATATGTACAAATGAACCGTAGAACCAATACAATTATATAATAATCAAAATTTTTACAAATATAGACACTCAAACAATTGGACCAAATCGATAACTGAGAAACATAAACGATGATACTACTGCCAACTTCTTCCGAATACGCTCGCGAACTTTAATCTTGAATGTTAATCGGGTTATTGTCATCCTGCGCTCCGCATTCTACACAGAAAAAACCTGAACAAAGAGAGAACAGTGAAGGATAGAAGAAGGGGCTTTGAGATGAGCGCAGATTTTTATTGTGGTTGGCGCAAATGTACTGTAGTTTTACGCTTGAGATCTGTAAAACTAATGTAGTCTACACTAATATTATAAAGGGTAAAGTTTGTTCTTTTTTGTAGGAGGTAATTTTTGAAAATACGGGTCCGATTGCGATACTTTTTTTCACCGATAGAAAGTTGCCTTATTCCTGAGTGACATAGGCTATATTTTATGTATGCGGACAAAGACGCGGGCAAAAGGTAGTCTTGATATGAAGTAATTTGTTTCTTTTGCTTCAAAAATAAATACAAACTTGTCTTACTCCTATTAAATATTTTTTTCTTTCATTTTTCTTAGCATTATCTACCTGACACTCGGAATTCCTTCTGTATTGTGGATGCATTCACAAACATGTAAACTCACTTAAAAAAGACACTCAGACGCGTAAAAACTATCTGTAGGCCATACTTACTTTTCGTTCCGAACGGGAATCGGACCCACGACAACCCAACCGTTGAATTATGTTTCTTTCATAATATATCTGATATCTTAGTTCCGGTTCTTTCAACATCGAAATTAGCTTTTAGACTTACACTTTGTATTGTAATAGCAACTTTATATTTACCAAGTTCGAGGTCCTAAACAAAGCAGTGTAAAATCGCAAACGATTCTACAAATACACAAGTTGTACTTGTATTACTAATAACACATAGTTCACAATACAAACTTTAACAAACAGTAGTAAATAGAGCTTTGTGGCAAGGTCAGCAAATACACGATTAGCAGCGAATAATGTCAATACACAGCACAGGGACCGTGCAGAACTGAGGGTCAGCACTTCCTTCCTTTGCAGAATGAATAGCCGTTTAAAATAAAAAGTTTACTGGCCTTTGTATAATACCGCACAGTGTCAATAACAGCTGAAAGGTAACTTTTCGACACGGGGATATTAATTCTCTATAAATAATATGTATAGACAACTAATATCACAATGGAGCCCCATAAGAACGTTTGAAGTCACCTAAAGGGCAATGGAAAGGGCTATGCTTGGAGTTTCCTTTCGTGATTGCATCAGGAATGAAGATATCTGCAGGAGAACCAAGGTCGCCAACTTAGCCTGAAAAATCGCCAAACTCAAGTGGCAATGGGCAGGGCACATTGCTCGTAGAACAGATGGTTGATGAGGTCGGAAGATTCTGGAGTGACGACCGCGCAACGGAAGGCGCAGCGTAGGAACGCCTCTCACAAGGTGGTTTGATAATCTTGTGAGAGTCGCGAGAATGCAATGGATGCGAGACGCACAGATTCGTTGTAGCGACTCTTAGGAGGCCTATGTTTAACAATGGACGATTTCCGGCTGAAATGATGATGGTGAATAATATTTTATATTGGGATAACTTTGGACCATGCATCATAAGTCTGTAGGATATTTTGGTAATATATACCATTCGTTTCAATTTAGGTACCATTTTAACCTCCTCATATATGTCCATCGCTCCGGGGCGGGAGCAGAGTTTTGAACCACGTCCGGAAGCCAGATGTTATCTGCAACATCGACAGCCACATCGAGGTCATGGCGTTGCACTGCCCACGCTAGACATTCCTCAAATACTTGCTACAATGGTGGGAACCAGGCATCGGCTCCTGGCCAATACGACGCCAGTACTTTCAAAAGCACCCATGTCCACACACGTTGGCATTAGAAGCACCACGAAATTTTCTGAAAGTACAAAATTTTTAAGAAAACTTTATTACCTCTAGGCTGCCAAATTACACTCTTTAACCACAACTTCAACAACATTTTACGATTCCTACAATTACTTACCATCTTTCAAAGCACTAACCCTTTTTCTGGAATGTTTTCCTTTAGATCGTAACAACAGTATCCCAATACCTAGTGGTCCTAGGAGAGTAAACATCAATAATGTGACGGACATGTTACTGTGAAAGCCCGAAATACGGTAAATTCTAGGATTTTCCAGTAAACCTACCGCGTGCAAGATCTAACCGGTTATAGTTCGAATTGTGATGCGCTTATTGTTTATTGCAGACTCGATAAATGTTATGATATATATCTTAAGATCTAAGGCGTCATTGTGCCAAGTAAATATATAATTTAAATTTATTTTAAACCACATTTAATACAAATAAATTAATTTGGACTTTTGAAAACAATAATATTTGTCGACCGATTGATGAGCTTAATCAAAGTTAGCATAATATTGTTTGAAAAAGTGACCGCGACCGCGGGTTTTAGTCATTAAAAGTTTGACACACCCTCTCGCTTCATCCAAGAGAAGCTGGAGAAGTTTTAATAATTTCCCACCCAAAAAAATGTTTGTTAGCCTACTTTGCTTCAGAGTCAGTACTGGTGCGTGTGGTGCAGTCGATCCTTGACTGTTGTGGATCTTGGGGCTTTACCATGATGTGGTAAAATGTCAGACGTGCCAGCGAGAGAGAAGGATGGAACTATACACCCTGTATAGCTCACTCAAATGTCTCACTGATGTTGGCGCGTGAGTTGGATTATTCGGTTCCCTTTAAAATGGTTGAGCTGAGTGGTGCTAATATTCGCGTCATTTCCGTGAACGGTTGCTGTCAGTTGAGACTGGTCATCTCCCTTAGCTCCCAGTTGCTATAATCTATAAATATATATATATGAAGTTTTTATTACTACTTTATTAACATTGTTCTCACATGATAGTAGCGACAACAAACATGTAACCGAAATATTTTTAATACATAACATGATTGAAAAGAGTGGCCATGGAGTTCCTTGCACATTCTTCTCCATAGAGGTCTACGCTTTGGAATATGCATCATATTTTTTTTCTGGCTGACTAACTTCTTGACATTTAAAAAATCCTATAAATGGTTTATTTGAAATAAAATGCTTTGAATCTTTGAGCACCATTCCCTAAACAGTTCAGTTTAGGTCGTCAAATGGATCGCGTTGAGAGCTCGTGGTAGGCCTCTAATTTGCCATAGTTCTGACTTTTGCCGTCACATTGACACAAGGTCAGCAAATAAACATCGTTGGTCGGTCCCGCGGGAGCTGCTGCCCGTACTGAGTGGCCAGTGATGGCTGATTCAATCATACATGAGCTCGACGTGCTGATGTGACCCTGTAGATTAATTGTATCGGGGTGTGGGTACGTGGGTTTATTTCACTTGGGAGCGAGGGTAAGGTAATGTGATAATAAAGACCAAATTGTTACTTAAATTTGGTCTTCAATAGTAACAATTCCAATTCGATTTCAATCACACCTGAAAAACCAATGTATTGAGATAGACGGTTAACAAATTTGAATCATCCGTACTAATATTATAAATACGAAAGTAATTCTTTCTGTCTAGGTCACAAACAAGGCCAGCAAATGAACAACATTTGTAGTTCCTGTGGGCTTTGCTGCTGACGCTCCTGTGTGGGATGGTGAAGCCTGATTTAATCATAAAGATCATCATCATCATTTCACCCGAAAGGCGTACACTGTTTGACATAGGCCTCACTCAGGTGTCGCCACAATGAACCGTCCTATGCGTCTCACATCCATCGGATTTCCACAACCCACCTTGTAGGAGGCCTTCCAACGCTGCGTTTTCTGGTACGCGGTAGCCACTCCAGAACCTTTCGGCTCCAACAGCCGTCTGTTCTGCAAGCAGTGTGCCCTGGCCATTGCCAATTAAGTTTGTAGATTCTTCGTGCTACGTCGGTAAGCTTGGTTCATAAAGGTAATCAACATCATCATCTAAGGTAATCAATAAAGATATAATAATAATAATAAATATGTTTAATTCTTTTTTATTTTTTATTGAAATATTATAAATATAATTCATTTCTCTCACACTATGTATTCATTTAGAATCTGAACTAGGTTTGAGACCTGTATGACAGATGTCTTTTTGATTAATACAAACCAAAAGCATTATGAAGCACAATGTTGTTGTTTTTATAAACTATTATATTGTAATATGACTAATTTATAATTTGACCTAAATATTTTGCTAATTTAATTTTAATGTATTCCATGACAATTTCATTTAATTATTTTATTTACTAACTATGTACCAAATTAATAATAAGAATTTTGTATGCCTCATTGGCGGGATATAGCAGAACCTGTAACTAAAACAACATCTTATGAACCGATGGTCCACAATAAATGATTTGAATTTGAATTTGAATTTGAATGTCCAGGCTCACACCCTTTTAAACATAATCGTATTTTGCGGCACTTAAACAAGAATCTTATATTTATAAGATTATTAGCGGGAGACATTTGTGGATTATAAAGATAGATAGATAGACATAATATCATATTTCTCAGTGTATTGATGTGATCCTATAGATTAATTGTATCAGGGTTACGTATTTATATTGTAAAGGTACTTTACTTTGCTTGGGATTGAGTGGTCAAGTTTTGTTTTTAAACTAAATGCTAATGTGTAAAACAGGCAGTAGAAGAGAAATTAAAGAGCATAAAGATAGATCAAATAAATGTTAGTAAGTGTAAATGAGAAGAAAGGATGGCCATGATGAAGAAAATAGCGAATCCGAAACAAATAGTGAAAATTGTCCGAAGGAGTCTTCGGCCCATTTTTATAAAAAATAAATCTATTGCATTAAATGTTATTGCATTGATTTTTGAAAAATCTCTTTTCCTTTTTGATATACCTAACCGAAATCTTTTGTCGTTGCGTATATATCTTACATTTGAAGTTTGTGAAACATGTTGTAGTAGTGTGACGCGTGGTGCAGTTTTAACGTATCGTGTGAATTTATATTGCTGAACGACTTTTAAAAATTGCTTTGATTTTAAGTTACTAGATAGGATATTAATATTGAAATCATCTCTTTTAATCATATTTTTCTTAGTGACATAAACGAGCGACAGTGATGCAATTGTCGATGGTGAGGCGCACTGGTTTATTAAGAGCCTATTCTCTTTAGCCTAGAAGACTCCTAAATTATAATCAGACGGGAAGACCTCAGCAGGTAAATCGTTCCAGTCGACGAGCGACGAACGACTAGGCTAAGCGCTTATTTTAAATTAATTTTCACGTATATTTATATTTTTTGTGTCTGTTAATAGAACTTTTCCTATCCTCTTTTATTCCAATACATAGTTATATTTGATAAATTTTCTTTCGGCAATTCTATAGTAGGTACATACCTCTACAATATATTCTATCATAACACAGAAGCTGCTATAAATCATAAGTTCTATAAAATAGGTGCTATAGAAATATACGATATATGGCCATTGTGTACACGTCCCATAAAGTAATGACTCAACCAACAATACCTAATTCTGTATTCGTACCCCGTTTTATATTCGCGTCTACGCGATATCGTAGACGTGCTACGCGTTGCTACGAGGTGCTACGAGGCCTCTACGAAGTGCTGCGAGGCCTCTACGAGGTTCTACAATACGTCTACAAATTTTTGCTACATCATTACGGTATATTATTACTTCCAGATAAATTCAATGCAGATATTTTTTATGTTTATATATATATATCTCAACTATATATATAAATATATAAAATGAGATACTGACTGACTGACATATCAAAGCATAGCCGAAGCTACTGGTCCTAAAAACGTGATTATTTTACAAGGCTTTCTTTTATGATGTGAGGGAGCATTAAGAAGAGGTTTTTAAAATTCAATTTTTAAGGGGGTGAAAAGGCAGAAAATCTAAAAAAGTGCTAGTTTAATAAGAAATATTAAGTAATAAACTATTTAACATAACAATGTTAAATAGTTAATCACTGCAGTAGTTAAATAACAAATTATGTTGTATATAATTAATAAGAAATTATTTTTGGAATTATGTAGTAGTTTAATAAGAAATAAGTAATTAACTATTTAACATTACAATGTTAAATAGTTAATCACTGCAGTAGTTAAATAACAAATTATGTTGTATATAATTAATAAGAAATTATTTTTGGAATTATGTAGTAGTTTAATAAGAAATAAGTAATTAACTATTTAACATTACAATGTTAAATAGTTAATCACTACAGTTCATTCCTCATCATCATCATTTCAGTCAAACGACGTCCAATGTTGAACATAGACCTCTCCTAAGTGTCGCCACAACGAAAGATCATGTGCGTCTCGCAACCATCGGATTCTCGCGACAATCATTGACCCACCTTATAGGCTTTGCATCGCTGCGTCTTCCGGTACGCGGTCGCCACTCCAGAACCTTTCGTCCCCATTGGCCATCTGCCCTGTGAGTGATGTGCCCTGTCCACTGCCACTTAAGTTAGGCGTTACTTCGTAGTTTATTATAGACGTTTTATTGAGCAATAACTTAGTGTTGTTTTGCCTATTAGAAATGACTGCGTTTGACTAGGGACTTTGTTCAGTCAAAGTCAAATATTGACTAGCAGAATTATTGGAGGCGGCTTTGCAAGCTCAAGGATGAATGAACACGACTTTTGCTTAACTTATCTTGAACAGCTTTACATTAAGTTAAAGAAAGAAAAGAAAGAAAAATATTATATTTGGAACACATAGATACACACAATGTAGAAACAACATGTAGACACTTAAGTTTGAGAACCCCGCGGCCCTGGAACAAAGGCAAAGAAGGAACAGGAGTGGGTTTTAGTCAGTAAAATTCTGACACTCCCTCGCGCCCCACACAAGGGCGGGAGATGTCATTAGATGATATCCCATATAAAAAAGACACTTAAGATAAACTTGAATATCTGTTTGATAGTCAAATGGGACAGTAATGGCCTTTTCATTCAAGTAGGAGACCTTTTACATCTCAAAACGAATAATAAGTTAAACTTTTCTCACCTTCCCAATATCTATCTGTCAGGCAACTAAAATATCTAGCAGTTCTAAAATATTTAAAAGCGTACTGTACGGACAGACTAGATGTGACAAAAAATAATCACCTTTTTTATTGTTATAAACTAATTCTTGAGTGCACCCACTTGACGCAGTGACGCAATCGTTGATGGTGGAAGACATTCCAGCCCAAGACACTTTTTGAAATGATAAAATTACAGCTCAGCGACCTAAAATTATGACATGACTAGCTTCTGCCAGCGGCTTCGCTCGCGTGTAAATAGGTTTATTCATACTAACTTTGGACACCCGCTTCATCCCCTTAGGGGGTGATATTTGGAAATCCTCTCTTAGTACTCGCTTACATCGTAAAAGCAAACCTTATGCAAATTTCATGCGTCTAGTCTCAGTAATTTCGGCTGTGCATTGATGTCAGTCGGTCAGTTTCTCCTTGTATATATATAGATATTTAAACGTATTTTTGTATAATGCAATCTCAAAAAAATAATATCAAGAACATATTATTTCAATTTTTTTTTTTGCTTATTGTTAATTTTTTTTTTGTTTATTGTAACCTAAAGTTAACAATAGTTAACTTTAGGTAGTATATATTATATTTCCTATAATATATACTATACTATAGGAAATACCGCTTATAAGAATTCAGCCAAAAGCATTACATTTGAAAACTTTTTTGATAAACTAAAGTTCTGGGCTGCACTACTACTACGCTACTTGCACCTATTTTTAGTATATTGTGTCGTAATGTATATCAAACTAAATTTTAGTTGAGGCTACGTAGTTATAGCGATGCCAGGCGTCCGGATAAAGCCGGACATGGTCAGGCTTTTTAGTTGCGTGTCCGGCCAAATTAGGCGGAGACAGGCCCGTCCAGCTTTTGTTAAGCTTTTTAAATTTGAGCATTTTGTTTAAAATTGTCATTTGAGTTCTGCCTTACCTGGTCTCGCTAGCACAAGCTGAGCGGACATATCACTTAATTTTATATTTTTTCATTTGTTTTTTTTTATGAATTTTATTGTTAATAAAAAGTCATGTTAGACTAAAAAAGAAACGTAGGCTTTATTGACCAAATTTCCGGCTAAATAGAATAGTCTGTCCGGCTTTTCGGTTTCAAGACCTGGCAACCCTACGTGGTTATATGCTTACGTCGACAAAGTAATTTCTAGAATCTCTAAGAATGCTCAAAAATAAATACAACCTGCAACAGACGAGGTTGCTAGATTTTTAGTATTAACCTTGATAAAACGTAATCCTCAGCAGGGTTAACAGTAAAATTCTGGATCCGCTCCTGACACCGACGATCATACATCACCGTCACTGCATGAATACTACTCACAGAATTATGTGCCGACTCATAATTTATCATTATCACGAAAATAGACACAACCTTCAACACGGCGCACAATACCGACCTACACACACACAGACAAAACTGAATAAATATTTTACACGAAAATACACGAACAGTTTTAGAGACAGTCTACTTTATTAATTAATGTTTTATTTCATTTTATTTTATTTTATTTTTATAAAAAAGGAACAGCAAACAGCTACAATATAAAACTTAGGTACTACAGGTATAGAAAACATATAAACAATATTGTAGCCCACAGCGCTGCTCACAGATGTGGGATACTTAAATAAAATCACTGGCAAAATCAAATGTTGAGATAAGTTTGTTCATCAGCATTAATTATGATTACTTAATAGCGTGGTAGGCACAACAAATAGCTACCAAAAACAAACGACAACCTCCTACCATTACAAAGCCTTGAGCACAGGCATAGGGTAGCCAGCCTTTCTGTGTTTTCAGGATGCATTTTGGAGGGTGTGCGCAGGAATTGCATAACTTGATTCCACCATCTCATTTGTACTCATAGATTTAAGTTTATGTATAAGTTATGTTACTTTTTTGGTGTACAATAAAGTTTATTCTATTCTATTCTATTCTACCATCGGACAACCCGACGAACGTTGAGTATCCACCCTTACGTTGTTGAAACCTCTACGGTCTGGACCAAGCATTTCGCCTCGTCGTTTATATCGCGTACATCGAGGGACTGGAACAATTTGCCTGCTGCGGTCTTCCCGTCTGATTATAATTTAGGTGTCTTCAAGGCTAGAGTGAATTGGCTCTCAATAATTTAGTGCGCCTCACCATCAACGATTGCATCACCACTTACCATCAGGTGGGATCGCAGTCAAGCACTAGTTTATATAAATTAAAAAAGAAATTACTTCCAGTAAAAACCTTAATACTTTTACAAACATAATTAATGTCCTCAAGGGATTTTCAAAGCAGCGATAAATACTGCGGCACGGCGCACCCTTGAACATAAAAATGAGCAAAAAAAATTAAAACATTTCCAGTAAAATGAAATGACAGGCGCACGTAAACGTAATGCACTGCCCACCATAAATTGTGCACGTACTGGGGGGAAGGTAGGCGAGGTACCCGACGTACCTTTATGGATGTACCTATCGACAAGCAGAGAAAGAAGTAGAAGGAACTATACAGAACACAAAATTTAATATCTATACAGCTGAGGAACTAAACAAAAGTTGAATGCACAAATCTCGGAAACTACTGATTTGAATTGAAAATTATTTTAGTGTTGTATAATCCATTTATCGAGGAATGCTATATAACACCATGCTACGACCAATAGGAGAGGTTTAGTAACTATAGACTCATGTGAAACCGCGGGGGACAGCTAGCAATAAAAGAACAAGCTTCTGTCATATGTTAATGTCATCTTCATGACATTTCTGCATAGCTGATGTCTGATGGCTGACTCAAAAAGCTGCCCAACTAAAGCGGGACGGGTAAGACATGTTTGCCGCATACTCGAAAAACTGTGGTCCGAAATATCACAAAATTGGTGCACTGAGACGATGATCCGGACTCGCGGCAGACTACGAAGGAGATGGCATGACGAGTTAGACTGATTTCGCCAGAACTGGAAAGAGGAATTGGGGGCTCGTAAAAGATGGAAGAAGTGGTACAGAACAGGCTGGCAAAAAAACTATTTCTTTTTGTTTTCAAGGAGGCACCTTCAACGTTATGACATGGACTTTGAGGATGTTGGCTATGTGAAATACTCGCTAAACCTCACGATCAGCAGATGGAAGGGAAAGACCTAATACATTAGGTAGGTACCCAAGCAAGGACCACTTATTGTATTCCTACCGTTGTAAAATAACCTGACCAATTGCTGAACTTAGGGTCCAAACACAAAACTGCGATGCGACGTCGCGTCGTCAAAATCTGCAAGCACGCACGACGCATCGCCAGAACTTATGAATTGATTCTCATTGCACAGTGTACGTCCAGCCCCGCTAGCCAAGTTACGTCCGTTTCATTTCAATTCTCTTGCGTCGAACGCCTCGAGTCGGCCACGCTTCCTATTTCTTTGTTTTGACAACGTGACTGAGCGTCAGAACAAAGGAATCGGAGGCGTAGCCTACTCGAGGCGATCGACGAAAAGAGAATCGAAACGAAACGGTTGTAACTTGGCTAGAGGGTCTGGAGCCTGCGAGTGAAAACCAGGGATAGAGCTACACCCTATATAACTTCATCCCTCTAACAGTTCAAGTTAAATCGTCAAACGGAACGCGTTAAGAGCTCGTAGTAGGGCTGCTGGAGCAATGCTTTGCCGCACTAAATCGCGTTGCATCGCAGTTTTTTGCGGAAGCCCTTAGATGTTATTTATATCATAGCTTTGATTAGCAGGTTCCAGATTTCAAGATTTTCTAAATGTTTATGTTTTGCTACTCTGTACTTCCAACCACCATCACTCCCCATGGGAAAAATACGAGCCCTACACATGTCGTAACACCACTATATGTGCTTTGCGTGAATAATGGAGTAGGTAGAGTTCGGGGTGTCAGTTTGATGCACGTCGTTCACGCCACGCCGCGGGGCGCACGCGTTTTAGCGTGATTTGTTCCAAAGCGACCAGCAAAATTTGTCTTCACGCGCCATATTTTAAGAACTTTGATGTTAACTTTATGATGTTGGTAACTTCGATGGTGGCTTTAGTGAGTGATAATGCGATAATTTTTAGAAGTGAAGCTTAGCAGCAACTAATTTACATAAAGTTGAATATTTACCTCTTAGCAACTGAATGTTACAAGCGGAGAAAAACTACACATACAGCTACTATCGCTAATAGTAGCTGTATGTGTAGTTTTTCTCCGCATCACAACTTCTAAAGGTATAACAAACTAGAGCAACGGGAGTTTTAGAAAAAGATACCGCGGCCCTAGAACGCTAAAAGTAAATGAAGGGTCACAGGTGGGTTTTATTCGCCCTTCAGCTCTACCCTAGAGAGCGAAAAGATATTTATTGACATCCCACCTCTAAAAAAATAGGTACAACCACAATGGCAATAGCCAAGGACAGACGTCCGTAGAAAAGGGAGAGAGGTTTTTGACCAGCCGTCGGTCATAATAGGCTAACCAAAACCAACTATGTATATAAATTTACGACTGATGGTTACATTCATCAAAGCTTAAAACTACAAATAGTGACATGGATCGCTTTGGTTCTGACGTCTGAGTAGATGGGTTGCCGACACGCATGCTCACCGCGATGTAAATGAGTCGCCACCAGCCCACCAGGCATAAGTGATGAATGGCCGACATTCGTGTCGCTTGCTCGCGGATTTATCAAACTACACAAAAACAAAACAAATATACTAAGAACATTTTTTAAAAGGAATAAATTGCACGGACGGGGTTCCGAAGATCCCACTTTATTCTTGCGGAGACAGAAATATCGCGCTCATAAATATTCCGTTCGGTTCTAAAAATGTGACTTTATTAGTCTGAATAAAGTATGCAGACTGAATTTTCTTTTAATAATATATTATAACAAAGTTCCAACAAGTTTATGTCTCTATCAGTTTATAGCTTTTTAAAATGGGAACATTTCTTTCACATGGCTCTTGGTACTTAGAAACTTGGTTCTGTAAATAAAGATGTTTATTTAAATTAAGTGAACCCTGACATAAATACGTTGAAATTATGATCACATTCGAGTGTCAACTTTATCGCACACAACAACAAACAGGCAAAACTTTCCCTTAATATAATGTGCAGGATAATATAATGCGGGCTCGATTCTCGAGGGAAACCAACAATCGTGGGTCATCGAGCAAATCCCGGAAAACGGGATCAAGGAACGTCCCTTTCTGGTGCTCGCTAACTTACGCGTGTGACTTTCCGACATGTATACATGCATGTGTGTACGTATGTATGTGCGTGTATCCTTCACGTCTCGAGGGACACGCTACATTCCAACGTGAGTGACTCGTATGTCACGTTGTGGTATTATAAGTTATTTGGGAAAATATTAACGAATACCGAAAGTAATTAGTTCAAAGGAATGTTATAAATTGTCGCGGCAAGGCTATTTGAGTGGGAGGTAAGGAATTATTTTTTAGAACATACAAAAGTATCCGAATACAATTTGACAATGTGATAAATAGGTACTTGGTAGTTACACGATTGTAATCGGATTTATCTAAGCTTTTGCTTAAAGGAACTAACATTTTAAAAGCACTCGACATTCTTACGTTCTACCACAACTTTCTAAAACAATGTACATAATAAATCAAGTTCCTTGTCGCTACGCTCCGAGGCTCCCCCAACTTTACAAAAGAAATTATAACGTTAGTTTTACAGATATAACGTGGAGATAAGGCTAAAGTTTGTCAAGTCCCGCCTCGCTGACTTTTTCTTTTCCCGCAAATCATTTTCCGCGGAGTGATGTCGTGTCGGGGGGACGTGGCGTATGCCTGGTAAGCACGCGAGCTCCGTGCAACCCGCACAGCCCGCGCAAACCTGCGCAGTGCTCGTGAAAATATTACAGAGTTATAGGCACACTTAGATTTTATGAACGTCGATTCACCCTTATTTAGAAAGCAAGAAATAAATTCCCTTTACACGGTAAACAACGCTGTTGTTTTACTCGCTGCCGTTTTAATATTAAATGGCAGATATCTGGGAACGCAAATACCGTGCTCGTAAATTGTGTACATGCAAACAATTGGCGGATGATGTCAATATCTGTTGCGAATAGTAATGCTGACTACCTGACAATGATTCAATGTTTTTTACATAATGTCATTTGAGAAAACAGAAGTAGGTACCCTAACACTTATCTCAGTTTTATATCATTTATCCGCTAAAATCGACGTCTCCACTACAAACAAATACAAAATAACTAGATTTTTAGAGTCCAAGATTGTTTTAACAAACACGATTCAATAAAGATCGTAGCAGTTGGCATTCTTAGTTTCAGCCTTTCCCTTTAGTAAAACGCATTAGTTAATTTATGAAAAATAATTAGAATACGACGGTTTAGTATCGAGGATGCAGACAAAGATAGAACAACCCAAAACAACCGTAAATCATAACTCAATCAATAAACTATGTAGACTCCAGGGCCTTGTTGAGATTGATTCATTAATCACTCATCATATCACTTCATCAGCTGAATCGATTGACATACAGTCGTAATGCGCCTGAATAACACATCGAATGCAGCACAGCGGCACAGGTGGCCATGTCTCTAATTGGAAATCAATTGAAAAATCCAGCGTGTCGGCTGTAAACCACTCGCTGGGCCGAACACGTCGCGTGACAGACTCGCTAACTCTCTCCAACATGCGACTAAGCTGGCACTGTGTACAATACACGATTATTTTAATGAGCATATCACAATGCTTCAACTATTTATGTTGTGTACTTGTTCAACAGTGTCGCCTGCTCAGACTTCGTATCTTCAAGTTTTATTACTTCCGAAGTATAACTGATTTTAATGGAATTGTTAACTAAGAAAACCTCTGGGGGATTAGCTTGGCTTCCTCGGAGATTATACCCGCTTGTTGTTGTAGTTTATTAAAGAGAAAATGGAGAGAAAATAGGCAAGAAACTTGAATTTTAATAAGGTTTCTCGGCTGTACCTGGTGGTATTATAAATTCGTTGTACATAATTCACAGATTTTCGGTTGTAGGTATCTCGTCAGCTATGTAGCCTAGATTCTATCAGCTATGGCGGTTATGATTCGCATTTCATTATTTCGTTCCACATAAAACATTTCAACCGTTATGACAGTTCTTGGTATGCCGGTTTTCGCGACGAAGAAAATTCTAGAGTTGAGCAAAATGTGGTCTAAAAATACTTGGGTGGGGTTAGGTAGTTCGTATTTAAATGAGGAGGGTGATAAATTTTAGTAGCTTCGAAATCGTTGTGCAGTATTCATAAAGATGAAGATAAACGATGAGAATATCACGCTAATGTGCAGCTCGTCCTGCCGAGCCATGTCGTGTGGAGGTTGCGTGCCTCACGTCTGTACGCACTAGCTCTGCTGTCAAACAATCAACATTTTTTAGTTTCCAAAAAAAACACGCAATTCTAACGAGTTTTTCTTTCGCAATAAGGAAAATATATCGCTCATTTGTTTATCGGAAATATTCCCATTCAAGTTTTGTTTGATTGTTGTTCCGTTGGATTCCTTTTGGGCAACTTTTGGTGTTGTCTTTTCTATATTGGAGCGTGGGGTTCGTGGCATTATACGTCGGTTTTATAAGATGAGATATTTGGCTTCGTGTACCTTTTTCTATTTATTCATATTATTCATCCGTAAAGATTGCAGTACAGGCAGTGTCAGCGGATAAATAGTTTTAACTATTATCTTATTCGTGAATGAAACCTTACATGAAACCCACAGTAGCGTACATTAACGATTAGGGTACAGACTTACCTATTCACACAGTAAGCTATCCTCTTTACATAATCTCTCAGTCGCCTGAAACAACACTCTCCTTACTTTACTCTTTATGAACGGCAAAGTCCCAGCTCACTCACTGACTGACTCATCAACGCCCAGCCCAAATCTTTGGACACTTGGACTTTGTGATGTCTACAAAGAATAAGAAAGAATTTTCAAACATTCTTCTCCTAAAGGAATGATAAGCAGTGTTTGTAACAAAACTTCACCGAAGCGGCTTGACCAATTCTTATGAAATTTTGTGTGTATATTTAGTAGGTCTGAGAACAGGACGTAAACTATTTTTACCCTCCCACCCCCACCCCCTTTTTAGTGTTCTATACCTCAAAAGGAAAAGACGAACCCTTAAAGAATCACTTTGTTGTACGTCCGTCTGTCTGTCTGTCAAGACCCTTTATGTCGGGAACGCGTGGAGGTATGGAGTTGAAATTAAAACCATATACTAACGTCTGCGGTCTCTACTGAGGCTGTGAAAAAATCAAACTTCTGAGTTAACGAAAAAAAAAGATGCAGCCGTTTATGTCGCAAAAAACGTGTATTTCGAAACTCTCAAGGAAATCAAAATTCATAGGGTACTTCCCATTGACCCAGAATACTGAAATTGGGCATGAAGCAAGGTCTCATAGCACAAGTATAGGAAAAAACTCTGAAAACTGAAATTTGTTGTTACGAAAAATCTCCGTAAATCAATTCGGAAATCGAACTGTATTCTTTTTTTTTTATTATTCGATATAAACCAGTGCTTGACTGCGATCCCACATCATAAGTAAGTTTGTTCGGAACCCTCAGTGCGTGAGTTCGACTCGCACTTACCCTGTTTTTTTTCTTTAATAATAATTTATGTGGCAGAACGTTTGCCGAGTCAGCTAGTTATCTACAAAATTTTATTCATCACTCAATCATCATCTTCAAGACATAGGTACTACAATGGACTGAATGAACATTTTATACTGTTCAAACCAGGTGCAGTGTCTTTAATAAGCCAGTTTCCAACAGTCATTTTAAACTTCGAACAGTTGCCGAAGGGCTCCGAATCGTCTCGGGCCGCGGCCGACTTCACCCGAACCTTACAAAGGACTTAAACTTTCTCCCTGCGCTACTATTAACTTCCACGACTATCTCTCACTTGACAGAAGGGGAATAGGGAATTTTATTTGCTTTTGTTAGTTTATAGACTCGGCTTAAGGAAAAGATTCTGAGTAAGTGCTAAATGATAAATTATATTTATTTTACAAATAGGTTTTAATAAACCGGTCAAGTGTAAGGCGGACTCGCGCACGAAGGGTCCGTACCATTATCTATACAACATTAGACACTATTATTATTATAACCTTACCTATGCAAAACCATTCAATTACCGAATTGAAATTATAAAGATTTTTCCGAATCACAATTTTTTTTTTTTTGTGGCGTATGTACAAATTTACAGTTTTCAGATTTTTTCTTATACTTGTGCTATGAGACCCTGCTTCATGCCATATTTCAGAATTCTAGGTCAACTGGAAGTACTCGATGAATTTTGATTACCTTGAGAGTGTCGAAATATACGTTCTTTTGCTACATAAACAGCCGTATCTTTTTTTGTGATAACTCAGAAGTTTGGTTTTTTCACAACTTCAAGGGACCTCAGACTTAAGTATATGGTTTTAATTTCAACTAGATACCTTCACGCGTTCCCGAGATAAAGGGTCTTGACAGACAGACAGACGGACAACAAAGTGATCCTTTATGGGTTTCGGTTTTTTGAGGTACGGAATCCTAAAAAAAACTGGTTTAACAAAAATATTATATTTGTACCTGAAAAATGTAGTACAAACCTACCTGACATAAAATTAGGTAACAGTTTACTCAGATGTTCCTCTAAAAATAATAAAATAATGTTGTCACCTTTACCTTGACGTCCTCAACATTATAGCCACGATTTCACGTTTATTATTTAAAAGGATAATCTCGAAAATTTACTGATAAAATCTGTTATTATATTACATGTACCGGAGTCGCGAGATCAAAGGGGAAACTTTGTAGCTTTTAATGAATATTTTTACATATTCTTTGTAGAGAATTCTGAAAGCATTTTTGTATGCTTCAGTGACAAATTAGTTAATACGCTTTGTATTAAACTTATTTAGATAAGTGATTCTCAAAATAGGATCCATCACGATCCACCATTGTGTTACGTAACAACAAACATGATAACAGTTTATCGAGCACTTATTGCTACACATGTATCGCTGGAAAACCAGTCCCAGTCCATTCCGTTTTATTTTACGAGCGAGCACATCCGAGAAAGAAATGAAGCAATTACTACAGTGCGCCCATCCATTCAGCGACGACGTACACCGCTCGTCCGCCACCAATAAATCAATAGTTTCATAAAAGAAACGCTGCTATGGACGTCGCTCTAAAGGAAAAATTGCAATGAAAACTGTAGTGAGTGGTAGTGGAGGCGGGCACCGCACGTGGCTCGGATGCGCGATCGATACTACGTGCGACAACTGTTGCGCTAATCTTGCATCTCTGTCTTACGTATCGGATAAGCTATGGGAAAGCGAGAAGGAGTGAAGGACTCCAGAACAAGCTCATAGCGCAAAACTCACGCATCACATCACCCGTCTCACGTGCTGGTAGCGTCACGGTGCATGTGTAAGCGAGAAGGAGGATGCGGCATCGCATGCTCCTAAAACGTCACAAAGGAGGTCGCCCGATGAATAACAATGCGGACTGCGGAATGATGTCCTTACAGAGGAGCGGCCGGCGGCGGCGGCGGCGCGCGGCGACGCCGACGTGCGCGGCACGCGGGACGTTCCGATAATGCCGCCGTTTATTAATAAATAACACTTAACTTGATCGGTTCCGCTACGGGCCGGACAAAAATATACACTCTTAGTCAAATATACCCATAATTTACTTAACAATTGCCTGAGTGTGGTAACGTATACATTCCAGAAACATATAGGTATTGATTTCAGAAAACAAAATTTTAAGTAGGTTATAAAAGTTAAATTAGGGTAATTCTATGGTAATAGGAAGTGAAAGGAAAAGTCTGAGTGAATTATCGACTTTGGAACTCCACTGAAAGATAGATGCTTCTTGTTGTCGCTACAAGCACATTACATGACAGATTACAATCACAATAGATACAAGTTTGCTGGTCACTCTCTTTAGATTTCCATAATGATTTATGGTGGTTCTACATTCATGCTTGCTTCAAGATTTGCTCTACACGATATGATAATTACACTGAACTAAAAGACGATTAATATCTCGTCGGTACTATGCACAACAACTCAGTAGTAACGAACATGATAAAGCCACACAGTGCTATACAGTGTACAGTCAACTAAAAACGTCCGCACACCTTACCACAACACACGTGTTTCTGTTCTCAAAGCCATCCCATTGGAACAGTTCCACAGTATCGGAGCAATTAAGTGAGACTTCGTTAATTACGGGCTATGACCGAGTCCCCCGTGCGACGGTTAACGACTGTTTGACGGTCTCTTATCGAGTAATTACTGGCTGCTCCCGCGCCGAACTAACGAACGGTTAGCCGTGTGGTGGAACCCACTGGTAAAGATGGTAGCATGCCAGGTCGGACCCTCTCATTACGAGGTTTTCTTACTTTTAATTAAACTTCGTATTGTTGCTGCGGGGTATTTGATTATTTTGTGCCTTTATTAACAGTTTTATTTGATAGTGTGGGAAAAATGCCTTAATTAGTTTCGTAATTCCCATTTTTAGCGTAATTACCTAAAGTAACATAATGGAAAATACCTTTTCTTCTAAGTAATTTGTATTCTTACAGCGCCTTTCAAATCTTTATACAATTTTATATTTTCAACCCAAATTCAACACGAAACGTTTGAATAAAAATCTATTTCAGAATAAAATGGGAATCGCAAACTCCGCCGAGGGAGCGCTAGTCGCTACCAAGCGCTACCAATTCAATATACCAACATTACAGTGAAAAGAAATTCTTTTTTGAGCAGCAAATTAAAAACGTTAGCAAAATGGCGGCCCTAACAAAGGGTTATTTGTGCATAAATTAAAAGCCATTGAAAGCAATTGTATAATGACAGCCGCCTGGCAACCGCCACGCACCCTGAATATTAAAAAGCATCGCCATCAGCTTTGCATACACGCCGTGCTTTTTATGGAAACGAACACTTAACAGGAAGATTATTATCTCAGTAATTAACTGTGTGCTTTGGACACAAGAAAAATGGTCTTGAGTTTAAACCCTAATAATCAAAACAAAAATTCAAACTCAAAGTATTTATTTCAAACAAACCTTTACAGGCACTTGTGAATTTTTGAAGTCGGTCACCAAAAAGATGAAAGTATTTGCACGTTCCCCATGGAGGAAAACCGCAAAATATAATACCTCCCACACATTACGATGCAAATGACCCGAATATATCTACCAATTGCCGCACACAAGAAACTTTATGAAGTGATCGTCCTGATGCAATCACTTCATCATCTCCCACGAGATGGTGACATCATCTAATGTGCCATGACTGCCCACCATCGCATCGCCTCATATACGTATATTTATGTGTGGTAATAAATATACCGCCCGGCGACGGCTGCTGGGCATTACGAGTAAATCTTCGTTACCACCGCCTTTTGTTTTAACTTGCTCTGTCCGACCGCTGACGATGAAATAGCACGCTTTTGTTTTGGTCAATTTATAGAAAACTTTTGTAGATGTAGAGCTGAGCTAGGTTTTATCTTTGTTGTAAAAGTTTTGGGACTCTGACTTGGTGAATTATTAACTCTAAATTTAATATGGTTAGTTGTGGAACTGGTGGTTGCCTAAAACAGCAGTGTACAGTTAATGTTATCAGTAGAGTAATAGCCATTGTTATTGTTGAAGCAAATTACGGTTAAGTTAGGTTGAAGGCAGATCCCAGCCATCTCCGGAATTAAAGCAACACAGATGAAAATTCATCAAGTAATGAATATTTCCCCAGAAGAATTCCAAATAAATCACAAAGGAAATCAAAAATGTAACGCAGGCACTCATAACAAAAACACGTAAGCTGAACATTTTACATGGCATCGTTAAAACATTGTCCCATTTCAGGAAGTTTCAGTGAGAGCGAGCGACACTACATTTATTATTGAGCTCGCGCCGGGACACACTAAATGATTTACTGAATATTTAAATTAAACCGTTCGCTTTGCCCGCTTTTCCCGCTCTGCCCGCTTTTCCCACTCTGCCCGCTTTGCCCGCACGTTACAAGTTTCGGCGCAAAAGTTAAATTGCTCGCCTAAATAAAGTGTCGCACAGTGTGCTCGGACTTATTTGCACGAGTACAAACCTCAGCCCTCGCGTCGGAATAGAATGCAGCTAATTTAAACGCACGTGAAATAATTCCGGCTGGAAAAGCTAATTCAATTGTGTTTCCGGATTTTCCACGGAATTGTCCTTTGTGGTTTTAGCATTCGTGCGGTTTGTAAGTATGCATATATTTCCCACCTGTCTACAAGGTGGTAGCGACTGCTAAGCAATTGAACATGATGTCATGGCTATTTGATCCTCAGGTTGAGCAAATTTTTGGTGGGTGCTTTAGGATCTGATTGGAATGTCCTTGTAAAAATAAACTGGATGAATCTGAATGTTATAACCTACAGTATCTTTATCTAACCCTTTCGAGAAAAAATGTATTACTTTTTATTATGGTGGGTACTCCATCGCTTCGTTTTTCTCTATTGTAGACTTAGTTTTACAATTACTGTAGGAGTATTTCTGCCGCCCACGATATTATACAATTACAATACAATTTATATCAATTTCAAACTTAGCCTAAGTATTATGAAAATTACTAAAATCAACTAGTTACTGTAATGAGTAATAGCGCAATATTTCGGTCAAGGCTACGGTGCTTGTTAATACACGAACTAGTTTTAAGTTTTATTGTTTCACGTTAACCTGACATACCCAACCTTGTAGTAAAATTAATGTCAGTCTATCAAACACGGCCTGTAGGGCTCAAGACTTCCCTGTGCCATCCACTGCTGCAGTATACCCGCAATATACTTATTCATCTATCATAATATATTTTCATCGCGAACCTTCGCAACGTCGCCATTTTCTCGTAACCCAGCGGCACGCAACTCGGTAGTTACGCAGATTCTCCATGAAGGCATTATCAAAGTACCGCGGCATTCCTTTGAAGGGCGAATTACTTAGCTAGCAGTTAATTTAATGGAACCCGTATCTGCTTGTATCAAAGGAACACAAGACAAGGATTTGTGAACATACTCGTAGCTTTCGTCTGTGTGTGTGTGATGCGGATGCGGATCTGATTACAGATGTCATTGTACTCTTTATGAGACTGAGCTCTCTGAAGTTAGCGAGATGTCGCGTGAAATGCGAGAAGTTCTTGTTGAGTTTAACTAGTGACGTTTTGTCTGAGTACATTAAAACATGATTAATTTTGCTAAATGCGTGGAAAGCAAACGAAACATATCGAAAGATTCTTTCGAAATTTATAACTTATTTATATTACGTTTTTTTTTAGTTTGGATTTTAATAATACCTACACATTATTTTTCTTATTAGCATAACTAGTGTGAATACTGATTTAACATGCCTACAAACGTACAATATGTGTCAAAATAGTACAGTCAACTTCATATAAGTGACACTTGCACGTAAGTTTTATAAATATTTGACATTGAAAGATTCCAATGTCAAATAGTTAACGTTATATGCGGTTACCAACGCATCTCTAACTTAATAGCCCCGAAGCCACAAGAAATCTAACCCTCCCCAGCCACCCATTCATCTCCCATTGAACATATCCTCCCGTTTAGCATACAGCAAGGGTATTACTGAGACTGACGACAACGTTCATGCTCGCGACCGATCCGGAATCAATTAGATTGATTGTACGCTGGTGTCTCCGGCTAGTGGCGCGTAAGCCAGGGGAGAAAGTCACACAGAACTGCAGTGGTACCACGAATTTTTAACGCGATCCATTTTACGACCTAAACTGAACTGATGTAGCTGTATTGGGTGGATAGCTCATCTCTCTTCCCCGCTCACAAGACTGACACTTTAACAGGTTATGGTAAGTCCTCATAAATGTGATACAAAGGGTCACTATTATTTTTTTAAAACGAAAAATCATCGATTTACTCTTTCCACTCGGGCTGTCTTTGTAATGTCAAACTTTTATTCTGAATAAAACCTTACCGTGTTCTCTCAGTTGCCCTTCCGCCTTCCTGGGTCAGGAGAACTCGAATGAAAAATCCCACAACGCTTGGGGTTTAAAAAGGTAGTTGTACTTTCATTTTCTATACATATACGTTTGTGAGGAAAGTGTGTTGAACCAAATTGACAAGGCCTCCGTTATCATTTTGTTACTTCTTCAACGATTAGGCAACCAGTAAAACTATTACAGTTATTACAGTATAAATAGAAAAACATATTTATTATTTATAAAAATATGAATAAATAATTTATTTTAAATACATTTACTCGAAAACCCGCTTTAAGTCACGTAATAGACTACTTTCCGCACTAGTGCAAAAATAGCTTGTGCTCTCCCCCACCACAATGTTATTACATTTATCGTATCAGACTGGGCGCGCGTCGACCCCCGCAAGTCGCCGGTCAACCCCCATTAATTCATTTCTTCGTAAGTATATTGAAAAAAGTCGTTTGAGACACTTGCAAATTTGTCTTACTGTAGCCCTCGGCTCCACAACACGAATTCCGCCTCGGTCGCAATGACAAACTTTCTGCACTTGTATAAAAATGTACTATTTATTTACAAAAAAAAATTGGTCTCTAAACATGGTATAACGATAATCTAAGGCGGGGTGCCTTTACTACGTAACAGTTTCATCGTGCGTGTCACTATGTAGAAAGATCCAAATGACTGCCAGTTTCTATTGAAAAAAGCTCTTCTTTTATGACTCAAACAATCTATGAAAAATCATGGTTTCATGTTCGGTTTGAGACATTAGAATGCCATGGCAGTGGAGTTCACAGGCGGCATTTACCGAACGGTCTAGCATATAAGACCCCATTTCGTGGGGACACCACCATCATTTGGTGTTTGATAATTTGTAAGCTAGTCTAAAGATTGCGTCATTATACACGTTGTCTGCCATAATGATTATGAGCTGTGAGGTATAGACTGATTGTCTGCGGCTTAGAAAGCCATTTCTTTACAAAAATAAACTCCGAACGCACCAGAATCGTTTGAAACATCTCACTCGCAGTAAGAGCGCTTGTAGCTTATAGGAACAGAACAAAAAACAGAGCGCGCAAGACTTGGTGCCAACAACATATACATGCAGACAAAGGCTGGCAATTAAGAAAAAAACTGTTTGGCAAATGTACGCACTGAGGCTGCCAGGGGCGCCCGCCAACCGGCCTATTATGCCAAGAACCCGCTGGTTCTAGCTTTATCGTAGGGGCCAAGTTACTGCTTGATATTCCGGTTATGTTAAAGATGTAGGTTATGTGAACAGTCCTATTGGAGTCAAGCTTTTTTTTCTGCGGTGTCGCTATTGTGACCTTTCCGCAGAAATTGTGCATTTGCGGAAACAATATGTACATTTTCTTCCGTCTTAAATACTAAGTATTTGATGTTGTAATTTTCGTTTTTGTAGTAAGAACTTACTTCTAAAATGTGTCTATTATAATTAGAAACATGCAAACAATTAAACCTTTTTTTTGTGGTGATGGTTTTCCATGAAATAACTTCTTCCGCTCAAGATAGGGCGAGAGAGTGTCAGACTTTTTCTGACTGAAACCTAACATGGATGGGTTTGGTTGGCTTTCAGTTGCCGTTTCAGGTGCCACGCAAAATTAACTTTTTTGGAAGGCGTACAGCTTTTTACACAATACTCAATTTATTAATTCATTGGACAACAGATAGGTAGTCAATGAATAGTAAAAATATAAATCGTAGGCTGAAAAAACGCAACGTTAATATAATTAGAACTTAACAGTTACGAGCCGGCTGCAGTCAGAGTATTTTGTATGAACTCCACCCGGGTCTATGTCGACTTCGCGGCCCCGTAAAAGCGATTTTATATTTATTAAAAAACACTAACTACTCAAGACTTTTGTTTTTGCCAAACCTTTAAAAAAACAAGCTTTATTATTTTATGTAACTTTCGAATATTGCCGTGACGTAATTTCGTACATTACAGATATACATGTTTGAAATCATAGGTTAGGGTCAGATTCGCGATTTTTTTTTATCAAGCCAACTAATTTATGTCATGTTTTGATTTTCTCCCAGCGGTTGGTCATATAGTCAATTTTATCAAAATAATTTTTCAGTGTTCTATTTTAAATTTGTGGCTTTCCAGAGGTTCAAAAAAAGTTCAAAATGAGTAGAACCTATATGGAATGTTGTCACAGACCCCAGGGTGTGTCTTTTTTATGCTTCTAGAGAGAATGCCTGAGTCCCAGTAGTGGGAACATTATTAGGCCGATTATACTATATAAATAATCACAATTTCCGTAAGCGTAAAAACTGTGCAATTTGATACATAGGCAAATTACATACTGATGATTTTCCAAAAATAAAAAAAGATACAGGACTGCGTGTACCTATGTAATTACTAAGAAAGTTTTAATTTGTAGGGGTGAGACATAACGTTGTTGCTTGATTAATATACGTGAATGTGGTGACATGTTTGTCTATTTTTCTTTAATTTAGTTAATGGACAACTGACATAGTGACCATTGGTAATGTCTTTTGAAAAGGTCACGCAAATGAATATAAAGACAGTACCAAAGTAATACACATTGTAATTTGGTTATTTATTAGACTGCCAAAGGTAAAGGGTATGACACTATTCACACTTTTAGATTCCTAGATACCTACTGTTATTTTTTACCCGATTTCCTCCGACAGAGGTGACTGACTGGCGTATTTATCGACGCACAACCAACTACCAGACCTAGGAACATGAAATTTGCACAAGATTCCCTTTTATAATGCAGTAGAGCACTAAGAAAGGGTTTTTGAAAATTTTATTTTTAAGGGGGTAAAAAGGGGGAAATTTGTTTGTATGCAGAATTTTATTCCCTGGGCCCATATATGTACTTGAAATTTAGCAGAAATAATTACACAAGTAAATTTAAAAGGTATTCATTATTTGTTTTTCAAAACTAACCCTATAAAATGATTGAGGCGGTTTTTAAGGTTATGTGAGAGAATCTTATACTTTGGGTTAATAATCTTAAAACTTGACACAAATTCTAATCAAAACGATTGATAAAAACCATCATTATTAGTTATTAAAACCTACCCTCAAAATACAATTTAAAGGGTGTTTAAGTTTGAAAACATTCTCGAGTAAGAAGTCGCTAGCAAAGGGTTAGTTATTGAGAAGCTCGCATTTGACCACTAACTCACGTGATGGTAAGCGATAACGTGATTGTTAGTTATTGAGAAGCTCGCATTTGACCACTAACTCACGTGATGGTAAGCGATGACGTGATTATTAGTTATTGAGAAGCTCGCATTTGACCACTAACTCACGTGATGGTAAGCGATGACGTGATTATTAGTTATTGAGAAGCTCGCATTTGACCACTAACTCACGTGATGGTAAGCGATGACGTGATTATTAGTTATTGAGAAGCTCGCATTTGACCACTAACTCACGTGATGGTAAGCGATGACGTGATTATTAGTTATTGAGAAGCTCGCATTTGACCACTAACTCACGTGATGGTAAGCGATGACGTGATTATTAGTTATTGAGAAGCTCGCATTTGACCACTAACTAACGTGATGGTAAGCGATGACGTGATTGACGTTGATGAAGAAGGAAAAGTAACCTATTTCAAAAACCTTTCTCCTATTAAAAGAATCAGAATAGCTCTTTAAACAAGTAGCTTTTTAATGGTAATTAAATAAATTAGGTACCAAACAGGGCAATTTAACAGCCTTGTTGAAAACATAGAGCGGAATCTTGTAAGGGCATGAAACGGTCTATAGTACCTACGTGGGTATATGCTGTAGTCATTTGCATGTGTGAGTTAGTTTGAGGACATGAAGCCTATGAAATGTTTAGAAACAAGTACCACTGTAGCTTGACCCCTCGTAACAGCGCTGGTTGTTTAAACAAACACGATCTCTTGTCAAATCTAATACGTTTATTTTAATTCCAAATTTTCCCGTCTGTCTACTAATACTGGACAGTATTTAATGTAAACTGAGCTAAGTTTAGAGCTGTGTCTTTATTTAGAAGAGGTAATTTTTCAAACGAGATTATATACTCAAATATATATACGTGGTAGGTATAGTTTTAGTGAGGTTAGGATATTGGTGACCTAAAATTAATACAGACTGGACGTAGGCATCTACGTATTAAAAAGGCTTTATTTCGGCAATCATATCATCTTCCTGCCCTTGTCCCGTGTTATTTGGGGTCGGCGCAACATGTTTTTTTCTTCCATTCTGCCCTGTCATTCGTCATGCTATCACTAACTTCCTTTTCTTTCATATCAATCTTCACACAATCCATCCATCTTTTATTTGGTCTCCCTCTCCCTCTCCATCCATCCATATTTAAATTCATAACTCTTTTAGTAACATGCGCTTCATCCCTCCTCTTCACAGGACCATACCAAGACAAACGATTCCCTTTCAATTTTTCAATCACTGGAGCCGCTTTCAAACTTGATTAATTTATTCTTTTGTCACTTTATCCATTCTCGTCACACTACACATCCATCTTAACATTCTCATCTCCGCTACGTGCAATCTTTTTTCATCCGTCTTTATCACAGCCCAACATTCTGATCCATACAGTATGAGAGGTCTTATCACGGACTTGTAGATTTTACCCTTCAACTTGAGGGGCATCCGTGGGTTATTTCGGCAATCTATAAACTAATTTATCCTTCATAAATTAGAGGTAAAGAATATCTGGTTTTTAACTCTGAATATCGATAAATTTAATGTGGAATTTGTAATGAGTTTAGAGGGAGTTGCTTATAATTGTAAAAACATGTGGCCTAGTAATGAAGTGCAGAATGGAATACTTAGATATTTTTTATAACTCTTTTTTTAGAGGGAATTCATCAAATGACAGAAATTTAATATTGAATGAACTATAATTGAGAATACAAATGTGAATTTGCTAATTAGATACTCACTCAATATTTCTACACCAGCAGAAGTAGTATGGTGTGATTCTATTTTTGTTTAGTATAATATTCGCATCTGGTATGTTGGCGACGTAATAAGTTATATACGTGTCTTTTTAATTTAAACATATTAATATAACATATTAATTAACTATCTAATACTAAGACCTTCATGTACCATATACTCAGAAATAAACAATTCTATTCTATTCTATATCCTCGCCCACTCTCAAGTAACAGAAGCGAACAATTTTATTCCCGCTCTAACCTTGCCATTGTCGTGTAACAGAGACGCTATTAGCCGCGAACAGTCGGAACACTGGCGTAGTGGCGTATCTGCAGAACCCGGCCCCTTTCCTGTAGCCCTGTAGGCTATCGGGGCGGAAATCGCCGGTAAAATACTATAGATAAGGTTTTTGTACGTTCCGTGGATCTGTTTGGCAATTTATTTTCAGGTTTTTCGGTGTGAAACGTTATCGGTTTGTTTATCAGTGTTAAGGATCTGCTGAATGGAATTACTGTATTGTTTTATTTTCTCGTATAAGGTACGAAATAAAAACTTGTTCAAATCGTAGTAAAACGTTTGACAAGGAAAGAAGGTAGTAAGACTATCTATACAATTATATTTTAGCCTGGAGAGACTAATACACTACTTTTTTGGGAAGTCATCTAATCATTTCTCTCGTTCTAGGGTGGAGTGGAAAGATTGTCTCAGAGTCTTACTGACAAATACCACACACATTTCCTTCAGTGGTCTTTTGCATACAGAGTCAAAAAAAAGTCAAAAAGTTTTTTTTTCACATAGGCCTACATGGGCACTTATAAAACGTCAGAAGCTAGTGCACGGTCCCAAATTGGTCGTTTTCTACGGAGAAGAACCGGCAAGAAACTCCATGGTTACTCTTTTAAATAAGTGATTGTTTACAATATTTTCATATTACAGTATTAATAGACATTATGTAAGAACAGTGTAGACCAGTCGATATTGTACCCAAAAGCACAATAAAAATACCCATATTAAAAAAAAGTGAGTCGTAATAGGAAGTAACCTAAGAATTCGCGGAGTCTACAGTGTTCTCACATTCACATTATAAAAAAAGAGGATATATAAAAAAAGCAAGAAAAATAAATAATTACAATTATCAATAAATTACATGTCAATAAATTAAATTACTAACGAATTTGTGGTGGTTGGCGTCTAATAATATAAACAATATTGCAAAAGCAATGTGTTAGAGGAAAAAAAAGTAGGTATATACAATGAGTATCATTTTTAGAACCGTTCCCATGGCCCTAGCAGACTTCGGCCCTGCCCGGCTCCTACGGACAATTATACCACTTAAGTAACATATTCGGTAGTCAAATTGCCTAGCCAGACAGACTGATGCTTGCTAGTGAAAGATGACAGAAAAATAATATCGCCTAACCAAAAAGAAGGACACCTTTAGTGACACCCACATAAGCAATGAGATTCTCCCTGTCTTGTCCAGAAACACGAATTACGAAGAGTTAGTAGAATTATTTTAACAAATCTAATATTTATCTAACACAGAATAAAAGCGTGGGATTTGTGAAATAAAACAGATTGGGAGGCAGTTTCTAACCGTGGAGCCCACGCTTTCGTAATTAAGGTCAGTTTAAATATTATGAGGATAGAGTTGCTTTTCACTTCTTTGTGAATACGTTATTTGTACAGAGCTACTGGTACCTCACTCCACGTGTTCCCGTCAGGTCGTGATAGATTGACATATTTCCAATAATTAAACCCGCATTTACTTAAGTATGTAACTAACTATTCGTATGACTAATAGAAACAATACGGGGTCTCAAAAAGAGAAAAAATGACGAGCATTTTCAATCTGTATATTTAATAGTTGTCCAGCACGCTCCCTGGCTGAAAACTAGTAGATAGTCATCATTACCATTTTCGAATTCTTACTAGTTCCTGAGACATCACAGGTGCATTGTAATTCCTGAGCCAAAGCTGCTAAGTCTTCAAAGTCGAGCATTCTTGACAGCGTGGTCCGTGTCTTGCGCCACCGCTTTTCTCGTGATGTGATGCCATGCAGCACTGTTTGGTGGCTAAGGAATTGCCATTGATACTGGAATATGTCATAGGTTTTTTTTCATCATATTTGAGAGCGCCCGTGGAACCTTTTTCCTCCACGCTGCAAATTACCTGCCAGTAATTTCACCACGTGTGCGTAGTTTTAGGCAGTAAATGTTAGCAATTAGGTAGTACAACACGTTTTATCACAATATGAATTAGCCTGCATGAAGTAGAAACGGTGACGTCACGTCCAGGCCGCCGCACGCAAGTTTTGCCAATGTCATGTCATGGCGCAATGTCTCGCATATTATTTTATTTTAATAAGTAAAGAGACAGACTACAGACTAAGACACTCAGCACAGTTAAAAATAACATACAGTACATAAATCTGAAGTCCAATTATTGCTGTACACAGCACTCAAAGTATAATATGCTTCAGGAACAGAAAAAACACGGTAAAGGTGAAGTATTATGGAGAAGTTAATAATGTACACTAATGTAATTACATTTTATATAAACAGTTTCTAAATTCGTTAAAACTGTTCAAAAACAATGTACTCTCGTTATCGTCTGACCGTTATCGGCTGCTAATATGTAGCCTGACAAACTAGCTACACTGGCTAGACATCGCAATCTGATATTTAACTACCAACAGCGGACGGATAAAGTGTCTTCTTCATTTAAGTTGTTCTGGAGGGAGAAGAAAAGTTGGCCCAGAACGAAAAAATCAAATCACATCAAATCCTTTATTTGTATAGAATGTAGGTATTGTACAATACAGATGTTTTAAAAATATACTCGTAATGAGCCAGGTAAATAACTAATTGAGCAATTAGAGGAGGACGGAAAGCTTGAAGGGAAGTGGTTGCTAATGCGACAAATCGCAGGACGGTGGTCAGAGTTTCCGGCGGGATCGCATGGCGGTATGGAGACAGCGATGATCTAAACCCAACGCAGGGTACGCCACAATCGCGCCGATAAGTTCCATCTTTAAAGAGTAGTAAGAGAGGCTCCACGGCCTCCTCAGTTTCTACCTGATGCAGAGACCCTCACGGATATGGATGTTTCGAGAGATTCCTGTGACGGATTTGGCGGAAAGAAATGCCTGTGTGTCACCATCGTGCGGCTTTGAGGGACGGAATATATACTATCGTGTCTTTATGGAAGCATTTGGCAGTGGTAAACCCTCAAAAAAGCAGTAATGCAAGCGAAGGAAATGGTGGAAAGTGTGACGAGAAGATAATCATCACGAGACGCACTGGGCGGGCCACCGTAGCCACAGGCTTTCAGATGGCCAGTAATGGGTAGCTCTCCGTCCGATAAGGTCCCGGCGCACTAAGTTCCATGCGTGACTTAAAAAAATGTCAGCAAACATACGGGGCCCACTAAGGCCGATGCCTGCCAGGGTGCTAGGGCTACTAAAGCAACTGAAGGAACACAGGTTTAGTCAGCAAAAGTCTGAACTTCCTCTCATCTCGTCCTCTCATCGCTTACCTCTAGGTGAGAAAAGGATCCAGCGCAAACCTTACCATAATAAAAAAATACCTTTCTTACCAACACATACAAGCTATGCAAGCTAAACTAACTTAAAATTAACAAAAATACTTATTTGTTCGGCTCCACATCCCGTAATAGCGGTTGTATGAAAATGTACTTCGGGAAGGACGCTCTTAAAGTTTTTATCCAATTTTCAGAAATCAATGAAAACTGCATGCCAACGAAGAAATCGTCGCCAAATCGTATTAGGGTGAAACAAGAGCCGGGACGTGAACACAATATGTTTGGTAACCGAACACTCAGCTCACTGAGCATACAGTCGCTACCATGATCGAGTTATCCCAAACTTTCGACAGGATCACGTTTCTTTTACCCACAACCAATTTCTTCCAGACAAGTGAATTATGATGATGATCTAAACAGAGCGTCCGTGCGAGAAAATGAATAAATTAGTCTCTATGTTACAGAATGAATCTAAATTACAATATCAAGAAGTACTGATCCGATTAGTAAACATTCTTTCAATGAAGTAAACGTATTGGAGAGAAAAAGTATGACACCAATCAAATTCAATAAGGACGAGCCGTTTTTCGACGCCTACAAAGATAAATCCTGCTATGCCATGCTATTCATAGCCTGCGATAATTCATTTGATGCAGTTTTATCTGGATGTATTACTGAGGGAAACTTGGAGCCAAAGTCGCCTATAGCTGATGTCATGAGTAACTCTTTCACACTCCCGGTCAACTCAATCCCTGATAGAAAAATACAACGGAGGGCAGTGCGAGCCACTCGCTACTTGTTTTTGGGATAGGCCACAGAAGCATGAACGGAAAAGCTAGTAAGTAGTTAATAATACCGAACAAGCGAACATGAGTCAGAAGAACGTAGGAGTATTTAGTGTAATGCCTGCTTACAGTCGCCGGGCGCGGGCATGCGCATGCGCGCAGTGGGCCTGTCCGGGGGTGTGCGGTGCAAGCGGGGGTCGGGGGGGAGGAGGGGAGAGGGTAGAGGAAGGAAGGCGATAATAAAATAAGGAGCACCGTCGCCGCCGCGCCCCCCGCCTCCCCGCCGTCTCTCGCGGCGCCCCCCGCCCCTCCCGCCAGCACCCGCGCTCCGCCACACCCGAGCCACTGAATCAGATAGTACACGACTTACTAATCATGGATCTTGTAATTTTAAGCTTTTACGAACCGATAGTAAGGCCGGCGGCGTCGCATATTTTACCGCAATCTGGAGTTTTTGAACTCTCTTGTTTAATCGTTAGGTAGGTACATTGTTTCCAGGGCGGCATTACAGAGAAGACCACGTGGCTAAGCTTGGCTTAGAACTAAAATGGTATGCCTACTCTGAGGAAACCTATTCAACAGAGGTTGCGACTGGAAATAATAGGATTACAGGTCACCGACCCAATTACCGAGTAAGCTCATCAAAATCTCGGTCCGGCCCGAAATGATTATTAAAAAATAACTTTTATATACGCACGTTTGACCCCGTTTAGCCTTTGCGCGGGTTCAATTTATTCAGCTATTACACGTCCGCTTCGAAAGGAAGCATTAATTACGAATGTTCGCTGCGATGGCGGCGGCAGGCGCTCTGTCGTGCGTTGTCGACTTACATCGGCGACTGGCAGCATTTGGATCGTAATTTCGTTTAATTGTTAGCAAGTTTTACTTTACGTATGTGTTATGTGTTCGCATATTACTTACGAAGTGCCTGTGCTTTGAATTATGTATTACGTAATTTGACACACTAAGCATTAATAAGCAGTTTCTGCGGAAGTAATGGCATGCTCTGTATTAAATAATTACGCAAGTAAAGTGGGAAGTCAGAAACATGTCTTAAGATCTTGCTGCTGATAAAGGCGTTACAACACACAGACAAGTTCACCGCACTTGTATGTATGTGGATGTAGAAGATAAATAAGACACAAAATGTTTTCTACGTAAAGTTTTTACGAAGTCAATACCAGCCCTCAAGGACTGCCAATCCTCCCTCTGAATATTAAAACAGGCTCATCTCAGCTTGGAAATTCATTTGATTTGGAAATATATATAACAGTACGTTTTCAATTTTGGTAACCAAAACTTCTTCTTTTTTAATATATTTGGTTGATGATTTAGTACCTTCTTAAAGATAGAGGTTCTTTTAACCAGGGGGTGCTCGGGGGCTCGAGCACCCATGAGAAATAAACAGTGGGTGCCGAACACCACTGAGAATCATCAAGAAACAGATCAGTAATCGCCTTTTAAGATACATATAAATTATAATATTTCTTGATACTATTAAGTAGTTTCCTTTTTATATCATTTAATATTTATATCAAACATAATTAGTAATTAAGTTCGCAGTATGAAAGAAGGACATTTATTTATTTGTTGGTTGATCAGTGTGCATTTCTCTTCTCACACTTTGCGACTTTTTCGAATCCATCAAATGAGCATGAGCACCCATGAGGTTTTCTAAAAGCCCCTGCTTTTAACCATCAATAGAATACCTATAAGTCGATGCTTTTAACCTTTTTATTGAACTCTTATACCTAGTTAATATTCTGCTGGGGTCAAATTATAATAACTAAATAATACTGATAACAACAGCCGCAGGTCATTAAACCTCGATTCGGGTACAAAGTTGACCGGTCTTTACGTATTAATATTTTACTATGGAAATATTATAAGATGACACTTTTTTAAAAAAAAGATTGCTAATGGATGTTCTTGCCGGTTCTTCTCCATCGGAGACGACCAATTGGAATCGTGCACTAGCTTTTGACAATGTTTAACGTTACATGCTAGGCCTATGTAAAATAAAAATATTTTTCATTTAAATTCCTATTACTAATTTAATTTAAGTTTAATAATGTAATAACAATCCGTCACTCAACACAACGCGATTCAACAACAACGCGAACTCTCTGAATCTAAAGGAAGGAAGAACAACAAAACACAGGCCATACGTCGTTGTTTTTCACAAAGAAGTAACTCAATGAAAAGTTGGTGAAGTAAACAAGATTATAGATGCATCAGCAGGCACGGCCAGCGCCCAGCGCGGCTTAGTAAGAAACACGATAAACTAATTTCATGTTAGCGAAATGAGGAAGTTAAGAAATAGAGTGGGAAGCTTCCCACTGCCGGCTATGTGGACGAGGAATTAGCCTTCAGAGATATACGGTGGAAAACTTAACTGAAACGTTGTAAAGGTTTAGGAAGTGGTCTGAATATTACTGTATAATGGAACAAGCAATGTTTTGCAAGTGAATTCAGTAACTCTTGCTTACAGAAATGAATCATGGATTGGATTTATAAATCAACTGTGACAGTAGAAAATATAAACTATATCACTCTATCAGTTCCTCGTGATGGCGATCGGCGGTAACGATCTCTCGAGCCGAGCCACACATACTTCACCTCTGTAATATTAGTGTCATTGTTATCTGTGTTATTGAGTACTCATTTCTATAAATGCTGTTTAAACTGTAGGACTATGAAAGCATGATTATAATGTTAGATATCTACCTATAAAAAAATACACTGAATACATCTCTTGATTATGCCATCACCTTTACAACCCCACGTACGGGCAGTGTCCACCCTTACGTTGTTGCCACGTTTACGGTCCGGACTAAGCGTTCCGCCTCATCGTTTAAGCCACGTACATCGAAGGACTGAAACAATTTGCCTGCAGCGGTCTTCCCGTCCGATTATAATTTTTGTGTCTCCAAGGCCTTTAGCCTTGAATAGGCTCTTAATAAACTAGTGCGATTCATCATCAACGATTGCATTACTTGCTGCTTACTTTCAGGTTTTTTAAGGGTGGAAATCATCCAATGACTTCTTTCTCTCTGGGTGGAGCGGGAGGGCGTGCCAGACTTTTACTGATTAAAACCACGCCTGTGTCCTTCAGTTGCCCTTTGCGTTCTAGGACTACGGGTTTCCCCTTCAGAAATTCCCCGCGGTCCTAGATAGCGGGCATCGGCCCTGCTGCGTCCCTACGGTGGAATCACAGTCAAGCACCAGTTTACATCATTTTAAAAATAAAAGCTGTTTAAAAACTTTAATAAATAAGACAAAGTTAAGTAAGTTGAACGAGAGAGGACAGGTTGTGGTTACAGCCTGCAATGAAAACCAAAAAAGGTTGTCTCCAATAAAATTTTTAAAGCCTTTATGCAAAATTATCAAACAAAATGACCCAAAGCAACAAAAAGCTTCTAAATATTGAGGGGCACACAGTCTGACAATTCCCCAACATTTCCAATATGACGTGACAATCGTCCTGAGACCGCGGGACACAATATAATATCGTTTTACAAGAATATCAGACACAGCTCCATGAATACAATAGAACTCCCAAGTCTGTAAAATGTTGGGGCTATGGAATTGAATAATATTTTGTGTTACTTCTAAAATGTCTGCTGAAGATCGCTTCTGTGATAATGGTGTGTGAATGTTGAAATCCATACTTTTCTAACATGCTTATAGGTACATAAGTAAATATACAAGCTACCGATTTTTAGGGTTCCTAAGTCGACAAAAACACCTTATATTATAGGATTACTATGTTGTCCGTCGGTCTGTCTGTCCACCTTTCAAGACCCTTTTCTCAAGATCACGTGGACATATGAAGCTTAATTTAATATCAAGTACTTAGGTCTGCCCCCCTAGCCAAGTTACAACCGTTTCGTTTCGATTCTCTTTTCGTCAATCGCCTCGAGTAGGCCACGCCTCCGATCCCTTTGTTCTGACGTCATCTCAACTCTCAGTCACGTGGTCAGAACAAAGGAATAGGAGGCGTGGCCGACTTGAGGTGATTGACGAAAAGAGAATCAAAACGAAACGGTTGAAACTTGGCTAGGAGGGCTGTTATCCCAAGCAGCAAGCAGCAAAAAAAAATAAACTGCTAAGTCAACGCAATTTAAAGGTAAGACCGTTTATGCACTGTTTAGCCGCATATTTTGACACTCGTTAGGAAATCAAAACCAATAGAGTACTTCCCATTCACTCTTCGTAAATATGATCACATTTCTTCTTTTCGTTCTCAGCTTAAATGGCTGCCTATCCGTCACTGGAGATCCCTCAGATCCCTTTGCGCACTCTTCACTATAATGAACGATCCGTGTGCTCCTGATTATTTAAAACATTATTTTAAAGTATTGGGCAGTTCTCATAATTTCAACCTTCGAGCATCCAAAAACATGCTTCTTCACATTCCTTCTCACCGTACTGGGTTTATGGCTAATTCTTACGTTGTCTCTACCATAAAACTCTGGAATGTTCTTCCCCTTGACATCAAAAAAGCTGAAAGTAAATTCTCCTTCAAGCGTAAAATTCGGAACTACTATTTGAAGTCCTCTCAACCTTAGTTTGGTCTTCGTCATAATTGTTATTTTTAAGTTCTCCTAATTATAATGTATTTATTAGTTTATAATATCAGCATATATAAGTATTTTATTATTGTAAATTAATTTAATGATACTACATTCCACTTCATATTTATCTGTTATTTATTTATTGTGCACACCTACCACATTCTCTACCTCTTTTAACCCAAAGGTTGACTGGTAGAGAATGCCTTGTTGCATTAAGCCCGCCTATGTACCACAACATGTTCATGAAGTTTAAATAAATTAATAAATAAATAAATTGACCTGGAATCCTGATATTTGGCATGAAGCAAGGTCTTCTAGCACAAGTATAGAAAAGTGTCTGAATACTGTAAAATTTTTGTGACATCGCAAAAAAAAATATCCTTTTTACAACTTAGAAAAATCTTCAAGACTCGAATCGGGAATTTAACTATTTACATAGTTTGTACAGAACCCTCGGCTTGCGAGTCCGACTTGCACTTGCCCGATTTTTTCTCATAGGTGGACAAAAACTACAGAACTCTTACTATTACGAACCAATAACAGTTAAAAGTATCACACTAATTTTATTTAGACAAATGTTTGTATATACATATATGTGTGTGTGTATGTTTGTTACATCATCACGCTGAAATGACTCAACGGATATAGAATGTCTGAACTGTCCTGGAATGGGATACAGAATACATGATTGTATTTTATATTCTTTTTGGACAATTTTCTACTTTCACGCAGGCACAACCGCTGGCAGAGACTAGTAATGTATAAATGCGACTTATACAGATAATCCTGTCAGAGACTATACCTAAAACTTTCTTTAGTGTTACCTTATTCCAAGACCAAAAGGCTTTGTGGTGTTAAAAGCGCACCCTCGTCATGAAATACGTATTAGGGTAGAAAGTTTTTACAAAAGCGTGAAACATTTCCCTTAACTCATTATCACAAAATATTTAAAGGTTTAATATCTAAAATACAACCCTTTACATCCCAACGCTTTTAACTCAAACCATTACATCGTTTACCGTCGAAGGCCGAATTCTCCTTTGCTCCCTGGAGTCCGAAACATTGCTGACTTGTCTATACACTGCTGTTAGTGACCAGTATCAAAACCCATCGCCTTTCAAAACCGTCAGTGGATGCTGTATTGAGTCGTGAATCTCCATATTCAAATACTGTAGATACCGTGGTTAAGGGAGCTAAGTAAATAGCGAGATGACTGCTAAATCTGTGCATTAAATGCTTTTACTTGACTGTGGCTTCGAACTGAATTCAAAGTAGGCACTCCGCGGTGGATGTAAGGGGCAAAAATGAAATATGGCGGCATAAATGGATCTTTGAATTTGTGCACGAAACGCTTGGAAGCTTCTAGAAAATACTGCGCTGCTATTTTATCTTTAACAGACTTTTAATGTTATGGTTCGAAAAATACGTACAAGAGAACTATGTCGAAAATATATATCTGTTATCGGCAATCTGTATAATCCTGTATTCTATACAATACCTAGGCAATGTATAGAATAATAATAATATCCCACAACTATTACACAACGCCTTCTAGTCCGAAGCTAAGCAGAGCTTGTGTTATGAGTACTAGACAACTGATAAACATACTATATATTTCTAAATACATACATATTATAGATAAATTACACCCAGACACAGAACAAATGATCGTGCTCATCACACAAACATAATTTTGTCCTGAGTAGGAATCGAATCCACGACCTCCAGCATAGCAGTCAGGGCCACTAACCACTAGCCAGTCCTACAATACCTGAAATATGTAGGTAATGTTTAAAATATTGTTTATTTTATAATTTACCTAGATAATCTATACAATACCGAATGCGCAGCCGGTAATGTGTTTAAAAGACGGGAGCTGGGAAGGAGGTGACTTAATTTTAGGGCGCTTCGACACGGACAGGTTAGGTTACCCTAACCTGCCCGCCTGCCTGGTTAAGGCTAGCCTTGTAAGCAAATCACATTATGTTACTTGTAGCCAGAATTTTTAATTTCATATTAAAGTTATGTATAAGTACTCAGGTCCTATTTCTATTTGCGGGGTTTAAAGTAAGAGTCCTATTTCCGGGTGATTATAAAAAAAAAATAACCACAAAGAATCCGAGCTCCGCTTCCGCCTTAGCCTTCTAACCTAACCTCGGACAGGTTAGGTGAGAAGGCGGGTTGCCCTAAAATAACATCAATTCCTTCCCTGCTCGCGTCTTTTACAAAGATTGATTTTTAGTAATAGAACATGTTTCATTTGCCCGTCATTTTATAAATAGGTCGATAAATATAGACTAAAATCTATTTATTTTACATGTATTTCAAAACTTTGAAATTCTCGGCTTTTTGCTACTATATAATAGACATGTATTATACACTTAAACCTTCCTCATAGACAGAGTGATTTGTCTATTGGTGAAAACTGCCTGAAAATCGGTTTAGTAGTTTTTGAGTTTATCACGTTTATACAGAAAAAAGCGGTGGGGACTTTGTTTTATATAAGGAGCTGCCTGCCCCCGTTTAATAACTTCGCATCATTTGATCAATTTTAAATTCCGTTCGTCTGTCTGTCTGTCAAGACTCTTTATCTTAGGAATGCGTGGAGGTATCGAGTTGATATTAAAACCATATACTCAAGTCTGCGGTTCTACTATGCCATGACTACTATGTCGTCGGCAAACCGAAGATGAGTGATGTACTCGCCATTGACATTAATGCCCAATCCACTCCAGTCCAGAACCTTGAAGACATCCTCCATTGCGGCCGAAAACAGTTTCGGAGAAATTACATCTCCCTGCCTCACACCCCGCTGGAGGATAGGTTTCGAGGTCTGGTCCTGCAGTGTGACTGACATAGTGGCGTTTTCGTACAAACACTTCAGCACCTCGACGTACCGATAGTCAATCTGGCACCGTTGGAGAGACTGCAGCACAGCCCAAGTCTCGATCGAATCAAAGGCTTTCTCGTAGTCCATAAACGCTAAGCAGAGAGACAGATTATACTCCTCGGTCTTCTGTATAACTGAAATTGTTTATTTACATATATATAAGAGAAGAAGAAGAAAATAAAGAAAACAGGTTACATAATTATGTCATCACAAAGACAGAACAAGTTTAACGACAGACTTTACCGGAAAATAACTCGAGCTGGAGTTGATCAGCCGGCCAGACGCAGCCGCGCAGGGCGCACAGGTTCTAGGAACCACTTATTATAGGAAAGCTTGCTTTTGGAACAGGAATATTTTCTGAGAATTCGTAGTCCCAGGAAATTTTTACATTATATCAGGAAGACAGAGACGTACAAAGGGAAATTAATATGGCAGGTACGGACAATTGTTTATTTGACGATCGGTAAACTTACGTTAGCGTAAAGGCTACAGTCTACGGACGCGAAGCTTTATAGACGCGTAAACGTCATTATACGCTTGGTGTACGCCTGCGTGAAGTTTACATACAAAGTCGTGGACAATATGCCTTGAACAATTTGGTGACATGCTTACTAGTCTCAGTTTATGGTAGTAACTGAAAGCTTTCAAAGCTAGTCAGCCTTATTTTGAGGGTGGGAAATTATCAATTTCCGTCTCCCGCTATGGTTAATCATGCTACGAACCACGGAATCGGAGCAGTAACTAGAGACGTGGGTGAAACGTATATGAATACTAGCTGCTAGCAGCGACTTCGTCCGCGTCATAGTAGATATTATCCAAAGGGAACATAATCCCAGGTTAAAAAATTCTACGTGTTATTCCAGGACATGGTCTACTCGTGTACCAAGTTTCATTGAAATCGATGAAGAAATAATAAACATACGCACACACTGACAAACTTTCGCCTTTATCTATATATATATAAAAGGAGAAACTGATTAACTGACATATCAACGCACAGCTGAAACTGCTGGGACTAAGAATATGAAATTCTGCACAAGACTTCCTTTTATGATGTAGGCGAGCACTAAGAAGGGATTTTCGGAAATTCAAATTTTAAGAAGGTGAAACGGGGGTCCAAAGTTTGTATGGAGAAGTTTACTTTCACGCGAGCAAAGCTGCTGGCAGAAGCTAGTCTATACATATTACAAATCTGTAGAAAAGTCTTAGTTGTTCGCGCATCACGTAAAATGTACGAAATCGATGTAGATTGTGTTTAACTTGATATATTATTAAATTTAGACTTTGTTTCATCCAAATCCGTTGACTATATCGGAAGATATATGAATTTAAAGGGTTCAAGAAGTAAAACATCACACGCAATAACTGTTAGACGGTACAAAGTTCACCGGGTCAGCTAGCAATCTATATATATATAAAAGCAGAAACTGACTGACTGACATATCAACGCACAGCCAAAACTACTGAGACTAGAAACCTGAAATTTTGCACAAGACTTCCTCTTATGACGTAGGCGAGCACTAGGAGAGGATTTTCCAAAATTCACCCCTAAAGGATTGAAACGGGGTTCCAAAGTTTGTTTGGAGAAACCTACTTTCACTCGGGCGAAGCCGCTGGCAGAAGCTAGTAATAAATAAGTGTGATAAGGCAGCATAATATAATCACATACTTTGCAAGAGACCTATAAGAATAGATAAAATAAAGAGCCAAGCATTTGTGAACATTTTTCCATTATCTATATTGTGTATTTTATATCTATGGTATCTGCATTTGATGGGAACACAGGCTGCGCACGTGACCGACTCGGAGCAGTCTAGACTGGCTTCACAATCGACGTGACGCTATACTACTCATATTGATGGTGCATCGCGGCTGTAGGCAGGGTCACGGGAACTCTTTGTCAATATATAAACGCTGTATTGTTACAGCTAAGTACAGACAAATGTGTTTCCAGATAGCTATAACTTAGGGGTCTTTAAGTCAAGAGTGAATAGGCTACTTCTAGGCAAGCGTGCTCCATCGTCGACCACATCATCGCTTACCATCAGGTGAGATGGTGGTTTAACGCGAGCCTACGATTAATAAAAAAAAAAATGTGTGTTCGTATCGTAAGACTCCTAAGTATGTTCCACAGAACATGTTTATAGCATGTTCTGTATTTAAAGCAAAAACATTCTCCTAAAAGATATACTATACAATTTCATGAAATTATTGGCCAGACAAACAAAGTTGAATTCTTCTCTGTGAGCCCTTTTTTTAATACTCTACACGGTTATGTCATGAAAACTACGCTTACCTAAGGGCGCCTGCCATTTTAGTTTTTCAACAATGAAGATGCAACTATCATTAGTTGCATCTTCATTGTTGAAAAACTCATTACTCATTAGTTAAAACCTAACCAGAGTCTGGGCTACATGCGATTTTTTTTATAATATTTAAAAATTCTTTATCTATTCACTTTAAAATTCATAGGACTAAAAACATGTTCTAAAACCACACTAACGAACCAACTCCAGCGAACATGAATCACGTCCATATTTTAAACATAATTCACTTTAATCAAAAACGCACCGCACCGCACCACGCCGCACCGCACCGCGCCCGAAACTCATTGTAACAATCAAGTTATATGAAAATAATTAATATTCACCGCGCTCGGAGCAATTACAGCGGCATTAGCATACGTATCATATCAGTTAACGTTCACTGTTGGACGTGGACACTGCGCATTAAGAGTTCCACTAATTTAGGGAAAATTTTAATATGGTGGATGCGTCATTCAAAATATAGTGGGGGGCTCATGCAAGTATGGCAACGCCTTGTTTCAATTTTTTTCGGATAATCTTTAATATAGTGATATGGCATTGGATCATATAAGACTGGTGTTTTTTTTTTGAGATGCGAAATCATTTAATGACTTCTTCCGCTCTAGGGTGGAACCAGAGAGTCTGTCAGACTTTTACTGAATAAAACTACTAAGATCTTCAGTTGCCTTTCACATGTTAGGGCAACGGTCACAGTCACGGTCTCTTTCAAACGTTCCTAGCTGTCATCGGTTATTTATTTATTTATTATATACTTTATTGTACACCATTACACATACAAAAGGAAGCTAAAACTAAAACACATACATATGAAATGAATGGAAAGTAATTAAAGCCGGGACAAGAAATGGGGCTGTCAATGGTGTGACTAAACCAGTATTAAACATATATATTAGAATAGATGCACAGATATTATATGAAAAGATATTATATGATAAGAGTTATGAGTTTACATGTGGATGGATGGAGAGGGAGAGGGAGACCAAAGAAAAGATGGATGGATTCTGTGAAGAGTGATATGAAAGAAAAGGAAGTTAGTGATAGCGTGACAAGTGACAGGGCAGAATGGAAGAAGAAAACGTGTTGCGCCGACCCCAAATAACACGGGACAAGGGCAGGAAGATGATTATGATGCACAGATATTTTATACATACTCCGGTACAGTTCTACTGAGTTTTTTCCGTTTCCACCATATGCTCCACACAATGTGACACCCTGGTGTTTTTTCCGCCGGAAGGTGAGGACGCTGTGGCACCACCCCAGCCACTCCTCAAAAAGGGGATTTACCGCTATTTTTTTAAGGACTCCTGATAACAATCGTAGCTTAATCTACATGTGCCTGCACGACATCATTGTAAGGTGCTCGGAAATTAGGAAACAGGAAACACTCAAATGATGAAATCATGATTCGAGCTTGAACGTCAAGTCTAGAATAGGTACAAGCAAGCAAACTCACCAGAAGTTATTTATTTAAACTTCGTGTACAGTGATGGTACATAGGCGGACTTAATACCACAAGGCATTCTCTATGAGTCAACCATTGAGTTAAAAAAGGCAATACTGTGGTAGGTGTGCACAATAAATAAATAACAGATATTTGAATTAGAATGTAGTATCGTTAAATTTAGTTATGTACTAGTTATCGTCCCCACCACGCTACTCCATTTCAAAAGTAAGTACCTAAGTCTGTAGTTATAAAATACGCCTTATTGGAAAGTATGCCATAAATCCATGGCCTTACTCCAGACACGAAATTATGCCATAACATACAGCTTAATCTCACTATACAGGCGCTGGATTATTTATAGTTTTTAATTATAGCGGTAGACAAGGGCAGGCGAGTCAGGCAAGTGCATCTATTTAGTGCAGCGAGCTCCGCGCGGCAAAGTTAGTGCTACAGTTAAAGTATCGCTTGAAACGCGAACCGCTAATTAGAATATAATGAAAACAAAGGAAATTTTCATATTAATTATAACTGCATAAAATTATTGTAACCACGTAGGTAGAATTTAAGCTATCGGACCAATGTCGGGTAAAACCTATGTCGGTTTTGTAAAGGGTTATTTCTCTTTTCTTACAATCTAATGCCTTTAATCGTATACGATTAGATCCTTGGACCTTCGGGTTTAGGAATATCTATAGTACTATTAAAGTTGATAATTTTAGTTAGGTACTGTTCTATCTATTGTGTTTAACTTAGAGCGTATTATGCGTGTTTTACGCTTATTATGAACATATAAAACTTTTTCCAAAAAAAATTACATATGATGTCGGTTACATCAAAGTTAAAAAAAAAACACTGAAAAGTGCAAAATAACTTTAATTTCGGAAGTCGGTGTTTCTATAATAGTTTTGTGTCTTCGTTATTTAACACCGACTTCCGAAATTAAAGTTATTTTGCACTTTTCAGTGTTTTTTTTTAACTTTGAAGTCGGTTGTATTTATTTTTGTAAAAAGCTTTTTATTTTACACTTTTTAGTTATGGTACCACCACTAAAAAGTACCCCTCCGTCAAACTTAAATAACTTATAGCCAGAGTGCATCTCATGACAATTCTAATAATGCCAAACACGGTTAGATTACATTAATTTATTACAGAGTTTCGGTGCCTAACTTCAGGCTTCATCATCAGATCAGTTCGATATATTCCCCCTCTACCTTCAGTCAGTCATCGATTGCACGTATAAACAAAGCAATTTTATTTGTTATGATGGTTCTGCTGTTATCCTATGAGGAGTTCTGTTCCATATCTTCGAAGTTCATGATCAGATCATAACAATATTTCTATGGGACCAACTCGGAAGAATAACCATCCAATCAAAAAAAAAAATTCAAAATCAGTCCACAATTGACCGAGAAATCGGTGAACATACATAAAAAAATATAACCGAACATATAACCTCCTCCTTTTTGAAGTCGGTTAATAAATTAAAGATGCCAAGATTTGCCGTAGTCGTGACTAGCGGTCTGAAGTCAGTCTTTACTAGCCGTCTAAAGTCAGTCATGACTAGTAGTCTAAAGACAGTCGTGACTAGCAGTCTGAAGTCAATTGTGAATAGCCGTCTAAAGTAGTCATGATTAGTAGTCTAAATACAGTCGTGACTAGCAGTCTGAAGTCAGTTATTACTAGCCGTCTAATGTCAGTCATGACTAGTAGTCTAAAAACAGTCGTGACTAGCAATCTGAAGTTAATCATTACTAGTAGTCTAAAGACAGTCGTGGCTGGCAGTCTGAAGTTAGTCATTACTAGTAAACTACAGCCAATTGTACCTAGTATTTTTAAATCAGTCGTGACTAAGTAAACACACAAGGGCTAATACAATAAAATAACATAATCAGCAGTATAATGTTCCCACTGCTGGGAGTCAGGCCTCTCTAGGAGAGAGTATGGGCCGTAACCACTAGTCAGGTCCGGTGCAAGTTGGAAGATGTATCATGTCTTCGATTTTTTCTGTTCTAAGACATTAGTTCTACACAATTACATATATTAAGTTTACTCACGAGGTTTCTCTTGCTGTCAAAAACAGCAGTGTTATTGAAAATTCTTCAAATTCGAATTTAATCTTTACTAGTCTTTAACCAACCGTGATAGGTGAGAAAAAACACTAAACTGTCATAGTGTACCTAACACCACGGTGGACGCCATCATGCGCGTGCGAGCTCTCACGACGGGGGATGCGGTGTCCCAAGGCAGGTGTGTCGTGGCGGTGTCTCTGGACATCGCCAACGCCTTCAACTTCCTGCCTTGGAGTAGCATTAGGAGGGCACTCCGGTATCACCGGACGCCCGACTACCTCTGTCGTGTGGTCGAGGCTTACCTGTCGGACAGGTACATCATCTACCCTGGTCACCAGGGAGAGTGGGAACGTCGAGAGATGTCGTGCGGTGTTCCGCAGGGATCGGTACTAGGGCCGCCCTTGTGGAACATCGGATACGACTACGTGCTGCGCGGAGACCTCCCTGGCGGGGTAAGCGTGGTCTGCTACGCAGACGACACGCTGGTCCTGGCGCGGGGAGAGTCGTACCAGGCGGCGGTCGAACTAGCGACACACGGGGTTGCGACAGTCGTAGGCAGGATCCAGGAGTTGGGACTCGAGGTGGCATTGCACAAGTCCGAGGCCATGTGCTTTCACGGCCCTCGGAACGCGCCACCACCGGGTTCCCAGCTAACGGTAGGAGGAGTCCACATCGGCGTCGGGTCAACGATGAAGTACCTGGGACTCGTTCTCGACAGCCGATGGGATTTCGAGGAGCACTTCCGACGTCTGGCTCCCAAACTGAATCGGACTGGGGCTGCCCTCGGGCGGCTCCTGCCCAACCTAGGGGGTCCAGATGCCTCCTGCCGGAGGCTCTACGTGGGAATCGTTCGGTCCATGGCCCTCTATGGCGCACCAATATGGGCGCCGGCGCTGCGGAAGCAGCCGGCGGCCCGGCTGAACGCATGCCAGAGGGTCATGGCCATACGGATGGTGCGAGGTTACCGGACGATTTCCCGCGAAGCGGCGAGCCTCCTTGCCTGCCAGCCACCATGGGATCTGGAAGCAACAGTCCTTGCTCTCATGCACGATCTACGCATGGAGATGCAACGTCGGGGCGAAACTCCGCTGCCGCGACAAATCGAAGCATGGCGGACGGAGCTCCGGCGGGTTCTCATGGTGAAATGGCGACAGCGACTGTCGCGACCCAGTGCTGGGCACGCCACAATTATGGCAGTGAGTCCCCTCTTTGAGGCGTGGTTGGAAAGACCTCACGGCGTCCTCACCTTCCGCATGACGCAGGTTCTCACCGAACACGGGAAGTTCGGGAAGTTCCTGCACCGAATTCGTGCGGAAGCGACGCCCGGGTGTCGCCACTGTGTGGACCGCCCGGAGGACACGGTGGAGCACACGGTGGAGGTGTGCCCCGCTTGGGAAGAGCAACGCCGTGTCCTCGTGGGGGCGATCGGCGGCGGCGATCTCTCGCGCCGGGCTTTGGTACAGGCCATGGTCCGGAGCGAGGAGGAGTGGCAGGCGGTCGCCTCCTTCTGCGAAGCAGTGATGCTAGCAAAGGAGGCGGCCGATCGCGTGAGGCAACGGCAACGGTCCTCACGCCCCAACCGCCGCCGGGATTCCGATTCCGATTTCCGGCCACCGTAGGCGTGGGCTTGCGGACGGCGGGCAATGGGTGGCCCGCCGTCCGACCGTCCGGTAACCGTCCGGACCAAGCCCAAGACGTCGACGGCGCGTATTGTTCCACGCGCGCCTCAGGGAGATGTCAGCAATTGTAGGGGCCCAGCAGGGTCGAAGCCTACTGGGGCCATGGGTAGTGTGAAAACGAAACCCGGACCCTGGGACGAAGGCAACGAAGGAACAGGAGTGGGTTTTTAGTCAGTAAAAGTCTGACACTATCTCTCGCTCCGCCCAAGAGCGGGATTTGTCATAAGATGATTTTCCCACCTAAAAAAAAAAAAAAAAAAAATAGTGTACCTAACAAGGTAACATAAACAAACTTCACACACATTAGGAGCAAGTTAATCAGTAGTTTTAACAATTCATTAGCAATAAAATGGGTTTGGACATTCAGTGGGCTTACTGGACTGGCTAATGCAGTGTATTCCTGAGGGGACAGTAACTGGCGCGTGCCTCACTGGATCCAGTGAGCGCATTAATGTTGAACGTCGCCCACCTTCGATGGAGGAATCCTTTTTTGGGAATATGTATACAATAAACTAGGTTTTGTCAGCGGCTTCGCTCGCATGAAAGTACCTACTTTTCTCTACATAAACTTTGGAACCCCGTTTGAATTTTGGGAAATACCCCGGAATGAATTTTGGGAAATCCTCTCTTAGTACTCGTCTACGTCATAAAAGGAAATCTTGACTAAAATTTGACACTCCTAGTCGTCGTTGATATATGTCCATCGGTCAGATTGTCCCTTCATATATAGATAAATAAATAAATATGTACGTGTTTATGTATTGGTTTGTAATTTGAATTAATGTCTCGCTAACTTTTATGATTGCATTAAACGATTAACTTTAAAGTGGTTTTCTTTTTGCTGAATGCGCATAGTTCATGGTCTGGGAAGTCGTAGCTATTTCTTATTTTTTCTTAGGTTTTTTTACAATTTTATTCATTTTATTTAAGTTATGAAGCATATAGTTACTTTCCTTTTTAATTGATTTCAAAAAAAAATTAAGGTTAATTATGTTAGACTGTGTTTTTTATGTGTATGTATCGGTGAACGATTTCTGGATCAATTGCGAACCAATTTTGATTTTTTTGTGATAGAAAATAATAATAATATTCCATAACTACCACACAACGCCGTCTAGTCCCAAGCTAAGCAGAGCATGTGTTATGAGTACTAGACAACTGTTAAACATACTTATATATTTCTAAATACATACATATATAGATAAATCACACCCAGGCACAGAACAAATGATCGTGCTCATCACACAAACATTTGTCCAGGGTGGGAATCGAACCCGCGACCTCCGGTATAGCAGTCAGGGCCACTAACCACTAGACCAACAGTCCAGTCAAAATGTATAGGTACTTCCGAATTGGTCCCATAGAAACATTATCTTGATCTGATGATAAATTTCAGAGATATGGAATGAATCTCCTCATAGGATCGTAGCACAAAATAAAAAGTGCAAAATTATTTTAATTTTAGATCTCAGTGTTAAATAACGAACAAACAACTAGAAACACCGACTTCAGAAATTAAAATCTTTTGCAGTTTTTAGTTTTTTACATTGAAATAAATAGGTTTTCTTTTTTTATATAAAAAGATTTTTTGTTTACACTGTAGTGTATTTTTGATGTGTCAAAAAATTACGTAAATTCCATCTTTACTGCATAAACCAACAGGTCGCCCTAATACGGAATCCATAATATCATGAAATATTCCCAACAAGGCAAATATCCGATCAACACGAAACTTCCATTATCTGCGGCTTAAAGGATCGAGATAACGATTGATAAATACAATCAATCTACGGAATTGATTTCCTTTCACCAACAGCTACTAATAAATATATAATGTAATAGAGGGCAGCTTTGGTGGCCCAGTAGTAACTGCGCTGTCTTACAAGTTGTAGGTTGCGGGTTCAAAACCAGTCAGGCGTATAACTTTTTGTAACATATTTTATCATCACCTCTCTCAAAACGGTGAAGGAAAACATCGTGAGGAAACCGGCATTTCCTAGAAACAAAAATTCGGAGACATGTGGCAGAGAGGAGACCTGAGTCCCAGGTCCCAGCAGTGGGAACATTATATTGATTTTATTGTATTTATTTTTTTGTGGTTTGTTTTTATATTCCAATTGTATTAAGCGGAGTTTTAAAGTTCTATAAGATTATTTCTAACCATATAGCGTTATTTGATATTCCATTAAAGTTAACAAACTCATTAATGTTTGCATGCCTAATATAAGGTAGATTGTACAAGGCTCACTCAATTATTGTTAATATCTTATTTCATGTACCTACAATCTATGCAAATAAATTTTTACTTTACTTTACTTTACTTTATAAGGCCGATTATGCTTTATGCTTATTATGTAATAAGCTATCTATATGACAAATATGATAGGCCCGACTATTTTATTTTTTTATAGTGGGAGATCGTCAAATAACTTCTTCCGCTCAGGATGGAGCGGCTGTTGCCCTTTGGGCAGCCATCAGCTAGCGCGCCCCGTAAAAACCCGACTTGACCTAACATCACACGTGAAAGTAAAAAATAATCTCAAGAGAACGTACTCCCGATATCAAAAGTATCTAGGCCATCGTCTACACACACACAACGTCCCACCAAACAAATCAAGCCAAGCCAAATTTCATTGTAATCCATTGAGACGTTTGAGCGAGGAGTATTAAACATACACAAGCATACATACATCTTTGCCTTTATAATATTAGCTAGCCCACATAAGCACAGGTCTACTTATAGTACCTACAACTATATCTCCCTGTGTTTGCGTGGTTCAGGCGGAAGTTTGTGAAGTTCTTAAAATTTGATTGTTGTAGTGGGTGTGAGTGATTGAGCTGTAAGAAAAAATAAGTCAAAATGACTCGTCCCTTAAAAACACGGTCGGTTAAATACCTGGTTAGTCTCCGCTTAGCACGCACGATATCATTATATTCAGGATACAAACACCAAACTTCACTCGATTTCCGAATTTTGATTGCGGACGTAACACGAACAGGATCGGTAAAACGATATCATTCAAAAGTACGGGTGTTAGCGAAATGTCATTCCACAAACGATTACGCGGGTAGCTCAGTCCCTTTCACTCGATAGGTATGTGCAGGAAAGGGATGGATATAGGAATTGCAACATCCAGCCAAAACAAATGAATCAATCGCGCATAGAAACAGCTTAACCTCCTGGTTACATTTAAGACCCATTTAATAGGGCGCAAGCGTCAACTGTGCACAAATAAAGACTTCACCCACCATGTTTATTGGGCTCGCCGCAATCGCGGCGATACGTCTCTGCTTTGAGGAGTGGCAGGAGGACACCGTGGCGCCTCCACGGTGTCCTCATTTTCCACAAGACAAAGGTCCTCACCGGATATATTAAGTTTGGGAGGTTCCCGTTTTGGATTCAAGCGAAGGAAAGGCCCGGGGGTTACTATTGTGTGGACGGCCCTGAGATGTGCCCCGCTTGGGCGGAGCACCGTCGTGTCCTCATGAAGGCGGCGGAATGAAAAGGCAACTGAAGGACATGGGTTAGTTTTAGTGATTAAAAGTTTGACATGCTCTCTCACTCCATCTTAGGTCGGGAAAAGTCATAGAATGATTTACCAAATAAACAAAAAAAAAACTCATCATATTTATAGCCAGATCATAATAATCACGACTCAATCCTCATCACCAGGTCTTGAGTCCTTTGTATTCACTGCTCTGTTGAGTTCCTCGTACGACTAGTACCTAACGAGTTCTAACGAGTGAGTATTTAGCGTAATTACCGCGAACGCGTCGTGTTTGCTATCGCGCTCTGTATGCTAACACGATTGCATCGCGTCTGTATTCCATTCAGCTACCTACAGGACAGGCCAGGGCTGCTGGAAACTTAGATATGAATATGGAACTGTGAGAGAGAATGTAGAAGCAAGTATCAAAGGGCACAACGGGGTGGCTGACTCAATATTTATTATTGGTCATAAAAAGTATCATTATGTAAAATGTGAAATGAAAAGAGTTTTTCGAAATCATTCAATACAGTGGAAGGAGAAAGTATCAAGTAAAATTGTGTACATATATTTTGATATTTGTTGTAGCATATATATAGATCTAGAATAAAATACTTTAGAAGAAAACGTACGCTCTGACTTGATACAACCTGGGGACGGAGCTGATGGAAAGGTTTCTATTACCCATTAATATATATTATATTATTTCATTATTTAATAAAACTTAACCAAACACATAACTATACTAAAAATAAATTTTATCTTACTGCAAAAATTGTATGAGCAGATATTATATGCGTTTGTAACAAAATAAACGTACTTAAGAAAATTATTCAACTTTTCTTTACAACTTGCTTAATGTTAGTCACTCCATAAATAAACAACCCTATGGCTTTGCTCGAAGGGCGGCCGTACGCCGAAGTAATTCACTCATATTTTTCTTTCGCACCGCTCAAAATGAAATTCGTTTTAATAAGTAATTTATTATGAAAATAACCCGAGCTTTCCGTGTCGAGCGAACTCTTCCGAAGTCATCCGAAGCTAACCGAAATACTCTACCGCATTCTACCTTTTCATACAATTTATATGAGCTGAGCCTTTGGAGATTTTATAATAGATATAGGAAAGTGAAATTGGGAGCGTTCGGAAATGGCACAAGTGGTCGAAAGCCCCGGGGAGCTGGAGAGGCAAGTATGTCGTTCACTCGACCTGCTCTGAATCGAGACATGGCTGCAGCAGTCTTTGTGGCTTGAATATTGACTTTATTCCAGACTTGAAACTGTCTTCCTGGCGGTAAAATGAGGTACGAACTAAGGTATAAAATACATTTGATCTTGTTATCTAATTCATTATTTTATTTTGTTACTGAAAGTTCCTGCTAGTTCAAGTTAACGAGGAGCTATTCGTATTTTCTTTAGGAAGAAACAGTTGAACAGTAATGTTGACTTTATCACTAAACGTATATCCCTGATGCACCGAATTTCATCATCAATCTACTCCAGCCCTTATTTTCATGTAGGTTAACGGAATATGTTTTGTCCTTTCACTTTTGTCTATAAGTAATCTTTTTGGTGGTCTACCAATCCGACTTTATATATAGTCAAATTTATTAAAAAGATGTTCAGTATGCATGCCGTCCTGCAGGCTCCTGATTGAGGCGTTTCAGTCATCCGCCTCCGCTTGGCAAGGGATCGCGGCCGCCATACTTTATCGCCAAATCAAGCGTTATTGGTGTATGCTAATGCCGATAAATTGATCTTTATGCTGACATTAGGTGGGCGACGCGATGCGCATGTATTTGTGAGCGAGTTATGTCGGCGCTTGTGATACTATAGATAGGTGTTGTTGTGACTTCCTCATTACCAGGCTTAGAAATATACTGTACATGCTGGTATTTATAGTGGCTTTTGATTTAGGTAATAATAGTAACCATACCTTAAATATCTGTTGGTTACTTACGTATTTTACTTAAAAATGATAATCTATTTGTTTCGCATCTTACTCAGAAATATGACAACTTTTTTTAGCTGGGAATTCATTCAATGATTTTTGCGCACTTGAGTGGAGCGCGAGGCCGTGTCAGACTTTTTCTGACTAACATCAACTCCTGTTAATTTTTTGCCTTCGTTCCAGGATCCCCAGATAAACTTTCGCACAACCCATGGCCCCAATAGGCCTTCGACCTTGCTGGGCCACTACGGTTTGCTGACATCACCATTATGGCGCTCGTAGAACACTACGCGCCGTCGACGACTCGAGCTCGGTTCGGATGGTAACCGGACGGCCTGACGGCGAGCTACCCGTTACTCGCCGTACGCAAGCCTACACCTACGGTGGCTGAAAATCGGGATCGGCATCCCGGTGGCTGGGGCATGAGAGCCGTTCCCTCGCGAGTGCAGCCACTAGCATTACTGCTTCACAGAAGGAGGCAACCGTCTGCCATTCCTCCTTGCCCAGACCATGGCTTGTACCAGGGCCCGGCATGAGATCGACCTCTCATCGCCGCCGATCGGCCCCACTAGGACACGTACCTCCTTTACCGTATGCTCCATTGTGTCCTCCGGGTGGTCCACACACTCCAATTTGGCACAACTGACTGCCGTCGAATATAACGGTGAATGTTAAAACTATTGACTTATTATTGTACTCGTATTGTAGCAGAATAAATGATGATTTGAATTGAACTCTCTAGTACGAATAGATAAGGTTCATTTTAAACTCGTAAAGATTGACTGCTTGATGAATTGAAATTTCATGTTTGTTTAAAGTAACTTAACCAAAAGTAAAAGGAAAAAATCGTCTGTCACCAGATCCCAATAAAATCTATGCTAAAACGACAGTTTATCACGGTGGACTTCCGATCCATACGTACTTACAAAGCGTTGTGGGAACACATTCATTATTCGTGCAGCAAAAGTGTCGAATTCCCTGCCGGAGTTTGTATTTCCTGTTAGCTATAAATCAGGGGTGTTTAAGTCAAGATTGAATAGGTTACTTCTAGGCAAGGAGTGCTCCATCGTCGGCCACATCATCGTTTACCATCAGGTGAGATAGTGGTCAAAAGCGAGCCTATACAAAAATATATTCCTAAGAAATTTCAGCGACTCATCATTTTGTCCTTCATAATGTTCCATCATCAACGAAATAAAGTCCACGTAAGAACTGTGACGACTAATTGAAACAACACATAACCCACATGTAGCGACTACTTCATACAAGTTACGTCATACTCGCAATAATTTTGCGTCGGGAGGCGGCGCCGACGTCCCCGGTGCTCAGCGGCTCTCGCTGCCAGTTGCCAGACACATCACGTATGCTATCGAGACCAGCAACTATACATTTTCAGGGTTTCGAACCCAAATGGTAAAAACAAGACCCTATTGCTATCACTCCTTTATCCGTCTGTCTGTCATCGGGCTGTGTCGCATGGACCGTGATAGGTAGACAGTTGTAATTTTCACAAATGATTTGAAATACAAAAATCGTATCTCCATCGTTACCGCTATAACAACAAATACTAAAATAAATATTTCAGAGGCTCCCATTTAGCGAACGTGATTTTTTTGCCATTTTTTGCTACGGACGGTAAAAAACCCTTCGATTTTCCATCGAATATATCACCTTAACTTCTGTAAGACATTAAGAAATACATGACTATAGAATTAGATTAGCATAGCATAGACGGCCTTATCATGTTCCCACTGTTGAGACTCAGGCCTCCTCTCTAGAAGAGGGAATGGGCCGTAATCCACCACGCGTACTCAGTGCGGGTTGGTGGTAGAATTAGATTCCTACACGATAATCTGGCTATGCTCAAAGTTCTAGAAAGGGAACAAACAAACAATATGTAGATTTTTTGAAACATCCTGCAACCTCACCGTAGAGAGTATCCAGTGGTGATCCACTGGATGCTCTCTACGGTAGAGGACAGTGGACGGCACAGGCAATGAGTTTGCGAAAAAAGACTCCGAGATGACAGTGCCAGGTACCTTCCTCTTACCATATACCATACCATATACCAAGCATTTGACTGTGTTGACCATAATAAATAATAAATAAAAAAAAAAATAAAAAAAAAAAAAATTTCAGACTAATTCCAATGTCCATATTATGTTAGTAACTGAATATTAAAAAACTACGTTAGTATAATCTTCAAACGCATTAAAATATTAGTCAATTAGTCACAAATTAAATTAAATTAAATTAAAATAAGTCACTTCAAAAACACAATAATCATAATAATTGTCAAAACATAACACACAACAAATAAATAGTTTAAAAACATGCAGTTTTATAAACCTATCCCACACTGGTGACTCTGGGCTTTCAGCGATCATCTTTAGGATTCCGTTATCACTGCCCCTAATTCGACGCATAAGTGAGGCCGACTTTTTGCGCATTATCGCATAAAAGTCATCCACACCCGCGTCCGCAAACATGCCTGAGGCACTGCAGAATCGAGGAAGTCGCACCAGATACCCTAAAGGCGTTGTTGAACTGGACTCTAAGAGCACTATAGGCCCGCTGCGTGTAATTGGTCCACAGGGCACTGGTGTAAAAACTTTGACAGTAGGCTCTGAATAAAGTTATCTTTACTTGTAATGTACACTTAGCAAACCTGTGCACCAACATGTTCGCGCGCACCGACAGTGCTCTCCGCTCCCGCTCAATATCTGCGTCATCATTTAAGGTCTCGTTTATAACGTGTCCTAGATACTTAAACTGAGAGACTCGACTCAAAGACACTCCGTTTAAATAAACGGGTGGTATATGCTCAGGTTCTTTGTTCTTACCTTTGATTACCATATACTCACTCTTTTTATCGTTGTACTTTAAGCCGTGGTTCCTCGCGTATGACTCGCAAATACCGAGCAGCTTTCTCAGTCCACCAACAGATGGACTCAGCAACACCATGTCATCCGCGTAACTGATATTATTAACGCAAACGTTATGTATATGACACCCAACATGGCTGTTGCTGAGCTCACCAATCAGCTGATTAACATAAATATTAAAATGTCTTGGAGAGGTTAGTCCCCCCTGCCTCACGCCACAATCTAGTTTATATTCGTCTGAATAAACATTTCCCCACTTAACCATGTTTTTCTGATGTCTGTACCAGAAAGAGAATATACTTATAAGTTCGGCGGGAGCCCCAATCTCCCCAAGCTTAGCCCAGAGCTTATTATAATCAACAAGGTCGAAAGCCTTTGACAGGTCAAGAAAGCATGCGTAGATGGGTGTACTTCTATTAACATAATATGAGACCGTGTGCTTTAATGTCAAAATAGCACTCTCAGTTGACAAGCCTTCACGAAACCCAAACTGTGCATCATGCAGGGAGGTGTACTTGCTGAGCTGCGCATCTAACAACCCATCAAAGACCTTCGCTATCACAGTGGCTAAAGAGATAGGCCTATAATTATTTTTATCATTCACATCCCCAGTGACATTCTTCGCTATAGGCACAACAATTGTTTCCATCATTTTAGAGGGTAAGTATGAATGACGTATGCAGAATGTAAATAACATTGCCAAAATTCTAAACAGGTGGCTACCCGCATTCTGTAAATGCTCAATGCTGAGACCGTCATTACCCGGAGATTTACCTCTTTTCATGTTTTGGATGATATTTTTTACATCCCTACTAGTAAAACCAATTGGGTTCTCACGGACCACCGCGGTCTCATCACCTGTGGTTGCAGCATCAGCATCTAGAAGTGACTTAACCCTAAAGTGGTTTTTAAAAAGGTTAGCTATGTCCCTAGGTTCACTACAATTATCCACACTCACTGGCAAACTCACTTTTCCATTCAACCTCTTAGTGCCCTTCCAGAAAGCATGAAAGTTTTTTCCCTTCATATGTGAGGCTAACATATCCATTCTAAGTTGGTCTTGGTGGTTCTGAGAGTACTTAAGTCTAGATTTAAAGGTTTTACGAGTGAGATACATCTCGTCATAAATAGGCCCACTATCAGGTTTTCCGTACATTAGGTAACTATGATACGCCTGCCTAGCCCGCCTGTGAGCATCTCTCACGTGTTCGTTCATCATTTTTACACATATCTACACATACACACTTCTGTTTAATAATGTCAAGATTACAATTAATTATTACAGGCAAGTGGTCAGACTAATATACTCCATAGTCCACACAAATGCTAGTTACAGTTTGCCAAGCTGATTCCGTTACTAAACAGTGGTCTAACCAGCGGTTACATCCGTGTGCTTCACTATGGAATGTATGGGTATCCGATGACCTGCCTAACATAGCCATGTCCGCACATATCCAATTATTATCATTACAAAAAGCAAAGTAATTCGTTACAAAAAGAAGAAGTAGGGTGAGCGTTAAAATCACCTAAAATATACACAGATTCTATGTTACTTTGCTGTACAATCGCATTAATTTCCCCTAGACAATTCGTAAATAATGTTAGATTGTCAGGTTGATCCGTAGGCATGTACACACATATAACTACAACTTCACAATTCATACCTGTTTTCGCTCTTATCGCCGTAATACGCTCGCTCTCGCACTGCACTATCGACACACTCGTAAATACACTTTTACGCCACAGGATAGCGACCCCACCGAAAGGTCTTCCACGTCTCACACCAGATGATAAATCCATAGCCGACTTCCCCGTATAACTAAAGTTATGATCGATAGTGCCGAGGAAAGGTAGGTCCTCGGGCACCAGCCATGTCTCCTGAAGAGCCACCAAATCCGCATCCTTACATAGTGACCGAACACACTGCAGACTCCTTTTCACATTTTTACAGTTAAAACTAACTAGTTTGCTGCTTTGTGGGTGATCCATTAAAATGTTTTTCTTCGGGTCCCTTTCTCATGTCAACAAAACGTCGGAACTTAATTACGTCTGGCCACAGATTGTCATCAAGATACATATGTATTCTATTTCTTGAGACAAACAATTTAAAAGCATTGTACCCTTTATCTTGTTTTATTTTAATTTTTACTAACCTCACTCTTTCCTGAGTTTTATTATAAATATAATTACTTATGTCCGTTTCCTCCGTATCTATATGCACATTGGAGACGAAAAGGGGCACTTTGGTGTCAGCTGCCTTAAAATTACATAAAGGTTCCGTCGCTGCCTTGCCTAATTGAGTCACAAAACGATTACGAAGGCGTTTTCTCTGCACTGTAATCCAGCTAGAATTTGGTTTATCTTTCTTAAAGTCCCCGTTTTTTTGTACGATTTCTGCCAAAGATAATCGCTTCTCAGTCACTTCAGTGGACTCAACTGCAGAACAAATCGGTTTTATTGCATGTACTTCCCGATCAGCTGTTTGTGACAATTCAATTTCCATAAAATCATGTTGTTTTCCAACTTGCGCGGCTGTTGTCAATTCTGTGCCTCGATCTACTACACCTAACTCGCCCACTGACTCATCTTCAGAACGCGGATGCGACGGAGATAGCGAAAACGGTGTGCTCACACCCCCACATTGCCTTGGTGTCGGCTCCCTAATCCTCTCTAAGATTGGTGATATGCCTACCGGCCCACTATCCAAGCAAAAAGCACCTCGCTTACGTTTGTTTATATTACAATCATCTAACCCAATAACTGACCCATATTTGCAATTATGCAGTTCATTCCTTATTTCCTGTAACTGCTCCACAGTTGCGTAACTATTTTTCACATTGTTCAACTGGTTTTTTAGTACAACTAACTCCTTAAGTAGCCCCGTAACATCTATGTGATCAAATGTCACGGGAGGTAGCTTATATAAATCTTTGGCCACAAACATGGGGATGAGTTCGGGATCCGTATTCTTAAACAGGGTTATAATGTCTTCCAAGTCCTTGTGACGTTTGTCTTTTCTCCTGGATATTTTTCGTTTGCCCGTCGCCATAGATTCAAATAATAACGTCTTTGCATGGTCAATATCCTCCACAGAGAAACCACTTGCACAAACACTAATGAGGCTTTCATTGTCCATAATATCAAGTTTATTTTGCACAAACGCTAACAGCTCGTTAATCACTATATTACACGTCGAACATTTTACGATTTTTGCACTCGCCATATTTTTTTTTTTCACACACCCGCACTGGACGTCGCATGCGCAGAGACTGAATAATACTCTGATCCGTAAATTACATCATTACGGAATTCGTGGACGAGCTGCTGATCTTGTTTTTTTCCTATTTATTTTACAGGCAGCAAAAAGTATCCATTAATGTGGCGACGTCTTCGGGGTCTTTAATAAAGATGGGCGTGCCCCAAGGTTCAATTCTTGGCCCTTTTATTTTTCTAGTTTATATTAATGACCTTCCTTATATGATGGCTAATTTATCCGATATAATTCTGTTTGCTGATGACACTTCTCTTATTTTTAAAGTAGATAGAAAAAATAGTGATGTCTTGCAAATCAATGAAAGTCTGACTGTTCTTTCGAAATGGTTCGCAGCTCTAGCAATCTCTTATTAAATGCGAATAAAACTAAATGTATGAAATTTTCATTACCAAATGTCCCTCAAGTTGGCGTCAATCTAATTCTAGACGGCAACAAACTTGATGTTACTACGGAAACTGTGTTTTTAGGTATAACTATCGATTCTAAACTGCAGTGGGGCGCTCATATTAGAACTCTTTCAAGTAGATTACGCTCAGCCGCATATGCAGTACGAAAAATAAGGCAATTGACAGATGTAGCCACCGCTAGGTTAGTTTACTATGCTTATTTCCACAGTATTATGTCTTATGGTATTTTACTGTGGGGATCTGCAGCTGATGTGGACTCAATTTTCATATTGCAAAAGAGAGCAATCTGGGCTATTTATAAAATGGGTCCTCGCGAGTCCCTCAGAAATAAATTCAAAGAAATCGATATACTTACTCTGCCTTCTCTTTATATCTTGGAAAGTATTTTGTACGTTCGTAAAAACCTAGGACTTTTCAAAATTAGAAGCGATTTTCATAACATAAATACGCGCAGTAAACACGAAATTGTATTACCCAAATGGAGATTAGCTAAGACCAGCAATTCATTTTTAGTAAACAGCATACGCTTTTATAACAAGCTACCAAAGGCGGTGACTGAACTTAGCGAGGGCAAGTTCAAAACCCATATTAAGCGTGTCCTAACTAAAAAAGCGTATTACAAGGTTAAAGACTATGTCGAAGACACGCTTGTTTGGCAATGACTGCTTCTGCACATGTGGCCCCCTGGTAACTTATAATATTGTGTACATCTATCTATTAACTGCTCCACATTTGTTGTAATATATACATTTTCTTTTTTCTTTTCTTCCTACACATTGCTTTTGCAATATTTTTTATATTATTAGACGCCAACCACCATAAATTCGTTAGTAATTTTCTTTTTGTTGACATGTCATTTATTGATAATTGTAATTACTTATTGTTCTTGTTTTTTTTTTATATAGCTTCTTTTTTTTAATGTGAATGTGAGAACACCGTGGACTTCGCGAATTCTTAGGTTACTTCCTATTACGACTCACTTTTTTTTTTAATATGATTATTTTTATTGTGCTTTTGGGTACAATATCGACTGGTCTACACTGTTCTTACATAATGTCTATTAATACTGTAATATGAAAATGTTGTAAACAATCATTTTTTTAAAAGAGTAACCATGGAGTTTCTTGCCGGTTCTTCTCCATAGGAAAAGACCAATTTGGAACCGTGCACTAGCTTCTGACGTTTTTTAAGTGCCCATGTAGGCCTATGTGAAATAAGAATTTTTGACTTTGACTTTGACATATTCATAGTTTGATACATGAATTCGCCAGACGTCTACAGAACTGCATATTCGAGTATGTCAACAAAAGATATTTAATTTGATTTGAATGTCTGGCAGGACTTGGGGAATCTTTTGGCCAGCAGTGGGACAGTAACGCCAGAGAAAAAAATTATGATTTGACTACATCACCATCGTAAAACAGACGCTCTTTTTCATTTACATAATTTGTACATACTTACGCGTTCCTAATTCACTTATTTACATAGATCTCATAAATAAATATAATAATAATAAATATAATTTACATACGGATCAGGGATCATTTAGTCCACCCTCACGCGGCTCATGCCAGCATGTACAAGGTCAGCGCGGCCGGATGAGACGCGTAATTTCCATCCACCGGCTATTCGCTTAATTGGCTACGCCGTAGCCGTGCTACGGAGCTACGGCGTAGTACTGGAGCTGATACGACGGGATACGAATGCTGTAACGGGACTTTCGTTAATTATGTAATCCGACTTTGGAAATGGGTCAGTACACAGAAACGTAACTCATCTGATACTGTGATAGTATTTGAATAAAAGTAAAGTAATGGCCTCGACATTGGTTTCCAGAATCTACATCTCGTTGCGTTTCCAAAAGCTTTGAGCTTTAGCAAAACTTGTAATATTTCTACCTACTGTTATCCTTCTATCTACTAATGTTGTAAATGTCAAAATGTTACGGCTGAACGGCTGAATCGACTCGGATAACATTCGAAACACAGGTAGGCTATCTATCAATAATAAGAAAAGCATATTTTGTTTTTATCCATTGACATCCCCGCCTTAAATTTCACATTCACACTGCCGGCCGTGATTGTCACTGCAGCATTAAGCTCCATAACACCCTTGCCCACGGCTCGGGCGAATTCAGCCTCGGTCACAATGACAAACTTTCTCCACATGCATCAAAATATACTTATATTACCTAACCAGTTCAGTAGATATGACACGTAACGCGCGCCAGTAGGTTCAGGGCCATGTCTGAATCATGATTGATGCGAGGGGCGTGTCCAGCACGTTTAATTAGCACATCGAGCACTTCTGTCTGCGACTGTCCGCGTTTTTATAGCCAAAGTTGTGAGTACACGTATCCACAAAAGCGATTCTATCGAGACAACCATTTAGTTAGGCGTAGAGAATGAGATGAAGTGTCGATACAAATGATCAAACTAATAGTTTGATCATTTGTATCAATTTACCGAAGCAATGTATGAAGAGATATCTTTCCGAAAAAAATTCTTGAGAGAATTGAATGAAATGGTTAGTTGAAACTAGAATTTTAATAACAGGTTCCTTATCATGATGTGTTAAAATGTCTAGCGTGCGAGCGAGAAAAAGGGATAGAGCTGTACATCCTATACAGGATGTTAGGCTTTTTCCTAATAAAAAAAATAAATCTTTACGTTCTTTTAATTTGAACTGTATAAAATCGGTATTCGTAGTATTTTTCCTGGATAAACACTAGCCATGTTATGGTACTAAGTGATAATTTAGCTTACAACCTGTGAAAAAATATTCAGATTAGTAAATAATTCGACCACTTCATAATGTTACTTTAGATAAGCAAACTTCACTAACTCTCTCAATTGCAACTGAATACAAACCGGGACATCATTTATAATTAACACGAGGGAATACCCTGAAGCATCCAGCCGTGACCACTCAGTAATTAACAAAACATTTCACAGTAATAATTAACGGTTCTTTAACAAAAATTATGAAATACAAAAGAATTTCCACAAAGTTACTTATTACAAAGAATACCTCAGAAAAACACACTCGAGAATTCAGATTTTTTTTGAAAAATGTTACAAAATAAAATATTTAGGAAGCGTTTTTTTCTATAGCAACATCTTGCTACTAATATCTATAAATGTACCCCCGGATGTCACTATTATGTGGACTGCCCAGAGGACACGGTAGAACATACGGTGGTGGCATGCCCCGCTTGGGCGGAGCACCGCTGTGTCCTCGTGGAGGCAATCAGCGGTAACGATCTCTCTCGTCAGGCTTTTCAGGCCGGTCACCTGCTTTTGCGAAGCAGTAATGCTAAAGGAGACGACCGCACGCGCGAGGCAATGGCCCTCGCGCCCCAGCCGCCGGGATTCCAATCCCGATTTCCGGCCACCGTAGGCGCGGGCTTGCGGATGGCGAGCAATGGGTAGCTCGCCGTCCGGTCGTCCGGTAACCGTCCGGACCAAGTCTAAACCGTCGACGACGCGTAGTGTTCCACGCGCGCCTCAAGGAGATGTCAGCAACCGTAGGGGCCCAGAAGGATCGAAGCCTACTGGGGCCATGGGTGATGCGAAAGAGATCCCCGGGGCTCTGGAAAAATAGCAAAGAAGGAACAGGAGAGGCTGTTTAGTCAGCAAAAGCCGGACATGCCCTCGCGCCTGGCCCAAGAGCGATCATCATTAGATGATTTTCAAAGCTAAAAAAAGGACAAATGTAGGAATGCGGCAGGGTTTTAGTCAATAAAAGTCTGAGAATCCTGAATCTCGTTTCACCTTGTACAGAAAAGTGTTACCTGATGTAGTCCCGCAAGAAAAAGGGTAGATACCATAGTAGCATATAGATATAAACCGAACAGATAAATATGTAACTTTAACATATTAGGTTTGCCAAAACGTGGTTCCAGTAAAGGTCAGCCGATAGTTACCCTACGTGGTGGCACCATGTTCAATTACTTTGAACACTAGACTCCCTAGAGAAAACGCTGAAGTACTTATTTCTGCGTTTTCTTTGGTATTTTTTAGTTTTCTTTAGTTTTAGCGAGGTACTAACCTAAGGTAAACGAAAAAATGTCTACAGTGTAATGTGAAAAGATATTATTTTACGACCGTGTTATTTAGATCCAGATTGCAAGTGTCAAGGCAACACAATATATGAAATAGGTTATGATTAGTCGACCAATCATTTAAGAAAACCGACAGAATGCGAGTCGGACTTAGTGTGTAGCGACATCTACGGTGTCACATAAGAACTAACCCTGCATCGTGCAATTAAAGTTCTACGCGCGATTAGAACATACAGAACAGCCCGAAAATATCTATCGGGCAGCTGCCCATCAGACATAACACACGCCTGATCGGAGGATCCTCCCTTTTCAACGGAGGTTTGCGGGACTTTACTCTCTGTTCCGCCTACCTCAAAACTGGTGACCCTCGACAAAGAACGTCAGCGCAGCTTTCGTGCAGCCACTACTTCGTGACGTCATCATCACTTCCTTACAAACCAGCCAAGGGCATCAAGGGCTCCGTACAAACTTACATAAGTAAGTAGTTCGATTCCCAAATCGAATCCTTTCCTAGGATAGGACTCGATTTGTTCGTGTGTGCTTAAACGGAGCATAGAAAGGTCCTATACCTATTATGCTCCGTTTTCCGTCACATATTTTGACTTTAGATTGACTTGACTTAGAATTTTGATTTTTTCTCTATTACAAGGGATAGTAGATCAGAGTAGTCAGCTTAATAAAATAAAGTGATCCTATACCTAAGGGTTTTCTTTTAACCAACTGAGGTAAGGATCGCTAAAAACGAACTACCTACCGATTGCGATGATTACAATTTCTTTTTACCCGACATAAAACCAAACCTTTTTCCTTCGTTTTAAAAACGATTTTAAATAATAAAACTGTGTAAGAAAATAAAAATGAAAACAAACTATGAATATAAAACCACATTAATAGAATGTCCTAAGCTGAAGAAAAGTACTCGTAAAAGTAGGCGTTTGCACGTGCTACAATAATCGTTTCTAAACTTTCCACATCATTACTTTTATACGCCAAGTTTTCTTATATAACGTTTTATAAGGTGCCGCGAACCCATCCGAATCAATTCGAAGATACCGAGTTTAGCATGTTATTACTTTACGGTTTATTTGCAACCTTTTAAGGCGCACAAGTTTCAGGGAAAAAGTTAATGAATTGATTACTGTGTCGGATGGAAAAAGATTAAGACATTTTATTTCTTCATGTTTTCTTTTTAGGGTTCCGTACCTCTAAAGGAAAAACGGAACCCTTGATCACTTTGTTGTACGCCCGTCTGTCTGTCTGTGTTCCCGATAACCCAGAATAATGAAATTTTGCATAAAGCAAGGTCTTATAGCACAGGTAGAGGATTAAATCTGAAAACTGTAAATTTTTTGTTACGTCACAAAAAGAAATTGCGATTCGGAAAAATCTTCGAGACTCCATCTGGGAATTGAACTGTTTACATAGGTAAGTTTGTACGGAACCCTCAAGGTGCGAGTCCGATTCTCACTTGCCCAGTTTTTTTGGAGATAGATACTCTTTAACTTAAAATTAATAGAGTGTCACAAACATTAAAATTGAGGTGGGATATCATCCAAGAACTCGCTTTACTGCTATTACTCTACTACGGGACTGTGTCAGACATTTAGTAACTAAAAACACACTTTCAGTTACTCTTTGCAGTTCAGGACCACGGGTTTCCTTTGCAGAAATTCCCCGTGCTACTGCTAGCTGGCATCGGCCTCTACGATTTTACTGACATCTCTTTGAGGTGCACGTGGAACACTACGCGCCGTCGACGACTTGGGTTCAGCCCGGACGGTTACCGGACGGCCGGACGAATAGATACCTATTGCTCGTCTTACCAATCTGCATTACTGCTTCGCAGAAAGAGGCATTTGCATCACATTCCCGCTGGATCCGGATCGTGGTCTGAAGCAGGACCAGACCTCCAAAACCCGGTTACTGGGCAGTACGATACTCCTTGGATAGACTGATGATTAGACTTGCAGGCGTCTGACTACCTGTAACGACTGTCAGATCTACTAATGACAACCGGGACCAAAGGCATTTACGTGCTTTCCGAGGCACAGGGTGTCAGTAATGCCTAAACTTATAAAAAATCGCAATGTTCTGGTGTGTCGTGGATGTTCCACGCTAAATAAATTTTATTCTTTCTTTCTTTCTAATTTAGATCTGCCCTGCCTAATTCGTACAACGAAACCTAATCACGAACAAGACCAGACCGCCTATTGTTACACCCTATTCATTTTAAGCATTTACAGTAATTTTTTTGGTGTAAGTACAATAAAGAGTAAGTACATAAATCAATCTAAATCTAAACTTCAATCCCTCAAATTACCCTCAACAATGGACACACAACCCACCCAAATTACGGCAACCTAAAAGCCCATCACTGTGTTGTGTACGAAGAGCGTTAGACTAAGTCCGTATCAGTTGTCGCGTAATCAATGCGATCTAGAATGTAAACTCAATTAGGTGATGACCACACTAGTGCGGTAATGGGCCTGCCGCCAGGCCGCGCCTCGCTAATTACTTGAAAAACTAATACTTTTACCGCTTACCATACCTGTACGTACTTTACTTAGTTAACATGTTTTTGTGGACAATTGTTTACGTTGTACTCTAGCTGTGTGCTGATGTGGGTGGTACCTACGTGTGTATTAGAAGTATTTGTAGGTGACCTACCTGTGTCCACGAATACGTTTGCGTTGTACGACCATAGATAAAAACTGGTCAATGCATGTCGAACTTGCGCACTAAGGGTTCCATAAAATCTAAATTAAACGGCGAGAGATGTCGTGCGGTGTTCCGCAGAGATCTGTACTAGGACCGCCCTTGTGGAACATGGGGTATGACTACGTGCTGCGCGGCCTCCCTGACGGGGTCAGCGTGGTCTGTTAAGCAGACGACACGCTCAGGTCCTGGCGCAGGGAGAGTCGTACCAGGCGGCGGTCGAACTAGCGACACGCGGGGTTGCGACAGGATCGTCGTGGAGAGGATCCAGCAGTTGGAACTCGAGTTAGCGCTGCACAAGTCCGAGGCCAGATGCTTTAAAGGCCCTCGGGACGCGCCACCCTCAGGTTCCCAAATAACGGTAGGAGGAGTTCACATCGGCGTCGTGTCGACACGACCTAGGTCCGAGTACGTGTAGTACCTAGGTCTCGTCCTCGACAGCCAACCGTCCGGACTGAGCCCAAGTCGTCGATGGCGCGTAGTGTTCAAGGTGCGCCTCAAGGACATGCTAGCAACCGTTGGGGCCCAGCAGGTTCTAAGCCAACTGGGGCCATGGGTGATGTGAAAGAGAACCCCGGGGCCCTGGATCGAAGAAAAAGAAGGAACAGGAGTGGATTTTAGTCAGTAAAAGTCTGACACGTCCTCTCGCACCGCCTTAGAGCGTGAGAAGTGATTGGCTGATTACACAACATATAAAAGAAATCTTGAGTTAAAACGTTATCTAAACTAATGGGTACTTTAGATAACGTTTTGACCTAATAAAATGTTATTTGTTTTGTAATGACTACTTGTGAATCATTTATGGCAATAATTATAGAAGAGTTATCAGATAATACTATGGTAATTAATTTATAATCTCTGGAATGATAGTCTGTATTCGATATCAAACCCAATAGATTAAAATAAATACCTACTTAATTAGTTTTGGTAATTGAACTGATTTCAAATGCGATATTCAGATAAAATACTTTAGAATCGATTAGACGGCATAATCAGTTTTATATTGTTCCCACTCTAGCCTCCTCTCTAGGGGAGTGAATGGGACTTCATTTACCACGTGAGCTCCTCGCGGGTTGGTGGATGTTACATAGTTTTCAAATTTTTGGTTCTACGACATGGCGACATGCTGGTATCTTCACGATGTTTTCCTTCACCGTTTTAGAGAGCAGTGCTGATGAAATAAATTACACAAAGCAAGCCTGCCTGTGTTTGATCCCACGACTCGGAGGCGTTACCACCGGACCATCACTGTTCCTCGTTCATTAGAGACGGTAGTGAGCCTAAACCGAATTAGGGCTATATTTCACCGGGACACCATGGCGGCGCGACCAGTTGTGCCGCCATGGTGTCCGTAAGCTACCAAACTAGACACCTTACATACACCAGAGTCGCTACAATACACTGAAATAGTATCAAAATAGACCTTAAGTGCACGTGTCCGAGTTGGTCACGCCGCAAATTGGTTGCGCAACCAAACGGACACCAGTTTAGTAACTCTCTATAGAACTGTATACATTTTATTGGTAGCGGGGACTGGTTGCGCCGCCATGGTGTCTCGGTGAAATATAGCCCTTAGGCACTGACTAAAAAATTATACTTAAGTACTTATTAGTATTCCAGCGTTTATTAAAAAGAAATCAAGTTAAAACCAAAATAATAAAACGTAGAATAATCTAATACGCCACCCAAAACTTTTTCTTCCAACTTTGCTAAGTAACATCATCTGGGAAACTCGATTTCGCGTCACCAAACTCGTCGAAGTAAAGTTAAATAAAGTATTCCCTTCAGAGTCTAAACAAGTTACAGTTTTCTCTTGAAATACTGAAATCAGAAACATCAACTTAAAAAAAAGTATCCGCCAACTCTTGTTGAAATATGCTCAAAGTTTGTTGAAATCCTTTTGATTATATTTTTGAACTAAATTCTGCCAGCGGCTTCGCCCGCGTCAATGTAAATAATTATCCCTAGGGAACATACTCTTGGGATGAAAAAAAGCCTATGCAGTGAAAGAAAGAAAGAAAGAAAAATGAATTTATTTGTCACAACGGACAGTACAGCACAGTGGCGGATTAGCCTCATAGCAAGACTAGCTAATGCTACGGGCCCCATCGGCCGCATCGGCTGCATTCGGGCGCAACTTAGGGCCCCGCTTGGACGTACCAAAAATAGACCTATATCATACCCATAAAATCTAATCGATTCCAAATTATCAATAAAGACAATGTAAGCTATGATAAATTACACCCAGACCTAGAACAAATGATTGTGCTCGTCACACAAACATTTGTGGGAATCGAATCCACAACCTCCGACATAGCAGTCAGGGCCACTAACCACTAGAACAGCAGGCCATTCTTTGATTTAATTTTGTGGGCCTTTACTGATCTTATTTGCTATGCCAGGGTATGGTCTATCCGAGTGCCAAATTACATACAAATTCGTTCAGCCATTTGACTGTAAAGGAGTATCAAATATACTCATACACAAACACGCATACACAAACATACTCGTACACAAACTGTCGCCTTTATAATATTAGCAGTTGCCGGCGGTTTCACCCGCGTTAAAGTAGAAAACTATCCCAAGGAAACATACCTACTCCTGGAACAAAGCATTTTGGGAACACATTTGTTGTGCGTACAACTAAGAAATGGAATTTCCTGCCGGAGTCGTTCCCTGATAGCTACAACCTAAGGGTTACTTGTAGGCATGCTTGCTGCATCGTCGACCACACCATCGCTTACCATCAGATGAAATAGTGGAGCGAGCCTATCCATAATAAAAAACAGTCTATCCGTGTGCCAAATTACACAATACACAGAAACTTTCACCTTATATATTAGTGTGATTATCTAATCAAACGCGGAGTAACTCTATTACAAACCTATGTTAGAAGTGTGCGCGCTCTTTTGAATGTTCCATGAATAAAACATAGGGTTTTAGAAATATTTGTAGTCGAACTGGTAAGAATTTACATGAGATAGAGAGACGCATGTAACGTAGAACGATCTCAGGCTGAGATACCGAAGGTAAAGTTAAAAGGTTTATCTTTTGACAAGCAAGAGTCGAGCTAAGAAAATAAGTTTGTGCATGAGAAAACAATCCACATTTTCCAATATGGCGATAGAAAAATAACGTGCTGTAGAAGTTGTTTGCGTTTACAACCAGAAGTTTAAAGCATCGTATCCTTTGAAGTATCTTTGGCAAAATAAATGAAGATATCCGCTGGAGAACCAGTGTCTCAAGACGAAAATCTATGACCAGTGCGTGTTGCCAGTGATGACATATGACTCCGAAACATGTTCGCTCACAATGGACCTTATCAGTAGGCTTAAAGTCACCCAAAGGCTAATGGAAAGGGCTATGCTCGGAGTTTCCTTGCGTGATCAATTCAAGAATGAAGATATCCGCAGAAGAACCAAGGTTACCGACGTAGCCCGAAGAATCGCCAATCTTAAGTGGCAGTAGGCAGGGCACATTGCTTGTAGAATAGAAGGTCGATGGGGCCGATAGGTTCTGGAGTGGTAGCCACGTCCCGGAAGATGTAGCGTTGGAATGCCTCTCGCAAGGTGGACCGATGACCTGATGAAGTTCATGAGAATCCGATAGATGCAAGACGCCCAGGACTGGTTATTGTGGCGACATTTAGAAGAAGCCTGTGTCCAACAGATCTACGTTTTTTGGCTGAAATGATGATGTACGGCATGCACATACTTCAAACCCTTTTTCGTACTCATAATTACTGACGTACCTGATGTATGTTTTTACTCACTTATAAAAACATTTTAGTTTCAAAGTCAAACCCCAACACTGGGCTTGAATCCTGAGAAGTAAAATTGAGTCGAAGTCATACATTTTCGATCTAACTAGCTGCAAATAACCATATACTAGCTTCTACCTGCGACTTTACCCCCGCACGAAAGTCAAAAATTATCGCTTAGAAACATACTCCCGAAATAAAAAGTACCTTCCTTTCCTATCCCAAAACATGATCCTGTCCCAGTTTCACGCAAATCCGGTCTGCCGTTCAGTCGTAAAGTTGTAACAAACAGACATACTTTAGCAATTTTTTTTCGGTTGGGAAAATTAATGACATCCCCCGCTCTTAGGCGGGGCAGGAGATAGTGTCAGAGTTTTACTGACTAAAAACCCACTCCCGTTCCTTCTTTGCCATTTTTCCAGGGCCCCGGGGATCTGATTCGCATCACCCATGGCCCAAATAGGCCCATATGGTTGCTGACATCTCCTTGAGGCGCGCGTGGAACCGTACGCGCCGTTGATGACTTTGGGTCGGTCCGGACGGTTACCGGACGATCGGACGGCGAGCTACTCATTGTTCGCCGTCCGCAAGCCCGCGCCTACGGTGGCCGGAAATCGGGATCGGAATCCCGGCGGCGATTGGGGCGTGAGGACCATTGCCTCACGCGATCGACCGCCTCCTTTGCTAGCATTACTGCTTCGCAGAAGGAGGCGACCGCCGACCACTCCTCCTTGCTCCGGACCATGGCCTGTACCAAAGCCCGGCGCGAGAGATCGCCGCCGCCGATCGCCCCCACGAGGACACGACGGTGCTCTACCCAGGCGGGGCACACCTCTACCGTATGCTCCACCGTGTCCTCCGGGCGGTCCACACAATGGTGGCACTCTGGTGTTTTTTCCGCACGAATCCAGTGCAGGAACCTCCCGAACTTACCATGTCCAGTGACAACCTGCGTCATGCGGAAGTTAAAGAAGCCTTGAGGTCTTTCCATCTCAAACTTGGGCACGCCATTATAATGGCGGTAAGTCCCCTCTTACCGCCATAATAATGGCGTGCCCAATACTTTAGCAGTACTACAGGAATATAAGTAGGGATTAGTATAACTTATGTACGCAATGAAAGGTTCGTCAATACATGAAATTTCCCTATGTAATCGAATCAGTAATAAAGAGATTTGTAGGACACTGACATAACCGACATAGCCCGATGAACTGTCAAACTTAAGTTGTGGTAGGCAGCGCATATTACTCGCAGAACGAATGGCTGTTAAGTCCGAAAGCTTTTGAAGTGGTGACCACGTACCGGAAAACTTAACTTTAGAAGGTTTCCCTTAAGGTGGACCGACAACCTGGTGAAGGGGGTCCGCTAGATACGAAAAGCACATAGCATCAGTCGGTGTGACGTTGTTTATTGGAAACCTATACACAGCAGTGGATGTCATTAGGCTGAAAAAAATGAACGATGATAATGACAGTAAATAAAATAACTTACCAGTTCTGAATACAAGCGAGCTAGCGACACAACCGGGAGATAATTTCGGGGAAATTTTAACAGTACAAGTCAATGATGGCTATTTTACACGAGAGCAAAATAACAACAATAAATTATGATAACCATTAGAACATCTGTTTTTGGAAGAAGAGGTATTGTTTAGCGTTGTGTGGTTTCTTCAACACTGATATGATTAGTTTGTGAGCGCGTGCATATTTGTATTATCGTTACTCCTTCACGCTCTACCGGCGGAATAGATTTGGCTGAAATTTGGTCGACGGGAAGACTATGTCCTGGAATAACATATAGGATACTTAGGAACCTTACCTTTAGGATGATCTTCCATATTCAGAAGCGTGTTAGTAATAAAAAAGAAGCAAGTAATTTTCTGTTAACCAAATGGCATCCTTCTTCAAACGCCAAATTCATCAAACTTGACACCACCAAATCGACGTAGGAGTACGGTAGTACTTTACCGTCGTATCGTCAGACAGAAATCAGCCTCTTTGCTCTGCAGAGTGCGAGCTAGCTCCAACTCCATCCTGAAAATCATAGCGGGGAGGTACGATTCTCCTCTGTTAGGTGGTGTTGTTCACAGATGCATCTTGAACAACCACCTTGTTTTAAAATAAATAGACAGAACATAGGTTTAAATTTTTCTTAATTGTTTACTAACCCTCAGAGATGTCACTTATCCGAATTAAAGATTATTTTATTTATTTATTTTACCCCAATTTATAGGGCTCACTTGACTGGGATATACACAATGTAAGAACTTCCCTGACGAATTGACGATCAGTAAAACATATTCCACCATACCAACAAAGTCACGAAGCTATCACAATTTAATACATAAGAAGTATACAACCACATCTATGTAGATGCGGCTAAGAATTTCAATATATGCACGAAATGCCTCATACGCAGTGAACTATGTGTCTCTCAGCAGCAGGGATGAGGCTTATGCAACATAACAATAAAGGCGATAATACGTGAGCACAATATAACGTGCACACCAGCGTTGTAAATCCAATATCTAATGGCGACGACGTGCGTGTGTCCCATGTTATAAATGCTATAAAATAAAGCTTAACACTGTGTCAACATAAAGCAAACACTGTTCAGAAGAAATCATTGTAGATTTCTTTTTTTAATGATCTAAACCAGTGCTTGACTGCGATCCCACCTGATAGTAAGCAGTGAGGTTCGTTGAGGGTGTATCGCTTTAGTTTATTAAGAGCTTATTCACTCTGGCCTTGAAGACACTTAAATTATAATCGGACGGGAAGACCGCCGCAGGTAAATCGTTCCAGTCTTTCGATGTACGCGGTATAAAAGACGAAGCGAAACGTTCAGTCCGGACCACAGTGGTCTTAACAAGTAAGGGTGGACACTCACCGTACGTCGTTGAAGGTATTGTGGTGTAGTGAAACTGAATATAATATAATAATAATATAATATTCCACAACTATCACACAACGCCGTCTAGTCCCAAGCTAAGCAGAGCTTGTGTTATGAGTACTAGACAACTGATAAACATACTTATATATTTCTAAATACATACAAATATAGATAAATAACACCCAGACACAGAACCAATGATTGTGCTCATCTCACAAACATTTGTCCTGGGTGGGAATCGAACCCACGACCTCCGGCATAGCAGTCAGGGCCACTAACCACTAGACCAACAGGCCAGTCAGAATAGATAGGTAAGTACTCATACTGAGCACGCCACAATGGTGGTGGTAAAACCCTTCCTTGGGGAGTGGCCACGGTGAGGACACCTTCCGTATAACACAGGCCCTCACCAGACATGGCATGTTTGGGAGCTTCCTGTTTTGGATTTAGGTGTAAGAAACGCCCGAGTTTCCATTGCCTTGTGCGAACCGTCACAGGAGGACACAGTAAAGCATGGAAGTGTGCCCCGCTTGGGCGGACCACCGGTAAGGACCGAGCCCAACTCGTTGACGGCGCGTAGTGTTCCACGCGCGCCTCATAGAGATGGCAGCAAAACCGTAGGGGCCCAGCAGGGTTGATGCCTTCTGGGGTCAAGGGGGACTCCTGAAAGAGAAAGTGGTCATAGAACGCAAAGGGTAACTGAAGGACACCGGTGTGGTTATGGTTATAGTGAGTATAAGTCTGACACGCTCTCGCGCTTCACCCTAGAGCGCGAGAAGTTACTGGATGATATCCCAACTAAAATAAAAACCATTACCAGCCTCCTATGTTATGACTGCAAGAGAGTGACTGAAACTGCTGCTGAACACGGAAAGATACTCTTTACATTTATCACAAAATATTAATTTTACAGCAGTGGTCCATATTACTGGCAGTACATATTATTTACTTAACTAGGTAGATACAAATCTACTAGGTAGATAGAAGAATAAAATAGAATAAACTTTATTGTACACCAAAATGGTAGATGTATTCTTTTTCAGATTGATACAGTAATTTTATTAAAATTTAATATAAAAACATTATTACAGAGTAGTGGTCCATAGTCCGAATGTCACTCGAAAAATTTACAACAAAGATTATATGTAACTCACAATATATTTAAAAGAGTGTTCATGGAGTTTCTTGCATATTCTTCTCCATAGAGATCTACGCTTTGGAACGTGCAATTTAGCTTCGCTTTTTTTTTTGGAGGACTGGCCTACATTTAACTATTCAAAAGTCTGTAAATGGTCTATTTGAAATAAATGCTTTTAACTCTTTTTTTGCAAATTCTCAAAATCTTTACTATGTATAGAGATTTAATTAAATAGGTGTGCAGGTTTAGTCAACGTCACAAATATTCGCATTATAGAGGATACTGGAAAGGGAAGTCGTCGTGGGAAATGTGCAAATTAATGTTACCACAGACGGTGTTAACTGTACCTACAGTTTACGTAAGTATCAAAACCATTTCTAGCTGCTCCGACCTCTTAGATCTTCATCTCGTAGGATGTGACCCGTGATTGGCACACGCATTAGAGTTAGGTACCTACTCTTCCAGGACTCAACTAAGTACCTATCCAAGTAGTTGCAAAAAATATCGATCTATCAACTTCAGGCTCGAATAGTATATAATATATAGTTTCAAAATAAGCCCTTTTTCGGAGGTTATATGTTTCAGCCGTTTGGGGTTAAAACACTAGGGCCATGGGGTCCGAGAGCTCATCGAATTGTTCGGGAGCTGGTCGACTCTTCGCGTGACCAGAGGGCTGGGCTTTTCTTTGGTCAACGAATCAGCATTGCCATCCAGCGTGGCAATGCTGCCAGCGTACACTTTATGATTTATTATAAGTAATTATGTATGTTAGTCTATAAGGTATTTATGATATGGGTACATGTTGCCTGAAATAAATTGATTGTTTACCTATTAAGTTATAATATTTAATAGTTAAGTTATATATATATATATATATATTAATAAAGATAGTATTTAACCCTTTCAAAATATGTCGGTAATTCAACATCAGGCGCTTATACCTAGAGAGACTTTTTTTTGAGGTTCGAAGTCGCCAAACAACTTCTCCCGCTCTGGGGTGAACTGTCACATATTTACTGACAAATCCACACTTATAAAAAGGCGCATAAATGTTTAATGAATTACAGTAATATTAGCTGGTGCCTGTGACTTCGTTCGTGTCAAACTCGTCAAGATGTCAAGATTTATTTCACACGGAACCCTAATTCAAAAAAAAAAAATAAAAAAAATAATTAATTTTTCTAAAATAAAAGTAGTCTAAATCTATATATATAAAAGGAGAAACTGACTGACTGACATATCAACGCACAGCCAAAACTACTGGGACTAGGAACGTGAAATTTTGCACAAGGCTTCCTTTTATGACGTAAGTGAGCACTAAGAGAGGATTTTCCCAAATTTGCACCCTAAGGGCATGAAACGGAGGTCTAAAGTTTGTATGGAGAAACCTATTTTCAAGCGGGCGAAGCCGCTGGCAGAAGCTAGTTACTTATAAAATCGGTCCAACCGTTTCGAAGTTTAGCCAGTAATAAATATTGCATTTTTGTTTTAGGTAACGTACCTTACCTACATATCTAAGTTTAAATATAATATAAAAATAAAATAAATGTTTATCATTACTTTCATAATGATTATGAATGAAAAAAAAAAAAGATAATACTAGCTTTTGCACGCGAGTACTCACAGTTTAAGGGAATGGACGAATTTCCATAGCGGGGAAGTTTTTAAGCGAGACTTCATAATGGTAGCTCTTGTTCCCTCAACTATCACTAGCAATTTTCAATTCGGAACTACTACTTGAAGTCCTCTCAACTTTAGTTTGGTCTTCGTCAGAATTAATGATTTGATTTTTGATTTGACGTCTTTTGTTTTTTCATTGTCTTTTCATTGATTAAACGTCTTAATGATTTGATATTTTTCATATTATTTATTAGTTTATAATTTTAGCATGTATATGCATTTTATTATTATAAATAATTAATTTTTTATTTTATTTGTTCTGTTTGAAGTATCTGTTATTTATTTATTGTGCAAACCTACCACATTATTGTCTTTTTAACCCAAAGGTTGACTGGTAGAGAATGCCTTGTTGCATTAAGCCCGCCTGTGTACCACTACTGTACATGAAGTTTTAATAAATAAATATTTTTTGGCGGTAATCACCAGCAACCTTGAAAGTAATTCCACCCATAACTTTATTACAGTTTCTTATGTCTCTATGAACCTTACTGTATTCATCCCATATGATTATACTGACATCTTGCAAAACTTTTCCCAAAAAGCCATTTTTACACACACGTTACCTTTTCTGCAAAGTCTGCGTGTGCACCTGCGGATAGAGAAATAGTACATTTTGATACAAGTACAGAAAGTTTGTCATTGCGACCGAGGCGGAATTCACACGAGCCGTAGGCGAGTGTGTTATGGAGCCGAGGGCTACAGTGACAAATTTGCACGTGTCTCAAACGACTTTTTTCAATACACTTACGAAGAAGTGAATAAACGGGGGTTGACCGGCGACTTGCGGGGGTCGACGCGCGCCCAGTCTGATACGATAAATGTAATAACATTGCGGTGGGGGAGAGCACAAGCTATTTCTGCACTAGTGCGGAAAGCAGTCTATTGCGTACCTAAAAGCGGTGGGATAAGAGCGGGTTTTTGAGTAAGTGTATTGAAAATAAATATGCGCTATCGCGCATATTTATTTTATATTTTTTGCATCATTTTTTTAAACCTGTGATATCTCCCAAGATATTTATCGAAATGGATTGATGTACCTAAAGAGAGATTCTGTTCAAAATGAAATACTTAAAATGATTATTGTATTCATTTGGGTACGGATTAATATTATGGGTATAAAAACAACTTCACAAATAATGCATTATTTCAGAACAAATTTGATTACCATAAAAATGGTTATTGTGAGCCAACCTTAACAGATAGGTATGATGTCGTGGACTTATTTTTACAACTTTTAATGGGGAACATGTATTAGATAAATTTTGCGTAACTTTAACCGTTGACACAGCGCATGCAAAGTAAACTCTCAAAAGGAATGTTTTTCCCCCGTTATCACAACATTTTTCATCGATACACCGCTCCTATTGGTCATATCGTGATGGTCCAAAACCTATAACCTTCCTCGATGTATGGGCTGTCTAACACTGAAAGAATTTTTCAAATCGGACCAGAAGTTTTTGAGATGAGCGCGTTCAACCAAACATGCGGTCAAGCGCGAACCTATCAAGAATAAAAAAAACAACAAATAAACTCTTCAGCTTTATAATATTAATAGGTATAGATTACAAACTGATACCTAATTTATTTTTTGACGTGACAACGTCTTATAAATTGGTTTGCCGGGTGACACTTCAAGAAACTGCGTTACGCTCCGCTCACGTTATGCGCTCACAATGAGAGCGAGTGAGAGGCACGCGTCCCTTCCACTCGGGCATGGTTAGCCCGCCTAAGAGCGAGAGAGACAGACATAAAAAGTGAAAGGCACGCGTCCTACTATACGAATGAATATTCACATTAAAATTATTTTACCACTCAAAGTCGTTGTCACGTAAAACTTTCGCCCGTATACCGACTTTACAGGCAACCAATTTTTTTATTTTACTTATATATAATATAATATATGTATATAAAGGTAACTAGTTTCTGTCAGTGGCTTCGCTTGCATGTAAATAGATTATCCGTACAATCTTCCGACCCCCGTTTCATCTCCTTAGGATGTGAATTTTGGAAAATCCTAGCCCCAGTAGTTACGGCTGTGCGTTGATATGTCAGTCAATGAGATTCTCATTTTATATGTCGTGGCCTGAACTTAGTAATTAATCACTGTCTTCAAGATATAGCCAAGTAAAACGTGATACTTATGTCTAAGATCTGATAGGCTATCCATTAAACAAAAAAATTAATCCTAGTGCAGAAAATAAACCGATGTCATATCAATATTAAAATACCCTCCATCTATGAAGCAATGAACGATCGATCCATGAAGATCAATTTTCAAAAGTGATTTTCCTACTTGACACTAGATGGCGCTGTACTAATGATTATTAGTTTTTCCTTTGAGTATATTTTGCGCATTAACGACCTAATTTTAATACTATTTTTTTTATATTTAGATACAAAAGGTCATTACAATTATTTTAACATGTACCTATTCGATATTTTATTTTAAAAAATACTCTTCTAAAATAGTTTTTTTCTTCTTTTATAATAGCTTTTTGACATAAACTTTTTTATTGACCAGAAATAGAGCGGCTCCTCTAACCAATTTTTTTAGTAAATACTTTTTAAAATCGATTTGTACTTGATAGTGTTGGAGAGCACTAGTAAATGCAATTTTCTGATTCTGAGGAAGTTATCTTATTTCTGACAACTTATTTGTTTATAACTACAGATAAAATCATAAGATTACAAATATTGAGAATAAAAATTGTTTTTTTATATATATTCGTTAATGACCAGAAAATATGTATTTACGGGACGCATAAAGTGAATTATTTGTGATTGTGACCACTTGTGGCACACGGGGCTTGTAAAAGTGCAGAAGGACTTTCTAATGTCCAGATGTTAACTTCTGTGGGCCAATTTTAACATCCAGGCGGAAATGTATCCGGTAAAGCATAAGACATGAGTTGTTACAAATTCTTTGTGACTTTACGCTTTCTTCATAAAATATGCTATATATAGCTAAGGTTTGGTTTTTGGAAAAGGGAAAGACGAGTTGTATTTAAAATCACTTTAAGATAAGTGAGTTAGGTTGTTTTCGAATTCCATAGTTTTTGTGAATAGATCTGTAGTTATCATTGCATAAACATCCATATTGCGTCAGTAATGCGACGCGGCATGAACCGTGATGAGTGCGTGTGACACGTGTGATGGCGATGCGACGTGGCGGGAAGCCTGCGCCCGTCACCCCGCGTTATCTCGTTAGCCCGCCGGTGTCTGCGGGCGGCCACTGCGGCGCGCCCTCGCCTCGACCGCGAACTAGGGCATCGGGGTGATCGGGAGCAGCCGAGCAGCCACCGCGCGCCGCAGCCCGAGGCGTGAGACGTCGCCGCCGCCGGCCGCCACTCGCTGCTCGCCACTCGCTCCGCGGACGCCGCTAGCGCCCGCAGTGACGCATTGCAGGTGCGCGACGGCCAATCGGCGCGCGCCGAACGCCAGTCCACGCCGCCGCACCAGCCCGATATAAAACCGACTATCCTTTGCGGATCAAATTTAATCCTGTGTCGTGCGTCCCGAGACATGGACTTGGACGTCCGAGTGATAAAGTTTTGAAACGAAACGATTGTAGCGTAGTGTTAAAAACTATTCCGAGCGTCGGAAAACGGATATGAAAATACGGTTAATCGAATAGTCGATTCGGAACGATTCGTGACCGAGCACGAAGCGAATCGCGGTCGCGAGTTTCCCGGCGCGGCCGCTCGCGCGAGTGAGGGCGGCAGTATCGTTTCAACCGTCGATCCGTGCGGTCGCTTTTGCGGCGTAGTCTGTGATTTTTTTAGTGTAGCTCCTGATAATCCAAGTTAATCTACAATGGTGAGTGATATTTCTGCTGAAAGGTGTCGGGAGTGCATTCAGGGGATCGTCCTGAATATGTTTCAGGGTATATTTCTGGGATGTGGTGCATCGGTGTTTATAGTGATGACGGGCCTCCATTATATTATTGTGATGGCCGTTTTTTACCGCATTGCGGATCGGCAACGAAACCAATGTCTTGATCAGGATGCAGGACCGATGATCACAGATATATAGGAAGGATCGCGAGTGTTTCGGGATTTCTAAACTTTATAAACGACCGTTAGAATGGCTCGAGAAACATCCGTCGCCATAGTTTCGTAGGTGGTGCCGGCTAAATGACGTTAGTTTTGGTTGATGCCGGCCGTCTGTGACGCTCTAATATGGCGTTCGGGATTTAGTACAAAGAAAACAAGTGGTTTAGTGCGTTGTTTCGGTTTTGGGAGGCATAGTCGCGCCCTGTTGACGGTGGATCGATCGGCCGGGAGCAACTGTCAAACGCCCGTTGACTCATCGCTACGCGCGCTTCTATATTTTTCATACGCAATTCGCTAAACGGGTCGCGTTTCTACGCCGGTTTGAGAGGCTGCGGTTTTAAACAATAGTCATATTGTGTGGCACGTAGTGTGCCGTGTGTGCGTTCGTCTCTCAAACAGTTCGTGGCTCGAGTTGTGTCGCCATGGTATGTAAATATCGTTGCATCTGGCACAGCTGACTCCAAACCGTCTTGTGTTCGAGATACGACTTTCTCTCATTTCGGTTATCTCGAAAAGCATTCTCAAGCAAGGCTTACAGCTTGTGCTAATAAGAATCTGATTCTTAATTGAAGGCCTGTCAGTGGTAGGAAGAATGTCTTGGTTGATAAATTGCGTCTCTGAACTCCTGTTATGGTTGACATATTCAATTATGTAAAGGAAATGCATGTTAATGAACTGAATGATGTTATTACAGCACCATTTTTGTATATAGTTAGTATAATTATTGCGAGAGTCTGTGATGTATAGCAAATTTAGTTTGACATGATGAGGATATATTTATGTAAAATACTGGACATCTATTCAACTGCGTCTGTTAAAAAAAAGTATTGATATATGCTCAAAATGTTGTACAAATTAAAGTTCTGACATTTAATACCAAACCAGTTATGTAGAATTCCTTTTTTTAACCTTGATAATATTTGGCAAAATTAATAACCTTGTTTGTTTTATTTTTTAGTTGATCTGGTTTTTGATAAACTAGTTGGTTACACATTTTTTATTCCTTGATTCAAGTAAGAATTACATGGAGAACCTGTGTTGTGCTCACGAGGTACAATTATTCTAAACACCATAATAACCTTGGTACAGCAACTAGTCAGTAGTATTTTTTGCTGGAGAACAATGGTGGTACTGTTAATAATAACCTTGCCTACTGATAAGAGATGGCCTGTAGTATTTATAGTTATGATTGCACTGCCCACATCATGGTGGATATCAGCAGGAAAACCGATGCCTATTAAACAACACAAGTTTTAATGATTGCCCTAATGTATGTTAAGGATAAATGTATAGTATGACATAATTCGTGCCTATTTCCTCGTTACAATCCATATTCAGGAATGTGATTACAGACTACTGCCTATTGTTGAAGCCTAAATTATTTGTTTTTATCAAAGCAGTTAAAATAATTGAAACGAGTATTCATTTAAATATGGGCGGAGTCATATCATGACAAGTTTGAGCGTAAAACTATTTTCTGATGGCTGCTGGTAACTGAATGATTACACAGTCTCGTTTTTTTGTTAGGTGGATCAAAAAAGTTAATCATTGCCCATTGGATGGTTTTTGTAAAGGATTTAGCTGATCGACTTGGCTTGAGGAATTAATTTAATTGAACATGGCAGGTAGGTCAGAATTGTTAGTTGCATAGGTACTTACATTTATTGTTGCATTTGTGTAACTCTCCAGCATAGATCCCAAAATCACAGGATATCTACTGAATGCATTGTTGACATTATACTTATAAGGCAAATCACTTCATTTATCAAATATTTATTGATTTTGTGAAGAGATTGTTGCCTTGGCCACATAATACAAGTATGTCGGCGTATCCATTTTTCAAATAACAATCGAATTTTAAAGTGGCTGTTGTGTTATCTCAATAACATCGTATTTATTGATAAAAGTGGCAATGCAGTATTTTGTATCTGTGGCGCAAAAGACCGCAGTATGACGCGACGAGGCCGGTCCGGTAATTACACATAATCTCTGGTGTAATCTTATCGCAGACGATAACCGCCCGCGTTCGTCTACCGTCTCTTTGTATCTGTCACTCATTAACAATGGTCGTCAACCAAACTGTACGTCCCCCTATTTCTATTTAAAAAAAGAACAATTGTCGTTAAAAAAAATATTGTTGAAACTTTCGGTTAAAAAAAAGGGCTTTATTTTCTTCGCCTAAGGTAGATTTTCTAAAAACCGTGTTTGTTGCTTTCAGGCGGATCAACTGACAGAAGAACAGATCGCCGAGTTCAAGGAGGCGTTCTCACTGTTCGACAAAGACGGCGATGGCACCATCACAACCAAAGAGTTGGGAACCGTGATGAGATCCTTAGGACAAAACCCCACAGAAGCCGAGCTTCAAGACATGATCAACGAAGTTGACGCAGACGGTGAGTCCACGCCCTTATCTTTATCCACCGTAATCGCGACAATTCTTCGCATTCCTTGTGGCCAGTATGTTTTCCGTCGGACTAGCCAGGCAGTTACATAATTTTGCCAAAACCGTAAATTGATCAATGAATTATGCAGTGTCGGAAAAATACGTAGCGTAATCTAACTTTGCAGCGAAAGTAGTTTCGTTTTCGTTTACCTTAATTGAAACGTAAAATACCTACGTATTACGATAAGATTAGATTAACGAATAAAAAAAAACATTTATGGTAAAAACCGAATGACAAAACGATCGAGAGGAAATGATGTGTGAAAATAATACATAATTAGTGATGACAAGATTAAATATCCAAAGCGATCCAAAAGTAATCCGATAAATGAAAACAAGACGATAAAATTTAAATATTTAGGTATTTCATTTGTACCGGAATAAGTAGGTAATGCAGTGTCGGTCTGGCAGTTAGGAGTTATGAATTCAATTTTCAACCGTAGCCCACGATATTCCTACCACCTACAATGCGTTCCAAATATGAATAGAATCGATTGCCATGTTGTGACGTCACGTCATCCTGTCAAATCGCAGGAAATTGGGCTAAATTGAAGAACTGGATTCTGATTAAACTTTTTCGCTTACAGTTCGTAAATAAATCAAATTTTAAAAATTTCTTGTTTTGTTCACCCTATTAATTCTTGTATGACTTGACGTCACATCATTGCAATCGAACCTATTCTTATTTGGAACGCATTGTACCTAATCGATGACTGGAATTGCCATCTACCCCCATATTCTTGAAAATGTTTACCTAGTTATAGAACATTATTACAGAATGTCATAGTTTCGTGTACTTTATGACCTTCCATAAGAACAATAACTGAATAATGTCGTCGTTTCACTTGCTTGATATTGCCATAAAACACTTGCAAGTTTTATTTCTATGCGGGTACCAACTTGTTTATTGTCACGTTCAAAATAACGCGTTTTCAACTCGACACGCTAATTAAGTGTTAGCATGGAATAGCATACTTGTTTACCTCTAAAAGCCGTTTGAAAACGATTTTTCCTATTATGCCTTTGAAATATGTTGTTGAAAGTTCTTTAACAAATTTTTCCTTAAAATACCATTGCAGATGAAGGTTGTCATTTTAGTAACGGACGTTTATATCGCAAAAATATGCCGTCAGGCTTTTTTTTATCAAAATATCTGTTACCATAAAGCCATAAATAGTCTGTTTTCCTCTAATGGCAACGATATGTATGATATAATTATTTCGCTATAGATTACATACAGGCACGTACTCAAATTAAGGTCGTCTATACCTATTGTGATTCATTACAAAAGTAATAAATTTCATATCGCACTTGATGTAATCGATATTATTATCGTCTAAGGTATTATAGCGTCGATAAGAGCCATGCTTGAATATCTAATTATTAAAGTCCTTTGGAATGTGATATGTGCCTAGTTGTCGATTTTAAGCCTTTTACGGCGGTCATAACATTAATTGACTGAGTAAATATACATAAAAATGTAAGGGCTCACGCCTGATCTGTTTATGAAAACAGTTTTTATGGTTGTAGTTTGGAGTAAATGTTTTTGCTCGCAGCCACGATAAGTTAGTGGTAAATGTGGTTTGATAATACCTGTGTTGATTGTTTATATTGACACTTGGATTCTATGCCACGATATTGCGAAAGATTTAGCGTAAAATTGGTCGAAATCTATCCAATCTTTGTCCCATAAAAAAGTAAGAACTTCTCACCTTCATAACTAACTTTAAATGGAGATTGGTCATGCTCGACATTTTTTCCTGCACCGGCCTCGTTCCAGCCTCTACGTGTCTGTTATACTTCAGCGCTAATGAGCACCTACCTTCAGTAGAGCTCAAAAAACAAGCTTCCGCGCAATTCAGGTGTTTACATTTCAGAACATTAGTTATAACAGTTATAAGTTAATCCATACTGCGCGCGCACCATAAAAACATTATCACCACGTACTTACGTAGGCTAGGTTTACACAACGCTTTATCAGTGGCCGTGTGTGTGTAGCAGTGTTTAGCACACAAGTACACAGCGCTGAGCAAACACGTGATGTTTGTTTAATATTGTCGCCAAAATATTGTACAATTACAGAGCTGTAAATGTTGATTGAGAATGTCCTTTGTTGCATTAATTTTCATTTCCTGCCTATTAAACTGCGTATCTTTTTAACCCTTTCAACGCTAAAGTCTAGTCAGTGATATATGTGACAAATCAATTTCGTGCCCGCGCCGCCACTATCTGATATAGAAGACAAATAAATCGATTAATACAAATTTCTATTTTTATGTCAACCCACACAGTTAACGATAAGAGTATTGGTTCGTGGCGGTGGTGTGAAAAAGGGGTCAAAAGTTTGACTTCAAGAGAAAACACCTTGTGAGATTACCAAGATTCCTATTCACTTCTTCTGTATGTTATAAATATTTAATCAATACTAAACTGGTTCAAATCTCGTCAAATGACACCCATGGGACCCACCTTGGATCGTTATAGCATGATCAAGTCAAGCGCAGTGGCGCTTGGCACACGAAGGGAATGTAATCCGATGTTGTCTATAGCTGCTGCCAAACCTTCGGCATGAAATAATCTCCATTGGTCGCTTTTCTAATCACACGGAAGGGAGTGGTCTAGTTTAAGACAATACCTTCAGACCAGGGGCCTTCTTACCGTGACTGTTAAAATGTCAAGCGTTCGAGCGAGAAAGAAAATTGGAGCTATTATACATCCCATATAGCTCCAACAGTGCAGATTAGGTCGTGAAATGGATAGATAGCGCTAAGAGCTCGTGGTAGGTCAGCAGATAAAATTGCTTCACATCTGAGTGGCTTCTGCAGCTTAATTACCAATAGATACATCAATCTGGCGTCAAATAGGACCCAAATACTAAACTGCGATGCGCCAGCTCATCATTAAAGTCTACAAACTCGCACGACGCATCGCAAGAACCTTCCGAATTGATTCTCATCGCACAGTGTATGGTCCGATGATGGACGAACCTGAACCAATGCTTTGCCGCACGAAATCGCATAGCAGAAATCAGATTCGTCTGGAAGTCCTTACTTCGATTCAAACTCAATCGATAGCTAAGCACGCTTTCAAATAGCTCTTAATTCCTGTCGAGGTTACGACGACAACGAAAACCTCAAAATAGTTCCGACAAATGGAAAATTAACCCCAGCTGAACCCTGAATTCCTGAATATCATCATAAGATATTACGTGAGTAAGACCGGGGATAATACCGTCAGCAATTGAAACCAGAAATGTTTACCTTTCAACAGAGACAACGCCTGAACAAACATACCTGATCAAACTAGCTTGCGAGTTTACACAAAGTATTTGAACTGAGCCGAAAAATGCTCTATCTAACATAACACAAGAGTAGATAAGGATGGGAGCATTGTCTTAACAGCGAAGAGTAATGTACGCGGTATCAAACGGTGTTTGAATAGGATTTTTTTCCAACAACATTCATAAGTTAAAATATAATAGTCAATTATATAAAGTGTGTAATTGTTAGTTTTCCCTAATAAATAAAATAAAATTAAAAAAAAACTGCATGGAGTTCCCATCCCAAGGATGTCGGAAGTATTGTGAGAAATTGCCAATGGAGTATGCACCCTGTAATGTATGCTACCATTCATATTCATATGAAGGATTCCTTAGCCTACGCCTATTGTCAGGCTTCCATCGAGCAAAAGAATTGGCATAACCCTCATTAGTATGCAAGACGGGCTCCTTTGTGATTGAAGCAGCCCCACATCAATTCTTATTCGAAACTCTCACCTACTTGCATGGGAAATATTAGCGGACTTCCATGGGAACAATAAAATAAAATTGGAGCAGTTCATAACCAAACAAAAGCGTATAAAGTGTTCATGAAAACAATGAAACTGGCTCATTTCTACGAGCTACCTAAAACTGAAATAACTTCATAAATGTCCGTCACTGTAATCTGAACTACAATTTAAAAGGCATTAGTCGTAAACTTCTTTAGTGGGTGCCTTAATTTGGCTGGCGGATTACAATGCGGTGACGTCACCGGCCCGAGCGATTGGAAGCGACACGCTGCCGTTACTTTACAGACTAGAAATTGACTTTTTGTTGTGAAAGTTTCTGCCAATTCGGATGCAGTGGAATGATGACTTTTGTAACTGTTTGTGAATCAACTGTTATTTTGTACCCACACATTCAAGTCTCGTGTTTTTGCGGCTAGAACGTCATATATTGACAACGGCAAGAATATTGGAAAAAAACTCACAAACATGCTTCCTTACGTATTATAAAACTATGTCCCCCACCGCGTCTGTTTGTCTGTATGAACGCGATAAAATCAAATACTGAACGAATTTACATACTGTTTTCGCTAATAGACAGAGTGATTCATGAGGAACGTTCAGGTGTATAACATGGTACTTAAGCAGAAAATTCCAAAGCTTTCGAACACCTGAGTGAGGCCGGGTCCCACTAGGACGGTCCGCTACTACAGAATAAAAGAGATAAATCTAAAATGTGAGTAGACAAACAATAGCACGACATGTTTACGGATTTGGCACACTGGCCACGTAGGTTTTGCCCGAATGACCCACAGTATGTAAAAAGTGGGCGGAGACCCAATTTTGAGCCATGCACGTCACATGGGCATTGTTTGTGTGTTTACAAGTTCGGTGCACATCGGCCGGCCCTGACATTTTCCTTATCAAGCCGATGTCGCCAATATTAATAGATTAATAATGGTGTGTCGATTAAACGCCTCATCTGTACGATATGAAAGCAAAAACGAATCGACATTCCCAGCGTGATGAACAACTCGTTTTTGTATTAAAACGTTCCGTTTCTAAACAGATAATTTTATGCGAGATTTGATTTAAATATTTAAACTCGTAAAAAAAGTTTAATGCTACCACGTAATAACAATTTAGTGCTTCAAGATCACAACATCCTCTCATCAGATTTTAAATATATTCAAATTACATAATAATACAGTCGGGCAAAGGACAGACTTGTGGAACCTGTTTACAACTGCGTCGTGCTGGGCACAGTTTGCATGACAAAAGGGCGAGATGCGAAAGCTAATTAGCACTACAATTGTGATCTCTTTACACTTGTAACACAATACCTCGTTTGTAACTAGACTGGTAATTGTTCAGTGTCTATTCACACAAAGTGCGACGTTGAAGAATTACAGAGAGATAGAGGTCTGTGTAGCCATACGCAATGTGACTTGTTTGACATTGAAGCCGATAAAATGTACCCAAATAGATGTACAATTAGTTTGTTACCAAGATTTATGTACACAATCCAGCCCAGCAGAATAAATTGGTTGGATAAAATAAAAAATGTAACCCTTGTTTCATGCAAGTATTCTTTCATCGTTATTTTATATTATCTTGTCTCACCCTTGTTTCTGTCGGAGTATAAACTAATAGAAGGTAAAGCCATCGGCTGCACGACATGGCGGGATGATTACGTACGGGGGACCCAATCGCTCCAATATCGATTGGTACGTCTACATCTCGTTTTTCGATATCAAAGTATCGTACTGAAGCATAAAATAGTCATTTCCAACGAATAATTTAAATGATAGACGGTGTTTGATACACGCAGTAAATTAGGCTCATTTTAAATCCGATACTAAAACATGGTACGTCTACGTACACGTAGGTATCATGATTTTATAGCTGTTGATTATTATCATTTTCGACTAATATAATATGGCTCATTCATTATAAAGGATATTGTGCTATTTTTTCAAAGAAGCTGATAGCTACGTAGGTGTATAACGATAGTTATTAATTTAATTATTTCAGACATTGTTCTTATGTACACAAAAATAAAATCAAGCCAAATAAAACATTACAAAAGTAGACATTAAAATTACATACACAATGCCCAGCTACCACTTACACTGTGCAGACACACACGCACATAACGAATTACGGCACACACGACTGTTTGTCCGCCATCTTATAGTATGTCAACTCAACGCACACCACCGCAGCCGTTAATACAGGTGCAGGTACCTACGCAATCTACTCCGACCTTTTCCCATTTGGAAAACGCAATTCATGACAGCTATGGCTCTGATACTCAATTAGATCTCTCTTTAAATCAGCGTGAAGAATCACAAGAAGCGCGTAACATCACTAGGAGATTTAAGAGGAAATGGACATCCAATGAATCAGCTGATTTACAAGCATCCGTTTCTGAAATCAAGGCTATGTTCGAAGGTTTTCAGAAAAAACAAAATCTGAAATTAGACCAACTCAATTCAGCCATGCACACTATTCAGGAAAGAACTGAGGAAATTAAGAAAGCCTTGCAATTTGTCTCTGACAAATACGACGCTTTCTTAGAACGGATGAGTGGTTTGGAACATGAAAACTCCAAAAATACTAAAACAATTGCTTACTTGGAGTCGAAAATTGAGTTACTGGAGCGTAATTCCCGAGCGGCTTCGGTTGAAATTAATAATATCCCTAAAGATCGTAATGAGAACAAAGAGACCCTACGAACCATTGTAAAAAACATTGGAGAGGTCATTAGTCAGCCCATAAGCGATTCTGATGTCTACGATGTATATCGAATAAAAACAAAAACGGAAGGTAGAAACCCTATCATCGTTCAATTTACTACAACGTTTATGAAGAATAATGTGATTAAAAAATGTAGAACGTTCAACAAGGAAAACAACATCAAGTTAAATACTTTGCATATACAGTTGGCAGGTATACCATCCCAGTCCCAACCAATTTATATTGATGAATTTTTGACAACTACTGCCAAAAAACTTCGATACCTGGTAAAATGTTTCAAGAATGAGTATAATTATCATAGTTTCTGGAACTCATACGGCAAGATTTACATAAAAGAAAAAGAATCGTCTCGTCCAATCCGAATTGACAGCGAGGAAGATCTTCATAGGCTAAGGTCTAAATGACTTGAAGTTGTACTTACCTTCATTTTTTATTATCACCTGTTTGCACATACCACCGTCATTTATTATTACCTATTTTGTAATCTACTGAACATCGCTATTATAACAACATGCACTCTAAACTTCACATTTATACACTTTTTCGCATACTTCTCACGAATAATACTAGTCTATAAGCAAATAAAATATCACTACAATAGAACTACTGACATAACAATTATACTCAAAATTAATATTGTATGTTATTTTATCTCAGAGAGAACTTTACTAATCGAGCGTATTTGTTTACAACGTCAACTCATTAACGATACACGGGCCGTACTTATTCAACAACATAGTAAGCGTACTTTGCTGTCAAAAATTATTCTGCATACCCTACAACCGAGTTTATACTTTTATAAAAGTACCGCCTCCGCGGATATACTCCATAGCGTCGCCAAACTATTCACTGCCTTATCACATCTTGCTATGATACATTTTTACACATCTCACATGTATTTATTATGGTGTTTACTTAAAATGCTTTATGATGATTTGATAAGTAATCTCAAACCGCTTTCTGAACACTATTTTTTTATTGAAACTTATTACATCAATCGGAATATAACGTCGCTATTCTTTAAAATTAAAATTCAATAGCACGAAAGACTTAATCTCAGACCTGGACAGCATTACCGTTGCACATTCGTCGACTTGTGATATTGACAATTGCGTTAATATTATAACGGATTCCAATCAATCACTTAAAGTTATACATCAAAATATCAGAAGCATAACGCGCAATACACCTGGTTTGCTCACATTATTACAAAGATCGCAAGTTGATTGGGACTTCATTGTGTTAACGGAATGCTGGCTGTCTTGTGCTCAACGCATTCCACCGCTTGACGGTTATAATTCCTACCAAACTAATAATATCTTAACCCAAAATGAAGGGGTGGTTATATATTGTAAAAATAACATTAGCGTATCCGTAGAGGAACCTAATATTTCTGATTGTAACAGTCTAATGGTCAAGATTGATCATAGTACAGCGATGCTAGCAATTTACCGACCTGCGGGGTACAAAAAACTTGAAAACTTTTTCTCATCTCTCGAACTTTTTCTAAATACAAATTCTAATATAAAAAACTTTATTTTAATAGGGGACCTTAATGTAGACATAGCAGAGACTAACACAGACTCAAATTCTGCTCATTACCTTAATCTGTTAGCATCCCATGGCATGTTGCCGGCTTATACTATCCCCACTCATAAGAAAACATGTCTTGATCACATTATTTTGAAAACGCGACTTCAAGCTTCCTGTTATGTAGCTGAAACCTCCATCACTGATCATGATGCGGTAATCCTAATCATGAATTTTAATAGGCCTAAAAACAAAACATATAAAATATTTAAAAGTTTAAGTTATGAAAAGGTTGATATAGAAATTAAGGATATTAACTTTCATAAATTATATTCAATGACTGATGTTAATATTGCTGTTCAGTACTTCGTTGACACAATTAATAGAATTATAGTATCTAATACTCAAATTATCAAAACTTCAAACCGAAAGACAATCTCAAAGCCTTGGATAACACCTGGACTATTGCGCTGTATGAGGACACGGGACAAGTTGCACCAAAAAGCCAAACGGAATCCTAACGATCAAGTTACAGTCACATCCTATAAAAGATATCGTAATTTCTGCAACGACTTGTTGAAAAAAATTAAAAGAGAACACGACAAAATGAAACTTCAGATTGCGGCTAAAACTGATAACAAAAAATTATGGAACACAATAAAAGACATTACTCACACAAAAAACACGAAAAATGAGGCCTCTCAGCTAATCAACACCCTGGATCCAATTTCCTCCATTAATTTCATTAATGACTTTTTTGTGAACATCGGTAAAAACATCGCTGATCGCTGTAGTTCTGGTAGCACTACCTCAACGGTTACGCATAAACAATACCCGCACTCGATGGTTTTTCTACCCACCGACTTAGAAGAGGTTGAAAATATAATTTTAAGTCTAAGGTCTGATTGCGCTGTTGGCTATGACAACATCTCTTCCAACTTTTTGAAGAGATATAAGCAGGTCCTTATTTCTCCAATCGTTTTTATCTGTAACCTTGCCATTGAGTCCGGGAAATTTCCAGATGCGTGGAAGATAGCAGAGATTCGCCCAATCTTCAAAAGTGGAGACGGAGCCTGTGTCAACAATTATAGACCTATTTCCATCCTACCAGCTTTGTCTAAGGTACTGGAGCGGATCATGAAGGAGCGCCTGGTGGGCTACCTTGAAGGAAACTCGCTGCTATCAGCTTCACAGTACGGTTTCCGATCTGGTATGTCAACCAGCGACGCGGTTCATGATTTAACCAAGTTTGTTTCTGAAAAACTAGATGTTAACAAAAAGGTAATAGTAATCTTCATTGACCTCGCAAAAGCCTTTGACACGGTCTCCGTCCCACTGTTGGTGAGCAAATTAGAGAGCTTTGGTATAAGGAATGAGCAACTAAAACTTTTTTCGGACTATCTCACTAATCGATTCCAGAGGGTTAAAATAGATATGTGGACTAGTTCTGATCTTCCTGTCATCCACGGCGTCCCACAGGGCAGTATTCTCGGTCCCCCTTTATTCCTGACTTTTATAAATGACCTCGCTGAGCTGAATATGCCCAGCGGGAGAATCATAACTTTCGCTGATGACACAGCTCTGTTGTTTGAGGCTGACACATGGCCTGAAGTTTGCAGTTACGCACAAACTGGACTAAACCTGGTTCTATCTTGGTTGGCTACCAATAAACTTGCTCTCAATGTTGACAAAACAAAGTATATTTCTTTTTGTATAAAAAAACCCAATTATTCCCTGAATAGCCTTAAAATAACTGCCCACTCATCCTTGTGCTTGCAAACTCAAGGTTCTCCTTGCTCATGTCCCAATCTACAACACACAGAATCTATAAAATACCTGGGCGTCATACTAGACAATACTTTGAGTTTCCACCCGCACATAGATTCTCTTGCCAATAGAATCAGAAAACTGATCTTTGTATTTAAAAACCTCCGTTATGTTGCGGACTCAGGAATATTGAAAGCGGTATATTTTGCGCTGTGCCAGTCGCTTATCTCTTACTGTATAACTATATGGGGTGGGGCGACCAAAACGGTTATGCTTCGAATCGAGCGAGCGCAAAGAGCTGTATTAAAAGTAAGTAATTTTCTGCCGTTCTTATTTCCTACCAAAGAACTTTACGAGCGTACTGAAGTGTTAACTGTACGTCAACTATTCATTTTAAATACGATCCTACGCAAGCACTCTCAACTTACCTATAATCCTACCTTATTTGAAGGTAAGCGACGTAAACATGCGGTCTGTCCCACAGTCCGGTTTCATACAAGTTTTGCCCGTCGACATTTTGGTTTTCTCGGAAACTATTTATATAATTTAATTAACGAGATCCTAATAATTTATGCCTTACCAAAAAAACTTTGCAAAAAAAAACTCACTGTCTGGTTACAAAGGTTAGATTACGATGCCACTGAGCAGTTGCTCATTGTTCCCTCGTAACTTCGTAAAACGTATGTAATTATGTATAACTATGCACCCTACACGCACTCGCTCAAACTTACACCATCACACTGCAAGCACTTTTTATGACACTATCACACTTACACAATATCTACACTTCACTTTTTATTTTGTTTATGTAAAAGTAAAGTTATTTTTGTCTGTATTCTTGCTAAATTGTTAACTATGTTCAAATCTTTAAATGTTAACTATGTTTCAAATATCTACACTTCACTTTTTATTTCGTATATGTAAAAGTAAAATTATTTTTATCTGGATTCTTGCTAAATTGTTAACTGTGTTCAAATTTTTTTTTTTGTCATATAATTAAGCATCGACATTTTGGGGTGAGAGCCTGGTGATCCGTCACACAGGGTATCCTAGTATGGACTCCAGACTCTCACAAAGTTTTTATTGTTGCATTATTGTCCATTTTATGAAACTTTTGTATATACTTTGTGTAGAGTGAAAAATAAACTATTATTATTATTATTATTATTATTATTAATGTTACATACAAATAAATTAAATACACAATGTCATAGATATAATTAAATGAAATAATACACATTAACATACCAAATTAGACAAACACAATTAATACACACAGTCAAAAACAATACGAGGAGAAGCGCTAATACGAAGCTGCATCCATCTCTGCAACAGGGACAGGTCCCACCGCTCGGACAACGCCCTCAGGAGACTGTTTGAGCTGCTTCGTAGGCGGCTTGATAGTGAGGTGCTCCGCTTCCTTATGATTGCGAAAAAATCATATACTATCTAGGTACCTATAATCAAGATGATTTAGCACGATGATACATTTGCGTGGTTTTTTTGTGTAGTCTTGTCGTAAAGGATAATAAAACTGTGAATAAACAATGGTTACCTATGGCTGTCATCTCTAAAGTACTGGGTCCAGTACTTGACAGATCCGATAATGTCTGTGCGCAACTGATAAAAGCGTGATACACAAAAAGAAAACGATCTTTTACCGCACAAACCAGTGGTCACGTATATGAATTAGCTGGCAGGTTAAAGATCAAATACATTTACAACACTAACGACAGAACATTGAGACGTGAGCAAGCACTAAGGCAATCCTTCTAAAATCAACAATGCAAAAGGATCCATACATGCCAGTCCGGATGACGTAGACAGTGGCCATATAAAGTTTCCAGCCCAACAATACAATACGGCGCATCCGGGAGACCAGTAAATTAATTCGCCTCCAACAAACGGAAGGCCGATAAACGTGGCATGTATTCCTGCGATATAAAAGCATTATTCATCATACCCACAACATGGTGCGATCCGTTGATACTCCGAACATGAGGCAACTGGACAAATAACGAGTTATTTCGTGGTGTTCAGTCAGCCAAAGCCTAAACATCCGACTACCGGCTGGATAAGTAAATAACAAACGTTATATTGAGCTTATGATGCTCGATACATAAAACAGTTGCAATTGGTGCCAAAAGACACGAATAATTTAAAAGGAACAACACGTCTATATTATATCAAAGTAGCTTTACAGCACATCAAATCGTTCTGTAGTAACACCCCCTCTCGCCGGTCCTGTACCCACATGTCTCGTGGACTAGTATAAATTACTCCAGTTAATTATGTAAGTGGTACATTTAGTTTCGTGTTTTTTTTTTTCGACTCGCAGATGAAGCGTAAATTACAAAAGTCGGTAATAAATGCGGCGTTACATCGTGTTGTATATTATTACAATTTCATTCACTAGTCGCTAGTCTGAAAATAAAGGTGGAAAAGAGCTTGGTATCGAGGTATCACAAATAAAAAACCTAAAAACACTTACCGTTTCGATAAACTATCCAAACAAACAGTCTCCGTTGATTTAGCTTGCGCGATACCATAAACTAGACTTGTTCCAACAAACGTGTAATTTAGCTACTATAAGGCGGACTGGCAGTAAATTCGAGTAACCAAGATATCACTTAGGCTGTAGAGTGATTCCAGTTTCACCTCGCCTCAACAAGAACGACTCTGCTTTTAATCTACTCTATAAATCGATGCTACATAATGCTTGATAAAGATGGACGAATAATATCAGGAACTCTGCTTTTCCTTGGCAGAACATAGCAATTTAATGGCATCATATAATATCTGAAAATGGTAAATTAAGTGAAATAAAACAATTTGGCAATGCCATTGTGATGGGTAACATGAATTACTTATATGTTCTTAAGTTTCTATATAAGTAGTCTCATTTGATTTAGATCAATAAATATAATTTTGGGCAAGCTTCCATCCATAATGAACGTCGTCTGCCCGTTCTGCAATAATAATTTTAATGTCCGCCGTACTAATGGTGATTGTTTACATCACCACCGCATTTGCCCTTGGCAAATCGACTAGCGTACTAGCACAGTATTCGGACACACGCCCCGTGGGAACACCTTGCATATAGATCAAAACATTCGTATTTTTAGATTGACCAGCACGATACCAGTTAGCAGATTCGGTTTTTCATACGCCCGGAAACCCACTGTAATGTGACCACAAACATTTGTCACCGTGCACATTTTTTGTGGCAAATATCTACGAATTGTGGAATATCGCAAAGACCTTGCACTTGACCGCTTTTGTGCAACAATCAATTGGAGCTATACAATGAATTATTTACGTCTGATAGAAGTGTGTGAAGACCAATGTCAAGTGGATAATTTGCATTGGTTACATGACGTGTATCGCGCTGTTTTATCACGATGCGCGGATGCCGAGTCTTCCGGAAAATAAAACGCTGGATCGGCACAGCTTGACAAGCGCTCGTTACACTAATTTATTTTCGTCGTTACTAACAACAAGAATGTCTCGTATTGGCGGTAAACGTTGTGTAAATTCGCGGTCCGCTTTCAATTTTTTCTATTGGTATTATCACATCGTAAACACGTGTGCGTCAGCGCGAGTGTTTTCGATGATATCCACAAAGACCCTTGTCGACCAACAAGTCTCAACGACCTCCACCTTAGGAATGCTGAAAGGTCCTCCACCTTAGGAATGCTGAAAGGTCGTTTTATAGGATTTCAAGTGCACTCTCCTGCGCGCTCCGAACACGAGTGCACCAGAAATGAATGCAAAATTACGTCCGCAACTTAACAGGCAAACGTCGTGTGCTGTCCATCATTTCCTCGATAGTAAGACGACGTTACTAGCACACGTTGTCGGATGAATATTTTTAGCACATACACGAAAAGACAGCAAATTGGAGTAACAGTTCTCTAGTTGGCATGAGGCTTGCTGGTGATGTCACGGACACCGCGATAAGGAGTCGTTCACTCGTCAGACAGAGATAGCTGCCGCCGAGCGCTTCCATACCGCACATGCTATTTGCGGAACAATGCTAGCGAGCATCAAACTCGAATCTAACCGACGCCTACGATTCATCGACAGCTGACCACGACTTGTGTTGCATACGCAGATGTGTATCTCCCTCTACACACATAATCTGCGAAAGTAAACTCGTAATTGGCGTCCTTAGGGTGATTAATTGCGACCAGTAAACATGATTAAAGTAGCATATTAACTCCTGGGAGGCCCGCTAACCGGTGCAAACGTATTGTTATCTCCAAATAAAAACAAAAGATAATGCGCTTGAATAAAACGAGCACAGACCCCGTACTCTATGTTAATTCGCCCCAATTTCTCTTGTTGGCGCTGGTCACACATTACAGTTAATAGAGTTTTAAAGATCGCATTCCTACCGGCTGGCTATATAAAGAGTAGTCAGTGTGGTAGCAGGGTTGTCGGGTCGTCAGCTGAGAGAAGCGGGGGTGCGATCGATAGCCACACGTGTCGGGGGTAATTGGGCGACGAGCTTCACGCCCGCCGCTGAAACGTCGGAAAATATCCCGTCGCCCGACGGTAATCCCCCGTATTTGCGCTCAATGTTTGGATTATCGTCGTCCGTGTTTGCAATCTGGATTTTCCACGTTACGACCCGGTTCTCGTATCACCAACGTTCAGTAAACTGATCGTGTCCCCTCGTTATACAAAGACAATAAAAATGCTAATTTGCAATATAATCATAGGTGGGCTCGACCTCACAGTGTTCCAGTCCATAGACCATTATCATGGAGGCGAACGACCAATTAGCTCGATTGTATTGTGTCCATACGAAGCGTGTAGCTTCGATTGACCCGATACCTCGGCCATTACACTTTTGATTCTATTGAATATATGTCACATAATCGATTACTATATTACTTACTACCATTCGATTCATGTCGTGTTCCCTAGAAAGCTGTGTCATGAGAACTGATTCATTATTTATAACCGCGCTCGTCAGCTCGTTAGCGACCGGTTCGCTTTCAATCAAACCGGCTCGCGTGTCTCCGTCGTGCCCTATGTTTATTAGCAATCACTACCCATTTGCGAGTAACTTGACAATGACATCTGTGCTCGACGGACTCTCGGCTCACCTTTGATGTACGGCTCGTAAAACATAAAAGACTGCTCACAGCGCATGCGCCTGTTTACCCATCTAATTCGAGTTCACAATAAAAATAGGTTAGGGGCCGGTCAAGCAACTCTGCCTTCGATTGTACTGCGAACGGTCGCTGCGAACATTTTACATCGAACTCGTCACAGACGGTACACTTTCTCGTGTTACTACGGACCGGCTTAGTTTTTAAACACGAATTGTGATGTGAAAACTACTCGCGTATGTACATAACAGTCAAGAGTGAAACGTATACTGATTGAGTTTTGTATGTAAACGTGACTCTATCATTATGCTCTTATTACCCTGACATTGACATCAGAGGTAATTCTCGTATTTAAAGGGACGTTGGCATCACGTTTCATATTGACAAATTGATTATTACTGAGACACATTATATTGCGACATGAATTTGATCGTATTTATGTACAACAATTGGCCTTCAGATTAAGACGTCAGACATAAACGACCTTTTGTCTCCATTTAATATAGTGGCTCATAGAATACAAAATATACGATGTAAAAGAGAAGAATACTACCTACAGAATGATACAATAAAAATGTCGCCGAGCGTGCCCGTACCGAATCTGTTATCATCTCAATATTTGCTGGGTTCATTTGCTCTTATATTAATACAATACTTAAACGGCTGCAATGCTGTTGATCAAAATTAATGTGGGAAAAATAGGCGTTCAGTTAGGTTAGCATTTAGCAACGCAGTAATGATGTCATCGTTAACGAACATTTGCGGAAGACTACTCAAATAAAATACTTCGAGAACCTTTATCTTTACAAAAAAAAGTCTTATCGTTTCATTTTATTGAGTCATACAAAAATTAAAACAAAATTTTCAGAAGTCGATGAAAAAACATTTGTAATCTGCTCTTATTTACGAGTTATTACTCGTAAATATCTTATACAATTCTTATATTACTAAACGCAGCAGCGCACGATGGTACTCTGGCGCATTATTCGCCAGATAAAGTATAACAGAGATGTGATGAAAAATTTAGCATATGTGTAGTACAAAAACCAAAGCGAATGGGAGACACGAAATTTATGGGGAATACGTCAGCGAGTGAACTTTCGTCGCATTATTATGTATTAGCGTTTCTGCTCGGCCATTAATGCTAGAACTACATTGAGCACACGTGGGCCACGTACGCCGATCTGGGCGCGTCGGTCTCCATACATTTTATATGGCAACTGGACTTGTAGAGCTACATTAGATCCACGCCACGCGACGCGACTCTACGTACAAATCAGGCGTGGCCCACGTGTGCATCGGTCTAATATAGCTCCCGCTTTATTGTTCTTCCCGGGCGTATCCACTCAGGATCATTTATTTTGCTCGTGTCTTTGCGGTTAACTTTATTTTCAACGCGGCAGTTTACACCGCACCGTTATTTAGCTTGTTTCCTCGTTTTATCTAACACGTACCTCTATTTTGTAAGTATTCAAAGGTTTAAAGAGGACGTTTCGCGCTAACGGTGTGGCGTGTAAATGTTCTGCCCCGCAGAAATTCTCGCCCAGCTTCTGGTTTGTGTCGCGTAATTGCAACTGTGATATAAATCAACCAAGATGGCGGATAACTGATGACCGCACAAATTCTCGGCGGCATGTTACGTTGTTTTGGTGACATAGTCGTGGACATTTGGCTCCCCACTGCATTTCAATATTATGTTAACGTTCTGCATGTAAACATAAACACTAGTTTTACTTACATCCTAGTTATTCGCCATAAATAAACATTTATATATTTTCAGTGTAATTATCATAAAACCTTGGCGCAAACTATGGTGTCCCATGTATGTAATATTTAATGGATGTAGGTATTGCAAACGCGCATTAATCTCATTGAATGTTCCGGATGGTGGCTCCCATCAATTCGGTGATGTAATGTAACGAGTGTTTAGCAGGCAGTGTTGCGTGACAAACCGCAGCAGTATTGAATATACCGGCTTTGGTCGCGACCGCAGCCTACTGTGTCAACAGCTAGACGGAAGTTATAACTAAATTCATAGTGACATTCTAAAACAAGTCGGGCTTTGTATTGAGATACTTTATGTAGCCTGAAGTAGCCTGCTGATAAACGATTGGCTTTTCATCAAAATTCGACAATGTTGCATGTGCCACCTAGCACATATCTTTTTTTTTTAGGTGGAAAATCATGAAATAACTTCTCCCGGTCTACCTGAAGTGGGAGGGCGTGTCAGACTTTTACTGATGTTTTTTGGTTTGAAACCCACTTGTGTTTTTTGGTTTCCCTTTGCGAGTCTCACATATCTGGAAACAATAAAGTATCATTAACATAAAAGAGAAAACTTTGTATTGTTTTATTGTTAACGTATACCGTAAAATAGTACGAGGTTTAGTCATTGGTCGCGCGCCAAGCCGCGTATCGATCAAGACACGTCACTCTTACAACAGCAATACCTCCCCCGTACATTGTCTACATCACTGACCCACTGTCGTCCTAATTGCACGCTCACTGCCCTTTCAGATTCTGAATCATATTCTGATTTAACTCTATGGAGTTAACGAGACAAACTGCAGCCCAGCCGAGGTCGAAAGAATAGTTTATTTTGAGGAATTAAGTTGGAGCAATAAAACGCCCAGACACACAAAAGTTCAATTGTTTACAGTTATGAACAGACTACAAAAGAGCTGTAAAAAGACTGCACTTTCAAAACATACTTTGAACTATCTCTATACAAAGCTAAGGATAAACAGTGTTGACATGCCGCGTACCCACTCTAACTTGTCTGGAATCGCTGTGAAATTGCAAATGAATTTGCATATTCTGCTGGCGGCGTGCCAGCGTGTTTGTCGCGATTTACTCGCGTGGTCGAGCATGCGCGTCGGCCCGGAGCATCGCCCTAACTTACCTCTCGTTTACCTTGTTTATTTTAATAGAGAAAACGTTTACAAGCATGTTGCCATAGTCACCAACCCCCTGTCTGGCTAAATTGTAGATGCAAAACATATTGAAGTTCATACTGCAATTTGTACCTTTGACGAGAAATCGGCAACGTCTTATAAATCTGCACTACATTTTCTAAAAGCAAGTTACTTCTACAAGCATCGGATTTTGTTATCATACTACCGTTACTATATACTTTTAGCTCACTTACCTCCTAGAAGTCGAGTTTTGGCTGTTCCTGATTTCACCATACTCCTCGTAGACGAAGGACTAGGAAGACAGCAAATCGACAGTATAAGTGACGCATATTTACGAATCACTCATTACTTGGAAGTATCGATGTTATCATGCTGCCAACACTGATGCATCACTTAGTTTGCTTTTGATCTATCTCGAGACTGCAAGCCTGCCCTGCTCATCATAAATACGTCGGCATAACGCGAGCAGTAACCCGTGCCCCGTACACAACTACATGAGCCATCCGCCATTTACTCCGCTCTCGTAACTTCTTCCGCATGTCTCTCTAGCCAATTCTATTGTTACACTCAAATCTACAATCATTTACATACCATCGACCTACATTTCTTGACATTCTGAATTCCATATGATTATTTTATGACAGATTCAAATTGCTTTAGTTGTTCAAGTTCATCAATAAATGAAACTACGTAGATAGCGTATCGTATAAGGAATGTGTCTGCGGTTCGCTAATCGAGTGTTCAATGCTGACGCCATGTTGAGTCAGGCGTCCTTGCCAGCTCGTTTGTAAGGCTTCTCAACCGTCGCTCACGTTAGTTACGCCTAATTTGCCCGACGTTCAACTTAAGTTTGAATGATTGAGCTTTGCTATTGTTACATTGGTTTCCACGCACAAAACTAACACAATAATGTATGTTAGCTTCTGGTTTTTTTTTTTTTTAACTTTCATAAACGCTACCTCACTTCTAATATGACAATCCAGTTTACGAAATATAAAGAGTGATTTCGTTATAATGGTGATTACAAAGGCGTAAGCTTAAAAATAAATACGCTACAGCATCTCGTGTTAAATGCATTATCAAATAAAGTCCAATTACTCACCGGATTACTCACTTGAAATAATTGGAATTCGCAGATTGTCACATTTAGGAATGTCGCGGCCATAAAATTGTATTTTTCTAGTAGCTGGTTGATATAAGACAATAGGCCGGTTGAGTTCATCAGCAGATATAGCTGTGAAAATTTAGTGAACGTGGGGCGGCGTGGGCGCAATGTGTTTATGGACTATGCACGCCAATCTAAAACGGCTTAATCGAACTTTCCCGGAAACAACTGATGTTTACACGATTGATTTTAGATTGTTGGTCTGCGCCGCGCTTCACCGCCTTCCTGGCGACTTCTGTCAGACCACACTGAACCAATCCATTACAACCAAGATAACGTTGACGGCAAGTAACAAACTTGTTTGATGTTTACCAGAATAATTATGAAAGTGCGGACACTAACTGCAACATTGATTAATGCGCGGAGATGTAACGGAAAGATAAACACATCATAAATTATAATAACCCGAAACCACACGGGCCCTAAAACGATTTTAAATATTCGAGCAAGTAAATAATCATTGTTCCCATTAAACCGCATTACATGTGTTTGGTCATGTCCAAATATTTGTGTTAAGTACTACATATTGTAATAATAAACACAGATCATAGTTCCATAATAGGTATATTGCAACTGATTTTCATTCGTAAGATTTCTGGTTTTGGTTGAATTCTTACATCTGGGGAAGCATGCCAAGTGTGTGCGTTCCAGTGGGGTGGATATTGATCGTGTGTCAGTCGTGTCTATGCTGCCAATGGGGCCACCGCCCAGCGCGCATAGCCCGGCCTCGAAGACTTGAACGTGTGTAGCTAGTAACACAAGATTTACGAACAATCCAGACATTCGAGAGGCCGTAGATTCATTCGCAAATAAGACCTTGAACATAACAACTCTAATTTAAACGCTAATATCTCTTTTTTTTTGTATGAATAGTAACTTTGTTTGACAACTCCAGTCTTGGCTACGAGCAATAAATAAGGGAAAATTTCGGCAAGATGTTACTAGCTTGAATCACAATTTAGTGGAAAATTCTAGCCTTATCACATGAAATCAGCTCATGAATTAATCATTCCGCTTTATGCGATGATGTGATATCTGGCATCATAGGACGTGAGTGAGACAAGGTTATAAGTTGAGATGATAAAATACCATGTTAGTACTGAGGTGGGTGCTGTTAGGTTCCACAGGTTGACTAACAGTTTTATGAGTCGTTTGTTAATTGCTATGCGCGGAACAAAACACGGAACTGCGCAGTTCAGTGTATAGGACTGTATGTTATGGAGAGCGGGAAAAGCATGTCTTGATTCCACCATCTTTCTACAATCGGGCAACCGGACGGATGGCGAGTATCCACCCTTACGTTGTTGAAACCTCTACGGTCTGGACTGACGAAGCGTTTCACCTCGTCGTTTATACCGCGTATATCGAAGGACAGGCCGGTTGTTCTAGACTGGCCTGTTGCGGTCTTCTACGTCTCACCGTCAGCGATTGCATCACTGCGTACCATCAGGTGGAATGGCAATCAAGCTCTAGTATATACCTATCTAATAATAAAAAAATGCTTTGATTCATTTCAAAATGAAAATTTAATTCACTGTAATTTCCGTTTCCCGTAGAATTTATCAAGAGATAAAGCGTGTCCAGTATGGTCTCGAGCATACATAATACAAAAGGATCCGGTTCGTTGTTGACACACAAGCTATACAAGATCACAACGTGACTCCGTGAACGCGTATACCGGTCTGGTTCGATGTTACTTTGGGTGATCATACTGGCATAATCGAGTTTGCAAGAAGTACAAGCCACATCTGCAATCCATGTAATTACAAGTTCCAAATAGACTTACAGCAAAATTAAATGACAAAAACGTTAAATCAGGAGGTTAATAATGACAAGCATCTTTGATGATATTAATGCTGCTAACGCCTATTACGACACCTACAGACAGCTAGATTATCTACGATTTAAAAGCATAAGAACAACAGATTATCCAAAGTTACTAGTAGTACAACATTACGGGCGTGACAGATTTACAGCCGACAATTAACGGGAGAGGCCCAGGTGTGCCAGTGCGAGGCAGCCACCGAGCAGAAAGTTACAAAAGATTCGTACAGGGAGGAGACGGACCTCACTCGTAATTTATAGCAAAATAATAAAAAACACATTACTCGCAAAACAGATGGTCGATGGGGATTAAACGCAACGCGATCGAACACGTTCCGGACTCCGTACGGACCACGTGCGAAGACGCAGTTGGAAAGCCTCCCACAAGGTGGATTGATGACCTAGTGAGGGTCGCGGGAATCCGATGGATGCGAGAAACACAGGACCAGTCGTTATGGCGACACTTGGGGAAGGCCTATGTCCAACTGTGGACGTCTTTTTGATAAGACGATGATGATGATGATAAAAACACACACATGGTAAAATTTGTCACCAGTAAATTAGAAAAGTATGAATCCAATTCCAATATTTATGGAAACGTAGATTTAGCCCACGACTTCGTCAGTGTGAATTTCGTTTATTGCGGACGTGAAGTCGAAGGTAAAGCCAGATAAAAAGTAGCCTATGTCCTTCCCTGGTGTCCAAGCTTACTTCGTACGAAATTTCATAAAAATCGATTCAATGCTTTAACCGTAAAAGCGTTGTTACGGCTTGAAGTAACTCTGTCTGTTGACAGACAGAGCAGACAGAGTTACTTTCATATTTATAATATTGGTTTCTACCATTCAGTGTTTCGGTTTCGCTGACAAGAAAATCTAATTGAAGGCAGCTGTGCCTTCCACGTCTGTTTCTTATCAAACAATCCAAGTTCGCCTTCTGCAGTCTTTCAGTAGCGCTTGTAGCGAGTATGCGGCATGCATTCTCCGAAGCTCACCGTGTTTCGCTTGCAGTTCTATTATTAGTCCGCGAACCACCTCGGAAAGGTTAAACCCAGAATTAGATGGGCCAAACTTAACTCGAACTTATTTTTGCAACGCCTCGGCCGGCTGTTCGAGCGCGGAAGGAACTGATTGAGATCTAGATTCGTTTTGTAGTTCAGGAACTTCGTGGTGTTCAGCCGTGCTTGCGGACGGACGGGTCTGGTTAGATAGTAAGGATGTTCTAATTTTTTGCTATTGCGTTGCGAGGGATAGATATCATCGAGCTTCGTATAACTCAAGATAGAAAAGGGTTCACGACGTCTGCTTTAATCATCTCAAACCAGCTCGTGATATTTAGTCTTGCGTATAGACAAGACCATGATGAACTACTCAAACAGTTTTTTTTTAAATGTACATAGTAAAAATATAAATACCATCACAGTATCCATGAAGTAGAATTTTAATTATCGTTCTGCAAATCCTTAATTCAACTATAAAATACCCAACTTTACTTATTCCCGTCCGTTTGTTGATAACGTCGATCAAAACGGAGCGTTTGTATCGTCTCTCGTTGAACCGCGCCACGTGTGAAACGGCAATTATTCGTTTTTGCTATAACATACTATTTTTATTACGTTTACCATAGTAATAGCAGTTTGAAGTATAAATAAAGTTCGATTCACACGTACGCGAGATACTGACGGGATACTTTAAACAAAACACGATGATCAAACAAATGAAGTGAAGCTATAACAACATCGCTACAGTGATGTTGCTATAGCTTCACGTACGATGGCTGAATAATGAAAAAAAAAGATAATAAATTGTAGCTACTGTAATTAAAAAGCAGGAAAAATGGTTCATTATCTACGACCATTAAAATAGCAATTTATTGTTAAATACTTCGTAGAAACCTACGTAGTGTCACGTGCTTTAAGATCCATTTATTTAAACCCATTTTAACAGAGGATATGAAGACAGAAATATTTACGTTGTTTAGAGGTTTGAAGTCAAAACATTTGACTGAAGTAATGGTAGGAAAAATGTACGCTAACCCGATTCTATTGATTCATAGCGTCATAGCGAAGTTTGGCTGAGCCACTCCAAATACTACGACAGCCCGGAATATACAAACATAAAATCACGCGGTTTATTGTTTGTTCGATTTAGCATAGGATCAATTAGAAAATCCCACGCTTGTCATGAAGGTAATAAACAATACCTACTAACCAGAGAAGCGCCAATGTCTACGAGAAATTTGTAAAAAAAAATCGATGTGCTGAAACCTACAAAAGTGTAGGTAGTAGGTACCTATTTGTGTTAGATAAGGCGCCTTAAATTTATTTAGTGATGGAAATCACTTGGATTTCGTTACGCCTGACTTTCGTAGCGTTCCCTAACGCCAATATGCTATCATCGAAAATATTTGTTTTTTTTACGCAGCACTAGCTACGGCTATAAAAGAGTTCCAAAGATATTTATTATTGGAAATTACCTAGTTACCTACTGATCAAAGAAGCTGAAGTAGACCAACAAGGAAATTATTAAGATTTATTAAATTCCCAGACTATTCTGAGCATGTTTCATATGTTGTAAGATCGTCTCATTCATAATGTTTTTAAATTCATGACGTATCACTAGCACATCACAGCTTGTACCACGAGGTCGTCAGACAGTACACAGATCCAGTCATATGATAAATCTATGTGTTTATAAGTCGCCATGTTCGTGGAAACGGCAACACTTGCTGTCAAGCAAAACAAACAAGCGTCGTCGTCTGCGCGAGTACGCGTATACTTCTCGCGTCTTCGCGCATTAACGACTAATAACAATTATACTGTTCATTATGTACTTTTATACATCGTAAATCTATTCAACGGCCCCTTGATCTTCATCTGATGCGAAAATTTCCATTGATTGTTTAATCTTAATCTATTTATCTGTAGGGCGCACCTGTGTTTCAAACGATTCCTTGTTTATATTTGAGATGAAATGCTTCACATTTTTTACTACTTTTTCTGCCAAGTCGATAATGTAGTCGTTTTATGGATTTCTTCTTGGATTTTTTTGAACTGAATATATTTATTTAATTTAGGATCACCTACGAGTGTTACGAAATAATAAACCTTACAAAAATAAAAATTGGTACACCTAACCTTATCCTATAGTGCACACTCAATTATAGGCAACCACAGCTTATGCATATCAGAGCGTAAAAAGTAAAATTAAATAGCTTACCATAATTATGCAGTTGTTCTTACACACATGAAATATTTTTTAAAGCGAGACAGCACACGCGTGAACTGCTCTGGTTTGCATCTAAATACTTGAGTTAGATATGAGGTATGTGTTAGCGAACAAGCACTAAAGCAATTTTGTAAGATTACAATTCTTGAAGTCTTGATACCGATGTGAAAACGAATATCAAATTAACATATACCCTTTTCAAATTCCAGGCAACGGCACGATAGATTTCCCCGAATTCCTGACGATGATGGCCCGCAAAATGAAGGACACGGACAGTGAGGAGGAAATCCGTGAAGCGTTCCGCGTCTTCGACAAGGACGGCAACGGGTTCATATCCGCGGCCGAGCTGCGCCACGTCATGACCAACCTCGGCGAGAAGCTCACCGACGAGGAGGTCGACGAGATGATCCGCGAGGCCGACATCGACGGCGACGGACAAGTCAATTACGAGGGTCAGTACACACAACACACGCTTCGCCTGCACACCACGCCAACGCTACGCTCCAGGAACAGGGAACATGTGACGCCGCTACTTACCACTTCTTACGGCCGATTTATTGACACAGAATTTGTTCCTGGAGTGTCAGTTTATGTGGATCTTTTATTAAAAAAAATTTATCACTTCATTCACGTTTAGTTTTTATAAGTTTGTAACCGCAAAGAATTCGCAGTCACTATGACGCATGACAGATCCACAAAAAACTTTGTGCCGTCAACATATCAATGTTACACACTCGATGTGATTATTACTACCCTCTTGTGTGATAGTACTCAGTATTATAAGATAACGATACTCATACACGAGACTCCAGCATGTAATATGTAGTACGTGTTCACACTAACAGTTGGGTTTGCTTGTTTCCAATAGGTCCATTTTATTTAAAAACTGAACACAGTAAATTTGTCTCCATATAAACTGATATTCATTCAGAAATCCGAAGTTACTTATTGAATCCCTGCAATGTACATCGTATTGTAGTCGAGTAGTAAGCTAACTGGACGGTCACGTGGTCTGCAGTCTCATGATTGTGGATCTTTGTATTTCAGAGTGGTATTTGGATCACTAGTTAGATAGTATCGCTGTTTTGGATAAGCTTGCCGTTCCGTTGTGCATGGATTCAGTATAAGGAGTATGGGAAGATAGGGCTGGACAGGCCCACACAACCTCGCCCCGGGGCGCCCGAGCGCGTGGCGAGCATGCTCTCCGAGTACTCGAGCGACGTCTGCTCGCCGCACGCTCTCGTTGTCTTTCTCCGCGTCCCCTGTATGTGCAGTTTGTATTCCATCATCCGACCGAGCGTTCTCTCTCTTGCAGACTTCCATGCATTCGCCAAAATCATTTTCGATCGCGGTGACGGCAGCCGTTAGCGCACGGCCCGCTGCCACACTTGTGATATTAGTACCGTAACTAACCATAAGAAAAGACTCTACGATAAAGCTGTGATCTCGAAACGATTTCCCTTAGTAGTGTGTAGTGATCGATGCAATGCAATGAGCCCAACGGCCTACGTCGAGTGCGGTACGAAAATAGGTATATCCCAGTGTTAATCTGAATGGTTTGCTGCTCGTTATTAACTGTTCCTTCCCTTGGATATGTTAGCTGGTCCCGCCACTCCTGAGCTGTCCCGCCCTCCCCTGCCCTCTCACTCTCACGTTGGGATCTCACACTTGACTATCGATTGTGTCTATTTACTCACTATTGGCGTGGCGGATCGTCTGCAATTTTGTTCTTACCTTCTACACAAAGGCGACAAAATTACACGCGTCCGCCTCACAGGGACATGTTCAATATTGTTTTCCTATTGATTGGTGCATGTGTCTAATATCTGTATAGAACTCTTCCTGTAGAAATACCACCTGGTGATCCGCCCCATTGTCCCGAGGAGACGATAGCTTTGTCCTCCGCTTGCGCGTTCCGTGTGCCCGGTGCTTTGCTCTCTCGACCACACTCGCTTGACCCACGAATACACCTCACTCACACACACACACCACACTGTGCCAAACAAACGAGCAGCAAACGATGACGCGCCGCCGGCGACGTGCGATCGATACCTATCATATCGACTTGATGTACATGACAACCATGTAGGCTTCGCACAACACTCGGGATATGTTCGCAGCACTGGTATCTAATCGAGTGCTTCATGCCCATCATTAATTATTACTTTATCAATAATGTATATTTCGTCGATATATCCAGAGGGTGGTATTTCACATAATCCCCTTGTAGTGGCATGATGAGGTAAAATACGGTTTATTAATGTTGTTCGTCGCTTCATCAAGTACATGCCTTGCTTTGTATATTTTGATTGTTCGTCGCAGAGGCATATGTTTGGTGTTGACTCGATTTATTTACTGTTACTACATCTAGTGGTTACCTGTCTAATAGCGGTTACATCTTTAGTGCATCTCTATCTCTGTCGGTTACTTTCGTTGTGTTAATGATGTTTGTGTTAACATTTTATCTTAGACATGTTATGCAAGGGTTTATGTGAAACTTTTCTTGTAAACCCCGGTGCGCCAGCGTATGACGCCACTAATGGCATTTTATTTCTTTTGCAGAATTCGTCACCATGATGACGTCGAAGTGAGCCGCCGGCTAGTGTGTGTGTAAAAAGCAGAGAATTTAAATATACATTTTGTTTCATGACACACAATATTACCATCGTATTGGACCTGCATTTCTCTAGTGTTTGCGATAAATTAAATATTGTCATCGTTTCAGTTGAATGATGTACTTGTAACGTATGCGCGCAGACGACGGACGCCGGGGGCGCGTCGCCCGATGTCCATCGCCTCCGCCTTCTCTTTTTATTTAGATTTTAAAGTATTCCGTTAATTTTACTATGTAAGAAAAATTTTAACTGTAGCGGTACAAAGGGAAAACGAATAGGTGTGCGTCGCAATGTGATGGTATAAGTCTCGGGTTCGTGTCGGCTCATAATTTATATTTGTGTATATTTCGGGCGCCCGCCGTCCTGTATGTGTGCGTGCGTGCCTCTGTTTGCGTCGCGCCCTAGTGTATGCGGTGCTAGCGTCCCGCACCTTTCCGATACATTTTAATGTAAATTTTTTTCAAGTATGAGATATTTATAAAGTACGTGAGGAATAAAAATTTAAAAAATCCCAAAAAAATATAGTGTACCCGGCGGACGGCCTCGGCCTCCGCTCCACTCCGTGTACATTATGATCGTAATAAATGTTTAAATTTAACTAACTCAGTAAACGAATAAATTAGATTTATTGGTACTGCATTAATTGTATCTGTAAATGACTTGATAAATATTATATTTCTATTGTTGGTGAAACTAATTCTATCGAAATGGAAAGTAATCCGCTCTGTTATTCTCTTACCACATTTGATTCATTCTGTTATTAAATTTTACAAAAGACATACTGAAAATAAATGTTTCTTCATTTTTAGGTCAATAAGCATCGGTGTTTTATTTCGCCCCCATTGATTTAATTACGTGTTTCTGTTAGATTGTATGACCTCACTCTTCCTTAGTTCTGTAAGAGTGTACACTAACGAGATCACACTGTTTGTTTGTGTACTCTAAGAACGCCTACACGCTGGCTGTGTTATGGTGGACTTTCTTAATGTATGTTCAATTTGTAACTTATAACGATAAAGATCTCATTGTCATGGATTTTTGTATATTTAAAGAGATGAATGATAATTCCTTTAAACTAAGGTAGGAGCTGTAAACTTTCAATGTGTGTTTAAACTGGGCTTATGGTCGTTGGTGTAGACCTTCGCTGTAACCAGAGTGGTAGCGATAAGTTTCGCGTGTTATCTCGCCAAGTATTTTGTATGTTTCGCGGCAAGTACGAAATGCGCGTAACTAAACGGTTTTTTTTTTTAAGAAACTAGTACTGAAAATTTTGACTTCGTTCCTATTGGTCGGCGTAATCAACGTATAGTCCGTTCCACACAAACTCAGTTTGTAGTTTGTGCGTGAGTCATGGCGGACATATCTCTTGTAGCTGAGCGTACTAAGCGCCCTTTGCAATCTACAGAAAAACAAATAATATACAATTTGTTTAAATCGTTTCATGAATCTTGTATCAGAATACAAGATTATTGTATAAGGATTGTATAATAATTATTTGATGTATGTGTGCATAATATATACATATACAATTCTATTGCAGTAATGATTTATTATTATTTATATAGGAAAATATCATAAAACGCGAACAGAAAATTTTATTACAATTATAAGTCATAAAATAATTATTTAATTTACTCTACATTTTAGAAGTACATATTCAATATGGACGGCCTTAACAATTTTAACACAAGAACAAAGGCGTTGGTCCGGCCCTGTCCAATCACTCGTCTCTCTGTCAATATCGGAAATGTGCGAGGGACATACTTAGTACCCGTTTGCTAAAAAAAAAAAGTATCGCCGTACCGCTTAGCTAGACCGTAACTTATCGCTTTTTTTTTTTGCGAAGTAGCTTGCGCATTTGCGTTACAAATACATCCCTCTCCATAACAATCAGTGGTGCATTGTATATGTTAGGATAACCAAAGAACGAAAACTCGATAAGCGAAAAAATTACTTTTAACGCGTTGTTGGTCCATAACTTTATTGTAGTACTTGAAAAACGGTCATGACGCCTTGTTTCAAATGTAAAGTCTCCACAGTGAAATTCGTGTCGCGGCTTCACAATATTCACATTCTGGACCCTGAATAGCAATACAAGTAAATAAGCCCGGCTTGATGTGAAAATAATAAATACCTCACATCTCATAATCTATATATATAAAAGGAGAAACTGACTGACTGACATATCAACGCACAGCCGAAAGTACTGGGAGTAGGAGCGTGAAATTTGGTACAGGTTTCCTTTTATGACGTAGGCGAGCACTAAGAGAGGATTTTCCAAAATTCACCCCCTAAGAGGATGAAACGGGGGTCCAAAGTTTGTATAGAGAAACCTAATTTTACGCGAGCGAAGCCGCTGGCACAGGCTAGTATATCATATATAATCATAACTTAGAACACAACAAATGAATTAAATTAAACCAATTTTTTTAAACTTCGCGCGATTACGCTAGGTTGCCATTCCGATCTCACTCTAACACTTGACAAAAAAAGAGATGAACACTAGTGTGTTGTTGCCTCTTTCTATCGCAGAGCCTTTGTATTCGGCTTGATATGCCATCCCACTTACCCCTATAAAAACAAAAGTATGACTCTGTGTGAGTAAAATTTGATACTGTGTACAAGTACTCATGGAACGTTTTTTATTTCAAAGCGAAATTTTACTACGCAAACTACGAGGCGCCCTCTATGACGCGTAAAGTAGTTCCGCAAACTACAAATAGGTTCAAATTTGCTTTGAGTTAGTTTTATGATTATTTATTGCTGTAACTTACTTGGTTTTGAAGTGATTAAAGTTTAATAACTTTGAAATGAATTCGGAAACGATACTTGTGGTGTATGTGTGGATAATTGGCCAGGTAAAGAGTTTGAGTTTTAGAGATAAATATGATCTCGTAACTTCACAAATATTCTACTATTATTTTCTATTCTAGGCAAACCTACCCCTGATTAGAATATTTCTCTGAAAAGTAAATCACATAATAAGCAGTATCTATTTTTCTCAAATGATAAGAATGCTTGGAATACATCAAGTTATAAAGACTTAATTACCTTCGCTGGTGCTATGAAAAGACATCAGAATTCTCAAAAGCACTTGAATGCTGTTATTTCATTCTGTAGTTTTGGTAAACCGGGAAAGAAACTTCTCGTGATGAAAGTAGGTAGTTGCATTCAATTCTTAAGTTGATCAGAATCTTATGTGTTGAAGAAGCGAAGAACGAAAAGCTGTGGCTGTTTAAATTGTAAGTATTTGCTAGTTATATTACAACTACACATTAGTTGAACTCGCAACTCATAGTCAACTGATTACTCTACCCTGCCCTACCCTACAAGTTTCATTTTGACTGCAAAATCCCCATTAGCAAAATGATCCGCCCATTTGTTACAAAAAATGTGATAAATGAAGAACCGCTCGACCGATTTAGTGCAAATTTTACATAAACAATCTACTAAATAGTCCGAACAAAGCCTAAACATTTGGTTTGTCCGGTCAAGACCAAAAAATGAGAGTGAAGGTACATAAAATCCCAACAAGCAGAAAATCAATAAAATTATTCAAAATACAATTATAAATAATATTCAAAAGTTCCCCATCATTCCCGTGTATGGAAAAAAAGTTATTCAAGGTCAAAGGTTAAAAAATGAGTTTTAGAGAGTCGCGATTTTCAGCAAAACTAAGTTTTATCATAAAAGACAAAAATTATAGATCATAAAAATGTCTCTATACTTTTTTTCCTACGAGCCACCGTTTCTGAGATATAATGATTCAAAGTTATAAAAGTTGTTTTAACAAAGGAATAGGAGGCGTGGCCTACTCGAGGTGATCGACGAAAAGACAATCGAAACGAAAGGGTTGTAACTTGGCTAGGGGGGGAGGAATGATGGGATTTATTATTAATTATTTTAAATAGTCCCGCTTTATATAATATTGTTCCATAAAAGCAGCTGATTTTATACGAAAATTGTAAAGTAGGTAGTTACACAATTACAAAATAATATTTAGATATTTTTTTGCTATTCGGAAAATCTTCGAAACTATTCGGGATTCAAACTATTTACATAGGTAGGTAAAATAAACCCTCGGTATGCAAGTAAGACTTGCACTTCATCGGTTTTTATATTTATTACTACTTAAAACAAAAAAGAAATTAAAAATCCTAATCCCTAACAGCAACCGTAGGGGCCCAGCAGGTTCGAAGCCTACTGGGGCCAAGGGTCTGATTCTGAAAGGAAAACTCGGCCCTGGTATGAAAGGCAACGAAGGAACAGGAGTTAGTTTTTAGTCAGTAAAAGTCTGGCACTATCTCCCGCTCCGCCCAAGAGCGCAGGATGTCATTGGATGATTTCCCACCGAAAAAAAAAACTAATTTCCCACAATTACCCTTTCCGATTCAAGCGCGTGTATATTCTCTGTGAAAGCACGCTCCGTATTTCCGCAAGGGCTATAAACAAGTCACAGAAGCAGTCTACAATTGAAGGTTACGGATTAAGATCCGTCCGTCCTGACTAAGCAAAATCACAGAACGTAAACTCGCGCCATTTCCTTTGGGGTAGGCTGATACTTGGAACGAAGCTCACGTAGCAGCTGGCGTTCTGAGTGAACAAAGTCGAAGGAGATCGTCAGTGACGGATTAAGACTACTTGATGCCCTAAGCAATCTACGCCTGTGGGCCCCCCTATCCCTTTGTCAACTAGAATCGGTCTTTAAGCCTTTACCGCCTAAAAACATTAGTTTTTTGTAAAATAAGATGATGAGATATAACGTACCAAGTGGAATAGGTGCGACAACAATAAAAACCAAAGCATAATATATTTATAAAAAATAAATTATGCTTAAAAAAATAAATTATAAAAAATTATGAATATTAATTATTAATAAATTATGGTTAAAGTATGAAATTGCCGATTTGTACTAAAATATTGAAATTAGTTTTTTTTTTCATTCAACATATTTATTTAATCAAAATAATTACCACTATTTATCTATACATTGCTGCCATCTAATAGGAAGGTAATTTATGCCTTTGCGATAGAACTCTGGTGATCTAGATTCGACAAACTGTGTGAAAGCATTTTGTACTGCCTCCTGAGAAGAAAACTTTTTATCAAGTAGAAAATTGTCCAAATCACGAAGAAAATGGTAGTCCGTTGGAGCAAGGTCTGCCGAATACGAAAGGTGATAAATGGTTTCTAATTGCAGTTCTTGTAGAGTTAAAATGGTTTCTCGTGCTGTATGAGGTCTCGCGTTATTATGGAGCAATAATGGTGAAGATTGATTCATGAGTCGGAAACAGCCCCGACTCATGAATCAATCTTCACCACTGCTAGTTTTGCTATCATTGTTCGGAGTTCGGCACAGTAAATATCTGCCGTTATTGCTTGACCAGATCGGAGAACGCTATAGTGAATAACACCATGCTGAGACCACCAATTAGTTACCATTACCTTTTTATTGCATTTACAGTCAAAAACTAAAATTTGATGAAGTGGAACTGATGAAGAAGACCAGAAATGGCCAACGGAACTTTATACTCACATAGTTATCACAATGAAGATAGTGAATCGACTATGACAATACAAATAAATAAATGGTTCTGAATAGTTCTGTTGAAAATGGTATCATCGAAGTGGACTGATGATGATGATGGAGCCGGAAGGTAGGCACTGGAACTCCGTAATTAATCAATGTAATCTCGCCGTGTTTGGGCTTATTGGTATTGTCATGAGATGCACTTTGGCTATAAGTTACTAGATGATGGAGCCGGAAGGTAAAAGGTAGACACAGGAACTTCATAATAAAACAATATAACCTAGCAGTGTTTGGGTTTATTGGGATTGTCATGAGCATAGGTACTCTGGTGTATCGCAACTAAAAAGTGTAATATACTTATAAAACTAAAAAAATATATATTCAGAAGTCGGTGTTAAATAAGAAACAAAAAATACCGAGAAACACCGACTTCCGAAATTAAAGTTATTTTGATCCTTTTAGTGTTTTTTTTAGCGTTACCTTTTTATAACAAAACGGCAATTTCATACCTTAACTATTATGTATGCATACAAGCCGGCCGGCACAATTACTCAAAAAACAAAACATTTGATTGACACAAATTTGCGGGGGGGCCGCGGGGTAGGGGTGGTTTGTCATTGGCTGATCGCAATTCCGGTGCATTTGAATTGCCGAATGCACTAGTGGGCAGCGAGTGGGTAAGCGGGAGCGGGGTTATGACTCTAGGCCGGACTCTATGTCAACTTAAAACGCGCGAATTTCCAAATAAGTCCTAGAAACTTTTTTTGGTGTGGTTTTTGGTGACATGAGAGTGAGACGTGATGCCTTAAGAACGGATTTTTTTTTGTGCTTCTTCTGGTGCCCCCCCAGACGTGATGCCCTAAGCAATTGCTTATTTTGATTAAGGGCTAATCCGTCACTGGAGATCGTTCCTTACATACAGTCTACTACATACCTACGGCGGGCCATAAAATCTTATTTAGGTGCATAGTCATTGATTAACTCATGTTTGTAAAATCCTTTTGCATAGGATTATGCATCATATAAAAAGTGTCTCCAACAACAATAACCAAGATTTATGTAACTCATAATATGATTTAAAAGTGTCCATGGAGTTTCTTGCACGTGCTTCTCCATAGAAATCTACGCTTTGGAACGTGCAATTTAGCTTCACTTGTATTTTTTTTTTGAAGACCGACATTTTGACAATTCAAAAGTGCCTGTAATTGGTCTATTTGAAATAAACGTTTCTGATTTCTGATTAAATCCGCATGCGGTTCAGCACTATCCTAGATAGCTCATCTTGTTTTCGTGTCAATACTAAAATTTTGCCCGACCATGATTTAAACTCGAGATGCACTGAATTGAATAAAGAGAATAAGGTTAATCAAAAAAATACTCCATCTGGACTCGTATCGTTAGCTCATTGTTGCATAAGCATAGCATAATCAGCCTTATAATGTTCCCACTGCTGGGACTCAGGCCTCCTCTCTAGGAGAGAGAATGGGCCGTAATCCACCACGCGGGCCCAGTGCGGGTTGGTGAATGTTACAAGTCTTCGAATTTTTGGTTCTAGGACATGCCGGTTCCCTCACGATGTTTTTTTTTTACCGTTTCGAGAGCAGCTCATTGTTGGCAATCTAACAATGAGCTAGCTACACGAGTCAATCTCGATGGGGACCTGACTGTAATAATCCATGAATCCAGACACACACATCACATTTGTATGTAGGTACCTACACAAGTACGAGAAAAAAAAATTCTTTTAGGTATCATGCATCCAATTCAACACTTAGATATTTTTAATTTTACTATAGTCTAAGTATTCGGATAGGTACCATAAATGCTTTCCAGTAATAAACGGACACGTTCAGTTTAGTAGTGACTAAACAGGCGAGCAATAAGTTTCGTGAGTTTCGCTACCCGTAGCGGTAGCGATACCGGCTTATGTTAGGGATACTCCGTAAGTCTGCAAGTAGGCCTTAAAGTTGTGTGGATCAGAATGACGAGTTGCAAAAATTCATATATTTTATGGTTATCTAACATTTACCAGAGGCATGAACCTTTAACGGGACCTCATAAAAATATAATGCATTATGTAATTAACGAGAAAATCAAGAAAACTAATTTTGACGTTTTCATAATAACATGATCATCCATCAAAATTAGAATCTTTTATTTGCTAAACCAGTTTATTTGCTTCAATATATAATTACATTTTTACACAATAATTGGAAATACTAAACATGAGAGAGTACCAAACAATTCATTTGATATGATGTGGATATAATTTTAATGGCACAGTATTACATGATCAACGACTATTTTTATCTATTATATATTTACTTGTGGTGGACTTCCAACGGCATGTGTGCTTCGTAAACGCAGAATTCATCGAGTGAGGTGAAAATCTCTGTTGAGGTGCACATGGTGCCAATTTATACCCACTACACGGTGGCAATGGTTTAGGTGGACAACATGGAGCCTGCCCAGGCTGTGGACACGGTGGACTTGGAGTAGGTGGACATGGTGGAGACGGTATAGGTGGTTGGCATGGTGGTGATGGGCTAGGAGGACACGGCATAGGTGGTGATGGGCCAGGTGGACACGGCATAGGTGGTGATGGGCTAGGCGGACACGGCGTAGGTGGTGATGGGCCAGGTGGACACGGCATAGGTGGTGATGGGCTAGGTGGACACGGCGTAGGTGGTGATGGGCTAGGTGGACACGGCGTAGGTGGTGATGGCCCAGGTGGACACGGCGTAGGTGGTGATGGCCCAGGTGGACACGGCGTAGGTGGTGATGGGCTAGGTGGACAGGGCGTAGGTGGTGATGGGCTAGGTGGACACGGCGTAGGTGGTGATGGGCTAGGTGGACACGGCATAGGTGGTGATGGCCCAGGTGGACACGGCGTAGGTGGTGATGGCCCAGGTGGACACGGCGTAGGTGGTGATGGGCTAGGTGGACAGGGCGTAGGTGGTGATGGGCTAGGTGGACACGGCATAGGCAGTGATGGGTTAGGTGGACACGGCATAGGCGGTGATGGGCCAGGTGGACACGGCATAGGTGGTGATGGGTTAGGTGGACACGGCATAGGCAGTGATGGGCCAGGTGGACACGGCGTAGGTGGTGATGGGCCAGGTGGACACGGCATTGGCGGTTGACATGGTGGTCTAGGGCTAGGTGGACATGGTATAGGCGGATGATATGGTGGTGGTGGGCATGGTGGTCTTGGGCTAGGTGGACACGGCATAGGCGGTTGACATGGTGGTGGTGGGCACGGTGGTCCAGGGCTAGGTGGATACGGCATAGGCGGTTGACATGGTGGTCTTGGGCTAGGTGGACATGGTATAGGTGGATACGGCATAGGCGGTTGACATGGCGGTCCAGGGCTAGGTGGACACGGCATAGGCGGTTGACATGGTGATGGTGGGCATGGTGGTCTTGGGCTAGGTGGACACGGCATAGGCGGTTGACATGGTGATGGTGGGCATGGTGGTCTTGGGCTAGGTGGACACGGTATAGGCGGTTGACATGGTGATGGTGGGCATGGTGGTCTTGGGCTAGGTGGACACGGCATAGGCGGTTGACATGGTGATGGTGGGCATGGTGGCCCGGGGTTAGGTGGACACGGCATAGACGGTTGACATGGTGGTTTTGGGCTAGGTGGACACGGCATAGACGGTTGACATGGTTGTCCAGGGCTTGGTGGACACGGCATAGGCGGTTGACATGGTGATGGTGGGCATGGTGGTCTTGGGCTAGGTGGACACGGCATAGGCGGTTGACATAGTGATGGTGGTCTTGGGCTAGGTGGACATGGGTTAGAAGGTTGACATGGTGATGGTAGGCATGGTGGTCTTGGGCTAGGTGGACACGGCATAGAAGGTTGACATGGTGATGATGGGCAAGGTGGTCTTGGGTTAGGTGGACACGGCACAGACGGTTGACATGGTGGTCCAGGGCTTGGTGGACACGGCATAGGCGGTTGACATGGTGATGGTGGGCATGGTGGTCTTGGGCTAGGTGGACATGGCATAGAAGGTTGACATGGTGACGGTGGGCTAGGTGGACACGGCATAGGCGGTTGACATGGTGATGGTGGGCATGGTGGTGTTGGGCTAGGTGGACATGGCATAGAAGGTTGACATGGTGACGGTGGGCTAGGTGGACACGGCATAGGCGGTTGACATGGTGATGGTGGGCATGGTGGTCTTGGGCTAGGTGGACACGGCATAGGCGGTTGACATGGTGACGGTGGGCATGGTGGACATGGGCTAGGTGGACACGGCATAGGCGGTTGACATGGTGATGGTGGGCATGGTGGTCTTGGGCTAGGTGGACACGGCATAGAAGGTTGACATGGTGATGGTGGGCATGGTGATCTTGGGCTAGGTGGACACGGCATAGTCGGTTGACATGGTGACGGTGGGCATGGTGGACATGGGCTAGGTGGACACGGCATAGGCGGTTGACATGGTGATGGTGGGCATGGTGGTCTTGGGCTAGGTTGACACGGCATAGAAGGTTGACATGGTGGTGGTGGGCATGGTGGTCTTGGGCTAGGTGGACACGGCATAGACGGTTGACATGGTGGTCCAGGGCTAGGTGGACACGGCATAGGCGGTTGACATGGTGGTGGTGGGCATGGTGGTCTTGGGCTAGGTGGACACGGCATAGGCGGTTGACATGGTGGTGGTGGGCATGGTGGTCTTGGGCTAGGTGGACACGGCATAGGCGGTTGACATGGTGGTGGTGGGCATGGTGGTATTGGGCTAGGTGGACACGGCATAGGCGGTTGACATGGTGGTGGAGGGCATGGTGGTCTTGGGCTAGGTGGACACGGCATAGGCGGTTGACATGGTGGTGGTGGGCATGGTGGACTTGGGCTAGGTGGACACGGCATAGGCGGTTGACATGGTGGTGGAGGGCATGGTGGACTTGGGCTAGGTGGACACGGCATAGGCGGTTGACATGGTGGTGGAGGGCATGGTGGACTTGGGCTAGGTGGACACGGCATAGGCGGTTGACATGGTGGTGGTGGGCATGGTGGACTTGGGCTAGGTGGACACGGCATAGGCGGTTGACATGGTGATGGTGGGCATGGTGGTCTTGGGCTAGGTGGACACGGCATAGGCGGTTGACATGGTGGTGGTGGGCATGGTGGACTTGGGCTAGGTGGACACGGCATAGGCGGCTGACATGGTGATGGTGGGCATGGTGGTCTTGGGCTAGGTGGACACGGCATAGGCGGTTGACATGGTGGTGGAGGGCATGGTTGTCTTGGGCTAGGTGGACACGGCATAGGCGGTTGACATGGTGGTGGAGGGCATGGTGGACTTGGGCTAGGTGGACACGGCATAGGCGGTTGACATGGTGGTGGAGGGCATGGTGGACTTGGGCTAGGTGGACACGGCATAGGCGGTTGACATGGTGATGGTGGGCATGGTGGTCTTGGGCTAGGTGGACACGGCATAGGCGGTTGACATGGTGGTGGAGGGCATGGTGGACTTGGGCTGGGCGGTTGACATGGTGGTGGTGGACATGGTGGTCTTGGACATGGTATAGGCGGTTGGCATGGTGGTCCAGGGTTGGGTGGACACGGCATAGGCGGTTGACATGGTGGTGGAGGGCATGGAGGACTTGGGCTGGGCGGTTGACATGGTGGTGGTGGACATGGGCTAGGTGGACACGTCATAAGCTGTTGACATGTTGGTCCTGGGCTAGGCGGACATGGCGAACATGGTTGATTATCATGCGGCACACATGGCGTACATGGTTGGTTATCATGCGGCAGACATGGCGAACATGGTTGGTTATCATGCGGTAGACATGGCGAACATGGTTGGTTATCATGCGGCAGACATGGCGAACATGGTTGGTTATCATGCGGTAGACATGGCGAACATGGTTGGTTATCATGCGGCAGACATGGCGAACATGGTTGGTTATCATGCGGCAGACATGGCGAACATGGTTGGTTATCATGCGGCAGACATGGCGAACATGGTTGGTTATCATGCGGCAGACATGGTGAACATGGTTGGTTATCATGCGGCAGACATGGTGTACATGGTTGGTCATAAGGCTCACAGGGCTGTCTGCTGGCTATCGCTATCTGCTGGATCATAACAGCAAGTGTTCTGGTGGGCCTGCCTGTCATGCGGCACGTGTCGAGGTAGGGAGGAGCACCCGAGTGTGCCACTTTGCCCACGCCGGTGATGTCCATGTGCACCCAGTCGCTGCAGATGAAGTTCTGGAACATAAACATAATGGTTATACTATTAGGATTTTTTTTAACCAAAAAGTCTCTGCCTTCAAGATACTTAACTTACCTTCAAAAAAGCGGCTCCAAGACATGGTGTCGCGTGTCCAGAGCCTTTGTTCCTCAAATCAACAGAGGGTTCATCTGTAACAAAGAAATATAATTGATATGAAGAACCCACCGGAATTGCAACGCAAAGGTTATACTTCCAAGATTCTTGCACGAGTGCAGCATTGCCGTGTAGATACAGCTAAGAAACAAGAAAAATTGAAATATCGTAAACCTAGGTAATGTCTCAACTGCATATTAGTATATACATCAAAGAAGATCTCGAGTGATGAAGTCTACGCTCCGGCCAGCACAGACCTAGATCCAAAACCCCGAGAGCTTTCAACTTGAACTCCACAATCGTTTCGAGTGCCTAGGAAGCTCCGTGAACGAATATAGCGATGGGTTCGTGGAAACTGTCCATACGATCGGGTCTAAGTTTTTCAAGACTCACCGTACAAATAAGAATAAGAGGCTCTCTGATCCAACCCTCGAACTAATGAAGAAGAGGCGCGAGATGATTCTGCAATCTTCAGACGATGCATGCGTATACCGGCAGCTCAACAAACAGATCTCGAAGTCTCTGAAACGCGACCTTCGCTGCGGTTTTAATACCGCAAGGATTAAAGATGCGATTGAGCGGAATTAGGGATCTAAAGTATTTGCACGAGATCTGTCTATTGGGCAAAGCCAGCTCACGAAACTGAAGAATGACGATGGCAGAATCATATCAACCAAATCAGAGCTTCTGGGAGAGATTGAGGCTTTTTATGGACAGTTATACATGTCTTTCACTAAACCCGCTGCAAATCTAGCAAACGACCGAAGCTAGATTGACTCGACACTATACCGAAGATATCCTGGACGACAGCCTGTACGATATTAGGATGGCTCTGAAGCAGCTGAAAAACAACAAGGCGTTGGGTGAGGACGGAATTACGGCTGAACTCCTGAAAGAGGGTGGAAAACCGGTCCTTAAGGCCCTTCAGAAACTATTTGATTCGATCGAGACTTGGGCTGTACTGCAGTCTCTCCAACGTATATATATATATCGAAGTACTGAAGTGTTTACATACAAAAACGCCACCATGTCAGTCCGACTACAAGACCAGACCGCGAAACCTATCCTCTTGCTGAGGGGCTTGAGGCAGAGAGATGTTATTTCTCCGAAACTGTTCACGGCAGCAATGGAGGATGTCGTCAAGTTTCTGGAATGGAGAGGGCTAGGCATTAATGTCAATGGCGAGTACATCATTCACCTTCGGTTTGTCGAAGACATAGTAGTCATGGCTGAGACTACGGAGGAGCTCAGTACAAAGCTTGATGACCTCAGTAAAGCTTCCGATAGAGTGCAATACGATTTAAAATGAACATGTACAAAACCAAAATCATAATGAACAGCCTTGTAGCACCCACTCCTATCAAGATCGGAGACTCTACACTCGAAGTTGTGGACGAGTACGGTTACCTGGGACAGACGGTCTAGTTGGGTAAGTCTAACTTCGAGAAAGAGATCAACCGTCGAATCCGACTCGGCTGGGTAGCGTTTGGGAAGCTGCGCGGTATCCTCTCGTCCAATGTACCACAGTGACTCATGACGAAAGTCTATGACCAGTGCGTGTTGCCAGTGATGACATATGGCTCCGAAACGTGGTCGCTTACAATGGGCCTCATCAGAAGACTTAAAGTCACCCAAAAGGCAATGGAAAGGAGTACGCTCGGAGTTTCCTTGCGTGATCGAATCAGGAATGAGGATATCCGCAGGAGAACCAAGGTTATCGACATAGCACGAAGAATCGCCAAACTTAATAGTATGAGCAGGGCACATTGCTCACAGAACGGATGGCAGTTGGGGCCGAAAGTTTCTGGAATGGCGACCACGTACCGGAAGACGTAGCGTTGGAAGGCCTCCTACAAGGTGGACCGATGACAAGGTAAGGGTTGCGGGAATGCGATGGATGCGATTGACGAAATGGTCTACCGGTAGGTATGCCAAGTTTCATTGAAATTCGTACAACTACTGGGGCGTGAAAGATTATCAAAAATACCACACACGTATTGACAAGACTGGAGTCATATTTCCTGACTTCTAACGACCTGTAGCTACTATCTGTAAATGATATCCAGAAGCAACGGCTCCGAAGCAGAAGTCTCGTTATATCTCGGCAAAAGATGCTTATACTTTATTCGTGATAGCATTAGACAGAAGTTAAAAAAGTTGTTTTAGGGTACACTTTGTAATAAAAGTACAATGTAATATGTGTATTGTGTTACAGTTAAGATTGATGCCGAATTTATTACAATCAACTTAAATACCAACTGTTATACTTAAATGAATTTATTTGAACTATTCATTTTCTGAATTTATGAGGCTTTTAATTAAATAAATTATTTAGTTCTTTACTTATACTACTGGAGTCCATTTTAAAAACCTGAAAGAAGCAGGGGTTGTCAGTACCTGAAACGTTTTTCATTATACTAAATAATATTAGTTATTTCTATTTGTATAAATGTTAAATAATTATCTTGTTGATATGCCATTTAAAAAAATATATTAACATTGTTTGAAATAAAGAAGTGTTTAGTACTTACCTTACAATATTCAATTCATCAAATTTATCTAAGTAGGTGATGTTAAAATTTTATATTGAAACCAATTTTAAATATTGTTTGAATTTATCTTAAAAAATAAATGTTGTGCACGCCTGCTTCTATGAACCTCTTTTGTCTAATACTATCGTGAATGGAGTATAGGTAACCTAGAAGAGAAATATGAATGTGTATTCATGTTCATATTCTTCAAAGTACACATAGAGTGCCACGCGGCCTCCGAGTTGTAGACTAGTGATAGTTAGGATGTGACTGACTCGTGATCTGCTTGTGGAAGTAGTGCCACAGCGGGAAGCGCCAGGGCCGGTCGCCCGAGGCGGCGCCGGCGCAGTGCACGGCGTGCCACGCGGCCTCCGAGTTGCTGAAGCAGCCGAACGCGCCGCCACCCGTCGCCATCAGCACGCCGTCTGCGCAATAACTTATATTACTAAAAATGTTAAACTAGGTTCACATAACTGTGTTGGTCGAATGAAGACGTGTTTCGTCAGGGTAAAACAAAACACTATCACCCGCTAGCTATACTGTTCCACCTTGCCAGCGATTTCATGTGTTTGATACTTTCGCCCCCTCGCTCTGTTCGAGGCCTATATTCGAATACAAGCATTATGCTACAGGCACATATTATGACTGTGTCATGGCAAACGTCAGATAATGGTGTATCAAGTCAGAGTCTGGTGTTTGGTATCAAGGGAATCTGTTTAGGCCTACGTCATATCGCAACGAGTTTTGTAGCCTTACCTGCGCCAGAAGGCGACACAGCACAGTGAAGTTACCCGAGCTTGACGCAATGATTAAAACGAAGTTCCATAATGTAATTCAGGGGTCGCTTCACGTGGGTTCGACTCTGCGTCAATATGCCTTTACTAACCGACATCGTCGTCATAATAAAACATGAATATGCGGTCGTTGCTGTTTATCTGTTCGGCAAAAAGTTGAAAGCTTGCCCGAGTTCAGGTTTTGCTGAAGAAATGAAATCGACAATCGCGAATTTCTGATAAAACGAAGCTAAAGTAAAGCACACTGGATCAGAGTTAAGTCGAAGCAACGTGTAAAGTGTCTTTGAAATGCGAGCATTCGAGTTAACTTCACGAGTAAATTTATTAAACTCATTGTCTACCTATTTTGTCTCTAATTACGATTAAAATAATTTTGAGGGTTTTTATTTGTTTTTGTACATCTAGGTATATGTTTTTTTAGTTATTTGTGTATGCCGCCGGATTACGACCATTTAAAGATACAAAGATACCCAAATGATTCCTTAGTACCAGAATAGGTCGTCGTTGACGGTTGATGGTACGACCTTCATAAAGTTGTAGATGTCACGTGAGCATAATCGTTTGGAGGAGCGACGTTTACGGATGGCAGTCTTGGGCAATCCGTCGAGTAGTTTTGATGCACCTAACGAGATCACTGGTTCTCTCGTATTACTATACATCTATGTCTGTAATTACTAAATTATATCTACTGTGAAATAAAGGTGATTGTGAAGTGAATTTTCGTTTTAATTCTACGCCATGAACCCTCTACCTAAAACTTTACCGATGGTTGCTGTGCCGTTTATTTATCGCAATCGCCTTCATTTATATAAATAATATTATATACTGTTCTAAAATAAGGTACATCCTGATTGGTAAGTAATATTTATATTAAGACATAATCGGGTATTTTACTCTATATGAGAAAAAATATATTATTAAGATAGCTTAGGTAAAATCCAGTCGGCAAGTGTTTAGTTTTAGTTCATAAAATAACAAAATATTTTTTTATACCAATTCAATTTAAAGTTTTCAGTTTTTATTATCTGTTCTTTATGGTCATGAAATAGTAGCCTGGTGGCTACATATACATAACATGGTTGTTATTACGTAATTCGGCTGTGTAAACTAAAGTGACAGCTGTCAATTGATCGGCCATAGTAAGCGCATTTGATTACACAGCCAACTGACGTCACGGCCACAGCGTAAATATGGCGTCCACTGCTTTCTACATTTTCATCAAATTACGCGCGAAATTTAAAAATGTAAATTTTAAATGCAATTTTTAGGGTACTTAGCGACTGAATAAAAATTTAGTTTTTTTTTAGTGGTTTATTAGCACTATAGAATCTAATTAAAATACTTTTCAAAAATGAGTGTAATATAATATAAAATAATTACAAAATATCTAATATTTACATGCTGTACCTAACAAAGTTTCTATAATTTTATTTGATATAACGATCAGTTTATATAATAAACGATTGGATAACACTCCTCTTCGCTCCGGACCATGGCCTGTACCAAGGCCCGGCGCGAGATATCGTTGCCGCCGATCTCCACCACGAGGACACGGCGGTGGCCCGTTTGTATTTTGACTGAACATTACTAATAAGTCGCTTTGAAGAACGCGAAGTGCACATACAATACAGGGTATTTTCACTATTTCAGCCAAATTATCATCTCGTGCAGTAGCCGCACTAAATAATAATAATAATTCGCGTGCCGGATTGAAAACGTTGCTGTAATTTAATACGACTGCGACCAATATATATTTTAAACAATAGACCTAATGATTTTAGATTAAGTAAACGTTATATCCAATAATGTTATACCAAATAAGTTTTAGTGTATAAGAATGTTATATGCAAAGAAATTATATCAACAGATGGTATATCTCACGTAACACGTTTATTATATTATATTGTTTTATTACTTAAAGTTATTAGTTCATTAAACCCCGAGCGAACGCCGGCGTTCGTTCGGTCATTGTCTTTCTATTGTGTCTCTAATTACGCTACTCCATAGGTTAAAATTATTAGAGATGAAGATGTATGAGAATCACAAGTTCTTCATACGAAATACGTACGTGTAAAAGTAGCGACGTCAATAACCAGCGAGGGCTTGTGCACCGACTGGCCGTACACCAGCGCGTCCGCCATCATCAGGCGACCCTCCATGTCGGTGTTCTCTATCTGGAACAAACATTTGGGCCATTAGCGTAAGAGCGTCCAACCCGAGGTTTCTATTAAAATCAAATCATAAAAAATCATGGCCGTTTTTTACCCAGAAAATGCAGATAAAGTAAACTACCTAACTATCCTAAATAATTATGATTAGAATTAAGATATTAATTTGAAATCTTATAAAGAACACGATTTAAAAAATGTGTAAATAAAAAAAAAAATATTTTGTTGATTATATTTCAGTTCTTTCATTATTTTTTTTATTAATGCTTGCTGCTTGGATACAGAGTCTTTTGAGTTGTCTTCATAGTATAATTATTTTAACTTATTATTATTTCTTGGCAAAGTAGATATTTTACAATACATTGCAATGATGAGTAACAGTGTTTTCTAGGCAGATACTTCTTTTCAATGTAAATGGAGTTTTTATTTTACGTTTCCTTTCAAGCGCATATTATTGCTGCTGTTTATTGATTACCAACTTTTGCCTGCGGCTTCGCCCGTATACATAAAATATAGTCTGTCACTCAGGAATATAGCAGCTTTCTATCGGTGAAAATATTTTCGCAATTGGACCAGTTTTCAGAGACTATTTTCTACAAACAAAAAAACAAACTTTACCTCTTTATAATATTAGTGTAAAAATAATAACAAAATTATACAGCAAAGTCTACGATGAACTCTTTTTTAGGGGTACGTCTCATATCATATAAAGTTATTTGGTATATTTCATTTCAATAACTTTCACAAGATATAATAAACGTGAGATATACCAACTGTTTATATAATTTCTTTACGTCTAAAATTTATATAATCTAAAACTTATTTCGTATAATGTTATTGGATATAGAGTTTATTTCATCGAAAATCATTAGGTCAAACATTTAAAATATATATTTGTCGCAGCTGTATAGTTTAACACACTGTTCGCATTACAAGTTGGCAGGGCGTATTGAAAGCCAAGCGCCAGATCCCCTTCTAATGTTAGTCATTTTTTAGTTAATAATTTTTTTATGGACAGTGTTGTCTGTAAATAAAATATTTTTATTTTATTTATTTGGGTTAGGTTAAGTCGAAAATCACGCCTGGATTAGGTCAGGTTAGAATAGTGACCATTAGAAGGCGATGGCGAGCGAACGAAGCGATCATCTAACCTAACCTTACCCGGTTAGGTTTGGGCACGCCACAATTATGGCGGTAAGTCCCCTCTTTGAGGAATGGCTGGAAAGACCACATGGCGTCCTTACCTACCGCATGACGCAGGTCCTCACCAGACATGGTAAGTTCCGGAGGTTCCTGCACCGAATTCGTGCGGAAGACACGCCCGGGTGTCGCCACTGTGTGGAACGCCCGGAGGACACGGTGGACCATACGGGGGAGGTGTGTCCCGCTTGGGCAGAGCAACGCCGTGTCCTCGTGGGGACGATCGGCGGCAGTGATCTCTCGCGCCGGGCATTGGTACAGGCCATGGTCCGGAGTGAGGAGGAGTGGCAGGCGGTCGCCTCCTTCTGCGAAGCAGTAATGCTAGCAAAGGAGGCGGCCGATCGCGTGAGGCAACAGCAACGGTCCTCACGCCCCAAACGCCGCCGGGATTCCGATCCCGATTTCCGGCCACCGTAGGCACAGGCTTGCGGACCGTCCGGTAACTATCCGGACCGAGCCCAAGTCGTTGACGGCGCGTATTGTTCCACGCGCGCCTCAGGGTGATGTCAGCAAATCGTAGGGGCCCAGCAGGGTCGAAGCCTACTGGGGCCACGGGTAGTGTGAAAGCGAAGCCAGGGGCCCCGGGATGAAGGCCTCTTTGCCTTCATCCCGGGGCCCCTGGCTTCGTGGAACAGGAGTGGGTTTTTAGTCAGTAAAAGTCTGACACTATCTCCCGCTCCAGCCAAGAACGGGATTTGTCATTAGATGATTTTCAAACCTTAAAAAAAAAAACCCGTTAGGTTAGAACAGTGACCATTTAAGATCCCCTTCTAATGTTAGTTAATCATTTGGATTAGGTTAAGTTAAAGGCCATTAAGATTTATAAAAAGCTTTCGTTCTTTAATATTAGACCAAATAAGTTTTGTCTTTTGAATGGTTAATCAAAAGATTTTATAACCGATGTATGTTAAGCTTATAATAATTAGTTATTTGAAAATTATATCAATCGTTTATTATATTAACTGGTCGTTATATCAAATAAAATTATAGATTCAGTTGTTACATCTTGTAAATATTAGAGATTTTGTAATTAAACCATATATTACTTACCACTTTTAGGAAAAAAAATCGCAATGGCCATGTCACAAATCCAGCCTGAACTCCCATTTTCATCCATTTCGATGGTGTTGTAATTATTTTTAGACAAGTATTGATACATAAATCGATCGGATTTGTAATGTTTAGACCGATTATTTTTCTTCCCCCTATAGGAAACGACTTGCACATTTTAGTGTAAATACGTATGCACTTGAGTATCGCATTATGACAAACTTGCATAGATAGTTTAAAGATGTTGAGTAAATAAATAAATGCGCATTCCTCACTTGTATGGACAACCCGTTGAGCGCCGTGACGACGTCGCCCACCTTCATGCACTGGCCGCTCACCATGTTCTCACAGATGGGAATCACCCCCACTACGTTTATGGGCAACTGTAATCAAACGAACTTGTTCCGTATCTCAGTCAGTCGGTAAAAACGAAACCCTTATACGTCGACAATCGCAAGTAAATCAAAACGTAGGTAATTTCCGCTGGCCTAGACTCCTGAAAGAATCATGCCCATTTGTTACCCAGAAAATGCAGAAAAAGTAAACTATCCAACTATCCTAGATAATTATGATTAGAATTATGATATTAATTTGAAATCTTTTAAAGGACTTGATAAAAAAAAAACGAAATATACTGAATAAAAATATATTTTTTTTATATATATTTTTTTTTTTTTATATTTCGATTTAAGTTTCATTCATTCATTTTTTTCTATTAATGCTTGTTGCTCGGATACAGTTTTTTTAGTCATGTCTTCATAGTATAATTATTTTTAACTTATTATTTCTGGGCAACGTAGATGTTTTACAATACATTGCAATGATTAATAACACTGTTTTTTCGGCAGATACTTCTTTGCACGATAAATGGAATTTTTATTTTACGTTTCCTTCCGAGCACATATTACTGCTGCTGTTTATTGATTAAAAAACAAAAAAAAACACAGCCATGTCACAAATCCAGCCTTAAACTCCTATTTTCATCCATTGCAATAGTGTTTTGATTATTTTTAGATAAGTTTTGATACATAAATTGGTCGGATTTGTAATATTTAGACCGATTAATTTTTTCATTATCAATTACAGTCGACTCAACGAGTTCACAACTCAGGTTGGAAAGGCATTTTCTCAAAAATTAAAAGAAGCGCCTAGTGAATAACTGATAGTAAAGTTGCTTGAATACTAAAACATGTATGAAAAATATCACTAGGAAGCTAACATATATATTGTCTAATAACTTTGAAACACGTAAAGCACGTGTTCCAAAGTGACGTATGAATATGACGTTAAATCTAGATATTTAAAAAAAAACAATCAAAAAGCTATTAGAAATATGACATAAATCTGCATTGTGGGTTTTGGCTGGGAAATAGTTATTTGGCAAGGAGCAAGGCCTCAACACAAATACCGACTCTCCTCGCATGTACCGACTCACATTTGAAATACTGTTCGCGCGCGTAGTGTGCATGGCTGTTACATTGCATGTTACGTTAGAGCAGTATGTACCCAGCTTTACGATTCAGAAAAATCTTCGAGACTCGAATCGGGAATCATTATCGAACTATGTACTCAGATAAGTTTGTACGGAACTTTCGATGTGTGAACCCGACTCGCACTTGATCGGTTTATTTTATTTTGTGGTTAATATTTCCAGATAGAGATTTCAGTTCAACTGCGGCTTACCTGAAGCTTGGCTATGATCTCGAAGGCGGCGAGCACGACGGCGGCGCCCGCCATGCTGCCGCGGTTCTCCGTCATGGAGTGCGTCTCCTTCAGGCACAGGCCTCCGCTGTACAACACATCAAACGTGTAGCTTTAGGGAATACGGGACGTACGTGAATTTTATTGGTTCTTCTAAGCTTTCCCTATTTATTTTAAGCTTTCCCTTTGCGTATTATTTTAGACTCAGTATTTTTTATTTTCTCATTGCACAACTATCACTAAAGAACTATCATCATTTACTACACATAAACGTATATTTATATACATACATTTACCTCACACATAACAAAGCTGATTTACATCCGTACACTTTAAAATAAGGTTCAGTCGAAGAACAGTCTGAGGCAGCTGTAACCTAGTTGGCTGACATTATTATTATTTTCTTTATTTATTTTTATACATAACAAAAGGTGAGGGATGTAAGGATCGTGGTAGGGGAGATGAGTAAATGTTTGTGTAAGAGATACCTGTCGAAGGTAACCCCCTTAGCCGCCAGCAGCACGGTGGGCAAGTTGGGCCCGGCCCCCCTGTAGGCGCACTCGAGGAACATGGGCGTGTCGCACGAGCCCTTGGCCACGGCGAGGAAGGCGGACATCCGCTGCGCCTCGATCCACTCGCGGTCGTACGCCTCCACCTGCACGCCCAGCGGGCACAGCCTGTCCAGGGCAGCCTGGGACAGAATAGTACCTTAACTTTATATTACACCAATATTGTACAGGGCTGCACTAAAAGTATCGGGAATGGAATATTTCCACTTTTCCTGTCATATTAAAATCTTTTTAATTGAAAACTCCTTGGTTTTAAAAATCGAAAACCATTTATTTATTTAAAAAAAGATTCTCGGTCTTGTCACAAAGTCTTGTCACAAAGTCTTGTCAAACTTGTTTAGTCGTTGAGAAAATGGAATTGACTCCCGAAAATTCAAGAGTGATGATTTATTATGACTTTCGGAGTGGTTTAACACAAAAACAGTGTGTTGACCGGATGATTTCTGCATTTGGTAATAAAGCCCCATCCAAAACCACAATTTACCGCTGGTTTGCTGAATTTCAACGTGGACGTGTCAAGCTCAGTGATGATCCCCGTCAAGGTCGTCCAAAAACTGCAGTCACCCAAGAAAACGTTGATGCTGTGCGTAAGCTGATTGAGGAATATCGACATGTAACATACCGCTAAATTCTGGCAACTTTAGACATTGGCATGAGTCAAATACAAATAATCTTGCATGAACAATTAGGTGTAAAAAAGTTGTTTTCCCGATGGATACCGCATTCGCTCTGTGAAGAGCAGAAAGCGGCTCGCGTTACTTGGCGCGTCAGAACTCTCGAAAGATTCCACGCAGGATCCTCAAATGTTGTATACAACATCGTATCAGGTGACGAATCCTGGATACATGCGTACGAACCCGAAACAAAAAACCAGTCACAAGTTTGCGTGTTCGAAAATGAGTTAAAGCCAACAAAAATTGTTCGTTCACGGAGTGTTGCAAAAAAAATGGTGGCCACGTTTGTCTCCAAAACCGGCCATGTTGCGACTATTCCTCTTGAGGGACAAAGAACGGTTAATGCAGAATGTTATGCTAGCATTTGTTTACCACAGGTCGTTTCTGAACTCCGTAAAGAGAACTGCAACCGCCGCATCATCCTCCATCACGACAATGCGAGTTCTCACACCGCGCACAGATCAAAAGAGTTTTTAGAGCAAGAAAACATAGAATTATTCGACCATCCGCCGTACAGCCCCGACCTAAGCCCTGATGATTTCTATACTTTCCCTAAAATAAAGAATAAATTGCGTGGTCAGAGATTTCCATCACCTGAAGAAGCTGTGGACGCCTACAAAACGGCCATTTTGGAGACCCCAACTTCCGAATGGAATGGTTGCTTCAATGATTGGTTCCATCGTATAGAAAAATGTGTCAAATTTTGCGGAGAATACTTCGAAAAGCAATAAATACATTTTTAAATTGTAATGTTGTGTCACTTCCTTGATTCCCGAAATTTTCAGTGCCGCCCTCGTAATTTCAAACTTGTAAGTACGATTAAAATGTACAAGTTTGAAATTACATAAGTTTAAAGTAATGTAACATTGTTTTATTACATCAAACACGTTTTACGCTTGTTCACATCTACATTACATGAGAATAATAACTAAAATAAGGTTTTCCTGTAGTGAACCAAGATCGGATAAAATTTTTCATATTAGTAAAAAATGTCTGCATACAGTTACAACAAATGGCCGATCCGTAACTGTACCTAAGTTTCGGATTTGTCCATACACACCCATGTGTCACTTGAAAAAATCAGCCTTTATATAAAAACTTTATTTCGGGTGATTGTTTTTTTTTTTAAACATTAAATCCGAACTAAGGAACCTTTAAAAATAATTAAATACCTACGGTCATATCAGTTGCATTTTTGTACTGAAGCTTAGCTCTACGAAGGATGCTTCGAGGTAGTGCAAGAAAAAAGGTCAGGAAAGAAACAGGGGAGGCGTTACTTCACCAATGGGATATTTCAGGCCAACAATAAAAATTAGCTAGCTGCTAAGTAAAAACGGCTGCTATGCCGTTACCTGTGCGAGATCCACAGGCGTCATCTTGTTGGCGGGCATGTCGGAGAGGGTGCGCGCCCAGTTCTGTGCGCGCCCGCGAATGGCGCCTTCGAACCACAACTGCGAGATCTCTTGCGCATGCGCGTTGTACGCGTAAACGTGGCACGGCGGTTTGCATTCTTCCGTTTTGAACATATCGAACCTATACCACATACAATTATATAATAAACACTAGCTACGTTCAGTGGCTTCGCCGGCGTGAAAGTTGAAAATTGTCTCAAAAGAATATTCTTTTGGGACAGTTTTCATTTCAAGAATATGTACTCCTGGGATAAAAAGATTCCTATGTAATATAATATAATAATATTTATTCTCAAAAAAACTTAGTACTATATTACATTTCATTTGGCAATATATTTAGTGACTAACAAATGAATCATGCATCTGTAACTAAATTAGGCAAAGCCTGTATTTCAGTTATCAGCGCGAAATCCCCTCGTTTTAGAACCGCCTGTGCTATTCTATGGTCTACCCATGTGCTAAATTGAATTAAAATCTGTTTAGCCGTTCGCTGACACACGGGGAAACCATGACAGGACCATAAACCCCGTCGGGATCCCGATCCCGATTTCCGGCCACCGTAGGCGCGGGCTTGCGGACGGCGAACAATAGGTAGCTGGCCGTCCGACCGTCCCGTAACCGTCTCAGCCGAGCCCCAGTTGTCGACGGCGCTTATTGTTCCACGCACGCCTCAAGGACATATATGTCAGCAAATCGAAGAGGCCCAGCAGGGTCGAAGCCTACTGAGGCCACGGGCAGTGTGAAAGTAAAACCCGGGGCCCTGAGATGAAGGCAAAGAAGAAACAGGGGTGGGTTTTTAGTCAGCAAAAGTCTGACATGAGAGATGTCCGTGATTCCCACCTAAAAAAAAAAAATAGGACATATGATAATTTTATCTCGATGATCCCAAGGATGTCCTCAACCGAAAATTTTCAACATTCGCACGGGTAAAACGGCTCGCAGAAGCTAGTAGACATGTTAATAATAAGGCAACGTTGTAGCTTAAAATAATAAGGCAACATTACAGCCTAAAATAATAAGGCAATATCGTAGCTTGAAATAATAAGGCAACGTTGTAGCTTAAAATAATTAGGCATCGTTGTAGCTTAAAATAATAAGGCAACTTTGTAGCTTAAAATGATAAGGCAACGTTGTAGCTTAAAATAATAAGGCAACGTTGTAGCTTAAAATAATAAGGCAACGTTATAGCTTAAAATAATAAGGCAACGTTGTAGCTTAAAATAATAAGTCAACGTTGTAGCTTAAAATGATAAGGCAACGTTGTAGCTTAAAATAATAAGTCAACGTTGTAGCTTAAAATAATAAGGCAACGTTATAGCTTAAAATAATAAGGCAACGTTGTAGCTTAAAATAATAAGTCAACGTTGTAGCTTAAAATGATAAGGCAACGTTGTAGCTTAAAATAATAAGGCAACGTTGTAGCTTAAAATGATAAGGCAACGTTGTACCTTAAAATAATAAGGCAACGTTCTAGCTTAAAATGATAAGGCAACGTTGTAGCTTAAAATAATAAGTCAACGTTGTAGCTTAAAATGATAAGGCAACGTTGTAGCTTAAAATAATAAGGCAACGTTGTAGCTTAAAATGATAAGGCAACGTTGTACCTTAAAATAATAAGGCAACGTTCTAGCTTAAAATAATAAGGCAACGTTGTAGCTTAAAATGATAAGGCAACGTTGTAGCTTAAAATGATAAGGCAACGTTGCAGCTTAAAATGATAAGGCAACTTTGCAGCTTAAAATAATAAGGCAACGTTGTAGTTTAGACGACGTGAAAGCATTTTTATAAACCCCCGTTGAAAAGAAAGGATTCTCCGACCAGACAATGTTATGTCTGGTTTGGGCAACTGCACGATAGACTTATATTTTCGCGATGCAGGATTACGGTTTTTTTTAGTTCGTATGTGGCGTCATACATGTTGCTACACTTAATATGTCGACGTCGCTACTTTGTCAAATTGATAGGATAAATGAAAGGCGACTATCAAGAACCCTCTTCTTGATAGTCGCTTTTCATTCATCCTTTCCCATCTAACATAAGACAGTTCTTATTGAAAGTTCAGGAGCGTAGTAATCGACCCCAGATAATACGAGCAGGGACAGACGAAGAAGAAGAATTGATGTGTATGTGCACCGGTGCACGTGTCCGCCTCGACGCAGTCGTGCTGCAGCAACAGCTTGTGTATGTAGTAAAGTGCGTACCCCCAGGCGGCGAGCTCCGCGGCCTCGGCGGCGGCGTCGGGCGCGGTGCACGTGTCCACCTCGACGCTCTCGCAGCCGCGCTCCCGCAGCAGCTTCACGCCCGAGCCCACGCCCCAGCGGAGGTTTTCCTGGAGAAAAGCTTTCAGTATATTACAAAGTACTCTGTGTGAAATGCTTTAGTATTAAGGTCACATAAAGTGGAGTCATCAATAAACTAGAATTTTGTAATTTAATGACGTTCAGTTTGCATAAAAAAACCAGTCAAGTGCAAATCGGGGTGCAAAGCCAAGAGTTCTTAAATATGATTTTATTTACGCCATTACTCGTTGGTACACATAAATAAATAATGTATGTGAAATAATTGTAATAAGGTACTTACGATAGGGTTGTCATATCCTTATTGGGACTAAAATTCCCAAATTGAGAGCAGTCGTGGCCAAGTTGTAACAACCCCGACTTACGAGTTGGTCGCGGGTTCAAACCCAGCCAGCCATACGTTAATAAAGTATTAATTGTGTAATTTATTTCATCACCACTGCTCTCAAAACGGTGAAAGAAAACATCGTGAGGAAACCATGTCCTAGAACCAAAAATTCGCAGACATGTGAGATTCACCAACCCGCACTAGGCCCGCGTGGTGGATTACGGCCCATTCCCTCTCCTAGAGAGAGGAGGCCTGAGTCCCAGCAATGGAAACATTAAAAGGCTGATTTTACTATGCTGTATATTTCTAAATACATACATATTATAGATAAATTACACCCAGACACAGAACAAATGATCGTGCTCATCACACAAACATGTTTCCTGGGTGAGAATTAAACCCACGACCTTCGGCATAACAGTCAGGGCCACTAACCACTAAACCAACAGGCTAGTCAATAAAACCTAGAATTTATAACAATACTCGTCGATATTTTGAAAGTGTCGTGATAGCCCAGTTATGGGACCCGATCGATACATGAAGTTATGGGTCCAAAACCGGGCAAGTAATTTTTCAATTCATATGTACTTTTCAAGTTCATCTCTGACATTACTGACACCTCGTGCGTCAAGAAAACACGTAAACCCGTTGGCCCAGGTTGCCATTCGTAGATCTTGGACAGTCGTTGTGGTAGTTACAGACTTCAGAAAGTCTGACAATCAGTCTATCCAAGGAGCATCGTGTTGTTTTGTGTTGTTCACCCAGTTACTGGGAACTGGGTTATGGAAGTCAGATAGGTAGTCGCTCCATGTAAAACAAGGGTATTCAGCAGCCTTTGATTAGACTGGAAGTTTGACTGACTGGTAGATGGTGATGAATCGTTGGAATTTTAAGCTTTAGAATTTTGGAATTTCTAGCTGACTACCCTGAGAAGGAACACCGAAACAAACTCAGGGGTCAAAGTCTCTTTTAAAGTCCATACAGTAAATTTGTAATGGTCAAATCACATGAGAACCATGCAGATTTGTCTGAAATAGTCTTTTGAAGAAAGAATCATACAAATTTGAGTGGACCTGTCCAGTCAGTGCAAGTATTTGTCAGTATTCGTAAAGCTCAACTCAGGACTACTAAGGACCTCAAAGACTTGACGAACAATACCAAAGAAAGGACATTTGGGTAGGCCGCACAAAATACTCAAATTGCCAGACATACGTTAAAATTACTGAAAAGGAAAAAAAAGCAATCAACATAGTCCTCACGTTCACAATATGTGTTTCGGCTGTTATTACTTTATTATTATATGATGTTCATTTAGAACTTAAATGTTCTAAAAATGCTGGATCTCAATATCTGAATATTACTTGAATAATTGTTTTTTGGTTTTATGTGCTGATTTCTGAAACTAGGTTGCCATCGAATTTCTAAAAACACTTTCCATGCGGCCGAAGCCTAAAGCAGACGCTAGGTTTTATTTCATAAATCCCGACTTCAACAAAAAGAAGTAGGTTATATGTTCGGTTGTAGGTATGTATTTTTTTATTTATGACCACCGATATGTTTTTTGTGGTTTTGTCTTCATAAACACTGCATGATGGATAATTAAAAAACAGAGTTCTAGTCTACTAACCCTGGATTCATCGAGCGACTCAAGCGGGTCGTAACCAGCTGCTCTCGGTCCTATGCAGGTGATGGCCACCGCTGAATAATCCATTATTTCGGTAATCGCGAAGGACTTGCCCAGTTTCAGCTCGCACGCCAGCCTATAACATTTTTCTACTCCTGTATCGCGGGTGCCTTCACAAACATGTATAGAATAGAAATAATTTTATTCGGGACAGACACATCGCAATGGGTATTTATAACCATTGTGATGTGTCAGTCCCGAATAAAAAGTAAAAAAGATCAAAAGTACAAAGTGCGCCGAGCGTGCCCGCACTGGGCGGGGACCACCCCAGTATTTGAACTCACATACACAAGACATCCAGAGTTGAAGAACAACTATTTGTAAACCAGATAAATATTTGTTCCGCGTGGAAATCGAACAAGCATCACAGCAGCCGATCGTTCAACCACTGCGCTAGTGGTGCCTTAAACGACATTGACATCGGAAGTAATTGAATGGCAAGCTTTCTTGCTAAAAGCCTGATGCAGCCAGTTAGTTTTCGACTTTATTGAAATATAACAATGTTCATATTCCTTGGGCAGATAAATGATTTTTCAATATACTTACTCGAAAACCCGCTTTTATCCCACCGCTTTTGGCACGCAATAGACTGCTTTCCGCACTAGTGCAGAAATAGCTTGTGCTCTCCCCCACCACAATGTTATTACATTTATCGTATCAGACTGGGCGCGCGTCGACCCCCGCAAGTCGCCGGTCAACCCCCGTTTATTAATTTCTTCGTAAGTGTATTGAAAAAAGTCGTTTGAGACACGTGCAAATTTGTCACTGTAGCCCTCGGCTCCATAACACACTCGCCTACGGCTCGTGTGAATTCCGCCTCGGTCGCAATAACAAATTTTCTGCACTTGTATCAAAATGTACTATTTCCTAAGTCAAAATGATTGTCATTTTTGGTAAATGGCAGTTCAGTCGGACTGGCCACACCTACTGCTGAGTTGTAAACAAATCCATTTTTAACTTTTATATATTTAGCCAAATTGTAAAAGCTAGCAAAGAATAACATATTGATTTACCTACCATATATTTTGCCAGTTTTTGAACAAAAATTAATATCAATTGTGTTAATAAACAACCATTTAATACTAGCTGGCCTGGCAAACATTGTTTTGCCATATAACTTACTTTGAGCCTAAAATAGCTTACAACCTATTCTCAGATCTACCAAATACCCACAAAAATGTTCATATAAATTGGTCAAGCCGTTTCAGAGGCGAGAGATAAAAAAACACTGTGAGACAAGATTTTTATATATACTTACGCATTTAACTGCTGTGATATCTTGCCTCCACACATATGGTCCACTTCCTGCCCGCATGGCGTTAGTTCTAATTGTCTATTATCTTCATAAACACAAACACACAAACCTTTCTGTAAAATTAATTTTAAGTTTTTGGTACAAGCTCATGAAGGCTCTATTTTTTGTATAAATAAGGGAAGCCTTTACCCGGGAATAGAATAGATTAGATTAATTAAACTTAAAAATTTTAAGTTAGAACATTTTATCACTATATCAACTCTCATTTGGCAGTAAGTAAGCTAGAATCATCCATTTCGTATCAATAAGGTTTAAAGTTGTTATGCCTTCATTCCTAGCCTTCTAAGAACACTCTGTCCACATGATCAAAATAGAATGTTAACTTAATCTAACCTTTCCTGCTTCTCCACACCCAGAATAGTATGTCCTTGTAACATTACCAAAATTCTGTCTTCTAAATACAAATCTAACACTTGGAAATAATTTTGTAAATCTCATAATGATCAAAAAATTAAAAAGACTTATGTAATTTCATAATTTAATTTATCTAAAAATATAAACCATCTAGATTTGTATAAAAAATATGTTTGAATATGGAATTTTATTACTACATAGCACATAGAGCAACTTAAAAGTATAACCTGTATATAGAAATAGATACCATATGGGCAATACAAAGCCAAAGTTCTTTTTTTTAATTATAACTATCAAATCATTTTGCATAATGAAGTTTGTGTATTGACTGTAAAGGTAAGAACCTATCGACAGAACAGTAAGTTCAAAGTTGTACAAAGCTGGTTGTCACAGCTGAGTAGATAACTCTGTTACAATAAATATAGATACTGCTTAAATATCTGTGGTTTGTTAGGACTTTAATTTAAAATCAGCCTATAAATACAACATTTCATAGAAATCCCTTTATTGCAAAAGTGTCTACTTTCATCTATCTTCTACCACCTGCAAAAATTTTAAAAGAACTTGTTTTTGGCACATGTCTGATCGTCAAAGATACTCTAGTTTTTCTAGGCACAGTTTTATGCCTAACATATTCATTTGAACACATATTTATGTTAACTATAGATGCATCCAGTAGGTCCTCTTTCACTTCTTCTATACAATGCAAATAACGAGTGTAAAGCTTCTCCTGTAGTATTAACAAACTTCTTGGTTCAAGTAAAAAGGAGAATGCAGGTTTTTTACGAATAGTGTTATCCTCGGTTGGTTCAAGGAAATTTAAAACTATATGAGATCCAACCGATATTGTAGTTATAGTAGGATAGAATAATGAACCGTCCAGATGTGGCATGATGCCCTGCCCTGGCAAGTACTCATTGACTAGCACATGGTTAGGCCTTTTACCATCCATGACTTTGAGACTATGTATTTTCTCCAGATATTTATCCAGCCATTGTGGTATGGATTCTGCTATCATGCCATTATTATGTGGTATTCCGCCCCAGTTCTGCAATCTTCGATTTGAGAGTTGAGTCCATTTTGGCTTTGGTACTGCATAAATACTCGTTAAAATTCCCTTTTCTTCAATCGGCGTTATAAATTCTGATATATAGTACGCGGTCTCTGGGGCCTGTACATAAAATTATTCTTAAAACTAAAGCAATCGCTTCAAAGATAAGATTACGTTGCCAGTGACAAAACTTGTACTAAAAACCTGCTTTGAATGATTTGACACTTACCGTAATTACTCTGTAGTCTTCTAAATTAAAATGAAATGAATTCATTTTGAATCCGTATCGATAGTAGTTTTTTTAATTTAATATTTCTTATGAATATGTACTATGTAGTGGAATTAGGTTTGTTTTGTAGCACAGAACGTTTGTTTTGTAGACATAAATTTTGACATTTTTCATGTAAACAAATGAACGTCATATGATCATACATTAAAAAAAAAACAGCGTAATGTTACTACTCTGTGCTAACTTGTAAATGTTTTGGGAAGTAACAAAATTAATTTATTCCAGATGATTAAGTTGTTTACATCGAAGATCACAAAAAAAACAACCTTACATTGAAAATAAACTTCTAGTTATTAGTTTTTAGAATAATAAAGAGAATTATCTTCGATGACTTTGAAATATCATGATGAGAAATTAAACGTCAAGAATTAGAGGTTACCACTACAAATAATTACGTTGTGACATTTTACCAAGTTGGATGCGTTTCGTTTACAACAGTTTCCAGCTATATTTTATTTGTTTGAAGAAGATAAAATTCTTTAAATTATCTAAGTATGCTTTTGTTACTTTATCAAAAATGGGATAGAGTTTTACTACCAAAATAAGATGAAACTTATTTTTTTTCTTTTACTTTATTAGGAACATTATTTCATTTATACGCGACCTTTCAAAGCAGTAACAAAACATATACAGCTAATCTTTTTTGACAGAAGCGTACAGAAGATAAAAATGTTATTTGTTAATAATTTTTTTGTAAATATTTGTTAAATGAGCAATTGTAGAATGTGATCATAATGGGCGGTTGCATAGGAATAACTAGAAGTGGTAGCGGGCCCATAGAAGAGTCTTCGGCTACCGTGTCTCGGCCTAATTCAGGTGGGGTAAGCGATCATCTGTCTCCGTGGAGACGTCGAGTGCGTGTTCTCATAACTCTTTGTTATAGGCGGGCTGAGGAAGAACCAGTCGCTGTGCCACGAGACCATACGATGGAAATCAGACGTGCCATTGACGGAAGGACAGTTACGTAGCAAAAGGGATGAGTTTTGGGACACTGCGCCGGCGTTCGAAGGACGCAAGGAGATCTGGGACGCGCTGCGAGCTGCTGCCGTTGCTGCTGAGGCGATGGACTTCCAGCTGGCACAAGCGATACTGGACGGAGCCAGTGTGTCGGTGCCCAATGGGTACCTCACAGAGTGCTATGATGAATGGGGCACAAGATATCAGGTACATACTTTGTTTTATTCATAGCTGCCAATAGCGTAACTTTTAGCATACACTCCTCAGTGTCATTACAATAATGTAACTGTTAGCATACACTCCTCAGTCTCATCACAATAGTGTAACTGTAAGCATACACTCCTCAGTCTCATTACAATAGTGTAACTGTAAGCATACACTCCTCAGTCTCATTACAATAGTGTAACTGTAAGCATACACTCCTCAGTCTCACTACAATAGTGTAACTGTAAGCATACACTCCTCAGTCTCATTACAATAGTGTAACTGTAAGCATACACTCCTCAGTCTCACTACAATAGTGTAACTGTAAGCATACACTCCTCAGTCTCACTACAATAGTGTAACTGTAAGCATACACTCCTTAGTCTCATTACAATAGTGTAACTGTAAGCATACACTCCTCAGTATCATTATAATTTTAAATATTAAAGGAATCAGTTTAATTGACCTTCAGCAGATCTGTCTAACGGGTAACATTTTATTGACTGTTGACAGATGGAGCTGTATAAAGCGTGTTGCTTTATACATTTTGTTTCATTGATGGAAATAAAAAAAGATTATTTACACTAAGAAGCCTGATTTTGTCCTTAATTTGTCATAACTATAATTATAACAAAACAGGGGAGCTTTTGCTCATATTTTTTACTCTTAAAGTTTTTATTAATGATAGGCTAGCGTTTGACCACCATCTCACCTGATGGTAAGCGATGATGTGCTTGATGATGGAGCATGCTTGCCTAAAAGTAGCCTAATCACTCTTGACTTAAAGAATATATATGAATTGTACATACTACATTATTTATGATGTGTATTAGTTTCCTGTTGGGCCTTTTTTGATGCTGTTTATATTTGGTTCCTCATCAAGTTTGGACAACAAACAATGTGGCATTATCCTTAAGCATCCTGGAGCAACTTGTGTTGCATTCATAACTAGTTAGCACTGATTTTGGGATTACCAACAAAAATAGTTATTCAGAACCACAATTTATAGGACAAACAAAGCTTGATGCTTGTTTTAGTCCAATCTATTCATTACTTACATGAATTTATTTTTTCTAAATACAATTTCAAAGCATAGATCTCTATGGAGAAGAATGTGCAAGAAACTCCATGAATTGAATCCCAGTATCTTTACATCAATATTATGCTGTTGCATTATATTATCAAATTGTTGCAGTCCTACTAGAGCCCCAACAGGACCTATTTTCAGGAGCATGCATCCTCAGTGCACACCACTGAGGAGTCAGTCGCTTAAAGAACTAATATTAGTAATATTATGAGATAGGAAGAGTATCAAGGACATGATACATAGATGATGTGACAAATTAAATTCATAAACATTCATGCAACACTTCATACAGTTTTGTAGACTTCAGGGATACAGTCATCATCTTCTTGCCCTTGTCCCATCTTATTTGGGGTCGACGCAACACGTTTTTTTATTTCTTCAGGGATACAGTATTTCGACAGCGAAGTGCCAATAACTCCTAACTTTCAAAGGCAACAATCTTCTGTCCCAAAAACGTTAGGAGATAATACCATAAATTGACACATTGGTTTAGTTAGGAGGTGTTCACAATATATTTTATGCAGTTGCGACTAAATATCTGCTTCGGAGATTTCACTAAAACATGCGGAAATACACATTTCAATTATAAGCGCTAAAAACTAATTTTCTTGAAAAAAAAATAGTTAGAAGGTATTGGCACTTCATCGTCGATTTGTTGCTAATTATAAGGGGATCTGAACCATATTTTACCTGCGGGTCTCAAGGCAAGGAGAGCAAGGAAAAACCACTGGGACAAAACCTGAGTAAAAAACATTTTCATAAAACATAATATCATATCATTACAATATTCCTATATACTATATAAAAATAGAAAAATATCAGTAGGATAGGAATAATATAAAATTTTGTCTGTCTACCTGTTGCATGATTACATCTAAATCGCTGAAGATATTTTGATCAAACTTGGCACACAGGTATACTTGGGATTTTATCAGAACATAGAATACTGTTGTCTCTGTAATAAGTTTCCTTGGCATAATAAAACACATTTTCATAAAGTAGCCTTACTTACTCCTTATACCATCTGAAAGTTAAAGTCCCTTCAAAATCGGGCTGTTTCAGAGATTTACCAGCGCATACAAATAGACAATCTTTTATTATAACTACTGTACCTACTTTCATATATATATAGTAAGTAATAAGCTGTTATTTAAAAATTACAAACAGACACATCAATTCTAATATAAATCAATACTTCAGATTTTTTTCAGTTTAAATCAATTTCAAAAATGTGTTTGATAAAGAATACCATATTTTGTACATGTGGAACCCTGAAGAAGCGCTGGCCTGATGCTGCGTAAGCGAGCGTACGTGACCCACTGCCGCACCGCTCTGTTGACTAGCACACGATGTTACAAAGTTGCTACTTTTTACGATTCTTAACTAATTATGCTCCATTGGTGTTTAATGCTTCACAAGGCATTCTGATGTGAGGATAAACCAATGAATAAATAATTTGTTGTCCCTCCATAGGTCCCAATATACTGCCTATCGCCACCTATAAACATGGTGAAGGAGGCGAGCGGTCGCGACTCGCCGGCCGAGTGGTCGGAGCCGGTGGAGGGCGGCACGGAGCTGTCGCTGCGCCTGCGCCTCTCCAACACCTGCAAGGACGTTGATCTAGCCGTCTACTCGCGGCACACCGTGGCGCAGTGCAAGAATAAATTACATGTGAGTCATAGTTTTTGGTATTTTTTTGTAACTACCATTTAGTTGTCCTGTTGTCTGGCATTTTTGTTGAATTGGACCTATTTGGCGCAGCCGTGAGACACACGTTGTGCCAGTGTTCTATTTTTTAAAATTTTAAGTTTCTAAATGTTATTTCTACAGGTGTCTGTCTATGTGTGCCAAATAAAATATTTTTCTTTCTTTCTTTCTAGTATTTTGACCAAATCGTCAGCTTACGAATGATGGAAAATAGGTAGAGTAGGGTAGCAAAAATATTTTGAGCAGTAAATGTTTGCGTATAATAGAAACGAAAAGTGTCAAAAGGCTAGCTGAGTTTTGATTGCACTCAGGAATGAGGTATTCAAGAAGTAATAAACTATGCAACTATTATCAAGCGAACTTTGTAATGAACTAATTCATTAAACTCCGAGCGAACGCCAGCGTTCGCTCCGTCATTGTCTTACTATTGTGTCTCTAATTACGTTACTCAATAGGTTAAAACTTTATAAGATATTGCAAAAAAACTATAGTAATTAAGCATTTATTACATTACTAGCTGGCACCCGCGATTTCGTCCGCGTCAAACCTGAAAAACAGCACACAATACAATATTTCAAGAAGTCCTTTTTGCGCGGAACCCTAATTATTTATCTAAAATAAAAGTAAACTAAGTTATTCCTTTAACGTCAGTTATCTACTAGTGAAAGTCCCGTCAGAATCGGCCCATCCGTTTCGGAGATTAGCCGAAACAAACAGACAAAAAATATAAAAATTGGTTTTATAATTTACTATATATAATTATCAAATATACTTCCATATGTATTTGCTATTTGTAGGTCGCGGGTTCAAACCCAGTCAGGCGCATTTCTTTATGTAATTTATTTCATCACCATTGCTCCCAAAATGGTGAAAGAAAACATCGTGAGGAAACCGGCATGTCCTAGAACCTAAAATTCGAAGACATGTGACATCCACCAACCTGCACTGGGCCCTCGTGGTGGATTACGGCCCATACCCTCTCCTAGAAAGGAGGCCTGAGTCCCAACAGTGGAAACATTATAAGGCCGACTATTATCATATAACTAATTTTATTTATGTGTGTATGTGTAGAATAGATTATGCCAGCCTTTTCGCCCGTGGAAAGTAGGTTTTTCTATAAATAATATGGAACCCCGTTTCATACCCATATGGGGTATTTTTTCCCTTATGGTGCAAAAGGAAGACTTGTGTGCAAAATTTCACGCTCCTAGTTCCAGTAGTTCCGGCAGTGCGTCGATATGTCAGTCAGTTTATTTTTCTTTTTATATAATTACACTAGCTTCTTCCAGCGACTTCGCCCGCGTGCAATTTGGTTTCTTCATACAAACTTTGGACCCCCGTTTTACCCTCTTAGGGATGGAATTTCGTAAAATCCGTTCTTAGCGGATGTCTCTCTAAACCCTATAGGGAACCTACCTGCCAAATTTTAAGTTTGTAGGTGTTATAGTTTATAAGATTTCGTGATTAATAATTGAGTGGTATTTCGCTTTTATATAATTACATATATATGTATAAATTTTTGCAAGGGCAGCAATTGGTAAACAGGCAGCTGGTACGAAAAAAAGATACAACCAAATTAATATGTTCTTGACAAAATCTCATATACATTCATCAAATAAGTATGTAGATGTTTATGGGGTTCCTCATTTAATTTCATTCAATTTTCCATTTGACAAATTGAGATAAGATACATAGATTAGTATACAGATGATAGCTGATAAGATAACATTCAGCCTTGTAATAAAAACCTTGATAATGATTGGTTATGGATGTGTTAATGTCTATGATGTAAACACCTTTTAATTAGCTGTTCGCAGTCAATATGGATTTTCATGATAATTGTAAACCATATTGTTTGCACACTGTACTAACAGTGTGCAAACAGGCTTAAAGAGATGGCGTTTTTAAAAAGTGTATTTTTATATTCGCTACGATGATACTTAGTATATCTAGCCAAAATGGTGCCAGAAAAGACAGGAATAAAAAAAACATATAGTACACCTAAATAATTACATACATTTTACATAAACTCACAATGGCAGTAAGTGCAAGACTCTTCGCCCACGGCGACTTTGTAGCGATGCTGTCGCGCGTTGGTTTCGATACAGTCGCGATGCGGTCACTAGCTGTTTGCCCTCGCCCACACCACAATTCTCAGTCGCGATGCAAACGCGCTACTATCGCGATTCAGTAAGGGCACAAAAATTAAGTTTTTGTATGTAGAATGTTTCATTCACGCGCCACACTCCCTCCGTTCTCTCCCCGATGTTGTCCGACACGGTTGCGCGTTTGCATCGATACGTGGCGATGCTGTAGCGCGTTAGTAGCGCGTTGGCATCGCTTCTTTAGCGCTTTCCAAATGCGACTAACGTGCGTTAGTAGCGATGCTGTCGCGCGTTTCGTACACGCTATAAAGAGTCGCCGTGGGCGAGGGGCTTTAGGGCGGCCTGTGCACACCACGTTTTTTAAACGCGCCGTTGACGCACGTTTGTAGCGATACAGACGCGATACGCACGCGAGTCAGACGTAACTTAACTAGACTTTAAAAGGATAAAAGCGCGCCGTCGACGCACGTTTTTTAAACGCGCCGTTGACGCACGTTTGTAGCGATACAGACGCGATACGCACGCGAGTCAGACGTAACTTAACTAGACTTTAATAGGATAAAAGCGCGCCGTTGACGCACGTTTTTTAAACGCGCTGTTGACGCACGTTTATAGCTATACAGACGCGATACGCACGCGAGTCAGACGTAACTTAACTAGACTTTAAAAGGATAAAAGCGCGCCGTCGACGCACGTTTTTTAAACGCGCCGTTGACGCACGTTTGTAGCGATACAGACGCGATACGCACGCGAGTCAGACGTAACTTAACTAGACTTTAAAAGGATAAAAGCGCGCCGTCGACGCACGTTTTTTAAACGCGCCGTTGACGCACGTTTGTAGCGATACAGACGCGATACGCACGCGAGTCAGACGTAACTTAACTAGACTTTAATAGGATAAAAGCGCGCCGTTGACGCACGTTTTTTAAACGCGCTGTTGACGCACGTTTATAGCTATACAGACGCGATACGCACGCGAGTCAGACGTAACTTAACTAGACTTTAAAAGGATAAAAGCGCGCCGTCGACGCACGTTTTTTAAACGCGCCGTTGACGCACGTTTGTAGCGATACAGACGCGATACGCACGCGAGTCAGACGTAACTTAACTAGACTTTAATAGGATAAAAGCGCGCCGTTGACGCACGTTTTTTAAACGCGCTGTTGACGCACGTTTATAGCTATACAGACGCGATACGCACGCGAGTCAGACGTAACTTTACTAGAGACTTTAATAGGATAAAAGCGCGCCGTCGCACGTTTTTAAAACGCGTGGCAACGGTCGTGTATTCAGTGTATTATTTTTTTTTTAAATTTTGTTGCTTAATTGGTCATAGATATTTACATTTTTAGGGTTCCGTACTCAACGGTAATAACGGGACCCTATTACTAAGACACTACTGTCCGTCTGTCCGTCACCAGACTGTATCTCATGTTCCATGATAGCTAGACAGTTGAAATTTTCACAGATGACGTATTTGTGTTGCCGCTATAACAACAAATACTAAAAATATAATTAAATAAATATTAAAGTCGGACTAACAACAAGCGTAATCTTTCAACAAACATCGGGTCAGGTGAAACTAAAAAAAATGGTATAGCGTCTAATGTTATTATAGATAATGATACGGAACCCTTCGTGAATACGACACGCATTTGACGGGTTTTTATTTTTACTGGGTTACTACACATAGCCTATTTATTTACGGTTAGTACATCCAGTTTGGATGTCTAAAACTTTTTCAATATCAAAGGATAATGCCAGATACTCTATAGACCTTTGCCCCACTCAATAAAAGTCATTTACAAGCATGCAATATGCTGCATCTTATTGTATATTTATTACTGATAACTAAACATTTGTCCTGAAACCTGTAAAACTTGCGGTTTTCGTTTAAAACTAAAAACAATAATAATAACGTTACGCATAATTAATAATAACGTTAACGCAATAATAATAATAACGTTACGCATAATTATAATTTTGATATAATATTTTATGTAAAATGATATTTGTTTTACAGTTACCTACTTATTTTTTTTAGTTTTGCACATGCGTTTTATGTAACGCAGATAGTTAAGAGAAAATAGGAAATGGCAAAAAATAATTTCCGGGATTAAATTCCTTTTTTTATAAAATTGTAAACCGCAACTTTTAAAGAAAAACGATTTATTATGAAAAGGTTTCTTATTCGTCACAATTATTTTCATAACTTTACTTTTTCTGTAAATGATAACTATGACTGGGTCAGGATCTGGCATTGTCATTTAAATCTGCAGTGTTATTATTCCAACTAAATCTGGCAATGTTGTGGGTACAATATTGCCAAACGTATTTTCACCTTCAATTCTGCTTGACCTTATGAATTATGTACAAATGTTGTTATTCAATACTTTTATGTAATGTATAACTCGATTGGCCGATCGCGTTTATTAGCATTCCTTTAGTATAGGGCGTCAACTTCTGGGCTGTGGGAATGTTCGAAACAGTTACCATAGCCCTGGAATGCAAGGGGCTACTGAAGGAACAGAGGTGGGTTTAAGTCTGTAAAAGTCTTACACGCCCTTTCGCTCCATGGTTGGAGCGAAAGGGCGTGTTATTTGATGATTGAGTAGTAGAGTTATTTGATGATTTAAAACGTGTTTCAAACCTCAAAAATCCTGTAAATAGTAGGTACACCACGAACCACCTGCGTATATTTTTTCTCCTTTTCTGTCAAATCCATCCAAAGGTTGTCTGTAAAAATTCGCTTTTAGCGATAAGACCGCCCATAGTGAAGGTGTTACGGAGCCGAGGGCAGCAGTGACAAATCTGCACGTGTATTACACGACTTTTTCAATACACTTACGAAGAAATAAATAAACGGGGGTTGAATGGTGACTCGTGGGGGTCGCACCGCGCCCAGCTTGATACGATACATGTAATAACACTGTGGCGGGGGAGAGTACGCGCACTTTTCTGCACTAGTGCGGAAAATAGTCTATTGCGTGCCTAAAAGCGGTGGGATAAAAGCGGGTTTTCGAGTAAGTGTATTGAAAAGAATATATCTATCTATCTCAATAAAAAAGGTTTTCAACATCAAGATTGTAGAGTGAGGTTCGTTTGATGAACTATTGCCTTACCATGACGTGTTAAAATGTCAAGCGTACAATCGAGGAAGAGGGATGGAGGCACACACACTATATAGTACCAGCCCTTTACAGTTCAGTCGTAAAATCGATCGAGTTAAAAGCCCATGGCCTCTGATGTGATTATTTTTTTAAACCATTCACGTTCATGCAAGTCAGCTTTCCATGAAGAATGAAATCAGGATTATAACTAGACAATTTTGGGTAATAAAGAACAGTAAATCACGATTTCTACACTAGTTTACCAAAGGCTAAGCTGCCTGCCTAGGGTTATGCTGCTTGTAGATATCTGGTACAGTAGCTTAAAAAAAATGGCGACGTATATACATACTTATGAATGAAATACTGAATCTGTTTTTTGTTAATCTAGTTACTTTTTGTTTCTTTTAACTACAACTGTTCTATATTGGTCATGAGTTCTCTCTGATCTCGAAAACGTATTATTTAAATTATAATATTAAACAATTTGACATTCACACAAACTTAATATTCCATTGATTTTAGTAGAATGACTTGTTTACCAGTCAATATTTAAGAATTTGCCTAAATTTTACTAGAAGTCAAGTAAAGTACCTATAGCTGTTATTATTATAGATATATTGAATCTGGATTTCGCAGACTATATAGAGAATGTCTGACTAATTTCTAAGCTTTATCAGAAAGTAAATATAGATACATTTTCTAAGATAAATCAATGAATTATTCCACAGTGAGTGTGTGTTCCCTAAATGTTAAAAGATTATAATGGCTTAGTTTATACAGTTATTAGATCTTAACGGAAACTTGAATTTATAAAACAAGTTGTAGAAAAGCAAAACAACCTGATCATTAGTGGGACTGGGGCTGCATATTGTAATACAACGTAGTAGAAGATCGATTATATTATCCAGTTACTACTGCGAGGCTTTTTACTCCTTCCACTGGCCCCTGTCTACCTGAAGCCAATTCATGTATCATGGCTTTCATCGAATTATATAAAATGTGATGTAGAAACTCAAAAGATAATGGCCTAACATCCTATTGCCACAGATAGATAAGAACTTATTTTATTTTAAATATTTGTAGGTTTTGCCTTGACGATGAAGCATGCTTGTCTAGAAATAACCTATTCAGTCTTGACTTAAAGACCCAATGGGATATCAGGATGTAGGTGTTGCTATCAAGAAACGTAAACTTCGACAGGGAATTCCACTTAGCTGTGCACACAATGAATGTTCCCATAAAGTTGTCTGCGGTTTTAAGAAGGTTTCCTTAGCTGATGTCCTAATCGTCATAGAAAGTGAAAGTGAATCCTTTTCAAGAAGTATGGACACCTCCCCGAATCCCCTAGTAGATTCAAAGCTCAATGTCAAGAAATCAGTCAAAAAAAAAAAAAAAGTTCCAAAGAGTAGTCTATGCAGAAGAATGTGCAATTAGCATGATTTTTCTGCCTGACGATTTCTTGACATTGAGCTTTGAATCTACTCCAAGAAACAAGAAAGTTGCAAGAAACTCCATAGACACTCTTTTAAATTATTACTTTTATCTTCACATACAGATAAATAAGACTAAAAAAAATATATTTAGCATTCTTTATCTGTTAGTAAACTACTACACTAATATCTTCCTACAAAAGCCAGTCATAAAAATATGTACATTGTGCAGCGGGGCGCTTAAACACGGTCAGTCGATGACGCAAGCGCATGCGAACGACGCGAAATTTTGCAACCATACGCGACAGCCTGCCTCCGCGTCGCACTGTGTACTTTTATTTAATGATAGGGCTGCCGTGCCATTGTTCCGTTGGGAGGTTTTCTATTTATATTGCCGTAATGACTAGAGCCTGATGAAACCTGAAATAGATCTTCCTACCTTCAAGGTAAACAGGATTACAATTAGACATAATAATATCTATCTTTTATTGGCTCTTTTTAGGGTGCGTACCTCAAAAGGAAATAACCGTTATAGGATCACTTGTTGTCCGTCCATCTGTCTGTCTGTCAAGACCCTTTATCTCGGAAATGCGTGGAGTTATCGAGTTGAAATTAAAACCAAACGTGTAAGTGGCAAAAAACTAACATTTTGACACTCGAGAAAATCGAAATTCATAGTTTACTTCCCATTGACCCAGAATCCTGAAATTTGCCATAAAGCAAGGTCTTATAGAACAAGTATAGAAATAAGTCTGGAAACTGTAAAGTTACACGTCACTTTTTTTTTTGCGATTCGGAAAAATCTTCTGAGACTCCATTCCGGAATTGAACTATGTAAGTTTGTACGGAACCCTCGGGGCGCGACTCACACTTGCCCAGTTTTTTAAATTCTTTATTGTTGTTTAATGTTGTTGTTCTTTTTTGTGGTCAGTTACTAGCTGACTCTGCAAACGATGTTCTACCATATAAATATCAAAAAAAAGAATGGGGATGGAGGCAGGAGGGTAAACCTACGACCTGTTCTCAGACCTATTGCATAAACACAAAAAAAAAACGATCGAACCGTTTCGCAGTAGTTCGATAACAAGCACTGTGACACGAGATTTTTTACATATTGCATTTTCGGATACATATTTTATTTTTTGACCTTGATAAATATTCAACGTGCGAACTAATACCTAAGTATGATTTTAATATTTAACAACAAACATTTTAATACTGACGCAAAAAAAGTTCTATGACCGTTTATGCGCGATAATCGTGCGATTTCCGAAACAAATTTTACTTTTTTGTAAACGTTTGCTTTACAAATATCCTTACAATCACATTACCTTGAGAATCATGAAGTTCTCCTTCACATTTCAACGGTACAGCCCTGAAGTGTTTATATACCTACGTACGTACCTACTTATGTCGGTTTTCGGTACTCCATAAAGGTCGTATTCACCTGCTAATGTCTTACAGTTTTGGACGCCGCCACACCGCGACAATTACTGTCCGTTGACCTACATTAGTAATCCGTTGGAAGTATGGCTAGGAATATGATTTTAATGCATTGTGCTTTCTCTTTATGCCGGCCGGACCTAATGACATGGACATTAGGCGCATTAGCTTATTTTATCAATGGTTCTTGGCTCGCGGCCAAGGTTATGTTGCTTGGAATGGCCGGTCTTTAGTAAGGCCGTGACTTTTTGTCCTTTTGAAATAAATTAGTTTTTCTACAAGCAAATACTGCCTTCCTAAATATCTCATGTCGATAAAGAATGCATAATTATGTGTATATTTAAATGTATTAACTTTTGCCCGGGACTTCGTTCATGTGAATGTCGATTATTGTGGATACAAAATAAAAGTCGAAGTCAGGTAAAAAGTTGCCTATATGTCCTTCCTTGGGGTTCAAGATTACTCTTTACCAAATTTTATCAAAATCGATTCAGTACTTTAACCGTGAAAGCGTAACAGACAGACGGACAGAGTTACTTTCACATTTATAATATTGGTCATTGACATTGGATCATTGGCTTAATTGGATGATTACAGATCTATAGATTTTGTTAGTTTAATTTATTTGATAATGGTTGATTCGCGAATGACCTCGCTTGCTATTTTGGAAGTCGATTAGCGCCTCAGCGAAGTAACATATTTATTATTAAGCTGTTGATAATAATTTGCCGTAGTGTTTAGGAAACTAATTAACTACAATAATTTTGTATAAAGACCAAAACGGTTATTGGTTATAAAAAGGTTTTACTCTATAATTTACTTGTATATCTGTACAAAGTGGTCAAAAAATATTTATGCTGTAGGTATAGCATACAACATAGTTTTTCCTTACGTCACCGGCCCACGCTGAAAACCAGCGCTGTGGGCTCGTCGCATTTCTGCGTTGTGGACACGGCATTGTGGCACGCCGTACGGCCGTTTTGCTCGGACGTGGCGCATACTTGTCAATTTGAGTTAATTATGTTTTTGTCTTGCAAAATGTTTGCAATATGTTAGTTATAAGTTTGCGCCTTTTCCGGCAAATAAAACTTTTCTTTCTTTCTTTCCTTATATTACGTATGGGCCTGAGTAGCCTAAAATAAAGAATTATTATTTCTTTATTAGTCATTTCTTTATTATTATTATTATAAAAAACTAACAACACCCCTTACACAATCCACAGGCTCAAGAGAACATCGAGCCGTGGCGACAACGCTGGTTCTATGGCGGAAAACTCCTCGGCGACCGGCTGTTAATCGAGGAGGCGAAGATCACGCCTGGATATGTGGTGCAGGTCATCGTCAGCACTGACCCGCAGCCTCCGAGCTAGTCGCGAAACGAGCACCGCGCCTATTGCACCCATCAGCGTCTTTGTGGTACTTTGCATTTATTTTTAAAACGATTTTTTTTCCATTTTATTTTTATTTAAAAGGCGACTGTGCAAGGAGATTGGTTTAAGATGAGGTAGAAAGCGAGGGAACAGGAAATACTACCTTGTATCTGTATCTATATTTCTGGCTGGTGTCCGCAACTCCACGCCTAAAGCGAGTATTTTGCGTACGGGTGGGACAAATGTGTCATTCGATCCACCTCAGCTCCTTAAGGAAGGCCAGCAGTCCAAGTCCTTGGTATTATTGACCATTTGGCGGAAGGTACCTGGGTTTTCGAAGTACTTTGCCCAGCTTAGAAGCAGATGAGTTGCTGTCTCGAATAGGAATAAGAAATACTACCTCATCTGTGGTTAGATTTGAATGTGGGACAAGTATTCCCCCCGCGCGCCTCACACCCCTGCGCTGTCGCACTTGTAGTTTTATTCCTATATATTCGATGTTTGTCTATTTATTTTTGTATAGGTTATAGTTTAGTTCGGGTCATACAATACGCTTTGTGTGTGATGAATCGTAGAAAGCACAAGCGATTGTGGCGCCCTCTGCTAAGTTGACGAATATTATGGAAGTTGTAATTTCAAAACTTCTACATATTTCATATCATAAGACCATGATTTTATACTCAAGCTGTTATATAATATTTCTATTGGAAAAGTGCGATATAGTTTATTGTAGCTGATTATAATACTATAGGGATTATCAACTTATAATATCAAGTTTTGCGCTGTGTCCAAGTCCAAAAGTCTTATTTTGCATTTTCCACTCCAATCGAATCACCCAGTAAATAAATAAACGATTGAAATTCGGCAAAATATCACAAAGACGCTTCAATGAAGGAACCAGAGCAACATAATCCACGTAATAAATTTATTCTAAAGTAACAGTGTATACTCCATTCGCTATATGATTTGACATTTAAATAAAACTTTTTCACTGCCTGTTTAACCCATTTTGACTTCTATTGCGTTGGTAGCATGACAAATGGTAACAACACAGGTGCAATAAAAAGTTTGTATTGTAAACACTTGTTTTGCTTTGAATGCCATCCTTACGCCTACGAAATAGAAGTCAAAATCGATTGAACGGACAGTGGAAAAGGTTTGTTTAAATGTGTAATCTTATTGCGAATGGAGTGTAGCTTATATGTAACCGATTTGTACGGTGCCCTTAGCTAATACAATAACGGAGGACTTGTAACTACCAGTTTTTTTGGTTCATAAATAGTAATATAGCGTAATCGTAGCTATTATGTGTCGTAATGAGTAACTGTAACCATTACCAAACCGTTTCTGTAAAAATATACTTATATAACTAGAATTATTGAGTAGATCTGTCGCAGCCAATTAGTTTAATTCGTTATTCAGTTAAGGCGTGTAGTCCCTTGAACATCTGGCCGGAGTTAAGTGCGCACAAACTCGTACTACCGCCTGCGCCCGTTAAGAGCCCCGCTGCCCTTTAATTAAATCCATTTTCTTTGCGAAATATTGATTGATTACATATGCTATGTACGTTTTGAAAAACACATACCCAGCAATTTTTTTTTTGTGTAAACATATTTCTAAAGATCAAAGCTTTTTAAGGAAAGGAGTAGGAAAAAGCGAAAAAGCAAAAAAATATATGTTGATAATATTATCTTTAAACGAATCTATAATTTTTTTTTTTTTCAAACCTATTGACCTAGCCATTACCGAGGAGAGTAGGCTTCAGAAAATCACTGAATTTTATGTCACTGCTCGGGAGCTAGGGCCTTAACAGCCTAGCCTTTTTACTAAACTGCACCATTCAAGTTGCCGCCTGTACTAAATTTGGCTATTCAATCTCACAGCTAAGCAAATGACTTGGATCGATAACCATCCATTTCTGTCCTAGCCCAAACATAATAATATAAGAAAGTCAGTGGCATGCCGTAAATTTAATTTGCGTATTGCCGGCAATGTGTTGACGCCTGCCTTAAGTCAGATAATGGGGTTCTATTTCTGCCTGTAGGGTTTAAAGGAACCTATCATATAATGGACTTCTTCAAACCTTACCCTGCCCTGTCAAGGTGCCCAAGTCTTTTATGGGTCGCATAGTCATCCTGTTGTATTTATGATTGTTGTATTAGACGCATTGGCTGAATATAATTCAGGCTGTTAGTTGAATAGGGCCGTTTAGTTATCGAGCTAGGTTATTAACTAAAGTTCAAATTAAGCTATTTGGCTGCAACACATCTAGTCGTATTTCTAAAACGTGAAAAGTAATACTCATAATCGATAAGTGATAGATCAGTTCATCTAACTTTTTGTGGTGAAATATACACGCAGGTCCCTTCGTTGTTGTAAAAGTTAGGGGCTCAATAAAATTTTATCATGAATAGTGCGCTCGAAATCATCGTTGAGCTCGAGTTATTGGTATCCAAGATTATTTCTGTAATCGCTTTTGATGGGGTCGCCTTGATATTACATTCTAATTTCTCACACATTTTGGTCGCCCATACAATACGTAACATTAGTAAAGTGACGTTTGATGTAATTTGTACCAAGATCTGTATAATAAAGCCACTTTGCTGCCTAAATTATAATCAGTCTGAAGTGGAGTGATACATATTTTACGGACGATCCCCCTCACTCAGCATACCTTATCATTTGTACCAGATTCTTATATAAATTGTTTATATTTATATAAAATGCCCCAATTGTAGTGATTAATATATTATATGTACATTGCAGTGAGAGCGATACTTTAAGGCTGTATGGTTATTACGATACACAATTGAAATTTTACTATATTATGTATCAAAGGAGATATAATAGTAAATATTTATGATTACGAGTTTAAAATCGTCTGGAATTAATTAATATATGCGATAAAAATGTAACATTGAAGTAGATATAAAAACAAAATAAGTTGCACTAAGTTGTCTCAAAACTGAATAAAATAGAATTGTTAATAGACAATAACATGGCTCAAGATATGAATGCTTTAGGCGGCCATACAGCACTCATCAAGTTATATACTACGGATATTATGTAAAGCCGTTATCCCAGTCTACGGAGACTGCGCACGTGGGATACCGGCTCTACAACATAGTCGACTTTATCATTTATAAAATTACCTATCTATATTCAAATGACTGGAAGATTTTTTATTTACTAAGGAGCATATATACCTGATTTTTATTTTTTCTAATGTGTGTTCAATGTGTATTTAATGTTATAATTATGGCCGTCCGTGTGCCATGCTTCAACAGGGAACCAATTTATATGCTAATTCGAGATGTCCTCATAGTTTCTATCGTATAAGCTATGTTAACACTACATTATGTCTATAGTAGTAGCCTTTATTTTACACCATAATTGCAAAGTTGAGTTTCAAACTTTTGTCAATATATGGGAGAAAAATGCGTACTTCTATAGGCATACAATGTAATACATAATCATTTGAACGCAAGTATTAATCTGCCATTTTACGTACATAAAGCGACTGCCATCTATTGTGATGTAACAATTTTCTTTATATACTGAATTATTATGATATAATAATATATTGTTTGTTTTAATTGATCGCTAGGTGTTAATTTTGCATTCAAATGTGTCAGATCTTATGTCGTATGTTTATGAATTGCTTGAGTAACGGATGAAGGTTGCCTCGCGAGGAAAAATTGTTATACTAACTAAAAAGAAATCTACCATTGTTCTTGTGTTTATAACAAGTGAAGACTCAATAGGCACGATGAATGTGGTTATTTCGTGTGTGTCTCATATCAAAGGCAGCCGTTTCGTTGATGTTCAAAATACAGTGGTACAGGGATCTTTTGACGACATTGACAGGAGGGCGCTGTTGGTGAACATTTGTGAAATAAATTATATAAAAAAAGATGGCGCCGCGTCGTACGTTCCGATTTTGGCGCCAAAAGATCTTTGTACAGCTGTACGCTCCAAATTTTTGTTACGAGCTGCTATTTCGAAGATTTTTTTTCATGCGTATATTGTAGCCTGTACAATATTTAGTGTTAGATTTCGCACACGAGTTAATAAAAGCAAAATTATAATGTTGTTAGTGATTTGTGGATTGTATTCTTATAAAAGAAATTATTAACATAAGTTTCAGGTTAAATTATATTTTGTTATGATTGTATAAGTGGACGGACATATTGTAGGTAAACTAATGAATCTTCGATGTAATTTTGTGTCACTTTAACAATTTTTCGTATAAGCATTCTGACGCGTATTGCGATTATTTTCTTCAAGAAAGCAAATTAAGGTTGTCCATCATTATTTTATCGATAAAAAAAATGATGCAAAATATTCGCAATATACTTCAGAACAAAATATTTTTTAGTATAAAAAAATAAATTTGTTCTTTTCTACAATATAATGGCCTTATACTATGATACTCAGTTGGACTCCGATTGAAATCAGATAATAATTACAAAATGCGTACTTATCACTATAAAAATAAATAGCGATTGGTTTCTTTAGGATGTTTATTAATGTCAGAAATTCATTTTCAATCTTACTCATAGCATCCTTTATCGCTTAATTATAATCTGCCCCTCTTATAACCGTATTAGGATGTGATATGTTTTGTTTTTCTCTACAAAATTGTGCATATTATAAATGTGTATCACACGCTTGTACATTTTGTGTACCGTCAATATTATTATTTTTTCATTAATGGCCTAAAGCCACTGACAATATTCTCACATATCGATTCATCAATTACTATACTTTATTTATGTCGATAAATTGGTACAGCACTTTATTGATAAATTCAACGTATCTATATCGATGTTGTCATAATATACCGAGTGTTGTTTAAATCCTGTAGTGATATTAAAATAAAGCCTCAGCAGCATTTATATATACGATCGGAATCATTATATGTCTATTATAGATTATAGTTCGTTTATTTTTTGTATCGAAATTATTGATATGGCGATATAGGTTATAGATATATTTAAATGTTAGCAGTTACAATTTATAAAGAATTTTATAATTTTTTTATGAGTTTGAGATTTAATTTAAAATCACTTTTAAACACTGGAGAATACATGTTTTAAGTTTCGATAATTCCAAATTTATCGAAACTTTATACTTAAATAACGTGGTTTTCTTTTAACCTGCCATTTAGATTGTAACTGCTACAAATATACGTTCTATTTCTAAATTGTAATAAGATGATTATAACATTTTAGTACTAACTTGTTAGGTTAGCTTTAGTATTTATACATAATTATTTAATAGTTAAATTGGGAAGAGGCTCGAGATATTATTTAGTTTGACAATGGTGTCTCTGCATACATTGATATTTTTTATTTCAAAATAAGTAAAATATCTTAAGTACTGTTAAACTTATGTTCTACGAGACTTTTTAAGATAATACATTAAAATATATGAAAATGTTGCAGAGTTGTCATTGTTACATTACATTTCAAGAAAAATAGTTTTTTATTATAGAAGATTCTATATGTTCATGTAACTCGTGCACGCTACACTCTACTTTATGTAAAGGTAATAATGTCTATAATTGCGTTCACGACTCCTGATGTTAATGTGACAAAGGCTTGAACTGCATCCACAAACTACGACATCTCACTACGACGCAACTCCGCCTAATAAATTGTCTCCGAAACTTGTGTAGTTCACGCCTTATCTCACAAGACTGAAATTGCCAGTGAAAATAAAAGTATTTGTTATCTGTGAACAATTCCTCCAGTGTTACCATCAACAATATAGTGTTGCCTCTCTTTACTCTAATATTTTTTTCAGTTATATTTAGGTTACAAATTGCAGTCTGCCATAGCTAGTTGTACAATAGTCATATACGGTCTAACATGTTTGATTTCGGACTAAGGAATTATGTATGGTGCTACCATTTTGTTTTCACTGAAGGACTTATTTCGTACTCATTTGGTGTATTTGACTGTGAGGTATCATGGATAGCTTTTACGCAATATCGATACACAACCTATTGTGTGTAGGCCTACCTTTGTACTCGTTTCGTTTTCACAGTCAATGCAATAAATAGTAGGAATAGGTCCGCCATAAATGATTTCTCAACTAAATGTTAAATCTAACAGATACGGGTAATGTCCAAAATTATTAACTTTATTCAAATGTCATACTCACATCTTTACATGTTTCTCTTTTATTTTATCTTAGCACTTTACTTGTTAAGAAAACGTACAGTCGGCACCACATTTGTTATTTTGTCGCTGATTGTACCTGCCCTCTAAAATGTACCTTAAGCAATAAAATTTATTTACGTACGCAAGATATTGAAGAAATATTTATTTGATATTTATGTCCATGTTTTTTTTTGCTTTTAATGTAATTTTATTATTTGTGTTTGAACATAATAAATTAGCTCAATATGACAGAATAACTTCAAATTCGTATTTCTGTAGTATACGATCAATGTGGATTTGTTTTTTTTTTATTCGACGATGGCGTTATATCGTAAATCTAATTTTGCCATTCAATGTTTATTACTAAATAGTATCTGTTATTGTTTCGTTCCAATTTTGTAATATTTAAAATGATGATGTAAATAATCAATTGGATATATCGAAGCTAAAATGTCCATCTTACCCGTAAGCTCGGGTACTGCTAATAAAAAACTTGAGGCACAATAATGAATACTATATCAAAATTGATGTGGGTTTTGACAAGCGCAGAGTTTGGATCATGCCTGTATTGTTACAAGTATGTAGATAGATAGATTTATATTTAATAACAAATTCACTGCGTGTATCGTAAGGCTATATTCAAGTTGTATATTTTGAAGGAGCGCCGCCGCGTACGGCTCGACGCAACACATCTGCGATTTGTCTACACACAGTTTTGTACATAAAACAGTTTTTCAGTGTGTAAGCAATATTAGCATTTTAAATTTTCAAATAAAACACTTTGTGAATAACATTGTTGTGTATGAATGTCCCCAGTAACATTAAATACCCTTATTTTGTCTTGACCTAAGCTGTCTAGTGCAGCTATTCTATTTCATGAGGGCGGGCTGGTCTTGCTTGTGTGTAGAGATCCGCGAGCACATTTTTCTGTGCGTTAGCTATTTATCTGTGACACTCAGCGCTCCTAGCTTACGCACATAATCTTAATATACGAATAATTAAATTACAATGTGCTTGTTGGAAGAAATGACGTTCTATTAGTAAGTAGTCTTGTGTACTTCACGAATAAATTAGTTCCTGAGAACGCTCCCACAGACTGACCATTTCCCAGATCTTTCGCTCTTTAGTATGTTTCGCGCGGCACTACTCGATCTAATCTCGTTAGCATCACTATTGGCGCTCAGTTCTCACCAGTAATAGGAAAATATATATTTCGTTATTAAATAACTGCGAGTAGAAATATAAGGACCTACTTTGTAGTAAAGTTATTTAACAAACTAAATTCGCGTGGGAACGATCTGCTTTGAAACAGAAGCTGACGAACTAAGGGTCGGCGCTGCGTGTGCGCGGGCGGCCGCGCGCCCCCGGACTGCGGAGCACCGCCGCAGGGAGCCGCGCCCTTTTTGCTACGTAATAATACATTAAAGTTCTCCATCGACATGATCACATGCACACCGTTAAAGTTGAACTAGCGACACTGCGCAGGTAATAATCCGATTTCCGCGGAGGGGAGCCGAGCTGACACTACATGCGCGACGTTACGCGATGGATGCCTGGCCGTGCGCCTGCGCAGACGCAGCGTTGGCCCTAAAATAGCAATTAGTATGCTGAGAAGCTGCGGACTAAACTGACCGCTTTAGATCGCGAACTACTAGGCGCAGAACTGTACTCGGATCATAACGAGCCCATTTTCACATAGTATTGTCATAACTTCGGTCGGAAAAGAAAACACCATAATTTCACTAGTATAAAGTTTAATTTACAATAAAAAAATACAGTCTGTCGTCTACTTTGGTATATACTTGAGGAGTTTGATCTCGTGCGTGAGCCAGATGGCCAGCGACAGCAGGACGAGCGAGCCCGACTGGTGCGACGCGGCCAGCGGGGTCGGCACGTAGTACAGCAGCGTCGCCACGCCCAGGGACACCTGCACCACACGTACAACAATCAACATTACGCTTGTATACCACAAATTATTGTTAAAAAAAAAATACCAGACCAGAAAGAGATTTATTGTAGATTCTCGTTTCGCCAGATCTCAAGAAAATCCGTAGGAAAAAAACAATACTATTTTGCCTGACCTAATGACTGAATACCATGCTCTATAATCACCAAATTGTAATTGGCACTACTAGAGAATCGATAGTCTTTTCTTAGTTCAGCTCTAAATACGAGGCTGGACAGAAACATCGATTTACCAATTGTGGTGAAATGTGTATGTGGGAAAAATCGACCGACAGGCCTACAGTCGGACGGTAACAGGCGACCACCGCGCAAAAGCTATTAATAATAATATAATAATAATAACAATCCGCCCCCAAGATGTGGCTCGTGCAGTCCGTCCGTTGTCTAATTGGAAATCTCCAGGGCCGGACGGACTGCACAACTTTTGCATAAAGTGGATTCAAAGATCGCAGGCTCGTTTGGCATCTCAGTATCAGACCGCCTTGGGAGTCTGGCTCGCTACCCGAGTTTCTTACAACAGGAGTTACCCACCTGCTCCACAAATCTGGTAGCACCGCGGAACCCAAAAACTATCGACCGATTACGTGTCTGCCGACAGTCTATAAGGTTCTTACATCCATTTTGAGAGCAAAGACTAACCACCATGTAGATAATAACGCGATCATGTCTGACTCTCAAAATGGATGTAGGAATGGGTCCCGCGGTACTAAGGAGCTACTCCTCATCGATATGGCCATTAGCCAACAGGTTCGGCGTTCCCGAAAGGATCTGTCGACATGTTGGATAGACTATAAGAAGGCCTACGACTCAGTTCCTCATACATGGCTCATGAGGGTGCTAGAATTATACAAAATTGATACAACATTACGCACCTTCCTGATGTCATGTATGAGGCAATGGAGGACGGTCCTTCGCTATCCAGGATGTCTACATATCCAGAGGAACAGCGAACCGGTAAGGATCGAGCGAGGTATATTCCAGGGTGACAGTTTGAGTCCGCTTTGGTTCTGCCTGGCCTTGAATCCTCTAAGCACACTGCTGGAGAATTCAGGCCTAGGCTATCGGTTGAAGAGAGGTGGTCAGGTTATATCTCACCTCCTCTACATGGATGACTTGAAACTTTTTGCCCCCAACAATCTGCAACTGATGGAGCTACTGAAGGTAACTGAAACCTTCAGTAGTGCCATCAGGATGGAGTTTGGTGTGGATAAATGTGCAGTCATGCATGTAAAGAGAGGAGGGGAGATTGTGGAATCCGTGGGTACCCAACTCTCGGATTCCATAAACTTGAGATCTCTCTCTCCAACCGAAACCTATAAGTATTTAGGTATGTCGGAAGCGTTAGGCATCAATGCTATTGACATGAAGCAATCGTTGAGGGAGCGTTTCTTTGGACGCCTGAAGAAGGTATTCAATAGCCTTCTTTCAGGCGGAAACAAGGTGCGCGCCTTCAACGGTTGGGTCGTGCCGGTATTGATGTACTCTTTCGGCGTACTCAAATGGACTCAAACGGAACTTGATGCCCTGGATAGGCGGGTCCGCACACTGCTGACTGCATACCGAATGCATCACCCACGATCGTTGGTGATGAGACTGTATATCCCGCGGAAGTGTGTCACTTGTCTGTATTTTTCTTTTGTTGTATTTTTTACAAGTGACAGCGGCTAAACGCGATTATGCGAGCCAAACGTTAAAATGCGATTAGTTTTATTGGTGAATTCCGACTTTAGTGCTCGCATACCTACATTATAAAAGAAAGCCTTGTGTGAAATTTCATGTTCCTAGTTCTAGTAGTTTCGGCTGTGGGTTGTTATGTCAGTCAGTCAGTTTCTCCTTTTATATACATAGATAACTACAGATGGAACTGATCTGACCTGTTGTCTTTTTTGAAAAGTATTTCATTCATATAGTTTTGTTGACCCTTTTTCCTTTGCAAAATCGGAGAGGTGAGTTCAGAATTTTGTACTTTTTGTTAGGTGAGTCAAGATCCAGTCAACTTTGGGAATCAATGTCTTATAGTAATATTGCCCATAAGTGCTCAACACCCAGTGTCCATTGCCTCGAAAAAATATATATTAAAAAGGACAAAACAAATACAAATGTATGTTACCTGCAACCACGCCATAGCCCCAACACCGTTAACAACTCTCCTCGCCATGGGCGACAAGGGCTTCTTCCTGGCGATGCACCACAGCGCCGTCACCAGCGCCAGCGTGGTGCTGCCCAGCACGCGGTGGTCGAACTGCACGGTCGTGGGGTTCTCCGTGAAGTTGCGCAGCGTGGGGGAGAACTCCAGGATGTCTTCTGGGATCCATCTGTCTCCCATCTTTGGGAAGGAACTGTAGACTAAGCCGGCGTCTAGACCGGCCACAAAGGCGCCTAAAAGTAGAGGAATAATTGAAATTATTTGCGTCGAAAAGTAACTTGATCCAAAATCGCAAATATATGTTTTTTTTTTCAAATCCGTTCAAAATCCTAATCACAGTGCGAAAAGAACCATTTTTCGAGGAAGTGTATTAAAAAAGATTTAGTGATATTTGTAGTCTGCATTAGCAAGTGACCAATGATAGCAGTTTATAACAAAAATGAAAAACAAAATAGCTTTTACCTGACACAGCAGTAAGGAACGCCATAGCCTTAACAGAATGTGCAAGCGCAGTAACACTCTTCAAGTCCTTGAGAGACTTGAGCGTGGCAGCCACAGGGAAGGGGCGAAGCACCCTCAAGGCCCCAGCCAGGAGTCCCGTGTACAGAATGAACGCCAGACTCAAGTGCGCCGCTAAACGGTACTGTGACACTCGCGGCACATCTGATGGGCCTTGGAAACGGTCTTCTAAACCTGATTTTACCATGTACCAGCCCATTAGCCCCTGTGGAAAGAAAATATAAGATTAGTGGGAGTAGAACAATATCAATAACCTACCGAATTGTAGATTACGATAGATACGTGACGAATACAAAATATTTGCTTCTCGGTTTGATGGGCTTAGAATCGCATCATATAAAATATTGTTACGCCGTACATCTTCAATGAAATCAAGAGTAGCATTAAATAATTAAAACACATTGCTGAGCGAAACTTCCAAAATGGAAGCATGTACCAAGGCCTGGCGAATTTAAGAAAAAGTCCGCCATAAAGTACCTACCTCTATTATTATTAATAGATAAGGTTCGTAGGTAGTTGATAAGGGTATTTGTTCCTTCCGTCCTATATGATAGAGTCGGAATTCGCATGAAGACTCGAGTGTCCATTATTATTACAAGTTATTAATAATAGTGATTTATTACCCCGCGATGCGACTGTATTGTTCTGGAATGGCCTTGAAACGTTTGTATCTAGAACTTTATTGTATGGGTCTACTATAGCCGTAAATAGCAACCTCACCTGAGCAGCTACAAGTGCGCAGTACACCCCAACCCTGATCTTCATGGGCTTGTCCAGGTACCCCCTGAGCCAGAAGAAGGCGGCCGGCAGGAACATGACGGCGCCTATCGCTCGACCCCACGAGCGGTGCGCGAACTCCATGTACCAGATCCATTTGAACTCTGATACTGTCATGTTTTGATTCTTACTGTGAAGTAATAAAAGGACAAGTTATAATATAATGTTTGTAGAATTGTGATGTCACAGTACATAATATAAATCAAGAAGCACGAATTTAGTTGGGATCTCGCGAGATATTATGTTGTCTGTTATTGCCATTTTGACTGTCTTGTTGGGTTAGTGACCCTGACTGCTATGCCAGAGGTTGTGGGTTCGATTCCCATCCAAGACAAATGTTTGTGAGCATGATCATTTGTTCTGTGTCTGGGTGTATTTTATCTATAACTAGGTTCTGGCCACGGCTTCACCCGCGTGAAAGTAGGTTTCTCCATACAAATTTTAGAAACCCGTTTCATCCCGTTGGGGGCTGAATGGGAAATCCTTTATTAGTGCTCGCCTACATCATAAAAGGAAGCCTTGTGCAAAATTTCACGTTTCTAGACCCAGTAGTTTCGGCTGTGCGTTGATATGTCAGTCAGTCAGTTTCTTGTTTTATATATATATAGATATGTACGTGTACCTATGCATTTAGAAATATATAAGTATGTTTATCAGTTGTTTAGTACTTATAGTACAAGCTCTGCTTAGTTTGGAACTAGGTGGTTTTGTGTGAAAGTAGTGGAATATTATTGTTATATCTAACCTATACTTTCCCGCAGCTAGGCAAAGGCCTCTCTTCATTCTTTTCATTGTTTCCGGCTCTCTTAACTTCTTGCCATCAATTCCTAAGAAAGACATACTTAGATGTCCCTGGAGCCATCTCCTTGGTCTACCGCGACCCCGTCGAGCGGTTTCAGGGCACCAATTTTGTCATTTAAAGGTGCCCAATTGGCGACAGTCATGTCCAGCCCAGTCTCACTTAAGCTGGGCAGCCTCGTCATAGTCGGCATCCACAAATGTTTCGAATATGGAAGGAACACAAGGGAAATTCTACGGTGGTCGGTCACGTTATCCAGTTGACTAGTTGGTACCTACATAAACGCTTTTAATTTTTTTTATGTTTATTTTTATTTATAATTGTAAGTTTATAACGTTTCAATGTATGTTTCATCAACGGCAATAACAGCAACCATGACAAAAATTCGTTCTTTCATCGACGCATCGCATAATGTAGCATTTTTCAGTTGTAATTGCATTTATATTAAACGATTTATAGCTTGAAAGTCAAGCATTATCTCAAGGGAAGAAACTTCTCAGTTAGAAAGTGTCCTATGTGCTGTATATATGTATATGTGCTATGGAGCAGTGGTGGCCGAGTGGTAACGGCCCCGACTTACGAGTTGTAGGTCGCGGGTTCAAACCCAGTCAGGGGAGGCATTACTTTGTGTGCGAGTAATTTATGTCAACATCACTGCTCTCAAAACAGTGAAGGATAACATGTTGAGGAAACCGGCATGTCCTAGAACCAAAAATTCGAAGACTTGTGACATTCACCAATCCGCACTGGGCACGCGTGGTGGATAACGGGCCATTCGCTCTCCTAGAGAGGAGGCCTGAGTCCCAGCAGTGGGAACATTAAAAGGCTGATTATGCTATGTGCTATTCCAGGACATGATCTCCCTGTGTGCCAATGTGTTTCATCCAAATCCTTTAGCCGTTAAGATGTGAAGACCCCTTTTTCGCATTTATGTATTAGTATGGGATATATTTCATGAAGTAACGTTTATTCCTGTACAAATTTTACGTATACTAGCTGCTGTTAGCGGCTTTGCCCGCATGCATTAAAATAAGTTTATCCATACAAACTTTGGACTTTTCAATTCCTGTTTATTTTTTGTATATATCATAAAACGAACTTTTCTGCGTTCTAGGTTCAAGGGTTTGGGCAGGACGTCAGTGAGTTAGTGAGTGAGCTTTTTATATATACAGATAGGAAACACTTGAGAAAAGCGAGGCCACTATGAACTATACTACCTAATAATATCTACACCATTCAATAAATCAAAGCCAGTGTGTTTAATGTGATAATAAATGTTTTTTACAGAAGCTCTGGTTAAGTAGCTAGGTAGAAGAGACCGACTACATACTAGATAAACTCAGGATACTGCTTATATTTCTCAAACTCCTCCTGCCATTCTGCTTCAGTCCTCGGCATCTTCTCTCCCAGGAGTTTCCATGTCACCATTGACAGCCCTGACTCTGTCAATCTGGTCACACCACCTGTACAACATTGTAAGAGGTTGTAATGGAACGAGATGGCTAGATGGTATAAAATATAAATGAATGTTGCCGAGGAAATATCAATATTGAGATAGATGAAATAAAGTCGAAATTATTAGGAACTAAATTATCTCACATGGCAATAAAGCAGACAGACACTAAGTGGTTTATTTTCTACGACTACAAAGTTGATATTTAGGCAGTGAAAACCTAGTTTCTGTGTAAGTTCTAAGAGATTTTGTTTTGTAAATATGTAGGGTGACTGGTAATTAGTGTACGATACTTAAACACGTGATTGTGCTCATGATAACCAACAACTTTTACTATGGGAACAAACCAGAAATCGCGAAAAAATATCAGGTGTTCAGTACATTTATGTTTGCCTAATGTACTGAACAGGTGATATTTTTTTCGCGATTTCTTACACGTTACGGATCATATTTGTATAGTCAAAAGTAAAAAAAATCGAAATCCTAAAATTGACCACGAAAATTTGTCATAATTGGTAAATTCATAATTGAATCAATCATTCATAACAATTGCTACTAGAAAATACTACGCGCACTGCTTTTCAATTTTGATCGCCATTTATTCATAATCAATAACCTGTACAATATTTCCATAAATTAAGTAACATTTAGGGATATAAACAAAACAGCGCAGCGCGCAAAATTTAAACTAACTTTGCTGTTTATAAATATAATTTATTGAGACTTTACTTAAATAATAACAAGACCTTTTATAATAAGTCCTTAACTATTTAAAACTTTAGTGGTGTATTTGAGTCATTTAAAGTATATTTAAGTATTTTTATTTAAGATACCAAATAAAATCATCAAGCGAAGTTTGTACTGCAAACGCATCTGTATTGGTATTTAACTCAGCGTAACAGTGAAACAGCTCAAGACAATGGAAATGGAAAATGAATGGTTTAACAATATTTATTTCCATTCAGGTGAATTCGAATGTTACTCAAACATTAAATTGACTTCAAATAAAACAAAAATATCATTGAAAGGACCTTTATTCGAAGTAAATCATAATTATACCAATAAAGTTAACAATAATATTATATGTAGAAATCCCATTTCTTCTTAACAATACCTAATTTAGACTTAATAAAGAATTTGTGTCACAGAGACTAATAATAAATACAGCCTGCAGCTACAAAGGTATCATACTTATTAAAAAATAATAACACTTAAGTTCGCATGCCTTTTAAAAATAATGCTACCTATCTTCCTACTTTTACTGGGTAAATGGAATTTTAAGTTATTTTATTCATACATAACGCTGCTATTATTTTATCATAGCCAATCCAAAATTTGTTCACTTACGGCTAATTTAATTAATAGCAATCCAATATTCCAATGCAACAAGATGATATTTATTATTTTACTTTTGATTTTACAAAAAAAATACGTTTTGACCCACAGTAGAAATTACTTCTTCATCGTGGCATCGTGGGTGCGTTTACAAATATGTAAACTCATACAAGATACAGAGACCTGGAACCAAGTTACCAAGTGATAACGGAACAAATAGTGCCGTGCGGGAAGCAAAACCGCGACACGCAGCGTGTAAATAATTAATGTACACACACAGCAGTGTTCACTGTTGTGTGACCAACTCTACAATTAAAAAGTAAAACATGAAGCCTAAACCCAGCCCCCCTAGCGAAGTTACAACCATTTCGTTTCGATTCTCTTTTTGCCGATTCTGACGTCATCTCAACGCTCAGTCACGTGGTCAGAACAAAGGAATAGGAGGCGTGGCCGACTCGAGGCGATCAACGAATTGAGAATCGAAACGAAACGATTGTAACTTGGCTAGGGGGGCAGATGAGAGAAGTTCCAATGTGTTAGCTGCATTCTGAATGAGTTTGAATGCAGTTGTCAAATTACATGTCCAGTGTTCATTTTAATTTTATATGTTTTATTTGTTTCTGTAAATGTAAAATTGTTGACTGTAAATTCTGATAATAAAATAATTACATATTATTACTTATTTATTAACTATTATGCCAGTAGTGAGATGGTAAGACTAGAATGATATTCTGACTCGGAAAAATCTCTAACTAGCTAAGTCCACCCAAATTATAAATTGTAATAAGAAAATCGGCGCATACACATAATGTGCCTAGCCTTTTCCTAACAATTTTAAGATCTTCAAATCTATCATTTTTTTTGGCATTTTTTTTTTCACAACATAATACATTAGATGGAACAAATGATATTGAGTATCATTAAATGCTGTCATTTACATCTCCACCACCCCTCCCATCACCTCCCATCTTACATCACCCCTCACATCTTACATCACCCCTACTTCTTTCCATTAGTAGTAGTAAGCGCCACATCAATAACATAGTATATGCTATACAACAGTATTAAATATCCTGCTACCATACCTAGCACGACTGCCGTGAACACCATTCCGGAACATCCTAGCAACCAGTAGCCCACCACTTTAGGAGGCGCCTTGGGCTTCGGCGCGGTCTGGCACAGGCGGACGGCAATGTGCTGTGGTTTCAGTAGGTCTGTTAGCTGGAGAAGAGTTTAAGTTAATATTGGTAATTTAATTGTACGAGAACTGGTCAAAACAGTGTAGTGACGAGAGTTTGGATTGACTTAGATCTTATTATATTTTTAATTTAATTTTGGATATTGAATCCAAAACTGGAAATTGTAATTAGGATGTGTATGTTTAAGTAAGGCGTAGGTACTGAAAGAGGTAGGAGGGGTGACCAGCACACGTACAGAAGAATTAAGCTAGAACTACATTGCGCACACGTGTGCCACACACGCCGTTTTGGCGCGTCGGTCTCCGTATACATTTTATATGGCAACTAGACTAGTAGAGCTACACTTGATCCACGCCACGTGACGTCGTTCTACGTACAAATCAGGCGTGTTACACGTGTGCGTCGGTCTAATGTAGTTCTAGCTTAATTTATGTGATTATTTATCAAAACATTTGTTTTTAAAATATATAAAGAAATCTAGGTCTCATAAGCCAGGCTAGCAAACTATACTTGCTACTCTATTCATCCAAAATCGTGTCTGGTCTATGACCTATCAGTAACAGGCTCCACCCTAAAGCGGGAGAAGTCATTAGATGATAACCCACGTGAAAAAAAAAATTAGTTAACCTGAATGCTCTTATTGGTTTACCTAAGTGGTCGTATTCTGCGGAGGCGCACTCGCTTTCGGTACACTACGCCTTACTTAAACATACATTGAATCTAAACACGAAAATTGAAATTAGGGGCCAAAAATATAACAATATCTAAGTCAATCCAAACACCTTAGCCTAAAAAAATCCTCCTATCTCTTCTTGTAACTCCTAAATGGCTTAACCAATTTTGATGATTTGTGTGTATATTTAAGTGGATCCCTAGAAGGTTTGCAACTACAATTGGAGCCGGTAGGTGGCGTTGCAATAGGGTTCACAATTTTTTCAGACAACATCTGTCGGGATTAGGGTTGCCAACTCTTATTAGAAGAAATAGAGTATATCTGATTTCAAAGGAGGTAAATAAAGAGTACGGACTTATAAAAAAGAGTAGAGTAGAAAATTTTAAAAAGGTAGATATTTTTGAAACTTTTTGCAGCATATAGAAATTTTTTATTATTTTAAAAGAATTGTACAATTCTAAGTTTACATAGATCAGAAGTTCATTTTAAATTAATTTAAATGAAGCCCTGTTCCTCTTCCCGCCACTTCACATTCATGACCGAAAAGACTCTCAGTAAAGTCTATTGTTTTTGGTTATGGTAATAGGTATAGTTAGTAGGGTGGTAGCATAGCGAGTCCTCTATTAGTGTTATAGAGTACGCCTCCATGATATAGCGTACAATACTCTATTTTAGAGTACGCTTGGCAACCCTAGTCTGGACCGCTAGTATTTTATAAAAACAACATGAACAATAAGTTATTACACAACTGAATGGATTTATTATCATAATAAAAGTCCCATACCTATATCATGTGTTCATAATATTATAAAATGGCTTGCAAACATACAGACAGGTTGGTATGTCAACAATGATGTCCATATCTGAAGTAGCAGATTACTGTAATGCCTTTGATTATTATTTACTATTTCATGTACAGTGCATTAGCAGATAGTAATGATTAACAGATACGGCTATGTATTTATTAGGTATCGACAATTGTTGTGCATGTTTACCTACACCAAAAGCATTAACCCTCTAACCACTTGCATTGGATTAATCCAAAAAATATATTCGTGTCCATTTCGTCAGGGTCATATATTTACACAAAATACTCAGTTTCGTTTAACTCTTTAATTCCCAGTGTCACTTATAGGTAACAGAAGAGCTGACGAGATGGTATCCAGTAGTAAATATACGACCCTGGCGAATTGTAAGCAGTGAAAGGGTTAAAGTATAATGCATATTCTGTAGCGATGTTCTAAGTGAGAGTTCCAGGGTTATGGTATCTGTTTTCTTTAAAAAACATTTCAAAAGATTTAAATATAATTACTAATCTGGTTGCCTCCAACGTTCTGGCCTTAAAAAATATCCTACAGCACTCAGGGTTAGTGCAGTTTTCCAGTGAAAGAATGTTTGTAATTGTATACTTAGTGTATTTCCAGAGATTACTGCCTACATCCAAAATGTTAAGTCACCATATCATGTTATCGCTAGGTGAATTGGCAAATATTTTTCTGCCCTATAAATTATATAAAACACGAATGGGGGTGGAGGATAAAATATAGCCTACAACCTATCCTCAAACCTACCAAATATTTTCTCTTACTTCTTTCTTTTCTTTCTTTCTTTACTTCAAAGTTACATTAAAGTGAACTAACCCTTAATCCTTTGAACTTGCTGGCTTTATTATTTAGTGTGATGAGCTGTCGGCTGATGATGTTTGTTGTGTTAAAGCCAGTCCTCGTGCCGGAGACCAGCAGCTTGCTCTGTGCCGCCCGCAGTGACTGTGTGCACCGACACAGGTGTGATACACTTAACATTGCTGGAAAATTAATTACTTTATTATGACCTAATTTATATCATTTTAGTGTGATAATTTTTAAGTCATTTCACAGATATGCTGACACAAATTTCTTAACATAAATTAACATCACCTTTGTACCAATTCTTCTGTTCACTCTTCTAGTCTGTTTATTACATATGTACATTAATTGTTAAATTAAATAAGCAAATTAAGCCCTCTGCAGATTGTAATATGATCATAACAAAATATTCTAATCAGAATCCAAGTAGTTTTTTGAATATTTATTATTTCTGGTCACTGGGTTGTCTTAGGGGCATCTTTAAATAATCAAAATATATTTTAATTTCTAAATAGTTATACCACATAACATGTTTCCTTGTATGTATACTTTAATGGTATAAATAAATAAACCTATTTGTTATCCAATATTAAATAATAAGTTTACATAATATTTTGAAATACCTACACTTGTTAAGTATGGTTTAGTAGGCTATCTTAGAATATAATCATTGTGACCGAGATAGATACGCTACTTAACATCAATAATTTCACCAATTCATCATTGTTGATAAGTCATATGGATTAAAATTCTGTTAAATAAAATAAAACAAAATATTACTTACTCGAGTTCGATTACAAAATACTACTAATAATTTAGCTTAGCTTTATTACTTCACTTTAGCTTAAAATAATAATATACATGGACATAAATACTGTTTTGTTACTAATAAATGCCACAAGACTCAAGCAAACCCGCTGAAGAATGTATGCAGGTGGGTGCAGGTGCGAGCAGCCGGAGCAGTAAACATATGCGATTGACATCTGACAAATGTCACAAATTTGACAAATTCTTCCCTGCGTTCCGAATTGCATCAAAAGCGATAATATCACGAATCCGACCAACGCGCAACGTCACAATTATTACTCAATAGCCCTTTTATTTTGTGACTATTAAATTTGGTCGGATTTGCGATATAATCGCTGGGGCATCATTTGTTTCAGCGCGTTTACGCCGCGTTCCGATAAACGATATCATCGCTATTAGTGCACCAACCACTGGCATAAGTAGTAAGTAGTAGTGTTGTAACAAAACTCTGCTTCCGCTTCTGCTTCTGCAGAAGTTCCGCAACCTTTTTCACTTGCGTTTCCATTTCTGGTTCCGCAAACTTTATGACAGAACTCTTAACAGAAGAATACAACGAAGAGCGCGGGGGTGGGGTGCCCGTAGACGACTGGACTCGACGGAAAAGGCGTGGAGTGAGGGGACTTTCTGAGCAAGTGTTGAAAATCTCTTTTCGACCACGTTTGTGTACCGAAACCCCCCCGTTTCGGTACACAAACGTGTCGAAAAGAGATTTTCAACACACTTGCTCAGAAAGTAACTCTTATTGCACTGCACTTAGGTATATAATGGCACTCGTTACCAAACTGTGACATTTTGATTACCATTACGCACTAGTGCTATAATGTAGATAAAACCTTTTTGTTCAACCTCTTTGTTCGCAAAACAAATTTTGAATTCGAATAAAATTCCCATTAAGTTATTGCGTTCGATAGTATTATTCATTAGTGTCTTACTTACTTATTTCATCCAATTTCAAAGTTAAAATGGACAAATTTAACTTGTACAAACGATTTATTTACTAAAAGGCATTTAGTAAATAAATCGTACATTCAATTTTTTTTTTTTGGTCTATGACCGCCATTTTAAGATGCGCGTGGTTTTTGGCGTGATTTTTTTTATTCCAGTTTTATCCAAGTTTTTTATCCAACTTCAGTGTATAGGTATATTAAATAAATAAAATTAAATACTACAAAATCATTACAAAATGTTACATCCGTATTCTATAATCACTACGAAAAACATTATTGTAAAAATTTTTCACGCAAGAAAACATAAACGTAAGACTAGGCAGTTTCATCAAAATACCTTAGCCTTCTTATGATAATGCGCGCGCTTATGAAAACAGATTTTTACCGCCATGTCACAGAAAATTTTACTAGTTTTACTGTTGTTTTCTTCACAAGTGTATTGAAAAATATATAATAGAGAGGTTCGAATTATCGCAGTGTCTATCAAATTAATTTTGCAACCCATAATAGATAATTTTTGTTTAGAATAACTTGCATTTTTTGGTTACTCTCTGGTGTGTCTTGAATTTTGAATATTTGTAAACTGGTTTCCGCACTTAGTTGTCGGTTAGAATAGTCCATATTGTGCATGGGCCATGGTAGCCTTCATTCCACTAGCCAACCTTTCTCCAAAAGCAAATAGTTTGCTTAGGGCGTCTATGAGTGAATTCGGTGCTCCCAAGATTCGTGTTTTTATGTTACTGACGACTGTGCACTCGAGGAGAACGTGCGTGACAGTTGGCTCCGACTCCATGCATGCTCTGCATAGAGTGCTATCCATGATATTCACTGTGAAGAGATGTCCATCCGGTGAGCTGTGTCCGGTAATGGTCCCCGCCACTTGACGTAGGCTACTCTATCCAGTAGCTGTAGGTTACTGGTTAAGGTTCTATTTAAGTGTGGCATAGCTTCTTTAACCTGCCTGCAGTCTGATGCCAGGAACCACCACCTTCCTGCTTGTGTGTGATGTGCTCTCATAACCAACCACGCAGCTGAGCAAAGGGTATTGGCACGATGAGTTCGGGTTCGAACGCCGCCGTATCAGACCCTCGCCTTGTCAGCTCATCAGCTTCGTCGTTGCCCAGAGAACCGCTATGACCTTTAATCCAACGCAACGTCTCTCTGGTGTATAAAATAATGTTTTAAAGTATTTATAAACCATGAAGAGGTATAATAAAAAATTATATTCTTTTTGTCAGTATCACATTTTTATTTTTTGATTTTATGTTACATAATTATTATTAGTTACGGAACATTTCAAAATTTGCGTATACTTACAAAATTACTTCATCGTCATATAGTGTGTTTTAACTTTCCATTTCCCTATAATCTCTTGCTAATGCCTTGACGTTTAGAAGGGCATTTTTAAATTCACCTTCTTCTAAACCTTCACCAACATAATGATGCACAAAGGCACGCTTGGCATACATTAAAGAGAACTTTTTACCAAGGCGCTCCCAAGCCCCGCGTATTGCTGAAGTGTTTGATACCATCACAACTGCTCTCATTAAAGCCGCTAAGTCACCACCAGGGACTGTCTGTGGTGGCTGGTAATTCAGTCCGATCTGGATAAATAAATAAGGTAATTTTATCATCATTTGTTATTTATGTTGTAAATAATACAAAAAATCTCAGCATCATCATAATCATTTCAGCTGAAAGATGTCCACTGCTGGACATAGGTACTTGTAGACCTCCCCCAAGTGTCACCACAACGTACGGTCCTGTGCGTCTCGTATCCATTGGATTATCGGGAGCCTCACTAGGTTATCAGTCCACCTTGAGGCAGGCCTTCAAAAATCTCAGTCACGTTGAATATGAACGACCAATGTAATAGTTTATACTAGACCTGAATCAAAACTGCTGGAAGTCATGGAGTAGACTTTAACCAGTAATCTACCGAATAACATTTAGTGATGAAGGTTTAAAGAAAATCTTTTTTTTCGCTATGTACCTTAAATCCAGTAGGAGACCAAGAAACGAATTTTATTGTTCGCATGCTTTTAATTTGAGCTATAGCTGAATTGATATCGTTTGGATTTACGTCTCCTCTAAATAATAAGCAGCAAGACATGTAATATCCTTCTCTGGGGTCACATTTGACCATCTGGTTGGCAGGTTCAAAGCATTGCATCATTAACTGTTGCGTTGTATTCTCTTCATGCATTGCTCTCGTTGCCGGTACAAATGGTGCGAACGTTACCAATGGAAAATGGATTCTCGGATAAGGAACAAGATTTGTTCTGAATTCTACAAGTTGCACGTTTAATGAACCTTCAAATCTCATCGAAGCTGTAATGCAGGACGCAACCTGAAGAAAAATACAATTAATAGCTTATAAAACTAAGCAGAGGGGTTCGTAAGTTCGTAGCATTGAAAGTCGAGTGGCTCGAAAAAAGGTTAAACTACGCTTGCCGAAATTGCTCTGAACATAGGCACCTAACAATTCATTACATACAGGAACCCATCCGGGTTTGTCATGCTTTTGAAAGCACGTCAACGCCTTTCGCTATTAGCTAAACACTATCATTCGATCTTTGGCAAGATAGTCAAAAGCAAAAAAGTCTGAAAACCTGTTAGCCAGTTATTGGGTTATGATCTTGTGAAGGTCAGAGCAGGCTTTCCAAGTTAAATTTGGAAAAAGGCTAGGTATAATGACGTGCCTAAATATAATAATAAAGGTGTAAATTATATTCATATTAACCTGGGCGATAAGTCGATTCAAGTTAGTGTAAGTTGGACGTGGTGTATCTAATAATCTAGCCAATATTTCATACAAGGCTTCATTATCAAAAATAAAGCATATATCTTCGGTATCCATAGTAGCATGACTAGTCAGCACAGCATTGTATGGCTCAACGATTATAGGTGACATTCTTGGAGACGGGTATATTGCAAACTCAACTTTAGACAATTTTCCATAATCTCTCGTCAGTCCTTCAAGTAATAACGCTGTGAATCCGGATCCAGTCCCTCCTCCGAATGAACGGAATATCATGAAACCTTGCAAGGAATGACAACCTTCTGCAACTATTCTTACACGATTTAGAGCCAGATCTATCATCTCGCGGCCGACGCCAAAGTAACCGCGAGCGAAATTGCTTGCAGCATCTTCTTTGCCAGTGAGCAGAGTTGAAGGGTGAAATAACTCTCGATATGCCCCTGTTCTTATTTCGTCTGTAAGCATTTAGTTTTTATTCTTTATTTAAAAAACAAACTTATTGGTGGTACAGTAGTCGCGCAAGCGCAACTGTTAACAATGGCCGCGTGAGGTTCCAGATTTCGGGGATGATAACCCGGAAAGTTAGGCAAAGTGTTGAATATTCTATTTGAACGATAATTTTGCAATTTAAATCAGTTTATAAATATTATTAATATCTTACAACCTAAACCTATTTTTATTGGGATTATCCACTAAAATTTACCAATTGGTGTGGGCTCCAAATCGATCATAACAACTCTAGGTACAACTTTTCCAGCGCCTGTTTCGTCAAAAAAGGCTGCACAGCTGTGGTCATCCTGACCTGTGTACGCCAACACACCATCTACTCTAATACCATGTTCAAGACAATAAAGCTCCCAGCAAGCATTCGCTATTTGCACTCCTGCCTGTCCAATGTGTATGTGAATTACTTCTTTCTAAAAGAACAAAATTAGTATTATTTCTAACAAATCAGACCAGAGCTGTGGGTAATTATGCCTTCAAGTCTTTTAGTCTTTATTTGCAGGTATGTTTATTTATATATATATTTTTTTTAATATAAGCGCGTAATCATTTGAATATACGCGGTCATCATTACTAAGTAACTTACTTTAGACATTGAGGGAAAATATTACTGAGAATTTGGTCTGTAAAAGTGTTAGGTATCTAAATAATTTCTACATGTTTATTACAAAAATACTTACATACAAATGTCAAATTATAGTCACTTGACATTTACTTTCATAAAATTACTGTAGTCTATTTGGTTGTGACTTATCGTTAAATCCTTTTTGTTAAAAAGTCAGCCCTATTTGTTTTCAGGTGCAAAGATGAGTTTAATGGCTTAAACAAGATAAATTATACGAAGACATGGCTTAAAAAACTTAGTATTCAAACCAAAAACTTTTTAAAAAAGCCCAAAGGTCAAACTGTCAACCTCAAGGACAATTATGTCATCAACGTCATTCATTTCCTTATCACTGTTATCTTTGGTCTGTTTCCATTGGCGAGGTCCCTTGGAGATCGAATATTAATAAGGTTACCTCTAATGTGATTGGTTCTAGTTGGTTGCAGGTTTACCATTCTTACCAATTCAGATCGATCTGACTGACTTGTTTATAATATGAATATGAAATATTAAGTAAAGAACAGGGTCATAAAAGTTTTTGATTTTATAATTATTATGTAAGTTTAGCGATAAGGTAATTTCGTGATTTAATCTTGTTTACTCTTCAACTCTTTTCGCCGTTTTTGTGGAGAATCCATCAAAAAGTTGGTCCATGTCAATCAACTGAGTGTCCAACTTGCAATAAATACAGAATTTAAAGATTAAGATGAATTTCGCCGGAAAAGTCGTACTTCTAACCGGTGCAAGCTCCGGCATCGGTGCTGCGACAGCGGTATTCCTTTCAAAATTGGGCGCCCAACTGTCCTTGACTGGTAGGAACGTAGAAAACTTAACAAAAGTGAGTAAAAACTGCGAAAATTCTGCTGCAACCTTCATTACTCCCGCTGATTTGACAAAAGAAAGCGACATTGAGAAGATAGTAAAGAACACAATTGACCATTACGGGAAGATCGACGTATTGATCAATAATGCTGGGATCATCGAAACCGGTACGATTGAGAACACGTCGTTGGCCCAGTACGATCGTTTAATGAACACCAACGTGCGGTCTATATACTATTTGACGATGCTAGCAGTCCCACATTTGATTAAAACGAAAGGCAACATTGTGAACATTTCTAGTGTGAATGGTATTCGCTCCTTCCCTGGAGTTCTTGCTTATAATGTGTCTAAGGCATCTGTGGACCAGTTCACTAGATGTGTTGCTTTAGAATTAGCTCCAAAAGGTGTGCGAGTCAACTGCGTTAACCCCGGAGTAATTTTGACTGAGCTGCAGAAGAGGGGAGGTATGAACGAGGAGCAGTATGCAGCTTTCTTACTGAGGACTAAGGAGACACATGCTTTGGGTCGTCCCGGAAAGCCTGATGAAGTAGCATCTACTATAGCATTCTTGGCAAGCGACCTAGCAAGCAATATTACTGGTGCAAGTGTTCCAGTAGATGGTGGCCGCCACGCTATGTGCCCACGATAACTATCACACACTGCAAAAATTACAAACTTGTGCCAATCATTGCCTGATGTGCCTTAAGATTTTTTAAATGCATTTATGAGAAGTTTTATATTATGGTATTGTTGCATTTTTTATGTGTTTTACTTTTTTATTACAGTTTTAATTAAATCTTACATTTCAATATATTTTTAAAACCAATATTCATTTATTTTAACTTCAACTGGCAAGTCCAGTTGAAGTTAAGATTGCCTATTGTTGCATCCATCCAGAATTATATTTTTAAAATCATAAGAGTACTATCAACACCAGAACTATGTGGAAAAGTCATTCACTCTTACTAAAGATTCTATAGTAATTTTTATTCATTGATATATTTAATACTTCAATGAATAATATTATAAAGAAGAAAGATTTGTATCTTTGTTTGTAAACAAATAAACTCATAAACTATTGGACTAATTAAAAAAAATCCTTTCACCAGTAGAAAGCAACTTTATCACTGTGTGACATAAGCATAAATTTTTTATTTACATTCGGGCGAAGCCGCTGGCTAGTATTAATATTAAGCCAATTAGATTGGATTAAAGTGCCTTCAAACTTCGAATTTTTACCTCCATTGTGAGCACTGTGCTCCTGGTACCATCTGCGCTATTATATCACTTCCAAATACATTTATATTTTTTTTTTGTTTTTTCGTTAAAGAAAATTATAATCTTTAAAAACAAACTGCCCAGTGTTGCTATTACACGATAGATGGCGCTACTAGATTCTCAAGAAGTTAGTCGTTCTAACTTGTAACTTCAGACTATGTTAGTTGTTAATTCGTTAAATGGTATAGTGACCACTAGGTAACCAATATTTGGTAACCGCGATGAGTACCTACGAAGTAAACAAATAATTGAGGAGATAAAAAGCGACACTATACCTACACCACTAATTTTTTATTAGTACAAATACATAAAGGGCTTATTAGAATAGGTCTTGTTATTATTTAAGTAGTCTCAATAAATAATATTCATAAACAGCAAAGTTATTAGCATTTGTTTATATCCCAAAATGTTACTCAATTTATGGAAATATTGTACAGGCATTGATTATGAATGAACAAATGGCGATCAAAATGGAAAAAAAAACACTGCGCATAGTAATTTCTAGTAGCAATTGATATGAATGATCGATTCAATTATGAATTTTCCAATAATAATTATGTCAATTTTATTGATCTGAGACATAAATATTATCAGTAACAGGTACGGATAGAGCCTTATTTTTTGAACTAATTAAAAACTAGTGGTATATAAAGTGGCGCTACGTGTTGTGGGTTCGATCCCGCACGTAACAAAAAATTATATGGACTTTAGATAGTTTTTTCGAGTTTATTTGTCATATGAATGTCCTGCGATGTGAGCAAGGTTATAAGAAAATAAGATTGTACTTCATTGTATTTTTCTAATTTTCATTTTTGCTTCTTCATCAGCATTCATTCATGATATTAGTCTCTCCAATGTACTCGTAAGCAATACAATTATACTATTAATGGCGAATCTTCTGGCGAGCCAGTTTGGCGTATCTCAAGGCTCAATACTAGGTCCATTATTATTCTAAGAAGGTACCTGAGAATGCATTCGATCTAACGCCCAAGTTTTGCATACCCAATTATCTTTTCCCGATCCCGTTGATATAGTTAAGGGACAGACACTTTCATAACCAGGAAAATAATTTGAATTAAAGGACTAAAAAAATTTCACCAATTTATTTTTTGAATAAATTAAATCTAAAACCAACTTAACTAACTTAGGCTAATTATCACAATTACTCACAAACCAACTTATCTAATGCGCCTACAAACAAATGATCAAACACAGTCTTTTACAGAAGTTATTTTGTGCAGATAACGCGAAACGTGCTTCAACAAACAAAATAGCAGAAAAAATAAATTAAATATTCCTCTAAGCAGTTATTCCTCGACTTTTGCGATTCTTTTTTGATGTCCTGATGTAAAAAGAAAAAAACCCTTATCAACATTATTAATCTCATATGGATAGACTTTAGATAGATAGGATTGTAGAATGGTGTAGGTACCTACCCAGAAGCGCATTCTTTAGAAATCATACCGGTTTTAATAAATCACTAGAATTTCTGAATATCGAGTAATGAAGGTGCTTAGAAAACACAAATTTTACTGACCAAGACAATATAATGAATCCAGGTAACAATAATTACCAACCTATAGGAATACCTACTTTTGAGATCATAGCAACAGAAGAAGAGTGCTAAATTCAGTTTAGTACGAAAAAAGTTTACTTCTACAATAAAGTACTGCATTATATTCGAGGTTTAACTGCATAAATGAAGAAGAGACTCAAGGCAGCAGCAGCTGGTTGAGTGGTACAGCCGCGAACAGTTTCTTGGACTCGTCGACGCACGCTTTGATGATTTGTTGGAAGGCGACCGGCCCTATGTCCCGCATAACAGGCTCCCAGTTTATGTTTATTACTTGGTGGATTGTTTCACCTGGAAATAGAGAATTGTTGTTAGACATTTTAGTTTCGGACATAAAAACACCACGTTCTCGATGATCCCCATTATTCTGGTTTCATTTCGACGGGACTAGTGTAGGTTGGAGCAAGCCTTCTGCCGAGTAGTGGTCTTGGCTTTTCTTTATTTATTTATGGTATTGTTGTTGATAAGTTTGTGGGTAACTTGTAAATGATTGTTGTTAGGTCTTGGTATGAAGATATGAATTAGTAACTAAGCGCAGGTAAATATCGTGTTAACTTTGTTAGCAATTGAAAAAGTATTATGTGTAGCGAAAAGTTAATATTATTGAAGGTTTCAAATACGTTCGAAATAACGAACTAAAAACAAGCATCTGGATTACTGAAAGAGGTGGCTGGAAAGCCTTGTTAATGTTCCAGCAGAAAATGATGACAAAATTCGTAGGTAATGTCGAACCGTTTAGGACTTCAAGGTAGCAATTGATTGGCCGGTATCGCTCCGAAGAATTTCTTGACTTGGTCCACGCATTTCTTGATTATCTGTTTGATCGCTGGTGGAGCTATCTCGCTCATAATGATCTCCCAGTTCTCGTTAGTGAACCTTTCTGTCGTTTGTGCTGTAAATAAAGTGTTTGTTAGGAAGTGTTTTATGTGGTTTGTGAATGGTACTAATTCTAGGCTGTTCAGGAACGTATTGAGTTTGATGTCTATCTTTGTACCTATTGTGATTGAGCTAGATAATTATTTTTTGAAATGCTACATAATTTTTTTGACATTTTTTTTATGATTGCATACTTTTTCATTCTTCAATATTAATCTCTTCAAGTAAGGACGGATAGTACAGTGAACAAAGGTTTCAGATGTACCTAATAGTGAACGATTGTAAATCAATGTCGGAAATTTTCTATATGGTAGTTTTGGTAACGTGTTTGCGGTGAACAATCTTGTTTTCGTTTAAAGATTACAATGTCATGAGATTACTCGACAAGGACGTTACATCGAAACTGTCACATGTACAAGGTCAGGGTCCATTGGGGCTTCCCTTAGTGATTGAATAACAAGCAGGTCTCACCGAGTTCCTTGTTGCCATTGAACAGGTTGGTAAACTTGAACTGGGCCCGGTCCATCTTGTAGTGGTCCTTGTAGCTGGGCACGATCCAGTGTCCGTCTTTTTCTATGAAGTCATATTTCACGACGATGTTTAGGTTTGCTGTAAAATAAAGATTATTTAAGAATGTGGTTAACAATACATTACATATAGTAATCTATTGTCCAGTTAAGTACCTGCTGTATTTATGAAAGAAGAAAGAATGTTTTTTTTTTTGGCTTTAGTGTATGGCTATATTCGACAAGCTTAAAGATCTTTTCGTAAGATTTATCATGTTATAAGTACTAGAAAGAGACTGGGTTAATTCCAATAGTTTAACCGTATCTATAGCCTTTACTGCCTCCATGTTTACAGAACTACAGTGTATCTTGGCTCTAATAACTACTGGTTTAAAACCGACACCATCAACCAACCATATAACCACCCATCGATTAAAATTCTTAATTGGTTATAAAACGGTTGCCTCAAGCGTCACACCTACCACATTTCGTACTGCGGCAGCCATCAATTATTTGTTGCTGCTTCCTTTGCAATCGTGTGCATGAGCAGTGTTGCAAGTATGGATATTACTTATGTGTCGGTCTTACAAACCCGTTGCATGTACATACTGGTGTTGTTAGTGAAATGATATTATAGTCATGGCTGGTACAGTAATTTAGACAGGTATTTCTTGAAGATTTGGAGTTTTCATAATCTGTATATGTTTTTCATTTAGATCCTGATATTTTATTTACCAAGAAGGGTTTTTGACAAGGTTTTTTACTTTTGTTGATGTTGTTTGTGATCTTTAAGGACCATAAGCGTCGATTATTAGGTTCCCACGGCTATATTCTTCCAATACAAACCAAGACAATGGGATCCTTCTTAAAATTTTCAGGCTCGACTAGTTTCACATCTCTTAACGCATTAACATTTCTGTTCAGCTAATTAACAGTGGCCCTACAACGAGCTGTTAATGCGATCCATTTTACGACCTTAACTGAACTGTTAAAGGGATGGAGCTATCAGAGTGTAGTTTAGCTCCATCACTCTTTCTCGCTCGTGTAACTGACATTTTGACACGTCTTAGTAAGGTTCCAGAGCAGCACTTACTGATCTTTATCCTCGACTGTCCATTACCCCTGATGGGTAGGATGAGAACTTGTCCGTCCATGACGTAGTGAGCCTTCAGCGTCACGTTGGCGGTGAAGTCCAGGGTAGCCTTACCCTTGTCGGGGTTGATCCTGAAGGCAAAACAAATTACTTTAAAACCCTTTACGTCTATTAATTTTCAACTTCTTAATAAACCATTAAAGATAACCATTTTGTTGTTATTATCCTATTATTGCAAATTAAAAAGAGGTCCTGAACTTGAATACTGAGCACAATCGCACTTGTATTGGTTACCAATGCAATAAGTTTAATAATGTATTCTGTTACATGTGGTTGGATGGAGAGGGAGGCCAAAGAAAAGACGGTTGTGTCAGGAGTGATATGAAAGAAAAGGGAGTCAGTAATAGCGTGACGGTTGACAGGATAGAATGGAAAACAATTCATTAACATCTTACAACTAATTACGCTGACGGCGTTGAATATGCTGTGCAGATGGTAAGCTACTCATTTAGTATTGTGCCGCCAAAATTTTTTTTTAATTCTATCACACAACGCCGTCTAGTCCCAAGCTAAACAGAGCTTGTGTTATGAGTACTAGACAACTGAAAAGATAAACATAACAATAGATAAATTATACCCAGACACAGAACAATTTGATCGTGCTTATCAAACAAACATTTGTCCTGGGTGGGAATCAAACCCACGACCTTCGGCATAGCGGTTAGGGCCACTAACCACTAGACTAACAGGCCAGTCAAATATAGATAGGTCTATGTGTGACATTTTTATCGTTGCCCTTATTCTGAAAATATCAGCATCATTATTTCGATCATTATTTCCATATTTTTGGTGCCTCCCTTAGTTGCTGTCAATATAATAAAGATTGCTATTTTTTCCTAAACTTTTTATCATATTTAATGATAAAAAGTTGAGGAAAAAATTACAGTATTTTGAGCAGCAATTGCTTGTTGGATTACTGCTGTGAAACCGATAAGTAGGTACCTATGTAATATTTTCAAAACTTACTTGTAAGAATTGACCCTAAATCCTTTCAGCCCAGTAACAACGGTGTCAGTGAAGGTAAGCTTCAAGGCAGGGTTATCCACGAACACCGTGCCCAGTTCCACCGGGTCGAGGGGCTTGATGCCCAGCTCCGGGATACCCTCGGTGAATTTGGAGCCTGCTGCGGTGATCACCTTCTCTATACAGGAGTTAAGTTCGGGGTCGGAGCGGGAGCATGGCGTGATGAATGAGGCTGGAACAAAGATTTATTTTTATGAGTTTAAAAAGTTTCACGATTCAAATGGCTAAGCTATAGTGCTGAGCAACAGCAGTACTGCGTATCTGTGATTCTCATTATTCAAGCCTCGAATGCATTAGGATAAAAATTTTCCCAACATGACGCGCAACGCGCAACTTGCCCCCGAATATTTTACAATGCATTCATGAGACGCGGGACATGTTCTCGCCAGCAGCATTGCGTGACATTCTGGGGAACATTTTGTCCCAAATCAGCTTATACCCGCGGCTTTACCCGCGTACATAAAATATAGCCTATATCACTCAGGAATAAAGCAGCTTTCTATCACCAGGACCAGTACTTCCAGAGATTACCTCCTACAAACAAAAAAAAACATAAAAACAAACTTTAACTCATTATAATATAAGTGTAGATAACAATTGGAGTTCGATAAAAAAAAAAAATAGTTTTCTGATTTGTCCCAAAATAACGCCGTAATCAAAATAAATTTAGGTTTCGCGTCCGTGTTTGGGGTCTCAGAACTTCTAATATGCTAGAAGTATACCTTTTTTTTTTTAAGGTGGGAAAATCATCTAATGACAAATCCCGCTCTTGGGCGGAGCGGGAGATAGTGTCAGACTTTTACTGACTAAAAACCCACTCCTGTTCCTTCGTTGCCTTCATCCCAGGGCCCCGGGTTTCGTTTTCACACTACCCATGGCCCCAGTAGGCTTCGACGCTGCTGGGCCCCTACGATTTGCTGACATCACCCTGAGGCGCGCGTGGAACAATACGCGCCGTCGACGACTTGGGCTCGGTCCGGAGAGTTACCGGACGGTCGGACGGCGAGCCACCCATTGCTCACCGTCCGCAAGCCTGCGCCTACGGTGGAGAAGTATACCTTAGAAGTTCATTTGGAACAAGGCTCTCAACGTTTTTCTTCTCCTAAATTTATGAACTTTGAATTGAACTAAATTATTTAACATGTTTACTTCACGGAAAATTATGTTGTTATAATTTTGTTGACATAAGCAATTTCCGGGCTATAAGTAATCTTGCTACATAAGAGGTATTTTATTGACTATTAACAAATAATCATCGTCTTTACTACCGGTTAAATGTTTACAGTGATGTTTGTTGATCAATCATCACTGTTGCGTAAAATATGCTAAGTGCACTTTGATAATGCATATTTTATATAAAAGTAGGTACCTACCTAAATAGCATTGGCGACTTCCTGATTTTTGTGTAAAAATATCAATCAGTATTTTGCAATCATAGAATTTCGAGTCGTTAGCCCAACATCCTAGGCTGGGCCGTGACCTCCCCCCCCTCTCCCCTCCCTCCTCCCCCTTTCAGCCTATGCTAAATAGTACCTACCTAAATAGGTACAGTCCTATACAGAATACAGTATTCACTAACCCGTTGGTCAACGACTAAGTTAGGCCAACGGGTTAGTACTTTCTGGGTTTGATTTACGGGTCAGATAAAATATTATTGGGTGTTCCGTGATGCTGTACTCCTTAGCATTGTGGAGTCCGGATTGGTTCTTGTGGATGTTCTGTAAATACTGTAGGTACTTATAGAACTTGTCTGCCGAACCCTTTATCGAACCACAGGCGTGATGTTTTAAGTAAATACAGTCTCTGATTTTTCTCAGTATCTTTATTTAAATGATCCTATAACGACTACAATTTGTATATAAGTAGGATATCTCAATTATTAAAATGATCAGAATGTTAGGTCGCAGATGCGTGCGCAGGTTGACCTATTATGATTTAGATTTTTTATCGCCTTTAACCTAACAATCCAGATTATCTAGATTAAAAAATAATAATTTAATAGATTAAAAAAAAAACAATCAGCTTCTACATGTGCCGTCGTCGAAGGCGGTTTTCGTAGTTCAAGTGTTCGTGTCGCTGACCTTACTTAGAGATTACCTAATCCGTCCCTTCGCATGCAATACCTTTTCAAGGTTTATACAGCACCAATTTTTCTCAATATTTTACCAAATCTCAATTTAATCAAATTAAATTGACATGGTAACGTTTAATTTTAATTTTAACCTCGAAACAACTTTTTTCAATTTATTTGATTGTTTATTTATGACATTTGTATAAATATAATCCACTTGACATTTTGTTTTTAACCTATGGCATATCTACTTACATAAAAAAAAAATAAAGGAAAGGAGGAGGGTTGATAAGGGTTGGAGGTTGGTCACTGTGCGCGTCTATCCTATAGGATAAGTTAAGATTAAGAAGAGAGAGGATTAAGTTTTTATTCTGTATACAGAATAAAAACTTTTTACAAAAAAAAAAAAAAAATACCGACTTCACAAAAAAAACACTAAAAGGATCAAAACAACTTTAATTTCTTGCCGGTTCTTCTCCATAGGAAACGACCAATTTGGAACCGTGCACTAGCTTCTGATGTTTTTTAAGTGCCCATGTAAGAACTATGTGAAATAACAACTTTTGACTATGACTTTGGAAAACAAGAAATACACTAAACACTCTCTGTATGGGCAATTATTGCTGTTACTTATTATACGTAAGTAAATTTCACTAAATAGAAAAATATGAAGAAAAAAAGTTGGAAAATAAAATTTTTGTTTTTTGAGTGTGATGGGTGAAAAATGCCTTTTATCAACCCTCCGCCTAATTCCAATAGATTTAAATTTAATCTTGTTTTAATCATTCTTATTTAGTTTCTCAAAATAGGAGTATTATTAGGTATTTACGCATATCTATTCATAGAGTTAATATTTAGTTTATATTTTTTGTTTCATAGTAAGTTCCTAAATACTCTGATGGATATCGCCGACAGTACAACTCTAAGTACCCCCGATCTGTCGTAAGTTTTCCCTTTAAGGTCAGAGGCCTTAAAATGATCGACTGTTGATTTTTCTTCGAGGTCACGGTCCCAATCCACCGGTGGTAGCTGTGGAACTGGTGAGCTGGGTCAATGTCGAGCGGTTGGTTACAGGTTCCGTTAACCAACCGGTTTTGCTCACGTGCTGAGCTGATTCAATTGATCTGCCGATTTAGTAAACACTTGTTGGCATTCACTTGGTAACAAGAAGTTATTAATGATATGAGGGATTTTTTGCCTGATCAAGTAGTGTGGGTACACAGCATCCGCAAACTGTGACCTGCGGAGAAGTCACGTCACAGGTGATGTCACTGTCATACACTTTGTGCTTAGCGTTTACAGTTATGCTTAGTATTTATCTAAGCCAACAGATGTTTTTGTTCTTCATCTTTTCGATTCGATGGTAAACTCGTCAAACTGTTTGGGCCCAATAGGTGGCTACAGCATTGGTGGCACTCATCAAATCCTCTAAAGTACAGGTGTATGGGCACTTGGGGCACTCTAATGTGTGGCTCATGTTTTGATCAGGAGCACCGCACTCACATTAAATATCCGACGGGTCTATAAAACCCAATTTTGCCAAGTTGTGTTTGCAGCGGCCTACCAGGGTGCGCTACCAATCTAGTGTTTTGACTGCAAATCGCGCCCAGGCGGGAGATGTTCTTGGGGTTTCAAGAAGTCGGATATTTTTTTATTTTATTTTATTTTATTGGGGACAAAAAACAGTTACATGCTAGAGAAATACAAAAAAAAAATCCTTAAAACTAGATGCACAAACATGTAACCCACACCAATGTCCACATCTTGACATTTGAATAAAAGAAGTGAAGGACTGTGGTAAGAGTTTACAGAGTACAGTGCCTTCTGCGAAAACTTCATGTGTAACAAACTAATTTCTATAATCGTAATTAATATAGTATATAATTCAATTCAATTATTATTAATTTAATTTAATTTACAAAAATATTTTTATTTCATTCAATTCAGTGCGATTTATATCATATTTAATTTAATTCAACATTATTTATTTTAATCCAATACAATATACAATTTAATTTATACAATTTATTTTATTTTATTAGAATTAACATATACTCAATTCAGTTTAATTGTTTTTCCATTTGATTAATTTCTATTTAATTCAGTTCAAATTAATTTAATTTATTCTTATTTGTCTTTCTCCTTATTACAGCTTTTTGGACAAAATATCTATAGCTTTTTTTTTTAAACAACCGGTTAGAGAGAGCAAATATGTCAAGCTCCATAAAATGGGTGTTGTATGTTTCAACAAGGCGACGAAGAGGTGCGCGCACGCCAGCATTAGATTTGCACATGCCAGTGTGAAATAGTCGGGGCACGCGCACCCCTCGTTGTAAAACAGTTCTGGGCACTCTATAACATAACTGATTAGTAAGTTCAATGCAGTCGAATTTATTGTTACATAAACCATGCAATGTCATTACACTCAGAAGCTGCCTCCTGGACTCCAAACTTAGAACACCGTATCGCTTCAGTAACTGCACATATGGAACCTTTGAATTAAAGCATTTATAGTTCATAGACCGCATAAACTTTTTTTGTACTATTTCCAACCTAGAGCAATATTTTTCGTAGAAAGGGTTCCAGATTTGAATGGCATATTCTAACTGAGATCGTACCAAAGTTTTATATAACAATAAGAACGTAGAGGGCCGCAAGAAGTCATTAGATGATCTCATGACGAACCCATACATCCGATACGCTTTATTCACTATGTTGTCAACATGGATGTCAAAATGCAAACGTGAATCCAGTGTGACACCCAAGTCTCGGACGGCTGCAACACTGCTCAAGCGTGCGCTATTAATAAAATAATTGTGATTTATAATCTTCTTATTTTTAGTAAATGAAACGGTATGGCATTTTGGAAGACTGAGAAATAGCTTATTTTTAGTGCAGTAAACATAAAGCCTATTTAAATCGTCTTGCAATAGCGCGCAATCTTGCATATTATTACATGACCTGTAAACTTTTATGTCATCTGCATACATTAGAAAATTGGAATTTTTAAAGCAGTTTTTTTTTAAGATATGGTAGGTGATGTTCTTCCCAAAGCTTTATTCTTTCTTTAGGTGGCGGGTCATCGACGGACTGTGTGCTACGCAGAAAGATCTTCTGGCTCTTAAGCCTACTTGAGGCTGATCCCGACATCCCCTCTTCGAACACTTTTATGTTCGAAGAGGGGATGTCGGGAATCGGTTTCTTGAATTCTTTCTTATTTATTTATTTAAACTTCATGTACAATAGTGGTACATAGGCGGACTTAATGCAACAAGGCATTCTCTACAAATTTCAATATATAAAATCAATATATTAAAATATATATATATATATTCCGTAAATAAATACGTATTACGCCTAATTCGCGCATGCGACATCTCTACGTACAAGAAATACCAGCCAACGGATAAAGCTTATTAAGCGGAGTCGGTTTAAGGCATCCCGATATTTTTGTTGATAATCAAAAAATAATGGTCCTTTTATTTATTTATTTATTATTATTTATTTAAACTTCATGTACAGTAGTGGTACATAGGCGGACTTAATGCAACAAGGCATTCTCTACCAGTCAACCTTTGGGTTAAAAAGAAAATAATGTGGTTGGTGTGTGTGGTGTGGTGGGGTAATGTGGTGGTGGGTGTGGTCCTTTTCAAGAAACTTTTGTACGATTATCACGGAAACCAGTTTTTATTCAAGTTTTAAATCAAGGTCCAAAGCAGTCCCAATGAGGAGAATTTGAAGGTCAGCTATAGTTAGGGCACAGAACAAGTAAAAGTTTTAGGGGTTGTTGAAGTCATGTGAACCCCACATGAATTCTTTATGGTCAGTGGTATAGCTACTCTCAATATAATAAAAAAAATGTGGTTCCGATGTGGTTATTTACCCGAAATAAGTCCAACTAGCACCAAATGATCACGGCACTCACGGCAATCCAATTTGAGAACCTCTCATTAATTAGAATTTGTGTTTGTAGACAGTTTATGATTTTATGCTTCCGTAAATCAGAGCCGCATAAAGGCGCCGGCTTTTAGAAAACTCATGGGTGCTCATGATCATTTGATGACTCGAAAAAGCGAATTGTAAGAAGAGAAAAGGTCACTGATCGACATTTCGATAACGGATAAATATAACTGGCATCCGTAGCCCGCATCGTTAATAAATAATAAATTGAGACAACATCTCATACATTGTCCTGGTCCCAAACTAAGGTTTTCCCTTGTACAGTGAAAACCAGGAACAACGAAGGTACCACAAACATTCAGACCCAACACAAATATCTGTTTTAACAACAAAAAATTGTGTTCGTGCGGGAATCGAACCCGCGACCCTTGCGTCTCAACCGGCGCTATAAACAACTGCGCTAAACAGGTCGTCGGGTAATGAAAAAACGCCCATTCCTAAAAGGCGATTACTGATCTGTTTCTTGATGTCTATTCTCAGGGGCGCTCGGGCCTGCATTTTATTGATACTGTTGATGCGGCGGTAGCTACGCTTCTGCGTTATGGTAAACAAAAATTGCATAGTTGAAGAGGCAGCTTCGGTGATTCCCAGTCTAGAGATGTTGCCGTTGGTACATAATTTAATTAACAACAAATAAACAGCCTTATGTATCTTAATCCATTAGAAATCTAGCAAACATTTAGTAAGGGACAGCAAGTTTTATTTATATCAGGTGAATCAACTTTGTAATGTACTTTAGATTGCTTTTTTAATACTTTAGGGCTTTTATTTTTATTTTGTAAGTTAGTTTTAATTAGGTTAAGTTAAGCACATTAAAGTATTAGTTATAAGAAATTGAATTAAAATAAAATGTCCACTTTGAAATATTGAAATACTTGCATAAGTAGGAAGATATCCATGAATTTAAATTATATGCCTCCTGTATTTATAATATTCCATCTTTATATTTTAATGGTGGAAAAGTTACTAAAAGTGTTATGAATGAGTATACAAGTGGATGGAGAGGGAGAAGGAGGCCAACCCCCTAAATAAAACTGCATGGCTAGACGTTAAAAATAACTTTTCGATTGCTTTACAAAATAAACTAACTGTTCTGACCGTGGCTCGAGTTGGACAACAACTATCACAAAAGAGAATTGTTAAAGAAAGTAGTGTTGTTTAAAATTATCAAGAGCAACCGGCATTTCAGTTAACCGAAGATTGTCTTTCGCAAGCAGTGCTGTGCAATCTGATGCACTGTACGTTTGGCTATAAAATTTATAATAATGTTCAAATTATGCGTTATGGCAATTGATAGTAGTTGAGTAAGAAAGAGTTACGAAATATCGTAGTTTGTGATCCTATGTGGGCCTATCGTGATAGGCCTCTGATCCATTTGACGACCTAACTGAACTGTTAAAGGGATAGAGCTATGAAGGTGGCATAGCTCCGTCTTTCTGTTTAACCGACCTCAAAAAGGAGGAGGTTCTATGTTCGGCTGTATGTTTTTTTTATGTATGTTCACCGATTTCTCGGTCAATTGTGGACCGATTTTGAAAATTATTTTTATTAATAAAAGGTTATTTTTCCGAGTTAGTCCCATAGAAATATTGTGGTGATCTGATGATGAACTTCGAAGATATGGAACGGAACTCCTCATAGGATCACAGCAAAATTATCGTAACAAGTAAAATTGCTTTGTTCATACGTGTAGTCGAAGACTGACTGCAAGAAGAGGGGATGGAGATATATCAAACTGAACTGATGATGAAGCCGGAAGGTAGACACCGGAAGTCTGTAATCTGTAACCTAACCGTGTTTGGAATTATTAGATTGTTGATTGGAATTGTTATGAGATGCACTCTGTCTATATGTTAAATAACGAAGAGACAAAACTATTATAGAAACACCGACTTCCGAAATTAAAGTTATTTTGCACTTTTTAGTGTGTTTTTTACATTGAGGTCGGTTTTATTTTTTTTCGCTCGCACGTTTGTTATTTTAATACTTCATAGTAAGGCCCCAGGACTGTGGAAATGTTCGAAAGAGTTACCGTGACCCTGGAACGCAAAGGGCAACTGAAGGAACACAGGTGGGTTCTATATCGTAGGAGCCCAGCAGGGCCGAAGCCTACTGGGGCCATGGGTTCCCTTCTGAAAGGAAAACTCAGGGTCCTGGAACGCAAGGCAAAGAAGGAACATAGGAGTGTGTTTTAGACAGTAAAAGTCTGACACGCCCTCTCGCTCCGCCCAAGAGTGAGAGAAGCCATTGATGATTTCCCACTTAAAAAAAAGGTGGGTTCTATATAGATAGTCAGTAAAATTCTTACACACCCACTCGCTCCACCCAGAGCAGAGAAAGAAGCTATTAGACGATTTAAAAAATATGTGTTCCGTGGTCAATGATGTATTAAAGATTTAAGAGTTTACAAATGACTCGATGACCATCAACTTAAAAGATGTCATTAATTTTAATGCCATTTTGATATTGAAATAACCAAATCAACAAGAACTTCTACAATCATCAGTTACTAACGCATGTAACACTTGTTAATATTTTGGTTACGAAATACCTGTCGGCAGTACAAAATTATATAAGTGTCTTATGAAATATAAATGCAGTCTAACAAAGAATTTGAAAACTTGTTCCTTTTACTTAGCCCCGCAATGACTTCTTGTAATTATCTATTAAGCTGAAATTAATTCTAGATGTATTTTATGTACTAACAAAATTCAGTCATAACGTTCAGTTAAGAAGCTTAGGTATATAACAAGTTTATATATAACTTCATAAAATTCTTGTATCGTCTGACCGCGAAAGTGATAGCGGAACGAACTGGATAGATTTCGCCAGGAGTGGAAGAAGGAAGCGGGGGCTCGCGAAAGTGATAGTTGAACGAACTGGATAGATTTCGTCAGGAGTGGAAGAAGTAAGCGCGGGCTCGCGAAAGTGATAGTTGAACGAACTGGATAGATTTCGCCAGGAGTGGAAGAAGGAAGCGCGGGCTCTTGAAAGTGATAGTTGAACGAACTGGATAGATTTCGCCAGGAGTGGAAGAAGGAAGCGCGGGCTCGCGAAAGTGATAGTGGAACGAACTGGATAGATTTCGCCAGGAGTGGAAGAAGGAAGCGCGGGCTCGCGAAAGTGATAGTGGAACGAACTGGATAGATTTCGCCAGGAGTGGAAGAAGGAAGCGCGGGCTCGTGAAAGTGATAGTGGAACGAACTGGATAGATTTCGCCAGGAGTGGAAGAAAAAAGCGCGGGCTCGTGAAAGTGATAGTGGAACGAACTGGATAGATTTCGCCAGGAGTGGAAGAAGGAAGCGCGGGCTCGCGAAAGTGATAGTGGAACGAACTGGATAGATTTCGCCAGGAGTGGAAGAAGGAAGCGCGGGCTCGCGAAAGTGATAGTGGAATGAACTGGATAGGTTTCGCCAGGAGTGGAAGAAGGAAGCGCGGGCTCGCGAAAGTGATAGTTGAACGAACTGGATAGATATCGCCAGGAGTGAAAGAAGGAAGCGCGGGCTCGCGAAAGTGATAGTGGAACGAACTGGATAGATTTCGCCAGGAGTGGAAGAAGGAAGCGCGGGCTCGTGAAAGTGATAGTGGAACGAACTGGATAGATTTCGCCAGGAGTGGAAGAAGGAAGCGCGGGCTCGTGAAAGTGATAGTGGAACGAACTGGATAGATTTCGCCAGGAGTGGAAGAAGGAAGCGGGGGCTTGCGAAAGTGATAGTGGAAGGAACTCTCTCCTTAGCCAAGATACGACCGTTTCGTTCCGATTCTCTTTCGTCAAACGCCTCGAGTAGGCCACGCCTCCGATTCTTTTGTTCTGACCGCGTGACTGAGCGAAGAGGAATCGTAGGCGTGGCCTAATTCGATATCAATGGCAAGAAAGACATCATCTTGTACTGTCAATTAAATCATAACTTTTCTAAGCTTCAGGTTCCGGGAGGCTGGATTACCTACAGATTAAAAGTATACGAGCAATCGAGATGTAATCTATCTTTCATAGTTATTTTTCAGCATGAAGTAATATGATCTATGTAACAGATATAAAAACAATAGGTAATTTCGAAGAACTGACGGTTATCTTAGACAATAAACAGGAAAGAAATGTTCTCACAGTCATGTCCTTTTTTAATAGGTATATAATTAGATTAGACCATTATAATACCTATTAATAATTGAGCATTAGATACTTAATTTTTGTTATTGTATGGTAATGGAGGTAGAATAGTGAACGTCCTGTCCTGAAAGCAATGAGGTAGATACAAGAGAATGTTTCTCGTTATGGTAAATTTTAGTCATTTATGATTTGAAACTTTAGTGATTATAACGTGACACGGGAACGCAGCTGGTTCTTCTCGAGTCGATGGTTTTCTTTTCTCTCAACGTATTTTGGCTCGGAAGGTTGCCACGTTTATTGCACCGTCAGTTGCGTTTTTTCATCATCGTCATTCATAAATCAGGTCGTCCACTCCTGGACATAAGCCTCCCCCAAGTGTGGCTACAACGAACGGTCCAGTGCGTCTTGCATACATCGCATTCCCGCGACTCTCATCAAGTCATCGGTTCACCTTGTGGGAGGTCTTCTAGCGCTGCGTCTTCCGGTACGCAGTCGCCACTCTAAAACATTTCGTCCCTACCGACTATCCATTCTACAAGCAATGTACCCTGCCCGCTGCCACTTAAGTTTGGCGATTCTTCGAGCTGTGTGGGCGACCTTGGTTCTCCTGTAGATATCTTCATTCCTGATGCGATCACGCAAGGGAACTCCGAGCATAGCCCTTTCCATTGCCTTTTGGGGGCAGTCTTCTGATGAGGCTTATTGTAAGCGACCCCATATGTCATCACTGATGACACGCACTGGTCATAGACTTTCGTCTTGAGACACTGTGGTATGTTACCGCGCAGTTGCGTTTTTAAAGTCCTCCTAAGTCCAGGTGAAGGGACACTTTGGGCAATCTACTAAGTGGGCCATCGTCTGGTCAGGGCACGGCACTCACACTGGGTGTCGAAAGGGCCTATAAATCAGTCGGTTTATTTTGTAAAAAAATAGTGAGTTCCTTCACTAAAACTGACATCTTTGATTGACTCTTGATTGAAATTTAACTTCATGCCTGCTTCAAAAGTGAGCCGAATTTCATAAAGATTTCAGTTCGGTTAAATTAATTACGCAGTATGAGCGGTTGTAAACAGAATAAAGGATTATCATGACCAAAATTACTGAATTGTAATAAACATTGACTCATGATTCAAGTCATGACCCCACTCAATTCCCCCACGGGTTAGCTCTGAAGTATTAATGGTCATAATTAAATACCTATTATATATTTGACCTGCTGACAACATGACCTAAGTTATGTTACTGTGAATTAAGTGCACTTAGGTATAAAACCTTTTGTTCTGGAGTGGTGACCACGTACCGAAAGACGCAGCGTTGGAAGGCCTCTCACAAGGTGGACCGATGACCTGGTGAGGGTTGCAAGAATCCGATGGTTGCGAAACGCACAGGACCGGTCATTATAGCGACACTTGGGGGAGGCCTATGTCCAACAGTGGACGTCTTTCGGCTAAAATTATGATGATGATGATGATGTGACGTATAAAACAATAGAAGATACTCGTGTCTAACTACGTTTATGTAACGAGATATTATCGAATGATTATTCAGTTTTACACAATTTTTTCTCAGTTTTTAATATCAATAGTAATTTCAGAAATCATCGGAAATAATAAGCAATCCTACTAGTTCTATTTAACTACTATCGATCTCCAATAAATAATGATAAATCATTTGTACCCATATCATCTTCCTGCCCTTGTCCCGTGTTATTTGGGGTCGGTGCAACATGTGTTTTTCTTCCATTCTGCCCTGTCACTCGTGATGCTATCACTAACTTCCTTTTCTTTCATATCACTCTTCACACAATCCATCCATATTTTCTTTGGTCTCCCTCTCCCTCTCCATCCATCCACGTATAAACTCATAACTCTTTTAGTAACATGCGCTTCATCCCTCACTAATACATGATTGTATTATGTATTATGTTAGTAACGCTTCACTTTGCACTATAGGCACTACATGTCTTATTGCTGTCCTGTGGTAGTTGAACCAAGCAATCCTGTCCCATCCTATCCAGTTTATATCCATACATACATACATCTATACATATAAATAAAATAAAAGTGTCGGTTTGAAATATCAAAATCAGGATATTCTTTCATTATGCATTTAGTAAAATGCAAATAGGCTAAATGCATTTAAATGAAAGTATATTCGAACCTATAATAAAAAATCATTTTTTAACAATTTTTTCTGTCGTACGGTTTGTCTGTCCGTCTGTTTGTTTCGACTAATTTCCGAAATGGTTGGACCAATTTTGGCGAGACTTTCTCTGGTAGTTAGCTGATGTTCTAATTAGTTACTCATTAAAACATCAGCTATCTAACAGAGAAATTTAGAATACTTTTTTTTTAAAGAAATATTGATCAGCGAAGAAAAGGTCTTCTTAAAATCGTGACCAAATGGCATTTTGTTGTTTTACAAATGTGGCGCGGATGAACTGCACGAGATAGTCTTTCTTCTTTCTTTCTTTCTTTCTTTCTTCCGCTCTGGGCGGAGCGAGAGGGATCGGGCATCCCTGACAGGCATCGGCCCTAAAGGACCCCTTCAAAATCTACGATTTCTTTACTTTCCAGATGCGAAACACCTAGCAAAAGCTAATACTTAAGAGGGCCCTTCCCCAATCATCAATTGTCAACGTGAGCATGGTTTAAAGGCTTGTTGTTTCAACCAACGCAATGTTTGAAAAATTGGCAACGTGAAATAAGAGAAATAACGCCTGAAAAATCTGTTGGTATTCGGTATTTCCGCCATTTACTCGAATATTTCAGTGAACTTGTTTCAGAAATTACGTGATTTTGTAAAAACCTTTAAAGTTTTTAGAAAAAAAAATGACATTATTCAGAATCTTGATTAAATGTGCAAGGTTTCTATACCTAGTTGTATTATCTTAATTTTTTTAAATTTATGTGTTCATTATGAAGCTCAAATTTCACGCAAAATAGCAGATTTCAGAGGTCTTCACTGGATTAAGAGTTACCGCGGCCCTAGAAAGCAAAGAGCAACTGAAGCAACAGCGCGAGAGCGGCTATTGGGTAGTCACCGTCCGATAAGGACTTTGTTCTGGTCGAAGGCGCATCGTGTTCCACTCGTGCTTCAAAGAGATGACAGCAAAACTTAAGGGCCTACTGCCTAGTCTTACACAAATTTAGGATTTGATTTCAAAATATTTACATATATAATTTATATGTGTAATAACGTCATAATCACATAACAGCGGTTGTATGAAAATGTTCCTCGGGTAGGTCGCTCTTAGAGAGTATGAAATTCATAATTCGACAATGTATAAATAGTTATAAACCTAGTTCTCACGACGTGACTTGCGTCTATATCGAAGCTTTACAGTCATTAATTTGGCTCATTATACACGATCATTGAATAATTGATCACACGTATAAATATCCGATAATACAGATTAAACTTAATTGTTTCTAATTTATGTTTATTTATGTAAAAGATGAGCAAGGAGATTTCCCATGACAATTTTTCAATTTCCCATGAAGTCATTTTGATTGATTTGATCAATGAGATTTAAATAAACAATGAAGTGTTCAAAATAAGTAATACCTGTCGTAAAATTGTAGTTTTTAAAATTGTTTGGTTAAAGACTTAACTAAGTAATAAAGTTTTTTTTTTCAGTGAAAGTGAAATTCAATTTTCCTAGTGTTACAAAAGTAAAAAAATAAAATAAAAACTCACGCAGCGTTCCAGCGTAAGCGCAGGCTGCCAAACATAAAACGACACTCAAATGCACTTTCATCTTTCTAAAATTAATTAAAAATACCAAAACAAATAAATATGTGTTATCGTTATTAAGCCTGGTTTCCGACTGTGCGGCTATATGGTCACTAAAGCCTTTTATAGGTTACGCAAGTCAATCCTACGTGCGGGCACGACGACTGATTCACAACTAATTAACCATTCTTCTTTGACCTGTTGCAACGGTATGCTTTTCCTGCCTTTACTCACACGTGGTAAGGGAAAGAGGGGTGGGGCGGCTCAAGTGTTGTTGGATAATTTTCAGCAAATTAGTTTTGTTAAATGTGGACTTTATTCCAAAATTAATCATAATAAATATTGTATTTAAGTTCAGCGGTGTAATCTCCAGGATATATAGAAGAGTAGGTACCTACTGTTGTCCACGAAAGGAGGTTCGAATGAGTTACAGCAGCCCTCGCAATAAATGGCAACGTTTGTCTGTAAATGTCTGACACTCCCTCTCGCCCCAGCCAGAGTGGGAGAAGTGATTACCATCTTAAAAAAAACTTTTAACAAAAAAAAAAATACAACCGACTTCAAAGTGAAAAAAAAAGTGATGTCGGTGTTTCTATTATAGTTTTTTCTCTTCGTTATTTAACACCGACTTCCGAAATTAAAGTTATTTTGCACTTTTCTGTATTTTTTTCACTTTGAAGTCGGTTGTATTTTTTTTTGAAAAAGTTTTTTATTATACACTTTTTAGTATGGTACCACCACTAAAAAGTACCGCTCAGCTAAACTTTAATACCTTATAGCCAGAGTGCATCTCATAACAATTCTAATACTCCCAAACACGGTTAGATTACATTAATTTATTACAGAGTAACTTTAGGCTTCATCATCTGATCAGTTCGATATATTCCCCCTCTACTTTCAGTCAGTCATCGACTACACGTATAAACAAAGCAATTTTACTTGTTACGACGGTTCTGCTGTGATCCTATGAGGAGTTCTGTTCCATATCTTCGAAGTTCATAATCAGATCATAATAATATTTCTATGGAACCAATTCGGAAGCATAACCTTTCAATCAAAAAAAAAAAATTTCAAAATCGGTCCACAATTGACCGAAAAATCGGTGAACATACATAAAAAAAAACATACATTCAACCGAACATATAACCTCCTCCTTTTTGAAGTCCGTTAAAAAAATACACAGCGGTCTCACTGCCACCTAAGATTTTTTCAGAGAGTATAAACTTGATAGTGGCGCCCCCTAGAAGCGCTAGGGGGTGAGATTAATAACTTTAAAAAAACACATATTTGTGAAATGTATGAAACAATGGATTTTATCTAGTAATTAGGTAATTTCATTATAATTAATATATTTTGTATTATACACTTTATATCAAATATAAAAGTGTTTTATGCAATTAGGGCATTTGTCGATTGAAGAAATTAATGTGAGTGCGAAAGAAGGGAGTTCGTTACTTTTGTTAAATTTTACGACGTAAATTCAGAAAAACTAGAGACACGTGGAAATGTAGGAAACCAGAAAATTTAGTAAACTGTTTAGCACTTCGTATCAGATAATACGTTTGTTTGAAATGCAGAAAAGTTTGAGAAATAAAATAATGTACGATGCAAAACCGAGAGAAGTTTTGGTACCTTGTTTATTATTCTTCGTGAAAAGTTTTTTTTTTTTTTTATTAAATAACGTCTCTCGCTTTACCCAGAGCCTTAGACTTTTACTGACTAAAACCCACCCTGTTTATTCAATTGTTCTTTGCGTTCCAGGACCACGGTAACTCATTCATACAATCCTGCAGTGCCGGCAGGCATCGGCCTTAGAGGTAGCCGTCACTAATGCTGACATATCTTTCATACAATCCTGCAGTGCCAGCAGGCATCGACCTTAGAGGTAGCCGTCACTAATGCTGACATATCTTTCATACAATCCTGCAGTGCCGGCAGGCATCGGCCTTAGAGGTAGCCGTCACTAATGCTGACATATCTTTCATACAATCCTGCAGTGCCGGCAGGCATCGGCCTTAGAGGGAGCCGTCACTAATTCTGACATATCTTTCATACACTCCTGCAGTTCCGGCAGGCATCGGAAGTAGCCGTCACTAATGCTGACATATCTTTCATACACTCCTGCAGTGCCGGCAGGCATCGGCCTTAGAGGTAGCCGTCACTAATGCTGACATATCTTTCATACAATCCTGCAGTGCCGGCAGGCATAGGCCTTAGAGGGAGCCGTCACTAATGCTGACATATGTTTGAGGCACGCATGGAACATAACGCATCGCAGACTTAGGTCTGGTCTTTATCGGATGTTAAGCTACCCATTACTTGCCGTCCGCATACCCTCGCTTCGGTGACCGGAAATTGCACTGAGACACCCGACGCCCAGGGGGTTGTCTCTTCCTCGTGCTTTCCGCCACGTCATTCGCATACATTACTGCATCGCAGAAGGAGGTCACTGCTTCCCATTCTCTCTCACCTAAACCAGAGCCAGACGCGCTACCGATCGGTACATTGGAAACACACGAGCGTTTCGTTTAGGACCCGTTTCAGGCGGAAAGTGAGGACGCCATGGTACCTCGGTACTCACTCTTTAAAGAAGGGACTTACTGCCGATTGTGGCGAGCCCGCTCTGGATACGGTCCTGACTGTTGTTTCAAATATGAAACAAAAGTGTGGGTTCGATTTAGATCGCCATGAGCTGCTGAATACGGATATAGAATATACCCAGCGCATAAAAACAGAAATAAATCTCCTAACTCTTCTTTAAAATGGGTATTATTTTCTTAATGTATTTTGTTTTAATCAACATTAAATACCTACACGTGTGCACGTTTCTGAAACGTATCAGCGTGTGAGCAGACGATTTGATAGCGTCTTTGTAAACGGAATTGCATTCGTCAAGCTGACGACATGTCATGATATGACAAGCTTTGAGCCTTTCTTGCTATGCCGGTCGAGCACTTTTAGCGCTCTGAGCGAAAGGCTGTAATGACGCCGACGCGGCGGTGCCTTCAGTGTTCGGGTTATCTTTATCGGCCCTTTAATTTGTTTACCCACTGCAGAGTTGCAGACTTCCTCAGAGATTGGTTCATCTAAGTGGTATTTTTTCTTTCTTTGTTTTAGGGTTCCGTACATCAAAAGGAAAAAAAAAACAGAACCCTTATAGGATCATTTTGCTATCCGCCCGTCTGTCTGTCTGTCTGTCAAGACCCTTTATCTCGGTAACGCGTGGAGGTATCGCGTTGAAATTACCATTAACAAAAAACCATACACGGTCTTCTTCTTCCATACACGGTTCTTGAAGCTGTGAAAAAATCAAACTTCTAAGTTAACGAAAAAAAAAGATACAGCCGTTTATGTCGCAAAAAACGTGCATTTCGACACTCTCAAAGGAATCAAAATTCTTAAGGTATTTCCCATTGACCCAGAATATGGCATAAAACAAGGTCATATAGTATAGATATAGGAATAAATCTGAAAAATCTTCTAGACTCCATTCGGGAATTAAACTATTCAAAAAAGTAGGTAAGTCTGTACGGAATTCTCAGTGCGCGAGTCCGACTCGCACTTGCCCAGTTTTTTTAAAAGGACATTTCCCCACACTGGGAATTACTCCTGTATCGTAGGTGCATTCACTAACATATAAACTCACTTACAAAAGACACCCAGATCTGGAATAACTGTCTGTAGGTTATACAAATATTTGTACCGTGCGGGAATCGAACCCGCGACACGAGGCGCAGTACACAATTGCTCAACCACTGCACCAACCGAAAATTGACCATTGTATCCGGTTAGTTGGATATTAATACATGCCCTCAGGGGTTGATATTCTCAACAACAATCTTCTCGCTGCATATAATGATCTCCATTAGGTATACCACTGTTGTTGAAAGATACCATTGCATCTCTCAACAACAGTGTATGGCAACAATTCACTTGCTCGTGCATTGGACATTCCCAATGCAAGTTAGAACTAGATACAGATCGCTGAGCAGATCGCGATGGCCTTATAATGTTCCCACTGCTGGGACTCAGGCCTCCTCTATAGGAAAGGTAATGGGCCGTAATCCACCATGCGGGCCCAGTGCGGGTTGGTGGATGTTACATATCTTCAAATTTTTGGTTCTAGGACGCATGTCGTCCTCGATATTTTCCTTCACCGTTTTAAGAGCAGTGGTGATGAAATAAATTACACTAAGTATTGCGCCTGGTTTGGTTTGAACCCTGTTTGACCTACAACTCGTAAGTCGGGCCATCACTGCTCTCATAATATTGATCATCGGATCCCAAAACGTACAGCGATGCGCCACCGGTACATGGTGGACATCCCACCCATACATACAAAACGATTTGGGAACACATTCGTTGTGCGTACAGCTTAGGAGTGATATTACCTACCAAAGTCAATGTTTCCGAAGGCGTGGGCTTGTGGATGACAAGCAATGAGCAGCTCGCCGTCCGGCAGACCGGTAACCGTTCAGACAGAGCTCGAGCCAGCGCGTGGTGTTCCACGCGCACTGACTGGGGCTATGGGTCGACTTTTAAGGGTTACTCTTGGGCCCGAGATGTAATGCGTAACTGAAGGAACAGGAACAGGAAGGTGTGGGTTTTGTCAGTGAAAGTCTGACATGCCCACTCCTAAAGCGGGAGAAGTCCACGGTCTTTAAATCAAGAATCAATAGGTAACTTTTAAGCAACAGTCACACTGACTAAACGAAGTAACAGTGTGGATCTCTAGAAAAACAAACAATCTTGATAAGAACCAAGTCATGTTAAATATAAACATCCACTCCACTGAAGAATTGTCATACTAGCACAAGTATCTGTCATCACTTACCAAACACGATGTTCAACAAAAACTGGGGTATTCATACCTCAATGATATTTGTCACGGGCGATTTGTTTGGGCCATAGACAATGTGCGGGCATATCCGTAAAGCAATTGGTGTTTTTGTGCGCCTACGCAAGTCAAGATGAACCTGTGGCTGTTTTTATGTGTTTGCTCCATAAGTAATTTCTAAGTTCTCATGTTAGAGTTCCACTGGCATTATGGAAAGGTTCTGTACAATGCGTTCCAAATAAGAATAGGATCGATTGCCATGTTGTAACGTCACGTCATATTGTCAAATCGAAGAATTATTATGATGAGCAATACGAGAGTTTTTAAAATTTAATTTATTTACGAACTGTGAACGAAAATAGTTTAATCATAATCCAGTTCTTCAATTTTGCTCATCTCTGAGTTCTTCAATTTTGCCCAATTTCTTTCGATTTGACAGTATGATGTGACGTCACAACATGGCAATCGATCCTATTCTCATTTGGAACGCATTGTACCTGATATGTGGTGAGGTTTTCTTAAAGGGTAAATGTTATAACACTAGCGCCCGCCCCGGCTTCGCACGAATTCTAATTATTTACATTAAACTTTCTCGTTTATTGCTCTTTTTATTAGTGAAAATCGAATCAAAGTCAATTCTGTGCTTTAGGAGGAAATTTTTTTTTAAAAAACAGATGGGAAATTGAAAACAATGTTTGATTTATTTATTTTTGTTGCCTATGTTTCTGTTCCCTTACAGGGTCCATAACTGTACCTTAGCTTTTAGCCTATTGTTACAACGCTATGACATTACTCACGTTATGAAATGCAAATAAATGAAAGATTTGTTTAATAATCTAAAGAGAATTTACATAATATATGTAGGTACCTAAATGAAAATCTGGACGTGATGGGTATATTCTATGTCAATTGATCGATGGCTTAATTTATTTTTTCAAATTTTGCATTTACAGTCATAAATTCTACCAAACTGCAAAATCGTTTGTCGACAGATATCGATGCCAACAATTCAGAGTTCACCTGCAGTTCGATTTATTCACAACATTTTAAGAGGTCCAACAAAATTGGATAAAATATCAAAGTTGGTTTTAAGTCCTGTGAGACTGTGACTGTGTGTGTGTGACTATGTGTGTGAGACTCTCTGTGTGTGTGTGTGTGTGTATGGTTTTAAGTGTTAGGTTTGATCCTGCTAACTTGTGCGCAAGAGTATTACGACAGTAATGCAATGTATGCATTTCCTGCGATGCTTAAATGTGTATTTAAATGAAATTGATTATTTATCATAGACAATTAGGATTAGGAAATGAAGAGATATCGCTCGATATGCTGCAACCTTGGAGGCAATCAACAGCCACGACCACTCTGACAAGAGTGCCAGACTCCGTAGTCTCATAGCCTCTTTATAACCTCCTCTTCTTCTTCTTCATAGAATCAATAGGTAACTTTCCTTCTCTTCTTCATCATAGAAGAAGAGGAGGCTCCATTTAAAGGGCTCCTATTTAGGGCTTTTAATTGTCTATGACCATCGTCTATGACCATAGAGAAGAGAAGACTAGAGTTTACACGTTCAGAGCAAACGTACAAGAGCGAAGTATTGTCAATAGACCAAACTAGGGACACACGTGAAATTAAGACTTCTCCCGCTCTAGGTGGAGCGAAAGGGAGTGTCAGAGTTTTACTGACTAAAACCCACCTATGTTCCTTCAGTTGCCTTTTACGTTCCAGGGCCGTGGTAACTCTTTCGATGACTAGAACAGTGCGACTACCACCTAAATGACGACTGATAGTGAAGTATTAAAGAACATGACAAAAACCCCTAATACATTAGAATATGGGCAAGAGATTCATGAATGTAGATTATGCAATAAAATAGTCCCAATCTCTTTGGAGGCTTCACTTGATTGCAAAAGCGATAAAACACAATACGTTATTATGATTCTGCAAAGTAAATATGGCTGCGGTTCAGTTAGTTAGCGACCTACTCTAAGTAAATATTTGTTAGCACTACTACCGCCGATAACAAGCAGAAGTTCTATATCACCTATCTTAATTCTAAAATTTCCATTCTAATATCATCAAATGTTAACGTTTAAACGATCTGGCCAGTTTTAGTTGGCCATATCATGAAGTGATCAATTCTAAGATCTGACCACGACATATATCTCCATATATATAAAAGCAGAAACTGACTGACTGACATATCAACGCACAGCCGAAACTACTGGGAGTAGAAAGATGAAATCTTGCACGAGGTTTCCTTTTATGACTTAGGCGAGCATTAAGAGAGGATTTTCCGAAATTCACCCCCTAAGGGGAAGAAACAGGAGTATAAAATTAGTATGGAGAAACCAGCTTCTGGGCGGGCGAACCCGCTGGCAGAAGCTGGTACATGCATAAATTGGGGAGATCACAGTTTTGCAGTCCAGTGTAATTTCTTTAGAGGTAGCCGGAACAGAGAGTAAAGTCCCGCAAACCTCCGTTGAAAAGGGAGGATCCTCCGACCAGACGGGTGTTATGTCTGGTGGGCTACTACTGCCCGATAGATGATTTCGGGCTGTTCTATATGTTCTAATCGCGCGGAGAACTTTGATTGAGCGATGCAGGATTAGTTCTTATGTGACGCGATAGATGTCGCTACAATTTCCGCTCTTGGCCCATCTCACAGGAATCGTAAAATTTTCCGGGATATAAACTTACCTGACGCCCAGTAATGATGTAGAGAATCCAAATTAAAAAATATCTTATTGAGTTTCAAGCGGCTGAATGCAAAAACTAGTGGAATTTTACGAGTCTCTCAAGCACAGGTACTTTATAAAATGCATCTTCTGATCCTACCTATGTGTTGCGTTACATACTCATGTACCTACACAAGCTAACCAAACTCGTTGATTTCGAAAAGTACATTTAAAGTGGAAAACTTTAGTTCATATTCACGCTGTCCTTGTTTACTTAAACAAGTAAAATACGTAAACAAACATTTACCTTGAACTATTAACTTTGTTTCTAAGTATATATATGTATTGTATGTATATGGTCGCTTTGGCCGTATAGCTCCTTACGTTTTAAGTAGTTAATCTAATTCTTCTCGTTGGGTGAAGGTTACTGAGTCATCCTCCTATGTTTTTCCTGTTTCGAGGTCTTTCTTTTGCATTTTTGAGTAAGCGTATTTCTATAAGCTCTTTTTCCTATGTAGACACAAGTATTCTATTGACTTTAAGAAATGATCCTTAGTTTTTATTTCTAGGTCAAAGATATGAAGTGTTTTTTAATGATAACTTGCAGTCGCTTGCGGTTCTGCTCTCGTAAAATTACTACTTCTTACCTTTAAGAGGCGATTCTTATAAAAATGATATTATAATGTATTTTAATTAAAAAAAAATAGGATATAGAATATTTTTATCACTATATAAGACTAGCTTCTGCCAGCGGCTACGCCCGTATAAAAGTAGTTTTCTTCATACAAACTTTGGACCCCTGTTTCATCCCTTTAGGGAGTGAATTTTGAAAAGTCCTCTCTTAGTGCTCGCCTACGTCATAAAAGGAAACATTGTGCAAAATCTCCCGCTTCTAGTCCTTCTAGTTTCGGCTATGCGTTGATATGTCAGTCAGTCAGTTAATCAGTTTCTCCTTTTATACATATATAAAGATTAAGCACTGATTATTATGCATTTTTCCTGAGCACAGACCTGGTCATTGAAACTTCAGCAGAGATCCAGGCTCGAGATTTGTCAACGAGCCATGGAGCGACTGCGCTCAGGATACTGATGCTGGGGGTTCGAATTTCCGACCGCCTAAAGAACACAATACTGCGCACCAAAACTAAGGTAAAAGCTGCTACTCTAAAGTGGGATTGGGTCAGACATGTCTGCCGCATGTTAGATAAGCTGTGGGTTAGAACAGCCACTTTAACGTCGCGGCAGACTAAGGTGAAGGTGGAGAAATGAGCTTGATAGCTGAGCACAGACGTGTGTGGAAAAGGGAGAAGGAGGTCCAGCACTAGGACATAATAAGCTAACAACAACATAAGCTGCTGGCTGGAACTGGTTCATGACTTAGACACTAAATGCTAAATGCTCATGATTGTTTTGTCAGTAACAATATTACAGGTTGTACAATTGCGAGAAAATTGTTTTCGTTTGAGATTTTTGTTTTTTTAGGACATTTGTGGCAGCTTCGTCTTTTTCATTACATTGCCTCTTCATTTCAGATTATAAAGTTAGTAATATTTACACATAGGTAAGGTTTAAATGTTTAGTTGCGCAAATTTTATGATATGAAAATGCACGAACCGTAGTATTTATATGCAGATTATTACGCCAGAGTGGAAATTATACCTAGCAGCGTGCGGTTTACGATACTGATAACCACTGACTGATAGTAATATACTCGTACATCTTAGGGGCATCTAACTCAACATGCATTTTCACTGTTTTTCATACAGCCGCACTTACGCGATTATGACGTTATTATAAATTTTTCATTAGATATTTTGGAAACACAGTATCTTGTGAATATTATCTAGGGTTCTATTGAAATCAATTTATAAATTTGTGTAAAACTATTCCAGTAAAGAACTCTGAAAATCTGCTTTTTTGCATAAACTTTGGCACTTCATAATTTACTCAAAATTTTAAAAAGTCAAAAAGTATAACAATAGAAGCCTTGCAAATTTAATCAAAATTCTAAATGACGACAATCTTTGTTAACAGAGTTTTCAGGCGTTATCCATGTCCATCATCAGATCAGTAGATAGTACCTAAGCCCAATCACGGTTACGATAAATTAATTACGAAGTTTCGGTATCTATCTTCTGGCTCCATCATCATCAAGATCACTTCGATGATACCATTTTCAACATAACTATTCAAAACTATTCATTTATTTGTATTGTCATAGTCACATAACTATCTTCATTGTGATATTTATGCGAGTATGAAGTTCCGTTGGATATTTATGGTCTTCTTCATCAGTTCCACTTCATGAAATGTTACTTTTTGACTGTAAATGATTAAGTTCTCGATGAAAATACCAAAATCATTATATAGTTGCCTATAATATTTGAAGAGTTCCCTCGATTCCTCATGGATTCCATCAACAGAACTGGATGTTAAAAAATTGGACCAATCTGAAAGCATGTCCTTTAAGGGGAAATTTTTCTTTGCAAATCGGACCATGAACGACGGAGTTCTGAGGTGACAAACATAAAAAAAAAATTGATAACCTCCCCCTTTTGTTGGAAGTCGGTTAAAAATACTGCCAAACATGAGAAAATTTAACCTTTCTACATAATTACTACACTATTAAAAATCTAACAACCAATCCTTTGCAATTAGTTACCACACAAATAAATAAAATAATTGTTTTGTTCGAAGCGGTTCAAACAAAAGCGAATCAGCATTACTCACCTTCACCACAACCACCAAATTATACGAACTACAAAGAATTTAATTTGTAAATAAAGACATTGACAGTTTGATTAGTATGCAACGTGTACGCTGGGGTGTGTCAAACTTGCAGTCACTGCAGACTGAGTGATGGTGACCTTAAGCGTTTCTCCACTGGGCACACAGGGCACGTGCCCAGGGCCCCGCGATGTATTAGGGCCCCCTACTCTCTACTCGATTACCAAACGATAACCGTAGTAATAGAGTAGCTATCCTACTCTACTCTCGCCTGAAAATCCTCAGGCTTACCGATTGCAGCATGTTTTAATAAATTTCAATAAACATATAAAATTAATTGTATATAATACGAGATACATATATACTAAATTTAACTGTTTTGAAAAAATCATTAGTGAATATTATTTTTATTTTGTGTTTTTGATCAACAGTTACGGTAGTGGATCGCGGCATTCTAATGAAGCGAGAAAACAACGCATTAACTTAATTATTTTGAATTATGTTTAACGCTAATGTCAATAGAATAAAAACACAGATTTTGAAGATGTGATTAACGATTTTGCTCAACTCATATCTAGAAGGGTAGCAATCAGCATAGATACTTTTAAATAAGGACTAATCGTGGATGCTGGTTACTTAGTGTGGATCCCACTAATAGGTGAAAGATGACCCTGGGTGACCTATAAAATACTCTTTGGTCACTGCCAAGGGCAGGCCTTTGACTGGCCTGTTGGTCTAGTGGTTAGTAGCCCTGACTGCTATGCCGGAGGTTGTGGGTTCGATTCCCACCCAGGACAAATGTTTGTGTGATGAACACGATCATTTGTTCTGTGTCTGGGTGTAATTTATCTATATAATGTATGTATTTAGAAATATATAAGTATGTTTATCAGTTGTCTAGTACCCATAACAGAAGCTCTGCTTAGCTTAGGACTAGACGGCATTGTGTGATACTTGTGGAATATTATTAAAAAAATTACATTATAAGGGCGAAGTCTCTCGAAGGTCATTTACACAGGCGCGGAGCCGTCAACATGGCGAGTTTTGAACTATTTGAATACTTGTACAATTGGAAAGCCTCTCACATGATAGACCAATGACGGTAAGAGTCGCAGTAATGTGATAGTTGCGAGACGCACAGGTCCGTTCGTTGTGGTGACAACTGGGGGAGGACTATGTCCATCAGTGGACGTCTTTCGGCTTAAATGATGATGATGATGATGAATACAATTGCATAACAACATGTTGCAAGTTTATGCCAAAAACTCACATTCAATGTTCAAGCTAGCTATCGATAAATAATGTGATAATTTTTAATCAGACACCATATAATTACATCAACACACATCACCGCAATTACACGGAAATAGTGGTTAAATGCGAGTCTATTAATAAAAAAAACTGGACAAGTGCGAGAGTGTTGGAATCGCGCTCTGAGGGTTCCTTACAAACTTACCTATTATGTCGAATTGTCGAAAAATGTCGAGATTTTTCCGAATCGAAACAAACATTTCGTTTGTAACGTAACTATAAATTTACATACAGCTTTCAGTTTTTTTTTTCTATAATTTCAAGATTCTAGGGTAGGGTAGGTAACTACCTACCCTATAAAGTTGGTTTTGATTTCGTAGCGAGTTTCAAAATGCGCGCCTCAACAGAGCATAATTTGCTTTATCTTTAGATCGTGTTGACTTTGACGTTTGGTTTTTTCACTGCTGTAAGGATTAGCAGACTTGAGTATTTGATATCACGCATTCCTGAAAAAAGGTTCTTGACAGACAAACAGATGGACAACAAAGCGAGCCTGTAAGCGTTCCGGTTTTGCCGACTTAGGTAAGGAACCTTAAAAAATTACAACCAATTGACTGACCACAGGCCACCAAAAAGCGATTAAAAAGGCGTAATTGCGGACCAAGTTAAATTGTATCTGTCACGTGTAAAATTAGCGCAATACGCATCTCATCCAACACAGCAACTCCGCATATTGACTGAAAAACAAATTTCAGGATGAGCTTTTTCACTCACATGAAGCCGTACTGCAATTGATTTTTTTAAATTATTATTGATAGACTCGTGCTTGATCATGATCACTATCTTACCATCTCACCTGATAGTAAGCAATGATATGGTCAAAAATGTAGCACGCTTGCCAAAAACAAAATTTAAACATCTAGCCGGACTTAAATGCACACACACTCTTACTGCCCGCTGACTTTTAAATCCATTTTCTTTGCGAAATATTGATTGAATTACATATGCTATATACATTCTGAAAAACACTTTTTTTTTTGTAAATATATTTTTAAAGATCTAAGCCGTTTGAAAAGAGAGGAGAAAACAAGTGAAAAAATTATCATGGGGTTAATTTTTTTTGGCAAAAGTATTTATAATATGAAAAAATCATATGTTGATAATATTGTACATGAGTTTATAATAAACATATATATTTTTTAAATCCAATTGACTTAGCCGTTACCGAGGAGTAGGCTTCAGAAAATCACTTCTGGGGAGCTAGGGCCTTAAAGAACCCTAGGTTGTAGCTATCAGGAAACACAGACTCCGGCAGGAAATTCCAGTCCTTAGCTGTACGCACAATCCATGTTATTTTTTTTTTTCGGTGGGAAAATCATCTTATGACATCCCCCGCCCTTGGGAGGGGCGGGAGATAGTGTCAGACTTTTAATGACTAAAAACCCACTCCTGTTCCTTCGTTGCCTTCGTCCCAGGACCCCGGGTTTCGCTTTCACACTACCCATGGCCCCAGTAGGCTTCGACCCTGCTGGGCCCCTACGATTTGCTGACATCTCCCTGAGGCGCGCGTGGAACAATACGCGCCGTCGACGACTTGGACTCGGTCCGGACGGTTACCGGACGGTCGGACGGCGGGCTACCCATTGTTTGCCGTCCGCAAGCCCGCGCCTACGGTGGCCGGAAATCGGGATCGGAATCCCGGCGGCGATTTGGGCGTGAGGACCGTTGCCTCACGCGATCGGCCGCCTCCTTTGCTAGCATTACTGCTTCGCAGAAGGAAGCGACCGCCTGCCACTCCTACGCACAATCCATGTGCGAATGTACCTTTTGATTTTGAATTTATTGCACTGACTCAGTTTAATAGATTTGAACCTTGAGGTTTCACTTGGAGTCGGTGCAACACGTTTATTTCTTTAATTCTCCGCTGTGAAGTCATACCATCATTCATTGTCGATGATAAAGAACGAGATTATCAAAACTGATCATCTTAACATCGACATCTGTGGGTCGTTCTGGAAGTCATTAATTAACTTAAGATAATGTGACCGTGACATTGTACTGAGTGTGTACTTTGTGTAATTTTTTATTTAAGCTGTCGATATATTTCACATTCCTACCTTCTTGTTGCTTATTTCTTAGTTCTTTTTTTATTATTGACTGGCCTGTTGGTCTAGTAGTTAGTGACCCTGACTGCTATGCCAGAGGTCGTAGGTTCGATTCCCACCCAGGACAAATGTTAGTGTGAGTAGCATGATCATTTGTTCTGTGTCTGGGTGTAATTTATCTATAATACGTATGTATTTAGAAATATATAAGTATGTTTATCAGTTGTCTAGTACTCATAACACAAGCTCTGCTTAGCTTGAGATTAGACAGCGTTGTGTGATAGTTGTGGAATATTATTATTATTATTGTATCTAATTAGGAAAAATGGAGCGCCTTCTGTTCTTATTTTGAGTCTGAAAGACTACGTTTCGGTGAAAACCTCAATAACCTCCTTTATCTATCCATTCAAATGTTTACTCTTTGCTTTGTTTTGATTTATTTTCCGTTACGTTTTTTAGCTTCATTACTTATACGTGGAAACCCCTACATAAGTACCATACTTCCTAGGAATGGAGAACTACTCGACTTTTTTGTTTCTGAGTGGATTACGTGTGTCTGTTGCATAACCCAACCGCACGAGCATATTTAATTTAGATACAAACATGTTTACATTTTTGTGGTCGCTTCTACACTTTTATGATCGTTTCACAGAAACAATTCTCGCCTCAAACATTATAAAATTTCTAAAAACTGAGAGAATAACTTAAAGCTTTCATGACCGTGGGCTTGCGGACGGCCAGTAATGGGTAACTCGCCATCCGGCCGGCTGGTAACCATACGGGAAGAGCCCGAGTCGTCGACGGCGCGTAGTGTTCCACATGCGCCTCAAGGAGATGTCAGCAAAACCGTAGGGGCCCAGCAGGGTCGAAGCCTACTGGGGCCATGGGTTGCGTTCTGAAAAGAAAACCCAGGGCCCTGGAACGCAAGGCAAAGAAGGAACATAGGTGTGGGTTTTAGTCAGTAAAAGTCCGATGCGTCTTCTCGCTCCTCCCAAGAGCAGGAGAAGTCATTGAATTATTTTCCACAAAAAAAGCCTTCATGACATCAGAATTGTACCACCAGTAAGTGCTTTTTCAATTTGACTGGCCTGTTGGTCTAGTGGTTAGTGGCCCTGACTGCTATGCCGAAGGTCGTGGGTTCGATTCCCACCCAGGACAAATGTTTCTGTGATGAGCACGATCATTTGTTCTGTATCTGGGTGTGATTTATCTATAATATGTTTGTATTTAGAAATAATTTTTGGGGTCCGAGTGCTCACAAATTATTTAAAGAACTTTCAAAACGCCTTGTTGACACTTCGCGTGACCCAAGGGCTGGCTTTTACTTCGGACAAAGGATAAGCATTGCCATTCAGCGTGGCAATGCCGCCAGTCTTTTGGGTACATTACCAGTCGACAGCGATTTGGAGGAGTTTTTCGACGTCGTACTTTAGATTGCTTTTTTTTTTAGTACTTTAGGGCTTTTATATTTATTTTGTAAGTTAGTTTTAATTACGTTATTATTAGATTTAAATGTATATAATATTATAAAGTGTCAATAAATAAATAAATTTCTACGCTAAAAAAAAAAAAAATTTTATTCAGGGTCACTGTCCACTTGATCATAGGGTTATTTTTATGGAAATTAGTGCCAAGTCTCTAGATATATCTTTCTACATACCTTGGAGAGTAGGCAACCTGTAGTGTTTATTGTAGGGTCGATGACTGGTGGAGCAGGTTAATCCAAGAGTGGAGACGCCCTCGTCTAGATGGAGCGACGTGTTTAAAAAGTCGACTGGGGCAGACAGAGAGGGATATATAGTGGAGTAATACAACATTAGTTTTAGCATAAATAGGTATGCGAAACTCAAAACACGTGTCTAGTATTTTTTAAATAAAAAATTCATAACTGTATCATGAAAAATCACAAAATTATTTAAAGCTTGTCATGGTACCTGATTGTCCGTACAAATACACGGTCACTGGGCCATTCGGGTGACTGACGGGTGGGCGATTAATGCCCGCTATGACCTGCCGTGACTGGTGACTTTTTTTAAAAATTTTTTGGGAAAAAATATAACATGGTTTAAAAATATTGGAATCGATTGAGTTACTGATTCTGAACAAACTATATTCAGGTTTCGCATTATACTAGTAATAATGTTGTTGATCTGTCAGGATCATTGAGTCACTACTTGTGTAATATTAAACAATTGTATATTATTATAAAATTACTCGTAAATGCTACTTGTAATCTATACCATACTACAAACTACGATTACTAAATAAAATTGAAATGTCTGTTTGTAATATCAAAATAGCTTTTTTTAAATTTATATGAAAGTATATACGATAACAAAAATTAATTTTTTATCATTTTTGTCTGTCGTTTATTCCGTCTAATCTCCGAAACGGCCGAATTAATTTGGGTGGTACTTTCACTGGTAGCCGATGTTATAAGGAGTAACTTAGGTTAGTTTTATTTTTGATAAAGAATTAGAATGTTACATAAAAAAAAAACTTCTTGATATTGTGAACAAATGGCATTGTATTGTTTCACAAGTTTGACGCAGATGAAGTCGCGGGTTTAGCTAGAGAATGTATTAATAAGGCCTTATTAAGTATCGCTTTACCCTGACCCGCTGAGAACTGCCCTGAACTGCATTGCATTACATTTGCCCTGTGAAGGGCAGAGCATATAAAAATGTAGTAAATAATAAGTACGACGTTACGTAGTTAATAGTTACGTAGACATAATAGTTTCTGCTCTAATTTTGTTCTGTGGTAAAATTTTTCTTGAATGGTTTGTTACTGGTAAAGATGTTAACACATAATTATTTTGATTCCTGGAATGGCAGCATTTGAATGGCTCATGGTCAAATAAAAGTCAAAAAATTGCAAAGTGAGTAAATTTGTACAGAAACATATACCATATACCATATACCATATACCGTATACGTAAAATATATTGATTATGAAAAAAAAAAGTCACAATAATACCTTTTCAATTGAAAGAAGAAAAGACTTCAACGCGTTGGGCACATTTTGTTTAACATTTAACATAATTTTTATCAATAGAGATATAAATACTATTCATTCAGACGTAGCATTGGACTTATTTACAAATAACCATATAAAAGTCGTTAAAAAGGTCTCAAAAAGCACGCAAGCACAAACTGCGTACGTCAACAACAGCTCATACCTTCATCGATACAAGGCGTGTCATAATCCACGGTGGAAATCATATTACAAAGTAATAAGAGTTTTCTTAGATTTCATACAAAAATGATTATAAGTACCGCGATATTTCAGAAAATACAAAACAAAGAAACCAATACACAAGACAGGAGACGACTCAGACGTTGGGATTCGCATATTTTGACTGACCTGTTGGTCTAGTGGTTAGTGGCCCTGACTGCTATGCCGGAGGTCGTGGGTTCGATTCCCACCCAGGACAAATGTTTGTGTGATGAGCACGATCATTTGTTCTGTGTCTGGGTGTTATTTATCTATATACTAGCTGACCCGGCAAACGTTGTTTTGCCATATAAATAATTTCCTAGTAATTTCTAGTATTTTAGTATGTTGTATCATTAAAAAATAGAAATTAAAAATTTTGTCTAAAAAAAAAAAAAAAAATTTAGGGGTGGACTACCCCTAACATTTAGGGGGATGAAAAATAGATGTTGGCCGATTCTCATAGATACCGGATAAGCACAAAAAATTTCATCAAAATCGGTCAAGCCGTTTCGGAGGAGTATGGCAACGAAAACTGTGACACGAGAATTTTATATATTAGATGTATGTATTTAGAAATATATAAGTATGTTTATCAGTTGTGTAGTACCCATACATAAATAATACAATACAATGAGGGAAAGGACCCCTATCTGTAACTTTAATGTGTGTCACTATCGTATGCCTAGATGTGGATTAAAGCATATTTTAAACAATATTGAAACAAAAGTGCGATATTTTACACATTCTGACTACTGTATTATTTATGTTGGGGAGGAGGATTTCAGGGGAACGCATAATTATGTAGAACTAGTTAAGTTTACTCGTGAAAAATTTCAAACTTTAAGTCACACTAATTTTATAATATGTTTACCAACCTTTAAATATATGGATAACGGTAATATTATGTTTAACAGCCGTGTTGACATTTTCAATAACTTGATTTACATGTATGTGGAGACACATGAATATGCGTTCATACTGGACTCTAATCTTAACCTTCCATATATTTATGACACTTATAACCGTCGATATGGGAGTTTAAATAATAAAGGCTTAAATATTGTAATATCAGATTTACAAGACCTTATTTTAAACTTAAACACTATGAATGCCACTCACTTAGAAGTTGATTGTTACCAGGGAAGTGAGACCGAGTTGATAACTGAAGTGCAATCGCAAACAACATCTCAGTTTTTTCTATAGTAATTACCTTAATATTCTTCATCAAAATATTGCAGGACTTATGAACAAAGCGGACTTACTGACAATTAAGTTAGAAGAGCTTTTCAATAAAGGAATCGATGTTATATGCATTAAGTAAATCAGCATATTTGCTACTTCAACTTTCAAAAAAAGTAAATATTGATACATTGTTGATGGCATATCATGGACTTGTCGGCTCAGTTCTGCGATACGGTGTTATTTTTTGGGGACAGTCAACAAATAGGGAACTTGTTTTCAGGATGCAGAAAAGATGTGTACGGTGTATGTGTGGTTTAAAAACAACAGACAGTTGCATTCCTTATTTTAAAAAGTTAAAAATATTACCTCTACCGGCTTTATACATCCTTGAAATTGCATTATTTGTAAAAATGAATCCATATTTATTCAAGAAATTAAGTGCAATAAAGAAAACACCCATGCGTGCTCAATATAAAAATGATTTATGCCTTGTGAAATGTAAAACTTCTCTTATGAGGAAAAGCTTCTTTGGTATTGCACCGCAAATATATAATAAAATACCCGATGAAATAAAATGTATGCCAGTGCAGAAGTTTTAAAAAACGCTTCATGGGTTACTACTTGAAAAATGTTATTATACTCTAGGTGAATTTATTAATGACGAATCTCTGTAATTTTATAATATTGACATTTTTACTTATACTTGACATTTTTAATACTTTTTTTTTTTACTTGTTTTATTTCTAAATTAATCTTCTGAATTGACTATAAATTTTGACATGAAATGAAATTGATTATGAATATTGAAATTTTACTTGCTTGCATAATTATATTATGACGAATTTATATTTTAATTTAATAGCATAATACTTATTTTCTTACTAATTTGTATGTCAATTGGCAAAACATAGCGCACTACCTAATTTTTTAACATCTTGTATATAATTATCACCTATGTTTACAAATAAATGATTCTGATTCTGATTCTGATTCATAACACAAGCTCTGCTTAGCTTGGGACTAGACGGCGTTGTGTGATAGTTGTGGAATATTATTATTATATTATTATTATATACTTAGCAAACGCATGCTAGAAAGCTAGTACTGGGCTTGCCATAATTATGGCGTCCTCACCTTCCTCATGATGCAGATTTTCATCGGACATGGTCAGTTCGGGAGGTTCCTGCACCGGATTCGTGCGGAAGAATCACCCGGGTGTCACCACATTGTGTACGACCCGGAGGTCAGGGTGGAGCATACGGTATAGGTGTGCCCCGCTTGGGCAAAGCAACGCCGTGTCCTCGGTACAGGCCATGGTCCTAAGCGAGGAAGACTGGCAGGCGGTCGCCTTCTTCTGCGAAGTAGTATGCTAGCAAAAGAGGCGGCCGTACGCGTGAGGCAACGGCCCTCATACCTTTTATTCCAGGGTCAGTATTTCCTTTCAGAAGCGAACCCATAGCTAGAGTATGCTTCGACCCTGTTGGGCCCCTACGATTTGCTGACATCTCCTTGAGGCGCGCGTGGAATAGTACGCTATGTCGGCGACTTGGGCTTGGTCCGGACGGTTATCGGACGATCGGACGGCGAGCCACCAATTGCTCGCCGTCCGCAAGCCCGCGCCTACGGTGGCCGGAAATCGGGATCAGAATCCCGGTGGCGGTTGGGGCGTGAGGACCGTTGCCTCACGCGATCGGCCGCCTCCTTTGCTAGCATTACTGCTTCGCAGAAGGAGGCGACCGCCTGCCACTCTTCCTGGCTCCGGACCATGGCCTGTACCAAGGCCCGGCGCGAGAGATCGCCGCCGCTGATCGCCCCCATGAAGACACGGCGTTGTTCTGCCCAAGCGGGGCACACCTTCTCCGTGTGCTCCACCGTGTCCTCCGGGCGGTCCACACAGTGGCGACACCCGGGTGTCGCTTCCGCATGAATCCGGTGCAGGAACATCCCGAACTTACCGTGTTCGGTGAGAACCTGCATCATGCGGAAGGTGAGGACGCCGTGAGAAGGAGCTAGGAGTGGGTTTTAGTCAGTTAAAGTATGACACGAAAGGCGGGCGATGTCATTGGATGATTTCCCACCTAAAAAAATACCTAGAAAGCTATTTGTTAATCTAAATGGAAAGATATAAGAGAAGAAATAAGAGAAATATAAGTATTATTTACAAGTTAACAAACTCTATGGAAAATCTTATTGTAGAATTTCTGTTGTAAATATATATCTTTATAAAGGTGGTTCATGACCACCTTATTGATCTTGTTTATATTCCTTTTCATAAAATAAAGTCTATATAAAATGATTCTTAAAAAGAAAAAAAATATAATAAAAAGATACAGATAAGCTAAAAAACCTTTAAAAACGTCCAATAATGACCGTTGATGCGTATAAATGAGAGATCCTACGTCATAGGCACTGATCGTGACGTCAATCTGTACTTTATAGTGCCTACATGATGGGCATAAAGATTCGAACGGCTCGGTCTGGTAGGCATTTTGTGCTATTTACGGATTGCGTTCAGGTTTTGCTCATGAATTCGAAAATGTCTCTGAGGATTGGCGCCAAACTAATATGATAAGCAATTTTTATTGTCGATGAGGTCAACTGCTTCATAATATTCACTGCAATTGTAGAATTAGCATAGCCATTCATGGTGGCTATGCTGCCAGTGTTCTGAATGTTTTGAGCACGTTGCCGAATGACAGCGATGTAAATGAGTTTTTCGATGCTTGAGTATACTAGCGTTCAACTAGATCTTATTTATTTTAAGTGGTGAAGTAAGTTTAGTGAAAACACACTGATACTGTAAAATCAAAGGTATGTTAGTGCGTATGTGTGTGTTTCACGCTCGAATGATTAAACGGATTTCCATGAAACTTGGTACATGGATAGAGCATGTCCTGGAATAGCAGCACATAGGATATTTTTTATCCTGGGAGTATATTCTCTTGAGATAATTTTCTATTGTCATGCGGGCGACACGCACAGGACCGGTTGTTATGGCGACACTTGGGGAGGCCTATGTCCAACAGTGGACGTCTTTCGGCTGAAATGGTCATGATCGCAGGCAGCAGCTAGTTTAGTAAAGCTGTTATTATAATGATTCCAAAATCATTAACTACTAGAGCATCATATTCGCGTCACTGTAGCAAGTTAAGCTTGCTCTTCAGCATGCTGACTACACAAGCTAGCTTATGAGTTTTTAGATGATTACTAAATCATATAAACAGTTTAAAAAGATCCTCTTTGTTAGAAACACATATTTAATTGTTTAACTAAAAAAGTTTAACTGTCTTATTAAAAGTCTTCGCATTCCAATTCCTAGAATTCATTCTCAATTGGTAGAGTTCCTCATATCTTCAACAGTTTTTGTTGTAATAAAATGACGCAGATGTAGGTAAAAAAATCAGTTTCTTCGTGCGTTGATTATAATCTTTATAATAATCGAAAGTCGTAAAATACAGGTGTTTTCATCATCTCGTTTGGTTAAAAACAAAAAAAAACAGCTACTAAAAAATGGTAGTTTAATTGGAGTAATCGATTGTAAATTTCACATGTGTCTTTTATTTATAAGCCGATCATTATGGGTAAGCCCAAATTTTGATGGAAAAATACTCAAAACTGACTAAAACTAGAAGATCAAAACAGGAAAACCTTCCTGTTGGAAATCACCATCGTTACAGTGGGGTATTGACTATAGCAATCAAGATTAAAGTGATTAAACTAGAAGGCCTTTCTTTTTCTTCGAGACTTATCGTAAAACGCAAATGTTGGTATCCGTGTACGCACTAAAATGAAACCACACTTCGTAAAAGCTTTTTTTTTTCGTGTGGGAAAATCATCTAGTGACATCCCCCGCTCTTGGGCGGAGCGAGAGATAGTGTCAGACTTTTACTGACTAAAAACACACTACTGTTCCTTCTTTGCCTTCGTCCCAGAGCCCCGGGTTTCGCTTTCACACTACCCGTGGCCCCAGTAAGCTTCGACCCTGCTGGGCCCCTACGATTTGCTGACATCTCCCTTTAACTTTTACTGACTAAAAACGGTGGCTAACCGAGGCCCGGCGTGAGAGATCGTAGCCGCCGATCACCCACACGAGGACACGGCGTTGCTCTGCCCAAGCGGGGCACACCTGTACCGTATGCTCCACACAATGGTGGCACCCGGGCGTTTCTTCCGATCGAATCCGGTGCTGGAACCTCCCGAACTTACCATGTCCGGTGGGGACCTGCGTCATGCGGAAAGTAAGGACGCCGTGAGGTATTTCCAGCCACTCCTCAAAGAGCGGACTTATCGCCATAATTATGGCGTGCCCAACACTTCGTAAAAGCTAACGTTATAATGTAAAAGAATAAAGTAAGTACTTTATTTCAGCTGAAAAACATTGTTGAAATTCGTCTGCCATTGGGTCCGACTCCTCATACACTGTTTAAATATTTATCTAAATGCCTAGTAGGGACTTCGCGTGACCCAAGGGCTGGTTTTTTACCTCAGTCAGAGATTAAGATTGCCATACAACGCGGCAATGCTGCTAGTCTTTTGGGCACAGTTCCAGTCGACAGCGATGCGGAGGATTTTTTAACACCGTATTTTAGTTAGAAGTTTTTATCATATGTGTTTATCAAATGTTTATTTCAAATAGACCATTTGCAGACCCTTTTCAATTGACAAAATGTCCGCCAGTCAAAAAAAAAGTTGAATTGTACGTTCCAAAGCGTAGATTTCTATGGAGAAGTACATGCAAGGAACTCCATGGACACTCTTTTAAATCATGTTATTAATTATGTTTTTAATAATGTTTAGTTGTTTAAAAGTTTACTGATATATTACATTGTAGTAATATTTATTGTTAATTAACCGTATAAAAAAACTGGGCAAGTGCGAGTCGGGCTCACATACTGAGGGTTCCGTATAAACTTACCTATGAAAACAGTTCAATTGCCGAATTGAGTTAGGAAGATTTTTCCGAATCACAAAAAAATTTAATGTTTTTGTGACGTAACTACAAATTTACAGGTTTCAGATTTTTTCCAATACTTGTGCTATGAGACCTTGCTATAAGCCAAATTTCATTATTCTAAGTCAACGGGAAAATCCCTATGAATTTTTATTCCCTTGAGAGTTTCGTAATATTCATTTTCTGCGGCCGTATCTTTTTTTTTTTCTTTATCTCCAAAGTTTTGATTTTTTCACAGCTTCAAGGGACCGCAGACCTGAGTATATGGTTTGTTTTTTTGTAATTTCTACTCGATACCTTCACGTGTTCCCGAGATAAACACAGACAGACAGACAGACGGACAACAAACTGATCCATGTTTCTATAAGGGTTCCGTTTTTTTCTTTTGAGGTACGGAGCCCTAAAAACGATAAAAGAAATAACGTAAGCAATATAAGATCTAATAAAACTGTTTTGATTGCATGATTGGGTTTTAATTACCAAGCCTACGTGATGTGACTGAGCTCGCACCACGTCCACGACTCATTCTCATCATCAAAATATTAATTTGAAACAAAAAATGCCGTTTACTAATTAAAAATACAAAAACGCCATATTACGCTTAAAGTATGTTGAAGGTCGACCGATGCGGTTTCCGTGAGTGTTGCCATGTTCACACGATATAAGTTAAAGCAGCAGTGCAACTACAACCTCTTAACGCGATCCATTTGACAACCTAAACTGAACTGTTAAAGAGATGGAGCTTTAAGTAGAGCTTCATCCCTATTTCTCACTCGTACGCCTCACATTTTAACATCTCATGGTAAGTCTCCTGCCCCCCTAGCCAAGTTACAATCGTTTCTTTCGCGCCAAACGCCTCGAGTAGGCCACGCCTCCAATTCCTTTGTTCTGACCACGTGACTGAGCGTTGAGTATTATTTCTTGATAATTAAAATTACTTTAATTTTTTTAAATGGTATATTTATACTTTTATCAAACATAATTAGTAATTAAGTACACAGTATGTATGTAGGACATTTATTTATTTGTCGGTCGATCAGTGTGCATTTCTCTTCTCACACTTCGCCACTTTTTCGAGTCCATCAAATGAGCATGAGCACCCATGAGGTTTTCTAAAAGTCGGCGCCCTTGCTCCGACCAGACCGGTGTTGTACCTGGTCCCGGCAACGGTGCGATCGTTGATTTCGGGCTGTGGTGTATAATATATATATTATATTGAATATGTATATGTGTATTTTACTTATATGTTGGTATACTTTTCACTATTGTTTTCTAAAACAATTATTTTTATGCACCTACCATATTGTCTCTGCACTACACTAGGTAGCCCGGGTGTCGCCACTGTGTGGACCGCCCGGAGGACACGGTGGAGCACACGGTGGAGGTGTGCCCCGCTTGGGAAGAGCAACGCCGTGTCCTCGTGGGGGCGATCGGCGCCGGGCCTTGGTACAGGCCATGGTCCGGAGCGAGGAGGAGTGGCAGGCGGTCGCCTCCTTCTGCGAAGCAGTAATGCTAGCAAAGGAGGCGGCCGATCGCGTGAAGCCACGGTCCTCACGCCCCAACCGCCGCCGGGATTCTGATCCCGATTTCCGGCCACCGTAGGCGTGGGCTTGCGGACGGTGAGCAATGGGTAGTTCGTCGTCCAACCGTCCGGTAACCGTCCGGACCGAGCCCAAGTCGTCGACGGCGCGTACTGTTTCACGCGCACCTGAAGGAGATGTCAGCAACTGTAGGGGCCCATCAGGGTCGAAGCCTACTGGGGCCAAGGGTCTGATTCTGAAAGGAAGACTCGGCCCTGTTACGAAAGGCAACGAAGGAACAGGAGTGGGTTTTTAGTCAGTAAAAGTCTGATACTATCTCCCGCTCCGCCCAGAGCGGGAGATGTCATAAAATGACTTTCCCACCGAAAAAAAAAACTACACTAGGTAGGGACACTAGGTAGGGAGAGCAGTGGTGGCCGCGTGGTAACGGCCCCGACTTACGAGTTGTAGGTTGCAGGTTCAAATCCAGCCAGGCGCATTAGTTTGTGTAATTTATTTCATCACCACTGCTCTCAAAACGGTGAAGGAAAACATCGTGAGAAAACCGGCATGTCCTAGAACTAAAAATTCTGAGACATGTGACATCCACCAACCCGCACTGGGCCCGCGTGGTGGATTACGGCCCTTTCCCTCTCCTAGAGAGGAGGCCTGAGTCTCAACAGTGGGAACATTATAAGGCTGACTATACTATACTATATACTACACTAGGTTGACTAGTAGACTTAGGCATTCTAAGGCATTACGTCCGCCTTTGTATTTTGTGTTGCATGAAGATTAAATAAATAAATGTTCTAAGCGAGCGGAGATTTTTAATACCGCGATGGAGGCTTTTGTAGTTTAGCTCCTCTGTAGTGATATACGCTACAGAGATGTCCCTCCAAAGCTTCCTTGCACCGACCGATCCTGTGCTTCTGACATTCGACGGTATTTCCATGCCATGGTATCATCATATTTGAGGCCATCCAACGCTGCATCTTTCGGTACGGGGTTGTAACTACAGCACGGCGCCCATCAGCCATTCGTTCAAGAAACGAGAGGAATTTATTAGAACTGCAGTCTCATCATCATTTCAGCCGTTAGACGTCCACTGTTGGACATAGGCCTCCCCCAAGTGTCGCCACAATGACCGGTCCTGTGCGTCTCGCATCCATCGGATTCCCTGAAGGAGGTCTTCCAACGCTGCGTCTTCCGGTACCATTCGCCATTTCAGAACCTTTCGTCCCCATCGACCATCTGTTCTGGGAGCAACACAGAACGGCAGTCTAATATAACATTTTTTTTTCTTAGCCCTAGAAATCTAACTAGATATTCCACGCTTAGAAATCACATCTCCGACTATCTATCCATTGAAGTAGTTGTATCAGACGGTGTAAAGTTCAAAATTAATGACTGCATTAGCTGCTTATCAGACAGGTTTCATACCAGTTACCCTTTTCCATTCTCAGTGAAAACAAAACGTATAGACTACGTCTAATCAGTCACGTAGGCTCGATCTCGAGTAGCTACTGTTACTCTATAATGAACTCGTTAGAGTGGATCTATGGTTAAGTTATGGACATTGCGTCATATGTAGGTTGCGCATAAGGTTTTTTGCCGGTGGGAACTTTATGGTTGCATTTGTGTGGCATTATATAGGTTTTATTTTTTAAGTATATAAACCATTGCTTGACTGCGATCTCACTTGGTGGTAAGCAGTGATACAATCGTTGATTTTGATTTTTGAACCGCACTAGTTTGTTAAGAGGCCATTCACTCTAGCCTTGAAGACACCTAAATTATAATGGGACGGAAGACCGCAGCAGGCAAATTGTTCCAATCCTCCAATGTATGCGGTGTAAACGATGAGGCGAAACGTTTAGTCCGGGCCATAGACGTGTTAATAACTTAAGGGTGGACACTCGCTGTACGAAAGGTTCAAATTAAAGTAACGTTACCATTAATCCTCCCGACCGAATTTCGGACATGGTGGCCAATCTTAGAAGAGAGATTAGCTGAGGGGATATGATAATGCACAAGCTGCTCAAACACTGTTGCGTTCCTTCGCTCTTGGCAACCCGACCAAAAGAGAGAGATCAGTCGCAGGATCAACAGCTTCACATGCTTTGCTTTCCGAGTCACGAGAGTGTGACACAATCTAATTCCAAACTATTTGCTCTATGCACTCTGCTTTTGATTAATCTACACTTATGAGGCAAAGTTTGTTTTTTTGTTTATAGGAGGTAATCTCTGGAAGTACTGGTCCGATTACTAAAATTTTTTTGCCGATAGAAAGCTGCTTTATTCCTGAGTGACATAGGCTATATTTTATGTACGCAGGCGAAGCCACGGGCAAAAGCTAGTTCTTAATAGATCAACCTAATAACGGGATTTACACAGCCATTCTTTCGTGCAGGAAACAGTAGCCGTGCGCGAAAGAGCGCGTTTGTGAAGATTTTGAAAGGGGATGAGAAAAACCATGCGTTCAGTGTTTGTCACTCTCAATACACTCCTTGAGGTGTATATGTTATGTGCTCTCATCAATCGCGCACGCAATCGTTTACGCTCCTGAGAACGAGCGATAGATGATTGATTAGTTGACTGATAATTAAATGTATAAAAAAAATACAGTAGGAGCTTTTTTTTTGTTAAATTTAATGATATAAACTAGTTCTTGACTGCGATCCCACTTGATGGTAAGCAGTGATGTAATCGTTAATGGTGAATCGCACTAGTTTATTAAGAGCCTATTCACTCTAGTCATTTTCTGTCTTTTAGCTAAAAGCGATTTGCAGTATAAATGAAGCTAATAGCACTTTAAGCTCGGATTTTAGCTAGGCAGTTACCGATATAATAGTCATTGGAGAAACCCATGACACATAAAAATTGTTCACGTCTTCTTAATACCATCTTAGACTTTGATACTAGCCGTTGACAAAACCTACAGTTTTTTTATAATTTATGATATATCGCAAATGGGTAACCTTTGTATCTATATATATATAAAAGGGTAACTGACTGACTGACGTACCAACGCACAGCCGAAACTACTGGGACTAGGAGCGTAAAATTTTGCACAAAGTTTCCTTTTATGACGTAAGCGAGCACTTGAAGGGTTTTTGGAAATTCAATCTTTAAGGTGGTGCAAAGGGGGAATTTAGTTACCAGAGTCAGTCAACTGCTACGTAGTTGTCTGGCATTATGCTGAACTGGACCTATTTGGCGTAGCCGTGAGACATTTGTTAATTTTATATAGACTTATTTTTATTTAAGTTTAATTTGCAAATCAATTGCTTGTTGATTCATGAATCATGGTGTGCCAAATAAACATATTTTCTTTCTTTCTTTTCTTTCTTTTTAGTTTGTGTGCAAAATATCATTCCGTGTACCAATTTACTTGAAAATTAGCTCAAATAAATAACAAAGTTAAGCAAAGTTTGGTAGCTAAGTAAATAATAAATGTTATCAATATTTGGTTTTAGAACTACCACCAATAGAACAATTTAGGCCGTTTTATAGATATTATGATGGTTTCGCATTTCCTGGGTCAATAAATTTGAAACTTGGCACAATACCTAATCAAAATAAATAATAAACACTGACATTATTAGTTTTACAAAATTACCCACAAAATACTGTTTCAGAATGTTAGATTTGTGAAAATATTCCTGCGAACGAAGTCGCTAGCAAACAGCTAGTGTTATATAAAACAGACGTGATTAATTGTCGTGAATAATTAGCAGATGACTTTTAAAAATGTGCGGTTTTGTTTTTTATTTTAAAGTTTTTGCGTGTAAAACACGCCTGTCCATTGTAGCTATGTAAGTTTTCTAGGTATGTGACTTTTCGATAAAAATTAATCTGTATATGTTTAAAAAAAATTGCAACGCTTGAATAAGTTAGGTATCTACGGGATAAAGGACCAGAAACACAAAACGCACACGAAGGGCAGTAAAAGGTTTATTGATTCTCTGAGGCTCGCAGCCGAGCTGACGAGCCTGACTGTTATGTACGAACATAGATCGACTTGCATTCGATATTACACATACTAGGTATGCCTACAAGGGCATTTATAAAATACCAAGAAGCACAGTTTATTTATTTATTTATTTATTCACTACGCACACAAAAGTACAAAGGCGGACTTAATGCCTTGCACAGTTCCAATTGGTCGTTTCGTATGAAAAAGAACCGGCAAGAAATTTTATGGTTACTCTTTTAAAAACCTTTTTTTAGGGTTCCGTACCTCAAAAGGAAGAAACGGAACCCTTATATGATCAGTTTGTTGTTCGTCTGTCTGTCTGTCTGTCTGTCAAGACTCTTTATCTCGGAAACGCGTGAAGGTATCGAGTTAAAATTAAAACCATAAACTCAAGCCTACGTCCCTTGAAGCTGTAAAAAAATCAAAGTTAACGAGCGAAAAGATACGGCCGTTTATGTCACAAAAAAAAGCATATTTCGAAACTCTCAAGGGAATCAAAATTCATAGGGTACTTCCCGCTGAGCCCGAATTCTGAAATTTGGCATGAAGCAAGGACTATATGACCTTGTTTCATGCCAAATTTGTTATAGGAATAAATCTGAAAACAGTAAATTTGTTGTTAAGTCACAAAAAAAAAACTTTTTTTACGATTCGAAAAAATCTTCGAGACTCCATTCGGGACTCCATACATAGGTAAGTGTGTACGGAACCCTCAGTGAGCGAGTCCGATTCGCACTTACCCAGATTTTAACTTTGAATTGTCATTATAGACAAGTGACGCCATCTATATGTTCGAGTAAACACTACTTTGAATCGATTGCTGCTGATGACGATTGATAAACAAGGCTAACATATTATGTACTGACAAGGTAAACAGTGGCCGACATAGATGGAGCTTTGCTCTGAAAAGATTATTGTTAAATATTCCATCACGCTTGTAGTTACCACAAAGATAGGTAGAATGCACTTACATTATTATCTCAATCTAATTTATTCTTTTAGCCTATTCTTTGGCATGGTTACACATAGGAAAAACTCTACCACGTGTGTTTTCCAGAATAAAAAGATTCAGCTTCCCTGCTCGTCTATCGATATACGAGAGAGATCACTTTTTTAGCGGACGACGTTCAATGAGTGGCTCGCCGTCTGCTTGTCCAGTAAGGACAAAGCCCGAGTCGTCGATAGCGCATAGTATTCCATGCGCGCCTCAAAAAGACGTCAGCAAAACCATAGGGGCCAGCAGGGCCGTTGCTCGCTGGGGTCACCGGGAATATCTGAAAAGGAAACCCGTGGTCCTAAATCGCAAATAGTGACTGAAGGACACAAGTGTGGTTTTAGCCAGTAAAAGTCTGACCCGCCCAGAGAAATTATCGACTAATTTCCCACTTAAAAAAATCGTCACTTTTCTATGTGTAAGTTCCACAGACACAGTTCTTGGTTTTCCTTCTTGACTCCTGTATTATACTAGTGAAATTCCCCATTTTTATCCCCAACAATAATTTAATCTTTATTGCTTCAAAAACACAACACTTTGCGGAAAATTTATGCTTTACGTCACGTGAAAACCGTCAGTCTTCCTCACGAAACATACTAATAATAGTATCTAGTAGTTACTAAGCAGGTATGTACATTTATGGGATCAAGTCTGCAATTAAAGGACAACAAAATGAAAATCAAAGCATTTATTTCAAATAAACCATTTAAGGCACTCAAAAAAAAAAGATTCTAATTGCACATTCGAACGCGTAGATCTCTATGAAGAAGAATTTGCAAGAAACTCCGACAGATAATATTGTTATTTGTATTTTTGGAGATGCTTCATAACTGATAATACTAGCTTTTTCCAGTGGCTGCGCCCGCTTAAAAGTCGGAGCATAACCCAAGAGAACATACTCCCGTACTATCCGGGACATGGTCTAACTCTGTATTAATGTAAAGTTGCCAGCGGCTTCACTCGTGTATAAGTAGAAAATTGTCCCAAAAGTATCCTATGACATGGTCTACTCGTGTGCCAAATTTCATCCAAATGCGCTCAGCGATTCGAGTGTAAAGCACAAATGTACACAATCAAAAACTTTCGCCTTATATTAGTGTGATTTTAGTATGGACTATGCTGGGTCAAACTGGTTAAGACAGCCTATCTGATCTCCAAAGATGAGACGGATATCGATACTAGAGGGCTCTTCAGCCTGTCACCAGGCTCTATCTCATAAACCGTGACAGCTAAACAGTTGACATTTTCATAGATTATGTATTTCTGTTGCCGCTATGAAAACATATACTAAAAACAGAATTAAATAAATATTTCAGTAGGGCTCTCGTACAACCAACGTGATTTTTTTGCCGTTTTTACTCGATGAACGCTTAAAATATTCACAAATATATATTTAATTGCATATTCACTTTAAAAATGAAAAATAAATATGTAAGGGGGGCTCCCATACAACAAACGTGATCTTATTGCCTGTGCCTGCCTATATAATTATAGTGTCTAATATTGTATAGATAATTTAATGGCACGGAAACCATCGTACGCGAGTCCGCCTTGCACTTGGCCAGTTTTTTTGTTTTGTATTGATAAGATGTTTCGCTACTTATTTTCATTTGACCCTTATTTGTTGACATTTAGTGACATAAACATGAGCGCTCCTTTACAGAATTCACACTTTCTTTCAAGGAAAAGAAACGAACCATGAAACACATTAGCCCTTTACTTGAACCAGGAAGACTCAACGAGACAATTCTGTAGGTATTGCTGACTGAGTAATCGACTCGATGGAATTATGAGCTCGCTCTTTTTGGCATTAAGTGCGGCAGTTCCGGGATGCGTGAGGTGAAAACTGTCGTCACTCGGAGTTCAAGAGAGCCTTTGTTTGTTTTAAGGTTTTTATGATGGAGCGGCACGTGGTTGGAATAATATTATACATAGTTTTTGGTGCCTTTTCAACTTTGCTTTACTTCAGGAATGACTCCTGTTTTGTGGATAAGTTCACAAATATGTAAACTGACGTCAAGACCCCCAGATCAACCATCTATAGGCCGCATACATATTTGTTCCGTGCGGGAATCAAACTCGCGCGATATGCAGCCGCTCAACCACTGCACCAACCGTTATGAATCAAAATTCATAGCCCACTTTCCGTTGACCTAGAATCCTGAAATTTGGCATAAAACAAGGTCTTATAGCACAAATATAGAAATAAATCTGAAAAAAGTTAATTTGTTATTATGTCACAAAAAAAACTTTTCTTACGATTCGGAAAACGTGGTGTGCACAGACCCGTGCTTGGTCTTTTTCAGACGGCGAGCTACCTGGCTATCCGCAAGCCCGCGCCTACGGTGGCTGAAAATCGCCCTGCTACTCCTGATGTGTCTAGGACATTTGCACCGGTGGCTGGGGCACTAGGATGTCCTTTCCCACGCGGCCTCCACGAGGACTCAGTGGTGCTCTGCCCAAGCGGGGCAGACCTCTACCGTATGCTTCATCGTGTTCCCCGGGTGATCCGCACAATGGTGACATCCGGGCGTTTCTTCCTTTCGAATCCGATACAGGAACTTCCCGAAACAAACATGTCCGACGAGGACTCGCGTGCATGCCGTGGTGCCGCAACCCACCGTCCAAACCATCTTTAGCCAACCTAAGTGGGTGTGACAGGTAACAGTTGAAAGCATTGGAGGAGCCATTAGGCACACCGGATTAAGGGACTTTGGGCGGATTTCTGAATTGAGTATTTTGAGTTAAGAATGTCTCAAACCATACTTAACTGCCAAATTTTGACAGGTTTTCAGGGCAAAGTAGAGTTTGAGTAATTCTCAACTTCGAATGCTTAAATCAGAAACCGAGGGTTTATATAACTGCAATTTTAGAGTTTAATTGAAAATCTGTCAAAATTTTAAATAAAGGGCTTTATTGTCGGCGGAGTATACCTCCCTCCTCAAATACTGGTACTCTAATCAAAAAAACCGGGTGAGGTGGGTGGGTACTCTGTCGGATGAGTACAGACTGGAATGCGGAGTTAGACAAGGGGGGTTAAGTTCGCCTTTGCTATTTAACTTGTATATCAACCAGCTTATCGAGCGACTGAGCAGTACACATGTCGGCTGCCATATCGATGGAACATGTGTCAATAATATAAGCTATGCGGACGATATGGTGCTGCTCAGTCCATCGATGGGTGGGTTGAAAAAGTTGTTATCGATATGCGAGGCCTATGCGGAGGAGCACGGCTTGATATATAACTCAAAGAAGAGTGAGCTCCTTATATTTAAAGCGCCAAAGCAGCAGCCGCGCAGTGTTCCGCCCATAGTCTCAACGGTGTAGCGTTAAAGACTGTCAGTAGTTTTATGTACCTTGGCCACGTTGTCACAAGTGACTTAAGGGACGACGGAGATATAGAGAGGGAGCGCAGGGCATTGTCTGTGAGAAGCAATATGCTCGTCCGCAGGTTCGCTCGTTGTACTAATAACGTCAAAATAACCCTTTTTAAGGCGTTCTGTCAATCGTTTTACACGAGCGGCCTGTGGGTGTCATACACGCGACGAGCCTACAGTGCCCTGCGTGTTCAATTCAATAATGCCTTCAGGATGCTGTTGGGACTGCCATGGCGCAGTAGCGCGTCGGGAATGTTCGCAGAGGCTGGTACGGATGGTTTCCACGCCATCATGCGTAAAAAAGCGGCCTCCTTACTACGGCGTCTCCATGGTAGTGACAACAGCATTTTGAAGATGATTGCTGCCAGACCGGACTGTCCCTTGCAGAGACACTGGGTGGCGACAGTCATAAATAAAATAAATAAATAGTAAAAACTAACAATACTAACCTAATTATTTAAGCACCATTGTTACTAACACACCAATACTAACAAAACTATGGACAAATTTAGTCTGAAAATAAACTTATTATTATTATTATTATTTTATTATTATTATTTTATAATGAGCTACATTTAAAACTGTCACAACGCGTACCAACTCAAAATAAAATAAATGACGTTCTATTTGTTATTGTTTGTTTACCTAAACAATATAATATACAATTGTACGCATTCATGCATTTTTGTCGACGTTCTGACTTATTGATAAACTTATTAGTAAACTATTGATTATGACCACAGTGACGTTATCGATTTGTCTTCTGACCGATGCGTTAGAGTCGTGAGCTGTCGTAAATGGTTCTGCACCATATTTATTTGCACCGATTATTTGCAAGTCTACTAGTACGTAAACAATCTATATATATAAAAGGGGAAACTGACTGACTGACATATCAACGCACAGGCGAAACTACTGGGACTAGGAACACGAAATTTTGCACAAGGCTTCCTTTTATGACGTAGGCAAGCACTAAGAGAGGATTTTCCAAAATTCGCCCCCTAAAGGGATGGAACGGGGGTCCAAATTTTGTATTTAGAAACATACTATAACGCGGGCGAAGCCGCTGGCAGAAGCTAGTATAATATACAAATGTAATAATGATAATATATCGGTTATGTTAACATGACATTTTTGATCTTATTGATAAGTACTGTAATTCGGTGGCCATTCATAGATCTTTGATAGTCGTTACACGTAGTCAGACGCCAGAAAGTCTGACCATCAGTCTATAGATATATATATATATCTCTATTCAAGGAATATCGTGTTACCCAATAAATGGGTTGCAAAGGTCTGATAACAACATAATACCCATGTTTCACATGGGTATTCAGCCGCACCTGGTTAAACTGGCAGCTGACCCCAAGCTAGTTTTTTTTTTTTTTTTTTTTTTTTCGGTGGGAAAATCATCTTATGACATCCCCCGCCCTTGGGCGGGGCGGGAGATAGTGTCAGACTTTTACTGACTAAAAACCCACTCCTGTTCCTTCGTTGCCTTCGTCCCAAGACCCCGGGTTTCGCTTTCACACTACCCAAGGCCCCAGTAGGCTTCGACCCTGCTGGGCCCCTACGATTTGCTGACATCTCCCCGAGGCGCGCGTGGAACAATACGCGCCGTCGACGACTTAGACTCGGTCCGGACGGTTACCGGACGGTCGGACGGCGGGCTACCCATTGCTCGCCGTCCGCAAGCCCGCGCCTACGGTGGCCGGAAATCGGGATCGGAATCCCGGCGGCGACTTGGGCGTGAGGAGCGTTGCCTCACGCGATCGGCCGCCTCCTTTGCTAGCATTACTGCTTCGCAGAAGGAAGCGACCGCCTGCCACTCCTCCTCGCTACGGACCATGGCCTGTACCAAGGCCCGACGCGAGAGATCGCCGCCGCCGATCGCCCCCACGAGGACACGGCGTTGCTCTGCCCAAGCGGGGCACACCTCCACCGTATGCTCCACCGTGTCCTCCGGGCGGTCCACACAGTGGCGACACCCGGGCGTCGCTTCCGCACGAATCCGGTGCAGGAACTTCCCGAACTTACCGTGTTCGGTGAGAACCTGCGTCATGCGGAAGGTGAGGACGCCGTGAGGTCTTTCCAACCACGCCTCAAAGAGGGGACTTATCGCCATAATTGTGGCGTGCCCACGCCATAATTGTGGCGTGCCCAGACCCCAAGCTAGTTGGGAAAAGGCTAGAGTGATGAATGATGGGTACTGTGAATAAGTAGATCAGCGAATCTGTTGTATAACAGCAATTAGCGACAGGTCATAATTTGACAATTTTAAAGTTCTTTGTAAATACATACATACATTATCCGCGCTACAAAAAGCGTACGTAAATTGTCAAAAATTTCGCTTCCTCATTTTTATGGTGTTTTTTTTATCACAGTGCAATGCGCATTTTTTATTATTGATAGGCTCTCGCTCGCGTCTTTACAACTTCCTATTTTTAGATCTTCAGGAGTCTTGCCTCTGAAGATATAAAAACTTTACAATTAGGGAAATGAAACATTGTTTTTACACCACCTACCTATTCGATAATGCCTTTTTTAAGTCATACAACTCTCACGTTAAAACAAGTCATTCTGTCTCTAGGGATCTAATGTAGTACGAGTGTCCCCAAGGTTATAATGAGATTTGAATTTGGAACGTCAAAATTTTAAATGTAGTGCATCAAACGACTTTATTCAAAAGTGAAACTGTCCACTAACCAAAAAGATAATAAAATGTGGTACTGTTGCGTCTCAAAAAAAAAAAATGAAAGAGCGGGGGCGTAATAGAAAATTAAAATTATAGTTCAATTTAGTAATGAGTTTTGTTGGTTTCAAATCTCAATCTACTCTACTCAATCTACATTATAGGGTTGTACAATGCAGATCTCTAAACTAAACTCCCTTTCTCTGAACTATACCTATTTATTCTCTGCGTTCATGTCATTAAGGTTCATTTATCCGCCTGACCGTAGTATATATTGCGGGTGCAACGCTGCGCCCGCGCATTGACGCGCCATCATTAATTTAGTGACGTTTCTTAACACAATGAAGGCATCCGTGGTGACAGTTTTTGTGGTAATCTTTGGGCTAGCAGCATGTGATGGTAAGTGACGATTTTATGTGAAATAGACCCGTATGTTAAATATTCGTACTTAGAATTTTGATAATAATAGCCGAGAAAGATATACAAATTAAGTATCTTGACTTAGCTCACGAGGTGGTCGACATGTGGAATGTGGGCTCAGTTATCATCAGTTCAATCACAATTTCCATTATCTTCTTCTTCTTAATCAGCGTGACGAATCAAAGAGAACGGCAGCTCGTGAATTTATTCGGTATTTTAAAGTTTAGTAACAAATTAATCAACACCTTTTTTTTTTAATTTTGGTGCATTTTTAACCGTCTTCAAAAAGAAGGAGTTTCTATGTTCGGCTGAATGTATATTTTTTTTATGTATGTTCACCGATTTCTCAGTCAATTGTGGACCGATTTTGAAAATATTTTTTTTTATTGAATGTTTATGCTTCCGAGTTGGTCCCATAGAAATATTGTTATGATCTGAACATAAACTCCTCATAGAAACACAGCAGAACCGTCGTAACAAGTAAAATTGCTTTGTTTATACGTGTAGGCGATGACTGACTGAAAGAAGTGGGGGAATATATCGAACTGATCTGATGATGAAGCCTGAAGTTAGGCACCGGAACTCTGTAATAAATTAATGTAATCTTACCGTGTTTGGGATTATTAGAATTTTCATGAGATGCACTCTGGCTATAAGGTATTTAAGTTTGGCTGAGGGGTACTTTTTAGTGGTGGTACCATAACTAAAAAGTGCAAAATAAAAAACTTTTTACAAAAAAATATACAACCGACTGTAAAAAGTTTTTATAACGTAGATAGTTTCAGGCAAAGCTCTGAAGCCAGAGTCACTAAATAATAGTCAATCCAGTGTAGTACCTAGTTTCTGAAATACTAATGATGAATATTTATTACTCAATAAAATCATAATTATATTATAACTACTTAAAAACATCTAAACTAATAAATATTATAGCTTAATAGGTATATATAATACAAACTGAAAATAATAATATGTACAAAGCGGCAGGAAAAAAAACTCATTGGCCATAAAAATTCATCCACATCGATCATCGATGCAATATTAACCAAGTCACAGGATTAAAAAAACAGGCAGCATTATTATTTTACTATTTTATGGCCTACGTGTCTAATATAACAATGGATTCAAGATATTGTTGGGGTTACCCCGGTTTTGTAGTGCTTCCGGTATGTTTGTGATGGCCAGGATGGCTTCCATGCCATCGTGCGCAAGTGGCTCGTTTCTTTACTAAACAGTCCGGGGTAGCACTAACAGCATCCTACAGGTCATTGTTAATAAACAGGACTCAAACATCCTGAAAACATTTATTCGTGTCCAAATCGTTCAGTTGTTAAGCGTCTAATTTGTAAAAAAATGGATGAAATTGTCTGCAATAAAGAATTATTATTATTATTATTTCTGTAAATGGGATTGTTTTGTATTCAGAAATCGCTGTCACGCATTTGAGAGCCGACGGTTTAAGCGCGTGGGTGAAGCTCGGGCATTGAAAGTTTAAAATCTATTGTTGCACAATTCAAGTATTTTATATATATATATATTTATAATTATATTAACTAGTGCTTGACTGCAATACCACCTGACGCATCCTGTAAGATACCGAAAGACTGACTACCCTAAGCCAGTGCTCCAGACTTTGTAGATTGGACTCAACCAAATCTAGATCACCAATTAGCCTTTTCGCTCGCCTGTCCTTTAAGTCCAAATCTGCTAGATGGCATTTTGAAGCACCAGCCCATATCTGGCTGCAGTACTCCGCACACGATCGGACCTGTGCTTTGTATAACATAAGAAGTTGTCCCAGTGTGAAAAACCGCCGGTTCTTTGCAAGAACGCCGAATTTACTAGCATCTACCCTGGCTTTGGACTCAATGAACCTCCCAAAGTTAAGGCGATTTCAAATGAACAAATGAAAGAAATTTCAACTCCCAAGAGCTGAGAGGTCGGTGCACTTCAAGGCTACATTTTAAATAGCAGGAATCAAGGCGAACGGGCTAATTTTGGCGGTGAACAGACATGTTTGTGTTTCGGCGACGTTGACTCAAACAAGATTGGCTTCACTCCATTTGGATACTGCCTGAAGTGAGATATTCGTACGCTCTACCTTAGCCTCTCTTTCGGACTGGATTAGCTCCTAAACAAATACACTAGCATCTTCGTCTTAGTCCTTGTGAAAGTTGGAAACTATCCCGTAAAGACTGTTGTAATAGAAAATACCTTTTTTCAATGTTTTATAAATTGAGCTTTGAAAATGATAGGTGAAAATTCATAATACTAATTAGGTGATATAGACGTGAAAGCATAACCAATAAACAGACAGACAGATTTACTTTCTCATTCAAAATGTTAATATGAATATGTATGTAATACAGTAGGCTGTATGGCCTTTTCCATTTCATCTATCATAAACTATGGCAACCCGATCTTAGATGTTAATTACAATATTCATTAAAATGTAAAAAAGTTTTAATGAAAAAATCGATAAATAATTAATAGAAACATTATTATAATTGAAATAGTGTAATCAAAATCATGATCATCATTTCTTAATGACCACGTCCTTAACGCGTGGTCACGTATGAAGTTTTAGGCTCAGTCTTTAAGTCTTGGGTTAACTAATATTCGATTTTCTGGCAACAGTCTGGAATTCTGACTTTCTCAAATACAATGTGCTCTGTAGCTCTCTGGTGTCGGTTTACTGCTGAGTAATAGACGCAGTTTTGATTATCTCATAGAACGGTGAATTTTTAACCTAAAACAAACCATTTAATAATTTAGTAGGCGTTCTAAAATGTGTAGCTGCTGCCAGCTGCTAGACAACACGGGCCTAGTGCGTGGACTAAAGAAAACTAATCCTTTTTGAGTCGTTTTTTTTTTTTGTGAGAATAAAGATGTTGTTTTACGCCACTGGCCTACGTTGACAACCAGCGCTGTGATCTCGTCGCATTATGCATTAGGGCACAGCTTTATGGTGAACGTTCGGCCGTTTTGCGTGGATGTGACGCATATATTTTCCCTATGTAATGGTTATGTTTGTTAGCTAGTTTTAAGATTGCGTCATTTTGCGTAAATAAGTTGTTTCTCTATTTTTCTTTATTTTATTAAAATGTTTGTCCCTCTTAGTAAAACCAGTACAAAAAGCTTTGACTATTTTAATCATTTTATTTAAATCATTTTTAATTGGACCACTTTTACATCAAAATTAATAATACAGCTTGCGGGCATTAAGGTTCTTTATGTAAAATATTATTGACTTTGAAATCTTTCCACTAATCCATTTCAAAGCGAAAATAAAATTATAGTTGTGTTCCGGTTAGCATTAACCTTATCAATACGTTTTTAGGATAGCCTTAACTTTGACTGACACCACACGTCCTGGTGTCCATGTGCCACTTTGTGCCTAGTCGTTCGTGAACTGATTGTTATTACTGCAATTATGCCACCTGCTTTCAATTTATAGTGGAAAAAACAGAAAGTCGTTCCGAGTGGAGATGTCATGAGCAGCAGCACGTTTAGGTTTTTTTAGGGTTCCGTACCTCAAAAGGAAAAACAGAACCTTTATACCCCGGGGCCCTGGCCCGGCAAAGAAAGAACAAAAGTGGGTTTTTAGTCAGTAAAAGTCTAACAATATCTCTCGCTCCGCCCAAGAGCGCGATTTGTCATTAGATGATTTTCCCACCTGAAAAAAAACCCTTATAAGATCACTTTGTTGTCCGTCTGTCTGTCTGTTTGTAAATACCCTTTATCTCGGGAACGCGTAGAGGTATCGAGTTGAAAACCATATACTCAGGTCTGCGGTCCTTTGAAGTTGTGAAAAAAATCATACTTCTAAGTTAGCGAAAAAAAACATTTTTAAGGGTTTTTATTTATTTTTAAACCTTTAAAAATATCTGTTGTAAATTCCCCAATCCAAATCTTCATTTCTCCTTAATCTTCCAGAACCAAACATAATACCATGTCGTGAACAAGACTCCGCCTGCCTTAGAGCCTCGGCACAGGCTGCTGTGCCGGTGCTAGCTGCCGGCGTCCCCAGCATGGGCATCGCTGTGATGGACCCCATGTACGTGGACCAGGTGAAGACCACACAAGCTGGGCTTTATATGGACTTCAGGAACACGAACGTGACTGGTCTGAGGCACTGCAAGGTTTTGGACTTAAGGTAAGTGGGATGTTAGTTGTTTTTTTTTTTAGGAAAATTTAGTACATATATTCACGGTTGGTGCAGTGGTTGAGAGATCGGCTGATCAGCTGCGTGTCGGGAGTTCGATTCCAGCACGGAATAAATATTTGTATGGCTTACAGGCTATTGTAGTTTCGGGTCTTACATAAGTGAGATTACACGTTTACACATTACACACATCCACGATACAGGGGTAAATCCTAAATTGGGGTACGTTTGTTTTTTAAAATAATAAAGATAAGAAAAAAAAAGAAGAGATGATATTATCAAAGTCGCAAAAAATATGTATGCATTGATGGTATTATCTCAATTCTACATACCTTTATGAGGGACGCGTGGACCTGCAGGAACGTTTGAAAACGTTACCGTGGTTCTGGAACGCAAAGGGTAACTGAAGGACACAGGTTGATTTTAGTCAGTAGAAGTCTAACATGCCTCCTCGCTCCACTCTAGAGCGAAAGAAGTCATTTAAAGAAATAGTTGGCGTGTACCCCTAGCAGAGGCGATTCTAGGTAAATCGCGACGATCAAGATTTTTGTAGAACTTCTTGATTAGCTCTTCTTCTGTTTAAAGAGTAGATTTTATAGGATCTTCTAATTTTTAGATTGATTATAAAAAATTAGGTATTGTAGTCCTACCCCTGTAGGCACGGGCTTGTAGACGACGACCAGTGGGTAGCCGTCTGGCCTCTGATAAGTCGAACCAAATCGACGATGTATAGTGTTCCACGCGAGCTTCAAAGATATGTCAGCAAAATTGACGGAGCCAGTTAAGGCCGATGCCTGCCAGAGCTGCGGATTGGTCGATAGAGTTACCGTAGCCCTTGCAAAAAGGACAACTGAAGGAACACTGTGGGATTTAGTCAGTAATGATCTAACAGTCCCTCCCACTCTCAGAGCAGCGGAAGATATTTAAAGATTTCTCTCATAAAAAAAGGTATCGTAGTACTGTTGATCACGATAATCACCTATAAGTTCTTCGCTGGTAAAATTACAGATACACGAGGCCTTAATTTCGCGAAGTATTAATTTTTAATGAAATATCACGATGACAATGCGATCATTTGCATAAATCTTTTGTTTTTCTATAGTTTCTTACAAGTTTTTTTAATTTAAATATTTACATTTTTAATAAACAATAATAATAGGTCTAAATCATGTAATTATGTAAAGTATGTAATGTCTGTAGGGTATAATTGGGGATTCTGGGATCATGCAGTTCGCGAGAACAAATGATTCCAGAATCCCCAATTATACCCTACTAATGTCATCTCTCTATCTATCCCTATTCTCTTATATCTTTGGGCTATAATTAATATCAATTTCATAGTTTTCAATAAAATTATAGTTTAATGAATGGTTGACGTATTCTATTTCATTTTCACAGAACAGCCCAACTACTGGCCCAACAAATTAGATGTTATTGTGATCATAAGGTTTTTCAATTTCTTAAGACACCTTATCCATAATGATGACATTAAAAAGACATTATAGTTTATTTTCTTAGGTGGAGTTTAAAAATAGAGACGTCGCTAAGTGAGCATTAATTGACTTTGATCTTATCATGATTAGTGAAGGTACCGATGAATATCATTTAAACTTTGACGCTTCTACAATTCTCCTTTTGAAAGGGCGATACCGATCCTACCTAATAGGACTCACGCCTGCTTCGTGCTTGACATTCAATACAGCTCAAGCTTTATGGTTGAAATGCGATTGAAATCTTTTGATTGGGTAGTTTGTATTTTATAATCCCTGTGTTATGAATAGTCTCCAAAGTATAACAAGGAAGTAGATAACTATATTTTTATTTTTTTAAGGTGGGAAAATCATCTAATGGCAAATCCTGCTCTTGGGCGGAGCGGGAGATAGTGTTAGACTTTTATATTATAATCAGATTTTAGTTACCAAACCTAAGAAATAAATGTCCTCCATATTAACATAAGCAGAAAAACAATGAAATAATCCTAAACCTACACTTATATGTGTTATCTGTCAAATCTTGTTCTTTGCCCAACCCTCTGCCCAGATAGCTGGAGTCGGGTCTTCTTGAACGTCAGCGCTAGAGAACTGGATTGTCATTGTGATTAAGTTCTCTTTCAGCTCTGGTGCGTGGTGATCCTATTCCTTGCGGTTGATCGAGGATATTTAAGGCCTTTTTTACCGACTTCAAAAAAGGAGGAGGTACTCAAAAGGAAAATACGGAACCCTTATAGGCCGACCTCTCTGCGGTCCCTTGATGCTGTGAAAAAATTAAACTTCTAAGTTAACTAGAAAAAAAGATACGGTCGTTCATGTCGCGAAAAACGTATATTTCGACACTCTCAAGGAAATCAAAATTCAAAGGGTAGTTCCCGTTGACCCAGAATCCTGAAATTTGGCATGAAACAAGGTCTTATAGTACAAGTATAGGAATAAATCTAAAAACAGTAAATTAGTTGTTCCGTCACAAAAAAAAATTGCGATTCGGAAAAATCTTCGAAACTCCATTTAGGAATTTAACTGTTTTCATAGGTAAGTTTGTATGGTACCCTCAGTGCGCGAGTCCGACTTGTTCTTAACCAGCTTTTTATTATTGATAGCATCGCGCTTGACGACTATCTCACCTGATTGTAAGCGATGAGTCAATGGTGGAGCTTGCCTAGAAGTAATCTTTTCGATCTTAAATATTCTTAGGTTGTAACTATCAGGAAACATAGACTCCAATAAGGAATTCCACTCCTTAGCTGTAGGCACAATGAATATGTTCCTAAAAAGTTTTATACTTATTATCGCCGCAATGCCGTACAGATTTCAGGAGATTTTTTATTTCTCATCATCAGCTTATACAAAATTGTTTGAACGTTTCCAGGCGACACAGACACCTAACTGACCTGGACCTGCAGTGTTCAGTAATAATGCGGGGAGACTACACCCTCGGGGGGAAGCTGCTCATCATGCCTATCGAGGGGAGCGGCAGATATTCGATCAAAATCCGTGAGCATTGTATTTTATTTTGTTCATGTTCTTCCAATTTAACAGACAGATGCTGCCGTTGCTGGGGAGTTTGTTGCGATATTTCTTCTACCTAGCTAAAATACTAAAAAATTATGATGAGCTGGCAAAATTTGGGTGTTTTCTCTTTTATAATATATGAACACATATTCTATACAAAATACTTAAAAAAAGTCTCCAAGAAACCGTACTCTAAATAAGTTATTACCTACTTTTACAACTAAAATTACCTGCAATAAAAACAGCCTATAGACTACACATTTTTTTAGTAATTACTAATCGCGGAACATACTTAAGGGATGTAGTCGATGGATGCCTATAGCTATTAAGGCAAGAATCCTGGAAAAATCGCTGAGAGCGCAAAATATGCTCAGAGATTTATCTAGATTCGTGGTAGCCATTAGCGATTAACCTTTAAAGTTTAGTCAGCTACAAGTCATACACATATTGTTTTATTATTAGACACAGTATATAAGTCTTCCATGTACTCAGACAGTATATAATCACTGAAACATCTGTCGATGTATTTAAAGGGTTTTTTGGATACAAACGTGCTTTCTTCGTCACGGAGGAATTTCAGTATATTAGGATGGTCAACGATCCCCGATCCGAATCGAGCTCTAGAACGCAAAAGACAACTGAAGGACACAGGTGGGACATCCGAGAGCGGGAGAAGATATTTCATGATTTCTTTTAGTACCAGAACACGTAGAGGCTGTTTCAATGCACCCAGCTTTCACAAGCTCTGTAATTTCCAGACGACATCTTGGTGAAGATCCAGTTCCATGTGGATGAGGTGCCTAGAGGAGATGGAGACACGTACTGGGTGGTCAAGAGCTGGAAGTTCACCACTGAAGTGCAGAAGGGAGTCCATTTCATGTTCAGGAACTTGTTCAACGGGAACAAACAGCTTTGTAAGTGTATCCATGTTTTTTTGAAGATTAAGTTAAAGGTTAGGAGATAATTGATATGTAATACTATGACGCGATCCAGTTAAGAATAAGCTACGTCAACATTTTTTATGAGAGTTGAATAGGTAGGTCAATTGTATATTTTACTTCTTGAACACTTTAATTTCATATAACTTTTGATATAGTCAACCGATTTCGATGAAACAAAGTCTAAGTAATATATCAAGTGACACGCAATTTTAATGTATAAAAGTTATCTACATCGATTTCGTACATTTTACGTGATGCGCGCACAACTAAGAGTCTACACACAGTAGTACTATTACAGTTCTACAGATATATCATATGTGTTGGTCTGTCTGTCTGTCAAGACCCTATATCTCGGGAACGCGTGAAGGTATCGAGTTGAAATTAAAACCATAGTCTGCGGTCCCTTGAAGCTGTAAAAAAAATCAAACTTCCAAATTAAAGAAAAAAAAAGATACGGCCGTTTATGTCGCATAAAACGTATACTTCGACACTCTCAAGGGAATCAGAATTCACAGGGTACTTTCCGTTGACCTAGAATCTTGAAATTTGGCATGAAGCAAGGTCTCATAGCACAAGTATAGGAAAAAATCTGAAAACTGTAAATTTGTAGTTACGCCACAAAAAAAAAACTTTTTTTATGATTCGGAAAAATCTTCGTAACTCAATTCGGGTATTGAACTGTTTTCATAGGTAAGGTTGTACAGAAACCTCAGTGCACGAGCTCGCACTTGCCCGGTTTTTACCTACTATGTGTTTTTTTTTTCATTAAATTTAACGTATGTCTGACAGGTTGAATATTTTCTGTGGCTTAACCAAATGTACTTTCTTGGGTACTGTTCTTCAAGTCGTTGAGATCCTTAGTATTCCTGCGTGGAGCTATAGATACGAATACTGACAAATACTTGCACTAACTGGACAGGTCCACTCAATTCCTCAAAAGATCATCTCAGACACTAATCTGCATGGTTCTCACATGATTTGACCATTACTTGTTTACTGTATGGAAGTTAAAAGAGACTTTGACCTCTGAGTTTGTTTCGGTGTTTCTTCTCAGGGTAGTCAGTTAGGTAACAGAAGCCTCTTTAGTTTAAGTTGTCGAAAAGAATTACGTGTAAAAGTGTTTTTTGAAACCTATTTGCTTATTAAATATCTATAATTTCAGCGGACGCAGTCCACCAATTCGCGAACAGCAACTGGAAGGACATCTTCCAGGAAGTGGCGCCACCTATCGTCAAGGTGATCGTCTCCAAGCTGGTCGTGGAATCCACGAAACTGTTCGACAAAGTGCCCCTAAGGAAACTTGTTATTCAATAAAATTGTAATGTTGTTTGTCGTTAATTACATGGTTTTCAATACTATTATTGAACGTCTTTTTTTGGCTTGAATCGTTTAAAAAAAAATTGTACGTACGTAAATTAAAATGCCTTGATCTTTTGACCTATTATATACGTACGAGTATTTGCCCACAGATCAGATTGAATAATTACTTATAATATAATCTTGCTATTTATTTGACTGGCCTGTTGGTCTAGTGGTTAGTGGCCCTGACTGCTATGCCGGAGGTCGTGGGTTCGATTCCCACCCAGGACAAATGTTTGTGTGATGAGCACGATCATTTGTTCTGTATCTGGGTGTGATTTATCTATAATATGTTTGTATTTAGAAATATATAAGTATGTTTATCAGTTGTCTAGTACCCATAACACAAGCTCTGCTTAGCTTGGGACTAGACGGCATTGTGTGATAGTTGTGAAATATTATTTATTTATATCCATCTACTAGCTGATACCTTATCCGTGTCTTTGGTTATTGTTCCGCTCCTTTCAGTCGTAATGTGATGTTATACAGTCTAGCCTTCCTCGATAAATAGGTTAACCAGCGCTAAAATAAGTTTTCAATACGAAGTACTTCCTGAGGTTATTATTGCGTTCAAATAAACAAACTCTTTAGTCTTATAAGTATATATGGGTATCCTATTTGGTGTTAACTTAAAAACCATCACGCCTGTATCCTACGCTTGGTGAAGCAGATGTTACATATTGTACTACATATCTCTAGTTATATTTAAGTTCTTGTTGAGTTTACCTGACAGTGTACCTAATCTACGTTCTTGAACATAAATAAGTACATAGGTAGTTAAACTTGACAAGTAATGTTTGTCCATTCACAAGTAAACACGGGCAGAAATAGTAGCGAATTCTAATGGAAATGTAGGAAAAATGTGAACAGGAAAACTAAAGCCAAGTTTGTTTTATTTGATTACTAGAACCACGGAGAAAATCCCTCAACTCCAGCGGTCTGCCCTATCAAAACTATTTAATTTTGTGGGACGAAACGTAGCTCAGCACACAAAGATAGTGTAACCATCTATCGGTGAAAGAATTTCGTACAAAAACCAAAAAATAACTGTTGTACTAATATTTATATAAATGTAAATTCGACTTTTGAATCTTCACATTTCATGTACACTTTCCAACGAGTTTTGAGGAGCCTTTGAGGTGTTTATGATGTGATCCAAAGAAAACGGCGAGCGCAGAACGAGTAAGTGTTCGGCCAGACTGGAATATCGGGTGCGTAACGGGCGCGGCGCGAAAAGCTCAAGCATAAGAACTACATTTGAGTGTCCATAGGTGGGCACGCGGGCGCGGGAAGCGGCGCGGGTTGCTCAAGGCGGGCTACTCTCGCCATAGCTCTTTCACACAAGTGGCCACAGTGAGTGTTCGGGCGGCGAGTGGCAACCCTGTCCCTAAATCTGCGCCGCTCCTCGCACCGCGCTGCCAGTCTGGCTAAGCAAACCGCGCGCGTTTCCGCACCCACGCCAGTGTGACCGAGCACTAACTTGATTTACTTGATTTACAACTACCATGTGCCAGCGGCTTCCACCGCATGAACGTAGAAAATTATCCCAAGGGAACATACATATCCAGAATATGGTCTACCCGTGTACAAATTGCATCTCATCATCATCATTTCAGCCGAAAGACGTCCACTGCTGGACATAGGCCTCCCCCAAGCGTCGCCACAATGACCGATCCTGTGCTTCTCGCATCCACCGCACTCCCGCGACCCTCACCAGGTCGTCGGTCCACCTTGTAGGAGGCCTTCCAACGCTGCGTCTTCCGGTGCGCGGTCGCCACTCTAGAACCTTTCGGCCCCATCGGCCATCCGTTCTACGAGCAATGTGCCCTGCCCACTGCCACTTAAGTTTGGCGATTCTTCGGGCTATGTCGGCGACCTTGGTTCTCCTGCGGATATCTTCATTCGTTATGCGATCACGCAAGGAAACTCCGAGCATAGCCCTTTCCATTGCTCTTTGGGTGACTGTAAGCCTTCTGATGAGGCCCATTGTAAGCGACCATGTTTCAGAGCCATATGTCATCACTGGCAACACGCACTGGTCATAGACTTTCGTCTTGAGACACTGTGGTATATTGGACGAGAAGATACCGCGCAGCTTCCCGAACGCTGCCCAGCCGAGTCGGATTCGACGATTGACCTCTTTCTCAAAGTTAGACCTACCCAACTGGATTGTCTGTCCCAGGTAAACGTAATCGTCTACAACTTCGAGTGCAGAGTCTCCGATCTTGATCGGAGTGGGTGCTACATGGTTATTTACCATGACTTTGGTTTTATCCATGTTCATTTTAAGACCCACTCTTTTGGAAGCTCTACTAAGGTCATCGAGCATTGTACTGAGCTCCTCCGTAGTTTCAGCCATGACTACTATATCATCGGCAAACCGAAGGTGAGTGATGTACTCGCCATTGACATTAATGCCTAGTCCACTCCAGTCCAGAACCTTGAAGACATCCTCCATTGCAGCCGTGAACAGTTTCGGAGAGATGACATCTCCCTGCCTCACGCCCCGCTGCAGAAGGATAGGTTTCGAGGTCTGGTCCTGAAGTCGGACTGACATTGTGGCGTTTTCGTACAAACACTTCAGCACTTCGATGTACCGATAGTCAATCTGGCACCGTTGGAGAGACTGCAGTACAGCCCAAGTCTCGATCGAATCAAAAGCTTTTTCGTAGTCCACGAACGCTAAGCATAGAGGCAAGTTATACTCCTCTGTCTTCTGTATAACCTGCCGGAGCGTATGTATGTGGTCTACGGTGCTGAAACCTTTTCGGAAACCGGCTTGTTCGGGAGGCTGGAAGTCGTCGAACCTGCGCGCGAGACGGTTCGTGATGACTCTGGAAAACAGCTTGTAGACATGGCTCAGAAGAGAGATGGGCCTGTAATTCTTAAGCAGGGCATTGTCGCCCTTCTTAAAGAAAAGTACCACCACACCTCTGCTCCATGCCTGTGGCGTCTTTCCCTCAAGTATGACGGAATCGAACAACCTCTGAAGGGCCCTTAGGACCGGTTTTCCACCCGCCTTCAGGAGTTCGGCTGTAATTCCGTCGTCACCCGACGCCTTGTTGTTTTTAAGCTGCTTCAGAGCCACCCTAATCTCGTACAGGCTGACGTCCGGGATATCTTCGGTATAGTGCCGGGTTAATCTAGCTCTTGGGTCGTTTGCTAGATTCGTTGTGGGTTTTGTGATCGATGTGTACAGCTGTCCATAGAATGCCTCGATCTCTCCCAGAAGCTCCGATTTGGCGGATATGACTCTGCCATCGTCGGTCTTCAGTTTCGTGAGCTGGCTCTGCCCTATAGACAGATCCCTTGCAAAAACCTTGGAGCCCTTATTCCGCTCAATCGCATCCTTAATCCTTTCGGTATTAAAGAGGCGGAGATCGCGTTTTAAGGACTTTGAGATCCGTCTATTGAGCTGCCGGTAGATGCACGCATCGTCTGAAGACTGCAGAATCATCTCACGCCTCTCTTTCATGAGTTCGAGAGTTTGATCAGAGAGCCTTTTCTTCCTTGTACGACGAGTCTTAAAAAACTTAGACCCGACCGTATGGACAGTTTCCACGAACCCATCGTTGTATTCGTCCACAGAGCCACCTAGGCACTCGAAACGATTGTGAAGTTCGAGCTGAAAGCTCTCGGAGTTTTGAATCTGGATCTGTGCTGGACGGAGCGTAGACCTCATCAGTCGAGATCTTTCAAGCTTGATATTGATATTCAATGTGCCTCTTACCATGCGGTGATCACTTCCAGTTTTCACCGCGTTGATCACAGAGACATCATTGAATATTTGCTTCTTCGTCGACATGATGAAGTCAATCTCATTTCTGGTCGCACCATCAGGGCTTTGCCAGGTCCACTTCCTATGGTCACGTTTTTTGAAGAAGGAGTTCATCATATAGAGGCCCTCCCTCTCATTCATCACCGTCTCGTTTACCCAGTTTCGCGTTAAAGTCCCCCATGACCACGGTGAAGTGAGTCTTAGAACCATGCATGGCTCTGGATATATCCTCATACATGGACTCTACTTCGTCGTCGGGGTGTGTCGAGGTCGGGGCGTAAACCTGTATGACCTTCAGCGAATATCTTGATGATATTCTGAGTATAAGATACGCTACCCTGGTCGACACACTCTCGATCCTCACCACATTGTTCACAAGGGACCTGTGGACGATAAACCCGACACCACCCTGGGATTGCTGGTCACCCTCCCGGAAATAAAGCAGGTTACCGGATTTGAGAATTATCGTGTCCTCCCCCTGTCTTCGGACTTCAGATAATCCCACAATACTCCATCGTAACCTGCTCAATTCTTCCTCAAGTTCGGTGATCTTCTCGTCGGACCGGAGTGTACGCGTGTTATATGTTGCCAGGTCCAGTCGTCGTTGTCTAAAGGGGTAGCCGGATCCCATCCGGAGATTCTTCGCACCCCTTGCCTCGCCGTAACCTTGACCGCTACCGGAGTCAAGGGTAGACGGGCTGCCGGGCACTAGGGGCCATTTTTTGGTTGTGCTTATCATCATTGGGGGGGATTTGCCATAATCGCCACGCTTGGCATGCGGGTTGGCGATCGCAGTTTAGTTGTTGGAATTCACAAAGAATGCTGCTGCCCATTCTCTGGTATGTCCCTTAGTCGCCTCTTACGACACCCACGGGAAGAAATGGGATGGTGTTATTCTTTACGTCCGAACACCATACGGAAATTGCATCTAAATCCCTTCAATAGTTTCGGCGTGGAAGAATAACAAACATACAAATATATACACACACACTTTCGCCTTTATTATATTAGTGTGATATACAAGGGACGTCAAGAAATCACGGAAAATTTCAAAACCTGCCCCAATTCCAGGAGTGGAATTCCCTGCCGGAGGAATTCCACTCCCTAGCTGTACGCATTATGAATGTGTTCCCAAAACGCTTTGTATTTATGGGTGGGGGTGTCCACCATGTACCGATGGCGCAACGCCGTACATCTAGTGGTCCGATGATGGAATGGACTTGGTGGAATTAAATTGTGCAATTCCAACGTACACTCCCCGAAATGTAATCAATAGAAAACCGACAGACCAGCAACTTGGCGTCGATGCTAAAGGCTTTGGAGTTTTGACTCGACAAGTGCATCATCACCGATTATCCTCTTGGCTCGCTTGTCAATTGACTCCAGGGCATCAAGCTGGTATTTGCCAGATCCATTCCAAAAATGAGAGCAGTACTCAATACACGATCGAACTTGCGCTTGATAAAGGTTGATTAGCTGTTCCGGCGTGAAGTACCGTCTCACCTTAGCTAAGTTCCCCAATTTTTTGGCAGCCAGTTGAGCTTTTGCCTCGAAGTAAGAGTTGAAATTGAGGGTAGACGACAACGTTACCCCAAGAAGCTCAAGGCCGTCGGTTATCGGCACGGTTACACCCCGGATTGATGGAGCCGAGTGGAATGGCTCCGTTTGGCGGAAAAAAGACACGCCTGGGTTTTAGCAGCATTAAACTTGACCAGATTGGCATCGCCCCAATCGGATACTGCCTTCAAGGAGAAGTTCAAGCGTTCAACCATTGCCTCTTGGAAAGACTGGATCTGTGACCCTCTAGCACGTGCATCGGACATGTATCTCTCAGCAACAGTGCTATCGTCTGCATACCCAAAGGTACCGGGTTTAAGACGGTCGTTTATGTGCAGCAAGAACAGTGTTGCCGAGAGTACCGACCCTTGAGGGACCCCGGCGTTAATATCCATTTGACCGGACGTGCAGCCATCATTAACCACTCGGATGGATCGCCCCATCAAGAAGTCTGCAATCCAGTCACACAGACCAGTAGGCAAACCGAAGAAAGGAAGCTTAGCAATAAGGTTATCGTGCCAAACCCTGTCAAAGGCCTTCGAGATATCAAGGCAGACTGCAAGTGCTTCCCCATGCTTTTCGATGGCCTCGCTCCAGATGTGAATGGCATATACGCTAGAAGATCCCCAGTTGACTGATTTCGGCGAAAGCCGTATTGACGAGCTTCTAGGTATGCTAGGAGCTTGTTATTGATCACTCGTTACATACTCGTAAATTCGAATTCGACGATCTTTACTTGTATTAGTTTAGATAATAGATATAATTATTAAAATCCACCTATTAAACATTTTATATATAATATTTTATATGACATTTTATATCAAATTCCATAACTTATTATTATTATTTATATACTTTTATCATTAATAAAACTACAAAGGTTTATGTGATCTCTTGCACGCGTTATTATTTTATGATCGTACTATTATACCATACGCCTGACTTTACCTCAATAATATTTATGACAGCAACTAAACTTCACAACAAGTTAAACCTTAAAACATTGAGATAACATCTCAAAAGAAGGCTAAGGATTTTAAAGACTATTTATTTTGACGACCTCTAACGTACACAAGTATTCGTGTCAACTATTTATTTTTTAGTTTTTAGGTATTTTCACACTATAATAAAGCTTTTTAATTAAAATTACAGTTTGGTAATTTTCCTCAAAGCCTGAGATTTTTTTCCACAATTGTTATGGTGCGGAGTTTCCTTGCGTGATCGAATCAGAAATGAAGATATCCGCAGGAGAACCAAGGTTGCAGACATAACAAGAAGTATCGCCGATAGAAGGTGGCAATAGGCAGGGTACATTGCTCGCAGAACAGATGGCTGTTGGGGCCGAAAGGTTCTGAAGTGGCGACTGCTTACCGGAAGACGCAGTGTTGGAAGTCCCCCTACAAGGTGAACCGATGACCTGGTGAAGGTTGCGGGAATCAGATGGATGCGAGACGCACAGGACCGTTCGTTGTGGCGACATTTGGGGGAGGCCTATGTCTAGCAGTGGGTGGACGTCTATCTGCTTAAATGATGATGATGTTATGATCTTAGAAATCTTAAAATTAACTATTTTTTAGATCAAACAATTCTAGCCTGGACGACTAACATCTAGAAAAATACAATCATGTAAGAAAGATGTAGGAGCAGTAGTGGCCCAGTAATAACAGCCTCGACTTATGTCACGGTTTCAAACCCAATGAGGTGCATTACTTTGTGTAATATACTTCATCACCACTGCTCTTGAAACGGTGAAGCAAAACCTCGTAAGGGAACCGGCATGTCCTCTAGGACATGTCACATCCACCATTCCCTGGGTCCGCAAGGTGGATTACGAACCCTTTTCCACTCATAAAGAGGAGGCCTGCATCCCAGCAGTGGGAACGTTATAAGGCTAATTATGCTAAGAAAGATGTGTTCCTCATTTAAACTATCAACTAAGCACAAGCTATTCCCCTGGCTTATCCCACCGGAATTGTGTATTTTCTGGGGTAGAAAGTAGCATTCAGCTGTTTGTACATTTAAAAAACAAAAATCAAACAATTAGTTAGAAAACGGAGCAGACCAAAATGTAAACTCTCATTAAAGGGTGGTTCAAAGTTTAAACCCTTTTCTTTGTTTTCGAGGGGAAACCTATAAAAGGTGCCCGGACTTTGGGGATAAGTCCGGGGTGTGTGGGGTTTTTACCTTACTAAACCCACCCTGGTGATCACCATCAACACGTAAACCCCTTCTCCCCGTTACCTCTGAAAATACCAGTCCGGAAACCCCTTTGTGCAACGCCTGTTACGGCACATCCCTGAGGAGGTTGTATAACGGTCTCCCCTGAGCCTCACTGTGCTCGGCAGCACGTGATCACTGTACCACCGCCTTTCAAAGTTTAACCTAAGCTAGCGAGATCAACCTTGGCGGGTTCTCTGCCATGCCACACATTTTACGATTTATTATGTTTATGACTATTGTGGTTACTATGACGTAATAAAGTGGATTTCAAAGAAACCTATGTCACCTATTTACCTACGAGTAAATATTGACGACTAAATATGTACTTACGAAGGTATACATAGTGCAAAAAAAAACTTTATAACTTTGTTAAATACATAATCGTAAAAGTAATGTTTTCGTACCATTAAATACTTTTATTGCTTCACATTAAGTTCAATGTGATGCAGTTATGTGAATGAGTGGAAAATATTAAGGATACTGCCCAATGTACCGTACCATACCTTGACAACTTGTTAAACATGACCAAGCAGGGAACATTATTTTCTTAGTATTGAGACATAATTATGTAAGACAAGCCTAGACCGTTTCGACCGCCGTAATACCGTCTATATTACAGCGCCACAACGTCCACATTTTCCACCTGATGCAGGTCCACAACGGACATAGTTGTTTCGACAGGTTTCTGTATCTTTTTCGGCGGAAAGAAAACCCGGGTTACCGGGTTATCGTCACACGAAGGATACGGCGGAGAATACGGTTGAGGTCTACTTCACTTGGGCTGAGCACCACCGTGTCCTCGGGGAGATCGACGGCTGTAACGTCTCACGGTCCACCTTGTTTCAGGATATGATACGGAGCGAGAGGGCATGGGAAGCAGTCGTCTCCTACACAACTGTAATGTGAGTGAAGGAGGTGTTGCAAAGCGTGAAGGAGAGGTAATCCGCACACCTCGGTCAATTCGGTTCCAGCACGGTCATAGTATGATACGGTGTAGTGAGCAGAATCCTTTAAAATTAAAGTAAACATTTTTGTTCGCTGATTTGGAGGAAAAATAATTAAAATATTATTTATAGAGTGCTAAAAAGCATTATTTACGGAGTAACCCAAAAATAATGATAATCGGCATTATGCGATAATGGTTTTTCGTCGGTTAGGAGGAGATAAGTGAGAAACACACGTTCAGTAGAATTGTATATATGAAGACAGAGATTAAAATCCTACCAGTGTTATCTTTTTTATCCCAAAGGTTGACTGGTAGAGAATGCCTTGTTGCATTAAGTCCGCCTATGTACCACTACTGTACATTAAGTTTAAATAAATAAATAAAGTTAAATTAAATGACGACACACTTGGAGCTCTTATATAGTAACTTATACGTTATCTTCGTGTCAACATCTTGAATCTATGCGCATTAATCTATAAGAAGCCAATACGATCACAATAAGCATAATTTACGTAGAAATCTATTTGAATAACAATTCAAGTTTTAGCGCAAACACTTTAAATTGCATTGTTTAACTAAGAACAACAGGGGAAAAACCTCTTCGAAGCACAAATCAGATTAGCTTATACATAAAATATTTATTTATGTACATACGGACCCAGTAAATAATAGTTTAGCAGCCTCTTTATGGGCCTTTGTTCACTGACCAAAAAATTACTCACTATGTAAATGTATTGTAAAACGCCATTAGCAAATAAACGCTAGGTTACGTGCTGAGACATGGACACCGCCTCCACAGTGAGCCTCTGGAGACTGTACAAGTGTTAGGCTGAGAGTCGATAACCGACCATCTTGATCTCCTTGGTGTTATGATAACATCCACTTTAAATTTTGGGCCATACATCGTGGCAAAGATTTTTACTAATTTTGAACTTTTTTGAACCTCTGGAAATCCTCAAATATAAAAGAGAACGCCTTGAAAAAATATTTTACTAAAATTGTCATCTTTAGAACGGTTGTGCCAAATACCAGCTTGAAGCGTTTGAGTCATCGTTGTCGTCGTCGTGGTGACGTCTTTGTGTTTTGTCGTTGTTGTTGGTGTTGTTGTGGTTGTGTTGTTTGTTGTTGTTGTTGTCATTGGTAACGAAGCTTCAAAGTCTTGAGCATCGACGCCGAGGTGCTTGTCAGTTTTCTACCGGTTGCATTTCGAGGAGTGTGCATCGGAATTGCAACCAAATTCCACTTAGTCCGTTTTATCATCGGACCACTAGACGTACGGCAATGTGCCACCGGTACATAGTGGACATACACCCATATTAATGAAACGTTTAGGGAACACATCCGTTGTACATAGGTACAGACAAGGAGTGGAATTCCCGGCTGGAGTCTGTGTTTTCTGATAGCTGCAACCTGGGGATCTTTAAGTCAAGAGTGAATAGGTTATCTCTAGGCAAGTGTGCTTCATTGTCGAGCATATCATCGCTTTCATCAGGTGATATAGTGGTCTAGCGCGAGCCTAACAACAATTAAAAAAAAATAGTTGCACTAAGAGCGTGTCTAAGCACAAGACTACTAGGTCGAATGTCAAAAATATCGATGTCCGAAGATGTGCGAAGGTCTTCAATATCGGAAAACGAGTTATGGAACTAAAATGCAGTTGAGCAGGACACAGGGCAAGGTGATGACAGGATATTTGAAAAAGTAGAATTTTCCAGATATAAAGATTTTCTGAATTTATTAGAGCAATAGATTATGTCCTTGGAGATATAGTGGTTACAACAATTACCCTAATTTTCTCTGTATATTTAAAACAAACTTCAGAAATTGACTTCGCCTGCGTGAAAGTCGGTTTCTCCATACAAACTTTGGACACCCGTTTCATCTCCTTAGGAATGAATTTTGAAAAATTCTCTCTTAGTGCCTGCCTACATCATAAAAAGAAGCCCAGTGCAAAATTTCACGCTCCTAGTCCCAGTAGTTTCGGCTGTGGGTTGATATGTCAGTCAGTCAGTTTCTCTTTTAATATATTTAGATTATAAATATTAGTTTTGATTTACGATCGTAAGCATAATCTCCTTGAAACTGATTGTATAACTAACTATAGATGAGTTCTATTTGTAACCTAGGATGGGATGTATGACGAAACACTGACGTACTTCTAGATACAGTATGTTGTCATCTCACAGCAGGATAGAACATCGTTCCATCTTCAGCATGTTCTTACAAAGCTAATAAGCGTTATGCAAAATAACAAACGCATTCACAACGAATTATAATAATTGTTTATAATAACGGAAACTGCTATTATGTGTGGATGACAATAGAAACAAATTAATGTTCATGGCAGATCCAATTTAAAGATCAAGGTTTAATTATAAGCGAACCTTACCTGCGTTATTTATTTTATTACCTTTGCAGGTAGATGCCAGATACGTAGATACTTAGATAGATCATCTACATATTAAATTCTAGGAAAATTAGAAACGCAATATAGCGCAGCAGTGCTTACAAGCAGCTGGAAAAAGAGTTCCTAATGGACTTCGTTTAAGCTTAAGTTACTAAAGAGGTGACTAGACGGTTGCTAACTAGCGTTCCTACCAAGGCGACTTCGGTTTAAGTGTTTGGTTTGTGTTGCGGCTACATGGATGTAAACCACGCGCCAAAACGTCCAGTGGTTGGGAAAACGCGCCTCCCAACCAAGGGCGTTGAAGGTCATGGATTACAACTGCTGTCTACACGGATTGAAACTAGCAAGTTCACCTTGGTTGGGACGTTGGTTTGCAACCATCTGGTCACCCCTTAAGACTATTAACTATTAGAAAAGTTTTTATTTAACTATTATTATTTTGGTGTACAATAAAGTTTATTCTATTCTATTCTATGAAATTTAACTTCTGCCACTGGTTTAACCTATGAATAATTGGTTTTTCTCCCCCAATATAAATTATAGCGTATGTTATTCTGATGTTTAAGCTACTAGCGACCCGCCCCGGCTTCTCACGGGTGCAATGCTGATACTACCGCAACCGCTATGTCCCTGCATTTTAAATCTGTAATATCTTCGAAAATATTCATTTAAATTACATAGTGTAAAGGGCCATATTGAACTTTATTCAATGTACAATGTATTTAAGGTACTTCATTGGATCTTTATCCAATGCTGTATTGCTAAAAATCGCTTCGTAACCTTGGTTCTCCTGCGGATATCTTCATTTCTGATGTGATTACGCAAGGCAACTCCGAGCATAGCCCTTTCTATTGCCCTTTGAGTGACTTAAGGTCTTCTGATGAGGCTCATCTGATAGGTAAAGATCAAGTGTATGCAAAAGATGACGGCCCTTCATAGGGGGATGAACCTCCCTTCATAATCGTTATCACGTTGAAGCTGTGATCCCCTTGTTCTAAAACACGTATATTTTTGTAACAGTAACTAACGCGTGTAACTCTTCTTACTAAGAACGATTTGATATCATATCAACAAAAATGAGTAGTTAATGAGCCAACGCACGTGACATAATGCGTGTGCTATGCACTTTTACAGCCAAAGTAGTTTAGAATTATTATTTTTTTAGGCATGGTAAATCATCCAATGACTTCTCCGCCCTTGGGCGGAGCGAGAGGGCGTGTCAGACTTATACTGACTAAACATTACACTGCAGGCCCCGAGTTTTCCTTTCAGAAGCGAACCCATGGCCTCAGTTTGAACCTGTTGGGCCCCTACGGTTTTTCTGACATCTCCTTGAGGCGCGCGTGGAACATTACTAGCCGTCGACGACTTGGGCTCGGTTCGGATGGTTACCAGACGGTCAGACAGCGACCTACCTAGTGCTCGCCGTCCACAAGCCCGCACTTAAGGTATGCAGCAAAATATCATCATCATCAACTTCTACTTGGGGTTGGCGCAACACATTTTTTTCTACCATTCTGTTTTGTCACCCGTCACTTTATCACTAACTCCCTTTTCTTTCATACACCTCCTCACATATTCTATCTATCTTATCTATGGTCTCCCTCTTCATCTATCCACCTGTATACTCATAATGCATCAATATTAAAATAACGTGCGTAAAAAAAACAATATTTTATTTATGAAGGCCTCCCTCAAGGTGGACCGATGACCTGGTGAGAGTAGCTGGAACTTGATGGATGCGAGGCGCTCAGGACCGTTCGTTGTGGTAACACTAGGAGGTGGCCAATGTTCGGCAGTGGATGTCTTTCGGCTGAAATGATGATGATTGAAATTTATTTTTCAACCTGAATCTTTAAACCGACTCAGGTCAAAAAGTACATTTTCAAGAGTGTTGTTTCCAGAGATCTCGCGTAATCGTTATGTGAAGAGGACGGCAGGTATTACCGTGTCATTCATCAGGTAAGAATCAAAGAATTAAAGTCAAAGTCAAAGTCAAAGTCAAAGTCAAAAGCTTTCACATAGGCCTACATGGGCACTTATAAAACGTCAGAAGCTAGTGCATAGTCCTGTATCCTGAATCCTGTTTTGATGCCTGCCAAAGCTGCGGGATTGTTGTTGGATTCCTAAAACTCCCGCATATCTTAAAGAACGTTTCAAGTTCCTTCATGACACACATACTAGATATCTTAGGTCATCGGAAAATTTGAGGCTAGAGATGCCAAGCCATTCCACCAATTTCTATGACAAGGCGTTTACAGTTCAAGCAGTGCGGCTGTGGAATGCTTTGCCCGTATCGGTAAGGCAAGCTCAAACACTCACGATTTTTAAAGATATGGTTAAGGAATAAGGATCACTACCTTTCCTCTTGAATGTCGTCATTACGTACATCATTTCTTTGCTTTTTATAATTATATATATATATGTATATAATATATTGTTTGTATTATATGAAATTTATTAGTTTATGTATTGTATACATGTAAATAGTACCCCACGAACTACCTGCGTATCTTTTTTCACTATATTAATATTAAGTTCCTAATGTAATTTGCATTTTTGGTGTACAATAAACAGTGACGGATTAAGACTACTTGATGCCCTAAGCAATCTACGCCTGTAGGCCCCCCTATCCGTATGTCAACTAGAATCGGTATTTTAACCTTTACCACCTAAAAACATTAGTTTTTTTGTAAAATAAGATGATGAGATGTAACGTACCTTAGAAGTGAAGTAGGTGCGACAACAATAGAAACCAAAGCATAATTTATTTATTAAGGGTTAAAGTATGAAATTGCTTATTTGTACTGAAAAATTTAAAATTACTTTTTTTCTTAATTTAACATATTTATTTAATCAAAATAATTACCATTATTATCTATACATTGCTGCCATCTAATAGGAAGGTAATTTATGCCTTTGCGATAGAACTCTGGCGATCTAGATTCGACAAACTGTGTGAAAGTATTTTGTACTGCCATTTTATCACGCAGAAAATTTACCAAATCACGAAAAAAATGGTAGTCTGTTTGAGCAAGGTCTGGCGAATACGGACGCGGGCGGTGACGAATGGTTTTTAATTGCAGTTCCTGTAGAGTTAAAACGGCTCGTGCTGTATGAGGTCTCGCGTTATCATGGAGCAATAATGGTGAAGATCAATTCATGAGTCGGGGTTGTTTCACTGCTAGTTTTGCTATAGTTGTTCGGAGTTCGGCACAGTAGACATCTGCCGTTATTTGACCAAATCGGAGAAAGCTATAGTGAATAACACCATGCTGAGACCACAGCTGAGAAACAGTTACCATTACCTTTTTATTGGTAATGCTTGGCTTTAGGACACTGTTGCGACGTTTGACCTGGGGTCAGCCATTGAATTTTTCGCCCTCCGGTTATCGTAAAAAATCTACTTTTTATCACATGTCACAATTCGATCCAATGTTCCTTCATTTCGGTATCGATTCAACAAGGAAACACAAGTTTGAACACGCGTTTCTTTAAGCAGATCAGTCAAATCATGAGGCACTCATTTTTCATTTTATTTTATTGATTTGACGCAAATGAGTCAATATTGTTGGTAAGGTAACGTTAAACCATGCCGCTAATTCCTGGGTAGTTTGGCTCGGATCGGCTTCCACCATCTCTTTCAATTCATTGTTATTCACCTGCGTGGGCGGTTTTCCACGTGGTTCGTTCTCCAAATCAAAGTTTCCGTCACGAAAGCGTTTAAACAAAAATCGCACGGTGCGTTCATTGGCAGTCCCCTCTCCAAACGCAACATTGATATTGCGAGCTGTTTCTGCCGCATTAGTTCCGCGTCGGAACTCGTATTCAAAAATCACTCGAATTGTCTAAGTTGAATAAAAACAACTGAAAGTCGAGAATCATAATTTCAAATTGCACATTTTTTAAAAGAAGAACTTCATAGGTACCATGTGAAAAAAGTTTCACTCAAAAATCTCAAACCATGAAGGTTCTATGTCAATTCGAAGTACCTATTACAATAAAACGGCAATTTCATACTTTAACCCCTATTATTACGTATGCATAGAAGCCGGCCAGCACAATTACCTACTCAAAAAAAAAACATTTGATTGACACAGATTTGCGGGGGCGCCTGGCGGGGGGCCCGCGGGGAACGGGTGGTTTGTAATTAGCTGATCGCAATTCCGGTGCAATCGAATGTCGAATGCACTAGCGGGCAGCGAGTGGGCAAGCGGGAGCGGAGTTATGACTCTAGGTCGGAATCTATGTCAAAACTCCTAGAAACATTTTTTGGTGTGGTTTTTGGTGACGTGAGAGTGAGACATGATGCTAAGGATGGATTTTTTGTGCTTCTTCTGGTGCCCCCCCAGACGTGATGCCCTAGGCAATTGCTTAATTTGATTAAGGGTTAATCCGTCACTGACAATAAAGAATATATCTATCTATCTATCTATTGTTCGAAAGAGTTACGATGACCTAAGAACGCAAATGGCAACTGGAGAAACACAGGTTGGGTTTAGTTAATAAAAGACTGACACTACCGCAACACCCAGAGCGAGAGGTTTTTTTTCAATTTCCCGTCTAAAAGAAAAGGGATGAAGACTGTATAAAGATTTTCTTTAGAAAACTCAAATAAAAGACCTTACTTAGCAGAGAAGTAAGCACAACAAAAACCTATCAGATAGGGTTATTCCTACGCTTTCCATAAATTATAATATAATAATAATAATATTTCACAACTATCACACAACGTCGTCTAGTCCCAAGCTATGCAGAGCTTGTGTTATGAGTACTAGACAACTGATAAACATACTTATGTACTTCTAAATACATACAAATTATAGATTAATTACACCCAGACAGAACAAATGATCGTGCTCATCACACAAACATTTGTCCTGGGTGATGACCTCCGGCATAACAGTCAGGACCACTAACCACTAGACCAACAGGCCAGTCACATAAAAATGGAAACCAAACGAGATAATCATTCCACAAACGAGGTGCCTTGCAAGTGATCGATCAGGTATAAGTTTTCCTTAATCTTTATAGGTATATTGATCTGTATGCGCATTCTTATGAATATTCTTAGAAAATTAAGATGCTTAGGTCAAACGGTAGGAGCTATCATTAGACAGCCATAAAATCGTTATAAATAAAATAAATTAATTTATATTGGCCTGGCACCTGTGTTGGCAAATAAATTATTCCATGGAATCACCTGGAAAATATATCTATTTACGTTCATATTTTTTTTTTTATATATGTACTGTAATATGGAAATATTGTAAGATCAACGATGTTTAAAAAAAAAGTAATTATGGAGTTTCTTTCCGATTCTTCTCCACCATAGGGAACGACCAATTTGGAACCGTGCACTAGCTTCTGACGTTTTATAAGTGCCAAAGTAGGTCTATGTGAAATAAAAATATTTGAATTTTGATACGTTGCATCTTCCGGTACGCGATTGCCTCTCTAGAACATTTCGGTCAAATTAACCATTTTGTTCTGCAAGCAATGTACCCTGCCCACTACCACTTAAGTTTGACGATATTTCAGGACTCTTTTAGATACTAAATATGTATGTACTTCATAGCCATAAACGATAAGCATAAGCTTAAAGTTTTGTCCCAATTTACCTAGCTTAGAAGTAGATTATTGCTTCTCGCCATAAAGACCCCCAGTCTGTAGCACAGTATTCGGGTGTGGAACATCGCATGACCAAGAGAAGCGATTTTAAAAATTTTAGCGCCGGCTTCAGATGAAATAGAAAGTGTAGTAATACTTTATGAGTTTATGACAAAACGGAGTTGCCAGTTTTGAGACGTAAAATTGATCAAAAATTGATGGGACGTTGTATTCGCTATTTTTTATTTATGTGTCCATTAATAACAAAATTCACAAAAGGACTTTTCTAGTAGTCTTCAACCGCCTTTATTTTTGTCCTGCTCGCCCCCCTCAGATCTGACCCTATGTCTTGTGCCAAGAAATAAAAATCAAAAAGTATAACTACTGTAGAGTAGTCAAATTTAACTGCAGTTAATCTTTTCCGCTCGAGCAGTTATTGTTCGCAGCAGTTCAAATTTCAAGATCAAGGTGAGACGACCATATTGTGTTCTGAAGTACTCGCTTGTGTTTCTTAAGGGGTAGGTAGTCAACTTGGTGATTGAGTCGTGAGATTTTGACACGAAAAAGGAAAATGAAATATTATCTCAAAAACTTTTTAAAGTTTTTCATTTTCCTGCTTTTAATTACATTTTTTTTTTGTTTTATAAAACGTAACCACTTAATAGAATTACATACAGAAGTAATTCTATTTCGTGGATGGGTAAAAGTATGTAAACTCACATACACAAGAACAACTATCTGTAGTCCATACGGATATTTGTTCTGAGGGGGAATTGAACTCGCTACACGCAGTGCAGCAGTCAAACGCTCAACCACTAAAATTATGCCGTCAATCGTTGTTACTCATCATTCCCTCTACTACATTTAACTCAAAGTTAAAAGTATTATCACGGGGGACGATATAAAAACCCTAAGTAGAGCGGATTAAGGCGGCGAATAGGATTATTTTTTCGTTGTACTTGGTGAAGTAAACTTTGTTCTGTATACATATAAATGGGCCAAAAACCACAGAGGACCAGCTGAGTAAATCAAAACTTGGTCTTTGAACCACTTTGTCTTGGTTTTAATACGCGTACCGGAAGACGCAGCGTCGGAAGGCCTCCTACAAGGTGGACCGATGACACGGTAAGGGTTGCGGGAATCCGAAGGATGCGAGACGCGGACCGTTTACTGTGGCGACACTTGGGGGAGGCCTATGTCCAACAGTGGTTTTTTTTTTTTTATATAGCTTCTTTTTTTTTTAATGTGAATGTGAGAACACCGTGGACTTCGCGAATTCTTAGGTTACTTCCTATTACGACTCACTTTTTTTTTTTTTTTAATATTATTATTTTTATTGTGCTTTTGGGTACAATATCGACTGGTCTACACTGTTCTTACATAATGTCTATTAATACTGTAATATGAAAATATTGTAAACAATCATTTTTTTTTAAAAGAGTAACCATGGAGTTTCTTGCCGGTTCTTCTCCATAGGAAACGACCAATTTGGAACCGTGCACTAGCTTCTGACGTTTTATAAGTGCCCATGTAGGCCTATGTGAAATAAAAATGTTTGACTTTGACTTTGACTTTGTGGATGTCTGTCGGCTAAAATGACCTTGATGCTGATGGTTTTGGTCATTGATGAAATCAGGTTTAACAAAATACCTTGTTTTACCTTGGATAAAATGGACTGCATTTGTAATGCAGAGCTCTTAATAATTCCTCTTACTTCAGGAGGGTTCAAGCAGTTGAGAGAGCTCGTAGAGAAAAAAAAATAAGTTAGTGTAATTTGTCTTTCGTTACTTTATATTAATATATATGTAATATATATGTATATATATTATATTAAATATATATGTATGTGTATTTTAATTATATATATACTTTTTTTTTACTCTTGTTTTTCGTATAAAATTTTCTTTTTATGCACCTACCTATATTGTCTCTTCACCACCCTAGGTTGACTGGTAGAGAATGCCTCAGGCATTAAGTCCGCCTTTGTAATTTATGTTGCATGAAGACTAAATAAAAAATAAATAATTCTGCAGGATAATTGTTAACTTCCCCTTAATACCGTCAGAAGTTAGTGCTGTTGACAATGTCGAACGCGTGCTCAGTACACACTTGTCATATAAGTCTGGTGCCGCCTCACCGACCGGCAGACCTGCGCAGGAGTCTTCTGTGAACGCTGTGAGACTGAGTAGTGCAATGATGAACAAACTGACATATCTGTGCTTCTTAGCTGTCGTTATTGGAGCTAAATCGGGATTAGGTAAGTCAGTTTTTTTAAGCACGTTTTTTTATAGTTTCTGGAAAAGGTACGTTTAAAATGTTTTGTTTTGAATTGTTTTGTCATGAAAAACTGGATATAAATAATGGCATTGTGTAACAATTGAATCTTTCATATTTCCGTGAGGATGTCAAATATAATTTCTTCATTATTTATTTATGAGAATCAAGATTCAAGCATCAATGGATATATTTCAAATAAATCATTTACACGCACTTTTGAATTGTCAAGAAGTAAGTTAAAAAAAAATGCTAATTGCACATTCCAAAATGTAGATGAATGGAGAAGAATATGCAAGAAACGCCATAGCAACATCATTAAAAGTAATATTACATACAAATACTACTTAATTTTTATTAATATACTGCCTCGCGTAAATACCCGAAGGCGAGGTGTTTGTTAAATCCATTTAAAACATAAAAAAAGTTAGATCTGTGACTCTAATAAAAATGTTCTGAAATTAACTGAGAACCTGACGTACTTCATTCATAGTTGATTTGATAAGGAAACAGTAAACATCATTGTAATGCTATTAAGGCCCAAAGAATTTCGAGATAGTTCATGAAAATCTATTGATTATGTTCATAGCATTAAATTTATATGATACACAAAAAAAAAAAACAATATACAGTGATAAAAAGTCCTATATCCTAATTTAGGACATGGTCTACCAGTGTGTCAAGTTCCACTCTAATCTATTCTGCCATTGAGGCGTGATTTTAAAAACATCTAGACGTCTAGTTTTTCACTATAATATACGTAGAAACACCGTTATGTCTGATTTTGAACAGGCTCCAAAAAAGAGGTTATTCAGAGTTTTTTTTCGGCAACATTGTTCTTGATGCACATAAACAATCTTCTTAGGCCCAAAGTACAGTTGGCTATGCAGACAACCGCACTGTTGTTGAGAGCTACATATCCCACGCACAAGATAATGGATCGAAGATCCAGTCTCTCCGAGAGCCTATGGTTGAGCGCTTGAACTTGCCCTTGAAGGCGGTCTCCGAATAGGGCGATGCCAATTTTGTCAATATCAATACTGCTACAACGCAGGCGTCTGTTTTTTCTGCTAAATTCACTCGGTTCCATCTTAACGGGGCGTAATCGTGCCGATAACTGACCATCTTGAGCTTCTTGGGATGATATGATACCCTGAATTTCGGTTCATAAATTGAGGCAAAAGCTCAACTAGCTGGCAAAAATTGGGGATGTTAGGAACGGTAAGACGTTACTTCACACCTGAACAGTTGCTCAACCTTTATCAAGTGCTAGTTAGATCATGCATGGAGTAGGTAATACTCTCATCTTTGTGAGGGATCTGCCAATTACCAGCTTAATGCGCTTTAGTTGATTGAGAAACGAGTTAAGAAGATCGTACTTGTTGAGTCAAAACTCCAAAGTCTGGATCATTAACGCCGAGTTGCTAGCCTGTCGGTTTTCTGACGTTTACATTACGGGTAGTGTGCATCGGAATTGAACAATTTAATTCCACCAAACCCGTTTCATCGTCGGACCACTAGATGTACGACATTGTGCCACCGGTACATGGTGGACATCCCACCCATACGTACAAAGTGTTTTGCCAATACATTTATTGTGCGTACAGCTAATAAATGGAATACCCTGCTTGTGTTTCCGGCCTTCCCAGCCTGATTCCTGATAGCTACAATCTAGGGGTCTCTAATTTAAGAAGGACTAGGTTACTTCTAGGCAAGCGTGCTCCACCGTCGACCACATCATCGCTTAACATCAGGTGAGATAGTGGTCAAACGCGAGCCTATCAAAAAAGAAAAAAAGTTTAAACTTAAGAGGAGCTGTGATTCTCTTATTATGTGAACTTTTTATCAGTTAAAACACGTGGAAGAAAAGATTTCAACGAGTGTTGATTATATAAGCCAAAGCGAATGCATTTGCAGATTAATGGCGAGAGATATTGTTATGTAATCATGTCCGCGTTCTGCTTATTAAAAATGTAATCTTCGTAAAATTGAAGCTGATACTGACTCACTAAATAACCCTGTGAAAGATTACTTTTCTTGATTAGGTTTTTGGAATTTCGTATCAGAAAGGGAAAAAACTGGCCAAGTGCTAGTCGGACTTGAACACGAAGAGTTCAACATTGTAGCACGCTACAATATTAAAATCGAGCAAAAACGCCGACAATGTAATGTTTCTTGTCTCCTCTTTTTATTTTTTAACTTTATTTTATTATTTGTTATTGTAGCGATTATTACACATTCTGTGAAAATGTCAACCAATTATGTTTTATGAGATATAGCCCGCTGACAGACGGACAGACGAACGGACAGACGGACAGCAAAGGCTTAGTAATACGGTACTATTGGCACCCTTCGTGTACGGAACCCTGAAAACGATCAAACTTTCTGGCGTCTGACTAGGTTATAGTCTGTCTAGGTAGATCTTTAACGTTGGTTACAAGTGTAACGACCGTCAAAGATCTACGTCATACGGAACCAATAGCTTTACGTGCTTTCCGAGGCCTGGGGTATCAGTCTATATCCTAGATAAACTTAGGAATGTACTGTGTTAATATAATAATAATTGAAAATTTCACATCGGTACATGCCTGGTTTCGAACTCGCTATCTCATGCATGAGGAGCGGGTGCTTTAACCACTGGGCCATCATGATAACACGATAAAACCGTTACCTCAGTCTAGGAATTATCGTATCCTCTTGTATCGTGGTGCGTTCATAAACATGATTGTAAATTCAGATATGCAAAACATCCTGACCCTGAACTTACTATCTGTATGCCATACAAAAATTTGTTCCGAGCGGGAATCGAACAAGCGACATGCAATGTACTGCGTTGCTTATTAATGCTAATCGCCCAACCACTACGCCACCATGCTATCGAATTCACAGGGAATGTCTATGTCTGATTACGTTTCCGCACTTAGTCCTATGAAGGAATATAAAACGATCTCTCTAATAAAAAAATAAAAAATAAAAAAAAAATAAAAAAAAAAGTTTATTGCTTCGTCTTAAATAACTTATCCTATTTACAATGGAGAGAATCCTTTTAAGCAAGGAGTATGCTTGTATTAGTATGCTCTGCCCTTCCCCAGGGTATGTAATTGTATTTAAGTTATTAAAACTGATCAAGACATTTAGTTAATATATAAATATAAAAATGCAAGAATAAAATGGGTACACAGTATTTTTATAAAAGACAATAATGCGCTAGGAATGTGTGTTATGTGATGTGTGATATGAGTTATGTGTATAGGAGATGGGGTGGAGATGAATGTGTACCTATATGATTAGTGGGTGAGAGTAAGTGTGGGGGTGAGAGTTATGTCGACACCTTACAAGTTCCATACATATTTCCACATTACAGTCTCATCGATTGCACCATATTTTCCATTTCATCATAGGTTTTTAGCTTAAGATATTTAGTCAGAGCGTTTTTGCATTCACGATAGGGTAGTGGGTATATGTCCAGTTCTTCTAATTACCTAGCTTTTTGTACTTAATTAACCAAAACACAAATCCAATCTCCAAACAAAGATACCTAAATGTGGTCAGAATAATTAAACTACCTACTCAAACATTTTACCAAGCCGGATAGGGAAATAACCTCGATGAAAGTCCGACGCGGTCTTTATGAATATTTGGGACGATCAACTCTTCAATCATTATTAAATAATGGATAGTAACAGAAGTAGTTATATCGGAACCGAATTCGGAACCGGAGTTTTTTATATTTGGTTTAACGGAATCGGAACTGGAACCGGAATTAAAATCGGAATCGGAACCAAATCTGAAATCAAAACTAAAACCGGAGGTGGAGACGAAGGCAGAAGCGTCAAATGAAACATTATTATAACCATTGACTTCTAACTCAAACTAATAAAAAACTCGGATAAGTACTCGTATAATTGAAGAGCGAATTCACAATATTCCAAATACAAAACAAAACAACAAAAAAGCGCGGGGGAAGGTTCCCAATATGCGACGAGTATAAACTTGTTTGTACCTCCGGTATTATTATTATATTATATTATTATAAGTTCCGACTAAATTCTCTCAACCGGAATCAGAATCGGAGGTGGAAAATCTATCGGAAGTTTCGATGATTCGGAATCGGAATCGAACCTTTATATAACATCCCGTCCGATTATAATTAGGGTGTCTTCAAGGCTAGAATAATAATATAATAATATACGAGTAGTATAGTAATAGATATTATATAGTGGTAATAGTATAGTGAATAGGTTTTTAATAAAATAGTGCGCTACACAATTCACGATTGCGTCACTGTTTACAATCAAGTGCGATCGCAGCCAAGTTGAAAAAAGAATCTCTGATAAACACTGTACGATGCGCAGCCGATTAACCTTCTTCTTCTTCACTAACAATCTTTAATATTCTTTCCCCAGCTCCCTTCATAAAACCATGCAAGGCTGGAGACAATGCTTGTATCCTGGAGTCAGCACAAGCAGCCGTGCCCGTCATGGCAGCAGGCATCCCGGAGCTCGGCATTAAGTCCCTGGACCCCTTATACTTTGACGAGATCAAGGGGGATCAGGGAGGCCTACAACTGAACTTTAAGGATACCACGGTAAAGGGCATGAAGGGGTGCAAGGTGGAAGCTGTTAAGTAAGTATTAGTTATATTCCAAGGACTTGAACTAACTATTCTACGAACGGTTGGGTACGGTTGGGTTGGGTGGTTAGTTTGCACACATTTTGTCGATAAACTATGTGGCTCAAGGGTTCGTGCTACGCCTTAATTTATTAGCATGCATAACAAAAGAAGCTTTAATTAAATACCTGGGTAAAAGACTTCCTGAGTTATTAACTGGGTAAAACGTAAGAACACTTCCTGAGTAAACGGTCTCTCTGAGTTGTTGTCGATGGATGCTCATCAGAGGCCATGACGACTAATGTAAGAGTTCATCAAGGGTCTATTCTCTCTGAAACTCTTACTGCTGCATATCAACGATCTGCTAAGCCCCGGTATCTATGGGTATGCAGATGATAGCATAGTTGTTGAGACATACCTGCCATGTGCTCTGGTTAGTAAGGAGCTAATCCAGTCGGCAAGAGAGGCTATGGTAGAGCGTAGGTACGAATGTCTCAATTCAGGCAGTCTCCAAGTGGGGTGAAGCCAATCTGGTGGAATTCAACCATCAACGATGGCATCAATTCACTGCTGACTATCAGTTGGGATTGCAGTCAATGCAATAATTTATAAAAAAAAACTCATAGATTATTTTTAAGATGGAAAATTATCCAATGACTTCTCCCACTCTGGGTGGAGCGGGAGAGCGTGTCAGACTTTTACTGACTAAACCCACAGCTGTGTCCTTCAGTTGCGATTAGTATATAAGACCATGGGTTTCCTTTTCAGAAAATCTCCGCGGTTCTTTGGCGTCACTATTGGATTTATTCAATGTTTTTTGTTAGAGGTTCTAATTTAGGAAGCATCTTGGTACCTCTGCAGGGGATTTACAAGGTGTTATTGCTCGCACACGTTTAATAGTATACAAATATTTTGTTCCGAGCCTAGATATTTGTGTTGGAGACGTGCCACTCGTCGCACGCGTTATCCTTGTGGTTTGTTGACATTCCTCATCATTTGTATTAAGTGTAGGATTATAATTATTGAAACTTTCCATTGCAAACCGATATTTACATAAATATTGTATATTAATATACTGTCTTCTACCAGTGGCTTCGCCCTCGTGTATGTAGAACATTATCCCATGGGAACATAAAAAAATGTGAGTTTTCCTCCCGTGTCCTACTCCAGGTCAAGTTCTACCCATGTGCTAAATTGCGTCCAACTTTCGTTCCGCAGTTTTGGCGTGAAAGAGTAACAAACATACACACATTAGTGTGATTCTTTAAAATCAATACATTGATTCTTTAACAATAACTTTTTTAACGAATTTAATACCGAAGCAAATTCAGAAGTCAATGTCTCGCTTGCTACTGATCATTTATCGAGCCCTTATTGTACCTTTTTTGTCCTTACGGGACTGTCGGACGGCGAGCTACCACTTACTGGCCGTTAGCAGGCCCACGCCTATAACAGTGGCCAGGAATCGCTCTGGGACTCCCGGTGCCCTGGTCGGCTCTTGCTGCGCTAGATGAGGCGTGAGGATCACATCCTCTCCCTCACGTTTTCCATCACTTCCTTAGTTCGCATTACTGCTTCACAGATGGAGGTAACTGCTTCTCATTTCCTTTCGCTCCGTGTCACGCAATCTTAGGACTAGCTTACAAATTATAAACATGATAGATATTAGTTATTTTATTAGTTCGATATTTTAATAATATCGAACTAATAAAATAAACTGTTATGTGATGAAATCACACAGATTTGAGTGAGCCTGTCCATTGTAGCCAACAGCCCACAATTTACTCAATTTAAACTTTAATCGCACCTAAAGGTTTCTGGCCTTGTGCACTAAGCGTTGCTTTAACCGGGAAGTGACGCATATTCTCACAAAGATGACTTTTCCCAGAATACGCAGCAGTCGTCACAATCTTGAAGCGACTGGTTTCTGATCCACTAGTTATTTGTACAGTCAATATTAACACGAAAATTATACGTGTTGGTTTTTATTGGTACTTTTGTTTAGTACCGTCTTTGTGGAGCTCGTACAAGCATATTATAGTTGAGAAAACCCGAGAATTTTAGAGATTTGTAACACCTTGCACGGGTGCTGAGGATAGTCATTAGTCAAAAATAATTTACAAGTTTCAAGCTAGTAGTTGGGTACTCAAGTTCAGACCATAAAATAATGGTGGCACCTTATACTTTTGGGCGAAAATATAAAACTGGATGTGGTTATCCCAGACGCAGAAAGCTGGTTTAAAAAATGGTCTGTATTGATGCGGAATTGAAATGTGCTTATATGTACGTGACGCAAATGCGAAACAAATTGGACTGGTTATGTTGGAATTGGTTATGGAAAATTGGGTAGGAAACCATGCGACACTAACTTTGTTCACCGTCAGTCGGCCGAAGACGGGACCTCCTCGCTTTCGTCTTTCCGGGGCAGAGCTCATGAACTTACACTTTTAACACGCAATTTTCTTAATGTTTTTGGATAATAGTTAGTCATAAACTCAGTTTCCATATCTAAAATAACAAATTTTCCTCCATCATTTGTCCTAGAACATGACTCGCGAGTCGAGGACAGCCATTGTGGCACTTGTGAAGCCATAAACTTGATAAACTAACCATAAACGTTGAATATAATAATACAATGATTTTATTGTTGTTCATATAATTGTTTAGGACACCAGGTGACTTGTTGAGGGTAGGCAGAGAGGTTACTGTAAGTTATACGTGCGTTAACTTCTGACCGAGGCCCGAGGCTTCGCTCGCAACGTGAGCTATGTTGATAAAAAGTAGTTACCCTAAGTCCTTCGCGAAGAACCAGTCTATATCTATTTAAAATGTAGCAATATCTATGACGCCACATAGTAACTAAAATTCAAAATCCTGTATCGCGTTCTTAGAGATCTTCGTACGATTAGAACATGTACAACAATCAACTATCGGGCAATAGCCCGGACCAGACAACATCTATGATAGGTGACCTATCTGGTTGGAGAATCCCTCTTTTTCAACGGAGTTTTACGGAACTTTACACCTCTAATCTGGTGAGCCTCGGCTATGGACGTCAGTGCAGCCTTCGTGCACGAATAGACGCATCGGGCGGCGGAGGGCGCGGAACTATCGCTGGCCGCTATCCCTATAGCGTGGCCTGCACGTAACGAGACTTGCGTCTGTTACCTGAACAGTCAATGACCCGAGACTGCAGCGCTCCATGTTCCTCATGCGCCTCCCCAGAGGACTAGAGGACAGGGTGACGGAGTACCTACGTATGAACTCATGCATTCCAAGTCGGTTTGATTTTTTCACAGCTTCAAGAGACCGCAGACCTGAGTATATGGTTTTAATTTCAACTCGATACCTCCACGCGTCCCAAGATAAAGGGTCTTGACAGACAGACAGCCGTGAGACAGACAGACGGACAACCAAGTGATCCTATAAGGGTTCCGTTGTTTCTTTTTGATGTACTACGGAACCCTAAAAAAGGTATCCGTGCGTAGCTGAACAGTTTGTTGGTGGAAAGCCACATCTTTACGAAAATAGGCACAATATTCAAAAATCATACAATCATAATCTAACTTTATTTAAGGTCAGCGCTGCGTGTCTCCAACTGTCAAATATTTAAAAAAGAATGTTCGCTTCTCAGGCACGACCTGGCCAAAAGCAAGCAAGTGGTCACAATCAGATGCACCGTGGAGCTGGTGGGAGACTACAAGCTGGCAGGACGCCTGCTAGTCCTGCCCATTCGGGGCGAGGGGAAATACCACATCAGCATACGTAAGTATACGTTAGTCAGCAAGGATACTGGCATGCCCTAGAACCAAAATTCGCAAACAGACTTATTATAACCGGGTTAGCTTTCAAAACGAGAGTGAACAAGCTTTTTCGAGGATTGAAGCTCACTTGCTCCGTATTAAACATTTATCGTTTATCATAAGGCGCGATAGTAGTCAGGGCTGGAAAAAATATCGAACAAAAGGGTTCTGAACGAATAATAATATATTTATTTAAATGTTATTTTAAAACTTCTTATGATTTTATCTGTAATATAAAAAAAGCTAAAGCAAAGAACTATTTTTTGTACTTTCTCACACGTACTCTGGTCAGACTAAATACCCTAGTATTTTTTTTAATTTTACAATTTTTTTCCCCAGTGTCTTATTTAAAATTTATTTATTTACCTACGTTACGCGTCCGAGTTTGGGTCTCAGATTCGGTCCAGTAGATTCGGAGCAAATTGGCTGTGACAGATGAACAGACAGACATAGGTACGAGTTACTTTTAAACAAGAGTTCCGTTTTTTCTTTCGGACGTAGGTACGGTACGTACAAAATAACTGTGACATACAGGATCTCCGCACTAAGTGTGAGCGTCCCTATGAGGCCCATAAAGCCTTGTGTACGAAGGGCCTCAGAGAAAGCCGAATCTTTTAGGTACAACAGCCTTACCTTTAACTCTTGCACAGCCATTTTTATTGTGTTTTTCAAGTAAATAGAATTCCTTTTCATCACTACACCATGAGAGATATCTAGTAATATAATATTTATAAAAGCAAAATTATCACACACAATACACTTGTATCAATTTTTTATTTTAAGTGAGGGTTATTTTTATATAGGTTTATTTATAATGTTATATTTATTTACCATCATCCGTGCGTCACTGCGGGGTGCCAGCTAAAAGTCAGCGTTGGGTGTCTGACGCCCAGCAATTGCTGAGTTGGCGACCCTTTCGGTTCGGGCACGCTCAGCGCAACTATATTGTAAATTTAAATCTGTACTTTTTTGTGTTGTTGTTGTCTATTGCATTGTATTGTATTGCCTGCATCGAATAAATACTATTCTATTCTATCTATAATAATTTTGACCTATAAATTTGAACCTATCTATTTTGTGCCTTGAACCACATAATTAGGTACGTTACATTTTAGGTAAGATAGTATCTACTAAGAAGCACTAGGCAAGACTTACTTGCTGAGACTCAGTCGAACACTATAACTTTGAAGTGGAAAACAGTTTTGTTGATGGGACTGGCAAGATGCCAGTCCCATCAACAAAACTGTTTTTAATTTAATTTAAGACAAAAATAGGACGACCCCAAGCGTTCCTTGCTTCATCTCTTGAAACTTTATAAGGTGCTGACATTAGAATCAAAACTAACAACAACACGACCAGATCATCATTGTAACATTTCCAATCAATATTTCAGCAGATATCGTAATCTGTCTTTTATTGAAACCTAGTTGCTGACATTAGAAGCAAATCTAAGAACAACACGACCACTATGATCATTGTAACATTTCCAATCAATATTTCAGGAGATATCGTGATCAAAGCCAGCACGGGCCTGGTGACGGTCGACGGTGACGATGGCAAGAAGCACTGGCACATCAAGGACTGGCACTACACCAGCCAGGTGAAGACCAATGCGCGGTTCAACTTTGACAACCTCTTCAATGGCAACAAGATCCTGGGTGAGCTCTTGTTCAATATTAGCCTATAGGTTTCCCCTGCAGGAAAAAGCGTCGGGGCTGTTCGAAAGGGTGACCCTGTAACGCAAAAGGATACTGAAAGAACATGGATTTTAGTCAGTAAAAAGTTTATACACCCCTCTAATTTCCCATTACAAAAAAAATAAAATAAAGCCTCTTAACAGTCAAGAAAGAAAAGAAAGAAAAGAAAGAACCAAAGAAAAGAAAGAAAAAGAGTTTATTCACGTTAAACACGGCGCATACCTTAAAATAAAAACAAATAATAAAAACGACTCATATTATAAGTGGTAGGATATGCGTCACATGCGCGCAAAACGCCAGCGCTCAACAAAATGAAGCTCAGTAAGCACCATGCTTTCTTACTGCGGTTGCTTAGCGAAAAGATAAGGGTCAAGCATTTTCTCAAAAAGCAAGAGATTTCAGCAAAACCACAAGGGTCAGTAGCAGGGCCAAAGCCTACTGGGGCCTTGAGTTCACTTTCGAAAGGGAAACCCTGGGTCTTGGTATGCAATACAAAGAAGGAACATAGGAGTGGGTTCGATGATGGGTTGAGTTAAAGGGTCTTGACAGATAGACAGACAGACAGATGGACAACAAAGTGATCCTTTGTCCTTTTGAGTTTCGGAATCCTAAAAAAGGCAAAGACTACAGAACACTGAATAAAATGTTTAACCCTTTAACCAGGGTCGTGTGTTAGCGACTGGGTATCTACTCCATCTCGTTTAGCGCTTCATTCCTCATAGGTGACAGAAGAGCTGACGAAATGGTTCCCTGTTTTGGGGTAGAAAATCATCAAATAATTTCTCTCACTCTGGCTGGTGTCAGATTTTTTACCGACTAAAACCCACTTGTGTTCCTTCAGTTGCCCTTAGCCTTCCAGGTCCGCGGTAACTCTTTCGGTCATCCTCGAAAGTACCTAAACTGAGGCCCTACCACGAGCTCCTTAAACTGAACTATTAAAGGGGTGGAGCTGTGCCATGCTGATAGCTCCATCCTTCTTTCACACTCGCACGACTGACATTTTAACACGTCATGGTAAGGACCTGCCCCCCTAGCCAAGTTACAACTATTTTGTTTCTATTCTTTTTTCCTAGATTGCCTCGAGTCGGCCACGCCTTCGATTCCTTTGTTATCTCAACGCTCAGTCACGTGGTCAGAACTAAGGAATAAGAGGTGTGGCCGATTCGAGGTGATCAACGAATAGAGAATCGAAACGAAACGATTGTAACTTGGCTAGGGGGGCTGAGGGCTTAGCCAAGTTTACAATCGTTAGCGCTAGTACAAAACTTCAAATGTATGAAAATGACATCATCTCAATGTTAAGTCACGTGGTCAGAACAAAGGAATCGGAGGCGTTACCGAATGTAGAAAGAGATTCAAAACGAAACGGTCGTAACTTGGCTAGGCCTGCTGATCAGATATGCTGTTGCTTGCTCTACCAGTTAAGGCCCTAACTCCAGAGCAGTGCTATACAACAGTGGCTTTCTAAAGATGATTGGTCTCGGTAACGGCTGGGTCAATAAACAGGGTTTGAAAAAAATAAATGTTTAAGATTCATACAACATTATCAACACATGATTTTTTCGTAAGACTAATAGGTACTTTTGCCAAAAAAAAATTTAACAACATGAATTTTTTTTTGCTTGTTATCCCTACTACTTTCAAACGGCTTTGATCTTTAGAAATATGTTTACACAACCAAATTGCTCATTAAATATTGTTCAGAATGTAAATCCTGGCTATTGCGGGCCAGGATTTCGAAGGCGGGAGAATTTTTCGGTAGTTCATTAGGAGGTTATATATAAGGTTTAGGGGGCCCCCGAGTCAGGAGGCTCGGGGGCCCTGCCCCACTTAACCTTTCGCTAGCTACGCCAGTGCCAGTTTATCATGTGAAAACTTAACTAACCCGACGTATTTATATTCCAGCTGGACCTGTAGAAGACTTCGTGAATACAAGCTGGCGCGAGGTGATGAACGAGATTGCTCCTCCAATAATTCGCGCCATCGTGGCCCGCACAGTTGAGGCCGTCGAGGCGCTGTACAAAGCTGTACCTGCAGCAGAACTGTACGTCGAATAAATGGATTTTGTAACTAGGAGGTCGAAGCATTAGGTAGGGTAGGCAAGCAAAGTGATAATAAAGTACCTTTATAGGTAGTTAAGTTTTGTGTTTGTTTTATTTCGGTACCAGCTGCTACCAGCGGCTTCGTCGATAGTAGAAAATTGACCCAAAGGAACATACTCCTGGGATAAAAAGTATCCTATGTACTATTCCAGAAAATGATGTATCTGTATACATACTTTCATCGAAATCTGTTCAGCAATTCGAGTGTGAAAGAAGTAACAAAAAAACATTCCCACACACAAACTTTCGCCTTTATAATATTAGTGTGATGTGATTACATGTATCTACTTAGGTAGGTACCTACTATATTCTCTCCATCTATATATACTCCGTAAATAATGCATAAACCACTTATTATTAAAATCTGTTACGAAACAATTGGTTCAAAGTTTTCAGTCCAAATTGGAACATTCCCAGCCTAGTCCTTCGTTCGGTAATTGTTTTTGGCTTGGATTCTAATATTTTTATGCCGATAGTTACTTTGAGTGCCATTAGAATACGGATGTAACATATTATAATAGATACATTTGCAGTGTTTGGCAGCAAATATATCGAGCCGGCCTTCTTGGCCAGCTTCGTTAAAGTAGTCAACAATACAAAAAAATCTCAGCTTCATTTTGCAGATATTGCGCCTGTTTCAATGATTTCAAAAAATTTGTCTAGTTATGCAGATACTTTAGCTTCAAAATTACAACAATTTGAAATAAAAGGTTATATGTTTTGATTTTTTGAAGATTTACTAAAACTGCCTCTTCAGAAATAATTAGTTGTCCAAAAATAAAACGCCCATTCTAACATTTGTAGCTGGCGGCTTGTCAGGTGTACTGTAGCTACTACTACACCGGACCCCTAATTATTATTTTATTGTTTCTTTTAGTTTCGTTCCAAGTTACATTCTAGGGTTTTTCTCATTTGTCAAAACGGGTCTTTTATTTGTTAAAGAGTTTAAGAACCAAAAATAATTAGACGATGTGAATAATCTGATTTAAAATGGACATCACTATGAGATGTCATTCTACCGTCTAAGATTTGACTTAAAAGTTCAAGTGACCAGGTCATTAAAATCCAAAAAAAAAACCGTCTGACATGATGTCAGTGTCAAATACAGACTTCATAGTCGTGTCAGAAAGTGAGGTTATGTTGTTGTTATTATTTTAGTTTTAAATGTTGAAAGTTTTAAGTTCAGAAAGAGTAAGCAGACGAAGAAACTGAAATAAATCTTCAACATGCTTTGCCCAGAAGTATGGAACTTTCCTCCACCGAAAGTTATGGTGACTCATAGAGAAGATCAAGATTTAGAATCGGTAAAGAAAAATGTGAATATGAACAATTTTTATAAGAGCCTGATCGTAACATGCCCTGATGAAATACACACGCCGAGTTTTATTCAAGATAAGATTACAGAAGACACAGATTACTACAAACTATCCAACTGTTCACTAACAGAATTTGTGGAACCAGTATTCATTGAAAGTTTTGTAAAAACTGGAAAAGTTCACTGTTTGTCAGCAGACAGAAATTGCATCATACAAAATTGCGCTGCTATCACCGACCGATATCTTATTCTAAACATTCTTGAGTATATTTATCAAACATTGGGATTTGAAGGAACAAAGCGTCCTCATGGTTTCTATGAAGTAAAGATAGATCTTAAAACTATAAAGAACTATTCTAAAGTACGATCTGGATTGCAAAAACTAGAACAGTTCGATTTTTACATCACATGGGAGCCAAATAATGAAGAGATTTGCCCATCATCTGTAGCAAAATATTTTAGTGAGAGGAATATCAATGTTACAGTCCATTCTCTAAAAACTAGGAATGTATCACCATCAGTCAATGAAATACCGTCAATAAAAGATGTTGATGCTGATGAGATGGTTGAATGGATTGGCTTGCTGGCTCATGGTGCAGATATTTCCCCAACAGAACCTTATATTAGCACTTACAGCCAACCTGACAGTGATAATGCAATAAAAACTGGGAGAATATCCGTTCTGATAGTCAAAGGCTTCATAACTCCATCCTTGATCAGTAATATATGCAATAAATTGTCAGAATATGTTCTGTCCAGGGAAACTGAGAACTACTGGGCAGCGTTAAGTATACAAAGTGATGACAACAGTTTGTGGCAGTGGAAAACCAGTACCCCGACTATGTTCCAAGCTCATGATTCTTCATGCAATGTATTCTTTACTCATAGTGGTTTTGTACTGCATTCAATAGGTCAATTAAAGTATTCATAGGAATAAAGTGAGATTATAATTTTTTCCATTTTATAACCCATGAGCAGTTGTGCGGCTGATGCTGGCACATGGCCACCATCACACATTTTAATTTTAATAACCTTAGTACTCAGTTCTATGTGGCTGACCTAGAGAAAATCTCTCCAAGCCAGACCACAACTATATTATCAGAAACCAGGGGGGACCTAGCAAAGATCAGTATTTGTTCACCAATTCAGTAAGTTATAAGTCAAAGGGATTTGCCCCAGCTTGCCCACATTAAATTTATTTTGTTTATTCAAAAAAGAATGCATACTGAAAATACTGAAGTACTAGCATTCTGAGTTTTTTAATATTTGGTGACAAATTTTTTGTTACCAAAATTAAATACTGTGATTGTAACCATGCCATTGTCAGCCACACAGCAGTTCTGATCCTTTCCAACAGTTCACGTTTTGAGGAACAGGCAGTTATTTATTTATTAAAACTTCATGCAACACAAAAGTACAAAGGCGGACGGACATTAAGTCCGCCTTTGTACTTTTGTGTTGCCTTAGGCATTCTCTACCATTTAGGATTTTAGATTGTTATCTAGTTGTATTTGTAGGTAGTGAACTGATAAGGGATAAATTAAGATACTTAATTTATTTTATTAATCTCAAAATATTTTGATTTTATCTTGTATAATGCAACCAAGGTAAATCTGATCACAAGGTGCTATAAGAATCATATAAAATGTTGATCTTAGTTATAATATAATTACATATTTGAATCATTTACAAAGAAGGAATCAAAGAACTGCTGCTTATCCCCTCAGAAAGCACCCCCACTACAATGATGATTTTGTACTGGAGATCTGTCACAAACAGAAAATAAAAAAAAACATCAATTTAGATCATTTTTATTGAAACAAACCAGTACATATGACATTTATATATCATGTGCCCTGCACCAACAATAAAATAAAAAATAAAAATCAAAAGATTCCAATCATTTTGTTCACTGAGATATGCCAGGAATGCTATCAAATAAATCACATCTAATATACACTTTATCTACATAGGTAGGCGACCTATAATGGATGTTATCTGGACTTCCAACCCTGATACAGTTACAGCATTAGTATTAGATTCCAGAATTATTACATTTAAATAGAGGCGCAAATATATCAGTCCAGGATGAGGCTAAATCATGAATCCGCCTTGTACTTGCGAATGTAGTTTTGATGAAACAACTGATGGAGAAATGAGTCCAGGACACAATCAGTAGCCAATAACCCTTAACCAGAAACTTGTTGCGAGCAGATACACACTAATGCTACAGTAACAACGAAGGGGTAGACTGAAGTGTGGGTTGTTCTAGACCTTGGCGAGTCCGATGACGCCGCAAGCAATGCGGGCGCCCGCGTTGCCCGTGGTCTTGCTCAGGTCGTGACCGCCGAGTCCGAGATCGTCAGGGTCGGCATGCACGACCAAAGTGCGGCCCACGATGCTGTTGGGGCCCGTGAGGGAGATATGATTGTCCTGGATGCATACCTGGAATTATTGGAGATGGAGATATAAAATATGTTATAAATCAATATGGTTTTTTAAAATTAACATCAGGCATTAGACTGCGCATTTATTACCCTCCTTTTGTACACATATACATGTTCCCCAACAGAGCCAAGGAACATATTTTCATATTATTTCATATTCAGCATTTGTCTCTTCCTTACACTACAATTATTGCCATAGGATGTTGCTGATGACAGAGTTGTAACTTATTTGAAATACTTTTAATTAAAATACAAATACAAAATACGTATTTTATATTTTGTACTATAAGTGCCTTTTTTAAAAATATTTTATTTTAAATACTTTTCGAGAATGTTTCGAAACCATTACCACAGCAGCACCTGCATTCATTTGGAGAGCCTCCAATATTTAAGAGAAGAAGACACAAGTCTGACCATGTTCAACATATACCCAACAGTAAAAAAAGTGTTTTTAAAATACAACGCCTACCTCCCTAGTTCGGCACCAGGAACGATTATTTTCATATGGTGGTATGATAATGCGTCCACACAGACGCAACATGTCTGATGCTCTTTTTTGATGAGCTTGTAATTTTCAAATCTTTAATAAATAAAGAACATTAGTAATTTTATATTTTATTTGAATAAAGTATTTTGAAAACACCTATTTTGTATTTAAATACAAAAAGCAGAAGTATTTTGCATTTGAAATAGTTTTTGTGTTTTAAATACATTTTTAAAAGCATTTTGTACATCTCTGGCGGATGACAGCTGTCAGATTCATACAATCTATCTACCTATCCTTTTCTCTCATCTTAAAGATGCATATTTTCGTCCTGCTGTCATCCTACCCAAAGACCTTAGTCTTCAGATTAGTGCAACCTTTGGTTTCGCCCAAAATGGGCCAAAGATTCCATCAAGTGCTGAAACAAACAGAAAGGATCATGACCAACAATGTATGGAAATCCGTCTTAAGTTGAAGCACAATAAATCTTTATTTACTATAGACTACGCTTTAAATACTATTAAATAAAAGTGTTCATTTTCACACAAAAACCCGAGTTTTGATGTAATTAAACAAATATGGAGATAACCTACAAATTATGGCAAACCCACTCGCAACTTATAAAATGACCACTGATCACTCATGTAGATACAAAACAACAATGTTAGTTAAAAACAAAACAAGAAAACTGCTGCAGCAGCTAATAGATAAATAAATTGTAATTATTCCTGCTTTTTATGGCCTTGCAGCGTTGATGTCACAACATCGAAATAATACGACAACTTCAGTCAGATAGAGATTATTTATTAACTTCAATTTATCCCAGATCTGTACACAAATAAATAAGGTACCTCACTAATGTATTTAATGGTATAAAACACATAATTATGAACAGACTTTTCATGTAGTAGTCATTAGGTATTTAATGTTAGAACTATAGCTATATAGATGTCCTACTTGTGCTCGATACGGTCGATTACCGAATGTCCGGACGGCGACCTACCCATTGCTTGTCGTCCGCTATCCCACGCCTGCGGTGGCTGGAAATCGGGATCAGGATCCCGGCTAGGGCATGAGGATTCCCGTTCCCTCACATGTGCAGCCGCCTCCTTCGCTAGCATTACTGCTTCGCAGGAGGCGACCGCCTGCCATTTCTCCTCGCTCTGGAGTATGGCCTGTACCAGGGCCCGGTGCAAGAGGTCACCGCTGCCCCCACAAGAACACGGCAGTGCTCCTCCCAAGTGGGGCACACCCCATCGTATACTTCACCGTGCCCTCACAATAGTGACTCCTGGGCATTTCTTCCGCACGAAGCAGGCACAGGAACCTCCCGGACTTACTATGTCCGGTGAGGACCTGCGTCATGCGGAAGGTGAGAATGTTTTCCCAGCCACTCTTCATATAGCTATGAGTCCCCTCGGATTTACCGCCATGATGACGTGCCCATGACAATTCAAAAGTGATTGATTAAGTAATAAATATATTATTTTATACTGAAGCGAGTGGTTTTATTACACAGCCATATTATTGTTTAAAAGATCAAATCACCTATTTTCCATAAGTTAATTTTTAAGTGAATGTTGTACACTCGATTATTCATTAGTCATGAAATACGTGCGTTGATCCACAAGGGGATCATCAAATCTATCTTTAGGAAATCGATCTATTAGAACTCGATTTATTACTGAATCGATCGACTTCGTTTCGAATAGATTTAAAAATCGATCTTGTTTAGGAAGAATCGCCATCCCTATCGGCCGCTCCGTCTAACGTCTGTCATTTGGCTTGACAGTTGCATCTGCGTGAGGCAAAACTTAAAAAAATAAATATTATCATAACAGAACGATAAAATACAATACAGTACGTTATGTTTATGGCATTACTAATTATTTAGCTATTTCTGAGTTTTATATCATTTTTAGATGTTTTTGTCTAAAGGTTCATACTTACGTGACTCGCACAAATGAAGAGAACGAAACGTCAATCATGACATTCTATGGAAATGTACCTAGCAATCGTTAATTTACTGTTTATCTTGAAATCATATTTCCGGATACGAAAACAAAATTTCTGAAGTGAAAAGCTTGTAAAAAAATAAGCAAATAATTTCTATAATAATTTGATTGTTGTTCATGCATCTTTGCTAGACTGCTTTTGGTCAATCTCCTTTAAACTTTGCAATTTTTGCCAAATTGCAAAGTTATCTTTTAAATTCTATTGTTATCAATAGAATTTAAAATCTTGTTTAGGTATACAATCAGTAAGCGGGTCCGATACTCCATTAGATAAAAATATATCTAAATAATTTACCTTAGTGACAGCGCCATCATATTTCGCTTCAATGTTGCCGAGATCGCCGACGTGGCGAATTTCACTGTCTGGTGAACCATGGTCAAGCTTTTTTGGGTTGAAGTGCGCCCCTGCTGACGTGCACCCATTCGTGTTATCTCCGAACTCGTGCACATGGAATCCGTGTTTACCCTGAAAGTTTTAACATGTTAGCCACTAGACTCTTGTGACACAGAGCTAGATAGAAGGTCGGTCTTCTCTCCGTTTTTAAAAGAGTAAGAGTAATATATATATATATATGACTCTGCATGGAACTATGAATGGTATATTATCTGAGTTAATAATCGTGTCATCATCATCATTTGAGTCGAAAGACGTCCACTGTTGGACATAGGCCATCCCAAGTGGCGCCACAATGAATGTTCCTGTGTGTCTCGCATCAGGTCATTGGTCCAACTTGTAGAAGGCCTTCCAATGCTGCGTCTTCCGGCACGCGGTCGCCATTCCAGAACCTTTCGGCCCAATGGCCATCTGTTCTGTAAGCAATGTGCCCTGCCCATTGTCACATAAGGTTGGCAATTCTTCATGCTATGTCATTAACCGTGGTTCTCCTGCGGATATCCACATTCCTGATTCAATCACACAGGGAAACGGGCATAGCCCTTTCCATTGCTCTTTGGATGATCTTAAGCCTTCACCCAGATTCTCGTTCTTGTATTCTTATCAAAAATTAAATTGTATAATAACCGTGAATGATGATAAGTTATCACAACATAATTACCTCATTGCTAGCTTTTAAATATTTATTTCTGTAACTATTCACATATTACATACAGTTCTACTATTACAACATACTTTGTGACCTTGGAGTGTTGTTTTTATAATTATACAGTATTGATAGTCATTGTATAACTATGTTAATTTATGAATATACATTACCTATAACAAACTTGCTTAGTCATTTTGTTTTTTGTACTTATTTGAATTATATGAAACAGTAGGTAGCATGGTTTCACTATTAGCAATATCACATGGCCTATTCTGAAAGACTTAGCATTTTGCAGTCATATAATTATCAACCATTGCATAGTTTGTATCATTGAAATACACAAGACAGGATCTTTAAAAAACATTGTTCTATTAAAAAAATGAGATTTCATATCGACGGTTGAAAGGCTAATTGGTCTAAACGATATTTTTTCCAATATTGAGTTATATATATATTCGGAATCAGCCAATTTATCTCCGTCGTTTCAGTCAGGTTTCAATTTTTTTCGAAAAAATGTCGCTTAGATCAATTAGCCTTTCAACCGTCGATATCGTACTTCCAGAGATTTTGTATTATTATTAATCCAACAATCAATTTCCTCTTTTAATAATACTAGTTAAACCTAAATGCTTTTCTGGTTATTTTACATACATGTATTAATTTACTCCTTTCATTCCATAGGTGTATGCATATTGACATTGTTCTCACATGATAGCGACAAGAAACATGTAACAGACATATTTGTAATTGCAAAACACGATTGAAAAGAGTGTCCATGGAGTTTCTTGCACATTCTTCTCCATAGAGATCTACGCTTTGGAATGTGCAATTAGCATCATTTTTTCTGACTGACTGACTTCTTGACATTTCAAAAGTGCCTGTAAATGGTTTATTTGAAATAAATGCTTTGAATTTTGAATTTTGATAGAACACCAGCTGTCAAGATTGTCCTTTTTGGTTCTTTGTAGAAGAGGGTCAATGGTTCATGACTGATTTAATTGGTAGCATAGAATCTAAAGTATTGAAAAAACTATTTGTGGACTATTGAACTTCTACAACAAAGAAACTTTAGACACTATAGCATTGGTAGAGTGCAACTGCACTTTTGATCCCTGACTGTACATATAAATATATATATGTATATAATCAATATTATATACATATATTAATCATACTACATACCTTTTTAAGACCTTCGACTTGACCAGACAATACTACAGGCCCTTTTTCATCCTGGAATTATAAAATAAAAATATATAAAGACATCTTACTGAATTGTTAATCTTGGTATGGTAATGTGAAGGGGAGGGATAAATGCACGTTACTAAAAAAGGTATGAATATACATGTAGTAATATGAAATAACCAAAGAAGAGGCTAAAGAAAAGATGGATTCTCTGAGGAGTGGTGTGAAAATTATTTAGTTTATATCATAGACTGTCGGTTTGTTGGCTTGCTATATGTTTTGGTGCATACTGTAAGTATGGCAAGCAATGGATATAAATAAACTAGCTTCTGCCCACGGCTTCACTCGCATAAACATAGGTTTCTCCATACAAAATTTGGACCCCCGCTTCATCCCCTTAGGGAGTGAATTTTGGAAAATCCTTTCTTAGTGCTCGCCTACGACATAAAAGAAAACCTTGTGCAAAATATCATGCTCCTAGTCCCAGTAGTTTTGGCTGTGTGTTGATATGTCAGTCAGTCAGTTTCTCTTTTTATTTAAATAGATAATGACAGAAATGGGAATCTATGATATGATAGAATGGATAAAAGAAACCTGTTGCATTAACTCCAAGTCATATGGGAGTCAAGTGCAGGAAGATGATGTTGAGGGTCAGTAATTAAGGAATAAAATAATGAAAATTATTAAAAAAATACTACTAATCTTATTTATCAATTAGTCTTAAAGCTGGGCAGATAAAAAACAGGATCTTATGGAATGGGGCAGCTGGTTTGAAAGGGGCAGTTTAATTGAATAACCACCCTTAGTAAGATTCTAAATTTGATAAAGCTAACATTACTTACCACTAGTTAGGTGTTAAGGAATGTTAATTTTCAATGAATATAATATTATCTCTTTAAGTATTTTTAATAGTAATGATGATGAAGATAGTTTTTTTTAAAGAATAAATCACTAGATAATCGCTTATCTAAGCAGATAAATAATCTGCTTAGATAAGTGATTATCAGTGATTCTATGCTAATTTCATGCTGCTATGAACTATTCCAACCTAAACACACAATCTACCCTGTAACTGGTTTAATTAAGATATTTTTCTTATCAAAAAAACATTACCTATTTGCATTTATAATGTTTACTCATCGTTCCAGAACTATCTTATTAAGACGATAAGAATATTGTATACGTACGTAAGCAGCAGCTTTAAGTGGCTACTCAACATCTTACCTACGTCGTAGAAACGACTAGAGTTCAAATTACAAGTTGTTCAAGGTTATATAATATAGGTAGTCCTGTTGCAGGTCTTAAAAAAAATGCGTTAAATAATTACATTTTGGTCGAAGTATACGGTTCCGGTGACATCGCCCTTGAGGACACAGACAGCGCGTGCTGACGGCATTTTGGATTCCAATTGGGTTTTAGTACTCAAAAATTATTAAGACACTGTCAATATTGGATAGTCACTAATAACTGACGTTATTTAGACCTTTACGCTTTAATTTCTTAGTTCTTACTGAGTAATGATTTTTTGCCGATGACTAGTACACTGCTTCACGCGGAAAGGGCGATAATTTTTTGACAGTGACGTTTCGTTACCGCTAGGCCTGTGTCAGCCTGTGTTATGCGCCTATTACACTACTCGACATTCAGACTATCGATCCTATCGATAAGCCGAGTACGGCTTGACTTGATTCAGACTTGATTCCTGCTTTCGACTCGATTACTCGAGTACCAATTTATTTTAATTCAAGTACTTGAGTTAATTAAGACTCGAATCCAGAATTCAAGTTAGGAAAAAGCAATTTTGTACTCGATTATATTATGCGAGTCCTACCGATTCGTATCTAGTATTCAAGTTCGGTTGACTCACTCGAATCCAATCTCGAAATGAAATGAAGTAGGAGAAGGAATCACTTCACTTCATTTCGATTTTGGGTTTTCGAAAACGCGTTCATTTCGAAAACGAGTGGAGTTATCGAGTTTTAAAACCATATACTCAGATTTGCGCTCCCTTGAAGCTGTAAAAAAATCAAACTTGCAAGTTAACGGAAAAAAAAGATACGGCCGTTTATGTTCAATTTCCAAATCGAGTCTCAAAGATTTTTACGAACCGCAAAATGTTCAGATTTTTTCTTATACTTATGCTATGAGACTTTGCTTCATGGCAAATTTCAGGACGCTAGGACGACTTTGATTCCCTTGAGAGTGTCGAAATATGTTTCTTGCAACATAAACGGCCGTATCTTTTTTTTCGTTATCTCTTAGTTTGATTTTTTTCACAGCTTTAAGGGACCGCAGACCTGAGTATATGGTTTTAATTTCAACTCTATAACTTCACGCGTTTTCGAGTTAAGGGAACAGACAGACGTATGTCTCGACGTATGTTTGTCTGCGTCTGTTTGTCAGACACACAGACAGACGGACAGTCGGACAACAAATTGATTCTTTAAGGGTTCCGTTTTATCCTTTTGAGGTACGGAAACCTAAAAACGCGCTAAGTACTCTTCCTCAAAGGTGGCGTAAAAACATGTGCATATAATGACGATGACCTCTTTTAACTTTTTGAATCATTATATCTCAAAAACGGTGCCCTTTAAAGAAACAAAAGTATTGATGAGATATTTTTGTAGATAATTATCTGATCTACAATTTTTGTTTGAGATGATAAAACTTACCGTTTTGCTGAAATCGACCTTTGTCCCCGAATATTTTTTATTTCAGGTGTCGGATCGATGAGGACTTTTTATATTTCATTTATGATGGTGTTTTGAATAATCCTTTTCAGTTGGGTGCGAATTATTGTAACCTTGGATGTCTAAATTGACCGGGATACTTACTTGGTGTAAAGGAATGAAACATTCTATATCTATGAATGAAACAGAACGATGAGATACATATATAAACATAGACTAAGACTGTCTGAATATCGAGTAGTGTAACAGGCCCTTCACTCTCAAGGATCTTGCATACCCTTGTATGCATAGATATATACATTATCTTATACTGCGGTATATATACATACGGCATTGATACGACTGATAAGTGGTCATTCACTTACAGATAGGCTAACTGTATATGTATCCTTACTACAACCGATTCAACGTTCCGAAACATTTTATTGTTCCGAAAGATAAGAACGTTAGAAACTGGTATCTTCTTTACTTTAAGTGACCTACAGTCTTATTAAAATAAATTTAAAGATAAATAGTGTAAATATATTTAATGACCTGAACTAAAAATTATTCCTAAATCAAAATTCAATTATTTAACAAAATAAAACTGTTAGTGTATATGATACGACGTAACAGATCAGTATTCATAACAAACAATGTCTGTGTTTGTATCTTTTGAGCCGTTGTTCCAAATGTTACATACCATCTAACATTTGTCTTTCTCAGTGTGACTATGACACATAACGCGACGTAACACATCACGATTCATTTGAGCCGATGTTCCAAATGTGTGTGTGATACATATTACTGTTCTGGAACATTTCAATGATTCAGATACAAATCTTCCAATCGCAAAGATGACACACTTTGCCACGCCTACACCTTGTAGTTACCGCTGCTACCGAGGGATGGACAATTGGACATAGAAAAGATACTACGTGAGATGGCAATTAGAGATCGATTACTCAAAGAATCGATTTTATAGATCAAGAAAATCTTTTTTGTTTTCTATCAACTCATATTGATTTTGTGATTCGATTTCAGAAACATGGTATCAAGATTCGGTAATTTTTATTGCCAAATGCAACCATATTACTATTTAAAAACTTTCAAAGTACCGATTAATGATTTTCCTCAAGCTATTTTTTATGTGAATGTTGTACACTCAATAAAATAATAATAATAATAATATGCCACAACTATCACACAACGCCGTCTAGTCCCAAGCTAAGCAGAGCTTGTGTTATGAGTACTAGACAACTGATAAACATACTTATATATTTCTAAATACATACATATATAGATAAATTACACCCAGACACAGAACAAATGATCATCAGTAAATAATCATCAGTCATGAAACATTTTAGGATCATCAGTACCTACTGTGCTTTTTAGGACTCAGCACTTGTACGGAAACCAACAGGCTGATCTTTAAGAAATCAATCTTTTTTAAATCAATTCAACACTGAATCGATTATTTAGACTTCAATTTGAATGAATTAAAATATCTATTTTCTTGAAGAATGGCTATTTACTGTCATCGAGAAAAAAGTTTACAGTTTTCATGATAGATATTGGTTTATCATTGATGTATTAAAAATGGTTTAATTACGATTTATATTCAATATTGCAGATTTTCATGCATTAGGTAACATCTACTGGCAGTACATGCTCAGTGTAGAGAGAGTAGATAATTATGAGTAGCGTTTCGTTTGATTGGTCTGTACCAGGCTTTACTTTCAGTAATTCTACTGCTGTCATTGCTGTTGATAAAATGTCAATCCTGTGATTTATTCTCTGTGGTTAATCGAATCTATTTGTCCAATCCAATCCAAATTTGTTCGTGCCGTGCTCTTTTGTTTGGATCATAGGTTTGGATTGTATTGTGCTTTTGAAAACTATTTAATTTACGGACTGTACGATTGGAAGTGAAATATAAGGTTTTTTTTTACAATAGTATCGTATTTAAACTAGTTGTTAACGTAATAAGTACATATTCATTTCTGTTATTAATTACATTTACAACACAAGAATGGCAGAAAATGAAATTCAGTTTCCAACTCCAACAAATGCGAACGTAAGTAAATATTGTACATGTTCTGCTACAGTATCATCTAATACTACTGTTTTTTATCATTTGGCCATGTCTTTAATCCGGAAAGCCGAAAAGACCAGCTAATTTAACCCTGGTAGGGTAAAAATCGTAGTTCTAAAAGCTCATGTTAAGAATTTTTTGGTCTCTTAAAATAAAATTACGTTACGTTTTAATTACGTTTTTATCCATAAATCTAGACGGTTTTTGATATTTAATCGTACACTTACTAATAACTTCTAATCAGATAACAAGGTAAATATGCATTTAAAATAAATATAAAAATCAAAGTCAATAATTAATAAAAATCAAAGTCAATAAAAAAATATCAATAGTCAGATGGGCACACATTCGAAAAGTATAACCACATAAGCTTTATCTGGACACTTGACAACCCTCACCCGTGTATATACTGAAGTACAACAACACATTTGTAAATATTTATACCTGCATTTGAACTGCCCTGCATTCAAAAATAACAAGAGTAGCTTTGAGTTGCAACCCAGAGTCGTTCTTTTATAACTCGAGTAGCTACCCTAGAGGCAACCCAACTAACTCTAACTCCGAGCAGGGTAGGTTGGTGTAAGCGGTAGGAATGAAAGTTGCTTGGTATGACAGTTGAACTGTATGTTCGCATTAAAAAATGTGAGCTTAGAGTATCTACCCAATGACGTCTTTAAGGTTAACTCTAATCTCATTTTTTAACGCAGGGCTGAGGAGTAGGTTTATTTAGTGCCAAATAAAATGTTTACCCTGATTTATGAACAAGTAAATCATTTCAACCTGTATAGGTTGACTTATAAACTACATTAGCAATCATTCAGGTGGTATAAGTACTCAAGGAATGAACAAAGTCCCCTAAAATAAGACTAATGAATTAAAATTTACTCATTTAAATGTATATTTATATATATTAATCTTTTGAGTACCATAATTAGAGACAATAGAAAGACGATGAGCGAGCTTGGGGTTTAATAAATTAATTTGTGTTCATATTGTGTTTTGTAGTTGTAAAGACTTTATTCAGCAGTGCAAGTAATTTATATTTCTTTTTAATTGCAGTATGCTGCAGATATTGTTAAAAACACTACTATTGTGGAGGAAGGTCCAAGTGTAAGTTAATTTTAATTCATATGTCATTTGAATAACACCAATAACCTTATTTTTTAAACCACTGATTAATATTTTAATTATTTGCAGATTTGCCCTCTGTGCAGCTCAGTAGTGCGACTATACTATGTAGATTTTTTTACAAAAATATTTATGTGCACAAATATGGAATGCGAATATCCTTTTGGTAACAATTATACTATTTATACCAGTGATGATGATGGAGCTTGCTTAAAATATGGGGTGGACTTATCACGTATACCTCGCAGGCGGTACACTAAGTCAACCAAATCTTTGGCACAAGGTTCAATAGGAACATCAACTCTTGGTACTAACTCAAATCTGTCAGCATCAGAATGGGCTGAAATGAACCCACCAAGCCAAACCTATGATTCTGACGACAATATGAGCATGACTTCATCTAAAATATTGAATAAAAAAACAAGTCAACGTCTAATGAACAAAAAGGGTAAAAAAGAAGAGGATGAACAACATATTAAAGAAAATGTTAAAAAAATAAAAGAATGTAATAAAGTATTATTTGATGGCGGAGAAGACTATGAGACCATCCAGAATGAGAAATGGATCAAGAATTTATCTACAATGCAATCCTCATCGGGAATGAGGCTAGTCAAAGATCATGAGCTGCTGAAACTTAAGAAGACAGAAGACAATATTTGTCATGGCGAGTTAAAAATTGACATTGACACTAAAAAAGATTCCATGTCTTCAATTGTCATTGAAATTGGAAATGTTGCTGCCAAACCAATTTGAGTACTTGATAAGTGTTTGGGTATATTTGTTTTGATACTTTTGGAAAAATAAGAAGTTTGCTATTTAGCCTGTAGAGCAATATCTTACTGAATGTATTTCATGATTATTGGTTATCAGGCTTGTAGTATGAACGGTGTTTATGAAATTTACTGATCTCAGAACTTAAGGGCCTATTATACTATGCGTTAGATTTTGGATTTTGACAGAACACGATAGTTTAAAATTGAAAATAAAATAAATGAAATGTTTCCTTACTTCAGTATAACGGTTGTTTGTAAATTTTTCCAAGCAGGATACTACTGCTATGGAATATATTTATATCTAATAATAATATTCTTATCACACAAATCCACAACTGCCATCTGCACAGTCGGCACCAGCACCTGCTCAGCCTGCCACCAGTGTCACAGATGAGCACCTAGTGAAACAAGTACAGTCAGATGTGCAAGCAGCTCTTGCAGGAGGACAGTAGATCCTGTCATGTTACTCACCCCTTAAAGAAAAACCAATATTTCCCAGAATTCCTGACCTGAGCCTGAACAAGCAGTAATATATATAAACAATCTGTTTAAAGAAACAAGACTGAAATATGAACAACTTCTACAACCTAATGTTAATATAATCAAAGTGTTGAGAAGTCTCTACAAAGGAGAGTTAGTTTCCTCACCATTCTCTGGTGAGGCACAGAGTGAAAACAACTCCAACAATGCAGCAGCTTCAGTATTCCGCAGTGCAGTCCAAAATGCTAAGACTATATTTAGGCCTGGTCTTGGCATTTTCTATCCACAACCTCCAGATCCAGCTACACAATTCTTTGGCCAAGTTAATGATCCAGCAAAACAATTGTTTGCTCAAGCTAATGATCCACCAAAACAATTGTTTGCTCAGGCTAATGATACAGCAAAACAATTGTTTGCTAAAGCCAATGAGCAAAGTATATTTGCACCACAGAACCAAAATACTGATGCTAAATCAATATTTGCTTCAGCTACTCAAAATAATTTTAACCAAACCAATCCATCTGATATATTTGCTACTGCAAATCAGAATATTTTTGCAGGAAATGTTGAACGATGAGATACATAGAAATACATAGACTATGACGGTCTTAATAATGCGTAGTGTAATAGGAGCTTTAAGTAAGTCAAGGATCCCAATATTGTTAATGCAGAAGTGAAATAATATTAATACATAAATTTCCACTTTAATTGAGGAGCTTTAAAAGGGGTTATATCGGCCAATAATAAACGAAACATTCATTTTATGTTGCGATATTGACTTATAAATTATTATAAGGTTTATGTTAGTTGATCAACTGAAGTTATTGCAGCAGTTGCTTTCGTTTTAGCATGGCAATTAAGGTAATTGCCCTTAACCTTAACAGTTAACTATGTAATGTTTTTCATGAAGTAGTACAAAATCTCGATAGATGTCGTTTCAGCAGGGCATTGTCTTGTATGTTTTTGTAATGAAGAATGTCATTAAATAAAGGTGGGTCATTGATTGTTATTGCCATGTTAAAACTGGGCAGCTGAAGTCCAAAAATGTAATCATGGCGCATATGTAATGTAACCATAGATTTAATATGTATCCCGTCTGAGGGCATTATGTATTGATTACCAAAGAGTATTATTAGGAGTGTTTGATTTACTTTTACTATAATATTGCTCACCTTTTCAATTTCAACAATTGTTTTCTGGATTAGAGCATGTGGTTCTTTTTAGTTTCCAGTGGAACGAAATTTATAATACAGTGTATTAACTCTTTTTTTTGTTTTTTAAAATCTTACCCTATCAGCCCCTTTCCTTTACACATACACATAAATAAATAATTATTTAGTATACTAAGATAGCGGTCCTGACAGACGACCTGCCCGAAACATGAAAATGTTGAGATGGATGCGTGGTGTAACGGTGTTGGTATGGTCATGTGTAGAGGAGGGATGAAACGCTTGTTACTAAAAGAGTTCCGAGTATACATGTAGATAGATGGAGAGGGAGACGGAGCCCAGAAATAAAAGGTTTATGGATTGTGTAAGAAGTGATATAAAAGAAGAGAGTTGCTGGTCAGTGGCCCTGACTGTTACGCCGGAGGTCAGGTTCGATTCCCACCCAGAACAAGTGTTTGTGTGTTGAGCATGATCATTTTGTTCTGTGTCAGGGTGTATAATTTATCTATAATATGTATGTATTTACAAATAATAGATATTTGTGCCACAAGAGAGCAAAGTTGTTTTTTGCTGCGTGTGCTAATTTTGAGTCCCGAGCAAGCGAAGGATTCTTTGATTGAATCACGAGCGTTAGCGAGTGATTCTAAAGTAGAATCCTGAGCGAGGGGAGAGATTCAAAGGCACGAGGTGCAAAAAGTTTTGCAGCGAGAATATTACTTGGGAAATAAAATACGAGTAATTAACAGTAATAGATTTAATAATGATTTCAATTAAAATATATACTATCTCTGTCGCTAGTTTTGCTCATATTTTACAATTATTTTAACATTCTTAATCTTATTTGCCACTATTTTCTTTCCGCTGGTTTTTTAAAGCACGTTCTAAAACAGTCAATGTTGAAACTAGAAATAATTATTTAAAGGTTAAATGCCAGTTTTATCTGCTGCTATAAGTACTCAGGTACTCTTATTTATGTTCAAATACAATAATAAATTTAAAATTCAATAATTTATTTATATAAAAAAAAAACAATTTTTTATTTTATAATTTTTTTCTATTTATTACGTATTTCCGGACGTGTTTTTCTTTGTGGTGGAATTTCAAAATCGGAATTAAATTCGAAATGGCATGTTTCTCACTCGCTTTTTTATAAGGGCGAGAAAGAGACAGAGTACAGTGCAGTTCGAATGTTTCGAATTGTATGGCTAAACAAAAAAGGTACTTTGTCTCACGCAGTGAGCAAAATCGAGTTTTGCTCACTGTTTTCAAGCAGCAAAACCTACTTGTTTGAGCTGCTGTGGTGAAAAGTATGTTTATCTGTTGTGTAGTACTCATACCACAAGCTCTGCTTAGTTTGGGACTAGAATTCGTTGTGCGAAAGTTATGGAATCCATACTTCCATACTTTAATATTATAAATGTGAGTCTGTGTGTCTGTTTGTTTGTCCGTCTTTCACGGCTTATATTTACTATACTCTTTGTTCACGGCAAAACGGAGCGACGAATTGAAATGATTTTTTAAGTGGTGATAGTTGAAGGGATGGAGAGTGACATAGGCTACTTTTTATCTCTTTTGAACCCCCCGCTCCCCTAAAATGGCGGGTGGAAGTTTGTATGGAGCATTGCGCAATTTTCAAGGTAGAAAGCTAAAAATTTGTACACAGACTCTTTGTTATCAGCGAAAAATACCTGCCCGTGTGTGAGTTCTCTTCTGTGTTCTAAATCAGGAAAAGGGAACCGTGTTACCCCAAATTTAACGCGATCGAAGCCGCGGGCAAAAGCTAGTATTATTATAAAGGTTTTCAGTTTTTTTTAGCTTTTTTGTTATGTATTGAGATTAAAATTGCTGTTCCTTATTTTACCTATGATTGATAGGCTCACCATACATATATCAACTACTTAATTATTTTTTTTATAAGTTTTGGGTGCTGGTGGTAGGTATTTTAGATAGATAATTTACAACAATCACCAAAGCTGTGCTGCTTCAATTAATTACGTACGTTATTACCCCACCAAATCCGTAAATACCTACCCCATGTCTTAAATCTTTGTTTTTGAAACTTTCTGATAATATGAACTGCTATTGAAATTGAAAGAAAACCTTATTTTAACATAGCAGCCCATTAAACATTTAATTAATTAGAATTTGAGTTTTTGCAATAGTATGAGCATGATTTTAAATTTTCCTAACCTAAATGTTCACAATTACCCCAGTCTCCCCTAACGGTTGTGGCTTTTGTGCAGTTTTAGGTAGGTACGATTTTACGCAGTTGAAGTCGCGGGCAAAAACCAGTAAAAGCAATAAAATTAAATATTTTATTGAACCATCCTCTGCCTGAATAGTTCCACACAAAACAGCGATGCGATGCGATACGACGACGAAGTCACATCGCAGGAACCTAAGATGTGAATTGCTGCGATGCGATTGCGTGCCTCAAAGCATCGGTTTAGATGACCATACAATGTGCGATGCGAATCAATTCACAAATTCTTGCGCTGTGCTTGAGTCTTGTGTTGCATCGCAATTTTGTGTTTCTGTAAAACTTGTGTACACCACGTTTTTTAAACACGCTGTGGACGCGCGTTTTAGGAACGTGCGTCGACGGCGCGCTTTTATCCTATTCTAAGGCTGCGTCTAACTCGCGTGCGTATCACGTCTGTATCGCTACAAACGCGCGTCAATGGCGCGTTTAAAAAACGTGGTGTGTACAGGCCCTATAACAGGACAGTTTTTTTTTTATTATTATTGATAGGCTCGCGTATGACCACCATCTCACCCGATGGCAAGCGATGATGTGGTCGACGATGGAGCACGCTTGCCTAGAAGTAGCCTATTCACTTTTGACTTAAATACCCCTAAGTTGTAGCTAACTGGAAACATTTTTGATTAGAACGTACTAATTGTATACCTAAACTTATCTATAGTTTCACTAGCTGACCCGGCAAACGTTGTTTTGCCATATAAATAATTTCCTAGTAATTTCTAGTGTCATTTTGTCTAAAAAATAAAAAAAAATTTTAGGGGTGGACTACCCCTAACATTTAGGGGGATGAAAAATAGATGTTGGCCGATTCTCATAGATACCGGATAAGCACAAAAAATTTCATCAAAATCGGTCAAGCCGTTTCGGAGGAGTATGGCAACGAAAACTGTGACACGAGAATTTTATATCTATAGTTTCATTTTTCACACTGGCGGTCATGAGATGCTTCTAATGCGACTTTCTTTTTAACGGTTACATATATTAAGTAGATATATATTGCAATAACTAACCGATTCATCATAGCAGATTAAGATGCGGTTCTACCAACCACTGCATTTAAGAGATATTTGTCTTTCGAAAACATCCTTTATTATTTTCGGATAAAACGAGACTACGCAATTCTGTGGCTTACTCGATATTATGTCTAAGTTGCACTTTTAATGCGACTTAAAAATTACGACATTCATCCGCCGTTTCCTCGCGCGTGCGGCAGCCACCTTCGCTAGCATTACTGCTTCGCAGATGAAGGCGATCAGGCGACCGCCTGCCATTCTTCCTCGCTCCGAAACAAGGCCCAGCGTGCGAGGTCGTTGCCCCACGAGGACACGATGGTGCTTTGTCCAAGCGGGGCACACCTCTACCGTATACTCCACCGTGTCCTCCGGGCGGTCCACACAATGGTGGCACCCGGGCGTTTCTTCTGCACAAAAATTGAAATGGTGGTAAAAATAAAATTAGTATACATTGTATTTAGCCATCCTATAGTACATTCTTCGTTGGTATATAGATACTTGTATAGACAAGTACATTGGTAGGTACCTATATTATGTGATCTAGTGCTGATGATACTCTAGAGGCGAGGGAATCGAGTCACGTCGCTAGTGAAAGCTAATGCGGTTGCTGTCTCATGTGTCTTGAAATTGGCTTCCAAGGTAAGAAATTCCTTGCAATATGTAGGTATCTACTAATCACTCTTAGGTAAAAATAGTACATCAGTGGTATGATTTGATACTTTTTTTTTGAAGGTTGTTAATCAAATAATTTCTCCCACTTTAAGTGGAGCGAAAGGGAGTGTCAGAAGTTTGCTGACTAAGATCAACCAGTGTTCCTTGCAAGAGTGTGGGAACGCACAACCCCACACCCCAGCCGCCGCGACAGAAGACGCCCTGGGTGTCGGGTGTCGCAGAGCGATCTCCGGCCACCGTAGGCGCTGGCTCGTGGACGACGAGCAATGGGTAGCTTGTCGTCCGCTCGTCCAGTAGACTGATCCCGAGTCGTCGACGGTGCTTAGTGTACTACGCGCGCCTTAAAGAGATGTCAGCAAACCGTGAGGGCCCATGTAGGGCCGATGCCTGCTGGGGTCACGGGAAGAAGTACAAAAATAATACCCGTGGTCTGCAACAGGCAACTGAAGGAGCAGAGGTGTAGTTTTAGTCAGTAAAAATCTGACACGCCCTCTCGCCCGCCCCAGAGCGCGAGAAGTCATTAGATGATTTCCCACCGTGTTCCTTCCCGTGTGTTACCTTATGCGTTCCAAGGCTGTGGTTTTTTTTTTTTTTTATTCGTTATAAACCAGTGCTTGACTGCGATCCCACCTGATGGTAAGCAGTGATGCAGTGATGCGATGATTCTGTATGATGATATTGAGATTCTGTATGGTGATTCTGTATGAAGTATATATTCTGTATGAAGTGTATATATTTATATGTAGGTTTATCTATAATATAAAAATGAATCGCAAAATGTGTTGGTAAGCGCATAACTCAACAACGCCTGGACCAATTTGGCCAATTCTTTTTTTAAAATGTTCGTTGAAGTTCAAGGATGGTTTTTACGAATATTCGAATAGAGTAGGGTAGAGTAGAGTAGAGTAGGATAGAGTAGTCAGTTGACGGGAGCGAAGCCGCGGGCAAAAGCTAGTATTATATTAAATATTTATGTATGTTTATTTTATGTATATATACATTTGATCCCTTGTTTTCGTATTATTCTTTCCTTTTTTTTTTATGCACCTGCCATGTTTTCTCTTCACCACCCTAGGTTGACTGGTAGAGAATGCCTAAGGCATTAAGTCCGCCTTTGTACCTTTATGTTGCATGAAGTTTTAATAAATAAATAAATAAATGATGATAATGTTGGTACTTTTATGAAGTAGCACATAGGGTCATTTCTTTAGTGTGTAATTCATACTAGGTAATGTGCATAATAAGGATAGAACTTTACGTTCCTTTGTTGGTTATAAGAACATTGACAATGACATTTGTTTATATTCTGATCTTCAGTAAAAATCGTCCAACTAAATAACTATTTTTATTAACTTACCTTAACTTTATTAATTTTTAAACTTTGCCCCACATTAGGAATTACTCCTGTATAGTGTCTAAGTGCGTTCACAAACATGAGAACTCAAATAAACAAGACACCCAGAGCAACCCGACGTACGGCGAGTATCCACCCTTACGTTGTTGAAACACCAACGGTCCGAACTAAGCGATTTGCTTCGTCATTTATACCGCGTACATCGAGGGACTGGAACAATTTGCCTGCTGCTGTCTTCCCGTCCAACTATAATTTAGGTGCCTTCAAGGCTAGAGTGAATAGGCTCTTAATAAACTAGTGCGCTTCACCATCAATGATTGCATCACTGCTTATCATCAGGTGGGATCGCAGTCAAGCACTGGTTTATAGCGAATAAAAAAAAAAAAAAAATTACGGCCTCGTCTAATTCAAAGTGACGAAGAAAAAAAATTTACGTGTAAAAGTGTTTTCGTAAACCTATTTGCAAAATAAATATAATTTATCATTATAATTCACTACCTATCTGTGGGCATACAATTTTTTGTTTCCAACGCGAATCGAACCCGCGACACGCAGCGCAGCAGCCTAACGTTCAACCATTGTACCAACAGTGCCTCAAAATGTTATAATGTTCAAATTCTGCACATATCTCTCCCCCATAAGTGGAAGCTTGGAACATTTTTCCGGTTTCTTATACATTCTTATATTCTATATTGTACATAACATTGATTTTGACAAAGACCACCACCACCACTACTGCTTACCATCAGGTGGGATCGTCAAACACTGGTTTATATCAATTAAAAAAAAAAAAGATAGGACAGCTGATGTACACAGGCGAGCTTAACCCACAATTAAGTCCCCTCTTTGAGGAGTGGCTGGAAAGGCAACACGGCGTCATTACCTTCCGCATGACGCAGGTCCTCACCGGACACGGTAAGTTCGGGAAGTTCCTGCACCGGATTCGTGCGGAAGCGACGCCCGGGTGTCGCCACTGTGTTGACCGACTGGAGGACACGGTGGAGCATACGGTGGAGGTGTGCCCCGCTTGGGCAGAGCAACGCCGCGTCCTCGTGGGGGCGATCGGCGGCGGCGATCTCTCGCGCGCGGACCTTGGTAGAGGCCATGGTCCGGGGCGAGGAGGAGTGGCAGGCGGTCGCCTCCTTCTGCGAAGCAGTAATGCTTGCAAAGGAGGCGGCCGATCGCGTGAGCCAGCGGTCCTCACGCCCCAACCGCCGGAAATCGGGATTCCGATCCCGATTTCCGGCGGTACGAAAGGCAACGAAGGAACAGGAGTGGGTTTTTAGTCAGTAAAAGTCTGACACTATCTCCCGCCCCGCCTAAGAGCGGGGGATGTCATAAGATGATTTTCCCACCGAAAAAAAAACCCGCAATTGGATTTTCCTCTAATTCATAAAATAAAAAACATAACATAATATATTTACATACAGACAGTTCAGTTTTCTTACAGCAAACCTTACCAAGGTTTATACATACATAAGTAAAGAAATTTTATACATAAGGGTAAGTAACTCATAAAAGTGCACAATAAAACGGTTTGTTGCTTTCTCCAGCGACTCCCTCATGAAATTTATTTTCTATGGAAATATTCCTTCCTTCCTGGCATTGTTACTTACGTCACTTAGTGCATAATGTGCGAAGCTCCATGTTCAGTGTATATTATAAGGACTTTCATAATCGCAATGTGGACGGTCGGGTACACCCACGGGCTGGTTGTCTCCGCAGGGCGTGGCAGGACGTTTTCCGAGGAGCTTGAACTTGACTTTCCCTAATGGACGCTAGCCGTCGCGTGTGCATGGCTAACTGCGGCGAACTGGATTTGTGTAACATTATGAAAGAAGAATGAGAGATGAATAAAACAGATGAGATAACTGATCAGTATCATCTCAAGTCATTCTGGGTTTAATCCATAGATTTATAACAACAATGATTGTATGTATTCTTGTACGATGAGATTTAAAAGTAAAACTTACACGAACACATTTGACTATTATTTTGAAGTACTAGCTTTTGTCAGCGGCTTTACCCGTGTGAATGTAAGTAGGTTTTCTTCATACAAACTTTAGACCACGTTTCTTTCTAAACTCAAAATTATTCGTTACATATTTTACATGGGCACTTATAAAACGTCAGAAGTTAGCGCATGGTTCCAATTTCCCTTAGGGTCTGAATTTTGGAAAATCATTTCTTAGTGCTCGCCTACGTCATTAAAGAAAACCTTGTAAAAAATTTCACGTTCCTAGTCCCAGTAGTTTTGGCTGTGCGTCGATATGTCAGTCAGTCAGTTTCTCCTATAAATGTAGATTAATTAATTCAACTTATTCAAGCTTAAAAAGTAAAACATTAACTATGTACTAAGTCCATCTATAGAATTAAATAAGACACACACCGTCTGAGACCTGTCACTCACTTTTTTCGAGTTTGTTTCACAGTTTTTTTGTCCCATTTTTTAAAATACTGCTTCCTCTTAGGTGCTTTTGGGGTAAAGATTTGTAGTCATTTCGGCTGAAGTAGTTTTTAATGCAGAAGTTGAACATTGTCGAGCGAGATTGTGTGGGATGAAGATACATAAAGTGTTTTTCGGTTCTCCTATTAGGAAAATCTCAGTATAACTGAAGACTAGATATATGAAACATCATATCTAGTCTTCAACCAATCGCTCAACCACTGTACCTTAACGTACCGTCGTACGTTGTGGTACAGTGGTTGAGCAATTGGCTGCTATACTGCGTACTACAGGTTTGATGCCCAAACATTACAAATATTTGAATAGCCTATAGATTTATTTATTTAAAATTATGTAAATAACACTATTACAGCTATTAAAGATGGTTGTTCCGAGTACGGGAGTTTATATATGTGTGTGAGCGCTCCCACAATAGCTACAGGAGTAAATTCATAGTGAAGAGCAAAAGCTTTTTCAATACTCGAAAACCCGCTCTTATCCCACCGCAAACTTTACATTGTATTTCTACATTCGTCGTATTGAGCCCGGACTCTCCGCGGCCCCCGCCGGTCCGCCGCCGTCCCGAGCTTATATAGGATGCTGCGGCTGCGCTCATCTCACTTTCATTGCGCCAGTGTCGGGGGTACAGCAGACAAGTTCCAATGGTGTGACACAATACGAGGACTTTAAGGTAAGTGCTTTTGTTGTTTATAAATTTTTACGGAAGAGCAAGCTGAAATGGGTCATGTCATGTAGGTAAAGTATGTAGAGACCTTTCTCGGGTCTGCACTGTCCGGATCCATATCCGAGGGAAAATGCGGAAAGTATTAGTAACATCCGGTTTTGATAATGATTTTTCGTAAATAGACGTAATGCCTAAGTACCTACTTTCTTATATCCTGCCCTGGATGAGAAATCTTATTTATGTGTGTGGAGGGTGGGTAATGTGTGTTTATGTCTATTAGTTTTCCTGTTTTCTTTAGATGTGACAAACATTGCCATCTCCGCTTGAGGTCCTGAATACAACATAAAGATTTTCTCAACACTGGAAAACAATTTCTTATTCCCAGCGCTTTTAGTCTCGCAATGTAGTGTATTTCACACTCTAGTGGAAAAGTGGTCACAGGTCATCAGCACCTATGAAAATCAAGCAAAAACAAGCAAGCAAGGCGTGGGGAAAAAAAATCCGTTGCTCGCAATAATTTTTGACTAAGTATGTATTGTTTGTAAAATTTTATTTATTTTTCGAGTATGTGTTTCAAAAAAGGCCATACACGTGGGCATCCGTAATTGCAGTATCTCTCAAAACTAACTGTATAAAATACTAGCTGTCCCGGCAAACTTCGTACCGCCAATAGTAAGGATAACGCCTTCTAATGGCAGCATAAATAACCATTTTATAATGACATTTTAATTAGAGATGGCGTTGTATTCGATTTTTTTTTTCGTAAGTTTTTCCATATTTTCTGACCGTTTAAACCTTCCCTGGACTATCACGAATATTTCAAGACCAAAATTAGCCAAATCGGTCCAGCCGTTCTCGAGTTTTAGCGAGACTAACGAACAGCTATTTATTTTTACATATATAGATAGATACCTACACTAAAATATAGGAGTTTAACTAAAGCATTACACATACAAGCCTTTACCTGCCAAATGAAGATACTTAATAACTCTTTTGACTTTCCCTATTACGGTGAGGATGGGAATCAATAAAAAAGTTTTTATTTTTACTACCGCATTTTGTAGCTGTTCTGTATCCTGTAAAGTGAAAAGCATGTACATAATACTCAGAAGAACCGGTTTGCAGTCATATAAGTACGTATCTTCAAAAAGAATGACAAATTACATTTTGGGGAAAGTGCAAAAAATCGTTTTTTCAAAGAACTCAAGTTTTATTTATTTAGTTTTGTTCTTTTTCTCATCATTATGTCACTAACATAGTTATATAAGTTTATTTTTTGTTGCTATCAGTCCACTCCACAACAAACACTCAAGGTCCAGGACATCAGAGTCCAGAAGCCCTCGCGGTAGGGCTTCTTCAAATCAGCCATGTAAAAATAAGTAAAGTTCAATTATTTTTTGTGGGGCATTAAAGCGTCTGACAAAAGTTTTGGCCCATGGAAAGTATCTGACACTTATGGATACTACTTTAAAATAATATTCTACAAAACATATATAAAAATCATCAATGTAAAAATAAGTGAAGTAACTCTTATTTTTAGTTCCCTTTCTCACCTGGTACCTGCCCAAGTTCCCCAAGGAGGAGCTCCACAAGCACACAGGTATTTAAAACACATGAGACGCTACTGAGAACCTAGGGTTTCATCCATGTGAAAATAAGTTATGTTTTATCACTTTGGGATCTTATTCTAATAGGTGCCAAGGTAACATAACATGCACATGTGAAAAAATTAAAATGAGTGCGTACAGTAAGTAAGGAGTGGAATTCCCTGCCGGAGTCTGTGTTTTCTGATAGCTATAACCTAGGGGTCTTTAAGTCAAGAGTGAATAGGTTACATCTAGGCAAGCGTGCATCATCGTCGGCCACATCATCGCTTTCCATCAGGTGAAATAGTGGTCAAAGTGGTCAAACGAGCATAATATAAAAAAAACCGGGCAAGTGCGAGTCAGACTCGTGCACTGAGTGTGCCGTATAAACTTATCTATGAAAACAGTTCAATTCCGGAATTAATTTCCGAAGATATTTCCGAATATCTTCGGAAATCTTATTTCAGGATTCTAGGTCAATGGGAAGTACCCTATGAATTTTGATTCCCTTGAAAATGTCGAAATATACGTTTTTTGTGACATAAACGGCCGTATCTTGTTTTTTAGTTAATTCGGAAGTTTGATTTTTTCACAGCTTCAAGGGATTGGAGACCTGTCAAAGTATCGACTTGAAATTAAAACCATATACTGGTTTTAATTTCAAGTCGATACTTTTACGTTTCCCGAGATAAAGGGTCTTGACAGACAGACAGACAGGCAACAAAGTGATCCTATAAGGGTTTCGTTTTTTTCCTTTTGAGGTACGGAACCCTAAAAATGTGAGTTATAAATACTCGTATGATGCATTTACCTTGCATGGTAGGTACCCACATTACCTACCTATCCCTTAAAGACAACCAGGATTTATAGAAATGTATCTAAAGATTTTTTCTTGTACCTACTAATATTTAACAAATGAAATGTATGGTTTGCCTTCAGATGCAGTGGCTAGCGACGCGTACGTGTGTCCTGCTGGCGGTGTTCGTATACGGTGGAGGTGGAGTTACTAAGACATCTGGTACGTACGTAGGAGTTTGGATATTTATCCAAAAGATGGAATTGTGATGGCCCAACATGTTGGTCAGCATACACCACAAGCTGGCGAAACCTGGCTGAACTTATTGAGTTATATAGGAATCAGCAGATGCCTATAAAAATATTTTTTATCCATTCGAGATTTATTTGACTGGCCTGTTGGTGTAGTGGTTAGTGGCCCTGACTGCTTTACCGGAGGTCGTGGGTTTGATTCCCACCCAGGACAAATGTTTGTGTGATGAGCACAATCATTTGTGCTTATTAATTATTTATTTATATATACTTTATTGTACACTAAGATAATAAATGATACATATGAGCCTTATATCAAAAAACATACAATTGGCGGCCTTATCGCATTCCGCGATCTCTTCCAGGCAACCTGGTATGGAAAGAGATTGTCTGGACAAAAATGGGGTTGCACTTGGTGCATTGGAGAGTAAAAAAAAAAAGAAACAAAGTACATACATAATCACTAAAATACATACATACTAAATAATTAATTATTATTTATTTATTACTTTAATAATAAACATTTTATTTTCAGGCATCAGACGCCCTTAGAAAAAATAAATAAAATAATCTTAAACAATAATAAACTAATCCATATTACAAAAACTAAACTTATTTAATTACTTTTTTTATTAATTAAGGCCATGGTTGGCGCAGTGGTTGAACGATCGGCTGCTGCCCTGCGGGTAGTGGGTTCGATTCCCGCCTGGAACAAATTTTTGTATATCCTACAAATACGTGTTCCGGATCTGAGCGTCTTGTGTATGTGAGTTTACGTGTTTTTGCATCCACGATACAAGAGTAATTCCTAGTGCGAGGCAACGTATTTTTTAAAAAACCTTGCCTCGCACTAGGGCACAAAAAAATAAAATAAAAATTTTACGCTCACACTGAAAAGAGTTTGTATTCAAACGGCTAGGGTCAGCTTAGGCAAACTTATCATACTACAGAAGGTACCAACAATAGACCACGATGTGGAACTATCGATAGTCTACGCCATCATAGACAATTTATCGATAGTGAACACGGGTCTTTTGAGCATAGTAGTTCTATAAGGCTTCCCGCAAGGCGGTCCGATAACCTGGTAAGTGTCGCGGGAATACGATGAATGCGAGACGCACAGGATCGGTCATTATGGCAACACTTGAGGGAGGCCTATGTCCAGCAGTGGACATCTTTCGGCTGAAATGATGATCATAATGGTAAGTTCTGTAACTACTATACTCAAAAGACTCGTGTTCACTTTTATTTCATGTTTCTCTCTCCCTCTCTGCACTCAGTCACTTTTCTGTCTCAAATCGTGATTCTTCATAATAGTTTGAACCGGAAATTGAATAAGACAATTACTTGGTCGGCAGAGCACCAAGTAGTACTCCCTTTCTCTCGGTGGCTGTAATTAAGTAGTTAGGGAAAAGTCACGATTCATTCGCTGTGACATAACTGTCAAGGGAAAGGGCAGCATCTAACTTAGAATAAGAAAGAATAACTTTAATGAAAAACATTCTACTGTGGCACAGGTTCGTACAATATAAGTTTGCAAATAAGCAAATTCTTTAGGTAGGTTATCTGTAGTGTCTGTACAAATATTTGTTCCGTGAGGGATTCGAATCCGCGATACGCAGCAGAGTAGCTAATTGCTCAATCACCGCGCCACGGGTTTCGATGAACAGTCCGTCTCGTAAATGCAAACAAAAAGACCTTTCATCAATTTATGGCATTAAACTCAATACTCGTAATTTAGACTGGTGTTGGAGTTCACCATGTGACCTTTGCCTCACCAACTTTACCGCTTACAATTTCTCTCACAAAATTAATCATGTAACTGATGACTCGACAACTTTGCCATTTGTACAAATTTGAGTTTTGTAAGCGATATGTTCGAAAGTGACAATGTGTGGACATTGGTGTGGAACAGTTTTATGTCATTTCACTTGTGTACTCGTACTTTCGTGAAGTAGATACCGGTTGTGAAGCATTACTGTTCTTTTATTTCACCTCACCTAGAGATCACACTTTATTGCAACTTTCTTAAGCGATGAATCTACAGCTTTCGATAGGATGAGCTGCATGTAAATGTACCATGGTAGATCAATTATTCTCGATGATGTATAAAATTTAATGATCACTTTTCACTCGGTACAGTTCAGTAACACTATTTTGGTTACATTTGGTTCTATCGAAATGGTTTTACTGTTTTACTTGTCAAGTCGATGACATGCAGTCGAAGACATAATATTCTGGGACCTTACCATGGGGTGTTAAAATGTCAAGCGTGCGAGTGTGGGATGAACCTATACACCCTATATAGTTCCATCCCTTTAACCGTTCAGTTAAAGTAGTCAAATGAATCGCGGTAAGTGGCCGTGGTAAGGCATCGGATCTGTACTGACCATCAAGTCATTTAACTCTTATATGTCTTTACAGGAATTGAACAATTTTGGACAGACGACTACAAGATTTTCGAACAAGTTTACGGTAAAACTTCAGATAGAGACTTATACGGGGAAACTCTACCACCGAGCATAATCTTCGGCACAGATCATAAGAAGCAAGCATCACAGAAGAATGAGCGATATCTTCTAAATCTCGATGAAGATTCGGAGGAACTCGAAACATTGAACTTCGGAGATCAATACAAAAATTTATTGAGCAAACAAACTTTAAAACTCATAAGCAAAAAGAAACCAGCAACATCTTCAATCAACTTCGTTAGCTACTCAGACTTCAAACCAATAAGTCAAAGCAACGATCCAGAAACATACAGCTATCTGAAACATTTAGAAGAACTTAATAAAGAAGATAAGTACAGCTTTCCTGAAACAGTGGGAGGATTCAAACCTTACTTGAATTATTTGAAACCAGCGATTAATAAGCCAGAAGAAACTGAAGCTTATAAAAGTATCCAAGAGATTTTAGAAGCTCACGAAGCAAATAAAGAAAATAGTGATAAAAATGAAGAAGATAATATGAAGTATCTTAATTATGGAAAAAGCAAGAGGAAGAAACCTCCACGGGTATACAACGATGTGTCTAAGCCTAGATGCGTCTCTGGCAGATGTAGGAAGAGGGGAGCAGGGTCATATCGCTTGCGGAGTAGGCCTCGCGTGAGAGGATTGAAGACAGTATTTGTTGTTTAATCTTAATCTTTGTTGTTATGTAGGTTTAACTGTTGAATTTGGCTAACGAAGGATGATCGTCAATGGAATTGCATTTGGAATTCTTTTGATATTACTAAAGACATCTATCTGTTGTTGTTGTGTGTTTTCTGTTATCGTTGACTTTAGCACATTAGTTGTTATCCCACCTAGCATTTAATGATTTTAGATTGATTTTTGTTTGAACCTTCTTGTTAGTTAATTACGCAGTACCTAGTTCGTTGAATATGTTTTCCATATTGTTTGGATCAACATCTCTAGAGTTAACCTAAGTGTTGAGTTAGTTAAATTATTGTTGTTGTTTTTGATTTTACTATAGATACTTTAAGTAAAAATATATTTCTTTTTAAATTATAAATCTTTTAAAAAGTTCTTAATATATTTTAAAAATTCTATTTTTTTTTAAATGTCATATTTGAAGATGTTAATCAGATAGTGAAAGTTTCGTGAATTAAAAAATTATTTAGATTTTAACAATATTTAATACTTACTTACAAATTAAAGAAACAATCTTACTTATTACGTTATATAACCCTTTTCAATCCCAATTTCTAAATTAAAATTAGCTGAAAAGATTACTATATTTTCACTCATAGACTTGCTTTCCAAGGACAATTCAATAAATAAAGCACCAGGTGCCTTGCCCTTACCATGGCAGGCCAGGCATTGAAGAAGAGGATAGATGAAATTATCTCATAAATAAACAACAATTGTGCGTCCTCTACTGTTGTTTAAATAAAAGACAATCTCGAAAAGGAAATATTAGAATAATTTATAAATTAATTTTAATTCATCATGCACAATAAACATTTTAATAGAAAAGTATTAAATTAGAAAAATCTAGTTCTAGAATTAGATAATTGTAAGTCTTAGTAATGGCTTGTTTGCATTATATCTTCAGTATTCTGAGATAGACGATGTTATTTTAAACTTGTCTCTCTGTTTTTTAATCTAAATCTAATGCATCATGCAATTTTGGATATTTTCAGCGATGGTATTCATGAATAAGCGAGTGATTTTGTTCTTATTTAACGCTGGCATTGCGCTCAGTACAAAATTGGCAAGACATAATTATCATTTGTACTTTAAACTATTTCGCTGACCACACTCAACTCAAAGAGTCAATGTAAAGATACGGATGCGAAATAGCGACACTAACAATTTACAACAATCTAAGATTCCGATTTTCGGAATCTTAGATTGTTGTAGATTGTTAGTGTCTTATGAAGTGCCAAGGTATGTGCTTAGCGCACTGCAACGGTATGACCATCTTTTCCCACTTATTAGTGATCTGCATCATCGCCAAACAATTCATCAGTATCTAAAAGTTAATAGATAAAGTTAGGGTTGGTTTCACTCTGCCTGCCATTAGCAACTGGATTGGCAAGGCTCCTGGTCTTCATTTTACTGTCCTGGATGCTCTGTAGCAGGAATGATGGAGAGTTGCTCGCCCTCTGCTGCCTGCTGTCGAGTTCTCGCGTGAGCTCATCTACGAAGTGGGGGGCACTCTGCCTTTCATCGAAAAGACTAGTAGGAGTATGTCTGTCTTCATGTCTCCTGTCTACCAACTGCCCACCCGTCTGCCTGAAAGAATACGGGGATTAGTAATAGGTTATGTGGAATAGTTTCTTGGAAGAACCGAGGTTAGTGGCTTTCAACGTCAGGGTGGTCAGGCTTTTGTGAGATTGTTCGAAAGAGTTATTGTGGATCTGGATCGCAAAGGACAACTGAAGGAACATGGGTGCGGTTTAGTCAATAAAAGTCTGACAATGCCGCTCGATCCACCCAGAGCGGGAGGAACACCTCAAGAAAAGTCAGTCAGGTTTGCCAAGCATTAAATTCTCAACTAGTCATTCGTTGCATCTGCGCTCCCGTATGTACTGACGATGGGAAGTATGCTCATTTCAGCAAAGCCTGTGTCATTCAGCAGCATTAGCCAGTCAGTTGTCAACAATTTTCCTGATCGAATCATTTCTTCCAGAGATTATTTCTTGCTACCATATTTATAAACAACAGTTACAAATAAATATTTTCTTTCTATACTATTTTTTTTAATTGAAAAGATATTTTGTATTTTTGATTGTAATGTAAAAATAAACTCAAAAAAAACTGCACCCAGTTTAAAAAATATTTATTTAATAGAAAGCTACTTTCTCACTGAGTGACATAGGCATTTACCTAAAGGTTTTTTTTTACTTTTACGCAGACGACTGACGAAGCCACTGGAGAATGCTATCATTACTTAAAACTATAATGATCCTGAGTGATCTAAAATCTTAAAATAACAGTCAGACAGTTAGTCATACTTAAGAGGGTCCTTTTCCACTCGCCCTTCGCCAACATCGAGCATGGTTTAAAAGCTTGTTGCTTCATCTAACGTAATCCAACGCGATGTTTGATAATGAGGCAATGCAAAAAAGAGAGATAACGCCTTAAAACTCTGTTGGCATTCGATAATTCCGTAATTTATTCGAATATTTCACAAAACTTATTCCAGGAAATACGTGTTTTTTTATAAATCCTTAAAAGTTTTTCAGAAAAATTGTCATCATTTAGAATCTCGATTAAATCTACAAGGCAAGGCAAGGTATTGAAGTACTTTTTTAATATATGAGTACATTATGGAGCTTCAAAATTCTAAAATCTTTACTAGATTAATTTTACACAAATTTATGTTTAGATTTCTATAGAAGCCTAAATAATATCCACAAGATAGCTATGTATCTAAAATATCTAGAGAAAAATGTGTAATAACATCATAATCACGTAAGAGCGGTTGTATGAAAATGGACCTCGAAAAGGACGCTCTTAAGACTAATATTTGGAATATATTTGCCTTATCAACGAAGGAATGTAGATAATCTTTACAGATACGGTATGAAAGGTGACTTATTAAGCAGAACAGTTAATGACGTATTATATACTAAATATAAATGATGTCACGTTATTGAAAGCAGGTGAATGTTGTTAAAGTAAGATAAGAACTTACTTAAGTATATTTATTGGTTTAGATAACAGACAAATTAAAAAACAAAGCTTGTGTAAAAGAAATAACGAGCGAAGTGTTTAAAAATACTAACTGCTGGACAACGATTTGGTTTTGTAAATTTAATTATAATCATTTTATTTATTATTATTATTATTTTTATATTTTTTTACATGGAAATAAAAAAATAAAAAAATATATTTTATTATTTCCATGTTACTACAAATTACATAAAAATATACATCAAAATTAAATTTATATTAAAATAAAATCATAGTTATTAGGTTAAAATTGATTTGGTTTTATTAAATATTTTAGAATTTCATGTCAATGATGTCTTTCTTGTTGTCAATTTGTGAATTTGTCATGGTCGCCCTCAGTTTAATGAAAATGCAGAAATATAGATGAGCTAGTTATTAGTACCTTTGTGCCTTTTTAGAACAAATCAATAGTAAAGTGAGATAGAATGCCTTACGGTTTTTCCATGAGGATAATCTTAGCAGTAGCCCTAGTTACTATTAGCATTAAAAGTAGCCATAGGACTCGAAAATAACTGGCAAAATATGGGTGTAACAACTTACTAAGAGAAAGAACTACTATAATATATTTTTATTTGGCACACACGAAAAATGGGCGTTATCTACAAACAAAAATAACAAATAAAATATCTATTCCCGTTTATTAATTTCAATGTTCAGGAAAAATTCATGACGAATAGCCTAGATAGGCTATAATTATAACATCACTCTACAACCCACGGAAGTTAAACCGCAGGGGACAACTCATTAGCAATCCAACATATATTACAACACTTTGTGATATGTTAGAAAGGGAGACTGCTGAGATGACGACTGAGTTGAGAGTACTAGACAACTGATAAGTATACTTATATATTTCTAAATACATACACATTATAGATAAATTACATCCAGACACAGAACAAATGATTGTGCTCATCATACAAACATTTGTTGGAAATCGAACCCACGACCTCCGGCATAGCATTCAGGGCCACTAACTATAAACCAATAAGCCAGTATAGAAGGAGAAGACCGACCGACCCCAAATAAACGCGTATCGACAAGATGTGGATGGAGGGAGAGGGAGCGGAAAGCCTAAGAAAGGATAGAGGAATTGTGTGAGAAGTACTATAAAAGAAAAGGGAGTCAGTGACAGTGCGAGGGTTGACAGAATGGAAGAATAAAACGTGTTGCGCCGACCTCAACTAATATGGAACAAAGGCAGGTAGATTATGATACCGTTCAAGCGTGAAGAAGTGACAACATACACAAACACACACACACACACACACACACCATTACGAACACATAAGAATACTCCTCCCAATAGAGAGGTTTTCAGCCCTACGATCAGAAGAAGACCCAAACCAGTCTGTGCCAGAGTTTGTAACAATACGACCTTCGCACGTCGGTATAACCGCTATTTAAGCGCATTAATCTGTAACAAACTCCACAATAAACTGGACATACACAATTTAAACAAGTTCCAATGTAAGTCCAAAGTTAAAGAATTTCTGCTTACCCTCAATTATGATGTTACGGAAGAATTTATTAAACCCTAACCAGTTTGGCATTCACACACACACACAAGTACAATACACATGACATAAAAATCCCCCTTTCCTTCAGTTTATTTTTTGCATTTTTCCTCTACTAGTTCCCAAATTGTACTAGTTTAGTTTTATTTTTTATTTTTTCTTATATAAGTGCACATTGCGTATCTAAACCTTGTCACTACAGAACGGACGGATGGATGACCCCTGTAACACAGGTTTACCTAGCGCAGGGGTCATTGATCATTGATCATTTATCTTGTACCTCGCCAATTGTACCTTAAATTAAGTGTCACCTGTAATTGTGTACTTTTTGAAAATAAATTATTATTATTATACTCACAAACTTTCGCCTTTATAATATTAGTGAGACAAATAGAGAATAATTATTGGTGTATGGGCTGGAGTTTACTGGTTGTGTTATGTTATGTTAGGTCGAGTATACACGTACCGCTCATCGCGCCTGCCACCCTCCACGTCTTCACTGCTCACGTACATGGAGTACCCTCGCCGGGACAGCTCTTCATCCGGCGCCAGCACAGGTTTGGAGAAGGCATGGTTCTTGTCGTTGGGGTCCAGTTTTAGCTTTCTGAAATAAGTAGGTTTGAGGGTTAGATTCCATCGTGAAGCCAGACATTTGTTGGTTTGGTGTGTTTATAGAAAAAAAAGCATGTTTATTTTGTTGTCTTGTTACATTAAAAGGAACACAGTACGTAAAGTGCGGTCTCTCTCGCACTGCATACAAAAAAAAGAGATGCACAAAGATGCCTTAGGCATTTTCTACCAGTCGACATTGGGGTGGTGCAGAAATATAACATGGTAGGTGCAACATAATGGTAAACTAGATAAGAAATACAATAATAAATATATACTTAGATACAATACATACAAATTAACAATGTTATTATGAAAAACTAATACAATAAATCAACGCTGTGATGGTTACACCAACATATATTTATTCTCTCTTATTATTTTTTCTGATTCTATATTTGAATGCAATGAATTATAAATTTTTGCGTATTATAAAATTCACGATTATTTGTTGTAGTCCCCTTAATGAAAACCAATGTTGTTTATCGACTTAATGTTATCATATCCTTACACACGGACTCACGGAGAATCTTATAGTAAGTACTAACACTTCAGATTCACGTTCTGAGTATTAGTCCTATTGTTATTTCTTGTGTAAGACGTGACCAATCGTGAGAGGTCTCCTGACTACTTACCTTTAACCAAGCCTACTCATTCTCATGGTTAGATGAATAAGAAAGACTGACTGAGTACTATAATACTGATACAGCTCTTAGCTTGAATCCCTCTGTTTAAAAACAAGACTTTACATTGTGTATGGGCCAATATCCTTACTTCACGGTCCTTATAACATGCTTACACCAGTCCATGCTGTTTCTACTGTTGGGAATCAGGACTTTTCACGGAGAGGAGTTGGCTATTATTCACTAGGTGAACCCCCATAGATAATTTTGTATAATACAATATTCATCATCATCATCATCATCATTTCAGCCGAAAGACGTCCACTGTTGGACATAAGCCTCCCTCAAGCGTCGCCACAACGACCGATCCTGTGCTTCTCGCATCCACCGCACTCCCGCGACCCTCACCAGGTCGTCGGTCCACCTTGTGGGAGGCCTTTCAACGCTGCGTCTTCCAGTGCGCGGTCGCCATTATAGAACCTTTCGGCCCCATCGACCATCCGTTCATTCTTTATGCGATCACGCAAGGAAACTCCGAGCATAGCCCTTTCCATTGCCCTTTGGGTGACTGTAAGCCTTCTGATGTATTATTATTATTAGCCCGTATTGTTCCACTGTTGGGCAAAGACCTCCTTCCAATCCTTCCAATGATCACGATTCCGCTTCCTGTTTCTCGTTCTTAAAGAAGACATCTAGTAGGTCATGTCGTCATTTCCTTTGTGGTCTGCCGCGGCCCCGTGTCGCTGTCTGGGCACCAATCCTGTGTTTTACGGGCTCACAGCTCGTTTGACATGCGGTAGACATATCCTGCCCAGCTTCATTAAAGTTGAGCTGCTTTTGGACCAAATCAACAATTTATATTTTGGAGCGCAGTGTAGTGTTTTTATGTTTGTATCTATTGTTCCATTTCTGGCTCTCTTTTAGCAGAAGTTGACGTAGAAGTATGAGTTAGGTAAAGCATACGTACTGTATCCTCATCCGACCTGTAGCCTGCATCTCTGCGACCTTCTTCCGAAGATTTCGCACCTGTATGAAGAGCACGATGGCCACGATAAGCACCGCTAGCCATGCGCAAGCGAAAACGCTCGCTATTATGATGATCTGGGTCTCTACGTCCTGGAGAAGAGAATACGTACGGGTTGATTACTGTTTCATTTGATCTGTGGGTTTGATTCAGTTTGAAACAAGAAAATGTGTTGCATTGAACTTAATTAATACGCTTTAAGTTTGCAAGATGAAGCTGTTGATAGTTTGAATTTGGAAAAGAACAAGATTATTTGTTAAATGTGTTTGGATTTCTGAATTTTAAATGTTAGTTATAGATTATTTGTTAAATGTGTTTGGATTTCTGTATTTTAAATGTTACTTATTTTTTTTTAATTCTTAGTACACACTACTTAAAAAAATAAAAATAGAACAGCAGATTCAGACGAGCTCAACCCAGAAACTAAAAGACAACAACAAACCATGATATAGGATAACACAAACTAAAATAAATAAGTCCCTAGATAATAAAGGTCAAATTTAATTGAAAATGGCCTAGTGGTTATGTTACATTTGATGGTTAGATACAGTAAGTAGTACATATACTTAGAATGTTGTACCTTGCACTCGTAAAAATATACAAATATTAAATTAAACGCTTGAAAAAAAGTTATTCGTAAAATTTAATTTTTACGTTAGGTTAGAAGCCCCAGTTAATTGCTTTGAATCAGGACGTTGCTATTTTGAAAATGGTTTTCCATAAAAATCTCTTATATTAACTCAGATCTCTTTCGGATCTCATTGGAAACTTACCATAGTTTATAAATCAACAGCAATATCACTCGAGAGCACTCAAAAACTAATAAACATTGTAAAATGTAACAAAAACAAGAAACTTCAAACACACAATACAAACACTTGCAGTAATTAGTGAGGACTGACAGCGACGAATTAAAACGAGGGTAGATAAAGAAGTGGGTGAATGATTGTGGATTTGTCTTAAAGATAATGGGTACTTACGGAATTAAAGACGACGTATAATTTCTTTCGTTAGTGAGTAGATATGGCAAGAATTTCAATACAGTTTTGAGTATGAATGTGGAAACGTGGATGAAAGAAAGTATAAATCTTGTAACAAAATAGACGCACATTCTGAAAGTAAAGTATTCAGAATCTTATAAAAATAGGTAATTTTTTATCCTAAAATGGTCAAGTAAGTATTAATTTACGATAGAAAAATTGCCCATTTCGATAAATTCTTGATAAATCTTTTTTGGATCTAGCGTGTTTGTGTGTGCCTGAGTAGATACCAATACCGATGCACTACAAATGTAGTGCGTCGATGCCCATATACAGCAACAAAAAAAAAAAAAATAGAAACAAAGAATATTTTTTTTTTTAAAAAAAAACAGTAGCTGAATGTATTTAAGTAAAAATTCAGTACTTAAATTACTATTGATTTAATTTTTTTGGGTGTTTAAGTTTGTTCATTATTCCAAATACATGTTTTATTCATATATTTATTAAATACAAATATATCATCATTATGTCGTGTTATAACACGACAAATTAAAAGTAACAAAAGAGAAAATAATAACGAAGAAATACAAAAATGAGCAGTACAATATTATAACTTTAAAGTCTCGAAAGATTTTGGAAAAGTAAAGGAAGATCAAATAACCACTGAATGGATTGTGATAATGATGATGTGACTAGAAAGGGAGTTAAGACGGCATACTGCGCTAAACTGCTGCCGAAGATGATGATATCATTAGTTTGGTGAATGAAATTCTCTAACAAGTCTCACGTTCTTATTAAGAAAGAAGATTATTTACAGTCAGTAAACAAACATTTCAGACCTAGATAAAACATTTTCATCTAAGCTTCCGTCGATAACGAATCGATATCTCGCCTCGTCACGAATTTTATCACTTATCTCAAAATTGTATGAAATTCCGATATTATTTCTATCTCGATTGGAAGAAGCGGCATGCCCTTTTCTCTCAGCAATAAAATGGTTTTATTAATTTATTCACATTTGTTCGATTTAATCAGTAAATATATTTGTATGTTGCGAAATCGATATATTTATTTGTCGGAAGATTATCTTTTATCAGAAAATAAAGTTATTGACGAAATGAATGACGATAACATTGATGCGGAATAAGCGCAAAAAGAAAAGATCTCTGGTTTTGAACATAGAAAATTATTAAACCAGATTAATTAAAGTAGTCAATAAATATAAACACGTAATATAGACATACCATACCCATACTTAGCTAAAGAAAATACAAGTTAAAGTAAAAGTACGTCATACATATCGTTACGTCTGTTTGCACACTTAGTTGTTGATACAGATGACGCTGAACATAATAATAAAAATAACATAATGAGTAATCGAGTCATTGCAGTGAGTAAGGCAACAGTTTCTGTCACTTGATCAGAACAGTACCTCGACTATCTTCATTAGTATGAATCGTTATTAGGGAACTCCGCAGTTGTTGATCAAGGTTATACCATTGATACGCATGAATCATCCTTGGAAAGGAGGAATGTTTGAATCTGTCAATGAAAGTTGACAACTTATCAATTATGCCCGTAGTTAAGTTGACTTTATATACAAGTGTTTCTCTTTTGGACTAAAATCTATTCGGAGTTAAAGTTAAACAACAAAAAGGTAAAACTGGATTATAGTTAGCCCTTTTCATTGTTAGATCAATGATGATGTTTAGACTGATCAAAAGAAAACTAATCACATGAGCTTCACATCCCGATTCATAATATCTAATGATCTTTTTATAAGGTCATTACAACACAAATTATTTTCAAATACAGTACGTACCATATTTTAAGTTTTTGGAAGAAACATCGTTGAGCTGCGCTGCCGGTGATGGCTGTGTGCACACTGACCGTTATCACTGGCAATCACTGATAAGCCCGACCATCCAACTTATCGCCTATTCTTTTTGTTGTACGAATATTATTAACATGCTCTGGTGGAACTTGAGTGCGATCTGGCAATAGAATATAGATTTTGAAAGTGAAATTTGTTGGGATGTAACCCACGCAGATTTTGAAAGATTATTTCTGTGAGTGGTCTTTGACCGTCTCATAATTGAATTGCTTGTGTAAACAAATTGGCAATTGTATTGCTGCAACTGTAATATACTAAAATACGACTGTCGTTCTGTTTTTTTTATTGGGTGAGAAATCATCAAATAGCTTTTCTGGGTGTAGAGAGAGGTCAGACTTTTACTCATTAAAGCCCACCCGAATCCGTTATACGTTCCAAGGCTTCTTGATCGTCTTCCAAGTACCATAAACAATCTGGCTAAATTGAGTATCATAGAAAAAAGAAACCAGTGTGTTCTTCATGCTCAAGAACCTGCACCAACTAGGATCTAAAATGTGGCAATGACCGAGCAGTTTAAGTAGTAGGGAAAATATTGATCAGATTTGAATGTTCGGTTGTCAATCGACACGCAAAGAAAAATAAAAGTAAAAATGATAATAAAGTAGAAGTATATCTATAAGCAGTGGAATTTCTATTAAATAGTTATCAATATCCTATTCACAGCTAACAAAATATGTAGGTGTCGAAACAGAACTATGCGGTATCTACATTTAGATCAATCAGATATGATCACAAATACTTTATCAAACAATGGCGTATTAAAATTTATAGATTTCAGTCATTGTTAGGTAGGAGAATATTAGTAAGAATTTAAAGGAATATGTATCTATAATATAAAAATGAATCGCAAAATGTGTTGGTAAGCGCATAACTCAACAACGCCTGGACCAATTTGGCCAATTCTTTTTTTAAAATGTTCGTTGAAGTTCAAGGATGGTTTTTACGGCGAGAAAAATTCGAATAGAGTAGGGTAGAGTAGGGTAGAGTAGGGTAGAGTAGGGTAGAGTAGGGTAGAGTAGGGTATAGTAGAGTTGAGTAGGGTAGAGTAGGGTAGAGTAGGGTAAAGTAGGGTAGAGTAGGGTAGAGTAGGGTAGAGTAGGGTAGAGTAGGGTAGAGTAGGGTAGAGTAGGGTAGAGTAGAGTAGGATAGAGTAGGATAGAGTAGGGTAAAGTAGGGTAGAGTAGGGTAGAGTAGGGTAGAGTAGGGTAGAGTAGGGTAGAGTAGGGTAGAGTAGGGTAAAGTAGGGTAGAGTAGGGTAGAGTAGGGTAGAGTAGGGTAGAGTAGGGTAGAGTAGGGTAGAGTAGTCAGTTGACGGGAGCGAAGCCGCGGGCAAAAGCTAGTAAACAATAAAAATGGAAACATCATATAGCAAATAATTGTAATCATTTAAAAAAATTGTAGCTGATTGTGATACGTTTGGGATTTATCTCCATTCACTTATTAAACATCTACTTTCGTAAAGTAATCATGAAAACATGAACTCAAAACAAATCATGTAATTAGTTATTAAAAAACCTACTTCTCAACATAAATTACTTCAATTTATTAAAGAACTAGCTGACCCGGCGAACTTCGTATTGCCTAACAGTCAATGAATGTAGTACCCATATCTTTCGATATAGTCAACCGATTGCGATGAAACAAAGCCTAAGTAATATATCAAGCTACATACTATTTTAATGTATAAAAGTTATCAACATCGATTTCGTACATTTTACGAGACGCGCGCACAACTAAAAACTTCGACAGATTTATTATATGTATAGATTACGTAAACAATTTTACGTTAGGAACCTAAAAGTGACCCATTCACTAGCTTTATAGATAGATGCTCGAAAGTAGGGAACATGGTGTCACGCAGGGTACTATCATGAGGCCAACAGTGTACCTAATACTTGATTTATTTTAGCCACACCTTAATTTGTCCAGAGCAGTGGTGACCGAGTGGTAACAGTCCTGACTTACGACTTGCAGGTCGCGGGTTCAAACCCAGCCAGGCGCATTACTTTGTGTAATTTATTTCATCACCACTGCTCTCAAAACGCTGAAGGAAAACATTGTGAGGAAACCGGCATGTCCTAGAACTAAAAATTCGAAAACATGTGTCATTCACCAATCTGCAATGGGCCCGCGTGGTGGATTATGGCCCATTCTCTCTCCTAGAGAGGAGGCCTGAGTCCCAGCAGTGGGAACATTAAAAGGCTGATTATGTTATGCTTATGCTTAATTTGTATAGCTGACTGCGAAATTCGTACAGTGTGAAGTATGAAATAGAAGCTTCATTATCTATTTAAATAGATGAACGTAATAGTTATCTTTATTAGCACTAGAAATTCCTGCATCCGTATGAGTAATTTAATAAGATAGTGTGCTTTAAAGAGGTTAGATTTTAAGTGGTTACTATTGTTTTCAATTTTATACATTTCTGGAACTTTACATATATGAGATGTTAACATGTTGATTGGAGAAGTGTTTAGTTATTTAAAGATATTTTCACAAAGATTCGATTCGTAATAGAATATGATGTAATAAATGTCTTGCGATATCGTATAATTTAGTATAGATACGTAGTATATGCATTGATAATCCCAATACAAGAAAACCTAATTAACAGTCTTATAATTATCTGATAACAAATATTATCTTTAACCTTTAAGATTTCGTAATAGTAGGTACGTATTTGGGTTATTTTAATTTGTACATTTTTAATTTTTGTTAAGTCTTTCGGTGACGGACTCGGATTCAACTAAGGTAAGTAAAGAAGATAATTTGGTGTATCGAATTCGATAATGTATTATGATGTATTTTCCTACATTTATGCTGCTGGTCAAGAAAAGAGACCATCCCATATCTATCCAGCCCTCTTTATGTCTGCTCTTCTCCAACGTTTTTAGGCCTGCCTCGGTGACGACGCCTGTCTTCAGGTACTCACTGTGTACCTAAAGACAGGCCATCGATCCTGATTCTTTCCCAATCGATAGTCATGCGTGAAAGTGTAACCTGTCCAGTCCCAATACAGCCTTGCAGACAAACTTATTTTAATAAATTAATTAATATATATTTGTATTATCTCTAAACGCCTGATGGAAAGTCTATGCATTGATACTTGTAACGTCTGTTGGAGTTAAATTTCGATTAGGCATAACGTACTTACAAGTAATGGGCTCTATAGGAACTTTCGATCAAGCAGGCTTATTAATATATTTGAATTTGATCTACCAACATATCGTGATTTCTAAACTAACTATATTGATCAGTATTCCGATGGCAATGGAAATAACCCTGCAACAGACTTGATTCATCACGAATTTTGTAGAACCAGAGAATTCATATTCTATAGATTTTTGACCAATAATAGTCGGCGTGATTTATGGATTTAACATTGTTATAGTTTATTGTGTTATTCTGTTTTATTAGCATACGTATGCGGAAAATTGCGATCTTTTGCGTGGGCGGTGGCACGAATTAACAAACTTTATAAATGTGAATATTACTTTGATTGCGTATTGTTAACTGCTTGATTGTTCAATCGATCTTTATTTGCATAGAAATTAATATTTTGCATTTAAATTAAATTGGCTAAGAATCCATGGTCAGTAAACACAAAATTCCGCTTAAAAGCTGAACTTGAAAAGGCACCTGCCAGCGACAATAAAGATGAAGCAAGCTGGAAATCTTAAAGAAGCGAACAAAATAATAATTAATATTTCACAACTTTCACACAACGCCACCTAGTCTCAAACTAAGCAAAACTTGTGCTATGAGTACTAGACAACTGATAAACATGTTTATATATTTCTAAATACATACATATTATAGATAAATTACACCCAGACACAGAACAAATGATCGTGCTCATCACACAAACATTTGTCGTGGATGGGAATCGGACCCACGACCTCCGGCTTAGCAGTCAGGGCCATTAACCACCAGACCAACAGGCCAGCAAATAATGGCAGATCGAAAAAATCGAAAGAATGAGTTTTCCTGTAAGAAACCAAAACTTATAAGCTCTTAAAACAACGTTTAAGATAATCTTTTATTAGCAATGATTAAGATCTCGCAAGAGCCAGATTTGTTCAATGGCATATAACAAAACAAAAAATGTGGACTCGTAAATCTTCATAACAGTCACACATAAAGACGTAGGTAATATGTAGATCAGATATTTCATCAGAATTGATGGCAGAACATTGTTGATTTATAGTTATTTGACTTTGGTTACCGTGTCCGGGTAGTAAAAACAACAGGTTGGCATAACATGTGCTTATATTATTTGTATCTGTTATGAAGGGTAATCTCTGCCAATATTGGACCTTTCTGGATTCACAATACAAAAGCTACAGCTTGTCGACTTCCACGCATAAAATAAATAGAAAGCTCTAATCACTTCAGATAAACACAATTATGTGTTTATTTAGACCATTAGTTAGATCACTATTAGATATATGTGGTTGCAATCATCTACACGAGCCGTGCCAAGCGAGTGATCAATCAAACCATCGCAGTCAGTGCAAAAAAACAAGGTAAAATGTTGTATTTAATTTTAAATTGACAAAAATTCTATAGCCTAATCACCCATGCAGTCTTTAATTTTCTAATCAATATGGGGGCCGTTTTAACAATCATAATTATGCTCAAATCAAATCAAGAGACAGATGAATAGACATTGATGATACGTAATTAAGGCTTAAATTTAGAAGAATTCCAATTATATCCATTATTAATTTAAGGCTTTGTAAACACACTGGAGATAATGTTGATCGTTCAATTACTATAACAAAGTATTTGCATAATATGAACGTGGAAACCCAAATAATAGCTGCAATTATTGTTTAAAACAATGATAGCGACACGAAGTTTGCTGTTAAAACTAATTTGCCAAGCGAAAATGGATCCAATATAGATAGTGGTAAAGTGGATGAGTCTGGAGATAACTGAAGCAAAGTTGGTGTGGATCGGTATGTAGATTGGTCGCAGATGAACAAACAAAAGATCTTGCACCAAAAGACAGCCTTGAACTTCTCAACTTGAACAAGGGCATTTAATATTGACTATTATTTAGTTTTGAGGAGCTCTCAATTTAGTACTGAATGTAATAACTGCTTAGTGAGTCATTCTTTTGATATTGTATCAGAAAAGACTTAATTAAATAATAGCGCAAATGACAATGAAAAGGTATACTGGCAACGTAAGGTCAGGCAAGAAATACTTTAAAGTTTTGAACCTCACGCTTTGAAGTCCTATCTCAAACTTTTAAATACCTGTAACAGGACTGCCATTGCTAGATATGGCATGAAACCTAGATGATGATGAACCATACTGTGATAATAGCTAGTCATAACTAGCAAAGTAAAGTTTGTGTAATCAATAGACGGAGGTCCTAACTAAATAGTCATATCATCTTAATAAATGCTCTAAGGATTGAATACAAAAATTCATTGGTTTTCTTTTCAACCAGATTACAATGAACTTATTAAAAAACACTGACCAAAAATTACAAAAATTGTGTAGCTGCAAGGGAACACACTGGAATATAAAATGAAAAATTGAGTTAATTATTGAAATTCATCACGGATATCGATAAAATTCATAAAAAAAAAAAATTACGTACAAAGTATTTTGATATCAGTAACTCTAACAAACACCGTAGACACGACTAACCTACTATAAATTCCATCGTGATCCTCTTAAACATAACAAAAGCTGAACAACAAAGCAAGTGACCCTGTCAGTCACATCTGGCCTCGAATCGAGAGCACTCCACAAATATGTGCTGATCAGCAGCTGTCCATCAGAAGGTGTCATAGCTTGACCTTTAGGAGACCTTATTCAGGATCCTGACAATCAGATCGAATATTGAAGAACGTGATGCAGTGTGATAAGCTGATCATTGGAGTGTAATATTGATCTTTGATAAGATTGACAGATTGGAAGGCGTAGAACTGGGTGAAGTGGCGTAAGTTCTGAGGGGTACTTGATTAGCATTGGTTGAGAAAATTGATTGTTCCTTTGTATTTTTTAATACGTTACGTAATGAATAGCAGCGTATGCAATCCGTCAAATTTGCGAATAGTTGAATCAGATGAATAAGAGCAGATCCTTTATAATAGTTACAAGAGTATATTATGTTTTCTTTTTAAAATATATCCTTATAGTTTCTAGATCTAGACGACTAAAAAAAAGGATGAGAACCCCAATTAAGAATGCCTTATCACATACCTACATTTATTTAACATTAATAAAATTAAGCAAATGTTCCATAAGTAGTCTCATGTATATATCTGCAGTAATACAAAAGATAAAACAACTCAATAGAAATAAAATTTAATTTATTATTACCTTAGGGTCGCCTTATACGGGCCACATGCCACAGCCACGGCGCCACGAGAAGCTAGAAGTGGCCACAAAACGAGCTGAAGCACGCGACGGCCACTTGTGGCATATGGACTCTGACGAAAAAGGTTTAAACGCGTGTGTGGCGTGTGACGGCGTTTTGTATCGGCGTTTAGTGGCTAGTGCGGGCCACAAGAAGCGAGCAGCGGCGATTTGTAGCGTGTGGCGGCCACCGGTGTTAACCGTGTGCGGCGAATCCATATAAAATGTATGAAACTAAAGGAAAAATGCTGGTGGCGGCGTTTTGTGGTTGTGGCCGGTGTGTGTGGCGACCCTTATTCATCTTTTTAAGTGTTATGTGGATGGTTTAAACCTTTTATAGTTTGTGCCTTGTATAGAGTGGCCACAGTAGTTGTTTTAGGTGTTGGAGTTTGGACACCAGGGGCACTCTAACAAGTTGGTCATGCTTTGGATGGGAGCAGTGAACTTACATTTAAATATAAATTAAGGATTAATTGTGAATTGTGTGATGTTATACTAATCTAGAAAACCCGAATTTACGAGGCCCGCGTGGACCAATGCATGCTAGGACTGCGGAATTGTTCGAAAAAGTTACCACTGCCCCGGAAAGCAGAGGGCAACTGGAGAAACACTGTGGGTGTTAGTCAGTAAAAGTCTGATAATCCCTCTTGCTCCACCCAGAGAATTTCAGATCATTTGATAATTTCCAAAGTAAAAAATAAAATTTTTAAGGTTTGTCTTGGATATTCCACAGTACGTATAATAATAAGACGATACAAAAAAAAATGACTTACGAAAGTCATTTATTATCTACTCAATAAGTTTTTTCTTAACGTTATGCAATCTAAGATTTATGTATAAGTTCCTATTTCAAACTTGGCCTGAAGCTTATAAGCTAACGTAACATGATTAAAAGTAATGTTTATGACGGTCAGAGGTTGTTCCATCCTCGTCACTTCACAATTTATTATTACTGTATTTAAAATCGTTGCTTCATATGGCTTTAGGGAAGTGCCGTCGTGTTGATAGATTGCTTAACTGATGGAGAGCGACTGTAATTTGATCATAGAGTATCTGAATTCCAAGTGCCAACTTGTTTTACGTTAATGCGATCGACACGTTTATGACCCGCTTCAAGCTTGAGAGCCAAATGCGGTAAACATTTGATTGTGTTAACGTAAAAACAACTCGCGCTCAGCGCATTAGGCGCCTTAGTCGCATTTGCAAGAGCTATAGAAAAAATGCCAACGCGCTACAGCATCGCTACAAAAACTCGCCGAGGGCGAGGGGCCTTAATGTTTTCCTTTTTTTTTTTCAGCAGCCCTGGCAGGCATCGCGTGCCCCTTCATTTATGCTGACAGCTCTTTGATCATTAGGGGTTTACTAACGTAAAACACCTACCTACCTAATAGCATATCTAACCCAAATATTTTTAAATATTATGTGAGCCCATTCTAAGACTCACATACCACTGACTCAATTATATTATCCAAATGCAATTATATATATCAGTGTAAAATTAACTCATATAGTAACAAAATGTTTTAATGTTTATAAAGGCGATAGGTAGCCTGTGTAACAAATTAAGATTGGTCTACAAATAGAATAAGATCGTTTGTAAACAGTTGTTATAGGCATATGTAAAAATAAAGAATTTGAAAAATCCAAAATCAATCAATCAACGTAAAACAAACTGTCACTAAGGTCTCTTTATTTTAATACTAGACAAGTTTTGAAATTTCATATTTTAATTTTAGGTACATTGTTTACTTTCTGGATCGTTTGAAAGAGTCACGGCCCTGCAGTGGTTCTTTGGATTAAAGGATCACTGAAGGAACATGAGTGAATATTATCAAAAAAGTCTGACAATCCCTCTTCCTACAAAAACTCCATTCATACTCATATTTAGTAGGTAACTGTAGCAATAGAAACGAGTACTGATAAAACGATTTCCACTACTTTTACTCTTATCGTTTTTATAACTGTTAAAAATAGCCATCGAGGCTTGCCTAAAAAGAGGTTGTGGGATGATATAGATGCGTACCACGAGGACTTTTTTTAATTGATATTAACTAGTGCTTCATTGCGATCCCACCTGATGGTAAATAGTGGTACAATCGTTGATGGTGAGGCGCACTAGTTTATTATGAGCCTACTCACTCTAGCCTTGAAGACACCTAAATTATAATCGGACGGGAAGACTGTACAAATTGCTCCAGTTCCTCGATGTACGCGTTATAAACGACGAGGCGAAACGCTTGGTCCGGACCGTAGCGATTTCAACAACGTAAAGGTGCATACTCGCCGTTCGTCGGGTTGTCCGATGGTAGAAATGGGGTTGTGGAATAAAGTCATGCAATTCCTGCGCACACTCTTCAAAATGCATCCTGTAAAACACCGAAAGGTTGTTTACCCTACGCCTGTGCTCAAGGCTTTATAGATTGGACTTAACCTGGCTTTATAGATTGGAGATCTGGATTGGAACGGCGCGAAAAGAATATCTGGAATAACTTGGGGAGGCTTTTGTCCAATAGTGGGACAGTAATGGCTAGGAAAATAAAAAGTGGTTAGTATTTCTGGCATTTCTTCATTGTCCTCCAATCCATCACCGTTTTTATTCAATTCCATGCGTCTGACTAACGTGAGAACTCAACACTTGAAAACAAAAGAACATCAAGCTGTCATCAAATATTACTAATCGTTACTTCCATGTATGGTTATGTTAACATGACAAGTAACAGGGGTATTTTGTATTGAAGGTAGCCATCATTATACAATGGAGAACTAGTGTGGATTTTTTTTTTTTTTAGGTGGGAAATCATCTTATAACAAATTTCGCTCTTGGGCGGAGCGGGAGGTGTGGGTGGAGATTTTGACAGATAGACACCTTTCTGTATTAAAATGAAGGATGGGTTTGGGTCCTTTTTACCCGACTACGGCAAATACAAAGGAGGGTTATAATTTTAACAGGCTATGTATGTCTGTATGATTCAAGATTCAAAGATTCAACGCATTTTATTTCAAATAAATCATTTACAGGCACTTTTGAAATGTCAAGAAGTAAAATATGTTCATCTGTTCCCTCATAGCTCCTAATCTACTTATCGGAACTCGACATTTAAGTTCTGTTACGTGTTACAAAACTCGATGTGGCGCCCTCTAGTGGACAAAAGTAGTGTGTTAAAAATAAAAAATGGAGATAAAGACGCCGTGTTTGGAATAATTTGAAAGAGCTTCACTTGTACATTTCCAAATTAAAAGTGACGCCCTCTAGCGGTTTTCCTTAAGAGCCGGTTGTAGTCTTAGAGTATTTTGTATGAACTCCACCCGGGTCTATGTCGGCTTTGCGGCAATTTTATTTTTATAAAAAATCATAGTAACTATTCAAGGTTTTTGTTTTTGTCAGACCCTTTTAAAAAAACAAGCTTAATTTTTTTTATGCAATTTTGAAATATTGTTTTTTTTTTAATTCTTGATAGGTTCGTGCTTGACCACTATCTCACCTGATGGAAAGCGACGATGCGGTCGACGATGCAGCGCACTAACCTGGAAGTAACCTATTCACTCTCGACCTCAAGATTCTCGGGTTGTAGCCATCAGGAATCACAGATTCCGGCAAGAAATTCCACTCAGCTGTAGATACACGATTGAAATCATTGAAACTTATTTAAAAAAAAATCGCATATCTGACCGTTTTTTAAAAAAATCGCATATCTAACCATAACTAATGGTCGATTTTTTTATCGAGTCATCTAATTTATTTGATTTTTACTTAGCGCTTGGTCATAATGGTCAATTTTACTGAAATAATTTTTATGGTGTTCTCTTTTATATTTGTGGATTTCTAGAGGTTCAAAAAAGTTCAAAATGAGTACAACCTCCCCTTAATCACTGTTCCTTTCAAATAAGTTTCAATGATTTCTTCAGGAATCATTGATCTTCTTCCTCGCTATTGTAGATTCTGGCTAGGATATTGTACTGATTGCTAAATTTTTGGCAGGCTTCCTTATACATAAGCGACTATTTTTTAAAAGCATCACTTTCATTGAGTTTTATTATAAACCTAATAAACGTGTTCTAAGTTGACCCATATTTGTAGATTCATATTTTTTATCACATTCTTGGTGTCATCAGCCACCCACGCATAAAACAACAATGTAGCAACTAGCTATTCTTGTATCCAAATATTTATGTAAATCTAGATACCTAATATTTTGTCATTGTTACGCTAAAGTTGTCTAGTTTTTTTATTTAGGTATATCATAAGTGGAATAAGGATAAAGGAGAATCAAGAATATAATCGTATTCAGTGCTTAGGAGCTCGTTAATAATCGAAATCTGACTGACTACCATGTAGTTGTCTGGCATTTTAGCTGAAATAGAGCTATTTTGCGCAGCCGTGAGACACACATTGTGTCAGTGTTTTCACAATAGAAAGATAATGAGAGAGCGAACGCCAGCGTTCGCTTGCGGTTTAATGAATTATATTTTGTTTTATAGTGAGTTTTTGTTTTTTTAAGAAATCATACAGAGATAGAACAAACTTTATCGATTTAGGGTAGGTTTCCTAATTGAGTATTTTAAGTTAAGAACATCTCAAACTGTACTCGAATGCTAAATTTTACCAGGTTTTCAGGCTAAAGTAAAGTTTACGAATTACTCAATTTCAATGGTTAAATCAGAAATCGAGGGTTATATAGAAAAGCTTGAGAACCAAAGCAGTGGAATGCAAGATCGAGCAAGCTCGTCTAATTTAGTATGTCCGTTTAGATTGAGGAGCCACTTCACGATTTTAAAAGGAAACTCACGCTTTATTTACTAGAAAAGCAGATAATGTTGTTTAATAGATAATGATGATGATAAATGAAATCAGGATGACTAGTTTTTTTAATTAAAATTTTAAGGGGATGCAACTCGACATACATTTTCACTGTTTTTCATACAACCGTTCTTACGCGATTATGACGTTATTAGACATTTTTCATTAGATATTTTGGAAATACAGGATCTTGTGGACAGTATCTAGGCTTCTTTTGAAATCAATTTATAAAACTAATCCGGTAAACACCTCTGAAAATCTGCTATTTTGCATGAAATTTGACACTTCATAATTAACTCAAAAATTTAAAAAGTAAAAAAAAAAACAAATTTCTGTATGACGACAATTTTTTCCAAAGGGTTAAAAAAAATCACGTATTTTCTCTATCTGGAACAAGTTTTATAAAATATTCCAGTAAATCACGGAATTACCTAATGCTAACAGAGTTTTCAGGCGATATATCTCTTTGATCGCGTTGCGTTTTCGTCAAACATCGCGTTGGATTATGTCAGATGAAGTAATAAGCTTTTAAAACCATGCTCGATGTTGACGATAGGCGAGTGAAAGGACCCTCTTAACTAATCGACACAGTAGGTAAGGTACAGAGATTCTTTATATATTTTAGTAGTCAGTTTCGACATAAGTTAATGAATGAATTAATATGGGTGGGTCAGTTAGTGCTTTATGAATTTTACAATGAGAATTATAGTCGTCATAACAAAACATCTCATCCTTGGTTGGGTAGCGAGATTTATGGTGGCCCGTGCAAGCGTGCGCTAATTGCAGTGATTAAATAATAAAATAAATTTGGATTTCTATAAACCACGAAATGAATATTTTAAATAATATATTCATGGTCACCCTTCAAAATAATTTCATAGGAAATTAAAGAATAACTAGTAACTTCGATAGATAAGATAATTACTTTTTTATGGCAAGATTATACGTGCTTATTAGATACAAAATACTCGTATAGGTGTTTTCTGTTCCAAATTTCGCCACAAGTATAAGATTAGTCGCATCTATTTTTACCGAAGCATCACAATTAAGGACCACATTAAATGTGCTATATCTTCCAATTCATTCATTTTTGATTATTGACTCTAATCCTACAAATCTAATAAACTTACTGCTAAATGATGAAGAAATTTCAAATTAATTGAGCTACGTGTCGTATGTATATGATCTCAGGAGCCACATATAATGGATAATAACGTTTTAACACTACCGAGCTCAGATTTTGTCTACTAACTATTCTTAAATACTGCTAAATCATACCAAATTATGATAAATATTCATCTATGGTCTTCCTAGATCTGCCGTGGCTAGTCAATCCAATCATTCAGATTGATTTGCCACCTTTATATAACTCAACATATAACTTTTGAAGTAGGTATTATATCTACTACAAAATCGAGGATCGAACCTACAACATTTTTAAACTTGCTGCTAAATAAATATTTAATTTCATTAAGATACGAAATGTGGCACCTCAATCTTAACGGGCATAATTCTGCTCGTCATAGATGAAGCTTTTTTATATTCATGAGTGATTTTTATAAATTTTATTATTGATAGCCATGGGATGCAAGTACACCGCCTTCCGGCAACCATGTCCAATACTAAATAATTTGAGTTCTTCGCTAAAAACACGTAAAAGAATTTAACAAAGAATATTGTCCTATTTCTATAGGCATTATTATTGCATGTCATAAAACTAAGTCCCTCCACCGCGTCTTTCCGTATGTATGCGATAAACTCAAGTCAAAAACATCTGAACGGATTTTAATGCGGTTTTCACCAACATACAGGTAGCATGGATACTAAAAATGCATAATATTGAAGAGAAAACCAAAAACATGAAAGATTTCTAACACCAGTGCAAAACTAGGACAGTCGCTAGTGTAATAATAAAGAGAAACGTCATCTTGTTATGACTATGGCTGTTAGTTCTATGATTATGATTATCTATTGTAATAATCATTAGGAGGCTTGTTTGTGTATGTACCTAGAGTTGAGAATTAGACTATTTTATCAGTTGACTTTTAAAGATCAACCTTCGGCCAAACTAAAGGCGTGTGCTCACGGTCCAAAAATGTCATCTGTACCTTGCGGCCATCTGTCAGATTATGAAGACTTTAATAGTTGGTAATGGTCGTCATTTGAAGATCGGATCGGTACACTGATTAGACAGTAGAGTGGTAGGCAAGAATTTTTTAGTCCGTAGGGTATACAAGATCCTTTGTGGTTTTTTTTTTTTTTTTTTTTTTAAGGTGGGAAAATCATCTAATGACAAATCTCGCTCTTGGGTGGAGCGAGAGATAGTGTCAGACTTTTACTGACTAAAAACCCACTCCTGTTCCCTCTTTGCCTTCATCCCGGGGCCCCGGGCTTCGCTTTCACACTACCCGTGGCCCCAGTAGGCTTCGACCCTGCCGGGCCCCAACGATTTGCTGACATCACCCTGAGGCGCGCGTGGAACAATACGCGCCGTCGACGGCTTGGGCTCGGTCCGGACAGTTACCGGACGATCGGACGGGGAGCCACCCACTGCTCGCCGTCCGCAAGCCTGCACCTACGGTGGCCGGAAATCGGGATCGGAATCCCGGCGGCGGTTGGGGCGTGAGGACCGTTGCTGTTGCCTCACGCGATCGGCCGCCTCCTTTGCTAGCATTACTGCTTCGCAGAAGGAGGCGACCGCCTGCCACTCCTCCTCACTCCGGACCATGGCCTGTACCAATGCCCGGCGCGAGAGATCACTGCCGCCGATCGCCCCCACGAGGACACGGCGTTGCTCTGCCCAAGCGGGGCACACCTCCACCGTATGCTCCACCGTGTCCTCCGGGCGTTCCACACAGTGGCGACACCCGGGCGTGTCTTCCGCACGAATTCGGTGCAGGAACCTCCCGAACTTACCATGTCCGGTGAGGATCTGCGTCATGCGGTAGGTAAGGACGCCATGTGGTCTCTCCAGCCATTCCTCAAAGAGGGGACTTACCACCATAATTGTGGCGTGCCCAGCACTGGGTTGCGATAGTCGCTGTCGCCATTCCACCATGATATCCCGCCGGAGTTCTTCCCGCCATGCCGCAACTTGGCGCGGCAGCGGAGTTTCGCCCCGGCGTTGCATCTCCACGCGCAGATCGTGCATGCGTGCAAGGACTGTTGCCTCCAGATACCATGGTGGCTGGCCAGCAAGTAGGCTCGCCGCTTCGCGAGAAACCGTGCGATATCCCCGCACCATTCGGATGGCCATGACCCTCTGGCATGCGTTCAGCTTGGCCGCCGGTCGTTTTCGCAGCGACGGCGCCCATACCGGCGCCCCATAAAGGGCCATGGACCTAACGATTCCTGCGTAGAGCCTCCGGCAGGAGGCGTCTGGACCCCCTAGGTTAGGCAGAAGCCGCTTAAGGGCAGCCCCATTCCGATCCAGTTTGGGAGCCAGACGTCGGAAGTGCTCTTCGAAATTCCATCGGCTGTCGAGGACGAGTCCCAGGTACTTCATCGTCGACCCGACGCCGATATAAACTCCTCCTACCGTTATTTGGGAACCCAGTGGTGGCGCATTCCGAGGGCCGTGAAAGCACATGGCCTCTGACTTGTGCAGTGCCACCTCGAGTCCCAACTGTTGGATCCTCTCCACGACTATCGCAACCCCGCGTGTCGCTAGTTCGACCGCCGCCTGGTACGACTCTCCCTGTGCCAGAACCAGCGTGTCGTCCGCGTAACAGACGACGCTAACCCCGTCAGGGAGGTCGCCGCGCAGCACGCAGTCGTACCCGATGTTCCACAAGGGCGGTCCTAGTACCGATCCCTGCGGAACACCGCACGACATCTCTCGCCGTTTCCAGTCTCCCTGGTGACCGGGGTAGATGATGAACCTGTCCGTCAGGTAGGCCTCGATCACACGACAGAGATAGTCGGGCACCCGGTGATACCTGAGTGCCCTCCTAATGCTACTCCAGGGCAGGGAATTGAAGGCGTTGGCGATATCCAAAGACACCGCCAAGACACACCTGCCCCGGGATACCGCATCCCCCGTCGTGAGGGCTCGCACGCGCATGATAGCGTCCACCGTGGAGCGTCCCCTGCGAAAGCCGAACTGGCCGTCCGCCAGATCCGGCCCCACCCGTGCTAGGTGCGCGACGAGGCGGTCTGCAATAACTCTTTCAAAGAGCTTGCCCACCTCGTCGAGCAGCACGATGGGCCGGTACGCAGACGGTGAGTCCGCAGGGCGCCCCTGCTTTGCGATGAGGACCAGTTTCCCCGTCTTCCAGCGAAGTGGGAACTGGCCCCTCTCCAAGCATGCGCTTAAGAGCCCCCTTAGTCGAGGCCCGAGTTCCTCCATGGCCAGGACCCAGGCTTTTCCAGGCAAGCCGTCGGGTCCCGGGGCGGTATTCTTGGCATTCAGCCTTCGTACCGCCACACTCATCTCTACCTCGGTCACCTCTGGAACATTGTCGTCGCTGTCGCCGTCTTGGCCCACGTCGGACACCACAGGTGGCGGAGCCATGTGCGGGGGAGAGTGTTCTCCTCGCGCGGGGAACAGAGCGCTCACCACGCCCTCCACAAGCTGGGGCCGGAGACTCTGCGTCAGCGGGGGAGCCCAAGGGCGGAGCTTGTCTCGCACCAACTTGTAGGGGCGTCCCCATGGGTCTCCGTTTAGAGTCCCCAGCCACACGTTGCGGGCCTCCAACTTGGCCCGCTTTATCTCCGCTCGGAGGGTGCGCTTCGCCGCTCTGTATCCCTCGTACAGCTCCGCCTCTCTAGCCTCTGCATCCGGCGGGCGGATGCGGCGCCTGCGATGTCTGGCGTACCGGCGCCGCGCGGTATTGCACGCACTACGCAGCGCAGCAATCTCCGGCGACCACCAGTACACCTGGCGCCGAGCACGTTCTTGCCGGACTCGGGGCATTGCCACGTCGCAGATTTGTGACATGGCCTCCCGGAGCCACTCTGCCTCGACGTCGATGTCGACAGGCCTGTCCGGTGCTTGCACCCAGGCCTGTACTATCGCGGCTTCCAGGAGAAGCTCCCGGTCCAGCTGCTTCAGCGCCCACCGTGGACCACACGGGGTCTGTTGGACCGGCGCGGTCGGGGTCTGGGTGGAGACGTCAAACCGGATGTAGCGGTGGTCTGAGAACGTCTCCACCCCCTCCATGACGCGCCAGTCGACGACTCGCTGCGACAAAGCGGGGCTGGCAAACGAAATGTCCACCACTGACTCGCCCCGCATCCGCACACACGTAGGGACAGAACCCCGGTTTAGGACGACCAGGCCTGTCTCCAGTGCCCAGTCCTCCACCATCCGACCCCGCTGGTTCGTGAACCGGGAACCCCAAGCCAAGTTCTTGGCATTGAAGTCCCCGCAAACGACCACGGGGAGGGATCCAAACCCAGCGACGACGGCGTTCTCTCCTCCATAAGGGAATTGTGGAGTTCGGCGAGAGTTTTATTCGGGGAGAGGTACACCCCGACCACAGCCATCTCCCCGAACCGTGCTGCCACGCAACCCTGTCCTCTCTTGATACCCTCGAGGGACGGGGTACCAGCGGCGGCCGATGAAATTAAGGTCACCGAGCCGTTCAGGTCCTGCACCCAGTCAGCCCTGGGTAGGACATGGTACGGCTCGGAGACAACGGCGATGTTGATCGACCACTGCGCCATGCTCTGGAGCAACAGATCCTGAGCGGAGGAGCAGTGGTTGATGTTCGCCTGGAGGAGACGTAATGGAGCCATTATTGGCAGTCCATTATAGTCTCCTCCCGAGCCCCCTGTGAGGGCACAGCTGCGGCGGTTGCAGCGGCGGCGTCTGTGGAAGCGATAGCGGTGGTGGCTAACTTGGCGGCCGCAGCAGTGAGAACATCCGCTGGAATGGGCCTCGGGGCCTTGCCCTTGGCCTTGGTGGGGGGATCGCATGACCTGCCCCCAGCCCGGTGATCGGCCGGCTTGCCTGCCGCCGCACATGCGTAGCAATGCGGCGCTGCACTGCAAGTGACGGCCTTGTGACCGGGCTGACCGCACTGAAAGCAGCGGTCACTGCGATCAACTTCCGCTGCGCAATAGGCCCCCACGTGGTGTCCCACGTGGCAATGATAACACCGCAGAGGTCTGGGCTCCAGCAGTTTTACCCGCGCGGAGACCCAGCCCACCAAAAGCCGTCGGCCCTCCTCGGTGATGTTCTTGGCCGCCGACACGGGGCAACTCACCGTCACTGCCCCCATGCCCGTGCTATCAGCACGGATGGGGCCCGCCCGGACCTGGTCGGTAAAGCACCCTCCCGTCTTGATGACGGCGGCCACAACCTCATCCACCGTCACGGAGTCGTCCAGGCCCATAATGCGCATGTCAACGCACTTTGTGGGCCTGGACACTCGGGCCTCCTCCGCATCTAAGGACGCCCTGATTTTGTCGGCCAGGGCGTCTGCGGTGGGGCCGCTGTTCGCCCCGGGGACCTCCAACATAAGGGCACCGGTCGCGGTATGCCGCATCCGGAATCCCCCGGCGATACCAAGCTCGGTAAGATCCACCGCCTGCCTCGCTTTAGTGATGACCTTGCCGTAGGTCACGCCCTTCTTTTCCGCAGCCGGCTGTAGCGTGATAACTACAGCTGCGGATGCCGGGGAGCCTAGCCGCAAGGGCCCTCATATGACGCTGCCGCTGCCTTTTCCGCTTCTTGGCCGCCCTTGCCACCTTACCCGCCCTTTTCTTCTCACCGACGACTTGCCACTCGGCGTCGGCCGGAGATTCTGAAGGTTGGGGTAGCGGGGGTGGACGACGCGCTGCCGTGGCAGAAGATTTTGCCCCCTTAGCAGCCTTGCCTTTTCTAGGAGGGGCAAGCTTCTCCTGCTGCTGCTTAGCCGCCGGGGCTGGCCTCGTGGGCTCTGACACCATCGTGGGCCCGCGTTTGGTTTGCCCCGACGGGCCCGGCTTAGGTGCAGCAGCTGTGACTACGGCGGCGGCGGCATACGATGCCACCTTCCGTTGGCCGGAGGCCGCGAGCGGTGGGCGCAGCACGATGCCCTCCAGAACGGAGAACTGCTGCTGCACCTGCTGCTGAAACTGCTGCTGCTGCTGCTGCTGTTGCTGCCGGAAGGCAGCCAGCTCTTGCCGCAGCAGGGTCAGCATCTCACTCTCCGGCTGGGGCTGGGGCTGGGACTTGCATTGCCCTTGCTTACGCCCCCCTTTTGGCGCCACCTCGGGATCAGCCCCTCGGAGATCGGTCAGGTCCGCCTCGAGCCCCTCAATCCTCTTGTTGAGGGACTTTTTGAGGGTCTCTATGACGGTCTCAAGAGCCTTCGTGATTAAGATCGTGGCTTGGGTTTTGGCCCTCCCCTTAAGAATAAGAATAAGAATAAGAAATTTTATTTGCTCAAACATGTGTATGCATACAGAATTAAAATAATACATGCATGCAAGATCTTAATTAAAAGTGGCTCACGACATGTCTGCCATTTCTCATGGCGTACAAATATCTCAGGTTCTACGAGTATTACAATATTATTATGTTCTTTTTTTTTAATTTTAATGAATATTTTAATGATTTTAATTATATTTAATAACATTCAATTATATTTAATAACATTCCATTATATTTAATAACATTCAATTATAATAATATTAATAATATAGGCATCTTTTAAGTCCTCCACTGCTACACAACCTTAATAATAATTTCGACATGTTAGTCCTAGTTATTTATTTATTAGAATCCGGAGTCGTTTAAAAATTCTGTAATACTATAATACGCTTTCTGTGCCAAAAACAATTTCATTGTTTGTTTAAGTTTAGGTATAGTTTGTTCTTTCCAACTTTTGGGCAATTTATTATAGATAATTGGTGCCATGCAAAAAACACTCTTGCGCATAAGTGCAGTTTTTGATGTATGTAAACATAGTTGGCTATCATCACGTCTATTTCTTGGAAATCTGTCTGCCATACGAGGAAACAAATGTGGATTTGCTTTTACGAACATTGTTGTTTCTAATATATAAAGTGAAGGTAATGTTAAAATTTTATATTTAATGAAATAATCTTTACAGCTATCGGTATTTTTGAGATTAAACATAGATCGCAAGCAGTATTTTTGTCTTTTAAAAATGATATCCCTATCGGTTGAGTTACCCCAGAAGATAACACCATACCTAATGATAGATTCAACCAAGCCATAATAGGCCGTTAATAGCGCTTCTATATTTAGGCTACGAGATAATTTGTATAACGCATATGCCCCACTGCTTATTCTTTTGGCTAGAGCTTCAATATGCGCTTTCCAATTTAAGTTTTTGTCAATTGTTAGACCTAAAAATTTTGTGCTATTAGCTGTCTGTATTTTATTATTATTATATTCGATTTCAAGATTAGAGTATGATGATGATCGTTGGCTAAAATGCATAATCAAAGTTTTATCTATATTAATTTTCAAATTATTATTATTAAGCCACGTTACCGCTTCAGTCAATGTATTTTTGATGTCCGTTTCATAATTATTTTTATCATGGCATGGTATAGTGATCGTACTGTCATCCGCAAATAGTGTCATGGGATGTTTAATGGCTTTAGGGAAGTCATTAATATAGAGAGTAAACAGGGGTGGTCCAAGTACACTACCTTGGGGAACTCCATGAGGAACGGTACGCTCACATGACGTGAAAAATTCTTCACGTTTGGAGCTCATATTTATTCTACTAATCTGAGTTACTTGTTTTCTGTCATGTAGGTATGATTGTATTAGATTAAATATATTTCCCCTTATACCATATGCATCAAGTTTATTTAGTAGTATATTATGTTGTACGTAGTCGAATGCCTGTGTCATGTCGCAGAAAATGGCACAGACTGGTGTGTTTTTATCCATTTTTGTCATAACAGTATGCAAGAAGTCATATATGGCCAAGTTAATTGTTTTTTTCTCCCTAAATCCTTTCTGTTCATCACAGAGTATATGATTTTTTTCAAAAAAGGTATTAAGTTTCTTATAAATATATTTTTCAATAATTTTTGACATAATTGGTATTAATGATATTGGCCTGTAAAATTCTATTAGCTCCCTATCGTGTTTCTTAAACAGTGGTTTTATAATAGATTTTTTTAGCGCATTCGGAAATATACCTTCACTAATACATAAATTAATAATGTAGCTTATGGGGCTACTGATTTCATGTACTACTGACTTAATAATTTTTGTACATATACCATCGTATCCTACACTGTTTGTATTTTTAAAGGCCGCTATAATTTTTAATACATCAAGTGCCAAACTTGGGGCCATGAACATTGAGTCTTTTCTAGTTAAAATATGTTTAGTGACTGTGTTTCCTGAACTAGTTATAGGTTTGATTTTATCTATAAAATAGTCATTAAATACATCTGCAATAATTTTGGGGTCAGTTACAGTTTTATTATTATATCGAATTTTGTCTATTGTGTTTTTTGGTATGTTTAGTTTTGTTTGATTAATTATTTCCCAAGTAGTCTTAGATCTATTATTTGATGTTTTAATTTTATGTATATTTTGTGCTCGTTGAGTTAAATAAATTATTCTTTTAAGTAATTTTGAATAACTTTTAAATTTATTTTTATTAATATCGGTAGGTTTTTGTCTATATTGCCATAATAATTGACGTTTCCTTTTGCTACATATTTTAATACCACGAGAGACCCAACTAAGCCTTCTTTTCACGTTTACAGAGATAAGAGTTTCAGGAAAGCACTGAGTATATAAGAAAGAAAATATTTCTGTGAAGGCATTGTAAGCACTGTTTGGGTCTTTCGCTTCATATACCTCAGCAAATGTTAGGCTATTGAGGTAAGACTTAAATTTGTCCACATTCTCTTTACTATAGTCCCGTCTAGTGGTCCGCCAACGATTTCTAGTGTTTGCAGTACTAATCGGACAATTAAGTAGTTGTGCCGTGTGGTCAGACAAAGCCAATTCCAGAACAATAGCTTTACGAGACAAATTAAAATTATGCGCAAAATTATCGATGCATGTCTTGCTCTTTAAACGAGTAGGTTGACGTATAGACAATTTTAAATTAAAACTTAATAATAAACTTTCAAATTCTAGAGTCTGTTTGTTTTTTTTCAATATATCTATATTAAAATCACCCGCCAGTACAACATTTTTAAATGGTTTTTTTATCAGAATACGTAATAACATCTCTAATCTACTCATGAATTCATCAAAATTAGTTGAATTTGGTACTCTATATATACATATAACTGCAATTCTATAATTTATAAGTTCTATAGCGCAACATTCAAAGATACCCGTTATGGATAATTTAGCGATTTTCGGTATTTCTCTCCACTGATAACCATTTTTGATGAGTATACAAGCACCACCTCTGTTATTTTCCTTGCGACTAAAGCATGCAGCTAAACAATAGTTAGGTATATTGAGATGGACTTCATAACCTTCCTTCATGAAATGCTCCGTAATACATAATAGGTCCACTTGTATACTTTTTTCTAATAACTCATTTAGACACACTGTGAGCATGTCAGATTTGGCTATGAGTCCTGCAATATTTTGGTGCATAATGTATACATTTTTATTCACGAAAAAAAGTATTTGTAGGTGTTATTATTTCAGCTGTTTTATTATTATCATCTAATTTATTGACTAGCACATGTTTGTTACAACTTAAGTTAACCTGGACACATTTGTTTTGAAATGACTTTTTACATTTATTTTGAATAATTTGTTCATATTGAGACAGTTGGAAATGATAATTTAAACATAATATTTCCTTTAATAGTGATCTTGCAAGATTTACTACATAGTTCCGTCCACTTGGTATTGATCTAGTGTAGTTCATATCCATGTACAGTACATTTTTATATTTATTACAAATAAACCTAAGTAAATAATTAAGTTTTGATTCTTGTAAAAACCTGTTTTTGGGTACTTCTGAGATAATCACATTTGTATTCGCAGTTAATGCTAGCCAACGGTGTAGATGTATACCAATATCACAGGGATTTTTATCGCTGCATCCGCCTAATACGATGACGTAGTCGTTTTTTGTCAGGTTGCTGATTTTGTTCTTGGGGCATTGTAGAACCTCACTCAATGCCGCACCTGGCTTCAGAAAGGAAACTACAGTATACTCAGGCCCTAGGAGATCCTGCAGTACATTGCGCAAGCCACGTCCCTGACCATCCCCCAATATAATCACGCTGTGGCTGCTACTTCTGTGATCAACCGATTCACCTTCAGATACCTGTCGCAGCATCCCCGTACCAGTTAGTTTTTCACTGCAATGACTGGGGCTGTCCGTTTGGATCTGAGCATCGCTCTCTGACTGCTGTGTTATGTGATTGCTGGGTTGCTGCGATACTCCTTTCGGCAGAACACCTCTGGCTAGTCGAAGAGGAGAATGGCGGGAAGTGTTTACTCTCATGTTAAAAACTCTTCTTGAGACGGGTGCCGAGCTGCCTTGGAGGACTTCTCCCTTTTTTGTGCGACGCTTGTTAAAGCGTCAGCCACGACCTCTGTGAAGTTGGCCACTGCCTCCTTCATGCCGTCTGACTCGCTTCCAGAAGGCTCTGGCTCCAAAGGGCTAGCCCTACCGGTGATCGCCCTGGGATGACGCCCTTCCCTAGCGATTTCTAGAGATTGGGGGGCCGCCTCCTGGGCAGTGAGCCCCCTCCCCTTCCCCGACTTGCGGCCCGCCCCCCGCCTAGCGGTAGATATTTTGCGGGCTGAAACTTCGTCGGAAGACGACCTCTCGCCTTCTCCCGACATGGGGCGCTTTCGGAGGAACTGATCCCTCCTGGACGAGGGTTTTTCAACCTCCATTCTCTCCGAAGTGAGCGAAGATGTGGTATCGGAATCTGATACCGCATATCCACTCACCTCCTTAAGGCCGGAGCTCCTGCCGACCTGTTCTGTACTTGCCGGCGCTACGGACGTGCTAGGAACGGGTCCCAGGGACTCCACGTCGCCGGCAGGTGAGCCACCCTGGCTCAATGCGTCCAAAGAGGACGGTACAGGGTCCGAAGACCCGAAGCGGTAGTTGCCCCCCCCAGAATACGAGGGGCAGCCCGAGCTCTGCTCGGGGAGGGATTCTCCTGCATGCAGGTACCCTCCTGGGGTAGTTATCTTTTTACTACTCGCGCTCATATTGGTGCTGGCCACAGTTTTGCCTTTTTGTCAATGGGGTGGGGTCCCCAATAAACACGTTCGCCATCATGGTCATGTCTGATATGCAGACACATACCAGAGGCGAACCCACTCTCCAAAACCACTATCCAAACGCACCAACAGCTGTTGGTGCCGATGCTTCTGGACAGCGCACCCTCCGTGGCGGTCCATCTGGACTCCGCCTTGTGTGTGATCCTCTTGGTCTGGTCTCTCACTTGAGGCCTTCCGGCATGAGTAGCTCTACCGGCATAGCCCTCAAGATCACAGAGACACGCAAGCCCCACCACGACGACAACGTGGGAACACAGTTGGTGGGGAAGATCCTTTGTGGTAGGTGACAAAACACTCATCACCTTGTATAAATAGGCAAGTACCTATTGTTTAGGTAGATATGGTTTGAAAGTATTTATTTCCATCCAGAATTCTCCCAAACATTAGTAATCAATCACACATCATTGATGCCAAAATAGATAAACAATATTTTTATTCATAAGCCTGGTACCAAATGAAAGAAAAATTGTTTTTTTATTTTATTATTATGCATATCTACTCATAGGCTCGAGTTTGAACACTATCTCATAAAATGGTAAGCGATGATGTGGCCGACGATGAAGCATGCTTGCCTAGATGTAACCTATTCCCTCATAATTTAAAGACCCCTATGTTGAATCTGGTATCTATCAGAAAACACAGATTCCGGAGGGGAATCCCACTCCTTAGTAATCTGTTGTATATAAGCATAATTAATGTTTTCCCAAAACGCTTTCTCACGTACAAAGCTATGCTATATATGGGTGGGATGTCCACCATATAGGCATGTACCGGTAGCGCAACGCCGTACATCTAGTGGTCCGATGATGGAACGGACTTGGCGGAATGAAATTGTGCAATTCGAGAGTAAATATTGTTATATCCATTGGCGTAGTTATCATAAGACTAGGCGGGACAGGGCCCCAGGGCCCCCAAGCTCGTGTCCCCAAAAACTTATTAACAGAAATCAGAAACGTTTATTTCAAATAGACCAATTACAGGCACTTTTGAATTGTCAACATGTCGGTCAGTCAACAAAAAAAAAAACAAGTGAAGCTAAATTGAAACTCCATGACGCGTGTATCAGCCCCACTCAGCTCAACCATTTTGAAGGGAACCGAATGCCCAATAACACGTACCACCATCAGCGAGACATTTGAGTGAGCATGACAAACTCTCAACTACCATGCTCGTAATGTCAAACAAGTTGTTACCTAATAAAAATGCTCCATGGTACTTCACATTCACAAAACTTAAAAAAACAAAGTGCTTCTACATTATACAATGCTATTGTTTCCAAATACAAAAGGTAATAAATTATCTTAAGCTCTATTGAAATAAACAAATAAAATAAAATAAACAACATTTCGAAAACAACAATAAAAAACGGGGAATACTGTGCTGTGGCTGCGGAGCAGGACCATAGATATAGCCAAGCGTTTTTATCAAGGATATAATCTTCCAGTTTATAATACGCTTGTCTACATAGTGTGCGTTTAATGCATGCTTTAAATTTGGACTCATTTAGTAGTAGAATCTCAACTGGTATTTTATTATAAAATTTTACACAGTACCCCATAAAAGAAGAACAAAACTCTTATTGAACTAACGAAACATTTTCCCACCTTCGAAATTTAAATAAAAGAGGTTGCAACACTACTTTAATTGTGGCAACTCGTTATAGTCAGTAAAAGTCTGACACCTCCCACTCCACCCAGAACAGAATAAGTTACTTGATGATTTACCAAGTAAAAAAGGGGCCCCAGTATTTTTTGCCCCAGAGCTGTTGGTTGCATAGTTACGCCACTGGTTATACCTAAAGTTGCAATCTTTATTGTCATTACGTATGTTGTATTTTAATACAAGCTCAGTTTCTCTCAGGCCTGTAATTCATAAAAAAGAATAAATAACAGTTGTATATTTTTGTTAGTTTAGCTCGACAAAATGTAGGTAAGAAGTACTAAGTACCATTTCTTTCTTGCTTAGTATTCCTACCATTAAAAAAAAGTGGCTTGTGACAGAAAAAGTACTCGTTCTATAAGCGTTTTGCTTATAAAAAACACTGCATGTGAATAGTAAGTATAAATTGCTGAAACAGCAAAGTAGGATGGATAATAAGAGATTACAGCAGTTAAGTAATCTCTTCCAAAAATATGATAAATAGTATAAAATTAGAAAATTAGATATTCATCTTGCGTTTCGCTGGCTTATATGTATCTTGTCGTATAACGAAACCATACCGCCATCTAGACGGAGCTCAGACTGTACAACGCCATCTATCGAGCGAGAGGGAAGTAAAGAGTGTTTAATTATTTTGTGGCGCAGAAAATATTTTATTTATTTTAGATACAGTTTTGTGCTTGTTTTTTTATACAATAAATAATTTATATGACATTAAGGAATTTAGATATAATTAATAGAATCTCTTGATAATGATTAACTGAAAAATATGGGAAACGGGTATTTTGATACAAGTGCAGAAAGTTTGTCATTGCGACCGAGGCGGAATTCACACGAGCCGTAGGCGAGTGTGTAATGTAGCCGAGGGCTACAGTGACCAATTTGCACGTGTCTCAAACGACTTTTTTCAATACACTTACGAAGAAATGAATAAACGGGGGTTGACCGGCGACTTGCGGGGGTCGACGCGCGCCCAGTCTGATACGATAAATGTAATAACATTGTGGTGGGGGAGAGCACAAGCTATTTTTGCACCAGTGCGGAAAGCAGTCTATTGCGTGCCTAAAAGCGGTGGGATAAGAGCGGGTTTTCGAGTAAGAGTATTGAAAAAATTATTGTTGTTTAGTTCTTTACTAACATTAAAAACCTTTATTTGTTTGTTATTGTTAATCCTTTAATTATATTTAATTTGCATGAACGAGGTTGGTGATTTGGCTGAATTAAACATAGCTTATATTATGCCATTACCTACAATATTAACCCAAAAAGTTTGTACCTAAGTAACTATAATACGATTATAATGATCTTCTTCAAGGAAAATGTTAGCGAAATAGTAATGCTCACTATAAGAAGGATACTAACAGAACACAAAACCTCTTTTTCAGTTTAAAGTTAAATTGTAAAATGTTCGAGCAAAAAGACAGATTTGGAGGCGCCGGGTATCGATCCCGGTACCTCTCGCATGCTAAGCGAGCGCTCTACCATCTGAGCTACGCCCCCTGTTCTCAGCACGTACGAAATTGTCGTTCAGTACCAAGTCATGCCACTATGGTAATATACCTCGTTGCTGTTTCTATGTCCGATAACTTTAATTTTATCTATTTCCTTACCTAAGCAAGACACACGAATTTTCATTCTTACCTAGGAAGCCTAATCAAAATTTATATTATGGTCATTATTTATACGTTTGAAATGTGAAGATGTAATAAACTCTTCTAATGCGTGTAAATATGTACATATATTTAAATATAATTATCTCCAGCTTCACGCATGCGCGTATAATACATCCTCATAAATTTAGTTCGACCGGCTGCGTCATCAGTAGGGTTAATTGCATTTTGCATTTGTTTTAATCTAGGGCTGTCACATTCACAAAGTACCCAATGATAACATTTTCAAATTTGAGACGATTCTGAATTTTTCTAAGTGCAGGTAATTTACAATGTTTGTAGGTAAGTCAGTAAATAAGAAAAAAAGTAAATAAGATATCTTAATAAGAAAGAAAGAAAGAAAAATATTTATTTAGCACAAAGACAGAGACACAATGAAGAAACAAGTGCCTATGTAGAAACTAATATAAAAAAAATATACCACATTGTGTGTCTCACGACTGTGATAGTCACATAGGTCTAGTTTAGCATAATGCCAGTTTTACTTTTACTTTGAAAAACGTTACCTTTTTATGTGGAATGTAGGGATGGCTCTACCTAACTTATCGCGATGACTTGAAGCTTGCAGCTTCCTACTATATTTGGAGAAATGAGGCTCTATGGCCATCCCTATAACCAGGATACACTGTATCTATGTCATCTATCATCACGTAAATCGGACGTGGGTGGGTATAGCACCTCGATTAGGGGCACATCGCCAACCCTGTTAACCCTTGTGTCGCTGCCAAGGCCAGACATATCGTCGACACATTGTAATAACTACAAAAACTATAATTAACGGCGTCATCGGGCGCAGGTTACGTGTCAATATTTGTAAAATTGATGGCTGAAGTGACTTGTGAATTTGGGAACTTGGAAAATAATAATTAACTATCATATTAATGATTATTTAAATGAAAGATGCTAGGCCTACTACATCCGATTTATTATATTAGGGAAAAATCGTTAGCATATATATATCACAACCATAAAGATTATGAATTATCAATTAATTATTTTCAATTTTATTTGTATTACTTTTAAATCAGACTGTGATGTATTATTCTGAACTGAACTATATTGCTACTTGAATTATTTAGAATTTAACTTATATTTACCAGTAATTTAATTTTTAGTATTTTTTATTTTACTTTGTCATTTAATTTTTAGTATTTTTTATTTCACTTTGACATTTAATTTTTTATTGACTTCTTTATTTTATTTTGACATTTAATTTTTTTATTGATTATTTTATTTTAATTTGACATTTAATTTTTTTTTTTTTTTTTTGGCATTTAATTTTGTATTGATTTCTTAATTTAATTTTGATATTTTAATATTACTATAATAATTTCATAACTGTGACTGTCAACTTTTTATCTTGTACCTATTTTCAATATTTGCATACCCATGTGATGGTTAAACATGGAGAACTTTATTATTCATGTAAAAACAAAACATCAATGTATATTTTTACCCATGTTTGCAAATTAATAAATGATTTAATGATTTAACTAATTTTTGCCAGCAACTTCGCCCACATGAAAATATAAAATATAGCCTATGTCAATCAGTGATAAAGAAGCTATCTACTAGTGAAAGAATTTTGAAAATCGGTTAAATAGTTCTTGAGTTTATTTATTACAAAGAAAAATCTTTATCTTTTTATGATGTGTATATTCATTATTTCACGGACATACTCGTATACCTAGATAAAATTACCATGTTGCAATATGGATAAATCATCTGTAACAGATGAAAATGTACCTAGGTCGGTATAAACATAATCATTAGTATATATCATAAAGTGTTGGTCTAAAGAATTGACCAACACTTTATACAGTACGGTATACGGTTAAAGCATATTTGTTTTATCAGAAGAATTATACATTCACTTATAGAGAAAAACATAGTAGTTTTAAACAATTCTACATACCAGCATGCGTAGATAAAAAAAAACAAAACATGCGCCTATCTTAAAACTGACATTAACATTTCAATGGCACTTCAAAATTAAAATACATCGTTTTATAACTAGTACAAAATAAATAAATCAGAAGGTAAGTTACACACAAACACGAGAGATGAGGGTAGGGTGCAAATTTATAGTTACAGCTACCATACATGACCTTCAAAATTATATTAGCATGGTACTTAAAATAAATGTAACTAAGATAATTTTTTTAAATTGATTTATACCAGTGATTGACTGCGATCTCACCTGATGGTAAGCAGTGATGCAATCATTGATGGCGAGGCGCACTTGTTTATTAAGAGTCTATTAACTCTAGCCTTGAAGACACCATAGTAGGACGGGAAGACCGCAGCAGGCAAATTGTTCCAGTCCTTCGATGTACGCAGTATTAACGACGAAGCGAAACGCTTAGTTTGGACCGTTGAAATTTCAACAACGTAAGGGTGGATACTCGCCGTACGTCGGATTGTTCGATGGTGGAATCAAGTCATGCAATTACCGCGCACTCTCCAAAATACAACCTGTAAAAAACCGATAGGCTGGCTACCCTGCGCCTGTGCTCGAGGCTTTGTAGATTGGAAGTAGGACTGTTAATGTTATCGTTATTATTATTTCTGCCAAATGTCATCCATGATCCATCCACTGTGGTCCGTCTGTGTCAGTTTTCAAATTCTTTCACACAATTCAGAATAGCGCCAAGTTCAAACTTGCAGTGGTCGTAGCATCAACAAACAAAGCAATTTGATGAACTAACAAATTGATAGTACACTGTTGATAGATAACTTTAGCACCGTAATTATAATAAAAATTACACATGTATTTTTTTTTAGCTTGTTCGTATTTGAGCAAAATGATTGTTCCAACAACGTGCATGTTTTAGTGTTGGTGTCTACTGAGGTGTAACATTGTCACCTTAATTTGTAATTAACTAGCTATTAATTAGCTAGGAAACTGCGGTTTTGTTTGAAGTTAGTGTAAAAGTTTTGTTACTATTTTGGTGTACAATAAAGTTTATTCTATTCTATTCTATTCTATTCTATTCTATTCTATTCTATTCTATTCTATTCTATTCTATTCTATTCTATTCTATTCTATTCTATTCTATTCTATTCTATTCTATTCTATTCTATTCTATTCTATTCTATTCTATTCTATTCTATTCTATTCTATTCTATTCTATTCTATTCTATTCTATTCTATTCTATTCTATTCTATTCTATTCTATTCTATTCTATTCTATTCTATTCTATTCTAAACTATTATATTCTATTCTATTCTATTATATTCTATTCTATTCTATTCTATTCTACCCTCAACTAAACTATGTACGCCATAAGCTGTGCGTTGGTCTCGGTAGATAAATTTTTATAATTTGGTTTACTTATTAGGCATCAGAAGGCTTATGTGTTTCTGCCCATACAATGCGGCTTTCATTAAGCATATCCTGTCATAGCCTTTTTAATTATCCGTGAAGAAACACAGAACCCGTGGAGCGTCACCAACTACAATATACGAGTATTGAGAAAATGCCTGACTATGAAATAGGACTGCTATTCGCTTCTTTTTTTTTAAGGTGAGAAATCATGTATCGACTTCTCCCATTCTAGAGTGGAGCGAGAGGGCGTGTCAGACTTTTACTGACTATGTTCCTTCAGTTGCCTTTTGCGTTCTAGAACTCTAGTCTCTTTCAGAGCTTCCCCATGGCCCTAGCAGGCATGGCCCTGCTGGGCTCCTATGGTTTTGCTGACCTCTCTTTGAGGCGCGTCATGAACACTATGTACCGTCGACAACTCTTTACCTCTTGAATCATTGTAATAATAATTAGCTTCTGTTAAAGTTGGTTTCTCCATAAAAACTTCCAACGCTCGTTTTACCCCCTTAGGGGTGGAAAATGCTTCTTAGCGAATGTTTACACCCTATTAGGAACCTACCTGCCAAATTTTAAGTTTGTAGGTGTTATAGTTTTGGAGATTTCGTGATTAATCAGTGAATGGTATTTCGCTTTTATATGTAGGTATATATACATTTAGATAACACTAGCCGGTGCCAGTGGTTTCTCGATACATACTTTAGAACCCCGTTTTGTCCCCCCGTTTTTCTTAGTGCTCACCTACATCACAATTGGAAACCTTGTGCAAAATTTCACGTTCTTAGTCGCAGTAGTTTTAGTTGTGCATTGATATGTCAGTCAGTTAGTTTTTCCTTTTATATATATAGACTAGCGGGTGCCCGCGGCGTCGCTTGCGTGGAATTAGGTTTCTCCATACAAACTTTGGACCCCTGTTTCATCCCGTTAGGGGGTGAATTTTGGACAATTCTCTCTTAGTGCTCGCCTACATCATAAAAGGAATCCTTGAGGAAAATTTCACGTTCCTAGTCCCAGTAGTTTTGGTTGTGCGTTGATATGTCAGTCAGTCAGTTTCTCCTCTTATATATATAGAGTAGCTTATGTCAGCGGCTTCGCCCGCGTGAAAATGGGTTTCTCCATACAAACTTTGGACCCCCGTTTCATAGCCTTAGAGGGTGAATTTTGGAAAATCCTCTCTTAGTGCTCGCCTACATTGTACAAGGAAACCTTATGCAAATTTTCATGTTTCTAGTCCGAGTAATTTTGGCTCTGCGTTGATATGTTAGTCAGTCAGTTTCCCCTTTTATATATATAGATGACTCCGTCTCCAGTTCTTTAATATATAATAATAATATACAGATGATTATGAAATAGGCCTGAAGCTCTTTTACCTCTATTAATTTTAGAAACATTATTAATTTTAGAAATACATTTTTTTAAATTATAATAAAGAAAAAACGTTTATTCGTACCTCATACATAAAATTACTTAAATATGAAAAAAATAAAATCAAAATAAAATATTTCGAATAAAAGGATATAAAAATTATGCAGAAACATAATAGCCTAGACAGCCTTTTAATGTTCCCACTGCTAGGACTTAGGCTTCTTCTTTAGGAGAGGAAATAGGCCACAATCCACCACTCAGGCCCAGTGCGGATTGGTGGATGTCACATGGCTTAGAATTTTTGGTTCTGGGACATATCGGCTTTTTTCTAATTGATATAAACCCGTGCTTGACTGCGATCCTACCACATGGTAAGCAGTGATGCAATCGTTGATGGTGAATCGCACTAGTTTATTAAGAGCCTATTCACTCTAGCCTTGAAGACACCTAAATTAAAATCGGATGGGAAGACAGCAGCAGGTAAATTGTTCCAGTCCTTCGATGTACGCGGCATAAACGACGAAGCGAAACGTTTAGTCCGGACCGTAGAAGTTTCAAAAACGTTAGGGTGGATACTCGCCGTATGTCGGGTTTTCTCACGATGTTACCTTTGACCGTTTTAAAATTGATGATACCAATATAATGCACGACTTACCTAACAATCTTCTCCGTGCGCCGTCCTTACTATAAGAAGTTAATGAGTCCTCTTGAAGCTAGTACCTAATTACATCGTGAGTGACGCCCCGTTGATTGATGATTGTCAATACACGTCGCTAATTATTATAAGTAATTACTGTCTATCTATACTTAACATAGGTGTAAAAACTTAGGTGTCAGTTTAGCATTTAAAATTTGTAAGATATTGTATGCCTAACTTTTTTTCGGTAGAAGCTGGCTTTTTTTAGGTGAGAAATCATCAGATGTCAGACTTTTACTGACTAAAACCCACTCTTATGTTCCTTCTTGGTCTCGCGTTCCAAGGCCCCGGGTTTTCTTTCAGAAGCGTACCCTTGGCCCCAGTAGGCTTCGACCCTGTTGGGCCCCTATGGTTTTGCTGACATCTTCTTGAGGCGCGCGTGGAATATTATGCGCCGGACGGTTACTGGACGGCCGGATGGCAAGCTACCCATTGATCGCTGTCCGTAAGCCCATGTCTACGGTGGCTGGAAATTTGTGTCGGGATCCCGGCGGCTGGGGCATGACGAAGTTCGTTCCCTCGCGCGTGCAGCCGCCTCCTTCTCTAGTATTTCTACTTTGCAGAAGAGACGACCGTCAGCCATTCTTCCTCACTCCGGATCATATTCTGTACCAGGCCCCGGCGCGAAAAGTCGTTGCCGGCGATCGCCCCCACGAGGAGACAGCATAGACAAGCGGGGCACACCTCCACCGTATGCCCCACCGTTTCTGAGACCTTCATTTCTTCCGCACGAATCCGGTGCAGGCACCACCTAAACTTATTATGTCCGGTGAAGACCTGCGTCATGCGGAAGGTCAGGACGCCGTGACATCTTTCCAGCACTACACTTCAAAGAGGGGATTTACCGCCATAATCGTTAGAAACTGGTAGGGTGAGCAAAAAGCAGAGTGTTCATCAGTAGCTCTTTCTTTGGGGTAAGAATTCATTAAATCAGTGCCGCGTCAACACTTTTGAAGAATCCTGCAGTTCCTCACAATCACAAGCCTAAGACAAACTAAATGAAGTCATTCATTGCCCAGCAGTAGGATAATTATGTAACCAGTCTAAGTGGCACTAAAATGTAGAAATCAATGATTTTAAGAGATGGATCCAGAGGTTCCACAATCAATGATTTTAACAATATGAACAAGAAATTTATCTATTATACTGAAAGACTTTTGGCCGCCACACACGATCCAGTTTATCGTCAAGTTTGCAGCGCGCTTGAAGCGGTGTCCGGTAAACTTGATCGTGTGTATGGCTATCAGTAAGCCTTACAATGCTACTTCTCAACTACACCAACTGGATCGTGTATGGCATACAAGAAGCCAACTTGTATCACCATTTCATCTAAAGACAGAATCATGCAACGAAGTGGGTCTTTCAAATAATTTACCAAACTTAAAAGTTATAATGCTTAATTACGAGTTGTCTTATAGATCTCCAAAGACATTACTAATAATAGTTAATTACTTAGGATATTTTTTCATATGAAAATTAGAAACTGGATGCAGATTTGTACGTAAAGACGATTAGTGATCTTGAACAATACATAAGCAGATCTAGTCTAATTCATCTTCATTGATTTGCATACTGCATTACTGGCATGGAATTAAACTTTGTACATAATAACGTCCAACTACAAATCAAATAGTTACGTATTACAAGACGAAAACAAAAGAGAATACTATTTATGTTATAGATTAAGGTAAATCGAATATTCATGAAAAATTAATATATCAAAAAAATTAAACAATTTTTGCTAAGTAAATGCTACTATTCGCCAAACGAATACCTAAGTGATAAACTTATAAAGTCAACTTAAGTACAGACGTGAGTTTAAATTGTATCGACCTGTATATGTATATATTTTGTATTAAAGTTAATTTATCTCAAAAAATACTAACATCCTTATTATATAGTGGTAGGCTGATAATGTTTCACATGAATCATTAAAATGCTTCCTCTCTCCTAACTAACTCTTTTTTGCTGTGCCTGACAGACTCCTGATCTAATTTTAAGTTCACCACCTAAGAACACATACATGTGGAATGCAATCAAAGTATTGAGTATTGAAAATAGTCCTCCTTTACTAGTTCAACTTTAACGGTGTGCATGTAGTCATGTCGATTGAGAAATTTAATGTATTAATATGTAGCAAAACGGGCACGAGGCGCGGCTCCCCGCTACGGAGCACTTTTATATGGAAACGCGCGGGCGACCGCGTAACGCAGCGTTGGCCCTAAAACATCATAAAGCTAAAAAGTTTTCGTTGGTTGTTATTATTATATTATTAAGTTTTTTGTGTAGGTTTGTTTCTTTAATTCATAAGTTATTTTTGTAGCTTTCTGTCTCAAAGTGTTTTAATATTTATTTTATTTGTACTTGATCCCTGTATTAGTAAATTTATTCGTAATTTGGTTTAAAAAAATTAATGTCAATTACAGTTTTTTTTACGAGTGTACATGCGCTAAAGTTCGCAAAGCCTATGTTCAGGCACGCCAAGTTACAACGGCCGTATTGTATGACACTGAGCATAATTATAAATGCTGTTTTTTAATAGCAAAGCGAACGATATTTTGATGCAGCGAGTTATTATTATATTTTTTTCTATTGTTATGCAAAAATTATGCACAGTGACCATTAGTTAGTAGTTTGCAACTTTTTCATTCAGAAATAAATTGGTGTTTCAAAATGTTACGCTAACATCCAATGTCATACGAAGATTTATATTTAAGCATTTTGAGCATAGAAGAGTTGAACTCGTAGCTCTATAGTATTGGCAATGACATCTCTGTGACGTTATATCAACGTTATTTGCACTGGGGCCATACCATGACATGTTAACATGTCAGGCGAGCGAGCGGGAAGATAGATGGAGCTATATTTACATCTATACTAATCTACACTGATATTATAAAGAGGTAAAGTTTTTTTTAGGGTTCCGTACCTCAAAAGGAAAATAAGGAACCTCTTAGCTGAGATATTATACAACGTGTAACAAAAAGGGTATATACATACCAAGTGCACGGCTTCTTGATAAGATAACAAACGATACGGGAAGGGTTTTTTAACATTATATTTACATGGTAGGAAATTATGAATTATTTCAATACACATGATACCAGAAACCGAACATTTCAAACTGAAATCAATACATCACTAGCAAAAAGTCAGCTGATCGGTGTCAGTGAACTGTTCATGAATAAAAACAAACCTCTTACTCCTGGTACTTCTTCAAACAGTGGATAAAGGGTTCCGGATGTTTATTTTAAAAAAATAGTTTTGAGAAGAAAAATGTTTTTTTTTTAGTTGAGGAGACTAAGTAGATAAGGGTATTCGTGTGGTTATGGAATAATTAGGTATCTATCTGGTATCTACGTGAAACAATAAGAAATACCTACTTTTTTATTGTTTTACGTAAATAGGATAGCAAACAAATGAGTGAACGTAACAATTGTCGACAAAGTAATCTACCATAGAATTGAGTAGGTACCTACAACACAGTAATAATACTTTTAATTTAGTAATTGCATTCCTACAAATGTTCTTACGTACCTTATTCTTTTTATGTAGGTTACCATACATAGTAAGCACTTAGTTTGCGAGAAATTAATTACTTGATTAACGTGCGAAAGACGCCACGAAAAAGGATTTCATATCATAATATTTGAACCCAAAATATCATTTCTAAGCAACTTATGTCTCTCCTAGTACAAATAAACTCCCGGTGGGTTCCGTTCTTGAATTTAATTTAATTAGAGGACTTTAATAAGTTGGTACTTTTTTGCAGAGTTGAGATGATTTAAATCATGGATTTTAATAAGTAATTTAAATCTCAATTAAAATCAAATGATATAAAAAAAATCGTTGATTTAAATCGACTTTTTTGTTATAACACAATTTAGTTTCACTTAAAACGCATACATTGATAGTGATACACTCTTTAAAATATTGTTTGTGAACAACAAGCCATGCCAAAAACTAGTGCGCGCACCGGGCAGCTCATTAAATTTTTCAAAATATTAGACACGCAAGCGCCGCTTTTAGAGGAGACTCTAAGTAGGTAAGGGTATTCGTATGGATATGGAATAATTAGGTACTCGTACCTACCTATCTGGTATCTACGTGAAACAATAAGAAATACCTACTTAATTATTGTTTTACGTAGATAGGATAGCAACAAACAAATGAGTGAACGTAACAATTATCGACAAAGTAATCTACCATAGAATCGAGTAGGTACCTACAACACAGTAAATAATACCAAATTTAGTAACTACATTCCTACAAATTTTCTTACGTACCTAATTCTTTTTATGTCGGTTGTCATACATAGGTAGGTACTTTTTTTTTCGGTGGGAAAGTCATCTTATGACATCCCCCGCTTTTGGGCGGGCCGGTAGATAGTGTTAGTCTTTAACTGACTAAAAACCCACTCCTGTTCCTTCATTGTCTTTCGTACCAGGGCTGAGTCTTCCTTTCAGAATCAGACCCTTGGCCCCAGTAGGCTTCTACCCTGCTGGGCCCCTACAGTTGCTGACATCTCCTTGAGGCGTCGTCGTCGACGACTTGGGCTCGGTCCGGACGATTATCGGACGGTCGGACCGCGAGCCACCCATTGCTCGCCGTCCGCAAGCCCGTGCCTACGGTGGACGGAAATCGGGATCGGAATCCCGGCGGTGGTTGGGGCGTGTGGACCGTTGCTTCACGCGATCGGCCGCCGCTAGCATTACTGCTTAGCAGAAGGAGGCGACCGCCTGCCACTCCTCCTCGCTCCACGGCCTGTACCAAAGTCCGGCGTGAGAGATCGCCGCCGCCGATCACCCCCACGAGGACACGGCGTTGCCCTGCCCAAGCGGGGCACACCTCTACCATGTGCTCCACCGTGTCCTCCGGGCGGTCCAAACCGTGGCGGCACCCGGGCGTCGCTTCCGCACGAATCCGGTGCAGGAACTTCCCGAACTTACCGTGTGCGGTGAGGACCTGCGTCATGCGGAAGGTAAGGACGCCGTGTTGCCTTTCCAGCTACTCCTCAAAGAGGGGACTTACCACCATAGGTAGGTACTTAGTTTGCGAGAAATTAATTACTTGATGGACGTGCGAAAGACGCCACGAAAAAGGATTTCATATCATAATATTTGAACCCAAAATATAATTTCTAAGCAACTTATGCGTCTCCTAGTACAAATAAACTCCCAGTGGGTTCCGTTCTTGAATTTAATTTAATTAGAAGACTTTAATAAGTTGTTACTTTTTTGCAGAGTTGAAATTATTTGAATCAATTGATTTTAATAAGTAATTTAAATCTCGATTAAAATCAAATTAATTTAAAAAAATCGCTGATTTAAATCAAAACTTTTTTTTCTTATAACGTAGAAATTAATACAATTTAGTTCAACTTAAACGCATACATTGATAGTGATACACTCTTTAAAGATAATGTTTGTGAATAACAAGCCATGCCAAAAACTAGAGCGAGTGCACGCGCCGGGCAGCTCATTCAATTTTTCAAAATATTAGACACGCAAGCGTGCGACCCACGCCGCTTTTAGAGGAGACTCTGAGTAGGTAAGGGTATTCGTATGGATATGGAATAATTAGGTATCTATCTGGTATCTACGTGACAATAAGAAATACCTACTTTTTTATTGTTTTACGTAGATAGGATAGGAACAAACAAATGATTGAACGTAACAATTGTCGACAAAGTAATCTCCATAGAATCGAGTAGGTACCTACAACACAGTATGAACTAATACCTTTGTCATAGATATTACCAAAAAGTACAAAGTAAATGAAACCTGTCAAAATACTGTCAAATGTTACGAAATAATATCATTATTTTTTTTTCTAAAAAACTATACGCTTGCGCACATTAAGTCTGCGTAATTACTTCTTAGACATAAATAAACCTTTTCTACAAAAATATTATAAGCTTAACTCAGCAGCCGGTATGGTACAGTTTAATCAGTTTAGTCTTAATTTATCTTTTCAAAATAAATGAAAAACATGCAAAAGTACTAGGAGTCCATAAGAAACGAGAATTGTTATTGCTGAATTTAACAGCGGCTTGCGCAATCACAGATCCCTAATTTCCTTTCAGTATGATATTGAATACGATAAAATATTGTGTCCCTGTCGCACGCGCCACCTGCGTGTATTATGTGAGAGAGATGGCAATGTTTCCATCGTTCGTTCGGCTACTCCCTTTGGCGGCATGCGGCATCTTTGAGCGCGCCGAAAGGCTAGCCTAAAGTGAAATTAGGTAAATAAATAAAGTAAAATTTTGCATTAGTGGACGACCAATAATCGTACATTGCAGTCGCATATCCGGTTCGGTGCTTGTGATTTATTGTGGTTGTGACAATCGTATGATGGTGTTAAGTAATAGTGAATATTATGAGATGATGTTGTGTGTCGGAAGAGAGGACGGTAATGTGCGAACTGCTCGCGAACTTTATCATCGCCGATTTATCGAGGGTAGGCCAGAAGCTGAGCGTCGACAGCTTCCTTCGGTGGCGTGTTTCCATCGGATGGTACTTCGTCTGCACCAAACCGGTTCCTTCCACGCTCCTGGTTTAGGGGGTCGCCCGAACACTACCGATCCAGAATTTGAGGAAGCCGTACTGGAGCATTTTGAAAATAACCCGCGTACTAGCACTCGGCGAGCTGCATTAGCGCTGGATGCCTCAAACCATATGCAAGTATGGCGAGTGTTGCACAATGACGGTTAGCACCCATACCATTTCCGTCGCACCACACTACGCACGTGATGTTCGGGAGCATTTGGTTATGCGCTTTCGTCAGTGGGATCGGGCGCGGTAGCAGACACGTGGCTTGGCCCCTGCGATCCCCAGACCTAACTCCATTAGATTTCTTTTTGTGGGGATACATTAAAAACATTGTGTACGCAATGCCGTGTGATACAGTGGAGCAAATGAGAGAGCGAATCGAAGCCGCTTTCAGGACAGTAACACCAGACATGCTACGCAATGTTCAGGTCATGCACAGGCGAGCGGCCTTGTGTATACAGTACCACGGTCATCACATCGAACCACATCTTTAAAAATGTAAGTTGAATTATTATTTTTCATTTTAATATTTACTTTGCTCGGACTATGGAAAAATATTTCCATTATTGAATGTTATTATTTATTTATCATTTTTTATTTTAGTTAAGTAATTTTTAGTCCGCCTTTGTACATTGTTTCTTACTAATGCATAAAGTTTTAATAAATAAATAAAATAAATAAATATTTTTTGAGGCAAAATTTTAGGTAGACAGGTACTAGGCGAACAAAGTCTCATGCAAGCGCGCGCCGCGGGCAATCTCTATCCCTAGCTATTGTGTAAACGGGGAAACCCCGTTTAAACAATGGCGATTGGCCGAGGCTGGGCCCACGTGTAAACGCACCATCAAAATTAGGTAGACAGGTACTAGGCGATCAGATTTACAGAAGAAATGTTTCGTAATATTAGCAAGTGACGTGGAATGTTATTGACCCTCGTAGTGTCGTGACACGTTTGTTATGATTTGAATTCAAGAATCATACGATACCAAGAATTTGGTATCAATTCTTTGAGTTATTTATTTTGGTCTGAAACTTTGTGTAGAGATTCTATACCACCTATAATCTTCAGCGCTTCTTGATGTATATACCCTTTTTGTTACACGTTGTATAAGTTCGTACATCTTAGCTGAGATATTACATTTTTTAAATCCTATGAAAATACATCAACAACAGAACTCGGTCTAGTGTGACCACACAATGAAACAAAATGTAGACAGTAGGTACTCAGTTAATATATAGCATTAGACGAAATAAAAACAAGGTTGTGCAGTTAATTTAACGTTATGTTACATGGCGTATGTGTATTACATACAAAAATAGATTACAACAATTTTTTTTTTTACGAAAAATATAACCGAATACTAAAAATGCAAAATAACGGGAGTCGAAGTTTCTAATTTCGTTTCTTAGTTTTTTGACACCGACTTCCAAAATTAAAGTTATTTTAATTTTTTAGTTTGTTTTTGAAGTCGGTTGTATTTTTTTTTGTAAAATAGTAAATTATGATACAAGTAGAGAAAGTTTGTCATTGTGACCGAGGTGGAATTCTTATGGAGTAATTGTTGGGCTGAGTGCTGCAATGACCAATTTCCACATGTACAAATCGACGGCAATTTCTTCCAGGCAACCTATGTTTAGCAATGAACACCACATGGTAGGTACGTGTTGTGGGTGATGTTGAAGATGGAACAAAATACTTACTTTTCATTTTTCTTACGATAGACCGCGTTCCAACAGAACAACACATTTCACACAGTAACCATTTACAAACCAAAAAGTTCACCTGGTCACCTCTTGCATTAACACTTACGTGTAAGTGTTTTGTTTATGGCTTCCAAATAACATAGGTGCAGTTTATAGCTTTTAAATTCTAAATTAGTTAGAAATCACGCAAAAGTTGCACACATTGATCAAGCTAAAGTTAACCGTATTTGCTAAAGCTTAAAGTGAATTTTGTATTGGCATTGTTTTTTAATGGGTGACAATAACAAGATTCCCGCGTAAAATAATAGAGGTGCGTCTGCGTTTGCAAAATTTTACAAAGATTATGTTAATGAAGAAGTGTCATTCGTGGCATTTTTATTTTTAATTGCTATAAACTAGTCCTTGATTACGTATGGATGGTAAGCAGTGATGCAATCGTTGATGGTGTAGCCTTGATGACACCTAAATTATAATCGGACAGGACAGGACGGGATTTGGTTGCTGCGCCGTTATGGGTTCGATTCCCGAACGGAACAAATGGTTCAACGAAAAAATACGACCGGAAGTCGGTTTTAAATAACGAAGAGACAAAACTATTAGAGAAACACCGACTTCTGAAATTAAAGTTTTTTAGCACTTTTCAGTGTTTTTTTTTTACATTGAAGTCGGTTGTATTTTTTTTGGATAAAGTTTTTTACTATACCCAGAATACTCGCTCCATAGCTCTCTGGCAAACCTCAAGGCTATTGATTAATAGAATTCATATATCTTTTCCATTTCACTTAATAAATAAAACGAAACTTAACAAAGTGTCAGTGAATAATCAAATTAATGCAATATTTCGAAAGTTTAAATTAAAATTAGTTATAAGTTTCAATGGTTATAATTTAGCTATAAATTATAAAGCGTATTTCTAAATTCTGGACTAGATTTGGTTGTTTTGCAATGAGTTGTTTCTAAAATCTTCAAGTACGTTTTGACTTTTATATATATATAGAGAAATATGTATGAGCAGTGGTGGCCAAGTGGTAACGGCCCTGACTTTCGAGTTGTGCGACGCGTGTTCAGACCCACACGGGCACTTTACTTTGTGTAATTTTCATCTGGTCCCAGCTCTCAAAACGGTGATGGAAAACATCGTGAGGAAATGTGACGTCTACCAATCCGCATTGGGTTGAATGGTTGGTGTTGGATAACAGACCTCTTTCTCCCTCCTAGAGAGGCCTGAGTCCCAGCTGTGGGAACATTATGAGGATGATCATGCTTATATGCTTTTTCAGGGTACCCAAAGGATGCCAACAGGACCCTATTACTAAGCTTCCGTTGTCCGTCCGTCCGTCTGTATCTCATAAACTGTAAGAGATAGAGAGTGGTTACAGAATTTACATTTCTAAAATAAAAATATTAAAAATTAAATGGGTCTCTATACAAGCGACATGCTTTTTTGCGTTTTAGTTTTGTTCGATTTCAATATTGTAGATCGGAAGCTTTCGTAGGTATATCCAACTCTCACTTGACTAGTTTTTTTTATTTTTTAACAGATCCCTTCTAAACTCAACATACTCTTTGCCCACATACATAAGCTGCGTTTACGCACATTCACGACCACGATCGCGTATCAGCGCAATGATTTATGACTACCTCAGTTTATCTCGAATTATTTAATGATACTCCCGTCATTATCCTCAAAGTGATTGTTAGCTTCGAATTATCAATTATATGGATTTTTAGAACAATTTGTTGTAATTTTTTACAAAGTATTTTAACTGTAATTCTATTATTTGTAATGTACAAATTGGTTTGGATGTAAGAATCGTAATGATTGGTATGTATGTTGACCTAGAAATTATAGTATTTTATTGAGTAATATCTGTTATTTTATATTTCATATAACCATTTTCAGGGATCAATTTACCTAATAAAGTCTGTCTTTAGCTTGTTAGTGCACGGAAATTGATCATTTCGTGCGAACCCTTTCTGAATCTTGTGAATCAATCAATTTATTTTTGAGACAGGCCTCTAGAAACTAATGTGTGAAGGTTAGAGTAACATCTGTATTATTGTAAAGCATTTGGACCACACATCATCACACATAGGCTGACGCATCTATATTGTTCGACCACAGACTATATCGTAATGTCTTCTGTTAGCCACAGACTGCCCAACTATACCTCGTCGCCATTGTGACTTATGCGCTCGAGACAATTAATAGTATAGATACATACACTACATTCTAATTTTAGCTGCATCCGGTTAGACGGGGAACTAACCCCAACAAAGATGGAAAGGAAAAAAAATTTGTATATCGTCATCTTCCTACCCTCATCCCTAAAAGTTTGACACACCCTCTCGCCCCACCTAAGAGCACGAGATGTCATTGGATTATTTTCCCACAAAAAAAAGATACGGCCGTTTATGTCGCAAAAAATGTGTATTTCGACACTCAATCAAAATTCATAGGTTACTTCCCGTTGACTTAGAATTCTGAAATTTGGCATAAAGCAAGGTCTCACAGCACCAGTTTAGGAGCAAATCTGAAAACCGTAAAAATTGTAGTGACGTCACAAAAAACACTTTTTGCGATTCGGAAAAGTCTTCGTAACTCGATTCTGGAACTGAACTGATATCATAGGTAGGTTTGTGCGGAACCCTCAGAGCGCGAGTCCGCCTCACACTTGCCCGATTTTCTGGCATTATGTTCTGTCACATGCCACACTATCACTAACTCCCTTTTCTTTCATATCAGTCCTTACGTAATCCATCCATTTTTTCTTAGGCCTCTCTCTCTCCCGCTCCATCCATCCACATGTATATTCATAATTTTTTTTTAGTAACATCCGTTTAAACCTTCCTTAAAAAGGATGAAACGTTCAATGATTCCCTTTCAACTTTTCAATCTCTGGCGTCACTTTCCAACTTCCTCTAATATACAAATTTTTCGCTTTATTCACTCTCGTCACACCACACATCCATCTCAACATTCTCATCTCCGCTACGTGCTATCTTTTTTCATCAATTTTTTTCACAGTCCAACATTCTGATCTATACAGTATGACAGGTTTTATCACGGACTTGTAGATTATACCCTTCAACTTGCGAGACATCCATGGATCACAAGTTGTGCCTTTCATATTTATTTCAAAGATTGGGTCATCGTTTGTAATCTATGTCTGAAGCAAATCCATAAATCTGTTCAACCAAGTTCTTGAACAACATAAAGAGGAAGATAAGCATCTGGTACACTTTCGCTGCATCCCATGGATACCTCCCATAGATGTCGTAAACTGTATTAAAACATTAATTACGAACATAAGTAACGAAACTTCTACGTGTAGGTTAGGAAACCCTTTTGTTAGCGTGAGAAATGCGCTGTATGACTATGTTGTCGGTTTTAACATAAGTGTCCGATATTGTTAACATGGAACTTGTAGTGGTGGGCATCATTGTGAATGTCATACAAAAATATGAGATGGTTAGTTTATCATTCCAAGGAGAGAACTTTGGTATGGGAAACCGTCACCTCCTAATGCGAGCTAAAGAAGTGGCAGATAAAGTGACACAATGCTCACGCCCTAGCCGGCGCAGAAAGTTGCCTGCAACTCCCGAAGTCCGGGGCACTTCCTTTCCCGATTCTTGGCCAGGAATCGCCCTGCTACTCCCAAAAGCACGGGTTTACGAATTGCGAGCAATAGGTAGCTCACCGTTCGATAAGGACCAGTGTAATTAATAGAACCCGCGAGGGCCGCGAGGTAGGTAGCTTTTCCAGACAGAGTAGATAAGTTCCAACATGGGTAGCTTTTCTAAAAAAATATAGTTAAGTCTCCATTTGGATCGGTTTTCCATGTGTATTATATTGATTATATTATGAACAGTTTCAAAAGTCTTATTTGGTTTTCTTAAATCATTTCTACGCCTTAGTTATTGATCTCGCCTGTCTTCAACTACTGAAATTTGAAATTGGGACATATTTCTTTTGTGTCAAAGCTTCTGTCCTAAGAGGGTGAAATGGAGGATTTTGGGGAGTGTGCGCGGGAATTGCATGACCTGATTCCGCCATCTCCTTTCTACCATCGGACAACCCGACGTACGGCGAGTATCCACCCTTACGTTGTTGAAACACCAACGGTCCGAACTAAGCGATTTGCTTCGTCGTTTATACCGCGTACATCGAGGGACTGGAACAATTTGCCTGCTGCTGTCTTCCCGTCCAACTATAATTTAGGTGCCTTCAAGGCTAGAGTGAATAGGCTTTTAATAAACTAGTGCGCCTCACCATCAATGATTGCATCACTGCTTACCATCAGGTGGGATCGCAGTCAAGCACTGGTTTATACCGAATTAAAAAAAAAAAAAAATAGAAGTGCGTTTGTAGGTTGCGTAACAGTACGCTATATTCACAGTCAATGAGAAATATCCTGGACCTGGAACGCAAAAAGAGCAAATGAAGAAACACAGGTAGGTTTTGGCCAGTAAAAGTCTGACAAGACCTCTCGCTCCATCCTAAAGCGAGATAAGTCGTTTGATGATTTTGCACCTCAAAAAAGGCCCTTGCTTATTCTGAGAATCTTAACTTACTTAATTTTAAGCAATTTGTAAGTATGTATACCTACCCATGGTTTGACCGTCAACAACATTGCCATTGTCATGTGGCTCAGGAGGGCTCTTGCTAAAGTATTCACGCTATTGCATCAATAAGGTAGGCAGAGTCCAAAGCGGTTACACGATCAGCTAATCTAATGGCCAATCTGAAGGATGTTCCCATACTATGTTGAAATGTAACAAAAAATGGCCACAGTTGCGATACACTAGCATTTACTACTTCAATTAGATTCAAGTTAAATAGTTCAGCTACGATTTACCTCTGAGTTTGTTCAAATTGATCGTTCTTGTACTGAATCGTGGGGTAATAATGATGTGGTTAGTGATTTAACCATGCTTAATATAGTGTTGGATTAGATGAAATTCTTGCTATCATAGTTACTTGTGTTAAATGGACTGGAAGCGAGTTTTATCTTGATGTAATTTTTAAATAACAGTCGGGTTTCGGACTTTGATTAAGGTGTTTACCTATATTTATTTTAAAAATAAACATGGACTAAGGGACTAGGAGCAATATGGCTAGTTGGGTGGGGAAGAGAATGGTGGAATAGGTAATCCTCATTTTACGAAACTACTTCGTAAAATGAGGATTACCTATGACGGATGACGGATTACCTATGACGATTATACGCTTATTACCAAGCTTATGATATTTCAAGAGTCAAGAGGATGTTCAGAAGCTTGGCTTGCTCCGATAATGAGCGTAGTAAATAGTTCGCTGCCCCTTTCACTTTGTAGCTGTCAAAGGGAAGTACTGGAAGAATTCTTAGGGCGGAATTCACCAATAAAACTAATCGCGTTTTAATGTTTGGCTCGCATATTCGCGTTTAGCCGCTGTCACTAGTGTCACTTGTCTGTATTTTTACAAGTGACACTAGTGACAGTGGCTAAACGCGATTATGTGAGCCAAACGTTAAAACGCGATTAGTTTTACTGGTGAATTCCGCCCTAAAACTGGCTGACTTCACTAGCTTTTTCTCTAATGATTCTGAAACCTTGGATTTAGATACCCTTGAATTTATTCTGAAGTCATTTAAAGCTTGTTATTTCCAAACTAATGAGGCTGCAATGTAAGCTTAATATATTATTTGTCAAACACAATGCTTACCATAAATCGCTGTACTATTGTGTTAAACTTAATACTACAGAAACAAACTATATCCATATTTCAAATCGGAATCATCCATTTTTCTCAGTGAGTGACGTATTGCCTTGACCGGGAATCGAAACGCGTTATAGTGCCATTGTTTGAACAGGACGTGATGCAGATTTATTTGTTTTGTCTCCTGACAAGGCTTATGAGGTACAAGGTGAAATTGAAGTGAGTAATCAGTTTGAAGATGTTATGTTTTCAACTTTGAAATAAATCATATCATTGCGTTGATGTTTAAAAGTGGGACCGGTGGAAAAACAGTTGAAAAGGAATCGTTTGTCTTGGTGGTTGCTTGGAAGAGATCATGGAATGCGATAAGGCCGCCAATTGTAATATTTGCTGTCATGGTGTGCAATAAAATAGATATAAATAAATGTGGGCCTCATCAGAAGGCTTAAAGTCGATAGGGCCGAAAGGTTCTGGAGTGACGACCGGAAGACGCAGCGTTGGAAAGCCTCCCACAAGGTGGACCGATGACCTGGAGTGGGTCGCGGGAATCCGTTGAATGCGAGACGTACAGGACGGGTCGATATAGCGACACTTGGGGCAGGATTATGTCCAATAGAGGACGTTTTTCGGCTGAAATGATGATGATGATGATGAAATAAATATGGGAATGATAAGAGAAGAAATTAAATGTATGTGACTAAAAGATGTTTATAAATGTGGTAAAGGTAAATATGATGATGGATTGTGTGACGAACGATATAAAAGATAACGGAGTGAATAATAAAGCAAGAACTATACTGCGCACACGTGTGCCACACACGCCGATCTGGGTGCCTCGGTCTCCACACATTTATGTAGAAACTAGATTGTAGAGCTACACTTGATCCATGCCACGCGGCGTCGTTCTACGTACAAATCAGGCGTGTTACACGTGTGCGTCGGTCCAATGTAGTTCTAGCTTTACGAGAAGAAAAATGTGTTGCTCCGACCCAACGTAAAGAACTGAGATCGGCACTCGTGACATCGAGGCAAGGGCAGGAAGGTGACGATAACTAAATTTATCTTTGAATCCACTTTAAAACCGAGTCAAAAAACGATTAAGTTCTCGTGTGAAAAGATTCCGAGATATAAATCATTCTTGCTTAAAAAGAATCGCGCTCATGCAATTTGTGATTAATTTTTGAGAGCCAAATGTTCATAAATGTCAGAATTATTCATTGTTGAGAATTCGTGAAATTCAGACAGAGGTATTTATTGTATGTGCTTGTGTTTAGGCGGGTAACTACTTTAAATTGTATTTTATTTTTAGTTTAAAATCATATTTTCTGGTAACCGTCTGGACCCAGCCCGAGTCGTCGAAAGCGCGTAATGTTTCATACGCGCCTGATTTTAGTCAGTAAAAGTCTGACACGCATAGAAAAAAGTCTGCGTTTCCAAGCCATGTTACACAGTTATATCAGACTAGTTTCTGCAAGCGGTTTCGCGCGCGTGAAAATATGTTTCTCCATACAAACTTTGGAGTCCTGTTTCATCCCCTTAGAGAGTAAATTCTGTTTTTTATTTCTTATTGTTCCTATACAATGACTGGCCTGTTGGCTAGTGGTTAGTGACCCTGACTGTTATGCCGGAGGTCGTGGGTTCGATTCCCACCCAGGACAAATGTTTGTGTGATGAGCACGATCATTGGTTCTGTGTCTGGGTGTAATTTATCTATATATGTATGTATTTAGAAATATATAAGTATGTTTATCAGTTCTTTAGTACCCATAACACAAGCTCTGCTTAGCTTGGGACTAGACGGCGTTGTGTGATAGTTGTGGAATATTATTATTATTAATACATCATAGAAAGAACTTCTGTGCAAAATTTTAATCTTCTTGGTTTTAGACTGGGTATTTATGAGTCAGTAAGTGAGTTATATATTTATATACCACTAGACGCCTCATGCTTGAACTTGCGCACCAAAACAATTTTATACTGTCAACTAGCCAAGGTACGGGGAGCGGAGAACTACGTTCTGATTGGTTCGATTGGTACGGGGGCGCGAGGTACTGTGTTCTGATTGGTCGAGACATCAGATCTATAATCGCATGTATTGACAGACATGCGTCATTTATTTGATTTTAGTTTAATCTAATTTGGATTTAATATTGATTAAATTAAATTTTATTGTTTGATATGAATTTAATTTTGATATAATTTTAATGTCCAATTTTTGTACATTCGCACGTACTGAATTAAAATTTTATTTTACATACTCATTTATATTATGAGGAAAATGTTGTTGGTGCATTTATGTCATTTATTGTATTATATTGTTTGCTGTAAAATTGTAATGTACCACCGTTTGTTTTCCCAAACAAATAAAATAAAATGCGTCGCCTGGTATTAGACGTCTATTGGTTGTAATTGTAAGGTCGTTGTTATATACAGACCTTTATTTCATTGTTATGATTTACCAAGGCAGTGTTGGCAGTTACCTTATAAGCCTAGTTTAAAGTAGCAGTAGATCTAGTTAATTAATTCAGCTCTGGAACAAAAGTCGGATGCTTAGAACATCGCTTGTTAATCAGCTGCCAGTCAGGGTCAGCTGACGAGCTAATAAAGTAGGGTGGCCATGCCGGTTTTAATTATCTCGGTAATATGTATTTACTAAGGCTGTGAGGTTGTTTGAAAGAGTGACCGCGACCTTGGAACGCAAAGGGCAACTGAAGAAACACGGTGGGGTTTAGTCCGTCAAAATTGGACTCTTTCTAAAAAAGTCGTATCACCTGAAAAGGTAGGAGTTTAATTTCACATCTAAAAAAGTATCTGCTAACTTAAAGTTGTTTTTAATCGCCTCGCCAACATCACTATGGATACTTTTGTTTTTTTTTTATGTAACGTCACCACACACTAGAAATTACTCCTGAATTGCGGGTTAGTTCACAAAAATCTAATTTCACATACACAAGTCATCTAGACTTTAAAAAACTCAATATGTAGGTCATAAATACTTAATTATTCCGTTTGGAAATCGAACCCGCGACATGTGGTGCAGCAGCTAATCGCTCAACCACTGCATCAACTAACAGCTAACTATAATTTTACTGACTAGGTATTACCTCGGTATTACTTAGTCAGCAAAGTTATCTGAAGATAAGCTCAGTTGTATAGCTCTTGTTTAGATTATCGTGCTTTTTCAGACTATTAGTAATCTTAAATTAGGGTAGTTGTAGTTTGTTGAAAAGATGGGTGGATTGTGTCAAGAGTGATATGAAAGAAAAGGAAGTTAGTGACAGCATGACGAATGACAGGGCAGAATGGAAGAAAAAATCATGTTGCGCCGACCCCAAATAACACGGGACAAGGGCAGGAAGATGATGATGATGAAGTTAGGTTGGTCTAGTCTCAGGCAAGGTGGAGCGATGATCTCTAATCAGATCGCTGGTAGCAGCTGGAATAGTTACCTAAGATCAAGCTTCAAGGTCATTAAAATGTATCATTCATAAGGGAGTACAAAATCATATTAAGGACTACTGTATTCTCCGATGGCTACAACCTGGGGGTCTTTAAGTCAAGAGTGAATAGGTCTGGCTCCATCATCGTGGCTTACTATCAGGTGAGATAGTGGTCAAGTGTGAGCCTGTGAATAATTAAAGAAAGTATAGTGTGCCGTTTCTCATTTTTATTTAACTGTTCCTCAATTTATTCTCGTTTTCTACAATGAAATGTATGCCTTTGATCTACCTTTTATTTTTTGTTTTCAAAAGGCACCCGGATTTTGGGGAAAAGTTCGGGAAGTGCGGGATTTTTACCTCATTAAAACCACCCCGGTGATCACCATCAGCACATAGAAGGGGCCCTATTATCTATCAAAAGACCATTTCGGATCCCCCTCTGTGCAACGCCTGTTATGGCACATCATTGAGGAGACTGTATAACGGTCTCCCCTGAGTCTCACTGAGCACGGCAGCACTTGATCACTGTGCCACCGTTTTCCCTGGAATCACACGATGGGCGAGCAGAATCCCCACTCCGAGCACCCGTGGTTCTAAAGTCCCATCTGCATTGGATGATGTGGGGTTTCGGAGTGTAAGGCATCGAGGCGGTTGAATCCCATATGCCTTCTTCTCCGAGTGGGATCGGCTCTTTCACGATCTCGTTTGGTGGCCTCCTTCTGGCTTTTGTAAAATACTAATTGTGCACTAAAATATTTTCTTATGGGTGGTTTAAAAAGAAAATATCCGCGATGGGGATAGTGAGGTCTATATTCGCTTACTTCACTCGCTCACTAGACCCCGCCATACCCTTCTAACCTAATTTGTCCGAGTCTGGGTGCCCCAAATCCCATAATAATAATAAAAAAAAAACATTATAATTTGTTGTACAATTAGTTTTTTTGATGCTCAGTTTAAAATATCCCCAAATTAAAGAAAATTATCCAGCAACTTTATAGTCCAGGACATCGTTATTAAAAAAAAAAGGTTAAGGTAGAGCCATTGAACTATTATTAGCAAAGAAGTCACATGCCCTTGAATTATCAACAATTTGTTAATAAAAGCGTAAACACCACTCGGTGGAAATGATAACGATTATTGTGTGAATTTTATACCGCACACAAGACGCGAGAAGACATTAAAAATATTATTTTTTGTAATCATAACTTCGACCTCATTGTGGTAAGGTCAAATGTGTGAAAGACGCGATTATTTATATCGTCTCACATTACATTGTTCACGTTGAAGCTTAATATTTTGCTAAAGGAAAAAATAAAGCTGTTTTTTTTATTCAATTGGAAAAAAAATATCACCCTTTAACCGGCTGACCTTTTCAAGATGATCTTCCTGTATTTACTAGGCTATGATAAAGTAAATAATGCTAAAAACAAACTAATATTGACAAAAGTGAAAGTTTGTATGACTGTGTGTGTATGTATGTTACTCCGCGCTCAAACGGCTGAACGGATTTAAATGTGGTGCACGGGTACACCATGTCCTGAAACATGACTTTGTATCCCAGGAGGATGCTTCCTTGAGATAATTGTCTACTTTCACGCAGGTCAAGCCACAGCTTCTGCTAATTTTAATAAAATAAAATAAATTAATAAATTGAGACAACATCACATACATTGTCCTGATCCCAAACTAAGGTTTTCCCTTGTACTATGGAAACCAGGAACGCCGAAGGTACCATAAACACGCAGACCCAACACAAATATCTGTTTCATCAACAAACACATGTGTTGGTGCGGGAATCGAACCCGCGATCATTGCATCTCAAGCGGCGCTCTAAACAACTGCTCTAAATGGGTCGTCAATTTTAGTAGTTATAATAATATGTTGCACACCAAAACAGTTACAATGCGTTCCAAATAAGAATAGGATCGATTGCCATGTTGTGACGTCACGTCATACTGTCAAATCGAAGAAATATTATAGTGAGCAAAACTTTTATTTTTTATTAACGAACTGTGAACGAAAAAAGTTTAATCAGAATCCAGTTCTTCAATTTTGCTCATATCTGAATTCTTCAATTTGGCCCAATTTCTAGCGATTTGACAGTATGACGTGACGTCATAACATTGCAATCGATCCTATTCTTATTTGGAACGCATTGTACATTGCTATTATAACCGAATTTATGATATCTGTAGCTGTAGTTCCTCACTTAAACGCTTTTAAGAAACATTAGTAAAATCCCATTCTGCATGGTTTCGAAAGATTGATTTTCTTAATTAGATTTCTGAGACTGATTACCTACGTATTATTTTCAGCTTATACCGCAGTTGTTTTTAAAGACGTGGTTGCAAAATAATTGCAGTAGAATGCTCTGGTACTGAAGTTTTTTCTTCCGCTTACTAACTGCAAAAATACTCATGAACTTTACTTTAAACTAGGTCGTACTTACTACACATAGTTAGCATTTTTTCCCGCAAAGGTCAAACGCGTGGTGCGCCTAGCGTTGTAGCGTTATTGTCAATGACTTGCGCAAGAGTTTAATTGTTCCATTATTTCGAATTCGGGTGGCCTCAAATTCGGTGCGGATGTTAGGAAACGGACCGTTTGTCCGTTTGTTTCTTGGGAGATCCGTCTCCTGATAGCTTGGACACCCTAGTTACGCCACCGCCCTTTGTTCGGTGAACGTGAAATTTGATTAGTGATGCGCGTTTTTATATTATTTATTGATTTTCTTAGTGCAATATTTGTTGGGATAATTTAGTGTGATAGAGGCTAATCGAAGTGGAGGTCGATGGATATTGTGAGTTTTATCTGAGCTGCGGTCATTGAACTAATAGGAATAGAATAATGGCTTAGCTAGACAGAATGAGGCTTTAATTAATAAAATCTTATACTTATGTCATCATCATCAATTCAGCCGAACGACGGCCCTGTACGTTTCACATCCATCGGATTCCAGTTACTCTCACCAAATCATCGGTCCACCTTGAGGGAGTCCATCCAACTCTTTGTCTTCCAGTACGCGGTCGCTACTTCAGAATCGACCATTTTTTTTTTTTATATTCCACAACCTTTACACAACGCCGTCTAGTCCCAAGCTAAGCAGAGCTTGTGTTATGGGTACCAGACAACTGATAAACATACTTATATTTTTCCAAATACATACATAGTCATAGTCATAGTCATAGTCGGCCTTATAATGTTCCCACTGTTGGGACTCAGGCCTCCTCTCTAGGAGAGGGGATGGGCCGTAATCCACCACGCGGGCCCAGTACGGGTTGGTGGATGTCACATGTCTTCGAATTTTTGGTTCTAGGACATGCCGGTTTCCTCACGATGTTTTCCTTCACCGTTTTGAGAGCAGTGGTGATGAAATAAGTTACACAAAGTAATGCGCCTGGCTGGGTTTGAACCCGCGACCTACAGCTCGTAAGTCGGGGCCGTTACCACTCGGCCACCACTTATTATTATAGATAAATTACACCCAGACACAAAACAAATGATGATGAGCACAATCATCACACAAATATTTGTCCTGAGTGGGAATCGAACCCACGACCTCCGGCACAGCAGTCAGGGTCACTAACCACTAGACCAACAGGCCAGTCAAATTGCGTTTTGCGAGCAATTTGCCATGCCCACTGCCGCTTAAGTTTGGCGATTCTTCGGGCTGTGTCGGATACCTTAAATTGGTTCTCCTGCAAACATATTCATTCCTGATGCAACCTATGTCACTATACTTTAATCGAGGGTATTCTGTATGGATTTATTTAAACAAGTAGGTAGCTACTTCAGATGTGTAAAAAAAATAATTTCGCAATTACTGAATTCTATTTTTTACCAAATTGCGTCTTATTTTGTTAGGCATGTCTAAAATTAAAATAGCTGAATTTAAATACAATAAGGACGAGTCTTGAATTCTCACGTGAGCAAAAAATTTGAAAAACCCCATTCTAAAACGAAAATGGACACAATTATTTACAGTGAATTAGACATATCCTGTCTCAAGAATTTTAATTTACCCGTCTTTAAAAATAAAATATTCTAGGATTGCATTTTAATATTTTACTTATACCGACAAACTTTCTGCACTTGTATCAAAATGTACTATTTTGATACAAGTGCAGAAAGTTTGTCATTGCGACCGAGGCTGTATTCGCACGAGCCGTAGGCGAGTGTGTTATGGAGCCGAGGGCTGCTGTGAAAACTTTGCACTTGTATCAAACGACTTTTTTCAATACACTTACGAAATGACTAAACGGGGGTTGACCGGTGACTCTTGGGGGTCGAGGCGCGCCCAGCTTTATACGATAAATGTAATAAAATTGTGACGGGGAAGAGCACTCGCTCTTTTCTGCACTAGTGCGGAAAACAGTCTATTTCGTGCCTAAAATCGGTGGGATAAGAGTGGGTTTTCGAGTAAGTGTATTGAAAAAGATTTATCATTATCATCATCAACATGTCAGCCGGAAGACGTCCACTCAGACGTCATAGGCCTCCTCCAAGTATCGCCACAACGACCGGTCTTGGGCGTCTCGCATCCATCGGATACCCATGATCCTAAAAAATATTCTATTTAGGTATATAAATAATTTTCTTGAAGATTTTTGTTTTTAGAAATGCTCAAAATCTCGTGACATGAACCGTTTTTTTGAAGGAAACAATGAAATAACTTTTTCCGCTCTGGGTGGAGCGAGAGAGAGTGACAGACTTTCAGTGATTGAAACCTACTCGTGTTCGTCCAAATGCCGCAGTAACTCTTTTAAACAAACGCGAAACCCGTCTTCATTGACGAATTCTAAATAAAGTTGTGCATTCGAAAGTTAGTCGTAATGTTATGTCAAAAAGACCTCTAATTTCCAATTATATAAACATTACCACCAAAATTGTGTGTTTCCTGATAGCTACAACCTGGAGGTCTTTAGGTAAAGAGTGAATTGGTTACTTCTGGGCTAGCTTGCTTCACCACATCATTGCTTACCATCGTGACATAGTGGTCAATCGCGCTTGACCGCTATATCCTATCAATTATAATAAAAACCAGACAAGTGCGAGTCGGACTCGCGCACTAAGGGTTCCGTACAAACGAACCTATGAAAGCAGTTCAATTCCCGAATTGAGTTACGAAGATTTTTTCAAATCACAAAAAAGTTTATTTTTGTCACGAAACTACAAATTTACAGTTTTCAGATTTTTTCCCATACTTGTGCTATGAGCCCTTGCTTCATGCCAAATTTCAGGATTCTAGGTCTACGGGAAGTACCCTATGAATTTTGGTTCCCTTGAGAGTGTCGAAACATACGTTTTTTGCGACATAAACGGCCGTAACTTTTTTTTTCGTTTATTAGAAGTATGATTTTTTCAAAGCGTCAAGGAACCGCAGACGGCGCAGACCTGAGTATATGGTTTTAATTTCAACTCGATACCTCCACGCGTTCTCGAGATAAAGGGTCTTAACAGACAGACAAACAGATAGACTGATAACAAAGTGTTCCTATATAAGGGCTCCGCTTTTTCTTTTTCAGGTTCGGTACCCTAAAAAGATGATATTATTATTATGACTTCAATTTGAATTTCTGTGTAAATACTAGAATATAGTTAGTTTCATAATCTAATCAACATATTACATACTTAGGTATCTAAATAAAGCGCACAAAATAACAATACAATCTACATTTCTTAATCATCCCATCTCGCACCCCGAGGCACCATAAATTCAGATTGATCAATAATAAGCGCTGTCAATTGTGTGCATACGTCAAATTGATTTCTCGAAGCTATCGAGATGGTCCACTGATTTCGATGGTAGTGCTCTATAGACAGCTGAGGTGAGCTGAGCAGGGTATGCTGATCATGTATAGGTATTGTTTATATTTCTCCATCACACAATAAAAAAAAAACTTCATAATTAATCTACACTAATATTATAAAGATGTTTTTTTGTTTATAGGAGGTAATGTCTGAAAGTATTGGTTCGATTGCGAAAATTTTTTCACCGATAGAAAGCTGCGTTATTTCTGAGTGACATAGGCTATTTTTTATGTATGCGCGCGTAGCCTCGGGCAAAAGCTAGTAAAGAATACAGTACATGCTTACAATGCTTATTTTTTCATTGATGTTGTGGAGACTGAAGCCTGTACTAGAAATACTTGTGTTGCAGGGCTCCATGCTTCCAGTATGTTTGTTATACCTTCATACTCAAACGCTTATCGGATTTGGATGAAATTGGACACACGGGTAGATCATGTTCTAGAATAGCACTTGCAATAGAACACTTCCCACTCTTCACACTTCACTAATCCCGGGATTCCAGAACCCGCTAGCTACTTAATAAAGCTACTTAATCATAAATCTCAGAAATTCCCCGTTTATTCTTGCGTTAATTTAGCAAACAAAACTTCTTTGTTTATTCATTAAAACAACAAATTAGAAGCAACGATGCATACTGTGATGTTTGTACAATGAATAAACAAATTTAAACTAAAGAAATGGATTTAATAAACAAACAGTTTTGTCAGTGATTGTACAACTCCAGTATTTGATCAAGCTCTTGATAGGTTTGCTTAGAATGGCCTATTTTCGCAATCGTGTATTGAAAGTCGTCGATCTATTGTATTTTGATGATGTTTTTGATGCAGTTTCGTGCGTACGCGCAATTCCTTACGCACGAAGTGTAAAATGCAAGGTCTGAACCTTACTGCTATTACAGTTGTTTCTGTTAGTTCTCATTTGTTCTGCTGAAGTTATTGTGATTGAATCAGTTTCGAGAAAAGCTTGCTGTAACAATGAATTGATTGATTCATTGCTTGTATGATGAAATTTATGGATTTGATTTGATTTATGATGAACGATTGTTTATCTATCAACTTGAATGAATCAGTCAGTGTTTCAGTTATGTACGATACTTGTAAACTTTATTTTCTTTATCTTGATATTTTAAATTCCTGACAATGAAGTGTCATGTTTCATTCCAGCAACATTTGGATCTAATATATTTAAGTTAGGTTAAAAAAAATATAATTTCAATGACTCCATTTATTTCCTTTTTTTTTTCATTGTGAAATTAATCAATATCAATAATCATTTATTATTTGTTAAACATAGGTAGTGAACACAAATCTTAAACTAAAGTTCATAGGTCGCTATGTTATGCCTAGAAGCGTACAAAATGGTCGCATGCAAAGAGAAAAAGTACAATATTATTCATGCGAGAGGTAAAGTCGAATAATTTGCTAAGTATATCAAAATTAATTTAATGACTATTAATAAATAAAATCGAAAATTAAAATATCTGAAAATTGAGTAATGTCAATGCGTAAAATAAATAACAATAAATTATTATTATTAGTCAAATCATTCAATATAAGAATTAAAAAAAGAAAAAAAAATATTTCTACAGTAAAATTAATTCTACATTAATTCATCATTTTGAAATCCATCATTCATATAATACCATTTTTCAATTAATAACTGTTTCAATTTTATTTTGAATTGTCTATAATTAAAGTTTTTTTATGAAATCTGGTAATTTATTATAGATGCGCGGTGCCATGCCTAAAACGCTCTTTCTCATCAAGGCAGTCATACAAAGCTGATTGCTAATAAAAAAAAAACTAGGCAAGTGCGAGTCGGGCTCGCACACTGAGGGTTCCGTACAAACTTACTTATGTAAATACATAGTTCAAATCTCGAATTTTTGAGTCTCGAAGATTTATCCGAATCGAAAGATTTTTTTTTGTGACGTGATTACAAATTTTCAGTCTTCTGATTTATTCTTATAGGTACTCATTATATAAGAGCTTGCTTCATGCCAAATTTCAGGGTTCTAGGTCAACGGGAATTACCCTATGAATTTTGATTCCCTTGAGAGTATCGAAATATACGTTTTTTCTATACGGCCGTTTATGGCCGTATCTCTTTTTTTCGTTAGCTTAGAAGTTTGATTATTTCACAGCTTTGACCGCAGATTTGAGTATATGGTTTTTATTTTCTTGCCGATACCTCCACGCGATCCCGAGACAAAAGGGTCTTGACAGATAGACAGACGGACCACAAGTGATCCTATAAGGGTTCCGTTTTTTTCCTTTTGAGGTACGGAACTCACTAAAGACGATATCATGCTTGCCCTTTGTACTGTCGCAATATAATTGATAAGTGAACACTCATCGATACGTTAGCCACCGCGCGTGGGTACCATCACTACTGGCGACTAGTGACCGATTAAAATAGTCGGATGATTTTTAGCCGAAACCGTATTCCAATCTTCGGCTCGTTTTATATTTTCGGCCGAAACCACAACCGTGAATGAAACTTATATTGGATGTACATATGTAGAGAAACTGCAAAAATACTAAATATTTCTTGTAGAATGAAGTGGATCTGATGATTGAAAAATCAATCAGACGGTAGGATGAGGGGTCAGTGGATCTTGGGAGGGGTGAAACGCATGTTACTAAAACAGTTACGAATACACATGTGTATGGTTGGATTGTGTGAGAAGTGATATGAAAGAAAAGGGAGTTAGTGATGGCATGATGGGTGACAAGACGGAATGGAAAAATATATTTTGCGACGATCCCAAATAACACGGGATAAGGGCAGGAAGATGATGATGATGATGACTATTTTATACTTTTATTAATAAACACAGCTGTCAGCTGAAGATCACCGAAACCAAAATGGAACTTTGGTCGGACACTACTTTTAACTATTAGAACTTGATCGTCATGGACAGACCATAAAGGGAGATGCGACATACCACTGCACTTATGCTACAAATTTCTGGGTTAAATAAAGGTGACGATTTTAAAAGTGTTTATTAGATCGATAAATGCATTAAAGTATTTGGATTATTGTTTTTATATATTTATTTTTTAATTAAGATCCTGCAATAAAGGATGTACTCACAAAAATACAAGGTACCAATACATTGAGTTTTAAATTAGGTCCCTTCTTCAATTACAAGAGGCCACAACATGTTTTTGAGTGTGAACAAGTTAAAAGTATTAATTATATAAATAATAAGAATTGTACTAAGTTTACTTAAAACATAACCTAAAAGCTACTTTCTAAGAAAAAAAACGAAATATTATATTGTCTCCACTTGAAAGTAAGCAGCTTTCAATATGACTGCTCTACTACAGCGAGAAACTAAATATATACGGTATGTCGTAATCAACTTAGCTCAACATCATTTTCCATTCAATTAAAAGCATAGCGCATATAATATATAAATAATAACTTATACATATACTTAAATCTATAGGTACAATGGCGGTCTTATCGCTAACAGCGATATCTTCCAGACAACCTTAGGATGGATCGTAAGAATTTAAAATAATACAGGGGGTAGTCTGCGGTGTACTGCTAACAAATCGATCAGTCTGTATTTATATATAAAACACAATACATAACTACAAATATATAAATATATACATACATATTATAATATGTTACACAACTTCATTAAAAATGGGACGGAAAAAAAAGAAGAAAAGAAGAAAAATAAAGAATAAAGTATGGTTGGTGGAAGAAATTAAATTACGTAGAACCAGGATAGTGTTAGAGAGAAAGGAAATGGTTTTTAATTAGATTTTTGAAAGAAACTAGTGACTGGGCTTGCCTAATTGGTAATGGCAACGCGTTCCACAAAAGCACCGCCTTGATTGCAAACGACTTTTCACAAAACTTAGTACAATTTGAGAGCATCAAAAGGGTCATATTCTCCGATGATCTCAAGTGTCTAGAATGTGTGTCATGAATGAACTTAAAACGTTCTTTGTGATAAGAGGGGGTTGTAGGAATAAACAGAACACTGTAAAGCAACGATAAAATATGAGCATTCCGGCGAAGGCGAATTGGCAGCCACTTGAGCTTAATACGGAATTCAGAAATATGATCATATTTGCGCAATCTAAAATGAATAAAATAAATCTTTATTTTTTTTAGGATACAAAATATCTATTTTAAAAATAGCTGATGTCGATTCAGTAGCTGATTCTGAATGAACATATCTATTATAAAATGTGCCTTTATACATTATAAATATTACATTACATGTTGTACAGATTTAAATCGTTCCATTTAATCAACCGACCAAAACACTAGAAAATTGTGCTCATGATTAATACTAATACAAATTATACTTTCTTAATGAATGTTTACACTAGTGTGTATTCTATGATTTACACTGCACCATCGATATATATGTACTACGCACCACTGCACGGAATTTCTAAAAAACTAGCGAGTCCTCTATCTTGGCAACTAATAAATCGGTTTATTTCCTTTTAGTAAGTCAGGGGAGCAGTGGTGGCCGAGTGGTAACGGCCCAGTCTTACGAGTTGTAAGTCGCAGGTTCAAACCCAACCAGGCGCATTACTTTGTGTAATTTATTTCATCACTACTGCTCTCAAAACGGTGAAGGAAAACATCGTGGATGAAACCGGCATGTCCAAGAACCAAAAATTCGAAAACATGTGACAGCCACCAACCCGCACTGGGCCCGTGTGGTGGATTATGGCCCATTCCCTCTCCTAGAGAGGAGGCCTGAGTCCCAACAGTGGGAACATTATAAGGCCGACTATGCTATGCTATGCTATGCTATGCTAAGTCAGCCTCTTAAGTTGACCGGGGTTTGGGAATTCCTAGCACCTATTCTAGATAAGACCGCCCATTGTTACACCTTTTTAATTTTTAGATCTATATCCATCTATCGATCTAAAATATTAAGAAAATCTCGCACCTACCACTTCAACGCAATGAATATCAAAAGTGTTACATACAGCGTAACATTGATGAAACACTAATTGATTTAGTTTAGCCACTAAAACACATAAGATACGCATCGCTCGGTGACCGCTTGATTGATGGCATTAGCTTTATGTCTTAATAGAATTATTGTAAAATCAATGTAATGTTATGCGTGATTGAATGGGTTAGTAGAGGATTGCATGTTTATTAGGGTGTATCATGCTTTTTTTTTTAACTTTTCATTAGACTTTTCTCTAATTCTTGATACCAATCATGCACAGTGTTAATATACCAAAAATCACCATAATTGGGTTATATTTAGAGGTTGCACAACGCCAATAATTACGTCATTATCAGTGAAGATTACATTTTCAATGTTATAATTTTTTACAGCGGAGGGAAGTTTTTGTTTTTTTTTTTTCTTCGGTGGGAAAATCATCTTAAGACATCCCCCGCCCTTGGGCGGGGCGAGAGGTAGTGTCAGACTTTTACTGACTAAAAACCCACTCCTGTTCCTTCGTTGCCTTCGCCCCGGGTTTCGTTTTCACACTACCCATGGCCCCAGTAGGCTTCGACCCTGCTGGGCCCCTACGATTTGCTGACATCTCCCTGAGGCGCGCGTGGAACAATACGCGCCGTCGACGACTTGGGCTCGGTCCGGACGGTTACCGGACGGTCGGACGGTTACCGGACGGGCTGCCCATTGCTCGCCATCCGCAAGCCCACCACGCCTACGGTGGCCGGAAATCGGGAGAAGTAAGTTTTGCTAGACACAACAACATACTAGTAACACATACTACCCTCCACTGTAAAAAATAATAATATTAAAAATTTAACCTATAAAGATGACGTACTAGCTGTATGAGAAAACTTTATTGGCGTTGTGCAATCTCTAAATATTAACCGATTGTGGTGATTTTTGGTATATGAACACTGTACATGAGTGGTACCAAGAATTAGAGCAAAATCAAATTTGAAAAAAAATTAAATTAAAAAAAAAAACATGAAACACCCTTATTTATATATTTATATTTGTATTAATGTTTAACGATATTTTTTTATTGCAAATTAGACGTTAAAAAATCCTATTTTGTACCCATGTATCGGTGTTTGGTTTTAGGATGTTACAGGATAAGCATAATATTCATTCAAGTGTTTCATGCTTTAGAAATTAAGAATGTTCAAAAACGTAGGGGGGGGGGGGGGGGGAAACTCCGCTGCCGCGACAAGTCGCAGCAAGGCGGACGGAGTTCCGGCGGGTTCTCATGGAGAAATGGCGACAACGGCTGTCGCGACCCAATGCTGGGCACGCCACAATTATGGCGGTAAGTCCCCTCTTTGAGGCGTGGTTGGAAAGACCTCACGGCGTCCTCACCTTCTGCATGACGCAGGTTCTCACCGAACATGGTAAGTTCGGAAAGTTCCTGCACCGGATTCGTGCGGAAGACTCGCCCGGGTGTCGCCAATGTGTGAAACGCCCGGAGGACACGGTGGAGCACACGGTGGAGGTGTGCCCCGCTTGGGCAGAGCAACGCCGTGTCCTCGTGGGGGCGATCGGCGGCGGCGATCTCTCGCGCCGGGCCTTGGTACAGGCCATGGTTCGGAGCGAGGAGGAGTGGCAGGCGGTCGCCTCCTTCTGCGAAGCAGTAATGCTAGCAAAGGAGGCGGCCGATCGCGTGAGGCAAGGGTCCTCACGCCTCAACCGCCGCCGGGATTCCGATCCCGATTTCCGGCCACCGTAGGCGCGGGCTTGCGGACGGCGAGCAATGGGTGGCTCGCCGTCCGATCGTCCGGTAACCATCCGGACCGAGCCTAAGTCGTCGACGGCGCGTATTGTTCCACGCGCGCCTCAGAGAGATGTCAGCAAATCGTAGGGGCCCAGCAGGGTCGAAGCCTACTGGGGCCATGGGTAGTGTGAAAGCGAAACCCGGGGCACTGGGACGAAGGCAAAGAAGGAATAGGAGTGGGTTTTTAGTCAGTAAAAGTCTGACACTATCTCTCGCTCCGCCCAAGAGCGAGATTTGTCATAAGATGATTTTCCCACCTAAAAAAAAAAAAAAGGGGGGGGGGCAGCAATGACCGTTATCGCCACTCCAGGAAGTAAATATCTATGTGCTTGTCGTGTTAAAATTAGGAATCATTTAGTTTTAGATACAGAATATAGTCAGTTTGTATTGCGATGCGGATATTACCTATTCTAATTGTTTTTACAGTATTTTCTAGCATATGTACCGAATCAGCCTTCTTGGCAAGCTTTGCTGAGGAAGGCAATAGGAAGTACAAGAAAATTAATCAGTTCCCTTTTACCGAAATGGCACCTGTTCCAACTATTTCACATATTGTAAAGTTGTGTAGACAATTGAGATACAAAGCTACACCAATTTTACATATCTACATTAAAATAAACATTCGGAATCAATTTGTGATTAATAAAAACAGTCACTAAACTTTACTTAAAAATTCCCACCAGAAACTCATCGCCATTTTAATTCTATATTCTACTAGCTTCTGCCAGCGATTTTGAAAATAGGTTTTTCCATACAAACTTTGGAGCCCCGTTTCATCCTCTTGGGAGGTGAATTTTGGGGAACCCTCTCATAGTGATCGCCTATATCACGGAAGAAAGCTTTGTGCAAAATTTCACGCTCCTCGTCCCAGTAGTTTCGGCTGTTCTTTGATAGACTGATTGACAATCAGTCAGTTTCTCCTTTTCAAAATTGACATTTGAATTCAAGAGATCATTAATTACAAGGACAGTTTTTTTTTCATTGCAATTAAGCTGATTTCGAATAGTCTGCCAGTGCAGCAGTGTCACGTTGAGCAAGGACAGTTTGTGAACCACTTTTCCATTGAAGTGTCCTCAAGCTGTAGTGTACAGTAACTGACAGTGATACTCTTGACATTATTACCTATTAAGGGAAAGACGACTGATATTCTCACGAAGCTCATTGAAACATTTTTCTGTAATTGATGCGTGGGCGAAATAATGTCAGAAATGTCAAATTGCGATATAGATTTGACAAGAAGAGTACTTGGATAGTTGGATCAAGTAATCTGGGGGGCTAGGATTGCCAAATATCACTTATTATGCGAAAAAATATCCACGGGACTTGACCGCATTCAGTAATATAAACTTACAAAAATAAATGAAAAAGATTGTTTTGTTTCGATGATTCAACATAATTGCTAATAGTTTTCAACGAATTTACTCTGATTCGTCCCACCGCAGAAGTTTTTAGAGTTAGTGAGTAGGTGGAAATTCCTGATGTTTTCACAAGTAGTTATTGATATAGGATATTAAGTGAGTCACAAGTAAATTATACCTATGCTAACAAAGTAAATATGGCGTGGCGATTTGATTACGTTTGCTGGTCAAGCTTGGCCAAAGATCGCGCATGACAGAGAGGTTTGGATGGAGAAAGGGAAGGCCTTTGCCCAATAGTGGGACAAGTAAGGCTAGGATAAAACTGAAATTGAGCATATAAGGAAAATAAAGACATCACCCTTCTTGCTGTCGGGTAAAAATAGGCGGCATGGTAAGTTTCAATAAATTCAAATATTTGAGGCTGAGGTTCTTTCTCAGGTTAGGGATCCTAAGGACACAATAGGAACGAAGAAGGAGAAAATAACACATTATTTTCAGACCAGGGGAAGAATGGCGAGGGACATAGTAATATTTCCCATCCCATCTGATTTTAATTTCGGTGTATACAGTTTGGCTGGAGTGAATAGGTTCTTAATAAACTAGTGAGTCACCATCGACGATTGCATCACTGCTTACCATCAGGTAGGATCGCAGTTAAGCAATAGTTTATGCCACTTTTAAAAAGAAAAATTGTAGAATTACGAAAAGGCAGCAGTTTCGTAGAGTGAAAAAAAAAATTACTACCGGCGTTTTCATATAAAAAATAGTGACTTGACTAGTAATAAATCTGTTTTTATTTATCGCAATTATGATATTAAAATTATGGTAGCACATACGGCTACAAAAACCCCGGTTTTCCTGGTCCAATGATTAGAACCTCATCCACATAAGGATAGACAATTTAACTATTATATTTAAATTGTATTAACTAACCGTATAGCGTATAATTACCAGCTCCTTAGAAGCGTAGCAATGTATAGAATCACTTAATTAAAACGAACTATTAATTTATTTCCTCGAACTCCTACGCATCTTCTAAAGTAATGTGGTAGGCCTTAATTTACTGGAACGGTGTCTATATTTGGTCATACCTAGTTTGTTGTTTATTTACATTTATGACGTGATATCGACGTCGTGGCCAGATCTCAGAATTGATCACTTCATGATATGGCCAACTAAAACTGGCCAGATCGTTTAAACGTTAACGTTTGATGATATCTAAATCCACATTTGGCCATATCTTTAATATAGCATTTTTTTTGTTAAAGAGGTCTATAAAAGTTCTTACCTTCTTATTTTCTTGTAAGAACAAATATAAGCATAATTTTTTTATTAACAACCCTGTATTCAAATAAAAAGCCAATCAGAAATTTGAAACGTTTATTTCAAATAGACCAATTACAGGCAGTTTTGAATTGTCAAAATGTCGGTCAGTCAAAAAAAGTGAAGCTAAATTGGCCGTTCCAAAGCGTAGATCTCTATGGAGAAGAACGTGCAAGAAACTCCATGGACACTCTTTTAAATCATATTTTTTCTCTTTTAATTGCAATTAAAAGGATGGATGACTGTACATCAAAAAATTTTATAATTCTTCACTCAAAATATTTATTGTACACCAAATATGAATGGACTTTTTACAATTAGTAAAGGACTAGGGGCACCCCGTCTCTGACAGGTTAGGTTAGAAAGGATCTGTGTTCGCTCGCTTCGCTCGCTCGTCTAGTAAGCCATCTCCTTTGTGGTATTTTTTTTAAACCATCCAGAAGAGCGTATTTTAGTGCAGAATTTTTATCTATCAAAATATGCTTTTTTATTAATTTTTTTTCGTGGGAAATCATCAATTAACTTTTCTTAGCGGGAGGCTGTGTTAAACTTTTGTTGTCTAAATCCCACAGTGTTCCTTCATTTGCTCTTTTTCGAGGGCTACGGTAACTCCTTCGAACAATCCGCAGCCCTGGCAGACGTTAGCCCTAACTTGTCAAGAAAATTTTACTTTTGTACCCGGGTTTGCCTGAAGGCGAATTACCCTTTGCTCCTCTGGCTCCTGACACCTGGGGGGCCTCTGGTGGGGGTTGGGATATTGCTGTTTGTGCCAAAGACAATCCTTATCATCTATAACAGATATTGTAACCTACCCTTTCTATATCATACCATTACCAATCTTGTAACCTAAGTATTACAGCTGTCTTCTGTCAATCAAATTAAGTGATATTGTTCCAGTTGATGGATTGTATTGTTTCAGAGGTGCCGAGTGATACCTGTCACTTCCAGAGCACGATCGTGATATTTGAACTTAACAAATTAACGCTCAATGCGATTTTGACACTTTGAGCTTTGTTCACAATGATGAAAAGAGTTTTAAAACAAAAGTTGATCTGTGTCTTCCCACACTGCAGTTCTTTATAAGTACATTATGTATGTCGAAGATACTTAAATTAGTCATGTGAACGGTATTTGTCGTCAGATGTTATTTTTTTTTTGTAATAAGCCAGCTCTTAGTGATGTGCATTAAGTAGTGATGGATAATCAATAGATCAAGCCTGCCCAGAAGAAGCACCAATATATTCTTCATTCGAGGTACAGTGTCGAATGAATTGAAAATTGAGACGAGCTTGACATCCAGCGAAAGGGCTGATTCACAGTAGCAGAAAACAAAATGGAGTGTCTTGTCCAGTATTTTTGTATGAAACGGAGATCCAAAGCTGCGTGCAAAAGCTAGTGCGAAATAAAGAACAAAGAATTAAGACTACCTAATCTTTTGGCTGATGCAGTAGCGTTGTAGTTGTTTCAGACTTAATACTTATGTGTGAACTTGTCATCGTTGCGGCAAATCCAGACGATCAATACCATTATTTATCACAAAGCAATGACCTCTCACCTCCAATCAACCATAGAGTAGGATATCCGCCAATAACCCAAATTCACTTAACAATAAACTTCTAAACTATCCAGACAACAAAAGCTTTCCATTTGCCCATTGTGTAGTAACCTAGTAAACTTCGGTTTATAACAATTACACAACTTGATCCAAATATTATGCAACGAGAAAAAAACTGATAACATCATTGGCTATCTCTGTGCCATCGATTACCATATCGGCATCGAGATGATTATCGATTATTGTATCGATTTGAGAAACATCGATTCGTTGTGTGTTGTTAAGATTAGTGAAGTTATTGTTTGTGGGAAGTGAATTGAGTGTTGTTTTGTTTTGTATCTTTTGCATTTTTTCGACTTGATCTTCGTCGAGAATCATCGTGCCATTGTTAGTGTGCAAAAGTAATACAATTATGGTGCCAGTGTTCTGGGCACATTTCCGGATAACTGCAATGTGGAGGAGTACTTCGGCGCCTGAGCGTATTTTGTTTGTTTTTCTAAACATGTACGTAGTTACGTTTAGGATAAACAGCAAGTTGATATTTAAGTTATGTACAACACAGTTTTCAGGGTTCTTTACCTCAAAAGAAAAAACGAAACCCTTATAAGATCACTTTGTTGTCCGTCTGTCTGTCTGTCAAGACGCTTTAGCTCGGGAAAACGTGAAGGTATCGAGTTTGAAATTTAAAACCATATATACTCAAGTTTGCAGTCCCTTGAAGCTGTGAAAAAATCAAACTTCTGAGTGAACGAGAAAAAAAGATACGTTCGTTTATGTTCTCGATTACGATCTCTGCCTCCATCTCTGTCTTCGCCCCTGACTCCGCTTCTACCTCCATCTCTGCCTCTGCCTCCATCTTTACCTCTGCCTCTGATTTCACTTCCGGTTCCAATAAACCAAATTTAAAAACTCCGGTTCCTGATTTGGTAATATTTGGTTCGATATAACTACTTCTGTTACATCCCTAATTCATAGCTCCAAATCAGTTAATTACTTATTAGTACAAACATCATTTTGGAACAACGTCAATCCTGAGGGTCATCAACACTATACAGAACTGAAAATGCCAGATCAGTATCGATTAACTTATGGATTGTTAGTGTGATAAGAAAATTAATGATGTATGGAATCGCTTGAAGGTTGTGTTGCTCTGCTTTACTTGTCTTTACATTCTACATAGATCTCGGATGATAAGCATCCTGAGAGCCTTCAACACTACTTCAGAGTGCATAATTAACAAGATTTCTATCGATTGTTTAGATGACGATGATTAATTACCAATAGTCTGACTAGTTGAACTTCATCAATTGTACAGTCAGGGGTCAAAAGTGCAGTTGCATTCTAATGCTAGTAGAAATTCAAAGGTCCACAACTAGTTTATTCAATACTTTAGATTCTTTGCTAAAGGTCGCGTGGCAGGTCAACGATGCGATGGACAGACCAGATCAAAGCGGCTGTTGGCGGATTGCCCATTGCCCCTTGAACGAGTGTGCCCAGATGACTGCTAGCAGGCAAAAGTGGCGGGAAGTCGTGTGATGTACCCTGACAGTTTCTGGAGCGCTACCTTCGTGATATCCACGATCGCTATGATGAGAGTGAAATGACAAAGAAGAAGAAGATTCTATGTTACAAATTAAATCATCATGAATGATTGACTGTCTTCTATAACGGTACAGTCCAAAAGTACTTTTGACCCTTGAGTGTACTTCGACCTAGACAATTTTGATAGAGACAAGCACTTGGTTCATTTTATCAAAAATATGCTGTTCTTCATAAACGTTGCCCCACACTAGTATCGTGGTTACGTTCACAAACATTTAAACACAGATACACAAGATACCTAGAACCGGAATATCTGTATGCCATACAAATATTTATTTAAAAACATGCCTAAAACAATGTATACAAATCGTTTTTATTATTAAAAAGTTCCGATGCGTACGGTGACCAGTTCGATTGAACCGTTTTCATCAGAACCATCGATTTCTTTGTATCGTCATAGTTGCTTAGCTATCTTAATTGAGAAGGTTGAAGTTCCGTTTCGTTCCGAGATATCGCTGTCGTATCGATAAGACCGCCTTTGTGCCCATAGATTTAAATTAGTGTAAAAGTTTTGTTACTATTTTGGTGTACAATACAGTTTATTCTATTCTATTCCGTTGGTCATCTGTGGTCTTCTTCATTAGTACAACTTCATCAAGTGATACTTTCGGACTGTAAATGTTTGAATTTTTTATTAAAATATTAAAATCACTATAATTATATAACTATAATGTTTAAAGATTTCCCTCAGTTCCTCATGGACCCTATTCTCAGAACTAGCTTAAAAATATAAATTTTTCCTAATCAGTTTAATGATGACCGAGTTCTAAAGTAACAAACGCAAAAAAAAAAAATAACCAAATTGAGAAGATACTCTATTTTTGAAGTCGGTTAAAAATGGTAGCCTTTACTGCAATATCAAACATTTGACATTCTTGTCCGTTGTGGATCCATTTCATATTATGGTAAGCCTAAATGTGAACTAGATCTACATCTATAAATTCAAGATTACACCGTTTAATATTCATTGTTGTTACGATAATATTCCATTCACTCATAAATCGAATACTAATCTATACATACATAATAAAGTGTCTCATTATAATATCAAAATATCTTTTTTTTTCTAAATGCACGTGAAACTATTTTCGATATTAATAACAAATATGCAAATAATAAAAAAAAACTATCTGTCTGTTTGTTTGTCGTCTGGCTAATCTCCGAAAATTGTTGAACGGATTTTGACGGGACTTTTACTTGGAGATAGCTGATATTACAAGAATTAACTTTGGCTAATTTTATTTTAGAAAAATAATTAGCATTGCATAGTTTTATGAATCTGATGCGGACGAAGTCGCCCGTATCAGCAAGTCTTCTACCATATCAGGAGCAACAACATCATTAATTTGTTCTGTCTGTTTCATACAGAGCAATTGTCTCAAATTAATCGAATATCTTTGTATTAGATACGTGATACACTCACGTACGTTCTCAACCAAATTGAACTGAATTCTGCGAAAATTATTTTAGGTAATGCAATATTTATCTCAGTTGAATCTAGACTAAGATAATCGCTTCGTAAACTGGTATTTTATCGTTATTTCAGATTCTATGCTGTGCTCTGGATCTGAGTGATTGTTCGACGTTTACAAATTGAATTGCCTTATATTGCTTAATCTTTTTCGAAGCGAAAAAAGCGAAAGAAGCGCACAGCTTGGATTTTGATACTAGCGTCAGCTCATCTGCCTACTCCTTTTCTATAGTATTTGCGCTACATCACTCCTCTCTAGAGATAGGAGATCGATAGTTTTTGAAGTGTAGTCCAACCATTTTATGATACAGACACAGCGCTGTGCTATGCTCCAGTTAATCGAGTCTACTATAGTGCTGTCATTTGCACCAGGTGTGGTGTAGCTTTGCGTTGAGGCCGACTGCTGGCGTTGACCATTAGAGCCGGGGCACACGATGCGTTGCGGCGCCGCACCGCATTTATTTGGACGAATCGGCTGGTACACGAGCGACACCACCCCGCTCCTACAGCCCGCCGATTCGTCGAAATATTTGCGGTGCGGCGCCGCAACGCATCACGCCCCGGCTCTTAGAGGCTCTTTATGTGACTGGCAGAAGGTGGAGTGGGCTAAACTAGTTTGTTGGTGGGGCTGAGGGTGAAGACCAGGTATGACAAATAGCCCTGCTTGTGGTGAGGCTACCTTTTTTTGTTAACATTTGCTAACAGTTGGTTTTTACCATATAATACTAGCTTCTGCCAGCGGTTTCACCCACGTAAAAGTAGGTTTCTAGATACAAACTTCCAAACCCCGTTTTACCTCCTAAAGGGTGGAGTTTGTGTCTAAACCTACCTGGAAAATTTTAAGTTTGTAGGTGTTATAGTTTTGTGAGTGGTATTTCGCTTTTGTATTTATAGATTGTAATCTGTGGAAAATTTTGTGAGTAGTTTATTTGTTAAGTTTAATGTTAAGCTTATATCTAATATGCTACTGTTTGTTGTCACAAATATAATAAATAAATAAGTAAACGTATTTTCTTAAGTTTGTGACTACTTGCAACAACCCCTTTCTTTCCACCAGCCTCCACGTTTTGATTCGTCCTTCTTGCAACAACCCCCTTCTTTCCACCAGCCTCCACGTTTTGATTCGTCCTTCTTGCAACAACCCCTTTCTTTCCACCAGCCTCCACGTTTTGATTCGTCCTTCTTGCAACAACCCCCTTCTTTCCACCAGCCTCCACGTTTTGATTCGTCCTTCTTGCAACAACCCCTTTCTTTCCACCAGCCTCCACGTTTTGATTCGTCCTTCTTGCAACAACCCCCTTCTTTCCACCAGCCTCCACGTTTTGATTCGTCCTTCTTGCAACAACCCCTTTCTTTCCACCAGCCTCCACGTTTTGATTCGTCCTTCTTGCAACAACCCCCTTCTTTCCACCAGCCTCCACGTTTTGATTCGTCCTTCTTGCAACAACCCCTTTCTTTCCACCAGCCTCCACGTTTTGATTCGTCCTTCTTGCAACAACCCCTTTCTTTCCACCAGCCTCCACGTTTTGATTCGTCCTTCTTGCAACAACCCCCTTCTTTCCACCAGCCTCCACGTTTTGATTCGTCCTTCTTGCAACAACCCCTTTCTTTCCACCAGCCACCACGTTTTGATTCGTCCTTCTTGCAACAACCCCTTTCTTTCCACCAGCCTCCACGTTTTGATTCGTCCTTCTTGCAACAACCCCCTTCTTTCCACCAGCCTCCACGTTTTGATTCGTCCTTCTTGCAACAACCCCCTTCTTTCCACCAGCCTCCACGTTTTGATTCGTCCTTCTTGCAACAACCCCCTTCTTTCCACCAGCCTCCACGTTTTGATTCGTCCTTCTTGCAACAACCCCTTTCTTTCCACCAGCCTCCACGTTTTGATTCGTCCTTCTTGCAACAACCCCTTTCTTTCCACCAGCCTCCACGTTTTGATTCGTCCTTCTTGCAACAACCCCTTTCTTTCCACCAGCCTCCACGTTTTGATTCGTCCTTCTTACTAGTATTACAGATGAATAATTAACTTTATTGACCTGACTGACACGACAACGGTTTATTTAAAGTCAGCAATACTCATAAATAACAACTCATTTGTCTTAATTAACCTTTACAAATTGCGTTTGATCGTTAATTATACAATTACGTATCATATGAAACAGATTTACTTTTAACCCATTCCCACTATTTTACCATCTGTTGATAACCCATTAATTTTGTTAATTGGTGTTTAGTTAATAGGTTTTATAATGTCGTATAGGCCTAGTGGTTAAGGTTTCACCTTGTACGAGGTCGTTCATTCAAATCTGGGCAAGTATCAATGTGACTTTCTAAGTTTATCTTGGACATCACTGATATCGGTGAACCAAAACATTCTTATGTTCTTCTTCATTCCATACAACTTCTAAAAATAATAAGAATAAGACAGCTGATGTACACAGGCGAGCTTAACCCTTAATTAAGGGGACATCATGAGGAATCCTTTTTTTCCGCACTGGGTGGAGCGAGAAGAAATTTCAAACTTTTACTGAATATAAGCCAACAACGCAGGAATTACATGACTTGATTTCGCTATCACCTTTCCACAAATAGACAACCCAATGTACGGCGAATATTCACCTTTGCATTGTTAATACCTCCATGGTACGGAGACTAAGCGTTTCGTATCGTCGCCACGTCGTTTTAAATATCGCGTACGTAGATCTGGAACAATTTGCCTGCTTTGGGTTTCCCGTCCAATTAATTTTGGTGCCTTCAAAGCCAGAGTGAATAGACTCTTAATAAATAAGTGCGCTACACTGCAATGGTACACATTCATCAGGTGGTGGTTTAAGTTTTTATATTATAATTGTTATCTCATTTATTCATACTTTATGGCCATAAAGGTACAGAAGCGGGCTTAATGCCATGCTCATTGTGTGTACTTGTGTGCCAAATAAACCTGTTTTCTTTCTCATTTGGAGCGAGGCCATCGAGAAGCATGGGGAAGCACTTGTAGTCTCCCTTGATATCTTGAAGGCCTTTGACAGGGTCTGACATGATAGCCTTATTGCTAAGCTTCCTTCGGTCTGCCCACTGGTCTGTGTGAGTGGATCGCAGACTTCTTGAGGGGGCTATCCATCCTTGTCCGGTCAAATGGAAATTAATGCCGGGATCCCTCAGGGGTCCGTAGTCCGTGGCAACACTGTTCTTGCTGCATATAGACGAAGACTGAGGTGGGCGAAGCGGTGCTAGTGTTCAATAAAATCTTGTCGGACACCGTTGAAAAACATACACAAAAAGTTAAAATGAGTCGCTCTAAGTTTAATTTGAAACCCTGGGTAACCCCTGGTCTTATTCGGTGCATGCGTCATCGGGATTCGTTGCATGCTCAGGTGAAAATGCAGCCTCATAACCTTGAGCTTAAACGTGTATATGTACGCTACAGAAACTTCTGTAACGGCATACTGCACAAACGAAAGACTGAGTATGAGAGTAGGGAATTGGAAGTTCACAGCGGCCAACCAAAAAAGCTTTGGAGAATCATTAAAGAAATTTGTGATTTCCCGAAAAAAATCAATGATATTGCTGCACTGCTGGATTCCGGGGTAGAGAACTTGTCTTCTATTAATAACTGCAACCGTCACTTTGTCTCAGTGGGTAAGCGCTTAGCGCTCAACATCTTGGACAAACTCCAGACCACGGAGAGCGAGCTCTGTAGTGGTACTACTCTTGAGAATCGATCCAGAGACTCTCTATTTCTTCACCCTACGGATATCCAAGAAATAGATAGTATAATTACTGATTTGAAAGACGACAGCGCACCCGGTTCTGATGGGATTCGTCCATTCCTTCTTAAACTTGTTAAATCTTCTATATTGGAGCCCATAGCACATATCTGTAACCTGAGCATGTCGGCGGGTTGTTTTCCTGCTTCCTGGAAAATAGCTGCTGTTGCTCCGATCCACAAGAAAGGTGTCAAAGACTGCCTGGACAATTATAGGCCAATTTCTTTGTTATGTGTCACGTCTAAAATATTGGAGAAACTTGTTAATAATCGCCTCGTCAGCTTTCTGGAGAAACACTACCTACTGTCTGAGCGTCAGTATGGTTTCAGACGAGGTAGGTCCACAGAGCAAGCTGTGGGGCTTCTTGCTGACACTGTCTCTTCTTGGATTGATAGGGGACAACGATCGATTGGTGTCTTCCTTGACCTGGCCAAAGCATTCGACACAGTTTCTACTGAAATGCTACTTAAAAAGTTAGAATGTTTTGGCATAAGGGGCGTTGCTCGGGACTGGTTTTGTTCTTACCTATCTAATAGACAGCAGTATGTTGTGATAGGAGATACTGTCAGCGAAGAGCTTCCAATCACTTTTGGGGTACCGCAAGGCAGCGTACTGGGGCCGACATTATTCACAATGTACATAGATGACATACTTAGACTTAACATCCCACAATCAGATATGATCTGTTATGCAGACGATACTGCGATTGTTTTCCGCGGTGACACATGGCGGGATGCCGTGGACGCTGCGGAGGGTGGCATGCGCACCATTTCCAACTGGCTTGACAAAAATCTTCTGACACTGAATGTCCAAAAAACCGGTTTCCTTACTTTCCATATCAGTCATTCTCGCTGTCCGGACATAGCAAAAATAAAAGTACACAGCATTCACTGTCAAAATACTTTCTGTAATTGTAGTGTCATACATAGAGTTATGACAACCAAGTACTTGGGCATTACCGTTGACCAGAATCTGTCCTTCAGAGAGCATATCTCTATGCTTTCCAAAAGAATCCGTAAATTCATCTACATCATGAAATCTCTACGTGGTAGTGCCTCAAAAGACTTATGTAGAAAAATATACCTTACTCTGTGTCAATCGTTGTTACAGTATTGTCTATGCGTCTGGGGTAGCGCGGCAAAGTCGTCTTTGCTTGAACTTGAACGTGCTCAGAGGGCAGTGCTAAAAGTTTTCCTGGGGAAACCACGGCGCTTTCCAACAGATGAACTATACAAAGAAGCAAACGTCCTACGCGTCCGTCAGTTATATTTGCTTAAGGCCCTCCTTCAACTAGTTGCCGTGTCAGGGGGTCAATTCACATACAGGCAAAGAGGAAGGTTGGGAGCTGACAGTTTACCTATTCCAAGAGTCAGAACAAAATTTGCCACCCGTTTCTCGCTCTTTCTTCCGATTCGGGTTTTCAATGCGGTAAACAAATCCACGTTGCGGGTCCCTGGAAATACACGTGAAGCAAAAAACGTATTAAAGAAATGGCTGCAAGACCTGACGTATGACGAAACAGAAAATATAATTTGCCCACTGAGATGACAAGCACCAAAACATAAACACCTTCACCTAGACAACACTTACTCTAGCCCATCGCTCACACACACCACTCATGACATTTAAATAATTTAATTAATTTTTTTTTGTTTTTTTTTTTTTTGACTGATATATTATGTAAATTATATTGCATTGATATCCAGATATTATAATTTATTATTATTATTATTTTATTTTTCTTTTTAAGTCCCCTATGGCTTTTGGGTTGACTTAGAATTTTTGTTTATTTAGCATAGTTTGATTTTAAATTAATTGTGATTTAGTTTTATTTTGTTTTAGTTGTATTTATGTCAATGTGTTTCTTTTTCTTTTTAAGATTTGTTTATTAATTCTAATTTAACTTAATAATTATTTTTTTTCTCACTTCTTGCAATTGTAATTTTGGTTATATTGTAGTCTTTTTTTTTATTTATTTATTATTTCTGTACACTTTTGAATTCCTTCTTGCATCTTCTCTGTATATTGTACTATATCACACGGAACTTTTAATCAGTCTATACCTATTGCTATTTAGTTTTGGGCCACCAAGATACAGGCTGTACCTAGTTTGGGGCCCACAGCCACCTCTGTTGTGTTTTCTATTAATTTCTTCATATTTGTATAAGACCTTTTTTTTTTTTTATTCTAACGTGTGTGTGTGCTAATAAATTATTATTATTATTATTATATAAACGACCTTCTTAAACCCGGCGCCTTTGGGTATGCAGACGATAGCATTGTTACTGAGGGATACGTGTCCGATGCACGTGCTAGTGGGTCACAGATCCAGTCTTCCTTGAAGGCAGTATCCGATTGGGACGATGCCAATCTGGTCAAGTTCAATGCTGCTAAAACCCAGGCGTGTCTTTTTTTCCGCCAAACGGAGCCAATTCCACCCGGCTCCATCATACCGGGAGCTTCTCCTGGAAGCCGCGATGGTACAGGCCTGGGTGCAAGCACCGGACAGGCCTGTCGACATCGACGTCGAGGCAGCAGGGCTCCGGGAGGCCATGTCACAAATCTGCGACGTGGCAATGCCCCGAGTCCGGCAAGAACGTGCTCGGCGCCAGGTGTACTGGTGGTCGCCGGAGATTGCTGCACTGCGTAGTGCGTGCAATACCGCGCGGCGCCGGTACGCCAGACATCGCAGGCGCCGCATCCGCCCGCCGGATGCAGAGGCTAGAGAGGCGGAGCTGTACGAGGGATACAGAGCGGCAAAGCGCACCCTCCGAGCGGAGATAAAGCGGGCCAAATTGGAGGCCCACAACGTGTGGCTGGGGACTCTAAACGGAGACCCATGGGGACGCCCCTACAAGTTGGTGCGAGACAAGCTCCGCCCTTGGGCTCCCCCGCTGACGCAGAGTCTCCGGCCCCAGCTTGTGGAGGGTGTGGTGAGCGGTCTGTTCCCCGCGCGAGGAGAACACTCTCCCCCGCCCATGGCTCCGCCACCTGCGGTGTCCGATGTGGACCACGACGGCGACGGCGACGACAATGTTCCAGAGGTGACCGAGGTAGAGATGAGTGTGGCGGTACGAAGGCTGAATGCCAAGAATACCGCCCCAGGACCCGACGGCTTGCCTGGAAAAGCCTGGGTCCTGGCCATGGAGGAACTCGGGCCTCGACTAAGGGGGCTCTTAAGCGCATGCTTGGAGAGGGGCCAGTTCCCACTTCGCTGGAAGACGGGGAAACTGGTCCTCATCGCGAAGCAGGGGCTCCCTGCGGACTCACCGTCTGCGTACCGGCCCATCGTGCTGCTCGACGAGGTGGGCAAGCTCTTTGAAAGAGTTATTGCAGACCGCCTCGTCGCGCACCTAGCACGTGTGGGGCCGGATCTGGCGGACGGCCAGTTCGGCTTTCGCAGGGGACGCTCCACGGTGGACGCTATCATGCGCGTGCGAGCCCTCACGACGGGGGATGCGGTATCCCAGGGCAGGTGTGTCTTGGCGGTGTCTTTGGATATCGCCAACGCCTTCAATTCCCTGCCCTGGAGTAGCATTAGGAGGGCACTCAGGTATCACCGGGTGCCCGACTACCTCTGTCGTGTGATCGAGGCCTACCTGACGGACAGATTCATCATCTACCCCGGTCACCAGGGAGAGTGGAAACGGCGAGAGATGTCGTGCGGTGTTCCGCAGGGATCGGTACTAGGACCGCCCTTGTGGAACATCGGGTACGACTGCGTGCTGCGCGGCGACCTCCCTGACGGCGTTAGCGTCGTCTGTTACGCGGACGACACGCTGGTTCTGGCGCAGGGAGAGTCGTACCAGGCGGCGGTCGAACTAGCGACACGCGGGGTTGCGATAGTCGTGGAGAGGATCCAGCAGTTGGGACTCGAGGTGGCACTGCACAAGTCCGAGGCCATGTGCTTACACGGCCCTCGGAATGCGCCACCACCGGGTTCCCAAATAACGGTAGGAGGAGTTCACATCGGCGTCGGGTCGACGATGAAGTACCTGGGACTCGTCCTCGACAGCCGATGGAATTTCGAAGAGCACTTCCGACGTCTGGCTCCCAAACTGGATCGGACTGGGGCTGCCCTTAAGCGGCTTCTGCCTAACCTAGGGGGTCCAGACGCCTCCTGCCGGAGGCTCTACGCAGGAATCGTTAGGTCCATGGCCCTTTATGGGGCGCCGGTATGGGCGCCGTCGCTGCGAAAACGACCGGTGGCCAAGCTGAACGCATGCCAGAGGGTCATGGCCATCCGAATGGTGCGGGGATATCGCACGGTTTCCTGCGAAGCGGCGAGCCTCCTTGCTGGCCAGCCACCATGGTATCTGGAAGCAACAGTCCTTGCACGCATGTACGATCTGCGCGTGGAGATGCAACGCCGGGGCGAAACTCCGCTGCCGCGCCAAGTTGCGGCATGGCGGGAAGAACTCCGGCGGGATATCATGGTGGAATGGCGACAGCGACTATCGCAACCCAGTGCTGGGCACGCCACAATTATGGCGGTGAGTGCCCTCTTTGAGGAATGGCTGGAGAGACCACATGGCGTCCTTACCTACCGCATGACGCAGGTCCTCACCGGACATGGTAAGTTCGGGAGGTTCCTGCACCGAATTCGTGCGGAAGACACGCCCGGGTGTCGCCACTGTGTGGAACGCCCAGAGGACACGGTGGAGCATACGGTGGAGGTGTACCCCGCTTGGGCAGAGCAACGCCGTGTCCTCGTGGGGGCGGTCGGCGGCAGTGATCTCTCGCGCCGGGCATTGGTACAGGCCATGGTCCGGAGTGAGGAGGAGTGGCAGGCGGTCGCCTCCTTCTGCGAAGCAGTAATGCTAGCAAAGGAGGCGGCCGATCGCGTGAGGCAACAACAACGGTCCTCACGCCCCAACCGCCGCCGGGATTCCGATCCCGATTTCCGGCCACCGTAGGCGCAGGCTTGCGGACGGCGAGCAATGGGTGGCTCGCCGTCCGACCGTCCGGTGACTGTCCGGACCGAGCCCAAGTCGTCGACGGCGCGTATTGTTCCACGCGCGCCTCAGGGCGTGGGTGATGTCAGCAAATCGTAGGGGCCCAGCAGGGTCGAAGCCTACTGGGGCCACGGGTAGTGTGAAAGCGAAGCCCGGGGCCCCGGGATGAAGGCAAAGAGGGAACAGGAGTGGGTTTTTAGTCAGTAAAAGTCTGACACTATCTCTCGCTCCACCCAAGAGCGGGATTTGTCATTGGATGATTTTCCCACCTTAAAAAAAAAAAAAAAACCCGGCTCCATCATTGCGGGGTGTAACCGTACCGATAACCGACGGCCTTGAGCTTCTTGGGGTAACGTTGTCGTCTACCCTCAATTTCGGCTCTTACATCGAAGCTATAGCTCAACAGGCTGCAAAAAAATTGGGGATCTTAGCTAAGGTGAGACAGTACTTCACGCCGGAACAGCTGCTCAAACTTTGTCAAGTGCAAGTTCGATCGTGTATGGAATACTGCTCTCATTTTTGGGATGGGTCTGCCAAATACCAGCTTGATGCACTTGTCGAATCAAAGCTCCAAAGCCTTGAGCATCGACGCCGAGTTGCTGGCCTGTCGGTTTTATATCGATTACACTTCGGGGAGTGTGCGTTGGAATTGCACAATTTAATTCCACCAAGTCCGTTCCATCATCGGACCACTAGACATACGGCGTTGCGTCATCGGTACATGGTGGACATCCCACCATGTACCGATGACGCACAAGCACTAATTTACATAAATTAACAAAAAAAAAAACCAACCGTATTCCTTCAGTTGTCCTTTGCGTTCCAAGATTGCGATGACTCTTTTGAACAATCCCAATGTTATGTTATGTAATGTATAATGGAGTTTGATAGAATTTAGTTTAATACCCGCCCTATCGGTTATAGGTAAGTCAAGGATAGCGCACGTTCTCTGATGCAACGCAACAGAGGCGCAGGCGCAAGCTCTACATAGCTTTTATATTTAGTTAGGATTACAAATAGTTGTGCTATTGACTTACTTGATTGGAGAGAAAAGGTTAGGGTTTGGTTTTAACATTCATAAATTTAAAAATGGCCGTTGTTTTTGTTTGACCGCGGTAGACTACGTAGGAGTTCTTACGTAAGTCTTCCTTAAGAATGGAAACGAAGAGATGAAAAAGGCATTTGCCTAGCAATGGAACAATACGTGCTAGTGATAATGATAATAAACATAGGGTGTAGGTTTCTTGTTAATAGAATTATTTGCCCCTAACAATCTACATTGCTTTCTAAATCACTAAGTCAGCAACAATTAACGTGAATCTGAATAATACTATCTTAGCCATTAGTTATCTTCTATGTAAGCCAATTTCTGGGTGGTTATAAAAAAAATTAACCACAAAGACTAAGGCTAATACTTAAAATTCTTACTTAGGCTTCAACTTCTTTCTTTGACTTTCTTATTTAGGCTTCTAATTCTAAACTAATCTGTCCGTGTTGGAGTGCCCTACATTCCGAGCTTGCTTTGCTCGCTCTTGAAACTCTTGGAAGTCAAACCAGCTAATGAGTTCAACTTCTTGCCGAAGTCTATGTACGTGGAAAGCAGATAGCTTTGTAGCTATCAGCCTCCTTTCCTGCTTGTGCAGGAAACATAGACTAACTTTTAAATCAAGAGTGAACAGCACCCCTAGCCAAGTTGATAATCTGCAATCGTTAACGCTGGTCGAAAACTAATCAAATGTATGGGAATGACATCATCTCAACGTTAAGTCACGTGGTCAGAACAAATCAATAGAAAATTCGTAGCCAAGTTCACATCGTTCAAAATGATAAAAAGAAATGTGATAATTTCTACAATGTTCAACGCTACATTACATCCTTACACAGAACGAGCGGCCGACTCAGGCGCGTCAACATGGCTACCAACTTATCGTTTTCTACAATTGCTGACACCGAGGCGTTACCGATTGGAGAACGGAATTCGACACGTAACGGTTGTAACTTGGCTAGGTGGCAGGTTACTTTTAGGCAAGCGTGCTTCATCGTTGATAACATCATCGCTTACCATCAGGTGAGATAATAGTCAAGGCAGATCCTATAACAAATTTCGAAACCAGCTTTGTAGGTTTACTTATCAATTTACTTTTTTTTAATTTCTAATTTTGAAAAATATAAACATCATCGTTTTAAGTTAAACAATTTACATTTAACTGTTGTTTTTCTCTAATAAAAGGCAATCAGGTTGCAGGTCAGCCTGATTGCCTTTTGGCTCGTACCTGCCTACTATCATTATAATTATCGCGAGCAACCTGCCCTTGGCACTACTTTGAATATAATTGATTTGACGTGGCGCTGTCCAAGATTATCTGCATCATTGCGATGACAGCTTTAAAATAGGTTTTGGAGTACAATTATTATTATTGTTGTTCGTGTTTTAGTGATTTGGTTCATTTCACTATGTAAAATAGAATACAAGTCAAGTATAAATATTTTTATTTATTATTTATTTTTACATATCTGATTTTTAAATATATTATCAAGGATATTTATTTTGCAAATTGTAAACACTCTCTTACATAAAAAACTTAAATATTAACTAAACCAGCTGACCTGTTAAACTAGCTGACCCAGCAAACGTTGTTGATATGATTACCTACTCGTGTTTATATATTACACATTACGAAACTTAAATAGGAGATTTTATTTTATATAAATACTTTATCACCCATCATCGGATCACCGGTACATGGTGGACATCTCACCTATATGCACAAAACGTTTTGGGAACACTTTCATTGTGCGTACAGCTAAGGAGTGGAATTCCTTGCCGGAATCTGTGTTTCCTGATGGCTACAACCCGGGAATCTTTAAGTCAAGAGCGAATAGGTTACTTCTAGGTAAGCGCGCTCCATCGTCGATCGCATCGTCGCTTTCCATCAGGTGAGATAGCGGTCAAGCGCGAACCTGTCAAGATTAAAAAATAAAAATAAAAACTAACTCCCTAAGTAGTGATAGCCTGATGACAGGACAGAATGGAAGACGAAAACGTGTTGCACCGACCTTAAGTCACATAGGACATGGGCAGGAAGATAATGATGACGGATTAATGATTTTTTTTAATCATTTATTTAACGATATATGTACACACACGAACTAAAAGATTAGAAGAATGAAACAGAAAAATAGGTACAGAGATGATGCTTATCTAAAGAAATCTCTTCCAGCAAACCTGCGAAAGGAGAGTTGGAAGAAATAGATATGTAGACACCGTGTGTAACAGTAATAGGAAAATAAATACATATAAAATAGTAATTAATAATTTAGTATTTAGTAGTGTTTTAGTACGAGTATTAAGTAGTATTTTTTTTTATTTTTTAGGTGGGAAAATCATCTAATGACATCCCATAAACAATTATTTGTTCCGAATAATTACAATCGCTCTAGAAAGCATAAATTATTTAATGTCCCATTTTGTCGCACTGTAGCTCGATCCACCTCCCCTATACCGCGTATGCTAACGATGCTCAACGCGCTCGTGGAGACCAACCCTGGATTGGATTTGTTTGCTGATGAATGGAAGACAATATTATTAGAAAGTTTGCAATTCTGTGAGAAGACAGAGTGAAAGGATTAAATTAGTTTAGTTTAGTATTAATGGCTTTTTTGCTGTACTAAATAAATAAATAAAAAATAAATAAATAAATCCCCCGCTCTTGGGCGGAACGAGTGATAGTGTTAGACTTTTACTGAATAAAAACCCACTCCTGTTCCTTTCTTGCCATTTTTCCAGAGCCCCGGGGATCTCTTTCGCATCACCAATGGCCCCAGTAGGCTTCGACCCTGCTGGGCCCCTACGGTTGCTGACATCTCTTTGAATGTATTTATTTATAATAAGTGGCCATTCTTCTGGTATAATTATATCTACTTTATGAAATATCCGCTAAGAAAATGAGGCTTCTCCATAACCATACTCATATGGAAATAAAAAAAGTAATAATTGAACTTTAATGACAGTGACATAAACAAATGACATTATTAATAATTATAATTAATAACTCTGTCCAGCTGCGCGCGCTCATAGCATCCGGAAAACATAATAATTGTCTCAATGATGGCTGAAGAATGCTCATAATACAAGCCATTTGTAGATCCGTGAGAAAAACTTACAAAGAATCATACATTTATTATCATTATATTGCGATCTTTTTCTGAATCATAGTTGCGAAATGTCAAATAAAACGTTAATAAAAAGGAAAAATTACAAAATGATTTCATGATTTCGGAAGTTAGAGCCAAAAACTAACAACACCTACCTACTCTCAAAGTAAAAAAAATATTTGTCAATCTTTTTCGTTTTAGTTGCCGTTCTCACAAGTAAGATCTATGGTGAGGTACCAGCCCTTATTTTATTATATTGGATAACTAGCAACATATAATTTTAATGGTTCCATTTTATTTATTATTTATTTTATTTAAACTTCATGTACAGTAGTGGTATATAGGCGGACTTAATGCAACAAGGCATTCTCTACCAGTCAACCTTTGGGTTTAAAAAGATAACACTGTGGTAGGCTGTGTTTAATTTAATTTTGTACAAAAGAATAGGATTTGAATTTATTAGGAAAAAATTGGTTTGTTTTTAAGTCACCAACTTTTATACAACGTCATCTAGTCCCAAACTAAGCAGGCTTGTGTTATGAGTACTAGACAACTGATAAACATTCTTATATATTTCTAAATTCATACATGTTATAGATAAATTACACCCAGATACAGAACAAATGAACGTGCTCATCACCCAAACATTTGTCCTGGGTGGTAATCGAACCCAAGACCTCTGGCATAGCAGTCAGGGCCGCTGACCACTAGACCAACGGCCAGTCCTAATGTGCCTGCGTTTGTCTTCATTAGAACCACATCCCATCAGCCCACCTCACCGAACATGATAAGTTCGGGAGGTGCCTACACCTTATTCAGGTGGAAGAAACGCCAGAGTTTCACCATTGTGCAGACCACCTGAAGGACGAGGACACTGTGGAGCATATGGTGGAGGCATGCCCCACTTGAGCGGAGCACCGCCGCGTCGTGTCTTCGTGGAAGCGATTGGCGGTGGCGACGTCTCGCAACGATCTGTGGTTTAGGTTAGGTTAGCCATTTAGTCAGTAAAAGTCAGCCACGTCCTCTCGCTCCACCTCAAAGCGGGAGAAGTTATTAGACGACTTCCCAACTCCTTAAAAAAAAAAATAGCATACGCCCCAAATCCGAAATGCTGTAAAAACAGAAACCTTTTCATAATATTAAACAAAGTCCTCCACCGCGTCTGTCTGTCTATATGAACGCGATAAACTCAAAAACTGCTGAATGGATTTTCATGCAGTTTTAGCAATAGACCGAGTCATTCATGAGGAAGGTTTAAGTGTATATAATACATAATAATAATAATAATATTTTTTTTATATTTTTAAATGTTTTTTTTTTTAGAAATATTTAAAAATGTAATTAATATGTATATAAATTTAATAAACGAATAATAATAATAAATTTATTTGGAGCAACATAAGTTTACAGATTACAGAATAACGAAGATAGCAACAAAAGTAAAATACTGTAGCGCAGCTATCAACGCCCAATTTAAAACAGGTATATTATAATAGAGAAAATCCGAAAGACGTCCACTGCTGGACATAGGCCTCCCCAAGTGTCGCCTCAATGCGTGCGCGTCTTGCATCCATCGGACTCCCGCAACCGTTACCTTGTCATCGGTCCACATTGTAGGAGGCCTTCCAACGCTACGTACGGTACGTGGTCGCCATTCCAGAACATATCGGCCCCAACGGCCATCCGTTCTGCGAGCAATGTGCCCTGCCCATTGCCACTTAAGTTTGGCGATTCTTCTTGCTATGTCGGTGACCTTGGTCCTCCTGCGGGGCGCAAGTTAGGTATAAATCCAAAGACTGGTATGACTTTCCTTAATAAAATTTACACCTAAAGGTGACCTAAGGGCATCAAGAATATCGAATTGTAAAAAACTTATCAGTCAAATAAAATAACTTACTATAAAATTTTATTTCTATAATAAACTTTTTGCTCAGTGAATTCGTCCGACTTGCCCGTCAGAATATGATACGCATCATAACATTTTATAAGCTTAGATGTCAAAACTTTTATGAGTTTAACACAATAATAATTTGATAGTTAGGTTATTGTTTTCGAGTCTAATAAAGTTTATTCTGTTCTTTAATACATCAAAAATCAATTCTTTGAAAGAAAAATAATACGCAGCTCGACTAATGATTTTCTTATAGCTTTAATGAGCTTATTGAGTCTTATGAGGAGAGTCTGTTGCCTTTAATTTTACTGGATTTCCTTGTTGTGGAGGAGAGTATGAGTGCTTCTTTTAACTTCTTGGAGTTGTTGTCCTTGCTTGTGACATTTACAGAAATAGACTGCTACGAGTTGATGTTGCGACTGTCTCCCTTTCTTTGGGTCATATTTATGCCATGTGGGGTAACTTTCATTTTTATTTTTGGTCGCTAGACCTCGGAGCCAGTTTCCTTTAAGGTTAGGCGCACCGAGCGTAGGGGTAGAGTGCGGTCGGCGAGCAATATGTAGCTTGCTTTCCAGCCGTCCGGTGAAGACCAAGCCCTGTTCAACGCCTCGTTGTATTCCACGCGCACCTCTAAGAGATGTCAGCAAAATTATCGGAGCCAGTTCAACCGTTGCCTGCCAGGGCTGCGGATTGTTTGAAGAAGATACTGTAGCCCTCGCAAAAAAGGTAACTGAAGGAATACTGTGGGTTTAAAAGTCTGTTAGTAAAAGCTTGCCACTATCTGAAGATTTTTTCGAATGGCAAAAAAGTTTTTTATGCACCTGCACTTTGGAGGATTTGATGAGTGCTACCGATGCTGCTATTAATGTAGCCACCTATTGGGCCCAAACAGTTTGACGAGTTTACCATCGAATCGATAAGAAGAAGCAGTTTTTTTTTGTGACGTAACTACGAATTTACAGTTTTCCGACTTTTTCCTATACTTGTGCTATAAGACCTTGCTTCATGCACATTTTCAGGATTCTAGGTCAAAGGAAACCTACCGAATGAATTTTGATTCCCTTGAGAGAGTCGAAATATACGTTTTTTTGCGACATAATCTGCCGTATCTTTTTTTCGTCAACTCAGAAGTTAACAGGTTTTAATTTTAACTCGATACTTCCACGTGTTCCCGAGATAAAGAGTCTTGACAGACAGACAGACGGATAACAGAGTGTTCCTATAAGGGTTCCGTTTATCCTTTTGAAGTACGGAACCCTAAAAAGGGGATAGAGCTGAGAGAGTTACGCCTGATCCTTACACAATGCTTTTCATAGATTCTTAAATTAATTCGTCATTTCACCGTTCGTTAAGTCAGCTAACCATGTCAGGAAGTCAGAACAGATGCATAATTAGCTAAATCCGCCGATTCAGACAACGGTGGTAATAAGACCACATCGAATTCATAAATCGAGAACAGTGTAGTACGTTCAAGGACGCAAGTCAGGCCGAGTAGGGGGGTATCACTAGCTCGTGACCGGCGCGGCCAAATGTCAAATAGTCTCTCTTGAAACTGCGCTGAGAACGCGCGCGCAGCCATCGAGATACTAAAACGATTCGAAATAATCGAACACGAAAAAAAAAATCGAATCTAATGCTAACTTAAAAACTACAAAAAAAACCGGCCTGTGATAATAGTGCTGCAACTTCCATGAACTTTTTATCGATAGATTTAGAATTTTATCGATTGTTTACAGTGCATTTGACATTTATATCATTTCGATAATTACAAGGAAAGGTGAAGCCGAGTGAATGTGGTTTCATCGGCATTGTATCGATGATTAGGTAGTGGGAATTATTTTTTGTATGCAATTGTTTGTTTGACAATTTCCTGTCGCAATTAGTCTTGTATGGATTGTTAGTGAGTAATGTTAGTTTGAGTACTGTGTAGTGCATCATGGGTTGTTTACATTTATTGCTTGTGTGTGCAGCGGTGCTGTGTTTGCTGTTTGCAGATGTCAACACGCAGGTGAGAGATATTTCGTAACTTTCAGCGGTCGGACGAGCATCTAATTAGGAGCAGTAACAATTTCCTACATTACGGCAACATTTTATCAATTATAGTAATTTTCTCTATCATAATGATGGTTATATCTAGTAACTTGCAGATGCATGCATATCTATATATAAAAATCAATGCCACTTTTCGTTGTAATTTTATAACTCAAGAACGAGCTCACCTATCTAAAACAAATGTTTAGGCTTTGTTTGGACTATTTAGTAGATGGTTTATGTGAAGTTTGCACAAAATCGGTCGAGCGGTTCTTCATTTACCACATTTTTTGTAACAAATGAATTCAATAAATGGTGGATCATTTTGTTAATGGGGATATTGCTGTCAAATTGAAACTTGTAGGGTAGAGTAGGGTAGAGTGGGGTAGAGTAGTCAGCTGTCGGGAGCGAAGCCGCGGGTAAAAGCTAGTATTCAATATATATAGGCTTATACATAGTAAAAAAATATTTGTCACTTGAGTCAAATTAAACAGTGAAGATTTCCGCTTCACAAAAAGTTCTAAAGGTCGGTTAGATCGCACGAAAAAGGTTGTATGTTAACTTTTAAGTGCTCTTCACATAAGCATGTCAAAGTTGACAAAGTCAATAATGACTTCTTCATACTTCATTCATATATCAGCTGTTACTAATGTGTAGGTACATCGAGGTACAATTTCATTTGTTTTTTCTCTTCCTATGTAACGTATGAGGATATTTCTTCGGCTTTCGACCTTGTTTCTCAATTATAAATATAATTTATTATACTAAAAACATTTTACATTACGATAATTAACTCTACTGTACATACGAACTTGCCTGTTATTGTAAACAATTAAACTCAAGTAAAAATATGTACATGAATTATAAAACCACTTCACTTCCAGATTTATATTTAAATTATTTATACTTGCATGAATATGTAGACATACAAATGTATATTTGACAAACATTAATAGACGCAATTATGTTAATTGTGAAACTATTGATATTCGCCATTAATATTTATAATAAATGCATCTGCATGTTTAATTGTAGATGATCAGAGGAAACTATATTAAACTGGTTTTTACGGCAGCTTTACTCTTGTTGACTGTACCTCAGCTGAAACCGCTGAATTGTAGTTGTTTTTTTTTCAAGTAAATGGACACGTATTTATTTACATTTCAAAATACTAACTATAGTTACAATAAAATAAAAATAAAAACCCTACACTGATTACAACTAACTAAAATATGGCGTCAAAAAACTCTTCCACATCGCTGTCGAATTGTAGTTGTTGTATCTGAAAAGTTATAACTTCTCTATTTAGAGCAACCATCAGCTATATGATTAACTAAACTTGAAGTACAGCAAACAGCTATGACATTAGTCTACTTTTTCAAACGAAACAGGGGTACGGGCTAAATATCTGCATCCAAAAGTGTGATAGTCGTAGTTTTCCGTCATTTATATCTTGGCCACATACCATGGTATATTACTCACAGAATAGATGGTCGATGGGGTTAAATGGTTATAGAGTGGCGACCACAAGGTGAACTGATCCGATAGATGCGAGTCTTGGGGCGAGTCTTGGGGGAGACCTATGTCCAACAGTGGACGTCTTTCAGCTGAAATGGTGATGTGATAATAATGAAACCATCCTTTGGGTACGGGACCCTAAAATATAATGCTTCTTCTTCAAAGATTCAAAGATTCAAAAGATTCAAAAGCATTTATTTCAAATAAACCATTTACAGGCACTTTTGAAATGTCAAGAAGTCAGTTAGTCAGAAAAAAAAAATGATGCTAATTGCACATTCCAAAGCGTAGATCTCTATGGAGAAGAATGTGCAAGAAACTCCATGGACACTCTTTTCAATCATGTTTTGTAATTACAAATATCACTGTTACATGTTTCTTGTCGTTATCATGTGAGAACAATGTAAATACAGTAAAAATAAAAACTAAATATAGATATTAAAATAGCAACTGGCAGCTAAGAGATGACCAGTCTCAACTGACAGCGCCCGTTCACGAACATGACGCTAATCTTAGCACCACTCAGCTCAACCATTTTGAAGGGAACCGAATGATCCAACACATGCGCCACCATCAGTGAGACATTTAAGTGAGCATGACAAACTCTCAACTGCCGTGCTCATTTATGTCAAACAAGTCCAATAGTAACATAAAAAACCATAAAATAGCTCCATGGTACTCACATTTACAAACTTTGAAAATAAATGCTTCTACATTATACAATACTTATAATATTTTACAATTCCCAAAAAAAAAAAAAAGCATTAAAAAATAATAATAATAATTTCCAAACTAATCAATTTGTATACCTCGGTGGTAGAGGAGCTGGACCAGCATTGAGCCAAGCATTTTTATCTTGAATATAATCCTCTAACTTATAATATGCTTGCCTGCATAGTGTGCGTTTAATACAAGATTTAAATTTCGTTTCATTAAGTTCTAATATTTGTGGAGGTATTTTATTATAACATTTCAAACAGTACCCCATGAAAGAAGAGGCCACTTTAGCCAGTCTAAAACCTGGTTGAACTAATTGGTCCCTATTTCTTGTAACATAATTATGTCTATCGCCTCTTTTGCTAAAAAGATGAAGATTTTTTCTAACGTACATGATGTTTTCATAAATATATTGACAAGGCACCGTCATGATGTTAATATCCTTAAACAGTTCCCTTAGAGAATCGCACCGGCGAAGATTGTAAATAGCTCTGATAGCTCTTTTCTGTAGTATAAAAATTGAGTCAATGTCTGCAGCCCGTCCCCATAGTAATATATATATACTTCTTGTCGGGTTTTTGTTAAATAGTTGTACTTACTAGGTGGCCACATTTATAGCGCCATCAGTGGCGTTCTTTAAATCCTCAATGGAGCAAGTGTATGGGCACTTAAGAAACTCCAATGAGTGAGTTACATTTTGGACAGGGGCACTGCACTCATATTTGGAAATTGGAATACATTATTACACCATACTTGCTACATCTGTGTGTGTGTACAATCCTACTTCTAGTAAAGATAAGTTAATGCGTTACCTTCGATCTTGTCGGTGGGTGTAAGTTCAAGATCTGCTATTAATTTCAATATTGTCAGTAACGTAATGTATGCAGGCCCACATAGACCATAGTATAATAACATATATAATTTACGATTCAAACTGCAGCCTTAAAACGTTTTCCTTCGAATATAGCACCTACCATATGTCAGCTCGAAAATGAATTAATTTCTTCTGTAAAGCTTTAATTTAGTCGAATCAGCTAGGAGTGATCGCATTAGGAATGAAGATATCCGCAGGAGAACTAGGTTACTGGCATAGCCCGAAGAATTGCCAAACTTAAATGGTACTAGGTAGAGCACATTTCTCGCAGAACAGTTGTTCGATGGGGACGAAAGCCCAAAGGTTTTGGAGAGACGACCGCGTGGCACCTTCCACAAGGTGGACCGATGACCTGGTGAGGCTAGCGGTAATCCGATGGCTGTGAGAAGCACAGGATCGTTCGTTGTGGCGACGCTGGGGGTAGGTCTATGTTCAACAGTGGACGTCTTTTGGCTGAATTGATGATGATTAGCTAGGAGCTACAACTCAAAAATAACGTCACAAGAGATAGCGCTATTGCTAGTCCCAATCGGTTCCCCGGAACCAATCAGCTTTCATCGAAAGAAAATGCTACACGTTTTCGTTTATAAAATGATAGATAGATAGATTCTAATGATTTTTCGGTGACTAAAAAATATATCTATTACTATAGTTTCTGTCAACGGTTTTGAAAATATAATTATAACCTATATCACTGAGTGATAAAGTAGCATTCGACTAGTGAATTAATTTTTAAAATCGGTTTAGTAGTTTTTGGGTTTATTCGTTACGAATAAAAACGCTTAAAGTTTCTTCTTCATAATATTATTATTTTATACTACAGATGTTGGTAGAATAGATTATGCTTCAAATATACCCTCTTACTTTTCCTCACAGGAAGCCCATGAGAACCAGCTTAAATATAGTAGACTAGTTTTTGCCCGCGGCTTTGCACGCGTACCCAAAGTATTGTCTATGTAACTCAGGAATAAAGGAGCTTTTTATCGTTGAAAAAATTTTAGCAATTGGACCAGTACTTTCAGAAATTACCTCCTACAAACAAAAAAACAAACTTTACCTCTTTATAATATTTGTGTAGATAACTATAGTAATCTATAAGTAACAAAACATGCGAGACCATTTCAAGAAGTCACGAATAGAAATCGTCACGTGATGAAAAATTCCATTTTAACTTACAACTAGTCAGTTATCCTAAAAGGAATACAAATAAACCCGTATACCGAAACTAATCTTACACTAAACTACAGTAATATAAAGGTAAAAGATTGTATGTAAGTGTATGAATGTATGTATGTATATTTGTTACTCCTTCACATTCAAACATCTGAACTGATTGAATTGACATTTGAAAGAAAGATAGAAAGAAAGAAAAACATTTTATTTGACATTCGGGTAGACCATGTTCTGAATTTACGATATCTTTTATCCCTGGAGTATGTTTCCGTAACATTTAAAACGGGCGAAGTCACTGGCAGAAGCTACTATTAAAATATTTACTACCTTTTTTATTTTACTTCTTCTTAAAGTTACTGCACGACAGTGATTTATATTTTTAGTGCCCTTAATTTTGGTCACTCTCAAGGCATCGTCGGTAGTCACGCAGATGTCACGGTGGCTGCATGTTATGGGATACAGGGGCAGGATAGGAAGGTACTATTATAGTACATAATACAGCAAAAAAACCCTTCCTTTCCTGAATACAGTTTAAATTATGTCACTCGCAAGCCACTTTAAAGCTGCCTATACGAAAGACATCAACGCGTCACATCTGACTTCAAATCTCCGGACAGAGACCGAGTTTGCTACGGCGCGTAGTGTTCCACGCATGCCTCAAAGATATTCCAGCAAATCCGTAGGGGCCCAGCAGGGTCGAAGCCTACTGTAAAGTATACCAACCTTCTGCGGAACGGAACACAAAAAGAAACCTGACTTCAAATCTACCAACATTGTGTAAGATATGTTGCCTCCTTGTTGCTACGTCACTTCGTGCTAGCGGCCGTTTTTAGGGGCCCATTTATTGAGAGTGCAAGTCACCCCCTGCCTTTTTATCGATGGATATTAATAACATTGTTCAGGCAGGGGCCATAGTCTTAACATAGTTCCTAGTAACCAGTCCACTTAATATTCCAAAAACCATAGCCTTATTGCCATACCTCTTTGTTTTCCATATATCGCAATAGTTTTTCACCTACCGGGGGTTATCCTTGGGTGCACTAGCATAGCACTGAGGGTGCAGTTGCTGGAGTCGCACCGGAATGTCAATTTTAAGGCATTTGTGGTGCGAGTACCGAACTGTTTTCTACACCTTGTTATGGACGAAGACTTTTGGCCACAGGGTGTGGTGTTCCGTCGCTTTCGCGGACAAATACCACAGGACAGCACCAAGACGAATAGTGCGAAGTGAAGTGTTACTAACATAGTTTTAAATCATATTTACTAACAAAATGATTTATTATAAGTAATTATGTATGTTAGTCTATAAGGTATTTATGATATGGGTACATGTTGCCTGAAATAAATTGATTATTATTATTATTATAGCGCGTACAGGGAATCGAAATCTACCAACATTGTATAGAATGTGCTACCAATCTACTGCAAAGTACTACCAACATACTACGGAGCGGAACACAACCATTGCCACTAAGGTTAACGACACCTCCACTTGCCGTTGTTATGATGATATGAATAATGCATTGTTTTGTTTGTTAATCAAAGGTTTTGGTTTAATGAAATGTTTATAGTATTAATTGTATAAGGCATTTATGTTAGTAAATTGTGACTGATATTTCAGACTATTTTATGTTACCACTATATGTTAAGTGATAATGACCTTCACTTAATTTTTTATTTATAATTTACAGGTATGGTATGTAAACCTCCTTTAAAAAGGGACTATCCTTCGACCAGATGGATGTTATGTCTCATCGATATAGGGTTTTTGTATATGTTATATCGTGCGGAGAACTGTAGTAGCACGATGCAGGATTTCGAATTTTTTAGTTTCTATGTGACGCCACAGATGTCGCCATAATACCCTACATCTAGGTGAAAGATTCATTTTTTTTAAAACGCTGAAATTTTGTACAGAGGTTCTTTTTTTTAAGATGAATACAAAGAATAAGAAAGGATTTTCTAAAAATCACTCCCCAAGGAGATGAAACGGGGGTCCAAAGTTTGTAAATAAATAATCGATACAGCCAAACAATAAAAAAATCTAAGCTTTATAACAAACCAATCACCAATGCCTTTTAGAGACTGTCCCCCTTTTAGCTACAAAAAGTAAAGAATAAAAAACAAAATTAACAAAAAGACGATCTACAACTTGCTACTCAGACATTCTATACAACTAGATTATCACAAAGACATTTGACAGAATTGACTCGGCGGCGGCGTCCTACATAGATAACACGGCTGTGAACATAATTCGTATTATTGTGACCTCTGATGTAATCTGTTTTTGTTTGTTTTATCTACACTAATATCTATAAATATAAAAATGAATCCCTATTTATCTTGGTCACGCCATCACGCGTGAACGGCTGGACTGATTTCACTATTTCTTTTTTTGTTGTGTTTGTTATTGTCAGGAGAAGGATCTTATGAAAGAAAAAAATAAAAATATTGTGGTAGATTCGGGTATAGTAGGATAGAGTAGGGTGGAGTAGGGTAGAGTTGGGTAGAGCAGAATAGAGTAGTCAGTTGACAGGAGCGAAGCCGCGGGCAAAAGCTAGTAATATTATAAAGAGGTAAGGTTTGTTTTTTTGTTTGTAGGAGGTAATCTCTGAAAGTACTGGTCCGATTGCTAAAATTTTATTCACCGATAGAAAGCTGCTTTATGACTGAATGACATAGGGTATATTTTATGCAAAAGCTAGTTTTCAATATGTCAGTATTATTTCTAGTAGACAAACAATGCCTTAACCAACTAAAATTATAGAATGAAATTAAGACCATTTTTATTTCTAAACATTGGTTAAATTACTAATAATTTGGAGTCTTCTTCAACCGTTATTAGTGTATGTGGATGGAAGGAGAGGGAGGAGAGGCCAAAGAAAATATGTGAGTAATATCATTTATACCGCGTACAAGAACTGGAACAATTTGCCTGCTGCGGTCTTCCCGTCCAACTATAATTTAGGTGTCTTCAAGGTTAGCGTGAATAGGCTCTTAATAAACTAGTGCACCTCACCATCAATGATTGCATCTCTGCTTACCATCAGATGAGCTCGCAATCAAGCACTGGTTTATATCAATTAAAAAAAAACAAAAAAGGTCTGTAGCAGCGACGTTGACGAAAATTGAAGATAAAGTCCTCAAGTAACATAAAAACAGGAAGATGTTGAGCTTTCTTCTATATAGTACAACTAGACATTTCGATACGACCTCATCGCTGACGCAAATGTGACGGGACTCTAGACCATCCTAAATGGATTGTGAAAGTGAAAACCGGGGCCCTGGGACGAAGGCAAAGAAGGAACAGTAGTGGGTTTTTAGTCAGTAAAAGTCTGACACTATCTCCCGTCCACCCAAGAGCGGGATTTGTCATAAGATGATTTTCCCACCTAAAAAAAAAACGTCATGCTTTCCGACCAAGAGACTACAGCATCGTCAGCGGCAGCACATACATTTGATATGGATACCCGTTAAAGTGGTAGAAGCTTTCTGTCCCTCAAAATAGTAGAAGTAATAAATAATTAGTACGAGTACGGTATGTGCCCAAATTAGTAAAAAAAGGTCAATAATGTATTCAAGTTCATATTTATAGGTGCAAGATATAAACTAGTGCTTGACAGTCATCATCATCTTCCTGCCCTTGTCCCGTGTTATTTGGGGTCGGCGCAACACGTTTTTTTCTTCCATTCTGCCCTGTCACTCGTCATACTATCACTTACTTCCTTTTCTTTCATATCACTCTTCACACAATCCATCCATCAAACTAGTGCTTGACAGTGAACCTACCTATATACTCGTACACGTGACGTTTAGAAAAAAAATGCCGATATAAGCAGATTTGAATTTTTATAAACAAAAGACCACACAGCGCAGAAAATCTCATCTAAAATGTTGTGCAATTAAGTCACGAGATACTTTTATGTTTTACATTTTCACGGCTTATAAATAAACGGACATCACTATATTATATTTTATTAATATGTCGCTACGTGTATTTTTGTTTGTATAGTGGCCATTGAGAAGTGATAAATATTTATTTAATTACTTCTCCCTACTTTTTTATTTTAATTTTACGATTATATTATACTTTGAGAAGATTATTAATTTTAATAATTGTAGCTAATGATTTATTGATCATAAAAATCCTTTATTGTTTAGCTGCCTTTTATTATAATTTTAATAAAAGAAAGATGTTTAGCTATGTCTAGTAAATAAAGAGACAACGTATAAGATTCAATGATTGATTCGCGAATTAAGAAAGGTTAAAATTCACTATTCATTCAATTGTCTTCAAGTTCCATCGAATCTAGTATAGAAACAAAACATTTACTCAACTATTACTCATTTTAAAGACTTCAAACTCATTAATTAAACCCCGAGCGAACGCCGGCGTTCGCTCGGTCATTGTCTTGCTATTGTGTCTCTAATTACACTACTCAATAGGTTAATTAAAAGCTCATCTCATTGTCGCCTGTGCCTGGTTCATGCCACAGATTTGCTAGCTATAGATGACGTCACAAGCCGCCATGTTTAAGAATCCTCTTACTTTCAAAACGTGATTTATACGCTCACGATTGTTATCTAGAATTCTGAATAGACTCTAATGAGATCTATAGGCTAACTCATGTAAGTTTGATAGATTTGTCGCTTTGCTCGTATTGGAAGCAGGGGCGCCGACTGCGTGGTTGCTCGGGGTCTCGAGCACCCATGAGAAATAAACAGTGGGTGCTGAGCACCCCTGAGAATAGAAATCAAAAAGCAGTAGTCGACTTTTAAGGATGCGTATAAATTATAATATTTCTTGAAAACTAGGTTCATTTTTATATAATGGTTTCATTTTATATTTTTATCAAACATAATTGGTAATTAAGTACGCAGTATGTAAGGACATTTTTTTATTTGTCGGTCGATCAGTGTGCATTTCTCTTCTCACACTTCGCCTCTTTTTCGAGTCATCAAATGAGCATGAGCACCCACGAGGTTTTCTAAAAGCGGCGCCCCTGGTTGGAAGTATCGTAGGAATATTTCGTTTTCATAAGTTCGTTATGTCCCATTCAAAGGGCTAAATTTAGGTTCAGAATGTGTGGGCGTTGTTGCAATAATTTCTTACCTACAATACATTGCATGACTTGTAAAATACATAGAGGTATACTTGAAGGATCAGACGAGAGACAGAGGTGTTTAATAGACAATCGCGATTTTGACTACAGTGATACTACCTACACCATAAGCTAGCTTGGAAGCATAGGACCAGGGAATTGAATATGAATGAATAAGGCACTATTTAGCATTTTGTAAACACTGACGATATAGCTGAATACCGGTGCTTCCACTCCGATCAACATATACTGTTAAACAATATACAGTGCTGTGGTGACCATGCAGGTCCCACTAATAATTACTAACTTGCATACTGGCATGTTATACTTTTAAGTGATAAAAAGTTTTTATGTGAATTGATGTTCAATTAAGAGATAGGGAGATGTCATACAAAAGTCGAGACGTATTTTTATAGAAAATATATTTTGAAAGTGCTTAAAACAATATAATAATAGTTAAAATTATTTAGAAGCCTTTCATTGCGTCTCCACTCCCTAAAAATGTGTGTCTTTACCGTTAGTACTATGTTGGTATCTGCCGAAAACGCGACTATGAAGCTACGCGTCCGTGGATATTTTATGTATACCACATGCTAGTTCGAGATAAAATATTTCTAGATACGTACCAAAGTATTAAATAAAGACGACTCAATATTTCTCAAACGAAGATACAGGTTTAGCTTGATAATGAACGTTTTGTATCAAGGAAAACTAGAATCATTTCGGGTTCCCTTTCACAGTCATCATACCTATCGACCATATAATATTCGATAGATTCGTGAATGTGTTTTGTTGTTTAGTTTCAGCTGTGACTTTTATATGGCTATTTTATTTTAACTATCAATCGAATTGGCTGCTCGATTACCTAAGTGTGTAATTTGACATAAATATGATGAGGGCGTACGTTTAATAATTATTATAATTTTCATTTTCCAATTTGATATATTATAATCCATTCTATTTCAAATATCTCTTTTTTTATTGGGTACACATATTAAAAATGCCCTAAGTGCCCATACACCTGCACTTTGGAGGATTTGATGGGTGCTACCAATGCTGCTATGGTGCTACCGATGCTGCTATTAATGTAGGCCCAAACAGTTTGACGAGTTTACCATCGAATCGAAAAGAAGAAGATTGTATACACGTTCCACAGTTTTATAACCCAAGGGTTGACTGGAAGAGAATACATGTACTGCTACATACTACTATTTAAAATTTAAATAAATAATAATAAATTGCCTTCATTTAAATTGATAGAAGAACAAAAGTGATCTTATATAGGCTATTTTATAGTCACAACTTATCCTGTGGATACCTATTGTTAGGAATATATAGGGAATAACAGAAATGTTTGCTTATTTTCGATACTTACAGACTACTTTATGAAGAACTTCTTATTTATGTACTTGGATAAATACCCTATATTTAAAACGCTCAATATTTTATAATCTACGCGGACGCTAGCGTTTAATCTAAATGGCGCGAAATCACTCGCGAACGGCGTTCCCTTGGGGTTTGGCTGACTTTATTTATTATTAAAAAAAAATCTCCACACTCAGAATAACTCCTGTATCGTGAGTGCGTTCATAACCACGTAAACTTAGATACATGTAACAAATGTACATACCCAGTAATCCAATATTTTATGACAACTGTCCTGATTTCTATTAATCTGTATAATGACACCATAAAGCACAGGAAACAAGCCGTTCCGACACAATCCCGTCGCTCTTCCGGCTTCCACGTCACGCAACCGGACTGCCAGCAGGCACAATCTGAATTAGATAACAAAATTAACATTACCGGTACGACATAACTCACCGTGCAATAATATCCCGCTTTATTGTCCATCCATTCATTTTGTGATAGTTAATGTAATTACAGACGTTTGCATAATGTGAATATCATCTTGTGATTCCGTAATTATTTTTAGTCGAGAGAAAGAATCTAGAATTTGATCTAGATCATTGAAATGTTAGGTTCATTGTACTTGATATTATTTCGTGACTGAGTTACGTAATTGTTGTTAGAGAACTTTGCTATAAAGCTTGTATGACAAAACGTTCTTATAGAACTGGTACCAATGCGTTAAACAATAAAGGTTATTTTCCTTAAATAATTTATTTACAAAGCTGAAATGTCACAACTTTGTATAATTTTCAATCCAGTACATCCCTTGCTGACCTCCCCCAACGACGCTCTAAGCCGAGGTCCGTAGTCCACAGGGATTTTTCATAAGACCTGGCTGGAGACAATAGAAGACCAATTTATAGGTCGACCTGCGAGTGACCACTAAAAAAAAACAACTTGTACAGTTGTGTGTGTAAGCTCAGAGCGCTCGTTGTCATGCCATAGAAAATAGTTTACTCACACTGGAACTATATGCATATGAACCTACATTACTTGTAATACATCAAGCTTTCGTCTTCGTGAGATAGAATGGATATACTATCCATTAAACGATGCCTATGTCAAATAAACTTCGAGCTGAATTAAACCTTAAACGCCTATTACACTACGCGTTATTCAGCACACGTTATTAAGACTGTCTGAATTCAGATTCAGACCGATCTAACTTTTATGCGATGCTGAATACCGTGTGCTGAACAGCTAGTAGAGTAATAGGCCCTTTAGCTCAGCAATGATAAATTACATTACAATGAAACTGTGCCCAATCTGTGGACAAGACAAAATGACATGCGTAGGCAACTACCTAGTGATCAATACATGGAAGTGGTAACTACCACAAATCTATGAACTGACAAAAGGACTAGACAATTTGGAATCATTCTTTAGGCTGCTAAAAAGACCGCTATCTCTGAACACTGAAAGACAAAAAAGAATCGCTTAGCTAGAACATTGTCTAACGCGTGAAGATGCCAACTGTGGACATATTGCACAATAGTTAAAAATAATCGCTCAGTCAATTACTGACATTGTGCCAAACTATTGAGAACAATGGACGTTTTGTGTTACAACATAATGGGGTTAATGGCTTAATTGAAACATGTCTAATCTTTTGAACTTAGTTCTTTTTTGAATCGATAAATTTAATTGACCTAATAAATAACCACCAAAAAGTAAGAAGATTTTCCATGTAGCTAAGTACTGTTCTTGGTACATTTAGAGATAAACCCAAGGATTTTATAGCCCAAGTTTTATTTTTTATTTTTTTTTTAAATTGATATAAACCAGTGCTTGACTGCGATCCCACCTGACGGTAAGCAGTGATGCAATCATTGATGGTGAGGCGCACTAGTTTATTAAGAGCCTATTCACTCTAGCCTTGAAGGCACCTAAATTATAGTTGGACGGGAAGACCGCAGCAGGCAAATTGTTCCAGTCCTTCAATGTACGTGGTATAAATGACGAAGCGTAACGCTTAGTCCGGACCGTTGAAGTTTCAACAACGTAAGGGTAGAAACTCGCCGTACGTCGGGTTGTCCGATGGTTGAAATGAGATGGCGGAATCAAGTCATGCAATTCCCGCGCACATTTACTTCATTAAAATCATCCCGATCATTACTAACAGCTTATGGTAAGTCCCGCAACCATCAAGAACTCCCTACATTTTTTTTGTTTCTTTTTCTAACCCTTTTGTCCCACTTTTAATCAAAGCCCTCCCGTCCACTCCATCCACCTTTCGCGAGCACGCGCTTCCTCCTTCCAGATTTGTGTGTATGCTTGTTACTTCTTTGGATGTAATTGGGCACACAGTTGAACGGTTAGAAATATTATCCTGGGAATGCGTTCCCTTGGGAAATTTCTTTTCTACTTTGACACAGGCGAAGCCGTTGGCAGCCGCTAGTGTTCTCAAAATTATGCTACATTATTAAGTAATATGAGTTCGTCACTGTGTACGTATGTTTGTTTTTCTCATTATTCAGTCTGTGAGTGAGTAATTTGTAATCGTTTATACATTTTCTAATGACTAGATGTTTCCCATGACTTCATCCGCGTCATGTTAGTAAAAATGCACAAACGTAACTAATAATTCTGTGCTTGTGTTTCGCGCCGAAAGCATCAAACATAAAACGGTTAAAGGCCAAAACGAAAATAACCTCCAGTAATTATACAATGTACTTCTTATGTCCAGACATTTATTTATTTTACTCTCCAACAATAGAATATACGTAAATGAGATACATCAAATATACTCATGAAAGTCAATACAGAAAGAGCTGGGCTAGTACTTAACAATGCTCAGTTTGTAAATTATTAAAACAACTTCTGTAGTAAGCTGTTAACCTCGTGTTAGGCGCCACTAGGAACAGCTTGTCTTATGATTAGTGTTGTAGTAGGCGTCACTCATGTCTTGTCGATATCGATAACTGACTGACTCAGAGCTCATGCCTACGCTTGCTTCAAAGGTATTCTAACAGTCTTTAAATTCATTGGTCTTTTTTTATTAGTAGGTGTGATTGTAGGTTTTTGCTGTGATGATGGTGAAACAAAAGAAATCAAAACCATAAAATTTTCCAGCTTAACCTACATATTAAAAAATGAGGTTGCCTTTCAGATATATCTTGTTGGAATCTATGTCACATCTAAATGATATTGTATCGATACCTAAAAGTAATATTCCCATATCGACGCCTTAGAGTGCGTCATTAGCCCTTGTCCCGTGTTATTTAGGGTCAAAACCTTATAAATGCGAAAGAGGTAACTTTACAGAGGAAAGAAAATACTGTGATCTGTAACATTAATGAAATAATCCTGACATAGTGGTGATAGATCGACTAGAGCGTCGCACAATGATTGTTGATATAGCGGTCCCTCATGATGAGACCCTCGTGAAAGCTGAGAAAGATAAGCCAACTAAGTATCTTGACTTAGCTCGTGAGGTTGTCGACATGTGGGAAGTGGATAGAGCAATCAATGTGCTGATAGTCGTAACAGCCAATGGCTTAATAGCCAAGAGTCTCGAACAACATCTGACGAGGCTCTCGTTAGGCAAGATCAAGGGCCTGATCCAGAAAGCAGTACTCCTGGACACGGTGCGCATCTTTAGGAGATTCCTCTCTCAGGTGCCCTGACCGCCGGGTAGCTTGGACCCTGTTCCCGATGCCGGTGGGCTACTATTTTTTTATTTTTTTTTATGAGTTTTTTTTTTAGAAACGTAATAAGTATGTATATAAAATAAATAAATAATAATATATATATCTTTATTTTAAATTATATGATCAATTAAAGCACAAAGCAAAACAATAATAACGTTAAAACATACACGTACACTTATATTGTAAAATTTAGTTTTGCATTTGGATACGTTTTCAAATGCATTTAAATTATAAAACATGAAATGCTACTTGTGAGTTTTTTTTAAAGACGTTTACAATTTTTTTATGAGGATTTCATTAGTCGTTATTGCTGATGTTACTGGTTACTTATCAAACTTTTTTGTGTGAAGTTATAGTGTTCCAAAATTTCCTTTCTAAAAATGTAATAACATAAAAATTACCAAAATCACATTCCAAGGTTTTTTATTCCATGGCGACAATGTAAGAATATAGTTTGGTTTTTTCGTATTTCGTTATGATAATAATGCTTTCAGAAACATTGCAAGCCTGCAGCGACAGGTAACATTTTTCAGAAAAAAATAATGGGAACATTATAAAACTGTTTGGCAATAAAAGATTGTGCAGTATCTAAGTATCTTGGTTAGAGACAAAACACATCACAATAGACGTTACTTTTAATATTTAAATTACAGAGTAAACGATGTTATGATTGTATTTTGCATAACTAGAAATCTTTTTCAAGTAATATGTCAACAGAGATGACAACATTGTCAGCTTAAGCCATGAACAGAATGCTGTGACTCACAGTCTACAGATACTCCTATTTGTAGACTTCCGCATTATTTGCATACACAACTTTTCTGCTTCATGATTTGGGTGCATAATGAGCACGACTTAATCATTAAAACTCATACCCTCGTTTTCTGATTTAAGCATTCGAAGTTGAGAATTACTCAAACTCTACTTTGCCCTGAAAACCTGTCTAAATTTGGCAGTTAAGTATGGTTTAAGACGTTCTTAACTCAAAATACTCAATTCAGAAATCAGCCCATATTCTCCCTAGCATTTTCCTAACTAGCTTAGAGTTGGCTACCAGAATACCCGTGTTTTACACGGAGTGATTGCCTATCAGATCTCCACAACCCAGTTACTGGGCTACACGATACTCTCTGGATTCGCTGTCACTGGGTGACTACTTGACTGTCAAAGATCTACGAATGACAACCGGGATCAACGGTTTTATGAGCTTTCCGAGGCACGGGGTGTAGCAATGTCCTAGATGAACTTAGAAAAGTACATGAATTGAAAAAATCACATTGGTACTTGTCCCGTTTCGAACTCGTACGTCACTGCCAATTTACGATTACTACAAATTAACCAGTCAATCATCAAAATTTTGAAAATGACTGTGTTTTAGTCTCGTTCCAGAAAAAGAACAGAAAACCTATTACACAAGATCATATCTTAATTGACATATGTAGGTATACACCTAATGCAAGCTAAAGACACGGGCGAGTTATGGAACGCCATGGATCCGACATTCTCTCTCGCTCCCAGGGAGACCCAGGGAGACCTAGGGAGGAGTTATTTGACGATAACACAGAACAGACCCCACGATAGAACAACAGGACAGTCACTGGCAGTTCACGTAGAGGGACCTAGGTCTGAGTACAGCTTTAGACATACTTTCAAGTAAAATTAACAAGGAAGCAACTTACCTTACGTAAGTAAGTTAAGTGAATAACTTTAACGATTAAGAGATGATGGATGACGTGAAATATTGCTACTACTAGCTAAAAACTCGTTAGGTTAACCAAACAGATCAATAAAACTATTTCACTGACTTTTGAATGTTGCTTCGTCGGCGTCGGCGTGAAAATCGACAATTAATATACGAGAATGTACAACCTGGATATTAGTAGAAATTAGAATATACACCAAGTATTTGACGGCACAATTGGCGCAGTGGTCGAGCGATTGGCTGCTGCGCTGTCTGTTGCGTGTTCGATTCCCGCGTGGAACAAATATTTGTATGACCAACAGATAGGTGTACTGGGTCTTGGTGTCTTGTGTAAGTGAGTTTTGCATGTTTGTGAATACGATACAGTATTCCTAGTGTGGGACAAATATTAAAAAAAAACATTTTCAAAGTTGAAAATTTTCAGAAAACTTGTGCTAAGTTCCTAACTTTGATATTCAGCCTTCTACGACTAGATTTTAAATTCAAATTCTAGATAGAAAATTTTAAAATTAAACTAAATAAAAAAATATACCAAAACTAGCTTCTGCCCGCGGCTTCACTCGCGTGAATTTAGGTTTCTCCATACAAACTTTGGACCTCCGCTTCAACCCCTTAGGGAGTGAATTTTGGAAAATCCTTTCTTAGTGCTCGCCTACGACATAAAAGGAAACCTTGTGCAAAATTTCACGCTCCTAGTCCCAGTAGTTTTGGCTATGCGTTGATATGTCAGTCAGTCAGTTTCTCCTTTTATATATTTATAACTTGCTAATCAAAATAAAAGCACATTAAACACATGATTATTTTCTTATAAATAAAGCCCGTCATGTTTACATACATTATATGATCTATTAACATGGTAATGGCCGCACGAACCGAAACTAAAAATAATTGAATAGATTAGATTTTATAAATGTTTCTGTTCGGTTTAAATGTTTGTAAAAAAAAAAACTGTTGTTTTTATTCTTTTCTAATTTGGTTTTTATTCTTTTTCTGTTGTTTAATTATTATTAGCTGTTAAGTCATATAAAATAGTGCATGTAGTGCTCTTCTTTTAGTGATGGGGCACTTAGATTTAAGAGGGTTATACTTTTTTGACTTTGGGTAAATTATGAAGTGTCAAAGTTCATGCAAAATAGCAGATTTTTAGAGGTCTTTACTGGATTAGTTTTACACAAATTTATAAATTGATTCTAATAGAAGCCTAGATAATATCCACAAGACACTGTGTTTCCAAAATATCTAAAGAAAATTGTGTAATAACGTCATAACCGCGTAAGAGCGATGGTATGAAAAGCAGTGAAAATGTTCGTAGAGTAGCATCCCCGTAAGATCAAATTGCCAAATAAAATAAATAAATGAAATGAACTAAACCACACATTTTTTTTTATTTTTCTTCAGTAAATATTATTCTGTAACTTTTATTTATTGTGACTCATTCTCAATTATCTTGTAAGTCGTAAGATATAATAATCTCTTAAGTAAAGTTGAACTCAGCTAACGTATGAAGCTCGTTTTCAATTATGAACCTGGTTAGTTATAAACTTCGAAGCATAGTAGTAACACTATGGCTTTTTTTTTTTGCTTCGCAAGGTTTGTTAATTTTAACTAGTATCAAGTTTAAGAAGGGTTTAGTTTTGGATACAGAATACAGTCACTTTATTTCGAACAGAATGAGGATATAACACATTCGAATGTTTTTACTGTTATCATCATCATCTTCCTGCCTTTGTCCCGTCTTTTTTGTGGTCGGCGCAACACGTTTTTTTTTTCCATTCTATCCTGTCAACCGTCATGTTATCACTAATTTCCTTTTCTTTCATATCACTGTTCACACGATCCATCCATCTTTTATTTAGCCTCCCTTTCCCGCTCTACCCATCCACATGTATACTCATAACTTTTAGTAACATGCGTTTCATCTCTCCTCTTTACATGACCATACCCAAGACAAACGATTCCCTTTCAATTTTCAGTCACTGGCGCCACTTTCAAACTTCCTCTAATATACTCATTTCTCACTTTTAGTTTTACTGTATTTGACAGTAAATCTTTGGTGTCAGTCTTTTCAGCAAGCTTTAATCTTACGAGTAGCAAAATTTTACCGAGATCATGCCTGTTTCAATGATTCCTCATATTGTCCATTTGTGTAGACACAAAACGACACCAATTTTATTTTAAATTCTTTAAAAAGTCCACCGAAAAAGCTGGTTTATTTTCGTCAGTAAAATTTTACCTTTTCAGTCCGTCTCGAATTCTTCAATAAATCCAAAGTAATAAAAGGCAGGCATATGCATAATACTCGTATCTAATTTCAACTGACGTAATAAACCAAAGTTAGCACAATTCTAAACTATAATTATAACCCAGTCGCCGAATTGAGACCGACACACTTGAGAGATTCGCACACGACGGACATTCAATTATTTTATTACACATGCAAGAAGATGCACGTGTCTGAACTGTGCGTGTTGTGTAATGACACGTCAATTCCGTGTCACTGTGTGCGTTGTATAAGTGACACCTGACATTAAGGACGAGTGTCTGACGAATTTTCAAAATGATTTAAGGTGATGAAGTTTTTGGGTTTTGAGTTAAGTACTCTTGCATGTTGACAATTTATAACGATTTTATTGTGCTCATGTTTGGCCCCTCGCTTGTATTGGGCGGCAGTATAATTATATTATTCCGTAATTGCGCGTTTTTACGTAAAATCATCAAAAAGTAAAAATAAAACTTTTTCTGGATTTTTCTAGGAAAAACGAAGATATTTGACCTTGATATAAGACCAAAATTTTCGGCCGAATAAATTTCGTACACCCGTGTGTACCAAACGATAATTAAGCGTTTTCAAGGTCACTCAAGTTGTACAGACGTATGTACAATCGGCCCTCGAGGGGTTAAATTACACAAAAAGATAAACTTAGGCAATTAGACCTACCATATGCTGCTTTGGAATTATTTGGAGTAGTTACCGTGGGTCTAGAACGCAAAGGACAACTGAAAGAAAACAAATAGGTTATATATAGTAAAAGTCTGAAACTTCTTCTCGCTCCACCTAAGAGGAGTTTTTTAAAAATGTACTACCTCAAAAATAGGTTGGGCTTTTTTAGGATAAGGATAGAATAAAGTAGGCCTTATCTTATAATTCTATAACTTACTTTCGCACTAAATAATATTAGTTAGGAAGTTCGGATTAGGCTCACATAAAGAACAATATATAAAAGTCTTAGTAGATGCCACTGTCAGTAACAATGACGATTTATTTTCAGTGAAGACTAAACATGATCTACTTGAGCCCTTCAACTGTCTAGCATAAATGATCGGGTCTGAATCAGTACTGATATTATTAATATTTGTTGTTGTCTTCAGTGGTAAATCAAGAACTTATGTTATCGATACACACCACAAGATTTGTCAAGATTTCAGAAGCCGGGGTTTCAACATCTTAACAATTTCAATTCAATTAAAAAGTAACATAAAAAATAGGAAGTTTCTTGACTGAAGACTAGGAAACAGACTCAACCATTAATGTATTATTCACGCTTGTACGAGACGATGTCAAAGACTTTAACACAATAATTGTCGAGTTAGGACACATCAGATGTTGCGCACGAGCAATAGGTTATCAAATGCTTGCTCGGCCTTGTATGGAAAGGTTGTGGTTTTAATTACATTTTTGGAGATACACTGTACTGTGCAAGTTATCTAGTTACCTACATGTACAAGTTTGTGGATACAGACTTGATGTTCAGTGACCTGTGACGCTAAAGGTCAACTTTGTACATCTTGTTCGGCATTTTGATTTCGGTCGTGCCTGCAATGCAACTGCTGGGCGTATGAAAACAGGTGATGCGTGGAATGATAACTCTATCTGTAGCGTTTGTTGTGAGAACTTAGAATTTATTAACGGAATTCCTTTTAGTCTACTGTACAATCGTGTCAAATGTCTCGCTGATGGTGGCACGTGTTATTGGTCATTCAGTTCCCTTCAAATTGGTTGAGCTAAGTGGGGATGATGCACGCGTCATGCTCGTGAACGGGTGCCGTCAGTTGAAACTGGTCATCTCTTAGCTGCCAGTGACTTAATTCAATTTCTATGTTTTTAATTAGTTTTTATTATTACTTATCTACATTTTGTTCACATATTAGAAGCGACAAGAAATATGTAACCAAGATTTATGTAACACAAAATATGATTTAAAAGAGTGTCCATGGAGTTTCTTGCACGTTCTTCTCCATAGATATCTACGCTTTGAAACGTGCAATTTAGCTTCACTTGTTTTTTTTTGTTGACTGACCGACATGTTGACAATTCAAAAGTGCCTGTAATTGGTCTATTTGAAATAAACGTTTCTGATTTCTGTTAATAAGTTTTTGGGGACCCGAGCTTGGGGGCCCTGGGGCCATGCCCCGCCTAGTCTTATGGTAATTACGCCAATGGATATAACAATATTCACTCTTGAATTGCACAATTTCACTACACTTTTTTTTGACTGACCGACATTTGACAATTCAAAAATGCCTGTAATTGGTCTATTTGAAATAAACGTTTCTGATTTCTGTCGATACATTGCTTGGGATAACCATCAGGTGTCATGGAACTTGTGGAAGCATCCGGGAAGAAGGGTATAATTTTTATTATGATATTATTAGGCTATTCGAGAATATATATTATTGTATTTAATAGTCTATATCTATTATAAGGTGTAAATTAAAGATGTGATCACATTTAAGAACTGCGTTTGTGATGAAAGACACAAGATTTATTCGCCAGGAAAGCCGTAGACAATTAATATATTTTTTATCTCCCGTATAATTTCGATCAGCTCAAGAGAAGGGTAATTTTTTGGGATTTCTGTACCTATATTTTTCTTATAGAATATTTTTTTTCTATGGGTAGAAGCAGTTTTTAATACATACGTCTCGTTCTAGAGTGGAGTCAGAGAGCGTGTCAGACTTATACTGACCAACCCACCTATTATTTATTATTTATTAATTTTCATGCAACATAAAGTACAAAGGTGGACTTAATGCCTGAGGCATTCGAGGCATTTGAGGCATTTTTGTTTGACCTATGTCCTTCTGTAATCTCTTTACCTTCCAGGGCCAAAATAAATCTTGTAAAAGTTCCCGCATTCAGTTACATCCTATACATAAGTTAGATACAGGGTCTTTATTAAACAATGGTTCCATATTCCATTACTTCCAATGCAGCAGTGCTAAGATTTAACATCGTGATGTGTTAAATACAGTTATAAAACTTGAGGAGTATCTTATAAAGCTATAGGCTTTTGTTTACGAGCACTATTCACTTATATAGTTTAAAACACTCACTTCGCTGCTCTGAATAGCGAATCATGAAGCCCTTGGGCAGAATCCTCAATGGCAGACGTCCACCATAAGCTATGTTTCTGTAAAGGTAGCATTCCGATCCGAGCTGCTCTCGACGGGCAGTCGCACGATTTTCATTCACGGTAACAAATTACTTAAATTCTGTCGGCGATAGTAATCAATTATTATACTTCGGAAAGGGTTTATGGTCTGTAAAGATATTGCAAGTAATTTAATGTACATCTTTGGTGTTTATGAAATCATCACCTAATTCATGTTTTTTTTTTAAATATAACATTTTAAATTATTTCTTCATTTAATTTTTATTTTATTTAATTCCTATACTGTACTCAGAACCTCCAGTGTACTTTATACTTTTGCATGCCTTCTGGTTAAATATGGCCGATGTTAATCATCTTTTTATGTCACCGTTTTCTTTTTTGTACCCATTTTTGCAAAATAAATATTTTATCTTATTTTATCATAATAATTTTAGCCTAAATATTAATAGACATAGGTCCTTCCCATGCATCGCAACATCTATTAATTATAAGTTAACGAAGAATGGTTTAAGGTGAAAGTGTCCGGGTTTTTTGCATTTTGCAGGTCACAGTCAAGTGTATAGTATACTGATTAAAATATGATTGGTGGCCCGAATAACTACATATTTTATGAATGAAAAACTGTACAATAAATAAAAATTGGTTCAATTATTTTAAAGTTATGGGGGGTGAAAGGGAGCGATTTGTAATTTAGTGCAGGGGTGTTAAAATCATCAAAACCTAGGACATTTTTTTACTGTGGGTGAAATATAAAAAAAATATATATGTACTAATATGTAGCTGAAATAAGTTTAATAAAAAAAACATAAAATTTTGGTCAGGGTCAAAAGTCAAAAGTCAAAAAGTCAAAAAAAAATTATTTCACATAGGCACGAAGCTAGTGCACGGTTCCAAATTGGTCGTTTCCTATGGAGAAGAACCGGCAAGAAACTCCATGGTTATTCTTTTAAAAAAATGATTGTTTACAATATTTTCATATTACAGTATTAATAGACATTATGTAAGAACAGTGTAGACCAGTCGATATTGTACCCAAAAGCACAATAAAAATAATAATATTAAAAAAAAATAAAGTGAGCCGTAATAGGAAGTAACCTAAGAATTCGCGAAGTCCACGGTGTTCTCACATTCACATTAAAAAAAAGAAGCTATATAAAAAAGGGGGTTTTAAAAAATTTAAGTTTTATCAATAAAACATCTATGTTCAGCTCTAAGCTTTGCTTTCTCTGCCTAGCCTCGCACTGGAACACAACATCAGCGATTACATTCGCAAGGCTCACATTGCATAACATAATGTTTGGTTCAGCTCTCAAATTGCAGGGATGCTGGCAATGCTAGACGGGCACGACGCGGACGATTTGATAATGATACACTGACTTATGCAAATGTTGGCTTTCGGCGATCGTGATCTTGGAAAAGGTGGCTATTAGTGCGGTGTTATGAATGGCTGCTCTAGTGGAAGATTTTGTAATACATAATCTCCTAGTTCAAGATCCAGGGCAGTAAGTTCCACTGTAGGCTCCATGGACTCTTCCAGGCGAGACAAGCAATGGTGCGATCGGTGGCAGTGACCTCTCGCGTTGAGCCCCGCTTTAGGCCATTGCCAGAAGGAATAGGCGGCGGTCGCCTTCTTCTGCGAAGCAGTAATGCTAGCGAAGGAGACGGCCGTACGTACGAGGGGACGGTTATTAATGCGCTTAGTGTACCACGTGCTTCTCAAAGAGATTTCAGCAAATCACAGGGGATTTTCTGAAAAGGAAATGTGTTGTCCTAGATCACAAAGGGCTACTGAAGGACACAGGTGTGGTTTTAGTCAATAAAGGTCTGACACGCCCAAATTTTCGCCTCTATAACATTAGTGAGATGTGATTTTATGATTAGCTTGCCTTACCTCCTTAATCAGAGAATAGTTTATCAATGCGTAGCTCCTCACCTAATTCCAAGTTTAGCATCCTGTGGCATGCACGACAAACTCACGCACGATTGCAACCTTTGTCTTAACACTTAAATTCCTACTCTATGTTGCAGCTTAGATTTAATGTTAATTTACATTTTCTATTGTAACGACATCTATGTCGACACGGAGGAACTAAAATTCAAAATTCTTAATCGTTGTATTAAAGGTTTTTTTTTGCGGAATTATATATATGTGTGGCTTCACCCGCACAAAAGTAAGTTTATTCATACGAAGTTTGGACTCCCGTTTTATTCCATAAAGAATACCCTCTCTTAGTGCTCGTTTACGTCATAAAAGGAAACCTTGTGCAAAATTTCACTTTCTTAGTCCCAGTAGTTTCGGCTGTGCGTTGATATGTCAGTCAGTCAGTTTTTCCTTTTATATAAATAGATAACAGTCCGAAATCAACTAATGGGTAGTTGCCTGGACTAGACACAACAGTCTTACTCTTCAATGGAGGTGTACAGAACTTTGTTTTCTATTTTGTTTGTTGGTGTTATGTTTTGTATTATGTGTAATTATGAGTCCTTAGTTACTTGAATAAATGAAATTATATATATATCTTTAAATTATTGCCCTTCTCAAACCGTTTTAAATTGTAATTTGAATCTGATGAATAGAGGTGACTGATTATGTAGTTAGATCTTTTTGAAGATCAAACTACATAATCAGTCACTAATGATGTACAAAGAAGAAAGGCAATGACATAATATAGATTAATTATAGATTAATGTAATCAGAGAGAGCATAGACGCTACAAATATAACTTTTGTACCTACACTTTTATTATATCTATGCAGAGTACGTAAACGTTTTTTCTACTCATGCAATCGCAACAGCAAAAAGTTCACCGTTTCTAATACAACTAAAAATGCGTAAATAAATTTAAAGTCTTACAAATCGATGTTGACAAATCACAGGTACTTACTAGAAAAATGCAACTTTACTACGCTTTTGTAATTCGTAGTGCATAAAGTCGCAGTGGTTACAACTTTATCGAAATTTCGCAGTCCATGTGTCATCGAAATTACATCTCTTTGTAACTAATTCGATACACAATTTGAGTGACAATCAACTCGTGATCGAAAAATGTCCAGTGTAATCGATACAGGTCATCTTGTTCCCGTGTTATGTCGTAAAGTAATTTTTGTGCCATTATTTATATTACCTAATCTCGTGACTCAAAAGGCCATCGATTCTTTCGTGAAGTTTCTCTCGATCGTTTGACAGTTCTTTTGCTAAAAGGCTTCAGGATTGTATTGCGTAGACGTGACTTTTGCTTTCATTTGACGTTTTAATAGTTCGACATCGACATTTTGATAATTTCAAGTCGATCATGAAATACGGAACTTTTATTGTGAGTTGTGAGGACTTTTTAAAGGTGGATGCGGCAATTTTTTGCTTGTGTTCTTCAAGCAAAAATTCGATAAAAAAAAAATGATTTATATTGAAAGTTATAGATATTACTTTTACACGTTAGTTTTTTTGTTTTTATTTTAAATTATATGCTTTTGGAGTTCCTAGCCGACTAATAACTCAGAGGTCAAAAGTGTGACCTTTTTGACCATATACGGCCGACAGTTTTATTTTATAATCTTACTCAGATTACTAGAACCAAAGTCAACGAACCAACAACGTTACTATCGTCTGCACGTGTTCTAAAACCTATTAATTTGCAACACGAGATTATACTTGTTTAGGAACACTATGTCCGTCACTAAGAGAATATTATGCAAATGACCTCTGTGGACTAGAATTAACATAATTACTTATTATTAATCGAAGGTCACTAAAACGCGTCATATGTTAATAATTCAATTGTGTCTGTTGGTTGTGAATTACTCAGTCCTGACCCATAAGAATGGAGAGTTTTTCGGACCAATATGTAGCTTATGAAACTAAGCTGACAGAATTAATGTTAGTAATCAGATAAACATTTAAATAGTGTTGGGATGTCGATATTTTTTTTTGTTTTTTTTTTCGATGGGAATATCAATGACATCCCCCACTCTTGGGCGGACCGGGAGATAGTGTCAGACTTCTACTGACTAAAAATCCACTCCTGTTCCTTCGTTGCCTTTCATACCAGGGCCGAGTCTTCCTTTCAGAATCAGACTCTTGGCCCCAGTAAGCTTCGACCCTGCTGGGCCCCTACGGTTGCTAATATCTCCTTGAGGCGCGCGTAGAACACTACGCGCCGTCGACGACTTGGACGGGATGTCGATCTGGTTTTATCACCACCATCATTTCAGCCGAAAGACGTCCACTGCTGGACATAGGCCTTCCCCAAGTGTCGCGCCATAACGACCGATCCTATGCGTTTAGCATCCATTGGATTTCCGTGACCCTCATCAGGTCGTCGGTCCGTTTTGTGGGAGATCTTCCTACGCTGCGTCTTCCTTTACGCGGTCGCCACTCTAGAACCTGTCATCCCCATCGACCATGTCATATTGCTCGTAGAAAGCAATATGCACTGCTTAGTGTCACTTAAGTTTGGGGATTTTTCGGGCTATGTCAGCGACTTTGGCTCTCCAGCGGATCTGGTTTCGGTAGCTTGAATAGGAGATAATAATATAAATGATTCGGCACATGTCACGTATCCCGCAATTTTTTAGTTTTGTAGCCTAGAAACCGGTCTTACGTGCTTAATGTATTTTTTTTTTTTAATCTGTGTGTGTGTTTCGTATGTTGAATAATAATGATTTAAAATTAATAATTTTGTATCTTTTCTAAACAAATCAATAATATCTGGAGATTTCCGATGCATATTAATTTGAAGAAGATCAACTTAAAATAGAATGAGTTTCAACAAGATTTGCGTACACTTGACTGTGCCAAAAGATGATGAATTAAATTAATTAAATGTCAATAATTTCGTAATATCAGTAAAGTACAGAGCACGTTATAATCAATCACTTACGTATCTTTTTCATAACACTAATAACTGTTATGAGTACTAGTTGAATCAAGATAAAAATGAACACTAATTATTATTTTTTGCTTTACAATATACTGACCCCCAGATTCTTTAAAAGCTATTTAATCCGTTGTCTATTCTTTGGATTGGTAGGCGTTGTTTTGGTCAGCCAATTATCGAACATGACAGCAGATAAACAGAAAACTTGACAACAGAAACACTTTGTAATACTTGAAGTATTTCTATATGTTTAAAATGTATGATGAAAAAGATTCTTGACCGGGCATGTTATGGATATGACATGTTTATCTAGATATGGATACAGGAATAATATTATACCGGTTTCGGAAAAGATTACGGATATGAAATTATTTCGGATTATCGACAAGTTTCGGATAGTTTTGGTTACTGTTAAATAATTTCCGAAGAAAAACGAACAAAGAAACAATTGATAAAATTTTATTTATAATGAATGAAAACAAAATAAAATTTAATAAATTTACACACATTTACAAATTTTAACAAGATTTGTTTTTTATTTCTAGTTCGAATTACGATTTTGTTTGGCCTGAAAAAACAAAGAAAAACCTGTTGTGACCTGTTATTTAGAACCCGCCTTTATCCGAAACTTTTATATCGGTTGTGGTTGCGGCTACGGATATTTTTTTATTTCGGATATCCGATACTGTTACGGTTACCGAGCTCTATAATCTCCCAGTTTTTGACACATTATCGCTATTTTAAATCTTTTAACAATGATGCGAGAATCGGTCTGCATAATAGTACTTAAAGAAGCAGGTTTTTATTAATCGGGAAACATATTGATTATGTAATCAGACATCGATTATGTAAATATGTTCATAAATACTAATATCTGTCTGTTTATATTCGAACGTGACATAGACCTTCAATGATTAATATTATTATTACGTATGAACAAAATTTTAGCCTGGGGCTAAAGCAGTGAGAAGGTGATATACCCGACCGTCAAGCAGCCATCATTCTCTCTCTTTCGTTTTAAAAACTTTTTTACGCACATTAGGAAAATTACTCCTCTATCGAGGGTGGTACGCAAAACACCCAGACCCGGAAGAACTATCTGTAGGCCGTACAAATATTGAGTCGAACCTGCGATACGCAGGACAGAAGCCAATCGCTCAACCACTGCGCCAATGGTGCCTCATGATTATATATGATTATTTGGCCTTATAATTTTTCCACTGCTGGAATTCAGGCTTTCTCTCTAGGAGAGGGAATAGGCCGTAATCCTCCACGCGGGCCCAGTGCGGATTGATAGATATCACATATGTCTTCGCCTCATGTAACATACAACTGCATTGCATAGCATAGCATAGTCGGCCTTATAATGTTCCCACTGTTGGGACTCAGGCCTCCTCTCTAGGAGAGGGAATGGGCCCTAATCCACCAGGCTGGCCCAGTGCGGGTTGGTGAATGTCACTTGTCTTCGAATTTTTGGTTCTAGGACATGCCGGTTTCCTCACTATGTTTTCATACAACTGCATCTGATTATATTTGAAGCCGTCCTCGACATAGTACGGATAAAGCTGAGCAGATAATGATGTATAGCGTCTTTGCAGATGCTCTAATGATTTTAGTTTGCAGGTGAGATAATCTGTTAAGCTTATTTGTTAGTGAAGTATCATGACACAACTTCTAAAGAATAAGTAATATCGTCACAGGTTTTAGCCATTACAGGTCCTATTAAGAAAATTGTCTTGTTGACAATTACCTACAGTTGAATTGCACCTGATAATGTACTACTATTGTCAACTATGTCCTTCAAACAAATCTCGATGTATCTATATTAAATATTTTAGACAGTGATCGATGCAAATCGTGGGTCTGCACACATTGCGAAATGCGTGCGAGCATCTAACCGGTCGAATATGATTAGAATGCATGTAAACATGTATAGTAGATGTGCCAATTATATTAATCAGTGTTATTATGAGTTAGCATCGCAATGGATGGGTCAGGGTGGTCACGCAGAGGGTGCTTAAGATCCTCTCGACCAAATGACATTCTATAAGAGATGATTAGTGTGGTGTGGTAGAAAAAATGCATAGTATTTACATGCGCTAATGAAATTTTACGTTGAGCTATCATGAACGAAGAATTCAATATGCTGAAATACCAAAATGTTTAGGATGTGACCTCTACTGTATGCTACAGCCTGCCATTAACCCACAGGACAGAAAACATACAAGATGAACATCACAGATATTATTATTATTTTATTTAGCCAGTACTGTCCATCTGCTGGGCAAAGGCCTTCATCGAAATCTATTATTCCCAGCTCTGGACCATTCACCAATAAAATCCCGGGCAGTGAACTTCAACTTGTTATTTTCTGAAGGGTCTGTAGAACCAGACTCTTCTTAATTATGAGTGGCTTCTCGCAGGTTAACCTATAACCTCGTCGCCTGCTTAAATGGACATGCTTGTGGCGACCTTAATAAATTAAAGCCTCTAGCCAAGACTTTTATCCAGGCACACTCAAGATATTTTGTGCATTTTTAATAGAACGATGCATATATTTTGGAGGAGATAAAGTGAACAACTGCTGTCAGTAGATGGTCAGACAGAGACCGAGAAAAAATATTATTAAGAAAAAAATTTATTCTATCAAGTAGGTTTGATATTTTGGCAAAATTCAGACGTTTTAACAAAAATATATTTAGATATACCTAATATCCTAAGTTAGGTACTGAAAGTCAAGAGTGACTTCCAGTTATATCATCAGCAACCTTATGATGGCTATGAATATTTCGCCATGATATTAGTAGGTATGTAAATTTCGAAATATTGAAAAGTTCAACGGTTACACTTGGAGTCTAGTATTATTATGTGTATGGTAAACACGCTAGATTCGATGAGTGGACTAAGCAGTTTAATGTTTGAATCGATTTTTCGGGCTCCGTACCTCAAAAGAAAAAAACGGAGCCCTTATATGATCACTTTGTTGTCCGTCCGTTTGCCTGTCTGTCTGTCTGTCTGTCAAGACCCTTTATCTTGAGAACGCGTGGACGTATCGAGTTGAAATTTAAAGCATATACTCAAGTCTGCGGCCCCTTGAAGCTTTGAAAAAATCAAACTTCTAAGTTAACGGAAAAAAGATATGGCCGTTTATGTCACAAAAAACGTATATTTCGACACTCAAGGGAACCAAAATTCTTTTTCGCATCACCCATGGCCCCAGTACCCAGTAGGCTTCGATCCTGTTGGTCCCCTACGGTTTTGCTGACATCTCCTTAAGGCGCGCGTGGAACACTACGCGCCGTCGACAACTTGGGCTCGATCCGGACGGTTACCTACCGGACGGGCGGACGGCGAGTTACCCATTGCTCGCCGTTCGCAAGCCAGCGCCTGCTGTGGGTGGAAATCAGGATCGGGATCCCAGCGGCTGGGGAGTGAGGGCCGTTCTCTCGCGCGTACGTCCGCCTCCTTTGCTAGCATTACGCACGAGAGATCGCTGCCGTAGGCCCACCTCTACCGAATGCTCCACCGTGTCCTCCGGTAACATCTCATGGTAAGTCTCCAGTTTCCCTTTACGTTCACGGAGACTCTCTTTCAAAGTAAAGATCCTGTAGTACAGTTGAGTCTATTAAATAATAATATTAAAATTTGGGAAATGCAAAAAACCATGGAATTGACACACAATTCATTATGAATATCGTTGCCTATACATAACGTAGTATAATATCATGTATGTTTTTTTATTCAAGTGTGGTTTTGGCCTTTAACCTGTAAACATTAGTCATTATAGAAACAGATTGGGCGTAGACTCGGTTCCGGTATTACGCGCTTAAATTCCAAAGACTGTCTATTAGTAAAATATAAGTTCTCCAGTATTTGTAATGCAGAACTTTTATTTTAGCTTTGGCTATTAAAACATTATTTGAAATAATTATATCCTATCTATGAGTTAATTTTGAAGGAATTAATTTATGCGCTAGAAGAAACTGTATACAAGAAAAGTATACAATTTCTTCTCAATACAGTTCATCTCTCTCTCTTTCTTCTCTTCAGTTATAAAATGGGGTTGACATAACTTTAATTAAATTGTGATCAAAAGAGATACTTATTGAGATTGTTTTTTGTATCTGATACAAAACAATTAGATACAAGCTCGGGGTAACAGTTCAAGGATGTATTCAAACCGTTCTGATATCTTGAAACTTGATCAAATTTTTCAAGACTAAGAACGGATGGAATAATGTCTTCTTTGCTGATTATCAATTCAAATATCATCATAGTAAATTCATTGAAGTCTAGTCTATTATGATAATTATTAACTAAGCAAGTTTGATAGGAGACTGGTCAAGTGGTCACGCGACTATAATTAATTAGCAAATGCTAATTTAGAATACCTATGTGTGTTCACTCACGTCTGATAAGTTTAAAACAGGGATTTAAAGATGCTATAATGAATGCGATTTATTATTATTTCTCTATTAATAATACTAATATTCCACAACTATCACACAAGGCCACCTAGTCCCATGCTAAACAGAGCTTATTTTGTGAGTACTAGACAATTAATAAACATACTTATATATTTTTAAATAAATACATATTACAGATAAATTACACCCAGACACAGGTCACAGACCAAATGATTGTGCTCATCACACAAACATTTGTTCTGGGTGGGAATCGAACCCACGACCTCCGGCATATCAGTCAGGGCCACTAACCACTAGACCAACAGGCCAGTCAAAAAATTTTTTAATATTGTTAGACAACTAAAGTCCATAGCTTAATAAAATATGTAATATTACAATCTTATAAAAATAGCAAACTTATATTAGTTTAATCTATAATTTAATTCTCGTATAATTTAAAAAATATTATAAACCGTTATCCGGTTAGCAACAGCAATATTGCTTGCCTGCAATAGGTGCAATACGGCATACTAAGGAAAATTACAAACGCTCCATGGTTTACGAGGGACGACGAAATCCATGAATACTTAAGTACCCCAACAGTGGCCTCAGAAGTAGAGCAATATAAAAGGCAACATACAGAGCTTTTTGCTCACCATCCCAATCTGCTTGCCCTTAGATGCTTGATACTGGCAAAGTAGTTACAAGACTCAAAGAAACCATGTGCTTTAAGCAGAGTGAAGGGCGCTGGCCCCCGTTTCTGCCAATAACAATGTCTCACGCAACTCATTTGCATAAAGCCTGGCGACTGATTAAAAATAAAACAGAACAGAAAAAAAAAAACATCATCTCATCATCATCTTCCTGTCCTTGTCTAGTTATTATTTGGGGTCGGTGCAACATGTTACTTTCTTTCATTGTGTTCTGTCCGTCCACAACATCCTTTTCTTTCATACCACTCTTCATACAATCCATTCATCTTTTTTTTGCCTCTCCCTCTCCACCCATCCATAATTCCATATTGTATGTATATTCATAACTCGTTTACTAACAAACGATACCCCTTCATGTTTTCAGTGGCGCCACTTTCAAATCTTTAATATACTCATTTGTACTCTCGTCTCACCATACATCCATCTCAACTTTCTCATCTCCGATACATGCAATCTTTTTTCATCTGTTTTTTACTTAGCCTAATTCTAAATACAATAAACTATAATTAGGTATACATGTAACATCGGCGTCGTGTTCCACTACGAGGTGTCGCGTAACCGTCCTCGGAAACATCGATATACGACACCTTTCGCCCAAAAGTCCTCTCTCAAGAAGGTCCGTAGACAGTGGGTTGGAACACGTACCACGAACGACTTGTAGTTGATGTCGTGGCGCGTTGGTCTAAAAGACTCATTAATTAAATAGGATTTATGTAGATATACGCAGTCTTTATCAAATTAGAAATTACACTAAAACAATTGATTCGAATTATTTCACCTATTAAGATAATGCAACATATTTATAAATCAAATAATTATATCTCTACATATTATAAAACAAAATCCCCCACCGCGTTTGTCTGTCTGCATGAACACGATAAACTTAAAAACTACACAGCGATATTTCATGCGGTTTTCACACATAGACAAAGTGATTCATGAGGAACGTTTATGTGTTAAATATTAAAATTAATAAAACCAGTTTATAAAACATAAAAAAACAATAGACAATTGACAATTTAACCAGATTGTGATTTAAAAGTTTCACTTCGATAGATTATAATCTACCGAAAAATAATGCGTTAAAATGTTAGCAGCATAATACGGTTTACAATCTTTCGACAGTTGAGATACATTATAATCTAACGGTATTTACAATTGTACGGTTACATACAAAGGTAAAGATAGGATTTTCCAAAATTCACCCCCTAAAGGGATAAAACGAGGGTCCAAAGTTTCTAGTAGAAACATTATTTATGTCGTTTAAACATGCTTAATATAGTAGCAAAAAAGCCGGAAGTCCCAAAGATTTCTAACAGCCGTGCAAAACTAGGACAGGTCGCTAGTAGGTATATTATAAACGCATGAAAAATACTCGTATATTTGAATTGAGAATGTGTAAAAACGCGTTTTTACAGATATTGTAATTCATCTGTAGAAAAAGCATCTTTGTTGAGGCGCATTTTTAAGCAGGCCTTTAGTGTTGTACCTACTTAAGACAATTTTAAAAGATATTCAATCAAAAACATAAATTGTTTTGTCAATAAAAATAGAAGTTTCAATAATTATTTTATTTGAATTTAAATTGACTGACCTGGAAAAGTTTGTTACAGTATTCTGCCATAGAATAAAATGTGAAACTAAATAAAATTTGTCATGAAAAAATAAATCAAAAAGCAAGTGAGTTAAGTGAGGCTTGAATACAAAGGTTTATGATATTCAGCCGTTACCTTGAATTTATAGTTATGAAGAAATGTAGCTTTGATAATATGACGAACTTTAGAGGGAACGATATCTATTTGTATGAGAATCACATAAGGAAAAAACGGTTGGGTTTCAACCGCCGAAATGAACACGAGATATGCATGTTTGTGTGTGTGTATTACACTTTAAAATAAATGAGTGTACCATCTATGCTTATCTACTATTTGTAAACGTCAAGAAATACATTTTAATTTTACTTATTTGGTTGTTTAACCTAGTTATATGCAATTATGTCCTTTGCAAAATATTGGTTTTTAGAAACTTATGTCGTCACGTTGAGTTAGTAGGCGAATGTCATCGCCTAAGGAAGTTTATGAAACGCTTGTGTGACTACTTGGAAGCGATAGTGAGACATTAATGGGAAAAAGAAAGAAACAAGAAAAATTAAAGAAGGAAAAATAGGGAAAGAAAAAAAGGAACGAAAAAAGGGAAAAAAGAAATATAGAAAGAACGGCACTAAAAAGAATGCAAAGCTATAGGGAAATAACTTTACTGAGCACTGAGATACTTGTAGATGATTAAATAAGATACGTAAATCTTAATAGATCATTGAAAATTTCAAAACGTCGCGCTATTAGCGCCGGCCAAAACTACGGCAACATTTCAAATTAAAATAACTTCTTACACTTAGCACTTAGCACTTAGCACACAAGTTAACTCACATGGAAAAGTTAGTTGACAAGAAAATGAATAACATTTACGTAATAGCCGGTCGGGAATCTTATGATGACAGTTATTTACTTATTACAATTAGTCATCTTCCCACAAACTGCCATAAATTATGAATTAATTATAAAAGTAACCAGTCCTATTACATTAATTGCATATGCACATACATTCCACATAATTTAATTATGCGAGTACATTTATAATTATAATAATTAATGTGGGACCAGACTCGTGGGCATAAACAATTTAGAATTCAGAATGAGCATATGGAATCACTGCCGTCACATATTAACCGACGTTAAAAAAGAAAAAGGTGGCTTATTCATTATGAAATAACAAAATATGTATATGTACATAAATGAATTAAATATTAAGTAATAACGAATATTAGTAATGGTAGTGATGTGGAGAAGTGCTTCGATGCCTAAGTTTATACACATATGTACTTAGTTAGATTATAAATATTCGTCGAAGGTTATGTAAAATTTATTTTGGTTGCGATTTAGCATAGCATAGCATACTAAATCGCAACCAAAATAAACTTTGTGGGACTAAGATTTCGCACAAACCACAAATGAATTATTATAGGGGCAGGCAGATGACATTTTATTTTCAAGTAAAATATAAAGAAGAAGAAGAATTTAGAGGATGAATATAATTATTGTAATCCTAGATAAATTCTGTACTACGAACATATGCGAGCTTGTAAGAGAGAGTACATAATTTAGTATTTATTTATGAAATCGGTAGTTTAGGATGATGTGAAGGATGAAACTTTACCTATAATTAAAATAATCACACTCACTCATTTCATATTCTAGATTTAAGATTAGAACACGGTATTGCACAACTTACCAACAACGGTCTCAAATATCAAATTACAACCATTAAAATAATAAATATAAAAACTAGTTTTACTCCCAGACACACTGACTTCAATGCAAAATATCAAGAAATACCTGGTACCTGTTGTCACTAAGACATCTAATTAGATACAGATATAATAATATTTTTGTTGAAAACCTGTTGTTTGTGAAAAGTAACGACCTTGTCCATATTGGTAGATTTACGAATCTAACTTGTATATCATTGCTGTTACAAAACTAAATAGGTCGATGATGTTACGAAAAGGACTATGTTTTATTTGCAACTACACTTGACGAGTATCTCATCATCATCATTTCAATCGAAAGACGTCCACAGCTGGACATAGGTATCTCTCATATCACCATAACGCTCGTTCCCGTGCTTCCCGCATCCGTCCGTTTCCCGTGATTCTCACCAGGTCATCGATCCTCCTTGTGGATGCAGTCATCACTCTAGAACTTTCGATGACGATTATCATGATAATTTTTTGCTCCGATGAAATGTTGTGAATCTCAAATTTTTCAAGCCCGGTTCCATAATGTACGTAATTTTGCCCATAAATAGTTCAGGTCTATTAATATTTTTTTAAGTATTCATGTGATTTAATAAGACCCCATTTATCATTCATATGATCCAAGTAGACACAACGTCGCGTCTCCGCCTGAGATGGAAACTAAATATATGTATTTTAATGAGGTACTCCTTTACATCTCAGTGTTACATGCTGATCTCAGATAGGGACTAATCTGGATGGAAAGTGAGTGCATGTGTAGGTTAGTATCGTGCACTTATCTGCAACGAGCCGTAAGATCCCGCCGAAACAATCGAGGGAAACTGTCTCATTACTTAGCTCGTAAATTACAGTGATTGGTCATTGGTATGCAAACGCTATCTTCAGCACTAAGAAGGTATTATGTAGTGCTCCATATGTCGAGGTATATGGTCAATATTCTTCTTACTTCTACTGTTAAATTTGTATCTGTATGTGTTCACTAATGTCAAAAATGAAAAAGTTACTTCTAGGCGAGCGTGCTTTAACGTCGGCCACATCATCGCTTACCATCAAGTGGGATAGTGTTCAAACGGGAGCCTATCAATAATGTTTTTTTTTATTGTTTGATATGGCCACGAATCATATCAACTCTACAACATTCTGTTCTGACCAAATCACTTCTTGATGAAAGTCCTTTGACTATCATTATCATCATTATTTTAGCCGAAATATTTATGCTAGACATAGGTAGGCCTTCGGTTCCCCCAATCGACTACTCTTGAGTTTCTGGCATCGGGTGCTTTCCCGCAATCTTTGCTACCTATCTATTGTCATCTTTTGACTATAAATTTACTCAAAACCGTTGTCCTTATGTTGTCAATGTCAGGGTCAATATTATTGTCAATGTTAGAATAGATGGAGAGGGAGAGAGAAACCAAAGAAAAGATGGATGATTTTTTTTGAGAAGTGATATGAAATAAAAAGGACTTAATGTTCTGAAGTGTAATCATCATCTTCCTGCCCTTGTCCCGTTTTATTTGGGGTCGGCGCAACATGTTTTTTTCTTCCATTCTGCCCTATCACTCGTCATGCTATCATTAACTTCCTTTTCTTTCATATCACTCTTCACACAATTTATCCATCTTTTCTTTGGTCTCCCTCTCCCTCTCCATCCATCCACATGTAAACTCATAACTCTTTTAGTAACATGCGCTTCGTCCCTCCTCTTCACATGACCATACCAAGACAAACGATTCCCTTTCAATTTTTCAGTCACTGGCGCCACTTTCAAACTTCCCCTAATATACTCATTTCTCACTTTATCCATTCTCGTCACACCACACATCCATCTTAACATTCTCATCTCCGCTACGTGCAATCTTTTTTCATCAATGTTCTGAAGTGTAATGAAGAAAATAAAAGTGTTGTGCCAACTTCAAATAAAACGAGAAAGGGGCAGGAAGATAACGATGATGGTTGAGTTACTTTCAATTTCCTCCTATGAAGATATAAAATCCTGTTTGTAAATATTTTCTTCCTTACCTCATTATTTTCCTCAGTACATTTTCTAGAAAGATTAGTTTTTCAATCATTAGGTTCATCAATAGGAAATTAAATATACCTATACTGTCAAGTGCTAATCAAACTGATTCTTATTAATGATTCGCATAAATTTGCATTTTTTGCCTGTTCGACATATTTTATGTTGAAGATTGTCACCTTATGACATTTTGGGTGACCTTACAAAACATGTCGTCTTGTAAGTAATAAGTCATGTGATTTTAGATATCTTACTAGTAAATGAGATTCTATGGAAAATAGCTAAAGTCGTTAATCCCTAAAAAAATGCCTCGTCAAAATAATAATAATAATAATAATAATATATTTATTTGCATAAAACATGGTATAAAATGGTGTTAAATACTATATGGCACAAACATGTTTAGCTAGGTTATGACAAAGCATGCAAATGTTTTTTTTTTAATTTAGGCAAGCAGGTAGTAGACATCATCAATGAATAATTAAAAACATCAAAACTTTTTATCTATAAATTCTTTTAAACTATAAAAACCATAATCGAGCAACCATTTATAAAATTTTGCCTTAAATAATATAGGACTTAATGTTTTAAAATGCCTCGGTATTTTATTATAAATGCGCACACACATTGCTAGGCAGTTATTATTATATTTAGCTAATCGAGGCAAATCATTCAGCACTAGTTTGTATGGATCTCGTCTGTTCCGAGGGTTCACATCATTTGCAGTCTTAAATATTTTTTTATTTTTCATTACAAACATACATATTTCGTAAATATAAAGTGACGGTAACGGCAACAAACCAAGTTTCCTAAATATCGGTCGACATGAGTCATCAGGTTTGAGTCCACAAATTGATCTCATGCACTTTTTTTGAGCGATGAATGCTCTCTGGAAGTCGGTGCTATTACCCCACATTATAAGTCCATAACGTAGTAGCGATTCAACGTATGCATGGTATGATATTACAGCGGTTTTGACGTTAGTTACATTTTTAACTTGCTTAAGTGCATATACAAATTTATTGATTTTAGTACTAACATTGTCTATGTGTTCTTTCCAATTAATATCCTTGTCTATAATTACACCCAAAAATCTTGTATGCGTTACTTCTTTGATTTTATTAATATTGAGTTTGATGTCGTGTTTGTGATTATTGGCTTGATTGAATTGAATGTACACTGATTTGTCTAAATTTATTCTTAAATGGTTAATGTCAAGCCAATGCAGTAATTTGTCAATTGTATTATTAATGTCAAGCTCATGATCTAAAATGGTATTATATTTTTTATTAGATGTCACTATAATGGATATGTCATCGGCAAACAATATGCATTTATGGTTAGTTATTTTTATGATGTCATTTATATAAATGAGGAATAATATTGGGCCCAGGACGCTTCCTTGCGGAACGCCACATTTATTAGGTCTATACTCTGAAGAGTAGGATATTATGTCATTATTTACATTTTTTTTATTGATAATGACACATTGCTTCCTATCACTTAAATAGGACGATAACCACTGGAGTGCCGGCCCTCTAATCCCATTACCTTCTAATTTTTGCAGCAGAATGTCGTGTGAAACCAGATCGAATGCTTTCGATAGATCAAAAAAAAGACCGGTGGTCATAAAATTATTATTAATATTTGATAATATTGCTTGCATTAGAGAATAAATAGCTAATGATGTCGATTTGTTCTTTTGGAATCCAAACTGTTTGTCACTAATAATTTGAAATTGATTACAGAAATTAATTAATCTTTTATACATACATTTTTCATAAATTTTAGACAAGATGGGTATTAAAGTGATAGGTCGATAATTATTGATGTCACATTTTTCTCCTTTCTTGAATAAAGGCTTAATTATGGAAAGTTTTAATTTATCAGGAAAGGTTCCATGTGAAAAAGACATATTTATTAAATAAGTGAGAATACAAGTTAGTTCATTACAACAAGCTTTTATGATTTTGGTATTAATTTCGTCATAACCCTCCGACTTGGTGTTTGACAGAGACATTATTTCCTGTCGTACCTCGTTTACCAGCATTGGTCTAAGGAACATTGAGTTGGCACATGCATTTTTGCAGGAGTTTTGACGTGCGCTTTTATCCCCTTGTGTATGTGTTACATTAACATAATGATCATTAAAAACTGTGGCCATTTGTACAGGGTCTGTAATAATAGAATCATTTAACTTTATACATTCTATGTTGTCTTTGTGAGAATTATTATTTATTTCATTTTTAATGACAGTCCATGTGGCTTTACACTTGTTATCTTGGGTATGAATATATTTTATATTTGCATTCTTTTTGGAATTATAAATACATTTCTTTAGCAGACTAGAGTAATTATTATATTTAGTTTTATTATCTACATTTTTATTTTTGTAGTAGCGATATCGTAGCTTCCGTTTAGTTTTGCAACTTTGTCTCAAACCCTTACTTATCCACTTTTGTGCGTTTTTATTGTTGCAATTGACTTTCACTCTTAATTTGGGAAAACAAAGATCATAAAATAGACACACCAGTTCATGAAAGTCATTGAATGCGCAGTTTGTGTCAGTGTTTAGATATACATCGGACCAAGAAAGATTTTGTAGGCATTCCTTAAATTTTCGAATGTTATCTAAATTATAGTCTCTTTTATAAATGTAATATACTGTTGATCTTTGCGGTTTCTGTTTAGTTGGAAAGCTCAATATTTGCGCTGTCTCATGATCTGAAAGATACAGGGGTAGTACGGCGGCAGTTGCATTTGTAATGTTGCTTAGGATATGGTCTATACAAGTCAATTTGCGAGTAGGAACATTGATGTGGATTTTTAAAAAAACCTTGACAATGGTTCTTTGCTAATCGTTGTCTCTTTGAATTTGAATACAGTACTTTTTCCAGTTTGTTAGGAATATACAATTTCAATTAGTCCCTGTGAAAGAGACATAGTCCTTACTATGTCTCTTTCTGTAGGACTCATCAATGACTGATGCTGTCTCTTGTCAGGACCTTTCCGTCAGGCTTATTAGTTTCTCCTTAGTTTCCTCGGCACCAATATCTATTTCTTGTTCTCACAAACATTCGAAATAGCCAATAGGTATTCTGTTGGCTATTTCGAAAATATAACAATGTGTTCATAATTCATCGTTTTTACGATAAGCCTGCGACATTTTGGCAATGCTGGTTCCATTAAGAATCCCACTGTCAGTCACATGATGCCTAAACTGTATCGTCCTTGGCATGACCACCGCTCAATTCAGACCTCCTTGATGTCTATATTCGGTGGCCAAACGCGTGGTAATGGCTCATGTTAATGGCTCAGTGTGACAGTCATCTTATGTCATATAGTTAAAATAATGATGTGATTCACAAAAGCTTAGTAAAAAATTGTCATTGCCTTTTAAGGTGAATTTATTATTGGTGATTTATTGGCAGTTTTGTCTTGTGTAATACATATAAAAAGTTTGTAACAGTTGCCGAGGAATATAAAATATTTGTGAATATTTTTAATTAATGTGTCATTGATGGATTTTATTGACTTTGTGCATTTTGCTCTTGCAATATCCTTAGGTATGCATTGGACAATTAAAAAACCAATTACATTGATAAAAAAAAAAAAACTGAATGTGTCAGCTTTGTTTCTAGCGTAAGCCTGTATTTAGATGATGAATGATGGGTGATGATGTATGTAGTTGTGTATGTGTACCTTTGTGTGTGCGTTTTTTTTATTATTTGTTCTTTCAATCCATCCTAAGGTTGTCTGGTAGATATCGCTGTCAGCGATAAGACCGCCATTGTAACCATAGATTTAAGTTTATGTATAAGTTGTGTTACATTTTTTGGTGTATATTAAAGTTTAATCTATTCTGTTCTATTCTATAATAGTTTTCGTACAGATTGCAATAATTTGGCAAAAGTAATAAACACGTTAATTGCAACTCATCTGTGGCCCTGCATTCCTAATTGCGACAAAAGTGATAATAACGCGAATCAGTCACAATTATTACTCAATAACCCCTATATTTTGTGACTATTAAATTTGGTCGGATTCGCGAAAAAAACACTTTTATCGCAATTCGAAACGCTGGGTATATGCATCTCACTGTACCGACTCCTCCTGATTATTGATTTATTGTTAGTAGGTTTTCTTTAACACAGTTATTTTTCATATTTGAAAATCTAAATGCTTTTTTCAGAGTGCATTCATAGCTAGTTTCCGTATAGCGACTGTCAACTGTTATCCGTCTTCTGCATTTAAAGCTCCAATTAGTATAAAGTATAGTCGGTCTTATAATATTCCCACTGTTCGGAGTCAGGCCTCCTCTCTAGGAGAGGGAATGGGCCGTAATCCACCACACGGGTGCGGGTTGTTGAGTCGTAAGTCGGGCCCGTTACCACTCAGCCACCACTGCTCCAATTAAAAAGGGTAAACTTTAATTACTAGCCAATCTGTCTGATAACCAATAAGAAAGTAGACATATTTAATTTATATAAGGAAGGAAAAGTTATTGGGGGTTTTTGAAGGGATTTTTTCGCGTGAAGTTCTTATTCGCAAAGTGATTCCTAGTGGATATTGTGATGTAAAATTGGTGTAGTTTTGTATCTCAAGTTCCTGCAAAAATGGAAAATATGTGAAATGATTGTAACATGCGTATTCTTGGTAAAATGGAGCTGAGAATTTTATTGAGTTTTATTGTTTTTTTTACAGCTTGCCGAGAAGGCTGACTCACAATATTTGCTACTGAATATTACAAAAATCATTAGAATGTGTTACATCCACATTCTAATGGTAAACAAAGTAACTATATTCATACGAAGATATGGCTTAAAGGACTTGTTATAAGCCGAAAACATTACCTTGTCTTGTGAAAAGTATTTGAAGATTCATAACAAGCCAAGCCCTTTTGCTGGTGCCAGTTCCTACTGTCCTGTGCCAACTACGACCAGGTTCTATCCGCTATTACAACGGTGAAATACTTATTATGATTTCATTTACAAACAATATGCTTGTACTCACGCCAAGAATTTTCGAGCCACATAACTACAATGACAGCAGTAGATAGATATCTACACAAATTCCTTCCATCGACAAATTCCTTTGCTTTCCAACTATAAGCCTTGAGCCGGTCTTAACAGCATACTGCATATCATTTGCTTACTCAGACAATGCCTCGTTGCTATGCGAAAGAGTTTTTGTTCCAAATGTCGATATGTTAAAAAAACGTAATTTTTTCGCACACTCTGTCGGAAGATGGAGTTGTGTAGTATCTACATATCTTAGTATTGTAAGTGCGAATTTTCACACAGTCGCTAGCCAATCAAAGCAATCATGTGACTGAGGTATCTGTCTATTTTTTTTAGATAAATACGGTTAACTAATAATATAGGAAAGTCAAGATTTTGTCATCATTCATAAATGAGTCTGAGTGATGTAATCTTACGCGGCCTTACCATGGCGTGTTAAAAGGTCAGGCATGCGAGCAATAAAGAGGGATGGATCTATAAACCCTTAATAGCTCCATCCCTTTAACAGCTCGTGTTAGGCCCCCTATACCGTAGTTGTAAAAATAGAACACTTATAGGACTACTTTTACACTATAAACAGAATAAACACTCACCAACAAATCACAAACTTACCAAAACATTAACTATATGATTTCTTTCTTTATTTTGATCTCTTATTTTAATGTAATATAATGATTTAAGTAATGTCATAATTTGAATTTTAATGTCATAATTTAATTTACATTTGTGAATTATAAGAACTTTAACAACTTTAACATTAATGTAATGCATGCATCCTCTGAGTTTGGATTTTATAATGTTTTCGAGATTAGGAGACCAGGAGACTCGTAGCACAGGTTTCACCTAGTATGGGCTCCTGTCTCCCGTCAGTTAACTGTTTCTTATAAATTGTATAAATTTTACTAAATATGGGAGAAAATAAATAAATATTATTATTATTATTTATTTATTTAATAAAAAACATTTGGTAAAATAAATTGTACCTACTTTGTGGTCTGTCAGTCAGATTACCCATGTGTCTGTCTCTCAAGACTCTTTTCTCAGGAACACGTGAAGGTATTAAACTGAAATTAGTATCAAATACTCAAGTTGAAGCAGAGAAAAATTAAAATTCTAAGCCAACGCAATCTAAAGACCTGGGTCGTTTATGCTCCGTTTTGGCGCATATTTTGACACTCGCAAGGAAATCAAAACCTCTAGGGTACTTTTCATTCGACTGGCCAGTTGGTCTAGTGGTTAGTGGCCCTGTCTGCTATGCTGGAGGTAGAGGGTTCGATTCCCACCCCGGACAAATGTTTGTGTGATGTGCACCATAATTTATTCTGTGTCTGGGTGTAATTTATCTATAATATGTATGTATTTATAAATGTACATGGAGGCGCCAAGACATAAACTTTTTAAAAGGTTCCTAACACATTAACTACATTCTAAACAATTAAACTACCATCTTTGGGCATCTACTAATTAAACTTGTACACACGTCGTTAAGCGTGTAGCGAATTAATAAGCGATTAGCACTTACGTATATATAAAGGTTGGATATGAGGAAATATATGGAAACATACAATATGACAAAAGGGCTTGCAGTTATAGTACTTGTAACTAGTTCTGTTACTGACATTTCTGCTAAGTAATGTTACGCTGGAGAAGCTTAATTGGAGGAAGACCGTATACAAAATGGGCTAACGACATTATAAAAAAGCTGGTTCTAACTGAATGCAAACAGCCCAAGAAAAAGAAAGCTGGGGTTCCTTAAAAGAGACCTTGAGATCCGGTTTGTCTTTAACAATTATGCGTGTTTAAATGACATTGCAGATGGATCGCAGTCACACACTAGTTGCCTGCGATCCCATCTGATGTTAAGCAGTGATGCAATCTTTGTCGGTGAAGCGCACTAATTTATTAACATAACATGTAACATTTCATTGTATGTAATTTTATGATATATATTGTCTGTATGTGTATAAGTAACTAAAATGAGTCTTTGGTACTTGAAATAAATAGATAATTATTTATTTTATTATTAAGAGCCTATTCACTCTAGCTTCATTTTAACACTTAATTATAATTGGACGTTCGTTCAAATTGTTCCAATCCTTCGATGTGCGTAGTATAAACGACGCGAAACGCTTAGTCCAAACTTTAGAGGTGTCAATAAAGTAATACTCGCCGTACGTCGGGTGGTCCGATGGTAGAAAAGTAATGGCGGAATCAAATCATGCAATTCCCGCGCACACTCTCCAAAATGCAACCTATAGAATACGGTAAGGCTGGCTACCCTACGCCTGTACTCCAGGCTTTGTAGATTGGTTTTAACTAAATCTGGATCACCAATTAGCCTTTTCGCACGTCTCTCCACTGAAACCAAAGCCCCTAGTTGGCATTTTGCAGCACCAGCCTGCAGTGGCTGCAGTACTCTACACACGATCGGACCTGTGCTTTGTGAAACTGACAATAAAATCGTTCTAGAAATAATAGTTAAACAACAAATACATTCCAGCCTAAATAGCAGCACTTTAATAAACGTCAACACGTGGCCACAAACTTCAATAGACAAGAAAAAGTAGACCAGTGTTGCCAAATATAAAACATTGTTTTGAAAGCTTCTAGAACTGTTACTTCCTGTGACAGACCTCTTATCGGATAATCCTGTTTAGTGACGAGATGTTTGTAATACTGCGCTTACAATGCTAATGTTACCAGTATTGAGACAGGATTATAGCAGATGCTGATTGATTTGTCGTAGGTAAGCAGGCTGTGGTTAATTTGTTACGGACCTTATTCGGATTGACAATCAGTGTTAATATGCATCCTTTTCGGTGCGTTAAAATTTGTAAGTAAATTATATAGTATACTGCCTTTAAACAGATGACTGTATTGTTTGCATGTAATACATAAACGTGACAATAGCACATTTTTTTTAATTAAGAATAATTTAAAAATGCATAGAAAAATAAAAACAAATGACAATTTCTTCCAAGAGACTGCTAAATCAGTTGAAATACTATTAGATTCACAATCATTATTTTCCCAAAGGGAAAGGGTTATGCTCAGAATTTCCTTGCGTGATCGAATCTGAAATGAAAATTCCGCAGGAGAACCAACGTTGCTGACATAGCACAAAGAATCGCCAAACTTAATTGGCAGTGGGCAGGGCACATTGCTTGCAGAACAGATGGCCGTTGGGGCCGAAAGGTTCTGGATTGGCGACCACGTACCGGAAGACTGAGTGTTGGAAAGCCCCCACAAGGTGGACCGATGATCTGGTGAAGGTTGAGGGAATCCGATGGATGCGAGACGCACAGGACCGTTCATTGTGGCGACATTTGGGGGAGCAGACTAGGAGCGGAAAAATTGCCAAGTAAAGGTTTCCAAATAATAATGTCATTAAGATAATTCCTCCATAAGTATGCTTTAAACATCTCAACAAACATAAGTATGCTTTCAACAACTCTTAGGACCTAATTTAGAGGTCACCCAGTAAAGTAGCCACTTCAGTTAGGTAGCCTGCACCAGACCTGAGTCTGAGTCACTGATACAGCTTACATAAGATACACATAAACTTACGCCGACAGTGGCCATTTTCGTTCTATTGTCTATAGTCTGGCTAAGATTTCGCCTTTATGACATTTTGATTGATTGTAAGTCTGTATTGTCGGTTTCGTAAATGGCTGAATAAATTGCAAATTGTTCAAAAGTAGGTTTGTTTAGAAGGTAAATAGGGAAGTGTGTCAGAATAGCTTCTACTGTGTTTAATTTGTCACGGATCCTCTCTCTGATGCGGGCGTAATTTTTCTATAAGCTTAACCTTTTTTTCTTGAAAATCGTACATAAATTTCATCGCGTGATGCAATTGCCTGTTAAAATTGATTCATCGCAGTAACTAATGTGCGTTTGGCAAATTAACTTATTCATTTTTAATCATTTTCATTCTAGATACTTTATTTACGTAGGAAATCCAGATAACCCCCCCCGCTCTGGGTGGAGCGAGAGAAAATGTTAGGATTTTAGTGACCAAAACCAACTGTGTTCCTTCAGTTGCCGCGGTAACGCTTTTGAACAATCTGCAGTTTTTCATTCCAGAAAGAAAAGGACGTTAGTGATAGTATTTCCAGTGACTGGGCAGAATGGAAGAAGAAATCGTGTTGCGCCGACCCCAAATAACACGGGACAAGGGCAGGGAGATGATGATGATGATACTGGACCTTAGACCAACACGTTTACAGACTACCCCCTGAACACTGTAGACTATCCTCTTTTTTTCTCTTAACTTCTTACAGTTAATCCAACGGTTATCTGATAGATATTGCTGCCGCGATAAGATCGCCATTGTACCCATAGAATTAAGTTTGTGTAAATGTTTTGTTACTATTTTTTGTACAATAAAGTTTCTAAAGAGTAAATCTATCGCATTTCGACTGAAACCGATGAAAAAAATGATGTTACATCAACAATGATCTTATAATTTCATCATCCAGTTATCCATCTGTAAACCTATCAAAATCCTTATATAACAAAGTTTAAAACGAAAACGTCTACGAAATAAGCAACATGTTGCAACAGACCGCCATAAGTAAAGACAAGATTAACTTAAACATAACATTAGCATAAAACTTAAACAAATATTGCTCAAAAGCTATTATTTGATGTAAACAGTTGCGACCCTCAGCTGACTTAAGACATAGAAGAGCTATCAACCAGGGATGTTACGGAGCTCCATAACCGTAAACGAAAGTATAAGATATCCGAAATAAGAAAATATTCGTAACGTATAAAGATTTCGGATAGTTTCGGATAAAGGCGGAGTCTAAATGGTAGGTTACAAAAAGTTTTTGCTATGTTATTTGAAATAGAATAGAATAGAATAGAATAGAATAGAATAGAATAGAATAGAATAGAATAGAATAGAATAGAATAGAATAGAATAGAATAGAATAGAATAGAATAGAATAGAATAGAATAGAATAGAATAGAATAGAATAGAATAGAATAGAATAGAATAGAATAGAATAGAATAGAATAGAATATAATATAATAGAATAGAATAGAATAGAATAGAATAGAATAGAATAGAATAGAATAGAAATACTTTTATTCGGAACAGACACAGCGGAACGGAACACATAAACACAAAGTAAAAAGGAACAAAAGTACAAAGTGCGCAGAGCGTGCCCGCACCGAAAGGGTGACCACCTCAGCATTTGCTGGGCGTTAGACACCCAGCGTTGGTTTTCAGTTGGCACCTATCACCCACCACCACCATCAGTTGAAACTATCTGATATCCGAAATAAAAAATATCCGTAACCGTAACGGAAACCGATATAAAGATTTCGGATAGTGTCGGATAAAAGTGGAGTCTAAATGGCAGGTTTTGTTTGTCTTGCCCAGCCAAACAAATGTAAATCTAGGCTAGAAATAAAAATCAAGTGCTTGTTGTATTTACTTTTATAATTTTAAAATTGTAATATCCGTACAACCAAAACTATCCGAAACTAGCGGATAATATGCAATACTTTTATATCCGTAACCGTTTCCGAAACCCGTATAAACGTTATGTTAAAATAAATACCTAAGGTTTTTTTTTTTAAGTAAATTTCGTTTAGTGACATTCATGGTTTAGATCTTTAGGCTCGCTGCGCAAACTAGGGTTGTTATTACTTCAAGTTTTATTTTTATAAAGTTATTCCACACCAGGAATGACCCAATCCGCAGGGGGCTCACCAAACTTCGGGCCGACAATGCTCGGCTCCGAAAGGTCTCGGTCCAGCAAGAGTTGCCAAAGGGCGACTCTTATGGACAGGCAGGGGGACGCGAGCAGGGGCAAGGGCCGAGTCAGCCCAAGCCTTAGCCCGAGCCGGAGAATCAGCTGCTGGTGCTGGTGCGGCAAGAGCTGGCTGCCTTCCGGCAGCAGCAGCAGCAACAACAGGAGCAGTTCCAGCAAAGGATGCAGCAGCAGCTTTCCGTGCTAGAGGGCATCGTGCTGCGTCCTCCGCTGGCGGCCTCTGGCCATAAAAAAGCAGCGTCTTATGCTGCCGCCGCGGCCACGGCAAGCCCGTCGGGTCTAACCAGCCGCGAGGCCGTGGCGTCGGAGCCTGCGAGGCCGGCCCCGCCGGCCAAGCAGCAGCAGCAGCGGAAGGGCAGGGCGGCGTCTGCCGCTAAATCGGCGGGACCTCCTGCCGCGGCGGTGACCAGGCCTCCCCTGCCTGAAGAACCGTCGGCTGGCGCCGAATGGACGGTTGTCGGCGCCAAAAGTAAGGCGGGCAAGGCAGCTAGGGCGGCAAAAAAGCGCGTGAGGCGACAGCAGCGCAAAAAGCGGGCCATGGCGGCCAGACTTCGCGCCCCGAACTCCGAGGCTGTAGTTATAACACTACAGCCAGATGCGGTAAAAAGGGGCGTGACATATGATGCCGTCATGGCGAAAGCGAAGCAGGCGGTGTTGCCCCACCTTGAGGAGCTCGGAGCTTCTGGGGGCTTCCGTATGAGGCGTACTGTAACCGGGGCCCGAATACTGGAGGTCCCCGGTGCGGCCAGTGACCCCGCCGCGGATGCCCTGGCCGCAAAAATCAGGGCATCCCTGGATGCGGAAGAAGCCCGAGTGTCCAGGCCCACCAAGTGCATTGATATGCGCATCATGGGCTTGGACGACTCCGTCAAGGTGGACGAGGTGGTGGCCGCCATCGTCAGGGCGGGAGGATGCACTGCCGAGCAGGTTCGGACGGGCACCATCCGCGCTGACAGCACGGGCATGCGAGCCATGACGGTTAGCTGCCCCGTGTTGGCGGCCAAGACTATCACCGGGGAGGGCCGACGGCTTTTGGTGGGCTGGGTCTCCGCGCAGGTGAAACTGCTGGAGCCCCGACCTCTGCGGTGCTATCGCTGCCACGTGGGGCACCACGTGGGGGCCTGTTGTTCCGCGGAGGTGGACCGCAGTGACCGCTGCTTCCAGTGCGGTAAGCCCGGTCACAGGGCAGTTGAATGCCGTGCTACGCCGCACTGTTACGCATGTGCGGCGGCAGGCAAGCCAGCCGACCACCGGGCTGGGAGCAGATCCTGCGACCCCCCCGCCAAGGCCAAGAGAAAGGTCGGGAGGCCCATCACCGCCGATGTCCTCACCACCGCAGCCTCCTCTTTGGCTGCTGCTGCTGTCGCCGCCGCAACCACCGCGGCAGGGCCCTCACGTGGGGCTCGGGAGGAGATTGTGATGGAATGCCAATAACGGCTCCATTACGTCTCCTCCAGGCGAACATCAACCACTGCGCCCCCGCTCAGGATCTGTTGCTCCAGAGCATGGCGCAGTGGTCGATCAACATCGCCGTGGTCTCCGAGCCATACTATGTCCTGCCCAGGGGAGACTGGGTGCAGGACCTGAACGGCTCGGTGACCCTAATTTCGTCGGCCGCCGCCGGTACCCCGACCCTCGAGGCTGTCACGAGGGGACGGGGTTGCGTGGCAGCACGGTTCGGGGACATTGCAGTGGTGGGCGTTTACCTGTCCCCGAACAGAACTCTCGCCGATCTCCACATCTCCCTTATGGAGCTGAATGCCGTCGTCGCTGGGTTTGGTTCCCTCCCCGTGGTCGTTTGCGGGGACTTCAATGCCAAGAACTTGGCTTGGGGTTCCCGGTTCACGAATCAGCGGGGTCGGATGGTGGAGGACTGGGCTCTGGAGACAGGCCTGGTCGTCCTAAACCGGGGTTCCGTCCCCACGTGTGTGCGGATGCAGGGCGAGTCAGTGGTGGACATATCGTTCGCCAGCCCTGCTCTGTCACCGCGTGTCGTCGACTGGCGCGTCATGGAGGGGGTGGAGACGTACTCGGACCACCAGTACATTCGGTTTGACGTCTCCGCCCAGACCTCAATCGCGCCGGTCCCACGGACCCCGTGTGGTCCGCGTTGGGCGCTGAAGCAGCTGGACCGGGAGCTCCTCCTGGAAGCCGCGATGGTACAGGCCTGGGTGCAAGCACCGGACAGGCCTGTCGACATCGACGTCGAGGCAGAGTGGTTCCGGGAGGCCATGTCGCAAATCTGCGACGTGGCAATGCCCCGAGTCCGGCCAGGACGTGCCCGGCGCCAGGTGTACTGGTGGTCGCCGGAGATTGCGGCACTGCGGAATGCATGCAATGCCGCGCGGCGCCGGTACGCCAGACACTGCAGTCGCCGCATCCGCCCGCCGGATGCGGAGGTCAGAGAGGCGGAGCTGTATGAGGGATACAGAGTGGCGAAGCGCACCCTCCGAGCGGAAATAAAGCGGGCCAAGTTGGAGGCCCGCAACGTGTGGCTGGGGACTCTGAACGGAGACCCGTGGGGACGCCCTTACAAGGTGGTGCGGGAAAAACTCCGCCCCTGGGCTCCCCCACTCACACAGAGTCTCCGGCCCCAGATTGTGGAGGGTGTGGTGAGCAATCTGTTCCCTGCGCGAGGGGAACACTCTCCCCCGCTCATGGCTCCGCCACCAGCAGTGTCTAACGTGGATCACGATGGCGACGACGACGACAATGCTCCAGAGGTGACCGAGGTAGAGATGAGTGTGGCGGTACGAAGGCTAAGTGCCAAGAATACCGCCCCAGGACCCGACGGCTTGCCTGGTAAAGCCTGGGTCCTGGCCATGGAGGCTCTCGGGTCTCGATTAAAAGGGCTCTTTAGCGCATGCATGGAGAGGGGCCAATTCCCACTTCTCTGGAAGACGGGGAAACTGGTCCTTATCGCCAAGCCGGGGCGCCCTGCGGACTCTCCGTCCGCGTACCGGCCCATTGTGCTGCTCGACGAGGTGGGCAAGCTCTTTGAAAGAGTAATTGCAGACCGCCTCGTCGCGCACCTAACACGAGTGGGGCCGGATCTGGCGGACGGCCAGTTCGGCTTTCGCAGGAGGCGCTCCACGGTGGACGCCGTCATGCGCGTACGAGCTCTCACGACGGGGGACGCGGTGTCCCAGGGCAGGTGTGTCGTGGCGGTGTCGTTGGACATCGCTAACGCCTTTAACTCCCTGCCCTGGAGTAGCATTAGGAGGGCACTCCGGTATCACCAGGTGCCCGACTACCTCTGTCGTGTGATCGAGGCCTACCTGTCGGACAGGTACATCATCTACCCTGGTCACCAGGGTGAGTGGAAACGGCGAGAGATGTCGTGCGGTGTTCCGCAGGGATCGGTACTAGGACCGCCCTTGTGGAACATCGGCTACGACTACGTGCTGCGCGGCGACCTCCCTGACGGGGTCAGCGTGGTCTGCTATGCAGACGACACGCTGGTCCTGGCTCAGGGAGAGTCATACCAGGCGGCGGTCGAATTAGCGACACGCGGGGTTGTGATAGTCGTTGATAGGATCCAGCAGTTGGGACTCGAGGTGGCGCTACACAAGTCCGAGGCCATGTGTTTTCACGGCCCTCGGAGCGCGCCACCTCGGAATTCCCAATTAACGGTAGGAGGAGTTCACATCGGCGTCGGGTCGACGATGAAGTACCTGGGACTCGTCCTCGACAGCCGGTGGAATTTCGAGGAGCACTTCCGACGTCTGGCTCCCAAACTGAATCGGACTGGGGCTGCCCTCAAGCGGCTCCTGCCCAACCTCGGGGGTCCAGACGCCTCCTGCCGGAGGCTCTACGCAGGCATCGTCCGGTCCATGGCTCTTTATGGGGCGCCGGTGTGGGCGCCGTCACTGCGAAAGCGACCGGCGGCCCAGCTGAACGCGTGCCAGAGGGTCATGGCCATACGGATGGTGAGGGGATACCGCACGGTATCCCGCGAAGCGGCGAGCCTCCTTGCTGGCCAGCAACCATGGGACCTGGTGGCAGCAGGCCTTGCACGCATGCACGATCTGCGCGTGGAGATGCAACGTCGGGGTGAAACTCCGCTGCCGCGACAAGTCGCGGCATGGCGGGCAGAGCTCCGGCGGGGTCTCATGGCGGAATGGCGACAGCGACTATCGCAACCCAGTGCTGGGCACGCCATAATTATGGCGATAAGTCCCCTCTTTGAGGAGTGGCTGGAAAGGCAACACGGCGTCCTTACCTTCCGCATGACGCAGGTCCTCACCGGACATGGTAAGTTCGGGAGGTTCCTGCACCGGATTCGTGCGGAAGAAACGCCCGGATGCCACCATTGTGCGGACCGCCCGGAGGACACGGTGGAGCACACGGTAGAGGTGTGCCCCGCCTGGGCAGAGCAACGCCGTGTCCTCGTGGGGGCGATAGGCGGCGGCGATCTCTCGCGCCGGGCCTTGGTACAGGCCATGGTCCGGAGTGAGGAGGAGTGGCAGGCGGTCGCCTCCTTCTGCAAAGCAGTAATGCTAGCAAAGGAGGCGGCCGATCGCGTGAGGCAACGGTCCTCACGCCCCAATCGCCGCCGGGATTCCGATCCCGATTTCCGGCCATCGTAGGCGCAGGCTTGCGGACGGCGAGCAATGGGTGGCTCGCCGTCCGACCGTCCGGTGACCGTCCGGACCGAGCCCAAGTCGTCGACGGCGCGTGCTGTTCCACGCGTGCCTCAAGGAGATGTCAGCAACTGTAGGGGCCGAGCAGGGTCGAAGCCTACTGGGGCCAAGGGTCTGATTCTGAAAGGAAGACTCGGCCCTGGTACGAAAGGCAACGAAGGAACAGGAGTGGGTTTTTAGTCAGTAAAAGTCTGACACTATCTCCCGCCCCGCCCAAGGGCGGGGGATGTCATAAGATGATTTTCCCACCGAAAAAAAAAAAAAAAAAAAAAAAAAAAAAAAACACCAGGAATGACAGCTGTATCTGTGTGCGTTTACAAACATGTATACTCACATATACAAGACACCCAGACCCGGATCACTTATCTATAGATCATACAAATATTTGTTCTGGGATCGAACCCACGACACAAAGCGCAGCAGCCAATTGCTCAATCACTGCGCCAGCCGAGTCGTCAAAGTTACCAGCTGACTCAGGCCCATTATGTATGCAATATATATAATTAGCTTTTGCCCGCGGCTTCGCCCGCATACATATAATATAACCTATGTCACTCAGGAATAAAGCAGCTTTCTATCGGTGAAAATATTTCAGCAATTGGACCAGTACTTTCAGAGATTACCCCATATAAACGAAAAAACATAAAAAAAACTTAATTCTTTATAATATTAGTTTAGATTTAACCTCGTGATATCAACTTACTCTGAGTCAATAAGTTAACCCTGGTTGGCGCAAGTGGGCGTTAATAATGTTCCATTTCCTCGCCATTTATTGTAAGCACACGAGTGAAGGAACTGTATGTTAAGCACTTAAGTACAAAAACTGATAATTCTGGGTTATTCTCATCATCCACCATCTATTTCCTGCTTCTTCTTTCACGTAGCTTACACCACACGAGTCGGACAATATTTCTAGGTCAGTCGCGTGTGGGACTTAGCGACGCTGTAGCTTTCTATCGGTACAAGAATATTTGTCATCAGCCCCCCTAGCCAAGTTACAATCGTATTGTTCGGCCCGAACGCCTCGAGTAGGCCACGCCTCCGATTCCTTTGTTCTGACGTCATCTCAACGCTCAGTCACGTGGTCATATACAATTGTACTTGGCTATGATTGTAACTTGGCTAGGGGGCAGTATTTCTTGAAATCACTTCTATCAAACGAACAAATAATATCTTAAATCACTTTACTAACATCCCGCAAATGTTGTTTTGTCATATAAATAATTTGGAGCCACCCTTATCACGTTTTCACCTAGAGCCTAAACAGCCTATGACTTATTCTCAGACCGACCAAATATACCTACACAAAAAAAAAACATGAAAATTGATCATGCCGCTACCGCGGAGTTCGAAACCAAATACTTATGACTCGAGATTTTTATATTAGAAGATTGTAGATTAGATAGTATATAGCATATATAGCATAATCAGCCTTTTAATGTTCCCACTGCTGGGACTCAGGCCTCCTCTCTAGGAGAGAGAATGGGCCGTAATCCACCACGCGGGCCCAGTGCGGGTTGGATTTGGTTGAATTTAATTTAAAGTTTCATTGACTAATGTAAGATAAAAATATCACCACGCTACTGGTCCATAAAAGTACCGAAAGGTTCTGTTCGTGACAGCACCTCCATATTAGGAGAGGTCACAGCTCAGCTTTTAGCTAGTTGTGTCTGACGAATGATGATGATTCACATGTTATTATGGTCCGATCTCCCTACAACAGGTACCTACCACAAAACTTTATTAATTTTTCTTTACTTACTTTCATCGTAAAAATAAACTACATCCATGATTTCGAAAATTTTATAAAAGACTACATCACAATTGATGGCTTTTTTATATCCCGCTCTTTATGCTTTAACTCTTGTATTACATTCAGATTATTATTTACAATCATTTACCAAATAGTGTTCAAGACTAACCGTTGGTAGTGTCTAAAAAGTTCTTTTCAATTTATTACGACTTAAAAAATATAAAACGATTAAGGAATATTTAGATCACGAGTCAATAGAATCTGGAATTTATAAGTTAGACTTGTAGCGACATCTATGGCGTCACATAAAGAACTAATCCTGCATCGCGCAATCAAAGTTCTCCGCACGATTAGAATATATACGACAGCCCGAAATCATCCCTTCCGTCCTCGCCGCCGAGGCCCGCCGCGACAATCCCGTCAACGTCCTCCCCGTCCCTTGCTCGAACCAGCCCGCGTCGCTGAGCCGTAGTTTTAAAATTCCCCGTTAATAATAATAATATCTTAGTTCGATCCAGCCCGTCTCTTGCTGCCCCCCCCCCCCCCCCCCAGCGACGCCCTAAGCCGAGGTCCGTACCCCACAGGGGGTGCCCTTAGCGTGTAGTCGCTTAGTTTTTAAGTTTAGTTAAGTAAGCTCTGGCTGGAGGCTTTGATTCTTGAATCGAGGCCGCCACAGGCAAGTCCAAAGTAAGCAGCCGACAACCTCCTAGGTTGACCTGCGAGAGGCCACACACAAAAAAAAAACATCTAACAGGCAGTTGCCCACCAGACATAACACCCGTCTGGTCGGAGGATCCTCCCTTTTCAACGGAGGCTTGCGGGACTTTATTCTCTGTTCCGCATATTCCCAAACTCGTGACCCCGATTTGACGTGAAATTGATATCGTTGATTGTGAATAAATTTGCACGCCATGTTATGGCAGGATATGTTACTCGTAATTTAACACGTCGCGGTTGCGTTAAAGACAAGAGAGCCCGCGGTCGATCTCCAACTCGTTGGATCGATCTTATCACCAGGGCTACGCAGTCGACTGCAGTACAGTGTAGGCGTAATGCTAATAACCGCCAGAAATGGAGAGATATCGCTCGGCATGCCGCAGCCCTGAAGGCAAATGACGGCGGTGCGCCGCAGTCCTGTCCATCATCAACAGCCACAACCACTCTGACAAGAGTGCCCGACTAAAAAGAAGAGAATTTAAAACTTTCAGTACGATATTCTAGCAAATACACACTGTTTTGATAAATATTTTGGCAAACGTAAATATTGTTGACGTGATAGACGATATGCCTAAATAAATAGGGCTGGGTGTCTAACGCCTAGCAAATGCTGAGGTGGTCACCTTTTCGGAGCGGATTTTGTACTTTGTTCTTGTTTACTTTGTGTTTGTGTAACTGTGGTGTTGTGTCTGTCCCTAATAAAAGTTTCTCTATTCTATTCTATTCTATTCTAAATGGAATTAAAGACACGAAGAAGTTTTTGAATATACTACCTGTTATAAAAGTACTGGGATGGTGGTGGGGTTGATTTGTCTAGGTGTATTAGATATACCGACAATCCAGTACAGTTGAGGCATACAGGAAATCTGTAACAAACTAACTACCAAGCTCCTCTCCATTTCTTACGATCTAAATCTTCAAATGTCTTATTACACAAATTGGTAGCAATTTATGTGCAATTACACACAACGAGCGGCTGCAGTTACGTGCGAAGCTCGGACCCTTCCTGACGTTACGTAACTGGCCAATACGACCATTGTCTTACAAATCTTGTAGTCGTATCTGATCGGATACAGATCGGTTTTTATATTAGGGTTCCGTAGCTCAAAAGGAAAAAGCGAAACCCTTATAGGATCACTTTGTTGCCCGTCTGTCTGACTGTCTGTCTGTCAAGACCCTTTACCTGCGGAACCCGTGAAGATATTGAGTTGAAATTATAACAATACCTATACTCAGATCGCTTAAAACTGTGAAAAACTCTAATTTCTGAGTTAACGAAATAAAGACACGGCCGTTTATGTCGCGAAAAACGTGTATTTCGACACTTTCAAGGGTATCAAAATTCATAGGGTTCTTCCCGGTAACCTAGAATTCTGAAATTTGGCATAAAACAAGGTCTCATAGCACAAGTATAGGAAAAAATCTGAAAACTGTAAATTTGTAGTTACGTCACAAAAAAAAAACGGAAAAATTTTCGTACCTAACTCAATTCGGGAATCGAACTGTTTTCATAGGTAAGTTTGTACGGAACCCTCAGTGCGCGGGTCCGATTCTCACTTGCCCTGTTTTTTGTAAGTATAATAACGTTCTTAAGAAATTAGACTTTTGATTACTTTATTATTGATAAGCTTACGCTTGACCACTATCTCACCAGATGGTAAGCAATGACTCGACCGACGATGGAGCACTGAAACATAGAAACTTTGGACCTTCATAGTGTACTCGTGAGAAAGGCAGAGTGGCGATCACGCTGGCAAATGTCACAAGACGTTTTTCTTAGAACATGCTGATTTTCTAACGAAACTCATAAGGCTGTGAGTTAGTACTGCACCGCCACTGTTTCTTTGAATAAATTAAATGAATTGAGTACTTTGAGGTCTGGAAGTGCCAAACCTTAAATTACTCAATTAAGTTCTAACGGCCTGCTTTGAGCAGACATTTAGAACTAACCACTTCAAATCAAGTCTTTTATTCATCATGAAATCTGCCTTATAATTTAATATTTTGTAACTGAACATTTTTGTACCTTTGTTAGCAGCTGTGATCCTTTTTTAGGAATTCAAATCATATAACTGCGAGAGGGAGTGACAGAAAACCACCCACATACTTTCAGTAGCAAGCAAATTACTACATGAGAAGTAGACTTGTCATGCATACTGATGACTGACTGACTGACTCAAGTATGTTGCAAACTTGACGGTAAACTGGATCGTGTGGTGGTCATAACTCTTTCAAACAAGCAGATACAAAGATTGATTTCTAATTTCTCGTAGGTCATTGTCGCCACCTTGGCGAACTCGGCAATCTTCGGCTGCTGTCAAGAGACAACTCTCACGAGAGCAGCCGAAGATTGCCGAGTGGTCAGCGGCGCACGGACAGTAATTTTATAAATATGAAACTGTCAACGGCTGAATAGATTTGGATGAAATTTTTGAGACGGGTGGATCATGATTTTTATTAGGACAAGTATTTATCCCAGTAGGACGTTCCCATGGAATAATTCACGCGAGTAAAACCGGTGGCGTAAACATGTTAGGTCATAAGATTAATGTTCTTTTTGCCAACATAATGCTTAGACAGAATGAGCCTGCCAACACTTCCCACTCCAGTTAATGATGGCTATTGTGTTAGAAATCTTGTATCTAGATCTACGAATTGCTTTATTTGGCTATCTCGATTTTATCTGTAGCTCGGGAGGTATGCTCGCTGAATATGCTAGTGTATCTGAGAGCTGGGAGGATGAATGGCACACTTTTAAGATTAGTGTTTTTATGTCGGAGTCGCAAACAATACCATACTACCATTTGTGAAATGATTCTGAACACCGATAATAGCGATGAGCTAATGACTATTATAAGTCTGTAGTGTCTTCCTTAAACAAAACGGTAAATCTTTAATATAATACACTAGCTTCAGTGAAACAGTTTTCGTAATTGGATATGATCAGTAGTTTCAGAGATATATTTTTTGGAAATGCTTAACTAACATAAACCAAGATAAAAACCCTAAACTAAGTAGGGTTTAAACTAATTACAACTAACTAAAAACAATGTAAAAACGTATCGTTGAAAAACTCCTCCGCATCACTGTTAATGTTCCCATTTTAGCGACATAGCCATGATGTATGGCAATGCTGATTCCTTGCTGAAGGTAATAATAACCAACCACGCGAAGTTTCAACAAGGCTTTTCGATAAGTCTATTTACAATTTGTGAGCACTCAAGAAAACCATCATCCAATAGTTTAACCCTAAAAGGCTCGAAAATATTACTGTAAACAAGGTTAACATTCCCATCGCTTGAGGTTCCCCGTAGCCGCAATATTGGTTTAGAACTATAAGTTTAGATTACATAATTAAGATTGACTGAAATCACCAATCACAAAAATTAGAACACCCTCTTTTCTGATAATTCCATCATGCGGGCATTCTGAGGGCTTTCAAGTCAATACCTATTAATAAATGTTTAAATGTTTATTTTTCTCACCACAATATTTTACAATAGGTACATCAGATTCTTAAAATGTAGTGACAATTGTTTTATTATTGTGGAAGACTGGTGCCTAAACTAGGCTGCAAGCCTGTATTTCAGGACACCAGGACCCCGCCTTTTACATAGTAATTAATTTTCTTGTTACATTAACATTAAGTATTGTATACTGATCGGTGAATGGAAGATATTTTCTTTTTACTCATGATCTTAGTAAATAAGTATTAGACCTAATCGTATTGTCTGAAGTGTAAACTTAACTACTTTATTCTAGTACTTTACTAGAGCACAACCGGACTAAACAAAGCAAGTCAATGAAGATGTACGTAGTTTGCGAAACCCATACAAACGGACAAGACAAAAAATTCCCAAGAGAGCCTTGCAGGCGACTAACCAAGTTACATTTACAGCGCGCTAACTCAAACACTGAATATTTATGTGAAATTTTCTTAGGACACAATAGCAGTGTGTGTAGTTGGTGGCTGCAAGTTTAAGTTGGTTTTGTTATACACTTGAACAATGGCTGTGGTGCTATAAACACGACAATAGCAGTTTATCAGGACATCTTTATGAGGAGTGCGCGTCAGTCAGTCAGTGGGATGGTGCAACGCGTGGTTAGAACGCATGAATACATTCATGACAATGGTCTTTGGGGTAAAACAATTGGCATACCGACATCTATGCGTATAAGATCATGTTTGGTTTAGTAGGACAGAGCTTGTGTTCATTTATGAGACTTCTTACGAACTAGCTGTTGCCCGCGCCTTCACCCGCGTACATAAAATATAGCCTATGTCACTCGGGAATAAAGCAGCTTTCAATTGGTGAAAAAGATTCAGCAATCGGACTAGGCTTTTCAGACCAGTGATTATAAAACCTACAACCAAAAAGCATTAAAAAAAAAACAAGTAATTAAGTAATAGTGTAGAAGTAGATTAATTGACTCGAAAAGAATATAAAGCAGTTGGTCCCGGTTGTCGCTCTCAGATCTTTCACAGTTGTTACAGGTCGTCGGAAAGTCAGACTATCACCCAATACATGGAGTATTGTGTTTCCCAGTAACTGAGCTGTGGAAGTCTGATAGGCAGTCGCTCCTAGTAAAATACGGGTTTTTTCATTAAACCGCATCCCGTTAGACTGGAAGCCGCCTCCAAGCTACTTTGGAAAGGGAAATGATAGCTTACGAACTAGAATTATCTCGTAGCTTCCACGTGGCTTATCACACATGAGCTTATGTATTTTACTTTTGGTTTTCTTTGAGATTGAAAATCATCAAATATTTTCTGTTCTGGTTGGGGCGAGAGGGAGTGCTAGACTATTACTGACTATAACCCACCCGTGTTACTTCAGTTGCCCTTAATGTAAGCTAAATGTCCTAAGCTAAGCAGAGCTTGTGTACTAGACAACTGATAAACATACTTATATATTTCTAAATACATACTTACACACTCTACACTACATTATAAAGAAGTAAAGTTTTTTTTTGTTTGTAGGTAGATCGATAGAAAGCTGCTTTATTCCTGACTGACATAGGCTATATTTTATGTATGCTGGCGAAGCCGCGGGCAAAAGCTAGTTATAGATAAATTACACCCAGACACAGAATAAATAATCGTGCCCATCACACAAACATTTGTCCTGGGTGTTAATCGAACCCACGAACTCCGGGTACCGTAGTGACTCTTTCGAACAAACCCATATTCCATATTTAGAAACTATTATTGGACTATGACATGTAATTTTATTTATAACATTGTTTTCTACCATTGATGTACCCTGATGGGCACACACATTTGGAAACGGCATGATTGCCGTTTAACTGAAACAGTTCACCTTAGGCAGTTACTTAAGTCATGGATTTCAGGCGTGATCCTCGCCATTGCCAAATAGTTTGGTTCTTTATTCACGCATTACCTAAAGTTGTTAGAGCCATCTTGAATAGACTTGCACATGCAGGCTTTATTCAGACACGTTGGGTAACATTACAGAATAAAGAATCGGGTAGAGACGACGTTATCCATTCGTACTTACATTATAAACGCAAACGTAGCTAATCTAGTTCAGACACAGATGTTCATTGTACTGAATCTTATTATTAAGTTTTGATTTCTAGAACTTAAAACATTTGTTGCATAAATAAAAAATTAACACATAAAATAAAATATAGGTTAACTTTTTATTTGATCAATAAATTTTCAGTAATTCTGTCAGTAGGATTGTTGAGTTGTCTCACTTTAACCGCTATATATTTTTAATGATCATAAATATTGGTATAGGGATAGAATGGAGTTTAGGAAAGAATATAGTGTGCTCTTTAGCGCGGGTGTTTGACCCTGGGGATAGTTTGTATAGTATATTGCGCTATGAGATCTTGCTTTATGCCAAATTTCAGGATTCTAGGTCAACGCGAAGTACTCTATACGTTTTGATTTCCTAGCGAGTGTCATAATATGCGCCTGAACAGAATATAAGCGGACGTTATCTTTAGATTACGTACACTAAGTATGTTTTTTTCACTGCTGCTTGTCGTAGCAGACTTGAGTATTTGATAGTAATTTCAGCTTAATACCTCTACGTGTTCCTGGAAAAAAGAGTCTTACAACAAAGTGATCCTATAAGGGTTCTGTTTTCCCCGACTTAAGTAGGGACCTCTAAAAACACAAATGAAAAGAAAATTCTTATTAAATAAGTCTCGACTAAGTCTCCATCACTGACCGCTAGGGCGTCCCATTGCTCTGTGGATAACACATACTTTTGCCCACTTACGTATATTACGAGGAGTTAGAGGCTTCGCTTTTGAGTTTGACTGTTTTATTAATGTATCACTTGAACTTTGTATATAATGGCTATTTTGTAGTAGTAAACATAACCATAAATATCTGGTTTATGGTTGTGTTTGAACTTTTGTGGAAGTTTGAGTGAAAGTAATGACATACATTTCCTTGATTTAAAATCTATTACATTACAGCCTTTGATGATAAAAAGATTATCTTCTTTTACTGAAATCTTAGTATAATCAGCCTTACAAAGTTCCTATTGTGTTGTTTCTTTGTTTTTCACTATCTTGCGCTCTTGGGCGGAGCGCAAGATAGTGTCAGACTTTTACTGACTAAAAACCCACTCCAGTTCCATCGTTGCCTTCGTCCCCGAGCCCCGGGTTTCGTTTTCAATGGCCCCAGTAGCCTTCGACCCTGCTGGGCCCCTACTATTTGCTGACATCTTCTTGAGGCGCGCGTGGAACAATACGCGCCATAGACGACTTGGGCTCGGTCCGGACGGCTATGTTCCTAGTGCTGAGACTCAGACCTTCAGGAGTTCTCTCTAGGGAAGTGAATGGGCCGTAATCAACCACACGGGCCCAGTGCAGGTAGCTAGATGTCACATTATCTTCGAATCGCACTGGTAACCCTTGTTCTGGGAGATGCGGGTTCCCTCACGATTTTTTTCTGCACCGTGTTTTGTATGTAACCATCCGGACTGAACCCAAGTCATCGACGGCGCGTAGTGTTCCACGCGCACCTCAAGGAGATGTCAGCAAACCGTCCAGTAGGGTCGAAGCCTACTGGGGCCAAGGGTCTGCTTCTGAAAGGAGTCACACAAATATTACAAAGATGAACGTTTATGAGTGTGAATGTGTGTTTGTTACTTCTTCACACTCTAGTGGCTGAACGGATTTTGATGAAATTTGGCACACGGGTAGACCATATCCTGGAATAGCACATTGGACACTTTTTATCCCAGGAGTAGCTTCCCTTGGGATAATTTCCTACAATCACGCAGGCGAAGCCGCTAGCCATGAAGGAAATTACACAAATTAATGCGCCTAGCTGCATTTGAACCCACCTCTTTTGTAAGTCGGGGTTATTCCCAGAAGTTGGAATTAGGTAGAATTATTCATGTACTTGCATCGAAATGTTGATATCAATATGAATCTTCCCGGGATTTCTAATGAAAAATCCCGTGTGGCCAACAATATTACAAATAAATAATAATAAAAACATCAGAGATAATTAACATACAATTTTTATTGGTATTTTTCATTGAAAAAGATCTCTACGTCAACTGAGGTGAGGTGACAAATTTATACACTTCCTCCTCCTCGACATTAATGCGGGAAGAAATTTTTTCTGCTATATTTCTGATAGTGTCATAAAAAAATCAGCACTATAAAATTTATCTCGGGATTTGAGGCATATCCATTTTATTCATTCGCTGTATGAAAACAGTATAAGTACTTAAATAACCTAATTCCAACCTCTGGTCATTTACCACTGAGCCACCACTGCCCTGTCAAAAATCAAAAAAAGTCAAAAGTCAAAAGTTTTTATTTCACATAAAGGCCTACATGGGCACTTATAAAACGTCAGAAGCTAGTGCACGGTTCCAAATTGGTCTGTTAGAAGTAGGTAACCTAATTATTATTATTAAAAAAAAACACAATCTATAAAATCCTCTCACCAATTAATAAACGATCGTGAAATACAAATAAAATAAATGTTTTCATAATACCAATTAAAAGCTACGCAATAATTTGCATTACATACATTACTGATGGGTTTCGTAATTAAATGGCAGAGCTCAGTATTACCGTCCAAGTGCCCACTGACCCGTCGTTAGTGATTAAATACGTTTTATATGACCAGTCGTGCTGAAATTACATCTTTTAGGGTTACGTACGATTTAAACAACGCCTCCAACGCTGCATAAAGTGCAATCAACATGGCCACCTTCAAAGTTAAATCATTAAATTATAGTAATCAAAACCACCATTTTTCTCTACTAACTTGGATGTCTGTAATTAGCAATGACCTAAAGAAAGCCCAAGTGAATGACTCGACGACCCAGAACCGAAATGTCTGGCGAAAAATGACGAGGAGAGCCGACCCCAAATGAAATGAGATAAGGCTAGGCAAAGAGAGAAAAGGACCATTTTCCACCTATGTTAAGGTCCTCTTTTAGTGTAACTGTACTCCATTCACGTTAAGATTAGACACTTAAACAAACTTTTTTTACTATCCGTTCAACCGATTTTGACCTCTATTCGATAGGTATAGGGATGGCATTAAAAGCATAATGGTGGTTAATTTCCTGCAGTCGCCATTTATCATGCAACCAACGCAAATTATGGGTCTGGGTAGGACATGTCAGCCGCATATCTGCCGGCTGTGCCGCATTTCTCTGAGCCCTGACACAGCGACTCGGAGTTGCAGCAGATCACGAAGGAGATGGCGGGAGGACCTGGCCATCCTTCGTTTCTCTTTTCGTTTTTCTTCGTTCCTTGGGAATTAGAAAGAAGAGGCGAAAAATTATGACCATTGAAAGGAATAAAGAGAGATTTTTGCCCATTTCACAGTCGACTCCGATGCGAAGGAGTTATTCGACGGTATATTTTAGATTGCTTTTATTATTTAAGGTATAATAATTATTATGTACTCTTAGCGTACAATAAATTATAAATAACTAGCTTCTGTCTAAAAAGTCGGTTTCTTCATACAAACTTTGGACCCCCGTTACATCCCCTTAGGGGAATAATTTCGGAAAATCCGTTCTTAGCAGATGTCTTCACTCTATAAAGAACCTACCTGCCAAATTTTAAGTTAGGTATTATAGTTTCTGAGATTTCGTGATTAATCAGTGAGTGATATTTCGCTTTTATAGATATAGATTTATAAATAAATAAATGTAGCAATCATTAGGTGTATCAAAATCTTAAAAATAAAAACAACTTAATGAATTAGGAGATCTAGACTTGCCATTCATGTACTAAAACGGAGTACCTACATAATTCTTCATTATCACTGTCCTGTTTACATTCCTATAACCTAGTTCAGTGACTTGGTAACCGTAGAATTAATGTTACGCAGGCTGAACTATTGTTTTTAGATACGGAGCCTTTGGTACGCGATCTTTTCCTCACTGTTTTTTTACTGAGTGTTACTGCAATAAAAAGTGTTTCAATTATGTAGATACATTAATAATTACATTCAAAGATGTTTCTCTACCAATGCATCCATTTGCTATCTCACGATTTCTGTCAGTTCATGTTGTTTATATTTCAATAATGTATTTTGAGTGGTTGCTGTGATGGGTGTTTTGGCTCTCTTAACTAGGTAGATACTAAGATGTTAAGATGGATGTGTGGTGTGACGAGAATGGATAAAGTGAGAAATGATTATATTAAGGGAAGTTTGAAAGTGGCGCCAGTGACTGAAAAGTTGGAAGGAAATCGTTTGTCTTGGTATGGTCATGTGAAGAGGAGGGATGAAACGCATGTTACCAAAAGAGTTATGAGTTTACATGTGGATGAATAGAGAGGGAGAGGGAGACTAAAAAAAAGATGGATGGATTGTGTGAAGAGTGATATGAAAGAAAAGGAAGTTAGTGATAGCGTGACGAGTGACAGGATAGAATGGAAGAAAAAAACGTGTTGCGCCGATCCCAAATAACACGAATCAAGGGCAGGAAGATGATGATGAATTAGGTAGATACTATTTTAGCGTGTGAATAAGTGTGTTTTATAATGTTTTATAATACAGAAGATAGGTACGTGTTTAACTTTAGTATATATGTCATGGCCAGATCATAGAATTGATAACTTCATGATGTGACCGGCCATTTTATGAAATGGTGCTATTTCAGTTAAACGCATGATTATTTCGTGATATGATCAAACATGGCTGATCATATCTAAAATAGTTAGGTACGTTGTTAACTGATAGATGCCACCGATCCTCAATGTATTCCTTTTTTCTACTACAAAATAAGCTTTTGTTCCATTAAAAATACTTGGGTCTTATTACCCTGTGCAAAAAAGAGCGCTTAATGTACATTTTCTTTTTTAGATTTTTGTCCTGTAGTAAGTTATTTATTTTTATAGTTATTATTTATTTATTTCATTATAACACCTTTACAGATAAGTCCAAGGCGATGTTATAACTAACACTTAATATATGTACATGGTTATGATATTCTATTATTTAGGATGTAATGTCCAGACCTTTCTCAATAATTATTTGAGCTGCTTCCAAAAATTAAAGAAAGAAAGAAATAAAATACTAATTGCAAGCGTGCTCCATCGTCGGCCACATCATCGCTTACTATCAGGTGACTATTGGTCAAACGCGAGCCTATCAATAATATTTTTTTTTTGTTTTTTATTATTTCAATCAATCCGTATTGGGCCCGCGATGGCAAAAATTAACAATAACACCCCTCTCTTCCTCACAGAAACGAGGCCTGTATCCCACTAGCTAATTGAGTGTGATCAGAATTACTTAGTTACTATCTCATTTCCAAACTTCTTGAATTTCATCGGTCTATACCTAATGTAATCATTCTTTTGTTACAGAGTGGACAAAAGCCTAAAGTCCTGACGAGGTTCACATGTCACGGCCGAGGCTCCGGGTATTATGCTGACGTCGACACTGGCTGTCAGGTAAGATTTGATTTTGTTGATACAGTTTAGGGCCGCTGAGGATGATGCGTTTACTAGGAATACTATAAAAAAATGTAGCTGGAAGTTGGGACCGCGGTTCCGATCCAAATAGCCCCACGACCCATCAAGACAAACGGTTCTCTTTCGATTTCCTTTCTTTTTCGATTTCTTTTTTTTTCCTTTATGAGGTGTTTAAAAATAAAACCAAATTATTTTTCAATAGGTATTGCAAAAGGAAAAGAGAACGCCACTATTTAATAAGATCATTAGCAACCTAGTTTCAATCTAGTTTAAAAAAATGATAGACTAAGCTGAGTTTACAAATTAAATATATAGTCAATGGCGATACGCTCTTGACCTATACTATGTATTTAATTTACTCATTTAGGACTTACAAAAACCTAATATTATCACATTATCACTAGGTCAAAGGAACGATAAAAAATGTTCATAATTCAGTTAGCTACACGACCTTACGTAACAAGAAGAATCGAATCACGAAGTCAATCGATTAATAACGGTCATTAGTGTCACAATATAGATAAGGACAGAAGGTTAGGTCCATACAACGAACGAAAACATGCACGCAGTTTCCTTGAAGGATGACTCATAGGTCATTGTCAAACTTTCAGGGGTCTAAAACTACTCATAATTACGAACCACTTTCAAAATTGGTATCAGAAAACAATGAATTCTTTCAAAATTGGAAGCCCTACATTTTTTCAACTAATAATGTATTTTTTTATTGTAAGAAGTTATCTCTGGAACTACAGAACCGATATTTATTTCAACCGTTAAAAAACTATATTATTCCTTAGAATAGACTATACTCGATTGCCGTGCTCGATTGTGATTAATAATATTTTTTCAATACACTTATTCGAAAACCCTCTATTATCCCACTGCTTTTAGGCACGCAATAGACTGCTTTCCGCACTAGTGCAAAAATAGCTTGTGCTCTCCCCCACCACAATCTTATTACATTTATCGTATCAGACTGGGCGCGCGTCGACCCCCGCAAGTCGCCGGTCAACCCCCGTTTATTCATTTCTTCGTAAGTGTATTGAAAAAAGTCGTTTGAGACACGTGCAAATTTGTCACTGTAGCCCTCGGCTCCATAACACACTCGCTTACGGCTCGTGTGAATTCCGTCTCGGTCGCAATGACAAACTTTCTGCACTTGTATCAAAATGTACTATTTTACACCTAAAATGTTTGACGCCCAGTGCAATGGGCACGGGTCAGCTAGTGCAAACACAAATATACTGAACATCTGGTTTTCATTTTCAAATTCGTCAGAGTTGTTCATTCTTGAAGACTTTCTTCCATTGAAAGATTGCCAATAAATATTGTCACCCTGTCTGTCAAAAATGACAGTTGGGAGTGTGCTTGTACTTGCTTTATGTAAGTGTATTGGGCCTACCACACTTAGAAGCTTCACCACAGTTTTGCCTGCGCAGGCTGGTTTGTACACGGAACACCGTGCGTGCAGTTGGTAAAACTCATGCAGATTTACATGATGTTCCGTGTACAAACCGGTCTGCGTAAGAAAAAACTGTGGTGAAGCTAGTGCGTGCGGTTGACCCATATGTGTGTGTAGGTTTTCGCATGTTTTGTGGAGCTAACCTTCTGTGAATACTTATTTAAATTGTGGTGAAGTTGTAATGCCATTAGATATTATGGTAATTGGCTACCGGATGAGATGCGCGTTGATATACACGTATACGCTTTTATGGTCAAGTACCGATATGGACATAGATTGTGATGACGAGATTATAATCGATGTTAATGATGTTGTGAACCGTGACAAAGATTATTGAAAAATGTCACGCAATTACGAGATTACATATACATGGGTATGGTGTGGTCTATCGTAAGTGTTTAATGTTTTATTGATGCGTTATGGACCGTTGGTTTTGCACAGATTTCGTTGATTTTGTCCGATCCCGATTTCCGGCCACCGTAGGCGCTGGGACGAAGGCAACGAAGGAACAGGAGTGGGTTTTTAGTCAGTAAAAGTCTGACACTATCTCTCGCTTCGCCCAATCCCGCGGGATTTGTCATAAGATGATTCTCCCACCTAAAAAAAGTGATAGTAATAAAAGGGTTAAAATTATCAAATGTTTGAAATTGACCACGTGCCGTTACGTTAGCATAATTATTATATCAATCCCATACATATTATAATTTCAACAATATTTATTAATACTACAATGCATTGATAAGTTTTCGTAGAATCTGATGAAGTAATATAAATAAAACGTATTTAAATTTAATGTAAATTTATATCCTAATTGTGCTTACTTTATCTACCGACCCTTTACAAATAACCTAATAAAAATATTATAAAACTTTGGGAAGACCTATTATATGGCTGGCTACTCAATTACTCATTTATATAAAACACAGAACTTGCCACTGCCACAAGACATACAAAGAACGGACATTTACAACCACAAGTCATGCAACATTTTCTGAAACAAAAAGGCGTAAATCCTCTTTGTCTGTCGTTGCCGCAGCTCATATAACTCATTCATACAATGTCATACATACCGTTTAGTTTTATAAGCCAATTCATCCTTACCGTCATAAATACATACAAGGTGGACAATGTAGGCTCGGAGATAGGTAATGTTGTTTTAAAGTATCGTAGACTATTTTATGGTTTTAATATGAAGCTTTATTGTTCAAAAAATGTCGTGATAGTCGTCGTGATTAAGGCACCCGACTCTCATGCATGAGGTTGCGAGTTCGATATCAGAGGTAAGCTGGTACCAATGTGATTTTTTCTAAGTTTATCTAGAACATAACTGACACCCCCACACCGCCGCGGAAAGCACGTAACGGCCCGTTCATGACCTTGCTGCTGTGAGCGGTAGCTAAGCACGGGCGGGCGGGGCGGTAAGCGGTAAGACCAAAAAATGAAAATTTTTGAAGCACGCCACGAGACGCCGCTCATAGCGCCGCGCGTCCGTTTACCGATACCGCCCCGCTCGCCGCGCCGCTCGCTGCTAAGACCGAAGTCGTAAACAGGTCATAAAGCCGTTGTTGGTACCGGTTGTCATTCGTAGATCTTTGACAGTCGTTACCGATAGTCAGACCCTAGAGAGTCAGACCATCAGAATCTAAAGGGTTGCCCATAGTAACTGGGTTATGGAGTCAAACACGGGTATTCTGCCGCATTCAATTAGATCGGAAGCCGACCCTTAGCTAATTGGGAAAAGGCTAGAAAGATGATGATTGAGTGATGATCGCGCCCTGAGGGTCCCGTACAAACTTACCTATGTAAATAGTTCGATTCCGAAGACTTATTCGAATGGCAAAAAAAAATTGTGATGTAACATCAAATTTACAGTTTTCAGATTTATTCCTATATTTCTGCTATAAGAACTTGCTTCATGCCAAATTTCAGGATTCTGGGTCAACGGGAAGTACACTATGAATTTTGATTTCTTCGAGAGTGTCGAAATGTACGTTATTTGCCACATAAACCGAAGTATCTTTTTTTCTCGTTAACTAACAAGTTTGATTTTTTTACAGCATCAATAATCCGCAGACTTGAGTATATGGTTTTAATTTCAACTCGATACCTCCACGCGATCCCAAGATAAAGGGTCTTGACAGACAGACAGATAGACATCCAGACGGACGCACAACAAAGTGATCCTATAATGGTTCCGCTTTTTTCCTTTCGTGGTTCGGAACCCTAAAAATTCTATCATGTTCCTATGAAAATTTAACTCCAAGTCTACATTTATACGGTCAGTCTGAGTAGATATTTTGTGTATGCATTGGTTTTGCCTTGCAAATCATGTCCTACACTTTTTCTGAGACTCATAAATCAATGGTTAACCATTCATCCGAATGCAAAAAGAAGATAATTGTTCAAGAAGCTTAAAAGCTTTTGTTATACACTTATGATGGATCTACAACGCAGCTAAATCATTAGCAATTGTTTTTGTTAAGTTATCAATCTCCTGTGACCTCAGTCTTTTTTTTTTACCTAGTACCTAACTATGTATAATCTGTTACTTAAAACCGAAAATTTATCTTCGTCCATCTCGTTGCCCACAGGATGTATTATCGCCCACAGCTCAAAGGTGACCACGCCATATAAGGGCACATCTTATGACACCTTAATATCGCTTACGTAACATTTTTACCTTTAATTGGTCCTCCGTTACGAGATGAATCAGCTTCAATCATGTGACTGGAACCGAACGATTCCAACTGATTTATAAGCCAGGGAGGACTTTAACTTGTTGATTTATTTTAGTTGTCCGGAAGATCAAGAAATATGCTGGTCCTTGAAGACTCAGATTGAATATCTGAGAGTTCTGTTATTTACGGTTTGGTGTGCTGAGTATGAGGAAAATTTAATGAGAAATTAAAAATATATTATCTGTCAGATGGACAATAAATCATTGTCAATGTCAAACCTAGGCGATATTGTCAAAGACAGAAAATAAACTTAATAATAACAGCTGTAATAAACTTAAGAAAATTTGAATTTAATTTAACCTAAGCTGATAAATAAGAAAAAGAAAACATTACAAAAAGGTTTTTTTTTATTCTTGATAGGTTCGCGCTTGACCGCTATCTCACCTGATGGAAAGCGACGATGCGGTCGACAATGGAGCGCGCTTACCTAGAAGTAGCCTATTCACTCTCGACTTAAAGATTCCCGGGTTGTAGCCATCAGCCATCAGGAAACACAGACTCTGGCAAGGAATTCCACTCCTTAGCTGTACGCACAATGAATGTGTTCCCAAAACGTTTTGTGCGTATAGATGGGATGTCCACCATGTACCGGTGGCGCATTGCCGTACGTCTGGTGGTCCGATGATGGAACGGGCTAGGCGGAATTAGGTTATGCAATTCCGACGCACACTCCCCGAAATGCAACCGGTAGAAAACCGACAGGCTAGCAACTCGGCGTTGATGCTCAAGACTTTGAAGCCTCGACTCAAGGAGGATGAGGAAACCAAGATTGCTTTTATTAACCAGTTGATGCTGCTACCCGTACCCACAGTAGGTACCCACAAATTCTGAAAGCTTGGTAAAGTAAATTAGTGGTCAACTTATTAATCAAGTTCACACGAAGTACTTTACTTAATGTTAGCAACTGTCTTTTAAAAAATGCGATCTAGATTCTTTGATGCACTTTATAATACTATACAAATCAAATACCAGTCGTAAGATTGATGAAACTTTTACTATCAATGGCCTTCATTTCGATTTATTATGATGAATGGTGCATCCTCCCACAGTCTAAATTATTATTTTGCAATAATTTGATTATTTACCATTATTACAACTGCTGGTAATTGCGCCTAATTCCTAATATTTTCTGTTGATTAAGTGTTTTGTGAACATAAATGGCCTAAACACATAGATAGTCTGCAGAATAATTATCATTATTATTCAGCCAAAGCCAGGGCCAGAGCTGTTTTTAATCACACTTATCTATATATAAAAGCGAAATAACACTCACTGATTAATCACGAAATCTCTAAAACTATAACACCTACAAACTTAAAATTTGGCAGATAGGTTCCTTATAGGGTGTAGACATCCGCTAAGAACGGATTTTATGAAACTCTACCCCTAAGGGGGTAAAACTGGGGTTGGAAGTTTGTATGGAGAAATCCACATTCACGCGGGCGAAGCCGCTGGCAGAAGCTAGTTTATTATAAAGACTTTCGCCTTTAATTATATTTATATGTTTGTTACTTCTTCACGCTCGAATGGCTGAACAGATATCGTTGAAACTTGGTACACGGGTAGACGATGTCCTGGAATAGCGCATTTGATACTTTTTATCCCTGGAATATGTGCGTTTAGGACAACGTTCTACTTTCACACGGCCGAAGCTGCTGGCTGCTAGTTTTTTAGGGTTCCGTACCTCAAAAGGAAAAAACGGTACCCTTACAGGATCACTTTGTTGTCCGTCTGTCTGTCAAGACCTTTATCTCGGGAAAACGTAAAGGTATCGAGTGGAAATTAAAACCATATACTCAAGTCTACGGTCCTTTGAAGCTCTAAAAAAATCAAACTTCTTCGTCTCAAGTTAACGACAAAAAAAGATACGGCCGTTTATGTCGCAAATAACGTGTATTTCGACACTCTCAAGGAAATTAAAATTCATAGGGTACTTCCTGTTGACCCAGAATCCTGAAATTTGGCATAGAGCAAGGTCTTAGAGCACAAGTATAGGAATAAATCTGAAAAAACAAAATTTTTTGGTACGTAAAAAAGACTTTTATGTGATTCTCGGATAATCTTCGTAAATCCATTCAGGAATATTGAACTATTCACATAGGTAATTTTGTACAGAACCCTAAGTGCGCGAGCCCGACTCGCACTTGCCCAGTCTTGGTATGTAAACAAAAATTAATTTCATGAGATTAGCCCTTAGGCTTAAAAATATTTTTTTTAACATTGAAGCTTGCCTTTACGATTGCAAAACATTGGTTTAAAGCTTGCTTTTGAATGAAGGTGATACTCGTAGTACAGAATGAATATACAGATTAATAATAGATAATTTAATTTTAATCGATTAGTATCAATGGTAAACTGCGCATCCATCATCTATCCACTCAGCCATTTGAAGGATTCAAACGATTCAAGTAGCATAATTATTCAGAATAGCATAAAGACTCAATTTTAGCAGCTGTCAAAACATGACTCAATAAAGAATCCAGTCTTCAAATGTCGAAACTCTTTCGGCATATAATTACCGAAGCTGCGTTTAAAGACTTAAAATCATGAGTGTGGCCTCTGAAACCTCCGAATTCAAGAGATTTATAGCTTTTGATAAATTATATTTCGCAACATCAAGGCTCCGTAATAAGGGTCCCTTGAAAAATGGCTTATTTATGGGACTTTAAGCGTGACGTTATTTGTACAGTGATGAAATGGCGGTAAATCGAAAATGTCATATTTTGCATCATTCTCGGGTTACTGATTGGTGGCTTTAAATAATGGTTTGTTGTATGTCGATGGTCTGTTGTTTGGATTAATTAAAGCCATTATACATAGTTGTATTGATATTAATTATAACCAATAAAATAGAATGGGTATCCGTTTAATATATGATACGTGAAGTGAAACTTCATAATCTCGTGTCACAGTTATTGAATTCCTGTGAAGCGCCACGACCGATTTTTATCATCATATCATATTTGGTAGGTCTGACAATAGGTTGTAGATGTTTTACACTCTCTTACCCCCAACTCCATTACTTCTTTTATAATTTATATGGCAGAACTACGTTGGCTGGGTCAGCTAATAACTTAGTATAAAACCTCAGACCTCGTCTGTCTGCTTAGCCTTTGTCTGATAGTTTAATAAACAAGGAAGATTTATTAATTGTATCTATGTGAAACCAGGGCGGGTCAATAATTATAGAATATAGAGGGATTTAACATGAGAGGAGGAAAGAGTTATGTCCTACCTACCTAAACGTGACGCGACCCTGAAATGGCATTCTCAATAATAGGCGGTGAATTATTCTTGTACAATTTGAAAATCGAATCACAACCGCTGCCTAGAAAGTTTCCGTTAAAAGTCGTCTCTTTGTCTATAGAATGAACTACAGAAAAGATGGATGAATTTGTAAGATTGATTGATAAGAAAGAAAAGAGAGTTAGTAATAGCATGAAAAGTGACGGGGCAGAATGGAAGAAAAAAAACATGTTGCGCCGACCCCTATTTATTTTTCCGGAAAGTCATCTTATGACATCCCTCGCTCTTGGGCGGAGCGCGAGATAGTGTCAGGCTTTTACTGACTAAAAACCCACTCCTGTCCCTTCGTTGCTTTTCTAACCAGGGCCGAGTCTTCCTTTATAACAATTAACACGGGATAAGGGCAGGAAGACGATGATGATGTTGTGTCATTTAATTAAACAAAATTCCAAGTTTATTTTACCTCCAAATAAAGATTTATTACTACAAATTCAATTGTTGAAAATAAATCAATAAAAAATTTGAGTTAAACCTCTCGAACTCGAACATGTTAATTGATACTTTGGAACATAAAATGTCGAATTTTATTGATTTAGACAACGTAAGTATTTGTTTTGTGTTATAAAACTAACCATAAACCGCCTCCATGCCTAATATTTTGTAATATTAATATATAATCGGCGATTTGTGGGCGATTATCAGATGATCTCATTGAATGAATTTGTCAGTGTACAGTGAACACGAAAATATAACAATGTTAATAGCTAAGAGAGCAGTGGTGGGTGGCTCAATGGTAATGGCCTCGACTTACAAACCATACGTCGCGAGTACAAACCCAGCCAGGCGCTTTATCTTGTGTAATTGATTTTGCCACCGCTCAAAACGTTAAAGAATAACATCGTGAGGAAACCGGCATATCCTAAACTCCAAAATTCTAAGATAAGTGACATCTACCAACCCACACTGGGCCCACGTGGTGGATTACGGTGTATTCCCTGTCCCAAAGAAGTAGCTTGAGTCTCAGCAGTGAGAACATTATAAGGTCGATTATGCTTATTAAAGACTAAGACTTATTATATAAAATAATTAAGCTAAGTGCTTAATTTAGACTTATAATATGAAAAAGATAAGAGAAACAACACTACACTACTTTACACCAGAGACAAGACGTAAAAAATTGAATAACTACCCTATTATGGTCATCCGATCTCAAAAGAAAACTTAATCAATGACTTAACTGATTCCAGTGCTGACTGATCAGATTTTCGAACTTCGTCACTACATTTTGTTGCCCCTAATGCCCGTTATGACCTGCCGTGACCTTTGTTGTACTTAGTGTCAGTGGTGTCCAACTTGTGACCTTTTTTTAATATTTTTGGGATAATGTATAACATGGTGTAAAAATGATTAGAATCGATTCAGTCACGTATTCTTAACAAACTATATTCAGGTTTCGCATATACTAAAAGTAACGTTATATAGCTCCATCCCTTTAACAGTTCAGTTTAGGTCTTAAAATGGATTGGGTTAAGAGCTCGTATCGTACATACATAAAATAGTTGGGGAAAAACCTTAGCAGGTAATGATTGGACAGAGCGTTGACTTTCTTATTTTTTTTCTTTTAATTATTTTCTATAAAAATAGCTTCATAGTTATTTCACGTCCAATACAACGCGGCGATGGTCCGGAGCGAGGAGGAGTGGCAGGCGGTCGCCTCCTTCTGCGAAGCAGTAATGCTAGTAAAGGAGGCTGCTGCATGGGCGAGAGAACGGCCCTCATGCCCCAGCCACCTGGATCCCGATCCTGATTTCCAGCCACCGTTGGCGCTGGCTTGCGGACGGGGATCAATGGGTAGCTCGCCGTCCAACCGTCCGGTGACCGTCCGGACCGAGCTCAAGTCGTCGACGGCGCCTTATAGTGTTCCATGCGTGCCTCAAGGAGATGTCAGCAACCGTAGGGGCCCAGCAGGGTCGAAGCCTACTGGGGCCATGGATAATGCGAATGAGATCCTAGGGGCCCTGGAACAATAGAAAAGAAGGAACAGAAGTGGGTTTTTAGTCAGTAAAAGTCTGACACGCCCTCTCGCTCCGCCCAAGAGCGGGGGAAGTCATAAGATGACTACTACTACTACTAATATACCACTCAAAAAGTCCAATATAAAAAATAACGGCAGTTGATATCAGATATTATTCGCTATCAAACATGCTATCATTTTAATAAAGTAATTATATCATTACGAACCAAAAGTAAATGTAGTTAACATTTTCATCGGCTAGTGTCAAGGGTAGTTGTTATTACATATTGTGCGGTAATTAATATTATAACTGTGCTTTATTGGCCTTTACGTGGCAGCCTCTCTGGAACCTAATTTGTGATAATAACTGAACTGCGGAGTTCAGATCATGGGACGTTTTTATCGATAATCGCTAGAAATAATGTGAATATCGTATTTATACGTTTATTTATTTATTTATATATACTTTATTGCATACCAAGATTACAAATTTAATAATGGAAATAATAATACAAAAGAAACATACAATTGTCGGCCTTATCGCACTCGTGGATTTCTTCCAGGCAACCCAGAATGGATAGAGTTTGCCTGGACACAAAATGGGGTTCTCTTTTATTTTAAGGTTTTTAGTAGATAAAATATATGTGGAATGGAAAAATTCGTGGGATGTCAGAAAGAAACAACTTTTTATTTACTTTTAAACTTCTATATTTTACACAACTTTCACCTTTTAACATTGTTTTTTCCAATTGCAATCTTTTTCTTAAAATCTTTGCTCCTCGTCTTCGTTCCAAAACTTTTATTTGTTCGAATTCTTTTAGGTTTTATTAAGCAGTTTAGAAATAGCACAATCGACTAAATTTAAGAACATTTTATAAATTATTTGTTATGCTTTTTTTTCGGTGGGAAAATCATCTAAAGACATCCCACGCTCTTGGGCCGAGCGAGAGATAGTGTCAGACTTTTACTGACTAAAAACCCACTCCTATTCCTTTGTTGCATTTCGTACCAGGGCCTAGTCTTCCTTTCAGAAGCAGACCCTTGGCCCCAGTAGGCTTCGACCCTGCTGGGCCCCTTCGGTTTGCTGACATTTCCTTGAGGCACGCGTGGAACACTATAAGGCGCCGTCGACGACTTGGGCTCGGTCCGGACGGTTACCGGACGGTTGGACGGCGAGCTACCCATTGCTCGCCGTCCGCAAGCCGGCGCCTACGGTGGCCGGAAATCGGGATCGGAATCCCGGCGGCGGTTGGGTCATGAGGACCGTTGCCTTACGCGTGCGGCCTCCTCCTTTTCTAGCATTACTGCTTCGCAGAAGGAGGCGAACGTCTGCCAATCCTCCTCGCTCCGGACTATGGCCTGTACCAAGGCCCGGCGCGAGAGATCGCCGCCGCCAATCGCCCCCACGAGGACACGGCGTTGCTCTGCCCAGGCGGGGCACACCTCCACCGTGTGCTCCACCGTGTCTTTCGGGCGGTCCACACAATGGTGATACCCGGGTGTTTCTTCCGCACCAATCTGGTGCAGGAACTTCCCGAACTTACCATGTCCAGCGACGATGCCGTGAGATCTTTCCAGCCACGCCTCAAAGATGGGACTTACCGCCATAATCATGGCGTGCCCAAATTATTTGTTATGCTCACATATACCTATACAACATTTACCTAACTGGAATAATACCCACCCTTATACACCCCAATTAGAAAATAAAGTTACAATCGTCACTTTCGTCTTGAGACACTGTGCCTTTAATTTTCATTTAATAATTAACATGCGTGGCCTAGAAATGCTGGTAGCAGCCAGCTGGGCAACCTGCAAAATGCCTTACAATAGCTAATTTAGATTCAGTTATCTTAATGATACTTACATACATTCGTGAATACATTTCATTGTCTTATTATAATATTATGATCCTTCACCAGCATCTTGATAACAAGTGCTGATTAAAAAAGTTTAACAAAATATTCTTGCAATGTCTGCCTTTCAAAAATGTCATATGATTGATTGGTGTTTTAACCCGTAAGCTACTGTAGTAATTAAAATGTTTTAACGATATAATTAATTGAAGTTTAATTACTTCTTAAGGTAATATTAAAGGGTTATTGGGAGAATGTAAGACATTGAAAATCTTATGTTTATTACTTAGAATTTCAAATAAATATTAAGCGCACTATGGAAGCTGGAATACATCGCACCTTTAAACCAATACCGTCACTAAACGAAAAATTCTGTTTTTAACGCCATCTGTTTGCTGAGTGCTAACTTTACAGATTGTATTAAAAACAGTCTTTTTGAAAAATTTCGTTTAGTGACGGTAATGGTTTAAAGGTGCGACATGTTTTGTGCATCATAAATGAATTGGGATGAGCGCAAGAGTGTGACAAGTAATGATGATAATCCAATCAATTTCTTTGTTTTTTTGATGTTTTTTTTTTTTGAACGTGTTTCCACTAATGATATATGACTGAAACGTGGTCACACACAATGGGCCACATCAGAATGATTAAAGTTACCCAAAGGGTAATGGAAAGAGCTATGCTCAGAGTTTCCTTGCGTAATCGCATCAGAGATGGAGATATCCGCAGGAGATTCAAGGTTACTGGCATAGCCCGAAGAATCGCTAAATTAAATGGCAGTGTGTAGGGCACATTGCTCGCAGAACAGACAGTGGACGTCAACAGCTGATTTAGGTTCATAAGTGTGGTTTTTTAATAAAATATCACAAAGACAGAAAATGGCTACAAATCCCGATCTAGTGCTTCGGTTCTGTCAGGCACAACCGCTCTTCATAAGTGCCAAATTTGTCAAGAGAGAACATAACCATTATCATAATCAAAACACCATTAGTATTTACTTTGTTGCCACTTTGTCACCTAGTCTACATCCTATACATAAATATCGAGTTATTTTAGTCCATTCAGAAGGTCATTTAATGTTTAGACATTCATATAACGTCTTCCGTGATTTATTCTAAACATCAAACGGAAACGCGACTATGTTATCTAAAATATGCTTATTAGCTATATTGATAGACTTTTGTGATCGATTCCAGTAGATTTTTAGGATTCTGTATTACTAAAGGAAAAAAACGGAACTCATATAGGATTGCTTCGTGGTCCGTCTGTGTCTGTCTGTCTGTCAATACCCTTTATCTCGGGAACGAGTGGAGGTATCGAGTTGAAATTAAAACCATATACTCAGGCTTGCAGTCCGTTGAAGCAGCAAAAAATAAAACTTCATGGGTAACGAAAAAAAAATGGCGTTTTTTGACACGCTCAAAGGAATCAAAATTCATAGCGACCCGTTCCAGTTGAACCAGAATTCTGAAAGTTGGCATAAAGCAAGGTCTTATAGCACAGGTACTACAGGAATAAATCTAAAAACAGTAAATTTACAGTTACGCAACAAAAATAAAAATTGCAATTCAAAAATCTTCGAGACTCCATTCGGGAATTGAACTATTACTATACATAAGTAAGTTTGTACGGAACCCTCAGTGCACGAGTCCAAATCGCCCAGTTTTTTTTTATTTGTAAATTTTTATTTGACTGCACAACGCTGACGATAAGTATAATAATCTCGCTTATAGACACAAACATAAATCAGCAAAGACATATAGAACTGAATAGAATGGAATTAAATTTATTGTACATCATAATATTGATGACAGCATGGTTGGTGCTAAAGTTGAACAATCGGCTGCTGCGCTGCGTGTCGCAGGTTCGATTTGCGCACGGAACAAAAGTCAAAAAAAAAGTCAAAATTTTTTAATTTACATAGGCCTACATGGGCACTTATAAAACGTCAGAAGCTAGTGCACGGTTCCAAATTGGTCGTTTCCTATGGAGAAGAACCGGCAAGAAACTCCATGGTTACTCTTTTAAAAAAAATATTGTTTACAATATTTTCATATTGAACAAAATAATTATGTAGCCTACAAATAGTTGATCCGAGTTTGGGTAACTTGCGTAACTGAGTTTATAAAGGGAACGAACCCGCGATGCAAAGTCTAGGGAGGGGCAAAGCTATTGTATTAAAAAAAAGTCTTGTCCGTAATTTTTGTTTTCCGCTATTTCGACTATTAGCCACTGCTTGCGTAGTTTTTCAAAATCATCCCGAGACATATAATGTTATGTTTAGCTAACTTAGTAGCTTATTAATTATTAGCATAATCCCGAATTAAAAAAAAAAGTTGGCTGTCACGGAGGATATGTTACATTTATGTTATTATATGCGCGCGCATATATGAAGAAGTCAAGAGCAGTGGATCTGCTTTTTTTTTAGGTGGGAAATTCATCTGTTGTGTGTCAGATTTTTACTGACTAAAAACTCACTCCTGTTCCTTCTTTGCCTTTCATACCAAGGCTGGGTTTTCCTTTCAGTAGCCAACCCATTTTTTTTAGGTGGGAAAATTATCTAATACGGTTTCTGACATCTCCTTGAGGCACGCGTGGAACACGTGGAACGTTTCCTCACGATGTTTTCCTTCACCGTTTTGAGAGCAGTGGTGATGAAATAAATTACACAAAGTAATGCGCCTAGCTGGGTTTGAACCCACGACCAACAACTCGTAAGTCGGGGCTGTTATCTTTCGGCCACCACTGCTCTACCTACTATTTTACCAAATCATGCAGATTTGGTAAAATATAACTTCTTATGCATTTTTATTGATTGAAAACGATGACGTCATCAATTTTATTGACCAGTTCCCAAAATTTACCTTGAACTAGCGATTATTTTATAAACACTTGCCTTTTCCCATTTCTTCGTTATCAATCGCTAGGCGCCATTTTTTTTTTGTAAAAAATCACACTTAGCTCAGGGATAATATAGGTGAAAATCAGTATCAGTGAAATATTTGTCATAATCGTATAAATGTTTCCAAAGATTACTTGATATTTTTTTTAATAACTAATGTTGCCCTACACTAGGAATTACAATGGTATCGTGAGTGTGTTTACACACTTGTAAACTCACATACACAAGACATCCAGTCCGGAAACCACTACTATCTGTATGCCATACAAATGTTTGTTCCGCGCGCGAATCGAACCCGCGACACGCAGCGCAAACAGCCAGGGTACGCCACAATTATGGCGGTAAGTCCCCTCTTTGAAGCGTGGCTGGAAATACCTCACGGCGTCCTTACCTTCCGCATGACGCAGGTCCTCACCGGACATGATACGTTCGGGAGGTTCCTGCACCGGATTCGTGCGGAAGAAACGCCCGGGTGTCACCATTATGTTGACCGCCCGGAGGACACGGGCAGGGCAACGCCTTGTCCTCGTGGGAGCGATCGGCGGCGGCGATCTCCGGGCCTTGGTACAGGCCATGGTCTGGAGCGAGGAGGAGTGGCAGGAGGTCGTTTCCTTCTGCGAAGCAGTAATGCTAGCAAAGGAGGCGGCCGATCGCGTGAGTCAACGGTCCTCACGCCCCAACCGCCGCCGGGATTCCGATCCCGATTTCCGGCCACCGTAGTGGGTAGCTCGCTGTTCGAACGTCCGGTAACTGTCCGGGCCGAGCCCAAGTCCTCGACGGCGCGTACTGTTCTACGCGCGCTTCAAGGAGATGACAGCAACTGTAAGGGCCCAGCAGGGTCGAAGACAGCTGGGCACAAGGGTCTGATTCTGAAAGGAAGACTCGGCCCCGGTACGAAAGGCAATGAAGGAACAGGAGCGGGTTTTTAGTCCAGATTTTCCCACCAAAAAAAAGCGCAAACAGCCAATCATTCAACCACTGCGCCAACCGTACCATTGTTACTATTTTGGTGTGCAGTAAAGTTTATTTCTATTCTATAAATTTACCGTTTTATGTTTGTGTCTAAAATCAAGAATATTATAATGACCGTCAGAATTTTCAAGCAAAGACGCAAGCTGTGACCTAACGAACGATTTCCAGTCTCATCTCGTCATTTTAGCGAGATAATAATCTTTATAAACACGTTTGACGATCCTAATTAACAGACGGGTAGAATTCAATGCGCGGTGAGCTTTGAAATAAAGAGTTCATTAACTTTAATAGCTCAGCAAATTAATTAAGATTTACTTTTTTTGGTTTATTTGGAAACCAGTTAATTGGATGTGCGAATATCTGGATTTTATCAAATAATTTATTGTTGTAAGATGTTTTTCTGTAGTATTTACAGTATGCCAAATATCTCCCTCTTCTTCTAAGTGCAAGTTTATTACTATTTTCTGAACCAATTATTCTATCTTCTTAACGCCTCTTTAACCTACGTCTAACTAATATGTCTGATCGCATCGTTTAACTGACCATTACCAACTATTCTCTTCTGGATATCCTTGCTCAGCCACAGCTTTCCTTATCTCTAACCTCTTACCTCCCGAGACTGCAACAAATTTGAACGCACATCACAACTCACGCCCAAACTCAAAGCCAGCACAATTAATTCATTGTAATCAACAAACAAGTACATCAGATAGTGTCGCAAAACCTGAAGACATGCGTCCAAACAATAGGGTTCGCACGCCACTGTTACACGGGGACAAGCAAACAGCTCCAGTGGCAGAACCACAGAACACAAAAGATCATGGCATGCATGCATGGGCAGATTGCAACGAGAGACATCATTAGTAGCTTATTATTCGTAATTGTGGAAACAAAGATGAGTGAAAGCTTCGGCGGTCGGATATGTACTTTGAATCGTAATGGACCGTCAATTTCCGATCGGTGGCAGCCACCTCTCGCGTCCGTCCGTGGTCCAGTTTATAGCACGGAGTGGGAGGTCATGGGAAGCAGTCAGCTCCTTCTACGAGGTAGTAATGCGAGCAAAGGAGGTGGCGGGTAGTGTGGGTGAGGCAATCTTCATGCCACAGCCCCCGCAGGAGACGTCCCGGGAATCGGAAGGTTCCCAGCCACTTTAGACACGGGCTTGTGGAGAGTGAGCAATGGGTAGCTCGCCGTCCAGTATGGACCAGTCGGAAATCGACGGGGCGTTGCGTTTCACATGCGCCTAACTTCAAAAAAAAAGAAGAAAACTGGGTAATCCGGTTCCTCTTCTTTCTGTATTGGTTTGACTTAAATTTTGGCCGATCAGCGTAGTTGTGTAGATAGTTCTATGTCATTGGCATGCTGGATAGAAAACCTATATCCTGTGAAATTACTTCACACTATCATTTTGTTTGTGGTCAGTCAAGGATTCTCCAATTGGCTAGATTTTTCCTAGGTATACCTAGCGACCAACCTGAGCCCACTGCTTAAGAGTCGTTCAGTGATCAGTGGTGACAATGTCATCTTCAGTAGCCGCCGCGGTATTTCCGTGATCTGTGGTTCCAGCAAACGGTTCCAGTAGCAGCCCTGACCTATACAGACGCGCGCATACCGAGCGGAGTCGCGCGTTGAGAGCGATGGGTGTGAGAGGAGAGTAAACGTTTTAGCCTTGTTCGAGGAAATGTTACCGGCTTTTTATAAGTGTAATTCATTAATTACACTGCAAAAAAAAACCACCAACATTTGTTGCGCATATTCTTTTAAACTGGTGAATTTTGATGATTTGACCCGTATCTTGTAAAAGTTCTATCATCTTCCTGCTCTTGTCCCGTGTTATTTGGTATCTGTGCAACAGGTTATTTTATTCCATTATGTCCTATTACCATTACTCCTCACACAATCCATCCATCTTTTCTTTGGCCTCCCTCTAGAGAGAGGGAGGGAGGATGTAGAGGACTACATCTATCAATATATATACAATATAACCATGATAAACTCTTTTAGCAACATGTGTTTCATCCTTCTTCTTCACATAACCATACCAAGATAAACGATTTGTTTTCAATTTCTAAGTCACTGGCGCTACTTACAAAATACAAGTACCTCTAATGTACTCATTTCTTTTTCATCGTCCTCATACCACACATCTATTTCTACATTCTCATCTCCGCTATAAGCAACCGTCTTTTTCACAGCCCAATATTCTGATCCATAGAGTTTACTGGTATTATCACAGACTTGTAGATTTTACCCTCGTAAAAGTTCTAATGGTTATTAGCAGTCCAGTCAGTCTCTTCTTTCGTATTGGCCTAATAACTACCCAATGCCTTTGTGAAGAAGTATTTTTACTTAGTTTAAAAGTTTTCTTTGCATTTGTTTGAGTCGTGCATGCTACTCTAATTTGATGGCCAAGTCATTTATTTATTTATTAAATACTCCATGCACAAACGTACAGCGGCGGACTTAATGCCTTAGGCATTTTCTACCAGTCAACCTGTGGGTGATTGTCACATTTGGAAGATTTGCGTAGGACTTTTAAAAAGTAGTTCTGATCTATCTTGATCAAATCTTACAGGGAAAAAAAAACAGTGACTTATCAAACTGTATTTTTTTTTTAATTATTGATAGGCTCGCGCTAGTCCACTATTTAACTTGATAAAAAGCGGAAATGTGGTCGAATGCGGGTGCGACCTTTATAATTTCAGCTGAAAAGCGTCCACTGTTGGACATAGGCCTCCCCAAAGCGTCGCCACAACGACCGGTCCTCTGTGTCTCGCAATCATCGGATTCCCGCGACCCTCAATGGTCATCGGTCCACCTTCTGGGAGGCCTTCCAACGCTGCGTCTTCTGGGACGCGCTTGCCTAGAAGTAACCTATTCACTCTTGATTTGAAGACCCCTAGGTAGGGAATCACAGACTCCGGTAGGAAATTCCAGGCCTTAGCTGTACGCAAAATGAATGTGTTCCCAAAACGTTTTGTGCGTATGGGTGAGACGTCAACCTTGTACCGGTGGCGCATCACTGTATGTCTGGTGGTAGGAGCTTGGCGGAATTAAGTTGTGCAATTCCAACTACATCTCCCCGTAATGCTACCGGTAGAATAGTAAAATATATAGAATATCAAACTCATGATTCAAAACCACATCATCATCAACATTTCAGCCGATAGACGTCCACTGCTGGACATAGGCCTCCCCAAATGTCGCCACAACGAACGATCCTGTGCGTCTCGCATCCATCGGATTCTCGCAACCTTCACCAGGTCGTCGGTCCACCTTGTAGGGGGCCTTCCAACACGCGGTCGCCACCCCAGAACCTTTCGGCCCCAACGGCCATCCGTTGTGCCCTGCCCATTGCAACTTTAGTTTGGCGATTCTTCGTGCTACCAAACCACAATTATGCACAATCGCGGCAGTCCACTGTTTTTACCAGTAACCTTATCTCTCATCGGCTCCCGTTTAAGGCGCATGCGCGACACGCAAACCCATTGTTACCAGCTTATTGTGCTAACAAATGTTTAGCAATAACTATGAAATGAGAGGTGACACCTGCGTTTTTGTGTTGCACTACTGCGGAAACAATGACTTGATGGAGGCGTGCAAGTTGTAAGAGAAAAGCTATTTTAATTGATGCATATTTTTTTTCAACTTAGTGTACTTCTTCTAAAATCTATTTAGTTTTGTCAAAAATGAAAAATGACAAGTTGTAGTGTAATCTCAAAAGCGCAAAAAGACAGTAAGCGTAAAATATCAAAAGTACTGAATATATAAGTAAATAAGCTTGTAGGTATGAAATTCATTTAAAAAGTAAGTCAAAGTAGATCAGTAATGTGTTTAAAAAATTAAGAACTTCCAGGTTTTCGGGAAAAATTATTTATTTTAATATTAAATAATCATAAAAAACCCCCAATTAATATTTTGTGTTCGACTTTGAACAAAGTTCTATAAAGCAATTCGTGTTTTTCGCATGTTATCTGCACTGATATGATAAAGGGTTAAAGTTTGTTTTTTTTTTTTGTCGGAAATAATCTCTGAAAGAACTGGTCCGATTGCTAAAATTTTTTCACCGATATAAAGCTGTTTTATTCTTGAGTAACATAGGCCATATTTCATGTCCGCGGGCGAAGCTGCGGGCAAAAGCTAGTATATTATAAACATGAAAGTAACTCTATCTGTTTGTTACGCTTTCACAATTAAACTATTGAACCGATTTTGATGAAATTTGGTAAGCAATAAGCTTGAACCCCAAAAGAAGATATAGATTACTTTTTATCTGGCTTAGACTTCGACTTGGCGTCGGCTATAACTGATATTTACGCGAAGTCGAACGAAGTCGTGGGTAAAGGTTGTTTATTTATTTATTTAACTATTCATGTACACGCCATAATAAAAGACACGCAAAAATAAGAGAAGAAGAAGGAAACAGAAAAATTGGTCTAAAGGTCAAGTAGTTAGTATTTAATTAATCGCTGTCGCTTACAACATAGAGACGATTGTAATTGTACTCAGTGTACTGTGAGAGATATTTTTTTCGTACATAATAATCCTAATGTCAGTTCGGTTACCAAATATCTTTGCGTAGGTACGAAATCTGAATTGCAAAATGTGTTTTATGGCTACTTAAACTAATGTTGTAGGCGTGGAACACCTAAAATAAATACATGTAATGGTTTGTTGAACATTTTGAACAAATTGATTTGTTCAGATTGCCTCAGGGGACCTACGAGTGTCCTATGCGTACATAGAATATTATTTGTAAGATATTTGTTTATCAAATCATCGTTAAGAAACGTGTCCGTCGTGGTTCTATTTGAAGTGAAGGTGGAATTCCTTTTGGAAGACTAATGGACCTTCGTATAGCTACTTATACATAGGAAAATTTATGACTTTTAAATATAAAATTAAGTTATTAATATTTGTGACAGCTAATATAAGATATTTCTAAATCATTTTTTTTTGTTTTAAACTAGTGCTTGACTGCGGTCCCACCTGATGGTAAGTAGTGATGCAATCATTGACATAGGTCACTTCTTTACGCGTAAAATTTGTTTTTTAAATCAATTTTGCTTTCCAATTAAACCAAACAATATCGCGAGGGCGCTGTTTTCTTACACTTGAGGCTAATTGGGGATCCAGATTTAGTTAAGTCCAATCTTCAAAGCCTGTTTTACAGGTTGCATTTTGGAGAGTGTGCGCGGGAATTGCATGTCTTGATTCCGCCATCTCCTTTCTATCTTCGGACAACCCGACGTACGGCGGGTATCCATCCTTACGTTTTTGAAACTTCAACGGTCCTGACTATGCATTTCGCTTCGTCGTTTATACCGCATACATCGAAGGACTGGAACAATTTGCCTGCTGCGGTCTTCCCGTCCAACTCTAATTTAGGTGTCTTCAAGGCTAGAGTGAATAGGCTCTTAATAAAATAGTGCGCCTTACCATCAATGATTGCATCATTGCTTACCATCAAGTGGGATCGCAGTTAAGCACTGGTTTAAATCAATTTAAAAAAAATAAAGGTACGCCTAGTTCGGAAGTCAGAGGCTTCGTAAATTGCACCATTTTTATGTTAAGAATTATTATTGTATTGTATCCACGGCTGGAAATAATAGGAAAGCCTCACTAAATATTTTTTTCGTTTAAAATAATAACATTTTATTGTAGGTATATTTTACCAAACAACGAAATATTAATTCATTTCTGTTTTACTATGTACTACTAAAAAACCAATAAACCAAATTGCAGTCGACAAACATTACCTCACCATCTCTCACTGCACCGATTCACTCGCTTCACTCTCATTCACGACCGAGTGAACTGAACCGTTCGCTTCACCTTGAACTTTACCTGTCATACTCGCACTGCGGTAATCACAAGGTAGTAGTAAATACGGGTACGCCGCGACTTAGTAACGCTCTCTATCGGTAATTCTAAGTACATGAATATTATTAAATAATTATATTTTAGGTGATATTTAAAAATATTGCTCGTAGGTCATTCATAACTTTGGGAAAAAACGGGACAGTTTTACAAAAGCCCTAGCTTTTTGATAAAAACAACTGTTCGATATTAAATAGAATAGACTAAAAATATTATGTTTCTTGTATTTAACTTTCTCAATTAAAGAAACTGAAAATCGTCCCAAAGAACAACAAAGCAACATAGAGTAAAAAACTCGATGCCAGCGAGTTATTTCTTTTTAGTTTTAGACGCGGGCTTGCGGACGTTGAGCACTGGGTAGCTCGCCGTCCGGCTGTTCGGTAACTAACCGGACCGAGCCCAGTCGTCGACAGCGCGTAGTGATCCTCGCGCTCCTCAAAGAGATGTCAGCAAACCGTAGGGGCCCAGTGGGGCCGATGCCCGCTAGCTAGGACCGCGGAGAATTTCCGAAAGGGCAACCCGTAGTCCTAGTATGCAAAGGGTAATTGAAGGATACAGGTGTGGTTTTAGTCAGTAAAAGTCTGACACGCCCTCGCGCTCCACCCAGATCGCGAGAAGTCATTTGGATGATTTCCCACCTTAAAAAAAAAAAAAAAAAAAAGCGAGTTATTTCTTTTTAGTGTATTTTAATACATGACATATTAAAATCCAAAAGAATAACAAAATCAAAAAAAAAAAAACGGAATTTGCTTCTGGTCCCGAATCACTACAATCTCAAAACTTGTCTCCTAAAGGTTTACCAGATGACACGCATCATGTCTAACGCGGCAGTGATCCACTGAACCAGTTCATTCACCTTGACCTTATACGTGCTTACTAAGGTAGTGCTCACTGTGGTTAGCGGAGCGATTTAGTGCGATAGCATTTGGTTACAAATAATGAAAATTATTTAGAGAATTCTGATTAAGTGGCAAACAAAAGTTACCTATTCGAAAATAGATTATGTTGAGAATCAGCATTGCCTAAGGCATTAAGTCCGCCGCTGTACGTTTGTGCATGGAGTATTTAATAAATAAATAAATAAATAATAATTAATAAGCACGAAAGATTAACCTTCTAAAGCTAGGCCCTAACTATTCCCTAGTGTTCAACCAACTCACTAGAATTTGGAAGGGCCGCTGTTAAACAACCCATAATGTCAGCAAAACCGTAAGGGACAAGCAGAACCGAAGCCTACTGGGAATTAGGATGAGTTGGCTTCCGAAAGCAAAACCTAGGGTCCTGGAACACAAGTCAAATAGGAACATAAGAGCGGGTTTTAGTTAGTAAAAGTCTGACACGCCCTCTCGCGTCACTCTAGAGCGCGAGAAGTCATTGGATAATTTTTCACCTAAAAAAAAGATGAGTCAGGAGTCGATGGTTTACTAGATACCTTTAAGTAACGGCTGCAGCATAACAACTATTATTTCTTTCTGCTGCTTTACTTACACGCTATCGCTGCGCTCAAGAACATAGTGATACCTTTAAAACTGAGAGCGAAAGTAATACTTGCACTTTCTGTGAATGAATCTCCGATTACGTATGTTATGCCTTTTATGATAAACTGGTTTTGATCTGCAGTTGACCGCCTTTTACCGTTGGGCTCCGAAGCTGCGTAAATGGGCGTGGTGACTACCGGTAACTCTAAATTTAACGCTCTAGTGATTCAATGGAATGATTTTGGTATGGATTTTTAAGTACCTTGTAGTTTTTGTAGGCTATATGTATGAACAAAGTTTAAGTTTAAGGAGTATTTAAGTTCCGTAGCAGGTGGAAAGGGTTGAGGGATTGTTTGAAAGATTTAACACAAAACTGATAGAACATAATTGGGATTAATCTAGTAAAGGTTTAACACTCCCTCTTGCTCCACCCAAAAAGAGAAGGGTTATTTGATGATATCATACCTCAAAAAAAAAAAAAAACTAGAAAAAGAAAGCGTGACTTGATTTATGTGTAATGTAATTTAATTATTTATTACAACCGTACTGAATATAATTTTCAAAAATCCTGCCAATTACTTACATGTAAGGCCTATAAAACACTCTGATAGACACTTTGGTTTAATTTTTGTCTCATCACCATCATCATCATTTCAGCAGACGGTGAGTATGTCTCACCGTCTGGCTTCCCCTAAGTGTCGCCAAAACGAAAGCTCCTGTGCATCTAGCATCCATCAGATTCTTGCGACTATCACCAGGTCATCAGTCCACCTTGTAGAAGGCCGCTGCGTATTCCGATGCGCGGTCGCCACTCCAGAACCTTTCGGCCCCATCGACTATCTGTTCTGCGAGCAATGTGCCCTGCCCACTGCCACTTAAGTTTGGTGATTCTTTAGCGGTTTGACGGTTTTTGTCTGCATTGAAAAAACTTATTAACGCAACTCCAATCGACACACTTGAATATTACAACAAAAAAGTTCAATGAAACACTTTTTCAGTGCTACCACGATTTCATTAACCTTTTACATTAAATATTAGCAATGTAACAAAAACTGTAGAACGTGTTACTCTGACAATAGTTGTCCCAATAGTGTCAGAAATAACGGACACCCTATGCGTTGGGTCAAGGTGCGTTGACATGCTGCGATTTTTACTTGAGCTTGCGCATTGCGCCCTTAAATATAACTAACGGGAAAGAGTGACTTATTATTGCGTATTTAACTAAAATTATTGTCTTTTTTTTAAGGTGGGAAGAATAAACCTCTCTCTCGCTCTGGGTGGAGAGGGAGTGTCAGAATTTTCCTGACAAGAACCCATTTGTGTTCCAGAGTAGTGGAAACTCTTTCGGATAGTCTCCCCCCTTTTTATTAAGTTTGGTACGGTAATTTTTATTAATTAATTCTTTAAATTAAAAATAATTATAATAGGTAATAATAGGTTTTGAAATTCTATCAATCCGGCTATGAGTAATTTTGAGTTGTGCCAATTTAAAGTCAATGACCCAATAAATCAAATAAGTCATTTAACGACCCAAAAACACCAAAATCAATAATTATCTACAATTTAATAATTAAAGCATTATAATTTGGAAAATCTAAAAATGAGTAAATATATCGGTTTGTTTTTTTAAACACGTTCCTAAATATAGACTCCATCCTCAACAATCAATCTAATGATAACAATTATGACATTTTTCAATTATAATTTGTTCGATTCCTAATAATTGAATGAAAACCGAATCGATTAGATGATTTATCGGTCTAAAAGGCCCATGTCGAATTGTTAATGTAGTCGCCATTCGAAAATATGTCGTTATTTTTGTAACGAAATTTGTTTTTTTTTTACTTAGTCCTTGGAACGTCTGGTCCTTATAACCTTCTATTTTTAATTTAACCTTTAAAATGATGAATTTTTAAATGGAATGGAGTAAGAGGAAATGAGAATGAGGAAAATTGTCTTCTCTAATGGTATACAATGTAACACAACTCCTACTACAATATAGTCCTCGAGAGGTTTGGTAGGGGTCTACCTATAGTCTCCCGTCGTTTCAACAGTAATTTTTGTTTATCTTTTATACATGTATATAAAAGGAGAAACTGACTGACTGACTGACATATCAACGCACAGCCGAAACTACTGGGACTAGAAGCTTGCAATTTTTCACAATGTTTCCTTTTATAACGTAGGCGAGTACTAACAGAGGATTTTCAAGATTCACCCTCTAAACGGGTGAAACGGAGATCAAAAGAAAACTACTTTCAAGCAGGTGAACCCACTGGCAGAAGCTAGTGTCAATATATATGAAGCAAGACTATTACCATCTAACTGGTGCAAGTATAAACTGAAATAATCCTGATGGAAAAAATAACCCAATAACACTGCCCAACTAGGTTATCAGACACAGGACCACAAGACCATCGCTAGCTTGCGTGTATTCAATGAGGTAACCAAACAATGTAGTGTCAAAAAAGAAACAAATTAAGATCTGAGCTTAGTTTAAGAAAGCATTATTTTATCGTAAGATCGTAAATAGAATGATAAATTGCGCGCGCGAAAGTTAATTATTCAAATTAACGTTGGTGTTATGATTGCATCAATAATGAACATTTTTATTAATGAAGTCAATCCACCTGTCAACTTCATAAATATTCATAAAGTTAAAGAATATTGTCATTTACCAGAAGATATCCATCAAATACAGCAAGGTGATCTACTTATGTATAAAATTAACATAACAGATCAAAATAATACGATAAATTAACAAACTAAAGCAGTCATTTATCAAAATGTTAGCAGTTGTAACGAATAAGGAAGCAGAGTAATAACTGTAATAAAATTGTGAACAAAAATACACTGTTTTGCATTATAAACTTTTTTTACTTGTTTTTGAGTCCATATAGACATCCGTGTTTTAAAAATGGAGCTTTATTATCTGTATAAAATTGGCTTTGTACCAGGTTTTTTACACATTGTTGGAGCTTTAGAATGTTGCTTTATTATTGTTTATATCTTTTACATAGACATTAATGACCTTATCATCAATGATGATAGCTTCTAAAAGAAGATGGCTAATATTATGCTCTGGTTTAAAGTCTTCAGAAGATTCTTCCATCTATTCTTCTTTATCGCCGTGACACACACACTTCATAGAGTGGTCGTGATCACTATTTAGTAATTTCTGTGTATGCGCATATGCGATCGTTATTTTAAAACCTTTAATATTTTTAAACACAACTTAAACTTTCCCTTGATCAACATTAACGGTTTTTACAGACTGTAGCAAAATTTTATGAGTGTCAATTGAGTTTTGTTCAGTCTCCAAAGTTGCTTCAGCATTATTTGATCATGTAATTATTTGTTTGGGGCACAGTATACGTTGATCGCCTTGTTAAACGTTAGCTTTATTTCAATCAATTTAACCCTAATCTATCTTTTTCAAACACACTTGACATTCTGACATCCGTGTACCAATCGTGACAATACGTTCAGTGTAGTGGAATGAGGAAGAGCTCAAACCTTGACCTGACCATTGTTACCACCGTGACTGACAAATGTTTGTCTGTTGGATCTCATCTCATGTAGTACAGGTACTCAATTTGTTATCTTTCTTTGTTGATCTGACGGCCACGCATCACGATCACACCTTACGACTCATCACTTGAGCGATCAACGCGGTTGAAAAAATAACAATCGCTACTTAAACGTTTATGTTGTATGCAAACAAAATATGCAAATTAATGTTACGATGTATGGGACATGGAGATGATAAGCACCTAAAAAACTACTATATTAGGGTCAATGCTGCCTATGACGACAGATAATTAGTGATTAATTTTAGTGACGAGATTTTTTTTCCATTTTTTTTTTAAGATTTCGTCTCCGTTATCATAAATACCAGGTTAATGATATTGAGTACGATAAATATAAAAGGTAGTATTTTTGCGACTTCTATAATTGTATTCAGTAAATAGAATTACTTAGTATATGAAATCCATTATTTTATAAGCTGAAATACCTCGACCTGAATCTGAACAAAAGCAATATAAAAACAGGGTTATCTTGTAATTCCGTGTTGTTTTTATGTCCATCATCACCCAAGGGCCAAGGCGTATGAAGACTCATTTATCATGGTTTTTACGTTAATATGATAATATACACACAATTATGCCGTAACCTTCAGTAACTGATAAAACGTGTTAACATTATTATGAAGTTCTTTTGTACTCACAATGCATGCTGTAATGAAGAGGTTGTATGCAAAAATGCTAAAAAATAAGCAGGCAATGCAAAAAAAATATAAAACAGCGCACAATAAAATTTATTCTAAAAAAGATGATTGTGATAGGCCCTAAAATAAACTTGCGAAAATAAGTTATATAGCTTGTCATCTTTTAAACATGCATGCTATATTCTGCATTAAACATTAAAAAATAGTCGAGTTCATTTGTCAAGAACAGGATGGGACCACAAAAAGTACCTTGTGGGACACCATTGCTCAAACACTTTTTGCATGATTTAATTTTGTTTTCTAAGATTAGTGTGTGTTCCGTTACCATTTATTCCAGAGTATTGATATACATACTTAGTAAAACGCAGTATTCATATTATTCTCAATAAAATTCTCAATAAAATGTTTACGAAGTCAAGATAATAATTCACACATATTAACCAAATCATAAGCTTGAAAAGCAATTTACTAATCAATCTCAGTAATGAATTTGTATATTTTGTAATACCCGATAATGTAATTACATAAGACTTCACTTTATCCAATATAATTATTACAAAGCCTTAATTACAAGTCAATCAAAATACAAAAATCGTGAGGCTACCTATTACAATTGAGTATTTATGTAATTTATTTGTTTTAACCTTAAATAAGCAGAAACCATAACCTAAAAACATCATAACAAAAGTCATAATTAGGCACGAATGAAGGATATTATTTAGTCGTGTTTGAATTGCGTGAGTTGATGTAATTATATCAATTGGTAAATTAACGCATTGTTTTACACATAACTGTTCGTTAAGATAATAATTATTTCTTCTAAGAAGTTACTTTGTTTATCCTTCTTTAAATTATTGTTATAAAATCAATCGGCATTTTATTCCTTTTAAGGTGTACCAACTATTTTTTTAATAATAATCTCCCAATTTAATACATTTTAGCTATAACAGATAAAAAAGGTATTGTGCTAAGTTGAAATTTTATCCTGAAATTAAATTTACTTCTAAATTACGAGTATATTGATAAAGATAATAACTACACTTGTGAGCAGTGGTGGCCGAGTGGTAATGGCCCCGACTTACAAGTTGTTGGTCGCGGGTTCAAACCCAACCAGGCGCATTACTTTGTGTAATTTATTTCATCACCACTACTCTCAAAACGGTCAAGGAAAACAGGAAACGACATGTCCTAGAACCAAAAAATTCGAAGTCATGTGACATTAACCAACCAGCACTGGGCCCGCGTGGTGGATTACGGCCCATTCCCTCTCCTAGAGAGAAGGCCTGATTCCCAGCAGTGGGAACATTAAAAGGGTGGTTATGCTATGCTATGCTAATAACTACACTAAACTATTAGTGCTAAATCTTGCACATATATGTCTTAAATAAGCAATAATAATTCAAAAGCAAATAAAACAAAACACAGTCGTGTGTTACGTGAACAAACACAATTACTCAAATAGTTAAATTGACGCATTGAACTGAAACGGTTCCAGTAACCCTGGTAGTCAGTAGGACCTGTACTGATGAGGATGCTGCTGTGACCTCTGTGTAATTGGCTATTGTGGTCGGTCTACAGAGAAGATTCATTAGAACTTTGTTGTATGTGTTATTGAGATGACATGTAGGAATGGGTTTGTGCAAGGTTGACGCTGATGTTTGATTTAAGGCTAACAACCATGGTCACACTGGTTCTAGGTGTTAGGTTGGGCTATTATTCCGATTAATGGGCTTCGCTATTTATCGTGAAGAAACGACAGAACTTGGCCTGATAAGTGAATTTATACAACAAACAAGTGGTGGGCGGGCCAACAAAAATAGACTCCTGGATAGGAATTACCGCATGAGTTACTACACTTTTTTTGAGGTCGGAAATCGTCAAATGAATACTACCAACAAATTAAACCTACCTGTCCTTTAGTTGACATTTGCTTTCCAAGGTCACGGTAACTTACGTTCTTATGGCCGGGTAGGTTCGGCCCCACTTCCTTTCGACTATCTTCGGCCATCGCCTTCACTCGAATTACTGCTTCGCTGAAGAAAGTGACCGCTTCCCATTCTCTCTCACTCCAAACCATGGCCTGAACTAAGGTCGAGAAATTCGCCCAAACAGAGTAGACTTCTACTGTATGCTCCACCGTATCCGCAGAATGACACCCGAGCGTTTTGTCCATCACAATCCGAAACAGGAATCTCACAAACTGGCCATGTCTGGTTTAGATCTGCGTCAGATCTTCGTGGTGCTTCTCTAGCTACTCCTCAATAAGGTCCTTATCACCGACCTGACACTAGGCTGCAAATAACTACATATTTCTTCTTGGCATAGGTCGGCACAAATATGTTAAACTATCCTTGGTCAGCGTCTACGCTCACGTAGTCTGTGTTACATAAACTATACACCACTAATTTTTATTAGTACAAATACTTAAAGGGCTTATCAGAAAGGGTCTTGTTATTATTTAAGTAAAGCCTCAATTTATAATATTCATCACAGCAAAGTTATTAGCGTTTGTTTATATCCACACTAATTATGACAAATTTTCGTAGGCAATTTTGGGATTTGGTTTTTTTACTTCAGATCAAAACTTCTACCTTTTACAAAATTGTAATTAAACAAACAATTTTCCTCCGAAAAATATAAGCTAGACTATGACCCGTAAAGGATCTATTCCATATCTCCGTGCCACCCACAAAAGACACAATAGGAATCTCATTGGTCACATTGCGTTTTTGAAAATCATTATATCATCCACTATTCCTCGACGTTATGTCAACATAATTTCGTAGACAAATAACATTGTAATTATAGAACTAGATTCATGTTCAGATCTTGACACATTAGCCTAGCACAGTGACCTAACAGCCTACTTTGAAACAACCGCATTACAGACAATAGTCTCAGACAGTAATGACCAATGATATATTTACACGACGAATAATTGCTACAAATTATAACTTGTACAAAAACATTTATAAAACGCAATCACACCGACGATTAGGATAGTTTCATAATCTTTATATACAAGGCAAGATGTTGAGAAATAATTAGGGTATTTAATGCGTTACATGCGTGTTCTTCATGTTTCTTCTCTGGTGAGATATTAGTGGTACTGGCAAGGTTGATATTTTGATCACGTGGCATCTGGCACTACATACTCCCAGTATCTAATCAGTTGTGTCTTCCTTTGTTGAATTTCTTTGGAGTCTTTATTCAGATACCTCTTTATTATCCACAGTTCAGGACAGGCCTCTCTATTCTTGTGCCAACCTCATCTAGGTTCTACCTACATACACTTAATATCTCCCAAATGATTAGACGGTTATTGTTATGTAACGTGGGATATTATAGACCCCTCTGACACCCAGTACGATTACGGTGCCCCTAACCAGACGATGTCCCACTTATAAGAGTGCTCAAAGTGTCCCTACATTAGCACTTTGGAGGACATAAAAATACCACTGACGCCGCTATATATTACCTACTGGGCCCAAATACTTACAGGAAAAATAAAACCTTCAATTCGAGAAGAAGAAATTATGTAACATCAACAGAAGTGATGTATTTTGATGCACACTGTTTAAACGAACACTATTTTTGGGTTCTCTAAATGCTGAACTACCTATAATATACATATGTGAGGAAAAAATCAACTTATGATGTCTAAAAACGAACCCATGTTTATAAATATTATTGTGTTACAGAGATAATTGTTATCAACATACATAGTTCTTCTTGGAAGTGTTATTGTCTGGTTTTTGTGATCTATTGATTTTTATAAAAGGTTATTTACAAATGCTAATAGTCAATTGCCGTTGAAGATCGCAAATTACACTCATAGCGCCGTAAGGCGAGGTTTTATCGAAAGCGTTTGATAACTATGACTACCAACCACAGCAGTTCCTGCACAGTGCTTGACAATAAATTTTGAGTATTTTTTTTGTTGTTGTTGATTTTCGTCGAAAGTGAGCGTAATTAAAATAAAACTTTCTGTATGATTCTTAAGTTAACACACCATGTTACATTGCATTCAAATCGTTAGGTACAGCTTGCCCAGCGGGAGTTGGTTTTAGATTAACGCAATCAACACATTTATGATTTTTGGTGCCAAGCTCTTAACCAGTCAGCACGCCAAATGCGGTAAAAGTTTTGAGAACACATTTATTGTGCGTATAGCTGAGGATTAGAATTCCCTCTGTCTGTGTTTCCTGATAGCTACAATTTAGGGGCATTTATGTCAAGAGTGAATAGATTACTTCTAGACAAGCTTGTTCCATCGTCGCCCACATCATTGCTTATCATCAGCCAAACGCGAGCCAAGTAGAAAATAGAAAAAAGTTACGTTAACGTACAACTATTACTTAATGTTTAGCTGCATCCGTTAGCAAAGCTTTTGGTACTTATCTTTTAAGACCATCAGAATTTTTTAAAGAAGACCAAGGAATATGGATGAATGTAAATAAAAACTAATCTAAATAAAAACACAGCCCTCAATCAAACCTCGCCTTATTTTTTATCAAGTTAAATTTTTTGTTAACAATTCGACAAATTGCCAGAAAAACCGTTCGTGGTTTCCTATAGCGATATTGTTCTACTAATTTCCGTATGTGGAATCTGTTCGCATTCATATGTGATGTGAGTGATGTATGACTCATCTTCGAAACATTTACATAGCGTTGAACTTCAAGTTATTCGTTACTTCATTGTTATGTCAGCTTACGCGATTATATGTCTATCAATTGGCGTATGATCACGAGTTTAAGTCTAAACATTTTGTTAGGTTACACGTAAAACTATAAATTGGTGTTTAAACACTTGAAGCACGTTTGGCATAGATGATTCAAAGTTCACGTTTAACCATGTACCTATTTTGTAGTTTTGACCTCAATAGTTCTTCAAACTGCCCTATAAGTCTTGTAATCTCAGGTGCGAGTGCTGAGCCCCTCGTGTGGCAGCATGCCTACGACTCGGGGTCGATTCTTAGATCTGGCAAAACAACAGCCCGATAATTGGAATGACAGCATGTAACGCCTTTGGTCCAGCGCTTGTTCTCCACGCAGTCGTGTTGGCAGCCCCATCGGTCCATGATATTAGAAGACCAGAGAGTGTACCTATGTTTGCACACACATTATGCACTTTTTCCCGATATCTACGTATCTAATCAGTTAATCTGCTGTTGAGGACTAAATATTTATGATTACTTCAGTTTACAAGCCAGAATGATTGCAAGTCGAAATTTATGAATGAACTTAGTAAGTTCTGAATGAATCTTTGTTCATTATCTTAACAGCGTTTAGACAATAAGTGACAAATAGACTTCCTTAAATCTCAGACATATGTAGAATACAAACGCATATTAATATGTTTAATAATTAAGCTAAATGGCCAAGGTCTAGAGGTTTCGATAAACGGTAGCACAAAGAGTTTAACAGCATTAAATAAACTTCCTGATGAGTAGTTTGTCGGAAGCGACCAACCGACCGTGTTTGCACGTATTGTCTAGGAATATAACTAAATTGAGATATAATTGTCGCTTCCTAAGTTTTTCTACGTAGTGTTAATTATTTAAGTCCAAACATGTTTTGTTAATCGCAGATGATAATGACTTAATGATTTACTACGGATACAAGGAAAACATCTTGCTGAAATATAAAGCTTACTTATGACCCAATTCAAGAATAGTTGAGATGGCAGAAGCATGATTTTGGTTTTTTCTCAGTATTAGGAGAGGTTTTTGCTCTATCAGAGGATACATAAAACATAACTCATTTGGAAGAACCTAACTTGTGACTAATTCATTTTTCTGTTATTAGATTATTATACTTACATTCGGTGTACCTACAGTTATCTTCAGGTTATAATTCTTTTTAGTTTCCACTGTTTCCTAATTCAATCTATGTACCAAGTGCGTGCTTTCCAATAGTCTGGTTATTAGTTTACCTAAGGCTATCCTATTGTTGACCTTTCTTTTTTTGAGTGGAATGTCATCAAATATTTTCTTCACCACGTTCTGTTCCCTCAGTTGCTTTTTGTTTTTCAGGCAGGGCCCCGATGCCTCTTTGACACACAGTTGATCCTATATTTTTTATATATCTACATATATATTATCCTATTTTTTAGTTAAAGGCCTCTCTATTTTTTTAGAAAACGTATGCATGACATAAACATTATCAGTCGCGGATGTTTGAGCTGTTGCTACCACACGCTAAGTGAACTTAAAAGAGATGTAGGCAGATAACATGGTGATAATTGATATATCTCACAATCGTGCATTGTTATGCTATATTTGTATTCGTTGCTTCTGTTTGCAATGTATATTTGATTTACCAAATTCTTTATAATTTCTATTTATGATTTTTTATATTTGCATTAGTAATTATATTTCGCTGAAGTATTTGAGATCACGAGTGTTAGTTTAGTAATACCCATAAAAGTTATTATGAGTATGACTCTTATTCAAAATGATATTTCATGAAAGCTATCTGTTCATTTGATTTGACTTGATGCTTTATCTACTCAGAACTATTTTGTATTGTGTATATCGGTAACGTACTTCGTTTTTTTGGTTAATTGATTATCTCTCTTATTGTTTTGGTCTTCGTCTCTTTGTATAAGTATGTTCATCTACATGATTTTTTCAGGCTTTTTAGTATGATTTCGTCTATTTGTTCGTCTTGTAACTTCGTATGACTTTGTCTGTCTATACATGTGTCTTAGTATGTCTTTATGTCTTCGTCTATCTGTTTGTCTATGTCTCTTTCTATGACTCTGTCTATAGTTCTCTTTTCTCATATCATAACCTAACCTCTATCTTCTCATCTGATTCCAGGTGTACCACATGTGCGACGGGCTGGGTCGTCAATTTAGCTACAAGTGCCCCAACATGACGCTGTTCCAGCAACGCATGCTAATCTGCGACCATTGGTACATGGTCAACTGTTCCATGTCGGAGAGGGATTACACCGCTAACTTGCTTATAGGTGAGTTGTTGTTTCAACATTGGATATTTTAATTAAATTAACGATCACAAAACTCAATTGAGCAATTCTTTCTTTGAATAGGGTGATTATTACAGACATGTGAATTCCAAAGAGGTATACATTTTTTACAAGCTTTTTATTAACTTCCAATGTACATATGTAATAACTATGTATGTACGGCTCATATCTTGTAACTCAATTTTGAAGCAGATATTTTCAACTCATTGAGCTGAAATTTTGTAAAACATATGTATTATGTGAATCGCGTGACAAAGCAATATCATGGTAACATGAAGCTGATCTGATGATGGAGCTGGAAGGTGGCCATAGGAACTCCACCATAAAACTACACAACCCCATCGAGTTTGGGCTCGTTGGTTTCGTATTGACGAGTACTTTGATCCTATATGGTAACCAGGGCCTTATAATGGAGCTGGACGATGGCCATAAGAACTCAGTAATAAGCACAATAAAATAGCCCTATCGTGTTTGAGCTTTTTGGTATCATGTTTTTGGATCAAGACCATTATCTTGATTAATATTAATTATATAGGTTCGAGTTTAAACCGCGCTATAAAAGCTTGCTATGAAAAAAATGATTTTCATTGAAAACTTATTCACTTTGCACCAAGGTTTTAGATATATTAAAATTATCAGAATGATTCAAGTACCTACGCAGTAAATACAATTGATATTTTATATTTGACCAATCTTTCCACCAGTTGCTAAGTTACACCAATGAGCTTGATAGAACAAATGACACAATAGTAAAACATATTTTTAGCTTAAGGCTTTGGTTGATTTACACTTAAATTTGCCTTAAATCAAATTGTCAATCAAGACTTCTTTGTAGTCTTCGTCTATTCAACATTAACCTGCCAATGGTTTATAGCCCCATAAAATAACTCTATTATCGAAGTGTCGGTGTTATTATTCAAGCACATATGTTTATTGGTCTGTACAATAACAAGTTTCTAAATTAGATGACCAGATATTACATAATGGGCAGTTTATGTTGACTGCAGTATAGCAGCTGGGCCAAGGAGATGTTACTCTGAATTGATGCAAAAACCTTGATCTGCGTTGAATATGTGGGTTGTAGTGGTAAGTGGGCTGCAGAGTGATATACAGATGGCGACGTTAGACACCATCTTAAATGCATTGTTTGAAATTTTACACGAGTAACTAAACTTAGATGAATTAGTATGCTAGTTCTCAGTATAATTACCACTCTCCCTTTTCCAAATACGCCTGTTTCTTACTATTGCGGGTGAGTTCTTCCGGAAAGCAGTTAGTTTATCTCTCCATTTCGTCATGGGCATATTAATTTAAAATGTTACAAGATAATTAAAAAAAAAAAAACAATTTAAAAACAAGCTTTTAAAAAATGTCCGCCGTATAGTCTTCTCAACAAACGCTCTTTTTATTGATGGCCATATCATGGAAAAGCATAAAATATAACTAGACCGCCATGGGAGTCCGTCATATAAGATTTAGAATGACGTCACTGAGCTGACCTGTGGGTGCGGTAAGTAGACTATCAGGTAAAAAAAAAATATAATTTAAGATAAATTGTGTTTGGAAGAAAAACCAGCGTATCAGCAAATGAAAAAGTTGAGATAGCGATTTATAAAAATACTTAAAAAATCCAAACTAAACATGTCTGCAAAATTAGAAAAAAAATCAGCTCAATCGATTAGGGGACAAAAAATTAAGATTTCACTAAATAAAACATACATATAAATATTGCGTGTTTTTTAAAATATTCTACCTTAACAAAAACATTACATAACTGTTACAAATTAACGACTAACTTTGACACTCAAGAAACCTGACCATAACCTCATAAACAGACGCGCATCATTCAGAAAATATCACAGCTCCTGCACCTCGCCTTATTTAGACCTACCTATTGTACCTAATCATAGTCGAGTAGTAAAACGCCCACGCACCGTCAATCATTCCAAATTATATCCAATATCAAAATACATTCAAGCAAGGATCAAGACTTGCCATCAGAACAGACTGACTATGAATGGCGGTTAGTTTTTCGAACTGACAGATGTTCTAAATTCCAAACTGGTAGTGAATTTGAATACTATTCATCTTAATAGGAATAGATACATGTATTAGACTGGTTTAAGTATAGCTCTTGGTAGTTTGAAGGTCCTTTCAAATTGTATGTTGTGATTGTGAACGAATTAAAATGGTCAGCGAGCCTTGCTTAGAGAATCTGCTAAAATAATGTTGCATCAAGCGTAATTTTGTAGTGTGTATTTACCCTTTTTTGAGTGGAAAATCATCTAATAACTTCTTCAGCCCCGGGTGGAGCGAAACGGAGTGTCAGACTTTTACAGACTAAATCCCACCCTTGTTCCTCTCGATAATCTTTGCGTTCCAGTGCCGACGTGACTCTTTCGAATTCTGCAGACCTTTTACCTCCGTCATTCTCTAAATAGGTATTGTTATTATTGTGTTTAAATTTTAAGTTTAGATACCTATTGTTACAACATTATATAGGTATATTTTGTCTTACTGTAGGTATATTGAGATATCTATATCTTTACTGTGTCTATAGTGACAAACATTTTACGGTATTCAGTAAATAGAAAATCATCATCATCTTCCTGCCCTTGTCCCGTCTTATTTAGGATCGGCGCCACACGTTTTTTTCTTCCATTCTATCCTGTCAACCGTCATGCTATCACTAACTTCCTTTTCTTTCATATCACTGTTCACACAATCCATCCATCTTTTCTTTGGCCTCCCTCTCCCTCTCCACCCAACCACATGTATACTCATAACTCTTTTAGTAACATGCGTAAATAGAAAATGCTTCCGATAAATCATTTTTTTAGGATTGTGGCCTTTAGAACTGGGAAGGATTTTGTTCAAAGATCATTATTAAAGTAGTTTGCTGTTCTTGGGTGGTAATGATATCTAGATAAGTTTACAATTATCTTTAAGCAACGTTATTTACAAAGTTAATTTTCTTGAAGGCTCTGATGTCCGCTTAATTATATATTTTTAACTTAATTCATTATGTCTATGAACTTGACGCGTGATTGATACAAAACTAATTGCTGACTTGATTATAGACTTCATATAGTGCAGGTGAGTTGAAGCTATTTTGCATATAAATTAATTTTAATGCGAGGATGAGGTAGAAAATCACTTGCAGTCCACTTACTTTAGATCTTGTTGCATCTTTGTTTTAGGGGTCAATGTATCATGAAATTTAATAAATATACAAATCAATAATAATTTACAGTTATCTGCAATATTTATCATAGTTTTCAAGTTCAAAATCAACTGCTTTATTAATTAAAATAATTTGCTAAAATAAATCATGTAAAAAATATTCTAAATCGTGAGCAACTACGCCCATCAATTAATTTCAAGACTCAACGAATAGATAATGTTTTGAAGAAATTCGACTGCTTTTTTATCATGAGTTTGAAGACTTAAAATACAATGGTTTCTTCTAGACTAAACTACTAGCTTGTGCCTAAAATGATAATTGTGCAACTGCGAATCTTTAAGATGTTTGGACATATCATCCGCAATTAAAGCTTTTTGGAACGTTTAGTGGTACAGGGAAGAGTAAAGACCCAACGTTCTCACAGCCAATAGCAGATATTTATTCTGTAAGAAGGATTTATAAAACAGTTTTACACGTCAATGTTTTTCGTCAGTTTAAACTAGATGAGACCGGTGTTTCCTAGCTAACTACCATGAGAAGAAACATCGAAAAAAACTCAGGGATAAAAGTTTCTTTTAAAGTCCATACAGCAAATATGTAATGGTACCGTAGTGGTGGCTCGCCGTTCGACCGTCCGGTAACCGTTCGGATCGAGCCCAAGTCGTCGACGGCGCGTATTGTTCCACGCGCGCCTCAGTGAGATGTCAGCAAATCGTAGGGGCCCAGCAGGGTCGAAGCCTACTGGGGCCACGAATAGTGTGAAAGCGAAGCCCGGGGTCCCGAGATGAAGGCAAAGAAGGAATAGGAGTGGGTTTTTAGTCAGTAAAAGTCTGACATTATCTCCCGCTCCGCCCAAGAGCAGGATTTGTCATTAGATGATTTTCCCAACTAAAAAAAAGAAAATATGTTATGGTCAAATCGCATGAGAACCATGCAGATTAGTGTCTGAGAAGGTCTTTTGTGGATAGAAATATAAAAAAGATGGACAGACCTCATCATATCATCTTCGAAGTTTTCCGTTATTGAATGTACACGCAGTGCCCCTAAAAGAAAGAGATGGAGAAGTCTCTCAAAAGCCGCAACCAACTTACCAGACAATCCTTGACTACGACCATTCCGCCAGCAGTGTACGACTGTGAAGAAGAATGATAACAGCGACACAAGTCGAACTCCAAGGTTAAGTAACGCTTACCGAGATCCATCTTAACATGCTGAGATTCCTCCGTAGCTCAGAAAGCACGTTAAGTTTTAATAATAATAATGGGATCGGTCTATTATTACTGACCGGACTATTGTAGCCAATAAGTTGGATATAGTTGTGAAAGATAAATTACCGCGCCGCGCAATGATAGTCGATGCTACCATTCCACATAAAGAGAATCTCGTTAAAGCTGAGAAAGAGAAAGAAATGAAATATCTTGACTTAGCACACGAGGTTGTCGGCTTGTGGAATATGAACTCGGCTGTCATTGTGCCGATTATCGTGACCGCCAATGGCCTTACAGACAAAAGCTTCGACGACCATCTGTCGAAGCTACAGAAGGCCTGACCGCCGGTAGCTTGGACCCTGTTCCCGATACCGGCGGAATACTATTTTTACATAAATATTTTTTTTAAGAAATATTTAAAAATGTAAACATTAGGTGAAGAAAACAACTAAAGGAAATAATAATAATAAATTTCATGTCATTTGTAGATCTTTGAAAGACATTACAAATAGTCAGAAGCTAGAAAATTTGACTTTAGTCCAGCCATGCCTATCTAGCCTACACAACCTAATTACTAGGTCGTGTAGGCTAGATAGGCATTCACTCCTTCATAAATTTATGAGGAAGAGTAGTCGATGCTTGAGGAAGGCTAACCTATTGATCGCGGTCTTCGACTAAATGATGACGATGAACATGAATAGTAAGAATCACAAAATAGATTACTTGTTGCCACATACCTACATAAACTCTACTCCCTTTTATTCTCGCCTCTTTCTCTTATTCCCCCCTCCTTGCGTCGTTTCTCATCAATGCTTAGGGTCGTGACCTCGACGAATAACTTTGTTGTGGACAATATTTCTCCATGTTGTCCTATCTTCGGCGACGTGGATGGCGTCGTAGATTGTGGTCTCTAATGTGGAGTGGAAGTGGTCGACCAACGTATCGGCCTCCTACCACTGGGTCTTTCCCGTCAGCAATAGCTTTACTAATAAACAAGCAACACCTCTTTCATTTCTGTCCAGTACCTACATAAGTATATCTTTGAATTTTTGTTTATCCAGCATAGTTTGATTTTAAATTAATTGTGATTTAGTTTTATTTTGTTTTTTAATTGTATTTATGCCAATGTGTTTCTTTTTCTTTTTAAGTTTTTTTTTTTATTTATGGATTGACATTGAAGTTTTGTTTATTAATTCTAATTTCATTTTTTTTTCTCTTTCTTCTTGCAATTGTTATTTTGGTTATATTCGTAGTTTTTTTTTTTATTTATTTATTATTTCTGTATACTTTTGAATTTCTTCCTGCATATTCTCTGTAGGTATATTGTACTGTATCACATGGAACTTTTAATCAGTCTATACCTACTGCTAATTAGTTTTGGGCCACCAAGATACAGGCTGTGACTAGTTTGGGGCCCACATCCACCTCTGTTGTGTTTTCTATTTATTTTCTTCATATTTGTATAAGTACTTTTTTTTTATTCAAACGTGTGTGTGCTAATAAATAAATTATTATTAAATTATTATTATTAATTTTATCATGTGTGTCCAGTACTTGTCGTACCTAAAGGAACCAATTTCGCTATTTCGATGGCTGTACAGTCATACTATGTAACTTGATAAGAGCGGGTTTTCGAGTAAGTGTATTGAAAAAATATTATAAGTTCTGAGTTTTTTATTTAGCTTTTTAAAATAGGTAAGTAGGTACGTTTTCTTTGAGAAAAACCTCAGAGCAGTTTTTTATAGTTGATTCTCGTTTTTTGTCCTCTCCTGTTCTCATTATTTGGCGTCAGCCCCCCTAGCCAAGTTACAATCGTATCGTTCACGCCAAACGCTTCAAGTAGGCCACGCCTCCAATTCCTTTGTTCGGACCACGTGACTGAGCGTTGAGATGACGTCAGAACAAAGGAATCGGAGTCGTGGCCTACTCGAAGCGTTCAGCGCGAACGATACGATTGTAACTTGGCTAGGGAGGCAGGGTCTATTCACTAAGCGGCACAGAATCTAGAGTTGTATTGTTGTTGTAAATTTGGCAATTGGGCTTTTTTGAGGTCTCTCTTGATTCTCGACCACCAGGTTAATGACGGGCGACTTGCACCTCTCTTTTGTTCTGGGAAGTTTCGGTCCTTGCTTCTCCTCCTAAGAGTTTCTATAGTTAATTGTCCCAGGTTGAATCTTGTAAAAAGTATTAATTTCACGCATGTGTCCTTCTTAAAGTGGTATTCTAGTCCTATCTGTATTAGAAAGACTTGTGTTAGCTACCTTAAACTTAGTAACTCAATTTGGGAATTGAACTGTTTTCATAGGTAAGTTTGTACGGAAACGCGAACTCGATTCGCACTTGCCCGGTTTTGTTTATATATATTTTCAGTTACTTATTATCTACGAGTTAAAATAGAATCACTCTATTAAATATAAATACATCACTAATGCATAGCCTCGCTCGGTCATTTCCGTCGTTGTTCGTACATGGACGATCCGATTAGGTACCCACGTAGTTTCTACTATCGAAATTGAATTTAATTATATCATAATGTATTGTTGATTATTTTCAATTCTTAGTACCAGAATATAATTATGAATTGATTATGATGATAGAACTTTATCCGTTGGTATTAAAACCTCAGCTAAGAGCATGTTAGCAGCATTTTCATTCATGACTGCTAATTTAATTCGAAACAAATGAGTTATAATACCTATTTCAATTTTGCAATAATATTAAGGCACTTCACCATTCAGACACAGAAAACCATGTACCTACTAATCTGAGGTACAGTGAAATTTGATGAACATTAAGTTACTACACACTCGTTTCATTGACCGGTAATTAAAAAAAAAAACTGGTAGTGTAGAAGGTCTCTCCGTGACGTCACCCGTGGTAGTGAAAAGAACAGAAGTTAGATGATGAAGAAAATTAGATGGAAGATATAACAGTAGGCGCAGTCCAGCACAGCCAAGTCCGCTTGGACGAAGGCGGCGGAAGCTATCCTCTAATCCAAAAAGAGAAGTATTCGAACAACTGAACTAGTGAGGTCCAGTGAGGCTATTCCAACTAGGACGTAGTCCACCGATGCAACACTAGTTGAGTCACACAAAATTTAAAACTATAGGGGAGGTCATTAACTCACGGAAAATCTTAACACCGCGATTCAGAAATACGACGTCACGCGAGAGCGCCATCTAGTGTCGAGTAGCAAAAGTAGCGGTGTGGGTAGTTTGGAAAAAGGTTTGTTACAGTAGCCAATTTATTCACCGCAGTCTCGTATCAATTTACTTCCATATAATTTAGGTGTCTTCAAGGTTAGAGTGAATAGGCTCTTAATCACCTAGTACACTAGAACTGCTTACCATTAGGTGGGATTACAGTCAAGAACTAATTTATATCAAATTGTTCTAATATGTTTAGAACAAATATCAAAATCTGTCGGCTAAACCAAGATAAAAAAATCAAGCAAACTTGATATCCTTAACCCAACTGAAAACCACAAAACCTAACATTAAACAATAATAAACAGTTTTCAAGTTGCCTGCGGTCACCGGTGGCAGACAGCAACCACAAACAATGACCATTTAGCGGACTCATTGTACTTGTTACTTTAACAGTTATTGTTTTTTTTATAATCATTATAATTATATCTGCTACTTTGCGCTTTGTACGATGCAGCTTGATGTTGTTAGGTAAGTTTTTTTCTGGGAGTGAGACTGCGCTCCAGCAAACAAGCTGAGCCGTAAATCTCTGTTGTAATTAGTAAACAGTCTTCCATGTTTTTTTTGCATTATGGGTCGATCAGAAGCCTGAAAGTTCAAACCAGTCTCTCCAATCGGTCTTACTGTTAAGTTGTCAGATAGGGAGTCCCTACATCCAACCTTATCTACTGGCTCCTTACTCCATAGGTTGTCTAACAATGTTTTACTATTTATTTTGCTGTGGCTCTGGTGACCAGTACCACAGGTTTTTCTCGAAAACTGGTTTCAGGTACCAGACTCTTACAATAGTAGAATAACATTGTAAATTGTCAAGAAAACTAATTGTGAAGAGAAAATAAATGAATGAATTAATTAAGTTTAATAATTAGAAAACAGTAAGGCAGACAGTTGTGAAAGGCCTGTCTATGTCTAGAATTGGAGGTTTTCGGTTTGAATTTTAAAAATGGTGCATTGTAAATAGTTGTTGATAGTTATGTAGTAATTTTAATACAGCCATTTTCACCTTGTTTCCAGGTCAACGCGACAAGCCGTTCGTGTCAGACGACGAGATGCGCCTGCGCACGCCACGCCCCGACATCCTCTCCGCGCCTCCGTACAACCCCTACTACGATATACTGAGGGAAGCTGAGACGAAGGTATAGACTATATAGACTTAATCTATCTAACGACGTGTCGGTGGCAGTAGTTACTTTATACTGCGACAAAAATAAGTCGACACCGCCTTGCATAGATATATAGTACATTATGATGCAAGCGGAGAAAGTTTGTCATTGCATCCGAGGTGGAATTCGTCCGAGCCGTAGGCGAGGATGTTATGGAGCCGAGAGCTGCAGTGACAAATTTCCACGTGTATCAAACGATTTTTTTCAATGCACATGAAGATATAAATAAACGAAGGTTGACGTGCGACACGTATGGGTCGCTTAGCGCCCAGCCTGATACGATAAATGTAATAAATTGTGGCAGGAGTGAGCTTGCGCACTTTTCCGCACTAGTGTGAAAAACAGTAAATTGCGTTCTAAAACGCGGTAGGGACATGAATGGGTTTTCGAGTAAGTGTATTGAAAAACGTTTGTCGGATTAATGCAGGTCAACTGTAGCTAGTATTAAGGTACCTATGTATATGTTTTATTATCATAGGTAGATCTATGGCCGTAACTTAAATGACTAGTGTCATAATCATAGCTCATAATAAAACACTCATATTTCCGTGTAGTGATTGCTTGGTCTCCGCGACCACTGTGACCCGTAGCTTCACAAAAAATGTAACTAGGTTCACACGTTCGAGTTTATGAAATGTCCAAATAAATTACACTTTTTATTTCGTCATCAGTTGTAAGAAGTAACAGTTTAGAACTAATACTTAACTATATTTGTAAGACTTCATCAATTTGTTGGCCGGACTTATTAAAAGATTTTCCCATGTGGGAAATTATTCAAAAACTTCTCCCGCTCTGGGATGAATCGGGAGAAGTTAATTCGGTCAGACTTTTACTGAATAAAGCCCAACCGTGATCCTTCAATTGACTTTTGCGCACCTGGCCCACGCTAACTCTTTCGAACATTTCCGGACCCTTCAGTTTTGCTAACATATCTTTGAGGCGCGCATGATACACTACGCGTCTCAAATATATGTTTTCTTTCTTTCTTTCTTTACACGGGAATTTACGAGGCGGCCAGAATTTGAGTTAGCCGTTGCTTGTCGTTCGCAAACCAGCGCTTACGGTAGCCGGGAATCGCCCTACGAGTCTCGACGCTCCGGGCGTCTCCTGTGGCAGCAGCTGAAGCTTGAGGATGTCCCCACCCTCACGGTTTCGACCATCTCCATCGCTCGCATTACTGCTTCGCAGAAGCTCATCGCTCGCCATTCCCTCTCGCTCTAGGCCATGGTTTAAACCAGGTCCAGACGAGTGAGGTCATCGCCGTCGATCGCTTCCACGAGGACACGGCCGTACTTCACCCAAGCGTGGCCAACTTCCACTTTATGCTCCACCGTATCCTGCGAGCGCCAAGACTTTGGTCCTAAGACCAAAGTAACACGGCTTCATTGTAACTTAAAAATAAATAAACTGACATTCAAGATAAAACCTTACTTCCTGATGGGTAGCTACTGATTAGAAAATAATTGATTAAGTGGCTAAATTAGATTTAATAATGTTTGGAAAAGTAACGTAAAGTAAATTAAACATACTTATTGTTCGTGTTTATTTCCTTATGATGATTAAGGTCATACCTGCCTACTTAAGGTTTAATTAGGTGGTTAATTCGTGCGTAAGCTGATGCGATCCATTCACTTCACTTCCTTCGTAGACCATAAGTGTGATGAAATCATTATAAATATTATGTTCCTTTATACGCCTACTAGCTTCTGCCAGCGGCTTCGCCTGCCAAAAAGTAGGTTTCTCCATACAAACTTTAGACCTTTCATCCCTTTAGGGCTGAATTTTGGAAAATCCTCTCTTAGTGCTCGCCTATGTCATAAAAGGAAGGTTTGTGCAAAATTTCACGCAGTCCCAGTAGTTTTGGCTATGAGTTGATATGTCAGTCAGTCAGTTTCTCCTTTTATATATATAGATTTACGCTGACTACAATCTTCCTAACTACAAAGAGTTGATTAATCATTCTAACTCATTCATGTTTCCATTCCAGTTCCCCGTTCATCCTGGCAACAGCATCGTCGGCGTAGCTGACTCCATATCTGACGTCGACAACAACGACCTGGACAGCGGCAAGCAGAACTACAGGCCCCCCACCGGCTGGTCCACCGGCCGCAAGTTCCGCAGCAGGGCCAAAGCTAACGTCAACTCCAACATCAACTTTGGCTCTACCAGAAACACTGACTACCTTGATGAAGCTGCCTCTCAGCAACCCGATGCGAGCTTTAGACCAACACCCAGCACCAACTTCACCCAAAACAATCCAAGACCAAGCGTCACTCCACCATCCATTGAGCTTATCCCGCCTGCAGCTCCGACACAAGCAACAAGAGTTGAAGATTCGAGCGTTGAACCTTCTGCAGATCCTGTCTTCAAATTCATCAAACGCTTTGATCCAACATCCCCTGATGTGCACCAAACTGCGATGTCTAAATCTGAAATTATTGATCTGAATGGCCAGTTACCAGCTGGACCAGCTAATTCGGAGGAAGACAGAACTCCTAGGAAACATAAAAATTTCGGTAATAGCTTTAATACCTTCCAAACAGATAACGACAAGTCATTCTCTGAAGGCACGAGGTTTGACTCTGTCAACACCAAACCCAAAGCAGCTACCGGAACACCTCTAACAAGTGGAAATGACAATGGGATACCCGAACCTGAAAAAGTTCTATTACCTCCTAAAGTTGACTCTGCCGCGATCCCATCAACCACAGTCGGTCCTCCAATTTACTACGAATGGAAGTGGGCAGTCCCTGCTTTTGACCTGATACCTCCAAAGGAAGGCAACAGAACGAATAGTACGAATAACGTGCATCAGACGAGATCGATACAGGGGAAGAGTCCCTTCAGCAGTGTGACGAGACCTGAACCAAAGACGACTACTCCTGAACCGAGTAACACGGAGTACAATATCAGTTCGTACTTCATCCCTGATTATGTGTTTCCTTTAGATAAGGCACATCCAGGCTATGAGAGTGATAACGCTGAAACGTCATTTCAAGTCAGGGTAGCAAGACCTGGGAGGCAGAGCTTTGGGGAAAACCCTAAATGCCCTCAATGCCACCCAGCTTACTTAAAAGAGGGTACTTGTGAACCCTGCATCGTCAAACGGTAACGAATTACACATAGTCTTTATTTTAAGTCCGTTAAAGTATGTCACCGAAGAAATATAGATATATATGTTGCTCGTTCTGTTTTGTTGACTTATTTACCTACAATAGGGGAAATGAATTTTAAATTTACATATTTTTTATTTCTTCTTACAATTTAGTAAGTTATTAACTCTGTTATAATGTAGTTGTAAAAGCCATATTATTACAAAATACTACGGAAATTACCGAGGTAGATGACAAGGATTTATCCTAAATAATTTTTTGTAAAGATAAGTAAATATATTTACCTACCATCATGTGTTATAAAATAGTTATGAATATTTTACATGAATAACCAAAACTTTATTTTAGATTTTAAATTATTTCATTCCACGCTTGTTACTATGTTAACTTAAATCAATTCACTGTAGACCTAATAAATCATATAAATAGGTACCGACTACATATCTGTTTAGATATTGGGTTTGTTTTCAGTGTTATTTAGTTCAAGTCAGGATAATAAATATTGCAATTGTGCTAATCCAATAAATAAATGCAAGTGTTAATACTACAGGTATCTTTTTCTATTTCATTGTCAATTTCACTTTTTTGCTTAAAAAAAAAATAAATAAGTAATCATAATTTATTTATCCTAATTGTTTACGTAAGTATATAGAGAAGAAAACCTATTTATTATTCATGTGTGTTTATTACAAAATTATTTTGTGTCTGTTTGTCTGTCTGTTGGTTGGAAGTCAAAACTGATTTACAAATAAATATTTCCCGACCGATCCTATATCTACCTAATAATTTTTAACTAGGTATTACAAACCTCCATACATACCTACCTATTATACAATATACATAGTTACCATAATCATAAAACTGTAAAAACTAGCTTAAAAGTTATGTATAAATACTTAATCAATAAGTAGTTGTAGACTAGATAATATTTATATTTTTATACATGTGCCTATACATACTTAATTAAGCCTCTTAGTTTTGTATTAATAAAATGAATATAATTAATTAAAACTGGGTTGTTTGTTTTATTTATTAGAACTAGGCATAGGTTTTAAACCTATCATGCAAATTTCACTCTTCTAACACAATATAACCAATTTATAAGGGGCGATTGTACCTAGTGTTCAAATACTCCCCTAGCCAAGTTACGTACGTTTCGTTTGCGTCAAACGCCTCGAGTAGGCCACACCTCCGATTCCTTTGTTTTGACGTCATCTCAACGCTCAGTCACGTGGTAAGAACAAAGGAATCGGGGGCGTGGCCTTCTCGAGGCGTTCGACGCAAACAAAACGATCGTAACTTGGCTAGGGGGGCTGCTCACTCCTTTGGGTGCAGCACGACCGTTTTTAGTAATTCATACATTCAGTACCGTTTTCAAATGGATGCCCTGCATGCAATTTTAACGATACGAATGTAAAAAAAAACTGTGGTGTAGACTCATTACGTGGATTCAAAGTAAAAAATATTTAGTTTATAAATCTCGTTTGTTACAACTATAATACGGTGGGTATTACACCCACCGTATTATAGTGTAACGCAACACTATTCAGCTATACTACAGCTAACTAGTGTTGCGTTTTTAGATATTATGTGTTTAAATTTAGTGAAGTGCAGTTTTGGGAATATATTATTTTTTGTAAAAGGGGGGGAATAATGTAGGGATACATTGAATGATATGAAATATGATCGCGTGACGTATGCAAGATGTATGAGGTATGCATGTGTTTATAGAGACGGTTGCGTTCCGTCGAGTAAGTTTTTAACAGTCGTGACTATACGGACCTACTGGAACTACGTCTTTTTATTTACTCGCTCCAATACATATATTCCTAAATATAGTTGTAACAAACGAGATAAACTAAATATTTTTTATTATAAAATAAGGTAAAAGTAGCTTAACATTAATTGTTCTTAACATTTGCTTTCGATAAAACGAATTTATAAAATCAAAAACTCGAAAACATTTAAAATGTTATCAAAAAAAGTTAGAGTATGATAGATCTTGAGATGAGAATGCTTGAGAAAAGATGATAGACTGCGGTGGAATATTGTGGAATAATATTGATAATTTATATATTACTCCTACGAGCTTGGGAACTACAACCATTAAAATTGAGAACCATCAAAGTCATCTCGTATATCCTATCAATGTAACCTCGGTTAACTTAGTGTTCATGTAGAACAAAATGGCGACCATTACTAAAAATTCAAACGTGCTTTTGTCAAGAAACGTTTATTTAAAACAATGAAACACTAATACAAACCAAATAGTTATACACTTGTACCATTGAAGTTATTCAGACAACTTTTTTACACCTTTTGAACACAAAACTTCAAACTTTTTAACAAACAATTTAATTTGGTTCTGACAACAATTGCTCGTTGATGTTTCGTCTAAATAAGTATAGCCAATCTGTCAGTCTGGCCATTGAAACAAGAAAATTTTTGCCGGCCTGTGAAATTAATTATACTGAAGTATAATTAATTTTGACTGGCCTGTTGGTGTAGTGGTTAGTGGCCCTGACTGCTATGCCGGAGGTCGTGGGTTCGTTTGTTCTGTGTCTGGTTGTAATTTATCTATAATATGTATGTATTTAGAAATATTTAGGTATGTTTATCAGTTGTCTAATACTCATAACACAAGCTCTGCTTAGCTTGGGACTAGACGGCGTTGTGTGATAGTTGTGTGAATATTATTATTATATATTATTAGTATCACGCATTAAATCCGAAAAAACGTAGCAAGTTTTGCTAGGTATCATCAAATTTCACCTTGGCTCCTGCTTTTCAGAATGTATGCCTGGAGTGCACCGACCGCTTTCAGCTTTTGGGACTTGAAATTTCAGACCACAATTTTGGGCGGTTCATTGAGTCCAAAGCCAAAGTAGCTGCTAGGAAACTTGGCGTTCTTGCAAAGGTCCGACGGTACTTTACACCGGGACAGATTCTAAGTTATACAAAGCACAGGTCCGATCGTGTGTGGAGTACTGCAGTCACATAAATGGGCTGGTGCTGCAAAATGCCATCTAGCAGCTTTGGACTCAGTGGAAAGGCGTGCGAAGAGGCTAATTGGGGACCCAGATCTGGTTAAGTCCAATCTACAAAGCCTCGAACACAGGCGCAGGGTAGCCAGCCTTTCGGTACTTTACAGGTTGCATTTTGGAGTGTGTGCACATTGCATGATTCGATTCCGCCATCTCCTTTTACACAACGCGATATACGGCGGGTATCCACCCCTACGTTGTTGAAACTTCAACGGTCCGGACTAAGCGTTTCGCTTCGTCGTTTATACCGCGTAAATCGAAGGACTGGAACAATTTGCCTGCTGCGGACTTTACGTCCAACTATAATTTAGGTGTCTTCAAAGCTAGAGTGAATAAGCTCTTAATAAACTAGTGCGCCTTACCATCAATGATTGCATCACTGCTTACCATCAAGTGGGATCGCAGTCAAGCACTGGTTTATATCAATTTAAAAAAAAAAAACTTACCCCAGCTGTCAAAGTAACCTCGTTTTACCAGTATCTACCAAATTAGTAGAATTTGGTACCAAATATTATTTATTTTTTATAATATGGAATAATATTAGTCTATCTGCCTTTCTTTTAGTAACATTATTTTTTAATTGATGACGGTCACATGTTTGGATCGTACTCGTAGCGCTATCTATTACAAAATTAACTAAACCTTTACACACTTACTATATTGCTAGATGTCGCTGCAATCCCATCTATCGAATCCTAGTACATGTAAAATCTTATTATTTTGTGGAAATGAAAAAAATATTAGGGAATGTAATAAAACCAAAATATTGATTTGATTTTTGTGAAAAATGTTTCATTAAAACATTTTTCTGCATAAAACAAATCGGACATGTCAAATATGTCATATAAATTTTTCGCTCAAAATGGCGTCCAAAGTGTCATATGTGGAATACGAGTGAGCGTGCTAAAAATGTTTTAGTCATAAATTCCTTTTATATTTTAAGCTAGACGTATATTATAGTAAATATCTATTCAGCAGAGATAGTTGTGTGATATTTAATTAAAATTATATTCAAAAGCTGTTTTTCTACGTTCGGTACTTGTAAATTGTTTCGCAATGAGTAAAGCAAACCCCCTGGCTGGGTTGTTGGCAAATTATGGTGATTCTGATGAAGACTCTGATGATGGAGTGCGTGCTCCACCTTTACCACCTGGACCTGATAGTAGGAAGGGACTGACTGCGCCATTACCCGGACAAACTTATCCACATGTAATTGCAACGGAAAATGCATCTGGTGCCGTACATCCAGCGCCAATACCCCATTGCCGTAAGTCATTTTCAATATCATCGCTTATAGAAGGCATAATCGAAGTAATTACTTACCCATTACTTTGATATACTACCTACAGTTTATTATCCTTGACAGTTAGTTACAAGGAAAAATCAGAATTCAATTTATTGTTTTTCTAAAGGCAATTATAAACAATCAACTAGCAATTAGTTATTCCTGTGCATGGTATTTTATTGTGTAACTTTTATATTAACTTAGATGTTCAAATAATGTGTCATGTATCTAATGAGTGTATTTCACACATTTTTGCCAACTGTGTGTATTTTATTTCTTTTATTAGTTGTTGATTTAAAACTTCATAATATAACCAACACAAGCTTTAAAACAATGTTTTGTTACAGTACAGTTGAATATTGCGTTTGCTAAATAGGTTAAAGATACCAACATCATTTAGTGTAAATGAAAACTAATTCTCATGGCCCAGACAATTCTTATCTTCATAACATTTTTTTTAATGATATAAACTAGTAGTTAATTACTTGTAATTAACCATGATTGCCTTTCACTATTGTCTATTCAGAAAGTGCAAGGCAATAGAGAATATGATATTTTTTTTGTGCTGAATAAAATATGTATTACCTCTGAACTCATTTTGCTTTCCAATCAATTTTGCTTTTGTTTTCATGGTTATTATTTGATTTTTGTATGTTTACATTGATAAACTGAGTAAATAACAATTAGTTTGTTCAAGAAATATACTTGAATAAACTAATTGTTATTTACCCAGTTCTCCACAGACACGGTGTTGGGAGCGTCTTATTATTGGTTAACTGTAAATCTCTTGCTTTAAACTTAATCAATGTAACATTTTTACAGCTTGGTCAGCATGTTACGATGAGTCAAGTGGCTTCACATATTACTGGAACCAGCAAACCAATGCTGTGACTTGGGAAGCACCACCGGAATATCTACTAGCTCTTAAGTTAGCTCAGCAGCAGCTGCATTTAGCAGGTAAATATTATTTTATTTGTTGCTAATACCTTCAATCTAAATAAGTATTACTATCCTCTACTAATATGTATTGGTAGACCTAGTCATGTTTTAAATTCTTTGATTCTATGTTTTGCAAAGCTGTGTTTTATAACAGAAGTTACCTAAAAAGACTAAAAAGGAATGACTTTCAACTGAGTTGGTAGATAGCTCACTGGAGTTACAGTCACCCTGCCACCAATTCAAAGTCCAACACTCCTGCCAGAAGTAGTGTAACTAATTGCAGATTAAGGAACACGAAAAAAATTACATATATTTACGCAAACACTTGTGCCATCATTTATATTTATAAATAGGCTATAATTTACACGTTTTTATAATCGTCTTGGTCTTGCCCCATGTTACTCGAGTTCAACACAACACATTTTTTCTTCCATTTGGTCGACCTTCACTATCATTCAGTTGTTATGCTATCAGTCCCATCAACAACAATCCCATTTAACTTTATGTTCAGGTACAGCAGAAGTATCAGCAGAAGAATGGCAGCTGTACCAGCAGGCTCTAGCAGAGAAACAGAACACCCAGAATAACAAAGCCATTACCAAGTCTTCCACTAAGACTGTCAAGAAGACTGATCGGACCAGCAATGGCTCTAAAGAGAAGAGTAGCAAGTCCGGTAAGAAACGAGGACTTAGTGATGATGAAGATGAGTAAGTATTATTGATGTCATATTATTATTCAGCTTTAAATGTAACAGATGTTTTGTAATACATAAAAAGAGTGTCCAAGGAGTTTCTTGCACATTCTTCTTCATAGAGACATACACTTTGGAATGTGCAATTAGCACCATTTTGCTGACTGACTGCTTTGACAGTCAATAAGTACCTGTAAATGGTTTATTTGAAAAAATGCTTTGATGGCAAACTATTATCAAAAGACGGTATATGTCATCCTTGGTATATACAGACTAGAATGTACTACCAAAGAGGATTTGTTCATTGCAAGCTCTTGAGAAGAAAACTCTAGGCAAAATGATAACTTGTCTCATTAATTTCTGAAGGTTTTGACCATCCGCACCTTATTTGTTGACCTTAGTAAACAGCGAAATAGCTAGCTGTGTCAATAATTTGACTTGCTTATAAGGAACGTTTTAGCTTCTCATTGCGGCGTTGCCTACGTGAGAGATGGTTTGTCCATACAAACTTTGGACCCAGGGACATGAATTTTGGAAAATCCACTCTTAGTTCTCGCTTTCATCATAAAAGAAAACCTTGTGCAAAATTTCACACTCCTAGATCAAGTAGTTTTGGCTGTCTGTTGTGTTATGTCAGTCAGTTCTCCATTTATATGTATTATTTCATATTATGGCAAACTAGAGGAAATACTTACTTTTATATAGATACTTTTTTTTATTCATGGTAGCTAATTTCAGTTGTTACCTTGTATTTTTTTATTTGTTACCTTGTTTTTAAACAAGTACTCTCTTCTTACAGAAAAATTGAACTGATCACATCATATCACAATTCTGATTCTGAATCTAACGATGAATCGGAAACCCCAACTAAACCATCGGCACCACCGCTACCAAAAACTCCAGCTAGACCAACTGCCCTCCACAAGAAACCTAAAACTAAACCCTTGGAGTATGGACCTGCTTTACCTCCCAACCTCAACTACAATGTGCCAATTGGACCTGAACTACCTCCTCGGTTAATGAATAATGGACCTAAATCTCCTGTTCATAAGATTGATAATGATTCGAGAAAAGAGGTATGTGTGATAGAAAATATTAAATAGTCTAATAGTTTTCATTTTTATTAGTTACTAACAACTCGCCCCAGCTTTGCATGGGTGCAATGCTGATACCACCGCAACAGCTATGTCCCTGCATTTTAAATCTTAAATATCTTTAAAAACATTCATTTAAATTACATGCAGTAAAGGGCAATATTGATCTATATTAAATCACCATATTTAAGGCACTTAATTGGGTAAGGATTAATGGATTAATGCTTTATTGCTTTAAATCGCTTCGTAAATGAGCTATTATTTCTCATAAAAAGTAACGGATGAAAAATGGTTATTGTGGGTTATCCCTATGAGATAGACATATGCCGTCGCGGACTTTTTTTGTAGACATTTTTAAGGCGTACAATACTGTAGTACATTATTTTGATTTATCTCGTAGGGTTCAGCCAGCGTTTGAAATGTAAGCGCAAAAAAATGTGTTTATTTACGATATTACATTAGAAACTTCTAAAATTACCAGTGTTTCTTTACTATATTATGCATATGTGTCATACATATAAACCTTCCTCTTGAATCACTCTATCTATTAAATAAACCGCATCTAAATATGTTCCGTAATTTTAAAGATCTAAGCGTACATGGGGACAGACAGCGGAATGTGACTTTGTTTTATACTATGTAGTGACAAGTTCAGACTTCTAATTATGGGGTTTACAAACTAAGTGTTATATGCAAAAAAGTTCCCCACTGCATCTGTCTGTCAGATCTCTCAACTCAAAAGCTTGTTTATTGGTTACCTTTTTTTTTCATTATATATCTACATTGTGCTCACACAATAGAAGCAACAAGAAATATGTAACGAAGATTATAATGTAACTCATAATGTGATTTATAAGTGGCCATGGAGTTTCTTGCATGTTATTCTCCATAGATATCAATACTGTGGAGCATGTAATTTAACTTAATTTTTTTTTGACTGACCAACATTTTGACAATTCAAAAGTGCCTGTAAATGGTCTATTTGAAATAAACGTTTTTGAGTTCTTCTGAACAGATTTACAAGCGATTTTTACCATTAAACAGAGTGATTTATGAGAAAGGTTTAGATGTATATTATACTAGCTTCTGCCAGCGGCTTCGCCCGCGTGAAAATCGGTTTCTCCCTTAGATGTCTACACCTTATAAGGAACCTATCTGCCAAATTTTAAGTTTGTAGGTGTTATAGTTTTTGATATTTCGTGATTAATCAATGAGCGGTAGTTTGCTTTTATACATATAGATTCGATAACACTACACTAGTGCGAAACTGGGGTGAGTTTCTAGTTAAAAAAAAGAAAAAATAGTGCCTATGATGATATCCTGCATCTGACAAATGCTAAAGAATAACTTTTCAATTGCATGAGAAATTTCTTTTAAATATCTTTACAAAACGAATTGTTCTATAGTTACACAACCATTTGAAATAATCCATCGCAATATTTTATCGGATAGATGATTTCACATGGTTACCTGTTGATCAAGTTCATGTACTTCTGGAATATTTTGTAGTTATTAACAAAATATGTCACTTGTTTGAGTTTGATCATATGTTGCTCAATGCTTTTGGAAAGTTATCATGCAATGTGATGGGTTTAAAGTTTTCAATCTGAGGTACTGATAGCCAAATGGACGATCAGATTATACTTTAGAATTTTTGGGTATTTAAATAATCATATTTTTTTGTTTATTTTTTATAACAAAGGATAAAAAATCAGACAAAGATGAAGACAGTCAAGACGAAAGTGCGCTGTTCCTAAGACTAAAAAGTAAGGCTAAAATCCTAGAAAAACTAGGTGGCGAATTACCAAAAGAGCTACAAAAGATGATTGAAGAAGATCCCAGGTCTGGCAGCAACACACCAAAACCAGAAGAGATCAGTACAAAAACATCTAACATTGATGATTTGTTAGAAGAGATTGAGAAAAAAGAACTGCCGAAAGTCTCCAAGAATAAAAATGTCGATTTATTCGATGAACAAAGGTCAAATGACGCTATCAGTGCTAAAAGCTCTCCAAGAGGTGATACAACACCGCCGATGGAACCAAGACCATTGTTCCCGAGTAGTAAACACATTGACGACCTCCCGGCTACACCACCTTCAGTACCACCAACCCCTCCTCATGCTATGGAAGTAGAAAACGAAGAGAAAAAAGTTGATGTCGCAGAGAAAAAAGGCGCGAATTTGTACCTTTTAGACTCTGAAGAAAGAAGAGAAAATGTTGGAAAGAAAAAGCTCAGGATATCAAACTCAGTTTTACTACCAGACCGCAAAAAAGGCGAAGAACCAGCATATACAACAAAATATTCGCAGTTCATTGAAGGATTTTCAAGCGAGAGAACAGGTCTGGGCTTCAGTAAGGAAGAAGATGAAACTGAAAGTCCAAAGAACACAATTAGTTATGGGAACGGTTTAATGTTTACTAAAGGGGAAACGTTGAATGAAGAGAAGAAAGATGAAGACTTGGACGATCTGACAGATCTTTTGGAAGCCAAGCTGAAGTATTTGAACCAGTTGCAGCCGTGTGTGTTGTCACCGGTGCAGGAGATGTTGATACAGATGCAGGTTAGTGTACAGTAATTTTACATAGCTGTAGAATTGAGAAGAAACATTTATTAATCTTTTGACCGCCTACATATATCCGACAAATATTCTTGCGTTATTTCAAATACTCCATCTCGTCAGTTCTTCTGTCACCTATGGGGGGGGATGGAAGAGCTAAACGAGATGGATTACCCTTGGATATGGATGGATGGATTACATTGGCGCAAATAGACGACCCTGGCGAATGGGACACGTAATCACTCGTCAGGTCAATTTGACGCAAACGGTTAAAGGACATGTTATTTAAAATGAGCCGACATCGATATTTCGAAAAAGGCTACTACTATCTGCAGTACCAAGTGCAAACTGTTGCTTTATAAATTAAAATTAGGTGCTATGCTATGCTATGCTACTGCCTTTCAGATGTAATGTCACTGGCACATACCTTGTAGACTAGAATACAGCCATTTTACTTGATGGTTGCGTTACCTATAGTAAAGTAACATTAATTTGTTAAAAAAAAAAAAAAAATACTGCAATTATTTTTATTTTCACAATTATGTTTTGATGCATAAACGTATTTCCTAATTATTTTAATGCAATACGTATTACGTTACTTGTTTAAGATTAATATTTGTAGCAATATTAAAAGTTCAGCTTAGCCAAAAGTCATGAGGTAAAACTAGCAAAAAAAAAACTAAATCATGTTAATTATTTATCATAAAATGTTGTAGTCAATTCAGTTTCCAATTATGACAATTTTTGCCAGTCTTTAGTTGACTATTAACTTGATTTGATAAAACTTAATAAATTACTTCGTCAGTATCTATCGTAGACGCTAAATCATTTCAATAATTTTTTTATGCATTGTTTTAATGGTCTGAAAACATTCTAATACAATTGCCTTTCTAATGAAACCTGTTCTAGGCAAATTGATCAGTTGGATGGTTTCTAAGTGTGTAATGAACAGTAGAGATTTTTTTTTTGTATAAAATATAATATTAAAACATTACTAATTATCCACAGAATTAAATAAAAAATGTTAAATGTCTTTAGATAACCCGCCTCTGATTGTTTTTGGTACGCAAAGGTGCCTATAATACTCGCCGCATTACCTCGCTGAATAGCGTTGGTTAGCCTTTGCACCAGGAACGATCTGGACCGGGAGTCACATGTTACCTCTCCTAGCCTACGGCCCAAATCCCCCACATATTACATATTAGGATTGTGCTTTTGTGTATCTATTATATATGTATTTTTGCGTATGTGGCCTTAAATTTTTTGATCTATATATTTGCTGCGAGTTCGTTTCGTAATGGTGCGTGTTGTTGTGTGCAGACGCTGGTGTCCGCGTTCCGCGCGGGCGCGCTGTCGCCGCGCTACTGGCGGCGCTGGGCCGAGGCGGCGGCGCGCGGCCTGCGGGCGCACGAGGCGCGCGCCGCGCCGCCCGGCTGGAGCACCGCTTTCCAGAGGTACTACTCCCGCCTCACTCCGCCGAGACAGCTAGGGGGCGCTGGACAACGATTTAGATACACTTCCGCGGCCAATCCACCTAGGCGATGCGAGATTACATTACAACCTTATCTTTTCAGCTCAATGATTTACGTTTAGACCGTCCCGTAACTAGTCGACTCTTTCTTTAACTCCATCTAAGTCCTGGAGAGTTAATCCTACCTGTTCCCACTTCTATTTGGAGTAAATTCATATGCATAACTAGCCTCTGTCAGCGGCTACGCTCGCATAAAAGTAAGTTTCTCCATACAAATTGAACCCCCATTTCATCAAGCCTTTAAGGAAAATCCTTTCTTAGTGCTCGCCTACGTCGTAAAAGAAAACCTTATGCAAAATTTCACACTCTTATTCCCAGTTTCGACTGTGCGTTGATATGCCAGTCAGTCAATTTCTCCTTTTATGTAGGTATATAGATTACACTGTTTTACGCATCTTCGCTCCAGTGACAATACCACAGAATCTGCCATTTTTCCGAGATAATAAAAAGACCATATAGATACCCAGTAGCGACATCTGTAACGCCATATAGGAACTAAAATTAAAAAATCCTGCATTGCGTTATTACAGTAGTCCGCGCGATTAGAACATATGCACAGCTCGAAATCAACTATCGGGCATTTGCACAGACCGGACAACATTCGTCTGGTCCAAAGAACCTCCCTTTTCAACGCAGATTTACGGAACTTTACACCTTTAACCATTCGAAAACAAATCTCTTATGTGATAGGTAAAAGTTTAAAAGCAAAAAAAATATAATTTAGTCAGAAGCGTTCAACTATTTTCAATTGACACAATATTTTAGTTATGTAGAATCAGAAGGTTGCGTGTTTAATTACGTCGGGGTCACCAATGTAGAATACGATGGGTATTTCTACATATCCCTACCTTTAAAAGCCTTTAAATTAATACAAAAGATCCTTCTTAAAATTATATATTTTTCAATGATTGACACAAACAAGACAAGTTACCTAGCAACTAGACAGATCATTCTATATATAATACTAGTGGTTAGTGTCTGTACGTATGTAAATAAATTATTTAATTTTGATATAATTTTACCTAATTTTAATAATTATGTAGGTCACTACAGTTACATAATTTTTAAATTATCTCAATTTTAGCATCGCCTAGGATTGGAAAAACAAAATCTTTTTTCTTGTGAAAAAAATCGTTGTTCATCTAGCAACCTCTTTTAAAAACTGCGTTACATATAGTGGAGTATGTTTTCGGAGCTTCAGTGTTCTTGATGGTGCGATCTCTTCGGACAATATGAACTCTATGGACCTTCATCTTTCCGTTTATCTTGCTTATGAATTCGTGTACGTACTTTTTTCTTTTCAACCTTGAGTTTCGCTGAATTGAGACTAAAACTGAAGGCGAAAAAATTTTGGAAAACGAAAAGACCGATTTTGGTTTTTCTGTAGAAACCACTCTATTGAATATTTCTCGTTGAAATATTCGGTAACCTTTAATTTGATAATATAATCTATTTTTTTTAAATTGTCTTGGAATATTTCGCCGTGAAATGTGACGATATGAAGTGGTTCTGAAAACGCAACTGGTGGCTGCATTGTACCATCAAATACTTCAGATTATTATCTGATTTAGTCTGACTCGACTTGAGAATTTGAATTATTTGGACTAACTTAGGTCAGACTGAATTGTATTTATTCTAAGGTTATGACTTTCAACCTTGTTTGTTGATCTCTTGGAAAGTTATCTTGAAAAGGGAGATATGGTAAAAAGTGGACGAAAATGTGTGTCCACTATCTGCAAGATACAATGACCCTGAACTTTGTATTTCTTGAATTTTATTTGCAGAAAATAAACTTCCCCACAAATGTATTGTATCTAGTCAATTGAGAAACTACACAAGTTTTTCTATATTTTTGCACTTAATGTAAAAAAAATATTTTTCACAAAATATTGATCAAGTATTAAATGTTTAGTGCAATATAAAGGTAAGAGCGCTAAAACTTCTATCAATATTTAATACTACCAACAAAAATGTAATTAATTAGCAACCAAAGCTGTGATATACACCTGTGATAATAATAATAAATTAAGAATAAAAACTTCATATTTAACATGAGTTTTTTAATGCTTTGATATCCCGATTATTGTAATAAAAAGAGACAGAACATCTTAGCTATAAGTGTGAAGAAGACAGAAGGCTGTTGGCAGCTGCGCGTTGGGGTCATCGCGCCATCGAAGGAGTTGGTAAGATCACAAAACTCTTTGCTGATATTTTTACATAACTTCAAGAGTAATATGCTTTGGTCTTTTCCAGAATGCTGGCTGGTGAGACCGTCGTGTAAAGGATTTTGAGGATTCTTTGTGTCCGCCATTTTGGAATGTTTTCTTTTTTTTTTTTGTTTATTTTTCGGCGGGCACAAATCCGGCGCACGGGTTAAAGTATACGGTTTTATTTGTCATTAGATAAGTTTGCCCCATACTTTTAGATGGCGATGTGGTGATCCTAAGTTTTGTGTTTTTATATTGAAGTTTTATATTCGCGTTGTTTTGAAGCCATTAAATACTTGTGCTAGACTTTCAGAAATAGCCTCGTCCACTATAAAATGTTGCTGTTTTCCTCTATAAAAAGCAGTCTATTTGCAACCATAGATAGTTTCATATGGCTGTCTCATCAAAAAGTGCATTTTGCCTGATGAACTTCAGTTCTCATTTCTGCTTCAAGACAATAGTATTATCAGTCCTCATTCCAAATATATCTCGAATGATTACATCTGAAATTTAAACAACCTATTGAAATTGTAATGTTTACTTTGCAATATTTCTTCATAAAACAAACTTCTAATTTTGCTCACATTCCTTTATAAACGTCTTAACGTGGTAATAATATAATACCTATAAACTCAATTGAATAAACATTTATACACGAATATACTCAAACAATTGGTAAAGCTTATAGCATAATCAGCCCTATAAAGTTCTCACTTGGGACTCGGCCTTCTTTCTCCCTAGGAGAGAAAATGGGCCATAATAGACCACGAGGGCCCAATGTAGGTTGGCAAAAAATTTGTTCAACAAACAGACAATGAAAGGTAAACATTAACGCTATTGATGTTACTGCTGCCAACTAAATAACGGTTTTTTTTTAAATATTTATTCCAACATTTTTAATAAAATCTTAACTTAAATCACTTAAGCTCACCACCTCATCTAAACGTACCGGGCCTCTTGCCAGCCTCCACGACCCTTGCCTCTACTGTTCGTTTGTGCACCGCAGGTCTGAGGGGCGCTACTGCTACCGGCGCGAGGCGGACGGACTCGTTCAGTGGGAATACCCCGCCACCACGCACTGCGATATGGATATCTGCACTACGCCGCCTCATCCTGGGATTGAGGCTAAGGTAAATAATTAATCAATCATCCTGGTCCTTACCGGACGGCGAGCTACGCAGATGTGCGCGTGCGAAACGTTTGTCACTCACAAGCCTGCACCAACGGTGGCCGGGCTCCCGCAAATTCTTCCAGTCTAACTCTTCAGTTTCCAGTGCCACTTGTAGGCGCCACAAGAGATGACGAAATGGTAGGTCGTAAATATAATATTTTAACTATCACACAACGCCATCTAGTCCCAAACTAAGCAGAGCTTGTGCTTTGAGTACTAGACAACTGATAAACATACTTATATATTTCTAAATACTATACTACTACTATAGATAAATTATACCCAGACACAGAACAAATTATCGTGCTCATCACACAAATACGATCACGTGTCGGAGTTCCGGACCAGATTAAGGTGGCTGCCAATTCGGCGTCGGCATGATACACATATTCTCTCTTCATAATCATAATGAAGTTCATATGCTCTATTCTATTCTATTCTTCATAATGCTCCTCAATACCTCCGTGAACGCTTTGAGTACCTCGTTCCAAGGGGTAAACTCTGTCGCACCACCTCTTCTCTTCTCCTTCGCACTCCTCGTCATACTTCTAGCCGCTATGATGGCTCCTTTTCTGTAACTGCCACACTCTCTTCGCGATAGCCCTTCTCTAGATTTCTTCAAAAGGAAACTTAAAGAGCACTTCCTTTCATTATTGACATAATATATATAGTATGTATAATATAATTATATTTTAGACTTAGTATGTAGGTTTATATTGTGCACTGGATCCTACCCTCGAATATGTTCTCTCTCTATATTTCAAAGGTTTGCTGGGAGAAAACTCATTGCTGAGTTAAGCTCGCCTTTGTACATGAACTGTCTGTATGTCAATTTATTGTTTTGTTTTTGTGTACAATAAAGAAATAAAAAAAAAAACATTTGTCCGGGGTGGGAATCGAAATGGACACTTAAAATATTTGTCGGATCAATCCGACGTGAGCGTTTAAAGGTTCAAAGAGAAGATAATGATCGTTAGGTATTGCCATGCTTGGGTTTTAGGGCTCAAGGGCTACATGGTTAACAACCGGAGATGTTACTTGGATCCAATATTCAAACTTTCTTTTAGGACGAGATAGCCCCACCTCTGCCACCGTCGCCGCCGCCGCTGCCGGCGGCGTCGCCGCCCGCCCTGGCGGCGTGGGCGCGCGCAGTGACCCCGCCGCCGCCGCTGATCTCGGCGGCGGCGACGCTACGCGGGCGCGCGCACACTCCGCCGCCGCCCGCGTGGCTGGACCCGCCGCCGCCCGGCTGCGACGACCTGCCGCCGCTGCCTGCTAAAGTGATTTTTTTTTGTTAATGTTTTTGGTTGGGATACGAAGTCCTTTAAGCAGTGTCTTTGTATGAATAATTAATCTGTTTACCATTAGAACATGGATGTACCCATTCTAATGTTTTTTTTTGTAGCAAATGTATCAAGCCAACCTTCTCGGCAAACTTTGTTGGAGTAGTCAACACTCTCACTTCTCAGCTCCATTTTACTGAGATTGCGCCTGTTTCAATGATTCCAGATATTGTCCAGTTGCGCAGACACTTGAAATACAAAACTAACCCAATTTTGCATCACAATATTCACTAGGAATCAATTTGCGAATAATTAAAACAGTCACTCATCACTCGAAGAAATCCCGCCAAAAATCTTTTTGCTTCGTTTTACAAAATGCTCCTACTGTTGAAAGCCAACCTGTTTTTAGGTTCAGACTCGCGAATATTTTAGAACGTTCGTTTCACGTCGTACGAAATATACCACAACCCCTTTTAAAATTTTATTTTAATTGTGGTTACAGCCAGAACCAAAACAGGAGATCGGTGATGAGATAGCGTCGTTCTACAGTGACATCGCTGAACTTGAAAAGCAGACATCAGGCCCGCACACCGCCTCCAGCTCGCCCGAGCCCATCGAGATTAGGGACAAGTATCGAGACAAGGACAGGGATAAGGATAAGGACAAGGAAGCTAAAGTTGTCAGAAAGAAGCCTAAAGTAAGTCAAGATTGAATAAAGAAAGATTTTTTTTTTCATTATTTGACGGTCACACTGAAAATGTGTCGATCGTTTAAATATCTCTGCGTTATTAAACTCTGGCTAACGAAAGCTGGCTCAACAAAAAGGATGCCAAATTAAAATAAATCTGAAGTTTTTCACCCTGGCTATACGCCGCTTAAACGGTTTAGATACTTTTGATTATTCATGAAAATAATATGCGATACATCTTATGATGCATGTTTAGTTAACAATTAGACATGTATTTATTTAGCACATATTAAAAATATTATCCAACCGATAATAACACATCCTTATTTTTTCTTTTATAATTTTGTTAAGGTGAATGCTAGCCTAAGGAAGCCCTGGTAAACCAATTTTTTTTTAAAGTTTTTTTGCATTTCGCAGTTCAGTGTCAGATGCTTTTATCATGAAAATATAATTTGCGACCATAACAAATATGGCTTTAGCGTTACTAAGTTATAATCAAATAAATCATTAACCCTCTCAGTTCAATGTTGATGATGAATTTGATTTTAACTGCGTAAGTTAATACGTGTTACGCCTACCCTGGAGCATTCACCTTACATAGCCGTCAAACGGACTTTAACACAATGTAGTTTGGCAATGAATGAAACTAGCTGTTGACTGGTAGAGAATGCCACGTTGCATTAAGTCCGAAAAATAAATTAATAAAAACACTAGTAAATTTATTGTAGAGAGTTAGTTACCGGCCGAGTGCTTAGGCTAGTAAGAAGCTAATCCAGTCCGACAGAGAGGCTATGGTAGAGCGAACGCCAATCTGGTGAGATTCAACGCCGCCAAACCCAAGCGTGTCTAGAAAGAAAGAAAGAAGAAGAAAGAAGTTAGTTCTTTCTTCTTTCTTTCTTTTAACGGTAGCTGCTAGGAAACTCGGCAAAGGTACTTTATACCTGGATAATTCACACAAACTTCTAATGTTATACAAAGCACAGGTTCGATCGCGTGTGGAGTACTGTAGCCACATATAGGCGGTGAAACAAGGAACCTTGCACTTCCCTGGAATCTTTTTATTTGAATAAAACAAATTGTGTGCGAGATATAATCAAAATTTTTTATTCACTTGAAAGGTCGATCGATATTCTCACAATTAGGAGTTTCGTCTGCTCATTGGTGATTCCTCTTAAAAAGTATAATTCACCGTGAGTAATATTTCAATTTGTTATTAAAAGTTAAAAAGTATCAAGATTTATTAATAGACATTAAAACCCTAACCTGGAAATGAAATAATAATATCATATGAACTAGAAGCCTCTTCATCGAACTAGTGATTCTTATCGGCATTATTTTAAGCAAAATTAGTAAAATATGATGCACGTAAATATAAAATGAGTTATGTATAAAACTTGAAGAACACAATTTTGACTATTCTTAAATGCTGCTCATATCCAAAGTTTAATGATTCATTCGATTCTACCTTAGTCAATTATAAATATATAAAATAATTATTTATTATATCATTTCATAATGAATGAACCATAGTCCGCTAGAGGGCGTTGGTAGACGAGCCATCGACGACTGGGCACGGTTGATTGATTGATTTATTCAAAGAACAAATGTCAATAAATAAGTCATAACAATGTCAATAACTGTGGGCTACAATTTTTTTATATTTTTAAATGGGTTTTTAAAGAAATATTTAAAAATGTAAATAATATGTTTAGATAGAAAATAAATGGAATAATGTCAATAAATAATAATAATAAAAAACCTGCCCTTACCGGACGGCCGAGGGCGAGTTATCCATTACTCGTCGTTTGCTAGAGCGCGTCTACAGTGGGCGGAGATCGCTCTGCGACTCCCGACACCCGGGGCGTCTCTTGTCGCGGCGGTTGGAGCATGAGGATTCCGTTCCCTCACGCTCCGGACCATGGCCTCTGCACCAGGGACGGTCGCCGCCGCCGCCTCACGTCTCCATGAAGACAATGCGCTCCGGTCGCGCAGGGCACACCTCTACCGCATGCTTCACCGTGTCCATGCGATTCAAACAATGGTGACACCCGGGCATTACTTCCGCCCGAATCCGGTGCAGGAACTTCTCGAACTTACTATGTTCGGCGAGGATCTGCGTCATACGGAAGGTGTGGACGCCGTAGTGCTTCTCCAGCCACACCTCAAAGAGGGGACAACCGCCATGATTATGGCGTGCCCAAGATTCAGCGTTCACTTTGCTCGCGTGGTAGATTTCCGCCTGCTCTCTCATACAGATATGCGACATGTGTCCCACTTGTGGAAATATTATAGACTGATATGTTATCTGTCCTTCTGTATCTAAATGTGAAAAAAAACTTATGTTCAAATTGTATTGTTTTAGGTAAAAATATCAGCATCAATGGGATTGAAGCACAAAACAGTATCTAACTTAGTGGCTAAATGGCAACAAGTGGCAGATGAGATCAATTCGGACTGATTCAACAGGGATTTGAGGGGTCAGCCGCTTCAAGCGATGAGTGACTTTTGTCACAGCGCTGTATAGGCTAAAAGTGAAGGCTAAAACTGTGACATTAGATTAGACTGGAATAGAAGTCGTAGTCAGAAGCTAATTTAAAGATTTAAGTTTTTTTTCTAAGAACCAAGTGATGGCTTGCATTAAATTTGGAATTCTGAAGACAATATCGTTATTATGTAATGAAGACTAATGATTTTTCTTGGGAATTATTAAGCATTTAACAGTAAATTATGAAAGAAAGAAACTAGCAGAATAATAATGAATAATTTCTTCCATAGCTAATTTCTTACTTGACTGCACAATAATACCTTACTAATAATACATGTGGGGATAATTATTAAAATAAAACTTTTTTTTATCGTTTCTTAAGTTAAACAGAACAGTAGAAAAGCTCCATAGTACAAATTGCTTGCATCAAGATTGTATTGATTCGAACCCCAAACTATAATTTCCATCTACCCCCTTTTTATTGTTTTTGGGGTGGGAATTCATTAAATGATTTCTCCCGCTCTGAGTGGGGTGTGAGGTAGTTTCAGACTTTTACTGACTAAAACCCTCCTGTGTTCCTTCAGTTGCCCTTTGCGTTCCAGGGTCACTGTAATTTTATTGAACAGTTCAGTAGTTAGTAGTAGTTTTTTTCTCTCTGACTGACTCAATATTGTACATTTGCAAATGAATTGATTACTTTACGTAAACTTAGACCTGCCATCTTGTACTTCTAAAATGAAATAATGCTGTTAATACATTGATTTAAAAGTAGATAGGTCACTTGAAGATATATTTTTATAACATTATTTTGAGCACATTGTCAATATCAATAAGTTAATTTACCAAAATACGTTTTAGTTAAGTTATTGTAAATATTTTGTGTATTTTGTAAATAATAAACTTTATTGAGACCAAAGTACGGTATTTTTATTTGAATCATTTTGGTAAACAAAAATGTTCTTTCCTCCTCCTCCTCCTCCCTTCTTCCTCCTCCTTCCTCATCCTCTTCATCCTTTAGAACTTTAATACATTTACAGACACATGTATACGCATTTACATTTTTTGTATATATATATATATATTTTTTTTTTAATAATGCAATCAGGCATGAAAACATGTTTATTGCCCTGCTCTTATCCCATTTTGCTTGTGGTCGGTGCAAGAGATTTTTTCTTCCATTTTGCTGGGGGTATGCTACGCTTATAAATTGTTAGGAAACTATGTAGCATGTAGTACAAATAGTGCCTAAGTAAATCGGAATTTTAATTGTTGAATACCAACCCTTTTCTAAGTCGCGTTGCAGTGTCATACAAGTCATTGACTGCGCGAACTGTTACTGTTTTGACAGCAGCGTCACTTCTCGCGCTTTTATTTTGACGGCGGTGACGGGCAAATGGGGTCGGTATAATGCGGAAATAAATTATAAAATTATCAAAAGGGGAATGAAACTTTGCCATACATTGGTGGCCTATTGGCAAGATTTTGGCTTCACCTTTCACTATGTCTACGCGCCGAGACGAGCCTGCTTCAATTTTTTTTTTTATCATATCACGGCACCACTCCACACGGGCTTACTTCTGAGCTTCGGTGAGGTGCGGCATCCAGCGGCAAACTATCCTCCTCACGCGAAGGTGCTCGTGTAGAATCTTGTGAACGCTACCCGAACAAATCTGCAGCGTATACTGAATCTCTTCGTTACAATCACCTGTTTTCTTGAATTTTTTTTTTACTGCCAGCACACTTTCTTACGTAACAGCCGTCGTAGGACGACCACTTGCTTTGTTCATCCCCCAAAGTAAGGCGACCACACTTGAACTCGCCATACCAGCGGTAGATGGTTGCTTTTGAAGGTCCTTTATCCATAAAAGCAATTTGAAGTCGATCAAATGACTCATCAGGTTTTAGGCCACAATTAAAATCGTAGAAAATTATCGCACAAAAATGTTCTCGATGTAGATCCATTTTTAAATGAGACACGATAATTTGATTTGGCTCTCGAAAAAATTTGGAGGTAAATAAAAAATTGGAACAATAGTTATTATGCTTTTAAATAACCAAAGTTTCCAAAATAATAAGTGGCCAGTGCCTATACATAAAAACTTTTTCGCAAAACTTGAGTGACCTGGTATATTGACTTACGTGGATTTTACCCAGCATACGCAGCAGCATACTACAAGAAACATTTCAAAAAAAAAAAACTATTTTCAAAAAAATGTGTCTTGTGTGGTTTTTGAAATTACCGATTTAATTACTTTATTCAAAGCAGAGGAAGCCAACAAGATCAGTTCCAATTTACGAAACACTATGTTTATTCACGATTTCTAGTAAAGCAGCTCATTGAATTCCAAATTACACCTTAATTAGCCGTATTCAAACCCAACAGTAGTTTCAAATAAAAGACAAACTGTCACAGATCCAAGACAGAAATTCCAATGAGTTATAGTAATCCTTACTTTAGTGTTAATAAGGACTGTTTTGCCTTGTAGTTTTGTTAACTAAATTGGTTAATGCGTGAGTAGAATGTTGTTGTGGAATGTTATTTTGAATATCTGAATTAGGGTTTCGTTATGCACAGAGGGGCCTGTAACTTGGGTGCCAAAGGTATATAATAAAAGTGATTGTTTCATTTGCATGTTTTATTTTAGGAAATTTATTTCTGTTAATTAACAATTCAGGTGAGCTGCATTAGATACTTTGTGTAATTTATTTCATCACTACTGCTCTCGAAACCGCGTAGGAAAACATCCTGAGGAAACCGGCATGTCCTAGAACCAAAAAAGACATTTGAATACATAATTATGACATCCACCAACCCGCACTACGCCGGTGTCGATACACACGCACGTTAGTATAGCGTGATGTCCATACCATATTCTCTCGCTTGTAAATGGGTGTACCCACAAACGTTGGTAATTTTTCTTCTTTCTTATTAAAAAATAATAATAAAGCGTATGCAAGCAATGCTGTTTCAACCGACGCCATCTTTCTACTGATGACGCGGTTCTGCTTAAAAACGCAATTTCCCAGCGCGTTTGTATCGCTACACACGCGCGTCTGTAACGATTTAAACGCATGTTTGAATTTATACAGGTGTGCAAAGGTCTACAAGCTGCGTCTGCTTCGCGTGCGTATCGCTTATAAATTATAATCTACGCCGGATATATGCTTGGACTCCAAACGCGGCTTAGATAATAATTTTGAAATATAAAATTAAAATTTTATTAGGCTAAAATTTATATAATTCAAAGGTTGACTGGTAGAGGATGCCCTCTTGCGTTAAGTACAGATAAATACCACTACATAAACTTTCAATAAATAAATGATAATTAATAAACATAATTATTATTATTTATTGGTAAAAACTACATTTACTCATCACAATATCTTTCAATTAATTAAGTAAGTACCTAACTGCGTAAAATATTGCTACAGCTAATATTCACTAAATAAATAAAATAATTAATTAATGACATAAAATAACAATAATTGATTTTTGAAAATTTATCGTTCCATTGTAATTAATTAATAAAAAATAGTAAAACAAAGTAACAATAATAAATTGATCTTTAAAAAAATATAATAATATAATCATTAAAATTAGAAGAAATAGATGTGAATTTAAATTGGAAACAGGAGTTAGCTGCTATTGACTCTTCTATTTCATCAGCGTGCTATGCACTCAGGAGTCTTAGAGATATTTTAAATCTAAAGCAACTTAAGGCTATATATTATGCGCTAGTAGAATCTAAATTAAGGTACAGCATCATGCTTTGGGGTAACAGCTACAGTTAGAACTGTCAGAAAGCTTTTATCTTACAGAAACGGGCCATAAGGACTTTAGTAAGAATCTCACAAAGAGACTCGTGTAGAGAGCATTTTAAAGAACTAAAAATTCTAACAGTACCAAGTTTATATATACTAGTTATCCTTAATCACTTTGCCAAGTATATTCATCAATTTGAATCACAAGAGGAACGGAAGGTAAGAGAAAGCACAAGAAGAAAGGAGTTTAAACACAAGATGATACCAAATTTTAACGTAGCTAAGCATTGCTCCGGATACCAAGCAGTAGAATTGTTTAATAGGCTACCAACTGATTTGAAATTATTAATATATAGCCCGCACTTATTTAAAAATAAATTAAAAACCTTCTTGTTGGAAAAATGTTTATACTCAGTATCAGATTTTATGTCAAATTATATAAAATAAATACTTACTCATACAATAATTTTACTGGACGCACTTTTTTAACTGTATTGAAACTTGACATAACAATGCTTTGAGTTTGGTTAATCACTTGATATTACTTTTGACATTATATCCGACATTTGAGATTAGATTTATTTGTAGACATATGTTTAATTATTTGACTCAATATCTTACATTATTTCATTTAAATTTTATAAATTGCTTTGCTTAAATGTGACAGTTCTATTTTAATAATATTTTAATGGTGTAATATTCAACACAATGTTTATTGTTATGAATAAATAATAATAATAATTAATTGATTTAAAAAGTAGTAACAATAATATTACTGTTTAGGCGTATAATAAATGGAAACAGTGAACTTGTTAAACCAATGAAAGATAATGTTAATTCGGCGGGGCTTTACTCACTAGGAACAATTCAAGAACATTTTTTCAACGATAGGTAGGGATTTAGTAGGTACCACGAAAAACATCCCAAGTTTCTGCCCAACGAACCAAAAAAACACTGCGAGGAAATAAATCAGTCTCTCTCAGAAAGAAAAGGCAAGTAAAACCTGCGTTTTTGTCTTGTTCGTAAAAGGATAATCCGGAAATCGCTTCAAGAACTCCGGAATTAAATCCGAAGATAAATGGCTTTCCGAATACGTTCGTGTAATAAATTCTTAATGAAACATTTAGGTAGGATATGGCAGGGAGATAGATGGGTATCTACTTATTTTAATTTCACCAAAGGCCTGATTTGTTGAAGTCCTTATACCTATCTAAAAGCGCGGACATGCGGAAGACGAACAATGGAGCTGTCTGGTATGGACACAAGCCGAGTCGTCCACGGCTCATAGTGTTCCCAGCGCAATGCAAAGAGATGTCAGCAAAATTGACGGAGCCAGTTAGGGTCGATTCCTGCCAGGGCTGCGGATTGTTCGAGGGAGTTACCATAGCCCTTGCAAAAAAGGCAACTGAAGGAACTCTGGGGTTCAGTCAATAAAAGTCTTACACTCCTTTTCACTCCAACCAGAACGGAGAACTCATTTGATGATTGATTACCCATGTAAAAAAAGTAGTCGATGATCTACTTATACCTGGTATCTATGGGTATGCAGATGACAACACAGTTGTAGAGAGATACCTGCCGAGTGCACGGTCTAGTAAGGAGCTAATCCAGTCCATAAGGAAGGCTATGGTAGAGCATACGAATGTCTCACTTCAGGTATGCTTAAAATGAGGTGAATCAAATTTGGTGGGATTATACGCCGCCAAAACATAAGCGTGTTTGTTCATCGCCAAAAGGAGCCCGTTCACTTTGGCTCCTGCTTTCCAGAATGTATTCTTGGAGTGCACCGATCGCCTCCAGCTCTTGGGAGTTGAAATTTCCTCCTTCATTTTGGGCGGTTCATTGAGTCTAAAGCTAAAGTAGTTGCTAGGGAAGTCGGCGGTCTTGCAAAGGTTCAGCGGTAGGTAATTTACATTGGTACAGCTTTAATGCTATACAAAGCACAGGTCCTCACCTTCCGCATGACGCAGGTTCTCACCGAACATGGTAAGTTCGGAAAGTTCCTGCACCGGATTCGTGCGGAAGACACGCCCGGGTGTCGCCACTGTGTGGTACGCCCGGAGGACACGGTGGAGCACACGGTGGAGGTGTGCCCCGCTTGGGCAGAGCAACGCCGTGTCCTCGTGGGGGCGATCGGCGGCGGCGATCTCTCGCGCCGGGCCTTGGTACAGGCCATGGTTCGGAGCGAGGAGGAGTGGCAGGCGGTAATGCTAGCAAAGGAGGCGGCCGATCGCGTGAGGCAACGGTCCTCACGCCTCAACCGCCGCCGGGATTCCGATCCCGATTTCCGGCCACCGTAGGCGCGGGCTTGCGGACGGCGAGCAATGGTTGGCTCGCCGTCCGATCGTCCGGTAACCATCCGGACCGAGCCTAAGTCGTCGACGGCGCGTCGCTTATGGTTCCACGCGCGCCTCAGGGAGATGTCAGAAAATCGTAGGGGCCCAGCAGGGTCGAAGGCTACTGGGGCCATGGGTAGTGTGAAAGCGAAACCCGGGGCCCTGGGACGAAGGCAAAGAAGGAACAGGAGTGGGTTTTTAGTCAGTAAAAGTCTGACACTATCTCTCGCTCCGCCCAAGCAAAATGTCATCTAGCAGCTTTAAACTCAGTGGAATGAGTGCGAAAAGGCTAATTGGTGATCCAGATTTGGTTTACACCAATCTATTAAGCCTGGAGCACAGGTGTAGGGTAACTAGCTTTTCAGTATTTTACAGGATGCATTTAGGAGAATGTGCTCAAAAAGTACACGACATGATTCTGCCATCACAATTAAAAGAAAAAAAAAGTAGGAATGTATGGGTAATGCTACTAAGTAGAAATGTTAGAGGTAATCCCATTTACCTATTGGTATGTATTCATCTTGGTAGGCATGTCTAAAAGTAGGTAATCTTGAAAAAGTACGAAGGGTCCTGTAACAATGAAACAGCTATGAGATTCTTCGCGCCCTCCAGTCAGAGAGTCTCTAAACAGCTCTTACAACGTCTTTGAAACTGGTTAACTTGCGTCCTTTACAGTTATTGGGGGTATTTTATGTACCTATATCTACGTACGTAGTATGCAGTGGCACGTGCAGGCCTTTGAAGACAAAAGGAGACTAGAATTAGACCAAGAATGTGACGATCCTTAAGCATCATTGTTGCAGCTGTCACAAATCATATTATTATTCATTTATATTATACACAAAAAAAAAAAATTTCGCGGGCTACCCAGGCGCGTTCTCTTACTCTTTTTTTCCTTATTTATTTACAATGCGCTCACATAATACTTAAAAGTGCTAAAAATAAGAAATATGTAACTAAGATTTTTGTAACTCATACGAGTAACATGATTTAAAAGAGTGTTCATGGAGTTTATTGCATGTTCTCCATACTTTCCATACTCCATAGCTTTGAAACTTGCACACGTTTGTCAATTCAAAAGCGCCTGTAAATAGTCTATTTGAGATAAACGTTTCGGATTACTTATTCCTTTTACCTTAAGTCCTTTTTTTCCAATTCAAACGTATTCTGTAACAACTGTAACAAAGCCTGTCGATACAGACATAAATGCAGTCGTATAAAAAAACATAACGGCACCTAACTACCTACACTCGCCACACCAAATAAGTAGGACAGAAGTTCAGCTCTACAAAATGTAACATAATAAAGGCACATCCTGAAAGTAGTATGTTTAGAGGACTTACCATGACGTGTTAAAATGTCAGCCGTGCGAGAGAGAAATAGGGATGGAGCTATATACCCTTTACAACCTTATTTTTAGTATATCATCATCATTTCAGTCGAAAGACGTCCACTGTTGGACATAGGCCTCCTCCAAGCGTCGCCACAACGACCGATCTTGTGCGTCTCGCATCAAAGTCGAAGAGAAAGTGAAAGTGAAAGTGAAAGTCAAAGTCAAAAGCAACCAACCAACTCCTACACATTTCATCACCCCGTCAGAACATCTCCCCCCTGGACGCGAATTGCAGTGGCCAATCTGGAAATCTCTTAACCGATTACGCACTCAGGTTGGCCGCTGTAAAAATAATTTGGCCAAATGGAGCTTCCTCGACCCATCTCTTACACAGTGCCAGTGTGGAGCCGCTGCAAAGGAGATGCGTTATTTGCTATGCTGTCCATCCTGCACAGAGCCGTAGAGGTTGCCAAATACTGGTCAGATAAAATTTAGTTAGCGTACATCGACACGAAAAGAAGAAGAAGAAAGTCAAAAGTTTGTTGTTTTACATAGGCATGAGCACTTATAAGACATCAGAAGCTAGTGCACAGTTCCAAATTGGTCATTTCCTATGAAGAAGAACCGGCATCCACCACATTCCCGCGACTCTCACCAGGTCGTCGGTCCACCTTGTGGGAGCACTTGCACTCGCTGATCTTGAAGCGTATGTCTATATGTGTGTATTCGTTCTATATTTTTTCACTAGTTTTACGGAGTCGACCTTCTTCACAAATTCTTGCATGCTGGCTACGGCATGCTACAATCAGCTTTATCGCTCTCGCGCCTCTTTATGTGGACCCGCGATAAATTCGCCAGTTAACCTAGATTTTATTTAAAAGGTCACGCGTTATTGTTTTATATATTATTTGATAGAGGATCCCTGGTGAGGAGGGATGTGATTGTGGCGTGTTGGCTTTATTGTATTGGGATGGTTTGTGTTTTTGAGTGCGATCCTGTTTTCCGCTCGGAATATTAGGAGTGTTAGCTTTATTAGAGAGCGCAGTTTCGGTTTTGTCTTCAGATTATGTTTTGGTCGTTCACTATAGTATATATTTTAGTACTTAGTAGTGCTAAGTGACATCGCGGTGGGTCAAGACAAAGATGGAGGGACGAACATGACTGACACTACTTTTTCTTTAATTATTGATATAAAATACCTCACCTAATGGTAAGCAGTGATGCAATTGTTAAAGGTGAAGCGCGCTAGTGTATTAAGAGCCTATTCACTCTAGCCTTGAAGATACCTAAATTGTAATCAGACGGGAAAACCGCTGCAGGCAAATTATTCCATTCCTTCAATAATGTAGGCGGAATAACCGACGAGGTGAAACGCTTAGTCCCTTATGGTTCGTACTGATAGAGGACAGAATTCTATGGAAGGCCTTTGTCTAGCTGTGGGACATTACAGGCTCAATAGGCTGGTGGCGAGATAGAGGAACGTGTCGGTGGAGTTCCATTTATGAAATTGAATATATTTTTATTTCACATGCTTATGAATATGCGTCAGAAGCTAGTGCATGGTTCCAATTGGTCGTTTCCCGTGGAGAAGAGCAATGGAGAGAGAAATGGTGACCCAGTGGGAACGGCCCTGACTTACAATTCGAAGGTCACCAGTTCAGACCCAGACAGGCGCATTACTTTGTAATTTATTTTCATCACCACTGCTCTCAAAACGGTGAAGGAAAACATCGTGAGAAAACCAATAAGAATAATGGCAAGAATAACGCGTGGAGGCCTGGGTCCCAGAAGATGGGACACTATAAGGCTGGTGATGCTTGTTATGCATGGAGAAGAATCGGCAAGATCAATCAATAGTTATGTGTCTGGTATTCTGTCATAGAGAAGCAGCTTCTCCTTTTTCGGTTGGACTCTTCAGACTCAGAGAGGCTACCCGATAGAATTTTATTCTCTTCACATCGGGTAAACAACAGAAGTCGGTATACCTTGGACGGATTAATAGAAAAGCCTGATGCAAGCTGCTGACCCCCTAATGCGGTTCGCGATCGAGTGGCCCTAATATGAGAGTGCGAGTAAAGGTCCAATCTTGTACTCTTTAAAAAAATGACTGGTTAAGATACGGAACCCTTGCAATGGTAGTAGGTTATAATAATAATAAACTTTATTATCAGACCAGAGATCCATAGTTTCAGTTACATTAAATTGATACTTACTAACTTAAAACAAAAAGACATACAATAAGCCTACATCACATACCTGAAAGACGGTATGTGTACCGCCATCCAGTGAGACACCATTAGGCCATCCACCCTGCCGGCTACAGTAGCCACGAGGCTATTGGGGCTGTCGCGCATCCGACGCATCAGTGATGCAATTCAGTTATGTCTGATCCGGTCAACTGCCTGATAGATGATTTCGGGCCGTTGTATGCAGGATTTCGGTTTTTTTGGTTCATAAGTTACTTAGACGTCACTTTAGTACTTACAAGCACTTTTCAGTAGTTGGTTTCCAGGCTCAACACGGTCGTGCTTTGTTTTAATTTTAGAAAGTAAAATGTAAATAGAAATAGGTTTTTCCAGCCAGCTATTTCAACAGTTATAACTTAAAATTTTGGAAATTCTATCCACCCACCCAAGAACTTTACGATTCGTTAGGTCAAAACAATAATCTGATCCTAAGAAAAACAATACCGCTTTTATTAAAAACGAGATATTACTGTGCAACACCCGACTGTTTCACCCACGCATTATTGCCCTCACTATTGTCGGTATGCTAAGCAGTCGATTGTGTAAAGTTACATTTGCAATGAACCCTGCAAATTTAAGTCAAAGTCATACATAATCAGCCTTTTTTTTTCGGTGGGAAAATCATTCAATGACATCCGCTCCTGGTGAACAGGAGCGCAATGCTCCTGGTGGAACAGGAAAAACATTAATTACCACTGGCATCCTTGCAGAAATAAGGAGACAAGGCAAAATAGTGATTGCGACTGCCTCTTCTTGAATTGCTGCCACACTGCTTCCAGGCAAAACAGCGCACGTAATGTTTAAGATTCCCATCGATTTAGAGAGCAACGAAATGCCAGTGTGTGGGCTATCACGCAACTGTGACAAAGGTCGAGTACTCAAAGATTGCTCTTTAATTGTGTGGGATGAGTGTACTATGGCGAATAGAAAAGCAGTGAAGGCTGTAACAGAACCCTGCAGGACATACGCAGGAATCAAGATGTGATGGGAGGTGTCACTGTTTTGTTTAACGGCGATTTTCGGCAAACTATGCCTATCACCATAGCGCGAGAAATTAGGGCTGACGAGGTGAATGCTTCTTTGAAACGATCGAATCTATGGTCATGAGTTTACAGACTGCGCTTGACCATTAACATGCGAGCTCAGTTGGGCGGATACACTTAAGAATTCTTGGATGTTTTTTTAAAAGATTGGTGAAGGCACCTTACCAGAAGAGAGCGCTGAAGTGCGCCTACCAGAGACTCTAAGTAAAGTAGTTCCCACTATTGAAGAACTAATTTGTCTGGTGTACGGGGATGTCGGTCGAATACCGCTACAAGATAATCCTTGGGTGTGTGAACGCATTTTAACACCCAAAAATGACCAAGCTGCAGCAATTAACGATAACGTTCTCTCGCAAATTGATGGGCACGGAGTGGTATATCTATACTTTTATAAATACTGTTGAAGAGCAAGATGACGCTATACATTATCCCGTAGAGTTTCTGTATTGGAACGGCAAGTGGACTACCGGCGCAGACTATCCAGCTGAAGGTCGGTGTCCCGATCATGCTGCTACGGAATTTAACTCCACCTAAACTACGTAATTGGACCTAGCTCAAAGTCGTCTCTCAAATATTATTGAGGTGGAAATACTAAAGGGTTGTGACGTCGAGGAAACAGTGTTTATACCCCGCACACCACTAATCTCTCACAATTACCGCTTCCAATTCAAGTGTGTGTGCAGTTCCCTGTGAGCGTATGCTTCGCAATAATAATGATAATCTAAAAGCTGCAGGTGTTGATCTCAGAACCAGCTGCTTCTCACACGGATACTGACTGTATACCGCTCGCTCCCGCGTCACCAGTCCTGAATCTTTGTACATTTTGGCTCCTGAAAGTATGACTAGAAATGTGGTTTACAGAGAAGTTTTATAAGAAAAGTAAAGTTTTGGTTTATGATTTATGTATATTTAAATACCTATCTAAATAATTTTACGCATATTAATAATTAACACTTAAATCGTATACCCAATAAATAAAATACCTAAAGGCTGATATTCCCCCTTGCTCCACCCAGAAGGGAAGAATTTACTTTAATAAAAAACAAGGTAATTATAGAAATCATTTGGCAGTATTCAAGACGTATTTTCCTCCTTCTTTCCACAAATAGATTTTTTCTTTACAAAAACTAGCTGAAGTAGAAAAACAACAATAAACATACAAAATTAAACACGTAGTTATACCTACAATTCTTATAAGTCATTACTCAGCGATAGTAGAGTCGTAGCCATCCCGCTTTAAACAGGGCTCGATAAAGCCACCGTAACACTTTATGATCTCGCTTCGCGCAATGAATAACTGAAGGGAAATTGTTCATAGTCTACAAAACAAATGTTGAACGCAGAAGGTGTACTTAAAACTGTGATAAGTGTATAAATAAACAGCCACTCTTCATGATTTAGTTGTTTTGTCTCAACGAGGCCGATTGGTCTCGAATGTTTGTGGCCCAAATCCATCACCTTTCATTCAGTTCATCCAAATGGTTTCTGTATGAGATAGCCATGTACGAGAAGACCGCCTATAATATTCATCATTATCATTTCAGCCGATAGACGTCCACTGCTGGACATAGGCCTCCCCAAAATGTCGCCACAATTAACGGTCCAAAAAAGCGTCTCGCATCCATCGGATTCCTGCAACCGTCACTAGATCATCGGTCCACCTTGTTGGGCCCTTCCAAAACTGCGTCTAACGGTACGCGGTCGCCACTCCAGAACTTTTCGGCCCCAACGGGCGTCTGTTCTGCGAGCAATGTGCCCTGTCCATTGCCACTCTAGTTTGGCGATTCTTCGCGCTATATCGGCAACCTTGGTTCTCCTGCGGATATCTTTATTTCTGATTCGATCACACAAGGAAACTCCAAGCATAGCCCTTTCCATTGCCCTTTGGGTGACTTTGAGCCTTCTGATGAGGCCCATTGTGAGCGACCACGTTTCGGAACCATATAATATTGTACGCTTGTTTTTATGAATTTTTGTACTAATCCTAATTATGGAGTGTGCAATTATAAATAAACAAATATTATAATTATTTGTATCATATTTTAAATTTTATATTACAGGCAAAATTATAAAGAGCAGACAAATGTGGGTATGAACTTTTAATTTTGATTAAGATTAATTGATAAAAAACACTTAACTAATTAAAACTATATATACACTAAAGAATAAATAATGGTATGAACTAATTCACTAAGGGTATATAAATATTTATATTTTATGCTTAATCTAATTATATAAAAGGGGAAACTGACTGACTGACATATCATCGCACAGCCAAAACTACTGGGACTAAGAGCGTGAAATTTGGCACAAGGCTTTCTTTTATGACGTAAGCGAGCATTAAGAGAGGATTTTCCAAAATTTGCTCCTTAATGAAACGGGGGTCCAAAGTTTGTATGGAGAAACCTACTTCTAAGCGGGCGATACCGCTGGCAGAAGCTAGTGTTAAATGTGGCTGATTGTGTATTACCCATATTTGTAAAGTAAAATTCGGTTCCATTCTATTTTATTATATATGTTACCAGCAATCTGTATAATTCAGATATTCTATACAATACCTACGCAATGTCTAGAATACCTGGGGCGTCCAGGCAATGTATGAAATATTAATAACCTAACCTAACCTAACCACAAAACGGGAGATCCAGAGTGTCCTGCTAAAAAAGCTGCTGAACACAGGTATATAAATTCGATAGACTATGAAGGCGCCTAAGAGCGCCACATATATATATATTTTTTTTACACTTTAGACTTATTTGTTTTATTATTTATTTATTTTATTTTTTTTTCTGTTTTTAACTCTTCATATTACTTATTATTAGTGTAATGGATACTAACTTAATTACCGACATAGATAATTCATTTGTACTCGTTTCAAAGACATGTGAAGTTGAGGATTGCAAACAATATATTTCCGATTATGTAAAGCCACTAACTATACTAACTCAAAACATTCGCAGTATTTATAAGAATATAGATAGCTTTAACATTTTTCTTCAAAGACTTGGCTTAGATTGTGATATAATTGTGCTAACCGAATGCTGGCTATCTAATCGCCAAGATAACCTCCCGGAAATGCCGGGTTATAACTTATTCTGTAATAACATAAACAATAACCAAAATGATGGTGTAGTTGTCTATTCCAAGGAATCATTAATGGTCACAGTAGAGGAACCTAACTTCCGAGACTGTATGTGTAATTGTTTGACAATTAAAATCGGTGCAAGCACAGCAATAATCGCTATGTATAGATCCCCTGCCGCTCGAAACTTAGAATCGTTTCACGATTCCTTGAACCAGATTTTTCAGGACCTAAGCTCTTTTAAGAATGTTATATTAACGGGTGACATAAATATAAACATTAACTCTGAAAACTGTGACTCAGGGACCCAAGAGTACCTCAATATCTGCTCATACTATGGCTATCTTCCGGCACACACTCTGCCGACCCATCAAAGCGGTTCCTGCCTTGATCATATGATTATCAAATCCAGCCTACCGTATGTTACGCTTGTTACCAACTCGTCAATTACCGACCATCATGCTGTTCTACTAACCCTAAACTTAACGCTGCCTAAGCTAATTCGTCCCCAGACCAAAACGCAATTAAACACAAACAAACTCGAACATGATTTATGCAACCTTGACTTTAGCCCAGTTTACAATTCAACTGACGCAAATTTTGCTTTATCGTATCTAATAAAAAATGTCCAATCAGCAATATTACATAGTACAGCTGTAATTAAAGTAAACAAAACAATTTTATAATTTGAAACCATGGATTACTCCTGGCCTGATTCGGTGTATGCGGCAAAGAGATAAGCTCCATCAGAAAACAAGGAGATTTCCAGACGATCCTGTTATTAAAATAACTTATAAACGCTACAGGAATTATTGTAACGATCTCTTAAAGAACTTGAAAAGGAATTACGATAAAAATGAATTAAAAAGTGCAGGTAATAATTGCAAACGTCTTTGGAAACATATTAAAAACGTCACTTATATGACAAAACGACGTGAATCAAATTCGAGTTTACTGCTTACTAATCCTTCGCCACTCTTGTCAGCTAACCATGTTAACAACTACTTCGTGAATGTCGGGAAAACTCTTGCTGAACAGATTTCAAAACATGGCTATGTTCAACCTTTTTCCCCAAATATGTGTGATAATTGTCCCTTAAAATCTTTTGGCTTGCTAGAGACTGATGAAGACGAAATTACTCGAATAATTTGTGCTCTCAAGGATGACTGTGCGGTGGGCTGGGATAATATTAGCAGTAAGATCCTTAAACAATTTAAGCATATCCTGGTACCTCCCTTAACTCATATATTTCGTCTCTGTTTTTCTAAAGGTATTTTCCCTAAATGCTTGAAAAAAGCTGTTGTAGTCCCTATCTTTAAATCTGGAAACAAAGACTTGGTTAATAATTATAGGCCAATATCGCTACTTCCATCTATATCTAAAATACTAGAGAAAATTATTAATAGCAGACTAGTTAACTATTTAGAGAAAAATAATCTTCTATCATCTTCGCAATTTGGTTTTCGTGCCAAGCTGTCCACGGACGACGTTGCTAAAGGAAACCAGACCCTAGGGGTCTTTCTTGACCTTGTGAAGGCCTTCGACACGGTATCTGTTTCTATACTCCTAAACAAGTTAGAGGCCATGGGAATTAGGGGAACGCCGCTAAAACTTTTAAGCGACTATTTAGATGATCGATACCAATGTGTTAGAATTGACGACATCACAAGCGATGAACAAAAAAACACTAGTTTTGGTGTTCCCCAGGGAAGCATTCTGGGCCCAACCCTATTCTTGATTTATATTAATGACTTGTGTAATTTAAATATTAAACAAGGCAAAATAATTTCATATGCTGACGACACAGCCTTAATCTTTTCCGCTAAAACCAGCAATGAATTATACGAATACGCTCAAGTAGGTTTGAACAATGTGACTAATTGGCTTCAAAGCAATTTACTAACATTAAATGCTGACAAGACTAAATATATTCACTTCTCCATGCGCGACCTTCAATCTAACACTGCTAATTCTCATCTTTATGCCCACAAATGTGAATTCCACTCAGTCAGTACATGTAATTGTCCTTTTATCCTTAAAACATGCGACATTAAATATCTCGTGGTTATAATTGACAAAACACTCTCCTTTAGACCACATATTGAAAGTTTAGTTAAAAGAGTACGAAAATTAATCTTTATTTTTAAAAAATTGCGAGCAATTGCAGACTCAAAATTGATTACCCAAGTTTATCTGGCACTCGGACAATCTGTAATTCAATACTGTATTACCTCGTGGGGTGGAGCACCAAAAACTTATTTGTTACCTCTCGAAAGAGCTCAGAGAGCCATTTTAAAAGTAGCGAATTTCCATCCGTTCCTCTATCCCACAGTTTTGCTATACAAGTCCTGCAACGTACTGACTGTTCGCCAGCTTTTCATCATGCGTCTGGTATTAAAACAGCACACCATGCTTCCCTTGTACCCTGAAATTACTAATAAGAGACGGAATGATATTGTATGCAATACAAATACTTTTTCAAAATATGTCTTTGTAAAAAGATATTTCACATTTTTAGGTCCAATAGATTAAATAGAAAATTAGGTTTGTATAAACTAAATTCATTGCAAAAATGCATTGTATGCGTTATAGTTGTTTTTATGTATCATAATATAAATGTGCCACTTTTATTAAATAAATGATATTCTATTCTATTCTATGTCTGTTGCCGCTGTATCATCAAATACTAAAAACAGAATAAAATAATTATTGGGGCTCCTATACAACAAACGAGATCTTTTTAACCATTTTTTGCTCCGGACGGTAGGTACGGAACCCTCCGTGCGCAGTCCGACTCGCACTTGACCAGTTTTTTTTTGACGTGGGACATCACCAAATTCATTTTTCCGCTCTGGCGAGAGCGTATTGACTAATTCCTTCACTTGCGTTCTTGGGCAACTGTAACTCTTCTGGAAATCCCTGAGCCTTCTTGGTATTACCTGCACTTGTATCTACAAACCTTCTGTATTTCTCTACAGAACAATTCACATCTGTTTGATAGCTATGAAGTGTTCAGCGTGGGCGTTAGGTGTTCACTGAATGTATGTTTTGTTGTATGTTTAGATTTAGTTTACCCCTGAGGTGTCGGACTTGGCAGGGGTGCTGGAAGTTGCTGGAGGCGGTTAGTGAATCATTTGATAAGTACCCTAGGGTTAAAGAGGTCAGCTAGGGCCGATACTTGCCGCGGTTTTTCGTCTGATTCTCGCGCGGTGAAGTCATTTGAGAATTTTCCTACCAAAAAGAAAGGTCTCGCACGGCTTATTTTGTTTTTTTTTTTTAATGTATTATGTATTTAAACTTCATGTACAATAGCGGTACCTATGCGGATTTAATCTGATAAGGCATTCTTTTCCAATCAAATTTTTTTTTTTTAAGTTTTTTGTTTTTCCATAACAAGTTTTATTATACATTTAAGTGGCGACGATCTCTCGGGCCGGACCCTGGTTTATGCCATGGTAAAGAGCGAGAGAGTATAGGATACGGTTGCCTCCTTCTGTGAAGCAGTGACGGAACGGACACCCTTACGCCCAGCCGACGCAACAGGAGACGCGGGGCGTTACACGGCGGTCCCCTGCCACCGTAGGCGCGGGCTTGTGGACGACGAGCGATGGGTAGCTCGCCATCCGGTCGACCGGTAACCGAGCCCGAGTCGTCGACGGCGCGTAGTGTTCCTCGCGCGCCTCAAAGATGTCTGCGAAACCGTAGGGGCCCAGCAGAGCCGAATTCCTGAAAAGGAAACGCTTGTTACTAGCGCGCAAAGGGCAACTGAAGGACACAGGTGTGATTTTAGTCAGTAAAAGTCTTACACGACTTCCCACCACAAAAAAAATTTAGATTTAGGTACCTATCTATCCTACCTACCTATGTTTATCTAAGACAGAAGTTTTATGCCCCGGGTCCAACATTCCGGCTCTCAATTTCAGCAAGTAGGGTAAAGTAACAAATTATCGTCCGTCTGTTAATTGCTCCCTTCCTTACGTACTTTTTGTTCATCCAGCCTTTTAATTAACCGTGCTATAAATTATATCATTAACTAAATTACTTTCGACATTATTAATTTTTCTTTTCAAGTGAAAATGTTACGTTGTGCAAGCTTATAAATTGGACAGGGGAACGAACAGCAGTTGTAGCAAATTAAAATATTGCAAATGGAAGTACTTGTAAATAGAAGTTTTTGTGCGCTGTTTATGTACAAACAAACACTACAAACCGGCAAACTGTTGGCTATGTTTTACTTGTTGAAACATGTTAACTTGCTTATAATTATGCATGGTAATAATTAGAGAGTACACACGAGCGTAAAATACACAACACATGTCAGATACTTAAGTATGTGCCGGGCGTGTGTTTACAGCTGAGAGATTTTATTGAGATGCTTTGTTGTTGTTAGTGTTTGGATAGAAGAGGGCTTATACTAAGTAGCCTTAAGGTCGGTGCCGTGGTTGAAAGATTGACTGACGCACTGCTTGTAGCAGATTCGAGTCCCGCACGTAGGGTCAATTCCTGTTTTTTTTTTGAGATGGCAAAGCGAGAGGGCTGGTCACACATTGACTAAAACCATAATTATGTTTCTTTAGTTGCTCTTTGCATTCTAGGACCACGGGTCGCTATTTCAGGAGTGATCCCATGGCCCTAGTAGGCCGATGCCTAGCAAAACTGTAGCAGTAAGGATACCTGTTCTCTCACGCTTGCAGCCATCTCCTTTGCTAGCTTAACTGCCTCGCAGTAGGAGGCAACCGCTGTCCATTCCCCCACACTCCAGACCATGGCATGAACCAGGGCCCGGCGTGAGAGGCCACCGCTGCCAATCGCCTCCACGAGGACCCAGGGCTGAATTGATACCGGCTAATGTTACGCAAATGATTGAGAAATAGTTACCGTGACCCTGGGATGCAAACATAAGTTAAGGAATACTGGTGGGTTTTAGTCAGTATAAGCCTGACGCGCTCTCTCGCGCTACCTAGAGCCGGTAAGGATATTTCATGATTTACAACCTGAAAAAACTACCACCCACTCGCTTGAAACATCTTAAAATAAACGAAACCCAACTGAGAGGATAAGTAGTAATGACCTTAGTAAGTTAACTAAAGGGTAATATCACTACTTACTCCAATCTGCATGGTTCTCATATGATTTGATCATTACATGTTTGCTGTATGGACTTTAAAAGAGACTTTGACTCCTGAGCTTGTTTCAGTGTTTCTAGTTTTCCGAAATGAAATGGAATAGAATAGAATAGAATAGAATAGAATAGAATAGAATAGAATAGAATAGAATAGAATATCGTTTATTTAATAAAAGTGGCACATTTATATTATGATACATAAAAACAATTATAACGCATACAATGCATTTTTGCCTGAACTAGGTTGGACCTGTGTGTCAGGCTAAAAAGTACTAAGAATCTAAGAAATAATAAATTAACAATCATTAAAATTCACTATATTAAATAACCTACATTTAATTAACTAAAATCAAAGCATGTTTTATTTACAAACTAAAAGGAGATCTTCTGTCTCTTCGTACGAGATGCTGAGTAAGAATTGCACAATAATCTTTTTACAGCTATAATAATTTAGTTTATACAAACCTAATTTTCTATTTAATTTATTGTACAAAAATGGGCCTAAAAATGTGAAATATCTTTTTACGAAGACATATTTTGAAAAAGTATTTGTATTGCATACAATATCATTCCGTCTCTTATTAGTAATTTCAGGGTACAAGGGAAGCATGGTGTGCTGTTTTAATACCAGACGCATGATGAAAAGCTGGCGAACAGTCAGTACGTTGCAGGACTTGTATAGCAAAACCCATATCCCACAGATAGAGGAATGGATGGGAATTGGCTACTTTTAAAATGGCTCTCTGAGCTCTTTCGAGAGGTAACAAATAAGTTTTTGGTGCTCCACCCCACGAGGTAATACAGTATTGAATTACTGAATACGGAATGGAATGGAATGGAATGGAATGGAATGGAATGTGATTGGATTGGAATGGAATGGAATGGAATAGAATGGAATGGAATGAAATGGAATGGAATAGCCCGAAGAATCACCAAAGTTAATTGTTGGTGGGCAGGGCACATTGCTCGTAGAATAGATAGTCAAAAGGGGTGAAAAACGCACGGTTCGCACAAGGTGGGAGCGATGACCTGCCGAGGGTCGCGGGATTCCGATAGATGCAAGACGCACAGGATTGGTCTTTGTGGCGACCCATGGGGGAGGCCTATGTTCAGAGTAGTAGTTGAAATGATGATGATGATAATTACGATAAACTGTTTCTATTTCTAGGATATAGGCTTCCTGTCTTCTTCTTCAGAGTAGCAGCGGGCTGAGTCCACCACGCGGGTCCAGCACGTGTTGTTAGAGGTCACTTGTTTAAGAATATGTATGTAGTTCAAGGATATGCCGATTTCCGAATCATGTTTTTCAAACTAGTTTGAAGAGCAATCGCGATAAAATAATTAATTTAATGGGTCTGAAGACTAAAGTCACGGTTGTTATACCAAAATGCTATCTTTCGTAGTCACTCTGAGGTTTCCAACAATTTTAATATCTTTTTTGAGGTGTAATAATGTCTAAGCACAGTCAGGAGTCAAAAGTGCAGTTGCACTCTACCTACGGTAAAGTGTTTGTTTATTGTAGTATCTGTAATTTCAATGGTCCGAAATTAGTTTGTTCAATACTTTTATTATTAATATTATAATACAAATCAGTCATAAGATATATACTTTTTTTTAGGTGGGAAATTATTTAATGACCTCTCCCGCTATGGAGCGGTGCGGGACTTTTGTGTCAGACTTTTACTGACTAAAACCTACTCCCATGTTCCTTCTTTGCTTTGTATTCCCCGGACTCCAGGTTTCCCTTTCGGAAGGCAACCCATGGCTCTAGTAGGCTTCGGCCCTGCTGGGTCCATACGGTTATGCTGGCATTTCTTTGATGCGCGCGGTGAACACTACGCGCCATCGAACGACTAGGGTTCGGTCCGCACGGTTACCGGACGGCAGGACAGCGAGCTCGAGAACCCATTGCTTGTCGTCCGCAAGCTCGTGCTTACGGTGTCTGGAAATCAGGGTGGAGATCACGACGACGACATTCACGCGTGCGGCCGCCTCATACGCTAGCATTACTGCTTCGCACAAGGAGGCGACGGCCTGCCATTTGTCTTCTTGTACAAGGGCCCGGCGCTTGAGGTCGTTGCCACCCCTCTATTGCCACCACAAGGTCACGGCGGTGCTCCACTCAAGCGGAGCACACTTATACCGTATGTTCCACCGTATCCTACGGGCGGTCCACACAAAATAAAATATCACCCGTTTATTCAAAGAAATTATACTCGTAAATACATTAGTATTCGGAGAGTGCAACTGCACTTTTGACCCCTGAGCGTATAGACGATAATAACAAGCAGTCACCATACCTAAATACATTTTTTCAGTGCATACAATCAAGAGCAGCTACTAGATTCGTCTGATTCCCTTTATTCTAGTATTACTGTAATCCAGTATAAATCTGTCTAGACAACAAATGGACTCTCCTAGCCGGGATACATGTCTCACTAGTTCTGATAAATGGTCCTATTTCAGACTAATAACTGTGAAAATACTCTTGTTTTTGGTAAGAAAATTGTGGAATTGTGAATATATTTGTATGAAACTCTGGAATGTTTTGATAATTTGAGCTGCTTGTTTGAAGTCTGCGGCTGGCATGGAGTGATGGTTGAATTCATATATTTAGTGATGGGTCACAAGTAGTTATATTCCGTCTGATTTCTATTTATTTAAGGTAAGCTTGCTAAGGAGCAGTGGTGGCTCAGTGATAACTGCCCCGACTTAAAAGTTGTAGGTAGCGGGTTCAAACCTAGTCTGGTGCATTATTGGTGTAATTTATTTCATCACCACTGCTCTCAAAACGGTGAAGGAAAACTTCGTGAGGAAACCGGCATGTCCTAGAACCAAAAATTCGAAGACGTGACATCCATCAATTCGCACTGGGTCCGAGTGATTCTTGAATTAATTCTCCTAGAGAGAGCCTCAGTCCCAGCAGTGGGGACATAACAAGGCAAACAGCCTAGTGTTGTGTTGATGTTATGTTAATTTTAAGAAAAAAAAACATAGGTTAAATCGTTCCATTAAAATAAGTGAAAAAAAAAAACATACATGTGGCTATGTACACCTTTACTATATATTCGTTAATATGCGCATATTCAAAATCAATCACGTTCATTTATCACGTTTTAATTTCAATTAATCACAAAATATGAGCGATGTAGGTATTCATTAATTAACAAATTTAAAAAATATGTGATTATATATTTATGAAAAAGGTTTAAGGTAAAATTCTCTCAGTAGGAAACCTCTACAGGCATCTAGATGTGTCTATATTTTTTTAAACTTACAAAACCACTGAAATTTGTGTTTTTTCATCGGAAGTTGTAGGTAATTTTTTTTTCGAAAAAGATTTTTTTAAAATTGATTTCATCTGATGGCAAGCAGTGATGCAATTGTTGATGGTGAGGTGCACTAGTTTATTAGAAGCCTATTCACTCTAGGCTTGAAGACACCTAAATTATAATCGGACGGGAAGACCGCAGCAGGCAAATTGTTCCAGTCCCTCCGATGTACGCGGTATAAACGACGAGGTAAAATGCTTACTTCGGACCGAAGAGGTTTCAACAACGTAAGGCTGGTTACTCGCCGTGCTTCGGGTTGTTCGATGGTAGAAAGGAGATAGCGAAATTAAATCGTGCAATTCTTGCGCACACTCTCCAAAATGCATCCTGTAAAATACTGAAAGGCTGGCTTGAAACCCTGCGCCTGTGCTCAAGGTCTGAAAAATGTAAGTCAAGGAATCCATTTGGACCAACTAAACGAGAACAAAGCAAAACCCTAAAACAATAATATGCTAATTCCACCAGCCCTCAGATTAATTGGAGAAGATATAATTGATATTATTACGAGATACAATAGTTAAGTGTTTGACCTTATCTTAGTATTTCAATATTCAGCAAATAGTTCTAAGATACAATTAATAAATTGCTTTTAGTCCTTATGGCTGGAATTAATCAAAATTGAAACACAATATTACGGCCCTCGATATTGAAATAAGAAGAGATTAATTGGTTAATTAAAAGTGCTTGATAATCTGCGTGGCTCTGCATGGAGTGCAGAAGAGTGAAGTCGATTAATAATAATAATAATATTCCACAACTAACACACAACGCCGCCTAGTCCCAAGCTAAGCAGAGCTTGTGTTATGGGTACTAGACAACTGATAAACATACTTATATATTTTTAAATACATACATATTATAGATAAATTACACCCAGATTAATTAAATTATATCGTGATGTGTCTTCTTCTCCAGTCTTCATCTCCTTAGCCTTTTTTCAACTAACTGAATTCGTTTTTATTTTTTATTTTAAGCTAAGTATTTATAGATTAAGTAATTACTTTTTATTTTATTGTTGTTTATCCTGTGCGAGTCTAAAAAAATGGTTTTCTTTCTTTCTTTCTTTAATATCTGTTTTACATGGAGCGACTGCCTATCAGATCTCCACAATCCAGGAACTGGGCAACATAATACTGTTTGGATAAACTGATGGTCAGATTTTCTGGCACCTGACTGACTGACTGTAACGAAGATCTACGATTGACAACCGGGATGAACGGCTTTACATGCTTTCTGAGGCACGGTGGTTTAGAAAAGTACATACAATCGACGACTTGCAAATATCTCGCGGTGAAACTGTTACCACATCTATTAAGGTTCTTCATTATTATTTTTTGTGTAATAAAGTGCGGTATATTTTTAGAAATTTTGAAAACTGTAAGTGCCTTTTTGGACTCTCCTCTTAACCACTGGGCTCTAGTATCGATATAAATTGGATTTTAAGAAAAACTTGATTCAATTTCGAACATAGTAGACTATGTCATAAAAGATAAGTGGACACGTAGGAGATACGTTTACACTAGCTACAAAAGTGTGTACCACGGTGCATTCTCTGTTCCACTCATAAATAATCCGACCGAAGAGTAATCAAGGGTAAAACCTAAGGCTTTTCATACTTTGCGAGGCCCGGGTGTATCATAACACTATTTTTTGAACGAAAAGAGAGATACAAGACAGGTATTTCCTTAAAAGAGTGAGATAACATTTTTAATAGGTTTTTCAGGTATCATTTAAGCAAAAATATTTTTTAAATCATAATTTTTAATATTAGTCTTATGTGACTCGATTCACAATTTTAGCGAATTCACAAAGTTATAAAAAGATTTTTATGGCATGTGGCACATCACTAACAAGAGGATAAACTAGAGAATTTTTGAGGAAGTTGGAAGAATCCGGTCGCTTTTGGTTTTTTTTTTATCGCCAAGTAAATAGCTGTAACATGGACATCTTTAATTCAAGTCCAAAACTTTGCAAGTGAATTAAAAAAAAACTAGTCAGCTAATGTCACTAATTTTAAATTTATAAGTACTCTAATACAATACACATATAAATAAAATTAAAATTCAGTGTCTACGCCTTATATATTATTTTTTAAATTTGTATTTGAATGAAAAATTTGGGCCTTATTTTCATAAAACAATAAAAAGTAGATGAAAAAAAATCCACAGGGCATGAGAACTGTTTAGGGGTCTGGAAGGATAGCAGATGACCCCTCCCGTCGACCATTTCAATTTGGCACACGATGCACCAAACACCCTGTATAATAACTAGACCCGGCAAACTTCGTACTTCCTTTAATTCTTTAATTCTTATAAAATAAACAACAACTTATAAAATAGGTAGATAACAACGTTCATGTACATAGGCGAGCTTAACTCAAAGTTGAGTTTTCTTCCAGCAAACCATTGAGTGATAGAGAGAGATCACAATAGAGGGTAGGATCCAGTGTACAATTTTAAAATTATAAATAATACGAATAAAATATTACATAAATATACCTACATACATAAATATAAACATACTTATATATTATAAACATATAATATAATATAATATATATATACCATGTCATAGTGAAAGGAAATGCTCTTTAATTTTCCTCTTGAAGACATCCAGAGAAGGGCTGTCATGTAGGGAGTGTGGGAGGGAGTTCCACTTCCTATTGATACATTTTAATTATCTGTCAAAGGATAACGCCATCTACTGGCATTACCATAACCAGCATATTCATTTGGAAATGATCATTTAAATGACATTTAAATTGGAGATGGCGGTGTATTCGGTATTTCTTTATTTCGTGTTTTTTTTTTTCCATATTTTCTCACCGTTTAAACCTTGCCTGTATTATCACGAATATTTCAATACTAAAATTAGCCAAATCGGTCCAGCCGTTCTTGATTTTAGCGAGACTAACGAATACCTATTCATTTATATATTATATGAATCTGTATGCATTATGCATTCGCTAAAAGTTTCATACGAAATGATGATAATAAAATTACAAGGAATCAAAATATTTAAACCTGAAGTTCCAGCAAGTTCCATTTTACCGGTACTATAACATCAAGTACAAAATCCTTATCATGCGCTGTTAACAGCGAGCCTTCTGTACCTATCTATGTCACGCCAGTCAGGCAGTCCGTAGTCGCCTACGCCGCGTAGCAGTGGCGCTACGAGGACGCTCGGCTACGGACGTCTACGGCTACGCGTCCTCACAGTTTCGAATATGTACTGATTCGAGTTTATAACATCTTCTGTGTTTCTGTGGCCCTAGTACATTTGTTTAGCCGGCTGAACAAATATTTGACAAAATCTATTTATTTTGACGAGTTTTTCTTCGGTGTACGGAATTAAATGACTTGTCAGTTTTATTTTGTAGAAGAGTGAACTTTTTATTGGTTGGTTGGAGTTGGAATTTTTGATCCGGGTAAGTTGTTTTTTTTTTTAATATAGTATTTTAGTGGTTTTTAATTTTCCAGGATGATATATTTTATTCTTAAAAAAAACTTTATTTTTAACTTGATATTTAAATCTCCCGTTTGAGTAATTTTACACACATCTTTAACTATTTCTGTTCCACGAAAATCACTGCAATATCCGGGAAATACCTACCTACAGAGGCTTTGTGGAAGGACCCAGATTCGAGTACCCACTTACGTTCCTTCAAGAAGCTATTGTCCGGGGACCCGATAAGGGCCTACCGTGGTTAACGGGAAAGGATCTTTTTACAAATAAAAAAGAAGGATCGTTAGGTACGTCGAAAAATATTGTATTCTCAAGTACCTAATCAGCAAATAATGTATTTTAATTGGTACTTATTTAGAAGTTATTTGAGCTTATAAACCGGAATTTCAACCTAGTACCGTCGAGCGCTACGCTGTTAGGGTTCGTACATTTTTTAATGCTAATTCCGTACCAGACTTGTACATATTTCAGCGTGTTACCGAATGACTTCGTTATCGAGAAATGAGTGAACTAAGATATATAGTCAAATTAATGTATCATAAAAACTGATGAAATTTGGGAAAATATAAAAAAATCTATTGTAATGCCGCTTTCCCACCAGTGATAAAGTTAGGTGGGGAAAAATTAAATATTTCCTAACCGGAAGCATCTTATTGAAACTAGTACCCATGCCACATTAGCAACCGCATTAGCCACCTCTAAACCAATATGGTGAAACAAAATACTAATTATCTGAACCTAACTAATAAACATTTCTATTAGAACTAACTAAATAAATATATTATAATGTAATAGCTTTATTAAAATATTATTTTTTACCCTGATTTTTTAATTATCTATACTGATATTATAAAAAGGTAAAGTTTGTTTTTTTTTTGTTTGTATTTCTGAAAGTACTAGTCCGATTACTAAAATTTTTACACCGATAGAATGTACGCGGCATAAGTTATAAGCCTTCTTCAAACTGTACTGTAGCCTTATAATTCTACTGTATGTGTGAGGTATGAATAAAAGTTTTTTCTTTTTTTCTTTAATAAGCTGGCACTGGGATTTGACACGTTCTTAAGTTCAAATTTATCTATGGATTAGCTCGCTTTGCCTACGTGAAAGTATATTTCTCCATACAAACTTTAGGCCCCTGTTTCATCCCCTTAAGGGCTGGATTTTGGAAAACCCTTTCTTAGTGCTAAGCTACATCATAAAAGGAAACCTCAAGTAAAATTTCACTCTCCTAGTCTCAGTAGTTGGGTATGTCAGTCAGTCAGTTTCTCCTTTTATATATATAGATGTGTATTTCAGCAAGAGAGATATGAGTTGCGCATCATAGCAGACATATCCTTTAATCACATTTGTAATCCTATCATCCATGTCAGCTGTAACATATATACGAGTATGTAGTAAGGCTCTTTGTATAGAAGCTCTTCCGGGGACGAAACAGGGTACGGATACAGCTATAGATATTTCTGCTACAAAGTTCTTTTTTGTGTTCCGCTACTTCGGCACCCAAGTGTGTGGGTTCCAGTGTAAAAAGAGACACCCGAGGCAGAGGTTTTTCAACAGCCTCATTGAGCCTAGAAGGCTTATTTGTTTCAGTAGGCTTCAGTGTGTGACCATCAGTCTATCCAAGAAATTTAACGTTACCTAGAAACTTGGTTGTAGTGATCGGATAGGTAGTCGTTCCATGTAAGACACCGAGCGCACTAGTTGAGAAAAGGTTAGGGACACGAGGGAAAAATACTGTGTGTTTACTATCCTGTCTGATTATAATTTAGGCTCTTAATAAACTAGTGCGCTTCACCATCAACGATTTCGTCACTGTTTACCATCAGGTGGGATCGCACTAGTTTATACAACATTATTTTTAGTATATGCGAAACCTGAATATAGTTTGTTCAGAATCAGTAACTCAATCGATTTAATTTTTACACCATTTTATATATTTTCCCAAAAACATTTAAAAAGGTCATAAGTTAGACACCATCGATACTAAGTACGACACAAGTCACGGTAGGTTACAGCGGACATTAGACACTAGCGCACAGCTGGATGTGGGAGCAAATTAACCCATGACTTGCCCGGGTCGCCCGGTGATCATGTATTTGTGCGGCAAACCAGGTAACATAATAAGCTTATAACTTTGTGATTTTTCATGATACATTTATACAATTTTGTACATAAATAGTACTAGACACATGTTTCGGGTAATCAGGAATGAGGATATCCGCAGGAGAACTAAGGTTACCGACAAAGCACGAAGAATCGCCAAACTAAAGTGGCAATGGGAAGGGCACATTGCTCGCAGAACGGATGGCCGTTGGGGCTGAAAGGTTCTGGAATGGCGACCACGTACCGGAAGACGTAGCGTTGGAAGGCCTCCTACAAGGTGGACCGATGACTTGGTAACGGTTGCGGGAGTTCGATGGATGCGATTCGCACAGGACTGTTCATTGTGGCGACACTTGGGCGAGGCCTATGTCCAGCAGTGGACGTCTTTCGGCTAAAATGATGATGATGATGATGATGTTTCGGGTTTCGCATATACTAAAACTAATGTTTTATTATTTAAAAAAGGTGGGATGTGTTGCTTGTCACCAAATAACAGCAAAAAACATTCCCTTGTTCAGGCATTGTCACAGTTGGATACATAGGATTTGTATATCATTATAATTACACCGATCACCTATCAGCGATCAATATTAACATAATAACCCGTCAGTCATTAATTGCAGCGATTAATTACCACATCGTACATGGTACGTCGGCCATTTTGAGCAGTCGATGCAAACGAGCTGATAAAATAGGTAACAAATAAATCGGTCATTAAATGTCATTATATTGTCCTATAGAAAGGTCCGTTCTCTTGTGCAGAATGGAGGACAATTATCGGAAATTGTACTATTCAGAGGACATTCATTGGAAATTGTGTCGTTATGTCTTGTGTTCACCGGAATATCTTTGTTGTTTTACTTTGTTTTGTATTGTTTCTTACTTCGGTTTAATTTAATACAATATACAAAGATAGGAGCAGTGGTGGCCTAGTGGTGACGGTTACTAACTTACAAGTTATGAGTCGCCCAAGCCCAAGCAGGCGATTTACTTTTTGTAATTTAAGTCATCCCCACTGCTTTCTTAATGGTGAAGGAAAATATCATGAGAAAACCGACATGTCCTAGAACCAAAAATTCGATGACATGTGACAGCCACCAACCCGCACTGGGCTCGCGTGGTGGATTACGGCACATTCCATCTCCTAGATAGGAGGTCTGAGTCCCAGCAGTGGGAACATTATAAGATTGATTATACTGTATTATGCTACAAAGATACACAGTAGTAGTAGTAGTAGTAGTAGTAGGTATCCATAAGTGAAAAAACAAATTTATGTTAAGAAAAATCAATTTCTTCGCTCGGGGCAGAATAAAAATCTTCAGTCTACAAATAATCGTCATCTACGATGACCCTCACACCACTCTGGGCTTATCCACTCCTTTTCTTTTGCCCAGGCGATATATCTTTGGAATTTGCTCCCTCTGAATGTCAGGATCGTGACCAGCCGATTTTCCTTTAAGGATAAGGCACGTGAGCACATTCGTAAGTAGTTGGCAGAATTATTACAGCTCTGATTGGTTGAATTTGTTTTTTCACAATAATTTATTGTTAATTTACATATAAGTATCTAAGTATGTATTTACTTTAAATAATTTATTGTTAATTTACATATAAGTATCTAAGTATGTATTTACTATTGTATTTGTTTCTTTTATGTTTTCCTATTTATTAAGCCACGTTATGTTTCTACACCCCCCTAAGGTCGACTGGTAGAAAATGCCTACTGCATTTTTTTTAAATTTTTTTTTTTAAGGTTTGAAAATCATCTAATGACAAAGAGGGGACTTACCGCCATAATTTTGGCGTGCCCAGCACTGGGTTGCGATAGTCGCTGTCTCCATTCCACCATGATATCCCGCCGGAGTTCTTCCCGCCATGCCGCAACTTGGCGCGGCAGCGGAGTTTCGCCCCGGCGTTGCATCTCCACGCGCAGATCGTGCATGCGTGCAAGGACTGTTGCCTTGGCCAGCAAGGAGGCTCGCCGCTTCGCGGGAAACCGTGCGATATCCCCGCACCATTCGGATGGCCATGACCCTCTGGCATGCGTTCAGCTTGGCCGCCGGTCGTTTTCGTAGCGACGGCGCCCATATCGGCGCCCCATAAAGGGCCATGGACCTAACGATTCCTGCGTAGAGCCTCCGGCAGGAGGCGTCTGGACCCCCTAGGTTAGGCAGAAGCCGCTTAAGGGCAGCCCCATTCCGATCCAGTTTGGGAGCCAGACGTCGGAAGTGCTCTTCGAAATTCCACCGGCTGTCGAGGACGAGTCCCAGGTACTTCATCGTCGACCCGACGCCGATGTGAACTCCTCCTACCGTTATTTGGTAACCCGGTGGTGGCGCATTCCGAGGGCCTTGAAAGCACATGGCCTCGGACTTGTGCAGTGCCACCTCGAGTCCTAACTGCTGGATCCTCTCCACGACTATCGCAACCCCGCGTGTCGCTAGTTCGACCGCCGCCTGGTACGACTCTCCCTGTGCCAGAAGCAGCGTGTCGTCCGCGTGCCTACGGCATTGAGTCCGTCTTTGTACAGTGTTATGTGCAAAAATAAATAAATAATAATATCAATTTGTTTCCATCAGCAGACAACAAAGATCCATTAGGTTACATTAGGTTACTAACAATATTTTTAATCTATTTTAGTACTGAATTACAAACCGCGACAATGTTCGTGCCACAAGCGCCCTTACAAGCAGGCTATCTTGCCTTCCTTATCTTCCAATGCTATTGGAGCTGCCATGGAGTCTGTTCAGCAGTGAGGCCGCTTTCTTTCTTAGCACAGCGTTAAAACTGTCAGTTGGAGCTTCAACGAATATTGTTGACGCGCTACAGAACCAAGGTAGACGCAAAAGCACCCTAAATGCATTAGTGAGGGCGTATTATGCTATCACGCACAGCATCTTTTGTTGTGGTGATACTTGGGGGTGGTCTGTGTCTAACAGTGGACGTCTTTCGGTTGAAATGATGATGATGATGATTAGGCTATCCAAGTTTTATTTATTTGTTTATTGAAGCTTTATGCACAGGTAAACAATGTACAAAGGCATGTACAAAACAAAGTAATTGTAAGTAGCATTAGTGATAAATTCTTGCTAACAGAAAATGTATTAATCTTTTTCCAAGTTTTTAAATATTTTTTTACTGTGTGATGGAAGAGTTAGTGGGATGGTAGAAAGAAACACTTTCTCACAAATTTTTTAAATTCTATATTTCGCACAACTTTCACCTTTTAAAATTATGCCCCTAGCCTTCGTTTGGGAACACTATGAATGTACAGTTTAGAAATGGCACAATTGACTAAACTTAGTAACATTATTATAAATTATTTATTATGCCCACATTACGACCACACAATTTTTTTTAAAAGTTTTCACTGATGTTGAAGCCTGTCAACAAACATCCTACATCATCTTATTACCCTAATTACAAACAAAATAATTCTATAAATATCTTTCATACAAAATGCTTATTATACTTTTAGACTAGCTTTTAGACTACAGAGCTAACGAACAAGATTGTCGGTACAAGATGTGAAAATAAGGCGAAGCGAACTCTTTTACTACCTTACAAAAGACTCTCAGAATGTTTTTGGCATTAAATTTAAACACAAGGGGCTACTTAGTGAGAGTGTTAATAAGTTTATTTTGTTTTAAAGGGCAGTGGTTTTTATCTTCTATGAAAGAAATGTGAGAATACTGGCTTCGGCCTGCGATTTCGCCCGCGTGATAGTACAAAATTGTCCCAAGCGAACACATTCTGGGGATAAAAATTATCCTATGTGATATTCCAGAATATTATGGTCTACACGTGCACCGAGTTTCATCGAAATCTGTGCAACCGTTTGAGCGCGAAGATGTAACAAACATACACACTCACAAAGTTTCTCCTTTATAATATTAGTGTCAATTATGTCAGTTTTAAAGATTACACAAAAAAAAAATTGACAATTGAAATTGTTTTTTTTTGTTTATGCCATGACTTATACAAAAAATATTGAACGGATTTTCATGCGATTTCCACCAATAGACAGAGTCACCCATGAGAAAGGCTGCAGTAGAAAAATAACCAAGAATTTAAAAGATTTCTACCAATCGTGCAACGCTGGGGTAGGTCACTAGTGATTATATTCCAGTGTATAAATGTGTGTTTAAATTTAAAATGTATAAATGTGTGTTTAAATTTTTGTAACTTACATTTTATTTTCTTTTTCTAACTAACAACATAGTTTGTCGTGCTGTGCTGGTGCTACCACTGCGGCTACGGAGACGGAAATATAATAACCTTGCTAGTACTTATACTTTCAAGCCGTTTGGGTTTGAAACTCTCGGGAGTTGGGGTCTGATCTCATCATTTTTTTAAAGACCTTTCGAAATGCCTTGTTGACACTTCGCGTGACCCAAGGGCTGGTTTTTACCTTGTACGGAGGATAAACATTGCCATATGGCGTGGCAATGCCGCCAGTGTTTTGGGTCGACCAATCGACAGCGATGGAGGGGGTTTTCCACAACATACTTTTTAGGTCGATTTTGTTAGTTCATAAGCGTTTTTAGTTTAGTTCTAGCTGTTCCGACGAACTTCGTACCGCCTAATAGTAAGGATAACGCCATCTACTGGCATTACCAGAATAGCATAATTCATTTTATAATGACATTTTAATTAGAGATGGTGTTGTATTCGGATTTTTTTTCGTGATGTTTTCCGTTTAATAATAATAATATTCCAGAACTACCAAACAACGCCGTCTAGTCTCAAGCTAAGCAGAGCTTGTGTTATGAGCACTAGACAACTGTTGAACATAAGTACTTATATATTTCTAAATACATACATATTATAGATAAATTACACCCAGACACCGAACAAATAATCGTGCTCATCACACAAACAATTGTCCTGGGTAGCAATCGAACCCACGACTTCCGGCATAGCAGTCAGGGCCACTAACCACTAGACCAACAGGCCAGTCCAGCGTTTTTTCCCACCGTTTAAATCTTGCCTGGATTATCGCGAATATTTCAAGCCCAAAGCCCAAGCCAAATCGGAACAACCGTTCTCAAGTTTTAGCGAGACAAACAGCTATTCATTTTTATATAAGTATATAAATTTCATTTAAATTAAATTTTATATGTAGCTATTAGTTAGGTCAACCATATGTTTTATTCAATATTCTCAGTATAGTAGGCTGTAGTCCAGTTTGTGCTAGATTATAAGCCTAGGTTAGATTATAATAAGTAAATATATAATAGAACGACATTTAAAACAGGTAATTTTCCTAAGGTCAACATCGGATTACCTACATTAATTCAAATTAGAGAAACCATATAAATTCCGTTATACATGATGTACGTTATGCATGATATTTGTTAGTGAACTAGATACTGCCAGTGGCTTCGGCCGCGTAGTAGATCTATGGGTATAAAAAATAGCCTACGATCTATTCTCAGACCTACCAAATATACACAAAAAAACTGGGCAATTGCGAGTCTGACTCGCGCACTCGGGGTTCCGTACAAACTTATCTACGTAAATATGTAGTTCAATTCCCGAATGGAGTCTCGAAGAATTTTCCCAAATCGCAAAAAAGTTTTCAGATTTATTTCTATACCTGAGCTATAAGACCTTGCTTTATGCCAAATTTCAGGATTCTGGGTCAACGGGAAGTACACTATGAATTTTGATTTCCTTGAGAGTGTCGAAATATACGTTTTTTGTGACATAAACAGCCGTAAAAAAATGAATCAAGCCGTTTCGATAACAAACACTGTGACACGAGCTTTTTATATAAATACTAGCAGTCTGCAAGATTTTTATACAAAAAAAAAATGGATAAACCGACTGGAGTGCCACCTACCATGTTCAATTGTATTTTCAAACTATTTGTAAACCCTATATGGGTTTGATACATACAAAGTTTCATCCAAATCAATCAAGCCGTTTAGGAGAAGTTAGCTGACAAACATATGTACAGAATAAATATATGTGTATAAAGATTTGATTTTGGGGAACTAACAGATATGTAACATAGATACAACATTTTAGCTATTGCGACGACTTGATGACAAGTTTAGCCGCCATTAATCCACAAGATTATCGTTTGTCTAGTTCTTGCTCGCGGCTTCACTCGCGTGAACGTCGTTAATAATCCCACGGGATTGAATCAGGTACCATAATCTGCCTATGTTGAATATCCGTTCAAACGCTGAAGTATGATTGATTTATCCAAATAAACTGAGCTGATGTGATTGATTAGCAAGCCTCTAAACATACACACTTTCACATATATCATATTAATATTTTATATTTAAGAGGTGTCGTGCATTCCGTGTTCGCGCCTTTTTAGCGTTCCATACTTGAAGGGTGTCAACGGGACCCTATTTCTAAGCCGCTGCTGTCAGTCCGTCCGTCTGTCTGCCCGCGGATTACGGGCTGTATCTCATAAACTGTAAGATGTAGAGAGATGAAATTTTCACAGAATGTGTATTTCTATTGTTGCTACAACAAAAAATGATAAAATTAAAAGGCATCCCCATACAAGAAACGTTACTTTGCCGGTGTTCTTTTTGCTCGTTTTTTATATTGTAGTACGGAGCCCTTTGTGTGCGACTTCGACTCGCACTTGGGCAGTTTTTAATATACAGGTACCGTGTCTATTTAATTTCGTTTTATCAATTTATTAATTATTTTATTGCGATAGTCTACCTGACGTCCGTGAGTGTATCCGCACCATCACAGCGGGCTATAACAGAATACCAGTGCTTCGTTATTTATAGTTTCAAACATCGCAGCATATGCTGAGTTAGGCGCCTTTTTGGCCTCGCACAAATAAAAATTTTCTTTTTTCTTATTTTTTTTTTAGTTTTTATGCAATTGTACATAAAAAAATATATGTTAATATATATAATAGGGGAGGATATTACCTCTCCAGTTTTTAAGAAAATGATAAGGACGGTGATCAATAAATAAAATTCACCAATATTGTGTCACTTTACTAATAATAGTCTTAAGTCATTATTGTAATTACTAACTCTTTGGATCTTAGTTATCTGAAATAAAGAATTATTATTATATATTTGTTTTTAGACATTCTCTAGGTTCGGTGCGTCTCACCCAGCTTAGAATTCCTATTTGTTTTTTTATGTTACTAACACTAGTTCTAAGTTTAAATTATTACTAACATGATATGGCAAGTTCCGAAAAAAACGTTTTATTATTTTTATTAATTATGTGGAATTCTGGATTGTGTGTGTAGGAATGGAGGGAGGCCTTTGCCCACCAATGAGATAAACACAAAAGCTAAAAAATTACAATTGCGTGAGGCACGAATAAAATATTTTTCTTTTTTTCTATGTCAAAAGTTTTCTTCACTCAGCCACCTCTATCAACTCCTTACAAAATTTTACTCCGACTTTATGCCGTAGATGAGTTTGTCTAGCTTCAATTAGCGTCGGATCTCCGTAGCTTCTACAAGAACCGCTTTTTAACCTCGTTTCCATATAATTGCTAGCAATTTGCTATCGGCCATGACCAGATCATGCTCCTATTATTTATTTATACGCGTTTTCCTTGAAACATGAGAGAAATTGCTAATAAAATCGATGGGAGTTTGTTTACTTCAATGTACACCACATTTATATCGCTGAATAAGCATAACATCCATCATTTGACTGGCCTGTTGGTCTAGTGGTTAGTGGCCCTGACTGCTATTCCGGAGTTCGTGGGTTCGGTTCCCACCCAGGATAATGTTTGTGTGATGAGCGTGATCATTTGTTCTGTGTCTGGGTGTAATTTATCTATATATGTATGTATTTAGAAATATATAAGTATGTTTATCAGTTGTCTAGTACCCATAATACAAGCTCTGCTTAGCTTGGGACTAGGCAGTATTGTGTGACCGTCGTGGAATATTATATATATATATATTATTATATATTATTTTCATGAACACGATAAACTCAAAAACTATTATATTGAATAGATTTTCATGAAATTTTCATCAATACACAAAGTGATTCTTGAGGAAGATTTAAATATTTTTTATATAGGTAAGAAGGAATAATAGGTAGGTAAGTTATAATATTTATAATTTAGGTGTCTTCAAGGCTAGAGTTAATAGGCTCTTAATAAACTAGTGCGCCTCACCATTTCAACGATTGCATCACTACTTACCATCAGGTGGGATCGCAGTCAAGCACTACTTTATAACAATAGTAATTAAAAAAAAATAGCAGTGGGACACAAAATAGGCTATATTGTGTCCCACTGCTGGGCAAATGCCTCGTCTTTTTTTTCTTCCAAAATATCTGTCTAGGGCAATCTCTAGCAAAGTTTGCCCTTGCAATATGATCATCGTCACACCACCTTCGCCGTGGTCGATCTCGACGGCGTCGATCTCTCCCAAGCGTCCAGTGAGTGTTGATCTACGCCCACCTGTCCGGGTGCATTCGTGCGACGTGGCCAGCCTATTCCCACTTCAGTTTGGCTGTTTTTTTCCCGAAGTCTGCTACTTGAGCTATGAAGCATAATGTGGTGTTTCTAACGCGATCTATTCGCTTAACACCTATTATGCTGCGCACCATTGCCCTTTTATGTATTAAAATACATGCATATTATAAGTACACGACTTCTTACAAATTTTCTTAAAAGTACTGTAGCGATCTCTATGGCGTCACATAAGAAATAATCCTGCATCGCACAATTAAAGTTCTTCGCGCGATTTGAACATACAATTTATAAAACAGCTCGACATCATCTATCGGGCAGTTGCCCACCAGACATAACACCCGTCTGGCCGGAGGATCCTCCCTTTTCAACGGAGATTTGCAGGTCTTTACACTCTGGTTCTATATAGGATAGGTACTTTTTATCCCGGGAGTGTGTTCCCTTGGGACAATTCTCTACTTTCACCCGGGCAAAACCGCTGGCGATAGCTTACTATGTCATTGAAAGGCGAAACTGTGGCCATATCAAGTCAGCAATGGGTAGTTAAAATGGCTTCTATTTTACTTTTATGGCTCCCAAGGGCAGAAAAATGCGTGGTAGGTTATAGTCTGTCTTTTAAAAATAACAAAAACAATCTTCTTTTCGTAGTAAAGTAATATAAAGTTTAGTTAAGGCACCTATGAGGCCAGTTTTTCACACCTACCCGGAAATAATTTGTGATACTATCTTACCAGCGATGACCCGGTTAACCCGTAATTATGGTCGCGTTGCTCATCCTTATGCGGTGAGTTTAACGACAGGCGATATTGAAGCTTAAAGTTTGTGGATACTATTGATTTTACATTGACAGGTTCAGTTGACGTAGAGATAAATGGAGGGTTTCAATTCAGTACTGTTGGTATGTACGAGTAATTCAATGATAGTCGGACATTTTATTGAATTAACCGTGGTTGAGTGTGATTCTAATCTTTTTGACGTGTACGAACGTTGTGAGATTAGAGTTCGGAAGAAAATTTTACCGACCTTTGTAGTGATAATGATAAATGCAGTTTTATCTCGCCAAACATTTAATAATTACTTTTATTTAGAAAAAGTACGTTACGAAAATGGCAATTTTCTGTGTCCCGGTTGTCAAAGATACTAGGCGATGGAACGCGGTGACGTAGGGATGCGCTCACTCATCGACTTTTTAGTCTAACAGTAGATAGAATGTGTTTCAAAAATCATTATTATTACAGCCGAAAGACGTCCACTGTTGGACATAGGTCTCCCCCAAGCGTCTCCACATCGACCGATCCTGTGCATCTCGCATCCACCGCATTCCCGCGACTCTCGGAAGCCTTCCAACGCTGCGTTTTCCGGTGCGCGGTCGCCACTCTAGAACCTTTCTACGAGCAATGTGCCCTGCCCACTGCCACTAGTTTGAAGAATCGCCAAACTAAAGTGTCTCAAATATCTTATTTCATTTGTTTAAAATGTTACGTCGTTTTCAGTAACATAGCTTGTGACTGACAAATCAAACGATGCAAGAATGATTTTGTAATAGTTCGGTTTTATAACCTGTAAGCTTATACCGTGCGGCAATTCTATGTATAGTTGGCAGGTATGAGAATTGGTCGTGAAGTATTTTTTACCCTCCTCCTCTCATTTTTTAATCGCGATTTTATTATTTTGGTTTCTATTTGTATTTACGTTCGATTTCTTTGATAATTTATATGGAAAAACCAAGTTTTCCGGGTCAGCTAGTATAATGATAATAACCTAAGACCAAGGAGAACCAAGGTTACAGACATAGCCCGAAGAATCGCCAAACTTAAGTGGCAGTGGGCAGGGCACATTGCTCGCAGAACAGATGATCGATGGCAACGAAAGGTTCTGGAATGGCGACCACGTACCGGAAGACGCAACGTTAGAAGGCCTCCCACAAGGTGGACCGATGACCTGGTGACGGTCGCGGGAATCCGATGGATGCGAGACGCACAGGACTGGTCATTTTGGTGACATTTGACAATAGTGGACGTCTTTCGGCTGAAATGATGATGATGATGATGATGGGCGTTACCATAACATGTTAAAATGTCAGGTGTGCGAGTGAGAAAGAAGGATGGAGCTATACACTCTATATTGTCTATTCTATTCGTCTTATGGATCGCGTTAAGTGCTCGTGGTAGGGTCTCATAACTAGAGGTCGGAATTAGGTACAGTTATTTAAGTACTTATAAGTACTTATTTCTTAATACGGTGAAGGAAAACATCGCGAGGAAACCAGCATGTCCTAAAACCAAAAATTCGAAGACATGTGACATCCACCAGCCCGCACTGGGCTCGCGTTGTGGATTACGGTCCATTCCCTCTTCTCGAGTGTGGGAACATTATAAGGCTGACTACGCTACGCTACGCTACTGATTTCTTATAGCGAAAGAATAAAGTGGATTTACCTTAAATCTCGAGACTAATTTTAAAAAGCAGATTTTTTTTTTAGGTCACTATCAGAATTGTAAAAGAATAAAATTCTTCCTGCATAAATGAAGAGGAGAATAAATTGGTTAAACTCGAATAAAAAAAAAATGTTAATTATCTTTGTTTCATTTTTCTTATCTATCTCTGAGGTTTTTATTATTATTTATTTGTAATATTATTCGCCACATGGGAGTTTTTCTTTAGAGATTCCGGGAAGATCTATATTAATTCCGATGCAAGTACAAGAATAACTCTACCTAATTCCGAATTCTGCTCATAACATACCTACACATATTTAAAAAACAAAAAATATCAAATAGAATTTAAAAAATAGAAGAAAGAAACAAAACAATAAATCGCGGTGACAGAACAAATAACACATTTTTATTATATTCTAATAGGTCTTTACCTATGAAATTGGAAATTTGTATGATAATTTTAAAATATAAAAATTTTGGTAATTTTTTTATTTCAACCAATCAAAGTACTGGCCCAAATTATCTATACAACTTTGCCATTTTGATGGCAGTTTGTTTATCCCTTTACTGTAGAAGTCTGCCGGACGGGAGGCGATGAAGTCAGCGAAAGCGTTTTGTACTGCATCACGGGTGTTGAATTTTTTCCCACTTAAAAAATTGTCTAAATTTTGAAAAAAGTAGAAATCTGTTGGGGCAAGGTTCGGTGAGTACGGTGGGTGACGGAGAGCTTCCAGCTGTAACTCTTGTAGCTTTGCGATGGTCTGTCTGTGAGCTCGCGCGTTGTCGTGGAGAAGCAATGGGGAAGAGCGATTGACTAGTCTTACTCATTTTATGTACATACAAGTTACGTTATTAATTGCCGTCTTCATAAATTGCGGTATTTTATGATACTGCATTGTGCTCGCTTGCATAACACTGTCTCTGCAGACAAATAAGACCGCATTATATCTCTTCTTTAGCTGAAAGCCGGCTGGCGGAATAAGAATTATTAGGAATCACGTTTAAGCAATCGTCAATTAACATGTAAACAAAAATTTGTGTGCATATTTCATGAAACGAAGAAAAAATTATAGTTCATGAATGTGGTAGCCATGGTGATAATTACCTAGATCAGGCTGGTATCTGCTGCTACAAATAAAAAAAAACTTATTTTGCGTAGTTACGATTGAGAAAATTCTGTTTTTTCCTCGAAGAAGTTGTGGTCTACATTGCAACGTCTAAACCATCCAAGAAACCAAACACCATAGATATAATAATCATATATAAAACTCAAATCGAGTCGAGGGAACTATGGCCCATGGAAATTCTTGTACATTCTTCTCCATAGAAATCTACGCTTTGGAATGAGTAATTAGCATCATTTTTCTAACTGACTGACTTCTTGACATTTCAAAAGTGCCTGTAAATGGTTTAAATCTTTGAAAAAAAAAACACTTTGAATCTTTCGAGTCTCTGACTGAACGTCTTTTGGCGAAAATGATAATGACTATATGGGCTGTACCTACGTTTTTATATGTGGGAAATCATCAAATGACTCCTCCTGCTCTGGGTGGAGCGAGATGAAGTGTCAGACTTACTGACTAAAACCTTTCCTCCTTCAGTTGCCTTTTGCGGCCCAAACCTACGTTACCTTTTTCGAACAATCCCGAAGCCCTAGCAAGGCTCTATACAAATGAAAGCAAGTACTCAATCAACCAAAGCACCGGATAGCAGTCTTACCATTGACCTTCAAAATAATAAAAGAAAACTCATAACTTACTTACAATAGGGTAGAAGGTTAACGACTTTCCTCAATTCTAACCACAATACAATCATAATATAGGTGCTGGTACCGCTCCACAGAGTACAGAGGCACCTCAGCGGCCGCGGCTAGAGACGATATTGCAAAAACTTTCCATGCGAATCAAGCGTGTCAGTACGCTTACTCATAAAAATTGACGGCTCGTGACAATTCTAACTATGGCTGTGTGTATGTGTGTAATTGTCAAAACCTGTACCCATTTTAGATGTAGACTAGGTACTAGGTCGTGGATTGGTATTTTTATTTTAACCTAACCTAAGTGTTTTTAACCTTAAATATACTCATAAAATAGTACTGTCATACATTTTTGAATGCGACGTCGCGATAGTAAAAATTCACACCTTACTTTTCCTGTTTCATATATATATTTTTAGGAATCAGAAGTGCAGATATTTAAAAAAAAACTACGTGACACACAACAAAATAAACAATTCTTTACTTTTAGCTAAAAGAACAAAATAACAATAAATCTAATTAATCTAAGTCTCACGGCCCTTGAACGATGTTCCCGCCACGCCAATGACACCTGTCAAAAAAAATGCCAGAGAAAGTATTGCGCGCGCCGCTTTCATAGACTCTTCGCTGTCATTCCTTATTTCCATCCTAACAATATATATAACACTAAACACCTATCTATTATTTATCATTTAATACACACTAATTTTAACACTAACCTACATATAATAATATACATATATTTATTTACCTCACACTAATCCAAGTGATTAACATCCGTAGACACATATCAAGGTTCAGTTGAAAATCAGCGTCAGGCAACTGCTACGTAGTGGTCTGGCACAACGCCGTTTAGTCCCAAACTAAGCAGAGCTTGTGTTATGAGTACTAGACAACTGATAAACTTACTTATATATTTCTAAATACGTACATATTATAGATAAATTACACCCAGACACAGAACAAAATGATCGTGCTCAACACACAAACCTATATCCTGGGTGAGAATCAGAGCCACGACCCCCGGTATAGCAGTCAGGGTCAATCAATAACCACTAGAGCAACAGATCAGGCAAAATAATAAAAAAATTGAATTGTTTTAAAAAATTAAATAATAATTTAAAAAAGTGTTGTTAGGTGTCTGTTTCCTATGACTATGTGCCCAGTGCAATGGTGTGGCGTTCCGTACTCTATGGACATCCCTGACCCGGCTTGTACTTAATTACTGGGTTCGATTGAGCTTCCTATCGGTAAATATATTGAGTTACAAATTACATGTGCTACACTGCTTGACATGTTATCATTAGGATAATGATGGCATGTGCTTTGTACATCATTATGGTTATGTAGTAAATGGTCTGTGAACTGCCCTTGTTTTTGTTTAGCAGTATTTACATAAGGATGTTATGGTTTATCTTCTTTCCGTAGCGAAGGTATCATCGTCTATATTATACAAGTTTGGCGTGGTAGATGGTCACGTTTATGGCGGCGTCAGAGGCGTTGTTCAGATCATCAACGATGCAGATGAACTGATCCTTAGGACACTCGAGAAAACGGAAAAGCAAAAGTGGACTTTTCAAAATTAGAAGTGACTTTATAAAACCCAAATAGAGATTAGCTTACAAAAGTAACTCAATTCTCATAAATAGCATACGCTTTTATGATAAGTTGCCAAAGTTGGTTAAAGAACTTGGCAAAGAAAAGTTCAGAACCCTCCTCAAACGTATCTTTATGTTATAAAAATGTGAAGTTAAGGACTACGTTGAAGACATGTTTGTTTGGCAATTACTACTTCTGCACATGTGGCTTCTCTGGTAGCTCATTAACTGAACTTTAATATAAACGTCTATTAATTGCTTTTGGTATTCTTGTTTTTGAAGTGATAATACATTAGTTAGACCACGAACTAACTTCACTGATTGATACGATTTATTATTGTTATATAGAATCTTGACATTTGTTAAAAGGTTTATTTTCAAATAGCTTTTTAATCGTTTCCTATATTTGGAGAACGATTAATTAGAGCCGTGCACTAAATTCTGATGTTTAGTTAATGCCCATGTCAACCTAGTGGAATAAAGTATTATGATTTAAACGAATTGGGCCATACTCACACAGCGTATCCGATGAATCGATAATACTTGATTTTTTTAGGTATTTTACTAAGGGAACATCCCAGTCACGGGAATTTTTGAAAGAGGACAAGCATTGCGGTCTAGGATCATGGTATGGTCCTGAAACAATGGGTTTTAGTCAGTAATAGGCCAGTTATTATAACACACCCTCTCAGTCCACCCTAGAGCGGAAAAAGTCACTGGAAGATTTCCTACCTCAAAAAAAACATGTGCGCAAATGGGTTAGACCCATGTGCGTTTTGGAAACACATTCGTTGTGCGTGCAAGTACCTACAACTTAGGGGTCTTTAAGATGTCATTAGATGATTTTGCCACCCAAAAAAAGAGTGAATAGGTTACTTCTAGGCAAGCGTGCTCTATCGTAGACCACATCATCGCTTATCACCAGAGATTTGAGATAGTGGTTAAACACGGCTTGTGTTTTAACAGAAAAAAATAAAAATGATATGATTTTTTTTATGAGAAGTTAAGCTAGCGAAATGTGGGTTGTGTACAAAATGCATCCCTGTTAGACTGCTGTGTTTATGTCATATAACAGGTTATTCGTTGGTCTTAGTACTCGTAACTAGCTTATGAAGCTACGTATTTCTGGCAAGCTGCCAAATAGCCAGTAGTGACAAGTAATACACCCACTCAACGGTAAAAATTGCTGAAACATCAACACCTTTTTTTATTCATTTTGGAACGTGTTGGGAACACATTGTTTTAATTTTTTTTTTTTATATTCCATAACTATCACACTACGCCGTCTAGTCTCAAGCTAAGCAGAGCTTGTGTTATGAGTACTAAACAACTGATAAACATACTTATATATTTCTAAATGCATACATATATAGATAAATTACAAACAGACACACAACAAATGATCGTGCTCATCACACAAACATTTGTCCTGGGTGGGAATCGAACCCACGACCACCGGCATAGCAGTCAGGGCCACTAACCACTAGACCAACAGGCCAGTCAATTGTGCATACAGCTAAGGTGGGATTCCCTGACGGAGTCTGTGTTTCCTGACAGCAACAACCTAGGGTCTTTAAGTCAAGAGTGAATAGGTTACTTCTAGGCAAGCGTGCTGCATCATCGACCACATCATCGCTTACCATCAGGTGAGATAGTGGTCAAACACGAGCCTATCAACTCTAAAAACGAATATCAATACTTCATGAAGACATTAAGAAGGTATCTACATAAAAAAAAGTGTTGTCCGTACTAGTATATCCTTCCTAAGTTTTTTCTATTCATTAAAAGGTTAAAAACAAAATAAGAATAAAAAATATTCAGTCGCCTCCATATTTTTTTATACTTGTGTTAGAATACACTCTAATTTGAGAGGTGATACTTCCACCCACCGTTTCAACTTCTTCTCGAGCCAGCCCTTTGCCCTCATATCTTCGTTATACTTTGAGAGTATTTTCTGCAACACTAAAACGGGCCAGTTCGTTATCCCACTCGGCTAGGGTTGCCAAAGTTTTGGAAATGGCTGAATTACCCTTACGTTTTTGAAACCTATACAAGCCGTGAACATCGAGGGATAGGAACAACTTGCCTGCTGCGGTCATCCGTCCGATTGTAATTTAGGTGTCTTTAAGGCTAGAGTGAATAGGCTCTTAATAAACTAGTGCGCCTCACCATCAACGACTGCATCACTACTTACCATCAGGTGGGATCGCAGTCAAGCACTAGTTCATAACAGTTAAAAAAAAATTGCTCAGTAATTTTGCTGTAAAAGTAGTTTAGTTAAAATCTGTTGATATTTATTATCTAGTTAAAAAGTTGTACCTACTACTGTTTTCACATCTCATGCGATTTACTACTTAAGGCGTATAGTCCCTTCGAAAATCTGGCTGGAGTTAAATGCACACATACTCGTACTGCCGCCTGTGCCCGTTACCGAGGACTAGGCTTAAGAAAGTCACTGTATTATAGCACTGCTCGGGTGTTAGGGCCTTAAGCCTTAAGCCTAACAAGAAAATTTTACTTGGCTGGTTCATCATCATCATCATCATTTCAGCTGAAAGACGTCCACTGCTGGACATAGGCCTCCCCCAAGTGTCGCCACAATGAACGGTCCTGTGCGTCTCGCATCCATCGGACTCCCGCAACCGTACGTGGTCGTCATTTCAGAACTTTTCGCCCCCAACGGCCATCCGTTCTGCGCTGTTCTTGGCTGGTTATGTGACCTAAACCCGTTACCATCACAGTTAATAAGCATAATTATTATTATTTTCTACTCCTACTTATTTATAAGTAAAAAACACTAAAATTATACTACTGCGCGTTAGAGATTCCAAGCCTTTTTTTTTTTTTGTTGCCGGGGTGGAAAATCCTCATGGATGTCCTTCGCCTGGGGCAGGTGAAGGGGTCTGTCAGACTCTTACTGACTAAAAACCACCTCGGTGTTCCCTCCCACACTTGGACCGGGGATCGTGGGGGCTGATACGCCATCCATGATCCCTAATAGCCGGCACGAGCACGTGCACAAGCACTATGGGCCGGTATGCGGACAGCGAGTCTACTGGGCGCCCCGCCTTCCTGAGCAGGATCAGACGACCTGTCTTCCACTGAGTGGGGAAGTGGCCCTGCTCAAGGCAGGCTGAGTAGAGTCCTCTCAATTGGGGCTCCAGCTCCTTTAGAGCGAGGACGAGCGCGCGGCCGGGAACTCCATCCCGTCCTGGGGCAACGGTTTTGGCCCGGAGCCGCATCACGGCCGCCCTTAACTCTGGTTGTGTCACCTCGGGGACCTCCTGATCCTCCGACTCTGTGTCTGTGGGCAAAGCCATCGGCGGCGGTGTGTGCTCCTCCCTAGCAGGGAAGAGAGCTGCGACCACTACCTCCAGCAATCCGCCAATAATGGCCATTAAACCGTCCAGGTCACCTGCCCAGTTACTCGGCCATGCTCTGAATTAACCTTAGCCAAGCTCTGGATTGGCTCTAGATTAACCTTTTCTATTTTTTTATGTTTCTTTTGAGTGTAGTTAAGAATAAGAATTAAATACCAAATTCAAGTTGTGTTATTCGGCTTTATTAAGAGTTTAGAAAATTTATATTAGTGAAAGTAGAAAATTTTCCAAAAAGAACATACTCCCGGGATACAAAGTAACCTAAATCCTATGTCCGGGACATAGCCTTGGCCCGTCTGCTGAATTTCATACAAATCCGTTTAGCCGTTTGAACGCAGAAGTCAGCAAACCGTAGGGGCCCAGCAGGGTCGAAGCCTACTGGGGCCATGGGTTGTGCGTAAATGAACCCCGAAGACAAAGAAGGAACAGGAGTGGGTTTTAGTCAGTAAAAGTCTGATACAGCTCTCCCGCCCCGCCCAAGGGCAGGAGACGCCATTGGATGATTTTCGATCATAAAAAAAATACACACAAACTTTTGCTTTTATCATATTAGTGTGACATATAGTGTGAATATCTGACAGCCCTGCACGGTTCTTAGTGCTCACTTGGCAGGCAGAGAGCTGAACATTTATGCCGTTATATAATATACAAACATATTATTATGTACGGCGTGAGTGCATGCAAAGACGGATGGCTTAATTAGGGAGCCGGGTGGCCCTAGTGGGGTTTACTTTGTTGATAAAGTAGGAAGATGGTGGTTGAGTTATATCGTTAGTAATCGATTTGTGTATTGTAAGCTTGTTAGCTCTTGATACTAATAAATACCAACGACTTATTTAAAAAACATTGACTACAGTACATTTACGAAGGCATTTTGTGTAAAAATGACATTTATAGGTATGCACAGCATTTACAGTAGGGCTTTGATGTTAATTAATGACTTATAATTAGGTTTAAAACTGAAAATTGATATTAAAATATAAAAAATAAAATTAAAAAATAATATACTAAGAATAAATGGGAATACCATTATTATTATTACATAAAATTACATTAATAAGTTACATACTTTTTATTTACACTTTATTACATTTTGATACAAGTGCAGAAAGTTTGTCATTGCAAGCGAGGCGGAATTCGCACGAGCAGTATGCGAGGGTGTTATGGAGCCGAGGGCTGTAGTGACAAATTTGTACTTGTACAACGACTTTTTTAATACACTTACGAAGAAATGAATAAACGGAGGCTGACCGGCGACTCGCGGGGATTGACGCGCGCCCTACCTGATACGATAAATGGAATAAAATTGTGGCGGGGGAAGAAAAGTGCGGGTGCTGCCCACGCGCTTTTTTCTGCACGAGTGCGGAAAACAGTCCATGGCGTGCCTAAAAGCGGTGGTATAAGAGCGGGTGTACGAGTAAGTGTATTGAAAATTAATAAACGGGAGTTTACCGGCGACACGTGGGGGTCGATGCGCGCCCTGTCTGATACGATAAATTTAATAAAATTGTGGCGGGGGAGAGCACGCGCACTTTTCTGCACTAGCGCGGAAAACAGTCTATTGCGTGCCTAAAAGCGGTGGGATAAGAGCGGGTTTTCGAGTAAGTGTATTGAAAAATATTACTATTATTTAATCATATTATGAAAATAATTGAGTATATTATGTTGACTATGGAACAAATCATCAACTCCCTAGTCTTTTCCTAACTAACTTTGGGTCAGCTTCTAACGTACCCGGATGCGGCTGAATACCCGTGTTTAACATGGAGCGACTGCCTATTAGACCTTCATCATCATCATCATCATCATTTTAGCCGAAAGACGTCCACTGTTGGACATAGGCCTCCCCCAAGCGTCGCCACAACGACCGATCCTGTGCTTCTCGCATCCACCGCACTCGCGCGACCCTCACCAGGTCGTCGGTCCACCTTGTGGGAGGCCTTCCAACGCTGCACACTCTAGAACCTTTCGGCCCCATCGACCATCCGTTCTACGAGCAATGGGCCCTGCCCACTGCAACTTTAGTTTGGCTATTCTTCTGGCTATGTTGTATTAGACCTTCACAACTTAGTTATTGGGAACACGATAGGAATCCTTGGATAGACTGATGGTCAGACTACCGTGTAACGACTTCCGAAGATCTACGAATGACAACCGGGATCAAACGCTTTACGTGCTTTCTGAGACATGAGGTGTCAGTAATGCCCTAGGTAAACTTAAAAGTACATATGAATTGAAAAAATCATATTGGTATCACCCTAGTTTCGAACCTGCAACCTCACGTATGAGAGGCGGGGCCTCTATGACACGTCAATTATGGAAGAAAATGCTTTTTGATTTGCTATGCTAATTATACTGTTCTGTCTATTTCTTAAGGCATACGTAGGTAGGCAGTTGCGGTGATTAATGTCTTGAAATATACTTTATAAAGTAAATCAATTGAAAACGATCGATCACGCCTTGCCTTATACCTACACTTAGGTAATTCATATAAATAATAAACATGTCCTTCGGTTCAACAATTAATAAGAGTACATATAGTACATAATTGTTTTATACTACCATCATCTTCCTGTCCTTGTCCCGTGTTATTTGGGGTCGGCGCAACACGTTTTTTTCTTCCATTCTGCCCTGTCACTCGTCATGCAATCACTAACTTCCTTTTGCTTTCATATCACTCTTCACACAATCCATCCATCTTTTCTTTGGTCTCACTCTCCCTCTCCATCTATCCATTTGTAAACTCATACCTGTTAACATAAAATTGTTATATACTACCGACACTTATTAATTAGTTATTTGTACATAATATGAAATACTTATATTCTTGTATATAAAGTGAAGTTGGATACCTTCGGCTAATATTATACATTAAACACGTTTCTTTCAAGGAAAAACAGCCTTAGAAAATCTATTAAAACTTCATCGAAATATCAAAATAAAAATTTAATATTTTCGCAAAGTTTGATCATTTGAACTCTTAAAATAGCTCCAAAACACCGACTTTATTATCGAGATATCAAAAAAGCAATTTCCAAAGTAAAAGTCAATAATTTAAAAAGTTAATAAAGTTTAATTTTGTCAACAGAGGGAGTTTTCTTCTATTAAATTTATTCGTATTGATGAAGTGAGCTGGGTCGGGAAGTAAATCGATAGTAATTAGATGTTCAGACGTCGATCGACGTGGCGCATGGCGTACCTCTAATAAATATATACCTGCTTGTAAGAAATTGTGGACACAGTTTGAACGGTTAGGAAAAATCAATATATTTGTTTTGTGATTATGTGGAAATAAGTAGCATAATAACTAAGGAACCGTTTTCATTAATTAGAATTGTAAGTCTTTTGGTGTTATGGACAGTTAGACAGGACAAACAAAAAAAAAAAAATAACGTATTGTATGTGTTTGTGTTTCCTGATGGCTACAACCCGGGAATCTTTAAGTCAAGAGTGAATAGGTTACTTCTAGGTAAGCGCGCTCCATCGTCGACCGCATCGTCGCTTTCCATCAGGTGAGATAGCGGTCAAGAATTAAAAAAAAAGTATTGCACCGACTCCAAATAGCATGAGACAAGGGCATGAAGATGATAAGATGACTCCCTTATAATAATATAATATTCACACAAACAATAGAATTTTATGTGATATTATAGAATCTTAATAATAGAAATAATAAATAGAAATTTAGTTTTTATTTTTACTTTATTGACATCTATATATGTATGTATTTAGAAATATATAAGTATGTTTATCAGTTGTCTAGAACTCATAACACAAGCTCTGCTTAGCTTGTGACTAGACGGCGTTGTGTTATAGTTGTTTTTTTTTTTTTTTTTTTTTTTAAGGTGGGAAATCATCCAAATGACTTCTCGCGCTCTGGGTGGAGCGCGAGGGCGTGTCAGACTTTTACTGACTAAAACCACACCTGTGTCCTTCAATTACCCTTTGCGTACTAGGACTACGGGTTGCCCTTTCAGAAATTCTCCGCGGTCCTAGCTAGCGGGCATCGGCCCCACTGGGCCCCTACGGTTTGCTGACATCTCTTTGAGGAGCGCGAGGATCACTACGCGCTGTTAACGACTGGGCTCGGTGCGGTTAATTACCGAACAGCCGGACGGCGAGCTACCCAGTGCTCGACGTCCGCAAGCCCGCGTCTACCGTGGCTGGTAGTCGGGGTCGGAATTACGTCGGCTAGGGCGTGAGGACCTTCGTTCCCTCACGCGTGCAGCCTCCTCCTTCGCTAACATTACTGCTTCGCAGAAGGAGGCGACCGCCTGCCATTCCTCCTCGCTCCGGACCATAGCCTGAACCAAGGCCCGACGTGAAAGGTCGCTGCTGCCAATTGCCTCCACGAGGACACGGCGGTGCTCCGCCCAAGCGGGGCACACCTCCACCGTATGCTCCACCGTGTCTTCTGGGTGGTCCACACAATGATGACACTCGGGCGTTGCTTCCGCCTGAATGCGATGCAGGAACCTCCCGAACTTGCCATGTCCGGTGAGGACCTGCGTCATGCGGTAGGTGAGGATGCCGTGTTGCCGCTCCAGCCACTCCTCAAAGAGGTGACTAACCGCCATTATTGTAGCGTGCCCAGCACTGGGTTGCGACAGTCGCCGTCGCCATTCCACCATTAGATCCCGCCGGAACTCTGTCCGCCATGCCGCGACTTGGCGTGGCAGCGGAGTTTCGCCCCGGCGTTGCATCTCCAGCGTTGTGTTATAGTTGTGGAATATTATATATATTATTGTTCTCACATGATAGCGACAATAAACATGTAACAGAGATACTTGTAATAGCAAAACACGATTGAAAAGAGTGTCCATGGAGTTTCTTGCGCATTCTTCTCCATAGAGATCTACGCTTTGGAATGCGCAATGAGCATCATTTTTTCTGACTGACTGACTTCTTGACATTTCAAAAGTGCCTGTAAATGTTTTATTTGAAATAAATGCTTTGAATTTGAATTTGAGAAAATTGATCATCAATTAAAAAAATAAAGCTGGGTCAAGGGACACTGCTTTATTTTTAGAAATCTTTTCAAAATAACATAAGACACAGTATACCCGTCATAAACTTGGACATTATAAAAAAAATATTATGTATTTTTTTATTTCTTAGTCTAGTGAAAAAGTAATGCGTAACCATGGTGAATTTGAATGAAAAAAGTGTTATATTTAAACAAATTCTTATTTAATGTACAGTGTTCATAATCCTGAAGAGGTTATTTTTGCCAAATTATAAACGGGCTAAGGGTCAGCCCGCTATTAATAAAAATATAAGAGAAAATAGATATTTATAAGAGTATAGATATTTTAAAAATATCTGTCTATTTTCACAGAGTGAGTTTTGTGTTCAACCAATTTGAACTTGTCGAACGTTAAGGCGCAGAGTGCTTTGGACTTTATTTTTCTCAATATTTCAATTTAAAAGGATCTGCAAAGTAACTTGAGATTTATTTTCTTATTATTTTTATAGACATCATTTTGTTTACCTCTGCTTCTATCAAATGTTTTGTAGAGTCATTGAACTTAATTTCAAGATTATTTTGATGTCATTCTGATCTTATTCTATCTTTAATAATTTTCGTTCTAGAATTAAGTGTTAAAAAAAAAAAAAAAAAACACAATAAACTCACTGCAGTTCAAAAACTTACTAATTCAGTGTATAAGTTTTAATACCTAAGGGGTTTACCTACTGACAACAATGGTTCCTATTGTGTACCAGATAAAACATTTTATTATTATATTGCTATTAAAGCCATGTTTTGGTAATTAGGCCCTGTTTTGGTATTAAAACCCTTTTTTGAAACTGAGGCCCTGTTTTAGTAATAAGATCCTGCTTTGGTACAAAGGCCCCGTTTTGGTACTAAGACTGTTTAAGTTCTAAGGCCCTGGTTTGGCGACACTTAGGGATGGCCTATGTCCAACAGTGGGCTTCTTTCGGCTGAAATGATGACCTGGAAAAATTAAAAGTACATTAAAGTTCATCATCGTCATCATCAATTCAGCTGAAAGACGTCCACTGTTGAACATAGGCTTCCCCCAAGTGTCGCCATAATGAGCGGTCCTATGCTCGCATCCATCGGATTCCCGCAACCTTTACCAAGTCATCGGTCCACCTTGTAGGAGGCCTTCCAACGCTGCGTCTTCCGGTACGCGGTTGCCACTCCATAACCTTTCTGCCCCAACTGCCATCTGTTCTGCGAGCGATGTGTCCTGCCCATTACAACTTAAGTTCTGCAAATCTTCGTGCTATGTCAGCTACCTTGGTTCTCCTGCGGATATTTTCAATCAATGAGGTTATTTTAGTAAAAATATTAACAAGGTCTAATTGAAAACTGATCAGGATTCCAATACAAAAACTCTTTTCACTGAATATATTGAGACCTATTCAACTTGCACGTCATTTGTAAGGCTACAATTTTCATTACGAATTGCGCGTAGGATTTTCATTAGACTCTCAAGTTTTTATAATGCTTCATTGAAAAGAATCAAAATTTTAATAAAGCCTGAAATATGATCTGGAATTCCCTTCGGTGGTTTTACTAAAATAACTGCGTATTGAATGGTATTTTCAGAGCTGGGATTTGAATTCCATTCCAATGTAATATTCGTTGCTTTGGTTATGCTGTGTGTTGGTTTGATTCAGAATTAATGAGGTATTGAGAAAACGTTTGAATAATTATTGTTAAAATTGATATTAAAATGTTGTGTTTATTATAAAAAAAAATATAAACAAGTGGTCCCGCACTAAGCATGACTTCTATTATCGTGGATGCGTTTACAAACATGTAAACGCATAGAAGAAGGCAGTATCTTGGATTTATAGTCCAAACAAATTCCAAACGTAGCCCTATCACTTTATGGTTCATTTTAAAAATTGACTTAATTAATGTTACAACCTTGTTTGTTGCGAGTGTCGATACGCTAGCACACCCATGACCTGTACCGTGATGCTTAAAGTAAGATTGTTTCATTCTTATTTCCAGTGTGGATAAGAGATGGCGCTAGTGGATCTGTATAGCTCTGTCTCTTACCCACACCGAAATAAGAATAAAACAATCTTACTTTGAACGTCATGGTCACCCCACAGACCTGGAACATTTATCTATAGGTCATACAAAAATTTATTTCGTGCATAGATCGAACGTGCGACACGCAATGCAGAAAAGTAGCTGAAATGCAATGCAAAATGAGGTATTGTTTTTTTTTTAATCAATTATCCTAATTGTAAGGAAAAAAATATGGGCATCGACGCAATACATTGATGGCATTGGTAGCGAAAATAATGCATGATTATTTTAGGATGTCGCTTACAATAGGCCACATCAGAAGGCTTACAGTCACCCAAAGGGCAATGGAAAGGGCTATACTTGGAGTTTCCTTGCGTGATCGCATCAGGAATGAAGATATCCGCAGGAGAACCAAGGTCGCCGACAAAGCCCGATGTATCACCAAACTAAAGTTGCAGTGGGCAGGGCACATTGCTCGTAGAACGGATGGTCGATGGGGCCGAAAGGTTCTAGAGTGGCGACCGTGCACTGGAAAACCTTTCCCCTTATCCTTTCTACCAGTCAACCTTAGGGTGATGCAGAGAGAAATATTTCATTGGTTTTCATAAAATACATGTTTAACAATATGAGTTTTTTTTAGGTCTCGCTATGACAGTGTTAGGCTGAGGTAGAACTATTCGTCAGACTAATTATCTTATTTGTCCTACACAATCCCAACAATCCTAATACACTAATTGAATAGCAAATGCAGGACCGTAATTAGTCCATATCTTGCGCCCGCACGTCTTGACCGAGCCATTGTTACCCGGTAGGACTAGTACTGGTCTATAGAATGGCTGGCACATTGTCTGACTTAACAATATGGGACTATCTCGGGTATTGTACGCTGCACCCGCATGGTTTGAGTGTAGGACATGTAGTTTAGTGCAGACTGAAATGCTTTTTTTTTTTAAATAACGAAGCTTTATTTGGAAAATTGTTTTTGTAGAAAATATAATATTATATTATTTGGGTAATTTTTGAGGTGAAAATTCATCAGCGTGTTAGACTTTTACTCACAAAAACCACACCCATGTCCTCAATTTTTTCCCTTTGCGTTCTAAGACCGCAGGTTCCCTTTTCAAGAATTTTCCATGGCCCTGGCGGGCATGGGCCTCTACCATTTTGATGTTGACGACTTGGCCTCGGGGCCCAGTAAGGCCGAAGCCTACTGGGGCCATGGGCTTGCTTCCGAAAGGGAAACCTGGGGTCCTGGTATGCAAGGCAAAGAAGAAACTAAGGGTGTTTTTAATATCGTGCGGTTTTGATCACACATGCGAGATTGCTCCGCACGCGCAACTCCCGCAAATGTCTATTTCATACAAATTTTTTTTATAATGCGCGGAATACGAATGCGGGACGCGATTTTTGCGGAGCAAATTTGCACGCGTAAAGAAATCCGCACGATATTAAAAACACCCATAGGCATGGGTTTGAATCAGTAAAAGTCTGGCTCGCCCTTTTGCTTCGGCCTAGAGCAAAACAAGTCATTGGATGATTTCCCACCTAAAATAAAAGTTATTTTATTAACATGCGTTTCATCCCTCCTCTTCGCATGACAGTACCAAGCCGAACGATTCCCTTTTAACTTTTCAGTCACGGTCCTAATCTTTATACTCGTACATATCAATCAAAAGAATAGGATAGCTTTAGATAGCTCGATTTAATTCAATTTAAGTTATATTCAACAGCATTAAATTTCAAAATCAATGAGTATTTTGTTTTAATTGATATAAACCAGTGCTTGACTGCGATTCCACCTGATGATAAGCAGTGACAAAATCATTGATGGTGAAGCGCACTCGTTTTTAGGGTTCCGCACCTCAAAAGGGAAATACGGAACCCTTATAGGATCACTTTGTTGTCCGTCTGTCTGTCGGTCAAGACTGTTTATCTCGGACACTCGTAGAGGTCTGCGGTCCCTAGAATGTGTAAAAAAATCAACCTTCTATGTTAACGAAAAAAAAAAGATACGACCGTTTATGTCACAAAAACTTATATGGCGACACTCTCAAAGAACCAAAATTCATAGGGTACTTCCCATTGTTCCAGAATCCTGAAATTTGGCATAAAGACTAAAGTCTTATAGCACAGATATAGGAATAATTCTAAAAAAAGAATATTTGTTGGTACGTCACAAAAAAAACTATTTTGCGATTCGGAAAAATTTTCGACACACCATTCGGGAATACGGGAATTGAACTATTAACATATGTAGGTAGTTTTGTACGGAACCCTCAGTGCGCGGCCCCGAATCGCACTTGTTTAAGAGCATATTCAGCCTTGAAGACACCAAAATTATAATCGAACGGGTTGTATGTGACGCTTCACGAAACTTCAATTTAGATGAGGATCTATTTGGGTAGGTATTATATATCAATTAACAAACAAAGAGTGTTAACAAACCCGTATCAAGTTTAAATAGAATATCGATTTCAGTAAAGTGATAACACGATAATGTGTGGGCGTTTCGTTTACATGAATATTACATTGAGTTAGTGGAACTTACAAACTGGGAAATAATAGAGAATGTTGAATTATTGACGACGACCTTCTATTCTTCGAACTTTCTTCATAGTAAAAGATATGTTATCATGTGTACCAAAGCAAACGACTAGCAATTTGTATGTCTTCCGTATTCTTTTAAACCAAATTAAACATGTATAATTTCCTGGTTTAATTACATGAAATACGGTCATATTACATATCTACTAAGATCCCAGAGCTGTCAGACATAACTTATTTTCACATGGATGAAACCTTAGGTTCTCAGTAGCGTCTCATGTGCTTTGAATACCTGTGTACTTGTGGAGCTCCCCCTTGGGGACTAAATATAACGAGTTACGTAACTTAATTTTTTTATGGCTGATTTTTATATATTATTTGTACAATATTATTCTAATGTAGTAGATAAACAAATAAAAAAATGAAAACCCTAAGTATATTTATAGGTAGGTATTTAAAATTAATCAATATAGTCAAATGTAGAGCAATGTTTAGTAATACTTATGATCAATAGCACAAAATTAATTCACCCCTAACAAAGGTAACCGAGAGGCAACTTGTAATTAGGAACTATGGTGGTGTGAAGTGATAATCCTACTAGTTTGGAGCTGGCTCGCCTGTTCAAACGGTTAAAAGCACAGATTACCTGCTGAATACCCCGTTGACAATGACCAAATATACATATTATAAATTCCGTTCAATTCATGCATATTATAAATTCAGAAATAACTCTCGTCAGTCTGTAAAGTTTTCATGGCTAAACTGTTGAACCAACTTTGATGATTTTTCGTATAAAGGGGTGACCAGATAGTTGTAAACCAACGTCCCAACCAAGGTGGCCTTGCTAGTTCCAATCCGTGTAGACAGCAGTTGTAATTCATGACTTTCAACGCCCTTGGTTGGGAGGCGCATTTTCCCAACCACCGAGCATGTTAGCGCGTGGTGTACAGCCATGTAGCTGCAACACAAACCAAACACATAAACCAAGGTCACCTTGATTGGAACGCTAGTATGCCAATACCCATCTGGTCATCCTATAAGTATCTAGAGATAGTTTAGACCTTGGCGACGGACATAAAATACTTTTTATCCCGAAGATTCATTAACTCGAGTGAAACCGTTGGCGGAATCTAATATTGCGACATTTATGCTGCTGCCGCGTGGTATAAGATTTTTTCGCGCGATTAGAACAAAGACATCCGAACAGTTACCCGAACCAGATACAACACCGTCTGTTCGGAGGACGCGGAGAGTCCCTTTTCAACGGAGGTACGTGGGATTTTAACACTCTCAGCGCTATGTGTATATAAGCATTTTCTAGAGAAGCAGGCTATGTGGGCGGAACGCGGGTCACATATATTTTTATGCAGCTGGCCACACTAAAATTGAACTAACTTTTGTAGGAAGTCATATGGGCGCCGTAAACTATGTTCACGGCGTATCCCGCCAGCCACCTCCTTCAGGCCCTAGCAGGCAGTGTAGTCCGCTGTGAAACCACAACTTCATATTGATTTTTTGTCATTGGCTTGACAAATTCAAATTCATTTTTTATCATTGGCTTGCTAGATAAGGAGTAAGGAAGTAAATGCGTTTAAAACGCCGGCCACATGGCCTGCGGAGACAAGTTATAAAAAATCATATTGGCTTGCAATAAGATAATTTATGTGGACAGCCGTAGGACCGCGGAGGACCACATGGCGCTGAGAGTGTTAAAGCCAAAGCCTGTTCATCTAAACTCGCATTTGTCTAAAAAGTACTTACCTATTATAAGAGCCCGACCAATACTGATGAATTCAAGTTTCGGCTGTCATGGCCACAATCAGAATTCGTATGAACTGTAATGTTTGTGAGTAGAAGGCGACATACACTGACACGCTTGTGTACTAGATAAATGGAAAGTTTTGACAATGCCCCCTCTACAAATGGCCACCAAGGCGTTCCGGAGCTCTGTGGTGAGGGTCGGTCGCTGAAACCCTTTCAGATCTACCTCTGTTTACAGAGTGTAGACTAGCATTTGTTTGATAGACTTTTGTTTAATTATCGTAAAGGACATCTGTCCTTTCAGATTCAAGTCAGTCTGAAATAGGTTTTATTTTAAAATGTCTTGTCTCTGTCAACCTTTTTATTCTGATTTGAAGTAATGTGTCTGTTTGAGTTTGTTGCGATATTTTGTAAATTTTAGGGAAAAAGAAACACGGTTTTTTAGAACTCATTTTATTTATTTAACAGTTCATGTAGTAAAAAGATAAAAAGAACGAAACAGAAAATAGGTAAACAGGTATGATAAGGTATTTCTACAAATATATTTTCCATCTTCCTTCGAAAAGAGTTTGGACAAAAAAGAGACGTAGACACAGTTTATAGTCAGTAAAAGTCTGACACTATCTCCCGCCCCGCCCAAGAGCGGGGGATGTCATAAGATGATTTTCCCACCGGAAAAAAAAAAGACAGTTTATAAGAGTAATAGGAAAATAAGCAGATACAAAATAATCATGTTTTTTTGGATTTTTTTACATTTTTCATACATAATTTCTGGTCTTCATCCAATTTATTTGAAGCATAGCAGCTCTTAAAACACTAAGAACAACAAATAATAATAATACAATTTGCAGACTTACAATAAACTTACACATTTTCAGGTCCTGTTTGTTATTCGAAAACAACAAAATATCTCGTATTTTAAACTCCATCTAGTTGACTTACAATCATTTTTCTCACCAAAATAAACGCATAGCCCCATAGGGAAATGATGTTGTTATGATGAAAACACGCAGCGTTCAGCTATTACGTCCTTCAGTTTCACCTCTGAAAATAGAATAAGAAAATTGCACTGTTCCATCCCACCTCCATGAAAGCAAAAAATGTTTCATCATAAAAAAAAAAAAAAACTGTTGTTGTATGTCTCGAATACTCACCGAGGGTTCTGTATTGTTGAAATTAGTGTGCGAACGAACTTTCAGTAAAAACGAGTTTCGGCTTAGCTGTGGTTTCGGCTGCCATCTAAACGATACTACGACGGAAACTAAAACTAAATTGGAGAGGTATCGTGTTGCGATTGGACGTGTTATGTTGTATCTTATGTATTAGGTTAGGTAAGAGGTAATTTTATTTTGAGGACTGAATATATTAGGCCATTAACTATGAAGTTGTCGTTTTTAAAAACGGGTTGCTTTAAAGTGCGATATTACAGAAAATACAAAACACAAAGAATCCAATAAATACCTAATTTCGGAAAAAGAATAACGTAACTTTAATATAAAGTTTATTTGAACTTATAATTCTAAGTCAATCAAAAGATTTAAAACAGCATCAAAAATGGATATTCAATGAAACAGTAATTAGCATTCCTAATATTGGTTTGAGGAAGAGTGGGGGTGTGGTGAGAATATCTCGCTATCTCTTTTAAGCACGTGTAACCTAATGGCGTGACGTCACATTTCAGTATGTGCATCCTTATACTGTTATTTGACAGTTTCCCCTTCCATCAGATTTGAAAGGTTTCTAACTTGATAAATATTCAACGAATTTGAAAACTTTCTATTTGCAATTTTGGATAAAGTTCCTTTTTGATACAAACAATAAAAAAAAACCGTTTTAATAAAATAATAATGTTTATATAATACAAATGTGATTTAAAAATAAAAAGAGGCTGACCGATTAAGATTAACTATTATTTACTTAATGCCTAAGGTATTAAGTCCGCCTTTGTTCAGTGTTTCTTACTATTGCATAAAGTTTTAATAAATAAATAAATATTTTTTATCCACAAGAATCTGATCTTGTATCCGGTTTCGGCTAAAACTAAGATCGAAGCTGAAATTCGGCTTACGTCGTGAAAACTAGTTTTGTTCGGATACTAGTTGGAATCAATATTCAGCCTTGACTAGTGGGTCAGTCAATTTATACCTGGAATCTCCAATACCATTGATTCTCCGTGTGTAGGTAGTACACCGATATCGTAATTTAATATTCAGATACCAGGAATTTGGTTAGTCATCATCATCATTATCATTTCAGCCGATAGACGTCCACTGCTGGACATAGGCCTCCCCCAACTGTCGCCACAATGAACGGTCCTGTGCGTCTCGCATCCATCGGATTCCCGCAACCTTCACCAGGTCATCGGTCCACCTTGTAGGGGGCCTTCCAACACTGCATCTTCCGGTACGCGGTCGCCACTCCAGAATCTTTTAGGCCCAACGGCCATATGTTCTGCGAGCAATCTGCCCTACCAATTGCCAATTATGTTTGGCGATTCTTCGTGCTATGTCGGTAACCTTGGTTGTTGGTATTTGGTTAGTATTAGTTACTTATTTTAAATACTTATTCAATTTATACAGCCTTATGTATGACCCTCGTTGACTTATATTAACAGATAGGTAAGTACTTAAGACCTTCTTTTCGAGACATTAATTTAATCTAGAAAGGGTCTCTCAGATCAGTCAGCCTCTTGAACAAAGCAATGAGATCACGCTAATCAAAGCGTTACTTTTGTCAATTAAAGTCTTATAGATTAAACTAGTGGGCCCTCTTTAATACACAAAGCGTTTTATCCTTTAAGTATCTCAGTTTTACTATAATATTATTAATGAAAAGTCAGTTTTTACGACTCAAGTACTTACTTAATACTTTATTGCATTTTCATATGAATAGATGGTGTTGAAAATTGTCTTTGTTCATTATTTTGTGTCGTGATTATTATTAAACTATTCAAATTAAATTTTGTATGCATATTATTATATTATGTCATTGTATAAGGATAGGTAAATTGTGACAGATATTTTTATTTATTTTTTATCATTATCATCATCATTTCTGCTGACTGTTGGACATAGGCCTCCCTCAAGCGTCGCCACAACGACCTACCTGTGCGTTTCGTATCCACCGTATTCTCGCGACTCTCACCAGGTCATCCGTCTACCTTGTGGGAGGCCATCCAACGCTGCGTTAACCGGTACGCGGTCGCCACTCTAGAACATTTCGGCCCCTTCGACCATCCGTTCTACGAGCAATATGCTGTCCAATGCCACTTTAGTTTGGCGATTCTTCGGACTATGTCGGCGACCTTGGTTCTCTTGCGGATATCTTCATTCCTGATGCCATCACGCAAGGAAACTCCGAGCATAGCCCTTTCCATTGCTCTTTAGGTGACCCTAAGTCTTCTGATAAGGCCCATTGTAAGCGACCACGTTTCAGTGCCATATATTATGTCATCACTAGCAACATGCACTGGTTATAGACTTTCGTCTTGAGGCACTGTATTATGTTGGACGAGAAGATACCACGCAGCTTTCCGAACGCTGCCAGCTGAGTCGGATTCAATGATTGACCTCTTTTTCAAAGTTAGACCTACCCAACTGGATTGTCTGTCCCAGGTAAACGATATCGTCTACAACTTCGAGTGTAGAGTCTCCGATCTTGATCGGAGTGGGTGCTACATGGTTACTTACCATCACTGGTTTTGTCCATTTGGTTTTTTATCATCGTTATTATTAAATTATGTTTTATTTAAATCAAAGTAGGTGTGTGTGTATATTATTATTATGTCTGTGTATAAGAATAGGAAAATCAAGTGAAGGATTTTTATTTGTATTTATCGTTATTATTATAAGATTACGTTTTTATTTATATTAAATTATGTATGCATTATGTACTTTGGATGACATTTGGCATAAAAGTAAACCATCATTTGAATTCAGGTATAAAGGCAATGAGGCACTTCTGTCCGAGTACTAACAATATATGTTTCACGGTGGCAGTGCCAGTCGGTTTAGGTTAGAGCTGACAACATATTTCAACGAAGTATATACCTCCTTCATAAGTTACTCCTAGCTACTTTTATACGTTTAAATTCGGAAGTTACACGGTTCCATTTTGTAACTCGCCTGCGGAATCCTAAAAATGAAACATCTAGATAAAGATGGCATTCAGTGGAAATCTCTGGAGCCGTTTCCATTATCCTGTAACTCGGGAGCCTGATATCACATTGACACATTTGCGCTGAGGGCTTGCGAGGTATATTTTTAGCTGATTTTTTTCGGAATTTTGCCCTTGAACTTTGTGTGTGTGTATTATGTTGTTGGGTGAATAGTTTTCTAGATCCGTATCTGTTTGAATATTTTAGTCGATGTTTATAATGCTGTCATTCGTTATTAGATTAATTTGAGTGGTAAAATAAAATTCCCTGAAGACTTTTAACTGTAGTCTGCAGTCATGGTCACGGTCAGCATTGTGCTAAACGAGCTAAAATAATGAGTATTCCATGTGTATTACAATCTTTTTAATTTAGATTATCCATTAATCAATTCTATATAGTGATGATCAATAGTGTTTTATTATTGTAAACATCTCATTTATTGATGGGATTATTGTTATTTTCATTGTGGTTTCGTTTTTACACTACCCATGACCTCAGTAGGCTTCGACCCTGCTGGGCCCCTACGATTTGCTGACATCTTCCTGAGGCGCGCGTGGAACAATACGCGCCGTCGACGACTTGGGCTCGGTCCGGACGGTTACCGGACGGTCGGACGGCGGGCTACCCATTGCTTGCTATCTGCAAGCCCGCGCTTACGGTGGCCGGAGATCGGGATCGGAATCCCGGCGGCGGTTGGGGCGTGAGGACCGTTGCCTCACGCGATCGGCCGCCTCCTTTGCTGCTTCGCAGAAGGAAGCGACCGCTTGCCACTCCTCCTCGCTCCGGACCACGGCCTGTACCAAGGCCCGACGCGAGAGATCGCCGCCGCCAATCGCCCCCACGAGGACACGGCGTTGCTCGACGCCGTGAGGTCTTTCCAACCACGCCTCAAAGAGGGGACTTACCGCCATAATTGTGGCGTGCCCACATTGTGGATGTGAGAAAACTGTAGATTTCGCGGATTCATAGATTTACTTTCTATTCCGATCCACTTTTTTATTATTATTATTATTTATTTATTGTTTTTGGGTACAATATTGTCTGGTCTACACTGTCCTCTCATATCTATTAATATTATACTAAGGAAATATTATAAAATCAATCAAAAGAGTGATCATGGAATTTTTGCCGGTTCTTTTCTATAGGAAAAGATCAATTGGAAGCGTGCGCTGACGTTTTATAAGTGTCCATATAGACCTTTGTGCAATATATAGTATATATTTGCCACAATCTGTTTTACTATTTTTTTATCGAACAAAAAGAAAATTGCATTCAATTAATTACCAGAGAAACGTAGAAAGACGATAGAATGTTTCATTCTTTGTTCATCATTTGTCGTTGATAAATTCCAAGTTTTTACTCGCTCGGCTAATTTCCCGCTCCCACCAAAAGGTTTCCTAATCTCGAACTAAGATCCTCTAGCAATCTTCGTCATGCTAGCGAGTGATGAAGTAGGCGATAAAAAACCGCTAGAGGGAAAAAGTGCGGTTTCATGATCATTAATTGTCTTTAGAAAGGTCACGGAAAATCAATGACGGGTCAAGTTCAAGACTGCTTCACTAGGCTGTTGAAAATTTAGTCACACTTATTTGTTTTATAGGTTGAGGTTAGAAAGTCACGCCAGTGGCTGAAAAGCTGAAGGGGAATCGTTTGTCTTGGTATGGTCATGTCAAAAGGAGGGATGAAATCCATGTTACTAAAAGAGTTATGAGTATACATGTGAATGGATGGAGAGGGAGAGGAAAGCCAAAGAAAAGATGGATTGAGTGAAAAGTGATATGAAAGAAAAGGGACTTAGTGATAGCATGACGGGTGACAGGATCGCCCGAAGGACACGGTGAAGCACACGGTGAAGGTGTGCCCAGCTTGGGCAGAGCAACGCCGTGTCCTCGTGGGGGTGATCGGTGACAGCAATCTCTTGCGCCAGGCCTTGGGACAGGCCATGGTCCGAAGCGAGGAGGAGTGGCAGGCGGTCGCTTCCTTCTGGCAAAGGAGGCGGCCGATTGCGTGAGGCAACGGTCCTCACGCCCCAACCGCCATCGGGATTTCAATCCCAATTTCCGGCCACCGTAGGCGCGGGCTTGCGGATGGCAAGCAATGGGTAGCTCGCCGTCCGACCATCCGGTAACTGTCCGGACCGAGCCCAAGTCGCATACGGCGCGTATTGTTCCACGCGCGCCCTTAAGGAGATGTCAGCAACTATAGGGGCCCAGCAGGGTCGAAGCCTACTGGGGCTAAGGGTCTGATTCTGAATATAAGACTCGGCCTTAGTACGAAAGGCAACAAAGGAAAAGGAGTGGGTTGTTAATCAGTAAAAGTCTGGCACTATTTTTTATTAATTTAACGACATCTGATCGACACTGCGTAACCAGAGGACTGGCTCGTTCTTCGCCCAAAAAATTAGCATTGCCATTCATCGTGGCAATGCTGCCAGCCTCCTGGGCACATTTTCGGATGACAACGATATGGAGGAGTACTTCGACGCCTGAGTGTATTTGGTGTATTATATGTACATAGTTAGGTTTAGTATAATAGTATTTGTAGTTAATATTTAAGTCCTTACAATTGTTTGTTTTCCCTATTAAAAAATGATCTATGAACAAAAAGAAACTAAGGTATTCATGAAAGTATGTAGTCGAAAATTGTCAAGGGGATCTCCATTCAAACTTTTTCGAATATTTCAAAAAATCTAAGGAAAATGGGTTTGCAAATTAGGATGCAAACTTGAAAATTTTGTTACTGCAATCTCAGTTTACGGAAAATCTTGAAATTTCCCATGTGAAAGTGTGAAACAAGAGGAGAGAATTTACTAGGATTATATAAATATAACCGAAAAGCATCAACGGGGTGGATGGGATATTACAAAGACGGCTGACCATTGATGGATTTTAAGAAGGAACGGTGAAATAAATGCAAAAATCTGTAAAAAAGTTATTTGTGTTTGTGGAAGAGTCTATTATTTGTGGAAGAGGTACCTACTAAAAGGATTTCTAGCTATTTATTTTGTTAATTCATTTAGTCTTTATTCTCATTTAATCAAAAATGTATTTATATTGTTTTTAACTGTTTTTAATAGGCATATAATAATAGAAAATATTTGAATTGAGATAATAAACAAATAATAAGGTATATAATTGATATACTTTTGAGTAAAACTACTTTCAAAAGGGTTAATTTTGCATACTTGTATAATGAATTTGATAATCAGGTGAGATAGTGGTCAAACGCGAACCTTTCAATAATAATAAAAAAAAAAACAACCTAACCAAATGTACGTAAATGCATTTCATAAAACCAGGATACTAGAAACACAAATAAAAAAGTAAAAAACTCAGGTCGTACTGTGGAGTGCATTCGTCCATGAAATTTAATGGCAGGTCGGCCATCTTTTTTATTTTTGTTCTTTTTGCTGCCAGTATGTGGAGTTAACTAAAACTTAATGGTAGGTAAATGAGTCAAGCTGCATTATATAGTCTGCCTTTTATCGAAGGGGAAACTGAAATTCATCGTAGGATTTTTTGGTCATTAATAAACAAAAGAACTGCGGTTTTGTTTAAAAATTTCATGATATAAACTAGTGCTTGACTTTTTTTTTAAGGTGGGAAAATCATCTAATGACAAATCCCGCTCTTGGGCGGATCGGGAGATAGTGTCAGCCTTTTACTGACTAAAAACCCACTCCTGTTCCTTCGCTGCCTTCGTCCCAGGACCCCGAGTTTCGTTTTCACACTACCCATGGCCCCAGTAGGCTTCGACCCTGCTGGGCCCTTACGATTTGCTGACATCACCCTGAAGCACGCGTGGAACAATAAGCGCCGTCGACGACTTGGGCTCGGTCCGGACAGTTACCGGACAGTCGGACGGCGAGCCATTCGTTGCTCGCCGTCCGCAAGCCTGCGCCTACGGTGGCCGGAAATCGGGATCGGAATCCCGGCGGCGGTTGGGGCGTGAGGACCGTTGCCGTTGCCTCACGCGATCGGCCGCCTCCTTTGCTAGCATTACTGCTTCGCAGAAGGAGGCGACCGCCTGCCACTCCTCCTCGCACCGGACGATGACCTGTACCAAGGCCCGGCGCGAGAGATCGCCGCCGCCGATCGTCTCCACAAGGACACGGCGTTGCTCTTCCCAAGCGGGACACACCTCCACCGTGTGCTCCACCGTGTCCTCCGGGCGGTCCACACAGTGGCGACACCCGGGCGTCGCTTCCGCACGAATTCGGTGCAGGAACTTCCCGAACTTACCGTGTTCGGTGAGAACCTGCGTCATGCGGAAGGTGAGGACGCCGTGAGGTCTTTCCAACCACGCCTCAAAGAGGGGACTTACCGCCATAATTGTGGCGTGCCCACATTGTGGTATGTATTAAGAGCTTACTAATTTTAGCCTTAAAGATTATCTATTAGCTGTTCCCCACGATTACAGCCACGCCTTTGATTACTACTCTGTTCCCATGGGTTGTAGCGTGATTTTATTTAAACGCCTAGGTATAGCCTTTTACGATAAATGGGCTATGAAAAAACTATAATAAATAGTAAATTTGAACTTGTATCCTGAGATTGGTGTGTTCAACCAACAAACTCTACAGTTTTATAATATCACTAGCTGCTGCTAGCGGCTTCTCCCGTGTGATACTAAAAAACCGTGCAAGTGCGAGTCGGACTCGCACACTGAGGGCCCGTACAAACTTATCTATTTAAACAGCTCAAATCCCGAATTGAGTTACGAAGATTTTTCCGAATCGCAAATAAATGTTTTTTTTTGTGTCGTAACTACAAAACAGTTTTCAGATCTTTCCCTACACTTGTGCTATGAGACCTAGTTCATGCCAAATTTCCGGATTCTAAATCAACGGGACCCTAAAGGACCCTATGAATTTTGAATCATTTAAGAGTGGCGAAATACACGTTTTTTTTTTCGACATAAACGGCCGTATCTTTTTATTTTGTTAACCCAGAAGTTTGATTTCACAGCTTCATGGGATCGCAGACCTGAGTATATAGTTTAAATTTTAACTCAATACCTCCACACTCCAAAGACAGAGAGACACACAGACAGACAACAAAGTGGTCCTATAAGTGTTCCGTTTTTTCCTATTGAGGTACGGAACCCTAAAAATTATTCCAAGTGAACATACTCTTGGGATAGAAAAGGTATAATAATATGTGGATTTCCAGGATCGTGTACCAAATTTCATAAAAATTTGCACAAATTGACGCCTTTATAATACGAGTATTAATATAGGCATTTTATTTTATATTCTCATTTTAGAACAGTTTTAAGCTAGCTGTTTAAAACTTAAGATACAAGAAATCACATTTTTGAAAAGCCTAACGACATCTTCCTTGAAAATCAAAAGTGTTTGACATGCCTGAGTGTCAAGAACTTGGAGCTTACAGACGGCCTTGAGCTTGCCTCGTCAGATACTTTACTTAGCTCAAGCAAAAATCGATAAAATCCTAACCAACTTAAAATACTTTTTTTTAAAGGTGGAAATCATCCAATGACTTCGCCCGCTCTGGGTGGAGTGTCAGGGCGTGTCAGACTTTTACTGACTAAAACCACACCTGTGTCCTAAAGTAGGCCTTTGCGTTCTAGAGCTACGGGTTTCCTTTTCAGAAATTCCCTCGGTCCTAGCTAGCGGGAATCGGTCCTGTTGGGCCCCTACGGTTTACTGACATCTCTTTGAGGAGCGCGTGGATCACTACGCGCTGTTGACGACTGGGCTCGGTCCGGTCAATTACCGGACGGTCGGACGCGTCATGCCGAAGTTGAGGACGCCGTGTTGTCGCAACAGCCACTCCTCAAAGAGGGAACTTATCGCCATAATTGAGGCGTGCGCAAACTATAGTTAGGTGTAGGTACTACTGTGTTAGTCATCATCATCTTCATCATTTTAGCCGAAAGACGTCCACTGGTGGACATAGGCGTTACCTGAGTGTCCCCCACAATGAATAGTGGATCCGAAGGATGCGAAACGCACAGGGTTTCGCATCCATCGGATTCCCGCAACCCTTACCAGGTCGTCGGTCCACCTTGTAGGAGTCCTTCCAACGCTACGTCTTCCGGTATGTGGTCGCCATTCTAGAACCTTTCGGCCCCAACGGCCATCCGTTCTGCGAACATTGTGCCCTGCCCATTGCCACTTGCCATTGTACCCGCAGATTTAAGTTTATGTATAAGTTGTGTTACTTTTTTGTTGTATAATAAAGTTATTCTATTCTATTATTTTCTAAGTTTGGCGATTCTTCGTACTATGTAACTTTGGTTCTCCTGTGGATATCCTCATTCCTGATTCGATCACGCAGGGAAACTCCGAGCATAGCCCTTTCCATTGCCCTTTGAGTGACTGTGTTAGTACCACGGGTAATTTCTGAAAGGGACACTGTGGTTCTCGAACGCAAAGGGCAACTGGCAGACAGGTGGGTTTCAGTCAGTAAAAATCTGGCACGCCTGCTCGCTTAACCCTAGAGCAGCAGAAGAAGAATTGGATGAATTCCCACTTCTAAAAAAAATAGTGTCCAAGGTTAAGTAAAGTCTACCGAGGTGGTGAGGTCGGTCTGTCTTCTTCTTCCATGTCTACGTTGACTCGTTGATCCCAGCTCTTGTTGATCCTTGACAGTCGTTACGGACAGTCAAATTTCCTGGCTAACGCTATCCATTTGACGACCTATACTGAACGATTAAAGCGATGGAGCTATACAGGGTGTATAGCTCAATCTCTTTCCCGCTTGAATGCTTGAAATTTTAACATGTCATGGTGAATCCCCTGAATTAATTACTGTTTGTGGAGTTCAAAAAGGCAGACGTCAGAGTAGCGAGTAGTAGATAGAGAGTATACAGCTGAGGGCTTAGCCAAATTGTACACTAGTAGTACAATCGTTAACGCTAGTAGAAAACTTCAAATGTATGGGAACAACATCATCTCAACGTTAAGTCACGTGGTCAGAACAAAGGAATCGGAGGCGTTTCGGACTGTAGAAAGAGATTCGAAACGAAATGGTCGTAACTTGGCTAGGCCTGCTGAACTGAATTTAGTTAGACTGGAAGCCGACCCAAACATAGTTGGTAAAAGACTAAGTCAGAAAAAATCTAAGGAGTAATACTTAGTTAAGACTTACAAATATAAAAAAAACTGGGCAAGAGCGAGTCGGACTCGCGTACAAAGGGCTCCGTATACACTACAATTTCCGAATGGAGTCTTGAAGATTTTTCCGAATCGCAATACTTTTTTGTTTTTGTGACGTACCTAACAACAAATTTACAGTTTTCAGATTTAATCCCATGTATGTGCTATAAAACCTTGCTTTACGCCAAATTTCAGGATTCTAGGTCAACGGGAAGTACCCTATGAATTTTGATTCCCTCGAGAGTGTCGAAATATACGTTTTTTGTGACATAAACGGCCGTATCTTTTTTTCAGTTAACTTAGAAATCTGTTTTTTTACAGCTTCAAGATACCGCAGATTTTTGGTTTTAATTTCAACTCGATACGTCCACGCGTTCCTGAGACAAAGGGTCTTGACAGACAGACGGACGGAGGGACAACAAAGTGATCTTATAAGGTTTCTGTTTTTTCCTTTTGAGGTACGGAACCCTTAAAAAACTTTGCCCATACTAGAAGGTGCTCCTGTGTGGTAGGTGCGTTCACAAGATATAAAACTCACAACAGACATTCAGACCAACAACTATCTGTAGGCCCATAAAAATATTTGTTTCGTGCGGGATTCGAACCTACGACACGCAGTACAGCAGCGGATTGCTCACCCGCTGGGCTAACCGTGCCATCGTAATTACAACACAACATTTTACGCATTACATTTCGGAAATACGAAAACTAAAGCCAAATCAAGCTAGAAGCCGTAACGGGCCGTCTGTCAGAAATATTGGATTGAAATCTGGAATAAACGTTTTTTCTTTCTTTCTTTCTGGTGCTTTAAAGCTAGAAAACCAGAACAATTTTTCCCTCTGTGAGCCTAATGTTGGATGGGATATCATATGGATTGCGTAACGGTAAAGCTAAACAAATATTTCTATGAATAAAGTTAGAGTGCTGTTGTTTTAGGTAATTGAGTCTGATGGAGTTATATTCTGTCTAGTACAACTAATTTCAATCATACACAATTTCTAGTAAATAACTGTTAAGTTGAGTATTTTTGTAGTTGGACAACTTTACATTAAAATTGATCAGCATTATCATCATCGTCATTTCTGCCAAAAGACGGCTTTCGACGGAGGTCTATGTCCACTGTTGGACATAGGCCTCCTCCAAATGTTGCTAACGACTAGTCCTGTGCGTCTTGCATTCATCGTATTCCTGCTATCGGTCCACCTTGTGGGAGGCCTTCTAACGCAGTGTCTTCCGGTGTGCGGTCGCCACTAGAGTTCCTTTTATCCCGATCGGCCATCTTCTCTGCGAGTAATATACCCTGCCCACTGCTTCTTAAATTTCGGACCTGGATACGGATATAGGAATAATATTATACCGGTTTCGGCTATGGTTACAAAAACCAATGCAAACTTTTGGCATGATTTACTTTTTTCTTTTCACCTGAATTTAAACCTAGGTTATATGTTATGAGGATTCAAAAGCAAAAAGAACTAGGTCTTTAAACCTTAACTGAACGAAGATACCTATAGAAGCATTGCTAGTATATATTTGTCAGGCGTTACCTATTTTCTTTATAAATATTATAATGAAATGGAAATATATTACGCAATATTTTGAGGTTTCTATTGATAAAATGGATAAAGTTGGTTAATACTGTTATACTTTTTCATCATTAAAGTAATAAATACATCTACTAAATGCCATTTTTCAGATGTGTTAAGCCGACTCTTGCAAGAGCATTCGTTGATTCATCTTAAAGCAGAACACCCCACATTTATCGTGCTTTATCTTCGGTCATTACCGCGGCACCGACTGCAGCCTGTCGTGAATTATTCTCGTCACCATCTTTATTTCAATGTTGCAATCCTTCAAACAAAGCAAAATCACAACAAACAACAACAATGAAAATCCTAACGACAAAAAAATTCAAGACATCAAAAGACTCTTCTAAAGAAAACACTGCAAAAATAAAGTAAGGAAGCTCCATCCATCATATTGAAAACCACAGACAAAGTTAGGAACAAAAAGAAGCTAATAAAAAAACAACTTGGTATTCGCCGTGTAGTCTCTGGCAACCGTAGAGTTGAGACAGCTCGACTCGAAGGTCCATTAATTAAAAAAGTTACCCGCAATGTTCGTGCGTGAACACGAACGGGCAAGCGGATTGGATTAACTACACAACTCCAACATAAATAATAAACCTTACAGAAACTAGTATAGGGTTCAAATTCAATCGTGGTCTCAGGTAGATAAAGAGTACTAGCTGGCTAAAAGTTGTTGACGTCATTATACAAGTTACAATCCTCACTTCGATCATTAAAACGTTCGATCGGTTTATTTGTGAATAGACCAGCAAGCCTAGTCAAGTTACACTGTTACCGTTTCGTTTCGAATCTCTTTCTACAGTCGGTAACGCCTCTGATTCCTTTGTTCTGACCACGTGACCTAACGTTGAGAAATGACCTCATCATTTCCATACATTTGAAGTTTTCTTCTAGCGTTAACGATTGTAGATTATCAACTTGGTTAAGCCCTCACGAGGTTATGGATTCCCTGGACTGGTATACAGTTGCAGTTTCTTGGTAGTTTTGATTAAAGTTTGATGTCTTATTTTTGTTAGGACCATACATTTAATATAAACATAGTGAAGTCCGATCGTTTGTTTTTACGTGTTCACTACACAAGGAACACCGATTTTTTTTTTCTCGTGCACACTACTGTTATCGAAGATTGCCGATCGTCTCCCGAAGATTGTGGGTCACTTACAGGCCAGTACATGGTGCCGGAAAAACGTGCTGGTGCCGTGTTCTTATATACGGCAAAGGTTAGAAAAGTTTAACATTCACACTCATTTTTTTTTATCTATCCCCATCTACCATAACTTTATTTGGTTGAGACAGAGGTCTTTCAGTGAGAGCTTAAGAGTAATTTATCAACAAAGGTCTTAATACCAACGGAAAGGTAACAGTGCAAATCCAGTGGATAGCAAACCACCTTCTAACAAACATAATTGGTTTAGATACAGAGACAAGAGAAAGGAATACTTTTAATTATTTTAATTTAAACTGAAAATGAACGCATATTTTCTAAAATTGAATTTGGAACTTAGACTGCAGCAGCTGTTGTAAAAGCCGTTAATTTGAATCGATTTGAAGGCATTCGAACGAATGATTTTAAATGTCGAATAAAATACTTCGGTTCTTTTTTTTCATATTGGCAGTTGACAGTTGGTATTTATTTTTCTTTGATACGAATAATGGCAACATTTTTATTTTTAGATGATAATATTACAAGCTTGTTTTTTTATTTATTTTTTGCGTTGAAGGTAACGTGAGGACATGGACTGTTTCAAAGGACAGCACAGAAAAGGCTATGTTCAGAGTTTCATTGCGTTGTCAAAAAAAAGAAAGTTTCTGCATTAGAACCATTGTATCCGACATAATCTGAAAATCGTCAAACTTAAGTAACAGTGAGTAGATATATACATATTGCTTACTGAAGAAATGGTCGATGACTTGGTGAGGGTTTGTGGGAATCTGATCTGATACATAGAATCGATTCGACTGGCCTGTTGGTCTAGTGGTTAGTGGCCCTGACTGCTATGCCTAAGGTCGTGGGTTCGATTCCCACCCAGGACAAATATTTGTGTGATGAGCACGATCATTTGTTCTGTGTCTGGGTGTAATTTATCTATAATATGTATGTATTTAGAAATATATATTAAGTATGTTTATCAGTTGTCTAGTATTCATAACACAAGCTCTGCTTAGCTTGAGACTAGACGGCGTTGTGTGATAGTTGTGGAATATTATTTATTTATTATTATTTAATCGGACATTGTGGCGATACTTGTGTAAGGTTTATATCCAGCAGTTAGGATGACGGTTTCCATTTCAGAAATTCCTCGTGGCCCTATGGGGCATCGGACCTACTGGGCCATTTAATATAGTTTGCTGACATCTCTTTGAGGCGCGTGTGGAACACTACACGCTATCCATAACTCGGAATCGGCCCTTATCAGACGGCCGGACAGCGAGGTACCCATTGTTCGTTGTCCGCAAGCCCGTGCCTGCGGTGGCCGAGAATAATCCTCAATGGTATTATCTGATATTATGCCATGACGTCGTAAAATCATCACAATTCCGATGAAAGAGGAAGACGTAGCTAAACAAGCCGTATAGCAGTATCTCTTTCTCTCATCGGTTTCAAGAGAACTTAAAGACGTTAGATTACCTGTATCGTATGAGGAAATTCACCGTTCTTTCCTCAAAAGGTAGCCTTCTTATCATTCGTACTCACCGTCTTAAATATTCACGCGATCCTATTTGTTACCACGTGGCAGTTAATCTATGTGTATAAGTTAATTAGCAGTAATTGCATTATTGAGTTCAGTATCGTAAAATATTCATACTTTAAGCAAACCTTAAATAAACACTGTTATGATTCCGTAAAGCAATTTTTCATACTATAACCGTCATGAATTTTATCGCTTACCATATTTATATTCATTTTTTTTAAATTTTTTTATTAGCCTATTACTGTCCCACTGCTGGGCAAAGGCTTCCCCCAACTTCTTCCAGGTATTCCTTTCCTGAGCTATCTCGAACCAGTCCTTACGGTCGGCATCTAGGTCGTCTCGCCACCTCTTCCCAGGTCGACTTCGGTGGCGTCGTCCATCTTATATTCATTACTAATCTATAATATAAAAATGAATCGCAAAATGTGTTGGTAAGCGCATAACTCAACAACGCCTGGACCAATTTGGCCAATTCTTTTTTTTAAATGTTCGTTGATGTTCAAGGATGGTTTTTACGGCAAGAAAAATTCGAATAGAGTAAGGTAGAGTAGGGTAGAGTAGGGTAGAGTAGGGTAGAGTAGGGTAGAGTAGGGTAGAGTAGGGTAGAGTAGGGTAGAGTAGGGTAGAGTAGGGTAGAGTAGGGTAGAGTAGGGTAGAGTAGGGTAGAGTAGGGTAGAGTAGGGTAGAGTAGGGTAGAGTAGGGTAGAGTAGGGTAGAGTAGGGTAGAGTAGGGTAGAGTAGGGTAGAGTAGGGTAGAGTAGGGTAGAGTAGGGTAGAGTAGGGTAGAGTAGGGTAGAGTAGGGTAGAGTAGGGTAGAGTAGGGTAGAGTAGGGTAGAGTAGGGTAGAGTAGGGTAGAGTAGGGTAGAGTAGGGTAGAGTAGGGTAGAGTAGGGTAGAGTAGGGTAGAGTAGGGTAGAGTAGGGTAGAGTAGGGTAGAGTAGGGTAGAGTAGGGTAGAGTAGGGTAGAGTAGGGTAGAGTAGGGTAGAGTAGGGTAGAGTAGGGTAGAGTAGGGTAGAGTAGGGCAGAGTAGGGTAGAGTAGGATAGAGTAGTCAGTTGACGGGAGCGAAGCCGCGGGCAAAAGCTAGTTAATAATAATATTATTCACTTTAAACACTAGTCTATCAAATAGTGATATCCTTAAAAACTAAAGAAATTCATAATTATTATTTTAAATCGATCGATGAATCGATTCATTTCCGAACGTTGTAACATTGTCTCGGTCCACCATTCGAATTGTGAGAATGCGAGTAAAATAAAATAGGTACTTTGTAAAAGTTTGTGTTTATATCAAGAACCCCATCCTTCTGAGCGTTTTCAATACCTTGTAATGCTTTCATCATCATTATCATCATTTCGTTCATCAGACTTTCACTGCTGTACATAAGCCTCCTCCAAGTGTCGTTAGAACGAACAGTCTTGTGCGTCTCTCATCCATCGGATTCCTACGACCCTAACCAGGTCATTGGTGAAAAAGCAGTGCTTTAGAATAAATAAATACCTGCCTCTAAATGACTCCTCTTCAAATGTCCATGACTGTGGAGTAGGTGCGACTATATGCTACGAGTTGTGGAGGAGCTATACTCCTAATATCAGGCATTTCGTACAGAGGCTGATTAGAGAGCAAATATATTTTCCTGCTTGCTCATCCTCAGCATTAAACGCATAGCATAGCATAGCATAGTCGGCCTTTTAATGTTCCCACTGTTGGGACTCAGGCCTCCTCTCTAGGAGAGGGAATGGGCCGTAATCCACCACGCGGGCCCAGTGCGGGTTGGTGGATGTCACATGTCTTTGAATTTTTGGTTCTAGGACATGCCGGTTTCCTCACGATGTTTTCCTTCACCGTTTTGAGAGCAGTGGTGATGAAATAAATTACACAAAGTAATGCGCCTGGCTGGGTTTGAACCCGCGACCTACAACTCGTAAGTCGGGGCCGTTACCACTCAGCCACCACTGTGCACCAAGCATTAAACGCGCTTCATTTTATTTCTTTATGATTCTTTTTAATGCTGAATTCCACCCATAACGTTTTGCCCATTCCTTATCACTACAGCTAAGGACTAGAATTATCTGCTGGAGTCTGTGTTTCCTGATAGCTACAACCTGGGGATGAGTGAATAGGTTATTTTTAGGCAAGCGTGCTCCATCGTCGAGCACATCGTCGCTTTCCATTAGGCGAGATAGTGGTCAATCGCGAGCCTATAGACAATAAAAAAATAATTTAAAAAAACATACGTTTCTTACACGAGAATCTCAAAATACTAGAATATAAGCTATTAGTAATATTAATACAATATTATAATAGGTCACTGTTGTGTGTCATGATGGCCTAGTCATGAGACATCATGAGACATTTTGTTGGACAATTTGACAGGGTTGCGCGTCATGTGGGGAGACAATTTATCCCCTAGTTTAGTCTGAGGTTTTCATGTATAATGGTAGCCTGCTCTAGCTCTCTACGTGTCTATGTTCAATTTTTTATTACTTACCAGTTTTTTTTTAGTCACCCAATTGAGCAAAATGCAATAAAATTGAAGATATTCTCCACTTACTAATGGATTGTGTAAGAAACAAAGACGAGAGAGAATCATTAATTAAAGAGTTTAAACTGAATTTCCTAGATGTTGGATAAGTACAAACTATTTTGTCAAGCCCTAAATCGTTGTTGGCAAAAATACTAAGTAGTTTAGCAAACTGATTGATGACTCTCTCTCACTCAAAGTATTTATTTAGTTTGTGTAACTAGAACTAAGAGGTTACGATGGGGTTGGCGTATCCATGTGGATAAAAACCCCGAATTCAAGAAATGGAAAAAAAAAGTTTTTATTAATAAAATTGTTGTAAACTGTGATCTGTAATACGTTCCGTGAAGTAAAATAACAATGGTATATCTATATCTTGAACAGAAATGAAATAAACTGTTAGAACTTATATATACATGTATATGTATATTGACATAATTAATTTGAACTTTATTTAATTTGACTTTTAATTTATTATAATCATTATGTACCACTTGACTTTTTGTATTCTTATTAATAATTTTGAAATTTTATTTAGATTGACTTTTATCAATGTATTACTATTATTTTAAAGACATGATCATAATATCATATGTAATTTTATTATACATTTGCATGCGAACATAAGCTGAATATGGTGAAACTGTACCTCTGCAAACATCTTTGTAAACCCATATTATGCAAATAAAATGATTGATTGATTGAAAATGTTTATTTATATTTATAAAAATTATATTGAATAGCTTTAGAAAAGTTTATCTTTGAAGTCATTAGAGTGAGCGTTGAAGTCTAAAAATAGCCACGAGAAAGTCGTTTTGATCTTGTTTCTGAGTTATGTTAAAATGCAAAATAATAAATTAACTTCTCAATGTCGTGAGGAGTACCTAAATATTCCCCTTTTCTTTTCTTTTTTTTTTAAACTTCGCCCATCTCTAAAAATACTCCTGTATCGTGGGTCCGTTCAAAAATATGTATGTCGGAGAAGTCAATAGTACGGAAGCTTGAGAACGAATGAACGAGCTAAGTGAAAGTGACACATGTCACTTTGATAGAATCCGCGCTGACGTTTGCACGAACCGAGCAGATAAAAGTGCCGACCGCAGAGGTGCGGTGCTCTTTCGTCTGTCGGCAGCCGTGACTGTTTCACGGCTCGTTGTGTGAATTGAATACCTAAAGCTTGCATCACAATCACAGAATACTTAGTAAATCATAATAAATCAGTTGTGTGATCTGGAATAGTTTGTTTATTGCTCGATACCCAACCATCGCCCAAAAAACAGAGTCCCTGGACAGAGCTTCAATGATGATCGGCATCCTTGCGCCGACATGTATGTTTTTTTACCTTTAATTATATTTTTTTGAATTTTATTGTTTTTTTTTTTGGATTTTTGTCTTAATTTATTGTTTCATGGTTTTTATCCTGATGTCATTATTTTTTAATTTTCAATGTTTTTTTATGGATCTTTAAGGTCTGAAATAAAGGTTAATTTTTATTAAAAAGTCACATACACAAGACACCCAGACCCAGAACAACTATCTGTAGTCTATTTATATATTTGACCCGTGTGGGGATCGAATACACGACACGCAGCGCAACAGCTAATCGCTCAACCACTGTGCCAACCATGCCGTCACAAAAATGGAGATTTTTTCCACATTCTTCTCAATAGCGATCTACACTTTGGAAATATCATTAAAGAAAGAAAGAAAACACTTATTTGAGACACAACACAACAATTAGGTACAACAACAACAAAAATACACAAAAATTACAACAACAACACACAACGATTAGGATAATTTATCTGACCAACTGATTTCTTAACAATTCAAATGGTCTATTTAGAATAAATGGTTCGATTTTTTTGAAGAATGTTAAAAAATGTATGAGGGCCAACGATCGTTCAGATGTCTAATTTGGTAACACTTTGAACTGGCAAAACGAGGCAGCTTTAAACTTCATTACTTCACTAGTGTCACAAAAATGTGAAATGATCAAAATGCTTTTATTTCTACCATAACAAGGTTAGGGACGCACCGGCCGTGTACATCACGTTCAAAGTGCTGACGATGGTGTGACACTACTGTCTGTGTAGACGTGCCGCAACCCGACCACACAACACAGACAAAAATGTGGCTGACACAGGACACAATGAACTTTTTATTTCAAGTTCCTTAAATTCAATCCAAGGTTGTCTGGTACCTAGACATAGCTGTCAGCGATAAGACAGTCATTGTGTCGATATAATTAAAAATTCTATGTAGTTTTTGTAACTGTCGGTGTTCAATAAAGTAGATATTTTATGAATCTATCTATCTAATGGAATTACAACATTTTTACAAAAGGTCGTAGAAATCTAGTTGTAGACAATTTTTCAGCTATTTTTACATAAGTCTTAGTAATGAGTAGCACAGAACACAACATTTTATATAGTAAACAACTGAAGAACGTCGTACATGAGCTACGATTTCAATAACTTCAAGAAAACTTGGTTGTATACCAAGTTTGTTCATCTTGTGATCTAGCAACCTTTTCACTAAGTCCAAAACTTAGTGGAAAGGCGTACGAAGACGCTAATTGGTGATCCAGATGGTGTTAAATCCAATATTCAAGGCCTGGAGCACGGGCGTAGAGTCGCCAGCCTATAGGTATTTTACACGAATCATTTCGGAGAGTGTGCGTGGGAATTGCATGACATGATTACGCCATCCCTTCCTGCTACCTATCGGACAACCTGACGTACGGCGAGTATCCACCATTACGTTGCTGAAACCTGTACGGTCTGGAGGGTCCGTTTTTTCCTTTTGAGGTACGGAACCCTGAAAAGAAAGAAGTTTATTCATGCCAGGTGTACATATCATAAATGCATGTGTATTCGAACCGTTTCAGGAAGAACGCCGTAAGCGACAGTTCAAAATTTTTGCAAAAATAGGCTACTACTACTAGGCTATTATTTATCTAATTTAAAAGTATTAATGATAATATGCCAGTAGTGTCGGTTCTTATATATTGATAATTTTATGAATAACAAGTTCTAACATTTTTAGTACGATATTATCATAAGTACTTTTATATTAGGAAATAATATATTCCGAAAAGTATTAATTGTTGCTTATAGTAAGAATATCGTAACGAACAAGTTCAATAAAACATAATAAAAACGAAAATAACAAAAAATCAAAAAATTACACAATTCAGGGAAAAATACGTAACACCCATACAAAACGGCCATCTTTATCGCTCAGCATAATGCTGATGCTGTGTGCGTTTTAGCAACACACAGCGTTGCGATTTTATGTGGCACGTCTGCATCGACCCTTACACAGGCCGATAAGAATCCCTAGGGTTACCAACAACGATTACATCGGTCATACACGTGGACATAAACCGGCCAAACATACAATTAGTTTATAGTGACGTCACTATCAGCAATTATTGTGCTTGAAGAATTGGCACATGGGTACCAGTGGTTGGTTTTTGATTGACAAAAGCTAATGAAGTGAAATTAAAAATTGGTAACGTTAGCTGACTGTTTTGGTTTTTAAATTGCAGTGTCGTTTCTTAGAAATGATATTCACCACTATACCTACATAATTTTGAAATATATATGTTGCAGTCAAAACTCTTAACCAGTCAACAGTACTATTGACCTATTGTTAAAAGTACTTTTGCCTGACGCTCTTCGAAACCAAACCAAACCAATTCAAAAAAATAACTTAATAACTCTGTGCCTTTTTTACAAATACAAAAAAAACATCCAAAGTTTCCTTTCGCTCCAAGGCTGAGCGAGTGTCAGACTTTTACTGACTAAAACCACACCTATGTTCCTACTGGGCCCCTAGGGTTTTGCGGCCTACGGTGGCTGGAAATCGGAGTCGGTATCCCGGCGGCTGGGGCGTGCGAAGTTCATTCCCTTACGCGTTCGGCCGCCGAGAGAAGTCATTGGATGATTTATCACCTTTAAAAAAAATACCTGGTTTACCTGACTTTGTTCTCTGTCGGAACCCACTTAGCCCCAGAAACCGTTTTTCACAGCGACACTAAGCTAGATAAGTAACATTACATCCGTGATAAAAACAAAAAAAGTGCAAGATCATTTTAATTTCGGAAAGCGATGTTAAATGATGAAAAGAATTTAAAGTATTTTTACATTGAAGTCGACTGTATTTTTTTAATTTGCATTTACACAGTTTTAGTTGTGGTATCTCCCAACCAAACTTAAGTAGTGGCTAGTTTTAAAGTAAGGTACGAGTATATAGAGGAGAATCATTAAAACCTCATAGTCGGAGTACCAACCTACTTATCACGACAATTCTAATAAGCCCAGACACGGTTAAGATACATTGTGAACGTAAAATAATTTCTGTTCCAACTACATTAGTCTAGGCAGCGTTCAGTATCAAACTATCCGTAGAAGGAACACGGCTAGTTTGAGCTTTACCTGCCTCTGTACTCTGTAGGAACCCACTTAGCAAGGAGAAAGGTCAAAGACTGTTTCTAGTAACGGTATTAGACTCAAGATAAGTGTCATTAGATTCGGGGTATGATTGTTAAACAGCTTAAAATTTATGGGATTGATACACTACCTTAAACACACATTCGCCGACATTAAATATACATATATTACCAATATACAGGACATAGCGAACAAAATCGTATTCCGATACTTATTACCTAGTGGTCATAAGTCGCTCAGTCTAGTATGACACTCCCACACGTCAAGACGTGTTTGTATTCGCTCTATGCACTAAAAGAAAATCACTTTCTTAGCAAAATATGCCGAGTCGCACATTACTCTATTGCAAATCTTGTTATGGTAAAATGACAGGACCAACTTCGGTTTATTTTCATAAATGTTTTTGGTACCTATTTAAGCGGTAATTAATTAGAATTCAATAATTATTATGAATAGTAGTTATGATAACGCCATCTATTGCTGAAAAGCTTAACCTTACCTTTATCACACACTGAGGCTCCATTCATACATTCCTGAGGATCCATTTTACGACCTAAACCGAACTGTTAAAGAGCTATACAGGGTGTATAAGCTCCATCACTCTTCGCTCGTACGACTGACATTTTAACATATCATGGTAAGGCCCCTGGCCACCTACCGAGCGATAGTTGAAGTTATATAAATTTTGACAAATTTAATTCACGTGTTTGCTATTCAAAGCCAGATGGCGTTACCGAGATATAGGATGACAGTTTTTCTAAGACATTTATTTCTGATAGCCGCTTTGTTGTATCTCTTGAAATTTCTTTGCATTAATAGAATGCTGTATATCACTGAGTGACATGTATACGGGCGAAGCCAGTGGTTTTATATGTTTTTATTATTATTTTATTATAATTATGTAGGTATATGTGTGTGCTATCCTTGGTTGGTCGAAATAAAAGTATTATTTTTATTAAAGTCACGTTGTCAATCCTATATATTTTTTGCAATCATTTTTCTGCAGTATATACAAAAGTGACACAAATATGTCAGTGTACTAACAGATTTCAATGTCCAAGATGTCATAAGCTGTAAGTGTTGCTACAATTTGTGACCGTTAATTAAAACTTAAAGAAAGAAAGAAAACAAGAGAGAAAAAGAAAATACATTTATTTGCACACACAATGAAGAAACAAATACTCATAGAGACAAACTTAAAGCCCTCTGATATTGGCACTATCCTCTCATAAACGACAAGGCCAATAAAATAAGTTTATTCAAAATTATTTAGATACCAAACAAGTAACAAGATTCTAAACATAGACGGCAAGCAACGGTCACCTCACTGTCTGATAAGAACCAGGCTACGACGGCGCGTATTGTTCCACGTGCCTTAAGGAGATATCAGTAAGATTGATGGGGCCTGCTATGGCTGCGAGATTATCTGAAAGAGTAACCTTGACGTTAGACTACAAAGGGCAACTGAAGGAACACAGGTGGGCAGCCTGTCAATTCCTTTTGCTCCACCCAGAGTAAGAGAAGTTATTTGATTTGAGAATTCACACGAAAAAGGGTTCCAAACATAAGATCTTTGAAAGAAAATCCTTTAATAGTGATTTTTTTTTTCGGTTTTAAAACCAAGCCTTTCCACTTGCCAAAGTAAGAAATCGTTCGTAAGAGCGTATTTTTTAGGGTTCCGTAGCCAGATGGCAAAAAACCGAACCCTTATGGATTCATCATGTCTGTCTGTGTGTCCCAGCACACCTAACACATTATGTCACAGCCACTTTTTTCCGAAACTAGAAGAACTATACTGTTGAAACTTGGTAAGTAGATGTATTCTGTGAACCACATTAAGATTTTCACAAAAAATAGGAAAAAAAACAATAAATTTTGGGGGATTCGCTTACTTAGAACTGAAACTCAAAAATTTTATATTTTCATCAAACCCATACGTGTGGAGTATCTATGATAAGTCTTCAAAAATGATATTGAGGTTTCTAATATCATTTTTTTCTATACTGAATAGTTTGTACGAGAGACACTTCCAAAGTGGTAAAATGTCTCCCCCCCTGTAACTTCTAAAATAAGAGAATGATAAAACTAAAAAAAAATATATGATGTACATTATCATGCAAACTTTCACCGAAAATTAGTTTAAACGAGATCTAGTAAGTAATTTTTTTTATTACGTCATAAATCGTAAACTCCAATTTACCTTTCAAGTTTGTACGAAACCCTCAGTGCGCGAGTCCGACTTGCACTTGCCCGGTTTTTTTTTACACTCGACCCTCACTGGACGCTGCAATTTTATCAAAATTTTAAGATCGAATCGCAAAATCTAGAGCACACTTTACCTAGATACCGTTGGCCTACATTCCACATTTTTCTCCACCAAGTTGGAACGCCCTTACATACATATTAAACGAAACTCATTAAATTCTTAGTCCTCGGTACATAACTACGACTAACATAAGTAGGTAATTTATATATCTGTTCTATACATTATTTATATTATATTTTTTTGACTAAAATGAATAAAATAAATGTGTACTCGATACCAACGTACCAATAACAAAAATGCAACTTTTTTTATTTTTGTCTGCCAGTGTGTTCCGGCTAATCTCCGAAATGGATAAACCGATATTGAAGGGATTTTCACTCGTAGGTAGCTGATTTTATAATCAGTAATTAAGTTAAATTTTTGTTTTAGAAAAATAAATAAGATTCCACGGTGCCAAAAATAAACTATTTGGAATAGTGATCAAATAGCATTGTGCTGTTTTATGAGTTTGACATAGGCAAAGTCGCGGCCATCTGTTAGTTTGGTATATATTTGATTCTCTATATCTTGAAACATCCAATCATGATGAATATTGTATGAGCGCCATTTCCAATGTGGGTAGGAAATAAAAAGGTCGTACAATGTTTCCTCAAGGAATGATTGTTTATTTATTAAACTACATATTATATACCTATAATTCTTAAATTGGTGTTGTTTTCGTTTAGTTTTGGGGAGCATTGAGTTGATGTTGGTACTTTTAAATATATTTATGGTTGATCATCATTTTTACAGCCGAAAGATGTCCACTGCTGGACGTAGGCTCCCAAGTGTCACCCCAATGAACGGTCCTGTGCGTATCGCATCCATTGGATTCCCACAATCCTTACCAGGCGGAGATTTACGGCTAATAAATGACGTTTCTTTTGCAAATCTATAAAAGTATGTAAAAGCCGAAGTTCTGACTCACTGTACAATGATACTTTAATATTATTTTATCACTTTACTAGCTTCTGCCAGCGGCTTCGCCTGCGTGAAAGTCGGTTTCTTCATACAAACTTTGAAAATTATCCTTTGGTTTTATCCCTTTAGAGGGTGAACTTCGGAAAATCCGTCCTTAGCGGATGTCTACTCCCTATAAGGAACCTAAAATAAATAAAATAATAATAAGGAACCTACCTGCCAAATATTAAGTTTGTAGGCGTTATAGCTTCTGAGATTTCGTGATTAATCAGTGAGGTGTGGCTTTGATATAATTATGTATATAGATTGTTAATATCTGCATTCTGAGAAAATAAATCAGTATTCTATGATATTCTACTCATCAATGCCCACCGCATAGGGCTTTCATTTCAATACCTCCACGCGTTCCTGAGATAAAGGGTCTTGACAGATAGACAGACAAATGGACAACAAAGTGATCCTATAACGGTTCCGTTTTTCCTTTTGAAGTACGGAACCCTAAAAAGGAGCTCAAGATTGTAATTACTACTAATTAACTTAAACACAAATATTAATTCTCATGCGTTAACGAATAGGATCACATAAATATTTTAGACTAGCTGACCCGGCGAACTTCGTACCGCCTAATAATAAGGATAACGCCATCTACAGGCATTACCAGAACAGCATAATTCATTTTATAATGAAATTTTAATTAGGGATGGCGTTGTATTCGAACATTTTTTGTGTTTTTTTTTTTAATTTTCTCACTTTTTAAACCTTCCCTGGACTGTTACGAATATTTCAAGACCAAAATTAGCCAAATCGGTCCAGCCGTTCTAGAGTTTTAGCGAGACTAACGAACAGCTATTCTATTTTATATATATAGATGATGGGTAAAGTACGAGCGATAAGATGGCTACCTAGAGGTACGGAGAATTCCCCCATGTGACACGCGTAACGAACAATCAAGGTAATTAATTATACGAGAGACAGATAGGTAATTACGCTTTGTCGCTAACTCCTCAGTAATTGTAAGTCCTCAGTAGTAATGTATTGTTACTTATCGGTTATTTTTTGCTGGTGTAGCGACATCTACGGCGTCACATAAGAACTAATCCTGCATCACGCAATAAAAGTTCTCCGCGCAATTAGAATATATACGACAGCTCGAAATCATCTAATGGGCAGTTGCCCAAGTTGTTCCGACCCCAGTTTGTCTCCAGGGACTTTACTCTCTGTCCCACATACCTCATGTGGGACAGAGAGTAAAGTCCCGCAAACCTCCGTTGAAAAGGGAGAATCCTCCGGCTAGACGGGTGACATGTCTGGTGGGCAACTGCCCATTAGATGATTTCGGGATGTCGTATATATTCTAATCGTGCGGAGAACTTTGATTGCGCGATGCAGGATTAGTTCTTATGTGACGCCATAAATGTCGCTACACTGGAATTAACCTTCTTCCCCAGCTTCTTCTGTCCCAGTTTAAATCCGGTGAAAGAAAGGGATATAGATTTACGGTTTGAATAACTACGTCTCTCTCTTACAACAGAATTATGGTATCCGATTATGAAAATTCGTTTACTGGTAGAAAACTACACTATGGCTGAGTGCCAAACTACTTTGATCGGAAAATGCACGGATGCTGTTGAATAAGACTCATGACTAAAGCAGTGGGGAAAACTAGCATATTATTTATTATCCTGCATTTTTGTTTATGTAGTGTACAATAAAGAATATAATAAATAAATAAATATTTATGTAATATTGTCGTCAAAACTTTTGTCTTTGTAGTCTTATTTCTGAAGGAAATTTCATAAGACTTGCAGATTTCTGTGAAATTAAATTAGCACCAGAAAGAAAGGCTTGATTACTCCCTCAAAAAGGGCATACACGAAAGATTACAGAGCAAAGTTGTCATATGAATGCAGAGCAGATTGGTGCCATCAATAAAAGGCTATTAGTATGCAGCTTGGAGCCGGCTCTTATCTGTCATAATCCATAACTCATCTCAAGATACGTAAGGGTAATATAAACCAGAGAGACCCCAGTCAAGTCCGATTCATTTGACACAAAACAGAAAGCAAGTAAAATTGTTACTTAATCAATTTTCTGATAGCGTCCACTTCCGAAATCATCACTTAACTTCAAAAATATGGGCCGAAGCTAATTTCCCTGAAGGGCAGCGGGCGATTGTCGTACGTAAGTCTGAGGGGAGTTTGAAGAGGCCAATTTATTAGGAAAATATTTCCACTTTAATGGAGTCACGCCCTGGTCGCGACATGAAGACGGTTTTAATCTGTTTGCGTTGGATCGATATTAATAAAGAATGCCGAGAAAAATTGATCCTTTAGAACGGAATGTATAGTCTATTTACCGGAGTTCATATTTGAACTGAAAAATTCATTTATTCAGCAAACAATACAATAAAAATGTACATGATAGTATTTTGTTATTGAAAAGCAGTGTTGGATGCTCCGAATCGTAATTTGAATATTAAGGCATAATGTTTACCGGTAACTAAAACAGTTCTCGATAAAGACATAAAGAAAATCCGCACGAGCAACCCACACGCTTGGAAAGTTTCATACAAAACCATTGAAACAGAACTGGTTCTGAGAATTCGTTGAACAAACGCCAATATACGGGGTGAGTTTTAATTCCCCGGAAATGATTCAGGCGGTGAAAATACTCATGAATATGTAAAATTTTCTCTGCTGAGACAACAAAATTACAAGAACAATCTGCCGTTTTCCTGATGATTTTCAAATTGTGAAAACACTAGCATTTGCCAGAGTTTTATTTTATTTTATTTTATTTATTGGGGAAAACAAACAATAATACATAGGAAATTACAGAAAGAAGGCTTAGAAGTAGTTTTATACATGTGATATCAACAACGTTCTCCACATATAAAAACGTGAGACACTTGGTTTGACAAGAGCTGTAATTTTTTATATTTTTTTTGTCCGCTATAAAGTAGAAAAGATTAAATATGTATGTTTATTTCGTACTAGCTTCTGCCAGCGGCTTTGCCCGCGTAAAAGTAGGCTACTCCATACAAACTTTGGACCCCCCTTTCATTGCCTTAGGGGCTGAATTTTAATAAATCCCTTCTTAGTGCTCGCCTACGTCATAAAAGGAAGCCATGTGTAAAATTTCACGCTCCTAGTCGCAGTAATTTCGGCTGTGCGTTGATATGTCAGTCAGTCAGTTTCCCCTTTTACATATATATATATATATAATTTTAACTCCTATTTTCTAAATATTAAGTCCAACTTTGTACTTTTATGTTGCATGAAGTTTTAATAACTAAAAATAGACTTTATCTCAAGAGAGAAAGTCTAAAAAAAGTGTCCTCTATCCTATTAAAGGACATGGTTTGTCCTTGGAAATCCGTTCATTAATTTGAGCACGAAGGTGTGACAAACATACACATAAAACTTTCACCTCTATTTCTACTATTAGTGTGAAATTTACCGGTTTTTGGAGGCAGCATGTCAAACTGCAACACTTAAGCTAGACACCGACGCACACATGGACCACACCAGATTTGTACATAGAACGACGTCGCGTTGCGTTGCGTGGCGTGGACCTAATGTAGCTCTAAAAGTCTAGTTGTTACATAAAATGTATGGTGACTGACGCGCCCAGATCGGCGTATGTGGCACACGTGTGCGCAGTGTAGTTCTACCTTTAGAGATGCATGGTATGTGATCGCGACATTGCAAGCAGTGGAGAAACGACGGAGAAGAAGATACCATACTTCATTGAACTGTAGATGACGATTATTTTTCAAATTTAGAAGTTGTTTTTTTTTTATTGATATAAACCAGTGCTTGACTACGATCCCATCTGATGGTAAGCAGTGATGCAATCATCGAAGGTGAGGCGCACTAGTTTATTAAGAGCCTATTCACTCTAGCCTTGAAGACACCTAAATTGTAGTTGGACGGGAATACCGTAGCAGGCAAATTGTTCCAGTCCTTCGATCTACGCGGTATAAATGACGAAGTGAAATGTTTAGTCCGGACCGTTGAAGTTTCAACAACGTAAGGGTGGATACTTGCCGGACGTTGAGTTGTCCGATGGTAGAAGGGAGATGGTGGAATCAAGTCATGCAATTCCCGAAAAATTATTTAAAAAAAGAAGTTGTTTTTGTCCTTGTCGGATAGCCAGTGAAGATAAGATAAAAAAATATTTTGCAAACATGGGTATGGCGCCACATATGAACTAAACTATGAAATCCTGCTTCGAAAAATTAGAGTTCTCAACGCGATTTGAACACATATGACAAACCGGAATCTTCTCCAGGCAGATGCCCAGATCAGACAAAACATTCGTCTGTTCGGAACTATTTTATTTATTCAATTAATAAAACTAATGAATGAAAAAGTCATCCAGAGGCCTTATCACAACCTCTTAATGCGATCCATTTGACAACCTAAACTGAACTGTTAAAGGTGTGGAGCTATACCGCCTACTCCAATGTCCCTCTCATCGTACTGACTTTCTTCACAATTCATTCTTTGTTCAAGTTATTTCTCTGTGGAATGCGCTACCCCAGGAGATCAGGATAGCCTAAAGTTCGAGAGACAAATCATAAGAAGTTAGCCGTAGTATCTTCACAGCATCAATGTTTTCCAATTGTCGATTTGGACTAATTGTTTGACTATGTTAGTTAGGTATGTAGTTTATTAATTGGAGTATGTATTGTATAATATATATGGTTTATTAGTACTTATATTTATTAAAATTGAAACCATATACTCAAGTTTGCAGTTCCTTGAAGCTGTGAAAAACTCAGACTTTATATCTCAAAAAACGCGTATTTCAACACACTCAACGGAATCAAAATTTATAGGGTACTTCTCGTTGATCCAGAATTCTGAAATTTGGCATTAAACAAGGTCTTATAGGTATAGGAAAAAATCTGAAAACTGTAAACTTGATACGTCATGAAAAAAAATGCGATTCGGAAAAATCTTCGAAACTCAATTTGGGAATCGAACGGTTTATACTGTTTGTCACAGACAATATACTGATGTATGACTGGTCTACACTGTTCTTACATAATATCTATTAATACTGTAATATGAAAATATTGTAAGCAACCACTTTTTTTAAAAGAGTAACCATGGAGTTTCTTGCCGGTTCTTCTCCATAAGAAACGACCAATTTGGAACCGTGCACTAGCTTCTGACGTTTTATAAGTGCCCATGTAGGCCTATGTGAAATAAAAACTTTTGACTTTGACTTTGTTTTCACAGGTAAGTTTATACAGAACGCTCAGTGCGCGAGTCCGATTCACACTTGCCCTATGTTTTTCACTATTGCAAAACTATTTTTACACCATCGATTCGATAAAATGTTGGTCCTTTTTCACGTTAAGCATTCTGCTCAGAGCCTGGTATTCAATTAATGTATTTCAGGCTTCGACGAACGAAGGGAGAGAAGGGTTTTTGCTTGGGAGAGAGGAAATTAAATCGTGACGATATTTACCTACTTGGCTTCGAAGATTTCTTGTTCTTTTTGGTACAAAGGGTCTACAGTGTCCTCTCCCTCTCATACCTATTAATATTGTAATATAGAAACAAATTGTTTTACATAGTTTAAAACAAAAAAAACTATTATTCAGGACAGACAGAGCACAATGGTTACAATCACAAAGTTTTTTACTTTGTGCAAAGCACAGAAAACAAAAGTACAGAATACGCCGAGCAGCACGCTCGCCGTACGAGCGAACGACAAACCGAAGGAATATATTTTTTAAAGAGTAACCATGGGAGTTCCTTACCGGTTCTTCTCCATAGGGAACCTTGCGTTAGTTCCTAACTTTTATAACTGCCCATGTAGGCTTATGTGAAATGAAAAGATTTTGTGTTTCAGTTTGAAATCTTTTTGTTAGTATTATTAGATTTTTATTTTTGTTAATTGATTTCATTGAGATTTTTTAGAGCTGGCAGAAAGGAGAGCGATTTATTTGTTTAAAGATTTTCTAATGTCCCCACTACTGGGACTCAGGCCTCCACTCTAGGAGAGGAAATGGGCCGTAAACCACTACGCGGGCCCAGTGCGGATCGGTAGATGTCACATTTTTTCGATTTTTTAGTTCTAAGACATGCCAGTTTTCTCACGATGTTTTTTTTCACCGTTTTGAGAGCTTTGGTGGTGAAATACATTACACAAAGTAATGCGCCTATCTGGATTTGAACCTACAACTCGTACCACTGCTCTCAAAGGTAACAGTAGGTAATTAGTACTGTTTCGATGTTATAAAAAAACTTTCCAGTTTTTTATTAAATTTGCTTCGAGGCAGTTCTCAGTTTTACAATAATTTCTTATTATATATTTGACATGCTTTGAGTGCGACTGGTACAAATTTTATACCCTAGGGGATAGTTTTTAGGATTCCGTACCCAAACGGTAAAACGGGACCCTATTACTAAGACTTTGCTGTCCGTCCGTCTGTCTGTCGGTCACTGTATCTCATGAACAGTGATAGCTAGACAGTTGAAATTCTGACAGATGATATATTTCTGTTGCCGCTATAACATCAAATAAACTAAAAATAGAATTTAATAAATATTTAAGTGGGGCTCCAATACAACAAACATATTTTTTTGCCGTTTTTAGTCCGAGTCCGACTCGCACTTGGTCGGTTTTTGGTATGACACCAACAGACTTTTCAAAATCAACAACCATAATGTGTGTGCGATCGACATTCACTACGTTCACTTAATTAATTCTGTCTCAAGTGACGGCTACGAATAATTTACACGAATAATTTCGAATAATTTTAGTCCTCTACATGATGAAACGGTAATTATAACCTATTATGAAAATATTCACTCGAAAAACTCTGTTCATTGACTCGAACGCGTTTAACATAAAAAAGCAGACGTATTATTTTGTGACTCTATTCTTATAATTTTTCATCATACTTTGATATCCATTCGCTGAGATTTTTTAAAAAGCTTATCATCTAGCTTAGATTCTAGATTATATTTAAAATGGCTTTTATTAGCGGCTTCGCCCACGTGATAGATGGTTTCTCTATACAAACTTTTAACCCCCGTTTCATCTCTTTCGGGGATGAATTTTTTAAAATACTTTCTCCTTTTTTGTATTACTCTAAAGCCTTCGCACGTACAAACACGAACATAGCAAACACAGACATCAACATTTGGTTTGTTCGTATGGACGGAATGTTCGAAAACGAACGCGAACATAGTTCGAATCGAGTTCCCGCACAACAGTCGTGAACTATCTTAATAGCCATGGTGGCGTCGTTGGAAGTGGTCGATTGTGAAGTAGAAAGTTTCCTGATGTTAGCAGTGATTCACGTAGGACACCGTCCATACAGAACATACTAATAGGATCGCCGCAAACATGTTTGAAGAACAGAGTGTTCGATGTTCGTTAGTAGTACACACGTGCGAACCAAGTGGTTGCGTATCATGTAACGCAACAAATTTGTTCGTACACGGCTTAAAGTTGAAAGTTAAAACAACACATGTTTGTAACTTCTTCACGTTGAAACAACTGAATAGATTTCAATGACATTTGGCACACGGATAGATCATGTCCTGAACTAACAAATAGAATACTTTTTATATCTTGGAACAATGTATACTTTCACGCAGGTGATGCCAATGTCAGCAGCTAGTTATAATAAAAGCAACCTTATTGCAAAATTTCAGCGTTATAGGTACAATAGTTTCGGCTTGGTATTGATGAATCAGTAAGTGAGTCAGTACTTTAACTTGTATATACAGGGTGTGGTGTAAATTGTGGTCCAACGTTAAGGGATCTAAACAGCCGTAGGGTGTATTCAGCTATCTTGTACCACAATTTGAACCATTTTTTTTGTGACCGTGAGTCTCATAATAAAAATATTCGTTATATTTTTTTTTTTTGTAATTCATTATGCGATACTAATTTGGCTCTAATTTCAACAAAAAATATTATTTTCCTATTTAATTTTTTGTTTTATAACTGCTGAATACATGTGCTATAATATGCAAATAACTATTCTACTGTAAACTCAAAGATATTAAAGAAAAAATGTGTTTATTTGAAATTAAATTTTAACTATAATCTTCAGAGAATCATGAGATTTTGGGCGTGAATGGTGTAAAAGAAATGTACTACACTGTCAGTGCCTATTATTGAAAAAAAAAAAAACATTAAATGCAAATTCCAATCTGGTATAATAATAACTGATATCATAATTTAAAAAATAAGTTATTGCCATTTAACTTGAAAAGGAGCTGAATTTGAAAAAAAAATACACTATTTAAGAACGTTACCGATGTTGCAACATATTTTGAACCTAATTAGAAGTAGTTTTTTACATTTTTATTAGAGAAGGTAAGTCTTAACTTTTGAAAGAAAAAAAACGTTCTCAATAAATCAATTTAATTTAATAAATGATTCACAGCAAAATCCTTAAACTAAATGTTCAAAATTACCACCACTGGCGAAACTGACTGACTGACATATCGAATGTCAGTCACTCAGTTTCTCCTTTTATAAATAATAATAATATAATAATATTCCACAACTATCACACAACGCTGTCTAGTCCCAAGCTAAGCAGAGCTTGTGTTATGGGTACTAGACAACTGATAAACATACTTATATATTTCTACATACATATCTATATAGATAAATTACACCCAGACACAGGACAAATAATCGTGCTCATCACACTAACATTTGTCCTGGGTGGGAATCGAACCCACGACCTCCGGCATAGCAGTCAGGGCCACTAACCACTAGACCATCAGGCCAGTCAATATTTAGTTAATACGCAAAAAATAAAAGTTAATCTCGTTACCAGTAGGGATTAAACATTGTTCAAAGATTGGCTGGCCGATTCGATCGAATGTATAAATAATGATAATGCTAGAAGCAACGTGGGTAGGTCCCAAGTTGCAGATAAAATACCTAGCTCAGACTGTGTAGTTTGGTTTGTGAGATTTATGAGTTCGGTTTGGTTTTAAAATTTAACGTTGGAGTAGCCAGCGCTACATGATGACTTTTAGGGCCAACGCCGCGTTAAGCGGGCGCCCGTGCAACGGTACCCGTCGTGTGACGTTGCGTGTGACGTGTGCGGCGGTAACCCAAGCGTAGACTGGATTATTACATGCGCAATGTCGCTAGTTCAACTTTAACGGTGTGCATGTAGTCGTGTTGATGGAGAACTTTAATGTATTATGACGTAACAAACCGGGTGTGGGGTGCGGCTCCCCGCGACGAAGTACTTTTGTTAAGGACCGCGCGGGCGCCCGCTTAAAGCAACGTCGGGCCTAAATCTATTGACTAATAAGTATTTCTGGAACTGAAAGTAGGTACTTATAAATGTGTAAGGATAAAACCTCTTTTGCGAAAAAAACGCCGGGGCCCTACCATAAGCTCTTAATGCGATCCATTTGAAGACCTAAAGTGAATTGTTAAAAGGGTGGAGCTATTTAGCTTCATCCCTCATCCTCGCTCGCATGCTAGATATTTTAACAAGTCATGGTAAGGCCCATGTTCCCAACATACTGTTGAGTTGATGCCAACGTAAGCTTATATACTGAACAGCTATACTTTTAGTACCTAATGATCCCCTAAACAAAATATTCATATTTATGGTTTCCTAGGTACTACTATCTATAATATGACTAAATTGAGTTTTCTTAATAAGAAAAACTGAGGCTGGATCGTTCTTTGCCCGAAATTAAAAGTGTTCTGAGCACGATTCCGGATGACAGCAATGTGGAGAAGTACTACGATATCTGAGTGTGTTTTTGTATATTTGTAAGAGCAGTGGTGGCTTAGTGGCAGTGGCCCCGACTTACGGGTTCGAACCCAGCCAAGCGTTTGTGCAATTTATTTCATCACCACTTCTCTCAAAACGATGAAAGAAAACATCGTGAGGAAACCAGCATGTCTTAGAACCAGAAATTCGTACGACCCATTCCCTCTCCTAGAGAGGAGGCCTGATTCCCAGTAGTGGGAATAATAAAAGGTTGATTATGATTATAATGAGGTATATATTTACATAGGTAGGTTTAGTATAAATACTTTAAAGTTGTAAGTTCCCAATGTACATATACTGCGAGGAGGAGTGGCAGGTGGTCGCCTCCTTTTGCAAATCAGTAATGTTAGCAAAGGAGGAGGCCGCACGCTGGGATCCTGCTCCCGATTTCTGGCCACCTGCGCCTACGGTGGCCAGAAATCGGGAGGCTTGCGGACGGCGAGGAATGGTTAACTCGTCGTCCCATCGTCTGGAACGAGCCCAAGTCGTTGACGGCGTGTACTGTTCCACGCGCGCCTCAAGGAGATGTCAGCAAACCGTAGGGTCATACCTACTGGGGCTAAGGGTCTGCTTCTGAAAGGAAGGCCCTGGTATGAAAAGCAAAGAAGAAACAGGAGTGGGTTTTTAGTCAGTAAAAGTCTGACATACCATCGCACTCCGCCCAAGAGCGGGGATTGGATGATATTCCCACCGAAAAAAAAAAATGTACATATGCTGTCAGAAATATTTGCAGTGAAAAAGTACAGTGTTTATAAAAGTAAAAAAAAAAATAAGTTGAATGTAAGACGACTCGAAGAAGCAATCCACAGGTAAGCAGGGCGTTGCCCTTTCGTATCTTGGAATCCGTCAAATGTTTCCATTAAAAATCAATAGCATGACATAGAAAAATCAAGCACTTTGAGCGTTGTTTTGAACAACGTAACACAGACGTTCGTTCCATCTCAATTAGTGATATTAGAGAAATGCTCACGAAATAGCTGGAGGCTTCGATAATTGCGCACAAATTGCTTCATCATCGTACATCCTGAACGATCATTAGGAAATATTATTACAATTTCCTGCTTATGAATAACGTGATGTTTTTTTTGTTATTTTGCTTGGAAATACTTTGGGGAGAAAGGAAAAACATGTAGTGGTAATTATGGATAAGCTCGCGTTGCCTGATGGTAAGCGATGATGTGGCTGACGATGGAACACGGTAGGCTAGAAGTAACCTATTCACTCTGGACTAAAAGAACCCTAGGTTGTAGCTATCAGGAAACGCAGACTCCGGCGGGGAATTCCACTCCTTAGCTGTACGCACAATGAATGTATTCCAAAAACGCTTTGTACGTATGGGTGTCGGACGCCGTACATCGTATATTTATTTTAAAGAAGCTGCTAGTACGAGATCAGACTTCCTATCATCGTGAGAAAGGTTGTTTTTGTTTTTTACTGGGGGTATCACCGAATAACTTCTCTCGCTCTGGGTGGACCGAAAGGGAGTGTCAGACAAACGTGACGTTTTGCCGTTTTTTTATTTAGTTGGAAATCATCTAATGACATCACCCTTGGGCGGGGCGAGAGGGCGTTTCAGACTCTTTTTTCGCACTGACTAAAACCCACTTCTAGTTCCTTCGTTGCCTTGCATTCCTGTGCTTCTTTTCAGAAGCGAACCCATGGCCGCAGTAGGCTTCGACCCTGCTGGGCTACAGTTGCTACGGACGGTACGGAATCAATCGTACGCGAATTCCAACTCGCACTTGCTCAGTATTTTTGTGGTGTTGTCATAATAATATTGCAATCACTCATTGTGCTTGAAGTAGGTAAACGTCACTCCATTTTTATCCTGAAAGAATTAAAGGTTTGATACAAACGTACTCGTACGCCTTATTTAAACGATTAGATACTTCAGACGTGTCAATAACATTGTTCTCTTCATAACTAATACTCTAAGTTTAATATCAGACTCATATTGAAACTACAAAGCTTTTGAAGTGGAATAGATACTTCGACAGACACTTAAAGTTTATAATTATAAAGAAACTAGCTTCTGCTACCGGCTTCACCCACGTGATAGTTGTTTTTTTTAATGATTTAAACTAGTTCTTGACTGCGATCCCACCTGATGCAGAGAAGAATAGTGGTAGGTGCAATAAAAGAGAGAAAAATGGTGAATATGAAAAAGACATGCATATGAATCGCAGATACAATATAATATAGGTAAATATAACATATACATAGTTTAATGAACTAAATATACAACACACATACATATATAAATAATCAAAAAAAAAATTGGTCCAAATCGACAAACAGAGAAACATTCACGTGGTGAATTTGTTCCAACTTGTTACGAATATGCTCGCGAACCTCAATCTTGAATTTTAATTGGTTTGTAACCATCCTGACCTCTTGGAGGAGCGCATTCCATGGAGAAATAGCCTGAACAAAGAAATAACAGTGAAGGAAGTCAGTGCGAAAGTAAGATTGATGGATAAGAAGGTACATTGTGGATTGACAACCAATACAAAATATCACATTCGATTCGACTTTGTCAAAAACATGCTTAGGTTTAAATGAAAATTGAAAGCATTAAAACTTAACAGAAAAAGTCAAACGAGCCACTACAGACAGTTATCTATCTGTATATTTAAAAGGAGAAACTGACTGACTGACTGACATATCAACGCACAGCCGGAACTACTGGGACTAGGAACGTGAAATTTTGCACAAAGCTTCCATTTATGACGTAGGCGAGCACTAGGTATAAAGGGATTTTTGGAAATTCAACTTTTAAGGGGGTGAAACAGGGGTCCAAAGTTTGTATGGAGAAACATCGCGAGCGAAGCCACTGGGAAAAGCTAGTTTTCAATATAAAAAATCCGTGAAATATTAATTTAGTAACAATTTACTAGCACGCTGAGTGCTGCAATTTGCGTGGGCCTTAAAAGCCTACGAGTGAGCCCCGAAGTGAATGAAAATAATATTATAATTATTCTTAGTCATGTTTTGTATAACGCATAATATTTCGTAGAAAAAAATCTATGTAATGGTCACGTGAATGTTTTGAAATTTTGTTTACAATATTATGTTGATGCAAGGTGGACCGATGACTTGGTAACGGTTGCGGGAGTCCGATGGATGCGAGACGCACAGGAGCTTTCATTGTGGCGACACTTAGGGGAGGCCTATGTCCAGCAGTGGACGTCTTTCGGCTGAAATCATGAATGATGATGATTATGTTGATGTAATAAATTGTAGGTAACTGCTTTGTTGAACTTATTATTTAGATGTACATACATTAAGCTTAATAAATTAGCTGCCTACAATTACGTATCTAAGAAACACCGACGATTAAATGCTAATGCAAAATATTGGCATCATTTATTTTTTTCTTGTCACCAGAAATGATACCTAGTCTATATAAGTCAGAGGACAATACGAGGAATTAATAGCAAAAAGAACCAGGTCTTTAAACCGTAACCGAACGAAGATACCTATAGAGCATTGCTTGTAATTTTTTGTCAGGCGTTACCTATTTTTCTTATATTATAATTAAGACGACTTGAGGACTCGAGTTCTTTGCAACACTAGACGCCCCTTACCGCACCTGGCGATGATTGCGGAAGCGAGAGACGCAGAATAACTCATTAGAGAAACCGTGTAGTATATTTAACAATAGGAAACTTAAAATATCAGACACGGAGTATTTTTGTTTAAGAAAAATAACACATGATAAAAAAACAATAGCGTTCTACTAAATAGTCTCTAACTTCGTTCGGTTATGGTTGGTAGACCTAATTATTTTTGCTATTGATTTCTCATACAGTCCTTTAAGATCGGTTTCACTATTGGCGAAAAGAAAAGAAAAAACATGCCAGCTATGTATGGCAAAAGTTTCATTCCCCTTTAAAACGACGAACGACTGAACTGACTGTTTAGTATGAAACACCGAAATTATAGAAAATCGAATTTAAAAATTTGAAGTTGTCGGTGTTTCTTATTTGACTACTCTGAGAAGAAGCATAGATTTTATTTTTATTTTGACAGGCTCACGTTGGACCACTATCTCACCTGATGGTAAACGATGATGTGGCCGACGATGGATCACGCTTGCCTAAAAGTAACATATTCAATCTTGACTTAAATACTCCTAGATTATAGCTATCAGGAAACATAGATTCCGGTAGGGAATTCCACTCCTTAGCTGTATGCATAATTAATGTTTTCTCAAAACGCTTTGTACGTATGTGTGGGATGTCCACCATGTACCGGTGGCGCAATCAATTACCATCTAGAAATTATCTTGATCAGTCACTATATAGGCCATGCGTAATCTTCTTTCTTCGTCGTAGATGTTCTTATAAGCAAGGAACCAGACAGATTAGAATGGACCTGACTTGTTTGATTTGATTTTTGATAAAACTATGCCCCACACTAAGAATAACTCCTGTATCGTGAGTGCGTTCACAAACGTGTAAAGTCACATATACAAGACACCCAGACCCGGTATACCTATCTGTAGGCCAAACAAATATTTTTACAGTGCGGGAATCTAAAATTTTCGAATCATTCTCAAAATTCGAAAATGATTAGGTTACTAGCTGTTGCCCGAACTTCGTCCACGTCAAGATCGTAAAAATACACAAACGTAACTAATAATTATGTGCTTGTGATTCATGCCGAAAGCATCTAATTAATTTCCTTTAGGTTCATAACTTCAACTTCCCAAAATGTCCACCCTCCCAAAACGTCCACTTCGCAAAATGTCAATTCCCTAAATGTCTATTTCCCATTTCATCCACTTTCCCAATACGACCACAAATCTATAATTCCCAAAAAGTCCACTTCCCATGACGTCAACTCTCAAAATGTCCACTTTCTAAATAGGTTTTTTTTTTATCAAAATGTTACGTATTCCAGTCCTGTGACAAGACTAAATATTTCTATGCATGAATATATCCAAATAATTTTTGTATTAATAATAATAATTATTATAATTCAATAAGTTATTATTTCATTGTAAACTGGAGGTAATTTCCATTTTGACCTTTAACTGTTTTGTGTGAAGTTTTACTTTCACATATGTTATGTAAAATGTATTTCTTATATCCAGATATATTTATTTTAATTAATTTTTTTGGCTCAGCAATAATAATAGAATACACCAAAATGATATACATCAAATAAACTTATGAACATCAATAAACAGAAACAGACATGTTGTTGGTTGCAGTTTAGTTGGTGTTCTAAGGTTCTGCCTACCCCTGTAAGGAAAAGGTATTAGTTTATGTATGTTTATAGTTAATGTTATGATTAAACGACGCTGTCATCATAATTAGGTTATAATCCCGTTCCGGATATTCGATCCGGACAGGCTTTGCTTCGTCATACAGAACTACGGTTGCGAACCCAGGTAAGCCGCTGCAAACACAACTTGGCAAAATGGGGTTTTATAGACCCGTCGGATATTCAATGTGACTGCGGTGCTCCTGTTCAAAACATGAGCCACATATTAGAATGCCCCAATGCCCATACACCTGCACTCTGGAGGATTTGATGAGTGCCACCGATGCTGCTATTTACATAGCCACCTATTGGGCCCAAACAGTTTGACGAGTTTACCATCGAATCGAAAAGAAGAAGACAGGACTACGATCTTGTTTTGCTTGTGCATAGTTAAAAACAAACCCTTCATAAGGACATTTTTCACTGGACAGTACAAAACGTTCAAAATCACCATTTTTCTTATAACAACGAATGGAATCGAACCCGCGACACGCAACGCAGAAGTCAATCGTTCAACCATTACGCCAGCCCTGTTGAATGTCCTGGTAATGTGATGAAAGTCAGTATAAAAGTGTCACGAGGCACCCTTATTTTATTACCTACAACATCACGCAAGCCGCCATTGAGTAATGAAACCTGTAAACCAATAAAAATAACACTCATACAAAAACACTTTAACCTGAACATTATCTGTGGCGATAACCCATAACCCACACATACAAGTTAATGAATAAATGATGAGAGCGGCCATTACTGCTATATCCGTGGTATGGAGGCCTCGGTCTATCGGTGGCGTCACCCCATAGAGCCGATAATTACAAGCGAATACGGGTCAATGCCGAATATTTCTGGTAACATGAGTGGCGTTTTCGGACAAGATGCCTGGAATAACGAGAATTGTGAAAAATATTCATTCAATATCTTTAATTGTTACGTTGTTATTTAACTAACTGAAATGGGCTCTTAGAGATTTATTTATTTCATTTAATACAGCCACATAACATACATTTTTTACATAAAAAGGAAAATCTTAATAACAAGGCAATTGCACTACATAGTCTAAAACAAAGTCGCTTCCCGCTGTCTGTCCCTATGCATGCTTGGATCTTTAAAACTACGCAATGGATTTTGATGCAGTTTTTTTTTAATAGATAGAGTGATTTATATGTATATTACATACATAACATAGTAGAGAAACACTGATAATTTTAGAGGTTTCTAATGTGATGTCGTAAATACATTTTTTGCGCTTACGTTGTAAACGCTGGCTGAACCCTACGAGATAGATCAAAATAATGTACTACAGTAAACCATAAAAAGTTCTACAAAAAAGTCTGCGATGGTCTATGTCTAACATCTAGAGAAAACACGTTTATATTGTCTAATGACAAAATAGTTGTGAACGTTGTATACGAAAACTTTCTGAAGTATATTTAGTATCAACATTGCACCCGAGCGAAGCCGGGGCGGCTCGATAGTTTAAAATAAAACAATAATAATTATAACACAAAAATAGATTTAAATAAGTCAAAGGTTCTATTAAAGACTAGCTTTTTATATGGGTTTGAAAGGTGGGAAATCATCGCGTGTCAGACTTTTACTGGCTTAAACTACAATCTTTCAGTTGCCCTTTGCGTTCTAATACCACGGGTTTCCTTTAAAAAAAATACGCGCTGCCCTACCATTATGTCGTCATTACGTACATATTTTTTTTGCTTTTATAATTATATTAATATATGTATATTATATATTGTTTGTATTATATGAAATTTATTAGTTTATGTATTGTATATATGTAAATAGTACCCCACGAACTACCTGCGTATCTTTTTTCTCCTTCTCTGTCAAATCCATCCTAAGGTTGTCTGTAAAAAATCGCTTTTAGCGATAAGACCGCCCATTGTGACACTATATTAATGTTAAATTCCTAATGTAATTTGTATTTTCACCAAAAATCCTAGCCTATCTATCTATCTACCGGACATCAGTCCTGCTGGGTCTCTATACGGTTTGCTGACATCTCTTTGAGAAAAGCGTGGGTCACTATGCGCTGTCGGTGACTGGGGCTCAGTCCGGTCGACTATCAGACTGCCGGACGGTCAGCTACCCATTGCTCGACGTTCGTAAGTACGCGTTTACCGTGACTCTAGTACCGTACCGTACCGTACTCTAGTTGGAGTCGTGGTATCGGCGGCTGGGGCGTGAGGTTTGCCTCCATGAGGACACGTCAGTGCTCCGCCAAAGTGCACACTTGCACTCAATATTTACATCTGGGCGTTTCTTCCACCTGAATCCGATGCAGAACGTCATTCTCGTCATGTTAGAATACTTGGGTAATTTAGTCCCTTTCAGTCACACAAAGGCGATAGCTATATGCAGTAAAGGAATGGGTGTAATGCAACAACCAACCAAAAAAAAGTAACAAATGCGATAAGAAACAGAATAACCAAGCAGGTGGAAGCATGAACCGTAATAGGTAAACAACTGAAATTTTCAAAGAGCGTTGCCGTTATAACAACATAGGAAAATAAAACTTAACATCACGGGGTAACCCCATAGAAACGCATTTTTTTCTGTTTATGGTCAGTACCCTTGGTGTGCGATTCCGACTGGCTCTTGGCTGGATTCTATAATCAATAATTTAGGTATATAAGTAAACAGTGTTTGGTTATGCATAATTCGATAATTCAATAGTCTATCGGATCATCAGGTAGCATGGGCACACACATCGTTGGGCTACTGACCAAAGCCACCTTTTACCTCCGTTAGTCATAAAAACTAGAGTAAATAAATGTATAGTTATGTACTGAAAAAAGCAATACGTTTTCAAAAGAAGTTTTTCAAATAAAAATCAAGAAGTCTGCTGCTTTCAAGTGCTAATTATAATGAAACTAGATACTCTCCCAGAAAAGTTAGTGGTTTATTTATTTTTTTTGCAATCCTCAACTTTCAAGCACTTTATGATTCAAAAGTTATTTTTAAATTATGATTTTAATATTTTAAGTGATGATGTGGTGGATGAGAGAATGCTTGCCTAGAAGGCACAGTCAGGGGTCAAAAGTGCAGTTGCACTCTACCAATGCTAAAGTAGTCCATAACTAGTTTATTCAATACTTTAGATTCTATCTCAACTAGCAAAATGTCTCTTATAACACACATCTAAACGTCTGTAAGTATGGAATTGGGCGCACCTTGTAAGATTATTTGTCCTTATAGTAGCTGTATGATGGTTTCATTAAGTACTTTTTCATCTTAAATTAATCTTGATAATGCTTTTGTAAGAACAAATACACTTACAAGTGTCTTTTAGCACAGTACGACTTATAAGGTGCCTTTGTAAGTTACACAATCTTTGCCAAGACAGATATAAACATTTTATAAGGTCTAAGCTCTTATTACGGATTATTCTTATGGCTATTTTGCTAGTTGGGATGCTACCAATTAAATCAGTCATGAACCAGTGACTCTCTTTTACAAAGAAATTTTAGACATTTTAGCATTGGAAAGGTCACTGTTGGCGCGGGCTTGCGGACGGCGAGCAATGGGTGGCTTGCCGTCCGACCGTCCGGTAACCGTCCGGACCAAGCCCAAGTCGTCAACGGCGCGTGCTGTTCCACGCACGCCTCAAGGAGATGTCAACAACTGTAGGGGCCCAGCAGGGTCAAAGCCTACTGGGGCCAAGGGTCTGATTCTGAAAGGAAGACTCGGCCCTGGTACGAAAGGCAACGAAGGAACAGGAGTGGGTTTTTAGTCAGTAAAATTCTGACAACCACCGAAAAAAAAAAAAAACAGCATTGGAAAGGTGGACCTGCACTTTTGACCCCTAACTGTACCTATTCATGGTGTTATAGAAGTGAATACTAAATGAGTGTTTCTGCCATCATATTATAAATTTTGATTAGTTAAAATCTATCTCACTAACAAATTATAATTATGAAAGTTTGTAAGTGCGTGTGTTTATGTTAGCTCCTTCTTCACGCTCGAAAGGCTGAATAGATATAACAATAATAATATATTTCACAACTATCACACAACGGTCTAGTCCCAAGCTAAGCAGAGCTTGTGTTATGAGTACTAGACAACTGATAAACATACTTAAATATTTCTGAATACATACAAATTATAGGTGAATTATACCCAGACACAGAACAAATGATCGTGTTCATCACACAAACATTTGTCCTGGGTGGGAATCGAACCCACGCCCTTCGGCATAGCAGCAAATCGTAGGGTCCCAGCAGGGTCGAAGCCTACTGGGGCCATGGGTAGTGTGAAAACGAAACCCGGGGTCCTGGGACGAAGGCAACGAAGGAACAGGAGTGGGTTTTAGTCAGTAAAAGTCTGACACTATCTTCCGCCCCACCCAAGGGCGGGGGATGTCATAAGATGATTTTCCCACCGAAAAAAAAAAAAAAAAACCCTTCGGCATAGCAGTCAGGGCTTCTAACCACTGGACCAACAGGCCAGTTGATTTACAGCTAAATTACCCATTTTGCATACAACTAGTCCATGAATATTAATGCAAGCATTGTCACGGACCAGCGGAAATCTGTATTCAGTTGCACTCAGACTGATTAAAATTAATGTTTTTTATAAGCATTCACTACTAAAAAAATTACAATTGACTCATGAATATTCGTTTGTTTTTTTCCAGATAATCGTGAGAGGCAACAGGATAAAACTACGTAAGTTGGAGATTGTAGTTATTGTTTTATTTTTATTAAACGTGACTAGACCCTACTTTATTATTATTATTTCTTTATTGTCAGGCCACTAAGGTCCATAGATAAAATACATAATATTACAATGTTATAAATAAAATGAACTAAAACATATTAAAAATAACACAAATTATACACGTAACATCGGCGTCGTGTTCCGCTGTGTGGTGTCGCGTAGCCTTCCTTGGAAACGTCGATACACGACACCTTTCGGTCAAAAGTCCTCTCTCAAAAAGGTCTGTAGATGGTGGGTTGGAACTCGTATCACGACTTGAAGTTGGCATGACGCGAATCCAGCCTTTCGACCCTCAGAGTCCAGTTCCTCTTTATCTTCATATACTCCACGACTTTCTCAACCTTCGTAGAGCAATGCAGACGCGAAATATTCAGCTGCGTCGTAGGCACAGCAGGACGCAGCAGCATATTTGGTCCACACGGTGAGGTACCGCACTGGTTACGGGAACGGCCCCCTTAGCCAAGTTACAATCGTATCGTTCGCACTGAACGCTTCGAGTAGGCCACGCCTCCGATTCCTTTGTTCTGACGTCATCTCAACGCTCAGTCACATGGTCCGAACAAAGGAATTGGAAGAGTGGCCTACTCGAAGCGTTTGGCGTGAACGATACGATTGTAACTTGGCTAGGGGGGGCAGGGCTTCCTCTTTTCTACTCGAGTGAACTATTAACACTCCAAGCTAAAACACAGGCTTTAATAACACAGTCCAGTACAACAGGCCAGTCATACCAGATATTGTTAAAACTTGGCACACGGGTACTCTATATCCTGAAATAGCACATGGGTTACTTTTTTTCCCGGTAGTATGTTTCCTTGGGACAATTGTCTACTAACACACGGATGAAGCTACTGGTGGCAGCTCGTGTCAAAATAAAATGGAACAATAAAATAGTACATTTCGAAACAAGTGCAGAAAGTTTGTCATTGCGACCGAGGCGGAATTCATCCGAGCATCAGGCTAGGGTGTTATGGAGCCGACTGCTGCAGTGACAAGTCTCTATGTGTATTAAACGACGTTCGACGCGCGCCCAGCCTGATACGATAAATTTAATGAAATTGTAGCGGGGGCGAGCACGCGCTCTTTTCTGCACTAGTGCGGAAAACAGTCAATTGCGTGCCTAAAAGCAGTGGGATAAGAGCGGGTTTTCGAGTAAGTTTATTGAAAAATATATAGTTTTTTTGTTTTCATATTTGTTGGTGGTTTTATAGTGCATAACTACGCTCTTTTCAATGCTTCGGGCGACGTTTCTGTTTCCATGAAAACCGTTAGTATTAGGATTTACCGTTACCCTGAGTTTGTTCACAAACAGAAACCTCTCAATACAACAACAGGTCTGTATATTTTACAACACACAACCTTTTGTTTCTATTAAACAACTGTAACAATATTGTGAAGGGCGTAGGCTGGAGACGTAGGCCCCTGAGATCTGATGTTGCTGAAGAAAAACTTGGACGAAAGACGTCCACTGCCACCACAACGAACGTTCTTATGCCGCTCGCATTTATCGGATTCTCACGACCCTAACCAAGTCAGCGTGCGCATTGGTGGATGTCACATGTCTTCAAATTTTTGGTTCTAGAAAATGCCAGTTTCCTAACGTTATTTTTCGGTGGTTTTTTGTTTCTTCACAATTTTGAGAGCAGTGCTGATGAAATAAAATATACAAAGTAACACGTTTAGCTAGGTTCGAACCCACTTCCTACCACTCGTAAGTCGGATCCGTTATAACTGGGCTAACACTGCTCTAGGGTAATTTTTGAAATTCAAATTCAAGTTCAGTGTCATTTCATTTTCATTCAAATTTTCTTGCTTTTATCTTTCAATATCATTAATCTACGAATAGTTTAAAGGAATATTATATATCTAACTGAGGTAACATTGTTTATTTGTGACAAGCTCTATTATGTAACAGGTATTTTCGGTAGGAAATAGGAACAAACGATTCCGAAATTAATCACTCTAAAATGTCAAATGAATAACTAGTATTGTGTATTATTCTGTGTTCTAATTACTTTCGAGTAAAATTAATAATTTCGTAATCAATTTGCAGAAAGGATGCTTTTAACTACGCCCATTGAGAACCAAGCTCAATCAATCGCCATAACAATTATATAAAGGATTTTAATAGTATGCCTTTACACTATGGAAGACTTCGGGAGCGAGAGGGAATGGGATTGGTATGGGAAGGTCGCCTCCTTCTGTGAAGTAGTAATGCTAGCGAAGAAGGCGGCCACATTCGTGAGGTCATTGAATCCTCACGCCCAAGCCACCGCGACGGGAAACTTCGGTCACCGTGGGCTTGCGGAAACGGTGCAATGGGGAGTTGGCCGTTCGTCCATCCTGTAAGGGTCGAGCCTTAGTGTTCAACAGCGCGTAGTTTTCCACGCGCGCCTCAGAAATATCAGCAAAATTGGTAGGGGCCCAGCAAGGCCGATGCCCGGTAGGGTCATGGGGAATTTCTAAAAAGAAACCTGTGGTCCTAGAACTGAAGGAACTTAGATGGGTTTTAGTCAGTAAAAGTCTGACACGCCCTCTCAACTTTCGCTCCACCCTAGAGCCTAAGTAGTTATTAGATGTTTTTCCACCTCCCGAAAAAAGGACCATCGTCGACCGCATCGTCGTTTTCCATCAGCCCCCCTAGCCAAGTTACAATCGTATCGTTCACGCCAAACGCTTCGAGTAGGCCACGCCTCCAATTCCTTTGTTTGGACCACGTGACTGAGCGTTGAGATGACGTCAGAACAAAGGAATCGGAGGCGTGGCCTACTCGAAGTGTTCAGCGCGAACGATACGATTGTAACTTGGCTAGGGGGGCAAGTGAGATAGTTGACCGCTATCTATCAAGATTAAAAAAAAAGTATGAAATTTTTAAATATCAGACTTCCATTGTATTTGTGTACCTTAGCTTATAGAATGTCTTAGTACCTGTGATAAAGAGAAATCTTAGATAGAGCAATATACGCAAACCGATCTAGCTATGCGGTACATATGTCCATACGACAAAGGAACCTTTCCTTTGTCGTATGGACAAACAATGATCGAGTCAAACGGATTGCGTTCAAGCGGTATTGGACATTGATAAGCTCAAATCATTGTACCGAAATAACGTAATAAATTCACAGAACATGGGTGGATCTTAGTCAGGAAAAGTCTGATGCTTCCTCTCGCTCCACGTAAAGCGGGAGAAGCTATTTCAGGGCTGGGTGTCTGCCGGCCACCAATGCTGAGGTCCCTTTTGGTGCCGGTACGTTCGGCGCATTCTGTGCTTTTGTTCTTTTTTATTTTGTGTTTGTAAATGTTGTGCTGTGTCTGTTCAAATAAAAATATTTCTATTCTATTTCCTACTCCAAAAAAGCGCTTGCGACCGCTACATTAAGCAGTAGATTTTAAGATAGCATCAAAAGATGCTGAATGCTTTATTATGGGTATGCTCGCCTTTGACCACTATCTCACCTGATGGTAAGTGACGGTGTGGTTGACGATGAAACACGCTTGCAAAGAAGAAACCTATTCGCTCTAACTTAAAGACCCCCAGTTTGTAGGTATCAGGAAACACCGCCTCCGGCAGGGAATTCCACTCCTTAGCTGTACGATGACTGTGTTCCAAAAACTTTTTCTGCGTATGGGTGGGATGTGGCGCATCGCCATACGTCTGGTGGTCCGATGATGGAGCAGGTTTAGCGGAATTAAATATTGATAATCTTGCACCTTCATCATAGAAAAAAAAATCGTAGTTAGCAAGCGAATTTTGACGCAGCGGTTGAACGATTATTATTTGTGATTGGTTTGATTCCCGTAAGAAACAAATAGATAGTTGTTCCGGTTGTACATATTTGAATTTCGAACATTAAAATACCTGCGGGTAAAATGTCAACGTTCAAAACATCGAAAGTATAAATATTGGATGACCAATTGACCGTATAACCGAAAATTAAAATAACGTAAGCTTATAATGTCGAACGGTTAGATTACCTACGTCCAATATATCTAAAATCTAGTTAGCTACAAAAGTAACGTCGAAATACACAAATATCGAAAATACAGAGTATCGAATGTCCTAAATAAAGAAATACAAAATATCAAATGTCCTAAATATCGATATTTATTTATTATGTATGTCACAGAGTAATTTGATAATTCGGATATTGCGAAAACCCGAATAATTAGGAAATGATGAAATAAAATCTGCGAGCAACTTAGACGTAGCGTTCGAAATGATAAATCATACAATCTGCCTGCGACTAGGTATTTCGACAATGGCAGAGATTCTGAGATTTTGAACTGGGTGAAATATGTTAGGTTAGGTGAGAACTGTGACCAACCGCGCGCGAGCCGAGTGAGTGAAGCGAGCTATGCCGCAGCCGCCGCTGTGGCCCGCGAGCGCTACTTCTCAAAATAAAACAGATTTGTACGCAAATCAAAAATTATATTTCTTGTAATGAATATCAATGGACAATACAAAACTTTTAAACAAAATAATCATTTTCTTGGCTGAATAAGCAAAAATATAAGTGAAAAATCAACTATAGAAAATACTAGTACAATACTTTAAAGATTTTAAACAATGTCTTATAACAATTCAGCAAAAGATCTACCTACGTTTTTTCCACTCATAATCAAAATTTGTTCGATATTTAAACGTTATCGAGTAAGTATTGTTTATAATCAACTGCCTGTAGCTATTTCTGGTGCCCTAACTAAATGGAGCTTCAAAGCTCGTTTGAAAAAATGGCTTGTCGAGCAAGCATTTTATTCTTTTGACGAATTTATGATTTAATTTATTTTAACTTTTACGCGAATATTAAGTTGGACTGAAAATTATTGTGACTTTAATAGGATTGTTTTTATTTTAATTTGTGATTAGACTTCAATTTATTTGTTTTCTTGTATTTTTATTTATTTGTTTTTTTTTTATTTATTATTTGGCATTGTTATCTAATCGTTTGTTGACTAAGTATAATATAACATTCTTTATAGATATGACTTGTAAGAATCCCTTACCAATAAACTACTATGACTATGACTATTTTTAAAGTAAATATAATAAACTTGGTTGTATTACATGTTGACCTTTTGAACTTAGGTATAATGACTATCGATATTTTTAATCATTAGATATTTTTATCACTCGACATTTCGACATGTAAGACATTTTAAAGTTAGATATTATTTTTTCGATATTATCATACAATCGATATTTAAATTTTCGATGTTTTGAACGTTGACATTTTACCCGTAGGTATTTTAATGTTCGACATTCAAATATGTACAGGTATCGGCACGGATCTTGAGCGCTCGGTGAAAGAGTGGGGATCGCTTTGCATACGCGTTTTATTTATTTTTTAAATGTACCCCTATTTTATTTTTTCTTTTACCTACTAGGTACTAGGTAAAAAAAAAATAGGTGTACATTAAAAAAAAAAACGCGTAAGCATGGCGATCCCCACTCTTTCGCCGAGCGCTCAAGATCCGTGCCGATACCTGTACCCTGTTCCGGGTCTGGGTGTCTTGTTTATGTGAGTTAACATGTTTATGAACACAGTTACGATACTACAGTATTTCCTAGTGTAGACGCAACGTTTTTTTTTTAAAAAAAAGAAAAATAATAATAATTAAAAACGATAAGTAAACTTTACGTGACCATTAGGCAGTTATAAGCATGAACCCGTAGTTTCAACTTAGCTTGCTCTTTAAACTAAACAAATATTTGTACGTAATACCGATATTTAGGCGTCATATTTCACCCACGCTATGTGGATATCGGATTCTAAGCGAGTTCAAGGCTGTTCGAAATACCGGAAGCGTTTTTACAGGTTAAGCTAAACACAGTAGAAATTTTGGGTTGCTACATGAATTTTTGTCACAATAAGGAAATGTAACTTACAAACGGTGTTTTTGAGGCACGAATAATATTTCTTTTTTTTTTGTAGGAATGAATTATATTGCCATTTTTCATTAACCCAGGTTGGTCGCTGTAAAAATAATTTGGCCAAATGGGTCTTCCTCGATCCATCTCTAACATAGTGCCAGTGTGGAGCCACTGCAGAGGACATGCATCACCTGCTATGCTGCCCTTCTTGCATAATAACTTGCAATTTTCAGGATCTATATGAGGTCAATAATAGAGCTGTACAGGTTGCTAAGTACTGGTCAGAAAAAATCTAGTTTGAGAACGTCGACACGTAGAGGATACGACTAACAATAGGCACCAATTAATGCTTAAATAGTTTTGTTTAGTGTCAAACTAATTGCCGCTCGTGGCTCTGCCTCCGTGAAACTACTGCCTACCTTTAATAATTAAAAAAAAAATTACTGTTTTTTCCCTAGTTTTTCTTTTTACACCAATCCTATAATAAAACGAATGAAAAAAAATAAAAATTATTAAAATTGATCAGTAGGTTTTTTGCGAAACTAACGGATTTTATACATAAGAAGATCAGAATCAATCAGATCAATTCAATCAGAATCAGAAATAAAGATATCCGCCAAGAGAACCAAGGTTGCCGACATAGCACGAAGAATCTCGCAGAACAGATGGCGGTTCTGGAGTGGCGACCACATACCGGATGACGCAGTGTTGGAAGGCCCCTACAAGGTGGACCTGCTGGATGACCTGGTGAAGGTTGCTGGAATCCGATGGATGCGAGACGCACATGACCGTTTGTGGCATTGTGGTGACATTTGGGGGAAGCCTATGTCCAGCAGTGGACGTCTATCGGCTTAAATGATAATGATGATGATGATTATAATATCAGAAAGAAAGAAGAAAAGAAGAAAGAAAACATGTTTATTTTGCCTGAATAGACGCACAATTCGTTTCAAAAATACAAAAACCAAGTTCCCTGACAGGCCATGTGTGTATCGGGCATAACTGTGTTGCACCTCTAGGATCATAGACAACACAGCTGTCTAGCCCCGTGTTCCGAATTGCGACAAAAGTGATTATATCGTGAATTCGACCAAATTTAATAGTCACAAAATATAAAGGCTATTGAGTAATAATTGTGACGTTGTGCGTTGGTTGGATTCGCGATATTATCGCTTTTGACGCAATTCGGAACCTAGGGTAGGTTATCTGTTGCATTTTGATGCCGGTCTCAACAGACACAAATATAAACAAGAAATAAACCAAAAAAATAAAAGAAAATATCATAATTTTAAACAATAAAAACTATGAATAAAAGTTGTGCGTCGCATCTTAGCAAGAATAGGCCTAATCAGAATTATAAACTGTATGTCTGTTACGCTTTCACGGTTAAACTACGGTACCGATTTTGGTACGGAGTACGTTTATACTCCACGGTGTTGCCCAGCCAAATAAATGATAACCTAGCCTAGTAATAAAAGTCAAATCTTCCTATTTCTATTCTTACTTTTACAATTTTAAAACTGTAAAATCCGTAATCGAAACTATCCGAAAATCACGGATAATCCGAAATCGGTATAATTATATTTCTATATCCGTATCAGGACAGGAAATTTCATATCCATACTATTTTTGAATCCCTATTATAAATGTTTAATTCAATGTTTAGAATGGGCTGGCCTGTCGGTTTAGTGGTCAGCGGCCCTGACTGCTATGCCGGAGGTCATGGGTTCGATTACCACCCAGGACAAAATGTTTGAGTTTTGAGCACGATCATTTGTTCTGTGTCTGGGTGTAATTTATCTATAATATCTGTGTATATAGAAATATATAAGTATGTTTATCTGTTGTCTAGTTTCGGACTAGATGGCGTTGTGGAATATTGTTATTTTTATTTCCTTTATTTATTTTATATCCATAATTAGTACCTTTTTAAAAATTTCTTAAAACACATATAAAAAAACATTTAAAAATATAAAAAATATTATTATTATTATTCCATTTATTTATTTTTTATACATATAATTTACATTTTTAAATATTTCTTCAAATAATCATATTTATAAAACATTTAAAAATATAAAAAAAAACAGTTGTCCGCCGGTGTCGGGAACAGGGTCCAAGCTACCGGAGGTTAGGGATCCAGAGATAGGATCCTTCTCACAATACGAGACGTAACGAGGAGTACTGCCTTCTGTATCAGGCCATGTAGGTGTGCACAATAAATAAATAACAGATAAATATCAAGTGGAATGTAGTATCATTAAATTAAGTTACAACAATAAAATGCTTATATAAGTTAATATTATAAACTAATAACTACATTATATGAGAACTTAAAAATAACAATTATGACGAAGATCAAACTAAGGTTGAGAGGACTTAAAGTAGCAGTTCCGACACCACCACACACCACACCACACCACCACACCACATTCCACATGTTGACAACCTACCTTGTGTGCTTAGTCGAGATATTATTATATTATTATTATTAGTTTTATATCAAAATACATTTACTCGTAAAACAAACACTACTGTAAAAAAAAAAGTATTAGGTATGTATTATTTAAATGCCACTACATCTCAATCGTCAGTCAATCTATTGTCACAGTAAGTTCTTGTAAGATGGAAGGGTCCTTCAGGGTAGTCTCTCGGGATTGAGGGTATTTTGATGAAGGGACGGACTTAAACTGTCAGGGATGACTGACAGTAATGAATTCCGCCCCACATTGTGTTTCAATTTGACGATATTTTCTTGGGCATAACTTTTTATATAAGTTTTCCTTACACCTTATTTTCTTTTTTAGTTCGGAACTTTCCAAATAACTTCTCCTGATCGGAATGGACCGAGCCACCCACTTCACAATGAGCAGGAGAAGATATTTGAATATTTCTTACTTAAAAGTAAGGGGCCCCAATTTTTTTTGCCCATTGGCCATTTTTCACCTAGCTAAGCCACTGCCCCTTACAAACCATCATGTCAGAAGCGACAAACTCGGTGCCAAAACATACCTACTTTTAGGCGAACAGTAGGCATACATTATAAACACAGCCATCATTCAAAAGATACTTTCTAGATCGCATTATAATCTAGAAAGTATCTCTTCAACACTCTTGAGCAGTTCTTTATATTTCTGTTTTATTCGTGTGGTACAATCGTTTTTAAAATGCCTAACTGCAACTTGTAAATGTTCTCGCCATGAGTCTTATATGTACGCCCGTAGTTACTTAAGCCATAATAAATTACGGAATCGGCATATTTCGGTATGTGCATCTATACTCTGTTTCTTGACAGCTGCCCCTTCAACTAGATTTGAACACAACACCAGGTCTCTAATAATCTACTTAATACTGAAAAAATACTAGTAAAGTTACTTTTTGATACAAATAAATTTAAAAACTGGCCAGTTGCGTGTCTTACTCGCGCTTATCGGGTTCTGTTTCATTGTCTATACAATTTTTTTTTATTCTGGTTTTAGTATTTGTCGTTGTAGCGACATCCGAAATTCAGTCAACATCTGTGAAAATTTCAACTGTCTAGCTATCACTGTTCATGAGACAAACAGACAGAAAGTAGAGTCCTATTGATAGAGTCCCGTCTTTACCCGTTGGGTACGGAACCATAAAAATAGTTAACTTCCTAGTTCTCTCGTGGAATAATGATTGTAACTAAAAATGCTTTTTGACGTTGCGTACCTAATTGTTAAGTAATAAGTTTTTTTTTTTAATATTGGTGGAAAATCATCCAACGACTTCTCACGCTCTAGGGCGAAGGAGTATGTGTCAGAGTTTTGCTGACTAAAACCCACTCCTATGATCCTTCTTTGACTTCGTTCCAGGGCCCCGGGGGTACTCTTTCGCACAACCCATGGCCCCAGTAGCTGTTCACGGTTATGTTGACATTTATTTATTTATTTATTTATTTATTTTAGGACAACCAACAAAGCATACACCATTATACATGCTAAAGATTCAGTATTCTTACATTATATAGTGTAGCCTTAATTAAAGGCTGCCACGGCATGCAATAAACATAAAAGGAGTTATGAACTAACGTATCTATTCACATTTTATTCGACGATAAGCCAACCAATAAAAAAGAAATAAAAAAGAAATATGGCAACAAAAACAAATTCTGAATATTTGAACATATACAAATTATAAATATTTATTTACTTATTTATTTATTTATGAGAATTTTGTCCCTTTCACTCACATAAAGTACATGAAAGGGACAAAACCCTCTTTTCACTCTAGTGGTAATGCTTTATGTAAGACAGACTTGAATTTACGCAACGAGTAAGACAAATCAACATCTACACTGGGTGAGCGTGACAGGCGACCAAATTGAACCTGCATCCTATTAACGGTGGAAAAATGACCCAGATTGGTTTTGAAGCTCTTAGCGCGAAGCAACCGATATCTAGATATGCGAGCCATTTTGTAAGGCACATTTATGTTTATTTGACTAAGTAACCCTGGACAATCAATGTGAGTGTTTATTATTTTGTATAGGAACAGATGATCTAGGATAGTCCGGCGATTTTCCAGACTTAAAAGTTTAAAATGTTTTAATCGAGAGTAGTAGCTAGTTAATTTTTTGACCATATTGCAATGATAAGACAAATGCCAGAGAAATCTTTTCTGCAGAGATTCCAAACGACGTTTATGTATATCATAAAATGGAGTCCAAACTATGCTGCAATATTCCAAGCCTGACCTGACTAATGAATTAAAGATTGCAATTTTAGTTGAAGCGCGTTTGAAGTTTTTACTGTTACGGAGAATGAAGCCCAACATCTTAAACCCTTTAGTTGCAACTTTATCAACGTGAATATTAAACCGAAGTTTATTGTCAATATAAACACCCAGGTCACGAACTACCTCTTGCTCGTAAATAGTATGGTTATTAATTTTGTAGTTACGAAAATAGGGTCCTTTTTTTCTAGAAAAATGTATGTGATTGCATTTGTCAGCATTAAGTAACATGTTATTGTCCAAACACCACCGGGAGAAACGATCCAAGTCATCTTGCAGTTTATATGTATCCTGATTGCACTCTATTCGTTTTATAATTTTTAGATCATCCGCGTATAAATATATGTTTGAGTGTATGAAACAAGACGCCACGTCGTTTATGAATATATTGAAGAGCAATGGTCCCAGATGGGAGCCTTGGGGCACACCTGAAGGTGTAAGAAAGAGGTTCGACGAATAACCATTGACCACGACCTTAGATGTGCGCCCAACAAGGTATGACTCACACCACTGCAATAACTTTCCTGCAATTCCGATTGAGTGTAATTTGTTAACTAAGATTTTGTGATCCACTTTGTCAAACGCCTTACTGAAATCAGTGTAAATCACATCTACAGGCGATCCACGGTCCATAGCATCAACTAAGTCTGATACAAAGCACGCAAGATTCGTTCCAGTAGAACGGCCTTTCATGAAGCCGTGTTGTTCAGGCATCAATATTTGTTTTACATGCCACGAAAGTAAAGGGTATACTAAAGCTTCGAACACCTTGCCAAAAATAGACAAAATTGACACTGGTCTATAGTTATTCGCAGCGGACCTGTCACCAGACTTAAAAATCGGAACAACTCGTGCTTCTTTCCAAGTTTTCGGAAAACAACCTGTGCTCAATGATTTATTATAAATCATAGAGAGAGGTTCCCCCAAAAACTCACAACATTTTATTACAAAAATAAAAGGCAGTCCGTCAGGCCCTGGCCCTTTATTAGGGTCCAGTCTTTTCAAAGCTTTAATGACAGAATCCTTGGTGAACGATAATTGGGTCAGAAAATCAGTATGCTGATATTGCAAGCTCTCGTGTTTAGTCCTATTGTCAACAGGATTGTTACTGTGAGTGTTATAGACGGATGAAAAACATGAGGCAAATATGTTGCAGTTTTCTGCTCCGTTACTGCCTTTGACATCGCCGTAATGTATTGAAGAAGGATATGTACTGTTACCGTTACGTTTTTGCTTTAAAAATGACCAAAATAGCTTAGGATTAGAAGTTATCGAAGATTCTACTGACTCTAAATACTGCCTATAATTACTATGTATTAATTTTGAAACTCTGTCTTTGAGCAAACGATATGAAATTTTATCTAAGGGGTTTTTAAATTTGGAATAAAGTGAGCGGTATTTGTTCTTTTCCCGTAGTAGGCGAACCAGATCTTTGCTAAACCAAACTGGATATTTGCAAGTTTTAGGCTTAGTCTTAGGTACGTATTTCTCAATCACATTATAGATAACTTTGTAAAAAGAATCCACCATTACGTCAACATCGCAACATTGTGAGAACATGTCTTGCCATGATATATCACTTAATTCTCGAAAAATGTTACTGTAATCAGCTTTATAGAACTTAAATTTTGGCTCCTGGTTAGGGCGTAAAGTATCCTCGTGCAAGTTACATAGCAGTTCGAATTCAAGGGGGGGATGGTACGAGTCTATATTACTTAGAGGGTTTTCGGACTTACTTAGACTTCGCACAGTGGTATCGGTAAGAACGAGATCGAGAATCTTATTTTTATGGTTATAAATACAATTGTATTGAGCTAAATTATTTAAAGAAATAAAGTCTAACAGTCTCAGCTCATAAATTCCGTTTTTAGTTAAAGAAGATGCAAGCGGTGCGCCTGAAGAACCTATCCATTCGATGCTACTCAAATTAAAATCACCTAATATTAACGTGGAATTAAAGTTTTCTAAGGCATTATTAGCGTTCTCGATAAAATGTTCTAAGATGTGTTTTTGCACTGGAGGAGGAATGTACACGGCACAGATTAAGAGTTTGGCTGGTCGTTTGTTTAAAAAAATGTCTACGCAAATCCATACATCTTCACATTTACTCTCCCAATTAGTCACTCGATATGATTTTAACCCCTTAGACACTGCCACTAACACACCGCCACCGGCTTTGTTGTTATGAAAACCACTAGACTCCCGATCCCGTCGATACACTAGATATCGGTTGCAAAATAACTCAGAGTCCAATATGTCGCCCGCCAACCATGTCTCACTCAATACAATAATGTCATAGTTACACGCTAACACATTTAAGTAAAAATCTTCAGTTTTGGTTCTCAAACCTCTTACGTTTTGATAATAACATTTAATTATATCAGAGAATGAAAATAGTTTTAGGAATTGTCTCAAGATTTTAGTTTAAAGTAACTACCTACCTATTACAACCAAAGAGCAAAAATAAAGGATTTCAAGTTAATTTATTCAAAAACTCCATACTACGAATAAATACCGCTTCCGAATCGGTTGTTTTGCGCACATAAACTCGTCCTCCGCGTACCCACACAAACTTATAATTCAGTTCTTTAGCTCGAAGTCGGGCAGCAGCATGTAGGTTTTTATTTTCCATTGTGAGATTCTCAGTAACAAATATCGCAATCTTCTTATCATCCAGGCCCAGTGCTCCGGTGTTCAGCTTCTCATTTGGGTGATCCTTGTTGTATTGTATTGTAGCCGCTAGCAGAGAATCCCGGGTGCGTGGGGTGTTGAACTTCACCAGGATTGTACGTGGGCGAGTAGATTTAGGGTTTGACTTGGCAACGCGTGAACAATAAGATATGTCGCCATCGTTTACAGGATACTTGACAACTTGACCGAGTTGTCTAACAATGCTCACTACATTCTCAGCCCTGTGCTCAGGGACACACTGAAGTTCCAAGTTAGTAGACCTAGACAACTGGTCCATTTGCCTCACACGGTTAGAAAGAACGTTGACCTCTGACCGGAGCAGCTCGTTTTCGGTTTTTAGTAGTTTCATTGTCGAATTATGGGCAACCATATCGCTATTTATGCTGTCAAATTATGCACTCATAAAACTGAGAGAATCCTTGAACCCATTTATTTGATCTCTAAGTTCGCGTAATTCAACATTCAAGGTGTTTTTCAATTCACTCATAAATTCATTCATTACTAACCGCATCTCATCACGTATATCAGTGCGCGATACATTATCTGGCATTCTAGTAGCCGATGCATGCAAAAGTTCCGGTTTGTTTTGCAGGTTACGACGCGTCACATTAAATGTTATATCAGCCAAACCTGTTGGTGTCGAAGGGCGAACGGGATCATTGCTTTTAGGCTGTTTGTTGCAGCAACTAAGGCATATCCATTTCTGGCTTGCATCGAGAAGTTTCTTCCCTTCTTCAAGTGAGATATCCAGGCAGATATAATGATGTTTATCTGAACAACGTTGGCATTCTAAGTAATCACTTTCTATCGGGTCATTACAAACAGCACATTTACTCATGCTTATTCGGTGCACGCGCACTACCGCGGTGATGACAAGGACGAAAAATTGCAACTGTCTCTTATCGCAGGGGAGGTGCGGCACGTCCCCTCGCACGCTGTGAGCACTCGCGCCGAGGTTTTTTCCACAAAATGTATTTTCTATGACACTGGAATATGTGATTTGTTTTTTTGCACAACAGTACTAATTCGCGTAACCAATTAATAACTTTTTAGCTTAACGAAGATAATAAAGAACGACACGTCTCCTTCCTACAGCGATCTGATCTTACGTAATAAGTTTTGTGTGTAGATAGATGGTGCACCTGCCGTTATTCTAAAGAAAACTCGAAGACAATAAAATACTTTCTCTAATCAACAGTTCTACGCCCACAACGCAATTAAAATAGAATAGAATACGTGTTACCCAGCTGCGACTGAACACAAATATTACGTGCAGTTCACTTAATTATTTAAATTAATTTAATTAAAACGTTGCTTCGAACAATAAAATTGTTACTCACGTCTGGAGCAGAAAGACTTTTGTAGTCTTTCAGAGTGGAATATTATTTTCTTAAGATTGTATAGGAATGGCCTGTTTTAGACTTCATAATTGTTTTTATCTTTATGGGGGAATGTTGAATATTCGTCCCTTTTTTTCTTTGAGGTAGGACAACAACGAATGACTTGTCGCGCTTTAGGATGGAGCGAGAGGGCGTGTCAGACTGTTACAGACTAAAACCCCACCTTTGTTCTTCAGTTTTTCTTTGCGTTCCAAAGCGATGAAAATTTCTCTCTCGCTTTGGCCTATGGCTTGAACCTGGTTCGGGTGCGAGAGGTTACCGCCGCCGATCGCCTCTACGGGGACATGGTGGTATTCTGCCCAAGTGAGGCAGACTTTCATGATATGCTGGATATGGACACCTCTTATGTCTGTAATGAGGAACCTTAGTTGTGGTAAATACATTAGAGGATAAGTGAATTTTTCATCAACTAACGGTTTATCGTTTAAAAAATCAAGTCTAAAAAAATTTTTCATTCGAATTAATAACATCCATATGGTTTAGCACCTAAACAAGATTCAAAGATTCAAAAGCATTTATTTCAAATAAACCATTTACAGGCACTTTTGAAATGTCAAGAAGTCAGTCAGTCAAAAAAAAAAAAATATGCTAATTGCACATTCCAAAGCGTAGATCTCTATGGAGAAGAATATGCAAAAAACTCCATGGACACTCTTTTCAATTATGTTTTGTAATCACAAATATCTCTGTTACATGTTTCTTGTCGTTATCATGTGAGTAATGTAAATACAGTAAAATTAAAAACTAAATATAGATATTGAAATAGCAACTGGCAGCTAAGAGATGACCAGTCTCAACTGACAGCGCCCGTTCACGAACATGACGCTAATATTAGCACCACTCAGCTCAACCATTTTGAAGGGAACCGAATGATCCAACACATGCGCCACCATCAGTGAGACATTTAAGTGAGCATGACAAACTCTCAACTGCCGTGCTCATTTATGTCAAACAAGTCCTATAGTAACATAAAAAACCATAAAATAGCTCCATGGTACTCACATTTACAAACTTTGAAAATAAATGCTTCTAAATTATACAATACTTATAATATTTTACAATTCCCAAAAAAAAGCATTAAAATAATAATAATAATAAAGTTTGTGCATGGGCCAACCGTATTCGACGGTATAAGCGGCGAGTCGACCGGTACTCGCAGAATCGCATGTTCCAGAGCGATGAGAGATGGGTATACAGAGCTTGGGAGCGACCTGAGCAAAATGTGACTGACGTGACCCGCCCAGATGCTGACGCCACGAATACTTTCTGGCGCAATATTTGGTCGGTGCCCGTCTGTCACACTGAGGATGGCTGGATGCGTGAAGTCGAGCGCGTGTGCGAAGCTATACCAGAAATGGAAAAGGTAGACATTAGCCCTATAGATGTAGCCAGAGCAGTCCGTCCGTTACCGAATTGGAAGTCTCCAGGACCGGACGGACTACAAAATTTCTGGCTAAAATGGTATAGCAGCTCACACGCGCTCCTGGCATCTCAATTCCAGTCATCTTTAGAGTCTGGGTCGCTACCTCAGTTTCTAACAACTGGAGTTACCCATCTGCTCCATAAGACAGGTAGTACTGCGGAACCCAAGAATTATAGACCGATAACATGCTTGTCAACGGTCTATAAACTTCTTACGTCCATTCTGAGAACGAAAATTAACAAGCATATTGATACCAACTCAATAATGTCTGCCTCTCAGAATGGATGTAGGAACGGGTCTCGCGGTACTAAGGAGCTACTCCTCATAGACATGACCATAAGCCAACAGGTTCGTCGATCTCGCAAGGATCTGTCGACATGTTGGATAGATTATAAGAAGGCATATGACTCTGTGCCACATACATGGCTCATGAGGGTGTTGGAGTTGTATAAAATAGATGCAACTCTACGCACCTTCCTTGAGTCATGTATGGGGCAATGGAACACTGTTCTTCGCTATCCAGGATGTCGATCGATTCGGAGGGACGATGAGCCTATATGGATTAAACGGGGAATATTTCAGGGCGACAGTCTGAGTCCACTTTGGTTCTGCTTAGCCCTGAATCCTCTAAGCACATTGCTAGAGGAATCAGGCTTGGGCTATCGGTTGAGAAGAGGTGGTCAGGTACTATCTCACCTTCTTTACATGGATGATTTGAAACTCATTGCCCCCAACAAGTTACAACTGATGGAACTACCAAAAGTAACTGAAACTTTTAGTAGTGCCATCAGGATGGAATTTGGTGTGGATAAATGTGCAGTCATGCATGTAAAGCGAGGGGAGATTATGGAATCTGAGGGAATTCAACTTTCGGATTCCATATACCTTAGATCCCTCTCTTCAACCGAAACCTATAAGTATTTGGGTATGTCGGAAGCGATAGGCATTAACGTTGCTGACATGAAGCAATCGTTGAGGGAGCGCTTCTTTGACCGCCTGAAGAAGGTATTAAACAGCCTTCTGTCAGGTGGAAATAAGGTGCGAGCCTTCAATGGTTGGGTCATGCCGGTCTTAATGTACTCTTTCGGCATACTCAAATGGACTCAGACCGAGCTAGACGCTCTGGATAGGCGGGTCCGTACACTGTTGACCGCAAACCGGATGCATCACCCACGGTCGTCTGTGATGAGACTGTACATCCCGCGGAAGTGTGGAGGTCGAGGTTTTTTAAACGCGAAGACCCTGCACAACCGCGAGGTGTGCAGCCTCAGAGAATATTTTCATAAAACCGATGTGGGTATGCACCGCGATGTGGTTGCAGTGGACAAGGGACTCACCCCGTTATCCATGGCTAAAGAGAACTGGCGCAAACCTGTGGTACTTACAACTGATGATCGCAGGGAAGTATGGAAAAGTAAGGAGCTCCACGGGCGCTTTTATCGGGCTCTACATGAGTCTGATGTAGATTTTGCAGCGTCCGTGGCCTGGCTACGTTTCAGCAACCTCTTCGGGGAAACTGAAGGTTTTATCTGTGCAATTATGGACGAAGTCATCTTGACGAATAACTACCGGAGATATATAATGAAGGACGGGACGGTTGACGTGTGTCGGGCATGCCATCGTCCGGGTGAGTCTATCAGACATATTATCTCTGGTTGTTCTCGTCTGGCTAACGGAGAGTACTTGCACAGGCATAACCAAGTAGCCAGGATTATCCACCAGCAACTTGCTTTGAAATACAACCTAGTGTATTCAGAGGTACCGTATTACAGCTATGTGCCCGACCCAGTTCTCGAAAATGACCATGTCACGTTGTACTGGGATCGGTCTATCATTACTGACCGGACTATTGTAGCCAATAAGCCGGATATAGTGGTGATAGACCGATTAGCGCGCCGCGCAATGATAGTCGATGTCACCATCCCGCATGATGAGAATCTCGTGAAAGCTGAGAAAGAGAAACAAATCAAATATCTCGACTTAGCACACGAGGTTGTCGACATGTGGAATGTGGACTCGGCAATCATTGTGCCGATTGTTGTTACCGCCAATGGCCTGATGGCCAAAAGTCTAGACGACCACCTGTCGAAACTGACGTTGTGCGGTTGGATCAAGGGCCTGATACAGAAGGCAGTACTCCTCGATACGGCTCGCATTGTGAGGAGGTTCCTGTCTCTGGAGCCCTAACCACCGGTAGCTTGGACCCTGTCCCGACACCGGCGGACTGCTATTTTTTATATTTTTAAATGTTTTTTTTTTTATATGTGTTTTGAAAAATATTTAAAAATGTACAAAATATGTATAAAAAATAAATAAATAAATAATAATAATTTCCAAACTAATCAATTTGTACACCTCGCCCTCGGTGGTAGAGGAGCTGGACCAGCATTGAGCCAAGCATTTTTATCTTGAATATAATCCTCCAAAACAATAAAGATAAACTTATATCTACGATACTATCTATTTTAAAACCAGGTAGTTGTTCTTCACATAACAGAGGATAATCGTACTGCCCGCTCTCTGATCTTCTGGATGGAGTCGGAGCTAGTTCGCATTATGTAGTGCAGAGAGGCAGGCGATAGCGTATATCAATCCCAATCATTTTGAATTCCTCTACTAAGTATAGTGTAGCTATAGCTAATGTTATGTTATTTACTGGGAAATCTTCAAATAACTTCTTCCGCTCAGGGTGGAGCGAAAGAGAGTGTCGGACTTAAAAACATACTTTGCTTCTTTTGGCAAATCCTGCGACCCTAGTCTATACCCTCAGTTTATTATTTTAGAATCGTTCTTCATTAAAGCCCTTTTTTTTTCTTTTACAGGAAGAGAAAGCGTCGAAATCGCTGTACTCTTAATAAATCACTATTTTACCGTGTTGCTCGGGCGCGTCGTGGTGTTGTCACTTTATATTAATGTATTTGTCACGTTATTTATTATTTTTTTTATTTTTATTTTAGTTTAATTCTATTTATTTTTAATTTATAATCAATACGTATTTTTATTTCCTTTTTCTATCCAAATCTTGTTGTTCACTGCTTCGTTCGGGCGTCTTTATGTCGACACCGCCACCGGCCCACGCTGAAAACCAGCGCTGTGAGCTCATCGCATAATGCGTGAGGCCACTGATTTATGCTGAGCGTTCGGCCGTTTTGTGCGGATGTGACGCATATCTTCCCTATTAATTGATAATGTTTGTTTGCTAGTTTTAAGATAGCGTCATTTTGCGCGAATAAACAGTTTTTCTTTCTTTCTTTCTTCTTACTATAATAAAATCATAACTAAACAATTTTCTGCCAACACCAGTATAATTTTCCTCAACCAGTCAACTGTAAAATTAAGAACAAATTAACTTTGTGGATCGTTTCGCCTGTAACAATAAAAATATCGGAAAACTAACGCTTGTATTTTACCGTTTCGACCCTTTTGCGGGCAAAGGGTTGAGGTGTATTATTATTTTAAATATTTAGGGTCAAATGCATTTGCTTTTCATGACTCGGTTTCAAGGGGTAATGTGATCCTTTTAATAAACTATTTTTGTTGTTCAAGTAAAAGAACAAGGGGTTCGTGGAACCAGAGATCGTAGAATAAGCTTAACGAACGCACAATTTTGTTGCGTTGCATGATAAGCAACAACTTGGTTCGCACGTGTGTACTACTAACGAACATCGAACACTCTGTTCGTCAAACATGTTTGTTGCGATCCTATTAGTATGTTCTGAGCGGACGGTGTTCTACGTGAATCAATGCGAACACCAAAAAACGTTTCGCTTCTTCACAATCGACCACTTCCAATGACGCCACCATGTTTATTAAGAGAGTTCACGACTGATGTGCGCGAACTCGATTCAAACTATGTTCGCGTTCGTGTTTGAATATGCCGTCCATACGAACAAACTAAATGTTCAAGTTTGTTGTTTATGTTCGTTTTCATGAGTGCGTAATCAGCTTTATAACGTTCCCATTGCTGCATTGCCCACTTAAGCCTCCTCTCTAGGAGAGGAAATGGCCGTAATCTACCACGCGGGCCCAGTGCGGGTAGGTGAATGTCACATGACTAAAAAATTTTTGTTCTTACGATGTTTTCCTTCACCGTTTTTTGTTCAGGCCAAAAGCCTAGCTTAGGCACCAACCTCCCACAATATGAATTCCAATTATTGTAATTGTCTTAGTTTTTGTAATTTCTGTGATGGGTAAAGTGGCAAGAAAATTAATAAATTATTATTATTATTTTAACAAAAGTTTGAAGAAATAAGGAACATAAAGTTGGCAATAACTTCTGAAATCCCGGAATTATAAAAATGGCGATTAAAAATCATATAATATTCATTTTTTTAATTAATCAACTTTAACTTTTTAAGTAAAACTTCTCGCTTTACTACGACAAAAGTCATTGAACAATATTAAATGTCTTATACAGTAGGTACAAGGACCTCTAAAAGTTTTTATTAAAATAATCAGACTTTTTTTAAATTAAATAAAACTGTGGAATAACTTCTAATTAGTGTAATGAGACACCTGAGATCAGATTCATTCGTTGAGAGATGCCAGCTTCGTAGAGCCAGCTTCGTAGAGCAAAATCGTAAGAGGAGTTTTATCGAAAGTTTGATTTTTCCGCTGCTCCAAGAAGTAGTAGTCTTGGCCTATTTGATATTTATTTTTAGCATAATACCTCCACCCGTTCCTGAGAAAAAGGATCTTTCTAGATGGTCAATAAAGTTGAAAAATGGAACTTTTTTTTTAGGTTGGAAATCATCCAATGATCCTACTCTAGGGAGGAACGGGAGTACGTGTCAGATTTTTACTGACTAAAACCCACTCCTATGTTCCTTCTTTGCTTTGCGCAAACCCATGGCCTCAGTAGGCTTCGACCCTGCTGGACCCCTACGATTTTGCTAACATGGCGCCATGGTGGCCTTTACTCCAACCATGGGATGGTTACCTCTTTCCAGAAACAGATGACTCTCTTCAGTTTGCTTCGGGCGTCCATCTGTCAATTCGATGCTCTCAAGGTTCGTGTTCTTATCTTACCGACGGCTGTGTACTCGAGGAGCACATGCGCGACAGTTTCTTCTGACTCCGTGCATCCTCTGCACAGAGGTATATCTGTGATATTCATTGTGAATAAGTGTTTGTTCAGGGAGCAGTGTCTGGTACCTGCCAACAGATGCAGGCTGCCTCTGTCCAGTCACACAAGGTTACTAGTTAGGGTTCTATTTAAGTTTGGCATGGCTTCTTTAGCCTGCCTGCAGCCCAATGCCAGGGACCACCACCTTCCTGCTTGTGCATTTGTGTGATCTCATAGCCAACCACGCAACTGACTAAAGGGTATAGGCACGATGGGTTCAGGTCCGAAGACCACCGTGTCAGATTCCAGCCTTGCCAGCTCGTCAGCTGCGTCGTTTCCCAGTAGCACATGGGATATTTTTATCCCTGTATTATGTTGCCTTGGGGCAATTTTCTATTGTCAAGCGGGTAAAGTCACTGTTAGCAGCTAGTTCTGCAATATATCCGTGTCTTACCGAGAAGATACAATCTAACGTGGTTTAACTATGAAGTTAGTCGTTTAGTAAAATGTTCTATCTAACTTATAAAACGTAAAGACACTGCATGCCTTCGTGGGAAGTCGCCATTTGTCTAGTCCTAATGTTCTATGCACCCCGCTTGAATAATAAACTGGTATGAAATATTTATTCATAGGAACTACTAAGCTTCGTTTTAGTCGACCGCGGAACTCAGATCTTGAGTTTATTCGTTTTTTAATAGCGTTATAGAATCTTTAATTTTATCATGTTTTTTGAAAATATGTAAGAGCTTTTTTATGGTAGACAACGTTTTTTTTTGTAGATCGAAAAGTTAGTTTTAAAAGTTAAAGCCTTATGGGAAAGTTTTCGCTTTAAAAATATTCTTGAATATGACTAAGAAGTTTGTTATAAAAGCGTATACCTTGGTGATGAATGAGCTCCTATTTTTTTAAACCAACACAACAGGAGCCACGAATAGACCCCCGTTTCATATCCTTTTTTTGTGGTGGAAAATCATCCAATGACTTCTCGCGTTCTGTGTAGTGCGGGAGGGCTGTGGGAGCGGTGTTAGACTTTTACTGACTAAAGCCACACCTGTGTCCTTCAGTTGCCCTTTGTGTTCTAGAACTACGGGGGAATTTCAGGAAATCCTCGCGATCCTAGCGGGCATCGGCTCTGCAAAGCAAACCGTAGAGGCCCACCCTACGGTTTGCTGACATTTCTTTGAGAAGCACGTAGATCACTACGTACTGTTGACGACTGGTTTCGATCTGGTCGATTACCGGATGGCCGGAGAGCGAGCTATCCATTGCTCGACGTCCGCAAGCCCTCATCTACCGTGGCTGGTAGTCGGTGTCGAAATCTCGGAGCGCCCTCCGAGATTCTGAGGGTGTGACGACGTTCATTCCCTCACGCGTGCGGCCTCCTCCTTTGCTAGCATTACCGCTTCGCAGAAAGAGGTGAGCGCTAGCCATTCCTCCTTGCTCTGGACCATAGCCCGAACCGGGGCCCGGCGCGAGAGGCTGTTGCCGCCAATTGCCTCCACAAGGACACGGTGGTGCTCCGCCGAAGCGAGGCATACCTCCATCGTATACTCTACCGTGTCTTCCGGATGGTCTATACAATGGTGACACCCGAGCGTTTCCGTCTGAATCTGATGCAGGAACCTCCCGAACTTGTCATGTCCGGTGAGGACCTGCGTCATGCGAAAGGTGAGGGTAAGGGTGGGGACTTCTCACTGAGGAGTGGCTCCTCAATGAGAAGTCCCCTCATTGAGGAGTGGCGATGATTATGGCGTGCCCACGTTTCATACCCTTAGGGAGTGAATTCTGAAAAATCTTTTCTTTGATTATATGTGTTGAAAATCTCAGCGCTCTAGGTCCAAGAGTTTAGCTCGGCCTTTTATATATACAGAAATTTTTCATTTTTTTTATATTTCGTGTTCTCTATATACATATAAATTCTGTCTGTGTGTTTGTTCCAGCTGATTTTCAAAATGACTGGACCGATTTACGGTCCGTATATTGACAGGCCTTTCACTGACGGATAGCTGATGTTAGAAGAAGTAACTTAGGCTAGGTACTTTTCATCTTACGACGGGAATGGCACTTGATCTACGAAAAGAAAGAGTAATACTTTTAAACGACAAACGAACCAAGTCGCGGGTAACAGCTGGTGTGGAAATAAGTACCTGATGCGTCAACAGTTTATTGTACGTGCCTACTAAGGACACGTGCCCAGACTACTACATATTCATTTCACTCTGATATTAATCTACTTCAACGTAACATTTATGCACTGTATTCTTGGCTTTTTTCCTACCTCCACTTTGTTTCAAGTAGTTGTCATTTCTTAGAGATTTTGTTAATATACTTATTTGGAATAAAAAACTGGTCAAGTACAATTTGGACTCGCACACAAAGGGTACCAAAACGCCGACGAAATAATTAATAACATTTAATTTTTATATTTATTAAAATTTCGTTATTTGTTCTTGTAGCAACAGCAAGAGAAATACACATTCTGTGAAAATTTAAAGTCTGTATCTCTTACGGTTAATGTGATACAGCCTGCTGGTTGACAGATAGACGGATGGACAGCGGAGGCTTAATAATAGGCTTCCCTTCACATACGGAACCCCAAAAATGCCTGTTGAGACTGGAGAGCATAGTTTTGAGCATTCAATTATTAGCTACACCACTTTGCTGTCGTACCCTATAGTTATCGCCGTCGATCGCCTCCACGAAGACATGGCGGTGCTCCGCCCAAGCGGGGTACACCTCCACCATATGCTCCACCATGTCCTCCGGATGGTCCGCAGAATGGTGACATCTGGGCGTTTCATTCGCCTGAATCCGGTAAGAGAATCTCCCGACTATGTCTGTTGAAGATTTGCATTATGCTAAAGGCGAGGACGCCATGATGCTTTTCCAGTCCTCAAAGAGGGGACTTACCACCATGATTATGGCGTGCCCAGCGCTGGATTGCGACAGTCACTGTCGTTGTATCGCCATAAGATCCCGCCCGTCGACTAAATTACGTAATATACGTATTGATTTACGAGTTATTCGGGGTCATTGAAGAGTTTGATCACAATGTAAAAGACAACTATGTCGAAATTACTGAGTGTCAACGCAACATAGTCGAAAAATATCAATATTTTCATAGGACGACCATACCTAAGTATTAAACATGTGTAATCAGAGTAAAAGCGTTTAGTTTTATTTCACATCGTCAATCACTGTCCTTGTCTGTTGTAGTGGCACAGAAGGAAGTACTCACCCACATAGCCAGCGATCGATGTGACACAAATATTGATAAAAACGGTCACGTGAGTGGCTTCACTTTAGAGGAATATCAGAAGACTTGGTTTAAGTTATCTCGTTGGTAAAAAAATCGTTCCATGTTTCGATTTGTGTGAGATGTGTCTTGAAGATGCAGCATTAAAAAGCCTCCCACAAGTTGGACCGATAGACAAGGGGCCCAAGTCTTTTATTTTTATAAATTCGTCATTCCAACACGATCCCATTGTCATTTTGCTAAAAGTTTGTAGTCTGCTAAATTCATAATGGTCGATCATTGATCAGTCATTGGTTTCGTAATAGAATTGTGGTAGAATGACAATATCAAACTGTCTGGTAACATATTAAAAAACAATGATTAAGTACAACGACGTTCTAATGTTAGGACACTGATCAAAGGAACTGTCAAAATTTTAGCAGATTACCACATATTACGTCAGACATTCATTTAATTTTGTAATTATGTACAAGATTACCATTCTATGCCATTTCTTTCAATGGTTGACCATTTGAAAGTCATAATGATACCATTATGTTAGTAGATTACCAAAATTGTCAAAATCAACAATTATGATGTCAATGATAGACCATTCTGACAATATTGTAATAGAAGACTTGAGGCCCTGGTGAGGGTCGCTGGGATCCGTTAGATGCCAGACGCTTAAAACCGGTAAATATGGCGACACATCCAACGATGAAGATCTTTCTGCTGAAATGATGATAGCAACAAATAATGTCCATGGAGTTATGTGCACGTTCTTACTTAAAAACGGCAAAACCAAAGGAGGGTTATGATTTTGACAGGCTAGGTATGTATGTTCATCTGTTCCCTCATAGCTCCTAAACTAATCTAAGGCTACGGCTCTACGGCTTTTCTTTTTGTTCCGTTCATGTTTCTCTAGTAACATTGTTTATTTCAGCATCCTGAATATCTGGAACTTAAACTGGCATCATCTTTCTGAATGATAGACTCTTTGATGATCCAAATTGCCCGTACATAATCTACTTGAATTCTTTAAGTTTGATTACCTCAATATCGTTTAAGCTACATTGTGCGAGTAACCCTCCTAGTACCCAGGGTTTATAAACCAGGCTCACATTTAGCTCCGTCTTATGAAGCTCCGTCGTGGAAATACCGAGGTGAAGCTATTGTTCAAAAGGTCAAATCCTCTAACATTCACGATCTTTTTACGTGTCTGAGTCGCTAATGAGATTAAGTCATAAAGTATTAGCTTACCGGTAAAGTCGATAACAGGACTTACTTTGGCACTGATTTGAGCATCGTCAGAAATAAACAAGAGTAGTGATTGATTATGAGTGGTTGCATTATTGGTACAGTGGTCACAAGTAAGAAGACATCCTTTTTTATTTTCTTCAAAACGTGCGTGGACTTTTGGGGAAAGAACAAAGAGTGTGGGATTCTTACATCTCAGAATTTGGAAGGGACCCTTTGAAAACGAAGATGAAGATTACCTTTTAAAAGATCACGCCGGAACCTCTATTAGGTTCTCAGCCCTGAAGAGACTGTAGCGTTCTCCGTTGAGCCTTAATGAGCACGGTAACACACTGCCAAAATCCATGGGCGAAGCCTTGGGCTCCATTCTCGGATCGAGCAAAGTGTGATTGGATTGTTAATTTTAGAAATTCACTGTAAACTGCTAGGTAACAGGATTTATGATTGACTGACGGCTGTAGGTTCAATCGCCACCTTTGATGCGATCAGATAGGTGATATTGCTCAGACCTGATAGGAAAAGATAGCTGGTGAAATATGAATGCACCTTTACCCATATTTTGGAGCAATACTCATAATTACACAAAATATTAACCCTAGGAATATTAATGTGAATGTGCTCACATCAATATTCCTTTTAAATATTTAATATTTTACAGTAATTTTTCTTGTACGTCTCAAATCTATTTTTTAGTACTGGCCTCTTAAATATGAAAATGGCTCTCTGGATTTATAATCTGAATTCATGTTATTAATTCAGAAAGACAGGTACCATACAGATACCATACAATTTCAGTATGCTCCGCATACATTCTGATTTTTTCAAATTATGAATTTCTCAGATCGATCTGTATGACGAGCGTTCTGAAATACGGATCGGAATTTTACCTTGCGTATTTCCATACGTTTTTGAAACACGGAGCGGAACACACAAACTGGTATTAGTACTAGCGATTAGTACAAATTTCTCTTCCAAAGACGTTTGCATGTGCCGGGAATCACAAGACTACTGATCAATCTAAATTTTTAAGATATAATGTATGAGACAAGGTGTCGGAATTTAGATTATGAATCCAGAGGACTGTTTAAGATGTATGAGGTCAGCCTTATAGTGGTTTAACGCGCGCCTCAAGGAGATGTCAGCAAACAATAGGGGCCCAGTAGGGTCGAAGCCTACTGGGGCCAAGGGTCTGCTTCTGAAAAGAAGACTCGGCCCTGGTATGAAAGGCAACAAAGGAACAGGAGTGGAGTTTTAGTCAGTAAAAGTCTGACACGACTTCACGCTCCGTCCAAGGCGATGTCATTGGATGATCCCACTGAAAAACGTTATAGTGGTATTTCTGTAGGTTTTTCTATAGTGGTGCCTCGTTCTATTCAGTTATATCACGGTAGACTTCAAGCATTTGTTTTGCTTCTGCTTGGAGTTTGTTGACATTAGCCATTGGTTTCTATCGATCTGTATCTACTAGGTGTTGCTCGGTAACAACATCATATATGAACACCTGGATCTTGTTTGGTAGATATTATGTGAACTTGCCTGGTATGTGATTAATTAAGAGTATCTGAAGGTGAGGTATTTTTACAAAGGATAAAAGGGCTCTCACTGGATCGATTTTATCATTACGTCAGACATCATCATCATCATCATCATTTCAGCCGATAAAAGTTTTTTATTTCACACTTTTCAGTTGCGATACACTTATAAACACAGTGCCTATTTCTCATGACAATTCCAATTAACCCAAAGACTGCTTGGTTACATTGTTTTATTATGAAGTTCCTGTGTCTACCATCTTCCGGCTCCATCATCAGATCATTTCGATAGTACCTACTAGCCAAAGTGCATCTCATGGCAATTCTAATAAGTCCAAACACGGCTAGGTTACATTGATTAATTACGTAGTTTCAGTGCCTACCTTCCAGCTCCATCATCATCATCAGATCACTTTGATGATACCATTTTCAACGTAACTGTTTAGAATCATTTATTTATTTGTATCGTCATAGTTACTTAACTATCTTTATCGTGATATCTATGTGAAGGTGATTCATTTATTTGTATTGTTATTGTCGCTTAACTATATTCATTGTGATATTTTTGTGAGGGTCAAATTCCGTTGACCATTTCTGGTCTTCTTCATCAGTTCCACTTCATCAAATGTTACTTTTTGACTGTAAATGCTTAAGTTTTCGATGAAAATATCAAAATCACTATATGGTTGCCTATAATATTTGAGAAGTTTTTTCAATTCCTCATGGATCCCATCATCAAAACTGGATTCTAAAATAATGGTACTAATCTAAAAGCATATCCTTTTAGAGGAAAAAAAAAATTTGCTAATCGGTCCATAAACGACGGAGTTCTGAATTAATAAACGTAAAAAACAAATACAACCGAATTGATAACCTCCTCCTTTTTTGAAGTCGGTTAAAAACGATCACAAATTCAAATATCAGTCAGAGCAGGAACCTCAATAGATCCCGAAAACTCGGAATCTCCATAATTTCATACCCGAATTGTGAACTTTAACTTGTTCAGAACTATCCTTTACAATCGCCGTCTTACCGATCAACTTTAACACAAGTTGTAAAGGTCAACCAAGGTCAATCGACACTGCTGTTAGTGCGCAATAACGGTAGTGCTCACAGGATATTTCAATAACGTAGAGTTATGTACAAGTTTGTAAATGTTTGGATATTAACTTAATGGTTTTCGAGTTTACTTGCTACCTATATTCACACTATCCACTGCCAGCAGCTTCACCCGAGCGGATGGAGTTTTTTAATACCACCCGTTATTTTGGAAAATCCTTTCTTAGTGCTCGCTATCGTCATAAAGGGAAGCCTTATGTGAAATTTTACGTTTCCTTTTAGGGTTCCGTAGCCAAAGGGCAAAAAACGGAACCCTTATAGATTCGTCATGTGTCTGTCTGTCCGTCCGTATGTCACAGCCATTTTTTTCCGAAACTATAAAAGCTATACTGTTGAACCTTGGTAAGTAGATGTATTTTGTGAATCGCATTAAGATTTTCACAAAAAATACACATAATTTTTGGGGGTTCCCCATACTTAGAACTGAAACTCAATTTTTTTTTTTCATCAAACCCATTCGTGTGGGGTATCTATGGATAGGTCTTCAAAAATGATATTGAGGTTTCTAATATCATTTTTTTATATACTGAATAGTTTTCGCGAGAGACACTTCCAAAGTGGTAAAATGTGTCCCCCCTCCCCGTAACTTCTGAAATAAGAGAATGATAAAACTAAAAAAAATATATGATGTACATTACCTTATAAACTTCCACCGAAAATTGGTTTGAACGAGATCTAGTAAGTGGTTTTTTTTAATACGTCATAAATCGTAAATCGCAATTTACCTTTTAAGTTTGTACGGAACCCTCAGTGCGCGAGCCCAGTTTTTTTATTCTTGATATGTTCGCGCTTGACCGCTATCTCACCTGATGTAAAGCGACGATGCGGTCGGCGATGGAGCGTACTTACCTAGAAGTAACCTATTCACTCTTGACTTAAAGATTCCCGGGTTGTAACCATCAGGAAACACAGATTCTAGTCCCAGTAGTTTCGGCTATGCGTTGACATGTCAGTCAGTCAGTTTCTCCTTTTATATATATAGATAATAGGAGAAACTCACTGATTTACATATCAAAGGGTAAAGTTATAGTTATTATACAGAAGTAGGTCTTTATTAGGTAGGTTTATATCTTATATGTTATGGCCAGCAAGATTGTTTGAAAGAATTACTGCGTTTTTTTTTTTAATTAATATAAACCAGTGCTTGACTGCGATCCCACCTGATGGTAAGCAGTGATGCAATCATTGATGGTGAGGTGCACTAGTTTATTAAGACACCACTCACTCTAGCCTTGAAGACACCTAAATTAGTTACCTAAATTAGTCTAGCTTTGAAGATACCTAGTTGGTTCTAGAACATAAAGGGTAACGGGAGAACCACGGGTTGGTTTTAATCAGTCAAGTCTGACATTCCCTCTGAATCTGCCCAGAGCGGGAGAAGTTATTTTATGATTTCCCACCCTCAAAAAAAAAACTTATAATTAATCATAATAGCAAAAAAACTATGCTTATAAGAATCAGTAAAAAGGGATGTCCTACCTATAGATTCAGCTGCAATACCTATTTGTATATTTTTATTAAGAGCAGTAGTGGCTGTTGGCGCCTATATCACATCACTAGCAAGCAGACAACTTTTATAGGGAGTTTTATTATTTTTAATATGTGGGTACGTCTACCTACATTACCTTTTATATAAATCCACAAGAAAAAACGTATTCGATATCGCTCCGTACAAATTTTATTGTAAAAATTCAATTAATATTGAAATACAAGCTAATACATATCCGAGGGCTTTCATTTATGTCCAATACGAGACATAAAAAGTGGCGACCGTGACAGGACGGTCTGTAAATCGAAAATCGTCAAGAAATACGAAGCCCGGTCAGCTTGACCATTTGAGTTACCGTACCTGGAGAAACAAGATTGGGCTCCCTGGAGGTATAGCCATTGCAGCCAACGCCTGGTGTGACAGTTTCGACAAGCATATAATACTAAAGTCGCTGTACAGCAGCCGGCCAATGCAGCTAAGTGACCTTTATAACCTTTCTTTGTTCCTTCCGTAAATATCGATTTTTTACACCGATCCTTATTAATCCATACACCCCTCGATTTTACATGTGCTTATTTCAATATTAGTGACAAATTAACTCAAAAATATACCCAGTTAATCTCAAAATTACGTGTTTTTTCAAAACTCATTTACTACCACCTACATCAATATTTTGTTCTTTGACCTTCTGACCTTTTATTGTTTTCATCTTTATTGAAGCGAATCTGCTTGATGTTTTTAGGTTTTATAGTTTAAAATACTTTGCTAGATTAATTGTCTACCCAATCGTTAAATTGAAACCATAAAATATAGTTGAGATCAAACGTAATTGCAACATTTTTCGCAAGCCATTCACATTATTCGCCGAACATTCCAGGAATCGCAGCGCCCTTCTACAATAGTGTTAAGGTCAAGCGTCCTCATCAGACTTTCCAGCGGGTTTACCACTGAGCACCAGTACTTCGAGGCCACTTCACATGTGACATCGATTGAGGGACGTAAGATAAACATTTTTATTAACGTTTTAATTGTGTTCTTGCATAGTTTTACTGTGGAAATATTTAGTAAGTTTAGAAGTTCACTACCTGCCACATATTTAGTTAACTATTTTACTTGTTTGTTGTTACAAACGTTATAATGGGCAAAGATGATAACTCCGCAAAAGACATGCAAGAATTACAAGAACTTTATGTTAAACGTAGTTCGATAAAGGGCCAAATTACTAAGTTCAAGAATTACTTAACGAATTTGATAAGAAATGACTCGGTTACGCGCATTGAATTAGCCGAGTTAACACTTAAACTTAGTAAATTTGAGTCACTGTCCGCTAGATTCGATGACTTGCAGAATCAAATTGAGGTCCTAAATTCTAATAATTTGTCAACTGAACTAGATGAACGCGATGATATTGAACACTTATTTACATCAAACATTGCGAATGCTCAAAGTTTTATTCAAGGTCATCAACGTCACGATGAATCTGGCATACATAACTCTAGCCAAATCTCATCCGCTCCTGACAATCATGAGGCAGGGTTTAAATTACCACAGATACAAATTGCTAAATTTAACGGTACATACTTCCGTTGGCTGGAATTTCGCGATACATTTAAGTCTGTTGTTCACAATAACGATCGCATTGCACCTATCAACAAGTTTCATTATCTTTTATCATATTTGGAAGGAGATGCAGCTAGAATAGTGAGTAACTTGGAGGTTTCCAATTCTAATTACAATATTGCCTGGAAATTGCTATGCGACCGGTATGATAACAAGCGACAATTAATTAGTTTTCATTTAAATTCTTTGTTAAGTGTTCATCAAATGAATCGTGAGTCAGATAAGTCCCTTCGTTTTTTGGTGGATCACGTGACCAAGAACATGAGAGCGTTGTCTAGCCTAGGTTTAGCTACTGATAATTGGGATGCCTTGCTTATACATATTATGTGTTCAAGGCTAGATAACCGCACACGTACCAAGTGGGAAGAGTGGCGTGGTACTTTGGATGAGGTCGTACCTAATTTAGAACAATTTCATAAATTTTTAATTGATCGAGCAGATGTCCTTGTATCTCTTAACCAGTCTTCATCAAATAGTCATAATAATAAACCCTCAGCTTCCACATCATCTAAAGGTTCAAACAATAAAAATGAGCATCACCACAATCAATCTGTTACATATCAACTATCTTGTCAGTCTGAGAATCAGAGTTCTTCTTCCTCTTCAGGTTGTGTTGTTTGTCAAGGTGAGCATAGGATTTACGATTGTCCTGTGTTCAAGGCCAAGAGTGTGGAAGATCGTATAGCTGAAATTAATAAATTAAATCTTTGCGCAAACTGCCTAAGGTCTGGGCACACTACGCGTAAATGCTACCTTAGACCATGTCGCGAGTGCAAGAAGAAGCACAACGTTCTTTTGCATATTCCGACTGTAAATGAAACCACTGCGGCAGCTACCACGTCATCATGTGGGACGATAGTTAATCATACTGCACCGTGTTCTAAACATATTTTATTATCCACTGCCATAGTTGAGGTGACTAACCCTACAACAAATAAAACTGAACAGGTTCGCGCTTTATTAGACTGTGGCAGTCAACTGTCATTTATGACACAATCACTTAGAGACAAGTTATCATTGTCAGCTTCTTCGTTATTTAAACATATTGATATTGTCGGTATCGGCAATCAAGTTAATAACAAGGTAACTGAGAGTTGTGTGGCGAAACTTAAATCTTTAATCAAACCGTTTCAAGTCACAACAGCTTTTCTTATATTACCGGAGTTAACTACCAACGTTCCCAGATACACTTTAAATACTCAGCAACTACAGATACCTTCTGAAATATACCTTGCTGACCCTACCTTTAATAAATCCTCCGCTATTGACTTGCTCATCGGAGCAGACTTGTTCTGGGATATACTAGGCTGCGAGCAGCGTTCTTTGGGCCCTAATAATCCGTCACTTAGAAATTCTCAATTTGGTTGGCTTATCTCAGGTCCAATCAAAATAGATAATTCAGATAATAAAATTAACACTCAATGTCATCATTCTTTGATTTCAGAGGATTTAGACAATGACTTGAATGTAAAAATGACAAAATTTTGGGAGCTCGAGGAAGTTCCATCAGAATCCCCGCTAAGCCATGATGAAGAGTTATGTGAAAGACATTTCGTAAGTCACATGACAAGGTTAAATACGGGCAGGTTTAATGTTAGATTACCACTTATAGATTCCCCTGATTGTCTCGGTGAATCTTACACATTAGCAAAGAAACGGTTTTATAACTTAGAAAAACGGTTTCGTAAAAATCCGCAACTTAAAATACAATATGTTGATTTTATAAGAGAATATGAACAGTTAGGTCATCTTTCACAATCAAATATATTAAGGCCTGATTTATCATACTTCTTGTGTCATCATGCAGTATTTAAAGAAAGCAGTGAATCCACTAAAATTCGTGTTGTTTTTGATGGTTCTTCTCCTACCTCATCTGGACTGTCCATCAATGATATACTCATGAAAGGTCAAAATATGCAGGACTGTCTTTTTTCCATTTTAGTACGAGCCAGACAACATAAGTACCTCCTGACTGGCGATCTAGAAAAAATGTATCGTCAGATACAAGTAAATGAGGAGGACCGAAATCTACAACTCATATTGTGGAGAGAAGATGAGTCCCAACCTATCAGAACGCTAAGGTTGAATACTGTTACTTACGGTATGGCAAGTTCCAGCTATTTAAGCACGCGCTGTTTGTGGCAGCTTGGTGAAGAACATCATGATGAGACTATTAAAAACATTATTCAACATGACTTTTACGTGGATGACATGATGACCTCTAGTGACAGCAAGCAAGAATTAAAATACATTTTGCAAGAAGTTACTGCAGCACTCAAATTGGGTTGTTTTAATCTAAGAAAACTTAAAACTAATTTACCTAGTATATTTGATACGTCTTCGTTAGATATTAACGAAAAATTAACTCTCAGCGAGTCCTCTAGCACGTTAGGTTTAGGTTGGGATCCGGTAACAGATACATTGCATTTTCCAATACAATTCCCACTCCCAATTGATAACAATCACCCTACTAAACGGTCAATATTATCCAAGCTGTTTAAATCTTTGACCCTTTAGGTTTACTCAGTCCTTGTGTGATACAAACAAAGGTCATAATACAACAGCTTTGGTTGGAGAAATTAGGCTGGGATGATCCAATTCCCGAACATATTTCTAAGACTTGGACTAAGTTTAATGATTCCTTATCAGCTCTTGATTCCATAAGGATTCCTAGACATGTGATTTGTGACGAACCAGTAGCTATAGAACTACACGCCTTCTGTGATGCATCACAGAGCGCGTATGGAGCATGCATATATGCACGTTCAATAAACTCTACTGGTGAAGTCACGGTAAAATTGTTGTGTGCTAAGTCCAAGGTCGCACCCACGAAACCTACCACAATCCCGCGCTTAGAGCTGTGTGCCGCACTATTGTGTGCTAGATTGTGTAAGACGGTCAGAGACTCCTTGCGCTGTAAGATATGTGGTGAAGTTTATTGGAGTGATTCCAGTATTGTACTGGGATGGCTTCATTCCAGTTTTAACAACCTTAAAACCTTTGTTGCAATAGGGTTTCAGAAATTTCTGAACTGACAGAAGTACACTCATGGCGTCACGTTCCAACATCAGTTAACCCAGCTGACCTCATCTCCAGGGGCGTCCATCCGAATCTTATTAAGGACAACAATCTTTGGTGGTCAGGCCCACAATATTTGCTGCAATCGGAAGACTCATGGCCTACTTTAAACAATAATAAATTAAACTTAAATAACTTACCTGAAACAAAACAAATTGTACAATCATTGTTAATGTAGAAGTAGTAACGGAACTATTTATTAATTTTGAAAGCTACCAAAGTTACTCACATTTAAAACGAACATTTGCATACGTATTACGTTATATTAAAAACCTAAAACTTAGATCTTGTAAAGAACCTGTAGTCTATGGGGCATTAAAAATAAGCGAGTTGCATCAGTCGTTTATTCCCACATGAATATGAAATGCTCGCCAAGGGCCGTTTATTAAACTCTAAATCTAAATATTTATCATTATCTCCTTTTTTTGTCCCAACGACAAACTAATTCGAGTAGGCGGTCGTATAGATTCCTCGAAATATACCTACGATAAAAAACACCCTGTGTTACTCAACGCATCTCATCATTTTACAAAAATAATATTTAAAAACGAACATATTCGTAACTTGCATGCTGGGCCACAGTTGTTGTTGGGCATAATCAGAGACTATATTTGGCCCGTTAATGGTAGACGACTCGCTCGACAAACTGTTCGGCACTGCATGAAGTGTCGGAGATTTCAAGCTAAACCATTAGAACCTATGATGGGTAACCTACCATCACAAAGTATCACGGCAACGTTCCCATTTACTTCTGTAGGTATAGACTTCGCCGGTCCTTTTCTTATTTTAAATAGGAAGGGTCGCGGCTCTAAATTAGTGAAGGGTTATCTTTGTCTCTTTATTTGTTTGACGTACAAATGCTTACACCTTGAGGCCGTAAGTGATATGACCAAGGATGCATTTATCCTTACCTTTAGACGGTTTGTGTCACGACGAGGAAGGCCTTCGGAAGTATTCTGTGACAATGGTGGTAATTTTGTATCTGGTGCAAGGGAATTAAATCACATTTTTAAACAAAACGCGGATTCTCTGTTGGATTTTGCAAGCGAAGAAGGCATTAATTTTATTTTTTCTCCATCTTACGCCCCTCACTTCGGTGGAATTTGGGAAGCCGGTGTTAAATCCGCAAAATACCATATAAAACGCGTAATGGGAAATTCCCACCTAACATTTGAAGAATTAACTACTCTTTTTGCACATGTAGAATCGATCCTTAACAGTCGTCCGCTCTGTCCCCTATCCTCTTCTCCTGATGACCTACAATGCCTCACCCCTGGTCACTTTCTCATTGGTCTTACTGCTCTTCCATCACCTAACCTAGAAGACCGCAACTGTAACAGTTTACAACGTTACGAAAGAATACAGCAAATTCATCAACAGTTTTGGCGTCGGTGGCAACGGGAATACATCGCAGACTTACAGCAACGTAGCAAATGGAGGACCGACAAATCAAGCCTGAACATCGGTGACTTAGTACTCTTGAAGGAAGACAACACACCACCCCTATATTGGAGACTTGGACGCATCCAGCGATTATTTCCTGGTGCAGATGGTGTCACGAGAGTTGCTGACGTGAAAACGCAGCGTGGAGTTGTTCGTCGACCTCTAGTTCGTCTTTGCCCGTTGCCTACTGCAGATGAATTAAAGGGTTGAAACCATGGAAGATTTCAACGGCGGGAGGATGTTGGCGCCTATATCACATCACTAGCAAGCAGACAACTTTTATAGGGAGTTTTATTATTTTTAATATGTGGGTACGTCTACCTACATTACCTTTTATATAAATCCACAAGAAAAAACGTATTCGATATCGCTCCGTACAAATTTTATTGTAAAAATTCAATTAATATTGAAATACAAGCTAATACATATCCGAGGGCTTTCATTTATGTCCAATACGAGACAGTGGCCCATTGGTAGCGGCCCTGACTTTGAGTTGTAAGTCATGGGTTCAAACCAAGCCAGGCGCATTACTTTGTGTAATTTATTTCATCACCACTGCTCTCAAAACGGTGAAGGAAAATATCATGAGGACACCGGCATGTCCTCTTGGACAAATTCTTAAAGAAATCCGAAGACATGTGACATCCACCAACTCGCACTGGGCCCGCGTGGTTATTAATTTTTTTTTAAGGTGGGAAATCATCAAAATGAGTTCTCGCGCTCTGTTTGGAGCGGGAGGGTTGTCAGACTTTTACTGACTAAAACCACACCTGTATCCTTCAATAAAACCTTTGCGTTCTAGGACTACGGGTTTCCGCGTGGTGGATTACGGCCCATTCTCTCTCCTAGAGAGGAGGCTTGAGTCCCGTCAATAGAAACATTAAAAGGCTGATTATGCTACATTATGCTATATTCTTATTACATAATATTCTAATCCGCACGAAATACAGTTCCTATTATTCAAAACAACCTTGAACTTCATCGCTTAGAACGATATCCATAAAGTGTGGGTAATACGATGCCTTTGTTATATGTATCTTCGTAATAGGTATTACGTACTTGAACATATTTTGTTATTGTTTCAAAGGTCGAGCAATTTGTATTGTTCATGAAGCTATGGTTTCATGTTGTTATATGTTGTATGTCGTGTTTTGTTGTAAAAGTTTACTGGCCTATATATATTTTTTTAGGGTGCCCGTACATCAAAAGGGAAAAAAACGGAACCCTTATAGAATCACTTTGTTTTCCGTCCGTCTGTCTGTCTGTCTGTCAAGACCCTTTATCCGAAAGACGTGTTGAGGTATCGAGTTGAAATTAAAACCATATACTTAAGTCTGCGGTCCCTTGAAGCTGTGAAAAAATCAAACTTGTAAGTTCACGAAAAAAAAGATAGGTCGTTTATGTTACAAAAAACTTATTTTTCGACACTGTCAAGGAAATCAAAATTCGTGAAAAAATGGAGGGGCGCGGCAAAAATGTAGCGACATCTATGGCGTCACATAAGAACTAATCTTGCATAGCGCAATTAAAGTTCTCCGCGCGATCGGAACATATAGACCAGTCCGAATCCGAATCCGGCAGTTGCCCTTCAGACATAACACCCGTCTGGCCGGAGGATCCTCAATATTCGTTCGGTTCGGAAGTTTGCGGGACTTTACTCTGTGTTCCACCTACCTCCAAAAATTGTGACATCAAGGTTTTGAAAGCTATTTTAGACATCATAATATATTATAATGGGAATTTCACTCATCCTTTACTCAGTTTATTTCACTAACAGAGTTATCTGTATCCGAATAAACACAACATTTCTTCCAAACTTCGTGTGATTTCGTTCAGAAAATCTGGTTTGAAAGTATTTTCGAATGCGGCAACACTACTTCGTTCTCACGGAGTTACTTCACAATGCAATAAGTGTGAGTCAGTTTACGATTCACTGGGTTCAAAGCTTGTAAAGTTTAGTATGCACGTCGACTGAGGAAGTATACTGGAATACATTATATGATTTTATGTGACTAGATATGTGTTCGATTTGGTAAAACTACCTGCTGCATGACGTAGGTTCTCACCGGTAAGTTCGGGAGGTTCCTGCACCGGATTCGTGCGGAAGAAATGCCCGTAGGTGGAGCACACGGTGGAGGTGTGCCCCACTTGAAAAGAGCAACACCTTGTCCTCGTGGGCGCGATCGACGGCGGCGATCTCTCGCGCCGGGCCTTGATACAGGCCATGGTCCGGAGCGAAGAGGAGTAGCAGGCGGTCGCCTCCTTCTCCGAAGCAGTAATGCTAGCAAAGGAGGCCGATCGCGTGAGGCAACGGTCCTCACGCCCCAACCGTCGCCTTCTGGGATTCCAATCCCGATTTCCGGTCACCATAGGCGCGCGCATGCAGACGACGAGCAATGGGTAGCTCGCCGTCCGACTGTCCGGTAACCGTCCGAACCGAGCCCAAGTCGTCGACAGCGCGTACTGTTCCACGCGTGCCTCAAGGAGTTGTCGGAGGGTCGAAGCCTACTGGGGCCAAGGGTCTGCTTCTGAAAGGAAGACTCGGCCCTGGCATGAAAGGCAACGAAGGAACAGGAGTGGGTTATTAGTCAGTAAAAACATTGACCGCATCATCGCTTTCCATCAGGTGAGATAGCGGTCAAGGACGAACCTATCAACAATAAAAAAAAGTCCGACACACTCTCCTGCTCAGCCTAAAAGCGAGGTATGTTATTAAATGATCCATCTTATAAAAAAAAAAAAAAACTCGAAAAAAGGCTTTTTCTTGTCGCTGCAGTTTCCATATACATACATGGTCCTATCTACAATTTTACCAAAAACAAATTTCAGCAGTTTATACAGCAATATTTTTGAATCCGTATGACGTTTCAATAAATAAGCTGTATTTTTTATAAAATATTTTATTCCATTAAACTACATATTTTCAACGATTCAGTTTTATTTGTGAATTCTACGCGCACATGTGCCAGTTACATATCGTACAAACTAAAGTGCTCTTCTGTTTGGACGTCAATATTAATCTGAACTAGTTATAATAAAAAATAATGAAAACTATTTTATGAATATAATAAAAATAACTACGTATTCAGATAATTTTAACAAGATTTCTTTCTTGTTTTCAGATAAGCAAACGGAGAAGATAGCTAGGTAAGTGTTTGATGATTTACAAAGCCTTGAGCACAGGCGTAGGGTAGCCAGCCTTTCGGTGTTTTACAGGTTGCATTTTGGAGAGTGTGCGCGGGAATTGCATGACTTAATTCTGCCATCTCATTTCTACTATCAGACAACCCGACAAACGGCAAGTATCCACCCTTATGTTGTTGGAACCTCTACGGTCCGGTCCGGACCAAGGGTTTCGCCTCGTCGTTTATACCGGGAACATCAAGGGACTGGAACAATTTTCCTGCTGCGGTTTTACCGTCTGATTATAATTTTGGTATCTTCAAGGCTAGAGTGAATACCGCATGTTACTAAAAGAGTTATGATTTTACATGTGGATGGATGGAGAGGGAGAGGGAGACCAAAGAAAAGATGGATGGATTGTGTGAACAGTGATATGAAAGAAAAGAAAGTTAGTGATAGTATTACGAGTGACAGGGCAAAATGGAAGAAGAAAACGTGTTGCGCCGACCCCAAATAACACGGGATAAGGGCAGGAAGATGATGATGAAGGCTAGAGTGAATAGCATAGCATAGTCGGCCTTATAATGTTCCCACTGTTGGGACTCAGGCCTCTTCTCTAGGAGAGGGAATGGGCCGTAATCCACCACGCGGGCCTAGTGCGAGTTGGTAGATGTCGCATGTTTTCGAATTTTAGGAATGAGTGAATAGGCTCTTAGTAAACTATTGTGCCTCACCATCATCGATTGCATCACCGCTTATCATCTGGTGGGATAGCAGCCAAGTACTATATTAATAAACTAAAAAAAATTGCTGACGTTTATGATTTTCTCCCTGTATTGAAAATCACGCCTACCTTAAAAGTTAGAAATGCGCGCCATTTTCCTCTTAGAAAACATATTTACGAACAAGAGCTATTCAAGAAGAATACACGCGCGCCGCTGGTTTCTGCTGATAATAGATTGTCAAGTTATTGAGGCGCGTCTTATGTTGTACATCTCAAGGGAACTAGCGTTGACGGAAATATAAAATGTACGAATTTTGTTAACTTGTCCACCTAAAGGTATTTTGGGATGGGATTTTGGCAGATGTTTTTATAAAGTGGAGGACAATATTCTATTCTGAATTTATAAAAAAATAATTGATGATCAATTTGTCATCTAATCAATTTTTTAATGTATTTTTAAAACTAACCTCAAAGTGAAAAAAATGTTAGATACCCAAGTTTTAGACATTGATTGTAGCTAAGTAGATTTATTTTTATTTTTGATAGGCTCATACTTGACCAAATGACGATGTGGTTATCAATGGAGCACGCTTGTTTAGAAGTAACTTTTACACTCTTGATTTAAGGCCCCTAGGTTGTAGCTATCACAAAACACAGATTTCCATTCCTTAGCTTCCATTCCACACACAATGATATATCGAACCCTTATTAAAAAAAAAAAATAATAATAAAAAAAAAAGTTTGACGTAACGTACGTCGTTAATTATGTTTTTGTCTTGCAAAATGTTTGCAATATGTTAGTTATAAGTTTGCGCCTTTTCCGGCAAATAAAATGATTTTCTTTCTTTATTTCTTTTATTGCATAAACTCGATACCTCCACGCGTTCCCGAGATAAACTGTCTTGACAGACAGACAGACAGATAGACGGACAACACAGTAAAGTAAGTATAAGGGTTCCATTTTTTCCTTAAAAGGTACAGAACCCTAAAAAAGATAAACTGGTTTCATGTCACCACACTCCACATTCAACGTCACATGAGTAAGGTTACTTTTTTTTATCTCCATGACGCTAACGAGAACTAAATTAGATTTTCTATAATAAAACTTGTTCACTGACTCTGACTATAATGGACAGAACTTGTATGATATTGAAATAGTTGAGAATCTTTTAGTTGAATATATATTACAGTGGTATTTTTCTTTTATGCTATAAATTAGGCTGGCTGTTAAGTAATGATTTTGTAATATCAGTATTTTCTTATTAGAATTGCAAAAAACTTTTTTTTTTTTTTTTTTAAACCTTTTAAAGCTTATAAAAAAAGTTCGTCATACTGGATTTAGTGTAACGTAGTTTTTTTTTTTTCGATTTTTTCTCCACAGACCCTTTTGATACCCATATTATAAAAGTGCATAAAAAAATAAATAGTCCGCTATATTGAATTTAGAGTGATGTCACTTAGTTAAGTAATGTATTGTTATCTTCTGAACATGTCTCTAAAATTTCAACGAGGAAAATTATGTTTAAAACAGTTACTCCTAACCGATCGAGGTTAGGAGTAACTTAGTTTTGCATCTCCTTGAGGCGCGCGTGGAATAATATGCGCCGTCGACGGTTCCGAATGATTACCGGACGGCCCAACGGCGAGCTAGCCATTGCTCACGGTCCGCAAGCCCACGGCTTTGGTGGCTGGAAATCGGGGCTGGGATCCCGGCAGCTGGTGCGTGAGGTTGTCGATTCCCACACGCGTGCGGCCGCCTCCCTTGCTAGCACTACTGCTTCGCAGAAGGAGGCGACCGTCTGCCATTCCTCCTCGATTCGGACCATGGCCTGTAGCCAGCCAAGAGGTCGTTGCCGCCGATCGCCCCCACGAGGACATCATAGGTTGTCTGATGTACGTAACAATAACGGTATTCATAACATTTGCATTTCGTTTGCTCTTTGATACAAAATAAGACAATATGTTTAAAAATATAACACAAATAATTAAAAATCAGTTAATATAATATGAAATACCTGCAAAATTCCAAATTAAAACATAGATAACGTTTTAAACACGATTATTATTAAAAAAATAAATTGTTTTATAAGGGCATACGTTTAAGTAGAAAATCAAGCGTGTATTTTGTGAATGTTAACATTCAAGTCGCAATCTCGGTATCAATCAACGTCATAAAGTTAAAATTCGAAGCGGTTTTGACAGTTTACGACCGAGAATTAGCTCTCTTGACCTTTACAACACGATCACTCAGTAATACTGATGTAGAATTACTGTCCTCTAATAGCTACACGTTATTGCTATCAAGTAAACACATTAATGCTTATGGCTTCACAGATCGTCTAGTAATATTGGAATGAGACCTACATACCTACACACTATTGTTGATGAATTGCATTACTCTAAGATTTCAGGCTTAAACTTTATTAAAATTTGAGTTAAAATGCACATCCCATATATACGCATAAAACTTTTTAAGAACAGATCCATTATGTGTTTCCTGATAGCTATATTTTTACAAAAGCAAAAGGTGCAGACACTAAAAACTGTCGGTATCGAATCAGCTCCGTACAAAGTCTTTATACATTTTGGCAACTGAAAACTACTTCCGCCACTCTTTTTTGACTGCTTACGTTGAATAACATTTATTTAGTGTTAGGTACTAAAAATAACACACATCATTCTTACATGTTAATAATTTAAAACAAAACTTTAACAATACTCCCAATCACTAACTAAATTAATATAGAAAGTTAAGAAAAAGCAGTTTGGAACCGCAAAATAAACTCATAATACAAAATAGACTGAAAACGTTCCCGTAAAACGTCTAATATTGTCCTTAAACTATTTAATAGCGGGTATTACTTAACTCTTAACAGGAGTACTTTGTACAAAGCGTCGTGAAATCAAAGAGACGAGCCACTTACACAGTTCGAAATTGAGTGTTTTAGTTCAATTGTACTTTATATAGGGTGACTGGTAATTAGTGTACGATACTTAAACACGTGATTGTGCTCATGATAACCAACAACTTTTACTATGGGAACAAACCTGAAATCGCGATAAAAAAATCAGCTGTTCAGTACATTTATGTTTGCCTAATGTACTGAACAGCTGATATTTTTTTCGCGATTTCGGTTTTGCTCCCATAATAAAAGTTGTTTGTTATCATGAGCACAATCACTTGTTTAAGTATCGTACACTAATTACCAGTCACTCTATATATGTAACTTTTATGATAATCCGGGACCTGACCCAGTCAGGCCATGGTCTGGAGAGAGAGGAAATGGGATGTGATGGTGACGGCCGCACGCTTGAGGGAACGGACCTCCTCACTCTGGATGGGTCGTGAGGATGGATAACGATCCCGACTAACAGTTACGGTAGTCGCGGGCTTACGGACGACGAGCAATGGGTAGTTTGCTGTTGCAGTTCGGTAACCGTCCAGACTGAGTCCAAGTCTTTTGCAGCACCTAGTGTTCCACTCGTGTCTCTTAGAGATGTCAGCAAAACCGTAGGGGCCCAGCAGGGCCGATGCCCAGTGAATTTCTGGAAAGTCATTGACCTAGAAAGCAAAGGGCAACTGAAGAACACAGGTGTGGTTTTAGTCAGTAAAAGTTAGAGGCAGAATGGGCCCTCCCACTGTGCCTTACAGCAGGAGAAGTCATTGGATATTTTCCCACCTCAAATAAAAAAGCCTTAATAAAAACAGAATGATTTCTTTATAGTACTTTGTTTTGTGGTTAATTCTGTACTTGAACACTTTCGCAACGGCCATTAGAATCCCTTCATTCTTCAGTTTCAAGACACAAAAATGATAAAATCATTCTATTGGTCAAATCCTCTTCCTGTGGCGTAGGACTGCGTAGACCACAGCGGCTACGCCGTAGCACATGCTACAGCTATGCTTGCTACGCGGTCATCGTAAGCCAAGCCTGTTCGATTTCACTAGGTCCTATTTCATTCACTCGCCTATCGTCTACATCGAGCATGGTTTAAAAGTTTGTTACTTCATATAACGCAATCCAACGCGTTGTTTGACGAAAAGGCAACGCGAAAAAAAATAGATGACGCCTGTAAACTCTGTTAGCAATCGGTAATTCCGAGATTTACTCGAATATTTTACAAAATTTGTTCCATAAATGTATTTTTTTAAACCTTTAAAAGTTTTTGAAAAAAATGTCATTATTCAGAATCTTGATTAAATTTGCAAGGCTTCTATTGATATACTTTTACAATTTTTTAGTAAATTATGAAGTGTCAAAGTTCATACAAAATAGCAGATTTTCAGAATTCTTTACTGGATTAGTTTTACAAAAATTTATAAATTGATATTGACAATAGAAGCTTAGATAATAACCACAAGATACTGTGTTTTCAAAATATCTAATGAAAAATGTGTAATAACGTCATAATCGCATAAGAGCGGTTGTATAAAAAACAGTGAAAATGTCGAATTGCATGCCTGATATTTATTAGTTTCTTCATTACAAGCTAAAATCAAATTACTGACAGATTTTTCTGTGTCATATCCTGCAGGAGCCGTAGATATTTTCCGGGATAATAAATAACCTATGACTCTCAAGAAATTAACATTAGAGAAAAAAATTACATGATCAGTTCGGAACTACAACATCACCACCAACCAATCGTCACCACCACCAAGTTTTTTTTTTTTTTTTCGGGTGGGAAAATCATCTCATGACATCCCCCGCTCTTGGGCGGAGCGCGAGATAGTGTCAGACTTTTACTGACTAAAAACCCACTCCTGTTCCTTCTTTGCCATTTGTTTTCCAGGGCCCCGGGGATCTCTTTCGCATCACCCATGGCCCCAGTAGGCTTCGACCCTGTTGGGCCCCTACGGTTGCTGACATCTCCTTGAGGCGCGCGTGGAACACTACGCGCCGTCGACGACTTGGGCTCGGTCCGGACGGTTACCGGACGATCGGACGGCGAGCCACCCATTGCTCGCCGTCCGCAAGCCCGCGCCTACGGTGGCCGGAAATCGGGATCGGGATCCCGGCGGCGGTTGGGGCGTGAGGACCGTTGCCGTTGCCTCACGCGATCGGCCGCCTCCTTTGCTAGCATTACTGCTTCGCAGAAGGAGGCGACCGCCTGCCACTCCTCCTCGCTCCGGACCATGGCCTGTACCAAGGCCCGGCGCGAGAGATCGCTGCCGCCGATCGCCCTCACGAGGACACGGCGGTGCTCTGCCCAAGCGGGGCACACCTCTACCGTGTGCTCCACCGTGTCCTCCGGGCGGTCCACACAATGGTGGCACCCGGGCGTCTCTTCTGCACGGATCCGGTACAGGAACCTCCCGAACTTACCATGCCCGGTGAGGACCTGCGTCATGCGGTAAGTAAGGACGCCGTGAGGTCTTTCCAGCCACTCCTCAAAGAGGGGACTTATCGCCATAATTAAGGCGTGCCCAGCACTGGGTTGCGATAGTCGCCGTCGCCATTCCACCATGAGATCCCGCCGGAAGTTTTAACGCCATGCCGCTACTTGGCGCGGCAGCGGAGTTTCGCCCCGGCGTTGCATCTCCATGCGCAGATCATGCATGCGTGCAAGGTCTTTTGCCTGCAATTCCCACGGTGGTTGGCTAGCAAGGAGGCATGCTGCTTCGCGGGAAATCGTGCGGTATCCCCGCACCATCCGGATGGCCATGACCCTCTGGCTTGCGTTCAGCTTGGCTGCCGGTCGCTTTCGAAGAGACGGCGCCCATACCGGCGCTCCGTAAAGGGCCATGGACCGAACGATTCCTGCATAGAGCCTCCGGCAGGAGGCGTCTGGACCCCCTAGGTTGGGCAGGAGCCGCTTGAGGGCAGCCCCTGTGCGATCCAGTTTGGGAGCCAGACGTCGGAAATGCTCCTCGAAGTTCCACCGGCTGTCGAGGACAAGTCCAAGGTACTTCATCGTCGACTCGACGCCGACCACCACCAAGTTACGATGCTTTTTTCTCCTTCTTTGTATATTTTGTTTTGATGAAAACCAGTCAGCAATAAATATCAAACAACTTGAATATATTTACTTAAATCAATTTTAACATAAAATATTACAAAATTCAAATTGATATCTGACCTCCACTTCGTAATGAGAAACAAGGACAAAGGGAAGTATAAAAGCAATTTAGAGAGCTTCATTTGAAAATAAAATCTTGAGTGTTCTGCCCCCTTTATTGATTAATTAAAACAATGACTGAACTTTTGCATAATTTGTGGAAGATCACCCCTGTTATTTTAATTCCTTGAATACGATTGATGTTCAGGTGCCTGAGAGGTCAAAAGTACTCAACACATAAGATTGGACAGAGGCGGCCTACGCTTAGTGACGGGAACCATCACCGGACACTGGACACTGAATAAGCACCTCCACACAATAGGCATCACATACATTCCAGACCCCAGACAGAGGGGGAGGAGACAATTGGACATGTGCTCCTAGACTGCACAGTTGTCACTAAATTACCCACATGAACCTTAGGATCCCCGAACTCCCTTATTGATGCCCTGAAAAACCTAAGAGGCGTAATCTGTTTTTGGAGAGAGGTGGGCTGGTTGGAATAAGCCCACCTAAGGTTATGGCCGCTATGGCCCACGTACAATAGTCCACATAGGACTAAGTGCGGAAACCTAAATAGATAGATAGAGGTCAAGAATAGAAATACAATTTACAGCTTTTCGTAATTGGCTATGTTTAAATAAACTCGGAGTAGAAAATAGCCTGAAGAAAGATCCTCATTTTAACTAGAAGACACAAATAGCAAGGAGATAATATAATTGTATGTTCTTAATAGCTGTCCGCGGGCTGTAGCCACAGCTAAGCTGTTTTCTTTTAATAAAATGTAAGTACTTTCAGAAGGTATTTCAGGGGTTTTGTTTTTCGAAGTATCATAATTTATTATAGTCTATTTAAATTTGTATTTGTGAACAGTTTTAATTAATCGTTCTGGGATTACAGTAAAATGGTATAATAATGTTGTTTCTGATAAATTTGCTATATATAACCATTTATTTTTTTCAACCACATCCGCTATTGAAGCAGATAATAATATTTCATATAGGTAAGATAGTGGTCAAACGCGAGCCTATCAATAATAATAATTTAAAAAAAAGATAGAGACAGAAGCTCCTTAAGTTCAGAAGAACAGTTTATACATAATGTTACGTCCACCGCTGGACATAGGACTCCTCCAAGCGCAATGAAATTGACCACTTCTTGCATCCGCCGTCGCTAGAACATCCAACCATATTGCTCATCAATACTGCGTCATCTGGAACAGTGGTGATCACTACTTCAAAACCTTTCGACCATCCGTTCTTTTGCAGTTTTCATATAATCCATATACTGTCTCTTAAGTTAAAAGACAAATCCAGTTTAAGAGGCAGAATTCATCGATTTGCATACTTGCTTTTGCACACGTTTAGTGTTCTCTTATCAACCACCTGTTTGTTTTATTTTTAAGTTGTGATATCATCTAATGAATTCTCCCGTCTAGGGCAGAGCAGCAGGGTGTGTCCGATTTTTACTGACTAAAACTACACTTATGCTCCTTCAGTTACCCTTTGCGTTCTAGGATTACGGGTATCATAATCGTACTTTTCCCCCTGGCCCTAGCAGGCATTGTCTCTACTGGGCCCGTATGGTTTGCTGACATCGTTTTGAGGCGCGTGTGGAACACTACGCGTCAGGGCTCGGTCCTTGCAGGACAACCACCTGCAATAATTTGTAATTTTAGTTTTGAATCCTTTATTCATTTTCTTATTATATTCAAACCACAAATTTTTAAGTGTAAGTTTTTGGAACAAATAATAAATTATTATTATTACTAGCTGACCTGCGAACTTCGTACCGCCTAATAGTAAGGATAACGCCATCTACTGGCATTACCAGAACTGCATAATTCTTTTATAATGAAATTTTAATTAGAGATGACGTTGTATTCGATTCTTTTTTCGTAATTTTTCCCATTTTTTTTCTCACCTTTTAAACCTTCCTTTACGATTATTTAAAGACCAAAATTAGCCAAATCGGTCCAGCTGTTCTCGAGTTTTAGCGAGACTAACGAACAGCATTTTTATATAGGTATATAGATTAAACCAGCAATCCCAAAAGTCTAATTGACACAAAACTAGGCAATTTAATTCTATTAATAAAATAATTCTTCCACATTATCGATTTTATACCGTTCCCACGCAGCCCTACAGGAGACAGTCTGAAGTGAATTTGTAATTTCTATTAGGTTAAGAGGTACACGTCACGACGTCGCCGACCATTATCTAAATTTCATCTACGACGCTTTGCCAAGCCAGCGAGGTGGCCTAACGAGGAACGAGTTTCATTACCTATTGGCTAAGGCCTGTTGGTCTAGTAGTTAGAGGCCCTGATTGCTATAACGGAGGTCGTGGGTTTGATTTCTACCCAAGATAAACGTTTGTGTGATGAGCATGACCATTTGTTCTGTGTCTGAGTGTTATTTATCTATGACTAGCGGTCTCTGGATTTAGCCAAAAAATAATTGAGATCCCGATTGCCGCGCCATCTTTCGGGTTCAATTGCATTTTCAAACCATCCAGGGACCCACTGTATATTTAATACACACAAACTTTTATCCTAATCAGTTAAGCCATTTCATCATTAATTTCATCATCTTCATTTTAGCCGAAAGTCGTCCACTGCTGAACATAGGCGATACTTGGATCGCCACAATGAATGGTCCTGTGCGTCTTGCATCCATCGGACTCCCGCGACCGTTACCAAGTCATCGGTCCACCTTGTAGAAGGCCTTCCAACGCTACGTCTTCCGGTACGTTAAGCCATTTAGAAGGAGTTAAGAGGGTCCTTTATCACTCGTCTATCGTCAACATCGAGCATGGTTTAAAAGCTTGTTACTTCATCTAACGCAATCCAACGCGATGTTTGACGAAAAGGCAATGCGAAAAAAAATAGATAACGCCTGAAAACTCTGTTGGCAATCGGTAATTCCGTGATTTACTTGAATATTTTACAAAACTTGTTCCACGAAATACCTACGTGTTTATTATAAGCCCTTAAAAGTTTTTGAAAAAAATTGCGTTATTCAGAGTCTTGATTAAATTTGCAAGGCTTCTATTGTTATACTTTTTTGACTTTTTAATTTTTTAGTAAATTATGAAGTGTCATTTCATGCAAAAAAACGAATAGTCAAAGGTCTTTACTAGATTATTTTTACACAAATTTATAAATTGATTTCAATAGAAGCCTAGATAATATCCACAAGATACTGTGTTTCCAAAATATCTAACGAAAAATGTGTAATAACGTCATAATCGCGTAAAAGCGGTTGTATGAAAAACAGTGAAAATATTCGTCGAGTTGCATCCCCTTTGGGAACAAACACACGTATAGAAAACCACTCGTTCAGGTAATTTAAAATTAACGGGACAAATAAATGACATCTTACAGTTGGCTTTACAGACTGTTAACTAAATCTGTTTATATTTTTATTTTTATTCGATTAAAAAGTTATGGGTTAAGGGTTGGGCACGCCACAATTATGGCAGTAAGTCCCCTCTTTGAGACATGGTTGGTTAGACCTCACGGCGTCCTCACCTTCCGCATGACGCAGGTTCTCACCGAACATGGTAAGTTCGGGAAGTTTCTGCACCGGATTCGTGCGGAAGTGACGCCCGGGTGTCGCCCCTGTGTGGACCGCCCGGAGGACACGGTGAAGCATACGGTGGAGGTGTGCCCCGCTTGGGCAGAGCAACGCCGTGTCCTCGTAGGGGCGATCGGCGGCGGCGATCTCTCGCGTTGGGCCTTGGTACAGGGCATGGTCCGGAGCGAGGAGGAGTGGCAGGCGGTCGGTAAGGCTTCTAAAAGCAGTAATGCTAGCAAAGGAGGCGGCCGATCGCGTTAGGCAGCGGTCCTCACGCCCAAACCGCCGCCGGGATTCCGATCCCGATTTCCGGCCACCGTAGGCGCGGGCTTGCGGACGGAGCAATGGGTAGTCCGCCGTCCGACCGTCCGGTAACCGTCCGGACCGAGCCAAAGTCGTCGACGGCGCGTATTGTTCCACGCGCGCCTCAGGGAGATGTCAGCAAATCGTAGGGTCGAAGCCTACTGGGGCCATGGGTAGTGTGAAAACGAAACTCGGGGCCTTGGAACGAAGGCAACGAAGGAACAGGAGTGAGTAAAAGTCTGACACTATCTCCCGCCCCGCCCAAGGGCGGGGGATGTCATAAGATGATTTCCCAAAAAAAAAGGGGTTAAGGGTTATTAGTTAAGTAGTATACAGTTTTGTCATTTTAATTTTTTATGTTTAATTAATTTGTTTATTATCTGACCCGGCGAACTTGAATGCCACCAATGAATGTATTGACCCAATGATGGAATAATTGAGACCAATGTATTTGACAGTTACTGTAATTATTTTTGATTATTTTAATATTTTTCAATTGTTATTACGTGAATCTTTTCGATATTTTAATAGTTATTCAGCTATTCGGGGCGGATACTTTGGATATGTAAATACAAAGCAAAGATTATTAAAATCGTTCCAGAATCTTGTTCTTGAGTTATAAATTGTGTAACTAACGACTTTGTTTTATGTATATGTATAGATGTATAATATGTTAGAGTATATTATGTTTTTTTTTTCTGTATGATGTAATTTGTTTTTGTTGGTGAAGTTGTAGTTGTGTTATGTGCTGATTAGGTTTATAGACTCTACTGGTCTAAAATAAATGAAGCACTTTTTAAAAATCAAGTCCCCTACTCTCTTGCTTGACCCAACTAGACCCGAGGACGAGTCAACATGTTCCACAAATATTAAGTAAGAAATCCTAATACGGGTATGTAGATAGGATCTTTCTCTCCGCATGAACAATTCCATAGTTTCAGGACAGGGAGTTGTTCTGTGTTTTACTTGGTAATGCGGAAAAAGGGATCGGGAAGGAGTTGTAATGTGAGCGAGTGACTCAATGTGACATACATGACAATTCAAGCAAAAAGGGTAGATGTGGGTGGATGTATCTGTGATTGAAATTGTGTGTATAGTGTATTCGATTTTTGCAACAGTGAGTCTACTCTTTTTTATGTCAAATCTTGTCAGTTAGAACCTTGTCTGGTTGTTTGGTACTAGACTAGGTACTCTCAAATAGGTCTACTGGGTTCCGTACATTAAAACGAAAAAACGGAACCCTTATAGGATCACTTTGTTCTGTCTGTCTGTCTGTCAAGATCCTTTATCTCAGAACCGCGCAGAGGTATCGAGTTGATATTAAAATCAAATATTCAAGTCTGCGGTCCCTTGATGCTGTAAAAAATCAAACTTCTAAGTTTACTAAAAAAAGATATGGTCGTTTATGTGCCAACAAACGTATGTTTCGACACTCTCAAGGAATTCCAAATTCATAGGGTAGTTCCCGTTGACCCAGAATCTTGAAATTTGGCACAAAGCAAGGTCTTATAGGACAGATATAGGAATAAATTTAAAAACAGTTAATTTGTTGTTACGTTACATAAGTTTTTTTTTTTTTTTGCGATTCGGACAAATCTTCGAAACTCCATTCGGGAATTGAACTGTTTACATAGATAGGTTTGTACGGAACCCTCAGGGCACGAGTGTTTTTTTAATTAGATTGAGGAACTACACTCTTTGAACGTAAAAATTTACTAAAAATTATCCTCCAATAAGTCTCTGATGAGGCTGAGGGTTATGATTAGGTATGACCAGGTAGGCATGACCTCACCAGGGACCAGGTAGGTCAGGATACCCTTTATAGCGGTCAATGCCGGCTGTATGGCTCGCTGCTCGAAAGCTTGAGGAAGTAATAATAATAATAATAATATTCCACAACTATCACACAACGCCGTCTAGTCTCAAGCTAAGCAGAGCTTGTGTTATGAGTACTAGACAACTGATAAACATACTTATATATTTCTAAATACATACATATTATAGATAAATTACACCCAGACACAGAACAAATGATCGTGCTCATCACACAAACATTTGTCCTGGGTGGGAATCGAACCCACGACCTCCGGCATAGCAGTCAGGGCCACTAACTACTAGACCAACAGGCCAGTCATGATGACGTCATGAAGTAGTGGTTGCACGAAGGCTGTGCTGACGTTCTTTGTCAAGGGTCACCAGGTTGAAGGTAGGCAGAACACAGAGATCCCGCAAACCTCCGTTGAAAAGGGAGGATCCACCGACTAGATGGGTGTTATGTCCGTTAAATGATTTCGGGCTGTTCTATATGTTCCAATCGCGCGGAGAACTTTAATTGCGCGATGCAGGATTAGTTCTTATGTGACACCATAGATGTCGCTACAACTTTTTCCCATTCCTGGACATGGTCTACTCGTGTACCAATTTACAAACAAATTCGTTTAACCATTTGTGCGTGAAGGAGTAACAAACACATTTATGTTGGTTTAGGATGTCGATCAGACCGAGAATCCCATCCCGACAACATTGTGTGGGTGATGAGTGGTTACGAGCAATAAACAAATTATTCTAAATCACGCAACTGTTTTATTATGATGTAGGCTTTATGTGTCTAATTTACGACAAGCCGAGAGACAGTTGTTCGCACAAGTCCAAAGATCAAGAGAGATCTTGGAGTCTTGGTCGCCTGTCCTATTTCCAGAGTCACTGCGAACGTAATGCCTAACTCTGTCAAAGCGTACAAGGGAGGGTGGTAATGTGGCCCCCTACTTTATTTTTGAGGCTTCATATAAAAAACACTAGGCTTATAAATCAAATAAATACGTTACAGTGTTCCTTACTTGGTTATATACTATGGTTATCTTTATGTAGAATGAATAAAATTTAATAACCATAGGATAATCTTTAAAATAACAAATACAACGTGATGTTTCGACTGCTTGATATAACTAACGAATGTAACACGATCTCGCGGATTTTGTAGGTTATATTCGATTGCTATCACAATAGCTCCACAGTCCATGCACGTTATACTAAATAGCGTATTTCTAAATTAATTAATTAATTAATATTTAAGGGGCCCAAGATAACTACAGGGCCCATATTACCACCTTCTCCTCTAAACGTCATACAACGCTTTGACTCGTTGTCAAGCTGACTTTCATACAAACTTTCGCCTATATTAGTGTGCTTTGAGGAAAATGATTTCTTGTCTTTCAACAAGTCGTTAGCTGTTTCCCTTTTTTAGTCCTAATAAAAACATTTAAGAATAACTGATGAGCCTCTGCCTGACATTCGAATCTTTACATTCTAAAGGTAAAAGCAAACAGGAAAAGTTACTTAACAGATACATTATTTATACAAAATGTTTGTTTATATCGGTACCTTTTCCTTCCCAAAGCCGAGATACCACTACAATATATTTTAAAACTTATTTCCGAAGTGGCAAGATTAAATTTCCTTTGCAGCATATTGATGCACTATTTACTCGTGATATTTTTCTTCAAAACGGATGAGCTATAAAATTAAATATGGATGATACCTACGCTTTTCTATAAATATTAGTTCCAATAAATTATTCTTTGAAGTCTTTACGGTTGAGGGAATAATTATGCTCGGTTTTAATTGGCCATCCTTTACTAACATTAGAATGTCTATAAACAATATTTTTTGGCCAAAGTGATGATTAAGAGGTTATTAGAGTAGGTATGGTTTATGGTTTGGCGTTCTGATCTTGATAGAGTATGGTTTACCGACTTTACCAGTGGCTTTGCCCATGTTACAGCAGAAATATGGGCTGGCCAAATGGGGCTTTGTCGGCCCATCTCTAACACAGTGCCAATATGGAGCCGGTATGGTGACGCTGCACAGGATATCCTGTGCAGCGTCACCTTATTTAATAATAATAAACACTTTTTTTCAGACTATGGTGTCCAATTTGTTAGTGACAATTTTGTTATGATTTTTTAGATTAGTGTTAGTATTACTTAAAACTACCCATAGCAAAACATGTAAAAAGTCAATCACTATTGCGCCATTCCATGACAAATGGCGAAACAATGACTGATGTAGCCTCAGTCCAGCTGACTAGCGATCATGCTAAGGATACTGTTGGCACTGCCCCGCACTCCAAAAAAATAATTATTTTTTTATTTTAATATTTTTTTTTAAATTATATACATATTTTAATTTTTCAAATTCATTCAGCTATTTGAGCGTGAAGGAATAAAAAAACGTACACTAAAACATAAACACCCCCTCCCCCCCCCCCCTTACAGCCCAGGCGCTCAATCTGCTGAACGCCCTGATTCTCTTTGCTCAAGAACCTAAATTCGAAATATTTTTTTATAGCAATAAAGAAATGATAAATTTTTGTATTTTGTTAGTTCATAAATTGTTGGTTTGTTGCTATACGCTTTGGTGCATACTGTAAGTATAGCAAGCAATTGATAAATAAATATATGCAAAGTTTCACTTTTATAATATTCATCACCATCATAATTTCAGCCGTAAGCCGTCTACTGTTGGACATAGACTTCTTCCAAGTATTGCCATATGACCAGTCCTGTATGTCTTCCAGCCATCGGATTCCCGCGGCTCTCATCAGATCATAGATCCACCTTGTGGGAGGCATATGGTCTTTTTATAATATTTATTAGTGTGATTTGATCGGGATGTTGGTAAAATTGATTTTACCAACTTTCTCTGCTCTTTCAAAAAGAGAAAAGATACTAGGATTCAATAAAAGCACTGTGATACCAAAATTCAAGGCAGTAGTGACCCATTATCAGTTCTATCCTACTATAAAGCAATGCTAATAGGAACAATTTGAAATTAACGCGCAGCATTTTGCCTCGCCTTTTCGAAGGACTGGAACAATTTTTCTGCTGCAGTCATCCCGTCCCATTATAATTTAGGTGTCTTAAGGCTAGAGTGAATAGGCTCCTAATAAACTAGTGCGCTTCACCATCTACGATTGCATTACTGCTTACCATCAGGTGGGATCGCAGTCGAACACTAGTTTATAAATATCAAATATAAAAAAAAAAACACGGGTAGACCATAGCCTGGCTTGAGTAATGGAATATTTTGTAACACGTCAGTTCGTTTTCGTGAATTCATTTTTGACGGGCAAAGCTGCAGACAAAGGTTAGCAGATAATAATAACACCTCAAGTACCGGGAAAGCTTTACGATAATTGCCGATAGCTGTATAATTTTCTTTTTTGTTGACGAAAAACGTACCTATTACAATTCTTTCATCATTATTCCGACTTTGTTTCTTTTTTTTTCGCCTTTTTTTAATAAACTTGTGTAATATACAACTTGGGTAAGTATGCATATATATTTGCAGTTACAGTTTTGATTTAATGTTTAGTTAATTTACTAGCAGTACACCGCACACTATAACCTATTTTAATTTAGGTTCTTACCAGTTAAACCAAAGGTTGTCTAGTAGATGGCCACTTAAGTTTGGCAGTTCTTCGATTAAACACCTGTTAGTAAATAATGAGATACTGACTGTAGATAAAACTATATCCAACTGACAGACTTTCTTTATGAACACAAACAGCTTTCAAGCCAGCTAATGTCGATGTAAACACATCACATTCCTCGCTCCTCTAATGGCACAGTTACTCAACTGTGGACATTTATTTTTGGACTAATGGTAGGTTAGTAATGGCGGCTTAATATCGATCGTTATTAGTCGCCGATACGCAATAGAAGCACGCTACAGAATAGATAGATAAGCACAGAAGGTTAACTCCAGAAAGACAGAACAGACAACTTACTCAACACAGTGACTGCTAACCATCCGGATGTTGACGTATTCTACTCTAGTGTGCAATTGTTTTTGGAAAAGTGCAGAGAATGTTTTGGTGGTTGATTGGAACTATTGTTGCCTATTTATTGTGGTTAATTGCTTCGTGAAGTATTTTTTCTTTCTTTTTGTTTGTTTTATATTAATTATGTTTTTTGTTCCTTTTTTATAATTTATTAATTTCGAATTTGTATTAAGTGATTTATGTATTTTTTGTGTTATATTTTATTTATTTTAAGAATTAATTAATGACTCTCTGCATGAGTTGGTTTCGACTGTTAATGCAGCGAGTAGGTGTTATAAAATATATAAATAAATAGATGGACAGACAGAAGTAACAGACATTAGTGAGAGATACATAGAACAGATTGGTAGACAAAATCGACAGATAGACAGAAATAATATACCGACAGAGACATTGGAGAATAACACACAGACAGAACCGGCAGATAGACAGAATCAACAGACGAACAGAAATGACATACAGGCAGAGATATTCAAAACAAACATAGAACCGACAGGCAGACAAGACGGTAGCCTGCACTGTTGATTCGGTCTTAAAGGAGTTGCAATGATTAGAAACAGTATACCAAACAAGTCCAAAATAAGTTTAAATTATACTCTATGCAATTCCACAAAAAACTTTTGAGTCACAAATGTTTATCTACAATCACAGTAAGTTTTAATTCACACTTACACTGGCATGATGTTCGTTTAATTTCGGAAACACGAAGATTAACTCTGTACCTTTGGCAAACTTCAACAAATGTCAGTACACATTATCATTCCCTCACTTTCTATACGTGAAGGGTGACTGTGTGTTTGTTGCAAGCAGTTGATCTTCTGCATCTATAGATTTATTGTGCACGCTATCTTTGTAGGAAAATAAATTCTTAAAAGGAAGGGAAGCGCTTAAAATATTGACTTGGTTTTATGGAGGTTTTTCGGTAAGGTCTATATTTTGTATGGCGTGCTTCTGAGCTATTAGAGGTCTTCTTTGCTTTGAGAAGTCGGTCGAAGACTAATTTTGGAGGTCACGAATGGATATTTCCGTTATAAATAGGTAAATGGTTGTTTTCTTGCAAAGCTGTTATTTCTTAGCGTAGTTTGCAATGGTTATGTTTTTTTTTAAACAATATTTCTTCGAAAAGACTATGAATTGTTGTCATTGTTTAAGAATAAATTCCTGTAGGTTGCGCCGGGTATATTAAATAGGAATTCAAAATTAGAATTAATTTACGATTATATCACGAAAATCATGGCGACCCTTGCGATAAACACAATTAGCCTAGGTAAATTTAAACACCATGTTTGCATAACCTTATAGGAGCTTAGCTACTAGATAACTACTGTATAATTTTCCATTAACAATATAGAAAAATGTAGGTAGGTAAAAGTAAGAAAATGAAGTAAATTTAGTATAAATTGAATGTTTAATAATTTATGTGTATTTACACAAAAGTAAATAATGTAATGTTTTTTACGAGCGCAAAGACACTAGTAGTACTAGTAGTAGAACCTAAATACCTAAGGGAAACATGTTTCTTCAGCAGACTCGTGAAGAGAAATTACAAAGGTAGACAATAGTGACCAAAGGGCTGGCTTTTACCTCGGTCAGAGATTAAGCATTGCCATACAACGTGTCAATGCCGCCAGTATTTTGGGCACACTTCCAGTCGACAGCGATGCGGAGGAATTTTTCGTCGCCATATTTTAGATAGGAGTTATTGTGTATATATTATGTAATTTTAATTAGTTAAGTGGTTTTATTGTTCTTGTTATATCGTATGTTCAAAATAAAAATAAAAACTTAAATCCCATAGACAATAGTGGATATGAGAACAAAAAAAAAACTTAAGTGCCCACTCCTTAAAAAAAGTTAATTAAAAGAAAAATTAAAGTACATGATGTTCCTAGTGGTTTCGCTCGCGTGATAGTGTAACATTTTGTACACTTACTCCCAGGATACAAGTATCCTATTTCCTATTCCATGACAAGGTCCACCTATGTACCAACCGTGTGGTTGGTACACACTCACAAAATTTCGCCTTTATAATATAACTAGCTTCTGCCAGCAGCTTTGTCCACGCGAAAGTTCTTCCGTACAAACTTTCAACCCGTAAAACGGGGGTGGAGTTACCCCCTGGTAAAACGGGGGTGGAGTTTTGTAAAATCCATTCTTAGCGGATGTCTACAGCCTATAAGATTCAAAGATTCAAAAGCATTTATTTCAAATAAACCATTTACAGGCACTTTTGAAATGTCAAGAAGTTAGTCAGTCAGAAAAAAAAATGATGCTAATTGCACATTCCAAAGCGTAGATCTCTATGGAGAAGAATGTGCAAGAAACTCCATGGACACTCTTTTCAATCATGTTTTGTAATTACAAATATCTCTGTTACATGTTTCTTGTCGTTATCATATTGTGAGAACAATGTAAATACAGTAAAAAATAAAACTAAATATAGATATTAAAATAGCAATTAAAATAGCAACTGGCAGCTAAGAGATGACCTGTCTCAACTGACAGCGCCCGTTCACGAACATGACGCGATAAGGAACCTAAACGCCAAATTTTAAATTTGTAGGTGTTATATTTTCTGAGATTTCATGATTGATCAGTGAGTAGAGGTATTACGCTTTTATATAATTATGTAGATACCCTTACCTTCGATTTATTTGTCAACTCGATTGCTTAATACACCAATATTTTCTAACCGATTTCTACACTTAACATTTCACGACCAACTATTGATTAGCCCTGTGTACCGACATACATAACTAGATACCAATTCTAGACACATAACTTTCAACTAGAACTACTTTGGTGGGTCCCAGCTGTGGACTAAACCCAATTTATTACAGTTTAACAATTTCAGCACACGTCTTCAATGCCAGCTGATTTCGTAAGTAGGTAATGTGTACGATCTAGATTGCGTTAGTGGAGGAGTAATTGGTTTCGAAGAGCTCGTTGATAAATATTGAATATCAGTTACATGGGTCGATTTTTTAGGTTAGGCCATGCTGGCTGAGGTTGGCCTATAGATGAACAATTTTTGGGCTTAAAAACGTTAGAATTGAAGTCGTAATATAACCTTAACTGTCGCAATCAATAATTGTGAAAGACTTGTCAAAATAATAATAATAATGCTTTATTGAGACTCCAAAATATCAGTTATGAGATTACAAAATATCTTAGGTGTATTTAAGATTGCTTTCGACACAGAATATAGAGCAACTGGCATCTTAGCTAAGTTACATAGTAACCTGTGTTAAAGATACCAGCCCCCATAGCCAAGTTACAATCGTATCGTTCACGCCAAACGCTTCGAGTAGGCCACGCCTCCAATGCCTTTGTTCGGACCACGTGACTGAGCGTTGAGATGACGTCAGAACAAAGGAATCGGAGGCGTGGCCTACTCGAAGCGTTCAGCGCGAACGATACGATTGCAACTTGGCTAAGGGGGCAGTTCCATTTACCACAGGGTTACATTTTGTAATATTAGATTTAATAGCATGATTTAAAATATTAATAAACAGGACATAATTGTTATTAATTTGATTTAAGTAGGTAATACAAATAATCATGAATTGAATAAATTAAAATGTAAGAAAATTAGAGATTTGTGATAATTAGCGTCGCATCCTCATCTCGCTCCTAAAAATATGATAACTGCCTCTCAGACCTGATCAATACATGTTTCAATCCCCTAAATATGTGTTAAGGACCTCTTTTTCCTAATAAAAGTTAAAAAAAACCTTCCAGTTATAATCAGTTTGGCATGAGGCCAAACAAATGCGTATTTTTAATAAAGCAATATACTGGATTAGTACCTAAGCATATTCTAAAAATTAATTTAACCCATAACACATTAATAATTGTTTATTTGATATGTAAATTTACAAAACTAAATGACTAAAAATATATAAATACCATTATATTAAGTTTAATAATTATAACAAAGATGCTAACAGCAATTATACAAAATATTTAAGCGACTTACATTGATGACTGGCCTGTTGGTCTAGTGGTTAGTGGCCCTGACTGCTATGCCGGAGGTCGTGGGTTCGATTCCCACCCAGGAAAAATGTTTGTGTGATGAACAACGATCATTTGTTCTGTGTCTGGGTGTCATTTATTTATATATGTATGTATTTAGAAATATATAAGTATGTTTATCAGTTGTCTAGTACCCATAACACAAGCTCTGCTTAGCTTGGGACTAGACGGCGTTGTGTGATAGTTGTGGAATATTATTATATTATTATAATTGATATTATAAAAAACTACGATTAAAACACAAATAAGTTAATAAATAAACTGACACATATTAAACAAATATTAAGAGAATAAATAATATCTGATAACACAAAAGGAGTGGAATTCCCTGCCGGAGTCTGTGTTCCCTGATAGCTTCAACCTAGGGGTCTTTAAATCAAGAGTGAATAGATTACTTCTAGGCAAGCGTAACGTGCTCCATCGTCGGCCACCTCATCGCTTACCCATCAATAATAATAATAAAAAAAAACAAAATATGTAAAATTTTCTGTAGTAAAAATAAAACAAGTGAAAATTTTAAATACTTATTTAAGTATTTAGTAAGGAAATTTATTAAAGAGCTCTTCATCTCTCCTACTATTTAAAATGTTACCACTTGTATATCATGTTTATTATGGATTGTTATAAAGATTTGAGTTTTTTTTTATACGTTACCCGACACTAGTGATTACTTCTGTATCGTGCATTCTCAAACATTTAAACTCACACACAAGACCCATACCCGGAATATCTATCTGGCGGCCCCAAGCATTTCGACCACAAACGACTCAATACTGAAATTACTAATAAAATGTTTGTGCTGAATGAGGGCAGCGGAAGCCGCAGCGGCAGCGCCGGCAGAACCCGCCGTACTTGGAATAAGTAATGTTGCAATGATGTTCTCCCACTGACCTCTACTATTTACCACTCTGGACTGGCGGTCGTCAAAGTGCTTTTCTGCCCGTTTGATATTTCCCATTTTGGCGCTGTCAGCCGTAGCGAGTGTTGGCGAGTGTCTACGGTACTAAAACTTATAATATCGCGCCACTTACAATAAACACATCGATTTCATTTATCCTAGGTTTTATATACTCTCTCTCTTTATTATATTCTTTATTGCACATAAAATACTTAATAAATTATTTAAAAAAACACGGAATTCAAACGAAATTAATTCAAAATGCAAAAATACTTCAGCAATACTACACAGCTACACAGCTTCAGCATACACACACACACATACATACACATATACACACAGCAGAACACACACACACATTCACACAACACATACACACACACACCACACAACATACACACACACACACACAGCACACTACATAGCTTCAGTAATATACTTATAATTTATTATACTTATAAAAAGTTTTTCTTTTTTTTTCAAACTACTGCTACTACTACTGCTAAAATACACTTCTCTGCAGCCATTTGCATTATAAGTCAAAATAAGTTCTATGGACGTTCGCAAGTGGTGCTTCAAATAAGCAAAGAAAATTAGCTGTCAAACATGTAGCGACATCTATGGCGTCACATAAGAACTATCCTGCATCGCGCAATTAAAGTTCTCCGCGCGATTAGAATATATAGAACAGCCCGAAATCATATATCGGGCAGTTGCCCACCAGACATAACACTCGTCTGGTCGGAGGATCCTCCCTTTTCAACGGAGGTTTGCGCGACTATCAGTTCCGCCTACCTCCAAAAACATGTAGAACAGCCTGTGAACACTAGGCCTACCACCTTCTACTACACCCAAGTCGTACTAACCTGGTCAACGTATCGTCACGTACCAGACGGCTATATTGTAATACCGTAGGTACAACTTTTAATGAAGTTACTTTTTAAAATATTGCCTTATTCTAGTCTACTTGGTACCTACTTAGCCGCGTCTAGTTCTAATGTCACTCTCGGGAAATGATAATAGAAAACACATTTTTTTCTAGTAAATTGAATCTTGTTACTAATGACCCTGACCTCGACTAGTATAATTATCGTGACCTTTCCAAAATTTCTTCTCATTTGTCAAGTGTAACCAAGCGTGAAGTTTTGTAATAAATCTAGCGAGAAAACTTGAACCTAGACAAATACATCGTCGCTAGAAAGGTCTTAAAGTATATGATTAAGTTATTTGAGCTTGATAAAGAAAAGCGTGGGTAGTCAACAAATATAACAACGTATTTGATTTGATTCAGCTGCTTTATGTCTCTGGGTAATATTTGTGTGTAGTCGACGAATGTAACGAGTGTTTGAATTAGTTCAGCTTTAAGAGAACGTGCTTGAGATCTTCTCGAATAGTAAGGTTGTGAGCTTGTTTTTCGTAGTAAAAAATCATCTAATGACTCCCCCGTTCTAGAGTGAATCGGGAGGACGTGTCCGACATTTACTGCTTAAAAATATTCCTTCAGTTGCCTTTTACATTCCAGGACTACGAGTATTCTTTTCAGAATTGGTGGCATGGCCCTAGCTGGCATTGGCTCTGCTGGATCCATACGGTTTGCTGACATCTCTTTGAGGCACGTGTTAGCGAGTCGTTTTCGGTCTCTGTGCTGCTTGCTCATGCTGTGCTTGCTCATCCTGAGCAGACGACGAGATACCCGCAACCGCATCACATTCCCTCTTGCTCCGAACTATGACCTGAACCAGAGCCTGGCGCGAGAGGTCGCCGCAACCTCATACCTCCACGAGGACACGGTGGTGCTCCACCCAAGCGGGGCACATTACCACCATGTCCTCCGGGCGACCGCACCGTTTTTAATTCCATACATACCTAGTCCTCTTGCTTTGCTTACGTTTATACATAAAAAATTGCGATTAAATAACCGATTTTTTTTTTATCTAATTTACTAACACTCTTCTTATTTATTTGCAATCTAATATTGACTAACCTCTTCACATAAAACCATTTAACGTGTCTTTTATCATTTAACTTCAGTTAACTTTTCTAGCCCAAAAATCTCAATACTTTCGTAGAAAATAGCACACAAACATTGTCAAATAACATCGTGACTATTTTGGAACCTTCACAAAAGCTCGATACATCAATAATTTCTCATCTCCACAGTAAAAAGGCAGTGGTTGGAATCAATTTCCTCTTTATATCCGACGCCGTCTTTGTGACGTGTTTAGACGTAAATTTTATATCAAACACTATTGAAAACGCGTATAAGGACTTTTTAAAGGAGATAGGATAGTTATCGAGTTATGTTTAGAAGAAATTAGAGTGCTGAGACCGAGAAGAATTAGTCCTCAAAGTGTTTCAATGATCTTGAGGGCTTTTCCGGTAGAGTCACTCATACTAGAAGGCTCTTGTTAGTGTTTTTGGACGGTGCATCACTCTCCGTCGTTGAGACTGATTTTGCTTTGCCTCCGGTACGTTTCTGCAAATCAGTCATGACGGTGAAGCAACAAAAAAAAACTGTGATCAACAAACAACATGAGTACGAATCACAATGACAAAATATCCACCGGTACCTACCTGACTGCCGCCATGGAGCTTCTCCGAAAAGAGAACTAGAAGCTTCGGTTAGACCTGGCTGCACAACATGGAGGCGTCAGAGCCCGCAAGGTCGGCTCCAGCGAAGCAGTAAGGGGAAATCTGCTACGGCATAATTTTACAAGAGACGAGGCCCTCCGCCTCTTTTGCGCACTCTTGCTGCCGACGCCGAATTGCAAGCAGCCAGAAATCAGGAGTAACATCAGTTGCACAAGGCGGAAAGCGTTGCGGTTAGGCTTCGTGTCCCGAAGTCCGCAGTTGTAGTCATCACGCTGTAGCAGGAAGCAGAAAAGAAGGGTGTGTTCTATCGCGAAGTGCTAGCCAAAGCAAAAGAGTCGGTAATTCTTGACAATATTTCGACAAAAATTCGTATTTAAATTTGAGGATACAATAATTAATTTCCTCTTAAGGGAAATTAAGTGAACGGTTTTTTATTTCTTGTTACCCAAACGTTCTTGTGAGCAATCGTTATAGTAAATTTGAGTTTAAAAATAATGATGAAATTAGTGATGATTTTATGCTATAGCAAAGGTAGTCGTCCTCTGTTGCACATAGGCCTCCCCCAAGTGTCACCATTACGACCGTTCGTGTGCGTCTCGCATCCATCGGATTCCCGTGACCCTCACCAAGTCATCGGTCCATATTGTGGGAGGTCTTCCAACGCTGCGTCTTCCAAACTGTGGTTGCCACCCCAGAACCTTTCAGCCCCATCGACCATTTGTTCTGCGAGCAATGTGCTCTGCCCACTGCCATTTAAGTTTGGCAATTTTTTGGGCTATGTCAGCAATTCATCATTCACTAGAATATATTTTGATAAAAAAACACCCATCAACCTAATGTTGCGTCATCTGTTTTCCTCAACTATATTTAGAACTAAAAAACACAACTCCAGCTTCCTATGAACCGAGCTGTATTGTTTCTATGTACAAGATTTACTGGTAACTGTTATCGCTTGAATGATTCAACAAAGACGAGCACTTCCAAACACCTCCGAGAAGTCCCGAGTATCCTCAAGCACCTCGAAGCCCCTCTGAGCACCTTTGCGTAAACTGGCGTTCATTCGGGCGTTAAGGTTTCAAGTGGTAACGGGTATCTGAAACTACAGTTCGTGTTCTACGAAATGCTAACATAGTTTGTAAATATCGATGTATTTACAAACTATGTTACCATTTCGTTTCGGTTAGTGTGCACGAGAAAAGCTGAAGAATTTCCCGATATAGTGTTTCCTTCCTCCAGCTTCGTAATCTACTTTTTTTATTGTTTTCTTGACAGGTTAACGTTTAACTATTGTCTCTCCTGATGGTAAGTGATAATGTGGTCGATGATGGAGCACGCTTCGCTTGTGTGTGAAGTGACCTATTAACTCTTGACTTAAAAACTCCTAGGTTTTGCTAGCTAATAGCTAAGCTGGCTATTAGTAGTAACCACTCAATTCACTTCTGAGTAAATAAGTAAAGACCCCTAGGTTGTACTATCAGGAAACATATACTCCGGTAGAGAATTCCACTCAAAACATTTAGTGCGTGGGATATCCAAAATGTACCGGTAGCACATCGCCGTATGTCTGTTGGTTCAATGATGGAACGGGCAAGAAATTCTGTCGAACACCCCCAAAATGCAATCGCTAGAAATTCGACAAGCTAACAATTCGGCATCGAGGCTCAACTCTTGACTTTAAAGCTTTGACTCGACGAGTGCATTCAAAGATTCAAAGCATTTTATTTCAAATAAACCATTTATTCAAACAAGTCCAATAGTAACCTAAAATCCATAAATAGCTCCATGATACCCACATTTACAAACTTTGAAAAAAATGCTTCTGCATTATAAAATACTAATATTATTTTTAAATCTCAATAAATTACAAAAAAATCAAACTAATCAATTTGTACACCCTAGTGATAGTTGCGCCGGACCAGCGTTGAGCCAAGAATTTTTATCTTGAATAAAAAACCTCCAACTTATTTATTTATTTATAATAAGCACACCAACAGCACAGCCAATTACAATTCAAATAAACTTACATCTATAATTGGCATTTCATTAACCATGCAAATAAGAAAGAAAGAAAAGAAAGAAAGAAAAAACGTTTATTCGTACCTCACACATACAGTAAAATTAAAAAAAAACCAGTAGAATACATTAGAATTAAATATAGTAGAATTAAGTACTTATAAAAAAAAAAAAAACTGTATGATCTGTGCAAGGTCAAAAAGGCACCTAACTCAGCATATGCTGCGATATTTAAAACGATAAATAACGCAGCGCTGGTATTCTGTTAGGGCCCTCGGTGATGCCACGGTCACACTCACGGAGGTTAAATAAAACTATAATTACAGGTATGCATGACATTTACCAAATAAACATTACAGACAAACACAGAATAAAAAGTGTGTCTAGAATACCTAAATCTAGAACACTACAAAGACAAAACATACAAAGACGTACATTATTCGCACTGTTAATATAGGCAGCGTCTGTATGAAGCGACACTCATGGAGAAGACTTTATATACGCTTATGCATTACTTAAAAACTTCAACAGGTTTATTATATGTATAGATTACCGATGATTCCATACTAAGTAGCCAGTTTAAGTTACTGTTAAACTCACTGTAATAAATGAAGTCAAATACCCGAATTAACAAATGAATTTTACATTAAAACCTTATTTTCGGTTGGCATAATGATATGACCGTACCACTTCAAACACCGATTACCATTTGTCAGAACTCAAAATGGCATTTGAATTAAGCGGCATTATTAGAACAATTATCACAACCCGTGTCAAGTGTTATAATATGTATGTGGTGTGACGTCACGTGTCAGGACCGAATGGACGATAAGGCTGTATTGTAGACGAAGGTTGTGTATATAAAGTATGGTTGAGGTCGGTCCAGCTTGAGTTATCTTTGGCTCCCTTATATAAATAAGCGCGACGTAAACTTATGACATATTAATGCTTCAAAATTCACACTAATAATTTTAAGGCGAAAGTTTGTGAGTGTAAGTATATTGTATGTTTGTTACTCCTTCACGCAAAAACTACTGACAGGATTTGAATGAAATTTGACACACGGCTAGATCATATCCTGTATCAGCATATATAATACTTTTGTAGTACAGGGAATATGTTCTCTTGGGATAATTTTTTCTACTTTCGCGCAGGCTGTCGTCGTAAAAGTTTTATTTATAACCAAGCTTTTTTTTCTGTAGCTACGCTTTTATGGTGTGTCCGGGGAAAACATAGTTTATGTATAAAACCTTTCTATAAATAAAATTTACTGAAATTTAGAAAATATTATAACTGATCGCAAGAAAAAAAAAAACAAGTCACTTTTCAAGCAGTTTGATTTAGTTTGTGGCATTTATTTTCATGAATCACAGATCTGCTTTATTTCTTTGAGTATTTTTTTAATATTTTATTTTTATTTTCTAAATTTATTTAGGTGATGTATATTTTTGGAATCATCTTCTTGAGCCCTTTACTTTGATACCCCACATTATGTCATAAAAAAACTCTAACCAACTTTGTCTTTAATAATAAATAAAAAAGTATCTAAGGGGCCTCTACGGGTTGGCTTTGGGCTTCTATACGCCTGCCAAAAGTTTAGGACCCCAGAGACTTGTTGAGAGATACAAAAAAAATATTACAAAAGAAACCTAAAAATAATACCTTTTCAATGATATCCTACCTAACATAGCTCATCAAATTATTTTTTCGCAATATGACGTCTGGTTGTCGCCATATTAGATTTTGATTACTATCATGTCTTTATAGACAGTCACAAGATTAAGACAAATTGATTAACGTAAGAATGATTCAAATAGGCCCACGTGTTTAGTCTCTAAACAGATATTCAATTTAAAATGTAATAATAATTTAGTTTAATCTCCAACCTGCGATATGCTGACGATACCACTTTGTTCGCCACCAGTACCCAGCACATGGAACAACTTCTCGCCAAGATGGAACGGGTTAGCCTTGAGTTTGGACTTAAGATAAACCGGAATAAAACGAAAGTGATGATTGTCGACCGCATGAATAACAATTCTCCAGAAATTACACAAATTGCTAATTGTGATGTGGTGCAATCATACATTTATCTGGGGGCCTTAATTACGAACAACGGTGGATGTATCGATGAAGTGAAGAGGCGTATGGCAATTTCCAGGTCTGCGATGGACAAGTTGAGGAAAATATGGAGGAATCGCAACATATATAGAGCCACAAAAATCCGGCTAGTTCGGGCACTTGTATTCCCCATATTCTTGTACGCCGCAGAAACGTGGACCTTACGGGAAATAGAGAAGAAGAAGATAGACGCCCTAGAGATGTGGTGCTGGAGGAGAATGCTCGGAGTATCGTGGACTGAATTCCGTACCAACGAGTCTATACTTCGGGAACTCGGCATCAAGCAGCGTTTATCGTCTTTGGTACAGTCTCGTATTCTCACCTTTTTTGGTCACGTATGCCGCAGAGGGGAAGTGGCTATTGAGCGACTTGTGGTTCAGGGAAAGGTTGAGGGTACCAGGCCACGAGGAAGGTCGCCTATGAGGTGGACTGACCAGATTAAAGCGGCAGTAAGTGGCTCATCATCACTGCACGAATGCACGAGGAAGGCGGCCATCAGAGAGGAGTGGCGACGTGTTGTGAAGCTTGCCACCAACACCTGAAGTGATGACCACGACCACTCTGTCAAGAGTGATATCGACAAGGAAGAAGAAGAATAATTTAGACTGACTAAATACACGTCGAATGTGTCAAAACATCAGTACAGCTGTGCTACTAACGATAACACTAAGGCCTCGTTTACGGAGACGCGGGGCGGCGCGTTTATATAGAAGCGTTTATGGAGAAGCGATTTTCACGCGTTTGTTTGGCATGCCCGCAGATGGTACAGCCGCGTCGTACGTGACGGTTGAAGAAACGGCGGCGCACGCAGCATTTTGGCTAGCTATTCTTGCAATTTTCCGTTCACCGCAAAAGTGCGCGTCTTACGAAGATACGACGCGCCACTGCATGCCTCGCTTCTCTGTAAATAGTAAAAACGCCCGACGCGCCGCGAGACGCCACGCTGCACGCGAAGCACGACGCCCCGCGTCTCAGTAAACGAGCACTTACACACTAAGACCCTAAAACCAACCTCAGGTAATTCCGACCGCGTTTGATTCACAGTTTCCTCAACACACCAGTTCTACATCAAACTAATACGCTCTTTATTGCCCAGTCGGCCATTCGTTTGCAACTCTAACAAATTGCGAGCAAACAGATATTTATGGATGGGTCGGGCTTCCCCTGAATTCATGGGGATGGGAGATATTAGGTGAGTTTCTTAATCTTGGAGGGTTTGCTTGTTTTAACTATAGATAAAATCGTCTAAAATAAAAAGGTGTGTATGTCACAGCCGTATTGTTTAACACGTCGTTTTATGTATTGGCGCGCTGGTTTGAAAAACGTGGTCATTACATAATGCAGCTAATTTACGTTCAACCGTTTCGTTGGATTTCAGAACGGCTAAAATACGCATTGAATGCGTATATCGCGTTTGTCAAAGCGGCTTAATATCATGTAGCCCAAATACAAAACGGCGCAACTTTGTTATACAGCTCGGAAGATTTAGTTCCAATAATCACCACAAGTAGCGCTGTATTAAAACAAAAATGGCGAATGGCATCACAATCGACAACGGTGTCACAACAAAGTGAAAAAATTATTGGTCCTTCAAAGAGTAACCATGGAGTTTCTTGCCGGTTCTTCTCCAAAGGAAACGACCTGGAAACGACGAAGAATTTTTAACCATGCACTAGCTTCTGATGTGAAATAAAAATATTTAATTTTGTATTTAAATCACTTAGTCCTTACCAACCTATGTACCTAAGGACAAGAAAAAATGTTTTTTAACATAACTTCACGCTGCTTCAAAAAAAGTCCAGATTGAAATTCCCTTCCCATTACAATTTGCCCATCCCTGGACTAGAAACTAAAGCCTTAAGCTTGGCAGTACAAATTCTCTTTCTTTTTTTACAAAAGAAAGAAACTTTAAAAATATTCGTCCTTCGAGTCCTCAAAACCTTATATACATAAGGACAAAAATATTGACCCACCTGGAAAATTCCTTTATACAGACAAGGTTCTAACGCTCATTTAATTCACTTCCCCGATAGCTAAACAAAGCTCTAGATCAAAGTAATGCCGTTTTTATTGCGTACGCAGCAATTTGTTTAGCCGCTACTAACAGATTGCTTGCAAACCAATATTTATGGAAGGGTCGTGCGTCGCGCCACCTCTGTCGGTTTGTATACTGGTTCATTCTGGTTCTAACTTGTTTTAGTGCGTGATTATTGGTTTCTGGACTTTCTTTTGTGTTTATAAATTAACTGTTACAATAAAAACAACATCGTGGGGGTTTAATACACTGAATTCTTAATCACCAGTGGCCAATCTCTTACTTCATGTTAAAGAAGGATAGGTACTTACGAAGAATTAAAAAGCAAAACTTGTCAAGTGCTAGTTTAAGTCGCATTAGCACTATAGATTCGTCACGACTTTCATTATTTATTGTTGTAGTGACAATAAATAAATAAATGGAATATAACAATAATAATATTCCACAACTTTGACACAGAACCGTCCTGTCCCATACTAAACAGAGCTTGTGCTATGAGTATATACTTCTAAATACATAATATTATAGGTACATTACACCCAGACACAGAACTTTTCCAAGTTCTAAGAAAATTTCAACTGTCTACCTATTGCGGTTAATTAGATGGAAAGTCGTACCTATTTTTTTCAATTGATGTAAACTTTTGTTTGACTGCAATCCCACCTGATAGCAAGCAGTGATGCAATCGTTGATGGTGAATCGCACTAGATTATTATAAGCCTATTCCCTGTTGCCTTGAAGATGTAGTTAACAAATCTATTACAAGATAATGCTAGGTGCAGCTGGTTATTTTTTATTTATTAAATGCTTTATGCACACAAAAGTACAGAGGCGGACTTAATGCCTTAGGCATTTTCTACCAGTCAACCTCTGGGTGATGCAGAGAAAAATAGTAGTAGGTGCAATAAACGAGAGAGAGAAGACGAATACGAGAATAGATATAAGTACTAATAAACCATATATTTAAAATACAATTATACAATACATACTCAAATTACCTAACTAATATAGTCAAACATTTTGTCCACATCGATGATTGGAAAAAATTAACGCTGTGATGATACTAGTGCCAATTCTTACGAATACCAAAAATGAAAAATAATAATATATAATAATGTCCCCTAGGGACATCAAAATCAGCTGCTCAGTACATTTATGTTTGCCTAATGTACTGAACAGCTGATATTTTTTTCGCGATTTCGGGTTTGCTCCCATAATAAAAATTGTTTGTAATCATGAGCACAATCACTTGTTTAAGTATCGTACACTAATTACTAGTCACCCTATTTATACAAATGAATAAATGAAATATATAATAACAATATAATATCGAAAACCTATAATTTTAGTTACTAGCAACGGACTTATATGCATATAAATAAATGCATGTAAGTCGGTGCATATTCATAAGAACTATATATGCAAGTAGTTTCCAATACCAGAGATTTCTAGGAAGAAAACCTTGTTTACTCGAGCTCGCCACGGAAAGCACAGTCATTTTGCATGGAAATACAGAATAAATGCAAATACTTGGTACAGGGAGCTGGGTAGTTTCGTATGCACTGATGTGTAATCGCTCCAGCGAAGCGACAAAAGGAAATGTTTTTATTAAATTCTTTTATGTTTTGGTTTCTTATGCAATTCGATTGTGCCTAATCTAAATATGTTTTTTTTTCTCCTCCCGTTATGAATGGAGTGAGCGGTCAGACTTTTTCTGACTAATACCGAACTGTGTCCTTTCAGTTGCCACAGTTAATCATTAAAACGAACATGATGCCCTGGCAGGAAATATAAATAAATATGGAAGTATACGGTCGTTGTGGCGACGCTTGGGGGAGGCCTATGTCCAACAGTGGAAGTCTTTCGGCTGAAATGATGATGATGATAATGGAAGTATTATTTTAAAGTCAGCTAAACTTTTTAGTAAAATGTAATTTCTGGAAATACTGATATGATCCCTCAGCTACAGTTCTACCTACTAAATGGCATTGGTATATTTTAATCTTTAAGAATTTACGATGCAGAGGTGGGCTAGGGCACTAGAGCAAATTCGCTGGTCAGTTTGTGCGCTAGTTTAGTTTATTACAATTGTTGTGGTTTGAGATGGAATTATTCGAAATAGTAACCGCAGATCTGGGACACATAGAGCAATTAAAGGAACTTGGGAGATTTTTAGTCTGTAAAAGTCTGACTTCAGAGCGAGAAGAGTTATTCGATCATTTACCCCAAAAAAAAACCCTTTTACAAAACACTTTCACCCGCATTAAGAAATAATCACATCGCATTTACCAAAGTAAATACGGCCCTTGTCTTTACTTAGATCGGTAACGATTTGCAAACAAATACTGAATAAAATAAATACCACTATTCGCGGTACACTACTCGATAAAGCATTATAGCATAATCAGCCTTTTAATGTTTCCTCTGCTAGGACTCAGGCCTCCTCTCTAGGAGAGGGAATGGGCCGTAATCCACCACGCGGGCCCAGTGCGGGTTGGTGAATGTAGCATGTCTTCGAATTTTTGGTTCTAGGACAAGTCGGTTTCCTCACGATGTTTTCCTTCACCGTTTTGAGAGCAGTGGTGATAAAATAAATTACAGAAAGAAAGCGCCTGGCTGGGTTTGAACACGTGACTACTCCCTCTCACTCGTACTCGTAAGTCGGAGCCGTTATCACTCGCCCACCAATGCTCAAATGCTCGATAAAGCATTATGGTGCACTTATCTGGGATTTTCGTAACCGTGGAACTTCAATACAGCATACTTTACAGTATGGGGAGATAAACAGAAACTATCTGTATACTTTACTGGCTGTAAGTATAGTGTGATGTAATATGATTATGATGATGACTAAAAACTGTCAAAACATTTCAAATATAATGTCAAAAATATAATAGATGTTGACAAATGTCAAATGTTTAAAAACAAGTTTGGGTCATCTGCGAAAACAACAGGTTTTTCATTCTGCTGGGTTTTGTTCATGAACTTGAAGAAGTCATTTGTAAAGATAATTTAAAGTGTAGGTCCTAAAATTGACCCTTTGGGCACACCACATGACATCTTATGCTATTCGTCAATATGTAAAAAATAACTACTGTTTGTGTGTCTAAAACCACAGGAAAATTGCTGATTTTCTACGACAATAAGCACCAATAGGAATATATTGCAATTAGTGGAATCGTTCGACTGGTTAAATTAATTAAACGACTTTGGTGGTAATCAATTTAATCGAATGCCACCTGAATTAATATATGTATTATTTGACCTAACTAATAACCTGATTTAGCCAATATTGCGGAATACTAATAATGCCAAAAGGGTGGACATTATTGAAAGTCAACAATAGTTCTAGTCCAAACCAGGTGAATATATAACCATGCCATGACTTGCCTATGCCATTACTCAAATAAATGGTTGTCGGCTTCTGGTAAATAAATTTCGAAATAAATATATTATCATCTGTCCTACTTTTATTGTCGGTATTAAATGTGTATACAATAAAGAATAAAGATAAAGACAAATAAATATTCTTACAAGTCGAGCTTTTCTCATATAAATCCACTGGGTAATGTCTGTATTATTGTAATGTATTTGGCTCGTCTACGCATCATCACTCCGTACTTCCGTCTGACGTATCTCCCGTTTGTCAACTGACTATATCATAATGTATTGTCATCTGTGGGCCACAGACTATGCGCTAAAGGCAAATAATATTATAACTACTTACACTACACGAATTTGTGCAGTAGAAACGATAGGTATGGAAAAGTTTGGGCGTTCAGAAAAAACCTACACGACCATTTTGCAAATTCAGTACCGCAATCGACTTTTCGGGAACACAAATGGGTACATACTCGTATCAATTAGTTGAGGAACCCTATTTTCCGACCCATCGGATTCGTGTGCCCGTCAGGATGGAGGATTTAAAACACGGTACAGATTGGTTTCGCTGCGAGCACTGACTAATTCTACATCTGTTATTGAAGAGGGTTGGTTGAACATTTCAGGAACTAAATTGGTTTCGTTTTTTTAAACTTGACTTTTAAATCCTGGTTTATTATTGTAATCCACCCGGGAGATGTCAGCAAATCGTAGGCCCAGCAAGGTCGAAGCCTACTGGGGCCACGGGTAGTGTGAAAGCGAAGCCCGGGGTCCCGGGACGAAGGCAAAGAAGGAACAGGAGTGAGTTTTTGTCAGTAAAAGTCTGACAAAAACCCGGGAGATAGCTCCCGTTCCGCCCAAGAGCGGTATTTGTCATTAGATGATTTTCCCACTTAAAAAAAGAAACCCTGGAAACCCTATTTTTCTACGAAAAATGTATCAGATATATTGAGGAAAGAGTAATGGAGTCGAAAGGTTCTGAAGGGCGTATCAGAAAGTGGATGGCACAAAGTGCATCGACGAACTGATCACAGCAATCCACAGGATGCGAGAAACATAAAATCGGATAGGTCTATGTGGCAATGTTTTGGTAGAGGCAATGTTTCTTTTCTAGCAGTTGCACGTCTTTTGCTTAAAATGATAACGATGATATATGTTAAAATACCAGTGTCAGAACCCCTCACCATGCTTATAAATTCGCATGCCTCTCCATGCTTCAATAGACTATACTACTAGCTTATTCCATCCTACTGCTGGGCAATGGGTTCCCCTAAATCCAATAAGGAATTCATTTTCCGCGAATCCTTGGCGCCTTCACGGTACGCGTCGTCCTCCAGGTCGTCTTGCTACCTCTTACTAGATCGGCCTTGGTAGCGTCATTCATTTTCTGGCACCTATTAAGTGGAACCAATGGCGAGTACCAAAGGCCGTGCGGAAGTTTTGATTTTATTAAATTTTAATGTACCTATTTGATTTTATTTATTTTGTTTATTTTTAAATGATTTGACTTGAATTTAATTGATTTCACTTAAGTATTTATTATTTTTATTTAATGAAACTATTATATCTACATAATTATGTACATAAAAAACTTAAATATTAACTAAACTATTTATACTATTTCTTGATTTTATTTTATTTGATTTATTTCATTTCTTTACAATTTCACCATCATCTTCCTGCCCTTATCCCGTGTTATTTGGGGTCGGCGCAACACATTTTCTTCTTCCATTCTGCCCTGTCACTCGTCATACTATCACTAACTTTCTTGTCTTTCATATCAGTCTTCACACAATCCATCCATCTTTTCTTTGGTCTCCCTCTCCCTCTCCATCCATCCACAAGTAAACTCATAACTCTTTTAGTAACATGCGTTTCATCCCTCCTCTTCACATGACCATACCAAGACAAACGATTCCCTTTCAACTTTTCAGCCACTGGCGCCAATTCCAAATTTCTTTACAATTTCATTTCTTTTCTTTACAATTTCATTTCTGTAAATTGTTTTTGATTTAATATGAACTGATTTATTGTAATTTATTTTTTATGTGTTTTAAATCATCATATATATGGTATTTTATTTGGAAATGGCAATGGGCGTACTTTATCTGAAATGAAAATTATTATTATTATAATACTGCACGCCTCCAAGTGCTTGTCGCCACTGAGCCTCATTCCAAACATATTCGAGCAAAACATAGTGAACCTCCACGACATTACAAAGTTAATCTCTCTGTCTATCAATCTGTACACGTATTTAATATAATAATATTTAAAATATATTCGACAACTACACACAACGTCGTTTAGTCCCAAGCTAAGCAGAGCTTGTTTTATGAGTACTAGACAAAAGACTATATGCATATTATGGATTAATTACACCCAGATACAGAACAAATGATCGTGCTCATCACACAAAAATTTGTCATGGGTGGGAATCGAACCAACCACCTTCGGTATAGCAGTCAAGGCCTCTAACCACTAGATCAACAGCCAGTCGATTTACAGCTAAACTACCCATTTTGATTGCGTTGGCACAGCTAGTCTATGAATATTAATGCAAGCATTGTCACGGACCAGCGGAAATCTGTATTCAGTTGCACTCAGACTGATTAAAATTAATGTTTTTTATATGCATTTACTATTAAAAACTTTACAATTGACTCATGAATATTTATTTGTTTTTTCCAGATAATCGTGAGAGACAACAGGATAAAACTATGTAAGTCGGAGATTGTTTTTATTTTTTTTGATTTTGTAAAACTTTTCTAGATCCTACTAAGGCTTTAATAACAGTAGTATTTGATGGTAAAAAGAGCAGTATAGTAATCTTTTTTGCGAGGTTGTCTGATAATATCTCTATTTGATTACAACATATTTTTTATTTATGGGACTATAAACAGCTACAATATACATATTTCACAATAAAAAAAACGGTACAAACGACCAAAGGTACAAGATTACCGGCAGTAAATGCCGCTAGGCAAACAAATATAAATAATTATAGCGTACAAAATCATTATTATAATAACGTGTTAAAAATAAAACTACTAAAAATATTAAGACAAAAAAAAAAAACATAAAAAGGTTATTAAACAACACAATTATTAGGCTGCGTGGATAGCATTTTGTGTACATCATATATTTACATTTAGAGCACATAAAGCATCAATATTTATGAAATTACTATTACAATATCTTTTTTATTGCTTTCAGGCAAGTGTTTATAGATAAATAAACGAGCATAATTATGCTTTTATAATATATTTATATTATAAAAGTATAATTATGCTCGTTTGGAATACTAATAGTGGCCCAAGAACGCAAAAAACAACTGCATACAGGTGGGTTTTAGTCAGTAAAAGTCTGACACGCCCTATCGTCTTCATTCCATTCTAAAGCGCCAAAAGCACTTCGATGATTACTACTAACGCAAAAAAAAAAAAACTATAACACACAGAATTCTAAATTTAATTTTTAAAGTCCATAATAACAAATCTTCTGCACCAATAACAGAGGTCAAAATACCAATCCTAACGCTTAAAAAACAGTGGTCACATCTCCTTGTTTTCAATCTATTATATTCACTGCAGGTCAAACACACATCTCTACTATCCTAGTGATGTGAAAGTAAACCAACTCAAGTCCCGTTCGAACACGTGCAGTTCAATTCCCTACGTGCCTGTCAAATGCAATTGTTACAAAAACTGTTTCGGTACACGGAGCACGGTACGGAAAGTTTTTCTACAGGAGTTTTGGAAAGCAAAATAAGCCGTTCTTTTTTTGTATTGGTAGTTAAATAAATCCGTGCTAGGTTTTTGGTTCGTGATTTAGAAGAGCACGCAGCGGAAACAATGTTCTGTTCAGTTACTAATAAATCACTTAAAGTAATTTTTTGGTATGTACAGTTCTATACAAACTTTAACGTAGTGTCCTACGTAGGTGAATTGACGCGACGGTGAACGCGAAGCGATGCGGCACGAATGGAAAAACAATTGATATTCTATTGCAGTGGCTTACGTGTCTAACCATACGTGGGTGCAGTGCAGTGATGATCGAAGCGATGCGGTCGGCCAATAAAGGCAAGCCGGAGATGAAGAACAAGAATTCTCCCGGGAGATCGGGCCCGTGGGGTTACTAATGCCCAACAGTTCGCCACAAAATCGCCCTGCGAATTATATCTCTCTTTTTCTGGCCACAGCTGGTTACGGCAAAGCAGACGCTACCGATACAGACCTAGAGTTTTTTGGAGCACGCAAGCCCCACCACGACGTTAACGTATACGGCGATGGAGTCATTATTATTATTTTATGTTTGTTACCTCAGAACTCCGTCGTTTATGGACCGATTTGCAAATGTTTAGGATATACTTTCAGATTGATGATTCCTATTTCATCAGGATTTTTTTTAAATCCGGATCTGATGCTGGGATCCATGAGGAATCGAGAAAACTCCTCAAATATTTATTTATTAAAACTCTATGCATTATCTACCAGTCACCCAAGGGTAGTGAAGAGAAAACATGGTAGGTGCATAAAAAAAAAGAAAAGAATAATAGGAAAACAAGAGATCAAATGTATATATAAAATAAACATACCTATATATTTAATATAATATAAACCTACATATATATATATATATATATATTATTTATATAAGGAAAAATTAAAGCATTTTTGAGACTACTCCGCTATTTGTGTAGAAAATAAAGCCGCAACTTCCGCTTAAATGCATATTGACTGGTGGCCGTCCTGATGTCAAGAGGAAGCGCATTCCACAGAAGTATGGACTGTAATATTCTAGGCAACTATATAGTGAAATGACAACTATATAGTGTTAGGTATATTTTCATCAAGAACTTAAGTATTTACACTCTAAAAGTAACATTTGATGAAGTAGATCTGATGAAGAAGACCAGAAATGGCCAACGGAACTTCACTTTCACATAGATATCACGATAAAGATAGTTAAGTAACTATGACGATACAAATAAATAAATGATTCTAAATAGTTATGTTGAAATCGGTATCATCGAAGTGATCTGATGGTGGTGCCGGAAGGTAGGCATTGGAACTCCGTAATTAATCAATGTATCCTAGCCTTGTTTGGGCTTATTAGAATTGTCATGAGATGAAATTTGGCTATAAGGTAATATCGAACTGACCTGATGGTGGAGCTGGGAGGTGGATGGGAACTTTATAATAAAATAATGTATTCTAGCAGTATTTGGGTTAATTAGAATTGCCACGAGAAATAGGTACTCTGGCTATAAGTGTATCACAAGCAGTCAAGCGCGAACCTACTAAGAACAAAAAAAAAACAATTAAAAAGTGTGATATAAATTATTACAAAAAAAAACCGACCTCACTACAAAAATCAAAAAACTAAAACGATCAAAATATTTTTAATTTCAGAAGTCGGTGTTTCTGGTATTATTTAACACCGACATCCGAAATTTTTCAGTACCGGGTGCTAAACAAATTGCACCTACAATACTAAAAGCGAATCAGCATCTTCCTGCCCTGGTCCCGTTTTATTTGGAGTCACGCTATCACTAACTCCCTTTTCTTTCACATCACTTCTCACACAATCCATCTTTCTTTTCTTTGGCCTCCCTTTCCCTCTCCGTCCATCCATTCCTCGTCTTCACATGGCCTTATCAACTTTAACTTTTCAGTCACACCTTACATCCATCTCAACTCTCTACTATAATGCGTACTAGAAGCGCGATCAATAATAATACACGTGTTCATGCTTCTTCGTATTCTAATAATAGACATCCAAAAACAGTTGTAATAATAACTGTCGTTGAAATAATATTGTTACCAACAATATGCTTAACATTAAACCCTCATCAAAGTTAACAGCATTATGTTATAGTTAACAGCGTTATGCTATCAGGCGTCAGAACTAACTGGATTACAAAGTGTGCGGTTAATCCAATCTTAGTTGAACTTAGTTTCGGTGTTAGACGCACGATTAGAATGGCGCATTGTTTGAGAAGATCAGGTGTTAGCGCGAATATACGTATCGGAAAGATAGTTTGATTTACCTTTAATATAGAACTGCCTTGTTGATCTCGTGGTCAGGCAAAAAGCGCTTTAGAGTTTTTTCTATTAATCCCTCGTGTCTAAGGCTATTATTATTACGTAATTGCGCGTTTTTACGTAAAATCACCAAGTAAAAAACTGGGCAAGTGCGAGTTGGACACGCGCCCTGAGGGTTCCGTACAAACTTACCTAAGTAAATAGTTCAATTCTGGAATGGAGTTTGGGAAGATATATTCGATCGAAAAAAAAATTGTGACGTAACAAACAATTTAGAGTTTTTAGATTTATTCCTATACTTGTGCTATAAGACCTTGCTTTATGCCAAATTTCATGATTCTGGGTCAACGAAAAGTACCCTATGAATTTTGATTTCCTCGAGAGTGTCGAAATGTACGTTTTTTGCCACATAAACCGAAGTATCCTTTTTTCTCGTTAACTTACAAGTTTGTTTTTTATACAACTTCAAGAGTCCGCAGACTTGAAGTATATGCTTTTAATTTCAACTCGATACCTCCACGCGATCCCAATATAAACGGTTCGGAAACACTGTTTTGATTTGATTTGATTTTTACTTCTGCGCACATAATTTTTGCAGAAGCTCTAAATATAATCAAACATTCAAGGGTTATTTAAAGAAAAAAGATCCAATCCACATGAATACTTAACGCTAGACAATCTTCTAAATCAGTATGAAACCTACCCAAGTGAAAATTGAATAAAAAATCTAATTGGGTCCTCAATTATAATGTCACGTAAGTAGTTTTATTTCTAGTCGCAGCTTAACAAAGCAGATATTCCTATCGTCCATTTTATCATGACACCTGACGTCACACCACACATAGTCAATATGACACTTGAAAAGGGTCCTGATAATTGTTGTCATAATGCTGCTTAATTCCAACGTCGGTTTAAATTTTGACCTTAAATGGATATTGGGGTAAAGGTCAGTATATACTTAGGATACGACTGTTGTAAAAATAATACAGAATTAAAAGGTCAAGCGAGAATATATTTGGATTATAATGAGTAGATCGGAGTCACCGTTCTTTAGGTACTGCTGTTACATACTTGTGTATATATTATATTATTTCATCATTCATCAGGCTTACTTTAAGTGTTGCCTTAACAATCAGTTCCATCCATCACCCTCACCAGGGGGTTTACCATGACGTTCAAAGTAAGATCGTTTCATTCTTATTTCAGTGCGGGTAAGAGACAGAGCTATACAGGTTGTCTAGCGCCATCTCTTACCCACACTGGAAAATAAGAATGAAACAATCTTACTTTAAACGTATTGGTACAGGTCCAGGTCATCGCTCGACCATACCTCCACCTCTTCCATGGAGTTTCTTGCCGGTCCATGGAGTTTCTTGCCGGTTCTTCTCCATAGGAAACGACCAATTTGGAACCGTGCACTAGCTTCTGACGTTTTATAAGTGCCCATGTAGGCCTATGTGAAATAAAAAATGTTTGACTTTGACTTTGACTTTGACCTTGTGGGAGTTATTCTAACGCTGCATCGTTTGGCATGCATTCACCACTCCAGAACCTATCTATTGTAATCTAATTACCCCGTTATGTCCCATATATGAGTTAAGGCCTCCCTCTCCGTCACCCGTTTGTCTTTAGCCATTACGAGTCAGTCCCTCAGGTAAGTCAAGTTCATCTGTCTACCTTCGTCTAAGTCTGCCATGATGTCACCTAGTATTTGATAGAACCCAATAAGTGTCTCTTTTAGCCTACAGCTCATCTGAAAAGCGGTAGACATAACGACGTAATCAAATTAATTTATCACAATGTCTAATGGTCGCAAAACAGATGAGCGATGGAGCCGAAAAGTTCTGGAGACGTAGGAGACGTAGTATTGGTATGTTTCCCAGATGGTGGACCGATAACCTGGTGAGGGTCGCGAGAATCCGATGGATGCGACACGTAAAGGAGCGTTCTTTGGGGCAATACTTGGGAGAGGCCTATGTCCAACGGTGGACGTCTTTCGGCTAAAATGATGATGCTATGATATGGCAGTTTTCAATAATGATTGTGTTGAATTTGGGCGGCTGAATCCCCGAGGCTGTGTCAAGGGGATGTCAACCCCATAGTTGATTGATTAATATTGAATGACTTTGACTGATTGATTGACAGCCACTCAGTCACTATGGGGTGAAGGTGGACGAGATTGGTCGTTTCCAGAAAATGCTTGATGATATCCTGTTGAGTTGTACAGTCACACAGTCACATTAAACCCAAGGGCGTCAGCTAAAGGTTTGTTTTTGCTTGCTCCGTTCCTGATGAAATTTATTTTATCAAATAGTACTTTTTCGTAGATACCAATGCCTACAATGATAAACCCGAGTGTTTAAAAATGAGTTAGTCAAATAAGGCCTTTTAAATATTTATAGACAAAACAGTATAGGTACCAATAATCCGAAGCAACGAAGAGCTGAAACAGTTTAGCCTACAGTGCTGTCGAGCAGTGGTGGTCGAGTGGTAACGGCTCCGACTTACGAGTTATAGGTCGCGGGTTCAAACCCAGCGAAGCGCATAACTTTATGTAATTTATTTCATCACCACTGCTCTCAAAACGGTGATGGAAAATATCGTGAGGAAACCGGCATGTCCTAGAACCAAAAATTCGAATACATGTGACCTCCACCAATCCGAACTGGGCCTGCGTAATGGATTTCGGCCCATTCCCTCTCCTAGAGAGGACGTCTGAATCCCAACAGTGGGATCATTATAAGGCCGACTATGCTATGCTATGCTGTCGTGCAGGCACTACTAATTTTTGAGTTAAATATTGAATCTGAACGGGCATACTATAAGGAACGCATTTGTGTAACTTAGTTTTTGATTTGATGATTTACTTGGCAGAAAAACCAAATTTACTAAAGCAGCGGTCTACCCGTCTGATTATAATTTAGGTGTTATGAAGGCTAGAGTGATTTCATCACTGCTTACCATCAGATAGGGTCGCAGTCTAGCACCAGTTTAAATAAATTAAAAAAAATATGTAATTTCGCAGGATCACCTTCAAAAAACTCGTACTGTTAGACAAGACTGAGATTTATAAGTAGAGGGCACGCAACAATTTCGGCGGTAAGCCCGCTCTTTGAGAAGTGGCTAAAGAGAAGCCAAGGCATTCTCACTTTCCACCTGAAGCGAATCTTCACTGGACATGGAAAGTTTGGGAGGTTTCGGTTTCGGATTCAGGTAGAAGAAATGCCCGGGTGTCACAATAGTGCGGATTGCCCGAAAGACACTCGCCCTAGAACACAAAGGGTAAATAAAGAAACATAAGTAGATTTTAGTCATTAAAAGTCTAACGCGCTTTCTCACTTCACTCTAAAACGGGGGAAGTCATTTATTATGATTTCCCGCCTCAAAAAAAGGTGGACGTTAATTTTCGACTTTTTAACATAATCATGTAGGCAAACAGGGGTTTTAAAGTGCTAATTTTATGCGTACTTAGGTACTTTGTTAACGATTTTTATATTTTATGTCCTTGTCGGAATTAACGCCACGTCTGCCGGGAGTTCACGCCTCAGTACTTCGTAAAGATCTGTAGATTACGTTAATTTATAAACATTATTAACGAGATACCCAACGTTATTATGTAGAACGTGCCTTATAAATTAGATAAAGAAAGTAATATGATTATGCCTACAAAAACTAGCTTTATTTAAATTGGAAATTGTGTTGTATTGTTTTATTTTGTTGTGTGTTGTAAATTGTATTGTGTTCATCATTATCATCATTCATAGTCCATTTTCACGCACAACTGAGAACAATCGACCTAATCCCTACGCTCTTATGCCAAAACTCATCTATGTTCTACCTTACCAAGTTTTTTCTTTTTTAAGAAAAATTATCCAATTACGTCTTCTTCCACTTTAGATAGAGCGAGAGGGAGTGTCAGACTTTTACTGACTTAAACGTGTTTATTTAATTGCCTTTTGCGAGGACCAAGGTCCTTCGAACAATCCGCAGCCCTGGCAGGCATCAGCCCTAACTTACCCCGTCAATCTTCCTTACGTCTCTTAGAAGCGCGTGTGGAATACAACGGGTAGTTGATTCGCGCTTGGTTCTTATCGGACGGCCAGATGGCGAGTTACCCATTGCTCGTGGTCTAACTTGGCGGCTTGTCCACCTCATGGTTTCAGCCGCATCCTTTGCTCGTATCACTGCTTCGCAGAAAGTGCTCATTGCCTCCCATTGCTCATTGTTTAAGTTGGCGGCTTGTCTCCACCTCATGGTTTCAGCCGCATCCTTTACTCGCATCACAACTTCGGAGAAGACGCTCACTGCCTCCCATTGCCTCTAGCGGATATCATTAGAGCTCTGTCAGTTGTGCCACGATTTGTTGTGACAGCGGTGTTTCGCCCCGATATCGCACTCGCTTTCGCAGCGACCGTACCCAGATCAGAACCTCATAAAGGGCCATAGACCACACGACCCCCCATGTAGAGTCTCTGGTAGTAGGCATCTGGAACCCCTAGATTGGGCATAAGCCACTTAAGTGCAGCTCCAGCCTATTCCTATTTGGGAATCAGACATCGAACCCAAGTTTTACCTGTGATGGAATCAATGCCGTTTGCTGTAAATTCTATCTATTCTAATGGAATAAAGCTTCAAAGTTTTTGGTTTGTTTAAGCGGGCTTATCTCTGGAACTAGTCATATTGGAAACCATCTTTCTATATGATAGAGCCAGATTTATGGCGAATAATACAGGCTAGGTTTTAGGCTTAAGCAAAGCTGTAACCAAAGACGTCGTTGAAACCGCGGATGATAGCTGGTCTTAGACGTACAATCTGGAAAAAAACGTCCTTTAGCACGACAATGATCGTATTCGTGTGCACAATACTGCGTGTATAAATTCATTTGTCAGTGAATTCAACGCAAACACTCTTCCGTCATACTGTATACGAGAAGGTGACTGAGTGGGGTTAATATACATTCCACAGATTTAGCAAACTTTAAAGTTTTATGCCAACAATATGCCAATCAATAAAATGAAAGTGATTTGAACCGCCCCTAAAACAATAAAACTGCAATAAGTTTCGCATTTTTTTTTTCGGAGCAAGATATTATCAAATCAGAATAAAACTATGTCCGATCTCAAATAACAAACAACTCTCTTTGAAACATCGCCATTGGAAGACTCAGTATTTGTCAATGTTCTTGGAATAGCGTGGCGTTTACTTTAGTTTGTTTCTTTACCGTTATCAGGAAGTCAGAGACACTTGTAAACACACGTGTGTACGTGATATTGGCAAGACTATATATTGTATTTAATGCTGGGCCATCTGCAGGAAATATGGGTAGGGAAGATTGGCACCTAATAATAAAACGTGTTAGGTATAGAAATTAGACGGTGTTATGAAACATACAATACAATCACTTGATATGTAATATGTTTATAAAAATGAGACAATCGACTTCAACGTTTGAAAACTGTGTTGAATTCCTAGAAATTCTTATATTTTTCCAAAAAAAGTAAGTAACATATTTTTTTGTTTCCTTTCTGAACCCTCCTTTTAGTTCCTACTGATTCATAAGAATCATAATTGGTAGCCATTGTACCATTGGTGTCTTTCCAGCGAACCCACAATAACTCATTGTTTTTATCAAACTCAGCAGTTGGTTTTTTCAACATATCCATAGCATTTGGTAGTGGGCATTTCTTAGTGCGAATTTCACGGATGGTTCCTGTAGACCTACGACGACGATACCCTATTCAACACAAATCATTCAGCAGGTCACAGTTGGTAAAAAAGTTGTAACAATCGATGCCGATCGATTTTGTGCGTCAATTGGTTCATCGGACCGTTGTATATTATTTTTTCAGGGTTGAGTCCTTTTAGCAGCCAATGGTTCATTTATTTATTTATTTATTATTTATTTAAACTTCATGTACAGTAGTGGTACATAGGCGGACTTAATGCAACAAGGCATTCTCTACCAGTCAACCTTTGGGTTCAAAAGAAAATAATGTGGTACGTTTGCACAATAAATAAATAATAGATATTTCAAACAGAACAAATAAAATAAAAAATAAGTTATTTATAATAATAAAATACATATATATGCTAAAATTATAAACTAATAAATACTATGAAAAATATCAAAACATTAAGAAAACTCAATAATAATTCCGATGAAGACCAAACTAAAGTTGAGAGGACTTCAAGTAGTAGTTCCGAATTTTACGCTTGAAGGAAAATTTACTTTCAGCTTTTTTATTATCGCTATCGACCTCAGAATCCGAAGGAGCGCCAAAATTATGAACAAATACCTCGATGTCTCGTGGAACGTCATTTGGTAAGCTGGTTGCAATAGCGTCGTGATCAAAAGCGTCGTCGTCGTCGTATTCGGTGGTAACAACACTTTGTTCTGGTGGAATTATGGCCAAGTCATACTCCAAACCATCGTCACTATCGAATATGGGTTTAACTCATTCTTGACCACTGTGCAAGACTGTGTGTTTGTGTAAGACTGTGTATATGTGTATTGAAGTTGGTTAATATATTTTTATACGTAATGAATAGTTAAAAGTATCCTGAATAAATTTAGTATACAAAAATATTTGATTGTATGTCAGAAAAATCGTTATTCATGATATAAAATCGGCACATGAGTAAATATTTTTAGCTCTGAAATAATCACAGTATAAAAATACCCGTTAATTTATTTTCAATCCCGGGCTGTGAGGCGTTTATACAAAAATATTTTCAATAAACTCATTCATCATGAAAATTTCAAATCAACCAACTCATTGAAATGAATAAAGATTCAATTGAAAAAAAAATGTTCAAGTCACCTCAACATCGCGTGAGATCGTTCATAACGATCTATTTAAACGTAAAGATCGTTCATTCTGAACTTGAGTGAGTGAGTGAATGAATGAATGACTAATGGAGCAAGCGCTCAGGTGATTTAGAAAGTTCCAATGTCAGTTCCGACTTTTGAGTTCTGACTAATGAGAAACGGAGTTACAATTGAATTTTAAGGAGTCTGAATAAATTATAATGCCGTCAAAGTTGATAAATTTTTTATGTAGGTACTTGTGAAATTAGTGATGTTGCTATTCTCAAGAGCTCTCGAAATTGGGTCCCTAGCTAAGTGGATTGGAAATATCAAAGCCTGTGTAAATCTTAAGAGGTCTTGACTACTTCAAATAGGTACATTTATAGCATAATGAGTTATTTACGGTCTATTAAATAATGTTACGAAATAGGTATAAGCTTCAGATTTGTTACACTGCCTGAAGAAATTGGTACTTATTACTTTAAATTTTACTTATAGGAATCATGGTTTTATATTTTACTGAAGAAAGAATAAAGCTTTGGGAAAAGCATCACCTACCACCATCCGACTTCTTGAAACCCCAAGAAAATCTCCCGCCGGGGCGCGATTTGCAGAGGCCTATATGGAAAGCACTAAATCGGTTGCGAACCAAGGTAGGCCGCTGCAAACACAACTTGGCCAAATGGGGTTTTATAGACCCGTCGGATACTCAATGTGAATGCGGTGCTCCTGATCAAAACATGAGCCACAAATATATTAGAATGCCCCAAGTGCCCATACACCTGCACTTTGGAGGATTTGATGAGTGCTACCGATGCTGCTATTAATGTAGCCACCTACTGGGCCCAAACAGTTTGACGAGTGCACCATCGAATCGAAAAGAAGAAGATGGATATACATTAGAGTTATAAAATCAGTCTGGAGTTGTAATCGTAATATTTTGTACTTTTATAGATATTTTGATACGAATACTTATAACATTACTAGCTGACCCGGCGAACTTTGTACTCCCTTAAAGCCAATGAATGTTGTAATACCTTTTAGCTAAACTGTCAAAAGATAACGCCATCTACTGGTATTACCAGAACCAGCATAATTCATTTTAAAATGACATTTTAATTAGAGATGGCATTGTATCAGGTTTTTTTCGTGAATTTTTCCATTTTTTCTCATCGTTTAAACTTTCCCTGGACTATCACAAATATTTCAAGACCAAAATTAGCCAAATCGGTCCAGCCGTTCTCGAGTTTTAGCGAGGCTAACGAACAGCTATTCAGATTTAGGATGTATGATATGAGGCACTGCCTTTATGTTACAGTAGTAGACATTTGTGTTGTGATGGTTGCGCACTTCCCTGAGCAGATAGCTAAATTAATAATGTTCAGTGTTGGTAAGCTCTATGTATATAAACTTATCCTGATCTGTTTTGATTCATTGGTTTTGTGTTTTATTATATTCTTATTAATTATGTAAGAAGTTGACTTTTCTCTTATTTATATAATTTTTCAATTTTATTCGCAATCGATGAAATCCCAGTTAGCAGGTCAATGAAAATTCCCTTTTTAAAACATCTGGCACAGCGGAACCAAAAAATCGCTAATTATTTGAAATATTTCTGTTATATGTATAGGATATGTACTTTACTTAGTAACAGTTTTGTAAACCTCAAACAAATATTTTTCTTTATGAACATCCAATAGAATTTATAACTATGCGGCAAGAGTACTTAATCACACAGAACGAAAAAAAATTAACGAACATTTCATTCCGAAGCTCGTAATTCAATTTCAATTTCGAATGAACCGACATGACACGATGTCAACCGAAGCGCTTGTCCAACGAGAATGCATTAGCAATTCTGCTGGGACTATTCCAATCACATCGATTGCGATTTATGGTTGGAAGCTTGAATTCAGAATTTAAAAAAATCATTCCGTCACTACAGACTCAAGCATCGACTTTAGCATTGTTTATTTAAAGTTGTTTTTTAAGTGATTGTTTGATTTAAAACGAACCTAAATAAAATTATGGATGGCAAAGAAATTTGAACTATGTCATGTAGGACATAGAGTTGTTTATATCAAAAGGTAATATTACGTTGGCGTCATTGAGTTTCAGAATGTTTCAAATAATGACTGAAACTTTCATTAACATAATAAGTTTTATTCGATATTGTTGGACTGTTCGTGTTTTAATTCGGTATTATGAATCGGTTTCGATATGGATTATGGATTTTATGTTAATTTTGGATTGTGAGGTTTATTAATTGTTTTGTGGCTGTCGTAATACATATTCAAATTTTGGTTGTTCGTGATAGACTAATAAAAATATTGGTTGTTTAACACAGTTCTGTGTATTATAAGTATGTTGTGTATTTTACTTATTGTAAGTAATTATGATGACATTTTTATTCGAAGAGTTGTTAGAGCTTAATAAGATAAACATTACACGTAAAGGAGACAATTTTTTTTGTTTGGGGCATAGGCCTACCACAATTTGTGGCGTATAGCTATGAAATGAAATGAATGAAATTCCTTGTAATCTCTAGATTACAGTGGTAATATTAGCAAAACTTCATGTAACTGGAGTACCGTGAAATACGACATTTAAAACATGACTCTCATAATAACCTGAAATCTCACAAGAGCTATTGTCTAATGAGTGGATGGGTCTCCTTGATATTTTAAGTTAAAATACTGCACTATGCAATAATATACAGTATAAAACAAAGTCACGTCTGTACTACGTGACAGACTTTGATGTGATTTACACGATTTTATAGACTTATTCATGAAAATGCGTACATGTATTCATTTCCAAATAACGCGGCTTTTGCCGGCCATTGACTGTAGATCTAAAATAAAGGTAATGTGTTGTAAGCTGGTTGTGTAAGGAGAAAAAAAAAAACACATTATAGGTACATCACAAGAAGTATTTATTACTGTTTATCATCATCATTTTCAAAGTCATCTCTTAAAAGCAGTATTTCATCTAAAAAAGATGCAGGTGGCTCAACCTCACATTGATGCCGCGCCCAAGATAAAAAACACACTATACACATCACATATGCACAGCAGCCAACAGTGCGTCTGCCCACTAAATATTACAACAGTATCCAGCAAGAGCAGTATTCAACATTCCGTTGAAATCGTGCTGCACAATTGATACAACGGCTTTGTGGATTATGCACTGTATCTACAGATGCCATTTTTATAAAATCTTTTGAATAAAAATACGAAAAGAACAGAAGAAAGATGCAATAATCTAGTAATCGGAAACAATAAATAATAATGTTGTCTGTCAGTGTCAAACTAATTGAAACTGGACCACAGAACATCTGCAACGAGCTAATTATTACGTTTCGTTCCACGGTGATTTTTAAAGTACGTTACTTGATATTTGTGTTAACCGTTAATAACAGCATTAAAAACAAATTCACTGTATCAATTAATTATTATCGCTTTAAACGCATTTAAAGCCGATGTCATTACCGCTGCGCACTGTAGTAACATTTTTTTTTCACGTTAAAATAAATCTGAAAACGCTCTTAGACAAGCATTTTTTGCCGTAACACTTTTTTACTATTATTTCATTATTCCGGTTAGGTTTCTATATAATTTTTGGTCTGTTAATTATAATAAGATGATCACTTTTTTCATGTGTAATATGATTAATATACATTACCGTTTAACAGTGGGCCCAAAAAAAATTGGCTCCTTTAATCATAGAATAAATTTTGTTTGCCCGATACTTCACCTATTTTATAAGTGGTACTCAAAGCATAATAAAACAGTTAGGTACTTAACTTATACTAAGAAACTAGAAGTTATGAAGCTCCGATCTTATAGTAATTTTAAACAAAATAATCCTCTTTATAATCGACTCATAAAATACTAAACCTAATAAACTGCCGTGTCTTCGTGGGGGCGATCGGCGGCGGCGATCTCTCGCGTTGGGCCTTGGTACAGGCCATGGTCTGTAGTGAAGGGGAGTGGCAGGCGGTCGCCTCCTTCTGCGAAGCAGTAATGTTAGCTAAGGAGGCGGCCGATCGCGTGAGGCAACGGTCCTCACGCCCCAACCGCCGCCAGGATTCCAATCTCGATTTGCAGCCACCGTAGGCGCAGGTTTACGGACGGCGAGCAATGAGTAGCTCGCTTTCCGACCGTCCGGTAACCGTCTGGACTGAGCCCAAGTTGTCGACGGCGCGTATTGTTCCACGCGCGCCTCAGGGAGATGTCAGCAAATCGTAGTCGGTCGAAGCCTACTGGGGCCATGGGTTCGCTTCGGAAAGGAAAACACGGCCCTGGTATGAAAAGCAACGAAGGAACTAGGAGTAGGTTTTAGTCAGTAAAAGTCTGACACGTCCTCCCGCCCCGCCCAAGGACGGAAATGTCATTCGATGATTTCCCACCTTAAAAAAAGGGCAACGGAGAGGACTATGCTTGAAATTTCTTTGCGTGATCGAATCAGCTTGAAAATTTTCAGCTGAAGTCCAGTCCTGTGCATCTAGCATCCATCAGATTCCTGCGACCCACCCCAGACTAGTTTATCGGTCTACTTTGTGGGAGGCCTTAAAACTCATATACCAATCAACAACTAGGCACGTAGATCGATTGATGCTGGATTTTAAACCTAGTTTTTTTCAGTTTTAAAGTATTATTTTCTTGATGTGCTAAAGTTTAATAAGTCTTAGCATAAACAGTCTTATAATGTTCCCACTACTGGGAGTCAGGCCTCCTCTCTAGGAGAGGGAATGGGCCGTAATCCACCACGCGGGCCCAGTGCGGATTGGTGGATATCACATGTCTTTGAATTTTTGGTTCTAGGATATGTCGGTTTCCTCACGATGTTTTCCTTTACTGTTTTGTGAGCAGTGGTGATGAAAATTTATTACACAAAGTAATGCGCCTAGCTGGGTTTGAACCCGCGACCTACATCTCATAAGTCAGGGCCATTACCACTCGACCACCAATGCTCAAAAGTCTTTATCAGTAAGAATTACCGGTTTTTTTTTCGGGCGGGAAAATCATCTAATGGCATCCCCCGCTCTTATGTAGCGGGAGATAGTGTCAGACTTTTACTGACTAAAAACCCACTCCTGTTCCTTCTTTGCCATTTTTCTAGGGCCCCGGAGATCACTTTCGCATCACCCATGGCCCCAGTAGGCCTCGACCCTGCTGGGCCCCTACGGTTGCTGACATCTCCTTGAGGCGCGCGTAGAACACTACGCGCCGTCGACGACTTGGGCTCGGTCCGGACGGTTACCGGACGATCGGACAGCGAGCCACCCATTGCTCGCCGTCCGCAAGCCCGCACCTACGGTGGCCAGAAACCGGTAACAGTTAAAGAAAATCTAAAACAAAACTAGAACTGAATTCTAGTTAAACAGACAGATTGTCCTAATACAACTAACTAGCCGCAACAGGCTATGTACCTACTTCGCGACCGCGCGTCGTTTGCTACGTAACCACTTCACTAATCTAGAGCAAATGTCGTAGCTAGGTGCTAGTTTTGTGGTTTTGTTTGATCTCAGAGGAGATGTAGATATTATTAGGATTCCGAACCTTAAAAGAAAAATACGGAACCCATTGCTGATTCATGACTATTGCACATTTACATTTATAAACTTTTACTTTGTTTTTATTCGTTACACATTGTTTTTTGTTGCTATTGAAAATATACACTGTTTTATTTTGTATTTCACGTTTTTGTTAGTTTTAAATTTTATGTTTACATTTTTATTATACTTAGTCGCAAGTTGTAAAAGATACAATCCCTCATCAATCATTGAAGCAAATTGTATTTGTTGAAGGACATTTTGCCACTTCTTGTCCTTGGTGGCCGGCATGTTTGCGACCGACAGAGTTCCATTAAAACACGAAACCAAAAGTTTTGTTATAGTTGACCCTTAGCTCGATAGATGGCGTTGGGATCAAATTAAAAGTCGATATGGTTTCGTTACCGCGATTTGGTCAGGGCCAGAAACAAATCTTAAAATATACGATTGATATAGGTATACGGTGTTTTATTTTTAAACCTACCTGTATTACACGTTATAGAGAATCGGTTCAAAATTTTAGTACTGAGTGTTTCCGCTGCGTCGCTCGGTATTAAACACACATGATAACTACACATGGGATTCTTTAATTGGTCCTTCAATTCTTGTAGGAGCAGATTATAGCATGCACATATATTTGGTGAAAGATAGAAAAATAAAAATGCATAAAAAAACTCCAAACATATAAAATAATAAAAAAAAAACATTGCAATAAATCATGAGAAACTAAAATTAAATACATAAGTCAAAGGGCACATTAAAACCTATTTTTTTTTTTTTGTAGGTGGGAAAATCAACCAATGACATCCCCCTTTTTTTAGGCGGAGCGTGCGTGTCAGACTTTTACTGACTAAAAACCCACTCCTATTTCTTTGTTGCCTTTCATACCAGGGCCGAGTTTTCCTTTCAGTAGCAAAATCCTGGCCCTAGTAGACTTCGACCCTGCTGGGCCCCTACGGTTTGGTGACATCTCCTTGAGGTGCACGTGGAACAGTACGCGCCGTCGACGACTTGGGCTCGGTCCGGACGGTTATCGGACAGTCGGATGGTGAGCTACATTGCTCGCCGTCCGCAAGCCCGCGCTTACGGTTTCCCGAAATCGAAATCCCGGCTGAGGCATGAGGGCCGCTCCCTCGCGCGTGCACGTGCGGCTTCCTCCTTTGCTAGCATTACTGCTTCGCAGAGGGGCACTCCTCTACTGTATGCTCCACCGTCTACTCCGCCTTCACTAAATATAGCGACTCAATCGCACCGTCTCAAGATACTAGTAGGGCCTATGTTGTATGAAAAAAAAATCGTCAAAAATGTTTGATATGGGGCCTCTGTGGGAGTGGCTACGTCACTGACTACACTCACTACACTCAGCTGAACCAACACCCATCGTCCATCCATTAGTCTCCGTGTACGTGCACGTATGTGAAAGTGCTAATGAGTTCACTCTAATTACGAACTGTGATTGTTTAGAACGCTCGCCAACATGGCAGCTGACTACAATGAAATTATTCATGGAAAGGGAAGCGGAACCGAATACTGTTGCTAATGAAACTTTACGATTTTATGGATTGATGCGTTTTCGCCATTTAATTTCAGCCGAAAGACGTCCACCGCTGGACATAGGCCTCCTCCAAGTGTCACCATGATGAACGGTCCTGTGCGTCTTGCATCCATCGGATTCCCCCAATCCTTACCAGGTCATCGGTCCACCTTGTAGGAGGCCTTCCAACGCTGCGTCTTCCAGTACGCAGTCGCCATTCCAGACCTTTTCTTCCCCAACGGCCATCCGTTCTGCGAGCAATGTGCCCTGCCCATTGCCGCTTATGTTTGGTGATTCTTCGGGCTATGTCTGTAACCTTGGTTCTCCTGCGGATATCTTCAAATAGGTACTAAAAAACATTTTTACGCATCAATTTTTTCATCAGTTTAACCTAGATGAAACCGGTATTTTCTAGCTGACTATCCTGAAAAACTGAAGCAAACCCGGGGGTCTAATTCTCATTAAATCCATAGTCTATACAGCAAACTTGGTAATCATATAAGAACCATGCAGATTAGTGTCTGAGATGGTCTTTTGAGGAAAGAACCATACAGATTTGAGTGGACCTGTCCAGACAGTGCAAGCATTTGTCTGTATTCATTTAGCCCTTGGACGTTACACGGACGACATTAGCCTTTGAAACGCTTAACGGACAGACAGATGGGCAACAAGGTAATTTTTTATGGTTCCTTTTCTTCCATTTATATTAATAAGAATATTAATAAGAAACGAAATTCTGTAGCTACTTCATAAAGTATTATGAATCCTTGTCAACGACAATTCATCATGGCCGTTCTCGATGGAATTTTTTTTTTTAATTTTGTTATCTCGTAGAATTACTTGCTGTATCTTTTTATTGTTTCATATCTTTTTCTCATTTATTGTCTGCATCTTTGTCTCCTTTTATTTTAATGCTTTTTAATTACATTCTTTTTAAATACTAACATTGTACTTTCTTACTTTCTTTCATTTCTATATTGCAACAACTGAACTGAACTGGCCGTTTTATTCACTGACTGCACATTTTAACTATTAATTTGTTTTTACTGTTTTCTTTGTCGCTCTCATGACTTTTGTTTTTTATTATGATAGATAGATATATATATTCTTTATTGTACACCAATAATAATTTAAATGTTTGACTGCCCTGTTGTTCTAGTGGTTAGTGGCCCTGACTGCTATGCCGCAGGTCGTGGGTTCGATTGCCACCCAAAACAAATGATTGTGTGATGAGCACGATCATTTGTTCTGTATCTGGGTATCTGAGAAATATATATGTATGTTTATCAGTTGACTAGTACTCATAACACAAGCTCTGCTTAGCTTGCTAGCTAGACTAGACGGCGTTGTGTGATAGTTGTGGAATAAAAAAAAAACAATACGAACTTAAAATTAACAGGGTGATTGTGAAGAACAAAATATAAGGTTCGTCTTTAAAGGTCTCGATTAATATCATTGACATATTGTAGCTCTTAACATGTAACTGATACTTGACCATCAACGTTGAATAAATTCTGACTACAAACCTCAAACTAGAACCATCAATGAATAAATAATTAATGTCGGTCAACGCCTCAAAGGCCACGTAGCATTTAACGTTGGCCAGTCAATCACATCATAACCACACATTAATATAACTCAGATATGTAGCCGTAGGAACCGCGAGACTGAAGTACAAGGTAATTACAAAGGTAAACGACAAAGGAACGTCATGAATTAGCCAGAAACACTAATTAGGAGCAGTCCGTATGTGTAATGATTCAGTATTAATCAGTTTCAGTTCTGAGAACGCTGAGCTTGTTTTGACTATTAGTGTCTTATTAGTGAACCCATACTAACTAAACGAAATAGAGAAAAAGTAATGAAATTGTTAAATATATGCAGATAACAAAAAGGGAGTGGAATTCCTGGCCGGTATCTGTGTTTCCTGATGGCTACAACCCGGGAATCTTTAAGTCAAGAGTGAATAGGTTGCTTCTAGGTAAGCGCGCCCCATCGTCGACCGCATCGTCGCTTTCCATCAGGTGAGATAGCGGTCAAGCGCGAACCTATCAAGAATAAAAAGAAATATTTGTTTTTTTTATCAGCATCGTCACCATCATTTAAACTGAAAGACTTCTGCTGCTGAATATAGGTACAGGACTCTCCAAATATCACCGCATCGACCGATCCTGTGCGTCTCGTATCCAGTGAGTTTCATGTGGTACTTATTATTAAATAAAGTGACGCTCTTAGGTGGTAGTCCGATTTCCGAATTGTACCAAATTTTTAAGTAAACTTTCATAGGCACGTCACGTTTAAATTCATCTCATGCGAGATAACGATATAGGTCAGTATTTCCTGCTCTAACGCTAAATCCCTAATATTTTATTTTGTCTGTATCATTCAGACGTCCTTGTTCTTCCAACATAATCTTAATATGTTTAGTGGATTAAAAAAAAATATTGAATAAACCTAAATTCTACGTTTCGCCTCGTCGTTTATGCTACCGCGTAAATCGAAGGACTGAAACAATTGGTCGGCTCGGTCTTTCTGTCCGATTATAAATTAAGTGTCTTCAAGGCTAGAGTGAATAAGCTCTTAATAAACTAGTGCACTTTACCGTCAACGACTGCATCACTACTTACTATCAGGTGGGATCGCAGTCAAGCACTGGTTTATACCATTTAAAAAAATGTTTCGTTTACGTTTTGACGAAGAATGTAAAGCAGTTTTTTAAACAAAATATTTCATGTTGTATTAACTTTATATTTTATGTTATATTAACTTTAGTCTAGCTTCGGTCAGCAGCTTCGCTCGCTTGAAAGTAGGTCTCTCCATACAATCTTTGGACCTCCGTTTCTACTCTTTAAGGGGTGAATTTTGGAAATTCCTCTCTTAGTGCTCGCCATCATAAAAGGAAGCCTAGTGCAAAATTTCACATTCCTTGTCCCTTTAATTTCGGCTGCGCGTTGATGTGTTAGTCAGTCAGTTTCTCCTTTTATATACAGAGATTTCTTTTACCCTTTGACTTTATCTTTTTCATATCTTATATTCATAAACTAGTGAGCCTCACCATCCACGATTGCGTCACTGCTTACCATCAGGTGGGATCGCAGTTAAGCACTAGTTTATATCGTTCCCTTATTGCAAAAACCAACTAAATGCACCAACATTTTTGTATTATTATATTATGTTATTACTATTGTATTCAATCTTTGTAGGTTTTCTGTTTTTGTTTTACTTTTTACCAAAGCTATTTTTGTAAATAAGTCTAGTAGCCAATAACCGGTTTTACGGAGTAGATTCATCTTGATGAGACGAATGGATGAATGGATTTAACTTTAATATGGGTAAAAATTGAAGATAGTTGGTTTTTGCAATAAGGGTACGATATCAATTAAAAAAGGAAAAAAAAAATCAGCTCATTTCATTTTCAAAGAATCACATGATCGCGTCTTTTTTACACCTGAGTTAATAATAAATACGTCAGTAGGTAAACACGTTACCATAAAAGGAGTTTGACAAAAATCTCAACAGAAATCGTTCCCAATATAGTCAACATAATAAAATATGGCAATTCAATGCGGAACCAATTGAATTCAGTCATGTAAATAACATTGAACAGCTTACATATTCGCTCGTGGAGATATCCATTTACTACGCGGGGGAGACGCCATTATTATCCCACTAGAGGTAATATTCGTAGCTAACTAAATCTGAGACTTAGTAGTCGCAGGAGCTAGTGCTCCTGCCCGCTGCTTCGCCCCCCTGGATATGGAAAAGCATCCCATTGCAATATATCACAAGTACCTTAATTCTTAAGTTAAAATAAAGTTAGCCATAACTTTAAAATATGCGTAAAATATGTACAAGGTTGCCTTTTATGACGTAGGCGAGTACTAAGAGAGGTTTTCAAAAATCACTTTTGAAATCCCCTATATTTATTTTTTTAATTCATTTCTAAGGGTGTCCAAAGTCTGTATGGAGAAATCTACTTTCACGCGAGCGAAGTCGTATATATATATATATATATATATATATATTTATTCCACAACAATCACGCAACGCCGCGTCGTCTAGTCCCAAGCTAAGCAGAGCTTGTATTATGAGTACTAGACAACTTATAAACATACTTATATATTTCTAAATACATACATATTATAGATAAATTACACCCAGACACAGAACAAATGATCGTCACACAATCATTTGTCCTGGGTGGGAATTGAACCCATAACCTCCGGCATAGCAGGGTGCAGTTGCTGGAGTCGCACCGGAATGTCAATTTTAAGGCGTTTGTGGTGCGAGTACCGAACTGTTTTCTAGACCTTGTTATGGACGAAGGCTTTTGGCCACAGGGTGTGGTGTGCCGTCGCTTCCGCGGACAAATACCACAGGATAGCACCAAGATAAATAGTGCGAAGTGAAGTGTTACTAACATGTGTTTTAAATCATGTTTACTAACAAAATGATTTATTATAAGTAATTATGTATGTTAGTCTATAAGGTATTTATGATATGGGTACATGTTGCCTGAAATAAATTGATTATTATTATTATTATTATAGCAACCAGGGACACTAACTACTAGACCAACAGGTCAGTCACTGGATCAATAGGCCAGTCTAATATTTTCATCATTTCAGCCGAAAGACGTCCACTGTTGGACACAGGCCTCCCCCAAGCGTCGCCACAACGACACATCCTGTGCTTCTCGCATCCACCGCACTCCCGCGACCCTCACCAAGTCGTCGGTCCACCTTGTGGGAGGCCTTCCAACGCTGCGTCTTCCGGTGCGTGGTCGCCACTTTAGAACCTTTCGGCCCTATCGACCATCCGTTCTACGAGCAATGTGCCCTGCCCTCTGCCACTTTAGTTTGGCGATTCTTCGGGCTATGTCGGCGACCTTGGTTCTCCTGTGGATATCTTCATTCTTTATGCGATCACGCAAGAAAACTCCGAGCATAGCCCTTTCCATTGCTCTTTGGGTGACTGTAAGCCTTCTGATGAGGCCCATTGTAAGCGCCCATGTTTCAGAGCCATAATGTCATCACTGGCAACACGCACTGGTCATAGACTTTCGTCTTGAGACACTGTGGTATGTTGGACGAGAAGATACCGCGCAGCTTCCCGAACGCTGCCCAGCCGAGTCGGATTCGTCGATTGATCTCTTTGTCAAAGTTAGACCTACCCAACTGGATTGTCTGTCCCAGGTAAACGTAATCGTCTACAACTTCGTCTAATATTTTAAGATGTGATAAAAATCAATCATTGATGTCTGAAGGCAGTTGGCGGTCAGTATTTTGGTATCTTGTCAGGACTGCCAACTGCCTTAATACTACAGAATTGTTCAAAAGTCTCACCATGGCCGTAGAACGCAAAAAACTACTTTTTCTGAAAGGTAAACTCGGCCCTGGTTATGAAAGGCAACGAAGAACAGGAGTATTTTGTAATAAAGACAGACAATAATGACTATTTCTGCTTCAAAATGCCTCTTTACGTTTCTAAAACCTCTTCTGAACAAAATTAATTCAATTCACAAAACGTCACATATCACGTAAACCGTTCCATATAGGCGACGCCAATCCACGAACAAATTGACTTAATCACTATTCTCTTTATATTTACTAAAGTAATAAAGGAACATAGTCGCCTACGCACTTTATAGCTAACGCTAATATAAACCTTGTATGTAAAGGAGTAAAGGAGAAGTTAGCTTGTAAAAAGTATTGGCTCCAATTGTTCTTAAGCGTGAAAACCGCTATTTTAATACCAGGAGCTGTTTGTTTTAATTTAAGTGAAAGATTTCCATATTGATGCTGTAATGGAAAGAAAACAAGTTGTACTGGGTGCTTGTCTTTCATTAAATTATGAAATGTTCGTCTATTTTATCATGGGGTTCTAAAGAAATGTTGGTACTGGTAATTTGGTTATAAAAAAAAATGGGCAAGTGCGAGTCGGACTCGTGTACTGAGGGTTCCGTAACTTACCTATGAAAAAAGTTTTTTTTTTGTGACGTAACTGCAAATTTTCAGTTTTCAGGTTTGTTCCTATATTTCTGCTATAAGACCTTGCTTTATGCCAAATTTCAGGATTATAGGTCAATGGGAAGTACCCTATGAATTTTGATTTCCTTGAGAGTGTCGAAATACACGTTTTTTTGCGACATAAACGGCCGTATCATTTTTTTTTTTTTGTTAAATCAGAAGTTTGATTTTTTTACTGTTTCAAGGAACCGCAGACTTGAGTATATGGTTTTTATTTCACGCGTTCCCAAGATAAAGGCTGTCTTGACAGACAGACAGACAGACGGACGGACGGATGGACAACAAAGTAATCCTATAAGGGTTAAACCTGGTTATTACCAAACATACATACTTTATCATCTTCCTGCCCATGTCCTGTTTTACTTGGGGTCAGCGTAACCCGTTTTTAGGGTTCCGTACCCAAAGGGCAAAACGGGACCCTTCTACTAATACTCCGCTGTCCGTCTGTCATCAGGCTGTATCTCATGAACCGTGATAGTCAGATAGTTGAAATTTTCACAGATGGTGTGTTTCTTTTGCCGCTATAACAACAAATACTAAAAAACAATAAAATAAATATTTAAGGAGGCTCCCCATACAACAAACGTGTTTCTTTTTGCTTGTTTTTTGGTACGTATGGTTCCGTAAACCCTTCGTGCGTAAGTCCCACACACACTTGGCTGGTGTTTTTGGAGTCTCCACATTTATACCAAACATACAGACTTACATATTTGTCATAATTTTAGGAATTTTTATATTTTATGAAGGGTTTTATAGTTCCTAAACAAACCGGAACAAATCACTTTCTTAGACAGCTTTGAAAGAGTCAACTTCTGTGTGATGAAAGAATAGAACCACTATTTTAATAAAAGTATGTATTATCTTCTTGTATAGGTAAGCAGAATCATAAAATCGGATACCAGTCTTGCCAATTGGTATCATAATTACCAGTTATTGGATTGAGGAGGTCAAAAAGGCAGTCGGTTTATATAAAATACTGGAAGTTAGCTGCATCTGGTTAAATTGGAAACCAACCTCATAAAGCTATGCAGATCTAAGATGTCCTAACTGAGGAAATAATCAAAAAAGTTCACCTGAAATGTCAATTCATATTGAATCGACAAACCACACTCGGATCTCAATAAAAGCATGCATGTTGGCAGGCAGGCCACATGGTAGACCGATGACTCGATGAGGGTTTAGATGCAAGACGCACAAGATAGTTTTTTTTCAACTTTTAAGGGTTAAAAAAAACGCGTATTTCCTAGAACAAGTTTTGTAAAATATTCGAGTAAATCACGGAATTACTGAATGCTAACAGAGTTTTCAGGCATTATCTCTCTTTTTTCGCGTTATCTTTTCGTTCCTTGCCTTCCGATCAAACATCGCGTTGGATTGCGTTAGATGAAGTAACAAGCTTTTAAACCATGCTCGATGATGACGATAGGCGAATGAAAAAGGAGCCTCTTAAAATTTCATTTCCTCTATACGGACTGTCCGTATCTTGAAAGCCCTGCGCTTGCTAATGACTTCCATTGTAAAAGATAACATTCTTTTTGGAAAACTTTGCAGTAAAATATAAGTCTCAATCCAATCTTATGCTGCTTTTGCATTGCTTTGTCAAACTTTCTCGTATTCAAATGACCTCTGTATTTTCGTTCTTCGTACAATTTAAATGGTCTATTAAAGCTCCGACAGTGGTGTTCTGAATGCTGATAACTTGATGCGACTTGAATTAATTTTGCCTTGGAATCAACTTCAAAGTCTGGAAGAGAATAATCTATATATATAAAAATAAATAGCTGTTCGTTAGTCTCGCTAAAACTCGAGAACGGCTGGACCGATTTGGCTAATTTTGGTCTTGAAATATTCGTGATAGTCCAGGGAAGGTTTAAATGGTCAGAAAATATGGAAAAACTTATGAAAAAAAAAAATCGAATACAACGCCATCTCTAATTAAAATGTCATTATAAAATGGTTATTTATGCTGCCATTAGATGGCGTTATCCTTACTATTGGCGGTACGAAGTTCGCCGGGACAGCTAGTTGTATTATATTTATTCTATGGTTTATTAGTTCGTATATCTATTCTATGGTCTATAAGTAAATCTATTCCTGTATTCGCCTTTTTCTCTTTCTTTTATTGCACCTACCACTACTTTCTACTCTCTGCATCACCCAAAGGTTGACTGGTAGAAAATGCCCAAGGCATTAAGTCCGCCTCTGTACTTTTTGTGTGCATAAAGCATTAAATAAATAAATAAGAGGATAGTGAAAGTATAGTAGTGTTTATACTGATTGTAGGATCGCAGAGATAATAGTTTAAATGAAAACAATAGAGAGGCGGTTGTTGGTTAATATAAAGATAATAATTATTTTAAAACAACAAAATTACAGTGTGGCAATGCTGTCAGTCTTTTCGACACATTGCCAGTCGATAGCGATGTAGAGAGTTTCGATACCATACTCTTTTAGTTTGTTTTCATTATTTCTTGGTTTTAGTGTATTTATAGTAAGTTAAGTGTTTTTGAGAGCAATGGTGGACCAGTGGTAACGGTCCCGACTTACGAGTAGTTGTAGTACTGGTTCAAACCCAGCCAGCCACATTACTTTGTGTAATTTATTTCATCACCACTGCTCTCTAAACGGTGAAGGAAAACATCGTGAGGAAACCAGCATGTCCTAGAACCAAAAATTCGAAGACATGTGACATCCACCAACCCGCACTGGACCTGCGTGGTTCTTCAGGTTTTACTGTACAAAATTTGAAATTGGAGCTCTATGAAAATACTAACATCGACCTATCTTGTTAACATTGATGTACATTCTTGAGAGTCCCTAACTAGTTCCGAACTCGGATCCGAAGGCCGTTAATTCTTAAGCGTGAATTTCACTCATAAAATATATGTTTTTGCTCAAAACTTATAATTAAATAATTCGAAAATCTCTGCAATATTAAATTCTCGGTCAGTATTAAATCTTCACCAATTTCTCTTTCAAAAGCGTCCATTATGCGCGTAATATATGAACCAAATTAAATGTATCACGCTTGACGACTCGGCTATTTGGAACGTCGGTCGTTCGAAATGGCTGTAAAAATTAAAACGGTTATAAAATCTTTTGAGTGGACTGTTTTAATTGCAGTTCTAATTGCTTTTTGTTTTTATGTGAAGTGTGGAGCCATGTACTTTATGTAGGTACAGGACGTTTTTTTATTATGGTTATCTCCAATATCTCACCTGATGGTAAGCGATGATGTGGCCGACGCTTTGGCACGTTTATCTAGAAGTAACCTATTCTCTCTTCACTTAAAAGCTCCTAAGTTGTAACTATCAGGAAACACAGACTTCGGCAGGGAATTTCACTCATTAGCTGTACTCAGAATAAATTTGTTCCCAAAACGTCTCCAAACCTAAGATTATCGATGATTGTATTGTAACTAAAATTTCTTTGAACTCTGGTGTTGACAAAAAGGATTAATAATAATAAATAATTGCCAGTGATGATATGGCTTTGAAACATGGTCGCTTACAATGGGCCTCATCAGAAGGCTTACAGTCACCCAAAGGGCAAAGGAAAGGGCTATGCTCGGAGTTTCCTTGCGTGATCGCATAAAGAATGAAGATATCCGCAGGAGAACCAAAGTCGCCGACATAGCCCGAAGAATCGCCAAACTAAAGTGGCAGTGGGCAGGGCACATTGCTCGTAGAACGGATGGTCGATGGGGCCGGAAGGTTCTAGAGTGGCGACCACGCACCGGAAGACACAGCGTTGGAAGGCCTCCCGCAAGGTGGACCGACGACCTGGTGAGGGTCGCGGGAGTGCGGTGGATGCGAGAAGCACAGGATCGGTCGTTGTGGCGACGCTTGGGGGAGGCCTATGTCCAACAGTGGACGTCTTTCGGCTGAAATGATGATGATGAATAATAATAATAAAAATGTTGTCTCATTAAATATTAACAAACGTAGATGAAGCCCTGAACCCCACACTAGGATTCCCTGTGTTGTGGGGTCCAGTCTCTTTCAATCCATATTCAGAAGGTACAGTAACAAAGACAATAGTTTTAGGTAACTAAACTATATGTTTAACAAAATTTCAGTAGTTTGTAATGTTGTAATTATCATACAGTAATCGAAAAGATTCTTTTAGAGAAGATGCTTTCGTAAGATAAAAAAGTCGTTATCGTTCTTTTTAGAATATTTTGATTAATTATGGCTTGATTAATTAAAGCAATGGAGAGGGATAAGCTCGGAGTTTCCTTGCGTGAGCAAATCAGAAAGAACCTTGGTTAGGTAACCGACATAGCCCGAAGAATCCTAAGGTGGCAGTAGGGAAGGCACATTACCCGCAAAACGGATGGTCGATGGGGCCGAAAGGTTCTGGAGTGCCGACCGCGGACCGAAAGAGGCAGCTTTAGAAAGCCCACTCACGAGGTGGACCAATTGACCTGGTGAATATGACGCGTATCCGATGCATGCGAAACTCACAAAACCCGTCGTTGAGGTGACGCTTAAGGGAGGCCAGCAGTGATGATGACGAATTTTGAAGTCTTGTTTAAGCCTATGATATACTACTATTCTTTGGGCTGTTGTTAACTGATGGTCAAAGGTTCCGAACGGTTCTGGAGTGGTGACCACAAGGTGGACCGATGACCTGGTGAAGGTTGCGGGAATCGGAAGAATGGAATGCGAGACGCACAGGGCCGAGCGTTATAGTGACACTTGGGGTGGAAGCCATTTTTATGTCCAGCAGATAGATCAAATAGATTTTTCTTTTCTAATGGCATTTTTTGCGCTCTTCACTGTCCAGGTTAAGGCGGTAAGAAATGAAGCGAGGGTACAATTTTGATTGGAGTTTAATTTGCTTAATTGCAAAATAATAAAGTAACCACTCAGGGAATCAGTTCGGGCTGCCGTGGCGATGCAGTGCGTCAGGCATGGCTTTGCGGCCATCAGGATAAGTTGAGTCTCCCTACTCACTTTCGTTCGTGGCAGTATCAACATATACTGAGTATTTTTGCTGATGGTGAAAGTTCCTCATACTGCATGTGTACGGTTTCATGTCGTAGTTTAGTTGTACTGTTAAAATTAAAATTAGTTTTTACGAGTAAGATAATGTTACTAACAAAATATGAACCTCGTCTGAAGTGAATGTTTATTATTATTAACTAGCTGACCCGGCGAACTTTGTACCGCCTAACAGTCAGTGAATGTATTGATCGAATGATGGAATAATTGAGATCAATGTACTTGACGGTTGCTGTAATTTATTTTTATTTTCTTTTTGTGTGAATGGTTCCGATATTTTAATAGTTATTCTGCTATTCGAGACGGAGATGAATCCAACAAGCAAAGATTATTAAAATCAGTCCAGCCGTTCTTGAGTTATAAAAGGTGTGTTGTCTATGGAGTTTCATGCACGTTCTTCTCCATCGATATCTACGCTTTGGAACGTGCAATTAGCTTCACTTGTTTTTTTTTTTGACTGACCGACATTTTTACAATTCAAAAGAGCCTGTAATTGGTCTATTTGAAATAAACGTTTCTGATTTCTGTAATTAACATGACTTTGTTTTAAGTATATGAATTCTCACTGCCTATTCTTGTACTGTCTACAAAAAACAGGACAGCACTACTAACCCAACAGTTCTACAAATTGTCCATTTATTCTCACAAATACGTTCGTTCATAGCAAAAAGGTTCACGAACGTTCCACAAGTTTTTACTTTGTTTTCGGAAAGCGTTCCCGTGTTCCTCACAATTAATGAATAGTTGGTCGAAAGTTTTCTTCTCACCATTTATCCGTCTGGTCTCTAGTGCTTTGTGCTGCCTTCGTTCAAATGTTAGTTACTTGAACGAAGACAGCACAAAATTTGATGTTAAGTATTCATTTTTTTTTCTTTAAATGATGTGAGTAGCGAGAGGGACTGTCAGTCTCTTTTACTGCCTAAACCCAGTTGTGTTCTTTTAGTTACTCGTTGTTTTCCAGGGCTACGGTAGCTCTTCAGAAAATCAGTTTTCCTGGGGATTACGCTTGACTCAAGGCTACAATGGGGTCCTCATTTAACATCTCTTGCCGGCTTAGCTCAGCTGTATATGCTGTTAGAAAAATCTGCCAATTTATGGATGTTGATATCGCTAGACTAGTCTATTTTAGTACGAGTAATTTTCATAGTACCATAAGGTATCTTACTATGGGGACGGGCTGCAGACGTCGACTCAATCTTTATACTACAAAAAAGAGCCATCAAAGCTATTTACAATCTTTGCCGGTGCTATTCTCTAAGGGAACTGTTTATGGTGCTAATATTCGCGTCATGTCCGGGAACGGGCGCTGTCAGTTGAGATTGGTCATCTCTTAGCTATTTTAATATCGATATTTAGTTTTTATTTTTACTTTATTTACATTGTTCTCACATGATAGCGACATGAAACATGTAACAGAGATATTTGTAATTGCAAAACATGAAATAAAAGAGTGTCCATGAAGTTTCTTGCACATTCTTCTCCATAGAGATCTACGCTTTAGAATGTGCAATTAGCACCATTTTTGTCTGACTGACTGACTTCTTGACATTTTAAAAGTGCCTGTAAATGGTTTATTTGAAATAAAATGCTTTGAATCTTTGAATCTTGAATAAAAAATTACGTTGGATGAAACAACGAGCTTTTCAACAATGCCCACGTTAACAATAGACGGACCAGGAAGGGCTCTTTTAAGTTGAAATGTTGTATTGTTGAGAACCAAAAATGTCAACCCGTCAAGTCTCACCGATATCGCGTCCCCAGTGCTGTGATCGTGTCAGGTTGAGATTATGAAGGTTATTGAAGATACATTTATTTATTAAAACTTTATGTACATAAATGTACAAAGGCGGCCTTAATGCCTTAGGCATTCTCTACCAGACAATTAAGGCTGATGAAGAGAAAACGTAGCAGATGCATCTAAAAAAGAAAAAATTAAATGCATGAATTAAATAAATAAATTACCTAAATGCATACTGACTTGTGTATGTATTTCCTCTTTAGTTTCACCTGTACATTTTTTTTCTCTTTTCTTTCCTTAGTTTATACAAATCTATCAGCATACTACACCATTCAGACGTCTTTGTATCGATATCATGGCCATATCTTAGAAATTTATCACTTAATGATATGGCCAAGTAAAACTGGCCAGATCGTTTTATACGTTAAAGTTTAATGGTATGTCAATCCTCGTTTGGCATACTTTCTTTAGACCTTTTATTATCATAGAAATCCTACATCAATGATATGGCCAAACGAGGATTGACATATCATCAAATATTAACGTTTAAACCATCTGACCAGTTTTAGCTTGCCATAATTATCATGAAGTGATCAATTCTAAGATCTGGCCACGATATCGACACCCACACAACCCGATACTGGCTTGCTAAAAATCTGCACTGTGGTTTCGTCGCATCATGCCCATGCATGCATGCTACAGTTGTATGCTGAGCGTTCGGCCTTTTTGCGCGGATGTGACGCTAGTTTTCCCTTGATCATAGTTATAGTCTTAAGATTGCATTATTTCGCGTTAGTTAACTGTAACTATTTATCTTTCTTTCTTTGGTTAAACAAATAATTGATCACAACATTAGTTTGAATAGGACAAAATGATGATGGCACTCTTTCCGCTTTAAAAGTCGTTACAATTCCATTTACTGGTAAATGCCTGTCCATTACTGTCAATTACCTTTGGGGTATATTCAAGCATCTATAATATGATTTCGGTATAGTATTGTGGAGGTAAACCTCATAAATATCGACTGAAAGTACCTACGAGATTCTAAACACGTACTTTTTGAAAGCATTTACAAAAACTCTTTTGAATAATTCCACAATTTTATAAATATACTCAGTATCTACATTAGAATCGCTTTCAAGGGCTAGACATCTTTTTACAAGAGTTCTTATATGAATGTATTGAGTACAACTGTTTTTGTTTGTCGTCTACACTCAAAACTTCTATACAGCATTGTCCAACATTTTCCTTTGTCCTTCTATTTATTGTAAAACATTATAGGTAAATGTTTTAAACGTCTCTTTAATATTTTTAGGGTTTCGTTCCTCAGTCGGCTAAAAAACTTTATTGTTTGTCTGTCCGTCTATCAAGACTTTTCTTCTCAGGAACGCGTGGAAGTATTAACCTAAAATGAATATTAAAAACTCAGGTTAGCTGCTCTTTGGAATAAACTTGCAAATCTAAAGATGAGTCTGTATGTAGTGCGCTTTATAGCGCATATGTGTGTGTTCGCAAGGAAGTCAAAACTTATGGTTCTAGAGTACATCCCGTTGACCAAGATTCTATCCTGAAATTTGACAAGAAGCAAGGTCTCATAGTACAAGTAAAAGTTTGAAAACCGTAAAATAGTTACGTTATAAAATATTATTGTTTTGCGATTCGAAAAAAACCGGTCAAGTGCGAGTCGGACTCGCGCGCTGAGGGTTCCGTATAAACTTACATTTGAAAACAGTTCAATTCCCGAATTGAGTTACGAAGATTTTTCCGAATCGCAAGATTTTTTTTTTGTGACATAACTACAAATTTACAATTTTCAGATTTTTTTTCCTATACTTGTGCTATAAGACCTTGCTTCATGCCAAATTTCAGGATTCTAGGTCAACGGGAAGTACGCTATGAATTTTGATTCCCTTGAGAGTGTCAAAATACACGTTTTTTTGCGACATAAATGGCCGTATCTTTTTTTTTTTGTCGTTAACTCTGACATTTGACTATACCGAAACGGAGAATTTACTTACTTACTTATCAGGTGTAATAAGCACATATTTACTCATTCATCTCTATGCTCACACTTACTCCACATCCTGCATCCACACACGCTTGCACAAACAACTCCCCCACTCACTCACACACACCCCACCAACTGTGTTCCCACGTTGTCGTCGTGGTGGGGCTTGCGTGTCTCTGTGATCTTGAGGGCTATGCCGGTAGAGCTACTCATGCCGGAAGGCCTCAAGTGAGAGACCAGACCAAGAGGAACACACTCAGGGCGGAGTCCAGACGGACCGCCACGGAGGGTGCGCTGTCCAAAGGCATCGGCACCAACAGCTGTTGGTGTTTTTGGGCAGTGGTTTTGGAGAGTGGGTTCGCCTCTGGTACATGTCTGCATATCAGACATGACCATGATGGCGAACGTGTTTATTGGGGACCCCACCCCATTGACAAAAAGGCAAAGCTGTGTTCAGCACCACTATGAGCGCGAGTAATAAAAATAATATTACCCCAGGAGGGTACCTGCATGCAGGAGAATCCCTCCCCGAGCAGAGCTCGGGCTGCCCCTCGTATTCTGGGGGGGGCAATTACCGCCTCGGGTCTTCGGACCCCGTACCGTCCTCTGTGGACGCACTGAGCCAGGGTGGCTCACCCGCCGGTAGCGCGGAGTCCCTGGGACCCGCCCCTAGCACATCCGCGGCGCCAGCGGGTACCGATCAGGCCGGCAGGAGCTTCGGCCTTAGGGAGGTGAGCGGAGACGCGTTGTCGGATTCCGATACCGGATCCTCGCTCACCCCGGAGATAAGGGAGGTTGCAGACACCCTTCCCAGGAGGAACCAGTTCCTCCGGAAGCGCCCCATGTCGGGAGTCGGTCAGGGGTCGTCTTCTGATGAGGCTTCGGCCCGTAAAATCTCCACCGCTGGGCGGGGGGCGGGTCGCAAGACAGGAAGGGGTAGGGGGCTCACTGCCCAGGATGCAGCCAGGCGATCCCTGGAAACCGCCAGGGAGGGGCGCCACTCCGGGGCAATCAGCGGTCAGGGCAGTCCCTCGGAGCCTTCTGCAAGCGAGCCAGATGGCATGGAGGAGGCGATGGCCAGATTTACCGAAGTTGTGGTCGCCGCCTTAACAAGCGTGTCTAAAAAAAGGGAGAAGTCAAGGAAGAGGGAAGCTATCTCCCAAGGCAAGGCCTCAATTACGGAGGCACTGGGCACTATCTTGGAGCCCCTCAATAAGAGGATTGGGCGGCTCGAGGCGGACCTGGCTAGTCTCCGAGGAGCTGGCCCCGAGACGACGCCAAATGGAGGACGCAAACGGTCACAGCCCCAGCCAGAGAGCGAGGTGCTGACCCTGTTGCGGCAGGAGCTAGTTGCCTTCCGGCAGCAGCAGCAGCAGCAGCAGCAGCAGTTCCAGCAGTGAGTGCAGCAGCAGTTCTCCGTTCTGGAGGGCATCGTGCTGCGCCCACCGCTTGCGGCCTCCGGCCAACGGAAGGTGGCGTCATACGCCGCCGCCGCCGCGGTCGCAGCTGCTGCGCCCAAGCCGGGCCAGTCGGGGCAAGCAAAACGCGGGTCTACGGTGGTGTCGGAACCCGCGAGGCCAACCCCGGCCGCTAAGCAACAGCAGAGGAAACCTGCCCCCCCTCCTAAAAAAGGCAAGGCGGCAAAAGCTCCTGCTATGGCGGTGAGCCGGCCTCCTTCGCTATCCCAGCCTGTAGATTCTCCGGCCGACGCCGAATGGCAAGTGGTCGGAGAGAAGAAAAGGGCGGGCAAGGCGGCTAGAGCGGCCAAGAAGCGCGAAAGGCGGCAGCAGCGCAAGAAGAGGGCCCTCGCTGCTAGACTTCGCGCCCCGACATCCGCAGCTGTAGTGATCACATTACAGCCAGGTGCGGAAAAGAAGGGCGCGACCTACAACGAGGTGATGACCAAGGCGAAGCGGGCGGTGGACCTCACCGAGTTAGGCATCGCCGGGGGCCTACGAATGAGGACCACTGCAACCGGAGGCCGCATGCTGGAAATCCCTGGTGCGGACAGCGGCCCCACCGCGGACGCTCTGGCGGAAAGGATACGAGCGTCCCTAGACGCGGAGGTGGCCCGAGTATCCAGGCCCACGAAATGCATCGATATGCGTATTATGGGCCTGGACGACTCCGTGACGGAGGACGAGGTGGTGGCAGCAGTCGTCAGGACGGGAAAGTGTCCTGGCGACCAGGTGCGGGCAGGCACTATCCGTGCCGACAACACGGGCATGCGAACCGTCACGGTGACCTGCCCCGTGTCGGCGGCCAAGGCCATAACTGGGGAGGGCCGAAGGCTCTTGGTGGGCTGGGTTTCAGCGCAGGTGAAGCTGCTGGAGCCCAAACCTCTAAGGTGCTTCCGTTGCCAAGTGGGCCACCATGCAGGGGTCCACTGCACCTCGGAGGTGGACAGAAGCGATCACTGCTTCCAGTGCGGTCGGACTGGCCACAAGGCCGTAGCCTGTAACGCTGCACCTCACTGTTACGTGTGTGCAGCGGCTGGCAAGCCCGCCGACCACCGGGCTGGGAGCAGGAACTGCGTTCCCCCAACCAAAGTCAGGGGTAAGGGCAAGAGGCCCTCCCCCACCACCGCCGTCACCACCGCAGCCACCGCTGCGGCCACCGCCGCAACTGCCGCGGCAGGGCCCTCACAGGGGGCTCGGGAGGAGACTGTAATGGACTGCCTATAATTGCTCCATTACGGCTCCTCCAGGCGAATATCAACCACTGCGCCCCCGCTCAGGATCTGTTGCTCCAGAGCATGGCGCAGTGGTCGATTAACATCGCCGTGGTCACCGAGCCGTACTACGTCCCACCCAGGGCTGGCTGGGTGCAGGATCTGAACGGCTCGGTGACATTAATCTCGTCAGCCGCCGCCGGAACCCCGTCCCTAGAGGGTGTCAAAAGGGGACAGGGTTGCGTGGCAGCACGGTTCGGGGACATCGCAGTGGTAGGTGTATACCTCTCCCCGAACCGAACTCTCGCCGATCTCCACAATTCCCTTATGGAGCTGAACATCGTCGTCGCCGGGTTTCAATCCCTCCCTGTGGTTGTTTGCGGGGACTTCAACGCCAAGAACTTGGCTTGGGGTTCCCGGTTCACGAACCAGCGGGGCCGGATGGTGGAGGACTGGGCCCTGGAGTCAGGCCTGGTCGTCTTAAACCGGGGTTCTGTCCCCACATGCGTGCGGATGCAGGGCGAGTCCGTGGTGGACATATCGTTCGCAAGCCCCGCTCTGTCTCCGCGCGTCATTGACTGGCGCGTCATGGAGGGGGTGGAGACGTACTCAGACCACCGGTACATCCGGTTTGATGTCTCCGCCCAGACCTCGACCGCGCCGGTCCGACAGAACCCGTGTGGTCCGCGGTGGGCACTAAAGCAGCTGGACCGGGAGCTCCTCCTGGAAGCCGCTATCGTCCAGGCCTGGGTGTCAGCACCGGACAGGCCTGTTGACATAGATGTGGAGGCGGAGTGGTTCCGGGAGGCCATGTCGGAAATATGCGACGTGGCAATGCCCCGAGTCCGGCCAGGACGTGCCCGGCGCCAGGTCTACTGGTGGTCGCCGGAGATTGCGGAACTGCGCAAGGCATGCGTTGCCGCACGGCGCCGGTACACCAGACACCGCAGGCGCCGCATCCGCCCTCCGGATGCGGAGGCCATAGAGGCGGAGCTGTACGAGGGACAGAGTGGCGAAGCGCACCCTCCGAGCGGAGATACGGCGAGCCAAACTACAGGCCCGCGACGTTTGGCTGGGGACTCTGAAAGGAGACCCATGGGGACGCCCCTATAAAATGGTGCGGGATAAGCTCCGCGCCTGGGCTCCCCCGCTGACACAGAGTCTCCGGCCCCAGCTCGTGGAGGGCGTAGTGAACGCTCTGTTCCCTCCGAGCGAGGAGCATTCTTCCCCGCCAATGGCTCCGCCTCCCGCGGTGTCCGACGCGGACCACGACGGCGATGACGATGACACTCCGGAGGTGACCGAGGTAGAGATGAGTGTGGCGGTACGAAGGCTAAACGCTAAAAATACCGCCCCAGGACCCGATGGCTTGCCTGGGAAAGCCTGGGTCCTGGCCATGGAGGAACTCGGGCCTCGACTAAGAGGGCTGTTTAGCGCATGTTTGGAGAGGGGCCAGTTCCCACTGCGTTGGAAGACCGGGAAACTGGTCCTTATAGCGAAGCCGGGGCGTCCTGCGGACTCTCCGTCCGCATACCGGCCCATAGTGCTGCTCGACGAGGTGGGCAAGCTCTTTGAAAGAGTAATTGCAGACCGCCTCGTCGCGCATTTAGCGCGGGTGGGGCCGGATCTTTCGGACAACCAGTTTGGCTTCCGCAGGGGGCGCTCCACGGTGGACGCCATCATGCGCGTGCGAGCCCTCACGATGGGGGATGCAGTGTCCCGGGGCAAGGTCGTAGTGGTGGTGTCCTTGGACATCACCAACGCCTTCAACTCCCTGCCCTGGAGTAGCATTAGGAGGGCACTCCGGTATCTCCAGGTGCCCGACTACCTCCGTCGTTTGATCGAGGCCTACCTGAAGGACAGGTTTATCATCTACCCCGGTCACGAGGGAGAGTGGAGACGGCGAGAGATGTCGTGCGGTGTTCCGCAGGGATCGGTACTAGGACCGCCTTTGTGGAACATCGGGTACGACTACGTGTTGCGCGGCGACCTCCCCGACGGGGTCAGTGTGGTCTGTTACGCAGACGACACGCTGGTCCTGGCGCAGGGGGAGTCGCACCAGGCGGCGGCCGAACTAGCGACACGCGGGGTTGCGACAGTCGTGGATAGGATCCAGGAGTTGGGACTCGAAGTGGCACTGCACAAGTCCGAGGCCATGTGTTTCCATGGCCCTCGGAACGCGCCACCACCGGGTTCCCAAATAACGGTAGGAGGGGTTCGCATCGACGTCGGGTCGACGATGAAGTACCTGGGACTTGTCCTCGACAGTCGGTGGAACTTTGTGGAGCACTTTCGACGTCTGACTCCCAAACTGGAACGGACCGCGGCTGCCCTAAAGCGGCTCCTGCCCAACCTTGGGGGTCCAGACGCCTCCTGCCGGAGGCTCTACGCGGGAATTGTTCGGTCCATGGCCCTTTACGGGGCGCCGGTGTGGGCGCCGTCACTGCAAAGGCGACCGGCGGCCATACTGAACGCTTGCCAGAGGGTCATGGCCATTCGGATGATACGGGGATACCGCACGATTTCCCGCGAGGCGGCGAGCCTTCTTGCTGGCCTGCCACCATTGGATTTGGAGGCAACAGTCCTTGCACGCATGCACGATTTGCGCGTGGAGATGCAACGCCGGGGCGAAACTCCGCTGCCGCGCCAAGTCGCGGCATGGCGGACCGAGTTCCGGCGGGATCTCATGGTGGAATGGCGACGGCGACTGTCGCAACCCAGTGCTGGGCACGCTACAATAATGGCGGTTAGTCACCTCTTTGAGGAGTGGCTGGAGCGGCAACACGGCGTCCTCACCTACCGCATGACGCAGGTCCTCACCGGACATGGCAAGTTCGGGAGGTTCCTGCATCGGATTCGGGCGGAAGCAACGCCCGGGTGTCATCATTGTGTGGACCACCCAGAGGACACGGTGGAGCATACGGTGGAGGTCTGCCCCGCTTGGGCGGAGCACCGCCGTGTCCTCGTGGAGGCAATTGGCGGCAGCGACCTTTCACGTCGGGCCTTGGTTCAGGCTATGGTCCGGAGCGAGGAGGAATGGCAGGCGGTCGCCTCCTTCTGCGAAGCAGTAATGTTAGCGAAGGAGGAGGCTGCACGCGTGAGGGAACGAAGGTCCTCACGCCCTAGCCGACGTAATTCCGACCCCGACTACCAGCCACGGTAGACGCGGGCTTGCGGACGTCGAGCACTGGGTAGCTCGCCGTCCGGCTGTTCGGTAATTAACCGCACCGAGCCCAGTCGTTAACAGCGCGTAGTGATCCTCGCGCTCCTCAAAGAGATGTCAGCAAACCGTAGGGGCCCAGTGGGGCCGATGCCCGCTAGCTAGGACCGCGGAGAATTTCCGAAAGGGCAACCCGTAGTCCTAGTACGCAAAGGGTAATTGAAGGATACAGGTGTGGTTTTAGTCAGTAAAAGTCTGACACGCCCTCGCGCTCCACCCAGATCGCGAGAAGTCATTTGGATGATTTCCCACCTTAAAAAAAAAAAACTCACTCACACACAAACTCCTACACACATACATTCACAGTCATTCACACTCACCCTTACATACTCATACTTATCGTAGGGGCCCAGCAGGGTCGAAGCCTACTGGGGCCACGGGTAGTGTGAAAGTGAAGCCCGGGGCCCCGGGATGAAGGCAAAGAGGGAACAGGAGTGAGTTTTTAGTCAGTAAAAGTCTGACACTATCTCTCGCTCCACCCAAGAGGGGGATTTGTCATTAGATGATTTTCCCACCTTAAAAAAAAAACATACTCATACTTAATTTTAGAAACTAATGTTAATTATACCTTTTTTTTTCCCATCTGAAGACAAACCAACAACGTCCACTCATAAACATACCTCTTAGAATGTTATTGCGAAACACTGTTCCTTAAGACATAGGATAACCTAGTTTAAGGGACAGATTTCTGCAACATCTAAATGTTTTATGTATTCATTTTTCTTGTCCTATACCATGTAAGAATAAACTGTTAAGATATTCGTATAATCTGTAACTTTTGGGAAATAAAGATATATTTATTATTTATTATTATTATTTGTTTTTCTCACAGCCTCAAGGTACCACAGACACAACACATGCAGGCAGAAACATGGTTTTAATTTCAACTCGATACCTCCACGCGTTCCCGAGATAAAGGGTCTTGACAGACAGACAGACGATGGATGGACAACAAAGTGATCCTATAACGGTTCCGTTTTTTCCTTTTGAGTTACGGAACCCTAAAAATCAACGAAACTCGATTCGGAAATAGAAAAATTTGTATAGGCAAGTTTTTACGGAACCCTCTGTGCGGGAGCCGACCGTTTTTTCTTTTTTCAATCTGTTTGAAAATAAGCGGCTTATAATATGTTCGCATACTCAGACGACCTTTCGTACCGGATCAACTCTTATTTTATGAAATATACAGGTGGGATTATTTTAGCTCTCCAATGGAATTTATACACAGACAATGTGTTTATTTACTTTTAAAATTATTCAGGCCTAAATTACGTTAGAAACGTATTGAGGAAAGGTCTCAATATTTTTTTCGTAGGTTTGTACAATGGGATTTGTTTAATAATAACAATAAAAGCCATATGTCGCAATAGTTTTTCACCAACCAATTGTCCTCGGGTGCACTTGACTAGCATAGCGCATACGGGGATAATGGTCAGTTGGTACCACGTTCCATTAAAAGTGTCTAAAGAGCCTCTGCGAGTTGGCTTCGGCTCCTGGTACGCCTTCCATAGGTCCAGAACCACAGGGTTCTGAGATATATTGACAAATAATAATGGAAATTGACAATATTCTGTCTTCGTATGCTTCAAGAAACTATAACATATTATGTTATTCTTGTGACTAAGTGACAATCTGTCACATCGTAAAATACACGTGTATGAATATATTATAAATGGCCCAATGTAACGGGTATTGATTTTTTATATGTGGAAAATCATCCAATGACTTCATTCGCTCTATGATGGAACGCCAGAGCATGTCAAATTTTAGTGACTAAAACTCACTCTTATGTTCCTTCTTTGCCTTCGTTTCAGGACCCCGGGTTTTTCTTTCGCACAACCCATGACATCAGTAGGCTTCGACCCTGCTGGGCCCTTACAGTTTTGCTGACATATCCACCTGGCTACCCATTGTTCTTCGTCCACGTGCCCGCGCCTACGGTGACTAGAAATCGGGGTCTGGAATGTAACCGGTTTAAGTGGTAAATAAAACATGTTGTTATCAAATAATGTATAAATTCCCCACCCAGTCCATAATTACTTACCACTTACTTTCGTTTACCTACCGCATTTAAGAGTTTTATCAAACACCCAATGGCATTGGATAGATTCAACGGCTGTGGGTGTTCAACAAACAATTTCACTGAACTTACTATGTGTAACAAAATTCAAAAATTATATACGACTGTTATTGTTTCCAGAATCGAGTACAAATTATGCGAAAACTTTGGGCCGTGGGAAGGCATTTGTGTATCTATTTTGTCTTAAAGTCCATTATGGAATATTTATGAGCAATAATATTTCGTGTTTATGTGCATTTCCTACTAATAGATATCTACCCGACGAACATTTCTCGGTTAATTTGAACGAACTATTTCACCTTTCGGTCCCAACGAACAGATGGCCGTTGGGACCGAAAGGTTCTAGAGTGGGTTCCACGTAATGAAATTTCGGGTATCCGATGGACGCAAGATGCACCGAACCATTCATTGTGGCGATATTTAGGGGAGGCCTATGTCCAACAGTGGACGTCTTTCGGCCCCAAGTGTCGCCATAACGACTGGTCCTGTGCGTCTCACATCCATCGGATTCCCGTGACCCTCACCAGGTCATTGGTCCACCTTGTGGGAGGCCTTCCAACCCTGCGTCTTCCGGTATGCGGTCGTCAATCCAGAACCGACCATCGACCATCTGTTTTGCGAGCTATGTGCCCTGCCCACTTAAGTTTGGCGATTCTTCGAGCTACGTCAGTAACCTTGATTTTCCTTTTACTTAGTGAAAATCTGACACTCTCTCTCGTTCCACCCATGGATGAACTAATTTCATGATTTGCCTACCTCAAAAAAAGGGTTGATTACGTGATCTAGAATGAGACTTATTTAGAGCCTCATGAGCTCTTAAACTGGATCGAGAAAAGTGTTATTGGGCTTTTTCTTTCGGGAACTTCATAGTTACAGTCACCCAGATGGATTCGTTCTCAGTTGATTGAAATAAATAAATAAATGATGTCAACTGTTGGAGTGTTGGATCTCCTAAAGGTCACTACAACAACGTATCCTGTGCGTCTCTCATTCATCGGACTCTCACAACAACCAGGTAATCGGTCTACTTTATGGGAGGCTTTCCAACGTTGCGTCTTCCAATACGTGGTCGCCAATCCAGACCCTTCCGGCCCCATCGACCATCTGTTCTGCAAACAATGAAGAATGAAAGTACCTTCTCCATTACCATTTCAGTTTGGCAATTCTGTTTATAACTTTGGTTTTGCGGATATCTTCATACCTGATTCGATCACGCAAGGAAACTCCGAGCTTATCCCATAGTTTGTGTGAGTACACAACACTTCTGCTTTTTTCTTCGAGATAAGCAAGCGTGATGTTGTTGTTCTTAGTTGTCCAGCAACAATTTAACCGATTTCTAAGTATGATTGTATTATCAATTAAGCACATTAGTAAACTCATCTGCCGTTAACGTCTTGATGCGTCTCAAGTCCTGATACGATCTCGGATTCCACAGATGGATCCCATTAGTAGTAATTGCTGTTATATCTAATAGTTAATCGATTCCCCCTATATATGTAGTTATACCGCTCCTGAAAATCACTTGGTTTTCTCATTGTGATCTGTTTTACAGGTTGCAGAGATTTAAAAAGAATCAAGGTCAAATTTTAAGGTTTTTTTCATTAAGTTAAGATTTGATCGGTATACCTTAACTTTAAATATTAAGCGCTATAACTAAACTATAGGTAAATATCCCAATATTTTTATTGTACTGTAGAGTACAATAAAAATGAAACTATGTAGATATGAGTAGTTTAGATGTTTCGTTGTGTGCACGCCACAATCACGGCGGTAAGTCCCCTGTTTGAGGAACGGCTAAAGAAGCACCACGGCATTCTTACCTTCCGCTTGACGTAGGTCCTCACCAGACATCGTCCGTTCGGGAGGTTCCTGTTTCGGAATATGGCGGAAAAATGCCCAAATGTCTACATTGTGTTGACAGCCTGGAAGATACAGTGGAGCATACGGGGATTCGTGGTCACCGTACCTGCCTAGGTACTAGGGCTTGCAAATAATAATAATAATAATAATAATACCGGTTGAAAAGAGGCGGTCAGGCCATATGTCACCTTCTTTACATGGATGATCTGAAACTCTTTGCCCCCAACAACTTGCAACTGGTGGAGCTACTGAAGGTAACTGATACCGTCAGGATGGAATTTGGTGTAGACAAATGTGCAGTCATACATGTAAAGAGAGGTGAGATTATGGAATCCGTGGGAATTCAACTCTCGGATTCCATACACCTTAGATCCCTCTGTTCAACCAAAACTTAGAAGTATTTGGGTATGTCGGAATCGTTAGTTGTTGTCGCTTGTTTCGTTCTGAGGACGTGAAACAAGCGTTGAAAGAGCGCTTCTTTGGCCGCCTGAATAAAGTACTGAATAGTCTTTTATCAGGCGGAAACAAGGTGCGCGTTTTCAACGGTTGGGTCATGCCGGTATTGATGTATTCTTTCGGCATACTCAATTTCCGATACCGGTGGGCTACTATTTTTTATATTTTTAAATGTTTTTTTTTATTTTATTTTTGAAGAAATATTAAAAAATGTAATTAATATGTACATAAATTTAATAAATGGAATAATAATAATATATTTATTCAGAGGTAATTTGGTAAAATAGTCACATATAATCTTAGGAATAATTACAAAGGTATGACGAGATAGAGGCTCAGCAGGGCTGCAATAAGTCATTTGATGATTTTCCACCTCAAAAAAAAGATGTAATGGTTTGACGTTGCTTGTCAGACTGCATAAATTGCGAAGTAAAACTTCAATTACTTTTGTATAGTATAACTTACTTTGATGAAGTTCCTTAGATGACGGCTCTGTGATTATTTTACATTTTGAACTGAGCATGTTATTTAATAAGTACTTGTGGACAAACATCGATACTTTTGAGAAAGAACTTGATAAGTGACCACTTGCATTGTTTTGCAGGTTTGTGTTTTTTATTTCCTTAAAGTATAATCAGCCTTTTAATGTTCTTCAGGAATGTTTTTCTGTTGTTTTTCAGGAGTGTAAAAAGCACTTAAAATACAAGATTATAGTTCAATTATCACACTAATAAAGGCGGAATTTTCTGTGTGTTTGTGTATAATAATACTATTCCATAACTATCACACAACGCCGTCTAGTCCCAAAAGCTTGTAGTTTTGAGTACCTACTAGACAACTGATAAACATACTTATATTTCTCTAAATACATACATATTATAGATAAATTACACCAGACACAGAACAAATGATCGCGCTCATCAGACAAACATTTTTCCTGGGTGGGAATCGAACCCACGACCTCCGGCATAGCAGTCAGAGCCACTAACCATTAGACCAACAGGCCAGTCAGTTGTTTGTTACTTCTTTACGCTCGCATGGCTGAACGGATTTAAATGAAACTTTGCACACAGATAGTTCATCATCATCATCATTTCAGCCGATAGACGTCCACTGCTGGACATAGGCCTACCCCAAGTGTCGCCATAATGAACGGACCCGTGCGTCTCGCATCCATCGGACTCCCGCAACCATCAAGTCATCGGTCCACCTTGTAGGAGGCCTTCCAACGCTACGTCTTCCGATACGTGGTCGCCATTCCAGAACCTTTCGGCCCCTACGGCCATCCGTTCTGTGAGCAGTGTGCCCTGCCCATTGCCACTTAAGTTTGGCGATTCTTCGTGCTGTGTCAGTAACCTTGGTTCTCCACACGGGTAGTTCATGTTCTAGAATAACACATAGGATGTTTCCTTGGGACAATTTTCCAATTTGAGGTAAAATTTTTTTATGTTTAACTAATTATCAGTAAGGATCAAGAGACCATTTATTTTTTGCAAAAACTAAAAAGAATTTCGTCAGTTACTTAACAAAAATAACGAGACAATCCACTTTAGCTGCCAGTATTAATGTCACGGGGAAAAGGAGCCGACATCCTCCGTGTCTCGGGATGTCCCTGAGGAGATCACGGAACGGACAGGTTTCTCTGACTTCAGGTAGGCTTTTCATCTTTATCTGACTCGTTTTTTGATTCTTTGGGATATTAGGAGCTTAGTTTTTACTTCTAATTAATAATTAGAAAAGATCAACAAGACAAGAGAACCCTGGGGCACTGGGACGAAGGCAAAGAAGGAACTGGAGTGGGTTTTAGTCAGTAAAAGTCTGACACGAAAGGGCAGGAGATGTCATTAGATGATTTCCCACCTAAATTTAATCACTACGCCCGAGTGTCGCCACTGTGTGGACCGCCCGGAGGACACGGTGGAGCATACGGTGGAGGTGTGCCCTGCTTGGGCAGAGCAACGCCGTGTCCTCGTGGGGGCGATCGGCGGCGGCGATCTCTCGCGTCGGGCCTTGGTACAGGCCATGGTCCGTAGCGAGGAGGAGTGGCAGGCGGTCGCTTCCTTCTGCGAAGCAGTAATGCTAGCAAAGGAGGCGGCCGATCGCGTGAGGCAACGGTCCTCACGCCCAAATCGCCGCCGGGATTCCGATCCCGATTTCCGGCCACCGTAGGCGCGGGCTTGCGGACGGCGAGCAATGGGTAGCCCGCCGTCCGACCGTCCGGTAACCGTCCGGACCGAGTCCAAGTCGTCGACGGCGCGTATTGTTCCACGCGCGCCTCAGGGAGATGTCAGCAAATCGTAGGGGCCCAGCAGGGTCGAAGCCTACTGGGGCCATGGGTAGTGTGAAAACGAAACCCGGGGTCCTGGGACGAAGGCAACGAAGGAACAGGAGTGGGTTTTTAGTCAGTAAAAGTCTGACACTATCTCCCGCCCCACCCAAGGGCGGGGGATGTCATAAGATGATTTTCCCACCGAAAAAAAAAAAAAAAACCTAAATTTAATCACTGAAATTTTATTTACGTTCTTTTTTAACAAATTTGTTATCCTAATTGTAGGCGAATAATATGGGTATTGATGCACTACATAGGCACTACATATGTACATACAAACACGCTCAATTCAATTCAGTTCAAAATATTTTTATTTCTCATAGGTCTACATGGGCACTTATAAAACGTCAGAAGCTAGTGTACGGTTCCAAATTGGTCGTTTCTTACAGAGAAGAACCAGAAGAAAACTCCATGGTTACTCTTTTAAAAAAAAAGTAGATGATGTTACAATATTTTCCATATTATAGTATTAATAGATATTATGTAAGAACAGTGTAGACCAGTCAATATTGCACCCAAAAGCACAATAAGCTAGTGACACAATCTAGTACATTTTGATACAAGTGCAGAAAGTTTGTCATTGCGAGCGAGGCGGAATTCGCACGAGCCGTAGGCGAGTGTGTTATGAAGCCAAAGGGCTGCAGTGACAAATTTGCACGTGTATCAAACGACTTTATTAAATACACTTACAAAATGAATAAACGGGGGTTGACCTGCGACTCCGGGTCGACGAGCGCCCAGCCTGATACGATAAATGTATTAACATTGTGGACCGGGAGAGCATGCGCACTTTTCTGCACTAGTGCGGAAAACGGTATAATGCGTGGCTAATTGCGGTGCAATAAGAGCGGGTTTTTGAGTAAGTGTATTGAAAAAGTTTTATCAATGCAGTCGGGTAGGTACATAGGTTCTTGATTACTTTCGATTCAGTAGCCGTTTCCAAACATATAGGTAACTTTCAGGATGTGCTTTTAATATGATACATGTTATAGTAAATATAATATGTATTTATACTATAAATACCATCTAACTTCAGGACCGACAGGAGTTTCCACTGTGAAGATACTCTCTTGACCTTTATTGCCCAACAACCTTTGTATATTTATGTTCCATGTTTATCAATACTTGTTATTTGTCGGACTCTTTTTGTGTCTTAATTTAGGCAGTTGATCCTTATTCAAGATCGTCCTTTGTAAGATGAAATCTCGATACTTCTTTGATCTCATTCATTCTTGCGTTCATGAATTTCATGATTCCTTTATACTGGTAAAGGAATCTCAGTTACCAGAATATTGATAGCTACGAACAGGTATTTACACCGATCAAAATATAATTAATTCTGAATCGTAACATTCCGCCACAATTCGGCAATCTTCGCGGTCCTTTGATCAGAATTTCTCAAGCGAAATAATTAATTTTGTATATTAAAACGGGAAATTAATGCGGTCGCGTCTCTGATATTTGGGATGCTTAAGACTCTAACAGATGTTCAAGGGTTGGAGGTGAAGCAATAAGTGTAGGTATCTATTAGGTATTTAGTACCTAAGACCAATAAATGTTAAGATGACAGATGCAAATTAAACTGTAATAATAATTTAATAATGCAGTGAAACTGCAATGCAACACAGTAATAAACCTTCTTATTAAACCATAATATCTTGAACTAAAATCATGTACTGCTAGATATGGGCCTCGCCAAAGTGTCGCCACAACGACCGGTATAGGAGCAAGCGTCATTCATTCAACAGATTCCCATGAACGACTCACTACCTTGTGGGAGGCCTTCCGACTTTACATCTTCCTTCATTAAACTTTCCGCCCCATTGGCCATCTGTTATGCCAGCGATATGCCCTGCTTACTGCCGCTTAATCAATCAATCAATATTATTTATTGTCCAATTATAATTTAGGTGTCTTTAAGGCTAGAGTAAATATGCTCTTAATAAACTAGTGCGCCTCTCCATCAACGATTGCATCACTACTTACCATCAGGTGGGATCGCAGTCAAACACTAGTTTATAACAAAAAAAAAAAAACAATGTTTTTAAGTTTGGCAATTCTTCCAGTTATGTTAGTAACCTTGGTTCTCTTGCGGTTTAATATGCACAGATGATAACCAAGTGATCGCTAAAACACAAATCTATTCAGTTTAGAAATTTTAGAAAACATTTTTTTTTTACTCTTGACTGCATTTTTTTTCTATTAATTCATTCGGTTAGGGCGAGAAGAGAGACAATTTATTATTTCAATAAAAAAAGTATGCGCCGTAGGTTAGGTAGGTACTTATATGAAAATTAAAAATAACGAATATATTTTGTATTTTTAATTGAAAATCAAATGAGGCATAATGAAAATCGATATATTGAAGAATCGTGGTGTACTTTTCATAGAATTTATAATATTTAAATTTCATTTGAAAGCATACATTTTGTGTTATTAGATGTAGATAATTTTACTATTGTTATATAATTATATGCTTATATTCCAGGTTATAATAGTAAGGTTGATATGATATTAATTTATTTTAATTAGATACTAACTCAAGCGTATCATTATGTCCTAATTAACATGTGAGTATTATTGTAGATGGTAAATACAAATATTATTGATCAGAAATGAATGTTGGAAAGGAGCTAGAAACAAAAAATAAAAATATAATCTATATTAAACAAAAGTACAGCTTTAAAGTAAGACAATGGATTTGTTTCGAAATACTCGTAAGAAAAAGCAATGAAAATAATAAGGAAAACAAGTACTGAATCCTTATTTGGTGGACAAAACACCATTTTTAACAGACAATCAAATATCAACGTTAACTTGTAAGAAATAAAACTTTTAATGGACTGCCATTCCTGTGCCGAAAATGTAAAGTTTGAAAATGAAACATTTGTCAAATTGTATCTACTCTTGAGTTTTATTGAATTAAGTATTTCACTGAATTGAAATTCTCTGAGGAAGTTTAATAACAGATTTAGATTGTGTAAAATTAAACCATTAATTTTACCAAGAAAATAGATTTTGAGATGAGGTTATATTAATTTAATGTTTCATGAGTTCTTAACTTTTATGAATGATAAATCTTTTGCAAATTCATTCATGGTTATTGAAATAGCATTTTTTTCTTTGTAATTTTAAATAATAACGATATTACGAGTTTTTTTTTTTAAACATTGTTATTTTTGTGCTGACAGACTTAACAAACAGAATCCATGACAATATACATTTTTTCTTTCTTTCCGTTTTCTATGTTTAAAGTATGTTCCCTTGGGATAATTTTACACTTTCACGCAAAGCCGCTAGTTAGAAGCTAGTTGTTAATAATTAGAAATATGTGGGTTATTTTTTATTATAGGCATCATATTACATTATTTACATTTAAAAATACTAACTATAATTACAATAAAATAAAATAAATAATAATAAAAACCCTAATCTAATTACAACTAACTAAAACTAAAATATGGCGTCAAAAAACTCTTCCACATCGCTGTCGACTGGTAATGTGCCCAAAAGACTGGCGGCATTGCCACGCTGTATGGCAATGCTTATCCTCTGTCCGAGGTAAAAGCCAGCTCTTGGGTCACGCGAAGTGTCAACTAGACGTTTTGAAAGATCTTTATACAACTTGTGAGCACTCGGACCCCACGAACCGAGAGTTTCAACCCCAAACGGTTCGAAAATATAACTTCCAACAAGGTTATTATATTTTCGCCGCTTGAGGTTCTCAGCAGCCGCAGCGGCAGCACCAGCACAACACGACGAGCTAGGAAGATGGGATGGCGCAAGAGTATCGACACAAGTAGCGTCCCATACTAAAGGCCTACCCATCTTCCATGGGAATAACGACATGCCGTCCGGTCTCTTGCCATCGTCGCGTGCCAGGCCATGGGGTTCCAATACGGGTGGAACGCCGACGGAGACAAGAGCACGTCTGATGATGTCGTTGATATTCGCGTGTCGTGCTATGCGACCCGCACTTCGGCTGCATGACAGACCGTGGTGTCCGAGGCTGTTGACGACTTCGCCACAGTGACAGCGATGAGGAGAACAATAATATGTTATAATTAGAAAACAATTCTGTGTTAACGAAAAAAATATGGAACAATTTGATTCTTATTTAAAAAAAAAATACTCGCCCAACCAGAGATCAAAGAAAAAATAGATTTCTTTATTAGATACGAACCTAGTTTCTCTGGAAATGTCTTTGAAAATAGACAAAAGACGACAAGTACCTATATAATAAACCTTATCACAAATTATAACAAAAAAAAAACTGTGAAAACAAATAAAGCACAATTTTCTCGGCGAACGATATACAATTGCTGACGATACAAAGTAAAAGACGAGTAATAAAAATATAATATAAAATGGTAGCTCGCTAAAAGAATATTACAGTTTTATTTTCCTCACTTATTTTTTAGTGACAAAATGAAGCAAATGAAATCTCATTATTTTGTTGGAACGAGTCGAGGAAGGTTACGAGAAAGTGCCTTGTTATTTAATTATTCATTCATGACCCGATCGGGGTGTAAGCGCTTGATTTTATGCGCTAAGACAGGATTTTCACTGTAAAAGAAAATCTTTGGAGAAAACGGGTTCATGAATGAAATTTTTTCCTTATTACCACTGCGCAATTCTTCGATTTAAAAAAAAAAAACATTATTGATAAGCTTGCGCTTGACCGCTATCTTGATTGATGGTGAGCGATATAGCACGCTTGCCTTAATCTCGTTATCGTAATTCAGAATGCGAAGTTTGACAACCTCTAGACAGAGAAATGCCCAGCTTTTCGTACCTAACATTGCATTCTAATTTTTCAAGTAGTGATTAAATGTTTTGCGAGATAAAACTGTATTTATCATTAACCCTAACTAAGATTGGTACTGAAATTATCAAATAAGTGAACACAGAGCAAATGAAAATTTCAAATCATAACTGGAAACACAGACTGGCAGAGAATTACACTCCTTAACTGTAAGCACAATGAATGTGCTCTCAAAACGTTTTCTGCGTAGGTATGACTGGGAGGACCTCCGTGTACCGGTGGCGCATCGCCGTACGCTTAGTGGTCCAATAATGGAAAGGGCTCGGTGGAATTAAATTATATAATTTCGACGCACACTCCCTAAAATGCAAGCAGTAGAAAACCAACAGACCAGCTACTTGATTTTATGCTCAAGACTTTGAAGCTTTGACTCGAAGAGTATACTATACATACGAAGAAACGGAAAAGTTTCTTATTTAAGGTTAAGTAAAATAGAGCTTATCAACCTCAACATATTTATTAACGAAACCAACAAATATGAAATAGTTAGCCGACAAATCTGTCTTTATTTTTCAACAAATTTTTGAAGGCAGTAAAATACATAATGTACGTAATTAGTGAAATTACATCATTGTTGTAAAACCACGGGGGATCGGAACTGTCACTCCTACATACAGGTTATACTGTAACACCTAGTTAGGAGATCAGAACTGCACCCACTACAATTGTAGCAAATTTGTATTTTTACCGAGTAAAAATCAAATACCCATGTACTGTAATACTTCTAAACGATCAATAAATATTGTTATTATTACTATTGCAAAATATACATCGTTTCATATCTAAGGTTCAATTTCATGATCATTATATAAATAAATATCTTACAGCACCGTCTATAGAACCTTACTAAAGCCGTGTCTTCCGAGAAAGCGACAGTGAATTGGTAGTAACATAAAATTTCTGCTTACTGCAGTTAATCCTGCTTCAATTTGTTGTCCCGCTGTTGCTCTGCTTACGACCATGCCATAAGGATCTAAGATGACATTTTAAAATCACCATAATTCCCGTGTGAGAGAGATTTGGAGCTATAGACGCCGTATAGTACTAATCTTTTCTAACACCGAATTCACAATGAAATGACATGGTAGGTCCCGTCGTATATTATTTTTTTGAATATAAGAATATACAAATGACTTCTCTTGTTCAGGCTCTACCCTAAGAGGGATAGAGACTCTATTTAAAATATAGCTGTGTTTCTTCAGTTGCCCTTTGCGTTACAGGTTCACAATAACTCTTTTGAACAATCTGGCTTGGCAGACTGGCCTATTGGTCTAGTGGTCAGTGGCCCTGACTGCTATGCCGGAGGTCATGAGTTCGATTCCCACCGTAGACAAATGTTTGTATGATGAGCACGATCATTTGTTCTGTGTCTGAGTGTAATTTATCTATAATCTATATATATTAAATTAGAAACTAACTGACTGACATATCAACGCACTGCCGAAGCTACTGGAACTAGGAGCGTGAACTTTTGCACAAGGTTTCATTTTATGACGTAGGCGAGCTCTAAGAGAGGATTTTTCAAAATTCGCCGCCTAAGGGGATAAAACGGGGATCCAAAGTTTGTTTGGAAAAGCCTACTTTACTGAGGGCGAAGCCGCTGGCAGAAGTTAGTATGTATGTATTTAGAAAAATATAAGTATGTTTATCATTGGTCACCTACACACACACAATTGGCACAAGCTCTTAGTTTAGGACTAGATAGCGTTGTGTGAAAGTTGTGGAAAATTATTTAAAAAAAAACCCCGCTTTTTATTCTAGATGGTTGAGCCCCTGTTCTCCGAATTTACCCTCGCTCATAATATTTGAATGATTTTTAGCATAGCATAGCATAGTCGGCCTTATAATGTTCCCACTGTTTGGACTCTCTAGGAGAGGGAATGGGCCGTAATCCACCACGCGGGCCCAGTGCGGTTTGGTGGATGTCACATGTCTTTGAATTTTTGGTTCTAGGACATGCCGGTTTCCTCACGATGTTTTCCTTCACCGTTTTGAGAGCAGTGATATTGAAATAAATTACACAAAGTAATGCGCCTGGCTGTAAACTCGTAAGTCGGGGCCATTACCACTCGGCCACCACTGCTCTCAATGATTGATGAATGATTTTTAAATTCAAAGAATTGTAAAATTGATCTTGGAAAAGGTTAATTCTTTGCCAAAACTAAAATCGGTTTTATCTATAGGTAATCTTACTAAAAGATTCAAAGGAACAATCTTTAATTAAAACTTATTTTAAATTTTTCAAATTTTTACATTTTTCTTTCCGTCAAAACCTGCTACAAAATACCTATAAGAAAAATTAAAAAAATATATAAATTAAATTAGTATATAGTCGTTCTCAAGTAGGGGCGTGACCAAGGGAAGTAGGGATTCATACCGATGGCGATACTTGGGGGAGTCCTATATCTAACGGTGGTCTTTCATCTAAAATGATAATGTTAGATGATGATAGATACCCAAGGTGGAAATAAAGCATGTATTCTACTTCTACAATGACTACTAGTTTAAAGCGCAATTGTTTTATAGGGTATGATGATATAATGTTCTTTTCATCGCATTTTGAAGTTGTGGGCACTTTGTATAAAATGAATATTAAATTATGTATGAAATATGTATGGGCTTTTCTACTATTTTGCATTCTGATTTGTACCATAGGTTTTTTTCAAATACTTATTTGAGCAACCAGTCCAATGAAGGAATATTTTTTTTTTAACTTACAAATATTGTTATTAGTCAAGAAAACCTGTTGTGAAGAGAAAATAAATGAATGAAATTGAGAAAATTGATTCGAAAATTGAAATTGATTGTAATTCTATGAAGAAACTTTAGAGCTTCATAAGTTCTTTAAATAATGAAGGTCGCCAGTAAGGTCGATTTTTTGGAAATAATAAAGTGTTACATTATTACGAAAGTATGATTTGAAAGTCGCTTATTTTTGTAGATGAAAAATCCCATCGAGGCAGACTTGTAGAGAATAAAATTGTAACAAAAGAAAAAGCAATAATGTACTTTTCATTTGGACATGTGACGTGACATTGATTTGTATTACTTTGAACAACGCCGTGACGCCGCCAATCCAATATGTCGATCGACTCCGACTCGACGCGAAACTTGACAATGGAATGTTCCGAATACCGTCGACTGTCAATCGAAAGGTTCATAAGAGCTTTATCAGTGAAAATGGAGCTGATAAAAGTAGAAAATTTGGCGACAGAGTAAGCGTGGGGGCACACAATGCGTTGCGGCGCCGGAGCGGTGTCGCTGCGTCATCTTACATAGAAAATAATTATATCTGTGGCATATCACACGATGCGCTGCGGTGCAGCACCGGGTTTGTAACCACCAAGACGAGGCAGGCAGCGGTGAATGCGCTGCGACTTCGGAGTTGCACCGCTCAGTTGTTTCGTAATGCCCGGTCCACGTGGCGCGTTGCGTCAACGCAGCGCGAATGTTTCGACGAATCGGCGGGCACATGAGTGACACACCCCGCTCGTACGGCCCGCCAATTCGTCGGTGCGGCGCTGCAACGCTAACGCAGTGCGCCGTGTGGACCGGCTCTAACAATGTTGCGGCGCTGCATCGCTCGTGTGCCCGCCGATACGGTGAAATCTTTGCAGTGCGGTGCCGCAACGCATCGTATATCCCCTTCACTATGTTTCATTTGGTAATAAGATATTAATCATTCTTTGTGCGTACAGTTAAGGAGTGAAATTTCCCATTGGAGTCTATGTTTCCTGATAGCTAAAATCTACAACTGGGAGGTTGTTTAAGTCAAAATGAATAAGCTGCTTATAAGCAAGTGTGTTCCATCGCCGTGAGGTAGTGGTCAAGCACGAGCTTATCATCATCATCGTCATTTCAACCGAAAGATGTCCACAGTTGGACATAGGCCTCCCCCAAGTGTCGCCATAACGACCGGTCCTGTGCGTCTCGCATCCATTGGATTCCCGCGACTCTCACCAGGTCATCGGTCCACCTTGTGGGAGGCCTTCCAAGGTTGCATCTTCCGGTACCCACTTCAGAAACTTTCGTCTCCATTTACCATCTGTTCATTGCCACTCAGGTTTGGCAATTCTTCGGGCTATGTCGGTAACCTTGGCTCTCCTGCAGATATCATAATCATAATCATCATAATCATTTAAACATTTGTTTAACATAGGTAAATAGTGATTCTTAAAATAGTTAATAAGGTCGCTATGTTATGCCAGAGGGCGTACAAATGTAGATATTATATTTATAACTTTAATTATAGACATATTTAAAATAATAGAAATTAATTGTATGATGTCCAGTGTATGTCAAAAAATTAATATGTCAACAATTACTTTGAACTTAAAAAACGAAAAAATAAATAAAAGATAAAAAAACGAATGATCTGTATCTTTATTTCTGATGCGATCCCGTAAGGAAACTCCGAATATTGTCCTTTCCATTGGTCTTTGGGTAACTTTAAGCCTCTTGCGAACCTATCAATAACTATAATTAAAAAATATATTGCAAATGTTTTTCTTAAAATTTTATAAGATAGAGTATTTTTCTGTCTTGTTGGTGTAGCGATTGCAAGTGATGATGATGTTTATGACGGCCTGGATTTACCAGGTTGGGTAAAGTGCTATTGAATTTTATATCTATTTCTAGTAGCAGCCTGGGGTCTGGTTTCAAGCTTGATGCAAGCATAATGTATGCTCGCCTGCTATTATATGAGATTTAAACATAACTATATAATAGACACTATGGCATACCTCTATTTTTTGTATCTATCCACTGCTGGACACGGTAGTTCTTTTATAAGTACAGGTAGACCTAGCAGACACTCTTGGTGAAACAGTTGCGAAAACAACTTATTGAATTTAAATATTGAAAAACTTATTCGTCTGTGGTATGGAGACGTCATTATCGAAGTATCGACTTGCATAATATATTTCCTAAATACTAGCTTTTGCCTGCGGCTTCGCCAGCGTACATAAAATATAGCCTATATCACTCAGGAATAAAGCAGCTTTCTATCGGTGAAAAATTTTTAGCAATTAGACCAGTACTTTCTGAGATTACCTCCTACAAACAAAAAAGCAAACTATACCTCTTTATAATATTAGAAGTGCCGTTTTATGTAAAAGTAAAACAAATGAAAAAGATTCTATTGGTATAATTATAGTGAAATGTTCAGGTTAACGAGTTTGATGCAGACGAAGTTGTGGATAAAAGCTAGTTCCAAATAAAACAAAAAAAAATCTTAAACGTAATGTGCTTAAAAAGTCTATAATGTCCACAAGATAATTATTGTGCCCCATTTCATTCTTTAACGGCTACAGTCAACATTACGAAAAATGTTTTAATGGGTACTTTAACTGAAAGACTGGATTTAACTCACTCCACTGAAACTGTTAACAGTTTTACGCTTCAGGAACCCCAGATTTACCTTCCATTTAATGACACTTAAGAATTTTTAGGATACCTACACAACAAAATTAAGGAGACAAAAATATTTCTAAAGTGTGGCCAAACGATTTATATTGCGATTAATTCATTTTAATTTCGATTTCATCTCTAGGAGAGGGAATGGGCCGTAATCCACCACGCGAGCCCAGTGCGGGTTGGTGAATGTCTCATGTCTTCGAAGTTTTGGTTCTAGGACATGCAAACCGGCATGTCCGGTGGCCGGTTTCCTCACGATGTTTTCCTTCACCGCACTAGCAGTGGTGATGAAATAAATTATACAAAGTAATGCGCCTGGCTGGGTTTGAACCTGCAAACTTCAACTTTTAAGTCAGGGCCGTTACAACTCGGCCACCACTGCTGCTGCTGGTTTTTTACTCTGTATTTAATCACCATTACTTCATCATCTTCCTGCCCTTGCCCCGTGTTATTCGGAGTTGGCGCAACATATTTTTTTCTTCCATTCCGTCCTGTCACCTGTCATGATATCACTAACTCCCTATTCTTCTCTGGTCTTATCGCATCTTTCCTCTAGTATACGTTACGGTTGTGTTATATCGTAAGGAAATCGGCATGTCCTAGGACCAATAAATTTGAGAACATGTAACACCTATACACACTATTCTATCCTATTCTCATGCTATGCTATGCTATGCTATACGTTGTTACCTATTAATATCCAACTGTAAAACTCTATTAATGTTTTCATTAATTTTTCGCAAGCGTTGCCGCTGAGCGTGTGTTCTTTTTGGGACAAGCCACGTTAAGCCATAATAATCGGCTAAATATGAGTGTACGTATCAACTATCGCAGAAACCTGCAATGTGAATTGCTGCGATGCGATTTTGTGCAGCAAAGCAACGGTTCAGGTGACCATACAATGTGCGATGCGAATATTTACGATACGACGTCACATCACAGTTTTGTATTTGAAAGAAAGAAAAGAAAGAAAAAACTTTTATTCGTGACTCACACAATCGTATAAACTAAAGATACACAAAAAACGAAAGGTATAATCAATGCGAGACCAAAATGGCCCATAACTCAGCATATGCTGCGATATTTAAAACGATAAATAGCGCAGCGCTGGTATTCTGTTAGGGCCCGCTGTGATGCCATGAACACACTTACGGACGTTAAATTCACGTTTACAATTTGATATTGTAGATTCCATTCCAATTAGAATTCCATGTTTAAAATTTAATATTGTAGATTATTTTTATTTTGCAATTTGACTTTTTTTTTTCTCTATTAATTTTTGACATCTTTCATTTTTGTGAACGTGAGGACTATGTTGATTGCTTTTTTTTTCCTTTTCAGTAATTTAAACGTATGTCTGGCAATTTGAGTATTCTCTGCGGCCTACCCAAATGTCCTTTCTTTGGTATTGTTCGTCAAGTCGTTGAGCTCCTTAGTAGTCCTGAGTTGAGCTTTGCGAATACTGACAAATGTTTTCACTGACTGGACAGGTCCACTCAAATTTGTATGGTTCTTTCTTCAAAAGACCATTTCAGACAAATCTGCATGGTTCTCATATGATTTGACCATTACATATTTACTGTATGGACTTTAAAAGAGACTTTGACCCCTGAGTTTGTTTCGATGTTTCTTCTCAGGGTAGTCAGCTAGGAATCACCGGTCTCATCTAGTTTAAAAATGACGAAAAAAAAAAATTACGTGTAAAAGTGTTTTTTAAACCTATTTACAAAATAAATATCTTTATCATTTATCAAATAGTCTATTCGAAATAAAATAATGAAGAGATATATTAAATTCGTGAATTTATATTTATGTATGTAACGTAAATGATAAACAATTATATTTAAAAACTAGCGGTCCCGGCAGACGTTGTTCTGCCCAAAAGCGGGATTTAGTAAAAAAAAAAAAATTACCCTACTCTACCCTACTCTACCCTACTCTACCCTACTCTACCCTACTCTACCCTACTCTACCCTACTCTACCCTACTCTACCCTACTCTACCCTACTCGTTACCGTCGTTTGTCATTACCATAGACAAATAATATTTGGGCCCAAAAACAAAAGTTACGTTATCAAAGACGTTGTCTTGACAAATTATACGTACGTAGGTACATTAAACACACCCAATATCATCAAAGTGCGTTCTTAAAGTCTGAGCACGGTTCCGCAATTTCCGGCGTGATTCCCGCGTAATCGTGTCAAACGGATGTGCGGGCGCCATCTTAACTTTCAAGCTATGGCGGGAAGTTTTTCGCCTTTGCCATACGACGTGGGGTTTCAGAGAAGTGTGTTAGTGTCAGTTTGTCATTGTCAGAGCATGTTCGGAGCTCGAACAAATATTCGTCTGAAGCCGTTCAAGTTTTTGCTGTCATTAAGTTTGTGATCGTCTGAGTTTGTAACTTGAAGAATCTTTTGGACGCTGAAATAGTAAATACTAGGTTTTCACACTACCCGTGGCCCCAGTAGGCTTCGACCCTGCTGGGCCCCTACAATTGCTGACATCTCCCTGAGGCGCGCGTGGAACAATACGCGCCGTCGACGACTTGGGCTTGGTCCGGACGGCTACCGTACGGTCGGACGGCGGGCCACCCATTGCCCGCCGTCCGCAAGCCCGCGCCTAGCAACGAAGGAACAGGAGTGGGTTTTTAGTCAGTAAAAGTCTGACACTATTTCTCGCTCCGCCCAAGAGCGGGATTTGTCATAAGATGATTTTCCCCCCTATAAAAAAAAAATACTAGGTAGGTAAACCACTGTCAAAACTAGTTTTTGCATTATTTATGACAGAAGATATATCTACAATTTATGAATTACTAGCTTCTGCCTCCGCCTGCGTTAAAATAAGTTTTTCTATTCAAACTTTGGACCCCCGTTTCATTCCTTTAGGGGATGAATTTTTAGAAAATCCTCTCTTAGAGCTCGCCTACATTATAAAAGGAAATTTGTGCAAAATTTCACACTTTTAGTAGCAGTAGTTTTGGTTGTGATATTTCAGTAGATATTTCAGTCAGTAAGTTTCTCCTTTTATATAACATAGCATATAGCATAGCATATTCAGCCTCTTAATGTTCCCACTGCTGGGAACATTAAGTAATCCACCACGCGGGCCCAGTGCAGGTTGGTGGATGTCACATGTCCTGTGTGTGATGTTATCCTTCACGGTTTTGAGAGCAGTCGTGATGAAATAAATTACTCAAAGTGATGCGTATATCGAGGCCGCACCACCGCTCTTTACCGTCCATACTAACTTAATATTCATCATAGCACCAACATAAGATATTCTCGAAATACCCTTTACCCAGGGTAATAAAAATCCTACATACAATTTGTTTCAACTTTTGATATTACGCCTCCATTTTCAGATTCCTCACGATGTTTTCCTTCACCGTTTTGAGAGCAGTGGTGATGAAATAAATTACACAAAGTAATGCGCCTGGCTGGGTTTGATTCCGCGACCTACAACTCGTAAGTCGAGGCCATTATCACTCAGTCACCATTGCTCAGTCGGGGCCATTATCACTGGGCCACCATTGCTCAGTCGGGGCCATTATCACTGGGCCACCATTGCTCAGTCGGGGCCATTATCACTGGGCCACCACTGCTCATTTTATATATTATTATTTTAACAAAAGCAAACTCAACTCGTGCTTGAAAATCTATCAAACTTTGACAACTAAAATTTGTATCTGTCTTTAAATGTTTAATGATAAAAAATCATTCTACATTTTCAAAAATTTCGATAAATCTCAATAACATTAGAGAGACACATAACTAATGTTTCAATTACAACAAATAAATGGTTATACCGTCTATAACTACTTATCTTCTCAAAAAAACATTTATGTATCTATTTTTATTTCGATCCAACATTAGCCCACAGAAGCGTCTAGCGTGTAAAAAGCTAATATTTCAGGCTTAGCTCCAATCTAAAAAAATCTCAACGAAATTTACGCAAGGCGAGTGACAATCTGAACAAAACAGTTTTCAAGTCGAGCTATTACTCAAATTAGAGTACAATAGAGCTTTGGAGATAGAAAAATACGGCAAATTGTTAATAAATCTAAGCGAAAGCGTTTCGGCTTGAACATAATACGGTCAATATTTCAGAGACCCACGTTTCAATTTGCCGGATTGCGTGAAAAATCGAGAAGAAGCGTCTTTCTTCGCAAATACTGCGTATTAGGGATGTCACGGAGGCCATCTTAGTAGGGACGGAGACGCAGAGCAACTGCAGTGGTGAAATTAAAAATATTGAAGAGAAAAATTTGAACAACAATGACAAATAATGTGATATTTATTTTGCAACAAACGTTATAAAAAAATACACTTAAATTTTTCATCAATTTAAACTAGATGAAGCCGGTGTTCCCTAGCTACCCTGAGAAGAAATACCGAAACAAACTCAGAGATCAAAGTCTTTTTTAAATTAAATACAGCAAAAATTTAATGAAACTATACAGATTCGTGTCATATATGCTCTTTTGAGGCAAGAATCACACAGATTTGAGTGGACCTGTCTTCTCAGCGCAAGCATTTGTCAGCATTCGTGTAGCTCAATTCAGGAGTACTAAGATAGCTCAAGTAATGACATAGTGCATTTATATAACATATCATCATCATCATCTTCCTGCCCTTGTCCCTTGTTATTTGGGGTCGGCGCAACATTTCTGCCCTGTCACTCGTCATGCTATCACTAACTTCCTTTTCTTTCATATCACATAACACATCACATTCACATGATCATGATGATGTTTGTTTTCATTTCATTCATTCATTCTCATTTATATAACATATGTAGATTGTTATATCATTACGTATATTAATTTGTAAAGTCTCAGATGCCATGGGAGATAAAATGTCGCATAACATGACGCCGTAGTTGAGAGCAGCCAGGCGCATTACTTTGTGTAATTTATTTCATCACCACTGCTCTCAAAACGGTGAAGAAAAACATCCTGAGGAAACCGGCATGTCCGAACCAAAAATTCGAAGACATGTGACATTCACCAATCCGCACTGGGTACGCGTGGTGGATTACGGCTCATTCCCTCTCCTAGAGATGCCTGAGTTCCAGCAGTGGGAACATTGAAAGGCTGATTATGCTATACTTATGCTAACATGACGCGGATGCGCAACACTGTTAAACTGTCCCACATCATGTGTATGCATTGTAAAAATATTGGGGGGCAAGTAGCAGGACACTGGATAACATTACAGTGTCAAGTAGATTGAGTGTTACGCGTCACGTCAGGGGTCATTTCGTCCCCTTATGTATCTGAGGCTTTAAGTATATTTAATTTTAAAAAATACACACTGGATCCGGCCTTCTATTGTGATCTCTCAGTAATACTTAATGGCTTGCTGAGAGAAAACTGAACTTGCTAAGTTCATCCACATGAACGTTATTTTCTATGTATTATATCATGTAGTCGTTTTTTGTAGGTAGGAAATCATCCAATCCATCTTCCGCCTTTGGGCAGGGCGGGATGGCGTGTCAGACTTTTACGGCTTTGGCGTGCCTTCGTTCCAGGGCCCTGGGGTTCTCTATCGCACAACCCATGGGCCTAGTAGGCCTCGGCCCTTCTGGGCCCATACGGTTTTGCTGACATCTCCTTTAGGCGCACGTGGAATACTACGATTTTTTCACAGCTTCAAGGGACCGCAGACTTTAGTATATGGTTTTAATTTCAACTCGATACCTCCACGCGTTTCCGAGATAAAAAGTTTTGACAGACAGACAGATAGACGGACAACCAAGTAATCCTCTTATAAGGGTTCTGTTTTTTCCTTTTGAGGTACGGAATCCTAAAAATCTGACACGCCCTCTTACTACACCCTAGAGCGGGGTAGGGTAGACTTTAAAAAAGGGGGCACTGCTTAGTTGGGAGCTGATTTTCTTTATTAATTCTCCATACACAAGCAGGCCACGCGTCGTGTGCACCGGCCCTTACAATAAAAACTTATATAGATTTGGTCCTTCCTCCTTGCGTTGTTTTCCTCAATACTGAGAGCCTAGACCTCCTTGATTCGTCACTTTTACTCGTATGATATTCCTCCATCTGTTTCTGTCTCTAGCTGTGTGAAAAGCATTAGCGTTGGAAGGCCTCCCACAAAATGGACCGATGACCTGGCGAGAGTGCGGTAATCCGATGGATGCGAGACGGATAGGACCGGTCATTATGGCGACGCTTAGGGGAGGTCTATGTCCAACAGTGGACGTCTTTCGGTTGAAATGATGATGATGATGATGAAGAGCGGTGCGGATCTCGGACTGCGCCCACGAGGCTTTTCCAATCTTCTTTACCAGTCACAGACTTTTCGAGGTTACCACTGATTACCCTTGCAATATGACCGAAGTATTGTAAGAGGCTTTGTACGAAAGGACTAATCCTAGCGGAAGTTCCGTGTTTGCGTAAACAGAGGTTAGACACCGTCACAACCCTACTACGTGGTACAGTCATTTATTTCTATTTTCGTCTTTCCAAATGGTCATCGGAAAGTCAGTAACGAAAATGCCTCGAATTATTTGCACACGATTATTCGGTGTCACTTTTCTTTATTAGAATTTATTTTTCGACAACATTTCCTGGAACCATTATTATTAAGAGATGAACTAGAATGGGCGCCCCCGTTCTAATTCTAGCTTAATAAATATTTATACTAACTACAAATTAAACTTTGTATAAAAGGGTAGAAAAAGAACTCATTGTTATTAAAAACAAGTGCCCAGAACGCTGGGCCGTGGCCACGTTAGATAGAAATACAAAACATAATATTTAACATGAGAATAAAGCTAAAATTTTATTTAAGCTTTATTCTCATGATGATGATGATGTTGTGTGATGAGCACGATCATTTGTTCTGTGTCTGGGTGTAATTTAATCTATACATGTATGAATTTAGAAATATATAAGTATGTTTATCAGTTGTCTAGTACTCATAACACAAGCTCTGCTTAGCTTGGGACTAGACGGCATTGTGTGATAGTTGTGGAATATTATATTATATTATATTATATTATATTATATTATATTATATTATATTATATTATATTATATTATATTATATTATATTATATTATATTATATTATATTATATTATATTATATTATATTATGATAAATATCTATACATCATACAAATAAAATTGAATTGTTTTTTTGTGATAAATATGAGAGTGTGGTGACTTGACAGCTAGGAGCAGAATAAAACACGGAACGTCTCGATAGCACAGCGTATATTCGCAGACTGGCGCGGCGGTGGTTACAATAAAAAGTAATAACTTACTACCCACTTTCTCTAAATATTTACATACATCACAGTTTGTACTTAATATAAAAAAAAAATCTTACTAAATACAGATGAAAGTATATCCGATATCCTACCAAAAACGTAACTTTCGTAATTTTTGTCTGTGTAGCTGTCTGATTGATAGTTTCGGCTAATCTCCGAAACTTCTGGACCAATTTTGACGAAACTTTCATTGGTAGATAGAGGATGTTATAAAAGAGTAATTTGACTCAGAATGTTTATTTGTGGAACATAGGTATTTACATAAGGGTGTTAGAGATTTTTTTTGGTCTTTTTCATGGGCGCTATGTTTTGCCGTAACGGCGTACAAATATTGCCAATAACAAATCATTAAAAAATGAATAAATAAAGAACTATTTTAAATTAAGTTAAATATCTTACAGAATTTATAATTAAAACGAAATTAATAAAAAAAAAACAGTCTTAAAAAACTCAAAAACAGTCTTAAAAATTATTACAAACCAAAATTATAGCAAAAGTTTGTTATTATACCCATTAAATATTAAAACAATATCTTTTGATATTTTTATATTTTGAGCTATTTTTATGTTAGGAAAGGAATTATGAGTCCGTGAAAAAAAAGCTTCTATAAATTGTGACTAAATTGCGTTATAGTGGTAGTATAACCTGATTTCGTAATCACGGATATCTAAAAAACAAACCACTCACGGCCAGTTTACATACATTTAAAACGAAACTAAACTAGTTTCACCGCCTGTTTCTTAGTTTTCAATTAAACTAACCACAAAATAATACAATTAAAACCAACTGTCCAACGTCCGCGTTTGGAAAGTTTTGTTGGAAATCAGCGCTACCAACTGTACTGTAGTCAAACTGTGCTACGATCGGCTCCCAATTTGGCGAGTATTGCGGCGCATGTATAAATGATTTATAGACTAAATGTTGATTTTCGGTAACTGATTCGGTTTCAGTTAGATTTGGGATTGGTTATTTACTAATGGATATTTACCGTGTTTGGCCTAACTGAGCTCTGCAAATATAAATGTTGATTAATCGTCAAGGCTTTTAATTTTAATAGACAATAGTAGTAACAATGTTTTTTAACTTCTAAGAAATTATGCCTTGTACTAAATGATTTCTTGAAATTGAAATATTCGTAATTTCCAAAATCTCTCTCTTAAAATCATTTTCTTATTGAAAATCCATTTTATCAAAAAAAGAAACTGTCTCAAATGTAAATGTCCAATTATACATTCTTCAGTGCTACTAAACCAGTCAAAACTCAACATCAATAAAAAAATACCTTCTCCAAATGAAGAAGATAGATAGATCGGGAATATATCTATCATTAACGTGAGCACGGTTTTAAAGTTTGTTGTTTTATCCAACGCAATCCAATCCAATGATTGATAGAGAAGCAACGCAAAAAAAGAGAGATAACGCGTGAACGATCTCCGTCGTCGTCGTCGTCGATAATTCCGTTAGTCATTTGAATATTTTTTAAAAACCATATAAGCTTCGTTTGAGAGTCAAGCTAACACCGGCGGTCGCGCGTGACGTCATCGCGCATTCGGCCGAAGGTCAAGCGACCGCCGGCGTTCACTCTCTCCCACTTCATTGTAGGCCCTATTTTCAAAACTTAGAGACTACTTTTGTATGAACAAGTTTGATTACTTACGTTTTTGGATAAATTTCCTATAAATTGAACGCATTATATTTTATAGTCTATGCTCGGCTATATTTTTTTTTCGTTTTTTTTTTTGTAAAAAGTCATATTTCCGCCACCATTTTGTTTATGGCGCCCCTACAGTTTGACAGTTCTTTATATTTCTACGGGTTAAAAAAAAATCGTCATTCAAAATCAAAAAAGACCCTGACTCCTGGGTTCGATCCCCACCCAGGACTAATGTTTGTGTGATGAGCATGATCATTTATTTCTGTGTCTGGGTGTAATTTATCTATAATATGTATGTATGTAGAAATGTATAAGTATGTTTATCAGTTGTCTAGTACTCATAACACAAGCTCTACTTAGCTTGGGACTAGACGGCGTTGTATGATAGTTGTGGAATATTATTATTATCTACAGGAAAATGTATAAATAACTTCAAAATCACGTATGTTATATACTTATAATATTTCTCGGGTTGGACGTTCTTAATAACTGCTCTTTCAAGCTTACTCCATACAACTCCAACCTATATAACACATAACACAAAATTTCTCACAACAATACTTCATCAAATCTAAAATTGGCTAGCTTATGTGGCAAAGATAATGCCCGGACAGCCTCCAAATTGCCCAGGATTTGTCCTTTGTAGCTCGCAATTGGTGGTGGCATAACTCTGACGTCATGCCTAAGTAATAATGAAACACTGTGGATGGCATTAAAGTGTCCACAGACCGGACAGTTGGTAGTTTCTGAAAAGTTATGGATAGGGTTAGTGAGGTAGTAGGTTAGGGGTAATGGGTGAGAGCAATCCGATTGCGTAATAGGGCTGTTGCGAGTGAGACTTTTTACAAAAGGCTTTTATTCGTGTTACGCTTACGCTACTATTGATCTGATAATGTTAAATCTATATCATCATCATCATCGCCTCGATCACGCCCGCGGTTTTGAAATCTATTGAAAAAAAAAACCACCATATCTTTTTAATATTGTTTTCTACTATATTTTTTTTTAAGTAGTTCTTTTTTATTTAATTGTTGTTTCTCCTGTGCGAGTCTCAAATAAATGGTTTCTTTCTTTCTTTCTTTATCTATCTTTATATATATTATTCTTCTGTTTATGTGTTTGTTACCTAGCTCCTCCTAAACGGCTGGACCCATTTAGATGTCATTTTGTGTGTATATGTGAGTGGGTCTCTGAATGGTTCCAAAATAAAATTGGACTCAGTACGGCTGCAATCGGATTCTTAATTTTTTTTTAATGCTAAATTTTGGGCAGGACAATGTCTGCCGGGACCGCTAGTCTATATATATAAAAGGAAAATCAGACTGACATATCAACGGACAGCTGAAACTACATGGCCTAAATGAACGTAAAAATTTGCACAAAATTTCCCAAAATTCAGCCTCTAAAAGGATGAAACGGGCGTCCAAAGTTTGTATGGAGAAACCTGCTTTCACGTGGGTAAAGCCGCTGGCAGTAGCTAGTGACCCTAATAAAAGGACTCTCTCCCAGCAGTGTGAACATCAAACACTTTTATTTTTTTTACTTTTTACCTTTTTTTTCTCCTGTATCGTGGGTGTGTTCACCAACATTTAAACTCGCATGTACATGAGACACCCAGACCCCGAACAGCACATCAGCAGTCATACTATGTGGATTATTATTTGTTTCCTCAAATATCAAGTAAATTATTAAGATTTTTGCCGTATTCTATGTCTTTCTAAGGTAGAAATCTGGTAACCACTCCATCAGGTGAACACACATTCATCTATTATGACTTAACATAGGTCTTACACCAGGTAAAATACTTAATTACTTGATGTATTTTCCGTGTACCACGGAGAGGCAGCAGGCCTAATTTTGTTATGAATCATCATAATTACTTTACAGCTACATTAAGACGCAACATTGGTAGCAGAAATAAACATACCTTTGTATAACAAGCGAAATATCACTGGATGCGCCTGCAAGATAAATTATAAGATAAATAAGAGATTATTCTTCGCAGCTCGTTTTACTTAACCAGCATTAAGATTCATGACCTGAGACTGTAAACAAAGAAGTTGAAATTGCGGCTTTACAATCGGATTATGAACTTCAGTTATAAAGTAAAAGCGTAAAGAATACTAAATCCCTAAACGCGATCGAGAAGTTTCGTTACTAAATTCAGGTTTTTTTGTTTCAGACAACATGATGGATCCGTCGGTAGAGGTGGAGTAGTGAGCTGTAGTTGAATTTGAGAAGACGTCAAAATGTTACACAGAACGTCATCGTCAAGGCGACGGCGCGCCTCAAGGAGCGCCGCCACGTCTCCTCAAGCGAGATCCCCGAGAGCATCGGCACAGCCCTCTCGAAGGGCATCATTAGCAGCTACCGAAACTGATGAAGAGATGGAACCAACTCCACCTCCACAAAGAAGCCCTCGAGCTAGCCTCGCACCAGATGCAGCACTAGATGGCTACCACCGCAGTCCACGACATTCCATGGTTCCAGAAGCCAGATCCGCCAGAAACTCGATAACCCCAGACACGGCTCCACCAAGCAGAAATACTTTAGCACCATCAAGAAACAACTTAGCAGTTGATATGAACTACGGATCAAGGCTGAGTCTAAATCCCCAAGATTTCAATCGAAGTCCAAGAAACAGTATTACACCGGACGCTACCGCCAGGAGTCCACGTCGAAGTTTGGTTCCTGAAGGCACGTCATGGAATCAGCCACGAAACTCTTTGGTGCCAGATGTCGGCAGGAGCCCACGGCATTCTGTAGCAAGTATTCAAATAGATCCAGCACGCAGTCAAAAAGACTTGGGTCCGAGTCAGCGGACAAGTCCAAGAGGCAGTGTAGAAGCTCCTATGAAGAAGGAATTGCCGGAAATGAACAGAAGTCCAAGAGGATCTTTGATTCCTGACTCGCAAAGGAGTCCTCGAGGAAGTATTGCGCCTTCAGAGAGGAGCGCGCGGGGGAGCTTAGTGACGGGTGAAGGGACGGGGGAAGCTAATAGGGTTAGCCCGAGGGGAAGCCTGACGCTGACATTTCAAGAGCCATTGGTTTCACGGGAACGGCGACCGAGTGAAGACAGCCAGACCGCCGGTAAGTACATCTACTTATCACGACAAACGACCGGTACAAATCCCTCAATTATCACAATTAATAGGGTGACAAAGTATTTACGAGACAAAATTAAGGTAGAAATTGACGCCAGCCCTATTAGAATTATTACACCCCAAATCCTAATCGTATTTAAATTAAGTGGCTTGCCGGATTTCTCGGAATAATCTCTATTTTGACAGCTCGTCGTGACTTGAATTGAGTGCTATTTTGGGAGCTTAGGTCTTCAAGCCAATACTCGCTCTTAGTGTATGTGTTTGCATAATAAGGAAAGAATTGTTTGAATATCTGAATACAATATTTTCTGATAATTCTTACAACAGTCACAGATCAAACTTATTGGAATTTTAACTACTTCTTATACTTTCCACTAATAGGCCGCCTACTAATAGTAAAAAACATAATTAAAATCGTAATTAAAACAAAAGAGGTAAGTGAAGGCGTTCTTTTGTTTCTACTTACCCCCAGGAAATATTGGCGCAAGTTTACGATGTATGTAGATTTATTTTACCTATTTTTCCTCACTTCATCATTTAAAATTCTCACTTATATAACTGAAAGGACACGAACACGTAAATTATAAACAATATAATAAGTGATGAAAATCTTGTATGTTTACCCAGGAACCCGCGGCAGAAGTGTCTCCCCCTATAGGGCGACAGTGGCGGGCAGGCAGACTGGTGCAGGCGCACCTTCAGATTCTGGATCCCGACGAGCCTCCAGCTCTGTTAGTCAGGTAAACTTTTTTATTTTTTATTTTTATTTAGCCTATACTGTCCCACTGCTGGGCAAAGGCCTCCCCCAACTTCTTCCAGGTATTCCTTTCTTGAGCCACCTCGAACCAGTCCTTACGGTCGGCATCTAGGTCGTCTCGCCACCTCTTCCCAGGTCGACCTCGGCGGCGTCGTCCATCCTCAGGTACCCACTTTGTGGAGACTCTTGCCCACCGGTCAGAGTGCATGCGGCTGATGTGACCCGCCCAATCCCATGCATATTTATCCCGTCAAGTAAACTATGTAGATAAAAATGTATTCCTATTTCCTTTGGTCATGTCATCAGGCGTGAACGGTTGGATCAATTGCACTAATTATTTTTTGTTGTGTTTGTTAATGTCAGGAGCAGGTTTTTAAGGTAAGCTAGTCAGCAATAAACGTGACCAGGGCTTAGGCTGCTGGTACCTTGGGCTGCATGAACTTTTGAAAGAAGACTGAAGGACACATCTCGGTTTTAGTCAGTAGAAATCTGAAACACCTTCTCGTTTCCTCCTAAAGCGGAAGATGTCAGATTTCCCACTTCAAAAGAAAAAAGAGGTCATGGCTCAATAGAATGCCAAGTAAGCACCGGACAAGATTAAAGAAAAGGAAGAAAACTATTTATTTGGCGACAGTCACCAGTTATACACAAAATAAATAAAAACGTAACAACAATTAAAAAAAAAACAATTGGTACAATGTCAGTTGAAGGGATGGAATGTTAGCAGAAGCATAAATATCAGAGCGAGAAGCTGGTTATGGCAGTCACTATCATAACCAGCTTCTCTACAACCTTGATTGAGTATCTCTTGATTCAGTTTCTAAAATCAACAAGATATGAGCCTGGAATGGATGTGATGTGATATACAAACACTAGATTGGCCGCTAGGTGGCGGGGGTAGTCGGCCTTCAGTTGTGAGCTAGCCACCGAGCGGGTCGGACGTGTCAACCTCTACCTCCGGACATCGTAATAAATATAAACTATAGTGTGTGTTCTAAAACATCACACACAGCCTTAATAGCAAACCTACTTGACAATGGCCAACACTTCAGAACTGACTGATTTTAACTCTGAACTGATTCATATAAAAAATCCTATAAAATAGAACTAGAACTCATAAAATAAACAGTTTTCTATTCATGTCGTAACATTTATGAGGAGTTATGAAATGTGACTTAAATATCCTATAAAATCGCAATAGTTCAACAAGTAATATCAGGAATAGAATAGTTTTCTAAAGCTCACGTTTATATTGAAAGCATAAAGCTGAGTTATATCGATGTGTGATGTTTATGTATGTGTGTGTCATGACCAGATTTTATGAGATGCAGTTTAAACGGTTTTATTAATGCTGTTAAAATTATATTATTGCCAAGACAGTAAAGAAATATTGAGGTTAACTGTCCACGGTGTGCAAGACCTCAACGTAGCTATAGTTGATCAGCAGGCCTAGCCAAGTTACGACCGTTTCGTGACGAATCTCTTTCTACAATCGTAAAGCCTCAGCGTTAGTACAATTTATACCATAAAACTAATGAATGTGGCGATGAACATTGTAGAAATGATTACATTTCATTCTGACATTTTGAACGATGTGAACTTGGCTAAGAATTTTGTTGAGATAATGTTATTCCCATACATTTGATTAGTTTTCTACTAGCGTTAACGATTGTAGATTATCAACTTGGCTAAGCCTGCTGGAGCCTTATCATGGCATGTTAAAATTGAGATCGATTTATTATTATATGTATTTGTATGTGAATGTTTAAATGAAATGTTTGTCTTAGTATGGTCATGTGAAGAGGAGGGATGAAAGGCATGTTGCTAAAAGAGTTATGAGTTTACATGTGGATGAGATGGAGAGGGATGCCAAAAAAAAGATGGATGAGTGTGAGAAGTGATATGAAAGAAAGGGGAGTTAGTGATAACGTGACGAGTGACATGATAGAATGGAAGTCCCCAACTTCCCTCCACCCAACACCAACAGCCTAGGACCCAACAGTCCTTCAACTGGACCACATTTTTGCTTACCACGAGGTAAGATACTGGTTAAGCGAGTGAGCCTTATTATAGAGTTATCCTGTATGACAAAAAAAAAAACGAGTGTGCTTATGACCACACGACTGAGGTGAAACTTCACTTCCGTTCGCCTTGCCCGATCACACTTTTCGTAACGCTTACGTCACGCGTTCGCCAGCTTACTCCCCAAGTCAAGCGTGCGTAAAGAAGTTTCACTTCAATAACGGACTATTTAATGGTCTGTATGATATTTTTTATCTCATTGGTACAAATACAAGTCTATTGATTCTCTTTTTGGTAATTTTTGCCTGGTATTGATGTTAATCAAAACAGTCAATCAATCAATTAAAACCAGATTATTACAAACATTTGTATAGGGCCGCCCGTTCCATTATCGGACCACCAGGCGTACGGCAATGCGCCACCGATACATCCCACGTATACGCACAAAACGTTTTGGGAACACATTCATTGTGCGTTCAGCTAAGGAGTGGAATTCCTTGTCGGAATCTGTGTTTCCTGATGGCTACAACCCGGAAATCTTTACGTCACGAGTAAATAGGTTACTTCTAGGTAAGCGAGCTCCATCGTAGACCGCATCGTCGCTTCCAATCAGGTGAGATAGCGGTCTAGCGCGAAACTATCAAGAATAAAAAAAATAGGGGGTGTTTTTGGGTGGGGAATTATCTAATGACCCACCCTTGAGCTGTGCGGGAGGGGGAAGTTTTAGACTTTTACTGACGCACTGATCAATTAAAACCAGATTATTGCCAACATATTGTATTATTTATTATAAATCATGCGACACTTTACAAAAAAATTACAAGTTCGCTTATACCACACATAATAGAAACTCATAACCACTGGACCAACACAGGTATACCAAAAAGATTTGAAGATTTCATCCGATTATAATTAAGGTGACTCAAAGTCTAGAGTAAATAGGCTCTTAATAAACTAGTGTGCCTCACCATCAACGATTGCATCACTGCTTACCATCAGGTGGGATCGCAGTCCAGCATTAGATAACCAATAAAAGAAAAACTGGGCAAGTGCGAGTCGGACCCGCGCCCTGAGGGTTCTGTACAAACTTACCTAAGTAAAAAGTTCAATTTCGGATTGGAGTCTCGGAAGTTTTTTCCAATGGCAAAAAAAAAAAATACGTAACAAGAAATTTTCTGTTTTCAGATTTATTCCTATGCTTGTGTTGTAAGAATTTGCTTTATGCAAAATTTCAGGATTCTGTGTCAACGGGAAGTACTCTAGAATTTTGGTTCCCTTGAGTGTCGAAATATCTTTTGCGACATAAACGGCCGTATCTTTTTTTTTCGATAACTCGGAAGTTTGATTTTGTCACAGCTTCAAGCGCTCGCAGACTTGAGTATAGAGGTCTTAATTTCAACTCGATAGCTCCACGCGTTCTCGAGATAAAGGGTCTTGACAGACAGGCAGACAAACAAACGGACAACAAAGTGCTCCTATAAGGGTTCCGTTTTTTTTCCTTTTGAGGTGTTCCATACCTAAAAATCATAAAAATCAGTCAAACCGTTTAGATAACAAACACTGTGACACGAGCTTTTTATAACGGAACCCTAAAAATAACTTCTACATTAACACGATGTGGTTAACGAACTTTAAATATAAAAAGGTTGTTAATTCACGAAAACAGGAAGGTTGAATGACCAATAATGGTGTTATAAATTTAAAGTGTTCACATTACATGTTTTTTACTAACTTCACATGCAACTGTCGCTGTTTTTAACATGCAACCTACGTAAATTATGTACTTTAAACTGCACAAATTAAGATTGATCTACACTGTAATTAAATGTTCAAGTAACACCAAGTTTTTAGGGTTCCGTATTCGATGGGTTAATAATAAATTATGTATATATTGTAAATAGGTTTTTAAAAAACAATTTTACACGTAAATTTTTTTGTCATTTAAAACTATGTGAAGCCGGTGTTTCCTAGCTGGCTACCTTGAGAAATAACACCAAAACAAACTCAGGGGTCAAAGTCTCTTTTAAAGTCTATACAACAAACATGTAATGATCAAATCATATGAGAACCATGCAGATTGGTGTCTGAGATGGTCTTTTGAGAACAAAACTGCACAGATTTGAGTGAATCTGTCTAGTCAGTGCAAGCATTTGTCAGTATTTATGTAGCTCAACTCGTCCTGAGTTGATCTATACAAAAAAAAAAACAGGGTGCCAACGGGACCCTATTACTGAACCTCCACTCTCCGTCTATCCGTCTGTCTATCCGCCTATCTGTCAACGGGCTGAATCTCATAAATCGTAAGAGGTGAATTTTATACATAAAATGTAAATAATAAATATGTAAATAATGTCTATTGCCGCTACAACAATAAATAATAAAATTAAAACAAAGTTACAAAATTAAACGGGGTTCCCATAACATAACGTTATTTTATCAGTAGTTTTGCTCGATTTTAATATCTTAGTACGGAACCCTTTCGTGTTCGACTCGCACTTGGCCAGTTTTTATAAATTTAAGTTGTTTTAAATATCGTAGGATTTTTTCATAACACAGTTGACTCACAAATGAAAAGTGTTTAAAATCTAATAGGTTTTAGATGTAATAAAAAAAGTCGAGTGTAAACACATTGTTTGTTTTATCTACCTACATGTTTAAAAATGTCTAGAAAATAAGCTTTTGAGCTATTTCAAATACTTTAAAATATGACACATAAATATATTTTTAAACCGAATTTGTTGAATGGATTGCAATTATGAATCTGCAACAAATAATTAAATGTCCGTGCTACGACGTAGCAAGCGTAGAGAGTCTACGAAGCTACGAACTGCTACGGATTCTCTAAAACTAACACAGAATTTAGGCCTCTTTAAATTAGGTTTGTTTGAAAGAATTACTGTGGCCTTGGAACGTAAAGCGTTACTGAAGGAACACAGGTGGGAATTTTGTCAGTAAAAGTCTGACAATTATCTTCACTCTACCTTTGGGCTGGACGAGTTATTGGATGACTTTCCACCTCAAAAACGGCCCCTTTATACAAAGAGACCAAAAGCAAAGAAAGAGATTTATTTTCGGTTATAGTAACTGAGCAATCGATCAAATCCTTTTAACGATATTAGATACCTACGGTAAACACGCAAAGAAATGGAGGCGTAATATCGAAAGTTGAACCAAATTGTATGTAGGATTTTTATTACCCTGGGTAAAGGGTATTTCGAGAATATCTTATGTTGGTGCTATTATGAATATTAAGTTAGTATGGACGGTAGTAAAGAGCGGTGGTGCGGCCTCGATTTACGCATCACTTTGAGTAATTTATTTCATCACCACTGCTCTCAAAACCGTGAAGGAAAACATCGTGAGAAAACCGATGTCCTAGACCCAAAAATTCGAAGACATGTGACATCCACCAACCCGCACTGGGCCCGCGTGGGGATTACAGCCATAGAGAGGCTCGGAGCCCAACTGTGAGAACGGTGACACTCCACGTCTCGGAAAGAACGTAAATCCGTTATTCTTGGTCGTCATTTGAAGATCTTTGACAGTTGTTACTGGTAGTCAGACGCGAGTATCGTATTGCCCAGTTACTGAGTTATGAGAGCCTGATAGGCCATATAAATAAAACACAGGTACTCGCATACAGCTAGACTGGAAACTGATCCCCAGCTAGTGGGGAAAAAGCTAGGGAGATTAAGAATATCTTACCTTCTCAGATTACATAATTATAACTGTAAAATCATTGATTTTATCATATATTAACGGTTAACAAAGATTACTAAAGTGTTATACAACAATAGTTTTAGTAAACGCGAAACCAGAAACATATGTCTAGTATTTTTATATAAACAATCTATGTACAAAATTTCATGCCTGTATCGTGAAAATTCACAAAGTTATAAGCTTGTTATGTTACCTGGTTGACCGCACAAATACATAGTCACCAGGCCATTCAGGCGACTGAGGGATTGTTTTGCTCCCGGATCCAGCTGCACGCTGACACGTCATGCTCGCAATGGCCTGCCGCGACCTGTGTTGTACCTGAGGTCGCGTCGGTGGCGTCCAACTTTTTGGAAAAAAATATAACATGGTATTAAAATTATTGGAATCGATTCAGTTATTGATTTTGAACATACTATATTCTGGTTTCGCAAATACTAAAAATAATGTTATATAAGGTAGTCAAGTCCGATATCTTTATATATATATAATTCTTCTGTACTTGTGTTTGTGACCTAACTTTTCCTAAACAGCTTACCAATTTAGATAAAATTATGTGCGTGTATTTGAGTGGGTCGCTGAACGGTTTGAACATACAACTGACCACGATCGGTGACACTGGATCGGGTTTCCAATTTTTTATTCTGACGATTATTTAATTTACAGACATGACAACGTCGGTCGGGACCGCTAGTATTATGCAATTTTTTATAACCATCATTTCGATTTGAGGTTGAGATGGATGTGTGATGTGACGAGAATGGATAAAGTGAGGAATGAGCATATTAGAGGAAGTTTGAAATTAGCGCCAGTTCAAATATCTTGGGCATATACTTACCGACGACCTTAAGGATAATGCAGATATTGAGAGGGAGCGCAGGGCATTGCGGTCCGGCGGTCCGCGGTAATATGTTGACCCGTAGATTCTCCCGCTGTACTGACCAGGTCAAAATAACGCTTTTCAAAGCGTATTGTCAGAGTCTGTAAACGGGGGGTCTGTGGATTAACTACACCAAAAGGTCGCTGGATGTCCTGCGCGTCCAATACAATAATATTTTTAGAATGTTGTTGAGGCTGCCCCGGTTTTGTAGTACGTCGGAGATGTTTACACAGAATCGAACTGACGGCTTTCATGCGGTCATTCGAAAGAAGCTAGCATCTTTGGCGGCTAGAACCCGGGCCAGTAGCAACAGCATTCTAAATACAGTCGCAGAGAGTGTGCTTTCTCCCTTTTTTGGGCATTTTGTGGAGAAGATGAAACTGGAGTCATCTTCTATGCTGAATGCTTACAATAGTATAAAATAGTATAAGTAGATAATTATAATATAAAACTAACACTAGGTTTAAGGCAATTGTTTACTAACACTATGTATCTTTTGTTGTCTGTGGAATAAATAAATTATTATTATTATTATACTGCTAGCTATTAGACTGAAAAGTTGAAAGGAAATCGGTTGTCTTGGTATGGTCATGTGAAGAGGAGGGATGAAGTGCATATTACTAAAAGAGTTCTGAGTATACATGTAGATGGATGGCGACGGAGGCTAAAGAAAAAATAAAGAAGAAAAGGGAGTTAGTGATAGTTTGACGGGTGACAGGATGGAATGGAAGGAAAAAACGTGTTGCGAAGACCCCAAGTATAAATGTGGTATTAGGGCAGAAAGAAGAAGAAGAAGAATCACACTACTAACTGCTGCCAGCGGCTTCACCTGCGTTAAAGTAAAAAATGGTTTTAATCGGACATAGTCCCAGCCTCTCGGGATTAAAAGTCGTCATAAGTGCTGTTCCAGGATATGACCTGTTCGTTTACCAAATTGTATCCAGACCCGTACAGCATAACGCCATACACACACGAACTCAAAACTTTCGTTTTTATTTATTCGTGTAATTTCTCTTCAATTCCCAGGTATCGGGCGACGAACAGCGTCGTCTTTGCGGCGAGCAGGCCAAGTACAGTGATCGAACTGGCCTGGGTCTTGGCATGGGCCTCACCACCTACGGCTCGGTGGCTTACCAGCTGAAAGACGCCAATATGGAGGCTTCAGGGACAGTGGACTTTGTTTGCAGGGCGGCGAAGATTATGAACAGGACAAGTATGTATATAATGAATTATAATGATGGATTGTCTGACTTTAGAATATTTGTTTTGATGTTATTATGTTACGTTAAGAATACAGATTTAAAAACAATTGGACAGTTTATGTGCAAAGTTACACCGAACTTAGATTTGGGTTCTCAATAGTTCTCAGTGAAATAAAGAGAATTACAAATTACCTACTACAGTCTAAGTGCACAAAGATACCTAAAACATGATATTTTAAAAGTGATAAATAATTAAAATTATTTTCGTATTATTTGTTGGTTATTACCTATCATTATATACGAACTTATATTTTGGGTTTTTGAGTAATTAAATTTTTCTAAAAATTTGTAGTTCTTTTGTATATACTAATTGGTTTCGTATTTCAACCTGAATTTTATAATTACACAAGCTTCTTCCAGCGGCTTCGCCCGCGTAAAATTAGGTTTCTCCATACAAATTTTGGACACCCATTTCATCCCTCTTAGGCGTGGAGTTTCGTAAAATCCGTTCTTAGCGGATTTCTACACCCTATAAGGAACCTACTTGCCAAATTTTAAGTTTGTAGGTTTTATAGTTTCTGAGATTTCGTGATTAATCAGTGAAAGCTATTTTGCTTTTATATATATAAATATATTGATTTTATTTTCTTTTCAAAGCATTATTGAAGTGTCTACCTGCAAAGTGCCTTTGCTCAAGACATAGTTGGCCCCCAAGTGTTAGAGTGCCATGCCCGTGCTGAAAAGAAAATACAGACAAATCAAATGACCACCATCACCATGCACAAGCGGTGCGCGTTTTTGGTACGCAGGGTGCGGGGCAGCTCCAATACTTTGACTGGCCTGTTGGTCTAGTGGTTAGTAGCCCTGACTGCTATGCCGGAGATCGTGGGTTCGATTCCCACCCAGGACAAATATTTGTGTGATGAGCACGATCATTTGTTCTGTGTCTGGGTGTAATTTATTTATCTATTTAAGTATGTTTTAGTGTGTATGTTGTTGTTGTATGTTAGAAATATATAAGTATGTTTATCAGTTGTCTAGTACCCATAACACAAGCTCTGCTTAGCTTGGGACTAGACGGCGTTGTGTGATAGTTGTGGAATAATACAGTTCTGGTGATGATTGCCGGCAGATTTGGTTGCCCTTATATCGGACATTGCTGTAGCAGACATATTGTATGTTCTGTTTTTTAGTTACAATAATTGCTTTTTATTTATTAACCTAAATGAAACGCAAGTCAACTGATGTATTTAGCAGTAGAAAATGAATTTAACCATCAGTTAACGCACGACTGATAATTTGTTCCAGTCATTATACGATAGTATTCGTTTCAAAAATGGTGTCTCTACATTGACAATACCAAAAAACTTTATCAGGATTCAAAGTAAAACGTCTACCATCTCGTAAAGTTATATTTTATAGATATATATTTTTATAACTTAGTTTATGTATTGTATCTATTTATGTGTTTTATATATTTTTATTGATATATATAATTATGTAGATGATTTAATTTAGATAACCGTTCGAATGTCAGCCACCCCGGTCTGCTTAAAACCGCCCTCTTTAGTTTTTTAACTTATGTGTATACACTGTGTCTACATCTCTCATCCAACTCTCCTTTCGCAGGTCTGCTGGAAGAAATTTCATTTGAAATAAGCAGTACCTTTGTGCTCTTTTATCTGCTTTTATTATTTTCATTTTTAAGTGTTTGTGTGTACATGAATAAATAAATAAATAAAAAAAACTTCATCACAAATAGAAATACGGACTTCAAACAATTGGACAGTTTCTGTGCAAAGTTACACCGAACTTAGATTTGGGTTCTCAATAGTTCTCAGTGAAATAAAGAGAATTACAAATTACCTACCACAGTCTAAGTGCACAAAGATACCTAAAACTTGGTATCTTAAAAGTGATTAATAATTTAAATTATTCTCGTATTATTTGTTGGTTATTACCTATCATTATATACGAACTTATATTTTGGTTTTTGAGTAATTAAATTTTTCTAAAAATTTGTAGTTCTTTTGTTTATACTAATTGGGTTCGTATTTCAACCTGAATTTTATCACAAGCTTCTGCCAGCGGCTTCGCCAGCGTAAAATTAGGTTCTCCATACAAATTTTGGACACCTATTTCATTCCCTTTAGGGGTAGAGTTTCGTAAAATCCGTTCTTAACGGATGTCTACACCCTATAAGGAACCTACCTGCCAAATTTTAAGTTTATAGGTGTTATAGTTTCTGAGATTTCGTGATTAATCAGTGAGTGTTATTTCGCTTTTATATATATAAATATATTGATTTTATTTTCTTTTCAAAGCATTATTGAAGTATCTAGCTTCAAAGTGCCTTTGCTCAAGACATAGTTGGCCCCCAAGTGTTAGAGTGCCATGACCGTGCTGAAAAGAAAATACAGACACATCAAATGACCACCATCACCATGCACAAGCGGTGCGCGTTTGTGGTACGCAGGGTGCGGGGCAGCTCCAATACAGTTCTGGCGATGATTGCCGGCAGATTTGGTTGCCCTTATATCGGACATTGCTGTAGCAGACATATTGTATGTTCTGTTTTGTGGTTATAATAATTGCTTTTTATTTATTAACCTAAATGAAACGCAAGTCAACTGATGTATTTAGCAATAGAAAATGAATTCAACCATCAGTTAACGCACGACTGATAACTTGTCCCAGTCATTTACGATAGTATTCGTTTCAAAAATGGTGTCTCTACATTGACAATACCAAAAAACTTTATCAGGATTCAAAGTAAAACGTCTAACATCTCGTAAAGTTATATTTTATAGATATATATTTTTATAATTTAGTTCATGTATTGTATATATTTATGTGTTTTATATATTTTTATTGATATATATAATTATGTATATGATTTAATTTAGATAACCGTTCGAATGTCAGCCACCCCGGTCTGCTTAAAACCGCCCTCTTTAGTTTTTTAACTTATGTGTATACACTGTGTCTACATCTCTCATCCAACTCTCCTTTCGCAGGTCTGCTGGAAGAAATTTCATTTGAAATAAGCAGTACCTTTGTGCTCTTTTATCTGCTTTTATTCTTTTCATTTTTAAGTGTTTGTGTGTACATGAATAAATAAATAAATAAATAAAAAAAACTTCATCACAAATAGAAATACGGAATTCCTAATTATGATTCAGAATATCCATTCACGTCAAGGTGTCGAATGGGACACCAGCTTTTAATTCACGAACAAAACGATGTAATAAACAATAGTGTTTTGTTTCACTAAATGGAAGGTTTTTGTTTCAGTACTCATGACTGTGTTCCTGATCTTCCTGTCCACTCTGCCTATCATCATGATGATTATGGGTAAGTTACTTACACTACTATGTGTTCCAAATAAGAATAGGTAAGCCAATAATCTCGATATGAAAACTTATTTGCGTATTAATAACGGCTTTTTTTGCTCTGAATAACTGAGTCTTAGTTAAATCTTATTTTCATTGTTAGGAACAATTCGCCTTCTTCTTCCATTTGCCACTACTCAGACATTTTACATAGTGATGCAGAGATTAGCAAAATTGAAGAACTGGATTCTGATTAAACTTTTCTATTTAAAAAATGTCTTGTTTTGCTCACCCTACCCAATTTTTCGATTTGACAGTATGACGTCACAACATCACGTAAAAATCAATCCTATTCTTATTTGGAACGCATTGTATACTGTCTAAATATTTGTGACATTTTGTCATTTTGCCATAGTTTCACTCTTCTACTTTTGACTACCATAGATAACATAAAATACTGTGGGTTCTGTACGTCTCACATCCATCGAATTTTCGTGATTCTCACCAGGTTATCGATCCACATTGTAAGAAGCTTTCTGGGAGGTTACTGTTGGGTGGGAGAATCATCTAATGATATCCCCCGCTCTTGCCCGGGGCGGGAGATAGTGTCAGACTTTTACTGACTAAAAACCCACTCCTGTTCCTTCTATGCCAGTTTTCCAGGGCCTCGAGGATCTCTTTTGCATCACTCATGGCCCCAGTAGGCTTCGACCATGCTGGGCCCGTACGGTTGCTGATATATCCTTAAGGCGCGCGTGAACCACCACCGTCGACAACTTGGGCTCGGTCCGGATGGTTGCAGGATGGTTGGACGGCGAGCTACCCATTGCTCCCCATCCGCAAGCCAGCGCCTACGGTGGATGGAAATCGGGATCGGGATCCAGGTGGCTGGGGCATGAGGGCCGTTCTCTCGCGCGTGCAGCTGCCTCCTTTGCTAGCATTACTGCTTCGCAGAAGGAGGCGACCGCCTGCCACTCCTCCTCGGTCCGGACCATGGCCTGTACCCAGGCCCGGCGCGAGATTTCTACTTAGTGGTAGTTTTGAAACTTTGAAGTGTGCTTCTTCGCCCGCTAAGCCTGAGTCGTCGACAGCGAGTAGAAATTTCACGCGCGTCTCAAAGAGATGTCAGTAAATCTGTAGAAGCTCAATAGAGCCGATGCCCGCTAGCGCCAAGGGAATTTTTGAAAGAAAATCTATGGTCTTGGAACAAAACAGGCAACTGAAGGTCACAGGTAGGTTTTAGTCAGCAAACGTCTGGTACGCCTTCTCGCTCCACCTTAAAGCGAGAAAAGTCCTTTAATGATTTATCACCGCAAAAAAAAAACAGTATGCTTCTTTATTTCCAGGGAACTCACAATAAAAGGAAAAAAATTCGAAGCATCTTTTACGTTATCACTCTTTGAAAAAGCTGTCATAATGTGGTTTCAGACAGAACCCGTCACATCAAACATACACTGATACGCCTGTAAGACATATTATATCTCAACGAGACCACGATAACGACTCAATAGTGCAAAAACATCACATCTTTTACCGAAGAAACGAGGCCTTTATAATCGAATTTATCTCCAAACGTTTGTATATTATGCGATTTTTCCAGCTTTGTACAACGAAATCGTGTCATAAGACACATAATGTGGAATACTTTGAGTTTTATGAATCGTCGATAAAGTGGCTATATTCATATCACGATAATAAAGTTTGTAAGTCACGCAATGGCCCCGAAGTAACGGTCCCGATTTACGAGTTGTAGATCGAAAGTTCGAACCTAACTAGACGCTTTACTTTATATAATTATCATCTTCATCAAATTTCATCACCACTGCTCTCAAAATGGTGAAGGAAAACATCGTGCGGAGCACCTCGTGAAGTCGATCTACGGCAGCGACCTCTCGCACCGAACCCCGGTCCAGGCCATGGATGAGGAATGGTAGGTGATCGCCTCTTTTTACGAAGTAGTAATGCAAGGAACGGACATCCTTACGCCCCAGCCACCACGATCTCGACCCCAACTACCAGCCACGGTAGGCGCGGGCTTGAGGGTGATGAGTAATGGGTAGCTCGCCGTCTAGCTGTCTAGTAATCATCCGGACCAAGCCCAAGTGTCCCAGAGATTTCAGCAAACCGCAAGGGCCCAACAGGGCCGACGGACTAGTGGTTTTTGAACACAAAGAGCAACTGAAGGAACATGTGCGTGGTTTTATTCAGTTAAATTCTGACACTCCTTTCCACTTCATCCAGAGCGCGAGAGATCATTGGATAATTTCCCAGCTTAAAAAAAACACTTTTGTTTTAATGCCCCGGTCGGGCAAAAAGTGTTATTACACTTTTCCATTAGAAGTCCCTTTGTATCTACCCGGAATATGTAAATTGATAGTGCAATACCCTCGTACCGTGGAATGCACCTAAAGCCGTTGGTCCTTTGCTTTATCTCTCCCCGATTATGTCGGATTGCCGTTCCATCGGACTATGACACTTAAGGCACAGAGATTGCACCTATCTTCCTAGCTAATCCCCGTTGAGATTGGTCATCATGATCGGAATTGTGTTAGTAAAATACATCTACATGATAGATACCGCATTTACTATTTTGTTTACGATTTCTGGGGGTTTAGAACATGGGTATTTTTCCACGATTTGTAGGGCCTAGGGGACCGCAGTCGCAGGAAAAACTAGTGCAAAGTACTCGAAATATTTTATGTTTGTCGGTAAAGTAGATAATATTCATTTGATAGACTGTTCATGCTTGATTGAAAAAGTCTGACCTCTCTCATAAGGGTGTAATTTTATTGGTCGAGGATCCATTTGCTAAAGTTCGCCATTTTGTGGTTCTTTACGACTATCATGAAAAAAAAATTGCTTACCCATATGTGCCAATAAGTAGATGAGATACCAACTAGTAGATAGTTTAGTAGGGGAAGGTGGATACCGGATAGTTAAGATAAAGACACAATAAATAAATCAATATAATATTTATTGAGATAATCAATATTATAAATGTTTAAGTATACCTTAGGCATTATATTGTCATGAAAATATTTGAGGTTAATGCTACTAAATAGAAAAAAAAAAAACTATAAATCCGGTTTCAAACATACATAAGGGTCAAACCGGATAGGCATTTTGTGTGTGGCTGAATGCCAAACGTCGCTGAACAGATTTATTCAAACCAAATAGTCGAGATTCCATTGTTTTAATATTTTCAGTATACTTTCTAGTTCATCAGTGAATAAGAGAGTGCTAGACTTAAAAATGAGTATTTTTCTTTAAATAGAAGGGCACTTTCAAAACACTTCTACTATTTTATCTTCTTTACTGTTATTTTCTGTTGGACAAACACCAACTGCTTAACCGGTTTATCACCTGGGCCACCAAGATACAAGCCACACCTAGTTTGGGGCCCACAGCTACTTCTTTGGTGTACTGTCTGTTTTATTCTATTGTTCATTAAAAACAAAAAAAATTAAGCGATCTTCTAAGGAACTTTTGGAAACAATCTATGTGGGTGGTGCTAAAAGATATCCTATTCTGCTTTTCATTACAAAAAGTATGGTTAAAAGCATGTCAGACTCCGAACATAGTAGTAGCCTTTTAGCTTTTTTGATCGGCGTGAAAACGGATAGTCGAAATCACCCCGTCTGCTTGTACCCCACAGGTACCATGTTTGAAATTGTAAGAACTAACAGGTTATGTTTGCACTCACAGCAACAATAAATATAATTTTAGAGAGCTAAATATGTATTACTTAAAAAAAATACAACTGCTTATACACAGCTAAACTTAATGATAACATTAAAAAAAAAAACATCAAAATGTTAGATGTCCTTTGTTTTAAATTTTTGATTATTACAAGCGCTGAAATGTTACCGTCACAGCCTTTTGTAACCACATTATAGTAAACGTTCGCGCGTATTCTTCGACTAGTTAAAACGAGACAACTTTGCGCGGAGTAATGAAATAGCTACTATCCGGCTTCGCCCTCTATCCGATTTCCCCCACTTTCCCCTACTAGTAAAGTGCGACTGCTAAGCATGAGATCCTGTGTTAAGTTCCCATGTCGGACAAAGTGTTATTAGGTAGATATTTCCATTACTCACTCCTCCTCCTCCTTAGTCGTTCAGTCTTGAGAGACGTCGTGGTTGACAATGTTGCATTTTAGTTGGCGAGTGAGGCTCCCGCGATGCGTCACCACTTGTCACTGTTTACGGCGTTCCGGGAACTCTGGACTATGGAGGTTTGTGTTGTAACTCTGATGAGGTCTGTCCAGCGCATAGGTGAGTGTCTGCGTGACCGCTTCCCCTCTACTCTTCCCTGCCCCCTAGCCAAGTTGCAACTGTTTCGATTCGATTCTCTTTTCGTTGATCGCCTCGAGTCGGCCACGCCTCCTATTCTTTTGTTCTAACCACGTGACTGAGCGTTGAGACAACAAGTCAGAATAAAGGAATCGGAGGCGTGGCCTACTCGAGGCGATCGACGAAAAGAGAATCGAAACGAAACGGTTGTAACTTAGCTAGGGGGGCTGGACAACGAGTCGCTCCATGGAGTATTCGTTGCGAACAACGTGACCGAAGTATTTGAGGGTTTGTAATCCATTACTCACTAGCAACTCACAATTGGGAAGTCGGTGGTGTGTATCTCCGTGCCTCATAAAGCACGTAAAGTCGTTGGTGCTATGCCTTCTCTCCCTGGTTTTGTCGGATTGTTATACTATCGGACTATGAGAGTAAAAGCTTAGATAGTACACCTGTGTATGCGCACGCACTTATGCACCAGGTACCCTACACCTGCGTATTTAGCTAACCTTAGTTGAGTTTGGTCACCGAAGCCGAAATTCGATGGGGTTTAGTAGAGCTAATTTTAATTACTAATTACTTTCTATATAGCTAAAAAACATGATGCACCTTTTTTTTAGGTGGGAAATTATCCAATGACTTCCTGCTCTAGAGCGGAGTGGGAGGGAGTGTCAGACTTTTACTGACTAAAACTATAACCGATTCCTATGTTCCTTCTTTGCCTTGCGTTGAGGACCCCGAGGTTCCCTTTCGGACCACCTATGGCCCCAGTAGGCATCAGCCTTTCTAGGCCCACTGGAACACTACGCGCCTTCGATGAATCGGGCTCGGTCCGGACGGTTACCGGACAGCCGAATAGCGAGCTACCCGTTGCTAATCGTTTGCAAACCTACGTACGCACCTGAACACTTCAAAAAACACTTTTTGTTTCCTCTGAAGTCAACCAAAAGTCATTAGTACGCTAGTACCTTGTGTACAGTCACCAAGATAAATTTTAAACCAAAGTCGACATAAATCTGATAAGTCCGTCGGGATGAGATTCCACCGTAATGAAATTACTGGCTGAAAGACCCCGCAAAATGGCGCCTGAAAAAAAAGAAGAGAAAAATGTTTATAAATACGTTCATAGATTAAAAGTAAGTTTAAATGGACGGTCGTCAAGGAACTCTTAGTACCGAGTGAAATTTCAAAGTTTGGACAAGTTTGACTTAGTTTCAAGGTTAAGAAAAATGGCGTCAATCTGATAGTTAGCTGGTGAATTGAATAGAATGAGGTGTGTTTTTGACATTGTGAAAAATTGTTACATAATTGCTGAAATAAACTAAGAGAAGTTACTGTTTTTCCCCTACTACTAATTTTTGTGGCTTTGTGGTTTTTGTACTTTGTATTCAATCACCATTACTTCATCATCATCATAGCGTTGGAAGGCCTCCTACAAGGTGGACCGATGACCTAGTAACGGTTGCGGGAGTCCGATGGATGCGAGACGCACAGGACCGTTCATTGTGGTGACACTTGGGTGAGGCCTATGTCCAGAAAAGGGCGTCTTTCGGTTGAAATGATGATGATGATGATAACTTCATCATCTTCCTGTCCTTGCTCCGTTATTTGGAGTTGGCGCAACATGTTTTTTTCTTCCATTCCGTCCTGTAACCCGTCATGACATCAGTAACTCCCTTTTCTTTCATATAACTCCCCACAGAAACCATTCATCTTTTCTTTGGCCTTCCTCTAACTCCATCCTCCTCGATCCATTCATCCACATGTATACTCATAATAATCACTATAACGTACACATTATTAAACAAAGTCCCCTACCACGTCTTTCTGTCTGTTCGCGATAAACTCAAAACTAATATTTGGATATTTATACGATTCTTACCAATTAACTATAATAATAGTAGAGAAAAATCGAGAATTTCAAATATTTGTAACTTTCTTATGGTGCTAGGGCTAGTTAAATAGCAAGTAGTATTGAAACTATACCAAAAAGGTGTAAAAAAAAAAAATGTTTTAAGATATGTTAGAGCGCAGCTCCATTGAGATGTCTTTGTTGTTATTTCTACTATGTTTTTAGGTACAATGTTTTCTTAACGCATTCATTTTTGTGTTATTTTCATTCCTGTGGTACGGGGCTTATTAGACCCCGTAACATTTAAGAAACTAAAAACCCCCGTATGAAAGTAGATACACATACATGCATTCTGTTTTAATATACATATATACAACATCTTAGATATATATTCATCTCTTTCCAAAAATGAACCAAATTAAAGTTAAAGACTCCACATGGCAGAGAAGACTATGTTTTCTTAATCGCACTGCAAGGAAGACACATACGAGGCGTATTAGACCTCGTTCCACACTGAACGTGTTAACATGTTGAGAATCGAACTCACAACTGCATCCCAAGTTCTCTTTAACTTACAATGGTAACAATTTCGCCACATAAGTTCGTTCCCGTGGATTCGTTCATGAATATTCAAATTAATTAGTAGCCTGCTGATTGAGCTGTTTCACTTGATTGTACCCGCTCCAGTAACTTCGGAACAGAGTAGCGTATTACTTGGTACCGATATGGTTCCGGACAAGGTAATTAAATTGGATAACCTTTTGTGTTTACAACGTCTTTTTGAGCCAGAAAGATGTTGGCAGAAGATCTTTGTGATATTTGCAAGATATAATAATATATAGGTAATAATGTGTGCGGGAGATAAATAATATTTAAAAAGGCATTAAAAATAATAATTGTTAATTTATATATTTTAAATTGTTTTTTTTTTAATTGCCTAAAAATATAAACGAGATATAAATTATTAAAAATATAAATATTTATTTTCGTAAATCTTAATTGTTTATGTTATTAACTAAATATCTTGTCAGGCGTTTGTATTCCTTACCATCTGTAACACGTCTGTTTTCAAAGCAATTCTTTGGGTTGGGCTCTTTTTGATGCAGACCTTATCCATCGATTTTTACTCGCCGAAATCTGCAATCACTTTCTACAGGAACGATACTGTAATATACTAATATATAATAAATAATAATATAATGATATAATATTCCACAACTAACACACGACGCCGTCTAGTCCCAAGCTAAGCAGAGCTTGTGTTATGGGTACTAGACAACTGATAAACATACTTACATATTTATAAATACATACATATTATAGATAAAATACACCCAGACACAGAACAAATGATCGTGTTCATCACACAAACATTTGTCCTGGGTGGGAATCAAACCCACGACCTCCGGCATAGCAGTCAGGGCCACTAACCACTAGACTAACAGGCCAGTCATAATAATAGAGGGCAAGTGACGTACACACGTGCACGGCGCAAGTGAGGCATTATTTGCTTTTGTTATTTGAAACCATTGTGTGTGACTTTGATTTATCAACATAGCAGCAAACGTGGACACTAGAGATACAAAATTTAAGTGCCAACAATGTATCATACCGTACCCTAAAATTTTTTGCCATTTTCAAAACAAATGCAAATCACAGTAACACTAGGAGGTATAAATACCCCACTGGTGCTGCTCCTGGCGTAGAAAGTCGTAGAACGACTACGACGGCCACCCTATACGTGGTCTTGCGGACGGTGAGCCATGGGTAGCTCGCCGTCCGCGTGTGTTACACTCCGACTTTACTTTTTGGTAACAACACAGTCTTTTTAAATAATCCATGTTGATCTTGTGAACTCGAACCGACCTTTCACCTTTGACCCCACAACCGTTATGTTTACAAGGAAGAAAATATAGTCAAAATAACTTGTCTATTTCACACTTCACACAACAAAAAAGGTAACAGATAGTCACACTAAACGATAAACCCGACTTTTTATGTTAAACCAACAAAATTATGATAATTCAAGCACATTTTTCGTGTTGGGTTCAGTAATAAAATCAAGTAAAAAACGATCATTCGATGTTGAACCGTAATCGATTTGTACTCGAGCTAATATTAGCAGTACAGTCAGGCACGATTTAAGGCGTATAGTCCTTTGAACATCTGGCTGGAGTTAAATGCACACTTACTCGTACTGCCGCTTGCGTCCGCATAGAGCCCCGCATACCTTTAAAACTATTTTCTTTGCAATATATTGATTGATTTACATAAGCTGAGTACATTCTGAAGAACACTTAGCCAGCAATTTTTTGTGTTTAAAAAGAATAGCGAAAACAAGCGAAAAAATATCATGTCGTTAGTTTTTTTTTTTTTGGCAATGGTGTTAGTCTAAGGGTGTTATTAATATCGTGCGGATTTCATCTCGCATGCGGGTTTGCTCCACATGCAGAAAATTTCAAATTGCAAAAACGCGTCCCGCGTGCGTATTCCACGCATTACAATAAATACTTGTATGAATTGAACATTTGCGGGGGTTACGCGTGCGGAGCAATCAGTGATCAAAACCGCACGATATTAAAAACAACCTTAGATTAATACTATTTCCAAAAAAAAATATTAATCTTTAGAAATATCATCATTATGTTGATAATGTTGTACCTATATGAATCTATATTATTATTATTTTTTCAAACCTACTAGCCCAGCGGTTATCAAGGATTAGGATTCAGAAATCACTGTTTTATGACACTAAATGGGAGCAAGGGCCTTCAACGCGTTGATCTACAAATCCGGTGCGTAATGGTTTAATCCAGTTCCGTACATGTCCGGCCATGGGAAATAGGTCGGCAACATATTATCGGACGCTTGTTGCTTGTACATGGAACTGGTGAACTTTGACCCAGTTATGACTAGCATAATAATTCTCGATAGACTGAGTTATCTTCCAAGAATTATATGTTGGAAACAGGGATTTTGCTCTTATATTTATGTCCCAAAGGTATCGTAAACTAAATCTAAATTAACCCAATATTTTGGCGTTGGTGATGCAATACCTGCATTTTATTTAAGTTTGCATTCTAATCGGTCTGAATCTGTCAAAAATGATGTTTATGCAGCTTTATAATATTATAAAATAAGTTAATTATTTTAGCACATGCCTTTAAATTAATTATATTGTTATAAGTCCTACTGATGATGCTTAATTCTATTTAATTTTTTATTCACTAGCTGTTGCCAGCGACTTCACCTGCGTCTTAATAGAAAATTATCCAACATACTCTCGGGATAAAAAGAATTTTATGTACTATAGCACAACGTGGTCTACTAGGGTATCAAACTTCATCTAAATCCATTTAGCTGTTCGAGTGTAAAGAAGTACCTAACAAATATACAAACACATTCACAAACTTTCACCTTTATAATATTGCCACCGGGATTCCGATCCTGATTTCCGGCCACCGTAGGTGTGGGCTTGCGGATGGTGAGCAATGGGTAGCCCGCCGACCAACCGTCCGGTAACCGTCCAGACCGAGCCCAAGTCGTCGACGGTGTGTATTGTTCCACGCGCGCCTCAGGGAGATGTCAGCAAATCGTAGGGGCCCAGCAGGGTCGAAGCCTACTGGGACCATGGGTAATGTGAATACGAAACCCGGGGCCCTGGGACGAAGGCAACGAAGGAACAGGAGTGTGTTTTTATTCAGTAAAAGTCTGACACTATCTCCCTCTCCGCCCAAGAGCGGGATTTGTCATTAGATGATTTTCCCACCTATAAAAAACATTTATAATATTAGTGTGATGATTAGAGGTCGGATTTAGGTAAAGTTAAACATGTACTTAATCGATTTCATACAGCGAAAGATTAAAGTGGATATCCCTCAAATCCCGGGATTAATTATAAAGAGCAGATTTTTTTATGACACTATCACAAATATAGCAGAAAAAATTTCTTCCTGCATAATTTCCGAGGAGGAGGAAGTGTATAAATTTGTTAACTTCCCCTCAGTTGACGTAGAGAAATCTTTTTCAATGAAAAATACTAATAAAAATTGTATTGTTTATTATCATTGTTTTGTTTGTCTTATCTATCTGAGGTTTTTATTATTATTTATTTATAATATTGTTGGCCACACGGGCTTTTTCATTAGAAATCCCAGGAAGATCCATATTAATATCAACATTTCGATGCAAGTACATGAACAACTCTACTTAATTCCGATCTCTGGATGATACACACCTACGACAACGAATTGAACCCAAGGCTTGACTGACTAGAGAATGCCACTACATTAACGCCTATATACCACTACTATACATTAAGAGTAAATAAGTTAATAAATAGGTTTTTCATCGTGGAAATGTCTCCGAGATGAGATTGCGACTTGAATTTTAACGTATTTAATACGAAAATTTTCCTTCAGATGTTTTTTCTCTTTGCAAAGATTCTATATTTAAATCTTCCTCGCGCCGCTAAGCTAAGACGAGCTCGACTTTGTCAACTCATCCTGTACAAATGACAAGATTTATCAAAGGATTATAATTATATAAGACAGCCAAGCAGCATATTGAATGTGATATTTTGTTTGAACCTGTTGATGAATCATGTCCAAAGTTTTTAATAACGCTTTATATATAGGGTATGTACGTAGGTAGGTATAAATGCTAAGTGCGAATGAAAATCAACGTCTCCTGCTTTAAGCAAGTGTCACCACAATGATCGGTCCTACGCGTCTCGCATCCATCAGATTCCCACGTTCACCATGTCGTCAGTTCACCTTCTCCCTTGTGGGTCAAGGTAGGCTTTTCGGTATACGGTCGCCATTCTAGAACCCATTTCGGCCCCATCAGCCATCAGCGTGCAATATGCCAAGCCCACTGCTGGTTCTCCTGCGGATATCTTCATTCCTGATTCAAGCAAGCTAGGAAACTTTGAACATAGCCCTTTCCATTACTCTTTGGGTAACTTTAAACCTTCTGGTGAGGCTTAAAGTGGATAATCTAATATATAAAAATATCGTGTCCCTGTGTTTGTTATCAATCTCCTCAGAAACGGCTTGACCAATTTTTGTTTTTTTTTTTTTTATGTGTATTTGGTAGATCTGAGAATAGACTGTAGGTGTTTACCTGCTGCGGCGCCCGATTATAATTTAGGTGTCTTCAAGGTTAGAGTCAATAGGCTCTTAATAAACTATTGCGATTTACCATCAACGATTGCATCACTGCTTACCATCAGGTGAGATCGCAGTCAGGCACTAGTTTAAATCATTTCATCAAAAAAGAAAAGTATTGTTCACCTTCCTACTCCCACCCCCTATTTTTTAATCATCATCATCATCATCATTTCAGCCGAAAGACGTCCACTGTTGGACATAGGCCTCCCCCAAGCGTCGCCACAATGACCGATCCTGTGCTTCTCGCATCCACCGCACTCCCGCGACCCTCACCAGGTCGTCGGTCCACTTTTGGGAAGGCCTTCAAACGCTGCGTCTGCCGGTGCGCAGTCGCCACTCTAGAACCTTTCGGCCCCATCGGCCATCCGTTCTACGAGCAATGTGCCCTGCCCACTGCCACTTAAGTTTGGCGATTCTTCGGGCTATGTCGGTGACCTTGGTTCTCCTGCGGATATCTTCATTGTTTATGCGATCACGCAAAGAAACTCCGAGCATAGCCCTTTCCATTGCTCTTTGGGTGACTGTAAGCCTTCTGATGAGGCCCATTGTAAGCGACCATGTTTCAGAGCCATGTGTATTTTTTAATACTGATATTTATTTGTATATCTATGGCAGAACAACAATTTCCAGGTCAGCTAGTTCGGATATAATACTACGATTTAACAACATTTAAAGAAAAACATCGTGAGAAAACTGACTTATCCTAGAACCAAAAGAAGACATGTGACATCCACCAACCCGCACTGGGCCCGTGAGGTGGATTACCGACCGTAATCCTAATTCCTGAGTCAGTCAGCAGTGGGAACATTAAAAGGCTGATTATAATAGCAATATTTAATCTTATATTCACCTAAAAACTTTATTTCGTAATTTATTTGGTAGTGAATGGAAATACAATATTATTGAAAAATCCAATCTTCATAATGAAATGGTGGAACCGACCCTAAATAATTGCAGCACCACCCAGTCAAACGTTATTTTTTTATGTTTTCCTTCCTCAAAATCATATTAAATACGAGTTAAGTGTTGCGACTTCTTAGCGGGAGAATCAGTCTTTAACTAAACTAATAGTTTGGTGTAATCAGTAGTTTTAGTTAGGGACTACGAAATTTATAATATTATAATAATATTCCACAACTTTCACACAACGCCATCTAGTCCTAAACTAAGCAGAGCTTGTGCTATGAGCACTAGACAAATGATAAACATACTTATATTTCTAAATACATACAAATTATAGACAAATTACATCCAGACATCGAACAAATGATCGTGCTCATCACACAAAATTTTGTCTTTGGTGGGAATCAAAACCATGACCTTTAGCATAGTAGTCAGGGCTACTTAACTAACCACTATAATAATAGGCCAGTCAAAGTCATAGTATCAATTCAAGGCTCATAGGAAATAGTATCAAACACTCTTCGATACACTCCAGGTTGGAATCGTTCTGGATTCTCAACCTGACTAATTAGTATATTCCGCCTTTTAATGTTCCCACTGCAGGGATTCAGGCCTCCTCTCTATAGGAGAGGTAATGGGCCGTAATCCACCACGCGGGCCCAGTGCGGATTGGTGAATGTCACATGACTTCGAATTTTTGGTTCTAAGACATGCCGGTTTACTCACGATGTTTTCATTCACCGTTTTGAGAGCAGTGGTGATAAAATATATTACACAAAGTAATGCGCCTGGGTTTGAACCCGCGACCTACAACTCGTAAGTCGGGGCCGTTACCACTCGGCCACCACTGCTCCTGACTAATTACTACTTTTAGACTATTCTAACACTATCGTACTTCGCCAGGTGTCCACTACGTGCGAGACTGTCCAGCAGAGACCCGGATCCCAGTGTACCTGATCGTGGGTGGAGCGGCCGGGGGCGCTGGTCTTGGCTGGCTGTTGTTCAATCAGCTCGTGGGAAGGAACTCCAACTCTGCTGCCAGCGTGCCCGAGAGGATCCTCGCGTATCTGCTCACTCTGTTTCTGATGGGTTGGTAAGTCGTGAACTGCAACTATTACTACTGCAACTTCTATAGACCTGGAAGAAACTGCCGAAAGTGTAAAAAGATGAATGTAGAAACAGCGCGGTGTCCTACGCGCGCCTCGAAGAGATGTCAGCATACTGTAGGGATTCCTTGTGACCCCAGCAATGCTAATGCCCGCTAGAGTCACAGGGAATTTCTGAAAAGGAAACCGGGATTATAGTAGACAAAGGGCTTCTAAGATATGCTTTCTTATTCACTTTATGTCACATTTATCATTTCCTTGCCGGAGTCTGTTTCCTGATAGCTACAACCTAGGGGTCTTTACGTCAAGAGTGAATAGGTTACTTCTAAGCAAGCGTGCTCCATCGTAGGTCACATCATAGCTTACCATCAGGTGAGATAGTGGTCAAACGCGGGTCAAACAAAAATAACAAAAAAAAAAAATACCTCACTCTGCGATTTTTTTTTTGTAGTATTAAGTAATATTTCACCGTGGTCTCACAGACGTATGTTAGATAAATACGTCACTAAAACAGGTCTCAGAAAAATGGTTAACAGTTCAAAGTCATTTAAACGCTAACTTAAGTTTCAAATTAAGAGTGCATTACAAATTACACTTTGAATACCAATCAATAACAAATACTGAACTTATAAAGGAAGTTACGAAAATAATAGAGAAACAAAATTAAAGTTGAATTTCACGTTTGTGGAAAAAGAAAAGTTGCGGTACTTTATTTAATGTGAAAGTAGTTTAACAGTAGTTGGAAAAGTTTATTTGATATCGTACCAAACTACATTCGCGTGCAAAAATATTAGCCCAGTTACGAAATAACATCGAAATATTTTTATAACAAATGGAATAGATAAACCTGTACAATGAAGTTTGTAAATAAGCATAGGGACTTAAACTCTAAGGGTAGGCTAAAAGCCTATTCAGAAACATTATCCTAAAGTTTTAAGAAAACATACCTACATCAAACACAGACGGTGTTCTCTACATTAGAGTAAGACCTTATAAAAATATTATTCTGATGTAAATCGTTAAAAGTGACTTAACTTGATTTAATGTTGTTTTTTTATTAAGTCAGCCTTTGTACCTTTTGTTGCATGAAGATTAAATAAATAAATTAATAAATAAATGTCCTATGGCCCTTGATGGGACAGAGGGCGTCCATACTAGTCCTCTATAGCGAACGGTCTTAATCTTCGCGCATTACCTCGCTCCACGTCATTCCGTGGTGCAGTAGTGGTGGCCTAGTGGTAACTGGCCTGACTTACGTGTTGTAGGTCGCGGGACAAACCCAGCCAGAAGCATTACTTGGTGTTAATTATTTTATTACTACTGGTTTCGAAACTGTGAAGAAAAATATCGTGAGGAAACCGGCATGTCCTGAAGTCGAAAATTCGAAGACATGTGACATCCACTGATATGCACTGGGTTCACGTGGTGGCTTCGTGACTTATGGCCCATTCCCGCTCCTAGAAAAGAAGCCTGCGTCATGGCAGCGGAAACATTATTAGGCATATTATGCTAATGCTTATACGGCATTCCATTGCTTGTCGCTTCTGCCAACAAGGTCCAACGCCAGGTTTTACAAGGACGGCCACGATTTCTTATCCATTGAGAGTTCCAATCCAAAACTTGCTTGTATTTAAGGCACTGGCCAAAGGGGAATGGTAAGGGCTATGCTCTGAGTTTCCTTGCGTGATTGCATCAGGAATGAAGATATCCGCAGGAGAACCAAGGTCGCTGACATAGCCCAAAGAATCACCAAACTTAAATGGCAGTGGGCAGGGCACATTGTTCGTAGAACGGATGGTCGATGGGGCCGAAAGGTTCTAAAGTGGCGCCTGCTCACAGAAAAACGAGGCGTTGGAAGTCCTCCCACAAGGTGGACCGACGACTTGGTGAGAGTCGCGGGAATCTGGTGGATGCCAGACGCGCAGGATCGGTCGTTGTGGCAACGTTTGGGGGAGGCCTATGTCCAACAGTGGGCGTCTTTCGGCTGAAATGATGGTGATGATGTTGAAGGAACATGCCTGTAGCTATCACATACGTATGCGAGTAGCTTGAATGTCATAGTGACATACACCAATCAGAACAGGGCCTCAAGTCTGCTATTACAATAGTGTCAGAATGGTCTATCATTGATTTCATTATTGTTGATTTTGACAAGTTTGGTATCGACTAATATAATGACGTCATTATGACTTGCCAATGATCAACCACTGTCACTCCATTCCCAGGGAAGGCAAAGAAGGAACATAGGAGTGGGTTTTAGTCAGTAAAAGTCTGACACGGGCTTTCGCTCCACCCTAGAATGGGAGGAGTCTTTGATGGTTTCCCACCTTAAAAAAAACCATTACAATACAATATATAACTTGGCTGCTGTAGATCACTATGAAATATTGCGTGAAAGTTCTATTCCCATATGGGTTGTGCAGAGCTAGTGTGATTTTTTTTGGCTCGAGAGTGTAGTTAACAGTTAACAATGTCGTTATTTGTTTGGAATAGTTTATGGAGTTCAGATTATGTTTTAATGTGAAAAATTCGCAAATGAAATTTGTTTTGTCAGATTGATGTTGTTCGCTTTGTCCTGTTACCTATTTTGAATGAGAATGAAATTGCCAAATAGTTAGATTGTTTTTGTGTGTTTTCCTATTTATTTGGCAATGATGTTTTAAACAAGATTTATGGAACTAAAGTTTCGTAAATAGTTCTGTTCATTTTGACTTATGTACCTACTAGCTCAGCAACGAGTTGATCTTCGTACCGCCTAACAGTCAATGAATGTAGTGATTACCTCTTAGCTAAACTTATTGACCAAATGATTGAGACCATATATTTGACAGTTGCTGTCAGTTTTCGATGTATTATGGTAACTACACACGTTCCAACGTTATACCAACCCGCACTGGGCCCGCGTGGTGGATTACGGCCCATTCCCTCTCCTAGAGAGGAGGCCTGAGTCCCAACAGTGGGAACATTAAAAGGCCGACTATGACTATCAGTGATTTCACAATTGTTGATTTTGACAAGTTTGGTAATCTACTAATATAATGACGTCATTATGACTTTCTAATGGTCAACCACTGACACTTCATTGAAAGAAGTGGCATAGAATGGTAATCTCGTACATATTGACAAATGAATATCAGACGTATGCGGTGATCTGCTAAAATTTTGACAGTTCCTTTGATCAGTGACCTATCATTAGAAGGTCATTGTGCAGTCATCGCTTTTGTAAGCTCGATATTGTCATTCTACCACAACTCTATAACGAGACTATTGACGGATCAATCATTATGAATTAGCAGATTACGAACTTTTAGCAAAATGACAGTAGGATCGTATTGGAATGGCAAATTTATAAAAATAGCAGACTTGGGCCCCTGGTGTGTTGTTTTGTGGGATGGATGACACTCTGACATTGGTTGGCTTTATTTATGCGAAAAAAAGTTTGAAAAGGCACAAAAGAAACCGAACTATAAGGAGTAAAGACTAGTTAAGAAAAATTCAAAAAAAATTATACGCAGCAGTGTTTTTGTCTCGGTTGTAATAATCTTTATTGTTTATTTGCTAAAGACATGGTTAATTCCTATAAATATTAAAAATTCTACCAAAATCTCGCGAGTTCCATGCCTCTTAGTAATCTCACACATTTTGACGGGAAATCGATTGCAGAACATGTGTACGTGTAGGCGACTAGTAATTTTTTTTCTTCATCCAATTGAAACTTATAAAATACTGCCATATACGTTGAAGTAAACTTGCGCAAACACAAGTCGGGAATCGAAAATTTAAACTTTTTTTTTTAAATTTGTACTAGTTATAAATTTGCGCAAGTATCTTCCAACACATTTTACGTGACGTGTGTGGCTACCATTAGGATGTTTTTGATTTTTGACGTGAATTTTTCAGATATTTTAATAGTTATTCTGCTATTCGGGGTGGAGACAAATCTTTTAAGCCCTGAAGACAAATCTAAAAACAACATGGTCTTTGGGCTGTCAAAACACGCACACATTGGCGACAGAAACCTATATACCTTTTTGTTTAAAATTGTTGTAGATACATAATTTGCTTTTCTACCAGTTTTGATATTCTTTTAACAATAAATTATCTATTTTTGTATATTTATTGAGAAACTGTTTAGATAACAATTTTTAATGCACATTTCCTATTCATTCCAATAAAAACACATTGGAAACAAATGTGAAATCGAAATTTTTTTCTAGAGTCTAGAGCTAGGTTTTATTGACTGACCTGTTGGTCTAGTGGTTAGTGACCCTGACTGCTATGCCGGAGGTCGTGGGTTCGATTCCCACCCAGGACAAATGTTTGTGTGATGAGCACGATCATTTGTTCTGTGTCTGGGTGTAATTTATCTATAATATGTATATATTTAGAAATATTTAAGTATGTTTATCAGTTGTCTAGTACTCATAACACAAGCTCTGCTTAGCTTGAGACTAGACGGCGTTGTGTGACAATTGTGTGAATATTATATTATATTATATTATTATTATTATCAAAGTTTCAGATTTTAGGTGCAGATGTTTTGAAGATTGGTCTTATTAATCAATCTAAGTAACAAAGCTTCAGAGAAGAATCAGATTGGACGTCCAAAAAGATTTAATTCCAATCACTCCAGATAGATTTTCAATAGATAGGGACTGTGAACTTCGTTTTCTTTAACGACCTATTCATTCTGGCGTCTTAATCTTATGTTGGACAAATGGTATTGTTAAGAAAGATTTTAGTTAAGATTATTAATAGTTAGCACAGAAATAAAAAAAACTGGGCAAGTGCGCGTCGGACTCAGGCACTGAGGGTTCCGTTCAAACTTACCTATGAAAACAGTAAAATTCCCGAATTAAGTTTTTCCGAATTGTTACAGCAGTATTGCAGTTGGAATTCAGTAAAAAATATAGACTAGTAATAATTTTCAATGACCTTTTGAATTATAACTACCTATAATCAGATTTATTCTGTAACAATTATACGATAAAAAATTTAGTACTTCAAAAATAAAACAAAAATTAAATTTTACGCTGAAGGGCGCATTTTTTGTTCCATTACCAATACTGGGAAAAAAGTTTTGAATTAACTTCATTTAATGCAATGGTTTCGATTTTATTTAACTCTATTTTTATCGTAGTTTTGTTTTATTGTTTGATGGTGATATTTTAAATGTTTAAATCATCATATTGTTACGTCGTGAAACTTTAACACGTCATATCCCCACCGAAAGCAAGAGTATCATCAAATAATTAAAACGCATTGCATAGCGAAACTTCCAGAATGGAAGTACGTACCACGGCCTGGCGAATTCTAGAAAAGTCCGCCATAAAGTACCTACCTCTGTTATTATTAGATAGTAGTTGATAAGGGAATTTGTTCCTTCCGTCTTATACGATAGTGTTGAAATTCACATGAAGTCGCGAGAATAATAATACTGATTTATGCGACTATATAGTTCTAGACTGGCCTTGAAACGTCTGAATCTACAATTTTCCTGGCTCTGCGCATAAATACGTGCCCTCGAGTGGAAGTGAGTCGGTTTGGATTCCAACTGCGACAAGTACGAACGGCGATACCTAAGTGATAGTGATTTTACCTAATGACCTAAGTGATTCTAGTACTCATTGACTGATTTTACCTTGTGATTTGGTTTTTGTTGATTGGAAAAACTTGTTATTGTTTGTGATAATAAACTTCTCTGCTAGTATAATAATAATATAAGTTATAGTATATTACACTCTTATCACCCAACAGGTTCGCAGTCGGCAACTACTGGACCCTGGGCATCATGTGGCCGGACTATGCACCTACGCTGTTTGAGCCGAACAAATGGTGCCACCGAACATTGTACGTCTTCTCACTAACTCAGCTGGCAGTGGTGTGGGGGCTGATGGCACTGTTCCTGCTGCTGCTGCTAGCTCTTGCCGTTTGTCAGGTAATGGCACAGGTATACTATGTCAATTTATAACTTTTGCTTTCGTAGTTTTCATATAGTATGATTGTTTTCTGGTTATACTCAATAGTGACCCGCCCCGGTTTCGCATGGGTGCAATGCTGATACTAAATGTACTACAGAATGTCTATAAGTAAGCACAAAAAAATGAATTTATTTACGACATTACATTAGAAACTTCTAAAATTATATTATCAGTGTTTCTCTACTATATTATACATGTATTATATTATATTGAATAACTTTATCTATTAAAAAAAAATCGGATCAAGATCTCTCACGGCGGGCCTTGGTACAAGCCATGATCCAGAACGAGAAAGGGTGGCAGGCGGTCGCCTCCTTCTGCGAAGCAGTAATGCTAGGGAGCGGCCGCACGCGCGAGGGAACGGCCCTCACGCCTCAGCTTGCGAGATCCCGATGTCGATTTTCAGTCACTATAGGCGCGGGCTTGCGGACGGCGAGCAATGGATAGTTCGCCAACCGATCGTCCAGTAACCGTCCGGACCGAGCCCAAGTCGTCGACGGCGCGTTGTAATCAGCGCGCGCCTTAAGGATATGTCAGCAAAACCGTAGGGGCCCAGCAGGGTCGAACCTACTGGGACCATGAGTTGTGCGAAAGAAAACCCTGGAACGAAGGCAAAGAAGGAACAGGGTGGGTTTTAGTCAGTAAAAGTCTGACACGCCCTCTTGCACAGCCCAAGGGCGTCAAATATCATTAGATGATTTCCTAACAAAAAAAAAGTGGCAGTAGGCAGAACACATTACTTGCAGAACAGATGGTCGATGGGGCCGAATGGTTGACGTAGCGTTGGAAGGCCTACTATAAGGTGGACCGTTGACCTGGTTTTAGTCACGGAAATGCGATAGATGCGAGAGACACAGGGCCGTTCGTTGTGGTGACACTTGGGGGAGGCCTATGTCCTGTCTTTCGGCTTAAATGATGATTATTAAAGAAGCTGCAGCTGTAGCTGCAGACGTTAATGCTGCATGCTACCTTTGTATTGCTTGTCGGAACACCAGATTTTTTCTATCACGTAGATTATTCTAGACATTGGTACTGTCCACATTTTTGGATCTGAGCGTTTTGAGATGAGAGTTTACATTTAATTAATAATTGGTAAAACCCATACAAAAGTTTTAAATATGTTTTACGAACACTTTGCATATTAAAATTCTAAAAGTTAGGATAAATAAAAGGGTTAGAGAAAATTGGGTACGAACGATGCCTATGCAAATAGGTAACATAAACTTTTTAGACTATGCTAAGTAAAGACCTATCGTAAACCACACAATTTTTGGTTTACGAGGAGATTTTATTAACGTACTAAATACTTGATATCTTTAAGACTTCAGAGCTTTTGAAGGAGATGAAAGAACGTTTGTTGAGTGATTTAAATAAATCAACGAAATTTTCCTGCTAGGAGTATGCTTAGATGGTTTGGTCATGTTAAGAAGATTATAAAGAAAGACGAAAGTGAAAACGTTAGGAGAGGAAGTCCTAGAAGGACATACATAGATTTATAGGCGAGGATTTCAGAAAGACCAGGTCAGATGCGTAGTACTCGCAAAAGGGACGTGCATGTAAGATGTATAAACGTAAACGAAACATAGATGTTGCTCTGTAGTTACTGCAAACCAGTGGAAAAAAGATAAGAGCTTATTTATGTATATATTTTCTTGTTTAGGTGTTCGGCTGCGGCTGGTTGGGGCCGCCAAGATACAAGTAGCAACGGCGCAGCGTCGTGCTAGAGCTATGGCACAGAAACATCAACAACACCATGGACGTGGCCGGCGCCTTGCTGCCCTTCACCCAAGTCGTCCGCCCCGAGCTCACCATCCACGTACAGGAGGTGCTCACGCAGGCAGACAATCAAGCCGACGGTCCCAAACACAAAAACACAATACCAGAAATAAACGAACCAAGTGACAGAGACGACGAAGTTAAAAGTCTTACAGATAACAGTAACAGTGTACATACAAACAGAAGTGTTAATGACAATGCTAGTAGGAAGTATTATGAGAAAAGTGCTAATTTTAAGAATAGTGAGGTAAGGAGCTGCGATGTGGTGACGATGAAGAATTCTCGGAAGGGTAGCCCTGCCTGATGGTTGTTGGTCGTGCTACCTCCGCACGGTAAAAAGCATGTACATTTCGAAGCAACAGATAAGATATATTATTTCTAAATTGCTATGGACAATTTTATTGCTGCTGAGCTAAATGTCGAACCAAGTTTTTGTACAAATGTGACAAGAGAGATAGAAAAATATTAGTTGTCATTTTTTTAAAGAATGAATCGCTGCTGATTTCTTATAGCTTTGAAAATTTTAAGACGTTGAAAATAATATTCAAATTTTATTTTGTTCGAAAAGACTTATCTTAAAAAAGTAGATAGTGTATTGTTGGGACCAGGAGTCCTCAGAGATAAATACTTCAAAAACCTTCAAAAGAATAAATTTTCAAACGAAAGCTAAACTCTTATCAGTTTCAAAAGTATTGGTACGTTAGAGAACCAATCTAAATAAAGGCCTAGGATAATGCTACTGTGACTGACAGTTGGTATCCAGGCTTAGGTCAGACTTTTAGAATAAAACTTTTAGATCTTCTATCGTTTCATTTCTGAGGATATAACTTTCGTAAACTTTCCAGTATCTAAATGCCGTTCGATATTTATGCTCGCCAGTGTACCGTTGCTTGACTGTCACTGCTTTTCGACTCCGTGCTCAAACCGCTGTCTATAACTGTACTTCTAACATAGTATATCTAAATATTATGCATAAAATATTAACATAGTATATGTGATAGTAGTTTTAATTTCATATCATTCTGTTGTTTTTAAAGAGGTGTGTGTTTTGTTTTTTTTATCATTAAGATACAACGAATATTTATTAGATATTAGTGCTTTTTATATTATACCTATTGTAAATATTGTAATCAGTAATGTAGGTTTATCATATCAGCTGACATATTGTAGTATACATATCCTTTATAATATATTTAAGTGTGATCCGGGAACGGATTGAGTGGGATAAAGTGTATTATTTGTGGCAGCTGTCTACTATCCGTAAATGAAGGAAAAATATCTGAGAATTCTCACATAAAATTCAGTTGTTCAACCTCAATGTTGGAAAAGAAACTACTAAGTTAAAGTTCGATTACACATTTTCAACCTATGTGTTTTTATAACAGACTTGTTGGTCCTTAAATTTCCCCTAAGTAATATAGGGCCTGTCTACATTAACATGTTTTTTTGTCAGACTTTTACTGACTAAAACCCACTGGTGTCCTTCAGTTAACCTTTACGTTCTAGGGTCACGGTCACCCTTTTAAATGTTCTCGCAGCCCTAGTTGGTATCGGCCCTACTGGGATCCTATAGTTCACATTACCACAGTGCAACGTCATTAACTGCGCGCACGGTGCCCGGTACAGTAACACGTCTTATCGACACCGTGTTGTTCGTTTGTATGTATTTACACGACAGGGCAAAGTCGCAAAACGCTTTAGTGTAAGACTGATTGCTAATTTTTTGACGACGCAGCTCTTGAACAACGCGGTGTTGTGGTATGACGCGGCAACGTAACGTGCATCCTTTCAATACGGCATGGCACTGTATTGAGGCGTCTACACTGCAATTTCTATTGAATGGTTCGGGTGACAGATGTCGGATTTATACAATGAGCTACATTGTCCTATCCTTTTTTCTCGTATTAAAGATGCATATTTTCGTCATCGCGTTAAATTATCTATTTAGGACTTCGTGTATGTCTGTGATACCGAGCTGTAGTAATGTTGCCAAACTCGTACCGCCGTGTCCTCGTGGGAGCGATCGGCGGTGGCGACCTCTCGCACGGGGCTCTGTTTCAGGCTATGGTCCGGAGCGAGGGAGAATGGCTGGCGGTCATCTCCTTCTTCCAAGTAGTAATGCTAGCGAAGGAAGTGGCCGTACGCGTGAGGCAATGAATGTCTGCACAGCCCGTCCACCAGGTCCCCGACACCGACTTCCAGGCATCGAAGGCGTGGGTGTGTGAACGACGAGCAATGGTTATTTCGCCGTCCAGCCTTCTGGTAACCGTTCGAACCGAGTCCCACGCACACCTCAAAGAGATATCAAAAGATTTAAAGAGATATAAAGAGATTCTGATAAGAGGAGAAAGAGAAATCATTGGATGATTTCCCACATTTAAAAAAAAACTCATAGAACCCACAATGTATTAATTTATTATTTTTATAGCATTGCTCATATTTATATATTGCATTCCCATTCTAACGTTACTCGGGTGATATAAACGTATACCAGTAAACACCATTTATAGTGTAGATTGTATAATAAATAATATTTTGTGTGCACCTAATATCGATATTTTTAAATTGTACTAAATGTCTGATTATCGTATGTGATACCATGTGACGAAACTTGAGACATTATGAAAAATTCAGTTTAAATTGTAATACAAAAAAAGGTAATTACAGTTTGTTTTTTTTTTCTCATACATTTTTAACAATAGTTTAACATATTTTTAGCTCGCCAAACTTAATAGTTGTGTCAAAAAAAATAATTGACAATTCGTGTTTCGTCGAAAATTCAATTTTGAATTTTGTAAAGTCTCGAGTTTCGATACAAAGTGTTCACGAAAACTGCATGGAACAGGCTTTAATAGAAATTTTATGTGAAATCATATTTTTATAGAAGAGAAAAAATATAAAAGATGTGTTATATAATATTTGTATCAATGTGCTTTTAGATAAAATTGGGAATCATTCAGGCAAATGTACCGTAGCATTATTGTAATGTACTGCCTATTTCGTGTTTCGTTTCTAAGAGGTTTTCATCGTTCAATGCCACAGCATACATTAATGCTATATTCTATACGAACTACTACTCTCTATATAAATGGATTATGTATCGATTTTTGTAGGAGTCTTTGGAGAACGAAATATTTTATGTTATTTAATCTACTCCTAGCACGTAAATTGGCTTAAAAGATAACAGTTCTATTAATAAATAATTTCAATGTAATCGACTCATAAATATTATTTTTCAAAAAATCTGAATGTGACCTAAGAAACTTATATCATTTGATTTTATTTTATCTCTTTCTAAAATTACGTGCAAATTCTGTATCTGAAAAGATATTTTACGGGCTTTGACTATTTATTATCTGTTATATAAAAAAAAACTAGTAATAAAATAATATGCTGCATAGATTAAACAATAAAACTAAAAGGAAAAAAATGCCGTTAAAGAAATTAGATTAATTAGCATAAGGTACGCTGTCCACTGAGGTGTAACTTACAACTAACTTTACCCCATGAATACGAGCACGGCTAATTCCGAATTCAAACAAGTGTTTTGTGTAGATACATGTATATTTCATTTAGCAAACAAGATGATTATTTAGAATTACACTAGGAATCAATCTGCGGTCTATCCATTCGGTTATAATAAATTTAGGTCTCTTCAAGATCATAGTCTTAATAAACTAGTGCGCCTCACCATCAACGATTGCATCACCGCTTACTATCAGGAGGTACCACAGTCAAGCACTAGTTTATATCAATTAAATAGAATTCATATGTACAGTCGGTAGAAACCAACTCCATGTAAAGTAACTAAACGTTCAACGAGTACAGATTTCCATTTTATTTTGCCATAAATGTTAAGCCACTGTAGATTATAAAAATTTACACATATTTCAAAAAACACAAAGAAAAATATACGTAATACCAAGCTTATTTACAGTTCAAATTCGTTTAACTGTAATCTCATCTCCTTACTTATGCAGCAAACGTTCGCAGTTAAAAAGAGATACACGTAAAAGCACTCTAAGCGTTGTGCATTTAATTTTACTTTTTACAAAAGTAACAGACATTTAAGCTTGACCTTTCAAAAAAAGTTACAAACAAATTACGTCCATCTCACGGTGTTAGGTAAAAAGAATTTCAGTACAGAAATGTGGCTTAGGATCCTACAAAAAGTCGCCGTAAGTCCCGATTTTCTCAACGTGGCCGACCTTTCTCCCAGTATAATAATAAATGTCGCTTGTAATTCCCGAAGGCCGTAACAAAAAGGATAGAAAAATATAGAAATATTCTTCCTTCATCGTTTACCGATAGCTGTGGGAATTACATCTAACTCGATTGTGAGATCATGAATTTATCGATTATCAAAATGACTCTATGATCGGTTCAGTTATTTTTTGTAAGGTTTTTTTAGCAATGTTTCATGATACAGCTGAGGTTCAGAAAATATGCTCGAAACGTTATACGAAATTTTAGGCGAGCACCGTAGGTTTATAAGCAGTAGGTTCAAAATACATTGACACTTAAGGTGTTATGTAAAAAAAAAATTTGTAAGTGCTACCGAGTAATTTTAGATTTTTAGAGAACACTTCAGTAGACAGCTGGCCTTATATAAAATCCTGTTCGATTGCAAAATTCGTCCTGCACCATGAAGACGTCCCTCCTATAGACCAATTTTTAATCAAAACAATGCTTTTTACAATATTTTTGAAAATTCCTATATTTTACAAAAAAAATAATTGCTAAACAAAATTTATTCAGAAACATCATTTTACTGACGGTGCTTTGGATATTAAATAAAAAGCTAAAAATTAAATAAAAAAAATTAGGCAATGCGTCATAGAATTGAATTCCTCTAGAAGATAAGTGTAGTCGACCACAAAATTCTATAAATGGTCAGATACTATTTTAATGACGTAAATATTTCCTCATAACCTTATTCATAGCTTAACTGCTAAACCATATTATGAAAAAGAAAACGATTACAGGATTTTCAAATGTCGCAGTTAAACTGTGAAATAAGACTATCACTAGTATTAAAAGTATTAGGAATTTATAGTACCTACTGAATTTGGGAACATAGATGAATTTGTAGTTATTTTTATATAGAAAAAAAAAATGTAAAATTTTAATCACATCCCTATAATCTTGGATATATCTTATATCTATTTAATAGATAGATCCTTTTTAGTATACCTATTTAGTCTTAAAAAAAATATCTAATTGTGTCGTATGCAAAGATTTTTTAGTAAAAAATAAGTAAGTACTGTATTCTACTAAATAGTGCATAACTGCTGTGCTATGCTGGTCTGAGATTGAATCAAGACATAGGACCTACTTGTCTATGTCCCTATTATTTGTAGAATTAACACTTTGGCTCTAGTTAAAAAAAAAAAAACTTGTGAATACCAAAAGAGCTTCTCTAATTGAATTTTAAAACAAACAAAATTTTTTTTGTTAAGGTAAAAACAATTAAAAACAAAGATGTTTTTTTTCGGTTACCCTTAAAACTGTGTTTCTCTTTTTAAAATTATGTACCTCAATTGTCAGTTAAATATTAAACCGTAATACAAAATATAAGAGATACACTCTTATATTTATGAAAGTGATATTACTCCGGAATGTCTCAATAAATTCTGTCGCCCTTGACCTTCGGCTCTGACCTTGCTTTCCTTACAGTTCGACTCCATTTCCATTCATATTTATTTCATGTTTTGGAATATTCTAACAATATTGGGTTTTGGGAACATTAATATTAAAAATCAAAACAAAGGATGGCTATGTTGCTTTCTTCTCTGTATTTTTGTAATAAACCCTGAATTTTGAGAATATTTCTAGCATTAGTGACGTTAGATATTGTATTATGATTAGTGCCTAAAAGTAAGCTTTTGGAGTCGCGTTTTTATTGTCCAACATTCAAGCCTCCTCTTTTTTTGGACCTTATGATGTCACAATATTATACAAAGTCGAGCCTTTTCAGGAAAAACATTGTAAGTCACAAATTGCGTTTTTTTTTTCAAGGAATAGGTTTGCAAATATGCTACCAGTAAATATTATATTAATAAATTATATCTTTTTTAGAATTATATTATCAATTCCATACAAGTGGAGAAAGTTTGACGCCCGAGCCATAGGCGAGGGTATTATATAGCTGAGGGCTGTAGTGACTTTCCACGTGTATCAAGCAAATTTTTTTTATACTAATTACGAAGACATAAATAAACGGGGGTTGACGGGTTGACACGCCACTCGTGGGGATTGCTTAACACCGAGCCTGATACGATAAATGTAATAAAATTGTGAAGGGAGCGAGCACGCGCTTTTTTCCGTACTAGTGCGAAAAACAGTAAATTGCGTGCCTAAAAGCGGTAGTGATAAGAGCAGGTTTTCGAGTAAGTGTATTAAAAATTCTTTTTAATTATTGTGTGTGAGAAAACCCGTTCCTACAAAAAACGCAAACTGTCGCTTAGGCTGTTCTTCCTATATAGGGTTGAAGTGTTTCTAAAATTGCAAAATTTTGTTCTCTTCAGTCTTTATGAGAACAGAATTTTGTGTGATGACCCTATGGGTCATTCCATACGGGCCACATGCGACAGCCACAAATGCCGCTACGAGAAGCTAGAAGTGGCCACAAAAGTAGCCGAAGCGCGCAACCGCCACTTTTATAGCGTGTGGCGGCCATCGCCGTCAACCGTGTGCGATGAGTCCATATAAAATGTATGAAAACTAAAGGAAATATGTGGCGGCAATTTGTAGCTGTGGCCGGTGGCCCGTCTATATACCTAATACAATTCGATTATATACTATTTTAATTTTTTATGGACATGAAAACGCGAGATTTAACGACCACAAAATATATCCTAGAAACTAGATCCCCATATCAATGTCCACTTTGTATCCTACACTTTATAATATTACAAAATAAATAGTCATATTTACATTAGCTTATAAAGTGGAATACAATTAATTAAAGACTATTTGTAAATGTCTCTTAATTATATGAGTATTAGACATAATATTATATCGCTGGAAGCATGACCTATAGGTATTATTATACTATATGATTATATAGATAACTCTAAAGATTGTATTGCGTGTATTTATTGTGATGATATGAGTAAATAAATGTGTTTTTTAAATCTAAAGTTTTTTTAAAGACAAAAATGACCCTCTTCACCCAAAACTTCCGCAGACAGACGTGATAATTTGAGAACCTTCAAATAGAAATTCAAGAATTTACTACGTCGTAACGCTATCAGTACTAATATTTTAAACTAGCTTCTGCCCGTGGCTTTGCCCGCTTGATGAAAATAGATACCACTTAATGATAAAGAAGCATTCTATTGATGAAAGTATTTTTAAAATCGGTCCAGTAGCTATTGAGTTTTTTTTTTTTTAATTTGTTTAAACCAGAGCTTGACTGCGATCCCACCTGATGGTAAGCAGTGATGCAATCATCGATGGTGAGGCGCACTAGTTTATTTATTACAAACAAAAATACAAATCTTCTTCTTTAAAATATCAGTATAGTTGATAAAGTAACTCTGTCTGTCTGTTCTGCTTTAATGTTTAAGCTACTGAATCGATTTTGATTAAATTTGATACGGAGTCAGCTTAAACCCTGGTAAGACATTGACTACTTTCTATCTGCCGTGATACTACATTCACATGGACAATAGTTAGTTATAAATTAAATGGTTTTCGCATTGATGTCTTATTGTCACAGCTGTCACGGCGCGTCCTTCTGTAGGAAATATAAGAAAACCCTGAAACTAAACAAAAGCATTAGTCAATATATTGCTACAATCATACAAGAGGTTTACAAAATTGCTACTGGTTTATTTCCACATTTGAAGTAAAACACTCATGATATCTGGTAGATATCTGAAAAATCTCACAGTGATAAATATCAAAAGCTAACTGAGTAATGGAGCTAAAGAGATAACGCATACGAGCAACTTTAGTCTCCGACAACTTTAGTTTCTCACATCTAGTCAACGGGATTGTATAAAAGTGCATGCATGTAACGACATTGCAGCTGGGAGATTTTTTATCTGTAGGTTTATAATATAATAATATAATAATAATAATATTCCACAACTATCTCACGATGCCGTCTAGACCCAAGCTAAGCAGAGCTTGTGTTATGGGTACTAGACAACTGATAAACATACTTGTATATTTCTAAATACATACATAAATAGATAAATGACAGCCAGACATAGAACAAATGGTCGTGCTCATCACACAAACATTTGTCCTGGGTGGGAATCGAACCCACGACCTCCGGCATAGCAGTCAGGGCCACCAACCACTAGACCAACAGGCCAGTCAATCAGGTTTGGCAACAGTCCGACGACGCATTTTTCGCCTCGAGTTTTTGGCGGGATTTCTTTGAGTAAAGTTCAATGACTATTTTAATTATACGCAAATTGATTTCTAGTGGATATTATGATGTAAAATAATGGTGTGGTTTTGTAAATCAAGTCAGACACTTGATTTGCACCTGGACAATATGTGGAATCATCGAAACAGGCGCAATTTCGGTATAATGGAGATGAGAATTATTGTAGTTTGACTTACCTTTGACCTTAGACAAGCTTACTGAGAAGGTTGATCCGATACGTTTGCTGCCAAATACTAAAAAAACATTAGAATTACATCCACGTTCTAATGGAACTCAAAGTGGAGTTTCTTGCCGGTTCTTCTCCATAGGAAACGACCAATTTGGAACCGTGCACTAGCTTCTGACGTTTTATAAGTGCCCATGTAGGCCTATGTGAAATAAAAAATTTTTGACTTCGACTTGCCTTTGACTTTAAAAGTAACTGAAAACTACTTTCTAAACTTGACACTGGCTAAATGCACAAAACTTGCGAAGCAAAAAGAAAAACCTTTTGCTCCGTCTATTGGTACCTAGAATTTTTTTATGAAAAAGTCGTGTCGTTGTCGACAACGATGCGATTACGAAAAAGACACGACTTTTTGGGATACGGGAAAAGAAATAGCGAAAAAGACAAAAAAAATACTTGGTATCTACTCGTAAGTTGCTCGTGGGCTTCCCCTTCCTTAAAAATAGCGCTCACGAGCAACTTTTGTCTCCACAACTAATTTTGCGGAGCAACTGAGTTGCTCGTCGGCACCCTCTTTTAGTGTTTCGAGAAACATTGGAATGCGGATCACGTGAACTAGATATTCAGATATTTCCACGAACATTGATTAAGAGGAAAAAATATGAATGGAATTGCTTTCATTCTATTTCACAAAGATTTTTAGCAACTGATATTTTGAAAACAATTTTTACCCAATAAACAGGTGTTTTGAATAGGTAAGTGGGGTGCTGGTTACTGCAGAATTGTTTGAAAGCAACTGAAAGAACACAGGTGATCCTGTACTCGTACTAACACAGGGGGTTAACACATTGGTTCGTTACGTCACCAGCAGCTAGGGTAAACACGTGTGCTTCCGTCAGTCTTGCACGCAACTGTTAACTCTCACTACCCGTACACCCGAGACAAGTATACACTCACTACAGGAGGGTTTTAGACAGTACAAGACTGACACTCCCTGTCGTTACATCCAGAGCAGAAAATTTATCTAATGAACAAAAAAATATGATGCTGGTTACCCGTTTGGGGTATGAAAAAACACATCCCCCATTAGAAAAAGTACGGTCAGAAATTATATACATTTTGAATGTTGGTATCACAATGACAATTAGGTTAGTATGAGATAAATGTTATTCGTATGCTGATGTTTTACTTCTGGTAAGTTGTTTTTTATTAATGACTAGGTTCTGCCAGCGGCTTCGCTCACGCGAAAGTAAGTGCTCGCCTACGTCATAAAAGGAATCTTTGTGCAAAATTTCACGCTCGTAGTCCTAGTAGTTTCGGCTGTGCGTTGATATGTCAGTCAGTCAGTTTCTCCTTTTATATATATAGATGATGACTTTCAAAACGGAGAAGGAAAACATCTTGAGGAAACCGTCATGTCCCAGAACCAAGAATTCGAAGACATGTGACAACCACCAATCCGCTCTAGGCCCGCATGTTGGATTATGGACCATTCCTCTTTCCAAGAATGGTTATGGAAAAGGCAAAAGAACTATATTTGATCCTGAAGATATTCAATTCAATTAAAAATATTTTTTCAATACACTTACTCGAAAACCCGCACTTATCCCACTGCTTTCAGGCACGCAATATACTGTTTCCCGCACTAGTACAGGAAATTGCGCATGCTCTCCCCCGCCACAAATTTATTACATTTATCGTATCAGGCTGGACGCGCTTCGACCCCCACGAGTCGCCGGCCAACCCCCGTTTATTCATTTCTTCCTAATTGTATTGAAAAGAGTTGTTTCATACACTTGCAAATTTACAAGTGTATGAAATTATTATTATTATTATTATACAAGCATGTCTGTTCACCGCCAAAAGGTGAACGGACTGTTCACCTTGGCTCCTGCTTTTCGGAATGTATCCCTGAAGTGCACCGACCGCCTTCAGCTCTTGGGTGTCGAAATTTCTTCTGACCTCAATTTCGGGCAGTTCATTGAGTCCAAAGCCAAGGTAGCTGCTAGAAAACTAGGCGTTCTTGCAAAGGTCCGGCGGTACTTCACACCGGGTCAGCTTCTAATGTTATACAAAGCACAGGTCCGATCGTGTGTGGAGTACCTACTGCAGTCACATATGGGCTGGTGCTGCAAAATGCCATCTGGCAGCTTTGGACTCAGTAGAAAGGCGTGCGAAGAGACTAATTGGGGATCCAGATTTGGTTAAGTCCAATCTACAAAGCCGTGCGCGGGAATTGCATGACTTGATTCCGCCATCTCCTTTCTACCATCGGACAACCCGACGTACGGCGAGTATCCACCCTTACGTTGTTGAGACTTCAACGGTCCAGACTAAGCGTTTTGCTTCGTCGTTTATACCGCGGACATCAAGGGACTGGAATAATTTGCCTGCTGCGATCTTCCCGTCCCACTTTAATTTAGGTGTCTTCAAGGCTAAAGTGAATAGGCTCATAATAAACTATTGCGCCTTACCATCAATGATTGCATCACGGCTTACTATCGGGTAGGATCGTAGTACAGCACTGGTTTACATCAATAAAAAAAAAAAACACCTGAATTGAAGCTGGAGCGGGTCGCCAGTACTTTCATATTACAATTCATAGTTCTTTTTCAGTATTAAGTTTAGAATGTATTCTACTAAAACACATAATATATGAATAAAGTAAGTTTACTAAGAACAGTTCCAGACAAGGTAAGGCGATAAATTGTGGGAGTTTTATTGCGTGGGCGCGGTGAGCGGCGAATGTTTTATTAAAATGGTTCCAGCAATTATCTGGTTCGACGAAGGTGTTGTTTATTGTGTATGTTGATTGCTACTGTATAGTATCGATATTAATCTCTGTTTATTGTTACGGTTTAAGAAAAACGTTTATTCTAAAATGTTAGGTTCAATCTTTACAAAAATCATAATAACTGTCACACTAGGATTATATAGCATAGCATAATCAGCCTTTTTAATGTTCCCACTGCTGGGACTCAGGCCTCCTCTCTAGGAGAGGGGATGGGCCGTAATCCACCACGCGGGCTCAGTGCGGGTTGCTGAATGTCACAAGTCCTCGAATTTTTGGTTCTAGAACATGCCGGTTTCCTCACGATGTTTTCCTTCACCGTTTTGAGAGCAGTGGTGATGAAATAAATTACACAAAGTAATGCGCCCGGCTGGGTTTGAACCTGCGCCCTACAACTCATAAATCAGGGCCATTACCACTCGGCCACCACTGCTCTCTTCACTACGATTGCGTACCTAAATATTAGATTATTATTGATAATAATGTAATATTAAAGCAAATAAATGCAATTTTCTATTACCAGACCAACATGAGACACCTTAATACGAGTATCACCTGAAAAGTTTATCATTAAGGACGGTTTTATAAAAGTATTTAATAGTGTTAACACATGTTCAAACTTGATACGATCGGGGCTTATACATGACGTGTTAAAATATGAAAAATAATATTCCACAAATTTCACACAACGCCATCTAGTCTCAAGCTAAGCAGACCTTGTGTTATGAGTACTAGACAACAGATAAACTTACTGATATATTTCTAAATGCATACATATTATGGATAAATTACACCCAGACACAGAACAAATGATCGTGCTCATCACACAAACAATTGTCCTGGGTGGGAATCGAGCCCACGACCTCCGGCATAGCAGTCAGGGCCACTAACCACTAGACCAACAGGCCAGTCAAAAAATGTCAAGCGAGCGAGCGAGAAAAATGGATGGAGCTATAAACCCTATGTAGCTACATCTCTGTAACAGTTCAATTTAGGTCGTTAAATGGATCGCGTTAGGAGCTCGTGACCTTCGGATTATAAATTTGGTTCGCTTCGGAATCAAATCAGTCCATCTCCATCTGTAAAGTAACATAATCCAGTGACCATAATGATTATTAGATAGGTTTAGGTATACGACTGTTGGTTTGTTTGTTGATGTGTTTTTCAAGATATGGAAGTGTCACAACACCAACTTCTAAACTCCAGGCTGCCACTGAGTAGTCTACACTTATAATATTACGAGTATAAAGAGGTAAAATTAGTTTTTTTTTTTTTAGGAGGTAATCTCTGAAAATACTGGTCCGATTGCTAAAAATTTTTCTCCGATAGAAAGCTGCTTTATTCCTGAGTGACATAAGCTACATTTTATATAAGCGGGCAAAGCTGCGGGCAAGAGGTAGTTTTTTTTATAGAATAATACTTTGTTTGATCCGGATATCGAAAACTGGTCCTCGAACTCAGCAGCGGTGCTTTGTGATCACTAGATGGTACTATTTCAAAAATTGCTCTCCAAAGTATTGCCGTGGTAAGGTATCTCCGAAACCATTAATATAGCTCGGGTTGATTGCTCAACGATCTCTAAGGAGGCAATAAAGGAGAAAATAAAAAATACTTGCATTCTACTAAAAAGCTTAATATAATAGCTAGATATAAATAAATAGCTTTTGCCTGCGACTTCGTTCGTGTGTGAATTTCGGTTATAGCGGAAGCGAAGTCAAAATCGAAGTCAGATAAAAATTATAATCTTCCTCGGGATTTAAGCTTACTCCATACCAAATTTTACCAAAATTGGTTCAATACTTTAACAGTGAAGGCTTAACAGACCGACAGACTTTCTTTTGTCATTGGCTACGACTTGAAAATAACAAAAATTATCTGAGATCATATTCCTGAGACAAAAAGGATCTTGTAAGCTATTTCAAGACATCATCTACGTGTATGCCAAATTTAATCTTAATCCGTTAAGTCGTTTGAGCGTGAAGAAGTAACAAGCATAGGCACAAACATACACACTTTAAAACTTTCACCTTATAGAGGCAACAAGTTTGAAAGTGCGAAGGGGTGAAAACTAGCTTGACTGGCCTGTTGGTCTAGTAGTTAGTGACCCTGACTGCTATGCCGGAGGTCGTGGGTTCGATTCCCACCCAGGACAAATGTTTGTGCGATGAGCACGATCATTTGTTCTGTGTCTGGGTGTAATTTATCTATAATTTGTATGTATTTAGAAATATATAAGTATGTTTATCAGTTGTCTAGTACTCATAACACAAGCTCTGCTTAGCTTGAGACTAGACAGCGTTGTGTGATAGCTGTGAATAATAAAAAAAAAAAATAAAAAAAAAATGCCCGTACAAAATAGTTTAATCCACAAAAACTCCAAGCTTTCATTACGAAAACAAAAGACTACACAATCGTGATATTTATCGGTTGCCGAATCAAGAAGTTTTCCCCAAACAGTTAATAGGCGGTTTATTAACTACTTTCAAACACTTTGATAAACACATAAAACTACCCAAAACTGCGACAAAGTGCTATGAAAGTCGCATTGTTGTGTAAGCTAAAATAATCGGAGTTTTATGCGTGTTTCAAGCTGTTTATCTAATTCTGTAAAACTCATTTTATTTATCCTTATAAATATAAATGTGATAGTGTGTCTTTTTATTTTTACATAATAATAATTTATATAATCAGATAACAATGATTCATAATAGCAAAAAATGGAGCATATCCACTGTGTTAATAGGTACAAAAAACATTCATAAGATACATTTAATTTTAATTAATCACAATGCTTACCCAGAGCGAGTGTATCGGTCACTGATATTTCATCATCGTCATCATTTCAACCGAAAGATGTTGGACATAGGCCTTCCCCAAGCGTCTCCACAATGACCGATCCTATGCGTCTTGCATCCACTGCTTCCACTGATATACTTGATACTATATTTAGAAAAAAAAACATAGTTTTCTGATTGAATTGATGTTTATTTAATAATCTGGATAGAACTACGCGCATGGCTCTGCTACAAACCTGGATTAGGATATAATAAGCTTTTTATCCTGATGGTAAGCTCACCCTATGATGAAGCGGACGGCGAGCAATGGGCGGCTTGCCGTCCGACCGTCCGGTAACCGTCCGGACCAAGCCCAAGTTGTCAACGGCGCGTGCTGTTCCACGCGCGCCTCAAGGAGATGTCAGCAACTGTAGGGGCCCAGCAGGGTCGAAGCCTACTGGGGCCAAGGGTCTGATTCTGAAAGGAAGACTCGGCCCTGGTACGAAAGGCAACGAAGGAACAGGAGTGGGTTTTTAGTCAGTAAAAGTCTGACACTATCTCCCGCCCCGCCCAAGAGCGGGGGATGTCATAAGATGATTTTCCCACCGGAAAAAAAAAACCCTATGACGAAATTTTTTTTTTACACAGGCAAATCGTGGATACATGCTAGTACAATAATATAATATGGTGGGAACGAAACGAAAATATTCAATTTGGATGAAAGCAGGCTCGGTATAGAATTTATATCAACACGCGTGTGGCTGTGGAGTGGGGACGTTTGTAGGTTTGCATAAATAGGTTGGTTGACTTTGCGGAAATATAAATATGAAGTTTTTAAATCAGAGGATCGAGACAACACAAAATACACTCTTAGTTTCTGCCAGTGGCTAAGCCCGTGTGAAATTCGAAAACTAACTTCACTACAAAAAAAAATAACACTAAAACAATCAAAATAATTTTAATTTCGGAAGTCGCTGTTTCTGGTATTTATTGTTTGTTATTTGACACCAACTTCCAAAATTAAAGTTATTTGAGGTTTTTATTTGACACTTATAACCAGAATAGGTACTCATTTCTCACGACAATTCCAATTAACCCAAACACTACTAGGATACATTGGTTTATTATGAAGTTCCCGTGTCAACCTTCTACAATCCTGCTCCATCATCAGATCAGTTCGATAGTATAGCCAAAGTTCATCTCGCACGTGTATCTCATGACAATTCTAATAAATCCAACCCCGGTTAGGATACATTGATTAATTACGGAGTTCCGGAGCCTATCTTCCGGCTCCATCATCATCATCATCATCATCAGATTACTTCAATGATACCATTTTCAACATAACTATTCATTACCATTTATTAATTTGTACTGTCATAGTTTACATATTTAACATTTTTCATTGTAATATCTATAAGAGGATAAAGTTCAGTTGACCATTTCTGGTTTTCTTCACCAGGTCTAATTCATCAAATGTAACTTTTTGACTGTAAATGATTGAGTTATCGATGAAAACACCAAAATTACTATACAGTTGCCTAGAATATTTGAGGAGTTCCCTCGATTCGTCATGAATTCCATTATCAGAACTGGATTTGAAAAAAATGGGCCCAATCTGGAAGCATGTCCTTTTAAAGGAAAAAAAAATGTAAATCGGTCCATAAACGACGGAATTTTAAGATAACAAACATAAAAAGTACAACCAAATTGAGAACCTCCTCCTTTTTTGAAGTCGGTTAAAGAACAATATAATTTCATCAATCTTTCTCTATTCGTGCGCCCAACAACCCGGTTTTTAGTGATACGCACAAAATTGGAATACAGAACACTGGAATCCACTTAGCTGACTGTCAGTAACTGCGAAAGTCACGATTTTCGTTTTTTTGCTTCAACCATTAGATATTATTACAGCATAGTACGAAAAGCAGATACCGATATAAATTCAGACCACGAAATAACTCACAAATTAAATTATCGTTCCAATTTCCCAAATGAAATATTATTTATAATTAATTAAACTTTAGCCTAGCTCAAATAAGATAAACTAAATTGCGATGGAACCTAAAAAAAATAACATTTAAATTCTGAAGTAGTATTTTCAAGAAAATTTGCGTCTTGAATTTATCTTAAACTTTAGTTTCAACTAGCAGGTAAATAAAACTACCTTACCTCCAGAAACTAAGAAATAACTTCGCGCAACGGGACTTCATTTCAAACTAGGAATGAAACTCGAGAAAAGAAACCATCGGGTTTTCAGCAGAGTACTAACTACTGGACGGAACAAATGTACTTGGTATGGTTTGAAAAATGTTTGCAACCCTGCTTGCTAAAGAGGTCAAGTCTGTAAGTATCGGTTAAGGGTTAAGGTTGGTTATACTCGTACATGGCCAGTTTGAACAAATCAAAACTGATTGCTTATTAGCTACTATTTAATCATTATACATCCTGGCGTATGCCGCGGAAGTTCACACAATACGAGACGTACAGCCCGCTAGCCAAGTTATAATCGTTTCGTGTCGAATTCCGTTCTCCAATGATTAACGCCTCGGTGTCAGTAATTGTAGAAAACGATAAGTTGGTAGCCATGTTGACGCGCCTGAGTCGGCCGCTCGTTCTACAATAAAAAAGGATGTAGCGTTGAACATTGTAGAAACGATACCAATTCATTCTTTCATTTTGAACGATGTGAACTTGGCTACGAATTTTCTATTCGTTTGTTCTGACCACGTGACTTAACGTTGAGAACATCATTTCACATTCCCATACATTTCGCCTAGCGTTAACGATTGCAGATTATTAACTTGGCTAGGGGTGCAGGACCAATTGCTTTGGCGACAATTGGAGAGACCTATAAGTATCTCTTCGGACGGATATGCCTTAAGTGTTGTGTCTTCTTCTTGATCTTGATTGGCTGGAATAATAATGACGATTGACTTAAACAAAACTCCTTGATCATTAGTGATCTCTCTAAGCAGTACGTTGCAGACCATCGATTGGATTTAATATTCTTCAGAAACTGTCTGAAAAATAACTCGACTGGACCGGGAAGCCCAAATAAATAGAAAACATTTTTAACCGTAACATAACTTTCCGTTTCCGAATAGGAAATAAATACGGGGTCGAGAAAATTTCGGGGCATCTTTGAACTCAAGTTTCATTTCTGACAGGATCCCGAATTCCCGAATCAAACAAGTCATGTCAAAGAAAAATAAGTCATATTCGGAAAGTTCCGACTGAAACCGTTTACTTGGCGAGTTTGCGTTGAGGGAACTTGGGACAAATATGTTGAGTCCACAAGTTGTGAAGTAGGCTAAGCACACAACGCTGCCGGTATTAATCTGGTTAGACTCCAGCTTACTATCTTATTAACTTACTGGTTACGAGTTTTGGCAGAATTTGATTAATCTTTAGTTACTTGAGAATTTAGTTCTGAAATTGGTAAAACACTTTTTTCTAATGTTGCAAAGAATTGTTCCTTTTTTTTTTAAATAATGATTACTGGTGCTTGAATGTGACTAGTGTATAAACCACGAGGCGAAACGCTTAGTTCAGACAGTAAAGGTGTCAACAATGTAAAAGTGGACACTCCTATAACGTAGGTGCGTTCAATTCACTTACACAAGACACCCAAATTTGGAACAATTATTTGTAGGCCTTAGAAATATTTCTTCTGTGTCACGATGGACGAGGGCAGAAAGATGAAGATTATGATGACACGCAGCTAAATAGCCAATCGTCTAGCCAGTCCGTCAATAGTGCCCTCACTCACAATCGCATTATGCATTGCATAATTATTTCATTAAAAAGAATTGTTTTGACCGCTGCGGTCATGTATCCATGATAAAACAAAATGTGTCCAGCACGCCATAGTCACGACCACATGACATAATTCAACGGAAATAAATCTTATGGGAAAGTATTTAGTAGTTACCTACCCTTTGGCGCTAAGAGCACACTTACTTTTATTTTTCTTTTTTTTCATCTATTTGTGGTATGCAATAGACCCGTAGGCTGAAATGATAGCCGAAAGACGTCCACTGTTGGACATAGGCCTCCCCCAAATGTCGCCATAATGACCGGTCCTGTGCGTTTTGCATCCATCGGATTCCCGCGACCCGATCGGTCCACCTTGTGGGAGGCTTTCCAACGCTACGTCTTCCGGTACGAGGTCGCCATTCTAGAACCTTTCGTCCCCATCGACCATCTGTTCTGCGAGCAATGTGCCCTGCCCACTGCCACTTAAGTTTGGCAATTCTTAGGACAATGCCTGTAACCTTGGTTGACGCGATCACGCAAGGAAACTCCGAGCATAGCCCTTTCCATTGCCTTTTGAGTGACTTTAAGCCTTGTGATGAGGTTCGTAGTATGTGATTGTTATATTCTCACTACTTTTTATTTTTTACCAGTTCCTTGTATTAAGTCAAATAGAAATATCACATATTAAGTCTACGGCCTGAATCTGAAACACGACCGGGTTCACCTCAAGTGTGTGGATGTAAAGGTTTTTATTTTACTGAGCCTGTCTACACGTATTTTACTATCGAAACTTTATAGTATTTTCCTAATAAAATGTTACATGAACTTGATTGAACTCGGCTTTGGGGGATCTGATTACTTTTTTCTGGAAGTGCTTTTTATTGTTTCTCAATTTAATTTAAAACAAGGAATTTAATAAAGACGATGAAACATTTAAATAATTGAAATTGATTTAACGTAAATATATTTCTAGGCTATGATTTATTTTGGTGGTGTTAATGTTGTGCAAAGATAAATCATTTAGCAAGGTGACACCCGATTCCATGCGGGCTTTCAAACGGTGAATAAAAGGTAGCTCGCCGTGTGATTGGGACAGGCTCAGGTCGACGGTGGGTCGTTTACTACACCTCCCTCCAAGACATGGCAGTAAAATGGACAGGGTCCACTTGAGATGATGCCAGTCATAGCTGCAGGTTTGTTTGAAAGTGTAACCGTGTTTCTGGAAGGCAATGGGTTATTGATAGAACACAGGTGGGTTTTGGTCAGAAAGTGTCTAACACTTCCTCTTGCTCCACCCAGTGCGAGAGAAGTCACTTTGCGATTTCTCACCTAAAAAAAAGACGGATCTAGATTACAATTACCTACCAAAAACTAGTAAAATTACATAGGTACTTTTCAACACAATTATGTATACTCCTAACAGTTTGCAAAGTTCCTTACGAAAGTATTTCTATTCCCTGAACAAATTCAGAGCTCTTCAATATCCAACATACAAGTAAACCGAGTCAGCATCTCGATAAGTTAATGCCATAACGTTGTATGCGAACGATCCGTTATACGGACCGTTTTGTGAGGAATAATATGCGGAATACTTATATGAAAATTAACTATAAGCTATATATATTTGACTGCTGTATCTATTTGACTTTTGTGGTTAGTAAGAGTGATAATTTAATGTATATTTATTTATTTAAACTTCATGTACAGTGGTAGTACATAGGCGGACTTGATGCCACAAGGCATTCTCTACCAGTCAACCATTGGGTTAAAAAATATGGAACAGTACGGAAACTACCTACAAATATTCGAAACGGCACACTCACACAAACATACGCATCGACGAGACTCCTAAGCGTTTCTCGCGTTCCTGTCAGTAGCGAATGCCGCTCAAAAGTACAATAAAAATTGTAGTTTTGAGTACAATATTGACTGGTCTAAACTGTCCTTACATGATATCTACTAATATATACTGTAATATGGAATATAGTAAGAAAAAAAAATTTAAAAAAAAAAGTAACCATGGATTTTCTTGCTGGTTCTAAAATATGGTTAAAAATAACAATTTAATAATGTGATTTTTTTTTGTTTTGTTTTTTTGAGTTTTTTTTCAATTGACTTTTGAATGATACCTACTACTTGAGTGCATAATAATGAATATACTGGACATATTTAATTTATTTTTGACTTAAATATACATATATTATAGTATTTTGACATCAATTATTATTTATATCTTGTGTATTTTGTAGTGAAATTTAAAATGATTTTAAATAAATGCAATTAAATGTAATTTTTATACCTACAAAATATCTACGCCGCACCGTTATAGGTAAAACATGGACGCTCACAACATATTAATTTAATACCTTGCATGTCTCATTAGTCAGTTTATGTAAACGCATGTTTGACAAATAATTATCTGCTTTCTTTCTTTCTTTCTTTCTTTCTTTCTTTCTTTCTTATCCATAGGAAACAACCAATTTGGAACCGTGCACTAGCTTCTGACGTTTTATAAGTGCCCATGTAGGCCTATGTGATAACAACTTTTGAATTTAGTTTAATGTATAAACGTACTAACTTAAAATGCACTATGTAGTATCCCAAATTTGTAGTCTCTGCACGATTTTCCGCTTTTCTTCGAATCCCCAACCAAAGTACAAATAAAGCATTGAAACAACTACTCTAACATCAGATTATCACAACATAGCGAACTAATATCCTAAACAATTCCATGAAACGGTTCCAAACGGCAAGTGTTTATCTCTCTGCGTAATGTAAGTACTGTCATTATCCGTTCTAAGAGAGAGATGGCTTTATACACAATACATAGCTGCATCTCTTTCTAACGCAATAGAGAAACATTATGGCTGAATTACGTTTTAACAGCCGGACTGTTTTGTTGTAATCTAGGGATATTAAAAGATGATGGTGATGTTACATAGAATTGTGTGTTGACCAAGTGTTCTGTTTATATGTGAGAATAGGAGCCCAAACGTCTCTTATTTATTTATTATATTAATAAATTTCTTGCTATAGTTACAGTATGCTCAAAAGCTTATAGCAAGCCAGTAATCTACAAACTAAAAACAATAATACAAACATTTTAGCTTTATAGTTTTATGAAAATATGAGTAAGTCGAATTTCAGTTCGTGAGCAATCCGGGTGTTCAGCAGATTGAGCGCCTGGACTGCAGGGGTCGTTATATATCGAGCTGTTAGATTATGTGACTGTGTGGGGTCAAGAATAGGCACCATGAGGTACAGGTGCGCGATACCCGTAGTCTGTCCAGAGGCAATAGTGAATAGCGAGCCAGCGTGGTCGCGTCTTCGATCCTATTGTTTATAAATTTTAGGATCTGAATGTTTTTTTTTCGGTGGGAAAATCATCCAATGACATCCTCCGTCCTTGGGCGGAGCGCGAGGGTGTTTCAGACTTGTACTGACTAAAAACCCACTCCTGTTCCTTCGTTGCGTTCCATACCAAGGCCGAGTCTTCCTTTCAGAAGTAGACTCTTGGCCCCAGTAGGCTTCGACCCTGCTGAGCCCCTCCGGTTTGCTGATATCTCCTTGAGGCGCGTGTGGAACAGTACGGCGAGTATGCACCCTTACATTGTTGAAACACCAACGGTCCGAACTAAGCGATTTGCTTCGTCGTTTATACCGCGTACATCGTACACATATACTGGAACAATTTGCCTGCTGCGGTCTTCCCGTCCAACTATAGTTTGGGTGCCTTCAAGGCTAGAGTGAATCGACTCTTAATAAACTAGTGCGCCTCACCATCAATGATTGCATCACTGCTTGCCATCGGGTGGGATCGCGGTCAAACACTGGTTTATAACGAATAAAAAAAAAAAAAAAAATACGCGCTATGGACGACTTGGACTCATTCCGGACGGTTACCGGACGATTGGAAGGCGAGCTATCCATTGCTCTTCATAAGCTGGTAGTAATGCATCAATCTTATATTGTACCTATAGCTTCTACTGGCGTGTTATTGTTATTATCATCATTCTAGCTGAAAAACGACCACTCCTGAACTTAGGTCTCCTCTTAGCGTCCCCACAATGACCAGTCCTGTGCATCTCACATCTATTCAACTCCCGCAACCCTCACCAGGTCATCGGTGCACCTATTGGGAATTTTTTTTTAAAGTGAATTAGATCGTATTACTTTCTTGAATGACTTGTCACTTTATCTTCTTTCTTTTCACAACACGGTCATAATGACTACACCGAAAACATTACAGCAGACTGATAATGTACTCGTAGCATAAAGGTAGTAATTAACCCAGCTGCGCAGGAATATAATAGTAAGACAAGAACTAACGCTAATTGGTTTTTAATTACTATAATAGCTTCGATTAAGGCATGGACTATAAGTGTAATATTCAGAGATTATTTTAGAATAAGTTATGACACAATTTTCTTTTTTTTAAGTTGGGAAACTGTTCAATGATTGCTTTCGCTCTTGGGCGGAGCGCGAGAGCGTGTCAGACTTTTCCTGACTGAAACCACACATATATTCCTCCTTTGCCTTACGTTCGAGGACTCCGGGGTTCCCTTTCGGACTACCCATGATCCCAGTAGGCTTCGGCCCTGCTGGGCCACTACAATTTTGCTGACATCTCTTTGAAGCGCGCGTGAAACACTACAAAAATTCAAAAAATTCAAAGCATTTATTTCAAATAAACCATTTACAGGCACTTTTGAAATGTCAAGAAGTCAGTCAGTCAGAAAAAATGATGCTAATTGCACATTCCAAAGCGTAGATCTCTATGGAGAAGAATGTGCAAGAAACTCCATGGACACTCTTTTCAATCGTGTTTTGCAATTACAAATATGTCTGTTACATGTTTCTTGTCGCTATCATGTGAGAACAATGTCAATAAAGTAAAAATAAAAACTAAATATAGATATTAAAATAGCAACTGGCAGCTAAGAGATGACCAGTCTCAACTGACAGCGCCCGTTCACGGACCTGACGCGAATATTAGCACCACTCAGCTCAACCATTTTAAAGGGAACCGAATGATCCAACACACGCGCCACCATCAGTGAGACATTTGAGTGAGCATGACAAACTCTCAACTGCCATGCTCATTTATGTCAAACAGGACCAATAATAACCTACAAACCATAAAATAGCTCCATGGTACTCACATTTACAAACTTTGAAAAAAAAATGCTTCTACATTATACAATACAATAATAATTAACAACAATCATATTTTACAGATTATAGTTTCAAAACTAATCAATTTGTACACCCCGGTGGTAGTGGAGCTGGACCAGCATTGAGCCAAGCATTATTATCTTGAATATAATCCTCCAACTTATAATATGCTTGCCTGCATAGTGTGCGTTTAATACAAGATTTAAATTTCGTTTCATTGAGTTCTAATATTTGTGGAGGTATTTTGTTATAACATTTCAAACAGTACCCCATGAAAGAAGAGGCCACTTTAGCCAGTCTAAAACCTGGTTGAACTAATTGGTCCCTATTTCTTGTAAGATAATTATGTCTATCGCCTCTTTTGCTAAAAAGATGAAGATTTTTCCTAACGTACATGATGTTTTCATAGATATATTGACAAGGCACCGTCAATATGTTAATATCCTTAAACAGTTCCCTTAGAGAATCGCACCGGCGGAGATTGTAAATAGCTCTGATAGCTCTTTTCTGTAGAATAAAAATTGAGTCGATGTCTGCAGCCCGTCCCCATAGTAGGATACCGTATGACATGATACTATGAAAATAACTAAAATATACTAGTCTAGCGGTATCAACATCCGTAAATTGGCGGATTTTTCTAACAGCATATGCAGCTGAGCTAAGCCGTCCCGCAAGAGATGTTAAATGAGGACCCCATTGTAGCCTTGAGTCAAGCGTAATCCCTAAGAAAACCGTTTTATCGACAAATTCTAATTTCTCATTGTTCAATATTATGTCACAATTACTACTCTTAACATTCGGTAAGGAAAATCTTATGCATTTCGTTTTTTTCCCATTTAAAACTAGATTATTAGCAGTGAACCACTTTTGGACCTGCAGTAGGGCGTTATTTTCGTCGTCAAGATTATTAGTCTTTCTATTTATCTTGAAAATCAAGGAAGTATCGTCGGCAAACAACACCATATTAAGTTTGTTTTGCAACAAATAGGGTAAATCATTTATGTAAACTAAAAATAAAAAAGGACCTAAAATTGAACCTTGGGGTACCCCCATTTCCACATTTAATCTAGACGAATTGACACCGTTTATCTGAACTAGTTGCTGTCTGTCATTCAAATAAGATTTTAATAAGCTTAACGCTGTTTTGCCTAGTCCGTAATGCTCCAGTTTCAGGAGTAATGTTTCATGAACCACACAATCAAACGCCTTAGACAGGTCGCAGAAGATGCCTATAGCATCTTGTGCCTCTTCCCACGCATTAAAAATGTGTTTTAGTAAGGAGACACCAGCGTCAGTTGTACAACGTCCTTTGGTAAAACCATACTGTTTATCGTGCAAGATGTTATTCGTGTTAAAATGATGAAGCATTTGATTTAACATTACCTTTTCAAATATCTTGCTAAAAACCGGCAACACGGAAACTGGCCTATAATTATTAGTGTCTTTACTATCCCCGGATTTAAAAAGTGGTATCACTTTACTGTATTTCATTAGATCTGGAAAGACTCCTTGATCTATACACAAATTAAATATTAAGGCTAAGTACGGCGCCATAGTCTCAATAATTGAGGTACAAACTTTGATAGACATACCCCATAGATCTTCAGTCAATTTAACCTTTATTTGTTTAAAAGCTTTTATTACTGTTACGGGGTTTATATGTTTAAAATTAAATTCAGTTGAGCAGGCTGCAACGTTCGCCTGTAATAAACCAAAAGCATGCGATGGCGCCGAATTTAGGGCTTCAGTAGTTTTAATTGGTATACTAGCAAAGAAATTAACAAATTCTTCTGCAACTAGTTTATTATCGCTAATAACACCATGATGAGTCTTCAATGTGTAATCATTGTTATGTATTTTGTTCCTGTTGGTTTCATTATTCATGATTTTCCAAACAGTTTTTATTTTATTATCTGCTGATTTAACTTTGTTGCTAATGTATAAGGCCTTAGCTGCCTTACAAGTATTTTTAAACATTTTTGAATATGTAGCAACATACTTATTAAAAGTTTCAGTGTTAATAATAGGCTTAAGGCCATACAGCTCAAAAAGTCTTTCCCTACTTATTCTAATTCCTTTAGTTGCCCAGTCACTAAATCTAAACTTAGGGCAGATACTTTTTGTACTTTTCTCAAAAGTCTTATTAAACTCGGTTTGAACTATTGAAAAAAAATCGTTATATAAAATATTACCATTGTTCACTGCAAGGTTCCAATCTCCTAACTTGCTAATTAAAGTGCTGTTAAATTTATTTAGTTTACCGGTTGTTATTGGTCTAGATTGTATCTGCACTTGTTGTATTGGTATGTTGGATTCAAAATTTACCAATAGACCGCTATGATCAGAGGGCAGATAATTTACAATGGCCTTTTCTAAATAGTTGCAGCAACAAAAAACATTATCGATACATGTAGCAGTAGTAGTTGTAGTTCGAGTTGGTTCTATAAACACATTTGATAAATTAAATGATTTAAAGAGATTTAATAATCTACTGCTATCTGAATAATTTTCTAAAATATTTACATTAAAGTCTCCACAGACTATTACTATTTTGTTACCAGTTGCAAGTTTTGCCATAACATCTTCCATGACAGACTCAAAAATAGAGTAGTTTTGATAATTAGGGGGCCTGTAAACGCACACTATGATATGCCTATCCAGCTCAACACAAGACAGTTCAATGCTATGTTCAACGGACAGTGCAACTATATCTTTACGAGTTTTAAATTTAATACTATTCCTAATTAGGATCAGTGAACCCCCACGTAACATTGTTTTTCGCGCATTTTTGTCTACGCGCCTTCGATGACTCGGGCTTGACCCGGACGGGTACTGGACGGCCGGACAGCGAGCATTGCTCTTCGTACGCAAGCCCACGCACTGTCGGTTTTCTATAATTTAGATACATTTTAATTTTTATTTTTTTACTAGATACTAGGTAAAACGAAAAAATAAAATAGATATACATTTAAAAAACGCGTACGCAAAGCGGTCCCCACTCTTTCGCCGAGCGCTCAAGATCCGTGCCGATTCCTGTACCTCGAAAACTAGACAAAAAAAAAAGACTTGATAGATACCACATATGTTAGGAACTTTTTCTCTGTGACTTATTACCTTTTCACTTCAGCTATCAGTTAAACGGGTACGAAAATCGTGTTGCACAGTGTATCGGACCATTAGACGTACGGAGGTGCGCCACAGGTTCATGTTGGACATCCCATCCATACGTTCAAAGCATTTTGGGAACACATGTATTGTGATACTGATAGCTACAATCTACCACATCATCGCTTACCAACAAGTGAGTTAGTGGTCAAACGTGAGCCTATTTATAATACCTAATAATAAAAAAAAAATATGATGCCACAATACTTCGAAAAAAAAATTGTTTAAAACAAGATTGGCCATTTTTTGTTATAGCTCTCATGGGTTTCCTCCTCGGAGAATCCTTCCTCGGATATTTTTTGCTAACTTATGCTGTCCCATTTCAGGGTAGAGACCTCCCTCTATTGTTTATCTTTCCATTCGGAGTATTGCGAGATAGAAAAAAAAATCCATGCAACCGTTCTCAATTGATGCGCTTTTTCAACGACCGGCATTTTATTTTTACTTCTACTGATAAATTAAAACAGTGTAGAAAACAGTTCTCTATCAAACATGGTATTATTTTGACTAGGTATTTGAAGTTCTAATAAATATCTCAATAATGAAAACAGTTCCAATTAGGACGTTAATTAAACCCAAACTTTACGGATTGTTGCGGCGACTAACTCCTAATTAAATATTTGATTTGACCTCCGGAATGTTATGAAAACTGACTTACAATATCAACTTATTGGAGGATTAGCTTTGCTAACTAAAGAAGCCTTTATTTGCGATGGTCAAATAATTTCTATAGAGCGAGAGCGAGGGCCAGACTTTGTGTTATTTTCGTTCCAAGGCTGCTATGACGCTTTCGAACAGTCTTATGCCTTGCATCACCACTTATACTGACAGTTCTTTGAAACGTGCGTGGAACAAAAAGTACTGTCGACCAGAGTTTGATTCTTATAACACGACGAACTACCCATAACTTACCATCAAGTTGGCGCCTACGGTGATCGCGAATCGCCTACACACCTAATTACTACACACGCGACGCCTGGAAGGGCAGACAAAGGCCATATCCTTAGCTTTCCGCCACTTCCTTGGCTGGCATTATTGCTTCGCAGAAAAAGGTGCCTGCATGTCTGAGCGCCTCTCTAACTACTCCTCAAAAAGGGACTTGGCACGATTATTATTCCCTAATTAGTAATTGTAAGCGATATACCTACAAGATAATAAATTAATAGTTTCCTCTATTTGCTTTCAAAATAATTTATTGGATTTTTATTTTGTCTTGTTATTTTTAGTCTTCTTTATTAGGTCAACTAGTTTCTGCCAACGGCTTCGTCCACGTGAATATTGTGTATGCGACGTCGAAGATGAAATAAAAGATAGGTTACCTGTCCACCCTTGGAGTTCAAGCTTCCTCCGTACTAAATTTCATCCACATCGGTTCAATTTAACCGTGAAAGCGTAACAGACAGACAGAGTTACTTTCACATTTATAATATTAGTGTGGATTTTGCACAGCTTCTTCTCTCCTTTCGGCATAAATTGTTGGAATATAATAATAATCTATACTACTTTGACACTATGGTCTTTCTCTTTCTAACCAATAAATATTGTATTTATTTATTAATTAAAACTTTATGCACTAGTTATTAAATACTGTACAAAGGCGGAGTTAATGCCTTAGGCGTTTTCTACCAGTCGACCTTAGGGTGGTGCAGAAACAAAATATGGTAGGTGCAGCTTAATGGTAAAGAAATAGAAAAGAAATACAATAATAAATATATTATACTTAGATACATACATACAAATTAACAATGTAATTATGAAAAACGAATCCAACAAATCAACGCTGTGATGATTACACTAAATTCTCGCGAATGTGCTCACGTGCCATCACCTTAAAAGTGAACCGACTGGACGCCATCCTGATGTTCAGCGGGAACGCATTCCAAAGATGGAATGGTCCGAGCCCCTTGTCACCACTTGGCTAAAATCCTTAGTCTAGTTACCATTACTGTATTACGCTGGCCTTGATTGGCACACGTCTCATGTTATATTACTGTAACACATGAAAGAAAGAAAGAAAGAAAAACATTTTATTTGCCGGAAAAGGCGCAAACTTATAACTAACATATTGCAAACATTTTGCAAGACAAAAACATAAATAACTCAAATTAACTTAAATGCGCCACGTCCGAGCAAAACGGCCGTACGCTCAGCATAATGCCGTGTCCACAACGCAGAAACGCGACGAGTCCACAGCGCTGGTTTTCAGCGTGGGCCGCACATCATAAAAACAAACACATCTTTCTTTAAAGAAAAATATAATAAACAATTATTGTTGAAATCTATAAAAACGATGTTTTCTTTGGTGTCCACCTATTAACCCTAACAAAAACGAAGTGAAATAGATTAATTAAGCCGTGATGAAATATTAGACCTAATTGATTCAATTTAGTTAACAAGAATTAAGCTACAGAAAATTCAGAACTGCCAGCTTTTGATGAAACATAATATTCCTTTCAAAATATTTAATTCATAAACCGCTTTCCAAGAACACCACTATATTTAACCTGCTACAATAATATTTATGAGTTTTAATTATGATATTTAATGCCCTAAACATGGTCTTGTTAACTTGATCCCTGGTATCAAACCTACGCACTTTCTGTGGGCGGTTACTATACTAAACATGGCTGTTATGACTAAGGGAGATTTTAGTAAAAGCATTATAACTTGTTTCTAATTGAATAGCATAGCATAGCATAGTCGGCCTTATAATGTTCCCACTGTTGGGACTCAGGCCTCCTCTCTAGGAGAGGGAATGGGCCGTAATCCACCTTGTGGAAGGCCTCCCAACGCTGCGTCTTCACTTCAGAACCTATCATCCCCATCGACCACCTGTTCTGCGAGCAATGTGCCCTGCCCACTGTCACTTAAGTTTAACGATTGTTTGGGCTGTGGCGATAACCTTGGTTCTCCTGCGGATATCTTCATTTCTGATGCCATCACGCAAGGAAACTTCGAGCATAGCCCTTTCCATTGCCATTTAATTTAAGTTAGTAGGTAGGTACTTAGATAAAACGCATATTACCTTATATCTCTTTATAACCAACCCAATCGTGAACAACATTTAATATCACTTAGTTTCATTCAGCATTTAACTCAATTACACTGAATAGCTAAGGAAATTCAATTTAGTTTTCTAACCTTCAAAGTTAAAAGATCAAACGTATAGGTGTTCGCAGGTAGATTAAAGTCACAGTACAAAGAGAATACGGTAGCTCAACTAGACTATAGTTGAGTATTTTTCTTGTAAACAATTCATAAGTGCAACATTTTTCTTTTTTTGGCGTGGATTTATCAAATCGACTCTGTATGTAAAGCGGGAGTGAGCGAGAGAGTTTCAGACAATTAGTGACTATAACCCAACTGTGTTTCATCAGTTGCCCTTTGTAATCATAGGCCGCGGTAACTTGTTCGAAGAATCCTCCTGTCTTGGTAGGCAAGTGAGATTTCCATAGGTATATTAAAAAACTCAAATAAGTTAATTATTTACCCGTAATATGACTCATAAAAGTATGTCATGCCTGCCTGACAGCCGTGACCAGCAAATAATGTCTTAAATAAATGTGCAAAATGTAACCACCACCTATTGACCTACTACGTCGGGTCTAGAACAAAAATCATGGAAAATGAGTCCATCCAGTTCAATTAAAATGGTAAGTTATCAGTATACAGCTTAATTTTTTTTTTGCAAAACTATTCAGCTTTGTCTTGAGGTTGCACTATTGTCACGTTATGAAATGAAACTTCTTGCGAAAATTACGCAAACATCTGAAGTGATGGAGTAGTTTATTTGCTATTATTTTTATATTTTTTTTTTTCATGATTTTGTGCGATTTTGTACATCCAATAAATAAACCACAGTTTGTGACTATACATATATGAGAATGCCTATTGTTAAAAAAAAACAAATCTTTCACACGCATGAAGTACCTAAAGCTTATTGAAGTTCAAATTTATATTATTTTATTTTTGCACGTGCGTGATATATTATTTAATATTTTTTAAATAAAAACAGCCCTCCTAGCCCGGCTGCGTTAGAGGTGCAATTTAATTTTTAAAAGAAATCTTTCATACAGACATCGCAAACACTATAAAAAAGTAACCAAACCTGTCGAGCCGTTCTGAAATGATGATCGTGCTCATCACACAAACATTTGCATAGCAGTCAGGGCCACTAACCATTAGACCAACAGGCCAGTCCAATACCATGTAAAAATAGAACGAAGTACTTATAAAAAGAGGTGACTCCATAGGATCTTTGTTCTAAATATTTTTAATCCATAAGTGATTCTGATTTATTTATGGTATTGGTTTGGAAATATTTTTTAAACTTCAATGAAACACTATATTTTTAAGCTAAATTCAAGCATTAGGTACTTTTGAAAGACTTAATGTAGAGGTCTTGTAAAAACGTATAATCTTTAGGTTTTGCAATAGGTACAGTGATATTTGACGTGCATTATTTTGGAGGATAAAACTAGACTGGCGTGCGATCGGCACTCTTTTTTTATTTTAGAACACTATCAGCTTGGACACTTAAATGCAGACCCGATGCCTATTTAAGGCGTATAGTCCCTTGAACATCTGGCCGGAGTTAAATGCACACATATTCATAGCTCGTAATGCCGCCTGCGCCCGCATATAGCCCCATTGACCTTTAAAACCATTTTCTTGATTTATTTATATATGAAAGAAAAGAAAAAAAAATACATTTATTTGAGACTCGCACGAAACAAACAACAATAAAATAAAAAGCAAGCATAAACTGTGTATATTCTAAAGAAAATTAACCAGCAATTTTTTTTGTAAACATATTTTTAAAGATCAAAGCCGTTTCAAAGGAGTAGGGAAAACAAGCGAAAAAATATCACGTTGTTAAAGTATTAACCATACGAAAAAATCATAAGTTGATAATAATAATAATAATAATAATCTTTTATTGGAACAGAAAAAAAAAAAAAAAAAAAAAACTTTTACAAATTGTTTGCGTACGAAAATAGCTACAGTAGTTAGGAACTGTGTCGCAGCTATTAACGCCCACCTCCAGGAGGAAGATGACAGCGTTCCATTGACAAAAGAAAATCAAAACTTATAACTTATCAAAACTTATAATCAATTAACAAAAAAAAATTAAAATCACATAATGCGGATCACAAGAGAAAGAAAAAAAAAAAACAAAATTTAAAATGATGAATTATGAATTACATACAAAAAATTACAAATGACAAATTATAGAATACAACAGAATTAAATTAAGATTATAGTTATATTAAAAGAAATTTAAAATGTGTGTGCAGTGTTGTGTTTGTAGAGTTTATTTGTGCGTGTAGTGCATGTATGTAAGGTGTAAGCGTAGAATGGGTTTATGTGGCATATCCACACAATACCACTCTACGCTACGTGTATGTGGTGTGCATGTCAACAAAGGGTTTTATTAGTTACTTTTAATTAGATTCTCCAGTTCTTGATAGGTGAGAGTGTGGAGCCATTCATCCAGGAGCCGTTTGCAGTCCCGGAAAGAACATGGATAAATTTTAAGTATTTTATTCACTCTATTGTAAAGCACGGGACTGCAGAAAACAAACTGCCGACGGACAACCTCCAATTTAACCACAGTCGTCGGACAGACTCTGTCTGTTCTACGCTTTTTTTTAGTTAAATCAGGGACAAACAATAATTCCGAGTGCTTTCGGAGCACCGTACTCAGTACAAAAGAGTGTCTTACTGTGGGCAGTTTCCATAGGGTATACAATTCGTTTGTAGGGAAACGAATGGGTTTGTAAGCCATCACCTTTAGGACTGCCCTTTGCGCTCTTTCTAGACGCAGCAGCAAACATGTGCCCGCACCACCCCAAGCAGAGATACAGTACGTTAAAATGGAATGAGCAAGAGCAAAGTAGACCGTTCTCAGGGTATGAAAATTGGCGGAGGTCCGAAGATTTTTAAAGACAAAGATTAATTTCCTCACCCTAGGCACAAGTGAATTAATTTGCTCACTCCATGTCAACGCACCGTCGACCCAGACACCAAGGTATTTTATGAAATGCGTACGTTTAACTTTGGTACAACCACAACCTGCACTTCTCATTGTATGACACGAATGAGCTGTCAAATCAAAGGGCGAAGCCGGCTGAGATGCCTTCCTTGGACCAAATGTAATAAATCTAGTTTTATCCAAGTTAAGGGAGAGCAAATTCTGTATGAGCCATCCCATAGTAGCCTGTAAGGCTAACTCAGCGCGAAGACGAGCTTCATCCCAATCACTACCATGGACCAGGATAACGGTGTCATCAGCATATGCAATTACTTCGGAGTTCGCAAGATCGAGTTTACAAAGGTCGTTCAAGTAGACGAGGAAAAGGGTAGGTCCTAAGACACTACCTTGCGGAACTCCATAGGTGAGTAACGCTTCTTTACTGGTATGGTCACCAATTTTTATGATTTGGGAACGGTCACTAAGGTAACTCCCAAACAAATCCAGTGGCAGACCCCTTACACCCATCCTCTCCAGTTTACTGAGGAGAAGAGGGACAGAAACAGTGTCAAAAGCCTTAGAAAGATCAAGGAATACACCTATAGTCTTATGCTTATTGTTCATATTTTGAGCAACTGACTCGAGCAGTCGCAGTATGGCATCTTCCGTGTCTCTGCCAGATCTAAATCCATACTGATTATTTGCTAGTATATTTTGAGAGTTAAGGTAATCCAGCAGACGTTTATTTAATATTTTTTCTAGTAGCTTAGATAAGATGGGCAGTATGGATATGGGTCTGTAGTTGTTGACACTGTCTCTGTCTCCACTTTTGTGGATAGGGTGAACAACGGCCCTTTTGAAAACTCTGGGGAACACTCCAGAAGTAAGGGCGAGGTTGAACACGTGGCAGATAACTGGTACAAGAGTGCTTCTTGCACTATAAATTACAGTCGCAGGGATACCATCCCAACCTGTAGCACTATTTAGTCGTAAGCCACGAATGAGGTGATCTATTTCTTCGCTGTCCGTATCAAAAACGGCCATCGAGTTGGAACAGATGCTCGGGGTGTCTGAAGAATTGGTTGAGGTATAATTTGGGGATTTCAAGATCTTAGCTAATGTTATAAATGATATCTATAATATTTTTTTTTTTCAAATCTATTAACTCAACCATCACCGAGGAGCAGGCTTCAGAAAGTAACGGCTTTATGGCACTAAATGAGAGCAAGGGCCTTAACAGTACCTCAATATAACCACCTATGTCTTGGTTTTTCAATCACCAAATATTATTTTTTCTTACACAACAACATTAATACATTCATGCTAGCGTATTTACTTAAAAGCACAAACCATCACGGTATGTCAGCTATATGTCAAATATATAGCGCTTGAATCTGTGCCTCGATTCCATAGACATACATCACTCACTCACTCACTCACACTCTTACTCACTCACACTCACTCTCACACTCACACTCACACTCTCTCTCACTCTTTATAATATTTGTGACACTTTACACAAATATTATAAAGTCAAAAGTTTGTGAGTATGCGTGCGTGTGTGAATGTTTGTTAGTTTTTCACACTCGAAAGGCTGAATGGATTTCGATGGTACACTGGTAGAATATCTCCTGGAATATAGCTTATAGCATATAGATTATTTTTTATTGCGAGACTATATTCCCTTATCTAATTTTACGCGAGTAAATCCTCTGGCAGCGGCTAGTGTTATATAAACAAATTCTACGAACTTAAGGTGAGAAAACTTGCCTAGTTAAAAGCAGCAAAAGTTCAAACTTCACATTGAACATTCGCGAATATTCACACATTTTTTTGACATTCGCATTCGTATTCGCAAGAATCATGCGAATGTTTTTGACAAACAAAACTAAAATAATTACATTGTTAAGTTTGAATGGAAATGGAATGACAATACCACTGATATGATTTAACTATTTTATATTTACTCTAATATTTTTCTATCACTCAACTTGCATTTCACATTTTTAGTATCATACATTGTGAAACAACATGCAAGCGAAGTTTGGAGTCATAGTCATGTTTGTATATCACTTAAATTTAACAAAAACAATAATACTAACCAACCTCAAATCGTAACAAATCTTTTCGAATGAACTTAATGTGATTAGCTTCGATCAAACAGTCTGTACCGGCTCTGTCATGTTCGGTATGAAATTGGCTGACACAAAAAGTCAAATCACTATGATTTGGCGTGACCTTTGTTTTAATGTCAATATTCGCATTCGCATTCGCGAATATTGAATTTGAATATTTGCATTCGCGAATTTTTTTTTATCGGTGGAAAAATCATCCAATGACATCCCTCGCTCTTGGGCGGATTGGGAGATAGTGTCAGACTTTCACTGACTAAAAATCTACTTCTGTTCCTTCATTGCCTTCCGTACCAGGGCCGAGTCTTCCTTTCAGAATCAGACCCTTGGCCCCAGTAGGCTTCGATCCTGCTGGGTCCCTACGGATTGCTGACATCTCCTTGAAGCGCACATGAAACACTACGCGCTGTCGTTGACTTGAGCTCGGTCCGGACGGTTACCGTACGGTCGGACGGCGAGCTGCAAACCCACGCTTACATGGCCGGAAGTCGGGATCGGAATCCCAGCGGCTAGGGCACGAGGACTATTGCCTCGCGCGTGCACGTGTGACCTCTTCCTTTGCTAGCATGATAAATCTGACATTCGTTACAGCACTAGAGCGTGTCAGGTTTGTCGGAATGTCTGTCGTCTGTGGGAGGACCGCTGCAGTCCCCTGAGTTTTACATCAAAATATAAGAGAGAGAGAGAGAGAAAAGATCCTCCACACAGACAGACTTTTCAGACTTGACAGGACAGGTATGCTGTCACAGTTGAGTTGATCCACTGTTCCATATGTACTACGGTTCAAGTAGGGTATAGGAAAGGGGTCGGTGAGACGTGACCGGCCCTTTCTGATTCACTATTTATACTGGGTGACCTGGTACAATATCTGTAAAAATTGGTGGGTCGCTCGTGCCTTGAAAAGTATTGCGAATGAAATTGTTATTATGATTTGCTAGAGTATAAAGGGACTTTGGTAAAAAATGTCATTGCCATACTGAATAATTTTTGGGTCAGTTCACGACGTTTTTTTTTGGTATTTATTAGGTAAGTTCTTACATCTTAAAGTTTGTTTGATTGGGGAAAAATATTTCTGGGATCCGTTTAGAATTATAATATGCTTTTGGACATAAATGACGGGATTTTCTATAATGTATTCTACAAGAATAACTGAACAATTTTAATTTTTATTTATTTACAGACAAATACTTTAAAATTAAAATAATACAGATAGAGAAGAAGAGTACAAAGCTAGGTCTTTCTAATGTTGATTTTCTTTAAATTGTTTTAATTAATTTATATTTTTTAGGGTTCTGTACCCAATGGGTAAAACGGGACTATATTACTTAGACTCCGCTGTCCGGCCGTCTGTCTGTCTGTCCATCGGTCACCAGTATCTCATGAACCGTGGTAGTTAGACAGTAGAAATATTCACAGATGATGTATTTCTGTTACCGCTAAAATAGAATAAAATAAATATTTAAATCAGGCTCCCATACGTCAAACGTGTTTTTTTGCCGTTTTTTAGGGTTTCATACGTCAAAAAGAAAAAAACGGAACCCTTGTAGGATCACTTTGTCGTCCGTCCGTCTGTCTGTCAACCTTTTATCTCGGGAACGCGTGGAGGTATCGAGTTGAAATAAAAACCATATACTCAGATCTGCGGTAAAATCAAACTAAAATTTATAGGGCACTTCCCGTTGACCCAGAATCCTGAAATTTGGTATAAAGCAAGGTCTTATAGCACAGATATAGGAATAAATCATAAAATAGTAAATTTGTTGATATATCACCAAAAAATATACTGTTTTGCGATTCGGAAAAATCTTCGAGACTCCATTCGGGAATTGAACTATTTACATAATTTTGTAAGGAACCCTCAGTGCGCGAGTTCGACTCGCACTTGCCCAGTTTTTTATTTATTGTGTTCTTGTATTTACAATATTCGACTATAAAAATAAAAGTCACGATTCCAATTTTCAAACTTCGAAACTCCTCTCCAAACATCTCCTACGTAAGTTCGTTGACCCAAAACCTTCCAGATTTTTCGATGATTATACCAGTTCACACGTTCATCCCTCAGGAGCTATAGAGCATTCAATCGCCGGTCAGTCCCAGCTTCACTCAAATATTTTATATCACTCCCGAGACTTCGAATTTACTGTTATCTTGTGATAGCGAATAGGTATCTTCAAGACAGATTAGACATAAAAAACTTGCTCAATTTTCGTCTTCTATCGTTTCAGCTTGATCTTCAGAATTTGTAATTTAAACTATACTGCAGTTAATTAAAATACAGTAATTAAGGCTAAGGTATACCTTCACCCCGAGGTCGTAGTGAAGGCAGAGGTTTGAAAGGAGAAGGAGAAGTCGTTGCCCACCTTTACACAAACAATATGAGCAAAGTTTGCATTTTTAACGAAAAAAACTAATTCACCAAATTGTGAGGAGTGTGGCACAGTAGATGTTACACATCTGTTGACGGAATGTGTCAGATTTCAATCTGCAAGAATGGAATTGTATAAAGAGCTAGGTACAAACATATACGATGTTGGAATTTTTCATCACATTTTGTCGACACCTAACTCAGAGACTGCTTAAGCTTAATTAAGTTTGTGGCCGAGTGGTAACGGAAGGAAATCATCGTGAGGAAACCGGCATGTCCTAGAACCAAAAATTCTAAGACATGTGACATTCACCAACCCGCACTGGGCCAGCGTGGTGGATTACGGCCCATTCCATCTCCTGAGAGGGGAGGCCTGAGTCCCAGCAGTGGGACCATTAAAAAGGCTGATTATGCTTATTATGCTACATCTATTACAGGCTCACTCAGGTATTGACCGCATGGCTGCTTCGGTTTTTGGACCAGCGGCCCCGGTAATTTACCACCATTGCGGAGGTGACCTTGAACATATTATAGCTCAGGGCCCTTTTACAGTCTCCCCTAAATTATGTCCGAATAGGCGATTAGTATGTACTGTATAAAACTCATCAGAATATAATATCACAACCATTTTTTGATTCTTTCAAAACATGAATATAAAATACTTTCTTTCAGGCAAAGATGAAATTAATTATAAAAATTGAATCAATAACAACTGGCCAAGTGCAAATCGGACTCGCGCATGAAGGGTTCGTTTTTAGCTACGGATGGTTCGTAGGTAAAAACAGGAAAAAGAAATCACATTTGTTGTATGGGAGCACCACTTAAATATTTATTTTATTGTGTTTTTAGTATTTGTAGTTGTTATAACGGCAACAGAAATACATCATAAAAAACAACAACCAGACGCAAATGGGTAAAATGCAGCTGATATTATTTCTGACTTTTAATTCAGATGTCTTGTGTAGCCAGCCTGAGTGAATTACTTACTTAATAATGTTTATTTTATGCTTAGTATAACAAACTGCTGTTAAAGATAAATAATGCATCGTCGGTTCATATTTGCTCAGAAAATATGAAACCCTTTTTTGCTTATTTTGATAAATAATGTTAGAACGTTAATATGTCAGGATTATTTTAAAATACTTTTCAGCGAGATGATGCGTAGAGTAATTTGGTTTATTGTTTCAAATTCACGAAATTTATTAGTCCCAGCTTTTGATTTCGTGGAGTATTTCACGAGAACCGTGCAGTTTACTTGGATAATGACTTCTCTACTTTTTATTTTCGGTGGGAAAATCAACCAATGACATTCCCCGCTCTTGAGCGGAGCGTGAGATAGTATCAGACTTTTACTGACTAAAAACCCACTCCTGTTCATTACTCCTGTGCATTTGTTCCTGGGGTTTTCTTTCGCATCACCCATGGCCCCAGTTGGCTTCGACCCTGATGGACCCCTACGGTTTTGCTGACATCTCCTCGCGTGGAACACTAAGCGCCGTCGACAACTTGGGCTCGGTCCGGACGGTTATTGGCCGCTCGGACGGCGAGCTATCCATTGCTCGCCGTCCGCAAGCCTACGGCTTTAGTATGGGACGCTACCTGTGTCGACACTCTTGCGTCATCCCATCTTCCTAGCTTTTCGCGCTGTGTTGGTGCTGCCGCTGCGGAGAACCTCAAGCGGCGGAAATATAACAATCTCGTCGGCAGTCATATTTTTGTGCCATGTGGGATTGAGATTCTTGGGGTCTGAGTGCTCATGCGCTTTTTAAAGAATTATCCAAACGGCTAATTGATAGTTCACGTGACTGCGCTGACTTTTATCTTGGTCAGAGATTAAGCATTGCCATACAACGTGGCAATGCCGCCAGTCTTTTGCACATATTTCCAGTTAATAGCGTTGCGGAGGAATTTTTTTACGCCATATTTTAGGTAGGAGTTATTGTGTATAATATATATACCTAGTTTTAATTAATTAAGTGTTTAAATTTATCTTGGTCTATATATGTTAATACTCAATAAAGTTTACAAATAATAATGTAACTAAATCTATGGCGCCACATAAGAATTAGAAAAAATACGAAATTATACATCGCGCAACTAGAGTCGTCCGCGCGATTTGAACATATATAACAGCCTGAAATCTTCTTTCAGGTAGTTGACCAAACCAGACAAAACACCCGTCTAGTTGGAGGATCTTCCCTTTTCAACGGAGGTATGTACACTACTTCCGCATACCTTCAAAAGAATTAACCAGTCAAAAATTTTTTTTCAAGACTAAACTAATTAACTTTAACTACAAACAAATCAGTTCTTTTATTCATCAGTTATTGAAAAAAACATGCCCATTATTCTGTAAGCTGGAAAATTCCTACCGAAAGCCGACGCTCGATAAATACGATTGTCAAGTGTTCCGCCTGTGACCTTGAGCTGCGCTCCAGTACTCTTAACAAAACAACTCTCATGTAAATCGTTTATATGTAGTGGTATTGGTGTGATGTAGGATTACAGTCATGTAGGATCTGTTATTAGAGTCGTGACTAGGGTATTTTTATTGAAACTGATCGAATACCATCTAGTATAAGGTTGAGTGATAGAGAGTGGTTGATGTGCTGCATGTCGCGGTTTCGATTATCGTACAGAACAAATATTTGTATAATCTGCAGTTACGTTAGATCTGGGTGTCCACCCATATACTCAGGGTTCAGGAATTATTCTTAAAGCTGCGCTGGAGGTACGATACCCATTACTCATTGTATGCCACTCACCACGTCCACACCCTGGCTCACCGTCCGACAGTCCGGAAACCGTCTGGACCGAGCCCAAGTCGTTCACGCCCGTGGGCCTGTTGCCCACCCTTTTGGTAACTGGGAGTCACCCCGCGACTCCCAAGGCCCAGGGAGTCTCCTGCGGGTGTAGAGGTGTGAAGGATGTTATGCTTTCCATCACCTCCTCTCGCATGGCTGCTTTGCAAAAAGTAGTAAATACTTCCCATTCTCTCTCACCCAATACCATGGGTCGAACCAGGACTGGACGCCAGAGGTTACCCTCTCCAATTGCTTCCATTGATCTTGGTCTCTGGACAATGTGACTCCTTTATGTAAGTATATAAAAACTCTCATCTCATACATTATGAATAAGCTAAAAACTAAATTATCTGTAGAAATTTTGAATTTTGATGTGCTAAGCAGTGATAGACCTATTTATGTATTATATGGTTAGAAAGTTTTTATATACATATATGCTAGCGATCTAACCTTGCTTTACATAGAAAGCATAACATAATCATCATCTTCCTGCCCTTGTCCCGTGTTATTTGGGGTCGGCGCAGCACGTTTTCTTCTTCCATTCTGCCCTGTCATTCGTCATACTATCACTAACTTCCTTTTCTTTCATATCATCTTTTCTTTGGTCTCCCTCTCCCTCAAAGCAGAGCATAATATTATGCCCAAATCATTTTTTTTTGTCGTAGCCTCGCATCAGCTTGTTGCTTCGATTGTACTTACTTTTTATACTTTTTGAGATACATCAAAAAGTAATTAGGCAGACTTTTTGATTATTATTTTTTGAGTTTACCGTTTATAGACATTCAAACGCGGCGAAGGACTTTGTTTTTAACCGACTTTAAAAGAAGGAGGTTCTATGTTTGGCTGTATATATATATTTTTTTCTAATTGTATTTTCACCGATTTCTCGGTCAATTGTGAACCGATTTTTTAAATTATTGTTTTGAATGAAAGGTTATACTTCCGAGTTGGTCCCATAGAAATATTGTTATGATCGGATGATGAACTTCGAAGATATGGAACGGTATTCCGTTTATGATCACAGCAGAACTGTCGTAACAAGTAAAATTGCTTTGTTTATGTAGTTTTTAGTTTTGGTACCGCAACCAAAAAGTGTAAAATAAAAAACTTATCTTTCCTTAATAACTTGGTGTTTCTATAATAGTTTCGTCTCTTCGTTATTTAACACCGACTTTCAAAATTAAAGTTAATTTGCACTTATTAGTTTTTTTTTTTTTTGATTGAATTAGGTTGTTTTTTTTTTAAGTTATTATAATTTATAGTGGTATTAAAGTGAAGGCTATCTATCGATAACAGAAAATGCTTAAATACAATGTCAAGTAAGTGTGAGTAAAAATATCATTTGGCTGACTGAAAATGTAAAATACTTTTTCCGATACGCTGCTTGTATGACACGTGACGGTGAGGGAACGAATCGATCGGGTTTAATTCCGTACTTGATATGTTCCTAGCATGGTCAAAGTATGATACGGTCTAGTAGATAGACTCCTTAAAAAAACCATTGCATCGATTCTACAAACCAATCTGACACCTAAAACACGTATCTAAGTAACTATAACTAATATATAAATTGTACTTAGAACTGCAAGGCGTCGGGGAGCGCGCGTGCCTATGCTGTTCCATACTGCAATGTGCAGAACACACGCCGGTGCACGGGCGCCTCTCCGGCGCATCGTAGATACGTATAACACACATTTTATCGATTTGGATATTTTCGCACATTCACACTTAAAGTTCAAAAAAATGGCTATTGAATCTTTAAAATAGTTACTTTAGTCACCAAATATTGTTATACCTACGAGTACCTACTCTCTAACTTCTCACGCACGCTTTTAATAACATAATAGTTCGACACCATTATTTCGCGAACATTTGTGTGGGTTACACGTTCACTTAGTTTATATGTTAATTCTGGAATACCTTAATAATTGTAATGTGTAACTGTTATATGTTCCAATAAAGTAAAATAAAATAAAAAAATAATAACATGAGATTAAATATATATATATATCCTGAAAAACATGTATGTATTTAATCATTAAAATTTCCATCACCCAACAAAAAATGAAGTAAGCCAAGCTTAATACTTTAATTAACCCTCCCAAATAAATTAATATGGTTAAAAGAAAAATATGCAAATTAATTGTTCTGTAGGCTACCTATCTACCTGACCCTTGAAGGCCTTGCGTGGCGGTTCGTTGCGGACTAGCGAGGATCGTTGCGAACCGCTGCGGACCGTTGCGGTTATGCCACGTTCCAATACGTAATTACGTTTTTGGAACAATTAAACATACGGGATAATAATCTGAACCTGCTAAAGTTATAGAAACTGTTTAAACGGGATGAAGGTCTGGAAAAACCGACAAAAGTTCAAGGACTGTTTTAACTTTAGTTCCAGTGACTGAAAAGTTGAAATAGAATCGTTTGTCTTGGTATGGTCATGTGAAGAGGAGGGATGAAACGCATGTTGCTAAAAGAGTTATGAGTTTACATGTGGATGGATGGAGAGGGAGAGGGAGACCAAAGAAAAGATGGATGGATTGTGTGAAGAGTGATATGAAAGAAAAGGAAGTTAGTGATAGTATGATGAGTGACAGGGCAGAATGGAAGAAGAAAACGTGGTGCGTCGACCCCAAATAACACGGGACAAGTGCAGGAGAGAAGATGATGATGATGATGATGCCTGCAGGCCACTTCATTACGAAATATATACCGTAAAACGGGTGATGTGATAATGATAGAAACTCAGGGGTGAATAGAAATAAAACTTTGGTTTGGTTCTTCACTTTGATACCATATTATCGGTTTTAACAAAGCATCGACTTTTTAGAATCTAATCACAATTTATTAATAAATTGATATAGTTAAATGCTGCAAAAAATATTCAAATATCGTGAGGGTAAGGAAAGGGTATTTCCTTTGAAGTTTTGTTTCCCCTTGAGATCCTATTCATCTCATTTGACTGTTCTGAAAATTCAACAAGTTGGTTGACGAGTAAAATTCGTATGTTTTACGTAGCTTCGAGTTTCAGGGCTTTTCCGTGCCTATTAGAATAAAAATAATCAATCGATTGTAAGACTTAGTATCCTACTGCTTGGTAAAGACCTGTCCCGTTCCCTGTGCCTGCCAGAGACTCTTATCTTGCATCTCCTCGAACCAGCCTTTCAGCCATGTAGCCATCGTATTTATGGCCAACCTCGGTGACACCGTCCATCCTTTAACGCTAATTGTTTGAAGATTTCATGCCTGCAGTCATCATAAATGTAGCTTACAGGATTCGCGCGGGCTTCCTTACGGCGAGCAATAAGGTGTGTTGTATTCCACACACGCCTCAAAGCGATGTGAGCAAAATTGACGGGGCCAGTTAGGGCCGATCTCTGCCAGCCAGTTCCATTGCACCCATAGTGGATTTGTCCTAACCCATCTTAAACAAAAAAAAACCCGTTATTCCATGTAACAATTAATATAATATAATATAATCACAACTATCACACAACGCCGTCTAGTCCCAAGCTAAGCAGAGCTTGTGTTATGGGTACTAGACAACTGATAAACATACTTATATATTTCTAAATACATACATATATAGATAAATTACACCCAGACACAGAACAAATGATCGTGCTCATCACACAAACATATGTCCTGGGTGGGAATCGAACCCACGACTTCCGGCATAGCAGTCAGGGCCACTAACCACTAGACCATCAGGCCAGTCAATTACACAAAATTAGATTTTTTTTACTTTGAAAAGAGACAAGGTCAAACAAAAAATTGCGACGTACAAATTGAAAGTCAAGTTATACAGAGTTTTTGTCGTCTATATATACATGATCTTCTAATAAAAAAAAATGTCAATTCAATGACAAGTCGTAAACATTTTGTTAAACTTCACAACATTTATATAAATCAACAATAGAGATGTTTCTTCTAAAGATACTTTATAGTCAAGACTGTGTTGTCGATTTATTTCCATCGTCTCGACAACTAGTATTTCTATTTTTCACTATAAACGCTTCTCCGAGATATAAATATCAACCCGGGGAGTAACGCAGGTGTATTCTTCTTTATTTTCTAAGAAAATATTTATTTCTGCAATATTTAAAATGCTAGTTTTTCAAACTTTTTTCTCCAATTGTGTCTATACCTACAAAGGTTACTATTTTTATCTAAAACCAAATTTTAAGATTCGTTAGATTCTCCTCTCTAAACAGAATAACGGTCGAGTACAATGCGTTCCAAATAAGAATAGGATCAATTTCCATGTTGTGACGTCACGTCATACTGTCAAATCGAATAATTATTATATGGAGCAAAACAAGAAATTATTAAAATTCTATTTATTTACGAACTGTGAACGAAAAAAGTTTAATCAGAATCCAGTTTTTCAATTTAGCTCATCTCTGAGTTCTACATTTTGCCCAATTTCTTGCGATTTGACAGTATGACGTGACGTCACAACATGGCAATCGATCCTATTCTTATTTGGAACGCATTGTACAATATAATTATCAAAGTTTGCTCTATTGACATTTTACATAACAAAAATCAAAAGTTTAAGAAAACCATCTCGACATACCAATTCCAATTATGTGCAAGTGTAAAAGTTTATGCCAATTAATTTAATTGTATTTCATTTAGACTCAACCGTTTGCTTTTAATATTTTCTAATTTTAATTCAACATAGTTAAATTCAATTTGACTTATTTTTTATTTTATTTTATGCTACTATCGTTTTTGTGTAATAAACTTTAATTCATTTTTTTTTTGACAATGTTATTCAATAAAATTCAATAAGTATTTTTTTTAATGTTGTGTCTGTGTTGTGTGTAAGTGTTGCAGCACTTAAACTGTGTCAAATAATGTGCCTATAAATTCCCGGTGCCTGTAATATTGCCTATCTTACAGAATCTGTAATATATCCTAGAACATGTTACCGCAATAATGCACATCCCAACACACCCCAATTAAAAAAATAAGTTACAATTAATTAATGCAAGTATCGAAATTTTACTTAAATGCATATAAGTGCTTTTTTTTTCAAAGAAATTAGTTATTTTATTAATAAGCAAATAATATTTTAAAAAATGTAAAAAAAATACAAAAAAAAAACTTGTGTTACTAACAATATGTGGACTTTTGTCTGAAATAAATTTCATATTATTATTATTATTAATATGAGCATCGAGTCATCGACGCACTACGTTGCTAGCGCATCGGTATTGGTATTTACGTACGCACACAACAACACCTCAGTGACGCAATCAAAATTAAACAATAATCTTATCTTAGAAATATTTTTATCCTTAAATAATTATTGATAATTTTAAGATAAATCAATTACATATTTTTAAAACAGCTTAACTTGATTAAGTATCCGATTCTGAAGATACTACTTGTAGGATGTGCGTACATTACATGTTGTACCTATAGTTTTTTATTTTATTTTCTTCAATGTGTATTGATATATATTGAATATCACCGTAGGCGTGGGCTTGCAGACGGCGAGCAATGGGTGGCTCGCCGTCCGACAGTCCAGTATCCGTCCGGACCGAGCCCAAGTCGTTGACGGCGCGTAATGTTCCACGCACGCCTCAGGGAGATGTCAGCAAATCGTAGGGGCCCAGCAGGGTCGAAGCCTACTGGGGCCAGGGGTACTGTGAAAGTGAAACCTGAAGCCCTGGGACGAAGGCAAGGAGTGACGAAAGCAAGAAGGAACAGGAGTGGGTTTTTAGTCAGTAAAAGTCTGACACTATCTCCCGCTCCACCCCAAGAGTAACATTTGTCATAAGATGATTTTCCCACCCAATAAAAAAAAGCGTATTGATTTATTATTAGGTTATTATGGTTTCATCAAATGTATTTTTTTGGTTTGTACAACGCCTTGGACATCCTTCGTAACGTAGTACAAGTGCTTGTAAATAAATAAATAAATATGTATAACCATTTTAAAATTAGTTATTCATTTATTTATTTGCATTTTATTATTTCTTCTTCTCTTTCACATAAAAAGCAATATTCTTTTTATGTTTTTGTTTTGCATTAAGGGTACGTCATTCAGACACCCACTGTACCGTTCAAAAAATTCGTTCATATATTTTCACAAAAACAAAGCGACTTTGCAAGAAGTTTTACCTTATTACGCCCACGTGTGTCCCTTTTGTTATTAGTCAAACGTCCCGAGGACTTCAAGTCAGAGAGCTATGTAAAATCGCACCGAATATGGCTCACTCAACGGAATAATACCGAACCTTTAACCTCTAATCGAAATCATCCAAATTCAATCTAAGGTAATAGAGATAGTGCTTGTTTTCCTTTGACAAGTTATAGTTTTTAATTCGGTCTCAAAGTTTTCGACTGAATAGTGAAACTTCCGAGCGACTGACAGTCGAGATAGTTCGGTTTAGGAAAAATAGATCCCTAGGAATAATTTTTGAATGTCAATTTATGTTTCTAGATAAAAGTTTATTAGATTTTATTGTTTTATCTTTTACTAGCTACTGACTGCGACTTAACCTGCGTGATAGCAGAAAATGTATAACTTATAACACTAAGGAATAGTGCAGCTTCATAATTAAGAAAATGTTTAAAATTGATTTAGTAGTGTTGAGCTACGGGATCGGGTTGTAAATCAAAGATGATAAAGTCAGATCAGAGTTATATTCTTGTTAAACTTAAACTAAATTACACATGCGACCAACTCCCAACCCGACAAGCCCGTGACTGTCTTATATCGCACAAATGCAACGTTGCGAAACCTACGACACGGTGCATTGTCGTCTCTACAGTAGTTTCAGAGTAATACATAAAAAACAAAAAAAAAAATACAAATTTTACCTCTTTATAATATTAATATCTATACACAAAAAATATATGTAAAACGATTTCAAGGCTAATTTTTTCATTGTTAAATGTCTTTCTGCCAATAACAATTTGATTTTTAACGATATTTGCACAGAAATCATTTGTCAACGTCAATTTTATTTCTTTAGTTGAGAAAAAAAAAGACGGAACGGAACGACGACGAAGACGGGAAGTTTCCCGTCCTAGATTCAGACGGGTGTTACAAAACTTTTAAATTTTCATAACTGCATAAAAATTCGTTCAATAATTTTTGAGTTTATCGCGTTCATACAGACAGACACGTTGTGGGGCTTTGTTTTATAAAATTAAATATTAAGAGGTTTTATTAAGTGATATTAAATAATAATAGTTATTATTTATAATATAGCAATATTATAAATAATGAAACGTAATCATTTCTATTCAACGACTATATTTATAGAATGAAGACTGTTCTGTGTGTCCGTTCACCACACTGTGTATTGTTTTTTGTTTTATTTGGTACTAACTACTGAGCACTTACTTGGCGTGACTAATTTATTAGTCCAGTCAAATTAGGCCAAAAAATAGGGACAACAAAGTGATCCTATAAGGGTTCCGTTTTTCTCTTTTGAGGTACGGAACCCTAAAAACGCGCTAAGTACACTACCTCAAAGGGGGCGTGAAAACGTGTGTATATTATGACGATTACTTCTTTCAACTTTTTGAATCATTATGTCTCAAAAAAACGGTGGCTCTTAGGAAAAACTACGAAACAAAATTAAAAAAAAAAAAAACGAAATTAATTTTATGATAAAACTTACCGTTTTGCTGAAAATCGCGAAACTCGTTTTCGTGATCTTTGACCACGAGTATTTTTTTCCCGGTGTCGGATCGATATGGACTTTTTAAATTTTGATGGTGTTTTGGAAAATCCTACCAATTTTCAGCTGGGTGCGAATTTTTGTAACTTCGGACATCTAAATTGACCGGATTATATAAAATGCTACACATATAAACTGAGCTAAGCGGAAATGAAGTAACGGCTCCTTCTCGTGCCCATAACATTGTGCCTTATTGGGCACTTAGCGATATAAATGTAATTTATACGTGATTAAAATCACAATATTTTACATAGCATGCATGGGGTACATATAGCGTGACTGATTGGAGATTGTGTTTTTTTTTTATTTCGGTACACAGGATTCCAGGATTCCGGTACCTTTCGGGTACGAAGGGTGCCAACGGGACCCTATTACTAAACCTCTATCCATCGGTCTGTCTGTCCATCTTTCATCGGGCTGTATCTCATAAACCGATAAACCGTAAAAGGTGGAAAGAGAAGGGCAACTGAAGGAACATAGGTGTGGTTTTATTCAGTAAAAGATTGGCATACCCTCCTGCTCCGCCCTATAGTGGGAGAAATCATTAGATGACATCCCACTTAAAAAAAAGGTCGACTGATAAACAATTTTTTAAGGCCTCCTTCGAACTGTGTTTTTATTAGTGCATAAAATTTTAGATACCTAATAAATTAGGCCATATTCAGGTACCCACTTTGTGGAGACTCTTGCCCACCGGTCAGAGTGCATGTGGCTAATGTGACCCACCCAATCCCATTTTAGCCTAGCAGCCTTTTTTCCTACGTCCATAATTCCCGTCGACGACGCCGCTGAGGTCGAGCTGGGAAGAGGTGGCGAGACCTAGATGTCTACTGCAACGACTAGTTCGAGGTGGCTCAAGAAAAGAATACCTGGAAGAACTTGAGGGAGGCCTTTGCCCCGCATTGGAACAGTATAGACTATTAAAAAAATAATAAGTATAAAAATGACCCAACCCGTTATGAAAAAACAAGACCAAGATTTTCACACACATTCAGCAATCAAAAGACTAATAAACAAATCGTAAATATTTTAGTAGATAATACCCAATATTATAGGTTGACATGAAACGTGAACGTTATGAATTGAAATTCGGGTCACAAACTACGTGTACGTGTTCTTTCTTATGATTTATGACGACATTACTATTACGTGATTCTACGTTCTTTTATTATGACGGAGATTTGATGCTGAATTTCATATTCTTGTAGTTTTATGTCGCATTTATTCAAGACACGTGTTTTCTTCTCGTCGATCATCGTTTATTACGCATAAAAAAGTTCTACAAAAGTCAGTCTCAGGCATCGTAAATTGCTTGACTAAGCCCACAGTTGGGCAGCTACTCTTTTCTGGTGCTATTACAGATTATACTCTTTAAAATAGCCTTTATGAAGAAATCTATAACAATAATATAATTATATAAATAATAATTATAGTATTTTATTTTATTCCAATGCAATTTTTAATTAATTTTAATGTAAGTAATTTAATTTATTATTTATGTGATCACAACTTTGTTTAAAAGTAAGTGACGAATATTAATAATAATGATGAAGATTATAACAATATTTCTTCTTCATTTGCAAATGTTATTTTTTCTGTGACGTTAACCAGTGAATGATGGTGTGTCAATTTAAAATAAATAAACTCCAGTAGCTTCACGCGTAGGCATGCCATAATTATGGCGGTAAGTCCCCTCTTTGATGAGTGGCTGTAAAGACAACACGGCGTCCTTACCTTTCGCATAAGGCTGGTCCTCACCGGACATGGTAAGTTCGGGAGGTTCGTGCACCAGATTCGTGCGGAAGAAACGCTCGGATGCCACCATTGTGTGGACCTCCCGGAGGACACGTTGGAGCATATGGTAGAGGTGTGCCCCGCCTGGACAGAGCACCGCCGTGTCCTCCTGGGGGCGATCGGTGGCAGCGATCTCTCGCGCCGGGCCTTGGTACAGGCCATGGTCTGGAGCGAGGAGGAGTGGCAGGCGGTCGCCTCCTTCTGCGAAGCAGTAATGCTAGCAAAGGAGGAGGCCGCACGTGCACGCGCGAGGCAATGGCCCTTGAGCCCCAGCCACCGGGATTTCGATTCCGATTTCCGGCCACCGTAGGCGCGGGCTTGCGGCCGGCGTACAATGGGTAGCTCGCCGTCCGATCATCCGGTAACCATCCGGACCGAGCCCCAGTCGTCGACGGCGTGTAGTGTTCCACGCGTGCCTCAAGGAGATGTCAGCAACCGTAGGGGCCCAGCAGGGTCGAAGCCTACTGAGGCCATGGGTGATGCGAAAGAGATCCCCGGGGCCCTGGAGAAATGGCAAATCCTGGAGGATGTCATTAGATGATGTTCCCACCCGAAATAAAAGTAGTTCCGGAATAAAAAGTATCCTATGTGTTGTTCGAGGACGCGGTTTACCTGTGTACCAGTTTTGAATGTTTTAATGGCCAATCTCAGCGAGCACAATTTCATCCAGATCTATCTATTTAGTTCAGCCTGAACAAGTAACAAACATACACACATAATTTATACAAACTTTCACCTATTTTTTAAGGTGTGTCCAGATCTGGCAAATGCGCAGCTTGCGAGCCGCTTGCGAACTGCGCGCGTGCGGTTACAGCCTAAGTTTGGTGCGGCGCTCATGTGCAGCTCCGGCAAGGCTCGAGGGAGGCGCGTGCAGCACGCGCGCAGCTCATACGCACGTAGCTTCCTTCGAAGATGAAATGCACGAGCGCAGTTTGCAAGCGGCTTGCGAGCGGCACATTCGCCAGGTCTGGACACATCTTTAGAGTAATTAACTGTTCTCCTACAAAAAGTCTCTATGAACTTTCCTTCTGCAGTTAGCCCTTTATTGTGATTGTGTGACTTTATTGTTAAATCGAGATTACCTGACCTATTTTTAGTAACTGTAAAATTTGTGTACGACTAACAATATAATTAATATAAGTGATCAAATTATATTTAAAAACCGTAACTTCATTTAATAAATAAATCTAATTAAATTCCGGAAATCTTGGGGCACAAACATTCAAGTTCGTTGATCCCAAATGAAATAAAGAAAGAAACAAAATCTTTATTCTTATACGTTATTGTACACACAATTCTCCTTTCAAAGAAAAGACAAAGAAAGAGGGAACTCTTTCTATCCTCTTTCTTTGTCTTTTCTTTCTTTTTTTTTCTTTTCTCTTTCTATTTTCCTTCTTCTTTCATTTAGAGGTCTTTAACTCAAGAATGAATAGGCTAGGCAAGCGTGCTCCATCGTTGACCACATCATCGCTTACCATCAGATAAGATAGTGGTCAAACGCTAGCCTATCATTAATAAAAAATAAAATTATTCAGTCATCTTCGTTCTTGTTTCTTTTGTTCTTCTTTCTTTCTACTTTTCTTCTTTTTCTTTCTTTCTTCTTATTTTCTTTCTTTCTACTGTATTGCTCAACACTAGTCATCTCAAACATTTGATGCTATCTTATTGTTTTCAAGATTTGCATGAAATAAAGAGGTTTTTTATTTATTTTAAATCCTTTCTTGTGTGAAAGAGTCATCACTTTCTCAGCCCAGAATTATCCAACCGCCTCTCCCTGGGTATTGACCTCCCCTTTCTTCTACCTCACTTACTTAATTTTACTTATTTATTTATGTACACACAAACATTTAAAAATGAAAAGAACAAATACATATAGAAGGGCAAAAAGGTACTGCTTATTTTAAATGAAATTAGAGTGAATCTTAGCACAGGTTTTAAAAAAATAGGCCACGTTTTACTTTATTCACTTTAAAAATATAATAATACGAGATTTTTCATAGCTTAAACTATTTTTAGGTAAATGCTGCCTTTTGTCAGTTCATTCATTCGTCTTGTTTGTCCCCATCTGTTCCGCTTGCTCGAAGGTGTCTGGTAAGGATTGGCCGAGGGTCTCCGGTGTCAGGAAGATCAGACCACCGGACAACAGCGCAAAGGAGGCGAATAGCACGAATGGTAGCTCCTCAAACCATTGGGCACCCTATAATAGAAAAGAAATATGGGTTTAGTGGTTATTCTGAGATCGGAGACTTTTTGGCCTCGCTCGGATTTTCTATTTCTTTTCAACCGACTTCAAAAAAAAGCCTTCTCTTTTTTTATAAAAAAGTTAAAAAAAAACAAAATACTTTTCATTTCGAAAGTCGTTGTTAAATAACAAACAAATTATATAATTGCAGTAAATTAAAAAAATAAATAATAAAACCATACCCTAATAACAACTAACTAAAATCACACTAAAATATGGCTTCAAAAAACTCTTCCACATCGTTGTCGACTTTAGTATTTTTTTAATGTAAATTATTTGTGTAAATTAATGAAGTATTGTTTTCTGAAAACAAATACAAAAACCAGAAACGCATGTTTTTTTTTTAAGTAAAAATTTATTTTACATGTTGTTAATCATAATCATAATTATTTTGTAGCGACATCTACGACGGCGGCGTCACATAAGAACTAATCCTGCATCGCGCAATTAAACAGAAAAAAGCGAAGGATCCATCACTAATTCTATTTGTTCATTTTTTTAACAAATTCTTAAAAACGTAAGCACGAATCAGATCGATATTAATCTTCAATGATTTACACAAAAGCCAATAAAATGGTTAATTTCCTTACTAATTAACCAAATGCAACTAAATGTAAAATACGCTGCAATAAATGTGACCAGCTACTGAACCCGAACAATGTAACAAGAGCTACACTGTCGACACGACTAGTACAATATTGAGGAACACATTCATTGTGCATACAGCTAAGGAGTAGTTTCCTGATAGTTACAACCTAGGGGTCTTTAAGTCGAGTGAATAGATTACTTCTAGGCAAGCGTGCTCTATCGTCGACTTCAGCGTCGCGCACCGCGCGATTCTATCATCGGGACACTAAACGTACGGCGTTGCGCCACCAGTACATGGTGGGCATCTACGTTATCCACCCATACGTTCGTCCGTATAAAGCGTTTTGGAAACACATTTATAGCAACAACCGAGTGGTATTTAAAACAAGTCTGAATAGGTTCCTTCAACGCAAGCGTGTTCCATCGCCGACCACATCGTCGCTTACCATCTGGAGAGATAGTGGTCAAACGCGAGCCTATCCATACTGATAATAATTAAAAACGAGGATAACAGTACTTACAAATGCAGGCGTGAGCGGTGCAACCATGGAGCCGATTCTTCCTATCATAGAAGAGTAAGCGAACAAGCTGTGCCGATGTTTCGTAGGGTACAGCTCCGCAGTGTACACGTACACTGCTGTCATCACCATAGCAATCGCCATCTTTGCGATCAGATAGACCGTCAGTGATAATGCGTATAAACCTAGTGAAAGAAAAATGATTATTTAAAGATACCAAAGCACTGACTTAAGCGTGATTGAGTTATGGAGGTCAACCGGATTCAATTAGGCTGGAAGCTGATCAAAACATAAATATAATTCGATACTAGAAATATGAAATAACTTAAGGGACATTATTACGTTGTACGTAAAATACCCTTATACCAATCATCGTAAGGTACATTTTTGCATTTTAGGTAACAGTATCGATATTATGGTAAACTAAATATAACACTATAATCATCCGCAGCAGGATTATATTGTTCTGTGAGAACGCAGGCTTTCTCTCTAGGGGAATAAGTGGGTCAGTATCCATCACTCGGGCCCAATCTGGATTGGTGTCTGTCACATGTTTTTCTACGAGTAGAACTTGCCGGTTTCCTCACATTGTTTTCCTTCACTGTTTTGATAGCAGTGTTCGAGCTGTTACCATTGGACCACCATTGCTCTGACAAATAAAATGTTGTTTGATACAAGAATAACTAATGGCTAATTAGCATGTTATATATATGCAAAGATACTAACCTGAAGGAATAAATATGTATGCAATTTGGCACGCAGCGCATAACCAGAAAGCTCCTGTTAAGACCGGCTTTCTACCAATCTTGTCCATCAAGAAATATGAAATCCAAAAACCGGGAATTTCAACAGCCGCCACAGCCACAAAGTTCAAGTATCTATTGCCAGACATGTTGACAGCATTAAGCGAAAGGCCGTAGTAGATGAAGGTGGTGGTGACCCACCAGACGGGAGAGATGAGAACACGGATCAATATTTTCTTGTGTCGAAACACTTGGACTACTAGCCAGGGTTCGCCTCCTTGCTTCTCAGCTTCCACTGCACTGATCCTCAACTTCTCTTGCGCTGTTCGCCTTAAATCTCGAAGTGACTGCTCTGATATACGTTTTCTGTTGACGTTTGCAACTTTCCTAAGCAGAGCTTCAGATTCTTCGAAGCGTCCTTTACTCATTAACCATCGTACTGATTCGCTGATGAGCCAGTAGTAGGAGATGGTGAGAAACTGTGGGATGTAGAGGGTTAAAGTCAGCATTCTCCAGTTGGGTACGCCCCACGCGATCAGCCCCAGCGTCACTTGTCCAAGTGCGAAGCAAGTGTTCATCGCTGCTCCAGCGGCTACTCGGAACTTTGGTCCAACCAGCTCCATTACTGTAACAATATTAATTTAGGTTAGTATGGTGATAGCAGATTAAAATATAGGAGCGGGCTTGCGGACGGCGAACAAGTCGTCGACGGCGCGTAGTGTTCCACGCGTGCTTCAAGGAGATGTCAGCAAACGTATGGGCCTATGCCTACTGGGACCATTGGTGATGCGAAAGAAATCCCCGGGGCCCTGGAAAAATGGCAAAGAAGGAACAGGAGTGAGTTTTTATTTGTAGTGTGTTTTGTAAAAGTCTGACACTATCTCCGTCCAAGAGCGAGGGATGTCATTAGATGATTTTCTCACCAGAAAAAAAAAGATTAAAATTTAAGAAAGACAATTCGGATAATAATTGCTTAATGGTTCTTCACGAAGTGGTAGGATAAATACAATAGTAAGGTACTATCAAAAACTCTTGACATCGTCAAAAACCCCGACCGATTTTTTTATTATACTGACCGATCCATTCGTAACTAGTGTGTACTCGGTTAGGTGCAGTGCAGCCGTAATTTTTTTATTTAATAAAAGTAAACATAATATTAAGGTTGTAACGCAATAAGAATAAAATTGTAACTAAATTGTAGATTAATAGCTATTAAGCAACTATTTGTTATTTTCTCTGTACCTGGTGTCCATGCAATTTAGTATTATACTGTACTTTAAAGTGTTAACTTGTTATTTGCTATCAGTCTAACTTATTGTTACTTCTTCTTCTTCTTCTTTTCGATTCGATGGTAAACTCGTCAAACTGTTTGGGCCCAATAGGTGGCTACATTAATAGCAGCATCGGTAGCACTCATCAAATCCTCCAGAGTGCAGGTGTATGGGCACTTGGGGCATTCTAGTATATGGCTCATGTTTTGAACAGGAGTATTGTTACTTACCTGTATTTTTTTAGGTGCCAGTCCTCTATAACATCTCAATTTTTTTTTTTGTATCCTGTGTCACTTCCATATGTCTAATTAAGATAAATAAATCTAACGACACCTCTCAGGCTACAATTTAACAAGCCGTTAAGGCTCTAGGTCGTGCCAAAGAAATACACACGCATACATAGGTACATACAACACACCCCTGTTTCTGGAGCTGTCGGGTAGTAAAAACCGGCTAAGTGCGAGTCGGACCCGTGCACGAAGGGTTCCGTAATATTATTTATACAACATTAGACATTATATTATTATAACCTTTTTTATAGTTTCACCAGATATCTATTAATATCGAGCAAAAGACGGAACAAAGACGTTTTCTGTCTGGAAGCCCCACTTGAATATTTATTTTATTCTGTTTTTATTATTTGTTGTTATAGAGGCAAAAGAAATATATCATCTTTAAAAATTTCAACTGTCTACATATCACGGTTCATGAGATACAACCTGGTGACAGACAGACGATCAGTCGTAATAGGATCCCGCGTTTACTGTTTACCTTTGGATACGGAACTCTAGAAATAACCGTGCATCTACATTATTCTACATGAATCTCAAATTTCTTGTTTGTAATCCGTTTTCCGGCCACCGTAGGCGCAGGCTTTCGGACGGCGAGCAATGGGTGGTTCGCCGTTCAACCGTCTGGTAACCGTCCGGACCGAGCCCAAGTCGTCGACGGCGCGTACTGTTCCACGCGCGCCTCAGGGAGATGTTAGCAAATCGTAGGGGCTCAACAGGATCGAAGCCTACTTTTTTTTTTTTTTTTTTTTTTCGGTGGGAAAATCATCTTATGACATCCCCCGCTCTTGGGCGGGGCGGGAGATAGTGTCAGACTTTTACTGACTAAAAACCCACTCCTGTTCCTTCGTTGCCTTTCGTACCAGGGCCGAGTCTTCCTTTCAGAATCAGACCCTTGGCCCCAGTAGGCTTCGACCCTGCTGGGCCCCTACAGTTGCTGACATCTCCTTGAGGCGCGCGTGGAACAGCACGCGCCGTTGACGACTTGGGCTTGGTCCGGACGGTTACCGGACGGTCGGACGGCAAGCCACCCATTGCTCGCCGTCCGCAAGCCCGCGCCTACGGTGGCCGGAAATCGGGATCGGAATCCCGGCGGCGGTTGGGGCGTGAGGACCGCTGCCTCACGCGATCGGCCGCCTCCTTTGCAAGCATTACTGCTTCGCAGAAGGAGGCGACCGCCTGCCACTCCTCCTCGCCTCGGACCATGGCCTGTACCAAGGCCCGGCGCGAGAGATCGCCGCCGCCAATTACCCCCACGAGGACACGGCGTTGCTCTGCCCAAGCGGGGCACACCTCCACTGTATGCTCCACCGTGTCCTCCGGGCGGTCCACACAGTGGCGACACCCGGGCGTCGCTTCCGCACGAATCCGGTGCAGGAACTTCCCGAACTTACCGTGTCCGGTGAGGACCTGCGTCATGCGGAAGGTAATGACGCCGTGTTGCCTTTCCAGCCACTCCTCAAAGAAGGGACTTACCGCCATAATTACGGCGTGCCCAGCACTGGGTTGCGATAGTCGCTGTCGCCATTCCGCCATGAGATCCCGCCGGAACTCTTTCCGCCATGCCGTGATTTGTCGCGGCAGCGGAGTTTCACCATGGCGTTGCATCTCCACGCGCAAATCGTGCATGCGTGCAAGGTCTTTTGCTACAAGATCCCATGGTGGCTGGCCAGCAAGGAGGCTCGCTGCTTCGCGGGAAACCGTGCGGTATCCCCGCACCATACGTATGGCCATGACCCTCTGGCACGCGTTCAGCTGGGCCGCCGGATCGAAGCCTACTGGGGCCACGGGTAGTGTGAGAGGGAAACCCTGGGACGAAGGCAAAGAAGAAACAGGAGTGGGTTTTTAGTCAGTAAAAGTCTGACACTCTTTCACGCATCGCCCAAGAGCGAGATTTGTCATATAATGATTTTCCCACCTAAAAAAAAAAGCTGTCAAAGGAAATACGACTTCTTTTAAAATATTCTATGTTAATTCATAAATCTGACATGGATTATTTTATCAAGTTCTCAATTAAAAAGTGAATAATACAAAATTCATGAGTATGACACGTGGTGTTACAATGATAATAATTTGATAGACGGCACGCGATCTTTAAAACAAAACAATGCTATCATATAATCGCAGATTATAAAGTTTATGAGCAAATTTATCACGTTTTGATATTATCATAAATATTTGCACATGCGATGTGACATATTTACATTCATTAATACGAGCATGGAGTAATTTTTTTGGTCGTTTTTTTATCCACGTTGTTTTGTTTTTCAATTAATTACTGAAAAATAAATAAACTTCAAGACAAAATTTCGGCTCTAACTATAAATATGCTACACTGCGCACACGTGTGTCACGTACGCCAATCAGAGCGCGTCGCGTCGTTCTCCATACATTTTATATGGCAACTAGACTTGTAGAGCTACATTAAATGCACGCTACGCGACGCCACGCGACGTCGTTCTACGTACAAATCAGGCGTGGTTCACGTGTGCGTTCGTCTAATGTAATTCTAGCTTTAATTCCGGTTAAGTGCGTGTCCATTACAACACTGGACTTTAAAGGGCTCTATGTTTATTTCTAACAAAATATTAATTGAGAAAACGGTGTAACCAGTGACCAACAACGTTGAAAAACAGGCCAAAGTAAAGGCCAACCTGAAACGATGCTAACTGAAGAAAGAGTTATAATATTCGACTTCGTAAGATGAATTTGATTTTTTTTTTATTAAAAAGAGTCGTGTGTTAATTTGAATAATGTTATATTAAGTCAAGAGTGAATAGGTTACTTCCAGGAAAGCGAGCTCCATCGTCGACTACATCATCACTTGCCATTAGGAATTAATTGTTGTTGCAGACATCAACGGAGTCTTTGTTAAAATTTCCAAATATCAGACATACAATTGCTTTTATGTAACAAATTAGTAACAACACCTACTTCGAAATAATATCATGGATTATACAAGTAGCCCTGTATAAATTTATAGCCAGCATATAAGCCATATATATACGAGTATCTTTATATTGTCTACATCAAAAATACTCCTTCACACCATCAACAATATCACTAAGGATTACGGACTGAAAATTGAATAGTGGAGTAGTCTCAAAAATCCTTTCATTTTTCCTTATATAAATAATATATATATATATATATATGTAGGTTTATATGATATTAAATCTGTATGTATGTTTATTTTATGTATATATACATTTGATCCCTTGTTTTCTTATTATTCTTACCTTTTTTTTATGCACCTGCCATGTTTTCTCTTCACTACCCTTGGTTGACTGGTAGAGAATGCCGAAGGCATTAAGTCCGCCTTTGGATGTTGCCTATTATGTTGCATGAAGTTTTAATAAATAAATACCTAAATAAATAATATTTAAATATTTAGTATTTTATTTTTTAGTATTTCCTTTCCGTATTAACAAAAAAAATATCCCTCTTTACATGTGCGAGTAGGTATACAATTTCCCTTTTTTCAAGAGTTTTTTTTTTCCGATTTGACGATAAATTTTCTAATTTGTATAACCGATTGGTATAATTGATTTGTCGAAGACTACTGGGGCCATGGGTTCGCTTCTGAAAGGAATACTCGGGGCCCTGGAATGCAAGGCAACGAAGGAACATAGGAGTGGGTTTAGTCAGAAAAATTTTGACACATCCACCCGCTCCGTCCAAAGGCGAGAGATGTCATTGGATGATTTCCCACCAAAAAAAAAACGGTCAAGGTGAAACTATAAGGTTGTTAAGACTACGGAACCCAAAAAATATTTCTAAACCACTGCAATCGATTCGATTTAATTTAATTTATCGATTCGATTTAAAAAGACGATTTAACCACCCTGTATAATCTTTTGCACACTTACGCATTACATTGTAATTTTTTATTTCATTTATCACAAATCCAACTTATCTGGTTTAACTGTAGTGACGTAGTGATTTAGTGTTGTATTATCTAGATTGTACCAGTATCAAATTGTTTTTATAAGCTGTATTAAGGCGTCTGTCTACAAAAAATATGTCTATCTGTAGCATCGTAGCTCCTAAACGGATGAATCGATTAAGATTTCTTTTTTTTTTTTGTTTGAATGGTTAGTTGGATGAGAATATTTTTAGCTATGATTGAAGAAAATTTGAAAAACCAACAGCTTTTTTGTATTTTATGAAGGAATGTGAGCAACTAAGGTAATTTTGACTTGATGCTGCAGTGTGACTTGGAATCATTAGGTAACCCAACTCCACTACTCCTTATTTCGATTGTAAGGCCAAATTTTGCAGTTGTGTAGAACCCATATTACGTTTCCGTAGTCCTAACAACGTTATAATATGACCTTGTCCGTCTGCGACATAGCTGTAGTACTTAATTTTGCATCGGTGATATTACGATACGGATAAAGACGATGTCAACCGCGCGTTGTGTTCCAAAGAGAAGTCAGCAAAACTGAAGGGGTCCAGCAGAGCTTATGCCAGCTAGTTAGGGCTTCGGAAATGTTCGAAAGAGTCACTGCGGCCCTTGAACGCAAAAAAGCAAACAGGTGACTCTAAGTCAGTAAAAATCTGATGCAAAAAATATAATTAAGAGAAATTACTCACTCAAAATATAAACGCAGGAAAACCCTCCAGATCCGAAAGTGGCTTCAATGAACTCGGACATCATGAAGCCGATGTAGGTGTCAGCAAAGTACCGCGTGAGACCGAGCCAGGCCGTGTTGAATGCGTTGATGGTGAGCGCGACTCGGCGACCCCATCGGTCTGACACGAACCCGGTGATGGGCAGTGCTGTCAGGGTCCCGAAGGTGCGTACGGTACCTATCAGGGAACGTCGCCATTCGTCGCATGCCAGACCATACTAAACAAAATAACAAAAGTATCACAAAATCAATCTAAAAAGATTCTTTATTGACATAAAAAGTTTGTTACATTCCTAATAACTAAATATTTTCCTTCATATAATATGTGGTTACATATATACAGGGTATATTTTTTAGTGGGTGTGGATGACCAATTCCAAAACTATGTATAAGGAATAGCAAAAAATATTTAAAGGAATTTCACTCAGTTTTTATAAATAGTTGGTAAATTATTGGATTTTGAAAAATCTGGCCAGAAATCGAAATCTACCAAGTATACTTAGTGGCTATGGCTGTAGAGCAAAACGATATTATAGACGATATTTGTGATGCTTGTCAATACTGTGAGAGTTTTAAGCATGTTTTAATTTAAAAAGAAAAAAAAAGTTTATTTTAAAAGTTTTACACAGCATATAGTAAAGTAATTCTGTATATCAATCTGTATCGAGGTTGACTGACCTATTTCTTGACCTAGTTCCTTTTTCTAATACTTATTAAAAATATATCTGTCACTTCATCATCATCATCATCATTTCAGCCGAAAGACGTCCACTGTTAGACATAGGCCTCCCCCAAGTGTCGCCACAATGAACGTTCCTGTGCGTCTCGAATCCATCGGACTCCAGCCACCGTTATCAAGTCATCGGTCCACCTTGTAGGAGGCCTTCCAACGCTACGTTTTCAGGTTCAGTTGAAAACCAGCGTCAGACACTAGTTGTCTGACATTCATGCTGAACTGGACCTATTTTGGTGCAGCCGTGAGGCATACAACTGCATTTTGTTTTGCTTCTTGTTTTTATTTTTGTTTCGTGTTTACCTATATTGTGTTTGTGCCTTGTGCTGTACCAAATAAATTCTTTTTCTTTCTTTCTTTCTTTCCTGTACGCATACACACATTGCTCGCAGAACGGATAGCCGTTGGGGCCGAAATGTTTAGGAATGGCGGCCTGTCACTTATCTTATGATTAATATTTTTATGAACAAACTTCATGACGGTATCTTGTCTAAACATATTTATATAAATTCATTACGTCTGATTTCATAAATGTATTGACAAGATGCCGTCATAAAGTTTGGATCCTTAGTAACCAAAAGCTCTTAACGCGATCAAATTTTACGACCTAAACTGAGCTGTTAAAGGGATGGAACTATATAGGGTGTATAACTCCATCCCTACTTCTGACTCGATCGACTGACATTTTGACAAGTCGTGCTAAGGCCTCAGTTCCCTTAGTGGATGGCACCTGTGAAGATTTATTTACGTATGTCATCAACCCCTTTAGCCCGTAAACCCGGAGTAAGTTTACAACTAGGGTAAACTCCAGCATTAACTTTTTTCACATTTGTTAATAGGGAAGAAGATGATATGTTGAATAATTTACCATTAGAAAACTAGAAAAATTATAACTGCCATTATCGGACCACTAGACGTACGGCATAGTGCTACCGGTACATGGTGGACATCTCACCCATACGTTCAAAGCGTGAGTCTGTGTTTCCTGATAGCTCAGCTGATCTTTAAGTCAGGAGTGAAAGGATTACTTTTAGGCAAGCATGTTCCATCGTCGGCCACATCATCACTTACCATCAGGTGAGATAAAGGTCAAACGCAAGCCGATCCATTATATAAAAAAAAAATCGTTGTTAACTCACATCGTAAACCACGGAGTGTGTGTTCTCATAGACGAAGTCATCGCAGGACACACGTACGTCACGGTTGAAGAATGTAGCTGGACACGTGTTGCTGTCAACGATTCGAAGCGTCGCGTTCACACTGGTGAAACGTTCGCAGTTGTCGAAGGAGCCCTGACTGGAACCTTGAGGCACCGCGTTTGCCAGCCAGTACGGACGAAAAACTGTCGGTTCTACTTCACACTCTGGAATTAGGCATCTGAAATTGTAGACACGAAAATGTAGAAAGGTTGGAAAGGTCAAAGGGTTGTAATAATATTATAGTGTCATAATGTCGTAATTAAAAAATACTCTGAAAATTATTTCATAAAAAAAATATCATAACAGAAATGTAAACGGACTATAGAAATGGTTTAAAGTTTTAAATTTTATCATTATTATTTGACATTATTATTATTTTTATTTATGATTATTATTTTTATTTATTATTTAGACTTTTATTTCATTCAATAATGAAATTTTAAAAGGTTTTTAATTGAAAAGCGCTTCTATAGTTTATAAGAGTTTATAGACTATAATCTAAATTTTTAGTTTTATAAATTGGACTTTATTTTAAACTATAATTATTATTATTGGCATTTATGACTACTATTTTTTATATATTATATTGAGATTTATTTAATTCAATCATATAATTTGAATGTGATTATCTGTGTTATTTATTTACTAACCCATAGAAACATTCTTGAATTAAATTATATAATTACAGAATTCAATTACATTAATAAAATAACTAATATCTAAGCAGGTACAAACAGCAAAATACTTCGGACACTATCTGATTAATGACTGCATGATTATAATCAATAATTAATTAGAATTAAAATATATTACCTACTTAATTTTAAATTTTACCTTGAAATTAAAGGTTTGCCTTTAATTTCGACAGGTCTAGGTAAGCTTGGAAGTGTAAATAAAATATCCAGAAAAACCAAAATAATACGTAATAGAGATGACTGGAAAGTTATGTGAAATCTTTACTCAAAACAAGTCGAAATACAACAAGAAAATTTATGAATTTCGTTTAGGTACCTGGTAGTAATCCGAGCGGTGGTAAACACATATTCCACGGCACTCCACGCGATGAAGAACACCAAGACCACAGACAATAAGAAAGTCCTCAATTGGTATCTTCCAAACTGTCCAATCTCTTCTACGAGAATAGTGTCCAGCTCAACATCTCGCTCGCCTTCTTTATTCTGATTCTTCTGGGAATCCGCCATGTTATTCTGTGCACCGTTCACACCACGCCAGCCACTTGGACATGCAGTGGTGGAGGGACCAATGTGCAGAATACCGTATCTAAAAACATTTTATCGATTTTATAATAAACTGCTGATTATCTGTACTATTAAGTCCCGCCGTCTATCATCGTGTCTAGAGGCTTAAACGTTTATAAAAATACTAGATAGATAACGATTAATCAAAAGTAGATAATTATAAAGTTTTGTAGATTTCACCTAAACACTATTGTGGAGCACTGAGCAGTGGTGGCCGAGTGGTAACAGCCCCGACTTACGAGTCGCGGGTTCAAACCCAGCCAGGCGCATTACTTTGTGTAATTTATTTCATCACCACTGCTCTCAAAACGGTGAAGGCAAACATCGTGAAGAAACCGGCATGTCCTAGAACCAAAAATTCGAAGACATGTGACATCCACCAACCCGCATTGGGCCCGCGTGGTGGATTACGGCCCATTGCCTCTCCCAGAGAGGAGGCCTGAGTCCCAAAAGTGGGAACATTATAAGGCCGACTATGCTATACTATTGTTTACCACGCTGAATAACTCATAGCTATGAACTATCTGCGTTTATATTAGTGTTCTGAGTGACGTTCAAAGTAAATATTGAAGGAACTAGACCTAAACATACTCAACGTGGGATTATTTCGATCACTATGACCAACTTCAGAAGATGCCAAACTGTTATGTCATTTATTAACATTCCTTCGTCTATGATTTCCAATCTTTATTATAAGGGATTATGTAATATGCAATGATAATAGGTACGATAGGGTTGGCATTTATCTGGTTAGATGAAATCAAGTAATTACTTCAATAATAATCTTTCATAATATATATTAATATACTTTTAAAGAACAAGAAATAAAAACCATTTCCCATTAGAAACAAGAAGTTCAAAAGAAATACCCAAGTACTTCCAACTCACAATAATATAATACAAATGGGATCATTCTTCATTACAAACTGCTCGAGATGGCTCGAGACGGGAAACATCCATTAATTGTTAAGTGCCGCGTCAACGAGCTGATTTGGAACAATTTGAGAACTTTCCAGTGATAAAACCTAAGGATAAAGTCTCACAACTTCTCAGGATCACTCCCGAGTCGTCGACGGCGTAGTATTCCATGCACGCCTCAAAGAGATGTCAGCAAACCGTAGGGACCCAGTATGGCCGATGCTTGCTAGGGCCATGGGCCATACTAACATTTACTAACACCCCTTCATCTATGAGTTCCAGCTGTATTATAAGTTGGGCACGCCGCAATTATGGCGGTAAGTCCCCTCTTTGAGGCTTGGTTGGAAAGACCTCACGGCATCCTCACCTTCCGCATGACGCAGGTTCTCACCGAACACAGTAAGTTCAGGAAGTTCCTGCACCGGATTCGTGTGGAAGCGACGCCCGGGTGTCGCTACTGTGTGGACCGCCCGGAGGACACGGTGGAGGTGTGCCCCGCTTGGGCAGAGCAACGCCGTGTCCTCGTGGGGGCGATCGGCGGCGGTGATCTCTCGCGCCGGGCCTTGGTGCAGGCCATGGTCCGGAGCGAGGAGGAGTGGCAGGCGGTCGCTTCCTTCTGCGAAGCAGTAATGTTAGCAAAGGAGGCGGCCGATCGCGTGAGGCAACGCTCCTCACGCCCCAACCGCCGCCAGGATTCCGATCCCGATTTCCAGCCACCTTAGGTCGGACGGCGAGCCACCCATTGCTCGCCGTCCGACCGTCCGGTAATTGTCCGAGTAAAAGTCTGACACTATCTCCCGTTCCGCCCAGGAGCGAGATTTGTCATATGATGATTTTCCCACCCAATAAAAAAAAATGCTTTATTATAAGTAATTATGTAATATGCTATGTTAAAAGGTACGACAAGTTTGGCATTTATCTGGTTAGATGAAAACAGCAAAATAAATAAAGAAAAAAAAAGGATGGATGAAATGGCGACTGGTACAACTTGTGACCCACGGATGCCTCTCAAATTGAAGGGTAAAATCTACAAGTCCATCATAAGACCTGTCATAGTGTATGGATCAGAATGTTGAGCTACGCAAAAGATGAATGAAAAAAGATTGCATGTAGTGGAGACTAGAATGTTGAGATGGATGTGTCGTGTGACGAGAATAATACGAGATAAAGTGAGAAATTAGTAAATTATAAGAAGTTTGAAAGTGGCATCAACTGTAAAGTTGAAGGGGAATCGTTTGTCCTGGTATGATCATGTGAAGAGGAGGGATGTAACGCATGTTAGTAAAAGAGTTATGTTTATGGCATATGGATCAATGGAGAGGGAGACGGAGGCCAAAGAAAAGGTGGATGGATTGTGTAAAGAGTGATATGAAAGAAAAGTGAGTTAGTGACAGTATGACGGGTGACAGGAATGAATGAAAGGGAAATACATGTTACTTAAACCCCAAGTAAGGTGGCACAACTACAAGAGAATGGCGACTATTGTTTGCTACGCTGATCAACTAAATGGACTGCTTGCGTTTATATCGGCTCGTTCTAAGTGACGACTTAAAACTAAAACTGTGTATGTGTGTGTGTGTGTTAAAACTGTGGCGTGTGTGTGTTAAAGGATTTGGACGCCACAGTTTTAACGTCTTAAAACTGTGGCGTCCAAATCCTGAACCACAATTGTATTACATTTATTGTTTTCAGTAAAGATGAAATGGATATCCGCTATCTGGAATATCTGGCTTTGTTTTGCCTATCTGACCGGATACCGGATAATAATTCAGTATCCGGCTGGATTTTGGATATTGAAATTTAAAAAAATCTCAATATTTTACACATGGCAAATCATACCAAAATAAGTTATGGACGACGTTTATTTTTATAATCGCACGCTAAAAATTTTTGTTTATGACTATGAAATTAATAATTGGTAAATTGTGTAACCTTTGCCTCATTTTTTGTTAATAGACGACTCCGCTTAGCTTCGTATACCAGATCAGCTTCTGAAAATAGCCAATACATAAAACTGATCACGTCATGTAACGCGATAAATTGCTGAATATCCAGTAGCCGGATATCTGGCGCTCCAGCCTTGTTGTTTGCCGAATATCCGGTATCTGGCCAAACTACTATCCATTTCATCTCTAGTTTTTAGTATTTAGTACACCTTTTACTTCTCGTTGATGTGAAGGTGTTGAGTGCGCGCACGTAACGCGCCGCCTAGTGTGATTCAATTTTTATCTTTTATAATTCACTCATTTATACTGATCATCCGCAAGTGTAGAAAAGTTAGTTTTCTTATTTCAGTGGGATATTATAAACACCTATAGATTTATTCTTTATGTGGATTAGTCGCATTTTGGTATTTCCAGTGATCCTTGAGCAGATAGTGAAAGTATGCAATTTTTTTATCATTTGTGTTCACGATTAATCATATTTTTCTTTATCACATCAACCAAAACGCTAATTATAATTAGCATAATGTATTGTTTTCGCATAAAGAATGAAGATATCCGCAGGATAACCAAGGTCGCCGACATAGCCCGAAGAATCGCCAAACTAAAGTGGCAGTGGGCAGGGCACATTGCTCGTAGAACGGATGGTCGATGGGGCCGAAAGGTTCTAGAGTGGCGACCGCGCACCGGAAGACGCAGCGTTGGAAGGCCTCCCACCTGGCCGCCGACGACCTGGTGAGGGTCGTGGGAGTGCAGTGGATGCGAGAAGCACAGGATCGGTCGTTGTGGCGACGCATGGGGGAGGCCTATGTCCAACAGTGGACGTCTTTCGGCTGTAATGATGATGATGATGATTGTTTTCTGTGAAAGTAAGATTTATACGACTCCAATGTACATTATACACAGACCCTATCTACATATTGGAAAGGAGAAGGTACCTTCTCCTTTCTTGGTTGGTAGCAGGTGGGCTGCAGGATTATTCGAAATAGTCACCAATGTTCTGAAACTTCCAAGCATTGTCAAGATCTGAGCTACTTAATACATATTCTCCATTACAACTTCGAGGAATAAATTAGAAGAAATCCCTAAATGCGTGCAAAGTTTCATAAAAGTCTCAATCTTGATAAGATAGGGGAAACTTTCTGTTTACTGATACAATATTTTTCATTGTAATAACGTAAACATTTATGTGCTATGAAGTTAGTCATTACTTTCATTTCATAAGGCAGTGTTTATTTTCATATTTACCTTAGTAGGTATTATGCTAAATTATACGCATATAAAATTGTTGGTGGCCTTGTTAATTTGACTGGTCTGCTCGTCTAGTGGTTAGTAGCCCTGACTGCAATGCCGGAGTTCGTGGGTCCGATTCTCAACCAGGACAAATGTTTGTGTGATGAGCACGATCATTTGTTCTGTTTACACAGAATGTATTTAGAAATAAATAAGTATGTTCATCAGTTGACTAGTACTCATAACACAAGCTCTGCTTAGCTTGCTTAGCAGCTTTAAACGATTAGATGAAGTAGTCCCACGTAACATCCCTCATGCGCAAAAGTGTTTTCTGTATGGCTCCTATGATTTTCAATAAATTGCCTAAAAGTTGGAGAGAACTGCCCTTGTCACTTTTTAAAGATAAACGAGAATTTTTTTATTGTATTACAATGTTTTAGATTTTTTGAATGACTTTTCTATTCCGACTTCTAATAAATATGGTTAAGAATAACAATTTAATAATGTGAATTTGGAATCAATTGACTTTTGAATGATACCTACTGCATAATAATGAATATACTGGACATATTTAATTTATTTTTGACTCTAATATACTTATACTATAATATCTTGACATCAATTATTATTTATTTCTTGTGTATTTTGTAATGAAATTTAAAATGACTTTAAGTAAATGCAATTAAATGTAATTTTTATACCTACAAAATTTGTACGTCATTATAGGCAAAACATGGACGCTCACAACATATTAATTTAATACCTTGCATGTCTGATTAGTCAGTTTATGTACACGCATGTTTGACAAATAAATTATCTTTCTTTCTTTCTTGAGACTAAATGGCGTTGTGTGATAGTTGTGGAATATTGTTGTTAAGTTTAAACAGTTTTTCCTTACGGAATTGTTTACATATATACCCTCATTTTATAGTCACACAAATACCATCTTTTCATAACAAAAGTGTTTATTGGTGTTTCATCATGATAACATACGGCGTTAGAAAGCCTTTCTTCTTGCAAGAACGTTTGCAAAAGCCACCGTGGCCCTGGGGTGGGCTTTATTCCGTATTAGTCGCACACACCTTCTCCATAACAGGATCCATTTTAAAACCTAAACTGAACATTTAAAAGGATGGAGCTTTATAGGGTGTACAGCTCTACCCCTCTTTCTTGTTCGCATGACTGATATTTTGACATGTCATTACGAGGCCCTTGAGCTGCAGAAATTAATAATAATATAATAATAATAATATTCCACGACTATCACACAACACTGCCTAGTCCCAAGCTAAGCAGAGCTTGTGTTATAGGTACTAGACAACTGATAAACATAGTTATATATTTCTAAATAAATAAATTACACCCAGACACAGAACAAATGCTCGCGCTCATCACACAAACATTGTCCTGGGTGGAAATCGAATCCACGACCTCCGGCATAGCAGTCAGGGCCACTAACCACTAGACCAACAGGCCAGTCAATTATTTAGATAAAAAGTATGCTTTAGATACTTAACAAAAGTTTTAACAACATGGGAACCGATGACGCAGCAATTTTTACAACAACAAAAGGTACTGAAATGTATAATATAATCAGCACATGATAACTTTTTCTGCTCATCATCATTTTATCGACTTCTAACATGAAATGACGGCGTGATTTTTATCGAACTTATGAAAATTCGATAAAACATTGGTGACACAGGTATAGACCTATTAAAAATTTGTTAATATAACTTAGGACCTATTGCTTAATAGTTTAAAAACTTTTACTTGAGAAATAAAAAAGATAGTTGGTCAGCACAGTCTTTATTTTTATGTATCATCATGTAAAAGACGAATGAAAAAAGATTGTAGATGAGAATATTGAGATGGATGTGTGGATTCTGTTTGGTTGCGCACCATTTTGGCGGCGCGACCAACTCGGACGCGTGAAGTTAAGGTCCATTTTGATACTGTCTCAGTATGGTGTAGCGACTCTGGTATGTATGTCTGGTATGGTGGTATGGTGTCTGATTTGGTAGCTTGCGGACACCATGGCGGCGCAACTGGTCATGCCGCCATGGTGTCCCGGTGAAATATAGCCGTAAATTTTCTAAGTAAATTGTCTGTAAGGAGTCTTGAAAACAAAAGTATACTGAACAGCAGTTGCCTTTTCTAAAAGTTTTTATGATTTTATTTGTGTGTTTGTATTAATATAAAAAGCCAAAAAAATAAAAATAATGGTGATACAAAAATATACTTACTAAGCATAATTAAAACAAAAAAAAAAACAAATTATAGTATTTATTATATCGACGGCGAAGTGCCAATAACGTGAAAAATTCACAATAGTAAATAAAAATAGTTGGTTTAATTTTTTGAGAATTTAAAAATAGTATTTATTATGCTGCATTAATATATTTTATGATAGTTGTGTAGTAGTATCCCACAAAAGTACGGACGTAATACAAAAAAATATGTTTAATTCAAAGTGATATAAAGTGACTTTTTCGAAAAAATTACAGAGAGAGATACTTCCCGTATTGGCACTTTCTCGTCGTTATAGGTACCTAAATCAAAAACTCTTAACTTAAATTTGGCGTTGAAAATTCACTTGGCTTTTGTACCTTTTTACTGTGCCTATTAATTTATGTAATCAACTTCCTTCTTTTACAGTATAAATACTATTTTACTACTCACTTCCTATTTTTTAGAGTTTAAAGTGCTTAAACAATAACAACATTTTTGACCTTCAAATAATTAAATCTAAATTAATATAATCCGCCGGAAACAGGTATTTACAACTATTTATCTTCAGGGTCATAAACATTTGACTCAAACCAGATTAATTGGACAAAGACGCTATTTATCTTGATATGAACTCCAGATAGACAGATATCTTTTCGTCAAAACTGATAAATAATTTAATTGGATTAGATAATATTCATAACTTTGGAAATACCCAATCTTATAGGGGAACTAAGAAAAGATATACGTAAGAAGGAATAAAATGTACCTTACAAGTGCCATTTTAAATAATTAAATATACAACATATTAGACACATAACATATTAGAAGTGCACCTAAAATGCAACCCTGAGGTACCCCACCTTTTTAACTTAAAATTTAAGTTTTATCATTATTTATAATAATATCTTTCTTCTTTTGGCTCAACGAATGAAAGATAGTGAGCCTTAGATTATGATAAATGTTTGTGGTGAATTAGTATTGTCAAGTCATGTTAGCATTTTTATTGCCAATTACTTTGCAAAAAATTATGCTATCTTTGTAACGTTTTAAAATCATAAATATCGATAAATTTTCGAATGACGCAAAATTACAATCTATATATATAAAAGGAGAAACTGACTGACTGACATATCAACGCACAGCCGAAACTACTGGGACTAGGAGTGTGAAATTTTGCACAAGGTTTCCTTTTATGACGTAGGCGAGCACTAAGGAAGGATTTTCCAAAACTCACTCCCTAAGGGGATGAAGCGGGGGTCCAAAGTTTGTATGGAAAAACCTACCTTTACATGAGCGAAGCCGCGAGCAGAAGCTAGTTATATCATAAATTTTATCTATCTCTATATTGTTAAATTATGTCAAGTACCTTCCACCTATTTATTTAGCATTTGACACACTCACAAAGGGTTTTTTATATGCCTGTCAAAGTCAAAGTCAAAGTCAAAAGTTTTTATTTCACATAGGCCTACATGGGCGCTTATAAAACGTCAGAAGCTAGTGCACGGTTCCAAATTGGTCGTTTCCTATGGAGAAGAACCGGCAAGAAACTCCATGGTTACTCTTTTAAAAAAGTGATTGTTTACAATATTTTCACATTACAGTATTAATAGACATTAATACTGTAATATGAAAATAGTGATAATATATGACTTATTTTCTAACGTCGGATATTAAACACAATTATCTTTTTATTTTTAGAAACCTGTTCTGGTCATAATTCAGTATCATATTATCTACACTAATATTGTAAACAGGTAAAGTTTGTTTTTTGTATGTAGGACGTAATCTCTGAAAGTACTGGTCCGATTGCGATAATTTTATCACCGATAGAAAGCTGTTTTGTGTCAGAGTGACATAGGTTATATCTTATGTATGCGGTTGAAGCCACGGGCAAAATTTAGTAAGAAATAAAATGGTAAAAATGTGGTGTACCAAAAAAAAAACATTTCGATAGTAGTCACATATCAACGTTTTTAGTTACTCCAGAAGTCCAGATTTAACAAAGGTATTTGCTTACACAAGTTACTTCCACAACCCAATTACTCACATAGTGAAAATTTATATAAATATTCAGAAAACTTTTACAAAAAAAAAAACTTTTTACGAGGGATTTCAATAACAAAAAAAGTTCACAGAATATTATTCGAATTTTGGCCAATTACTGAAATACGGTTCTTGGGTGTTCTCAAGTCCGGTCATTACGAAATTCTATTCGATTAAATTATTGATTAGGTACTTAATTCACCAGTAGAAAGTTGAATTTTTTTTTTTTTTTTTTCAGTTCTGTTTTAGCAATTACGCCGGGAGATTTTGGCGGGATTTCTTCGAGTGAAGTTCAGTGGCTGTTTTAATTATTCGCGAATTGATTCCTAGTGGATATTGTGATGTAAAATTGGTGTAGTTTTGTATCTAAAGTGTCTGCGCAACTGGACAATATGTGGAATCATTGAAACAGACGCGATCTCGGTATCATTATACCGAGATCGCGTCTGTTTCAATGATTAAAAAATTTTCAGCTCCATTGAGCTGAAAATTTTATTTTAGTTTTGGCTATCTCAGCGAAGTTTGCCGAGAAGGCTGACTCGATACATTTGCTGTCAAATACTACAAAACATTACAATGTGTTGCACCCGCACTCTAATGTGATACATAGTGCAGTGCTTTGAAAAGAAAAATAAGACCGGCCTCATCTAGTTTAAAAATGACGAAAAAAAATTGACGTGTAAAAGTGTTTTTTTAAACCTATTTACAAAATAAATATAATTTATCATTTATCAAGACTTGACTTAAAGGTCCAAGTGACCAGGTCATTAGAATAAAAAAAAAGCTAACTTTGCAAAAGTTCACTATTATAACTTTTGCTTTCGGCAACTCCGTGGCCATCCTTCTGCTGGATTGTTCAAAAGACTTACCGCGGCTCTGAAACGCAAAGAGTAACTGATGAACCATGGGTGTGGTATTATTCAGTGAAAGTCTAACCAGTCCCTCTCGCTCCACCCAAAGCAGGAAAAGTTATTTGATGATTTCATGTCCTAAAAAAATGGTACCGGCAATTTTTTTTTATTTTTTTAGAAAATGTTTTATTATATTATTTTTTTTAAAGTTGGGGTTTTTATTTTTATTTAACTGTAATTATAGTTAGTATTTTTAAATGCAAATACCTATGTAAAAAACAAGAACAAAAACAAACCAAAAATGGGAAGAACGGTACTCTCCCCATTTTTGGTTTGTTTTAAAATTCACTGTCCGAAAATGTTTTAATTTCAACTTAACTCGATTGATATTCGAGTATTTGTAATAGAGATGAAAGTATAAAATAAAAATTCTCACTTTGTGTTACATATAGAACACAAAGAACATTCTTCGTTTTAAAGAACGCTATTATTTGAAGTTTTACGATACGAAGTACTTCAAGCAAAATTGTAAACCAACAAAAATGTAACCGGCTTAAAAGTTGTTTAACTTTGCTGATTGTATTATGGTTCAGGTTTGTACCTGAACCATAATTTCTCAAAATTAAACATCTTAAATTCAAAAATTTCATTAAAAAAAAAATACTAAATTTTGTTTAATTTTGTATTAATTAATCAGACACGACGAAATTATTAGTGTTAAAATTTTTTCTTGAATTGTTATGGCAAAAAAATGTGATATTGATATAATTATTCATGTCCCACTAATTTAGTGTTGTCAGTGATGACATATGGTTCCGAAACGTGGACGCTCACAATGGGCCTCATCTGAAGGCTCAAAGTCACCGAAAGGGCAATGGAAAGGGCTATGATCGGAGTTTCCTTGCGTGATCGAATCAGAAATGAAGATATCCGCAGGATAACCAAGGTTGCCGACATAGCAGGAAGAATCGCCAAACTAAAGTGGCAATAGGCAGGGCACATTGCTCGCAGAACGGATGGCCATTGGGGCCGAAAAGTTCTGGAGTGGCGACCGCGTACCGGAAGACGCAGTGTTGGAAGGCCCCCTACAAGGAGAACCAATGACCTGGTGAAGGTTGCGGGAATCTGATGGATGCGAGACGCACAGGATCGTTCGTTGTGGCGACATTTGGGGGAGGCCTATGTCCAGCAGTGGACGTCTATCGGCTGAAATGATGATGATGAATGATGAATTTAGTGTTAGCAGAAGCTGATATGTGTTAAAGTAACTTAATAAAAAAAAAATTGCCGTTACTATTTGTAACTTACTTCAAAATGGAGGTCCTAAATTTGACGCGTACGTACATAGTATGTGTACGTCCGGAAATATCTCAAAAATTATTGATCTGATTAAGATGGAGTTTCGTTATTTAAATTTATATTTTTATTATATATTCTTTATTGTACATAAAATAACAAATAATTAAAAATTGGACAGCTGATGTACAAAGGCGAGCTTAAGCCACAATTGGGTTTTCTTACAGCAAACCTTAATACATTACTTTAGTATATAATTATGTAAAATATTAAGTGCTACCTTCGTACATAGACACTGCAACTCTTCAATAACTAATAGCAACTGACGCGATTGCTGTGATCGTATGTAAAAAAAAAACTTATAAATAATTTAAAAAAAAAATTTCTTCTTTTTTTTTCTATAAACCTAGAAATACTGTTACACTGATTCTTTAATTTCTTTATACACTAAAAATAGTAACAACATGCATTGATAAAAGTACTAGGCAAACAGAATGAAGCAGAAATACCAGGAATAAAACGAAAGGTTGCGTGCGTAGTGGCCGGAACTGCGAACAACAGATTACGCTAAATTTAAGGCTTCGCCGCCTCGTTTGTTATTTAGCAAGAAAAACGTGCCTCTAATGTCTTTTTTCGGTAATTTATAGATCATCGTTTTTTGGAAGTTAACTTTAAAAGTAATGTTATCTATTAAACTGTAACCTGTGTTAAATGTGTAAAATGTATATAAAAATGTAAAATAACTTGTGTGTAAAATGTATGAAACCTATACAGGAAATATGGCGGTGTTTTCTGGTTGTGGCCGGTGGCCCATGTGCGGCAACCTTATTACATCCGAAGATCCTAGACAGTTGTTATAGGTAGACATAACACTTGGTACGCCACAATCGCGGTGGTTAGTCCCTTCTTTGAAGAGTAGCTAGAGATTTGCGAGAGCACCACTGTTGTCCTCGTGGAGGCAATCGAAGATGACGAGCTCTCGCGCCTGTTTCTGGTTCAGGCCATAGTTCGTTGCGAGTGGGAATAGGAAGTGGTCCTTCTACAGAATAGTAATTCTAACGATGGAGAGGCTCACAATCGTTAGTGAACGGACATATCACGCAACAGCCGTCGCCGTTGGAGACGCCCCAGGCGTTGGAAGTCGCAAGTTTTTTTCTGGCCACAACAGGCACAATGTACAAAATAACTTTGAGTTTAAATGGTGGTAGTTTTGTTCCTTCATTATTTAACATCAGCTTTCGGGTAACTCACGAACATTCATCATCATCATTTCAGCGGAAAAACTTCCACTGTTGGACATAGGCCTCCCCCAAGCGTCGCCACAATGACTGATCCTGTGCTTCTCGCATCCACCGCATTCCCGCGACCCTCACCAGGTCGTCGGTCCACCTTGTGGGAGGCCTTCCAACGCTGCGTCTTCCGGTGCGCGGTCGCCACTCTTGACACTGTGATCATGCCTTCGTTTCATAACTTATTCCCTTGCTTAAATATTTATATTTTGTATGTATGTATATGTGTATCTATTTTAGTATTAAGTATCTATTAAGTTTTTGTTTACTTTTATATTTGCACCAAGTGCAACCCCATTTTGTGTCCAGGCAATTTCTGTCCATTCTGGGTTGCCTGGAAGAAATCGCCGAGTGCGATAAGGCCGCCAATTGTATGTTTTTTTTTTGTATTATAATTTCAGTTAAATGTGTAATCTTGGTATGCAATAAAGTATATATAAATAAATAAATAAATAAATAAACCTTTCGGCCCCATCGACCATCCGTTCTACGAGCAATGTGCCCTGCCCACTGCCACTTAAGTTTGGCGATTCTTCGGGCTATGTCGGCAACCTTGGTTCTCCTGCGGATATCTTCACTCACTCACGAACATTATTTACTCTCAATTACCAACAATAACGTAGAATTCAGAAATTTTCGCATGCTACCCGACCGGATCAAATATACAGGGGATCCGGTGCGTGCGGCTATTGGAGTACCTTCCATTAGCCGGACTAACTACGCTAGGAATTATAAGAACCTGATGTATAGGCCGGATGGCTAAATGTAATACTGTTCCGAGGTGAGCGAGGTGACACTGATGGCGTGAAATGGTACAGGACAGAATCGAAGAAAAGAAGGGGTTGCGCCGACACTAAAAAACACTGGACAAGGGCAATGACGACCGAAGCACTGTGATATCTAAAAAGATTGCATAAAAACTACATTGTTAGCATGCAGGCTGATCGACTGAATTTGATTTTTTCTACAGGGTTGTGCAAATTTAGAATAGAAATAGCTGTTCTTCTCGGGTTCACCTGCGATTTTGGTTACTGCCCCACTCCCAGGGGTCATGCATAGCATAGCATAGTCGGCCTTTTTTAATGTTCCCACTGTTGGGACTCAGGCCTCCTCTCTAAGAGAGGGAATGGGCCGTAATCCGTAATAAATCTTAAATCCAGGGGTCATGGTGTTACATTATATAACCTCGATAAATGGACTCTCCAACACGAAAAAAATTTTAAATTCAAACCAAAAGTTCCTGAAATCAGCACTTTTAAAGAAGCAAACTTTTCAGCTTTAAAGGTAAATATTAGTACTCGCATAAATTGGTTTTTGATGGGAAAATAATTGAATTATTTTAATCAGCCAGCCTTTTTGGCAGACCATGCAACTTAGCAGGAGTGTCCGAAAACAAAAGTGTTTGAACTACTGGGTTAAGAGCCCAAGAGTTTCTCTCATACAAACCTAGTCCCAGAAGGCTGGAGACCACGACTAATGATGATGCTGACAATAGCCGTTCAGCCGAGCATTTATTTTATACCACTCTCAGAAATCGGTATGGGTAGGCATAACATTTGCTTATGAATATCTAATTATAGAATAACATACTAAAGCGTGAACTAGTAAGGCGTACGAAGCACTCCGTCACGTTTCTCGCCATGCAGTGCTACTCACCAGGGACAGCTGATCGATGACGTCACGCGTCACAAATTCGACAATCATTAACGACATACTCGTTTATGAACGCCGAATTTGTGAAGCATATGGCAGTAAGATTAATTTGTTAGCAGAGGGTAATCTGAGCGCTGCGAGATTTTCAAAAGAGTTTTCGAACACACATTTGAATGTCTGACCTTGTCAGTATTGTGTACTCTCTAGGTTAGTACACAAGACTATTAGGTCAGATTTTTCTGGCTTCTGGATACCTATTTTTAGTATTCTAACATGTGTTAAAGCCAGATAGGCAGCCATAGCATAGCATCGCACAGTATGGTATAGCATAGCATAGCACAGCATAACATAGCATAGCATAGCACAGCATAACATAGCATAGCATAGCACAGCATAACAAAGCATAGCATAGTATAACATAATGAGCTTCATAATGTTCCCACTACTGGGTCTCAGATCTCCTCCCTAGAAAAGGGAAAGGGCCGTAATCCACCACGCGGGTCCAGTGCGGGATCGTGGATATCTTTATATTTGAATTTTAGAATCGGTTCTAGGACATGCCGATTTCTTCAAGATATTTTCTTTCGCCGTTTTGAGAGCAGTGGTGTTGAAATAAATTACAGTACGGTCAAAATGTGTTGGCCCCTCTTAGGTTGGCGTACCGAACTATTGCGCATACCTACTCGAAAAATATGCATTCACCATAATAAATATATTATGATTCTTAAAAAGAATCACTGCGCAGCCAATTGTTTGAAGTTCAAAGCGGTTAAGATATTTTACCCGTACTATTCATAAACTAATGCACCTGGGTGGGTTTTGACCCGCGACCTACAACTCTTAACTCGTTGGCTGTTACCACTGGGCCACCATTGCAAAGAATATTTACTACAGGGGACAATGTACGAGTATACATACGCTTCGCGTCATGCTCGTGAACCGGCGCCTTCAGTTGAGACTGGTCATCTCTTAGCTGCCAGTGGCTTGCGAAACCCGGGGTCTTGGGACGAAGGCAACGAAGGAACAGGAGTGGGTTTTTAGTCAGTAAAAGTCTGACACTATCTCCCGCCCCGCCCAAGGGCGGGGGATGTCATAAGATGATTTTCCCACCGAAAAAAAAAAAAAAAAAAAGCTGCCAGTGGCTTATTTCAATTTGTTTCAATTGCAATGTTTTTTAATTACTTTTTTCAATATTTATCTACATTATGCTCACATAATAGAAGTGATAAGAAATATGTAACCAAGATTATAATTTAACTCATAATATGATTTAAAAGAGTGTTCATAGAGTTTCTCACACGTTCTTCTCCATAGAGAACTACGCTTTGGAACATGCAATTTAGTTTCACCTTTTTTGACAATTCCGAAGTGCATGTAAATGGTCTATTTGAAATAATCGTTTCTGATTTCTGATGATTTTTTTTATTTATTAATTTGTAATTAAAAGCTATTTTTTCTCACGATTTCAAAGTTAATACTATTGTAAAAATTGTTTGTATATTACTTACTTTGTACTTCATTCGCTGACAGATTAAAACTGGGAATTAAAAGGCATTTTTTAAAGTCAAAATTATCAAAAGTTATTTTTAAATTTAAACGGAGTAACAATTAAGAATATTGAATAATAGATTAGGTGCTGAAAGGGTAAATAAAATAACAATGTGAATTAAGTACCCGAAATGAATCAAATTATAATGAAATTCAGAATAGATTTGTATTTTTTTACTCACAGACTTCTTCGCAAACATTTTCATTCAAATTTTCAGCGAATAAACGATGCTAATAAAATTAACTTTACTAATGTCTGCACAAATTATAAGAATCAATATTATTATTTTTTTTTTCATTTAAAAATTTATAGAAAACCACTTTATCCCACTTTTTTTTAATATAAAAAAATCTTGGTGGTCGAAAATTGCAATACAAACACGTTACGAACGTATTTTTGATGCCCTAGCTCTTTCCGCCTTTTCCTGGAACATACTTGTTATTTAATGATGACCTTCTGTAGCATAATTTTCATTTGTAAATATTTTTTTCTTATTTTATGCAGAACCGATCTTTTCTTACCAATCTTTCTAGCCACAGAGTAACAAAATCACAATCACTAGCCGTACACCCGTCGCAATATGCCTAAACACTCGTTCCATCTAACCTAGACCTTATCGTGGCCCTTTCAATGCATCATTAAGGGCGAAAGCACACGTCCTCAAGGACAGATTCACCGTTTGTCACAACCTTAACGTACGGAATTAGGTTACAAGTAGGGATGGACCGCTCGGTCAAAATAGCCGACTATTCTGTTAGTTTTATAATTGGCGACTAGTCGGCGATGGCACTAACTAAACTGCTGAAAAAAGAAATATAACAATGGTTTGCAAGTACTCACCTCAATAAAAAAACACAGTAAACACTATTATAAAAAAAGCAAATGTACAATGGGCGGTCTTATCACACAGCTTGATCTCTTCTTAACTTTTGGACTAAGTGCATAAAGTTTTGATACACAAAATAAGAACAGTATGTTCTATCAATTTATTAACCAAGTAAAAAATGTTGCCGATTAGTCGAGAAAGCTAACTATCCGATCAAATTTATAGTCGGCGCATACTGAGAAGACTAGTAGGCCATATGGTCGACTAACGCTCATTATGAGCGTCAACTAGTGATCTAGTCGGCCAAGTCCATAGTAAGTCCATTTCTAGTTACAAGGTCACAGCGTAGATAATTTTGTGGATCGCAGTAGGCCAAGATTAGGGTTCGTTTATTAGGCACTTCATTTCGATTATGGAGGCACAGTCGGTTGAATATGCAATGCTAATTTCGAGTGTACTGGATTAGTTGATTACACTGTGACAATAAAAGTAAATCGTTGCTGAGATATAGACAGGGTCACAGTAAATGACTAGTATTAACGAAATTCTGCAAATGCGACGAATGATAAATAAAAACAAAAAAATCTTGGTCGCCTAAAAGAAACTCCCAAGTGCGATAAGGCCGCCAAATGTTCTTTTATTATAAGGTTTCATTTTTGTTCATTGTAGTCTTGGTGTAGAATAAAGTCTAAATAAATAAATTCTTAGCTTTTAATTTCAAATGACCACAGCTGCTTTTTTGCTCGAAGTGGGAAATCATGAGAAACTATTCCTTTTCCACTTTTACTATTAGACTGTTCGAAAAAGTTCTTAAGCACTTCCACAGCACAGTTCCACAGCACTGGCAGGTATGGCCTTAGCGGGTTAGCGGGCTCCATCACTCTTATTGACATCTCTTTGAGGTACACGTGGACTACAATGCGCTGTCGACTCGGGCCTGGTCCTTATCAGATGGAGAATGTGTAGTTTGATTGCCGTCCGTAAGCCCGCGCCTACTGTGGCCAGGAATCACCAAACTACAGTTGCTTGTGGGGTCAACAGTTACTGCTAGTGTAACTAATGCTTCCACCTGATGGTAAGCAGTGATGCAATTGTTGGTGGTGAATCATACTATTATATTAATAAATCTATTTTATAAGTCCATTCACTCTAGCCTTGCAGACACTTAAATTATTACCGGCGGGAAGCCTGCTGTAGGCAAATTGTTCCAATTCTTCAATGTAGATCATGAAAGAAAAAAAATGGTATTTTGCATTATGTTTGCGGAGTCTTGCTGTTCATTTAACTTTATAGTGCCACTGCAAACCGTTATACCATATTTTTTTGCAAAATTAAGCACAAAATCGTATTGACCTTGAGACTTGGCTTTAGAAAAGCAATTTGTCGGACAAAAACTACCTGCCAAAACGTCGCCTACAAGCTAAACGATTTCATATTCTACGTTTCGTTTCGACTGGCTTTATCTTTCGTTGCCAGGTAATCAAACCACGGCACATGGCACGTAACACGAAAGCTGGCAGCCCATCTGAGCCAACGAAACTTAATTTGTAGAAACAATAACGTTGACGTCTTTGATATTTCCAGTGATGCTAGTTCATGCAGTAGCTAAAGGCTTTAATAGAGCTGTCATGAATGAGACTTTAATATTAGTCACATATTGGTGAGAAAAAGTGTGTCTATATCGCTAAGATCGACCTTTCTAAGCGATACAGGTACATACAGTGGGTAACAGTATATGGTGAGTTTTCACAGCGATTTAGTAGTGATGCAATCGCAGAAAGTAATGCGGTCGCGATGCTGATGCTGGTCTGCTTTAACTTACGATATAGACGCGATGCCTAACCTACGCGTGTCAAACTTGGAAGTATACATCCAAATTCAAAAACAAAATCATTACAGTTGTTATCTTGGAATGGAACGAAGAATGCTTAGTATTAAAAAAATACAAAAAATTCGTCACACAAAATAATTTAAAATTTTGTGATTGTTATTCATTATTTATTATTATTGATTGTTATTAACTAATTATTATTATTGATTGTTATTAATTGCTTATTATTATTGATTATTAATATTTAATTATTATTATTGATTATTTATTGTTGATTGAAATTAATTTAATTTACTTAATTTACTTTTCTTCTTTTCATTTAAGAGCCTTAATAGTTAAAGACGATGTTCTACTCATTAGTTGCATAAATATAGCAAATTTTAGCCGAAAACTGACTCTCCAAATACAAGTAGCCCAAGTTTGAGAGTCAGGGTTCATTAACTGTATGGTTACAATTGTTGTATTCTAAATAATTGCTATATATACCACCATTATATTCAAACTAATGTAACCCTTTTGTGCTAATAATAAAAATAAAACTTTTATTTATTTATTTACGTACACGTACTGCTAAAAGCGACGAATCTTGCTACTGAAACAGTGTAAGTAGTCGTAGAGAGCAAGCACCTTTTATTTTTATAGTCGCTTGCTGAATAGTTTTACTTATCTATATGACTAACCTGTTGTTCTAGTGGTTAGTGGCCCTGACTGCTACGCCGGAGGTCGTGGGTTCGATTCCCACCCAGGGCAAATGTTTGTGTGATGAGCACGATCATTTGTTCTGTGTCTGGGTGTAATTTATCTATAACATGTATGTATTTAGAAATATATAAGTATGTTTATCAGTTGTCTAGTACTCGTAACCTCTGCTTAGCTTGAGACTAGACGGCGTTGTGTGATGTTTGTGGAATATTATATATAGTTTTCTATATCATATATATATATAAAACCGAAATACCACTCGCTGATTAATCACGAAATCTCCGAAACTATAACAACTAGTAACTTCCTGGTAAGTTCCTTGTAGGGTGTAGACATCCGCTAAGAATTCCAGATTTTACAAAACTCCTCCCCTAAGGGGGTTTTTTTTTTTTTTTTAAGGTGGGAAAATCATCCAATGACAAATCCCGCTCTTGGGTGGAGCGAGAGATAGTGTCAGACTTTTACTGACTAAAAACCCACTCCTGTTCCCTCTTTGCCTTCATCCCGGGGCCCCGGGCTTCGCTTTCACACTACCCGTGGTCCCCTAAGGGGGTGAAACGGGGGTTGGACGTTTGTATAGAACCTACTTTAACGCAAGCGAAGCCGCTGGCAGGAGCTAATTAATAATAAAAGTAACTGGATTCATTCAATGGAACATTACGGAGGCAGGTATGTATAGTAAGAAAAATTTATCGATTACATTTTTTTTTTCGGGTTTGATCATCATCTAATGACATCCCCCGCCCTTGGGCGGAGCGGGAGATAGTGTCAGACTTTTACTGACTAAAAACCCACTCCTGTTCCTTCTTAGCCATTTTTCCAGGGCCCCGGGGTCACTTTCGCATCACCCATGGCCCCAGTAGGCCTCGACCCTGCTGGCCCCTACGGTTGCTGACATCTCCTTGAGGCGCGCGTGGAACACTACACGCCGTCGACGACTTGGGCTCGGTCCGGACAGTTACCGGACGATCGAACGGCGAGCCACCGATCGTTCGCCGTCCACAAGCCCGCTCCTACGGTGGCCGGAAATCGGGATCAGAATCCCAGCGGCGGCTGGGGCGTGAGGACCGTTGCCTCACGCGATCGGCCGCCTCCTTTGCTAGCATTACTGCTTCGCAGAAGGAGGCAACCGCCTGCCATTCCTCCTCGCTCCGGACCATGGCCTGTGCCAAGGCCCGGCGCGAGAGAATCGATTACATTTAAGAGGGTGTTGCTCTTATATCTTATACTATCTTAATACCTAATGTTTCAAATTATTGAGAATTTCTTTGTTTTTTTTTTATACTTTTCGACTTTTTCATGGTAAAATGCTCGGAGTTTCCTTGCGGGATCGAATCAGGAATGAGGATATCCGCAGGAGAACCAAGGTTACCGACATAGCACGAAGAATTACCAAACTTAAGTGGCAATGGGGCACATGATATATGGTGATGATGCTCGCAGAACGGATGATCGTTGGGGCCGAAAGGTTCTTGAATGGCGACAACGTACCGGAAGGTGGACCGATGACTTGGTAACGGTTGAGGGAGTCCGATGCATGCGAGACGCACAGAACCGTTCATTGTGGCGACACTTGGGGGGGCCTATGTCCAGCAGTGGACGTCTACTGAAATTATGATGATGAAATGTAAATGGTAAAATCATCTAGATTTAACATTCCTGCTTATTTCTAACTGGCTGCGAATTGATTATAGGAGTCACACTGAAGGAAGACAAGTGGGTTATCCTCGGTTAAAGTCTTATATTCTCTTGTACCACGCCGAAACAAAAAAACTAATAAATATCTGCCGTATAACTCAAATCTCACGAAATTCTTTTACGAATATGAGACAATGCTCTGAAAAGACGAAAGCACTAAAAGGCTTTGAATAGTGTGTATTGTTTGCCGATAGATGGCGCGCATTAGGTTTCAAAGTGACGGATGGTAGGTAACAAGATATGCGCTTTGATTAATCTCCGCCCTTATCACTTGTTAGTGAGATAGGATTTTGTGATACTTCTCTTTTAGTATTTGTTTTACGTTGATAAACGTTTGTAGACTGTTGTTCGATCAGATATATTATTTGAATTTGACTTTAGGTACGAAATATTATGGAGGCCTTTATTATTATTATTTTTTTTTTCGGTGGTAAAATCATCTTATGACAACCCCCGCCCTTGGGCGGGGCGGGAGATAGTGTGAGACTTTTACTGACTAAAAACCCACTTCTGTTCCTTCGTTGCCTTCGTCCCAGGGCCCCGGGTTTCGTTTTCACACTACCCATGACCCCAGTAGGCTTCGACCCTGCTGGGCCCCTACGATTTGCTGACATCTCCCTGAGGCGCGCGTGGAACAATACGCGCCGTCTTGACGACTTGGGCTCAGTCCGGACGGTTACCGGACGGTCGGACGGCGGGCTACCCATTGCTCGCCGTCCGCAAGCCCGCGCCTACGGTGACCGGAAATCGGGATCGGAATCCCGGTGGTTTCTTATTTGAATGACAGACAGCAACTAGTTCAGATAAACGGTGTCAATTCGTCTAGATTAAATGTGGAAATGGGGGTACCCCAAGGTTCAATTTTAGGTCCTTTTTTATTTTTAGTTTACATTAATGATTTACCCTATTTGTTGCAAAACAAACTTAATATGGTATTGTTTGCCGACGATACTTCCTTGATTTTCAAAATAAATAGAAAGACTATTAATCTTGACGACGAAAATAACGCCCTACTGCAGGTCCAAAAGTGGTTCACTGCTAATAATCTAGTTTTAAATGGGAAAAAAACGAAATGCATTAGATTTTCCTTACCGAATGTTAAGAGTAGTAATTGTGACATAATATTGAACAATGAGAAACTAGAATTTGTCGATAAAACGGTTTTCTTAGGGATTACGCTTGACTCAAGGCTACAATGGGGTCCTCATTTAACATCTCTTGCGGGACGGCTTAGCTCAGCTGCATATGCTGTTAGAAAAATCCGCCAATTTACGGATGTTGATACCGCTAGACTAGTATATTTTAGTTATTTTCATAGTATCATGTCATACGGTATCCTACTATGGGGACGGGCTGCAGACATCGACTCAATTTTTATTCTACAGAAAAGAGCTATCAGAGCTATTTATAATCTCCGCCGGTGCGATTCTCTAAGGGAACTGTTTAAGGATATTAACATATTGACGGTGCCTTGTCAATATATCTATGAAAACATCATGTACGTTAGAAAAAATCTTCATCTTTTTAGCAAAAGAGGCGATAGACATAATTATCTTACAAGAAATAGGGACCAATTAGTTCAACCAGGTTTTAGACTGGCTAAAGTGGCCTCTTCTTTCATGGGGTACTGCTTGAAATGTTATAACAAAATACCTCCACAAATATTAGAACTCAATGAAACGAAATTTAAATCTTGTATTAAACGCACACTATGCAGGCAAGCATATTATAAGTTGGAGGATTATATTCAAGATAAAAATGCTTGGCTCAATGCTGGTCCAGCTCCACTACCACCGGGGAGTACAAATTGATTAGTGTTGAAACTATAATTTGTAAAATATTATTGTTGTTAATTATTATTGTATTTAGTAATGTATAATGTAGAAGCATTTTTTTTTCAAAGTTTGTAAATGTGAGTACCATGGAGCTATTTTATGATTTTTAGGTTATTATTGGTCCTGTTTGACATAAATGAGCATGGCAGTTGAGAGTTTGTCATGCTCACTCAAATGTCTCACTGATGGTGGCGCGTGTGTTGGATCATTCGGTTCCCTTTAAAATGGTTGAGCTGAGTGGTGCTAATATTCGCGTCAGGTCCGTGAACGGGCGCTGTCAGTTGAGACTGGTCATCTCTTAGCTGCCAGTTGCTATTTTAATATCTATATTTAGTTTTTTTACTTTATTGACATTGTTCTCACATGATAGCGACAAGAAACATGTAACAGACATATTTGTAATTGCAAAACACGATTGAAAAGAGTGTCCATGGAGTTTCTTGCACATTCTTCTCCATAGAGATCTACGCTTTGGAATGTGCAATTAGCATCATTTTTTCTGACTGACTGACTTCTTGACATTTCAAAAGTGCCTGTAAATGGTTTATTTGAAATAAATGCTTTGAATTTGAATTTGAATTTGGTGGTTGGGGCGTGAGGACCGTTGCCTCACACGATCGGCCGCCTCCTTTGCTAGCATTACTGCTTCGCAGAAGAAAGCGACCGCTTGCCACTCCTCCTCGCTCCGGACCAGGGCCTGTACCAAGGCCCGACGCGAGAGATCACCGCCGCCGATCGCCCCCACGAGGACACGGCGTTGCTCTGCCCAAGCGCCCCGCTTGGGCAGACACACCTCCACCGTTTGTGTGGCATTGTGGGGTTGGAGGCAATCAGCAATGGTGAATATTTGCACCTTGCCCTGGCCATAGTCCGGAATGAAAGGAAATGGGAAGAAGTCGCCTCTTTCTGCAAAGCATTAATGCCAGTGATGAAGATGGCTGCAACCGACACACCAGGCGTCGAAACTACGATCTATGGGTGGCTCACCGTCCGTTCATTCGCTAAGGGCCGAGCGTGAGTGTTGGATGTTTCATGCACGCTTCAAAGAGAGGTCAGCAAAATTGTACCGGCCCGTTACCCACTAGAGCAGCAAATATTTTTGAAAGAGATACCGAAGTCCTGTGACATATGGGGCAACTGAGTCCGACGTCGAATTATATAAAATAGAATAGAATAGAATATAATGAAATGGAATCGGATGGAATGGAATGGAATGGAATGGAATGGAATGGAATGGATTGCTTTTTGTAGGTTTTTCTGACATCTCTTTGAGGCATGCGTGGGACACTAAGCGCCGTCGACGATTTTGGATCGATCCAGACGGTGAGCTACCCATTGTTGACACTGACCTGTGAAATGCAGAAACTTAAAAAAAGTTAAATTTCGCGTGTTACCCTACAGCTTTCACCAAAGAAAGAAAGAAAGAAAGAAAGAAAACATTTATTTGGGACTCGCACAGGACAAACAACGATAAAATAAAAAAAAAATAAAAAAAAAGTAATACTTAACTTAAAAATAATAACAGAAAACAATAACGCTTTTAGATAAAAATGCTTGTACAAGGTATTGACCATTCGTTAGTGCAATGACATTTTTGACGATAAAAATAGCACTGAATGCAACCTTTGACATACAACTTTAAACTTTATCTATTGATTTATATATCTTTTACTAAAATAGCTTCTGAGGTCCACCAACCTCTCTATTGCCAGTCAATGCCTCCTTCCAGCCTTGCTCGAGGCGAGTACTCGAAGCCAGTGGCCTCCAAAGCTAAACCGAGCATGAAATGAACAACACCCGTCCCTGCCGCCAATCTGCCGCAAATTGCACTGAGAATTACTTTCTACCGCTCTGCCACGCCCACACTTGGTTACTGGCAATTGAGAAAATATTTTTCTAAATGTGTTTATCTTTTTTTGACATAATTTTGCGACCTAATTAAGCTTTTATGACATAAATAATGTGACGCCAATATCTGAGTGAAAAATTATGCTTCATATACCAATGACAGACAGTGGCTCCGCCTTTATGATATCAGAAAATTATGCTTGTGGAACATATTCTCAGACGGTTGCCTTCTTCAAAGCAGTAATGCTAGCAAAGGAGACGGTTACACATGTGAGGAATGAACATCCTCACGCCCTAGCAGCCGAGACCCAGACCCTAGCTAAGAGCCACAGTAGACGTGAGCTTGTGGACGAGGAGTAATGGGTAGCTTGCCATCCGGCTGTCCAGTAATCGACCGGACCAAGCCCAAGTCGTTGACAGCGCGTAGTGTTTCGTGCGTTCCTCAATGAGTTTATGTTTTTTACAACATAAACGGCTGCATCTTTTTTTTTCGTTAACTTATTATATTTTGATTTTTTCACAGCTTCAAGGGAACGCAGACTTGAGTATGTGATTTTAATTACAACTCCATACGTCCACGCGTTCCCGAGATAAAGGGTCTTGACAGACAGGCAGACAGACGGACGGACAACAAAGTAATCCTACAAGGGTTCCGTTTTTTCCTTTTGAAATACGGAACCCTACAAAAGTCACAAGTTGGAAACCTCCGACACTAAGTACAACACAGGTCAAGATAGGTCATAGCGGGCATAGGCGCCAGCATTGAGTGGGTGTGGGATCAAAACAACCCCTCAGTCGACCGGATGGCCCGGTGACCATGTATTTGTGCGGAAAACCAGGTCTTAAACTTTGCTCAAGGTTATAACTTTGAGATTTTTCATGGTACAGTTACGAAATTTTGTCAATAAATTCGGTTTCGGTATTTTTCTTTCTATCCTTTAACAGTTCAGTGTAGATCGTAGAATGGATCACGTTATGAGTTCGTGGCGAGGCCTCTGACTGATCTGAACAATCTTCTGTCTACAAACCATTACGTTGCGACCGGCTCAATTTATTTGAACGTTTCATTTCCGGAGCCTTAAGTCACTTGTAAAGTGCGTACTTTCAATTTTCGAGATTGATGTGTAGGCGGCTGGAATAATATTTTAGCTTAAACGACGAAAAATAGGCGACTGTCTCTTTCACATTCGCTTGAGCGAATTAAATTTCATACACTTCCCGTTGACCTAGAATTCTGAAATTTGACATGAAGTAAAATCTCATAGAACAAGTGTAGGGAAAAAACCTGAAAACTGTAAATGTGTAGTTACGTCACAAAAAAAAACTTTTTTGTGATTCAGAAAAATCTTCGTAACTCAATTTGGGAATTGCACTGTTTTTATAGGTAAGTTTTTATGGAACCCTCAGTGCGCGAATCCGACTTGCACTTGCCCGGTTTTTTTTTTGAGGCGGGATGTCGTGAAATCGACATCCCGCTTTAAAAAAAAAAACCGGGACTTCTCTCGCACTAGGGTGGAACAAGAGAAACAGACCTCTGCCCAACCTTTCAAGAATAACGGGCGTGCTTTGTAAGTGCTTTGTGCATGCAGACTGCCTGACTCAACTATCTTTCGAATAATTTGAGTCGCAAACAAGATCTTCGGTTTATTTCCAGCTTACACGTGGATCCTTTAATCCCAAGCTATTTCTAACATTATCCATAGTATATACTGTATCGAGAAAGACTCAGCTAATCCCCACTTTTCCCTGAGGAGGAAACACCAACGAATGGAAACAGGATAAAGAAAAAAATAGCGTGTAAATTCAATGAGTACATTGGAAGGCGTTCACATCTCTTACATGGAAGCAAATATTTACTTAGCACCTTTATTTTTTGCGGACCTAGGAACGTTGGTAGGGCTGTATTTATTTAGGTGTCAGTAACAGTTTTTCTGTACGTAGTACTAAAGTATTTTCCTTTCAAAGTGTTTTCCAAGTCTAACAAGATTCGACGATTTTTAGAGGTAACAAAAGGCTCTAGGACAAAGTAATAAAAATTATCGAAAAGTCAAAATGTAATAGCAAAATATCAAGGATTAAGGATTGTATCCCATATATTTTTAATCATCTGTTCAACTATGAACAAGACTCACACGCGCTAGCAACTGCATCACATCGTCAGCATCAAGGGCGACATACATTTGGCACACCGTCAGCGCTAACCAGGGACCTACTGAGATCTTTGCATCATCGGCTCGATATACACACACAACACACATCTAAATAGGGAGAGTGGAAACGGCGAGAGATGTCGTGCGGTGTTCCGCAGGGATCGGTACTAGGACCGCCCTTGTGGAACATCGGGTACGACTGCGTGCTGCGCGGCGACCTTTCTGACGGGGTTAGCGTCGTCTGTTACGCGGACGACACACTGGTTCTGGCACAGGCGAGAGTCGTACCAGGCGGCGGTCGAACTAGCGACACGCGGGGTTGCGATAGTCGTGGAGAGGATCCAGCAGTTGGGACTCGAGGTGGCACTGCACAAGTCAGAGGCCATGTGCTTTCACGGCCCTCGGAATGCGCCACCACCGGGTTCCCAAATAACGGTAGGAGGAGTTCATATCGGCGTCGGGTCGACGATGAAGTACCTGGGACTCGTCCTCGACAGCCGATGGAATTTCGAAGAGCACTTCCGACGTCTGGCTCCCAAACTGGATCGGAATGGGGCTGCCCTTAAGCGGCTTCTGCCTAACCTAGGGGGTCCAGACGCCTCCTGCCGGAGGCTCTACGCAGGAATCGTTAGGTCCATGGCCCTTTATGGGGCGCCGGTATGGGCGCCGTCGCTGCGAAAACGACCGGCGGCCAAGCTGAACGCATGCCAGAGGGTCATGGCCATCCGAATGGTGCGGGGATATCGCACGGTTTCTCGCGAAGCGGCGAGCCTCCTTGCTGGCCAGCCACCATGGTATCTGGAGGCAACAGTCCTTGCACGCATGCACGATCTGCGCGTGGAGATGCAACGCCGGGGCGAAACTCCGCTGCCGCGCCAAGTTGCGGCATGGCGGGAAGAACTCCGGCGGGATATCATGGTGGAATGGCGACAGCGACTATCGCAACCCAGTGCTGGACACGCCACAATTATGGCGGTAATTCCCCTCTTTGAGGAATGGCTGGAGAGACCACATGGCGTCCTTACCTACCGCATGACGCAGATCCTCACCGGACATGGTAAGTTCGGGAGGTTCCTGCACCGAATTCGTGCGGAAGACACGCCCGGGTGTCGCCACTGTGTGGAACGCCCGGAGGACACGGTGGAGCATACGGTGGAGGTGTGCCCCGCTTGGGCAGAGCAACGCCGTGTCCTCGTGGGGGCGATCGGCGGCAGTGATCTCTCGCGCCGGGCATTGGTACAGGCCATGGTCCGGAGTGAGGAGGAGTGGCAGGCGGTCGCCTCCTTCTGCGAAGCAGTAATGCTAGCAAAGGAGGCGGCCGATCGCGTGAGGCAACAGCAACGGTCCTCACGCCCCAACCGCCGCCGGGATTCCGATCCCGATTTCCGGCCACCGTAGGCGCAGGCTTGCGGACGGCGAGCAATGGGTGGCTCGCCGTCCGACCGTCCGGTAACTGTCCGGACCGAGCCCAAGTCGTCGACGGCGCGTATTGTTCCACGCGCGCCTCAGGGTGATGTCAGCAAATCGTAGGGGCCCGGCAGGGTCGAAGCCTACTGGGGCCACGGGTAGTGTGAAAGCGAAGCCCGGGGCCCCGGGATGAAGGCAAAGAGGGAACAGGAGTGGGTTTTTAGTCAGTAAAAGTCTGACACTATCTCTCGCTCCACCCAAGAGCGAGATTTGTCATTAGATGATTTTCCCACCTTAAAAAAAAAAAAAAAAAAAAAAAAAAAAAAAAAAAACACACATCTAAATATATATCAATGTGTGTTGACCACAAATATTGTATAAATTAAGTTAATTATTGTAATATATTGGTCATCAACCTGGAGTCGAGTTTGATTCATCTCCATACCTCCTCTCACTGTGGCCAAGACACCTTAAGCCATCATCGTTCCTATGAGTCAGTGGGATCGGCAGTGAGAAAACTATTTCCTGTGTACATTGCACGACGTACACAAACCCCTATTCCTACCTTACTTCCGTCTGTTAACTTAGGTCTCCTGGTAACAGATCTTCCGCACGGAAACCAACGTAACTCACGTTTGGTGTGGTTTTTATGATAGATTAGGGCGTTAACGTATAGGGTGATAGGTAGTTGCTATAGGGCATGCATTAATTCAAACCAGTGTCTAATTTTATTAACAATACAACAGAAATATTCAATTTAAGATGAAAAAATTCAATATTTCATTAAAATTAAAGATTTCCTGCAGAGTGTTTACTCTCTCAAACTGCAAACAAATACATAATTATATTGGCAAACTATAAAAGTTATTCTATTCTATTCTTATGTCATTCATTGTGTCATTCATTCAGACAGTCTATTTGTGCTAAAAAATAATTCAAACTAACCCCTCCTGAAAACTGTCTCCGGAATTTTCTGAAATTCAACATCTGTGACACGTCTCGTCACATCGCTGAATTTAACGCACCTTGATTTTATACACGCTCGAATTAATATGTAACCTTGATTCAACCTGTTCATGATTTTAGACCTTACCTACGCTTTTGACAGCGATTTCACACGCGTGAATATCGAAAATTATTACACAAGAACACACATAAAGAAAGAGAGCTAATAAGAGGCATTTTTCGCCCATCATTAGGATGTTTCAGGTGGATGGATTTTCTGAAGAGTAATATGAAAGAAAAGAAAGTTAGTGATAGCATAACGAGTGACAGGGCAGAATGGAAGAAAGAAACGTGTTGCGCCGACCCCAAACAACACGGGACAAGGGCAGGAATATGATGATGATGATTAGGGTGTGTGATCAGAATTTTTCTTAACTTTCGATTTTCATTTGACTTTGCTCAAATTCTTGATACCACTCATGCACAGTGTTCATATGCATGAATGAACGGAAACAAAAATTACTATAATCGATTAATATTTAGAGGTTGTACAAAGCCAATAACAAAGTCATCAGTGAAGATAAAAAAATTAATATTATTATTTTTTACAGGGGAGGGGAAGAAGTTTTACTAGTCACAACAACACACTAGTAACTCTTGTTACCCTCCACTGTTAGAAATAATAATATTAAAATTTTAATCTACACTGATGACGTAGGTACCTGTATGAGAAAACTTTATTGGCGTTGTGCAACATCTAAATATTAATTATTGTGGTGATTTTTGGTATAAGAATACTGTGCATGAGTGGTACCGAGAATTCGAGTAAAGTCAAAAATCAAAAATTTAAAGAACATGAAACACCCTACTAGTACACCCAAAAAAAAAGTTTCTATTTCAAGATAATGCCGGTTTCACGAAGTATTCCTTCACCGTTTTGAGTGCAGTATATTGATTAAACAGTACAGTCAATATAATTATACATACACTATATAACGATCCCGACAGAAGTTATCCTACACGAAAGCTGGCTTTCCATAAAAATAAGCCAGCCCCCCTAGCCAAGTTACAACCGTTTCGTTTCGATTCTCTTGTCGTTGATCGCCTCGAGTTGGCCACGAGTCCTATTCCTTTGTTCTGACCACGTGACTAAGCGTCGAGATGACGTCAGATCAAAGAAACAACACAACACACACACACGCAGTTGTCTAGTACTCTTAACACAAGCTCTGCTTAGTTTGGGACTAGATGGCGTTGTGTGAAAGTTATGGAATATTATTTAAAGAAAAATATTATTATTATATTATATGTAAAAGAACACCTCTTACATTCCTCTCCTAAAAAGTTAGCCATTTGTCCTTTTCCTGTGCTACTCTAATCCAGTTCTAACCAGTTATATGCATGATATCGTCGGCCCGCTGATTTATAATATTCTATAGTAGGCCTTATGATGTTCCCACTGTTGGGTCTCCGGCCTCTTCTCTAAGAGAGGGAATAGGCCGTAATCCACCACGCGGGCCCAGGGCGGGTTGGTGGATGTTCAGGGCGGGTTGTGTGTCTTCAAATTTTTAGTTCTAGGACATGCTGGTTTCCTCACGATGTTTTCCTTCACCGTTTTGAGAGCAGTGCTGATGAAATAAATTACACAGAGTAATGAGCCTGGCTGGGTTTGTACCCGCGATCTACAATTCGTAAGTCGAGGCCGTTGCCACCCGGCCACCACTGCTTTTAAATTTTGCTGCTCTCAAGATTTGTAATAATATAGTCAGCCTTATAGTGTTCCCACTGTTGAGACTCAGGCCTCCTCTCTAGGTGAGGGAAAGGGCCGTAATCCACCACGCCGGCCCAGTGCAGGTTGGTGGATGTCACATGTCTTAGAATTTTAGGTTCTAGGACATGCCGGTTTCCTCACGATGTTTTCCTTCCGTTATCACTCGGCCACCACTGCTTTTAAATTTTGCTGCTCTCAAGATTTGTAATATTAGTAAGATATTATTTGTTCAGGTATGTATTCTAAGTTCAAAGAAAATATCAAAAGCAGTATATTATATAGGTACGTATTTCTACCTGCGATCTTCACATAGTTACCTCGGGATCGAAATTCCATGGCAGCTATGGAATTTAGTTCGATAGAAGCAAAACGCCTGTTGCATGTGAATTCAGTCAAATTAAGGTTTAATTTAGATACATGAACTAGTTACGTTGGATAGACATCTTTATTTTATTTTCGCACAAATTGTTTATGAAAACAATTCGATTCCCCAATTGAGTTACGAAGATTTTTCCGAACTGTAGATTAGTAATTGGCTGAAACTTAAATGGGTTAATTAAACAAAATAGACGATTTTTTTTGGTACATATTTCATTCGTGGAACGCTCAAGCCCAGAAATGAGTTTCTCCTTTACAGTTTTCAGATTTAATTCTATATCTATACTATACCTTGTTTTATGCCAAATTTTTGGATTCTGGGTCAACGAGAAGTACCCTATGAATTTTGATTCCTTTGAGAGTGTTGAAATGTACGTTTTTTGCGACATAAACTACCGCATCTTTTTTACGTTAACTTTAAGTTTGATTTTTTTCTCAGCTTCAAGAGACCGCAGATTTTTTTTTTGTTTTTCCACAACTATCACACAACGCTGTCTAGTCCCAAGCTAAGCAGAGCCTGTGTTATTTGAGCATACGTTTTTAATTTCACTTTGATGCCTACACGCGTTTCTGTGATAAAGGGTCTTGACAGACACGACGACGGACAGAGAACAAAGTTAGCCTAGAAAGGTTCCGTTTTTTTTTTGAGGTACGGAACCCTAAAAAAATACTGCACTTGTAGTTATTAAAATCACTTGTGCCAAAGTTTATCCGTAGGCTGTGAAATCATAACATGTATAGACTGTATAGTCAGCCTTATAAATGTTCCCACTGTTGGGACTCAGGCCTCCTCTCTAGGAGAGGGAATGGGCCGTAATCCACCACGCGGGCCCAGTGCGGGTTGGTGGATGTCACATGTCTTCGAATTTTTGGTTCTAGGGCATGCCGGTTTCCTCACGATGTTTTCCTTCACCGTTTTGAGAGCAGTGGTCAATCATAACATGGCTCTCATTCAATTAATTTTATTTCAGGAAAAATCAGTGTGCTTCTCTAGGTCACTTCTATCTGTCTTGATCTGGTTTCCGCACTTAGTTCTTAGCGGACCATTGTGCGTGAGCCATAGCGGCCTTCACTCCAACCAACCCATCTCACTCCAGAAACAGATGAGTGTTTCAGTTTGCTCAGGGCATCTATGAGTGAATTCGGTGCTCCTAAGGTTCGTGTTCTTATTTCGTTGACGGCTGCGCACTCGAGGAGCACGTGCGCAACAGTTTCCTCTGACTCCATACATCCTCTGCACAGAGGACTATCCGTGGTATTCATTGTGAAGAAGTGTTTGTTCAGTGAGCAGTCTCTCTCTCTCTAGGTCTCTTTGCCTTGGTCTAGTTTGAATCCCTTACGTATTTAGGACTCCGGAATTAGCTCCTGCCCTCTCTTCGTCTGCGAGTTAACTCAGGGATTGTTTACTACGGTCGGGATTAAATAATTATGTCACCCGTGACAAAAGACACTGCTTTATCCCCAACGCATGTTCTACTATTGTGTCTCGTAAACCTCGTTTTTGAGAAATCATCAAATAGCTTCTCCCGTTCTAGGTAAAGTGAGAGGCAGTATCAGACTTGTACTGACTAAAACTCACCAGTGTTCTTTTAGTTGCTTTTTGCGTTCCGGAATCACCGTGACTGTTTCATTCATCCCTATAGCCCATCTTGTAACACTTTATTCTTTATTCAATTTGGTGGGCAAGTGCGAGTCGGACTCGCGCACTGAGGGTTCCGTACAAACTTACCCATAAAAACAGTTCGATTCGCGAATTGAGTTACGAAGATTTAACCAAATCGCAAAAAAAGATTTTTGCAAATTTGCAAATTTACAGTTTTCAGATTTATTTCCTATATTTGTGCTATGAGATCTTGCTTCATGTCGAATTTCAGGATTCTAGGTCAACGGGAAGTACCCAGTAGTAAGTAAGAATTATGATTCCGTTGGGAGTATCGTATCTTTTTTTTCGTTAACTTAGAAGTTTGATTTTTTTCACAGCTTCAAGGGACCGTCGACCTGAGTATATGCTTTTAATTTTAGCTCGATACTCAATACTCAATACTTTATTGCATTCCATATTATATACATAGGTGGTATAAAATATAGTCAAGATCAATATGGACCCTGTCGGGCACAGCAAAGTTAGGAGAGAGGATGGCGGCAAAGTAACAATTCATGGAATTAATTACTGTAGGTAGATCTAATAGATGTATATTATTATGTATGTCTATAAGTATTGGTAGATTGTGTCCGATTATTTAATTTTTGTTTGTGTCATCTTTATTATTAAATTATGTATGTATATATTTAAATTGTATTGTATATGCATATTATTATTATTATGTCTATTGTATTAGTAATTGTAAATTATGTCAAATATTTTATTTATTTTTATCATCATTATTAGTAAATTGTTATTATTCAAATTAATTAATTTATGTATATTATTATTATGTTTGTATAAGTAGGTTAGGTAAATTTTGTCAGGTATTTTTATTGTCTTCATTATTAAATTATATATTCATTTAAGAATATACATAATTATATTTATTATTATTATGTCCGTGTGTAAGAATTGATAAATTATGTCAAGTACTTTTATTTATTTTTCATAGTCATTATTATTAAATTATTTTATTATTTATCTGGGAATTTATATTTCATTAAATTTTCTATTTTTCATACTATATTATATTATTTATATTTAATAAATGTCATTACATCACATCATAAATTAATGTCACCTCCATGCGTTGCCGAGATAAAGGGTCTTGACAGACAGACAGACAGACGGACAGACAACAAAGTGATCCTATAAGAGTTCCTTTTCTTTTGAGGTACGGAATCTAAAAAGCATTTTTTTTTTTGAAGTGGTAAATCATCCAATGATTTCCCACTTAGAGCGAGAAGGCGTTTCAGACTTTTACTGACAACACTCATCTGTATTCATAAGTTGCCCTCAGCATTCCAGGACGACGATATCCTTTTCAGAAAATCCTGTGGCCTACTCTGCCCTACCGCTACACTACCTAAAAATCTCAAGCAAACCCTTTTTTACACCAATTGTGGCTTTCATGTAATTTTTTCATGTATCTATATATATATATATATAAAAGGAGAAACTGACTGAATGACATATCAACACACAGCCGAAACTACCAGAACTAGGAGCGTGAAATCTTGCACAATGTTTCCTTTTATGACGTAGTATGAGGCGAGCATTAAGAGAGGATTTCCCAAAATTCACCGGGTTCTAAAGGAACGAAACGGGGGTTCAAAGTTTGTATGGAGAAACCTACTTTTACGCGGGCGAAGCCGCTGGCAGAAGCTAGTCTTGCAATAAACTAAAGGTAGGTAGACGTATCAAGAGACATCCATCACGACACAAGCTTGCAAGGCCGACAAAATTAAAGGGTCTCGCAAAACTCAAGTGATTTTGGGACACAAAGGAGGTTTTTAATGTTTAAGAAAAAATATTCCGCAGACGCTTGTCTGCGAGTTGAAAGGATTTTTTTTTTCGTTGAAATATTTAATTCGTTCACGAGTGCCAGAATTGTGTGGTCTAGAATTTTTAAAAATGTTAGCTCCCGGAGGTGTCGTTAGAAATTTTTTCCCGTTTTTTTGTTTATGTTGGATTTATTCTATCTTTATACATAGTGTACGTCCACACAGTGGACGTCTATCGGCTGAAATGTTGAAGAATACAAAGTTGGACAGCATTGCCGTGGCCGAATACTGGGTCAAGCCAAAAATTCAACTAGTTTCGCCATCGACACACTAAGAAAAAGAACAAACAAAATTGTCGCATAGTACAAAAATATAGCCTAACTAGCTTCAGCCAGCGGCTTTGCCCGTGTGAAAATAGGTTTTTCTATACCAACTTTGGAATCCCGTTTCATCCCCTTAGGGGGTCAATTTTGGAAATTCCTCTCTTAGTGCTCGCCTACGTCATAAAAGGAAGCCTTGTGCAGAATTTCACGCTCCTAGTGCCAGTAGTTTCGGCTGTGCGTTGATATTTGTCAGTCAGTCAGTTTCTCCTTTTATATATATAGATATATACCAATATCAAAAAGCATAGAGAAAAATTTTGTATTCTTATTTGTAATGAATGAGGAGTGGAATTCCTTGCCAGAATCTGTGTTTCCTGATGGCTACAACCCGAGAATCTTTAAGTCGAGAGCGAATAGGTTATTTCTAGGTAAGTGCGCTCCATCGTCGACCGCATCGTCGCTTTCCATCAGGTGAGATAGTGGTCAAGGAGGAACCTATCAAGAATAAGAAAAAAAGAATAAACCCAAAAATTAGTGGACTGATTTTTAAATTCTTTCATTGGCAAAATGCTACTTTATGGGAGTTTTTAATATCGTGCAGATTTTACCACGCATGTGGGTTTGTCTCGCATGTGAGAAAATTTTAAAGTGCAAGTAAACGCGGCCAGCGTGCGTATTCCACGCAATATAATAAATACTTGTATGAAATCGACATTTGCGGTGGTCAGGTCGGCGGAGTAAACTCGCATGTGTGATCAAAACCGCACGATATTAAAAACACCCTATCACTGAGCATAAACTTACACTTTAACGTGTGCTTCAGGTAGAAGGTAGGAAATAATAAGATACTACACAAACTAATTATCGATTACTAGTACGGATCTCATTCGTAATATTACTAGCGCTAGGTTCTGAAATCAACCTAGCCTGAAAGATAGACATCCAAATTGCCCCAACTAGTTGAAAGGCCCTTTCATTTAACTTAACTAATTATACCCATTTTTTTTTTAACTAGGTTCAGAAGACACCCATAGTACTTATATTAATAACAAGATGTGTATAGTCAAATTTCTTTTTTTTAATATTTTTTTATTTCTAAAATTTACAATTAACTTTACAGGCTAGACCTAATGTGATATTGTAGTTTCCTTATTTTATAATTTAAATACTACCATACCGTAGCTAATTCTATATGTAGCTATTCTATGATATAATCTTGTCATCAATCGGGCACCAGTCTAGATTACTGGTTACAAAGAAACTTATTATACAAAAAACTTTATCTACATATTTCCACTTTTCCAGACCTTACAATTAAACTCGGCTAAAAAGAAAAATGTCACAGTAAAAATAAATGCTCTGTAATCCCAAGAGAATCCGGGACACTTAGCTAACAATCGCGAGACACAGCTGAAGCGTTAAATACTGCTTAATTATCTGGAAACTTCCAAAGGACAGTTTTTTATCCCTGTTTGAATATTTTTTGCTTCATTTTTAAAGCTGTTCGCAAGCTTTTGATAAACATGAATGAAAGATTGTCTCGGTGACAAATATCGCTGAATATTGAGTATTGGTTTCATCTTTCGTTATGAGATGATGGATTAAGTTTCAAGTATCAGTATTTGCATAATTTTGGGTATGTAGGTACGCTATATTGAAAAATGAGTCTACATTTTCAGATTTTTTGTAGCGGGGCTCAGCGAGAAGATTTCCTTTTTTCCCTGTTTCCTGCTAAGCACAGCAATTTGTAAAGAAGGAACATAGGAGTGGGTTTTAGTCAGTTAAATTCTGACACGCCCTCTTGCTCCGCTCTAGAGCGATAGAGGTCATTGCATGACTTCCAACCTAAAAAATACCCGCACGGTTTTATTAATTTAGCCTGAGCTCCTCCAAGTTATAGAGGCATGTACGGACGATTAACGCGGTTTGTTCAACGGCCGCATCATCTCGCTCACAGGGGATAGGGGATATGTCAGAGGGTCATGGCCATCCGGATGGTGCGGGGATACCGCACGGTTTCCCTTGAAACGGTGAGCCTCCTTGCTGGCTAGCCACCATGAGATCTGGAGGCAACAGTCCTTGCACACATGCACGATTTGCGCGTGTAGATGCAACGCCGATGCCACGCCAAGTCGCGGCATGGCGGACAGAATTCTGGCGGGATCTCATGGAGGAATGGCGACAGCGACTGTTGCAACCCAGTGCTGGGCACACCATAATTATGGCGGTAAGGGAACGGACCTCACGTCCAAACTGCCGGGATCCCGATCCCGATTACCAGCCACCATAGGTGTAGGCTTGCAGAGCAACGAGTAGCACGCCATCCGGTCGTCCGATAATCGTTCGGACCAAGTCGTCAACGGCGCGTAGTGTTCCACGCGCGCCTCAAGGAGATGTCAGCAAATCGTAGGGGCCCAGCAGGGTCGAAGCCTACTGGGACCATAGATTAAGTGAAAGTGAACCCCGGGGCCCTGGAACAAAGGCAAAGAAGGAAGAAAAGTGTGTTTTGGTTAGTAAAAGTCTTCGTCGTCGCTTCGCCCAAGAGCGAGTGAAGTCATTGGACAATTTTCCACTATAAAAAAGGGGATACTAAGAGGGTAACTATAGGGGATAGTCTTACATTCTTTTGACGCTGTCATACAAGTTCTATAGATTTTTTTTCAAGTGTTGAGGATGTCCGTTGCCTTACACGTGCGGACGTCTCCTTTGCTTAATATATACCGGAATAATCAAAAAAATCTTATCTATAATTTTTGGGCATCTCAATAGGTCCTCTAAGCCTAGATTGTTGGTACACTCGACCAAATAATCCGTGGAAACCTTCGACCATGAGCCGATTTATCGTAATACAAAGTTTCAACGTTCGACACCAGTTAATACTGGTTTTCTTACCACTGACATGCGGCTTATTGTACAACACTTTGGCTGGTACCAGTAATCATCTGGAGTTACGAGAATATATTGAACGTCACTCAAACTCTTGTGTGATTGACGTATTATAACGTATTGTCACGCTAGTAGACCTTGGGGAAAAGGTGGTATTGTAAGGCCTTGACATTTCTTGTTATACGTTGAGTAAAATTACCAGCTGAGGCAAAATATAATCTAATGTTTTGAAGATTTAAAGTCGTTTGTTATCCGACTGGGGTGGTCGGACCAGTAAAATAAAATAATTTTTGGTATAATCATGTGTAGAGAAGGGTTGAAACGCATGTTATGAATATGAGGTCAAGGAAAAGATGAATGGATTGTGTGAGGAGTGATACAAAAGAGAAAGAAGTCAGTGATAGCGTGACGGCTGATAGGATAGAATAGAAGAACAAAATGTATTGCACCGAACTTCTTTTTTTTTTTGTAAGGTGGGAAATCATCCAATGATATCTCTCGCTCTATGGTGGAGCTTCAGCGAGAGTTAGGTTTAAACTAAAACCACACCTGTGTCCTTCAACTGCTTTTTGCGTTCTAGGACAACGACTTTCCTTTGCAGAGAATCCCCATGGCCCTAGCAGCCCCTGTGGGCTCTTACGGCTTGTTAACATCTCTTTGAGAAGCGTGTGCAACACTGCGCGTGCTGCCGTCTCGTTTGCTGGCATTACTGCTTCGCAGAAGGAGGCGTCCACCTGCCATTGAATCCCCTTGCTCCAGATCATGGTTTGAACCAGAGCTCGGCGTGAGAAATCGTCGCCACTGATCGCCTCCACGAGGACTCGGCGGTGTTCCACCCACACCTGGGGCACACCTCCACTTTATACCCGATTTCCAAAACGATGACGATTATGTACGTATATAATTATGAATATTTTTGCCATGCCCTTTAGCCTAAGTGTCAGTATGGATTTTAACAAATAGGGTATCAATAGATTGGTATCTAGTATAGTAGATCCAGTAAATGTTTATGCAGTTGGTGACGTGAAATCTGTAATTGAACGAAAATGATAAATGCCACCGACTGTATAAACATACTGCTTAAGGCTGACAAATGTTACAAAAGCAACTTTACAATTAATTATTGGATTTTACTTTACAGCTACGGAAATACTTACGACAGGTTATAATAGGTAAATAAATAAATAAATTAATTTTCTATTGACAGGCTGCCTCATTCTTCTTGATTAGAAATGCAGGGATGCACCACCGTTGTTGAGAGGATCTTCGCATCTTTCACCTTTGTAATCCTCTGTGCATTAACAGTATGGTTCTTCTTCTTCATCCTAGGGACAGGTACTGTTTTTCAAACAATAGCTATTACACACATTCACTTCGCATCGTGCCCCAGTAAAGCCAGCGCTACATCTGTAATACAAAATTATGAATATGAGAAAACAGAATATAAAGCTCAAAATATGATCTTTTTGTCTCACTCAAAGGTTTAATATTAGAAAGAAAGAAAAACTTTTATTTGCGACTCGCACAGGACAAACAACAATAAAATAAAAAGTAACCATTTAATCTATAGATACTTAACTCAAAAAAAAAAAACATTATTAAAAGATTAAAAATAAAAGACCGAGGCCAAAAAGGCGCCTTTCTCAGCATTTATGCTGCGTTATTTAACAAAAAAGTTTGATAACGCAGCGCTGTATTCTGATAGGGCGTATAATGTATAATAATAAATAAATAAATACCACGAACACATTCACGGAAAACAAAGACGGATAAGGTATTATTAGATAATAAAATATACTAAACACAATATAACAATTATAACAACCTTCCTCCTCTCTAGTTGAGGGATAGATTTGTTGGGAGAAAACTCAGTGTCGAGTAAAACTGGCCTTTGCAAATGAATTGTCAAATCACTGTGTACTATGTCAAGTTTTTAACCGACTTCAAAAAGAAGGAGGTTATATATGTCGTGGCCATATTTTAGAAATTGATCACTTCATGATATAACCAAGTAAAACTGACCAGATCGTTTTAAACATTAAGTTTGATGAAATGTCAATCCTCGTATGGCTTACTTTGATTAGACCTTTTATTATCATAGAAATCCACGTCAATGATATGGTTAAACGAGGATTAAAGTATCATCAAACGTTAACGTTTAAACGATCTGGTCAGTTTTAGTTGGCCATAATTATCATGAAGTAATCAATTCTAAGATTTGACCATGACATATACAATAAAGAATTAAAAAATACTGAAAAAGGTGAATTATCATTTTTGAGCTAACAGTTGTATCAGAGAGTGGTCGATGATTCGTTTTAATGTAACACAGAACAGTTAGGTAGGTACAAAGTTAAGATAGGAACTGTTTGATGAGCCGGCCGTCCGTGCAGCCGCAGCGCCACCACCGAAACCGGGCGCGCGAATCTCGTGACAGGACGGCAACCTTAGCGTGACCACCGAGCCCTACGCTGGGCAGTCACGCTCTAATTCTATGAAAAGTGAAGTACATACATGAGATTGACTTCTGTACCTATATCTTTTGTGACTCAGAACAGAAGGCGTTAGTTGATGATTTCAACAAAAAAAAAAAAAAAAAAGTCTAAATAGTGAAGAAGAAGATAATTTTATACCTGCATTCAGGAAGGCCCTCTTCAGTGAAACTGCAGTTCCCTTGGAAACAATAGTTGTTGCAGAGAGATACCTCGCACCTCACTCCGGTGTATCCAGGTGTGCATTTGCAGAGAGATTGCCCTCTAACTTTGGTGCCATGAACACAAAACGAACTATCATATTCTTTAGCAATTTTGCATAAGTTTGTATTCTCAGAGTTATGAGTTATTTGATTGCAATCTGAAAGTCCCTGAAATTGGTCATTCATTTTGTAGTTGGCGGCTATGCCGACAATGCTTTGCGTATGAATTGGAAAGAGCTTCTTGGAACTATACCCTAACTTTTCAAAGCTACCAACGAATCTTGGAAGACAAGGTAAACACCAGTCCATCATGGAGAAAACGAAGTTTTTAGAAACAGTTAATGTGTTTGGGTGGTCAAACAATAAAGTATCACCAACTTGAAACGTAAACGCAACCAATAATTGCGAATTTCTACCATTCAAATCAGCATTATAAAATAAGACTCTTAAATTAGTCTCAGGCATAAACCAGAACAATTTCTGTGTTTTTTGGTCAATGGCTAAACTGTGTAGGTCGAAATCGTATGTAGTACTAAAAACAACTTCTCTTTCTAAGCCATTAAATCGAGCTCTCTCTATACTTGACCTTCTAAGATTAGTGTTGATCCAGTAAATATATCTGCAAATTTAAAACCAATAGTTTGTAGTTAGCTCGCTTATCATGAAAAAATAATAGATTTTGTAATTTGAAATTATTTATTATTAGACATAATAATTTAGGGAGCTACCCTTTGCTTGCCAAAGGGTAGCTCGCCGTCTGACCGTCCGGTAACCGTCTGGACCGAGTTCAAGTTGTCGACGGCGCATAGTGTTCCACGCGCGCCTCAAAGAGATGTCACCAAAACCGTAGGGGCCCAACCGAGTCGAAGCCTACTGGGGCCATGGGTGATGCGAAAGAGAACCCCGGGACCCTGGAATGAAGACAAAGTACGAACAGGAGTGGGTTTTTGGTCTGTAAAAGTCTGACACTATCTGACGCTCCACCCAAGAGTGTGGGATGTCATTGGATGACTTTCCCACAGAAAAAAAACCCCTATATCATTATTAGACTATATTTATTGTTTACGTACCCTCTGCAGCTATCAACAGCTATATCAGTGGGGATCGCATAATCCAACTTAAAAAAAATATTTCCGGAATCATTGTTCTTGAAACCATATTTAAATGAAAACCAATTAATGCTTCTTTCCTTAGTATCTGTGAAGAACAGTATTTCAGTAACAGGGTCGAAGGTCAGACTCCGGATGTTTCCTCCGATTCTTACTAAATAGCATTTAAATTCCTCGTAAATCATATTGTAACCACATATGATGTCTTTGTCACTCTGTTTATCGACGTACAGGAGCATGTTGTGAACTTCATCATAAGCCAATGCAGTGAGATTCTGGGATAAAAAATAAACGTGGTCTGTATTGGTTCCGTTATCAGTGTAAAATTCTATTCGATCTCCTATTGATACGGCGATGTCTGAAACAAAGTCATTGTTTAGCCAGCAAGCTGATAGTGGATGTTCACAATATTATTGATCAGAAATAAAGATATCCGCAGGATAACCAAGGTTATCGACATAGCTCGAAGAATCGCCAAACTTAAGTGGCAATGGTCAGGGCACATTGCACGCAGAACAGATGGCCGATATGGACGAAAGGCCCTGGAGTGGTGAATCAAGACTGGTATTATTATTGGTGTTTGTTACTGCAACAACTGTCAAATCTACAAACATCAGCCGGTATCATCGGCTTAACATAACGTGTTCCGGAACACGAACTGGTTTTATATGTGGTCCTGACTCATCATCTGAAGACTTTCATGAAGGCAGAATTTTGGCCGATGGGTGTCCTGTATTAGCGCTCTCGTGGAAGACTAAATGACACCACGAATCAGCACAATACGTCGCCGACGCCACATAATTTTAATAATTAATAAGTAGATAAGTCATAATGTTATTCATAATTATGTATCAGTTTAGTATTTTTGAGATTATTTTATGTATAGCGTCTATGGGCCTTTGTAGCCTGGAATAAAGAATTGTTATTTTATTATTTAGGTATTATAGTCCAGTGTCTGGGGCGTTAAAATCAGAACCTAAAACTTTTTTTTTACCGTGGATGAAATTTAAAAAGAAAATATGTATTGTATAGCTAATAATATGTAGAAAAAACAGTTTAACTATTAAAAACTTCTGACCTTAATTTTGAAAAATAAAAATGAGTATTACAATAGTTCAACTAGTTTCTCAGGGCCTAATAGCTCGAATTGGAAAATTATTTCAATGTTGGATAGCTCATTTAACGAAACAGGCTATACTCTACGACTAATACGAGCCCCAGGTACTGAACTATTACTATTATCGTATAGTTACCCCAGGAGTACGCCAGCTGCACGACCACTGATATCACCAGGACAATCTGCGCTCTACACATTTTACTTTAGAATATAATATAATTTAAATAAAAGTACGTTTTCCAGTCGTCTGTCAGACACTGTGTTCTTTTATAGCATTTATATAAGTCTTGCAGTTTTATTGATGACAAGAGACTCTTTAATTGAGGTCACATTAAAAGGTTATCATCTCTCAGATAACTTCACTACATGTAGTGGTTGGTACCTATTTAAAACAAAGTCGCTTCCCGTTGTCTGTCCCTATGCATGCTTAGATCTTTAAAAATACGCAACGGATTTTGATGTGGTTTTTTAATAGATGGAGTGATTCAAGAGGAAGATATAATATATGTATAATACATGCATAACATAGTAGGGAAAAACTGATCATTTTAGAGGTTTCTAATATGGTGTAAATAAGCACATTTTTTACGCTTACATTGCAAACGGTGGCTGAACCCTACGAGATAGATCAAAATAATGTAGTATAGTATTGTACACCTTAAAAAGGTCTATAAAAAAGTCCGCGATGGTATATTTCCATCTCTTAGGGATAACCTACAAAACCATTTTTTATTCTTTACTTTTTATGAGAAATAGTGGCATATTTACGAAGCGATTTAGTCAAAATCAAAGTCAAAGTCAAAAAATTTTTATTTCACATAATGGGCATTTATAAAACGTCAGAAGCTAGTGCATGGTTCCAAATTGGTCGTTTCCTATGGAGAAGAACCGGCAAGAAACTCCATGGTTACTCTTTTAAAAAAATGATTGTTTACAATATGTTCATATTACAGTATTAATAGACATTATGTAAGAACAGTGTAGACCAGTCGATATTGTACCCAAAAGCACAATAAAAATAATCATATTAAAAAAAAAGTGAGTCGTAATAGGAAGTAACCTAAGAATTCGCGAAGTCCACGGTGTTCTCACATTCACATTAAAAAAAAAGAAGCTATATAAAAAAAAACAAGAACAATAAGTAATTACAATTATCAATAAATGACATGTCAACAAAAAGAAAATTACTAACGAATTTATGGTGGTTGGCGTCTACTAATATAAAAAATATTGAAAAAGCAATGTGTAGGAAGAAAAGAAAAAATGTATATATTCCAACAAATGTGGAGCGGTTAATAGATAGATGTACACAATATTATGAGTTACCAGGGGGCCACATGTGCAGAAGCAGTCATTGCCAAACAAGCGTGTCTTCGACATAGTCTTTAACCTTGTAATACGCTTTTTTAGTTAGGACACGCTTAATATGGGTTTTGAACTTGCCCTCGCTAAGTTCAGTCACCGCCTTTGGTAGCTTGTTATAAAAGCGTATGCTGTTTACTAAAAATGACTTGCTGGTCTTAGCTAATCTCCATTTGTGTAATACAATTTCGTGTTTACTGCGTGTATTTATGTTATGAAAATCGCTTCTAATTTTGAAAAGTCCTAGGTTTTTACGAACGTACAAAATACTTTCCAAGATATAAAGAGAAGGCAGAGTAAGTATATCGATTTCTTTGAATTTATTTCTGAGGGACTCGCGAGGACCCATTTTATAAATAGCCCGGATTGCTCTCTTTTGCAATATGAAAATTGAGTCCACATCAGCTGCAGATCCCCACAGTAAAATGCCATAAGACATAATACTGTGGAAATAAGCATAGTAAACTAACCTAGCGGTGGCTACATCTGTCAATTGCCTTATTTTTCGTACTGCATATGCGGCTGAGCTTAATCTACCTGAAAGAGTTCTAATATGAGCGCCCCACTGCAGTTTAGAATCGATAGTTATACCTAAAAACACAGTTTCCGTAGTAACATCAAGTTTGTTGCCGTCTAGAATTAGATTGACGCCAACTTGAGGGACATTTGGTAATGAAAATTTCATACATTTAGTTTTATTCGCATTTAATAAGAGATTATTAGCTGCGAACCATTTCGAAAGAACAGTCAGACTTTCATTGACTTGCAAGACATCCCTATCTTTTCTATCCACTTTAAAAATAAGAGAAGTGTCATCAGCAAACAGAATTATATCGGATAAATTAGCCATCATATAAGGAAAGTCATTAATATAAACTAGAAAAAGAAAAGGGCCAAGAATTGAACCCTGGGGCACGCCCATCTTTATTAAAGACCCCGAAGACGTTTAGTCTTCAGTGTTTTTTATATTAAGACTTTTGAATGTTTTTATAATTGTATCAACAGAGATACGCTTAAATTCAAAGGTTGGTATATCCTTAGTGAAATGTTCTTTCAAAAAAGATTCAGCTAACAAAGACGAGGAAGGGAGAGATTTCGTAACTTCTATTGGGATGTTGGTGAAAAAGTTTTCTAACGTCTCAGCCACTTCTGACCTATCTGAGATAATTTTATTATCAATTTTTAGCGACAATTCATTCCGATCTCGTTGGTTTGTCTTTCCAGTTTCCCTGCTTATCACCTTCCAGACAGCTTTTATTTTATTATTAGAACTTTCAATTAACTTACTTATTGATTTAGATTTAGCTTGAGCGCAGACTCTTTTGAATAACTTTGAATACATTCTAACGTGGTTATGCAAGTTAAGATCAGATGACAAGGATTTCTCATGATATAGCTGATATAAAGTATCTCTGCTTTTTCTTATTCCAGCAGTAGCCCATTCATTAAATTTGGATTTATTATTGATTTTAACTTTTTTAACTGGGCACGCCTTATTAAATTTAAGCAATACAGCAATAATCCTTATCCAATTAAGTACCTTAAATACATTGTACGTTTAATATAAATCAATTTGGCCCTTTACAGCATGTAGTTTTGTTTTTTATTTTCGAAGATATTACAGATATAAAATGCAGAGACCGGCCGGGAGGGCCGGCGGCGCGTGCCTATAATAGTAGTTCAAATTTTCAATGTTGCAGGCTTACTGAAAAAGAAAGATTTGTATTTTTGTTTGTAACGAATGAACACAAAAACTATTGAACCGAAATTAAAAATTTTTTCAGAACAGAAAGGTATTTCGTCACTGAGCGACATAGGCTATATTTAACATTCCATTACGAAGATATCATGATTTTAAAGATGTACTATCTACTAGAAATTAACTAAAACCGTTAGATGATGTTTAACTGGTAATTAAATAATTAATCCTTAAAAAATATAACAGGTTTGTCGGAATAACAACTAAATAGGAAACTAGGAACAAACACAAGTTAGTGGTTCTTGCAACCAGGCTCAACAAAATAGGAGGTTCATTTAGATGCTTCTGTATACACTTTTATAATAAGCTTCCCAGTCCTATTCTCCTACTTAGCTTTAATAAATTCAAATCATTTGTTAGGCGAAAACTTTGTCAGAAAGCTTTATATACTGTAAAAAAAATATCTTGAGGACAAAACGGCTTAGGATTGACCTGCTCCAGTACTCACTATAATTGTTGTCATTTCTTTTTTTTGTTACTTCTAAATTAAGTAACTTTTATTTTATTATTATTATTTTTTATTTTTTTAATTGACGATTATTGTTATTTACAATTATGACTTTGTTTATTTTTTATATTTAGAATTTGACATTGACAATTACTTTTACAATTTGTAATATTATAATTTTTTGTAAATTTTATTATTGTGAATGTGGGGACTATGTGAATTACTCTTTTTTTCTCTGTAATTATAACATAAAGTCTGACAGTTATGAGTACTTTTTGCGGCCTACCGAAATGTCCTTTATTTGGTATTGTTCGTCAAGTCGTTGCGCTCCTTAGTAGTCCTGAGTTGAGCTACACGACTACTGACAAATGCTTGCACTGACAGGACAGGTCTGCTCAGAACTGTGTGGTTCTTTCTTTAAAAGACCATCTCCGGCTACAGATCATTACATGTTTGCTGTATGGACTTTCAAAGAGACTTTGACCCCTGAGTTTGTTTCGGTGTTTATTCTCAGGGTAGTCAGCTAGAAAACACCGGCTTCATCTAGTTTAAATTGACAAAAAAAAAAACTGACGTTTAAAAGTGTTTTTAAAAAACCTATTTACAAAATAAATATCATTTATCATTTAAATACATGTGGTTTTTGCTTTACTACTACTATTATTTAATATTATTTTTACTACTGCATATTATTTAGACGAACGGTTAAAGACATAATGCAAAACTTGCAAACGCACGCACGGGAATTTAGTGGCGAATGGTCAGTTCGTTTACAAGCCGAACAAAATGCAACCGTCGGAATGAACGACAGTCGAGCGGCATCAAAATATTAATATTACTGAAGAACCGATTCCTAAATTAAACGGCCAAGAGGTGTATTTAGTATTAGATGAATTTCGTGTTCTCTATTTATGTCATGGCTTTTAATTGGTGAGTCTCAATAAAAATTCTCCAACCAAACCAAAGTCATGGTAAATAACCATGTAGCACCCACTCCGATCAAAATCGGAGACTCTGCACTCGAAGTTGTAGACGATTACGATTACCTGGGACAGAAAATCCAGTTGGGTAGGTCTAACTTTGAGAAAGAGTTCAAGCGTCAAATCCGACTCGGCTGGGCAGCGTTCGGAAAGCTGCGCGGTATGTTCTTGTCCAACACAGTGTCCCAAGATGAAAGTCTATGACCAGTGCGTGTTGCCAGTGACGACTTATGGCTCTGAAACATGGTCGCTTACAATAGGCCTCATCAGAAGGCTTACAGTCACCCAAAGGGCAATGGAATGAGCTATGCTCGGAGTTACCTTGCGTGATCGCATAAAGAATGAAGATATCCGCAGGAGAACCAAGGTCGTCGACATAGCCCGAAGAATCGCCAAACTAAAGTGGCAGTAGGCAGGGCACATTGCTCGTAGAACGGATGGTCGATGGGGCCGAAAGATTCTAAAGTGGCGACCGCGCACCGGAAGACGCAGCGTTGGAAGGCCTCCCACAAGGTGGACCGACGACCTGGTGCGGTGGATGCGAGAAGCACAGGATCGGTCGTTGTGGCGACGCTTGGGGGAGGCCTATGTCCAACAGAGGACGTCTTTCGGCTGAAATGATGATGATGATGATGATGAATAAAAGTACTAAAAGTCATGTTTCCTCTTCAGCACTAAAATAAAATTCTTTTTAATGGTCATGAATGATTATAGTGTAACCGATACGTGGATGTTCATTGAAGATTATAGTGACTGGACGAGCGAGCGAAAATGGTATCGCAAGTAAATTTCGCTTGGGCACGCCGTAATCATGGCGGTAAGTCCCCTGTTTGAGAAGTGGCTGGAGAAATATCACGGCATCCTTACCTTCCATATGACACAGGTCCTCACTGGACACGGTAAGTTCCTGTGTAGCGAGATCTATGGCGACATATAAGAACTAATCCTGCATCGCGCAATCAAAGTTCTCCGCGCGTTTAGAACATATAGAACAGCCCGAAATCATCTCTCGGGCAGTAGTAGCCTACCAGACATAACACCCGTCTGGTCGGAGGATCCTCCCTTTTCAAAGGAGGTTTGCGGGACTTTACTCTCTGTTCCACATACCTCCAAACCTGCACCAGATCCAGGTGGAAGAAAAGCCGGGGTGTCACCTTTATGTGGACCACCCGGAGGACACGGTGGAGTATAGACTGGAGGTGTACCTCGCTTGAGCGGAGCACCACCGTGTCTTCGTGGGGGCGATGGATGATGGCGACCTCTCACACCTGGTCCGGAGCGGGGAGAAATGAGCTTTGATAGTCTCCTACTGCTAAACAGTAATGTTAGCGAAGAAGGTGGCCGCCCGCGTGAGGGAACAGACGTCCTCACACCCCAGCCGCTGGGACCCCGACCTCAACTTCCAGCCACCGTAAGCGTGGGCTTGCAGACAACTAGGAATGGGTAGCTCACCGTCCGGCCGACCGGTAACCATTTGGAACGAGCCCGAGTCATCGACGGCGCGTAGTGTTCCAAGCGCGGCTTAAAGATTTATGTCAGCAAAACTGTAGGGGCCCAGCAGGGCCGAAGCCTACTGGGGCTATGGGTTGACTTCCGAAAGGGAAATTCGTTGTCATGGAATGCAAGGGCAAAGAAGGATCATAGCTGTGGGTTTAGTAATTAAAAGTCTGACATGGCCTCGCTACACCCTAAAGCGGGAAAAGTCATTGTATGATTGGATGATTGACCTTAAAAAATAAGGAAATTTTGCTACAAATAGAGGTAGCGATATTCGCTTAGGTTTGAACAAGCCTGTCTTCATGAGCATATGATATGTTCTATGTTCATCATCATCATCTTTTTTCTTTTTTTTCCCATTTTTTTATGATATGTTCTATATTATGAATAAAAATTAATTGCCGGATGCATGTGTACATAAACGCATCAATTTGGAACGGCTGAAATTATTTATTTGTTGTGTTCGTATTTGTCAGAAAAAGGTTTATTTGAAAAAAATAATTGTCAAGAAAACAAAAAAAAATATTGCACCCGAGCAAAGCCGGGGCGGGCAGCTAGTCATAATATAAAATAAACTCGTTTCCTGCTGTCTGTTCACATGTACATACGCTTAGATCTTTAAACCTTCGCAACGGATTTTGATGCGGTTTTTATCAACATTGCACCCGTGCGAACCCGGGGCAGGCCGCTAGTACTAAATATACTACAGAAGGTCCATAAAGAGAGCAGAGGTGGCTAAGTCGTAATGGCCCCGGCTTACGAGTTGTAGGTCGCGGGTTCGAACCCAGTCTGGCGCATTACTTTGTGTAATTTATTTCATCACCACTGCTCTCAAAACGATGAAGGAAAACATCGTGTGGAAACCGGCATGTCTTAGAACTAGAAATGGCACTGGGCCCGCGTGGTGGATTACGGCCCATTCCCTTTAATGTTCCCACTGTTGGGACTCAGGCCTCCTCTCTCTAGGAGAGGGAATGGGCCGTAGTCCATCACGCGGGCCCAATGCGGATTGGTGAATGTCACATGTCTTCGAATTTTTGGTTCTAGGACATGGCGGTTTCCTCACGATGTTTTTTTTCCTTCACCGTTTTGAGAGCAGTAGTGATGAAATAAATTACACAAAGTAATGCGCCTGGCTGGGTTTGAACCCGCGACCTACAATTCGTGAGTCGGGGCCGTTACCACTCGGCCCCCACTGGTCTAATCTCTAATCTAATCTGCTCTAATAGTTAAGAGTATGGTGATAACACGTTGATCATAAGGAAAACCGCAAATAATTTTAAGTTTATCTGAGTAAGGTAGCTTTATCAGTTTCAAAGAAGATAAGTAATAGTTTGTTCTTATTATGAAAACAATAGGAAAATTAAAAACCCCGATTGCAGTTATCACAGAGGACACTAACTAGGTTAAACATCATTTTCCTGCCCTTCTCTTGTGTTATTTTTGTTCGGCTGCAATATGCTTTTGCTATGTTTTTTTCTTCCATTCTGTTCTGTCACCCATCATGCTATCAATAACTCCCTTTTCTTTTATGTTACTCCTCACACAATCCATCCATCTTTTCTCTTTCTCTATCAATCCACATGAATACTTATCAACTCTTTTAGTAACGTGCACTTCATCCCTCTTCTTGACATGACCATACCAATTTTTTTCTTCAACTTTGCAGTCACAAGCACCGCTTTATAACTTCCTCTAATATGACATGTATATTCACTCATTTTTCACTTTATATATTCTCGTCACACCATACATCCATTTCAACATTCTCATCTTCGCTACATGCAATATTTTTTCACTCATCTTTTTACAACCGGCATTCTGGTCTTATGACGGCCTTTGAGGGGCATCCATGGGTCAAAAGTTGTTCTAGTGACCTGTCGCCATTTTATCCATCCTGAGTTGATCCGATCTATTATGTCTCGGTCTACTTCGCCATCCCCTTGGATAAGCGACACGAGGTACCGAAAGTTGGAGCAGATCGGTATAGGCATTCCAACGAGAGCTAAGGGCACAGGACTAGATAGACCTCCAAAATCGCAGAACAAGTATTCAGTTTTGGTTGTGCTCAATTTTAAGCCAACACTCCTACAATCTGCTCTAGACCTCTAGGCCACTCTCGGCAACTAGCACAATGTCATCGGCAAACAGCATACACCAGGGAGCCTGTTCTTGGATATCCAACTAGGTAAATCAGAAAAGTGTGTGTGCTTGAAAAGTGACTTGTTTGGAAACTTTAGCTTTTTTTTCCAGTTGAGTTTTTTGAAAATGTTTTTTTTTTTATATAAACGAATATCATAACACAACACATCAGCAACATCACACATCAGCAGAGCGATGAGGATGGCTTCACTAAGGTAGAGAAGAAGAAGAGGAAGAAACCTACTTGCCAGAACCAGTGCGCTGGCAGGACCCAACATGCTGCTGCGTCCAGCAGTACCTACGACGCAGCTGTACGTTTCGAGGCTACATCACACCACGAAGGCTGAGGAGATCGTGGAGTATGTACGCGTAAAGACAAACTGGACTTTGAGAGTCGTGCAGTTGGAGTCGCGCCATAATACTAATTTCAAGTCGTTTGTGGTGCGGGTGCCGACTCACCATATAGAAACCTTCCTCAAAGGAGAGTTTTGGCCGAAGGGTGTCGTGTATCGACGATTTTGTGGAAGAATACCGACCTCGCAGCGGAACACGACGCCGTCACTTCGTGTGCAATAGTATAGTTTAATAATTGTTATAGTTTCTTTTATAATTATGTATTAGTTTATTATTTTGTAAGATTATTTGTGTATTTTTTCTATGGGCCTTAGTTGCCTGATAATAAAAGATTATTATTATTATTATTATAACCCAATATCTTTAAATTTGGCATTGTAGCGACATCTATGGCGTCACATAAGAACTAATCCTGCATCGCGCAATCAAAGATCTCCGCGCGTTTAGAACATAATATAGAACAGCCCGAAACCATCTATCGGGCAGTTGCCCACCAGACATAAACATCCGTCTGGCCGGAGGATCCTCCCTTTTCAATGGAGGTTTGTGGGGCTTTACTCTCTGTTCCACATAACTCTAAAGCATAAAGCAAGGTCTTATAGCACAGGTGTAGTAATAAATCAGAAAACAGTAAATCTGTTGTTCCGTAACTAAGAAATTTTTTTTTTGCTATTCGGAAGAATCTTCGAGAGTCCGATTCAGGAATTGAACTATTTACATATGTAAGTTGTTCGGAATCCTCAGTGCACGAGTCCGACTTGCACAAGCCAAAATTTTTTTGTTGAATCTTGAAAATTGCAATGCTCCTGTGGTGTAGAAGTTTAAACTACTGGTTTAGTTTTCATAAGGATATTTCATAACGTAGCTGTTGTGTTGTTATGTTTTACATTTTCGTAACTTCATAATACATTTTTTTAGTAGGATATGATCATCATGATTTCTTCCAGTCTGGGTTGATCAGAGGGAGTATCATATCAGACTCTTACTGATCGTGTGTTCCTTGAGTTGCCTTTTACGTTTCAGGGCCACATCACTCTTTTGAACAATACATTTATATTTTCTAAGAGCCAAGCCGAGGCTTTCAACATTCAAAGTTTATTATTTTACTTACCGAGGATTTCTATCTTTCTAAAAAAAAAAACAGTGCGGAAGGGATACCCTACCAATGCATAAATGTCTGTATATTTCAACTTCATGTTTCACGTTTCCCGATATTAGCATCAAAATTGAGTTGGGTTAGTTGAGAGAGTTTGGGAATATCATCACAAAATCACTGCAAATCTACGTCATCCACAAAATCAACTGTACAGAAGTTAAACTCCATACAACGACTGACTGACGTGCGACCGGGCGCGGTGCTAAATGCCTACCTAATCTGAATTGTAAAAATATTACACGGCTACAAAATCATCTTCTCTTTCTCGGCGCGGGGCCTGTTTTGTGTTACTTTAAAACAAACCATCAAAATACAAGCAAATATCTAATTACCTCTCTGAAACAATTGGTAGCCTAAAAAACGTCAATTCACTGTTTAATGTTGAATTTAAATGTCACAAAAAATTCATTCTCATACGGATAGCACTCGAGCTCGCACTGAGCTGAATTGAGCCGAGATTCGTGTCCGTGAGCGGTGTCTACGTGTGCATTGCTCGAGCGCGCTTTGGATGTAGATTGACTTCTGTACCTATCTATTTTGTGGTATTACTAACAATATTTTCCCTTTAATAATTAATATAATCAGAACTACGTTGGCCGAGGCAGTTATCATCATTATCATTATCATTTCAGCCGATGGACGTTCACTCCTGGATATAAGCCTCCCCCAAGTGTCGCCACAATGAGCGGTTCTGTGCGTCTCACATCCATCGCATTCCCACAACTCTCACCAGGTAATCGGTCGACCTCTAGCCAAGTTCACAAACCGCAATCGTTAACGCTAGTCGAAAACGAATCTAATGTATGGGAATGACATCATCTCAACGTAAAGTCACGTCGTCAGAACAAACGAATAGAAAATTCGTAGCCAAGTTCACATCGTTCAGAATGATAGATTGAATTGTTATCGTTTCGACAATGTTTAACGCTACATCCTTTGTTAGACAAACGCTACATTGTCAAACGAGCGGCCGACTCAGGCGCGTCAACATGGCTACCAACTTATCGTTTCCTACAACTGCTGATACCGAGTTGTTAGTCTTTACCGATTGGAGAACGGAATTGGTCAAAAAACGGTTGTAACTTGGTAAGGGGGGCCAAATAAATAACTCTTTCGTATAATCTAATAGCCCTGGCAGTTATGGAAGCTACCTTCTGTACTTATCTTTTTTGTGGCAAACCCATCGAAGTTGGAACGTCAGTCTATTATTGAGGAGTCCAATTTCACGAACAATTGATCGCTGGTACCTCCGACGGCGTCTGACGGGGAGGAGGCTCGATGCTATTCGATTGATTAGCAGCTGCACACGTCAGGATTATATGTACTTTCGGCGGTAATAAAGATTGTGTTGCAACATAGATAGAAAGAAAGAAAAAGAGTTTAATTGCGTCAAACATGGCGCGTACCTTTAAAAATAAAAATAAATACTCTTTATATTGTGAAGATATGCGTCACAACCGCGTAAAACGGCCAGCGATCAGTAAAATGCTGGGGCTCTTGTAAAAGACAGAGCCACAGCACTGCCGTCATCGACGGTTAGACTGTGATCAGCTATGTACTCAAAATCACTAAATAAACAAACCAAAGAAATCCTGTCATATCCTGTTGGTTTACGTTAATTTTGTTCTCCTAGAGTCCACGGCTAATAGCAGCCGCAAGGGTCGTTCATTAAGTTTAAGCAACGTATAGGTTAGTTCTTAGAGGGGTAACCATCTGTTAGCCATATTATCTCGGAAAGCACTTTCAGGAGTTGATCTCAGCTTTCATTTCTTGATTTTTGACACCCGAGTGTCTTAAAATCTGAAACCAGTCATGTTACTAAATATCTGGGTTCTGAAGAGCAGGTAGCAACCACTGGGCATGCCGCCATCGCGGCGGTAACCACGGTCCCTCTGTAGCTACTCCTCAAAGTGAGGCCCTGTTTCAGGAGTGACTCAGTGAGTGTGTTTCAGGTGACTTCACTTTTTGGCTGACGCAGATCCGTACCGGAAACAGTTGTTTCGGGAATTTTCTCTATCAAATTTGGTGAAAAAAAAAAATGTCCGGGAGGTCTGGGTGGAGCACCCAAGCTCCACCAAATTAACAAAAAATGCAAAAAGTGGAAAATTTAGTAATTTTTTTGGGAAGTTATCCAATGACTTCTCGCGCTCTAGGGTGTGGAGGAGCGGGAGGACTTGTCAAAATTTTACTGACGAAAACACACTCTTATGTTCCTTCTTTGCTTTGCATTAAAAGACCCCGGGGTTCCCTTTCGGACAACCCATGGCCCCGATAGGCTTCAGCCCTGCTGGGCACATACGGTTTTGCTTAAATCTCTTTGAGGCGCGCGTGAAACACTACACGTACATCGACGACATAGTCCGGACGATTATCCGGGTGCGTGAAGAATCATTCCCTCATGCGTGCGGCCAACTCCTTCGATAGCGTTACTTCTTCGCAATCTGAGGCGACCGCCTGCCATTCCTCTTCGCTCCGGACTATGACCTATACAGGGGCCCGAAGCGAGAGGTCACGGTCACCGATCGCCCCCACGAGGACATGGCAGTCTCTGCTCAAGCTGAGCAACGTGGCGCTCTTGAGCATCCTCCTTAAGACAATATTTGATTAAGTAATTAACCTGTAAAAATTGAAAAACATTCAGATTTCTGTTTCTTCAAATTCTACGCATTTTCAAGTAGATATCTACTCAAAGCATTTGCATAATTTATTCAATTGATTTGACCTCCATTTATATTATAATTATTCAAAATTATTGTGAGTTTCCATCGTGATCTTTCATAAAATAATACATTGATTTAAACGTAAAATAATGTCAGCACAGTTGACGCAGTGGTTGAGCGATTAGCTGCTGCACGGTGTGCTGCGGGTTTGATTCCCGCACAGCACAAATATTTGTATGGTTTACAGATAGTTACAATAATTCATTTATATCTGAACATCTCTATATTCATTTATATCTTGAAATATTATAAACTTCAAAGCTTGGAGTCTAGACGTATCTTGCTTAGGGCCATGATGCTTCATGGTCTCTGCAACAACAGGTTCGATTGCACTGATATTACAAATAGTATAAGCTATATTGTACCTAGAACTGCAATGCGTCGGGGAGCGCGCGTGCCTATGCTGTTCCATACTGCAATGTGCAGAACACACGCCGGTGCACAGGCGCCTCTCCGGTGCATCGTAGATACGTATAACACACATTTTATCGATTTGGATATTTTCGCACTTTCACACTTAAAGTTCAAAAAAATGGCTATTGAATCTTTAAAATAGTTACTTTAGTCACCAAATATTGTTATACCTACGAGTACCTACTCTCTAATTTCTCACGCACGCTTTTAATAACATAATAGTTCGACACCATTATTTCGCGAACATTTGTGTGGGTTACACGTTCACTTAGTTTATATGTTAATTCTGGAATACCTTAATAATTGTAATGTGTAACTGTTATATGTTCCAATAAAGTAAAATAAAAATAAAAATCTTGTACACATACAAGATCTTACTAGGTATTAAAATGTTTCACATACACTACCTTGTGTAAATATTAAAAATTTTAAACAATGGCAAAATCAGCACAATTTTGCTATTTTTAACCGACTCAAAAATAGGAGTTTCTATGTTCGGCTGAACGTATTTCTTTTTATGTATGTTCACCGATTTCTCGGTCAGTTGTAGACAGATGCTGTTTTTTTTTTATTGAAAGGTTGTGCTTCTAAGTTGATCCCATAGAAATATTGTTATGATATGATCATGAACTTCAAAGATATGGAACAGAACTCCTCATAAGATCACTGCAGAGCTGTCGTAACAAGTAAAATTGCTTTGTTTATACATGTAGTCGATGTCTCACTGAAAGAAGAGGGGGAATATATTATCGAACTGATCTGATGATGAAGCCTTCACCGGAACTTTGTAATAAATTAATGTAATCTAATCATGTTTGGGATTATTAGAATTGTCATGAGATGCGCTCTGGCTATAAGGTATTTAAGTTTAGCTGAGGGGTACTTTTTAGTGGTAGTGCCATAACTAAAAACTGTAAAATAAAAAAACTTATTACAAAAAAAAAATACAACCAACTTCAATGTAAAAAAACACTGAAAAGTGCAAAATAACTTTAATTTTGGAAGTCGGTGTTAAATAACGAAGAGATATCACACAATAATACTTATCGCATAATGTCATTAAATTAAAAACGAAAAAAAAAATACATATCAATAATCATGTCAAGTTGTTTCGAGTCTAGGCGTCTTGTGTGTGATTTACCATGTTTGTGAACGCTTTTTAGAAAATCCCCGCGGAAAACCCACGGTACAGGAGTAATGCCTTATGTCAGGCAACGGTCTTAAAAGTATAAAAAGAAAAAAAATTGCTTCGTGATGATACCCATCTGACAGATGTCGACTACAGCGACCGTTTCTCTCGAGCCCATATATGCTCCTCTGTTATCCCTTGCGTGGCTTGCATATCCAAATTTGGGCTAAAATCCATGATGAGCGATGAGTGATGAGCGGATATGTCAGGACACTATTAATTACATTAGAAACGATATTATAAATCTAATGACGTATATTGTGACAGCTAAGGAGTGGAATTCCCTGCCGGAGTCTGTTTTGCCTGATAGCTACAACTTAGGAGTCTTTAAGTCAAGGTTGAATAGGTTACTTCTAGGCAAGCGTGCTCCATCGTCGACCACTTCATCGCCTACCATCAGGTGAGGTAGTGGTTAAACGCGAGCCTATCAATAATAAAACAAAAAAAAAATTGTGAAGTATAACGGAAGCGAAACCGCGGAGAAAAGCTTCTAAAAATCAAGTAATTACTTCAATCATCGTCCTTCATAAAAATACATTTTAAAGAACAAGAAATAAAAACCCATTTCCCATTAGAAACAAGAAGTTTAAAAAAAATACCCAAGTACTTCCAACACACAATAAAAATAATACAAATGGGATCATTCTTCATTACAAACTGCTCTAGATGGCTCGAGACGGGAAACGTCCAATAATTGTTAAGTGCCGTGTCAACGAGCTGCTCTGCGACAATTTGAGAACTTTCTAGAGATAAAACCTAAGTGTAAAGTCCTGATCTCGAGTTTTCGACAGCGTAGTTATTCCACGCACGCCTCAAAGAGATGTCAGCAAACCGTAGGGACCCAGTATGGCCGATGCTTGCTAGGGCCAGAAAAGGATACTCGTAGTCCTAGAATGCAAAAGACAATTAAAGGAACATATGTGTGGTTTTAGTCAGTCTGCCATGTCCTCCCGCCTTAGAGCGAGATAAGTCATTGGATGATTTTTCCAATCTAAAAAAGCTTATTTTAGACCGTGTCATACTCGTACTTTAAAGCGACTTAAAATTCGAAGAGCGAATTGAAGACGCCAAAGTGACACGTGTAAGTGAGTCTTTAAAATGAGTGGAACTAGGTTTAGAACGATAAAATCTAGCCGCTGCACAATTACGTCTAATGGCTGCTCAGCGCTTGCCTAATGCTCTGAGTGCAGTGGCGGGGCCACGTTTTATAGAGGCTACATAACTATAATAAGAATTGAATCCTTTAGTTTAGATTTTTTTAAGAGGCTCCTTTTTCATTCGCCTGTCGTCAACATCGAGCATGGATTCAAAGCTTCTTACTTCACCTAACGCAACGCGATGTTTGATGAAGAAGCAACGCGAAAAAAGATATAACGCCTGAAAACTTTGTTAGCATTCGGTAATTCCGTGATTTACTCGAATATTTCACAAAACTTGTTCTAGGAAAATACATGTTTTTTTTTAAACCCTTAAAAGTTTTTGAAAAAAAAAATGGTTGTTATTCCGAATCAATTTGCAAGGCTTCTATTGTTATATATTTTTTGACTTTTTAAATTTTTGAGTATATTATGAAGTGTCAAATTTCATGCAAAATAGCATATTTTTAGAGATCTTTACTGGATTAGTTTTACACAAATTTACTGATACTGTTTTCCATAGAAGCCTAGATAATATCCACAAGATACTGTGTTTCCAAAATATCTAATGAAAAATGTGTAAAAACGTCATAATCGCGTAAGAGCATGAAAAACAGTGAAAATGTATGTCGAGTTGCATGCCTTTAAGGTGGGAAATCATCCAATGACTCCTTTCGCTCTGGGTGGAGCGGGATGGCGTGTTAGACTTTTATTAACTAAAGCCAGACCCGTGCCCTTCATTTGCCCTTTGACCACGGGTTACCTTTTCACAAAATGCCTGCGGCCCTTACGTGCATCTGCCTTGCTGGGTATTGTGGTTTCTTGACATCTCTTTGAGGAGTGCGCTGTCGACGACTTGGGCTAGATCGGGACGATTACTGGATGGTCGAACGGTGAGCTACGTGTGTGGCCGTCTCCTCCATTTGCATTGGTGCTTTGCAAGAGGCGACCTCCTGAAATTCCTCCTCACTCCATAATTTAGATATTTCTAAGTAGTTATTTATTTATTTATTAAAACTTCATGCAACATAAAGGTACAAAGGCGGACTTAATGCCTTAGGCATTCTCTACCAGTCAGCCAAGGGTAGTGAAGAGAAAACATGGCAGGTGCATAAAAAAAAAAGAATAATACACACATACAAGGGATCAAATGTATACATAAAAATATGTAATATAATATAAACCTACATATATATATATCGTGGATTGATGGCGCAAGGGTGCGACGGACAGCGCCATCTAACAGTTAGTTTCGTAAACTAATAATATCGTCACCGGAAACGCAAGCGGCACCCTACCGCTTGGACACGATCGTCGGTGGGAGGGATGCAGCGAGGACTGGAGGGAAGCCCGAGAGGTGCGGCATTCTACCTCGGACAGTCTTGGCAGACGCTCAGTACCAACGCACGTGTTTGTTTCGATTTGTAAAAAAAAACCGTTAGTAAAATAAAGTTATTGTCGTTTAAACCATCTTTCGTTCGAGTACCCAAGTCAGAGCCCATATCTACCAAGAACTATGTCGGATCATGATGAAGACCCGATGTTTCGCATCTCGGCCACCCATGATGCGACATCAGAACTGGGATACACTCGAGCTGAAGAAACCGAAGAAATATTGCAGAATGGAGCCATGACGTCACGGTGCGACGAAAATTTACTTCGCACGCTGCTGGCTGCTCAAAATCAGAACATGATGTCCCTGATAGAAGCCATCAAGGGCCCGGCAGGTACCAAGCATATTTCTTTGCCTGAATTTGACCCGGATAAGCCGGATGTAGACGCACGTGCCTGGTGTACTACAGCGGATCTGTGCCTATCGGAAGTACCGCTTCAAGGAAGTGCCCTGATCATCACCCTAAGCAAGGCTCTGAAAGGCAGTGCTTCACGTTGGCTGGCGCAAGTATCGTTTGCGGGCATGACATGGTGTGACTTCAAAAGCTTGTTTTTGTCCCGTTACGATTCAGTGGATACACCAGCTGCTACTCTTGTCAAGATGATGAGCAGCAAGCCTAAGGAAGGTGAATGCTATGCTTCGTACGCCGCCCGGTTATTGTCTACCCTCACATCACGCTGGCAAAACCTGAGCGCTGAGCAGATAGCTATATCTACTGTGCTTGCTCATATGGCGCAATTTGATGGGCGTATACAAAGATTGGCGTTCACTACCGAAGTAAGTAACAGAAACAAGCTGCAGTGTGAACTTCAAGCATTTTCGTTTTTGAAAAGAAAAGCTTCGATGGGAAACTCAACCGATGGTACTCCAGACTTCAAGCGATCAAAGTTCCAGTCGACAACGCTGAAATGTCACAACTGCGGTAAAATAGGTCACCGTGCACCTGACTGCCGTTCCAGAAGTGAGGTCAAAAGCAAGGCAACCAATGCTGCCACTTCAGCGTCAAGCTCTGCAGGACCAAAGCAGCGTTTGGACATCGTCTGTTTCCGATGCGGCAACGCCGGACATTTTGCTACGAAATGTCCACGAAGCAACAGCGGAGGCGCCGGCGCGGCAGGAGGCTCAAGTAGTTCCGGTGCAGCGCCTGCAGCAGCGGCGAGCAACGAGAGGCGCGTTGAAGTTTGCTATGTTAGCAATCCCAGCGGTACGCTGATGAACACTGGTGAGTCATATCCATTTTATTATGATTCTGGTGCCGAATGCTCTCTTATCAAAGATTGTGTTGCGTCAAAGCTTAGTGGCAAGCGGGTAAATAACATTATCAATTTGACAGGTATCGGTCATGGTAGTGTGCAAAGTACCCTACAAATTTTATCTGAGGTTATGATTAACGACTTACGATTAGAGATATTATTTCATGTTGTTCCAAATAGTTGCCTTAAAAATGATATTTTAATTGGTCGTGAGATTTTATATCAGAGATTTAACGTTAGTATGACGTCTGATAGTATTGTTTTGTGCCGTGATAAGATTGTCAGGTTATGTGACGTTTCAAATAAACTCGGAAACGATTCTAACTGTCAAATTGATTTTGACAAGGTTAATACCGACATCCCGTTAGAATTTCATTCTCAATTAATTAATCTTTTGTCAGAATATTCTTCTTCGTTTTCTAGTGGTGTTTCTAGATCCCGGGTAACAACAGGACAGTTGCAAATCAGGCTTGTAGATCCGAATCGTACAGTTAATCGTCGTCCTTACAGGCTTAGTGCCAGCGAATGCGATGTTGTTACTGCTAAAGTTCGTGAGTTAGAGGAAGCAGGTATTATTAGGCCGAGTTGTTCACCCTTTTATAGCCCAGTGTTGCTTGTCAAGAAGAAGGATGGTTCAGATCGCATGTGTGTCGACTACAGGGAGCTGAATGACAACACTGTATCGGATAGGTTCCCTTTGCCATTGATAGAGGATCTTGTTTTTAGGCTAGGTGGTTCCAAGTGGTTTACGTGCCTTGATATGTTATCAGGCTACCATCAGATCCCAGTGCATCCTGAATCGATAGAGCGCACCGCATTCGTTACACCCGATGGTCAGTGGGAATATTTGACCATGCCGTTTGGTTTAAAAAATGCGAGCTCAGTTTATCAGCGTGCAGTGATGAATGCCTTAGGTGACCTTGTTCATAGCTATGCTATTACGTACGTCAATGACATTCTTATAATAGGATCATGTGTGGAGGAGAGTTTAGTTCGTCTTCGCACTGTACTCGATAAATTAACAAAGCTGGTTTTTCCCTGAACTTTGCTAAGTGTTCATTTCTTAAACGACGGGTTGAATATTTAGGCTTTGTTGTTGAGGACGGCCAAATCAGACCTAACCCTAATAAAATTGCAGCTTTCTCTAGACTTCCCCCACCTAAAACCATCACTCAGCTGAGACAGTTCATAGGGTTGGCCACTTATTTCAGACAATTTGTGCCACAATTCTCAAAAATAATGGCTCCTCTGTTTCGTTTAACGAGTGGCAAGAATAGGTCCATTAGTTGGGATCCCAGTCATGAGGCCATTCGCCAGAAAATAATTTCTTACTTAACCAGTGAGCCAGTTCTAACGATTTTCGATCCTGCGCACCCAATCGAGTTGCATACCGATGCCAGTGCCGAAGGATATGGTGCCATTTTTATTCAAAAGATTAATGGGAAGCAACATGTAGTTGCTTATTATAGTCGTCGTACGTCTCCAGCTGAATCGAAGTATCATTCATTCGAATTAGAAACGTTAGCAGTATTTAATGCAATAAAGCATTTTCGACACTATTTATTAGGTCGTAAGTTTACCGTTGTGACAGACTGTAGTTCAGTTAAAGCCTCTAAAATTTAAACTGACTTGTCTCCAAGAGTTCATCGTTGGTGGGCCTACATGCAATCATTTGAGTTTGACATTATTTATCGTGAAGGCAGTAGGATGAACCACGTGGACTTTCTTTCTAGAAATCCTCTTCCAACACCTAAAGGAGCTTTCACACGAGTAGAACAAAGGCGTGTCGATTTAGCTGAGCTTTCTAATAACTGGTTGCAAGTTGAACAGGAAAAGGATGACGAGATTAGTAAGATTGTGTCTGATCTCCGTAATGAAGTTTTTCCTGAGGAAACTCGCAAAACTTATGAAATTCGTAAAAATATTCTGTACCGTAAGATTCAGCGGAACGGTCGCACTCGTTGTCTGCCGATTGTACCGAGATCTCTTAGGTGGTCAGTAATCAATAACATCCATGAGTCTGTTATGCATTTGGGATGGGAGAAAACTCTCGAAAAGATTTATGAACACTATTGGTTTGAAGGCATGTCGAAATATGTTAGGAAATTTGTAGACCATTGTATCACTTGCAAAATAGCGAAGCCCCACTCAGGTAAAGTGCAAGCAGAACTTCATCCAATTCCCAAGTTTAATATTCCATGGCATACAATTCATATTGATGCTTCTGGTAAACTGTCTGGAAAGAATGACATCAAAGAGTACGTGTTTGTCATCATAGATGCTTTTACCAAATTTGTATTGCTCCGTCATTCGCTTAACATCGACACTAGCAGTAGTATTTGTGCAATTAAGTTCTGTATAGCATTGTTTGGTGCGCCAAAACGCATAATAGCTGATCAAAGTCGTTGTTTTGCTAGCAAAGAATTTTCTAATTTTTGTACTTCTAACAACATAGAGCTACACTTGATAGCTACGGGAGGCAGTCGTGCAAATGGTCAGGTCCAAAGGGTAATGAGTACCCTCAAGAGTATGTTGACAGCTGTAGAGACTAGTCGTGACCGCTCTTGGCATGGGTGCATTAGGAGAGGTTCAGTTCGCTATGAACTCTACTGTCAATAGGGTGACTAAATCTAGCCCTCTCGAGTTGATGATAGGAAGGGTAGCACGGCCACTTGGTTTAGTGACCGCTGATGATGATGTGTCAGAGTTTAATTTAGATGAGATTAGAGAGCAAGCGACACAGAATATTGAAAAAAATGCAAATTATGATAAAAATCGATTCGATCAAAATAAGGCTCAGGTTTCTAAGTTGGCTATCAATGATTATGTTTTAATTGAAAACGAGGAAAGAAATCAGACAAAATTAGATCCTAAATTCAAAGGTCCATTTAAGATTATTGATGTGTTAGATGGGGATAGGTACCTACTAAAGGTGCTTGACTCTAAGCGAACATACGAATACCCCCAAGATCGTGTGAGGAAGATCCCCGATCACCAAGTTCCTCGAGAGTTAGATGTCATAGTTGATGACAGTGGTAGCGAAACCAACTCTGATTAAGTAATGCTTGTATACTCACACTCGAAACTCTAGACCGCACCTCATGAGTAACATGTGGCGATGGGTCTGCAAGAAGTCGTTGGTGCGATTTCACTCTGGACCGCACCTCATGAGTAACATGTGGCGATGGGTCTGCAAGAATTCGTTGGTGAGTTTTCACTCTGGACCGCACCTCATGAGTAACATGTGGCGATGGGTCTGCAAGAATTTGTTGGTGAGTTTTCACTCTAGACCGCACCTCATGAGTACCATGTGGCGATGGGTCTGTAAGGAATCGTTGGTGCGATTCAGGTTGTGCTGGTGCACAGAAACAGTAAAAGTTTAATGAGTTGAGTATGCATAGCTAATGGGTAAAGAGACAGTATTGTTAGAATTACCTTGTTGAGTTTTTTTTTTAACTTGTTGATCGGATCTTTTCCAATGAATTATATTGTGCAGGAAGCACTGTATGTAAGCTTAATTATAAGGCATTTTGACTTATAAAAGTTGATTATTGTATTAAGATTTAGTAGAAATAAAGTACTAATGAGAATCAGCCACCTTTGTTTCTATTGGCAGGATAGCCGAGCTAGTTTACTCTCTGAGCATATTTTGTCCCCAGGTACTACACCCGAGGACGGGTGCTAGTCAGGGATGGCCGTATCGTGGATTGATGGCGCAAGGGTGCGACGGACAGCGCCATCTAACAGTTAGTTTCGTAAACTAATAATATCGTCACCGGAAACGCAAGCGGCACCCTACCGCTTGGACACGATCGTCGGTGGGAGGGATGCAGCGAGGACTGGAGGGAAGCCCGAGAGGTGCGGCATTCTACCTCGGACAGTCTTGGCAGACGCTCAGTACCAACGCACGTGTTTGTTTCGATTTGTAAAAAAAACCGTTAGTAAAATAAAGTTATTGTCGTTTAAACCATCTTTCGTTCGAGTACCCAAGTCAGAGCCCATATCTACCAAGAACTATGTCGGATCATGATGAAGACCCGATGTTTCGCATCTCGGCCACCCATGATGCGACATATATATATATATATATATATATATATATATATATTTATAAGAGGAAAAATTAAAGGATTTTTGTAGAAGACTACTCCGCTATTTGTGTAGAAAATAAAGCCGCAACTTCCGCTTAGATGCATATTGACTGGTGGCCGTCCTGATGTCAAGATGAAGCGCATTCCACAGAAGTATGGACTGTATATGAAAGGAAGAATGAACAAAGTTAGAAGTATGAGAAGTACAAAGCAGTAGAAGATTGTTAGAAGAATGCAGATTCTTAGCGAAAAATTTGATTATAAGAAAATCATAATTGAATCCAGTAGCTTCTTCAATTCCGTGGGATTGCTTAGGATCTTTATACGGAAATTCTAATACTTTATAACCATATAAAACCACACTTTTTAACCTTCAACAATTTAAGTTATTAGCACATTTATTTTGCTCGTTTCTGTATAATCTACAGAACACTATAGGAACGACGTGAGGCCCTAATAATAATAATATCATCGCCTTACAGTGATAATCTAATAAATGCGAAAGGATAACTTTGAAGGAGGAAGAAACATTACACCCGTAAAATCTTTACATCATATTCGTAATGCGTACAGCTAAGGAGTGGAATTCCCTGCCGGAGTCTGTGTTCCCTGATAGCTACAACCTAGGGGTCTTTAAGTCAGGAGTGAATAGGTTACTTCTAGGCAAGCGTGCTCCATCGTCGGCCACATCATCGCTTATCATCAGGTGAGATAATGGTCAAACGCGAGCCTATCAATAATAAAAATAAAAAATAAATCTTATCATCCCAGTAAAATTCAGACAGATGCTGCTCTGTGTATCACTGGTTCGATTCCTGCATGGAACAAAATTTTGTATGGCTTACTAGTGGCGTAGCCTTATGTGGTGGTTCTGGTTCTGGACCCAGAACCACCACATAAGGCCACATAAGGCACCCAGGTGCCTTGTGTATGCTAGTTTAGTTTGCAATTTGGACACGTTTTCAGATGCATTAAAATTCTATATTTTAAGTAATTATCGTATCTTAAAAACTTCAAATGCTACTTGCGAGCTTGTCATAACTGCACTTGCAAATTTTTATGAGTTTCATTATGAGCCGTCATTGAGGGTGTTACAGGGTAGGTTCTAAATTTTTATCCGAAACTAGAGCATGCGTTCCGTGGTTTTCTGCTACTTTGCTTGCGTCATCATCATCATCATATCAGCCGAAAGACGTCCACTGTTGGACTTAGATCTGCCCCAAGTGTCGCCACATTGAACAGTCATGTGCGTCTCACATCCATCGGATTCCCGCAACCCTTACCAGGTCATCGGTCCACCCTGTAGGAGGCCTTCCAACACTGCGTCTTCTGGTACGCGGTCGCTACTCCAGAAGCTTTCGGTCCCAACGGCCATCTGCGAGCAATATGCCCTGCCCATTGCCACTTAAGTTAGGTGATTCTTCGTGCTATGTTGGCAACCGGTTCTCCTGCGGATATCTTCATTCCTGATTCGATCACGCAAGAAAACTCTGAGCATAGCCCAAGCATAGCCCTTTCCATTACCCTTTGGGTGACTTTAAGCCTTCTTCTGATGAGGCCCATTGTGAGCGACCACGTTTCGGAGCCATATGTCATCATTAGCAACACGCAACTTTGCTTGCGTGAATGTAGATAATCCCAAGATAACTTACTCCCGAGATAAAATGTATACTATGTCCCATTCCACAGTATAGTTAACCTGTGTGCCTCATTCACACAAATTTTTATTCATCCAAATCTGTTCAGGCATTTGAGAGCGCAGTAACAAATATAAATACATTCATAAATATTTATTTATTTATTCAATATATTCTTTATTGTACACCAGCTAAACAAAAATATAGTTTAAAATAAGTGTAGTGTGTGTGTGTGTGTAAGTGTGTGTGTGTCATATGTACAGGCATATATATTCATAGGATTTGACTTACTTTGTTTCATGCGTACTTTTTCAATGTAGTGTTTTTGAATTGTTCTTTGCGCCATATTGTGACTTCATCGCTGTCAAAAGGAATCAATTATGTAGGATGAGTATAACAACAAATAATATATTTTTTTAACGTTTTTTTTTACTTATATTTAAATAAGTTATCTTTGCAAACCGTACTTTTTAACCGACTTCAAAAAGAAGGAGGTTATATGTTCAGCTGAATGTATTATTTATGTATGTTCACCGATTTCTCGATCAATTGTGAAACGATTTTAAAAATTACGAGTATTTTTTTGATTGAAAGTTTATGTTTCTCAGTTGGTCCCACAGAAATATTGTTATGATTTGATAATGAACTTCAAAGATATGGAACGGAACTCCTCATAGAATCACAGAAGAACTGTTGTAACAAGTAAAATTGCTTTGTTTATATGTGTAGTCGATGACTGACTGAAAGAAGAGGGGAGGGGATATATCGAACTGATCTGATGATGGAGCCGGAAGGTAGGCATCGGAACTTTGTAATAAATCAAACTATTATAGAATCACCGATTTCAAAAATTAAACTTTTTTGTGTTTTTTTTTTACATTAATCAAGTAGCATTTGACAGATAGAGGTCATTGACGTTCCTATTCTTATTTGAATCGCATTGTACTACCAATGTAATTCAAAGCATTTGAAAGAAGAATCTACTAGTAGATATAATAAGAATAAAATGAAACAAATACAGCCCATCTTAACCCTCTTTAATCTTAACAAAGTTACTCAGACGAATCCTCATTGTTTGTGAGAACTTCTTCACCCGTGCCTGAGATGCTACTCTCTTTCATCAAAACATTGTCGGCTCATTTCCCATTGCTTTTCGCTACTATAAATTCATAATGAATGAATATAAAGATGTAAACCAACTGGTGTTTCGCCAAAGATTCATTTTATTATATTTTATTTATTTGGGAAAACAAACGTTTATAAATTACAATTTTACAGTACATTAAATAATTGACAGATTGGCGTATGTGGTCCACGTGAGCCCAATGTACCTTTACCGAACACTGGGTGGTTTCTTTTTTCACACAGCTATCACCTATCACACAACGCCGTCTAGTCCCAAGCTAAGCAGAGTTTATTTATGAGTACTAGACAACTGATAAACATACTTAAATATTTACAAATGCATACATATTATAGATAAATTACACCCAGACACAGAACAAATGATTGTGCTTATCACACAAACATTTGTCCTGGGTGGGAATCGAACCCACGAGCTTCAGCATAGCAGTCAGGGTCACTAACAACTAGACCAACAGGCCAGTCGAGTTTTGATCAGCTCGTGCTCCGTTCGTCCTCAGCTCCTTTAGCATAGACCCACCTTAAGTTGCCAAAATGACCTACTACCTCATTAGGACAGCCCCTAATACTTGGCACAATAAATACTAATAAACGATCCTAAGTACGATCATTAGACGAAGTTGCTAAAGTTCAGTTTTAATAATAATGTATAGGCAGTACATGACGAGCTCACAATGAATAGTTAATAGCGGCGTGTTCTTTATTACTTGGTAGTACAAGAAAGTTTTAATGTAAGTCATTTAACGTTTTATAGGTCAGAGTATGAGCGGTGTTTGTAATGTCTTGGAAGATGGGGTGTTTTTAATTTATATTATCTTGCATATAGCTTAGTGTAATCAGCCTTTATAATGTTCCCACTGCTGGGACTCAGGTCACCTAGTAGAAGGAATGAGCCGTGCCGTAATACTACGCGGGCCAAGTGCGGGTTAGTGGATGTCACATGTCTTTTTGTCTATAATTATGCTATTATTATGTGCAAAATATTTCCTCCTTCACAACCTTTTTGGTTTAATACCATCATGATAACATCGTTTCCCCGAAGATTATCTACCATAAGCGTAAAGGAAAAACATGAAAAAATATTGGTTAATCATTTGTATTCCAAGCTGTGGTCTATTTGCATAATGCCTGAATAAAGTCAGGAGGGAACGGGCCAACGCATCTGTTCCTTATACCATAGGGAACACCGCTGAAGCACCCTTTATATTATATCGTCAAATTAGGGGCACGTCGGTTTCCGTAAATTGCAAGGTTTTCACTTAGTTTTTCCCGAAAATTATGTAAATTTTTACGAGTACGTGAAATGATTTTCGTAAACTCTAGATGCTGTAATGGATTGGGTTACATTTAACGTGACTAAAGAATTCCAACAGGTTTTTGGGTAGCGTTTAGTTAATTTTGCAAATTTAATTTAATTTATGGAGTTTCTTGCCGGTTCTTCTCCATAGGAAACGACCAATTTGGAACCGTGCACTAGCTTCCGACGTTTTATAAGTGCCCATGTAGGCCTATGTGAAATAAAAACTTTTGACTTTGACTTTGAAATATGGTGATACAATAATATAAAGTCTTTACTTATGAAGTTGTCATTTTACAAAACGGGTCACTATGGACGATGATGATAATAAAAATTACTATATAGTAAAAAATTAATAGGAGTGAGGATTACCCTATTTATAATTTATATACATAATAACTATAAATCCAATGAATGTTGACGTTTATACGAGTACTTTTAAATATTGATTGGTTGTGTGATGTCTTAAATGCCAATAATTATCTTAGAATATTAATTTATTGACTCGTTTGAATTAATTTCTTCATCATTTTAAATCTTTTTAACAGGCTAAAGACAAGATGTATTCTTTTTAATTTTTTTTTTAGGTGGGAAAATCATCTTATGACAAATCTCGCTCTTGGGCGGAGCAAGAAATAGTGTCAGACTTTTACTGACTAAAAACCCACTCCCGTTCCTTCTTTGATTTCGTCCCAGGGCTTTCTGAATGAATGATTTTTGACATATTAATTTAAAAAATTTACCGTCTATTATTATTACTTTTGTGTTAATATTGTTGTGTAATTGTGATTTTTATTTAATTTAATTTATTATTCTGTTTTTTTTTTGTTTTATTGGAAATGTTTTAGTGATTTTTAATTATTTTTCTATTATTATTTTTATAATTTTTTGAAAAACATTCAGACACAATGTAAATTGTTAAAATGAATAAATGAAATGAAATTTCACTTTCACACTACCCGTGGCCCCAGTGGATACCAGTACCGTAAGAATCTGCAGCGGTTTAAACAATTAAAAAGAATTCAGAAAACGCTGAAAATTCCAGTCTTATTTGATCTCAATCTGAACAATCGAGATTTGTTCAATATCCGTTGGTATAAAGCTGATGATTTCATAAATACAGAAATTATATTTTCATAAAAATCGCAGCATGTCGGCCGTAAAAAAATACAGTAAAGCTACTAACATCATAATTGGACAAGCACGAATCAAGTAAACACAAGCCATCCTAGCTATGTTTGCTGCACGTTGGCCCCGGACAGGGTAAGTAGCTTGCGCGGGTGTTATAGCGGACATGAAATACCAAACTTATGAATCCGCCGTTTACATTATAACTTTGTTATTACTAACCTGTATTATCCCACAGGAGGGATGAAACGCATGTTACTAAAAGAGTTATGAGTTTACATGTGGATGGATGGAGAGGGAGAGGGAGACCAAAGAAAAGATGGATGGATTGTGTGAAGAGTGATATGAAAGAAAAGGAAGTTAGTGATAGTATGACGAGTGACAGGGCAGAATGGAAGAAGAAAACGTGTTGCGCCGACCCCAAATAACACGGGACAAGGGCAGGAAGATGATGATGATGATGATTATCCCACAGCTGGGTAAAGGCCCCCACAATACCCAATTATCAAGATTTTTTCCCCTTTGTATCAATTTTTGAGAATTATAAAAAGTTGCAAAAAAATCGATGGTCTTCCCGCCATCTCCTTCGTAGCCCCGTGTCGCTGTGTCTGGGCACCAATCCTATGTTTTACGGGCCCACAGTTTGTCAGGCGGCAGTTACCCAGCCCTATTTTTAATTTGAATGTGAGAACACCGTGGACTTCGCGAATTCTTAGGTTACTTCCTATTACGACTCACTTTTTTTTTAATATGATTATTTTTATTGTGCTTTTGGGTACAATATCGACTGGTCTACACTGTTCTTACATAATGTCTATTAATACTGTAATATGAAAATATTGTAAACAATATTTTTTTTAAAAGAGTAACGATGGAGTTTCTTGCCGGTTCTTCTCCATAGGAAACGACCAATTTGGAACCGTTCACTAGCTTCTGACGTTTTATAAGTGCCCATGTAGGCCTGGATGTGAAATAAAAACTTTTGACTTTGACTTTGAAATGAGCCAGGAGGATCATCGGTGATGATGCGCTTGTCGAATCAAAACTCCAAAGCCTTGAGCATCGACGCCGAGTTGCTGGCCTGTCGGTTTTCTATCGATTATGAAATAAAAATTTTTGACTTTGACTTTGACTTTATTTAAGTTTTTTAAGCTTTTTTAATGAAATACTATTTTACAACAAACATACTTTTTTTTTAAATTTTATGACTGGAGAAAATAGGCTCTTAACAAACTAGTACGCTTCACCATCACCGATTGCATCACTGCATACCATCAGGTGGGATCGCAGTCAAGAAAAGTAGAGTAGTACCTAAAGTTTTAGTCAGTAAAAGTGGGAAAACATCAAACAACTTCTCCCGCTCTCGGTGGAGCGACAGGACGCGTCAGACTTTTACTGACTAAGACCCAGCTGTGTTTGGAGAATCTAAAGATTTACTCTTTACGATTCAGGGCTACTGAAACACTTTGAAACGTTCCCGTACTGGAGTGACCACCAAGTGACTATGGTTGGGACTGTTATGATGGATCGGCGAGCTACCGAGCGATCGTCTTTTGTTTTGCTCTGAAGAAACACGGTTAGCCTCTATATCCCGCTGCTTGCTTGGATACGCAAGCATGAGCAGTGTCTTCGAATAAATATACCTATTATTACTTTTTTTACTATTAAAATATGGATAAAACATTTTAATATTTTTGTTGTATTTGGTATCGAGTCAGTCTTCTCGGCAATCTCCATTTTACCAAGATCGGGCATATTTAAATAATTTTACATATTGGTCAGTAATGTTGACACTTGAGGTAGAAAACTACACCAATTTTACATCGCAATGCCAAATCATCAATTTATGAATAATTAAAACACTGAACTTCACTCAAAAAATCCCACCAAAAACTCCAGGTCGGTACAACTCGCGATGTTGCCATTTAATTGCGCCTGTACACGCTATTGCCACCGCGCATTCACTCTCGACAAGGCCTTAAGCTTTCTCGGCAGTTATTAGAGCGTTTCAGACTCCCCCAAACAGAGGTTAAACCCATGTTCAACACTATTTGGAGCTCACAGAGAGATTAGATCTCTTAGTGGAACATGCATTGCCGTGTTTATCTTGTGAACTGTCTGATTTCACCCTAATTTTGTTTAAGTTAGGTTTCGTCTTTGATCTTAAAGTAAAGTTTGTGATGTTTAAAAACGATAGAGTGGTCTGTCCAATGATATCCTGTGTGAGGCCAATTTGAGAACAATTTCTAGTTATATACTAGTAGTTGAGAGCAGTGGTGGCCGAGTGGTAACGGCCACGACTTACAAGTTGTAGGTCGCGGGTTCAAACTCAGCCAGGCGCATTACTTTGTGTAATTTATTTCATCACCACTGCTCTCAAAACGGTGAAGGAAAACATCGTGAGGAAACCGGCATGTCCTAGAACCAAAAATTCAAAGACATGTGACATCCACCAACCCGCACTGGGCCCGCGTGGTGGATTACAGCCCATTCCCTCTCCTAGAGACGAGGCCTGAGTCCCAACAGTGGGAACATTAAAAGGCCGACTATGCTATGCTATACTAGTAGTATGTTATATGTTTCTTTCTTTATTCCTCATTCGGCTAAAACAGAACCCTAAGGGCCGAGTCACACCGAAATGGCAGCGGCCGCCAACGACGTGGTGAGCACTTTAACTTTTATTCTTTATTGTATACCATGATAAATAACAAAAAAATGTAGATAACAGAGTTCATGTACATAGGCGAGCTTAACTCAAAGTTTAGTTTTCTTCCACCAAACCATTGAGTGAGAGAGATCACAGTAGAGGGTATACACACAGGGCACTTTTAGCGTGAAGTAATTTTAAACTTTATCTACGTACTTAAAAGACCAGTATCGCTTGAAAAGCATGAAAAGGTCGCGCGGCCGCCCGCGGTGCCGCGAGCAGCCACGCGCCAATTGTCGGTAGTTCTAGTCTAGCCAGCCGCTGCCATTCCAGTGTGACTCGGCCCTTATACGAGGATCAACTAGTTTGTACGCTTGTTTAGCCTGTTTCAGTAATGCTTGGAGGTCATCATCCTCCTAGTGTTTTCCTAACTAACTTTGGGTCAGGTTCCAGACTAACCAGATGCGGCTTAATAACCGTGTTCGGAATTAAGAATGTGTGGAAGTATCAAGCTAAAATTAATTTCAAATACTCAGGTCTACAACTTGTTCGAACAATGAAAAAATCAAACTTTTCAGCTAATGCAATCTAAAGATAAAGCCGTTTATGGCGCGTGTTTTGTTAATAATCGCCAAAAATTAAATTATTAGGTGATGTAACTTTCGGAATATTTTGAGAAGTCCCCTACAGGTTTGGATTCCATTGTGTGCGCACAACTTAGTTGCAGTTCTCAAACCAACCGTGACCTATTTCAGTATGAGCAATTTTCCAACAGTAAAGTTTGTCCCTCAGTACAGTTTATCTTTTCGTTTTAGGAATGTTAGGTACTTTTCTTAAGTATGTTCATATGGTTCTATCAGTGCGCTAGAGAACTCCAACTCGCACTTGACCGATTTTTAAACACGTATCTAGAAATTTTATGTAAATAATCCATGTACAAAATTTCATAACTGTAACAAAGTTATAAGCTTGTTATGGTACTTGGTTGTCCGCACAAGTAAATGGTCACTGAGCCATCCGGGCGTTTGAGGGGTTGTTTTGCTCCCGCGCTCCGCTCCTCGACTCCGAATGCCCGCTATGACCTGCCGTGACTTGTGTTGTACCTGATTTCGGCGGTGTCCACTTGTGACCTTCTTTAAATATTATTAGGAAAAAATGTAACGAGATATAAAAATGATTGGAATCAATTCAGTTACTGATTCTGAACAAACTATATTCAGGTTTTGAATATACTAAAAATAATGTTGTATAATCTGGTACGATTACAGCGCCACCTATCGGTTTCAATTGTATTTTCAAACCATCCAGGGACCACAAAAAAAATCATAAAAATCGTTCAAACCGTTTACGAGGAGTTAGGTGACAAACGTACGTACAGAAAAATGATATATACAACATTATTTTTAGTATATCCGAAACCTGAATATAGTTTGTTCAGAATTAGTAACTGAATCGATACCAATAATTTTTACACCATGTTATATTTTTTTTTTCCCAAAAACATTTAAAAAAGGTCACAAGTTGGAAATCACCGACACTAAGTGCAGCACAGGCACTAGTGCACAGCTGAGTGCGAGAACAAAACAACCCCTCAGTCGCCCGAATGGTCCGATGACCATGTGTTTGTACGGCTAACCAGGTTACATAACAAGCTTATAACTTTGTGATTTTTCGTGATACAGTTATGAAATTTTGTACATTGATTCTTCATAAACAAATATAAGACACGTGTTTCGGGTTTCGCATATAGGTAAAACTAAAGTTGTATAAAGATTTGTTGTTGTAAGTTTTTGTCATTGGAATGTAAATATATTCACTTTAAAAGTATGTTTAATTGATACCAAGTGAATTAATGATGATAAAGTTGTATAATACAATCAAATCTGCGTATCTTGTCAATCAATCATGCCTGGGAATCAATCAATATCTTGATTAATGTAGGTTTGATAACTCAAATCGTTTGGTTTGTCCCGAGAAATAGATAGTACCCCAATTAGCTGCTGAAAACCTCAGAGATCAATCAAGCAAATTCATTACACTGATTGGAAGGTACCTATAAGGATTACTGATTGGTATTAATTGGAAATATCTGTACTCTGTCACGTGAGACATCCGTTTGAGGATGGCAACAAATTCACATCAATAAACGGGAATCTTCTAAGCTATAATTAAATTTATCCCACAAATCCTACTTTCTGCTAATCTTACTAATATTATAAACTCAAGTATGTATGGATGTTTGTTACTCTTTCACGCAAAAAGTACTGAATGGTTTTTTTTTTTAATGTAAACCTATTTTTTTTTCTTTTATCTCTACTAGATAAAAGAAAAAATAAAATAAAATATGTGTACATTTAAAAAAATAAATAAAACGCGTACGCAAAGCGATCCCCACTTTTTCGCCAAGCGCTCAAGATCCGTGCCGATACCTGTACAGGGGTAAGCCATGTCCCGGAATGGCATTTAGGAATTTTTTTATGCAGTTACAAAACTAATATTATAAAGACAAAAGTTTGTGACTATTTGTGTTACACACACATGTTTGTTATTTCTTCACGCTTGAACGGCTGGATGGATTTCGATGCCACATAGTACACGGGTACACCATGTCTTAGAATAGTACATAGAATACTTTTTATCATTTAGAGAAGTGGTGGCCGAGTGGTAACGTCCCCGACTTATGAGTTGTAGGTCGCGGGTTCAAACCCAGCCAACATTATTTGTATAATTTATTTTCATCACCACTGCTCACAAAACGGTGAATGAAAACATTGTGAGGAAACCGGCATATCCTAGAACCAAAAATTCGAAGACATGTGACATCCACCAACCCGCACTGGGCCCGCGTGGTGGATTACGGCCCATTCCCTCTCCAAGAGAGGAGGCCTGAGTCCCAGCAGTGGGAACATTATGAGTCTGATTATGCTATGCTATATACTATATTATGCTTTTTATGTCTTTATGTGTTCATTTATTTCCCTGGGACAGTTTTCTATTACCATGTAGGTGAAGCCGCTGGCACTAGCTAGTATGATATTATATTGGCGATAATTTGTGCGTGTGATGGTATGTTTGTTGCTTCATTACGCTTGAACGGCTGAATGGATTTAGATAAAATTTAGCACACAAGTAGACCATGTCTTAGGATAGCACATAGCATATTTTTTTATCCCGAGTTTACGTTTCTTTAAGATTACTTTTTACTTTTACGTGCGCAAAATCGTTTTACCATGTTTAGGTCTTTGTTATAATTAATTACGTCACTATGTGTGAACCATATTGCACCAAACTTGATACACGGGCGCACTACGATCAATGATCAGCCCCATATGTTGTCTTAGTAATTAGATAATGTCCATATCAGGTTGCCGGGAAGAAATCGAGAAATACGATAAGACAGACTATATATTATGTGATTATTTTTGTTTTTAGGGTTCCGTACCTCAAAAGAAAAAAACTGAACCCTTATAGGATCACTTTGTTGTCTGTCCGTCTGTCTGTCTGTCTGTCTATCAAGACCCTTTATCTCGATAACGCGTAGAGGCATCGAGTTATAATTAAAACCATATACTCACGGGACAGTCCGTGTCCGGAGCCCAACAATTGCGAACAATTGCGTTGATAATTCAGAGACGACTATTCAGTGAAAATTAGTTTACGTAAATACGACAGTCGTTAGATCACAATCATATCGTACCTAGGTTTATTTTTGAATCGTAGGTATTTTAGGTTCAAATATTCGTCATTAAAGGGTAATTAATATAATAATATTCTATAACTTTCACACAACACCATCTAGTCCCAAACTAAGCAGGACTTGTGCAATTAGTACTAGACAACTGATAAATACATACTATTTCTATATATATTTCTAAATGCATAAATATTATTGATAAATTACACCCAAACACAGAACAAATGATCGTGCTCATCCCACAAACATTTGTCCCGGGTGGGAATTGAATCCACGACCTCCGGCATAGCAGGTAGGGCCACTTATCACTAGACCAACGGGCCAGTCAATTGACGACAAAAGAGCTAACCTAAATTAGATTATCCCACTATGAGATAGTTTTCGATTGTAAGCTGGCAAATCCGAAAGCAGACCAAATCTAGTCAGTAGAACCCTATTTCTGTTTATTCCTTTCAGTGATAGGGTTCACAACAAAAGTACAAACGCCTACATTAATTGGGTAACCGTTCATGCATACCAATTCCTTAGACAATGGGTTTACTAATTAGTGAAGGCGTCTAACTCTGTTCATACAATTCCTAGATTGACCTCCGGCTTGCTAGGTCGATGTCTGTACTGTTTTAATTTACTAAAAAGAAATGACGACATGCAAGTATGAAAAATGTACCTTACTAGACTTTATACCTGTGTTAGGGTTCACTTCTAGTCACATTATTTTTTTTTTAACGGGGTATGTGTTCGCTTGCTCCGCTCGCTCACTAGACCCCGCCCTCCCCTTCTAACCTATCCTGTTCGAATTGAAGTGCCCCTTGTTCCTTTATTATTTGTAATAGGTATATTAATATTTGGTATTAAAAAGATTTTTGTGAAGAATATGATTTTGATACACAGAAATCTTACCTTAAATGTTAAGGCCAAATGTGGTTTGAGATATCATCAAACGTTAACGTTTAAACGTTGTAGTTTTAGTTTAATATTAATATTTAATTTTAATATTCCACAACTATCACATAACGCCGTCTAGTCCCAAGCTAAGCAGGTACTAGACAACTGATAAACATACTTATATATTTCTAAATACATACATATTATAGATAATTCCAATTACACCCAGACACAGAACAAATGATTATGCTCATCATACAAACATTTGTCCTGGGTGGGAATCGAACCCACGACCTCCGGCATAGCAGTCAGGGCCACTAACCACTAGACCAACAGGCCAGTCAGTTGGCCATATCATGAAGTGATCTAGTCTAAAATCTAGTCACGACATATATATAGGAAAGATTCATTGATTTGAGCCCGGTGGCTATTGAGAAAATAATCGAGTGTTTTCTTCATATTCCAGCTACTAACTACCATTGGTTATTGTTGTTGATGCTATAAATGTTTTGTTTTGCTATTTTAATATCTATATTGCTGTTGCACGTTCGCTATCTTGATTTCACAATTTTGATTATGCTGTTTTGCATTTATTTATTATTTTACTTTTGCTATTTTATTTTGCTTTTGCCTTTTTGTTACTATTTTTAAATGGTCAATTCCTGTTTTTCTAAAAAAAAATAACTCTTTTTTTATTAGTTCGTAGGTTTTGTTCCTCATCTGGACAATCCGACTTTCCTTCTACCTTTTTCTACCCAGAGACGCAAAGGACCAAATTTTGTTAAACGACTCCAGATCGACTCCAATCTTCATCTTTACTTATCGCGATGTCAGTTCCCGAGTTGGAATGTCTTAATGGACGGTGGTTTAATCTTAAAAAAATATCCCCTTCAACAATTTAATATCAAATCTGTCCTACATTTTGAAGCCAACCCGATAATCTGACCAATAAATCCACCACCGCCGTTATATATGTTGGTGCAACAGCCCCAAGAGAGCAGCGAAGTGCAATGAGCCGTTAATATTAGAGGAACGATGTTCCTCCGAGTACATTCTTGGGATATAGCTGGGTAATCGCATGTTGCTGTGTTTATGGGATGTACTATGCAGTAGATTAGGTCAGAACTACGCCCGATAGACATATTAGAGGCAATGCGACGCAATCATCGAGGTATTAGGAATGGGGGGATTTCAACTGAGTCGTCTGTCCTTACCGAGCATGTTCTGATTTACGATTCAAGTATATTCATCGTCAGCATCATTTCAACTGAAACATATCTACTGTTCGGGCTAGGCTCAAGTGTTGCCGACAGACGCGAGAGCGGTCTGTCTGTCAAGATCATTTATCTGGAGAACGCGTGGAGGTATCGAGTTCAAATTAAAATCTTGTACTCAGGTCTGCGGTCCCTTGAAGCTGTGAAAAAATAAAACTTCCAAGTTGAAGAAAAAAAAGATATAGCCGTTTATGTCGCAAAAAACGTATATTTCGACACTCTCAAGGGAATCAAAATTTATAGGTTAATTTTAGGATCCTGTTAACTCAGAATCCTAAAATTTGGCATAAAACAAGGTCTTATAGCACAGGTATAGAAATAAATCTGAAAACAGTATTGTTTTTGTTAAGTACGTCACAAAAAAATTTTTTTTTGTGATATGGAAACATCTTTGAGACTCCATTCCGGAATTGAGCTATTTACATAGGTAAGTTTGTACGGAACCTTCAGTGCGCGAGTCCGACTCGCACTTGCCCATTTTATCTTTGTTTTTCAGTTTTATTGTGTGCATACGCAGAACAAAATAACTACAGAAAGAGAAGTTTGCTCAAAATATGTTGGAATTATAAAAGGACATGCCTTACCTTTAAAACATAAGTTATCGAAACTGAATAAAAATATCCCTTTTTATTATTGGTGGCCAACCGCTAGGACTACATTAATAATATCTTTTTGGTTTTTCGATAATATTGGGGCCATTTGTCACACTTCTTTTCACTCGACACGTCGTCGCTTGTCCTTGTTGTCTGATTCAGAGCCCTGATACAGTAAACGTGTGATCAGGAGCTTCGGCGACCAAACTTGCCAAACCTATTTAGATGGTGTGATAACCTATTTAGAATACACCATTTTATCAAGAAGTTCCCGTCCCTGCCTTTCACCTTCTGGCTCCCATCATCAGATCAGTTCGATGTTACCTTATAGGCAGAATGCATCTCAGGACAATTCTGAGTTGAAACTCGGCTAGGGTACATTATATGTGAAGAAGTTTCGGTGCCCACCTTACGGGTTAATCATCACATCAGTTCGATGTATTCAGACATAATTGTGATGTATGTATCACCTACACGTATAAACAAAGCAATTTTATTTGTTACGTCAGTCCTGCTATCATTCTATGAGGAGTTTTGTTCTATATCTCCGAAGTTCATTATCAAATCATGACAATATTTCTATGGAACTAATACTGATAGATAGATAGATAGATAGATATATTCTTTATTGTACACCAAAAATGCAAATTACATTAGGAACTTAATATTAATATAGTGTCACAATGGGCGGTCTTATCGCTAAAAGCGATTTTTTACAGACAACCTTACAGACCTTACATTAGAGAACCTTACTGGAGTGTAATCCTTCAATAAAAAAAAAAAAAATTGGTTCACTATCGTCCAAAAAATCGGTGAACATATATTAAAAAAGGGATATTTTTAACTGTGCCTCAAAAATCTTATTCTTCATAAAATACACTGACTGTACACAAAATATTAATTATTTTTACAAAGGGATTTGGGGCCCACCGAATCGGTAAGGTTAGGTTAGAATTGGATGGCAGTGTCTTGTGAGCAAGCGAAGCGAGCGAACACAGACCCCGCTATCCCCTTTGTTATTATTGATGGGCTTATGTTTATTTGTGGTTATTTTTTTTAAACCACCCAGTCGAGCATATCTTACTGCACAACCAGTATTTTTGGTGGAAACAAGGCATATTTTATAAGGAACTAAGGAACAGTTAAATGCTGCCCTAAAAAAAATATACAGTTCAACATAGAACCTTCTCCTTTTTTTAGTCGTTTAATAAAAATACACTCAATGTTGACGCCTAAAGAATTTATCGACCGCCGCATAAAATGGCAGCTATAAAAAGAAATTGTTCACACATAAGTGCGTGGATCTGCGATAATGCGACAGCTGCTAATGTGCTCTCGTTGGGTGGATGAGGTATCGTTACGTACGTGCGCCTTCGCTTATGGGTGTGGAGTGATGTATGACTGTGTGGGTAGGCAAATTATGATGTTTTTGAAGTATAACGAGGTAGGTTTCGTTTCCACTGACGGGTAGCTCGGTGGAATGAAAAGGAGCAAACTGTGAATTAGCTAATTTCAGTGCTCGAAATCTCCACTCTCAGTGGACACAATGTAAGTGGAGCGGAGCAGACTTTAAAAAGAAATACCTATATGAACACGCGGCTCTGATTTATACAACAGGCCTAGCTAGGTTACGACGCCTGGAGGACACGGTAGAGGTGTGCTACGCTTGGGCAGGGCAACGCCGTGTCCTCGTGCCAATCGCCCGATCGGCGGTGGCGATCTCTCGCACTGGGCCTTGGTACAGGCCATGGTCCGGAGCGAGGAGGAGTGGCAGGAGGTCGCCTCCTACTGCGAAGCAGTAATGCTTGCAAAGGAGGAGGCCGCACGTCCTCTCGCGTTGTAGCGGCCCTCTCGCCCCAGTCGGATCTACCCCACGAAGACACGGTGGTAAAGTTGTTCCAATGACGTGTGACCTTGAGGAGGTGGAGTAACAAATATATACAAACGCATATTCGGATTACTATAATTAACCTTTATATTTTTTTATTATGTGCGTTTAATCACTATCTCACCAGATGGTAAGCGATGTTGTGGTCGACAATTGAGCACGCTTGCCTAGAAGCAACCTATTCACTTTTAACATACAGACCCCTAGGTTATAGTAATAGGGAAACACAGACTCCGGCAGGGAATTCCACGCCTTAGCTGTTATATTAAAGCTAGAACTACATTAGACCGACGCACACGTGTAACACGCCTGATTTGTACGTAGAAAGACGCCGCGTGGCGTGGATCAAGTGCAGCTCTACAAGTCTATTTTCCATATAAAATGTATGGAGACAGAGGCGCTCAGATCGGCGTGTATGGCACACGTGTGCGCAGTGTAGTTTTAGCTTTATACACCAATGTTATTAATTTCATTAAAAAAATATCTAAATAATAAAATAAAAAAAACTGCAAACAGTTTCTATTATTTTTCTGAGCGGAAAAAATACTGTTTACAAAACAATCACAGTATTTTCAGACAAAAAACCCTCGTCACTTGAAATACAACTATTTGTTACTTATGCTGTATTTGAGACGTGTTTTTATTTTTCTACATTACTCTTTCAAGTATACGAACTATTTATATTGAAACCGTTCTCAGGACAACACTTTATTTCTCAGCTCACTGCTCTAAAAATACAGGATCTTATTTGAACACCCTGTTATCACAATTACTTTTGTTTGTATGGCATCTGCCCTTTCAACGACTGTTGGAAAATTTTCTATTTCTTTGTAGAATACAATGGCATGAAAAATAAAGGATCACGCTGTTGTCCGTCTGTGCTCAGGAAAGGGCAAAGGGCACGGAGGTTGAAATAGAAAGATATTATATTGTACTCTAGAAGGGCTAATGTGATTATCTTACTCTGTTAATACTTGTGTATATATCAACGCTTACAAGTTATCTGTTTACAATATCGAAATTTTTTTTTTTTACTAAATTGCCTACGAAAGTATATTCGATACTTATGGGTGACAGTAAGCTGACGAAATGGAGTATTTGGTCGTGGATGTGCTACCTTGGTTTGAGTATTTGTCGAATATATCCAACGTAGGTGGTCAATTTGTGCAAAACCTACATTTGTGCAGTTTTACGAACTTGACGTGGATAAAAACAACCGCTTGTAAGATACCTTATATTACTCAGCAAAATCTGAATAGTCCTATACAAAAGTGAGGAACTGCTAGAGATTTAGTAAAGTCATAAAGTTGTTCACATTCATGAGGACGCAGGTAAAAAAAATGACAAAAAAAAATACAAACGACTATTTCGGTGTTTCTATAATAGATTTGTCTCTTCGTTATTTAACACCGACTTCCGAAATAAAAGTTGTTTTGTACCTTTTGCGTTTTTTAGGGTTCCGTACGTTAAAAGGAAAAAACGGAACCCTTATTGGATCACTTTGTTGTCTGTCCTTCTGTCTGTCAAGACCCCTTATCTCAGGAACGCGTGGAGGTATTGAGTTGAAATTAAAATCATATACTCAAGTCTCTGGTCTCTTGAAACTGTGAAAAAAATCAAACTTCTGAGTTAACGAAAAAAAAGATGAGGCCGTTTATGTCGCAAAAAACATGTATTTCGACACTCTCAAGGAAATCAAAATTCATAAGGTACTTCCCATTGACCTAGTATTCTGAAATTTAGCACAGCAAGGTCTCATAGCACAAGTATACGGAAAAATGTGAAAACTGTAAATTTGTTGTTAGATCACAAAAAAAATTTTTTGCCATTCGGAAAACATCTTCGTAATTTAATTCGGGAATTGAAATATTTTCATAGGTAAGTTACGGAACCCTCAGTGCGCGAGTCCGACTCGCACTTGCCCATTTTTTTATTTTTGTTATTGACAGGTTCTTGCGTGAATAGAAAGAAAGAAGAAGAAGAAAGAAAAACTTTTTATTTGGCGGAACAAGGCGCAAATTTAGAACTTACAGATTATAAGCATATTATGTGAAAGAAATATGCGCCACATCCGCGCAAAACGGCCGAACGCTCAGCATAATGCTGTGACTACACGCAAAATGCGATGAGTCTACGGCGCTGGTTTTCAGCGTGGGCCGGTAACGGTATCGACATAAAGACGTCGGCACGGTATTGTGTGCTAATAGATTTGAATAAAATAGATAAATATAAATAATACTATCTCACATGATAGTAACCGATGATATGGTCGACGATGAAACACGCTTACATAGAAGTAGCCTATTCACTCTTGACTGAAAAACCCCCAGGTTTTAGCATTCACATTCAAACGAAAATCTGCGATATAATAATTGTGAACAAAATAATTAGCAACAAATTCGATTTCATTAATCTATTCAAGATGAGCCCTATACGGTTTCAACCGTGGCCAAACTCTTATTAGGTAAGTGAGTTAGCAAACGTAACGTAACGTAACTTGGCGCGTTACGTTACGACAAACTTATTTGTTCCGGTAGGTAGTTAAGGAAGTGACTCGGCATGTAGCTCTGTTCTCTATGGTGTGTTTACGTTGTTATGTGTCGATGGCGTGTGGGAGTAATCGAGTTCCTTCCTTTGATTTCTTTTTGTAAGTTTAGATGTGGAAAACTGGGTGTTTGTGGGTTTTTGTTGCAAATAATGTGTGTAAGTAACTTTCTGTCCATCGAGACATACATTTATAAGTACGTGTCGCGTAACATCTGTTTCTTTTTTGAAGGAGGAATTCATCAAATAAATTCTCTCGCTCTGGGTGAAGCAAAAGGGCGTGTCAGACTTTTACAAACTCGAACACACCTGTATTCCTAAATTTATAATAATAATATTCCACAACTATCACACAACGTTGTCTAGTCCCACCTTTAAACCACGCAACGAAATTCGATGCGGTTTTCACTAAAATAATGATCGATTAACAAGAAAGGTTTTGTGTATATAATTAGTAGTTCTAAAGCCAAGGGCGAGTTGCTAGTTCGTAATAATAAATATTTCAGACGGGCTTATTTCGTATCTGTCAACCGACACTTTCGATCGATCATTTAGGCACATTTATTAAAATTAATACTATATTATTTTCACGACTTACATTAACTACTAAAGCTAGGTACTAAAAATGAGTCCCGCTACACCTTAAGGAATCAAGAGTATTATGAGCATTTATTTTAAAAATCAAAATGTTTATTAAAAACTACTGATCTGTCTTGGATTTTTTTTTCGGTGGGAAAATCATCTTATGACATCCCCCGCTCTTGGGTGGAGCGATAGATAGTGTCAGACTTTTACTAACTAAAAACCCACTCCTATTCCTTCGTTGCCTTTCGTAACAGGGCCGAGTCTTCCTTTCAGAATCAGACACTTTTCCCCAGTAGGCTTCGACCCTGCTGGGCCCCTATTGTTGCTGACATCTCCTTGAGATCCGTCTTGGATGGGATTTTCGTTATTGTAGGATTTGGCTGAATTAGGTAAATTCAAAACCAAATATTTATTTTCACATAGTCAAAAGCCAGAAGCTGATACACGGATCCAATTGGTCGTTTCCTATGGAGAAGAACCGGCAAAATTATCGACCGATGCTGAAATACACACACCTTAAAGAATCAACGCATTAATTTCAAATAAAACATTTACAGTCACTTTTTAATTGTCTAGAAGTCAGTCAATCAGAAAAATTATGCTAATTGCACATTCTAAAGCGTAGATCTCTAAGAAGAGGTAAAGATATGCAAGTGACTCCGAGACATTCTTTTAAATTATGTTATATATTTCAAATATATAGGTTAAATATTTCATGTCGCTTTTATTATTTGAGAACAATGTAAAAAATCTCAAAATGATTGCATTTTCAGACGATGTTAAACCCTTGTTCTATTAACTTGTCACAACCCTAACCTATGGAGAACGCAAACGCGCGCGTTTTGCTAATGAAGCTCGTTCTCTACCAACCCGGCTCATTTGGCGCTTTAACTGCAAATACAACGAGTTTCAGTTGGGTAAACCAAAGCCTCACTGTCAATCTGTAAACATGCTCCGCTTTCAAATGCTAATTTTATGATTTAGTTATGCAAGATTTTTTTTAGTGTGGTGTTTTTATCCGACTTCAAATAAGGAGGTTCAGTGCTTTTTTTTTTATTAATGATAGGCTCGCGTTTGACCACCATCTCACCCGACGGCAAGCGATGATGTGGTCGACGATGGAGCACGCTTGCCTATTCAGTCTTGACTTAAAGACCCCTAAGTTGTAGCTAACTGGAAACACAGACTCCGGTAAGGAATTTCACTCCTTGGCTGTACGCATAATAAATGTGTTCTTAAAACGTTTTGTGCGTATGGGTGGGATGTCTACCATGTACCGGTGGCGCAACGCCGTACGTCTAGTGGTCCGATGATGGAATGGACTTGGCGGAATTAGATTGTGCAATTCCAGTGCACACTCCCCGAAATGTAAACGATAGAAAACCTACTTGACTCGTATGTATGTTTTTTTTAGGTGGGAAATCATCCAATGACTTCTCACGTTCTTGGACGGAGTGAGAGGGCGTGTCAGACTTTTACTGACTAAAATCCACTCCTATGTTCCTTCGTTGCCTTGCCTTCCAGGACCCCGGGATTTCCTTTCAGAAGCGAACCCATGGCTCAAGTAGGTTTCGACCCTATTGGGCTCCTACGGTTCTGCTGCTTGAGGAGCGCATGGATAATTAAGCACGGTCGACGATGGGGGCTCGGTCTGGTGGATTACCGGACTGCCGAATGGCGAGCGACCCGTTGCTCGAAGTCCGCAAGTCCACGTCTACCGTGGCTGGTAGTCGGGGTCGGGGTCTGGGTGGCTGGGGCGTGAAGACGTTCGTTCCCTCATGCGTGCGGCCACCAACTATTCCTCCTTGCTACGGAAAATAGTCTGAACCAGGGCCCGCTGTGAAAGGTCGCTGCCATCGATTGCCACAAAGACACGGCGGTGCCGGGCACACCTCCACCGAATGCTCTTCTGTGATATGTTTATGGGTGGGATTTATTTTAAAATATAAATATTTGAAAATATTTTATTTCACTTAGACCTAAAGAAAGTCAGAAACTAGTGACCTAGATCTAGACCTAGTCTAATTATTCGTTTTGATTCTTCCATATTTTATTATTAATACTTTTTATGAGAAGAAAATTTATATAATACACTGATTATCTGTGGGGTAGAAAATAATTTATGATTCTACAGTTTTGTCACATTCATCACCCTGGGATAATTTTAATGGTTAGGAAATGCATGACTGGAGGGTAATTTTTGTTAGTAAAGTAATGTCAGATTTTCGATTTCAGATTATTATTATAATAGTAATCTCTTTCTTTTTCTTTAGCGATTAGTTTTAAAACCGCCTGTCATCTTCATTATTTCAGCCTTAACTGCCTTCAAATTAGCCGCAAAATGCCGCTCGACAGCAGCGCAGCAGCAACACTGTCACCGCGCTGCTTTGTTTTATACCATATAAATAAAATACATATGACTACTGCGCTATACCCACCCTGCAGTCGCGCGGCAAGCTACTTTGTTATTTAGACGGAATAACAAAGACATCAGAAGTAGAAGGCGCCCTTAGGCCTTTCCAAAATTTGACCATTGCGACTTGCCCTATGTCTGCATCTAGCAGGCCCCCGTGGCCCTCACCTAGTCACGTTAAGGAAACCTTTATGTTTTTTAGATGAGAAATCATCAAATATTGGCTGGAGTGAGAGGAAAGTATCAGACTATTGTCTAAAACCCACCCGTGTTCCTGGGATTCATGGTAGCGGATAGCGGTAACTCTAGCAAATGATCCCGCAGCAACATGAAAGGCCTGACGCCGTATCTACGATGATGAAACATCAATAAAAATGTTTATTATGAAACTACAAAAGTAAACAATCCCCTGAGGATGATTTGCTTACACTTAATAAGGCCACAAATAATTTTATATGCGTATAATTTAGCATAATACCAAGATAAATATGAAAATAAAGACTGCCTTATAAAATGAAAGTAAGGACTAACTTCATGATACGTAAATGTTTATGTTATTGCGATGAAAAATATTTTATCGGAAAACTGAAAAGTTCCCGGCCTTACCAAGATTGAGAGTTTTAGAAAACTTTGCACGCACTTAGGGACTTGTTGTAATTTATTCATTAAACTTGTAATAGAGAATATATATTTAAGTATCGTCAAGTCCTGAGACTTGACGATGCTTGAAAGTTTTTACAGATATTTTATGACATCTAGACAATAGATAAATCATAATCATAATTGGCCTTGTAATATTCCCACTGCTGGGACTCAGGCCACCTCACTAGGAGAGGGTACGGGCTGTAATCCACAGTGCGGATTGGTGGATGTAATATTATGTCATCACGGAGGACACGGTGGAGCATATAGCATAGCAGCGTGCCCCGCTTGAGCAGAGCACCGCCGTGTTGCAGGTCAAGCCGCAGGCGAAAGATAGTTGGTTAATATATATATATATATATACATTGAAAGAGTAGGTTTTATGTGAATAACGCTTTCTAAATACAGTTTTTATAACTAACATAGGTACTTACTAACTATGGTAAATTTTATTCCTAACTCTACTTTTTAAGTCGCGATTCGTTTTCAATATTTAACTACGGAACGCTAAAAACGAAAATATACACGTAGAAAATGGCTTCCCATTCACATTACTCTCGGAAAGGGAACGAGAGAATTCATTCGTATGCAGTTACTGTGAATACAGAATACCTATAAGTGCTTGTGCAAATATTCACCAAAAGCTCATACACGCTTTAAAATTTATTCAAATAATTATCAGGTTTGGTAAGGTTTCATTTATTTATGGTTTTCAACATATCGTATGATGTAGGTACACTGCTTGACTGTATTTTGTCGTTATTTATGTAACTACTTGTCAGTGTTGCTTCAAAATAGTTTTTTTTTATTATCAATAGATATAATAAGGGTTTTTTTTTATCCACACGGATACGTCAAACCAACCGTCGTATCTTATACTCTTTTTGAATACATTAGTATACTTATTCTTATATATTATTATTCTTATAATCAGCTACCTGTAGCTATTTCTGGTGCCCCAACCATAGGGAGCTTCAAAACTCGTTTAAAAAAATGGCTTATCGAGCAAACTTTTTACTCTTTTGACGAATTTATGATTTAATTTAATTTAACTTTGACGCGAATATTAATTGAACTGATAATAATAATAGACTTTTGATAAGATTGTTTTTATTTTAATTTGTGATTTGACTTCGATTCATTTGTTTTCTTGTATTTTCTTTTATTTGTTTGATATTTTTTATTATTGGACATTTTTATGTAATCATTTGTTGACTAATTATAATGTAACAACAGTCGACACGTCGGCGACAGCTGTTGACGCGTTAATGGCAGAAGTCGACATTCTAACTTTGAAGATTAACGGCAGCCATCGTGTGCGTCAAGTGTCACTATAGGTCGGTTGCAGTTACCTCTGCCGTTAGTAACATGCTACTTGTGTGTATAAGCTCTTAGGCGATTTAGCTTTTCATGTTGATGGATAGTGGCCAGTTTTGAGTTGTGTAATTCTTGGATAGCATTAAAGGTTTTCAAAAAGAAGGAGGTTTTATGTTCGGCTGAATGTTTTTTTACACTGATTTCTCAGTCAATTGTGGATCGATTTTGAAAATTATTTTTTTAATTAAAAGGTGGTGCTTCCAAATTTGTCCCATAGAAATTTTGTTATGATCTAATCATGAACTTCGAAGACCCACCAGTGATACCAGTGATTTTTTTTTCGAAGTCGGTTTGAAATAATGAAGACAAAACTAAACTTCTGAAATTTAAGTTATTTTTCACTTTTTAGCGTTTTTTTTTTTTACATTGAAGTCGGTTGTATTTTTTTTTTTTGTAAAAAGTTTTATTTTATTGAATACGGCTATCAGTATTACATTTTTTATACGCAGCATATTATTATATGGAAATATTCCTCAAGTTTCGGCCGTAAGTTCCTGTAGTATTGTTGCTCGCCGTCCGGCCATTTGGTAACCAATAAACAAACAACAATAAACAATAATAAACGTTTTTTCTTTCTTTTCTTTCATCCGGATCGAGCCTGAGTCATCGACAGCGCATAGTGTTCCACGCGAGCCTCAAATAGATGTCAGCAAAACCGTAGGGGCCCAGCAGGGCCGATGCCCGCTAGGATCGAGGGGAATTTGTGTAAAGGAAACCGTTGATCCTCTCCTCCTCCGGTCATTAAATGATGTACTACCTCGTAAAAGGTGCTTGTAGTATTTTTCACTGATAATGCTTTCACCCTGCTTGACTTTATTAGAGCAAGCATTATTTCTAAAGTATAGGTATTCACATGTTTAAATAAGAACCCAATATTTCAGACAAGTCTCCATACATCAAAGAATTCTTCTACACATTACATGATTGCTACCAATCCATTTGTCCGTGTATATAAATGCGCAGTGGCTCCGCGTGCGGTTTTCTCGATGCGGCGTCGTGGGCGATACCATCTTAACGTTACTTCGAATATTACAATGTTGCAGATAAGATAACAGTTCCATTACTATTCTAATAAGGTTTCATAATAGTTGAGGAATCAAATAGGATATAGAAGGAAAATATTCTGGTTTTTGTAATGTTTTTAGTTGGTTTAATTATATGAGTAAATATCTTGAAGAAAAAATGATTAAATTCCATTTTGATAAAAATACAGACCCCTTTTTTCAAGGTAGAAGATCATCCAATTACTTCTCATGCTCTAGTGTAGAGCAAAAGGGCGTGTCAGACTTTTACTGAATAAAATCCACCAGTGTGTTTCTAAGCAGTTTCTGCCAGCAGATTCACCTGCGTGAAAGTCTAAAAATTATCCCAATGAAACTTACTCTATTGCTGTGCTGTTCCAGGATATAATAATAATAATGTCTATTTTTCCAAAAAAAATACAACAATATTTTGTACATATATATATAGCATAGCATACTCGGCTTTTTAATGTTCCCACTGTTAGGACCTGGCCTCCTCTCTAGGAGAGGGAATGGGCCGTAATCCACCACGCGGGCCCAGTGCGGGTTGGTGGATGTCACATGACTTTGAATTTTTGGTTCTAGGACATGCCGGTTTCCTCACGATGTTTTCCTTCACCGTTTTGAGAGCAGTGGTGATGAAATAAATTACACAAAGTAATGCGCCTGGCTGGGTTTGAACCCGCGACCTACAACTCGTAAGTCGGGGCCGTTACCACTCGGCCACCACTGCTCTCAAACATGTACATATATAGCGGTAGGTAATCACACTTTTTTTTTTGCTTTATCATTAAGAACAAATTTCTTAATAATTGATTACAATCTAGTCTAAAAGACTAATAAGTAATTAAATTCTAACTTAACATTATACGTTATAGGTTTTGTTAAAACAAAGAATAGCGCCCTTTAGCACTTTTATTGTAGTCTATAGCACTTTTTTAGAGTCTGATATTGATAAAAACACTTTACACAAGTAATTACTACATTATAGTAGCATCTATAACCAAAGTAGGCAAAAGCCTGTATTTTGGCTATCGAAGCAATTCCTCTCGAATAGCTGTTATATGGTCTACCCATGTGCAAAAATTCATTGGAATCCGTTCAGCTGTTTGAATGTGAAAAAATAATTCACTCGTAACGAAACAGCACTAGTTCCAGGACAATACTACACGGGGCCTACCAAGGTCGATGCCTGCCAGGACTACGAGATCGTTGAAATGAGTTACCGTGGCCCCAGAACACAAAGAACAACTGAAGTAACACAGGTAAGTTTTACCCAGTAAAAGTCTGAAACTCCCTCTCACTACGCTTAGCTCCCCTAGCCAAGTTACAACCGTTTGGTTTCGATTCGATTGGCGACCGACGAAAAGAGAATCGAAACGAAACGGTTGTAATTTGGATAGGGGAGCAGAGCAGAACGAGTCATAAGAGTTATCCCACCTCAAATAAGGGTGTCCATGCATAAAGACAAAATCTAGTCTGGTCCACCTTATTCCAGGTACGCGGTCGCTGCTCCAGAACGCAATGCAAATCTCACATCAAAACTTACTTTAAACATCTGAACTGTGGTGACACTAAGAAACTACTGTTTATTAATACTACATACTACTTATTATATTGTGTCATGATAATGCTATTAGTTCTTGGAGACATGACATGCGTACATACATGCACTCACACACCTCACATACACACAACCACACACACACTTACACATACATGACAACACGTAACTCAACTCATTTTGTATAGTTTCGATGTTGAGATGGATTCATGATAGCACAAGTTTAAACCTTAGTGGTTTTTAGTTGCTATTTAACTTAGACTATCCTGTATTTTTATGTATCAATAATACACCATGCAACTTACTTTTTTACACACTCTGCAATATGCCATGTATAACTCTTATAAATAAATATTGATGTATTAGTTTCACATACCCTATGGTCTACATAATGTATGTGTTACATTGTATTTTTTTAAATTTTTATTTCTTCTTGAACCACGATGAAAGAGACTGGTCTCCACGACACAAGGAATTCTATTGTGGAGACCAGTGAAGAGTGATGTGTGTGTGGTGGGTGGGTGTGAGTGAGTGTGGGTGAGTGTGAGTGAGTGTGAGTGAAGTATTTGATGTAAAAGTGTATTTTTCCTGAACAATAAACCATTATTATTATTAACCTTTCGGCTCTATCGACGATCTGTTCTGTAAGCAATGGGCCCTGCCCACTGTAAGTTTGGCGATACTTCGGGTTATGTTGGTAACCTTGGTTCTCTTGCTCATTCTTGATGCGATCACGATAGAATATTCAGAGCATAGCCCTTTACTTTGACATTTGTATGACTTTAAGCCTTCTGGGTTAACGACAGTCAATTCCTTTTCTAAGTTGTTATTCCAGAGTTGTCCAACATTCAAATATAAGTTGTCATATTATGCAAACTTCATTTGGCAGGCAGAGACGTTATCTGTGCCAAATCCAAGACTTTAGCAAGTTGGGTCACGGAATGTATTGCTATATTAAACCTAGATCTTAACTAGCTGTAATCAAGCTATTTATACATTTTTGTCCATACTTGACTGTGAAACATTTATTTTTATTTTATGTTAGATATAAACCAGTGCTTGTGTTGCTGCATTTTGGAAAGTCTCTATGTATTTATTTTGTAATGTAGGAAATCATCTAATAAGTTCTCTCGCCTTTGGGTAGAGTGGGAGTGCGTGTCAAACTTTTACTGACAAAAATCACACCTTTGTTCCTTCAGTTGCCCTTTGCGTTCTAGAACCACGGACTTCCCTTTCAGATGGCCTTAGTAAACTTCAGCCCTGTTAGGCTTACTGTTTGCTGTGTACTTGCTGACATGTCTTTGAGGAGCGCGTGGAACACTACGCGCTATCAACAGTATCAACGTTTCGAGCTTAGTCTGGTTACCAGACGGCGAGCTACCCATTGCTCATCGTCCGCATGACCATGCTTACGGTGGCTGGTAGTTGGGGTCGGGCTCTCGGCAGCTGGTGCGTGAGGATGTCCGTTCCCTCACGCGTGCTGCGGCCTCGTTCGCCAGAAATCTCTTTGAAAGTTTTATTTGAAATAATAATTTTATCGAATTGTTTCCTTGGCTTCACTCTCGTGGTTTATCGCAAACTGTGCATTTTTTCACCTATAGAACTCAGTGACAACGTTGGTTACGAAATCTTTTTCACTGATTTGAGATTTATAGTCATTATAAAGATTTTTCATAATTCAAACTTTACCTCCAGAAGGTAATCTCTGTAAAAAGCTTTAGCAAAAAGTTTAATTTATTGATATTTTAAAACTTTTTCTTTCTTTCTAAAATAAAATTGATATTACATTTATACAACATATTTTTTAAGACACATACTTGAAAACTCACTCTTATCCCTACCGCTATTAGGCACGTAATTTATTATTTTCCGTACAAGTGCGGAAAGTTCGCGAGTTGGCCCCTGCTTCACTTTATTGTATTTATCATAACAGGCTGGGTGCTACGCGACCCCCACGACTTGCCGGTCAATCTCCGCTTATTTATTTGATACGAAACAGTGTTTGATACACGTGGAAATTTATCACTGCAGCACTCGGCTCCATAACACCCTCCCCTTATGCTCGGGTGAATTCCACCTTGGTCGAAATGACAAAATTTCTCCACTTGTATCAAAATGTACTATTTTGCATAATACCTTAATCTTACAGTTGTTTGCACACAAAAAACTAGAAACTGACTTCAGAAATAACCTTAACCGTTGTAATAGCAAACAATTTATTAGTTCAATACCGCTACGCTACGTAGCGCCCGTAGTGTTTTCGTAGAACTTCGTAGCAGTTCTACAGAAACTCGTAGCGACTGCAAGCTGTCGATTCCAATTTATTGAGTTCCAAGATGACAGGGTCGATATTATGAACGTTCTAAGAGTTTTCTTGTTAGTAATTTAGGTGTTGTTGGTTTTAGAAGCGTAGACTATATTGTACGATTTCAATTTTGTTTTCTGTAATATTCGAAAATCCAAATCACCTTATTTTTCAGTTAAAAAAGAATAATCATTTATGTTTCGAAAACTACAAAGTTTGGTCTGTAATACTGCAAGTTTGGTTGAATCGTAAAATATACCTGCCATAAATAATTTTGATACCCATTCGGGATTTTGTTCAAATTACATTTTACTATTTTTTATACATAACTGAAACTATTATTAATAAAATTGAAACATTAAAAACACTTTTATTTTTAGCACAAACAACATTCAAATAGCAATTATAACTGCAAATTGGTGCCCACTGTAGGTTCAATTTTAAAATATTAAACATAATTTTTGCACCCATTTGGGACTTCAAATTAGCTTTTATTTCATTTTCGTTTATCACGCAAATTGAATAAATAACTCTAACATGATTTAATAGAAATATTAAACTAGTAAGTTATAAGTCCTTTCTTTCTTCAACCAACACACAAACAAAAGTTACAACTACCTAATTGGCGCCCACCGCGGGACAACTAAGTAGTAGTAGTTTAATAACAATATTTTCATAATACCCTCACTAAAATTAAACTGTATGTATGTACAGAGAAATTAATCTACGGCAGATGAGAATGTGCGCAATAAAAGCACTCCGAGGGACACTAGCGTAGTTTCTAGAAAAATAATATTATATATATATAGTTAATAGGTCAATAACTTTCGGTTGTAGTTTTGTAATTTTGTCAGTTTAAGTGAATCATAAAATATAATTATGGTGCCCATTAGGAATTTTAAATTGACCTCTCGCATGTTAAGTAGTTTGAAAAAATAATTGTAATTTATCGAATAATAATTTAAAGCATTAAACAAACAAGTACAAGTGTTACAACCAAACCAAATAAAAATAAAGCAACAAACTGGCGCCCACCGTGGGATCACAAAACTGTTTTACATAACAACATTTTCATAACTCTCAACGAACGAATACTGGTATTTAATCGGTGGCAGATGAGAGTGAGTGAAATAAACCAACTCAGAGTGACACTGGTGTACTGTACAAAAATAATAAATTAAAAGAGTGTACAGTAGATTTCAGTCTTTGTTTAGAAATTTTATCAGTGTGTGTGAATTTGAAATATTTAACACAGTTTCTTCTAGTAGCATCGCCCATGTGGTAGTAGAAAATAGTTCCAAGGGAACATACTCCAAGTGTAGAAAGTATTCTATGTACTACTCCAAGACATGGTCTATCTGTGTACCAAGTTTCATTGAAATCCATTCAGCCGTTTAAACATTCAGTAATAAATATATACACACACAAATATTCACCTTTATAATAATAGTGTGATCATTTTGGCACATCTTTAGCCAAATTACATTAGAATCTATTTGAATCAATTAATAGTAAATTAAACCAGTAAATGTCAAATCCATTATTTTATCAAACTACCCAAAATAAACTCAGACAACTATATTGGCGCCCACAGTGGGACCACGGAACCGTTTTAATAACAACATTTTCATAATACCCTCAACAAACGAATACTCGTATTTAATCTGTGGCAGATGAGAGTGAGCGCAATAAAACTACTCCGAGCGACACCGGTGTACTTAGCGGGAACGGTAAAGGTGCACAGGGGTCGCTATTAGTATGGGGTTAGGAAAATAGCGGAATGTGCGGCTTTTTAAACTCGTAATTTAGAGATTTCATTATAAGTTTACATATTCTCTTCACCGTAATGTCAAAGCAAATAATTGAGAATATGATGACTATGATTGCCTTCTAATGTAACCGTCGCAATGATCTGATAATTACTTTAATTACAAGGACTTTTATTAAGATAGTTAAAAAAAAAAACGCTAGTCTCATCAAGTCATAATCAACAAAAAATATTTTATGTTTCTTTAACCAGTTTACAAAATAAATATTATCATTATTGTGTCAGCCGAAAGATGTCCACTGCTGGACATAGGCCTCTTCTAAGAACCACAACGACCGTTGTTGGATCTGTATCTCGCATCTATTCAAGGTTCAACTTGTCGGAGGCCTGCCTATGCCTATCCTATCCGGTATCCAATCGAGATTCAGAAACTTTCGGTCTCACCGACCATCTGCCCCCCTAGCCAAGTTACAACCGTTTCATTTCGATTTTCTTTTCGTTGATCGCCTCGACGTCATCTCAACACTCAGTCACATAGTCAGGACAAAGGAATAGAAGGCGTGGCCGACTCGAGGCGATCAACAAAAAGAGAATCGAAACGAAACGGTTGTAAATTGGTTAAAGAGGCTGTTCTACGTGCAATGTGCCCTGCCCACTGCCACATAAGTTTGGTGATTCCTCGGGATAGTATCCGTAACCTTGATTCTCTTGCAAAATGAGTACATATAATTTATTAAAAATCTTATAAAAGTCATTATAATTAGAAATCAGAAAAAAAAAAATCTCATCCGAATAATATCTTCATGGCCACACACCAAGCGCTTTTGCTCGCGTCATGTCAAAATGCAATTACGTGCAGCGCGGTAATGCACCGGTGCGACGCGGGTTCGCAACCCGGACGATGCATATTTACTTTTATTTGTAGCCCTTTGATGTACGGTGGAGCCGTTTAGGGGAACTTTAGTGGGTAATCTGATTTCTAGGTTAGTGAGGGTTATGAAACCCTCGTATTGGGTTAGTTTTATGGTAGGGTACTTTGTTGTTTTATAACAGCAGTGGATACCTGTATTTAATTTGAACACTTGTTTAGATCGCAACTTTGAAGCTTATATTTATTTAGTTCATGAGAGCTACTCGGGGTGGAATAAAAACTTTGAATTTAAGCTACGCTTGCCAAGGTCAGTCAGTCCGTATCTTGAAAAGTACATACTCAGCCCCCGATATTAAGAAAGACGTATTATTTGTGACATACGTCTTGCTTAATATCGGGGGCAGAATATGAAGAAAAACATATTTTATGTTGAAAATCGGAAAAACGCACGCTGCTGATTTATTAAAAAATCTTTGAATGTATTATTTTTTGGCCGGAATCTCCTTTTAATTTAGTAGTAGGTATAATATTTTGATGTTGATAATTATTTTATTTATTTTTATAAAAAAGCGTTTCTTTATACCAAAAAAAACGGTAAATTATCTACAACTAAATAGGAAACTTAGAACTAGAACTAAATAGGGTACTCCAAATGCATCACTATTGTTATAACTTTGGAAATTTTGTCTTGTTGCCGCACTGAGGGAAACAGTTACTTGTGAGATAAAATTTCCCACGTGAAAGTGATTGAAACAAAAATAGACATTCCATTCATTAGCAGTTTTAAGTTCATATACATCATCAACATTGCATACCGCTTGAGACACATTGTTTCCACGGTAGAGCTAATATTACAAAGTAATGCGAGTTTTCTTATTTTTCATACAAAAATAGTTACAAGTACTGCGATATTACAGAAAATACAAAACACAAAGACATCAATGAATACCTAATTTTGAAAAAAGAATAACGTACATTTAATATAAAGTTTATTTGAAATCATAATTCCAAATCAATCCAAAAATATAACACTTGAAAGCAACCCGTTTTAAAAAACGGTAATTTCATATTTAAAGATCTAATACAAGAATAATACTCCGTTATGTATATTAAATTTTGATACAAGTAGAGTAACTTTGCCATGGCGACCGAGGTGGAATTTGCCAGAATCGCAGGCGAAGGTGTTACTGGTTTGTGACTAATTTTCACGTCACGTATCAAACGACTTTAAGATGAATGTAATAAATTGCTGTGGGGATGAGCTGGCGCAATTTCCAAACAAGTGTAAACAAAAGTTAATTGTGTATTTTAAAACGGTAAGGGTAGGATCAGGTTTGAATAAAAATAACTCTTCTTTTTAGTTTGTTTAGGAACCTAACTACCTGACAAAATTACCCATTTCAAAAACCAAACACGTGATATTTCTGGCGCAACCCAAACCGCGACGACGAGATGCCTGCCTTGACCGGTAGGGGCTAGTGCGGGCCAGATGAGCTCGGTGCGGTACATGATATCAGAGAGAACCATCTCGTTATATCGTCAAGGTCGAATACAATGTAACGAAAATAATTAACAAGAATAGAATAATGGACGTGTTTCTTTGTTTATCAGGCTCATACCTTTGAGCAGAAACTGCGTGGGGTAAGGAGATTTATCAGGTAATTGGAATTCAAATTGACGCAAATTTAACGTTTGGGAACCACATTGATTTTCTGTCAAAAAGAATACGAAAGCTCGTATGCATTTTTAAAGAACTTCGTGGTGTAGCAGAGACACAAACGATGAGGATGGTATACGAAACCCTGGTGCAATCAATTATCACCTACTGCATCACCACATGGGGTGGAGTATGTAAGTCCAAACTGGTGATTGTTGAAAGAGCTCAAAGGATGATATTGAAAGTCAGCTTAAACAAACCGCGTCTTTTCTCCACCGCGACACTTTACGAAGAAGCACAAGTGCTAACTGTTCGTCAACTTTACATATTGCTTACTGTACTTCTTCAACACTCCAACTTACCTGAAGAACGGAAAAAACGCATAGCACACTCCAGAAGATATTATGCAGTATGTAGGACGACTGCGGTTAATACTTCATTCGCGCAAAAATATTTCCCATTTCGTGGAGGCGAATTGTAGAATAAATTAAATTAAATTATAAATATAGCCAACTGTCGTAAAAATGAATGTAAAAGTAAATTGATTAAATTATTACTGTCTTTAAATTATAAGGAAACGGAAAAATTACTTGACGTAGCAAAGTAGTAACTGGGATTATCTGTATGTATCTATTTACTGTATACTTTCTTATTTTAAAATATTTTAATATATACAAATATATATATTTAAATATATATATATATATTATAACCTATCTATTTACACATTATATTTACATGTACACACACTCATGCATGCATATACACTCATGCAACACACACGCACGTTGACTATTGCAATTTGTGATGTAATGGGGGGGCCTGGAGCTCTAAAATACAGGCCTTTGCTTAGTTTGGACTCCAGATCTCCCACAAATTACCTTCTTTCTCTTGTCAAACTACTTGTCAACTAAAACTGTGTTGTAATTTGTTGGAGATAAATAAACGTTTTTATTATTATTCCATTCATTTATTTTTTATCCATATCGTTTACATTTTTAAATATTTCTTTAAAAAACATATTAAAAAAAAACATTTAAAAATATAAAAAATAGTTGTCCGCCGGTGTCGGGAACAGGGTCCAAGCTACCGGTGGTTAGGGCTCCAGAGACAGGAACCTCCTCACAATGCGAGCCGTATCGAGGAGTACTGCCTTTTGTATCAGGCCCTTGATCCAACCGTGCAACGACAGCTTCGACAAATGGTCGTCGAAGCTTTTGGCTATAAGGCCATTGGCGGTCATAACAATCGGCACAATGATAGCCGAGTCCACATTCCACATATGACAACCTCGTGTGCTAAGTCGAGATATTTGATTTGTTTCTCTTTCTCAGCTTTCACGAGATTCTCGTCATGTGGAATGGTGACGTCGACTATCATTGCGCGGCGCGCTAATCGGTCTATCACCACTATATCCGGCTTATTGGCTACAATAGTCCGGTCAGTAATGATAGACCGATCCCAGTACAATGTGACATGGTCATTTTCGAGAACTGGGTTGGGCACATACCTGTAGTATGGTACCTCCGAATCCACTAGGTTATATTTCAAAGCAAGTTGCTGGTGAATAATCCTGGCTACTTGATTATGCCTGTGCAAGTACTCGCCGTTAGCCAGACGAGAACAACCAGAGATAATATGTCTGATGGACTCACCCGGACGATGGCATGCCCGACACACGTCAACCGTCCCGTCCTTCATAATATGTCTCCGGTAGTTGTTCGTTAAGATAACTTCGTCCATAATTGCACAGACAAAACCTTCAGTTTCTCCGAAGAGGTCGCTAAAACGTAACCAGGCCACGGACGCCGCGAAATCTACATCAGGCTCATGAAGAGCCCGATAAAAGCGCCCGTGGAGCTCCTTGCCTTTCCATACTTCCTTGCGGTGATCAGTAGTAAGTACCACAGGTTTGCGCCAGTTCTCTTTAGCCATGGATAACGGGGTGAGTCCCTTGTCTATTGCGACCACATCGCGGTGCATACCCACGTCGGTTTTGAGAAAATATTCTCTGAGGCTGCACACCTCACGGCTGTGTGAGTCTTTGCGTTCAAAAAACCTCGACCTCCACACTTCCGCGGGATGTACAGTCTCATCACCGATGATCGTGGGTGATGCATCCGATTTGCGGTCAGCAATGTACGGACCCGTCTATCCAGAGCGTCTAGCTCGGTTTGAGTCCATTTGAGTATGCCGAAAGAGTACATTAAAACCGGCATGACCCAACCATTGAAGGCGCGTACCTTATTTCCACCTGAGAGAAGGCTGTTTAGAACCTTCTTCAGGCGGCCAAAGAAACGCTCCTTCAATGTTTGTTTCATGTCAGCAACGTTAATGCCCAACGCTTCCGACATACCCAAATACTTATATGTTTCGGTCGAGGAGAGAGTTCTAAGGTGTATGGAATCCGAGAGTTGAATTCCCTCGGATTCCACAATCTCCCCTCGCTTTACATGCATGACTGCACATTTGTCCACACCAAATTCCATCCTAATGGCACTACTGAAAGTTTCAGTTACCTTCAGTAGTTCCATCAGTTGCAAATTGTTGTGGGCAAGAAGTTTCAAATCATCCATGTAAAGAAGGTGAGATAGGACCTGACCACCTCTTCTCAACCGATAGCCTAGACCTGAATCCTCCAGCAACGTGCTTAGAGGATTCAGGGCTAAGCAAAACCACAGTGGACTCAAACTGTCGCCCTGAAATATTCCCCGTTTAATCCATATTGGTTCATCATTCCCTTGGATCGGTCGACATCCTGGATAGCAAAGGACTGTTTTCCATTGCCTCATACATGACTCAAGGAAGGTGCGTAGAGTTGCATCTATTTTATACAACTCCAGCACCCTCATGAGCTATGTATGGGGAACAGAGTCATAGGCCTTCTTATAATCTACCCAGCATGTCGAATGATCCTTGCGGGATCGACGAACCTGTTGGCTTATGGCCATGTCAATGAGGAGTAGCTCCTTAGTACCACGGGACCCATTCCCCAGTGTGAACGTGGACTCAGTCTGCATTCTCACCAAGCCGACTATACGCTATAGCGTACAATGCTCCACTTATGTGAACAAAAGAGTAGGCTTGATTTCGTTTACAGTTTAGTAGCACTGCAATCTAATACGCTGTTACGCTCGGCGTAACGTAGCCATGCTACGTGCATAGACGCGTGGTACAATAATCGGTCACACGCACTACGTAATAGTGTATAGCATTTGGTGTGGACGAGAAGTTATATTATATGGAAAAGCGATAAACTGCGTAACGAGCGCTCACAGTCAGCGGCCGACAATATGTTTGGTCCGAACAATGTCTAAGCGTTTTTTTTTTGCTTAATATGCATGTTTTTTTTTTAATATTCATATATTTTTTTAATATGCAAATAATATTTAATAAGTTAAAATAAAAAGTTAGGGTTAGAAAATAAAATGTTGTAAGTAATGTAATACTATAAAAACATAAAACTTTTAAAACATATTATATAACAGGTAATAAACGAATTCATTTCCTTGGTATTCTTCCGTAGTAAAACTACAAGCTTTTAGTGTTACATTAGCATACACATTGAAGCCGGGCTCAACTAAGTAAGGTTTTACAATCGCCGAACATTGTATTAGTGTACCACATATTCTCGTCACGCCATTCGGATGTAAGCTTTTTTGTAATAAGCTTTTAGTTTATTTATTTAGGTTCCGTATAAACTTACATTTTAAGTCAGCCAAAGGGCAATGGAAAGGGCTATGCTCGGAGTTTCCTTGCGTGATCGAATCAGGAATGAGGATATCCGCAGGAGAACCAAGGTTACCGACATAGCACGAAAAATCGTCAAACAAAGGCGTAGCGTTGAAAGGCCTCCTCCAAGGTGAATGGACCTGGTAAGGGTTGCGGGAATCCAATGGATGCGAAACGCACAGGTCAGTTCGTTGTGGCGACACTTGGGGGAGGCCTATGTATGGACGTTTTTCGGCTAAAGTGATGTACAAACTTACATTTATAAATAATTTGATTATCGAATATTTTCCCGAATCGCATAAAATGTAATTATTTTGATATAACTGCAAATTTTCATTTTTTAAACATTTCTTTTACTTGTGCTATGGGACCTTGCTTCTTGTCCAATTTTGGGCTTCTAGGTCAACGAAAAGAACCCTATATGTTTTGATTTTCTTGCGAGTGTCAAAAATATGCGCGTGAACGGAGATTAAACGCCCTTATTTTTAAATTGCGTTGATTTATAGGTATTACTTTTAGTGCTCCAAGGAACAACAGACCTGAATATTTTATATTAATTTCATCTTGTGATGTCTCTACGCATTCCTGAGAAAAAAAGTTTTGGATGACGGAGAGATAGCCAATAAAGTGATACTTATAGTATCACTTTACTTGGCTTGGCTTCCATTTCTACTGATTGTGATTGTGCAACCCTAAAAAACCTTACAAAATCAACAATATATTTTGTTTCTATAATCGGAAACTTCACTAAGGATCGGAAGAAGAGCTAGTGGCTATAATCAAACCAAAGATCGACCAGCGCGGCTGGTGTTAGCCGCACCGGTGGAATTCTAAGGTCAAGCAATATTTGCTGAGGTCGGTCTGGAGATGGGTGACCATCTGCACATATCAAAATTCCTCCGTGCCTCGCAAAGCACGTTAAGCCGTTGGTCCTGGCTGTAATTTGTAGATCTTTTACCGTCGTTACGTATAGTCAGAGATCAGGAAATCTGACAACAGTCTTGTGAAGGGGTATCGTGTTATCTAATTACTGGGCTGCCACCCGACCGGACGGTAACCATCTGGACCGAGCCCAAGTCATCGGCGGCGCGTAACGTGACGTCTCACGTCAACAAACCGTAGGGGCCCAGCAGGGTCAAAGCCTACTGGGCCTACGGCGCGTACTGTTCTACGCACGCCTCAAGGAGATATCCGCACACCGTAGGGGCCCACCGTAGGCGTGGGCTTGTGGACGGTGAGCAATGGGTAGCCCGCCGTCCGACCGTCCGGTAACCGTCCGGACCGAGCCCAAGTCGTCGACAGCGCGTATTGTTCCACGCGCGCCTCAGGGAGATGTCAGCAAATCGTAGGGGCCCAGCAGGGTCGAAGCCTACTGGGCCCATGGGTAGTGTCAAAACGAAACCCGGGGCCCTGGGACGAAGGCAACGAAGAAACAGGAGTGGGTTTTTAGTCAGTAAAAGTCTGACACTATCTCCCGCTCCACCCGAGAGAGAGATTTGTCATTAGACGGAACTGGCCATATTCCACCAAGTGTGAATTGTTGGATGTTACATTTCTTCGAATTTTTGGTTTTTTCCTCATGATGTCTTCCTTCACCGTTTTGACAGCTGTGATGATGAAATAAATTACACAAAGTAATGCACCTGGCTGGGTTTGAACCCGCGCGAACAATGCACCTACTACTAGATTTACGAATAAGATATTTGAGTTAGTTATGTTATGTTATATTGTCCACTGGATCCTAACCTCGAATATGTTTTCTCTCTATACCTAACTCAAAGGTTAGGAGTTAAGCTCGCCTTTGTACGTGAACTGTCTTTATCACCATGTACCAACGACCTTACAGCCACTAGACGCCTCATGCTTGAACTAGTGCTCCAAAACAATTCTGCCAACTAGCTGAGGTACAGAGGAGCAGAGTATTGCGTTCTGGCTGGTTCTGATTGGTACGGGGGAACGGAGTGCTGCGTTCTAATTGGTCGAGACTTTTTGGAAATTATTCTGTAGCGACCTACGTCAGATCTATAAGTCATATGTGTTGACAGATATGCGTCGCCTGTCATTAGACGTCTTGTTGCTGTAAGGTCGTTGCCATGTACTATGTTTTGTTTTTGTGTATTTTAATAAAGAATTAAGAAATTCGTAAGTCGGAGCCGTTACTAATGGGCCACCACAGGTCTACTGACTGGGCGCTGACCTCAATACCATTGGAAAATGGCTGGGTCAGATGAAGTAAGACAAAAAGTGATGTATCTGAGTTGGCAGAATTGGCTTTTTAGTCAAATGATGTTAATATTATCATCCCACAATATTGTGATTAACCACTTTACTAATCTCTTTGAACATCGAGACACGAATGTGATGTGACCGAATTTGTAGTTTGGTTTTTAAAAGTGTGTCCACTATGTCCAGACCTGGCGTATGCGCCGCAAATGTACCGCTCAAGAGCCGCTTGCGAACTGCGCGCTTGCTTTTCATGTTCGTACGAAGTGCCTGTGCCGCCCTTGCGCCGCTCGCGCGCAAGCTACACGCTGTACTCGAGCGACGCAGGAGATGCGTCTGCCGACCGCAGTACACCTCCATTGAGGCTCATAGTTCAAACGCGAAAGAAGCTACGTGCGCACGAGCTACGTGCGCCTCACTCGAGCCGTGCCGGAGCTGCACTGGAGCGGCTCACCAAACTGTAACCGCACGCCAGCAATATGCGCGCAGTTCGCAAGCGGCTCGCGAGTGGCGCATTCGCCAGGTCAGGACACACCGATTCTTATAACACTAAGGTTTTATTGAGGTCAGTCCAGTCCATACTTCCTTGGGATAATTTCAAGCCGGCGAAGCTACTAGCAGAAGCTTAATGTTATAAAGTCGAAAGTTTGAGTATATTTGTATGATTGTTATTTTTCATGCTTGAACGGATGAGTGGAAACCGTTTGAGAGTCAAGCTAACGCCGGCGGTTGCGCGTGACGTCATCGCGCGTTCGGTCGAAAGTCAAGCGACCGCGCCGGCGTTCGCTCTCTCCCACTTCATTTTCGTAGGCCCTAATTTCAACACTTAGAGACTACTTTTGTAGGAACAAGTTTGATTACTTACGTTCTTGGTTAAATTTCCTATAAATTGAATGCATTATATTTTAGAGTCTATGCTCTGCTATATTTATTTTTTTCGTTTTTTTTTTTTTTTGTAAAAAGTAATATTTCCGCCACCATTTTGTTTATGGCGCCCCTGCAGTTTGACAGTTCTTTATATTTCAATGAAAAGAGCACATTAGCAGACCATATCCTGGAAGGGCATATATGGTACTTTTTATCCTGAAAATGTATTCTCTTGAAATATTAATTACTGACTTTCACGCGGGCAAAGCCACTAGCAGAAGCTAGTATACCTACTATACAATATATAACTAATATAATTTATTCAGGTTTTTCCAGGGAACTTCTTGAGTGACTAGATGACAACGTTGGCAAGTGGAGCACTTGCCAACGTAACGTCACGTTGGAATGTGACGTGACTTGAACAAGCCCTCAGCGTCGATAATGGCGCAGTATTATCAAGAGTGTGCTATCGGATGAAGTGGCTCAAGTTAGTGGCACTTGAGGAGCGCAATAAGTAGGAGACCTAACAGAACTCAGTACAGTGCTGTTTCCATCATCAACATGTTTAAACTACTGGTACTGAGTTGTCTGCTAGTCAGCTGCCTCGCTGACCCCTTGGTTGTTCCATCATGGTGAGTTATATTTTTTGGTTCAGCTCACTTGACCATTTTGACAGACTGCTAGGTAGGCATTTCCACTAGTCATCATTATGGTGGTGTTAGTTTTTTTTTGGCATGAGAATTCATCCAATGACTTCTACCACTCAAAGGTGGACCGAAAGGGCGTGTCACAGTTTTAGTTTTATTCACTTCATTCTTTGATGATTTGAGTTGAGGTTTAAGAGATTTGAGTTTAGGTAAAGGTTATCAAAGCATTCATTGACTGTTTAGCGATACAATGATCGCCGCGGTTAGCTAGTATAAAAACAAAATTTAAAAACACTCTACGGCACAACAGTTCTCTTATCTTTAGAAATCACCGCTACGATGTTGTGAAAGAGATACCGAGGTCCTGGTACTCAAAGGGCAACTGAAGGAACACTAGCGGGTTTTCCCCTCGTTACATCCAGAGTGGGAGGCCTCAAAATTAAAAATAGTGTAAGTATCTGATGAGGCAGAATTGGCTTCTTAGTGGTAATTCAGACTGCACTAGCAGCAGAGTCCGGGGGCGGGCGTGGGCAATTCGATCTTAGCGTCTAATTTTTCAAGTGCCGAACGAGTTACAAATCTCAATTGCGGAAAGTACTCAATTGCGGAAGTTGCGGAATCATTTGCTCCATTAATAGCAGAATCGTCTCAAAACTTCTTTCGTTACTTTATTTTAATATATATGTAATATATATGTATATATATTATATTAAATATATATGTATGTTTATTTTAATTATATGTACACTTTTTTTTTTTTCTTTCTACTCTTGTTTTTCGTATAACATTTTCTTTTTATGCACCTACCATATTGTCTCTTCACCACCCTAGGTTGACTGGTAGAGAATGCCTCAGGCATTAAGTCCGCCTTTGTGAATTATGTTGCATGAAGACTAAATAAATAAATAAATAAATAAATTTAGGTTAACTTTTTTTTTGACTGACCGACCTTTTGACAATTCAAAAGTGCCTGTAATTGGTCTTTTTGAAATAAACGTTTCTGATTTCTGATTTCATTGCTTCACTCTGAAAGAGTACTATGTGAAAGTTATCATCCCAAAATACCCAGCAACAATACCGCAATTGCTGTAGATGTTAATTTTTTTTAGTGTATGTGTGTTACAGGCTGAGCGAAGTAGCTCGTCGTCTTGGGCAGGGCTGCGCCGACCGCGCGGAGGGCTGGCGAGCGTGCGCGCGTCTTGAGGACCCGTTTGCATTAGCTCCGCATAGCCGCGACTGTGGTGCGTTCTTCTACTGCACCGGGCAAGGACGCCCCGCCTGCCGCCGCTGCCCCGCCGGCCTTCACTTCAACCCCCAGCTGCAGGTCTGTGACTGGCCGTCTAACGTGGACTGCATCAGTAAGCCTTACCCTACCACAACAGAGGAAGACTCTTCAAGTACAGTTACTGATTCATCTACAAGACCCGAGGAATATTTTACAACTGAACCTACTTCAACTACAAAACCCGAGGAATGGCCTACATCTGAAGCTATTTCAACTACAGCTCTTGAGGAATCGTCTACATCTGAAGCTACTTCAACTACAGCTCTTGAGGAATCGTCTACATCTGAAGCTACTTCAACTACAGCTCTTGAGGAATCGTCTACATCTGAAGCTACTTCAACCACTATTTCTGCTTACTATTGGGGTTGAGATCGTAACTAATAATAATTACCTATATACAACATGTAACTGGAATAATGCTCAAACTTACACACTCCAATTGTAAAATTAAATCACAATCAAAACTCAAGCACTAAAGCTCTACATAAACGCTTTTAGGTAGTGGTTTTAGGGTTCCATACCTCAAAAGGTTCACTTATTGGTTCGTCTGTCTGTCTGTCAATACCCTTTAGGGTATTACAGACAGACAGAGATAAATCTCGGGAACGTGTGGAGGTATCGGGTTGAAATTAAAACCATATATAGTCAAGTCTGCGGTCCCTTGATGCTGTGAAAAAATACATATTTCAAAAATAGCTGAAATAGATTGAGCATCCTATTCTGAACGTACTAATTTCATAATAAACGCACATGACTTTGTTATTACAACAGGAAAGGAAGGTAAACAAAATTTAAAAAAAAAGTAAAATAAATTGTTGCACAATAAATAATAAGATTTCTCAAATATTATAAAAAACACAGTTGTTTATTTATCTAAACTACTAATATTATAATTAAATTGAACTTCATTAAGAACTTTAACTTTTGAACATTATCTACAGCATGTTTTATTAACCGACTTCAATAAAGGAGGAGGTTATCAATTCGGATGTAGGTATTTTTTCATATTTGTTATGTCAGAACTCCGTCGTCGCTCTTACTGACTAAAAACCCACTCCTGTTCCTTCTTCGCCATTTTTCCAGGGCCCCGGGGATCTCTTTCGCATCACCCATGGCCCCAGTAGGCTTCGACTCTGCTGGGCCCCTACGGTTGCTGACATCTCCTTGGGGCGCTCGTGGAATACTACACGCCGTCGACGTTTTTTTTTTTTACTGTTACCATTGTAACATTAAAAAAAAAAAAGTCAAATGGTAGTCAAATCTATTTCTACACTGATATTATAAAGAAGTAAAGTTTGTTTTTTTTTTGTTTGTAGGATCAGGTAATCTCTGAAAGTACTGTTAGTCCGATTGCTAAAATTTTATCACCGATAGAAAGCTGCTTTATTCCTGAGTGACATAGGTTATATTTATGTACGCGTGCGAAGCTGCGGGCAAACCCTTGTGTATTATATTTTTAAAATGCCAATATACGTATACGAACCTATCAGAAACTTGTGGATAATCCGAAATGATTTCATATCCGTAAAAGTATCTGAAACCGGTATAATATTATGTCTTTATCCGTATCCAGATACAAAATTTCATATCTATAACATACCTGTTATACATGTTAGAAGTTTCCTCTTTGAACGCAATCCTCTAATGAGCTAATCTATGTCGTAATTAAGGCAATCAAGTGAGATCAAAATTAATTAGGGCAAAGTTTTCCGAACAGCAAAGTTGAAAGCTACCTGAATACTTATTTTTTTGCATAAAAATTGTTCAAAGTTATAGGTGATAGCGAGATATTGTTTTAGACTAGAAGCTGCCTGTGGCCGCGCTGGATGTGAAGGTAGATAATTGTCCTAGGGAAGATCTCTACCCTAGGACAATTTTCTCCACCAACCAATGTTCTATAGGACTCTATAGAACATTGATTAATTTTTATCCCAGAACCCCTAGCCAAGTTGATAATCTGCAATCGTTAACGCTAGTCGAAAACTAATCAAATGTATAAGAATGACATCATCTCAACGTTAAGTCACGTGGTCAGAACAAACGAATAAAATATTCGTACCCAAGTTCACATCGTTCAAAATAATAGAATGAATTGTTATCGACTGCATTCTACAATGTTCTACGCTACATTCTTTGTTATCGTGGAACGACATTGTAGAACGAGCGTCCGACTCAGGCGCGTCAATATTGCTAACAATTTATCGTTTTCTACAATTGCTGACACCGAGGCGTTACCTATTGGAAAGCGGAATTAGACACGAAACGGTTGTAACTTGACTAGGGGGGCAGGAGTGTGTTTCGTGAGATAAAAATTAACCAATGTTCTATTTCAGTGTCATACATAGCCTACCCGTGGGCCAAGTTTTATCCAAATCCGTTCAACCGGGCGAGCGTGAAGAAGTAACAAAATATACAGAAACACACAACTTACAAACTTTGGCCTTTGTATATTATATAGTGATGTGATAATCACGATGTCTCTTAAGCCTATATCTCACTAGAACGCCAGTGATAGCGCAGCCAGTCGCCTAACTGTCAAAATATAGGTATTCAGGTTTACACAACTAAACAGTCACTGCCTTTTTTAAGGTGGGTAATCATCCAATGACTTCTCCCGCCCTGGGTGGAGTGGGATGGCATCAGACTTTTACTGACTACTGAGTTTTACTGAGACTAAGCTACCCATTGATCGTCGTCCGGAACCTTTGCGTCTACTGTGGGTGGTAGTCAAAGTCTGGGTAGCTGGAGACTGGATCTGTTCTCTCACGCGTGCGGCCGTCTTTTGGCCCAGGAAGAGTAGTGGTGGCTTAGCGGTGACGGCCCCGACTGAGTCGTAGGTCGTAGGAGAAAACTCTATCCTAAAACCAAAAATACGAAGACTTATTGTGACATCCACCAATCCGCACTAGGCCCACGTGATGGATTACGACCTATTCCTTCTACTAGAGAGGAAGCTTTAGTCCCAGCAGTAGGAACAATATTTTGAAGCTAATTGCAAATCTCATTCAGTCTCAAAAATAATATATCGCTCACAACTTCGACCACTTAATTATTAGAACTTGACTTGAGTCACCCGCCGTCATAATTTTAATTAAGAGAAAATCTTAAGAACGACAACTTTTAATAACTTAGTTAAGCGAACTTACCCGACGCGGCGAGACGATATTGTGGCTGAATAAGAAATACGACTTGCTACACCCGCATCATCAGACTTTTACTGACTACTGAGTTTTACTGAGACTAAGCTACCCATTGATCGTCGTCCGGAACCTTTGCGTCTACCGTGGCTGGTAGTCGGGGTCGGAATTACGGCGGATAGGGCGTGAGGACCTTCGATCCCTCACGCGTGCAGCCTCCTCCTTCGCTAGCATTACTGCTTCGCAGAAGGAGGCGACTGCCTGCCATTCCTCCTCGCTCCGGACCATAGCCTGAACCAGGGCCCGTCGCAAAAGGTCGCTGCCACCAATTGCCTCCACGAGGACACGGCGGTGCTCCGCCCAATCGGAGCACACCTCCACCGTATGCTCCACCGTGTCCTCTGGGTAGTCCGCACAATGATGACACCCGGGCGTTGCTTCCGCCAGCATCCGATGCAGGAACCTCCCGAACTGGCCATGCCCAGTGAGGACCTGCATCATGTGGAAGGTGAGGACGCCGTGTTGTCGCTCCCGCCACTCCTCAAAGAGGGGACTTACCACCATAATTGTAGCGTGCTCAGCACAGTCGCCGTCGCCATTCCGCCATGAGATCCCGCCGGAACTCTGTCCGCCATGCCGCAACTTGGCGCGGCAGCGGAGTTTCGCCCCGGCGTTGCATCTCCACGCGCAAATCGTGCATGCATGCAAGGACTGTTGCTTCCAAATCCCATGGTGGCAGGCCAGCAAGGAGGCTCGCCGCTTCGCGGGAAATCGTGCGGTATCCCCGCACCATCCGGATGGCCATGACCCTCTGGCAAGCGTTCAGCATGGCCGCCGGTCGCTTTTGCAGCGACGGCGCCCAGACCGGCGCAAACTACGATAACATGGCGCGCCCCTCAAATTACTGTTTCAATATATGTAGTCACATCTTTACGAAAGAGTTTGGTGTGTAGTTGTAAGTATTCGTCTCAGTAACAGGCTCGCAGCGGTCGGAGACAGTCAAGTTATTGATACTACTCGCTCAGTGACACGAAAGTACGGATTGCAAAATAAGTTAGTCATGGAAAAATCCAAAAAAATAATGATGCGGAGTCAGGTAATTTTGTTTGTTTGTGAAATAAGTTTACGTAGTTTTGATTGACTTTTATATCTATTAATGTAAAATCTTTTCTATATATTTTATGCAAGAGAAGTGATAGCTACAGTATACCAACATATGAAGTATGAGGCTGAAAATGGAGTGGAGCGCTTGACAGACGCTAGATGGAGAACTTCAAGAGCTGTGGGGGTTAGTGAAAGGACTATCACAAGAATTCTCAAAGAAAAATCAAAATGTGATGCAAATGGCACACAAATGAGTTCACCGCGTAAAAACAAAAATCCTCGCAAACGTTTAAAGAGTGACATCGATGAATTTGACAAGGGGGTAATAAGGCGTACTGTCAGTAACTTTCATAGAGAGTATAAACAATATCCAACATTAAAAGCTCTGAAAAGGGTGCTTACTGAAAAGATAAATTTTGACGGATGTTTGGAGACATTACGGCGTATACTTCTTGATTTAGAATATGAGTGGAAAACTACTGAAGACAATCGTCAAGCGCTTGTTGAAAAACATGACGTACAGTTCCTCCGCTATAAATATCTAAAACAATTGAAGAAATATAGAGAATAAGGGAGGAATATTGTTTATACCGATGAAAGCTACATCCATACCACACATGTACAAAATAAGTCATGGGGAACTAAACAAGGAACTGCAGCAAAATAAAAAAAAATCTAAAGGGTTACGCATTACAATTGTCCACGCTGGTGGAAGAAATGGTTTTGTCCCCAATGCTTCTTTAATTTACAAGGCCAGTTCGAAGACAGGCTACTACCACGACAACATGAACCATGACAATTACAAGAAGTGGTTCTTTACACAACTACTGCCTAACATACCAGAAAAGCCCGTAATTGTTATGGATAACGCCTCCTACCATAATAAATTTACAGAAAAAGTTCCCACCTCCAACAGCAACAAAGCAGCCACGAAATATTGGCTGGTGAATAAAGACATCGACTTGAAGAAAATCGAACTCTATGATATAATTAAAAAAAATAAAGATAATTCTAGAAATTACGCCATTGATGGCGAAGCAAAAAAAAAATAATTGCGATATTTTAAGGCTTCCTTCATATCATCCCGACTTAAACCCGATTGAGAAAATTTGGGGAGTGTTAAAAAACTATGTCGCAAACAAAAATGTAGACCAAAACTACACATCCATCATGAAATTACTTCATGAACGTATAGACATGATCGATTGCACGATGTGGACCAACACTTGCAGACATGTGGAGGAGACGGATCCAAATACTGGAGAAACTACGACGACGAGCAAGAATTTATTATTCACGTAGGAGAATCCGATTCTGAAAATGACACATCAAGCTTCTAAGACAGCGATGAACAAAATTTTAATTCCAGCGCCAATAGAGATCATTAAAGATTTTTAATTTTATATAAATGTTGTGGGCCAAGTGATTAATGAGGGTCCTATTTATAATGCCTGGGCAGTATGAATAATGCCCTTATTATCAGTTAAAAACAACTAAAAACTTAAAACTTTTTTATAATAATTACGATTACTTATGTATTTTTGTTTATGATTTTGATGTCTTAGTAACTAAAAATAAATGTGTTTCAAATACACCATAAACGTGTCATTTTAATGAAAACATTAAAGATTCAAAATATTACAGTACCTATATTAAATTTCAATATTTGAACACAACAAAATTTTTTCATAGTTTTTGCGCAATCAGTACTCGTAATATATCACTTATTCCCAGATTTGTTGGTCAACTTATCATAACTAGCCGATCGCGCAAGACAACGCACGTGTCGTTTTCATAGAGTACGTCAATGTAGCGCCATACTAATAATAATGAGCGATTAATAACGCCACTAGTCGAGCAATAAATCCGTGGATTTGTTTTTGTTTGACGGCCGTCTCATTACGCACACATGCGTTGTGAGTCTTGGTGGCGCTTTGTAAATACTTTCAAACGTTTTGAATTTTGGAGGGGCGGGCCATTTTATCGTAGGTAATCTCTACAACACGTCAGCTTTTAGCACAATACGTCTTATAAGGTGCCTTTATAAGTTACACAATCTTTGCCAAGACAGATATAAACCTTTTATAAGGTCTAAGCTCTTATTACGGATTATTCTTATGGCTATTTTGCTAGTTGGGTATTTATTTATAAATACATTAAAAACTGACCGTAACAAAACCAAAATGAAAAATAAAAAATAAAATTAAGAGCCGGTTGTAGTCACTGCGTATTTTGTATGAACCTCACCAATGTATGTCGATTTCGCGGCCCTGTAACAGCGGTTTTATTTTTATATTGAAAAAAAAAACTAACTATAAAAGATTTTAGTTTTCGCGAGGCTATTTTAAAAAACAAGCTTTATTATTTTTTGTAGTTTTCAAATATTTCCGTAACGTAATCTCGTAGGCATATACGTTTGAAATCGCAAGTTAGGGTCAGATTCGCGATTTTTTTTATCGAGCTAACTATATTCATATCATGTTTTGACTTTTGCCCGGCAATTGGTCATATAGTTAATTTTAATAAAATATTTTTCATGATATTCTATTTTATATTTGTGGATTTCTAAAGGTTTAAAAAAGTTTAAAATGAGTAGAACCTGGCCTTAATTAAAATAGTTAAATTGTTATTAATTAAACAGTAACAAATTCAAAAAACTACAGGACAAATTTTATGCGATATTTACCAATGAAGGTGTAAAATGATTTTCCCACCGAAAACAGAAAAAAAAAGTTGTATAATACAGTCATAATTATGTATTATAGAAGAGGAAAGCAAAAATTAAAATTAAAGTGTTGAATATATAAAATAAAAGGATACAAGCTTTAAAAAGAGAGCTAACAGTCACCCAAAGGGCAATGGAAAGGGCTACGCTCGGAGTTTCCTTGCGTGATCGCATCAGGAATGAAGATATCCGCTGGAGAACTAAGGTCCCCGGCATAGCCCGAAGAATTGCCATACTTAAGTGGCAGTGGGCAGGGCACATTGCACGTAGAACGGATGGTCGTTGGGGCCGAAAGGTTCTAGAGTGCGATCGCGCACCGTACCGCACGTTGGAAGGCCTCCCACAAGGTGGTCCGACGACCTATGTGAGAGTCGCGGAAATGCGGTGGATGCAAGACGCACAGGATCGGTCGTTGTGGCGTCACTTCGGGGAGGCCTATGTCCAACAGTGGACGTCTTTCAGCTGAAATGATGATGATGATCTTTATTAACCCCTGTGTTCAGCCTTAGGGTAAACCAGGCATGTATATGTTCCAGTCGGTAATGTGCCTAACTTGTAAAACGTTGAGACGGAGGTAATAAGACAACAGGTAGGTAGACACATTTATATTAATAATTAAAAATAATTGAACTAAGGAAGCAATTATCTTACAAAATGTTTGCTTCGGAGTCTTTTATAGAAATTAATTTTACACAAAAGACTTTGTATTTCATTATAAAGGTTATACATAATGGGAGCTTCAACTGAATATAAAATACATTTGGATTTAGGGATGTAGGCGTGAGTAATTTAGAAGATTAAGAAATTAAAACTATGTTTTATGGGGTTCCGTACCTCAGTTGGTAGAAACCCGGGCCCTGGGACAAAGGCAACGAAGGAACAGGAGTGGGTTTTTAGTCAATAAAAGTTTGACACTATCTCCCGCTCCGCCCAAGAGCGGGATTTGTCATAAGATGATTGTCAACCTAAAAAAAAAATGGATCCCTTATAGGATCACTTCATTGTCCGTCTGTCAATCTGTCTGTCCGTCTATCCGTATGTCAAGAAGAGTCTTTTTCTCAGAAGCTACTAAGATGGAATCCGATGGATGCGAGACGCACAGGACCGGTCGTTCTGATGTCTTTTTGGAGAAGGCCCAGCAGTCCAGCAGTTTGTCCAGCAGTGGATGTCTTTCGGCTGAAATGATGATGATGGTAACGCTAATACGGGCGAGTTAGTTGTCATCAACCAGGCACTCGATAATTAAGCCTCATTTTTTTTTATTGATATAAACTAGTGCTTGACTGCGATCCCACCTGATGGTAAGCAAGAGCCTATTCACTGTAGTCTTGAAGATGCTTAAATTATAATCAGACGGAAAGTATTTAAACGACGAGGCAAAACGCTGCTTCTGAGAATCCCAGATGGAATACATAATTAAAATTTGCTAGATCCTGGATTCAAACCCACCACCACTTCATGCTCCGCAGCTAATAATAATAACCAACACCTTAGGAGACTCGCGTTAGGCGGCTGGATCAAGGGCTTGATTCAGAAATTGGTACTCCTGGACACGGCTCGTATTGTTAGGAGGTTCCTTTCTATGGAGCCCTGACCACTGGTAGCTTGGACCCTGTTCCCGATACCGGTGGGACACTATTTTTTATATTTTTAAATGTTTTTTTATTATTTTTTATTGAAATATTTAACAATATAATTTATATGTACATAAACAAATGAATAAACAATAATAATAATATTCTATATATTTCGAGCAACAAGACTCATTTAGTATTAGTAAAAATAAAATAAACTGTCAACTATGTTAGTGATACAAATACAACTACAAATTACATTCATACGCACAATAAAACAATCATTGCTGCAGCACCCCAGATACTGGAGCAATGATTTCGAATACAGCAGTCCAGTCTGTCAGCAATCATGCTCAGGATGCCGCTGGGAGTGGCTCGCACCCTGCGCACCAGGGATGCACATCTTTTACGCATTAATAATAATAATAATAACTCTTTATTTCAGGCTACAAAGGCCCATAGACAATCTTCAAAATAATAAACTAATACATAATAATAACATTCTATTTTTATTTATTATTATAACTACGTTGTGTCGGCGACGTATTGCGCTGAGTCGTGGTGTCATGTAGCCTTCCGTGGAAGCGCCGATACACGTCACCCGTCGGCCAAAATTCTTCCTTCATGAAAGTGTCCAGATGTTGAGTCGGTACCCGTACAACAAAAGATTTGAAGTTGATCTTGTGACGCGACTCCAACCTTTCAACTCTCAGGATGAACCTGGTCTTCATCTTTATTTATTCCACGACATCCTCTACGTTAATGCATAAAAGCAATCAACTCGCATTTCCGAAAACATCCCTGATGCGCTACAGAAGGGAGGCAGCCCCATAAACACCCTGAAAACCCTAATGACCCCACGAGGAGTACTTCTTGTGCTATTTGAGTTTTTGACAGTAAAAGTCTGACACGCATAACCCTAGTACAGGAGAAGTCATTTGATAATTGAACACATTAAAAAAAAAATAGTTTCATACATTATGATCATATAGCTGGCAAGCGACTTCACCGTCGCCCTGTTAGTAGCAAATCATCCCGAGGAAAGATACCTTCGGGATAAGCTATTCCAAGACATGGTCTAACCGTTTACGAAGTTTCATCGAAATCCGTTCAACCGCTAGATTATGAAGAATTAAAAAACATACAAATATAATACACACTCACAAAGTTACGCCTTTGTACTATTAGTGTTATTTAAATAAAATATTTTCCAAGAACCTCAAACTCGAAGATTTTCCAAGTATTTAGACCCTAATGGATAAATGTAAAAGGATAGGATTAGTCAACCGTCCAGCTATAAAGTACTACAAAAGACCATTATGAGGTGCAAAGGTAAAGATTGTGAGCTTCTCTGTATCGCGACCCAGTTACTTGGAACTGTGTCTAAATTATTTAATTTTTGTGACACGTGGGAGAGATCATTCTTTACATATATACCTTTTTTATGGCGGGAAATCATCCAAATGACTTCTCGCGCTCTGGGTGGAGCGCGAGGGCGTGTCAGACTTTTACTGACTAAAACCACACCTGTATCCTTCAATTACCCTTTGCGTCCTAGGACTACGGGTTTCCCTTTCAGAAATTCTCCGTGGTCCTAGCTAGCGGGCATCGGCCCTGCTGGGCCCCTACGGTTTGCTGACATCTCTTTGAGGAGCGCGAGGATCTCAACGCGCTATTGACGACTGGGCTCAATCCGGTTAATTATCGAACAGCCGGACGGCTAGCTCGACGTCCGCAAGCCCGCGTCTACCGTGACTGGTAGTCGGGGTCGGAATTACGGCGGCTAGGGCGTGAGGACCTCTGTTCCTTCACGCTTTACGTATATACCTGGTAATATGAAGAGACAATCTGGCCAAATGGGGTATTCTTGACCCATCGCAAATAGAGTGCCAGTGTGGAGCCCCTTCCCAGCATGCATAGCTACCTGCGCCTTCCACGACTTATACGAGCTCAACGACAGAGCTATCCAGGAGGAAAAATACTGATCAGACAAGATTTTAGTCAGATCGACACGAAAGAAGAAGAAAAAGATATACACCTTTTTATGTGGGAAATCATCAAATATCTTCTCTCTTTTTAGAAGACGCTACAAGGAGTGTCAGAATGTTACCGACTGTTTGAGCGCAGTCGGCTATCTTCGTTACTCATTAGGCTACTGCGCGTTTGTGAAATTTTTTGTGCAATAATGGAGCAATAAAAAAAAGTTAGAAGTGTTTATTGGACGGTTGTTTAAATTCAACATTAATTGGTAAATTATCGTTTTTAAGCTACCAGTTGTGTAAGAGAGTTAAGTAGGTATTTTCTTGTATTTTGATGATTTTGTTTTAACGTAACGCAGAATAGTTAGGTAGGTAAGTACTTCAGTGGCCACCATCCCATGCGAACATGACTTTGTGGCCATGTATGTTATATTTTACAATTTATATTAGGTATTTTTCACCGCACTCGAGCGCGCTCGGACGGAGCGGCGCCGACCCTAGCGCGACCGTCGAGCGTAGGCATGAAAACTGAAGTACATACATGAGATTGATATCTGTACGTATCTATTTTGTGCTAAACCCACCTGTGTTCTTTTAGTTGCCTTTTGCGGTTCAAAACCACGGTAACACTTTCGAACAAAGCTAAATCACTAATTCGCCCCGTCAATGTAGCTGACGTCTTCCGGTCCTGGTCGTTATCGGACGGCGAGATACCTCATCGAGCTCATGATCCGCAAGCCAGCACTTACGGCGGTTGGGAGTCGCCCTGCACGAGACACCTCCAGCGGGGGTCTCCTTCGCTCGCATTATTGATTCGCTGAAGAAGAACGTTTATACCTACGAATAATTTAAGGTATTCATCAAAATTGGCAGAGATTAGCAACACTAGGCAACATTCTAACTATGTAGTTACAACAAGGTAATATTGTGGTGCGCGTTATCAAAGACTTTGAATGTATTTATGCAAATAATTCTATTTTCATGTTTCAGATAGGTAATTTAATGTCGGATCGTGATGACTCAGTGTTTGTTGTTTTTAAGGTGGAAATCATCCAATGACTTCTTTCGCTCTAAGGCGAAGCGTTTGGGTGTGTCAGACTTTTACTGTGGTAGGTTAGGCTGGCAACATTAAGCACGACCCCAGCGATGAGACAAGTTAACGCGACCGCACTCTAGAATGGTAATCTCGTAAATATTGACAAATGAATGTGTCAGACATTCATTTGTGTATGCGGTAATCTGCAAAAATTTTAACAGTTCCTTTGATCAGTGACCTTCCATTAGAACGTCATTGTGCAGTCATTGCTTTTAACCTTAATAAGCTCGATATTGTCATCCTACCACAACTCTATTACGAGACCATTGACCGATCAATGATCGATCATTATGAATTAGCAGATTGCGAACTTTTAGCAAAATGACAATGGCGATCCCATTGTTGGAATGACGAATTTATAAAAATAGACTTGGGCCCCTGGAAGGCCTCAGCAAAGCCGAAACCAATCTGATGTTTTCAATTCATCTGCACTTTTCTAAGATATTACTGACCCCGCTTGCTATGATTAGACTGGAAGCCGACCCCAAGCTAGTTGGTAAGAAGGTCAGGAAGATGAGATAGAATTATTATTATAAATTTGACTGGCCTGTTGGTCTAGTAGTTAGTGGCCCTAACTGCTATGCCAGAGGTCGTGGGTTCGATTCCCACCCAGGACAAATGTTTGTGTGATGAGCACGATCATTTGTTCTGTGTCTGGGTGTAATTTATCTATATGTATGTATTTAGAAATATATAAGTATGTTTATCAGTTGTCTATTACTCATAACACAAGCTCTGCTTAGCTTGAGACTAGACGGCGTTGTGTGATAGTTGTGGAATATTATTATTATTATTACCTATCTCATCATCTCAGTCCATACTTTCCTTTTTCTACTTACTTACCTGAAATTTAGACAAACATAGCCTATCCGTGCTTTCAGGTTTTGCAGTTAGATATTCCTTTTAAAATGAACGTATTCATCGAATTCTGTATAACCGCCTCACAATTCAAAGTGAAGTGTTCTTTGAAGTGTGAATCGGTTACTCGGAATTCAGTAAATACGTTGATTTTATTTTGAAAGTACGGGAACGCAGTCTTTTCAGCGAATTCAATTAGCTTTCATCTCAACGGTTCCGAGTGAATTTCTACGCATCCACATAATAACGTAAAAATCGACCAAGTGCGAGTCGGGCTCTCGTACGCAGGGTTCCGTACCATACCAAGATACAGGCTGTGCCTAGTTTGGGGCCCACAGCCACCTCTGTTGTGTTTCTATTATTTTCTTCACATTTGTATAAGTCCTTTATTCTAACGTGTGTGTGTGCTAATAAATTATTATTATTATTATTATTATTATTATCTTTATTTCACATATAAACATATTCGTTACATTTTTAAATATTTCAAAAATAAAAAATAAAACATTTAAAAATATAAAAAACAGCATCCCACCGGTATCGGGAACAGGGTCCAAGCTACCGGCGGTCAGGGCTCCAGAGAAAGGAACCTCCTAACAATGCGAGCCGTGTCCAGGAGTACCGCTTTCTGAATCAAGCCCTTGATCCAGGCGCCTTTATTATTATTATTATTATATTATCTACGCAACATTAGACACTATAATAGTATTTTTAACCCATTTTTTTCATTTGTTTCAGTGTTTGTTTGTTGAAAAATCCATGTTTATTGTATGGGAGCCAAACTTAAATATTTATTTTATTCAGTTTTTAGTATTTGTTGATAAAGCAGCAACAGAAATATATCGACTGTGAATATTTCAACTATCATGATTTATGAGATATAGCCTGGTGACAAACAGATTACAACTTAAAAACCTTTTAAAGCTGTAATTTCCTAATCATTCCTAAGTGCATTAAAATCACTCACTCCTTTTGTCACCACTCACATGTGTATGTAAGGGCTGTTCTCATTTTGGCTTTTGACTGATAGTACTTTGTTTTCTTCTGCTGTAAAAATGCTGTAAAGCTAGTGTGAGAATCCTGGTATCCATAACACAAGTTAAATCTTTCCTTGTGTACCGGAATTCATTACAAATACTATTAACGTACTGTTTTTTTTTCTAGTGTCTTTGTTTTTTGTGTTGTTTGTTAGTGTTTGCTTGTACAAAATGTTGCAGTGCAATAAATTATTATTATTTAATTATTAGATAGACAGTGGAGTCTTAGTAATAGGGCCCTGCTTTTACCCTTTAGGTACGAAACCCTAAAAAGTACTAGAAGCAAGAATACATTTTAGATTCAGGTTAGGTTAGGTTAGGTTAGAAATTCTCCTCCAGACAGATGGGTATCGTGTCTAATCCGGGCTGTCTAATGGTTGATTTCGGACGGCTGTGTAAGTTCTGAATGTGGGAAGAACTCTGATACTCTGATGCAGGATAGTTCCTATATGTGATGACCAGAGGAATTCTACCTGAGTTAAACATGTACTTGCTTCGAAATGTTGTTGATATGGATCTTCCCAGGATTTCTAATGAAAAAGCCCGTGTGGCCAACAATATTACAAATAAATAATAATAAAAACCTCGGAGATAGATAAGACATATAAAACAAAGATAATATATTAATATAATATTCCGTCGCCGTCTAGTTTCAAGCTAAGCAGAGCTTGTGTTATTTCTAAATACATACATATTATAGATAAATTACACCCAGACAAAGAACAAATAAGACATAAGGCAGGTAAGGTATTGATATAAGGCTCATATGTATCATTTATTATCTTGGTGTACAATAAAGTATATTTAAATAAATAAATGATCGTGCTCATCACACAAACATTTGTCCTGGGTGGGAATCGAACCCACGACCTTCGGCATAGCAGTCAGGGCCACTAACCACTAGACCAACAGGCCAGTCAAGATAGATAAATACTCGTATATACATAGAATTTTTATTTGTATTTTTCATTGAAAAAGATCTCTCTACGTCATATGAGGTGAGGTTAACAAATTTATACACTTTTTCCTCGTCGTCATTAATGCAGGAAGATTTTTTTTCTACTATATTTCTGATAGTCTGCTCTTTAAAAATTAATCTCGGGAGTTATATTCACTTAATTCTTTCGTTGTAAGAAATCGGTAAAAGTATTTAAATAACTCTACCTAATTCCGACCTCTGGTGATGACATCCACGGGTAGTGTGAAAGCGAAGCCCGGGGCCCCGGGATGAAGGCAAAGAGGGAACAGGAGTGGGTTTTTAGTCAGTAAAAGTCTGACACTATCTCTCGCTCCACCCAAGAGCGAGATTTGTCAATGGATGATTTTCCCACCTTAAAAAAAAAAAAAAAACCTCTGGTGATGACATAGATGTCTCAACAACATAAAAGAGTTTTCAAAATATCTTTGGAAAACATAAAAAAAAAATTAACCATAATTACAGTAAAACCAAAAGATACCATAAACTAATTAAAACAAACTAAAATATGGCGTCAAAAAACTCCATAATATCACTGACTGTCGACCAATAACGTGCCCAAAAGGGCCTATTACACCAATCGATATTCAGACAGTCTTAGTTTATGTAGGGTCAGACAAGAACAAGAGCAACTTACGCTAATTCCGTGTAAAGAAATAAAACAGAACGATGAGATAAATAGATAGAATAGAATAGAATAGAATAGAATAGAATAGAATAGAATAGAATAGAATAGAATAGAATAGAATAGAATAGAATAGAATAGAATGGAATAGAATAGAATAGAATAGAATACAATAGAATAGAATAGAATACAATAGAATACAATAGAATAGAATAGAATAGAATAGAATAGAATAGAATAGAATAGAATAGAATAAAACTTTATTGTACACCAAACACTTACAAACTAACTTAATCTATGGGTACAATGGCGGTCTTATCGCTAACAGCGATATCTACCAGACAACCTTAGGATGGACTGTAAGAACTTAACATAAAAAAGGGGGTAGACTGTGGTGTACTGCAAAATAAATTTAATTAAATTAAAAATATATAAAAGACAAAACACAACTCATGAATATTATATATATATTACATACATATTACATGTTACACAAATTCAAAGAGAGAAATAGAGAAAAAACAAAAAACACAAAAAGGTGAAAGAACGAAAGAAAAATAAGGGAAAGAATTGAATTTGGATAGTAGCAGAATTAATTATTGTAAAAGAAAATGATCTTACTCTCTTTTTTTTCTCTTTTTTAGACAAAAACAGTCTTAGTCTATCTAAGACTGTCTGAATATCAAGGTGTAATAGGCGCTTAAAGGCTGGCGGTTTTCTCTGTCCAAGGTAAAAGCCAGCCCTTGGGTCACGCGAAGTGTGAACAAGACTTTTTGACAGACCTATATACAATTTGTGAGTACTCAGAACCCACGATCCGAAAGTTTTAAAACGAAAATATAACGAAAATCCTTTCCTAAAGTCAACTAATATTTTCAACGAGAAATGAAGTAAGTATCAATTTTATCACCATGTCTACAGCTTCTCAGGGCTCAGAAAGGGATATCAAATACCTGCACGTATTTGACACCGGTAGAGCCTTAGGAATGTAATTTTCCGCAGCTCGCTTGGCAAGTATGTCGGTGCTCTGAAATTAAGATATCCGTTTCATATATCTAGATAATATAACTATGCTGTAGAGGCAGGGAACATGGTAACAAGGAACTCGATAACTAGCACCTATCCCTAACGTCTTTAGGCACGCAGTTTATTGTTTTCCGAACTAGTGCGGAAAAGTGCGTGAGCCCACCCCTGCCACAATTTATTGTATATTTATCGTATCAGGCTGGACGCTAAGCAGACCCCACGAGTTGCCGGGCTACCGCCGTTTCTTTAATTCTTCGGAAGCGTATTGAAAAACGTCGATTGATACACTTGGGAAGTCACTGCAGCACTCGGCTCCATAACATCTCGGTTCGCAATGACATACTTTCTCCTCTTGTATCAAAATGTACTAATAACGTATCAGGTTTTTATTAATCCCTGTAGGTAAACACTCGGTAAAAAATTAAATACCCCGCACCATTTATTTAGAAATTAGCAGAGAAAAACGATTGAAAAAATGTCAAAACTACAATATATTTACACAAAATTACAATATCCCTCAGAACTATCTTTGGAAAATAATTTCATCATTCAGAACCATATTTGTTATCAAGTGCTAAAACAAGGAAAATAAATAAACTTAGCTGATTAAAACTATATACACTAAAGGCAATAACTACTAACTAAAATATGGCGTATATATATATTATTAATATACATATCTATATCAGAACTATTAAAAACTAAGATGAATCTAATGACACCTCTCTCTCAAACTAAAATGCAACAAGCCGTTTAGAGTGTGTGGGCAAGTTTGAGTCGGACTCGCCCACGGAGGGTTCCGTGCAAATTATATTTCTCGAATGGAGTCTCGAAGATTTATCTGAATTGCAAATAAGTTTTTTTTGTGACGTAGGTAACAACAAATTTACTTTTTTCAGATTTATTCCTGATCTTGTGCTATAAGGCCTTGCTCCCTCCTGTTGACCCAGAACCCTAAAATTTGGCATAAAAAATTTTAGGATTCTGGGTCAACAGGAAGTACCCTATGAATTTTGATTCTTTTGGGTATCAAAATATAAATTTTTTGCGTCATAAACGGCCGTATCTTTTTTTCGTTAACTTAGAAGTTTGATTTTTTCACAGCTTCAAGGGACCGCAGATTTGAGTTTGTGGTTTTAATTTCAACTCGATAACTCCACGCGTTCCCGAGATAAAGGGTTTTGACAGACAGACAGATAGACGGACGGACAACAAAGTGATCCTATAAGGGTTCCGTTTTTTCCTTTTTAGGTTAGTTTACCCTAAAATGAGTAAAAGGCAAACTTCGATATTCAGTAACGTTGTCTGATAAACATTTTATTGTTTTTAACTTTTGTCTGTGAGAATAAACCTCATTTGAGAATAAACATAATCGTGAAGAAACATCACTATTTTCCAACGATTCCTCATTATGAAACTCGGCAAGCTGATGGGCTGATATTATGATTTATGAAGCTTACCGTTCTCGCCTCATTACACCGTATAAATGTAAAGATGTCAACTACGAGCAGCATAATGATTCCAAGTAAGGCTGCTTGCACACAGTGCAACGGAGAGGAGCGGAGCGATACGTTGCTAGGAACGTTATTGCGCGACTTAACTGTGCCTAGCTATGTCATGGAAATTCATCATTATTACCATTATTTAGCTTGAAAACTTATTTAGCGAACATGGAAATCTCAGAATATTTTGTTTCGACCAATTGTTTTGGGACAAAAGACGATACGTCTCATTCAAATTACAAAAAAATTGAGTATTATACTTACCTACCTAATACTATTTGAAACTCTTTAAAGTCTGACAAAACGGGTTAAACCTACTGTGTAACTTACTTAACATACATACATAATCATCGCTTTAACGATCAGAATGCGGACTACCGCAACCTCCTCCAGGTGTTCCTCCTCATAATTATCATTTTAACCGAAAGACGTCCACTATTGGACCTAGGCCTCCTCAAATATCGCTACAACAAACGTTCCTGTGCGTCTCGCATCCATCGGATTCCCGCGACACTCAACTAGGTCATCCGTTCACCTTGTGAGAGGCCTTCCAACGCTGCATCTTTCGGATTGTGGTTGCCACTCCAGAACCTTTCGACCCCATCAACCATCTGCAAGCAATGTGCCCTGTCCACTGGCTCTTAGGTTTGACGATTCTTCGGGCTATGTCGGTAACCTTGGTTCTCCTGCGAATATCTCTAGTCCTGTTGCGATCACGCAAGTAAAATCCGAGCATTACCCTTTCCATACTCCCTTTGAGTGACATAAAGCCTCCTACTTTGAAGAAAAGATAAATTTAATGTATGACAACCTTATAATATACCTAGGTAAATAATTATAACTACAGAGCTGTGTCTCTTTACTGTCTCCCCATCAAATGCGTTAACAATCTTGCGCCATGTCACTCCGCTTAGCTCCTTTGCTTCTCTAAGCTGACTCGCTCCACTTCAATGGTAAGTTAGCCTTAGTCTCGTTGGCATTTTCCTCTCAGTGTTCAACGTTAGAACGTTGTGACGTAGTTCTCTCACGACGAGACTCCAATAGGTACTTAGGAGTTAAAGGATATTTACAGTGAGCGAGACGATCACGATTCGATTATGTCTTAGTGTTGATATCTATGTCTCTGAGAAAAAAATGTTGTTCTGTTTGCAGCTTGTCGTGTGCTAGTGTAACAAAGGTCTTAGCCTATGCCCCAGCATTTTACTGAGCGCTGGTCGTTTTGCGCGGATGTGTCGCACAACTCACTCTTTTGTATATTTAAGTTTTAATATTATATATATATTTTTTAACTTATGTGCCATGTAAATAAACTCTTTTTCTTTCTTTGTTTTCTTTTCTTTCTTTCTATGGTTTTATTTAAGTAGTATACCACTGTTTTAAAAGTTAATTAGGTTGTAATAAAAGGTGATGGCCGCTACTAAAACATGTTCATTGTAAACCTGTTTTAGTTGCTTTATACTACTTTAATGTTGATCGTATAGTACAAAAGGTTTTGTCTGAGAAAATAACATTAAGAGGACTTACAGTTGTTTTGTATTTATGCCGTATTGTTATGAAAAAATTAAAGAAAATTAAGTACCTAACTTAAGTTGTCGACGCTTCACACATTGGGAGTTTTTGAAAAGCAGTATAACTACTTTCAACTGTAATGAGTGAGAATAAGTGTATATCTATACTTAAATAAACATTTTAATATTTATCGTACGAAGAGTGAAGAAAAACCTTCTTTTAACTTAAGAATAAGCCTTTGGGAACTTACCGACATGTTTTTTAAAAGAAAATATTATTCTATTGTTAAGTTTGCCGACGCCTACTTAAAAAATCATAGCACAACTTTGCGCTAGTAGAACTTCATGCTAAGAGTTATTCCATTGGAGCTTTTTCGAAAATTCTATTTAATAAGTTGATATTTCGGATACCTAATCCTTTGTATAAAAATATTGTTTTCTTCTTTATATTATTGTGAATTTGTTTAACGTGTAACGTGAATAAAAAATTATGTTCTTAAACTATAACTACCTATAAAAACATTGATAGGTTTTTTTTTAGTTGGAATATCATTCTATGACTCCTCTTGCTCTAGAGCGGAGCAGGAGAGCATGTCAAACTTTTACTGACTAAAACCACAATTATGTTTCTTCTTTGCCTTGCATTCCTGGACCACAGGTTTCCCTTTCGGAAGTCAACCCGAAAGCCCCAGTGGGCATCGGACCTTCTGGGTTTTGCTGACATATTTTAAAGGCGGTTACCGGACGGCCGGACAGCGAAGTACCCAAGTTCGTTGTCCGTAAGTCCGCGCCTACGGTGGTTGAAAATCGGGTTTGGGGCCCCGGTGTCTGGGGCGCGAGGACGTCTGTCTCTCACGCGTGCAACCGCCTCCTTCTCTTGAGTCGACCGCCTGTAACATTGGTAATTAAAAAGTGTTTAAGTTTTATATTCCTACCTACATAGATAAATGTTTTTAAGTCAATTTGTAGTTTGGTACAAAAGATCGGGGTCATGACTTATTCAACGGGTACAATAGAATGGTTAAGGAGTCGTTTGGGCGCCGCATCGTTGAGTAACGAGTATTACTACAATGAAATTCAGAGGCGAATAGGGACCATCAAAATATTTTCTTTCCTTGTTCGAATATTATGTTAAGTCTCATTTACATGTATGTATAAGGGTTTAAAAAAATAATGCTTGGTTGAGTAAGTAAGTAAGCCACAAACTAAAATAAAAGTTTATACTTTTATTTTACTTTTATTTTGGATGGATGGAGAGGGAGAGGGAGACCAAAGAAAAGATGGATGGATTGTGTGAAGAGTGATATGAAAGAAAAGGAAGTTAGTGATAGCATGACGAATGACAGGGCAGAATGGAAGAAAAAGACATGTTGCGCCGACCCCAAATAACACGGGACAAGGGCAGGAAGATGATGATGATGATGACTTTTATGTTAGTTTGTGGCTTACAAAAATATTTATCATAGGTATGTTTTGTTTACTCAACGTGACGTTTGACAGGATATAATAGAAGAAGATAAAACAAAAAGAGTAAAGTAGGACAGGGAAGATGATGTTTCATTTCAGTTATTCAATATTTTTTGTTGACTGGACACTTCGACAAATATTTTAGTAACAGTTTACATAAACTGATTAGATTGTTAACCAAACGTGTGAGGTTATACTAATACCCCGTGGTCCGTAGATTATTCTGAATACTACATACATACATGCCATATATATAGGTTTTTCTAAGAAATAAAATAATGTATATAGCATAGCGTAATCAGCCTTATAATTATCCCACTGCTCAGCCATCCTTCCTAAGAGAGAAAATGGGCCGTACCTGTTCGTTTTATTCTTGATAGGTTCGCGCTTGACCGCTATCTGACCTAATCCACCATGCGGGCCTAATGTTTTTTTTAAGGGTAGAAATCATCCAATGACTTCTCTTTTACTGACTAAAGCCACAAATTTGTTCTTCAGTTGCCCTTTGCTTTCTACGGGTTTTCTCTTACCTTTTCTGTAGAGCTGTATATATTTTGTTGATAGAGGCGACTGGTCGCGCCACCACGGTGTCCCGGCGAAATATAGCCCTAAGGGTTTACTCTGCACCAAATTTCATCAAAGTCGGTTCAGTGGTTTAACCATGAAAGCGTAACAAATAGACAGAGTTACTGTCACATTTATAATACTAACTGTTGCCAGCAGCTTCGCCCGCGTGATAGTAGAAAATTACCCCAAGGGAAGATACTCTCGGGATGAAAAGTATCTTATATGCTATTCCAGGATATTGTCTACCAGTTTGCCAAATTTCATCAAAATCCGTTTAGCTATTCGAGCGTGAAGAAGTAACAAACATACAGACGCTCACAAACTTTTTCCTTTATAATATTAGTAAGATAAAATGTCTAAACACATTATTTATTTGGTGCTTTCCAAAAAATGCCTCCAAACAAGTCTTGATCATAACCTCAAGGGATCCATTTCACATCTCCTGAATATTTCACACTGAAGCCTATTTCCATACTTTCATGTTTGGAATAATGTCATATTTTTTTCAATTCATTGAACTCGAAATTAAAAAACCGAATGAATAATGTATATGTTTATTGATATGTTGATATTTTATCGCTTGGTATAATATTGTGAGAAGATAGATATTAACTAAAAGCCTATTAAAAAAAATCCCTTGTCCTTTTTTAAGGTGGGAAATTATCCAATGAGTTCTCTCACTCTAGGGCAGAGCAAGAAGGCGTGTCAAACTTTTACTGATTAAAGCCACACCTATGTTCCTTCTTTTCGAGGGAATCAGCCCCTATGGATGATTTACTCCTCCTTGCATCGTTGATCCTCAATGTGTTAGCGATTTTTGTCGAAAGGGGCGGAAGTGGACTGACCAAAGTATCGGACTCCTGCTTCTGAGCCTTTTCCCATCTACTTTTTCTATCAGAAATACCTTTTCCAAATTATCACCTCTCTTTCTGGCAATGTGGCCAAAGAAATCAGATTCTTTTTTGGCTTATGGTGGTGAGTGTCATACAGGTCTTGAGTCTATAATGGAGTCGTTGGTCTGATGCTCTGTCCAGTGGATTACGAGCATTTTCCTCCAACACCACCTCTCAAAAGCGTCAATCTGGCGACGGTTAGCTTTTTTAAGGATCCAGGTCTCCGAACCATACAGGAAGAAAGAAAAAAATAAAGAATTAGTATGAATACTTATTTCAGAGTACCTACTGTTTTAATGATGGACCAGACAGACGGTTGCAATCCAGCGTCCCAACAGAGGTCACATTGGTTGGAGCTTGATTTGTGTGTTTGGATTGGTATCGAATATAGTCGTACTTTCATATGCGTATAGTGAAAAATATTATTTTGATATTACAAACAAACACTTCAATTTTTATTTATATGTATATACCTAAAGATAGACAACCCCACCTATTTTATTGTTGCTTTCTTCTTTTCTGCTTATTATATGAAGGTACATCGATTATTAAATAATAATCAATGTACATACATACTCTTTTATTAAGCCAAGAAGTAAATAAAAATATCACTTTCGTGAACACGAAACTCGTTCCAGAGAATTTGATTAAGCTACCTCTTGAACACACCTAATAAAAATTCATAGCATAGAAGACCTACCTAGATATCCAGATACAAAAAGTGTCACTTTTCGAGGAGGCTCCAAGCATTAATTTAAATGCCTGTGTAGGATTCAGATTCGAGATAAATGTTTCACAAGTACTACGTGGAGTGCGTGACATAAGTAGGTACCTCCTTAGATTACTTGTATTTCTTTTTTGTTATACCTTCGCGCATTTTATGCTTTTAGCCAGTTAGTAAGGTGTCTGAGGGTTTTTCATCATCATCATTTCAGCCGAAAGACGTCCACTGTTGGACATAGGCATCCCTCAAACGTCGCCACAACGATCGATCCTGTGTGTCTCGTATCCACCGCATTCCCGCGACTCTGGCCAGGACCATCTCGGATTGTTTACCGATAATTCCCGGGAAAATGTTGGACTTAGTTCCCGCGAAATGAATGAATGGTTGTCGTTGAGAATACCCGTTAATAAACTCTAATTCGAAGACATGTGACATCTACCAACCCGCACTGGGTTAGTTCCTCTTCTAAAGAGGAGGCCTGAGTCCCGGCAGTAGGAACATTTTAAAGCAGATTAAGTGTAAGTATAAAAATTAAAAATTGTAAACTTGATTTTGAAAAAACAATGATGGTTACAATTAGTTCAACTAATATCTCGGGAACTACTAGTTGGAATAGGAAATTCTTTTGGTATTCGATGACTGATACTAGTTGAACTATTTTAATTATATTTTTTTATTAGCTAAACATATTATATTAGCTACTGCCAGCGGCTTCGCCCGAGTGAATGTGGATTTATCCATACAAACTTCCAACCCCCGTTTTACCCCCTTAGGGGTGGAGTTACCTAAAATTGGTTCTTAGCGGATATCTACACTCTATAAGAAACCTACCTGCCAAATTTTAAGTTTGTAGATGTTATAGTTTCTGAGATTTCGTGATTAATTATTGAGTGGTATTTTGCTTTTATATATATAGAAGAATTATTATTTATTTATTTTTTTAATTCATCCACACTGCAAACGAGTTTTTGACGAATTCAAAGCCCCAGGCACTGGTCTAAGTACCTATTTCATGTTTAAAAAATATTTAGCTTTTCATACAAAATACTATCACTTGTATTCCATACGACAGAAAGCCTCCACGTAATCCTTCAATTCAGATATGGTTGATGGACTCCTGTTGTACACCTTACTTTCAGATAAACCCAGAGGTAAAAATTCTGAGGTGTTACGACTAGGCTCAGTTGAAAGAATAAAGGAAAATATTAGACGAGAAATCAACAACATTGCTACTCAACTTCTAAAGCGCGTTTACATGAATGCTAGAAATCGCTTTGAAGAGTGCCGCTAGAGATTTTTAAAAAGTAATTTTCCTTCGTATTCAATCTCTGATTTTATAAATTAATCCGTTTAAACAAATAATTATTTTTATATAAAATAATTATTTGTTATTTTTTATGCACCTGCATCTACAACTTTTTTTCTGAGTACAGTATAAAACACAATAAAAAATTTTTTACATAAAAAAACACTGAAAAGCGCAATATAACTTTAATTTCGGAAGTCGGTGTTAAATAACGAAGAGACAAAACTGTTGTAGAAACAGCGACTTCCGAAATTAAAGTTATTTTGCACTTTTCGGTATTTTTTTTACATTGAAGTCGGTTGAATTTTTTTGTAAAAAGTTTTTATTTTACACTTTTTAGTTATGGTACCACCACTAAAAATTACCCCTCAGCCAAATTTAAATACCTTATAGCCAGAGTGCATCTCATGACAATTCTAATAATCCCAAACACGGTTTTTTTTTTTTTTTTTTTTCGGTGGGAAAATCATCTTATGACATCCCCCGCTCTTGGGCGGGGCGGGAGATAGTGTCAGACTTTTACTGACTAAAAACCCACTCCTGTTCCTTCGTTGCCTTTCGTACCAGGGCTGAGTCTTCCTTTCAGAATCAGACCCTTGGCCCCAGTAGGCTTCGACCCTGCTGGGCCCCTACAGTTGCTGACATCTCCTTGAGGCGCGCGTGGAACAGCACGCGCCGTTGACGACTTGGGCTTGGTCCGGACGATTACCGGACGGTCGGACGGCAAGCCACCCATTGCTCGCCGTCCGCAAGCCCGCGCCTACGGTGGCCGGAAATCGGGATCAGGATCCCGGCGGCGGTTGGGGCGTGAGGACCGCTGCCTCTCGCGATCGGCCGCCTCCTTTGCAAGCATTACTGCTTCGCAGAAGGAGGCGACCGCCTGCCACTCCTCCTCGCCTCGGACCATGGCCTGTACCAAGGCCCGGCGCGAGAGATCGCCGCCGCCAATTACCCCCACGAGGACACGGCGTTGCTCTGCCCAAGCGGGGCACACCTCCACCGTATGCTCCACCGTGTCCTCCGGGCGGTCCACACAGTGGCGACACCCGGGCGTCGCTTCCGCACGAATCCGGTGCAGGAACTTCCCGAACTTACCGTGTCCGGTGAGGACCTGCGTCATGCGGAAGGTAATGACGCCGTGTTGCCTTTCCAGCCACTCCTCAAAGAAGGGACTTACCGCCATAATTACGGCGTGCCCAGCACTGGGTTGCGATAGTCGCTGTCGCCATTCCGCCATGAGATCCCGCCGGAACTCTTTCCGCCATGCCGTGACTTGTCGCGGCAGCGGAGTTTCACCACGGCGTTGCATCTCCACGCGCAAATCGTGCATGCGTGCAAGGTCTTTTGCTATAAGATCCCATGGTGGCTGGCCAGCAAGGAGGCTCGCCGCTTCGCGGGAAACCGTGCGGTATCCCCGCACCATACGTATGGCCATGACCCTCTGGCACGCGTTCAGCTGGGCCGCCGGTCGCTTTCCCAATGACGGTGCCCACACCGGCGCCCCATAAAGGGCCATGGACTGGACGATGCCTGCGTAGAGCCTCCGGCAGGAGGCGTCTGGACCCCCGAGGTTGGGCAGGAGCCGCTTGAGGGCAGCCCCGTTCCGATTTAGTTTGGGAGCCAGACGTCGGAAATGCTCCTCGAAATTCCATCGGCTGTCGAGGACGAGTCCCAGGTACTTCATCGTCGACACGACGCCGATGTGAACTCCTCCTACCGTTAATTGGGAGCGCCGAGGCGGCGCGCTTCGGGGGCATCCCAAACACGGTTAGATTACATTTATTTATTACAGAGTTCCGGTGCTTAACTTCAGGCTTCATCATCAGATCAGTTCGTTATATTCCCCCTTTTCTTTCAGTCAGTCATCGACTACACGCATAAACAAAGCAATTTTAGTTGTTACGACGTAACCGTCGTTGCTGTAATGAGCTATGAAGAGTTCTGTTCCATGTCTTCGAAGTTTATGATCAGATTATAACAATATTTATATAGGACCAACTCGGAAGCATAATCAAAAAACCGTCAAAAAAATAACAAAGTAAATAAAATTTCTTCCATCTTTTAGCGTAGTAGTATACCGGGTATCAACTAGTCAACTAGTATACAATACACCGGGTATCCGCTCCTGAACAGGCGTTATTTGCACTAGTGTAGGTAAGAATATTTTGTGATGATCCAACACGTTCAACTAGTAAGGGTATAGTATCCGTCAATGTGTAAAGAAAATCCTATACATGTCAAGCCAGTTTTGCCCTCACTATCAAAAACTGGGTTCCTCGTAAACGATTATCTAGGGCGGCAACGTACCGACGACATTCACCATTAACTTGACCCTAATAAAATCCCGCAACACTATCTTTTTCTCTTCAATTTACCGAGTTCTTTCATGAATTGTTATTACTGCTGCGGTAGTATCGGGTGAAATAAAAAACCTATTTTATGAACAAGTGGCCATCAGTGTGTTTTCTCCGGGCTTTCGCTGTTCCTGAGTATCGTAAAAGCGATGTTTGAATTAGAGTAACTGAAGTGAATGAGTTCCCTGTTGATAACATACCATAAATGCCATCACCAATCTGTTTACAAAGCTGAGAATTTCATTTATTAGTTTTATTTAGCTGATTAGCTTCACAATGGGCCTCATCAGAAGTCTCAGTCACCCAAACGGCAATGGAAAGGGCTATGCTCGGAGTTTCCTTGCGTGATCGAATCAGAAATGAAGATATGCGCAGGAGAACCAAGGTTGCCGACATAGCACGAAGAATCGCCAAACTTAAGTGGCAATGGGCAGGGCACATTGCTTGCAGAACAGATGGCCGTTGGGGCTGAAAGGTTCTGGAGTTGCGACCGCGTACCGGAAGACGCAGTGTTGGAAGGCCTCTTACAAGGTGGACCAATGACCTGGTGAAGGTTGCGGGAATCCGATGGATGCGAGGCGAAGAGGACCATTCATTGTGGCGATATTTGAAAGAGGCCTATGTCCAGCAGTAGACGACTATCAGCTGAAATGATGATGATGATGATGATGACTAGCTTCTCGTAGCAAAATCGCGTGAAAGAAAAAAAGCATCCATTGGGAACATATCTTCGGAATACAAAGTACTCTAAGTCATATTCTAGGTCGATTGGATCATTATATCAATATCATTGTACTCATCATCAAATATTATCTAAATCCGTTCAGCCGTTTAAGGGTGTAGGAATAACAATCATGCATTGGTACACTCACTCACACATAGAATATACAAACTTTAGCTTTTATAATATTTAGTGTGTCAGTATTTTCAACCGTCCTCATAGTCCAGTTCCCTGTGGAATGGTAGAGATAGCTGTATATTTAACAAACTTCTGCTTAGTAAATACAGGGTGTCTTTGACATCGACGCACAAACGAATACCACGGATCCAGTACATGATTCTGGAACCCCCAGTGGTGGAATATTTCGTCGGCTTTTTCTAATTTAAAAAAAAAGCTGTCCTATTTAATTTTAAACTGTTTAAAATCGTTATTTTAACCAACCCTGATGATATTTTTAGTAAAAACAACAAAAAAAAAATATCAAAGATTAATTAGTTAAAAAAGTCATCGAGGTAGATAAAATCGTTGTTCTTATCAACCCCGATGACATTTTTAATTTTAAAAATAAATTTATTATTTTTTTCCACTAAATATGTTAGAATATCGATTTTATACAGCTAACATAAAAAATTAAATAAAAAAAATAGGAAAAACCGGCAATTTTCCGCGATCACGCAGTTGAAGCCGAGTTATACGAGTATGTAAGCAAGACCTTTTAATAAGAGCAAGTCTCGAATCAAAATCTCTGCCTAAATTTAAAAGCAAGCCTGCATGCAGTTCTCAATATAAACCGTAAGCATGAAAACAATACAGATATTTCCAGAGTTTTCTTCTAAACTGAATTGTTACTACCTATATTAAAGTTTTATCCAGTTTCTCGACCAACCCCTGTGTGAATTTTGAAATGTAAATTTTTCGGGCGCTTCAGAATATGAAATTCTGAGACGAATGGCTGTGCTGTGTCTTCTACAAATATTTAATGTTTGCTTCAAAGTCCTAGATTTTGCGAAGAAGATATTTTTGTGTGAATGTTAGTTATGCTTACTAACATTGGTAGTTTATGATTAAGCGCATATGACCTACCTGAACTAATTAGAGGTCACTATCTCTTATAGACGGTCTTTGACCAAAAACGACTACAGAGTTATGGCTATGATTCGCTTACCTTAAAAAATATGATATTTATTAAGTACCTTTTTTTAAGCTACGAAATCATCCAATTGCTTCTCCCGGAACTCTGTTCGCCATGCCACGACTTGTCACGGCAGCGGAGTTTCTCCCGGTGTTGCGTCTCTATGCGCAAACCGTGCATGCGTGCAAGGACTGTTGCCTCCAGATCCCATGGCAGCAGGCCGGCAAGTAAGCTCGCCGCTTTGTGGGAGACCATGCGATATCCTCACACTATCCAGATGGCCATGACCCTCTAGATTGCGTTCAGTTTGGATTCCGTTCGCTTTCGCAGTGATGGCACCCACACTGGCGTTCCGTAAAGGGCCTGGAAGCCTGCGAAGCGTCTGGATCCTCTAAGTTGAGCAGAAGCCGCTTGGAGACAACTCCGGTCCGTTCCAGTTTGGGAGCCAGACATTGGAAGTGCTCCACAAAATATCTAGAGAAAGATGTGTCAACGTCGTAATCACCAGGTTGCCTGGAAGAGATCGCGGAATGCGATAAGGCCGCTATTGTGTAGTTTTTTATATAAGGCTCATATGTATAATTTATTATCTTGGTGTACAATAAAGTATATATAAATAAATAAATAAATAATCACGTAAGAGCGGTTGTATGGGAATGTATCTCTGGTTGGATGGCGCTCTAACATTTTATTATGTTGGTACCCATTTTTGTCCTAACATCCAAGAAGCAGGAATAATTTTAAATTTAGTGTTACGAGTAATAAAAACATATACATTGTACACATAGTACATTGCTTCATTTTAATTCCCAAATGCTTCACTCGTCGGTACACAAACCTCCCTTATATCTCACTGCAATGAAATACCTTTTACTTAGAAATCGATCTCCCTGATTGATGCGTTGTCAAGGGAATCCTTTCATGTTCCAAGTCTGTAGGACGCGCCCATACACAAGTCTTTGCCAATACTTTCACTTCAAAGGCGTGATTGACAGAAGGATGTTGCTCGTAACTTGATATGCAAAGGTATGGTAAATAGTATCTTGGAATTGAAAAAGAAATCATTATTGAAATCTTATCTTGTTTTCTGCTTAAAAAGAATATTACTTCGTAATTGGTTTCGTGATGGTTGTGAAAGCTATAAAATATAAGGAACATAGGCGTAGCCCGAAAAATCACCAAACTTAAATGGCAGTGGACGGGGCACATTGCTCGCAGAACAGATGGTCGATGGGGTCGAAAGATTCTGGAGTGACGACCGCGTATCGGAAGATGCTGCATTGAAAGGCATCCCACAAGATGGATCGGCGACCTTGATACAAGGAACTTGTCATTGTGATGACACTTGGGAGAAATGGTGATGATGATATTAACAATTGTAACTGTTTCTTGTAAAATACAACCTAATTTAAGGAAATAGGTTTTTCTCTTTGATCGATTTTCAATACAAAGTGGATTGACTACGTCAGGCGAGTCAAAGGTGAAATTGAACCAAAAATTGAAGCTTCAAATTTAACTGCATTATGTAACGTCCGGACACCGCTGAGCTGCAAGAATAGGAAAAAACTGGGCAAATACGAGTCGGACTCGCGCCCTGAGGGTTCCGTACAAACTTACACAAGTACTATAAACAGTTCAATTCCCAAATGGAATCTTGAAGATTTTTCCGAATCGCAAAATTAAATTTTTCTTTTTGTTGTGATGTAACAACAAATTTACAGTTTTAAGATTTATTCCCATATTTGTTCTACAAGACCTTGCTTTAAGCCAAATTTCAGGAATCTGGGTCAACGGGAACTACATGTATTTTGTTTTTTTTGAAAGTGTCGAAATATACGTTTTTTGCAACATAAGCGGCAGTATCTTTTTCAAGAGACCGCAGACTTGAGTATATAGTTTCCTTTGACCTATGTGAGAGCTGGAGTCTGAACTAGGTTAGAGACCTGTATGACAGACCACTTATCAAATTACCTTGTCAAACAACAAAACACAACATGATAAATCCGGCACAACACAGACAACAACAGTATCTCGACAATATTCATTGACCCATATAGCGATACTCGATATAAGCGGGTGTCGATGACCGGTCAAGAGGGCGACCTGATAACCTCGTGCAGTATTTTATTACAATGTAGAAGATTGAAGAGTAGGTTAACTCTTAATATGATAACTTAATCATAGGTGGAACGTAGATATAATTTAAGCTGTGTCTAAATGTAGTTTTTTTTTTCTAGGTGGGAAAATCATCTTATGACAAATCTCGCTCTTGGGAGGAGCGAGAGATAGTGTGAAGAAATTGGAGGGTTTCTTTTTTTTTTGTTGGGAAAATCATCCAATGACATGCCACGCTCTTAGGTGGAGCGTAAGATAGTGTCAAAATTTTACTGACTAAAAACCCACTCGTGTTCCTTCGTTGCTTTTCGTACCACGGCTGAGTCTTCCTTTCAGAAGCAGACTCTTGATCACAGTAGGCTTCGACCCCGCTGGGCCCCTACGATTTGTTGACATCTCCTGGAGGCGCGCGTGGAACAGTACACGCCGTCGATGACTTGGGCTCGGTCCAGTCGGTCGGACGGCAAGCTACCCATTGCTCGCCATCCGCAAGCCCGCGCCTATGAAAATCGTGATTGGAATCCTGGCGGCTGGGGCGCGAGGACCATTGCCTCGCGCGTGCTCGTGTGACCTCCTCCTTTTGCTAGCATTACTGCTTTGCAGAAGGAGCCGCCTGCCACTACTCCTCGCTCCGGACCATGGCCTGTACCAAGGCCTGGTGCAAGAGACTAATCACCGCCGCCGATCGCCACCACGAAGACACGGCGGTAAGAAATTGCAGGGCTTGAAAATAACATTAAATTCGGGTCTAATACAGAACCCTAGGAGTTCTAACTTAGACCCTGTAGTGTTATTTATACTCATACATGTCAGACATTACTTCATAGTCATTTTCATTACTTTGTCTATTTTTTCATGGCTTTTTTTCTTCCGATAGCTTATAATACTTTTAAACTTATAATTTTCAGTTTATTTACTTTTAGTTTGACATGAAGCGTGCTCCCCGATTTCCAGCCACCGTAGGCGCGTGCTTGCGAGCGGCGAGTAATGGGTGGCTCGCCGTCCGACCGTCCGGTAACCGTCCGGACCGAGCCTAAGTCGTCGACGGCGCGTATTGTTCCACGCGCGCCTCAGGGAGATTTCAGCAAATCGTAGGGGCCCAGCAGGGTTGAAGTCTACTGGATCCACGGGTAGTGTGAAAGCGAAGCCCGGGGCCCCGGGATGAAGGCAAAAAAGAAACAGGAGTGGGTTTTTAGTCAGTAACAGTCTGACACTATCTCTCGCTCCGCCCAAGAGCGAGATTTGTCATTAGATGATTTTCCCACCTAAAAAAAAACCGTCGACCACATCATCACTTGCCAACACATGATATAGAAGTCAATCGTGAGCCTATCAATAATAAAAAGGCATACTAGAGGCCAAAGCCAACGGTAGCTAAGGATGTCTGACTTTTTGAAACACGTACCCAAAGCTGGTTGCAGACCAAGAGCAAAGCTTAGTTGCTTAGTTTGTTTAACTTGGCTTTTGGCATGACACTATGACATTCACCAGTTAAAACTTCTTATGGCGTAATATCATGCAAGTTTACCGGCACGATTATGTGCATTTTACGAAAGTATGTGGGTAGAAGTTATTTCGTTTCGTGAATATTGCAGATACTTGCCAGAAAAGTATGCTACAGAAGTTTTTTACAAGATTTGTTTCTCTATGAGACATCTGGCTCGTTTTCTCCAAAAAGTTGGGTCGAGCCTATGATTGCCTATAGTAGGTACAGCCACTAGTACAACTCTATACTCCGAGCTGCTACTAAAACGCACATCATTTTCTAGCCTTTGTTCTATTTTACTAGGTCCTATCAACCGTTACGCTATCACTGATTTTCTTCTTTCATATCACTGTTCACACAATCCATCCATCTTTTCTTTGGCCTCCCTCTTCTTCTCCTTAAAACCACAATCCACGTGTGTACTGATAACTCTTTTAGTTATGCTACGTTTCTCTCCTTCATGACCATGCTAAGTCAAACGATTACTATTCAACTTTTCAGTCACTTTCAAACTTATACTGATTTCTCCTTTTATTTCTTTTCGTTTCTACACACACATCCATCTCATTATTCTCTTTTTCGCTGTTTAGATATTCTTTTTTTCAGTTATGTTTTTCATTGCCCTACATTCTGATCCATTTAGTACAGGTTATATTTCCGACTTGTAGATTTTACGCTGTAATTTGAGGGACATTCGTGGGTCTAACGCTTTGTGCTTGAGAACTGTGCAGTGTTCAGTGAGTGTTGTACCTTCTCGTTACTGGAACTGGAGTCATGAAAGCCAGAGAAAGCCGGCCAATGACACGTGAAGTTCAAAAGGTAGTGCAGTTTCCTCCCATATACGAGCTGTTTTTCTCTGCTTCCTAATCCTAAACGGCTCTAATAAGATCCATCTACTGCAAGGTATCAAGCACATATCTGAGAAAAGCTAATCCGCAAAAATACAGTCCACTTTCAAAATTAGTAGTATATGCGCATCCATTTTCTTTGGTTGCAAGTTGTTCCATCTACAAAAAGATTCTAGATAAAATGTAGTATAAAATATAGCTCTGAAGTCGAACACAGGATCTCAGGCATAGTAGAAAATGAATTTAGTAAATCTTCTGATCATCATTGTCCAGTGGTAAGAGACGGAAAGGTTTTGAAGAGTTCCAATGTAAGGAGTTCGTGTATTATATTATGTGAGCTTGTGGTCGAATGGAAGAATTTCAGTTGAGAGATACTTACTTCAACCTTGTTGACAAGATAAGTTTCGCTATTAGTTGTATCTCTTTTAATGTTAAATATACAACATGCCCTACAAATTAAGTAAACTTTAAACAGACTCCGCACTTAACATCAGTCTTTGACAATCTTTAGAATTGAGTTTCTCGGACGGTTCCGATCTTTCAATGTTTGAGCAGCGTCTCTCCAAAGAATATGTCCCACCTTCCATCTTGTGTCACATAACAATTTCAATGGACCGCTTTGCCTTGTCCGAATACTAGGCCAGGCAAGAAATTAAAGAAGGACATACGAAAATTTAAGAAGAAAAGTTGAGTTGTGTTTAGCTGTAGAAATACCGCGCACCGGAAAACGCAGCGTTGAAAGGCTTCCCAGAAGGTGGACTGACGACCTGGTGAGAGTCGCCGGAATGCGGTGAATGCGGGACGCACAGGATCGGTCGTTGTGGAGACGCTTGGGGGAGGCCTATGTCCAACAGTGGACGTCTTTCATCTGAAATGATGATGATGATGATGAGCTGCAGAAGTTGACAGCCAGCGATTTTTTTTTTCTAAAATACCTTTAAGCGACTGATATTTGTACATTCTGAGAATTGGTGCTATCAGTATGTTAGTAGTAAAGGTGTAGTTGGTAGTAAAGGTGCCAACACAAACTTTGATAAAAGCAAACTTTTCCTAATCTATAAAAATAATCTTATCGTCTGAATTTGAATCATGGTGTCATATCTGCACTGAGATTAGCATGGCACTCAAGAGATATTAAAGCGCTCATGCTAAAGATATTAAAGTTTCACTCTCTGTTCCTTTACGTGACATCTAAGAACAAAGCGCCACAAAGCCCGAAATCTACTAAAAGGTAGTTCCCCAAACTTGGATTCTCCCTTTTTAATGGAGGTTGTGGAACTTAACTCCCTGCATCTTCTGCATACGTCTGAACTCATAATCCAATAGTATGGCAGTCTTAAAAGACCGGGAAGAGATTGGGCCAACAGCTTTACGTGCTTTTCAAGGTACGGGAGCAACACACCACAAAGTCCTAAATTCTTGCTAGCTACAGAGTAATTATTCGTAATGGAAATTCTCGATAGCACTTTTTGCCAGACCTGCGAATCAAACGTGGGATCTCACGCGCAATACAAAAAATCTGTACTATCATTTAAAAGCTTTTTCATACTCAATATTACTAACAATAATAGTAGTTCTACCAGGACTAGAAGTTCTTCAACAGTGGAACTGGATCAAACCGTCTATATAGCATTTAATTGTGTTCATATGGACGTGACGCGCAAACAGATCGTGCAAGACAAGAGAACTTATTCTGTTGTAGTGGAATGGGCTTATATATATTGGTCTTTTATGCCAATCTCATCTGGTCTGTATTGTTGGACTGAAAGAAATAAATAGGCTAATAAGGATTGGTAAAACAGTTTCCTACAGTGTTTGAAGAGCAAAACATGGGAGCAAAAATTTCAAATTCTTGAAACAGGGGCAGATTATTATAATCACCTTTGTTGATTCACCTACATTAAATAAGATGCCCGTATTATTTAGAATGTTGTGTTTATCCGTAATTGGCATGTATATAAGAACTGTACCTGTGATCTGTTTTTATGTGTGTGTATATATGTGCTGTGGGTGAACCTAAATAAATAAATAACCCCTGACATCAGAAATTGCTGGGCAATTCGGTCACTGTAGGCGCGGGTTTGAGAACGATGAGCAATGGGTAGCTTGAGGTCCCACACCAGTCTCGCATCAATGCTAAGGTGTATTGTGACTCACGTGCACCTCAAAGAGTTGTCAGCTTATTTAATGGGATCCCGCTAGGCCGATACCTGCCAAGACTGTGAAATTATTCAAAAATGTCTGCGGCCCTGGAATGCACAGGGTAAATAAAGAACCACGAGCTTTAGTCGGTAAACGCCTTACACTTTCGGATTAGGATTTTCCAAAATTCAACCTCTAAAAGTCTAACCCTCGCGCTCCGCCTTAAAGTAGGCGAAGTCATTGGGTGATTTCACACCTTAAAAAGGGGGGAGAGGGTCCAAAGTTTGTATGGCAAAACCTATTTTCACGCGAGCGAAGCCACTGCCATAATCTAGTTACATTATCTGTCATAATATTTACTTCGTGATCAAGGCTAATTAGATTCCAATCAGTGACGGTTAAGCAGTACTAATTAGATTCAGGTTAGCTACGAATATTAGTAAATTTACTCAAATCAATGGAATAATCTGTAAATAGCAATCTCTTCATCACCATAATTTCAGCCTGAAGACGTCCACTACTGGATATAGGCCTTCCCCAAGCGTCGCCACAATGACCAGTCCTGTGCATCTCGCTTCCATCGGATTCCTGCGACCCTCATTAGGCCATCGGTCCTCCTTGCGGGAGACTTTCAAAGCTGCGTCTTCCGATACGTGGTCATAACAGAACAAAAAAGGAACAAAAAGGTTCTGAACATTTCGGCCCCATTGACCATCTGTTCTGCGAGCAATGTGCCCTACTCAATGTCACTTAAGTTTGGCAACTTTTCGGGCTATGTCGGTCGGTACCCTTGGTTCTTCAGCTGATATCTTAATTTAGTATTCCGTCACGCAAAAAAACTGAGCAATAGCCCTCTCCATTGCCTTCTGAGTGACTTTGAGCTTTCTGATGAGGTCCAGTAAACAATAATTTAGCACCTACTATTATTATTATTATATTACACTGTAGACGATTACGTTTACCTAGGCCACACGGTTCATATAGGTAGGTCTAACTTCGAGAAAGAGGTCAATTGCTGAATCCGGATCGGCTGAGAAGTGTTCGGGTAGTTCTTTCTCGTTCAACATACCAGTGTCTCAAAAGTACAAGACGAAATTTTATGACCAGCCCCCCTAGCCAAGTTACAGACGTTTCGTTTCGATTCTCTTTTCGTTGATCACTCGAGTCGGCCGCGCCTCCTATTCCTTTGTTCTGACCCCGTGACTGAGCGTTGAGATGACGTCATAACAAAGGAATTGGAGGCGTGGCCGGCTCGAGGCAATCGACGAAAAGAGAATAGAAACGAAACAATTGTAACTTGGTTAGGGGGCAGTGCATGTTGTCAGTGATGACTTATAGCCCAAAAACGTGATCACTTAAAACAACAATCTATTGAGAGATTTTTCTATTCATTCCGCTGAATTTAAACGGAGCATTAGTGAGCATAGCTTTAAGTACGAGACTCTTCATAAGGTTATAAGTATGTAGTAAAATAAGTCACCATCACAAATAATTATATTACCTTAAGTAAGGACATGTAAGAACCAAAACGACCAAGATAATAAATATTTTTTCCTCCCTGGAGGTTATCGCTACAAACCTTTGCTTATTGTATGTTTATTTATTTATTTATTTAACAATTTATTTACACACAATAATAAAAGAAAAGAAGAAGGAAACAGAAGAATAGTACAAAGGTTTTTTTTTATTATTATTTATAGGCTCGCGTTTGACCACTATCTCACCTGATGGTAAGCGATGATGTGGCCGAAGATGGAGCACGCTTGCCTAGAAGTAACCTATTCACTCTTGACTTAAAGACCCCAAGGTTGTAGGTGATGCTTATTTCTAAAGAAATCTCTTCCAGTATACCTGCGAAATGAGAATATGTAGGAGAGATGTTGTTTTTCTTATTCTTAAGAATTACAGATAACAGTAGAAATTAGTATAAACATAGCATATCATGATCACCTACACGCAATAAACGTGTCCCACGTACGACTCACCTCAGTTCACAAACGACGTGAACGACATCACTGCTAATATCCAGCCCTTACCACCTCAGAAATAAGGTCCAATTAATCCGCATGACCAGTCAAACAAATAAATGAACGCACGTAAGCATTTCTTCAGAGAATTGCTACATTTGTCGAATAGAAAACAAACATGGCCTCAGGCTGATCGCAATTCAGTCAAAATATTCGAAAGATAAAATATAATATTACGAGAAAAAGGTACAAAAAACATGTTGGTGGGCGTGTTCGTTTGTTTCATCCCAGATAGAGGGTAAACATCATTTGTCTCTCACTGGGGACTAGTGCGGGCAAGGAAACTAGCGGATGTGGGTATGAATTTCTCAAATATTCGATACGTCGATAAACTCACATTACATTTTATTTAACCAGTATAAAACAACCTGGACAGCTCTATCATGAGTCAATCTCAAAGATTAAGCAACACTAGCGCCGAGGTCAGTCTTTATTCATTAACTATGTTTTACATCGTATCGAAATCTTATAGGTACCTGAAGTGTGAAGTATATATTATTACGTAGTACGATACCTATGTGTGCGCGCACTTAGATATGTAAGCAATTTTCCTTCAAATTTCCTTTTATTGTAATCAAGTATTTAGTCCAATAAAAGACACCAAACTGTAAACAGCATTTCCTTTACTACAAGCCAAGGTTCCAACAGCACATGGCGACCCTGCCAGGGCTCTGCCAAGGAACTTTTTTCTTTTGTTTTAGGTGCAGGTTACTCAAGTGCAAGTATTAAGTTGGTTTCAAATTCATTCTCAAGATGAGCCAGTCAAAATTGGAAAAAGAAGACGTGTTTCTAAGCCAGAATGCTGCTGGCGATAATTTGGCACAGTTGAAAGATTTCGAAAACCACATACAAAATATAAGCACGGTAACATATATTTATTTTGCTGGCCCTGGTTTTGGTACTTGTACTATTTTTTGGTTGCAAGTTATATAGGGCGTGTCATCGACGCCTAATTCAAAGAAGAAATGGGTATGCAAGCAATATCCCGCATCAGCTCGTCTCTACGAGCCAAGGGCATAGTTGACGAAGCTACGGCGTAAACAAAGCAAACTAATCGTGAGTGTTTCAAACCAATACATACTTTTACATGTGGTACATACAACGAAACAAAGATAGTTATAATTTCAATTTGAGAACATTATACGGACAACACACAAAGATCTTAACATAGCATAAGCATAATCAGTCTTATAATGTTTCAACTGGTGTACACACTGCTGAGGGCAGCCCCAGTCCGATTTGGTTTGGGAGCCAGACGTCGGAAGTGGTCCTCGAAATCCCATCGGCTATCGAGAACGAGTCCCAGGTACTTCATCGTCAACCCGACGCCGATGTGGACTTCTCCTACCGTTAGTTGGGAACCCGGTGGTGGCGCGTTCTGAGGGCCGTGAAAGCACATGGCCTCGGACTTGTGCAATGCCACCTCGAGTCCCAACTCCTGGATCCTGCCCACGACTGTCGCAACCCTGCTTGTCGCTAGTTCAACCGCCGCCTGGTACGACTCTCCCTGCGCCAGGACCAGCGTGTCGTCTACGTAGCAGACCACGCTGATCCCGCCAGGGAGGTCGCCGCGCAGCACGTAGTCGTATCCGATGTTCCACAAGGGCGGCCCTAGTACCGATCCCTGTGGAACACCGCACGACATCTCTCGGCGTTCCCACTCTCCCTGGTGACCAGGATAGATGATGTAGCTGTCCGACAGGTACGCCTCGACCACACGACCACACGTCCTGTGATACCGGCGGAGTGCCCTCCTAATGCTATTCCAAGGCAGGGAGTTGAAGGCGTTGGCGATGTCCAGGGACACCACCACGACACACCTACCCTAGGCCACCGCATCCAGCGTCGTGAGGGCTCGCATGCGCATGATGGCATCCACCGTGGAGCACCTCCAGCGAAAACCAAACTGGCCGTTCGCCAGATCCGGCCCTACCCGTGTTAGCCCTACCCCGCGACGAGGCGGTCTGCAATTACTCTTTCAAAGAGCTTGCCCACCTCGTCGAGTAGCACAATGGGCCGGTACGTGGACGGAGAGTCCGCAGGGCGCCCTGCTTACCATCAGGTGGGTTCGCAGTCAAGCACTAGTTTTTACCATTATATAAAAATAATTTGATTCTTATAAATGATTAAAGAGTTTAATTGATATATAGTATATTATAGTTTTCTAGATATTCTTAGCAAATCGAAGGCAAATATACCTATGTACGTAATTGGACCCTGAGAAGGGCCGATTAAAGATTACATTGTCTATCGTGGTGAAAGGATTAGTCTGCGTCAGACGTAACAGAAGTGGGAAAACACGCCGCTAGAGAAAGCCAAAATAACCTAAAAAAAGCAAATAAAATCGACTATTTTTAGACACCTTTCAGCGATAAGAAGATAGAGTTACCCACGCACCTTTTTAGAAGGTGAAAAAGATTTCTTTAAGATTTATTTTTGTACTCAGAGATTAGAAGGATTATGCTTTCACGTTTGGACTAAATGCGAACCGGTTCCTTGTGAATAGATTTTACACCAACTCAGATATAATTTTAGCACCTTCCTACCTACACATTGCTTTTACCACAAACATTGATTTTAAAGAGCTTTTCAAACATTTGGTTTCGTTTAACTAGCTTAAGTATTACCTACTGGAGACAGGCAGTAGGTCATACTTAAGCTGGTCAATGTCCAGCAGTAGAGCTCTCAAATTTATTTGCTTGGTATCTTTCAAACTTCATAGGGCTGGCTTCTAGTTTAACCAGATGCAGCTGACAACGGTAGTAGCATTGTATTGTCGGCCTTATAATGTTCCCACTGTTGGGACTCAGGCCTCCTCTTTAGGAGAGGGAATGGGCCTTAATCCACCACGCGGGCCCAGTGAGGGTTGTTTTTTTTTTATTTTTTTTCGGTGGGAAAATCATCTTATGACATCCCCCGCTCTTGGGCGGGCGGAAGATAGTGTCAGACTTTTACTGACTAAAAACCCACTCCTGTTCCTTCGTTGCCTTTCGTACCAGGGCCGAGTCTTCCTTTCAGAATCAGACCCTTGGCCCCAGTAGGCTTCGACCCTACTGGGCCCCTACAGTTGCTGACATCTCCTTGAGGCGCGCGTGGAATAACACGCGCCGTTGACGACTTAGGCTTGGTCCGGACGGTTACCGGACGGTCGGAAGGCGAACCACTCGCCTACGGTGGCCGGAAATCGGGATCGGAATCCCGGCGGCGGTTGGGGCGTAAGGACCGCTGCCTCACGCGATCGGCCGCCTCCTTTGCAAGCATTACTGCTTCGCAGAAGGAGGCGACCGCCTCCCACTCCTCCTCGCTCCGGACTATGGCCTGTACTAAGGCCTGGCGCGAGAGATCGCTGCCGCCGATCGCCCCCACGAGGACACGGCGTTGCTCTGCCCAAGCGAGGCACACCTCCACCGTATGCTCCAACGTGTCCTCCGGGCGGTCCGCGGGTTGGTAGATGTCACATGTCTTCGAATTTTTGGTTCTTGGACATGCCGGTTTCCTCACTATTTTTTCCTTCACCGTTTTGAGAGCAGTGGTGATGAAATAAATTATTTAAAGTAATGCGCCTGGCTGGGTTTGAACCCGTGACCTACAACTCGTAAGTCGGAGCAATAACCGCTCGACCACCACTGACCCCCTCGGTCCCTATTAATGATGATTTAAAAACAATCCATGATTGAAAAAAAAAAAAACTGGTCAAGTGCAATAATATTACGATATTTATAATGTAAGCTCCCTGTATCTCATTTTAAGTGAAGAATAATTTTTTTGTATGACAAATAAAATTCTTTAAGCCTAAGACACCGTAGAACACACAGAATATAATATCAAATTTTACCCACAGTTTTCGTAGCCAAACCGCGTGACTAAAACGGGAAGCTTAATGATGTTTGTTTTAGTATAATTTAAAACAATCCGGACACTAATGAACCGTCTCATGCGCAGCGCTAGCCATTCATAAAGTATACTGCTGTAAGGGCGGATAATATTGAAAGGAAGCAATTAACGCCCAATTAAGTGACTTGTTTATTTGAAGGTGTGTTTTAAATTAGTTACGAGTTTGTGTAACCGCTTTAAGTAAAAGATTTTGGATTATAATAAATTTTATCTCGGGATAAGACATAGCAGCACGATGGTGCGGTGGTTGAGTGGTGGCTGCTGCGCTGCGTGTCGCGGTTTAGATTCCCGCAAGGAACAAATATTTCTTCTATCACTTACACTTCACACCTACTCACCTTCTTTAACTGTTTTTGTTTGTTTTTTTTTTTTGTTTTGGTTTTTTTTTTGTATATCGCAGCATATGCTGAGATAGGAGCCTTTTTGGCCTCGCACAGGTCTTTTATTTTTATCTTTTAGTATTGTTTTCTATTATTTTTAAGTTAAGTATTTATAGAATAAGTAGTTACTTTTTATTTTATTGTTGTTTGTCTTGTGCGAGTCTCTAATAAATGTTTTCTTTCTTTCTTTCTTTTTTCTTTCTTTCTTTTTTTATATTTTCTCTAAAAACTTAATTTTGCCTTTTCGTTGTATTATTATTCTTACTGGACTGCTTTTATTTTTTTAAATGTATTTTATTATCTTTACCTATTTTAAATTGTCACGTAGCGCTAGCAAGCCACATAATTATTATGAAGTTGGTGTAATATTTGGGTTACCAAGATACAGGCTGCGCCTAGTTTGGGACCCATTGTTATCTTTAAATGGTAAATGTTTAGTTTTAACGTGTCATATTAATGCAATAATGTATAAAATAACTGTTTGTTTATTATATATATTACTATTAAATTTATATGACCAACAGATACGTGTGCCGGGTCCGAGTGTCTTGTGTATGTGATATTTTTTGATAGCATCTACGATACAGGAGTTATTCCAAGACAGAATGGAGCAACGTTTAAAAAAAAATACATGGTGGAAGGAAACTAATATTTTTTTTTGCTTTTTGACTTTCTAAAGGTTTCCAAGCGGGATATCGAATTGTTAATTTTTCTTTACTTTATTTCTTTTTCTTTTCTTTTAATCCTCAAAAATAATTAAATCGTTTTTAGAATTCCATACCTCATTCGGCAAAACGAAACCCTTATACCCCTTTTATGCAAAAACTCGTAGAGGTGAAATTAATCACACTATTATTAAAAAGAGTGAAAGATTGTGAGTGTGTGTTTGTATGTTTGATACTTATTTTCAATCAAATGACTCAACGAATTTTGATAAAACTGGGTACACGAGTATACCGTGTTCTGGAATAGAAAGAATCAAACTTCTAAATAAACCCAATGTAAAAATAAGACCTTTTATAAAATCAAGGTAAGAAGCAGTGAAACCCGGGGCCCTGGGACGAAGGCAAAGAAGGAAAAGGAATGGGTTTTTAGTCAGTAAAAGTCTGACACTATCTCCGCGGCGGTCGAAATATATAATACTTGTAGGATTACTTGGTTGTCCGTCTGTCTAGAGCGGGATTTGTCATTAAATGACTTTGCCACCGAAAAAAAAAGCTTGGTAAGAAACAAAACCTTATAGCAAAAAAGATGGAAGAAGTCTGAAAACCGTTTTGTTACTTGTACTTACATCACAAGACAATTGATTTTCATTCAATCGAATAGAAAAAACTTCAAGACTCGATAGAAATCGAACTATTTACCTAGGTAAGTTTGTACGGAACCCTCATCATTTCAGCCAAAAGACATCCACTGTTAAATATAAGCCTCCCCCAAGTGTCACCACAATGACCGGTCCTGTGCGTCTCGCATCCATCGGATTCCCGCAACCCTCGCCAGGTCATCGGTCCACCTTGTGGGATGCCTTCCAACGCTGCGTTTTCCCCATCCACCACGGAACCCTCACTCAGTACGTAATTAAATGGTCCGATAAATGGAAGAATTTATTTATATGTGGTAAAAACTTATGTTTTCAAATATAGAACATTAAAAATGCTAATATATGTTAGAAGTTAAGACTTCTATTTCATGAGTCTTTAGGGGTCGCTGCTTATCGTGTATGACGCCGCTGCTTAAATATTTTACATCGTCATTTACATAGATAGGTAGGGTACGCAACTCAACTACTTCACTCATGGGAACAAACACCGTGTAAAAAACTAACCAAAACATTAAATAATTTCCTGTTTTCTGACAGAGGTACTTTTTACCTTTCTGATAATGCTTATACTGTCCGACAGCAGAGAAAAACCCCGGGTTACGTACTTCAAAAGGAAAAAAACGGAACCCTTACTTGGTTGTCCATCCTTCTGTCTGTCTGTCTGCTTGTCTGTCAAGACCCTTTATCTCGGGAACGCGTGGAGGTATCGAGTTGAAATTAAAACTATATACACAAGTCTGCGGTCCCTTGAAGCTGTGAAAAAATCAAACTTTTAAATTTACGAGAAAAAAGTTACACCCTTTTATGTTGCAAAAAACGTGTATTTCGAAACTCTAAAGGGAATCAAAATCCATAAGATACTTCCCGTTGATCAAGAATACAGAAATTTGGCACAAAGTAAGGTGCTTATAGCATAGAAATAAATCTGAAAACGGTAAATTAGTTGTCACGTCACAAAAAAGAATTGCCATTGGAATAATCTTCGAGAATTGAACTATTCACATAGGTAAGTTTGTATTGTTGGCCGAGTCCGACTAACACTTGCCCAGTTTCTTTTTAATGTTATAAGATAGAAATTGACTGTGATCCCACATGTTGATGGTGGAGCGCACTAGTTTATTAGGAGCCTATTCACTCTAGCTTTGAAGACACTTTAATTTTAATAATCGAACGCGTCGCACACCGAACCACAGCAGGCAAATTGTTCCAGTCCTTCGATGTACGCGGTATAGACGACGAGGCGCAACGCTTAGTTCAAACTGTAGAGGTGGTAACAATGCTATGCTCTCCAATACCTCGCACTTTGGCTGCACTAAATGATCACTTGGATTCTTATCCAACAAACGATCTGTTTGCGGATGAATGGAAGATGATTTTATTGGTATGTCAGAAGTACTGTGAGAGAAATTGATGAAAGTACACGTCGTTTATAACTTAAAACTTTTTGTTTAGTTACTGTAATTGGTTGTTTAACCGTTGTAATTAATTGATTAAATAAATAAATAAATGTTGCTACTCGGTCTTGCCATCTACACCTGAATTTTTCACGGTACCTATTTATGTTATTCAAGCACTATGTGGTCATAAAATAATCCTAACTAAAGCAAAGCGAAAAAAAAGTATTCAATCCTTCTGTCCTATTGAATGAATACACTTAAAGACGACGCTAAGTATGTCAAATAAGTCACAACTAAATAAACACGCGTCAATAATTAAAAGGGTATCAGTGATATGCCCTTTGCACTTTAATCTATTTAACTATAATATTTGTGGCACTTACTAGTACTTACTGGATTACGTTTGGAATAGCTCCTTATATACCGTGTATTGTGCTCGTATCGATTTATCTGAACTAGCTACCGAATCCAAAGTGTACATGTAGACATAGAAAATTAAAGATTGACTAGTTCTTTAAAATACTATTCATAGAGACAAACTCAATACATTAATTTCAACCACTGCAACTCCTGAAAGCGAAGATCGACCACGGAAAAGTATCAAGGCTAAGGAACTCAAAAAGTTCCGAAAAAGTGATTTAACTGTCTGTTAACATCCTGCAACAAAATCTAATAGAAGAAATCAGGATAGAGTAAGAAACATATTATTTTCACTTCACTTTATATCTACAAAAGCAGCAAATATATCAAGACGATGAATTTCCTCTATTTTTCACCATTAAAATACATAATTTCGCTAACAGTTTTAAATATCACTGTAGCAGTACTCGCCCTTTCCGATGTAGACAAGGATTGCATAGCAAACAACAATGGCAAAACCTCAAATGACTATCTACTAGGAACATGGTTCAAAATATACCAGTTTCATCATTTCAGACCATACTCTACATGTATATGTCTTAATATGACGTTCACTAGACCAACAGAAGAAGAACTAAGAGGATACAGAGAAAAATTTAAGTCAGTAGACCTTCCCCACGATATAGGTGAAGATGCTGTATTGGTTGATAAGACGATCTACACAAAAGGATTGCTTCTTGGAGGTTCAGAAGCCAAAACGTACATCTTAGATCCTCACTCGGTGCTGAGGAACCAAGAAGGTTATGAAGTTTATGTTTATAAGCGTATCAACAATAAATATATGTTGTTCTGGCAGTGCTGCTTTAGGGGTTATGTGAAGTGGTTGCTAACAAGAGACAAGAACGCAAGCGAGGCGGAAATGCAGCAAATTATTTGGGATACACCTGAAATAACTTATAAGACTACTGGAGTGAGATATTGTAATGGCACCTGCTATTAATGAACGGAATTTTCTGAGGCCCGTTGGCCAACATTTGTTTATTGCGATGGAATCAATGCCATGCAATGTTGTGAAATTTATTATAATTTGTGTTTTCTTCACAAAACTGATGCACAATAAAGACTTAACCTCAAATAACGATAAATAAAGAACTTCAGATAAATCCACTCATAATCAAAGAAGTCAAAAGTAAGGTAAAATCATGGCTTCTTACCCTTGATTACACACGAACCAAACTCCTGCTTAAATAGCTTCAAAACAAACATAATCTACATATATTCCGCGTATGCACTACATTCATAAACACTACACTACACACTAACATCTACATCTACGTCAACATCACACATGCATACTTTTTTCTTTTTTTACTTCATTTTGTAATTTTTTCTCTTGGAATTTATTGCATAAAACTACGCATGTAATTGTTAGAAGACACTGGCTCCTATCACACAGGCACTATGCCTAGAGCAAGAGTCAGGGCCTCACTATTTTTGTATAGCGTTAATTTATGTGAATAAAGAATTTAATATTAAATAATTTATTATTATTATAGTATACACTTCTGTTTAAAAAAAAGGTAAAATGCTAGAGTTTCGAAATGCAATTGGACAAAGCGTTCAACTCAAAGTTGCTTCACAAAGATTTTATGGAATTGTCGCCGTTTCGTCTCCGGAGACATGTTTGAACAAAACTGACCTAAACTAGATTTTCACATTTATTACATTTTTATTATATCTGTTTCTATTGTTCGGGAAAACAGGAGCTTTGTAATTTTTCGTTCCTGAAAATGCAGTGGGTAAAAATAGTATTGCCAGAGTTATTGCTCAGACGATTCAACCTTGATCATGATTTCTTTCGTGTCTCAAAGTTTTTAATTTATTCCACATCTTTTATTATAATTTATTTTCAATACACGTTCATAATATAAAACCTGTTCTTATCCCTAGCGCTTTTAGGTACGCAATTTACTATTTTCCACACTAGTGCAGAAAAGTGCGCGAGCTAGCCTCCTCCACAATTTATTGCATTTATCGTATCAGGCTGAACGCTAAGCAACCCCCACGAGCCGGTTAACTTCCGTTTATTTATTTCTTCGTAAGTGTATTGAGAAATGTCGTTTGATACACGAGGAAATTTTTCACTGCAGCACTCGGCTCTATAATATTTTCGCCTACGGCTCGGGCGAATTCCGCCTCGGTCGCAATGGCAAACTTTCTCCACTTGTATCAAAATGATGTACATAATATAAATTCTTCTTTGTTATCTTCTTATGTGGTATTCGAATCGTCATTGAGTAACATTGAGACCTTGATACCCATCATCATCATCATCATCTTCCTGCCCTTGTCCCGTGTTATTTGGGGTCGGTGCAACATGTTTTTTTCTTCCATTCTGCCCTGTCACTCGTCATGCTATCATTAACTTCCTTTTCCTTTTTTGAGACCTTGATTCCCATATGAACAGTTAAACCAAAATTTAAAACATTTCACAAATGGTAGCCAAAACTACTCTAAAGGGAATCAAAATCCATAAGGTACTTTTCGTTGACCTAGAACCCTGAAATTTGGCATAAAGCAAGGTCTTAAAGCACAAATATAGGAATAAATCTAAAAACAACAAATTTGTTGTTAAGTCACAAAAAAAAAAATTGCTATCGGAAAAATCTCCGAGAATCCATTCGTGAATATTCACATCACATAGGTAAGTTTGTATGGAACCCTCAGTCCGCGAGTCTGACTTACACTTGCCCAGTTTTTTTTTTTAATGTCATAAGATAGGACTTGACTGTGATCCCACATGATGGTAAACAGTGATACAATCGTTGATGGTGAAGCGCACTAGTTTGTTAGGGGCCCATTCACTCTAGCTTTGAAGACACTTTAATTGTAATAATCGAACGGGAAGACCGCAGCAGGCAAATTATTCTAGTCCTTTGATGCACGCGGTATACACGACGAGGCGCAATGCTTAGTTCGGACTATAGAGGTGGTAACAACGCTATGCTTAGCTATTAGAAGTTGCGGCCAAACCCTCATGATGCATGCATGCATGTTTTTGCCTTCTTCACTTGGATTTTCCACGGTACACACGGTGACTTTGATAGCGTAGCAGGGCACACTAACATGATAAATGTGTGCGTAAACGCTAGCGCGTGAAACACAACAGGTATTATCGTTGTGTGATATAAAGTAACTCGTTTCTACACTCACACTCTTGCAAAAAAAAAATAGTAGCCGTATAAGTTACACGACTATGAAAATACAGCAAAAATTGGCCACTGTTATTAATGGCGCTGTGGCGCAATGCGTATGATACATAACTAACGAGTAAGAGGTCCCAAGTTCGATTCCAATAATCTGTTATTTTCTTTTTGAAGTGAAACTTCTTTACGCACGCTTGACTTGGGGAGTAAGCTAGCGAACGCGTGACGTAAGCGTTACGAAAAGTGTGATCGGGCAAGGCGATCGGAAGTTAAGTGGGGGATAGTACACACATATATATATATATATATACATACAGATGGAGCGAAAGAAGTTTCACTTCAGTCGTGTGGTCATAAGCACACTCGTTTTTTGTTTTACTCATGTTTTTTTTGAATAGTAATGTTATGGTTATTCTCGTAATAATTAAAATATTCGAAATATATTTTTGTAATTTTATACATATAAACTATGTATATTTACGAAATTAATTAACGAAATTTTTGTATATAACTTGTAATATAAATAATTTTATAATATATATATATATATCATTTACGTAATATAACAATACGTTATTATTAATAGTTGACAATCCTTTCATTGTCAACTTTTTTTTTTTTTTCGCAAACATTCACTTATGAAATTATTATAGTTATTTAAATTAGCATCAAACACTTACACTTAATCTTTGGAAAGTAATTTTGATGATATGGGTAGGTAATCAGCAATAATGTTCACAATAATCAAGTAGCTGTGGGTATCAATACAAACAGAAGTAAAACCGAGCGTGCCATCCCACAATAATTCACCTATTCAAATAATATGTCTCCAGCTCAACTCGCAAACAAAATAAAACTCGTTTACTACTCGATATACACACACACATATTTGTAAATGTGTTTGCTACGAATTAGATAAAAAAATTCGCTTCGTTCATTAGATGGAAAATTAGCACTGATTATCAAGTGCTTGCTTGCCGTTAAAGGTGTATCGAGTTCGATCCTAGCCATTGACAAAACATTATTTTCTATTTTATTGTAGTATAATGATAACGAAGTTTATTAAAGCTAAAACTTAGAATATTTGCTTTAAAAACTAAGTGTATGAATATTATCATCTACCCACTTTATTAGTTATTTACTAAGAAATGAGTCGGATAATAAGTTAACCTGGCATAACGCTTTTGCCTATCACGATCGTGTGTTCTACAACTTACTCCGAGACAAAAAATAATTAATCGTTGTGGAAAGTGATACTTTTTACAAGTAATAATTAACATGTCTCATTTGTCTACACTTTTGAGGGCTGAGATAGTAGTATTATATAAACAAAATGTATCCATAAGTGAAATTTCGAGGAGACTAATGCTACCGGTAAGTAACAAATCCAAACTTAACATAATGCGAAATAATTTAACATTGTTGATATTTGTTAGGTTTTAACGTAATTTTGTGATTGTTTACAGAGGAAAACTGTGCAGTTTTGGGTGCATAGATATACAGCTGAAGGGACAATCGATGCCAAACGTCCGGGTCCAAAAGCAATTGCATATACGGATGCCAACCCACTGCATCGAAATATTGTTGCTACGTATAGCGCTGACGGCTTTGCTACAACAAGAAACACTGCAATTATGCACGACGTGTCTATGACAATTGTTCGACGCCACTTACGAGCAGCAAAAATTAAATGTCGCAAGCCTGCGAAAAAAATTTTACTGACGGCGTTGCATAAGGAAGAAAGGATGCGGTTTGCAAGAAAATTTATAGATTTTGATTGGTGCAATAACATAGTTATATTTAGTGATGAAAAGTGTTTTAAGTCAGATAAGGATGGGCGTAAAATATTATGGAGAAAAGATGGAGAACGTTACCATCAGAAAAATATTCTCCCATGCAGGTCTAGTGGTCGCATAACGTTAGGTTATTGGGGCTGGATGTCATCGATGGGTCCCGGTGAGTTAGTGGAGGTAGGGGGTCGCAATACCAGTCAAGGTTACTTGGACATCTTGCAAAATGTTATGTTGCCTACCGTGCGCGTGGCATACCCGGACGAGCATATTTACTTCGTGCACGATAACTGCTCGGTGCACCGCGCACGAATGGTGCAAGACTGGTTAAGTGTCCAAGAAAACTTGACTGTTATTGAATGGCCCTCTAAAAGTCCCGATTTGAACCCCATAGAAAATCTATGGGGTCACATGGTGCTCAACTGGGATTCATCTGATGTGAAATCTAAACGTAATTTAGATAATTTAGTGTCATCCATGTGGGAATCGTTTCGCGGCACTGACCTGTGTGAAAATTTGGTGGCTAGCATGAGAACGAGGTTACAAGAAGTAATCGACAATGAAGGTGCACCAATTAGATATTAATTTTGATTTAAATTGAATTCAATTATAAATATTTTTAAAAAGCTGTATTACTGTATGCTGTTTTTGTTGTTGTTGTTTTTATCATGTTATTGTTATTGAAATCAAGAGTTACGATACCTATCATAGTTCATTTTTTAAAACATGTTGATTGATATGTTATAAGTAAAAAAAAAAGACTAAGAAGTAAGCTGTAGGTAATTATACTGTTGTTGTTATTATGTGACATGATGTTATTGTTATTGAGATCAAGAGTTGCGATATCTATCATAATTCATTCTTGATAACATGTTGATTTATGTCACTAATAAAAAACTTAAAAAAGTGACGTCCATCCTTGTCTGACTTAGAATATTTTCACTTTATATATTGTATTAAAGATAATCATGAACAGATTCGTTAATTGTGACCATTCCGTTTAATGTATGTAATTAATAAGTTGTAATAAACATAGTTGGATCGTTATCGCAGTTTTCTTTGTCACAATATTTTAATTATTATGAGAGTAACTATAACATTACTATTAAAAAAAAAACAGGGGTAAATCAAAAAGAAAATAAAAACAAGCAAACTTTTTGTTACATCAGACGATTGGAATCGAACTTGGGACCTCTTACTCGTCAGTTAAGTATCATACGCATTGCGCCACAGTGCCATTAATAACAGTTGCCAATTTTTGCTGTATTTTCATAGTCGTGTATCTTAGACGGCTACTATTTTTTTTTTCAAGAGTGTGAGTGTAGAAACGAGTTACTTTGTATCACACAACGATAATACCTGTTGTGTTTCACGCGCTAGCGTTTACGCACACATTTATCATGTTAGTGTGCCCTGCTACGCTATCAAAGTCACCGTGTGTACCTATTTATGTTCTTCAAGCACGATGTGGTTATAAAATAATCCTAACTAAAGCAAAGAGAAAACAAAGTATTTTTTCCTTCTGTCTTATTGAACGAATACAGTTAAAGACGACGCTAAGTATGTCAAATAAGTCACAACTAAACAAACACGCGTCAATAATTAAAAGGGTATCAGTGATATGCCCTTTGCACTTTAATCTATTTAACCATAATATTTGTGGCAGTTACTAGTACTTACTGGATTACGTTTCCAATAGCTCCATAAATACCGTGTATTGTGCTCGTATCGATTTATCTGAACTAGCTACCGAATCCAAAGTGTACATGTAGACATGGAAAATTAAAGATTGTCGAATTCTTTAAAATACTATTCATAGAGACAAACTCAAAACGTTAATTCCAACCACTGCAACTCCTGAAAGCGAAGATCGACCACGGAAAAGTATCAAGGGTAAGGAACTCAAAAAGTTCCGAAAAAGTGATTTAACTGTCTGTTAACATCCTGCAACAAAATCAAATAGAAGAAATCAGGATAGAGTAAGAAACATATTATTTTCACTTCACTTTATATCTACAAAAGCAGCAAATATATCATGACGATGAATTTCCTTCATTTTTCACCATTAAAATACATAATTTCGCTAACAGTTTTAAATATCACTGTAGCAGTACTCGCCCTTTCCGATGTCAACAAGGATTGCATAGCAAAAAACAATGGCAAAACCTCAAATGAATATCTACTAGGAACATGGTTCAAAATATACCAGTTTCATCATCTGGGACCATACCCTACATGCTCATGTCTTAATATGACGTTCACCAGACCAACAGAAGAAGAACTAAGAGGATACAGAGAAAAATTTAAGTCAGTAGACCTTCCCCACGATATAGGTGAAGATGCTGTATTGGTTGATAAGACGATCTACACAAAAGGATTGCTTCTTGGAGGTTCAGAAGCCAAAACGTACATCTTAGATCCTCACTCGGTGCTGAGGAACCAAGAAGGTTATGAAGTTTATGTTTATAAGCGTATCAACGATAAATATATGTTGTTCTGGCAGTGCTGCTTGACGCGCTATGTGAAGTGGTTGCTAACAAGAGACAAGAACGCAAGCGAGGCGGAAATGCAGCAAGTTATTTGGGATACACCTGAAATAACTTATAAGACTACTGGAGTGAGATATTGTAATGGCACCTGCTATTGATTAACGGAATTTTCCGTAGCCCGTTGGCCAACATTTGTTTATTGCGATGGAATCAATGCCATGCAACGTTGTGAAATTTATTATAATTTGTGTTTTCTTCACCAAACTGATGCACAATAAAGACTTTACCTCAAATAACGATAAATAACGAACTTCAGATAAATCCACTCACAATCATAGAAGTAAAAAATAAGGTGCTAATGGCTTCTTACCCTTGATTACACACGAACCAAACTCCTGCTTAAATAGCTTCAAAACGAACATAATCTACATATATTCCGCGTATGCACTACATTCATAAACACAACACTACACACTAACATCTACATCTACGTCACCATCACACATACATACTTTTTTCTATTTTTACTTCATATTGTAATTTTTTCTCTTGGAATTTATTGCATAAAACTACGCATGTAATTGTTAGAAGACACTAGCTCCTGTCACACAGGCACTATGCCTAGAGCAAGAGTCAGGGCCTCACTATTTTTGTATAACGTTAATTTATGTGAATAAAGAATTTATTATCAAAGAATTTATTATTATTATAGTATACACTTCACTTAAAAAAGCACTTAAAAAAAAGGTAAAGTGCTAGAGTTTCGAGATGCAATTGGACAAAGCGTTCAACTCAAAGTTGTTTCACAAAGATTGTATGGAACTATCGCCGTCTCGTCTCCGGAGACATGTTTGAACAAAACTGACCTAAACTAGATTTTCACATTTATTACATTTTTATTATATCTATTTTTATTGTTCGGAAAAATAGGAGCTTTGTAAGTTTTCGTTCCTGAAAATGCAGTGGGTAAAAATAGTTTTGCCAGAGTGATCATGATTTGGTTCGTTCCTCAACGTTTTTAATTTATTCCACATCTTTCATTATAATTTATTTTCAATACATGTTCATAATATAAAACCTGTTCTTATCTCTAGCGCTTTTAGGTACGCAATTTACTGTTTTCCACACTAGTGCAGAAAAGTGCGCGAGCTCGCCTCCTCCACAATTTATTGCATTTATCGTATCAGGCTGAACGCTAAGCATCCCCCACGAGCCGGTTAACTTCCGTTTATTTATTTCGTCGTAAGTGTATTGAAAAATGTCGTTTGATTCACCAGGAAATTTTTCACTGCAGCACTCGGCTCTATAATACTTTCGCCTACGGTTGGGGCAAATTCCGCCTCGGTCGCAATGGAAACGCAAACTTTCTCCACTTGTATCAAAATGATGAACATAATATAAATTCTTCTTTGCTATCTTCTTATGTGGTATTCGAATCGCCATTGAGTAACATTGAGACCTTGATTCCCATATGAACAGTTAAACCAAAATTCAAAACATTAATTTCACAAATGGTAGCCAAAACTACTCTAAAGGGAATCAAAATCCATAAGGTACTTTTCGTTGACCTAGAACCCTGAAATTTGGCATAAAGCAAGGTCTTAAAGCACAAATATAGGAATAAATCTAAAAAACAATAAATTTGTTGTTATGTCACAAAAAAAAAAATTACTATCGGAAAAATCTCCGAGAATCCATTCGTGAATATTCACATCACATAGGTAAGTTTGTATGGAACCCTCAGTCCGCGAGTCTGGCTTACACTTGCCCAGTTTTTTTTTTTAATGTTATAAGATAGGATTTGACTATGATCCCACATGATGGTAAACAGTGATACAATCGTTGATGGTGAAGCGCACTAGCTTATTAGGGGCCCATTCACTCTAGCTTTGATCACACTATAATTGTAATAATCGAACGGGAAGTCGCCAGCAGGCAAATTGTTCCAGTCCTTCGATGTACGTGGTATAGACGACGAGGCGCAACGCTTAGTTGCAACTACCTGCAGTTTTCAGGATCTATACGAGGCCAATAACAGAGCCATAGAGGTTGCCAGATACTGGTCAGATAAAATTTAGTTAGAGTACATCGACACGAAAAGAAGAAGAAGAACGCTTAGTTCGAACTGTAGAGGTGGTAACAATACTATGCTTAGCTATTAGATGTTGCGGCTTAACCCTCATGATGTATGCATGCATGAGGTCTTGCCATTTACACCTGAACTTTTCACGGTACCTATTTATGTTATTCAAGCACGATGTGGTCATAAAATAATCCTAACTAAAGCAAAGAGAAAAAAAGTATTTATTTCTTCTGTCTTATTGAATGAGTATGTCAAATAAGTCACAATTAAACAAACACGCGTCAATAATTAAAAGGGTATCAGTGATAGGCCCTTTGCACTTTAATCTATTTAACCATAATATTTGTGGCAATTACTAGTACTTACTGGATTACGTTTGGAATAGCTCCATAAATACCGTGTATTGTGCTCGTATCGATTTATCTGAACTAGCTACCGAATCCAAAGTGTACATGTAGACATGGAAAATTAAAGATTGTCGAGTTCTTTAAAATACTATTCATAGAGACGAACTCAAAACGTTAATTTAAACCACTGCAACTCCTGAAAGCGAAGATTGACTACGGAATAGTATCAAGGCTAAGGAACTCAAAAAGTTCCGAAAAAGTGATTTAACTGTCTGTTACCATCTTGCAACAAAATCAAATCGAAGAAATCAGGACAGAGTAAGAAACATATTATTTTCACTTCACTTTATATCTACAAAAGCAGCAAATATAGCATGACGATGAATTTTCTCCATTTTTCACCATTAAAATACATAATTTCGCTAACAGTTTTAAATATCACTGTAGCAATACTCGCCCTTTCCGATGTAGACAAGGATTGCATAGCAAAAAACAATGGCAAAACCTCAAATGACTATCTACTAGGAACATGGTTCAAAATATACCAGTTTCATCATTTTAGACCATACTCTACATGTATATGTCTTAATATGACGGTCACTAGACCAACAGAAGAAGAACTAAGAGGATATAGAGAAAAATTCAATTCAGTAGATCTTCCTCATGATATAGATGAAGATGCTGTATTGGTTGATAAGACAATCTACACAAAAGGATTGCTTCTTGGAGGTTCAGAAGCCAAAACGTACATCTTAGATCCTCACTCGTTTCTGAGGAACCTGAAAGGTTATGAAGTTTATGTTTATAAGCGTATCAACGATAAATACATGTTGTTCTGGCAGTGCTGCTTGAGGGGTTATGTGAAGTGGTTGCTAACAAGAGACAAGAATGCAAGCGAGGCTGAAATGCAGCAAATTATTTGGGATAGACCTGAAATAACTTATAAGACTACTGGAGTGAGATATTGTAATGGCACCTGTTATTGATGAACGGAATTTTCCGAAGCCCGTTGGCCAACATTTGTTTATTGCGATGGAATCAATGGCATGCAACGTTATGAAATTTATTATAATTTGTGTTTTCTTCACAAAACTGATGCACAATAAAGACTTAACCTCAAATAACGATAAATAACGAACTTCAGATAAATCCACTCACAATCATAGAAGTAAAAAATAAGGTTAAATCATGGCTTCTTACTCTTGATTACACACGAACCAAACTCCTGCTTAAATAGCTTCAAAACAAACATAAACTACATATATTACACGTATGCACTACAATCATAAACACTACACTACACACTAACATCTACATCAACCTCCCACATACATACTTTTTCCTTTTTCTTTTTTTACTTCATTTTGTATTTTTTTCTCTTGGAATTTATTGCATAAAACTACGCATGTAATTGTTAGAAGACACTAGCTCCTGTCACACAGGCACTATGCCTAGAGCAAGAGTCAAGGCCTCACTATTTTTGTATAGCGTTAATTTATGTGAATAAAGAATTTATTATTAAGGAATTTCTTATTATTATAGTATACACTTCTGTTTAAAAAAAAAGCTAAAGTGCCAGGGTTTCGAAATGCAATTGGACAAAGCGTTCCACTCAAAGTTGTTTTACAAAGAATGTATAAAACTGTCGCCGTCTCGTCTCCAGAGACATGTTTGAACAAAACAGAACTGACCTAAAATAGATTTTCACATTTATTACATTTTTATTATATCTATTTCTATTGTTCGGGAAAATAGGAGCTTTGTAATTTTTCGTTCCTGAAAATGCAGTGGGTAAAATAGTTTTGCCAGAGTTATTGCTCAGACGATTCAATCTTGATCATGATTTGGTTCGTTCCTCAAAGTTTTTAATTTATTCCACATCTTTCATTATAATTTATTTTCAATACATTTTCATAATATAAAACCTGTTCTTATCTCTAGCACTTTTAGGTACGCAATTTACTGTTTTCCACACTAGTGCAGAAAAGTGCGCGAGCTCGCCTCCTCCACAATTTATTGCATTTATCGTATCAGGCTGAACGCTAAGCAACCCCCACGAGCCGGTTAACTTCCGTTTATTTATTTCTTCGTAAGTGTATTGAGAAATGTCGTTTGATACAACAGGAAAGTTTTCACTGCTGCACTCGGCTCTATAATACTTTTGCCTACGGCTCGGGCAAATTCCGCCTCGGTCGCAATGGCAAACTTTCTCCACTTGTATCAAAATGATGAACATAATATAAATTCTTCTTTCTTATCTTCTTATGTGGTATTTGAATCGCCATTGAGTAACATTGAAACCTTGATTCCCATATGAACAGTTAAACCAAAATTCAAAACATTTCACAAATGGAAGCCAAAACTACTCTAAAGGGAATCAAAATCCATAAGGTACTTTTCGTTGACCTAAAATCCTGAAATTTGGCATAAAGCAAGGTCTTAAAGCACAAATATAGGAATAAATCTAAAAACAATAAATTTGTTGCAATGTCACAAAAAAAAATAATTGCTATTGGAAAAATCTCCGAGAATCCATTCGTGAATATTCACATCACATAGGTAAGTTTGTATGGAACCCTCAGTCCGCGAGTCTGACTTACACTTGCCCAGTTTTTTTTTTTAATGTTATAAGATAGGATTTGACTGTGATCCCACATGATGGTAAACAGTGATACAATCGTTGATGGTGAAGCGCACTAGTTTATTAGGGGCCCATTCACTCTAGCTTTTAAGACACTAATTGTAATAATCGAACGGGAAGACCGCAGCAGGCAAATTATTCTAGTCCTTCGATGCATGCGGTATAGACGACGAGGCGCAATGCTTAGTTCGGACTATAGAGGTGGTAACAATGCTATGCTTAGCTATTAGATGTTGCGACTTAACCCCCATGATGTATGCATGCATGAGGTCTTGCCATCTACACCTGATTTTTTCACGGTACCTCTTTATGATACTCAAGCACCATGTGGTCATAAAATAATCCTAACTAAAGCAAAGAGAAAAAAAGTATTTAATCCTTTTGTCCTATTGAATGAATACACTTAAAGACGACGCTAAGTATGTCACAACTAAACAAACACGCGCCAATAATTAAAAGGGTATCAGTGATATGCCCTTTGCACTTTAATCTATTTAACCATAATATTTGTGGCAGTTACTAGTACTTACTGGATTACGTTTCCAATAGCTCCATAAATACCGTGTATTGTGCTCGTATCGATTTATCTGAACTAGCTACCGAATCCAAAGTGTACATGTAGACATGGAAAATTAAAGATTGTCGAGTTCTTTAAAATACTATTCTTAGAGACAAACTCAAAACGTTAATTCCAACCACTGCAACTCCTGAAAGCGAAGATCGACCACGGAAAAGTATCAAGGGTAAGGAACTCAAAAAGTTCCGAAAAAGTGATTTAACTGTCTGTTAACATCCTGCAACAAAATCAAATAGAAGAAATCAGAATAGAGTAAGAAACATATAATTTTCACTACATTTATCTATAAAAGCAGCAAATATAGCAAGATGATAAATATCCTCTATTTTTCACCATTAAAATACATAATTTCGCTAACAGTTTTAAATATCACTGTAGCAATACTCGCCCTTTCCGATGTCAACAAGGATTGCATAGCAAAAAACAATGGCAAAACCTCAAATGAATATCTACTAGGAACATGGTTCAAAATATACCAGTTTCATCATCTGGGACCATACCCTACATGCTCATGTCTTAATATGACGTTCACCAGACCAACAGAAGAAGAACTAAGAGGATACAGAGAAAAATTTAAGTCAGTAGACCTTCCCCACGATATAGGTGAAGATGCTGTATTGGTTGATAAGACGATCTACACAAAAGGATTGCTTCTTGGAGGTTCAGAAGCCAAAACGTACATCTTAGATCCTCACTCGGTGCTGAGGAACCAGGAAGGTTATGAAGTTTATGTTTATAAGCGTATCAACGATAAATACATGTTGTTCTGGCAGTGCTGCTTGAGGGGTTATGTGAAGTGGTTGCTAACAAGAGACAAGAATGCAAGCGAGGCTGAAATGCAGCAAATTATTTGGGATAGACCTGAAATAACTTATAAGACTACTAGAGTGAGATATTGTAATGACACCTGTTATTGATGAACGGGTATTTCCGAAGCCCGTTGGCCAACATTTGTTTATTGCGATGGTATCAATGCCATGCAATGTTGTGAAATTTATTATAATTAGTGTTTTCTTCACAAAACTGATGCACAATAAAGACTTAACGTCAAATAACGATAAATAAAGAACTTCAGATAAATCCACTCACAATCATAGAAGTCAAAAATAAGGTAAAATCATGGCTTCTTACCCTTGATTACACACGAACCAAACTCCTGCTTAAATAGCTTCAAAACAAACATAATCTACATATATTCCGCGTATGCACTACATTCATAAACACAACACTAGACACTAACATCTACATCAACATCCCACATACATACTTTTTTTTTTTTTCTTTTTTTACGCCATTTTGTATTTTTTTCTCTTAGATTTTATTGCATAAAACTACGCATGTAATTGTTAGAAGACACTGGCTCCTATCACACAGGCACTATGCCTAGAGCAAGAGTCAGAGCCTCACTATTTTTGTATAATGTTAATTTATGTGAATAAAGAATTTAATATTAAAGAATTTATTATTATTATAGTATACACTTCTATTTAAAGAAAAGCTAAAGTGCTAGAGTTTCGAAATACAATTGGGCAAAGTGTTCAACTCAAAGTTGTTTCACAAAGATTTTATGGAACTGTCGCCGTCTCGTCTCCGGAGACATGTTTGAACAAAACTGACCTAAACTAGATTTTCACATTTATTACAATTTTATTATATCTGTTTCTATTGTTCGGGAAAATAGGAGCTTTGTAATTTTTCGTTCCTGAAAATGCACTGAGTAAAAATAGTTTTGCCAGAGTTGCTCAGACGATTTAATCTTGATCATCTATGATTCGCGAGTCTGACTTACACTTGCACAGTTTTTTTTTTTTAATTTTATAAGATAGGATTTGACTGTGATCCCACATGATGGTAAACAGTGATACAATCGTTGATGGTGAAGCGCACTAGTTTATTAGGGGCCCATTCACTCTAGCTTTGAAGACACTTTAATTGTAATAATCGAACGGGAAGTCCGCAGCAGGCAAATTGTTCCAGTCCTTCGATGTACGCGGTATAGACGACGAGGCGCAACGCTTAGTTCAAACTCTAGAGGTAGTAACAATGCTATGCTTAGCTATTAGATGTTGCGACTTAACCCTCATGATGTATGCATGCATGAGGTCTTGCCATCTACACCTGAATTTTCCACGGTACCTATTTATGTTATTCAAGCACAATGTGGTCATAAAATAATCCTAACTAAAGCAAAGAGAAAAAAAAGTATTTTATCGTTCTGTCTTATTGAATGAATACAATTAAAGACGATGCTAAGTATGTCAAATAAGTCACAACTAAACAAACACGCGTCAATAATTAAAAGGGTATCAGTGATATGCCCTTTGCACTTTAATCTATTTAACCATTATATTTGTGGCAGTTACTAGTACTAACTGGATTACGTTTCCAATAGCTCCATAAATACCGTGTATTGTGCTCGTATCGATTTATCTGAACTAGCTACCGAATCCAAAGTGTACATGTAGACATGGAAAATTAAAGATTGTCGAGTTCTTTAAAATACTATTCATAGAGACAAACTCAAAACGTTAATTTAAACCACTGCAACTCCTGAAAGCGGAAAAGTATCAAGGCTAAGGAACTCAAAAAGTTCCGAAAAAGTCATTTAACTGTCTGTTAACATCCTGCAACAAAATCAAATAGAAGAAATCAGAATAGAGTAAGAAACATATTATTTTCACTACATTTATCTACAAAAGCAGCAAATATATCATGACGATGAATTTCCTCCATTTTTCACCATTAAAATACATAGTTTCGCTAACAGTTTTAAATATTACTGTAGCAGTACTCGCCCTTTCCGATGTCAACAAGGATTGCATAGCAAAAAACAATGGCAAAACCTCAAATGAATATCTACTAGGAACATGGTTCAAAATATACCAGTTTCATCATTTTAGACCATACTCTACATGCATATGTCTTAATATGACGTTCACTAGACCAACAGAAGAAGAACTAAGAGGATATAGAGAAAAATTCAATTCAGTAGATCTTCCTCATGATATAGATGAAGATGCTGTATTGGTTGATAAGACAATCTACACAAAAGGATTGCTTCTTGGAGGTTCAGAAGCCAAAACGTACATCTTAGATCCTCACTCGTTTCTGAGGAACCTGAAAGGTTATGAAATTTATGTTTATAAGCGTATCAATGATAAATACATGTTATTCTGGCAGTGCTTCATGAGGGGTCATGTGAAGTGGTTGCTAACTAGAGACCAGAACGCAAGCGAGGCGGAAATGCAGCAAATTATTTGGGATACACCTGAAATTACTTATAAGACTAATGGAGTAAGATATTGTAATGGCACCTGTTATTTTTCGAAGCCATGAAATCGATGCCATGCAACGTTGTGAAATTTATTATAATTTATGTTACCTTCACAAAAACTGATGATCAATAAAGACTTAACCTCAAATAACGATAAATAACAAACTTCAGATAAATCCACTCACAATCATAGAAGTCAAAAATAAGGTAAAATCATGGCTTCTTACCCTTGATTACACACGAACCAAACTCCTGCTTAAATAGCTTCTAAACAAACATAATCTACATATATTCCACGTATGCACTACATTCATAAACACTACACTACACACTAACATCTACATCAACATCACACATACATACTTTTTTCTTTTTCTTTTTTTACTTCATTTTGTATTGTTTTCTCTTGGAAATTATTGCATAAAACTACGCATGTAATTGTTAGAAGACACTAGCTCCTGTCACACAGGCACTATGCCTAGAGCAAGAGTCAGGGCCTCACTATTTTTGTATAACGTTAATTTATGTGAATAAAGAATTTATTATCAAAGAATTTATTATTATTATAGTATACATATTATAGCATAGGCTAAAATGCCAGAGTTTCGAAATGCAATTGGACAAAGCGTTCAACTCAAAGTTGTTTCACAAAGAATGTATGGAACTGTCGCCGTCTCGTCTCCGGAGACATGTTTGAACAAAACTGACCTAAACGAGATTTTCACATTTATTACATTTTTATTATATCTGTCTCTATTGTTCGGGAAAATAGGAGTTTTGTAATTTTTCGTGAAAATGCAGTGGGTAAAAATAGTATTTCCAGAGTTAATGCTCAGACGATTCGATCAAAGACGGTTTTTAATTTATTCCACATCTTTAATTATAATTATTTTTCAATACATTTTCATAATTTAAATCCCGTTCTTATCCCTAGCACTTTTAGGTACGAAATTTACTATTTTCCACACTGGTGCAGAGAAGTGCGCAAGCTTGCCTCCTCAACAAATTTATTTCATTTATCGTGTCAGGCTGGACGCTGAGCGACCCCCACAAGTCGCCGGTTAACTCCCGTTTATTTATTTCTTCAGTTCTCTCTTTCTTAGTTTTATTTCACCAGGAAATTTTTGACTGCAGCACCCGGGGGTGTTATGGAGCCGAGTGCTGCAGTAAAAAATTACGCCTCGGTTGCAATGACAAACTTTCTCCACTTGTATTGAAATAATATACATAATAATTATAAATTCTTCTTTGTTATCTTCTTATGTGGTATCCGAATCGCCATTGAATTACATAGAGACCTTGATTCCCATATGAACAGTTAAACCAAAATTTAAAATCTTTCACAAATGGAAGCCAAATCTCCCCACACCCCACCCCACCCCCTACCCAACCAAAACCTAAACCCCATTCCATTCTCTTTAAATACACCTTACTCGTTCCAAATTGCCAGGTTATGACACTGTTTTGCGTAATCCGACGTTGCGAGCACGAGGTTCGTCGCGGGACATGTTATATTCAACCGTCTGTGCATTTATTATTCAGGCGCCGTCACGGGCCTAGGTTGGCGTGAAAACGAACAAATTATTTACAAGATCTGCAAAATATGATCCCTCGTAGAGCGTGTAATAGAAGCGTTATATCTTTGTTCATTGTGTCATTTTCTTTGGAGATTTCTGGAGTGAATTTTTGAAAATATATTCCGTTTTGAAGGTGAAGGTCTAATAGACAGTCGCTGTAGGTAAAACATGTCTGGTTAAATCAGTGTCTGTCTACTCCCAGCCCGATCCCAGCCCTAGAAGCACCTTTTCTTTGTGAAAGGAGATGGAATATTTCATCCTATTCTCTGACGTAACAATGTCTGGCTAAGCTCGTCCATGGTTTGGTGCAGAGTGTGATCATGCAGACGCGCTTAAGTACACGGCATACCGATCTTAAGCGAACGCTCGTATACGCAAAGCAAGCGACGTGGCTGAAAAGAAAAAGGAATTTAACAGGGCTGCCAAGTCCTGCAAGAAGGTGTTGCGTAGGTCTCGGTTTGATCACATAAGCCAAATTGGGAGCAAACTTGTTTCATACCCCACAGGTAGTAAAGCATTTTGGTCCCTGGCGAACTGATCGCGGCCCCAAGTTTTTCCTTTTTCTATGAGACTGGAACAGTGCCGATTGCTTGGAAGCAAGCTAACTTTGCAGCCCGTGCCCAAGAAGGGCAGTCGAGCTGAACCAGCAAACTACCGACCTATCTCTATTACGTCCGTTCTCTGTAAGATGACGCCAATCTGATCAAGTCCAATGCAACTAAAACCCAGGCGTGTCTTTTTTCTGCTAAAAGGAGTCAATTCCACCCGGCTTCATCTTTTCGAGGTGTGACCTTGCCAATAACCGACACCCTTGATCTTCTTGGGGTTTTTTTAGCGCTTTCGTTTAGTTGTCAAATCAACCCCTGTACTGTTTGGCTTTACCGAAATATTGAAGGAGCGAGCACTAATTTTGCTTTTTATGCTTCCATAGCTCAAAACAAAAACGGAACCCTTATAGGATCACTCAAGTATTTGGTCCCTTAAAGCTGTGAAAAAATATTTTTTTTGAGTTAACGAAAAAAGAAAGATACGGCCGTTTATATCGCAAAAAACGTATATTTCGACTCTTCAGCGCATCCAAATTGATTATGGTACTTCCCGTTGATCTAAAATTCTGAAATTTGGCATGAAGCAAGGCTTTATAGCATAAATATAGGAAAAAATGTAAATTTGTAGTTACGTTACAAAAACAAAAAACTATTTTTTGCAATTCGGAAAATCTTCGTAATTCAATTCCGGAATCGAACTGTTTTCATTGGTAAGTTTTTGTACGGAAACCTCAGTGCGCAAGTCCGACTCGCACTTGCCCTGTTTCTTTTTTAATTGTTATAAACTAGTGCTTACAGTGATGGCAACACTGCTTACCATCAGGTGGGATCGCAGTCAATCCTATTCACTCCAACCTTCAAGACAACTAAATTATAATCGGACGGTAAGACCGCAGTAGCCTAATATTGTAGTCCTTTGATGTACGCGGTACAAACGACGAGGTCAAACGGTTAGTCCGGAACGTAGAGATTTCAACAACGTAAGCGTGGATACTCACTGCAAGTACGTCGGGTTGACCGATGGTAGAAAGGAGACGGCGGAACCATGTCAAGCGATTCCCGCGCACACTCTCCAAAAAGTATCCTGTAAAATACCGAAAGGCTGGCTACCCTACGCCTGTGCTCCAGGCTTATAATGAGTTTAGGTGATATTACTCCATTGGTCTCCTTTCTCCTACAATGTTTTCTAATTATAACTGCTGTAGTGCTATTAATTTATTCCAATTGGAATTTCTTGGTTAACTCGCAATTTAGGGTTTGCTCGAATAATGGCAATCGGCATTTCCACTAATACATGACACTTAAATATAATTATGTTGTGAAATTTGCCTTTATACCGCAGACCGTTGGCCCCAGTAGGCTTCGACCCTGCTAGGCCCCTACAGTTGCTGACATCTCTTTGAGGCGCGCGTGGAAGGGTAAGGGAGTGGGTCTGTAAGTATATATTAAATAAAAGAAACTACCTACGAACAATGAGCACGAAAGAAGAATTCGTCATCATTACAACCGCTGCCAGATGTTGAAACCGCAATTCAAACATCCATTCCAACTTGACCTAGATCTCAAAATACATTAAATCCACAAAAGTATGGCCAGTTATCTCAATTGGTGTCTATCATTGCTTTCCATTAGGTTTTTACTGAAGCAGCGACATTTTCTTCGTTGAGTGAAGCTTAAAGTTCCATTAATTCGGCTTCATCGCTCTTACTTTCATCAACTATCGTTAGACGCTGTAGCTCTATACTGAAGACTGTCGATTTTAACAAATATAAATATAATACTCAACCTATAATGTTTGGCTTGACTATTAAAAAACGGAACTATATTGCCGTTAATATGATATTTTTTGTATAACTGACACAGAGATGGGCAGGGCATATTGCTCGCAGAACGGATGGCCGTTGGGGCCGAAAGGTTCTGGAATGGCGACCACGTACCGGAAGTCGCAGCGTTGGAAGGTCTCCTAGAAGGTGGACCGATGACTTGGTAACGGTTGCGGCAGTCCGATGGATGCGAGACGCACAGGACCGTTCATTGTGGCGACGCTTGGGGGAGGCCTATGTCCAGCAGTGGACGTCTTTCGGCTGAAATGGTGATGATGACACAGAGATTGGCTACTGACTATAATTTTGTATTATGATTGAATGGTTTTTGTTGCAAATGCCGCAGAAATATGAAAAAAAAATCTTTTTGAGAGAAGTACAGGACCCCATATCAAGTAGTGAACATCTTGTGGCTGAAATGACGATGTAGATGAGGTCACCTTTAAAAATAAATAATTAATGTATCTCATAAATAACGACTATTATTGAGTTAAATATTATTTAAATGAAAAATCTAATTAATTCATTCAGTTAATGGCATAATATGTTTGATCAATTTTATGCATGAGTATTATTTTTTATAAAAAGTTTATATTTAAAAAAAGGTAGGGTTTGGTTGAAAGAACGTCTGTTTTATTTTACCACCATTGTATTAGCAAATAAATGAATTGTATTTGTAGATTACTTGAACTTTGAGAAAGGTCAAACAGAAATCCTATTGGTAAAATGAAAGGACAATAAGGTTATATTGAAAATGCCAAAACTGATGGCAATAACCTGTAAAAAGGTTATAATAATATAGGTAAGCTAACTTTGACATCGACCACATCGTAGATTACCATCCAAGCCACGTTCCCACTATATCGTAACGGTAAATTTATCGTCAGACGACTATCGTCACTAGCTCTTCCCATTATAACAACTGTTTATCATGGCCACGACAGATTTAGTCAAAACAACGACACATGATTTATCGTCACGTTTTTGTTTTACGACTGTCGTGCTAACCGTTCCTAAACTATCATGATAATCTGTTTTCACCGCAAAAAAAGTCCTAGACGACAGTAAATCGTGTCATCCAATATGTGAACACCTCCATTTAAATACATGTCATGAGTCACTATACTAAAAAACTACACAATTATCTGTCGTCACGACAAACTGGGAACGCGGCCGATAATAAGCTAGTTTTATTTAAGATTGCGTCATATTTTCGCATAATTAAAATGTTTTTTTCTTCTTCTTTCCTTTCAATAAGAATCATTTAAATATATAAATAGGTATGTTTATTTTATATATACATTTGTACCCTTGTTCTTCTTGTTCTTGTTCTTATTAATCTTTTACTTTTTTTTAAGCACCTGCCATGTTTTCTCTTCACTACCCTACGTTGACTGGTAGAGAATTCCTAAGAGCTGCCCCGCACACGGGCCACCATCCACAACCATACAAAACGCCGCCACCGGCATGTTTTCTGTAGGTTTCATACATTTTATATGGATTCGCCTTACACGGTTGATGCCGGTGGCTGCCACACGCTATAAATTGCCGCTGCTCGCTTCTTGTGGCCCGAACCGGCCATTAAATGTCGATACAAAACGCCGTCACAAGCCACTAGCGCATTTTAACCTTCTTCGTCAGAATCCATTATGATACTGCGCGTATGGATTAAAAAAAGTAGCAGCCACCGGCCACAAGTGGCTGTCGTACGCTTCAGTTTCCTTTGTAACCGCTTCTAGCTTCTCGTGGCGGCGTTTGCAGCTGTGGCATGTGCGGCGATACTAAGGCATTAAGTCCGCCTTTGTACCTTTGTGTTGCATGAAGTTTTAATAAATAATTATTATTTAAAAAATAAACTTTTTTTTCTAATGTTTTTTGAGGTAGAACTTCTCCCGTTCTAGATCATTGTGTGGCGAGACTTGCATAGAAGCTCAAATCGGACTGTCAACTAGTAACGGGAGTCTACTGCCCCTTGCGGGAGTACATCTAACTGATAGCTGATGTGAGTACATCTAGATGAAGCGACATGGAGTATCAGACTTTTACTGACTGAAATCTAACCATGTTCCTTCAGCTGGCCTTTGCATTCAAACTCTCAGTCCAGCCACAATAATTGAGATTTAATTTTCATAAAAAGGCATGTTAATTATATTTTTTGTTAATGTAAGTAGTTAATTAAACACGAATACTCACTGTCCTCTCAAATCATTTTGTTTTTTTTTTTCTTTTAAGACCGCCTCAGACACTATATATACAAAGACGATATGTTTTTTTTTTATGTATTAATTATTTTAAAAACCTCATCATTTCAGCCGAAAGACGTTCACTATTAGACATAGGCCTCCCCCTAGAGTCACCACAATGACCAGTCCTGTGCGTCTCGCATCCATCGGATTCCCGCGACCGTCACCAGGTCATCGGTCCACCTTGTGGGAGGCCTTCCAATTCTGCGTCTTCCGGTACGTGGTCGCCATTCCAGAACATTTCTTCCCCATCGAACATACGTTTATTTTTTTTTATAATATGCATCAACTATCACATCACGCCGTCTAGTCCCAAGCTAAGCAGAGCTTGTGTTATGAGTACTAGACAACTGATATACATACTTATATATTTCTAAATAAATAGATAAATCATATATATAAATTACACCCAGACACAGAACGAAGGAACAGGAGTGGGTTTTTAGTCAGTAAAAGTCTGACATTATCTCCCACCCAAGAGCGGGATTTGTCATTAGATGACTTTAAAACCAAAAAAAAAACTCAGACAGAACAAATGATCGTGCTCATCACACAAACGTTTGTCCTGGATGGGGATAAAACCCACGATCTCCGGCATAGCAGTCAGGGCCACTAACCACTAGACCAACAGGCCAGCCAATCAGGCCAGTCTGCGAGCAATGTGCCCTGCCCACTGCCACATTCATTAAACCCCAAGCGAACGGCAGCGTTCGCTCTCTCATTGTCTTTCCATTGTTTCTCTAATTACGGTATTCGAAAGGTTAAAGATTGACGATTCTTTGGGCTATGTCTGTAACCTTTTTAAAAACCTTTTTGCAAAATAAATGTAATTTATCCCAATAACGAGATTTATAATTGAACGTCTTCCTAAAACGAGATAGTGCTAGATTACTTTCGTAATTAGGTTACATTGTAACAAGGGTCAGACGTACCGCCTGAACCTAGACCACCAAATAGATAGGTACAGAAGTCAATCTCATGTGTATTCTTCACTTTTCATACCTTTTTTTTAAGGTAGGAAAATCATCTAATGACAATTCGCGCTCTTGGGTGGATCGGGAGATAGTGTCAGACTTTTACTGACTAAAACTCCACTCCTTGTTCTTCGTTGCCTTCGTCCCAGGGCCCCGGGTTTCGTTTTCTCACTACCCTTGGCCCCAGTAGGCTTCGACCCTGCTGGGCCCCTACGATTTGCTGACATCTCCCAGAGGCGCGCGTAGAAATATGCTGCAATACGCGCCATCGACGACTTGGGCTCGGTCCGGACGGTTACCGGACGGTTGGACGGCGGGCTACCCATTGCTCGCCGTACGCAAGCCCGCGCCTACGGTGGTCGGAAATCGGGATTGGGATCCTGGCGGCGGTTGGGGCGTGAGGACCGTTGCCGCACGTAATCGGCCGCCTCCTTTGGTAGCATTACTGCGCTCGGTGGTCGTGCTAGGGTCGGCGCTGCTCTGTCCGAGCGCGCCCGGGTGTGACGATAAATACCTAATGTAAATTGTAAAAAATTGTTACATGGCCAAAGTCATATTCGCTTTCTCGGCGCGTGGCCAGGGGGCCTACCTAACTGTTCTGCGTTACGTTAAAACAAACCAACCAACCAACCATCAAAATACAAGCAAATACCTAATTACCACGAATTAATTAGCACGAAGAATCGCCAAACTGAAGTGGCAATGGGCAGGGCACATTGCTCGCAGAACAGATGGCCGTTGGGGCCGAAAGGTTCTGGAATGGCGGCCACGTACCGGAAGACGTAGCGTTGGAAGGCCTCCTACAAGGTGGACCGATGACTTGGTAACGGTTGCGGGAGTCCGATGGATGCGAGATGCACAGGACCGTTCATTGTGGCGACACTTGGGGGAGGCCTATGTTCAGCAGTGGACGTCTTACGGCTGAAATGATGATGATGATGATCTAATTACCTCTCTGAAACAACTGGTAGCTTAAAAAAAGAATTATTTACCATTTAATGTTGAATTTATACAACCGTTTACTGAACAGTTATATTAATTTTATTTTTGTTGCTCCATTATTGCACATAAAAGTTCACGGATGCGTGTCTCAAGCGGATGGCAATCGCTTTCGCGCTGGTCCTAACCAGACCGAGATATTGTGTCCGTGAGCGGTGTCTATGCATGCGTTGCTCGAGCGTACTTTGAGTGTAGATTAACTTCTGTAGGTACCTATCTATTTTGTGCCTAGACACAGTCGGCACGAGTAGAATCATCCTTATTACTGATTACATTACCTACTAATTAACGTGAGATACGTCAATATAAATGGCTGCTTAGGGGTTGGGAGTTCTAGCACTGGTTCAGTGCGGAACAAGGTCTAATACGCCTGTAGCGACATCTATGGCGTCACATAAGAACTAATCCTGCATCGCGCAATTAAAGTTTTTCGCGCGATTGGAACATATAGAACAGCCCAAAATCATCTATCGGGCAGTTGCCCACCAGCCATTACACCCGTCTGGTTGGAGGATCCTTTTCAACGGAGGTTTGTGGGGCTTTACTCTCTGTTCCGCATACCTCCAAATGCCTCGTTCCTTGCGGTGCGGCTAAGAAAATCATAGTCTTTTCTGCCGTGCGGAGAGGTGTGGAAAAAAGAGATGACCTGGCCTAACCACCTGGCCGGCCTGGCTGACCTGTTGATGATATAACTAAGGTACTACTGCTAGACCAGCCCCTTCTCAAACGCAAATGCAATGAAAAAATTACAACAACTAATTACTTATATTTCAGGGTTTTAACAGTCAATAAAGAAACAAATAATTTAAATATGTACTGTCGGATTTTTTATAGTACCTTTCCTAATTAAATCTATTTTTGGTAATTTCCGAAAAAAAAACAGATTTTTTGAGTTATATATGAAGTGTGTATTGTCAAATACCTAAAAATGATCCTAGTGAGATTTCATATTTCATCTTAGATATTTTTTTTATACTCGTTTTTCGCTACTCAAGTAATTCCGTCTAGAACGTCTTGTATAATTATTCCTCTTGATATCCCTCTTCTAAATGACAATGAAACTACACAAGGCAGACCTCAGATCCTAAGAACTTTGTACTCAAAAATGGAGTGCTGTTAAATTATACAAAATATCTGTATAATCAGTACTTACGTATTGTTTTTTCAATGACTATTTGCGGTACAATAGCCTGGTGGATTATTACCTAATTCATTTAGTGTAACCTTTTCATAAAACTGTAGTTTAGCAACGAACCAAAATTCAAAGAATCCCCAAAAAGATATCAGAGGGGACATTTTGCGCCAACAAAAGAACAATATCGGTCAAAAATCTATCAAATTATACTTATCCGATAATCTGTTAATAACCAAAAAAGAACAACAAAGCGGATTGTACCGAGATTCCGTAAAAACGAGTAAAAATACCCAAAACGGGATTCGAACCCGCTTACCATTGTTGTGCGCGTGCGGGTGACAATCATCCGATAATGACATGTTTAGCGTGACAGATAATAGAGGGAAACGTCAATCATTGGGTAATAAGCGTGTTGGAATGACAGCTTTTATGCCGTGACAAATAATTTCGATAAAAACGCAAAATAAATCCTAAAAGTATGAACAAAAAGAAATTAATGACTTAAGGGGTGACTAGACGGTTGCTAACTAGCGTTGCAACCAAGTTGATCTTGGTAGTTTCAATCCGTGTAGACAGCAGTCCTATCTATGACCTTCAACGCCCTTGGTTGCAGAGCGTGTCTTTCCAACCACAGTGAATGATTTGCGAACGTGTTGGCGCGTGGTTTACATCCGTGTAGCCGCAACACAAACCAAACACATAAACCAAGTTTCAACCAAGGTGACCTTGATTGGAACGCTAGTTTGCAACCGTCTGGTTCAGCCATAACTGAAAACCTGTAATGAGACTATAATACTAAGAATCTTTTAGAATAAAAATAAAAGCTGTCACATTTAATATTTCTTATTTGAATTTAGAACATATTTAGCGTTTTGGGAATACGTTATTTGTGCGTACAACTAAAAAGTGGAATTCCCTGCCAGAACCAGACTCTTTAAGAAATCAGAAAAGTTTATTTCAAATAGACCAATTACAGGCACTTTTGAATTGTCAAAATGTCGGTCAGTCAAAAAAAAAATACAAGTGAAGCTAAATTGAACGTTCCAAAGCGTAGATCTCTATGGAGAAGAACGTGCAAGAAACTCCATGGACACTCTTTTAAATCATATTATGAGTTACATAAATCTTGGTTACATATTTCTTGTCGCTTCTAATATGTGAGCACAATGTAGATAAGTAATAAAAATGAAAATAAAAAATAAAATAAAAGCTAATTAAAAAAAAATAGAAATTGAAGTTAAGTCACTGGCAGCAAAGAGATGACCAGTCTCAACTGACGGCACCCATTCACGATCATGACGCGTGCATCAGCCCCACTCAGCTCAACCACTTTGAAGGGAACTGAATGACCCAATAACACGTGCCACCATAAGAGAGACATTTGGGTGAGCATGACAAACTCTCAACTGCCATGCTCGTAATGTCGTAAGTCAAGAGTGAATAGGTTATTTCTTGGCAAGTGTTCTCCATCGTCGGCCACGTCATCGCTAACCATCAGTGAGACAGTGATCGATCGATCGAAGTGCAAAAAAAACTGGGCAAGTGCGAGTCGGACTCGCGCACTGAACCGTACAAACTTGAACCGTGCACTAGCTTCTGACGTTTTATAAGTGCCCATGTAGGCCTATGTGAAATAAAAACTTTTGACTTTGACTTTGAAAGGTAAATTGCGGTTTACGATTTATGACGTTTCAAAAAATCGGTGGAAGTTTGCATAGATCATATATTTTTTTTAATTTTATCATTCTCTTATTTTAGAAGTTACGGGGGGGGGGGGGCATATTTTACCTCTTTGGAAGTGTTTCTCGCGCAAACTATTCAGTTTAGAAAAAAATGATATTAAAAACCTCATATAAAATATCATTTTTGAAGACCTATCCATAGATACCACACACGTATGGGTTTGTTGAAAATTGAGTTCAGTTCTAAATATGGGGAAACGCCAAAATTTTTTTTTCCTATTTTTGTGTGAAAATCTTAATGCGGTTCACAGAATACATCTACTTACCAAGTTTCAACAGTATAGTTCTTATAATTTCAAAAAAAAGTGGCTGTGACATACGGACGGACAGACAGACATGACGAATCCATAAGGGTTCCGTTTTTTTGCCATTTGGCTACGGAACCCTAAAAAATAACTGTATTTTAATTTATTTTTGTTCAAGGTAATAAATATGTAGACACAAAGTCCACAATGCCCTGACAACAGAAAAATCTGGATCTGGATTTTAGTCAGTAAAAGTCTGACACGCCCTCTCAGTTCACCCTAGCAAAAAAAGCCTTCTTTTGGTTATGCTCGTTCCATGTGAAACATTATTCAACGCTTTTTATAAGGCGAGAGGAAAAAAAATCGGAGTGCATAATAACAACTGGCTTCATACAAATATAATCTGTCTAATAATGTTCCCACTGCTGGGACTCAAGCCTCCTCTCTAAGAGAGAGAATCCACCACGCGGGTCGTATGTCTTTCAATTTTTTAGCTTCATTATGTGTACAGTTAAGCCCTCGCGCGCGGGGGGGGGGGGGGATGGTTGGTAAAATCACCAAAAAAAGAAAACTTTTCTGGATTTTTCTAGGAAAAACAAAGATACAAAAACCAAAATTTACTGCCTAATAAATTTCATACAAACCTATGTACAGTACGACATTTAAGCGTTTTTCAAGGTCATTCAAGTTATACATTTGACTGGCCTGTTGGTCTAGTGGTTAGTGGCCCTGACTGCTATGCCGGAGGTCGTGGGTTCGATTTCCACCCAGGACAAATGTTTGTGTGATGAGCACGATCATTTGTTCTGTGTCTGGGTGTAATTTATCTATATATGTATGTATTTAGAAATATATAAGTATGTTTATCAGTTGTCTAGTACTCATAACACAAGCTCTGCTTAGCTTGGGACTAGACGGCGTTGTGTGATAGTTGTGGAATATTATTATTATTATTATTATTATTATACATCATCTACGTATGTACAATCATCAACGCTATGTAAAACATCGCCGCTCGAAGGAGTGGAAATTCCTGCTGGAATCAGTTTTCTGATAGCCACAACCTCGGGTTTTTATGTCAAGAGTGAATAGGTTACTTCTAGGTAAGCGTGCTCCATTGTTGACCATATCATCACTTACCGTTAGGTAAGATATTGGTCAAGCGCCAGCCTGTCATCATCATATCATAATCATTTCAGCAGAAAGACGTCCGCTATTGGACATATACCTCTTCCAAGTGTCCAAGTGTCGCCACAACGAACGCATCCTATGCGTCTCACATACAGCGGATCCCCGCGACCCTCAACAAGTCATCGGTCCACCTTATGGGAAACTTTCCAACGCTGCGTCTTCTGGTACGCGGTCGCCATTCCAGAACCTTTCGACCTCAACTACCACCAGCTGTTCTCCAAAAATATAAAAAAATAACCTTTCTTCCATTTGTAAATCGGAGCCGTTAACACTGGACCACCAATGCTCCAGCTGGGTTCCCTTGGATCAATACCGATCGGAATTCTACTAAGATATTAACTGGCAAATGGTTAGGTAGAAAGTGCAACAAACTCCGGACGGTTGATGATGGCACTGCAAGTACGTGCCGCGGACAGTTGGCAGATAGTTCGATGTTCACAGTTCAGGCATTGGCTAGTACCACAGACTAGGATATTGCCGTTCTGGCAGCGAACAGAAAAATAAAGTTATTATTATTTCGTTTATTCATTTTCTGTACATATTTAACAATTTTTTTTTTATATTTCTTAAAACACACTTGAAACATTAAATAAAAAAAAAATTAAAAATAGTAGTCCACCGATATTGGGAGCAGTTTCCAAGCTACCGTTGGTTAGGGCTCCAGAGACAGGAACCTCATGATGCGAGCCGTATTAAGGAGTACATCCTTGTGTATGTTTCAGTTCTACAGTTTACTTCACAATTATTAATCGTCTATTCACACATTTTATATTATATCATAGTATTCTTATAATTCATATTTGTAGGTTATCACACTATGTTAAGTGTCACAATCATTTTAAAATATTAAATTATTATTTTTTCACCACAGCTTATAAAAAAGCGAGTGAGAAACATGCCATTTCGAAGTTCATTCCGATTTTGAAATTCCACCACAAAGAAAAACACGTTCGGAAATGCGTAATAAATAGAAAATATTCGGAAAATATAAAGTTGTTTTCTTTTTATAAATAAACTATTGAATTTTAAATTTATTATTGTATTTGAACAAAAATAAGAGTACCTGAATACATAAAGCAACAGATAAAACTGACATTTAACCTTTAAATAATTATTTCTAGTTTCAACATTGATTGTTTTAGAACGTGCTATAAAAAAAACAGCGGAAATAAAATAGTGGCAAATAAGATTAAGAATGTTAAAATATCAGCAAAACTAGCGACAGAGATAGTATTTATTTTAATTGAATATGTGTTCCCGCTGCTGAAGTGAAAAATTATGTTTGTAACACGAGAGCAAAACTTTTTGCATCTCGTGCCTTTGAATCCCTCCCCTCGCTCAGGATTCTACTTTAGAATCACTCGCCGACGCTCGTGATTCAATCAAAGAATCCTTCGCTTGCTCGGGACTCAAAATTAGCAATCGCAGCAAAAAACAACTTTGCTCTCGTGTTGCACAAATAACTATTCTTTATTTTACAGAGTAATATGCTTTCTAGAAATCTTTTTTTTTACAACTTTCACACAACGCCATCTAATCCCAAACTAAGCAAAGCTTGTGTTATAAGTACTAAACAACTGATAAACATACTTACATATTTTTAAATACATACATATTACAGATAAATTACACCCAGACACAGAAAAAATGATCGTGCTCATCACTCAACAAACATTTGTCCTGGGTGGGAATCGAATCCACGACCTCCGGCATAGCAGTCAGGGTAACTAACTACTGGACCAACAGGCCTGTCAAAAGCCTGTCTTTCAGTTTCCTTCGTTTTAACAAGGTAATCAAGGCGTGGCCACCCTGTTGACAAGTGTGCTCTGTGGTAAGCACATTATTAGAAAGCGTTCGAGCTTGTTATTTCTTGTTGGAATTGTATCTTTTGAAATGTAATGGTTTTATTGGTTTTGTCGAATAGGTTCTTACTTAAATGTTTTCAGTTGCAATACTGCGATTTACTCTTTATTAATTTGTGTAGTTTTTGTGTGTGTCAATTGATTGTGTTTGCACTCTGTACAGACTGAAAGATTTAGAACTGCAGCATGCGGTCTGATAAGTATAATAAATAAATTATTATTAGTTTATTCATCATAAAGCATAAGCATGATGAGCCTTTTTAATTTACTCATTGCTGGGACTCAGGCTTCCTCTCTAGAAGATATCACTACGGAGCAGTGGTGGCAGTGGAAATGGCCCCGACTCATGAGTTGTAGGTCTCTGATTCAAACCCAGTCAGGCGCATTACTTTGATTAATTTATTTCATCACTACTCATTTCAAAACGGTGAAGGAAAACATCGTGAGGAAACCGGCATGTCCTAGAACCAAAACATTCGAAGACCACATGTCTTCGAATGTTTTGGTGATAATATTCACCAGCCCGCCCTGCACCCCTAGCCAAGTTGATAATCTGCAATCGTTAACGCTAGTCGAAAACTAATCAAATGTATGGGAATGACATCATCTCAACGTTAAGTCACGTGGTCAGAACAAACGAATAGAAAATTCGTAGCCAAGTTCGTCATGATAGAATGAAATATTATCGTTTCTACAATGTTCAACGCTACATCCTGTTGGATAAATCAAAAGACTAGTTCATTATACACTGAGTTTTATTGTTTCCAATATTAATAACAAGTTTTTAAAGAACAAATAACATTTCATAAGCAATACGTTACACATTTATTAATAATTATAGTTAATATTCTAATATTTTTACTCACAATTATTAACATAGAAGCAACATATTATCAAACATCAAATACCCTTAATTTATTATTTAACTTACTTGCAAATCACAGTTTGTTAACTCCACAAACGTCGGACAGCAGCTGAGAGCGCAATAATGGCAACATGCCCTTTTGTAGGTGTAGGGAGGGGATGTTGCCATCATTGCGATCTCGGCCGTTACAAACATTTTCTTTAAATTCAAATTATTTTAGTATTGTTTTGCAGCTACTATGCATTATTTAATGGTAACTAATACCCAAATTATTAATCGATAACTAATGTACGACTTAATATAACATAAAAGAGGTATAAAACACATGCTAACAATCCTTTGTTATTGTAGAACGAGCGGCCGACTCAGGCGCGTCAACATGGCTACCAACTTATCGTTTTCTAAAATTGCTGACACCGAGGCGCGTAACCGATTGGAGAACGGAATTCGACACGGAACGGTTGTAACTTGGCTAGGGGGGCTGAGCCGGTGTGGTGGATTACGTGCCATTCCCTCTCCTAGAGATGAGGCCTGAGTCCCAGCAGCGGGTATATTATAAGGCTGATTGAGCTTTGGTTATTTACATTATGTCTCAATATATATATCGATGACTTAGAGTGAAAACCTCGGGTATGCAATTTTATTTTATTATATTGCTAGAAAGAAAAGCTAGAAATAGACAATCTTAATAGCAAAATTTTTGATTCAATACTTGTAGCGTCATCTACGATGTATGTATCGCATACGTTACTCGAGTAAATGTCAGTCACATAATCTTCATGTCAATGTCTGTCATTTATTTTGCTGTATTTTTTTTCTTAAATGTTTTAATTATATCAATATTTTAAAAATTATAACACGTAGAAGCACATTTAAATTAAATGATAATAAACGTCCGATTAATTTTTTTGTGTCTCCTGAAAAGTTACGCATTTCGCAGTTACGAGGTAGTCACTATAAGCCATTGATATACCTTTTAACGGTTCCATACCTCAAAAGGAAAACACGGAACTCTTATGGGATCACTGTGTTGTCCATCCGTCTGTCTGTCTGTCGGTCAAGACCCTTTTTTAATATGTTTTCGTCTGCATTCAATCTGAAATGACATTTTTAGAGTATAATGTTTTCTATTTCAGTTTGTTTCTGCAACGTAATTTTAAAATGTCTGAGTGAATGTGTAGCCATGTTTACATTAAAACTGCAACAAAGACATTTGAGCTCACATGTCTCCAACAGTTCCAATTAGACTCCGGCCCTCTTTTACCCTCACCAAGTCGTTTACTGTTTCTTGTAGCCATTTACTTAATTGGCTAGAGCAAGTGTGTGGATGTGTTGGAGTGAATTAGCCGACTAGACTGATTGCTAGTCGGTGTGAAATTGCCTTAATATTTATTATTTTGTGTCGAAATGGACTTTGGTCTATGTTGATTTTGACGTACTTATTTACCTACTAGCTTCGATCTACGGCTTCCTACGCGTGAATGTAGGATTTTATTTCAAGGAAACATACTCTAGGGATAAAAAGTATTATATATGCTATTCCAGGACATGATCTATCTGTGTGCAAAATCTCATCACAATCTGTTCAACCGTTTGAGCTTCACTTTCAAAAGGCTGACCAGCCCCCCTAGCCAAGTTACGACCGTTTCGTTTCGATTCTCTTGCGTCGAACGCCTCGAGTAGGCCACGCCTCCGATTCTTTTGTACTGACCACGTGACTGAGAGTTGAGATGACGTCAGAACAAAGGAATCGGAGGCGTGGCGTACTCCAGCGTTCTTGTTTCGCTCCATTTTTAATTGCGTAAGAATGTATTATTAGAAGTTGTAGAAATTATTAGGTTAAAACCGTTCTTGTAGAGTATTTTAACAATCGGCAATCGAAAATCAAACGACTCAAAAAAAAACAGTCGATTCACGACTGTCATTTTGTTAGACGTCGATTGGTTTACCTCAAAAAGAGAAACTGACACACATCAGTATCTTGACTGGTTAGGTTTAAACCGATAACCGAATAAAGCTAGTAGAACTAATAGTTCGAACTAGTTCACTGACCGAACTGAACTAGTACGGAGCGATCTTTAAAATGACCGAGCAGATACAAGCAGTGAATAGCTTTCGGCTTAAATAATGTTAATGACGATAACTCAGTGGAAATAGCAATTATTTAAAAAATACGTCAAAATAACGTCTTTAAAATCAGTCAATACTCCTTTATCACGTCATCAAACAAGCAGAACCACTCAACCAAATGTAAATAACGTTACGTATATGTTAAAAAAGCCTTTTGGCGGTGTTAGCAAAAACATCTTCGAGATTTTTTTCCCCTTGTACCAGAGATGTGTATCTTGGGTCCATGGGTCCCAAAAAATACGCAATCCTTTACATATTCGCTTTATTAGGTAACAATAATGGCCGCGGTGATTTTTGGAACACGGTATGTCGGTAAAAAAAATGTTTCTATGTTGGTACATAGATTGCTTTGATTATGATTCCATGGTACGTTTCTTTGCAATTGAGGTCTATAATTTGTATGAATCAACTAACTGTAGCCAGTAGGTTATTTATTTATATATACTTTATAATATAATATAATATTCTCCAACTATCACACAACGCCGTCTAGTCTCAAGCAGCAAGCAGAGCTTGTGTTATGAGTACTAGACAACTGATAAACATACTTATATATTTCTAAATACATACATATTATAGATAAATTACACCCAGACACAGAACAAATGATCGTGCTCATCACACAAATATTTGTCCTGGGTGGGAATCGAACCCACGACCTCCGGCGTAGCAGTTAGGGCCACTAACCACTAGACCAACAGGTCAGTCAATATATACTTGATTGTACACCAAGATAATAAATGATACATTTTAGCTTTATATTTAAAAACATACGGCGGCCTTATCGCATTCCACGATCTCTTCCAGGCAACCTGGTATGGAAAGAGATTGTCTGGACATAAAATGGGTTTGCACTTGGTGCATTACAAAATAAAAATTAGGGTTAATAGGAGGACACCAAAAGAAACTCCGTTTTTAAGGATTTCAATAATGACTGTTTATTTTTGTTTTCTTTATATACGGGAGGTAGGTTTCAGTAACGGGTAAGACATAAATGGTATAATTACAAATATAACAACTGAATTTTATTTGATGTATTATATTTTGATCAATTAATAATAATAAACGATTGATATAATTTTCAAATAACTAGACGCTTAAATACTACTGTATTTAATAATCTGAAATTCCTAGTCTGATTAAAGTACTGTATTCCTTTAGCCTTGGGAACTTACATCTCACATGTTACTGAAGGGTGCGTCTAGTTATTTGAAAATTATATCAATCGTTTATTATTCTGTTGGGGTTATCAACCTTTTTAAAGGCTAAAGGAATACAGTACTTTAATCAGACTAGGAATTTCAGATTATTAAATACAGTAGTATTTAATAATCTGAAATTCCTAACAGAAAAAGCTAACCAGAAGGTAATGATATTTTTGTTGCGTAATTTCAGACTTAACAATACCTACGTCATTCAGCTTCAGTTCTAAAGCAATTACGTCAGAAATAATTCCTGGCCATTACCAAATCTACCTTGTACCTAAGAGATTATGTTTCCTTTAAAAGCATCTAAAACAATCTGAAATTGTTTAGCAAAACAACAGGGACCATTAATCCAAATCAGCGTGAGCTAAGTTTAGCACCATTAATTTAAATTTTCCCCTGTACTGGCTTGTTGTCTTCTCTTGACTCGCAGTGACGCAATGATTTGAGATAAACTAAATGGATGACGCTAGGATTGTATGATATAAAAAACTTTTTACAAAAAAAAAAAAAAAAAATACAACCGACTTCAATGTTAAAAAACACACTGAAAAGTGCAAAATAACATTAATTTCGGAAGTCGGTGTTAAATAATGAAGAGAAAAAACTATTATAGAAACACATTGAAGTCGGTTGTATTTTTTTTCGTAAAATCTTTTTTATTTTACACTTTTTAGTTATGGTACCACTACTAAAAATACCCCTCAGCCAAAGCTAAATACCATATAGCCAGAGTGCATTTCATGACAATTGTAATAATCAGCATAGCATTGCAATTGTAGCAGTGGGCAGCATAGGCTATTAAAAAAAAAATAAAAAAGTAGCACATTTAAATTAAGACACTTAAAAACAGTTATAACACATGTATTGCATTTTTGCCTGAACTAGGTTGGACCTGTATGTTTTTATATGTTCTTCTAGGTCTTTAGAGGTAAGCTGATGCAAACTGCGCTTCACCATCAACGATTTCATCACTGCTTACCATCAGGTGGAATAGCAGTCAAGTTTAATTATAGTAGCAAGTGCTTAGTTAATATAATCAAAAAAGAGAGAAAATGTTTCTAATAGAATTTGATAACACTCGTAGTACTTCAGCTGCCTACACAAAACAACTTCCAAACAATTTTTTTTTTTGCTATGACATGATAACTCCACCTCGGAGAGATGCGTACTTTGGCAGGAGGCGCCTAAATCTCTTGATGATTTCATCAAACTGTCGGAACAAAGCCTCTCGCCTCACCACGTGGTCATGGCTGACCTGGAAAACTTTAAACAGACTCCGAACCCAGGTCAACAATTTTCCTAGTTGGGAGCTTGCGGTCGGTTCTAATTTTCAGTGTTTGTGTGGCGTGTCTCTTCAGACCATATGCCACCATCCATCTTGTGTTACGTGCCCTGTCACTGGTGCACCTAAAAACAAACCTAATGACAGCATCAGCGGACGGCATTGCCGTGACAAACACTGGACTAGACTAGGAATTTATTTTAGAAATTAACTATTTTTCCCGCGAAGAAGATTTATCCCTTTAATCCAACAAGAATAATACCACTCAATTATTATTTTCCAAAAAAAATTAAACTTACAACTCAGCTTAACAAAGTAAGATTTATCTGATCCTGAGCTGAAATATAAGCCGTGTATTATCATCACTACTTAGTAACTAGAACGTACTTTATATTTTATTTACACTGTTTGTACAGCAATATTTCTGTATTAACGTATTATAAAATACTTGTAATAATTCAAGGGATATTATAAATAAAATGGGGAGCTGTATTGAAATGTTAAGTTTAAAATACAGGCATAGAGTTTGGGGCTAGGAAACTTGCGGAATTTTATAAGCGAAAGAAACAGCGTAAGATGAGGATTTTGTTGAGGTAATTGGAACTTACCAAAATGTTTTTTAATCCGGTATCTAACATCCTGAAGTATTTTTTTTTTTTTTAATTTTGAAATAATAATATATCTTCTCCTAATCTGGATGGAACAAGTGTCAGACTTTTAGTGACTAAAACCGATCTGGGTAGATTCAGTTGTCCCTTGCGTTCTAGAGCCACGGTAATTCTTAAATACAGTAGCCCACTACTTTGTGTCCTAACAAGTTTTTTAGTGATTAGATCTATACAATAAAATGCCCGCAAAAATGTTGTATATCTTATTATTTTTTTGAGGTTTATTTAGTTAGCAAAAGGTAAAAAATGGTTCGGCTTTTAAATTTTTGTATTATTTCAGTTAATTACATTTTGCAGACTGTCATTTTGTAACTGTCTGTGAATTGAAAAATAATGAAAGTACCTCACCCAAGTTTCTAAAACGCGAATCAAACCATCAAACAATTTACCGCGGTTCGTGTGTCACCGCTTCTGCAGTCCGCTCTCCACCCCGCTGGTTTAAGAACCACACTTGATCAAACAAAGTCCGAGTGTGAGAACATCAAATAAATATGAGTTGATAGGATCATAAATCGCGAGCGGATGCGGGGCACAATCCAGCGGATATTTGTTCATCCCTATCGCCATTTTATTTTTTAAAGGATACATGCCCTTTGGCACAGTTTTTGCGACCTTTGTTGTATAGAGATCAAAGTTTTGTTTGATATTGCAATGTTTTTTTTCTTTGTGATCAGATCACTCCTTTTGGTTTGATGTTTAATGCTTTTTTGGCTTTTAATATTTTCTGTTGATTTGTCTTTATATTTCTGAAATATACAACATACTATATAACTGGAATGCACACCCTTCATCATAATTCAAGCAATGTTTTTCTTAAATGTACTTACGTAGTTTTTTTTTTAACAAATTAGTTATTCTTGTATTCAAATAGTATGGGAATCGACGCACTACACTGGTAGGGCTATATTTCACCGGGACACCATGGCGGCGCGACCAGTTATGCCGCTATGGTGTCTGTAAGCTACAAAACTAGACACCATACAGAGACCGGAGTCGCTACTCCACACTGAGACAGTATCAAAATGGATCTTAAGTGCACGCGTCCGAGTTGGTTGCGCAACCAAACGGACACCAGCAGTGCTATTCTCTAAGAAAACAGCCTTGAGCGAAGCGCTGGCCGCACCGACGAAATCCAAATACGTACATAGGATTAACAATTCAATGGACTTGGATTTCCTTTCAGAAGCGTACCCATGGCCCTAATAGGTTTCGACCCTGTTGCACGCCTACGGTCTGCTAACAACTCCTTGAGGCGCGCGTGGAACAGTACACGCTGTCGACGACTTGGGCTTGGTCCGGACGGTTATTGGACTTTCGGGCGGCGAGCTACCCATTGCTTGCCGTTCGCAAGCCCGCGCCTTCGGTGGTCGAAAATCAGGATCGGGATCCTGGCGGTTGGGGCATGAGGGCTGCTCTCACGCGTGAACGTGCGGCCTCCTCCTTTACTAGCATTACTGCTTCGCAGAAGGAGGCGACCGCTGAAACTATTTTTGATTCACAGTGAGTAAATCAATAATAATTAAAACGGAATGAAGTGCAAGTTACTGAATGAGTTATGATTATTATGCATGCTGTGGATGGATGGAGAGAGAGTGCGAAGCCAAAGATGGATGAATTGTGTGAGAAGTGATATGAAAGAAAAGGAAGTTACTGCTAGCGTGATGGGTGACAGGATAGAATGAAAGAATAAAAAAACACGTCACCAAATAACACAGGAAACGGGCAGGAAGATAATGATAAAATCAGTAATAATTAAACTTTGTCTAGTAAGTTAATTAGGAACAAATAAAATCCCTAAGATACTTTTCTATTATCAAGAAAACCCAAAACATGTTCACACAAATGAAATTAAATGACACATTCATAAAATATTAGTCACAAACAACTTTTTTTTATACATATTAGAGCTCATTAAATCGTAATATTATTATAGTTTCTTAGTAAACAGACTAGTCTAGACCATTATAAGTACCTATAATAATAAAGTAAACGCTGTTTTGTCTCGCCTAGGCTTAGTAATGAGTGCATTGAACTTTGAAAAGGTACTGAGAAATTAGTAGTGTTTTTTTTTTGGTGGGTAAATCATCCAATGAAATCTCTCGCTCTTGGGTGGAACGGGAGGGAGTGTCAGACTTTTACTGACTAAAAACCCACTCTTGTTCCTTTGTTGCCTTTCATACCAGGGCCGAGTCTTCCTTTGAGAAGCAGACCCTTGGCCCCAGTAGGCTTCGACCCTGCTGGGCCCAAATTAGTAGTATGTAGTAGAAACAGATAGCACGTGAAAGTGGCTGTATGTGTGTCTATGTTAAGTTCTTATAAGTAAAATTCCGCAGCCCTCCTGCGGAATTTTTCGAAAAACTTACAGCGTCCTTGAAACTCAAAGGGGCAACGGGACACGGATTGGGTTTAGTCAGTAAAAGTTTCATACACCCTTCCGCTCCACTCCACTCCACTCCACTTTAGTGCGAGAGAAGTCATTGGATGATTTCTAACCTCAAAAAACCTCCCAAATTGATGGACAGTCTCCACATAATCTTTGTTAACCGAAATCGGTCAGGAAGACTACATATCCAGAGTTCATACATACACAAGGATCCTATAAACCTATTTTCTTATAATATTAGGCATACCATCATGATCATTGTCATTTCAGCCGAAAGACGTCTATTGTTGGACATAGGCCTCCCCAAGTGTCGCCATAATGACCGGTCGTTTCGCATACCACCTTAACAGGAATAAAAAATTTTTCACCATATGCACGATAATTAACTCCCTCGCAGTACTCGGGAGTTAATTATATAACTCGTTTGGAATTCACCATGCCACCCCCGACTTAAAACACTGCTTTATTTCTTAATCACATAATCTACTATTTAGTCATACTTTACAATCAACATCTAGGCTAGCGTGTTATTTATTCCAAAACATTTTTTTTACCTTACAAAATGGCCGCTGCTTTTAATCCACAGCATAAAAAAAATGGATTAAACTATATCATAATAATAGAAAAAGCAGTATTGCAGGCAGTGTATAAAATAATAGGATTTCCTGTGGAGCGGGTGGCCAGTGGGTTTGAAAATTGTGTTTGTACGACATCCATGGAGCGCTGTCTTGGGGATCGAATTAATTTAGCAGGATATTGAATCATAGCACTTTATACTAGCGTTTAAACTAAAATGCAATTTTGTGAAAGGATTAATCCTATATTCTAAGGCCTACTTATCCACGGACGCGTAACACGCCTGCTCGCAGCTTATATACTATGAAACTCGGTCGGTGCAGCAATGTCGTGCCGTCGTGTCGCTGTCGTAAAAGAATCTAAATATCATAACGGAAATATAACAAACTCTGTCAAATATTACGGCTTCAACACTAACTAGAATTTATCGATAACACGGTTTTCCTGGGGATTACGCTCGACTTAAGGCTACAATGGGGTCCTCATTTGACATTTCTTGCAGGACGGCTTAGCTCAGCTGCATTTATGCTGTTAGAAAAATCCGTGAATTTACGGATGTTGAATTATGATACCACTAGACTAGTCTATTTTAGTTATTTTCATAGTATCATGTCATACGGTATCTTACTATGGGGATGCGCTGCAGACATCGACTCAATCTTTATACTACAAAAAAAAGCCATTAGAACTGTTTACAATCTTCGCCGGTGCGATTCTCTAAGGAAACTGTTTAAGGATATTAACATCATGACGGTGCCTTGTCAATATATCTATAATCACCAACTAGTTCAACCAGGACCAATTAGTTCAACCAGGTTTCAGACTGGCTAAAGTAGCCTCTTCTTTCATGGTGTACTGTTTCAAATGTTATAGTAAAATACCTCCCCAAATATTAGAACTCAATGAATCGAAATTTAAATCATGTATTAATCGCACACTATGCAAGCAAGCATATTATAACTTGGAGGATTATATTTAAGATAAAAATGCTTGGCTCAATGCTAGTCCAGCTCCACTACTTACACCGGGGTGTACAAATTGATTATTTTGGAAATATTAATAATTATTTTATAATGCTTTTTTAATTTTAAAATATTATAAGTACCACATACAATAGTATTAAGTTGAAGCATTTTTTTTCAAAGTTTGTAAATGTGAGTGCCATGCTATTTTATGGTTTTTAGGTTCTACTATTGGACTTGTTTGACATAAATGAGCATGGCAGTTGAGAGTTTGTCATGCTCACTCAAATGTCTCACTGATGGTGGCGCGTGTGTTAGACCATTCGGTTCCCTTCAAAACAGTTGAGTTGAGTGGTGCTAATATTCACGTCATGTCCGTGAATAGGCGCTGTCAGTTGAGACTGGTCATCTCTTAGCTGCCAGTTGCTATTTTAATTTCTATATTTAGTTTTTATTCTTACTTTGTTTACATTGTTCTCACATGATAGCGAAAAGAAACATGTAACAGAGATATTTGTAATTACAAAACATGATTGAAAAGAGTGAGAGTTTCTTGCACTTTCTTCTCCATAGAGATCTACGCTTTGGAATATGCAATTAGCATATTTTTTTCTGACTGACTGACTTCTTGACATTTCAAAAGTGGATTATTTGAAATAAAATGCTTTGAATCTTTGAATCTTAACTTCGCCCCGCTCTGTGTGGAGCGAGAGGGAGTGTCAAACTTTTACTTGCTTAGCCCCACGTATGTTCCTTCAGTTGCTCTTTGCATTCCAGGGCCACCAAGTTATCTTCCGGGGCATAGAGCTCCTCGCAGAACAATCTCCAACCACAGCTGTCGCGGACTTGCAGACGACGAGCAAAGGGTAGTTCGCCGTCCGCTCGTCCTGTAAAAATCAAACCCGAGTCGTCGTCGGCGCATAGTGTTTTACGTGCGCCTCAAAGAGATGTCAGCAAACCGTAGGGGCCCAGTAGGGTCGATGCCTGCTAGGTCCATGACAAACATATGAAAGGGATAACCGTGGCCCTAAAACACAAAACGCAACTGAAGGAACATAGTTGTGGGTTTTATCCAGTAAAAGTCTGAAACGCTCTCTTGCTCAAGCCTAGAGCGTGAAAAGTCATTAGATGATTTCCCACATAAAAAAAACCCTCAAATTACCTACACCTGGGTTCAACATAGAAGCGCATTATATCCTTAATCACATAAATCCGACCGTCGTCCTTTCAATTACATTCAACCCAACGCGCAGTACACTTGCGGACAATCATAATTGGACACTCTATTGTGACCGCGATTGTACTCCACAGTCCATGGCGCGGTCGCCAACCAAAGTGTTCCTCACTCTAATTAATTTGGCTGCCAGTGTACTGCTGTTTGCAATGCTTTTGGACCTGGCGGTTTTCTATGAAATTAGTTACAGTGCACAGTGGTCGTGCTCTTTCCAAAAGAGGGTCATCCGGGAATATAAATTATGTTTCTATGAAGCTTTTGTGTGTTAATACGGTTTCATAACAGCTGTTACCAGTATATTTACATGTATGAAAACTTATCGCTTTTAGGCACGCAATTTACTGTTTTTTCGCACTAGTGCGGAAAAGTTCGTGAGTTGGCCTCTTCCACAATTTATTACATTTATCGTTCTGGGAGCTAAGCTACACCCACGAGTTGTGCGTCAACCCATGTTTTTATTTTATCTTCGTAAGTGTATTGAAAAACGTCGTTTCATATAAGTGAAAATTTGTCACTGCAGCACACGGTTCCATAACACTCACGCCCACTCACGGCTCGGGCGAATTCCGCCTCGGTCGCAATAAGAAATTTTCCACTTGTATCAAAATGTACTATTTTTTTTTTTGTTTTGATATTTACTGGTTTAACGTAAAGTTAATCTAATGAATACTGGGCAGATCGAGTGGGTAGCTAGTTTGATATAAAAATAAAGGGCAATAAACTTTGCATTTAATTGGTTTCACAGAAAATAATATGAAAATGTCATTGACATGTTTTGCAAGATAATCTAAGATATCTTTGATGTTTATTTACTTGGAAATGATCTGATTACCATGTTTACGAGAAAAAAACGAAACCACTCACTTGGCTTGTTATTATATTTTGATATTTAGAAAATAGAAGAATGGAAGTCAATGCACTTTAATACGTCTTTTACTTGTATAATAATGGTATATGTGGGAAATCATCCTGACTTATCTTACTTATCCAGGGCGGAGCGAGAGGGCGTGTCAGACTTTTACTGACTATGGTCCTCCTGTAAAGTTGCCGTTTCATAAAATGGGACAAATTAAACTTAATATAATCGGACTGCCTTAGAATTCTAAATTCAAATAAATTTTATATTTAAGAGATGTTATTCATTTTTCAAAATTAGTCATTCAATTTTTTCTTTGTTTTTTTTTTCCACTATTATTGTTAGAAAGTGGTCTGGTATATATCACTGGCAGCAATATCTACCAGATATACATCTAAGACCGCCATAGATTTTTTTTAGTTTCTGTAATACGTTTTGAAACGTATTTTGTTCTACAACAAAGTTTGTTGTATTCTAAAAACGAAAAAATAAACAATCACTGTGACATGAACCCTCTCTTGTTATTCTAGTCGGGTATTACACTTCATGGGTATAACCGTACGAGCGGGCGCGATGACGGGCGCGGCGACGAGCGCGATTAGGTGGCCACAGAGACTCACTATAGTTGTAGTAGCAGGCAGTAGATGCTAGGTGCTTTTCCTCAGGGTAAAACAAAAGACGATCGCTGGCTAGCTAAGCCACTCTGCACGTGAGAAGTATGAGATTTTTACTGGCTAAAAACCATGACCACGGTAATTCTTTTAAAAATTCCTGGGCATCAGCTCTATTGGGCTGCTACCGCTTTGCTGACATATGTTTGGGGACGTGCTCTCGACGACTTGGGTTCGGTCCAGACCAGAAGGCCGAACGGCGGGCTACCCATCTCTGTCGCCATCCACAAGCCCGCGCATACATTGTTCGGAAAGCACCCTGGGCGTCTCCTACGGTTTCTGCTGGGGTGTAAGGATGTCCGCTCCCTCATGTTTGCGGTTACCTTCGCTGGCATTACTGCTTCGCAGAAGGAAAATAGTCGTTTGCCATTCTCTCTTGCCCCGGATCACGGCCAGCACCAGGGCTGGGTGCCAGAGGTCAACGGCGGTGCTCCACTCAAGTATACAACGCGTTTCTTAAGGCTTCTGCTCCCATTTAGAGTCATAAAAAATTACTTTCTGAACCTACTCCTCGGTAACGGCTGGATTAGATAATAGATTTGAAAAAAATATATATTATATATTTATAATAACATTATAAACATACATTATCATCATATGATTTTTTCGTATGACCAAATATTTTTGACTAAAAAAAAATTAACAACTTGTTATTTTTTCGTTTGGTTACCTTAGTCCTTTCAAACGGCATTGATCTTTAAAAATATGTTTACTCACAAAAATTACTGGTTAAGTAAGTGTTTTTCAGAATATACCGTTATATATGTAAATCAATCAATATTTCGCAAAGAAAATGATGCTAGCGGGGTTCTATGCGGGCGGCAGTATGAGTATGTGTGCATTTATCTCCAGCCAGATATTCAGGAGACTTAAGATCAGCTGACACCGAGAGACTACGATACCAGTTAGTTTTTTTTTTAAATGGCAATACAAAATAAACTTTGTATAATAAACAAGAAAGTATAAATTTCAATGAGAGAATTCAAACATCAATCGAACACCTTTTAAAATTCAAATTGACGTTACGCGTGATGATCGTGTTTTTGCGAGATCATCGATTTCTATCAGGACAATTAATATACTAAGATCCCAGAGCTGTCAGACATAACTTATTTTCACATGGATGAAACCTTAGGTACTCAGTAACGTCTCATGTGCTTTGAATACCTGTGTACTTGTGGAGGTCCCCCTTCGGGCCCCTGAGCAGGTACCAGGTGAGAAAAAGAACTACGAATAACGAGTTACTTAACTTAATTTTTGGCTGATTTTTATATATGTTTTGTAGAATATTATTCAAATACTCTCCAAATACTTTCCATGAACCAAAACTTCTGTCAGACGCTTTAAAGCTCCACAAAAAGTAAAAAAAAACTTAATTTATTTTACATGTCTTATTTTTAATTTGTTATTAAGGTAACTATTAAAAAGTTATATTATCATTAGTCAGACAAATTTTAGCCACACATCGCCATCGCTCGTCACCCTAACCGATGCCTATAACATGGCGTAGGTGCAAGAGCACCCTTATCATGGTATTGAGCGGCGAATGCCAAGGTCGGTGTCAAGTTCAGATAAGGATCGCTGAGAGTGTGATACGGCCTCCCTTCATGATGAAATGTTGGGGAAAATTCTGAGGCTGAAATAAAATTTTCAGGCAAAATATTTAGTTGGTACTGTATTATGTGAGACGCATTAAAAGGCTTCTGGTTAGTTTGAACTATTATTATATTGCATTAAGCACTTTCTAATACATTTTGTATAAAAATTATGTCTCGACTTTTTGTATGACGTCTTCATAGATATCGTTTTAAACTTTTAAAAACATAAACCTTAAAAGTATAACATGCCAGTTTGCAAGTTAATAATAACTGTGACCTCCATAGGCACCACAGTACTTAGCTGGTTAAATATATCGATATAACGTGAGATAACAATGACTTAACAAAAACTAAAACAATGAATTAGTAATTGAATTAAGCTTCAATTTATTCTGTTAAGCTTAATTCAGTTACTAATATTACCTATTATTACTTATAAAGCCTAATAACATATTTAAATGGAAGGGAAATTATCTCTACTCCAATCGACTCACTCGTCATGACAAACTGAAAGTAATAGTTTTTTAATGTTAATATAGACCAATACTTAATCTATACTTATAATGTGGAAAGATTTGTATTTTCTATTTTTGTATGTCATCACTACATAATAATATAAATAAAACAAAGTCACTTCCCGCTTTCTATCTATCCTTATGTATGCTTAGATCTTTAAAACTGTGCAACGGATTTTGATGCAGTTTTTTTAAATAGACAAAGCGATTCAAGAAAAAGGTTTATATGATATAATAGATGCTTAATATAGTAGAGAAATACTGATCATTTTAGAGGTTTCTAATGTGATGTCGTAAATAAAAATTTTTTTTTGCGCTTAAATTGCAAACGCTGGCTGAACCCTACGAGATAGATCAAAATTATGTACTAAAGTATTACAGTACACCTTAAAAAGGTCTACAAACAAGTTCGCGATGGTATATGTCTATCACTTAAGCCGTGTACGCACGTACGAACACGAACATAGCGAACATAAACACCAAACATGAACATTTGGTATGGACGGCATATTCGAACGCAAACATAGTTCGAATCGAGTTCGCGCACCACAGTCATGAACTCTCTTAATAGCCATGGTGGCGTCATTGGAAGTGGTCGATTGTGAAGTAGCAAAAGTTTTTTGGTGTTCGATGTTCGTTAGTGGTACACGCGTTCGAACCAAGTTGTTGCGTATCATGCAACGCAACAAGTTTTTTCATACGTGCATACACGGCTTTAGGGATAACCCACAATAACCAGTTTTTATCCTTTACGCTTAACGCAGCGTTAGCCCTAACGTGCCCCAAATATGTTACTATTGTATTATTATAAATGTTATGTTAATAGTAATTGTGTGTGTGTCTGCTGATCAGTGTATTTTGATCAATAAAGGAGTACTTTCGAACTCGCAGTCGTACACTTACAAGAAGAAACCATTGTTGATGACAGTGAAGTTCAGAAGTACCTAATATACAAATTCATCAGCCTCAATTCTTTTACAAACGTATTACAATAATGCGAATCCTAAAAAAACATATTCCGAAGACAATATTGCAACATACAGTACACTGAACAAATTCACGAAAAAGAAACACATTTTTAATTCAAATCTGACGCAGCAAGAACAATAATACAAAAAGTATGAAAGTAATATCGTCCACGTCCTTTGTTGGCGCGACAGGGATTGTTGAATCTTCAAGCAAAACGTGAATAATATCAAATAATATGATTTTATCTTAAGTCCCAGCTGACGTGAATAATGGAGGATCGCAGGACTTTCTGAAATCTATACTGTTATTTAGTTTGTTAGCCGTCTGGATAGTACAGATAAAGTTTTTGGATAGTGTTGAATTTATAATTGAAATACGTTTTACAAGTTGAATTTTGGAGAGCGTGCGCGGGAATTGCATGACTTGATTCCGCCATCTCATTTCTACCATCGGACAACCCGACGTAAGGCGAGTATCCACCTTTACGTTGTTGAAACCTCTACGGTCCGTACTAAGTGTTTCGTCTCGTCGTTTATACCGCGTACATCGAAGAACTGGAACAATTTGCCTGCTGAGGTCTTCCCATCCGATTATAATTTGGGTGTCTTCTAGGCTAGAGTGAATAGGCTCTTAATAAACTACGAAGGAAACATTTTTTTTAATGACATAAACTAGTCTTTGACTATGCTTACGTTGTGGGACCACGTAAGCAGTGATGCAATCGTTGATGGTGATTCGCTTTAGTTTATTAAGAGCCTATTCGCTCTAGCCTTGAAGACGCCTAAATTATAATGCGGGAAATCCGATGCAGGTAAATTGTTCCAATCACCGAGACGAGTCAAAACGCTTTGACCCGACCGTAGCCCCCTACGGTCCGGACTCGCACTCACCGTATGTTGGGTTGTCCAATGGTAAAAAGGAGATGGCGGAATCAAGTCATGCAATACCCGAACAAACTCTCAAAAATGCATCCTGTAAAATATCGATTGGCTAGTTACCCTACGAATGTGCCGAAAGACGTCCACTGTTGGACGTTGGCCAAGTGTTACCACAACGAACGGTCCTGTGCGTCTCGCACCCATCGGATTCCCGCGACTCTCATCAGACCATTGGTCCCACTTATGGGAGACCTTCCAAATCTACATCTTCTGGTTGTCGGTTGCAACTCCAGAACCTTTCGGTATCATCGAACATTTGTTCTGCGAGCAGTCCATCTGTTCTGTATGAGTTTGGCAATTCATTTGTACAAATATATAATAATAGAAATCATTCATAAGAACAGTCAAGTCGTTTCTGGTGTAATTAAATTATTATATACGCTGGTATAAAACAAAATCATAGCGCCTCACTCATTACGCCAACCATCATCATTACAAATCCGCAAATCGGATAACATTTTATTTGATTCAACAGGATTCAACAAAACGAACTTCGGGGTGCGGGCAGCGAGCAAGGAGGAGGGGATTTTGGTTCGTTTTCATAAACATAGAGAATGGACTGAGTTGAATAAATTCACAAAACTGACAACTTAGAAAAAAAGAGACTTTTTTTGGGTAGGAAAATCATTTGATGACATTCTTCGCTCTTGGGCGGAGCGAACAGGCGTGTCAGACTTTTACTGACTAAAACCCACTCCTGTTTCTTTTTTGCAATTGTTCCAGGGCCCCGAAGATCTCTTTCGCATTACCCATGAGCCCAGTAGGCTTTGACCCTGCTAGACCCCTTCGGTTGCTGACATCTCCTTAAGGCGTGCGTGGAATTACGTGCCGTCGACAACTAGGGCTTGGTCCGGACGGTTACCGAACGACGGACGGTGATCTAGCCATTGCTCGCCGTCCGCAAGCCCGCGCCTACCGTGGAGACTACAGAGATGTGCGGATGCAAAATTGTTCGAATGAGTTATCGCGGCCTTGGAACACAAAGGCAACTGATAAAACATAGGTGGGATATAGTCAGTAAGTACGTTCCCTCACGCCCCACCCAGGTTATCAGAAGAAAAATAACCAAATGTTAACCATATGTAAAATCCTTCAAGGAGAATTTGATGCTTCAGAGTCTCTGTCTCAACTTTGTACCCCAGTTAAATATAGCCGCATTTTTTTTAGGTGGGAAAATCATCTAATAACAAAAACCGCTCTTGAGCGGAGCAGGAGATAGTGTCATACTTTTACTGACTAAAAACCCACGCCTGTTCCTTCGTTGCCTTCATCTTCCCCGGATTTCGTTCTCACACTACCCTTTCAGGATCTTGAGTTTTATTTTATTTATTATTTTTGGAGGCTTATTCAATGTGTTCTTTAACTGATGTAATTGGCGGATAGTCGTTTTTGTTAAAGTAAAACAAATACATAAATTTCTACTCCATAATTGTTATCGGGCTGTAATACCCGTATGTTTAAATCGCACGTAGATCGTGGAGTCAGAGATGACACTGCCTGGGACGTAGCTCAATCAGAATTCTTCAAAGGACTAATGCTAACCGCACTATCGCTTAATCTCTCTCACACACATCTTTTATTTTTTATTGATATAAACTAGTGCTTGACTGCGATCCTATCTGAAGGTAAGCAGTGATGCAATCGTTGATGGTGAGGCACGCTAGTTTATTAAGAGCCTATTCACTCTTGCATTGAAGACACCCAAATTATAATCGGATGGAAAGACCTCAGCAGGCAAATTATTCCAGTCCTTCGATGTACGCAGTATAAACGACGAGGCAAAACGCTTGGTCCGGACCGTAGAGGTTTCAAAAAATCTCTGTTCAGTCCTCATTCACATCACACCTGGATTGAAAAGCTCAGTCAATTCTCTCTGTCCGATGGTTTGTTTTCATCGGTTTAGCAGGATTACTAGTAGGCACGGTTATAGGTTGATGTACCTGTGGATTAAAAATTCATTTTAGCATTGTTTGACGGTTTTGTTTTTGTTTTCTAATACGATTTAAAATTGATTGCTTAGTGGAAATTGGAAACTGTAGTGAGTGGCCAAGCAAGAACTCACACTCAAAATCATTTTATTTCAGAAGCTATAAGTGCACGGTTCCAATTAGGCATTCCATTAAGGCACATTTCTGTTGGGAACGTATGAAAATGTACTCTTTTTAGGGTTCCGTACCTTAAAAGGAAAAAAACGGAACCATTATAGGATCACTTTATTGTCCATCTTTCTGTCTGTCAAGACCCTTTATCTTGGGAACGCATGGAGGTATCAAGTTGAAATTGAAACCATATACTCAAGTCTGCGGTCCCTTGAAGCTGCGACAAAATAAAACTTCTAAAATAACTAAAAAAAAGATACGGCCGTTTCACAAAAAACGTATGTTTCAATACTTTTAAGGGAATCAAAATTCTTAGGGTATTTCCCGTTGACCCAGAATCCTGAAATTTGGCATAAAGCAAGGTCTTATAGCACAGGTATAGGAATAAATCTGAAAACTGTAAATTTGTAGTGAGGTCACAAAAAAAAACTTTTTTGCGATTTCTCTATTTGGGAATTGAACGGTTTTATAGGTACGAGTAAGTTTGTACGTAACCCTCAGTGCGCGAGTCCGACTCGCACTTACCCAGTTTTTTTTTATGGCGAGAAAACCTCAAATACGAGAGGAGCGAGTGAGTGTGAGAGTTTAATAACTAAAACACATCGGTGATCTTTCACCACTTGAGCCCACCTGTGTTTACACACACACACCACCACCACCACCTGTGTTCACAGGTGGGCTTTAGTCAGTAAAAGCCTGAAAGTAAAAGCCTGCAGCTAAGTAGTGGAATTCCTTGCTTCGGCAAGAAATTCTGTCTGTGTTTCCTGATGTTTTTAAATCTGTGTTTCCTGATGGCTACAACCCGTGAATCTTTAAGTCGAGAGTGAATAGATTATTTCTAGGTAAGCGCGCTCCATAGTCGACCGTATCGACGCTTTCCATCAGGTGTGATAGTGGTCAAGCGCGAACCTATCAAGAATAAAAAAAGCCCTCTCGTTTGACAGTTATTGGATGATTTCTGACCTCAAAAAAGGACTTTTGAACAATCTCGTAGCCCAAAGAAAAAACAATCAAATATTTTACCTTTGGATTTTAAAAGTGAGGTCGTTTAAAAAAAAAATTACTTACCGACCGACTATTTCTCTTGATTATGTTGACTGAGAGACTTAAATATTTTACAAACTCAAGGGACTTATTTGAGGGAAGGTACCTATTTTAATTTCAACTTGGTACTACTTCCAACTATTCTCGACAAAAAGAGTTTTTGATGACAAAGTGATCAAAGATTCTATTTTTTTTACTTTTTAAGCACGGAACTCTATAAAAACCAGTATCAACACTAATGTGTTGATACTGGTTATTAATATAACTACAAATGAACTACAGATCGGCCGAAATATCTTGACCGTTTCGAACTTCAAACAATTGGGTGTATAGTTATTCTTTTTAAGAATTATATGGCGAATGCATATTTCTTCGAGTACGACACCTCTACGATCCGAGCTAAACGTTTCGCCTCGTCGGTTATACCGCGTACATCGAAGAACTGGAACAATTTGCCTGCTGTGGTCTTACCGTCCGATTATAATTTAGGTGTTTTCAAGGCTAGAGTAAATAGACTCTTAATAAACTAGTGCGCTTCACCATCAACGATTGTATCACTGCTTACCATCAGGTGAGATCACAGTCAACCACTAGTAATATCAATTAACAAAATGCGCAATAGTTCGGAACCCCAACTTCAGAGCGACCAACACATTTTGTCCGTACCGTGTACTAATTTAATTTCAAGTTAGGTTTATAATCTTTTAAACAAAAACTAAACTACAAATACACAACAAAAATGGCTTAAAAAAAAAAAAACAAAAACTGCACATCACTTGCATTCTGCAATTGACGCAGTTTGATTTATGACGTCATAATCAAGTAGTGTGAATGGAAAGCCATTAAAAACACGAAACGATCAGTGTATGAGCTGTGAGGGTGACGTCATCAGCAGAGACTGGAGATGATGGGGGCGGGGCTTGCACGTGGCGGGGGAGAGAGAGTCATGGAAGCATTATAGTGAGTTGTGAGTGTGGTGGAAAAAATGTACCTATAGTTACCTAGATTTATTTATTTGAACTTCATGTAGACTTAGTAGTGGTACATAGGCGGACTTGATGCAACAAGGCATTCTCTACCAGTCACCCTTTGGGTTAAAAACTGGGCAAGTGCGAGTTGGACTCGTGCATTGAGGGTTCCGTACAATCTTAACTCTGAAAACAGTTCAATTCCCGAATTGAGTTACGAAGATTTTTCCGAATCGCAAAAAATGTTTTTTTCTTGTAACGTAACAATTTACAGTTTTCAGAACGTTCCCTATATTTGTGCTATGAGACCTTGCTTCATGCCAAATTTCAGGATTCTAGATCAACGAGATGAATATTTATTTCCTTAAGGGTGTCGAAATATAGGTTTTTTGTGACATAAACGGCCGTATCTTTTGTTTTCGTTAAATCAGAAGTTTGATTTTTTTACAGCTTCAAGGAACCGTAGACCTAAGTATATTGTTTTAATTTGAACTCGATACTTCAACGCATTTTCGAGAAAATGCACTTCACAGAAAGACAGACAGACAGACGGACAACAAAGTGATCCTATAAAGGTTCAGTCTTTTCCTTTTGAGGTACGAAACCCTAAAAAAAGACAACACTGTGGTAGATACACAATAAGTAAATAATAAATAGGTACTTCAAATAGAATGAAGTATCATTCAATAAAGTGGCTATGTCGATTTAGTGGCCTAGATAAGAGCTTGGTATTAGGTTAGTCAAGAATTTGTTTAGAAGCCCTTGACAGAATGTTCTATGAGCGTCAAGAATGATTAAAACAAGCCACCGGTACACGGTCACCATCTCACGTTGTTACAAAACACGTGGCTGGAGCGGCAACACGGCGTCCTCACCTTTCGTATGACGCAGGTCCTCACCGGGCATGGCAAGTTCGGGAGGTTCCTGCATCGGATTCAGGCGGAAGCAACGCCCGGGTGTCATCATTGTGCGGACCACCCAGAGGACACTGTGGAGTATACGATGGAGGTATGCCCCGCTTGGGCGGAACACCGCCATGTCCTCGTGGAGGCAAATGGTGGCAGTGACCTTTCGCGCCGGGCCCTGGCGACTGGCTATGGTCCGGAGCGAGGAGGAATGGCAGGCGGTCGCCTACTTCTGCGAAGCAGTAATGCTAGCGAAGGAGGAGGCTGCACGCGTGAGGGAACGAAGTTCCTCACGCCCTAGCCGCCGTAATTCCGAACCCGTTTACCAGCAACGGTAGACGCGGGCTTGCGGACGTCGAGCACTGGGTAGCTCGCCGTCCGGCTGTTCGGTAACTAACCGGACCGAGCCCAGTCGTCGACAGCGCGTAGTGATCGCGCTCCTCAAAGAGATGTCAGCAAACCGTAGGAGCCCAGCAAGGCCGATGCCCGCTAGCTAGGACCGCGGAGAATTTCTGAAAGGGAAACCCGTAGTCCTAGGGAAAGGGTAATTGAAGGATACAGGTGTGGTTTTAGCCAATAAAAGTCTGACACGCCCTCCTGCTCCACCCAGAACGCGAGAAGTCATTTTGATGAATTCCCCCATTAAAAAAAAAAGTTGTTAAAACACATTCATTGTATCTACAGCTAAGGTGCGGAATTCTCTATCGGAGTTTGTGTTTCCTGACAGCTAGGTACAACGTGACCGTGACTAGGTTACTTCTAGGCAAGCATAGTCCATCGTCGACCACATCATTAATAATAAAAAACCACTTGCCAAAACCATAGACACATTTTAGAATCACTAGTACCGTTATCATGTCACTTGTCTAGATTCTCTATAGCGACTATAGTGTATATAACCATAGTGTCACATAAAAACTAATCCTGCTTCGCGCAATTAAAGTTCTTCGCCCGATTTGAACATATAGAACAGCCCGAAATCATCTATCGGGCAGTTGCCCACCAGACATCAAACTCATCTGGTCGGATTACTCCCTTTTCAACGGAGGTTTGCGGAAGTTTATACTCTGTCCGCATACCTCCAAACTGGTGACCCCGACGTGATCATCAGTCAAAGCGATTAGGCGTAGGTAGCATACCTATTATTATTATTATTAATTCATTTATTTTAGACATTGTCCTTATGTACATAAAATTAAAATCAAGCCAAATAAAACATAGACATTAAAATAACATACACAATGTTACATACAATTAAATTAAACAACTACAACTACACAATGTCATAGATATGATTAAATTAAATATAAATGAAATAATACACATTAATATACCAAATTAGACAAAAACAATAATTAATACTCACAGTCAAAAATAATACGGTCAAACAATATGAGGAGAAGCGCTAATATGAAGCTGCGTCCATCTCTGCAACAGGAACAAGTTCCACCGCTCGGACAACGCCCTCAGGAGACTGAGCTGCTTCGTAGGCGACTTAATAGTGAGGCGCTCCGCATCCTTACGATTGCGAAATAATCCGACCGCAAACATAGTCGAAGCACTACAAAACCGTGAAAGCCCCAACAGTATCCTAAAAGCATTGTTGTACTGCACACGCAGTGCGCTGTACGCCCGCTGCGTAAAGTTACAGGCTGCACGTGTAAAACGACTGACAAAATGGCTTACATAGTGTCACCTTCATAGGCCTAGCACATCGCGCAAACCTGCAAGCCAACATATTACACCGGACTGACAGCGCCCTGCGCTCTCGCTCAATGTCCAGATTGTCACACAAGTCGTCACAGACCCAGTGACTTAAACTTAAACTGCTAAAACCTATACCGATAGGAACTTAATTATAATCTGTGCACTGTTTTTTTTTACCTGTTAAAAATTCTGTATTGGCTTACTTACCATATTTAAATGAAAATATCATTTTTTTTAAAGTTTGGGAAAAAATATAGGTACGTTTTAATGCACATACGTAATTCAAAGATCATTAATCCACTATTTACAGGTTGTTTAGATACAATCCTTATTTTTATGTCACATTATGACTTTCTTTTGTTCATAAAATGTTTTTAGCAACAATATCTATTGTCATTGATAGCCAAATAATAGACAACCTACAAGTGTGTGGTCTTATAGCAAATTTTAAATCATTTCAAACTTGACTTACATCGCAAGCCTCAAGTAATGACAATTTGAAACACCGTATCCAATAACCACTACATTCACAATGGCACTTAACACGCAAAATCAAGTCAAAAGCATTTCATTCATAAAATATTCAAAAGAATACAATCGCTGTAATAAATTATAAGTTCGGATTTTTACCACAAACAAGGGTTTTAAGGCGGTAACAATAGAACTCATTCAAAAATTGAAAACCGTTTCGATGAATGAACTCAATGAACGTAGACTGAATGAATGAATAGTTGGCGCAGACAGATTGGCGTCGTTCATTTCGGGATTTGAAACCTTTTTTTTTTTCTTGTCCAGCGTGTTTTTTTTTTTGTTTACCTGCCAGCGTTTGATAGGCCGCTTTAGTTATTTTGTTTGGAAGGGAAAGTTCTGGACAAATAAAATAAAACCTTTGCAGTCAAATCGGTCCATTAAACTTTGAGTTCATTATTAGTACCTAATCTAATTACGTTCATGAAACTTTGAAGGTCAGAGACCCTTTTGTAAAATTAATGAAATACTGTGATATGAAGCCAAAGAAACCAGATGGTAGAAAGAAAAACTATAAAGTCTACAGCAATATTCATACCGAGAACAATTTACAGGCTACCTTAAAAAAAAAACTTTGGTTGGATACTAACACTACTAGATTGCCAATTTATTTGTATAGTCAAAGTAGGAACTTAAATATTAACTATAAATACTATTTTACTAAACCTAACTATGTACTTATAATACAAATACACAAAATACACTGTGGCGTCGAAGTACTCCTCCACATCGTTGTCATCCGGAAATGTGCCCAGAAGGCTGCCAGCATTGCCACATTGAATGGCAATGCTAATTCTTTGGGCGAAGAACGAACCAGCCCTCTGGTCACGTAAAGTATCAATCAGACGACGTGAAATTTCCTTGAAAAGGAGACGCAAATTCGGACCCCATGACGTTTCGACCCCTAACGGCTCAAAACTCTCTCTTACTTTTTCTTTTGGCAAAAAACTTGCTTCTGACAAATATTTTAACCCTAGAAACCGATATTCGCTTTGCTTTGTGAGGATAGCGATTTTCTGAAAGTCATAATTAACTGTATGCGATTGACGTGGTGACTACCATTTTTTTTGTTGATAGGCTCAAGTTTGACAGCATTGTGAATGTGATGGTAAGCGTTTGATGATGGTGCACGCTTGCCTAGAAATAACCTATTCACTGTAGACCAGTTGACAACAAAAAAAAAAACTGGACGAAAATAATTCATGAGACTGCAGTAGCAGTGTTCTAGTGTTGTCGTACAAGTTATTATTTTTTCTGTACATATGTATTGCTCACCTAACTCCTCCTAAACGGCTTGACTAATTTGGATGAAATCTTGTATGTAGGTATACTTGAATAGGTCCTTGAATGGTTTGAAAATACAATTGGACTCGGTAGGTGGCGCTGCAATCGGTTTTTTTCTGACGAAAATCTGTCTATCGGGACCGCTAGTAAAATGTATATAATCATATCTCCACGAGTTCCCCTAACACGCGCGCAGTAACCGATACATTCTCCACTCTAAAGGCAACAACAGATCGATGATGAAACTTGCAGGACTTCTTGCAACTAAAACAATCAGCTTGTTTGCCAACTATGTTACAGTTTGTTGGCAAACTTCCTTATCTTCACGGACCAAATGGCACTTTTGACTTATGGTAAACATTTGTTGGTTATAGAGAAATAGCTCTGACACTGTGGATAGTAAGTATGGTGGCTGAACTCGTAAAAGAGGGTTCAACATGAGGAATTTTGCCACCTTTTCTGTAGTATCTATATCACTGGCACCTTTTCGATCTTGTCACCCCTATGTTTTCGTTATAATGATACATTATGTGATAAGTATTATTGTGTGATAATTCTTTCATATATAATAATATGATATATCAAAATTGTGCTGATATTGTATAAAAAATCCTACCTTTAATGTGACTGGGCCCGCCACAATTATGGCGATAAGTCCCCTCTTTGAGGCGTGGTTGGAAAGACCTCACAGCGTCCTCACCTTCCGCATGACGCAGGTTCTCACCGAACACGGGAAGTTCGGGAAGTTCCTGCACCGAATTCGTGCGGAAGCGACGCCCGGGTGTCGCCACTGTGTGGACCGCCCGGAGGACACGGTGGAGCACACAGTGGAGGTGTGTCCCGCTTGGGAAGAGCTACGCCGTGGCCTCGTGGGGGCGATCGGCGGCGGCGATCTCTCGCGCCGGGCCTTGGTACAGGCCATGGTCCGGAGCGAGGAGGGGTGGCAGGCGGTCGCCTCCTTCTGCGAAGCAGTAATGCTAGCAAAGGAGGCGGCCGATCGCGTGAGGCAACGGTAACGGTCCTCACGTCCCAACCGCCGCCGGGATTCCGATCCCGATTTCCGCCCACCGTAGGCGCAGGCTTGCGGACGGCGAGCAATGGCTGGCTCGCCATCCGACCGTCCGGTAACTGTCCGGACCGAGCCCAAATCGTCGACGGCGCGTATTGTTCCTCGCGCGCCTCATGGTGATGTCATCTTAGGGGCCCAGCAGGGTCGAAGCCTAGTAGGTTTTTAGTCAGTAAAAGTCTGACACTATCTCTTGCTCCGCCCAAGAGCGGGATTTGTCATTAGATGATTTACCCACCTTAAAAAAAAAAAACCTTTCATGTGATTTTTAATATTTCTACACCGGCAACGGTAGTGTATGTGAAACATTCTTAATATTAAGATCTTGTATGCACCATAGACTAAGAAATAAATGAATTATTTTATGGGTTATTATATTTCAGAACCCTGGGGTCCTGGACCTTTGGAAGGCGTACGAGGAGTTGAAACCAATTCGCAGAGACCCCTTTGACGCTTTTAATGGAACGTGGTATCAACCGGTGATTATAACGAGTACGCGCTGTGCTAGTGCATCCAAGGACTACCTCCGGTTAATGGGAAACTATTACAACATATGGAAAACAAAGACAATAGGGCTATGGTTTTAGGATTCTTAAATGGACTGGTTACCAGGAACTATGTTAAGACTATGGCCCCTGCCTGAACAATGTTTTTAATTTCTATCGATAAAAAGGAAGCGCCCAGCGAATTTTTGGGGGCCCATTACACTGGGCCCCCAAAAACGGTGGCTAGCACGAAGTGACGTAGCAATAAGAGGGCAAAATCCTGAATTGCTTGAGTAGCGGAGAGGTATACCACGGCTATCAGGACAATGCCGGAAGTACGGTCAACCCGGATCCCTATCACCTTACTGGATTATACGTCCTTCTCCCAAGCTCTTGAGAACCTCCACTCAAGCCAGCCAATAAAGACAAGAGAGAGGTGGGAGCTCTGTTCCTTGACAGTGTTCACTACGGCCGGCCAAGAAAGGCAACCACTTATTATATTAGCTAGGGAAAGTTATTACTAGCTTCTGCCAGCAGTTTTTTTTGCGTTTAGTGCATGTTGCCAGTTTTTTTTTTAGGTGGGAAATCATCCAATGACCCATAAAAGGAAACCAGCATTTCCTAGAATAAAAAAATCGAAACCATATGACATCCGCCAATTCGCACTGGGCCCACGTGATGGATTACGGTCCATTCCGGAAACATTATAAGACTGATTATGATTATGCTGTCTTTTTATAAATTTAACTAAACTTACCTACTCTTACTCGAATCGAAACATATTGAGCAGTTACATAAAAAATAATATAATACAATAATATAATATTCACACAACTATCACACAACGCCGTCTAATCTCAAGCTAAGCAGAGCTTGTGTTATGAGTACTAGACAACTGATACACATACTTAAATATTTCTAAATACATACATATTATACATATTTTTTTTTTTATTCGGTATAAACCAGTGCTTGACCGCGATCCCACCTGATGGTAAGCAGTGATGCAATCATTGATGGTGAGGCGCACTAGTTTATTAAGAGCCTATTCACTCTAGCCTTGAAGGCACCTAAATTATAGTTAGACGGGAAGACCGCAGCAGGCAAATTGTTCCAGTCCCTCGATGTACGCGGTATAAACGACGAAGCAAATCGCTTAGTTTGGTAAATTACACCCAGATACAGAACAAATGATTGTTCTCGTCACACAAACATTTGTCCTGGGTGTGAATCGAACCCACGACCTCCGGCACAGCAGTCAAGGCCACTAACCACTAGACCAGCAGACCACCATAATAAACATATACGAGCGACCGTTGTCGTCTTCGAGTAATCACAGAGATTTAAAATATACAGAACTTGGAATAGAGATGATCTTTCTTACAAGTCTTAAAAATGTGTCGCAAGATGTAATTTACTTGAGGCTTAGGTACGACATAAAAACACTGTAATCTCAGTGGACGGGTCTGCCATAATTTCTGAGATTTCTGGTGGCTGTGGCCTCATGTAATTTTTCATAGTCGGCCATAAAAAGTTAGGCTAAGAGAGCCTTGTGGCTAAAATAATGATAGCCGTACAAGGTGACCTTCAAGGTATTGGTTTAAATATGGGTATACAAGAGCAGATTGTGGCCAAGTGGTAACGGCTCCAAGTTACGAGTAGTAGGGGGCGGGTTTAAACCCAGCCAGGTGCATTACTTTGTGTAATTTATTGCATCACCACTGCTCTCAAAACGGCGAAGGAAAGCATCGTGAGGAAACCGGCATGTTCTAGAACCAAAAATTCGAAAACATGCGACATCCACCAACCCGCACTGGGCCCGCGTGGTGGCCCGTTTCCTCTCCCAGAGAGGAGGCCTGAGTCCCAACAGTGGGAACATTATGAGGCCGACTGTGCTATGCTATGCTATACGCGCACAATGTTTTGGGAACCCATTCATTCTAAGGAGTAGAATTCCCTGCCCCTGAGTTTCCTGACAGCTACAACCTCCGGGTCCGAATACCCACTTTACTTTTAGGGTTCCGTTCAAAAGGAAAAATGGAACCCCTATAGGATCACTTTGTTGTCCATCTGTCGGTCTGTCAAGACCCTTTATATCAGAAACGCGTGAAGGTATCGAGTTGAATTAAAATCATATTATTATACTAAGGTCTACGGTCACTTGAAGCTGTGAAAAAAATAAAAATTCTAACGAATTAAAAAAATACGGCCGTTTATGTCGCAAAAAACGTGTATTTCGACATTCTCAAGGGAATTAAAATCCATAGGGTACTTCCCGTTGACCTAGAATACTAAAATTTAATATGAAGCAAAGTCTTATAACACACGTATAAGAAAAATATCTGAAAACTGCAAAAAAAAAAATGCGATTGTGAAAAATTAGTTTTTATAGGTAAGTTTGTACGGAACCCTCAGCGCGTAAGTCCGACTCGCACTTGCCCAGTTTTTTAAAATCATCATTCTCGCCTTTTCCCTACTATGCTGGTTTCATCTTCCAGTCCAACCAGATGCAGTTAAACACCAGAATTTTACATGAAACGACTGCCTATCTGTCCTCCATAACCCAGTAACTGCGTAACACAATATTTGTAAGACTGATGGCAGATTTCTTGACTACGTATCGATTGTCAAATATCTAAAAATGAGGATCAATCACATAATAGCAAATCCGATTTTTACTAAGTACATGGCATGTGTAATAATTTACTGAGCATTTAATTTTTTAAATGATTAAAATCCGTCTAGAAATGGTGGATTTATTGAAAAAAAATCTGAACGGCTACTTGGAAACGTGCGTTCTTGCTGGACTGTTTACGATGACGTCATCTGTAATGATCCGTGCAACGAACGGCTTGATCGTATTCATTCGCCGGTTAAGACCAATCATGACAGATGACGTCACTACGAGTCGCTTTATTCTCGGGCGCGTTTCTGGAACTAATACACTAAAATTGCTGTATCTTCGTAATTTTTGGTTCGTTTTAAATAATTTCTTCACAGGTTTTTTTTTTTTTTTTGACGCTATAATTCTGCATACTCCTCAAAAATCATGACTGATCCTCATTGTAGCTGGGACTAACGGCTTAACGTGTTTTCTGAGGCACAGAAGAATCACGGTATATTAAGATTTTTTTTCTTATTATTGATAGGTTTGCGCTTAAACACTATCTCACCTGATGAAAAGTGATGATGTGGTCGACGATGGAGTATATTTGCCTAGAAGTAACTTATTCACTTTTCACATAAAGACCCCTAGGTTGTAGCTAACATGGAATCATCCTCATCATCATCTTGCTGCCCTTGTTCCGTATTACTTGGTGTCGGCGTAACTAATTTTTTTCTTCCATTTTATTCTGTCACCCGTCGCTATCACTAACTCCCTTTTCTTTTATAATTATCACCCGACACAAACTATCCATCTTTTCTTTGGCCTCCCTCTTCCTCTCGATCCATCCACATGTTTGCTCATAACTCTCAGGAAACACGGAATCAGACAAGGAATTCTCCTTGTTTTGATATTGAGAAAAAAGCCGTACAACTAAAACAAAACATAAAATAAAATTGCGTTTGGCGACAAAACAAACGTCTTCACCACGTTACATCAACGATACGTCACTGTTCTCATATCTTTTAACTTGGAACCATAAAGCTATCCTAACAAATGTCTCAGAAGGCTGGTCGTTTCGTTTACTCGCCATTTCTCTCCAATTTCATATAGTAAGAGATTTGTTGTATCTGAACATACAATGCTTTGATATGGCCATCAATTTTTTTGTGTTTGCTGAATGTATTGTCAACTACAGACACTTTTATTGGTAATGTTTGTGCTAAGAATGAGAAACGCGTGTTTTTATCGGTGAACGAACGTAATACAAAATTTACAAGAGTTACCACTGACAATGTTTAAAAAAATACTTTTTAATCTGTTATTGTTTAAAAGATATTATACCGTTAAGGACTATTTAGAAGACAAGTCAATAGAATCTGTAATCAACAAGATCGAGTAATTGACAACACTGACTGTAAATATATTTGCACGCCATGTTATGGCAGGATATGCTGAACAAATATACTGTAACACCTTATGTACCATATTCTAGCAAATAAATATTTTGATTTGATTTGATTTGATTTGAATAAAATAGGTTTATATGTGAATCAGTTCACTCAGTGAAACCAACTTTTGTTTTAAAGGGTTTGTTAGTGACCTCAACATGGCAATCATCATCATCATTATTTCAACCGAAAGACGTCCACTGTTAGACACATGCCTCCTCCAAGTGCGTAACTCCCTTTTTAGTAAAAGCAAATTAGTGGTCGTTACGTCTTTTGTAGCGGAAAGAGTCCATATATTTAAACTATTTAATGTCTTATTTTGTCGTACTGTAGCTCCATCCACCTCCCCTATACCGCGTATGCTAACGATGCTCAACGCGCTCGTGGAGACCAACCCTGGGTTGGATTTGTTTGCTGATGAATGGAAGACAATATTATTAGAAAGTTTGCGATTCTGTGAGAAGGCAGAGTGAAATGATTAACGTATTTTAGTATTAATGCTATTTTGTTCTTCTAAATAAAATAAATGGGTATCGACATCATAATTTTGATTTACTGCACTATCGCGGGCTGTTAACGCGGCCGTTAGCGGTAGATAATTATTATAATTATCTAAGATTTTTTACATAATTTTGTTTTACTATCAATAATGATTTCTCCCACTCTGAGCAGAACGAGAGGGAGTGTCAGAGTTTTATTGACTAAAACCCACAGTGTTCCTTCAATTGCCTTTTGCGTGGGTAACTCTTTCAAACACTCTGCTGCCCTGGCAGGCATCGGCCCTATCTGGTCCCGTCGAGCTTGATGACATCTTGAGGCACGCATGAAATACAAAGCGCCGTCAACCCGATCTTGATCCTTACCGGACAGGTGAACGGTGAGCTACCCATTGCTCGCCGTCCACAAGCCCGTGCCTACGATACGATTTTGTTACTTACTACGCCTGTGGAGTTCTTTATTTGATTTTATCCTTTTATTCAAAGAATTTCTCAGTAAAATAAGCAGAAAAGTTTCAAACAGTTTGGACATTATTCTAACCTTGCCCCTTTAATCCTACAATGACTCAGGCATTCTAAACTTAGAGAAACAATAACTCTAACTGGAAACTAATTCAGTGACTAATGAAATATTACCTACATTTTCAGTAAAATACTATGAACCTGACTAGACTGATCTCGCAGCTTCGTAAACGATCCAGACTTCGCTATGAGTGCCCCGAAGCGCTAGAAATGAAATTAGTCTCTTGTGACTGTGCACTTCACAAGTGTTTGGGAGTCCGCCAAGGCAATTAGATACTATTAACAATACTAACAATCTTAACATAATAAATATATATATATAGCTTCGAATTTCTATATTGAACCAATGATCTTAGTCTGATGTTCTTTATTGTACATAATTTTAAAATAAATTAAAAATTGAACAGCTAATGTACAAAGACGAGCTTAACCCACAATTGGGTTTTCTTACAGCAAACCTTAATATATTTGTAAGAAATTTTATATAAGGATAATTAAAATAAATGCACAACAAAAACGTAAGATAACAAAAATCAGATCACACCTTTGACTAAAATAAATTACACAATACGTGCACAGCACAAAATACGTATAAAAATACTATATACATTAAATAAAATCTATACATATATATTTATGGGTCATTTTGACATGAAATATTCCCTAATTCTTCCCCTGAAGATCTCTAATGAGGGGCTAGCCCTTAATGTGTGCGGAAGAGAATTCCAAAAGCGCTTGATGATCGTGCTCATCACACAAATATATATCTTGGGGTTGAAACCGAATCCACGACCTCCGGCATAGCAGGCAGGGCCACTAACCACTAGACCAACGGGCCAGCCAAACACAACATCTATGAATTTAAGAATATCTACTTATTCAAAACCCTTTTCTACCCAAAATCCATCAAACATACTCCTTTATTCATTTTACGTTAATATTATCTGTCGGTAGTTCGGCACATCAATGCGATTTTTTGTCGCAAATTTCTTACTAACAAAACATGCTTGCTTCTCTCCGATGCTTCACTGACATTTTCAGCTTTATCGAGAAGGTTAATCTGATAAATCGATGACATGATCGATTCGTTTACTCGAGTATCTCAAGAGCCGGAGTCTTCGTTTGTGTTCGCCGCAACTTTTGTTAAAAGTTTCTTCTGGAATTGTTGAGTCAAATTGAGTTAAGTGTGTTTGATGTAGGAATTGAGAAAGCCAATTAATTTGCCTTGGGAATTAACGAAAATAGTTTTAAAATAAATTTGTTAGATTTTTTGAAATGAAGCTTGAAGAACTTGACTAACCTACCGCGGTTAGTCAAGTTCTTCAAGCTTCATTTCAGAAAATCTTTGTCCATAAAATAAGCTAATAAAAAAATAAAAATAAAAATTTTTACTTTTCTATTTGCACCATGTGCAACCCCATTTTGTGTCCTGGCAATCTCTATCCATACTGGGTTGCCTGGAAGAAATCGCCGAGTGCATAAGGGCCGCCAATTGTATGTTTCTTTTGTATTATTGTTTCCATTTTTTAATTTGTAATCTTGATATGCAATAAAGTATATATAAATAAATAAATAAGCTTATGCTATAAATTTTCACAAAAAATTTTGCATAGAACCTGAACATTTTTTTATGCGTCTTTTGCTCCGCTTTTCTGAAAGCAAACAGCCAGAACCCGTAACTAACCTGTAATTAGAGACACAATAGAAAGACAATGAGAGACCAAATGCCAGCGTTTGCTTGGGGTTTAATGAATGAGATCAGCCCCCCTAGCCAAGTTACGACCGTTTCGTTTCGATTCTTGCGTCAACCGCCTCGAGTAGGCCACGCCTCCGATTCCTTTGCTCTGTTCGTTGGTCGTAACTTGGCTAGGGGGGCAGAATGCAAGCGCTCCTTTTGAATTCGGCAATGGTTCATGTGTTACTGCAGCATCTAACAATTTAGTACTCAAAATCAGATGTCTATCATAACAAACCAAAAGCTAATATTACAAGCCAGCAAAAGCCATCAAATTTATAAGAGTAAATATCAGAGCAGTGACGTCATGGAATTTATACGACTTCTTCTGCTTAGAGGTATTTAAAGGCTGCTATTAAAATAGATGCAATTCCACCAACTACGGGACCAGACTACTGATAGCTTAGAAAGGCTAGCGGGAATACTTCGAGGTTAAGAATCTAGGTGGTGTGCCAATTAAAGTAAGTTAATATTAATAATCGTCCCGACCGGATTTCGATCACTGGGATTCGGAACTACTACTTGAAGTCTTCTCAACTGTAGTTTGGTCTTCGTCAGAATTATTATTGAGTTTTCTTAATGATTTGATATTTTTCGTAGTATTTATTAGTTTATAATTTTAGCATATATATGTATTTTATTATTATAAATAACTTATTCTTTATTTTATTTGTTCTTTTTAAAATATCTGTTATTTATTTATTGTGCAAACCTACCACATTATTTTCTTTTTAACCCAAAGGTTGACTGGTAGAGAATGCCTTGTTGCATTAAGTCCGCCTATGTACCACTACTGTACATGAAGTTTAAATAAATAAATAAATAAATAATCTTACCTGAGATTAGCCATTTACACAGGAAATATAGTAGTGTACAAGCGTATGCGCAAATACAGGTACACACTCTGTTAAAATACTAAAAAAAACTGGCCAAGTGCAAGTGGTAAACAGCCATGTAGCACCCACTCTTATCAAGATCGGAGACTACATTCAAAGTTGTGGACGACTACGTTTACCTGGGACAGACGGTCCAATGTTACCGACATATCACGAAAAATCGCTAAACTTAAGTGCCAAGCAGGGCACATTGTTCGCAGAACGGATGGCCATTGGGGCCGAAAGGTTCTGGAATGGCGACCACGTACCGGAAGACGTAGCGTCGGAAGGCCTCCTACAAGGTGGACCGATGACCTGGTAAAGGTTGCAGGGATCCGATGGATGCAAGACGCACAGGACCATACATTGTGGCGACACTTGGTGGAGGCCTATGTCCAACAATGGACGTCTTTTGGCTGAAATGATGATGATGAATTGATTAAGTTTCGTACGTTTTCTTTTGTTCATAAATCAGAAAAAACCGCGAGGGATAACTTTATGATTATAATATTCTTATTGTTAACTACAATATAAATTAAGGGTTAAATAACGATATTATTCTAGACATAAACTTAAACTATCAGCTATCTGACTACCCCACTGATGATCAAAACTTTTTAAATTAAAACTAATTGTGAGATTTTAAAATTAGTAATCGCCAAACTTAAATGGGCAGGGCTCGTTGCTTGTAGAACAGAAGGTTCTGAAGTTCTAAAGAACCCAGATAACCTCAGCGAAATGGTCAGTAACACCAAGGTGCTGCGGAGAGGGAATGGGCCGTAATCAACTACGCGGGCCCATTGCAGGTTTGTGGATGTCACACAGACCGCCTCGTCGCGCACCTAGCACGGGTGGGGCCGGATCTGGCGGACGGCCAGTTCGGCTTTCGCAGGGGACGCTCCACGGTGGACGCTATCATGCGCGTGCGAGCCCTCACGACGGGGGATGCGGTATCCCGGGGCAGGTGTGTCTTGGCGGTGTCTTTGGATATCGCCAACGCCTTCAATTCCCTGCCCTGGAGTAGCATTAGGAGGGCACTCAGGTATCACCGGGTGCCCGACTACCTCTGTCGTGTGATCGAGGCCTACCTGACGGACAGGTTCATCATCTACCCCGGTCACCAGGGAGAGTGGAAACGGCGAGAGATGTCGTGCGGTGTTCCGCAGGGATCGGTACTAGGACCGCCCTTGTGGAACATCGGGTACGACTGCGTGCTGCGCGGCGACCTCCCTGACGGGGTTAGCGTCGTCTGTTACGCGGACGACACGCTGGTTCTGGCACAGGGAGAGTCGTACCAGGCGGCGGTCGAACTAGCGACACGCGGGGTTGCGATAGTCGTGGAGAGGATCCAGCAGTTGGGACTCGAGGTGGCACTGCACAAGTCAGAGGCCATGTGCTTTCACGGCCCTCGGAATGCGCCACCACCGGGTTCCCAAATAACGGTAGGAGGAGTTCATATCGGCGTCGGGTCGACGATGAAGTACCTGGGACTCGTCCTCGACAGCCGATGGAATTTCGAAGAGCACTTCCGACGTCTGGCTCCCAAACTGGATCGGAATGGGGCTGCCCTTAAGCGGCTTCTGCCTAACCTAGGGGGTCCAGACGCCTCCTGCCGGAGGCTCTACGCAGGAATCGTTAGGTCCATGGCCCTTTATGGGGCGCCGGTATGGGCGCCGTCACTGCGAAAACGACCGGCGGCCAAGCTGAACGCATGCCAGAGGGTCATGGCCATCCGAATGGTGCGGGGATATCGCACGGTTTCTCGCGAAGCGGCGAGCCTCCTTGCTGGCCAGCCACCATGGTATCTGGAGGCAACAGTCCTTGCACGCATGCACGATCTGCGATGCAACGCCGGGGCGAAACTCCGCTGCCGCGCCAAGTTGCGGCATGGCGGGAAGAACTCCGGCGGGATATCATGGTGGAATGGCGTCAGCGACTATCGCAACCCAGTGCTGGGCACGCCACAATTATGGCGGTAAGTCCCCTCTTTGAGGAATGGCTGGAGAGACCACATGGCGTCCTTACCTACCGCATGACGCAGATCCTCACCGGACATGGTAAGTTCGGGAGGTTCCTGCACCGAATTCGTGCGGAAGACACGCCCGGGTGTCGCCACTGTGTGGAGCGCCCGGAGGACACGGTGGAGCATACGGTGGAGGTGTGCCCCGTTTGGGCAGAGCAACGCCGTGTCCTCGTGGGGGCGATCGGCGGCAGTGATCTCTCGCGCCGGGCATTGGTACAGGCCATGGTCCGGAGTGAGGAGGAGTGGCAGGCGGTCGCCTCCTTCTGCGAAGCGGTGATGCTAGCAAAGGAGGCGGCCGATCGCGTGAGGCAACAGCAACGGTCCTCACGCCCCAACCGCCGCCGGGATTCCGATCCCGATTTCCGGCCACCGTAGGCGCAGGCTTGCGGACGGCGAGCAATGGGTGGCTCGCCGTCCGACCGTCCGGTAACTGTCCGGACCGAGCCTAAGCCGTCGACGGCGCGTATTGTTCCACGCGCGCCTCAGGGTGATGTCAGCAAATCGTTGGGGCCCGGCAGGGTCGAAGCCTACTGGGGCCACGGGTAGTGTGAAAGCGAAGCCCGGGGCCCCGGGATGAAGGCAAAGAGGGAACAGGAGTGGGTTTTTAGTCAGTAAAAGTCTGACACTATCTCTCGCTCCACCCAAGAGCGAGATTTGTCATTAGATGATTTTCCCACCTTAAAAAAAAAAAAAAAAAAAAAAACATGTGTTTGAATTTTTAGTCCTAGGACATGCCGGTTTCCTCACGATGTTTTCCTTTACCGTTTTGAGAGCAGTAGTGATGAAATAAATTACACAAATTAATACGCCTGGCTGGGTTTGAACCCATGCCCTACAACTCGTAAGTAGGGGATGACTAGTGCTGCTGAGCACAATAGCTTTAACTGCTGGACTAAGTGACTATGAAACGATTTTATTATACAACAAAAACACTGATTTAACACACAATTGCAAAAATAATTTTAATAGCTGTAATAATTACAAAAAAGAAATATAAATGAATTCTAAAATGAATTATTACGCTACTACATCATTTTTTGTAGCAATTATAAATACAAATTAAACTTTTCTTCTATACAATAAATAAAAAATAATAGCACCAATATTTGCAAATAATTATTTGATTCTAAAAATAATACTTAAATGAGTGCAATAGAGTTTCAACTCTGTAACGGGAGGGTAGAGTTTATTATTGTTTGGTATACAACAGGTTATAAATCGCAATTACAACAGGTACGGAGAACGAAGCAATTATTCGTAACCCGTGACGAGGAATTATTTAAATTAGGGATAGGGTGTGGTGCAAGTAGAAAGAATAAGAGTTTTAAGGAGATAAATGCGTAGTTACTATATATAACGCACAAGGGATACTCGTGTAAGATAAACTACTTACAAAATGATTACCCACTTAAGGTGTCTTTTCAACGATAATTCGGATTTCGTGTAAGTATTTTTTTTTAATTGATATAGGTAGTTTTCAATTCTGATTTAGTAATCCTTATTATCCACGTTTTGATTGATGTATAGTCTGTAAGTGTACTTGTATTTATACACAGTTCTAAATGATTAAAAGAATGGAAATGGAAGAATTCTTATTCAAAAACAAACTGCCCTTAAAGTATAAAATAATTTCTGGATTTAAATAAAATGTAATTTTTCAGTAAAGCTAGTTAATAAAAAAATAGTAAAATCAGCCAATGACTTCTTCCACTGAAGGGCGGAGCGAAAAGGTGTATTAGACTTTTACTGACTAAAACTACGCCTATGTCCTTCAGTTGCCTTTTGTGTTCTAGGATCACGGGTTTTCTTTTTCAAACATTCCCCATGACCCTGATGAGCGGTTTGCTGACATCTGTTTGATATCAACAGTCTGCTTATTTAAATCGCTAATCTCTTTTGACTTGTCCCATGCCACAGACAACATGATCAACCCGTCATTGTGTCGGATGCGTACCCCCGCACCCCCCGCACCGCGCACTCGTAGCGCTAGAGATTTTTGTTAAAACCGTATTGTCATTTTATTTTCATTATTTGCGGACGAGATGAGGTTGCGGTCAAATAAAACATTAATGAGTTTTTGAGATGTGATTTGTTTTGATGAAAAGCAATCGTTGTCTTTTTTTTTCTTGTAAATTTAAAAACAACAAAAAAAGGTAAGAACAAATGAATTGTAGTTACCAGAAAATAGTCCCAATATCTCAATATTAGCAACATTGACTTTTTTTTATAATGTGAATGTGAGAACACTGTAGACCCCGTAAATTCTTAGGTTACTTCCTATTACAACTCACTTTTTATTATGATTATTTTTATTGTACTTTTTAGTACAATATTGACTGGTCTACACTGTCCTTACATAATATCTACTTATACTGTAATACGGAAATATTGTAAGAACAAAATTTTTTTTTAAAAGAGTAACCACGGAGTTTCTTGCCGGTTCTTCTCAATAGGAAACGACCAATTTGAAACCGTGCACTAGTTTTTGACGTTTTATAAGTGCCCATGTAGGCCTATGTGAAATAAAAAACTAAACGATACGGCCGTTTATCGCAAAAAAACGTGTATTTCGGCACTCTCAAGGAAATCAAAATACATACGGTACTTCCCGTTGACTTAGAATCCTGAAGTTTGGCATGAATCACGGGCTCGTAGCACAAGTATAGGAATAAATCTGAAAACTGTAAATTTCACAAAAAAACTTTTTTTGCGATTCGGATAATCTTTGTAACTCAATTTGGGAATTGAACTTTTTTCATAGTTAAGTTTGTACGGAACCTTCAGTGTGCGAGTCCAACTCGCACTAGCCCGGTTTTTTGAATATGGAATGAAAATTCTTAACTCTAAATTCCAAATTAAATTATTGGTATAATAGTGTGAGAAACGCTTCCAACTTCGAAATCAAAAGTCTGCAACATCACAATCATAACCGACGTCTCAAGCAAAACTAACACAGTATTAATATCATCTAATACGTCTTGTGTGACCTCGCGAACTGGCGGTGGACAGCAATGTTCTCAGTGGTACCTCTGGGAAATTTATCCACCACTCCCGACGCAGCCAATCTACTCAGATATCATATTATATTTTTTTCTTGCTTTGCTCTAGAAATGTTTAAGATTTTCGGTGAAATTTTTTGATGTTAGAAATGTCCATTGCTTTGGTTACGTCACTGATCGAAATGAGGATCTTTTTTTTGAATGGTGGTAAATTATCGGTTTTTTATTATTCCTTTTTTAATAATGGATAGGCTCGCGTTTGACTACTATCTCATGGTGGTAAGCGATGATGTGGCCGACGATAGAGCCCGCTTGCCTAGAAGTCTTCCCGTCCAACTATAATTTAGTTGTCTTCAAGGCTAGAGTGAATAGGCTCTTAATAAACTAGTGCGCCTCACCATCAATGATTGCATCACTGCTTACCATCAGGTGGGATCGCAGTCAAGCACTGGTTTATATCAATTTAAAAAAAAATAGTAACCTATTCACTCTTGACTTAAAGGCCCCTAGGTTATAGCTATCAGGAAACACAGACTCCGGCTGGAAATTCTACTCCCTAGCTGCACGCATAATGAACATATGGGTGTCAAGCTTTTACAGACTAAAAACAACTCCCAGGTTGCCTTTTGCGATCCAGGACTGCTCTGACTTTTTTGAACGATTCCGCAGAATTGGCAGAAACTTAAAGTATAAAGGCTTGATGACTTTACGAGTATGTAATTACAACTCGAAACTCTATAGACATAAGTTTGACTACCGCTTTAATGTAGAATTGTTAAACGGATTCCTCCACTAATACAATACAACCAGCTTAAGATCCGTGATGCTAAAAATATATCTGTTTCCAAAAAGCTAGTCAAAGAACATTACCTCTCTACCATCTAGTAAGTTATCTATTATAGTTATATGTATTTTTATAACACGATTGAAAAGAGTGTCCATGGAGTTTCTTGCACATTCTTCTCCATAGAGATCTACGCTTTGAAATGTGCAATTAGCATCATTTTTTTTCTGACTGACTGACTTCTTGACATTTCAAAAGTGCCTGTAAATGGTTTATTTGAAATAAATGCTTTGAATTTGAATTTGAATAATTTAATTTATGTTTGTATCTATTTATGTGTACATTTATTTACTGTTATTGATATGTATGTATGTATTATATGATTTAATTTTGATAATATAGTTTATTTATTTCTTCTCTATATTATTTATACACACTGCGCCTACATCTCACATCCAAATCTCCTGTCGCAGGTCTGCTGAAAGAAATTTTGTTAGAAATAAGCAGGACCTTTGTACTCTTTTATCTGGATTTGTTTTTTTTTTTTCAATTTTAAGTGTTTGTGTGTAAAAACAAAAAAAATTAAACAGTTCTCAAGTCGTAGCAATTTCAGTTAAGAAAGGTAAAACCCTCCACTGCATATTCTGCACGCACACCGAAAGATTACGGAACGTAAAACTAATCCGTTTTCATCCCGACGATCGACGGGTTAATTCCCGCGCGAGCTAAATCTTGCAACGGGCATAATCCCGCGTCTGACTTAATTCCGCATTATTATTCCGGGCACAGTGTCCGGGCATAAAGAACACGGGAAGATGCAAGTGTTTAATTCAAGTTTTTGTTGTTTTAGCTTACTTTGGAGTTGAAATTTTAATCTGCATGTAGTAAAGACAACATTCTGCAATATGACACTAATATTATAAATGTGAAAGTTTGTGAATGTGTGCTAAGAGTATCCGGCTCGAAGGACCAAAAAAAATGTACGAAGAAATATGAAAGTGTAGAAAAATCACTGATTTATTTTACTTAGTAACTATTATACTAAATGGTCGCGCGTGTGCAAACGCTGCAGTTGCATAACCTACTTAATTATACGAATGTGCGGGTTCACCGTACAGGTATGAATGAAATTTGGCACACGGGTGATGTGGAATAGCACTTAAAACTTTTTTATCCCGAGAGTATATTCCCTTGGGATATTTTTTGACTATTCGCCTAAGCCGCTGCTAACAGTTTAATATTTTAAAGAGGTAATAATATTAGTTTGTAAATAAGTTAATCTCTGAAAGTAAATACTCATCAATATATCATCATAACATCTTATCTCTCAATTTCTTTTAAAAACAACAACTTAACAACAACAACAACTCAACTCAACCACAACAACAACAACTTCAACTCAACAACGTCAACTTCAACTTTTTTTTCTTTTTTGTTTTTTTTTTTGAAAAAACAAAAATGTATTTACTCATCCCTACTAATGTTGAATGGTTTGTTTATCCCAATATTCAGCTATGGTAACACCATTTGCACACAGATTTATAATAGCTCCTTATGTGTGCAGGTAACTGGGAGGGCAAGATGGAAGGTAGGCCATGGTTTATGTAAGGACGCCGCATGAACACCGTAGTGGTTGTCTTTGCCGTGACCGACCTAAATACGAACTATGATTAAAGTCTTCCAGGTCGATCACGCTAAACCGTTCCTAAGCTTTAACTTCCTACCAACAGTCAACCCGACGTACGCCGTGTACCTATACACCCTACATTTTTGACACCTCTACGATCCGGACTAAGCGTTTCGCCGTTTATACCACATACATCGAAGGACTAGAACAGTTGTCTGTTGCGGTCTTCCCGTCCGATTATTATAATTTAGGTGTCTTCAAGGTTAGAGTATATAGGCTCTTAGTAAATTGGTACACTAGACTATGAACGGTTGCATCGCTGCTTACCATCAGATGGGATTGCAGTCAAACACTAGTTTATGTCGTTTAAAAAAAAGGTTGAAACGCTGTTTGATGGTACTTCTTTCACCAGAGCCTTTCCATGATGGAGTTGCCACAGATAATCACAGAATTTTTCTAAATGACCTTTTAATTCCAGTTGCATCTGACCATTATAAAAGTCACCATCACTATATGCATATTAGTGGGCGAGGCTATTGGTTGTCATGGCGACAAGCCCCGCCTTCTATGGGGAAGGGGTAGACAGATGCGCGTGAGTCGGCAAAACGGACGCCTTTGTTGGAAGCTTCCTTGATGTGTCGTGAGATAAATATGATAACTTTATAATAGGAGGAATGACGAAAGTATAAAAGTTTATTTTTATATAATCGTTTTTACTGTATCATAAAAATAAAATGATGTAAAATTTAATCAAATTATACCCAGATTATAATTTATTTCAATTGCCTCATACCATATATAATTAAAATAGATTCTACAAAAGTATTTTATTTTCTTTCGAAATTAAAAGATGTTTGTTACCTGGTTTTGTGTTTAAAGTACACTTTTATAACCCACCACTGCTTTGCACAAATTGTATACGTATAAGTCTTCCTCGTTTATTGTTATTTTTAGTAGTGAAACCCGCATCGTAATCCGTTGCGTGGTTTAAGAGGAGTTAGCAAATAAATAGACAGACGAAGAAATCAAACGATGGGACGAATTATGACATAAAATTTGTAAATGGCCTGCAATATTGCCATTAACATCTCTACCAAATCAACCTACAGCTCTCTCAAAGAACATCCCGAAGCCCACGAATTTGTATTGGCAAATATAACACGACAGTGAGTCTACATTCAAACAGTCAACCGAGCTAGAATGTCCCAGCCCAAGGTCCGTTGAGAAATCTGTAGTGTGTGTCCAGTTTGAGTTTGCAAACCGATTCGATTTGGTTTAATTTTATAGATACTGTTGCGATTGGAAGATCGGAGGAGATGCAAGGCTGGATATTTGATTGTCAAAGACTGAACTATGGTGTTAAAATTAGATAAATGCACCTAGGTAGGGCTTTTTTTGCGGTGGGAAATTCATCCAATGACAGCCCCCGCTCTTGGGCGGTGCTTGAGATAGTGTCAGACTTTTACTGACTAAAACCCACTCCTGTTCCTTCGTTGCCTTTCATACCAGGGCCGAGTCTTCCTTTCAGAATCAGACCCTTGGCCCCAGTAGATCGCAGCCGCCGATCGCCTCCACGAGGACACGGCGGTGCTCTGCTCAGGCGGGGCACACCTCTACCGTATGCTCCACCGTGTCCTCCGGGTGGTCCACACAATGATGGCAACCGGGCGTTTCTTCCGCACGAATCCGGTACAGGAACCTCCCGAACTTATAATGTCCGGTGAGGACCTGCGTCATGCGGCAGTAAGGACACCGATCTAAGTAGGGTATTAGGTAGGGCAATGCCGTTGACAGCATTTCATCCAGCTGTGGATGTCTTTCCAGTAAATACTTAATGAATTTCTTAGCAGAAGTGTGTTTCTTTTTTAAAATTTTGATTTATTATTGGTAGGCTCGTATTTAACAAGGCTGCAGGCGTCGATATATGTACTACGCACTAGATTACGCGTGCCGAACACTCACTTCAATCGACTCAGGTGTAGTGTAATCCATACAACTTGAACATTTTAACACTATGTTGAACGAAACGCGTAAGTAATACGAAATTCATGGCGCTTAAGACATTTTGGTCACGAAAAAAGTATCCTCTAAAAGGTATCTTAGCGCCATAATGCCAATGTAGCACCGCAGCGAACTTTTGTTTTAACTTTCCAGTATTTTGACCAATATTTTCCATGAACGTGCTTGTCTATCTTTAGAATATGTGTCGATGGCTGCAGGAATGTTTGATAAAGTTTGCGATAGCCCTGGAACACGAAGAGAAATCGCAGGAACGCGAGTAGGTTTTTAGTTAGTAAAGGTTTGACACTCCCTCTCGTACCGGGAGAAGTAATATAGTTTCTCATCTCTACAAAAAATGCTACTACTATAATTAAAATTTAAGCCCTATAGAATGTCATAGGATTATTGCATTTAACTCTTGTCTAGAGATAGAGTCTGGACAAAGTGACATCCCGATCGCGAAGCTGGCCAATGGTTCTTGTTACACGTGAGATTTTGCTAGGGCTTAACAAATCCATTTTTTCAACTTTTCGATAATACTGTAGGTATAGTTGTCAAAAAATAAAAGGCCCGTTTTGACATTTGTATTTTGACTACCAAGAGACTGGTGCGGTGTACTGTAGCTACTACTACACCGGACCCCTAATTATTATTTTATTGTATCTTTCAATTTCGTTCCAAGTTACAATCATCTTATGAAATCCCCCGCTCTTGGGCGGAGCGAGAGATAGCGTCTCTTTTTGACATTGATAGTGATTTTACTGACTAAAAACCCACTCCTGTTCGATCTTTGCCTTTCGTACCAGGGCCGAGTCTTCCTTTCAGAATCAGAACCTAGGCGTCAGTAGGCTTTGACCCAAAAAAAAAACATAAAAATTACGGTTGGAACCCAAATTATATTCATGAGTCTCTAGGTAGTCAAAATACAAATGTCAAAACGAGCCTTTTATTTTTTAACGAGTTTATCACAATGCAGATGGCGCTGTGGTTAAAAGACTGGCTACTGCGCTGTGTGCCGCAGGTTTGGTTTCCGTGCGAAACAAATTTATGTATGGCCTTTTTTTTTTTTTAAATCTTGATAGGTTTGCGCTTGACCACTATCTCTCCTGATGGAAAGCGACGATGCGGTCGACGATGGAGCGCACTTTCCTTGAAGCAACTTATTCACTCTTGACTTAAAGACTCCCGGGTTGTAGCCATCAGGAAATACAGATTCCGGCAAGAAATTCCACTCCTTAGCTGTACGCTCAATGAATGTGTTCCCAAAACGCTTTGTGCGTATAGGTGAGATGTCCTCTATGTACCGGTGGGGCATTGCCGTATGCCTGGAGGTCCAGTGATGGAACGGGCTAGGCGGAATATATGGTAAGTAGTAGTTCTGAGTCTGGGTGTCTTGTGTACGTGAGCTTAAATGTTTATGAAAGCATCTACGATATGAAAGTCATTCATAGTGTGGAGCAAAGTATAAAAAATTTCAAATATCTGTACTGACACTTTCTAGACCCTCAAGTTCACGTACGTTGCTCGTTGTATGACAACATATCTGATAGGTATGCGAATACAATAATTATCGTAGCTATGCAAGTCCGTCTGTCCGTCCGTCCGCAGGGACTTGTCCGGATGACGTGCGGTTGCTGTCCGGCTAGTTTGGAGAGTAGCGATATTGGAGAGAGGCTTCTAAATTAAGAGCGGGATTTGGATATTTGCTACTTCAAAATAAACAGGGATAATACTAGCTTCTGCCAATGGCTTCGCCCGAGTGAAAGGTGAAAATAATCCCAAGGAAACATACCTACTCCCAGGATTAAAAGAATTCTACGTGATATTTCAGGCTATGGTTCACCCGTGTGCCAAACTTACCAAAATTTGCGGTTTTCAATATCATGTCTCGGTTCCTAATAGTCTGGTTCAAAATAAAATGGTGCCATGACACTGGAATAACTTGTGACCCATGAATGTTCTTCAAGTTAAAAGGTAAAATCTACAAGTCCGTTTTAATACTTCATCAAACAGGAGTGGGTTTTTAGTCAGTAAAAGTCACTATCAATGTCAAAAAGAGACACTATCTCTCGCTCCGCCCAAGAGCGTGGGATTTCATAAGATGATTTTCCCACCGAAACGAAAAAAACCTTAACTTTTTTCTTCCTTTTATGATATAATACATCAGTATCCATTGCCGTGTTTCGTTTTCATCTTTTGTTTTACAATTAATTACAACTTACTACTCCGTAAAAGTACATTAACTGGATGGATACGAGTTTGTTCGTTCAGAGAAAACCGCATGAATGTGGTCACAATAATGGTAAGCACAGTTGTCACCATTTCCTACTAAAAGCATATTTTAAATGACCAGTCAGAAGCGTTGGGATGGAGTTCATGACGTAGAATAATGTCTCTGTATTATATTTGAAAATGTACCAAAACGCTTTATTGTCTCTTATTTAGATTGTTTTTTACGGTTTCGTAACTCAAAAGGAAAAAACAGAACCCTCATAGGATCACATGGTTGTCCGTCCGTCTGTCTGTCAGACCCTTTATCTCAGGAATGCGTGGAGGCATCGAGTTAAAATTTAAAACTATATACTCAAGTCTGCGGTCCTTTAAAGCGATGGAAAATTCAAACTTCTGAGTAAACGAAAACCAAAAATACGGCCGTTTATGTCGCAAAAACCGTGTACTTCGACACTCTCAAGGGAATCAAAATTCATAGGGTACTTTCCGTTGACCTAGAAAGACCAAAAAAAAAACTTTTTTGCGATTCGGAAAAATCTTCGTTATCAATTCGGGAATTGAACTGTTTTCAGACATTTTGTATGGAACCCTCAGTGTGCGAGTGCGACTCACACTTGCCGGTTTTTTTTATTATTTGTGATAGGCTCGCATTTGACCACAACCTCACCAGATCATAAGCGATGATGTGGCCGACGATGGAGCACGCTTGCCTATAAGCAACCTATTCACTCTTGACTTAAAGACCCGTAGGTTGTAGCTATCAGGAAACACAGACTCCGGCAAGGAATTTCACTCCTTAGCTGTTCGCACAATGAATGTTCCCAGTACGTATGGGTGGGATGTTCACCATGTACCGATGACGCAACGCCGTACATCTAGTGGTCCGGTAACGGAAAGGACTTGGTGGAATTAAGTTCTGCAATTCCAACGCACACTGCCCGAAATGTAATTGATAGAAAACCGACAGGCCAGCAACTCGGCGTCGATGCTCAAGACTTTGAAGTTTTGACTCGCAAGTGCATCATTACCGATGATCTTCTTCGCTCGCTTCTCAATCGACTCCAGGGCATCAAGCTGATGAAGACTGTTATTTTATTTGTTTTTTAAATGATAATAATATAAACTAGTGCTTAACTGCAATCCCACCTGATGGTAAGCAGTGATACAACCGTTGATGGTGAAGCGCACTAGTTTATTAAGAGCCAATTCCCTCTAGCCTTGACGACACCTAAATTATTATCAAAAAGGAAGACCGCAGCAGGCAAATTGTTCCAGTTTTTCGATGTACTTGTACGTGATGTATTTTTACGGGCTGAAACCCACCGGTGTTCTTCCAATTGTCTTTTGAGCTCCAGAGCCACGCTAATTCTTCTGAACTATCTCGCAGCCCTAGCAGACATCGGCCTTAGTGGGCTCCGTCAATTTTGCTGAAAGCTCTTTAAGGCATAATGAAAAATAACGCGCCGTCGATCAGGACTTGGGCTTTACCATACGGCGAGAACACATTGCACACCGTCCGCAAGCTAGCGTCTACGGTGGCCGGGAACCGCACGGCTACGCCCGGCACCCGGTTCGTCTCTGGTGCTGGAGGCTGGGGTGTGAGGACATCTTCTCCTTCATGCTTTCTGCCTGCGTGACTGCTACCCATTTCCCCTCGCTAGCCATGGTACTGCATGGCTTGAATGCAGGGCTGGACGCAACAGAGATCGCTGCCGCCGATAAGTGGTTGACCTGTGCCGATGCAAGTTGTAATTCAAGTATCAGTGCTCAATTTTATTTTTTTATTTGTTTAGGTTTTTAGTTTTATAATATATATAATTATGAATTTGAGTATTGTCTGTTTATTTTTCTATTTCATCGAATAAATGTTTTTTTTTTATTGATTCTAACAGATGTACTTTTTTAGATATCATAGATACTTAATCTTGTAAAACTCATCATTATCTTCCTGCTTGTGTCCCGTTCTATTTTAAGTCGGCTCAACACGTTGTTTTCTTCCATTATGTTCTGTCACCCGTCACGCTATCACTAACTTCCTTTTCCTTTCATACCACTTCTCACACAATCCATCCACCTTTTCTTTAGCCTCTCTCTCACTATCCATCCATCCACATGTATACTAATAACTCTTTACAGGGCCATACCAAGACAATCGTTTAAAACTACGTGGACATTATTAGAAATCCAGACTTAAATTTGCTTCTTGTTTGCATTTTAGTCTATGCTAAATAAAAACATTTTATATTTAACACACGATCGTCTTATGGCCTTCAAGGCGAAGAAATACGATGTCCTCATAAAATGAATAAGTCCCCATAACACGAGCGAACAAAATAAACTTTAAACGACATCGCATAACACCATATATTATTATATTCCTATTACTATAACTCGACAGCTTAAATTAAATACCTCGCCTCTGGCACAATAAAAACGATAAAAATCACTTTATCTCCGATCTCATAATCGGTATGAAGTGACGATTGGCGTAACAATACAAAATAATACAGTACATTGTAATTGGACGCTGAACATTGGGATTTAAAATGGCGGCATAATATTTGTAACATGAAACTCTAGCGGTGTTGTACTATAAGTTGACAGATTTGGTTTGGTCCCATCGTGTCATGACTTTTTTTTGTGAGTGATGCCGGAAATATTATCGAGTTATTTCCTCAAAATATTATTGCAATTCAGAAATTTTCCAAATGACATAACGTAAAATAATGTGAACTTATGTGTAATTAATTGATATTTACTGTTAATGACTGCTGTTTAAACCAAAACAATGTCGCAATCTAGAAAAAAACTGTAAAATAAATAATTATTATTTAATTTAATTATTCGTATTTTCTTTTAACTACATTTTTTTTGTGGTGGAAGTCCTCCTTATCTGAGTTGACCCAGATAGAGACAGACTTTTGCCGACTAAAACCATTCTGGGTACCTTCAGTTGCCCTTTGTGTTTCAAGACCACAGTATTTCTTTCGGACAATCCCGCAGTTCATTTTTTTATCCAAAAACGTTTGTCTTTAAAATTTTGAAGCACCACTTACATTATTACATTAACCCAAAACACAAAATTGACTTTACACTCGGAGCGCCTAAAACTATCTAAACGAGTTATACCGGACGAGCGCGACAAAGGGTGTGGTATTTCGTTTGTAACCTTATAACACCGAGTTGCAAACAAATTATAGACTTATATAGCAATTTTATAGACCAGCAATTGAGCTCATACAATTCAGTAATCATATTTAAGTATGAAAAGGTAATTCGAACTTTTTAAACACCTATTTTATGAAGGTGGAGTAATGGAGGGTTCTAAAAGAGTTTTTAATGTGTCAACGGGATTTGTTAGTATGACATAAACGTTTATAAATTAATGGGGCTGTATTGTGAGGAACGTTAAACTTAATGATTTTTCTGTGCTGAAGCGTTTTAAGTGTTTTTACTTTATTCAGTGTGTTGTTTTAACATAGGGAAGCAGTACGATCGGGTAATCGTTTAATTCAAATAGTGCTTGACTGGATAAAACTTTTTGTTTTTGGGTAGGAAATCTCCAAATAACATCTCCCATCTCTCTCTCTCCTCTGTGGGTGGAGCAAGACACACTCCCTAAGGTAGAAGACATCCACTGTTAGACATAGGCCTCCCCGAAGTGACACTACTAACCGGTGCGTCTTGCATCCATCGGGTTTTCGTGACCCTCACCAGGTTATTCAGGTCAGCCATGACTTAGTGTCAGACTTTTACTGTCTAATTCCCAACAGTATGTCTTTAGTTGCTCTTTGATTTCTAGGTCAGCGGTGACTCTTTCGAACAAACCCGCAGCCTGGTACCTATGGGCCAAGTGGGGTCCGTCAATTGGGTATGAGTGAAGAAATACATTGCGCACACGTGGGCCACGTACGCCAATCTGGGCGTATCGGTCTCCATACTTTTTATATGGAAACTAGACTTGTAGAGCTACAATAGATCCACGCCACGCGACTCCACGCGACGTCGTTCTACTTCAACGTACAAATCAGGCGTGGGCCACGTGTGTGTCGGTCTAGTTTAGTTCTCGCTATATTCTAATCTTAGCTTTCTTTAGTTTTCTACGCATTTAACCAAACACAGAAACAGACGCGTGATTGACAATTAATCATATGAATTTTAGGTATCGAGTTGAAATTAAAACCATATACTCAGGACAGCGGTTAACATTAAACTTTTGCGTTAACGAAAAAAAGATACGGCCGTTTATGTCGCAAAAAACCGTATATTTCGACATTCTCAAGGGAATCAAAATTAATAGGGTAGAATCCTGAAATTTGGTATAAAGCGAGTTCTTATAGCACAGGTATAACTAAGAATAAATCTTAAAACAGTTAATTTGTTGTTACGTCACAAAAAATCCTTTTTTTGCGATTCGAAAAAATCTTCCGAGGCTCCAATCGGGAATTGAACTATTTACATAGGTAAGTTTTTGTCTCTTTCCTACCTCCTATAATTCCGATGCCAATTTTCCCAATCTTGTTCTGTATTCCATGCTGGTAGGTATCTATCTGTCTGCATCTTCATAGAAACTGGGTCATCGCAGTATTAGATTTATCAGTGTGTGTTCACCCGCCCTATACAATACCTATGTTCCACGGGACTTTTTTTTTTTTTTAGAGTAGCCCACGGCTTTTAAAATAAATAGAGCATATTTGATTTTAGAAGGAGGAAATTTAGGGCGAAATTCACCAATAAAACTAATCGCGATTATTTCAAACAAAACTCAGTTTGAACGTTTAAACGAGATTATAGCATCATTTTGCGTTTCACCACTATGAATTGACCCGATAGTTAGATGAACAATATATAGTCTTTGATTACTCTTCGCCCTTAACAATATCTTGTATATAATTACATTATACAATCACACTAATCGAAGTGAAAGAACACTATCTTACTATGTCGTCGTAGTTGCTTAGAAGTATGTATTTTTTATTCAGAATGTATTATTGCGATATTTATTCTACTATGTGTAAGTCAAAAGGCAGAGGCTCATCTGAAGGCTCAAATTCACCCAAAGGGCAATGGAAAGGGCTATGCTCGGAGTTTCCTTGCGTGATCGAATCAGAAATGAAGATATCCGCAGGAGAACCAAGGTTGCCGACATAGCACGAAGAATCGCCAAACTTAAGTGGGCACATTGCTCGCAGAACGGATGGCCGCTGGGGCCGAAAGGTTCTGGAGTGGCGTCCGCGTACCGGAAGACGCAGTTTTGGAAGGCCCCCTACAAAGTGGACCGATGACCTGGTGAAGGTTGCGGGAATCCGATGGTTGCGAGACGCACAAGACTGTTCGTTGTGGCGACATTTGGGGGAGGCCTATGTCCAGCAGTGGACGTCTATCGGCTGAAAATGATGATGATGATGATTATGTGTAAGTATGTATATATTTATGATAATATATTTTTATATTGTATATTTAATGCAATGTGCCCTGCCCATTGCCACTTAAGTTTGGCGATTCTTCCTGACTTACATAACTTACATAATACAAAAGGGCACACCACAGTCGTGGCGGTAAATCCTCTCTTTCAAGAGTGGCTACAGAAGCCCCGCGGGGTCGAAGGTTCTTACCAGACATGGGTGTTTCGGGAGGTGCTTATCTCAAATTCGGCGGGAAGAAACGACCGGATGTCACCATATTGCGGATCGCCTGAGAATATGGTGGAGCATATGGTGTGGTAGTGTACCCCACCTGGGTGGAGCAACGCCATGTCTTCGTGGAAGCGATAACTCTCGTCCGGCTTTGGTTCAACCCATAGTAAAGAGTTGTTTAAAAGAGTAACCGTGAAATACAATGGGCAAGTAAAGGAACTCAGGTGGGTTATTGTCAGTAAAAGTCTGACACTCCCTCTAGCTCCACCTAGACCGGGAAAAGTCATTTGATGATTTATTACCTCAAAAATATAATGGTGTATTCTATAGTTTAATATCTATTATTTTGTCATTTTTTCTCATCTATACCACGCAGTAAAAGGTTCACTCTATTTTCTATAAATTCCCACTATAACATAATTCTGATAGCTAGCTTGGGAGCACACAATATTACAGTGTAGGCTAAGTGTTACATTGCGTTACATTATTGCGTTGAGGAGGCGCCCGCGGCAATCTGGTATCCGGTACACTTCCTTGTATATAGCGTCAGCAGAAAAATTCCATTAAATTGTACAAGAAAATTTTATTGCTGACTTAGCTAATATTATACATATTCGTATACAATAAAAGTCGCCAAGAAGTCATTGAATTCCCTTAAATAGCCTTTATTAATTACAACAGATTTTCATTCAGTAATTTGGTTAAAAACATAACAATAACTTATCAATAAAAAATATTTGGCTAATTAAAATAATTAAATTGATTCATTAAAATAATTGTATTATATTGATTATTATGTCGTGTAGTATCATTAATGGATTTAATTTAATTGTTTTGTATTTATTAATCTATTACATTGTAAATATTATATAAATTGAATTTAATGATATAAAAAGAAAAAGAAAGAAAGTAAAAGAGTTTATTTACGTATTAAGTGAATGTTATTTGTTTTTGTAATTAATATTTTTGTTTGCACTATCGCAATTGGTTTCTGTAATAATAGCAGTAAAAACCCTTATTTTTATTTTTTTATTTAATCATATTTTTGTATACAAAAGTAAAAAAAAAAACGAAATCCCAAAATTGTTCACGAAAATTGTTTTAATTAGTAATTTCATAATAGAATCAATCAATCACAACAAGTGCTACTAGATAATACGACTCGCAGTGTTTTTCCATTTTGATCGTCATTTATTCATTCATAATCAATAGCCTGTACAATATTTCCATAAATTGAGTGACATTTTGGGATATGAACAAACGCTAACAACTTTGCTGTTTATGAATATTATTTATTGAGACTTTACTTAAATAATAACAAGACCTTTTCTAATAAGCCCTTTAAGTACTTGTACTAATTAAAAATTAGTGGTGTATACATTGTCTGTCGTAAAAAAAGACTTCCGTAATGTAATATTGGTTGGTGTCATTCTATTTAAAATATTATTATAGTTGTACGGAAAATTTATAAATGTAAGGGTCTATTCAGATTCAGGACATTCGGGAATTTTTAGATTCAGAATCTATGTTCACACCAGAGGTTTACTTCAACTAAAAATGATAATTTTATTAATAGTGGTTTAAAAAAATCTTGCAAATTTCTTTCCATCGAAAATTAATAACTAGATCGGTACACTAGTATCTAACACTGAATGCCTATGTTGGCCAATGTCTAATAAAATATTTTGAATTTGAATACGTAAAGACTCTCTCTCTTCTTTCAGTGTAAATAAAGCTTCTGAGTTTTGTATGTCTGTTGGTAAGCTTTTTTTTGGTGACGCTACAAGTAACTAACCACTGAAGGACTTAATCTTGAGCAGCTCATCGTGGCTAGTCAGAACGTGTTACTGCAGACCCTACAGGGATTTGTGGTTTCGTGAAACAATTTTTCACAAAATAATCTATAAACAGACACTGCTTTTAAATTGACAGTTTTTTTTTTAGGTGAGAAATAATCTAATGACATTTCCAGCCCCTTAAGGCTGGGCGGGAGGGCGTGTTAGTTTTTTCATTAGTTTACCGATAGACTAAAAGCCACTCCTATTTCTTCTTTGCCTTCTTTCCAGGGCCCCGGGGTTCTCTTTCGCATCACCCATGGCCACAGTAGGCTTCGTCCCTGCTGGCCCCCTACGGGTGCTGACATCTCCTTGAGGCGCGCATGGAACACTACGCGCCGTCGACGACTTGAGCGCGGTCCAGACGGATACCGCTCGGCTTCTACAATTGCTCGCCATCCGCAAGCCTGCGCCTACGGTGACCGGAAATCGGGTTCAGGATCTCGGCGGTTGGGGTGTGAGGGCCGTTGCCTCGTGCATGCGGCCGCCTCCTTTGCTAGCATTACTGATTCGCAAAAGGAGGCGGGCGCCTGCCACTCCTCGTTCCGGACCATGGCCTGTACCAAGGCCTGGCGTGAGAGATCGCTGCCGCCCCACGAGGACACAGCGGTGCTCTGCCCAGGCGAGGCACACCTCTACCGTATGATTCACTGTACCTTCCGGGCGGTCCACACAATGGTGACACCCGGGGGAAATTGATAGTTAAAATTCAGAAAGAAATTAAAAGACATTAAGCAAAAGCTGGAACCACGGCAAATAAGCTATCACATAATGAAAGAGCACAATAAAATTATATAATAAACTAGTAAATAATATTTATTATATCTCGCCTATACTGTCCCACAGCTGGGCAAAGTCATCCCTCTATTCCTTCCGTTGTTCCCGGCTTTGAGACACTTCTTAAGGAAGACAACAATATCCTCCTCTGGGCCTCTTAACCATGAAATTCTGATGGGATTTATAGTGATCGCTAAACGTGCTCTGGAGTGACGCCACTTGCACGTAGAGTTGCCCAGAAGCAAACAAGGGCACGGACGTCACGTCCGTGGTTTAAATGTAAGTCAGGAGTGTGGTTTTAGTCAGTAGGAGTCTGACACTGCCCAGACTGGCTCATCTATGAGGTAGCCTGGGCGTCCACGAGGATTTCCCACTCCTGCCGAAAAAATCCTAAGGAAGACATCTAAGTCGTCCCGCCATCTCTTTCTCAGTCTTCCGCGACCCCGTCGTATGATTTCAGGGCAGCAAATTTATGTTTTATTGGCCCACCGCATCACCGCATGCGGCAGACATGTCCTGCCCAGACCCATTTAACCAGGGCAGCCTTCTGAGTCACATTAATGATCTGCGTTATATAGCATAGAATATTAAGGATAGTAAATCGCTTGCAGTGATTAAAACAAAATACTTTTATGATACATGTACTAAGAATTGCTGGATCGCTGTATGTTAAGTATATTAATTTATTATTTTTATTTAAGCTCATTATTAAGTGAACTATGTAATGTTCTCGCTTTACGTTACTAATAGGGATTTGGTTAATAAATTATAATATAATGACTGGCCTGTTGGTCTGGTGGTTAGTGCTGACTAATACGCCCGCCTTCCTAGCCAAGTTACGATCGTTTCGTTTGCGTCGAACGCCTCGAGTAGGCCATGCCTCCGATTCCTTTGTTCTGAACACGTGACTAAGCTTTGAGTTGACGTCAGAACAAAGGAATCGGAGCCGTGGCCTACTCGAGGCGTTTGACGCAAACGAAACGATCGTAACTTGGCTAGGGGGCTTGAGGATGTGGATTTGATTCCTACCCAAGACAATTGTTTGTATGATGAGCACGATCATGTATTATGGCAGTAACTATTTTGCTTTTTTTTTTTGCATTATAAATTGTACTTACATTTTCTTTAGAACACACTCGAGTACGTAATTATATCTATCGCAATAGTCTACAAATCGATAACTCATTCCATTAGACTGGTATCTATGAAATATCTCAGATGCACGTGTTTCTTACATTCAGTCCTTGGAGGCGTGGTCTTGTAAGGTTAATTTATTTTTCTAAATGGCCACGCGTGAAGCCAGGTGGGCGACACGAGAAAGGAGAACTGTGCGTTTTTTTGTGTTAAATATGTATTACAATTTATGTAGATAAATGTGTATACGTTATGTAAAAACTGCCAACGTTTTGTTATTTGTATAGAAAAATACATTTTATTGTTTTCGAACTGTTTTTTTTTTTTAGTGAATAATTTTATTACATTACAACTTACAGACCCCCAGAGCACGAGGAGCACGCGCGTATGGAGCACGCGCGTATGGAGCACGCGCGTATGGAGCACGCTTACCTAGAAGTAACCTTACTTCTAGGTAACATTGTCACTTACCATCAGTTCAGATACTGGTCAAGCGTGAGACCATAATTTAAAAAAGAACTCTTTATGTTAAATAGGTTTTCTCTTATTATTATATTTTCTCTAGCCATTACTGTCGCACTGTTTGGGCGAAGGCCTCACCCATCCTTCTCCTATAATTTATTTATTAGCATAGCATAGTCGGCCTTACAATGCTCCCACTGTTTGTGTGTGAGTGGGAATGGGCCGTAATCCACCATGTAGACCCAGTGCGGGTTGGTGAATGCCACATGAATTCGAATGTTTGGTTTTAGGACATGCCGGTTTCCTCACGATGTTTTCATTCACCGTTTTGAGAGCAGTAGTGATGAATTACATTACACAAAGTAATGTGCCTGGCTGGGTTTGAACCCGTAACCTACAACTCGTAAAGGGCCTATTACACTATTCGTTATTCAAATAGTCTTAATCTATTTATTTCTATGTATCTCATCGTTCTCTTTCATTCCTTTACACGACATTGGCGTAAGTTGCTCATTTTCTTGTGTGACGCTACATAGACTAAGACTGTCTGAATAAAGCGTAGTGTAATAAGCCCTTAACCTTTAGTGTAATTAGAGACACAATAGAAAGACAATGAGCGAGCGAACGCCGGCGTTCACTTGGGGTTTAATGAATTAAGTCGGGGCCGTTACCACTCGGCCACCACTGCTCATTTATTTATTACGTTCTATATAATATTAATCCAAAGAAAAAATCCAAAAGGACCAGCCATAAAATTATAGCAAATAAGCGTATCGCGTGCAAATCACGTATTAAAAAGGTATCTTTTCTTTTTAAACGATACAAGACATCGATTTATTCTGTCTGTATCAAGTGAGAATGAGTGTAGGTAGGTTTACTAATGTTTTATTGGTAAATAACATGCGATTTGTAGATAAAGATCATGATGGTTTATTCCCTTTTAAGGTTACCGTAAAGTTTACCTGTAGGTTACCCTATAGGGTTTTGAATTAAAAAGACTACAGGGAATAATCGCGACTTTTAAAGCACAATCGTATATAATTCACGGCAGTAAAAACAATCTGAAAAATATAATTATGTTATTCTTCATGATAAATACTAAATAAATATTGTGTTCAAAACACAGTTAATTTGATACGATAGAAAAAAAAACACGGAGATGCCTCTAAAAATAACTTTTGCCGGTTAAATGCCGGACTAATATACATACAGTCATTGTGATTGTTTGTTAGATTATTATAATCCAAGTGTTTTTTTTAATTTTATAATCAAAGTGGATTTTAGTAAATCGCTAAAATGCCACATATTTGCGATTTTTTTTCTTTTGAATGCAGTCCGAGAGTGACCGCGTTTTATTAGGTCGTGTAGTCCTCTTTTTTAGCGTTTTTAATTAATTATAATTAAGCATAATTATGTTTAAATAAATATAAACACTTAACTAATTAAAACTATATATACTCTAAAGGCAAAAACTACTAGCTAAAATATGGCGTCATAAAACTCTTCCGCATCGCTGTCGACTGGAAGTGTGCCCAAAAGGCTGGCGGTACTGTCACGTTGTATGGCAATGCTTAATCTCTGACCGAGGTAAAAGACAGCCCTTGGGTCACGCGAAGTGTCAACTAAGCGTTTGGATAATTCTTTAAAAAGCTATAATATATAACGAGTTAATAATTGTCATTTTAACTCTTTACCAGTATGTATTTGTAGATGTTTTCTAGACAGACAGTTATTTTTTTTTTGCAAAATCAGTGTTAGCTCCAAAAAGTTTAAGATGATATTGTTTTTTTTCGTTGGGAAATATTATGGTATATGCACTATTCAAAAGTAGTATTCTTAACCATCTTCATCGTTGTCCACACAAAATTGAGTGTAGTGATCACATACGACGTGATAAGATAATTATATGACATACAACATTTTTAAAAATAATAATAATAACTTTATTTCGGGTGGCACAGACCCATAGAAAACTTAACCACCATGCCATGACTGGCCACACCTTTACAAGACATGACCCAATAATTTTGAAAGGGACAGTCAAAACGCACAGCAATTGCGTTCAGAATGCCGTTGTCGCTACTCCGTATACGGGTTTAAAGGTTGATAGCCGTTCCTTATTCCCTAACGAGGTAGACATAGGTAAAGGTATTTTTTCCTAAATTCTTTTTTTCCTTAAATAAAATATACGAGCACTTGTAAAGTTAATCAACTTGTTAATCAAGTAGACAAGACAATAGGGGTCGGTAATAAATTCCGGGGAGCCAGCAGAGAGCCGAAAAACGCGCTACCTAATGGGGAGCCACTAAAACTGGTACAAATAACACTTAGGTTCTACATGCGCAAGCTATAAAAGATTCGGAGGAGGCAGATTCAGTTAACTCTTCCATATTGTTTTATTATAAAATCAAATAAAATTGTCGCCAAACTTAAAATGCAGTGGGTAGGGCACATTGTTCGTAGAACAGTCGGACAATGGTGCCGAAAGATTCTAGAGTAGCGACCGCATACTCGACGACGCAGCATTGGAAGGCCTCCCACATGGTGGAACAATGACCTGGTGATTGTCACAGGAATCCGATGGATATGAGACGCACAGGACCGTTCGTTGTGGTGATACTTCGGGGAGGTTTACGTAAAATAGTGGACATTTTTCGCCTGAAATGACGTTGATGATGATGATGAAAATGAAATATTACGCAAGACATATAACTAAACGCTCGTTACTATTTAAACTAGGTGCTTCGTCCGATTTTCCAGCATGTTAAACGCTTGCAGGTGTTGAACCGTAGACAGGTATTAAACCAAATCATGTTAAGCTGTTAGCCCTGTACATACTGGTATTCAGTAATAACGAGTTAGACTAGAACCCGACCCCATAATAATTGTAAAAATGTTATACAAATTTTGATTGCACCATAAAGTTAAGTTGGCAATTACTTGGCTTCAACAAAACAATTAAGGTTAGGTGCCATATCAACAAAACCCAACATCCTAGTTCATCGTAATCTTGACAGTGGTTAGAATTTACGTTGTCCGCGCCAGTACTAATCAAGCGTTAGCATTGAGGATCCGACACATAAAGTTCGACGCAATCTGTATCTGTTATATCATTAATGCGTCTAGATCTTTCGTTTCTTTTATTTGCTAGACTTTATGGTCTCTTTAGTAGCATTTTAGTCTTTACACATCTGTCTAAATGTATAAAATTTTCATGTATAAGTACATTATTTAATTGTTTGCTAGCCTGTTCTGTCTCACTCCTGGACAAATCCTTTACTCCAATTCTTCTATTTCGTGTAAGCACGAACTTTCTCCTTTCAGTTGTGGTGAAATCTATCCAGTTTGTCTCACCGTCTGCTTGGTCATACTTAAATTAAATCTCATTTTTTTTTGTTCTTTTTAGTACCATATTGGTGCTTATTAGGCCTTTACTGTGACATCTACCAATTTTCTCTGTGCTTGCATGGAAGTAAGCCCCCCCTAGCCAAGTTACAACCGTTTCGTTTCGATTTTCTTTTCGTCGATCGCCTCGAGTCGGCCACGCCTCCGATTCCTTTGTGCTGACCACGTGACTAAGCGTTGAGATGACGTCAGAACGAAGGAATCGGAAGCGTGGCCGACTAGAGGCGATCGACGAAAAGAGAATCGAAACGAAACGGTTGTAACTTGGCTAGGGGGGAAAGTATCATCAATTAAATCTCACAGAGAAGAAGCCGTTGTTCTTGCGGTGGGATCAATATGAGATGAATGAATATGCTGATTAGTTGAAGAACCAAAGTATTAATAATAATTTTGTTTGGATTTCTATTGTATATGCATATACAAACTTTTAGTTAAACAGAAGGACCAATGTTAATTTTCAGTTAGTGATACGTAAATAAATGTTTTGATATGCTAATATTGTCTAAAATTAGAAGCGTGAAGTAACACAATTCTATGCAATCCTCATCAAATCAATATGTTGTTCCCCAACACTCCAGCCGTTCATTACAATAATGACGTCAGCACATCGAATCATGACTATTGTCGCAGTACATTGCCACTTAATAAATCCCAAACAGAATAAAAGAAACAAATTAAATGTTTAATTCAAATACACCAACTGGCTGCATTCGTCACACCACGTCAAAATGGTCGTTTTATTGTAAACAATTGAATACAGTTGCTGAAATAACCAAACTTCCTTATTAGTAATAACATTGAGTCTTAAATGGAATAGCACATAATCAACTAAATACAATTCGATTTTCAATTTCTAAACACTTCAAGGGCTGGCCTACGCAATAATAGACGTCATAAGTTGCAACGATATTTTTAAAAAATAAGCTATAAATTCATAGAATCAACGTTGAATATGCCACGTCAAATATTTTTGCAGTAGGCTTTGCAAATTTCGATTTCAAAAAGATTTATGTCCAGAGAAAGTTTTAAACGATACTGCATCAAAATAAAATGGCAATTAGGCTCATTTTTGAGCGGTAAAAAATTAAATTGCAAAAATACAACAGATTTATAATATAAAACATATGCACAATACTTGAATAGTATAAAGAGCTTATAAAATACAAAGGGTGTATGAATACAAATAATTGTATGTCATTGTGGTTAGAGTAAAAAGTTCGCTTTTATAATTGGGTACCTACTTGGGTTTGTTTCATTAAAACGTTTATTTGTATTGTAAAAGCATATTACTGTTTAAGAGGTAATTGTATTGAAGAGTTACTTGAATTATAAAACTTGTCAGTCCTTTGTCGGCTTTAGAAAAAGCGTAGCTTCCAGTGGTTGTGGCGTATATTATATATTATGGGTTATTAAAACCTGGCTGTTTATCTTACTCATTATTTTTTGCTTGGTTATGTATTTTTATTTTTTTATTTAATTCTAAAAAATTGTGTATGATCTTATTATCTTCTCGCCCTTGTCTCATGTTACTTTTGGTTGGAGTAACACGTTTTCTTCTTCCACCTTCATGTCAAATTATTTTTTAACACTATGAAGTGTATTTCTACATAAAATATAAATTGATTATACAGCTTTATTAGTCTTTAAAACATTTTCTTAATTATATTTTTTCATTATTTCTTAAATAAACATTGTCAACACCAAACATTGCCAAAATCCAATATCCTCCTTCCATTATAATCTGTTTACTCTCAAAATAAATAATATTATCTCACTGTAAACAAGCTGACATAGTAATTAGGAGTGATCCTGGCCAGACAGAGGTCACGTGACCGGCACAAGGCACTCGTTAGGCTAGAGGAGGTAGCCGGAGGGAGGACACCTCGAAGATAAATGTTTGCTAATTGTAGGTATTATACATTGGTTATTAAATCATAGGGGATGGATTTTGGAAGAGAATTTTTCCACAATACGAGTAAATTCTGTTGATTTTTTTGTTGTGAGTCAGAAGATTATTACGGGTTTAATTAAGACAGAAACCTTATACACCAGCAGTCATAAGCCAAGTTTAGTCAAAGTAAACATTAATGCTGATTTTTTATTACTAAGCTAGCTACTAAGCATCAGATTAAATGAATTTTTAATCGACTTCAAGAAGAAGGAGGTTATATGTTCGGCTGTAAGTATTTTTTTTTTTGTATTTTCACTGATTTCTCGGTCAATTGAGGACCGATTTTGAAAATTGATCTTTTGAATGAAAGGTAAGTAAGTAAGTCTTCCCAGCTGTAAGTCCCAAAGAAATATTGTTATGATCTGATTATGAACTTTGAAGATATGGAACTCCTCACAGGATCCCAGCAGAACTGTCGTAACAAGTAAAATTGCATTGTTTATACGTGTAGTCGATGACTGACTGAAAGAAGGGATATATCGAACTGATCTGATGATAAAGCCGGAAGATAGGCACCGGAAATCTAAAATAAATCAATGTAATCTAATCGTGTTTGGGGTTATTAGAATTGACATGAGATGCACTCTGGCTAGAAGGTACCATCGAGCTAATCTGATGATGGAAGCTAGTCTCAAAAACACCGTGATTAAAGGGCTTGGCTTATTGGAATTGTCATGCAAGATTTTGATGATTAAATTCTATAGGTACCTTAACTTGCATATTATTTAAGTTTCGCTGAGGGGTACTTTTTAATTGTGCTACCACAACTACAAAGTGTAACATAGTTAAGCCTGTGTGTTTTAAGTTAAATTTATTAAGGTTGGTTAAAAAGTAAGACTGAGGCTACTACAGTGGCCAGTGATTTGCGATGCGACTAGAAAAGCGAAATGAGTTAAATATAGTATGAAAATCTGGCGATGATGTGGCTACATTACACGTCTAAGTTTCACAACGAATTAGAAGAACGATTCATGTGGCTACACTGTAGAAGTAGAAAGACAGCGATTTCGCTGTGAATTCGCTAATAGATCGCATTATTAATAATCGCAATAAATTCGCCGCGATTCGGTGACAAGACGGCTACACAGAAGCGGTACACAGGCGAAGTAGAGTACACGACTTAACATGACGCGCGTGGGGGAGCTTGTTTGGTTCAGCAAATGCCCAGTCGTTGTAAAACTTTGTGAAGACGTGCATTATTTCAATAGCTTACCAAACCAAACCTTGTGTTTTTGCTACAAAGTTCTTACCTTAAGTACGAACTATTTTTAATTTGCTCAAGTAGTGTAACCACATAATAATACTTACGAGCATTTGTTTTTTTACGTTTTAAAATGCAGTTGTAATGTAGCCACTAACATAACAGAGACTTAAATTGAAACGGGCACTTGTTATTTTATTTTAGATAGCCATCCACCAAAGATCAAATCATCTGTCGCCGTTGACTGTACGCGCAATGTATCCATAGACATATTAAGCAATATTGTTGAACTTGTCGCTTAAGTGAGAAATTATCTAATAAATTCGTTTAAATTTCGCTGAAAATTTGATGTAGCCAATGCTTTATTTACAGTACTGTTGTTCTAATCACTTAAAAACATCAAATATCGCTAATAATATATAGCGTACATGTACCCATAAACGTAAATTTCAATTATTTATTTTAATCGTTCATGTATCGCAGGTCAAATCGCGGTCTAATGTACGAGTAGCCTTAGCCTGATATCCTGGCTACATATATACCATTTCCCCACCAACTGTGTTCCCACGTTGTCGTCGTGGTGGGGCTTGCGTGTCTCTGTGATCTTGAGGGCTATGCCGGTAGAGCTACTCATGCCGGAAGGCCTCAAGTGAGGGACCAGACCAAGAGGAACACACACAAGGCGGAGTCCAGACGGACCGCCACGGAGGGTGCGCTGTCCAGAAGCATCGGCACTAACAGCTGTTGGTGCTTTTGGATAGTGGTTTTGGAAAGTGGGTTCGCCTCTGGTATGTGTCTGCATATCAGACATGACCATGATGGCGAACGTGTTTATTGGGGACCCCACCCCATTGACAAAAAGGCAAAGCTGTGGCCAGCACCAATATGAGCGCGAGTAATAAAAAGATAACTACCCCAGGAGGGTACCTGCATGCAGGAGAATCCCTACCCGAGCAGAGCTCGGGCTGCCCCTCGTATTCTGGGGGGGGCAACTACCGCCTCGGGTCTTCGGACCCTGTACCGTCCTCGTTGGACGCATTGAGCCAGGGTGGCTCACCTGCCGGCGACGTGGAGTCCCTGGGACCCGTTCCTAGCACGTCCGTAGCGCCGGCAAGTACAGAACAGGTCGGCAGGAGCTCCGGCCTTAAGGAGGTGAGTGGATATGCGGTGTCAGATTCCGATACCGCATCTTCGCTCACTTCGGAGAGAATGGGGGTTGAAAAAACCTCGTCCAGGAGGGATCAGTTCCTCCGAAAGCGCCCCATGTCAGGAGAAGGCGAGAGGTCGTCTTCCGACGAAGTTTCAGCCCGCAAAATATCTACCGCTAGGCGGGGGGCGGGCCGCAAGTCGGGGAAGGGGAGGGGGTTCACTGCCCAGGAGGCGGCCCGCCAATCTCTAGAACTCGCTAAGGAAGGGCGTCATCCTAGGGCGATCACCGGTAGGGCTAGCCCTTTGGAGCCAGACCCTTCTGGCAGCGAGTCAGACGGCATGAAGGAGGCAGTGGCCAACTTCACAGAGGTCGTGGCTGACGCTTTAACAAGCGTCGCACAGAAAAGGGAGAAGTCCTCCAAGGGGAGGGCCAAAACCCAAGCCACGATCTCAATCGCGAAGGCCCTTGAGACCGTCATAGAGACCCTCAAAAAGTCCCTCAACAAGAAGATTGAGGGGCTCGAGGCGGACCTGGCCGATCTTCGAGGGGCTGATCCCGAGGTGGCGCCAAAAGGGGGGCGTAAGCAAGGGCAATGCAAGTCCCAGCCCCAGCCCCAGCCGGAGAGTGAGATGCTGAACCTGCTGCGGCAAGAGCTGGCTGCCTTCCGGCAGCAACAGCAGCAGCAGCAGCAGCAGTTTCAGCAGCGGGTGCAGCAGCAGTTTTCCGTTCTGGAGGGCATCGTGCTGCGCCCACCGCTCGCGGCCTCCGGCCAACAGAAGGTAGCATCGTACGCCGCCGCCGCCGCCGCCGTAGTCACAGCAGCTGCGCCTAAGCCGGGTCCGTCGGGGCAAACCAAACGCGGGCCCACAATGGTGTCAGAGCCCACGAGGCCAGCCCCGGTGGCTAAGCAGCAGCAGCAGGAGAAGCCTGCCCCTCCTAGAAAAGGCAAGGCTGCTGAGGAGGCAAAATCTTCTGCCGCGGCAGCGCGCCGTCCACCCCCGCTACCCCAACCTTCAGAATCTCCGGCCGACGCCGAGTGGCAAGTCGTCGGAGAGAAGAAAAGGGCGGGCAAGGTGGCAAGGGCGGCCAAGAAGCGGAAAAGGCAGCGGCAGCGTCATAAGAGGGCCCTTGCGGCAAGGCTTCGCGCCCCGGCATCCGCAGCTGTAGTTATCACGCTACAGCCGGCTGCGGAAAAGAAGGGCGTGACCTACGGCAAGGTCATCTCTAAAGCGAGGCAGGCGGTGGATCTCACCGAGCTCGGTATCGCCGGGGGCTTCCGGATGCGGCATACCGCGACCGGGGCCCTTATGTTGGAGGTCCCCGGGGCGAACAGTGGCCCCACCGCAGACGCCCTGGCCGACAAAATCAGGGCGTCCTTAGACGCGGAGGAGGCCCGAGTGTCCAGGCCCACAAAGTGCGTTGAAATGCGCATTATGGGCCTGGACGACTCCGTGACGGTGGATGAGGTTGTGGCCGCCGTCGTCAAGACGAGAGGGTGCTTTACCGACCAGGTCCGGGCAGGCCCCATCCGTGCTGATAGCACGGGCATGGGGGCAGTGACGGTGAGTTGCCCCGTGTCGGCGGCCAAGAACATCACCGAGGAGGGCCGACGGCTTTTGGTGGGCTGGGTCTCCGCGCGGGTAAAACTGCTGGAGCCCAGACCTCTGCGGTGTTACCGCTGCCACGTGGGACACCACGTGGGGGCCTATTGCGCAGCAGAGGTTGATCGCAGTGACCGCTGCTTTCAGTGCGGTCAGCCCGGTCACAAAGCCGTCACTTGCAGTGCAGCGCCGCATTGCTACGCATGTGCGGCGGCAGGCAAGCCGGCCGATCACCGGGCTGGGGGCAGGTCCTGCGATCCCCCCACCAAGGCCAAGGGCAAGGCCCCGAGGCCCATTCCAGCGGATGTTCTCTCTGCTGCGGCCGCCAAGTTAGCCACCACCGCTATCGCTTCCGCAGACGCCGCCACTGCAACCACCGCAGCTGTGCCCTCACAGGGGGCTCGGGAGGAGACTATAATGGACTGCCAATAATGGCTCCATTACGTCTCCTCCAGGCGAACATCAACCACTGCGCCCCCGCTCAGGATCTGTTGCTCCAGAGCATGGCGCAGTGGTCGATCAACATCGCCATTGTCTCCGAGCCGTACTATGTCCTACCCAGGGCTGACTGGGTGCAGGACCTGAACGGCTCGGTGACCTTAATTTCATCGGCCGCCGCCGGTACCCCGTCCCTCGAGGGTATCAAGAGAGGACAGGGTTGCGTGGCAGCACGGTTCGGGGAGATGGCTGTGGTCGGGGTGTACCTCTCCCCGAATAAAACTCTCGCTGAACTCCACAACTCCCTTATCGAGTTGAACGCCGTCATCGCTGGGTTTGGATCCCTCCCCGTGGTCGTTTGCGGGGACTTCAATGCCAAGAACTTGGCTTGGGGTTCCCGGTTCACGAACCAGCGGGGTCGGATGGTGGAGGACTGGGCACTGGAGACAGGCCTGGTCGTCCTAAACCGGGGTTCTGTCCCCACGTGTGTGCGGATGCGGGGCGAGTCAGTGGTGGATATTTCGTTTGCCAGCCCCGCTCTGTCGCCGCGTGTCGTCGACTGGCGCGTCATGGAGGGGGTGGAGACGTTCTCAGACCACCGCTACATCCGGTTTGACGTCTCCACCCAGACCCCGACCGCGCCGGTCCAACAGACCCCGTGTGGTCCACGGTGGGCGCTGAAGCAGCTGGACCGGGAGCTTCTCCTGGAAGCCGCGATGGTACAGGCCTGGGTGCAAGCACCGGACAGGCCTGTCGACATCGACGTCGAGGCAGAAGGGCTCCGGGAGGCCATGTCACAAATCTGCGACGTGGCAATGCCCCGAGTCCGGCAAGAACGTGCTCGGCGCCAGGTGTACTGGTGGTCGCCGGAGATTGCTGCACTGCGTAGTGCGTGCAATACCGCGCGGCGCCGGTACGCCAGACATCGCAGGCGCCGCATCCGCCCGCCGGATGCAGAGGCTAGAGAGGCGGAGCTGTACGAGGGATACAGAGCGGCAAAGCGCACCCTCCGAGCGGAGATAAAGCGGGCCAAATTGGAGGCCCGCAACGTGTGGCTGGGGACTCTAAACGGAGACCCATGGGGACGCCCCTACAAGTTGGTGCGAGACAAGCTCCGCCCTTGGGCTCCCCCGCTGACGCAGAGTCTCCGGCCCCAGCTTGTGGAGGGTGTGGTGAGCGGTCTGTTCCCCGCGCGAGGAGAACACTCTCCCCCGCCCATGGCTCCGCCACCTGCGGTGTCCGATGTGGACCACGACGGCGACGGCGACGACAATGTTCCAGAGGTGACCGAGGTAGAGATGAGTGTGGCGGTACGAAGGCTGAATACCAAGAATACCGCCCCAGGACCCGACGGCTTGCCTGGAAAAGCCTGGGTCCTGGCCATGGAGGAACTCGGGCCTCGACTAAGGGGGCTCTTAAGCGCATGCTTGGAGAGGGGCCAGTTCCCACTTCGCTGGAAGACGGGGAAACTGGTCCTCATCGCGAAGCAGGGGCGCCCTGCGGACTCACCGTCTGCGTACCGGCCCATCGTGCTGCTCGACGAGGTGGGCAAGCTCTTTGAAAGAGTTATTGCAGACCGCCTCGTCGCGCACCTAGCACGTGTGGGGCCGGATCTGGCGGACGGCCAGTTCGGCTTTCGCAGGGGATGCTCCACGGTGGACGCTATCATGCGCGTGCGAGCCCTCACGACGGGGGATGCGGTATCCCAGGGCAGGTGTGTCTTGGCGGTGTCTTTGGATATCGCCAACGCCTTCAATTCCCTGCCCTGGAGTAGCATTAGGAGGGCACTCAGGTATCACCGGGTGCCCGACTACCTCTGTCGTGTGATCGAGGCCTACCTGACGGACAGATTCATCATCTACCCTGGTCACCAAGGAGAGTGGAAACGGCGAGAGATGTCGTGCGGTGTTCCGCAGGGATCAGTACTAGGACCGCCCTTGTGGAACATCGGGTACGACTGCGTGCTGCGCGGCGACCTCCCTGACGGCGTTAGCGTCGTCTGTTACGCGGACGACACGCTGGTTCTGGCGCAGGGAGAGTCGTACCAGGCGGCGGTCGAACTAGCGACACGCGGGGTTGCGATAGTCGTGGAGAGGATCCAGCAGTTGGGACTCGAGGTGGCACTGCACAAGTCCAAGGCCATGTGCTTTCACGGCCCTCGGAATGCGCCACCACCGGGTTCCCAAATAACGGTAGGAGGAGTTCACATCGGCGTCGGGTCGACGATGAAGTACCTGGGACTCGTCCTCGACAGCCGATGGAATTTCGAAGAGCACTTCCGACGTCTGGCTCCCAAACTGGATCGGACTGGGGCTGCCCTTAAGCGGCTTCTGCCTAACCTAGGGGGTCCAGACGCCTCCTGCCGGAGGCTCTACGCAGGAATCGTTAGGTCCATCGCCCTTTATGGGGCGCCGGTATGGGCGCCGTCGCTGCGAAAACGACCGGTGGCCAAGCTGAACGCATGCCAGAGGGTCATGGCCATCCGAATGGTGCGGGGATATCGCACGGTTTCCTGCGAAGCGGCGAGCCTCCTTGCTGGCCAGCCACCATGGTATCTGGAAGCAACAGTCCTTGCACGCATGTACGATCTGCGCGTGGAGATGCAACGCCGGGGCGAAACTCCGCTGCCGCGCCAAGTTGCGGCATGGCGGGAAGAACTCCGGCGGGATATCATGGTGGAATGGCGACAGCGACTATCGCAACCCAGTGCTGGGCACGCCACAATTATGGCGGTGAGTGCCCTCTTTGAGGAATGGCTGGAGAGACCACATGGCGTCCTTACCTACCGCATGACGCAGGTCCTCACCGGACATGGTAAGTTCGGGAGGTTCCTGCACCGAATTCGTGCGGAAGACACGCCCGGGTGTCGCCACTGTGTGGAACGCCCAGAGGACACGGTGGAGCATACGGTGGAGGTGTGCCCCGCTTGGGCAGAGCAACGCCGTGTCCTCGTGGGGGCGATCGGCGGCAGTGATCTCTCGCGCTGGGCATTGGTACAGGCCATGGTCCGGAGTGAGGAGGAGTGGCAGGCGGTCGCCTCCTTCTGCGAAGCAGTAATGCTAGCAAAGGAGGCGGCCGATCGCGTGAGGCAACAGCAACGGTCCTCACGCCCCAACCGCCGCCGGGATTCCGATCCCGATTTCCGGCCACCGTAGGCGCAGGCTTGCGGACGGCGAGCAATGGGTGGCTCGCCGTCCGACCGTCCGGTGACTGTCCGGACCGAGCCCAAGTCGTCGACGGCGCGTATTGTTCCACGCGCGCCTCAGGGTGATGTCAGCAAATCGTAGGGGCCCAGCAGGGTCGAAGCCTACTGGGGCCACGGGTAGTGTGAAAGCGAAGCCCGGGGCCCCGGGATGAAGGCAAAGAGGGAACAGGAGTGGGTTTTTGGTCAGTAAAAGTCTGACACTATCTCTCGCTCCACCCAAGAGCGGGATTTGTCATTGGATGATTTTGCCACCTTAAAAAAAAAAAAAAAAAACATATATACCATTTAAATGGTATTACACACTACAAAAAAAAATGGATCATACAAAGACTTTTTTACCCTAACAATAATGACTCAATAAAATAAAATACACTACCGCAAACTTTCAAAATCACAAATTATCCTTTATTTCACAAAATAACAAAAACACAGCGAAGCTATCAATTATTTTGAGTGGCCAAACACTCAATGTCACACATCGCCGCACTTACATTAATACGAGGACATCCCATTAAACTAAGCCCACCCTAACCACGAAACAAGAATAAAAAACGTATATTCACCACAATTTTATCACTAAAAGCCCTTCGAAGCATTATCGACAATTTTACGCAAACCCTGAACCATGCAACAGAGAAAAAAGCTATAGAACTCCAGATTTGTCTTTTTCGTATAATTTATTAGAAAGAGGCGTCGCCAAAAATTTTATTTGGCATAAAATTTAGTATAGAAATGATATAAAAATGGATAATAAGTGGAACGCGTGAAAGATATTTAATGACCCGTCAAATGGTAGTCTCTAGTAGGACCGACAGATGTTTTTGCACGAGCCGAGCGGGATTTTTGTAAGGGACGTATTGTGGACATATTACGCTATTTATTGTTGATAAATTGTGAATTATTGATGCTATATCAGAGGATGAATGGGATCGAATGCTATGGTTATAGTATTAATATTTTGTGATTTTCAGACATTTTTTTCATCGATTGACAGACACTGTCTCACACTGTTGAACTAAGATTATTTGATGAGTGCTATATTTTCTTACGAGCTAAAGTTTAGGTGGCAAAACAAGATTGTAAAATCTTTAACTCAGTTTTTTTTTTTATTGAAGCTTTTAATTGTGCGTGCATTATGTAAAATGTACGAAATCGATGTAGATAACTTTTATACATTAAAATTGTATGTAACTTTATATATTACTTAGGCTTTGTTTCATCGCAATCGAGTACGAAATTTGCCGGGTCAGCTAGTAGAGAATATGAATTTATTAATTGAATATGAATACTTGTTGTTAACTAATAATAACGATAACTAATATATTAAGCAATTAGGTAAAATACGAAAACTTGAGTCCATTATCCATGATTTGATTACTTCCGTGTCATATCCATTATTTTGTAAACTTCTCTGTCCACCACGTCGAAAAAAAAAAACAAAAGAATCCAAGTGTTCCAGATCTAAAACTTCCGTAGGTATGAATATTACACGGTATATAATATTACGAGGATAAAGTTCTCATTTATTCGTCAAACTTCTGTAAATGCGGTAAAGTATGAAAATTCTTAACAAGTTTCCTCAGTCAGCTGCACGTACTTCCTAGCTTTGTACCTCGGCAAAAACTTGAGTAATTTGAGTGGTTTTCGAAATGCTTCATGATAAAATTAAAATAGACATTTAAAATAAAAGGAAAGCTGAGGAACATAAAGTGGTCTAAGCATCTCATAAAATTGAAATTGCAAATGATGAAAAAAATAAAAAGGAAGATTTTTTAAATCAAGATCTTTATTAAATTCAAAAGGCGAACTTAACCAAATTCACTAACTTTTGACATAAATGAGAAATCTTTTTCTGAATTAAGTTTTTTTTTTTAATAATTTTTATCAATATTGTTTGAGTTTGTTCATTTCCCGTTGGCAATATCATTTATCTTCAGAAAGGTTCATTCGACCGTAAAGTTTCCTTTTCCTTGTCCCGTGTCATCTCAGACATCAGAACACCACCTTTTGCCCAACAGCTGCCCAAAAGGTCATACACAACATATCAAACGCTAAATGCCCAAATAAAAATCACTAAACTCATAGATAATCGTTCACCATAACAAATTTTTATTCTATTCATAAGAATCACAAGTAGCACTCAGAATTTTATAATGGCGACAAAAGGTCTGACTTCGACGCAGAAAAAAGGCAGAGGCATGCGTGAAATTCCTTTCTATAATACATTATAACTATAATACGATAACTTAGTGTCAATTCTTTTGATAACACAAGGTAATATCACCTTTATTTCTATTGTAAAACATTTGAAACCGATGCATTACTTCAACAAGAATTTTGTTAGCCAAACGGATTTTCAGTCGATGAAACCAGAAAGGAATTTAACAACAAAGTTATAAGATCCAAAATCGATATAATTTCTAACGTAACTTGCTATTCAAGCTTGGTAGAAACTAACAAAGGTATCTTTTGAACCGATTTGTCGCCGATGTCAAATGATTGCTTGAATGAATGGTGTATGAATGAAATGAAAGAATGAATAAGAATCATAGGCGGCAGTTATGCAATCAATTAGAGGGGGCGGTACGTAAGTCTCCCTTTAGGAACCCAATACCCTGAGGTGTTGTTGTGGCCCCAACACCCAGAAAAGTTTAAATTGAATTTATAATTTTTACAAACTGATAAAGAGTTTTAGCAGCTTTTATTAAATTTTGTCTTTGTTGAGAAAAGAGAATGGTGTTAAAGATAAAATGTTTTCAAATTTATTATAATAGTCGAGTCGTAATGGGGAATAGCTTTTGAAATAATTTCTTAGGTACTATAATAACGATAAACATTAAATGTTGGAGCTTATTAATTTTATATTGAGTGTATAATTTTAGAGCTATCGTAAAGAACTTAGGATTGGCGTGTTTCAAGTAGCATTGGACCCGAATACATAGGTATGTCGCTTAGCATCTGAATCAATTTTCCCTAAAGGTTATTGAACCTATCTGATCCACTTTACTCTTGATCTCGTTTAGATATTTTATCAATTTCAGAAATTACAGTTTCAAAAGTCTGCGTTGAAACAGAATGGCTTTTAGGCTTTAGTAATTTATTATATCTGCGTAATGTTTTTTTGGATCTTTCACTAAAAAATGCTGATTACTTTTTGGCTTTAGTTTAAGTACACATATTATCTGCAATATTTTAACAGTAGGTATTTCCTCGTTCATTTTTGTTTTCCATAAACCGCAACTTACAAATGCGATTTAAGACTGTTTTTTCAATCGTTAGATAAAATTTATCTGAAAAACAAATACGGTTTTTGACACCTTTTAAATAGACCATATACTTAAAGCATAAACAGTCTTTTTTGTTTTAATGTTCCCACTGCCTGGACTCAGAGGGAATGGGCCGTAATCTACCACGCAGGCCCAGTGCGGATTGGTGAATGTCCCATGTCTTCGAATAATAGACCATACTACTAAATTATTTTTAAGATAAAAAAATTCTGAAGTTAAAAAATAAACTTAAGACCTTAGCTGGTATAAGGTGATCTTTGAATAATTTCGTTTGAATAATTTAAGTAGTTAGTATAGTTTCTAATTCTCACATCGCTTCCGCCCACTCTCCGCTCACCGCCACCTTACTACCCCCACAACCTTCACGCATCTTTGACAAAGGGCCCGCGCACACGAGTCAAAGATACCGCTACCTAAACACGGTGACATTTTACACTCGAATAACGCCACACAATATTTTACAGAGCACATTCAGAACTCAAAAATGAATGGCCTTATGTATTATCACACTTACAAGTACCATGAATGAATGGAATTTTGTCAAGTGACCGTATCTAAGGACCAGAATTGTAATAGTAGGATCATATACTTACCCTTTATGAATGAAGATCGATTTGTAGTTGCAAAAAAAATGCAGTTATAGCATAGAATGCCTTAATAGCAGTAATAGATGGTATATTATTTCTTTTGCTGTGTATATCTTGTTATTGTATGTAGCGACGATTATACTTGTAGCTTAGGTACATTAATGTTCAGTTGAAGAAAGTATCGTCGTTGCGACTTTAAGACCGCTTAAGTGTAAAATTCAACTTTGTGAGAAAATCGATCGAGCTTTTGTTCTTTTCATGTTTAAGTGTTTGTGTGTGCATAAATAAATAAATAAGTTTAAGGGGATTTGAAATAGTAGTTCCCAATTTTACGCTTTATGAAAAGTCCAGTTTTATTGAAGACAATACAAGAAAAAATAACGCATAAGATCTAATCGATGACATACTGCAATGTCATCGATTAGATTACATTTAAACCATTACAAAATCCCATTTATTTGCACTATCATCAAATAGCACCATTTAATACTAAGGACATCCTTTCTCCAGCTATAATAAAATACCGGAAATGACGTCAATGTGTCCGGCACGCGGTGCCGGCGTCGCTCGCCCGGAAGTGCGTCGCAGTTCAATTTGCCGCCATATTTAAAATTAATAGAGAAATTTAACAGGCTATTGGTTGTTCCCAATATTTGTTTTAATATTAATGCAACGGATATTTGATTAGAAATTTGTAATGTTTTTTGAGGTTATGCTTGAATGGGTATGTAATTTAGGAGAAATTGTAGGTCTATTATAACTCACTAGCGACTCACTCTAGCTTCGCACGGGTGTTACAATTAATTTAATTTTTTTTTGACATTACTATTTATGTTTGTGTTAATTTATGTTATGTTTATGTTTGATATTATATCGACGGTTGAAAGGATAATTGTTCTAAGCGACATTTTTTTATCAATTAGCCTTACAACCGTCGATATTATAATTTAAATTATTTTTTACTACTGAATGCTGATTTTTTTGATTTGCTATAAGTTTATATGCCAATATTTGGCAAAACATATCGCACTGCACTTTTGTACCACCCTCTGTAATACCAATGTTTTACAAACAAAATAAATGATTATGACATAAATTCACGACTTTTCTCTACTATAATATGCATGTATTATATGCTTACCACCAAGGAACCAAGGATACCGACATAGCCCAAAGAATCGCCGAACTTAAGTGGCAGTGGGCAGGGCACATTGCTTGCAGAACCGATGGTCGCTGGGGATGAAGTGTTCTGGAGTAGCAAGCAGGGTTCGATAATCAGATCCGAGAGGATTTAAAAAATTTAATCCTTTAACGGCATGAAACTAAAGTCCAAAGTTTGTATAGAAAAGCCTATTTTACGCGGGCGAAGCCGCTAGAAGAAGCTAGTTAAGAAATACACTCGCTAGCAATCAAATGATTAACTGCTTAAAAAAAAAAATTGGACAAGTGCGACTCGGATTCATGTATAAGAGTGTAAAAATATACGTTTTTTACAACATAAACGACCGTGTCTTTTTTTTGCGTTAACTTAAAAGTTTGATTTTTTTCACAACTTCAAGGGACTGCAGACCGGTTAATGACTGGAAACGGTATAAGGTTTTAATTTCAACTTGATACCTCCACTTGTGCTCGAGATAAAGGGTCTTGACAGACAGACAGACAGACGGACAACAAAATTATCTTATAAGGATTTCGTTTTTTCTTTTGAGGTATCGAATGCTAAAAACGATATGACGTCAGAAAGTCTGAAACTTGAGCTTTAAATTAGTATAATTATTATAAATATTGATTTAGTCCTTTTGCAACTCTACGTCTGCAAGTGCGCAGTTGTACGTTGAGTCGATTTGGTTGCTAGCGAGTCACCATGAAGTCATTCATGAATGATCTTCAAGTCATTGATAAACACGATCAATATACTATACAAACAAAAAAAAAATACTATTCACAACCTACAACCGTTACCTCTCTGCCATCGATATTCCAAAACCCCTTTCACAAATTACTACCACAACACAATCGAAGTGAACCCTTTCAATGCCCTGTCACACAGTATTCAAAAACTTATAAAACCAACACAATCGGGCCAAAGGACCGGAAGGGACTGTCCAGTAAACCCTTCAATCATTTGTATCGGAACAGAAACCTGTCAATGGTCAGTTTATGTATCTATTCGGATACAGAAAGTTTTTGCAATATTATCCTGGCATTTTTCATGACTTTTTCAAACTAGTATTATAAGAGGACGTGTCAGACTTTTACTAAAACTCACATGTGGAATTCAGTGGCCATTTACGATCGAAAGCCATCTTAGATTAACAAAACAGTGGAAGATAGGTGACTCGCCTCTAGCGCATGGACCGCTGAAATCAGGTCCCCGTTGCCTAATTTCACTCAGTCACAATCAGCGAGTGACATAAACTATTATTACGCAAAAACATTTTTTATTTATTTTAAGTTTGATAAATGTTATCAAAATGCCTTCGTGTGCTTTTATGCGATGTACAAATTATTCAAAAATAGAAAACAAATCACATCTATTCGTAAGTACATGAAAATTTAAAATTTCTAATTATATTTCCAATTTCACTTATTGTTTTGGTCGCCATTTAGAGAAGCGAGATAGATAGAGCTGGTTTCGTGTCTTTCGGCGGTAAATGCGATTTCGCTCGCACGACAGCGCCGGCTCTTATCTCTTTCCTTGTTTATCAGAGACTCTAGGTTTGCGATTGTGTTGACACTGATCATAGAAGTGAGTTTCGGTGCATGTAGTCGTGCACAGAGTCCAGCTTTTTTGATTGCCATGTTAGCGCGTAACGTATCTTCTCCGAATAATATATCAATGTTTTTTTTCCGCAGCCCTAGCAGGCATTATTAGGCCCTGTTAGGCCCTGTCTTTTTTGCTGACATCCTTTAAGGTGCGTGTTAAACACAACGCGCCGTTAGGCTTAGTCCTTATCTGACCAAGAGCTATCCATTGCTTACCGTCAATATGTATGTTATGTTTGTAACTGCTTCACACTGAACCGGCTAAAAGGACTTGGATGGCACACGGGTAAACCATATCCTGGAACATTACATTACATTTCTCTTGAATGCAGTGGCGTAACTACATCACCTAAGGCCTGTGGCAAATTCATTGAATGGGGCCCCCAGAAAAATCGTCAAGTTTTGATTTAATTGTAATAAATTTTGAAAAATAGGTTGGGTTACTTCTTCTGAGATCGCGGCGTCTTGGAACGGGGGCCCATCGGACCGGGAGCCCGTGCCATTTTGCCAGTCAGTAGTGTGGCAACACCCTATAGTTCTGCCTCCGCCACTGATTGAAAATATATCCTCTTTTTGGCCTATATTTTTTATGCCCAAGAAGATCATAGACAGCTTATTGGTGTACTTTTTCAGACAAGCTAGGCTCGTAGTATTCACTGATGAAAACAATAATGAAGTGAAATGAGTTTGTAAGGATCGTAGCGATTTTCGATCTGTACTTTATTAATTTATTTATTTAATGCTTTATGCACACAAATGTACAGAGGCGGACTTAATGCCTTAGGCATTTTCTACCAGTCAACCTTTGGGTGATGCAGAAAAGAGTAGTGGTAGGTGCAATAAAAGAGAGAGAAAACTTTCTGCCTACCCTAATGAAAAAATCCGTAAGTACATTTAAGTACCTACGTATATATTTTGACCTACATTTTTATCCCTTTGTCCGTAGATAGATAAAACTTTTGTGGCCACATCTCAGTGGTCTCGAAGTTAAGGAAAATACGTTAAGTTGAGGCGACCATCACTCAAGGAGATCACAAGTTGAACTTGATCAATGAAGGGGCGGAAATGGATGAGTTTGAGTCAAAGCGAACAATGAACGAGGTGTTAACAAAATAACATGTTTCATAAAAAAAAAAAACACATTTTATATGCACAGAAAATAAATGAAATGCGAGAATGATTATATTTATACTTAAATGTATTATGACGTATAAACAGTAATTTACATTATTTTAAATGTCAACATTTAAAACATTTTGATTATAATGTACTAACCAACCCTTCGGTAAAAAATACTACACTGGTATGCAAAAATAAATAAATAATATTTTTAATCAAATTGAATATCATTAAGAACTGATAATAATAATACACACATACAAACTGTGGGCAAGTTTGTATATTTTGACTAGTACGCAATTACTTCATTATATTTTTTTTTTAATTTGTTCATTTTGTCCAAAAGAACAAAAAAAAATATTCCTCAATATTTTTTCTATTAATCATAAGTTTGCGCTTGACCTTTTGACTATCTCACCATGGTAAGCGATGACGATAGAGCACGCTTGCCAAGAAGTAAACTATTCACTCTTGATTTAAAGATCCTTAGGTTGTGCTATCAGGAAAGACAGACTGCGGCAGGAAATTCCACTCCTTAGATGTACGCATAATGAATGAGCATAAAAAATAAACTCGAACTCGATCTCTCATTTTACTTTACTTTTGCGTCGCTTTCCATCAAGTGAGTGTAAGTAGGGTTGTGGTCGAGCACAAACTTATCAACAATAAAAAAAAGAAAAATATTGTTAGTATTAAATACTAAATAAAAATCCTAGCACCCAGCAGCGTGAATCTAATGACCACACAACAGCTTCTTTCCGGACAATCCCAAAACTAATAAAACTGGTCCCCTTAGCCCCCAACAATGACAATGCAATAACAGGGCCGAGTGTGCAGAACTAATCGTGTTTTGGCGTACAACATCAGCTATTTCATTATGGCCCGTACTGTACGTATGGTGGAGATTTGATATGGCATTTGATTACCATACGTTTAGAACTTTGAAGTAATAATACTGTTGATGTGCAGTTTTCGTTTTGAATTGGCAATTCTTTAATAGGATTCTATGGCTAGTCACACTAATATTATATAAGCGAAAGTATGTGTGTATATGTAAGTTTGTAACTTCTCCTTGCTCGAACGGCTGAACTGATATCGATCAAATTTGGTACACGGGTTGACTATGTCCTGAAATAGCACATATATTACTTTTTATCCCGCGATTTGTATTTTTCATCAAGTTGTTGAGCTCCTTAGTTGTCCTAAGTTTGAGCTACACGAATACTAACAAATGCGTGCACTGACAGGGCAGGTCCACTCAAATCTGTGTAGTTTTTTCTTCAAAAGACCATCTGACACACTAATCTGCATGGTTCTCATATATGATTTGACAATTACATGTTTACCGTATGGGCTTTAAAAGGGACTTTGACCCCTAAGTTTCTTTCGGTGTTTCTTCTCAGGGTAGTCAGCTAGGAAACACCGGTCTCATCTAGTTTAAAATGACGAAAAAAAAATTGTATGTAAGTGTTTTTTTTTTAAACCTGCTTGCAAAATAAATATCTTTTATCTTTTATAACTGGGTTGTAAAGGCCTGTAGGAAGCTGATTCCAAGCTAATTGGGAAAATGCTAGGGAAATGATGACGTTGAGATTTTGTCGCGACGATTGAACACTTCAAAAACAAATCTATTCACTAGTAACAATCTTGTCACACCAACCTTTGATCTCATATCAAACTGTTCACTACTTACTAATAAACCATGTCAAGGGGCCTAATAATCCTATGTCAGCTAAACTAAAAAGTAGGCAGACAGCTACCAACACCGCTCAACGTTCAAAACAATCCCTTAAGTCAAAGCGAGACTAATTGATATTTTACAACACAACATTGTCACCCTTTCACCCGTATTTATTTACAGTCACGTGTAGACACCCTAACACTAATGATACTCGTAGCTAATGCGACATTTATACAGTGTTACAAACAGAGAATTAATTTAGTTTTTATTAAATTAAAGTTTTCACGGTGAACCGAATGTAACACAAAAGGATGTAGCCGATTGTAAAATTGACATTTGTTAACTGTAAAAAAAATATTGGTTAAAATTTCAGCTTAGTAAGTTAGATTGAAACTTTATATAAAAATTGCATACACACCAATTTACATAACTGAAAATGATTGTTTCACTTATAAGTTGAAAAATAATATGTTATAATACTCGCGACCGATTAAAAAAATAATAATCATTTATTTGTGTAAATAAAGGTACATACAGTTGACAAAATGGATCTCTTATACTGCTTTTAAATTTGGCGTGTAAATTTAAAATAAAATAATTTTATTGATAATAATCATGCCCTTATTATACAGATAATCCTATTAAAATAGATTATAACAGCCAGTTTCTTCATCAACAACTAAAACTATCAGTAAAAGTATTAACTTTTACTTGACCATTACTGATATTAGAGCAAATGTGTTTCTTCATCCAAGTAACAGTTAAACTAAAAGTCAATTGAGTTACCACAACAAAAACGTCATAATTACCCCAAAAAAAACGTGGGGAGCTTTTTTTACCCATGACAACATCGCAATATCAACTGTCAAGTAGTGCCAAAAGTCAAATGTCATTTCTTTTTAAACGGACGAATCTTTTTATTCCCAACGTGACACTGGCAGAATAGTCGAAACCGGCTCAATTGCCATAAAAAAAAAATGTTTTTGTTGAAATTGAATTGATAAATAATAACATATGTACATTAATATGGAGCTTTTCAGGTATGTTGTCTTTATTATTAGCAAACCCGCAAAACCCAACCTAGTTTTATTGTGTTAGGATTTGTTTTGAAATACAGAGGCACAGACCATATCCTCGATTAAAACAGGATAGGTACTATTTATCCTAGGAAATGATAGTAGTGGCAGTGTAGGTTGGCAATAAATACTACTTACCAGGTGATATAATTACTATATGGGTACAGTCAATAGCTCCAATTACTTTTGGAAATCTGGCTATCTCATAAAATTGACAAGATATGTTTTCAAGTTCTTCATTTCTTGGCATTTGTATAAACATCCCAGCTAAAGAAGCTATAGCGTGAGATACTTTGAAAACGCATTTACATACTGTACTTTTATGTACGCCAGCTATATCGCCCACTACTTGTTGCATTGATCCCGTTGCATAAAATCGTAAAACCAACAATAATTGTATAAACTTACTTTTCTGTGGTTGGCGTCAGTTCATCTTGTAACAATAGGCTGAGGTATGTAATTGTTTCCTTTGAAATTCTGTATCGAATAGAAAATCAGCGTCGTCCCATAAAAAATGATCTTTGCGAATATTAAACTTTTTACGCCTACGCGTTAAATAACTAACGATAAGTTCATCGTCTGATGAACTTGAACTTTCACTGGACGAAGTTCGTGATAACATTTTAGTACTAAAATATTTTAGAAATAAATACAATGAAACCTATATAACCTATAGCTTTGTCAAAATGACAGTGATTTTAGCTTTAACAGCCCCTTATTGAGCAGTAAAAGTTAAAGGCAAAAGTAACAGTTAAACCAACAGTTAAAATTGTGAAGAAACGAATTTGACCGTTACTTTTACTTTATGACGTTACTTTGGCTGTTACTTTGGATGAAGAAACTGGCTGTAAGAAGGAAATTAATAAAATTAATAATCATAAATGTCAATAAAATCATGCCAAATAATAATCATTCTAAAATGATCGCTTTTATTTCGTGTTTCGATTTTTGTTTGTTTAGTTATTTTCATAGGCCTTCTAGCAGGACATCTTTCGACTGAAATGGTAAATACTGCTCCAACAATCTTGTGGAGCGTGTTAAAATTCAAATAAAGGAAAGTAATTTACTCCTTTAACAGTTTACAAAACAAAAAAATTCCGGCCGCAATATAAATAAAAAAAACTTTTTTCAACGCAGCACAAGAGATATTTTGAAATCATAGCTACGTAATAATATAAACTGAGCCTAAAAGGACCAAAGTAATATATCAAATAACTCCCAAAGTGTATGTTAGCGAAGATCTAATATCTTGAACTTGCTTCATAAATCACAAAAATACATTCTGTATCGCCGCCGAGGGAATACTAAGGGGTTCGTTTGCAAGTCTAATGGTTAAAAATATTAATTAATAACGAACTTGGGCATGTCTTTGGGTGCAGCCTGCGTTGAAATATTGGAAATTTTTTTTTTAATACCCTATACTGTTCCAAGGCGTCTCCCAACTTCTTCCAGTTATTCTTTTCTTGAGCCACCTCGAAGCAGTCCTTGCGGTAGGCATCTAGGTCATCCCAAGGGCCCATATCCCCAGGATAAAAAGTATCCTGTGTGAACTAATTGAATAGACCATGAGCTAAATTTTCATCCGAACCTATTCAGCCGTTTGAGCGTGAAGGAGTAACAAGCATAATATACACATTGACGGTGAGTAATGGGTAACTCGCCGTCCGACAAGGACTAAGCCCGAGTCGATAGCGCGGTGTGCTGTGCCACACGCACCTTAAAGAAATTTAACAAAATGGACGGGACCTACTAGAGCCGATGCTTGCTGAACAAAACATACAAACACATTTATAAATTTTTGCCTCTGTAATGTTAGTGTGAGTAATACAGAAAAATATATATATATTATATAATTATATTATTAATATATACAAAAAAAAACACGTTAAGGATCGATGACACACTTAAATATTCTGTATACAGTTTTAAATTAAATTAATACTGGTACAGCTTTGATGAGTAGGCATTAATGTCACTTACTCAGCTCTATCGGGTAGACAATTAGGTATCTTGTCTTCCAAACTACTATTACTTTAATAGTCATAGTCTGTTTTATAATGTTCCCACTGTTGGGACTCAGGCCTCTTCTCTAGGAGAGGGAATGGGCCATAATCCACCACGCGGGCCCAGTGTGGGTTGGTGAATATCCCATGTCTTTGAATTTTTGGTTTTAGGACATGCCGGCTTATATACGATGTTTTCCTTCACCGTTTTGAGAGCAGTGGTGATGAAATAAATTACACAAAGTAATGCGCCTGTTTGGGTTTGAACCCGCGACCTACAACTCGTAAGTCGGGGACGTTACCACCCGGCCACCTCTGCTCTAATTATTTTGATTAATATATTATCTTTTTTTTTATTACTTTTATATTCCGCTTTATTTTAAACAGAATGGCATTGAAAAATAAAAGAACTGTCATAATCATTGTTAATGTCAATGTTACTCCAAACTAGAAACAACGATACATAATGTACATAATACGACGCCGTTGGGGGCGTCTTATAGACGGAGTTCTTACTTCTTAGCCACTCAAAGGGTTAGGGGGTTAAAATAATCACAATTAATTTAACTTAACAGCAACTTACGTTACACGACAAGGTCTTAAAAGTAAGTAAATTAATAACTCTTGTGCAAAGTCTCATAACTTGAAGTTAGAGTGTGATATCAACCTTATTTAGTATCCTGTTATTCATTACAAAGGATTTCAAAAGTTTGAACGTAATATAAATTTATACTACACATTAAATTTATTGGCTATCTTAAATTTATAGGACATCGAATTTCATAAAAAATATTACTGTAAAATAGAATAGAAATAATAAAAACATTATGTATTATTGAATTAGACAGATATGTATACAAGGATTTGTTTTCACAGATATAAAATTAATTTATGAAAAATAAATAAAAATATACGTACCTACTTAAGAAAATTATGTTTTAGATATTATTAGATTTTTAATAAGTTGTTATATAATTATTTTAATAAAATGAACTGCTAATAACTAAAAAAATCACGCGGTTTAACCACCAGTGTAATAAAAATTATGAATTTGAAAATGAAAATTATTTTTATATTAACTTACCCCCAAATCACAAGCTATAAATTAAGTTGGGAAGCAAGTAGTTATATACTATGTCCTCATTTATGTACCATTCATTATGTACCTACTTGTCTTTTTGGCCATTTTATTTATAAATAAATATTATTATTATTATTTCAGTTGATAGTCTAGTTCAAACAAAATAGTGTGCTAAAAATCAAACAATATGTTTAAGTAACACATTTGAAAAATCCTTTCCTATATCACATCTTAATAAATTACGATAAAAAAACTTAAGCAGTTTTTGATTTTAGTATTACCAACTTGACATTCTCAATTACCTAACATAATTGCATAATTGATTCATTCAATTACTAACATAAGCGACATAATAGATTCTTTGTTCAATTCATTTAAGCTCAGTCAAACGATACCAAAACTTTGTCACCTAAATAGCTAAGACCAATAATGTAAACAAAAAAGCACTCTATCAAAGAAATGGCACAAAAGACCTCAAGTACAAAGCGCTGGAGTAAAAAACGTCGGCGCTTTCATGTATTTATTGGTAAAAAGACTTGTACAATAGCGAACAGCATTTGTGATTGCATTTTGTGGCGAGCTTTCAATTGTTGGTGTATGGTGGAAGGTACGAGCTTTATTGGGGATGCTCTGTTAGAATGACGATCAATATTGAAAGTCGAGATTTGACCATTAGTCAAATAAATCCTTCATCAAATCTCGCCTAAATGTTTTTTGTGTGAACTCTAGACGAAACTTTGACCTCTTCGGTTTAAAAAACACAGGGACCCCTACCATAACGCCTCCGGAAGGCGAGCAATGGGTAGCTCGCCGTCCGATCGTCCGGTAACCGTCCGGACCGAGCCTAAGTCGTTGACAGCGCGTACTGTTCTACGCGCGCCTCAAGGAGATATCAGCAAACCATAGGAGCTTGGGGACAAAGAAGAAACAGGGGTGGGTTTTTAGTCAGAAAAGGTCTGACACACCTTCGCGCTCCGCCCAAGAGCGGGATAAGTCATTGGATGACTTTCACACCTAAACAAGAAAAAAAACCGCTAGTTGGATGCCTCTTATCCCTTATACCACTCCCCAAGTCGATACTCAGCGATTTGTCAGCTTCACTTGCCACTTAGCAAGAAATCTTTGTTCGATGCTCTGTTCTGCAATTAATACATGCTTCTAACACAAGTGGTGTGAGAAAATACGCTACCATTGAACTTGCCTTTAAAAGAAGTAAAATATTGTGCTGAATTTTATGATAAGAGTCATTTAAACGGCTGGTCATTGTCAGTCATTTAAACCACTCGCGCGCGTGGGGGTATTATTATTATGTAATTACAAAAAAAACTTTTTCTGGATTTTTCTAAGAAAAAACAAAGATATAGAAACTAAAATTTTCGGGCAAATAAATTTCGTACACACGTATGTACAGTACGACAACTAAGCGTTTTTCATGGTCATTCAATTGTACAGTGTGTGTGTGTTGTGTGTGTATTGTGTGTGTGTGTGTGTGTGTGTGTGTGTTTCATTGTGTGTGTGTGTTTAATTGTGTGTTGTCTACATTGTTCTCATATTCACATTACGAAAATGTGAATAATTCTCTATATTAAAAAAAAAATATGAATAAAAACAACAATCAATAAATGAGATGTTTATAAAATAAATTACTAACAAATTTAAGGTAATTTGAAGTCTAGATAATTTAAAAAATATAGTAAAAGCAATATGTTAGAAAAAAAAAAACGCATATTTCGACATGCGGAGGTCATATATATGGCTTCAAATTTTTGATTTTAGGACATACCTACGAGTTTCCTTACAATGTTTTCCTTCAACTTTTCTATGGCAGTGGTGATGAAATAAATCACACAAAGTAATGCGCCTGACTGGAATTGAACCCGCTTCCTATAACTCGTAAATTGGGACCGTTACCACTCCACTGGGCCACCATTGCTCATACAAACAGAAACACCTTAACAAAATTCAATCATAATAAATCAAATCATTATTTCAAACTTTGAACTAAGTTTCATTAAAATTGAAATTATTTTAATAATAACAATATTTCAACAAAATTAGAAAACAGTTTTGTTTAACACTTACCTTTTAACTTTCATCGTTATTTTAATTTAACGTCACAAAACTTTAAATTGCTTTCCTATAATTAATTATTTAAGTTTTTCATTAAATTGAGAATGAAATTGAAAGAAAATTAAAGTCCTGATTTTATTCTATAATTGATAGTTAAACATTAAGTTGTAACCCTGACAGACTTTAACAAAAAAAAACATTGTACACATCGGCATCACCATTGGTAGAGAATGTCTTGTTGCATTAAGTTTGAATAAATAAATTCAAGGTCAACAAAGTTCAAAATAGATTTTTAATAAAGTTAAGGGGTATCCTTGACCCATTGAAAATACAAAAAATAACTTTAATTTTGGAAGTCGGTGGTAAATAAGAAGCAAACGATACCGCGAAACACCGACTTCCGAAATTAAAGTTATTTTGATCCTTTTATTGTTTTTTTTTTTAGTGTAGTCGGTTATTTTTAAATTTTTGTTTTGAATGGGCCGTACCTAATACACCACGTGGGTCCAGTGCGGGTTGGTAGATGTCACATGTCTTAGAATTTTTGGTTCTTGAATATACCGGTTGCCTTAAAATGTATTCCTTCGCTGTTTTGAGAGTAGTGGCGCAGAAATAAATTACACATAGTTAAGTACCAGAATATGTTTGAACCCACGGTCTACAGTTCGTAAGTTGGGGCCATTACCACTGTGCATTATTGACTCTCTCTCTCTTAATATTTGCATTTAAATAAAAAATACTGTATACCTTACGACTAAGAAAAACATTAAGTTTACTTCCAATGCGATTCAGTCATCATCATCATCATTTCAGACGTCCACTGTTGGACATAGGCTCCAAGCGTCACCACAACGACCGCATCCATCGGATTCCCGCGACCCTCACCAGGTCATCGGTCCCAGGTCTTCTGGGAGGCCTTCCAACGCTGCGTCTTCCGGTACGCGGTCGCCAATTCAGAACTTTTCGTCTCCATCGACCACCTGTTCTGCATGCAATGTGCCCTGTCCATTGCCACTTAAGTTTGGCGATTCAATATTAAAATGCAATCCAAAACCATCATCGTCTCTAAGTATTTTCACTATTTTATATTATCGACCTTATCCTACGAGCCCTTGTCACCGTCGGCGTTCCGGCTGTTTTGGAACCTCATAGCCTGGCACGCGACGATGGTAATAAACAGGACGGTATGTCTTTATTTCCGTGGAAGATGGGTAGGCCTTTATTGTGGGACGCTACCTGTGTTAACACTCTTGCGCCATCCCATCTTACTAGCTCTTCATGCTGTGCTGGTGCTGCCGCTGCGGCTGCGGAGAACCTCAAGCGGCGGAAATATAACAACCTCGTCAGCAGTTATATTTTTGAGCCGTTTAGGGTTGAAACTCTTGGACCGTGGGGCCGAAGTGCTCATACGCTTTTTAAAGAATTATCTAAACGCTTAGTTGACACTTTGCGTGACCCAAGGGCAAGCTTTTACCTCGGTCAAAGATTAAGCATTGCCATACAACGTGGCAATGCCGCCAGCCTTTTAGGCACATTTCCAGTCGACAGCGATGCGGAGGAGTTTTATGACGCCATATTTTAGCTAGTAGTTTTTGCCTTTAGTGTATAAAGAGTTTTAATTAGTTAAGTGTTTTTATTGAATTTAAATTATTAAACACTAGCTTCTGCCAGCGGTTTCGCCCGCGTGAAAGTAGGTTTCTCCATACAAACTTTAGGCCCCCGTTTCACATCCTTAGGGTGTGATTTTTCGAAAATCCTTGCTCAGTGCTCGCCTACGTCATGAAAGGAAGCCTTGTGCAAAATTTCACGCTCCTAGTCCCAGTAGTTTCGGTTGTGCGTTGATATGTCAGTCAGTCAGTTTCTCCTGTACATATAATTTCTCCTTTTATAGATATACAATATCGCTCGCCATACAAATTCAACCATGATACGAAAGTATGAAATAATATTTATTATCTTCGTCGTGTGTGAAAGTCCATTGAATTGTATGGCGAGCGATATTGGACCTTAAGATAAAATATTATAGTATCTTAGACGTGTGCAGCGCCCCTTAGTGAACTCCACTGCGGGTGACGTACCCTACGAAAAACTTTTATTATTTGCGGTTAGTAGAGTAATCGGGTCTAGGGATCGAACCGCAAAATTAAGTTTGTTTGTATTGTATATACTTTTCTGGGATAAAAAGTACCCAGTGTGGTGTCCAGGATATTAAAGAATTTAAAGGATAATTATACCAAGTTTCATCGTAATCGAACCGGTAGTTTTTGCGTGATGCCTGAACAAACAGACTAACAGACAAAATTTTTTTTAATAACGCCATTTATTTTTTGATATTTTCAATGTACTGAATTTTCACTTCTACAGATTTATTATAAGGTGTTTAAAAGATAGATTATTTTCTAAAAATTTCCACTTGAAACAAGAATTGTAGCAAACTATAAACAAAACTAGGCCAAGATCGATTTATTTTCATTGCTCTTGTTTACAGTTCAGTTTTGGTTTCGTTTCCATTGTTTCAACAAGTCCACACCGATGTTCATGTAATATTCATCGACTTTGAGTTTCAATGGATAGTTAGCATGCAAATTGTGAAATTAAATATTGTTATGGGTAAGAATGGTTTTGTTAGCAGGAAATGATAAGTAATCATTTATTTGTATTTTGAGGTACTCTTAAAGACTACTAGCTTCTGCCAGCTGCTTCGCCCGCCCGAAAGTTCATTTCTCCATACAAACTTCCAATCACTGTTTTACCCAGTGGAGTTTCGTAAAATCCGTTCTTAGCGGATGTCTACACCCTATAACGAATTTTTAATTTGTAATAATAATAATATTAATAATATTTTTTATTTGCTCAGTTAGGAGGTAAATGATAAAGATGTAATCATTAGTTTAATATTATTTCGTGATTAATCAGTGAGTGTTATTACGCTTTTATATGAGCGAGGCGCATTGTGTTTCACACGTGCCTTTTTGAAGTGAGAAATCGTCAAGTGACTTCTCTTGGTCTTGGGTGGAGCGAGGTGTGGCAGACTTTTACTGGCCGAAACCCACCTGTGTCCTTCAGTTGGCCTTGGCATTCTATGGCCACAGTCACTTTTTGAAACGTTTCCTAATTCCTTAAACCCTTACATACAGTATAATAAAATCATTAAACCTGACTTAATTTTTACCTAGGTAATTTAGAAACAGACAGTAATTTTTAACACAGTCTTTAATTACCTTTCACTATAACATTTCTTTATTCCCCGTTCTCAATTTTATATTTGCGATTATATTAATTGATATTTTATACATGTATTTGAGTTGAAAGGGAATCGTTTGTCTTGGTATGGTCATGTGAAGAGGAGGGATGAAACGCATGTTGCTAAAAGAGTTATGAGTTTACATGTGGATGGATGGAGACGGAGAGGGAGACCAAAGAAAAGATGGATGGATTGTGTGAAGAGTGATATGAAAGACAAGGAAGTTAGTGACAGTATGACGAGTGACAGGGCTGAATGGAAGAAGAAAACGTGTTGCGCCGACCCCAAATAACACGGGACAAGGGCAGGAAGATGATGATGATGATTTTATACATGTATTTTTAATAATATATTATGTCTAATTAATATTATTTATGATTTTTGTACTCTGACCGCCCCATTTGTTCAGTCCATCCTAAGGTTGTCTGTAAGAGATTTCCTTGTGCGATAAGATCGTCCATTGTACACTGAGTTTTTGGCAATTATTTATGAAGTGTACAATAAAGTATCTAATAAATAAATAATAATATCCCACAACTATCACACAACGCCGCGCGTCTAGTCCCAAGCTAAGCAGAGCTTGTGTTTTTTGCACTAGACAACTGGTAAACATACATATATATTTCTAAATACATACATAACTATAGATAAATTACACCAAGACACAGAACAAACGATCATGCTCATCACACAAATATTTGTCCTGTGGGTGTCGGTGATGGGAATCGAACCCACAGCCTCCACAGCCACAGATCCTACGAGTATCGCAGCAGTCAGGGCCACTAACCGCTAGACCTACAGGCCAGTCACAATAATGTTCCTTCTACTAACCAAAAATTTGGTTGTTATGATTTAGTTGTCGGTCCAAATCATAACACCCAAAATTGGATTTGACTGGTTCAATTTGATCAACCCACTTCAGAGGTCCATTTCACCCATTCAACCCTTAACCCCTTGACAGAATTTGTGATGTATACGCTTTTGTAACAATATGCTACTAATATTACGCGCCCGTACCCTGTAATAATGTTGATGCCTCAGTAAAAGGTTTCCTGGCTGCTTTTATTAACTTTAAAACGTCACTGTGTTTGTTTTAGATTTTTTTTTATTGACTAGTGTTGTTCACAGTTCAGTTTAAGTTAGTTGTAATGTTGGGGAACGAATTTCCCGTCTGTATTTTTTTTTACCATTCCTTTTTCTTCTTGATCATTTCACTCCTGCCTGCCAGAGTGATCGTGGTTATTATGAACGTGAGCTACGGAACCTGTCAGTGTTTCCACAACTATTGCCTGCTAGTGCAGTCATCCGGGCGTACTCGTTCAATGCGCTGCCAACAGCCACTATCGCATCGGTGATCTGCCACGCGGTCTCGTCCCGTCCATTTTTCCTTGTATAACTTTCGATTGAATTACTTCGACATTGACAAAATATGCCCAAAGTATTTAAAAATTCAACTGCGAGCGCGATTCACATAGGTTCCAATAAAACAAAATTTATTTTTTAAAAACGAACTCAAACTGAATTAAAAATAAGGAAGCACCACCTACCCTTTCTGCTAGAGCCCAATGACTCGTGTCCATTAACTTTTCGCTTTGATCTCAAAATGTACCATAGCATGGGAGTGACTTTCATTTTTTTTTTTAATTGAACCCCTCTGTTATTTTTCGTTAAAAGCTGTATTAAGTCAGATGTTTTAATCGAGTTTAATGGAACGGAGTAATAGGTTACAGTTTGTTTTGATAACGTTTATAAAGTTGATATTATCGTTGTAATAATAATGTTGCATAGCCACAAGTGAGTGCTACTCTTACTTTAAGTTAAGCTGTATCATTAGTATATATATTTTTTATAGTGTAGTGTAATTCTAATTTATTATTCACTATCTTTGGCCAGTGGCTTTACTGCATAAAAGTAAAAAAATATACATGCCATACAGTTTAAGTGAGCAGGTACCAATGTGAATTTTTTAATTCATGTCGGGTCCTTTTCTAAGTATATTTAGAACATCACTAACACTGTGCGACGTGTGTGTTATTTGCAGCCCTTTCAGTACCAAGAGTGGGGGATGTCATTAGATAATTTTCCCACCCGAAAAAAATAAAAAGGTAATCAGACGCAAGAAAATCTAACCATCGATCTACCCAAGGAGTATCGTGTGGCCCAGTAACTGGGTTGAGAGATTTGACTGGAAGTTTGGGGTTAGAGATGAAGCTGACCTCGAACTAGTTGGGAAAAAGCTAGGAAGATGTTGATTTGTGCGTATGACAGTTAAAAAATATACTAAGACAAATTTTTACTTTTAGCATAATATATAAAATTTAAAAGATATTATATAATATATAAAATATAATATTTAAAAGAAAACTGGGCAAGTGCGAGTCGGAGTCGCGCACTGAGAGTTGCATACAAACTTACATATGAAAACAGTTCAATTCCCGAATCCGAATCACTTTTGTGACACACTATTGGGACGTAACTATAAATTTACAGTTTTCTGATTTTTTCTACTTGTGCTATGAGACCCTGCGTCATGCCAAATTTTAGGATTCTAGCTCAACGGGAAGTACCCTATGAATTTTGATTCTCTTGAGTGTGTCGAAATCACTCAAATACTTTTTTTGCGACATAAACTGCCGTAACTTTTTTTTCGTTGCCTCAGATTGTTTCAGTTTCATGGAACCGCAGACCAAATATACGGTTTTCATTTCAACTCGATATCTCCACGCATTCTCGAGATAAAGGGTCTTGACAGACAGACAACAAAGTGTTCCAATAAAGGTTCCTTTTTTCTTTTTGAGGTGACCCTAATTAAAATCAAAATATCTACTGAAAGTAAACAATTCAGCCAATTAATAATTTAGATTAGAAACGCAAAATCACACACTAATCCAAATCTATACTTCAACACCAACCCCGTTTCAGTGTACCAACATCACACGAACTAACTTCCCCGTCCACAGTGTACGGTAGTTCGAATCTAAACAAAATTACGCAGAAGTTGGACGGCTAGATAGATCACCGTCTTATCTGGAGCCGCCGCGCTCCGCTCATCAATCCTACCACGTCTTGTGTTTATTATATCGTGTACTCACATGTTGCTGGGGAAGTTAACTTAAGTGTAGGTTTGGCGAATTTCTAGATAATAATAATATTAGGTCATTAACTATGAAAGTGTTATATCTTTGGATTTATTTATTTAATCTTCATGCAACAAAAGGTACAAAGGCGGGTATAAAGCCTTAGGCATTCTCTACCAGTCAACTTAGGGAAGTGGAGAGACAATATGGCAGGTGCATAACAAAAAGAACATATTATTTAGACAACAAGTATTATAAAATTATATTTATAGTTCAAATAAACTTTATATTAATGGTACATTATTTTTTTTCTGAAATTTGGTGTTAATTGGATTCTTTGTGTTTTGTACTTTCTGTAATATCGCAGTACTTGTCACTATTTTTGTATGAAATATAAGAAAGCACGCATTGTTTTGTAATATGAGTTCTACCGTGGAAACAATATGTCTCAAGCGGTATGCAATATTGATGATGTCTAAATGTAATTAAACGACGAACGAACTAAATCCCAACATTGTATGTAACTAGTGCCTGACAGGATGGTATATAATATAGTGGCATTAGGGTAAAAAAAGATCAACAAACGATAGACCATTATTTCAGCTAAAAGACACCCAGTTTTGAACTTAGCCCTTCTCCACTTCTCAAGTGTTGGCACAATGACAAGTTCTGTGCATCTCGCATCCATCGATTTCCCGCAACCCTCACCAGGTCATCGCTCCACCTTGTGGAGGCCTTCCAACTCTGCGTCTTTTCCACTCTAGGACTTTTTTTTAATGATGGTTGGTTTGTGTGCTAGATGATGTGGGAAAAAATGTGACTATTGAAATGATGACACTATATTGGTCGTTATTAATGGAGGAATAGACAGGCGACACCTATCCTAAATAAATTGGTTATTAAGAAAAATAACATTTTAATAAGGTTCCGTATCTCAAAATGAATAGACGGAACCCTTATAGGATCACTTTGTTGTACGTCCCTATGTCTGTCTGACAATACCCTTTATCTCAGAAACGTGTAGAGGCATCGAGTTGAAATTAAAACCGTATACTTAAGTCTGCAGTCCCTTGAAACTGTGAAAAAATGATATGTACTTCTAAGTTAACGGAAAAAAAGATGCGACCGTTTATGTCGCTAAAAACGTACATTTAAATACTCTCAAAGGAAACAAAATTCATAGGGTACTTCCCGTTGAACCAGAATCCTGAAATTTGGCATGAAGCAAGGTCTTATAGTATAGATATAGAAATGAGTTTGAAAACTGTAAATTTGTAGTTACGTCACAAAAAAAAACTTTTTTTGCAAATCGGAAAAATCTTCGCATAGGTAAGTTTAAGTGCGGAACCCTAAGTGCGCGAATCCGACTCCACTTGCAATGTTTTTTTTTATTTAATGGTCATACTGAATAACTAGAAAAAGACTATACTCAATTCCAAATAAAATTATACATCTGAACAAGCATTTTTTTATGTCCGTTCAAACAATTTTGACTTTTATTGCGTTGCGGGCAGGACAAATTGCAACTGCAGTAAATAGTTGGTATTTTTTTTCGGTGGGAAAATTATCTAATGACATACCCCGCTCTTGGGCGGTGCGAGAGGGTGTGTCAGACTTTTACTGACTGTAACCCACTCCTGTTCCTTCGTGGCCTTTCATACTAGGGCCGAGTCTTCCTTTCAGAATCAGACCTTTGGCCTCAAATCGGGATCGGAAACCCGTTGGCTGGGGCGCGCCATTGCCTCACGCGTGTATACGCATCCTTTACTAGCATTACTGCTTCGCAGAAAGAGGCGACCGCCTGCCACTCCTCCTCGCTCCAGACCATGGCCTGTACCAAGGCTCAGCGCGAGAGATCGCTGCCGCCGAGCGCCCCCACGAAGACACGGCAAAAACAGTTGGTATTTTAACCACTTTTTACTTTTAATGCGATCATTTTGCTCATGAAATATATTTCAAAATCGGTTGATCTAATTTCGAATGGAGTAGGTATAATTAAATAGTAGATTGATGAAAGTAGAAGAAAATCTAACTAAATCAATAAATTGTAGAAGTTATTCGTTACACATTTATACAACGCTTTGTTTGCTATTTTGTTCGGCTCACCGAATCGCTTGTGGTCAGCCGTCCGTAAATCTCTCCAAACCTTTCAATATTTTGTTTTCGGGAAATCGCTTCGAATACTGGCGAGAACCCGGTGAAGTATCGGATTTACTCCAATATATCTCTCTGGTATAATATAAGACCCTGAAAGGATACCTAACGTTTGTTTCGGTAGAAAAGAAACATATGAAACTATTTTTTTATTGTTATTAAATTGCATAGGCTCGCGCTTGATTGCTGTCTCACCTGATGGAAATCGACGATATGGTCGACGATGGAACACGCTTACCTAGAAGAATTTATTTATTTATTTTATAAATGACTAACTTTTGTCTGCGGCTTCGCCCGCGTACTTAAAATATAGCCTATGTCACTCAAGAATAAAGCAGCTTTCTATCAGTGAAAAAATTTTTGTAATCGAGGTCCGATTGCAAAAATTTTTTTTTTTTTTTTTTTCTCTGAAAGTACACCTATACATTACCTCCTACAAACAAAAACAGTATAGATTAGTGTAGATTGTAGGTAATTACTGCAAGAAATATAACAAAGAAAAACTCATATCATCTAAACAGATGGGCAACCTTAACGCATTCCGCGATCGCTTCCGGGCAATCTGGGATGGACAGTAATTATTATTTTTTTAAATTTGATATAAAACTAGTGCTTGACTGTGATCTTACCTGATGGTAAGCAGTAATGCAAGCGTTGATGGTGAGACGCCCTAGTTTATTAAGAGCCTATTCACTCTAGCCTTGAAGACACCCAAATTATAATTGTTAGAACATGATATGAGGCTGTCATCAGTTTGACAAAAAGCACCAATATTTATTAAAATATATTATAATGGATACACAGATATACAACTTTAGTTTAGAATTTTCTAAGATTTTCTGACGCTCACACTTGTACTGCAACATTACATTAAGTGTTAGTATTGAGGTGATGTTGGTACAATTTCCGAGTTTACCGGGGGTAATGTCGTCAATTCATGATATGCCTGGATGCGCATATACTACTGTACATTGGATGTGGACTGTATTTGGCGGGTTACCTTTCCTCAGATATGTACTTGACACTTTGCAGTATATGATGGATCTTATTGCAGCCATTTAGGATTAGGAAGCACCTACCTACGCTACCAGGTAGGAACTGCACTAACCATTTGAACTCGGGGGGTCCACGTGTAAGCCGGCCGGCGATCTCTGGTTTTCGCGACTTATGCTCCAGTGACGACGAGGTATAACACTCTCTGATTACTGCACAGTTCTCAAGCACAAAGCTTTAGCGTTTCTAATGTCCTTAGCGGATAAGTTCAACAATAACCAATTTTTTCTTGCAAAATGCGCGGCACGCCGTCTTAGCGTTGCGAGCGATTCCAAGCGTTTTTTTTTTAACCAGTCTATCTGCGTTCTCTTTTTCTCGATATTGTGCAAGAAAAGAATGCAAAATAGGAAGTGTTGCAAGTTGTCACACAAACAAAACGTGATATTTAAATCTATGTTGCTAATTACGGAACTAATTTTTACGCGGCAATTACCAAGTGATATAGGCGCAGCCAATGCCTAGTGCTCAATCAATCAACCTAGGTAATCTCAGATCTTTCTTGGACACGTGATCCTCTTAGCCAGCTTAACGTTAAAATATGAAAAAAAATCCTAAAGAGGAAATAGAAAAAAAAAGAAATCGTAATATTTACAGTAAACTTTCCCAATGGTCAAAATTATATTTTCATATTAATGTCACTATGACATTTAAGCTGAAGAGAAACTGAGCCCACGTATGCTTATGCATTATGATATGTAAGCTCTTGAATTTGTTTCCTAATATGACTTAGAAACTTAGTCAAAATCAAAAATATTTTTATTTCACATAGGCCTACATGGGCATACTTTGCATACGCAACACTGTCATACGCGTCCCACGTAAGTTGCCTATTTTCAAGGCCTAGATCTTAAAGTGCATAACATACGTGGCATACGTGTGCTCAGTTTGTCTTTACCTTTATACCACACAAATCATAAAAAGGAAGGACGTGAAAAGGTACTAGTGCGTAAAAACTTAGCACTTCTCACTGGCCGCTTAAGGAAAGTGATACTTATATAAAGGACCCAGTAGTAACACAAAACTGCCCACGCCTTTGTATTTTCGAAATCCACCACACGTTCACTAAAGAAAAAAAACTTTTGTCACAAACATTTGTAAAGTTACAAAAACGCATTGTGACATTAATGAACTTAAAAATAGTACAATAGTCGCGAAAAATGAGATCAACACTACACTGGTACCAGACTCAAATATTTACCGATTTATCAATTGACAGTCAAGAAACAGAGATGCAAACGAATTTGAACCTTGTCTGAAAAGGGATAGAAGTTACAGGGATAGAGATGGAAGATAAAATAAAATGGGCAGCCAATCGATACCTGTCCCGCAAACTTATCGGCAAGCACAATAGACTAAGAATGACAATGGAAACGATACTCCATTCAAAACCGTAGCTAAAAACATGAATGAACGTTAAAATGAGTAAATTTATGAATGAACTGGACAAGTGTACCCCGTAGTGACTCTCAGACAAACCGGCGACAGTATTGTTAAACCATTTAAAAGCAATGTTCCAAGAACGAAGCCATCTTGGATTTTAACGGACAATGCTCAGGTGGTCATTAAAAGTCTTTTCCAAATTCATTTCCGTTGGTGATTGCGTTTTAAATGAAACCTTTTGAAATTTTACGAAGATTGAAGACGAATGAAGGTTTCTGTCCTTTGTCGGGTAATTAGAAATGGTCCTTTGTATTTTGGAGTGTCAATTTGAAATAAATTATACTCTGGATCAATAATTAACGTAGGATAGGTTGTAGTAGTAGGGTAAGTGCGACGCATAATTAAAAAAAAAAGCCATATGTTATTCCACATAATCTAGCCTCTATTCCATGAAAAACTAGGCAGAGATACACCTATCTATAGTGTTCACTACCGACGTCCTTTTAAACACAACATTCCTACAATCCATATAGAAATGTCCGACCTGGTTTGACCTCAGTAAAGCTAAATTCAGTATTCAAAGCCTATTTGAAAGTTCAGGCATGACGTCACAGTTTCACGGATCTATGCACCGCGTAATCCTATTGCAGTGTTATGTTTTTGAAACAAAATTAACGTACATTTCAGTAAATGTCATTTTTTCACAAAGTATTTTTAGAACACATTTATTATGCGTACAGCCAAGGAGTGAAATTCCTTGCCGAAGTCTGTGTTTCCTGATAGCTACAACTTAGGAGTCTTTAAGTCAAGAGTGAATAGGCTACTTCTAGGCAAGCGTGCTCCATCGTCGACCACATCATCGCTTACCATCAGGTGAGAATCACACGCTAGCCTATCGTTAATAAAAAAAAATGTTCTTATTGAGGCAACTGTGGAATTGGACTTGCACGTAGAATAGATTCAGCAGGTTTATATTAAAGAGGTAGACGGAAAAGTTCATAAACTATCTGGGGATAAAAATAGATAACTACCTAATCAAATATGAAGGTCAATTGAATTTGGCTATTATGCATCAATGCAACACTGAACTCGAACTTGTAGTTTTATTTTATTCATTTATTAATAATTATGTATGTGTGGGACATCACACCAAAATAAGAAAGGAAAACAATTTGTGTGTGTGTATATTTGTTACTCTTTTACGCTGAAATTGCTGAACGAAATTTGACACATGAGTAGATAATTTCCTAGATTAGCACATAAGTTACTTTTTTATCCCGGAATACTTTTTACGTTATTAAACAGAAAAAATTATACAAACTTGATTTTTGTTTCTATAGTAATGTCTTCCATTATACCAGCCGCAACATATTCATTAGCTGAACAATAATATCCCAAACATATAATAAAGTAAACGAAATAATGGATGGTGAAGTAATACGAATTAAAATCATTCAGTTATCAATAGGCAATCATGTCAAAACATCCCGTTACAAAACCTCTATTATTTGAATACAGTTACCTAATTTGCCATATTTTCCATTGTGTAACTATCCCGAATTATCATTACCGTGTCATACGCCACCTGGTATAGTTTGACATACACACAATTAGGAGAATACCCTCGGTTTTATTCGATAATAACCCTTTATATCTCTCAGATTTGTGGGGGAGTTAGATTCTCAGCATTCTACACAAAAAACACCTCTATTTTATTCATCGAAAAGGGTGAAAATTCTTTGCGAATTTTAACAGGATCAGATACGTACAGTAACCAAGTGATATTTGCCCAAACATTGTTATTTTCATCCTATTGTTCGGCTGACGCGATTTCGTGATCGAATTCAGTGCCGTCAGATTTTGTAACAAAGGAACAAAAATGTGTTGCAAAAAATATTTACTGATAAAACCGACTGATTTGTAGTTTGTGTGTATTTTTGCTACTTTTTTCCTCAACTGCCTTAGGCCCGGACGCATCCTTTACTTAAGGAGAGGTTCTCACTTGATTCCGATGTTTCTCAAAAGACAATGACTCAGGAAGCAGCCGTCGGGTTTTGTTTAATTTTGGTCCTTTGAACCCTTTGAGCGACATTTTGCAAATTGAATTGCGAAGTCTTAGCAATTCTATTTTAGCAGGGTGGGTGATAACGTTTCATTGCCGTGTTTTTGTGTCTTAAACAAATTGTTTTGACGAGTTTTACCAACAGAACATAAGGTCTGGTGTATTTGTACCCAAAAGATGCCAATTGACGTTAGTTATAAAGCTAAACTTGTAAGTGTAAACAGGTATTTTTTAAAATCTAAATTCCTAACTTTTATAGATGAATGATACCTGGTGGTTGTTAGCATCTCTACGGTCTGGACTAAGCGTTTCGTGTCGTCCTTTATACCGGGTACATCAAAGGACTGGAACAATTTGCCAGCTGCGATCTTCCGTCTGATTATAATTGTAGGAGCTTCAAGGCTAGTGGGAATAGGCTCTTAATAAACTAGTGCGCTTCCCATCAATGATTGCATCACTGATTATTATCAGGAGGAATCGCAGTCAAGCACTAGTTTATGATTAAAAAAAACTTTTTAAGAAGTTTACTGACTCGAGAATAAGATAGGTAAATATTATGTGAATATTCTAAAACTCTGATTCTAGATTTAAAGTATTTTTTTATTATTATTGATAGGCTCGCGTTTAACCACTATCTCAGCTGATGGTAACCGATGATGTGGCTGACGATGGAGTGCGCTAGTCTAGAAGTAACCTATTCACTCTTGATTTAAAGACCCCTAGGTTGTAGCTATCGGGAAAAACAGACTCCGGCAGGGAATTCCACTCCTTAGCTGTACGCATAATAAAAGCGTTGTGTGTCCAAAACGCTTTGTACGTATGGGTGGGATGTCCACCATGTACCGATGGCATAAAATGTAACCATATTAAATCCATGATACAGATGCAAAACAAATTACCGTTAAGAAAGCAAACTCCGAATATTTACTTACATCAAAAACTCCCATCTGAAACCACTTATGCACACAAAAGAAAATGTTACTTTACAAATTAATACTGACATGATAATAACATGAATTGGTTCACAATTATAATGCTGACGAATATTAGGGTGATTTTAATATATCATAAACTAGTTTGGCCGGGAACGAAAGGCGGGGCTTCAAATCGCCCTCCCCAATTGGTAGGGTTTCTTTTCCAAAGGATCACGCGTGCACCGTAAGGATTCAATTATGGGGTATTCATATTTAATTAATATGGTGCGCTGTAGTTCAAGCGAAAGGTTTTGATCGTTGAATGTTTGTTTTGCTGGGATTTATTTTGGGGTTAAACTGGTAAAAGTATAAGAGTTTCACAAAAATATGTACTACTTGTCGTATGAAAAGGTACTAGACGTCAGGCTATACAAGTTGCGATAGACATATCTCAATTTTGACTACTTAAAAACCTTACAAGTCATTTTTTAGGGTTCCGTACCTCAAAAAAAAAACGGAATCCTTGTAGGATCACTTTTTTGTTCGTCCTTCTGTCTGTCTGTCTGCCTGTCGGCCGTTTATGTCTCAAAAAACGTATATTTCAACACTCTCGAGGAAATCAAAATTCATAGGGTCCCGTTGACCCAGAGTCCTGAGATTTTGCATAAAGCAATTTCTTATAGCACAGGTATAAGAATAAATCTAAAATCTGTAAATTTGTTGTTAAGACACAACAAAAAAAAATGCGATTCGGAAAAATCTTCGAGACTCCAATCGGGAATTAAACTATTTACAAAGGTAAGTTTGTATGGAACACTCAGTTTTTTTAATTGATAGTGCTTGACTGCGATCCCACCTGATGGTAAGCAGTGATGCAATCGTTGATGGTGAGGCGCACTAGTTTATTAAGAACCTATTCACTCTAGCCTTGAAGTCACCTAAATTATAAAATTTCCAAATATTAAATACTACTTGTATCGTATTATTTTCGGTAAACACAGAAAACGTGTTTAAATCCCTAAAGACGTTAAGACGTAATAAATAATAACAACACTTTTATATCTCTTTTAAAAAACCTGAATAATTTAGCAACAAAAAAAAACTCAACGTACACATCCACACATGCATTCAAAACAGTAACCAAATTGGATTTAATGAGACAGATATTAGGGATGTTTCGTGCCATACAAAATTATTCATAGCTACTAAAATGCTCCATTCAAAGGTTTTTTTTTCCCCAACTTACACTGGGGTTGACGTCTCACCGACAAAGGGGTGGGCCGGGCCAAATAATTGCCAAAACGCTTCGAGGTGCATTGTGTGTGTATACAATAGGGTGCACTAAGTGGGGGTAGTTTTTGTAATTGTTACTTTTAGGAGCCACGCACCCCATATTCAGTAGTAAACCGGAGTTCGAGAGAGCTACACACACCAAAATGTCTCGGTCGTTCTTAGTCGATGCGCTTATAAGTGATACGAAAGATTGCAAGAAAAATGAACTGTCTAGTGAACCTATACATCCTTATACGTTGATCGGCCACCACTTGGATCCGCGTTCAAAGTACTTACCATACCCCTATCCAGGGAACTTGAATAGTCTTCTGAACATCGGGTTGCATCAGCAGCGATCGCCGGATCTGTTTAGGCCGTTTTTGGAGCAGCTGAATTTTCGGTATCCATTACTGCATCAATTGCCTCGTCCTGATTTTTATGAAACTCAAACGGAGCCCAAGCCATTTGAAGGATACTTGAAAACTGAAGAACAGGAGCCCGTTAATTTTGTGAACAGGAGAAAGAAGTCGGTTTCACCGTATTTGCATCACCCTTACAAAGTGACTACGTCTCCTTCGAAGAGTCAAGGACAACGATCACCTTCGCTATCAAGTGAAAGCAGAAATGGCACACCTAGCCCTCCGCTGGGTCACCCAGAAGAACTTCTTCCAGGATATTCGAAAGACTTGAAACGTATGCCGTTGAAAGAAGATTCCAGCAAGAGAATTAGAACCGCCTTCACAGGCACTCAATTGTTGGAGTTAGAAAGAGAGTTCTCCATGAACATGTATCTCTCAAGACTGAGGAGAATAGAAATTGCTTCAAGACTGAAGTTGTCTGAGAAACAAGTGAAGATCTGGTTCCAGAACCGCCGTGTGAAGCTGAAGAAGGAAGAGTCTCCGATGTCTTCAGACTCTCGTGCTAAAAAATGTTGCTGTGCTAAGAGTACATGCTCCTCCAAAGATCAGGAACCATGTGATCAAGAACAAATAGATGTGGTTAGTGACCATGATAATAGTTATGAGGCTCAAAATCTTTCTCAGTATTCTTGAGGGGGTTGTGAACATTTTGGACTGAACTTTGTATTTGATATCGGAGATTTTAGGATTGAATCCAAGGCTGATGAAAGCCTTTTGTAGGAAGATTTTATGATTGTTAACTTGATTGACAATATTTAGAAGTGTTTAATACCTACTGTGTGAAATGTGTGCGAAATTCTAAAGTGCCAATGTTGAGGTTGTGAAACTTATGATTCTTTTAATATCTTTTTGCTGTCAACATTTAATTTTAAATTTCGAAGCGCTTAAGTGCTTTAAATATGATATTAATCAATGTTCAATTATAACAAGAGCAGAAATCAAATATTATCGATATTCAATTAATGTATATGTTTAAATAAGTTTAATAATATCGTTCGCTTCAATTGCTCATTTTAATTTAGTACTCGATAGTTTAATTAAAATCGTTTTGCTCAAATTAATCAAATATTTTCATCTTTTGTGACAGTGATAAAATTTTCTTTGTAACTTAATGATAGTAAGTTGTGTCTAAGTTTAAATTAAGTAATGAGCTTTTGTAAAATATTTGTATATTGTTAATAATGTAAATAATAATTTATAAACAACAATTTGATATAAATGGAAATATATTTTGATAAAATTTTACAATTTGTTAGGGTATAATAAAATTGTACGAATTGAAATGAGTTGCCTTTTTCCTTTATCGTCCGATTATAATAATACAATAGAAAACAGATTAAATGAACTGTTCTGCTCACACATAACATGATAAATCATCAAATATCTATAAATTATTTGTTGTAATTAATAAAAAACACACGCAATTTTATTTTAGACCAAGCTGAAAGTAAGTAACTTGACATTTATGGAACTTAATAATTACATACATAGGTATGGCAAGTGTAAGTTTTTCCAATTAGTAAAGCGCACTTATTTTGCATGACGCTAACTTCTTTTTTATCCCAGAGTATTAAAAATCTTTTGTATTATTTTCCGATATTCACATTAAGTTTGGAAAATACATATTTATGTATATCATTATTTTGAGTTCTAAAATCACCACAAATAACTTATTTCCCTCTAGATTGAGACTTTTGCTGTTAGAAACTCATCTGCGTCACTTCTTCAGTTGCCCGTTGCGTTCCAGGGCCATGGTGACTCTTTAGGACAATCCCGTAGACCTAGCAGTCATTGTTATGTATGGCTGAAGTGATAGAATTGAATTGAATTCAATCATTATAGTAGTACACTCAGGACTAAAAGGAGAAGGAAGTATAAGACACACAAGGCAAGAAGCAATTGAATCAACTGAATTGAAAACCCAACAATAGAAAAATCTTTGTTCTAGCTGCCTTAGAAGTTCCAGTACAATAGTACAACCAATAGAGTGGTTCAATGTGTTGAATACAGATCGCCATGTTGAAGACATGAAAAAAAAAATACTGCACTCATTACTGAAAACACTGGTTGAGAGTAAGACTGTGTGTAAGGACACATAGTGCTGCTTACACGTAGTGTTCTCCAAATAGTCAGGTAGTTCACTCCTTACTATACCGTTCTCTGCATATCTGGCCTCAGACACATGCACACTTTACTGTATATTTTTATTTTCTGATGTTACTAACACTAATTTAAAGACACTACAAAATGGACCATATTGTTCTTTTAAAATACAAAATGTATTTATTATAATTATCAAAATGGTGACGGAAAACATCGTAAACTAGTTGCGACATAATTTAGAACCAAAAATTCGAAGATAAGTGACGTCCACTAGACTAGGCACGCATGATGGATTAAGACCCATTCCCTTTCCAACCGAGGAGACCTGAGTCACAGCAATGGGAACATTATAAGGTTGATTATGCTTATACCAGTTACGATTAAGTGCCATATAGTAGGAGATAAAAGTATTGCCATCAATGTTATTCTAAATATAAGCCGCCATTAAGCTTAACGATAGCATAAAAGAAGCATAAAATAAAACTTCATTTAACCGTAGCATCTCGTAGCAGCTTCGTAGCACCTCGTAGACGCTCGTAGACGCCTACGCTTAGCTCGAGTTCTGTAGTGAACTTAATCCGCCAAGTATTCTGCGATGAACGATCTTGGAATAATATTTTTGCTGTAAGACTATGTAACTAGACTGCAGTGTACTTGCTACGCAGTGAAATGATATATCTTTGAATAATTTTACTGTTATATTCTCTGGTAACAGCGCAAAATGTATGGTAATAACTTGTGAAAGAGGGTTATAGAATAGAATAAACTTTATCGTGCACCAAAATAGTAACAAAACTCTTACACTAACTTAAATCTATGGGTACAAAAGCGGTCTTATCGCTAACAGCGATATCTACCAGACAAACTTAAGAACTTAAAATAGAAAAAAGGGGGTAGTCTGCGGTGTACTGAAAATTAATAAAGTAAATATTAGATTAAAATTATACACTATAATCTAATACATCTACTTAATAAAATATTGCCGAAAAAACGTTTTACACCTTAAATCTGAGGACAAGAAAACAATTAAAACTTAAGTCAAGAGGCGATCCTAGACTTCATAAGTGTGCGGACAGCATACATATATATCGATGGCGGACAGCGAGCTACATGTAGCTCGCCGCAGAGCTTGAGTCTTAATGGTGCGTAGTGTTTCACGCGCGCCTTTAAGAGATGCTTAGGAGCCTGTAGGGCCGATGCCCGCTAATGCCACGAGAATTCCTAAAAAGGATACCGTGCTCTTAGAACGTAAAGGGCAACTGAAAGACACAAGTAGATTTGGGCAGTAAACCTCTGACACGCTCTCTCGCTACACCCTAGAGCCGAAAAAATCGCAGCTCCTCTAATTAGATCGCAATCATGAGGCGATTCAGGTTTTTTGGCAAAGTTTAAGGTTTAGGTCGAAACGTTCTAGCGGCGGTGACATCTCACGTCCGGCCTTGGTACAGCCTCCATACCGCAGTTATCTGATGATTTTCTATGGAAAAAAAAGGCTAATGTCGATACAAGACATCCTTACGATGGACAGTTGGTTCACGGCAACTATGGCGGCGACGTGGGTACGAGTAGAGCATCCTTGCCAATCCTCGACGAAATACCGCGTCTATATTATACTTTTTGTTTTCATGTAATACACCATTTTATAAGTCCTTCTTATTTAATTTTACTGGTCCCGTTGAAGTAACCGGAAACATAAAACTCAAGCAACATCAGCTATAAGCTCCGTCGTGTACTCGTGGGGGCGCTCGGTGGCAGCGATCTCTCGCGCCGGGCCTTGGTACAGGCCATGGTCCGGAGCGAGGAGGAGTGGCAGGCGGTTGCCTTCCTTCTGCGAAGCAGTATTGCTAGCAAGGTTGGCGGGCGCACACGCGAGGCATTGGCCGTCGCACCCCAGTCCAAACGGGATTCCAGTTCCGATTTCCGGCCACCGAAGGCGCGGGCTTGCAGACGGCCAGTAATGGGTAGCTCGCCGTCTGGCCATGCGGTAACCGTCTGGACCGAGCCCAAGTCACCGACGACGCGTAGTGTTCCACGCGGCTCAAGGAGATGTCGCGTGCCTCGAAGCCTACTGGGGCCGTGAGTGATGCGAAAGAGATCCCTGGGGCCCTGGAACAATGGCAAAGAAGGAACAGGAGTGGGTTTTTAGTCAGTAAAATCTGACGCCCTCCCGGTCAGCCCAAGAGTGGGTGATGTCATTAGATGATTTTCCCACCTAAACAAAAAGCAACATCAGCTATGCTAAACTAAACTAGCTTGGCTTATTTTTTTATTTTGTACAATAAAGAGTAAATCTATATAATTTAGGTGCCTTCAAGGCTAGAGTGAATAGGCTCTTAATAAACTAGTGCGCCTCACCATCAATGATTGCATCACTGCTTACCATCAGGTGGGATCGCGGTCAAGCACTGGTTTACACCGAATAAATAAAAAAAATATGTTATCTACAACTAGCATAGTTGTCATACAAAGGCACAAACTACATGGTGATTTCATTAAGAGCAAAGAATTTGAAGGGCCCCAAAGAATGTAGGGGACACATTTATGTTTGGGCCTCGAATAATGCAAGCTCTCATAGTTGAGCCTGATGGGCGGAATGTTATGGAGAATTCTAATAGTGAGTGTGTTTTTAATTAATTTTAATATTGTGTTAGATTATGGTCGGAATTTAAGGAGTATTTTGGGGTGTCAGATAAGTCGATATGTTTTAAAAATAATAATAAACTATATTATCAGACCAGAGGTTCATAGTTTCAGTAAAGTTTAACAAAAATACATATAATAAGCCTACATCACATAGCTGAAAGACGGTCAGTGTACCGCCATCCAGTGAGACACCATTGGGCCATCCATCCTGCCGCCACCATTGGGCATCAGTGATGCGATTCGCAGCCGCAGTAGTGAGCCGAAATCCGGAACACGCGCGTCCGCGGACATCCCCGACGCGCTACAGAAACGAAGCAACCCCAGCATTACCCGGAACGCGTTATTACATTGGACTCGTAGAGCATTGTACGAGCCTTGTGTATAACTGACCCACAGGGCACACGAATGTTTTGAAGTATGTGAATTGATTCACAAAATAATTACACTAGTCTACAAATTTTAATTTTTGTAATGTTTCGTTATTTTTGAAGGCAAGTTTCTTGAAAAATAGTAAGCTTTTTACATGATAATGGTAATAGTAAAATTTTAATTGGTCGTGATTATTTTATTTTCAAAGTAATTATGTGTACATTTTTTTTAAATTGATATAAGCTAGTGCTTGACTGCGATCTCACCTAACTATTTTAATTGTACTGTAGATTTTTTTTAAACATTCGCAGCCGATAGTTCTTTCTGATCTTGGTTCACTTAGAATAGCTGAAATAGTCAAGATATACTCATTTATTTTATTTTAGGTAATTTTTTAGCTTGTTACAGTCAATTAACTGGAATTACAAGACAAAATAAGCCCAGACATCGTCGTTTACTCTATCTTTTTTTTTTTCAATCAAAACGTTTTATTTATTTAATACTTTGTATTTTGATTACGACAGATAAGATATACCTTTCTGTTTTTCTGTTATAAAATGTATTATTTATTTAAAAAAAAAAAAAAAAAACTAGTCTGCTGATGTATTTTAGCAACATTTTGTGTACACATTTTATACATTTTTATGGTTTTTAAGTTCGAATGTTTTATAAACAATATGTGATAGCAGCTTTTTAATTAAGGAATCATATTTTATATGCACTACTTAATATATAAATCCTTTACCACCTTATACCTAACAAATATACAAAAATAACAAACACCGTGACACGAGATAAAATAGGTTTGTCTTTACAAACTTTGGACCCCCGTTTCATCCCCTTAGGGTGTGAATTTTGGAAAAACGTCTCTTAGTGCTCGCCTACGTCATAAAAGGAAACCTTGTGCAAAATTTCACGCTCCTAGTCCCAGTAGTTTCGGCTGTGCGTTGATATGTCAGTCAGTCAGTTTCTTCTTTTATATATATAGATTATATTAATAATGCTATTATATAGGTACATTATGTCCATTATGAAGATAGTGCTTTTTAATTTCCTCTTGAAGACATCCAGAATAGGGCTGTCGCTAGATTATACTATTAAAAACGAAACTTAATATAGGCTCATAATTACATCGTGAGGAAACCGGCTTGTCCTAGACCCAAAAAATTCGAAGACATGTGACATTCACCAACCAGCACTGGGCCCGCGTGGTGGATTGCGGCACATTCCCTCTCCTAGAAAGGAGGCCTGAGTCCCAGCAGTGGGAACATTAAAAGGCTGATTATGCTAAACTTACCGTACTATGCTATTAGTTTTACCTGCACTTTACTATATTCACATACACCAAGATACTTATGACCACATCAAATGTACGCCAAAGTAATGCTTTTATCAAATTTCATTGCACGAATCACACTCATTAAACCATTTTTGATTAAACATAATAATGGCACTGAAAACCTCACATTACTACCACGAAAACCACATTTTAACTGAACTCTTTATAATGAACAAAAGTTCAACAGGCTCATAGAATAAACTTTATGTTATCAAATATGAAGGTCTGTTTATCTTTATACATATAACTAGCTTCTGTCAGTGGCTTCGCCCGCGTAAAAGTAGGTTTCTCTATACAAACTGACCCCCGGTTTTACCCCAAAGGTTTGAGTTTCGTAAAATCCGTTCTTAGCGGATGTTTACACCCTATAAGGAATCTACTTGCCAAATTTTAAGTTTGTAGGTGTTATAGTTTTTGAGATTTCGAGATTAATTAGTGAGCGGTATTTCGCTTTTATATACATATATACATTCTTCTGTACGTGTGTTTGTCACTCAACTCCTCCTAAGCAGCTTAATCGTTTTGAATGTAATTTTGTATGTATATTTGAGTAGGCCTCTGGATGGTTTGAAAATTCAAAAATTTAATTGGCCCTGGTATGCGGCACTGCGATTGGGTTCTCAATCCTTTTTTTCTGACAATAAACCAGCTTTCGTGTAGGACAACGTCTGTCAGGACCGCTAGTATTTGAATATTTTATTATTTATTTATTTATTAAAACTTAATGCAACACAAAAGTACAAAGGCGGACTTAATGCCTTTTTTTTATTTATGCGCGCTTCATCGGTTGAACGGATGAAAAAATTTATGCATCGTAGTATCAAGGTAGAACTACACTGCGCACACGTGTGCCACACACGCCGATCTGGGCGCGTCGGTCTCCATACATTTTATATGGAAACTAGTCTTGTGGAACTACACTTGATCACGCCACGCGAAGTCACACGATGTCGTTCTACTTACAAATCAGGCGTGTTACACGTGTGCGTCTTTCTAATGTTGTTCTAGCTTTAAAGTTCTCCGCGCAATTAGAACATTATTTATTTATTAATTCAACACTTTATGCACAATAGTACAGCGGCGGACTTAATGCCTTAGGCCCTTACCACTATTTATCTCTGCATCACCCAAAGATTGACTAAGGTTGGTTGGTTGGTTGGTTAGTGGTAAGTGCAATAAAGAATAGATATACTAATAAACCATAAACGACACGAGCTTGCGCAAACATATCCGACGCACTGCAGTAGCGAGGCAGTCCCAATAACATCCCGAAGGTATTATTATATTGGACGCGCAGGATATCTAGCGATCTTTTGGTGTAATTGACATAATAATACACGGGTAATCTATGGGTTACCCGTGTACAGACTCTGACAGTAGGCCATAAAAAGAGTAATTTTAACTTGGTGGATATCTAATACTTAAAATCCTATGCTTGTTTGAATTTACAAATTGGCCACAGGTAAAGCCGGTAGCAAAAGCTAGTAGTATCTACCATAAATTACATTACATTACCCAAACTAATACCTACGTATGCTAAAAAGCTGCATTTAAAACTTTCTACATTCATTTTATGAAACATTTAAGTACGTTAAAGCTTAAATTAAATTAAATGTAAGTTAAAATTAATGTAGTTAAATGTTTTTGGTACACTCATTACAACTAATCGGTACTTTGAATTTTATGTATAACGCGTATAACTTTGCTATAGCATTTTTTAACTAACGCAAATTTTAAATTTAAATTAAAAAAATAAATTGCTAGGTTTTCAAAACTTTGAAAATTATGAATTTTAATCAAATACCAAATGAATAAGAGGAAATAAGAAATGTGACATAGACTAGGTATATGAAAGATTCATGATTTGAAATATTTTTTTTTACACAACAGCACACATATACAACGTCAAGCTAGTGCACAGTTCCAATTGGTCGTTTTTTGCGGTCGAAAAAAAAATCCGGAAAGAAACTCCATAGTTACTCTTTTAAAAAATGATTAGGTAAGGTTTACCTACAATATTTCCATAATAAAAAATAGTAGGTATGAAAGGACAGTGTATAGAAGTAAAAAACAGGAAACAAGTAAAATATATATTAGTGGAGCTGGTCTATTTTGTCTATATTTCTTTGAGGCACGCATGAAAAACATAGCGCCGTCGAACCGAGCCCGGTCCTCAAAAATCTGTACCTCAAAAATCAAACAAATAATTACTTATCATTTCCTGCCAATAAAACTATTCTTACCCATAACAATAATTTAATCTCACAATTTGCATGCTAACTATCCACTGAAACTCAAAGTCGATAAATATTACATCAACATCGGCGTACAGTCAGCAAAACAATGGAAATGAAACCAGAACTTAACTGTAAACAAGAGCAATGAAAATAAATCGATCTTGGCCTAGTTTTGTTTATAGTTTGCTACAATGCTTGTTTCAAGAGAAAATGCTTCGAAACGATGATGCTTTTGGAATGTATTTTAATATTGAATTATATTGGAAGTAAACTAAATATTCGTCTTAGTGGTTATGAATACAGTTTTTATTTAAATGCAAATATTGGAAAGAGAGTCACCGTTGCTCGGTGGTAACGGTCTCGACTTACGAGTGTGGGTCGTGGTGGGTTTCAAATTATTCCGGGTACATTACTTTAGGTAATTAATTCTTCATCACAGCTTTTCGTGTATTTTTTAATTCCTTATTTTGATCTTTAATATTAATTTTGTATAATAAAAATTATTAAATTCTGGGTAGAATAAAATCTATTTGTTATGTACTGTTTTGTTATGTATACTTAATGTAAATTGAAGAAGTCACTGGCTCCTGAAATATAGACACCTAACCTAGCTCAATAGTCAGGATTTCGTTTGTTAGTCAAAGCAGTAAAAGGCATGTCCAAGAACTAATTCATTTATTTATTTATTTAATCAATTAATTACAACGGTTAATGGTTGTTTATTACAGTAACTAAACAAAAAGTTTTAAGTCATAAACGACATGTACTTTCATCAATTTCTCTCACAGTACTTCTGACATACCAATAAAATCATCTTCCATTCATCCGCAAACAGATCGTTTGTTGGATAAGAATCCAAGAGATCAACTAAATTATAAGACATGTGACATTTACCAACTGAATTCGCTTGGTAGATTATGGCTCATTTCCTCTTCTAGAGAAATTATCATTATCTTAGAGAGGAGGCCCGAATCCCAGCAGTGGGAACATTATAGGGCTATGTATGTATGTATTTGGGCTGAAAGAACCTCTTATTGGGTTCTATTAAACGCATGGCGACATCGCGACATGAAATTTTGACTCTTACTGGAGGGACTGGCCTACAATGGCTGAAGAAACACGTGTGAGGGAAAGAGAGAGGGAGGCCTTAGGCCAGCAGTGGGCAGGGCACATTGCTCGTAGAATGGATGGTCGATGGGAACAAAAGGTTCCAGAGTGGACCTGGTGGGAGTCGCGGGAGTTCGGTGGATGCGAGACACACAAGATCGCTTAGCGTTGTAGCTATCAGGACAACGTTCTCAAAATATTTTGTGCATATAGGTTTTTTTTTTTTTTTTTTTAGGTGGGAAAATCATCTTATGACAAATCCCGCTCTTGGGCGGAGCGGGAGATAGTGTCAGACTTTTACTGACTAAAAACCCACTCCTGTTCCCTCGTTGCCTTCGTCCCAGGGCCCGGGTTTCGCTTTCACACTACCCATGGCCCCAGTAGGCTTCGACCCTACTGGGCCCCTACGATTTGCTGACATCTCCCTGAGGCGCGCGTGGAACAAAACGCGCCGTAGACGACTTGGGCTTGGTCCGGACGGTTACCGGACGGTCGGACGGCGGGCCACCCATTGCCCGCAGTCCGCAAGCCCGCGCCTACGGTGGCCGGAAATCGGGATCGGAATCCCGGCGGCGGTTGGGGCGTGAGGACCGTTGCCGTTGCCTCACGCGATCGGCCGCTTCCTTTGCTAGCATTACTGCTTCGCAGAAGGAGGCGACCGCCTGCCACTCCTCTTCGCTCCGGACCATGGCCTGTACCAAGGCCCGGCGCGAGAGATCGCCGCCGCCGATAGCCCCCACGAGGACACGGCGTTGCTCTTCCCAAGCGGGGCACACCTCCACCGTGTGCTCCACCGTGTCCTCCGGGCGGTCCACACAGTGGCGACACCCGGGCGTCGCTTCCGCACGAATTCGGTGCAGGAACTTCCCGAACTTCCCGTGTTCGGTGAGAACCTGCGTCATGCGGAAGGTGAGGACGCCGTGAGGTCTTTCCAACCACGCCTCAAAGAGGGGACTCACCGCCATAATTGTGGCGTGCCCAGCACTGGGTCGCGACAGTCGCTGTCGCCATTTCACCATGAGAACCCGCCGGAGCTCCGTCCGCCATGCTTCGATTTGTCGCGGCAGCGGAGTTTCGCCCCGGCGTTGCATCTCCATGCGTAGATCGTGCATGAGAGCAAGGACTGTTGCTTCCAGATCCCATGGTGGCTGGCAGGCAAGAAGGCTCGCCGCTTCGCGGGAAATCGTCCGGTAACCTCGCACCATCCTTATGGCCATGACCCTCTGGCATGCGTTCAGCCGGGCCGCCGGCTGCTTCCGCAGCGCCGGCGCCCATATCGGTGCGCCATAAAGGGCCATGGACCGAACGATTCCCGCGTAGAGCCTCCGGCAGGAGGCATCTGGACCCCCAAGGTTGGGCAGGAGCCGCCCGAGGGCAGCCCCAGTCCGATTTAGTTTGGGAGCCAGACGTCGGAAGTGCTCCTCGAAATCCCATCGGCTGTCGAGAACGAGTCCCAGGTACTTCATCGTTGACCCGACGCCGATGTGGACTCCTCCTACCGTTAGTTGGGAACCCGGTGGTGGCGCGTTCCGAGGGCCGTGAAAGCACATAGCCTCGGACTTGTGCAATGCCACCTCGAGTCCCAACTCCTGGATCCTGCCCACGACTGTCGCAACCCCGTGTGTCGCTAGTTCGACCGCCGCCTGGTACGACTCTCCCTGCGCTAGGACCAGCGTGTCGTCTGCGTAGCAGACCACGCTGACCCCGCCAGGGAGGTCGCCGCGCAGCACGTAGTCGTATCCGATGTTCCACAAGGGCGGCCCTAGCACCGATCCCTGCGGAACACCGCACGACATCTCTCGACGTTCCCACTCTCCCTGGTGACCAGGGTAGATGATGTACCTGTCCGACAGGTAAGCCTCGACCACACGACAGAGGTAGTCGGGCGTCCGGTGATACCGCAGCGCCCTCCTAATGCTACTCCAAGGCAGGGAGTTGAAGGCGTTGGCGATGTCCAGAGACACCGCCACGACACACCTGCCCTGAGACACCGCATCCCCTGTCGTGAGAGCTCGCACGCGCATGATGGCGTCCACCGTGTTGTGCATATAGGTGGTATATCCATGACGACTGTAGAGAAAATGAATAAATGTTGATCTGAAATTTGTCAGCTACGATTTGTAGTCATATTATTGACATGATAAAGATTACTACTACGAGACTGATTAGAATTTCTTCTTATAATATTTTGGTGAGCATTTTTAAGACCGTTTCTATAATCATAAACTGACTAACTGACTGTTTTGACTGGCCTGTTGGTCTAGTGGTTAGTGGCCCTGACTGCTATGCTGGAGGTCGTGGGTTCGATTCCCACCCAGGACATATATTTGTGTGATGAGCACAATCATTTGTTCTGTGTCTGGGTGTAATTTATCTATAATATGTAGGTATTTAGAAATATATAAGTATATTTATCAGTTGTCTAGTACTCATAACACAAGCTGGTTGGTGAATGGTGAAACACAAGCAGTTGTCTAGTACTCATAACACAAGCTGATGGTTGTGGATTATTATTATTATTATAAAACATTTAACTGCTTTCTAGTTTGAATATAGAAAAACCAGCCAAGTGCGAGTATGACTCGTGCACGAAGGGTTCCGTACCGTCCGTAGCAAAAACTGAGCAAAGAAATCACGTTTTTTGTATAGCATTTTTTATTCAAGCGGCAACAGAAATACATCATCTGTGAAAATTTCAACTTTCTAAACTATCTATCATCAGATACAGCCTGATGACAGACAGACAGATGGACGGACGGACAGCGGAATCTTAGTAATAGGGTCCTGTTTTATCCTTTGGGTACGGAAGCCTAAAAAACTTCTATCATTTCACAAAATATCTATGTTTCAGCAATGACACTTCAAGTTATTCCGCCCTTATTCTTCTGTAGGGACCCAGCAGGGTCGAAGCCTATCGGGGCCAAGGGTCTCATTCTGAAAGGAAGACTCGGTCCTGATACGAAAGGCAACGAAGAAACAGGAGTGGGCTTTTAGTCAGTAAAAGACTGACACTATCTCCCGCTCCGCTCAAGTGCGCGAGATGTCATAAGATGATTTTTCCAACAAAAAAAAAATAGAAAAATTCAAGTTTACTTAACCAATCTGGCTTAGTAAACTTGACGAACGCTAAATCACAATAATCGCTAACTAATCTACACAATAAACAACCACTTACTCAAATAAATACCCCAGAATACACAGAAACCAAACTGTACCGAAGAATTTAGTTACGCCCAGCATTTCCGATACAGAATAAATTAATCAACCGAAGTCATTTGTAGTTTGCGAATGGCAACACTGCCAACACTGGCTGGCAACTAGTTTGACGTTCAAATTACTCGGGGAACATAACATAAATAATCAAAGTTGTGTAGTATTCTTGCTGGGTATAAGTAAACAATAGTGAAGTTAGTTCGGCCGATTGGTTATAAGTTGTTATTTTAAGATTTGCTTCGTAATATAACGTAATATCACGCCTATATTTTCTGAAAGGTTTTTTTTCTTGGGTGGAGTGAGAGCGCGTGTCAGACTTTTACTGACTAAAAACCCACTCCTGTTTCTTCTTTGCCATTTTTCAAGGGCCCCCGGGATCTCTTTCGCATCACCCATGGCTCCAATAGGCTTCGACCCTGCTGGGCCCTTACGGTTTGCTTACCTTGAGGTGCACGTGGAACAATACGCTCCGTCGACGGTTTGGTCCAGGTGGTTACCGGACGGCTGGACGGCGAGCTACTCGTTGCTCACCGTCCGCAAGAGTGAACCTACAGTGGTTGGAAATCGGGGCCGGGATCCCGGCAACTGTCGTGTCAGGATGTCCGTTCTTTCACACGTGCCTCCTTCGCTAACATAACTGCCAAGGTACCAGGCTAAGGAAAAAAAAAGAAACTGTTGTTTCTCTTGACCTTTTTATTACTCTTGATGAAAAGCGATAAACAAAGTCTACAATACAAAAAGCGAGCACAAAGGATGCCTGGTATACTCATGCTTTGAAAGCGAATAAATAAGCTGTTCTCAAAATGAAATACTCTGAAACCATTACGTCACTAAAATGAATATTCCGATAAAATTTGTATGCAGCGAGCCTGCACAGTATCTACTTAATTCCGTAAAATCTGGGCTTCGGTTGTGTATCGAAAACTTTCCAGTCCACTAAACTTTTGTGGCTATAAAGGGAAACTCAGAAGGTACTATATACTGCACAAATAATATTGTAGATATCAAGAATATTGACAGTAATGAAATAATGTGGTTTCTTTTTAGGATGGGATATCATTCAATGACTTTTCTCGCTCTTGGGCGTTGTGGGAAAGTCTGACATGCCCGTCAGACTTTTACTGACTAAAATCAAACTTACGTTCCTTCTTTGCCTTGCGTTCCAGGACTCCAACGTTCCCTTTCGGACAACAAATGGCCCCAGTAGGCTTCGGCCCTGCTGTGCCCCTATGGTTTTGCTGACATCTCCTTGAGGTCCGTGTGGAACACTAAACGCCGTCAACGACACGAGCTCGATCCAGACGGTTACCGGACGGCTGGACGGCGAACTAACCATTGCTCATCGTCCGCAGGCTCAAAGTAATAACGTAGTAGCAAACGTTTTCAAGGGTCCATTTATTGAGTGTGCAAGTCACTCCTTGTCTTTTTATCGATGTATGATAAGAATATTGCTCAAGAAGGGAGAATTTACATAGTTCTTATTAACCACCTTCGAAGCCAAAGCCAAGTAGAACAATGGTGGTCCAGTGATAATCGTACTTGACTGATTACGAACCCGCAACTTTATGCATGAGAGGCGAGAGCCTTAACTACTGGGCCATCACGACACTTTTATAAAAAAAGTGGGGCAAAGTTTTGTTAAAAAAAGATGTTGGACAAAGTTAGCCTTCTGTGCATTCCTACTCTGTGGTCCCTATTTAAATCATCAGCTTTACTCATTGAGCGGTTCTGTGCCATTTATTAGAATATTGAATTGCTCGGAGGTGGGTATTATGAATTGAGTTATTCAATTATAAAGTATCTTGATAAATTGGTTTGACAAGTTATTGGACTGTTGTTCAACTTAATCGAAATATATTTTAAGGACTGGCTTAGAGTAGATATTTTATATCTGGAAAATAAAATCCCTTAAATGCAATTTAGGTGAGTGTCTTCAAAGCCAGAGTAAAGTATAGGCTCTTAATAAACTAACTCTGTGTTTCCTAATAGCTACTATCTAGGGGTCTTTAAGTCAAGAGTGAATTGGTTACTTCTAGGCAAGCGTGCTCCATCGTCGGCCACATCATCGCTTACCATCTGGTGGGATAGTGGTCAAACGCGAGCATATCCATAATTAAAAAAAACTAGTGCGTTTCACCATCGACGATTGCGTAACTACTTACCAGATCGCAGTCAAGCACTAGTTTACATCAATTCAAAAAAAAAAAAATTGGAACTTTATTTAGTCGGCATTTTAAAAATAAGCCACATTCATTAACTTACTTTTGCCCGCGACTTTGATCGCTTGCATATCAAAATATATCCTATTGGGGAGCCAACTAATACCGGGTCAAAAATCCTTTTACTTAAACCATAGTCATGGTCTACTCGTTGTACAAATTTCATCCAAATCCGTACAGCCGTTGAGGCGTAAATAAATTCAATTTCACATAGTTTTTCTTCTGTTCCGTGACTGTCTGTGGCACAGCGAGCCTACCACTATCTCTTAAAGCGATCCATTTTACGACCTAAACAAGACTGTTAAAAAAGTGAAGTTATATAGGTACCTATAGGGTGTATGCATGACTCTATCTCGCTCGCACGCCTGACATTTTAACAGTTCATGACTTACCATGACGTGCTAAAATGGCCTTAGCCCCTGAGTCTCACAAGCGCTTAACGCAATTCATTTGATCACCTAAACTGAGCTGTTAAAAGGGCGAAGCAATATGGCGTATACAGCTCCATTCCTTTCTCTCTCTCGCTCACACGACTGACATTTTAATATGTCATTGTAAGGCCTCTGAACAGAATACCAGCGCTATGTTTTTTTTTTTTAATATTGTATTTGAGCATTATGCTGAGATAGGCGTCTTTTCGGACTCGCACAGGTTATTATTTTAGGTTTCCTTTTTTTTATGTAGGTATTTTCAGATTTTATTCGATTATGAGAAGTTTTTCTTGTTTCTATCTAATATTATAACATTAGTAGAATGTTGCTTAAATACAGGTTGGTACTTTGTAGGTACCTACTAAAATCCGATATTCAAATCATTTCCAACATATTGAAAAGCCCTAAAACTCAACGCAACACGCTTAATAAATCTCCCACGTACGGATTCCTAATGTTTGCCCAACGACCATCATCCATCTAAAATCAAATAATGTAATTATTTGCCAAAAGCATTTTATTATCTACAGAGGGACGCGTTGCCGCGTGGCAGCCATATTAGAACAACTCGACCCCTTTTGCTGTAAAAATAAATAGTTTTTTTCTAATATAGACTTTAATCCAAGGAAATAAAGCTCAATTGATTTTATTTGTTGTTTGATAAATGTAAAAATTATTTTGTTTTTCATCACACTCTCAATGCATTACCAAACTAATTTTACTGTTGAAAATCTGATAAATGACTTGTATGTTATAATATGTAGGGTACAAATTCGAATGTTCTTTAATTTTCAAACTGTAAAAATAAACTTTTGTTTTAACTTTCGAACTTAAAATTCGGAATTTGTTTTTCATCAGCCGGTTCCCGTTTACGATTGGACTGTCATCGAGTGCGTTCCCTATTGTTAATTTGATTTATTTGTCTATGAGATTTTTGGTCAGCAATTAGGGTGAGAAATTAATTATTTGTTTATGGTATTACGTAAGTATCATTAAACTTAGATTTCGAACGGTAATTTTTATTTAATGATAAATGATAAATTCAGCCTCACAAAAATGTTACCTCAACAAAATAAAAATGTCGTAGGCTGAATAGCATATTCAAGTAAGATTTCCGTGCTTAAAATTCTGAAGAAAAATGAAAAAGACATTAAGAAAAACTTAGTAAAAAGATTGTAATCTTAACAAAAAGTTGGCTAATTTTGTGTACTACGTAACCATGATAAAGTTATCTTGAAATTCATGATTAAACATGATTTATTTCTTTTTAGACTGAGATTAGCCATTCTTTAGACTTTAGATTAGACTCGTGGAACAGTTTTTGTTTGGTCTTGCTTTAGTCTCTTGATTTTAGGTTAAAAGTTGACAAGGTCATGATGGGTAAATTATTTAAAATAATTTTCTTGATAATTATTAAGTATACGAAACATAAGTAGGTACCTACATTCAATACAATCTTAATAGAGTCCATTTAAAAAGGCGCAGTCACCACAAAGTCGAACTTTTAAAAAATATCACAAAAGAAAGAGGTTCGTATCATTAACATTAGTACATCTATTTATACCATACTATGCCACGCATTTAACTACCACCGTAGGCGTGGGCTTACGGACGACGAGCAAAGGATAGATCGCCGTCCGGCTGTCGAGATATCAGCAAAATCGTAAGGGCCCAGTAGGGCCGAAGCCTACTGGGGCTCCTAGAACGCAAGGCAAAGAAAAAACATAAGTGTGGTTTTAGTAAGTAAGTCTGACATCGCTCCACCCTAGAGTGAGAGAAGTCATTGGATTATTTTACGCCTTAAAAAAAATGTATTTGACATAAATTACATTGACTAAAATCCGTAACCCACTACAATATAATAGAAGTATGTTTTTAGAAAGTTTGTAAAGAGTGTCCCTGGATTTCTCACATAGCTTCATTTTTCTAACTGGCCGACTTCTTGACTATTAAAAAAGTACAAAAAAAATATTTCTTTGAAACATTTGCTGTGATTTGATTAAAAAAAATAAACAAAATTTAGTGCAAATTATCTTCGACTGCTATACGAACGAAAAACGACCCTATCCTCAGACCATCCAACTAATAATAACGAATGATTCGATAACAAATGACATGCGAACATATTTGCATGTCATTCGAAACGCTTCTCTAGTAGTCTAATAAATCCCATCACGATGACAACCGTATGCTTCGATAATAGGCAACCATATCAAGGACCCCCTTATGTGTACCGCCAATTGATTTTCAACTCAGTCGTTAAGAGGTGATAGTCTAATTGTGCTTGTTAACAAATAAGTTACAACTGCAGTGGTATTGAATTAGTGAATTCTCGTTTACAGTGTCGCATGTCGTTTCAATACAGGTAAGGTTTAGTTTATTTATTTTACTACTTTTTATTATTTGTTCATTTTAGTTCATAAAATAAAAAATAAAAACAAGTTTTCATTTCAAAGTTTTCACTTTTTGGTCTCTTTTTAATAAACGGAACAGTAGTCGCCTTGATATTACGTCGTAGGGTCACGTAAACTAAAATAGGTCGACTGACAACTGATGAACTGACGTTACTGACCTTGATACGTTAGTTCATCAGTTTATTTTAGTGCATTAAATTTGCTTAGATGCATTACCACATGACGTCATGACCAGAGAGCAACATGGCGTCCAGCATTTTCATCAAATTATTACGCGCGAAAAATATAAAATGTAAAATTTAAATGCATTTTTATGTCAATTATGGATTGAATAAAAATTTCGTGTTTCTTTTTAGTACCTAGTTTGCTAGCCTCCTAAGATCGAATTGAGATACTTACTTTTCAAAAATAGGTAGGAACTTATTTGTTTTTTTTTTTTTTTAATTAAATAGGTAAGTATTTGCGGCCCTATTATGCTGTAATTCTCTTTTTCTGTAATTTCCATGACAACAGCCCACAACCGGTTTGTATGTTGTTAAATGTTTTAAATCTGTTTACGAAACATTTCGTATTCGATTCGCGACGGTACGTAAATGACAAATGTTGATGACGACATTGTTCAGAAGTACCCTACCTCCTATTTACCGGGAGAGGGTTACAATACGAGTAATTAGCTTTATTGGCACAGTCACGAAAATTATGACGTAACTGTGACAGTAACAAAATGTTACCATCATCAAGTTTGTTTATGGTTTACATAAAGAAAATTTAATGGTTGGATTATTTAATTGATTGAAAGAAAAAAAAGAAAGAAAAGATCGTTGTGTTTATTGACATTAAAAAAACGGAGTCACTCAATCACAAAAAATACATTGAGTAATGGCAAAAGGGCCTCAGCTCAGCATAATGCCTTATGGTAATACAAGGCCACCACCTGACGCTGATTTACCGTTCTGATTTTTTTTAAATTATTTTTTTTTTTTTATTTTATTTTAATAAGTACAGTGACAGACTACAGACTAAGACAATCAGCACAAATAAAAATAACATACAGTACATAAATCTGAAGTCCAATTATTGCTGTACTACAGCACTCAAAGTTTAATATGCTTCAGAAACAGAAAAAAACACAGTAAAGGTGAAGTATTATGGAGAAGTTAAAAAATATGCATAGATCAGGGTCCTTACTTAATAATTAGGTAATATTAAAACATAACCTAATGGCCGTTCACTGTCTGTTAAGATACAGGTATACCTTAGTTTAAGAGTCAGGGAAACGTAATTTTTAAACTAATTTACCAGGTATTTCTACCAATATATTCTCCCATATTTTCAGCTGCAGCCCATGAGTGTCACACACACACACACACACTTCTTTTCTTTTCTTTTTTTCTTCTGTTTTTTCCCTTCTTAGTTGTCTTAAATTTTGTTTTTACATTGTGTGTATCCATGTGTGCCAAATAAACAATTTTACATTCTTTCTTTTCTTTCTTGAAAACAGAAAATATACACTAAAAAGTCTAAAATATTCTGTGCAGAAACCAACTAAAATTAATTGTTGCTACAGATAGGTGACGGATTGTGTGTGAGATAAAGGGAAGACCCTTTATCTCACACACAATCCGTCGACAGACAGACAGACAGACGGACAACAAAATGATCTTATAAGGGTTCCGTTTTTTCCTTTTGAGGTACGGAACCCTAAAAAGAATGGATAAAATAAGTCCATAGCTACATTGATATTGACTGTGACTTTAGCAACTGTGAGCAGTGGTGATGAAATAAATTAAACGAAAAAAAAATAACTTCGCATAATTATTTTCAAACAGTTGAGACAAAAATTAACCTCTGACCATAAATACCAATTACTTTCATTCACAAATACCTACTATTACTCTCATTTAAAATACAAATCAACTTCATTGCCAGAACAAAATGATGGGTATTATTACAAAATATAACACCGCCCGCAGTAATTTCATGCTACATTGAGCACATAATCAATTTTGGCTGTCCACCTGTTTATTTATATCGTAAAAATAGGTACCTATCCATATCCCACACTTCCATATATTTTTTTTATGTGGGAAATCATCCAATGACTTCTCCTGGTCCAGGATGACTGGGACTTTTATTAATTAAAGCCACACCTATCCTTCAGTTGCACTTTATTTATTAAATAAATGCTGTGTGCACAAAAAAGTACAGAAGCGGACTTAATGCCTTAGGCATTTTCTATAGTAGGTGCAATAAACGAGAGAGAGAAGACGAATACGAGAATAGATGTGTCATGGCTATATCATAGAAATTGATCACTTCATGATATGGCCAACTAAAACTGGCCAGATCAATTAAACGTTAACATTTGATGATATGTCGGACCTCGTTTGGCCTTATCATTGATGTACAATTTCTATGATAGTAAAAAGTCTAAAGAAAGTAGGCCAAACAAGGATTGAAATATCATCAAACTTTAACGGTTAAAATAATCTGGCCAGTTTTAGCTGGCCATTTCATGAAGCGATCAATTTCTATGATCTGGCCATGACAGATTTAAGTACTAATAAACCATCATCCACCCTTTACATTCCAGGAACACGGTTTTTTTTTTGTCGAGTATGCTGTATTGGTGGCAAGCTAGGGCTTACAGCAGGAGCCAGGGTAATATCTAGAAGATAACCAGGACTATGGCTTAACCTTCTGCAAATAAGGTACCGTGTTTGAGCCACTAATCATTGCCAATAAGAAGCTGCCCCAACCGTACTTGAAAGCAGTGGTTACTCTTGACAAACTTGCCTGTTGATGCGAAGTCAGTCGACCTTAATTGTCATCGTGTCCTTACCAATAACTAGAGTTCTAGCAGTTCTTCAGCTCAAAAACTATGGTTTAGATACCCTGTCAGTTGAGTTCGTCAACACCAAAAGTAGTAGCCAAAAGGAATCGTGTAATGAAAGCCTTACAAAATTAAACCTTTGAAAATGAAAATGAAATCTTTATTTGTAAACATAGGTTTTTAAATGATGTTACAATTAAATATAAGAGTCCCGTCTATGTTTTGCGTTTAAACGTACAAATTAAATTGATGATTATAATCAGTTTTTATCAAAATTCAAATTACAAAAATAACATTAATGTCAGAATGATTAGAAAATAAAAATATTTTAGATTATTAATTACAGTCAAAAATTTTACACATACAAACAAATTAATTGTCACATAAACATAGAGGTAATAATTATAACAATTTTATTTCAATAATTTAATTTTTAATGATTTATAATGATAATAGGTCTTTACCAATTTAATTGCCGTTTTTCAAAACGGGTTGCTTGGTAGTCATCATCATCATTAGCAGATTTAAGTCCGTTTACATCATCAAATATTGATGCCGCTTGAGACACATTGTATCCACGATAGAACTCATATTAAAGAATAACGCTAGTTTTCTTGGATTTCATCAAAAATGGTTTTCAAAAATGGTTAAAAGTACTGCGATATTAGAGAAAACACAAAACACAAAGAAACCAATAAATACGTTATTTCGAAAAAGGGATAACGTACCTTTAATGTAAATTTAACTTGAACTTATATAATTCCAAGTCAATATAAAGATATAACACTTCAAATCAACCCGTTTTAAAAAATGGTAATTTCATAGGTACGAGTAAAGACCTAATAAGCTCTCTGTCGACCAATATCTAAGGCCTTCGTCAGGCGACTGGATCAAGGGTTCGATTGAAGAAACAGTATATCTGGAAATGTTTCGTCAGTTCCTTTCTCTGGAGCCCTGACCAAAAAAATAAATAAAAACAGTATCCCATCGGTATACCGGTACCGGTGTATCGGTAGCTTGGATCCCGTTCCCGATACTGGTCGAATACAGTTTTTCTGTTTTTTTTTTCTTTGCAGTATTATTTGGTTGGATTGTATGGGAAGTGATATGAAAGAAAAGATAGTGATCGCGTGACGGGTGAGAGGAAAGAATAGAAGAAAAAACGTGTTGCGCTGACCCCAAACGGGACTAGGGTAGGAAGATGATGATAATGAAATATTTGCAAGTAATTATAATATTTACTTAAAATGAATTTACAAAACTTTTTACAAAAATATACTTCAATTTAAAAAACTGGGCAAGTGCGAGTTGGACTCGCGCACTGAGGGTTCCGAACAAATTAACTTACCTATGAAAACAGTTCAATTCCCGAATTGAGTTACGAAGATTTTCCCAAAAACAGTTTGTTTTTTTGTGTGACGTAACTATAAAGAATATATTTAGATTTTTTCCTATACTTATGCTATAAGACCTTGCTTCATACCAAATTTCAGGATTCTAGGTCAACGGTCAAATTTTGATTGCCTTGAGAGTGTCGAAATACACGTTTTTGCGACATAAACGGCCGTATCTTTTTTTCGTTAACTCAGAAATTTGGATTTTTCACAGCTTTAAGGGACCACATACCTGAGTATATGGTTTTAATTTCAACTTGATGCCTCCCTACGTTCCCGAGATAAAGGGTCTTGACAGACAGGCGGACGGACAACAAAGTGATCCTATAAGGGTTCCGTTTTTTCCTTTTGAGGTACAGAAACCTAAAAAGCACTAAAACGTGCAAAATAACTTTAATTTCGGAAGTCGGTGTTTCTATAATAGTTTTGTCTCTTTGTTATTTAACACCGACTTTCAAAATTAAAGATATTTAGCACTTTTTAGTGTTTTTTTTTACATTGAAGTCGGTTGTATTTTTTTTGTTAAAACTTTTTTTTTTTACACATTTTAGTTGCGGTTCCACATCTAAAAAGTACCCCTTGTAAGATGTGGAACCGCAACTAAAATGTGTCAAACTTAAAGTCATCGTGTATATGTTGTATAAACAAAGCAATCTTACTTGTTACGACAGTTCAGCTGTGATCACATGAGGAGTTCCGTTCCATATCTTCGAAGTTCATCATCAGATTATAACAAAATTTCTATGGGACCAACTCGGAAGTATAAACTTTCAATAAAAACAAAAAACAAAATCGGTTCACAATTGACCGAGGAATCGGTGAACATACATATAAAAAAAATGCATACAGTCGAACATAGAACCTCCTTCTTTTTGAAGTCGGTTAAAAATAATAATCAGCTCTCTCTGTGTAACAAAAAAATTTTTAGAGTCCATAATTATGTTTTGTGAATTAAGCTAGGCAATATTTTACTAACATTATTTTTTAAATCTCACCTCGTAGGTAATCTCATTACTGTCACTACTTTAGATACTACAATGGCATTTGTCGACAAAATAAATGACTGCCATCGATTAACTGTAACACGTTAACCCTCAATCAACCATCGTAACAGCCCACAGACACAATGATAGCCAATTCGTCACGGGTTGACATAAATTAACCATTATTTCACACCGATCTATAGATCCTCGATCAATATGGCTGGCGATGTATGAAACGAGTGGAATCCCATGAATGAAGGGCTCTCACAATCGGTGATTCGTCATACAAATTGTATACTTTTGTATGGAATTGTTCTATTGTGTAACTAGTACTTATGTTCTTTGTAACATCTTGTATCTGAAGTGTGCAAGATTGAGAAATTGCGCGGAAAATAATAAGAGGGTTGAATTGAATGGTCATAACTGGAATACTCGAAAATAATTTTATGGTGTCTATTTTTTAAATGTGAGGTATTGGCTGACTTGAGTGGAGATTTGCAAGAGCCCAGGTGAAGGATGCGTAATATAATCCAGTAAGGTGCTAGTAGGGATCCTGGCCGTACTTCCAGAATGGTCCTGATAGCCATGGTATACCTTCCCAGTCCTCAAGCACCTCTTGTTGCTACGTTACTTCATGTTAGCGACCGTTTTTGGGGGCCCATTTATTGAGTGTCAAGTCACCCCCTGCCTTTTTATCAATGGATATTAATAACATTGTTCAGACAGGGGCCATACTCTTAACATAGTTGCTGGTATGCGGCCTAAACGGGTGGTCCTTGGGTGCCCTAGCATAGCGTGTACAGGGATAATTGTCGGTTAGCATCACGTTCCATTAAAAGTCAACGCCGCCAAAACACAAGCATATCTGTTCACCGCCAAAAGGAGCCCGTTCACCTTGGCTCCTGCTTTTTGGAATGTATCCCTGCAGTGCACCGACCGCCTTCAGCTCTTGGGAGTCGAAATTTCTTCTGACCTCAATTTCGGGCGGTTCATTGAGTCCAAAGCCAAGGTAGCTGCTAGAAAACTATTCGTTCTTGCAAAGGTCCGGCGGTACTTCACACCGGATCAGCTTCTAATGTCATACAAAGCACAGGTCCGATCGTGTGTGGAATACTGCAGTCACATATGGAATGGTGCTGCAAAATGCCATCTAGCAGCTTTGGACTCAGTAGAAAGGCGTGCGAAGAGGCTAATTGGAGATCCAGATTTGGTTAAGTCCAATCTACAAAGCCTCGAGCACAGGCGCAGGGTAGCCAGCCTATCGGTATTTTACAGGTTGCATTTTGGAGAGTGTGCGCGGGAATTGCATGACTTGATTCCGCCATCTCCTTTCTACCATCGGACAACCCGACGTACGGCAAGTATCCACCCTTACGTTGTTGAAACTTCAACAGTCCGAACTAAGCGATTTGCTTCGTCGTTTATACCGCGTACATCGAGGGACTGGAACAATTTGCCTGCTGCGGTCTTCCCGTCCAACTATAATTTAGGTGCTTTCAAGGCTAAAGTGAATAGGCTCTTAATAAACTAGTGCGCCTCACCATCAATGATTGCATCACTGCTTACCATCAGGTGGGATCGCAGTCAAGCACTGGTTTATATCGAATAAAAAAAAAATGTGTCAAAAAGGCCTCAGCGAGTTTGGTGCTGAGATAAACTGATACGTAATTATAATTATATTGTGGCAAGGGTGATCGGCACCATAGTTGCACACTCTGTTTCTTTACTGTGACAGGACCATGAGATGGCAATTTAACACGACTGCCCTGTATTCAAAAATAACCAGAGTAGAGTCGCTACTCCAACCATTCAAAAATGCTTCGAGTTGCAACCCAGGTTCTTTCTTTCATAAATCGTATAGCTACCCTAAAGTTAACCCAACTAACCCTAACTCCGAGCAGGATGGGTTCGTGTAAGCGGCCTTAAATAACTCTTGTTTGACATTGACAGTTGAAATCTACGTTCGCGTTCAAAAATGCGAGCGTAGAATACAGGTATCGGCACGGATCTTGAGCGCTCGGCGAAAGAGTGGGGATCGCTTTGCGTACGCGGTTTTTTTTTAAGTGAACACCTATTTTATTTTATTTTTTCTGTTACCTACTAGGTTTCCATTTTTTTTTTTTTAATAAAACGCGTACGCAAAGCGATCCCCACTCTTTCGCCTAGCGCTCAAGATCCATGCCGATACCTGTATCTACCTTGATGACGTCATTGGAGTTAACTCTAACCTCTTTTTTCGGAGAAATCAAGTCAGGTTCAACGGCTTAAGTGATTTCCGAGGCACCTGGGTGTCACACCACTAACTTCGAAACTTTGGTTTTGCTACTGAAAAGGAAAAGCCACCAGAAAACTTTCACCGACAAGTAAGGATCGAAACAAGAACCCAACGCTTAGCAACCGTGCTAATGACCATGAAACTAACGGGACGGTTATTATAGGTATTCATTCGCTTATACAGTACCTAACTGAGCCTACAGCCGCGCACTAAAAAGTAATTAGAGACACAATAGAAAGACAATGAATTAACAATGAAAGAACCCTATTATATAGTTGGGAAAAGTTATGGCAGGAATTTAACCAATTACAAAAAAAAGTGCTTTGTAAAAGTCCTAGGACGATTGAAAAGATCCTTCTCTCTGTAAACTAGAACAGATTTTTATAATCTATCTTAGTTTCAGTCACCCAAAGAGCAATGGAAAGGGCTATGCTCGGAGTTTCCTTGTGTGATCGCATAAAGAATGAAGATATTCGCAGGAGAACCAAGGTCGCCGACATAGCCCGAAGAATCGCCAAACTTAAGTGGCAGTGGGCAGGGCACATTGCTCGTAGAACGGATGGTCGATGGGGCCGAAAGGTTCTAGAGGTACCGGTGTTTCTATAATAGTTTTTTCTCTTCGTTATTTAACACCGACTTCCGAAATTAAAGTTATTTTGCACTTTTCAGTGTTTTTTTTACTTTGAAGTTCGTTGTATTTTTTAATAGTAAAAAGTTTTTTATTTTACACTTTTTAGTTATGGTACCACTACTAAAAAGAACCCCTCAGCCAAACTTAAATACCTTATAGCCAGAGTGCATCTCATGACAACTCTAATTATCCCAAACATGGTTAGATTAAATTAATTTATTACAGAGTTCCGGTGCCTAACTTTAGGCTTCATCATCAGATCAGTTCGATATATTCCCCCTCTACTTTCAGTCAGTCATCGACTACACGTATAAACAAAACAATTTTACTTGTTACGACGGTTCTGCTGTGATCGTATGAGGAGTTCTGTTCCATATCTTCGAAATTCATGATCAGATCATAACAATATTTCTATGGGACCAACTCGGAAGCATAACCTTTCAATCAAAAAAATTTTTTTTTAATCTGTCCACAATTGACCGAGAAATCGGTGAACATACATAAAAAAAAAACATACATTCAACCGAACACATAACCTCCTCCTTTTTGAAGTCGGATAAAAATAGTTTATCATCCCATGTATTTAATCACATGTATAATAATTATATGTATTACTTTCCAAAGGAAAGTTGTATTTAATAAACAAAAATAGTTATAGAAAGACTTATAATCTTGACGATGAAAATAACGCCCTACTGCATGTCCAAAACTGGTTCACTTCTAATAATCTAGTTCTTAATGGGAAAAAAAAGAACTGCATAAGATTTTCCTTACCAAATGTCAATAGAAGTGATTGTGACATAGTATTGAACAATGAGAAACTGAATTGAACAGAATTTGTGGATAAAACGGTTTTCCTGGGGATTACGCTTGACTCAAGGCTACAATGGGGTCCTCATTTAATATCTCTTGCAGGACGGATTAGCTCAGCTGCATAAGCTGTTCGAAAAATCCGCCAATTTATGGATGTTGATACCGCTAGACTATATTAGTCTGTTTTAGTTATTTTCATAGTATCATGTCATAATGTATCTTACTATGGGGACGGGCTGCAGATATTGACTCAATTTATATACTAAAGTCAAAACAACCATCAGAGCTATTTATATATTCGCCGGTGCGATTCTTTATGGGAACTATTTAATGATATTAACACCATGACGGTGCCTGGTCAATACATCTATGAAAACATCATGTACGTTACTATAAGTTTTCATTTTTTTAGCAAAAGAGGCGACAGATAGTAGACAGGTAATTATGCTAAAAGAAATAGGGAGCAATTAGTTTAACCAGGTTTCAGACTGGCTAAATTGGCCTTTTCTTGCACTGTTTGAAATATTATAATAAAATACGTCTTCAAATATTAGAACTCAATTAAACGAAATTAAAATCTTGTAATAAATGCACACTATGCAGGCAAGCATATTATAAGTTGGAGGATTATGTTCAAGATAAAAATGTCTGTCTGTCTGTCTTTAGATTCTAACCATTCGACATTCGATGTTTAGAACGTTGACATTTTACCCGTAGGTATATTAATGTTCGACATTCAAATATGTACCCATATATTAAATACTTATTTAATCTAGAAGGGACTTATTGTGATTAGTTGAAAAAAAAAACTAAGTGAATTGCTAAATGATTTAATTTTTATGTATCAGATTTATATCCAAATATTTTAACATCTATTTTAATTTTTTGTCAACAATTCAATCCCAAAATAGGCTGTAATTAGTAAAGTCTGATATAAACAATAATAAAATGTACAGAATACTAGCAATGTTTCATGAATCGAAGCTGACATATATTTGTTAGTATCCCTGTTTTCAATTTATCATGAGCTTATGCTTAAAGTAGAATCGCATTTACTTCAGCAGCTTCAGACCACAATGTGTTTAATTCAGTATTGCATTGTTGACATTTTCATGCATATATTATTCCAGTAAACATAGTTTTATTTAGTCTGTTGGTATTTTTAAACGGACACGCGAGCAGACCATAGCCAGTTCTTCGTTCTGTATTATAATTGCCTCATTAAAACATTTGACGTAGGTAACTATAACTGTCTCGCCAAGAGAAACAGCTTGTCATTATAATTTATAATAATATATAATTATAATAATAACTGTTTGCACGGTCAGTCCACGTGTCCGAATCCAAAATATCCGAGAAATTAGTTTTAGTTTGGTATTCCGTCACCGTCATACATGTCATCCCAAAACTTCGTTTGTTCATAGTAAGGATTTTGCTTCTCCGTTATTGTATCGGTGAACTCCACATAGTACGGTTGCTGTGTTGTATACTTGTGCCAAGAGACATCCGCATTGGGTGATGGGTTACTATAACAAAAAAAATAACATTAAATGTGGTTTTTACCCAATTTGGAACACGAGACGCAATAGATTTCTTTCTAAAAGATTAGTTACATGTAGTATTTCAGTGTGAGCAGAGTATTTTTATGTACTATTATTAATGCATTTCATACTAGAGATCTTGTATCGTACGTTAAAGTAGAACAGAACATTTTAAATGGTACTTGGCAGCATCGCCTTCTATCTCTGGATTAGTTCATCATGCAGAGAATACTTCTTGCAAACAATTTTACACAAGTTAACATTTTGTAATACGTGGGGAACAACACAAGCATACGTACCCCGTCAAAACAAAGGCTTTAATACAATCCACGAACTGCACTATCAGGTCATGTTCTCTGCTTTCCATATCGAGAGTCATGTTTAGTGATGTAGCGGGGAACAGGTATCCGATCACATCAGCGTGAGCAGTTCCCGTTAGGCCGTATTTGAGACATTCTCGACCATATATGTTTCTGTCTGAAACACTGTTGAACTCGAATAAGTATGTTTCCATATGCTGAGAAACTTTCATGGTTAATCTTAGTACGTCACGTATCATACTCGTAAAACTTGTCAATTGAAGAAATTCGTTCATATTCTCAGTACTGATAGCTTTGTCTTGGAAATAGAAATCCTTGATCTTAGCTGCTTTAGAATAAACATCGGAAGGATCTGTTCTCAAAATTTTATAAGGAACCAACAGTTCCCTGTGTTCATCGTAAAGGTCAACTAACTTTTGTTCAACGTATTCTTTACAGAAAAGAAGACTTTCATCTTTAGAATATCCTATCATAAGCTTGACTTTGTTCAAAGGAGCGTGAGTATAGGATTCCATAGGATCCTCCGTGATGAACCTCTCTTGACCGTAGTCTTCCTCTACGATTGGCACGAAGTCGGCCATTTTTTTAAACAACTGATTTGTTATTTTCTCTCTGGCAAAACTATAACTCACATTTATAAATTGTTCATAGGGGAGGCTTTGTAGGTAGGCTAGTAGTTCATCTCCGTCGTCAGTTTGCAAACCTAACCGTGCGCCTAGTTCAAATGACTTTTCTTTAACAGCGTCTGGATATACAGGGTCACAAGAATAAACACCACTCAACATAATAGCTTTTTCGAATAAACCGGTGGACATCGGCGACATCAAATGATGAGAAACCGAAGCTGAGCCTGAACTAAGCCCCACTAATGTGATTCTGTCCGGATCGCCTCCAAAAGCAACAATATTTTTTTTTACCCATTTCATCGCTGCAACCTGGTCTTTCAAACCTACATTTCCGGGTGCATCTTCTATGCCAAGATCAATGAATCCAAGTACATCTGTTCTGTGGTTACATCTCACTACTACCATATCTTTTACCAGAAAATCGGGTCCATATACGCCAACTACATCTTGATCAAAAAAGTATGCAAACCCAGATATAAAGAAAAAGACTGGTAATTTCTTTGAAATATCCGGAGTATACACGTCGCAAGTCAAACAGTCCTCACTACCATAGTAGGTAAAGTCAGTTAAGGGATTATAGTGTGGACACATTAAACCTGGTGCAGTGGCGTCTCTTGTTCCTTCCCAGGATTCAGGCTCTTCGGGTGCCTGTAATGAAACAATACAATATTATTTATTTTTGTAACTTGTGGACTGGCCTCCGTACCTTGCCCTTGGCCTTGGCGGGGGGGTCACAGGACCTGCCCCCAGCCCGGTGGTCGGCCGACAAAAAATGTCGTTTAGATCAATTAGCCTTTCAACCGTCAATATATTTTTGAGTCCGACACCATAGCGGCTTACCGAATAAGCCACCATGGTGTCGGGTACATATATTTTTGAGTCTGACACCATAGTGGCTTACCAAATAAGACCACCATGGTGTCGGGTACATATATTTTTGAGTCTGACACCATAGTGGCTTACTAAATAAGACCACCATGGTGTCGGGTACATATATTTTTGAGTCTGACACCATAGTGGCTTACCAAATAAGACCACCATGGTGTCGGGTACATATATTTTTGAGTCCGACACCATGGTGGCTTACCAAATAAGGCCACCATGGTGTCGGGTACATATATTTTTGAGTCCGACACCATGGTGGCTTACCAAATAAGCTACCATGGTGTCAGGTACATATATTTTTGAGTCCGACACCATGGTGGCTTACCAAATAAACTACCATGGCTTCAGGAATCTTAAATTTGTATTTGTTTCTATTTACTTTTTATTTACATTATGAATAATATAAAAATATTATTATATTTGTATGTGCGCACAAACTAATTTCATCACTACATCTCACACTTCTTCTTCAAACCAACTCGCTTCCCACTGTCTGTCCCTATGCATACTTAGATCTTTAAAACTCAACGGATTTTGATGCGGTTTTTTTTTAATAGATAGTGATTCTAGAGAAAGTTTATATAGTAGAGAAACACTGATATTTTTAGAGATTTCTAATGTGATGTCGTAAATTTCCACATTTATTTTGCGCTTACATTGCAAACGCTGGCTGAACTCTATGAGATAGATCTAAATAATGTACTTACAGTATTGTACACCTTAAAAAGGTCTACAAAAATGTCCACCATGGTACTCGTATATGTCTATCTCATAGGGATATTTCTTTTATTATATATGTTCTTGTACACCAATACACGTTCAAAAGCTAACACCAAAACACATACATACAAGGAACAGCCTTATCGCATTCCGCAATCTCTTCCAGGCAACCTGGAATGGACAGTAACTGCCTGGACAAGAAATGGGGCTGTTATAACCCACAATTACCATTTTTTATTCTTTACTTTCTACCGACTTCAAAAAAGGAGGAGGACCGATTATGATTTTTTTTTTAATTGATCGTTTATGCTTCCAAGTTGATCCTCTCTCTCTCATCATCTGATCATGAACTTCGAAGATATGGAACAGAACTCCCCATAGAAACACAGCAGAACTGTCGTAACAAGTAAAAATGCTTTATTTATATAAGTCGATGACTGACTGAAAGAAGAGGGGGAATATATCGAACTGATCTGATGATGAAGCCTGAAGTTAGACACTGGAATTCTGTAATAAATTTAATATACATAATCTAATCGTGTTTAGGATTATTAGAACTATTAGGATGCACTCTGGCTATAAGGTATTTAAGTATGACTGAGGGGTACTTTTTAGTGGTGGTACCTTAACTAAAAAGTGTAAAATAAAAAACTTTTTACATAAAAATACAAGTGACTTCTATGTAAAAAAACACTGAAAAGTGCAAAATAACTTTAATTTCGGAAGTCGGTGTTAAATAACGAAGAGACAAAACTATTATAGAAATGCCGATTTCGGTTTTTATTATGAGAAATAATAGCTTATTTACGAAGCGATTTTAAGCAATACAGCATTAATCCTTATTCAATTAGCCCTATAAAACATGTAATTTAAATGAATATTTTGGAGAATGTTACAGATTTAAAATACAGGGACCAGCCGGCGGCTCGTGTGCCATATAAATAATGGGTCAAACTTTCAACGTCGCAGGCGTAGATTTGAGCGTGGCCAATTATATGTCGCTCTTCCAAGAGTAACATCTAAACAAAACATGTTTGTATTTTCTAATGACAAAAAAGCTATATAAAGACATTCTGTAGTTTATTTAGTTTCTGAATTGCACCCGTGCGAAGCCGGGGCGGGTCGCTAGTAAATAAATAAATAATTATGTTTAAATTGGTATTTGTAGGAATATCTAGGACTAAATATATAAATATAACGATAGCCCTTTTTTTCAACAAAACAAAAATTGTTCCCCACAATAGAAAACTATTTTTTTGAAAGAGAAATGTCTTTCATTTTCCTCTTGACAACATTCAAAGTAGTGCGGCCGCATAGGAAGCGTAGAAGAGTGTCCAAAGAAGTTGTTACTTTATCAAAATGACTAGAAGTGTGACGTGGAGTGTGGAGAACAAGATAAATGACAAGGTTTACCCCACTATACGAGGATTACCCCACTATACATACAAAAAGTTCATGAAGGTATGGTATGAAGGATTGCGCAGAATAGTAAACAAAAGTAACAGTGTTATAGCCATTGGTTCTCCGATGATAAAATAAATAATAATATAGGTATCTTGCTGACGTCAAATTGGCAACGACAAAACTTTAATCTGATTCGAATTTCCGACACATGTTCGTTTTTGTGGAGCCTACAAATAAAGCAGATGCACAAGTCTCCAGTCACTTATCATTTCACCTAGAAAACAGACATCTACCTTAGCTATTACCTGTAACAGAAAAACTGTGACAAGTGAGAACTTTGGGAGACGTTTTTGAGACTGAAAAGAGTAGGAGACCCTCAAGTATCAGCAATATGAACCTCTCAAGAGGTGTTAGTGCTTATACAGGTGCCTAAGTTTAGTACCTTTTGGGTATAACATGGGCACTGAATTAAATACTTCTGTCGGGAGAGACTGATGATGTAATAGTTTTAGCATGTATCTGTCACCAATAGTGAGCGCATAAAACTAAGTTGACTTTTGCAAGTCGTAAGAATTTAGCCTAGTTATTGATATTTGTGAAGTGCTCATGAATGGTATCTACGGCCTCAACGAGTTTACCTACTTTAAAAAGGCACTGTGATTGCAATTCAACTATTCACAGTTAATAGTTGTAAATTATTTATAGGTTTTTATTAATGTCTGGTGGCTAGTATCTATCATTTTTTGTTCCTAATAGCAACAGAAAAATTTAGCAGTGTTTACCTTAAATCTCCGTGATCCAGTAGGTGGCTTGGCAAAGGGGACACCTTCGTAACTTATGAACTCAAAGTTATGGCAGACTGCCTCCTGTCTTTTACCCTGCAACATGCCCTGCTCCACCTTTACCAAGGTGTCATCGCAGATAATTGTTTGTATCGTGCTGTGGAAAGTTAGAATTGGATTAAATTTCTAAATACATGAGTTTTTTTTTGTAACTAATAATAATAATAAATATTTTTATTTCTCATCACAAATGCAAATTAATGAACAAAAATACTTAATCTAAACAACATAAACATTTGTGAGAGACTGGTGCCCGAAATAGGTAAAGAATACCAGTGTTACAGGTCACTAGGCCGCCCAAGACTTACAGATATACAAATTAGATTAAATATATATATATAAGTTTAAAAACTAGAAACAAAAGATTTAAAAAAATAAAATAAGAAAAACAAAATGAAAAAACACATTTATGTTCGACGACACACTTAAGTGATTGTGTTTAAGATTATGGTAGATGTTGGTGTAGTTGATAGTTATAACCACTTAACTTTAACGGATTGGAATCAAAAGATTTTCAGTTGCCTGATAATGTAGAGAGATAATGTAGACTCAACCATTTACAAACAGTACGTTTACAATCTAATCTTTGCAGTGGATATATTGCAAGTATTGTATTAATTTGTTATACAGATATACTCCAAGAAAACAGGCAAATCTTTGCGAGAGAACGGAGCGGAAAAAAACCAGAAGTAATTGACCACACCCAGTTTAAACCCAGTCTAGGACTTACGTAGTGATCGAAGGATTATATTTGAATTATTATAATTTTTCTGTTCAAAAGAACATTGATTTTTGTTGCTGGTGCATCATGCGTCTGTCACCTATTTACTATCTTAATGATGGAAATGCAGCAAGTTCAATTCATTCTGCTATTTATAATGCGTACCATCCGCAGAAGTCCTCACAGATCGTACCTACATTTTCACTAGTCTCTCCAAGAGAAATCAGCCCCCCTAGCCAAGTTACAATCGTTTCGTTCGCGCCGAACGCCTCGAGTAGGCCACACCTCCGATTGCTTTGTTCTAACCACGTGACTGAGCGTTGAGATGACGTGAGAACAAAGGAATCGGAAGCGAGGCCTACTCAAGGCGTTCGGCGCGAACGATACGCTTGTAACTTGGCTAGGGGGGCAGTACTGCGAATGAAATAAATTTATTTCCTATAGAACTGCAAAACAATATAGCTCTTTTACTAAGAAGCCACCAAGGCAAAGACAATGAGTAAAGGACCAGTATGTCAATAAGCATGACCCAAAAATGCTGACAAATAAAAAAATCTATAAACAAAGCCATACCCACGTTTTATTAAATATAACACAGTTTATGAATGGTGGTGAAGATGTTCTTGGTACAGAGTGACAGACAGTAGAACAACCTAATTTATATTGAGCTATTTTGAAGTCTCATGATGTCACAGAAATGAATGCCTTACGAGCGTTTATAGCCAAATCAAGCTGTTAAGTTTGGCAAGTTAAATACAGGGTAGCTTTGACATCGACGCACAAATGAATAAGATGGATCCAGTACACGATTCTGAACCCCACCAGTGGTGGAATTTTTCGTCGGTATCTTCCATTTATTTTTTAATCTTTACATTTTTAAATTTAAACTGTATAAGATCTTTATTCTAAAATTTTTTGTGAAAAAAAAAAATGAATGAATTACTTTTAAAATTCAAAATGACTCTGGGATTGATTAGAATAATAATAAAATAATTTTATCTGCCCCGATGGCTTTTCAATGTTTTTTTTTTATTACTAAAAATATTATCGGGGTTGATTAGAATAACGATTTTACACAGTTTAAATTTAAAAAGGTAAAGTATTTTTTTTTTAATTTAGGAAAAAGCCGACTAAAAATTCCACCACTGGCGAGTCCAGAATTATGCACTGGATCCGTGGTATTCGTTTGTGCGTCGATGTCAAATACACCGTATATGTTAAATTCAAATTAAAATTGAGAAACAATAAAAAAAAAAAACAAAGAGGCAAAAAATATACAATGGATAAGTAACAAGTTCTATAAAAAGTTCAAACTTACCAAAAAGCAACGATACTGAATATTAATATAGTATTCATTTTGGACCACCAACAGGATCTGAAATGTTACTTACTTTGAGAGATACCTCTCACGTCTTTTATACTAAAAAATGATACCATTGTGTACATAGAAGAGTATTTGTACAGCTTGCAATAGCTGCAAAATCAACAATGCATTTAAATTACTTTAAATTACTGAAAATAAATTTAAATTTTCCACAAAATGTACCTAGATACCTATTTAAGGCGAAGTAAAAAGATATACACTCAAGAGTTGTTCCAAAAATTTGTTTGACTACAGATAAAATAATGTATGACTAATATATGAATAGAAAAATAATGGAGGCGGATCGGTGAACTTAGATAAGCCGGTATCACGTACTAAAGGTTTACACTTGTAGTCACTGCAAGAGTCCATGTACCTGAAGCGCACACAATCAGAAGTTAGACGCAACTGTGATGGAAATTTTGGGATCTGACCCATCAACCAATATGTTAAGTGGTACAGAACTTCGCAAGAATCTCATAGATTCTCAATTGCCTCCGATAACTGTAGGTACTGTAACGAGATTTTTTGCTGCTTGTAGAAACAAAACTGTTCAAGAGGAGCTTAGGCGTGGCTTAGCGTAGAACGTAATTTGCTGATATTATGACATTTATATCATACACAAAAACTATTAGTTTTGTGTGAGATAATATGAGATAATTAGATTATTTTGTAATAAAAATAATAAAGGTCCCAAAATTGCAACTCATAATATGATTTAAAAGAGTTTCCATGGAGTTTCTTGCACGTTCTTCTCCATAGATATCTACGCTTTGGAACGTGCAATTTAGCTTCACTTGTATTTTTTTTTTTGACTGACCGACATTTTGACAATTCAAAAGTGCCTGTAATTGGTCCATTTGAAATAATAAAAATAAAAAAGCTTTTTACTATTCCTTAGAACAATATGTTTTTGGGTTAGTGTGTTAGTAATATAACAAAAGTCTTATACCTATAATTGTTAGTGTTGTGTGTTAGTGTTTTCGTTGCTCTCGTGTTCAGTGTAAGGACCGCCTGTGGCAGTAAAAGCCTCCTCCAAATGTGACCATCGCTCTCGTAGTCTGGCTGTTCTGGTCCAGAGTTTACCAGCTACTTTGACTATGTCATCTTTTCACCTTTTAAAATGGTCTGCCTCTTTTCCTTTTAACATTTCTAGGCGTCCAGTTTATTAAAAAGACCCATCTTTGTGGTTCTAGCCTCTGAATATGGTCTGCCCATTGCCATTTGAGTTTAACCGTTTGCCTCATTACATCTTTTGATTTCGTAAGTTTCTTGATCAACATAGTTTTCACTCGATCTCTAAGTTTGAAGTTCATGAAACTTCGTTCCATTCAAAATCAAAATCTTTCAAAATCAAAATCTTTATTTCTTAACAAAATAGTTTACATTAGTAGTTTTGATTGGAGCCTCCTTTTAAGCATGTAATGCCTGTATTAGGAGACTCCGCTCTTCCACATCAAAATACAAATATATAATTATATTTTTTTTTTTTAATAAAGATATAACGCATGCTCGTGACTGTATTTGCGTGTGTTTGAGGGTGTGTTTGTGTGTGATGGTGCGTGTGTGTGTGTGTGTGTGTGTGTGTTTGTGCATGAGTTTGCGGGTGTTTGAGTGAAAATGTATGTTCGTGTTTTATTTTATTTGTTGTAATAGGGACTCAGTGTCTGCATAATTTAGAGTTTTTATCCAATCAGTAATAATTTTTTTACACTCGTGTAATGGTTTGTTGTGTATATACGTCTTTCTATTTATCTTATTGTAAAGTTGACATGATAATTTGTTCTACTGAAAGGCAGCAAATTTAGTTTTAGTCTGTGGAACCTTGGCTACGAGATCATTCCGTCTTCTTGTTGGTTTATTTGGAACATATGGTAGATTTTTATGTTTTTTTAAGACGTTATATATGATATATAACTTTCTAACGGAAAGTAGTAAACTTTCCAGATACAGCCTTTCAGTAGGGTATCTAATTCTTTTAAAATACATTATTTTTATAACGGCACATTGTCCTCGTTCAACATGTATATTCCCATTCCTACCTCTTTGACATGTTCTAATTTTATTTTGTTGTCTTTTTGTTAGTGACTATGTTTGGCTCGCATAAGTGAGGCACGGTATCAAGCATGTATTTAAAGTTAAGGCGAGTTGAGGCTTTTAGGCGAGGTGGAAATTATTTTTTTAAATTTATTTCATGGCCCAGTATCTGTTCTATATGTTTTTTATTCTCGTGTTGATTTCCTTTTCACTAAAGCCTTTAAAAGATATAACTTGACCGAGGTATGTGTAGACTTCCACGTATTATAGAGGTAGTGAGTTGACACTGATAGGAACCTGAGGTCAACCAAGATAAGACAGAAGAACCGGTTCCTCTTTGAAATAAACGTTTCTGATTTCAGATTTCTGATTTCAACCGCCTGCAATATTGTACATGAATGACTATTGCTTTTTTTTACATCCATTCAATTGTGATTTTTCGTCTTCGACAAACAGTTTTTTTTAAATTTTTCAAATATGAATAGAAAGGTTTTAATGCCTAACCTTATACACCATAGTTCTCTCTCTTTTGTGGTCAGAAGTTCAAGGTCAATAGTAGCAAAAGCCACGCTTAAGTCTAAGAATATACTTAACTCATTTGCTAAACAGAAAGCCATTCTTAATCGTTTTCATATAAATAATTTTATCATTGTTATTAATTTTATCATTGTAATTAATTTTATCATTATAATTAATTTTATCATTGTAATTAATTTTATCATTGTAATTAATTTTATCATTATAATTAATTTTATCAATGTTACCAAATTTATTCAGAGAATGTTTATGCATTTTATAGGTACTCTATATTATTTGTGGGCTCTCCCTATAGACAAGATCTTACGCTAATATCTAACTTTATTACAGCAAGATTGATTTTGCTTATAAACTTGTCTTAGGTAGGAGATATTTTTCCAACTTTTATTGATCCTCGATCGAGGTTAATCGAATTCCTCTCTCTTGATCTTTTGTGCTTTACTATATGGCAAATAATCCAATTTTACTGTTTCTTCAGTTTCATCAATATAATATCATCATCATCATTTCAACCGAAAGACATCCAAGACATAGGCCTCCCTCAAGTGTCGCCACAATGAACGGTCTTGTGCGTTTTGCATCCATCGGACTCCCGCAACCGTTACCAAGTCATCGGTCCAACTTAATTATAATATATAAAAGGTACATTATTCTTTTTTCGAAATTAGGTATTTATTGGTTTCTTTGTGTTTTGTATTTTATGTAATATCGCTGTATTTATAGCCATTTTCGTATGAAATCTAAGAAATCTTGCATTATTTTGTGTTAATATTAAGTTTATTTGAACTTATAATTTGAAGTTAATCCCAAGATATAAAATAACACTTCATAACAACCGTTTTAAAAAACGCCAATTTCATAGATAAATACCTATTATTCACTAAAACATTTATTTTAGGTAGAAAGAAACTGACCACAGTGGACCCAACTAGAATATTCAAACAACTGATGTTTCAATAGTTTTATCACAAAAATAATAATGATAAGATTTGTTATTCAAAAACCGATGTACTTTCAAAACAAGGTCATCGCTCCCATTGGGATATGTAAGTGGGGTTTGATTAGATTTTTTTCTTTTCAGCCATGTTCCTATTGACCCCAGTGCAGTAACTTCAAATTATAATAATAAAAATACCTAAATTTTTGTCAAGTCGTGGTCCATGAAAAGCAGGGGCTGGTAGCTACTCTCTCCACCTACAATAATACTCGTATATTATAAAGTAAAGAATGTGTAATCTCTGAAACAATTGAACTGTTGTTGTGAATTGAGCTGCACTATCCCGAAGTGCAATTTCTCATACGGGCGAAGCCGCAAGCAGATGCTAATTAACAATAAATTGGTAAATTGCAAATAGTAGATACGCAATATTGCTTCGGGAACTTAAGCATGTTTGCAGCAATGCAATTGTGTGGATATCCAACCGATGTGCAGCTCTTCAAACAACATTCGAATTATCGATAAATTTGCTATGGAACCGTGAAAATATGCAAGTCAATGTTTTTTAAAAAATGGTTAAAGTTTTATGACTATTATCATCCACAGTCCGACTTCGACCACTGCTGAGCACAGACCTGTCTTTTCCTATGCCAGTTTCCACACTCTAGTTTTAACCTCATCCTGGTTGAAACAATTTCTATGTAGTGTAAAATTTAAGGAAGTTAGTAAGACTTTTTGTGTTTCAGACCAGAACATGACTAACTCTCATGACTTAAAACCAACACAAATGTTTGTGAGATGTTGAAAAAGAACAACATTACTTTTGAAAGTATGAAACATTCTTCGATGGGTTAAATGGAATAAAATAGAGTACCTAATCGAATTTGGCAATGTACATGCAACAGAGCAAGTTTAACCTTTGACAAAAAGTAGATTTCAGCTTACTACTGAGACATGCTAAATTTTTTTTTACGGTTTTTTTTCTGAGTGAGAAATCATCAAATTACTCCTCACGCCCTAGGTGGAGCGAGAGGTAGTGTCAGTCTGTTAGTGACTAAGACTGACTAAAACCCACCTGTGTTCCTTCAGTTTAACTGTCGCAACGACTGTTTTGATCAATCTTTTCTTCCTGGGGAACGAATTAAAAACCCATAGCAGTCTATAGTACTAGATAAAAAATTGTGTTTATTTATTATTGCGCTTTTTGAAAAGTAAATGCATATTTAGAAAATACTCAAACCCAAAAATACACTCACTTTTGACACGTAATTACACTTAGCTACATCATCTAGAACCGTTTAGGAAAATCCTTTCAAAATTCAAAAACTCTTGTCTAGTTATAAAGCGAGTTCCCCGCGGCGCTAGAACTCTTGTGGCACAACACCTAGCAGAGTGAGAACTCGCAAAGTTTTTAACTTAGAAACTACCCACCGGCTAACACAGAACGCCAGGATACCCTATATTGTTGGATTTACAACAATAGAGGGTATCCTGGCGTTCTGATTTAAGATAAATTAGAAGTGATCCCTATCTATTATACTGATTATCAATATATATATATATATATATATAGTCAGCCTTATAATGTTCCCACTGTTGGGACTCAGGCCTCCTCTCTAGGAGAGGGAAAGGGCCGTAATCCACCACGCGGGCCCAGTGCGGGTTGGTGGATGTCACATGTCTTAGAATTTTTGGTTCTAGGACATGCCGGTTTCCTCACGATGTTTTCCTTCATCGTTTTGAGAGCAGTGGTGATGAAATAAATTACACAAAGTAATGCGCCTGGCTAGGTTTGAACCCGCAACATACAAGTCGTAAGCCGGGGCCGTTACCACTCGACCACCACTGCTCTCAACAAACAAAAGTTTGATTAACAAACAAAAAAATAAATAAGAAATAATATAATAATATTTCAATAATTTATTTAATCTATTTTAATTAAATTAATTCATTATGTTATGACAATTTTAATTTTAATTTTATTTAAGTCTATAATATTGCTATGGGTTAATATGCCTGAAATAAACGATAAATAAAAAATAAAAAAAATATTAGGAACTGGCTTCTACCAGTGGCTTCGTTTGGAAGTACGTTAATTCTCCATACTCGGCCAGGTTTGGTGGAAAGGGCTATGCTCGGAGTTTCCTTACGTGATCGAATCAGGAATGAAGATATCCGCATGAGCACCAAGGTTACCGACATAGCACGAAGAATTGCCAAACTTAAGTGGCAATGGACAGGGATCATTGCTCGCAGAACGGATAGCCGTTGGGGCCGAAAGGTTCTGGAATGGGGACCACGTACCGGAAGACGTAGCGTTGGAAGACCTCCTACAAGGTGGACCGATGACTTGGTAACGGTTGCGGGAGTCCAATGGATGCGAAACGCACAGAACCGTTCATTGTGGCGACACTTGGGGAAAACCTATGTCCAGCAGTGGACGACTTTCGGCTGAAATGTTGATGATGATGATGACTCGACCAGGTTACAAATTTAAACACGAGAGGAAATCTCTCCAGTTTAATTGAGCCCACTGTAAAAACCATTGTTGATAATTCGTTGAGTTTCATATTTGTGACATTTAAAATAAAGTTTATCTTATTTATATAGTGTACCCATCTGTAGGTCTTACAAATTTTTATTACGTGCTGGGATCGAAATCGCAACAAGCAACATAGCAGACAATCACTAAATTCAATGTTAACCGTCGCTAAGATACTGGATAATTCCTAGAAAACTGTTCATGTGATAGAATGAATAAGTTCTATAAACTGTTCAAGAGATTTCAATGTAAGATCTAAAGATCAAATAATGGCTAGACTCGTCATCATCATTTCAGCAGAAACACGTCCACTGATTCATATACGCCTCCCCCAAGTATCGCCACAACGACTGATCCAAAGTACAAAGTCAACTTACAGATTACTTACATCATCGGACCACCAGGCGTACGGCAATACGCCACCGGTACATGGTGGACATCCCACCTATACGCACAAACGTTTTGGGAATACATTAATTGTGCGTACAGCTAAGGAGTGGAATTCCTTGCCGGAATCTGTGTTTCCTGATGGCTACAACCCGGGAGTCTTTAAGTCAAGAGTGAATAGGTTACTTCTAGGTAAGCGCGCTTCATCGTCGCTTTCCATCAGGAAACACAGCCAACACAGGTCAAGCGCGAGCATATCAAGAATAAAAAAAAATACATTTACAAAAAAAAAACATAAGTCATTTCATCAACGACTTCCTCACAATTTGACGCTAACGTTACCCACAAAACATTCCATTAGCGTTCAAAGGGCTCTTCATTACACCCTCTTACGCGTTATGGTATAGGCAGACACAATTTCACGGTGACCGCACGAACAGGTGACGTCGTTCATCCATAAAATATTCATTAATGTTTTTTCTATATATCGATGACCGATAAGTTTTTTTTTTACTTATATTGAGTAATTTCGAACGTATCATTGAAGTTTTTTGGTAGAATCAAGCGTGAATTGTTGGTCTTTGGTGAAATTATTATTACACCCTTTATTCATTTCATATACATTTATAAGTTACATTTTTAAATATTTATATTAACAAAATCATATAAAAATTATTTAAAAATATAAAAAATAGTAGTCCGCCGGTGTCGAGAACAGAGTCCAAGCTACCCGTGGTTAGGGCTCCAGAGAAAGAAACCTCCTCCAATGTGAGCCGTTTTGAGGAGTAGGTACTGCCTTCTGTAACAGGACCTTGATCCAACTGCGCAAAGACAGCTTCGAGAGATGGCCATCGAGGCTTTCAGCCATTAGGCCGTTGGCAGTCACGATAATTGGCATAATGACATAAGAGTCCACATTCCACATGTCGAGAACCTCGTGTGCTAAGTCGAGATATTTGAATTTGTTACTGAGAAAGAGTAAGAGCTTTTACGAGATTCTTGTCATGTGGGATGGTGACATCGACAAATTATTATCATTATTAAAAAAAAAGTGTCGCAACAATAGGAATGACTCTCGTACCGTGGGTACTTTCACAAATATTTGAACTCAGATACCCAGAGCTGGAAAAACTATCTGTAGGCCATACGAATGTATGTTCCGTGCGGGAATCGAATCAGAATCAAAATTGTTGTTTATTATCCTGGTAACCGTTTCTTAAATTATTTTTCAATACATTTACTCGAAAACCCGCTCTTATCCCACTGCTTTTATGCACGCAATATACTGTTTTCCGTACTAGCACAGAAAAGTGTGCGTGCTCTCCCCCGCTACAATGTTATTACATTTATCGTATTAGGCTGGCGCGCGTCGATCCCCACGAGTCGCCGGTCAACCCCCGTTTATTTATTGCTTCGTAAGTGTATTGAAAAAACACGATACTAAAACAGATACATGTGAAAATTTGTCACTGCAGTCCTTGGCTCCATAACACACTCGCCTACGGCTTGTGCAAATTCCGCCACGGTCACAATGACAAACTTTCTGTACTTGTATCAAAATGTACTATTTTTCGCTGGTTCGTTTTATGAGATAATTTCCATGCCATAGCCACAGCAGAACGTAATATTTTATTCATTTTTACTTAAAACACATTACTTGGGATTATACTTATAATCCCAAGTAATTATGCTTACATTAACCCAGTTAATAATTTTAAGCCTAAAATGAAATTACTAAAACACGAAACTTGATCAAACCGAAACGTTGGAATCTTCTGAAAGGAAACTTTTGTGAACCGTCAAGGAACAATTCGGTTTATGGTTTAAGAATATGTTGTAAGGAAAGCTGTCAATAAAGTAAGAAGTTCCGCTAACTCGCCGAATTCATTTTGTGACGAACTCTGAGATGGTATTTTTGGGGATACTTTGAAATAGGTATACCGCGAAATTTTACCACTTTGGAAGTGTCTCTCGTGCAAACTATTCAGTTTAGAAAAAAATGATATTAGAAATCTGAATATCATTTTTGAAGACCTATCTATAGATACGCCACAAACATGGGTTTGATAAATAAAAAAACTGAGTTTCAGTTCTAAGTATGGGGAACCTCCAAAATTTTTTATATTTTTTTATTTTTGCGTTTAAGTCTTAATGCGGTTTACAATATACTTCTTACCAAGTTTCAACAGTATAGTTCTTATAGTTTCGGAAAAAAGTGGCTGTGACATACGGACGGTCGGACAGACAGACATGACGATTTCATAAGGGTTTCGTTTTTTGCCATTTGGCTACGGAACCCTAAAAACGATTGAGATGAAATTTGGTATACATATGAGATTTGAATGACAATGCAAAATGAATTTGACTGATATTGTATCAAGGAGCTGTACTGATGGTGAAGTTGGATTGTGGCCATAGCAACGGCTGAACGCAAAAAGGTAACCTCATCGTGTCTGAGCTCTTTCGAATGGTCTTGACGAGTACTTTACCGCATGATAAATGTTTATCGATAAAACGCTTCTAGCTTAAAGATAGCTTTTTCAAATCATCCAATGACATTCCCCGTACTTGGGCGGTGCGGGAGATAGTATCAAACTTTTACTGACTAAAAACCCACTCCTGTTCCTTCGTTGCCTTTCATACCAGGCCCGAGTCTTTCTTTCAGAATCAGACCCTTGGCCCTAGTAGGCTTCGACCCAGCTGGGCCTCTACGGCTGCTGACATCTCCTTGAGAAGAGCGTGGAACACTACGGGGCTTGGTCCGGACGGTTACCGGACGTTCGGACGGTGAGCTACTTATTGGTCTGGCTGGGGCGCGGGGGTCATTGCCATGCGCGTGCACGTGCGGCCTCCTTCTTTGCTAGCATTACTGCTTCACAGAAGAAGGCGACCGTCTGCCACTCCACCTCGCCCCGAACCGTGGCCTGTACCAAGGTGAGAGATCGCTGCAGCCGATCGTCCCCACGAGGACACGGTGGTAGCTTGACGATAGCTGGTTAGATAGATACACCTCAATAAAGAGAATACAATTTAAACCTACTTACCTACGAAATAAATATCATTTTTGAAGCTCAGTCCATTCTCAAACTTCTGATTCAGCTCCATTGTTACTTACGAAGTGCACCTGGTACCCTCTACCAACGTTAAGTTACTCCAGTTTTACGTAGTCGAATAAGAAGAAATCTTTTTGTTTTACGGAAAATTTAACGAATAATTTTCGTAAAGGAAAATCTTTTCAGCGTGTAATGTAATACGGTGAGATCTTACCTTCAGAACTTTTTACATGGAGAGAAAATCTTGTGGATATAATAAATTCTTATTTGTTAAGTTTTGTTATGGAAAATATTAACTTACACTGATGAAAGAATTGATATGCTTTGGAAAAAAAAATATACCATACCTTTTAAAATGACCTGTTGGTCTAGTGGTTAGTGACCCTGTCTGCTATGCCGGAGGTCGTGGGTTCGATTCCCACCCAGGATAAATGTTTGTGTGATGAGCATGATCATTTGTTCTGTGTCTGAGTTTAATTTTATCTATTTATATATGTATTAAGAAATATATAAGTATGTTTATCAGTTGTCTAGTACCCATAACACAAGCTCTGCTTAGCTTGGGACTAGACGGCGTTGTGTGATAGTTGTGGAAGACTATTAAAAAAAAAAAATTAAAATAATGTTGTTACATTTGAATTTTCAAATAACAGCATTTTTTTAACTTTTCAATAAATTGTGTAATGAATTCAGGTTTTTTCTATCTATTTCGTTTTATAATATATAAAAAAAAAAAAAAAACAAAAAAAAAAAACATAATTAACCACTACCTAAAATTATATAATCATGAAGCTAATATTTTGTACTGTTAATTTCAGACTGATTGCACAACTGTTCATACTGGGACGCTGATGGGTGGCATGTCATCCCGCCAGAATTTTCTATTCTTTTGCCGTCAATATTCTATGAACCATGAAATTGAATAATCTGAAACGATTTTCCCAAAATCGCAGCTGATATAAATTAATACTTGTCTGCGTTCACTTATCTAATCTACGAAACCGTATCAATGCATGTAAAATACCTACCTAATGTACTTCAAGATACAGGATTGTTTCCTAGTTTGAAGGTCAGTGATCTTATTTATGTGAGATAGCCACTCTCATTGTTGGTGTTTCATCACTGATGTTATTTAAAGGCTTATAATTTTATTGCGCAATAAATTATTACTTACTTTACCTAATTAGCTAGCTATTTGAAGATCATACCATACCTACTATGGTCAAACTATTACACTACACAATATTAAGTCGCTTATTTAGTTTCTCGGCGGTCGCCTCCTTCTGCGAAGCAGTTATGATAGCGAAGGAGGCGGCCGCACGCTTGAAGGAACGGACCCCGACTTCCAGCCACCATAGGCGTGGGCTTGCGGACGAAGAGCATTGGATAACTCGCCGGCCGGTAATCGTCTGGACCGAGCTCGAGTCGTCGCCGGCGCGTAGTATTCCACGTGCACCTCAAAGAGATGTCAGCAAAAAATAGGACCAAGTAAAATGGGATCAAGATGAACATAATAAGTTTCATAACCAGATCTTATATACGAATAATAAATATTACCCACTGTTTACACCCCTAATTTTAATTAGTACAAAAAAAAATAAGGCTCCATCCGTAACCGTTACTGATCATTATTTTTGTAGTCAAAAGTAAACAGAACGAATGAACGAAAATTTGCTGTTATTGAATATTATTTATTGAGATTTTACTTAAATAATAACAAGACCTTTTCTTATAACCCCTTTAAGTATTTGTACTAATTAAAAATTAGTTGTGTATAAGTATGTTTCCTGAAAGCTTCAACCTCGGGGTGTTTAAGTTAAGAGTGAATACTGAGTGATACTTCAAAGCAAGTGTATTTCATCGTCGACCATATAATCGCTTGCTATCAGGTGAGATATTGGTCAAGCGTAAGCTTATCAATAATATCTTCTTTCTATTCAAGTGTACCATTTTGTGAGTTTAAATGTTTGCGAACGCACCCACGACGCAGAAGTAACTCCAAATGAGGGTTGAAATTGAAACAAGTTTTCAATGAAAATCATTTTTCAATACACGAAAACCCGCTCTTGTCCCACTGCTTTTAGGCACGCAATAGACTGTTTTCCGCAATAGTGCAGAAAAGAGCGCGTGCTCTCCTCCGCCACAATGTTATTACATTTATCGTATCAGGCTGGGCGCGCGTCGACCCCCACGAGCCCTCGGCTCCATAACACCCTCGCCTAGAATTCAGCTTCGGTCGCGATGACAAACTTTTTTGCACTTGTATCATAATGTACTATTGTCATTGCAAGTTTTTATAGCGCGGTATGTACTCTATATAATTAATACTCACCAAGACCATTTCAAAAAATTCAAACACGAGTCTAGCCGTATCTAAGTTCCTATGACCACCTTCCGGTCTCATCATCAGATCAGCTCCATGTCATAATAATTTTGCATTGTCATCTTATTTACACATGCATGCAAAATTTTACCTTAATCGGTAACCGGGAAGTGGATCAAATTTAATTTGCAAAATTCGATACAGACAAGGAAACATCGGGACAGGTGAAATTAAATAAAAGCTTGTAAAAAGTAGCTACATTTGTTTTCAAAAATAAAATCACTTGTAACTGAAATGTACCCTTTTGGTAACCGGGATCGCAGCCAACACTAAGCACCCTTGAATTTGTGTAAAACTCAGCCGACATGACTTTTAATGACTTTTTCACGAGTTAATTTGGATTAAACAATTACCCGACCACAGGGGATTTAATGAGGATTTAACTAATCTTAGACAATGTTTTGTTAGGATAGCTGTAATTATGACTTCATTTTATTAATCCGTGTAGAAAGGATTGAAGGATTAAACTGTACCTTTAATAACACTATGTTAATTATAATTCGAATAGAATTTGTTTAGACATTATGGATATGCGGCCTTTTTGCGGTACTTACTGACATTTTTAGAGGTATGCTGTTAACGCCTAACAAGTGCGGTTCAGGCATTACGACGTCTTCATGGCGGGCAACACCATTCCGAAGATGGTAACACCATTTCGCGCATGGCAACACCTTTTCTTTGGGGACTTCGCCTCTCGCCCGCGTCCGCATCACGGACATTTTTTACTGTCGGTTTTATAATCTCGGATTGTAATTGGGTTTATGGAATATACCACATTATTCTGCCAGTCTGCGTCATCATTTCACCCAAAAGATTATACCCAGCACCTCATAACCATATGCAGAACAGGAACTTACCATGTAGAAGAATAGTTACATGAGTTTTTCTTTCTTGATGAATATACAAATAAATTTTAATGCGTTTTCAAGAAAATTTTGTAAGAAATTTGAAAATATTTTTGAGAAAAAAATACTGAACGAATTCGGCACACGACTAGACTGTTTATGACATAGAATACTTATCTTTACACCACCTTCTCGATAATGCCCTCTTATATCACATACAACTGTAATCATAAGCAAGTCATACTGTCCCTAGTGGATTTAACTTGTCCGTGAGCAGAACTTACTATTTATAATATTTGGGACAGATTTTCCAGATAACAGTTTGATGTGCCCGAGTCAATTAGGAAGCGAGCCAAGAGGATCATTCATCATTCACCGAACCGATTCTTCAAAGTCTTGAACATCGAGGCCGAGTTGCTAGCCTATATAATACTAGCAGATCGTGTAGCAACCCAGTGCTAGGCAAGCCTCAATTATGGCGGTAAGTCCCCCGTTTGTGGAGTGGCTGGAAAGACAACACGGCGTCCTTACCTCGCCGGACATGGTCGATTCGGGAGGTTCCTGCACCAGATTCATGTGGAAGAAACGCTCGGGTGTCACCATAGTGTGGACCGCCCGACCCACTACGGTGACACCCGCTTTCGCTTCGGGCCTTGCATTTCCATGGTCCGGAGCGAGGTGGAGTGGCAGGCGGTCGCCTCCTGCTGCGGTAATGCTAGCAAAGGAGGCGGCCGCACGCGCGAGGGAACGCCCTCAACCCCAGCTGCCGGGAACCCGATCCCGAGTTCCGGCCACAGTTGGCACGGGCTTACGAACGGCGAGCAATGGGTAGCTCGCCGTCTGACCGTCCGGTAACCGTCCAGACCGAGCCCAAGACTTTAATGGTGCGTAGTGTTACACGCGCGCTGCAAGATGTCAGCAAACCGTAGGGGCCCAGCAGGGTCGAAGCCCACTGGGGCCATAGATTGTACGAAAGAAAACCCCGGGGCCCTAGAATGAAAGCAAAGAAGGAACAGGAGTGGGTTTTAGTCAGTTAAAGTCTGGCACGCCCTCCCGCCCCGCCCAAGGGCGGGAGATGTCATGGAACGCGACTGCGCGGGTGTAGCTCAGTAGTCGCGCGTTTTTTTTTATATGGAATGGAACAAAGCAGCGCTGCTGCCGCGCTACCGTCGCGCGGCACTTTGCGGCTAATTTGTAGCCGCCCTTAACCCTACAGCCCTAGATGAACTGAGGCTCAATAATTCCATCTTAAAACCTTATTTATTTATGTGTGAGAGAGAGGCACAGTTATACAAGACAGATAGAACCGTCCCTTTTTCTTTGGGCACAGGCCTTGATTTGTTATTCTAAATTCCGTGCATCGACTTGATTCGATTATTCATTGCGTCGTATTGTAATAATCGAATGCATCTTGTTTGCAATTCATAAATATGCAAGTTGTGTAGGTGGACCAATTCGATTGGAACACATCTCATCTTAACAGAAACTACTGACAGATGTTCTGAATTAAATGATGAAGATAAAATATTTTTTAATTAAGTATGCAATCCACCTAAGTAATTGTAAAGGCTATGAAATGTTACAGAGTGTAAATTTAAAAGTAAATTTGAACCATAATAAGATCACTTTTTGCCCTGCAGTTATTTATTTAAATCTAACTGACTAAATAGAATAAGAGATAATGGTTGAATTAGAATTGTTGGATTTAACTAATTTAATTAGGTAGGTATTTTTTTTGCATTGCAAAATCATCCAATGACATCCCTCGCTCTTGGGCGGAGCGAGGAATGTCATTGGATGGTTAGAGGAACGTGAGTTTTCGTCCCAGGGCCGAGTTTTCTTTTCAGAAACCAATTTTTGGCCCCAGTAGGCTTCGACCCTGCTGGGCCTCTACGGTTTGCTGACATCTCCTTGAGGCGCGCGTGGAACAGTACCTGTTGTCGATGACATGGGCTCGGTCCCGATGGTTACCGGACGGTCAGACGGCGAGCAATAGACGGGCTATTGCTCGCCGTCCGCTAGCCCGTGTCTACGGTGGCCGGAAATCGGGATCGGGATTACTGCTTCGCAGGAGGAGGCGACCGTCTGCCACTCCTCCTCGCTTCGGATCATGGCCTATACTAAGGCGCAAAATTAGGTAGATATGTAATTAGACTTATTTTTAGTAGATAAAAATGTAAAAATGCGTGGTATTTTCTTGTCCAACATACCACAGTATCTCAAGACGAAAGTGCGTGTTCCCAGTGATGACATACGTACGGCACTGACACATGTTCGCTTACAATAGGCCTCATCAGAAGGCTTACAGTCACCCAAAGAGCAATGGAAAGAGCTATGCTTGGAGTTTCCTTGCGTGATCGCATAAAGAATGACGATATCCGCAGGAAAACCAAAGTCGCCGACATAGCCCAAAGAATCGCCAAACTAAAGTGGCAGTGGGCAGGGCACATTGCTCGTAGAACGGATGGTCGATGGGGACGAAAGGTTCTAGAGTGGGACCGCGCACCGGAGAACGCAGAGTTGGAAGGCCTCCCACAAGGTGGACCGACGACCTGGTGAGAGTCACGGGAATGTGGTGGATGCGAGACACACAGGATCGGTAGTTGTTGTGACGCTTGGGGGAGGCATATGTCCAACAGTGGACGTCTTTCAGCTGAAATGATGAACAATGTAAAACTTCGCAAAATTTCTAGTATAAGTCTACCGGCGTAGTTCCTATGTTCGGTCCACACAGTTAACCGAAAGAATCGTAGGTTGACTATGAGGTGCCCTGCTTAACCGACGCTGCGAACGCCTGGAATGTGGCTTGCCCAGACCAGATATCTCCCGCGAATCCATCTTCCCAGAGATAAAGTGATGAACCACTATGCTCAGGCTCAGCACAGGCTCCACCGTCACCCAACATAGCCCACATACTGAGTGATACCAACTTCCGGATCGCTACATGCCTGGGGCAATGACTGTGCAGTTTCTTGGATTCTTTAGCAGTATTTGGTAGTAAATGTTTCGGATCAGCCTTCTCGGCAACGTATTCAATACCTACTACATTAAAATTGTAGCCTTACATTACCGAAGTCGCATTTAATTTTTCCTCGATGACTCCGCACTTTCTCCAGTTGAGTAAACACTTGAGATAATAACTACACCGATCACATCCACTGGGAGTCAAAAAGTTGATCATTATGTTTCATGAAAATTATTCTTTTATATCACGACACAAGCAAAGCATTGCGCAAGGCTGAATCCCGCTAGAACCACTAGGGAATTTCTGAAATGGAAACCGGTGGATCTAGACCGCAAAGGGCAAATAAAGGAACATAGGTGGTTTAGTCAGTAAAAGTCTGACACACCGTCTCGCTCCACGTTAGAGTGAGAGAAGATTTTTAGATGATTTCCCACCGCTCATTGCAATAATGAGCTTTTCGTAAGGGATCAACTTGGCTGGATGCGTGGTAACGTACAAGAAACCATCCTTAACGGCCTTAAATTTTATAGCGTAATAAAATATGCCAAACCACCCGTAGGCGTTGGTGGAGGGAGGTTCAAGGTACCACCCATACCTTCAGCATTCATAAGATATATGGACTGTTGGGTCTGAATTAAAGATTTTTTTTTTGTAATAAACCACTTCTGGTATTAGAGTGCCCAAAGTGTCTCTGTATCTGCACTTTGGAGGACATAAGAAACGCCACTGATGCCGCTATTAAAGTTGGTGGCAACTGGTAACCCACTGGGGTCAAAAACTTTGAGGGAAAACCAAACCATCGATTCGAGAAGAAGAAAACAAACTAAAATAACTGACTTTCTAGATACACCCCTAGTTTTTAAATAGTACAAAAAATAATGGAGCTCTATCCGTACCCGTTACTGATCATATTTTTGTAGTCAAAAGTAAAAAGAAAAACTAAATTCCAAAATTGACCACAAAAATTTGTCATAATTGGTAAATTCATAATTGAAAAAATCATTTATAACAATTGCTACTAGATAATACTACGCGCAGTGTTTTTCCATTTTGATTGAAATGCGCCCTGGCGGCACTGCTACGTTGAATGGCAATGCTATTTTTTTGGGCGAAGAACGAACCAGTTCTCTGGTCACGCAAAGTGTCGATTATTCGGTGTGAAATTGTTGACTTGACCCAAGCGTTTCGACTCCAAGTGGCTCAAAACTATAATTACCCATAAGGTAACAGTATTTGTGCCGTTTGAGGAGCTCAGCAGCCGCAACGGCAGCACCGGCTCAGCCTACCGTGCTAGGAACATTGGATGGCGCATGGGTGTCGACGTAGGTTACGTTCCACAACAGAGGCTTACCCACCTTCCATAGCACGAGCACCGCTGTCTCCTCTTGGGGGCACTCAGCGGCAGTGATCTCTCGCGCCGGATTTTGGTACAGGCCATGATCCGGAGCGAGGAGTGGCAGGCGGTCGTCTCCTTCTGCGAAGCAGTAATGCAAAGGAGGCGGCCGCACGCGCGAGGCAATGGCCCTCACGCCACAGCCACCGTGATTCTGATCCCGATTTCCGGCCGCCGTAGGCGCGGGCTTGCGGACGGTGAGCAATGGGTAAGTCGCCGTCTGACCGTCCGGTAACTGTCCAGACCGACGATTCCTCGCGCGCATCAAGTAGATGTCAGCAACCGTAGGGGCCCAGCAGAGTCGAAGCCTACTGGGGCCATGGGTGATGCGAAAGAGAACTCCGGGGTCCTGAAACGAAGGCAAAGAAAGATCAGGAGTGGATTTTAGTCAGTAAAAGTCTGATACGAAAAAGGCAGGAGATGTCATTGGATGAATTCCCACCTTAAAAAAAAATCAACCTATAGAAGGCACCAACGTCATACCATCTGATTTCTTCCCATCGTCACGTACCAAGCAGCACGTAGCAGGAGCTCGACGAATAATGTCGTTTCGTCTATTCCCACCAATGTACGGGTTGGCTTACAGTAAAACTAAATGGCGACTATATATCCTCTTATCAGATTTCCTTGCTTCTGATTATCGGCCACGACTGTCGAATAGCTACAGATAATAATATTAAAAAATAAAAAATCTTTAATTTCTTCAGCTTTACAATTTTACAAGAAGTAAAGTAGCTCCGTACTTTAGCATATTCAGCCTTATAATGTTCCCACTGCTGGGACTCAGGCTTCCTCTCTCAAGGAGAAGGAATGGGCCGTAATCCACCACGCGGGCCCAGTGCGGGTTGGTGGATGTCACATGTCTTGGAATTTTTGGTTCTAGGATATGCCAGTTTCCTCACGATGTTTTCCTTCACTGTTTTGTGAACAGTGGTGATGTAATAAATTACACAAAGTAATGCGCCTGGCAGGGTTTGAACGCGCGACCTGCAACTCGTAAGTCGGGGCCGTTACCACTCGGCCACCATTGCTCTGTACTTAAACTTATTAAAGTACATTTCAATTAATGCCAACTTTAGAATAATACATTCTTCAACTTAATATTAATGTAAGCTGCCAGTATAATCGTCGGTACATACAAACACAGCTCTCCAGTACTTTAACTTAAACATAAATGTGGTACATTGTATGTTTACGATGTATCTGCCATACAACGAAAATTAAGAGTCGATGAAAATGGCAGCCAGCTTTTTCTGACGTACCTACGGTGGAATCTCATTATATTAAGATAGTCAGCCATCCACATAGTGACCTCGGCAAGTATTGCTTAAGCTGTAATCACTTTACCCATGAGCTCCTCAATAGTAACCAAATGCACAGTAATACAATGTATACCATTATTGGTAATGTTTTTGAATTTTTATCCATAGTACCTAGTATCCGAACTTCATGAAATTCACAACAAAGAAAATAAAATAGTAAAGGTAAAATTTGCAGGCGCTCCTGCTCACACAGTCTACGGGCTTCTCAGTCTCTTTAAATTTTCCTTTTATGTTTAAAATTCGATAATAAGATTATAGAAATAACTATACCTCTTGAGTTTGAGATTTTATGTTTAGGGAACCTACTAATTACTTTAATTTCAGTTAAACCAAGATAAGTAAAATTTAGTGCCTTATCATATTCTTGTGACAGATTGAAACATGTTCAGATATAATTGCTAACTTGCTGCTACACACCAACATAATTATCCTTAAGTAGGTAAAAGTCTAAATCAAATCAGTTTTGTTATAAGTTATAATAGACAGACTAGTTTATCTAGTACTGCAGACTGCTGAGCATAGGATCGATCCCCAAGTAGAAAGGATTGTTCTGAAGACTCGCCACGGCCGTAGAACGAAAAGGGCAAATTTTATCAAGAAACACGGGTTCCTAAAAGTCTCACACTTCTTCTCACTTCTCTTTGAGCAGGATGTGTTATATCCCATACTAAGAAACGACAGAGAAAAATGTCTCAGTAGGAAACTGCCTTCTGCATTTGTGTCAGAAGTTCAGCTTCACGTAACAGAAAATTAATAATAACTTACAAAATGTGAGTGCAATAATCTTCTCTATCTAATCTACTGAAGAATTTTGCATACATCAAAACCAAAATTAATAATAATAAGCGAAGAAAAGAGAGAGAATGAGAGAGCCCTATCCACCGATAGCTTGGACCCTGCTCCCGATACGGGCGGACTACTTTTTTATATTTTAAAATGTTTTTTTTTTGTCATATTAGTTTTAAAAAATATTTAAGAATGTATAGAAAATAAATAAAGGATAAAAATCATTTATTTCAAGCAACATAAACGCATATAAAGAAAAAAAAAAACAGTCACGTTTAAAATCATAATTAATTTGTAAAATCAAATTGAAGTCATTTATGTACCCACAATTAAAGTTACTTTCTTTGAAAATTTCACAAATAGATACTGGTGGTAGGTATACAGTCATGTTTGGGTCTGAAAAACAAAAGGTTGTGATATAACCTACTTTTAGCATAATAGACAGATAAAGTTTTTGTAGCAAGCAGAACTTGGACGAGGGTGGCACTGGAGTGTGAGAACTAGCATAAGGAAAGATAGGCTTATGCCCAGCAGTAGTTATAGTCGGGTATGGATAATGATAATCATAAACCTACTCAATAATAGGTAATGTAAAATTGCATATTTTCACGGTACCATAACTAATTTATCGGTAATTCGAATATTGTTTAAAGAGCTGCATATCGGTTGGATGTCCACACAAGTGCATCAGTGCAAATATGTTTATGCTCATGGACAAATTGTGTAGGCACTATTTGCAATTTATGAATTTATTGATAACTAGCTTCTGCCAGTGGCTTCGCCCGTATGAGAAAATATATAGCACAGGGAGTGCAGCTACACATTAGTGAAAGACTTAGTATTAGTTTAGTTGTTTCAGAGATTACACATTCTTTACTTTATAACAATAGACAGGGGGTTTAGTGCATCGTGTGCCAAATTGAAATGATCGACGGGAGGGGTTATATGCTATCCTTTCAGACCCCTAAAAACTTGTTATGCCCTGCGGATTTTATTTCATAGACTTTTTATTGTTTTATAAAAATAAGAAACAAATTTTTCATTCAAATACAAACTTTAAAAAATATGTAAGGCATAGATTCTCAATTCTATTTTTATTTAGATGTGTATTGCATTAAAGTACTTATAAATTTAAAATTAGTGACATTGGCTATCTAGTTTTTTTTTTTTATTTACTCGCAAAGTTTTGGACTTTTATTAAAGCTTTTCATGTTACAGCTTGCAGTTACATTTGCTCCTTAATTGTACTGAAAACCGTTGGGAATGGAACCGGTCAAGAAATCACTTGTTGCCAAACAAAAATCCATTGCTCAGAAAATTAAACCAGATCGCCCCACAGACAGACCATTTTATTTTACTGTATATAAAGTTGAATTCCAGGCAAAGTGGATGGATGTCAATAATATTTAAACTACAGAAACAGACAGAACATACAATGACTTATCTTTTTCATTGTAATTTAATTTTTATGCTTAAGTTTGCGTTAAGATGCTGACAAGTCCTAAAAGTTTCTTTTTTTAATACTCCTAACCGAATATTGGCCACAGTGGCCAGTCTCAACGGCGTTTAATCAAGTTTTGACCGGCCTGTTAGTCTAGTAGTTAGTGGCCCTGACTGCTACGCTGGAGGTCGTGGGTTCGATTCCCATCCAGGACTAATATTTGTGCGATGAACACTATCATTAGGTCTGTATCTGGGCGTAATTTATCTATGACTAGCTTTTTCCCGCAGCTTCGCCCGCATATATGAATAATTGCCTATGTCACTCAGAAATAAAGCAGCTTTCTATCGGTGAAAAAATTTTAGCAATCGGACCAGTACTTCCAGAGATTACCTCCTACAAACAAAAAAAAATACCTCTGTATAATATTAGTGTATATAATTATGTATGTATGTAATTAGAAGTATGTCTATCAATTGTCTAGTACTCATAACACAAGCTCTGCTTAGCTTGTGACTAGACGGCGTTGTGTGATAGATGTGGAAAAAAAAGTATGTAGGAGACGTTATATAGTGCAATAGTGAGTGCGCTAATACAGATGCACTCTCATTTCCTTTACTTTCATATTCCGAAAGTGACATTCGAACTTGACCGCACGCTCAGTAGCCATGCTTGCAACCGCGGCACTAACTAGACAGTTAGGACCAAATGTCAAAAAAAAAGGTTATTGACAATTTTATTGTAATAAAATGATTATAATGATGACAGCGTTGTTAACATAACATTAACCAGAAACATACATAAACTAACACCTTTTCCTTATAGGGGTCGGCAGAACCTTAGGACACCAACTAAACTACGACATCAATATGTCTGTTTCTTTTTATTGATGTTCATAAGTTTATTTTATGTATATCATTTACTTGTATTATATTATTGGTGAGGCAAATAAATAAAATGAAATAAATATATTTGGATGGAAATACATTTTACATAACATATTTCATCATCATCTTCCTGCCCTTGTCCCGTGTTATTTGGGGTCGTCGTAACACGTTTTCTTCTTCCATTCTGCCCTGTCACTCATCATACTATCACTAACTTTATTTTCTTTCATATCACTCTTCACATAATCCATCCATCTTTTGTTTGGTCTCCCTCTCCCTCTCCATCCATCCACATGTAAACTCATAACTCTTTTAGTAACACAAAATAACATAATTAACAACAAAATAACACACACAAAATAACGTAATTTTACATAACATATTTACTGGTGGTAATTTTCATTTTGACCTTTAACCGTTTGGTGTCAAAGTAAAACAAATGAATTAGATGCTTTATCAGGTCCGATTGATTTTACCATATTGTTTCCAGCATATTCAGCTATAATAAGGCGTATAAATATTTGTGTCTTGGAAGTTTTGGGTAAGATAATATCGATTTTTTACTGTAATCGAAGAACTATGCTAAACAAATTACCAAAAACGTGAATCATAGTCGTTTTATTCGCGAACCGTACCCGTATTTTTAAGAAAAGTTGGGAACAAAAAAATTGCAGCTCATGGGAATAACATTTTCTTTTTAGGTGGGATAATCATCTAATGACAAATCGCGCTCTTGGGTGGAGCGAGAGATAGTGTCAGACTTTTACTTACTTAAAACCCACTCCAGTTCCTTCTGTGCCTTCATCCCAGGGCCCCGGGTTTCACTTTCACACTACCCATGGACACGGCGTTGCTCTGCCCAAGCGGGGCACACTTTCACCATGTGCTCCACTGTGTCCTTCGGGCCGTCCACACGATGGTGACACCTGGGCATTGCCTTCGCACGAATTCGGTGCAGGAACTTCCCGAACTTACCGTGTTCGGTGAGAACCTGTGTCATGCGGAAGGTTAGGGAGCCGAGTTTTCCTTCCAAAAACAAACCCTTGGCCCCAGTAGGCTTCAACCCTGCTGGCCACTACGGTCTGCTGACATCTTCTTGAGGCGCGCGTGGAACAGTACGCGCCATCGACGACTTGGGCTCGTTCCGGACGGTTACTAATCGGGATCAGGATCCCGGCGGCTGGGGCGTGACCACCGCCGCCGCCGGGATTCTGATCCCGATTTCCGGCCACCGTAGGCGTGGGCATGCGGACGGTGAGCAATGGGTAGTTCGCCGTCCGACCGTCCGGTAACCGTCCGGACCGAGCCCAAGTCGTCGACGGCGCGTACTGTTTCACGCGCACCTCAAGGAAATGTCAGCAACTGTAGGGGCCCATCAGGGTCGAAGCCTACTGGGGCCAAGGGTCTGATTCTGAAAGGAAGACTCGGCCCTGGTATGAAAGGCAACGAAGGAACAGGAGTGGGTTTTTAGTCAGTAAAAGTCTGACACTATCTCCCGCTCCGCCCAAAGCGGGGGATGTAATAAGATGATTTTCCCATCGAAAAAAAAAAAAACCTGTCCAAATCAGGATGCCTCAAGACTCTTAATACAGAGGTAATAATTAATTAGCATTCTAATAACTGAAATATAATGGTAAACTGATCAAAATGAAGAAATGATTGTATTATATTACGATTACATTTCAATTATTTATAAGTAGAAGCAAAAGTAAGATAGATAAATATAATTAATAATCGAATATTTCCAATGTTGTGATTTAAACTAGTTCATGATGTGAATGTTGATGTTCTTTGTTCTTATTAACTTCAGTTAAGCAAGGCCTAACAACCACAACCTAAGGCAAGAAAAATAAATTTTAAATGTATTAAAATATTGACGCTTGGGGGAGGCCTTTGTCCAACTGTGGACGAATACTATGTAGTGATATATTATGAAATGTATAAATTATAGTAGATAAAATTCCTCTGATCACGTCGATACTTCATTCTACATTTTATTAATCTTATATTGAAATCAATTGCGTCTCATGTTCATGAATTGGGTAAATATCACATTAAATGTATTTTTTGTTACAGTGACCCATCATACAATGCGGACTTCTCTTGGCTCAAGTTCACACCAGAGCAATAGAACTATCTGCAGTTTACAGAAACGACAACGCTGAAGCAAGATCCTAAAAGTGAAGAAATGAGGTTTTGGGATAACATCTATGACGGATTCCTCACGCAAGGAAACTCCGAGCACTATAGCCCTCTCCATTGCCCTATCTTGAGTGTAAATTGGTGACTTTAGGCCTTCAACACACACTATTTGAAGCTCCAGAAAGCACGTAATTCTCATTCACACATAAAAATCTTATAGGCATGTTCAATTCCAATTTACTCTCTACCAAAGCCAGGGGATAGACCTTCTGTGTCGTGAAGCTAACGGTATTCCCGTGTCACCTGCTTTCAGGCTTTATGATCGAAATCCAATAAGATTTTCGCGTGTTTTTATAAAGCCTCAAATGCTGAAACGGCTGCTTGGTTTATGAAAAAGTTTTTGATCGATACTTAAGCTCGTACAAGTCAGGTTAATGTGTACTTTTTTATGTTATATAAGTCAAATTTTATATGTGCTTTTAATATTCTAAGATTATTTAAGAGTTCTATTGAGTGTACGTGCAGTAAGCGAGGACTTTTTAGGGTTCTGTACTTCAAATATAAAAAACGGAACCCTTATATGATCCCTTTGTTGTCCGTCTGTCTGTCAAGATCCTTTATTTCGGGAAAGCGTTGAGGTATCGAGATGAAATTAAAACCATATACTAAGGTCTGCGGTCCCTTGAAGCTGTGTAAAAATCATCTTCTTAATAAATAAATAAAAAAGATTCGGCCGTTTATGTCGCAAAAAAACGTATATTTCGATATTCTCAAAGGAATCAAAATTCATAAAAAGAAAACTTTTTTTTTGTGACGTGACAATTTGGAAAAATCTTTGAGACTCCATTCGGGAATTGTAGTTTGTACGGAACCCTCAGTGCACGAGTACAAATCGCACTTGCCCAATTTTTTTGAAATCATCCAATGACGTCTATCGATCTAAGGTTGAACGGGAGGGCGTGTCAGACTTTTACTGACTAAAACCTACTCCTATGTTCCTTCTTTGTTTTGCGTTCCAGGACCCTGGGTTTTCCTTTTAGAAACCAACACATGGCCCCAGTAGGTTTCGGCCCTGCTGGGCCCCCACGGATTTGCTGATATCTCTTTGAGGCGCGTGTGTAACACTAGTAGTGTTTAAGAAATTATAAAATATGTACATAAAGACTGAATGCAATGTCTTTTTTGAGAAATAGATATCTTTAAACTTAAGAATATTGGTGTCATTGTAGTAAGTAAAATTCTGAAACGTCTTCCCGCTCCACTCTTAAAAAGTATCTGAGTATAAAAATGTTTATTTACTTTAGATACATCTCATCATCATCTTCTTGCCCCTGTCCCGTCTTATTTGGGGTCGGCGCAACACGTTTTTTTCTTCCATTCTATCATATCAACCGTCATGCTATCATTATCTTCCTTTTCTTTCATATCACTGTTCACACAATCCATCCTTTAGAAATGTATAAAATAAATAAATAAGAGATTCCCAGCTCCATATTCTCACACACGATTACTACAATTTTTCTGACGTGCTCATGACACAACACCCCGAAGCCAGGATTAGATCATCTTATGATTATAACTATACAAACACACTAATAACTTTATTTACGTTAAATATAGCTGTGTTTTATTTTGACACGTGCGCGACGTGCGTTCACGAAGCTTGATACGAAGGGTGTAATTGAGGGTAGTAGTAAACTATTGAACCTGTGGTTCTTGGATTTGACTCTCAGGTTGGGCAAAAGTGTCAAATTACTAGGTTTTTGTAGAAGAATTTTCTGGGCATCTCGGAGCTTGAGCTTTACTGAAGTATATACATATATATACATAACTGCATTAGTCTAGTAGACGCAAGTTAACTGCTGCATGTGCGGTCTTGCGTTTAATTTCTAGTACCCTTGTAATCAGGAGATTCTCGTTAACAGCTCGAAGTTTGAATTATTGTCCAGGCAATAGTATTGCTATTACCTGGACAAAAAGATTTACATAATATGATTGGCAAAATGTCAGTTTAACTAGACCGCATGTTCTATATTTTATTGCGTAACTTCGTTGTTCGAAATTTATTTCTCTAAATACTGTTCCCTGATACTATATTGCTAAAATAATGAATTTTGCACTATCATAGGACACCCGGCAGATAAAATAGGGACCATCCAAGTATTATAAACCCCAAGTAACATTCATAAACAGTAATCATCAAGTCGAAAAATAAGGTAAATAACTACCGGTAGCAATTTCGCAAAAAATCAGAAAAAGGGAATTAAAAATATTGCCTATCTTCGTTACCACCATATAGACCGCTCCCATGACATCCATATAAACAAAAGAAAGACTCTCTACCCCGATTTAATGCTTACGTATCACTAGAACTTTTTTACACCAGTTTTACACCTAAATTACATCTCTGGATGCATCTTTAAAGAATACATTGAAGCATAGAACTTTTTTCATTAAATTATTGTGTTTTACTTCGACACGTGCCGATCGTGTGCGTTTACGAAGCTCGCTACGTAGTAAGGGGCGTAATTGAGGGTGGATTGTAATACAGTGCATTATCTGATAGGTAAACTATTATTAAAGTATTTTATGCGAGGGTAATAATTGCTTTATTAATGGGTAGGTGCCTATCAGTCACATTGATGTGTTCTTTAATCAAAATACGAGGAAAATTGCAAAAATAAATAAGTAAGTTTTTGAATTCGTCTACCTACTCACTAATTGTAGTGCATTTTTAATGAGTGACTCGTAAGTTTTATGACTGAAAGCATCATCATCATCATTTCAGCCGAAAGACGTCCACTGTTGGACATAGGCCTCCCCCAAATGTCGTCTTAATAATCGGTCCTGTGCGTCTCGCATCCCAATTTCCGCGCAATTCCCGCGACCCTCACCAGGTCATCAGTCCACCTTGTGGGAGGCCTTCCAACGCAGCGTCTTCCGGTACGTGATCACCATTCCAGAACCTTACGTCCCCATCGATCATGTGTTCTGCGAGCAATGTGCCCTGCCCACTGCCACTTAAGTCTAAGTTAATTGCTGTTTTTCTTTCTTTTCTTTTCTTTATTTTCTTTAAGTTTGACGATTCTTCGGGCTATGTCTGTAACCTTTTAAACCATCGTGGTCAGATGCAATGGTTGAGTTTGTATCAGTTCATCCTACGCAAGAACTATAAACACCTGCGCTGTCATTTTGAAAATTCGCATGTGAGAGGACCAAAACCAAGATTGTCATAACGTTCCCAATACTTTTTTTTCGGTATTAAAATCATTCAATGACATGCCCGCACTTTTACTGGCTAAAAACCCACTCCTGTTCCTTCGTTGCCTTTTATACCAGGGCCGGGTCTTCCTTTCAGAAGCAGACCCTTGACCCCAGTAGGCTTCGACTCTTCTGGGCCCCTACATTTTGATGACATCTCCTTGAGGCTCGCGTGGAGCAATCGACGACTTGGGCTCGGTCCAGACTGTCACCGGACGGTCGGACGGCGAGCAACCCATTGCTTGCAGTTCGCAAGCCCGCACCTACGGTAGCCGGAAATCGAGATCGGGATCCCGGCGGCTGGGGCGTGAGGGCTGCTCCCTCGCGCGTGCACGTGCGGCCTTCTCCTTTGCAAGCATTACTGCTTCGCAGAAGGAGGCGACTTTCTGCCACTCCTCCTCGCTTCGGACCATGGCCTGAATAAAGGCCCAGTGCATGAGATCGTTGCCGCCGAAATGTTTCCACTACTGAGACTCAGGCTTCCTATCTAGGAGAAGGAATGGGCCACAATCAACCACGCGGGCCTGGTTTGGTTTGGTGAATGTCACACATCTTCGAATTTTTGGTTCTAGGACATGCTAGTTTCCTCACGACGTTTTCCTTAACCGTTTCGAGAGCAGTGGTGATGAAATAAATTACTCAAAGTAATGCGCCTGGCTGTGTTTGAACCCGTGACCTTTAATTCGTAAGTCAAAGGTGTTACCACTGGACCACTAGTGCTCTCATTTGGATTGATAGAAACTTTATATTTTTTTTTAAACCAGTTTTGCTATGTCTGTCTGTTTGTCTGTCAAGACCTTTTATCTTGGAAACGCGTGGAGATATCGAGTGATATTAAAACCATATACTGAGATCTGCGGTCCCTTGAAGCTGTGAAAAAATCAAACTTCTAAGTAAACGAAAAAAAAAGATCCGGCCGTTTATGTCGCAAAAAACATATATTTCGAAGAAATCAGAATTCTTAGGGTACTTCCCATTGACCCAGAATCCTGAAATTTGGTATTAATCAAGGTCTTAAGATATAGAAATAAATCTGAAAACAGAAAATTTTGTAGTTACGTCACAAAAAAAAAACGAAAAAAATATCGAGACTCCATTCGGGAATTGAATTACTATTCACATATGTAAGTTTGTATGGAACAGTTTTTCTCCATTAATCAACCTATTACATAACATCATATAGCTACATGAACAGCTAAATATAGGTACCTCAAAATGCGATAATATACTGTTTCGAACTAAGCATAGGGATTCAGTTGCGAGTAATGTTCCCGAGCTCAAGCCATACAAGTAGTGCTGACAACTTGGAACCGGGATTTAATAGCAAAAAACGGGAATTCGGATATAAATTCTGAATATTTTATGGTACTTCAGTAATTTATGTAAGCCGTTAGTTCTAGGCTAGAAGGTTTGAATAAATTATTGTTCTATCCACCGACTTCTGAACGTTAATAGATATTCTATTTCACGGAGGAGCGAGACGTTTGGTTATTGTCAAGCTTAGAGATTATTCTTGAAAAAGGCGAGCCTAGTCCAACATTTTAGGAGGCAGGCTCCTATGATTCAGAAAACAGGACTTCTGGACACGCTCGTATAGTAAGAAGGTTTCTTTATCTGGAGCCCTGACTGCCGGTAGCTTAGACCCTGATCCTGTTACCATTGGGATACTGAATTGTTATATTTTATTTTTTTAATTAAACTTCGACGCACAGGATCGTTCGTTGTGGCGACATTTGGGGGAGGCCTATGTCCAGCAGTGGACGTCTATGGGCTGAAATGATGATGATGAATTAAACTTCATGTACAGTAGTGGTACATAGGCGGACTTAATGCAATTAGGCATTCTCTACCAGTCAACCTTTGAGTTAAAAGAAACAACACTGTGGGAGGTTTGCACAATAAACAAATAACAGATACGTCATATAGAAAAAAAAAAAAGTTATTTTTAGTAATAAAATGAGGTATAGGTATGCCAAAATTGTAAACTAATAAATACTATGAAAAATATTAAATCATTAAGAGAACTTAATAATAATTCTGACGAAGACCGAACTAAGGTTGAGAGGACTTCAAGTAGTAGTTCCGAATTTTACGCTTGAAGGAAAATTTACTTTCAGCTTTTTTGATGTCAAAGTTATTTTATTTTTTTAGATTATTTTTAAGAAATATTTAAAACAATATAAAGAATGCACTGGTTATTATACTTAAAAAAAAAACTTACCTAAGTACTCGTACCTACTAATTCACAAAATTAAGTAAATACGGCTCTAAATCAAGTCACGTCTATCGGAGTTTCAAATTCATTAAAACAACAGTTGGTGTGGTTAACATAAAACTTTTAATTGGGATTTAAAATGAGCCCACGGGATTTATAAAGACGTTGTAGTAAGACCCGGGTATTGCAGTTACTCCGTTTTCTTTTGTTAAATTAGAATACGTTGATTTCCCTTTTTGTAACCGATCTATTTGCTATCAACTTCATTATCTAGATTTCAACTTGCGTAGCGGATTGTTTGTTACCAATAAGAATCCTGAACCAATGACTTTCGCACACAGAACATATTTTAGGATATTTTGGGCATCTAGGCTAATTGGTGATCCAGATATTTTGGTTAAGGGTAATCTACAAAGCCTGGAGCACAGGCGTAGGGTAGCCAACCTTGTGGTATCAATTCATCGTCATCATCGTTTCAGGCGAAAGATGTCCACAGCTGGACATAGGCCTCCCCCAAGTGTCGCCACAATGAACGGTCCTGTGCGTCTCACATCCATCGGACTCCCGCAGCCGTTACCTAGTCATCGGTCCACCTTGTAGGAGGCCTTCCAATGCTACATCTTCCGGTACGTGGTCGCCATCCCAGAACTTTTCGGCCCCAACGGCCATCCGTTCTGCAAGCAATGTGCCCTGCCCATTGGCACTTAAGTTTGGCGATTCTTCGTGCTATGTCGGTGACCTTGGTTCTCCTGCGGATATATTCATTCCTGATTCGGTCACGCAAGGGAACTCTGAGCATAGCCCTTTACATTGCCTTTTGGGTGACTTTAAGTCTTCTGGCAGGAATTACATGACTTGATTTCATCATCGCCTTTCTACCATCAGACAACTGAATGTACGGCGAATGTCTATACTTACATTGTTGACACCTCTATGGTCCGTTGTCCGGACTAAGCATAATTATCACCTCGTAGTTTATACTGCGTGCCTACGTCGTAGGACTAGAAAAAATTGCCTGGTGCAGTCTTCCGTTCCGATTATAATTTAGGTGTTTTCAAGGCTAGAGTTAATAGACTCGTGTGCTTCACCATCAACATTTGCATCTTTGCTTACCATCAAGTCAAGCACCAGATTTTTTAATTAAAATAAAAATAAACGGAAGAATACAGAGCAGGCATATCCAAATATTTACTTATAACTTATTTTCTACGTTGGATAATCTCTGATGAAAATGTCTCCAACGTGAGCTTTCTCTAAGCATCGTTATATATCAACTAAGTAGCTAAATCCATCTTCTTTGGGTGGCTCTCCGCATTATGAAGGTTGGCTAACTCCGAATTATTTGTCCTACCCTCAGCCAGGCCTGGCGCACTCCTAACATCACGTATAGAAATGTGCCTACGCCGCGCGGCATTTCTCGCAAGGCTAAATTCTGTAGTGTCAAATTTTTTTTCGAATGTTTTCTTTCGAAATGTAAAACTTCTGTTCCTTGTACTATTACTTATTCAGTGCCTCAGCGAGGTGGAACAGATCTTAGAACCTAAGTAAATAGGTACCGAGCACTTATGTTTTTTATGGGATCGTGGTATGCTACAAAGGATACGGAAAGACGAACTAGATGGATTTCGCCAAAACTGGAAGGAGGAACATCGGGTCCGCGACATATGAAGGGAGTAGATAGCCACGTCGTAGCGTGAAACAGAATAGGCTAACATAAAAAAATGCTTTCGTGTTCTTTCCTACTACAAGACAGAATTCTCCCTTCCTTTTTCCACTTTTTATTCTTTTGACTTTAAAAGTGATTCTATAAATATGAGCTAGACTAACCTATATGCAGCCTATGTAGCTAACTTAAGTAGCTGTCCTACTGAGGAAGAGATGGTAGGACGAACCAGACTTACGTCATGTCTGGTTCGTCCTACCATCTTTCTGGATCTCTCGTTTCTAATAGGGTCTCACGTTTTCTTCTTAAGGTGAGAATTTAAAAATCATTCATCATGAAGAGTCCTCCCGCTCTGGGTTGAGCGAGAGAGATTGTCAGATCATTACTTAAAACCCAGCCGTGTTCCTTCACTTGCCCTTTGCGTCTCAGGGTTACGATAATTCTTTCGATGCATCGGCCCTAGTGAAACCCATCCATTTTACTAAAATCTCTTGCAGCATCTCTCATCTTAAAAAGGGCCTTAACAGACGGCTAGATGGCATCCTAACCATCGCTCACCACCCGCGATTACCGTGGCCAGGAATCACCCTGCGACTTCAGACGTCTTTCTCGACGACGAAATCTGGTCTCATTATTGTAGGGGCGGAAACGCAATGAAACGCTTCTATGTTCTTCAATTACTATATTATATTCTTAGAAGCACTATATTTTCTATTATTATATTAAATTATCTACGCATATGGGCTTGGTAGCCATCCTGACTTCGGTCGTTCTAAAACAATTTTCTTTTAAAATATTAACCCTTATCTATATAAACCATAAACCTTGCCAGTTTGCAAGTTAATGAGAGCCATAGCCGTATGCGACCTCTTTAGAGATCACAGTATCTACAGGAGACTATTTACAATTTAATAATAATAATATCCCACAACTATCACACAACGCCGTCTAGTCCCAAGCTAAGCAGAGCTTGTGTTAAGGGCACTAGACAACTGATAAACATACTTATATATTCCTAAATACATACATATTTAGATTAATTACACCCAGACACAGAACAAATGATCGTGGGTGGGAATCGAACCCACGACCTCCGGCATTGCAGTCAGGGTCACTAACCACTAGACCAACAGGCAAGGGCGTCGCCAGCCTATGGCGCAGGGGGGGGCAGTTGACTTTACCTACTACAATTCATACTTTTCTCATTCTCTATGAATGAGAAAAGTAGGTATGAGTTGTAGGTAAAGTCGAGAGCACATGAAGCTTTTCACTTGTACTACGAGCCTTACATCTACAGCGATTGTAATAACAACAGTATCTTAGTACTATATACATATATATTCTGTGACAGTACAGAGTCCAATGTGTGAAGCTACACGAGCACGAGCTCTTGACTATGCAATAAAAAACTTGAGTTATAATAACATTTATTAGAAAAATAAAATAAAAAGGAGTTTGAATTTGAATAAGTGTACAGCGTACAGCGTATTTTTTTTTAAATTACCAGATTTTAATATTATAGTGGTCGTTGTTTGTTTATATTAGGTTAATTAAAACATAATTTTCGGGGATTCATTGTAAACTTCTCGACTACTTTATTATTAAAATCTTGTAAGTTTCCATGTATAAGTTTTCGGTGCACACTCATCATGGCCAAACCATTGAGGCGATTTTCACTCATAGTGCTCCTTAGCCAGGTTTTTAGTCTCCTGAGGCTGCTAAACGATCGCTCTACCGTACACGTCGTGCATGGAAGAGCGATCAAAATTTTCAACGCTTTTTCCGTGTCGGGAAAGAAGGTTTTTGCTTCTTTTAGGATATCAACAACGGTTTGATCTGTTGAGTTTGGTTTATTATGCCAGAATTGCTGCCAAAGCTCGACTTCAATTTTTATGTTTGGTAAATTATAAAACTGAGCGATAGTTTCACAAGTTTCTGTGAGATTTTCGACTGACATCGTTTGCATTTGTGCGGGGTGTAATTTAGATAAAGCAAATGATGGAGTATTTTCTTCAGCAAAGCGTGTTTCAAGCGATGTAATAACGGAGTCCAAGTATGGTATTATCAATGATCTTTTCCAGAATTCTGAAGGGCTTTCTGCTGGGTGATTGCTTCGATGACGTTGTTTCCCAACAATGCGTGGCATTGAAGTGATATCCTCCTCCAGGCCGACTTTCTCCGCAACAACAGTAGCATCCTTTATGATTTCATCTGTGACTCTTTCGGGATTATCACGGTGGCTCTTAAGCAATTGCAAAATGCGTTTGACGTGTTGCGAGGCCTTCACCACATCCAAAGCTATGGATTGGAGTGCGTTGACAACAGGTTCCAACAAAGCAGAGTATTTAGCTATCAAAGTAATACAAAGTATAAACGAAATTTTGAAAGCAGCCGCATGGAGTTGAAAGGCGTTTTTTCGAGTCGCACTGTTTCCTTCGCGCGATAAGTTTTCTAAGGCTTCCAATATAACAGGAAAATTGTCCTTAAATACTCTGATAGTTTTATGTTTCTCACTCCATCTTGTTTCGCAGAGCCTGGCAATATTAGGAACCAATTTTCTTCTCAAAACAGATTCCCGAAAAAAATTAATAATATCTTTAGTGGTTCCCATGGTGTTTCGAATTTCAGGAAGAATATTGAGATCATTTATTACCAGATTCAGTTTATGGGACGAGCAATGAAAGAACAATGCTTTGGTATATTTTTTGCGCAGTATCGCTTGTACTCCACCGTCTTTTCCGGACATCGTCGAACAACCGTCAAATCCAAAACCAACGCATTTATCAGCAGGATTAAGGTCTTCTTTTGTCAGAAACTCATCGATGCAATATGCAATAGATTTCGCATCCAGACCTTTCAGCTCAACAAATCCGACGAACATTTCTTGGACCTCATTGGCTTTCTCGTCAAAATATCGCAGCCCAATTGATAATTGTTCAGTACCGGAAATATCAGCTGTTTCGTCTGCTAACACACTATAAGCTTCTGCTTCTTTTACTTTTTTCACAATGTCTGCCTTAATAACATCTCCACAAATTGCGATAATTTTATTTTGAATATCGATGGATCGATAGCTTGCATTCTTTTTCCCATGCTCAATGTGTTTCTTCAAAACTAAATCTCCCGCGTCAATTCGTAGCTTGTATAAGTCCTCGAGAATACCTTCGCCATAATGTTTTCCTCTCAGAGCTAAGTCGTGCGACCCGCAAAACGTAATGCAAGAAATAATAGATGTTATAATTTTTCGGTTTTCTTCAATAATGCCCTGGGAGTATTTGTTGAGTTGTAAATCTACAGGCACACTTCCAAGAAATGATTTAGCGGCTTCCAGTGCCATCTTATGGAAGTGGGTTTCCATGTGCTTTTTGCAATGCTCGTGAATGTCTTTGAACTTACAAAACGGCCTTATGATAAATGACCCTAATACGCCTCTAAAAGAATTTGGATTTGGCGGGAACAACGTACAATATTTACAAAAGGCTCCTTTTTGGTGCCTGGAATAGGCCAACCATGGAGAGTACGTTTCCAACCATGAATACTTGAATTTCCTCTTTAAATGTTTAGCGTCTTCCGCAAAGTCATACGTCGCAGACGGAGACCAAGTGTTGTCAAGCAATTCTTTCTTCATTTCAGTCGATAACATTGATGCTTGTCCAATAAATTTACCGATGTCATTTTCGTTGCAGTCATTTATCGAAGAGTCGGGAACTAAGTCCGGTTCTTTGGATGTGCTAGGTCTCTTCAGGTCACCCACGGAATCATCGCTGTCACTGCTTGCTCCTTCAGGTTTCTTTCTTTTTAAAACTGCAAAACAAAATATTTGAAATAGCTACAACTTCTTCTGGTCCGCAATTCACATTGAAAGCATAAATGCGCTTCAAGACGGCGGCAGGCTCGAGCCCGCGCAAGAACGAGCGTCAACGATATTTTTGATATCAACAGTCCTAGCTATTTCGGGCGGTTTAACCGCCGCGGCTATGCTTGCGCGGTCTCGGGCATCCTCGCTCGACCACTCTAGAGCGGGCGCGACGACACGCACACGCCGGAGTCTCAAGCATACGCGAGCCGACTGTGCCGAATCGACACTGCCGATATTCATTCATACAATTTTCTACTTTAAGCTATGGTAATACGGTCCTATTTTCGATTGAGCCATTAAATTGAGCAATTTTCCTTTTGGTTTAAACTGACGACCCTTAAGAATCGGATATCGTGCCTAGAAAGGGATTTTTTGCGATTTTAAAAACCGATGCAAAATCAGCATTTATAATCAAATCAATTGACGTTATTTTACGAACGGAAAATACGAAAGCTAAACGCAAGTGATACTCACCAAAAAACTTTCTGATGTCCATATTGATTATGTGGTCACAGCAACTATTTAGATGTGATAATAGCGCACAAAACAAACGTAAAAGCGGGCAGTGGCAACGCTAACGCACGAATAAATGACAGACAGACGCTAAAACAAAGGCGGCTGTGCGGAGGGCGCGAGCGCCGCGCGGTTACATGTTGCTTCCCCACTCCCCCTCTCCCGCTTCAACGATGGATAGAGCAGAGTGTAGTTGAGCGTACGGAATATTAGGAGTGGAATTGGTGAATTCATTCGAGTTTCGACGTACGGGAATGATTGTTCAAGGCTTGAACTTCAAGCAAATTAACTCAAAGACTTAGGACTTTGGTTGCATTATATTTGGCAACTTTTTTAGAATCTCTAGGGGGGGGCAGCTGCCCCTACCTGCCCCCCCTTGGCGACGCCCTTGCCAACAGGCCAGCCGAAACTGTCAAAAAGATCCCGTAAGCCCTGGGACACATCCCAACACTAGTACCACGTAACATTTATGTGTTACAGTATATCACGGCTATTACCATTGTTTATAACTCGTGTGTACTTACTAATGAGTGATGGCGGGCTTCTGTCGGTCATTACCAACGTTTTTAAGGGGAAATCTCCAGAAAACGTGGCCGGAATAGCTACGTGCGTGATTAAGATCTGTTGTCTCTTGTAATGTTGCTGTTAGTTTTATTTTGTCCAAAGAAAACATCCTTTCAAATATTCTTTGGGTTCATTTGCGAAAACAAAAAAATGTGTTAACCAAAAATGTACACAACATTACAACAGTAAGTTTTGATCTCATAATTTTTTAAATAAAACTGATTTAATTTTAATTAAGTTTTATACTGTACTCTAGATTTTTATTCACAAATATTAAATCAACATACCTTACTCTACAGAAGCAAGGTGCAGGAAGTAAGGTGAACTGAGTGGTTTTGCATGTGAGCTCTTTTTTACATAAAATATTGACAACACCTGGATTCAGCATTGGGTAAATGCGTCCATGAAAAGCTAGACGCTTTTCTCCCATTTTACTAAATCGCCTCTGAATGCATCAATTATTCTTTTTGGCTAACTTTACTGTCATACTGTTGCAAAGAAATTTGAACAAACAAAATCTATCTTGATTTTTCACGAAAAGCTTTCCCCTTAAATATTCACTTAACAAAGATGCATTTGCCTCAAACGGGGATAATGAGTCTAAAATTATGCTTTTTTTTTTTAAATACTCAATATAAAACTTTTCTAATATTTCGGAAACCAAATCACTGCTACAATTTTGTTCAGAAATAGACAAAGGTAATAAGCTTGAGTTCCAAAAAGTGGGAATTTTCATTAATTAGCTCCCACTACATATAACGATAACTTGAAGTGATCGAAAAATATGACGCGAATACCCCGGGTTGACCTTATTCAAAAGCACTCGGTTAGATTCGGACCTGACCTGAAAATAGTTGTAAAAACTTAAGCCGATTGTTAGGGGAACAATTATTTTTTAATTAATATGTTGGTTGTTATTTCAGTTTAGACGTGGTCGAACAAACAATATTTTTACTTTAATAAAAGCGACATCTCATAAAAAACTTTAAAACCAATTGCAGCTTACAGTAAGTGGAATAGTGAGTTGAATAACAGTACAACGTTGTTTGCAGAGATGGCGCTGCAATCAATCATTAGCTCCATCTATGTGACGCATGATAAAACAATTTTTTTTACAAATTGTACGATCTTATTTAGATTTTTGTTTAAAATTAGATAATGATTCGAATTGATTTTTAAATACATTCTTAATGAAAAGTAAAACAATTTTTTGTAATCTTATCGACGTAGAATAGTCAGTTTCAATAGAAGTTAGTTTAATAGATGACACCTAGATGGCGCTGTTAGCAGTGGCTTGCTAAATACTTTTTATTTTTCTATTTTAAAGATATAAATAACATTAATTTCAATATTTGTGTAGTGTATTGGAATAGGATAAGAAGATTTGTTATTTTTAATGAAAATTATCTAAGAAATATAAAACATTGCTTTTGTATTTTGCAAAAGTCCTACATCACGCAAGTAGAGTTTTCTTGTTAGTAAAGATGTATTCAATAAGTTGGGTCCAACAAGTGTACTTGCTTCGGCAGTACATATACTAAAATTGGAACGATACAGAGAAGATTAGCATGGCCCCTGCGCAAGGATGACACGCAAAATCGTGAAGCGTTCCACATTTTTTGGACAATTTAAATTTGAAAACCTGGTATATAACTTTCATTCTTTGTCTGACAATCACGAATTTGTTACATAGAATTTGTAACGAATTTGAAACGCAGTGTTTTTATAATTAAATTAAGATTACGGACATTATTAAATTAATATGATTAAAAAATATATAATTTTTATTGTCATTTTATAAGCAATTTTTTATGAACTATTCCATTTTTAACCGACATCAAAAAAGAGAGGAGGTTTTAGATTCGGTTGTATATATTTTTTTTTATGTTTTATATTTGTTACCTCAGAACTCCGTCGTTTATGGACCGATTTCCATTTTTTTTCGACATGCAAGATTTGGGGGAGCGCTTTTACCTTTTTCCCAGAGCTGTTTGCACTAGATCATGCATACTGGTTTTTTTTAATCGGGAAATCATCCTATGACTTCTTACGCTCCAGCGTGGTGGCTCCAGGAGGGCAGACTTTCACAGAGTGTCAGACTTTTACTGACTAAAACCCACTCCTATGTTCCTACTTTACTTTGCGTTCCAGGAGTCCTGGCGACCGAAGCCAACCCAAGGCCCCAGTAGGCCTCGACCCTGCTGGGCCCTTACGGTTATCTGACATCTCTTTGAGGCGCGCGTCGATCACTACGCGGTGTCAACGACTCGTGTTTGGTCCGGATGGTTACCGGACGGCCGGACGGTTCCCGGACGACCGGATGGTGAGCTACGAGCACTAGACCATGTTGGGGTGGGCTTGGCCTGTTACAGTTTTCAATTTTTTTTTTTTGGGTACAATATTGACTGGTCAACACTGTTCATACATACTATCTATTAACATTGTAATAATATGAAAATATTGTAATCAACCACTTTTTTTAAAAGAGTAACCATCGAGTTTCTTGCCAGTTCTTCTCCATAGGAAACGACCAATTTGGAACCTATGTGCACTAGCTTCTGACGTTTTATAAGTGCCCATGTAGGCCTATGTGAAATAAAAATATTTTTGATTTTGAATTTATTATGTATAAATACTTTTTTTCAAAAAAAAAACAAAATATTTTTATATCACATAGGCCTACATGGGCATTTATATAACGTTAGAAGCTAGTGCACCTTATGTGAGATTTTAGTAGATACCTTTTGCTTTTTCATTACTTATGTTGCTAAAAGTTAGTACACATTGTAGTACCATCAAGTTCTCGGGTTTTATGTTCATTTCTGTAATAGTGGGTTGTAATCAGACTTGCAATTATCATATAAGACGCTTTAACAAAGAGTATAGTAGGTAAATATACAGCGCTTTACTGGGGATTCTTGACTTATATTACTTATGCAAGTAAGTTCTTATTTACCTGCCAAACTGAGTGATATTTCAATGGACTGTGGAATGAATCGAAGGAGTTACCACGTCTCTGGAATGCAAACGGCAACTGAAGGAACACAGATGAGTTTTAGTAAAAAAATACTGGGCAAGTGCGAGTTGGACTGACGCACTGAGGGTTTCGTACAAACTTACCTATGTTCAATTCCCGAAAGGAGTCTCGAAGATTTTTCCGAATCGCAAGAAAAGTATATTTTTTTTTTGTGACGTGACTATAAATTTACAGATTTTAGATTTTTTCCTTGTGCTATAAGACCTTGCTTCATGCCAAATTTCAGGATTCTAGGTAAACGGGAAGTACCCAATGAATTTTGATTCCCGTGAGTGTCGAAATACACGTAATACAAATCTTGTTCCAGGAAATATGTGTTTTAATGAAAACCTTGAGTGGTTTTTGAGAAAAAAAATCTTAATTTAGAATCTCAATTTAATGTTCAAAGTTTCCTTATATAAATTTTCTTTAGGTACTTTTTAGTTCACGTAAATACCTAGATAAAAACCAGAGTTTTTTTTTTAATTGATATAAACCAGTGCTTGACTGCGATCTTACCTGATGGTAAGCAGTGATGCAATCATTGATGGTGAAGCGCACTTGTTTATTAAGAGCCTATTCATTCTAGCCTTGAAGACACATAAATTATAGTTGGACGGCAAGACCGCGAAGCGAAACGCTTAGTCCGGACCGTAGAAGTTACAACAACGTAAGGGTGGATACTCGCCTTACGTCGGGTTGTCCGATGGTAGAAAGGAGATGGCGGAATCAAGTCATGCAATTCGCGCGCACACTCTCCAAAATGCAACCTGTAAAATATTAAAATATCTAGAGATATATGTGTAATAACGTCATAATCACGTAAGAGCTGTTGTATGAAAAATATCACGGGTTGGGCTCTCCTAATATCAACATTCAATCCATAGCTATGAAAACACTAGTTTCCATCTTAGAAACAAAAGAACATCAAATCAAAATCACGATAAAAAATAAAAATCTTCAATACCAATTTCCACTTTTCAATATTCTTTCCCGCAAGGCGTCTAGCAATCAGCGTGAGCTTTACAGCTCTATATCTCCAGAGGGGAAGCGGAAAAAGCGCTCTCTTGTCTTGAATGTGAGGAGGTCGCGGACGATTTCACATCTGCATTCACTCACTAAAGTTTTGTATTGTGATGTCGTGTCTAGATGTTCATGTGTGATGTACAGTCAAACGGGGTGAATAGGAATGGAGGGGTCAATGGGAACAAAACTTTGATTAGAATTTTCACTTTGTTATAATATCTATATTTTCTATCAATTTCGAGCAAGTATTTTTTTGACACTTCGCGTGACCCAAGGGCTGGCTTTTACCTCGGTCAGAGATTAAGCATTACCATACAACGTGGCAATGCCGACAGCCTTTTGGGCACACTTCTATTCGACAGCGATGCGGAGGAATTTTATGACACCATATTTTAGCTAGTACACCTAGCCTAGTGTAGCCTTTAGTATATACCTATATAGTTTTAATTAGATAAGGGTTTTTATTGAATTTCGAGCATCGATTTTTATAATATTTAATGAATAAATAAGAGTACTTAAATGCTAGAAAAAATGGTTAAATAACGTGAAAATCCCCTTAAAATTTTTCTTCCTGTTCACCCCTGTGTTCCTATTCACCCCATTTGACGGTACGGAATGTTGGTAGAGCAGCTTTTGCATATTTTTCCGGAATAAGCGTTTCGCCTCGTCGCTTATACCACGTACATCGAAGGACTGGAACAATTTGCCGGCAGCGGTGTTCCCGTTCGATTATAATTTAGGTGTCTTCAAGGTTAGAGTGATTAGGCTCTTAATAAACTAGTCCACTTCACCATCACTGAATCACTGCTCACCATCAGGTGGGATCGCAGACAAGATCCTGCGATTTATTAGTAGTCATTTAAACTAATTTTTCGCGGCGTAGGTTAATTTTTACCTCTATGAGATAAAAATCGTCATATCTTCTTTGAAAAATTAATTAACATGTTTTTTATTTCAACAAGAACAAAACACAATGTTCGGTATTTAATTGGCGTTTGTTTGTAAAAAAAACAGAAAGTATCGCACGAGCAATCATCACGTTCTACATCGTAAAAATTCTACATCATTCAGAAAAATGCTGAGCCTTTAGGACGATGAAAACTTAATAATTTACCATCTAGATATAAAATTTAAGCCTCAAACTATTCTAGAAGCTTTCATCTGATCGTCTACTTAGTGCTACTGTCAGTTTATAGATGGGTGTGCGATATACCTGGAGTTTGTGAACCTACGTGACCATAATTGGAACAGGTAGTCCGTGGAGCTTTTGTTATTATAAATATTTTTTTTTACTATACGCAAACTGAAAAGAAGAAGAAGAAACAAAAAGAAGAAGAAAAAAAAGATTAGAAAATAAGAGAGAAGGAGGCGGTAGGTTGGATTGATTAGATTAGGAGTTTAGAAGTTAAAAAAGATTGTTTTAGGGTACACTTTGTAATAAAAGTACAATATGTATAGGTATTGTGCTTTATTAATATTAGTTAAGACTGATGCTGAATTTATTATAATCAACTTATATACCAACTGTTATATTTAAATGAATCCTTTTGATATCCATCTTCTGAATTTATGAGGCTTTTAATCAAATAAATTATTTAGTGCTTACTTATACTACTAGTGTCTATGTCAAAAACCTAAAAGAAGCAGGGGTTGTCAGTACCTGGAACGTTTTTCATTATACCCAACTATTAGTATTACTATTATTTTCACGGGCTCTTGAGAAGACTCAAGGCATCTTTCCTGACTCGACTGACCCGGTGTAAGAATGGGATAGTATCTGAAGTGTTTCATAGTGTGTACCTGCTTAGGCGTTGTTAATATTGTTGATTTATTGATGCTAATTGTGGTGATGATAATGATAATAATTTACAATAATATTATTAACTTATTTATTTAATGTAATTCAATAATTTATCAATAATTTTATCAATATTTCAATAATTTATTTAATCTATTTTAATTTAATTAATTCATTATGTTATGACAATTTTAATTTTTTTTTTAAGTCTATAATATTGCTATGGGTTAATATGCCTGAAATAAACGATAAATAAAAATAAATAAAATAATAAATAAATTAGTCCCAGACTGTTAGTTATTTCTATTTGTATGAATGTTAAATAATTATCTTGTTGCCTTGTATTGTGTACAATTCATATGTTTTGTTGATACGCCATTTAAAAAAAAATGCAAATATAACTTTATTTAAAAAAAAACCATTTCATTTAACTATCTAAGTGTTTAGTACTTACCTTAAAATAATCAAATTTATCTAAGTAGGCAATGTTAAAATTTTATATTAAAACCATTATTTATTAAAAAAAATTGAATTTGTCTCGAAAAATAAATGTTGTGCACCCCTGCTTCTATGAACCTCTTTTGTCTAATGCAGAAGCGAATGGAGTATAATATGTTCGCATTGAATTTTGGTGACAATAAATCGTATAATTTAAGTACTTGTCTGTTTTCAAATAACTCCTCAACATCATCATCACCATCATTACAGCCGAAAGACGTCTACTGCTGGATATAGGCCTCCCCCAAGTATCGCCATAATGACCGGTCTTGTGCGTTTCGCATCCTTTAGATTCCTACTACAGAAACCTACTCTTACTATAATTTATTCTGATTTGTACGCTGCGCTTCCTTTTGAATTCTTTTTGGGTATTAATAAACATATATTTTTGTTATAGAGATAGGAAATCATCAAATGACTTCTCTCGCTCTAAGGTGGAGTGAGAAGGCGTGTTAGACTTTTACTGACTAAAACCCATCTATATCCTTCAGCTACCCTTTGCGTTCAAACACTTTCCAAAACACCTGAACCGAACCTTTACACAAGTAAGTTTTTGTCTAATGTTTTTTACTCTCTATCTATAATATAATATTCCACAACTAACACACAACGCCGCCTAGTCCCAAGCTAAGCAGAGCTTATGTTATGGGTACCAGACAACTGATAAATATACTTATATATTTTTATTACATACATATTATAGATAAATTATACCCAGACACAGAACAAATGATCGTGCTCATCACACAACCATTTTGTCCTGGGTGGGAATGGAACCCACGACCTCCGGCATAGCAGTTAGGGCCACTAACCACAAGACCAACAGGTCTGTCAAAATCTAATTACACTCATATGAAACATTATTACATTCATATTTTCGACAAATCCTTTTAATACCTACAAATAACCCTTCAGCATGGTAAACAAAAAAATCCACAAAAACCGTCTCCACAGCTTTCCCCGTTGTCCATACTTCAAGTGGGTACTTAAATGGGTTTTAGTAATGAGTTAGCATGTCTAGACAGGCCGGGTACCCGAACCTACTAGGTAGGTATGTAAATTAGCACTAAGCCTGCCACCTCCTGGTCCTGCCGTACCTATTAAATTTTGAATTACTGAAGCTTATTTGGAATTATTTATTGTGTTTTTCTTATTAGTTGTGGTTGTTGCATTTCTTCTTCTTCTCTTTAAAACACAAAAAGATTTGGGAAGCCCTGGCCAGTCAGGGAGTACCTAGAAAATATATTCGGATTATTAGAAACATCTACAAAAACATGACCGCAAAAATTAAAACGGAAAAACTGGGAGAACTATTCCCCATTAAAAAAGGCGTCAGACAGGGTGATCCCTTATCACCTAAATTATTCTCAGCAACATTAGAACTTGTGTTTCGCAACCTAGAATGGTCAACTTACGGAATAAGAGTAAATGGAGTAATGCTGAACCACCTTCGATTTGCAGACGACCTTATATTAATTTCTGATAACCCGGATCAGCTGCAAACTATGCTCAAACAACTTGTAGAGGAAAGTCGAAAAGTGGGTCTGCAGATGAATCTAACAAAAACTAAATTGATGACGAATCGTTCGAAACCACCCATACGGGTCAACAACGATCTCATCGAGTTTGTAGACGAATACATTTATCTTGGACAGATTATATCTCCTTCAAACGATACATCTAAAGAAGTATACAACAGGGTAAATGTAGCATGGAAGCGATACTGGTCCCTAAAAGAAATTACAAAAAACCAATCAATTCCACTGACGCTAAAAAGTAAAGTATTTAACTCGTGTATACTTCCTACCATGACCTACGGTTGTCAAACATGGGCTTTAACCGAGCAAAATACAAAAAAATTGCAAACATGCCAACACAACATGGAAAGAAGTATGCTGAATATTAAGAGAAAGGACAAATTAAGCCTTAAATTTATTCGAGGGAAAACAAAAATAGCGGACGTGGCATATACAATCAAAAAATTAAAATGGAAATGGGCGGGTCACCTAGTCAGAAACAGAAAGGAGAAATGGGCTAAATTAGTAGCCGAATGGTACCCTAGGGAAGGCAAACGGAAGAGAGGACGCCCGATAAGAAGGTGGGACGACGACATAAAGGCGGAAGCGGGACCAATGTGGAAGAGGAAAACCCATGACCGGGAACTGTGGAAGAATATGGGGGAGGCCTATGCTAAAGCAAAACAATCTTCTAAAACCGATGTCGGAAAATAATTTTTTTATATTTCATTATTATTAACTAAACAGTGTCTTGGATTGTTAATAAAGGCTATTATTATTATTATTATTATTATTTGGAATTATAATAATATTGCAGAATTTGTGGGGTTCGTGCATTGTGAGCGCAGTCTGGGGTGAAAAGGATGCAATTTAGGAATGTGGAAATATAAAATATTGTTCTTTTGAATTTGTAATATTTTTTTGTCTGCTGTTTTGTTAGGTTTGCTGTATATAAGCGGATCAGTGCCCACCTTTTATATCCTGATTAGAAATGAATTTACTATTATAATAATTCAAGTACTGATATTTTACTTAAAGGCATTTCGGTAGTATTTTTAAACAAATTAATTATCCTAATTGTTGGCACCTTTTCCCGATTTCCTGCCACCGTAGGCGGGGGCTTGCGGACGGCGAGCAATGGGTAGCTTGCCGTCCGACCGTACGGTAACCATCCGGACCGAGCCACGCGCGCCTCAAGGAGATGTTAGCAACTGTAGGGGCCCAGCAGGGTCGAAACCTACTGGGGCCAAGGGTCTGATCCTGAAAGAAAGACTTGGCCCTGGTACGAAAGGCAATGAAGGAACAGGAGTGGGTTTTTAGTCAGTAAAAGTCTGACACTATCTCCCGCTCCGCCCAAGAGCAGATGATAAGATGATTTTCCCATCGAAAGAAAAAGGTACCTGAAATTTTAACTTAATTTTAATAACAGTGACAGAGAGGAATCAATATCCTAGAGAGTTCCTAACTAATTTACGGATGAATTCTAAGTCTAATCCTGTGCGTTCTAGGGTAGCACCAGGCTTCGGCCATATTGGGCCTCTTCAGTTTCGCTGTTGACTCAGTACGGGCTTATTGCTTAATGGACGACCGGACGACGATCTACCCATTGCTCATCGTCTGCAAGCCCGCGCTTACGGTAGCCGGAATTCGCCCTGTGACTCCCGACGCCTGCTCGCATTACCGCTTCGCAGGAGGTGTCTGCTTCCCATTCTCACTTTCACTATGGATCATGGCCTGAACCCGAACCGGACTCGAGGGGTCACCACATCTGATCGCCTCCACGAGGACAAGCTGGTGCTCCTTCTGAGCGGAGCACATTTCCATCGTATGAGTAACTGGGTAACGAGACGATGAGCAATAAATAAGAAAACTGCAGTCACAAAATAAAACTTCGAACAAACAAACATACCTCCATGATTCACCTAATAAAATCAACATACGAGTACATTGAAGTATTTCATTTAGTAAAGAGCTTTCTTATGAGGAGTCACGCACCGGTGGATACCGAAATAAAACCTGTTTGTTGGAAATAAAAGAGAGAAGTAAAAACCTACCTACAGCTGAAGAGTGGCTGGCATTTATATTGAAAAATATTGTGGTTTTAAGTTTCTGAAAAAGCTCTTTAAGTTAATAAAATAAAATCACGTTCGTTCCTTCTTTAATTTTCATTTTAAATTCTAGAAATATTTTTCATTATCGTCATTTTAGCTGAAAGACGTCCACTGTTGGACATAGACCTCCCCCAAGTGTCACCACAACGAACGCTCCTGTGCATCTCGTATCCATCGGATTCCCGCGACACTCAACAGGTCTTAGATCCACCTCGTGGGAGGAGTACCAACGCTGAGTCTTCTGGTGTAGGTTGCCACTTCAGAACCTTTGAGTCTCTTGACCATCTGATATGCGAGCAATATGCCCTGCCCACTGCCTCTTAAGTTTGGCGATTCTTCGGGCTACGTCGGCAACTCTGGTTCTCCTTTCTATCTTTATTCCCGATATGTTCACGAAAATACATTTATGCCGTTAAATTATAAGTTTGAATGACTGAACAAATGACTGAATAGTGCCTGATTTAATCTAACACTAGTTAACATCAGCAAGAATGACGGAGCTCGCTAGTGTCATGTCGGCCAGGACTTCGATGTTGTTCAGATGAGTTATCGCGGCCCTAAAACCCAAATGGCAACTGAAATCAATGTCACGAATGGCGCTGTGATTGAGTAATTGACTGCTATGCTGTGGGTTTCGAGTAAAAAAAAAAAAGAATGAAAAATAGTTTATTCACAGAAATACATATTCAACACTATAATAATAATAATTATTATTTATTTATTTCTCCTCACAATGTTTTGTTTATAGCTAAAGCGGTACAATTACTCAGTCTAATATGTGTTACATATGTGAGAAGCTGGTGTCCGTGAAAGGCGTGAGATGCCTGTGTTACGGATCACCAGTGCCCCACCCATCGAACATGTAGTATCAATTTTGACTGGCTGTATTTTAAATATAGCGTGAAGGTACTTATACAAAATATAACAAAAAAAAAAAAAAAAAAAAAGGTTGAGCTCAAAACTACGTATGATTTTACTAGAAGCAAACAACGATTAAATAAAGAAAGAAATTTGTAACGCCTATTACCTGCTATGAGTAATTGTGGAATCGCAGTGCACACAAAACAACATGAACAAAATATCAACTAAGTCACTATAAATATTACCTCTGCCAAACTGCAAAGCAGTTTGTTGGCAGATGTTGTATGATGTGATGTTTGTGTGTAGATGTATTGTGTGATGTGTGGGTGTTGTGATGATGTGTGTGTGTTGTGTGTGTGTGTGTACGATTCCTGTACGGAACAAATATTTGTATGGCCTATAGATTAGGTGTTCCTGGTCTGGGTATCTCGTGTATGTATGTGAGTTTATGTTTGTGACCACACCTACGATACAGGAGTGATTCCTATTGCGGAACGAAGTTTTTTATTATAAAGTAACACAGATAGGTTATAGTCAGTAAAAGTCTGACACTCTCTGACTCCGCCCAAAGCGAGAAAATTTATTTTATGATTTCCCAACCTCAAATAAAAAAGGCCACACATTGTACAGCAACCGATTGTCTTTATTCAATATAGCAATAACAAAGAGGTACACGTATGTATTTCTAGAAGGCAGTGAATGCTACGTTATGACCAATATCCCGCCGAGGCGAGTTGCAGCGGAAATTGTGTCCCGACTCGATCACAAGAATCGAATCTACTAACATGATGGTTATATATTTTTTAGATGTAAATGTTTAGGTTTATATTATAGTCTCAATTAATTTAAAAAAACTGGGCAAGTACGATTCGGACTCGCGCACTGAGGGTTCCGCACAAACTACGATTCCCGAATGGAGTCCCGAAGATTTTACCGAATTGCATTTGTCGTAGGTAACAACAAATTTTCTGTTTTCCGTTTTATTCCTATATTTGTGCCATAAGATCATGCTTTATGTCAAAGGACATGGTAAAAAATGGCCTATGAACCAACACGCATGAAATATTTACTATGATTACTAGTTCTTTTAATAATATACATTACTTATATTTTAATAGAACGGACACTTCATAATTTCGAAAACATTTTAAAAAGTATTCACTTTCGTCCTTAGCTTCCGTCATATCAATTTGAGGTTTTTAATAGGCAAAGGTATTATATCTTATACAGCCAAGTCTTTGTAACAGCACTCTTAATAAGAGTTTGACACAGACAAGCGTCAGTATTCTCAACACTTGTTATACGATAATGATTTTTAGTTACAAACAGTCCGCTATGATGTCGCGGAACCATAATAAGCCTTATCAAAAAACATATTGATACTGACAGTTGACGAATTGACAGATGACAAAATTTGACATTTGGTAGTAATGTTACTTGGCGCGCGCATTCTGTGCTCGATCTGCGTAATTATAACCTCAAAATACGAAAGTGTTTTGATTTTTTCAGAATTCTCAAAAGTGTCCGTTGTTTTAATCGAATATATACATTATCTAAAACCCAAAGAGTAAATACACTTCCCTGTTGGATCTTAGGCGAGCTATGTATGGACGACGAGCAATGTCCAAACGGGAAGTACCCTATGAATTTTGATTCCATTGAGAGTGTCGAAATATACGGTACGGTACGTACATAAACGGCCGTATCTTTCTTTTCGCTGAGATAGAAGTTTGATTTTTTCACAGCTTCAAGGGACCGCAGACTTCAGTATATGATTTCAATTTCAACTCGATACACTGAGCAATAAAGGGTCTTGAAAGACACACAGACGGACGGTTCCGTTTTTTTCTTTTGAGGTACGGAACCCTAAAAATATGATCCGATATGGTTTACACGATTTTAACGTGGTAGGTATGACGTCACGCGTGAAGAAAGATCTCTGTGGTGAACAAAGTCAATCCAGGGAGGACATAATAATCGACGTCATTCTACCCTTGTCCTCTGTTATTTGAGGTCGATGCAACACGTTTTTTCTTCCATTCTGTCCTGTTGCTGTTGCTTTTGCTGCTTGCTGTTGCTGCTGAAAAATGAATATTAAAAAAAAAACATAATACCATTACAACCGAAAAAACAAAATCTATTCACTACGCCACTAACAGGAACACAAATACAAATTAAAATATCTCCTACAAAACGTAACAGAACTCGTGTCTCGTTCTCGTTTCAAACAAAAACGTCAAACGTTTGTTTGTTTCGCTAACAAATTACTGCGAGGACCCGCATCACACAGCTCCGTCGTAATTGTCCAACATTGGGCGTGGAATAAAGAGAGGACATTAATCTTGCAACTAATTGTGGTGATGTGGAATGTTATCCTAAAGACATCGGTTGCGGTCATCGGTTGTTCTGTTTGGATCCTGTGAATGGGTCACGTTTGGAACAAAAGACTGATTTCATGAAAAGTGGTTTTACCTTTTATTGGTATTTTTATGGAGGTCGTTTCTGCACTATGCGGTAAAACAGATTGTATTATAGCACTTCTTGAACACACATAGAAAGAAAGAAAAAAAGAAAGAGAGAAAGAAGGAAAGAAAAACAGTTTATTCACGCGAAAGAATTGCCGCAGTTCTGGAACGCAAAGAGCGACTGAAAGAACACAGGTGGCTTTTAATTAGTAAATATGAAACTTCCTCTAGTTCCAATTAGGGCAGGGGGGAAAAGTAATTGGATGATAAACCGACTTAAAAAAAAATATCTATATTTTTTTTTTCAAGAACGATTAATTGTTCAAAATAAAATATTCGCTTTTTATATTCATTTCAAACATCACAATAATCAAGTCTAGTTTATTTAATACTCCACATTTCCATGCGCTTTAAGCCACTATAAAATCTCCAAACATCTTCCGCTGCACATTGCTTAAAGCGGTTTACAGCGTTCGTTTACAGCAATTAACTGCGCTTGGTCGGAACTACTTGCGGAGCGGACTTGAACGTTAATAAAAAACAGCTTTTAGTGGGCTACTGGGTTTTATACAACGTTGACTTTTCTTTAATCTTAGTCATTTTCCAGTATCAGATGATGTTGTAATATTCCAGAAAAATAATTATGAGACTGCTAGGCAAGTAGGTTGCATTAATTTGAAAAGTAGTATCAATATATTGATTATTATGGAATGTGATAAAACTGCATGTAAGTAAACTCAGGTTTAAATGCTAAATTATTGGGTCATAAGCATCTAGCATTATGCCTATGACCCAATAAGTTAGATATAATATATATTATACCTAACACGTATTATACCTAATACTTTTGACTGAATTAAACAAATATTATTGATTTATATTTGGAAAATTTAATGGTACAATGTTCTGTGATTAACTTCTTTATTTTATTGGTGAGAATTCATCAAAATACTGCCTAAAACCTATCCTATTGCTTTGATTTAAAAGACTTATTCGTCAGAATTTTATGGACTAAAAACCCACCTATATTTTCGCGACGGGGCTTGGACCAGGCTATGGTCCGAAGCGAGGAGTGGCAGGCGGTTGCTTCCCTCTGCGAAGAAGTAATGCTAGCAAAGGAGGCGGCCCTCACGCCCCAGCCGCCGGCATCCCGATCCCGATTTCCGGCCACCGTAGGCGCGGGCTTGCGGACGGCGAGCATTGGGTAGCTCGCCAATGCCCAAGCCTACTGGTGCCAAGGGTCTGCTTCTGAAAAGAAGACTCGGCCCTGGTACGAAAGGCAACGAAGGAACAGGACTGGGTTTTTAGTCAGTAAAAGCCTGACACTATCTTCCGCCCCGCCCAAGGGCGGGGGATGTCATAAGATGATTTTCCCAACGAAAAAAAAAACCAACATTCCAACCACAGCAGTTTTAATATTTGACCGATAAATGGTCACATTATAACAAATTTATAGGTACGTCAATAATTTCTTAAAAATAACTGTATCCAAAAATACAGATACACTTTCCGTAGCTACAATTCATAGAGAATACTTTAAATAATTCAACAGCAAAATAATCGAAATAAAATTCTTCGTTCGGTGTTCTAGGAATTTTAAAACCACGCTATTCCATCGCTCTCTCGAGGTTACTCAATAAAATGCAATCCACTATACATGCTACTCGTTGTTTTCGGTACAGAAACTAGAGGTTATCAGCGGCTTCACCCGCGGCTAAATCGAGAATTTTGACTGGCCTGTTGGTCTAGTGGTTAGTGGTCCTGACTGCTATGCCGGAGGTCGTGAGTTCGATTCCCACCCAAGACAAAATGTTTGTGTGATGAGCACGATCAATTTTTCTGTGTCTGGGTGTAATTTATCTATAGTATGTGTGTATTTAGAAATAAATAAGTATGTTTATCAATTATCTAGTAGTCATAACACGCTCTGCTTAGTTTAGGACTGTCACAATAAGACACACAGTTTAGTGAAAGTTGTGGAATATATTTTACCGGGCGGTCATTGCTCGCCGTCCGCAAGCGCGCGCCTACGGTGGCCTGAAATCGGGATCGGAATCACGGTGGCTGGGGCGTGAGGGCCGAGCCCAAGTCGTCGACGGCGCGTACTGTTCCACGCGCGCCTCAAGGGAATGTCGGGGCCCAGCAGGGTCGAAGCCTACTGGGGCCATGGGTCTGTTTCTGAAAAGAAAACTCGGTCCTGGTATGAAAGGCAACAAAAGAACAGGAGTAGGTTTTTAGTCAGTAAAAGTTTGACACAACCTCTCGCTTCGCCCAAAAGCGGGGGATGTCATTGGATGATTTTTCCACCCAAAAAAAAGAGCCTAACTACCTATTATTGGCTGTTGATAATGTCTTCAACAAAATAAACTGCAAAGAAGATTAAAAATAACCCCAAATACAACACCATAAAAATATTAGTATCAGAAGCCACCCTACAAACCAATGGCTTTAATTACTTCGTAAAATTAACTGAGAAAAAAGTGCTGCACTTAATTTCGGGGTGCCATAATGAGGGCGGGAAAGTCGAGAGATCATTTAGCCGCATTTATCCGGATCAAACCGGTGTGAACTGGACTCCTTCAGTTGAGTTTTGTAAGATTAATTTGTCGAGAGTTCTTTTTTTGTGGTCTCAACCACCATCAAATGAATCTCGTAGGTTCCAGGGAATTATTAGGTTCTTAGTAAGTATAAATATTTATTTGTAGATTATCAATGTAGAGAGAATCGTAAAATACTTTTTTTTTAGTTGGGAAAATCATTTAATGACATCCCGCGCTGTTGGGCGGAGCGAGAGGTCGTGTCAGATTTTTACTTACTAAAAGCTCACTCCTGTTCCTTCGTTGCCTATCATACCAGGGCTGAGTCTAAGCAGACCCTTGGACCCAGTAGGCTTCGACCTTGCTGGGCCCCTACAGTTGGCTGACATCTCCTTGAGGCGCGCGTGAAACAATACGCGCCGTCGACGACTCGGGCTCGGACGACTCGGACGGCGAGCCACCCATTGCTCGCCGTCCGCAAACCCACGCCTTCGGTGGCCGGAAATCGGGATCGGAATCCCGGTGGCGGTTAAGGCGTGAGGACCCTCCTTTGCTAGCATTGGGATTATTTTCTATTATTATATATTTTTTTATTTATTTATAAAAACAAGGGTTTTTCTTAAGTTTAAAAAAGGCACACAATTAGACCCCTGGGGTCTGTCTCAGCGTACCACAACCTGACAATTGGTCAACGCGCTAAAAACGGTCAAGGTCCAATTAACTGAATATAGTCGTAGTACTCCTCCAACTTACGCTTTATGTTTCTGTTATTAAATGAGTATCTGATGTCTACAGGTATTTGGTTTAATAGATTGGGTATTGAGTAAGAAGCTGTACGCCTGCCATAAAAGTTATTTTTGCGTGGCACTTGCAGTAGCTTAGATTTAGCCTGCCGTGTGTTCACGTCATATTTTAGTGGTATTTGAATATCACTATTATCGAAATGTTCAATGTGGAATAGATACTCAGCGCGCGCTTAAACAGGTTACACAACTTAAACAACTTTGCAGTGTAAATAACCCAATGTAATTGTCTCGGTATTTATTTTTGATATATTTTGGTATTACGAGTTTCAGTGTACGGGTTTGTAAGTTATGAATTTTATCGAGGTATGTTTTAAATGGTAAGTCCATAAGAGACTATCAACTCAGCAAGAGCCGTATACATATGAACGAGGGTTCTGTATGGTATATTGCGTTTCATTATAGAAAATTTGGCGAGTACTGCACGTAACTTACCACATACTGATTCCACCTGGTAACTCCAGTTGAATCGGTCGTCAATTATTAGTCCCAGATAGGTGTGATATGGGACTTGTTCGATAGTTGCACATTTGCAGTCTGAAACGCTTTTATGCAGATAATCATGACTATGGGCTTTTTTTTTTTTTTTTTTTTTCGGTGGGAAAGTCATCTTATGACATCCCCCGCCCTTGGGCGGGGCGGGAGATAGTGTCAGACTTTTACTGACTAAAAACCCACTCCTGTTCCTTCGTTGCCTTCGTCCCAGGACCCCGGGTTTCGCTTTCACACTACCCATGGCCCCAGTAGGCTTCGACCCTGCTGGGCCCCTACGATTTGCTGACATCTCCCTGAGGCGCGCGTGGAACAAAACGCGCCGTCGACGACTTGGACTCGGTCCGGACGGTTACCGGACGGTCGGACGGCGGGCTACCCATTGCTCGCCGTCCGCAAGCCCGCGCCTACGGTGGCCGGAAATCGGGATCGGAATCCCGGCGGCGATTCAACGACACGAGCTTGCGCAAACATATCCGACGCACTGCAGTAGCGAGGCAGTCCCAACAACATCCCGAAGGTATTATTATATTGGACGCGCAGGACATCTAGCGATCTTTTGGTGTAATTGACCCATAGATTACCCGTGTACAGACTCTGGCAGTAGGCCATAAAAAGAGTGATTTTAGAAAGAAAGAAAGAAAGAAAAATATTTTATTCGGCACACATGGATTCATACACTGTAAAAAACAAAATTTAAACTAAAAAGAAAAATAAAAAGCAAAGTGTGTCTCACGGCTGCGCCAAATATGTCCTTTTAATTTGGTCGGTATCTAATACTTAAAATCCTATGCTTGTTTGAATTTACAAATTGGACACAGGTAAAGCCGGTAGCAAAAGCTAGTAGTATCTACCATAAATTACATTACATTACCCAAACTAATACCTACGTATGCTAAAAAGCTGCATTTAAAACTTTCTACATAAATTTTATGAAACATTTAAGTACGTTAAAGCTTAAATTAAATTAAATGTAAGTTAAAATTAATGTAGTTAAATGTTTTTGGTACACTCATTACAACTAATCGGTACTTTGAATTTTATGTATAACGCGTATAACTTTGTTATAGCATTTTTTAACTAACGCAAATTTTAAATTTAAATTAAAAAATTAAAATGCTAGATGCCTAAAACTTTGAAAATTATGAATTTTAATCAAATACCAAATGAATAAGAGGAAATAAGAAACGTGACACAGACTAGGTATATGAAAGATTCATGATTTGAAATATATTTTTTTACACGATAGCACACATATAAAACGTCAAGCTAGTGGACAGTTCCAATTGGTCGTTTTTTTTTATGAAAAAAAAATCCGGAAAGAAACTCCATAGTTACTCTTTTAAAAAATTATTAGGTAAGGTTTACCTACAATATTTCCATAATAAAAAATAGTAGGTATGAAAGGACAGTGTATAGAAGTAAAAAACAGGAAACAAGTAAAATATATATTAGTGGAGCTGGTCTATTTTGTCTATATTTCTTTGAGGCACGCATGAAAAACATAGCGCCGTCGAACCGAGCCCGGTCCCCAAAAATCTGTACCTAAAAATCAAACAAATAATTACTTATCATTTCCTGCCAACAAAACTATTCTTACCCATAACAATAATTTAATCTCACAATTTGCATGCTAACTATCCACTGAAACTCAAAGTCGATAAATATTACATCAACATCGGCGTAGAGTCAGCAAAACAATGGAAATGAAACCAGAACTCAACTGTAAACAAGAGCAATGAAAATAAATCGATCTTGGCCTAGTTTTGTTTATAGTTTGCTACAATGCTTGTTTCAAGAGAAAATGCTTCGAAACGATGATGCTTTTGGATTGTATTTTAATATTGAATTGTATTGGAAGTAAACTTAATATTCGTCTTAGTGGTTATGAATACAATTTTTATTTAAATGCAAATATTGGAAAGAGAGTCACCGTTGCTCGTGGTAACGGCCCCGACTTACGAGTTGGGGGTCGTGGTGGGTTTCAACTTATTCTGGGTACATTACTTTAGGTAATTAATTCTTCACCACAGCTTTTCGTGTATTTTTTTAATTCTTTATTTTGATCTTTAATATTAATTTTGTATACTTAATAAAAATTATTAAATTCTGGGTAGAATAAAATCTATTTGTTATCTACTGTTTTGATATGTATACTTAATGTAAATTGAAGAAGTCACTGGCTCCTGAAATATAGACACCTAATCTAGCTCAAGAGTCAGGATTTCGTTTGTTAGTCAAAAGAGTAAAAGGCATGTCCAAGAACTAATTTATTTATTTATTTATTTAATCAATTAATTACAACGGTTAAACAACCAATTACAGTAACTAAACAAAAAGTTTAAGTTATAAACGACATGTACTTTCATCAATTTCTCTCACAGTACTTCTGACATACCAATAAAATCATCTTCCATTCATCCGCAAACAGATCGTTTGTTGGATAAGAATCCAAGAGATCAACTAAATTATAAGACATGTGACATTTACCAACTAAATTCGCTTGGTAGATTATGGCTCATTTCCTCTTCTAGAGAAATTATCATTATCTTTAGAGAGGAGGCCCGAATCCCAGCAGTGGGAACATTATAGGGCTATGTATGTATGTATTTGGGCTGAAAGAACCTCTTATTGGGTTCTATTAAACATGGCGACATCGCGACTTGAAATTTTGAATCTTACTGGAGGGACTGGCCCACAATGGCTGAAGAAACACGTGTGAGGGAAAGAGAGAGGGAGGCCTTCGGCCAGCAGTGGGCAGGGCACATTGCTCGTAGAATGGATGGTCGATGGGAACAAAAGGTTCCAGAGTGGACCTGGTGGGAGTCGCGGGAGTTCGGTGGATGCGAGACACACAAGATCGCTTAGCGTTGTAGCTATCAGGACAACGTTCTCAAAATATTTATTGCATATAGGTGGTATATCCATGACGACTGTAGAGAAAATTAATAAATGTTGATCTGAAATTTGTCAGCTACGATTTGTAGTCATATTATTGACATGATAAAGATTACTACTACGAGACTGATTAGAATTTCTTCTTATAATATTTTGGTGAGCATTTTTAAGACCGTTTCTATAATCATAAACTGACTAACTGACTGTTTTGACTGGCCTGTTGGTCTAGTGGTTAGTGGCCCTGACTGCTATGCTGGAGGTCGTGGGTTCGATTCCCACCCAGGACAAATATTTGTGTGATGAGCACAATCATTTGTTCTGTGTCTGGGTGTAACTTATCTATAATATGTAGGTATTTAGAAATATATAAGTATGTTTATCAGTTGTCTAGTACTCATAACACAAGCTCTGCTTAGCTTGAGACTAGACGGCGTTGTGTGATGGTTGTGGAATATTATTATTATAAAACAATTAACTACTTTCTAGTTTGAATATACAAAAACCAGCCAAGTGCGAGTATGACTCGTGCACGAAGGGTTCCGTACCGTCCGTAGCAAAAACTGAGCAAAGAAATCACGTTTGTTGTATAGTATTTTTTGTTCAAGCGGCAACAGAAATACATCATCTGTGAAAATTTCAACTATCTAAACTATCTATCATCTGATACAGCCTGATGACAGACAGACAGACGGACGGACGGACAGCGGAATCTTAGTAATAGGGTCCTGTTTTATCCTTTGGGTACGGAACCCTAAAAAATTTCTATCATTTCACAAAATATCTATGTTTCAGCAATGACACTTCAATTTATTCCGCCCTTATTCTTCTGTAGGGACCCAGCAGGGTCGAAGCCTATCGGGGCCAAGGGTCTCATTCTGAAAGGAAGACTCGGTCCTGATACAAAAGGCAACGAAGGAACAGGAGTGGGTTTTTAGTCAGTAAAAGTCTGACACTATCTCCCGCTCCGCTCAAGTGCGCGAGATGTCATAAGATGATTTACCCAACGAAAAAAAAAAAAGAAAAATTCAAGTTTACTTAACCAATCTGGCTTAGTAAACTTGACGGACGCTAAATCACAATAATCGCTAACTAATCTACACAATAAACAACCACTTACTCAAATAAATACCCCAGAATACACAGAAACCAAACTGTACCGAAGAATTTAGTTACGCCCAGCATTTCCGATACAGAATAAATTAATCAACCGAAGTCATTTGTAGTTTGCGAATGGCAACACTGCCAACACTGGCTGGCAACTAGTTTGACGTTCAAATTACTCGGGGAACATAACATAAATAATCAAAGTTGTGTAGTATTCTTGTTGGGTATAAGTAAACAATAGTGAAGTTAGTTCGGCCGATTGGTTATAAGTTATTTTAAGATTTGCTTCGTAATATAACGTAATATCACGCCTATATTTTCTGAAAGGTTTTTTTTCTTGGGTGGAGTGAGAGCGCCTGTCAGACTTTTACTGACTAAAAACCCACTCCTGTTCTTTCTTTGCTATTTTTCAAGGGCCCCCGGGATCTCTTTCGCATCACCCATGGCTCCAGTAGGCTTCGATACTGATGGGCCCCTACGGTTGCTGACATCTCCTTGAGGTGCGCGTGGAACAATGCGCTCCGTCGACGGTTTGGTCCAGGTGGTTACCGGACGGCTGGACAGCGAGCTACTCGTTGCTCACCGTCCGCAAGAGTGAACCTACAGTGGTTGGAAATCGGGGTCGGGATCCCGGCAACTGTCGTGTCAGGATGTCCGTTCTTTCACACGTGCGACCGCCTCCTTCGCTAACATTACTGCCAAGGCACCAGGCTTAAGGAAAAAAAAAGAAACTGATGTTTCTGAACCTTTATTACTCTTGATGAAAAGCGATAAACAAAGTCTACAATACAAAAAGCGAGCACAAAGGATGCCTGGTATACTCATACTTTGAAAGCGAATAAATAAGCTGTTCTCAAAATAAAATACCTACTCTGAAATCATTCAAAGATTCAAAGATTCAAAAGCATTTATTTCAAATAAACCATTTACAGGCACTTTTGAAATGTCAAGAAGTCAGTTAGTCAGAAAAAAAAAAAAAATGATGCTAATTGCACATTCCAAAGCGTAGATCTCTATGGAGAAGAATGTGCAAGAAACTCCATTACGTCACTAAAATGGTCACTAAAATGAATATTCCGATAAAATTTGTATGCAGCGAGCCTGCACAGTATCTACTTAATTCCGTAAAATCTGGGCTTCGGTTGTGTATCGAAAACTTTCCAGTCCACTAAACTTTTGTGGCTATAAAGAGAAACTCAGAAGGTACTATATACTGCACAAATAATATTGTAGATATCAAGAATATTGACAGTAATGAAATAATGTGGTTTCTTTTTAGGATGGGATATCATTCAATGACTTCTCCCGCTCTTGGGCGTTGTGGGAGGGCATGTCAGACTTTTACTGACTAAAATCAAACTTATGTTCCTTCTTTGCCTTGCGTTCCAGGACTCCAACGTTCCCTTTCGGACAACAAATTGTCCCAGTAGGCTTCGACCCTGCTGTGCCCCTATGGTTTTGCTGACATCTCCTTGAGGTCCATTTAGAACACCAGCCGTCAACGACACGAGCTCGATCCAGACGGTAACCGGACGGCTGGACGGCGAACTACCCATTGCTCATCGTCCGCAAGCTCAGAGTAATAACGTAGTAGGAACCGTTTTCAGGGGTCCATTTATTGAGTGTGCACGTCACTTCTTGCCTTTTTATCGATGTATGATAAGAATATTGCTGAAGAAGGGGAAATTTACATAGTTCTTATTAACCACCTTCGAAGCCGAAGTCAAGTAGATTGTTCTACTTGGCTTGGTCCAGTGATAATCGTACTTGACTGATTACGAACCCGCAACTTCATGCATGAGAGGCGAGAGCCTTAACTACTGGGCCATTACGACACTTTTATAAAAAAGTGGGGCAAAGTTTTGTTAAAAAAAGATGTTGCACAAAGTTAGCCTTCTGTGCATTCCTACTCTGTGGTCCCTATTTAAATCACCAGCTTTACTCATTGAGCGGTTCTGTGCCATTTATTAGAATATTGAATTGCTCGGAGGTGGTATTATGAACTGAGTTATTCAATTATAAGGTATCTTGATAAATTGGTTTGACAAGTTATTGGACTGTTGTTCAACTTAATCGAAATATATTTTAAGGACTGGCTTAAAGTAGATATTTTATATCTGGAAAATAAAATCCCTTAAATGCAATTTAGGTGAGTGTCTTCAAAGCCAGAGTAAAGTATAGGCTCTTAATAAACTAACTCTGTGTTTCCTGATAGCTACTATCTGGGGGTCTTTAAGTCAAGAGCGAATTGGTTACTTCTAGGCAAGCGTGCTCCATCGTCGGCCACATCATCGCTTACCATCAGTGGGATAGTAGTCAAACGCGAGCTTATCCATAATTAAAAAAAACTAGTGCGCTTCACCATCGACGATTGCGTAACTACTTACCAGATAGCAGTCAAGCACTAGTATACATAAATTAAAAAAAAAAATGGAACTTTATTTAGTCGGCATTTTAAAAAATCTCACATTCATTAACTTACTTTTGCCCGCGACTTTGATCGCTTGCATATCAAAATATATCCTATAGGGGAGCCAACTAATACCGGGTCAAAAACCCTTTTACTTAAACCATAGTCATGGTCTACTCGTTGTACAAATTTCATCCAAATCCGTACATCCGTTGAGGCGTAAATAAATTCAATTTCACATAGTTTTTCTTCTGTTCCGTGACTGTCTGTGGCACAGCGAGCCTGAGGCCTTACCGCGATTTCTTAAAGCGATCCATTTTACGACCTAAACTGAACTGTTAAAAAGATGAAGCAATACCTGTAGGGTGTATAGCTCCATGACTCTATCTCGCTCGCACGCCTGACATTTTAACAGTTCATGACTTACCATGACGTGCTAAAATGGCCTTAGCCCCTGAGTTTCACAAGCGCTTAACGCAATTCATTTGATCACCTAAACTGAGCTGTTAAAAGGGCGGAGCAATATGGCGTATACAGCTCCATTCCTTTCTCTCTCTCGCTCACACGACTGACATTTTAATATGTCATGGTAAGGCCTCTGAACAGAATACCAGCGCTATGTTTTTTTTTTTTAATATTGTATTTGAGCATTATGCTGAGATAGGCGTCTTTTCGGCCTCGCACAGGTTATTATTTTAGGTTTCCTTTTTTATATGTAGGTATTTTCAGATTTTATTCGATTATGAGAAGTTTTTCTTGTTTCTATCTAATATTATAACATTAGTAGAATGTTGCTTAAATACAGGTTGGTACTTTGTAGGTACCTAGTAAAATCCGATATTCAAATCATTTCCAACATATTGAAAAGCCCTAAAACTCAACGCAACACGCTTAATAAATCTCCCACGTACGGATTCCTAATGTTTGCCCAACGACCATCATCCATCTAAAATCAAATAATGTAATTATTTGCCAAAAGCATTTATTATCTACAGAGGGACGCGTTGCCGCGTGGCAGCCATATTAGAACAACTCGACCCCTTTTGCTGTAAAAATAAATAGTTTTTTTCTAATATAGACTTTAATCCAAGGAAATAAAGCTCAATTGATTTTATTTGTTGTTTGATAAATGTAAAAATTATTTTGTTTTTCATCACACTCTCAATGCATTACCAAACTAATTTTACTGTTGAAAATCTGATAAATGACTTGTATATGATAATATATAGGGTACAAATTCGAATGTTTTTTAATTTTCAAACTGTAAAAATAAACTTTTGTTGCCCTAAGTTCGCCACGCGAGCCCACGCGGCATCTTTTCATTGCTATCTATTTGAATTTCGAACTTAAAACTCGGAATTTGTTTTTCATCAGCCGGTCCCCGTTTACGATTGGACTGTCATCGAGTGCATTCCCTATTGTTAATTTGATTTATTTGTCTATGAGATTTTTGGTCGGCAATTAGGGTGAGAAATTAATTATTTGTTTATGGTATTACGTAAGTATCATTAAACTTAGATTTCGAACGGAAATTTTTGTTTAATGATAAATGATAAATTCAGCCTCACAAAAATGTTACCTCAACAAAATAAAAATGACGCAGGCTGAATAGCTTATTCAAGTAAGATTTCCGTACTTAAAATTCTGCAGAAAAATGAAAAAGACATTAAGAAAAACTTAGTAAAAAGATTGTAATCTTAACAAAAAGTTGGCTAATTTTGTGTACTACGTAACCATGATAAAGTTATCTTGAAATTCATGATTAAACATGATTTATTTCTTTTTAGACTGAGATTAGCCATTCTTTAGACTTTAGATTAGACTCGTGGAACAGTTTTTGTTTGGTCTTGCTTTAGTCTCTTGATTTTAGGTTAAAAGTTGACAAGGTCATGATGGGCAAATTATTTAAAATAATTTTCTTAGTAATTATTAAGTATACGAAACATAAGTAGGTACCTACATTCAATACAATCTTAAAAGAGTCCATTTAAAAAGGCGCAGTCACCACAAAGTCGAACTTTTAAGAAATATCACAAAAGAAAGAGGTTCGTATCATTAACATTAGTACATCTATTTATACCATACTATGCCACGCATTTAACTACCACCGTAGGCGTGGGCTTACGGACGACGAGCAAAGGATAGCTCGCCGTCCGGCTGTCGAGATATCAGCAAAACCGTAAGGGCCCAGTAGGGCCGAAGCCTACTGGGGCTCCTAGAACGCAAGGCAAAGAAAAAACATAAGTGTGGTTTTAGTAAGTAAGTCTGACATCGCTCCACCCTAGAGTGAGAGAAGTCATTGGATTATTTTACGCCTTAAAAAAAATGTATTTGACATAAATTACATTGACTAAAATCCGTAACCCACTACAATATAATAGAAGTATGTTTTTAGAAAGTTAGAGTATCCCTGGATTTCTCACATAGCTTCATTTTTATAACTGGCCGACTTCTTGACTATTAAAAAAGTACAAAAAAATATTTCTTTGAAACATTTGCTGTGATTTGATTAAAAAAAATAAAGAAAATTTAGTGCAAATTATCTTCGACTTGCCACTGCTATACGAACGGAAAACGACCCTATCCTCAGACCGTCCGACTAATAATAACGAATGATTCGGTAACAAATGACATGCGAACATATTTGCATGTCATTCGAAACGCTTTTCTAGTACTCTAATAAATCCCATCACGATGACAACCGTATGCTTTGATAATAGGCAACCATATCAAGGACCCCCTTATGTGTACCGCCAATTGATTTTCAACTCAGTCGTTAAGAAGTGATAGTCTAATTTTGCTTGTTAACAAATAAGTTACAACTGCAGTGGTATTGAATTAGTGAATTCTCGTTTACAGTGTCGCATGTCGTTTCAATACAGGTAAGGTTTAGTTTATTTATTTTACTACTTTTTATTATTTGTTCATTTTAGTTCATAAAATAAAAAAAAACAATTTTTCATTTGAAACTTTTCACTTTTTGGTCTCTTTTTAATAAACGGAACAGTAGTCGCCTTGATATTACGTCGTAGGGTCACGTAAACTAAAATAGGTCGACTGTCAACTGATGAACTGACGTTACTGACCTTGATACGTTAGTTCATCAGTTTATTTTAGTGCATTAAATTTGCTTAGATGCATGACCACATGACGTCATGACCAGAGAGCAACATGGCGTCCAGCATTTTCATCAAATTATTACGCGCGAAAAATATAAAATGTAAAATTTAAATGCATTTTTATGTCAATTATGGATTGAATAAAAATTTCGTGTTTCTTTTTAGTACCTAGTTTGCTAGCCTCCTAAGATCGAATTGAGATACTTACTTTTCAAAAATAGGTAGGTACTTATTTGTTTTTTTTTTTTTTTAATTAAATAGGTGAGTATTTGCGGCCCTATTATGCTGTAATTCTCTTTTTCTGTAATTTCCATGACAACAGCCCACAACCGGTTTGTATGTTGTTAAATGTTTTAAATCTGTTTACGAAACATTTCGTATTCGATTCGCGACGGTACGTAAATGACAAATGTTGATGACGACATTGTTCAGAAGTACCCTACCTCCTATTTACCGGGAGAGGGTTACAATACGAGTAATTAGCTTTATTGGCACAGTCACGAAAATTATGACGTAACTGTGACAGTAACAAAATGTTACCATCGTCAAGTTTGTTTATGGTTTACATATAGAAAATTTAATGGTTGGATTATTTAATTGATTGAAAGAAAAAAAAGAAAGAAAAGATCGTTGTGTTTATTGGCATTAAAAAAACGGAATCACTTAAACAAAAAATACATTGAGTAATGGCAAAAGGGCCTCAGCTCAGCATAATGCCATATGGTAATACAAGGCCACCACCTGACGCTGATTTACCGTTCTGATTTTTTTTTAATTATTTTATTTTTATTTTATTTTATTTTAATAAGTACGGTGACAGATTACAGACTAAGACAATCAGCACAATTAAAAATAACATACAGTACATAAATCTGAAGTCCAACTATTGCTTTACTACAGCACTCAAAGTTCAATAAGCTTCAGGAACAGAAAAAAACACAGTAAAGGTGAAGAAGTATTATGGAGAAGTTAAAAAATTATGCGTAGATCAGGGTCCTTACTTAATAATTAGGTAATATTTAAACATAACCTAATGGGCGTTCACTGTCTGTTAAGATACAGGTATACCTTAGTTTAAGAGTCAGGGAAACGTAATTTTTAAACTAATTTACCATGTATTTCCACCAATATATTCTCCCATATTTTCAGCTGCAGCCCATGAGTGTCACACACACATACACTTCTTTTCTTTTCTTTTTTTCTTCTTTTTTTTCCCCTTCTTAGTTGTCTTAAATTTTATTTTTACAGTGTGTGTATCCATGTGTGCCAAATAAACAATTTTACATTCTTTCTTTTCTTTCTTGAAAACAGAAAATATACACTAAAAAGTCTAAAATATTCTGTGCAGAAACCAACTAAAATTAATTGTTGCTACAGATAGGTGACGGATTCTGTGTGAGATAAAGGGTCTTGACAGACAGACAGACGGACAACAAAGTGATCTTATAAGGGTTCCGTTTTTTCCTTTTGAGGTACGGAACCCTAAAAAGAATGGATAAAATAAGTCCATAGCTACATTGATATTGACTGTGCCTTTAGCAACTGTGAGCAGTGGTGATGAAATAAATTAAACGAAAAAAAATAACTTCGCATAATTATTTTCAAACAGTTGAGACAAAAATTAACCTCTGACCATAAATACCAATTACTTTCATTCACAAATACCTACTATTACTCTCATTTAAAATACAAATCAACTCCATTGCCAGAACAAAATGACGGGTATTATTACAAAATATAACACCGCCCGCAGTAATTTCATGCTACATTGAGCACATAATCAATTTTGGCTGTCCACCTGTTTATTTATATCGTAAAAATAGGTACCTATCCATATCCCACACTGCCATATATTTTTTTTATGTGGGAAATCATCCAATGACTTCTCCCGGTCCAGGATGACTGGGACTTTTATTAATTAAAGCCACACCTATCCTTCAGTTGCACTTTATTTATTAAATGAATGCTTTGTGCACAAAAAAGTACAGAAGCGGACTTAATGCCTTAGGCATTTTCTACCAGTCAACCTTTGGGTGATGCAGAGAAAATAGTGGTAGGTGCAATAAACGAGAGAGAGAAGACGAATACGAGAATAGATGTGTCATGGCTAGATTATAGAAATTGATCACTTCATGATATGGCCATCTAAAACTGGCCAGATCAATTAAACGTTAACATTTGATGATATGTCGGACCTCGTTTGGCCATATCATTGATGTTTTTATTTTTTTTTTTTCGTTGGAAAAATCATCTTATGACATCCCCCGCCCTTGGGCGGGGCGGGAGATAGTGTCAGACTTTTACTGACTAAAACTCCTGTTCCTTTGTTGCCTTTCGTACCAGGGCCGAGTCTTCCTTTCAGAATCAGACCCTTGGCCCTAGTAGGCTTCGACCCTGCTAGGCCCCTACAGTTGCTGACATTTCCTTGAGGCGCGCGTGGAACAGCACGCGCCGTCGACGACTTGGGCTCGGTCCGGACGGTTACCGGACGGTCGGACGGCGAGCCACCCATTGCTCGCCGTCCGCAAGCCCGCGCCTACGATGGCCGGAAATCGGGATCGGAATCCCGGCGGCGATTGGGGCGTGAGGACCGTTGCCTCACGCGATCGGCCGCCTCCTTTGCTAGCATTACTGCTTCGCAGAAGGAGGCGACCGCCTGCCACTCCTCCTCGCTCCGGACCATGGCCTGTACCAAGGCCCGGCGCGAGAGATCGCCGCCGCCAATCGCCCCCACGAGGACACGGCGTTGCTCTGCCCAAGCGGGGCACACCTCCACCGATATCATTGATGTACGATTTCTATTATAGTAAAAAGTCTAAAGAAAGTAGGCCAAACGAGGATTGAAATATCATCAAACTTTAACGGTTAAAATGATCTGGCCAGTTTTAGTTGGCCATTTCATAAAGCAATCAATTTCTATGATCTGGCCACGACAGATTTAAGTACTAATAAACCATTATCCACCCTTTGCATTCTAGGAACACGGCTTTTTTTTGTCGAGTATGCTGTATTGGTGGCAAGCTAGGGTTTACAGCAAGAGCTAGGGCAATATCTAGAAGATAACCAGGAGTATGGCTTAACCTTCTGCAAATAAGGTACCGTGTTTGAGCCACTAATCATTGCCAATAAGAAGCTGCCCCACCCGTACTTGGAAGCAGTGGTTACTCTGGACAAACTTGCTTGTTGGTGCGAAGTCAGTCGACCTTAATTGTCATCGTGTCCTTGCCAATAACTAGAGTTCTAGCAGTTCTTCAGCTCAAAAACTATGGTTTAGATACCCTGTCAGTTGAGTTCGTCAACACCAAAAGTAGTATCCAAAAGAAATCGTGTAATGTAAGCCTTACAAAATTAAACCTTTGAAAATGAAATCTTTATTTGTAAACATAGGTTTTTAAATGGTGTTACAATTAAATATAAGAGTCCCGTCTATGTTTTGCGTTTAAGCGTAAAAATTAAATTGATGATTATAATCAGTTTTTATCAAAATTCAAATTACAAAAATAACATTAATGTCAGAATGATTAGAAAATAAAAATATTTTAGATTATTAATTACAGTCAAAAATTTTACACATACAAACAAATTAATTGTCACATAAACATAGAGGTAATAATTATAACAATTTTATTTCAATAATTTAATTTTTAATGATTTATAATGATAATAGGTCTTTACCAATTTAATTGCCGTTTTTCAAAACGGGTTGCTTGGTAGTCATCATCATCATTAGCAGATTTAAGTCCGTTTACATCATCAAATATTGATGCCGCTTGAGACACATTGTATCCACGATAGAACTCATATTACAGAATAACGCTAGTTTTCTTGGATTTAATACAAAAATGGTTAAAAGTACTGCGATATTAGAGAAAATACAAAACACAAAGAAACGAATAAATACGTAATTTCAAAAAAGGGATAACGTACCTTTAATGTAAATTTAATTTGAACTTATATAATTCCAAGTAAAGATAAAGATATAAACAAAAAAAATATATAACAGGGTTCCTTATTTTCCTTTTATTTTCCTTTCCTCAGAAACCTAAAAAGCACTAAAACGTGCAAAATAACTTTAATTTCGGAAGTCGGTGTTTCTATAATAGTTTTGTCTCTTTGTTATTTAACACCGACTTTCAAAATTAAAGATATTTAGCACTTTTTAGTGTTTTTTTTTACATTGAAGTCGGTTGTATTTTTTTTGTTAAAACTTTTTTTTTTACACATTTTAGTTGCGGTTCCACATCTAAAAAGGGGTATTTTTTAGATGTGGAACCGCAACTAAAATGTGTCAAACTTAAAGTCATCGTGTATATGTTGTATAAACAAAGCAATCTTACTTGTTACGACAGTTTAGCTGTGATCATATGAGGAGTTCCGTTCCATATCTTCGAAGTTCATCATCAGATTATAACAAAATTTCTATGGGACTAACTCGGAAATATAAACTTTCAATAAAAAAAAAAAAACAAAATCGGTTCACAATTGACCGAGGAATCGGTGAACATACATATAAAAAAAATGCATACAGTCGAACATAGAACCTCCTTCTTTTTGAAGTCGGTTAAAAATAATAATTAGCTCTAACTCTGAGTAACAAAAAATTTTTTAGAGTCCATAATTATGTTTTGTGAATTAAGCTAGGCAATATTTTGCTAACATTCTTTTTAAAATATCACCTCGTAGGTAATCTCATTACTGTCACTAGTTTAGATACTACAATAACATTTGTCGACAAAATAAATGACTGCCATCGATTAACTGTAACACGTTAACCCTCAATCAACCATCGTAACAGCCCACAGACACAATGATAGCCCATTCGTCACGGGTTGACATAAATTAACCATTATTTCACACCGATCTATAGATCCTCGATCAATATGGCTGGCGATGTATGAAACGAGTGGAATCCCATGAATGAAGGGCTCTCACAATCGGTGATTCGTCATACAAATTGTATACTTTTGTATGGAATTGTTCTATTGTGTAACTAGTACTTATGTTCTTTGTAACATCTTGTATCTGAAGTGTGCAAGATTGAGAAATTGCGCGGAAAATAATAAGAGGGTTGAATTGAATGGTCGTAACTGGAATACTCAAAAATAATTTTATGGTGTTTTATTTTTTAAATGTGAGGTATTGGCTGACTTGAGTGGAGATTTGCAAGAGCTCAGGAGAAGGATGCGTAATATAATCCAGTAAGGTGCTAGTAGGAGTCCTGACCGTACTTCTGGAATTGTCCTGATAGCCATGGTATACCTTTCCACTCCTCAAGCACCTCTTGTTGCTACGTTACTTCATGTTAGCGACCGTTTTTGGGGGCCCATTTATTGAGCATGCAAGTCACCCCTGCCTTTTTATCAATGGATATTAATAACATTGTTCAGACAGGGGCCATACTCTTAACATAGTTGCTGGTATATAGCCCTAAATGGGTGGTCCTTGGGTGCCCTAGCATAGCGCATACAGGGATAATTGTCGGTTAGCATCACGTTCCATTAAAAGTCAACGCCGCCAAAACACAAGCATGTCTGTTCACCGCCAAAAGGAGCCCGTTCACCTTGGCTCCTGCTTTTCGGAATGTATCCCTGGAGTGCACCGACCGCCTTCAGCTCTTGGGAGTCGAAATTTCTTCTGACCTGAATTTCGGGCGGTCCATTGAGTCCAAAGCCAAGGTAGCTGCTAGAAAACTAGGCGTTCTTGCAAAGGTCCGGCGGTACTTCACACCGGATCAGCTTCTAATGTTATACAAAGCACAGGTCCGATCGTGTGTAGTACTGCTGCAGTCACATATGGGCTGGTGCTGCAAAATGCCATCTAGCAGCTTTGGACTCAGTAGAAAGGCGTGCGAAGAGGCTAATTGGGGATCCGGATTGGGTTAAGTCCAATCTACAAAGCCTCGAGCACAGGCACAGGGTAGCCAGCCTATCGGTATGTTACAGGTTGCATTTTGGAGAGTGTGCGCGAGAATTGCATGACTTGATTCCGCCATCTCCTTTCTACCATCGGACAACCCGACGTACGGCAAGTATCCACCCTTACGTTGTTGAAACTTCAACAGTCCGAACTAAGCGATTTGCTGCGTCGTTTATACCGCGTACATCGAGGGACTGGAACAATTTGCCTGCTGCGGTCTTCCCATCCAACTATAATTTAGGTGCCTTCAAGGCTAGAGTGAATAGGCTCTTAATAAACTAGTGCGCCTCACCATCAATGATTGCATCACTGCTTACCATCAGGTGGGATCGCAGTCAAGCACTGGTTTATATCGAATAAAAAAAAAATGTGTCAAAAAGGCCTCAGCGAGTTTGGTGCTGAGATAAATACTGTAATAATAATTATATTGTGGCAAGGGTGATCGGCACCATAGTTGCACACTCTGTTTCTTTACTGTGACAGGACCATGAGATGGCAATTTAACACGACTGCCCTGTATTCAAAAATAACCAGAGTAGAGTCGCTACTCCAACCATTCAAAAATGCTTCGAGTTGCAACCCAGGTTCTTTCTTTCATAAATCGAATAACTACCCTAAAGTTAACCCAACTAACCCTAACTCCGAGCAGGGTGGGTTCGTGTAAGCGGCCTTAAATAACTCTTGTTTGACATTGACAGTTGAAATCTACGTTCGCGTTCAAAAATGCGAGCGTAGAGTACAGGTATCGGCACGGATCTTGAGCGCTCGGCGAAAGAGTGGGGATCGCTTTGCGTACGCGTTTTTTTTTTTAAGTGAACACCTATTTTATTTTATTTTTTCTGTTACCTACTAGGTTTACATTTTTTTTATATATATAAAACGTGTATATATATAAATAGCGCTCAAGATCCGTGCCGATACCTGTATCTACCCTGATGACGTCATTGGAGTTAACTCTAACCTCTTTTTTCGGAGAAATCAAGTCAGGTTCAACGGCTTAAGTGATTTCCGAGGCACCTGGGTGTCACACCACTAACTTCGAAACTTTGGTTCTGCTACTGAAAAGGAAAAGCCACCAGAAAACTTTCACCGACAAGTAAGGATCGAAACAAGAACCCAACGCTTAGCAACCGTGCTAATGACCATGAAACTAACGGGACGGTTATTATAGGTATTCATTCGCTTATACAGTACCTAACTGAGCCTAAACAGCCGCGCACTAAAAAGTAATATTAACCTTTCAAATACCGTAATTAGAGACACAATAGAAAGACAATGAATTAACAATGAAAGAACCCTATTATATAGTTGGGAAAAGTTATGGCAGGAATTTAACCAATTACAAAAAAAAGAGCTTTGTAAAAGTCCTAGGACGATTGAAAAGATCCTTCTCTCTGTAAACTAAGACAGATTTTTATAATCTATCTTAGTTTCAGTCACCCAAAGAGCAATGGAAAGGGCTATGCTCGGAGTTTCCTTGTGTGATCGCATAAAGAATGAAGATATCCGCAGGAGAACCAAGGTCGCCGACATAGCCCGAAGAATCGCCAAACTTAAGTGGCAGTGGGCAGGGCACATTGCTCGTAGAACGGATGGTCGATGGGGCCGAAAAGTTCTAGAGGTACCGGTGTTTCTATAATAGTTTTTTCTCTTCGTTATTTAACACCGACTTCCGAAATTAAAGTTATTTTGCACTTTTCAGTGTTTTTTTTACTTTGAAGTTCGTTGTATTTTTTAATAGTAAAAAGTTTTTTATTTTACACTTTTTAGTTATGGTACCACTACTAAAAAGAACCCCTCAGCCAAACTTAAATACCTTATAGCCAGAGTGCATCTCATGACAACTCTAATAATCCCAAACATGGTTAGATTAAATTAATTTATTACAGAGTTCCGGTGCCTAACTTCAGGGTTCATCATCAGATCAGTTCGATATATTCCCCCTCTACTTTCAGTCAGTCATCGACTACACGTATAAACAAAGCAATTTTACTTGTTACGACGGTTCTGCTGTGATCGTATGAGGAGTTCTGTTCCATATCTTCGAAGTTCATGATCAGATCATAACAATATTTCTATGGGACCAACTCGGAAGCATAACCTTTCAATCAAAAAAATTTTTTTTTAATCTGTCCACAATTGACCGAGACATCGGTGAACATACATAAAAAAAAACATACATTCAACCGAACACATAACCTCCTCCTTTTTGAAGTCGGATAAAAATAGTTTATCATCCCATGTATTTAATCACATGTATAATAATTATATGTATTACTTTCCAAAGGAAAGTTGTATTTAATAAACGAAAATAGTTATAGAAAGACTAATAATCTTGACGATGAAAATAACGCCCTACTGCATGTCCAAAACTGGTTCACTGCTAATAATCTAGTTCTAAATGGAAAAAAAAAGAACTGCATAAGATTTTCCTTACCGAATGTCAATAGAAGTGATTGTGACATAGTATTGAACAATGAGAAACTGAATTGAACAGAATTTGTGGATAAAACGGTTTTCCTGGGGATTACGCTTGACTCAAGGCTACAATGGGGTCCTCATTTAATATCTCTTGCAGGACGGATTAGCTCAGCTGCATAAGCTGTTCGAAAAATCCGCCAATTTATGGATGTTGATACCGCTAGACTATATTAGTCTGTTTTAGTTATTTTCATAGTATCATGTCATAATGTATCTTACTATGGGGACGGGCTGCAGATATTGACTCAATTTATATACTAAAGTCAAAACTGCCATCAGAGCTATTTATATCTTCGCCGGTGCGATTCTTTATGGGAACTATTTAATGATATTAACACCATGACGGTGCCTGGTCAATACATCTATGAAAACATCATGTACGTTACTATAAGTTTTCATTTTTTTAGCAAAAGAGGCGACAGATAGTAGACAGGTAATTATGCTAAAAGAAATAGGGAGCAATTAGTTTAACCAGGTTTCAGACTGGCTAAATTGGCCTTTTCTTGCACTGTTTGAAATATTATAATAAAATACGTCTTCAAATATTAGAACTCTATTAAACGAAATTAAAATCTTGTAATAAATGCACACTATGCAGGCAAGCATATTATAAGTTGGAGGATTATGTTCAAGATAAAAATGTCTGTCTGTCTGTCTTTAGATTCTAACCATTCGACATTCGATGTTTAGAACGTTGACATTTTACCCGTAGGTATATTAATGTTCGACATTCAAATATGTACCCATATATTAAATACTTATTTAATTTAAAAGAGACTTATTGTGATTAGTTCAAAAAAAAAAACTAAGTGAATTGCTAAATGATTTAATTTTTATGTATCAGATTTATATCCAAATATTTTAACATCTATTTTAATTTTTTGTCAACAATTCAATCCCAAAATAGGCTGTAATTAGTAAAGTCTGATATAAACAATAATAAAATGTACAGAATACTAGCAATGTTTCATGAATCGAAGCTGACATATATTTGTTAGTATCCCTGTTTTCAATTTATCATGAGCTTATGCTTAAAGTAGAATCGCATTTACTTCAGCAGCTTCAGACCACAATATGTTTAATTCAGTATTGCATTGTTGACATTTTCATGCATATATTATTCCAGTAAACATAGTTTTATTTAGTCTGTTGGTATTTTTAAACGGACACGCGAGCAGACCATAGCCAGTTCTTCGTTCTGTATTATAATTGCCTCATTAAAACATTTGACGTAGGTAACTATAACTGTCTCGCCAAGAGAAACAGCTTGTCATTATAATTTATAATAATATATAATTATAATAATAACTGTTTGCACGGTCAGTCCACGTGTCCGAATCCAAAATATCCGAGAAATTAGTTTTAGTTTGGTATTCCGTCACCGTCATACATGTCATCCCAAAACTTCGTTTGTTCATAGTAAGGATTTTGCTTCTCCGTTATTGTATCGGTGAACTCCACATAGTACGGTTGCTGTGTTGTATACTTGTGCCAAGAGACATCCGCATTGGGTGATGGGTTACTATAACAAAAAAAATAACATTAAATGTGGTTTTTACCCAATTTGGAACACGAGACGCAATAGATTTCTTTCTAAAAGATTAGTTACATGTAGTATTTCAGTGTGAGCAGAGTATTTTTATGTACTATTATTAATGCATTTCATACTAGAGATCTTGTATCGTACGTTAAAGTAGAACAGAACATTTTAAATGGTACTTGGCAGCATCGCCTTCTATCTCTGGATTAGTTCATCATGCAGAGAATACTTCTTGCAAACAATTTTACACAAGTTAACATTTTGTAATACGTGGGGAACAACACAAGCATACGTACCCCGTCAAAACAAAGGCTTTAATACAATCCACGAACTGCACTATCAGGTCATGTTCTCTGCTTTCCATATCGAGAGTCATGTTGAGTGATGTAGCGGGGAACAGGTATCCGATCACATCAGCGTGAGCAGTTCCCGTTAGGCCGTATTTGAGACATTCTCGACCATATATGTTTCTGTCTGAAACACTGTTGAACTCGAATAAGTATGTTTCCATATGCTGAGAAACTTTCATGGTTAATCTTAGTACGTCACGTATCATACTCGTAAAACTTGTCAATTGAAGAAATTCGTTCATATTCTCAGTACTGATAGCTTTGTCTTGGAAATAGAAATCCTTGATCTTAGCTGCTTTAGAATAAACATCGGAAGGATCTGTTCTCAAAATTTTATAAGGAACCAACAGTTCCCTGTGTTCATCGTAAAGGTCAACTAACTTTTGTTCAACGTATTCTTTACAGAAAAGAAGACTTTCATCTTTAGAATATCCTATCATAAGCTTGACTTTGTTCAAAGGAGCGTGAGTATAGGATTCCATAGGATCCTCCGTGATGAACCTCTCTTGACCGTAGTCTTCCTCTACGATTGGCACGAAGTCAGCCATTTTTTTAAACAACTGATTTGTTAATTTCTCTCTGGCAAAACTATAACTCACATTTATAAATTGTTCATAGGGGAGGCTTTGTAGGTAGGCTAGTAGTTCATCTCCGTCGTCAGTTTGCAAACCTAACCGTGCGCCTAGTTCAAATGACTTTTCTTTAACAGCGTCTGGATATACAGGGTCACAAGAATAAACACCACTCAACATAATAGCTTTTTCGAATAAACCGGTGGACATCGGCGACATCAAATGATGAGAAACCGAAGCTGAGCCTGAACTAAGCCCCACTAATGTGATTCTGTCCGGATCGCCTCCAAAAGCAGCAATATTTTTTTTTACCCATTTCATCGCTGCAACCTGGTCTTTCAAACCTACATTTCCGGGTGCATCTTCTATGCCAAGATCAATGAATCCAAGTACATCTGTTCTGTGGTTACATCTCACTACTACCATATCTTTTACCAGAAAATCGGGTCCATATACGCCAACTACATCTTGATCAAAAAAGTATGCAAACCCAGATATAAAGAAAAAGACTGGTAATTTCTTTGAAATATCCGGAGTATACACGTCGCAAGTCAAACAGTCCTCACTACCATAGTAGGTAAAGTCAGTTAAGGGATTATAGTGCGGACACATTAAACCTGGTGCAGTGGCGTCTCTTGTTCCTTCCCAGGATTCAGGCTCTTCGGGTGCCTGTAATGAAACAATACAATATTATTTATTTTTGTAACTTGTGGACGGGCCTCCGTACCTTGCCCTTGGCCATTAGCCTTTCAACCGTCGATATATTTTTGAGTCCGACACCATAGCGGCTTACCGAATAAGCCACCATGGTGTCGGGTACATATATTTTTGAGTCCGACACCATAGCGGCTTACCGAATAAGCCACCATGGTGTCGGGTACATATATTTTTGAGTCCGACACCATAGCGGCTTACCGAATAAGCCACCATGGTGTCGGGTACATATATTTTTGAGTCCGACACCATAGCGGCTTACCGAATAAGCCACCATGGTGTCGGGTACATATATTTTTGAGTCCGACACCATAGCGGCTTACCGAATAAGCCACCATGGTGTCGGGTACATATATTTTTGAGTCCGACACCATAGCGGCTTACCGAATAAGCCACCATGGTGTCGGGTACATATATTTTTGAGTCCGACACCATAGCGGCTTACCGAATAAGCCACCATGGTGTCGGGTACATATATTTTTGAGTCCGACACCATGGTGGCTTACCAAATAAGCTACCATGGTGTCAGGTACATATATTTTTGAGTCTGGCTTCAGGAATCTTAAATTTGTATTTGTTTCTATTTACTTTTTATTTACATTATGGATAATATAAAAATATTATTATATTTGTATGTGCGCACAAACTAATTTCATCACTACATCTCACACTTCTTCTTCAAACCAACTCGCTTCCCACTGTCTGTCCCTATGCATACTTAGATCTTTAAAACTCAACGGATTTTGATGCGGTTTTTTTTAATAGATAGTGATTCTAGAGAAAGTTTATATAGTAGAGAAACACTGATATTTTTAGAGATTTCTAATGTGATGTCGTAAATTTCCACATTTTTTTGCGCTTACATTGCAAACGCTGGCTGAACTCTATGAGATAGATCTAAATAATGTACTTACAGTATTGTACACCTTAAAAAGGTCTACAAAAATGTCCACCATGCTACTCGTATATGTCTATCTCATAGGGATATTTCTTTTATTATATATGTTCTTGTACACCAATACACGTTCAAAAGCTAACACCAAAACACATACATACAAGGAACAGCCTTATCGCATTCCGCAATCTCTTCCAGGCAACCTGGAATGGACAGTAATTGCCTGGACAAGAAATGGGGCTGTTATAACCCACAATTAACATTTTTTATTCTTTACTTTCAACCGACTTCAAAAAAGGAGGAGGTTCTATGTGGACCGATTATGATTATTTTTTTAATTGATCGTTTATGCTTCCAAGTTGATCCTCTCTCTCTCATCATCTGATCATGAACTTCGAAGATATGGAACAGAACTCCCCATAGAAACACAGCAGAACTGTCGTAACAAGTAAAATTGCTTTATTTATATATAAGTCGATGACTGACTGAAAGAAGAGGGGGAATATATCGAACTGATTTGATGATGAAGCCTGAAGTTAGGCACTGGAATTCTGTAATAAATTTAATATACATAATCTAATCGTGTTTTTAGGATTATTAGAACTATTAGGATGCACTCTGGCTATAAGGTATTTAAGTATGACTGAGGGGTACTTTTTGGTGGTGGTACCTTAACTAAAAAGTGTAAAATAAAAAACTTTTTACATAAAAATACAAGTGACTTCTATGTAAAAAAACACTGAAAAGTGCAAAATAACTTTAATTTCGGAAGTCGGTGTTAAATAACGAAGAGACAAAACTATTATAGAAATGCCGATTTCGGTTTTTATTATGAGAAATAATGGCTTATTTACGAAGCGATTTTAAGCAATACAGCATTAATCCTTATTCAATTAGCCCTATAAAACATGTAATTTAAATGAATATTTTGGAGAATGTTACAGATTTAAAATACAGGGACCAGCCGGCGGCTCGTGTGCCATATAAATAATGGGTCAAACTTTCAACGTCGCAGGCGTAGATTTGAGCGTGGCCAATTATATGTCGCTCTTCCAAGAGTAACATCTAAACAAAACATGTTTGTATTTTCTAATGACAAAAAAGCTATATAAAGACATTCTGTAGTTTATTTAGTTTCTGAATTGCACCCGTGCGAAGCCGGGGCGGGTCGCTAGTAAATAAATAAATAATTATGTTTAAATTGGTATTTGTAGGAATATCTAGGACTAAATATATAAATATAACGATAGCCCTTTTTTTCAACAAAACAAAAATTGTTCCCCACAATAGAAAACTATTTTTTTGAAAGAGAAATGTCTTTCATTTTCCTCTTGAAAACATTCAAAGTAGTGCGGCCGCATAGGAAGCGTAGAAGAGTGTCCAAAGAAGTTGTTACTTTATCAAAATGACTAGAAGTGTGACGTGGAGTGTGGAGAACAAGATAAATGACAAGGTTTACCCCACTATACGAGGATTACCCCGCTATACATACAAAAAGTTCATGAAGGTATGGTATGAAGGATTGCGCAGAATAGTAAACAAAAGTAACAGTGTTATAGCCATTGGTTCTCCGATGATAAAATAAATAATAATATAGGTATCTTGCTGACGTCAAATTGGCAACGACAAAACTTTAATCTGATTCGAATTTCCGACACATGTTCGTTTTTGTGGAGCCTACAAATAAAGCAGATGCACAAGTTCTCCAGTCACTTATCATTGCACCTAGAAATCAGACATCTACCTTAGCTATTACCTGTAACAGAAAAACTGTGACAAATGAGAACTTTGGGAGACGTTTTTGAGACTGAAAAGAGTAGGACACCCTCAAGTATCAGCAATATGAACCTCTCAAGAGGTGTTAGTGCTTATACAGGTGCCTAAGTTTAGTACCTTTTGGGTATAACATGGGCACTGAATTAAATACTTCTGTCGGGAGAGACTGATGATGTAATAGTTTTAGCATGTATCTGTCACCAATAGTGAGCGCATAAAAATAAGTTGACTTTTGCAAGTCGTAAGAATTTAGCCTAGTTATTGATATTTGTGAAGTACTCATGAATGGTATCTACGGCCTCAACGAGTTTACCTACTTTAAAAAGGCACTGTGATTGCAATTCAACTATTCACAGTTAATAGTTGTAAATTATTTATAGGTTTTTATTAATGTCTGGTGGCTAGTATCTATCATTTTTTGTTCCTAATAGCAACAGAAAAATTTAGCAGTGTTTACCTTAAATCTCCGTGATCCAGTAGGTGGCTTGGCAAAGGGGACACCTTCGTAACTTATGAACTCAAAGTTATGGCAGACTGCCTCCTGTCTTTTACCCTGCAACAAGCCCTGCTCCACCTTTACCATGGTGTCATCGCAGATAATTGTTTGTATCGTGCTGTGGAAAGTTAGAATTGGATTAAATTTCTAAATACATGAGTTTTTTTTTGTAACTAATAATAATAATAAATATTTTTATTTCTCATCACAAATGCAAATTAATGAACAAAAATACTTAATCTAAACAACATAAACATTTGTGAGAGACTGGTGCCCGAAATAGGTAAAGAATACCAGTGTTACAGGTCACTAGGCCGCCCAAGACTTACAGATATACAAATTAGATTAAATATATATATATAAGTTTAAAAATTAGAAACAAAAAATTAAAAAAAAAAAATTAAAAAAAATAAGGAAAACAAAATGAAAAATCACATTTTTGTTCGACGACACACTTAAGTGATTGTGTTTAAGATTATGGTAGATGTTGGTGTAGTTGATAGTTATAACCACTTAACTTTAACGGATTGGAATCAAAAGATTTTCAGTTGCCTGATAATGTAGAGAGATAATGTAGACTCAACCATTTACAAACAGTACGTTTACAATCTAATCTTTGCAGTGGATATATTGCAAGTATTGTATTAATTTGTTATACAGATATACTCCAAGAAAACAGGCAAATCTTTGCGAGAGAACGGAGCGGAAAAAAACCAGAAGTAATTGACCACACCCAGTTCAAACCCAGTCTAGGACTTACGTAGTGATCGAAGGATTGTATCTGAATTATTATAATTTTTCTGTTCAAACATTGATTTTTGTTGATGGTGCATCATGCGTCTGTCACCTATTTACTATCTTAATGATGGAAATGCAGCAAGTTCAATTCATTCTGCTATTTATAATGCGTACCATCCGCAGAAGTCCTCACAGATCGTACCTACATTTTCACTAGTCTCTCCAAGAGAAATCAGCCCCCCTAGCCAAGTTACAATAATCAAGCTGTTAAGTTTGGCGACTTTAAATACAGGGTGTCTTTGATATCGACGTACAAATGAATAAGACGGATCCAGTACATAATTCTGAACCCCACCAGTGGTGGAATTTTTCGTCGGTATCTTCCATTTTTTTTTAATCTTTACGTTTTTAAATTTAAACTGTATAAAATCTTTATTCTAAAATTTTTAGTGAAAAAAAAATGAATGAATTGATTAGAATAATAATAAAATAATTTTATCTGCCCCGATGGCTTTTTAATGTTTTTTTTTTTTACTAAAAATATTATCGGGGTTGATTAGAATAACGATTTTACACAGTTTAAATTTAAAAAGGTAAAGTATTTTTTTTTTAATTTAGGAAAAAGCCGACAAAAAATTCCACCACTGGCGAGTCCAGAATTATGCACTGGATCCGTGGTATTCGTTTGTGCGTCGATGTCAAATACACCGTATATATTGAATTAAAATTAAAATTGAGAAACAATAAAAAAAAGAAACCAAGAGGCAAAAAATATACAATGGATAAGTAACAAGTTGTATAAAAAGTTCAAACTTACCAAAAAGCAACGATACTGAATATTAATATAGTATTCATTTTGGACCACCAACAGGATCTGAAATGCTACTTACTTTGAGAGATACCTCTCACGTCTTTTATACTAAAAAATGATACGATTGTGTACATAGAGGAGTATTTGTACAGCTTGCAATAGCTGCAAAATCAACAATGCATTTAAATTACTGAAAATAAATTTAAATTTTCCACAAAATGTACCTAGATACCTATTTAAGGCGAAGTAAAAAGATATACACTCAAGAGTTGTTCCAAAAATTTGTTTGACTGCAGATAAAATAATATATGACATCTAAATAAGCAATTAACTATTCTTTAGAGTTTTGTTATTGATTTTTGGAACAATATATCCCACGTATAATATTTGTGGATAAGTTACTTCGTCCTATATAGTTTCTGAGTTCAAATCTTCATTCACATTCCAGTAGTTTCACTATATAATACGGAATAGAAAAATAATGGAGGCGGATCGGTGAACTTAGATAAGCCGGTATCATGTACTAGAGGTTTACACTTGTAGTCACTGCAAGAGTCCATGTACCTGAAGCGCAGACAATCTGAAGCCTAATTCACATAATCAAAACCGTAACGATATCGTAGCGACTTAGTCGTTTAGACCAATACCGTATTCACATCCATTAATCGAGTTTGAACGACAGCGATTCTAAAGTCGTTCGATCGAAATGTCGCTGACGCGTATTCAGCTAAGACAGTCGTCATTTAATCGTTGATTCGAAGCGACCCGACGGTATTCTCGTAAAGAAACGCTGTTTGATCGGATCGGATGCCAACGACTAAACGTCAAATATTGCGGTTCAAATGTCGTTGAACAAAAGTTAGTTTTAACTAGACGGCGTCTAGCGTAAATATCATTTATGAGAACAATATAATATAAAGTTATTGTAATTATACTGAAAAATGAGACACCACTTTTTTTTAGGTCGGAAATCATCCAATAATTTTTCTCCCACTCTAGGGCGGAGCTAGGGCGTGTCAGACTTTTACTGACTAAAACCCACTCCTATGTTCTTTCTTTGCCTTGCGTTCCAGGGCCCCGGGATTTACGCAATTTTTAGCTCCGACACTACACGCCGTCGACGACTCGGACAGTTACGGACGGATGGCGAGCTACCCATTGTTCGTTGTCTGCAAGCCCACGCCTACGGTGGCTGGAAATCGGGGTCGGGATTCCAGCCGCTGGGACGTGAGGAAGTCCGTTTTTTCACGCGTTCGGCCGTCTCTTTCGCTAGCTTTACTTTGCAGAAGGAGGCGACTGCCTACCATTCCTCCTCGCTCCGAATCATGACTGTACTGAGGCCCGGCGCGAGGCTCCACCGAGTCCAAGGAGAAACAGATTGAGGTGTTCAAAATGGGATGCTTTTGACTTTGAGATTTGAGAGACTTTATTAAGACATTTCGCCTCACTAAAGTCCTTGTCCAAGATATCATCAGCTGACCCATTTCAAAACTTATTAAGGACTTAAAACCTTTGATAGGAGAGCGCATAAACGTAAAATAGTCAGCCTACGCCTATGAAAAGGATTTAATTTAGGTAAGAAAAATGCCGCTTCTAGATAGAGGAAGCCCGAGTCCCAGCAGGGGGAACATTAATAGCAAAAAATACTAAATAATGAGTACTACCAACATTTTAATATAATTAGTGTATATTACATATTTTAAACCCCTTACTGTGATAATTGACGCAAGATAGTTTGGTTCATATTGCAATTAGCTTTAAAACACTAAGAACACTTGACTTGTAAGAGCAGTTTATTTATTATACATAATTTTTATTTTAAGTTTAGTATTACAGTAAATAGCCATTTTGATTCACGGGAAACTTGTATGGTGTATCTCAATAGTATAGTTAGCTACTATTTGATAATTATTTGTCATTTAAATCCAAAGTATATTCTTTTATCCTTATATTATTTTATCCAAAGTATATTAATTGTGGAAGCCGTCTTACTCAGTATTTCAATTTGTTATAATATGGTTCACTTTGTAAGCAACCGTAATTTACTTGATTCTTCATATGAAACAAAATTTGTCATTAATCACAACGCAACCCAATTGCAGTTACACAGCCAAAACATTCACGCCATATATCACCACAAACTCCTTACTGTTTACAAACTAAACACACTAAATTCAAAATCACACTCTACAGTACCTACACAAATTATACTCTACAGCACAAACATAAACTGGTCACCAACAATTAAAATTATAAATTCGATAAGGACAACTTAAAAAACTTTATTGAATCTGTAGAATCATTTAATATCTCACGGTCTTATGTAAGTTTTCCCGATCAATGTTTGAGGTATGTGAACACTACCCAACCGACTTTGAACATATTACATGTTAACATCCGAAGCCTAAATCGAAACTTTGATGGTCTCAATGTCTTAATGCATTCCATGGATGTTAAGTGTGACATTGTTATCCTCTCTGAATGCTGGTTGAGTAAGGTAACAGATATTCCTGTATTAACTGGCTTTACTTCAGCTAGATCCTCGTTTACCAACCAAAATGATGGGGTGGTAGTTTACGTACGCTCCGATATGACTCATAAGTTAGTTGAGCCGGTCTTCCGGGACGCTAACTGCCTTGTTTTGAGGCTAGGTCTAGATACAGCTGTTGTTGCAATATACCGTTCACCCTCAGTCAGAAACACGGAAAATTTTCTTAACTCTTTGAACAATATTTTAGAATCCTTGGCGACAATAACAACTGTAGTAGTGATTGGAGATTTAAACATAAATATTAGACCAGATAATAATGATCCAAACTCTGAAGAATATTTAAATACAATGGCTTTTCATGGGCTCCTACCTGCTCACGTTCTCCCCACTCGCATTGAAAATTGCCTGGATCATGTCTTTATAAAAACAGATAGACCCTCTACAACTCTGGTTTTGGAATCATATTTTACTGATCATGCACCTATTCTATTTTGCACTGAACGAAACCCTCCTAATGCTGCAAAACCTAGAAGTATGATAAGGCATTTAAACTTTCAAGGTATCACTAGTTGCTTAGAAAACTCGGATTTCTCAAGTGTTTTAATTAGCACTGATCCCAATCAGGGAGCAGAACAACTCATCTCAATTATATCAGACGCAATAAATCAACACAGTACACTAAAAAAAGTCCCTAACAGAAAGCAGACTATTAAACCATGGATGACTACTGGCCTCTTGAGGTGCGTGCGAAATCGAGACCAACTTCATAAAAAAGCAATGCAAAACCCTGAAGACCGTACTGCTAAGCTAATATACTCTAGATACCGAAATTACTGTACCAATTTACTGAAAACTATTAAATGCAATTTTGACCAAAAAGAACTCCTGAAAGCCAATGGCAACCCCAAAGCAACTTGGGACATCATAAAAACTATCAGCTACAAGAACACGTCACCCGTAAGTAAGACAGGAGAACTCCTTAATATGTGCAGTGATCCAAGCTCCTCTGTCAATGCTATAAATAGGTATTTTGCAAACGTTGGGGCAGATCTTGCTGGGCGGGTTACGCAGGATCAGCGTGTGTATCGCCCTAACTTTGAATATAACAGTATAATTAATCCTCAAGGTAATTCATTCGTATTACTTGAAACAAATTACTCAGAAATAGATAATATAATTACAGGATTAAAACACAATTGTGCAGTAGGTCACGATGGAATACCAGCATCAGTCATTAAGTCTGCCAGACGTGTACTCGTTCCAGCAATAACGCATATCTGTAATTTATGTATCTCAAGGGGTATTTTCCCCGACACTTTTAAGAAAGCATTAGTCACACCAGTATTTAAGGGTGGGGATGGTGACCGTGTCGAGAACTATAGGCCTATATCTGTACTCACCACACTGTCCAAAATTATGGAGAAGGTTCTGAACAAAAGACTGCTTAGTTATCTCGATTGCAACAACATAATTGCGCCAAACCAATACGGTTTTAGGAGAGGCGTATCAACAGAGGATGCTGTTCTTGAGCTAACAAACCAAATTGTTAAGAATCTTGATTCTAGGACTAAAACTATAGGTATATTTCTTGATTTAGCCAAAGCTTTCGACACGGTCTCAACTCCCATCCTTCTACGTGGTTTAGAAAGCATAGGTATAAGAGACATAACTTTTAACCTCTTCCGGGACTATCTGACAAACCGTAGCCAAAGAGTTAAGGTAGAAAACTACATCAGTGAAGATGTGAATCTGACCTTTGGCGTACCACAGGGCAGCGTGCTGGGTCCTACCCTTTTTCTTATATTTGTCAACAGATTGTGTCAGCTGTCAATCCCTAACTGTAAAATACTTGTATATGCAGACGATACTGCACTTATCATTAGTGGAGAAACATGGGAATCTGCTCACGAAGCAGCTGAAAATGCTCTCCGTATAGTGATGGATTGGCTTTCATTAAATTTACTTACGCTAAATGTCTCTAAAACACACTATGTTCCTTTCTCAGCGAACTCTGCTTCACAGCCTAGTATGCCAGATGTTAAAGCCCATAGTTGTCACCCCGAACTGACCTCTTGCAGTTGCCCTACTATCCATAAAAGCTCTTGTGTTAAATACCTGGGGGTGCACATCGATAACATATTGAGTTGGCAAAAGCATATCAGTGTGATGGTTATGCGAGTTCGTAAACTGATGTTTCCTATGAAAAAACTAAGAAAAGTAGTTCCTGACCGACTGTTAAAAACTATTTATTTTGCACTAACTCAGTCACTTCTTACTTATTGCATATCTGTCTGGGGTGGTACATTTAAAACGTATTTACTTCACCTTGAGAGGGCACAAAGAGCTGTCCTAAAAGTCATGCTTCACAAACCTTATGTATACCCGACTACCCAACTCTATAAAGACATATCTGTACTCACCGTCCGACAGCTCTGTGCACTTAACATAACGTTACGTTTTCACTTATCACTGACTTATGATCCAAGGTTACTAGAACAAAATAAACGACGTAAAAATCCTGTATGTCCAGCTGTCATCACCAAAACTGCCCTGGCGAGGCGAAGCTACCCAAGTCTTAGCACCCACCTTTATAATACTATAAACGAAGCTTGCAACGTGTATCCTTTGCCTAAATTTAAATTTAAAATTGTAGTTAGTAGTTTTCTCCAAAAGTTGACGTACGACGAGACTGAGAAACTATTTGCAGGAAAAACTTACGAACGCCGCTACTAAAAAAAAAAAAAAAAAAAAAAACTTAAGTATATAAAACGGTCCTTTGCTGTCTGTTTTATACTGAGACATATACGAATACTTACAAAACATCACATACACCTATCCACACACTTACACACACTTCCACACACACCCATTTCTTGCTTACAATCTTATTTAAGTCTTCTAAATGTTTTTAGTGTTTATTTTAAACTAAGTTTTGGCTTGTGAAAACTAAAAGGTGCAGCAAATTTGTGAATTAACGTAAGGGGAAGGCGCCTGTGTCTGTAACACAGTTTATACTAGCACAGACACAGACGTTCACTCTGTCTCAATTAATGCATAACGTTGTATTGTACTAAATTGTTTACATGTTCGATTGAGATGGACAAATTGTATTTTGGCTTTGTGAATAAACGATTATTATTATTATTATTATTATTATTATTACTTGTTAGGTTTTGTTATGGTTTATGTACACTAGTAACTGTATAGGGTGTGTAAATAAAATAATGATCAATTCAATAAATCAGCTTATTAATTAAAATCCAAATAAATTTTGGGCTTATGTCGGCTGCTAAATCTATTCGGATGCAGACAGTTTCTTATCATTTACCAAATCAATAGACGAGTCATTGACGACAAAACTTCCACAGATTTATTATATGTATAGATTTCTTCTTTTTTATTTTGTTTAAGGAAGGACAGTACAATCAATTGTTGTAGGGGTTCATCAAATCTGAAAAAATAAATTGAGTTCTTGTGATTATTATATTATTATAGCTAGCCCGTATTGTCCCACTGCTGGGCTAAGGCACTCCCTCCTTTATTTCCAACGATCACAGTTCATCGTTTTCTCATTCCAATTCTTAAGAAGCTGACCCACCACCCGGCGTCGCTGTGTCCAGGCTTTTCATTAAATGGTTATAAACATCGTTTTTAATTCTATGTTTTATTCGTTATGCCGTAAATAGATTTTTTTAAAAGTAAAATCTGTATTTCATTATCCTGGTAGAATACATAATTATATAAGTAGCAGTATATTACAAAGTACTCTGTGGTAACCGGCAATAAGTCGTTGATAGATCGTTTAGTTTCGAGTTAGTTGAATTGTCGTTCTATCCAATCCCGATTATGGAACACGTGAATACCGATTTTGGATAGGACTACAATCGAACGACTATAAAACTTCAACGATATTTGACTTGTTTGATTTTACGTGAATCAGGCTACAGAAGTTAGACGCAACTGTGATGGAAATTTTGGGATCTGACCTATCAACCAATATGTTAAGTGGTACAGAACTTCGCAAGAATCTCATAGATTCTCAATTGCCTCCGATAACTGTAGGTACTGTAACGAGATTTTTTGCTGCTTGTAGAAACAAAACTGTTCAAGAGGAGCTTAGGCGTGGCTTAGCGTAGAACGTAATTTGCTGATATTATGACATTTATATCATACACAAAAACTATTAGTTTTGTGTGAGGTAATATGAGATCGTTAGATTATTTGGTAATAAAAATAATAAAGGTCCCAAAATTGCAACTCATAATATGATTTAAAAGAGTGTCCATGGAGTTTCTTGCACGTTCTTCTCCATAGATATCTACGCTTTGGAACGTGCAATTTAGCTTCACTTGTATTTTTTTTTTGACTGACCGACATTTTGACAATTCAAAAGTGCCTGAAATTGGTCCATTTGTAATAATAAAAATAAAAAATAAAATAAAAATGCTTTTTATTATTCCTTACAACAATTAGTTGTTTGTGTTAGTAATATAACAAAAGACTTATACCTATAATTGTTAGTGTTGCGTGTTAGTATCTTCGTCTTCGTTGCTATCGTGTTCAGTGTAAGGACCGCCTGTGGCGGTAAAAGCATTCTCCAAATGTGACCATCGCTCTCGTAGTCTGGCTGTTCTGGTCCAGAGTTCACCAGCTACTTTGACCATGTCATCTTTTCACCTTTTAAAATGGTCTGCCTCTTTTCCTTTTAACATCTCTAGTCATCCAATTTGTTATAATATGGGCCCATCTTAATTCTTAATTTTTTATTGTACACAAAAAAAAAACATAATAAATTGACATACAGACAGTTCATGTACAAAGGCGAGCTTAACTCAGCAATGAGTTTTCTCCCAGCAAACCTTTGAAATATAGAGAGAGAACATATTTGAGGGTAGGATCCAGAGCACAATATAAACCTACATACTAAGACTAATATATGTATAATTATATTGTACATACTATATATACTAATATTGTGTCAATATTGAAAGGAATTGCTCTTTAAGTTTCCTTTTGAAGACATCTAGAGATCTTTGATCTTTGTGATTCTAGCCTCTGAATATGGTCTGCCCATTGCCATTTGAGTTTAACCGTTTACCTTATTACATCTTTTGATTTCGTAGGTTTCTTGATCAACGTAGTTTTCACTCGATCTCTAAGTTTGATGTTCATCAAACTTCGTTTCATTCCTCTTTGGCATGTTCTAATTTTATTTTGTTGTCTTTTTGTTAGTGACCATGTTTGGCACGCATAAGTGAGGCACGGTATCAAGCATGTATTTAAAGTTTTAGCTTTTAGGCGAGGTGGAAATTAACTTTTAAAAATTTCTTTCATGGCCCAGTATTTGTTCCATGTGTTTTTTATTCTCCTTGATTCTCTGATTTCCTTTTCACTAAAGTCTTTAAAAGATATAACGTTGCCGAGGTATGTGTAGACTTTCACGTATTATGGAGGTAGTGAGTTGACACTGATAGGAACCTGAGGTCAACCAAGTTAAGACAAAAGAACCGGTTCCTATTTGAAATAAACGTTTCTGATTTCAGATTTCTGATTTCAACGGGCTGCAATATTGTACATGAATGACTATTGCTTTTTTTTACATCCATTCAATTGTGATTTTTCGTCTTCGACAAACAGTTTTTTATTAATTTTTCAAATATGAAAAGAAAGGTTTCAATGCTTTACCTTATACACCATAGTTCTCTCTCTTTTGTGGTCAGAAGTTCAAGGTCAATAGTAGCAAAAGCCACGCTTAAGTCTAAGAATATACTTAACTCATTTGCTAAACAGAAAGCCATTCTTAATCGTTTACCCATCAAACCCTAGTCATTTTCATATAAATAATTTTATCACTGTTATTAATTTTATCATTGTAATTAATTTTATCATTATAATTAATTTTATCAGTGTAATTAATTTTATCATTATAATTAATTTTATCATTGTAATTAATTTTATCAATGTTACCAAACTTATTCAGAGAATGTTTATGCATTTTATAGGTACTCTATATTATTTGTGGGCTCTCCCTATAGACAAGATCTTACGCTAATATCTAACTTTATTACAGCAAGATTGATTTTGCTTATAAACTTGTCTTAGGTAGGAGATATTTTTCCAACTTTTATTGATCCTCGATCGAGGTTAATCGAATTCCTCTCTCTTGATCTTTTGTGCTTTACTATATGGCAAATAATCCAATTTTACTGCTTCTTCAGTTTCATCAATATAATATCATCATCATCATTTCAGCCGAAAGACATCCAAGACATAAGCCTCCCTCAAGAGTCGCCACAATGAACGGTCTTGTGCGTTATGCATCCATCGGACTCCCGCAACCGTTACCAAGTCATCGGTCCAACTTAATTATAATATATAAAAGGTACATTATTCTTTTTTCGAAATTAGGTATTTATTGGTTTCTTTGTGTTTTGTATTTTCTGTAATATCGCTGTATTTATAGCCATTTTCGTATGAAATCTAAGAAAACTTGCATTATTTTGTGTTAATATTAAGTTTATTTGAACTTATAATTTGAAGTTAATCCAAAGGTATAAAATAATACTTCATAACAACCGTTTTAAAAAACGCCAATTTCATAGATAAATACCTATTATTCACTAAAACATTTATTTTAGGTAGAAAAAAACTGACCACAGTGGACCCAACTAGAATATTCAAACAACTGATGTTTCAATAGTTTTTTTAGTAATAATAATGATAAGATTTGTTATTCAAAAATCGATGTACTTTCAAAACAAGGTTATCGCTCCCATTGGGATATGTAAGTGGGTTTTGATTAGATTTTTTTCTTTTCAGCCATGTTCCTATTGACCCCAGTGCAGTAACGTCAAATTATAATAATAAAAATACCTAAATTTTTGTCAAGTCGTGGTCCATGAAAAGCAGGGGCTGGTAGCTACTCTCTCCACCTACAATAATACTCGTATATTATAGAGTAAAGAATGTGTAATCTCTGAAACAATTGAACAGTTTGTGAAGAATATTTCTCTAATGTAGCTGCACTATCCCGAAGTGCTATACAATTTCTCATACGGGCGAAGCCGCAAGCAGATGCTAATTAACAATAAATTGGTAAATTGCAAATAGTAGATACGCAATATTGCTTCGGGAACTTAAGCATGTTTGCAGCAATGCAATTGTGTGGATATCCAACCGATGTGCAGCTCTTCAAACAACATTCGAATTATCGATAAATTTGCTATGGTACCGTGAAAATATGCAAGTCAATGTTTTTTAAAAAATGGTTAAAGTTTTATGACTATTATCATCCACAGTCCGACTTCGACCACTGCTGAGTACAGACCTGTCTTTTCCTATGCCAGTTTCCACTCTCTAGTTTTAACCTCATCCAGGTTGAAACAATTTCTATGTAGTGTAAAATTTAAGGAAGTTAGTAAAACTTTTTGTGTTTCAGACCAGAACATGACTAACTCTCAGGACTCTAAACCAACACAAATATTTGTGAGATGTTGAAAAAGAACAACATTACTTTTGAAAGTATGAAACATTCTTCGATGGGTTAAATGGAATAAACTAGAGTACCAAATCGAATTTTGACAATGTACATGCAACAGAGCAAGTTTAACCTTTGACAAAAAGTAGATTTCATCTTACTACTGAGACATGCTAAATTTTTTTTTACCGTTTTTTTTCTGAGTGAGAAATCATCAAATTGCTCCTCACGCTCTAGGTGGAGCGAGAGGCAGTGTCAGTCTTTTAGTGACTAAGACTGACTAAAACCTACCTGTGTTCCTTCAGTTTAACTGTCGCAACAACTGTTTTGATCAATCTTTTCTTCCTGGGGAACGAATTAAAAACCCATAGCAGTCTATAGTACTAGATAAAAAATTGTGTTTATTTATTATTGCGCTTTTTGAAAAGTAAATGCATAATATTTAGAAAATACTCAAACCCAAAAATACACTCACTTTTGACACGTGATTACACTTAGCTACATCATCTAGAACCGTTTGGGAAAATCCGTTCAAAATTCAAAAACTCTTGTCTAGTTATAAAGCGAGTTCCCCGCGGTGCTAGAACTCTTGTGGCACAACACCTAGCAGAGTGAGAACTCGCAAAGTTTATAACTTAGAAACTACCCACCAGCTAACACAGAACGCCAGGATACCCTATATTGTTGGATTTACAACAATAGAGGGTATCCTGGCGTTCTGATTTAAGATAAATTAGAAGTGATCCCTATCTATTATATTGATTAACAATATATATATATATATAGTCAGCCTTATAATGTTCCCACTGTTGGGACTCAGGCCTCCCCTCTAGGAGAGGGAAAGGGCCGTAATCCACCACGCGGGCCCAGTAGTGCGGGTTGGTGGATGTCACATGTCTTAGAATTTTTGGTTCTAGGACATGCCGGTTTCCTCACGATGTTTTCCTTCATCGTTTTGAGAGCAGTGGTGATGAATCATCAATTCATCATTAAGTTGAACTTTTTGTTATTCCATAATTATTGAAACTCGTCATTAGTAATTATAAACATTAAGATCATTGAAATTTCGGAATTATACAAATAGGATGAATGATAAATCGGAGGCGCTATATTAGGAACTTGCTTCTACCAGTGGCTTCGCTTGGAAGTACATTAATTCTCCATACCCGGCCAGGTTTGGTGGAAAGGGCTATGCTCGGAGTTTCCTTGCGTGATCGAATCAGGAATGAGAATATCTGCAGGAGCACCAAGGTTACCGACATAGCACGAAGAATTGCCAAACTTAAGTGGCAATGAGCAGGGCACATTGCTCGCAGAACGGATGGCCGTTGGGACCGAAAGGTTCTGGAAAGGCGACCACGTACCGGAAGACGTAGCGGTGGAAGACCTCCTACAAGGTGGACCGATGACTTGGTAACGGTTGCGGGAGTCCAATGGATGCGAAACGTACAGGACCGTTCATTGTGGCGACGCTTGGGGAAAACCTATGTCCAGCAGTGGACGACTTTCGGCTGAAATGTTGATGATGATGATGACTCGACCAGGTTACAAATTTAAACACGAGAGGAAATCTCTCCAGTTTAATTGAGCCCACTGTAAAAACCATTGTTGATAATTCGTTGAGTTTCATATTTGTGACATTTAAAATAAAGTTTATCTTATTTATATAGTGTACCCATCTGTAGGTCTTACAAATTTTTATTACGTGCTGGGATCGAAATCGCAACAAGCAACACAGCCGACAAACACTAAATTCAATGTTAACCGTCGCTAAGATACTGGATATTTCCTAGAAATCTGTTCATGTGATATAATGAATAAGTTCCATAAACTGTTCAAGAGATTTCAATGTAAGATCCAAAGATCAAATAATGGCTAGACTCGTCATCATCATTTCAGCAGAAACACGTCCACTGATTCATATACGCCTCCCCCAAGTATCGCCACAACGACTGATCCAAAGTACAAAGTCAACTTACAGATTACTTACATCATCGGACCACCAGGCGTACGGCAATACGCCACCGGTACATGGTGGACATCCCACCTATACGCACAAACGTTTTGGGAATACATTAATTGTGCGTACAGCTAAGGAGTGGAATTCCTTGCCGGAATCTGTGTTTCCTGATGGCTACAACCCGGGAGTCTTTAAGTCAAGAGTGCATAGGTTACTTCTAGGTAAGCGCGCTCCATCGTCGCTTTCCATCAGGAAACACAGCCAACACAGGTCAAGCGCGAGCATATCAAGAATAAAAAAAAAACATTTACAAAAAAAAAACATAAGTCTTTTCATCAACGACTTCCTCACAATTTGACGCTAACGTAACCCACAAAACATTCCATTAGCGTTCCAAGGGCTCTTCATTACACCCTCTTACGCGTTATGGTATAAACAGACACAATTTCACGGTGACCGCACGAACAGGTGACGTCGTTCATCCATAAAATATTCATTAATGTTTTTTCTATATATCGATGACCGATAAGTTTTTTTTTACTTATATTGAGTAATTTCGAACGTATCATTGAAGTTTTTTGGTAGAATCAAGCGTGAATTGTTGGTCTTTGGTGAAATTATTATTACACCCTTTATTCATTTCATATACATTTATAAGTTATTAGATACATTTAAATCTAATAATAACGTAATTAAAACTAACTTACAAAATAAAAATAAAAGCCCTAACGTACTAAAAAAAAAAGGCAATCTAAAGTACGGCGTCGAAAAACTCCTCCACATCGCTGTCGACTGGTAATGTACCCAAAAGACTGGCGGCATTGCCACGCTGAATGGCAATGCTTATCCTTTGTCCGAAGTAAAAGCCAGCCCTTGGGAATATAAGTTACATTTTTAAATATTATATTAACAAAATCATATAAAAAATATTTAAAATATAAAAAATAGTAGCCCGCCGGTGTCGAGAACAGGGTCCAAGCTACCCATGGTTAGGGCTCCAGAGAAAGAAACCTCCTCACGATGTGAGCCGTTTTGAGGAGTAGGTACTGCCTTCTGTTACAGGACCTTGACCCAACTGCGCAAAGACAGCTTCGAGAGATGGTCATCGAGGCTTTCAGCCATTAGGCCGTTGGCAGTCACGATAATTGGCATAATGACATAAGAGTCCACATTCCACATGTCGAGAACCTCGTGTGCTAAGTCGAGATATTTGAATTTGTTACTGAGAAAGAGTATGAGCTTTTATGAGATTCTCGACATGTGGGATGGTGACATCGACAGATTATTATTATTATTAAAAAAAAAAGTGTCGCAACAATAGGAATGACTCTCGTACCGTGGGTACTTTCACAAATATTTGAACTCATACCCAGAGCTGGAAAAACTATCTGTAGGCCATACGAATGTATGTTCCGTGCGGGAATCGAATCAGAATCAAAATTGTTGTTTAATATATTGGTAACCGTTTCTTAAATTTTTTTTCATAACATTTATCCCACTGCTTTTATGCACGCAATAGACTGTTTTCCGTACTAGCGCAGAAAAGTGTGCGTGACCTCCCCCGCTACAATGTTATTACATTTATCGTATTAGGCTGGGCGCGCGTCGATCCCCACGAGTCGCCAGTCAACCCCCGTTTATTCATTGCTTCGTAAGTGTATTGAAAAACACGATACTAAAACAGATACATATGAAAATTTGTCACTGCAGCCCTTGGCTCCATAACACACTCGTCTACGGCTTGTGCAAATTCCGCCACGGTCGCAATGACAAACTTTCTGCACTTGTATCAAAATGTACTATTTCTCGCTGGTTCGTTTTATGAGATAATTTCCATGCCATAGCCACAGCAGAACGTAATATTTTATTAATTTTTACTTAAAACACATTACTTGGGATTATACTTATAATTCCAAGTAATTATGCTTACATTAAACCAGTTAATAATTTTAAGCCTAAAATTAAATTACTAAAACACGAAACTTGATCAAACCGAAACGTTGGAATCTTCTGAAAGGAAACTTTTGTGAACCGTCAAGGAACAATTCGGTTTATGGTTTAAGAATATGTTGTAAGGAAAGCTGTTAATAAAGTAAGAAGTTCCGCTAACTCGCCGAATTCATTTTGTGACGAACTCTGAGATGGTATTTTTGGGGATACTTTGAAATAGGTATACCGCGAAATTTTACCACTTTGGAAGTGTCTCTCGTGCAAACTATTCAGTTTAGAAAAAAATGATATTAGAAACCTGAATATCATTTTTGAAGACCTATCTATAGATACGCCACAAACATGGGTTTGATAAATAAAAAAACTGAGTTTCAGTTCTAAGTATTGGGAACCCCCAAAATTTTTTATATTTTTTTATTTTTGCGTTTAAGTCTTAATGCGGTTTACAATATACTTCTTACCAAGTTTCAACAGTATAGTTCTTATAGTTTCGGAAAAAAGTGGCTGTGACATACGGACGGTCGGACAGACAGACATGACAAATTCATAAGGGTTCCGTTTTTTGCCATTTAGCTACGGAACCCTAAAAACTATTGAGATAAAATTTGGTATACATATGAGATTTGAATGACAATGCAAAATGAATTTGACTGATATTGTACCAAGGAGCTGGTCTGATGGTGAAGTTGGATAGTGGCCATCGCAACGGCTGAACGCAAAAAGGTAACCTCATTGTGTTTGAGCTGTCTGGGGGATGAACTGCTTGCGTCCGTAGGATTTACTTAGTTCTGAACACCCTACACGTGTCCCCTGGGTAGTGCTAAACGAGCAGTAAAGGCGGTGGTAGGCCATAGCATCGGCTGCCGGCTTTAAAATTACCACCCATCAGACAAAGCCATGCCGCCAAGCGATTCGTCGTGTTCCGGCGTGATGTCTGGTGAAGCCGTATGGTGGAAGATGGGTCTGAGCAGTTGTGTTGCGACGTATACCGGGTATGATACGCCAGCTGTTGTTGTGTCGGACGTTTGATCGTGGAGGGTAGCGGGATCCGAAGCACGGTGCTCCGCTGGCCGACCGCAGATAGTTGGGGGCCAAAGTAGTGTGCCAGCCACGCACAAAAGGCTGCCCCGCCAACTGCGAAAAATCCCAGGGTGGCCCCATCGTGCCGGTTGGCGACCGGGCGAGAGGACCCGATGGCGATCCCTGGGGGGGTTCGGGCGTCCCCGCAGTCTCCAGACCAACCCTCCATGGGTGCAGCAACTCTGGTTGTGTTGTTGGGTTCAACGCATCACCTCGCTCAACTGCCATCTTCCATCTCTCCTATTCACTCCAAAACAAATCGATATGAAAGGTAAAAAGAAAGGCAAGTGTCAACAGCGGATGCACGTCCTCTCATTTCAAGTGCACCTCTCAAATATTAGAGGACTGCACTCCAATCTCGTTGCGGTCCACCACCATCTTGAGACTGGTAAGCCACACTTGCTTTTCTTGACGGAGACCCAAATTAGATGTCCGTCTGATACGGCGTACCTCAACTACCCGGGATACTCACTTGAGCATCATTTCCTGCAGCGTGTCGGGGTCTGTGTGTACGTCCGTAATGACATCTGCTGCCAGCGTCTCCGTCACCTTGAAGACCCTAATTTATCTACGCTATGGCTGTTGGTGGACACTGGTATGGACAAAATTGTTTATGCCTGTGTCTACCGTTCGCACAGCGGTGATCAGGAGACGACTCGGTTGTTCGACCACCTCAGTGAGGCCGCCGATAAGGCTCTGCATCGGCACCCTGATGCGCAGCTCGTCGCTCTGGGGGACTTTAACGCCTGCCACCAAGACTGGCTTTTCCCATACCAGAGGACCGACCACGCTGGGAGAGAAGCGCGAAACTTTGCAATATCGATGGGCCTTTCCCAGCTGGTCAAACAAGTGACTAGGGTGCCTGATGTAGTTGGTCATACTGCCAATTGTCTGGACCTTCTGCTGACCACCGATCCGGACAGATGTATCGTTACAGTATCCTCACCACTTGGAACGTCAGATCACTGTCTGGTGAAGTCTGTTTCGTCCTTCTCCCCACCTGACTGCGACTCACGCGGCGAACGGCGAATGTGGCGTTACAGGTCAGCAGATTGGGATGAGATGCGACATTTCTTGGCGTCTTATCCTTGGCAGCAGGTCTGCTTCTCTTCTGAAAGTCCGTCGAGCTGTGCGGATGCTATATCCGATGTGATACGTCAAGCTATGGAGTTTTTCATCCCTTATAGTGACGTACCCACCGGAGGCTCAGCTCGCCCATGGTTCAACGCCGATTGCGTTCAAGCTGAAGAGCGTAAACATTCGGCGTTTCTCGCCTGGGTTGACGCTCGTGACCGCAAAGCTCCGGATTTGAGCTCAAAAAAGAGTGACTTTCAACCGTGCTGCCAAGTCCTACAAAAAGGCACTGAAGAAGGCTCGGTTCGACCGCATTACCCATATTGGCTCAAAGCTCTCTGCACAGCCGTCCGGTAGCAGAGCATTCTGGTCCCTTGCCAAATCGGTCGAAGCGAACTTCTGTGGGCCTTCATTGCCTCCGCTGGTAAAACCTGATGGGACACTGGCTCACTCGGCGAGAGAGAAAGCAGGTCTCTTTGCATCCCTCTTCGCCCATAATTCTCGTCTTGATACTAGCAGTGCTACTCCACCGAATCTACCTCGCTGCAACACCTCGATGCCCGAGGTTCGCATAAGGAACAGAGAAGTTTTGAGAGCACTGTGTCGTCTAGACGTGAATAAAGCTAGTGGACCAGATGGTATACCAGCAATAGTTCTCAAGGCATGTGCACCCGAGTTGTCTCCTGTATTGACGCGCTTGTATCGCCTCTCATTTAGGACTGGTATAGTGCCCAAATCCTGGAAGCTTGCCAACGTGCAACCCGTGCCCAAAAAGGGCAGTCGTGCCGATCCCGCCAACTATCGGCCGATTTCAATAACCTCCATACTCTGCAAGATTATGGAGCGTGTGTTGAACTCGCGCCTCATGGCATACCTGGAAGGTAACGATCTCCTCAGTGACCGACAATACGGGTTTCGCCACAATCGGTCTACTGGGGACCTACTAGTGTATACCACTCACATATGGGGCGAGGCCCTCGAGAAGAATAATAATCTTTATTATAATAATAATCTTTATTACACAAGAAAGTGGTTACAAAATAGTGTGAAGTCCCTGACTCCTGTGCTAGGTGATAAACCTGTGTTACAAGAGCCAGTGCCCTCTCCCAGTAGGAGATAGTACAGAATCTTATGCAAAAAGATTAACAAAAATAAAAAGAGTATGGTAAACAACAAAAAATTAAGATCAACTAAATGCGGTTAAAAGAAGCCTGTATTGAATTTGTGTGTGTGGGGGGGGGTGAGGGTGTGTTCGTGTGTGTGTGTGTGTGTGTTCGTGTGTGTGTGTGTGTGTGTGTGTGTGTGTGTGTGTGTGTGTGTGTGTGTCGGTGAGTGTATATGTGCGCTTGTCAGTGGTTGATTAGGAGTGGTTTTAATGTTACGAAATAGATATGATGACTTTCTCTGTTTCGTCATAGTTCAGCGACAATAGCCATGGCTTAAGAGTTTGCTTGACTTTATGTAGGGTTAGTTTATAAATTGAAAGTTTTTTGTTTATTTTATTATAAATTAGTGCGCTTTGGGCACGATAGTGTCGTCGCGCGAGTGCAGTACGACATTGGACAGAATCACAGATAGGAAAGCCAATCCGCCGATTACATAGCTCGCCGTCTAGTGGCATCGTGGAATGTCGGCGCAAGATAGAGCGGAGGACGTACAATTTTCTCACCGTTAGTACTTGGGCTTCTGAGTACAACTGAGCTGTGGGGTAGTCCCTTTTACGGAAATACATAATTTTGAGAACAGCTCGCTGAGCTCGTTCCACCCTAAGCATCACTGTTTTGAAGGTACCGCCCCATACTGGGATGCAGTAAGTAATTATCGACTCGCATAGTGAACGGTATACTAGTGATGCTGTTTCAATGTCAGCAGCATGTCTGAGCTCTTTAAACAAATAAATTAGTTTACGAAGCCGGGAGCATAGAGCATCCGCATGGGTGCGCCAATCCAGCCTCTCGTCGATATAAACACCTAGATATTTGATACTTGGGACCATGTCGAGGCAATTGCAATTGCAAGGAGAGGAGGCGAGACAAATATGTGCTTTTATTTTATCCGAGTTCATTGACGGTTTAGGTGAATTTGGTAGTTTAAACTGAATTACTTTGGTCTTTGAGACATTAAGCGTCAGTAGATTAGTGGAAAGCCAGTCCATAATTGTTCGCAAGGTAAGTTCAGTGGTTTGTTTAGCGCTGTCCCAGGTCACGTCGGATATCAATAGTGCTGTGTCGTCGGCGTAGGTAAAAATGTCACAATGGGAAAGGGAGAGTTGACAGAGGTCATTTATGTACACTTGAAAGAGCGTGGGACCCAAGATACTGCCCTGAGGTATACCGTAGCTGATAAATTCTTCGTCACTGAGAACAGAATCAATTTTTACACATTGGCTACGCCCTCTGAGATAATCTTTGTAAATATCCAGAGCCACACCACGTACTCCCATATGCTCCAGTTTGGCCACCAGTTTGGGAATAGACACCGTATCAAAGGCCTTAGTCAGATCTAAGAAGATACCATAGCATTTAAGGCGACTATCCAATCTGTCAATCAGGGTATTGGTGAAGTCAGAGACAGCATCTTCTGTGGAAATTCCTGACCGAAATCCGTATTGATTTTTAGCAATTAATTTATTTTTACAAAGAAATTTTGTCAGATTGGTGTTGAGGATTCGTTCAAGTATTTTAGATAGGGAACTAAGGACTGAAATTGGCCGATAATTGGAAACATCATCCTTAGCCTTGCCTTTGTACACTGGATGAACAATAGCACGCTTGAAAGCTTTTGGGAAAACACCCGAATTGATGGCACAGTTACAAATATGGGCAATGGGAGCAGCCAGAATGCAACTAGATTGTTTTATTATAGTTGCTGGGATGTTGTCCCACCCAACTGCACAATCACTACGTAGTCTATGGATAGTGCTTATCACAAGTGCTTCGTCAACCGGTGAAATAACTAAAGAGTTAACTGGAGATGAAGAAGAGGATGAATAAACGGACGGTGTGACGGTAGAGAATTTTGATGCAAGGTTTTTGCCAACGTTAACAAAAAAATTATTGGCATTATTAGCAGATACGATAGGCGCAACGGAAGATTGTAGCAGGGCATTAGGAGAGTGCCTTTGTTGATTACTGTGTGTGATTGATTTGATTATTTTCCACGTAGCTCTCGGGTTGTTATTTGCTTTTTTAAGTTCTGCTTTTTCATAGGCTCGTTTTAGTTTTTTAAGTAGGGAATTACAAAAATTGCGGTACCGTGTGTATGTCGTTTTTAATATTAGATTGTTGGGAGACTTACTGACCCGTCGATGCATTTTGTCGCGATTTCGAAGGCATCGTACTAAGCCAGCAGTCATCCAGGGTTTTTTAACGGTTTTTCTATTAGGTGTCTTAACAACCTTAGTGTGTCTTATTATGATAGCTTGAATATCGGCAATTAGAATATTTGTTGCTTGGTCTGGGTCGGTGGTGCTGAGAATAGGAGTAAAATCATGATTACTAATTTCCTTTTTTATTTCGTCATAGTCATATCGGAGAGAGGTTTTTTTTGGTGGGGATGAGGTTTTTTTATTAGTCTCTAGGAAAACAGCTACAGGAAGGTGATCAGTAACGTGGGTGTCCAGCACAAGAACCTTTGCAGGCGATTTAGTCTTCATCATGACGTGATCCAGGCAATTGTTTATCCTTGTCGGGAGACTGTGGGCTGGCAATAACCCATGCGTCGCTGCTATTATAGCTGTATTATTATAGCAAGATACTAGACAGTTGGCATCTGAAAATAAGGGTTCATGTGTGGTACAGTTAATTGTGTCTTTGACGTAAATTACGACGCCGTCGTTTTTTATTGGGTTGTTGCTTGTAGAATGCGAAGTATAGCCCTGTAAGACAGGGATATAACCCGCAACCTGCAACCAGCATTCAGTTAGTATAATAAAATCAAAATTAACCTTCGTTAGTGTTAACATGGCAACAAATTGATCTAGATTCTTTTTTATACTCCTGATGTTTATATGTATAATACGAAAACCAAAAACGCTCTGTCCTATAAAATCTCGGCATAGTTCCGGAGTACATGTATAAGAATCCGCAATAGAAACATTATCAATTTCCTGAGATACTTGATCAATATTCATCATTTTTAACAAGAATGAATATATTTGTCACAGCTTGTGGACTGAGGTGCTCAAACTCGGGGATTAAGTCAACACTAAATCCGAGTAATACAGAACATATACGAGTAAACCGGTTATTTAGAGGTAAGTTTGTGAAGGTAAAATTAGGTTTTTCAGTGTAAATTTCAGTTCCTGGGAAAAACGTGTGCGCGACTGAATTTGTGTAGTGTTGATCTCCTGAAAAGTATGTGTGTGTGGTTAAGTTTGTGTGTTGATTAATTTCTGATATGTATGTGTGTGTGAGTTGTGTGACTGAATTTGTGTGTAGGTTAGGCTTATAAAGTAAAAAGGTATACATTTGAAAAGATAAGTGTTTAAACAACAAGAAAGACACTATTAGTATTTTAGCTAGACAACCGGACCCAGACATTAGTCATGTACTTAGCCGTAGGCTGTCGAGGTCTGCATCATTTTTAATTACGACGTGTCGGTCTCCATCTGCTTTTCGCAGCAGAACTTTACCATAGGAGGTCCAGCAGTATTTATATATATTTTCTTCAGCAAAGCGTCGGGCCAGATAATAAAGGCGTTGAGTCTTAGGAGTAAGTTTTTCGGAGATGTAAATAGGTTTGGTGGGTCCATCGAGTTTTAGGTGGGTTGTAGATAGCTTGTTTTGTTTATTTACGCTATTAAATTTGCGAGCCTTCTTAATTATAGTGTCCCTCGTTATTGCACTTATAAAATCTACAGTAATAGTAGAAATATTATTTTTATTCTTAGTACGGAAAACATCTTTTATTTCATTACCATTTATTGGTGAGCCTAGTATGTTGGCTGTTTCGGTTACAATGGCGCGAAGGCTTTCCTTATTCTCTTCCTGTTTCTCGGGCACATTCCTCATCTCAATCTTGGTAGAGAACAGTTGTCGTTCTATTAAGTCTATTTTATCTTCCAGCTCAGAGATACGACAGCGGTCAGTTTCACGTTCTGACTCCAAGTTAGTGAGTTTTACTTTCAAGTCGTCGTAGTCGTTTGAGATAAACTCCATAGACTTCTGTATTTCTGCGTTTTGAGCACTAATTTCAGAGATGGAGGCCTGTAAAGCCGCAAGCTTCTCTTCAGACTTAGCGGAAGACTCTGACAATAATGCCCGAATTTCGTCCAGACGATCCATACAATCACAGCCGCCACGCTTACGCTTACGGCTTGTTACATTAATATCTTGACCCAAGGTCGAGAGGTCTGGAGATGATTCAGACTGCAGGAACGGTCGGGTGACAGAGATAGGAGATGAGGTTGGTCCTGCCGTTACTTTTTCTAGCTGTTTTTTCGTTGGTGAGCGTTTAACTGACATAGTTAGTAACTAAAAATATTAGGTACCTTAAATATCGAGTAACAAAGTACTGTTATTACACTAGGGCCACATAAATTCCTAGTGAACGGCGATGCACGGCACCCGCCGCGTCGGAGCGCTGCGATGACGAGCTCTTGATACGTAGTCAGCGTGAGTGTGACGTGCAGTGACGCAGGCGCAGCGTAGCTCTGGCGTTGACCGCCGTCTCAGGTGTTGCTGTCCTTTTTCTTCACGGACTCCGCGTTCAACACAACACCGCGGTAGTATGAGTTCCTGGTACTTTTTGTTTTTATTATTATTATTTAAAATGTATTTTTAACGCGAATTATTAATATTAATTAAAAATTTAAATAGCGCACACGTCTATTTGCTTTCGCGGTCCGGGGGGAAGGGGAAGAATGGAGAAGCAATTGCTGTCTCCTTAGACGTTTCGAAGGCCTTCGACAGGGTATGGCACGCCAGTCTTTTGAGTAAGCTTCCAGCGTACGGCATTTCCCCTGGTCTGCTTAACTGGGTAAAAGACTTCCTGAGTGAACGGTCTCTCCGAGTTGTTGTCGATGGATGCTCATCAGAGCCCATGACCACTAATGCCGGAGTTCCTCAGGGGTCAGTTCTCTCTGCAACTCTTTTCCTGCTGCATATTAATGATCTGCTGATGCCCGGTATCTATGGGTATGCAGATGATAGCACAGTTGTAGAGAGATACCTTCCGGATGCTCGGGCTAGTAAGGAACTAATCCAGTCCGAACGAGAGGCTATGGTGGAGCGTACGAATGTCTCTCTTCAGACAGTCTCCAAGTGGGGTGAAACCAACCTGGTAGAATTCAACGCCGCCAAAACACAAGCATGTCTGTTCACCGCCAAAAGGAGTCCGTTCACCTTGGCTCCTGCTTTTCGGAATGTATCCCTGGAGTGCACCGACCGCCTTCAGCTCTTGGGTGTCGAAATTTCTTCTGACCTCAATTTCGGGCGGTTCATTGAGTCCAAAGCCAAGGTAGCTGCTAGAAAACTAGGCGTTCTTGCAAAGGTCCGGCGGTACTTCACACCGGGTCAGCTTCTAATGTTATACAAAGCACAGGTCCGATCGTGTGTGGAGTACTGCAGTCATATATGTTTCATGTTGCATGTTTCATTTCAGTTGGTCCAGGTACTGTTTCTTTATTTAGTGGGTTGTATTACTACCTATTTTTTATTTAAAATTTGTTTGAGTACCTTTACTTTTCTACTTTTGTTGTTTTTGTTTAGTTAAATCAACTCAATGTCACCGATAAATGTCACTGTCACTATCTGTCACTGTCACTTCATATTTACATTCCATTCCACTTTAATTTCGCTCCGTTACACGGTCCCACTTTGTATTTTGTTCATTTCTACCTGGACTACAAAATATTTTGTTTGTATTTTCTTTCTTAATCCTATGTAAAGCACAACTGGCAGGTGGACTTAAACTTTATTTGCGTAGTCTGCGTATTTTTTTATTTATTTATTTAGTTTTATATTAATGCCCAGCCCTGGCTGTGGTAGTGATACTGATAGTTTTTATTCTGTAAAAAGTGATGATGAAAGTTTTGTGAGTGTTCCTTCTTTAGCCGACACTCTAGTTTCATTATTTTCCGATGTCTCTGGGAACTTTAATGTAGTCCACATAAATGCCCAGAGTATTCCGGCCCATTTCCCCGATATGCTGGCCAGTTTTGACTGTAAGTATATTCACGCAATTCTTGTTTCAGAATCATGGTTAAAGCCCTGTCTTCCCTCTTCAGCTTACTCTCTTCCGGGTTTTCAACTCATCAGGAATGATCGCGCTGTCGGTGGTGGTGGTGGGGTGGCTATTTATATTCGTAATTATATTCCCTTTTCTATTATTAGCATGTCCACACAGCCGCCCCCACCGAATGCCGGTGAACATCTGTTCCTGGAAGTTGAACTTAACCATATTAAGATTCTCCTTGGAGTTTACTACTGCCCTTCTCTTCGGATCAATTTTTTCTCTTCTTTCGAACGCATTTTAGAAGCTTTAATTCCTTCTTACAGTCAAACTATTATAATGGGCGATTTTAATACATGTCTCCTTAAAAAAGATTCCCGTTCCACTTCTCTCCGTTACATTATTGAATCTACTAACCTTTCTATTCTCGATCTTGGTGCTACTCACCATTTTCCTAACTCTGTTCCTTCACTTCTCGACCTTATATTTGTCTCGTCTCTCGATCATGTCGCTAAACATGGCCAATGCTCAGCTGATGCTTTTTCCTATCATGATCTAATTTTCACTTCCTATAAAATCCGACCACCTAAGCATAAGTCCAAAACTCTTCTGCTTCGCAATTTTGATGGGATGAACATTGATCGTCTTCGTGAGGATGCTAGCAGCATTGACTGGACGCCTTTGGTTTCATCCTCGTCCGTTGACGAGCAGGTTGAAATCTTGACTTCTACTTTGATTAAGTTATATGACACACATGCTCCTATTCGGGCTGTGAGAGTCAAGCATCTTCCTGCACCGTGGCTGACTAATGAAATTAAACTTCTACTTCATAAGAAAGCAGCCGCAAAATTTAAGTTTAAAATTCGGCCTAACGACACCAACAGGGAAAAATATGTCTCCATTAGAAACCACTGCAGCAAGGTGTGTAGAAACGCAAAACGCCAACACATCCATACTTCAGTTCAGAATGGTGATCCAGCTAAGGTCTGGAATTTTCTTAAATCATTAGGTATCGGAAAAAAGTCTCATGACACGATTCCTAAGGACTTAGACTTCAACTTACTCAATAGTCATTTTTCTACTTCGCCCTTATTAGATGGGGCCACCAAAGCAACTACACTAAGTCATCTTTCAAACCTTCCGTTACCTGATTATTCCCCTTTTGTCGTAAGTCAATTCACCGCTTGTGATGTTAAAAAGACTATCTTATCGATTACATCTAACGCTGTTGGTAGTGACTGTATCAGTAGAAAGATGATCATCCCCATCCTTGATAACATTCTACCTGTCATCCTTTACATCCTGAACTTTTCTATTTCCAGTAGTGTCTTCCCACAAACTTGGAAAGATGCTCAACTTATCCCTTTGCCTAAAAAATCTCACCCTGCTTCTTTTTCTGACTATCGTCCTATTTCTATTCTTCCATTCCTATCCAAAGTCCTTGAAAAGCTTGTCCACCAACAACTTAGCATGTTCCTTTCCAGGCACAATCTATTAAATCCTTTTCAATCTGGTTTTCGACCTGGACACAGCACTACCTCAGCACTCGTGCATATCACAGATGATATCAGGTCAGGCATGGAGATGGGGAAGTTAACAGTACTTGCTCTGCTTGACTTTAGCAATGCTTTTAATACTGTTGACTTCGACATTTTGCTTGGCATCCTTTGCTCTTTTAACATATCTCCTTCGGTAATTGACTGGTTTAAGAGTTACCTGTTTGGTCGCCGGCAACGTATTTGCATTGAGGAAACTTTTTCTTCTTGGTGTAACACATCTGCCGGTGTGCCGCAGGGTGGCGTTTTATCTCCTCTGCTTTTCGCACTTTTTATTAATGCTATCACTCAACGACTTTCTTCTTTCTACCACCTGTATGCTGATGATCTCCAAATATACAATCAATCCCCTCTCGATGAGCTGTGTGATGCCATTGAGACTATTAATAAAGACCTGAAACAAATAGGTGACTGGAGCACTGAGTTTGGGCTGAAGATCAATCCAAGCAAGACGCAAGTGATTGTTGTTGGTAGTTCCCGGACTGTATGTAAGATAGATTGGTCGACACTTCCCCAGGTTTATTTCAATAACACCATAATTCCTCTAACTCACACGGTGAAGAACTTGGGGATTTATATCGACAGCACTCTTTCCTGGACTAAACAACTGCAGGAAGTTAGTCGTAAATTGTTTGCTTCGGCGGGCTCCTTGAGGCGCCTTCGCAATTTTCTTCCCATCACTACTAAAATTGCCATAGCACAATCTCTTCTTCTCCCAATCCTGGACTATGCTGATGCCAGCTATCTTGATCTCAACCAAGACCAATTAGATAAGCTTGAGCGACTTCAAAATCTCTGTATCAGGTTTATATTTGGCTTGCGCAAGTATGACCACGTTTCTGAATTTCGTACTCAGCTCAAATGGCTTCCTATTCGCCTTCGCCGGAATGTTCACATACTTTCTTTGCTTTACAATGTACTCTTTAATCCTTCTACTCCTTTTTATCTTAAAGAACGCTTTCAGTTCCTCTGTGACACACATTCTAGGTCCTTGAGGTCATCGGAAAATCTAAAACTTAGTATTCATGTGCATTCCACTTCGTTCTTTGATAGATCTTTTACGATACAAGCAGCTCGTTTGTGGAATGCATTACCCATAGAAGTGAGGCGAGCCCAAACGCTACCAACGTTCAAAAAAATGGTAAAGGAGCATTATCTATCACTTTAGTTACTTCTTCTCCTTTTTAAATTGCAATTATTTTTGATATTTATTAGTATATTATTTGATTTTTTTTTATTTTTTATTATTTATTTATGTATTATATTTTTAAGTATTATTATTTTTTAATTATTTTATTTTATATTATTCTATACGTTGTTGTACACTGACAGCCCGAAATATTTTCCTTTCTATCAGTCCATCCAAAGGTTGTCTGGTAGAAATTGCCCTGTGCAATAAGACCGCCTATTGTACACTTATTTATATAAATGTTTGTCCTGTATTATGTTAAGGTGTGCAATAAAGTTGTATAATAATAATAATAATAATATATGGGCTGGTGCTGCAAAATGCCATCTGGCAGCTTTGGACTCAGTAGAAAAGCGTGCGAAGAGGCTAATTGGGGATCCAGATTTGGTTAAGTCCAATCTACAAAGCCTCGAGCACAGGCGCAGGGTAGCCAGCCTATCGGAGTTTTACAGGTTGCATTTTGGAGAGTGTGCGCGGGAATTGCATTACCTGATTCCGCCATCTCCTTTCTACCATCGGACAACCCGACGTACGGCGAGTATCCACCCTTACGTTGTTGAAACACCAACGGTCCGAACTAAGCGATTTGCTTCGTCGTTTATACCGCGTACATCGAGGGACTGGAACAATTTGCCTGCTGCTGTCTTCCCGTCCAACTATAATTTAGGTGCCTTCAAGGCTAGAGTGAATAGGCTCTTAATAAACTAGTGCGCCTCACCATCAATGATTGCATCACTGCTTACCATCAGGTGGGATCGCAGTCAAGCACTGGTTTATAGCGAATTAAAAAAAAAAAAAAAAAAAAGAGCTCTTTCGAATGGTCTTGACGAGTGCTATACCGCATGATAAATGTTTATCGATAAAACGCTTCTAGCTTAAAGATAGCTTTTTCAAATCATCCAATGACATCCCCCGCTCTTGGGCGGAGCGCAAGATAGTATCAGACTTTTACTGACTAAAAGCCCACTCCTGTTCCTTCGTTGCCTTTCATACCAGGCCCGAGTCTTCCTTTCAGAATCAGACCCTTGGCCCCAATAGGCTTCGACCCAGCTGGGCCTCTACGGCTGCTGACATCTCCTTGAGAAGAGCGTGGAACACTACGGGGCTTGGTCCGGACGGTTACCGGACGTTCGGACGGTGAGCTACTTATTGCTCTGGCTGGGGCGCGGGGGCCATTGCCGTGCACGTGCACGTGCGGCCTCCTTTTTTGCTAGCATTACTGCTTCACAGAAGGAGGCGACCGTCTGCCACTCCACCTCGCTCCGAACCATGGCCTGTACCAAGGTGAGAGATCGCTGCCGCCGATCGTTCCCACGAGGACACGGCGGTAGCTTGACGATAGCTGGTTAGATAGATACACCTCAATAAAGAGAATACAATTTAAACCTAATTACCTACGAAATAAATATCATTTTTGAAGCTCAGTCCATTCTCAAACTTCTGATTCAGCTCCATTGTTACTTACGAAGTGCACCTGGTACCTTCTACCAACGTTAAGTTACTCCAGTTTTACGTAGTCGAATAAGAAGAAATCTTACCTTTTTGTTTCACAGAAAATTTAACGAATAATTTTCGTAAAGGAAAATCTTTTCAGCGTGTAATGTAATACGGTGAGATCTTACCTTCAGAACTTTTTACATGGAGAGAAAATCTTGTGGATATAATAAATTCTTATTTGTAAAGTTTTGTTATGGGAAATATTAACTTACACTGATGAAAGAATTGATATGCTTTGGAAAAAAAAATTTACCATAACTTTTAAAATGGCCTGTTGGTCTAGTGGTTAATGACCCTGTCTGCTATGCCGGAGGTCGTGGGTTCGATTCCCACCCAGGATAAATGTTTGTGTGATGAGCATGATCATTTGTTCTGTGTCTGGGTTTAATTTTATCTATTTATATATGTAATAAGAAATATATAAGTATGTTTATCAGTTGTCTAGTACCCATAACACAAGCTCTGCTTAGCTTGGGACTAGACGGCGTTGTGTGATAGTTGTGGAATACTATTAAAAAAAAAAATTAAAATAATGTTGTTACATTTGAATTTTCAAATAACAGCATTTTTTTTTAACTTTTCAATGAATTATTCAGGTTTTTTCTATCTATTTCGTTTTATAATATAAAAAAAAATACAAAAAAAAACCATAATTAACCACTACCTAAAATTATATAATCATAAAGCTAATATTTTGTACTGTTAATTTCAGACTGATTGGACAACTGTTCATACTGGGACGCTGATGGGTGACATGTCATCCCGCCAGAAATTTTTATTCTTTTGCCGTCAATATTCTATGAACTATGAAATTGAATAATCTGAAACGCTTTTGCCAAAATCGCAGCTGTATGGGATGATATAAATTAATACTTGTCTGCGTTCACTTATATAATCTACGAAACCGTATCAATGCATGTAAAATACCTACCTAATGTACTTTAAGATACAGGATTGTTTCCTAGTTTGAAGGTCAGTGATCTTATTTATGTGAGATAGCCACTCTCATTGTTGGTGTTTCATCACTGATGTTATTTAAAGGCTTATAATTTTATTGCGCAATAAATGATTACTTACTTTACCTAATTAGCTAGCTATTTGAAGATCATACCATACCTACTATGGTGAAACTATTACACTACACAATATTAAAGGAGGCAGCCGCACGCTTGAAGGAACGGACCCCGACTTCCAGCCACCATAGGCGTGGGCTTGCGGACGAAGAGTATTGGATAACTCGCCGTCCGGTAATCGTCTGGAACGAGCTCGAGTCGTCGCCGGTGCGTAGTATTCCACGTGCACCTCAAAGAGATGTCAGCAAAAAATAGGACCAAGTAAAATGGGATCAAGATGAACATAATAAGTTTCATAAACAGATCTTTTATACGAATAATAAATATTACCCACTGTTTACACCCCTAATTTTAAATAGTACAAAAGAAATAAGGCTCCATCCGTAACCGTTACTGATCATTATTTTTGTAGTCAAAAGTAAACAGAACGAATGAACGAAAATTTGCTGTTATTGAATATTATTTATTGAGATTTTACTTAAATAATAACAAGACCTTTTCTTATAACACCTTTAAGTATTTGTACTAATTAAAAATTAGTTGTGTATAAGTATGTTTCCTGAAAGCTTCAACCTCGGGGTGTTTAAGTCAAGAGTGAATAGGTTACTTCAAAGCAAGTGTATTTCATCGTCGACCATTATAATCGCTTGCTATCAGGTGAGATAGTGGTCAAGCGTAAGCTTATCAATAATATCTTCTTTCTATTCAAGTGAACCATTTTGTGAGTTTAAATGTTTGCGAACGCACCCACGACGCAGAAGTAACTCCAAATGAGGATCGAAATTGAAACAAGTTTTCAATGAAAATCATTTTGATGATAAAATTCTAAATATAAAATATCATAGATCAAAATGATGTCAACTGTGTTTATTGTCTAGTGTCTATGGTGCAGCACAGTTATGCCCGGTTTGCACATGGCCCGACAGATGATTATTTTTTATTGTGCGTCTATTTGGGCAGAATAAATATGTTTTCTTTCTTTCTTTTCTTTCTTTCTTATTTTTCAATACACTTACTCGAAAACCCGCTCTTGTCCCACTGCTTTTAGGCACGCAATAGACTGTTTTCCGCAATAGTGCAGAAAAGAGCGCGTGCTCTCCTCCGCCACAATGTTATTACATTTATCGTAACAGGCTGGGCGCGCGTCGACCCCCACGAGCCCTCGGCTCCATAACACCCTCGCCTAGAATTCAGCTTCGGTCGCGATGACAAACTTTTTTGCACTTGTATCAAAATGTACTATTGTCATTGCAAGTTTTCATACTCTATATAATTAATACTCACCAAGACCATTCCAAAAAATTCAAACACGAGTCTAGCCGTATCTAAGTTCCTATGACCACCTTCCGGTCCCATCATCAGATCAGCTCCATGTCATAATAATTTTGCATTGTCACCTGATTTACACATGCATGCAAAATTTTACCTTAATCGGTAACCGGGAAGTGGATCAAATTTAATTTGCAAAATTTGATTACAGACAAGCAGACATCGGGACAGGTGAAATTAAATAAAAGCTTGTAAAAAGTAGCAACATTTGTTTTCAAAAATAAAATCACTTGTAACTGAAATGTACCCTTTTGGTAACCGGGATCGCGGCAAACACTAAGCACCCTTGAATTTGAGTAAAACTCAGCCGACATGACTTTTAATGACTTTTTCACGAGTTAATTTGGATTAAACAATTACCCGACCGCAGGGGATTTAATGAGGATTTAACTAATCTTAGACAATGTTTTGTTAGGGTAGCTGTAATTATGACTTCATTTTATTAATCCGTGTAGAAAGGATTGAAGGATTAAACTGTACCTTTAATAACACTGTGTTAATTATAATTCGAATAGAATTTGTTTAGACATTATTGTTATGCGTCGGTTTTGCGGTACTTACTGACATTTTTAGAGGTATGCTGTTAACGCCTAACAAGTGCGGTTTAGGCATTACGACGTCTTCATGGCGGGCAACACCATTCCGAAGATGGTAACATCATTTCGCGCATGGCAACACCTTTTCTTTGGGGACTTCGCCTCTCGCCCGCGTCCGCATCACGGACATTTTTTACTGTCGGTTTTATAATCTCGGATTGTAATTGGGTTTATGGAATATACCACATTATTCTGCCAGTCTGCGTCATCATTTCACCCAAAAGATTATACCCAGCACCTCATAACCATATGCAGAACAGGAACTTACCATGTAGTAGAATAGTTACATGAGTTTGTCTTTCTTGATGAATACATAATTAAATTTTAATGCGTTTTCAAGAAAATTTTGTAAGAAATTTGAAAATATTTTTGAGAAAAAAATACTGAACGAATTCGGCACACGACTAGACTAGTTTATGACATAGAATACTTATCTTTACACCACCTTCTCGATAATGCCCTCTTATATCTCATACAACTGTAATCTAAAGCAAGTCATACTGTCCCTAGGGATTTAATTTGTCCGTGAGTAGAACTTACTATTTATAATATTTGGGACAGATTTGCCAGATAACAGTTTGATTTGCCCGAGTCAATTAGGAAGCGAGCCAAGAGGATCATTCATCACTCACCGAACCGATTCTTCAAAGTCTTGAACATCGAGGCCGAGTTGCTAGCCTATATAATACTAGCAGATCGTGTAGCAACCCAGTGCTAGGCAAGCCTCAATTATGGCGATAAGTCCCCCCTTTGTGGAGTGGCTGGAAAGACAACACCAGCGAGGTAAGGACGCCGCCTTACCTTGCCGGACATGGTCGATTCGGGAGGTTCCTGCACCAGATTCATGTGGAAGAAACGCCCGGGTGTCACCATAGTGTGGACCGCCCGCCCCACTATGGTGACACCCACTTTCGCTTCGGGCCTTGCATTTCCATGGTCCGGAGCGAGGTGGAGTGGCAGGCGGTCGCCTCCTGCTGCAGTAATGCTTGCAAAGGAGGCGGCCGCACGCGCGAGGGAACGCCCTCAACCCCAGCCCCGGGAACCCGATCCCGAGTTCCGGCCACAGTTGGCGCGGGCTTACGAACGGCGAGCAATGGGTAGATTGCCGTCTGACCGTCCGGTAACCGTCCAGACCGAGCCCAAGTTGATGGTGCGTAGTGTTACACGCGCGCTTCAAGATGTCAGCAAACCGTAGGGGCCCAGCAGGGTCGAAGCCCACTGGGGCCATAGATTGTACGAAAGAGAACCCCGGGGCCCTGTAAAGAAGGCAAAGAAGGAACAGAGTGGGTTTTAGTCAGTTAAAGTCTGACACGCCCTCCCGGCCCGCCCAAGGGCAGGAGATGTCACAGATGATTTCCTATGTAAATAACAAAGTACCGTGCAACGCGACTGCGCGGGTGTAGCGCAGTAGTCGCGCGTTTTTTTTTTTATATGGAATAACAAAGCAGGGCGGCTGCCACGCTACCGTCGCGCGGCACTTTGCGGCTAATTTGTAGGCGCCCTTAACCCTACAGCCCTAGATGAACTGAGGCCCTACAATTCCATCTTAAAACCTTATTTATTTATTATAATAATAATAATTTATTTCAAAAAAGCTTAGTACTAGGATAACAGGTACAGTTAAGCAAGATATTTTTAAGGTATTGGATGTAGCTTCTGTAACCGAGCTAGGCAATGCCTGTATTACGGTTATCAGTGCCATTTCCCTTAATGTTATACAATAATATGTGCCAATAGATTGAATTTCAAGCTTTGACAACAAATAAATTATTACATTATTTTCTGACAATTATTTACTAAGGAAGTGAGTAATGTCCTCTTTTTTGTGTTTAGCGAAATGTGTCAAAGTCAAAGTCAAAAATTTTTTATTTCACATAGGCCTACATGGGCACTTATAAAACGTCAGAAGCTAGTGCACGGTTCCAAATTGGTCGTTTCCTATGGAGAAGAACCGGCAAGAAACTCCATGGTTACTCTTTTAAAAAAATGATTGTTTACAATATTTTCATATTACAGTATTAATAGACATTATGTAAGAACAGTGTAGACCAGTCGATATTGTACCCAAAAGCACAATAAAAATAATAATATTTTTTTAAAAAAAAAGTGAGTCGTAATAGGAAGTAACCTAAGAATTCGTGTGCGTGTGTGATGCATAGGAGGGTGTGTTGATTGTTATGTAATTGATGTGAAGATTGTGTGGTGTGTATGTTTGAGTGTGATTGGATGTATGCGTGAGTCAAACTAAAAACACACTCACTCAGAATGTGGTTTTAGTTAGATCCGTTTCAGCAAATATTTTAAATCCATCTTTAATTTCCTACTGCACAACAACCATTAATTGTTCCGTGTCTTCATAACTAAGTTGCTGCAAATTTTCGATTACTTTTTTATATGTGAGGGAGAGGCACAGTTATTCAAGACAGATAGAACCATCCCTTTCTCTTTGGGCACAGGCCTCTGTAGGTGATTTGATATTCTAAATTCCGTGCTTCGACTTGATTCGATTATTCATTGCGTCGTATTGTAATAATCAAATGCATCTTGTTTGCAATTCGGTTCATAAATATGCATGTTGCGTAGGTGGACCAATTCGATTGGAACACATCTCATCTTAACAGAAACTACAGACAGATGTTCGAAATTAAATGGTGAACATAAAATATTTGTTGATTAAGTATGTAAGGTGATAATTCATGTACCACCTAAGTAATTGTAAAGGCTATGGAATATTACAGAGTGTAAATTTAAAAGTAAATTTGAACCATAATAAGATCACTTTTTGCCCTGCAGTTATCTAAATCTAACTGACTAAATTATACAGATAATGGTTGAATTTTTTTTTTTTTTTTTTTCTCTTTATTTTTTAGGGACTTTAATCTCTAAGAGCATGTCAGCCCCATCATAACCTAACCTAAGTTTACAATAACAACTTAACTTAGTAATCAACACAATTGATTAAACATTTTGTTAACAAGGTTTAACTACCGACACATTGCCATGTCAAATGTGATCTTAGCAGCATCACTTCTAGGATCGGCCAGAATTTCAAAGAAAAATCCTATATCAATTTTATTGATCTTTCTTAATTTTGCCAGTAGCTCCCTACCCGTTTGATTTTTGACACATTCCACCAAAAGATGCTGGACATCATCAATAACTCCACACACGTCACAATTTGGGGAATCTATTTTTTTCATCATATGACCAAATCTTTTGGTGGGATAGTGTCCAGAACGAAGCCTTAAAGCCACTACTATGAGAGTTCTGCTCATTTTGGTGTCTACAAACCAAGGAGTGCGAGGGGGCTGATGTTGTATGATCTTGTACCAAATCCCTTTGACTTTACTTGTATCCTCAAAGTATTGGTCCCACTTTTCGTAACATGATCTTTTAAATTTTGGCAGTAATTCTGTGTAGTCAGGCGATATGGTTATTGCTTTGCCTTCTGTAATAGCTAATTTTGCTAATCTGTCAGCCTCCTCGTTTCCCGCCAGTCCTATATGCGATTGAACCCATTGCAACTTCACATTTATTAGCCGTAAATTAAAATCATATATGGATTTTAAAATTTTGTAGGCTATCGATGTGCCTCTGAACCCAGATGCACATCGAGCCACGTGTTGAAGAGCACTTTTGCTATCAGTTATTATAACGATATTTTGCTTACTGTCACTGCATAGGCTTAGGGCTTCTGAAATAGCAATGAGCTCCAGCGACATTATGGACACATGAGAATTAGTTTTAAAACAATGGGAAGCCTGAGTAACTGGATCAAATATAGCGACTCCCCGACCATCCTTGCTCTTAGAGCCATCTGTATAAAGTCGTCGCCAATCACTGTAATTCTTATGTAGTTCTTCAATAACATAATATTTAAGAGAAACTAGATCTTCGTTCTTTTTTGGACCATTAATGCACTCTAAATTATCCACAACAACCTTATCTATTTGTATATAAGTTACCCAAGTGTTAAGAGTGAACATTTCGAGTGGATTGGAAGAGTGAATTATATATGCGCTACATTCATTATAAGTCAGAAGCAGCGACGACTTTTTTTTAGTTCTCCAGTAACCAGTGTGGTTGAGAGCACATAATCTATCTAACAATGTGACAGTTACGTTATCAGAACAAGACATAGATTTAATGCAATACTTATAAGCTAGGTATAGTCTTCTAATATTAAGTGGAAAGATACACACTTCACTCTCCATTACATATATTGGTGTACTTCTAATAAATCCACCTATGATTCTTAATGCCCGATTCTGAAATTTATCGAGTTTGGATAAATGAACTTTAGCTGCACTGTCATATAAAATGCTACCAAAGTCTATTCGGCTTCTTATCAATGATATAAATAATGTTCTCAGATGCTTAGGATGAATGCCCCAACCTGGACCAGCCAGTACTTTTAATAAATTTAAAAATCTTGTGGCTTTTTCAATTACTTCATTAATATGCTTACTCCATAACAATGCTCTGTCAAGCCACATCCCTAAATATTTAACACAATTTACAGATGGTAAAAGTTTATCATTGTTTTCCAAGCTAATTTCATGCTTTTTCCTTCCTCTACTAAAAACACAGACATTTGATTTAGTTTCTGATATTTTTAATCCTAAATTATCTAGTAAAATTGAGAATGCATTAAGAGCGCTTTGCAGATTTTCTTGACAGACGTTAATATCCTTATCACTAAAATAGATCACAAAATCATCGGCATATTGGGAGACAATAACATCTTGAACTGAGTTGCAAATTTTATAAGTTGCTATATTAAACAATAGAGGCGATATCGGGTCACCTTGAGCTAGACCCTTACTAGTCCATCTAGCACTCATTATGTCTACCATATCATACTTCTTAACTAAGAGACATCTCGCACTTAGGAATGACCACAAGTATTTACAAATGTTTTTACCGACCTCTAATTCATCTAGTGTAATAACTACTCTATCAATTAGAATGTTATTGTATGCATTTTCTACGTCTACAAAACAAGCTACAGTGGGGATTTTATTTGTGAAACCTAACTGGATGAAAGTGATAAGCCTTGTTAGGCTATCTAAACATGATTGGCCCCTTCTAAAGCCTGTAGTATATGGAGATAAACTTTTGTGCTTCTCAATAAACCATTCCAACCGTCTAGTAATCATAGTATGAAACAATTTACAAAGACACGACATAAGAGATATTGGTCTTACTTTGGTTTCACCACTATTGCTGGCTGATTTAGGTATAGGTATGATTAAAATAGTTCACCACTGACTCGGAACAACGCCTGAAATATAGATATCATTATATAAATCCAGTAAGTACTGCTTACCGACACAAGGAAGGTTGTAAACCATGGAATATGTTACCCCGTCACTACCCGGGGCCGTGTCTTTTTTCTTACAGCAATGTTTAAGCTCCGAAATCGTAAATGGTGAGTCTAACAATTCGTTTGTAGATCGTATAACTGGTGGTGAGTTTAAAACAAAATTCGGAGCAAGGGAACAGTGCATTTCATTCAACTTTTCTTCAGGAATAGAAACAGTAGATTTTTTATAGCCTTTAAACCATCGCATTTTTTGCCACATGTCGAAAACTGATGTGGTTTCATTGATACCATTACAGAATTTTCTCCAGTTTTCTGACTTAGCTTTCTGTATCAATAATCTGGCTTTCTCTATTTTGTCTTCTAAAATCTTTAGGTTAATTGGAGTTGGATTTTTTCTAAACGTACTCATCGCCAACCTTCTTTCAGCAACGGCTTTAGATAGTGACGGCGTCCAATACTCTTTTGGTTTGAATTTTCCTAATAGATTGTGACATGTGCGAAGATTAGGTATATTACTGTCACACGCTAAATTAATTTTTTCTAATATATTATCGTATCTGTCCTGGATGGATACATAACTATTTAAATTGCGCAGTGAGTCATCGAGATAATTGTGATACCCTACCCAGTTGGCCTTCTTAAAGTTACGTTTTTCGGTAAAATACGTTGTATTATTACAAAATGCTGAAATTTTAATAACGAGATGATCACTACCTAAGTTTTCATTAATAACCTGCCATTTTAGATCTAAAGCTATATCCGTTGATGAAAAAGTTATGTCCGGAGCTGATTTAACTACCAAGTTATTCACCATTGTTATTCTTGTTGGGTCCCCATTGTTCAATGCTACAAATCCATTTTCCAAAAAGATTGTCCCAGTCAGAAGCATTCACGGCGACGGATGATGGGCAGTAAATAGAAATAATTGTTTCTAGATCTTTACAGTTAATTAATTTGACTCGTACAACTTCTATACCCGAATTAGAGACATGAGTGGGGCAAAGTTGGGTTTGGATTGATTTATGTGTAATTATGGCAACACCTCCATACGAGTCATTTCGATCATGTCTATAGATATTATATCCAGTTAAATTGAGAGGTGTTTCGTCATCCAGCCAGGTCTCACTTATAATAGCGATGTGTATATTTTCTAAGTTTAATAACGATTCAAAGGTTGCCAGTTTTGGCTTTAAACTACGTGAATTCCACTGCATTAAGTTAATCTGCATTTTTTTAGGTCTACTATCCATCGAAAAAAGCTACAATTTTTTTAAAAACACGCCAGTCATTAAACATATTTGCTATAAACAACTTACATTCTTCCAAAATTATTTCACACAATAAATCCATTTTATCTTCAAATTTACCTGTAGACATAATTACTTGCTTCAGCTTTAACCATAATCTTCTAAACTCAAAGCCTTTCCTTCTCTCGTTACTCTTTTCTTCCTCCATGGGTTTTTCATTTGTATTCTGATTACTGTTGATAAGATCTACTTCTTCTTCTACCTGTTTATTAGAAATACTTCCTTTGCTTGTCTTTTTATGTTTCTTCTTCTTACTGGTTTGCTGAATTGGAAATGAAACTGTTTTGGTGTTTACTTCTTGTTCCTTCTCTGAAAATATATCGTCTGAAGATTCTTCTCGATGAATAAGTGCCACTGTATTTACTGGCTCGGCACGTATGCTGTTTGTGCTCGCATATATTCCTGAATTGGTGCTTGTATTGGAGATTTTCACATTTTTTGCTAGGTAGATCTGTAAGGCCTTGCGATAAGTAACACTTTCCTCGGTCATTAAATTTCGAATTTGCTTTTCTTTTATAAACATGGGGCATTTCTTATCTATGGCCATATGGGGACCTTTGCAGTTAGGGCATTTATATATTTCTGTTTCACAATTTTCATGGTTTAATCCACATTTAGGGCATATTATTTTATTTAATGGGCAGAACTTTTTAATATGACCAAACTTCCAGCAAACAGAGCATTGAGTAACGGGAAATACATAATTTTCCACTGCAAGCCTGCACCCATACGCGTAAACATAGGTAGGGATGATCTGTGCTTTAAAACCCACGCGAACGGTTTCACTATCCTCCCACTTACCCTCAGAAGTAGCGCGTTTAAGTCTTCTTACAGACATTATTTCACATGGACTTTTGAGGGTATCTTGAATATCTTTGTCACTGTATTCTAATTCTATGCCCCTAATTACACCGTAACATATATTCACTTCGTCAACAAATTGACATCTCGCATCTAATTCCATTATTTTTTTGTTTGTTACTAATTTTTCTGCTTGTTCTCTTTTATCAAACTTAATTAACACTTTATATGGGCTGCGGTATTTTATATTTGTTATATTTTGTATATTCAAATCCCTCAATAATTTCGCCATACCCATTTGTTTTGGCAAAACCTTTAAAGATGTTATACAAACTTCACATTTACCCAGCTCAGTGGTTGAATCTCTTCTTAATAATCTTTTTGGCCTGCTTCTTATAACCGTTGTAAATCCTTCCTCACAATTCTCACTTTCTTCACCGTCTTCTCTCGGTCTTTTCTCCGCTTTTCCTTTCATCACACTGTCACTAACCTCTGCTCGTAAATTCGTCATTTCAACCTCAGCTACGTCCTCCATGTTTAACACTCTGACATCAATATTATAATTCTCCTCCTCTTCAAAAATATCACTTATATTCATTTCTACATCTAGTGGGTAGAAGAAAAATTAACTCCGATAAAATTTAACGTGCGCTACTGACAACACCGCGCGCGCGACTGAATGGTTGAATTAGAATTGTTGGATTTAACCCATTTAATTAGGTAGGTATTTTTTTTAGATTGCAAAATCATCCAATGACATCCCTCGCTCTTGGGCGGAGCGAGGAATGTCATTGGATGGTTGGAGAAACGTGAGTTTTCGTCCCAGGGCCGAGTTTTCTTTTCAGAAACCAATTTTTGGCCCCAGTAGGCTTCGACCCTGCTGGGCCTCTACAGTTTGCTGACATCTTCTTGAGGCGCGCGTGGAACAGTACCTGCTGTCGATGACATGGGCTCGGTCCAGATAGATAGATAGATAGATAGATATATTCTTTATTGTACACCAAAAATGCAAATTACATTAGGAACTTAATATTAATATAGTGTCACAATGGGCGGTCTTATCGCTAAAAGCGATTTTTTACAGACAACCTTAGGATGGATTTGATAGAGAAGGAGAAAAAAGATACGCAGGTAGTTCGTGGGGTACTATTTACATATATACAATACATAAACTAATAAATTTCATATAATACAAACAATATATAATATACATACATATATATATATATATATATATAATTATAAAAAGCAAAGAAATGAGCTTGCCTTACCGACACGGGCAAAGCATTCCACAGCCGCACTGCTTGAACTGTAAACGACTTGTCATAGAAATTGGTGGAATGGCTTGGCATCTCAAGCCCCAAGTTTTCCGATGACCTAAGATATCTAGTATGTGTGTCATGAAGGAACTTGAAACGTTCTTTAAGATATGCAGGGGTTTTAGGATTGAACAGAACACTGTAGAGCAGAGACAAGATGTGTACGTTCCGGCGAAGACGTATTGGAAGCCACTTGAGTTTCGTACGAAAATCGGATATGTGATCATACTTGCGCAAGCCAAATATAAATCGTATGCAAACATTTTGAAGCCGCTCAAGTTTATCAAGTTGTGCCTCAGTGAGATCGAGATAACTGACATCAGCGTAGTCAAGGATAGGGAGTAAGAGTGACTGAGCAAGTGCAATTTTAGTGGCAGTTGGCAAAAAGTTACGCAACCGTCTCAGGGACTTGGCAGAAGCAAATATTTTGCGACTTACCTCTTGTAATTGGGGACCCCAAGAAAGATGCTTGTCTATCCAAATGCCTAAGTTCTTGACCTTCTCGCTTATTGGAATAGCAGTACCGTTGAATAGAACCTGTGGCAGTTGGGACCAGTTTACCTTGGGCATCAACCTAGAGCTGCCAACAACAATGACTTGAGTCTTCGATGGATTAACCTTCAGACCGTGTGCCTCACTCCACTCACAAATTGAAGCCAAGTCCTGGTTAATAATGTTGATAGCGGCATCCAAATCCGTATGGGGAGTTTGTCTATAAACTTGCAAATCATCAGCATAGAGGTGGTAGAAGGAAAGAAGTTTTTTGGAGATAGAATTTATGAAAATTGCGAAGAGTAAAGGAGATAAGACGCCACCCTGAGGAACACCGGCAGAAGTATAACACCAAGAAGAACAGGACTCATCTATGGAAATACGTTGCCGGCGGCCATACAGGTAACTACGAAACCAGTCAATCACCGTTGGAGATATGTTAAGAGAGCGAAGTATGGCGAGTAGGATATCGAAATCGACGGTATTGAAGGCGTTGCTAAAATCTAGTAAGCAGAGAACCGTCATATTTCCTCTATCCATACCTAGACGTATGTCATCAGAAACGTTAACCAGGGCTGTGGTGGTGCTATGACCAGGACGAAATCCGGATTGGAATGGATTCAGCAGACTAGACAGATGGTTACCGGACGGTCAGACGGGTAGCTACCCTTTGCTCGCCGTCAGCAAGCCCGTGCCTATGGTGGCTGGAAATCGGGATCGGGATCCCGGCGGCTGGGGCATGAGGGTCGCTCCCACGCGCGTGCACGTGCGGCCTCCTCCTTTGCTAGCATTATTGCTTCGCAGGAGGAGGCGACCGTCTGCCACTCCTCCTCGCTTCGGACCAGGGCCTGTACTAGACTTATTTTTAGTAGGTAAAAATGTAAAAATGCGTGGTATCTTCTCGTCCAACATACCACAGTATCTCAAGACGAAAGTCTATGACCTGTGCGTGTTGCCAGTGATGACATATGACACTGAAACATGTTCACTTACAATGGGCCGCATTAGAAGGCTTACAGTCACCCAAAGGGCAATAGAAAGGGCCCTATGCTTGGAGTTTCCTCAAGGTTGCCGACTTAGCACGAAGAATCGCCAAACTTAAGTGGCAATGGGCAGGACACATTGCTCGCAGAACGGATGGCCGCTGGGGCCGAAAGGTTCTGGAGTGGCGTCCGCGTACCGGAAGACGCAGTGTTGGAAGGCCCCCTACAAGGTGGACCGATGACCTGGTGAAGGTTGCGGGAATCCGATGGATGCAAGACGCACAAGACCGTTCGTTGTGGCGACATTTGGGGGAGGCCTATGTCCAGCAGTGGACGTCTATCGGCTGAAAATGATGATGATGATTGGAGTTTCCTTGCGTGATCGCATAAAGAATGACTATATCCGCAGGAGAACCAAAGCCCGAAGAATCGCCAGACTAAACTGGCAGTGGGCAGGGCACATTGCTCGTAGAACGGAAGGTCGATGGGGACGAAAGGTTCTAGAGTGGGACCGCGCACCGGAAAACGCAGCGTTTGAAGGCCTCCCACAAGGTGGACCGACGACTTGGTGAGAGTCGCGGGAATCCGGTGGATGCGAGACGCACAGGATCGATCGTTGTGGCGACGCTTGGGGGAGGCCTATGTACAACAGTGGACGTCTTTCGGCTGAAATGATGAGGATGAATGATGAACAATGTAAAACTTCCTAGGGTGGTTCGTATGTTCGGTCCACACAGTTAACCGAAAGAATCGTCGGTTGACTATGAGGTGCCCTGCTTGACCGACGCTACGAACGCCTGGAATATGGCTTGCCCAGACCAGATATCTCCCGAGAATCCATTCCCAGAGATAAAGGGATGAACCGCTATGCTCAGGCTCAGCGAGGCTCCACCGTCACCCAACATAGCCAACATAGGTACTGTACTGAGTGATACCATCTTCCGGATCGCTACATGCCTGGGGCAACGACTGTGCAGCTTCTTGGATTCTTTAGCATTAATTGGTAGTAAATGTTTCGGATCAGCCTTCTCGGCAAGGTGTTCAATACCTACTACATTAAAATTGCAGCCTTACATTACCGAAGTCGCATTTAATTTTTCCTCGATGACTCCGCACTTTCTCCAGTTGAGTAAACACTTGAGATAATAACTACACCGATCACATCCACTGGGAGTCAAAAAGTTGCTCATTATGTTTCATGAAAATTATTCTTTTATAGCACGGCAAAAGCAAAGCATTGCGCAAGGCTGATTACCACTAGGGAATTTCTGAAATGGAAACCTGTGGTTCTAGACCGCAAAGGGCAAATAAAGGAACATAGGTGGTTTAGTCAGTAAAAGTCTGACACACCGTCTCGTTCCACTTAAGAGTGAGAGAAGTCATTAGATGATTTTCCACCGCTCATTGCAATAATAAAGCTTTTCGTAAGGGATCAGCATGGCTGGATGCAGGGTAAAGTACAAGAAATAATCCTAAACGACCTTAAATTCTATAGCGTATTAAAACATGCCAAACCACCCGTAGGCGTCAGTGGAGGGAGGTTTAAGGTACCACCCATACCTTCAGCATTCATAAGATATATGGACTGTTGGGTCTGAATTAAAGATTTTTTTTTGTAATAAACCACTTCCGATATTAGAGTGCCCAAAGTGTCTCTGTATCTGCACTTTGGAGGACTCCACTGATGCCGCTATTAAAGTTGGTGGCAACTGGTAACCCACTGGGGTCAAAAACTTTGAGGGAAAACCAAACCATCGATTCGAGAAGAAGAAAACAAACTAAAATGACTGACTTTCTAGATACACCCCTAGTTTTTAATAAGTACAAAAAATAATGGAGCTCTATCCGTACCCGTTACTGATCATATATTTGTAGTCAAAAGTAAAAAGAAAAACTAAATCCCAAAATTGACCACAAAAATTTGTCATAATTGGTAAACTCATAATTGAAAAAATCATTTATAACAATTGCTACTAGGTAATACTACGCGCAGTGTTTTTCCATTTTGATTGAAATGCGCCCTGGCGGCACTGCTACGTTGAATGGCAATGCTATTTTTTTGGGCGAAGAACGAACCAGTTCTCTGGTCACGCAAATTGTCGATCATTCGGCGTGAAATTGTTGACTTGACCCAAGCGTTTCGACCCCAAGTGGCTCAAAACTATAATTACCCATAAGGTAACAAATACCTTTAGTATTTGTGCCGTTTGAGGATCTCAGCAGCCGCAGCGGCAGCGCCGGCTCAGCCTGCCGTGCTAGGAACATTGGATGGCGCATGGGTGTCGACATAGGTTAAGTTCCACAACAGAGGCTTACCCACCTTCCATAGCACGAGCACTGCTGTCTCCTCTTGGGGGCACTCAGCGGCAATGATCTCTCGCGCCGGATTTTGGTACAGGCCATGGTCCGGAGCGAAGAGGAGTGGTAGGCGGTCGTCGCCTTCTGCGAAGCAGTAATGCAAAGGAGGCGGCCGCACGCGCGAGGCAATGGCCCTCACGCCCCAGCCACCATGATTCTGATACCGATTTCCGGCCGCCGTAGGCGCGGGCTTGCGGACGGTGAGCAATGGGTAGCTCGCCGTCTGACCGTCCGGTAACTGTCCGGACCGACTCCAAGTCGTCGAGCGCGCGTAATATTCCTCGCGCGCCTCAAGGAGATGTCAGCAACCGTAGGGGCCCAGCAGAATCGAAGCCTACTGGGGCCATGGGTGATGCGAAAGAGAACTCCGGGGTCCTGAAACGAGGGCAAAGAAAGACCAGGAGTGGATTTTAGTCAGTAAATGTCTGATACGCCCTCCCGTCCCACCCAAGGGCAGGAGACGTCTTTGGATGAATTCCCACCTTAAAAAAAAATCAACCTTCCATGGCATCAACGTCATACCATCTGATTTCTTCCCATCGTCACATACCAAGCAGCAGCAAGAGCTCGACGAATAATGTCGTTTCGTCTATTCCCACCAATGTACGGGTTGGCTTACAGTAAAACTAAATGGCGACTATATATCCTCTTATCAGATTTCCTTGCTTCTGATTATCGGCCACGACTGTCGAATAGCTACAAATAATAATATAAAAAAATAAAAAATCTTTAATTTCTTCAGCTTTACAATTTTACAAGAAGTAAAGTAGCTCCGTACTTTAGCATATTCAGCCTTATTATGTTCCCACTGCTGGGACTCAGGCTTCCTCTCTCAAGGAGAAGGAATGGGCCGTAATCCACCACGCGGGCCCAGTGCGGGTTGGTGGATGTCACATGTCTTGGAATTTTTGGTTCTAGGATATGCCAGTTTCCTCACGATGTTTTCCTTCACTGTTTTGTGAACAGTGGTGATGTAATAAATTACACAAAGTAATGCGCCTGGCTGGGTTTGAACCCGTAACCTACAACTCGTAAGTCGGGGCCGTTACCACTCGGCCACCATTGCTCTGTACTTAAACTTATTAAAGTACATTTCAATTAATGTCAACTTTAGAATAATACAATCTTCAACTTAATATTAATGTAAGCTGCCAGTATAATCGTTGGTACATACAAACACAGCTCTCCAGTACTTTAACTTAAACATAAATGTGGTATGTTGTATGTTTTCGATGTACCTGCCATACAACGAAAATTAACAGTCCAAGAAAATGGCAGCCAGCTTTTTCTGACGTACGATGGAATCTCATTATATTAAGATAGTCAGCCATCCACAAAGTGACCTCGGCAAGTACTGCTTAGACTTCGAGATCTACCCGTAAAGCTGTAATCACTTTACCCATGAGCTCCTCAATAGTAACCAAATGCACAGTAACACAATGCATACCATTATTGGTAATGTTTTTGAATTTTAATCCATAGTACCTAGTATCCGAACTTCATGAAATTCACAACAAAGAAAATAAAATAGTAAAGGTAAAATTAGCAGGCGCTAATGCTCACACAGTCTACGGGCTACTCAGTCTCTATAAATATTCCTTTTATGTTTAAAATTCGATAATAAGATTATAGAAATAACTATACCTCTTGAGTTTGAGATTTTATGTTTAGGGAACCTACTAATTACTTTAATTTCAGTTAAACCAAGATAAGTAAAATTTAGTACCTTATCATATTCTTGTGACAGATTGAAACATGTTCAGATACAATTGCTAACTTGCTGCTACACACCAACATAATTATCCTTAAGTAGGTAAAAGTCTAAATCAAATCAAACATAAACAGTTATGTTATAAGTTATAATAGACAGACTAGTTTATCCAGTACTGCAGACTGCTGAGCATAGGATCGATCCCCAAGTAGAAAGGATTGTTCTGAAGACTCGCCACGGCCGTAGAACGAAAAGGGCAAATTTTATCAAGAAACACGGGTTCCTAAAAGTCTCACACTTCTTCTCACTTCTCTTTGAGCAGGATGTGTTATATCCCATACTAAGAAACGACAGAGAAAAATGTCTCAGTAGGAAACTGCCATCTGCATTTGTGTCAGAAGTTCAGCTTCACGTAACAGAAAATTAATAATAACTTACAAAATGTGAGTGCAATAATCTTCTCTATCTAATCTACTGAAGAATTTTGCATACATCAAAACCAAAATTAATAATAATAAGCGAAGAAAAGAGAGAGAATGAGAGAGCCCTATCCACCGATAGCTTGGACCCTGCTCCCGATACGGGCGGACTACTTTTTTATATTTTAAAATGTTTTTTTTGTCATATGAGTTTTAAAAAATATTTAAGAATGTATAGAAAATAAATAAAGGATAATAATCATTTATTTCAAGCAACATAAACGCATATAAAGAAAAAAAAAACAGTCACGTTTAAAATCATAATTAATTTGTAAAATCAAATTGAAGTCATTTATGCACCCATAATTAAAGTTACTTTCTTTGAAAATTTCACAAATAGATACTGGTGGTAGGTATACAGTCATGTTTGGGTCTGAAAAGCAAAAGGTTGTGATATAACCTACTTTTAGCATAATAGACAGATAAAGTTTTTGTAGCAAGCAAAACTTGGACGAGGGTGGCACTGGAGTGTGAGAACTAGCATAAGGAAAGATAGGCTTATGCCCAGCAGTAGTTATAGTCGGGTATGGATAATGATAATCATAAACCTACTCAATAATAGGTAATGTAAAATTGCATATGTTCACGGTACCATAACTAATTTATCGGTAATTCGAATATTGTTTAAAGAGCTGCATATCGGTTGGATGTCCACACAAGTGCATCAGTGCAAATATGTTTATGCTCATGGACTTCAAAAATTGTGTAGGCACTATTTGCAATTTATGAATTTATTGATAACTAGCTTCTGCCAGTGGCTTTGCCCGTATGAGAAAATATATAGCACAGGGAGTGCAGCTACACATTAGTGAAAGACTTTTCAGAATTAGTTTAGTTGTTTCAGAGATTACACATTCTTTACTTTATAACAATAGACAGAGGGTTTGGTGCATCGTGTGCCAAATTGAAATGGTCAACGGGAGGGGTTATCTGCTATCCTTTCAGACCCCTAAAAACTTGTTATGCCCTGCGGATTTTATTTCGTAGACTTTTTATTGTTTTATGAAAATAAGAAACATATTTTTCATTCAAATACAAACTTTAAAAAATATATAAGGCATAGACTCTCAATTCTATTTTTAATTAGATGTGTATTGCATTAAAGTACTTTTAAATTTAAAATTAGTGACATTAGCTATCTAGGTTTTTTTTTTTAAATTTACTCCCAAAGTTTTGGACTTTAATTAAAACTTTTGCAGCTTTTTTTGTTACAGCTTGCAGTCATAATTGCTCCTTAATTGTACTGAAAGCCGTTGGGAATGGAACCGGTTAAGAAATCACTTGTTGCCAAACAAAAATCCATTGCTCAGAAAATTAAACCAGATCGCCCCACAGACAGACCATTTTATTTTACTGTATATAAAGTTGAATTCCAGGCAAAGTGGATGGATGTCAATAATATTTAAACTACTGAAACAGACAGAACATACAATGACACATCTTTTTCATTGTAATTTAATTTTTATGCTTAAGTTCGCATTAAGATGCTGACAAGTCCTAAAAGTATAAATACTCCCTACCGAATATTGGCCACAGTGCCCAGTCTCAACAGCGTTTAATCAAGTTTTGACTGGCCTGTTGGTCTAGTAGTTATCGGCCCTGACTGCTACGCTGGAGGTCGTGGGTTCGATTCCCACCCAGGACAAATGTTTGTGCGATGAGCACTATCATTTGTTCTGTGTCTGGGCGTAATTTATCTACAACTAGCTTTTGCCTGCAGCTTCGCCCGCATATATGAAAAATTGCCTATGTCACTAAGAAATAAAGCAGCTTTCTATTTAATTTTAGCAATCGGACCAGTACTTCCAGAGATTACCACCTACAAACAAAAAAAAAAATACCTTTTTATAATATTAGTGTATATAATTATGTATGTATGTAATTAGAAGTATGTTTATCAATTGTCTAGTACTCATAACACAAGCTGTACTTAGCTTGTGACTAGACGGCGTTGTGTGATAGATGTGGAAAAAAAAGTTTGTAGGAGACGTTATATAGTGCAATAGTGAGTGCGCTAATACAGGTGCACTCTCAGTTTCTTTACTTTAATAATCCGAAAGTTACATTCGAACTTGACCGCACGCTCAGTAGCCATGCTTGCAACCGCGGTACTAACTAGACAGTAAGGCCAAATGTCAAAAAAAAAAAGTTTATTGACAATTTTATTGTAATAAAATGATTATAATGATGATGATTATGATGATTTAACATAACATTGACAAGAAACATACATAAACTAACACCTTTTCCTTATAGGGGTCGGCAGAACCTTAGAACACCAACTAAACTACGACCGACAAGAAACATGTAACAGAGATATTTGTAATTACAAAACATGATTGAAAAGAGTGTCCATGGAGTTTCTTGCACATTCTTCTCCATAGAGATCTACGCTTTGGAATGTGCAATTAGCATCATTTTTTTCTGACTAACTGACTTCTTGACATTTCAAAAGTGCCTGTAAATGGTTTGTTTGAAATAAATGCTTTTGAATCTTTGACCTCAACATGTCTGTTTCTGTTCATTGACGTACATAAGTTTATTTTATGTACGAGTATATCATTTATTTGTATTATATTATTGGTGAGGCGAATAAATAAAATTAAATAAATATATTTGGATGGAAATACATTTTACATAACATATTTCATCATCATCTTCCTGCCCTTGTCCCGTGTTATTTGGGGTCGGCGCAACACGTTTTCTTCTTCCATTCTGCCCTGTCACTCGTCATACTATCACTAACTTTATTTTCTTTCATATCACTCTTCACATTATCCATCCATCTTTTCTTTGGTCTCCCTCTCCCTCTCCATCCATCCACATGTAAACTAATAACTCTTTTAGTAACACAAAATAACATAATTAACAACAAAATAACACACAGAAAATAACGTAATTTTACATAACATATTTACTGGTGGTAATTCTCATTTTGACCTTTAACCGTTTGGTGTCAAAGTAAAACAAATGAATTAGATGCTTTATCAGGTCCGATTGATTTTACCATATTGTTTCCAGCATATTCAGCTATAATAAGGCCTATAAATATTTGTTTTAAGATAATATCGATTTTCTACTGAAATCGAAGAACTATGCTAAACAAATTACCAAAAATGTGAAACATAGTCGTTTTATTCGCGAACGTGTTTTTTGGAAAAGTTGGGAACAAAAAAATTGCAGCTCATGGGAATAACATTTTTCTTTTTAGGTGGGACAATCATCTAATGACTAATCTCATTTTTATTACATATTTTGCTTCTACTTATAAATAATTGAAATGTAATCGTAATATTATCAAATCATTTCTTCATTTTGATCAGTTTAACATTATTTATTTTAGTTATTAGAATGCTAATTAATTATTACCTCTGAATTAAGAGTCTTGAGGCATCCTGATTTGAACACTTTTTTTTGCGGTGTGTAAATCATCTTATGACATCCCCCGCTCTGGGTGGAGCGAGAGATAGTGTCAGACTTCTACTGACTTAAAACCCACTCTAGTTCCTTCTGTGCCTTCGTCCCAGGGCCCCGGGTTTCACTTTCACACTACCCATGGATACGGCGTTGCTCTGCCCAAGCGGGGCACACTTCCACCATGTGCTCCACTGTGTCCTTCGGGCCGTCCACACGATGGTGACACCTGGGCGTTGCCTCCGCACGAATCCGGTGCAGGAACTTCCCGAACTTACCGTGTTCGGTGAGAACCTGTGTCATGCGGAAGGTTAGGGAGCCGAGTTTTCCTTCCAAAAACAAACCCTTGGCCCCAGTAGGCTTCAACCCTGCTGGCCACTACGGTTTGCTGACATCTCCTTGAGGCGCGCGTGAAACAGTACGCGCCATCGACGACTTGGGCTCGGTCCGGACGGTTACCGGACGGTCGGACGGCGAACTACCCATTGCTCACCGTCCGCAAGTCCGCGCCTACAGTGGCCGGAAATCGGGATCAGGATCCCGGCGGCTGGGGCGTGAGGGCGGCGCTATCGCGCATGCACGTGGGGCGTCCTAATTTGCTAACATTACTGCTTCACAGAAGGAGACGACCGCCTGCCACTCCTCCTCACTTCAGACCATGGCCTGTACCAAGGCCAGGCGCGAGAGATCGCTACCGCTGATCTCCCCTACGAGGACACGGCGGTGCTCTGCCCAAGCGAGACACTCCTCTACCGTATCCTCCGAGTGGTCTACACAGTGGTGACACCCGGGCGTTACTTCCGTACGAATCTTGTGCAGGAACTTCCCGAGTTGACCATATTCGGTGAGAATTTGTGTTATGCGGAAGGTGAGGACGCCGTGAGGTCTTTCTAACCTAACCTAACCTAACCTGTCCAAATCATTCATCGTGGGGGCGATCGGCGGCGGTGATCTCTCGCGCCGGGCCTTGGTACAGGCCATGGTCCGGAGCGAGGAGGAGTGGCAGGCGGTCGCCTCCTTCTGCGAAGCAGTAATGCTAGCAAAGGAGGCGGCCGATCGCGTGAGGCAACGGTCCTCACGCCCCAACCGCCGCCGGGATTCTAATCCCGATTGACCGGTGAGCAATGGGCAGTTCGCCGTCCGACTGTCCGGACCGAGCCCAAGTCGTCGACGGCGCGTACTGTTTCACGAGCACCTCAAGAAGATGTCAGTAACTGTAGGGACCCATCAGGGTCGAAGCCTACTGGGGCCAAGGGTCTGATTCTGAAAGGAAGACTCGGCCCTGGTACGAAAGGCAACGAAGGAACAGGAGTGGAGGTGAAGGAAGAGGAGGGGATGTCATAAGATGATTTTCCCACCGAAAAAAAAAAAAAAACCTGTCCAAATCAGGATGCCTCAAGACTCTTAATACCGAGGTAATAATTTTAGTTATTAGAATGCTAAATTCTAATAACTAGAATATAATGTTAAACTGATCAAAATGAAGAAATGATTTGATAATATTACGATTACATTTCAATTATTTATATGTAGAAGCAAAATATGTAATAGATAGATAAATATTATTAATAATCGAATATTTCCAATGTTGTGATTTAAACTAGTTCATGATGTGAATGTAGATGTTCTTTGTTCTTATTAACTTCAGTTAAGCAAGACCTAACAACCACAACCTAAGGCAAGAAAAATAAATTTAAAATGCATTAAAATATTGACGCTTGGGGGAGGCTTTTGTCCAACAGTGGACGAATACTGTGTAGTGATATATTATGAAATGTATAAATTATAGTAGATAAAATTCTTCTGATCACGTTAATACTTCATTCTAAATTTTATTAATCTTATAGTGAAATCAATTGCGTCTCGTGTTTCTTAATTGGGTAAATATTACATTAAATGTATTTTTTGTTATAGTGACCCATTATACAATGCGGATTTCACTTGGCCCAAGTTCACACCAGAGCAATAGAACTATCTGGAGTTCACAGAAACGACAACGCTGAAGCAAAATCCTAAAAGTGAAGAAATGAGGTTTTGGGATAACATCTATGACAGATTCCTCACGCAAGGAAACTCCGAGCATTATAGCCCTCTCCATTGCCCTATCTTTTATTTATTTATTTATTTATTTATTTATTGACACACCAACGACTTATTCACTAATTATTTACAGTAGATGTTATGACATTCTTGTATTGTGCGGTGAATTCGTCACTTATAGGCGTGCACAGCACTTAACGGTAGTCAATATCAGAAGTTAAAAAAAAGATGACAAAATAAAATAGTACTAGTTATTGAATTAGGAACAATAAAAAAATTTGAACATTAATTAAACTGGATTATAAAATCAAATATAAATTAGAACTTAAAATAACAAATAAAATAGGACACATTACATTGATTATAATTCAAATAGATTGTATTGTCAGACATTGAAATTAAAATATACCAAAAATCAATAACATCGATTAAGTTGAAATACGAAATCAACATTAACATTTTAACATATGAAATTTCTTATTAAAATAACAGAAAACCTAAAAACCAAGTGAAAATATAAAAAAATATAAAAAAAATACAAATTGATTAGGACACATTACATTAATTACAAGTATAATAGATTAATATTTTATTTTATTTTTTTATTTAACAGTTAAATTTAAAATTAAAAGTCAAATTAAATTGTATAATATTAATTGAATTGAATTGATTCACACGAAGTTAAAATATAAACAAATCAATCAGGAACCGAGAACACACATCGTCTGAATTCATTAAAATTGTTCGCAAATATGTCTAGGTTGTTGGTGCGTGTGCTCCGTTAAAATAGAAAAACACCGGTATAGAGGAGCTGAAAGACCAAGATTGGTTCTACTATATGGCATCACAAATGTTTCTGTTTTAAAATTGGATCTGTAAGAAGTACGGCGGGGCACATTAAGACCGATCTCCGAAACCAACTCCGGTACGTTCGCCAAATCGTGTAAGGTCTTATATAGGAAAATCAAGTCCAAGCAACTTCTTCGTTTTTCCAGGGAGTTCATCTTAAAGTGACAAAGTATTTGCGGATAATCAGCTTCGCGTTCACAAGTCGGTGATCTGTACCTTAGGCATCTCGTGAACTCTTTTTGGACGCGCTCTAATCTGTCAATTTGGACGCGATACGTTGGATTCCATACAGGAGATGCATATTCCAATATACTCCTCACCAGAGAGTTATAGAGAACCTTCCACCTTCCTTTACCTATCTTGAGTGTAAATTGGTGACTTTAGGCCTTCAACACACACTATTTGAAGCTCCAGAAAGCACGTAATTCTCATTCACACATAAAAATCTTATAGGCATGTTCAATTCCAATTTACAATCTACCAAAGCCAGGGGATAGACCTTCTGTGTCGTGAAGCTAACGGTATTGCCGTGTCACCTGCTTTCAGGTTTTATGATCGAAATCCAATAAGATTTTCACGTGTTTTTATAAAGCCTCAAATGCTAAAACGGCTGCTTGGTTTATGAAAAAGTTTTTGATCGATACTTAAGCTCGTACAAGTCAGGTTGGTGTGTAGTTTTTTATGTTACATAAGTCAAATTTTATGTGTGCTTTTAATATTCTAAGATTATTTAAGAGTTCTATTGAGTGTACGTGCAGTAAGCGAAGTCTTTTTAGGGTTCTGTACTTCAAATAGTAAAAAAGGGAACCCTTATAGGATCCCTTTGTTGTCCGTCTGTCTGTCAAGACCCTTTATTTCGGGAAAGCGTTGAGGTATCGAGTTGAAATTAAAACCATATACTAAGGTCTGCGGTCGCTTGAAGCTATGAAAAACAATCTTCTTAATTAATGAATAAAAATGATTCGGCCGTTTATGTCGCAAAAAACGTATATTTCGATACTCTCAAAGGAATCAAAATTCATTAAAAAAAAACTTTTTTTTTTGTGCCGTGACAATTTGGAAAAATCTTTGAGGCTCCGTTCGGGAATTGTAGTTTGTACGGAACCCTCAGTGCACGAGAACAAATCGCACTTGCCCAGTTTTTTTTAGGTGGGAAATCATCCAATGACGTCTATCGCTCTAGGGTTGAACGGGAGGGCGTGTCAGACTTTTACTGACTAAAACCTACTCCTATGTTCCTTCTTTGTTTTGCATTCCAGGACCCTGGGTTTTCCTTTTAGAAACCAACACATGGCCCCAGTAGGTTTCGGCCCTGCTGGGCCCCCACGGATTTGTAGATATCTCTTTGAGGCGCGTGTGTTACACTAGTAGTGTTTAAGAACGCCTCCTTCTGCGAAGCAGTAATGCTAGCAAAGGAGGTGGCCGATCGTGTGAGGCAACGGTCCTTACGCCCCAATCGCCGCCGGGATTCCGATCCCGATTTCCGGCCATCGTAGGCGCAGGCTTGCGGACGGCGAGCAATGGGTGGCTCGCCGTCCGACCGTCTGGTAACCGTCCAGACCGAGCCCAAGTCGTCGACGGCGCGTGCTGTTCCACGCGCGCCTCAAGGAGATGTCAGCAACTGTAGGGGCCTAGCAGGGTCGAAGCCTACTGAGGCCAAGGGTCTGATTCTGAAAGGAAGACTCGGCCCTGGTACGAAAGGCAACGAAGGAACAAGAGTGGGTTTTTAGTCAGTAAAAGTCTGACACTATCTCCCGCCCCGCCCAAGGGCGGGGGATGTCATAAGATGATTTTCCCACAGAAAAAAAAAAGTAGTGTTTAAGAAATTATAAAATATCTACATAAAGACTGAATGCAAAGTATTTTTTGAGAAATAAATATCTTTAAACCTAAGAATATTGGTGTCATTTTAGTAAGTGAAATTCTGAGACATCCTCGCGCTCTACCCTAGGGCGATAGAAGTCATCGGATGGTTTTCAACCTTAAAAAAGGATCTGAGTGTAAACATGTTTATTTACTTTAGATACATCTCATCATCATCTTCTTGCCCCTGTCCCGTCTTATTTGGGGTCGGCACAACACGCTTTTTTCTTCCATTGTATCATATCAACCGTCATGCTATCATTATCTTCCTTTTCTTTCATATCACTGTTCAGCCAATCCATCCTTTAGATACATCTATAAAATAAATAAATAAGAGATTCCCAGCTCCATATTTTTCTCTCACACACGATTACTACAATTTTTCTGACGTGCACATGACACAACACCCCGAAGCCAGGATTAGATCATCTTATGATTATAACTATACAAACACACTAATAACTTTATTTACGTTAAATATAGCTGTGTTTTATTTTGACACGTGCGCGACGTGCGTTCACGAAGCTTGATACGAAGGGTGTAATTGAGGGTAGTAGTAAACTATTGAACCTGTGGTTCTTGGATTTGACTCTCAGGTTGGGCAAAAGTGTCAAATTACTAGGTTTTTATAGAAGAATTTTCTGGGCATCTCGGATCTTGAGCTTAATTGAAGTATATACATATACACATAACTGCATTAGTCTAGTAGACGCAAGTTAAGTGCTGCATGTGCGGTCTTGCGTTTAATTTCTAGTACCCTTGAAATCAGGAGATTCTCGTTAACAGCTCGAAGTTTGAATTTTTGTCCAGGTAATAGACATTACATAATATGTTTGACAAAATGTCAGTTTAGCTAGATCGGATGTTCTATATGTTATTGCGTAACTTCATTGTTCAAAATTTATTCCTCTGAATACTGATACCATATTGCTAAAATAATGAATTTTGCACTATCATAGGACACTCGGTAGATAAAATAGGGACCATCCAAGTATTATAAACCCCAAGTAACACTCATAAACAGTAATCATCAAGTCGAAAAATAAGGTAAATAACTACCGGTAGCAATTTCGCAGAAAATCAGAAAAAGGAAATTAAAAATATTGCCTATCTACGTAATCACCATATAGACCGCTCCCATGACATCCATATAAACAAAAGAAAGACTCTCTACCCCGATTTAATGCTTACGTATCACTAGAACTTTTTTACACCAGTTTTACACCTAAATTACATCTCTGGATGCATCTTTAAAGAATACATTGAAGCATAGAATTTTTTTTCATTAAATTACTGTGTTTTACTTTGACACGTGCCGATCGGGTGCGTTTACGAAGCTCGCTACGTAGTAAGGGGCAAAATTGAGGGTGGATTGTAATACAGTGCATTATCTGATAGGTAAACTATTATTAAAGTATTTTGTGCGAGGGTAATAATTGCTTTATTAATGGGTAGGTGCCTATCAGTCACATTGATGTGTTCTTTAATCAAAATACGAGGAAAATTGCAAAATAAAAAAAAAAAGTTTTTGAATTCATCTACCTACTCACTAATTGTAGTGCATTTTTAATGAATGACTCGTAAGTTTTATGACTGAAAGCATCATCATTTCAGCCGAAAGACGTCCACTGTTGGACATAGGCCTCCCCCAAATGTCGTCATAATAATCGGTCCTGTGCGTCTCGCATCCATCGGATTCCCGTGACCCTCACCAGGTCATCAGTCCACCTGGTGGGAGGCCTTCCAACGCAGCGTCTTTCGGTATGTGATCACCATTCCAGAACCTTACGTCCCCATCGATCATCGCTTCTGCGAGCAATGTACCCTGACCACTGCCACTTAAGTCTAAGTTAAGTGCTGTTTTTCTTTCTTTTCTTTTCTTTCTTTTCTTTAAGTTTGACGATTTTTTCGGGCTATGTCTGTAACCTTTTAAACCATCGTGATCAGATGCAATGTTTGAGTTTGTATCAGTTCATCCAACGCAAGAACTATAAACACCTGCGCTGTCATTTTGAAAATTCGCATGTGAGAGGACCAAAACCAGGATTGTCGTAACACAGCATAAGCATAGCCTTATAATGTTCCCAATACTTTTTTTCGGTGTTAAAATCATTCAATGACATCCCCGCACTTGGGCGGAGCGAGAAGGTGTGTCAGACTTTTACTGACTAAAAACCCACTCCTGTTCCTTCGTTGCCTTTTATACCAGGGCCGGGTCTTCCTTTCAGAAGCAGACCCTTGGCCCCAGTAGGCTTCGACTCTTCTTGGCCCCTACATTTTGATGACATCTCCTTGAGGCTCGCGTGGAGCAATGCGCGCTGTCGACGACTTGGGCTCGGTCCAGACGGTTACCCGACGGTCGGACGGCGAGCAACCCATTGCTTGCAGTTCACAAGCCCGCGCCTACGGTGGCCGGAAATCGAGATCGGGATCCCGGCGGCTGGGGCGTGAGGGCCGCTCCCTCGCGCATGCACGAGCGGCCTCCTCCTTGCATGCATTACTGCTTCGCAGAAGGAGGCGACTTTCTGCCACTCCTCCTCGCTTCGGACCATGGCCTGAATAAAGGCCCAGTGTATGAGATCGTTGCCGCCGAAATGTTTCCACTACTGAGACTCAGGCCTCCTATCTAGGAGAGGGAATGGGCCACAATCAACCACGCGGGCCTGGTTTGGTTTGGTGAATGTCATATATCTTCGAATTTTTGGTTCTAGGACATGCTAGTTTCCTCACGACGTTTTCCATAACCGTTTCGAGAGCCGTAGTGATGAAATAAATGTAATATATAAAAAGTAATGCGCCTGGCTGTGTTTGAACCCGTTACCTTTAATTCGTAAGTCAAAGGTGTTACCACTGGACCACTAGTGCTGTCATTTGAATTGTTATAAACTTTATATTTTTTTAAACCAGTTTTGCTATGTCTGTCTGTTTGTCTGTCAAGACCTTTTATCTTGGAAACGCGTGGTTGTATCGAGTGATATTAAAACCGTATTCTGAGATCTGCGGTCCCTTGAAGCTGTGAAAAAATCAAACTTCTAAGTAAACGAAAAAAAAAGATCCGGCCGTTTATGTCGCAAAAAACATATATTTCGAAGAAATCAGAATTCTTAGGGTACTTCCCATTGACCCAGAATCCTGAAATTTGGCATTAATCAAGGTCTTAAGATTAAGTAAATCTGAAAACAGAAAATTTGTAGTTATGACACAAAAAAAAATTCGAAAAAATTATCGAGACTCCATTCGGGAATTGAATTACTATTCACATAGGTAAGTTTGTATGGAACCCTCAGTGCGCGAGGCCGACTCGCACTTGCCCAGTTTTTCTCCATGAACAGCTAAATATAGGTACCTCAAAATGCGATAATATACTGTTTCGAACTAAGCATAGGGATTCAGTTGCGAGTAATGTTCCCGAGTTCAAGCCATACAAGTAGTGCTGACAACTTGGAGCCCGGGATTTAATAGCAAAAAACGGGAATTCGGATATAAATTCTGAATATTTTATGGTACTTCAGTAATTTATGTAAGCCGTTAGTTCTAGGCTAGAAGGTTTGAATAAATTATTGTTCTATCCACTGACTTCTGAACGTAAATAGATATTCTATTTCACGAAGGAGCGGGATGTTTGGTTTTTGTCAAGCTTAGAGATTATTCTTGAAAAAGGCGAGCCTAGTCCAACATTTTAGGAGGCAGGCTCCTATGATTCAGAAATCAGGACTTCTGGACACGCTCGTATAGTAAGGTTTCTTTATCTGGAGCCCTGACTGCCGGTAGCTTAGACCCTGATCCTGTTACCATTGGGATACTGTATTGTTATATTTTATTGTTTTAATTAAACTTCGGCGCACAGGATCGTTCGTTGTGGCGACATTTGGGGGAGGCCTATGTCCAGCAGTGGACGTCTGATGATGATGATGATGATAATGATGATGATGATGATGATGATGATGATGATGATGATGATGATGATGATGATGATGATGATGATGATGAATTAAACTTCATATACAGTAGTGGTATATAGGCGGACTTAATGCAATTAGGCATTCTCTACCAGTCAACCTTTGAGTTAAAAGAGACAACACTGTGGTAGGTTTGCACAATAAACAAATAACAGATACGTCAAATAGAAAAAGAAAATAGTTATTTTTAGTAATAAAATGAGGTATAGGTATGCCAAAATTGTAAACTAATAAATACTATGAAAAATATTAAATCATTAAGAGAACTTAATAATAATTCTGACGAAGACCGAACTAAGGTTGAGAGGACTTCAAGTAGTAGTTCCGAATTTTACGCTTGAAGGAAAATTTACTTTCAGCTTTTTTGATGTCAAAGTTATTTTTTTTTTTAGATTATTTTTAAGAAATATTAAAAACAATTTAAAGAATGCACTGGTTATTATACTTAAGAAAAAACCTTACCTAAGTACTCGTACCTACTAATTCATAAAATTAAGTAAATACGCCTCTAAATCAAGTCACGTATATCGGAGTTTCAAATTCATTAAAACAGCAGTCGGTGTGGTTAACATAAAACTTTTAATTGGGATTTGAAATGAGCCCACGGGATTTATAAAGACGTTGTAGTAAGACCCGGGTATTGCAGTTACTCCGTTTTCTTTTGTTAAATTAGAATAGATAGATATTAGATCTATTTGCTATTAACTTCATTATCTAGATTTCAACTTGCGTAGCGGTTTGTTTGTTACCAATAAGAATCCTGAACCAATGACTTTTGCACACAGAACATAGTTTAGGATATTTTGGGCATCTCGGCTAATTGGTGATCCAGATATTTTGGTTAAGGCTAATCTACAAAGCCTGGAGCACAGGCGTAGGGTAGCCAGCCTTGTGGTATCAATTCATCGTCATCATCGTTTCAGGCGAAAGATGTCCACAGTTGGACATAGGCCTCCCCCAAGTGTCGCCACAATGAACGGTCCTGTGCGTCTCACATCCATCGGACTCCCGCAGCCGTTACCTAGTCATCGGTCCACCTTGTAGGAGGCCTTCCAATGCTACATCTTCCGGTACATGGTCGCCATCCCAGAACTTTTCGGCCCCAACGGCCATCCGTTCTGCAAGCAATGTACCCTGCCCATTGACACTTAAGTTTGGCGATTCTTCGTGCTATGTCGGTGACCTTGGTTGTCCTGCGGACATATTCATTCCTGATTCGATCACGCAAGGGAACTCTGAGCATAGCCCTTTACATTGCCTTTAGGGTGACTTTAAGTCTTCTGGCAGGAATTACATGACTTGATTTCATCATCGCCTTTCTACCATCAGACAACTGAATGTACGGCGAATGTCTATACCTACTTACATTGTTGACACCTCTATGGTCCGGAGTCCGGACTAAGCATATCGCCTCGTAGTTTATCTCTCAATCTGGTCTCATTATTGTAGGGGCGGAAACGCAATGAAACGCTTCTATATTATTCAATTACTATATTATATTCTTAGAAGCACTATATTTTCTATTATTATATTAAATTATCTACGCTTAAGGGCTTGGTAGCCATCCTGACTTCGGTCGTTCTAAAACAATTTTCTTTTAAAATACTAACCCTTACCTATATAAACCATAAACCTTGCCAGTTTGTAAGTTAATGAGAGCCATAGCCGTATGCGACCTCTTTAGAGATCACAGTATCTACAGGAGACTATTTACAATTTAATAATAATGATATCCCACAACTATCACACAACGCCGCCTAGTCCCAAGCTAAGCAGAGCTTGTGTTATGGGTACTAGACAACTAATAAACATACTTATATATTTCTAAATACATACATATATAGATAAATTACACCCAGATACAGAACAAGAATTGAACCCACGACCTCCGGCATAGCAGTCAGGGTCACTAACCACTAGACCAACAGGCCAGCCGAAACTGTCAAAAAGATCCCGTAAGACCTGGGACACATCCCAACACTAGTGCTACGTAACATTTATGTGTTTCAGTATATCACGGCTATTACCATTGTTTATAACTCGTGTGTACTTACTAATGAGTGATGGCGGGCTTCTGTCGGTCATTACCAACGTTTTTAGGGGAAATCTCCAGAAAACGTGGCCGGAATAGCCTACGTGCGTGATTAAGATCTGTTGTCTCTTGTAATGTTGCTGTTAGTTTTATTTTGTCCAAAGAAAACATCCTTTCAAATATTCTTTGGGTTCATTTGCGAAAACAAAAAAATGTGTTAACCAAAAATGTACACAAAATTACAACAGTAAGTTTTGATCTCATAATTTTTTTAATGAAACTGATTTAATTTTAATTAAGTTTTATACTGTATTCTAGATTTTTATTCACAAATATTAAATCAACATACCTTACTCTACAGAAGGGAGGTGCAGGAAGTGAGGTGAACTGAGTGGTTTTGCATGTGAGCTCTTTTTTACATAAAATATTGACAACACCTGGATTCAGCATTGGGTAAATGCGTCCATGAAAAGCTAGACGCTTTTCTCCCATTTTTCTAAATCGCCTCTGAATGCATCAATTATTCTTTTTGGCTAAGTTTACTGTCCTATTGTTGCAAAGAAATTTGAACAAACAAAATCTATCTTGATTTTTCACGAAAAGCTTTCCCCCTTAAATATTTACTTAACAAAGATGCATTTGCCTCAAACAAGGAAAATGCGTCTAAAAATATGCTTTTTTTTTTTAATACTCAATATAAAACTTTTCTAATATTCCGGAAACCAAATCACTGCTACAATTTTGTTCAGAAATAGACAAAGGTAAGCTTGAGTTCCAAAAAGTGGGAATTTTCATTAATTAGCTCCCACTACATATAACGATAACTTGAAGTGATCGAAAAATATGACGCGATTACCCTGGGTTGACCTTATTCAAAAGCACTCGGTTAGATTCGAAGCTGACCTCAACATAGTTGTAAAAACTTAAGCCGATTGATATGGGAACAATTATTTTAATTAATATGTTGGTTGTTATTTCCATCGATATACCTTTATATTGTAATGGTTATTTCAGTTTAGACGTGGTCGAACAATATTTTTACTTTAGTAAAAGCGACATCTCTTATAAAACTTTAAAACCAATTGCAGCTTACAGTAAGTGGAATAGTGAGTTGAATAACAGTACAACTTTGTTTGCAGAGATGGCGCTGCAATCAATCATTAGCTCCATCTATGTGACGCATGATAAAACAATTTTTTTTTTACAAATTGTACGTTCTTATTTAGATTTTTGTTTAAAATTAGGTATATAATGATTCGAATTGATTTTTTTAAATACATTCTTAATGAAAAGTAAAACAAATTTTTGTAATCTTATCGACGTAGAATAGTCAGTTTCAATAGAAGTTAGTTTAATAGATGACACCTAGATGGCGCTGTTAGCAGTGGCTTGCTAAATACTTTTTATTTTTCTATTTTAAAGATATAAATAACATTAATTTCAATATTTGTGTAGTGTATTCAAATAGGATAAGAAGATTTGTTATTTTTAACGAAAATTATCTAAGAAATATAAAACACTGCTTTTGTATTTTCCAAAAGTTCTACATCGCGCAAGTAAAGTTTTCTTGTAAGTAAAGATGTATTCAATAAGTTTGGCTATATAAGTGTACTTGCTTCGGCAGTACATATACTAAAATTGGAACGATACAGAGAAGATTAGCATGGCCCCTGCGCAAGGATGACACGCAAAATCGTGAAGCGTTCCACATTTTTTGGACAATTTAAATGTCTTTATCTAGCAATCACGAATTTGTTACGTAGAATTTGTAACAATTTGAAATGCGAAGCGTTTTTGTAATTAAATAAAGATTATGGACATTATTAAATAATTAGTCCGTTTATTTTATTTTAAACATACGATATAACAAGAACAATAAAAACACTTAACTAATTAAAATTACATAATATATACACAATAACTCCTATCTATAAAAACCTAATAAGTAACATAAATTAAAAAAAAGAAAAAAAGAAAATTAAAGTATGATTAAAAAAAAAAAAAATTGTCATTTTATAAGCAATTTTTTATGAACTATTTCATTTTTAACCGACATCAAAAAAGAGAGGAGGTTCTAGATTCGATTGTTTATTTTTTACGTTTTGTTTGTTACCTCAGAACTCCGTCGTTTATGGACCGATTTGCAATTTTTTTCGCCATGCAAGATGCGGGGGAGCGCTTCTACCTTTTTCCCACAGCTGTGGGCACTAGACTATACTAGTTTTTATTTCAAGTGGGAAATTATCCGATGACTTCTTTCGCTCCAGGGTGGAGCAGGAGGGCATGTCAGACTTTTACTGACTAAAACCCACTCCTATGCTCCTACTTTGCCTTGCGTTCCAGGACTCCTGGTTACCCTTTCGGAGGCCAACCCAAGGCCCCAGTTGGCCTCGACCCTGCGCGCGTCGATCACTACGCGGTATCAACGAAACGTGTTTGGTCCGGATGGTTACCGGGCGGCCGAACGGTTCCTGGACGACCGGACGGTGAGCTACGAGCACTAGACCATGTTGGGGTGGGCTTGGCCTGTTACAGTTTTAATTTTTTTTTTGGGTACAATATTGACTGGTCTACACTGTGTTTACATACTATCTATATATACTGTAATAATATGAAAATATTGTAATCAACCACTTTTTTTAAAAGAGTAACCATGGAGTTTCTTGCCAGTTCTTCTCCATAGGAAACGACCAATTTGGAACCTATGTGCACTAGCTTCTGACGTTTTATAAGTGCCCATGTAGGCCTATAGGAAATAAAAATATTTTTGATTTTGGTTTTGAATTTATTATGTATACTTTATTTCAAAAAAAAAACAAAATATTTTTATATAACATAGGCCTACATGGGCATTTATATAACGTTAAAAGCTAGTGCATCTTATGTGAGATTTTAGTAGATACCTTTTGCGTTTTCATTACTTACGTTGCTAAAAGTTAGTACACATTGTAGTACCATCAAGTTCTCGGGTTTTATGTTCATTTCTGTAATAGTGGGTTGTAATCAGACTTGCAATTATCATATAAGACGCTTTACCAAAGAGTGTAGTGGGTAAATATACAACGCTTTACTGGGGATTCTTGACTTATATTACTTATGCAAGTAAGTTCTTATTTACCTGCCAAACTGAGTGATATTTCAATGGACTGTGGAATGAATCGAAGGAGTTACCACGTCTCTGGAATGCAAACGGCAACTGAAGGAACACAGATGAGTTTTAGTAAAAAAAACTGGGCAAGTGCGAGTTGGACTGACGCACTGAGGGTTCCGTACAAACTTACCTATGTTCAATTCCCGAAAGGAGTCTCGAAGATTTTTCCGAATCGCAAGAAAAGTATTTTTTTTTTTGTGACGTAACTACAAATTTACAGTTTTTAGATTTTTTTCCTATACTTGTGCTATAAGACCTTCTTCACGCCAAATTTCAGGATTCTAGGTAAACGGGAAGTACCTACCCAATGAATTTTGATTCCCGTGAGTGTCGAAATACACGTAATACAAATCTTCTTCCAGGAAATATGTGTTTTAATAAAAACCGTAAGTGTTTTTGAGAAAAAATTTCTTAATTTAGAATCTCGATTTAATGTTCAAAGTTTCCTGAAATAAATTTTCTTTAGGTACTTTTTAGTTCACGTAAATACCTAGATAAAAACCAGAGTTTTTTTTTAATTGATATAAACCAGTGCTTGACTGCGATCTTACCTGATGGTAAGCAGTGATGCAATCATTGATGGTGAAGCGCACTAGTTTATTAAGAGCCTATTCATTCTAGCATTGAAGACACCTAAATTATAGTAGGACGGCAAGACCACGAAGCAAAACGCTTAGTCCGGACCGTAGAAGTTACAACAACGTAAGGGTGGATACTCTCCTTACTTCGGGTTGTCCGATGGTAGAAAGGAGATGGCGGAATCAAGTCATGCAATTCGCGCGCACACTCCAAAATACAACCTGTAAAATACCAAAATACCTGGAGAAAGATGTGTAATAACGTCATAATCACGTAAGAGCTGTTGAATGGAAAATATCACGGCACTCCTAATATCAACATTCAATCCATAGCTATGAAAACACTAGTTTTCATCTTAGAAACAAAAGAACATCAAATCAAAATCACGATAAAAAATAAAAATCTTCAATACAATTTCCACTTTTCAATATTCTTTCGCGCAAGGCGTCTAGCAATCAGCGTGAGCTTTACAGCTCTATATCTCCAGAGGGGAAGCGGAAAAAGCGCTCTCTTGTCTTGAATGTGAGGAGGTCGCGGACGATTTCACATCTGCATTCACTCACTGAAGTTTTGTATTGTGATGTCGTGTCTAGATGTTCATGTGTGATGTACAGTCAAACGGGGTGAATAGGAATGCAGGGGTCAATGGGAACAAAACTTTGATTAGAATTTTCACTTTGTTATAATATCTATATTTTCTATCAATTTCGAGCAAGTATTTTTTTGACACTTCGCGTGACCCAAGGGCTGGCTTTTACCTCGGTCAGAGATTAAGCATTACCATACAACGTGGCAATGCCGACAGCCTTTTGGGCACACTTCTATTCGACAGCGATGCGGAGGAATTTTATGACACCATATTTTAGCTAGTACACCTAGCCTAGTGTAGCCTTTAGTGTATACCTATATAGTTTTAATTAGATAAGGGTTTTTATTGAATTTCGAGCATCGATTTTTATAATATTTAATGAATAAATAGGAGTACTTAAATGCTAGAAAAAATGGTTAAATAACGTGAAAATGCCTTAAAATTTTTCTTCCTATTCACCCCTGTGTTCCCATTCACCCCATTTGACGGTACGGAATGTTAGTAGAGCAGCTTTTGCATATTTTTCCGGAATAAGCGTTTCGCCTCGTCACTTATACCGCGTACATCGAAGGACTGGAACAATTTGCCGGCTGCGGTTTTCCCGTCCGATTATAATTTAGGTATCTTCAAGGTTAGAGTGAATAGGCTCTTAATAAACTAGTCCACTTCACCATCACTGAATCACTGCTCACCATCAGGTGGGATCGCAGACAAGATCCTGCGATTTATTAGTAGTCATTTAAACTAATTCCTCGCAGCGTAGGTTAATTTTTACCTCTATGAGATAAAAAACGACGTATCTTCTTTGAAAAATTAATTAACATGTTTTTTATTTCAACAAGAACAAAACACAATGTTCAGTATTTAATTGGCTTTTGTTTGTTAAAAAAATAGCATTCAGACACACATACATAACAGAAAGTATCGCACGAGCAATCATCACGTTCTACATCGTAAAAATTCTACATCATTCAGAAAAATTCTGAGCCTTTAGGACGATGAAAACTTAATAATTTACCATCTTGATATAAAATTTAAGCCTCAAACTATTCTAGATGCTTTCATGTGATCGTCTACTTAGTGCTACTGTCAGTTTATAGATGGGTGTGCGATATACCTAGAGTTTGTGAACCTACGTGACCATAATTGGAACAGGTCGTCCGTGGAGCTTTTGTTATTATAAATATTTTTTTTTACTATACGCAAACTGAAAAGAAGAAGAAGAAACAAAAAGAAGAAGAAAAAAAAAGGTTAGGAAATTAGAGAGAAGGAGGAGGTAGGTTGGATTGATTAGATTAGAAGTTTAAAAGTTAAAAAAGATTGTTTTATGGTACACTTTGTAATAAAAGTACAATATGTATAGGTATTGTGCTTTATTAATATTAGTTAAGACTGATGCTGAATTTATTATAATCAACTTATATACCAACTTATATATAAATGAATCCTTTTGATATCAATCTTCTGAATTTATGAGGCTTTTAATCAAATAAATTATTTAGTGCTTACATAAACTACTAGTGTCCATGTTAAAAATTTATAAAAAGCAGGGGTTGTCAGTACCTGGAACGTTTTTCATTATACCCAACTATTAGTCCCAGACTGTTAGTTATTTCTATTTGTATAAATGTTAAATAATTATCTTGTTGCCTTGTATTGTGTACGATTCATATGTTTTGTTGATACGCCATTTAAAAAAAATGCAAAAATAACTTTATTAAAAAAAAAAACCATTTCATTTAACTATCTAAGTGTTTAGTACTTACCTTACAATAATCAAATTTATCTGTTTGGACATCTCTAACGTGCGCGGACATCACTACGCGCCGGGCGACAGCGGGCGGGAGCAGAGGTCGCGGGGAGAAGCGCTCGCCGCGGGCGCAGTCCAGCCGGCTCGCCTGGCACTGGTCATCCCACCTTACCACCGAGCGCACGCATCCACTTTCGATCCATATTATTGTTTTCTCGCCGTGCCGCTTGTATTTCTGATTCTATTAATTGTAATACAGTCCACTAAAGTTACTTGAGTTTTTATATAAACTGTCCTACCACCACCTGTAGGGCTTACCGCACTTCTTTCTATATCTAAGTAGGCAATGTTAAAATTTTATATTGAAACCATTATTTATTTAAAAAAAATTAATTTGTCTCGAAAAATAAATGTTGTGCACCCCTACAAATAACCCTTCAGCATGGTACAAATAACCCTTCAGCATGGTAAACAAAAAATTCCACAAAAACCTTCTCCACAGCTTTCCCCGTTGTCCATACTTCAAGTGGGTACTTAAATGGGTTTTAGTAATGAGTTAGCATGTCTAGACAGGCCGGGTACCCGAACCTACTAGGTAGGTATGTAAATTAGCACTAAGCCTGCCACCTCCTGGTCCTGCCGTACCTATTAAATTTTGAATTACTGAAGCTTATTTGGAATTATAATAATATTGCAGAATTTGTGGGGTTCGTGCATTGTGAGCGCAGTCTGGGGTGAAAAGGGTGCAATTTAGGAATGTGGAAATATAAAATATTGTTCTTTTGAATTTTTATTATTTTTTTGTCTGCTGTTTTGTTAGGTTTGCTTTATTTATACAACATGATTATAAGCGGATCAGTGCCCACCTTTTATATACTGATTAGAAATTAAGTTACTATTAAAATTCAAGTACTGAAATATTACTTAAATGCATTTAGGTGGTATTTTTAAACAATTTAATTATCCTAATTGTTGGCACCTTTTCCCGATTTCCGGCCACCGTAGGCGGGGGCTTGCGGACGGCGAGCAATGGGTAGCTTGCCGTCCGACCGTACGGTAACCGTCCGGACCGAGCCACGCGCGCCTCAAGGAGATGTTAGCAACTGTAGGGGCCCAGCAGGGTCGAAACCTACTGGGGCCAAGGGTCTGATCCTGAAAGAAAGACTTGGCCCTGGTACGAAAGGCAATGAAGGAACAGGAGTGGGTATTTAGTCAGTAAAAGTCTGACACTATCTCCCGCTCCGCCCAAGTGCGGGGGTCATAAGATGATTTTCCAACCGAAAAAAATAAGGTACCTGAAATTTTAATTTAATTTTAATTAATTTCATATTATTTTACAACAGTGACAGGGAAGAATCAATCAATCCTAGAGTTATATTCTCAACTTATTTTGGGGTCGATTCTAAGTCTAATCCTTAGCGTTTTAGGGTAGCACTCTTCCAAATATTCTTGCACACCTAGCAGGCATCGGCCTTATTGAGTTTCTTCAGTTTTGCTGATATCTCTTTGAGGTTTGCTGTCGAATCAGTTCGGGCTTATTGCTTATTGGACGACCGGACGACGATCTACCAATTGCTCATCGTCTGCAAGCCCGCCCTTGCGGTAGCCGGAATTCGCCCTGTGACTCCCGACGCCTGCTCGCATTACCGCTTCACAGGAGGTGTCTGCTTCCTATTCTCACTTTCACTATGGATCATGGCCTGAACCCGAACCGGAATCGAGAGGTCACTACCTCTGATCGCCTCCACGAGGACAAGGTGGTGCTCTTTCTAAGCGGAGCACACTTCCATCGTATAAGTAACTGGGTAACGAGACGATGAGCAATAAATAAGAAAACTGCAGTCACAAAATAAAACTTCGAACAAACAAACATACCTCCATGATTCACCTAATAAAGAACATAGGAGTACATTGAAGTATTTCATTTAGTAAAGAGCTTTCTTATGAGGAGTCACGCACCGGTGGATACCGAAATAAAACCTGTTTGTTGGAAATAAAAGAGAGAAGTAAAAACCTACCTACAGCTGAAGAGTGGTTGGCATTTATATTGAAAAATATTGTGGTTTTAAGTTTCTGAAAAAGCTCTTTAAGTTAATAAAATAAAATCACGTTCGTTCCTTCTTTAATTTTCATTTTAAATTCTAGAAATATTTTTCATTATCGTCATTTTAGCTGAAAGACGTCCACTGTTGGACATAGACCTCCCCCTAGTGTCACCACAACGAACGCTCCTGTGCATCTCGTATCCATCGGATTCCCGCGACACTCAACAGGTCTTAGATCCGCCTCGTGGGAGGAGTACCAACGCTGTGTCTTCTGGTGTAGGTTGCCAATTCAGAACCTTTGAGTATCTTGACCATCTGATATGCGAGCAATATGCCCTGCCCACTGCCACTTAAGTTTGGCGATTCTTCGGGCTACTAGCAACTCTGGGTCTCCTTTCTATCTTTATTCCCGATACGATCACGAAAATACATTTATGCCGTTAAATTATAAGTTTGAATGACTGAACAAATGACTGGATAGTGCCTGATTTAATCTAACACTAGTTAACATCAGCAAGAATGACGGAGCTCCTAGCGAGCTCATGTCATGTCGGCCAGGGCTTCGATGTTGTTCAGATGAGTTATCGCGGCCCTAAAACGCAAATGGCAACTGAAATCAATGTCATGAATAGCGCTGTGATTGAGATTGACTGCTATGCTGTGGGATTCGAGTAAAAAAAAAAAGAATGAAAATTTGTTTATTCACAGAAATGCATATTCAATACTATAAATATTACCTCTGCCAAACTGCAAAGCAGTTTGTTGGCAGATGTTGTATGATGTGATGTTTGTGTGTAGATGTATTGTGTGATGTGTGGGTGTTGTGATGATGTGTGTGTGTGTGTTGTGTGTGTACGATTCCTGAACGGAACAAATATATGTATGGCCTATAGATTAGATGTTCCTGGTCTGGGTATCTCGTGTATGTATGTGACCACACCCACGATACAGGAGTAATTCCTATTGCGGAACGAAGTTTTTTTTTTATAAAGTAACACAGATAGGTTATAGTCAGTAAAAGTCTGACACTCTCTGACTCCGCCCAAAGCGAGAAAATTTATTTTTCACCACAGCAGCTCAAACAAGTAGGTTTTGCTGCTTGAAAACAGTGAGCAAAACTCGACTTTGCTCACTGCGTGAGACAAAGTAACTTTTTAAAATTATTTTTTTAGCCATACTATTCGAAACATTCGAACTGCAATGTACTCTGTTTCTTTCTCGCCCTTATAAAAAAACGAGTGTGAAACGTGCCATTACGAAGTTCATTCCGATTTTGAAATTCCACCACAAACAAAAACACGTTCGGAAATGCGTATTAAATAGAAAATATTAGTAAAATATAAAATTGTTTTTTTTTTTATAAATAAATTATTGAATTTTAAATTTATTATTGTATTTGAACAAAAATAAGAGTACCTGAGTACTTACAGCAGCAGATAAAACTGGCATATAACCTGTAAATAATTATTTCTAGTTTCAAAATGACTGTTTTAGAAAGTGCTTTAAAAAAACAGCGGAAATAAAATAGTGCCAAATAAGATTAAGAATGTTAAAATAATTGTAAATATGAGCAAAACTAGCGACAGAGATAGTATTTATTTTAATTGAAATCATTATTAAATCTTTTACTGTTAATTATTTTATTTCCCAAATATTCTCGCTGCTGAAGTGAAAAATTATGTGTGTAACACGAGAGCAAAACTTTTGCATCTTGTGCCTTTGAATCCCTCCCCTCGCTCAGAATTCTACTTTAGAATCACTCGCTAACGCTCGTGATTCAATCAAAAAATCCCTCGCTTGCTAGGGACTCAAAATTAGCACTCGCAGCAAAAAACAACTTTGCTCTCTTGTTGCACAAATAACTATTATGATTTCCCAACCTCAAATAAAAAAGCCAACACATTGTACAGCAACCGATTGTCTTTATTCAATATAGCAATAACAAAGAGGTACACGTATGTATTTCTAGAAGGCAGTGAATGCTACGTTATGACCAATATCCCGCCGAGGCGAGTTGCAGCGGAAATTGTGTCCCGACTCGATCACAAGAATCGTATCTACTAACATGATGGTTTTATATTTTTTAGATGTAAATGTTTAGGTTTATATTATAGTCTCAATTAATTTAAAAAAACTGGCTAAGTACGATTCGGACTCACGCACTGAGGGTTCCGCACAAACTACGATTCCCGAATGGAGTCCCGAAGATTTTTCCGAATTGCAAAAAAAGTTTTTTATTTGTCGTAGGTAACAACAAATTTTCTATTTTCAGTTTTATTCCTATATTTGTGCCATAAGATCTTGCTTTATGTCAAAATTCAAGGTTCTAGTTCAACGGGAAGTACCCTATGAATTTTGATTCCTTTGAGAGTGTCGAAATACATAAACGGCCGTATCTTTCTTTTCGCTAAGATAGAAGTTTAATTTTTTCACAGTTTCAAGGGACCACAGACTTGAGTATATGATTTTAATTTCAACTCGATACATTGAGCAATAAAGGGTCTTGAAAGACACACAGACGGACGGTTCCGTTTTTTTTCTTTTGAGGTACGAAACCCTAAAAAATATGATCCGATATCGTTTACACGATTTCAACGTGGTAGGTATGACGTCACGCGTGAAGAAAGATCTCTGTGGTGGACAAAGTCAATCCAGGGAGGACATAATAATCGACGTCATTCTACCCTTGTCCTGTGTTATTTGAGGTCGGTGCAACACGTTTTTTCTTCCATTCTGTCCTGTTGCTGTTGCTTTTGCTGCTTGCTGTTGCTGCTGAAAACTGAATATTAAAAAAAAACATAATACCATTAAAACCGAAAAAACAAAATCTATTCACTACGCCACTAACAGGAACACAAATACAAATTAAAATATCTCCTACAAAACGAAACAGAACTCGTGTCTCGTTCTCGTTTCAAACAAAAACGTCAAACGTTTGTTTGTTTCGCTAACAAATTACTGCGAGGACCCGCATCACACAGCTCCGTCGTAATTGTCCAACATTGGGCGTGGAATAAAGAGAGGACATTAATCTTGCAACTAATTGTGGAGATGTGGAATGTTATCCTAAAGACATCGGTTGCGGTCAATGGTTTGGATCCTGTGAATGGGTCACGTTTGGAATAAAAGACTGATTTCATGAAAAGTGGTTTTACCGTTTATTGGTATTTTTATGGAGGTCGTTTCTGTACTATGCGGTAAAACAGATTGTATTATAGCACTTCTTAAACACACATAGAAAGAAAGAAAAAAAGAAAGAGAAAAAGAAGGAATGAAGGAAAGAAAAACAGTTTATTCTCGCGAATATATATGTACATATTATACTCCGGAGTTGCTGGAAAGAATTGCCGCGGTTCTGGAACGCAAAGAGCGACTGAAAGAACACAGGTGGCTTTTAGTTAGTAATTATGAAACTTCCTCTAGTTCCAATTAGGGCAGGGGGGAAAAGTAATTGGATGATAAACCGACTTAAAAAAAAATACCTATATTTTTTTTTAGTTTTTTTTTTTCAAGAATTAATTGTTCAAAATAAAATATTCGCTTTCTATATTCATTTCAAACATCACAATAATCAAGTCTAGTTTATTTAATACTCCACATTTCCATGCGCTTTAAGCCACATCTTCCGCTGCACATTGCTTAAAGCGCTTTACAGCGTTCGTTTACAGCAATTAACTGCGCTTGGTCGGAACTACTTGCGGAGCGGACTTGAACGTTAATAAAAAACAGCTTTTAGTGGGCTACTGGGTTTTATACAACGTTGACTTTTCTTTAATCTTAGACATTTTCCAGTATCAGATGATGTTGTAATATTCCAGAAAAATAATTATGAGACTGCTAGGCAAGCAGGTTGCATTAATTTGAAAAGTAGTATCAATATATTGATTATTATGGAATGTGATAAAACTGCATGTAAGTAAACTCAGATTTAAATGCTAAATTATTGGGTCATAAGCATCTAGCATTATGCCTATGATCCAATAATTTAGATAATATATTATACCTAACACGTATTATACCTAATACTTTTGACTGAATTAAACAAATATTATTTATTTATATTTGAAAAATTTAATGGTATAATGTTCTGTTATTAACTTCTTTATTTTATTGGTGAGAATTCATCAAAATAATGCCTAAAACCTATCCTGTTGTTTTGATTTAAAAGACCTATATTCTCGCGACGGGGCTTGGACCAGGCTATGGTCCGAAGTGAAGAGTGGCAGGCGGTTGCCTCCCTCTGCGAAGTAGTAATACTAGCAAATGAGGAGGCCCTCACGCCCCAGCCACCGGCATCCCGATCCCGATTTCCGGCCACCGTAGGCGCGGGCTTGCGGACGGCGAGCATTGGGTAGCTCGCCAATGCCTAAGCCTACTGGTGCCAAGGGTCTGCTTCTGAAAGGAAGACTCGGCCCTGGTACGAAAGGCAACGAAGGAACAGGAGTGGGTTTTTAGTCAGTAAAACTTTGACACTATCTTCCGCCCCGCCCAAGGGCGGAGGATGTCATAAGATAATTTTCCCAACGAAAAAAAAAAAACCAGCATTCCAACCACAGCAGTTTTAATATTTGACCGATAAAGGTCACATTATAACAAATTTATAGGTACGTCAATAATTTCTTAAAAATAACTGTATCCAAAAATACAGATACACTTTCCGTAGCTACAATTCATAGAGAATACTGTAAATAATTCAACAGCAAAATAATCGAAATAAAATTCTTCGTTTGGTGTTCCAGGAATTTTAAAACCACGCTATTCCATTGCTCTCTCGAGGTTACTCAATAAAATGCAATCCACTATACAAGCTACTCGTTGTTTTCGGTACAGAAACTAGAGTTTATCAGTGGCTTCACCCGCGGCTAAATCGAGAATTATTTCACGGGAACATAAAGTTGTACATTTGACTGGCCTGTTGGTCTAGTGGTTAGTGGTCCTGACTGCTATGCCGGAGGTCGTGAGTTCGATTCCCACCCAGGACAAATGTTTGTGTGATGAGCACGATCAAGTTTTCTGTGTCTGGGTGTAATTTATCTATAGTATGTGTGTATTTAGAAATATATAAGTATGTTTATCAATTATTATTATTTTTATTATTATTTTTTTGTATGTTTGTCATAACACGCTCTGCTTAGTTTAGGACTTTCACAGAAAGACACACAGACAGTTTAGTGAAAGTTGTGGAATATATTATACATAAATAATCCAGGTCCGGACGGTTACCGGGGGGTCATTGCTTGCCGTCCGCAAGCGCGCGCCTACGGTGGCCTGAAATCGGGATCAGGATCACGGTGGCTGGGGCGTGAGGGCCGAGCCCAAGTCGTGGACGGCGCGTACTGTTCCACGCGCGCCTCAAGGGAACGTCGGGGCCCAGCAGGGTCGAAGCCTACTGGGGCCAAGAGTTTGTTTCTGAAAAGAAAACTCGGCCCTGGTATGAAAGGCAATGAAGGAACAGGCTTTTTAGTCAGTAAAAGTTTGACACGCTCTCTCGCTCCGCCCAAGAGCGATGGATGAAATTGGATGACTTTCATTGGATGACGTTTAAACTATTGATAGCTGTTGATAATGTCTTCCACAAAATAAACTGCAAAGAAGATTAAAAATAACCCCAAATACAACACCATAAAAATATTAGTATCAGAAGCCACCCTATAAACCATGGACTTTAATTACTTCGTAAAATTAACTGAGAAAAAAGTGCTGCACTTAATTTCGGGGTGCCATAATGAGGGCGGGAAAGTCGAGAGATCATTTAGCCGCATTTATCCGGATCAAACCGGTGTGAACTGGACTCCTTCAGTTGAGTTTTGTAAGATTAATTTGTCGAGAGTTCATTTTTTCTGGTCTCAACCACCATCAAATGAATCTCGTAGGTTCCAGGGAATTATTAGGTTCTTAGTAAGTATAAATATTCATTTGAAGATTATCAATGTAGAGAGAATCGTAAAATACTTTTTTTTTTTGTTGGGAAAATCATTTAATGACATCCCGCGCTCTTGGGCGGAGCGAGAGGTCGTATCAGATTTTTACTTACTAAAAGCTCACTCCTGTTCTTTCGTTGCCTATCATACCAGGGCTGAGTCTAAGCAGACCCTTGGCCCCAGTAGGCTTCGACCTTGCTGGGCCGTTGGCTGACATCTCCTTGAGGCGCGCGTGGAACAATACGCGCCGTCGACGACTTGGGCTCGGACGACTCGGACGGCGAGTCACCCATTGCTCGCCGTCCGCAAGCCCACGCCTACGGTGGCCGTAAATCGGGATCCAAATCCCGGTGGTAGTTGGGGCGTGAGGAATTTTTATAAAAACAAGGGTTTTTCTTAAGTTAAAAAAGGCACACAATTAGACCCCTCGGGTCTGTCTCAGCGTACCACAACCTGACAATTGGTCAACGCGCTAAAAACGGTCAAGGTCCAATTAACTGAATATAGTCGTAGTACTCCTCCAACTTATGCTTTCTGTTTCTGTTATTAAATGAGCATCTGATGTCTACAGGTATCTGGTTTAATAGATTGGGTATTGAGTAAGAAGCTGTACGCCTGCCATAAAAGTTATTTTTGCGTGGCACTTGCAGTAGCTTAGATTTAGCCTGCCGTGTGTTCACGTCATATTTTAGTGGTATTTGAATATTACTATTATCGAAATGTTCAATGAGAAATAGATACTTAGCGTGCGCTTGAACAGGTAATACATTGCAATGTTTAAATAACCCAATGTAATTGTCTCGGTATTTATTTTTGATATATTTTGGTACTACGAGTTTCAGTATACGGGTTTGTAAGTTGTGAATTTTATCGAGGTATGTTTTAAATGGTAAGTCCATAAGAGACTATCGACTCTGCAAGAGCCGTATACATATGAACGAGGGTTCTGTATGGTATATGCGTTTCATTATAGAAAATTTGGCGAGTACTGCACGTAACTTACCACATACTGATTTCACCTGGTAACTCCAGTTGAATCGGCCGTCAATTATTAGTCCCAGATAGATGTGATATGGGACTTGTTCTATAGTTGCACATTTGCAGTCTGAAACGCTTTTATGCAGACAATCATGACTATGGGCTATGATTTGAAAGGGATGGGGTTACTATTATTTTCAAAGCTATTCTTACTTTCGTAGTCACTTCCAATTTTTAACAAGCTGTAAAAAGCATTATCTTCCTGCAACGGCGCCAAGTTATACCTACATTTACCGCAGTAATCCGGATCATACCGGTGCCATCTGGCTCGAGCAAGTTTTCTCCGGAAAGGATTTGTAAGAATAATTAAAATGACTTTGCTAAGAACTAATGTTACTTTCGTGTTGAATATTAGATAAGTCTAAGATTCTGGGTAGTTAATGTTTTAGGCAATCCACCGTGTTCTAGTTTAAAAATATCGGAGGAAAACTTTGCTTCTACAGAATTTTTATTTATCGCTTATGTTACGATTATACTAACCTTTATTTATACTAGCATTAGTATTAATAAACAAAAAATTGCATTAATTGCAGTGTTACCCTACATATAATCCCTCAATTTACCCCCTTAATTCCCCTCTCCCTTTTTTTCTTAATCTTATTTATTTATTTAAACTTCAGTTGTCTCTGCATCACCCAAAGGTTGACTGGTAGAAAATGCCTTCAGGCATTAAGTCCGCCTCTGTACTTTTGTGTGCATAAAGAATAAATAAATGTACAGTAGTGGTAGACGGTAGAACCCAAAGGTTACCCGGACTTAATGCAACAAGGCATTCTGTACCAGTCAACCTTTGTGTTAAAAGAGACAACAACAGACAAAGAGACAATCTTCTCTTTTTCTCTCTTTTTATTTTCTCCTTTTTGGTTCTTCTTGCCGGTTTAGTTTCTTTTTTGCATCATTTCATATTTGTATTTGCGTATTTTGAATTCGAGCGGGAGAAATAGGATTTTATTTTGCGTGCCCTGAAATGCAAAGGGCAACTGTAAGAACATTATTTATTTATTTTTTATTCTGGATAGGTTCGCGTTTGACCACTATCTCACCTGATGGTAAGCGATGATGTGGCCGACGTTGGAGCACGCTTGCCTAGAAGTAACCTATTCACTCTTGACTTAAGGTGATTGCTACGGGTTGTTCGAGGCCATTTCCCCGCTAGATGGCGCTGAAGTCAACATTTTCAGTTTTATTTGGTTTTGAGTGTAATTGAAACAATATTAAGTCACAGAAATAGTAGATGCGGTTATCGGACATTCCACTTTATCGAAATTAGTCAAATTATAGCCTAAAAACCCATCTGATTCGCCATATAACGAAAGCTAATATCAAACTCTGATTATAGTATCGTTTACACACACATAGACATGAGCGACTACTTTAGAATCAAAAGCATTCATCAAAATTAACCACTAGATGGCGTGCATTTAAAAGTTATTTGAATTCAGGATTCTGTAGAAATTATAATGATGTCTGGGGGAGTACCTGTTACGATTATGTTATAAAAAATAAAAGGTGGTATTTCATGGGTGGTGTAAACTTTTTTTATTTTAGGAATCAAATGAATGTCAAAAATGCAATGTAATGTATTTTGTTACCTTATATATTATTTAAAAGAATATATACACCAACTAACAATTATTACAAGTATTTATAGTGACATCAATGCTTGATACATGACCATTTACTAAAAAACAATCTTTTTCAAAATATTTAGTCCCAATGCAAATGTGAAGTAATTCAAGTTACATTATTTGCAACAATTACACACCAGTAAATGCAAGAAACTATAATTCATAAACAAGACAACAAATTTAAAACACAAATTAGAATAAGAGATTGCAACCAAAAAAGTGGAAAAATGTTTGATAGTATCTAAGCATCCATAATCACATATTTTTTTAGTAAAACCTAAACATAACTAACAAATGGTTATACATATCTGCTAAAGTATTGTTTTAATTGGATATAAAAAAGCAACAAATTTCTTTTAATTCACTCTATGATTGTAAACATTGATAATATAGATTCTAAACATACTACTATAAAAGTACAATAAAAATAAAAATGATCCGACATGTTGTTTTCACTCTTCCTAAAGTTCTTGTCCGGAAACCACCGCTACACAGCTGCTGCGAAAAAAAATGCCTTGCTTAGTATATTTTATGTGTAACTTTTGATGTTGAAGAAAAATTTCCCACAGTAAAAAATATAATATAGATTGAAATTTATAGAAATTAAGAAAAAAAAAATTAGTGTACCTTTCATATCTATACATTTTGCATTTTTTTGAACACGTCTCAATATTATTTCTGGCAGAATACAGTATTTAAAAAAGTCCAGTAGCTTTGGCATCATATTGCTGATAAATTCATTATCTCGACAAACTGATTGACAAAATACTTACATTATGATTTTCCGTGCCACTAAGGTCAGCTTCATTACCTTGGGTTTCAAAATATTTCTCCCACGAAGTGGGAGCTTGGTGTTGGCCAAAATCTGAAAGTGTACAAATATAAATATTGAATATGATTCAATGATTTTGAGTTTACAAACATGTAAATCCGCATACACAAGACACCTAGACCCGGAACAACTATCTGTAGGCCATACAAATATTTGTTCCTTGCGGGGATCGAACCCGCGACACGCAGCGCGGCAGTCAATCGCTCAACCACTGCGCCAACCGGATTAAAAGTATATTATTTATTCTGCACTTCAATTATGATGTATGTAAAATTTCATGGAAATCAGTTCAGTAGTTAAGACGTGAAAGCCAAACAAACTAACTTACTTTTGCATTTACGAGTATAATTTTAGCAAGGATTTACCTTGTAGAGTGCACTGGTATAGTTTTTGATTACATGATTCTTGCATTCAATTTCTTTTATTATGTTTCCATAAGAAGCTTTTTCTTTCAAGTTTGCAAACACAAAGGAATCTCCGTCTCCAATAAAGCTCAAATAGCGAAGTTGATGTGTCTCTTCACTCTTTTGAAAGCCGTCCACAATAATTTGTGATTCCATTCCTGTAGACGGCCCAGTAAAATTTTTGCAACAATTATGTGGTTTCATATCAATATTTCTCCTATTGACATGTATAACAATATTTATTTTGAACACCAAGAAATAGACATTTCTTAGTTTCTTTCCCAATAATGCAGGCCTGGAAGTGAGAAACAACTCTTGAAAATATGGCACATTATAATTGTTTGTATTCAATTCAATTATAGAAATAAACAAAATTCAACAACATCGCATAATTGTTTGTCGTGTTACATTGTTTTGACAATAAATAAATTTGTGTTTAGTAATAATTTATCTTACCATACTAGAAAAGTTATGCCCGTCCGATCTCTTCAACCATCCTCCATCCACATACACAGTAATAAATGGAACACAGTCTGAAGACACATAACCTTTTTCAATGGCAATTGATCTTTCTTGTTCCCCAGCAATCTTAATTTCCTCTGTCAAATGTTCTAACCAAACATTGCCTACGTCGAAATTTATTAGGTGACATTGTTGGAATATCCATCAGACTTGTATATGAGCTGCTTGAGTGTAGTAGCTACCAGAAGTTACAGTTGCCCACACAAATGCAGTAGTTACTTTGTCTTTGCTCTCTGTGCAGTGTTCCCACGTTTATTCACACATACTGCACTTGAATTTTAATTCAGTTCGAAATCCATCACGTCTTTCACTAACAAATTCAATTTGTGATGATTCACACATATCGGTGGCTTTCCATCAGGCAGGCCCACTCAATAACATGCAACAAACGAATGCAAAGTATAGATATTTAACCCTGCGTTCCGAAATGCGTCAAAAGCGATAATATCGCGAATCCGACCACCGCGCAACGTGACAATTATTACTCAACAGCCCTTTTATTTTGTGACTACTAAATTTGGTCGGATTCGCGATATAATCGCTTTTGACGCAATTCGGAACACGTGGATAGAATATTGCAAACTGTGAAACTGACGTTCAAAATTACGTTCGAGATTACATTCGCATTTTGAGAAAAATATAGCAAAATTTTACTTACCCAAATAATCTTGATATAATATTGATTGACAACTTATTGACAATTAAGAAAATAATATCTTGTGGGTATAAATCCCTGCTGAGCAACCATAAATAATAAATCATATTACATACTTATACATTTTGATGTACTTAACTGTAACGAAATGCACCGCACCCACGCGATATACTGTACCAAATAAAACTGATGTTTGTTTGTCCGTCTAATATAATGGTCTGTCGATAACTATTTGTATTACTAATCTGAAAAAACAATATGACAGGAAATTTAAATCTACAGCGACCTATAAATTTGGTTTACTTATGATAGATAATATATTATCAAGTAAATAAAATTTTGTTTACTTAATATTATTATAACTTAACGAATCAATTAACAATATCGATCGGTGATTTTTATTATGAGAAGATTTTAGTTTGTAATAGCCAGCTAAACTTACGGGCCGACTTGCTAATACCACCGAAAGATTTATAGGTACTTTTATTTTAAAATAAAATTGCGTATAAGCAACCTATACTACAATACCTTGCAATAAGTATATTCAATTGGAATGATATACATACAAGAAATATTAGTTCGAATAAATGAAAATGCATACATTTTAAATCATACAAGAAATTCCGCGCGTAAAACCTATCACTGCTCAAGCTAGCTTCAAAATGTATTTTATTTCAAGTCAACCGAATCATCGAATCCAACGAAGTTTGGCAACGGTTTTTCTTAGAAACATTACAGGTCAAAGGGTCAAGTAGGAAGGAACTAGGAAGTACGGCAACGTCGCCTCATTCGTAGGCACCTACGATTACGAATGATGATATTGTTGCCAGTCAAAATAATAATAACTAACGCTTACAATTTTTTGATAACAACAACAATGTTTTATGTTTTCGTTTATGATAGTTAGTTTTACGTTATTATAATGCATTTTTTAATGGATGCCATTGTTAGAAATTTAGTAATGATTTTTCAAATTTACAATATCGGTTGCACGCCATCTAGTGTTAAATATTATAACCTATCGCAATCATGGCGGCATGCTTGGTTGTCAAATCGCACTCACACTAGTAAACAAAATATCAAATTTTGCTCGGTTTTGAAGACTGTTTTTCTCAATATTTAATGCAAATTATTTACAAAAAGTAACTAACGCGAAACTATTTCATTGTAGAAAAGTGATAAAGTGATTCGTTTTGAGCAAAAAGTGTCTATTTACGTAGTAGAACGCGAACGAAAAATGTATGAACAGGCCAGCGGAACATTCACCTTAAAGACTCCTAAGTTATAGCTATCAGAAAACACAGACTCCGGTAAGGAATTCCACTCCTAAGCTGGGATACACATAGCCTAACTATGTGTTTATATCACGCCCCGCATCCCGCGTGCGTATTCCACGCATTACAATAAATATATTTATGACAAGAACATTTGCGGGGGCTATGCGTGCGGAGCAATCCCGCATGCGTGAACAAAACCGCACGATATTACAAACACCCTTTCCTCCCACAGAGCAGGAGAAGTTATTTGAGCAAATCTAAACAAAAAAAAAATGATAAAGCCTACCTATAAGTCAACCTATAAATTCCACCTCACGATTATGTCAATGCTGCCGCTTGAGCGCTTTCCAAAAGATTGTGCGGCGCAACTCCGACACATGTTCGGCAACTTTGTGCAGTGCTACAGCGGCTTTACTTGCTGTCAGATGCAGTTCTGAATGTGTTAAAACGGCCGTGTGAAATTGCTTTGCATAAGGTATTTTCCTGAATAATAACAGTTTCTTGGAATATTTTAAGGACTGGGTTTTTTCTGCAGCATTTTGAGAAAACATACTTTTAAGCCCGCATGCCCAAAAAAACTGGCCAAGTGCGAGTTGGACTCGCCTACGAAGGGCTCCCTACTACATATTAAAATCGAGCAAAACGCCGACTAAATTAATATTTCTTATATGGAAACCCCTTTAATTTTAAAGTTTATTTTAATGTTATTATTTGGTGTTGTGTTAGCAATAGAAATGCACATTCTGAGAAAATATCAACTCTCTACCTCTTACATTTTACGAGATACAGCCCGCTGACAGACAGATAGATAGACAAACCATCTGACCATGTGCCAAATTTTATCAAAATCCATTCTGCTGGGCACGCCACAATTATGGCGGTAAGTCCCCTCTTTGAGGATTGGTTGGAAAGACCTCACGGCGTCCTCACCTTCCGCATGACGCAGGTTCTCACCGAATACGGTAAGTTCGGGAAGTTACTGCACCGGATTCGTGCGGAAGCGACGCCCGGGTGTCGCTACTGTGTGGACCGCCCGGAGGACACGGTGGAGCACACGATGGAGGTGTGCCCCGCTCGGGCAGAGTAACGCCGTGTCCTCGTGGGGGCGATCGGCGGCGGCGATCTCTCGTGCCGGGCCTTGGTACAGGCCATGATCCGGAGCGAGGAGGAGTGGCAGGCGGTCGCCTCCTTCTGCGAAGCAGTAATGCTAGCAAATCAGGCGGCCGATCGCGTGAGGCAACGGTCCTCACGCCCCAACCGCCGCCGGGATTCCGATCCGCGTCGACGGCGCGTACTGTTCCACGCGCGCCTCAAGGAGATGTCAGCAAATCGTAGGGGCTCAGCAGGGTCGAAGCCTACTGGGGCCATTGGTAGAGTGAAAACGAAACCCGGGGCCCTGGGACGAAGGCAACCAAGGAACAGGATTGGGTTTTTAGTCAGTAAACGTCTGACACTATCTCCCGCTCCGCCCAAGAGTGGGATTTGTCATAAGATGATTTTCCCAACCAATAAAAAAAAAACATTCTGCCGTTTAAGCGTGAAGGAGTAATAAATATACACACACATATATACATTATGGCGGTACTTCCCCTCTTTAAGGAGTGGCTGGAAAGACCTCACGGTATCCTTACCTTCCACATGACGCAGGTTCTTACCGGACATGGTAAGTTCCATAGAGGTTCCTGCACCGGATTCGTACAGAAGAATCGCCCGGGCGTCACCACTGTGTTGACCGCCCGGAGGATACGGTGGAGCATACGGTAGAGGTGTGCCCCGCTTGGGTAGAGCACCACCGCCGTGTCCTCGTGGGGTGATCCGCGGCAACGATCTCGCGCCGGGCCTTGATACAGGCCATGGTCCAAAGCAAGGAGGAGCTGCAGGCGGTCGCCTCCTTCGGAAAAGCAGTAATGCTAGTAAACAAAGCGGCCGCACGCGTGAGGGAATGGCCCTCATGCCAAAGCCGCCGGGATCCCGATTCGGATTTCCGGTCACCGTAGGCGCGGCCTTGCGGACGGCGAGCATTGGGTAGCTCGCCGTCCGACCGTCCAGTAGCCGTCCGGACCGAGCTCAACGCGCTCCTTAAGAAGTTGACAGTAGGGTCGAAACCTGACTGGAGCTATGAGTTCCCGGTCCTGAAATGAAGGAACTTAGGAGTGGGTTTTAGTCAGTAAAACTATGACGCACCCTCCCGCTCCGCTCAGACCGGGAACAACTGCCTGTAGGCCATACAAATATTTGTTTCATTTGACCATTATTATTATTATAGCCTTTTATTTATCCAATAAATATTCAAATTTTTTTATACACAGTTAACTTATTCTCTAAAATGCTTAAACAGTCTTGAGTTTCACTTATTTTTAGGGTTCCGTACCTCAAAAGGAAAAAACGGAACCCTTACAGGATCATTTTGTTGTCCGTCTGTTTGTCTGTATGTATGTCAAAACCCTTTATCTCGGAAACGTTATGAGGTATCGAGTTGAAATTAAAACCATGTACTCAAGTCGGGAGTCCCTTAAAGCTGTGAAAAAATAAAACTTCTGAGTTAACGAGAAAAAAGATATGGCCGTTTATGTAGCAAAAAACGTATATTTCAACACTCTCAAGGAAATCAAAATTCATAGGGCATCAAAACCCGTTTCCCTAGAATCTTGAAATTTGGCATGAAGCAAGGTCTCATAGCACAAATGTAGGAAAAAATCTGAAAACCGTAATTTTGCAGTTACATCACAAAAAAAAAACTTTTTTTCCGATTCGAAAAAATCTTCGTAACTCAATTCGGGAATTGAACTGTTTTCATAGGTAAGTTTGTTCGAAATCCTCAGTGTGCGAGTCTGACTCGCACTTGCCCAGTTCTGTTTTTCTTTTCTCAATTCAAGGATCTCAATTTTGAATAAAGGCCTCCTCCAAGATCTGTATTTATCTCTGTCTATTGCTTTAGTCTCCTAACTACTTCCCGAAAAACTTTTTATTATTTTTACCATAATATATTTAAAATAAACATCTAAACGTATCCTTGATCACCCATTTTTCCACTTACAAAAAGAAACAAACACAACTACAGTCCTTCGACTCCTTCCATGAATTACCATTTACTACTCATTGGGGAATTAAAGGAAAAACACAATGTATCAGCCATAAGTCAACACCCCTTAACTTAAGGGTGAGTCCTTTATTTGCGTTCTAGTCGACTTTCAATTGACTTTTACGACTCGTGAAGATGTATTACAGATAGTGCTATCTTCTCTTAAGTTAGGATGGGTCGGGAGTTCGGCAAATGTGTATAACCCTTCGGTTTTCAAAGGATGTGAGTATTACACTTTTATTATATCTTTTAAAAGTATTGGGCATGTAAAAGATTTTAAGTTTAGCTTGGAGTGTTATGTGTACTTCCATTAAACGCAAAAGTAAAAGGTTTGTTTATTTTTAGTAAACAAGCAAGATTCGAATTTTTGAACATACATCCTTGTTGTTTGCTTTCTACTTTCGAAACAATTGAGAAGAAATTGTTAAATGTCCGTGCAACAAACAAGACCTCTGCTTCTTCTTCTTTTCGATTCGATGGTAAACTCGTCAAACTGTTTGGGCCCAATAGGTGGCTACATTAATAGCAGCATCGGTAGCACTCATTAAATCCTCCAGAGTGCAGGTGTATGGGCACTTGGGGCATTTAATGACCTCTGCTAGGAATTACGTTCATAAACATGTAAACATACATACGCCAGACCTGGAAGAACTATCTAAGGGCTATGCAAATATTTATTCCGTGTCGGAATCGCACTCGCGACGCAGCGTAGCAGCCCATCGCTTAACTACTGCGCCAATCGTGCCGATCTTCAAAAACATGTGACATCTAAGAACCCGCACCATTCTTAGGGGATTATGGGCCACTCCCTCTCACAGATAGAATGCCTGTGTCCTATCAACGGAGATATGATTAGACATAATAATGCCTGTATATCCTAGATATACTTTTCAGATTGATTGATTGAGTACTGTTGTGATGACTATTACATAATGAATATTTATTTATTTATGGCACACCAACGACTTATTCACTAGTACATTTTTATATTCAACAGTCAAACTTAAAATCTAGAGTGAATTTGTCACTTACAAGTGTGCACAACATTAAACATAAATTTCAAGTCTCAAAGATGTTAACGCTATTGGAAGGTGAATGGAGATCATTATACGCCCTCATCAATCTATTCATTGGTGCCAAATTTCCAAGGTTAGTTTTTGCCGGGAATGGAGTGAACACATCTAAAATGCGTACAGTTCTGGGTGAAGCGTGGCGAGTAACAGATATATTTATTTCGTCGAGAAGATTCGGAACTTGTATAGATCCATTGATGATTTTGTGAAGTAAAATCAGATCGTTAGTTTACCTTCGCTGTTTTAAAGTGACTTAGCCTTTGCGAGTAATCAGCGTCTTGAGGACAGCTATCAGATTTGTACCCCAGATAGCGTGTGAAGCTTTTTTGGACCCTTTCTATGCAATGCGACATATGGCTCTGAAACGTGGTGGCTCACTATCATGAGCCTCATCAGAAGGTCTAAAGTCACCCAAAGGGCAATGGAAAGGGCTACGTATGGAATTTCCTTGCATAATCGCATCAGGAATGAAGATATCCACAGCAGAATTAAGGTCACCGAGATATCCCAAAAAATCGCCAAGTTTAAGTGGCAGTAGGCATACATTGCTCGCTGAACAGACTGATGGTCGATGAGGCTGAAAGGTTTTGGGGAGATGACCACATACCGGAAGACCTTCCAACGCTGCAACGCCGCAACTCTCTCCAGGTCATCGGTACATTAGTACTGAGTAGAGTTGCGGGAATCTGATGGATGCGAGACGCAAAAGCTTGGTTGTTGTGACGTCACTTGCGTGAGGCCTATTTCCAACAGTGGAAGTCTTTCGGCTGAAATTATTTAAAGATTCAAAGCATTTTATTTCAAATAAACCATTTACAGGCACTTTCGAAATGTCAAGAAGTCAGTCAGTCAGAAAAAAAAAAGATGCTAATTGCACATTCCAAAGCGTAGATCTCTGGAGAAGAAGTGTGCAAGAAAATCCATGGACACTTACAAATATCTCTGTTACATGTTTCTTGTCGCTATCATGTGAGAACAATGATTATGATGATGGTGATGATGGAAAGCTGTGCTAACAATCTCAATTGGAGTAGCAAGTTGAGAAATATCGATTTCTATTTTCCTAGGCGCTTTTATCCTACCTGAGTCACGTATACGGACATTTAAAAAAATAGATAAAACTATGGAGTGTGTATCGGATGGTGGTAGTATATAAACTAACCTGTACCTATGGTTATGTCTGAGCACGTTCCCCGTGGATTCAGTTGGATTGTTTTATTTTTTATAGATAGCAATCGATGGCATCGGCCTTGGACTATAGTTACTCGTAGAATTGGATTGGAAAAATATTATACTTATTGTATACACTTAAATATTTATTTTACTCTGTGTTTTTTTTTGTATTTGCTGTAATAGCTACAACTGAAATAATCATTTGTGAAAATTTTAACTGTCTAGCTATCACAATTCATGAGATACAACCTGGTGACAGACGGACAGTGAAGTCTTAGCAATAGGATCCCATTTTTACCCAGTGGGTATTTTTTTTTCGGGTGGGATAATCATCTAATGACATCCCCCGCTCTTGGGCGGAGCGGGAGATAGTGTCAGACTTTTACTGACTAAAAACCCACTCCTGTTCCTTCTTTGCCATTTTTCCAGGTCCCCGGGGATCTCTTTCGCATCACTCATGGCCCCAGTAGGCTTCGACCCTGCTGGGCCCCTACGGTTGCTGACATCTCCTTGAGGCGCGCGTGGAACACTTCGCGCCGTCGACGACTTGGGCTCGGTCCGGACGGTTACCGGACGATCGGACGGCGAGCCACCCATTGCTCACCGTCCGCAAGCCCATGCCTACAGTGGCCGGAAATCGGGATCGGAATCCCGGCGGCGGTTGAGGCGTGAGGACCGTTGCCTTACGCGATCGGCCGCCTCCTTTGCTAGCATTACTGCTTCGCAGAAGGAGGCAACTGCCCGCCACTTCTCCTCGGTCCGGACCATGGCCTGTACCAAGGCCCGGCGCGAGAGATCGCTGCCACCGATTACCCAGTGGGTATGAAACCATAAAAGACAAGATTCTCTCAAATATACTCCCCACTAAACAAACTACCAATTATAATAATAAAGCCAGTCCGTTGAATGTTCCAGAGCCTTTATTTACTTAAATATTAAGAGAAGTAATAGCACATTAATCTCTGGTCGGAAACTAAGGAGCCCCTCAGGGCAATACAAATTATTAACGAGTAAATAATGGCTCAAATTATATGCTACAGTATCTTATCCACCGGGTGTTTGGTTTACTAACCTAATTTACTATAAAATTGTACGTTTTCATTGAAATTCTAACTACATAAAAGGCGTCGTTTTTATTTTAAAAGTCAGGATTAAATGTTGAAACAATACGTAGTAAACGTGAAAAGAAAAAACAGTAAGTAAATACTTTTTACAAAAAAAAAAATACAAACAATTTCAATTTAAAGTAAAAAAAGAAACTAAAAAGTAAATAATAAAAAAAATATTAACAAAAAAGAACCTACAAATAACTAATTTCGAAAGTGAGTGTGCTAATTTAAATAAGAAAATAATTTTCCAAATCGATTTATAAAAGATGGAGTTCTGAAGTTACAAACATTAAAAGAAAATACGATCGAATTGAGAAGCTCCCTTTTGTGAAGTCATCGGTTGAAGTTCGAGAGATGACAGCATGATTGGCGAGGTGCGCTTAAATTGATGTCTGCCAGAGCTGCAAGATTGTTCGAAAGAGCACACTCACACGGCAACTGAAGGAACACACGTGGGATTTAATCAGAAAAGGTCTGATACTTTCTCTTTTTTGTTATTTGATCTTTGGGATAACATCAGATATATGCCGGCTATGTGCAGGCCACATCTCACTTACTCTACTTAATTATCTTGCACTTCCTGCAGTTATAAAAAAAACCCGGCCAAGTGTGAGTCGGACTCGCGCACGAAGGATTCCGTACGTACGTAATTATCTATAAAAACTAAAAAAAAAAACGTTTGTTGTATGGGAGCCCCCTTAAACATTTATTTTATTCTGTTTTTTAGTATTTTTGTTATAGCGGCAACCGAAATCATTCATTCATTCAATCAATTATCTGTGGAAATTTCAACAGTCTAACTATCACGCTTCATGAGATACAGCTTGATGACAGACGGACAGACAGTCAGACGGACGGACAGTGGAGTCTTAGTAATAGGTTCCCGTTTTACCATATATGTACGGAAACCTGCAAAAGGAACTGGTGACCTGATTTCATACAAAAGTAATGCTTCCCTTTATGCGACCCTTTCTTTAAACTGAACTCTAACATAACTCAACACTGGAACACTTAACAAAGCTAAGTGTCATAGCACAACAATTAGTGAACCTCTCAAGTACTCAGCTGGCCAAGAATTTTAATGCGAGCTTAATGCAGAAGTTATGGTTCCTGTCCAAAGGCTCTTATCAAAATGACTGAGATACAGCTTGGAGGAACTAGACATGCTGCAGTAAAATATGTGGAATAATTAAATAAGTAATGTTGGCTAATAAAATCTACATTATATAGTCTAAGAGCTCATCATATACACGAGCGGCATGATGCCTATGGCAGAGGTAACTGCAGCCGATGACATGGGGCGGCGGCAGCCGGCGTCACGTCGCAAGGTGGAACGAAATGACGTCGTAGAAGACTTAGGGATCGTCAAAAACTGATAGAGTTGGACTATTCCATCATCGGACCACTAGGCGTACGGCGATGTGCCACCGGTACATGGTGGACATCCCAACTGTACACACAAAACGTTTTGGGAACACATTCATTGTGCGTACAGCTAAGGATTGGAATTCCTTGCCGGAATCTGTGTTTCCTGATGGCTACAAACTGGGAGTCTTTAAGTCAAGAGTGAATAGGTTACTTCTAGATATGCGCGCTTCATCGTCGACCGCATCGTCGCTTCCATCTGGTGAGGTAGCAGTCAAGCGCGAACCTATTAACAATAAAAAAAAGAATTATTTAAAAAAAAGTAATTTGCAATTGGCTTGCTGAGGTCTTCCCAACCGATTATAATTTGGGTGTCTTCAAGGCTAGAGTTAATAGGCATCGCAACATCAATGATTGCATCACTGCTTACCATCAGGTGAGATCGTAGTCAAGTACTAGATTATATCAAATAAAAAATAAATAAATACGGAAATGAAATCTGCTATTAAATATAATTTCATAATGTTCCACAACTTTTACGTTTTGACCATTATTTTTAGTGTTATGAATTTTTACAGTTTTTTTTTTGTATGGAAAAAAACACAACTTCCTAAAAATCTCGAAAGATAAATCAAGTTTCCTCCAAATACGGTTTTGCAGATTTGAATAGTATCAATTATTAGTCTATTTTAGCAGACCCTAAGGTACTGCGATTTTTTTGCGATTTTGGAGATAATAATTTTTATGATTCTTTATTCCTCACCACCCAGAGGTTGAGTATTAGGCGCGTTTTTTTAAATAATAGCCCCAACAGGCCTAATTGACAAACAACAACAACAACATTTCACAACAACAACAACAACGTCATCAACAACAACAACAACAACGACGACGACGACAACAACAACACCATAACAACATCATTTTCAGTGATCCAGCATGATTTTTCTAAAGAAAAGCAAGCTATATAATTTATTCCATGAGTAAATCTTAATTACATAATACAACTACTTTAAGCGACTATACATCATTAAAAACTTAGGCGCACACACCATATAATTACAAACTTACAATTTCACTTAATATAAAACTCCTAACTAAAATATGGCATCAAAAAATTCTTCCACATTGCCGACGGCATAATTAAATAATTAGTTATTCAGAAAAATCAGATTCGAGTTCATTGTATAGTAATGGGTCTGAATTCTGAAATTTATATTTTCCTGTTCATTATCATCAACAAATGTATCCAAAATAATCAACAAAGCTTTTGCCCCTTGTTAAAAGGCTTTGTATTTTCCCAACAGTTTGTGACGTATTTTTGAAATAAGTGGGTCAGAACTAATTAATAAATTATTCATTATATCTTCATTGGTAACCTTTCTACAGGATTTTCTCGAGTGATGTTAACGATATCTCCTGAAATCCTTATTTCGAGCTTCAGCAGTCTCTTCTGATAATTTTCCAATTGGCACTATACCTAAATTCTCAATTATATCTGCTCCATGAGCAAGAACTTTATGTATACTTGCAGGCATGTAATACCAATTTTACAAATTAATATACAATTTCATGATAGCTTCGGTATATAGTCTTTGAATTTCATTATTTCTATAGGGTGGCCTGAAGAAATTGCCTCTAGTATGATTTTAAATCTTTTTATCAAATTCTCATCTTCTCCAGTGATCGAAGCCGCAATTTGAGAGTTCTCAAAAATTCTTCTAGCCGTATTTCCGTCACATCCTGATTTCTATCTTTCAAAAAATGAAGACCTCTCCAAGGTTCTTTCAATTACCTTTTAACTTGAAATGTATTGTGTATGAGAATGCCTTTTATTAATTGTTTACTGGGAAAATCATCTTATGACAAATCTCGCTCTTGGGCGGAGCGGGAGATAGTGTCAGACTTTTGCTGACTGAAAACCCACTCCTGTTCCTTCGTTGCCTTCGGCCCAGGGCCCGGGTTTCATTAATGAAGTCGGTTAAAGAAAATATGAATCGTTGATAATTATTTTGGAAAATCTTATTCGAGAACAAAAATGGTGATAAAAAAGTACTTACCACCTTTTTTTACTTTAACTTATACTTACTTAATAATATACTTAAGGCTCCGTGCACAAAATCAACACATTTTGAACTTTTTTGATCATGGTTTGTGAGAAAAGCAAGAAGAATTTAAAACTTCTTTTATTAGATTATGAAAGTCAAGTTCTTATTCTCTCAGTTGGTTTGATTACTTTTTTTAAATAATGTGTGTATTAATAGCAATTACCCATATTCAAAACCCTTTTCTCGCAAAAGTAACGAGCGAGTGACGTTTGGCTACGTTTTACACCAAACTACAACTGATTTATAACATTAAAAAAAATATCAGTAACATCATTATATGGTCTACTGGCAGATGGGTTGAAAACATTATTGACTTTAATAGAAAATATAGCAGAAAAAAAATGTTGAAGAAACACAATTCTTGGAAAACATCTGGACAAATAAGTATTTTTTTCTATACCTTAGCAACACATTTAAGAAAATTTAAAAATTGCACAATAATCTTAAGAAATCCCTTTAATAGAATCTAAAATTTATTTTATAAATAAACAATATCTTCATTTCGTAAATTACAAGCAAATTGAACTATATTATCGACCGCGCAAACTCGATCGCGTCAGTAACGACCGGGCTCTCCCAGCGTGAGCACACGTTAATTTGCTTCGCAGCTGCTCGCGAATATTACATGAAAATATTCCCAAGATTGCACGCCGACTACCACTTTTTGATCCATTAAGTATTATAGTTTATTTTAAGTACTTTTTTTGTTTATGAAAATTGTTAAAATTTCTTTCGACTTCAATATTAATTAGAGGTAACGGTTGTATGTTTGTTTGTAAAGGTTATCTGCGGAATTACTTTGCTACTACCCAAATACAAAAATTATTTCACTAATGAAATCTACAATGTTTAATGGCAGCTATATTATCATCCAGTGTTATACACTATGTACAGGATGTTGATATTTCTTATGATTACTTAAGGTCGAAATTCAAGGTCTAGTTTTCGAAATCATTTTTTTTGTAGATAATGGGTCGAAAGAAAGAGACGCTTTTTTTTTATTGGGTGGGAAAATCATCCTATGACAAATCCCGCTCTTGGGCGGAGCGAGAGATAGTGTCAGACTTTTACTGACTAAAAACCCACTCCTGTTCCTTCTTTGCCTTCGTCCCAGGGCCTCGGGTTTCACTTTCACATTACCCGTGGTCCCCGTAGGCCCTGCTGGGCCCCTACGATGTGTTGACATCTCCCTGAGGTGCGCGTAGAACCGTATGCGCCGTCAACGACTTGGCCTCGGTCCGGACGGTTACCGGACGGTCAGACGGTGAGCCACCCATTGCTCGCCGTCCGCAAGCCCGCGCCTACGGTGGCCGGAAATCGGAGGACCGTTGCCTCATGCGATCGGCCGCCTCCTTTGCTAGCATTACTGCTTCGCAGAAGGAGGTGACTGCCTGTCACTCCACCTTGCTCCGGAGTATGGCCTGTACCAAAGCCCGGCGCGAGAGATCGCCGCCACCGATCGCCCCCACGAGGACACGGCGTTGCTTTGCCCAAGCGGGGCACACCTCCACTGTGTGCTCCACCGTGTCCTCTTGGCGGTCCACACAGTAGCGACACCCGGGCATCGCTTCCGCACGAATCCGGTGCAGGAACTTTCCGAACTTAGCGTGTTCGGTGAGAAAAACGACATGTGGGGCTGATACGAGCGGGACAAATGTTGCTATTTTTTAGTAAATTGATAATGAAAATTTTGAAATGACTATGAATACTACAAATGTTGACAACATGTGTGAACTTGATCTAAACATGGTAATTATAACCTTTGTGTTACGCACAGGGTGAAAATTAATATCAAACCTACTTTTAGAAATTCATAACTTTTTTAGTTCTACATGGTAGTCAGCTGATCGCGACTGTTTATATAGGAAGTTTAAACTAAAAATATTTACCATTTTTTCAATGATAAAAATAAAGGCTAAATAGCCGGCCAGCAACAGAAAAAAAAATTGGCGTGAAAGCGGCAATCGGCTCTGTATTTATTTTTTCGAGTTGTAGAGTTCTGTTGAATCTCTGCTATATGAGATTTGTATTAACACGATAAGTTCAGCAGAATCAGATATGGATTTAACGCCTGATTCTTAAGAGAAGAGGCTAAAGCAGTAGTGGAAAACCTTTTACCGCCTAAATCAAAAGAAATATATCTAAAGTCATACGACAAATTTTGAGGACGACTCAGATTTTTATTTTTACTTTATTTATATTCGTAATGAAAAGCACAGTGTTTTACTTCGGGTTAAAGATCTCTTCGAACTATTGGCGTCCAAGCGTATTTTCGGGACTAAATAAGTTGATCTCACCCCTTGGGTAACAATGTATTATATGATTTATCGTGACATTGCACTATTAAAATATTTGCTAGTTATAATATAATTTTTGATAAAACAGACACAAAGATGACGATTTGTGTTACAGAAAAGGGTTATTTAATTTATTTAATAACCAACTTTTGCCTGCGGCTTCGTTAATTTCGATTTCCATTAAGATTTGAAAGACACGTGGCAGTATCTAGGGATCATAAGTACGTTATTGTTATTTTCCTCGGGACAGTACTTTTCTTCGGGAGGAAAGTTACCCTGTAACCGTTTTTGTTCACCAGACAACATATAATATGTATAATTTCAGGATAATCAGTTCATTGATTTAGGCGTGAAAAGCTAACAAACAAAAATAAACTTATTTTTTACTTTATTTCGCATTTATAATAATTAAAACTATAGAATCTTGAGAGTAGTTAATTTTATTTGTTTCAAATCTTAAAACTTGTCGAGTAATAGTTAAGATTAACTTGTAAATAATATTTATATATCTTTAATATATATTTTGTTTAAGTAATTTGTCTCTTAATTATCTCACAGATAACTTAGAAACTGGGTAAGTGTGAGTCGGACTCGTGCCCTGAGGGTTCCGTACAAATTACAATTCCCGAACGGAGTCTCGAATATTTTTCCGAATTGCAAAAATGTATTTTTTTAGTTATAAGGTGTTCAGTGGAAACACCGAAAAGTGACGTTAGGTAACAACAAATTTATGGTTTTCAGATTTATTCCTATACCTGTGCTGTGAGACCTTGCTTTATGTCAAATTTCAAGATTCTGGGTCAACAGGAAGTACCTTGTAAATTTTAATTACTTTGGGAGTAAAAAAAATTACGTTTTTTTTTGCGACATAAACGGCCGTTTCTGTTTTATTCGTTACCTTAGAAGTTTGATTTTTTCACAACTTCAAGGGACTGCAAACTTAAGTATATTGTTTAATTTCAACTCGATACCTCCACGTATTCTCGAGATAAACAGTCTTGACAGACAGACAGACGGACGAACCACAAAGTGATCCTATGAGGGTTTCGTTTTTTTCTTTTGAGGTCCGCAACCCTAAAAAGAAGAGTATCCAACACGGATAAAGCTGTTTGTCTTGGGCACCTTGAATCCCTTACTTCACTCAGGTTTCTATATGAACTCCTTAGCAATGTTCGGGAGTTAATTATATAAATCCCTGACGATCGGTATTATAACTTCGTTTCGTTCGGAATTTAACATGCCACCCGCGATTTAAAGACACTGCACGCCACATAATCTACTATTACATATTTTTGACGTATCGAAAGCGTTTTTGTTTACAACCATTTATATAAATAAATATAATTTTATCATCTGTTTTGGATTTATCGTTCTGTTAAATGTCTAAATTTGTCAACATCCATCTAACACAAAATTAAATAATTTTGGTGTACAGTGTGATAAATATAAAGACACACGTCTCAGACGTTTATTTACAAACCTTACTTAATATAAAATTTTGTAATTTAGAATAATATCTTCTAAAGGATCAGAATTGTTTAAGCGGTCACGAAGCTCGATTTTTACGCGTGTGTGCGTGTAGTTGTATGAATGATGCACACAAACATATCATTGCAACGAATTTGCCTAAACTCTAGCGAGTGAATTTTATGCACGGCCTCTTAAACTATAACCATTTAACACAAAAACATTTACAGAAAAAAGAAGAAATGTAATTGTCTAAACTTTTCGCAGAAACCGAATCGTCTCAATTTGTGTCACCCATATCACCTAATAATATATCCGAGAACTCATAAAACCGTTACGATTTTGAATTAAACTAGGAAAGCTGGAATTTAGTAGCATTCATCATCGTCAGTTTCATTTAATGCAAAGACATTTACAGCACTATTTGTACAAAGGGTTCCTTCAAGTTTCGCCACATTGTGTGAATCTAAGGTGCTTTTCATATATGCTATCACCAGGTTACTAGTCTTCCTGAGAAATTTCCTAAAGCAGGAACTATATTAGACCAACACACATGTTAGCTTAGCAACGCCTGAGTTGTAAGTAGCGACGAGTCGTGAGGCGTAGCGTCAAGTGTCGTGGCGTCGCGTGGCGTCGTGGTCTAATGTAGCTCTACAAATGAAGTTCCCTTAGAAATAACACACCAATGCGCCTAGATCGACGTATGTGGCTCTCGTGGGCCCAATGTAGTTTCTACCTTATGGTAGAACTACGGTCTAGCGGTTAGCATAACATAGCATAGTCGGCCTTATAATGTTCCCACTGTTGGGACTCAGCCCTCCTCTCTAGGAGAGGGAATGGGCCGTAATCCACCACGCGGCCCTAGTGCGGGTTGGTGGATGTCATTTGTCTTCGAATTTTTGGTTGTAGGATATAGCCGGTTTCCTCACGATGTTTTCCTTTACCGTTTTGAGAGCAGTGGTGATGAAGTAAATTGCACAAAATAATGCGTCTGGCTGGGTTTGAGCCCGCAACCTACAACTCGTCAAGTCGGGGCCGTTACCACTCGGCCATCACTGCTCTATACTGTCTAGCGGTTGCCACTTCACAAATAATATTTACTATTACAGGCGTTTTTGGTCACTGCTGATACAGTAATTCCACGCTCTGTATCCCTGTCTAGCTCTTTACCCATTTAACACTGTCCTTTAACTCAACCATCTAAATAATTCTACACTTTATCAGTTAAGATGTTACGTTGACCCTTCGTGTCCCTTACTCGGCGCTCTTAGCTCCGTTGGGACGCTGGTACTTGAGTGCGAATAGTATACGATAGGGATGTTCTTACCACGCCCGTAAATTGTAGGGACTCAGTTATTTTAAGTAAAAGGTTTTGAATGTTTTCATTACAAATAGTTGGGATTTTTAAAAGTATTTCTAGCTTTGTCAGGTTTGAGTTCTGCTGCTAGTACTCTGTTAACGAATAATAATAATTATTTATTAATAATTTTAGTTATTTAACGTAAGTAAAAAGATACTGAAGATTTGTAACTAGTTTTGTACATTGCTTTACGTATTCTTAAATGTTTTATAAATGCGTCATAGTCTGCAGAAAATTTGCATTTTCAATAAAATTGTCATTGAACTGTTTTATTTATGTGAAAAACAAATAAATTTCAAATTCAAAATGATTAAAACTAAGAAACCAATTGAAAACAATATAGAATAAAATATTTAGTGAAAAATTAAGCAAGTAAATGTTTAGTACGCTCATTAAGAATATGGTTAATAAACTTTTAACAAAAGAGTGTAAATACCTGCTAGAAACAAATACGATAAACTAAATAAAAGCATTTATCTCTTCAACAAATTGTTTATTGATAAAGATACCTCCACAAGTACAAATTAACCAAAGAATCTATTAATGCATAGTACCACTGATCAAGAATAAAGTTAACAAATTTTAGCAAAAAATGGCAAATACATACCAGAAATAATTGCGGTAAACTAAATACAAAAATTAATCTTTCGAAGAAATCATTTTAAACGATACACATAATTACAATAAGGAATCAGGAGAACTGCAGCCTAACAGACTCATAAACGTCCCTCCAAAATTCAATTTCTGGGTTTTTATCAGCCGTTTTCGGTGTCAATTCGTAGCCTATTTCCAAATAATTCTTTTTTTGACCGTAATCCTTCCAAGTTATAGGACAACTAGATGTAGTTGGCGTACTGTGGATAGAAAAACAGCAAATTAAAAAATGTAAGGAAGAACACATGAACGTAACTAACTTTTGTCAGTAAATGGCATGGGATCTTGTGATGCCTAATGTATTTTTTTAAATTAAATTATCATATAAGTTCTCCAGCTGTAGCTGGAGCGAAAAAGAATTTAGAACTGACTAACTAAACCCCACCCGTGTGTTTTATTTGCCTTTTGCGGTCTAAAGCCACGGTGACTCTTTCAAATGATCCCGCAGCCTTGGAGATTATGAATTTGGATGGCTATAAAAATAGAAGTTCAAAGAAACGATAGATGTATGATTATAAGTATGATGATATCCTTAAGTAAGGAGTGATGGCTGAGATGATAGCTAATAGTGAATTTTATCTGTAGACCGACTGACCTCAAATAAATTGTAAAAAGGCAAAAGAATAATGAAGATTAATACATACCCATATTTAGCGAAATTCGTATACAAAGTACAAGTTTGCACGATCATTTTATACGAAGGATTCGTTTTATTCAGTTTCAAAAGAACATTTGATCCATTAAATAAATATGGAATATCATCTGCGTGCGTCGCCTGTCGTAGACCATATTTAATTCCAGTTCTTCCATAAATATTTCTCTCACTAAAGCAAGTGAATTCATAAAAATATGCCTTGTTACCAGTTTTAATCCACAGTTCTAAAAATCTATAAATATTATAATCATAATTGAAGTATGTATAGAATTGAATTATTTCTTTCATTGTTCCTTCACATACTTCTTTGTCTCCAAAATAATGTTTCTTAATGCGATCACCTAGTTCTAACATTTCACTTGAGTTTACTTTGTATGTTATTTTTGAAGGCACGAAGAATTCTTTATAAAACGGAAAGTATTTCAAAATAACTTCTTTTTGAGTGATTGCTCTATTAATTCCTTCTTTAGTCGTACGACCAAGAATCAAGTCTGCAATGTTAGTTTTATTTTCATTTAGCAATTTCAGTGGATCTTCTGTCAAAAATGGTTGATTAGTACAATTTTGAGTTTCAACAATTGGTTTAAAGTTAAACAATTCAAGTACATCTCTTCTTGGCTTTTCAGAATATAGAACAAATGGTTTCGCTGTCACAAGTTTTTCAACTGGTGCTGATTTCAGAAACCGAATGGCTTCTTTTGGATCCTGTGTGTACAATCCCAACTGCTGGGTCAGTAAAAATGCTCGTCTTACATGTTCAAACGGTATACCAAAGTCTTTGAATAATACACCGCTCAATGCTATCGCTCTTTTAAAAAGCCCTTTAGACATTGGTGACACCAAATGAAGAGTTACTGAAGAACCTCCTGCACTTTGCCCAAAAATCGTCACGTTATCTGGATCTCCTCCAAACTTTGCAATATTTTTCTTCACCCATTTTAATGCTGCTACCTGGTCTTTTAAGCCGGCATTTCCTACAGCTTCCTCTATGTCTAACGATAGGAATCCCAAGGTACCTAGTCTGAAGTTAATCGTGACAAGTACAACATCATGATCAAGAAGAAAATCTGGTCCCAGTTTATCCGAATTTCCTGACCCTATTATGAAAAATCCTCCGTGTATGTAGAACATTACTGGTAGAGGGACTTTAGGATTTATAGTAGGAGTGTATACATTAAGAAAGAGGCAGTCCTCGTTGGCTTCAGAGATGTACCTGTTCGTGTTTACTTCTATCTGAGGACATATGGAGCCATGACTTAGAGCGTCTCGTTTGCCTTTCCATGGTAATGGGGGTTGTGGATCCTAGAAATAAAAAAGTAGTATGATAGCTAGAATGATATCGTATAGAACTAATAGTAACCTTTCATGTCATTGTGTATGTGTATTTATATATTTGTAAATATACCTACGATACAGAAGTAATTCCTAGAGCGGGTTAAAGTTTTAAAAAAATATCAGGCTTTAAGAGAATTTGACACTCTGGGAATTGAATTATTATTTTTTTGGTGGGAAGACATCTCGCACTCTTGGGTCGAGCGAGAGGGTGTGTCAGACTTTTACTGACTAAAAACCCACGCCTGTTTCTTCGTTGCCTTTCATACCAGGGCCGGGTCTTCCTTTCAGAAGCAGACCCTTGACCCCAGTAGGCTTCGACCCTGCCTACGGTTTTCTGACGCCTCCTTGAGGCGCGTGTGGAACAGTACGCACCGTCGACGTCTTGGGCTCGGTCCGGACGGTTACCCGACGGATGGACTGCGAGCTACTCATTGCTCGCCGCCCACAAACCCCCGCTTACGGTGGCCGGAAATCGGGATTCGGATACCGGCGCCTGGGGCGTGAGGGCTGCTCCCGCGCACGTGCAAGTGCGACTTCCTCCTCTGCTATCATTTCATTATTTTCATTTCATTTCGGACCATGGCCTGTGGCCCGGCGCGAGAGGTCGTTGCCGCCGATCGCTGGGCCAACGTGGACATGGCGGTGCTCTGCCCATTCAATCTAGGTGTGAAATATTCTGGAACTCGGACTTATAAATCACTGGGTATTTTAGAAATAGGACATTATGAACTCAAAAGGCCGATCTGATTTGTTTCATAGTATTACAAAAACTATCTGATCCTAATTTACCATAAACCGTAGCTCTCCAACGGGTGGCGCTGCATACGGAACACCTTTGAAACTGCAAAACTCTCCGTTGCCCGTAGATCTCTGCAGGATTTCCCCTTTCAATAAACCTTGTTCTACTTGCACCACGACGAAGTTAGCATTTGTGTAGCTCTGAAAATATAATCTTTTTAAATCGCATGCTTAATCAATCATATCATCCTCATCTAGTTTGAAATGACAAAAAAAATTGACGTGTAAAAGTGTTTTATGAACCTATTTGTAGAATAAATATCATTTATAAAGAGACCTAACTCAGAGAGAGGGTATTGGAATTTGAAAACATATTTTTAAAGAATAAGGTTCTCTTTTCAAATAACCTTCTTTGAGTTACGTCTCTTTTTTGTCAAGCGTGCGACGTGTAGCGACATCTATAATGCCACATGGTATTTAAAATTCAAAATACTACATCGCAGTATTAAAGTTCTCCGCTCGATTAGAATATGTACCACAGTCCGTAATTAACTGTGGAGTACTTGCCCAGTTCAGATAAATGTGAAACAGGGAGTAAACTTCCACATACGTACCTCTGTTTGGATTCAGATTCAGATATTTTTATTTGTAGAACATAGGTAGGTAAACAAAAAGTACAGATGTGCTGTCAATATAAAATAAACACTATGTTTTGCCGTCAACGGCGTACAAATATATATAAAGAATTGGAAAAATAATTATTAAAATTAACCAAACATTCAAAAAAATAATTAAAAACAAAAATAAAATATAGTACGAAAGTGGCATTAATAAAATCAATTATAAATTCAAACAAATAATAAACATTAAAATTAAAATAGATTAAATAAAATAACTAAGATGATTATGTCCTTATACCTATTAATTTGTCTTCCAAGTACTCATTGACTCGTTTGTCTTGGTATGGTCATGTGAAGAGGAGGGATGAAGCGCATGTTACTAAAAGAGTTATGAGTTTACATGTGGATGGAGAGGGAGAGGGAGACCAAAGAAAAGATGGATGGATTGTGTGAAGAGTGATATGAAAGAAAAGGAAGTTAGTGATAGCATGACGAGTGACAGGGCAGAATGGAAGAAAACAACATGTTGCGCCGACCCCAAATAACACAGGACAAGGGCAGGAAGATGATGATGAAGTACTCATTGACTGTATAGTAAGTTTTCTCGCACAATAGATGAAAGAAAGAGAGGATCCTCCGATCAGACGGGGATGTATCTGTTCCGAGCAAGTACCCCCTAATTGATTTCGGACTGTTGTATATATTTTAATCTCGCAGAGAAATCTAATACTGCGAAGCAAGATTTTGAATTTTAGTTCCTCTGCGGCGTTGTAGATGTCGCTACACATGGTTACCTTGACTATTCTCAACTGTATTGGGATCAGCTATAATTATAATTAAATACATTAAGTAGATAGGATAAATAGGATAATAATGATAATTAGGTATTAGTAGTAGCAAAATGTAATGAATATGTATATGTCATGGCCAGATCTTAGAAATGATCACTTCATGATATGGCCAACTAAAACTGGCCAGATCATTTAAACGTTAACATTTGATGATATGTCAATTCTTGTATGGTCATAATTATCATTGATGTAGGATTTCAATGATAATAAAAGGTCTAAAGAAAGTAAGCCAAAGGAAGATTGAAATATCATCAAACTTTAACGTTTAAAACGATCTGGCCAGTTTTGCTGGGCCATTTCATGAAGTGATAAATTTCTAAGATCTGGCCACGACATATATATAAATAGAGAAACTGACTGACTGACATATCAACGCGCAGCCGAAACTACAAGGTCTAGGTATACATAATTTTACACAAGGATTCCTTTTTTTACATAGGCGAACACTAAGAGAGGATTTTTCAAAATCTGTCCTCTCCCTTATAAGGATGAAACGGTTCCAATGTTTGAATGGAGAAATCTATTTTCAAACGGGTGAAGCCACTTGCTGAAGCTAGTTTATTTTATTTATATCAGCTACCAGTCGCATCTGTGGAATTTCACTAAGTGATTTAGTTTGAACCTGTTTCTAGACAGTTTTTAAAGATAGAACAACTAACCATAATAAATATAATAATTACTCGTAATTACAATAAAAAACTTACCACAAATAAAACAAGTAATGGAATCAGAAACATTTTAATTTTTAAAAAGTAAACATTAATAAAGAATAAAATAAATTATATTGTAGACACTACTAGTCACGCCAATGTTACCTAGCACAATAAAATTAGTATGTAAATATACAATGTACTATTTATACATTATAAATAGATAATGTAAGAGCCAGTTTATTAATGACTTTTTATCGATATGTCGTGATGCAATGCTATTTTATTTAAATAGATACTTGTTCTATCACTATTCGCTAAGCAATAATGAACAAGAACTAGTAAGAAATTGCCAAACTTAAGTTGGCAGTTGAGTGGGCTGGGCATGTGGCAACTCTCATCGGCCCACCTTTTATGACTGCATAAAAATACGTCGAAGTTGATTTAATCTAATAAAACTTAGGTACTGACCTAAGTTTTATTAGATTAAATCAACTTTATTGTGTTCATATAATACTCTCTAGATATTTCCTTTTTTAGTTTCCAGTAGGCATGGCATTTCAATGAACATGAAAAATAAAATTCATACAACTTTCAACCAATGAAAATTACATTTATTTCCAAAAGCGGAGGCCATTTTACTGTTAAATAATACTCGGTTGATTACTAACGTAAAGTCAAAAGAGCAATTTATTTTAAAACGTTGCCCGGTCATGAGTAAAGAGGAAATTGAGTGTGAACTAATTTCAGTAATTTTGCAAAATGACTTTCGTTGTTCAAGTCGAAAAGATAATTTTTGGTATTCAAGATATTTTCTTTTTGTACATTTAATTTATTTCTTTGCTGACGAATTCAAGTAAAACGTGCAGTTTTCTACTTTCTTTTGAATTGGAGCTAATCGCGAGTTTTATAATTTGCAAAAGTATATGATCCACTGCAGTGAACATAATCTGAAAAATATAATATAGGTATGTTGTTCTTAAGAATAAATGCTATATAAATAAAGCGTTGGAAACATGATACTGATACTTTGGTACGATAGTAAAAATCAAAATTACTTGTATCGTTTAAAAACCGTACTAATACATATATTTTATAATTCTGATTACTGTTTTATTTTATAAGCAAATGTATAGATTTTAGTAAATAGCAATAATGCTTCATATTTGCCAGCATTGTGTCTTTGTGCATCTCTTTCTTTTGTATGCAGTCCGAGAGTGACCGCGCTTTAGGCGCTCTTGATATGGGGAGTTGCGTCCCCTTATGAAGACTACAGCACCTGTGCAACACAAAATTTCACTTTTTTTCATACAACAGCTCTTACGCGATTATGACGTTATTACACATTTTCCATTAGATATTTTGAAAACACAGTATCTTGTGGATATTATCTAGACTTCTATTGAAATCAAACTAATCCAGTAAAGACCTCCGAATATCTGCTATTTTGCATAAACTTTGACAATTGATAACAATAGAAGCTTTGCAAAATTAATCAAGATTCTGAATGAACTAGATAGGCCAAAAATTACTTTAAAAACACATTATAGCTTTCGAGTCACTATATACCACACTTATATTATAAAGGCGAAATTATGTGTGTATGTTTGTTTATTACTCCTTCAAGCTCAAACGCCTGATGAAATTTGGCACACGTGAAGACCATCTTACCATAGCTATTTTATAATTGGGATAATTTTCTTTTTTCACGCAGGTGTCGCTTCTGGCAGAATCTACAACCCAATGAAATAGTCACATTGATTCGTGCCCACTTTAGAACTGCACCTCGTAAAAATCCTTGCCTCTTAAAACTGTTTCATAGTAATTGGGTTTGGAGAACAGCATGCAAGCAATTCTCTTTCCACTTAGTGGTTTAATTAGTAAGAAAGTTGCAGATTAAAGTTTCAGAGACTCGGTGTTGCGGCTGCGTCGATGTGGTACTTACATGTCTGAAGTTTTGTGCCCTGAACTTCTTTAAGAGTAATAATTAAATGTAGAAGTATGTAGGTAGATGTACAGTCAGAGATCAAAAGTGCAGTTCCACATTACCAATGCTAAAATGTCTAAAATTTCTTGGTAGAAGAGGGTCAATGGTTCATGACTGATTTAATTGGTAGCATAGAATCTAAAGTATTGAATAAACTAGTTGTGGACTATTGAACTTCTACAAGAAGGAAATTTTAGACACTTTAGCATTGGTAGAGTGTAACTGCACTTTTGATCTCTGACTGTGCATACAAATACGTGCATACTGCAAAATGTAATGAAGCTACCTAACAAAATTTCATTCAAAGGCTAGTAGACCTATCATACTTCCTATCATACATCACCTATTACAAATGAAAATGAAATGACGAACACACTTTTGTCCTTTCTTTATTCTGTCCATAGCGGCCCCTACTAATGATTTGTAGGTCGCGGGTTTAAGCCCAGCCAGGCGCATTACTTTGTGTAATTTATTTATCATCACCACTGCTCTCAAAACGGTGAAGGAAAACATCGTGAGGAAACCGGCATGCCCTACAACCAAAAATTCGAAGACATGTGACATCCACCAATCCGCACTGGGCCCGCGTGGTGGATTACGGCCCATTCCCTTTCCTAGAGAGAAGGCCTGAGTTCCAGCAGTAGGAAAATTTTAAGGCTGATTATGCTTATGCTATATCACGCAGCAGCTAGTAATTGTCCATACTTTATTCCAAAAATAACAAACACCCAAACCAGTTCGTAGTAAAGGCAAGATCGTGTGCAGGCGAAATTCAAGCGCTTTCAGCTTTAACACTTCATAACTTGCAGCTGACAGCTCAAGCCTAAACAGCGAACAGAGTTAGCGCTTTATGCTCTGTTGTAGCGATAGTATGAAGTAAGGTCAGCCCATTCAGAAATTTTGAAAATATTTTATTTAAGGAATAAACTATTCGATTATTTGGAAATGAGCTTTTAGGTTTCAAAGTCAAAGTCAAAAGTTTTTATTTCACATAGGCCTACATGGGCACTTATAAAACGTCAGAAGCTAGTGCACGGTTCCAAATTGGTCGTTTCCTATGGAGAAGAACCGGCAAGAAACTCCATGGTATTTCTTTTAAAAAAGTGATCGTTTACAATATTTTCATATTACAGTATTAATAGACATTATGTAAGAACAGTGTAGACCAGTCAATATTGAACCCAAAAGTACAATAAAAATAATCATATTAAAAAAAAAGTGATTCGTAATAGGAAGTAACCTAAGAATTCGCGAAGTCCACAGTGTTCTCACATTTACGTTTAAAGAAAAAAGAAGCTATATAAAAAAAAAAACAATAACAATAAATAATTACAATTGTCAATAAATGACATGTCAACAAAAAGAAAATTACTACCGAATTTTCACCTAGCAATGTTGAGTGCTAGGCAAACTCGGGCATTGGAGGGTGACGGGGATGTAAAGAAAAGGACGAGGCGAGCGTCATCGTCGATGATGTGAATCATCGCTTACAATCAAGTGAGTTAGGTCAAATGTGAACCTAGGTAAAGAAAATAAAAAACCGACCAAGTACAAGTCAGATTCGCAAATGTAGGGTTCCGTACTGTCCATAGCAAAACACGGCCAAATAATCACGTTAATTTGTTGTATTGGAACCTCACTTAAATATATATTTAATTCTGTTTTTAGTATTTATTGTTATAGCGGCTACAAAATACAATAACTGTGAAAATTTTAATTGTCTAGTATCATGGTTCATGAGCACAGCTTGTTGTCAGACAGACGGACAATGGAGTCTTAGCAATAGGGTCCCGTTTTTACTCTTCCCAAAGGGTAGGTATCCTAAAAAAGGGAATGCATCAATCATTCACTTTCATAGGTTTTTTGATCTGCAGTTGACCAATTATATTCTAACACTAGCTTTTGCCCGCGGCTTTGCCTCCATACATAAAATATAACCTATAATAATATAGCACTCAGGAATAAAGCATCTTTCTATTGGTAAAAAAATTTTCGCTATCGGACCAGTATTTTCAGAGATTACCTTACTTTCATCATCATCATCTTCCTGCCCTTGTCCCGTTTTTTTTTTTTTGGAGTCAGCGCAACACGTTCTTTTCTTCCATTATGTCCTGTTACTAGTCACGCTATCACTAATTCCCCTTTCTTTTATATCACTTCTCATCCAGGGATTACCTTACTTTACAAATAAAAAAACAAAGTTTACCTTTTTATAATATTAGTGTAGATAACAAGGACAGAAAAACCACTGGAACCACCAACCAAAATTGAAAACTCATAAATTTAATGAAACACAAACTGAAATCCATACTTCTCGTAATTCCACATGACGGTTTAATCAATTCCAAAAGTTCGAACGTTGAAAATTCAATCAGGCTAAACACTGCCTTAGTCGGCACTTTGTAACTGCTTGCTAACTTTCGAACCTATCGATGAGTTTAGTGCTAGCAAGTATTAATTACTTGGCAATTCTGCCTTCTAATAGGATGAGATGAGGATCGACACTGATGTTTTAATTCAACCCCAAGCGGACGCCAGCGTTCGCTCTCTCATTGTCTTTCTGTTGTGTCTCTAAATACGGTATTCGAAAGGTTATATCTAACCGCATCGGATCGGACCCTATTGCATTGTAAAACAAAATGGTAGGAAGAGAATTTTGCGATGCGTCTTTAAAAAGGTGGGTCTCAATTACAAGATGCATCAAAAGCACTGGGCAGGATCAGCTAACAATGGGAGCCTAAAGATACCATCGAAGACAAGGTAGGCCTAAAAACGTACGCGTGACGATTTTGATTCCTTCCTGATCGATTGACCGGGTAAGGAAAACCTCAAAGAAGGTTTGAGGAATATGGGAAAGGTTTATTATCCCTTGCAGTACTGTGCAGCCTACCCCAATGGATTCTATGTCTAAAATAAACATGAATTGACATGTGGTCCAACCACCTCTTGGCACATTTTGGCATATATACAACCATTAAAAAAGGATAGTAACAATCCTTTTTAGGATTCACTTTGTTGTCCGTTCGTTTGTTTGTCTAAACCCTTTATCTCGGGAACGCGTGAAGGTATCGAGTTGAAATTAAAACTATATACTCAAGTCTACGGTCCTTTAAAACTGTGAAAAAATCAAACTTATAAAAAAAAAAGCTACAGCCGTTTATGTTGCAAAAAACGTATATTTTAAAAAATTTATAGAGTACTTCCCGTTGTCAGAATCCTGAAATTTGGCACGAAGCAAGGTATAACACAAATATAGGAAAAAATCTGAAAACTGTAAATTTATAGTTGCGTCACAAAAAAAAAGAAACTTTTTGCGATTCGAAAAAATCTTCGTAACTCAATTCGGGAATTGAACTATTTTCATAGATAAATTTGTACGGAATCCTCAGTGCGCGAGTCCGACTCGCACTTGCCCGATACTCTATTTCTAGGCTCGCATAAAGCTCCGTACTCACATACGGTTTTACTCGATCGAGCTATCATGTCGAGTAAAAACCATGGCATGGGCTTTCGTCCACACATTCAGCATTAATCTATCGAGTAACGCGCACCGTTCAGTATTCACCGAACCGTTCGAGCCAAAACATGTTTGTTCAAAAAAGAAGACGTTGGCTGCTAAATGTAGCAGCTAACGTCTGAGCGTCCGAGCCTTGCTAAATAGCAAGTCTCGCAGTTCTTAATTATAAAATCAGTTTATGTTGGAGTATTCTGGCCTATAAGTAACCTTTTCGATTTTGACTCAAAGACCCCCAAAATATAGCTGTCAAGAAATATATTCCGGCAGTGAATTCCACTCCTTAGCACTATGAATATTTCCAAATCATTTTGCGGGTATGTGTAAGATATCTACCATACACGTATACCGGTAGCGCATTGCCGTACGTCTAGTGGTCCGATGGTGGAACGGGCTTGGCAGAACTAAATTTTGCAATTCAGACTCCTTGAAGTCAAACTAATAGACCGAACTAATAATACTCAGCAGATTTTGGATCCTCGATTCAAAGAGGCCTTGATTGATAAATAGTAAATGATATTTATTTTGTAAATAGGTTTAAAAAAACACTTTTACACGTCAATTTTTTTTTTCGTCATTTTCAAACTAGACGAGGCCGGTGTTTCCTAGCTGACTACCCTGAGAAGAAATACCGAAGCAAACTCAGGGGTCAAAGTCTCTTTTAAAGTCCATACAGTAAATATGTAATGGTCAAATCACATGAGAACCATGCAGATTTGTCTGAAATGGTCTTTTGAAGAAAGAACCATACAAATTTGAGTGCACCTGTCCAGTCAGTGCAAGCATTTGTCAGTACTCGTAAAGCTCAACTCAGGACTACTAACTGATTGGTGACGATTGGCGGTCTTCCTAGCTTGTTAATCAATAGACTCAAACGCATCAACCTGTTATCTGACAGATCCGTCCCAGAGATGAAAGTACTACAGGCGACCGAACTTGCGCTTGTCGTAGCTTCAGCAGCTATTCCGGCGTGAAGTACAGTCTCAATTCTGATTGGATCCCCAACTTTTTTCCTCGCCGTAAGGACCAGAATTGAGGGTGAATGTGAAAGGTAATTAATCTCATGATGGTCGGATGGCGGCACGCAATGAAGGAACTATGAACAAAGTCACTTTGCGTAGCCAACTATTGTGCGTTTTACATTTACATTTTTTTTATACAGCTTTTTTAATACACAGATGTGTCTGTTTTGAGTTTATTGATAAGGGCAAGAAAATAAAAATGATGAGTTTACAGACCCGCAAACTTCACGTTTTTTATCAATTTTCTACCTACCTTAAATTGTGTCTTTATCTTTATATAGTACAAAATAAAGTCGCTGTCTGTTTATGTGATAACTCCGCCTAGATCGTTATCACTCTAGCTTTTTTCCAACTAACTTAGGTTCGGCTTCCAGTCAAACCGGATACGTCTGAATACCCGTGCTTTGCATGGAGCGACAGCCTAACAGACCACCACAACCCAGTTACTAAGCACTATGATACTCCTTAGACAGACTAATGATCGCTCCTCCTAGATCACCTAATGAATTTTGATGCAGTTTTCACTAAAAACTATCAGAAAAAATAATAAACGAGAAAAGTTTGTAAAAATTAATTTACCTCCGTGCAAAGCCGGGAACGAGTCACAAGTGAGCTTATATAATTAATTTAGAAACAGAAACATGGATCCTACTAAAAAGAAAATGTAAACGTTCATCCAGCTTAATACATCTAATAAGGACTAAAGTAATTTAATTTCAAACTAATTAAAAAAGAAACTACAAAACCCAATGTAAGGAAAAAGAAAATTGAAAGTAGTTCAATCCGGATCGAACCGGTATTATCCGCTGAATTGCTGGACGTTGCACGTAATACCGGTTTATTATAGGAAATTAGCAACTGTGGAGGAAATTGCTTTTATAATCTGTGGAAAATGAAAAATTTATTGCAGACGCTGCATGTTGTTCAGTAGTGGAATCGAGTTCAATCAGAAATTAGGTTAAAATCCTTTTGAAATATATCCCTATCCAATGTAAGTAACAGTTTTTTAATACTATTTTTTGCTTTGTTGAAAATCAAAAATTATTCTATAGGATATAATTACTTGGGTAAAAACGATGTTATGTCCTAATACGGGTCTCCCGTGTGTTGTTGAGGCATGTCAACTTACAAAGTCATAATATTAGTAGCATGTGGAAATTCTAAGGCGTCGTTCACACCAAAACGTATTGTCCGCCGCCAACTGTAAGTATGCTCAGTTTCAGTGTGACCAGTTTGCTTTACGCGTTCTCAACAAGCCAACAATACGATAGAGCGTCAAAGTCAAAGTCAAAGTCAAAGTCAAAAATTTTTTATTTCACATAGGCCTACATGGGCACTTATAAAACGTCAGAAGCGTAAGTACAATGTGCTACTTGTGTGAACAAAAGAGTAGGCTTGTGTTCGTTTATGAATTGCGCCCGCAGCTCGGCTTCGCTGCAATCTAATACACTGTTACGTTCGGCAGCGTAGCCAATCCGAGTTCGCCGCGCATAGACGCGTAGTGTAATAAATCGACCATTGAGAGTCAGTAAAAACGCACTACGTAATATCGTACAGTCCTTTTGGTGTGAGCAAGAAGTTAACATATTTATATGAAAAAGCGATAAACTGCGTAACACGCGCTCACAGTCAGCGCTAATTGAAATATTATTTCTTTTTTACCCGACTGTAAGAAGGGTTATGTTTTTCGCGCGAATCTTGTATGTATGTATGTGATATTCTTTATTACCTCATATCTTCCAAACTTTGAAACAATCGGGACCCATTAGATAGGACGATTTTAGTCTGGATTCTTTTAATGGGTCCCGACTGTTGCAGTAAATATGTTCCGTATTAGAATTTATTATTTGTTTTATTTAAATTGGTTTTTACGCTACTGCACTGAACTTGTTTTTTTTCATCTTAGTTTTTATCTAAAGTTATTTTTTACGCAGTCGGGTTTTTTTTATTTTTTTGTTGTAAACTCATCATATAACTCTCGTTCTGGGTAAAGCGAGAGAGAGTGTATAACTTTTACAGACTAAAACCGACCATTTTAGGAGAACGGTATAAGTATCTTTTTTTTTTGGGTGTAAAATCAACAAATAATCTTCTGCTCTAGGTGGAGTGAGAGAGTGTCTGAATTTTTCTGATTTATATTCACCCTGTGTTCCTTCAGTAATCTTTTGCGTTCAAGGTAACTGTTTTGAACAATACCGCAGTTTTTTTTACCGGAAATTAACTAGCTTTACTCAGGTACTGTTATTATACCTGCTTCATCGTTACAAGCTACTTTAAAATAGTAATTTACTTTAATATTGAGACCTCTACTCATTTAATACATTTTGCTCATCTCCTTTTTCATTTGCTATCGTTCATTTCTGCTATTTTTCACTGGCCTGTTAGTCTAGTGGTCAGTGGCCCTGACTGCTATGCCGGAGGTCGTGGGTTCGATTACCAACCAGTACAAATGTTTGTGTGATGAGCACGATCATTTGTTCTGTTAATGGGTGTAATTTATCTGTAATATGTATGTATTTAGAAATATATAATTATGTTCATCAGTTGTTTAGTACTCATAACACAAGCTCTGCATAGCTTGATACTAGACGGCGTTGTGTGTGATAGTTGTGGAAAACAAAAAAAACGCACAACATCTACAGTACATCCATAACCTACCCCAACACACGACCTCCCTCAATCCCCTGTACCCACCATTTTCTCCACACGAGTACCCGATCCTCATGCATAAATCCGTCGCGCCATTATCCCAGCCTAGCATCCTGGATCCGTCATAATCCCTCCGTTCCTTGTAATTACGGGCAGGTGAGGGATGCTATTACCTACCCCTCGTCTAAACGCTTCCTGACGTCGGCAATGTTGGCATCCTCTAGGAAACGATTTGCCTCCAAGTGAACAGTCGTAGAAAATATCTGTAGAGTGTCTTTTTGAATGTGGAGTGGAATTCTTGTGACACCATAATAATGGTGACCTTGCAAGTTTTACACTCGTTGTATTTCTTTTTAATTGTAGGAATTAAAAAGAAATACAACGAGTGTAAAACTTTTTGCAAGTCTACTGGTACAAATTTCTATAAACACAAGCAGTTCCTTTTTTTAAACTAAAAAAAACTTGGTTTAGGAAAAATTGAAGAAAGTAAAATATAAAATATAATAATATATTACTTATTCTGTGGTAATAGGGCATTACTGATTATGTGCCTTATATTTTAACTGGTAAGGTCTATTAAGTACTGGAAGTATGCCTTGCTTGGGCAGAACACCGCCGGGTTCCTCGTGGAGGCGATCGTTGGTGGCATGTAGTGTTCCAATTGCACCACAATGAGATGTCAGCAAATCCGTAGAGATTTTTTTATATGGGTAAACCATGTCTTGAAATAGAACATACTTATGTATGATACTTTTTATCTCGAGAGTAACTTTACTGTATTAGTTTTTTTTTTTTATTATTGATAGGCTCGCGTTTGATCACTATCTCACCTGATAGTAAGCGATTATGTGGTTGACGATGGAGCACGCTTGCCCAGAAGTAACCTATTCAGTCTTGACTTAAAGACCCCTATGTTATCAGGAAACACAGACTCCGGCAGGGAATTCCACTCCTTAGCTGTACGCATTATGATACAAAATAATAAAAGAATCTTTGGATTTCGGTACGTTCTTAGGCATAATTTAAGTGAAATAATAGTGTGACGACTAAGTAGGTCACACTTATTATTAACTTGCTAACTGGCCTTTAAGGTTTATGTTATGAAAAGTTTAGCTATGATTGATGTTAATAAAATAATATAAGAACACGTCAGATAAATGTCGGGACGTATCTCTTTATAAAATGATATATGAAAGTGCTTAGAACAATATAATAGTCGATTAATGATATAATAAGCCTTTCATTGCATCTCCCTCCCCCACAATAGTCAGTATTCTCTTCGACACTTTTAGAACTGTCTCCAGAATGCTTTGCATTAGGACCTTTCTCGGGACCAGCAGTTCTGGATAACGGTTGTATTGTTTCAAAATTGATTGTTCAAAAAAAGGGTTTCAATTACAGCTTCTTCGCTTGTGAAGCCAATAAGGACTACATCATTTATTGTTTTATTTTTCAATGCTCCCAAAGGATCTATTGTCAGAAAATGTTCCTGCACAAAATCCTTCTTAATAACTGATGTAAAATGGTAAAGTTTAAATATGTTATTCATTAAACTTCAAAAGATAACACGACCGGATTTGTGTGTATTAATTTCTTTGATGGAACTCTTTGTAAGAAGTTTAGAAGTTCATTAGGGTCATTGGTTTCAAAGTCAAATTCTTTGCCAAGTTTGAATGCTCTCTTTTGTGGTACAAATGGTACAGACCAATCGCATAACGGTACACCACTCATTGGGACAGCTCTCTTAAAAAGTCCTTTGGACATTGGTGAGATGATATGTAGACTAGTGGATGCACCTGCGCTTTCACCAAAAACTGTGACATTGTTGGGATCTCAACTAAAGCTTCCAATATTGTCTCACACCCATCGCAAGGCAGCAACTTGGTCTTTTAATCCAGCATTTCCAGGTACTTCTTCAGTGTCTAGATACAAGAAACCAAATGCTTCTAATCTGTATTTTATAGTAACCAGTATTACGCCATGTGGGATAAGGAAGTCTGGTCCGTAGTTATCGTCGTTTCCAGAACCACTTTTATAACCACCTCCGTGGATGAACACCATCACTGGCAATGGAGAAGCCGACATTATATCTGGGCTGTACATATTTACATATACGACGATCTTTGTTCCTTTTTGTCTTGCGTTACAGGTCTCCGGGGTTCATTTTCACTTACCCCATGGCCCCAGTAGGCTTCGACCCTGCTGGGCCCCTACGATTTGCTGACATCTCCTTGAGGCGCGCATGGAACACTACGCGCCGTCAAACTTTGGTTCTACTGCGGATATCCTCATTTTTGATGCGATCACGCAAGGAAACTCCGAGCATAGCCCTTTCTATTGCCTTTTGGGTGACTTTAAGACTTCTGATAAAAAAATACTACTGTATATTTCGGTAAACATTTACCGTGTACCATAAATTATCTGCAAAATATCCGTAATTCAGTTCAACTCTATGCGATTATTCAATTATTTTCAAACTAATGAAATGCAAAGCTAATGTCAAAATTTTAATCAAACGGGAAACGGTAACTTAGATTCCGATCAGTGGCCAATCGTGTATGCATTACTGCAAAGTACATCGATTAGTGTGTACCTGTGTTCTAGTAGGTAAATACATCATGTTACAGAATAATTCTAACACAGAAGACTTGCTTCATACAACAAGCGAATGCTTAAGCACGGTCACAACTATACGTGAATGTTTAAAAAAGGTTACATACAATCGTTCCAAAGTCAAAGCTACTTTTTTGCAATAAATACTTTATAAAAGATGGTATAATCTTTATATACAGGGCATCTTTGTCATCGACGCACAAACGAATACCATGGATCCGTAATGATTCTGGACCTTCTAATGGTGGATTTTTTGGTTGGTTTTTTGGTAATAAAAAAAAAACTTCACGTTTTTTAATCTATGCTGTATAAAATCGTTATTCTAATATTTTAGTAAAAAAAAATGAATGGATTACTTTTAAAATTAAAAATGTCATCGGGGTTGATTAGAGCAACGACTTTATTACCCCGATGACTTTTTAATTATTTTTTAATTCAACTTTTTTTTTGTTTTTAATAAAATCATCGGGGCTGGTTAGAATAATGATTTTACACGGTTTAAATGAAAAAAAAACTACGGATTTTCTTTTTAAATTAGGAAAAAGCTAATTAAAAACACTGGTTTGTCCAGAATCACGTACTGGATCCGTGGGATTCGTTTATGCGTCGCTGTCAAAGGCACCGTAATTCTTCTGAATGTGTGTTTGTCACCTAACTCTTCCTAAACGGCTTGACCGATATAGATAAAGTTTTGTGTGTATATTGAAGTTGGTCTCTGAATGGTTTGAAAATACAATTAAACCCGGTAGGTGGCGCTGCAATCGGGTACTCTATTAAAAAAAAAAACTGACGGGACCTCTAGTTTAATATATATTTTTATGAATTTGCATGCAAATTTAAATTTATTTTGATGCAGCCGTGAGGCACACAGCTGTTTTTTTTGCTTCCATTTTCTTTTTGTTTTGTGTACCTAAATATTACGTGCGACTTGTGTTGTGTCAAATAAATTATTTTTCTTTCTTTCTTTAAAATATTCTTACATCTTTCCATATTATAAAACCAAGTCTCCCATTGCTCCGTCGGTCTGTTCGCGAGAAACTCAAAAACTACAGCATGGATTTTTATGTGGTTTCCAGCAATAGATAAAGTGACATAAAAGGGAAGTTAAGGGGATGCAATTCCACACACATTTTCACTGTTTTTCATACAACCGCTCTTGTGCGATTATGATTTTATTACACATTTTTCGTTAGATATTTTGGAAACATAGTATCTTGTGGATATTATCTAGGCTTCTATTGAAATCAATTTATAAATTAGTGTAAAACTAATCCGGTAAAGACGTCACTTTACTGGATTATTTTTTTTATTTAGAAAGAATTTACTCAAAAATTGAAAAAAGTATAATAATAGAAGCCTTGCAAATTTAATCAACATTCTTAATGACAACAATTTTTTTCAAAAACTTTTAAGGGTTAAAAAAACACACGTATTTCCTAAAACAAGTTTTGTAAAATATTCGAGTAAATTACGGAATTACTGAATGCTAATAGAGTTTTCAGGTGTTGTCTCTCTTTTTTCGCTTTGCCTTTTCCCTCGCGCGTGCGGCCGCCTCATTTGCTAGCATTACTGCTTCGCAGGTCCTCACGCCCCAACTGCCGCCGGGATTCCGATCCGGACCGAGCCCAAGTCGTCGACGGCGCGTATTGTTCCACGCGCGCCTCAGGGAGATGTCAGCAAATCGTAGAGGCCCAGCAGGGTCGAAGCCTACTGGGTCCATGGGTAGTGTGAAAACGAAACCCGGGGCCCTGAGACGAAGGCAACGAAGGAACAGGAGTGGGTTTTTAGTCAGTAAAAGTCTGACACTATCTCTTGCTCCGCCCAAGAGCGAGATTTGTCATTAGATGATTTTCCCACCTAAAAAAAGCACATGAATGTATCTTGTCGAATTCACTTGTTGCATGGAGTTAATCTTCTGTACCCAAATTATTCTGTGTCCTTGTTATACTTAAGTGCAGGTACACCTGTCAGATTAGAACATGTAAGAGGCTTACAGTGCTTCTATTATAGCTGAATTAGGTTGCACAAGCATCAAAGTTTCGCAAATTATGATAGTGTTTTAGAATTTGAGAGAGCTATGTAAATGATAATTAATAAAAATCGGAAAAGAGAGATTTCGTTTAAACGATATGAAGAAATTACTTAAAATATATATTTTTTTAGGTTCTATAGTCAATAATACACATGAGATCATAAGTCTATAGACACGACCAAAGAGTTTATAACCCTTAACTTCCAGCGATTTTACACGCGTCAAAGTTGAAAATTGTCCCAAAGGAAAATACTTCCGGGAAAAAAATATATTATATATACTGTACGCAGCATTCGGATCAGTTCACCCATTTAAAAGCTGCTGTGCGACAAACAGACACACATAAAGACAGATAGGCACACACACAAGCGGTCCAACCTACAAATCCTGCAATACCCCTTTTTTGCAGCGGGGGTTAAATACTGGCGAAATACTAAGTGTGAGGTTTCCGATTAAAACACACATGGTTTTCTGGGTGTACAATAAAGTTTATTCTATTCTATTCTATTATATTTATTTAAATGTTTGGAGTTAAGGGTTGACACGACCGACACGCTCGGTGGTTAGCTTACAACTGAGGACCGACTATCCCCGCCATCTAGCGGCCGGTCTATGCAACCAATAACTACATACTCTCTATTTGTATACTATACATCACACTAAGTACATTGTGGCCTAGATTTTTTATTAAAATGAATTAACTAAAACCTCTACCAAACAAATGTTAGTTCATTAATATTTATAACGATTAATTCATGTAGCAAAAACTACATTGAGTGTAACAAATGAAGGCTCTTCAATTGGCGGTAGGGACAAAGAGAATTTAAATGTACAGTCATTACTAGAAGCGGCTCAGAAGTTAGAACTAAACGATTGTATTTAGTTTGATGATGGCCATTGTTCACTTCTGTACTAAATAACCTATTTCTTGCTAGGTAACATTTTTTTACAAACTTTTTAGAAGGTTCTACTGGGTTTCTTTACAAATTATTTCAAAGTTTAAAAACATAAATTGGCACATGGTGGACATTTATTTATTTATTTATTATTAGGCTTTTTAACAATAAGCACGCTAATACGTCACAATTCGCACAATACCAACTTACGTCTAAGCGCCTCATCACTTACAGAAAAGCTAATAATATATAAATAAATAACCTAGCTAATTAAAATGACATAAAAAGACAGTTAAAATGACACAAGTTAATCCAAATTAAATTAAAATTATTCAAATTAAATTAAATTAAATTTGATCACAATAAGTTCGATTTTGATATTATATAAGATTAGGTAAACATTAAGTTTTTGACTAGGACTTAATTATTAGTAGCAAGTACAAGACATCCCACCCATACGTACAAAGCGTTCAACAAAGTGTTCCCAAAAACACATTTGTTATGCGTACAGCTATGGAGTGCAATTCCCTGCCGGAGTCTGTGTTTCCTGATAACTACAACCCTAGGGGTCTTTAAGAGTGATTAGGTTACTCCTAGGCAAGCGTGCTCCATCGTCGGCCACATCATCGCTTACCATTAGGTGAGATAGTGGTCAAACGCGAGACTATCAATAATAGTAATAAAAAAAAACAACAGGCTATTTATTTTTGAATATCCTATCAATAAATGCTTCTTGAAGGTTCAAGAAGCATTCAAGAAATGTTTCTTAAAAAAGATTTATTATAGTAACGTTTACGTACTGAGAATGTACTCAATAAAATAATTAAGCGATTTTCTTAGACATTTTTTGTTTAAAATTATTACAGTAGAGACCGACGACCTGGTGAGGGTTGCGGGAGGGCGGTGGATGCAAGAAGCACAGGATCGGTCGTTGTGGCGACGCTTGGGAGAGGCGTATGTCCAACAGTGGACGTCTTTCGACTGAAATGATGATGATGACAGTAGATACATACCACACACACAGATACAGGCTTTTTTTGAAATATATAGATTCTGCAGCTAGTCCGGTATAAAAATAAGATCTTATCGGAGTTTACTAATGATAGAGAATACAATACATAATTTTCCGATGCTCTTGGCTCCAGGGCGAACTATGTATGGACGTAGAGCAATGACCTTTGTAGTTATTAATATTGTATGTGAATATTATAGTTACGTCACAAAAAAAAAAAAATTGCGATTCGGAAAAAAACTTCTTATTTCAATTCGAGCATTGAACTGTTTTCATAGGTAAGTTTGTACGGAACCGACTCGCACTTGCCCAGTTTTTTGGAAAAAGAAGTTTATAAATGTGAGCCCATTCTAGCCATTATAGATCAGTGATCCTCAGCGCCATCCGTTACCGGCAGGCAGTTTATTCCGGAACCTAGCGCGAATTAGTTCCTCGCCCGACCGCCGGTCACATGCGGAATTATACTAACTACTTACTGTGAAACTTATTATACGAGGACCTCTTTATATGGATATTTTGTGGCTGGCGTCCGCTGCAGTGGAGGGAAATTAAGGAGTAGTCGGAATATGGTTGTTTTATAGATCAGGAGAAAGTGTTTTTAGGTCACGTGCTTTTTGAAGGAGGCTATCACCATCTAAATATTTTAGTTTAGGTAAGGACTATGTTGTTGTTATATAGATCGTCAGGAGATAGCAGTTTTAAGTTGGGTACTTTTTTAAAGGATATCATAACCCAAATATTTTATTTCAGGACTTTATCTTATCGGTTAGTCATACGGCGAGCAATGGGTAGTTCGCGGTTCTACCGTCCGGTAACCGTGCAGACTAAGCCCAAGTCGTCAACGGCGCGTAGTGTTCCACGCACGCCTCAAGGAGATGTCAGCAACCGTAGGAACCCAGCAAGGTTGAAGCCTACTGAGGCCTTAAAGAGATCCCCGCAGCCATGTAACTTATGGCAAAGAAGGAACCACAAAAAAAGAAAAAAAATACGGTTAGTCATAAATATTGACAAATACGTTTCTCATAGTTTATATTTTGATAAGAAATACTCAAACAACTTTGTTCTAAGAAAAAATATCGTGTGTTTGTAGTTTTAAAAGCACCTTTAAAAAAAAAAGCAAAGGTCCGGCGGTACTTCACACCGGGTCAGCTTCTAATGTTATACAAAGCACAGGTCCGATCGTGTGTGGAGTACTGCAGTCATATATGGGCTGGTGCTGCAAAATGCCATCTGGCAGCTTTGGACTCAGTAGAAAGGCGTGCGAAGAGGCTAATTGGGGATCCAGATTTGGTTAAGTCCAATCTACAAAGCCTCGAGCACAGGCGCAGGGTAGCCAGCCTATCGGTATTTTACAGGTTGCATTTTGGAGAGTGTGCGCGGGAATTGCATGACCTGATTCCGCCATCTCCTTTCTACCATCGGACAACCCGACGTATGGCGAGTATCCACCCTTACGTTGTTGAAACACCAACGGTCCGAACTAAGCGATTTGCTTCGTCGTTTATACCGCGTACATCGAGGGACTGGAACAATTTGCCTGCTGCTGTCTTCACGTCCAACTATAATTTAGGTGCCTTCAAGGCTAGAGTGAATAGGCTCATAATAAACTAGTGCGCCTCACCATCAATGATTGCATCACTGCTTACCATCAGGTGGGATCGCAGTCAAGCACTGGTTTATAGCAAATAAAAAAAAAAAAAGAGGAGTAGACCTAAAACTGGTCTGTTAGGGCTGATACCTGCCAGGGGAGCGGGATTGCTGGGTTACCGCCCTGAAGCCCTAAAACTGCACTGTTAAAGGGATGGATCTATAGGCCCTATATAGCTCCATACCTCTTTCTTGTTCCCACAACTGACATTTTACAACATCATGATAACATCCCTAGAATGCAAAGGGCAACTGAAGGAAGATTTTTGTTATCTTAAAAACATAAGAACAAGCGTGGCTTTTTTTTTTCTTTGTGTAAATCATCTTATGACATCCCCCGCCCTTGGGCGGGGCGGGAGATAGTGTCAGACTTTTACTGACTAAAAACCCACTCCTGTTCCTTTGTTGCCTTCGTCCCAGGGCCCCGGGTTTCGTTTTCGCACTACCCATGGCCCCAGTAGGCTTCGACCTTGCTGGGGCCTCTACGATTTGCTGACATCTCCCTGAAGAACAAGCGTGATGTTATTTATTTACGTAATGGTTTTTAACGTAAGGGGAAGGCGCCTGTGTCCGTAAAACACAGTTTATACTAGCACAGATACAGATGTTCACTCTGTCTCAATTAATGCATAACGTTGTATTGTACTGAATTGTTTTGACTGGCCTGTTGGTCTAGTGGTTAGTGACCCTGACTGCTATGCTGGAGGTCGTGGGTTCGATTCCCACCCAGGACAAATATTTGTGTGATGAACACGATCATTTGTTCTGTGTCTGAATGTAATTTATCTATAATATGTATGTATTTAGAAATATATAAGTATGTTTATCAGTTGTCTAGTACTCATAACACAAGCTCAGCTTAGCTTGAGACTAGACGGCGTTGTGTGATGGTTGTAGAATATTATTATTATTATTATTGAGATGGACAAGTTGTATTTGGCTTATGAAATAAACGATTATTTTTATATTGACAAGACAAATAGTGCGAAGTGAAGTGTTACTAAGATAGTTTTAAATCATGTTTACTAACAAAATGATTTATTATAAGTAGTTATGAATGTTAGTCTATAAGGTATTTATGATATGGGTACATGTTGCCTGAAATAAATTGTTTTTTTTATTTTTTATTAGCCTATACTGTCCCACTGCTGGGCAAAGGCTTCCCCCAACTTCTTCCAGGTATTCCTTTCCTGAGCTACCTCGAACCAGTCCTTACGGTAGGCATCTAGGTCGTCTCGCCACCTCTTCCCAGGTCGACCTCGGCGGCGTCGTCCATCTTCCGGTACCCACTTTGTAAAGACTCTTGCCCAACGGTCAGAGTGCATGCGGCTGATGTGACCCGGCCAATCCCATTTTAGCCTGGCAGCCTTTTTTCCGACGTCCATAATTCCCGTCTTTTGACGCAGCATGGTGTTCCTCACTCTGTCGGTCCTCTTGACACCCAGAATGCTGCGCTCCATTGCTCGTTGGCAAACCCCAAGGCGAAACTTTTGCGAATCGGTGAGCGACCATGTCTGGGCACCGTAGGTTAGGACGGGCAGGATACACATATCAATGAGTTTTCGCTTCAGGGAGATCGGTAGATCTCCCTTCATTAGCGTCTTTATGGACCAGAAATTGGAAATTGATTATTATTATTATATATTATTATTTTTTGGATCGTGGAGCTCTTTGGACCGGGACCACGATCCCAACTTCCACCTATAAAAATAATAATTTTTTTAGTAGTTTTTTGGGAACACATGGAAAAAGTCATTGTAGTATAGCATAGCATAGTCGGCCTTATAATGTTCCCACTGTTGGGACTCAGGCCTCCTCTCTTGGAGAGGGAATGGGCCGTAATCTACCACGCGGGCCCAGTGCGGGTTGGTGGATGTCACAAGTCTTTGAATTTTTTGGTTCTAGGACATGCCGGTTTCCTCACGATGTTTTTCTTCACTGTTTTGAGAGCAGTGGAGATGAAATAAATTACACAAAGTAATGCGCCTGACTGGGTTTGAAACCGCAACCTACAACTCGTAAGTCCGGGCCGTTACCACTCGGCCACCACTGCTGTGATATGGGTACATGTTGTCTGAAATAAATTGATTATTATTATTATATATTATAATTTTTTGGGTCGTGGGGCTCTTTGGACCGGGACCACGGTCCCAACTTCCACCTATATTTTTTTTTTGTACTTTTTTGGGAACACATGGAAAAAGGCATTGTAGTAAAGTTACCAAAAAAACTGTATTTATTTTATTTGGGTGTATCTCAAAATACTAATAAAAAAAGATATATTTTTACAGGTCGAAGTTGGGACCGTGGTCCCTGTCCTAAGAGCTCCATGATCTATTTTTTCAGGATGGGAGGAGTTAATTGATGAATTCAAACCAAAAAAATAGTCTATTTTTTTGTTTCTTTGGGTAAACAAAGTTACCCGTTTCTCACCTCACTGGCACGCTTGGTTTGGGCAGAGAATTATATGTATATTTATATTATGTATTTATTTTTAGTATAAGGTATTTACTCAATACTCAATACTTTATTGCAATCCATATGTATACATAGATGGTGTCGAAAAATTTTCACAGACCAATATGGACCCTGTCGGGCACAGCTAAGTTAGGAGAGAGGAAGAGAGTTAGGTTAGGTTAGTTAATTTACGGAATTCAATAGAATTTTATTTAGAGTGTGATGCGTTTAATTATGCATGTACATCATTATAATAATTATGTCTGTGTATAAGTATGAGTAAATTATGTCAGGTATGTTTGTTTATCTTGTAACGTCATTATTATTAAATAAATCAAATAAAATTATATAGGCATTTATAGTTATAATAATTTCATACGCAGATGACACTTCCATTCTAGTGACTGTCATAGCAATTCAATGCCCTGTGGGTTTTATATAGGGTTACCTGACGTCAAGGATTTCATTATCCTGACATGTCAAGTTTTTTAGGTTTTAGTCAGGATGTCGGTTCCGCACCGCATTTGGAGTCAAAATAAGTACATTACATAGCGCAAGCAGGTAAAATGTCGGGACGGTTTTATATGACTGAAATCAGGGTTTCACTTAAAACTTTCCAGTTATATATTAAAATTTAAAATGAATTTGAAAAATTGTGTTTTCAAGACAACTTTTACGTTATCTCTGTACTTACATATCTGTATGCATTTTTCAAGAAAATCCGTTTTTTTTAAGTTATGTTCTATAAAATTATCATTTGTAGATCTTTGACAGTCGTTACTGGTAGTCAGACGCCAGAAAATCTGACCATCAGTCTATCTAAGGAGTATTGTGTTGCCCAGTAACTGGGTTTTGAAGGTCTGATAAGCAAAGCGGGGCTCCGACTGTGTTTTTTAGGCAACTTTTAAGTGTTTTGATGTTAGGTAAACAAAAAATCGTTTTTCTCGGAAACGGTGACGATTTCGTATTTTAATTGAACTTCGGGATTTTAATCTTACGGGCAAATGAACTTTCGGCATTTTAAACAAACAACCATTCGGCGCTTCAATTTTCGGGATTTCGTCCATCGGTATTTTAAAATTAGGTCTTTTAAAATTCAGTACTTTGACACGTACCCATACTGCAGCCCTGGTAGCCCTCACCATTGTGTGGACCGCCTGGAGGACATAGTGGAGCACACGGTAGAGGTGTGCCCCGCTTGGGCAGAGCACCACCGTGTCCTCGTGAGGGCGATCGGCGGCAGCGATCTCTCGCGCCGGGCCTTGGTACAGGCTATGGTCCGGAGCGAGGAGGAGTGGCAGGCGGTCGCCTCCTTCTGCGAAGCAGTAATGCTAGCAAAGGAGGCGGCCGATCGCGTGAGGCAACGGTAACGGTCCTCACGCCCCAACCGCCGCCGGGATTCCGATCCCGATTTCCGGCCACCGTAGGCGCGGGCTTGCGGACGGCTAGCAATGGGTGGCGGTGGCCGTCCGATCGTCCGGTAACCGTCCGGACCGAGCCCAAGTCGTCGACGGCGCGTAGTGTTCCACGCGCGCCTCAAGCAGATGTCAGCAACCGTAGGGGGCCAACAGGGTCGAAGCCTACTGGGGACATGGGTGATGCGAAAGAGATCCCGGGGCCCTGGAAAACAAATGGCAAAGAAGGAACAGGAGTGGGTTTTTAGACAGTAAAAGTCTGACACTATCTCGCGCTCCGCCCACAGAGCGGGGTATGTCATGAGATGATTTTCCCACCCGAAAAAAAAAAAATAGCCCTGGTAGCCCTACTACTATAAAATAAAGCAAGAACATCTCCCTTACGTCTCTTCACGTTATTACAGCCGGGGAAGTATTATTATATTACCCACTTCATGCATAGATTCGGAGCCCGATTTAAATTATTTCATTTTAGATGTAGGAAACTTAGGTTGCATGAGATGTTTAGTTGTCGTGATGGTTTAGGTCTCGTTGTTAATGCAGGGTATAATGGATTTTGAGTTGATGGTGAGTGAAGTTTAGTCATGCTTACTCAAATGTCTCGCTGATGGTGGCACGTATTATTGGGTCATTCGGTTCCATTCGAAATGGTTGAGCTGAGTGGGGCTGATGAACGCGTCATGCTAGTAAACGGGTGCCGTCAGTTGAAACTGGTCATTTCTTAGCTGCCAGTAGCTTAATTCAATTTCTATTTTTTTATTAGTTTTTTTTTTATAATGTTACTACTTATCTACATTGTGCTCACATAATAGAAACAACAAGAAATATGTAACCAACATTTATATAAATCACATGATTTAAGAGAGTGTACATTTTTTTTTTAAGATGGGAAAATCATCTATGACAAATCTCGCTCGTGGGCGGAGCGGGTGTTAGTGTCAGACTTTTACTGACTAAAAACCCACTCCTGTTCCTTCGTTGCCTTCGTTCCACGGCCCCGGGTTTCGTTTTCCCACTACCCATGGCCCCAGTAGGCTTCGACCCTGCTGGGTCCCTACGATTGCTGACATCACCCTGAGGCGCGCGTGGAACAATACGCGCCGTCGACAACTTGGACTCGATCCAGACAGTTACCGGACGGTCGGCTGCGCCTACGGTGGCCGGAAATCGGGATTGGAATACCGGCGGCGGTTGGTGCGTGAGGACCGTTGCCGTTGCCTCACGCGATCGGCCGCCTCCTTTGCTAGCATTACTGCTTCGCAGAAGGAGGCGACCGCCTGCCACTCCTCCTCGCTCCGGACCATGGCCTGTACCAAGGCCCGGCGCGAGAGATCGCCGCCACCGATCGCCCGCACGAGGACACGGCGTTGCTCTTCCCAAGCGGGACACACCTCCGCCGTGTGCTCCACCGTGTCCTCCGGACGATCCACACAGTGGCGACACCCAGGCGTCGCTTCCGCATGAATTCGGTGCAGGAACTTCCCGTGTTCGGTGAGAACCTGCGTCATGCGGAAGGTGAGGACGCCGTGAGGTCTTTCCAACCACGCCTCAAAGAGGGAACTTATCGCCACAATTGTGGCGTGCCCAGCACTGGATCGCGACAGTCGCTGTCGCCATTTTTCCTTGAGAACCCGCCGGAACTCCGTCCGCCATGCTGCGACTTGTCGCGGCAGCGGAGTTTCGCCCCGGCGTTGCATCTCCATGCGGAGATCGTGCATGAGAGCAAGGCCTGTTGCTTCCAGATCCCATGGTGGCTGGCAGGCAAGGAGGCACGCCGCTTCGCAGGAAATCGTCCGGTATCCTCGCACCGTTTGTATGGCCATGACCGCATGCGTTCAGCCAGGCCGCCGGCTGCTTCCGCAGCGCCGGCGCCCATACCGGTGCGCCATAAAGGGCCATGGACCGAACGATTCCCGCGTAGAGCCTTCGGCAGGAGGTGTCTGGACCCCCCAGGTTGGGCAGGAAAGAGTGTACATGGAGTTTCTTGCACATTCTTCTCCATAGAGATTTTTTGAAAGACCGACATTTTGATAATTCAAAAGTGCCTGTAATTGGTCTGTTTGAAATAAACGTTTCTGATTTCTGAAAAAAAAAACATTAGCGGAGGAACTTGTGTCAAAATAGGCGGGCTTGCAGCACGGTTTGCGCAGTGGTTGAGCGATCGGCTGCTGCGCTAAGTGTTGCGGGTTCAATTCCTATACAGAACAAATATTTATATGGCTTATGGATAAGCGTTCTGGGTCTGAGTGTCTTGTGTATGTAAGTTTACATGTTTGTGAAAGCACCCGCGATACCGGGTTAAATTCTTGTGAGGCGCAATGTATTTAGAAAAAGAACTGGGCAAGTGTGAGTCGGACTCGCGTACTGAGGGCTCCGTACAAACCTACCTATGTAAATAGTTCAATTCCCGAATGGAGTCTCGAAGATTTTCCGAATCTCAAAAAAAGGATTTTTTGTTATGTAACAACAAATTTACGGTTTTCAGATTTATTCCTATACTTGTGCTATAAGACCTTGCTTTATGCCAAATTTCAGGATTCTGGGTCGGCCCTATGAATTTTGATTCCCTCAAGATCGTCGAAATACACGTTTTTGACACAAACGGCCGTATCTTTTTTTTTCGTTAACTTAAAAAAAAAAAAAACTGCTGCAATGGACCGTAGACCTGAGTATATGGTATTAATTTCAACTCGATACCTCTATGTGTTCCTGAGATAAAGGGCCTTTATAACTTTATTCTGAATGGAGCGGTAACCCTTTCGTACATTTTCACTGGCCTAGCCGGTGGTTCCAGGTGTCATTTGTAGATATTTGACAGTCTTTACACGTAGTCCGTGGTTTAATTCTCTTTGGTGTATCAACACAATGTATATATTCGTAAAATTGAAGTGCCTGTTTGTAATATCAAAATAACATTTTTTTTAACCGACTTTAAAAAGGAAGAAGTTCTACGTTCGGCTGAATGTATTATTTTATATACGTTCACCGATTTTTCGGTCAATTGTGAACCGATTTATTTATTTATTTTATTGAAAGGTCCGAGTTAGTGCCATAGAAATATTGTTATGATCTGATCATGAACTTTAACAGAACTCCTCATAGGATCACAGTAGAACCGTCGTAACAAGTATAATTGCTTTGTTTATACGTGTAGTCGATGACTGACTGAAAGAAGAGGGGGAATATATCGAACTGATCTGATGATGAAGCTCGAAGTTAGGCACCGGAACTCTGTAATAAATTAATATAATCTAACTGTGTTTGGGAGTATTAGAATTATCATGAGATGCACTCTGGCTATAAGGCATATAAGTTTGGCTGAGAGGTACTTGTGTAATAAGCCTATATATTCATAGTTTTATGATGTAAATGCTGTTTTTTTGTGTGAAATAAATTTATTTATTTATTATTTATTTACTTTTTAGTGGTCGTACCATATAACTAAAAAGAGTAAAATAAAAAACTTTTTCCAAAAAAAAAATTACATCCTACTTCAAAGTAATTTATGAAGTCGGTGTGACTTCCGAAATTAAAGTTATTTTGCAGTGTTTTTTTTTACATTGAAGTCTACTAAATGCATATGAAAGTATATTTGTCACTTTTAACAAAAAATTAAACCTTAAAAAAAACTCATCTTTATTTTTTTTAAACTTTGTCTACCTGTTTGTTCCGGCTTATCCCTAAAACGCCTAGACCGGAATTTTCTCTAGTAGGCTGAAGCTAGAAGGAATAACTTAGGCTACTTTTATTTTAAGAAAAGAATTAGAGTTCCGCACAAAAAAAAACTTTTTCAAATTGTGACCAAATGGCATTATATAAGCAGTATTACGAATCCGACGCAGACAAAGTCGGGGGCACCAGCTAGTTGTAAATACAGGCAGAGTTTTTACTCATACACTCATTAGTTATTTTTATAACTTGTGGAGTGACTTCTGGAGTGGCTACCATGTATCGCAAGACGCACTGTTGGAAGGCCTCCTACAAGGTGGACCGATGACCTGGGGAAGGTTGCGGGAATCCGATGGATGCGAGACGCACAGGACCGTTCATTGTGGCGACATTTGGGGGAGGCCTATGTCCAGCACTGGACGTCATTCGGCTGAAATGATGATGATGATGATGTGTTTATATCTATGAACTTAAGCTGATTAACATAAGTTTCAAAAGAAAAACTTAGGCACTCGTGCAGTTTTCCTCTCACAAATTCAAGCAACTTCTTATAACTTATGCAAAAGATGTCGCGAAATACATTAGCGTAGCTCGTCGCTAAAGGAGATTACCCACTGACAGCCAGGCTGCAGCTAATCTGCCTGTATGTCGGGTTTAAATGGAGAAATGGGTTCTTTTCTTTGTTAGATTCAATCAGTGTTCACACATGGTAGCCATGATTGGTTTATTTTTTAACCCACGACATAAAAAGAAGGGTGTTATAAATTATATATGAGCAATGGGTAGCTCGCCGTTCAGCCGTCCAGTAATCGTCTGGACCGAGCCCAAGTCGACGACAGCGGGTAGTAATCCTCGCACAGCAGGGCGGATGCCCGCCAGGGCCGCGGGGATTTTCTGGAACGGAAACCCATATTCTTAGAACGCAAAGGGCAACTGAAGCACTCAAGTGTGGTTTTAGTCAGTAAAAGTCTGACACGCCCTCCCGCTCCAGAGTGGGAGAAGTCATTGGATGACACCTTAGAAAAAAAGTATAAAAGGGAAATACCACTCACTGATTAATCACGAAATCTCAGAAACTATAACACCTACAAACTTGCAATTTAGCAGATCTGGTTCTTTATAGGGTGTAGACATCTGCTAAGAACGGATTTTCCGAAATTCACCCCCTAAGGGGATGAAACGGCGGTCCAAAGTTTGTATGGAGAAACCGACTTTCACGCGGGTGAATCCGCTGGTAGAAGCTAGTATCTTAATATTAAATTCTTAAATTTAAGATTTTTTATTTATTTTCCTGTTGCATAGCTATTACTTTAATAGTATAATTCGAATTTACAAAATAGGTACATTATTTCATTGAAGTAACTTTCTAGCAAGTAAAGTCAGTAAAAAAAAAAAACGGTTTGCATTCCAAATCATCATTAATCATCGGCTATTTTAACTATTTGCTTTATCCCTTTAAGTCATCGCACATGGGCCACATGCCACAGCCACAAACGCTGCCATGCTGTCCATGGAGTTTCTTGCACATTCTTCTCCATAGAGATCTACGCTTTGGAATGTGCAATTAGCATCATTTTTTCTGACTGACTGACTTCTTGACATTTTAAAAGTGCCTGTAAATGGTTTATTTGAAATAAATACTTTGAATTTGAATTTGAATTTGCCACGAGAAGCTAGAAGCGGCCACAAAGGAAGCTGAAGAGCGCGACAGACGCGCAGTATCATAATGGACTGTGAAGAAGAAGGTTTAAATGCAAGAGTGGCGTGTGACGGTGTCTTGTATCGACATTCAGTGGCCTGTGTGGACCACAAGCAGCGATTAGCGGAGATTTGTAGCGTGTGGCGGCCACCGGCGTCAACCGTGTGCGGCCAGTCAATATAAAATGTATGAAAACTATAGGAAATATGCCGGTGGCAGTGTTTTGTGTTTGTGGCCGGTGGCACGTATGTGGCGACCCTATTTAGTGGATATTATCACGTAAAATTGATAAGACAATATGATGAAGTCATTGAAACAGGCGCGATCTCGGTAAAACTGCATTTTACCGAGATCATGCATGTTCTACGTTCCAGGGTCGTGGTAACTCTTTGAAACGATCCTGCCTCACCACGAGCTCTTAGCCCCATCAATTTGACAACCTAAACTGAACTGTTAAAGGGCCATTCCTTTAACAGATTAGTTTAGGTCGTCAAATGGATCCTATATATCTCTATAATTACTCGTATATATGATGTATAGCTGTATCAATCTTTTTCTCTCGCACGCCACTACCATGACACTTAAAATGTCATGGTAGTCGCATACATAGGTGTCGCACGGATCAGGGCCCTTACTCTGATCAGTGTGAGTAGGTGTCATCAACATCAATCATTTTAACTGAAAGAAGTCCACTGCTGGACAAAGGCCTCCCCTAATTGTCGCCACAATGAACGGTCCCGTGCGTCTCGCATCCATCGGAATCCCGCAACCGTTACCAAGTCGTCGGTCCACCTTGTAGGAGGCCTTCCAACGCTACTTCTTCCGGTACGTGGTCGCCATTCCAGAACCTTTCGGCCCCAATGGCCATCCGTTCTGCGAGCAATGTGCCCGGCCCATTGCCATTTAAGCATACATATGCAACTGCAATACAAATTCTAATAGATGTTTGTATTATCCGGGAAATATTCTGAAATATGAACCCAGAATGATATTACACGCAATATCACGGCACGGGCGCTACATAATCCATGATGGGCCGATGAGCATTTAACACGGGCCTAACTTATTCAAAGTCCTGCCGAGCGCTGAAGGCAATTTCACGAAGCTAATTGAGTACTGATCCCTCGACGACCAGCAGATTGAATGGTAAGGGAAATTAGGATGGGATCCCACCAGAGCTATGCGAGGAGGTGTAGCGGAAGATGTGTGTGAAACTAACTAATAGCTCAAGCTATAGTAGGGTGTTTGAACCAATGATGACCGTCGATCATTAAGGTTGATTTATTCAGGTTGACACATTGCTCGCGAGGCGAGGCCGAGTTGCGACCACGTACCGGAAGACACAGCGTCGGTAAGACTCCCACAAGGTAGACAGATGACCTAATGGGATGCATAGGATCAGTCATTGTGGCAACGCTTGGGGTCAGCCTATGTCCAACAGTGGACGTCTTTCGGCTGAAATGATGATGCTGATGATGACTCAACTTTGTGCATTTTTGGTTTTGCTGGATGAGAAAGCGTAACAGAGGAAAACTTTTTTACATACAAAAAATGTATGTGAGGTCAATATGAAGGATCAACAATGTCCAGCACACTATTAGGTTGTCAAAGATTGTTAGCAATAGCAGCTGCTTCCCAAAAGCTTTAGTGAAAAGTGTTACACAGTTTCACAGTCCACACATACCTCGCACCACTTTACTGCCCCGTAAATACATACCTCGTACCGCTCCGCTGCCCCGCACAGATTGTATTTACCCGCTCTAAGTGAACTGTTTTATACGCTTCGGCTAACAAATGAGATGGTTTCAGCCTTTCTGGCCAAATAGACTGGGAACTGGACCCTGAAAGGGTTGGATTGATGAAGGCTGGCAGCATATGGGTGTACCTAAATTAGCGGGTAATTAGATTTATAAGAAATACAGTTAAGGCTAGGTAATTATGTGGTGATTGGACATGGCCAAATTGAACCTTCATTAACCGATTTCAAAAAGAAGGAGGTTCTATGTTTAGCTGAATGTATTTTTTTATGTATGTTCAGGGATTTCTCGGTCATTTGTGGACCGATTTTGATTTTTTTTTTCAGAATGACAAGTTATACTTCTGAGTTGTTCCCATAGAAATATTGTTATGATCTAATGAGGATCTTTGAAGATATGGAACGGAACTCCTCATAGGAACATAGCAGAACTGTCGTAACAACTAAAATGGCTTTGTTTATACGTGTAGTCGATGACTGACTAAAAGAAGGGGGGAGGGGATATATCAAACTGATCTAATGATGAAGCTGGAAGGTAGACACCGGAACTCCGTAATAAATCAATGTAACCAAACCGTGTTTGGAATTATTACAATTGTCATGAGATGCACTCTGACTATAAGGTACCGAGCTAATCTGATGATGATTAGCTGAGGGGTACTTTTTAGTTGTGCTACCACAAATAAATAGGGTAAAAAAAACTTTTTTTTTTAAAAATACAACCAACTTCAATGACAACCAAAAAATTGAAAAATAACTTTAATTTCGGAAGTCGGTGTATTAAAGAAACTATTAAAGAAAAACTTCCAAAATTAAGGTTATTACGACGGGTCCTACGTATACTAGTATAAGTGCAAAAACACAACTGTTCAGGAGAGCGGTTCAAAGGTTTTAAAGCTTGTAATTTTGTCATAAATCAATGGAAATACTTGAAATTTTGATATGTTATATTTGAATATCTTAGGAAAAAGATAGCATTATTGGTTTTTCTTATTTTTTTATACTTTGGAAAATAGGATCACTTGCATTGATGTAGCTTGTTTTCTTAACTATGGTAGAACCTGTAAACTGATACGAGTGGCCACTTATACTAGTATATAGTGTACTTGCATACACTTATAATAAAGAAAAATTGAAGGATTTTACTCTTTTAACATGCTATTTCCAATCTATTGATGAATATGATTATATAATATTAACAATAACATCTTCTTTTATCGACTTTTAAACACTTACAACAGTTTACTCAGTTCTAGAAAACTACTTGCAACAGTTTTCTGCATTGTTATTAACCATAAATATTTGAATAGGTGTGGCAGGAAATGGAATAAAAACATTAAAAATACAAACTAAAAGTTTATTACAATTATATGACTTTTCCAGACCTATGCTTAATAAGTGTTATTGATTTTAATATATTATGGCACTCTTAATAAAAAATTAAATCAATGGCTTTGCCATCTTAAAAATAATAAAACTAAAAATGTAATCTTCTTAACTTAAGTAGGAACTTTCGTTAATTATATTAATTGTTTATATATATTTTCATTAGTACTTCCTCTTACGTACTATAATCAGTCTTTCAGACATTGGCAATATGTCACATTGTTACTTATCGTAACAATAATCACTGTAGATAATGGTATAGAAAACCCAATAAAAAAAAGAAACAACATGTTGGAAAAGTCAACTAGGCTTTTTAAAAATATAACCTAGTCAGAGACATCTTCAGTGTTATCGGTCCGTATCGTCAAATTATTGTAAAATGATTAGTACCGCTCAGGAATCACACTGGACTTGCAACTTTAAATTTTTTCTGGTCAATTGGTAACAAACTCTTGTAATTTTTTTTTGAAAAATTTTGTATACTGGCACGTGTTAGAAGGAATCTTCTCAAACATTGTATTCAATGTTTGAGAAAGAAGGGGCTTACAAAACTATTGTTTTGTAAGCCCCTTCTTTGACTGGACCTGGACGACTGGACCTGGCAGCATATAACACGTGTACACTCCGGCCGACGAGAAGATCACCGAACTTAAAAAAGAATTCAGCAGGTTACGATGGAGTATTGTGGGATTATCTGAAGTTCGAAGACAGGGGGAGGACACGATAATTCGAGTCGAGTGTAATTTCCTATTTCTCAAAAGTTTCTAAATATTGTGCATCTTGCAGTTTCTTCAATTTTTTCAAAATATTTTTTGGAACATTTACAAGCGCTTTTTATTTTTTTCTTCTGATTTTGCTTCCCCGTTCGACTCATGTATTCTAATCCCCTGTTTAAATTGAACTTGCGTCTTTCATCAAACCACATATTTTTAACCTCTCTCGCAATCTGGCCTTATCTTTCTTTTTTTGGGTTTTGCTTTGCACACTTGCGGGATTACTTAAAGGTGTATCAGTGTAGTCTGAATTTAATAGTGATAAATTGTCAAATTCATCATCAGTTTGTTGGCGAATAGGTGAAAAAGAAAGTAATGGCGAAGGCATTGGTGTTAAGCTATCAATTACATCATCAGGAATGTCATTTTGTTTTAACACACTAGATTCAGAAATAGGATTTTGACGTGGATGTAGAATTTGAGGTTCATCTTCTTTATAGTTGTTATGCACAATCACATTCACCTCCTGGACGGTATAGCAGTCAGAGGACTTGGTAGAATCTGACGAAATGTTTGATAAATTTCGGTATAAATTTTCTACTGTAGGGTTTTCCTCGAACGTGTCTTCTTGGTCACTTAAGCTTACAACCTTATTGATGAATAACATCTCTTCAGCAAAAAAATCCACACTTGGAGGTAAGGGGGAATCTAAAATTATATAATAAAATAATTATGCAGTGAATTGCTGCTAAAATGTATTAAAAATAGTTTTTTGATTGATTTCATTAGTAAATAGATATTATTATTAAAATAATGTAACTTATGTCAGTTAACAACATAACAAAAACAAAATAAAAGTCAGATGTGACTTTGTATACTGATACAAGTGCAAAATTTATTGAAAAAAAAAAACATGAATTATAAAATCACATTTCATTAATTTAGTTTATTATGTTTACCTGGCTTTTCTATTAGACTTTCATTTGTGAAACTATTTTTTTTTTCTGTAAAATCGGTTGGTTCCGTGGTCCCGTTGCATATTTTCAAAGTTTGGTCTAATTCTTTATGTATTTCGCGTGATGGTACTGTCGGCCGATCTAAAATAAATCAAAATTAAGGTGTTAATTAATTTTTAAATATATTTACAAATAATCTTTAAAATTTACTAAAACCACTATACAAAGTACGCGAGTAACTACTATGAACCTTTTATACTGGTACAAGTGAAAATACAAATAAACAACACGTAATTTAATTTTTTTTAAATTTTACATTTGATGGAACAATACAAAGTATAGCATTATAATATTTAAAATGTCAATTAATACTTACCTTCGTAATTTTCTGGAGTGTTTATTTTACTATACTTATTTTCTAATAAATCTATCATTAATTGACCTCGTGAGCGCTTCATTGTTGTGACTTCTTACCACTACTCACTCAAGACAAACAAAATCTGAATAGTTTTTTAGTAACAAATGCATACGTAAACTAAAACGCATCGCAGATTCGCAGTTATACCAGTGTATAACGTGCTCCCGACTCCGTCGTCGCACGCATACCAGAGCGAATGACACTTGTGCTGACGTGTCGCGTCGCACGCGACTATCTACTCTGGTGCAAGTGACTTACATCAGTGTAGATGGTCGTGTGGCTGAAAATGATGTCACTTATATTAGTTTGCAAGTTTGTATCTTTGAAATTACATGATAATTTAATATAACTTTTACAGGATATAAAGTTAAGGTAATTTTAAGGCTTTTGGTGCAAAAAAACGTATTTCGCTGTTTTGCGTGTTACACCAGTATACGTAGGACCCGTCGATTACGTACTTTTTTAGTAAAATCAATTGTATTTTTTGTTTGTTGTAAAAAGCTTTTTTTATTTATATTTATATACCACAGGCGGACTAAATGAAAGACTAAATGAAACAGGGTATTTTCTATCACGTACCACGCAGTGGTGGAAGGCCTTTTACAAAGTGGATTGATGACCTGATGAGGGTCGCGGGAACCTGATGGATGCGAGATTTATAGGACCGGTCGAAGTAAAGTAAAGTAAAGTAAAAATTTATTTGCATAGATTGTAGGTACTTACATGAGATAAGTTGGAACAATAATTAAGTGGGCCTTGTACAATCTACCTTATATTAGGCATGCAAACGTTAATGAGGTCGTTAGCAATATTGAGAAACAATCATAACTTTAAATTTACTTAGTATATACTTTCAATAAAATAAATCAAAAAAATTAATAATTAAGTATGCCAAAGAATGATAATAATAAAAAATAATAATCATTAGTCAAAGAAAATAAAATAAATGAATTATTAGGAGAAAAGAGAAGATTAAGTCAATGTTAAAGAGAAAATATAATCATTAGGTATGTTAATTAATTCATATGTCAGCGTCATTTAAAAAGTCAGTTATAGAATAATAACATTTTTCAATTAATAATGACGTCAGTCTCTTTTTAAATTTTTCATTTGTGTCATTTTTAATTATATTGGGTATTTTATTGTAAATTATTGGGCCCTTATTAATAACACTTTTGAGCAAAGCAGTATTACAACTCTCAACATTTAGTAAATATCGATACTGACTTCTCAAAGGTCTTTTCCTAGTTTCTGACATAGTAGTGACAGTCCAACGGTGGAAGTTTTTCGGTTTTTTTTTTCACATTTTAGGAAAGCTTACAGACTAATAACAACATAATGACTATGCTAAATAACTAAATTGCTAATTACAAGCTCCCATATATAACACAAAAAAAAAAATTATGATAATGACGATGATGATTCTCTACTAGTTAACTTTTGGGTTAAAAAACACTATAACTATGTGTGTGTGTGTTTGTGTGTATATATATTATTTTAATTTAATCTTGACAATAAAATAGGGAAAAAATAATATAATAATAATATTCAACAACTATCACACAACGACATCTAATCCCAAACTAAGCAGAGCTTGTGCTATGCGTACTAGATAACTGATAAACATACTTAAATATTTCTAAATACACACAATATAGATAAATTACATCCAGACACAGATCAAATGACATTTGTCCTGGGTGGGAATTGAACCCACAACCTCCGGCTTAGCTGTTAGGACCACTAACCACTAGACCAGCAGGCCAGTCAAAATGCCTATAACTTAAATAACATAATCTAAGAGATTTATGAATAGTTTCTACTAGAGCAAGACCAAAACTTTGCACTTTGTTTAAAATAAATAATCCATTCTTCAGAATTTCCTTTATTATTTTCAGGGCACTTGTTCTTTCAAAGTTCTTTAAAATATGCTGTTGTGCATTTTCTATGAAAAGTGTGATTTACTGCTCATAAGCCAGGCTTTGGGAGGTTCCGCTAGGTAATAATAATGCTCCTTATTCATTTCGCTTTTCTATTTTGCATTTCTTTTTCTTTTTGGGTCACTCATAAACGAATAATGTGTTTCGCAAACCTCACACGACGTGTTTTAAACCAAGCTTTATGAAGCCAAAGACGCCTTTTATCTTGAAGCATTTTCCTGTTTCTCATTTTACCGTATAAAAATTTTATCCTGAAATAAGATGTCTACTGGAAGAAATATATTTAAAATTAAATTATTTAATGGCTTAGATACATTTCTGTTTCATTATTTATTAGTAAGTATTAAAAAAAAAACTTAAGTAACTATCATAATAATATATGTATACACTTTGTTAAAAAACCGGGCAAATGAGAGTTGGGCCCGCGCACTGAGGGTTCCGTACAAACTTACCTATGAAAACAGTTCAATTCCCGAATGTAGCTACGAAGATTTTTCCAAACCACAAAATAAGTTTTTTTATGACGTAACTACTAATTTACAGTTTTCAGATTTTTTCCTACACTTGTGCTATGACACCTTGCTTTATGTCAAATTTCAGGATTCTCAGTCAACGGGAAGTACCCTATGAATTTTATTCTCGTGAGAGTGTTAAATACACGTTTTTTGCGACATAAACGGCCGTATCTTTTTTTTTCGTTAACGCAGAAGTTTGATTTTTTCACAGCTACAAGGGATCACAGGCATGAGTAATCTCAACTCGATACCTCCACGCGTTCCCGAGATAAAGGGTCTTTCTTAACAGACAGACAGACAGACAGAATCCTATAAGGGTTCCACTTTTTCCTTTTGAGGTACGTAACCCTAAACATAAAGGAACTAACAAAAAAGTCGATATGAGATATATCTATTTGAATACTTACATACTTTAGTGAACTGGTTCTCTTGCGATGTTTTCCTTTACCATACTGAGAACAAAGGCCCTAGTACGAGCTTTTAGCATGATCTATTTGACGACCTGAACTGAACTGTTAAAAAGATGAAGCTACATACGGTGTATAGTTCCATTCCTCTTTCATGCTCGCACGCCTAATATTGTAGGTGTGCCCCGCTTGGGCAGAGCAACGCCGTGTCCTCGTGGGGGCAATCGGTGGCGGAGATCTCTCGCGCCGGGCTTTGGTACAGGCCATGGTCCGGAGCGAGGAGGAGTGGCAGGAGGCCGCCTCATTCTGCGAAGCAGTAATACTAGCAAAGGAGGCGACCGATCCCGATTTCCAGCCACCGTAGGCGCGGGCTTGCGGACGGCGAGCAATGAGTAGCTCGCCGTCCAGAACCTGATGCTTTTTCTTATTGAGTCAATGATTTTATCCCACGAGTTAGCCACGTTGATAGCAACGTAAGTGGAGTTCATTAGTTGTTTAAGTGCAAACCAAGGATTTATGCTGCACTTCCTACTTAACTAAAAAGCGAAGCTTTATTGTTTTTGTGCTCACACCATTTTTATTGTATTGTCTATACGTGAGGACTTGTAATTGGCTTTCTAGTGATTATGGTTTCCTTTTTTTGTCTGGTTTTATTAGCTGTAAGTCCTCCATGTACTAAATAAATAAATAATTCAATAAATTAGGTCCTCAAGAGTACAACAGGGTACATGGTAGTACCAGGAACACCTTTATGATGGTAGATCACCGAATCGAATACTCTGGGTAGATCGAGAGAAAGCGTTAAACTTTTACTGACTAAAATCCACACGGGTTCCTTCAGTTGCCCTTTGCGTTCCAGAGCCGTGTCGCAGTGACTCTTCTCAAACCATCGACAGGCAACTGATAGGTAGTGGCCTGGCATTATGATCAATCAATCAATCAATCAAAATATTTATTTGCTAGAATATGGTACATAAGGTGTTACAGTACATTTGTTTCAGCATATCCTGCATCCAGCCTGGCGTGCATTACTTTGTGTAATTTATTTCATCACCACTGCTCTCAAAACGGTGAAGGAAAACATCGTGAGGAAACCGGCATGTCCTAGAACCAAAAATTCGAAGACATGTGACATCCACCAACCCGCACTGGGCCCGCGTGGTGGATTACAGCCCATTCCCTCTCCTAGAGAGGAGGCCTGAGTCCCATCAGTGGGAACATTATAAGGCCGACTATGCTATGCTATCCTGCATTAACATGGCATGCAAATATATTCACAGTCAATATTGTCAATTACTCGATCTTGTCGATTACAGATTCTATTGACTTGTCTTCTAAATAATATCTTTTAAATAATAACAGATTAAAAAGTATTTTTTTAAAACACTGTCAGTGGTAACTCTTGTGAACTATTTGGTAAATGATTGTAAATAATAATCGAACATGCAGTATACATTTTTCTTATATAATTTTAGCCTTATTTGTGGCAGCCGAAGTCTGTCTTTATGCAGTGTTCGGCTATTTGGCCTGTCAGTGTTCGTCTCGAAAAAATTTTAGTATTTCTTAACAAAAACACATTTCAAAAATATACAGGGTGTAAAAAGACCGATCACATACCCGTTAACTACACATTCTGTACATATAACTAAGTCATTTTGAACAAAAAATATTGCTGAGAAACAAACTTTTTTTTCCATCTTTAAAAAAATTATGCTTTTTATTGCGAGCAATGTAAAGCGCGCAACTGATTGTGCCGGTGTGTGTGTAATAGGTACCGTGTATACGATAGGTGAGGCGCGGCGCGGCGGCGCCTCGGCGTCGCGCGCGTTTTGCATGGTGTAGGTATTAAATAGGCTCTTGGTAATTAAAAAAATCTGTTATGTACAATTACTTAAGTATACGAAATACGTACAGTTTTTAAACAGCCTGAGTACTTACCTACACTGTCCATCGCTTTAGCTTTCATCCCACACAGGTGGCCTCTCAACACTGACGAGCTCCGGTTCAAACTGCCGACATTCCACGCGGAGACAGATGCGCGCCCTAGCCCGCGTGTTTTCATGAACCCGCTCCAGGGACCAGGATCCCTTCTTGCGCTGACTACTGCTTAAGTTCATCACATCAATAATTTTCTGTCGCATTGCCGCAGCGGTCTCGCAGGGGCGGTCAAACTCCCCATCTTTGACGTAAACCCACAATAAGGCGAACGTGCTGGCCATGCGTTGGGCCCAAACCGTCCGATCCAGTTGTTTTCGAAAAGCGTCGTCAGTTGCTCACGAACTGGTCTCACAACATGAAGCGGCGCACCGTCGTGCTGGTACCAAGCTTCTGAACTAGTGGCATCTCTTCCAAAGTGTCGGTTAGGTAGCCAGTAACAAAATTGAGGTAGGCAGGCCCGTCCAGTCTCGGTGGCAAGAAAACCGGGCCTAGGATCTGGTTTCCCACAATGCCAGCCGTATCTGGAAGCCCGTTTCTTGGGTTTGATTTGGATTGACGGAACACCAATAATGGGTATTTCGGCGGTTCCACATTCCATTATTTGTGAAAGTGCTCTCGTCGGTGAAAATTATTTTTTGGATGAAGTCTCGGTCCTGGCTCAACAGCCACCTGCAGTAATCCATGCGACGTATCGCGTCGCCTGGAATGAGCGCTCGAGCACTAGCACACGATGGATTTTGTCTATCCCGCCTCAACACTTGTGTGCACAGTAGAATGGGAAACCATGTGCCGAACGTGATGAACATGCCGCCTTTGCAATATTTTGGCTGCTGTTCGTACGCCCAATCGTGGGTTTTCCTGCATCACAGCGAAAATGGCCTTATCGATCGCTGGTCGTACTTGTCGGCCGCCTCCCAGAGAAATTGGTACTATCGGTTGGTTGTCCAGCAATCGCTGAACAGTTCTGGTGAAGATCCGCGAATCCGTGGGTTGATACGCGGTAGGATGCTTAATCCTGTACAGTCACAGAGCCGCAGTAGCGTTTCCATGAGCCATGCCGTAACAATAAATCATATTCACGTACTCGCGCACCGAATAAACATGAAAAGGCATCTTAACTCGCGATAGGTGCCTACAACTAAATGAATCTGAAAAGAACACACTACACACACGAACATACAACGCACTCACAATACACCTACACTAAGCCTATCACTCCAACGCTTTCACTACTATCAGTCTATCACACAATACTACACAAACACAACTAATAACAGTATTTCGCAAAAAAAATATCCACAAGTGCATTCGATGACGTAAGAAACCGAACTAATAACAAACACGTAGGTAAGTAAATTCGCAATAAATAAAATTACTTTAAATTTATTGCGGAGGGGGGTCGGACCGCTGGCGGCCTTTTTGATGCTTTGAGCACAGCGGCGCACCGCCGGTGGGCGGCTTTTCCCTTTCATAGAGCACGAGCCGCTCGCGTGCTACTGGCGCTAGCGCCAGCCTGGTGTAATAACAAAATGTGATCTCATAGATTTAGGTGTCGCTCTAGTTATAAATAATTTCCTAAATTGAGTTTGAGTTCTAACGAGCATTTAGAGGCTTCATCAGTTTACGTACTTAAATTATTCTGTAGGTTGTCTCGTGATTACATTAAAAAAAATGTTATCAATGAACACAGATAAATGAAATTCTGACCGAATTCTGGTTAGTATTTGTGAAATAGCTAGTAAGTAGTTTTGAAGGCCGCAGTGCCGCTAAGCACTAAAGACAAATTGTATCTCAGGTCAGACTGCTGCAGTTGTGTACGGAAGCGTGAGTAGCTTTGTTTTTTTTTTAACGTTGTGAAATCATCAAAATCATCTCGCGCTTTGGTGGGAGAGGGAGTTTTAGACTTTTACTGACTAAAACCCAATGTTGATCCTTCGGTTGCCTTTGCGTTTCAGGGTCGCGGTACCTAACTCTTTGGAACATTCCCGCGATCGTGCCTGGCATCGTTCCTATCAGTTTAGCTGACAGCTTCTTAAGGCGCACATGGAACACAACACGCTGTCCACCAGGGCTTGGTTGTTATCGGACGGAGAGCTACCCATTGCTCTCCGTCCGCAAGCCCGCGTCTACGGTGGCCGGGAATCGATCTGTGACTCCCGACAAACTAACGACTTCACTCAGGTGAAACACGGCGCGTGCTCGTTTATGTTTTAAAATGTAATTTATTAGGTGGGTACCTACTAAACATTTTTATAAAATGAGGTACCTATCTACGACATTTATTTCCAATCATGCTTAACAGGATAGCTTTTAGTGCATAAACCTTACAGCCTTATGCACTAGAAGCCATCCTCACTAGAAGTCATCCTCAAAAATGCCTACAATACTTACGGATTGTAGGCATTTTTGAGGGGCTTTATCGTTATCGTATTATCCGATAACTAGGTTGTGCAGGTCAAATAGGCATTCCGGTTAGACTGAAAGGAGACCCTAATAGTTGGGAGAAACCTAAGCAGGTGATGATTAAGTTTATGGAACTTGGTGTGATTTTTCCGATAGCTTTAGGTAGGTACCTAATTCAAACATAATAAATGAAATTACGAAATTAACTTTTCCTTTATCATTGTGATCGTAAATGCAGCAATCACGTCGTTTTATCTGTTCGTATCACATCTTATTTACCTACTTAGTGAGGTTTATGTTATGCTTATGAACCTAGTGAGGTTTATTAAGTTGTTATTTAAGAAGTTTAAATTGTAGGTAGGTACCTACCTAGGATTTAAGTTTAGTTTTAGCTATGTAGAAAGTAACTTTTTTGCGATAGGAAATCATCAAATGTCCCCTCGCGCTCTGGGTGAAGAGAAAGGGAGTGTCAGACTTTTACCGATTTTTAGTCAGTTAAAAGTTTGAAACTCCATCTCTTTCTCTCTTTGTTCCTTCAGTTGCCGTTTGTATACCAGGGCCGCGTTACACCCGGGCGTTTCTTCCCGCTGAATCCGATACAGGAACCTTTCGAAACAACCGTGTCCGGCGAGGACCTTCGTCAGGCGGAAAGCGAGGACGCCGTGGTGCCACACTAGCTACTCCTCAGAGAGGGAACTTACTACTGCTATCATGGCGCGCCCAGCGCAAGGTTGCGACAGTCGCTGTCTTCATACCATAACACCACAAGATCTCGCTGGAGCTCTGTCTGCCGCGCCGTGCCGCAATTGGACGTGGCAGCGGAGTTTCCCTTCGACGGCGTTGCATCATCACGTGCGAGGATTGTTGCCTGCAAAATCCCACAGTGGCAGGCCAGCATGCCGGCTCGCCTCGCAGGAGACCGTGCGGTATCCCTGTATCATTAGGATGGCCATGACCCTTTTACTCACCTTCAGTCCGAGTGACCGAGTCTAAACCGGGGCCCCGTAAACGTCCATGGAATGCACCCTCTGGCAGGAGGCGTCAGGACCTGCCAGATTGGGGAAGACCTGCGTCAGCGCAGCCGCGCTTAGTTAAGTAGGTACGGTAGGTAGGTACCTACTTAATTTCTACCATTTAATACCTAATTTCAAAATTAAATCAATAAATAATTAATAATCAACGTTTTCATTGAAAACGTAAAATCGTAAACTGTTCAATTCATAAAATAAATAAATTGTCCATACTGTCATCAGCTGAGCGCGTTTCGCATTTGTTCGTTGAACTCGGAACCTCGCACGCTAGTATGCGTGCCACAGCCGCACAGCTGCGTCGAAGCGTGCGTAGTATTTTGTGTTCATTGCATTTTTGTAACTTCAAATGCGTAATTTGTTATGAAAAATTAATAATTTTGATAATGTTTGTTCGGAAGAAAGTTTTCTAATGACACTTGGAATACGATTTTGAAAAAAAGTCAACTTTTTTTTTCTTACTTTGACCTTGAATATCTCTGGAACCAGTGATTTCCCAGGTATGTTCTAGAAGAAAAAAACTATCCCAGTGATGGGTACAATACGTAGTTTTCGTTTACGTTAAGGGTCTTTTTACACCCGATATAAACATGGTAAAGGTAGAACTTTAAGTTTTTGAAATAGTGGCCTACAGCTGTCTAAAAAGTGAGCTCCACAAATGGCTCGAATACATTTTTTTTTTGAGCTTTAAAAACTCTGTCAAAATCTACTGAGTTACCCCATATTATAATACCGTATCGTACCATATTATAGTACGGATAAGCCAGCATAGCAGTATCACAGTTTACCGTTTGTCTAATTCTTTTCAAGACATAAAACGATCTATTTTTGTAAGAATTTTATCTATATGTGCTTTCCAGTTGCAATTTTTGTCGATCATTATTATGCTGAACTGGACCTATTTGGCGCATTTGTGAGACACACAATGTTGATGTATTTTAAGTTTAAGTTTCTATATTATAATTGTAACGTCATTGTATTTACCTATGTCCCAAATAAACGTGTTTTATTTCTTTCTTTCTGAACAACATCACAGCCCTAAAATACCATGTACGCTTGTTACGCGATAGGCTTGCGCTCGATCTCACCTGATGGTAAGTGATGATGTATTCGACCGTAGAACACGCTTACCTAGAAGTAACCTCTTGACCTGAAGGTTGTAGCTAGCTATTTTACAACGAAAACCCCAAGGACCGTTCAGTTTCTGGAACAGTCTGCTTCTATGAGTTGTATGTGGCAGAACTTTTAAGGTCTCTGAATAACAAACTTGTTCCGAATCTTCGGAAGCAATCAGAACCGAACTAACAACAACACGATATTGCACAAAATTCCACTTAGACTAGAATCCGTCGTCGATCCCGAGGGACTCGAACTAAATTAACATCTCGTGTAAACAGCTAACTATCCACTAACTAGTTAGGTACTACTAACAAAGCGTTAGCAAAGTAATCTTTATTATTTCCGTATTTACGAGTGCAGTTACAGAAACTTAGAGAATTGTTTCAACTGATTGTATCTCTGCTCTTTTCTTTTCGATTTATTTTTCTACGTTTCCAGTTTTAAAGTTAATCGAATTATCTGTTTTGAAGATTGCTGAAACTAGCTAAAGGAATATTGCAAAAATTAAATTTGGAGCAAAATAATGTTGGAAAAAGAAAACTCGAAGTGCGATGAAAGCAACAACAATGCCAAGACAATTATATTATTACAATATAATATTCCACAACTATCACACAACGCCGTCTAGCTAAGCAGAGCTTGTGTTTTGAGTACTAGACAACTAATAAACATACTTATATATTTCTAATTACATACATATTATAGATAAATTACACCCAGACACAGAACAAATGATCGTTCTCATCACGCAACATTTGTCCTGAGTGGGAATCGAACCCACTACCCCCGGGATAGTAATCAGGGCCACTAACCACTCGACCGACAGGCCAGTTAAAATATATTATTATTATTATTATATAATATATAATTATTATTATTGTTTATGATAATTATGTTTGATAACTACAGAATCGTGTAATATCGGATGAGATAGTAGCCAACCTCAAGTAAAGAAAAAGGAAATGTTTTTTTTTTTAATTGACACACAGATACACACAATACAAAGACAAGTATGTAGAAACTTAAAATTAAAAAAATAACTCTAACATTGTTTTTCTTGGCTACGCTAAATAGGAAAAAAAAAATATCATACATCTACAAAGTAGTTGCTTAATGCTTGTTTTCAACTACACCTTACTAAGAGTTTAAGGATGCAAATAGTTTTGTTAGGTGTGAGAAAAATAAATGTATGGTAATAATAAATAAGTGTTTAGTGTGTACTGTAGTCATAGATAAATGCTGATATAGGTATAATTTAATATTATCTTTCATACTGATTGCTTAATACCTACCCTAACGCCGTGTCCTCGTGGGGGCGATCGGTGGCGGCGATCTCTCGCGCCGGGCCTTGTTACAGGCCATGGTCCGGAGCGAGGAGGAGTGGCAGGTGGTCGCCTCCTTCTGCGAAGCAGTAATGCTAGCAAAAGAGGCGGCTGATCGCGTGAGGCAACGGTCCTCACGCCCCAACCGTCGCCGGGATGCCGATCCCGATTTCCGGCCACCGCAGGCGCGGGCTTGCGGACGGCGGAAGCAATGGGTGGCTCGCCGTCCGACCGTCCCGTAACCGTCCGGACAGAGCCCAAGTCGTCGACGGCGCCGCGTATTGTTCCACGCGCGCCTCAGGGAGATGTCAGCAAGTCGTAGGAGCCTAGCAGGATCAAAGCCTACTAGGGCCACGGGTAGTGTGAAAACGAAACCCGGGGCCCTGGGACGAAGGCAACAAAGGAACAGGAGTGGGTTTTAGTCAGTAAAAGTCTAACACTATCTCCTACTCCGTCCAAGATCGAGATTTGTCATAAGATGATTTTCCCAACTAAAAAAAAATACCTCCCCTAAAGAATGCTACACATTCTCTCATACTAACACTAACAGTACAAGTGTACATACACAAACTTCATGTTATCTCAAAAAAATTAGTTGCCGCAAGTTTCATTGATAATCCTCTTCTAACTGTCGAAGATATGCTTGTCCCAATTACCACAGATTTTGTGGAAACCGTAACCGAAACAAACGAAACTATCGAATATCCGATATTAAAATCTATCTGTAACCAAAACCGAATCCACTATTAAAGTTTAGGGGCGGAGTTTAAAATTAATAATTTATGATTTGGTACTAAATGATAATAATCTGAATAGTAATAAAGTTAAATCGTTTTCTATTTATATTTTTATTATTAAGATTCCGTAAAAAATTAATATCCGTAAGTAAAACAATCTGAAACAAAGAAATAATTTAAAATAATTGTATATCCGTAACTGTATGTGAAACTAGTATGATAATATAATTTAAGTATCTTTATCTTGCCTGTATGTAAGTAAATATGAGCAATAGAACCGGTGACCTTCTTCAATATCAGTTTACTATCTTTTGCCTGGAGCTTAGCTTGCGTACACAAATTGTAGCCTATGACACTCAGAAATAAAGCAAACCATTAGAAATATTGGTAAATAAAAACTAGCAATCGGACCAGCACTTTCAGAGATTAAAAACAAAAAAAAAACAACTTTACCTCTTTATAATATTAAGTGTAGATTATTCCGTTATCCGTATTTAGATCCGAAATGTTATACATTCTCTATAGCATCCTTGTCATTTACTTCATTTAGTAAAACCTTCATGCTTGTCACACATAGCCCCATAGCTCAGGCTAGGCATGCAACCTAATTGCTCGCTGTCCTATAACCAAGATATTAAATTCTTGCCTAGATGAAAGTAACGTGGAGCAATCTGTACGAAACGGATAGCTTGTATTTATTAGATTTTCATGTGTTAACATGTTGAGATATTTAAGTTGGCATTCATTAGGGATGGTATGATTCGGGTCAGCGGTAGTTTTGGTATGAAGTTATTCGGCGTAGCTTTAGAGGTGCCGTAGTGATTAAAGCTTTTATTTTGAGAATTTTAATAGAGATTCTCTAGAATTTTAATTTATCGTCCACGTACCGTCCAATTGTGCTGCTCGACGAGGTGGGCAAGCTCTTTAAAAGAGTTATTACAAAAGACCGCCTCGTCACGCACTTGGTACGGGGGACGCCGGTCGGCTTCCGCAAGGGGCACTCTACGGTGGATGCCATCATGCGCCTGCGAGCCCTCAAGACGGGGGATGCGATGTTCCAGGTGTTAGCATACCCACATAATAATCGACTATTTAACTAATCTTATTTTTGGTTGCAACACTATTTATTTTAAGTGTCAAACTTATTTTCTTATCTGTGGCAACCCTAGATCAATTTTTGAATAAAAAGGCGCGACGCGGTTTGTTTCGTTCTATTTTGTGCGGAGCTACAGACGACAAAGAAGGACTCGAGTCATATTTTTACGTTGTGGTATAGAAATAAAAGGGATGAACCAGCATTCGAGTGTATAATTCTTTCAAGTCAGAAGTGTGCTAAGTGCATCCACGTGCCTGATGTTGCGGTTTCCTGGACAAAGGACATATTGAGGTCAGAGATCCTTACATTACTTATTTTCCTGTGATTTGGTGACCGACTTGTTGTTTTTACAACCTTTTATAAACAGTGCCTATTTGCAACGGAAAAATCGTGATTCAAATCGTGTTTGTATCAGCTTGAAGATAGCTCGTAAAGAAAACGGGCTAACTGAAAACTATTTTTTTCCAAACAAAGACAATTTCGTTCGTGATGGTGATAGTAATATAACTTCTACTGGTATCTTGATTGTACATGTATGTGTATTTTACTGTTGTCTTTATGATTGATATTTTGATTATTTATTATCGTGTATGTGTATTTACCTGTGCATATTTTCTAGGGATTAGAATATTGTGTAGATTTATTGTTGCTGTATATAAATCTTTTAGCCCTTATTTTGAACCACTCAAAATCGTTTAGCGTGCTAAAATGGGAAATTCTAAGCGAAGGCGGCTCGACTCGATTAGCGATAGTTCGTCTTTGAGTTCTTACGATTACGATGATCACCACCGTAGGTCAAAAGGACGTAACAAAAAGCGACGCAATAAAAAACGTAGTAATAGCTATAAACATAGTAAGAGAAGTAGGAGACATGAGCGGTCTAAGCGTCCTGAATCAAGATCTTCTCGAAACAGTCCGGATCGTGAATCTACAAAAACCCCACCGTTAACTTCCTCGGCACAATTACGTGCAGTAACTAATCGAACAAGTCCTGATTTAAACAATGTCCCATTGGCTACGAATAATTGTGTCAGTAATTTTGCGCCTTCCAACTTTTGGGCTCAAAATAACTTTCCTGTTGCCTTTAGCGTTGTACCCGAATTCGATCCAAGTGATAATAGTCAAACGATAATAAATTGGATAAATAAAGTCAATGAATGTGCGCAGATTTACTCGTGGAATGATCGGCAAATATGTCACTATGCTCTTCCCAAATTAAGTGGTTTAGCCAAGAAATGGTACCAGGGTTTACCTTCAGTGCTATTTAATTGGGACGAGTGGGTACAAAAATTAAAACAGGCTTTTCCTTCTAACGAAAATTATGGAGATCTGTTATCTGCAATGTTAAAGACTAGGTGTAAGTTTGGTCAGTCTTTAGAACATTACTATTATAGTAAAATGGCACTGATTAATAAATGCGAAATAACTGGCACTAAAGCAGTAGGCTGTCTTATACATGGTATTGACGATAAATTTGTACGAATGGCAGCAGGGGCTTGTATGTTTAATGAACCGGAACAAATCCTGAATTACTTACGTTCAGTAACCCAACATGAAAATCCTAATTTACGAAACCGGAACAATGCGCCAGCAAGGGATTCTAATAAGATTTCTAACGAACATACAAAAACCAATACACCAAATACTATTCGATGTTTTAATTGCAATGAAGTAGGGCACATAAGTTTAAAATGTGACAAGCCAATTAAACGATGTAACTTTTGTTCAAAATTAGGACATGAAACTAAAGACTGTCGTAAAAGAAACACGAGTAACAGTGACGAATTAACTAAAGCATCAAATCAGAATAAAACTATCTTGTGCATTTCTAGTGGCGAATCCGCAAATTCAAAATATTATAAAAAGGTTAAAATAGACAACGTCGTTCTGCAAGGATACGTTGACCTTGGTAGTAAGTGTACTCTTATACGAGAATCAAATGCAAAGCTATTGGTCTATAATTGGGACATCAATAATTTACCCATTTTACAGGGTTTCGGAAATGCTGCTGTAAAGCCTATAGGTAAATTTACGGCTATTTTAGAAATCGACTCTGTTAAAGCTGAAATCGAAGTTCTAGTTGTGGACGATCATTATTTACAGACGTCAATATTAGTAGGGCAGTCATTCACGGAGAAACCAAACGTTATTATTTTAAAAACAACGGATGAACTAGTGTTTATGCATACACCAGAGTTTGAGGATATTTTTTCCAATACTATTAAAGTATACGCAGATAGTGATAAAATTATAAAATCTAAAACCGTGATGCCAATAGATGCTAATACTAATGATACGTATAGTGGTGGCCTTTTGGTACACTACAGTCTTCGGATTTTACCCCTGAATGAATATGCGGTTTTGTCTGGTATCTTTGAGTTTAAAGCGGGTAAAGGATATTTAATGCTAGCAAATTTATCACCAAATGATTTAAAGCTTAACAAAGGAACTTTATTAGTTCGCGGACAGCAATATCGAGAAGTTAATAGGGAACATATAGGTATAACAACAGAAACAAAGGTTTATGAAGATTTGCCTTTATCAGACGTTAAAATTAGTACAGAAGTGACTGAACCACAAAAACAAAAGTTAATTGACTTATTAACTAGATATAGGGATTGTTTTGCAATGAATTTAGCGGAGTTAGGTAAAACAGAGTTAGCAAAAATGGAAATAACGCTAACGGACAATAGGCCAGTAGTACACAATCCATATAGGATATCGCATAGTGAGCGTGGACAGCTAAATAAAATTATAGAAGAATTATTAGAGAATGGTATTATACGGGAAAGCACTTCAAATTATTCAAGTCCGGTTATCCTAGTCAGTAAGAAAAACGGGGATAAACGATTATGTATTGATTATAGATCTCTAAATAGAAAAACGTTAAAAGATAAATATCCCTTGCCCCGTATCGAAGATCAATTAGATAGATTAGGAGGTAACAAGTTCTTCATAAGTCTTGATCTTACTTCAGGCTATTACCAGGTACCCGTTAGCGAGACTAGTAAGCGATTCACGGCGTTCGTGACGCCGGATGGTTTGTATGAGTTTGAAAGAATGCCTTTTGGATTAGCCAATGCGCCTAGTGTTTTTCAAAGGACCATTAATTGCATGCTTAAGGGTAAGCAAAATTTGGCTTTGGCTTATATGGATGATTTATTAGTTACATCACGTTCAATTGAAGAGGGCCTAGATAAGTTGGAAAAGGTCTTTCAATTATTAAGGTCCGCTCATCTCACACTAAATCTTAAAAAATGCGATTTCTTTCAAACTCGTATAAATTATTTGGGCTACGAGATTAGCTCGGAAGGCATACGTCCTGGGGCAGCAAAAATTCAAGCTGTAGTAGATTTTCCGTTACCCAAAAATGTTCACGAGGTTCGACAGTTTGTTGGCCTCACTAGCTATTTTCGACGGTTTATTCAAAATTACTCTATGTTAGCAAAACCTTTGACTATTCTTACTAAAAAAAATGTTCCCTGGTGTTTTGACGAAATTCAAATTAAAGCATTTAATGCATTAAAAAGTAAATTAACTACGCGACCAGTTTTGGCATTATATGATCCTGAAGCCGAGTTAGAAATTCACACGGACGCTAGTAAAATTGGAATAGGAGCAATCTTACTGCAACGCGTAAACTCTGATAAAATCTTTCATCCTATAGCTTATTACAGTCGTCAAACAACGCTAGACGAGAGCAAGCTACACTCGTATGAGTTAGAAACTTTGGCGGTAGTAAGTGCTTTGATTAGGTTTAGAGTTTATGTTTTGGGTAAATCATTTAAAGTAGTCACTGATTGTGCTGCCATACGCAGCACTATGACTAAAAAGGATTTAATACCAAGAGTAGCGCGTTGGTACATATTAATGCAAGAGTATGATTTTACAGTAGAACATCGCGTTGGTAGCAAGATGAGTCATGTTGATGCACTGTCACGCAACCCAGGTAACTCTAAATATCACGACTCAGTGGTTCTTGAAGTGTTAGCAATTAATGACGATGCATGGTTGTGTACAGTGCAGGAACAGGATTCGGAAATACAAAAGATAATTAATATCCTAAATGATCCAGAGACAAAAGATATTGTCGAGATTCATAAGAACTATACAGTTAAGAATCGCCGTTTGTACAGAGTAACTAATGACAAAGATAACGTTGTCAATTTAAAGTGGGTAGTTCCAAAATCGGTGAGATGGCAAATAGTTCGAATGAATCATGACGATGTCGGACATTTCGGTTTCGATAAAACGTACAGCAGGATTAATCAGATTTATTGGTTTAAAAAAATGAGACGTTTTATAAAAAAATATTGTAACTCATGTTTGAATTGTGCTCATAATAAGTTGCCAGCTGGAGCTAAGGAAGGGGAGCTTCATCCAATTCCAAAAATTAATAAACCCTTTGATACACTTCATACCGATCACTGTGGTCCATTTCCTGTCAGTAAAAAGAAAAACTGTCATATCTTAGTGATCATTGATGCTTTTACAAAATATATATATATCAAACCAGTTAAAAATGTTAAAAGCAGTACTAGTATTCAAGTTTTTACGGAATATTTCTCACTATTTGGAGTTCCACGTCGTTTAATATCAGACCGCGGCACTAGCTTTACGAGCAGAGAGTTTACAAACTTTATGAATGAAAAGGGCATTAAACACATTTTAAATGCTGTTGCATCACCCAGGGCCAACGGTCAAGTTGAAAGATACAATCGGACTATTGTTGATGCAATAACTACTGCTAATCACAACAAAGAAGAAAAGGAGTGGGATTTGTGTTTGCCTCAAATACAGTGGTCTTTGAATAATACGGTAAACAAATCTACTGGTCGTACTCCTTCTGAAATGTTGTTTGGCGTTCAAACCACTGGTATTTCGGATGGTTTTATGAACTCTCTTGTTTCGGAATCTCATACCCCTTTAAATCGTGATGAAATTAGATCGGAAGCAGACTTACGGATGCAAATAAGCCAAGAAGTTCAGAAAGAGCGTTTTGATAAGTCACATAAAAAACCAACCGAATATAAAGTAGGCGATTTAGTTCGTGTTGAAAAAGATATACGTACAAGCCCCGGGCACAGTCGTAAATTAATACCAAAATGTGTAGGACCATATAGAATTTCTAAAATTATAGGCAACGATCGCTATGAAATAGAAGATACTCCTATAACTAAGAAAGAGGGTTGCAAACCATATAAGTCAGTTTATGCCGTTGAGAAATTACACCCTTGGCTAGTTTTTAATCATGATGCGATATCGAGTGATTCAGAATAAGAAAATCTGTTATATTTTACAGTATTAGTAGAATAGAGATAATGTTAAAGTAGTGAATGTAGAACTATTACGTTGATTATTGTTGTCATAATGATTGTAACTATTTTATAAAAATGAATTTTGACAGAATTTATATTTATAACTATTTCTTAAGAGTAGGAATAGAGACTAGAGAACTTTAAATAATTGATTAGTATATTTAAAACGTTGATGAGTTTATTTAACGATAGAAGTTATATATTATATAATAAGAGAGAATAGTGTTTATTATTGAATTTAAGAGTTCAGAAGAACAGTGGTTTCTTGTTAATGAATTTTTGATGGAGATTGTATTGATACAACTGTCACAAATAAAAAAAATGTGGATTGTACACAGAGATAGTATTGATACAACTGTCACAAATAAAAAAAAATGTGGATTGTACACAGAGATAGTGATGATAATGATAAAGGTAGTGATGATAATGATAAAGGTAATGATAATAATAATGACATAAATGATAAAATTTAGATGACAATGATAAAAATAAAAGACGATAATGACAAATATAGTGATGATAATGATAAAAATTATGATATTAGCGATTATTAGTGAGTCGATACAGGTGAGAGTGCTTGTATTCGATGATTAGTACTAAGAGTGAGTCGATGCAAGCGAGAGTGCTTGTATTCGATGGTCAGTATTAAGAGTGAGTCGATGCAAGCGAGAGTGCTTGTATTCGATGGTCAGTATTAAGAGTGAGTCGATGCAAGCGAGAGTGCTTGTATTCGATGTTTAGTTGTAAGAGTGAGTTGACACAAGTGAGTACTTGTAGTCGATATTCTTAATTTAAGAGAGAATGAGAAACTAATTTATAATAGTTATATCAGAATCTTATGTTTGTTTTCTAATTTTTTATTTTTCTTTCATTATTTGTTAAACGCGAGGCCGCGTTTGTCGTCAGGATTAGCCGAATGTTAGCATACCCACATAATAATCGACTATTTAACTAATCTTATTTTTGGTTGCAACACTATTTATTTTAAGTGTCAAACTTATTTTCTTATCTGTGGCAACCCTAGATCAATTTTTGAATAAAAAGGCGCGACGCGGTTTGTTTCGTTCTATTTTGTGCGGAGCTACAGACGACAAAGAAGGACTCGAGTCATATTTTTACGTTGTGGTATAGAAATAAAAGGGATGAACCAGCATTCGAGTGTATAATTCTTTCACAGGGCAGGGTTGTCTTGGCGGTGTGTTTGGACATTGCCAGCGCCTTTAACTCCCTGCCCTGGAGTAGCATTAGGAGGGCACTCAGGTATCACCAGGTGCCTGATTACCTCTGTCATTTGATTGAGGCCTACCTGACGGAAGGGTTCCATCTATCCCAGTCACCAGGGATAGTGGAAACGGCGAGAGATGTCGTGCGGTGTTCCACAGGGATTAGTACTACCATGGAGTACGACTAAGTGCTAGGACAGACGGACAACAAAGTGATTTGGCCGAATGCGGTGCGGAATTCTAAAATTGTACACCTAAAAATGTTATTTATGACCAATTTGCAAAATATAGGAATCATATTAAACATCAAACATACCAAGTGATGCACCGTTACCATTTCAAGTCATATTACTCAAATACCATCATAAGATTCAAAGCAATTAGTCGCGCGCCCGCTCGCAATATCGTGCCAACTAATAGTTTTACTAAAGATATGCAACTGGGACGACTGAGGGTTACATGGTAAACTCTTGTCGTAAACTTGAGATGCTATCTCACGGAGATCTGAATTATTTATATTAAAATACCACCTGTTTGGTATGCTGTGATTTGAGGGGCTTAGGTGAGCCGAAACTTGTTGAGGTAGGTACGTAGCCTAATTTTGTATTCAATTTTGGTTAGAGTGACCGTTTTAATAACCATTGGCCATTTTCATAGCAGTCAGAAGAGAGACTTTTGCAATGTCCATATTTATTTATTTATTTATTTACAAGTCCTTGTACAACGTTACGGAGGAAGTCCAAGTGTTGTACTGTAGAAACTTACAAACTAAAAAAAATACATTAAATAAAAACCATAATAACACATTGAAGAATAAAAAGAAAATACATATACATTACCACTAAAATAATAAATATCCCACAAAACAAATGAAAAAAATGTTTACTTATTTTTTATCCATCTTCTCACAAAACCTTAGACATTCACGACACACATCTATCCATCTCCCAGCAAACAAGTAACACTCCGGTGTTAGATTCAGGAGAACGTTAAGCACAGAAAGCGCACGAACGAGCGGCGAGGTAGCTCGTGACACTGTATGCGATAAAGGATCAGCTAACAATTGGTGTGTTCGCGGCCTTAGGTGTTGTTTAGGTACGAGAGGAACATATACATTTTATCATCTATCCGCCCTTGTCCCATTTTATTTAGGGTTGGCGCAACACGTTTTTTTCTTCCATTCTTTCCTGTCCACCGACACTGTAGAAAGATGTGCGGAAAGCCCTACAGATGGTGGTAGGACAGTTTATATAAAAACTCAAGTAACTTTGATGGACTGTATTACAATTATTAAAATTAGAAATACAAGCGGCACGGCGAGAAAACAATAATATGGATCAAAAAGTGGATGCGTGCGCTCGGTGGTAAGGTGGGATGACCAGTGCCAGGCGAGCCGGCTGGACTGCGCCCGCGGCGAGCGCCTCTTCCCGCGACCTCTGCTCCCGCCCGCTGTCGCCTGGCGCGTAGTGATGTCCGCGCACGTTAGAGATGTGCAAACACACTGGCTCCCTTTTCTTTCATATCACTCTTTACACAATCCATCTATATTTTCTTTGGCCTCTCTCTCCCTCTAGTAATATGCGTTTTATCCCTCCTCTTTTGGGCACGCCATAATTATGGCGGTAAGTCTCCTTTTTGAGGCGTGGCTGGAACCTCACGGCATCCTCACCTTACGCATGACGCAGGTTCTCACCGGACATGGTAATATCGGGAGGTTCCTACACCGGATTCGTGCGGAAGAATCACCTGGGTGTCACCACTGTGTGGACCGTCTGGAGGACACGGTGGAGCATACGGTAGAAGTATGCTTCGGCAGAGCAACGCCGATCGGCGGAACTGATCTCTCGCGCCGGGCCTTAGTACAGGCCATTGTGCGACGCGAGGAGTGGCAGGCGGTCCCCTCCTTCTGCGAAGCAGTAATGCTAGCAAAGGAAGCGGCCGCACGTGTGGGGAACAGCCTTTACGCCCCCGCCGCCGGGATTTCGATCCCGATTTCGCGGCCACTGTAGGCACGGGCTTGCGGACGGCGAGCAATGGGTAGCTCACCGTCCAACCATCTGGTAACCGTCCAGACTGAGCCCAAGTCGTCGACAGCGAGTAGTGTTCCACGCGCACCTCATGGAGATGTCAGCAAACCGTAGGGGCCCAGCAGGGTCGAAGCCTATTGGGGCCATAGGTTCGCTTCTGAAAGGAAAACCCGGCCCTGGAACGCAAGGCAACGAAGGAACTAGAGGTCGGTTTTAGTCAATAATCTCTTCTCACCATTCTCCACACTCTCACACTAAAAATTTCTCACTTTACCCATTCACATATCATCATCATCATCATCATTTCAGCCGATAGACGTCCACTGCTGGACATAGGCCTCCCCCAAATGTCGCCACAATGAACGATCCTGTGCGTCTCGCATCCATCGGATTCCCGCAACCTTCACTAGGTCATCGGTCCACCTTGTAGGGGGCCTTCCTTAAAGAAATCAATATAATGTCTGTACCTTCACAGTATATTTACGAGAATATATTGTATGCACACAAAAATATAAACATTTTCAAAAAATACAGTGATGTTCATAATTTTACACTATAAAGGACTATGTTTAGGACCAAAAGGCTTGGGATTGACCTGCTCCGGTACGCACTACAATACTTTTTCAATTGTGCTTTTTTTTATTATTTATTACAATTTGATATTGTAGGTTATTTTTATTTTGCAATTTGACTTTTTTTTTGCTCTATTAATTTTTGACAATTTTTGTGAACTATTGTTGATTGCTTTTTTTTTTCCTTTTCAGTAATTTTAACGTATGTCTGGCAATTTGAGTATTTTCTGCGGCCTACCCAAATGTCCTTTCTTTGGTATTGTTCGTCAAGTCGTTGAGCTCCTTAGTAGTCCTGAGTTGAGCTTTACGAATACTGACAAATGCTTGCACTGACTGGACAGGTCCACTCAAATTTGTATGGTTCTTTCTTCAAAAGACCATTTCAGACAAATCTGCATGGTTCTCATGTGATTTGACCATTACATATTTACTGTATGGACTTTAAAAGAGACTTTGACCCCTGAGTTGGTTTCGGTGTTTCTTCTCAGGGTAGTCAGCTAGGAAACACCGGCCTCGTCTAGTTTAAAAATGACGAAAATAAAAATTGATGTGTAAAAGTGTTTTTTAAACCTATTTACAAAATAAAAATCATTTATCATTCCAACACTGCGTCTTCCGGTACGCGGTCTCCACTCCAGAACCTTTCGGCCCCAACGGCCATCCGTTCTGCGAGCAATGTGCCCTGCCCATTGCCACTTTAGTTTGGTGATTCTTCGTGCTATGTCGGCAACCTTGGTTCTCCTGCGGATATCTTCATTTCTGATTCGATCACGCAAGGAAACTCCGAGCATAGTCCTTTCCATTGCCCTATGGGTGACTTTGAGCCTTCTGATGAGGCCCATTGTGAGCTTCTACATTTCGGAACCATATGTCATCACTGGCAACACGCACTGGTCATAGACTTTTGAGACACTGTGGTATATTGGATGAGAAGATACCGCGCAGCTTCCCGAACGCTGCCCAGCCGAGTCGGATTCGACGGCTTTCTCGAAATTAGATCTACCCAACTGAACTGTCTGTCCAAGGTAGACGTAATATTCACATATCCATTTAAGGTTTTTATTATTATAGTTAATACAGATTCTGTAGAGCCTTTAATGGATCCGTTGGTCTCGGATGTCATTTGTAAATCTTTGATAGTAATTACGAGTAGTGAGGCGCCTCAAGGTCCGACCAAAAGCCTTATCAGTTGATCGGTTTCCCATATAAAATACTGGTATTCAGTTGCATCAGGCTAGACTGAAAGCCTTCCATCCTTACTGTTCTAAAAAGGGTTAGGTACTACCTTATGATGTGTATGACTTACGTTTGGCTCACAAACTCGAACGGACCGGACAACCTAGGGGGTCCAGTTGCCTCCTGCCCAACCTAGGGGGCCCAGATGCCTCCTGCCGGAGGCTCTAAGCGGGGCTCGTTCGGTCCATGGTGACCAGTCACCGCACGGCAGACAAAGTTCCAGCGGTATCTCATGGTGAAATGGCGACGGCGATTGTCAAGTGCTGGGTACGCCATAATCATGGCGGTAACTGCAAGAGTAGCTGTCAAAAAAGAAAAAGTCCCGGCTTCCTCACCTTCCACATGACGCAGGTCCTCACTGGCCATTGAAAGTTCGGGAGGTTCCTGCACCGGATTCGTGAGGAAGAAACGCGCGGGTGTCACCATTGTGTGAGCGCGAAGGCCCATTATCTTGTAACGTCGTTGCTCGACCGACTACCTAATCGTGCTGCTGATGATTCGACTTTATTATATGTTTATAGATTTCGAGATTTTGATCCGTCGAGGTAGTGAACTGTCGCTCTCATAATCTATCGATTTCAGGTACTATCAAGTTAGCTATTTCCAGCAAGTGTTATTCAAGCTAACGTTATTCAATTTCAGGTAGGAAACCTCGTACGTACAAACCTATTATTACCTTGTATACCAGTATCGCATTTGACTTGTTTTACTGATACAAAAACAACTACTCCAACATGACTGTGGAGTGTAACTTCACTGAACCCCAAGTTTTTCTTGGACTGTAACAACTAAGTTGCGGAACTTACTCCCTCGGTTGACTCTTGAACTTACGAAGTACAAGTAGGTACCTACTTCATGTGACGGCTGTTTTTCTTTGTGTTTAACTGCAAAGTGGGTATATAATAGTATATCACGTGTTGTTACTTTTGTGAACTTGTAGAATGACGCAACAGTAAAAGTGTAGGCTAATTCGCTTTGGGATTTGCAAGAGAGCTATTGAGCGCAGCATTCTGGATGTAAAAGAACAGACCGAATACGGAATGACAAACTGCGCTCCAAAACTGGAATAATAGACGTGGGCAAAAATGCTGCCAGGCTTTATTGGGATTAGGCGGGTCACGTTAGCCGTGCGGACAGAGGCCAGGGCAAGCGTCGAAACGGAGAGGGAAAGCAAACCGTTGAGACTGACCTAGAAAGAGGTGGCGGGATGATCTGGATGCATACCGTGAGGACTAATTTGAGACGGTGTGGAAAAAGAAAGTCTGGAAGGACTTGGGGGAAGCTTTTGCCCAGCTGTGGGACAGGGCTGGACAAAAAAAAAAAAATAAAGGGTTAATTCAGTACCTACGTTGTCCTCATCTTTTCTGCTGTAAAATGTACAAGGCTGGACATAGACCTCCCTCAAGTGTCACCATAATGACCGGTCCTGTGCGTCTCGCATTCATAGTTTTATACAACATTGTACTCATTCATATTTTTTTTGGTTCTTTATCTTTTCAGATGTAGTTTGAGCAACCAACTGCGATCATAATATTATCAAGATAAGTACCTGGGCACTTGGCATTTTTTTATATATTGAGTAAATAAAAAAAATACCTGTAGATATTTTCAATTAACATTAAAGGGGTTTATTGTGTCTTAAATAAAAGAACAATATCAAATTACAAAATAAAAATGTCTTTAATGGAGCTTCCACAAATAAAACATTAAAACAACATGTCCAACTAAATCTGTGGACGTACCTAATTATACAATTAATAATATTAAAAACAATACGGTCTTACACTTATTACTAACTTTTGTAACCAAATAAATGCAATAAGTAAATATTTTGCGAAATGCAAAAACAAGCCTTATTTACGTGACTGTTTTTAAAGTAATTTTACAGATTGCCTACTTTATAAATTTTTATTTTATGAACTCATAATTTATTCTGTTGTTATTTTGTTTATTTAGAAACTTTTTAAATTGATTTATTTTATTCCAAATACGAATTCGTAAAATTCTTTGTTTTAAAATGCATAAATTGATTCTTTGACACAAAATGACTAGAACGTTTAGAGATCTAAAATACAGTCGATTACTTTCGAATAGAAATTATTGCACTGCCCGAAAGTCAGTCTTCTAATAAATATTAAAATTATTGATTGACTGAAACTTAAGATATTTCATAAACTACACTTTGGCAGCGTGGGCACAGCGATGTTATAATTATTATTTATTTGATTAATAAAAACTAAATAATATTACATGAGAACAATCAGAAAACGCAATGGTATTTATACAATGTTTGTAAAACAGATGTACCTTCTTGAAATGTGAAAAAATATAGGTTTGCCAAAAAGATGGTTAAAGCCTTAGATACACGTGTCATGCTGAGGGCCATCTATTTAAGCAAATCTTTATCATTTTGTTTTTTTCTGTATCTTTTTTCTACATTCCAAGTCGGTATTTTATTTCTAAGTGATGGCCAAGTGGATTCTACAATGCTACTAACGATTAGCTTGATTATAAAATTCTATGACTAAATATGTGACTACCTTACATTGTGATAAATGGAACTATGACATTGAAAAATATGTATGTTTTGATGATATGAGAACTATATGTCGGATATATTCACAGATTGGTCCTTACACTCAACTAATGAAAATGGGAGTATTTTGTAATGAAATTAAAATATTACCCCTTTATAATACAAAATATACTTATAATCAACACACATTTTCATTTGATATAAATGATGGATGACTTCTTATAGTAAGGCGGAATTCACCAATAAAATTAATCGCTCGCATAATCGCGTTTAGCCGCTGTCACTAGTGTCACTGGTAAAAATACAATCAAAGAAAAATACAGACAAGTGACACTAGTGACAGCGGCTAAACGCTAGAATGCGAGCCAAACGTTAAAACGCGATTAGTTTTATTGGTGAATTCCGCCCTAAGTCTTGTACTCATAGATGAAAGTATTATGCAGAAAGATAGGATTTTTCACAGAATTTATAAGTGCGTCTTTACTTACATTGAAAATTATCGTTGACTATCAACTAGCTATAATTCACAAAGTACTTAGGGGTAATTTGATACCATTTCTATAAGGGTACACGAAATGTATTACGTCTATACATACCAGGTTCCAAACATCAAGAACTGTCTCCAAAACGCAATTATCCTAGGCTTTCACATTATAATTATCAACAATCCTATTGCTATCCGGCGAATCGTCTGCAAATTTTATATCGTTTGACGAATCGGAATTTTCATCAGCAAACCTTATATCAGCGAAGTCATTTCTTTTCAGTGTGTCTGCATCCTTTTCTTTGGTTTCGTTAACTCTTTTCAAAGTCGACGTGTCGAAATCACTTCGATTCTCTTTCCTGTGGACTCTAACTGGAGATCGTGTTAGCGTTAGATCTTTCATTGGTATCGTCACGGGACTTTCGACTTTCTTCTTCTTGTTTCTCTTTGACATTTTAGGTGAGTTTTGCAGATCAGTTATGCTGAAGTTTAGGGGGTGTATTATGTTTCCTTTTTCGATGACTTTACGGAACGATTTGATGGATTCGTTGGATCTGTTGAGACGGTTGTCGGGGTTTCTCTTGAGGGTGCTGGACGATGGTCGGTCTTCGGGAGATTCTGTGTTGCTGCCGGGGTCTGGGTGAAGTTCCTTTGGAAGAATCTCCTGTAAAAGGATATTGATTTGTAAATACTACTTTTGTGGGCCACCGGTCATCATGTTTTTTTATGATTATCCTTTTGATCGCTACAGTTACGTAATTACAAAGGTAAATTTGCCCTGCACGCCACGGTCACGACTAATCTTAAAAGCTAATAAATTTTCTAAGATGTATTGTTTTTCTTATTTGTGTTGTTAAAGAATGAAATCTCTAGTTTTCCTGTTGGCATTAAGAGCACACTTTCCTTTTTTGATGTGGCTGCCGAAAAGCTTATATGATAAAAGATTAAAAAAAAAAAAATTAAATTACAATCAACGTAAATATGCAATGTTAAATTCTGTTTGTCCAAATTTAATATTCTATACATTTCTGTCATTTTCATTCCGTTCTGTTTTCATTTTTATTTTTTTTCTGTAGTTTAATTAAGTTGTTTACGCGTATAGAATAGTGCATGTAGTGCTCTTTTTTAAATGGGGCACTTAGGCTTAAGATCGAAACGTTTTCCTATACACCAATATTTTTAAATTCATAATTGAATCAATCATTAATAATAATTACTACTAAAAATACTACGTGCAGTTGTTTTTTCCATTTTTATCGCCATTTATTCATTCATAATCAATAGCCTGTACAATATTTCCATAAATTGAGTGACATTTTGGGATTTAAACAAATGCTTATACTTTGCTGTTTATGAATATTATTTATTGAGACTTTACTTAAATAATAACAAGACCTTTTTCAATAAGCCCTTTAAGTATTTGTACTAATTAAAAATTAGTAGTGTGTATGTAACAGAATAATCATTAATAAAACCTAATAATTTTTATACGTACCTCATAAATTGGCACTTTGTTTTCATCAATCTCCTTCAGAATATCTCCCTCTTCAAGCGGCGGTATCCAGACCAAGAAAGCTGGATCCATTCCCAAGTACGAGCCGGGAACTGAACCTGTGACAAATGACAATTCAGTTTCTTTTTAATTAATTTCAAAGGTTAACTTGACTTCAGTTAACACATTTTTGCATGAAAAGTTATAAAGTTGGCATTTAAGTGTCGTAGCGTGATGAGTACCGGGAGTTATAGAATTAAATTATTATCTTCTTTCTTAGTACCCTTATTTTTACAAAAAAAAGGGTACTGTATACTATTCTATACAATAAACTATTCCTGACATTAGGAATTACTCCGGTAGCGTGGGTGCGTTTAACATTTCAGCCGAAAGACGTCCCTCGCGCCGGGCCTTGGTACAGGCCATGGGCCGGAGCGAGGAGGAGTGGCAGCAGAGAGAGCCAAGCAGTAAAGCTAGCAAAGGAGGACGCCGCACGTGGACGCGCGAGGCAATGGCCCCGCGCCCCTGTCGCCTGGATTTCGATACTGATTTCCGGCCACCGTAGGCGCGGGCTTGCGGTCGGCGAGCAATGGGTAGCTCGCCCAAGTCGTCGACGGCGTATAGTGTTCCACGCGCGCCTCAAGATGTCAGCAACCGTAGGGGCCTGCAGGTTCGAGCCTACTGGGGTCAAGGGTCTGATTCTGAAAGGAAAACTCGGCCCTGCTATGAAAGGTAATGAAGAAGCCGGAGTGGGTTTTTAGTCAGTAAAACTATGACACTATCTCGCGCTCCACCCAAGAGCGAGGGATGTCGTTGGATGATTTTCCACCGAAAAAAAAAGCCGAAAGACGTCCACTCTTGGACATAGGCCTCTCCCAAACAAAGGTACGTTCACAAAAATTAGCGTCACCAAAAATTATCTGTAGATCAAATTGCTATTTGTTCCAAGGGGGAATCGAACCCGCAGTACGCAGCATATCATGTCAGTCGCTCAATAACTGCGCTAACTGTGCCATAACTGTATAGTTAACGTTCTCGTTACATTGTAAGTACAGATAAAACTAGTCTAGAAGTGGTAAAAAGTTTAAGAGCTAGTCCAACAAAGTTGTTTTCAGAACTACTGTTTATGATATTTTTACGACTTAAGATTATGAATAGTCATTTCAGTAAGTAATGTAAAATTTCAGTATAGTCTTATGAATAATAAAGTAATAAAAAATATATATTAAAAACTGGCCAAGTGCGAGTCGGCCTTGCGCACGAAGGGTTCAGTACCATCGGTACCAAAAACGGTAAAAAATCGCGTTTTTTGTATGGGATTCCCACTTAAATATTGCTGCTATAGCAACAACTAAAATAAATCATCTGTGAAAATTTTAACTGTCAAGCGGACGGTACGGATCCCTTTGTGCATGAATTCGACTCGCACTTGGCTGGTTTTTTTTTTTTTTTTTTCAAAACTAACTTTATCCAAAAACGTAAAGCAAAAATAAAAAGAATTTTTCAAATCCGTTCAAAATTAGGTAAGTTAAAAACATCAAATCTGGTAAAACGGTAAACTGTCAAGTAACAGAAAAAGGATGCACAAACTAAAATGTGACGTCACCGCCAATAGATTTGGCGCGTAGTAAAGAGATAGCGCGATGTTCCTACCACGCTCCCACTCTTCCTCACATTAATATTTGAAATGCTAATTTATTTTCCTGTTTCATTTTGTAGCGATATGTATGGCGCCACAAAAACTAAACTATGAAATCCTGCATCGCGCAATTACAACTGTAATTGCGCGATGCGCGCTTTGAAGAAGCGTGGCAAAGCAAAAGCGTGGCTTTGGCAAGCGTGCTCCATCGTCGGTCACATCATCGCTTACTATCAGGTAAGATAGTGGTCAAATGTGAGCCTATTAATAATTAAAAAAAAAACATAACATAACAACCTCGAAATCATCTATCGGGCAGTTAGTAAAGATCAGACAAATCATTCGTCTGGTCGGAGGATACTCCTTTTTCAATGCAGGTGTGCGATACTTTACACCCTGTTCTACATACCTACGTCCCAACTGGTGACCCTCGACTATACCAATTTTGATGCGGTTTTCAGAAAATGATTTATAACATAAGCATAGCCTTTTAATGTTCCCACTGCTGGGACTCAGGCCCATTCTCGCTCCTAGAGAAGACTTTAGGAGCGAGAATGGGCCGTAACCCACCACGCGGGCCTAGTGCGAGTTGGTGAATGTCACATGTTACCGAATTTTTGGTTCTAGGACATGCCGGTTTCCTCACGATATTTTCCTTCACCGTTTTGAGAGCAGTGGTGATGAAATAAATTACATAAAGTAATGCGCCTGGCTGGGTTTAAACCCGCGACCTACAACTCGTAAGTCGCTAAAAAAAGTACTTAAATGATTTATGTTTAATGTTAGGTATTTGTTGTTTAGTACAAAATATCGTCTAAAAATAAAAACAGTCAACTACCAATTTGTGACCTCGAAGTGTTACGTGTTTGTTAGTCTAATCTCGAGAGAATTACGATGATGATGAATAAATAAATATATATTGATAGAAAATAAAATGAGATCCTGATTATCGAGAACACCTTACCAGCATTATTAACTTCATAATCGTAATAGTCAATCTCCATCTCGGGGTGCGAGGTAAGGCTGAGGTCTGACTTGAGCAGGCGGCGGTTGCAGGACTCCTTTGTGTGCTTTGGGTTATCGCGGATCCTGGCTGCGGAGACCCCGCTGAGAGCTGGTGAATACCAACCCTAGACAAACAGAATAAAACATTGTTTTTATAGCTTTGTGTGGTATTATTATTAAAAAGAACTTGAGAGCTTGCTATCACTTGTCTACTCGGTAAAAAAAAATAGAAAAAAAAAATATTATAGTCTAGCTGAATAAACCTGTAAGGCCCGAGCCTCACTGGGACGCCATGACAATGCTTCCAGTTCACACGAAAATGTAGCTTTATGGTTAATTCTCACTTGGCTACTGTTGGTCACGCAGACAACAAAAAATTTTTTTGACGTCATGACTTGGTTACGCGGTCATGGTGTCCCAGTGAGGCGCGACACTGAGTCACTCAAATATTTTATTTTCTATGAATTCATGTTCATAGTAATAGCGTAAGGTTAATCTGTAGAAGGCTGCAGGTTATTCGAAAGACTCACGGTGGCCCTTGAACGCAAAACCTGGAACACGGATTTTTTTTTTGACGAGGGAAATCGGAGTCAAATGACTTCTCCCGTTCTATGGACCTCTTGCTTCGGCCCTCTTACCCTATGCTGTCTCTCTCTGTCCCGCTACAGTTGTCTCTTCTACACAAACAGAGACGTCATACTACCATGCACTCACGTTGGTTAGTATCGCAGCCGACGTAGACAATAACACCCAGTTATCGCTTCGGTCCTCCTTCCATATGCTGTCTCTGTACTTCTTTCTAGTTTCTAGTGACATCATATTACCACTCACGTTGGTTAGGGTCGTGGTCGAGGTAGACGAAGACGCTCCGACACGGTCCTCTTCCAATATGCTATCTGTCTTCATCCCGCTACAGCTGTCTCTTTCACACAAACATAGTGACGTCACACTACCACCTACTTTGATTAGAGTCGCGGCATATGGTCGGTAGGTATTTATGAAGACGCTCAGAGACCTTACCACGATATCTTAAAGCGATCCATTTGACGACCTAAACTGAACTGTTAAAAGGCATGGAGTTATTTAAGGTGTATAGCTCCATCCATCGTTTTCATTCGCATAACTGACACTTTAACACGTTATAGTAAGGCCCCTGCTCTCGCTTCATTCTTCCTCCCATATTCTGTCTCTCTCCATCCCGCTACAGCTATCACTTTCACACAAACATAGTGACGTCACACTACCACTCACGTTGGTTAGAGTCGCGGCCGACGTAGACGAAGACGCTCGGCTCTCACTTCGGTCCTTCTCCCACATGCTGTCCCTGTCCTTCTCGCTACAGCTGTCTCTATCACTCGCACTGCTCATGCTGGTACTCATTTCGACCACCAGTGAGCCAGTTGTTGACTGCGGTGGTGAGGATACCTGAATGAAAGTTAAGAGAATAAATACATGAATTTGTGACATGGTTTGAATTAGTCAGTATCTTTACTGGAAAATATTTATAGTCTACTTGATCTTCAGGGTAGCCCCTAATTTTTTTTTTTTTTTTGTTCAGTTCTCTAGGGGTAAAACAGGACCCTATTACTAAGACTCCACTATCCGCCGGTCCGTCTGTCTGTCTGTCCGTCTGTCAATAGTCTATATGTCATGAACCGTGATAATTAGACAGTTGAAATTTTCACAGATGATGTAATTCTGTTGCCGCTGTAACAAAAAATACTAAAAACAAAATAAAACTAATATTTAAGTGGGGCTCTCTACGGATGGTACAAAACCCTTCGTGCGCGAGACCGACTCGACCTTGGCCGGTTTTTTGCGTCCGTGTCAAGTTGTATTTTGATTAAAATATGATTTGTAATCGTAATAGCCGTCCTGATATCAAGACGAAGCGCATTCCACAGAAAAATGGACTGTATTTAAAAGGAAGAATTAGCAAAACCAGAAGTATGAGAAGGACAAAGAAGTAAGATAACAAATGTTATCATAATGAAAAATAAGATAGATAGATATATTCTTTATGTGTTTGTACACCAAAAATAAAAATTATATTAGGAGCTTAAAATTAATAATAGGGTGTCACAATGGGCGGTCTTATCGCTAGAAGCGAACTAACAAAGTAAGTAATATTGTTTTATTTGTTTTGTGGGATATATTATTTTAGTGGTAATGTATATGTATTTTCTGTTTATTTCTAAATTATATGTTAGTTTTTTTTATTATCATCAAAATGTATGGATTTGTTATTAGGTTATTATTGTTTTATTAAATGTATTTTTTTTTAGTTTGTAAGTTTCTACTGTACAACGCCTTGGATTTATTAAAACTTTATGCACTAGTAATAAACACTGCACAAAGGCGGACTTAATGTTTTAGGCATTTTCTACCTGTTGACCTTAGGGTGTTGCAGAAACAAAACATGGTAGGTGCAGCTTAATGGTAAAGAAATAGAAAAGAAATACAATAATAAATATATACTTAGATAGATACAAATTAACAATCTAATTATGAAAAACGAATGCAACAAATGAACGTTGCGACGATTACACCAACTTCGTGAACCGACTGGACGGCATCCTGATGACATCCACATACGGACATCCTCCGTAACGTTGTACAAGTGCTTGTAAATAAATAAATAAATAAATAAATAATAAAACTTACCTGCTGCACTGTAACATTAGTTGCGGATACAGTATGAGACCTCCTCAGAGGTGAGGGTGGTATGTTGCCAGTAACAGGCGCGCTGCTGGACGATACGGTCTCGGGCGTGACGGTCGCCTGGCTGGCAACACTATCGGCGCTGACGACGCTTGTGTTGTCGCCAGGGTCCGCTTCGTTATCAGTTATTGGGTCTTCTTCGTCCCTGGGGAAAGTTTGGTGATGTTAGTCTACTTTTGTATGTTCAAGCTGAAAGGAAGACTTTATAATAACAGCCGTAAGGGTTGATCTTGGCGTTGACTTGCGGCCCGGAATTGTTAGAAAGACTTACCGTGGCTCTGGGACGCATAGGGCAACTAAAAGAACATCAATGTGTTTTAGTTAGTATGTAGCGACATCTATGACGTCACATAACAACTAATCCTGTATCGCGCATTAGAACATATAGAATAGCCCGAAATCATCAATCGGGCAGTTACCCACCAGACATAACACCCGTTTGGTCAGATATGTGGAGCTTTACTCTCTGTTCCACATACCTCTAAAATGGTAACCCCGACGTGATCATGACATGATTAATTGTGCGATGCAGGATTAGTTCTTATGTGACGCCATAGATGTTGCTACAAGTAAAAATCGTACGGGGAGTATCCACCCTTACGTTACGTATTATTACGTTGTTGAAACTTCTACGGTCCGGACTAAGTGATCCGCTTCGTCGTTTATACCACGTAGGTACATCGAACGCCTGGAACAAATTGCCTGCTGCGGTTTTCCCGTCCGATTATAATTTAGGTGTCTTCAAAGCTAGAGTGAATAGGCTCTTAATAAACTAGTGCGCCTCACCATCAAGGAGTGCATCACTGCTTACCAGATGGTGGGATCGCAGTCAAGCACTGGTTTATATCAATTAAAAAAAAACTGACACTCCCTCTCGTTCCACCCTAGAGCGCGAGAAGTCATTTGATAATTTAGCACCTTGAAAAAAAAACGCGTAACGTCTGTGCAGAAAGAGAATTATTGTAGTGCAAAATAAAACTGAACCAACATTTTGATTTTTGTATGGCGGTGAGTGTTTATGTTTTTTTACAGGCGAAGCTAGGCAGGCAGAAACTAGTCAAACATTGTTTCCAAATATCTTGATATATCTTCCTCTCCTGCTCTATGGTCGAGCGTAAAAACGTGTTAGACTCGTATTGTCTAAAAAGACACTTGTGTCCTTGAGTTACTCTTTGCGTTGTAGGACCACGATTACACTTTAAGAAATTCCCTGTGGATTGAGCTACCACCGCTTCCTAATATTTGTTTTTATTCAAATCCTCTTAACATAATAGCATTATCAGCCTTTTACTGTTCCCACTGCTGGGACTCAGGCCTCCTCTTCAGGAGTGGGCCGTAATCCACCTCGCGGGCCCAGTGCGGGTTAGTGAATGTCACATGTCTTCGAATTTTTTGGTTCTAGGACATGCCGGTTTCCTCACGATGTTTTCTTTCACCGTTGTGAGAGCAGTGGTGATGAAATAAGTTACACAAAATAATACGCCTGGCTGGTTTTGAACCCGCGACCTACTCGTAAATTGGGGCCGTTACCACTCGGCCACCACTGCTCCAAAATCCTCTTTATTAATTTCAAAATAATCACCAATCAGGTGATTTCGATACCAACAAAGGTACCAATCAACTTGAACTGCCGACTGTACCCGACTGTACGCCATCATTTATTTTCATACGATACGTGCTCGAACAATAGGCTCGCAGTTAACAACGTACTTTCAAAGCGACAAGTGTTTGTTAATTAATTATTCTTTCATCTCTTCATTGAAGGGTTTTCTTTGAGGATTTCGAGTAGTCTTTAATGAAAGGTTAGGATTTTTTTATATATCACTAAATCTACCGGTATTTTTTGACAAATAAAAATGTCGATTTAACAATTTTCGTGAAAAAAAAAACCACACCATATTATCATCTTTCTGTCCTTGTCCCGTTTTATTTGAGGTCGGCACTAACCGTTTTTTTTCTTCCATTCTGTCCTTTCACCCGTCACTCTATCACTAACTCCCTTTTCTTTCATATCACTGTGATTTTTAATTTCCTTACCTCTGCTCCACATTTTCAGAGCTCCTATCCGAGTCCCTTAGCCGTGTGTGCCTGGTCTTCCCCGAAGGCAGCAGTCTTCGAAGTGACACTCCTCCTCCTACTACCTCAGATAGTAAGGTACTTCGGGACCCTGTTGGTGCTCCACCCAGTTCCAGTGACGCTGAACATGCTGGAAGAAAAAATATATTTAAAAACATGTCATGTGCAAGGTAGTTACAATATCGGGGATTTATTTCCTGACATTCTCACGCCAAAGCCGCGGCCACAGGACACGCTGCGAGCGTTGGAAGTCGCAGGATAACCTGACCTCCGATGTCCTGGCTACCGTAGATGCGGGCTCGCAGACGGTGAGCAATCGGTATCTTGCCTTCGGGCCGTCTGGTAAGGACCAAGCCCGCCTGATAGAAATATCAGCAAAACTGAAGGGGCCTAGCAGGGCCCAGGGTGGGAATTTTCGAAAGAGTTATGCGGTTAACGATACCGCATAAAAAAAAAACAAAGAAAATATGCACTATGGGACAATGATGGGACAAAACTTGAATCTAAAGACACACATCGAAAACAAACACGGACTATTGCAGTCCACTGTTTTACTTATGTTAAGTTATACAACAATTCTTCACCCCTTTGGGACGTCCAAGAAAGATGGACTGTCTAAATAGAAAAAGAATCACCTGACGCTTGCTGATACGTGATCTTCATTTAGAAATTCTACTGTTCATCAGCTAGTGGATTTGTCAAACCATACCCAGGGGGGCAGCCATGTCTATGACAAATCCACTAGCTAATTCTCTTAAGACTCCGTAAGATGCTTAGTAGGGACTAAGCATCTTACGGAGTCTTTGATCTAGCTGCTACTTTATTGTTTTTGACTGACACGGCTGGCCCACTTGCAGCTGAATACCCGTGTTTTAAACGGAGCTACTGCCTATCAGACCTCTACAACCCAGTTACTGAGCAACACGATACTCCTTGGTTAGACTGATGGTCAGATTTTCTGGCGTCTGAGTAGGTTGTCAGACGCAAGAAAATCTGACCATCAGTCATTAGAGATGTAACGACTGTCAAAGATCTACGAATGACCACCGGGGCAACGGCTTTACGTGTTGCCCGAAGCACGAGGTGTCAGTAATGTTCTAGTTAAACTTACAAAATTTTAATTAATATGAATTGAAAAATTCACTGTGACTCCATTGGCCATCACGACACTAATCAGGTTCAATTTATTTATATTTACAAAATTGTTTAAAGGTTTCTGCTGAAGCTTACCATCACTATCAGTAAGCGACTCCTTATCCGCCGCTCTCTGGTACGCCCTAGTCCGATGCGCTGAATGGAGTGCTAGACACAGAGCCGCCAGCGCTGCAGCAGCTGCCAGAGCCACGGCAGCCTCTCTCGCACCTCCTCCAGTTCGCCACCACATGCTGCCGCTAACTGACGCCCATGCGGCAGAGGCGTTGCGAATAGGTTCTGTTTGAAAGATGAATTTGTTTTAGTTTGGTATGTAGCGATTTATGACGCCACATCGATTATATTACCACACTTAAATTCAAGATCCTGCAACGCGTTATTAGAGTTCTCCACGTGATTAGAACATATATCATCATTTCAGCCGAAAGACGTCCACTGTTGGACATAGGCCTCCCCCAAGCACAGCATTGGAAGGCCTCCCACAAGGTGGACCGACGACCTGGTGAGAGTCGCGGGAATGCGGTGGATGCGAGACGCACAGGATCGGTCGTTGTGGAGAACATAATATAATAGCCCGAAATCAACTATAGGGCAGTTGTGGATTAGACACAACACCCGTCTGGTCGGAGGATCCTCCCTTTTGTAACGGAGTATTGCAGGACTTTCCAGTTTGATTCGCATACCTACCTTTAAACTGGTGACCCTCAACTATGAACGTCAATGTAACCTTCTTGCAGCTGCGGTACTTATTCATTTTATTTTCTTAGTTACGTTTCAGTTTCATTTTATTTCTTCAAGATAAGAAGTCAACATTTATTTACATGCTTTTGTTTAACTTGTTTGCACGTTAGTTTGTCTGTTTGAGTCCAGTCTTGCAAGCTGAATTAGAACCGTTACTTAGAGAGTTTAATTTTTGTTCTATTGTAATATTGTTGTATTTGTTGTTTCTATTAGAATAATTTTTCATATCGACGCATGACCTGTATCGATGATTAGCTCCAGATAAGAGAACTCTTCAAAAAACTCGTCAGAACAGACATGAACTATTGTGTATGTATTTATGATAGCTGGCTTTACAAAATGTTAACTGTTATTTTAAGAAATTAATAAATTAATTGAACTAGATGAACATAGGAGAGGCCATTGTCTAGCAGTGGGACAAATGATAAATGATATTTATTTTGCAAATAGGTTTAAAAAAAACACTTTTACACGTCAATTTTTTTTTCGTCATTTTTAACTAGATGAGGCCGGTGTTTCCTAGCTGACTACCCTGAGAAGAAACACCGAAACAAACTCAGGGGTCAAAGTCTCTTTTAAAGTCCATACAGTAAATATGTAATGGTCAAATCACATGAGAACCATGCAGGACAGGAATGATACAAACATTAGTTTGTAATATTTTTTTTACATTTAACTTTTTATAGGAAAAACTAAAAAATTGGTTTTGTAATCACATCCTTAATTTTTTTAGTAGATTGGTCACACATTTTATTAGACGTAGAGGACGTCTAATAAAATGCGTGACCAATCAACTTACAACAGTCGGTCTACATATTTCTTACCCATCTGTGTGGCGTGAGCTAAGAATCCGCCAGCGCATCTGTCACTAGTATCTCCAGATCGCAACTCCACGAGGATGTGGCGCCCTCCAGCTATCTCCACCACACCACTGCCATCCGTCGTGGTTTCCACGTCGCCAGAAGTCTAAACAGAAATTGAAATGTTTTAACAAATAAATAGCGGGTAAATAAATAGTAAAACAAATAAACGCATCTATAGGGTGACTGGTAATTAGTGTACGATACTTAAACACGTGATTTTGCTCATGATAACAAACAACTTTTATTATGGGAGCAAAGATAAATCGAAAAAAAATATCAGCTTTTCAGTACATTAGGCAAACATAAATGTACTGAACAGCTGATTTTTTTCGCGATTTCCGAGACGAGAATCCTAAGCGTTTCTCGCGGTCCTGTCATGTCAGTACCGAATGCCGCTTAGGAGTCTCGTCGATGCGTATGTTTGTGTGAGTGTGCCGTTTCGAATATTTGTAGGTAGTTTCCGTACTGTTCCATATCTTATCTATACTGTGCCTATAGGTCGCGTATGACTGACCTTAATTCGAAATTAATTTCATCATACGATCATACATGAATACATCATCATCCGTCATGGATACAGTGAAGTCAAACTTAGCATCCTAATGCTTGCTAGGTACGTTTTCAGATATTGATACTATTCAACATAAAAAATGAAATCTCTACATACCACGGCAGTACTATCAGGTCCATCCCACGAAGCCAGCAGGGGCGACCCCAGTGAGTCGCCATCTCTAGCCCGGAGTGACTGCCCAGCACAGGGTAACCGCACTGCTTCCATCCGGAGTCTGACCACCAGACCTTCTTCAGCCTAAATATAAAAATGAGAATTCATGATTAGAATAATGGACACAGTTTTTTGAAAATTGGCTAGTCATTTTAAAAACTTAGGCACGATCTTTTTTTTTGTCGTAGTCAGGTTTCCGTATTTTCCTTTTGTTTTTTAACAATTTTGGTGTTAAACTACTTGTAAAAGCTAAATAAATTTTCAAATTAAGTACTAGTTAATTAACATAAAACTTCTATTCATTAGTGAAGCAGTGAAACAGCTGCGTAGACTCTCAACTGATAAGTAGATATTACGTTACGATTACAGCTCCAAGTTCAAATGAAGTTGTTGCCAAGCTGACACTAACAAATCAACATTACGTCTTGGTTGTATTCTGGATAAGGTAGTTATCGATATAGGGAAGTCATTGTTTACTAAAGACCACCACAAGTTGGGTTTTTGATGGCATCAATATTACGTACGTTCCCAGCCAGGCGCATTACTTTTTGAAATTTATTTCATCACCACTGCTCTCAAAACGGTGTAGGAAAACATCGTGAGGAAACCGGCATGTTCTAGAACCAAAAATTCGAAGACATGTGACATTTACCAATCCGCACTGGGGGCGCGTGGTGGATTACGGCCCATTCCCTCTCCTAGAGAGAGGAGGCCTTAGTCCCAGCAGTGTGAACATTAAAAGTGCTATGCTATGCTATGCTTATGCAATATTACGTTGCACAGTAGAATATTAATACAACAAAACTGAGTAAAACATAGCATAGAAGAACAATACGAATCTGAACATTGGTTTCAGTGAATAAACAGTAACTTTTAATTGAAATATAACTAGGACTGATCAAGTTCAATAGAAACCGTTCAACAAATTATTCCGGGTGAAGAAAGGGTGATGTACAAAGATGAAAGATGTAATAGAAATGGGTACCGCCTTCACTGTACGAGTATGTCACAGGATTCATAATACTTTTGTCACTCATTAGCAATAAATCTAATCTGCAAATTGCTCTTATCTTTGAGATGGGTCTGCCAAATACCAACTTGATGCACTATAATCGATTGAGAAGCGAGCCAAGAATATCATCGGCAATGATGCACTAGTCAAGTCATAACTACAAAGTCTTCAGCATCGACGCCAAGTTGCTAACCTGTCAGTTTTCTATCGTTTACATTTCGGGGAGTGTGGAATTGCATAATTTAATTCCGCCAAGTCCGTTCCATAATCGGACCACTTGACGTACGGCGTTGCGCCATCATGATGGAGATCTAGACATTCCATCCATACATACAAAGCATTTTGGAAACACATTTATTGTGCTAAGGAGATGAGAATGTCGAAATGGATGTGTGGTGTGACGAGAATGGATACAGTAAGAAATGAGTATATTAGAGGAAGTTTAAAAGTGGCGCCAGTAACTGAAAAGTTGAAGGGAATCGTTTGTCTTGGTATGGTCATGTAAAAAGGAGAGATGAAACGCACGTTACTAAAAGAGTTATGAGTATACATGTGGATGGGTGGAGGGGGAGAGGGAGGCCAAAAAAAAGATGGATGGATTGTATGAACAGTGATATAAAAGAAAAGGAAGTTAGTGATAGCATGACGGTTGACAATATAAAATTGAAGAAAAAAATGTGTTGTGCCGATCCCAAATAAGAGGGGACAAGGGCAGGAAGATGATGATTTATTGTGCTAAGGAATGGAATTCTCTGCCGGAGTCTCTGTTACCTGATAGCTACAACTTAACGTTCTTTAAGTCAAGAGTGAATAGGTTACTTCTAGGCAAGCGTGCTCCATCGTCGGCCACATCATCGCTTACCATCAGGTTAGATAGTGGTCAAACGCAAGCCTACACATTTAAAAATGATCAAACTTATCATGGGCGCGCTCACAAACATGTAAGGACAGATCAAATTTACTGACTTCTGACCAAAGTGATTTAATTATAATTTTCTTTGCGACGAAATGAAACCTTTTGATAGATAAATAAAGGTCAATGCAAACTATTGGCATGGTTTACTTTTTCTTTTCCCAGAAATAAAACGTAAATTATATGTTAGAGGTCAATAAGAGGAATCAATAGCTCAAAAACCAGGTCTTTAAACCGTAACCGAACGAAGATGCGTAAGAAGCATTGCTAGTATATAATTTTTGTCAGACATTACCTATTTTCGTTATATTATAATGAAATGGAAATATAATACGTAATATTTAGAGGTTTCCATTGATAAAATAGATTGAATTGGTTATTACCGTTATATTTTTCACATTCGCAGTCGCATCACTAAAACTAGTAAAAACATTAAGTAATAAACGAATCGAATAGATACGCGTTAGTGTTGTGATAGTGATTGTCACTATTTAATGCGTACTCACCATAAAAACCGAAACTAAAACTATATTTAACAATGGGAAACTTAAAATATCAGACACAGTATTTTTATTTAAGAAAAATAAAGCCTGATAACAAACTTTAACAATATACTAAATAGTCTAACTTCTTTTGGTTACGGTTGGTAGACATAATTCTTTTTGCTATTGATTTATCATACAGTCCTGTAAGATATGGCCTAGGATTCACATTTGGCGAAAAGAAAAAAAATAACATGCCAGCAATGTATGAGAAAAGTTTCATACACTCTTTATTGTACATGTACACCAACAATGAAATTAAAATAGGAACTTAAAATTAATATGGTGTCACAATAAGCGGTCTTATTGCTAAAAGCGATTTTTTTTTCGTTTTTAGATCGGTTTTAGAAACAATTTAGCAAAATTTCCTGTATCTGTATCTGTAAATACATAAATTAAATCTATTAACGTTATTTTGCGGTGAGTGCTGGGCTCATGATGCATTTGGTTTGCCAACTCAAATTCATTAGTAAAATAGTCTGTACTAATTTAATAGGGAGCTGTTGTCAATTTTAGATTTGTAATAATTAGTTGAACTCTGTTTAACAATATTATAATGTATGTATCAGTAATGATTTTCGGAACATTAAATAAATATTTATTAACTAGGAATTTTGTTTATGTCAGTTGATATGTATATAACTTATAAGTTTTTCTTTTTTTTTGGATGTGGCAAATCATCTAAATGTCTTCTCTCACTCTGGGGTGGAGTAGAAGGTCATGTCAGTTTTTTTTTAGTTGATGTAAGCCAATGCTTGACTGCGATCCCACCTGATGGTAAGAAGTGATGCAATCATTGATGGTGAGGCGCACTAGTTTATTAAGACCCTATTCAATCTAGCCATGAAGACATCTAAATTATAGTTGGACGGGAAGACCACAGCAGGCAGGTCTTTAATGTACGCGGTATAAACGACGAAGCGAAACGCTTAGTCCGGACTGTTGAAGTTTCAACAACGTAAGGGTGGATACTCGCCATACGTCGGGTGGTCCGATGATAGAAAGGAGATGACGGAATCAAGCCATGCAATTTCCGCGCACATTGCCCAAAATGCATCCTGTAAAATACCGATAGGCTGGTTACCATACGCCTGTGCTCGAGACTTTGTAGATTGGACTTAACCAAATCTGGATCCGCAATTAGCCTCTTCGCACGCCTTTCCAATCAATCCAAAGCTGCTAGATGGCATTTTGCAGCACCAGCCCATGTGTGACTGCAATAATCCACACACGATTGGACCTGTGCTTTGTATAACATTAGAAGCTGTCCCGGTATGAAGTACCGTCAGACCTTTGCAAGAACGCCTAGTTCTCTAGCAGCTACCTTGGCTTTGGACTCAACGAACCACTCAAAATTGAGGTCTGAGGAAAATGTTGTACTAACTTTTAACCCACCTATGTTTCTTCAATTATTGCAATTTTCGTTCTGGAATCACGAGTTTCTTTTTCAGATATTCTCCATGGAAACTTATTATAGTACAAATCGGATTTTGATTTTATTTTTATTTTATTTTTTATTCACATCGTCACCAAGGCCGGTTGTGAAGTTAGCCAAATTTCATCCAAACACATTCAACTGTTCGAGCGTCACACACACAAATTTGGACCTTTATAATTTATTGTGATGATGTGATGTGTTACCACAGTGTGTTACTTTAATTTTTATTTTGACGCAAAGCCATAAACAGTCCTAACTTCACATAGCGGAGCTAAGCGAGAAATATTTCATTCCACCTCCCAGCAGAACCTTATAGAAACCTTAAAGCCTCCTAACTTTTGATTGAAACTGAGCAGTTGGCAAATGGCGATTTGAACTTGCCATAACAAGTTGCTTCAAACTGCCCAAGTTTCTTTTCTAAGAGTCATGTTACAGCTTCTGACTTGAACTTTAAATAATTAATTGTAGAACTGAAGGCTTAATTTGCTCTACAATTTTGGTTCTTAGTTCGATATTTATATTAGCTTCTAACCGTGACCTTGCTTGCCCATGATTCCCTAAAACTGAAACTGGACTAATTTCCATGATGACATGAAGTTTTGGAGAGTGTGTGCGGGAATTGCATGACTTGATCCTACCATCGGACGACCCTTACGTTGTTGAAACTTCAACGATCTGGACTGTTTCGCTTCGTCGTTTATACCGCGTACATCGAAGGACTGGAACAATTTGCCTGCTGCAGTCTTCCCGTCCAACTATGGCTACCGGCTCTTAATAAACTACTGCGTCTCACCATCAATGATTGCATCACTGATTACCAACGGGTGGGATCACAGTCAAGTACTGGTTTACATCAATAAAAATATTAATTTAATTGATTAATAATATAATTGATTAAGGTAGGGCTTTTGGAGAGCAGTGGTAATAAACTAAACTACACAAATTTAAACGCCTGCTTGAGCTTGAATCACATTTACATAATTGTTTTTGTCGCTACTAGCGACAAAAACAACACTTACACTAATATTATAAAGAGCTAAAGTTTGATTTTATGTTTTTTGTTTGTAGGAGGTAATCTCTGAAAGTATTGGTCCGATTTTGATTTTTTTTCCCCGGTAGAAAGCTGCTTTAGGGCCGACGCTGCGTTAAGCGGGCGCCCGCGCTGTCCCATACAAAAGTGCTCCGTTGCGGTGATCCGCGCGAGCACCAGTCGCAGGGCGCCGTTTGCTACATAATAAATTAAAAGTTCTCCATCAACACGACTACATGCATATCGTTAGAGTTGAAATAGGGACACTGTGCAAATAATAATGTGGTTTTTGCTACGGGGACCGTCGCACACAACACACGCGTGACGCCATGCGACGGGTGCCCGTGCGGACGCCCGCTTAACGTAGCGTTGGCCCTTATTCCTGAGTGACATTTTTTTTTTTAGACTATTTTATGTATGTGTAATCTTTGAGTCCACGACGTGCAAACTTGTATGTTGGCGCCGTTGGTTCTTATAGCCATCACAGCTGCCATAAACTACTCGCAGTATTTTTATTGAGAGCCATAGTGATAGCTCGGCAAAACGTATTTCAAAATTCAAAACCAATGCTTACTTACATCGAAGACGATTTTTTTAATGGAGTTCTCGAAAGCCTTTGAATAATATTGAATAGTAGCTGTTGGAACTTCTAGAATCTTCGCAAACAATTTAGATTTACCTAGGTACTGTTTTAGAGATAATTTCGAACCATTGTATAAATAGTTCAGAGTTGCTTATAAAGAAGTTCCAGACTCTTTTGTACAGGCGACTTAATTTGAATCTAGATTTAATACTGATTAAAAGAGAACTTCAAAATTGTTGCCCTGAAATCGCTTGATGGGGTCGCGGCAGATGACAAAGAAGATGGTGGGACGATTTAGATAACTTCCTTAGGGATCGACAAGAAGTGACCCAGAGCCGGGAACACAGTAAGGAATGGAGACACGCCTTTGCCAAGCAGTACGGGTTAGATGTAGTATAATAAAAACTAGCTTTTCTAACGGCTTCACCCGCGTGTAAATATATTTCTCCATACAAACTTTGGACCCCCGTTTTATCCCTTTAGGGGTGAATTTTAGAAAATCTTTTCTTAATGCTCGCCTACGTCAGAAAAGGAGATCTAGTTGTTGTTGTCCCTGCAGTTTCGGCTGTGCGTTGATATGTCAGTCAGTCAGTTTCTGCTTTTATATATATGTATAGATAAAACATTTATTTCTTTTCATCGTTGCTTAAAAATTTGTTTTTTTTTATATGATTATTTTGTACTAATTCATTTTGACTTCCAACGGTCTATTAATTTCAAGGAGGCCTGCCGATAATTCCAAACGGTTAACTTTCTGAGCGCTTGACAAGTAATTTCGTTAAACCAGCACATTGTGAGTTAATTGCCCATCGGCATTAACTTGGAGGTCCCGTAAACTGTAGCCGGAACAATATTAGTTTGTTGAACCAGCTAGGCAGCTATCGGCAAAGCGACCTTACTTCCAGAATGGAAGTTTTAATGACTCCACGGCGATACAAATTTAACAGTGCTCCGTTTACATTCGATACGTTTGGTTTGGCAAGCTGATAGGATAGTACAGTGAAGTATGTATTGATAGAAAGAAAGAAAGAAAGAAAACATTTATTTGGGACTCGCACAGGACAAACAACGATAAAATAAAAAAGTAATACTTAACTTAAAAATAATAACAGAAAACAATATTAAATAAAAGACCAGTGCGAGGCCAAAAAGGCTCCTATCTCAGCATATGCTGCGATATTATACTAAAAAGTAAAAATAACGCAGCGCTGGTATTCTGATAGGGCCTGGTGACAGGTGATAGATGTTTTTATACTTGTATGTGAACTACTGTTACTTATAACAAGCCTCATCAGAAGGATAAAGAAATCCAAAGGTCATTTGAGTTTTTTTTACCTTGGTGATTTCTTGGCGTGATCAAATCAGGCATGAAGATATTTGAAGAAGAACTAAAGTAACTGATAACCCGAAGAATTACCAAACTTAAGTGACAGTGGGCAGGTACATGCTTGTTGAAAAGGGACCGAAAGATTCTAAAGTAGAGACTGCGTACCGGAAGCTATAGCGTTGGAAAGCCTTTAAGGTGGACTGATGACCTGGTGAGGGTCGTAGGAATACGTGAACTGATGCATAAGACCGATAATTGTAGGGAAAAAAATATATTGAATATATCTAAATATATAAAAATCAATACCACTTTCCGTTGTAATTTTATAACTCAAGAACAGGCTTACCTATCCAAACCAAATATTTAGGCTTTGTTCGGACTATTTAGTAGATGGTTTATGTGAAGGTAGAGTAGGATAGAATAGGGTAGGGTAAGGTAGAGTAGGGTAGGGTAGAGTAGGGTAGGGTAGGGTAGAGTAGGGTAGAGTAGTCAGTTGACGGGAGCGAAGCATCAGGCAAAAGCTAGTTAAATATATATTTTGGTTCATGGATTACACATACTTCATGGTCAAAATATGAGTTATCTTAGAAAAAGTAGGTACCTAGTTTTATCTAGACTACGTATTAGTTAAGCAGATTCACCTAAGCTTAAGCTAGTAATAAGAATTAAACTCTCTTTCTCAGTTCAAATGTTTTTGTAATGATAAAATTTCAATTACACTAGTCCATCTTTGCATCATTGTCAAGTCCACTACCCACAATAAACGCTCCCACATGTTAAACCTCTATGAAAGTCGTAATGGAACGTCACACGGTTAAGTGACAGCTTTATACAAGTTTGTTATAGCGTTAGACAATATGGCGCATTTCGGTGGCCATGGGGTGCTTCCGGGGTTGAATATAAGGGAAGTTAGGATATGAAGGGACGGGTTAGTTCCCGTAGTCATATGACCTTTAAGTTTTGCTGTCACTGCTTAGTTTTGGAGTTTAATAATATTGAGTACTAAGACTTGTAGAGCTGGAGCTTTCAGGGCAGCAAATATTTGACTTAAGTACCCCACATCACTTTCGTATTCGCATTTTCGATAGTATCCGATATACTTCATATGCAATAAGTAAAAAAACAGTTATTTTGAAAACACAAATAGATAATTCAGTTTTATTTACATGTATAGACTAGCTTGTGGACCGCGGCTTCGCTGCGTAAAAGTAGGTTTCACCATGCAAATTTTGTATCCCCGTTTCGTCTCTTTGAGGGATGAATTTTAGAAAATCCTCTCTTAGTGCTCGCCTACATCATAAGAGGAAACCTTGTGCAAAATTTCAGGTTCTTAGTTCTGGTAGTGTCGGCTGTGCGTTGATATGCCTGTCAATCAGTTTTTCCTTTTATTTAAACAGATGTATAGATAATGTACTAAAATAGGCTTAGAAATTTTGTTACCAACTCACTGGACCTTTGTAGACCTAATGAATCAATAAATAATAATTATAATTATTGTTAATTCCCTAGTTCAGAAGCGTATGGTCATGTAAAGAGGAGGGATGAAACGCATGTTACTAAAAGAGTTATGAGTATACGTGTGGATGGATGGAGAGGGAGAGGAAAACCAAAGAAAAGATGGATGGATTATGTGAGAAGTGATATGAAAGAAAAAGGAGTTAGTGATAGCGTGACGGATGACACGATAGAATGGAAGAAAAAAACGTGTTGCGCTGACGACAAATTAAACGGTATTAGGACGGAAAGATGATGAGTTCAGAAGCGTGTCACAATTTATGTTTCTCTCAACAAAACAAGCTACGATTATCTAGGAAATTCATAGCCTGTACTTCTTTACAAAAGTTGAGGAGAACGTGATATTTTTGTGAATGAAGTGCTGACTCGAAGTTTTAAAACAAAAGTTTATTTAATGTGAAGGCGACTCAGTCGTCAGACCGTATAACACCCGAGGGCCTTATAAAGGAAGATAACGAAGTAGACATGTTTAAAGGAATTGAGCGTTGACACCGTCCGTTGCGATGCAAGTAAAAGTTGAAAACCAGGAACTTTATCATGACGTATTAATGTCAAGAATGCGAGCGAGAAAGAGAAATGGAGCTGTACACCCCATATGGCTCAATTCCTATAACAGTTGAGTTGAGGCTTCAAAACCTTGAGCATCGACGCCGAGTTGCTAGCCTGTCGGTTTTCTACCGGTTGCATTTCGGAGAGTGTGCGTTGGAATTGCATAACCTAATTCCGCCTAGCCCGTTCCATCATCGGATCACCAGGCGTACGGCGATGCGCCACCGGTACATGGTGGACTTCCCACCTATACGCACAAAACGTTTTGGGAACACATTCATTGCAGCTAAGGAGTGGAATTCTTTGCCGGAATCTGTGTTTCCTGATGCCTACAACCCGGGAATCTTTAAGTCAAGAGTGAATAGGTTACTTCTAGGTAAGCGCGCTCTATCATCGACAGTATCGTCGCTTTCCATCAGGTGAGATAGCGGTCAAGCACGAACCTATCAAGAATAAAAAATACAGTTCAATTTAGCCCGTCAAATGGATCGCTTTAAGGGCTTGGTAGGAGCTAGGTAGGGCCTAAAGAAACTGCTGTAGCGAATTGTGTGCTTCGAATAGTTGTATACAGCCATAAAGTCCTAACTAAGTAGGACTCACTAGTAAGTTATATTATCTTATCCGTCTCTGTGTTCCGTAAGTGTGTCCATGCATCACCAGGCCCTATCAGAATAGCAGCGCTGCGTTATTAAACTTTTTTTGTTAAATATCGCAGCATATACTGAGATTGGAGCTTTTTGACCTTACACAGGTCTTTTATTTTTATTTTCTGATATTGTTTTCTTTTATTTTAAGTTAAGTATTTATGGATTAAGTAGTAACTTTTTATTTTATTGTTGTTTGTCTTGTGGAGTTTCTTTCTTTTTCTTTCTTTCTTTAAGTCGCTCATCATCTCTTCAGATATCTGTCAAAATTCTTTGTTAAAAATTAAGTAAGGGCCACAATTTTTGTGCTATTATAAAATAACTTCTCTTCCGACACAGCAGGGCAAGTTCCTTCTTTGAAGAGCGGCTGGAAAGACCTCACGGCGTCCTCACCTTCCGCATGATGCACGTTCTCACCGAACATGGTCAGTTTGGGAGGTTCCTGGACCGGATTCGTGCGGAAGAATCGTCCAGGTGTCACCATTGTGTGGACCGCCCGGAAGACACAGTGGAGCATACGGTAGAGGTGTGTCCCACTTGGGCAGAGCACCGCCGTGTCCTCGTGGGGGCGATTGGCGGCAACAATGTCTCGGCCAGGCCTGGTACAGATACAGGCTATGATCCGAAGCGAGGAGGAGTGGCAGGCGTTCGCCTCCTTCTGCGAAGCAGTAATGCTAGCAAAGGAGGCGCCCGCACGCGCAGGCGCGAGGGAACGGCCCTCACGCCCCAGCCGCCGGGATCCCAGTCCCGATTTCAGCCACCGTAGACGCGGGCTTGCGGATGGCGAGCAATGGGTTGCTCGCTTTCCGACCGTCCGGACCGAGCCCAAGTCGTCGACGGCTCGTAGTGTTCCACGCGCTCCTCAAGTCAGCAAACCGTAGTGGCCCAGCAGGGTCGAAGCCTAGGGCCATGGGTTCGCTTTTGAAAGGGAAATCCGGACCTGGAATGCAAGGCAACGAAGGAAGTAGGAGTAGGTTTTAGTCAGCGAAAGTCTGACTTGCCCTCCCGATTCGCCCAAGTGCGTGAGATGTCATTAGATGATTTCCCAACTAAAAAAAAAGTATTTGACAAGGCAACTTATAACTGTTATTTCCTATTGATAAACAGTGATGTCTTTGGTTTCTATGGAAAGTGTCCACAGCATAACCTCTTACAGTATCTACCGAGGCATTTCTGAGTTTTGTCAACCATATAACTTAAAACCCATTGTTACCAACCTGAAGCAGCCAAAAGGATCTGGAAGGACAAGCTCTCGCTGAGCCCGCCAGCAGTCTGGCAGCGGGAGCGAGGTGCAGCACACAGCCGCAGCGGCATCCGGCACCAACTTCTGCCACCACCATGGACGAGTCCCCTGCCCACGGCCGTGCCGCGCATTCACAAGCTGCTAGCTCCACTGCTTGACCCTGGGAAAATGAGAAACAATCAATTTCCTGTTGCATCATCGGACCACTGAGCGTACGACAATGCGCCACATGTACAAGGTGGATATCCCACCCCTAAGCATAAAACGTTTTGGGAATACATTCATTGTGCGTACAGCTAAGGAGTAGAATGCCCTGGCAGAGACTGTGTTTCCTGATAGCTACAATCTAGGGATCTTTAAGTGAAGAGTGAATAGGTTACTTCTGGGCACGTGTGTTCCATCGTCGACCACATTGTCGCTTTCTATCAAGTGAGATAGTTGTCAAAAGCGAGCTGACAACATCTAATCCCTTTTCCAACTGATATCGTTGCTGCTATTTTTATTGTTGTTATTTGGGTCAGCTTCCTCATGTTTGCGGCAATCGGATGCTACTGAATATTAGTGTTACATTGAATTCTTACAAGGCAAAAAGTAAGGTTGAATTCGCAGCGTCGAAAGGCCTCCCACAAGGTAGACCGATAACCTGGTAAGGGTCGGGAATCCGAGGGATTCGAGATGCACAGGACCGGTCTTTAATGCGATATTTGGGGGAGGCCTATGTCCAAAAGTGGACGACTTTCGGCTGAAATGATGACGATGATGATTGAATTTTTACATGGAGTGACTACCTAATTTTTCCTACCCATTAACTGAATAATATGATACTTCTTGATAAAACCGAAGTCACACTGTACTGGCTTCGGACTACCTGTAAAGACTGTCAAAGATCTACAAACGGTCTCCGAGACCAATTTTCCGAAGCAAAGAGTCTCTTTATGTAATGAGTGGTCACCCATCTATGAATTGACTTCGGTAAACGTACTTTCCAGATTGACCAGTGTGGATTATATTATTTTCCCACAAGCTCCTCAATAACTATTAAACATTGTGTACAAACTAAAATAAAATGCTGTTATTTGGTAAGCGTTCACTGCAGATCGGTTCTGAGAAGTGCCAGCACGAGCAGAGCACGAGCTGAGCTCAAATTCGTGTAGTATCGCTCGTGTTCGGATCCTCTAGAGCCTTTCCACTTATACACAAGTTTGAGCTCGGCTCGTTTTCCGCTCATGCTCGCTCCTCTTACGTAAACCCATATTTGGGGACTATAGAATCGGAAGAAAAATGGAAAATTCTTGAAAAACACTTTTTTCTGTAGAAATGTAGCGGCAACTATAATGCCACATAGGAATTAAAATTCAAAATCTTGCATTGCAACGTTGTCCTTGCGATTAAAACATTAAAGGACAGCGAAAATAACCTAATTACTAACTACTTATTTTGTAATGCACCAAGTGCAACCCCATTTTATGTCCAGACCATACCAGGTCATGTCTTTCCATACCAGGTTGCCTGGAACAGATCGCGGAATGCGATAAGGCCGCCCATTGTATATGTTTTTTAATATAAGGCTCAAATGTATCATTTATTATCTTGGTGTACAATAAAGTATATGTAAACAAATAAATACCGGGCCATTTCTCGGACCAGACACAACACACGTCCGGTCAGAGGTCACATAGTTCTAAAGAACACTAATATGGACTAATTTAAACAGTTATGCATGTTGGGTCAGCCAAAGAGTCATCGCGGACCTAGAACGCAAAGGGCAGCTGAGAAAGCAGTGGGTTTTAGTCATCAGTCTGACACTCCTCGCTCTACACAGAGCTAAAGAAGTTATTGATGAAATCCCACACAAAAAAATAAAAATAAAATGGTTCTTGTCACTTTTAGGTAAAAACTCGTTTTTTGTAGGTTTTTTTTTTAGGTAAGAAAATCATCTTATGACAAATCCCGCTTTTGGGCGGAGCGAGAAATAGTGTCAGACTTTTACTGACTAAACACCCACTCCCGTTCCTTCTTTGCCTTCGTCCCAGGGCCCTGGGTTTCACTGAAAGCCGTCGTCACTGGGTTTGGTTCCCTCCCCGTGGTCGTGTGCGGGGACTTCAATGCCAAGAACTTGGCTTGGGGTTCCCGGTTCACTAACCAGCGGGGTCGAATGGTGGAGGACTGTGCTCTGGAGACACAGAGTTGGGGTTCTGTCCCCACGTGTGTGCGGATGCGGGGTGACTCAGTGGTGGACATCTCGTTCGCCAGCCCCACTCTGTCGCCGCGTGTCGTCGACTGGCACGTTATAGAGGGGGTGGAGACGTGCTCAGACCACCGGTACATCCGGTTTGACGTCTCCGCCCAAACCTCGACCGCGCCGGTCCGACAGAACCCTTGTTGTCCGCGGTGGGCGCTGAGGGGAGCTCCTCCTGGAAGCCGCGACGGTACAGGCCTGGGTGCAAGCACCGGACAGGCCTGTCGACATCGACATCGAGGCAGAGTGGTTCCGGGAGGCCTTATCGCAAATCTGCGACGCGGCAATGCCCCGAGTCCATCCAGGACGTGCTCAGCGCCAGGTATACTGGAGGTCGCCAGAGATTGCGGCAATGCGCAATGCGTGCAATGCCGCGCGACGCCTGGTATGCCAGATACCGCAGGCGCCGCATCCGTCCACCGGATGCGGAGGCCAGAGAGGTGGAGCTGTACGAGGGATTCTTCTACTGACTAATACCACACCTGTGTAAGAATAAAACAAAAATTTTAGTAGGGTTTCCATACAACAAACGTGATTGTTTTGGCGTTTTTTGCTACGTTCGGTAAGGTACCCTTCGTTTTCGAGTCTGACTTGCATTAGTTTATAGTAGGGATCAAGTTTTAAAATTTATTAGGGTAACATTTGACAAAGAGATATACACAAACTAGCTTCTGCCAGCGGCTTTGCCCGCATGAAAAAAAGTTTTTCTACACAAACTTTGGACCCCCGTTTCATCCCCTTGGGGGCTGAACTTGTGAAAATCCTCTCTTAGTGCTCGCCTACGTCATAAAAGGAAGCCTTGTGCAGAATATCACGTTCCTAGTCCTAGTAGTTTCCGCTGTGCGTTGATATGTCAGTCAGTCAGTTTCTCCTTTTATATATATAGATATACATTTTCTTTTTCTGTAGCCAATACCATCCAGAACCTCTGTTCACTGTTCCCGTGCATCACCAAACCACTACTCGCGGTTTGCTAATTACATATATTAACAAACACGATTAAAATTGTTTAACAAAAAATATTTAATAGAAAATTTATACATGATCAAAATACATAACGAATCAAATGAACAATGAAATCATAATATAATAAAGTCATCAAAAATAAAAATACATTTTATAGCAAAGTATTTAAAAAATAACGTACAAAATTAAAATATGTATAAGATAAAAATTATTTTGCGCTACTTTTTTTCTTTTTTTCTTCGTCTTCATGGCGTACATCCACAGGTTCAGTTGATTCCAGTAAAGGTTCACCCAAATCTTGAGTAGGTTCAAATGTAACTTGTATTGGTTCATCCATATCCTGTGTGGGTTTATCTGTATCCTGTCTGGGTTCATCTGTGTTTTGTGTGGCGTCACCTGCATCCTCTCCGGCCTCACCTGTTTCATCTATAGTTTGCGAGGTTTGACCAAAACGAATCTGTGCTTGTAAAGATCCACTTTTTACTCCAGAAGTAGATTCAAGACGTTCATCTCTTATAAAATCTCTGGGTGTTCCTTTTTCAGAAGTACCGCTAACAGATAACGCTACCCCGCTGATTTTTTGCGATATGTGAGATAACGCTAACTCTGCCATTAATGATTTTTGAACATCCCGTCTACTCATTTCTAGCATTTCTGAGACTTCATTCATATCAGTTTCTTCCACGGTATCAACGCTCATACTTGAATGGTATGATGCCACAGTAAATGACGGAAGACTATCTTTAGGTGTAGGTAGAGAAACTTCTTCATCTATAGAAATCACTTTAAGACTTGGTATAGTCTTTAAACTTACAGTAGAAGATGACACAGAAGAGACCGAAATAACACTTCTTTTGTCTTCAAACGATTGAAATGACGATGTAACTTTTCCATCCAGCGACTTTCTGGGGGAACTTTTTTTAATGTCAAAGCCAAGGTCTCCTTTTTCATAAATTTTGTTGAGTGAAACTAACGATTCCATAGATTCTGCACGGGTGGCACTACGGTATTGATTTATAACGTCCAAAATTCTTTTAAGTACAATTTTTCTATCCAGGATTTCTTTATTAGGATCCAAAGTAGACCAGTGATCCATTTTAAGTGCCCCTTCAACTGCAAATGCCGATTCTTGTAGAATATTCTTAAATGTTTCACGTTCTCGAAGTAGTTTCGCTGTTTCAACTACAGATTTATTTTGATCACTTAAAGTGGCATGTAAGTTTTGTTCTAATATACGTACTCGCAGTTGTAAATTTTCATTCTCTTTGGTCAGTTTCTGCATTTTCAATTGATTTCTTTCAATATCAAACTGTTTTTTGTCATACAATGCTTTCTGTTTCTTCACATCTTCGAACGCTGCCGTTAATTGATTAATAACTTTAAGCTGAACAATACTTTTATTAATAGCTTCATCTCTCTCTTCTTCGGCTACTTCCATTGCACAACGGGAAGCTCTCACATCCGCTCTGAAATGATCGTTTTGCTCAGTAACTTTTGCTTGTGTCATTAACAGACTATCTAATTGATTATTCAAAGCAATATTTTCTCGAATTACCCTATGTGTAGAAGCTGCAATTCTCAACTCACTAGCATCTTGAAATTGTTGTGCCAGCTGTAGAAGTCTTTCTTCCATTTCTTTCTTCAGCTGATCTTTTCCAATTACAAACTTCTTTTCATTATTATATATGATTCTTTTGTATTTCATTTTTTGATCTTCAAATGCGCGCTCTTGTCTTTCAAACTTTTTCATTAGATCGTCCCTAATAGCTCGAAACTCTTCAAGTGTGTTTAATTTTCCTGTTAGTAGTTTATTTTCTGAGGTAAGCTGATCTTTCATTTTGATAAAATTATTTTCTAATTCAGTGACAGTCTCATGAAATTTTGTTGTTTCTTCCTCCCTCAATTCCTCAAAGTTTTTAAGATTTTCTTTCAATTCAGCATTTTCTTCCGTTTTAGCAGTGAGAGTTTTTTTTAAGAAAGATATTGTGTCAGCCCTGTCTTCATCGAGTTGATTATAAGCTTTCTGTAATTCTTCATTGCGGATTTCATAGTCGTCAACGGCTTTTCTGAGGCGAGCTACTTTTCGATTACAATCAGCTAACTGTAGTTCATAAAATGCTTTTTCAACTTCGGAAAATACGTGTTCTCCTGCATTCTTCTTTTTTGGCGCCATGATTTGTAAAATATGTATATTAACTTACAAAAGAAAATATATTTTCAAAAGTAGCAAGGCATTATAAATTCAAAACAAGTGAATTGACACTGCAAGCTTGATGTTTAACCATAGTTACAGAAATTCTCTATGAATGAAACTAAGCAGTTTAGTAATGAAGAATGAAGTCAAACTTGATAGATACGTACCTTCTTCATTTTTTTTCTTCACAATTTCAAAGTGGGAGCTATTTATTTATATTAAATAATTATTTATTTTATATTTTTTAAATTATAAATTTTAATAGTCTATAATCATTTTTGTTTTTCTTTGAAAACAATTTTTTCTCTTCTTGTTTTTGTTTGAACTTACTGGTCATAGTATGTAACAACTTTCGCACATAACTTGTAATTATTGTTAAAAAATAAATCTCTGTTACATAATACTGACAATTGCAATGAGAAACTTTGTCGTGCCTTCTTTGATGACTGAACTTTAAAAAAAAACTCCAGGTCGCGCTATCATTAGACAAACTCTAGTTTTTTTGTTTGGTTGGTTAAACACGCTAATCTCGGAAACTACTGATTCGAATTGAAAAAAAATCTAGATAGCCTGTTTATCGAGGAAAGCTAAATAACATCACGCTAAGAACAATAAAAGTAGAGCAGTACCCGAAAACACGGATGAAACCGCGTGGTACAGCCATTTTAGTATATATTTTTTTATATGTTATCAAAAGTCATAGTAGTGAAATAACATATCTACACACAAGTAAGCGTGTCTAGCCAAGTTGAAGCCAAGAGAAAACTAGCAAGTAGCACCCGTGTGTATATTTACATGACCCATTTGGGGCCACTTTTTACTCCTTCCTAACTAATCAATTTAACATAAACACACTGGTTTATGAATTGAGAAGCTCCAAATAAACTAGTACCACAAACATCCCTGGTGTCACCCATTGGGTGGACCTCTCGGCGGACACGGTGGAGCAAACAATGGAGGTGTGCGGCGGTTCCCCGCTAGGATGGAGCTCCACCGTGTGCTTGTAAGGCTTGATCCGGAGCGAGGTAGAATGGGCGGGGGTCGCCTCCTTCTGCGAAGCAGTAGCAAAGAAGGTGGCCGCACGCGTTAGCGAACGGACGCCCTTATGCCCTAGCCGTCGAGACCTCGACCCTGATTTCCAACCTCCGTAGGCGTAGGCTTGCGGACGACGAGTAATGGATAGCTCGTCGTCTAGCCATCCGGTAACCGTTCGGACCAAGCCCGAGATGTCAGCAAAACCGTAGAGACCTAGCAATTGCCGAAGCCTATTAGGGCCATGAGTTGACTTCCATAAGGAAAACCCGCGGTCCTGAAATTACAAGAACTACTGAAGAAACATAGGTGTGGTTTTAGTCAGTGAAAGTCAAACACGCTCTATAGAGCGGCAAATATCATTAGATGATTTCCCACCTGAAAATAAAAACTCACATACTTGTAGTATGTGAGTTATTGACAGAGTTATTTAAAAAAGCACACTGCAACAGGCTCGAATCGAAACGAAGGATTGAGCACGCAAATGCGCGTATTCAAGTAAAAGTAAAGGACTTGCAGTTTGCAAGTTAACTTACAGTTACACCTACAGTTGTTTCGTTTCGCCGTAAACATGATAATATTTATTGGGTCCATATCACACCACTTTGTGTTCATTAAATAGGACTGTCTATTTGCGTATTTTATTTATTTCAACAGAAGTGCGCGTGTAACTGCATATTATGCGGTAGTGTGAACATGCGCAGGCGCAGGAGGTAGGAGTCAATATGCCATTATACCTGATGACATCACTTGTAATAATGTAGCAACCTTTTTCCATATCAACTCATTAAGTATAGCTATGTACTGCTCCCAATAATTTCAAGATACAAAAAGATGAAAAAAAAAGATTACGTAAAAAAAATATTATAATAATTTTTAATAGAACACCTAAAAACATCATAAATTTATGCAACTCACTAAAATATACTAAATCACAAAGAAAAAATTACTACTACAAAACTTAAAAAGTACTTAAAAAATATTTATTCCCTGCCAATTTTTTTTTTATCATTTCCGTTATCTTCTTGTTCAATAGTCACAGTGTCAGTTTCTTGAGTGGATTCAACTGTTTCTTGAGTGGGTTCATCCGTTTCTTGACTACTTTCATCTATATTTTCAGTGGTTTTATCTGTATCTTCTGTGGTTGCATCTGTATCTTCTTTGTATTCACTTCCATTTTCTTCAGGAATAGTTTTGTGCTCTTCATTTTTAATACTGTCGCCGGATTCTCTTTTTTCAGAAATCTTCAAGGACTTTTGGCTGTTTACCTCTAACTTTGACTGAGATGCTCTCACGCTCATCCTTCGTTGGGAAACGTTAGACAATAAAGCTAAATCTGCCATCAATGATTTTTGCATCTCAGCTTTACTTTGCTCTAGAAGTTTTGATATATTATCCGTACTTTCTACTGACTCCGAACTACTAGTTCTACTTGAATGTAATGATGCCACGGTAAATGACGGCAGACTATCTACAGGTGTTGGCAGGGACTCTTCGTCTACGGGTAATAACTCAACACTAGGTATTGTCTTTAAACTTTCCTTTGAAGTTGACACAGATGATGCCGATACAGCACTACGTTTATCTTCAAACGATTGTAGTGACGCTGCAGCAGCTAAATCACTCACCCTGATTTGTGACTTTTTGGAAGAAGCTGGTGGAACTTCAAAGCCAAGATCTCCTTTTTCATAAATCTTGCTAAGTGAAACTAACGATTCCATAGATTCAGCTCGAGTGGCTTCACGATATTGACTTATAACTCCAAGAATTTTTTTAAGAACTATTTCCCTGTCCATAATTTCACGAGAAGGATCCAAAGTAGACCAGTGATCCATTTTAAGTGCCGCTTGTACTGCAAATGCAGATTCTTTTAGGATATTCTTAAATGTTTCGCGTTCTCGAAGTAGTTTCGCTGTTTCTACAAAAGATTTATTTTGCTCAGCCAAAGTGGCGTGCAAGTTTTGCTCCAATATACGCACTTGCAGTAAAAGATTTTCATTATCTTTGGTCAGTTTATTCATTTCCGCTTGATTTCTTTCAATCTCAAACTGTTTCTTTTCATACAATGCTTTTTGTTTCTTCACCTTTTCAAACGCTGCTGATAATCGATTAATAACTTTAAGCTGCACAATGCTTTTATTCATTGCTTTATCTCTTTCTTCTTCGGCTACTTCCATTGCACAGCGGGAAGCCCTCTCATCCTCTCTAAACTTATCATTTTGCTCAGTTACTTTTGCTTGTGTCAATAATAAATTATCTAATTGATTACTCAAAGCAATGTTTTCTCGAATTACCCTATGTGTAGAAGCGGCAATTCTCAATTCACTAGCATCTTGAAATTGTTGTGCTAGCTCTAGAAGTCTTTCTTCCATTTCTTTCTTCAACTTGTCTTTTCCAACAACAAACTTTTTTTCAACATCATATATAATTCTTCTATATTTCATTTCTTGATCTTCAAAAGCTTGCTGTTGTTTGTCAAATTTTGTCATTAGATTGTCCCTGATTGCCCGAAACTCTTCAAGCGTGTTTAATTTTCCTGCTAGCAGTTTATTTTCTGACGTAAGTTGATCTTTCATTCTAGTAAAATTATGTTCTAATTCAGTGACAGTCTCTTGAAATTTTGTTGTTTCTGTCACCCTTAATTCCTCCAAACCCTTGACTTTTTCTTTCAGATCAGTAATTTCTTCAGTTTTAACGGTGAGAGTTTTTTTTAAGTAAGCTATGATATCAGCTCTGTCTATATCAAGTTGATCGTAAGCTTTCTGTAATTCTTCATTGCGGACTTCATAGTCCTCAACAACTTGCCTAAAGCGAGCTAATTTTTTATTGAGGTCAGCTATCTGAAGTTCATAAAATGCCTTTTCAACATTAGAAAATACGGCTTTTGCCTGTTCCGCCGACACTGCTCCCTTTATTCTTTTGGGTGCCATATCTCGTAGAATACAATAATATATAGGTATATATAACTTTAAACTTATAAAACAAAATATTATTTCAAAAAATTATTACAAGACATTACAAATTCTCTTTCTAAAGAAATAATTTGACTGTGGCCTTGACGTTTCGCCATAGTTTGATTCTCTATGAATTAACAGAAGAATAAATTCAAAAGTCAACCTTTTTGATTTCGTTTTCTTCACGATTTTAAAATTGCATAAGTTCAATATAGTTTCATGATTTACAATGAGTATGGTTTTCAGTCTTGTTTCAATTTCATCTCGTGTATCCCTTTCTCCCATTATGTTTACGGGATCATTGTAACATAATATTTGTATAAATACTCTGTGATTAGATCTCAAATCAGTCGACGTTAGATATCTGTTACTGTAACCAGCCGCGACTTAGATAATATAACTTACCGATAATTATTTACTTAATAAGGCTTTTTTCCCGTGGTATATCAATTAATGACTCCTCCCCCTTTAGGTGGAGCAAGGCGGAGTCTCAAACTGTTACTAATTATAATAAACACCTGTGCTCCTACAGTTGCCGTTTGCGTTCCATAGTAACTTTTTCGACCAATCCCGCAACTCTGAAAGTCTTCGATCCTAACGGGCCCTTTAACTTTGAGGCGCCTGTGGAGCACTATCCGCTATCGAACCTAGCTTGGTTTTTACCGGACGATGAGCAACCCGATACTTGCTGTCCACAAGGCCGCGCCCATGTTGGTCGGGAATCGTCTTATGACTTCGGACAACCGGGGTGTTTCCTGCGGCTGCTGAGGCGTCCCCTGTGGAAACTGAGACGCTAAGCTATGCTCTCTCTTGCGCTTTCTGATATTTCCTTCGCATGTATTACTGCCTCGCATGCAGAGGCTTTTCATTCCCTCTCGCCCCATACGATGACCTAAACCAAGGCCGGGCATAAATGGTTTCCGCCATGGAACTCCTCCACGAGGACACAGCGGTGCTCTTCCCGAGCGGGTCAGTCTACCTTCGTATGCTCCACCATATCCTTCGGGCGATCGGCACAATGATGATACCCGGGCATTTATTCCCACCGATTCCGACACAGAAACCATGTCTACTGAGTACCTACGTCAGATGGAAAGTGAGGACACCATGGCGCTTCTCTAACCACATGACAAAGACCTAGATAAACCTAATATTTGTAAAATACATTTTTATCCAAGAAACATCAAATTTCGTTCAATAGTATTCGCTCATCTTCTTTTGATTATTCTGTACTCGGTAATTGCCAGAGTGATATTTTTGAGAGGGATCATGTTTCCGTCGTTGATTAGACATCGAATCACTTTTTTCAGCTTTGTTGTATTGTCGCTCGATTAATTTGTGTAATATGATGAACAGATTTCAATTTTTGCAGATTGTAAACTAATAATGTAAGTTAGGACTTAGATGAGTGTAATAGACTGACCTGTGACGTTCATCCAATTAAGAGTACTTGAATTTTGTCACACTATGTTGTAATGTAGATCATACTTTGTGTATGTTTTTTTTTTTTTAAGGTGGGAAAATCATCTAATGGCAAATCTCGCTCTTGGGTGGAGCGAGAGATAGTGTCAGACTTTTACTGACTAAAAACCCACTCCTGTTCCCTCTTTGCCTTTATCTCGGGGCCCCGGGCTTCGCTTTCACACTACCCGTGGCCCCAGTAGGCTTTGACCCTGCTGGGCCCCTACGGTTTCGCTGACATCTCCTTGAGGCGCGCGTGGAACACCACACGCCGTCAACAACCTGAGCTCGGTCCGGACGGTTACCGGATGATCGAACGGCGAGCCACCCATTGCTCGCCGTCCACAAGCCCGCGCCTACGGTGGCCGGAAATCGGGATCGGAATCCCGGCGGCGGTTGGGGCGTGAGGACCGTTGCCGTTGCCTCACACGATCGGCCGCCTCCTTTGCTACCATTACTGCTTCGCAGAAGGAGGCGACCGCCTGCCACTCCTCCTCACTCCGGACCATGGCCTGTACCAATGCCCGGCTCGAGAGATCACTGCCGCCGATCGCCCCCACGAGGACACGGCGTTGCTCTGCCCAAGCGGGGCACACCTCCACCGTATGCTCCTCCGTGTCCTCCGGGCGTTCCACACAGTGGCGACACCCGGGCGTGTCTTCCGCACGAATTCGGTGCAGGAACCTCCCGAACTTACCATGTCCGGTAAGGACCTGCGTCATGCGGTAGGTAAGGACGCCATGTGGTCTTTCCAGCCATTCCTCAAAGAGGGGATTTACCGCCATAATTGTGGCGTGCCCACTTTGTGTATGTTGTAGTATCATGAAAGATAAAGTAATGAACACAATAATTAATGTGCTATAAAATTATTGTCCAACGAATCAGAGATCATCGAAATCGGTCCAGCCATTCTTGGGTTATACATACATGGTGCAACTAAGCTTGGTTTTATTTATAAAAATTTGCTTATGGGCCACACTATCATTGGACGGTAAGATACGCATGCGGTGTGCGGGTGATTATTGCAAGATTATCACCGTATAGGGAATCATTTCGATAGTGAATAGAGCCCGCATGCAGATTTCTGTAACACATATTATTGGTCAGATTAGTGTGTGACTCACCATATACTTTATACCGACCGAAGAACTTTATTGATCGCTAAACCTAACATAGGAAATCTCCTTAGTAGGTGTTCCGACCACGTCATTGACTTACAATTCTTTATTACTTGAAAACCAGCGGCCCACAAACTTTAAGCTAAAACTTTTGGTAGCGATGCAGTAACGATGCTGTCGGGCGTTCACATCAATACAGTCGCAATGCGGTCGCTAGCTGTTTGCCCTCGCCTACACCACAATTCGCAGTCGCGAGACCAACGCGATACTGTTGAACTTGTGGCGCGATACAAATGCAATTGAATTGCATTCACAAAAATAAAGTTTTTATAATATGCAGAAGGTTTCACTAACGCTCCACCCTCCCTCCGTTCTCTCCTCGATGTCGTCCGACACGGTTGCGCGTTTGCATTGATACAGTTGTAATGCTGTAGCGTGTAAGTACCTAGCGCCATGGCATCGCTTCTATAACGCGTTGCAAATGCGACAAACGCGCGTTAGAAGTGATACTGTCGTGCGTTTACGATACGCGCGACAACATTGCTCATAAAATCACCGTGGGTGAGGGGCCTTTGACAATCGACAGAGTTGTCAAATACCTGTAAGATCGAGGTAGGTACACTGTAACATAGCAAATTCGTAGCAAAGCGATGAGTAGTAGATGAAGTAGTAATGAGGGACTTGCAATCGCTAGTTGACTTTTGCAAAATTAAATTTATTTTGCAAATTGGTTATAAATAACACTTTTATACGTAATATTTTTTTTTGTCAATTTCAATAGATGAGGCCGGTTGCCTTAGTGGTTTTGCGTAAATGACCAAATATTTGAAGACACGCAATTTCAACCAACTTCACACGCCTTTTATTTTTTTAATAGCAACATGTGGGACATAGGTGTCAATATGCTAAGTGATTTTTTACATTAATACTTCGACGTCCTTAACTCAACGTCGGTGTGCATTGAACGATGCATATAACGTTGCTCCATGAAGGTTTGTCCAGACCTGGCGAATGCGCCGGCCGCGAGCTGCTTTCAAGCTGCATGCGTGTTGCTCGCGTGTGGTTACAGCCTAAGTTTGATGCTCTGCTCTAGTGCAACTCCGGCAAGGGTCGTGTGCCTGTGTTCATATAGCTTCTTTCGCGTTTGAACTATGTACGGCGAGGGAGGTGTACTGCGTACGGCGTGTAGTTTGCGCGAGCGAAGCGCGGGTGCCGCAGGGGCTTCGTTTGAACATTAATGCACGCGCGCAGTTCGCAAGTGGTTTGCGAGCGGCGCATTCGCCAGGTCACAGGGTCACAGGGACACACTTTTTTTTTAATCATATGAGAACCAACAGCTATAAAAAAAGAATAACAATAGTTTATGAGACATTGAGTTATGAACAAAAAACATTAGTAGTATAATTTTTATTGAACACTTAAAAACATAGTAAATAAATACACGAAACTCGCTACAATACATTAAATCATAAAGAACTTTAAAAATTACGGCTACAAAACTTAAAAATACTTAAGTAAATATTTATTCCATGCCACTTTTTTATTTTTATTCATCATGTCCGTCACCTTCTTGCTCAACAGTAACAGTATCAGTTTCTTGCGTAGGTTGATCAGTACCTGCAGTAGGTTCATCTGTGGTTGCTTCATCTGTGGTTGCATCTGTACGTTCTGTTGTTACATCTGTACGTTCTGTTGTTGCATCTGAATCTCCTGTGTGTTCACTTTCATCTTCTTCAGGAATAGTTTTGTCCTTAATATTATCGCCAGATTCAACTTTTTCAGAAACTGTCACAGATATTTGACTGGTTGTCTCTAATTTTGATTTTGATCCTATCACGCTCAGTTTTCGCTGTGATATGTTTGATAATATAGCTAAATCTGCCATCAATGATTTTTGCATTTCAGCTTTACTTTGCTCTAGAAGCTTTGATATATTGTCCGTACTTTGTTTTGACTCCGAACTGCTAGTTCTACTTGAATGCAATGATGTCACAGTGAATGACGGCAGACTATCTACAGGTGTTGGCATGGACTCTTCGTCTGCGGGCACCAACTCGACACTAGGTATTGTTTTTATACTTTCCTTAGAAGTTGATACAGAAGAGGCCGATACAGCACTACGTTTGTCTTCAAACGATTGTAGTGATGCTGTTTGAGCTAAACCACCTAACCTAATTTGCGACTTCTTTGAAGGAACTGGTCGAACTTCAAAGCCAAGATCTCCTTTTTCATAAATCTTGCTAAGTGAAACTAACGATTCCATAGATTCAGCTCGGGCAGCTTCACGATATTGACATATAACTCCAAGAATTTTTTTAAGGACTATTTCTCTGTCCATGATTTCACGAGAAGGATCCAAAGTAGACCAGTGATCCATTTTAAGTGCCGCTTGTACTACAGATGCTGATTCTTTTAGGATATTCTTAAACGTCTCGCGTTCCCGAAGTAGTTTTGCTGTTTCTACTACAGATTTATTTTGTTCACCTAAAGTAGCGTGTAAGTTTTGCTCCAATATACGCACTCGCAGTAATAGACTTTCATTATCTTTGGTCAGTTTCAGCATTTTTGTTTGATTTCTTTCAATATCAAACTGTTTCTTTTCATACAATGCTTTTTGTTTCTTCACATCTTCGAACGCTGCCGTTAATTGATCAATAACTTTAAGTTGCACAATACTTTTATTCATAGCTTTATCTCTTTCTTCTTCGGCTACTTCCTTTGCGCAACGAGAAGCTCTCTCATCCTCTCTAAATTTTTCATTTTGCTCAGCTACTTTTGCTTGTGTGAATAATAAACTATCTAATTGATTATTTAAAGCAATGTTTTCTCGAATTACCCTATGTGTAGAGGCAGCAATTCTCAATTCACTAGCATCTTGAAATTGTTGTGCTAGCTCCAGAAGTCTTTCTTCCATTTCCTTCTTCAAGTTGTCTTTTCCGATTACAAACTTCTTTTCAGTATCGTATATAATTCTTTTGTATTTCATTTCTTGATCTTCATAAGCTTGCTGTTGTTTGTCAAACTTTTTCATTAGATCGTCTCTGATAGCCCGAAATTCTTCAAGCGTGTTCAATTTTCCAGCTAGTAGTTTATTTTCTGAGGTAAGCTGATCTTTCATTCTGGTAAAATTCCTTTCTAATTCATTGACAGTCTCTTTAAATTCTTTAGTTTCTATTACTCTTAATTCCTCTAAGCCCTTGACTTTTTCCTTAAGTTCAGCATTTTCTTCAGTTTTTAAATTGAGAGTTTTTTTTAAATATGCAATAATATCAGCTCTGTCTTCATCAAGTTGATCGTAAGCTTTCTGTAATTCTTCATTGCGAACTTCGTAGTCAGCTACTGTTTGTCTGAAGCGAGCTAATTTTCGATTGAGGTCCGTTAACTGAAGTTCATAAAATGCTTTTTCAACTTCAGAAAATACGGCTTTTGCTTGTTCTGCTGATATTGCTCCTTTTATTCTTTTGGGTGCCATGTTTTGTGGTATTTATTTAACAATAAACATACATTTTTAACATAATAGCTGTACCAGGAAAAAATAGTTGGAAATAAAAGCAACGACAATTGTTTTGACGTTCAAAGCTATCAAAATAATATTCTCTTTTGTTTAATGTATAGTTGAGTTTAAGAGCGTCCTTTTCGAGATACATTTTCATAAAATCGCATTTACGTGGTTATGATGTTATTACTTTTATACATCTTTCTCTAGATATTTTACACATACAGCAATTTTGTGGAGATTATTTGGGCTTCATTAGAAATCAAACCTCAAGACCTCTGAAAATCTAAAATATTAAAAACATAAAAAGTGCATCATTTGAAACCTTGCAAATTTGATCGAGAGAAAACTTTTAACGGTTTAAAAAAATCACGTATTTCCTGGAACAAGTTTTGTGAAATATTCGAGTAAATCACGGAATTACCGAATGCCAACAGAGTTTTCAGGCGTTATCTCTCTTTTTTAACGTCGCCTTTTTGTGAAACATCGCATTGGATTGCGTTAGATAAAGCAATAAGCTTTTAAACCATGCTCTATATTGTCGATAGGCGAGTAGAAAAGAGCCCTCTTAAGAAGTGGTTCATGAAGAAGACAACTTTGAGTTAAAACTTTTTGCTTTGTGCTTCATTCGTTCGACCCAACGCCGCTCTTGTGAGGTGCGCACATTATGACACAATATTTTCTCATACAAAATGGACATACGTTGATAAATAAATGTTCTGCTCTACAAGCAGCTCTAGATAATTGATATTTGCAAGTGTTGCAGCGAAAAAGTTTCAACTAATACAATTTATTATGGCTTCTTGCCGTAATGAGACGTAGTACAAATAATGAAATATTTTTATTGGACTTGATTTGACGTTGTGTTACCAACAAATTGTACAAATTGGATGTCGTAGGACGTTGCTGGTCCAAACATGATAATTTATTTATTCTACCAGCTAACCGCAACGGCTTCGCACGGGTGCCATTTTCTTTTTAAACTCCTGACAATTACCAACACAATAAAAAAAATTACCTATACGCACAAAACGTTTTGGAAACACATTCATTGTGCGTACAGCTAAGGAGTGGAATTCCTTGCCGGAATCTGTTTCCTGATAATCTTTCTTTCTTCTTTTTTTTTATTCCCGGGAATCTTTAAGTCAAGAGTGAATAGGTTACTTCTAGGTAAGTGCGCTCCATCGTCGACAGCATCGTCGCTTTCCATCAGGTGAGATAGCGGTCAAGCGCGTACCTATCAAGAATAAAAAAATAATCAAATAGGTAAAACCATCCTGAAGTAACGCGGCTATTGATTTTTATTTATAGAAAGACAGACAGCTCCCAGCGATTTTATCAGTTAACAAGGACTTGTCCATGAAAATAGCACCACAGCAAGCAGAAGAAATAATTTTTGATAGAATGTCATACCTATATGGAGTATATGAAAAACGCAAACGCATGCGTCTGCCGAGCTGTAAACAAGTCGTAATTATTTCTTATATACAGCCTCTTAGCAATCTGTTTTATTTTAAACAATAATCTGCGATGTTGTCAGATTTTCATTACAAAATATTTGCAATTTTTATCTTTCAAATCGTATAAATGTTTGCATAATTACACAGAGGACAGGAGGTATGCGGAACAGAGTGTAAAGTCCCGCAAACCTCCTTTGAAAAGGGAGGGTCCTCCGGCCAGACGGGTGTTATGTCTGGTCGGCAACTGCCTGATAGATGATTCTGCAGTTGTTCTATATGTTCTAATTTCTAATCATACGTATTCGTCCATATTTCAGTCATCATCTATATTTGTGGTAATTAAGGTAATGTAATGATTTTATTTATTTTAGAATTTAAATTATTCGAGTTTTAAGGACATATTTATAATTATCATACTACAAAGATACTTAATTGCGCAATGCAGGATTAGTTCTTATGTGACGCCATTTTTTTTTTTTTTTAAGGTGGAAATCATCTAAATGACTTCTCGCGCTCTGGATGGAGCGGGAGGGCGTGTCAGACTTTTACTGACTAAAACCACACCTGTGTCCTTCAATTACCCTTTGCGTTCTAGGACTACGGGTTTCCCTTTCAGAAATTCTCCGCGGTCCTAGCTAGCGAGCATCGGCCCTGTTGGGCCCCTACGGTTTGCTGACATCTCTTTGAGGAGCGCGAGGATCACTACGCGCTGTCGACGACTGGGCTCGGTCCGGTTAGTTACCGAACAGCCGGACGGCGAGCTACCCAGTGCTCAACGTCCGCAAGCCCGCGTCCACCGTGGCTGGTAGTCGGGGTCGGAATTACGGCGGCTAGGGCGTGAGGACCTTCGTTCCCTCATGCGTGCAGCCTCTTCCTTCGCTAGCATTACTGCTTCGCAGAAGGAGGCGACTGCCTGCCATTCCTCCTCGCTCCGGACCATAGCCTGAACCAGGGCCCGACGCGAAAGGTCGCTGCCACCAATTGCCTCCACGAGGACACGGCGGTGCTCCGCCCAAGCGGGGAACACCTCCACCGTATGCTCCACCGTGTCCTCTGGGTGGTCCGCACAATGATGACACCCGGGCGTTGCTTCCGCCAGAATCCGATGCAGGAACTTCCCGAACTGGCCATGCCCGGTGAGGACCTGCGTCATGCGGAAGGTGAGGACGCCGTGTTGTCGCTCCAGCCACTCCTCAAAGAGGGGACTTACAGCCATAATTGTAGCGTGCCCAATGTGACGCCATAGATGTCGCTACAGTATATACTATACATTTGGCAGTATGTTATAGCGGCTATTTCAAAAATCTCAGTCTGCTGTCAAATTGTCTAACAACATGTCCCGCGTCACGAGAATGCATCATGAAATATTGGGGAATAAGTTACAGGACACTGGGCTCCGTTGCAGCGTCACGTAGATTGAGCGTCGCGCATCGTGTTGGGGGTCATTTTTCAAGTATATTTATATCTTTATATATCCACGGACAAGTGAGGAATTAACAACGCGCATGTATCGTCGGTCGTTCTCCCTGGTGAAGTGATGGCTGGCCTGCCGCCCCGCATGTCTAGCGCGACGTTGACGATGCAGCCCGACGAGTGCCGAAGGTAGCCGACGGCGCCCGAACATCGTATATAATTCTCCTGTAGGTGTGTTTGTCACCTAACTCCTCGTGACTGATTTGGATCAAATATTGTTTGTATATTTAAGGGGGTTCCAGAATAGTTGGAAAATACAATTGGACCCACTAGGTGGCGTTGCAATTGGGTTCCAGTTTTCGAAAAGGACAAAGTCTATGGTGTCCGCTAGTAGTCTATGTACTGTTAGTAAAAGTAAGCTTTACTAACAATATATATACACACAGCTGGCACAAAATTTACTTCTTTGTAGAAATAAATAAACTTTTCTAACCGGGGCCACTCACATGCGCGCAAACATTCGTACATCGTACGAATGTTTGCACGAATATGAAGGGCCGTCAGACATTTATTCGCAAACTTTACGGATTTGCAAATGGGTTCGCATACTCTATTTGCGAAACTGTTTGCGCTTCCTCCTACACTTGTTTACGAATGTCTCAGTCTTGCTTGCGATTTTTTTAATTTTATCTTTACAAATCGATAGTGTTTCATGTACCGAAACAACCCTCCACGGAATTAAAAGGACCAAAATTTAACGGTGTATGTATGTACTTATATTGACCAGTAGTTTGTCACACAAACTATAACAACGACACGACTGTTGGCTTCGCAATCGTGTGCGCAACTGGTCACACGAATGTGTGGGAGACTACGCGAAGGATCGAAGTTCGCGCGCTTTGATGTGCGTTAAAAAACCGACACAGCTTGGAAAACCGCGAATGCAACGAAAACTTCGCACAATCATTTGCAAATGTCGTCCTACACTTGTGGGTTTGCGTATTCATGCCAATGTGAGTGGCCGGCAGATCGGTATCGATGTAGTAAGTAGCGACGATGACGACCAATCAGAGTTCAAGTAAAAGACGACAATTAGTCGCACTATCGTTTTGAAACTGACAGTTTTACGACAATTTTTACTTAACAGAAGGGAAATGCGCAATCGATTTCTATTTATCTATGGTCAAAAAGACTAATTGAAAAATCAAGATGGTGACGTTAGTTCCAATTTTAAATACCACCAATGGTTCGCCCTACAATTTATCATTGTTATGTATGAAGCGTAAAATATTATACTATCTGACCCGGCGAACACCATACCGCCTAATAGTAAGGATAACGCCATCTACTGGCATTACCAGAACAGCATAATTCAATTTATAATGACATTTTAATTAGTGATGGCGATTTGTTTTTTCGTGATTTTTTTTTCCTTTTTTTCTCACCGTCTAAACCTTTCCTGGCCTACCACGAATATTTCAAGAATAAAATTAGCAAAATCGGTCCAGTAGTTTTTGAGTTTTAGCTAGACTAACGAACAGCTATTCGTTTTTATATATTTATAGTAGATATAATATATGTATATAGATAATAAATAAAATTTATATTCTTTATTATGAAAGTAATTTATTATGCTCCCATACAACTCACACTTATTCGTGTTTTTAAATAAACGAAATTTTATTGAATGAGTGTCGTTAATCATTAAGATGTGAATAACACCGCATTCGACGAAAATAATATTTCAACCCTAAGTAAGTAATAATATTTTTTCATTGTTTTAATTAATTAAATTATACACATGATTATACATAAATCCATTCATCGTAATACAAATTTCAAAAACTGCCTATAAAACTACAGAAACTTTCACTTCTCAACCATCAATAGTTATATAATACTGACATGTATTCATATACTGTCGACAAGTTTTACAAAATATCATGTTATATAATAATAATCATAATACATAAAATTATTATAATAATAAGTTTAACGCCATACAATAACTTAGTGCCAGTCCGTAAATATAATAAAAAAGTCACTCCTTTATGATATTTTTTCCTATACGATAGGTTTCGTTTCACTACTGTCTTGCTTGATGATAACCGTTGCTGTGGTCGACGATGGAGCATACTTGCCTAGAAGTAAACTACTCACTATGATTACAAAAATAAATCGTTAATACAGTCCCTCGTATACAAATTATCGATAAAAGAAAAATCGAAAAAAGTATTTTAGTAAAAGCTCTCAAAAAATATATAATTGAGATTAAAACTACACTTTTTTCAATAAACACCTGCAAAATACTCAATAATCTGCTCGCAATGTTAGCAGATGATAATAATGTTACACTATCCCATTACAGCTCTTTTTAAGACTCATCTAACGTCTTATCGTCGATCACCTCTTCACCAGCGTCTTCCTTCTCAGTTATAGACAGGCTCTGTGATATTTCAGATTTTTTATCTTCATCACATATCTCGACTTTATCAGTTTCTGTTACGACTCCTATTTCTTTTTCTTCAATTTCTTTTGATTCATCTTCTTCAACTTTCGGTAATTGTAACTGAGATTTTGTTCTTTCTTCTTGCGCCATTTGCAACTTCATATGAGACTTCATAGTGTACATTAATTCATCCATCAAAGATTTTTGCATCTCAATTTTACTGGCGGCTAACTGCTCTGTAATACTCATTTTTTCTGTAACACTTTCTTCCTCTTCAACAGCTTCAGTCTGTGCTGAGGCTACCAAAGACTCATCGCTTTTTGTTACCACCAAATCTTTTTTTGACATCGAAGGAATTACTTTGATACTGGGTATAGTTTGCACACTGCCGAGGTTTGAAGACTGTGATAAGGACTCAGTCGTCGGTACGTCAACATCACCCAGTAAGACTTCTTTTTCAGGAGGTGATATAGCAATGCCGGCTTGGTCAGTTAATGCTGATTTTTTCATTTTTGGCTTTGGTACAAAACCAAGGTCACCTTCTTCGTAAACTTTGCTAAATGAACCTATTGTACCTAATGACTCTGAATGCTCAAGTTCACGGAACTGTGATATGATTTCAAGTAAATGTGACAATAAGACATGCCTGTCCATCACTTCTCGGGTATGTTTATGCACTGAAGCCCATTCGTCTAACTTTAGAGCCGCTTGAATTGCAAACGCTGCTTCTTTCAAAATGTTCCTGAGTTTATCGCGTTCTTTGGTCATTTTGGCAGCATCCACGATGGCTTTGTTTTGATCACTCAACCGTACATGCAAATTTTGCTCAAGAACACGAACTTGTTGGCTGAGGTTGTCATTATCGTTAGTCAGTCTTTCTATTTTTGCCTGTAATACTTCAAAATCAAAACTTTTTCTTTCAAATAAACATTTTTCTTTTTTGACTGTCTCGTATGCTGTTGTTAACTGCTCAATAACTTTAAGTTGCACAATACTTTTGCTAATAGCTTTATCTCTTTCTTCCTCGGCTAATTCTTGGGACACTCTTGCTGCTTTCATACTTTCTTTGAAATGTTCGTTTTGCTCAGCTAATTTTCTTTGAGTTGATAAAATACTTTCCAGTTCATTGTTTATAGTTATATTTTCCCGAATAACTCTATGCGTAGATGCTGCAACTCTTAATTCGGTTGCATCTTGAAAATCTTGAGCGAGTTGTAAAAGTCGAGCTTCCATTTCTTTTTTCAAATTATCTTTGCTTACAATGAATTTTTTTTCGGTGTCGTAAATTAGTCTCTTGTATTTCATTTCTTGATCTTTAAATTCTTGCTCTTGGTTTTCAAACTTTCTCATTAAATCGTCTCTTATCGCTCTAAACTCTTCTAACGTGTTGAGTTTTCCTGCTAGTAGCTTATTTTCTGAAGTAAGTTGTTCTTTCATGATCATGAAGTCTTTTTCCAATTGTTTAGTTGTTTCGTTGAAGCGAGCATTTTCAATTTCTCTTATCTCCTCGAGACCTCTAACTTTTTCTTTCAATTCACTATTTTCTTCGTTTTTTACGGTGAGCATCTTCTTCAGGTAAGCAATGATATCTGCTCGGTCTTCATCTAACTTATCGTAAGCCTTTTGCAGTTCTTCGAGCCGCACTTCATACTCTTCTACAGCAGTCCTGAGCCTCGCTACTTTCCGGTTACTGTCAGCTAGCTGGAGTTCCAAAAATGTTCTTTCCACTTCGTTAAACGCTCCACCTTTCTCTTCTTCTTTTTTGCCCTTGTCTTTTTTAGGTGCCATTATTTAAATGTCTAGATAATTTCTAAAATAAAATGAAAGTGAAATGTTATCAATGTTAGCCAAGCTGAATTTAATCAATAACTTGGTTGCTTAGTTGCTACCGTTTCCATGGCACCAGTTGCCTAGCAACTCAGCTTTTGATTACAAGCTAGCATATTTCCAGAAACAATTTTTTTTTTTTTATAACACAGCACGGCCTGGGTTGAAAAATTAAGGTAAATTTGACCGATATGTACCTAAAATTGTGGTTTGAACCGATTCAACATAAAAACTTGACGCTTTACGTAACTTTAAAATACATTTTTACAAGGATCATATTATATTTTAAATTTTATGTCACAAAGTAATTTTTACAAATGTTTTTTACCAATGTCTTCTTGTCAATTTTGTCTTCTGTCATTATTATTTGTAAATACATAATTACTATTTCCATGCTTAAACCATACGTGGTTTAAGCATGGATATAGTAATTATGTATTTACAATAAAATTAGCAACGATAAAATTAAGATTTTCTATCCTGGTAACCTTGCAGTGTCGTCATGGAAACCAAATTATAAATGTCATAGTACAAATATGACATGAATAATCCGTGACAAATATGTAAACGCGGCAAAATGGCTTACAGTAAAACCTCTGATTTATCATTATAATGATATTTATTTTCATAGCTGTTTTTGGCTTTGGCTTTGGCCCGTTAGTCTAGTGGTTGCAATTATTATGACTGCTAAGCGTGAGGGTTCTGGGTTTATTCCGCTGGTACGGTAAAAATTCTATTGGGTTTTTCGATTAAGAATTACTCTGTAGTAGCCCTAAATTGCAGCCCAGAGGTAGTGGTGGTCCAGTGATTACTACCCCGACTTACAAGTTGTAAGTTGCGGGTTCAAATCCAGCCAGGCGTATTACTTTGTATAACTTATTTCATCAGCACTGCATTCAAAATAGTAAAGGAAAATATCATGAGGAAACCGGGAACCAACAATTCGAAGACATGTAATAGCCACTAATCGACACTGGGCCCGCGTAGTGGATTACGGCCTGTTTTCTCTTCTATTTAGAGGAAGCCTGAGTCCCAGCAATGGGAAAATTACAAGGCCAATTATGCTTATGCTAGCCCAGAATCTAAAAGTTGGTGGTGTGTGCCACGGAAACCAGCAAAGGCCGTTGATCCAGCGCCTGACCTCTTACCAGTCGTGTCGAAGCACTATAGTTATCACCGGCGTACCTTGCTAATCTTTATTGAGAACGGTAACCATGATCCAAATTCTATAAGAACAATTATTGTACACTAAGATAATGCATAAGCATAAGGTGCACAATAGGTAAAATAATTGTAAACTAACTGTAAAATTATCATTATCAATATAGACTGACAAAACAATGTCTATTTATAAAAAACAAAACTACTTTGGGTTGACGCCATTTCTGAAAAAACAGTCTGGTCGAATTCGTTCATCATCACCATCATCATTTCATCCGAAAGACGTCTATTGTTGGACATAGGACCTCCTCCATTTGTCATTACAATGAGTATGCGTCTCGTATCCATCGGATTCCCGCAACCCTTACCAGATCATCGATCCACCTTGTAAGAGGCCTTTCAACGCTGCGTCTTTCAGTACGCGGTCGCCACTCCAGAACCTTTAGGTATACACAACCACCTGTTCTGCGAGCAATGCCACTTAAGTTTGGCGATTCTTCGGGTTATGCCGGTAATGTTGGTTCTTGCAAGGAATAAAAGTTATGCCACTTACCTCACAAAACTTCGCGCCATACGCGGGGGGCGGGGAATCGCAGAAGCGGTGTCGGCTGCGCGTGCGCGTGGAGCAGTGCGCGGGCGCAGGACATGCTGACCATGCTGACCACGCTCCCCACCCACCCGCGCCGCCGTCTGCTGAGGACGTACATAGAAAACCTAGGTTATTTTTTAAATCACTACATAATATAAAACAAAGTCGCTTCCCTCTGTCTGTCTATGTATACTTAGGACTTTAAAACTACGCAACGGATTTTGATGCGGTTTTTATTTAATAGATAGAGTGATTAAAGAGAATGGTTTATATATATAATACATGCATAATATAGTTATAAAACACTGATAATTTTAGAGGTTTCTAATGTGATGTCATAAATAAACATTTTTCTTGCGCTTACATTGCAAACGCTGGCTAAACCCTACGAGATAGATCAAAATAATGTACTACAGTATTGTACACTTTAAAAAGGTCTACAAAAAAGTTCGCGATGGTATAATTATGTCTATCTCATAGAGACACAGGACTAATTTTTTATCCTTTACTTTTTACTAGAAATAATGGATTATTTATGAAGCGATTTTAAGCAATACGACATTAATTGTTATCCAATTAAGTACCTTAAATACATTATGCATTTAATATAGATCAATATGGTCATTTAGACCATGTAATTTAACTGTTCTATCCAAATCTTGCTGTACACTGCACCGTTCGGGCGTCTTGATGTCGACACCTCCACCGACCCACGCTGAAAACCAGCGCTGTGAGTTCATCGCATAATGCGTGAGGCCACAGCTTTATGCTGATCCGAGGCCGTTTTGCGCGGATGTGACGCATATCTTTCCTATCAATTGATAATGTTTGTTCGCTAGTTTTAAGATTGCGTCATTTCGCGGGAATAAACAGTTTTCTTTCTTTCAACTGAATATTTTCGAAGATATTACAGATTTAAAATGCAGGGATATAGCGGTTGCGGTTGTATTAGCATTGCACCCGTGCGAAGCCGGGGCGGGTCGCTAGTAGATATTAAAACAAAGTTTCCTGGACTGGCCAACACAAGCAGTCATTAAATTGATGAAGTGACACCCCTATACTGTTCCTGCACCTGCAGCCTTACCATGATGTGTTAAAAATGTCAAACTTGCGAATGAGAGAGAGGGATTGAGCTCTACACCCTATATAGCTCCATCCCTTTAACAGTTCAGTTTAGATCTTCAAATGGAGCGTTAAAAGCTCGTAGCAGGGCCTGTGATCTCACTCCAGCCGTGTCTGGTTGCTGTCTCGTAGGAATGTGAGAGAAAAGGAACAGAGACCGCAACTGTATTTGCACACACTTAAAGAAAGAAAGAAAAAATGTTTGTTCGTGCCCACTTGTTTTATCTCTGCTGGGATTGGCCACTGTGATCAAAACACGATCGGGAGAATTTATTATTTATTTTATTTAACCAGCCATTGAATTAGTCTGTTAACTTGTTTACTATTTATTATTTTCACCCTCTCGGTTATTGCAACTTCATGCTTCAATGAAGCAAATAACGCTAGACCTGGTAAACAGAACTAGCAGCTAGATACTTAAGGGCCGGTTGTAGTCACTGAGTATTTTGTATGAACTCCGCCCAGGACCATGACGTTTAAAGTAAGATTGTTTCATTCTTATTTCCAGTGTGAGTAAGAGATGGCGCTAGACAACCTGTATAGCTCTGTCTCTTACCCACACTGAAAAAAGAATGAAACCATCTTACTTTGAACGTCATGGTAACCCCGCAGGTCTATGTCGATTTCGCGGCCCTGTAACAGCGGTTTTAATTTTATATAAAAAAAAAAACAACTATTCAATATTTTTGTCAATTATTTGTTCCTAGCGCGCCGCTTCGCTTCGAGTTCACATTCGCGTTAAATTACCTAGAACACCGCGTTATCATCATCATCACATCATTTCAGACGAAAAACCTCCTCCAAGTGTTAACACAATGAACGGTCCTGTGCGTCTCGCATCAATCGAATTCCCGCAACCCTTACCAGGTCATCGCTCCTCTTTGTAGGAGACCTTCCAAAGCTGCGTCTTCCGGTACACGGTCGCCACCCCAGAACCCAGTTCGGTCCCAATGGCCATCTGTTCTGCGAGCAACATGCTCAGCCCATTGCCATTCAAGCTTGGCGATTCTTCAGGCTATGTCGATAGCCTTGGTCCGCGCCACTGCGTTATGCTCTTGGACAATGATCCCTATTATGTCACACATTAGTACGGTATTTGGCCTATGTATTCCTGCCTGAATGTCTCACCTGAGAGCGGCAGCGTGGGTAAACAGTCCATCCTGACGTCAGCGACAGCCCCAGTGACTGCTTGCGACACGTACACAAAGCAGTACTCCGGGTAGCGCTCGCTGAACAGACGGCAGTCAAATGACGCTGTGTGCTGACCCCTGCAACAAAGGTAGCGTTATATACAATATTTAGTAGGATTTTAAGTGTCCCTTACCTCAAAAAGAAAAAATGGAACCCGTGTTGTCCGTCTGTATACCGACAGATAGACGTCGGTCAAGACTCTTTATAAATATCAGGAACGCGTGGAGGCAGTCTCTTAAAGCGGTCAAAAAAAACTTCTAAGTTAACAAACAAAAAAGATACGGCCGTGAATCAAAATTCATAGGGTAATTCTCGTTGACCCTAAATACTGAAATTTAGCATAAAACAAAGTCTTTTAGCACAGGTATAGGCATAAATCTAAAAAGAATAAGTCACGAAAAAAAAATTTTTTTTGCTATTCGGAAAAATTTCCTATACTCTATTCGGGAATTGAACTATTTACATAGGTAAGTTTGTACGGATTCCTCAGTGCGCGTATCCAACGCGCACTTGCCCAGTTTTTTGTATTATTTCTTTACTTCTTTTTGCAATCTGTAGAAATGACATCAAAAGGAAAACGAATAAGAATAAATCAACTGCGTGGCGTTATGTGAAAAGACAGTAGTAATAATTACAGCACTCTAGCCAAGTTACGACCGTTTCGTTTGCGTCGAACGCTTCGAGTAGGCCACGCCTCCGATTCCTTTGTTCTAACCACGTGACTGAGCGTTGAGATGACGTCAAAACAAAGGAATCGGAGGCGTGGCCTACTCGAGTCGTTTGACGAAGTGGTGATGAAGTAATTTACACAGAGTAAAGCGCCTTCCTGGGTTTGAACTCACGACCTACAATTTATAAATCGAGGTGGTTCTTATTGGGAGGCCACCGCTCGCATAAAGATCTAGTTACTACAAAATAATTTACAAGATAAATAAATATTTTAAATAATTATACAAATATTATAATATATAAATTATTTCACAGTTATGTATGTATTCTGTTTTTGTGTTTTGTTTCACAGTTATGTATGTAATTATTTTATATATATGCTTATCTAGTGTTTTGTTTTTTGGGTGGGAAAATCATCTTATGACAAATGGGCATATTGTTTGCTTAATTTGTTAGCAGTACACCGTAGACTACCCCACTGTATTATTTTAATCGTTCCAATCCATCCTAAGGTTGTCTGGTAGATATCGCTGTCAGCGATAAGATCGCCATTTAAGTTTACGTATAAGTTATGTTACTTTTTTGGTGTGCAATAAAGTTTATTCTATTCTATTCTTAATCTCACCTTCGAACTCGTCTCTCAGCGACGTACCGCAGCCGGTCAGCGTCTCGCCCGAAGACCCTAACCCTGTCAGCCCCCTCCAGCACGCACTCAGGGTACTGGAACAGCACCCTGACGCCGTCACCACAGGGAAACACTGAGCCTCCATGCACGTTCAGTACGAATTGCTCTGACCAATCCGCCTAAAGGAAAACAAAGTAAGATTAAAAAGATATTTATAAGTATTCAGTTTTGGGTAAAAATGTATGTACAAAATAAATTCTAACATACAGTGATATATATTTTTTTTTTTTTTTTTTTTTTTTTTTTTTTTTTTTTTTTTTTTTTTTTTTTTTAACACAACTATCACACAACGCCGTCTAGTCCCAAGCTAAGCAGCGCTTGTGTTATGAGTACTAGACAACTGATAAACATACTAATATATTTCTAAATACATACATATATAGATAAATTACACCCAGACACAGAACAAATGATCGTGCTCATCACACAAACATTTGTCCTGGGTGGGAATCGAACCCACGACCTCCGGCATAGCAGTCAGGGCCACTAACCACTAGACCAACAGGCCAACTAATAGATTAAATGTACACACACGAACTTAACTCAATGTTAAGTTTTCTCCCAACAAGTATTTGCGTGAGAGAGAGTGCACAATAGTGTAGTAACACTCCACTAAAATTATTATTGGATCCAATGTAGGTATGTATTGTACACCTTGATTTAAACTAATCGTGGATTATTGAACTAATTCTACAAAAAAAAAAAAAAAAAGATTTAAGAGAGTGCTACGTTACGCACATCGTTTTAAACAGAGCCATTATCGCGAAAGATGAAATTTAAAATCATTTTTTGAAAACGCTTTTTTTCCACGTCTTCAGTTATCAATTATCTAAATTAACGCGTATTATTTGTATTTTTTATGCATCTACAAAAGTAAAGAAAACTTCTTGTTAATACTTTTTCTTTCTTTTCTTTGAAAGTGATTTTTTTGGGAGACACCTACTTTTTAATTTTACATCATTCTGCAAAATGATTCCTCTTGTGGTTAAAAGCAAGACCGCTAAGAAAATTCATTTTTAAAAGTAAATCGTAGTCTCTTCGTGGCCGGTGGAAGTAGCGTGATTACCTTCCTGCACTCCTTCGCGAAAGTGGTCTCACGCTAATGGACACTACATTAATGGTTAATGGCATGAAAGAAATTCTCCATCTTTGTATCTAGTCTAGTTCTATAACGATTTGAAACTTAAGAATCTTAAGATGTAACTGTTTTTTTTATATAATATTGTAAGGAGAATCCTCTCTTACGTCAATAACTACCCACTACCTCGCCTATAAAAGCAAAGCGCCGGGAATAGTTCGCCCCTTTTTGCTGCTCAGCGCTCGGACTGGACGGACGTGTGAATCATCAGCTAGTCGCAAGGTCACTTAAGCCATTTGAGTTTAGTTTAGAAAAAAGGTGATAAAGTGACATTTCGTTTAGTGGATTTTAAGTGTTAGTGAATTGTTAGTAAATTGTTGATTGCGATCTGATTAAACTGCAATTATGAAGTAAAAATGGTTCTTTTGTCATGATTTGTTTTTTTTAATGAATTTCCACTTCTGAAGCTTATAATATATTTTATTTAATATGACCAAGTAACAGCCACATAACATCTTACAACTAATTAAATTTAAGATAAGTTTTGGCAATAATGTAACCCACAACGTTGCCCACGTGTAGACAAAATGTATAAAAACTATTATAATCGTTAATGGTGTAAGTAACGGTACATGCAGTTAATAATAATATTATAGTGACTGTAAAATAAGAATTAAGTTTAGGCGAAAATTCTCAAGGGGAACACACAAGGACATTATTTGAACAAAGGGCTGCAGACGAGTTTTTTTTATTTACTCATGGTACAGTAGAAAATATCATTATTATTATAATCGTTATTGCAAGAATCAACCATACGGCGGACAGGTGATCGCTTGCTAGAATTAGTTCGGCATGCGTGTATTGTGAAGAGTGTGCTTGCAAACACCTGCCGCCGGTGGAAGGTTCTGGATACTGTGTAACAGATTTTTAAAGAGATTTCATAATCTGTAGTTAGTAAAAATTTGCGTTGTCTAGAAATTGAATGACCTTAAAAATTTACAGCTCATAAACAGCAATCACACAAAGAACTTCCTTATAATATAAAAAAGAACCATAACGCCCGTAAAATACGACATTAAACATAAGTTCCACATTCAATTCAGGATCTTTTTGGAAGTTTCAAAAATATTTTAGCGCCAACAGATAAAATTTTCACCATAAATGTTGCCGTCGCACAATAATGGAATACAACACTTAAAACCAGCGCCCATTTATTACACATAAACTTTTATGTAGATTGTAACACCGAACTTTGCATAACGACTGCTGTAAAATATAGTAATTTCCCATCCACTCATCTTTCTTATATAATAAAAACATGGGAAAATAACGGACAATATTGTTGAAATGTTATTTCTCATTGAGATCAAACGGAAATCTTTCCAAGTTAATTTAAGCCTAATTCGGTAGGACAAAAACTTTGAAAGTATGTTTAAAAGTTGAAATGAGAGAGAGATTTATGTTAAAAGACTTTGATAGACGTTGTTTGCTCGTGTTTGAGATCGATCAAGCGTAGTCTTTGACTCGATATTAATTTGGTTATCGTGATCTTCGTATACTTTATCAGTACCAGTAAATTCAGTGATATTTAACTTCAAATCAATATCGACTGTGATTTTATTAATGGAACTTTTGGATTGTTTTCAAAGGCAGTTTAGAAAATGAATGCTTATATCAAAATAGCGGGTGTTTGAGAGATGAAAACTTATTGAGCTACTTCTATAAAGGTTGTGAAGCCTTACATATAATGTTAAATGTTGACAAATGAAAAGATGTTAATGTTAAATTTTAATTTAAGATTACTTCTGTTTATATAAAAGGTGAAGTCTTGAACAGCTCACTGGCTCGTCAATGCCCTTAGTCTTAGAATGCTGAAATTTTTTACAGAGGTTCGTTTTAAAAAAGAATGAGAAAGGATTTTACAAAATTGAACTGACTTACAATCACCACGTACTGGAAGAGGCAGCGTTGGAAGGCCTCCCACAAGTTGGACTGATGACCTGGTGAGGGTCATGGGAATCCAATGCATGCGACACGCACAGGATCGTTCATTCTGTTGACACTTGGGGAGGCCCATGTCCAACAGTGGACGTCTTTAGCTGGTAGAAGCTAGTGCAACACTTCACCAAATTAACGTTTCTTAAAATGACTAAAGTTGTCAAAAAATAAAAGGGCCGTTTTGTCATTTGTATTTTGACTACCTAGCGGCTTGTCCGATGTAGTGTAGCTACTAAAAAATGTTCTAAAATATTTTAATAAAATGTTATGAGTGTTTTGTAAGACATGTAATTTTTTCAAATGTCAAATCGGACCTTTTATTTTTTAACGAGTTTAAAAAATGTTCAATAATATTTTAATAAAATGTTATGAGTGTTTAATAAAACACGTAGATACTACTAGTATACATGTGTACGTGACGATATATCAAACCTATTTATAGCAGATTTGCAGTAATAACTCACTAGGCTGAAGCCCAGTGTGTGGATGCTTACCATATAACTTCCTACTCACAAAGATTTCAGTCCACCTATGAGACTCGAGTCGAGCTATCAGCCAGTCTTCAAGTCAAAAGTGAGCAATTTTAAGTAATTCAATATATTATTAGCTTTTTCTACTTTTGTTCCTAGTTTTTAAGTTTTAATATTCGCACACAATCATTAAGTTTATATTCCCATTGCCATTTCTGAAATATTCGTTGTATAAAATGCCAAGTTACATCAAAAGACGACTACCTATGTATTGAAAACTCAATTTAATATTCTAAAATAAACTCAACAAGATTGAAATCAGCTCACAAAGCATCGTAGACGAGCTGTTATCAATCTCTATCAGTGGTTCTCCTTTCAGTTTGTTTTGCGGGATTTTATACGGTCTTCATACATCTCCCGCCAGGTGTTCAATAAAATATGCAAAGGGTAAACTCACCACAATGTTGTGGAGAAAAATGTGGACAATATTATAATTAATTCCTTGTTTTCTTTGGTACTGGTTTTTTGTCGGCCTTTATTGCCATAAATAGTGTGTTTCGAATTATGGAATTTTGTCGACTTAATTATAACAGTAAGGGCTTTGTTTCACCGGGACACCATGGCGGCACGACCAGTCGCCGCTACCAACAATATGTATACAGCTCTATAGAGATACTCCCCTGCCCCTGTACCATGACATTCAAAGTAAGATTGTTTCATTCTTTTCTATGTGGGTAAGAGAAAGAGCTAAACAGGTTGTCTAGCGCCATCTCTTGCCCACAATGGAATAGGAATAAATCAATCTTACTTTAAACGTCATGGTAACCCACTTGGTGTCCGTTTGGTTGCGCAACCAATTTGGCAGCGCGACCAACTCGGACGCGTGCGCTTTAGGTCCATTTTGATACTGTCTCAGTGTGGTGTAGCGACTCTGGTGTCTGTATGGTGTCTTGTTTGGTAGCTAACGGACACCATGGCGGCGCGACCAGTTGCGCCGCCATGGTGTCCGGTGAAATAAAGCCCTTAGGCACATGGGTAGACCATGTCCTGTAAGTTATACGTGAACATTGTGCAATGTGAAGTGTTACTAACATAGCCCTAAGTCTTATTTACTAACGATAAATTTTATCTACTCTATATATGTTAGTCTGTAAGATATGTATCTATGGACCAAGATGTCTAATAATAAATTATTTATTATTATTTCCTTTATTTCACTTATATAAACATATTAATTACATTTTTAAATATTTCAAAAATAAAAAATAAAACATTTAAAAATATAAAAATCAGCATCCCACCGGTATCGGGAACAGGGTCCAAAATTATTTATTATTATTATTCCATTTATTTATTTGAATATACCTACATATAATTTACATTTTTTAATACTTGTTTTAAAAAATATAAAAAAAAACATTTAAAATATAAAAAAATAGTTGACCGCCCGTGTTGGTAACAGGGTCTAAGCTAGAGGTGGTGGTTGTTATTATTATTATTATACCTTACTTCCGGGATAAAAAGCATCCTATATTAGCATACAATATGTCAATACATTTTATCTTGGGATATTACTTTACTATCACGCGGGTGAAACCACTGGTAACCACTAGTCACATAAATATTATAAAGACGAAAGTTTATTTGTATATTTGTATTTTAGTTCACGCTCACGCTCGAACGGCTGAATAGATTTGGATGAAATTTGGCACATGGGCAGATCATGCCCTGGAATAGCATAAAGGACCTTTTTTTGATTTCGGGAGTATGTTCCTTTGGGACAATTTTCAATTTTAACGCGGGCGAAGCAACTGGCTACAGTGCCTACTACTATCTTTCTACCATCAGACGTTGAAACTTTAACGGTCCGGGCTAAGCGTTTCGCTTTGTCGTTTATACGGCGTACATCGAAGGACTGGAACAATTTGCCTGCTGCGGTCTTCCCGTCCGACTATAATTTAGGTGTCTTCAAGGCTAGAGTGAATAGGCTCTTAAAAAACTAGTGCGCCTCACCATCAATGATTTCATCTCTGCTTACCATCAAGTGGAATCGCAGTCAGCACTGATTTATACCAATTAAAAAAAAATTGGATAATACATTTTATTGTAAAATTTCCTCGAATATATTAATTAAATTAAAATTAAATTCAGACCCAATAGTCCATAAATTAGTTAGTGTGTAACCATAATTTCTATTTCGATAAAGATTGTCTTAAAATCTTTTTTGTATATTGTACACTAAAAGGTACAATGGTTAGCTTAACTCAACAATGTTTTTTTTTCATAGCAAACTACATGAAGCCTTGCTCACAAAACCATTCAAACAGTTTTATTCCCTATAACTCTCATTGTACTGAAAATGATATCGTTGCATCATTGTTGCAGAACACAGACGATGGATCCGAGACGCAAAACCCCCCCTAGCCAAGTTCTATCGTTTTTTTGCGTCGAACGCCTCGAGTAGGCCATGCCTCCGATTCCTTTGTTCTGACGTCATCTCTACGCTCAGGCACATGGTCAGAACAAAAGAATGGAAGGCATAGCGTACTCGAGGCATTCGACGCAAACGAAACGATCGTAACTTGGCTAGGGGGGGTTTTGCGTCTCGGACGATGCTTGGGGGACGCCTACGTCTAACAGTGGACGTCTTTTCTGCCCAGCGTTCAAAAATAACCAGAGTAGGGTAGGGTCGTTACTCTAACCGTTCAAAAATGCTTCGAATTGCAACCCATAGTCGTTTTTTTATAACTTGAGTAGCTACCCTAGAGCTAACCCAACTAACTCTAACTCCGAGCAGGGTAGGTTTGTGTAAGCGGCAGGAATGACAGTTGCTTGGCATTGACAGTTGAACTTTCCCTCTAAATTATTTGCGCAAGTAGAACTGTAGAAGTCAGCGCTCAAGATCCATGCTGGTTTTTATAATAGACTTCCTATTAAAAGATATAAATTTTGAAGTTAATTTTTACAAGACTCAATATTTAAAAAGTCCTTTTAACCTCTGAGCGCATGGCTATCCTGCTAACCTGAGCCCCTGTAAATATTTATAGAGGTGTTCATTTGAAAAGGCTTTTTTATGAGAGTGGAAGTCAGACGAGGTTCCATTTTGATTGCCTCCAACAAACATTTTTCACAAATAATTAAAAACGTCGACTTTTAAACGAAATTCTGACCATTGAGCACAAAGAGTTATGTTGGATGTAAAGAATTCAGTGCCCAATAAATATTTGATGTTAGAAATATTTTTGGATACATTAACTGTGCCAATATGTGGAATTTTGCACGATTTTACTTTACTTTTCTCTTCTCATAACTTGTTGTAAGTTAGCATAACATAATCAGCGTTATAATGTTCCCACTGCTGGAACTCGGTCCTCTTCTTGACTTGGTGACCCAAATTACGCCAAGCGTTTATCAATTATGATGTGGCTTGCTCGCGCTACGTGGTAATTTAAAATAGGCATAGACACAAAAACATAAAATAAAAGCAGTCCAGTAAAAATAATAATACATGTAAAAAGCAAAATTAAGTTTAGTATAACATAGCAAGCATAATCAGCCTTTTAATGTTCCCGCTGCTGGGACTCAGGCCGCCTCTTCTCTAGAAGAGAAAATGGGCCGTAATCCACCACGCGGGCCCAGTGCGAGTTTGGTAAATGTCTTCGCATTTTTGATTCTAAGACATGCCCGTTTGTCCACGATGTTTTCCTTCACCGTTTTGAGTACTCTCACCATTACTATGGTGATGAAATAAATTACACAAAGTAATGTGCTAGGCGGAGTATGAAACCGTGACCTGCAACTCGTAAGTCAGGGCGATTACCACACGGGCACCGCTTTTTTTTAGGTGGGAAATCATCTAATCCCGCCCTTGTGTGTGGGTGTGTCAGACTTTTACTGACTAAAACCCACTCCTAGTTCCTTCGTCGACTTGCATACCAGGGCCGGGTTTTCCTTTCTGAAACGAACCCATGGCCCCAGTAGGCTTCGACCCTGCTGGGCCCCTACGGTTTGCTAACATCTCCTTGAGGCGTGTGAGGAACACTACACGCTGTCGACGACTCGAGCTTGGTCCGGACGGTTACCGGACGGTCGGACGGCGAGCTACCCGATAATCACCGTCCGCAAGCCCGCGCCTACGGTGGCCGGAAAATGGGATCGGAAAACCAGTCGTCGGCTGGGGCGTGATGGCCGTGCCCTCGTGCGTGCACGTGCGGCCGTCTCCTTTGCTAGCGTTACTGCTTCGCAGAAGGAGGCGACCCGGGCGACCGCTACTTTCTAATTCTCACTGATGTAGCTATAGGAAAGTTAGACAAGAGTAATAAACAAATCTAATATGACGTGCTTCAAATAAGCGTGATGACACAAAATGTTTGCAAGATAGGGACGGGAAAACCTTCGGGAAAACCATTAAAAAATTGAGGTGAAAAATCATCCCATGACTTCTTTGCTCTTTGGTGAAACGAAAAGGAGACCTTTACTGCCTAAAACCCACCTGAGTCCTCCAGTTGCCCTTTACATTCTAGGGCCACGATCATTCTTTCAAACTTCCCGTAGCCCTGGCAGCAGGCATCGGCCCTGCTGGGCTCCTTCACATGTGCTAACAGCTCCTTGAGGTGCGCGTGGAACACTACGTACCATCAACTCGGGTCTAGTTCTTGCGAGACGGGCGGACGACGAACATTTTTCATCGTTCGTAAGCCCGCGCCTACGATGGCCAGAAATCGCCCTACGACTCTTGATGTCTGTGACTATACTTACCTATAATTAAGCTAAAGTATGAGCTAATAAGACAATATCGCACACTCGGCTTAATTATTTCCTTTATTTTGGCTAGCCTGTACTGTTTTAAGTTAATCCTCGAACTCTTTACGAGTGTAACTCTCAAATATTTTCATACTTACTTTAATGAAAGCGGTAGCCAGATCTTGTGGTCCAGCTGCTGCGGCTGGCCTCAGTGTAAGCGCGTAGTCCCCAGCTTGGCCGAAGAGTTCGCAACGCAGCGTCATCGTGCGACGACCTGGAAACCCATGCATCTGCGAACAAGACCATTAGAGATCAGACCGTTAAACATAAGACATTCAGACATTAGACTGTGTAGGTATGCGGAACAGGATATTAAGTCCCGCAAGCCTCCATTGCCGACCAGAGTTAAGTCTGGTCTGGGCAACTGCCCGATAGCTGAATTTAGAATGTTGTATACAATGTTCTAATCTCGCGGAGATCTCTAATATTGATATAGTAGTAATTTTAAACTTAGACTATGAAACCTTGAAAGTATAATTAGTAAATTACCACCACAGCTTAAAAGAAGTCATTTTTTCACAGGTACATGAAGTAATTCAGGCTTGGCTTAAAAAAATATTTTACTGCTAGGTACCATTACGTGAGAAACCAATCTGGCAGAAGAAGTATCGGTCTTTTACTGCCTAAAACCCATTGTCGTCCTTCAGTTGCCTTTTATTGCGAGGGCTACGATAACTCCTTCGATCAATGCGCAGCTCTGGTACTGGACTCTTTTTGGACGGCCGGACGGTGAGCTATCCATGGCTCACCATACGAAGACCACGCCCACGGTGGCCAACAGTTGTCCTGCTATTCCCGACGCCTTTCGACGAATCTGGCGGGGGGAGGTACCACTGTACCTAACTACTTGTCACTATTTCGGAAAGCGCGAAACAATAAATATTCACTTCGTAGAAGCAGGATCGTGATGACAATGTTTTAGAAAATTCACGTTCATTTTACGAAATAGGAATAGTATATTTATTTTCGCCCCAGTCTATGTTGGAGGAGCTTTTAGCGTAATTTTTTTGTAAGTGGGAAATCATCAAATGACTTCGCTTCCGCTCCACCCAGAACGGGAGAGAGTGTCAGATTTTTACTGCCTAAAACCCAGAGTTCCTTCCGTTGCCCTTTATTGCGAGGGCTAAGGTAACTTCTTCAAATAATCCGTAGCCTTGGCAGCTATTTTGCTTTCATGGCTGTTGGAACCACTGGGTTCCCAAATAACGGTAGGAGTTCACATCGGTGTCGGATTGACGATGAAGTACCTAGGACTCGACCTCGACAGCCAGCAAAATTTCGAGGAGCATTTCCGACATCTGACTCCCAAACTAGAGCGGGCTAGGGCTGCCCAAGCAGGGTCTATGGGGAAAGTATGAAAGAGATATTCGAGGTCCTAGATCGCTAAAGGCAACTGAAGGAGCACAGGTGTGGTTTTAGTCAGTAAAAGTCTGACACGCCCTCTCACTCCATCCTAGAGCGAGAGATCTCATTAGATGATTTCCCTTCATTAAAAAGAAGCCCTGGAGGGCGTCGGCCCTACCTGGTCCCTACAATTTCGCTGATATATCTTTCAGGCGCGCGTGGAACACAACGCGCCGTCGATCTGAGCTTAGTTCATACCCGACAGGCGGACGGCGAGCTACCTATGGCTCACCGTCCACTTACAAAATATTTCAGCAGTAATTAAAAGTTAAATAGCAAAAATGGATCCTCACCTGTTCCGAATATAAAACATGGGCATGTGAGCTGGTATTCTTTCCATCACACAGCACAGCTCCTCCACTAGAATGGCCACAGTATAGCAGCTCCAGCCAAAAGTCTGCACTAGACTCTATAGGAGTACACACCACCCTTGGAAAATCCAATATAGCCATCACCTGCCTCTCTGGGTACGTCTGTATCTGTTCTGGAGTCACATCTAGATTTGCTGTTGGCCACAGCACATCGAACTTCCAAGATTTAACGACACTGTCACCAGTCTCCATTAAACTGCCCTCACTAACGTCTCTCTTAACTTTGTTATTATCAAAATCGCGTTTAACATCTGTAGCATTATCGTAGTCTGGTAAGTAAGGATCCTTATCAGAGATAAGTTCTAGGTAGTAAGTGCCTCCTCTTGAGAAGTAACCGCAAGGGAGGGTCATGCGGTCTTCAGCGTCGAGTGCTAGAGGCATGGTGGCTAGGAGTGCTCGCCCATCGTCGTCTTCTCGCGCGATGCGGACTTTGAGGCCGCCTCCAGATGCACCGTGGACTCGAATGTGGACATCTCCACCCAAGGCCACGAGCGTTGATGGTATCTCCACCCATACTTGATTGAGATCGACGCGGTCTTCACTCACGTACGGGTTGACGAAACTGGCGCCGCCTGGGGACAAAGTTTTACAATTTATTATCAAATTTTTTATTCACACTTATTTACGAAGCGATTTTAAACAATACAGTATTAATCCTTATCCATTAATCCTTATCCAATTAAGTACCTTAAATACATTGTGCATTTAATATAATAATATGCCGCGTTACACAATGTAATTTAAATGAATATTTTGAAGATATTACAGATTTAGTCTCTATTATACTATAAAGATAAAAGCTTGTGAGTGTGCGTATTTTTATTACTTCTTAAGGCTCGCACGGTTGAACGGAGTTAGATAAAGCTGGCACATGGGTTGACCATATCCTGGAAAAGCATATATAATTAAACTTCTTATTCCGGGAGCATGATATAATATTCCCTTGGGACAATCTTCTACTTTCAGGCGGGCAAAGCCGTTAATAACAGCTAGTGAAGAAATTATGTCCACAAAATCGTTAGGTCTAAATACGGACAACATTAAAATACTTTACACTTTTAGCTTTCATGTAAACAAACTAACACGTGCAAGGTAAATCCAAGATTTGGACAGCACAAAAAACTCCTAAAAAACCTCTGTTTCCCTTTTTGCTTTGTTTGAATCTAGTGCTGAACCAATTTGAACCAAAAGCTCTTTACGTTCGTGCACTAAAGACCTCTGGACAAACGTGGGTTTAGACCGACGTTTGCTTAAGCTTGATAATGAGGGAAAACTACCAAATGTTTCAGGTGCATTAATTTCAAACGAAGTCGATGTGAACGCTTAGAATGAGGATCAGTAATGATTTTTGTGGACTATGCAGACTTATAGCGTCAAAATGTAACAGTAAATATTTTGAAGAAATTATTTAAATCGGACCAAAAATTACGAAGACAGAAGACAACAATTTTAATGTATTAGTTCCAGAAACGCACCCGAGAATGAAGCGCTGTGACGTCATCTGTCATGATCGGTATCCACCGGCGAATGAATACGATTAAGTCGTTCGTCGCACGGATCATGACAGATGACGTCTTCGTAAACAGTCCAGCGAGAGCCCGCGTTTCCAAGTAGCCGTTCAGAAAAACTTTAAAAATCCACCATTTCTTGACGGATTTTAATCATTTAAAAATTAAATGCTCAGTAAATTATTACAATATGTACTTAGTAAAAATCGGATTTGCTATTATGTGATTGATCCTCATTCAATATTTATAATGATTTTTACTGAGTTGACGCCACAGTTGAAGCAGTGGTTGAGGGATTTGATGCTGCACTGCTTTTCGTGGGTTCGATTCCCGCACAGAACAAATATTTGTGTGGCATAAAAATATTAGTAAGGCCTACAAATAGTTGTTCCAGGTCTGGGTGTCCTGTGTATGTGAGTTTATATGTTTGTGAACGCAGCCACGATACAGAAGTAATTCCTAGTGAGGGGCAATGTTTTTTTTTTAATTTTTGAGGCTGATTTAAACCTACCTAAGGTCCGTCACTTGCCTTTTGTGTTCTGGGACCACGTCTTGTGTGAGAATCGAACTTGTGTGAGAGCAATTGTCAAACTAAAGTAATCTTAATATTATAATAAAGAGGAAAGATATGTACTTTTGTAGTAATGAATAAACTCAAAAACTATTGAAACGTTTTTTTTTAAATCACCCTTTTAATGCTCTACTTTATGACTGAGTGAATAAAGACGGGTTTCTGATTTGAGTAGGTATTTTGAGTAAAGAACATCTCAAACCCTACTTTAAAGCCAAATTTTGAGAGGCTTTCAAGGCAAAGTAATGTTTGAGTAATACCCAACTTCAAATGATTATTCTTTTTTTATTAATTGACATTGTTATTATTATTAATTGACATTATTAATGGTAATTCTGATCTTTTGACATTAATTAAAATAAAATTGTTTATTTTCACTATTTGTAATTTTTTTTTTGTATTGTAAGGTTTTATTTATTTACATAATGTTTAAGCTTTTTTAATCATTATTTTTTTACTATAATTTTATTGTAATGTAATTCAATTTCAAGCAATTCAATATTATCATGAGTTTCTACGACTTGTGTTCCCAGTTTTTAAGATTTATTATTCTCACACGATGTAAATTATTGTTCAATAAATCAACAAATCGGAAATTGGAGGGTAGGCACATATTTTCTACTTTTAACGTGAGCAAAGCCGCAGGTTGAAGCTTGTGTTTTAGTAAATGTAATCAGAATTTATCGGCTTTTTGTCTAAATCTGTAAAGTGTTTTATTTCCAAATGGGGATAAAAATAAGATGAGAGCGTTATAATAAAACTGAAGTATTCATCTCTAAATAGTTCAGATTACGGTATCGTTTGAGTGAGCTCAAGAGATTTTTGAGATAAAATAAAATTTTCATTAAACGTTTTTCCTTGAAAGTAAACATCCTATTTTATTTTAGATATAATAAAATCTGAGTTTTGCGTTTTAAATAAGAGATAGAGCTAGAAAAAAAAAAATTACATATTTGACGGCGCCGCGACATTTAGAGTGTCAAGAAACGTCAAGAATGACAGCTGACATCTGAAAGGGCGGGTTGACGTTTCTACACTCTGACGCAACTCCGGGCTCTTTTGCTGACTACCGGCGGACGGAGGATAATCCGTTGGCATCGCGTAGCAGCGAGACGTGTTCGGTGGAGCGTCGCCATATTCTGATTGATTTAAAAGTGTTGATTTGGATTCCGTCGATATTTCGTTGAAATAATAATAGTGCATTACCAATTGTCTCTAACACGTGGTTTTATTCTCCTCGCCCGCCTACCCACGATAGCTCGGCAGAAATGATGAACCCAGAATTGACTGATGATGGCCACGTGCTGTTATATTTATTACCCACACAAATACTCGCATTGAAGTAAAAATATTTAGAAACTGAACTAAACAGAAAAAAACGAAACAATAGAAGTAGTCTCTACGAGCTCGTGACTTAAAAAAAAAAAATTTAAACCAGTGCTTGACAACGATCACACCTGATGTTAAGCATTGATGTAATCGTTGATGGTAACTAGTTTATTAAGACCCTAATCACTCTAGATAGTGTACAGTGTAAATACTCGTAACTAGAGAAAACCTTTGCCAGGAGACATGAAGATTATATATATTTTTTTAAAGTAGAAAAAACAGTTTTAGAAAATGAGTTAATTCAGAATAATATGGCTACTTATTATTATGTGTCTCACGGCTAAACCAAATAGGTCCAGTTCAGCATTAATCAGGATTTAAATAAATCTCTTTTTGTGTTATTTTTCTCATTTACATTATCAAGAGCTGAAAATCAGAAAAAATTCATAAGACCAGCTTTCACAGTAGGTAATCAATTATTCTGATTGTGTATGTGGTGCTTTCAGGCTTGTTTAAACTTTTACGTCATAGCTTTTAACATTTATTTCTGTAGGATTTAATTGTATTTGAAAAATATATAGCCGCTAATGGGCTTTAGCTTTCAATATAATATAATATTTACGAGAATATAGAGTGGGGTTTAAAATAAATTCAGAATGTTCGGAAATCTTTATATAATATGTATTTACCGTATATAAAGATTTTCGTACAAACTAATTATGTATTTATTTATTGCTCACTTCATAATGTGGACGTATTTGGAGGTATGTGGAACAGAGAGTAAAGTCCCGCAAACCTAAGTTGAAAAGAGAGGATCCTCCGATCAGACGGATGTTATGGCAGGTGGCCAACTGCCTGATTGATTTGGATTTTTGATTTTGGGCTGTTCTATATGTTCAAATCGCGCGGAGAACCCCAATTGCGCGATGCAAGATTAGTTCTTATGTGATGCCACAGACGAAAAAAATATATTTATTTAGCCAAATTGATAAGTTAGGTATAAATCATATTATATATTTGAAAAAATCTTAAATAATCGCGCGGAGAACTCTTATATCACGAAGCAGGATATAGTAGTCTTTACTTCTTATATGTCATCGTAGATGTCGCTGCAATAGGTAAACATTTCCAACAAAAACGTTTAAAATATTCAAAATGCATGAAATGTGATACATCGTACATCAAAATTTACATATATTTTGCCATTAAATGCAAATGTGGGGTTAACGCGGTGCGCCGTGAAAGGAGCTTTACCTCGTATTGTGTTTGTAACAACTCTAATTACAGCCCTTTGCGTAAACGAATAACATTCATAATGAACTCGAATGTCGGAGATGTTTTACTGTGGAGATAAGGAGAATGGACTGAACCATCTCGAGCCTTTTCAGGAAGAACACTGTAAGCGAAAATTTGCGTTTTTTTTGCAGGAGTCGGTTTTCATATTCATTCTTTTCCAAAGTTAAGAAGTATTTAATCATATATTTATAAAATATAGGTTAATTGCAATTTTCCTATTAGATCAGTAGTTTTTGCTTGCGTGAAAATAGATTGTTCCATAAAATTTTTGACCCCGTTTTATTCCCTTAGGAGGCAAATTTTGAAAATCATTCAATTATTATTGATAATATGTATTATAAACTAGATGGTATTTATGGTTATATGTATATAATTATATATTAAGTATAGTACCTATTAAGTATTAGTATTAAGTATAGTTATTGGGGTTGAGGGGCCATTTGTCTGGTGCGGCATTATGGGCGGCGATGAGTTGTATGCGTGTTGAAGGTTGGGAGATTCCTGATTTTTGATGCGTATGTGGGTCGTTGTCGCTTGGGTATCGCTTCGGGCTGGTGGCCTCTAAACCCTGAAATTCTGACGAGATTTATTGCAATCGCTGATAGGTGCTCTGGAGTTACGCCACTTGCACGTGGAGTTGCCCAGAAGCAAATAATGTCTAATTACCAAACAAGGACACGGACGTCATGTCCGTGGCTTAAATGTAAGGAGTGCGGTTTTAGTCAGTAGGAGTCTGACACTGCCCAGACTGGCTCGTCTGTGAGGCAGCTTGGGTGTCCATGAGAATTTCCCACTCCAACCGAAAAAAAAAAGTTGAAAATTCCTCTCTCAGTGCCTGCCTACGTCATAAAAAGAAACATTGTGAAAAATTTCACATTTTTAGTCCCAGTTATTTCAGCTGTGCGTCGATATGTCAGTCAGTCAGTTTCTCCTTTTATATAAACATATAGATAAGTCATTCAGTCCGCCGGGATTCCGATTCCGATTTCCGGCCACCGTAGGCGCGGGCTTGCGGACGGCGAGCAATGGGTGGCTCGCCGTCCGATCGTCCGGTAACCATCCGGACCGAGCCCAAGTCGTCGACGGCGCGTACTGTTCCACGCGTGCCTCAGGGCGATGTCAGCAAATCGTAGGGGCCCAGCAGGGTCGAAGCCTACTGGGGCCATGGGTAGTGTGAAAACGAAACCCGGGGCCCTGGGACGAAGGCAAAGAAGGAACAGGAATAGGTTTTTGGTCAGTAAAAGTCTGACACTATCTCTCGCTCACCCAAGAGCGAAATTTGTCATAAGATGTTTTTCCCAACTAAAGAAAAAAGAATAGATAAGTCATATAATATTATAAAATATACATAGAATAATCATACTAATATCTATCTACTTAAAGTCCTTTCAACCTTAGTTCAGTCTTCGTTATAATTCTTATTTTTTAAGTTCCCCTAATTATAATGTATTTATTAGTTTATAATATTTGCATATATAAGTATTTTATTATTGTAACTTAATTTAATGATACTACATTCAACTTGATATATCTGTTATTTATTTATTGTGCACACCTACCACAGTGTTGTCTCTTTCAACCCAAAGGTTGACTGGTAGAGAATGCCTTGTTGCATTAAGTCTGCTTATGTGTCACTACTGTACATGAAATTTAAATAAATTATAAAGTTTTCATTGTTAAGATACAGACCTCCTCTCGTAATCTGCCACGCAGAAAGAAGTTATTTGTCGATTTCCCATCTCAAAAAAAAATTCGATCGCTCAGTTTATTCTGCATGTACACACTCTATGGTAATAAACAATTCTTTTACGATTGCGAATTTAATTTCGTTTTGGAACGGACTGACAATAAGACGATGTTGTAAATCTTTTTAAATGGGTGAAGTGCGCTGAAATAAATGTTATTGTGTATTGTTAAAAACTGGTCGAAGAAAATGGTGTGAAACGCGGAAGTTCTTGAAGATAAAGTGGTTACAAGAAGCTAAATACGTTGTTTCCCGAATATAATTGACTGCTATCAGGTGGGATCGCAGGGAAGCACCATTTGATGAAACGATATGAAGTATATCTAGCAATAGCTAGTAATAGACTAGCTGTTGTCAGAAATAACTAGTGGACCAGATGGAATACCAGCAATAGTTCTCAAGGCATGTACACCCGAGTTGTCTCCTGTATTGACGAGCTTGTATCGCCTCTCATTTAGGACTGGTATAGTGCCCAAGTCCTGGAAGCTTGCCAACGTGCAACCCGTGCCCAAAAAGGGCAGTCGTGCGGATCCTGCCAACTGTCGGCCGATTTCAGTAATATCCATACTCTGCAAGATTATGGAGCGTGTATTGAACTCGCGCCTCATGGCATACCTGGAAGGTAACGATCTCCTCAGTGACCGACAGTACGGGTTTCGCCACAATCGGTCTACTGGGGACCTACTAGTGTATGCCACTTACATGTGGGGCGAGGCCCTCGAGAATAGAGAAGCTATTGCTCTCTTCTTAGACGTTACGAAGGCCTTCGACAGGGTGTGGCACGCCAGTCTTTTGAGTAAGCTTACAGCGTACGGCATTTCCCCTGGTCTGATTAACTGGGTAAAAGACTTCCTGAGTGAACGGTCTCTCCGAGTTGTTGTCGATGGATGCTCATCAGAGTCCATGACCACTAATGCTGGGGTTCCTCAGGGGTCAGTTCTCTCTGCAACTCTTTTCCTGCTGCATATTAACGATCTGCTGATGCCCGGTATCTATGGGTATGCAGATGATAGCACAGTTGTAAAGAGATACCTTCCGGGTTCTCGGGCTAGTAAGGAACTAATCCGGTCCGAACGAGAGGCTATGGTAGAGCGTATAAATGTCTCTCTCCAGGCAGTCTCCGAATGGGGCGAAACCAATCTGGTAGAATTCAACGCCACCAAAACTCGCTTGAGTTTTGCCAAAAGCCAAAAGCCAAAAGGAGCCCGTTCACCCTGGCTCCTGCTTTTCGGAATGTTTCCCTGAAGTGCACCGACCGCCTTCAGCTCTTGGGAGTCGAAATTCCTTCAGACCTCAATTTTGGGCGGACTCTGCTGGGCAAAGACCTCCCTTAATTTAAAGTCTTAAAATTATAAAACTTAAGTACTTGTTTGTATGTATGAACGCGTTTATCTCAAGCACTAATGGTTCGAATCAAAAAGATATTTTAATGATGAATAGCCTATTTATCAAGGAAGGCTATCGTATCACGTTTTCCTTCCGTCTTTAATTTAGGTTTCTGAAGAGCTTATTTACTAGGCTCTTAATAAACTAGTACGCTTCACCAAAGATTGTATCACTTTTTACCAGCGGGTGGGACCGTAGTCAAACACTAGTTTACTATATATCAATGAAAAAATATTCCAGTCAAATTTACCTATGAAAACAGGTCAATTCCCGAATTGAGTTCCGAAGATTTTTCCGAATCATATTTTTTTTTGTGATGTATAAATTTCAATTTTCCTATACTTGTGCTATGAGACCTTGCTTCATGCCAAATTTCAGGATTCTAGGTCAACGGGAAGTAACCTATGAATTTTGATTTCCTTGAGTGTCGAAATAAGAAAGAAGTTTGATTTTTTCACAGCTTCAAGGGACCGCAGACCTGAATGTATGGTTTTAATTTTAACTCGATGCCTCCACGCATTCCCGATATAAAGGGTCTTGACAGACAGACAGACTGACGGACAACAAAGTGATCTTATAAGGGTTCCGCTTTTTCTTTTTGGGGTACGGAACCCTAAAAAACGAAAGTCAGCGAGTGTATGTGTGTGTGTGTATGGATGGTTACTGAATTCTGATAAAACTTGGTTTTTATCTCGGGAGTTTGTACTGTTGAGATAATTTTCTATTGACATGAGCTGGTACATCTAGATGACAGCAGCTAGATGTACCACATGCTGAAGAAAGTTCAAGAAGTTTTTCTCAGGTATAAGCGATTATTTGTATACTATCCATATATGTTTCCTACTATGTTTATTTTAGGATGCTTAAATTGCAATTCATTATAGGTTAGGCGGGCTGTTGAACAAATTAAAACAGCCTGTAAATTATTAATGGTTACACTGATGCGTCCGACTTACATGCAGAGTTGTGTCAATAAATTATTTGTTCCGAATAATTACAATCGCTCTAGAAGGCATAAATTATTTTGTCATAAAAACCTCGTTTTATCTTAAAGAACGCTTTTAGTTTCTCAGTGCCACATATAGTAGGTCCTTGAGATCATCGGAACACCTAAAATTAAGTATTCGCACGAATTCCACTTCCAAACTGCTCGTTTGTGGAATGCGTTATCCATAGAAGAGAGGCGTGCTGAAAAGCTACCAACGTTTAAAAAAATGGTTAAGGAGCTTTCACTTCATTTTTTTTTTTTGTTTCTGGCTCAATTATATATTTGATATTTATTAGTTTTTTTTTGTATTGTATGCTATATTTGTGCTATTATGTCTTATTAGTATTATTTTTGATGTTGTACACTGACAGCCCTTAAGCTATCTCCTTCCTTTCAGTCCATCCAAAGGTTGTCTGTAAGAAATTGCCCTGTGCGATAAAACCGCCCATTGTACACTCATTTTTAATAATAATTGTTCTGTATTTTTTGTTTATCTGGTGTACCTACAATCTATATATATAAAAGGAGAAACTGACTGACTGACATATCAACGCATAGCCGAAAGTACTAGGACTAGGAACATGAAATTTTGCACAAGGTCTCCTTTTATGTCGTAGGCGAGCACTAAGAGAGGATTTTCCGAAATACACCATCTAAGGAGATGAAACGGGGGTTTAAAGTTTGTATGAAGAACCTTACTATAACGCGTGCGAAGCCGCTGGTAGAAGCTAGTAATATATATAAAAAATTAATAAATAAAAGTACTTCAACTTATCACAACCCTCAAAACACAGGTAGGTACAACAAAATCACCTAACACGCCTACGACCTCACACAGCCAAGTTATAAAGTTACCTTCCCATATCATTCAGTAGGTATTTCCCTAGAGAAGGAGTACCCACGACCCAATATGTACCAGGTTTCAGATTAATCTTGACACGACAACGTTGATAGCCTATAACAAGCCTCTACGTATTGTTATCGCATGAGATGAAACCAAAATTGGACTGCTATGAAATCGGTAACGCATGAAGCTGATGCCGTTTGATAATATTGTAAACAGACAAAAATTCTATACCTCCTTATCGATGTTTGTTCTCACCATTTAAATGTATCTCAACGTTACAAATTAAGGTTGAAAGTAAGGGACCAAACTATAATGGATAACCTAGCGATGTGAATAATAAATCACGTATTTCACTAAGTATTTATTTTCAGGTAGGTAAAATAAACTTGCTCTAGAAATAAATTGTCGGTTCATTGAATACAATGGGCACTGAACTGTATGTAACAGTAACTTAATAATGTTCAACAACGAAGTGGTTGATTAGCTGCTGTGGTGCGTGTCGTAGGTTTGATTCCCACACGAATCAAATATTTGTATGGCCTACGAGATAGGTTCTAGGTCTGTGAGACGCTCCCACTAGTAAGAGGGCCAACCGCCTCAACGCCTAAAACGCTCTAACCCCGCTTGCAACATTTAAGGTAGGTAGGACTCCGAGGTCACGGGCTTTCAGAGTGGCGACTCTGTCTGCCAACCAAGTGACTTCAGGAAAGACGGTGGCACAGTGATCACGTGCTACCGTGCACAAGGAGGCTAAGGGAAGACCCCTCACAGTCTACTCAGGGATGTGCCCTAACAGGCGTTGTACAGAGGGGGTTTCAGGGTAGACTTTTAAGAGGTCACGGGGCCCTCTTCTATGTACTGATGGCGATGACCGGGACACCGGGGTGGTTTTAGTGAGGTAAGAATCCCACACTCCCTGATCTTTTCCCCAAAAGTCCAGGCGCCTTTTGAAGGTTTCCCCCGAAACTAAAAATAAAAAGTGTACCTGGTCTGGATGTCTGGTGTATGTGATTTTTTTATTATTGACAAACACAAAAGTTTAAAGAAAAACAGAGATATACATGAGAAGAAAATAAACCGAGAAAACATTAGAAGTAGCCGTGGGCCCTAAACTAGGCACAGCCTGTATCTTGGTGGTCCAAGACTAAAATTAAATAGCAGGTTAGACAGATGGCAAGTTCTGTGTGACACAGCACATTTTACAATATAAAGAAATAATAAATAAAACAAAAGTTACAGTAAATAATTAAGAAAAATATCGTTTACTTGTTTGTGAACCACCTACGATAGAGAAGTGATTCCTAATGTGGGACAATGTTTTTAGAAGAAAAACAAAAGCAAAAGTAATTAGTTAGAACTGACTTCTATAAATTCACTCAATGAACTAACAACATCCTATACCTAAGTTGCCTCTTTTTTGATAAGGTCACGTCTGATGTGGGTTCTGAACTTTGTCTCGCTAAGTTCTACAACTGATTTTGACAACTTGTTATAAATGCGTAAACTGTTTAAGAGGAATGACTTACTATTCTAGGCTCATCTACATTTGGATATCATAATTTCTTTTTTATTGCAAAATTTTTTTATAACAAATATCGCCTCAAATTTAAGGAAAAATCCTAAGTTGTTGTGAATATACAAAATACTTTGTGAAATAAAAGTAAAAGCAAAGTTAGCATATCGATTACTTTGAATTTGTATCTAAAAGATTCGCGGGTATCCATTTTATAAATTGCCCGGATTGTCCTCTTTTGTAATATGAAAATTGAATCTATATCACTTACGGATCCCTACAGTAAAATGATATAAAATATATTACCACGGAAATAAGCAAAGAAACTTATTTTTCTTACTGTGTATGACTATACTGTATAGCTTAATCTATCAGAGAGAATTGAAAAGTGAGCGCTTCAAAATTGCAATGAGACACTGTAGTTTTAAATCGATAGCAATTCTTTAAAGTATAGTTTACGTAATATTTAAAACGTGGTCGCTTACAATGGGCCTCATTAGTAAAGTCACTCAAAGGGCAATAAAAAGGGCTATGCTCGGAGTTTCCTTGCGTGATCGCGTCAGAAATGAAGATATCCGCAGGAGAACCAAGGTTACAGACATAGTCCTAAGAATCGCCAATCTTAAGTGGCAGTGGGCAGGGCACATTGCTCGTAGAACAGATGGTCGATGGGGACGAAAGGTTCTGGAATGGCGACCATGTACCGGAAGACGCAGCGTTGGAAGGCCTCACACAAGGTGGACCGATGACCTGGTGAGGGTCGCGGGAATCCGATGGATGCGAGAAGCATAGGACCGGTCATTATGGCGACATTTGGGTAAGGCCTATGTCCAACAGTGGACGTCTTTTGGCTGAAATGATGATGATGATGAAAATTTAAAATCAAGGTTTTTGCCCTCAAGGAGGGCCGACTTGAAAGACATTCTTATTCATATTATGAACAGCTAATAACCTAAACTAACCTAAAGGCATCATGTTGGGGGACAATGATGCACAAAGCTCAGTCTACGTGATGCTGCAATGATGCCCAATGTCCAGCAACTTGCCCCCCAACATTTCACAACGCACTCATGTGCCGCGGGACAAGTTGTTGCACTATTTTGAAAGCGTTGCGCGTCATGTTGGGGGACTATTTGCTCCTTAATGTATCTGTGGATTAACTTAGTTAACCTTTTACCGTTCTTAGTTACCTTAAATTTATATATATCGGATGAGGAGGCCTATCACAGTGGAAATCCTTTCCAGACATCCTATTTTGTGGGCGATGAAGAATAATAAACAAAATATTCTAGATCATGCAACTGATTTATTATGATGCAAGCTTTATGTATTCACTTTACAACGAGCTGTGAGGCAGTCGCCAAGCTAAATGTTGTTCGCACGGCTGCGGATATAGAAAGGAGCCACGAAACTCTGCTTTCACTTTTGTCTGCTCGGTTCGTGCAAACGTCAGCCTAGATTCTGTCAAAGTGACATATGTCACCTGTCACTTAGCTCGTTCGTTCGTTCTCAAGTTACCGTACTATTTATTGCCGTCATTATTTATTACTTTGGGGATAGAAGTAAGAATTGTGTGACTCCAAAACAGAATGTGTATATTTTTACTGGGCACCTCCTTTTATACAAGTTTACAATATTACGGACTAAAAACTTAACCAATAGTAACTTTCATTAAACCCCGAGCGAACGCCGGCGTTCGCCCGGTCATTGTCTTTCTATTGTATCTCTAATTACGCTACTCAATAGGTTAAATAAAAGGAGAAACTGACTGACGTATCAACACATAGCTGAAACTACTGGGACTGGTAGCGTGAAATTTTACACAAGGTTTCCTTTTTTGACGTAAGCGAGTGCTAAGACAATATTTTCCAAAACTCACGCCCTAAAAAATGAAACGATGGTTCAAATTTTGTGTGAAGAAACCTACTAATATGCAGACAAAGTCGCTGACAGAAGCTAGTCTCTTTATCTAACAAAAATGGTATCGAGGCGACTACTAGACTGGGCGGGACAGACACATTAATTTGAACCGATAACCAACACGGCGTGGTACTACGAGTATCAGGATCACTCGATATTATTTTAGTAACAATGGTTTCAGAGTAACAGGCGACTAGATTTATGATTTGGTCTGGTAGACATAAAGTTCGGTTTTAATACTTTAACAAACTAATTTTGAGATTTAAGCAAAACATTGTATTTTTTTAAGTGGGGAAATCATCTAATAACTTCTCCTGCTTTAAGGTGAAGCGAGAGGACGTGTCAGACTTATACTGACCACATGACAAGCACAAACCATACCTATGTTCCTTCAGTTGGCTTTTGCTTTCTATGACTACAAGTACCCCTTACCCCATGGCTCTAGCAGGCATCGGCACTATTGGTCCCCTACGATTTGCTGACATCTCTTTGAGGCGCGTTTGGAACACTACACGCCGTCGACGACTCAGGTTTGATCCTCATAGGACCAGTCACCAGCAGACAGTTCACCTCAAGCTTCACTTAGTCCAATCAAATAAGTCGTCACTGATCTAAGACTTGAATTAAATTAGTAATCTCTATCATCAGTAAGGTACCAGGCCACGAGGAAGGTCGCCTATGAGGTGGACTGACCAGATTAAAGAGGCAGTAAGTAGCTCATCATCACTGCACGAATGCACGAGGAAGGCGGCCATCAGAGAGGAGTGGCGGCGCGTTGTGAAGCTTGCCACCAACACCTGAAGTGATGACCACGACCACTCTGTCAAGAGTGATATCGACAAGGAAGAAGAAGAAGAGATCATCAGTAAGTTAATGGGAGAGAAAAAATGTGTTACACCGACTCTAAATAACCGGGACAAAGGCAGAAAGATGTGCTCTGAGGATGGACTTCACCCACTACTGAGGTCTTTCTCTACGCGTTACGTCACACCACGTCGCGTCACATCACTTTGCTGCATCAGTCTCTCACAGGTTATTTAAAAAAAATGTCCTACAATACCTACGCTAGGTCCCGCATCCTGAGTACGTCCACAATACACAACACACGGGCAACAGTAATAACTAGCAGTAGGTATTAATATTTATTTCGTATGTGAATTGACCTAGCAACAAGCATCACAAAAGCCATCGTTCAAACTTTCAACATGCCGAAACCGTTCTACTCATGGCAGAACATTACCGTCTGCGTATCTCTCCTCCGGACGATCAACATCTCTACTTCACTTAGGTACATAAAACAGTTGTAGTTCGATCAAAACTTGAGCTACGTTTTTAACAAACAATTATTTGGTGCTCTATTGCGGTGGCCTACGTGGGTGCGGTGCGGCGACAAGCGAAGCGAAGCGGATGCAACAGCTGTTTTGATATTTTTGCAAGAAATTTAGCTAAACTGCGGCGGAAGCGGCAACTTCGTGTGAATGAAGGACAGAGCCAGCGTGTTGCGCTAAATTCTCGTAAACCGCATCGGATCGTTTCGCAATTGTATTCGCGTTGAATCGCCAACTTAGGGTCAGTTCACACCGAGACGCGACGCAATACAACGCTGCGCAAAGAGCGACTCTAAATATGACTTTATTTACTACACGAAAAGATACACATTTCAGATCGAGACACCTCGCGTCGCAGCTCTGCGCGGTGCAACGTATTCTGAATTCTCACAATGAAATGTGTTTCTTTTTCGTGTAGCAGATAAAGTTATATTTTGGGTTGCTCTTAGCGCAGTGTGAGAACCCTTAGTACACCGTGTTTGTATATTCTCAGCGGCTCAACTCATAGAAGCGCCGTCCACCTGCTTGCTACACTATAGCATAAAATATAACCTACCTGCTATGATGATAAGCCGCAGCAGTGCGGCAAGCGGCACGCGGCGCATGCTGCGTCACCGCGCCATCAATCCGTCGTCGTATGCGACGCCTCGTCTGAAACAAGCAGAAACATTTATTTATTAATTTGACAATCGTCCTAAATTTTTATATACCTATCTATAAAAGGAGAAATTGACTGACTGACATATCAACGCACAGGCAAAACTACAGGGCAGGGCGAACAATGAAGAAACGGTTACATTTCATTCTATAATTTTGAACGATGTGAACTTGGCAACGAATTTTCTATCTGTTTGTTCTGAACACGTGACTTAACGTTAAGATGATATCATTCCCATGTATTTGATTAGTTTTCTACTAGCGTTAACAAATTGTAGATTATCAACTTGGCTAAGCCCGCTGATGGTAATATATGGCTTAAGTCCTTAACTTTCAACTACGAAATCACCCTTTTTTTGATGTGGCAAATCGTCAAAGCTCTGGGTCGGTGTTAGATTTTTACTGATTCACCTGTTTTCCTTCAGTCGCCCTTTGCGTCCCGGGGCCTCGGTAACTCTTTCAACAACATTTTATATGTTGAATATTGTTGATCGTTATCGATCGATTTGTGCCGGATCATAATGGTCATTAGACAGATAGATATATTCTTTAATGTTCACCAAATATAAAAATTATTACGAACTTTATATTAATAGGGTGTCACAATGGGCGGTCTTATCGCTAAAAGCGATTTTTTACAGACAACCTTTGGATGGATTTGACAGAGAAGGAGAAAAAAGATACGCAGGTAGTTTGGACGTGGTTTACCAATACATAAATATAATAAATTGCATATAATTCAAACAACATATAATATATATATAATTATGAAAGCAAATAAATTATGTACTAAATGACGACGTTCAAGATGAAAGGTAGTGATCCTTAACCATATTTTTAAAAATTGTGAGTGTTTGACCTCATTACCCTTTGTTTTAAGTGGGAAATCATCCAATGACTTCTCCCGCACTTGGCCGGAGAATGAAAGGCGTGTCAGACTTTCACTGACTAAAACCAACTCCTGTTCCTTCTTTGCTTTTGTTCCAGGGCCCCAGGGTTCACTCTCGCACTAATGGTCATCACCCAAACGTGCAATTTTTTATCTATTAGCTAAAAACAAATGGGCCAATTTCAAATTCATCGCAGGTAACTGCGTCCCTCAAAAATGATATTTTTTTTATAACAAATAACAAAAATTCTTCGAATACAAAGTGAATAAACTTAAAATAAATTGTTACCTAAAGCATCTTAAATAACAAATATTTATCAAATTTCATTATTTTTCCTCTTTTTTAAGGTAACATAACGGTCATCCTTGGTAACAGAGTTGTTTTCTATACAAAATTATCGTGTCCCAGACAGAAGTATGAATATTCATTAATAAATTGTTTTACTGGAAAACTGATAAATTAAACTAAATAGAATAACTAAATAGAGACATTGTTGAATCACATTAAATGCGTTAAAAGACAAGTAGTTTGATAAAGTGTACTTTTCTTTTATTTTTAAAGTTTGTCCTGGGCTTCATTGAAAATCATAGCAACACTCTGTTACTATAGTTATTTAGATTAAAATATACAGATGGCGCTACTGTTTTCCTAGCAGTAGCTTTGGCGTGGTGTCTGGGATCTTTCTAGATAGTTCGCGGCGACGGGGAAGGGACGCAACGTCAGTCAGTCGGCCGCGTTCCGTGGAAGGAGTCACGTGTGTTTATTCACCTACCACACTGTTACCAATATTTTTGAGTAAGTAATTAGTATTTCATAAATTATTTAACAATATTTATATAGTACATGGAGTGATTATTTTAAATCAGAAGTATTATTTTTCCTATGTAGTGTATTTTGTGATTAATTGTTTATGGAATGTTAAATTTACCACTCTGTTACTGAACAACTCTGTTACTTAGCACGTGGTAACAGAGTTGTAAACTGAGTAACAGAGTGGTATTTTATTGCTTTTGGCCCGAATTTGTATATTAATCCGTGTGTCACACGCTTTTTAATAATTTAACATTAAAAAATTTATACTAAATGATAATAAATAATTTGTTTCAGGACATTTTGTATGACTTCCGTCGTTCGAAGATGGCTCTAACTCCTGCAGAAAAGCAGCGACGTTATAGGGAACGACGTAAAAATAACTCTGAAAAAGAAGCGGCATCTAAAAAAAAGGACCTTGAGAGATACCTTGCAAGGAAACGTTTAGTCAAAGATTTATCATCACGGGAACACCGAGCACTGAAAAAAAAATGGCGTTCTGCGAATGCCAAGCGGAGAGATCGAGCCAAGGCTCTTCGCATAGTTATGCACACTCCTCACCACCTGGAATAATGACCCCACGTCCTACTCCAAACCCACAGGACCATGACGTTTCACGTGTTTTGCTACCAATTCGACGTTTGTCAACACCTCAACTTTCGACTCCTCATGAAAATAGCCCTGATTCAACCTTAACAGCGGCCAAACGCGGCAGAAAACAACTGAAAAGAAATAGATCAAAGTCATTCCGAGAAAACCTGAAACTAAAGGAACAAATAGAAGAAATAAATAAAAAATACGAGAAGTACAAGAATAGATATAATAGGGAAAAACAAAAAATAAATAAAAATGAAGATAATGATCGAAAATCGATTTTCTGAAAGATATAGGCAACCTCATGCAGTCCCAAAAAAATAAATTTTATAACACAGTCTATGGTTCAGATTCTGATGATGATATCCCCTTGAAAACATTTAAAGATAAAATTTCAACTGAAAAACCCAGCACATCAAAAGGAATCGACGATGATTCTTTGATAGAGAAGGAAAATATCCATGTTAATAAAATAAAACAAGGTGTGTGCGTTTTAGTCAAAGTTTCGGGTATGAAGCAAGTTTATGTTTATTTGGGTAAAGCGTTGAGCGAAGTAGAAGATGATGGTGAGGTGAAAATTATGTTTTTCAAATCAGTGGACGATACTGCAAAAAAATTCAAATTAGTTGAGACTGATTTATCTTATGAGCCTTTTGAAAATTTACTGGCTATTGTCGCTGAACCCAAAAAAAGTAAACAAAGCCAAAAGAGTATACTATCAATTTGATACTCCATTAGAAATATTTGAGAAGTAGTAGTGCGCTGTTGATTATATTGTTGAAATTCTCATAATTATTTTTAGGAAGTTTATCATTCCTACATATATTTTTAAGTCTATATTATATATGTTAATATACGAGATCTCATTATTGCAATTTAAAGCATAGTCTATAATAGTTATTAAGCTAGGTATGCGAGTATAATTAGTACAACAAACAACTTTGTTACTGTGTTACAACTATGTTACTTTTCTGTCCCAAAAATATAAGGCGCAAAATAAATGTTTTCAGCGAAACTAATCTGTAAAATATTATAAATTGGCTATAAACCAATTTATAAGTAAAAAAATGGTGCAATATAGTGATGATTGATGTTAAAATAAAGATTTTTCATAATTTATGTAGAATTTAAGGTTTAACCTAATATTTAAAGTAACATAGTTGTTTATAACTTTATTTTAATACATATTAGTAAAGTTTTATGTTGTGATTCTGCATGTTCCTAAGAGAGAAAAGGCTGTAATTAATAGTGATACCAAAATATTTGTGATACATTCTGTCTGTATTAAAATAAAAAATATTTCGCGTTGGTAACAGAATGGTATTTATTTACACCTTGAGACCTTAAATCTGAAAAAAAGCCTACAATTATTAGTAAAACATCACGGCCAATGACAGGATTTCAAAATTCGATGGTTCTTACGGTCATACATTTAGTAAAAAATAAAATATAAATAGTTTGTAATATTTAAATTTCTAGAAATTGAATCAACATTTACCTGCAAAGAATTTGAAAATGGCCCAAATATCTTTGACGAATAAACGTAATAAATAATTAATGTCTGTGAATGGATAAACGCACGAAACGTGATAACTTTGTGGCTTTTTTTTTTGTATAATTTTAACTTATCAAAAAGCTTACGTTACACATCGTACCATTGCAAATTAACCAATAACAAGAAACTACGATTCATTTTCGCTAAGTCATACATCAGATTGTTAATCCTAATATTTTATTAGTACAGTTCCTTCTAAAAGTAATCATTGTTTCACCTAATCCTGAACAACAAACGTTTAAATAATACGAGTGGTATTAAGAACAAACATCAGTATTTGTAAAAGTAGAAACTAAAGTTGAAAACAAGTGAACGATAAAGCATCGAATACAAACGGTGTCAAACAACACGAGTTAAAAACTATCACAAACTCTAACTAAAACACATTCCAACTGTGGTTTTAAAAACTGAAAAATATTCAGTTCCCAACTTGCCACTCCGATGTGGACCCAACTTTATTCGATAAATTTTCGTAACTCCTAGCCTTCAATGGTCTCAGGAAAAAAATAAAAAGACGTGCCTTTAAACAATTGGTCCGCTTGATATTGTGTTCTTTATTTGAAAACTCAGAAAGTACCTATTCATTGAAGTTTGTGAAGTCAGGAAGTCCTATTTTTCTTTCATAAAAGGTCATTATTTTTATTTGTGCAAATAAGGAGGCACAATTTTTGAGTTACGACTTTTGAGCGTGGATAATGCCACCTCTTCTTTTTTGCCAAAGTATAGTTGAGAGTTATTCTTCTCTGAGCTTGTGGATGGTGAGCAATAGGTAGCTCGCCGTTCGGTAAGGACCTACACGCGTGTTCTACGTGCGCCTCAAAAAAATATCAACAAGATGATAGACCTGCGGAATTGTTCAAAAGACTTATTGTGGCCCTCGCAAAGGGCAACTGAAGGAACACAAGTGAGTTTTAGTCAGTAAGAGTCTGACACTCCCTCTTAGTTCACCTAGAGCTGTAGACTATCCACGCAAAAAAAAAGTTATTTTTCTTAATAACTTTTACTTCATTAAAAAATTGGTAATAACAGAAACCGTACCAAACCATAATATGCGTACCTACAAGGAATACCTAATGAACTTGATTAAAGCCGTCTATCATATAAGTAGTAGGCTATATTTAGCATTTTATATTATCTACATAGTACCTAGATACATATACCGTTAATTTACCTAAAGTACATAAAACCTTATCGTAAAACATTAGAAGGTTACAAAGTATATCAGATTGAAACCTGTCGCTCCATAAATTTGCCTGTTTCTACCAGGACTGCCTATATTTCAGTCTAATTAGTTGCAGGTCAATAGTGACAAATTACTTCAGTCTAGAACTCGGTGATGTTAAAGCTGGGATATTTATTTTAGTCGGTAAATGATGTAAAAGTAAATTAAAAATTAATTATCCAAAGCTTTTTTGCAACAACAAAATGAGGGCCCCAAAATGCCCGCCTATCTTCATCATCATCATCGATGAATTTATTTCAATAGAAGCTTTCTTTGTTAATAATAATCCTCCCGACCGGTTATCAAACACGGTGGCCAATCTCAACAGAGATTAGCCGAGTTCGCAGGAAATATCATAGTGCAAAAGTGCAGGTGCGCTACCCCAGCCTCACTCTCTGTTCTTTTACTATCATACTCTGATGAGACGGCAATCCATCACGATCGGAGAGAGATCAGGCGCAAGACCAACGGCTTTACGTGTTTGCACCAACTTCCAATCTCCTGGGTGCTATATAGAGTAATTTGTAAAAACCCAATAGCACTTTTTTCCTGACCCAGGAATCGAACACAGAACCCCACGCTCAGCAGTTCCACTTGCGATCACGAGTCAAACGAGGCAGTTATTTGTTGATCTGGTTTTAAGAATGAAAACAAATTGACATCGTCTTTCTTCGTCACAAAAATGCTAAAACAGTAACGGTTAGTAAGATTCAATTTATGTGTTTATTTTTTTGTTGTACATATAAAGTTCCTCAAATTAATGTAAAATTTCTTTCGCACTCATATGGTTTATTGTAAGAAAACCCAGTTGTAGGGGCCAGGAATCGCCTTAGACAGAGAGGTCTGGAGAGGAGAAGAAGAAGGCATTTGCCCAGCGGAACGACACAGTGTACGCAATTAAAGAAAAGTTCTGTCATTTAATAATCTATTTACAAGACAAACTCACATTATTAACCCACTGAGTTACATTAAGGGCACCCAACTCTACATACATGCTCGCCTATGTACATCAACTTTACTGTCCTATTTTTATTGTCTGTATAAAATTGTGTGTACAATTAAGAATAAAGACGGTCCAAATATAGTTCCTTGCGGTACCCCAAACTCACCTCGCCGAATAATTTCCCGATGTAACAACCGACCACCGTATCTTTCAAAGCTACGCATCACTTTGATTATTCAAGTCAGTCATCCTGCTGTTTGACAAAGACATTCCCATTGATTCCCTATTAATTCACAAAAGGGGAAACTTTCTGATCAAACATGAAAGATGGTTCCATGATTTTTCTGCCTTTGTACAAGGTACGCTTGGAGGAATACAATCAGTGTAATTCGAAGTCATCGTTGCGAGAAATATGGTTCTGTATGGTAGAAGTTTGTGCTCGTATTTGCATAATCAATGTGATTTCTATACGTAATGAGCGACGATTTGAATGCGTGTACATATATATGATTTTTGACACTTTTTTCCTTATTAGATTAGATATTGACACGTTCATCTTTTTTATCCTTCCATAATTCGCTCAATATAACAATAAATGTTTTACTGTATCTCGGTGTGTGTACGCTTCTTCGGTGTGTGTCTTGTGACTTGTAAGACTTGTATGTTCAGAATCGGCTGCAGAATGAATTGCAGATATTTTTTAAATATCTGAAATTGATGGGTAATTGTTACGTATATTGGTAAATGTCTGATAAACCATAAAAAATAATAATAAAAAACATTTATTTCAGGTACCAATATGACCCATATAAAAATCATTCACATTTAGATTATGTAAAATTAAAAATAAATAAACATAGAAAATCCATTAATTAAAATTATTAAAAATACACCAGTCAAATATTCAATACATTAAAATTCCAAAATTCATTAAATTATATATATAATAATAAATAAAATATCAATGCCATAGTCTCTTATATGACACTGTAGGTAACTTGTCTGTCACAGTAGTGCCGCACATAAGGACAGTCCAACCTACCATGATTGCGTCACTAAAGTGTTTGTGTGTTCGTGTTTATATACCAAAACCGATGCGCTACTAGTATAGTGCATCGATTCCCATATTATTTGCATACAATTAAGATAACTAATTACTTAAAAAAACATTATGTAAGTGCATTTAAGTAATACTTCAGTGCTTGAATTATGATTAGGCATAACTTAATAAACGATACGTGTAATATGTAAATATACACCTAACGTCCCGTTCTCGACCTTGCTGCTGTGAGCGGTAGCTAAGCGCAAGGCGGCGAGCGGTAAAATCAAAAGTATGAAAATGTTTGAAGCACATCACGAGACGCCACTTATCGCGCGACCGCGTACCGATGCCGCGCCGCTCGCCGCTAAGACCAAAGTCGTGAACAGACCGTAAGCGTGTACCACGTACTATGGTTGTACATGTTGTATACCCTATAAAACGTGTTTTTTTTTTTATATCCCATAACTCTAGGGTATGAATGAGACCATATCAAATAATCAACTGACAAATAATAATAATAACACATACATTTAGTTTACGATTATTAATACAACAAAACACCAACGTTAGACACTTAAGTGAAATATGACAGCATAAATAATGTAATGTAAATATCTACGCTGTCACTTTTTTTTATAACTTTACTACGCTACTATGAAGTTTGGCAACGTCGCAAAAGTAAAAGTTTTGTCATACGGGTGACAATTTTTGATCTAAATTAATTATGATTGATGACATCTTCAAAACCATGCATTTTTGGACCACATATTTCAAAACTTTTAGTATTACTTTTCCTTTTCTATATATATATATATATATAAAGGGGAAACTGACTGACTGACATATCAACGCACAGCCGAAAGTATTGAGATTAGGAGCATGAAATTTTGAACAAGGTTTCCTTTTATGACGTAGGTGAGCAGTAAGAAAGGATTTTCCGAAATTCACTCTCTAAAGGGATATAGCGGGGGTCCAAAGTTTCTATGGAGAAACTTACATTCACGCGAGTGAAGCCGCGTTCAGAAGTTGGTAGAATATAAACCTTGAGTTATGGGATATCAAAAACAACACGTTGTATATCAGATCTTGAACACCCTTTGAAATGTAGTTTGGACGCGACATAGATAAGCTATCATTTCCCATAGGTGTTGTAAGGAGGAAATAAAATCTTCAAGTCTTGGAAAAGTTGAAACTGACTTTCCTTGTGGGGATTTGTCTTTTACTGCACGTAGTGGTAAAATATAAATTAATGGGCTTTAGTTTTTAAATATTTTTGTATGTAAGGTTTTCTGTCAAATAATTTATTTACAAATACAGAATGTGTTGTTCAGATAAAATGCCTAAGGCATTACCTTAGGCATTTTTTACCAGTAAATTAAGACTGGTGAAGAGATAACATGGCAGATAAAAATATCATGATTTAAAACTTTAGTTACAAAATTATTAAAACAGTACCTACATATATTTTATACTGAATAATATAGGTAAAGGGTGGCTTTTTGAGACGAGACAGTAAGGGCAGGTACTTTAACTATTATAGTTACGGGAAAACGTTCTTAGGAGACCATCCATAAAAAACACTAAGAAGACTAAGAAGAGCTGTGCTTAAGACTGCGTTTTGTATTTTATCCTCAGTCGTTCTTTAAAATATTTGCTGCTTGTTTTAAAGAAACTTCTTTTATTATAAAAAGATTCAACTTGAATTACCTCTTTCTAGAATCTGCATAACAAATAAGAACAAATTTAACCAACGACCCTCCGCTGTAACATCTAATACATCATCCCATCAACCTTTACGACGCGCCATAACTAGTTATTACTTGATATTATTAAAACCGTGTATTACAACACTAAAGTCACGTACACACTTGTCACGTCTCGCATTTATGTTCCGGTACAGAGCAGCACTCACCGGTGCTAACCGGAATTTTCCGGAAAATAAACGCCTCGCAGCTATGAGAGCCCGTCTTACATTTAATACAGGTGGAATTTAGCGAACGCAAAACGAGCAATTTAAATTAAGCAAGTAAATTTCACTGTTAATAATAGTTTTAATAAAACTCTCCGTGATAAAATTGAGGAATTTCTTAGGCGGCGTTCATTAAAAAATTCAAAGCCCAGCTCTTCGTGTCGACGTGAAAAAATAAAGTAAGATTTATGTGCTTTAGTGATGGGGTCGTAACAGATGATGTGGAAGAAATGTCGATATTCTTGATGTTCTTTTTGGAAGTTATGTCTTCTCCGACTTTTGTTTTAAGTAATGAGATTTCTATTTTTATACACCGACTAGCTGCTGCCAGCGGCTTCACTCGCGTGAAAACAGAAAATAGTCCCAAGGGATAATAATAATAATTATTATTTCTTTATTTATTTTTATACACATATATAATTATTATTATTATTATACAACATTATTTTAGTATAAGCGAAACCTGATTAGAGTTTGTTCAGAATTAGCAAGTGAATCGATTCCAATATTTTTTACACTATGTCATATTTTTCCCCTTAAATATGTAAAAAGGTTACAAGTTCGACACCACCGACACTAAGTAAAGCACAGGCCATGATAGGTCATAGCAGGCATTAAATGCCAGCGCACAGCTGGGTACGGGAGAAAAACAACCCCTCAGTCGCCCGGGTGGCCCAGTGACCATCCATTTTTGCGGACAACCAGGTAACACAACAAGGTTAAAACTTTGTGATTTTTCATGATACAGTTATGAAATTTTGTACATAGATTCTTTACATAAAAATACTAGACACGTGTATTGGGTTTCGCATATACTACAAATAATATTGTATTACAATAAAAGATATTAATTATTATTATTTAAAGAAAGATTGTTCTCTAAAACCTCAGATATACTAAGAGACAAAATACACAACGCGGTGTGCTGTCAAATTGTCCAAATACATGACCCGCATCACAAAAATGCACCGTAAAATATTAGCACATTATCTGTAGTAGTTTATACGTACTAACATAGTTTATAAGCTAAAAATTGTTACTAACATCCTGTATTGTTTTTATTGTGGTATTTTTGTTGTGTGGACTATGTTGTCTGTAATAAAATATTATTATTATTATTAGAAGACAAGTTGTGGGACACTATGCAACGTCGCAGTGTCACGTAGATTGAGCATTGCTCGTTATTTTTGGGGGACATTTTGTCTCTAATATATTATCTGAAGCTTCAAGTAAACGAAACATCGTAACACTTAAAAACCTCACTCCGTTACATCATTGTCTAAACAATAAAAATAAAACAAAGCAAACAGCTCGTCTCAACAAACTCCTTCCACCTAAAATATTCACCAGCACGCGTACATCTCTTTAACTCAATTTCTTCGAGATTTTAACAAAAGTATTTGAGGAAAGAACCCGATGGCGCCATTTATAAATACTTTTTCTAACAAGCCTAATCTCTGAGCACAAATTGGCTAAAACTGAACAAATTACAACTGGCATATCGTATTTTGTAATGTTAAAGTTTTTTGGAGTTGAAAAAAGAAAAAGTGTTTGTGATTTGGGAGGAAGTTTTTTATACAAAGGATTTTGTTAGCTTGTTAGCAATCAATCTTTAGGCACGAGTAAACGATTAAATTCATAATGGAATCTATACTTAGGTACAGATTTTGATAAAAATATTTTCTTAAATGTCAAGTTTTAATGTTTAGTTTTAGTTGGTAGATGAGAATGTTAAGATTGATGTGTGGTGTGACGAGAATGGATAAAGTAAGAAATGAGTATATTAGGGGAAGTTTGAAAGTGGCGCCAGTGACTGAAAAATTGAAAGGGAATCGTTTGTCTTGGTATGGTCATGTGGATGTGTGTGTCAGGAGGGATGAAGCGCATGTTACTAAAAGAGTTATAAGTTTACATGTGGATGGATGGAGAGGGAGAGGGAGACCAAAGAAAAGATGGATGGATTGTGTGAAGAGTGATATGAAAGAAAAGGAAGTTAATGATAGTATGACGAGTGACAGGGCAGAATGGAAGAAAAAAACATGTTGAGCCGACCCCAAATAACACGGGACAAGGGCAGGAAGATGATGATGATGATGATGTCAAGTTTTAAGATTTTTTTGTAACAAATGCCTTACAATAACGGATTAAAATGTCAAGTATGCGAGCAATAAAGAGTGATGGAGCTATACACGCTATATAGCTCCATCCCTTAAACATCTCTGTTTAAGTTGTCAAATGTATCACGTTAAGAGCTCGTGCTAAGGCCTCAGTTCTGGGCCTTGATATCGCCAGATAAAAAGTGATGGATGAGGTTCAAAATTAAAGGAGCTGTTTGGATTAAGAAGTCGTAGAAGTGGCATAGCAATAATTGCATGACACTGAACTCAGTCATCCTGAGTTCGGCGTCATGCGATTATTGCTTAGCACGTATGAACGATGCAACTATTCCCTAACAATAGAAACTATCACAACCCTACGACATTTTTAAAACATACACCATCCCGAATATTTTTCTGTTTTTCTTTTTTTAGAGTATCGTACCCTTCAAAGGAAAAAACGGAACCCTTATAGGATCACTTTGTTGTCCGTCTGTCTGTCTGTCAATATCCTTTATCTTGGGAACACGTAAAGGTATCAAATTGAAATTAAAAGCATAGACTTAAGTCTGTGGTCCCTAGAAGCTGTGAAAAAGTCAAACTTCTAAGTTGACGAAAAAAGATACGGCCGTTTATGTTGCAAAAAACGTACATTCCGACACTCTCAAGGGAATCAAAATTCATAATTCCCGTTGAACCAGAATCCTGAAATTTGGCATTAAGGAATGTCTTATAGCACAAGTATAGGGATAAATCTGACGTCTCAAAAAAAACTTTATTACAACTCGGAAAAATTGCATAGATAAGTTTGTACTGAACCCTCAGTGTGCGTGTCTGACTCACACTTGCCCAGTTTTTTTAAGAATGGGAAATCATCAAATAGCGTTTCCCGCTCGAGTTGAGGACAGATGGAGTGTCAGTTTTTTACTGACTGGAAACCCCCCTCCCCCCCGCGTTACATCCTTTACATCCTTTGTATTCCAGTGCCGCGGTGACCGGTGGAGGTATGCCCGCTTGAGCAGCGGACCGCAGTGTCCTCGTGGGGGCGATCGTTGGCAGCGACCTCTCACGCCGGGCCCTGGTACAGACCATGGTCCGGAGTAAGAAAGAATGGCAGGTCGTCTCCTTCTGTGAAACAGTCATGCTAGCGAAAGAAGCTGCACGCGTGAAAATGTTGTGGTTTTAGTCAGTAAAAGTCTGTAACGCCCTCTCTGCCCAAGGCGAGAAAAGTCGTAGGATGAATTTCCAACTTAAAAAAAAGTGCCGCAGTGACTCGAACAATCACGCAGCCCTGAACGATCCAGAAACTTCCACCTGCAAACATCTAAACATCTTTTAAAATAAAGTAGCAGTAAACCAACACGTCGTCGCTACAGCAACAAGAAACACGTTTGTTCCAGCGTATTACAAATGATCTCACTCACATCGCGAGACGTGCTGGATTAGCGTTGACCGACTGTGCCGAAGTGAGAGGTGCGAGCTACTGTCGAGTGAGTAATGAGACTGTTAGTTAAGCTGGTGGATGAAAATTTTTAGTGTTATGGGATTAGTTATCTATGAAATAATGTGATCATTGAAGCTGGATGAAATATCATCTCTTGGATCTTTGTTACAGGCATAGTTTTAGTTGTCTACATATTTATATCATTTAAAATCATTGTTTTTAAGTGTTTCCTACATTTTTAAATTAAATATCTCATAAAATCCTTTAAAACATATTTAAAACCATAAAAAATAGCAGCGCATCGGTCAGGATCAGGAACAGGTTCCAAGCTACTGGCGGTCAGGGCTTTAGAGAAAAAAACCTCTTAACGAACCGAGGAGGGATTCAGAATCAAGCCCTTGATCCAGCTGTCTAACGAGAGCTTCCTAAGGTATTGGTTGAAGCTCGTTGATATGAAGCTATTGGCTGGCACGACAATTGGTACAATGATCGCTGAGTCTACATCCCACGTGTCGTTAGATGTCGACATATTATTTTTATAAAGGCAGGCGGATCAAGATCTAATGTCCCGCAACCTCCATTGAAAAGAGAGAATCCTACAATCAGACGGGTGTTATATCTGGCCTGGATAATTTCCTATTGGTTGTTTTTCGGACTATTAATGTATATGTTCCACTCGTGTGGAGAACTCTGATGCCTGTCTTGATGTAGGATTTTGTATTTAAGTTCTTATGTAATAGTTTTTATTTTTCGTGAGGTAAGTAATCATCAAGTGACTTACACCCGCACTAGGGTGGGAAAAGAGGGCGTGTCAGACTATTACTGACTTAAACCACACCTGTGTCCTTCAGTTGGCCATTGCATTCTAGAAACACTGCCCCCCTAGCCAAGTTACAATCGTATCGTTCACGCCAAACGCTTCGAGTAGGCCACGCCTCCAATTCCTTTGTTCGGACCACGTGACTAAGCGTTGAGATGACGTCAGAACAAAGGAATCGGAGGCGTGGCCTACTCGAAGCGTTCAGCGCGAACGATACGATTGTAACTTGGCTAAGGGGGCAGGTTTTCTTTTCAGAAAATTCCTGTAGTATTATGTGGTGGTACAATCTCAACCTAAACATCGTTTCTGGTCTAACAGATTACGTATGACTAGCAAAGCAGTATTGTTCTGCGCTTCCATCTTAATGAAGAGTTTTTATTGTTTAAAGAAACAACAAATTCTTGACTAGGGTATCAAAATATCTTTTACACCTAAGAGAGTTTTTGGTCGTAACCGTATTTCACATTTTTCGCAGCTCTAAAACCTAAAATTTTAAACAACATAAAATTTTAAACTGTTTTGTAGTAAAAGTTAAAATATTCAAACAATGCACGTTGCCGCAAATGAGTCATTATAAATTTAACCAGGTACAGCTAAATATTTCAGCATTCATATTTTTGGTCTGCCGCATTCGTTCACGTAACATCCAAACGCCAAACATGGTTTTAATTACATTTTGATCCAATTTGGTTTACCTAATTATTCCGTCAGGCTTTGAAGCCAGCTTGTAATAGCTAGATACAAAAACAGACATATATACAAACATATCTATCATTTCTATGTCTCATTTTTTTACTCACGATAGGTTCGCGCTTGATCGCTATCTCACCTGCCCCCCTAGCCAAGTTACAATCGTATCGTTCGCGCCGTACTCAGGAACTGCTGATTCGAACCCAAGAAAAACTCATTTATTAATTATAAATAGCAGATGTCAATCATGTAATAATACTGTTTTAACATAACGCCAGCACTTTTCGTGACCAAAACACACACATTCCAGTGGAATTCCGTTTAAGCCTATGGCATTCAACAAATTGTTTTGCAGGCCGTGTCAGCAGCTTGACGGGGGTCGCGTCATTGTCCGCCATTCTCGCGTCAAACTGACGGCTTATAAGATGTGGTCCTAATGGGTGATGGGGGCTCTTCATATAATCTTACTAGCTCCTGGCAGTGGCTTCACCCGCGTAAAAGTAGAACATTGTTCCATGGGAACATAATAAAATTAGATTTAAAACGTACGAGTCACATTCAGCAAGTACAATGTTTAAGCAAGTGCAAGTACAATGTGTAACCACCAAACTAGGCTGAAGGCCTGTATTATGGTGGTCCATCGTTTAGCCATGCAGATCAACCAGAGAGTAGATAATGAGATGGTCGCTACATTGGCACTTGTTTTTGCCCAGAAGACATAGACTATATTAAAACCAAAAGTATAAGTAAAAAGTAACACAAAACAAAACAAGAAAAAGAGAAACAAATGGTAATTATAATTGTATATTGTGTAAGTGTACTTAGAGGTTTTTTTTTTAAGGTGGAAAAATCATCTAATGACAAATCCCGCTCTTGGGCGGAGCGGGAGATAGTGTCAGACTTTTACTGATTAAAAACCCACTTCTGTTCCTTCGTTGCCTTCTTCCCAGGGCTCCGGGTTTTGTTTTCACACTACCGATGGCCCCAGTAGGCTTCGACCCTGCTGGGCCCCTACGATTTGCTAACATCACCCTGAGGCGCGCGTGAAACAATACGCGCCGTCGATGACTTGGGCTCAGTCCGGACAGTTACCGGACGGTCGGACGGCGAGCCACCCATTGCTCGCCGTCCGCAAGCCTGCACCTACGGTGGCCAGAAATCGGGATCGGAATCCCGGCGGCGGTTGGGGCGTGAGGACCGTTGCCGTTGCCTCACGCGATCGGCCGCCTCCTTTGCTAGCATTACTGCTTCGCAGAAGGAGGCGACCGCCTGCCACTCCTCCTCGCTCCGGACTATGGCCTGTACCAAGGCCCGGCGCGAGAGATCGCCGCCGGCGATCGCCCCCACGAGGACACGGCGTTGCTCTTCCCAAGCGGGACACACCTCCACCGTGAAGGTGTGTATATATTGTGTAATTTCGGGATAAATAGTACATTTTGATACAAGTGCAGAAAGTGCAAAAGAGGAGAGCAGTGGTGGCCGAGTGGTAATGGCTCCGACTTACGAGTTGTAGGTCGCGAGTTCAAACCCAGCCAGGCGCATTATTTTGTGTAATTTATTTCATCACCACCGCTCTCAAAACGGTGAAGGAAAACATCGTGAGGAAACCGGTATGTCCTAGAATCAAAAATTCGAAGACATGTGACATCCACCAACCCGCACTGGGCCCGCGTGGTGAATTACGGCCCATTCCCTCTCCTAGAGAGGAGGCCTGAGTCCCAACAGTGGGAACATTATAAGGCCGACTATGATATGCTATATGCAGAAATTTTGTCACTGTAGCCCTCGGCTCTAAAATCCTTGCCTACGGCTCGTGCCAATTGCGCCTCGGTCGCAATGACAAATTTACACGTGTATCGAACGACTTTTTTCAATACACTTATGAAGAAATGAATAAACGGAGGTTGACCGGCGACTCGTGGAGGTCGACGCGCGCCCAGGCTGATACGATACACGTAAATCGTTATAACATTGTGGCGGGAAGAGCACGCGTACTTTTCTGCACTAGTGCGGAAAACAGTCTATTGCGTAATATAAGAGCGTGTTTTCGAGAAGGTGTATTGAAAAAGTATTTATTTATTTATTATATACTACTTTTATTTGAGAATTCTATGTGCTATTCCATGACACGGTCTATCCGTGTGCCAAATTTCAATCAAATCCATTCAGCCATTCGCGCGTGAAGAAGTAACTACATAGGTACTGAGATAGGTTACACAAACACTCATACACTTTTGCTTTTATAATATTAATGTGATATAATGTTCTTTTTTAACTGTTGATATGCTCGCGCCTGACCACTATTTCACCTTATAAAAAGCGACGATGCGGTCGACGTTGGAGCACGTTTATTTAAAAGTAACCTATTCACTCTTGACTTGACGATCCCCAAGTTGTAGCTATCAGGAAACACAGAATTCAGCAGAGAATTGCACTCCTTAGCTGTACGGACAATGAATGCGGTGCTAAATCATTTATGGTTGTAGATGATACGGTTCGAAGACAGCCGGTTTGGCTGTCTTCGAAGACGGCGAGCAATAGGTAGCTTGCCGTCCGGGCGTCCGGTAACCGTCCGAACTGAGCCCAATTCATCGACGGCACGCAGTGTTCAACGCGCGCCTCAATGACATATCAGCAACCGTAGGGGCCCAGCAGGGTCAAAGCCTACCGGCGCTATGGGTAATGCGAAAGAGATCCCCGGGGACCTAAAACAATGGCAAAGAAGGAACAGGAGTGGGCTTTTAGTCAATAAAAGTCAGACACGCCCTTTCGATCCGCCCAAGAGCGTGGATGTCATTAGATGATTTTCCCACCCAAAAAAAGCTGCTTTGGCTAAAAATGTGTTACACTATTTGGAAGGACTTCCTTCTAAGCTACTAGGAGTCTTGTGTTCCCAGCTGCAACTAAGTTCTAAACTATTGAAGCAGTCATCGTTTTAATGTCGCTTCTGTTTGTGATCGAAATTTGATCCAGAAAAAAACATACTTTGTTCAATCAGTTCAGTCCAATAATGTTTTTTTAGAATAAAATAAAATACTGAACTGAATGTAAACAATGCTTTTAGAACAGGATCAAATAAGGGATCAGTAAGTTTTCTATTCATGCAAAAATAAAAACGTGTCTAAAAAAATTCAATATATTTTTTATCAAAAAATGCGACCACGCAAAAACTCCGTCAATAAATCCAATACAATCTACATAGTCTTCTTTTTTATATCCACAATCTTCTTATAAATGCACCCCGATTGTTACAGTCTTCGTGAACTCGTAAACAATACCAACTGGAATAAAAACTGTAAGGGAAGAGGCGTCTATCGTAATATTCAATTATTCTTCCCCCTAAAGATTTCTGGGAAGATTGGTATGATCCTCTTTTGACACAGGCGGTCAGATACCAAGTTATGATAAAAAAAATATTTGTAAAACATTCGCACTTCTGCTTTTTAGGATTCCGTACCTCAAAAGGAAAAAACGGAACAGTTATAGTTTCACTCTGTTGTCCGTCTGTCTGTCTGTCAAGACCCTAGAAGAGAATGCGTCAAAATATCGAGTTGCAATTAAAACCTTACACTTAAGTCTGCAGTCCCTTGAAGCTGTGAAAAAATTAAACTTCTGAGTTTACGAAAAAAAAGATACAGCCGTTTATGTCGCAAAAAACATTTATTTCGACACTCTCAAGGGTATCAAAATTCATAGGGTTCTTCTCGTTGGCTTAGAATCCTGAAATTCAGCATGAAGCACGGTCTCATAACACAAGTATAGGAAAAAATCTGAAAACTGTAAATTTGTAGTTAAAAGAAAAACTTTTTTTGCGATTCGGAAAACACCTTCGTAATTCAATTCGGGAATTGAGCTGTTTTCATAGGTAAGTTTTTAGGGAACCCTCAGTGCACGAGACACAAGACTATTTACGTCCCGAAAAATCACCAAACTTAAATGGGAGAGCACATTGTTCGCAGAACAGACGATCAATCGGGCCGAAGTTACAGCGTCGGAAGGCCTCCTACAAGGTGGACTGATGACCATGTGAGAGTCGCGAAAATCCGATGGATGTGAGACGAACAGGACCGGTCGTTGTGGCGACACTCGGGAGTGGTCTATGTCCAACGATGAACGTCTTTCGGTGTGCGATGTTGTTGATTTATAATCAATCCAAAGGTTGTCTCGAAGAAATAGTTGTCAGCAATAATTGAAAGATAAAAGATCCATTGTACCTCAGGATTTAAAATTTTACTATTTTGGTGTACAATAAGTTTATTCTATTTTATATTTAGCTCGATTCACAAAATCATTTTTTGTACAAAATATCAAACCAGTTTTGGCCACACTTGTACACCTCGGGCGTTAGAGAAGTAAGCTCTGTGAGCATTATTATAGAAAATTCCTTGCAAACGATAAGATAACAACAAATTGAAAAGTTGTATGAGACACAAAACATGTTTAAAAGTTATTTGTGTTGCCACAACTGTAGCCCAAAGCGTTGTGTGCGGTGGGAAAAAGAACTACACGAGTTCTTGTTTCCACCGAACATAAAATTTCTGCCCTAGATACCATTATAAAGACCTCTTTCTAGTCAAGCGTGAATAGGTTAATTTTCGGTAAGCGTACTCCATTGTAGACCACATCAGCGCTCACCACCAGGTGAGATAGTGGCCAAACGAGAGCTTATCAATAAAAAAAAAACTGCAGTTTGATATGTAGCCATTGCATCTACCCCTCTGTCGCTACATCGCTTGAAAGCTAGTTACAGTTAACGAAGAGCGCTTTATCCCGATTAGCTTGCTTCCATCGATGTTCAGCAATGAGCCGCTTACGACGCATTATTAACTTGATGTACGTTTGTACTGTGTTTCGTGAAGTTTGCGAGGAGTTAGTTTAGTCTCCGTTTATTTTGTAATTACATTGATGGTACAAGTTTTTTTTGAGGTGAGAAGACTTCAAATATATCTCCAGCCCTGGGGTGGAGTGAGAGGGGAGCGTGTCAGACTTTTACTGAACATAACCTACCTGTGTCCTTCAGTTGCACTTTGCGTTCTAGAGCCACAGTAACTCTTTTACTGACCGAAACCTTCCTGTGTCCTTCAGTTGCACTTTGCGTTCTAGAGCCACAGTAACTCTTTTACTGACCGAAACCTTCCTGTGTCCTTCAGTTGCCCACGACGACGACGTGTACGTAAGTTTACATTATGATTTCAATGAAATTTTTGCTTATACTACAATTTTAATGAATATTTTGAGATTTTTAGAAGAAAACGTTTTCTCTGAAACGGTATATTAATAAATCTACATAAAATTAGTATGCTTAACGTACATTTCACTTGAAACGTTTCGCAATGTATTTTGTTATAAATTTTCAGAATTTCTCGTAAACACTACATCAATATAGATTACTTACTGTATTATAAGGATATTTTCAGAAAACAATACTTAATCGCTAGAGTTTGAACAACCATAAGTCAAAAAAGCTGCCGGAATGTTCAAAAGAGCCACCCCTAGAACGCAAAAGGCTTGGGAAGGAACAAAGGTGGGTTTTAGTTAGTTAAAATCTGACACGTCATCTCGCTCCTCCAAGAGCGGGAGGAGTTATTTGACAATTTTCTATCATAAAACAAAAACAAAAAAACAACACTGCAGTTTGGTATGTCGCCATCAAATTCACTCTTCCGTCGCTTCATCGCTTGAAAGCTAGTTACAACTAACGAAGAGCGCTGTATTCCACATCAGACTGCTTCCATCTATGTTCTACCAATGAGCCGCTTTCTGCTCATTATGAACTTTACTTAAGTTCATGCGCTGTTTAGTGAATTTGTGTACGAGGAGTTAACTTGCCTGTTTGTTTGTTTAGTAATTAGAAGCAATAGGTAAGGTAGTAAGATTAAAATAATTATGGTTATAAATGAGAAAAAGGTGCTTAATTTTTTAAAAACAATTAGTAAAAGTTTCGGGCATCTACATTCTGTTATCCAGAACTAGAAATAAAAACCAAATCTTAGTATTTGTATTTTTGTTTTGAATTTTAAAATTATTATATTCATCACCGAAGCTATAGGAACCTAGCGGTTAATCCGAAATCATTTTACGAGTATATCCATAACCGGTATACTATATAATATTATTCCTATATTCATTTCCAAAATTTTATACATCTCTGCTTTTTAGGGTTCCGTACCTCCAAAGGAAAAAATGGAACCCTTATAGCATCACTTTGTTGTCCGTCTCTCTGTCTGTCAAGATCCTCTATCTCGGAAAAGCGTTGAGGTATCGAGTTAAAATTAAAACCATATACTCAGGTTTGCGGTGCCTTGAAGCTGTGAAAAATACAAACTTCTGAGTTAACAAAAAAAATATTTACGGCCGTTTATGTCGCAAAAAACGTGTATTTCGACACTCTCGAGGGAATAAAAATTCATAGGGTACTTCCCGTTGACCTAAAATCCTGAAATTTGGCATGAAGCAAGGTCTCATAGTACAAGTATAGGAAAAAATCTGAAAACTGTAAATTTGTTGTAAAGTCACAAAAAAAAAATGCGAAAATAAAATGAAAAATAACGCAATTCGGGTACTGTACTGTTTTCGTAGGTAACTTTGTACGGAACCCTCAGTGCGCAAGTGCGACTCACACTTGCCTGGTTTTTTATTCTATACAGTCAGCAGAAAAATCAGCTAGTTAAAAAACCCAAAAAAAATAGATTTATGTTTTACAGAAACATGCACAAACCAAACTCACATCAACCACAGCCTAAAAACTTCACTACACTATTCTGATACCAAAATCTATGTCTTAAATCAACAAGCTGGAAACTGTTACTCCGTGAATAATATGTCGGTGCACCAACCCGTCGGGCAGTTTAAAGTACATCGACTGTGTGTTATTGATGCGGCTGTGATGCCCTGAGTAATGGCTGAACTTCTACCGGCCCCCGAGATGTGGCGCTGATTTGTGGACGCTATTTCTCATAGACTGCAACGCGTGGTGCAAAGAGAGAGAGGAAGAGGGTAATGAATTATTAATATGTAATTAATAGCAGGTTTCTATGTTTAAAAGAACTGTAACATGCTACACATTTAATAGTACTTAGTGCAAGATAAGAGGTTCCTTGGGCTGCGAGAATGTTCGAAAATGTTACCGCGGCCCTGGAGCGCAAGTGGGTTTTAGTCAGTAAAAGTCAGCCACTTCCTCTCGCTCCATCTTAAAAACAAGGTAACATTTTCCTGGCTAAATAATGATAACTATATGAGCCAACCGTCAAATTAAATCAATGTTTACTGTGTTCGGATTTTAAACATGTGAACTCCGTGTGTAGAAGAGCACTTCATGATATGGCCAACTTAAACTGGGCAGATCGTTTTAAACGTTAAAGTTTGATGATATTTCAATCTTCTTTTGGCCTACTTTTTTTAGACATTTTATTATCATTGAAATCCTACATAAATGATATGGCCAAACGAGGATTGACATATCATCAAATGTTAACGTTTAACGATCTGGCCAGTTTTTGTTGGCCATATCATGAACTAATCAATTCTGAGATCTGGCCACGACATATAAATTACGTCGCAAAGAACACAGGCTCATTCAGACACATCACATGTGGATCTATTAGAGGGAGACCAAAGAAAAGATGGAAAGATCTTAGGAAGAGTGATATAAAAGAAAAGGGAGTCGGTGATAGTGTGACAGCTGACAGGATAGAATGGAAGAAAAAAAGTGTTGCACCGATCCAGAGTAATATGGGACAAGGGCAGGAAGATAATGATGATTCTGAAACATTACGTGTATGAATGAGCCTTTACTTCTTTGACGAATGCACGAGTCGTGACCGCTGCAAAGAGTACTTCCTCAAAATGGACCTTGGCAGTCTCCCAAGAAAACACGGACTTGGCCACTCCGAACATCATAACAAATCGCTGTGCGTTTACCACTCAAACCCACGGCGTAGATTGACCTACAGTTATTAGCAAAGTTTATCATAGTTTTGGCTGAGTCATTTGTCCAACTGAAGGATTCAGTTGATATGCTAGTTCCGTATTTCTTGTTAGAAGCTTCAAAGATTAGATGGGTTACAAGATTTGTTTTGTTACTTAAGTTAATTAAATTATTGAAATACATCTATATATGTATATGAAAAACAGGGTAAGTGCGATTCCGACTCACACACTGGGGTATCGTACAAACTTACCGATGTAAATAAATAGTTCAATTCCCGAGTCTCGAAGATTTTTCCGAATCGCAAAAAGGGTTTTTTTTGTGACGTAAGTTTTGACATGTTTATTCCTATATCTTTGCTATAAGACCTTGCTTTATGCCTTTGAGGATTCTGTGTCCGCGAGAAGTAGTAGTACCCTATGAATTTTTAATTCCTTGAGAATGTCGAAATATACGTTTTTTGTGACCGCAGACTTAGTTATATGATTTTAATTTAAACTCGATACCTGATCCACACGAGATAAAGGCTATTGACAGGCAGACGGACATAAAGTGAACCTTTAGGGGTTCCACCGTTTTTTTTTATTTTGAGATATCAAATCAAAATCAAAATTTCTATTTCTTAACTAAATAGTTTACATTAGTAGGTGATAGGAGTCTCCTTTTAAGCATGTAATGCTTGTAGTAGGAGACTCCGCTCTTCCACATCAATATACAATAAATAATATATATATTATTTTTTTAATAATTAAGATATAACGCATGCTTGTATGTTTGTATGTGGATTTATGTGTGATGATACGTGTATGTGTGTGTTTGTGCATGAGTATGTGGGTGTTTGAGTGAAAATTTATGTTCGTGTAGTTTTTATATGTTGAAAAATGTATGAAACCCTAAAAATGAATCCCTATTTCCTTTGGTAAAAAAAAAGAAAGAAAATCATTGGGCACGTCATCATCCTACCTAACCCTGTTCCCGACACCGACGGACAACTATTTTTTATATTTTTAATGGTTTTTCGTAATGTTGTTTTTTTTTAAATAATTATTAAAAAATGTAAAATTATATTAATATAAAAATAAATAAATGGAATAGTAAAGATATCGAGTCGACCAATAGAAATAAAAAAAAGAGTATGGCAAATAAAATCAACATAACTGCTAAATTAACATCCATTACACTCATCTCCTCATCCAAGGAGAAGGTACACATAATAAGTTAACTAATTTCGCCTAATTGCTCTCAAGTAGCCCTCCCTGCCAACCGCATCGTATCGTACAAAAATTACAGCGTGTATACACAGCCTAGGGGCCTAAGTAAACACATTCGCCGGCTGTTTTGTCTCTCAACATTCGAATGACCTCTAGGGATGTCAGGATTGACCTTGCTTGTTTTTTTTTTTTTTGCCGAGTTTAGTTTTATACAACAAGCTTGTAAAAAATAATGTATAGTGGCTTGAAAAGATTTATTTTTATACTTTTTGACCGTTGTCTTTTTAGACCTTGGGACCGAAAGGTTCTAGAATGGCAAACACGTACCGGAAGACGTAGCGTTGGAAGGCCTCCTACAAGGTAGAATGACCCGAAGTCCCGCAACCGTTACCAAGTCATCACTTGGTAACGGTTGCGGGACTCCGATGGATGTGAGACGCACAGGACCGTTCAATGTAGTGACGCTTGGGGGAGGCCTATGTCCAGCAGTGAACGTCTTTCGGCTGAAACGATGATGATGCTGATACTTTCTGAATAGGTTCTGCCAAGCCTTTTCGCAACTATGTTGGGGTCGACTATCAGCGTAACCAGATGCAACTGGACACCAGTATATTACATGCAACTGCTTGTCAGTCCTCCACAACTCAGTAATTAGGGACCACGAAACCCCTCCGCAAGACTGAGTACTTACGGAGTAGCGACATCTACATTGTCACGTTAACATCAGCTCTGTGATTCTTTATATTTTAAAAATAGTAAAAGTGTTTAATTTCTATGTAAAAAGAGATTCTAATGAACAATAAACTAAAACGCACGGACTGTAATAATAACAATGTGAAAAATGAACAATAAAGTGAAAATAAACCAGTGAAAAATATGACAGTATAAACCAACAGTGTAAACAATAATATTTTGGTTTTTTGTGTGAACATTGCCTTTAAATATTAATTTCCGAACTGTTAGAAGCTAAATAAACCATTTCATATAAGTTTTACGTTTCAAAAAACAAAAAAGTGAAAAAATAAATAACGGTACCGGTCATTCAAAATGAATTCAAATAATGCAAAATCACTATGATCGTGCTTTGTAGTTGGTAACAGCGCCATCTAACGCATATATCTTATACCGTCTATGTTTATTTTTGGACTTCGATTGGTGCCATACATCCTGCAGCGTGTGTTTGATTTTGTACATACGAATATCAAAGTAACCAACAGATGTCACTGTGAACGAACAACATTGAGGAACTTAAATCACTATTTCGTCGATCAAATAAAAGACACGTTTGGTCTAGGAGCCGTAACCGATACATTTCTACACGAAAGTGTGCGAGTTCAAATCCCAAGGCGGATATTCTTTTTCCAAGTTTTATCTATAAAACTAAATTAGGGTGACTGAATCCAATATGAATTTTCTAGAAAATATTACTTTCCGCCGTACTAGGACTAAATCTGACTCAATATTGAATGACAGTGACGTTGCAGCTATGCGTGTAACTTTAAACGAGACAGTTACTAGTGTCCCGGAAATGTCCGACGATGATGATGATCAGATCAAGAAACTACGAGATCAAATAGCTAAACTCACACTTGACCTGCAAAGCGCTCACCTAGAAATTGAAGAACTGACTTTAGAAAATAATAAACTCACAACAATGAATGTAAATCTCAGCAAACAAAATGAATTGTACAAGAAAGTTACTTACAGTCCGACTAAACTTAAATCAACTACCACAAAAAAGGCAAAACAACTTAACAAAAATCATAAACACACGCAAACAGATACAATTAAACTTGACAATAATAAAAAAAAAAAACTCCAGTAAAAACGCAATGCAATAACATTGAAATGATTAAAGAAAGTTGTATACCTACACCACCAATAAACCAATGCACAAGTAAAGCAGACGAAAACCAGTCGAAGCGTAAAAAAATTTGCATATTAAGCACAGATAACAAAAATAAATTGCTTCATATTGCAGAAAATACTTTTGAAAAGTATGAACTCTGCCATTACATCACGCCTCACGGAACTGTGGAATTTCTATTAAAAGGTATCAAAGAAAAGTTGTCGCAATTCACTCTACAGGATTTCTGTATTATATTGATAGGTGAGACAGACTTTAAAATAACAAATAAATATTTTGATAGCATTTTACTAATCCGGCAAACATTACAAGACGTCTCGAACACTAATATAATAATCTGCACTCCGACGTTCAAATTCTTCACAAACAACTACCTATATAATTCAAGAGTGGAAACCTTCAATAATTTATTATACCTAGATACTATCACTCATGAACACGCATATTTTCTAGACAGCAACTTGAACCTAAAGTATGATGACACGATGTTCAATAAACACACAGGTGTAATAAATTACTTTGGAATGCAAGCGATATTTAAGGATATTTACAAAATGACTATGGAAATACAAACATCAAATACTGACTTTCACCAACATCCTGACAGCCAAATGAAGACGGCAACTGAATCAGAAGACACGGGACAGTTTTTTCTTCAGTCGTATTAATGTAATGCATCAAAACATTGCAGGATTGTTAAACAAATCAGATTTGTTAACTGTACAATTAGAAAACTTAGAAAATCAAGGGACAACTATAGATGTACTCTGTTTGACAGAGCATTTCATAACATCTGGACATGAGAGTTTATTATACATTCCGAATTTCCACTTAGCCGCCCTCTTTTCACGAAGTACAAATCGGGGAGGAACTTGTATCCTTGTAAGACAGGGTCACCAATACAAGGAACTGCCAGATGTTGCTAAACATTCTGTATCAGGCGTATTTGAAATTTGTGCTATAGAATTAATTACCTATTCAATTATTGTTATATGTGTTTATAGAGTACCAAAATATAATTACTTGACTTTTTATGAAAAACTTGACATTATATTAAAAAAAGTTTGTTCATTATCGAATAAAAAAATTGTTTTATGTGGTGATCTTAACATCAATGTACTTTTAAGAAATAGGACTACCATAGATTTGGAACACTTCCTACTTAACTATAACTTAACTCTAGCTCTAAACCAACCTACTAGGCCTAATAGTAAAACTTGTATTGATAACTTTGCACATAATCTAAAAAAAGGATGGAAAGCAGAAATTATTGACCTCATGTTATCGGATCACACATCACAAATACTAAAAATACCAGTTAATAAAACGTGCCGCCTAAAATTTTGGAAAACGGTAAAAAAATGTTACACCAAAGAGAATCTTGATAAATTTAAATCATGTATACAAAACTTATCTTTCCAAGAAGTTTACGAAAGTGATGATGTTGATGTAGCCTATAAGACCTTTCTTGATACTTTTTTGTTGTTGTACAATCTCTGTTTTCCAGAGAAAATAATAACGATAAAAACAAAGAAGCAGGTTAAATGGATCTCTCATGGCATTAAAACATGTAGTAAAAGACAGAGACAGCTATTGTGGAATTACAGACTACATCCAACAAAAAAAGGTAAAAGAGAATTGAAAAAATATACTACACGGTACAAAAAAATCGTTAGACTAACCCAGAAGGCACAAAATAATTATTTTATAAACAACTCACAAAATAAATCTCAAGCTACATGGCAGATAATCAATCGTTCTAAAACTAACTTACCAAAAGAACAGATATTGACAATAAACACAGATAATTTGACTTACACAAACCCGACAGACATAGCAAATGCATTTAATGACTACTTTATAGACGACATTGAGAATAATATAACAAATGACATTAAAATAAATACTAAGTTAGATAATTTGACAATGCAATCAATGTTTATGCAGCCTGTTCTAAAATCAGATATTATTTTAGCCACAAAGACGCTTAAAAATACTAGTACTGTAGGTATTGACGGTATATCAACAAAAGTAATCAAATATGTAATTGAGCTTATAGCACCTGTCTTAGCACACATTATCAATGTAGGTATTACCGACGGCGTCTATCCCGCTGATTTGAAAAAAATTATAATAAAACCGCTCCATAAAAAGGAAGATAAGAAGAATATAAAAAATTACCGGCCAATAGCTAAAATTCCTGTCTTTTCCAAAATTTTTGAAAAAGTTATTTACAACTCTATATACCAATATCTTTCTAAATACAACATTTTATGCAAAGAACAAAACGGTTTCCGTAAAAATAGAACAATTAACATGGCTATTTTCGATTTTTTAAATAATGTTATGTCTGCTGTTGATAGAAAGACTCCCATCTGCGCTATTTACACAGACATGACTAAAGCTTTTGATTATGTTGATCACAAAATCCTTTTAGACAAATTGCATTGCTATGGCATCAGAGGCAACATTTTAAAATTACTGGAATCATATCTAAGTAATAGACTGCAATGTACTGAAATTACAAGAGTGTGCGCAAAAACCAAAACAGAACGGACCTATGTGTCAAGGTTCAGAAATGTAAAATATGGAGTGCCTCAGGGTAGCGTGCTTGGGCCACCATTATTTCTCATTTACATAAATGATTTGCCAAAAGTGACACAACAAGAAATGATTTTGTTTGCAGATGATAGCACCGCCATAGTAGAATGTAAAGACCTAAATACTTATCAATTTGACATTAATAATACTCTTACTGACATAATTAATTGGCTTAATATAAATAATTTAATAATTAACCTTAAGAAAACCAAAGTAATGCATTTCCACCAAAGAATTGAAGCCCCAGAAACTTTTGTTAATTATAATGGAACTGAAATAGAAGAAGTAAAAGTAGGTGTATTTTTAGGTATCCATATTGATAATAAACTTAATTGGAGATATCATATAGAACAGCTTTGTAAAAAAATAAATAAATCTGCATATGCACTTTTTCAATTGGCTAGAAAAGTAAATATAGATGCGTTACTTGTTGCTTATCATGGTCTAGTCGCCTCACTTCTTAGATACGGAATTATTTTTTGGGGTAATTCCCCGGATAAGGCTTTACTATTCAAGGCACAAAAAAGGTGCATTAGAGCCATTTGTGGCCTAAAAACAGACGACAGCTGTATACCGTATTTTAAATCATTAAATATACTTACGCTACCAGCACTATACATATTAGAAATTAGTATATTCGTCAAAACAAATCCTAACCTTTTTGAAAAAGTTACAATGGTACGAAATGTTCCAATTCGTAGTCAGTACAAAAATTCTTTAAGTAGTTATAAATGTAAAACTGCATTAGTAAAAAAAAGTGTCTTGGGTATGGCACCCCGCATTTATAATAAAATTCCAGACTCTATAAAAGAATTGAATATTACACAATTTAAGAAAAAAATGAAATTGTTCCTAATTGATAAATGTTATTACACTATTGACGAATACCTAAATGATGAATTAATATAAAATTACATTTTGTCAATACTAAACAATTTAGACATTTTAATTATTGTAACAATTAATTATTTGGCCATTTTAATTGATTTGACTTTATAATTGTTTGGACATTTTAATCATTTTGACATTTTATTACTTTATTATTTTATTTGTATTGACATTTAATTGTATTGACATTTTTATTTGCATTGACATTTTAATAGTATTGACATTTTAATTGTATTGACATTTTTATTTGCATTGACATTTTAATAGTATTGACATTTTAATTGTATTGACATTTAATTGATTTGCAAACTATTTAAATTTAAATTAATAATTAGAGAAGTATGTAATTGTTGAATTTATTTTTCTATTGTAATATCATAAATTATCTGTTTTTTTATTTTTATTTTTGTTAATTATAATTCATAATTTTCTGCGACAATTGCACCCCATATTTGTACGCCTCCAGGCATAACATAGCGCTCTGTTTATAAAAAATAAGACCTGTATCTCTTTACCTATGTTAACAAATAAATTATTATTATTATTATTATTATTATTACTGCTGTCAGAATATCTGGTTTCCAACTATCAATAAAGACTGTCAAAGGTCTTCAAATGACAGCCGGGACTCTCGGTATGTTACAATGGCCACCCATCTCAGACCGAACTCGGCAAGCGTTGTTTGACCTTGGAGATCGATGAGTGAAACTATTAATTATTTTAGCCATGAGCTCTTCAACTAATAAAGTACCTGTACATGAGAATAAGCAAAGAAAAGCTGATAAATGGATAAAATTCATATTTACATGGTAAGGACCTGGTGAGGGTCGTGGGAATCCAATGAATGTGAGACGCACAGAACTGGTCATTGTGTAGTATACTTGGGGGAGACCTACGTCTAGCAGTATACTTCTTTAGGCTGAAACGATGATGATAATGAAATGGTAAGTTTTGAAAAAGTGACTGTAGCCCTGGAACGCAAAAGACAACTGCCGATAACCGACAACCTTGAGCTTCTTGGGGTTGTCGTCTACCCTCAATTTCGGCTCTTACATCGAGGCAAAAGCTCAACCGGGTGCCAAAAAATTGGGGATCTTAGCTAAGGTGAGACGGTACTTCACGCCAGAACAGCTGTTCAATCTTTATCAAGCGCAAGTTCGATCGTGTATGGAATACTGCTCTCATCTTCGGGATGGGTCTGCCAAATACCAGCTTGACACCCTGGAGTCGATTGAGAAGCGAGCCAAGAGGATCATCGGTGATGACGCACTTGTCGAGTCAAAACTCCAAAGCCTTGAGCATCGACGCCGAGTTGCTGGCCTGTCGGTTTTCTATCGATTACATTTCGGGGAGTGTGCGTTGGAATTGCAAAATTTAATTTCACCAAGTCCGTTCCATCGTCGGGTCACTAGACCGGCTAGGATCAGGTGAGATAATAGACAAACGCGAGATTATCAATAATTAAAAAAAACTGAAGGACATAAGTGGGTTTTAGCCAGTAAATGTCTGAGATGCTTTATCACTCCACCTTAGAGAGGGAGAAGTCATTTGATAATTTCAAACCTCTTAAAATAATATACTCAAAATCAAATCCCTACGCTTTCCCCTCACTACTTCCTAATACTCAAGATAACGACAGAATAATAAACAACTTACTCCCAAACTCAACCAACTATAACGTTGGTACATCACTAGCATATCCCCGTAGGAAGGTATAAAGAGGTCTCAGCCCTACTTAACCCTGAAGAGCGCTTAACGCGACCTCAAGTCCGGACCGTCGGTTTATTTACATAAACATATGAATGGCCGTTTACTTCAGGAATTAGGATACAATTTTGGCGGCTTGCCTTAATCCTAAAGACTAGTGAGCTACAGATGTTAGTTATATGCATGTGTTTTGAAGATAAGCCGTGTATTAGAAGGGTTCTAAGGGAAATACTGTCTGACGCCAATTACATTTACATGATGTTAATAAAATTGTCTCAAGACGACATATGGCTCTGTAACGTAGTCGCTCACAATGGACCTCATCAGAAGGCTTAAAGTTACCAAAAGGGTATTGGAAAATGGTACGCTCGGAGTTCCCACGCAAGAGAACTAAAAGCCGATCACTTTCGTAGCGACGTGACAGCGGTGCCCACACCGGCGCTCCGTAAAGGCCCATGAGGTGAGGGACCCTCCGGCAGGGTGATAAAGTAGATGGGAACAGGCCTCGCGGGCACAGCCCAATACGTTGGTCCGACTAGATCCGCACCGTTCTTGAATCCACGGTATACAAGGCCGTTTACACCGCCAGAGACAGGAATAGATGGAGGAACATCATAAAAATCAAAGTGATGAAGTAGGGAGGTCAGAACCCTCAGCATTGAGAAATACGACGCAAGGAGGAGGGTTCAGTGAAGGTGGTGCGTAAAGCCAGAGACTCTGCAGTAGCAGCAGTGGCAGATGTTGCAAATTAAGTTTTCTTGAATTGCTTTGCAGAGCACCTAACCCTACCATCTTTGGGATGATGAGTCGTCGGGCCGCTGTCTTTAGGCGTCTGTCTAGCCTTGGAAAACCAAATCAATATCAAAACCAATCAGTGAGAAAGATAGAATATTTCTGATTAACTTCTTAACTTCGTGACCCGAAGTATAACAGCCGGTAAATTAATATACGAATAGGAAGGGTAGCTTGTGCCCAAGTTCAGTCGTTAATGGCTACATTTAAAATTATTGTAAGTATATAATTTGGTTTATTTTTTCCAAAAGATGGGGTTGTTTCCACAAATGGAGAGCAAGTAGGAAATATGTTAATTTAAGACCGAAACAGCAGTCACGAATTAATGTGATGGCCATACATGTTAATTTGGAGCAATCTTTTTGAAATATCAATGAATTTATTTACTTTTTCCTGAACAAAATTGCGAAACGAAGTCACCTTGGGTTCCCATTCTGCGTTGCGTTGGAAGAGTCAATTGTTTATATCTATGGAGTGGAGATGACATAAATAAATAAAGATTATTTAAAACCGTGTCTCACATCGCCTCCTAGGAATCCATCATCATCAAAATACCTAATGTTGAATTTGGAATTTAGCTGAGGAATGACGGTTTGAATGGAATAAAAATAAATAAACTAAAGATGGTCCGATTGATTTACCTTGTTGACAGCCAACAGCAAAATCCAGAAGGAAGTACCGTTGGTTTCAACGGTCATTTATAACATTGCCAAAGAAAATGTGCTGAGGTGAAGTTGCCAGCAAGGTGGCGATATATAATAAAGCTTCAGGATAATCTCTCTCATGCCAGAATTTAGGTGGGTCGACAAGGCATGTACGGCAGCTTCATAGCCCCCTTTGGAGCTGTAAAAAGAATCTCTTGATTGGATGGGATATATACTTTATGTATAGACTTTGACTGACCTGTTGGTCTAATGGTTAGTGGCCCTGACTGCTATGCCGGAGGTCATAGGTTCGATTCCCACCCAGGACAAATGCTTGTGTGATGAGCACGATCATTTATGGATGACTTTTATGCGATAATGCGTAAAAATTCAGCCTCACTTATGCGTCGAATTAGGGGCAGTGGTAACGGAATCCTAAAGATGGTCGCTGAAAGCCCAGAGTCACCAGTGCGGGATAGGTTTATAAAACTGCATGTTTTTTAAACTATTTATTTGTTGTGTGTTATGTTTTGACAATTATTATGATTACTGTGTTTTCGAAGTGACTTATTTTAATTTAATTTAATTTGTGACTAATTGACTAATATTTTAATGCATTTGAATATTATGCTAACGTTGTTTTAAGTTTCAGTTACTAACATAATATGGACATTGGAATTAGTCTGAAACATTTTTTTTTATTTGTTTATTATTTTTTTGTTCTGTATCTGGGTGTAATTTATCTATATATATGTATGCATTTAGAAATATATAAGTATGTTTATCAGTTGTCTAATACCCATAACACAAGCTCTCCTTAGCTTAGGACTAGACGACGTTGTGTGATAGTTGTGGAATATTATATTATTATACACCCCTAGTTTTTAATAAGTGCAAAAAAAAAATTGGGCTCTACCCGTACCCGTTACTGATCATATTTGTGTAGTCAAAAGTAAAAAAATAAAATCATAAAATTGTCCACGGAGTTTTTTCATAACTGGTAAATTCATAATAGAATCAACATTCATAACAATTGCTACTAGAAAATACTACGCGCAGTGTTTCTCCATTTTAATTGTCACTTGTTCACTCATAAATCAATAGCCTGTACAATATTTTCATAAGTTGAGTGACATTTTGGGATAAAAAAGGCTAATAACTTTGCAGTTTATGAACATAATTTTTTGAGACTTCTTAAATAATAACAAGCCCTTTTCTAATAAGCCCTTAAAGTATTTATACTAATTAAAAACTAGGGGTGTATACTTCTTGTATAGGAAAATCTCTGTGTTGATAATTTCGAATCTAAATAATGGGCGAGATATTACAATTTTCTTAACAAACGTGACTCAAGATCTTCTTTTAAGGACAACAACAATAAAAAAAAAAATAAAAAAAAATAGCCGACGTAATTCCGACCCCGACTACCAGCCACGGTAGACGCGGGGACAGCGCGTAGTGATCCTCGCGCTCCTCAATTTCTGAAAGGGCAACCCGTAGTCCTAGTACGCAAAGGGTAATTGAAGGATACAGGTGTGGTTTTAGTCAGTAAAAGTCTGACACGCCCTCGCGCTCCACCCAGAGCGCGAGAAGTTATTTGGATGATTTCCCGCCTTAAAAATAAAATAAAAAAGGGACAACAACAATTCATTCTATCGCAATGGTACAAAAATACCAAGGAATACCTTTTTATTTGTTGAACCTATAATAGTAAGTAAAGGGAACACCAATCGCAATATCTGCTCGGATACATATGTGACACGCGTCTGAAAATATGTCAAGAGAATCAAAGAGATTGTATCTCACACACGTTTTGTGGAGATATATCTGGACTTATTGACTGTTGTGTCCTTGAGATGAAAATACTTGGCGTGTTGTATGGTGTGACGTGTTTTCTTTTGTTGTTACAAACATATATAGGGTTGCAAAAAACGATAAATATATTTAGTTTATGAAACAGGTATCTCATTTTTTTTTTAATAGTTTCACAAACTAAGACTCCGCTGCCCCTCCGTTTGTCTGTCTGTCTTTCCCTCTGTTACCAGGCTGTATCTCATGAACCGTGATAGTTGACAGTTGATTTTTTCACAGATGACGAAAAAAGAATAAAAACAGAATAAAATAAATAGTTGAGGGTGCTCCCTTGCAACAAAAGTGATATTTTTGTACGGTACGGAACCCTTCGTACGCGAGTCCCACTCGCACTTAGCCGGTTTTTTTTTTTTGAGGGTCATCATCATCATCATCGAATAACACTCCCGCTCTGGGTGGAAAGGGAGGAAGTTTCAAACTTTTGCTGGCTTAACTGATTAGCCCACCCGTGTTACCTCAGTTCCAAGGTGGACTTTTAACAGGTCACGCAACCCCTTCCATGTGCTGACGGTGATCACCGGGGTGGTGTATGTGAGGTAAGAAACAAACTCTCGCGCCTTTGCCAAAAATATGCGTCATAAACGTAGTTTGACGGCAGTGTCGAGTAGAAGAAGAAAACATTATATTTCCACTGTAGTATATTCGGGTTAAGAAAATAGTGACATCATCGATCTCACTCAGTTTAGCAACGCCCCTTGACCAAACAAATTTATTTTTAGAGTGCGTTGACTCAGAAGTTTGATTTAGATTTCACTGCTCCAAGGGGCAGAAGACCTAATTATTTGATATTAATTTCAGCTTAATACCTCCACTCGTTCCTAAGAAAAATGGTATTGACAGACAAACAGGCCGAAAACAATTTATAACACAGATTTCTTTCAAGTAACAAAAAAATATTGTTAAAACCGTAAAAGCAATTACTCTCCCATAATTTAATAAATTTTTTAAACTACTTTTTCTAATTTTTTTCCAAAATTAATATCAAGCAAAATTGTAACTGTACATTTTTGATAATTTTCTTATTAGTCCGTTTGCATGTTACAGAATTATCACAGTTAGGAAGGGAAAACAGTTAATAGCCATAGTTTACTATAAGCGCTTACTTAAAATAAAATTAAAATTGAAAAAAAAAAACAAAGTGAACCATCATCATAAGGATCCGTAGCACCAGAGATATCCTTTTGGTTTCGAGGGGAAATCTTCAAAAGGTACGAGAGTTTGGGAATAAGTGACACTCCCCAGTGTGGGGGTTTTACCACGGTAATCACCATCAGCACATAGACGGATAACAAAGTGATTCTACAAAGGTTCCGCGTTTCCCAACAGAGGTACGGAACGCCATAAAAGGGGCAAATACTTGAAGGTTTTATCAAGAATAAAAATTAATACCTTCCTCCAAACATTTTACTAAGTCTATCAATTAAGATATACGAGTGGGTACCTAATATTGGTCGAGCGTTTTCGTTAGCGTCAAGCCGTCGTGTTGTTGCCGCTTTGTCGACAGTTTCCTAGTTTTTTACACCACCTGCTCGATAATGCCCTTTTATATGTCATACAACCATCACTTAAAGTAAATCATTCTGTCTCTAGGGAGATAATGCAATAAGGGTGATCCCTAGGAAATATTGAGATTTGAATTTGGAACGTCAAAAACTGTCAACATTAAGTGAATTAAAATGTACGTGCATCAAATAAGTTTATTCAAAATTCAAACTGGCCACTAACAAAAAATAAAAACAGAATAAAGCGTAGTTACTGACGAATTTCTAAAAAAAGTAGATGAAAGAACGTGTGCGTTATATAAAATTAAAACTATAGAATCTACATTTTGTTTGTTTCAAATCTCAAAACATGTTAATTGATAGTTAAGATTAACTTGTAAATAATACTTATATTTCTCTAATATATGGTTTGTTTTACTAAATTGTCTTTTGATTATCTCACAGATAGTGTAAAAAGTAGAGTATCCAACACGGGGATAAAGCTGTCTTTGTCTAGAGCGGCTTAAATTCCTCACTTCACTCAGGTTTCTTTATTAACTCCCTCGTCATGCTCGGGAGTTAATTATATAAATCCCTCACTGACGTTCGAGATTAAAATTAGCAGCCTTCGTTTCGGAATCCAACATGCTGCCCGCGACATAAAGGCACTGGTTTATGCCCTGGTCACATAATCTACTATTGTATGTACGCTTCACGCAGGCGTACACCAAGCGTATAACGATGAATACGCGTCTATAAAGCTATGCGTCCGTGGACAGTAGGCCTAACTAAACTACGAATAGTTTGCTCAGTTGCGGACGGTAAGTAAGGTCGGTTGTTTATCAGGCTTGGCAATGGGGAGTCGACACTTTGGCTCAACCCCTAATTCTATTTGTATTTCACTACTTTGCTGTCTGACTTTGCTTCTGTAGTTTGAAATTACATAAATGTATAGGTTTCATGATTTCCCACCTCAAAAAAGGGGGTTTAATAAAGTTTTGACTTTAGATCGGTAAAAATCGGGTAAAAGGTAAATTGTTGAAAGTTCAATTTAATTTCAACAATCTACCTTTTACCCGATTGTACCAGAAGAAGGGTAATTTTTTAACAGTAGGTATATATGTTTGTGTTTTTTTTTTAATCGACGTTTTTACCGCTTTATAGTGTATTCAAACGTTAATCTAAACTAAAGTTAAACTATTATAAAGAGAAAAGCTAAAAAGCCCGCGGCTTCGCCTGCATACATAAAATATTGCAAGATTAAAACAGCTTTTAATCAGTGAAAAAGTTTTCGCAAACCGACTAACCGTTACGATCGTTTCGTTCGCGTCAAACGCCTCAAGTAGGTCACACCTCCGATTCCTTTGTTCTGACGTCATCTCAACGCTCAATCACGTGGTCAGAACAAAGGAATCGGAGGCGTGGTCTACTCGAGGCGTTCGACGCAAGAGAATAGAAACGAAACGGTCGTAACTTGGCTAGGGGGGCAGTACATTCAGAGATTACCTCCTCCAAACAAAAAAAAACTTTACCTCTTCTAATATTAGTGTAGATAAATTCTAAATCTACTGGACCCATTTTAAAAATTCTTTCACCAATAGAATAAACTTTATAATTGAGTGGCATAGATAACCTATTTTGTACTTACACGCATGCGAGCTAAGCTAGTGCTATATAAGAACAATCCTGCTATGCTAAAAGCTTATTAAATGTAATTACTTTCTAATCAAGGACACGAAAACAACAAAACGTTTTCAAAATGTACACATTCATTGTGGGTACAGCTAAGGTTAAAGTTACTTCTAGGCAAGCGTGCTCCATCATCGATCACATCGTTTTTCATCAAGTGAGATAGTAGTAAAACGAAAGCCTATCAATAGTAAAAAAAAGCGACAGTTAGTGCATCTAAAGAATTTTATTTTAAGTTTGCTATTTCCGAAACTTAAGTTATTTTTCGATTTTTCATCCCATTTTGCTCACTACACTATGTCGTCTAAATTCAAAACTGATCTTGATCAAATTCTGATAAACTAACCAGTGACCTTCAGAAGGCCAGAGTTACGCCTGTGTGAACAGCAAGTAAATAAAAATAATTACGAAAAATAATTCATGAACAAAACATTTTGATTCTCAACAGAATCGTTGATACTGCGAAAGCTTCTTAAAACTTCAAATATCCCTTTAATATCCGCCTAATATTCGTCTTAGTAAAGACAGTGCTAAGAGATATCCGAACTGAGGAATAATTAATTAATATTCAGCCTACGCCCATGAGACAGATGCTGCTAATGCCGATACTATCATAATATTTAATGAAGGTATTAAAATTAATATAAATATTTGCAAGCCAAACTTAGTTTCCATTAAGTTCACGAAATAATTTGAGGATTGAAAATTTAATTTATTTATAGGATCGTAATTTTTGTGAAAGCTCTAAACGAAACTGGAACAAACAATATAAAATAAATACAATGAATCAGTTTAAGAAATTTAAACAACGAAGGATACCTTTTAGCAGATCATTAAATTGATCGAACCACCGAAGTTATCTGTTTTCAATAAGCGTTAACGTAGTAGATCATTATAGTCGATCAATAAATAATAGAACTGAAAACTAGAATTTTCAATGCGCAGTCACAGAGGGAGAGGGAGACCAAAGAAAAGATGGATGGATTGTGGGAAGAGTGATATGAAAGAAAAGGAAGTTAGTGATAGCACGACGAGTGACAGGGCAGAATGGAAGAAAAAAACATGTTGCGCCGACCTCAAATAACACGGGACAAGGGCAGGAAGATGATGATGATGATGATGAGTCACAATGTCACATTTTAAGCCAGTGGTTTTTTTTTTTTTAGGTGGGAAAATCATCTTATGACAAAAAAAAAGATGGCTGATCGATGGGTCACAGTGGCAAGAGGTTACGTAATAATTATAAAACTAGATTCCTGACCTACGCGACTTACCTGCACTTTAAAAAACTTAATGAATGCAAGTGCAACCGATGCTGCAGTTGACGTAGCCACCTACTGTGCTCAAAGTTTTTAACGGGTTTACCCTCGAATCAATAAGAAAAAGTCAAAGCACAATGCAGCATTCGACCATCGACTACCTGGTTGATAGGGCTAAAAGGTTCTGGAGTGGCGACCGCGTATTGGAACACACAAAGTTGAAAGACCTCTCACAATGTGGACTGATGATCTAGTCTTGATAATCCGATGGACGCGAGATGGACTGGACCAGTAGTTGTGGCGTTGAGGTCTAAAGGGGTGACTAGATGGTTGCAAACCAACGTCCCAACCAAGGTGACCTTGCTAGTTTCAATCCGTGTAGACAGCAGTTGTAATCCATGACCTTCAACGCTCTTGGTTGGGAGGCGCGTTTTCCCGACCACCGAACGTGTCGTGTGAGCCGCAACACAAACCAAACACATAAACCAAGGTCACCTTGGTTGGAACGCTAGTTTGCACTTAATATTGGACGTCTCCCTCCAAGTATTGCCAAAACGTCTGGTCCTGTGCGTCTCGCATCCATCTGATTTCTGTGACCTTCACCAGGTGATCGGTCCTTTGACCATAACATCCACCTAAGGCGTGTTGAGCACTTCTCCTTTATTCATAAAAAATAGCTGTGAACTCAGAAAAAGTTCTTGCAAAGTATAAACTAAGAATTACTAAAGTACCTACATACTTCAAAAAGAGAAAGTTAAAGAACTATCTCTGATTGGAACACCAAGACCAGCAATTCTTCTCTAATTTTGTGTGCAACAAAAATCTGGCGTCAAAGTCTCGTTACCAACAAGTCGGAATCTCACAAACTCAAGATTGCAAGACTGAAAAGTTTCGCGAAACTCGTTGAGTTCGCAACGATTCAATTTCCACACCTGTTTCTTTAATTTGAGTGCTAAATCGAAAATCTATAATGGTTCGCGTGTCGTGGAACGGTCACAGTTTGTGGGACAAGCGCTGGGATTTAACGTTTGGAAGTGTGACGATTTTTTTCTTTACGGAAATATAAAAACAGTGCCGATAAAGTACAAAGTAAAATTTAATTTTAAAACTGGACAAGTGCGAGTCGGACTCGAGCACTGAGGGTCCCGTACAAACTTACCTATGAAAACAGTCCAATTTCCGAATTGAGTTACGAAGATTTTTACAAAACGCGAAAAAAAGTTTTTTTTTGTTATTTAACAAATTTACAGTTTCCTATTTTTTTTCTATATTTGTGCTATATAACCTAGCTTCATGCTAAATTTCAGTATTCTAGGTCAACGGGAAATACCCTATGAATTTTGATTCCCTTGAAAATGTCGAAATATACGTTTTTTGCGACATAAACGGCCGTATCTTTTTTTCGTCAACTCAGATGTAATTTTTTCACAGCTTCAAGGGACCGCAGACCTGAGTATATGCTTTAATTTCAACTTGATATCTCCACACGTTCCCGAGCTAAAGGGTCTTGACAGACAGACAGATGGACAACAGAATAAGGGTTCCGTTTTTCATTTTGAGGTACGGATCCCTAAAAAGACTAAATTGCAAAGTTTCAAGTGCCTATGAATTATGAGCGTCTACAGCAAAACTAGAACACATAAATGGTGTTTTCGAATGGTAATAAATTATACCTCAGACTAACCCTTTCATAAGAGCTCATGTACCTTCATCTATTTAATTACCTACTTAATAGCTAGGACTTTAGGACCAAAGTTTTGTGTAAAAGCTGAACGGAATGTCTATCGAAAACCCTTTTACCTCTGGAGGCATCAAAGGCGTTTTTTGAGCCTCCGGCAGGAGGTCTAATCGATTCGGTGTTTTTTTTTTTTAAGGTGGGAAAATCATCCAATGACAAATCCCGCTCTTGGGTGGAGCGAGAGATAGTGTCAGACTGACTAAAAACCCACTCCTGTTCCCTCTTTGCCTTCATCCCGGGGCCCCGGGCTTCGCTTTCACACTACCCGTGGCCCCAGTAGGCTTCGACCCTGCTGGGCCCCTACGATTTGCTGACATCACCCTGAGGCGCGCGTGGAACAATACGCGCCGTCGACGACTTGGGCTCGGTCCGGACAGTCACCGGACGGTCGGACGGCGAGCCACCCATTGCTCGCCGTCCGCAAGCCTGCGCCTACGGTGGCCGGGAATCAAAAGGGGTACGTACCTAGTACTTAAATTAAGGAAAGCCATTTGAAGAAAAACAGAAAAATCGAACCATGAACTTTAAAAACAAACCCATATAGGTATAATTCGGTGTTGAGTTAAGCTCACTATTAATCAGAGATTAAATTACTGAGTACTAGTTACATTTCTGTGTACAGTAAACATTAACGAGGACTGATTGACTAAAAGGACTTGGGGGTATCTTTTGCCCCGCAGAAAGATTGTGTTTCCTGATGGCTACAACCCGGGAATCTTTAAGTCAAGAGTGAATAGGTTACTTTTAGTTAAGCGCGCTCCATCGTCGACCGCATCCTTGCTTTCCATCAGGTGAGATAGCAGTCAAGCGCGAACCTTTCAAGAATAAAAAAATATAAAAAAACAGTTTTTATATTATTACTAGCTTAGCCAGGTGAAGTTCATATGGCCTAATGGTAAGGATAACGCCATCTACTGGCATTACCAGAACAGCATAATTCATTATTTTAAATGACATTTTAATTAGAGATGGCGTTGTATTCGGATTTTTTTTCGTGCTTTTTTTCCATTTTTTCTCACCGTTTAAACCTTCCCTAGACTATCACGAATATTCCAAGACCAAAATTAGCCAAATCGGTCCAGCCGTTTTTGAGTTTAGCGAGACTGACGAACAGCTATTCATTTTTATATGTATAGATTTATGAAAATTCTTGTATGTGTGTGTTTTTATCTTTGGGGCTTCTTCACGATAGACAGCTGAACAGATTTGAATGAAATTTGATACGTTGATATGTCAAATTTCATTCGAATCTGACTCAGATAGAACTCATTACAAAATAATGCGAGTTTTCTTATATTTCATACCACAATAGTTACAAGTACTGCGATATTACAGAAAATACAAAACACAAAGAAACCAATAAAAACCTAATTTTGGAAAAAGAATAACGTACCTTTAATATGAAGTTTATTTGTACTTATAATTCCAAGTCAATCCAACGAGAAGAAAATCCACGACCAATTACCCAATGCTCGCCGTCTACAAGCCCGCGCCTACGGTGGCCGGGAATCAAAAGGGGTACCTAGTACTTAAATTAAGGATAGCCATTTGAAGAAAAATCGAACCATGAAGTTTAAAAACAAACCCATATAGGTTTTAGGGTAAAAATTTGTCCTGACAAACTCAATCCAACTAAAAAACCAAACTGAATTTCAGCCGCCAGCCGGCATTCTGCATGACAAAGTTCTAAAGGATAAAATTACATATCTCTAAAGAATTCTAATGTATTCTAAACGAACAGTCGCATAGAACCGAAAGTTTTCAGACTAGCAATTTCAGTTTCTGCTAGAATTTATATGTGTTGGGAAAAGTTTTATACAAGTATGTGAGCAGGGGATGCATGTTGTTTCTCCGCCGTCGCCGTCGCGTCGGCTTGAAGAATGGGCGCTGTGAGCTATCTCTCGCTAGGTACAAGTATATAGTTATGGAATAGTGAACTATTTGGTGCACTAAATAACAGTTTGAGTGTCGGTACCGTAATTAGGTTGCTTCAAAAACTTTGTGACATAAATCCAGTTAGTAAGTAATTAATCTTATTTTCCAGTATAAAACATTAGTTTTAGTATATACGAAACCCGAAACACGTGTCCAGTATTCTTATGTAAAGAATTTATGTACAAAATTTCATAACTGTATCATGAAAAATCACAAAGTTATAAGCGTTATGTTACCTGGTTGACCGCACAAATACATGGTCACCGGGCCATCCAGGCGACTGAGGGGTTGTTTTGCATCCGCATCTAGCTATGCGCTGACATTTAATGCCCGCAATGACCTGCCATGACATGTGTTGTACTTAGTGTCGGTGGTGTCCAACTTGTAACTTTTTAAAATATTTTTGGGAAAAAATATAACATGGTGTATAAATTATTGGAATCGATTCAGTTACTGATTCTGAACAAACTATATTCAGGTTTTGCATTTATACTAAAAACAATGATGTATATAAGGTTGCAAACAATAGATCCCACTTTGATGGCTAAAAACTCCGCTGGTATTGGCCGCCATAATTAATTGGCCAAGATGATTATAGTTATTCTATCCCACGAATGCAGGTTGGTCTTGGTTGTGTGTGTACATGCACATTGTATCTGTGTGCGTAAGTAATTTTCTATAAAATACCTACCTCTTGTAGCGACATCTATGGTGCCGAATAGGAACTAAAATTCAAAATCTTGCACCCTGCTGCGCGGCATTAAAACATATATTATACAATAACCCGAAATCAACCATTAGGCAGTTGCTCAGACCAGAAATAACACCCATCTGGTTAAAAGATAGTCCCTTTTCAACTGTGGTTTTCGGACCTTTATAATCTGTTCCACATACTTCTAAATCCTATTCAGGAACTCTGATTTTGTTTCCGTTATATAAAATCCTTCATAACACTAATATATCTTTCGAAGGATAGAAGTAAGTGAAGTCTATCCGCAGGTAACGGGGCGTCCTGCTTTTTGGGTTTTCTCCATAATATTTTTTATTTTCAAACAAAACCAAAATAAAACTCCATATTGAATATTCTCAATCACTTTATTCGATTCCTTCAATGTTCAGGATAGTACCCGTACAGTTTGTAGAAATACTCCGGGTCGTACGACCTCCGTACGATGTAACGTAACGGATACTCATACCGATACAACGGATACTCGATCCTGATTGGTTCGCTGATTATCGGGTATTCGCCATAGTCAGCCTTCCATTCTATGCCTCTGGCTTCGGCGTGAACGTAGATTATTGTCAGCACTAGTAATATTGATAACTTCATCTAAAAATAATGATAAAAAAAAACGAAAAAATGGATATAAATAATTAAAATACTTTTGATTAAAGGATTAACTAGTAATTCGGTCGAGTAACCTTTGATGAGAAGTAATAATAGAAAACATTATAAAAACTTACACTTAAGTTATTATAATGTTTTCAGAAAGTTGAAAACAGAAAAAGAAAGTCTTTTAGGCACATTACAAGTCAACAGCGATGTGGAAGAGTTTTTTGACGCCATATTTTAGTTTGATTTTAGTTAGTTGTGTTTAGTGTAGGGTTTATATTATTATTATCATTATTTTATTGTAATTATAGTTAGTATTATTAAATGAAAAAGAAATAGAAAACTAAACCCCAACTACACGATATAGTTAGTGTAGCACAAATATTTGTCGACCTACAGTTAGAGGTTCCGGGGCAGTGTATCTTATGTATTTGAGTTTACACGTTAGTGTTACCGACGATACAGGAGTATTAACTAGTGAGGGGCAAGGTTAAAAAAATGGTACTCTAAAAAGTATGATATTAAAAAGTCGTTTAAGAAATTGTTTAAAGGATAGTGGGCGTATGCCACTATGCGATTATTATTGTTTACGTACTAATGTTATAATGACATGTATTTATTGTTATGTAAAGAACCTAAAGATGGCATACAACCACAGTTATCCTCTTAACATCACCATGTTTAAGAATATTTTCTCCACTTGTTCAGCATAGTATAATTATTCCTTGTCTTATAATGTTCCCACTGCTGGGACTCAGGCCTCCTCTCTAGGAGAAGGAATGGACCGTAATCCACCATTCAGGTCCAGTGTGGTTTGATAAATGTCACATGTCTACGAATTTTTGGTTCTAGGACATGCCGGTTTTTCCACGATGTTTTCCTTCACCGTTTTGGGAGCAGTGGTGATGAAATAAATTAAACAAAGTAATGTGCCTGGCTGGGTTTAAACCCGCGACCTACAACAACTCGTAAGGACCTTTGCCACTGGAAAACTACTGTACACCAAAAAAAAAAAACAAATTGTTTAATTGATTTTCTCTGAGATGGTTCTAAGAGAAAATCAATTAATCAATTTGTTTTGACCGTGGAACGCAAAGGAATCAACTTAAGAAACAATGGTGGGTTTTAGTAAAAAGTTAAGTCTCCCAGATTTGGAGAAGTTGACTTCCGAAAAACAAGTATCATAGTATTCTGTTAACCTTACCTTCAATTATAAAAACGATCACCTCCAACACACAACAAAACACAAAATAAAGAATTGATATATAAGCAGTCGTTATATATCTCACGTGGTCCATCAAAAAACTATTAAAAATGAATCAGACGAAGATATTATACTTAACTATTTTAACAATTAATAATAACAATATAATAATATTCCACACTAAGTAATGTTAACGATTTAAAACGATGTAATCATTATTTTTAATTGGGTTTTTTTTAAGTGGGATATCACCCAAAGACATCTCTCGCTCTACGAGAAAGCGACAGGGCGTATCAGACTTTAAATGCTCAAAACCTACCTTCAGTTGCCCTTTGCGTTCCAGGGCATCTCTTTCAAAAATAACCGTAGCCCAAGCCGGTATTGGCCCTATTGGACCCCTACGGTGTCCATTTCCTCAAAGTTGTGGCCAACTTCTTCGGTCGCCTCCCATTCGGCGTTAGAGGTTGAGAGTTCCGCATAATGGAGACACCCGTCTGCTGTTTCTACTTGAATCAGGTACTTTCCAAACTTGTCATGCCCGATGAGGAGGTCCTCGCCGGTCCTGTTTCAGGCCTGTGTGACCTGTAAGGTGAGGACGCCGTGACGCCTCCCTAGCTTCCCCCCAAAGAGAGGTTTAAGAAAAATTGGGTGGGAGCGAGTTCCTTCGTGCAAGGAGGACGCCAGATGGATTTTTACTAGTCTTATAGTGTTAAAACTTACTCTCGAGCCGTGTGAGGTCTAGCATTATTACGGTGCAATATTGAAAAGAAAAATAATACCAGTTATTTTTCTCCTTGCTGCAGGCTTTCAAACACTATCTCATAGATTACATCGGGAAAATTCATTATTCAGTGTAAAAAATTCTAGCCCGTTCTACTAGATTTTCCATGGAAAATCCAGCAGCAATAACCTACTAAAAATTCTTCATCATATTTGAAATATCTACCTATGTTATTTCGCCAAGCTTAAGTGGCAGTGGGCAAGGGCAAAAGGTACTGGAGTGGCCATCACTCACCACAAGGTAGACCAATTTAATGACCTGGTGAGGATCGCTGGAACCCGACGGATGCGAGAGCCACAGGAACGGTCGCTATGGCGAGACTTGGGGAAGGCCTATGTTCAAAAGTGGATGTTTTCCAGCTGAAATGATGATGATGATGACGTATTATTTACTTATTATGCACACCTACTAATGTGTTGTCTTTTTTAATCCAAAGGTTGGCTGGAAGAGAATGCCTTGTCGCATGTCCGTAGTACCACTACTGTACACGAAGTTTAAATAAACAAATAAATAAAAATAAGCCTCCATCTAAACTGGGCGTAAACAAAGCAATTGATTCTTCATACAACGTTATAATTACGAGGAAATCCTATAATCCCTCACCTAGCAACGATGCCAGCAGTAATGAGAACTCGAGACTTCGTAAATATTGCGGAAGAGAACCTGAGCATGTGGTTTTCTGTGATGAGAAAGTAATTAGGGACTGTAAACTAATTTAAAGTTTTATTATAGGACGTGGTGTTTTTAACCCTTATTATTATGAGGTTAAGATTGCATATCAGAATCTTGTGTACCATACAAATATCCATTATAGTACCTTGTGTACCTGCTGAAATCAAATCTTTGAACCCTTATTTTTAAAGAAGTTAGCCTAAATATAGTATTAGGTAAAATTATTTATTAAAATATATATATGTGTATTTTAAGTATATGTACCTATACTTTTTTACTCTTGTTTTTTGCATTAAATTTTCTTTTTATGTCTACCATATTGTCTCTTTACCACCCTAGGTTGACTAGTAGAGAATGCCTAAGGCATTAAGTCCACCTTTGTACTTTACGTTGCATGAAGATTAATAAATAAATAAAATTAACATTATGATTGGTTCATTTGACAAAGTTGTAACATTGGTTTTACTAGTTGTTTACTAGTATGTGCCTACATTATTAAAAACACTTAACCAACTATATATCTATACTAATATTCAGTTAGGTATGAAGAGAGAATATTTGTATTTTTGTTTGTAATGAATAATTATGATAATATTTAATGCTGATAAATTCATCATCATCGTCATTTTAGCCGAAAGACCTCCACTGTTGGACATAGGACTCCCCTAAGTATCGCCACAACGACCGGCCTTGTGCGTCAATTTATTTATGATGATAAATAAAAGAATAATTTGAAAAAAATTGTGAATTTTCCACATGTGATTACATAATACAAAAGTCGTAGGTACGATAAATATTTGTATATAATGACCCATAAACTTTGTAGCTAAAAAAACTGAAAATTTTTGTATCGCTTTTAGCGATAAGACCGCCTTTTGTTATACCATATTAATTTTAAACTCCTACTGTATTTTTTAGTGTACAATAAAGAGTTAGGTACCTCTATCTATCTATATGCTAAAAATCTACTCGTACTTAACGTGTATTCAGCAACCTGCTAATAACGTAGCCATAGTTTAACAGCCAACATTCCGAAACACATTTGTCTGTATCATTAGAGAATCGCTCGCCACTAACTGAGAGGAATGGCAACTAAGTGGGGCTCATGACTCTTTGATTTCGGACTGAATGTTCCAGTAGCTCGCCGTAGAACTGAGTTAATACATCACTAATAGTGAGTTCTATGTCAATAGTGTCTGATGTTTGAAAGTTTCACATAGTTCTTAAACTTTAACTTCCAAAACATAATCTGAATGATTAATGCTAGAGAAATGAGAACATTTTCTTTTTCTCTGATTAATAAAAAAATTTTTAGGTGGGAAAATCATCTAATGACATCCCCCGCTCTTGGGCGGAGTGCGAGGTTGTGTCAGATTTTTACTGACTAAAAACCCATTCCTTTTCCTTCTTTGCCATTATTCCAGGACCCTGGGGATCTCTTTCGCATCACCCATGGCCCCAGTAGGCTTCGACCCTGCTGGGCCCCTACGGTTGCTGACATCTCTTTGAGGCGCGCGTGGAACACTACGCGCCGTCGACGGTTTGGGCTCGGTCCGGACGGTCGGACGGCGAGCAACCCATTGCTCGCCGTCCGCAAGCCCGTGCCTACAGTTTTGTGATTTATAATGAGACTGACATATAATCACATCTCGTCATTCTAAGCTGAGAGCGTTTTTTATGGTATGAACTAGTGCTTGACTGCGATCCCACCTGATGGTAAACAGTGACGCAATCGTTGAGTGTGAAGCGCGCTAGTTTATTAAGAGCCTATTCACTCTTGCCTTGAAGACAACGTAGAAACAACGAGGCGAAACGCCTAGTCCGGACTATAGGTGACGGCATATGTTTGTTTCTTCTACAAGCTTGAACGCCTGAACGAATTTCAATGAAAATACATGGGTAGAGCTTGTCTTGGTATCAGCTATATATATATATATATATATTGGTTTAAGCTAAGCCGCTGACAGCAGCTAGTGCCTACACTAGCAGCTACTGCTACATTTAATTGGTTCGATATGTAGGATATTTATTTTTTTGGAGTGGGACATTGAGTGAAAGTAAAACTTTTAGTAAAAGCCTCAAGCTGAGGTGAATTTTTCGAACAATCCCGCAGGATATGCAGAACCTGCATCATAATTACATAAAATTACCATCTACATAAGTATAAAAAAATAGTAAAGAAATTTACTGACTTAAATCTCGATTCTTTTTTCTCGACTTTATAAATATAACCATTTTATTATAATATTGTTAAATTCCATAATGTAATCCGTTACCAATATCTGTGTTTCGTATTCAAGAAAAATATGTGAGATGTTTAAATACATATTCCAAAACAAAAAAGAAATAAACAAAACCAAACCAACTTTTTTAAAACATTTATTCAACAGCGCTTTCAAAATCATTTTGTAACTTTGTAATCATAATGAAAAGGCACATAACTACGAAGAACGTAAGGTGAAGAAATAGAATATTCTGGTTCAATTAAACGGTAAGGGAAGTATGGGTAAGGATATCCTGGGTAAGGGTATCCAGGTTGCGGGTATCCAGGTTGCGGGTATCCAGGTTGCGGGTATCCAGGTTGGGGGTATCCAGGTTGCTGGTATCCAGGGTAGGGGTACCCAGGTTGAGGATACCCAGGGTAATGGTAGCTTCCAAGATTGTAGCTATCAAGATCAACGACTTCATACTTCTTGATATTAGGAATAGGAGATGTTTTTAGTTCTTTTAAAGACTGAGACTCAATTTTATATTCTACTGGAACTTCTTCTACAGGTTCCGAGACCAGGATCCGGTATTGTCCGCTAGGGTCCCAGTGTGCCTCGGCATGTGCAACCGCGATGAAGCAAAGAGTTAGGAGAAGCCGTTTCATCTGTCGAGCAAATGACAACATTAGATAATCAAAGAAAATGAAGAAAGAAAAGAAGAGTATTATCACGGCCCTGTAATGGAGTGAGCAATTGGAGGAACACAGGCGGGTTTTAGCCAGTGAAAGTCGGACACTACCTGTCACTCCAATCAGAGTAGAAAAATCATTTGATGATTTATCATCTAAACAAAAAGAGTTGATGAACAGCTAACTTGAAACTGGTGTTTAAAAAGAAATTATATCTTACTTATCTTATTGTCTACTTGTATACATGACTTTATTTGTTGACATTTATTTGAGGTTTACATCATTTGGTATTTAAGTCAAGAGTGAACAGGTTACTTCTAAGCCAACATACTCCACTATCTACCACATCATCGCTTACCATCAGTTGAGATAGTGGTCAAACGCGAACCTGTTTAAAGTAACAAAAATAAAACGTAACAAAACCTCATTCCATTAACTTTAACGAATCTACAAATGTTAAAAACCCTTTAAAACACTTTAATGCTCTCAAAAATTAAATCAAGAAACGTGTGCCTCAAAGTAAATAAAAGAACCAATCCCTGAAAACCTTTTAATTCGTTCACAAGTAGTGATTAAGTATGGTCGGAGTAGAAATTAAATTTAGCTGAAGTGAGGTCTCTCCCTGTGAGTGAGAGGGACAATCATAATTAGACACACAGCACCCGGGCTCGTGGAGCACCCTACAGTGTTTAATTTGAATTTTGAATTAAGAATTTTATTTCTTTTTAAATATTTTATGGTTTAAAAAAGAACAGATAAAAAAATGAAATAAGAATGTTGTTGAATTATAATAAGAAAAAAACAAAGGTCCGTAAACCGTTGTTAACTGTGTCATATGGACCAGTGTCTCCAACTGTTTTTTTTTATTTTATTATATAAACAAGTGCTTAACTGAGATTCCACCTGATATTAAGCAGAGATGCAATCATTAATGGTGAAGCGCACTAGTTTATTAACTGTTACCTTGTAATAATATTATTATAGTTTCAGGAGTTCTAGAGTCAGTGTCTGTAAAGCTAAAAAATTTAGCTTCATTGGATACACTTACCTTTGCAATTAGTTGAATTCCAATCACACAATACCAGATTTCTTTATTTCAACAAAGTTTATATATTGAGACTAATTACTTTATCCATTACGATTTTTAGGGTTCTGTACCTCAGTGGGCAAAAACGGGACCCTTATAAGGTTACTTTGTTGTCCATCTGTCAATCTGTCTATTAGCTCTTAGAGCAGTTTAAAAAAATTAAACTTATTTCAACGCAATGTAGGTAAAGCTAAGGCCGGTAATGCTCGGTCTATGGCGCATATTTTGACACTTGCCAAATGGATTGATGGATGTGGTACTGGACCTCAACGTGCAGCCTACGTTGAGGACTCCGGATTTAAACCCAAATTTAGACTAAGATAAAACATGTGTTTTCTTTTTTTTTTTTTTTCGGGTGGGAAAATCATCTCATGACATCCCCCGCTCTTGGGCGGAGCGGGAGATAGTGTCAGACTTTTACTGACTAAAAACCCACTCCTGTTCCTTCTTTGCCATTTGTTTTCCAGGGCCCCGGGGATCTCTTTCGCATCACCCATGGCCCCAGTAGGCTTCGACCCTGTTGGGCCCCTACGGTTGCTGACATCTCCTTGAGGCGCGCGTGGAACACTACGCGCCGTCGACGACTTGGGCTCGGTCCGGACGGTTACCGGACGATCGGACGGCGAGCCACCCATTGCTCGCCGTCCGCAAGCCCGCGCCTACGGTGGCCGGAAATCGGGATCGGAATCCCGGCGGCGGTTGGGGCGTAAGGACCGTTGCCGTTGCCTCACGCGATCGGCCGCCTCCTTTGCTAGCATTACTGCTTCGCAGAAGGAGGCGACCGCCTGCCACTCCTCCTCGCTCCGGACCATGGCCTGTACCAAGGCCCGGCGCGAGAGATCGCTGCCGCCGATCGCCCTCACGAGGACACGACGGTGCTCTGCCCAAGCGGGGCACACCTCTACCGTGTGCTCCACCGTGTCCTCCGGGCGGTCCACACAATGGTGGCACCCGGGCGTCTCTTCTGCACGGATCCGGCACAGGAACTTCCCAAACTTACCATGTCCGGTGAGGACCTGCGTCATGCGGTAAGTAAGGACGCCGTGAGGTCTTTCCAGCCACTCCTCAAAGAGGGGACTTATCGCCATAATTAAGGCGTGCCCAGCACTGGGTTGCGACAGTCGCCGTCGCCATTCCACCATGAGATCCCGCTGGAAGTTTTTCCGCCATGCCGCTACTTGGCGCGGCAGCGGAGTTTCACCCCGGCGTTGCATCTCCATGCGCAGATCATGCATACGTGCAAGGTCTTTTGCCTGCAATTCCCACGGTGGTTGGTTAGCGAGGAGGCATGCTGCTTCGCGGGAAATCGTGCGGTATCCCCGCACCATCCGGATGGCCATGACCCTCTGGCTTGCGTTCAGCTTGGCTGCCGGTCGCTTTCGAAGAGACGGCGCCCATACCGGTGCCCCGTAAAGGGCCATGGACCGAACGATTCCTGCATATAGCCTCCGGCAGGAGGCGTCTGGACCCCCTAGGTTGGGCAGTAGCCGCTTGAGGGCAGCCCCTGTGCGATCCAGTTTGGGAGCCAGACGTCGGAAATGCTCCTCGAAGTTCCACCGGCTGTCGAGGACAAGTCCAAGGTACTTCATCGTCGACTCGACGCCGATGTGAACTCCTCCTACCGTTAGTTGGGAACCCGATGGTGGCGCGTTCCGAGGGCCGTGGAAGCACATGGCTTCGGATTTGTGCAATGCTACCTCAAGTCCCAACTCTTGGATCCTCTCCACGACTGTCGCAACCCCGCGAGTCACTAGTTCGACCGCCGCCTGGTATGACTCTCCCCGCGCCAGGACCAGCGTATCATCTGCGTAGCAGACCACGCTGACCCCGTCAGGGAGATCGCCGCGCAGCACGTAGTCGTACCCGATGTTCCACAAGGGTGGTCCTAGTACCGATCCCTGCGGAACACCGCACGACATCTCTCGCCGTTTCCACTCTCCCAGGTGACCAGGGTAGATAATGTACCTGTCCGACAGGTAGGCCTCGACAACATGACAGAGGTAGTCAGGCACCCGATGATACCGGAGTGCCCTCCTAATGCTACTCCAGGGCAGGGAATTGAAAGCGTTGGCGATGTCCAAAGACACCACTAAGACACACCTGCCCTGGGACACCGCATCCCCCGTCGTGAGGGCTCGCACGCGCATGATGGCGTCCACCGTAGAGCGCGCCCTGCGAAAGCCAAATTGGCCGTCCGAAAGATCCGGCCCCACCCGTGTTAGGTGCGCGACGAGGCGGTCTGCAATTACTCTTTCAAAGAGCTTGCCCACCTCGTCGAGCAGCACGATGGGCCGGTACGCGGACGGTGAGTCCGCAGGGCGCCCCGGCTTCGCGATGAGGACCAGTTTCCCGGTCTTCCAGCGAAGTGGGAACTGGCCCCTCTCCATACATGCGCTAAAGAGCCCTCTTAGTCGAGGCCCGAGTTCCTCCATGGCCAGGACCCAGGCCTTTCCAGGCAGGCCATCGGGTCCTGGGGCGCTGTTTTTGGCACTGAGCCTACGTACCGCCACTCGCATCTCTACCTCGGTCACCTCTGGAGCAATGTCGTTGCCGTCGCCGTCGTGGTCCACGTTGGACACCGCAGGTGGCGAAGCCATAGGCGGGGGAGAGTGTTCCCCTCGCGTGGGGAATAGAGCGCTAACCACACCCTCCACAAGCTGGGGCCGGAGACTCTGCGTCAGCGGGGGAGCCCAGGGGCGGAGCTTTTCTCGCACCACCTTGTAGGGGCGCCCCCATGGGTCTCTGTTCAGAGTTTCCAGCCACACGTTGCGGGCCTCTACCTTCGCCCGCTTTATCTCCGCTCGGAGGGTGCGTCTCGCCTCTCTGTATCCCTCGTAGAGCTCCGCCTCTCTGGTCTCCGCATCCGGCGGACGGATGCGGCGCCTGAGGTGCCTGGCGTACTGGCGCCGCGCGGCATTGCACGCGCTACGCAGTGCCGCGATCTCTGGCGACCACCAGTACACCTGGCGCCGGGCACGTCCTGGCCGGACTCGGGGCATTGCCACGTCGCAGATTTGCGACATGGCCTCCCGGAACCACTCTGCCTCGACGTCGATGTCAACAGGCCTGTCCGGTGCTTGCACCCAGGCCTGTACCATCGCGGCTTCCAGAAGGAGCTCCCGGTCCAGCTGCTTCAGCGCCCAACGCGGACCACACGGGGTTTGTTGGACCGGCGCGGTTGAGGACTGGGCGGAGACGTCAAATCGGATGTATCGATGGTCTGAGTACGTCTCCACCCCTTCCATGACGCGCCAGTCAACGAGACGCGGTGTCAGAGCGGGACTGGCGAATGAAATGTCCACCACTGACTCGCCTCGCATCCGCACACACGTGGGGACAGAACCCCGGTTTAGGACGACCAGGCCTAGCTCCAAAGCCCAGTCCTCCACCATCCGACCCCGCTGGTCTGTCAACCGGGAACCCCAAGCCAGGTTCTTGGCATTGAAGTCCCCGCAAACGACCACGGGGTGGGAACCAAACCCAGCGACGACGGCATTCAGCTCCAGAAGGGAGATGTGGAGATCGGCGAGAGTTCGGTTCGGAGAGAGGTATACACCTACGACTGCGATGTCCCCGAACCGTGCCGCTACGCAACCCTGCCCCCTCGTGACGGCCTCAAGGGACGGGGTACCGGCGGCGGCCGACGAAATTAAGGTTACCGAGCCGTTCAGGTCCTGCACCCAGTCGGCCCTGGGCTGGACGTAGTACGGCTCGGAGACTACGGCGATGTTTATCGACCACTGCGCCATGCTCTGGAGCAACAGATCCTGAGCGGAGGCGCAGTGGTTGATATTCGCCTGGAGGAGACGTAATGGAGCTATTATTGACAATCCATTACAGTCTCCTCCCGAGCCCCTTGTGAGGGCCCTGCCACTGTGGTCGCCGCGGCGGCGTCTGCGGAAGTGATGGCGGCGGTGGCCAACTTGGCGGCCGCAGCGGCGAGCACATTCGCGGGGATGGGCCTCGGGACCTTACCCTTGGCCTTGGCGGGGGGATCACAGGACCTGCCCCCAGCCCGGTGTTCGGCTGGCTTGCCTGCCGCTGCACATGCGTAGCAGTGCGGCGCTGCACTGCAAGTGATGGCCTTGTGACCGGGCTGACCGCACTGAAAGCAGCGGTCACTGCGATCCACCTTCGCTGCGCAACAGGCCCCCACGTGGTGCCCCACGTGGCAGCGATAGCAACGTAGAGGTCTGGGCTCCAGCAGTTTTACCCGTGCGGAGACCCAGCCCAAAAGCCGTCGGCCCTCCCCGCTGATATTCCTGGCCGCTGACACAGGGCAGCTCACCGTCACCGACCCCATGCCCGTGCCGTCAGCACGGATGGCGCCTGCCCGAACCTGGTTGGCCAGGCACCCCCCTATCCTGACGACGGCGGCCACAACCTCATTTACCGTCACTGAGTCGTCCAGGCCCATAATGCGCATGTCAACGCATTTTGTGGGCCTGGACACTCGGGCCTCCTCCGCATCCAAGGACGCCCTTATTTTCTCGGCCAGGGCGTCTGCGGTAGGGCCGCTGTTTGCCCCGGGGACCTCTAGCATAAGGGCACCAGTCGCGGTATGCCGCATCCGGAAGCCCCCGGTGACTCCGAGCTCGGCAAGGTTGACCGCTCGCCTCGCCTTCCGGATGACCTCGCCGTAGGTCACGCCCTTTTTCTCCGCAGCCGGCTGCAGTGTAATCACTACAGCCGTAGAATCCGGGGCGCGACACCTGGCTTCGATGGCCCTTCTTTTCCGCTGCCGCCGCCGTTCTCGTTTCTTTGCGGCCCGAGCCGCTCTACCCGCCTTTTCCTTGGCTCCAGCAACCTGCCATTCGGCTTCGGCCGGAGATTCCGTAGGCGGGGGAGGCGGCAAAGGCCGTCTGCTTGCCGCTACAGCAGGGGTTCCCACCGCCTTAGTGGCCGGCGGCGTTTTGCCCTTCTTGGGAGGGGGGGCAGCAGCAGCGGCTTGCTTCCCCTGCTGCTGTCTTCTGGCCAGAGGGGCTGACCTCGCGGACTGCGGTATCACAGTCCCGCGCTCGGCCTGCCCCGACGGGCCCGGCTTGGGCGCAGTAACCGTGGCCGCAGCATAGGACGCCGCCTTTCGCTGGCCGGAGGCCGCAAGTGGGGGGCGCAGCACAATAATAATAATAATAATAATAATAAATCTTTATTTTTTGTACGTTTAACAAACACAGTAACAATGCCCTCCAGTAGGGACAGCTGCTGCTGGCACCGCAACTGGAACAGCTGCTGCTGCTGTTGCAGCTGCTGCTGAAAGGCAGCCAGCTCCCGCTGCACCAGCGTCAGCAGCTGGCTCTCCGGCTCGGACTGGCGCGTTGGCTGACTCTGCCCCTGCCCCCGCTCGCGCTCCCCTGCCAGTCTGCAAGAGTCGTCCTTTGGCAGCTCTTGCTGGCCCCAAGCTTTCCGTAGCCGAGCGTTGTCGGCCCGAAGCCTGGCAAGCCCCCTGCGGATGGGGTCCACTACCTCTTGGAGAGAGGTCCTGGCCTGGGAGATAGCACTCCTCTTGGAGGACTTCTCCCTTTTTTTGGCTACGCTATTCAGGCCAGATGCCAGGACTAACTCTAGCCTCTCTAGCGCCTCATCGATAGCCGAGTCGCCTCCGGCGTCTGGCTCACTGCCAGACAGCCCCGAGGGGTCAGCCTCAGTGCTGGTCGCTCTGGGGTAGCGTCCCTCCACGGCGAGCCTTTCAGCTCGCTGGGTGGACTCTTGGACAGTGAGCCCCCTCCCCCTTCCTCGCGCTCGGCCCACACCGCGGCTACTGGTAGGGATTTTTGGGGCCGAGCCCTTCTCACCCTCGGAGAACGACCCGTCGTCCCCCGGTTTGGAGCGCTTCCGGTAGGAACTTGCGTTTCTCCCGGAGTCTCCCTCTACTCCACCGCCCTCCGAGCCCTTCGAGCTCCCTCTGGATGCCGCATCGGACTCCGACTGCGCATCGCTCTCCGTCTCCTCGTCACTTGGGGTTTTAAAAAATTTGGACACATTCATTTTTGTTCCCACGAGTAAAAAACATTCTGTACCAGCTCAAATTGAGTGGTTCGCACTAGAGACTAATTAAGCTACCCATTAGCCAAGCTAACAACCTCCCTCACGGTGCGCCGCCGCTTGGAGGTTTGGGGTAATTTTTTATAGAGGTTGTCTTCCTCGCGGCCCGGGCGGTTAAGCCAGGACCCTCGACCCCCATCGAAAGCCAGAAACATGACCTTGGACAATCTCTGAGGCTACGAGACTAACGGTGGCAGAAGGAAGAGCAAATCTTCCTCCTGCCTGCTCGGTGGCAGGGTAAGTGCACACCGAGCCCGCTCTTACTTCGCCACTGTGCCTTCTGCTATAGCAGAGGGACACGCGTTGAAGAGTTCCTTCGGACAGGATATTCGCAGGCGAAAATCGAGACCCCTTAGGCAGAAGTACCCAAGAGGAATCGTTGGCCGCCTCCCAGGGTGCACCGTCCCGCGAACTGGCCTTCGCTCTGGACGTATCCATAAGGGAACTACAGCCCGCGGATACGCGTGGAGGTTTCCTGTCGTAGCACCCCAAGATAAAACATGTGTGTATATTTTATTTAATAATTTTGTGTTTCATTTTATTTAATTGTTATTGACTAATTGTAGTTTATTGTGTTTTTATTAATGACATTATTGTAATTTTATGTTTTTGTAATGCATATCATTTTTTTTTAGTTTAATATTATAATCCCAAGGTTTATAATCAATGTATATGGACTGGTTTCCGAAATAAATGAATTTTAATTTAATTTAAAAAATCAAAACTCAGGGCACTTCCCGTTGTTCCAGAACCCTAAAATAAATTTGTAGTTGCATCACTAAATAATTAAGTTCTTTTTTGCTTTTGCGTTTCGGAAAAATCTTCAAGAATCGAACTTTACATAGGTAAAAGGTGTTGAAAACAAGGCCGAAGCCTACTGGGACCATGGGTCGACCGCTGCAAGGGTTACTCGTGGTCTTGAGACGCAATGGGCAACTGAAGGAACATAGGTGTGGTTTTAGTTAGTAACACTCTGACACGCCTTTTGGCTCCACCCTAGAGCGGGACAAGTCATTACATGATTTCCCACCTTAACAAAACAAAGATAAGTTTGTACGGAACCATCAGTATGCGAGTCCGATTCGTATTTAACCGGATTTTAAATAATAATATTATAGTTACTTCACACTGAAACAAGAAAGGGCAGAGTGATAGTTAATTTAATGCTTTTTAATTTGTTTTGAACGTGGTTTTATAAACAACTATTCTAGAGAGACCAGTAAAGATAATTATTATTGTGTAATTTATTACAATGTTAAGTAAATGACTTTTCCAATTTGATTTTAATTGTCCTTTAAATTGTGGTAGACCTATCCTCCAATTAGAATTATAGTGTTTTACCAAATTGAAAAATCAAATTAGAAACTCCTCCTTTTTCTGGGTTCTGTAATATAAACTTGATTACTAACAATCGCAAAAACTCGAAATAGAATAACTCCCGATTTCTGAAATAAAAAACTGTGTATTATTTGCCACACTCTACGTTAACCCGAAAACCTACCAAACTTTCACATTAAAACAGGGCTGACACGACACGCTTCAATTCTGAAACCGCACCTAGTCGTAGATACCAAATATTTCAAACAAAACTTTAAATAAACTCTAAATGTGGGTAAAAACCGTTTGAATAAATCAAAAGCTATTCGAATATCAATCGTTAAAAATTCGAATCAACCTTCCAATTTCAAATTCATAAATGGAATTCAAAGATGGCGGCGCATCAATTTGACGTTTAAACCGCACAGTTTCACATAAATCCCGCATGCTTATTCGTGCCGCTTCACCTGTGCTATAATTAATTGAAGCTTTTATAAACACCCCCGTTCCCTCAGTCTAACCTCCCCCTGTGGCTAGCTGTGTGGTCTAAGTGACGAGAGGAGAGATGTTCTTAGGAATTAATTTGTTTTCCTGAGCAGACGTGTGGTAGTCAAGGAAAATACTATTGCGGTTGTGCTCATAAGCAGAACCTTTGTCCTACATTATATACATATACCTGACGGAATCTGTCTTTATATACTGCAGTCGGGGTGAGTCAGTTTTAGTAAAGGAGTTTTGTTATTGGCATAAACTTTAGTAAACAGGAAAATATAAGTAATCAAGTTATTACGACACAGGAGACAGAATTCCCTAAGCCGCCATACTTAGCCGCGTTTTCACTAGAAGACATGTTTATTATGTTAGCATATTTACCGTTTTCTATGTCGTCACATATGAACTATTCTGCGTAGTAGTATTTGAGATCTCCACGCGATTAAAACATATACAACACTCCGAAATCAACTATCTTGTAATATACCTAGACCAGACGGAACACCCTTTTTTTTTACACCCTGTCCGTATATATATATATATGACGGCGCGCCGATAATAGACTAGTTTTAGTAATAAAGTACGCAATTATTACTTTAGAATTTACTGTTAATTGTAACTCGATTTTTCTATGATTGTTTTAGTTTTAGTCGATTTGTTTATCGACAACATAATAATTATGAGCGGGTAACCCCGAATAGAGTTGTAAGTGTCACTACGAGCAATGGCGGCGGTCATTCTATTGACAGCTGCCGAACGAAGTGCACACGTGCTAACCTATTGGCTCGCAATCCAGTTTAATCTTGTCAATTGTGTGTGATTTTGCATAAAGTTGTGAGAAAATCAAATAATAAGAGATTGGACTATACAAGTGTGCTTTTATTTTTAAATTCCGGTCGTTACAACGCCCACGATGGATAGCGACAGCCAAGACCGCTACGAGGACCCTTCTGACGCTCCGGCATCAGAAGTGGGATTACCTGTAACGAATCAGGAACAGAATACAGGTCAGTCCGTTAATATTTCACAAGATAATGAATGTGAACGTTGGAAACTTCTTTTTGAAATGCAGCAACAAAGTATGATGGAGTTAATTCGTACTATACGAGAACCACGTACATCCAGCATGATAATAACGTTACCTGAGTTTAATCCTGATACTCCAGAGCACGACGCTCGCGCTTGGTGTGAAACGGTGGACATATGTTTACAAGAAAAACCTATTTCCGGCAGTGATTTGATTATCACAATGAGCAAGGCACTCAAGGGATCAGCATCATCATGGCTTGCCCAATCTAGTTACTCTGGAATTACGTGGCCGCAATTAAAAGACCTGTTTTTAGCTCGATATGATACTGTTGAGACTCCAGCTGCAAATTTATGGCGACTGCTCAATAGTAGTCCAAAGGAAGGCGAGTGTTTGTCTGCGTATGCCGGGCGATTTATGAGCACTATACTAGCGCGGTGGAAGTCTTTGTCGATGGAACAGATTGCGATCGCGCTTACCCTAGCTCATGCTTCAAAAATTGAGCCACGATTGCAAAGAATCACATTTACTACTGAGATTGACACTCGTAATAAATTACAACAAGAGCTCATGGCTTTTAGCTTTAGAAAAAGAGGACCTCCAAATAGTGAGAAGGCTACTCCGACTGTGGAAGCGAAGAAGCCACGTATGGATATTACGAGGCGATGCTATAATTGTGGCAAGCCAGGTCACGTATCTAGCGAATGTCGAGGCAGTAGTAGTCGTGACCATAATACTAATACACGTCCTGAGATTTCAGATACCACCTCCTCTCAACATTCAAAGGAAACTGGCGCGCAGAAGAAGACGATTACTCCAACCTGCTTCAAGTGTGGTGAACGAGGCCACATCGCGCCGCGCTGCCCCAAGGTGGATGTCAAAGCCAGCGATGCACGGACCGAACGACGAGTGGATATCTGTTCCATCCAGCCAGCTACGGATCAGCTCTTAGATGAGACCGGTGAGAAGTTTTCATTTTGTTTTGACTCAGGTGCCGAATGCTCTTTAATTAAACAAGTTCTATCAGATAGATTTCCGGGTAAAAGACAATATAATACAGTAACATTATTGGGTATAAGTAACGCGCGCCTTGATTGCAACCTCCAAATTCTTTCTACAGTTTCAATTCAGGGTTATTCAGTGCAGTTACTATTTCATGTGGTGCCCGATCTGTGTATTTCTAACGATGTAATGATTGGACGGGACCTGCTTACATTAGGGTTTTCAATAGAGATTTTTGAAAATAATCTTGTTCTTAGAAAAAATAGGGTAGTTTCTATTTGTGACATAGGTACAAAGGTAAACCACTTCGAAAGTATAGAGTGCGACGTGCCTTATCGTGAGAAAGAGCAATTAATAACTTTACTGAAAAATCATTCCAGTAATTTCGTAGAGGGTACACCCACTGGTAGGGTTAGCACAGGTCAGCTGGTCATTAAACTAATTGACCCTAATCTCACGGTTCAACGTAGACCCTATAGGTTAAGTCCAGATGAAAGACAAGAAGTACGGCGTCAAATCAAAGAACTTCTGTCTGCTGGCATTATACGTGAAAGTTCTTCCCCCTTCGCGAGCCCAATCATTCTAGTTAAGAAGAAGGACGGGAGCGATAGGCTTTGCGTAGATTACAGGGAATTAAACAGCAACACGGTGCCTGATAGATATCCTTTGCCACTTATTTCGGATCAAATACAGCGTTTAGTGGGGGCTAACTATTTTACTTCGTTAGATATGGCTAGCGGCTACCATCAAATACCAGTCGAAGAAAATTCCATAGAACGTACCGCATTTGTTACACCGGATGGCCAGTTTGAGTATTTATCAATGCCATTTGGTCTTCGTAATGCACCGTCAGTATACCAACGTGCCATTAATAAGGCCCTTGGGGCATTAACTGAGTCATTCGCTGTAGTATACATCGATGATGTAATCATTCCATCACGAACAGTAGGCGAGGGCATCGAACGATTACAGCTAGTTCTTAAAGCGTTAACTGATTCGGGATTTTCGTTAAATATAAAGAAATGTAGTTTTCTTAAGACGAGGGTAGAATTTTTGGGTTTTGAGGTGTCGGCCGGTGAAATAAGACCAAATCCTCGTAAAATTCGAGCCCTTACTGAACTCCCACCACCTCAAAACGTCACTCAGCTTCGCCAATTCATTGGTTTGGCTTCCTACTTTAGGCAATTCGTACCGGGGTTTTCTCAAAAGGCAGCTCCGCTTTATGGGCTTACGTCGGGAAAAGGAAAAATTAACTGGACTCCCCAACTCGAGAAGGTTCGAAAGGATTTAATCGACATTTTGATTGATAAACCTGTATTGATGATCTTTGATCCTAACCTTCCAACAGAGCTACATACAGATGCCAGCGCTGAGGGTTATGGTGCAATACTAATGCAGCGAGTCGATGGCAAACTGCATGTAGTTGAGTACTACAGTCGCCGGACCTCAAGCGCTGAATCAAAATACCACTCGTATGAGCTGGAGACGCTTGCTGTGGTGAACGCTGTCAAGCATTTTCGTCACTATTTGCAGGGTAGAAGGTTTACTGTTGTAACTGATTGCAACGCTGTCAAGGCGTCCAAGTCAAAAGTAGACCTTACACCTCGGGTTCACAGGTGGTGGTGTTTCCTGCAAGCTTTTGACTTTGATATCGAGTATAGACTGGGGAAACATATGAGCCACGTAGACTTCTTTTCCCGTAACCCGTTGCCAACCACAGTGGGTTCAGTTATTAGAACCGAACAAAAACGTATTCATTTGACCGCGATTTCAGACCATTGGTTAAAGGCTGAGCAAGAAAAAGATAACGAAATTAATTCTATTATGACGAAACTTCAGGCAAATGAGCTTAATAGTGATATCGCTAAAACTTACGAAATTAGGCGCGGTCTTCTTTATCGGAAAATTGACAGAAATAATAAGAGCTATTGGTTGCCAATCGTGCCTAGGGAATTTCAGTGGGCTATAATTAACCATGTGCACGAAAGTATCATGCACTTAGGGTGGGACAAAACACTAGAAAAGGCCTACTGCCACTATTGGTTCCCAAATATGAACAAATACGTACGAAAATTTGTAGAAAATTGCATAACTTGCAGAATGGCAAAGTCTAACTCAGGGAAAGTTCAAGCTGAACTACACCCAATCCCTAAAACTCCAATCCCATGGCATACCATTCACATGGATGCGACAGGTAAACTTAGCGGTAAAAAAGATGCAAAAGAGTATGTTTTTGTATCAATAGACGCTTTTACTAAGTACGTAATATTACATCATACACGCAACATAGACGCAAATAGTGCCATTAAGGCATTAAAATACAATGTATCTTTGTTTGGTGCCCCCACACGTGTTATCGCTGATCAGGGTCGATGCTTTTCTGGAAAAGAGTTTAAGGACTTTTGCAATGCACAAAACATTAACCTACACCTTGTAGCTACCGGATCAAGCCGCGCAAATGGGCAGGTAGAGCGGGTCATGTCCACATTAAAGAATTTGCTAACTGCTGTTGAGGTAGATAATAATAAGTCATGGCAAGATGCACTGCCTGACATCCAGCTAGCCCTCAACTGTACTATGTGTAGGGTTACAAAGGCAAGTCCTTTAGAATTGTTAATAGGAAAGGTTGCTAGGCCCCTAAACTTAATGTCGTTAGAAACAGATAACATAGAAGTTAATTTGAATCATATTAGAGAGCAAGCGACACGAGCAATACAGGCTAACGCTTCTTCGGAGAAAATTAGGTTTGATAAAAGTAAAGCAATGTTAAAAAAATTTCAAGTGGGTGATTATGTGCTCCTTGAAAATCACGAGCGTAATCAAACCAAACTTGACCCAAAATTTAAAGGCCCTTATAAAGTAGTTGAGCTGTTGGATGGTGACAGATATTTACTGCGGGCCCTTAACTCTAATAGGACGTATAAATACGCGCACGATCGTGTGCGTGCTATGCCCGAATGTTACGTTCCATTAGAGTTAAGTGGCGGATTGGAAATCCCAACCAACCAAATTGAGACAGAATGCGCCGATGACGGCCATGGTAAGTAATTACGTTTCTTTTCAATTGTACTTTTGTTCTATGTGACAAAGATTAGCCTGTGTGGCAAAGACTAGCCTGTGTGGCAAAGACTAGCCTGTGTGGCAAAGACTAGCCTGTGTGGCAAAGACTAGCCTGTGTGGCAATGACTAGCCTGTGTGGCAATGACTAGCCTGTGTGGCAATGACTAGCCTGTGTGGCAATGACAAGCCTGTGTGGCATTGACGGACGTTTGTGACATATTTTGTAGGATCTTATGTTATGTGTGTCTTTCACGAAACATTTCGTTGTATTTGGACTCAAAATTTGTAATCACTGTAAGTTGTTGTATAACATGAACAAAGGGAGTCATTTGAGGGGTCAGGGAGACCGAGCGGAGTATATTGTAATGGACTATGTCTTTGGCTTACAGATGAGACCCACACACACGAGGACGTGTGATGATGCAGGACGGCCGTGACGGCGCGCCGATAATAGACTAGTTTTAGTAATAAAGTACGCAATTATTACTTTAGAATTTACTGTTAATTGTAACTCGATTTTTCTATGATTGTTTTAGTTTTAGTCGATTTGTTTATCGACAACATAATAATTATGAGCGGGTAACCCCGAATAGAGTAGTAAGTGTCACTACGAGCAATGGCGGCGGTCATTCTATTGACAGCTGCCGAACGAAGTGCACACGTGCTAACCTATTGGCTCGCAATCCAGTTTAATCTTGTCAATTGTGTGTGATTTTGCATAAAGTTGTGAGAAAATCAAATAATAAGAGATTGGACTATACAAGTGTGCTTTTATTTTTAAATTCCGGTCGTTACAACGCCCACGATGGATAGCGACAGCCAAGACCGCTACGAGGACCCTTCTGACGCTCCGGCATATATATATATATATATTTTTTAATTTAAAATATTAAATTGTACGCTTTATATTCTGGGTGTCAAGAGGACCGACAGAGTGAGGAACACCATGCTGCGTCAAAAGACGGGAATTATGGACGTCGGAAAAAAGGCTGCCAGGCTAAAATGGGATTGGACGGGTCACATCAACCGCATGCACTCTAACCGATGGGCAAGAGTCTCCACAAAGTGAGTACCGGAAGATGGACGACGCCGCCGAGGTCGACCTGGGAAGAGGTGGCGAGACGACCTAAATGCCTACCGTAAGGACTGGTTCGAGTTGGCTCAGGAAAGGAATACCTGGAAGAAGTTGGGGGAAGCCTTTGCCCAGCAGTAGGACAGTATAGGCTAATTCTATATTTTCAAATTTATTTACTAGCTTCTGCCACCGACTATGCACGCTTGAAAGTAAGTCTCCCCACACAGTCTTTGGACCCCTGTCTCACCCTCTTAGGGTGTGGATTTTGGAAATTCCTCTCTTAGTGCCTGCCTAAAAAGAAACCTTGTGCAAAATTTCTGACTCCTGGTCCCAGTAGTTTCGGCTGTACGTTGATATGTTAGTCAGTCAGCACGTTGATATGTTTCTCCTTTTATAGATTTATGGAGCATATATACCAGAGGGCTTCGCCAAGTTGATAACCAACCATCGTTAACGCTAGTAGAAAACTTCAAATGTATGGGAATGATGTCATCTCAGGTCAGAACAAAGGAATCGGAGGCGTTGCTGACTCGAGGTGATTGACGAAAGAGAATTGAAACAAAACGGTCGTAACTTGGCTAGGCCTGCTGAGCACTATACCATTTCTGTACTATACCATTTTAATAAATAAATAAGCCCTCTTTCTGCATATTCCTTAGACCACACACCCCAAGGATAAACTACTATGGCAGAATTGATGGCAAAATGCAACAGCCATTAACTCGGCAATAGCTTTCGTTCGCTATTGAATGACAAGAAAATACTTCCAACACCTGATGTTTTTCTTTTTTGTTATGAGACTCATGGTTTCATGTTTCTGATGTCATTTCTGTAATACTTTCAGAATTGGGGCCTTACTACGAGCTCTCAATATTATTCATTTGACGATTTAAACTGAACTGTTAAGGGATTTGTTTAAAGGTGGGAAAATTATCCAATGACATCTCGCGCTCTTGGGCGGGGTGAGAGGGTGTATCAGACTTTTACTGACTAAATACCCACTCCTGTTCCTTCGTTGCCTTTCATACCAGGGCCGAGTTTTCCTTTCAGAAACAAACCCCTGGGCCCAGTAGGTGTAGCAACATCTATGGCGTCATATAAGAACTAATCCTGCATCGCGCAATCAGAGTTCTCCGCGCGTTTAGAACATATAGAACAGCCCGAAATCATCTATCGGGCAGTAGTAGCCCACCAGACATAACACCCGTCTGGTCGGAGGATCCTCCCTTTTCAACGGAGGTTTGCGGGACTTTGCTCTCTGTTCCGCCTACCTCCAAACTGGGGATTCTCGACAAAAAGAACGTCAGCGCACCCTTCGTGCAGCCACTACTTCGTGACGTCATCATCACTTCCTCAAGCTTTCGAGCAGCGAGCCATACAGCCAGCACCCACGGCTTTAAAGGGTATCCTGACCACCAGCATGCCTACCTGGTCATACCTGGTCATCACCCTCAGCCTCATCAGTGACCTTGGCTAATCACACCGCACCTTCGGCCAGTCACATGAAGAGCTATGAAGAACCTCTCCTGGTCGACGTAAGCAGTCAAGCCACTACGTCGCACAGCACCGCTTCGACTCACTGGAGCCAGCAGCACTACTCCGACTCACTGGAGCCTGCAACATCATCCCGACTCACTGGGACATCATCACCCCGACTCACTGGGGCATCATCCCGACTCACTGGGACAGCAACACCACAACTCACTGGGGCATCACCGCAGACAGTTCCGACTCACCGAGAACTATGCGGCATTCGGTTCCGACTCACTGGAACCAACCTACCACTGGCCTGGCACGCATCAAGAAGCATCAAGAACCATCGATCTCCGATCTCCGGAGGGGAGTGATGTAGCGACATCTATGGCGTCATATAAGAACGAATCCTGCATCGCGCAATCAGAGTTCTCCGCGCGTTTAGAACATATAGAACAGCCCGAAATCATATATCGGGCAGTAGTAGCCCACCAGACATAACACCTGTCTGGTCGGAGGATCCTCCCTTTTCAACGGAGGTTTGCGGGACTTTGCTCTCTGTTCCGCCTACCTCCAAATAGGTTTCGAACCTGCTGGCCCCCTACGGTTTGCTGACATCTCCATGAGGCGCGCGTGGAACAGTACTCGCCGTTGACGACTTGGTCTCGGTCCGGACGGTTACTGTACGGTCGGACGGCGAACTACCCATTGCTCCCCGTGCACAAGCCCGCGGTTACGCCGGAAATCGGGAGTTATATAGGGTGTATAGCTCCATCTTTCTTTCTCGCTCGCACGCTTGATATTTTATTTAATACGTCATTAAAGCCCATGTATCGACTTTATCAATATTTTGATGAAACATTAGATATGTCTCTATTGCAACCGTTTTTATTTTGATATCAAAGTGTATTCATAGTTTGTCGTTTGGAATTAAAAGGTAAAGAAATTCAATTGAATACAAATTGTGTTCTTAGACTTTTATAAAAGCGAGCAACGACAGCTTACTTTTGGCCCCCTAGCCAAGTTACAACCATTTCGTTTAGATTCTCTTTTCGTCGATCGCCTCGAGTCAGCCACGCCTCCGATCCCTTTGTTCTAACGTCATCTCAACGCTCAGTCACGTGGTCAGAACAAAGGAATAGGAGGCGTGGCCGACTCGAGGCGATTAACTAATAGAGAATCGAAACGAAACGGTTGTAACTTGGCTAGGGGGGCAGTACTCTGTAATACTAGCAACCCAACCCAGCTTTGCACGGATGTTACAAATGTATACATATGAGTTTATGCATGTATTATACACCTACATCTTCCTAATAAATCACTCCGTCGTTTTTACGTTTATCACGAACAGACAGACACAATGGGGGATTTTGTTTTATATTATGCTACTACTAGCTGATGCCCGCGACTTTGTTTACCTCAGACTCGTAAAACATCAGCAATCTACCTGTGAAAGTTCTGCCGAAATCGGTCGAGCCATTTCGGAAATTAGTTGGAACAAACAGACAATAATTTAAAAATTGCATTTTTGATAAAGAGAATATTGAATATCCTTTCATATGCATTTAATAAAAACACTCAATGGGCCTCATCAGAAGACTTAGTGACCCAAAGGCCAATGGAAAGGCTCGGAGTTTCCTTGCGTGGTCGAATCAGGAATGAGGATATCCGCAGAAGAACCAAGGTTACCGATATAGCACGAAGAATCGCCAAACTTAAGTGGCAATGGGTAGGGCACGTTGCTCACAGAACGGATGGCCATTGGGGCCGAAAGTTTCTGGAATGGCGACCACGTATCAGAAGACGTAGCGTTGGAAGGCCTCCTACAAGGTAGGACCTGGTAAGGGTTGCGAGAATCCGATGGATGCGAGACGCACAGAACCGTTCATTGTTGCGACACTTGGGAAGGCCTATGTCCAACAGTGGACGTCTTTCGGCTGAAATAATGATGATGATGATGATGAAAAACATTCAAACAGATACTTCAATTTTATTTATTTATGTTTTTGTAGATGTAAGGATAAAAACAAACATCTAAAGATCTACAGACTTTTATTTAGCACTTAACTAGCATTAGATCTTATATCGCATATTTCATGAAAATAACGAACATTAAACACCTACTAACCTCCCACAAAACGTTCTAATGTTAATCTCTAATTGTTAGAACCACGTCAGACTACAACTTGTCTTTGTCAACTATGAAAATGGCACTGAGACTAAGTGCTCGGCCACACTAGCAGCGCGGTGCGGGGAGCGGCGCGGATGCAGGAACGCGCGCGTGTTGCTTGGCCACACTAGAAGCGCGGTGCGGGGAGCGGCACATGTGCAGGGACAGGGTTGCCACTCGCCACCCGCGCACTCACTTTGACCACTTCTATGAACGAGCTATGGCATATTGAGTTGCCTGCGCGCGTCCTGCATTGAGCAACCCACGCCGAATCCCGCGCCCGCGTGCCCACTAGAATGAAGTTCATTATGTTTGAGATTGCCGCACCGCGCCCGCCCCGCTCCCGCGCTGCCAGTGTGGCCGAACACTAAAGGGGGCTGTCTCTATCCGACATGTGTCAAGATGCACGTCGCGCTTCGCAACTAGTGAAGTGCGGTGTCAGCCCCCGCGGCGCTTGGCGAGACCATTTCATTTATTTTATTGATAATTTTGTCACTCTTCGTCCAATGTTAGGCTTGAGACATACCGCTGACAAGATTTTTGTTTGAGGAATCTTGGGCATAAGTTCATAATTATATAGTATTTTGTATTTTGCTTATCTGAAACTTAGATTGCTTTACGAACACAGTTTGTAATGAGTAAATAAAAAAAAACGGAAGATTTTTTTGCGTTTTTAGGGTTCCGTACCTTAAAAGGAAAAAATGGAACCCTTATAGAATCACTTTGTTGTCTGTATGTCTGTCTGTCAAAACCGTTTATCTCGGAAACACATTGAGATATCGAATTCAAATTAAAGCTATATATTCAGGTCTACAGCCCCTTGAAGCTGTGAAAAAAATCAAACTTCTGAGTTAACGGAAAAAAAGATACAGCCGTTTATATCGCAAAAACATACGGATACTTCCTGTTGACCTAGAATCCAGAAAATTGGCATGAAGCAAGGTCTTACAACAGAAATACAGGGAAAAAAAACTTTTTATTGCTACTAGCTAATTTGTTATATAAATTTATCAAAGAAAAAAAACGGGTTAAAATTATGGGTTGGGGTAAAAGGGTGAAAAATAACCTACAATTCATTCTCAGACCTACCAAATATACTATAATAAACATACCCAAAAAAAATCATAAAAATTACCGATTTTTATGTTTTTTTCCGTTTAGCCGTTTCGGTGGAATTCAATATCAAACATTGTGACAAGAGATTTTTATATAGGTATTAGGTATCCAGTGGCCTTACGCCTTAGCGAGATTTTTGACGTTTTTGATTTCGTTGACGTAAAAGTCGATCTATACATATTAATAAAATTGAAGTAAATAATTTTTGTCTGTCTGTCTGTGTCTATCTGTCTGTCTGTCTGTTCTGGCTAAACTCCAAAATGGCTGGACCCATTTTGATGGGACTTTCACTAGTAGATAGCTAATGTTATAAGGAGCATTTAAAGCTACTTTTATTTCAGAAAAAGAATTTATGATTCGCGCAAAAAAGCCTTTTGAAATTGTGACCAAATGGCAATGTGTTATTTTACAATTTTGAGGCGGATGAAGTCGCGTGCACTAGCTAGTTTATACTAAAACTGAATAAGCACCATACGACTTGACATATGCAAAAGTTAACGCTATCGTTTACGTTAAAAACCTCACACTAGGCTCTCTGGTTTGAACAGACTTTTAAAGTAGAAACAAAAATGATGGCGTAATGCAATGTCTTATTGTGTTCGTACCCTAATCATAGGGGAGTCTGGGGGAAAATTGGCAAAAGATAGAGGGACGTTCAGGGGAGTCTGTTCAGGGTACAAATGGGGTACTTTGGTGCATTACCAATTCTCTTGCAATTTCCTCGGACTTGGTTTTGTTTTCGAATTAACTTTAGTAATGGTGGTTATTTGCTAGGTGAAGGTAGAATCATAAAATGGGGAATTTACTATAATGCGCTGAAAGTTTCTAGTTTCTAATCCTGATAGCTACAACTTAGGGGTCTTTAAGTCAAGAGTGAATAGGTTACTTCTAGGCAAGCGTGCTCCATCGTCGACCACATAATCGCTTAATTATTTTTTATAATATAGCAAGTTCCTGAATGAGAAAGATTTTTTAAGTATTTTCCTCGTTTTGTACTTAATTAGAGCAGTGGTGGCCGAGTGGTAACGACTCCGACTTACGAGTTGTAGATCGCAAGTTCAAACCCAGCCAGGCGCATTACTTTATGTAATTAATTTTATCACCACTGCTCTCAAAACGGTGAAGGAAAACATCTTGAGGAAACCGGCAAGTCTTAGAACCAAAAATTCGAAGACATGTGACATTCACCAACCCGCACTGGGCCCGCGTGGTGGATTACGGCCCATTCCCTCTCCTAGAGAGGAGGCCTGAGTCCCACCAATGGGAACATTGAAAGGCTCATTATGTACTTAATCATGTAATATTTTTTAAACTGTATTTAGTTCTTAATTCTTTATTATACACAAAAACATACATAGTACACGGTGATACATACAGTTTATGTATAAAGGCGAGCTTAACTCAACAATGAGTTTTCTCCCAGCAAACCTTTAAGTTACAGAGAGAACACATTCGAGGGTAGGATCCAGTGCACAATATAAACCTTACCTATCTAAATCTAATTTAAAATTATATATATATTTATTAGTGTTAATATGTTAAATTTGATATGTCTTTTGCATGCCTACCTACATGGTAAAATATGGTTGAATCTGTTACCTATATTTTTGTGTCATTTTTCACTGTTACCCATACCTACCATGCAAAATAAAATTATCTTTATCTTACTATACGGTGATGTATAGTAAAAAAATCTATGTATCACGTTGTGAGTAAATACTTCGCTGCCGATTTACGCAGTAGTCTTAAAAAATCGGTAAGTCACTTGAAAAAAATACTGAAAGTAAAGTTGTTAAAGTAAATACAATTGAAATCCATAATAATGGATCAATTTTCCCCAAAAAAAAATGGGCACAAAAAACCTTTCACCCCGCGAGTGTTTAAATAAAAAGGATTTTAATAGACCCCAAAGTAATTTCTCTTCAATCATAAGTAAAAAGAAATCAATTTTCTTTTCTAAAATACGTTGGGGATTGGCTCCAAAATCTATACTTAAGTTGTGAAACAGTATTGAGAATTCTCTTAGGGGATGAAGATTACAAATATTTTAAAGAAAATTGCCAATTTATTTATGATAATAACATTGTTTTAAAATCAAATAAGGACGTGTTTTTGATAGATTTGGCTATGTTAATATTATTATAGATACCTATGTATGAATTTAGAAAAATGTAACGCAATACTTATTCAATATCAAATTCAACCACATTGTGTTATTTTTAGGGTTCCGTAGCCAAATGACAAAAAAATGGAACCCTTATGGATTCGTCATTTTTGTCTGTCTGTCGTTCCATATGTCACAGCCACTTTTTCCCGAATATATAAGGACTATACTGTTGATACTTGGTAAGTAGGTGTATTCTGTGAACCGCGTGGTGATTTACACACAAAAATAGAAGAAAAAAAAAACATTAAATTTTCGGGGTTCCACATACTTAGAACTGAAATTCAAAAAAATTGTTTTCATCAAATCTATACTTGTGGGGTATCTATGGATAGGTCTTCAAAAATGATATTGCGGTTTCGAACATTACATCATTTTTTTCTAAACTGAATAGTTTGGACCCCTTCCCTGTAACTTCTAAAGTAAAAGAACGATAAAACTAAAAAAAATATATGATGTACATTACCATGCAAACTTCCACCAAAAATTGATTTGAACGAGATCTAGTAAGATATTTTCTTTTTAGTACGTCATAAATCAGAAACCGCAATTTACTTTTCAAGTTTGTACGGAACCCTCAATGCGCGAGTCCGACTCGCACTTGCCCAGTTTTTTTAAATAACGTTGCCGCACACTAGGAATCACTCCTATATCGTGAGTGCGTTCACAAACATGTAAAGTCACGTATACAAGACACCCAACCCCGAAACACCTATTTATTTATTAAACACTTTATGCACAAAAGTACAGCGGTGGACTTAATGCCTTAGGCATTTTCTACCAGTCAACCTTAGGGTGATGCAGAGATAAATAGTGGTAGGTGCAATAAAAGAGAGAGAAAAGGCAAATAGGTACCAAAATAGATATACTAATAAACCATAAATCATACAATACATACACAAATTAATAAACTATCTACATATAACTACAATAATAAAGTCAAACAATTGGTTCAAATCGACAATTGGAAAACATTAACGCTGTGATGATACTACTGCCAACTTCTTACGATTAGCTCGCGAACTTTGGTTTTGAATGTTAATCGATTTGTTGCCACCCTAATCCCCTGGGGGAGTCCATTCCACAAAGAAATAGCTTGAAAAAAAAAAGAACAGTGATGAAAGTCAGTACGATCCTGTTAACTTCGATTGTATCTAGTTCGAGTCCTATCTGTAGGCCATACAAATATTTGTTCCGTGCGGGAATCAAACCCGCGACCCGCAGCGAAGCAGTCAATCGCTTAACCACTGCGCCAACATTAGAAAATTTTCAAGGGTTCTCATTGAAAAATATGATAAAAATACACACCTCATCAAAAGCCTAAAAATGTGAAAACATTTTATATTCTGATTTTCACCCCTGTAGGTACAGTCTCGAGCAAAAGTGTTTGATCTACAGATTATCAATTATTTATACCCCACTCCCTCTTTCACCCCCTTCCAGAGACGTCACTCATTCATCTCGACCATCTGACGTGCTAAATTACAACCTTCATTTTTGCGGACGCACTGAAAAGGGCGTTTTTTATTTCAGCAGAAAATCACAATTTTTAGGAACAGCGCTGTGTTTGATGAAACTGTAGTCTCGTTTTTGTTTATTTTAATAAGAATTTCGTTATTTTGTTCACGGGTTTTGTTGACGAAAATGTAATTAAATTGGACATGAATATGACGTGTAATTTATTTTTGAGATTTATGTTACAGAAGCATACTACAACTTGCAACATCTACGAAAGGGCCCGGTAGAGCCGACGTCTGCTTCCACGGGGACTTTTGATAGAGTTACCGTGGCCCTAAAACACAAAAGCCAACCGAAGGACTGCACTAGCTTCTGACGTACATAAGTTACATGGGCCTATGTGAAATAAAAACATTATATTATACATATATTATTATATTATTCACACAACTGTCACACAACGCCGTCTAGTCCCAAGCTAAGCAGAGCTTGTGTTATGAGTACCAGACAACTGATAAGCATACTTAAATATTTCTAAATACATACATATTATAGATAAATTACACCCAGACACAGAACAAATGATCGTGCTCATCACACAAACATTTGTCCTGGGTGGGAATCGAACCCTCGACCTCCGGCATAGCAGTCAGGGCCACTAACCACTAGACCAATAGGTCAGTCAACACAAAAACACACACACAAAAAATAGGATTACGGAGGAGCTCAGTACAATGCTTGGTGACCTCAGTAGAGCTTCCGAAAGAGTGGGACTTAAAATGAACATGGACAAAACCATGGTAAACAGCCCTGTAGCACCCACTCCTATCAAGATCGGGGACTCTACACTCGAAGTTGGAGACGACTATGTTTACCTGAGACAGACGGTCCAGTTAGGAAGGTCTAACTTTGAGAAAGAGATCAATCGTCGAATCCGACTCGGCTGGGCAGCGTTCGGGAAGCTGCGCGGTATCTTCTCATCCAATATACCATCGTGTCTCAAGACGAAAGTCTATGACCAGTGTGTGTTGCCAGTGATGACATATGGCTCCGAAACGTGGTCGCTTACAATGGGCCTCATCAGAAGACTTAAAAAGTCAACCAAAGGGCAATGGAAAGGGTTATGCTCGGAGTTTCCTTGCGTGATCGAATCAGGAATGAGAATATCCACAGGAAAACCAAGGTTACCGACATAGCATGAAGAATCGCCAAACTTAAATGGCAATGGGCAAGGCACATTGCTCGCAGAATGGATGGCCGTTGGGGCCGAAAGGTTCTGGAATGGCAACCACGTACTGGAAGACGTAGCGTTGGAAGGCCTCCTACAAGGTAGACCGATGATTTGGTAACGGTTGCGGGAGTCCGATGGATGCGAGACGCACAGGACCGTTCATTGTGGCGACACTTGGGGAGGCTTATGTCCAGCATTGGACGACTTTCGGCTAAAATGATGATGATAAAATAGGACACAGGTGCCTTTTAACCAGTAAAAGTCTGACACGCTTTCTCGGTCCACCCTAGAGCGTGAGAAGTCATTTGATGATTTCTAAACTAAAAACACTCGTCTCGTAGTGCAGGGCAAAGTTGAGGGCACCAGGCCACGTGGTAGATCGCCAATGAGATGGACAGACCAGATCAAGGCCGCAACTAAGTGCTCGGTTTACGACTGTACCCGGAAAGCTGCAGTTCACGATGAATGGCGCCGTATTACCAGGATGATCATTCATCATCATGACCACGGCCACTCTGGCTAGAAAGCTATAAAAATTCTTACAGTGGCAATAGATCATGACATCAGGTTTTTACTAATGTAGAATGTTGTCTAATAATTATAATAACCAAACTTGACACGGTTAGAAATAAAAATATCCGTCACACTAATATTATAACAGCAGAAGTTTCTATGTATGTGATTGTATTTAGGTGTCTTCAAGGCTAGAGTGAATAGGCTCTTAATAAACTAGTGCGATTCACCATCAACGATTGCATCACTGTTTACCATCAGGTGGGATCGCAGTCAAGAACTAGTTTATATCATTAAAAAAAAGTGTTAAGTGTGTCTGTGTATTGTATATGTATGTGTGCAGTGGATACGTGTGTGTAGGTATTCTCGTTACTGTTTTTCGGTAAAACGTCTAAATGGATTTAGACAAAACTCAGCACATAGACCATGTCCTAAACAAAAAATGGAATAGAATATAGGAAACTTTTTACTGGTTGTATGTTCCTTTGGATCATTCGGTTCCCTTCAAAATGGTTGAGCTGAGCGGTGCTAATATTCGCGTCATGTCCGTGAACGGGTGCTGTCAGTTGAGACTGATCATCTCTTAGCTGCCAGTTGCTATTTTAATAACTATATTTAGTTTCTATTTTTACTTTATTTACATTGTTCTCACATGATAGTAGCGTCAAGAAACATGTAACCGAGATATTTGTAATGTATAACATGATTGAAAAGAGTGTCCATGAAGTTTCTTGCACATTCTTCTCCATAGAAATCCACGCTTTGGAATGTGCAATTGCATCTTTTTTTTTGACTGACTGACTTCTTGACATTTCAAAAGTGTCTGTAAATGGTTTATTTGTAATAAAATACTTATGATTTTGATTTTGTTTTTGGGATAATTTTCAGCATTAACGCGAGCGAAGCCGTGAACAGAAACGAGTTAATAATAAATCAAATACATCCACAATCAAACATTTTGCTCAATTACCGCTTCGCTCAAAGAGACGTGCTCACTAATCAGGCTCCGTCTATCCTCACAACGAATTACTTTTCTAGTACAATACCAATTTTGTGGACTTCCTCACTCCTTTGTCGTTTGATTGGCTGCCAGATTCCTCGGACACTTCGTTAATATCTGTCGGGAAAATGAGCACACCAGGCTACTAATTTAATGAAAAAAGAGCAAAGAAATTATTGTTATTACATTTTTTTCATAGCAAGCTTTTATAGCGCGGTCTGTACGTATATAATTATTTCTCAATTCCAAAACAGTTCAAACACGATAGAGTTATTTTATTGCAAGTTACTATGGCCATCTTGCAACTCCATAATCAGACCTAGCACCAAAGTACTCGTCAAGACGTATCAAACAAGTCCAAACTCGATAAGGTTGTGTCGTCTAACTAACGATAAGATCAGCTCAATGTCATAATAATTTTGCATTGTCATGCATGCAAAATTTCAGCTCAATCGGTAACCGGAAAGTGGATCAAATTAAATTTGCAAGATTTGATTACAATACGTTCCAAATAAGAATAGGATCGATTGCCATGTTGTGACGTCACGTCATACTGCCAAATCAAAAAATTATTATGGTGAGTAAAACAAGAAATTTTTTATATTTAATTTATTTACGAACTGTGAACGAAAAAAGTTTAATCAGAATCCGGTTCTTCAATTTTTCTCATCTCTGATTTCTTCAAATTTGCCCATTTTCTTGCGATTTGACAGTATGACGTGACATCACAACATGGCAATCGATCCTATTCTTATTTGGAACGCATTGTACACACAAGTAAACATCGGTACAGGTGCAACTAAATAAAAGCTTGTAAAAAGTCTTTTCACAAAATATTATTACACTAATATTGTAAGAGCAAAAATGTTAGTATTAATAGTTAAGTATGTGTCTATGTTTGTTACTTCTTCGATTTGAGTGAAATTTATCATACGGATAGACCATGACCTGGAATAATATATATAGAATAGATAGACATAGGCAGACACTTTGCGATCTCAATCCAAAACTTGTTACACACAGGTGGAAATCAGACTGCTCTGTTGAGGAAAATTATTTTTGGTACGGCACCAACTATTTTTAACCACATTCCTAATTCTATAAAAACGGAACCAGTAACAATTTAAAAAAAAAAAACTAACTGCACTTCTATTAAACAAATGTTACTACTCCGTATCGGATTTTCTAGCTGTTAAATTTTAATTGTGTATCAATGTTATATGTTCGATGATGAACTTGCATCAATGTTTGCATGCCAAAATGGTAGAATGTGCAAGGATTCTTTAATATTATTTTATCACTTTATTGTTAATACCTGCATTCTGAGCAAATAAATCAATATTCTATTATAATATTATACTTTTATATTATTTTATACTTTTTTTATTCTAAGAGTATGTTCTCTTGAGATAATTTTCAAATTTTATGTGGACAGTGTTGCCGGCAGAAACAAGTTTCATATAAAAATTTTATGTAGTTGTCTGCTCGTAGGTCCACAAAATAATTATTCTAGAAACACTTAAAATTACTGTTAATATCTTGAAAGAAAGAAAGAAAAAAAACATTTGCTGGAAAAGGAGCAAGCTTAAAACTAACATATTGCAAACATTTTGCAAGACAAAAACATCATTAAAAAAACATATATGCGCCACGTCCGAGCAAAATGGCCGTACGCTCAGCATAATGCAGTGTCCACAAGCAAAAATGCAACGAGACCACAGCGCTGGTTTTCAGCGTCGGCCGGTGACGGTAATTCATTATTCTCAGTAACAGTAATTCATGTAGAGAAGACCCACATGTAATTTGCCATTCTTGTTCAGAACGAGTGGTAATCTTAGAGTTAATGAATATAAGATCAATATAAGATCCTCATCATGTTTCAAGAAGGGCATTTAACCGACATTCTTTGCTTTGTTTCCTAGCCTTTATTCAAATATTTATTTTGATATTTCTATTATAAACGTGGGACACAAAAGCATTGATCGATGTAATACGTACAAACCTATCGTTTAAAGCTCGCCATTAGTTAAATTACTGATAGTTTTATTCAACCATTTACAATATAGAAACACGTTTCAATTCCAACAAATGATTTTTCAAACCTTCAAAGATTTTGCTTTTCATATAAATTCCTCGTAAAACCAAATTGTATTCGCACTAGTTATTACTACATAACAATAGGATACTTTAATGACGTCTGTGCTACACCAATTTAAGTCTTATTAACATTGTATAAGATCCACTTAAAATTAAATTACTATAGCGCTATTATTCTCAACAATACAATTTTACTACCAATTAAGGTGACATTCAAAATTGAGCTTTAGTACGTGTGCTGAAAGCTCTTTTTGTACTTATTAAGAGTAAGTGTCAGAGGGTGAACAACGAGAAACACTTTTGTATTCACGTGTACCGTGAATAAGATAGCGAAACATGTTTTTGTCGTGATTGTACCATTCGTTACTGTACGGGTGTTATCAATACAGGGTGTATTTTGGGGTGTCCATGAAATATTCAAATGAATAATGCTTTTAGGCTTATTTTATTGCTTTTGTCTGCGTACCTTCCTATACCTATTTATTTTATTGGGACTCTATTTTAATCTCCTATTTATAAAGGCACGTAGACCACACGTAAACGCTATTGAATTCGCGTACTACGCTAGATCAGGTCAAGATGAAAGAGTACTCATCGAAGTATGTTTATCTATACCAGGTTCTAAATAGCCGACATAATTTTCTGGCATTTCCTTACACGTTTTCTGAGAAAATGGTTGTTTCTTAGACATATAATTATGTAGGTATATAAAACTCGTGCCTAAATTTATTCTCAATCAAAATGACAATCTTAAGCAAATTAAAATTCAAGTTAACGATCATAATAGAAATCTTTTCACCATTAATCGATTCTTGGAAATTTTTCCTACATTCTTATTACGTGAATGAGCGGCGAATTTCCGAAAAGTTTCCTAGGGTGTTCCACTAATGTAAATTACAAAGGTGCTTAAATAAATAATGAATGTATTTATTTATAGTGAAACACATTGTGTCTTTAATTTTTCTTTTTTAACATCACTACTACAATGAATTAGAAACAAGGCTGTTTCGCTAAGTATTAGCATGCAAATATTTGGTATAAGCCGGTGTATTAAAGAAAGGAATCTTAAATGGCGGCATGTACTTGCGTTGACAGATAGTACAGACAGCATATAAAATTTCAAGTAAAAGTTTTTTTTTTCAAATTAAATATTTTAATAAAAACAAGACTGGGTCACATTAATTTCAAACTAGCTTCTGCCAACGGCTTGGCCCGGGTGAAACTTGAAAATGTTAAAGACACTGGCGCCACCTATGTGTGGAAGCAAATCATGACAATTTTTTTCTGTTTACGGTACGCGCGAGAGTGAGTATGGACGGCACTAGTGTGCGAGCGAGAGAACATGATAAGCGCCGCCATTTAAAATTTCCTTCTCTAATGAACCGGGTTATATATACCTAGTAACCTACAAACATATAAATTTGTCAACACATAATTATCGTCAATTTTTTTGGTATAAAAGTTCTAACGGTTTTAGAATTCAAAAACACAATACTTATTATCAAAATCAAAACCTATTTTTTTTAATCTAATTTTTAAACACATTAAAATAGTATAATAAGATAACACACAAACAAACTTTAATACTTTTCTAATTTGACTACAAAGCATATAAGCAAATAAAAATACACATAAAATGTATTACTGATATTTATGTATATGTCGTGGCCAGTTCATAGAAATTGATCACTTCATGATATGGCCAACTAAAACTGGCCAGATCGTTTACACGGTAATATTTTATTATATGTTTAGGTTTAGGCGTAGGCTTGCACACCTAAACCTACAGTGGCCAGGGGTAGCCCTGCAACTCCCGATGCCCAAAGCGTCTCCTGTCACGGTGGCTAGGGCGTAAGGCTGTTCGTTCCCTCGCGATCGCAGCCAGCTGCTTGAACCAGGGCCCGGTGCGAGAGGTCACCGCCGCCGGTCGTTCCACGAGCGGTCCGCACAACGATGATATCCAGGCGTTTCTTTTGGCGGAATCCGAAAAAAAAACCTGCCGAACGTGCCATGTCTGGTGAAGACCTGCTTCATACGGAAGGTCAGGACGCTGTGGCGTCTCTCTAGTTACTCCTTACGGCCTGGTCACGACATCAATAGGTAAGCGGGCGCGGGGCGCTACGAGCGCAACATTTTCATAATTTTGATCTTACCGCTTCGCTTACCGCCCCGCACTTAGCTACCGCTCACAGTGGCAAGGTCATGAACGGGCCGTTAAAGGGGACTTACAACCACGATTATGGCGTACCTAAGAAATCAACAAACTGAAAGTAGATATTTAATACCATTAAGAAAACTTTTGACGTAACCTTTACAAGCCAGACGTCTCCTTCATTTTCATGGTCACCGCAAAGTGAGTCAATGGAAAATCCACCCATGAATTATGAAGGCAACGATCGATGCAGTCTGCACGCTAACTGTTACAAAATTAAGTTTTTCTGTTGTTATTGCATTGTTATTCCATTTTCAAGTTACTTACAATGAAAAGCCGATAAGAATACCACTCTTTAGACCTTTTATTGTGCGTGTTTTGCGGACCAATCTTTGATATGAATCGTCTGGGTTAGTTTTTTGTATTGTAGTATTTAATTTTTTTTGAAGATCACGCAATTTTCTACGCCTGAAAATGTTTAAGATTGCTTTTAAAAACTTTTTGATGAACCGTGTATCCTTCGTGTTATTTTCAAATAATTAATGTAGGTTATTACATAGCTTTAATTTTATTTTTGTGATTAGATATTAAACTCGTTAGTTAAACGAAACGGCAAATGAGAAAGTTCATGTAAATGATGTCTGAAAATGGTTTTGTGGAAAGATAAATCTAACATACGAATTCTAAGTAATTTTGAAATAAAAAATATATATATGAACTTTAAAAATGTTTAAATATATTCCCGGATATATATCCTGCAGCGGGGTGTGAGGCAGGGAGACGTCATTTCTCCGAAACTCACGGCCGCAATGGAGGATGTCTTCAAGGTTCTGGACTGGAGTGGATTGGGCATTAATGTCAATGGCGGGTACATCACTCATCTTCGGTTTGCCGACGACATAGTAGTCATGGCTGAGACTACGGAAGAGCTCAGCACAATAGTCAATGACCTCAGTAGAGCTTCCGAAAGAGTGGTTCTTAAATGAACATGGACAAAACCAAAGTCATGGTAAATAACCATGTAGCACCCATTCCGATAAAGATCGGAGACTCTGCACTCAAAGTTGTAGACGATTACGTCTACCTTGGACAGACAGTCCAGTTGGGTAGATCTAATTTCGAGAAAGAGGTCAACCGTCGAATCCGACTCGGCTGGGCAGCGTTCGGGAAGCTGCGCGATATCTTCTCATCCAATATACCACAGTGCCTCAAGACGAAAGTCTATGACCAGTGCGTGTTGCCAGTGATGACATATGGTTCCGAAACGTGGTCGCTTACAATGGGCCTCATCAGAAGGCTCAAAGTCACCCAAAGGGCAATGGAAAGGGCTATGCTCTGAGTTTCCTTGCGTGATCGAATCAGAAATGAAGATATCCGCAGGAGAACCAAGGTTGCCGACATAGCACGAAGAAGAATCGTTGGGGCCGAAAGGTTCTGGAGTGGCGACCGCGTACCGGAAGACGCAGTGTTGGAAGGCCCCCTACAAGGTGGACCGATGACCTGGTGAAGGTTGCGGGAATCCGATGGATGCGAGACGCACAGGATCGTTCGTTGTGGCGACATTTGGGGTAGGCCTATGTCCAGCAGTGGACGTCTATCGGCTGAAATGATGATGATGATGATCCCCGGATACCGTAGGCGTGGACTTGCGGATAACAAGCAATGGGTAGCTCGCCGTCCGCCTGAACAAAGTACCGAAGGACCGAACCCGAGTTATTTACGGATGCGGAAGCGCATGAGGCGCGTAGTGCCACATGCGCATGTGAAGGAACATAGGTGGGTTTTACTCAGTCAAAGTCTGACACTCCCTTCTGCTCAACCCAACGCAGGAGATATCATCATTTCCCAACTCCCAAAAAAAACGTATACGTAGGCTTTTTTTTGAGTTTTATTTTAATAATAGGTAGATAAACAAAACTGTCTGCTGTCACAAACGCTTTTTAACAGACTTCAAATAAAAGGAGGAGGTTAACAATTCGATTGCATTTAAAAAAAAAAAAAAAAAACGAACTATACCGATAAACACCGACTTCCCAAATTAAAGTTATTTTGATTCTTTTAGTGTTTTTTTTTTGTAAAAAGTTTTATATTTTTTCAAATAATAATTAAAGAACTCAACAAAATTACTAATTTGTTACGTCACACACGTACGAGTTAGCGTAAAATTAAATGACAATCGTATGTGACATGAAAAACGGTGACAAATCCAGTGACAACTCGTTAGTTGAATTCGCTCCAGTAATTTAACTAGGAGAGCTACCAACATAACAGACTGAATTCAGAAGCATTTTATTTTTTCACAGTTATTGAATTACAAATTTCGACATAGTAGAAAAAAATTGGCCAAATACGAGTCGGACTGGAAATTGGCCAAGTAAGAATCAGACGAAGGGTTCCGCCCTAATTTAAAAAAAATAAATTAAAATAAACCAGTGCTTGACTTACTAAAAGCCTGTTCTCTAGGCTTGAAGACTCCTAAATTATAATCATTAAGAAGAATATTTAACATTATTTTAATTTTGTTATTGTAGCGGCAATTGAACGAGTGCACCCGGATGATCGCCAGAAGGCAAAAATTGCGGGAAACCGTGCGGCGTATCCCGACGGCTTCCGGAGAGCTACCTTCAAGGTAACCACGACAACTCTGACAAGATAGACACGACCAAGAAGAAGAGAGCTGCAATAAAAATACTTACAGTTTCTGTGAAAATTTGAACTCTCTGACTCTTATACGATTAATGAGATACAGCCCGTTGACAGACGGACTTAATAATGGTCCCATTGACTCTTTTTAGGACGGAACCCTAAAAACTGTTTTTATTTTTACTACTACAAGCTGCCAATGTGGCTACAAATCTTCAAGAGAAAGTGTCCATAAAAAAGCCGTAATATCTGGCCGGAATTTTTTCATTGTCGTGTCCCTTGAAGTGAGAAAATAAACCCCTCTTTCCATCATGCGCAAAAAACATCGCTTAAATTTTATTATATTTCTTTATAAGAAAGTGCGCAAAAATAATTTGAATAGAAAAAACTTTTTCAATACACTTACTCGAAAACCCGCTCTTGTCCCACCGCTTTTAGGCACGCAATAGACTGCTTTCCGCACTAGTGCAGAAATAGCGCGTACTCTCCCCGACCACAATGTTATTACATTTATCGTATCAGACTGGGCGCGCGTCGACTTCGCTCCCGCAAGTCGCCGGTCAACCCTCATTTATTCATTTCTTCGTAAGTGTATTGAAAAAAGTCATTTGTGACACGTGCAAATTTGTATCAAAATGTACTATTTTGAAACAGACACAGTATAAAGGTTACCTTTATGCTGTGGCTGTTTTAACCCTTCAACGGTAATCATAGCAAAAATAAAATAGGTTTGAAATATTAAAGCGTTTAGTGACATATATGACGCAACATAGAAACTAAAATTCAAAATCTTGTTATGTTAGTGTTAGTTTTCCAGGCGATTAAAACAATTATATAGATATTATACTGATCGGAAAACTCCAGTGTACGCGTGCTTCCTCGATCTTTCCAGGGCCTTTGATCTGGTGTCATACGATATCCTGTGGGAGAAGCTGGAGAACATCAAGCTACCCCCAGAATTATCTAACATATTTAAATATTGGTACAGACACCAGATCAACAGCGTCAGATGGGCGGGTATAATGTCGGAGCCGTATAGGATGGAATGCGGGGTGAGACAGGGGGGTTTGACCTCCCCTGCGCTCTTCAATCTGTATATGGATGCACTGATCGATGGGCTCAGCAGCCAGCGTATAGGCTGCCATGTGGATGGTGTCTGTTTAAACAATTTGAGTAATGCGGATGTTATGGTGCTGTTGAGTGCATCGGTCTGTGGATTGAGGAAATTGCTGAGCGCGTGTGAGGAGTATGCCTCAAGCCACGGGCTGAAGTATAATGCTAGTAAAAGTGTGTTTGGGGGGGATCTTAAGATATCAAAGGATGTGCCACCTGTGTGTATAAATGGGGTTCCTCTAGAGAGAGTGTATGATTTTAAATATCTAGGTCATATAGTCTCAGCAGACCTGAAAGATGGTGCGGACATTGAGCGGGAGCGGAGGGCGCTGTCGGTCAGGGGTAATATGCTGGCTCGCAGGTTTGCGCGCTGTTCGAGGGAGGTAAAAATCACACTGTTCAGAGCTTATTGTACATCCCTCTACACGTGTAGTCTGTGGGAAAGGTATACTCGTGCGGCATACAGCGCCATCCGCGTCCAGTACAATAACGCGTTCAGGGCGGTGATGGGGCTACCCCGTTACTGCAGTGCATCGGGTATGTTTGCAGAGGCGCGCACTGACTGCTTTCACACAATTATGCGGAAACGTGCAACATCCTTACTGAGCAGAGTGCGGGCTAGCTCCAACATCGTACTGGCGATGATTGCCACTAGACTAGATTGTCCTTTCATCCGGCATTGTTCGGCTAGACATGTTCCGGTGTCAATGCCGGAGAGGAAGTATTAATTTTAATTTATTTTGTTTTGATTTGTTTATTTTGTTTGACTCTGATTTTAATTTAATTTATTTTGATTTTAATTGTGCATTATTTTAATTTATATAATTTGATTTTAATTGATTGACTTTGTTTTTGATTGAATTTATATTGATGATTTGTTTATTTATTATTTTTGTATTATTTAATGTAATTATTGTGTTTTATTAACTGATTCAAAATTTGAGGCAATTTTATTTATTTATTATTAATCACTAGTCTTATTAGTTAATGTAAATTGTGTCATGTATAGTGTTGTGTTATTTAATGATATGGGTGTAACTTACCTGAATAAAGATTATTATTATTATTATTATTATTATTATTATTATACAATAGTCCGACATCAACTACAACTGTCTGGTCGTTGTGCGAAAGAGAACCCTGGAACCTTGGCCCTGGAACGAAGGCACAGAAGGATTAAATAAAAGTAAAAGAGAGGAAAAGTACAGAATGCGCCGAGCGTGCCCGTACCTCAACATTTGCTGGGCGTGAAACACCCAGCGCTGGTTTTCAGTTCGCAGTCAGCATTGACGAAGGTAAATAAAAAAATATTTAAACAGAATATTGATCTTCTTCTGCGCAGCAGTAATGCTTGTGAAGGAGACGGCCAAACACGTGAGCGAATGGACATCCTCACGCCCCAGACGTCGAGACTCCCAACTCCCATTACCAGCCACCGTAGGCATGGGCTTGCGGACGACAAACAATGGGTAGCTCGCCGTCTGACCGTACGGTAATCGTCCGGCCCGCGCCCGAGTTGTCGACGGCGGCGCGTAGTGTTCCACGCGCTCCTCAAAAAGATGTCAGCAAACCTGCAGGGCCGATGCCTACTAAGGCTATGGGTCGACTTCTGAAAAGATTATCTCCGATCGCCGTAGGCACGGGCTTGTGGACGACGAGTAATAGGTAACTCGACGTCCGCTCATCCTCTAAGTACCAAGCCATAGTGAATAGTATTGCACACGCGCCTCAAAGAGATGTCACGCAAACCATACGGGCTTGGTTCTGAAAAGGATATACTCGTGTTCCTGGAACGCAAAGGTAACTGAAGGAACATGAAAGGTGTGGTTTTAGTCAGTATACGTTTGACACGCTCCCTCCTGCTCGCCCTAGAGCGTTACAAGACATTTGAGGATTTCCCAACTTAAAAAAAAAAACTGAATATTGATGTTTGTATACCTACTCTAATTCTAGTCCACTTAAAATTAACAGGAGGAAGATAATAATAGTCCATAAATTAAAACTTTGCTTACCCTCATAATAAAATACTGACCGAGCTTAACGCCTGATCAAAACGAACACCGGGGGATTAAATTCCTTAAAAGACCAAAGTTAGTAAAGCAATAAAAAAAAGTTAAAAGAACAAAAATGTTTAATATTTTCTCCTTAAACCGTAAATATGAGTTTGTGAGTTTTCCGGGTTCAGCCCCGAATCACCAGTAAGGGCGAGTTCACATTAATGGATATAGGGTTTATGTAACATCTGTCAGATCCCTTATCTTCCGTAAATAAGAATGATAGCTCCTTGATAGCTATTATAACTAGTGACGTAACTATCGGGATATGTTTTTCACTGTTTTTTGTCTTCCTTTTGTGAGAGGGATAAAGTTTGAGAGTATTTTTCTTGCGACTGTACACTTTTTGTTCTAACTTTTTTTGTACAAACGGCTTTTCCAGCGCAGCGTTGTTTTGTTCGAAACGGTTGTAAGGAATTGAATTAACATTAAATAAAACTTCTTTACGTAAGTAAATCTGATTTAGAAAATGTTGAACGTTTTGTGTGAGATGAAAGTGTTTTAGCAAACAATTATGTTAGAGAGAGAAATAGAGTTAAGCCTACTCACCACCGACTGAGCAGTGGTGGCCGAGTGGTAACGGCCCCGACTTACGAGTTGTAGGTCGCGGGTTCAAACCCAGCCAGGCGCATTACTTTGTGTAATTTATTTCATCACCACTGCTCTCAAAACGGTGAAGGAAAACATCGTGAGGAAACCGGCATGTCCTATAACCAAAAATTCAAAGACATGTGACATTCACCAACCCGCACTGGGCCCGCGTGGTGGATTACGGCCCATTCCCTCTCCTAGAGAGGAGGCCTGAGTCCCAACAGTGGGAACATTAAAAAGGCCGACTATGCTATGCTATGCTACTCACCACAGACGCGAAGCTTCAAAGACGTGTTACATTCGTCACTATACGCTTGGTGTACGCCTGCTTTAGTTGCAGTTTACATACAAAACTATGAAACTTGGTTGACGAAGCTGCAACTATACGGCACGACGTTGCCGCTTTTACGCGTCTATGAAGTTACGCGTCCGCTGACATAGAATATAAGCATAATCAACCTTTTAATGTTCCCACTATTGGGACTCAGGCCTCCTGTCACTAGGAGAGGGGATGGGCCGTAATCCACCACGCGAGCCCAGTGCGGATTGGTGAATGTCACATATCTTCGTATTTTTGGTTGTAGGACATGCCGGTTTCACAATGTTTTCCTTCACCGTTTTGAGTGGCAATTTTTTTTTTAATGCATAGTGCAAGCAAATTTTTGAATAACCACTCGGCCACCACTGCTCTTAATTCAATTTATAAAGAGCCACATGCAAAGTGACTTCTGAATTGTAGTCTCCACGCAGTGAGGTCTCGCAGATAGAAAGTGCCGTTGAGAGGCCCAGAAAGAGGTATAGAAATAATTTATACACATACCATGAGGACTGGTTCGAGACGGCGATGCGAGAGAAGAATATCTGGAAGGATTCGAAGGAGGCATTTGTCCAGCAGTGAGACAATCGCAACACCCAGACTCAAATATATAGAAGTAAAATTGTTTGGTATGGTTTAAATGGCGGATAAGTTTAGGATTTGATCTCCCTTTGAAAAGGCAAGGTTTTTTATGGTCGTAACATATTTTCTGAAACCTGAAAAGATTACATTAAAGCCGCGGCCAAAGCTAATTATTATTTATGAATAACAATTTAAAAAAAAACATTCAATAACACGTACAATAGTGAAATTTCCAAGAACAAGATCCAGTGAGCCATCAATCCTCCATCTTGGCAAACGTGCTTACTGCATATAAAGCAGCTGCAGCACTTTATGTCGCTTTGACGTAATACAGCTGCAGAATTGTGCCACGTCATGGAATAAACGTCACTAATGTCTTTATTTAACAAAAACTGGAACACGACTGAACTCGAAAAATATAAAGAAAATTATGGAATAACTACTAGCTGTTTTGCTAAACTTTATTTTATTAGCCTTTCAATTAAATAGGCATTTAAATTATTATTAATTAGTATTTTTATCTTAATGAAATTTTAATTTGACATTTTAATTTATTTTATTGTTTTAGGCATTACCAGTCGACAGCGATGTGAAAGAGTTTTTTGACGCCATATTTTAGTTTTAGTTAGTTGTAATTAGATTAGGGTTTTTATTATTATTTATTTTATTTTATTGTAATTATAGTTAGTATTTTTAGAGATAAATAAAAAGAAAACATACTTTCAAAATTGATTGAAAGAAAAACTTAAACATTTCTAACAGCGACTACATTTATTTTATTGTTTTGATTTAAAAGCATTTTAAGTTTCACCGACATTGCATTTTTGACATTTTAATTTATTGAATATTTTATTAGTCTATTTTATCTTATTGTTTTTGTATATTATAATTTATATTTGATCATGAACTAACGTAGATATAAGAATTACTAACAGATATTGTGGACCAAATCTTGTCTTATTAATAAATTATTATTATTTACTAGCTACTGCCAGTCATATGGCCTGTTGGTCTAATGGTCAGTGGCCCTGACTGCTATGCCGGAGGGTTCGATTCCTCCGGCATAGTGGTCATGGGGTTCGATCCCACACAGGACAAATATGTGTGAGATGAGCACGATCATTTGTACTGAGTCTGGGTGTAGATACTTAATTTATCTATAATATGTAGTTATGTATTTAGAAATATATTATCAGTTGTCTAGTACTCATAGCACAAGCTCTGCTTAGTTTGGGACTAGATGGCGTAGCGCGAAAGTTGTGAAATAAAAAAATAAATAAAACTGGGCTAATGCGAGTCGGCCTCGCGCACTGAGGCTCCCGTACAATCGAACCTATGCAAATAGTTCAATTCCCGAATTGAGTCTTTTTTTTTTTTTAGGTGGGAAAATCATCTTATGACAAATCCCGCTCTTGGGCTGGGCGAGAAATAGTGTCAGACTTTTACTGACTAAAAACCCACTCCCGTTCCTTCTTTGCCTTCGTCCCAGGGCCCCGGGTTTCACTTTCACACTACCCGTGGCCCCAGTAGGCTTCGACCCAAATTGAGTCTTGAAGATTTTTCCAAATCGCAAAAATTTTTTTTTTTTGTGACGTAACAACAAATTTACTGTTTTCAGATTTATTCCTATTTTTGTACCAAAACACCTTGCATTTGCCAAATTTCAAGATTTTGGTACCCTTTGGATTTTGATTCCCTTGTGTCGAAATATACGTTTTTTGCGATAAATACGGCCGTATCTTTTTTTTTCGTTAACTTAGAAGTTTGATTTTTTCATAGCTTCAAGTAACCGAAGACTTGAATATATGCTTTTAATTTCAGCTTGATACCTCCACGCATTCCTGAGATAAAGGGTCTAGACAGACAGACAGACGGACGGACAAAAAAGTGATCTTATAAGGATTTCGTTTTATCCTTTTGAGGTACGGAACCCTAAACAAAAGTGACATCGCCAGCGTTAAAGTAGAAAACTATCCCAAAGGACAAAAAGAAGCTGGGATAAAAAGTATGCTATATGGTTTCCATGACATTCCTAGGCTAACCCTGTACCCATTCATATCTATTCAACCGTTCGAGCGTTCGCGCCGGGCCTTGGTACAGGCCATGGTCCGGAGCGAAGGAGGCGGCCGATCGCGTGAAGCAACGGCAACGGTCCTCACGCCCCAACCGCCGTCGGAATTCCGATCCCGATTTCCGGCAACCGTAGGCGCGGGCTCGCGGACGGCGAGCAATGGATGGCCCGCCGTCCGACCGTCCGGTAACCGTCCGGGCCAAGCCCAAGTCGTCGACGGCGCGCATTTTTCCACGCGCGCCTCAGGGCGATGTCAGCAAATCGCAGGGGCCCAGCAGGGTCGAAGCCTACTAGGGCCATGGGTAGTGTGAAAACGAAACCTGGACCCTGAGACGAAGGCAACGAAGGAACAGGAGTGGGTTTTTAGTCAGTAAATGTCTGACACTATCTCCCGCTTCGCCTAAGAGCGAGATTTGTCATAAGATGATTTTCCCACCTAAAAAAAAACCTTTCGAACGTGAATAAGTAACAAACATACTTACATACAGACACACACACACACACTCACAAAATTTCGCCTTTATAATATTAGTCTAATTTTGAGGCGTACAGCGTGAGCCATTATTAATTTAGCTTTGACGCCATGTGGGCAAGGATATACAAAATATTGAAAGGAGCGTGTTTTAAACGACATCATTAGAATATGTAATACAACACACACATATACACACATACACATATGTACTCACAAGCTAATATGGTATCGAGCTTGGAAGATACGGTCACAAAGTTATCTAAACTAATATTATAAAGATTTGATTTTTTGTTACATTACCTACATAAGTTCCGGGGCAAAACCCCGCTACCACGACAAGTCGCGGCATGGCGGTCAGAGTTTGGAAAGACCACACGGCATCCTCACCTTCCGCATGATGCAGGCTCTCACCGAACATGGTCATTTCGGGAAGTTCCTGCACCGGATTCGTGAGAAAGTAACGATCTTTCGCACCGGGCCTTGATACAGGCCATGGTCCGAAGCGAGGAGGAGTGGCAGGACATCGCTTCCTCCTGCGAAGCAGTAATACTAGCAAAGGAGATGGCCGCACGTGCACGTGTAAGGGAGCGGGCCTCACGCCCTAGCCGCCGGGATCCCGATCCTGATTTTCCACCAAAGGCGCGGGCTTGCGGACGGCGTGCAATGGGTAGCTCGCCGTCCGACCGTCCGGTAACCGTCTGGACCGAGCCCAAGTCACCACGAAATGTTCCACGCGTGCTTTAAGGAGATGTCAGCAAACCGCAGAAGCCCAGCAGGGTCAAAGCCTACTGAGGCCAAGGGTCTGCTTCTAAAAGGAAGACTCGGCTCTGGGACCAAGGCAAAGAAAGAACAGGAGTGGGTTTTTAGTCAGTAAAACTATACACGCCCCTCTCACTCCGCCCAAGAGCGGGGGATGTCATTGGATGATTTTCCAACCGAAAAAAATAAATAAAAAAACCTACATAAGTTACTATTCCACATCATTACACAAACAAACACCAAGTAGATTGGAACTGTTTAAAAGCAAAAAAAATAATGAAACGCCGGAGTTGTATAAAACTTTTTCTTTTTTCAGGAAAGCAGGAAAAAGGAAAGGAATGTCAGAAGTTCAGGGCGACAACAAATTGTGTGCGGCTGTCTCGAAACTTTGACAATGCCATGTCACTTAATGGTCCCGACCATGTCAAAGGATTTGTCCCAAATGAGCAAAGGTTATGGTGTTCGTAGTTAGTGAGCTTATATAGGGGTGCGTCTCATGTCATATAAAGTTATTTGGTATAATTTCATTTCAATAACGTTTACAAGATTTAATAAACATGTCGCAATCTATCTTACGAAGAGCGCCTTAAAGAACTTGATCTTATCACACTGGAACAACGTAGACAAAGGGGCAGGCTTATTGAGACTTATAAAATAGTCACAGAATACTACGATGTGCCCAGCCTTCAAGACCTTTACACTCTGAATGCCAACAAACATTTACGAGGACATTCCTTTAAGTTATGGGGAAATGCATCCAAAAAGAATCCTTTGAAGCAATTTCTACCTAACCGAGTTGTAACGGCATGGAACAGGCTCCCGGAAAGTGTTGTGAAAGCTCCCACATTGAACTGCTTTAAAAATCGGTTGGACAGACTAAACATCTCCAAACTATATGAAACACACGCATCAGCTAAATAGCTGCTAGTGTGTCTTACTAAATAATAATAATAATATAAAATTTATATACTCTAAAACTTATTCGTATAACGTTATTGGATATAAAGTTTATTTCATCCAAAATTTCGTTAGTTTCCAGTGTACCGAAAACGGTACACCTCGGTACCAGCTAACTTAAACCTTATTTTTACGTAATGATGTTTAAATTAGGTATACCGATTTTGGTACACTGAGGTTAGATGAGGCCGGTGTTTCCTTGCTGATTACCCTGAAAATAAACTATACTGGAGGTCTCTCGTATCTCTTTTAAAGTCAACATATTATTATTGAGGTCCAATCTTATGAGAATCATGCAAATTAGTGTCTGAAATCGTTATTGTTGAGGAAAGAACATGATGGATGTCGTACTGTTGCACGTGCTAATTCCTCAATACCTCGCACTCTGGCTGCACTAGCTGGCCACGATCTGTTTGCAGATGAATGGAAAATTATTCCCCACGCCGATCTTTGTGACATGTCAATATGTATATATTATTTATATATTTTTTAAAATATTTTGTTTGCTTTAGCTTCTGTAATTGGTTGTTTAGCCATTGTAATTAAATAACCAAATAAATAAAATGCCATGAAACCCCGAACAGTTGAAGCCGTTATTCGTCTAGATTACTCTAATGCCTATGAAAAACTGTTTCTTTATCACACATCAGGCAATAATGCCAAAACCGTAACCGATCTAACAGTTAAAGTGTCCCATAAAGATAAAACATTCCGTTTATGTTTTCCTATACGGTAGTGATGTCGTTCCGGTACGTGTACCAATAATGGAACGGGTTTAAACGACTGCTGATAGTTACTGGTTTCTGCTCCACTGCCCGTGCTTGCTATTGACCTGGTTCGTTTGGATTGAGCTGATGACTGCTTCCAAGAGATAAGCTGCTTATTCCGAATTCCAGAATATATTTTTTTATAAAAATAACAACAGTGAGAATTATTTTCGTGTGTAGCCTCAGTGAACATGATAAAGGAGGTCGTCAATTCAGTATCTCAGGAAGATGCCACGAATATAGCTAAAGAAAACTGAAATAGTGTTAGTCATTAAGCTTCTGAAAGTATTTTGAAATCATATCAACTGGAATCACGGTGTGGCTTTAATATTTACCTGGCTGTGTGTGTGGCTGGCTGTGTGTGTGTGTGTGTGTGTGTGTGTGAGTTAAGTTAAGTTCTCCCCACACACGCAGAGCCCCGAAAAAAATAACCACGAAGGCTCAGGCGGGAGCTCCGCTCAGGCTTTAGCTTTCTAACCTAACCTGTCTATGTCTAGGTTCTCTAAAATTTCGAGCTCGCTTCGCTTGCTCTTGGTCTAATATCGCGGGTTTGGCCTAAAATCGAGCATTGCCGTAACATATATTTATATTTCTTTGAAACGCTCTAAACCCTAAACGGCTTATTTCATTTTAGCTTAATATACTAAGATCCCAGAGCAATCTGACACAACTTATTTTCACACGGATGAAACCTTAGGTTCTCAGTAGCGTCTCATGTGCTTTGAATACCTGTGTACTTGTGGAGCTCCCCTTTGGGGCCCCTGGGCAGGTACTAGGTGAGAAAGGAAACTGAAAATAAGAGCTACTTAACTCTAATAATCCAAGATATACTATTTGAGATGTCGTTAGATTCGTTTTAGTTGTGAGAGTGGCACTGGACAAATCAAAATTATAAAAAATCAAGATTCAAGAAGTTTTAGCGCCCTTTATATGTTTAAAAAATTTTTTGTTATCGAAATAAAGGACTCGAAAAAACGTTTTCAAAAGACTCAAATGCAAAATGAGAACTGATCAAAATGTAGGAAAAAGGAGTTTGTGGAATTTATTTTAGTTTATTGTCATAAATTTGATGCCATCAACTGCTTCAGAATGCTTTAAATGACTTGTTTCGAAATTTTTAACCGTTTTTTGCGGTCTGGTTTTTTATAACTATTCTTTGCTGAGAATCACATAAAAACGTTAATAAAATTTAATCCTTTCTAACAAAATCATTTATTTCTTTAAATTTATTAGCCGTTGGTAACAAAAAATTAATGTAAATTTTTATTCCATATTTTACAACAAAATGGCGCGAACATTTTTGTATGACCAGCAATAAACAAAAAACACATAATTAAAAACCAATCAAGGCGCGTAATGGGCAATTCATAATGGCTTTATTTCCGATAAACTCACGCCAACCGGATCATCGTTAGTAAAACCTACTAATTACTGTTTCGATAACAAAGTATCGTTTATAAGCCATTGACAGTAATATTTTTGAGTACCTACTCAGATTCGAGTGGAACGCAATGACATTATTCAATAATATTACTTCAGGAATGCTTTGTAGTCTAGTTATTAATCACAAACACACACTATGTTATTATTAATATATTTTAATGTGTTTAATTTAGATACAAAAAAAAATAGGTTTTGATTTGATTGATTAGGTATCGCGTTTTCAAAGTCTCAGAGCTTTAGAACTTTAATACCAAATAAAAAAAATCGATAATTGTGTGTTGACTAAATTAAATATCTCTTTATGTTACTATGTACATACCAAACATTTGCATGATAACACTTAGCAGAACTTGTTTGTTATTATTTGTTCTCTTTTACCATCTTTTATACCGTATTTTTAGCAAATAAATATATTATTATTATTCCATTCAAAATATATAATTATGTTACCAGCAATACAGGTATTCTATACAATACCTAGGCAATGTATAGAATAACTGAGGCATTTAAGCAATGTATGAAATATTGTGAATATTATTACAACATACTTTACCTTTCAAAACGCCTTGTTGACATTTCGCGTGATCCAAGGGCTGGCTTTTACTTCGGACAAAGGATAAGCATTGCCATTCAGCGTGGCAATGCCGCCAGTCTTTTGGGTACATTATCAGTCGATAGCGATGTGGAGGAGTTTTTCGATGCCGTACTTTAGATTGCTTTTTTTAGTACTTTAGGGCCTTTATTTTTATTTTGTAAGTTAGTTTTAATTACATTATTATTACATTTAAATGAATAAAAATTTATTAAGGTAAAGGTAACTTTACCTAGGTAATGTATACAATTCCTAGGGATTGTATAGAGTATCTGCTGGTTCTCTGGCAATGTGTAAAATAAATAAATTTTCGGTCTATGTTTATCAATGTTAACCGGCCTATCTTTAAAATTAAGGACAAATGAAACATGTTCTATTACTTGAAATCAATGTGAGTAAAAACGAGAGCAGGACACTAGGTTATGTAATTTTAGGGCACCTTAATACAGATAGGTTAGGTTAGAAGGCTAAGGCGGGAGCGGAGTAAAAAAATATTTTGTTATTTAAAAACAAGTTCAAACCACAAACACCGAAATACAAAGTTATTTTGCGTTTTTTTTGAGTTTTTTTATGCTGAAGTCGGTTGTATTTTTTTATTAATCAGTTTTCTACTTTCACACGAGCGAGGACACTGACAGAAGCTACTGGGTAATAAATATGTCATAACAAAAAATATGCACACCATTTTTTAATCACCCAGCACTGGAAATAAGCCTTCAGTATAAATTCCCAACGGATTTCCCAGCCCTCAAGCGTTTTCATTTTCACTGAATAAAATAATAATAATAATAATAAAAGTTTATTTTACCAAAATAATTACAGAAATGTACACGAGTAGTTACAGTAGTGGGTAGACTTATTCTAGGCATTATACAATGTGTTGCGAAAAATTCTGTACATAATTATAGTAGCCCTGCCTCTTAAACTAGGCTATCCTGTATTTTAAGAGACAGTGTCTAACTTATAAATTCACTATTTTTGTACAACAACAACAAAATACTCTCTCGTAGGTCTTACTTGTAAATAGATTAAAACCGTTTCAATAATTAACAAAGTATTAGGTATTGTAATAATAGTAATGATATATTTATGTATAGATTTTAAGGTTAAGTATGTAATTTGTTTTTCCACCAATAGTTTAGCTTGTTTTATAATAAATTAAATTCAAAGCCATTTTGCGTCCAGGCAATCTCTATCCATTCCAGATTGCCTGGAAGAGATCGAGGAATTCGATAAGGTCGACAATTGTATACACTCGCGAGCAACTAAATCGACTCAACGTATAAGTGTACTTGCAAATGTTTTCTTCAAAGAATACTGGACTGTTTTTTAAATAAATCAAAAAAATCGAAACACAAAGAAAAGCCTGAAACTCAGTTTCAAAATGGTATCATTATTATGAAAATTTCACAGAACTAACACACGTACAGAAGAATTATATACCTATACAAAGACGTACAAACATCTCGTGTAACTGCATGTGCACACTTGTATGTTGAGTCGATTTGTTTGCTCGCGAGTGTATTGTAATATTTGTTATCTTGGTGTACAATAAAGTAAATATAATAGTCCAAACAGTATTTAGACATTTTGTAGATAATTATGTGATTTACAATTTTTGTCTGAGCTAATTTTGTGATAAAAGTTACCTTTCTGCTGATGGGCACGCCACAATTATGGCGATAAGTCCCCTCTTTGAGGCGTGGTTGGAAAGACCTCACGGCGTCCTCACACAGTTCGGGAAGTTCCTGCACCGAATTCGTGCGGAAGCGTCGCCCGGGTGTCGCCACTGTGTGGACCGCCCGGAGGACACGGTGGAGCACACGGTGGAGGTGTGTCCCGCTTGGGAAGAGCAACGCCGTGTCCTCGTGGGGGCGATCGGCGGCGGCGATCTCTCGCGCCGGGCCTTGGTACAGGCCATGGTCCGGAGCGAGAAGGAGTGGCAGGCGGTCGCCTCCTTCTGCGAAGCAGTAATGCTAGCAAAGGAGGCGGCCGATCGCGTGAGGCAACGGCAACGGTCCTTACGCCCCAACCGCCGCCGGGATTCCGATCCCGATTTCCGGCCACCGTAGGCGCAGGCTTGCGGACGGCGAGCAATGGGTGGCTCGCCGTCCGACCGTCCGGTAACTGTCCGGACCGAGCCCAAGTCGTCGACGGCGCGTATTGTTCCACGCGCGCCTCAGGGTGACGTCAGCAAATCGTAGGGGCCCAGCAGGGTCGAAGCCTACTGGGGCCATGGGTAGTGTGAAAACGAAACTCGGGGCCCTGGGACGAAGGCAACGAAGTCTGACACTATCTCTCGCTCCGCCCAAGAGCGGGATTTGTCATTAGATGATTTTCCCACCTTAAAAAAAAAAAAAACCTTTCTGCTAAAAATCGCGAAAAACTCGTTTTTGTGATGCTCGATCCCGAGTTTTTTTTCCAGGTGTCGGATCGATGAGGTCTTTTTTAATTTCATATATGATGGTATTTTGGACAATCCTACCAGTTTTCAGCTGGTTGCGAATTATTGTAACCAACAATGTCTACATTGACCGGACTATAAATAAATAATTCATACCAGAAGGGAAAATTAGTAGCGAATTATTATAAATCCTTTGTTCATAAGTTACTGTATTGTTCCACGCGCGCCTTAGGAAGATGTCAGCAAATCGTAGGGGCCCAGCAGGGTCGAAGCCTACTGGGGCCATGGGTAGTATGATAACGAAACCCGGGGTCCTGGGACGAAGGCAACGAAGGAACAGGAGTGGGTTTTTAGTCAGTAAAAGTCTGACACTATCTCCCGCCCCACCCAAGGGCGGGGGATGTCATAAGATGATTTTCCCTCCAAAAAAAAAAACCTGCCCTAAAGCCTACTTCTGTTTAATTGAAATTGGACGTTCTTCAGAAAGAGCTACTTGAAACCTTGAAAATCTGACAATTATTGGTCTAGACAGTTTGAGTAGTTAGATACCTACTTATCTTGACTTTTTTCACTAATTGGTGCCTTTAGTCATTTCAATATTTAAGTCCCTTTCGATTATAATAAAATTAAGGGGGTCCTTGAAAACAGTTTTGCAATAAAAAGTTACAGTTTTCAAAATTTATAAAAATACACCGCTCTGAATTACCCAAAAAATATAATGAACCTAAATAGATGTGCCAACAGTTTCACCGCGAGATCTTTGCAAACCTTTCCTTAATTTAAACTTAACCAGAATCTTGAAATTTGGCATGAAAGTATAAAATAAATCTGAGAATAATATATATATAACTAACTATAAAAAATAACTTTTTGGCATTTCGTAAAAATTTTCGAGACTCCATTCGGGAATTGAACTATTTACATAAGTTAGTACGAAACCCTCAGTGCGCGAGTCCGACTCGCACTTTCCCAGTTTTTTTTTTTTTTGTATTTTTGGCAGGTCTGAGAATATATCACAAGCTATTTTTTATATTCCTAGGTGATAAGTCTACTATCAGGCGGGTGCAGCTGCTGGCTCCAGCTATCTGATATATAAAAATCTTGTGTCACAGTGTTATAGAACTCCTCCGAAACGGCTTGACTGAACGGTCTGAGAATAAGTTCTAGGCTATTTTTATGCCTCCTGCCCTTATCCTCAATTTTTCTTTGATCTACACTATTATTGCGGTCTTAGTCAAAAAAGGCACAACAAACTTTTTTATTCGAAATTGAGTTAAATACATAATATTCGGAATCAGATAAAATATCTGATTCCGAATATGTATTAAAAAAAATAGAGAAAAATTTTGGTTGCGCACTTTTTAATTGCGACGGCAGAATATTGTGAAGAGGTAAAGTTTTTTTTTTGTTATTTTGAATGATTGACATAGGCATATTTTATAAACGCGGGCAAACCCGCGGGCAAAAGCTAGTAATTTATATGGTAGAACTAAATATTTCAAGTCAGCTAGTATATGGATAAAAGGCATAAATTCTATCGTTACACTTCAGCAACTTCGATTCCCCTATTCACTCTTATTAATCTTAATAACTTCGTTCTCTCAACCTACCTACTATAAACACAAACTTTACTAACCATCAAAAGTTAGAAGTAAAAGAAGACTTAGGAACTTCCCCTCCCCCCTCCCCCATAACTGAACGACGTACCAGACTTTCCCATAAGTCCGGTACGGTTACAGGAGTGGTATGGGACGACACGAAATAGTTCACGACATAATATGAGGGTGGATACGACACGACATAACATAGCACTCCTCTGATTGGAGTTATTGTCTCCATAAAATACGGAATGTGGCCCGTTCGATGACCCAGTGTGTTATTTTAGATGAAGTTATTTTTTGCGTAGGTTTTTTACTATTCTTTTAGATATAGGGGCTCGTGATATTATTGTTTCTTATATTTTCAACTCTCATTATATTATTATAATATATAATTTAATCAATGTGAGTGCGGTGCTCGTGTTCAAAACATGAGTCACATAATATATTAGAATGCCCCAAGTGCCCATACACCTGCACTTTGGAGGATTTGATGAGTGCTACCGATCTATCGAAGCTGCTATTAATGTAGCCACCTATTGTGCCCAAACAGTTTGACGAGTTTACCATCGAATCGAAAAGAAGAAGAACTTTTAAATAGATAGGATTCACAAGACCTGAACATAAAAACCATTAACGAAGAAATAAGGTTTTTTTTTAGGTGGGAAAATCATCTTATGACGAATCCCGCGTCAGACTTTTACTGACTAAAAACCCACTCCTGTTCCTTCGTTGCCTTCGTCCCAGGGTCCGGGTTTCGTTTTCACACTACCCATGGCCCCAGTAGGCTTCGACCCGGCTGGGCCCCTAAAATTTGCTGACATCTCCCTGAGGCGCGCGTGGAACAATGCGCGCCGTCGACGACTTGGGCTTGGTCCGGACGGTTAAAGGACGGTCGGACGGCGGGCCACCCATTGCCCGCCGTCCGCAAGCCCACGCCTACGGTGGCCGGAAATCGGGATGGGAATCCCGGCGGCGGTTGGGGCGTGAGGACGTTGCCGTTGCCTCATGCGGTCGGCCGCCTCCTTTGCTAGCATTACTGCTTCGCAGAAGGAGGCGACCGCCTGCCACTCCTCCTCGCTCCGGACCATGGCCTGTACCAAGGCCCGGAAGAAATCAAGGTAAATATTTCCATATACACACTAAAAACGCATTCAAATCAACTGACAATGGAACTAATGTCTCATCCGATGACATTTTCGGGACTGAAAACTGTAAAAAGAAGGTCACCCCAAGATTTATTTTTTAATTTAATTAATTTTCAGTAAACTACTTGTGGGAGATTAATTACCACAAAGTTAACAAATGAGTTTTTGGAAATGTGTTACAGGAAGTATCAACACGAAAGATTGGTCTCTCTTACATGTATTAAAAATGTTGGAGTATTACTTAATAAGATAAATTAGGCGACTAAAATGAAATGAAATGAAATGGCTCTTAAGGAATAATAAACGAACCAGATTGAATGAGTGTATACAATGGGTGGAGCAGTAGCTTCATATCGTGCAAGAATACCACCATCATCTTCCAGTATTTGACCCATATTACTTGGGGTCGGCTCAAAAAGTTTTTCTTCTCCCTCTCTACCCTCCGCGAAATGGTCAGTAACCCAAGGCACTGCTGACCTTCCTTGAGGAACTGCGGTGGATGACAAATGACATTTGCCCCACCCGTACGCAAAATATGCGCTTTAGACGTGGAGCCGGTACATAGTGGACATCTCACCCATAATATAAATTCATTGTGCGTTAAGGAGTGGAATTCCCTGCCGAAGTTTATGTTTCCTAATAGCTACAACCTAGGGGTCTTTAAGTCAAGAGAAAATAAGTTACTTCTAGGCAAGCGTGCTCCATTGTCGGATACGTCATTCCTTGCCATCAGGTGAGATAGTGATGAAACGCGAGCTTATCCATAAAAATAAAAAAAAAAGTTGCGCACACCAGCTCGACACACAACACAACAGAATACAAGTCCCAAGGACACTAACTGTCACAGTAGTATCTGCAACTTGACGTAGCTACAATCCACGTCACCGCCAAGTCTTGACCTGTCCGTCTCTTGGCAATGCGACCACGTAATGGTGACGTAACATATGCACATAATTGAGCGAACATGGTGTTGGATCTCGCCCAAGCATGCCACGGTCACTGTCCGTGACATATCGCATAATACCGCTAATGTACTGCTGGGGGAGGTGACCTTTAGGGGTTTAGGGGGATGGAAAGTGTGGAGTCTATAATATGTTTAACAACGGAATTTAAATTGAAAATGTGCAATGAAAGATCGGCCTTTGAGGTGAAAAATATATATTTTTTTTACTTTTCACCAGTGAATAGGCTAAAGAATAAAAAAAAAAAATTACTTCGCACAAACACAAAGGCACAACAACAAGTTTGGCTGTAAAAACGGAAAGAGGTAAAAATAAAAAGTTGTAAATAACAAAATACTCCTTTTCCGTATGAATACTACGTGGACGGCCCAATTCCAAATTCAAATGTAATATTATGTTTTTTTTAACAGAATTTATGGCCAGACTAGGTATAGTGTGCCTCACGGCTGCGCTAAAATGGGTGCTGTTCAGCATGTATGGCAGACAAAGAGTAGGTATTAATGCCAGACAACAGTGACTGACGGTGGATTCTATGTTTAGTTATATTCTTTTATATTCCTCTGGTTTCTAAAAACAAATAATAATATATGTAGTGCAAATTAATACATCACTCACCATAGATAACGCATGTTAACGCAGTTTAAAAAACCCAGTAGCACCGGCCCGGTTGGCAGCAGTCGCTCTTGCCACTTCGTGACCAATGAGGCAGTTAATAAGACACGATCATAAGTACTAACTAAAAAAAACTGGGCAAGTGCGAGTCGGATTCGCGCCCTGACGGATCAGTACAAACTTACAAGTAAATAATTCAATTCCGGGATGGATGTCTCAGAAGATTTTTCCGAAGCGCAAAAAGAAAACAAAATTGTGACGTAACAACAAATTTACAGTTCTCAGATTTATTCCTATACTTGTGCTTGCTTATACCTTGCTTTATGCCAAATTTCAGGATTCTGGGTCAACGAGAAGTACCCTATGAATTTTGATTTCCTCGAGAGTGTCGAAATGTACCTACGTTTTTTGCCACATAAACTGAAGTATCCTTTTTTCTCGTTAACTCACAAGTTTATTTTTTTACATCTTTAAGAGTCCGCAGAGTATATGGTTTTAATTTCAAGTCGATACCTCCACGCGTTCCCGAGATAAAGGGTTTTGACAGACAGACAGACAAACGAACGGACAACAAAGTGATCTTGGGTTCCGTTTTTGCTTTTGAGGTACGGAATCCTAAAAACGGATTGTATTTACTCAAAGAAGGAAAATAATAGAATAGAATAAAATAAACTTTATTGTACACCAAAATACATAGTAGCAAAAGTTTTTACACTAACTTAAATCTACGGGTACAAAGGCGGTTTTATCGCTGACAATGACATCTACCAGACAACCTTAGGATGGACTGTTAGAACTTGAAATAAAAAAGGTGGCAGTCTGCGGTGTACTGCAAATTAATAAAGTATTAAATATTAGATTTAAATTATATACTAGACTATACATAGATATAAGATATATTATATACCTATTACTAATATCACAAGAATATGTAAAAGGGTTCTAGCTTAGACAGTAGATTACATGCGACTCAAATAGGAAGGAAAATCAATAACCTCGATCTGTCAAATTTTGATTGAAAAGTACGGTTTGCAAAACTTTTTTACGTATTAATAACGGGTTTTTCGCTTTGTATTACTGAGTCTTAGTTAAATCTAGTTGAAGTAAAAACGTTATTGTTTAATTAAAATTAGCTAAACTATTTACTTTCTTATTTTCACTGTCAGGAACAATTCGCCTTCTTTTTCCATTTGCCACTACTCAGTTACTTCACACAGTGACGCAGAGATTAGCAAAATTGAAGAACTGACTGCTGCGGTCTTCCCGTCCATTAATAATTTAGGAGTTTTCAAGGCTCCATTGAATAGGCTCTTAATAACCTAGTGCGCCACATCATCAATAATTGCATTACTACTTACCCTCAGGCGGGATCGCAGTCAAGCATAATAATTAAAAAAAAAAACTGGTTTCCGATTAAACTTTTTTCGTTCATGATTCGTAATTAGATATTATTTAAAACATTTATTGATCAATTTTTCGATTTGACAGCTATGACGTCACAACATGGCGTAAAAAACGATCCTATTCTTATTTGGAATACTGCATTGTACAATACAATGCAGCATTATGTTACAAATGGGAAGGGAGCAAGTGGAATGATAGCCAGAGGCAACAGTAATAACATATTCTATTCCAAGTGCTTGTGAACGATAGTAGTGTGTCCCACCTGTCGCTATATGAATATTTTAGAACCATACTTTGTAAGTAAAGTGGCAGTCGGCTGCATGCAGAGTTCAATTGTTTCAGTACCTGTGTGAGTAAGGGGTGGGGAGGTATGTCTCACTTCACACTAATATTATAAAACGAAAGCTTATCAGAGTATGTGTATGTACGTTTGTTACTTCTTCACGCTCGAACGGCTAAACAGATTTCTATGAAAGTTGGTACATGGGTAGACTATGTCCTGAAATAGCACATATGATACTTTTTACGCCTCCTGTTCGATAATGCCTTTTTATATGTCATACAACCCTCATCTAAAGCAAGTCATTCTGTCTATAAAAATATAATGTACGAATAGTATGGGCGTTCATTAGAATCAAATGCGCCAGAAACGCTAATAGTTGAAATTGAGAAATCACGCCGTACGATTCGATTGCGCAAAAACTTCGAATTTTTAGAGGCACGATATTATAAGTGACACAAGTTGCGAGAAAAGTCGCTAATGAATAAAATAACTGCTTCAATCGAAGGACTGGAACAATTTGCCTGCTGCGGTCTTCCCGTCCGATTATAACTTAGATGTCTTCAGGGCTAAAGTGAATACGCCCTTAATAAACTAGAGCGCCTCATCATCAACGATTGCAATCGCTGCTTACCATCAGGTGGGATCGCAGTCAAGTACTGGTATATATCAATTAAAAATAAAATACTTAAAGTAAACAATCTATAATATAACCTTTCATTTAATTCACAGAACGCTTCTCTTATAAATAAATCAGTAACTCAATAAAAAGCCCATATTGTACAATATAAATATTAAAATCTACGTACGATTTATAATAACAATTTTGGCGCATACAGCGGCGCCGACTGGAAATATTGGCAGATGATAAAATGGCGGACCGTTTGGCAATCGGCCAGCGAGCAGCGTGTAAAATGTAACATAACGCCTGAGTTTTACATGTTACGTTTCGATATCTCAAGTATTTTTGTTGCTCTTTACATTCAAAAGGAGTTGAGATAGATTTAGGCTCAATTTACACCGCCGCGGAATAGAATGGGAGCGACTTATGGCAACGAAATTGTACATAGCTTATTGAACTTTATGTCAATTGTATAATATACAAACCGAATTCCGGGGAATCCTCGTGCATTCTCGAGAATTCCGCTAGCTACTGTCGGTGCCATCTATGGAATCCGCGGGAAATGGCACGAGGAACAGTACGAATATGGGGAAAAATTTGAAAACTGTAAATTAGTAATAACGTCACAAAAAAAAATCTTTTTTTGTAATTCGGTAAAATCTTAACACAATTCGGGAATTGAACTGTTTTCATAGGTAAGTTTGTAGGGAACCCTCAGTGCACGAGTCCGACTCTTGCCCAGTTTTTTGTTTATAAATGATATAAACTAGTGCAAAATGGAAAATCGTTGGTATGTATACAAACGCAAATTAAATTGAAATTGCTTTTTTTATATTGATTACGATGGTGTATAATAAATGTGATTAATAATGACAAATTTACATCAAATTCCTAATTACAATTATTTAACATCTTGACATGCTTTATATTGTACCTATCTGTTGACATCTACTATCGTAGTCTGTGACATTCCTGTAGCTTTTAATCGATGACATTTCATTTCTTGACAACCGATTTTTTTTTTGACATTTATAATATTATATTTGCCATTTATATTGTAGTTAGAATTATAAACACTTGCTGATATTGTAAAATTAATATTATAACCTATTTCATTTTGAATTATGATAATTTGCACAGGGGGTGTTGGCAAAATATGGAGAACTTTTTACCATTTTACATCCATGTACGAATACCCATGTTTGCAAATAAATTATTATCTCCTTTATCTCACTTACATAAACATATTAATTACATTTTTAAATATTTCAAAAACAAAAAATAAAATATTTAAAAATATAAAAAACTGCATCCCACCGGTATCGGGAACAGGGTCCAAGCTACCGGCGGTCAGGGCTCCAGAGAAAGGAACCTCCTAACAATGCGAGCCGTGTCCAAGAGTACCGCTTTCTGAATCAAGCCCTTGATCCAGCCGCCTAACGCCTCCTAAGGTGTTGGTCGAGGCTCTTGGCTATTAAACCATTGCCCGACACGACTATCGGCACAATGATCGCAGAGTCCACATCCCACATGTCGACAACCTCGCGAGCCAAGTCAATATACTTGATTTGTTTATCTTTCTCGGCTTTCACGAGGTTCTCGTCATGCGGGACGGATATGTCAACAGTCATTGCACGCCTCTCACTTCGGTCCGCCACCACTATATCAGGCTTATTGGCTACAATAGTCCTGTCAGTGATGGTGGACCGATCCCAGTACAAACTGATATAACCATTATCAAGAACTGGGTCGGGCTCATACCTGTAGTACGGCACTTCCGATTCCACAAGAGCAAAGCAAGTTGCTGATGGATAATCCTGGCTACAAGGTTGTGTCTATGCAAGTACTCTCCGTTAGCTAGACGAGAACAACCAGAGATAATGTGAAATTATTATTATTATTATTAAACTAAATCATCAAAATCAATCCCACCTGATGGTAAGCAGTGATGCAATCTTTGATGGCGAAGCGCACTAGTTTATTTAGAACCTATAGCTTTACGAGCTCTTGAGAAAAATGGTTTGAAAATGGACAGACAGACAGACGGACAGCAAATTGATCCTATAATATTCCGTTTTTACGTTTTAGGTGCGAAACCATAAAAACAGTTTTATTTAAAGACAAACACCGCCGACAGACATTATTAAAAATTCGCTTTGTTCATAGATTCCAGTATTTTCCTGAGTTTAAATAGGATCAAAGATCTAGGTAGAGTGTACATTTGATATCTTAAAAAATAAATTGTAGCCTTTGAACTCGTATTTTTGTGTTTTCATTGTGTTGATACATAAAAACTCAATTCACGTTAAAATTAACATTGCTCGTTCATGTGGAATTCCGGACCCTTCTCGAGTAAATTATACCCATTTTTATTTACTCTACCTTTGTTGAATTAGAATTCTTTCGCAAATAATTTCTGATATTTGTCAAGTGATTTTCGTCTGTTTGACGATCCTTTTGATCAAATACCTACCTTTTATTTGGCAAACATTCAAACTTTTGTCGAACATAATAATTTTGTGAATAAAGTGAGCTCTCCAAATACGATGAACGTTTGACAATTTTTTTTTTTGTTTGTTAGTTCGCGCTTGACCACTATTCCACCAGATGGAAAACGACGATGTGATCGACGATGGAGCACGCTAACCTATTCACTCTTGACTTAAAGACCCTCATTTTGTAGCTATCAAACAACAGCGATTTTGGCAAGGAATTCCACTCTTTAGCTGTACGCACAATAAAGCTAGAACTACATTAGACCGACGCACACGTGTAACACGCCTGATTTGTACGTAGAACGACGTTGCGTGGCGTGGATCTACGGTAGCTCTACAAGTCTACTTTCCATATAAAATGTATGGAGACCGACGCGCCCAGATCGGCGTGTGTGACACACGTGTGCGCAGTGTAGTTCTAGCTTTAATGTGTTCCCAAAACGTTTTGTGCGTATGAGTATGTTATGTTTTATTTTTGCAAGTAGTTCCGTAGCTTTCTTTTGTTCAAATATATAGTTCATAAAAAAAAAAACTACATAAAATTTCCTGTTTCAACTCGGCTTAAATAAGACCTACTGTGAGCTAGGTGTACGCCTGCTTATAGCTTACGTATACAAAACAGTGAAATTCTATCAATGAATCGGAAAAATCGTTCCGTCATGTTGTATTTTCTTCGACAGATTATAGACGAATACGCTTTGATGAAGCTACACGTCAGTAGACGGTAGGCCTTAGAAAACAGCAGTCCGATGCCTCTACAGAATTGCAATGAAGTTTTAAATAAAATACCAGCTTGTGGCTGTTCTACTTCAGGGCATAGGGTTCTTCTCAAATAGAGAAGGCGTGACATACGTGAGAATGACTAACGGTTACGCCTTCTCCATAGTCTCTTTCCCAACTATGTTGGGATTGGCTTTCAGTGTAATTGGATGCAGTTAGTTGCTTGGCAATACAATACTAATTAGATAGACCGATGTCAGACTTTTTTTTCCGATGTTAGACTTTCTGCCGTCTGACTATTTGTTACGACTGTCAAATATCTACGAACGACAACTGAGACCATCGTGCTCTTCGAAGCACGGGATATCTGTAATGTCATAGATAACTTAGAAATTTTATTTTTATCTTAGTTGTTATTTTTTGTTATCTACTTCTTTATTTTTTTCAAAAAAAAACCTAATAAGGTGTCACCTAAGTAGTACCTACATATTATGAACTAACAGAATAAGATGGACCGCCAACTACCTACTAAGATACGGGCTGAGCTCAGTTTGGGAGTCGTTGCCTCACTTTTTGAACTAAAAAAAAAAGAGAAGTACATATGAATTGAAAAATTCACATCAGTACTTGTCCATTTTTGAACCCACAACCGCATGAGAGGCGAATGTCTTAACCAGTGGGCCATTAAGTTTCTCCATGTTCATTTTTGTATACTAAGTCATTAAGAAGATACAATTAGCACAATTTAAACCTTTTACAAGATCGTGAACATAAAAAGAAAAGTGTTCAATTTCGTCTTGAAGAAGGCTTTAGTCGCACATTTTCCTTTTTTTCTTTCTTTCTTAAAAGAAAATGTCTTTGCTCAAGATAGGTTTTACAAGCAATCCCATAAAGAGTGCGAGGGCGCCGTCCTGCATTTTCCTTAGTAAATTAAACGGGTGTCAACGTCCCTCGGGATGTCCGGTATTTTACAGGACGGTCCGGTATTTACAGTCGTGTCCGGGCCGGACCAAAAATAATATAAAAGTCTTCTGTAAGTAATTGTGGTATCTGTGAGATTTATTGCTGTTTATTATGGATAGTATATACATTGTTGATCATACTCATCTATATATATAAAAGGAGAAACTGACTGACTGACATATCAACGCACAGCCGAAACTACTGGGCCTAGGAACGTGAAATTTTGCACAAGTTTTCCTTTTATGACGTAGGCGAGCACTAAGAGAGGATTTTCCAAAATTCACCCCCTAAAGGGATGAAACAGGGGTCCAATGTTTGTATAGAGAAACCTTACTTCACGCGGGCGAAGTCGCTGGCAGAAGCTAGTCTATCTATATATGTAAAAGCGAAATACCATTTACTGGTTTTTTTTTAATAGCCTATACTGTCCCACTGCTGGGCAAAGGCCTCCCTCATCTTCTTCCACGTATTCTTTTCTTTGGCCACCTCGAACCAGTCCTTGCGGTAGGCATCAAGGTCGTCTCACCACCTCTTCCCAGGTCGACCTCATCATCGCTTACCATCAGGTGAGATAGTGGTCAAACGCGAGCCTATCAATAATAATAAAAAAAAACCTCGGCGGCGTCGTCCATCCTCAGGAACCCACTTTGTGGAGACTCTTGCCCACCGGTCAGAGTGCATGCGGCTGATGGGACATTTACTGATTAATTACGAAATTTCAGAAACTATAACATCTACAAACCTAGGTTTCTTATAGGGTTTAGACATCCGCTAAGAACGGATTTTACGAAACCCTATCCCTAAAGGGGTAAAACGTGGATTGGAAGTTCGTATGGAGAAACCTACTTTTACGCGGGTGAAACCGCTGGCAGAAGCTAGTATATAATATTAAGGCGATAGTATTTGAGTTTGTGTACGTATGTGTATGTTTGTTATTTCTTTAAGCTCGAACGGCTGAACGGATTTGAATGAAATTTGGCACACGAGTAGACCAATTCCCGAAATAGCACAGAATACTTGTTATCTGGGGAGTATGTTTCCTTGGGACAATTTTCTACTTTTACGTGAGAGAAGCCGGTGACCGCAACTAGTCATTATTATCAAATTCATTTGAGTGTAAAAGGGTTAACGTTAAATGAAGCAGTCAAATAAAGTAGTAAATAATCGGGCAAGTGTGAGTTGGACTCGCGCACTGACGGTTCCGTACAAAATTACCTATGAAAACAGTTCAATTCCCGAATTCAGTCAGGTACGAAGATTTTCCGAATCGCAATATTTTTTTTTTGTAACGTAACGTGACAAATTTACGGTTTTCAGATTTCTTCCTATATTTGTGCTATAAGACCTTACTTCATGCCAAATTTCAGGATTCTAGATCAACAGGAAGTATCTAATGAATTTTGATTACCCTTGAGAATGTCGAAATAAACGTTTTTGTGACATAAACAACCGTATCATTCTTTTTCGTTAAGTCAGAAGTTTGATTTTTTCACAGCTTCAAGAGATCACAGATTTGAATATCTGGTTTTAATTTCAACTCGATACCTCCACACGTTCTTGAGATAAAGGGTCTTGAAAGGCTAACAAACAGACAGACGGACAAGAAAGTAATCTTATAAGGGTTCTGTTTTTTCCTTTTGTTACCTAAAAAAAAGCTGCTGCCAGTGGCTTCACCCGCTTGAAAGCAGAAAATGTCGCAGGGAAACCAACCCAGGATATGGTCTACCATAGCATAATAATAGCATAATCAGCATTTTTAATGTTCCCTCTGCTGGGACTCAGGCCTCCTCTCTAGGTGAGGGAATTAGCCGTAATTCACCACGCGAGCCCAGTGCGGGTTAGTAAATGTCACATGTCTTCGAGTTTTTGGTTCTAGGACATGCTGGTTTCCTCACGATGTTTTCCTTCACCGTTTTGAGAGCAGTGGTGATGAAATAAATTACACAAAATAATGCGCCTGGTTGGGTTTGAATCCGCGACCTAGTCGGGGCCGTTCTACTCGGCCACTACTGGTCTACCATCAGTTTACCAAATTTTATCCAAATCACTTTAGTCGTCCGTGCGTGAAGAAATACCGCGCACACGCCAACTACCACCAACTCACCAACAACCATCATCATCATCGGACCACTAGACTTACGGCGTCGCGCCATCAGCACATGGTGGGAACACATTCTTTATGCGTACAGCTAAGGAATGGAATTCCCTGCCGGAGTCTGTGTTTCCTGATAGCTACAACCTATCTTTAAATCAAGAGTGAATACGTTACTACTAGGCAGGCTGCTCCATCGTACACCACATTGTCGCTTTCTAGTATTACGTAATATTAGATAATATATATAATATTACATATTAAAGAATATTAGTATTACATCGAATTCTTACAAGGCAAAAAGTAAGGTTGAATTTGCAGCGTTTAAAGACTTCCCACAAGGTAGACCGATAACCTGGTGAGGGTTGCGGAACCCGAGGCCACATCATCGCTTACCATCAGGTCAGATAGTGGTCAAACACAAGCCTATCAATAATAAAAAAAAACCAACACCACCAACCAACAACAAATGCTCACCAACACACACCAATCACTCACCAACTTCGCCTTTAAAATATTAGCGTGATAACTTAACTCCAAGATTCTTTCTATTTAAAAACTATTTTTAAATAACAGTCCTGAAAACACAAGTATGAGCATTTCTTTCAGCATTTTTTCTACTGTTCCCTTAAACATGATTATTTCCTTTTGAAAACTAAATTGAAATAACTGAGAAAAAATACCAGCACACATTCTTCTACTTCGGCTCTCCTTGAATATTGCACATTTATGTTTAGTCAGATCTGATTAATTTATTTATTTTTCCTTTATTGGCCAACTAACTATTATTTCCGACCGTGCGAACCGAGCCCAAGTCGTCGACGGCGCGTACTGTTCCACGCGCGGCTCAAGGAGATGTCAGCAAATCGTAGGGGCCCAGCAGGGTCGAAGCCTACTGGGGCCATGGGTAGTGTGAAAACGAAACCCGGGGCGCTGGAACGAAGACAACGAAGGAATGGAGTGGGTTTTTAGTCAGTAAAAGTCGGACACTATCTCCCGCCCCGCCCAAGAGCGGAATTTGTCAGAAGATGATTTTCCCAAACAAAAAAAAAAATACACCATAATTTTTTAAAGCACTTATCTACTGTAATCTAAGGTTAGTGTAACAGTTTTTTACAGGTTAACACCGCATACCCCATAATTAGGGAAATATTCTACACATCTACGACATTTGCCACCATCAAAACATATTCGAAAATTCGTAGAAATAACATTAATATCGCACGTTGATGTGTAATTCCGCTGGCTTCCTGATTGCCTCCCCGTAGCCACCCTTGGGACGTGTGACGTAACGACTCGACGAGCCACCCTTTGGACGGAAATCGTCGTTTTACACATTGATTAGCAGTTTTATTTATTTATCAACATGTTTTCGTACGTGTGTTTTGTTTGGATACTAACTTTTGCCCATGACTTCATTCGCGTGAATGTCGATTATATCAGACGCCAAGTCGAAATCGAAGCCACCATTGTCCTTTCTTGGGTCCCAGCTTACTCTGCACCAAATCTGACCTCAGACTATTTCACGACCACGGAGTTTCTTGAAAATTCTTCTCCATAGAGATCTGCGCTTTGAAATGTGCATTTAGCATCATTTTTTAACTGACTGACTTTTTGACAATTCAAAAATGCCTGTAAATGTTTTATTTGAAATAAATGCTTTGATTTAATATATTCACATGCTAAAATATCATCGTATCGTAGTAATTTCATAGCTATCTCTCAACGATACCACAGGAATGACTGCTATTGCGGATCCATCAAGTTTCGTGACTGACGTACACTATATTAGAAAAAAAAAAGTTTAATAAAACTCACCCAATTTTAGCGCAGCTGCCAATGTTTCTGAAACAAGAAAAAACAAAATATATTAGATGTCAAGGTTATGTAGTACCACATATAAGTTACGACACCCTATCTGGCTGGATAACTATAATGTTTTTGCTATTTAAAATCTGTACTCTTTCTTCTGTCTTAAAAATGTTGACTGAATGAACTTAAACAAAAACGTCATTTGATTTTCCTTCAAATTATCTATAATATAAAAGTGAAGCGCAAAATGTGTTGGTAAGCGCATAACTCAACATCGCCTGGACCAATTTGGCCAACTTTTTTTTTTTAAATGTTCGTTGAAGGTCAAGGATGGTTTTTACGGCGAGAAAAATTCAAATAGATTAGGGTAGAGTAGGGTAGAATAGGGTAGAGTAGGGTAGAGTAGGGTAGAGTAGGGTAGAGTAGGGTAGAGTAGGGTAGAGTAGGGTAGAGTAGGGTAGAGTAGGGTAGAGTAGGGTAGAGTAGGGTAGAGTAGGGTAGAGTAGGGTAGAGTAGGGTAGAGTAGGGTAGAGTAGGGTAGAGTAGGGTAGAGTAGGGTAGAGTAGGGTAGAGTAGGGTAGGGTAGGGTAGAGTAGAGTAGGATAGAGTAGTCAGTTGACGGGAGCAAAGCCGCGGGTAAAAGCTAGTTTATAATAATTTTCTAAGATCACCTGCTATCTGTAGCAACCACAAATTGGTGACCCCGACGTGATTTGAACACGCAAAATTCTGATCGTGGTGCTACAGTTATATGTATATTTTCTGCCAAGGCTGCGAAATTGTTCATTGGTTCAGTCGAAGCTTCAAAGTCTAAAGCATCGATGCCGAGTTACTACGCTGTCAGTTTTCTACCAGTTGCATTTCGGGGAGTGTGCATCAGAATTGCATAGCCTAACTCCGCCAAGTCCGTTCCATCAGCGGACCACCGACGTACGGCGATGCGCCACCGGTACAGTGTAGATGGGATCTCCTATACGTCAAGTCTGATACTCCTTCTCGCTCCACCCAAAACGACAGAAGTTTTTTGATAATTTTCGCCAGATTACAAACGGATAGGTAGGATCTTCTAATATAAAAAATATCCTATTTGTTATTGAACTCTGCCGAAACAGTATGACTGATTTTTTTGGTTATTTTTTGTATTAAATTATATGGTAGGTCTAAGCTATTCTTAGATCTACCATATAATTAGGTCGATAGCAATTTTTTACCAACCTGGGAGGGGAGGGGGGCCCTCCCATTTTTTTTTGACAATTTAAATGGCAGACATTTGTTGAGTCAGCTAGTAATTACATAAAAGTTCAAACACCTTTACAAAGTAATTGAATCGACAATTGTTCCTGAATTGCCAATTATAATAAAAACAAAGCGATTCTAAAATAAATGCATTTCAGCGTAAATTTCCAACGCCTCGACAATACTTTGCGGTCAGAATGCTATAATCATATCACATAGAATGAATACGAAACAATTATATTCTAAAACAAACGGACGCGTACAGTCGGTAAAAGAAATTGTAACACATTTTTTAAAGACTTTTTGTTAGTTGTTGATTGCTAAGAAGTTTGAACACTTTTCTATAGGTGATCAAGTGGGGTCAGTAGTGAAGGACGGGCCTGTATGGCTCGAAAACACGAATAAACAATATGTCTTGAGATATGGTAGCCTAAAGGGGTTGACATAACGGACGTCAAGATGTTTTTTTTTTGTTTTTTTTTTATTTGTATACCTAATAAAAGTATGAAAATGTAAACACATTTTCATATTTTTATTGACTCAAATCCATCTGTTTTACCCTTCTGTCCGACCGTCCGGTAACCATCCGGTCCCGAGCTCAAGTCGTCGACGTCGCGTAATGTTAAAACCTCATGGAAATGTCAACAACCGTAGGGGTCCAGCAGGGTCGAAGCCTACTGAGGCCATGGGTGATGCGAAAGAGAACCCCAGGGCCCTGGAATGAAGGCAAAGAAGGAACAGAAGTAGGTTTCAGTCAGTAAAAGTCTGACACGCCTCCAGCTATGGTGATTCTTTCGAATCACCATGGCCCTGGTTTATCTTCATGAACATACTCAATTAAGTTGGTTACAACCAACTTGTTGAGTTTCTATAATAACTGATGTTGCAACTTTAGCTGCCAACGGTACCAGTACTGAGTGAGGCGTCAGTAAGCATCTTTGCTGCGAACAGCGCGTCGAGATAAATAGCTTCGCGCGATCCTCCATCTTGACAGACGGAAACATTAGCCGACTTCTTAAGACAAATTATATGGAAATATACGGAGTAAAGAAACGGACGGTGGCGTTTAACTGAAGCTGCAGAAAATAGCTTTCAATGTGAAGATGGAAACCAAAAAAAAAATTACTCCATAACTTGTTCATATGTGTTCTGAATAAAAAAAAATTGTAAGGTCTATTTAGAGACCTACTCTCTAAATAGACCTTAATTTCTTTTAACTGATTAAAATCCACTTGTGTGCCTTCAGTTGCCCTTTGCGTTCCAGGGCCATGGTAACTATTTCGAACAATCCCGCAAGTACATGCTGGCTGGCAAAAAATAGTTCTGGCTGGATTTGATTATTCATTCGAATTTGAAGTATCCGTTATATCTAGACAGATTGCCGAAGGTGTTTTGATTTACCCAACGACCTTACAGCCAATAGACGTCTCATAACAGGCGAAGCAAGTCTATTACCACATATGATTGTAGATCTGATGTCTCGACCAATCAGGATGCAGTACCCCGCTCCCCCGTACCAATCGAACCAATCAGAACGTAGTACCCTGCTCACCGTACCTTGGCTAGTTGACAGAATGGTTTTGGTGCGCTAGTTAAATCAGGAAGCGTCTAGCGGTTGTAAGATCGTTGGATTTATCTAATAAAAAGTAATTACTGATAGGAACGACCTCTAATTCTAGCATTGATAATGCTTAATATCGTTTGTTGTGGGAAAATTTGGGAAGGCTTATGTCCCACACTAGACATCTTTCGGCTGAAATGATGATGATGATGATGATGATCCTGGTGAGCCCCGCCTGACTCTGCCCGACACTGAAGACACTTCCGGCTAATGCCATTGGTTCACATCCCTATTCATGGGATTTTATTTATTTTTTATACACGACGAAAATATTATAGGTATAGTCAATAAATTCAAGAATTGAGGCATACAGTTTATACAATGTACCGCGGGAACGTTGGAAAGAGTGACTGTGACCCTAGAACGCAAAGGGCAACTAAAAGACCCAGATGGGTTTAGTCAGTAAAAATCTGACACGCGTTCTCGTTCCACTTTAGATTAATAGAAGTATTTGGCATGAATAATAAAACTGTTTTTCCCATTTTAATAAAATCTACTAACGCAAAAAGGTTACCAAAATATTTACCCTCAACGACTCGTCACACAACATTCAACAGTACATTCCAGGAAGCAGCCGCCGCAGTTGGTTAAGAGGATAGTAATGAGTTTGACGACGACCGGAACCGACAACGCTTCAAGAACACTTTATTAAGAACAATAACTTCGTGTGTGGGTACCTTTCATAGCAGCAGTCTTTTTGAATGGTAATATTATCTTTGAAGGAAATGGCTAAGTATACAGTAGAATTGAGTTCCTGCGGGATGGTCATGCAAATTGAATTAGCGAGGAGCGTTTACTTTGAAGTTTGTTAAATTTATTTTTGTACAATTGTTTCATTCTTTTGTAATAAATTCGCCGTTACAACACTGATCGATTTGGAAATGCTTTTTTTTAGAAGTCTACAAATAACTTCTGTTTTGGGTGAAGCTGTGCTTTATGTGATTCAGTTTCTCCGTAATATAATTACATACAAACTTTAACCTTTATTTTATTAGTATGATAGTTTATAAACGACCTCCTTGCGTCGTTTTTTTTCAATGTTCAGGGTCGAAACCTCCACGAATAACTTTTTTGTGAACTATATTTCGTCATGTTGCCCTATCTTCGGTGATGTGGATGGCGTCGCAGAATGTCCAATGTAGCATGGATTTGGTCTTTGGTTTGATCGAACTCCTACTCCTGGGTCTTTTCCTGTCTACTTTTCCTGTCAGCACTAACTTTTCCAGGTTATAGAAAGAAAGAAAAAAAAAAATTTATGTGCCGGAAAAGACGCAAACTTAAGACTAACATAATTATAACAGATTACAAACAAACCAAAAAATAATAGTTTAAAAAAACTAAAAAAACACGCTTTTATAGAAAATCCAACTAAAAAAATAGAAAATAAAGTTTAATAAATTTGGATTAAGAATAGTGTACATAAGAAATAAATGTATATTATTGTAAAAAAGCGTGGGGTGCATTCAAAGTGTTTTTTAAGATATTATCAAAGTGATGATCCTTCTACTCATCTGTCAATAAAATGTTCATAATTATTGACATTATATGCACCCCACGCTTTTTTACAATAATATACATTTATTTCTTATGTACACTATTCTTAATCCAAATTTATTAAACTTTATTTTCTATTTTTTTAGTTGGATTTTCTATAAAAGCGTGTTTTTTTAGTTTTTTTAAACTATTATTTATTTTTCATTTTTTAGAAATTAATTAATCCTGGCGAATCTAATTAGGATAATCTGATATTTTGATCGGATTATTGCATTGTCATCGATCTTTGACAGGTGTGCAAAGTTTGAATTAAATCTGATCGTTCAAAGTAGGACAAAATCGAGCTCAAAGGGGTCGGTTACAAACAAACAAACATACATACATACAGGTGAAACTAATAAAAGCGTGTTAAAAACATATGTACCTACGCCACGTCCGTGCAAAATGGCCGAAGGCTCAGCGTTATGCCGTGTCCACACGCAAAAAATGCGACAAGTCCGCAGCGCTGGTTGAGAGATGATGAGAGAGATGCTGATCCAGCTTCATTACCACTAGGGTGTAAAGATTGATTAGTTTGGATTTTTTTTTTAATGTTTTTGAAATTTGAAAACATATGTATAATGTAGAAGCATTCTTTTTTTTTTTCAAAATTTGTAAATGTGAGTACCATGGAGCTATTTATGATTTTCAGATTATTATTAGATTTGTTTGACATAAATGAGCATGGCAGTTGAGAGTTTTTCATGCTCACTCAAATATCACACTGATGGAGGCGCGTGTGTTGAATTATTCGGTTCCCTTAAAAATATTTGAGCTGAGTGCTGCTAATATTCGCGTCATGTCCGTGAACGGGCGCTGTCAGTTGAGACTGGTCATCTCTTAGCTGCCAGTTGCTATTTTAATATCTGTATTTAGTTTTTATTTTTATTTTATTTACATTATTCTCACTGTAATACATGTACATACATGTGAGATATTTGTAATACATAACATGATTGAAAAGAGTGTCAATGGAGTTTCCAAAGCGCCTGTAAATGGTTTATTTGAAATAAAATGCTTTCAATCTTTGAGAAAGATAAACGTCTCTTTCTGACAATGTGGCCAAATAAATCAAAGATTCTTCCTTGGCAGGTAAGGCAGGTAATTTTGAAATATATAATAAATATGTATACAAATATTTTTCCTGTTTATTTTCAGTCAATATTACTACTAACAAAATGTGATTTTTGTATTAAAATTATTTGTGTAAGACATGCTTCCTGTCTCAGGCCGTAAACCAATATTATAAAGGTAAGCAAGTTCGTATAGGCACAATGTGGTTACAAAAACAAACTTTCATTAAACTTCCAAACCAAAAAGGTTCCCAACCAAAATTCCTAACCACTACCAACCTAACCAAACAAATTCTACGCCTAACAGAAGTACAATCATGCACGAATGGATCTAGCGCATAAACCACGCACAAAATACATTCCGCGACACGCTGAATCAATGTATGTTTTAGCTCTACGTAGCGTGCAAACATGTCTAGCGTGAACCGCCACACGTTTGCTTACTACACACGAAAACATCACGCATGGGAATCCACGTGTTTGGTATAGATTATGTGTTTATTCTAGCAAACGTGGCATAGTTTTGCCGTAGCTACAAACGTATTTTAATAACCCGTTGTGTTGTCATTATGATTATATTTATTGTACTTTTTAGTACAATATTGACCGGTCTACACTGTCCTTACATAATATCTAGCTATACTGTAATATGGAAATATTGTAAGAACAACAATTTTTTAAAAAAAGTAACCATGGAGTTTCTTGCCGGTTCTTCTCCATAGGAAACGACCAATTTGGAACCGTGCACTAGCTTCTGACGTTTTATAAGTGCCCATGTAGGCCTAAGTGAAATAAAAAACTTTTGACTTTAACTTTGTTGCGTCTTGCTCTTGAAGTTAGTAAGTACTTAGATGATTAAAATTGCCTCTTTTGCGTAAAAAGTTGGCGAAAACCCGCAGCCCGCTAGATTGAGAGTGGGTATAGTTGCTGCCTAAAGAGATCTTCAACACCAAACAGATTTGCTGATGCGGTGTTAACGTTAATGTTTCTGTCAGCTTATACCATACCACTGTAGGAAAAAGTCCTCCTTTCATGTCGTATCCTTTCAATTTCAGGGGTTGCGTTAAAGTTATAAATTCTTACCATCGAACAAAAGGAGGATCGACAAAGGGGAGAGCAGTGGTGGCCGAGTGGTAACGGCCCCACTTACGAGTTGTAGGTCGCGGGTTCAAACCCAGCCAGGCGCATTACTTTGTGTAATTTATTTCATCACCACTGCTCTCAAAACGGAGAAGGAAAACATCGTGAGGAAACCGGCATGTCCTAGAACCAAAAAACTTCGAAGACATGTGACTTTCACCAATCTGCACTGGGCCCGCGTGGTGGATTATGGCCCATGCACTCTCCTAGAGAGGAGGCCTGAGTCCCAGCAGTGGGAATATTAAAAGGCTAATTATGGTTATGGTTATGAACAAAAGGAAGGGTGTTGAATCTAATTTGATCTGGTATGATTTTTTTGAAAGGTGACTTAATCTACACTCTGTAGAGTTAAAGTTTGTTTTATTGTTTGTAGGTGGTAATCTCTGAAAGTACTGGTCCGATTGCTAAAATTTTTTCATCGATAGAAAGCTGCTTTATTCCTGACATAGGTTATTTTACGTACGTGGGCGAAGCCGTGGGCAAAACTTAGTCGAGAATATTTTAAGGAATGATTGAAGAAAATCTGTGCAAAAAAAACAATGCGCAATGCAATGCAATTGTGCAAAGTGTGTAAAGAAAAGAGGGATGGATTGTATGAAGAGTGATATGAAAGACAAGAAAGTTATTGATAGTATGACGAGTGACAGGGCAGAATGGAAGAAGAAAACATGTTGCGCCGACCCCAAATAACACGGGATAAGAGCAGGAAGATGATGATGATGATGAAGAAAATCTGTGCGGTCAAATTGTGACGATTATCAACACTTTTCTAGTTAATAAAAGGGTGTGAACAACTTCTAAAAATCTGCATGATTCGTAATATTCTGTTACTTAAATGAAAATACAAGAACATTATATCATCAAAACTCGCTTTTATCCCTATCGCTTTTAGGCATGCAATTTTTCGCACTAGTGCGGAAAAATGCACCGGCTCCCACCTGCCACAATTTATTTCATTTATCGTATCAGGCTGGGCGCATAGCGACCCCCAAAAGTCGTTCGTCACTCTCCATTTATTTATATCTTCGTAAGTGTATTGGAAAACGTCGATTGATACACGTGGTTTGTCACCGCAGCACTCGGCTTTATAACACCCGGGCGAATACCACCTCGGTCGCAATGAAAAACTTTCTCCACTTGTACCAAAATGTACTATTTTATAAGTCAGGTTTTTTTTTAAATTTAGAATTCTATTTAAGACAATTCCAGGCCACACAGATGTTACTGACATACCTAATTATGAGGTCATTATACGAAGCGTGTTCCTAGAATGCGTGACTCGACGGTAACTTGAGACATCTAGTTGAATACCAGTCTGTAATGAATGTCTGGCAATTAGTGTCATTCTCAGACGCGTTAGTGTTTCAGTTCAAGACAGGCGATATAGGGTGCCTTCTAACTTAAAAGGGCCCTTCTCGAGCTATCTATCGTCAACATGAGCATGGTTTAAAAGCTCATTGTTTCTGGTATATAAGCGGGTAGTTATAAGCTAGCGGGCTATAGTGGTAACGGACATCAGTTAAATATACGCTTGGTTCGTACGCACGTCTTTTATTTAGGGCGGAATTCACCAATAAAACTAATCGCGTTTTAACGTTTGGCTCGCATAATCGCGTTTAGCCGCTGTCACTAGTGTCACTTGTAAAAATACAACAAAAGAAAAATACAGACAAGTGACACTAGTGCAGCAACTAATCGCGATTATGCGAGCCAAACGTTAAAACGCGATTAGTTTTATTGGTGAATTCAGCCCTTAGCAGTTTCATCCACCGCAATGTTTAATAAAAAAGGAACGTCAAAAAAAAGAGATAGCACCTAAATGCTAAATGTTAAATGTTTCTATAGATATATTTTTAATGTATGAGTACAATATGAAGGGTCAAAGTTCGACAAAATAGAGAGGTCTTTACTTGATTAGTATTACACAAACTGTGTTTTGATTTCAATAGAAACCTAGATAATATCCACAAAATATCTAGAGACAGAATATGTGTAATAACGTCATAATCACGTAAGAGCGGTTGTCTGAAAACATATCTCGGGTTGGGCGCTCTTATTAGGATATTAGTTCAAATGTGTTACGGTTGAGGGAATTTACTTACGTATATTAATATTACGTAGTTGTAGTAGACAGCTAATATGTTAACATACCTATTCGCTCTCGACTGCTGAACGTTCTGGGTTCGGTAACAGGGTCGGGCAAAAAGTGCTATTAGGTTTTTCCATTACGAATTACTCCATAATAACTTAAACCCGAAGTTGGTGGTGTTTCTGTGCCTCGGGAAGCAGGTAAAGCCGTTGGTCCAGCGCATCATCTCTTTCTAAACTCCCTAATATTATTAGATTAGAATAGAATAAACTTTATTGTACACCCGAATAGTAATAATTTTACAGAAACTTAAATCTATAGGAACAATGGCGGTCTTATCGCTGACAGCAGCTGATATCTACTAGACAACCGACCACCTATTGCTGACAGCAAAATCTACCAACTAACAAGGATTAGTTATTTCAAGCTGGTGTCCGCAAATCCATGACTAAAGCGCGTATTTCACGTACGGGTGGGACAAATGTGTCATTCGATCCACCTCAGTCCTCCCCTCAAAGAAGGCCAGCAGTGCCTTGGTGTTACTCCATTTCACTTTTGTTCTGACCACGTGATTGAGCGTTGAGATGACATCAGAACAAAAGAATCGGAGTCGTAGTCTACTCGAGGCGATCGACGAAAAGAGAATCAACACGAAACGGTTGTAACTTGGCTAGCGGGGCTGTTTACGCATTGAGAATTGGGACTTAAGAATGTGTGTCTCTCCTGTTATTCCAAAGTTTATTAGGATATAGTCTTAAAGGTGAGTTATATTATAAATTCTCAAAAAGGAACTCTCATGACATTCAACACTTGCATTTCAATGCATATTCCATTACATTGCAATCTCCCCTACCACATCCAGCTTCGCCTGACATCTCGGTACTCAAGCGAGTGTAGGTACTTCAAATTCATTAAGAGCATAGATGATGAGTGCCAGCTAAGACCAGATTAAATTCAACTCCATAAGCTAGGTTGAACGTGCTTTGTTCACGGTATGACGTCATCGCTGTGACGTCATACTTGTGAGATTGAAGTGTGTTACAGTTCTATTATCAGTTTGCTGTGTATGTTCTTTTGTTTGGTATTGAATGAAATATTAAAGAACCGACATCAAAAAGGTGAAGGTTATATGTTCAGCTCTATGTATTTTTTAGGGTACGTACCGTACCTCAAAAGGAAAAAACGGAACCCTTATAGGATCACTTTGTTCTCCGTCCGTCTGTCTGTCTGTCAGTCAAGACCCTTTATCTCGAGAATACGTGGAGGTATCAAATTGAAATTAAAACTAAATACTCAGGTTTGCGGTCCCTTGAAGCTGTGAAAAAATCAAACATCTGAGTTAACGGAAAAAAAAGATACGGCCGTTTATGTGGCAAATAAACTTGTATTTCGACACTCTTAAGGGAATCAAAATTCATAGGGTACCTACTTTCCGTTGACCTAGAATCCTTGGCATGAAGCAAGGTCTTATAACACAAGTAAGTATAGGAAAAAATCTGAAAAATGTAAAGTTGTAGTAGACACAAAAAAAAACTTTTTTTGTAATTCGGAAAATTCGTAACTCAATTCAGGAATTGAAGTTTGTATGGAACCCTCAGTGCACGAGTCCGACTCTTTCTTGCCCAGTTTTTTTTCATGTATCAATTTTTAATGTATCAGTCAATCGTGCACGGATATTGATATTTTTCTGTTACACTCACAGTCACATAAAAATATCGTGAAGATCTGACGATGAACTTCGAAGATATGGAACGGAACTCCTCATAGGATGACAGCAGAACTGTCGTAACAAGTACAATTGATTTATATATACGTTTAGTCGATAACTGATGGAAAGAAGAAGGGGAAGGTAGGCAACGGAATTTTGTTATAAATGAATGTAACCCTAGCCGTGTTTAAGTTCAAGTTTAAAATATTTTATTTTACATAGGCCTACATGAGCACTTATATAACGTCGAAGAAGCTACCAATTGGTCGTTTCCTATGAAGAAGAACCGGTCCGGACTCTCAATGGTTACCTACTCTTTTGAAAAAAGTGACTGAATTTACAATATTTCTATATTACACTATTAACACGTTAATCTAACATGGACAATTATCAAAATATTCAGAATTATTTTCTATACATTTTACGAGAGCATTTGTTTTAAATGCCAACAAAACGTGTTTTGAGTTTTTTCTCGTTGGCACCGATTGTTACTCAGTCTAATAGTTAAGCAGTTTAGTAGCTACATTTGGCACCTATTTAGACCCCAATTATTCTAAGTGCCAAGTCAACTAACATGAACAATGGACTTGGCTACTATTTCGCATTTCGTTTTTGCATACAATTGACTTGAAAAACGCTGATATGTCTTGAATAATTTTTGGTTTAGTTCAATGGGTTCTGCAATAATAGAGGTTGTATGTTCAGAATTGCAATTTGTTGTGCTTCTGATTGAGTAAACTTTTAACACAGACTGAAATCTTTATAAATATGATGATCTTTATGATTGCATCACTGCTTAACATCAGGAGGAATCGCAAGCACTGGTTTATATCCAATAAAAAAAAGGACTAACTGACTAACTGACATATCAATGCACAGCCAAAACTACTGGGACTAGGATCCTGAAATTTTGCACATAGCTTCCTACTAACACGTAGGCGAGCAATAAGAAAGAATGTTCCAAAATTCATACCCTAAGAGGGTGAAACGGGGGTCCAAAACTTGTATGGAAAAACCTACTTTTATGCGGCCGGAACATACTTTTCATCCCTCCTCTTCACAATACCTAACCAAGACAAACGATTTCTTTTCAACTTTTCAGTCACTAGTGCATTTTCAAGCTTCCTATAACTCATTTTTCACTTTAATTTATTCATTCTTTACACATCCATCTCTGCTACATGCAGTCTATAAAACTCCTCATGATCAACGCTGAAAAAATACCGCCACCATTATTTTTGAAACTCGTCAGCTAGAATTGGTTGGTGCGTAAAATTCAGAATTCGTATCTCAAGGTTAGCAGACACACAAATTAGATAAGTGAAGGTCCACAAACCTAAATCCAGTAGGTACGTAATTGAATATGCTTGCCCCAAAGGCCTAGGGGTCAAACTGTCATGGCGGCACAATTTTATCTCTGTGTTTTGTCTCTAATTTATTAATATTGCAGAACTTCGGGAGGATAAAGCGTTTAATATATTTTTAATTAAAAATGTGTTTTGTTGAGTGTGAACTAATTTGTTGAATAAGTAATTATTATTCTTAGTCGAATTTCATTTTGCTTTGTGTCTGGGCTTAGTATTAGAATCGTTCGTTAGATTGCCTACCTAGATAAATTAGTATTCATCAACTGTTATATTATGTTTTTGTTTAATTAGAATAATTTTAAATCACACTAATACACAACAAACAACATCCACACATACACACACAGCGCGTGCGAATGTGGATGTTTTTTTACGCTCAAGACGAGGCAGTACTAGTTGCGTTTTTGGGGCTCTAATGACTTAAAAACTGGCTTTTAACCTTTACAAACTCTTAACATGTAACATCATCAAGAAAACATGACAAGAGGATCTTAGTTTGGATTTATCGTTACGCCTTTCAATTTTCGATTAAATTTTTACCTCAACCTAAAAGCAAGAGTGACTGTTATCAACGCACCTCATAGATTTTGCATTACCAGCCTCAATCTGTGTTATCTACGTTACACGATCAGTCGTTACCAACAGCCGTGTCTAATCGAGAGACAAAATGTTGCCTATCCCTATCTTAGCTCGTAGATAAAAATATATCGAACATTTTCAACCTCTGTTCTATATGTTAAATCAGAACCGTCTCTTGTTTGAATTCAATTTTATAATGTTTTTTTTTGCAATAATACTAATACTGCAATAATATAAAAGTGAAAGTGTGTGAGTCTGTTTATTTGTCCGTCTTTCACGGCAAAACGGAGCGACGAATTGACGTGATTTTTTAAGTGGAGATAGTTGAAGGGATGGAGAGTAACATAGGCTACTTTTTGTGTCTTTATAATCCCCCACTCCCCTAAAATGAGGGGTGGAAGTTTGTTGGAGAATCCTACTTTTACGCGGGTGAAACCGCTGGCAGAAGCTAGTAAATAATATAAATGTTTGCATGCCAAATGGTAAAATATGGTTGAACAATATTATATTTTAAGAACTATTGTGCGTTATCCAAATTTCAAAATTCGGTTCCATTCTATTCTATTTCTCTTTGTCAGTTTCCGATTCCAGTTCACCGAATCTATCGGGAACCCCCTAATAGATTCGTTCACTACTAGATTATTTCTTTATGTAGGTATTCAGATTGCACCCAACTAAGTACGAAAAACTATCATATGTCCAATTGCAGAACGTGATTTACCCGTGTCCAGAATTTCAGTTTTATTTTCACGTTTAAGAGTGGAGGAGTAACAAACATACCCACACAATTTACACAATTACTATAAAATACTAGCTTCTGCCAGCGGCTTCGCCCACGTCTAAGTAGGTTTCACCATACAAACATTGGACCCCCGTTTCACTCCTTTAGGGGGTGAATTTTGGAAAATCCTCTCTTAGTGCTCGCCTACGTCATAAGAGAAAGCCTGGTGCTAAATTTCAGGTTCCTAGTCCCAGTAGTTTCGGCTGTGCGTTGATATCTCACTCAGTCAGTTTCTCCTTTTATATATCTATATAGATTACTGTATTTACACATTATTGCATTAATTAAGTTTGTAGTTGTTGTGTGTAGTGTTATTATATTGTGTTGTATTATCCTTGTTGTGCATTTGTGTTATTGTTTTATTATTATTTAATTATTTGTTTATTCTCACATTGGAACACCTGGCAACAATTACAGCAATGGAGGTCAATTAGTTCAGAATCTGCTACTTTCTACCATCATGTGCGCGATGGAGTGATATTCATCAAAGGAGCGCGGCGGCGCGGCGGCGTGGCGGTGGGTCACGTATGCTCGCTTACGCAGCATCAGGTCAGCGCTCCTCCAGGTTTCCACATATACCAAATCCCATATAGAAGACATTTTTCGATAAGTTTTTTATAGAAAATTGATTTAAATTGAAACATTAGAACTAATATATTCATCTTAATCAATGCAGACCACTATTATACCTACACAATTAAGAATATTGTAAAAGAATAGTGTTATAATTTTCGGTGTACTATAAAAAAGTAAGGTATTGTATGTATCTATCGCTAACACTTAAGGCTATTTTAATTGTCTACCAACTGTTCACACACATCCCAATAAGGGTTGAGGTAATAAATCAACTTAGCCTATCGCAGCCTGCCGAAGTCCCTCACTAGATTAATCAATCACTGAGCCATGAGACTTCATCAATAATAAAAAGTGACCTAATTAGTTAGGATTCTCGCTGAGAGTCAATTATGGGCTGCTTTATTTTTATATCATGAGCTCATCTTCTATGATTTGAAATAATTGGTAAGATATTTGAATAATTTCCTTGTTTTATTGGTAGACAAAGATTTAACACGCAAATATTCGACGGCCTACTTATATTTTTTTTTTTTTTTAATACTTCATGCACATAAAGGTACAGAGGTGGCCTTAATGCCTTAGGCATTTTCTACCAGTCAACCTTTCGGTGACGCAGAGAAGAATATATTCTATGCCCCTACGGTTTGCTGACATCTCCTTGATTCCGTCGACGACTTGGGCTCGGTCCGGACGGTTACCGGACGATCGGACGGCGAGCTGCCCATTGCTCGCTGTCCGCAACCCGCGCCTACGGTGGTCGGAAATCGGGATCGGAATCCCGGCGGCTGGGGCGCGAGGGCCATTGTCTCGCGCGCACTTGCGGCCTCCTCCTTTGCTAGCATTACTGCTTCGCAAGAGGAGGCGATGAACCAACGACAACCGTAGCAACCTACTACGTAGTAACCAACAACATGACCTGTACCAACGCCCGGCGCGAGAGATCGCTGCTGCGGATCGCTCCCACGAGGACACAGCGGTGCTCTGCCCAGGCGAGGCACACCTCTACCATATGCTACGGGCGATCCACACAATGGTGGCACCCGGGCTGTGTAAACGTAACTAAGAAATAATTTTCTTTTTCTGTCTGAACGTGTTTAGTTTTGATATGGTTCCTGAATTGGCACAAAACATTTCGAGATTATATTTATTGTACGTACACATAAGAAGTGGAATTCTCTGCTAGAGTCTGCGTTTTCTGATATGATGCTGTAACTTGGGTAAAGGGAGTCTTTAAGTCAAGAGTGAATAGGTACTAGGGACATAAAGGCAAGATTGCTCCACCCTCGACCACACTAACGCTAAGCATCAGGTGAGATCAAGAGGCGAAGTGAAGCGCGAATCTCACAGACTAACATCATAAAGGCGAAAGTTCGTGAGTGTACGACTGTGTACCTCTTCATGCTCGAACAACTGAACGGGTTTCAATGAAACTTGGTAAAAGGGTAGACCAAATCCCGAAATAGCAAATAGGGTTCATTTCCGAAGTATGTTTATTGTGATAAAAAGCTGTTGCTCGCGACTTCATCCGCGTCAAGTTCGTAAAATGTACAAACGTTGCTAATAATTATGTGTTTGTGATTGATGCCGAAAATATCTAATTCATTTGTTTTACCTCCACACAAAACGGTTAAAGGTCAAAATGGAAATTGCTTCCAGTAAATATGTTATGTAAAATGTATTTCTTATGTCCAGATATAATTATTTTATATTATTTATTGGCTCACCAATAATAGAATACAAGTAAATGATATACATCAAATAAACTTATGAATGTCAATAAAGAGAAACAGACATGTTGAGGTTGTTGTTTAGTTGGTGTTATAAGGTTCTGCCTACGGAAAAAGGTGTTATTGTATGCATGTTTCTGATTAATATTATGATCAATCAACGCTATCATTATAATTTCAGCCGAAAGACGTCCACTGTTGGACATAGGCCACGCGTCGCCATAATGACTGGTCCTGTGCGTCTCGTTGTTATAATTTTTAAAGCCGATGGCAACAGCTAGTCAATAATAATTAAAAAATGGTAACTATATACCTGAAAAAAGGACATACTTTTCATCCATAACAGATAAAAAGCTTGCCAACCTACCATTTCACTTTTCACATAAACAACACCCCACCTACTACGGAATCCAAGCAGTAATCCCAAAGCAATTTGAATTGAACCCACTACAATTCAGTTCCTCAAATCTACATAGGTAACAAGATGATCAACCGTTAACAGCATCCGAGTCTAATCAACCAGTAAACGATTCTTACCGATCAAGATTGAATATCGATAAAAAATCGGTCATTTATTGGACATCCCATAATCTGATGCTGGCAATCTTTATTGAACGACTTTGAATATTAGAGGGATGTTTTTTATGCAAAATTGGTACGAGAAGGATGGATTTGGGGTGTCAACTGTCAAATGATTAGAAGGCTTAAACAATTCGAAGGACTGGAACAATTTGCCTGCTGCGGTCTTCCTGTCCGATTATAATTTAGGTGTTTTCAAGGCTAGAGTGAATAAGGTCTTAATAAACTAGTGCACCTCACCATCAACAATGCATCACTGCTTACCATCGCAGATTACAGTCAAGCGCTAATTTATTTTTATTTTTTTAAACTGCCTGCTGCGGTCTTCCCGTCCGATTATAATTTGGATATCTTCAAGGCTAGAGTGAATAGGCGCTTAATAAACTAGTGTGCCTCCCCATCAACGAATGCATCACTGCTTACCATCAGGTGGGATTGTAGTCAAGCACTAAGTAGTTTATATCAAAGTCGACGGCACGTACTCAAATCGTAGGGACCCAGCAGGGTCGAAGCCTACAGGGGCCATGGGTAGTGTGAAAACGAAACCCGAGGCCTTGGGACGAAGGCAACGAAGGAACAGGAGAGGGTTTTTATCAGTAAAAGTCTGACACTATCTAAAAAAACGCCTTTTTCTTGTAACTGCAGTGATTTACTAAAAATATGGCAAATCTTTCACGTGTTGAAACTGTAAAAAAATAAGGTGACATTTTTAGTCAGTTACTGAAATTATCAAAAAATTTAGGATTGCAGTTAACTTTTTTCAGTTTGCGCTCAATCCGTAGAATTGGTTATCGCTAATGAAACATAATTTTTGTTAGTTAGTTAGTTAGTGTTAGTTATTTTGTTATTATTATCCTTGCAGGTTTCGCCAATATACAGAGTGCACTACATGTATAGCTGTAGTAGACAAAAGCCGAGAATTTCAAAGATGTCTAACACTTGTGAGAAGCTAGGGCGGGTCGTTAATGTATTAAAAATAAGATTTTCCAGTGTTCAGCGTCTACATTACCGTGTATTTCATGGAACATACCGTCTACAGCAATAAGTATTTATATTTAACGATTTTATGTACAGCATTGCAGTGCCGCACATTGTCGCACAGACTTCCGACCGCCCCGGAACCAGCGCCCCGGGCCAAAAGTCTGCCTCGCAATACGAACCCAGATGCTGCGACAGACAAAATGCATTAATAAAATTGCATTTTACTACATAGGCTGTAATAGTATAGAGTATTACTTTTATTTATTAGAATATATCTACCATTTATTTTTTAGGGTACCGTACCTCTAAAGGAAAAAACGGAACCCTTACATGATCACTTTGTTGTCTGTCTGTCAAGACCCTTTATCTCAGAATCACGTGAAGGTATCGAGTTGAAATTAAATCTATATACTAAGGTCTGTGGTCCCTTGAAGCTGTAAAAATTCACTTCTAAGTTAACGAATAAAAAAGATACGGCCGTTTATGTCGTAAAAATCGTATATTTCGATACTCTCAAAGAAATCAAAATTCATAGGGTACTTTCCGTTAACCCAGAATCCTGAAATTTGGCATAAAGCAAGGGCTTATAGCACAGGTATAGGAATAAATCTAAAAACAGTAATTTTTTTTGTTAAAAAACAATACTTTTTTGTAATTCGGAAAAATCTTCGAGACTCCATTCGGGCATTGTAGTTTGTACAGAACCCTCAGTGCGAGAGTCCGACTCGCATTTACTCAGTTTTTAATTACTAAATTCGATTAGAGATAAATTAGAATTCTTCATCTAGGAAGATGTAGATTCAAAAGTGCCTGTAATTGGTCTATTTGAAATAAACGTTTCTGATTTCTGATTTCTGTAAAAAAAGTACTCATCCTTATAATCCCCGCTTGGGCGGAGTACCACCACCATCAGACGGGTGTTACGTCTGATCCAGGCAACTGTGTGAGAGATGATTTCGGGCTGCTGCATATGTTCGAAGCGCGCGGAGAACTCATTGCGCGATGCTGGATTTCGTAGTTAAGTTCTTACGTGGTACCATAGATGTCGCTACAAGTGACTCACCGCCATGATTGTGGCGTGCTCAGCAGTTCCAATACCTGCACTTCTAATATCAAATTATAACAAAACTTTTACACTAACTTAAATCTATGGGCACAATGACGCCGGTCTTATCGCTGACAGCGATTCAAGATTCAAGATTCAAAGCATTTTATTTCAAATAAACCATTTACAGGCACTTTTGAAATGTCAAAAAGTCAGTCCGTCAGAAAAAATTATGCTAATTGCATATTCCAAAGCGTAGATCTCTATGGAGAAGAATGTGCAAGAAACTCCATGGACACTCTTTTTAATCATGTTTTGTAACATGTTTCTTGTCGCTGTCATGTGAGAACAATGTAAATAAAGTAAAAATAAAAACTAAATATAGATATTAAAATAGCAACTGGCAGCTAATAGATGACCAGTCTCAACAAACAGCGCCCGTTCATGGACATGACGCGAATATTAGCACCGCTCAGCTCAACCATTTTGAAAGTAGCCGATGTCTACACTTTCACGATACTTTTTATATTCTCATTAGTTTTATCAAAATAATAAAACAGCTGTTTAAATACGCGCGCGCGCCTGCGACCGGCGTCCGCTCAGCTGTTAGCCGCGTGACGCTGTCGTACCTACAATAGTGATAGAACACCCGCGCAGGTGGCAAACCCATAGGTCTACGTCAGTTAATGTACCTACAAACTAGTGAGTATATAAAAAAGTTTCTTTGGGAAAGTTGTTTGTAACCATGAATACAATCACGTGTTTAAGTATCGGTCACTAATTACCAGTCACCCTATATAGATATAATATAGCTATTATACATAAAAGACAAAACCTATTATAAATTACACAATTTCATTGGAAAAAAGAAAAGTACAATAAGGTGGGTTAGTGACAGACGAACTGAATGTAGGTAGAAGCAGGATACCAATTAGAGTGAAAGTAAAAAGCAACAATATTATAGGTACGATGAGAAGTCAGAAAAATCTGCAACCTTTTAATATTTTGTAACATCAGTAAGCATATTATTAAGGCCGACTGGTTCCTTTGTTCGCCGGTTAATATGTTCGCTCGAGTCCTACGTTTATTCAATCCCAAGAAACCGTGGTATTTAGGATTAGTACTGAAATGGGAAACGCGTTCTTTTGATGTGAGTCGTATGAGTGGAACTCGAATCTTGATATGATTTTATGTTTGATCGTGAGTTCTGTCACAAAATAGATATGTACAGAAGTCAATCTCATGTTTGTACTTCAATTTTCATACCTACTCACGGCGATCGCGTTAGGGTCAGCCCGTGGCGCCGAACTGTCCGAGTGCGACCGGGTGCGGTGATAAATGCCTACCTAATCTGAATTATAAAAATATTACATGGCCTTGTCCATCTTTTCTTTCTCGGCGCGTAGCCTGTTTCGTTACGTTAAAACAAACCATCAAAATACAAGCAAATATCGACTTACCTCTCTAAAACAACTGGTAGCCTAAAAAACGTCAATTCACTGTTTAATTTTAAATTTGAACAACCGTCTACTGAACAGTTAGAATAAGGTTTTTTTTTGTTGGTTCATTTTTTCACAAAAAAGTTCACAGACAAGTGTCTCAAACGGATAGCACTCGAGCTTTCATTGAGCTGAATTGAGCCGAGATATCGTGTACGTGAGCCGTGTCTATGTGTGCGTTGCTCAAGCACGCTTTGTATGTAGATTGACTTCTGTACCTATCTATTTTGTGGTCCTATGTTGTGTCTACAAATGGGCATACTTAACGGAAATAATACTTGGTGTATTTTTAAGGTTCCGTACCCAAAGTGTAAAAACTAGACCACTATCGGTCACCAGGCTATATCTTATGAACCGTGATAGTTAGATAGTTGAAATTTTCACAGATAATGTATTTATGTTACTGCTATAACAACAAATACTAAAAAATAATAAAATCAATATAAAGACTTTTGAGCCTCATCGGTAATCTTAATCGGATATGTGACCTCGAAATACGATTGCCAGTGCTTGACTGCGATCCCACCTGATGTTAAGCAGTGATGCAATCACTGACAGTGAGGCGCACTAGTTTATTGAGAGCCTATTCACTTTAGCCTTGAAGACACCTAAATTATAGTTGGACGGGAAGATCGCAGCAGGCAAAATGTTCCAATAATAAGGCGTGGTTATTTGAAAACTAGCGATCCGGCCCACCTTTGCACGGTTGTTTGAAACCTACAAATGTCAGACTATTTTCTACTATAATATGCATGTATTATACACATACACCTTCTTCATGAATGGCTCTGTCTATTGGTGAAAAATACATACAAATCCGATTATTAAATATATTTTTTTTATTTTTTTTTTATTTATTTATTTATTATAAAGTACATATTTGACTCCAAATGTAATTACAAAAAAAAAATATAAGCAATACAACAGTCAATTTAATTTGAACACCCTGACTCCTAAACTAGGAAGATCCTGTATCTTAGGAGGCAGTGACTTCGCAAAAATAGTGGACGAACAAAATAATGAGCGTACGGCGTATAAATAATATTCTACAACTATCACACAACGCCAACTAGTCCCAAACTAGAATTTGTGCTATGAGTACTAAACAACTGATAAACATACTTATATATTTCTAAAGATATACATAATACTACACACACACAACACTACACAACACAATATACAACATTCGTCACAATGGCGTAGCGTCATAGCATGCATCATATCCTTTTCACGCTTTCTTTACGTCATCGCGTCCATAGACTATGGGTACACTGCTAACAGAACCGCGTCTTTTGGTACAGACGCTACTAATGATCGCACTCATCACACAAACATTTGTCTTGGGTAGGAATCGAACCCACGGCCTCCAGCATATCAGTCAGGGCCACAGACCAACAGGCCAGTCGTTCAGTAGTTTTTGATTTTATTGCATTTATGCAGATAGACTTGCTTTAAAATATGTATGGAATTTACACGTCTCTCGCAACTTTTCCGATTTCCCGGAACTTTCGCGTTTCAATTTTCCTTTTTCATGGAACCAGGTGTTAACACCAGGAATAATGTGTTTCAGCTGTAAAAGTAAAATGAATTTTATTGAAATCTTATTCATTTTAGTTTTACTAGTCAATCGATGCTTATGGTATGTCACAAGTTTTTCTGAATTACGTATTAATGTAAGGAAAAATGTTTTAAGAAGTTTTTATGTTGCAGATCCATTTTCTTAGTCTTTTTCCAACTAGCTTGTCCAATATCCAAACTGGCCAATCGCCATCCTTAGCCATTGTGTAAACGGGGAAACTCTGTTAACACAATGGCGATTGGCCAAGGCTGGGCCCACGTGTAAACGCACCATTAGGGTTGGCATCCAGTCTAACTGAATGTTTCACATGGTGTGACTGCCTACCAGACCTCCTAAACCCAGTTACTGGGCAAGAAGACACTCCTTGAATAAATTAATGGTTAAACTTTCTGGCTTCAGACTGTCTGTAATCACTGTCAAAGATATATGGATAACAACCGGGACCAACGACTACGTGCTAGATACACTTAGAAAAATACATATGAATTGAAAAATTCACATTGGTACTGGCCCGGTTTCGAAACCTTATGCAAGAGAGGCGCGTGCGCTTACGAACGACGAGCAATGGGTAGCTCACGGTCCGGCTGTGAGTGTTTCATGCGCGCCTCAAAGAGATATCAGCAAAGCTATAGGGGCCCAGCAGGGCCGATGCTTGCTACCATGGAAAAACTTCTGAAAAGGACACCGGTGGCCTAAAATGGAAGGGGCAACTGAAGGAATATAAATGTCAGTAAAATTCTAATACCACATTCTCATTCCACCTTAGGCTGGGAGAAGTCATTAGAATGATGATTTTTCACCTCGAAAAATAAAAACTGGGCAAGTGCAAGTCGGACTCGCGCACTGAGGGTTCCGTACAAACATACCTATGAAAACAATTCAATTCCCGAATTGAATTACGAAGATTCTTCCTAATCGCAATAAAAGTTTTTTTTTGTGACGTAACAAATTTTCAGTTTTCAAATTTTTTCCTATACTCGTGCTGTACCTGGCTTTATGCCAAATTTCAGGAATCTAGGTCAATGGGAAGTACCCTATGAATTTTGATTCCCTTAAAAGTGTAGAAATATACGTTTTTGGCGATATAAACGACCATACCTGTTATTATCTTTAACTTAGAAATTTGATTTTTTCATAGCTTAAAGGGACCACAGACCTGAGTATATGGGTTTAATTTAAACTCGATACCTCTACGCGTTCCGAGACGAAGGGTCTTGAAAGACAGACGGACAACAAAGTGATCCTATAAGAATTCCGTGTTTTCCTTTTTTTTTAAGGTGGGAAAATCATTTAATGACAAATCGCGCTCTTGGGTGGAGCGAGAGATAGTGTCAGACTCTTACTGACTAAAAACCCACTCCTGTTCCCTCTTTGCCTTCATCCCGGGGCCCCGGGCTTCACTTTCACACTACCCGTGGCCCCAGTAGACTTCGACCCTGCTGGGCCCCTACGGTTTCGCTGACATCTCCTTGAGGCGCGCGTGGAACACTACACGCCGTCAACAGCTCAAGTTGTGTTTTCCTTTTGAGGTACGGAACCCTAAAAATAGTCTACTTCTTTCTAAATGCTGTTTTATTACATAAAGAGAGCTTTTACCATACCTTAGGTCAAGTAATCAGGTCGGGTTGGTTTCTTTGTAGACCGAAGCTGTATGCATTCGTGATAAATAATACACGAGTTCCGTCCACAGGCCATATACAAGCAAAGACTCATGAATTAACTTCAGCTCTCTGAAGCGTTTGATGTTAAGATCGTTTCTACCAGATTACACTGCACGACGAATGTGAAATTTTAATGTTGCTAAGTCTTGTTAATAATTTATAAATATTCCTTTATTCATATAAATGTAGATATAATAACCCTTTTAAATATTTTAATACAAAATAAAACATTTAAACATGTAATAAATGGTATCCCACCGGTATTGGGGGTCAAGGCTCCAGAGAAAAGTTCTGCATCTTGTTTCAGCTTGTGTCGATAGCGCTACGTGTTTCACACTCGCCGCAAAGAGTTGCCGGCAAAATTGATGGGGCCAGTAACGGCCAACGCCTGCCAGGGCAGCGGCATGTTCGTGAAAGAAGGCAACTGAAGAAACACTTTGGGTTTTAGTCAGTAAAAGTCCGATACTCCATCCACTTAAAGCGAGAAAAGTTATTTAATGAATTGCGACGTAAAAAAAACCTCCTAGCGAGATTCTTTTAAAATCCCTAATCCCTAAGATTCATCAATCACGTGGCTGTTATAATAATAATCCATTTATTTCAGGCAACAGTGCCCATATCATAAATACCTTATAGACTAACATAACATAACTACTTACACATATTTAATCAATTTGTTAGTAAACATGATTTAAAACTATGTTAGTAACAGTTCACTTCGCACTATTTTGTCCATACCATTGCCTGACACGACTAACGATACAACGATCGCCGAGTCCACATCCCACAATATGTCGACAATACCGCGAGCCAAGTCAAAACACTTGATCAAAAACGCTAATTAATATCATCATAATTATTTTGTCGCCAGCTGTGCCCGGTGTCTGAGGCTACTCTCCTTGAAAAGTTTTTAATTATCCGTGTTTACAATTAGCCACTCCCTCTTTTTCTTTATCCTTTGTTTAGCCTTTTTTTATTATTCAAAAATGAAAGGCTTTGTCGCACATGCGATTATGCCGCCCTGGTTGGTTTAACAAAATCATATTATTCTATATTTTATGGTTTAACCTAACCGTAAGATAGTGAGCCTGAATATTATTTTATCTGCATTAGAAAGTGGTGCAGCTAAAATACTGTTACAGTATCCTACCTCGCTAATCTTACAATTTAATATATTTCTATATTCCTCATTCCGGACACACTTGGTTAATATGTGATAAATATCATCAACGGAATCTATAAAAAAACCACAGGCGTAGTTGATTTTACCATTTAGGCATAAAAACTTATTTACATGGAATGTGTCCGGATCTTTGATTAGTTGGTACTGTTGAAACCGCCAACGAGACTCCTCGTCCATGTGCATTTTAAATAAGTTTTTAAATTAGTCATATTTAGTGTCAATTTATTATTTTGTATTTATGCACTCTCTCGCCTGAAAAAAGTCAAAAGTTTTTATTTTCATCAGAAGCTAGTGCACGGTTCCAAAAAGGATGTTTCATATGGAGAAGAACCGGCAAGAAACTCCATGGTTAAGCACAGGTTCACCCTAGTTCATGCATATAAGCAACTGTGTTATTTTTAATATTTAATATACTTTATTTCAAATGTGCCTTATGTTACAAATAAACGATTTTTATTATTTATTTTACTATTATCAAATTCATTTAAATAAGAAAAAATGATTTTTAGCCGATTAGCTGGTACGAGTATCAGGCTGTTTCACACATGTTTTTTCGATATGAATCTACGGTACCTCGTAGTAACCTTTTTCTTTTTACGGTGAAAAATCATCCAAAGGCTTCTCCCGCTCCAAGATAAAAGAGAGGATATGTCGGACTTATACTGACTTAAAGATAACTATAACCTTCAGTTGCCTTTTGGGTTCTAGAGACAAGGTCGCTCTTAGCTTCATTAATGTCAACAAGATGAGCGGGTACTTCACGCTGGATCAGCTGCTTAAACTCTATCAAGCATAAATTCAATCTTGTATGAAGTACTGCTAACGGCCGTCCCGTTAGCATCTGCCAGATATCAGCTTTATTCACTAGTCAATTGAGAAATGAGCCAAGAGGATAATTGGCAATGATGCACTCGTCGAGTCGAAGCTCCTAAGTCTTGAGCACCGACGCCGAGGTAGTAGTATGTCGGTTTTCTACCGGTTGCATTTCGGGGAGTGTGCGTCGGAATTGCATAACTTAATTCCGCGTAACCCGTTTCATCATCGAACCACCAGGCGTACGGCAACGCGCCACCGGTACATGGTGGACTTTCCACCTATACGCACAAAACGTTTTAGGAACACATTTATTGTGTATACAGCCAAGGAGTGAAATTACCTGCCGGAGTCTGTGTTTACTGATAGCTACAACCTAGGGGTCTTTAAGTGAAGAGTGAATAAGTTACTTCTAGGCAAGCGTACTCCACCATCGACCATATCATCACTTACCATCAGGTGAGAGTGGTCAAACGCAAGCCTATTAATAATAATAAAAAAAACAGCTTACACCGGGACCTATGCAATAGTCGAAGGTGTCGCAGCCGTATCGTCTATTACAAGTTGGCGCGCTGGATCGTAAAACGTCGCTGTAATGTTATGCGATGTGGAGTGTCAGACTTTTACTGACTAAAACCCACCTATGTTCCTTCAGTCACTCTTTGCATTCCAAGGTCATGGAAACTCTTTCGAACAATGTTACAACATGCACTTATAAATTAAGGTCTACGATTATAAACATCCAACACTCCATTTACCACATAATGAACCCTGTAAAAACTCTCAAACTGTAAATTGAAACTTGCCTACTTTAAGCTATAGTTCTAAGTTGCAACTTAAATTCAAGTTACAGCGAGCCGGCTGAGCTCCGTAAACGACATTTTAAACTTGTGCCTTATAATGTTGAAGTTATAATGAGTGTTATAGTTTCTGCTAGATGAGGGTAGGTGGGGATTATCTTGTTATGTTGGTAGGAAAAGTTAACATGTGTTCTGGTGACGACGGTAAAGGAGAATTAGAAACTTTAAAGTGACGATTCTGATGTAGTTAAGGTGAAGAAACCAGTGTAGCCCGAAAATTCAAATTTTCTTAGGGTTTTTTTTTACATTTTGCAAATCACTGCCAGGTTCTGTGTTCATTAAAATATGATTTGGCTTTATAAATAAGGCTTTACTAAGTTATAACCATTAAATCTAAGATTATTTCTAGCTAAGAAAACGTTGAACGATGCTTTATTTATTTATTAATCTTCATGCAACATAAAATACAAAGGTGTACTTAATGCCTGAGGCATTCTCTACCAGTCAACCTAGGGTGGTGAAGAGAAAATATGGTAGGTGAATATATTTTTTTTTTTGTAGAACTCACCTACATTCCGGCTGAACTTGAGGTAGCCGCATTACATTCAGTTAATCCCATTTAATGACTTTGTCATGACAAAACCGCTCAATAGTGTTATGCTATCTGAGAAGGTTGTATTCATGATTTTTAACATTATAATTCCGAAAATAAATACGTGTTATAGTCATAAAACATATTTTAATGAACCTGACACTGGCCTACAAAATGCAAAAAGACTTAAAATTTTTTTGGTTTCATGGGCTACACTGGTTTCTTCACTGGCACTTAATAGTGTGGAAAAGAAATGAATTGCCTATCTTTATTACTGAAAAAGCAGATTGAGAACCCTCCCCCGGTTCTCAATTTGTTTGTATATTTTATCTTTTTTGAGAAGGATGGAGGGCAAGTGGTTTAGGAAAAGAAAATGGGGAGAAATTGAAGGCCCTTACCCAGCATTGCTATATTATTAAGTAAATAAAATAAAAGTAAACATTTTTGTTAAGCCTCTGATACATTTGGGGATAAAATGTCCAAAAAACAATATAACGCGCAACTGTCAAATGCATCACGTATATGCATTGTAAAATATTAGGGGATAAGTTGCAAGCGACATTTCGTCCTCTGACATATTTGAGGCTAAAGCCTCATAAACATGTTACCTTAAAAGGTAACATGTTTTCTCGCGTCGGGCTTTGGTACAGGCCATGGTCCGGAGCGAGGAGGAGTGGCAGGCGGTTGCCTTCTTCTGCGAAGCAGTAATGCTAGCAAAAGGAGCGCGTGCGGCCGCGCGAGAGAACAGCCCTCACGCCCCAGCCGCCGGGATCCCGATCCCGATTTCCAGCCACAGTAGGCGCTGGTTTGCGAACAGTGAGCAATGGGTAGCTCTTCGATCGACCGTCCGGTAACCGTCCGGACCGAGCCCAAGATGTCGACGGCGCGTAATGTTCCACGCGCGCCTCAAGAAGACGTCAGCAAAACCGTAGGGGCCCAGCAGGGACGAAGCCTACTGGGGCCATTGAACGAAGGCAAAGAAGGAACAGGAGTGGGTTTTTTGTCAGTACAGAACTAAAGAAGAAGAACATACTAAACAAAATAGAGAACATTTTTCTAGAAGTTTCTATGGCAAAAAAAAAACTACTAAAATTAACTGTGGAGTGTCCATAGACGAAAAAGCACAACTACTGCCATAAGCACCACGTTTCTTTTCAACAAACAAAGCACTCGGTACTCTATTTTCAGTGGTCTAGGATCCTCAAAACCCACATAAGGTACTGAAACTCAAAAGCCCAAGAAGTGACACGCTTTGCTGGAACAAAAGGCGCACGCCACCGACAGTAATGGCTTCTTTTCACCCAGCAACGGATACCGTCAGCAAGAAAACTTCAAGTTAATTAAAGTTTGAAAAGTCCGGATCAATTCGCTGACACCGTTTTATGAATCGAACTGAGTTTCTGCTTTATCGTGTAGATAATTTCGTGTTTCGAGTTTCTAGGAGTTTACGCTCGCGTTATTTTTTTTGGATGATTAGTTACTGTCTTATAATTCGATGTAGGTACTGTTTTTTAACGTGTTATATTTTGTTAGTCAAGTGAGAATTTTTGACAAGTGATTTTTTTTCTGTCGCTAATCGCTTTTTTTTGACGAGGAAATGACGGACATCGACGTTTCTTCACGATGCTTTCCTTCACCATTTTGAGAGCAGTGGTGATGAAATAAATTACACAAAGTAACGTTTGAACCCGCGATCTACAACTTGTAAGTCGGTGGCCGAGTGGTAACAGCCCCGACTTTTAAAGCCTATTGGTAAAATAAATGTCATTTATAATTGCGAACATTTATAGTTTTCTTTAGCCTTCTATTTTGCAAAGTTTTTCCGCATTTCCCAACAACATTTTATTTTCTCACCAGAAGCATTTTTCCTGTCGCTACGTTTAAGAAAAGCGCAGGTTGAATGCAGGGGTACACTACGTCCTTGCACCACATTCTTCTTGCTTAAGTAAGCTATTTAATTTGCAAACCGTACCTAGGTTGGTACATGTTGAGACGCAGTCTTTAAAACAGCGTGTGTGGTATCAATCAATTTAATGCAATGAAGATTGAAAATTATTTGACGATGGTAAACAGGAGAAGAGTAGAGGGCCAACGTTCTCGCGGCTGATCACCTACCAGATAGACAGACCTCATTAAGTCATCTTCGAAGTGTTCCTTCATTGACTGTACACGCAGTGCTACGAATAGAGAGAGATGGAAAAGTCTCGCTAAAGTAGTAACCTACCTACCAGACGATCCATGACCAGGAGTACCTACTCCCCCAAGAGTGTTCGACTGAAGAGAAGAAAAAACAGGAGAAAATTCTGTTTGAACTCTGACTATAATCAGTGCATTGATTTATCTTATTATAGGAGTGGAAGGCAACAAAATTTTATACTTATTAAAATCTTTAATTTGCTGATAAACTATGTACAGCCTAAACAGATGAGTCTAGAAGTATGAAACTATGCACAAAAGACCCTTATTATAGGGGTTACAGTATGAAGTTGCCGTTTTTTAAAACGGGTGGTGTGGGGCTTTGAAGTGACTTTAGATTAACTTAAAATTATAAGTTCAAATAAACTTTATATTAATGGCACGACTACGTTATTCTTTTTTCGAAATTAGGTATTTTTTGGTTTCTTTGTATTTTGTATTTTCTGTAATATGTACTACAAGAAAAGATAAAATCTAAGAAAACTCGCATTATTTTGTAATATATTAAGTTCTACCATGGAAATAACGTGTCTCAAGCGTTATGTAATATTGATGGACTTAAAACTGTGAGAAAAAAAATTCATGCCCTTGAATATATCTATGTTATAGAAGAAATGATTTTTAAGGCCGATTGAGTTATCGTAATTTTTCTCAATGAATAAATCCATCGGTTCCGCTGTTTATTACAAAAGAACAAAATTAGGAGGTTTTCCTTCAACAGTAATACATTTTTGTAAAATAACATGTTAAGTAATGCTAAGCCTGATAAGCTCATGTTTGACCAACATCCCATCTGATGTGGTGGACAATGGAGCACGTTTACCTAGAAATAATCTATTCAGTCTTGATTTAAAGACCCCTAGGTTGTAGCTATGAGAAAATACAGACTCCGGCAGGGAATTTCACTCTTTAATGTCTGTCCAAGACTGATGTTTAAAATATTGACCCATTGGTTTTTTTTCTATAGCGTTTTGGTAATGCATTCATTGTGCGTACAGCTAAGGAGTGGAAATCCCTGCCGGAGTTTTTGTTTTCTGATAGCCACAACCTAGTGGACTTTAAGTCAAGAGTGAATAGGTTACTTCTAGGTAAGCGAGCTCCATCGTCGGCCACATCAACGCGTACCATCAGGTTAGATAGTGGTCAAACGCGAGCCTGTCCATAATAAAAAAAAATACTTATAAGCTAATCGCTCCCGCTGTACGCTTCCAGTTACACCTCGACCCAGTACGCCACGGGTAATTAAACTTCTTGAATTCTTGATTTATGTGAGAAAGAAAATTTTATATCCTCCTCCCCGGCTTTTAGCCGAGTGAATTAAATTCAGGAGCGTGGAGAAAATAAATGGCGTGTTTATGCACTATGTATGTGAGAAAAGATTGCTTTTATTTATTACTGAGATTGCACTGATTTTAGTGGGAGATTTTGAGAATTGATTTCCTATTAATCAAATTAAAATGTTAGGGTTGCTTGATGAAGAGGAGATATAAATTACATGGAATAAGACAAGCCGACTGTAGCCGCCTTGCTTCGCCATTACTTGCTCGTAAAGCTGGCTAACTTTACGAGCAAAGTTAATGCTATTTTTTTAGTGGGTATTCATCAAAAAACCTGTAGCGACATCTATGGCGCCACATATTAACTACAAAATTCTGTATCACGCAGTTTGAACATATACGACAGTCCGAAATCATCTATCGGGCAGTTACCCAGCCACCCCCGTTTTCAATGGAGGTTTGCGGGACTTTACGCTCTGTTCCACATACCTCTAAAACATGTTCCACACTGTGTGGAGCGAGAGGGAGTGTCAGACTTTTACTGACTAAAACCCACCTGTGTTCCTTCAGTAGCTCTTTGATTTCCAGGACTACGAGTTTCCCTTTCAGAAATCAGCCATGGCCTCAGTGGGCTTCGGCCCTGCTGGGCACCTATGGTTTTTCTGACATATTTTAGAGGCGCGTGTGGAACACTACGCACCGTGGACGACTCGGGCTTAGTCGTTATAGGACAAGCGGACGGCGAGCTACACATTGATCGTCGTCCAGAAGCCCGCGCCTACGATGGCTCGAGATCACTCTGTAATTCTCGACGCCACGGGGCGTCTTCTGTCGGCGTCTAGGGCGTGAGGATGTACGTACTTCACACTTGTGGCCGCCTCCTTCACTAGCAACAATCTGTATTTTCATTTCGCTATAAACAAACAAAACGTAAGTTACACACTACAACAATAGCTTCCTCACACGATATTAAACTAAGACCTTATAATCTCACATTTTTACATTTTATTCACATATTTTCAAGTCTCTATGTTGTCTTTTTTAATATTAAATCTTACGCCTTCTCTCTAAAGCCTTCTTCGACACACACTTACATATTACATATTACTTTTGACAAAGGAAATAACACCTTATCTACATAGCATCAAAGTTACAAATGCGTGTGTGTATTTTTTATTGTAAAAGTGAGCTCTGAAGATTTTTGGAGGATGCCTCAGTCACCATATCCATCCCAAGTGGAAAGGATCCCGTATACGTATTAAATCCACAATTGGGCACTTAACTATTTTTTTTAATTGTTGTAAAAGTAACTTTGTCGAAAACGTAAAGTTTTTTGTTCAATATTAGTCAAGTTAGAAACCTTTCAATCTGATGGAAGGGGAAACTGTCAAATATAAGGATGCACATACTGCAATGTGACGTCACGCCATTAGGTTACGAGTGCTCAAGAGAGTTAGCGACATATTGCTTCCACCCTCCCCCCGCTCTTCTTCAAGCCAATTTTTTTTTTTCGATGGCAAAATTCTAATTACATCCCCTGCTCTTAGGCGAAGCGAAAGGGTGTGTCAGACTTTTACTGACTAAAAACCCAGTCCTGTTCGTTGCCTTTCATACCAGGGCCGAGTCTTCCTTTCAGAATCAGACCCTTGGCCTCAGTAGGCTTCTGGGGCCAAGGGATATGTCAGCAAGAAGATGTCAGCAACTGTAGCTCCTTGTGCGCGCGTGGAACCGTACGCGCCGTCGACGACTTGGGCTCGGTCCGGACGGATACCGAACGATCGAACGGCGAGCTACCCATTGCTCGCCGTCCGCAAGCCCGCGCCTACGGTGGCCGGAAATTGGGATCGAAATCCCGGCGGCGGTTGGGGCGTGAGGATCATTGCCTCACGCGATCGGCCACCTCCTTTGCTAGTATCCTATGCCTAAGCAGATATCGCTACCGCTATTGGTAGCGAAATTTGGACGATGCATCAAAATATCCCCCCAACTCTTACATCGGCCAAAAGATTTGAAATATCTTAGCAAGGCGAGTATTTTTTACTGTGCCGATATTTCTCAAAAGTATAGGGTTTAAGTTTTTTTAGTGTTATTTGTAGTATCTATAAAATATTGTATAAACACAGCCGAACGTATAACCTCCTCCTTTTTGAAGTCGGTTAAAAATAAGTACAGGCAAATGTCCAATTAATCCCTTCGGTGTTATAGCTATTTTGCCAATCCCTCCACCTTTGGGCAATATTAGCCCTGTTTAATATGTTAACTGCTTCGTTTGGGTAGAGAGACGGACCCACGGGCAATTATAGGCTATAGAAAGATTATACAGGGTAGAAAAGGGTAACACATCCTTTTCCACCGTGATTTTAGATTCCAATTCAGTATTGTGACCATAGGACAAGTCCGGTCAACATCGCGTCGCTTGGGGAAAGCCAATGCAGGTACGGAAGTGGCTGGTTTTAGGCTAAAGCTACTGTAATAATGGTGTTTAGAATATGAAAAACTAGCCGCCCGCCCCGGCTTTGCTCAGGTGCAACTTTTTTTTGATATCTTGCAAATTTTTTTTCCATCAAACTTTACCTATCTTAACAATTACAAATACATCAAAAATAAATAGTCAAAATGCAGCCGTTCTGAAATGATGTGCTTACATATTCATTCTGCAGTTTTTTTTAATTTAATTGTATAGATATCATACGCTCATATGTCTAAGCAGGTATCGCTACCGCTATTGGTAGCGAAATTAGGATGCATCAAAATTTCCCCCCTACTCTTACATCAACCAAAAGATTTGAAATGTATCTCAATAGAAATATCTTAGCAAGGTGAGTATTTTTTACTGTGGAAACATCTCTCAGAAGTGTGGGGTTTAAGTTTTATAAGATATTTTTATGTTGACCTAACCTAACCGATGTGTTTTATACCTTAAACATATTCATAACATAGTACTTTCATACATTTTTGGATGCGGCTCGGCGAGCTTTGTACGATTCTATACAAAGACATTAAATATATACTACCAATAGACAGGACATAGCGAACTAAATCGTTATCCGATACTTGTTACCTAGTGGTCATAAGTCGCTCAGTTTAGTATGACATCCCTACACGTCAAGTCGTGTTTGTATCCGCTATAATATGCACTAAAAGAAAATCATTTTCTGACTAAATATGCCGAGTTGCGCATTATGCTATTGCAAATCTTGTTATGGTAAAATGACTGGACCTAACTTACGTTTATTTTCGTAAATATTCTTGGTATTTACGCAGTAATTAATTACAATTCAAAAAATTCATAAATAGTTCTAGAAAATTTGCTGATTTTGTGATTACGCTATTGCTGAAAACCCCAGGACCCGAAGGCTTGCCAATCTAAATAAATCAGTACCGTTACAAAAATAGCCTTGAAGACAAATTCTTCGAAATAGACACTTCATTAGTACAATAAATATAAACACGGCTTCAGATTGGAAACATTGTCGATTTTAATAGGAATCGATTAATCACCGCTCTGAAATCACAGTTGAGGAGGGAAAAATAATTCCTCATATTAATCTAAATATACTTTCACTCAGTTTTTTCTTTTTACTCAGAATTCTGTTTTTGGGAAGTTATATACATGAACTCGCTTCTGCCAGCGGCAAATTAGGTTTCTCCATTTAAACTTTGGACCCCCATTTCAACCCTTTAGGGAGTGAATTTTGGAAAATCCTCTCTTAGTGCTCGCCTACGTCATAAAAGGAAACCTTTTGCAAAATTTAACGGTCCTAATCCTTGTAGTTTCGTCTGTGCAGATGTCAGTCATTCAATTTCTCCTTTTATAGATTTATATGACTTTTTATAGTAGATACTATAAAGTAATGAGTATAGGCAAAAGTTTGAGAGTTTGTGTATGTTTGTCACTCCTTTACACCCGAACGGCTGCATGGATTTCGATAGCATTTAGTATATGGGTAAATCATGTCTTGGAATAGCACATAGAATACTTTTTATCTTGGGAGTAGTGAAGTTCTTTTAGTGTCAGCGGCGGCGATCTTTCGCTTCCAATCCTGCTCGACAGGGCATGGGAAGCAGTCACCTCCTCTTTTTGGAAAACAATAATGCGAGCGAAGGAGGTGGCAGCAACATCCAAGCATCGAAAGCCACAGAACAATTCCCGGCCTCCGTAGATGCGAGCTTGCGAACGACGAGCAATTGGTAGCTCGCTATTTAGCCATCGGGTAAAGACCCGCGCGCCTCAAAAAGATATATGTCGCCAAAACTGAAGGGCCAAAGACTTCTACGGCTGAGAGATTTCTCGAAAGATTTACCGTGACCCTAGAATGTCAGTAAAAGTCTGATGCTCCCTCCCTCTCACACAAACATTTTCCTGTGTAGGAATTGAACCCACGACCTCCAGCATAGCAGTCAGGGCTTTTAAATTTAATTATAATTAAGTAGGCCTCCTCTGGCTATTTTTAGCAAGTCGTCTGAAGAGACAGGCTAATTGTTTCCTCCGTAAGTGACGAATTAAGGGTAATTTTGTTTAATTACACCTTGTCGTAATTAAAAAAAGAAAATAGAGACTGATTTCTGAAGGGAAACTTCTGTTTGGTAGTTAAGGTTCTTCCTGAGAAGGAAACCCGTAGTCCTAGAACGCAAAGGGCAACTGAAGGACACAGGTGAGGTTTTAGTCAGTAAAAATCTAACACCCGCTCTACCCAGAGCGCGACGACGATTCAATTCACTTAGTTCACGTAGTTGATTCGATTTAAAAGTAACTTTATCCAAATTTGTAAATATAAAATTTATTACAATCCGTTCAAAGTTCAAAATAGCTTATTGCTAAAAACTTTTCATGTCTGGTGGAAGGGGAAACTGACAAATAATAGAAAAAGAATATTAAAACTGAAATGTGACGTCATCGCTATTAGATTATGCGCGTACAAAAGAGATAGCAAGACGTTCCTACCGTGGCGAAGTTTGAAGCTGATTTCAGAAATCGATTTAATTTTTAGTTTAGTGTATTATAATCTTATTTTTAGTTTAGTATAAAATCGACAGGTGCGAAGTAAATAAAGTTATCTGCAATTTTGCGATTTTCTGATAATAAGTATTAATAAGTGAATAATAAGCAGTCATTTAGTTTTTTTTTTTTTTTTCAAAAATATTGTTGAAAAAACAACTATCATTTCTGTATTTTTGAAAGACAATTTTCCATGTCTTAGAAAATGAATATTTTGTAAGTTTGTGCAACTATCATAAAGTCGCAAAATTGCAGATAACTTTATTTACTTTGCATCCATTACAGGCAGTAAAATACCCAATGATTTGTTGATTGATACCGTAACTAAAACAGCGTAAAAAAAAACAGAAACGCAACAAAGCCATCAAATTAGCTAAGATCCAAAAGCCGCTGATGGGAAAAAAGCGATGTAGCCCAGACAAAAGCAGCGGAACTCGAGTTTTTCAAACGAAACTAACAAAGGTTTTTCCCCAAACAAATGGTCAAGTCGCAGTAGCGACACTGCGACAGAGCGACAATCTGTCTCCTACTCCATTAGTTAGCTGCGATCGGATCCGGCCGGCTCCGACGAGACTGACAAATTAAAAGGCCCAATCTGTTGTCCAGATTGGATCAGGTGACCTGGGCTGTGATGTAGGGCTTTATTGGAACGTGATTTAGACTTTTTGGAATGTTTTGTAGTCAAGAGTTGTGTTACTGAAGTACAATGGTTTGGCCTTTTTTTTACTTTGGATTTTTTGTTGTTAGCAAGGACAAAGAAAATTTAACTCTGTTTATCTGTACAAAACTTTGGGACGAAGGCAACGAAGGATCTCCTGCTCCGCCTAAGAGCGCGATTTGTCAGGAGGTGACTCTCCCACCTAAAAAAATCTTCATGAAGTCAAAAGTTATAGCGCCAGTTGTGTAACGTCAATAACATAGTAAACAATATTTTTGATAGAAACACTTTAAATCCAGTTGGAAAGTTTGAGGTACCGCAAGAGGCGGTGCTAGTAGTAGATCTCTCTTTGTTTGTCCTCTCCTATTCCCATTAATTTAGGATCGTGTCTCCTCTCTAATTGGCACCAGGATATTTAATCCTGAATTGTCGGCTCTGGCAAATGGACTAACTTGAAGTCTCTTGGGGACACTGATGTAGTAGATAATTTATAGAAATTAAATACAATCAATGGGATTCGAGTAGAAACAAATACTTCATAGCAAATATCAGCAAGATCATTACTTTACTTAATACGTACAGAGAGACTTATTAACAGAAAATATTTCAGGCATTGAAAAATGATAACCGTATCTGAACAACTGACTATGAGAACAACATTGAAATCGCAAAAAAAACTCAGATATTCCCTGCATTAGGTACTAAAATTAATTATTGAGAAAAAAGGAAAATATGTAAATTCCACCAACTGCATTAGACTGCTTAAAGTGACTTGTTTCGAACTTTTTGATCGTTTTTACAGTTAGTTTTTTTGACATTGTCAACCTTATCAAATTTTACATTACGTAACAACGTCCCTAGCCAAGTTACAACCGTTTCGTTTCGATTCTCTTTTCGTTGATCGCCTCGAGTCGGCCACACTTGCTTTTCCTTTGTTCTGACCACGTGACTGAACGTTGAGATGACATCAGAACAAAGGAATTGGAGGCGTGGCCGACTCGAGGCGATCGAAGAAAAGAGAATCGAAACGAAACGGTTGTAACTTGGCTAAGGGGGCTGGTGTATATAACATAATCAGCCTAGTAAAATTCCCATTGCTGGGACTCAGGCCTCCTCTCTAGGTGATGGAAGTTGCAATCCACCAGGCACGCCCAGTAAATTTATTTTTTTAATTGTTATAAACTAGGGCTTAACTGCGATCCCACCTTATGGTGGATGTCACATGCCTACGTTTTTTTTTGTTCTAGGTCATACCAGTTTCACTAACGGATAGCTAATGTTACAAGGAGTAACTTAGGCTACTATTTATTTACCCACGGGAACATGGCTTAATTTCCGAGGAGCTTTACATTTTTTTACACATAGCATAACCAGCCTTTTAGTGTTCCCACTGCTGGGACTCAGGCCTCCTCTCTAGGAGCCCTGAATGGGCCATAATCCACTACGCGAGCCTAGTGCGGGTTGGTGAATATCATATGTCTTCAAGTTATTGGTTCTAGGACATGCCGGAAACCGGCGTGTCACGATGTTTTCCTTCACCGTTTGTGAGCAGTGGTGATAAAATAAATTACACAAAGTAATGCGCCTGACTGGGTTTGAAACCAACTCGTAAGTCGGGGCCGTTACCACTCGGCCAACAATTTTTTTTTTTTTGTTGGGAAAATCATCTTATGACATCCCTCGCTCTTGGGCGGAGCGCGAGATAGTGTCAGATTTTTACTGACTAAAAACTCACTCTTGTTCCTTCGCTGCATTTCGTACCAGGGCCAAGTCTTCCTTTCAGAATCAGACCCTTGGCCCCAGTAGGCTTCGACCCTGCTGGGCCCCTACGTTACTCGGCCACCACTGCTCTCACTTTTTTTATACAATCGCTCTAAAAAAGAAGGTTGTGTTCTTAAAACTCCGCGCAAACGAAGTCATGGATAACAGCTTGTTTGAACTATTTGCGACTCCGATGTTATCCAATAACCTATGTAGGTATGTCCACTGTCTGCCCTTTCAGTATTCCATCGAACATGTGATTCATAATATCGGCAAATCCCGTCGTGTTGTGGTTACAACTACCGGTCATTTGCATACGGATAGCAAAGGCTTTTGACAGTCCAACCGTGATGTAATCTACCAATGAATTACACTCAATATAAATTAACTTTAGCTTTTAATAACTGGTTGCGCCTATATCGCTTGGTAATTGCCGCGTAAAAATTAGTTTCGTAATGACCCGCATAGAATTAAATACCGCGTTTTGTTTGTGTGACAACTTGCAAGACTTTCCATTTTTGCATCCTTTTTCTGCACAACCTCGAGAGAAAGAGAACGCAGATGTACTCGCTTGGTATTGCTCGCAACGCTAAGACGGCGTCCCGCGCATTTTGCAAGAAAAAATTGGTTATAGTTGAACTTATCCGCTAAAGACACTAAACCCGCTAATGCTTTGTGCTTGAGAACTGTGCAGTGTTCAGTGAGTGTTATACCTCCTCGTCACTGGAGCAGGAGTCGCGAAATCCAGAGAACGCCGGCCGGCTGACACGTGGACATCCCCGAGTTCAAAAGGTTAGTGCAGTTCCCTCCCATATACGAGCAGTTTTTCTCTGCTTCCTAATCCTAAATGGCTCCAATAAGATCTATCTACTGCAAGGTGTCAAGTACATATCTGAGAAACGCTAATCCGCAAAAATACAGTCCACTTCCAATATTAGTAGTATATGCGCATCCAACGACTATTTTGATGTGTTCTGATCATCATTAAATGGCACACTAGAACCCGATGAAGAATAAATGACGTCAAATGAGCAGTGATGACGGATGATGTGGTCTGATCATCATCAAATGGCAAACTAGAACCCGATGAAAAATAAATGACGTCAAATGAGCAGTGATGATAGATAAAGAGTAGATCATCATCATCACTTTAGCCTGTATTCAACAAGCTACTAGCAATAAGCTAGACTGGAAACCGACCCCAGGTCTAACCAGATGTGGCTGAATACCTGTTTTACATGGAGCGATTACCTATCAGACCTTCACAACCCAGTTACTGGGCAACACGATACTCCTTGGATAGACTAATGGTCAGACTTTCTGTCCCCCTAGCAAAGTTACGACCGTTTCGTTTCGATTCTCTTGCGTCGAACGCCTTGAGTAGGCCACGCCTCCGATTCCTTTGTTCTGACCACGTGACTGAGCGTTGATGACGTCCGAACAAAGGAATCGGAGGCGTGGCCTACTCGAGGTTTCCGACGCAAAAGAATCGAAACGAAACGGTCGTAACTTGGCTAAGGGGGCTGGCGTCTGACTAACTGTAACGTCTGTCAAAGATCTACAAAAATGAAAATTGAAAAAATCACATTGGTACTTACCCGATTTCGAACCACACAAGGTCATCGTGATCCTTATATATAGGATAAATAATACTAAGGATAAAGAGCAGATAGATATACCTAACATTTTATATTTTAGTATATCCGTCTGTGCATGTGCAAAGTATTGTTTACATCTTCGCAGTTTATTTACTATTTTATTTTTATGGATATAAACTAGTACTTGACTGCAATCCCACCTGATGGATGGAAGTGATACATCGCCATCAAGGACTGCATCACTGAACATCACTGAAGCGCACTAGTTTATTAAGACTAATCTTGAACACACCTAAATTATAATCGGACAGGAAGACCGCAGTAGGCATATTGTCTTTCGGTGTACGTGGTGTAAACGTCGAGGCGAAAAATTAGTACGGACCGTTGAGGTGTCGGGTAGTCCGATGGTATAAAGCGATAGCAGAATCAAGTCATGACATTTCCGCACGCACTCACCAAAATGCATCCTAAAGAATGCCGAAAGGCTGGCTACCTTATGCTTGTGCTCCAGGCTTTGTAAATTGGTCCAAAATCTCAATCTCCAATTAGCATCTTCGCACGCATCTCCTCCGAATCCAAAGCCGCTGGGTGGCATTTTGCAACACCAGCCTACACAATTTTGTGTGCATATTTTTATTCCACTTTCGCAGTTTTGTTTTTTGATTTTTCCTTTCTTCCAACCCACATGAAAATGAGCGCTGAATCACAGAGGCATAACAATAAAAGACCCATCACAACTGTGAGGTATAATAAAGCACAGCATACAATGGCGACCGCGGGCGGTGACGCGCGACGGAACACATCCACTAATTGTTATTCAAAAACAATTCACTTTGTGCACTCACAAATTATTTATAGAAAGAGCTAAATGTTTTTTTCATTGTTTTAAATATTTAGCTGTAGTACCGTCTAGGGTTCAATAGGGTTTACCTTGTCACTGTTTTTTTTTACCTGTAAGAATATGACCGCATTCATAATAGCTTCAGTTTTTCTATAGGCGTAAGCTTGCGGTCGACCAGCAATGGGTAGCTCGCCGTCCGGACCGAGCCCGAGTCGTCGACGGCGTGTAGTGTTCCACGCGCGCCTTAAGGAAATGTCAAACCGTAGGTGCCCAGCAGGGCTGAAGCCTACTGGGGCAATGGATAGTCCGAAAGGGAACGGGGTCCTGAAACGTAAGGCAAAAAAGGATCATAGGAGTGAGTTTTAGTCAGTAAAAGTCTGACATGCCTTCGCACTCTACCCTAGAGCGAAAGAAGTCATTGGATGATTTCTTACCTTGAAAAAACCTATGCTATGCCCATGCTTTTTTGAAGTTGAAATCTCCCATGCCAATTTGTCTGCTGCGGTCTTCCCATCCGATTATAATTTGGGTGTCTTCAAGGCTAGAGAAAAACAATTTTTTTTATTTTAAGTTACAGTAGCTTATATACATTTAAATCTAATAATAACGAAATTAAAACTAACTTAAAAGAATAATAAGAATAAAAATAAAAGCCCTAAAGTACTAAAAAAAAAAGCAATCTAAAGTACGGCGTCGAAAAACTCCTCCACATCGCTGTCGACTGGTAATGTACCCAAAAGACTGGCGGCATTGCCACGCTGAATGGCAATGCTTATCCTTTGTCCGAAGTAAAAGCCAGCCCTTGGGTCACGCGAAGTGTCAACAAGGCGTTTTGAAAGTTCTTTAAATAATTTGTGAGCACTCGGACCCCACGATCCGAGAGTTTCAACCCCAAACGGCTCGAAAATATAACTACCAACAAGGTTATTATATTTCCGCCGCTTGAGGTTCTCTGCAGCCGCTGCGGCAGCACCGGCACAGCACGACGAGCTAGGAAGATGAGATGGCGCAAGAGTATCGACACAAGTAGCGTCCCACACTAAAGGCCTACCCATCTTCCATGGAAATAAAGACATACCGTCCGGTCTTTTGCCATCGTCGCGTGCCAGGCCATGAGGTTCCAATACGGCCGGAACGCCGACGGTGACAAGAGCACGTCGGATGATGTCGTTGATATTCGCGTGTCGCGCTATGCGGCCCGCACTTCGGCTGCATGACAGACCGTGATGTCCGAGGCTGTTGACAACTTCGCCACAGTGGCAGCGATGAGGAGAGCAACAAGGAGCGCCAAGACGAAGGGAAGCAGCGAGGCGGAAGGTAGTATCGTCGAACAAGGTGCCTATGTTCGACGACGGTAATGCATGAAGCCAGAGACCCGACTCCCACTCCCTCACAGCTAGCAGGCGTGCACGCTCTGCAGTAGTCACAGATGTTGCCAACAGATTCTCTTGAACTACTTGGCATAGCGGCTCATCCCACCGTCTTTGGGAAGAAAGGTTGTCGGGCTGTTTGGAATTCGGGCAAGCGAGTCTCCAAGCGTCTATAGCCTCGGTAAAGCACGGCACATCAAAATCAATCAGTGAGGAAGATAGGATATTCCTGATTAATTTTTCAGTGCCGTGAACCGAGGATATAAAAGCTGGTAAACTGATACTGCTAATTTTACGGACGCCGAGGCCTCCCATACGGATCGGAAGGGTAGCTTGAGCCCAAGCTCGATCGTCCATGGCCACATTTAAAATTGATGAAAGAGTATGTCGGATAATTTGGTCCATTTTTTCCAAAAGATGAGTATGTTTCCACAAATGAGAAGCACGGAGGAAATATGTTAATTTAGGGCCGAAACAGCAAAAACGAATTAAGGTGATGGCCGAATGCATGTTAATTTTGAGCAATCTTTCCGAAACCTCATTAAAATTTTGAATTTTTTCCTCAACAAAATTGGGAAAAGAATCCTCGAAGATAGGAGACCCAAGCAGACGAAGAGAGCTTTTTTCAATAATTTTGATTTCTGGGGCTATTGTGTTAAATTTGGAAAGAGTCAGTTGTCTGTCAGTACTGTCAGATAAGAATAACTCACATTTAGAAAAGTTGAGGTCAAGGCCTATTGAGTGGAGTTGATTTTTTAGGAAATGTAGGTCATTTAAAACTGTGTCTGTATCGCCTCCTAGGGTTCCGTCGTCGAGGTACCAAACGTTGAATTTGGAATTTAACTGTCGAATAATTGGGTGAATGGCTAAACTGAAGATCACTGGCCCGAGGGGATCACCTTGCTGACAGCCAACAGCGGATTCCAAAAGGTGGCCCCGATATAGTAATTTAGATGGATGTCTATAACATTGCCAAAGAAAACTAAAAATTTGGGGTACTTCTTTTTTAGATTCTGCCAGCAAGGTGTCCCTATTAACCGAATTGAAGGCATTTTTTATATCAACCTTCAAGATGACCCCTCCTAAATTAGAATTTAGGTAGGTCGATAAGGCGTGAACGGCAGCCTCGCAGCCCCCTTTGGAGCCGAAACCTAGCTGCAGGGGCTGAAATTTTTTCGAAACAGCCTCACCATAAAATTTACAGCAAATTTTGGCTGCCATACGCCTGTAGGTAGTTCCCACAGCAATGGGACGGATGCCGCCATCTCTCTTGCGTAGGGCGCATAAATTGGCCCCGTACAGAGTGTCGATGACGGCCTCGTTCACCTTGCCTGAGAGCATTAGATTAACCAGAGCCGTAAGCTCTATCAAGAGCGACTCACCAGCTTCCCCGGCGCCTGAGCAGATGAGGTCCTTCAAGTGTTGAGGACTCAGGCCGTCGAGGCCGCCGGCAGAGCCACTCCGGAAGGAGCAAACGGCTGAGATTACCTCTCGACCCGTAACGGTGAGTGTATGAATGTCCGAATCAGGAGGGTCAGGAAAAGAAAGGCCATCCGCTGGCTCAGGGTGTTTGTTCTCCAGAGCTACAAGAGTATCTGGAGAACAAGGAGCCAGCACATCACTACTGAAGAGAATTCTGGCTGCTCCGCTAATGTCACCTTCCCCTAATTTAGATTCGACCAGGTGGGAAATACCTCTTGAAGAGGTAACCCTCTGTGTCGAAAATTTTGTCTCCAAATTAAGGTCCGAAATATTACAATTTTCTTTAATTTGTGAGGTTAAAGTCTTTTGGGTTGCCAAATCCTTATGAATGTGTAATATTCTGTAAGGGAAGGTGAGAAGTTGTTCCCAAGCACTTAGTGAGTTCTCCCGGGCGGCCAGGCGGACACAACTTGCTAGATGTTGCGCTACTAGAGGTCTGGCGCCACGGGGAACTCGTTTTAAAACAGGAACAGAATTTTTGAATTTTGTAAGCGTTTTCCAAAGTGGGTCTAAAGAAGATGTAGCTGGTGTAGAAGTAGGAGCAATGACAGGGTCTGAAGTAAGTGCATTTTGGGGTTTGTGTGCCTTCCCAATATGCACATTCAGACCCCGCTTACCTTTGAAAAATCGTGCTTGTGTACAGAGAGGGCACCTTTCCAGAATAGTCAGCGATGTTGAAGGTTGACCTGCACTAACGTCCACCACATCACTACTGCCACTTAACATAGGTGTATGTATAATTAATTGTTGATTATATAAAAAGATAAACGAAATTGTAGAAAAAAAAACACAAAGAAAATAGACAAAAACACTGAAAAACAAATGTCAACTGTGACGGAACACGTCAGCGGCGCGGCGCAGGCTAGAGTGAATAGGCTCTCAATAAACTAGTCCACCTCACCATCAACTTTGCATCACTGCTTACCATCAGGTGGCAGTCAAGTACTAGTGTATATCAAATAAATAAAAAATGCTAGGTACGCCACTTGCTGCCTGTCATTAGTACTATAAACTCGTGTTAAGAATGCCACTATTTCCAACACACATGACATGCAGCACAGACGTCCAGCTCAAAGTCACTAAACTTGAACATTTTGCTTTCTGTGTAACATCGACACCTCACTTTACATAATCTTATTCTTTATTGTACACACAATTTTATATAGACAATAAAAATAGGACAGTTGATGTACATAGGCGAGCTTAACCCACAACTACTTCGGGAGGTTCCTGCACCGGATCCGTGCAGAAAAGACGCCCGGATGCCACCATTGTGTGGACCGCCCGGAGGACACGGTGGAGCATACGGTAGAGGTGTGCCCCGCTTGGGCAGAGCACCGCCGTGTCCTCGTGGGGGTGATCGGCGGCAGCGATCTCTCGCGCCGGGCCTTGGTACAGGCCATGGTCCGGAGCGAGGAGGAATGGAATGGAACGCTCCGCCCAAGAGCGCGGGTTGTCATTAGATGATTATCCCACCCGAAAAAAAAAACCCACAACTCCTTACACTACTATATCCTGATTTTTAATAAACTGTACTTAACTGACAGCAGTGGACAATGCCCAGCTGTCAATGTACAATGCCCCGATGACATTAACCCATTGTTATTGCTGTCGCTTTAGTCCATCTAATTAAAAATTATGGTATACTACTGCTACTACTTTTACTTCTGTTTAAAGTACAGACGAGATGGTAGGATGAACTTGATTTTACATGGAACTGATCCGACTTAGCAACCAACAAAAAAACTGGAGAAAAGTGAGAGAAACAGTAGCTTGTCTTGCACAATCGTGTCACTACGTAGTATTAGCTGCATATTTCAAGAGAAGCATCGTTACTCGTCTAGCTTAGTAAGTTTTTGCCAAAGAACCAGATCTCGCAATCCTTTGTCATAAAACCACAATCTCGCTTATTGGGATAAAACCAAAACGTTTGCATTTAAAACGTTTTGGTTTTATCCCAATAAGCGAGATTGTGGTTTTATGACAAAGGACTGCAGTTCTTCAAATATTCAGTTTGGACATAAACCTAAAAGCAGTTTTTTCTTCTGTAGGTACTCTTCGGTAGGGGCATCGATTTTCTGGAATCGCATTTTTTTTTATTTGTGTGGCATCGCATATTGCATAATTTGTGTACCTTAGATTTAGTGTTGCATGTTATTAGTGAAGTCAATATTGGGGCCGAAGAATGTACATACATCTGTACAATTTGAGTGACCTTGAAAAACGCTTAATTATCGTTTTGTACACATGGGTGTACGAAATTAATTTGGCCGAAAATTTTGGTCTCTATATCTTCGTTTTTTTGGTGATTTTACGTAAAAACGCGCAATTACGTAGTAATAATACCCCTATACGCGCGAGGGGTTAAGTTAGTTAAGTGGCAATACAAGGCGATGACTTGGGGCCCTACCCTTGGCGTCTCTCGCTCTTTTACTGGCATTTTTGCTGAACTGGATCTATTTGGCGCAGCCGTGAGACATACATTATGTCAGTGTTTTTTTTTTACCTAAATTTTGTTTTTACAGTGTGTGTATCCATGAGTGCCAAATAAAATATTTTTCTTTCTTTTCTTTCTTTTTACTCTGTCGACCGCCATGAAACACGGACTAGACCCTACCCTACCTACTCTTCGCAGACCATGTAGAATAGAATAGAATAGAAATGGTTTTATTCGGGACAGACACAGCACAACGGTTATAAACCCAAAGTAAAAAATAACGAAGTACAAAGTACGCCGAGCGTGCCCGCACCGAAAGGGCCACCCATCTACCCTACCCTGTTATATCCCACTTTCGATCCTGCATCACGTGCCCTGTTACCTGTTCACGTAGGGACCTAATGACAGCATCAGTGGATGGCACTGCCGTGGCCGAATACTGGGCCAGGCCAGCAATTTAACTAGTTTTGCCATCGATACGCTCACTATTGTTTGTTGCTACCAATGTGCGACTGTTTATAAATATACATATATATTGTTAACTGCAAGTTGGATTTTTACATCACCACCTCAACACAAGACACTTAAAAGGGGTCAGACAAAATATCTTCCATCTGCGTCCATAAATTAGTGTTTCTGTAAAAAACAATTAATTAATTCCATTGTTCCAATACGAAAAAAAATACTCTTTCATTAAAAATCAGCCGCTACTAATATCAATAAAATTTTATGAAAAGCTGGGGAAATAAATTGTTTATGCGTGATAGTAGGAAATCAGTTTATTTGTATACAATACGGCAAACCATTTGTTGGGGATCAGACGGTTCCAAAGGGCTTAGGGCTGTCTCTAACTTTGATGTTTCGTCCGAAAACGTATTGTGTTCTACTTGTTGATATTTTTGCAATTTTTTCCTGTTCCTTTTACGGTTTTATAAGCCATTTCTGTTTGTCACAGTTCGTTTTCCAAGAGCTTAGGATATCCCTTTACTTTTGTAGTTGTCATAAATGATAATGGAATTACAGGAGCGTATCGTGAGTTTTATAATGCACAAAATTATATGATGTACTGCAGTAAACAGAATCAGGAAAATATATGTTATTGTCAGAAATATACACACCGACCGGTTCTGTGTATCTCGCATCCATCAGATTTCCGCGACCCTCACTAGGCCATCGGTTCACCTCGTAGGAGGCCTTCCAGCGCCGCGTCTTTACGTGCGTACGTGGTACGCAGTCGCTATGTATGAATAACAAGTCATATTTGTTTTAGAAAGATATTGCAAAATACATTTAAATTAAGAAAGAAAAAAATCTTTCCTTCAAATTGTTGCTTATATGTTCATTCAAAAAAGGATCGACCTTCCTTAACAGCTAACAACTATTTAAAAATCGTTATTTATTACGATTTTTATGTAGGTACAAAATAGGAACTTTTCCTTACTTGAAAGTAACTCAAATCACAAAAAATTTCATTGATCTTTTGCCAGCCCTTAACCCGGTCGGTCCGAGCCGTTTTCCACCGTATTGGGTGCGCAATGAAAATATTTCCAGATCCCTTTTTGACTTTCAAATTGAATCGGCCAAAGCACGGAGACTTACGAATCAATTTGATACTTTATTTGTGATCTGCCGTCTTACGATGTTACGATTTGGGTCCGATTACCCGCTAACAGTTGGGGGAGAATGAAGATTGTTTATTTACATTTTTGGTCGATTCTCCCCTCGTGACTTAGTAGACTTTAATTTTGTTGATTTATTTTAGATAGAGTTTAATGAAATCGTTGATCTCTTGTGGTTTACTTAAAACTTTTAAATGCTGCACACCAATCATATAATTAGAAATTAAATTAAAATATTTTGGCTTAATAACTGCATAATCGGTAAATATTAGTGGATTTATTTGGTGAAAACAAAGAATAAGACAATTTCATGATCAGTAATAGAAAAAAATGTAAGTAGAAATTGGCGTTGCACTGTGGTTGTACCACCGGTATATAATGGACTCGTCCATATACACCCAACGTTCCTTCCACGTGTCCAATCCTTTGTGGAAAACCCTGCTTTAATCTGTGTATATTTATTTAGACTTCATGTACAGTAGTGGTACATAGGCGGTCTTAATGCAACATGGCATTCTCTACCAGTCAACCTTTGGGTTAAAAAAGACAACACTGTTTCCTAATAGCTACAACCTAGAGGTAATTAATACAAATTATCGCTAAAACCACAGTTACAACTCTATAGCTATTCATGTCACTAAGTTATATTGGGTTTATGAATAAGCTGAAATTTTCCAGTAAATAATATATTTGAATTCTATTTCTCGGAAATTAGTTTGTAAACGTGCCTTATTTTATTTGAAACTAGCTGTTGCCCGCGACTTTGTCTGCGTCAAGATCGTAAAACTGCATAAATGTTGGTAATTACTAATTCTATGTTTGCGATTAATATGTAAGGATTTTTTTATTTTTTTTTTACTTTCACATATAACGGCAAAATGTCAAAACACCTTTAGCCGTTTAAAAATGGTTTAGGTTAGTGAACCTAAACCATTTTTACCTCTACCTCTTCTGCTATGCCGAAGTTCGTGGGTTCGATTCCCACCCTAGACAATTGTTTAGGTATGTGTTGAGCACTATCATTTGTTCTGAAAGTAAAGATTTTTTTTTTTTTTACGTAGAACCTATTATAATTTTTACTTTAAATTCTCGCCATTTACATTTAATGTTATATCATATTGTAATGGGAACAACGTAAAAACGTAACTTCCTAAGCGTTATCATTGAACACGTAGCAGACGCGACTCGCATAATGAATTGATCCGTCCAAATCGAGACAAACGCTCCGGTGAACGGAAGCCATTCAATTATGCATATTATGTGACGTATATATTTATAGTATATTGATTTCAGTTCCGTAGCTTGAAGTTCGAAAGTCTGGCATTTTAAGGGGTCATACTTTATAAAAAAATGATTTAAAAAAAAAACACTTAACTAATTAAAACTATATATACACTAAAGACAAAAACTACTAGCTAAAATATGGCGTCATAAAATTCCTCCGCATCGCTGTCGACTGGAAGTGTGCCCAAAGGCTGGCGGCATTGTCACGTTGTATGGCAATGCTTAATCTCTGACCGAGGTAAAAGCCAGCCCTTGGGTCACGCGAAGTGTCAACTAAGCGTCTGGATAGTTCTTTGAAAAGCTTATGAGCACTCGGACCCCACGACCCAAGAGTTTCAACCCCAAACGGCTCAAAAATATAACTTCCGATGAGGTTGTTATATTTCCGCCACTTGAGGTTCTCCGCAGCCGCAGCGGCAGCACCTGCACAGCACAAAGAGCTAGGAAGATGGGATGGCGTAAGAGTGTCGACACAGGTAGCGTCCCACACTAAAGGCCTACCCATCTTCCACGGAAATAAAGACATACCGTCCGGTCTCTTACCATCGTCGCGTGCCAGGCCATGAGGTTCCAAAACAGCCGGAACGCCGACGGTGACAAGGGCTCGTCGGATGATGTCGTTAATATTCGCGTGCCGTGCTATCCGTCCCGCGCTTCGACTGCATGACAGGCCGTGGTGGCCAAGGCTGTTGACAACTTCGCCACAGTGGCAGCGATGAGGAGAACAGCAAAGAGCGCCTAGGCGTAGGGCAAAAATCTTATATCGAAGTATCTTATTCGTTTCGTGTTTTATTGATTAATAACTAGTTCCCACGACTATTCCCGCATCAGAACCGTAAAAAAAATACAATTCATTCACATTCGGTCACAATTTCAATTTTATTTTTGCGTGTAACCCATTTTTTTTTTTTTTTAAATAAAGCTTGCCCAAATCACTCCTCATAATTTCAGCTATCTACCTGCAAAATTTCCGTTAAAATTAGTCCAGCCGTATCGGAGATTAGCCGGAACAAATACGATACTTCTAGGTAAGCGCGTTCCATTGTCTACCGCACCGTCGCTTTCCATCAGGTGAGATAGCGGTCAAGCGCGAACCTATCAAGAATAAAAAAGAAGAAAAAAGAACTGACAGGACGTTGTATACCTGCCTGTGTGTCTAATTAAAAAAACTAATCTGTGCTCAGTTTAAGCTTGAAAAAGGAACATCACGCATAACACACAAGGATTTGTCTTTATAATGTTAGTGGAATTATGTGATTATAAATCACGACCAAAACAGGCCATCTTGTGAAGTGAACTACATCTCAGTAACAATTCTTTATAACGGTGACAGTAATGAAAAAGTACCATCTTACCTCAAAGAATTACTGAAAAGATTTATTTTGGTTAATACAAGGTAGAAAAATCGGTGGCTCAGGTGTCCAAGGTAATGATTAATGAGTAAAAAGTAATTGAGTGAAAGAGAAAAATTACTAGCTGCTTCCTCCAACTATAGGCTTGATTTATTTTTATTTAAGTAAGTAAGCATGGCATGTACCTGGAACATTTATCTTTTAAGTAAAATTTACTTTATATTTACTTGAGGGAAATACAAAACAAAAAACATGGGCCATTTACTTATCCAGACAATAATACCTTTTTTGAGACATATCTTCTTCTCTGGTTGAATAAAAGTGGAGGGCAGTGTCATTTTTTTACTGTCTATAAAAAACTTTTTACCAAAAATTATACAACCGACTTCAAAGTAAAAAAGAAACAAAGGGGGAGGCTGATGATGAAGCCGGAAGGTAAATTAATGTAATCTAACCATGTTTGGGATTGTTATGAGATGCACTCTGGCTATAAGGTATTTAAGTTTGGTTGCAGGGTCCTTTTTGAGTTATCATAACTAAAAAGTGTAAAATAAAAACTTTTTACAAAAAAAAATACAACCAACTAGTATACTAGTGGTTAGTGATCCTGACTGCTATGCCGGAGGACGCGGGTTCAATTCTCACCCAGGTCAAATGTTTGTGTGATGAGCACGATCATTTGTTCTGTGTCTGGGTGTAATTTATCTATATATGTATGTATTTAGAAATATATAAGTATGTTTATCAGTTGTCTAGTACCCACAACACAAGCTCTGCTTAGCTTGGGACTAGACGGCGTTGTGTGATAATTGTGGAATATTCTCTTCAATTCATTTTTTTTTTGTAAAAAGTTTTTTCATTTTTTTAATTAGGCACTAATGTACAAATGTATGCCGTGGAATAATACAAGCCAGTCAACTAAGCTGACTAACAGTTCACTTTTCGAACGTTCCATGTATTGAGTCTGTTTTATTTTAATTTATTTTGAGCACGAAAGGTCTTTTGAGCAAAGAAACCTTGGCAGAACACTTGGAAAAACAGTACCTACCAAAAGCATAAAAACAAATCAATTCCATCACTTTCCTCGTTACCAATGCCACGGAAAATATTCCGTCAAGTGCAAGAGACGTGCATAAAAATTAAAGGTTAAGTTACGAAGTCATTGTCGAGCTTCATAGAAAAGAGTGATGCACAATGCCAACGACACAACAATATTTGTTAAGGGACGCCGCACACGAGCCACCGGCCACAACCACAAAACGCCGCTACCGATTTCCTATAGTTTTCATACATTTTATATAGATTCGCCGCTCACGGTTGACGCCGATGGTTGCCACAGGCCACAAATCACCGCTGCTCGCTTCTTGTGGCCCGACCAGGCCGCTAAACACCGATACAAAACGCCGTCATACGCCACTCGCGCATTTAACCTTTTCACGAACAAGAACTGTCAAGAACTGTCAATCTGCAGGGGCGCCATAAACAAAATGGTGGCGGGAATATGACTTTTTACAAATAAAAACGAAAAAAAAAAAATTTGAGTGTAGAGACTATAAAATATAATGCGTTCAATTTATAGGAAATTTATCCAAGAACGTAAGTAATCAAACTTGCCTTCTTCGTCAGAGTCCATTATGATACTGCGTTATGATACTACATTATGACACTATGTGTCGCCGCTTATGGACGACATGCCACAGCCACAAACACCGTCACGAGAAGCTAGAAGCGGCCACAAGCCACTTGTAGCCAGTGGCTGCTACTTTTTTTAACCTACGTGCTCAGTAGTGTAATACAATATAAGCTTCGGGCAAAAGCTAGTAATATTATAAAGGTGTAGTGACCTACATATTATTAAAATTAGGTAAAATTATATCAAAATAAAATAATTTATTTACATACGTACAGACACTAACCACTAGTATTATATATAGAATGATCTGTCTAGTTGCCAGTCTTGTTTGTGTCAATCATTGAAAAATACATAATTTCAAGAAGCATCGTTTCCTACAAAGGCGAAAGTTAGTGAGTGTGTTTGTATGTTTGTTACTTCTTACGCTCGAATAAAAAATACGTATATTTGGCACACAGATACCTACGCAAAATGAATAAACAAGTATGTAAACTACGATTAATCTCCATTTATAATATTAATACCTACATACATCATCATCCCCGCTAGATAATCAAAATCCGACTGACCACAAAACCGACCATCAAATATGAAAATGTAATTCCGGCGATAATTACACTGACTCTAATTCATTAGTTCTATGCCACAAGTTTCACGCTTCATCGAATTAAAACGACAGCACTGATAACGTCATCACGCACCCCGGTATTAGATGCCCTACCACGAGCTTGTAACGCAATTCATTTGTCGACCTTAACTGAACAGCTGAAGGGATGGAACTATGTAGGGTGTACAGCTCCATCCCGCTTTTATACACGCACGCTTAAAGAAGAAAGAAAGAAAGAAAAAGAAATTTTTTAATGAGGTTTTGTATATTTTCACAATGAATTTATTTTGATAGTATATTTTGACATAGCACCACTATTTTGTATGCCTTTCGGCGGAACATAGGATGGACCAAACATTCTTTATATTTATAAGATCATTGTATCCTGTTTTCACAAAATGAAAATGAATAAATGAAATAAATAAATGAAAATGTCACCGGATGAGAAAAAAAGAAAAAGAGTTTATTTACGTCAAACATGGCGTATACCTTAAAAATAAAAAAAAAAAACAACAACGACTTATATTATAAGTGGTAGGATATGCGTCACATCCGCGCAAAATGGCCAGCGCTCAGCAAAATGCTGGGGCTCGTGTAAGACAGAGCCACAGCGCTGATTTTCAGCACCAGCCGTCGTCAACAGTGAGACGTTGATCGGCCAGCAAGGATTACATATTATATACTAAAAATCACTGAATAAACAAACCAAAAACATAAATAACAGTAAACCATTACATATACAAAAAAGGGTACAAAAAAAAAATAACAAAACACAGTTGTCAAAACATGCTTGTCATTTTAGCACATCATGGTAAGGCCCAGGGCTGGTAACGTTGTTCACTAACGCGTGCGAAATTGTAATAAATCAGAGAGCTGTATGCAAATTGTAAACGGCGAGAAATCACCTGCCATTAAGCGCGCTAACGTCCAATGAAGGGGACTGGAACTAGTTTAGAAGTATTCTGGTGTAACTGTTCTACTAATCATATTAACATTATAAAGGCGAAAGTTGTATCAATCAACAAGGGAAATAAATAAAATTGGGCAAGTGCGAGTCAGACTCGCGCCGTAAAAACTTACTAAACAGTCCAATTTCCGAATGGAGTCTCAAAGAATTTTCCGAATCGCATTTTTTTTTTGTTGTTGTGACGTAAAAACAAATTTACAGTTTTCAGATTTATTCCTATACCTGTGCTTTAAAACCTTGCTTTATGCAAAATTTCAGGATTCAGGGTCAACGGGAAGTACCCTATGAATTTTGTTTTTCTCGAGAGTGTCGAAATATACCTTTTTTGAGACATAAACGGCCGTCTTTTTTTTTTCGCGCCTTCAAGAAACCGCAAACTTGAGTATATGGTTTTATTTCGACTGGCCTGTTGGTCTAGTGGTCAGTGGCCCTGACTGCTATGCCGGAGGTCGTGGGTTCGATTCCCACCCAGGACAAATGTTTGTGTGATGAGCACGATCATTTGTTCTGTGTCTGGGTGTAATTTATCTATATATGTATGTATTTAGAAATATATAAGTATGTTTATCAGTTGTCTAGTACCCATAACACAAGCTCTGCTTAGCTTGGGACTAGACGGCGTTGTGTGATAGTTGTGGAATATTATTATTATTATTATTATTTGTTTAGTTCTTTATAGTTCTTCCCGTATAAGAGAGATTAATAAACCTTACACACGGGCCGAGGCCAAGTATGTAAGGCGTGATTTAAATGGAAAAGGTGGATGTCAGTGTTGAAGAAGTCAGGAACTTTCTAGTGATACGGCAGGTGTTAAGGATAGTGGCTTTTTGGAGCATATACAATGTTTGAGTTGGCATCTGTAGAGTGTTGAGGCTTTGTGCGAGAGATTTTGGTATTATGCCAGTAGACGAAAGAACAATCGGGACAATATGAACTGTTTGAGCTTTCCATTGGGTTTTAATCTCTATAGCGAGATCTTGGTACTTACAAAGCTTTTCGGATATTGTGGTTTGAACATTGTGTGAGTTAGGTATTGCTATGTCTATCAGATATACTGTTTTGTTAGTTTTATCGTGAACAGTAATATCGGGTCTATTGTAGTGAATTGTTTTGTCTGTAATAATAGTCCGATCCCAGTAAATTTTGATGTCCTTACTTTCTAAAATTGTTTCTGGGGTATATTTATAATACGGCATCTTTTCAGCTACAAGTTTATATTTGTATGCTAAATGTTGGTGTATAATGGCAGCAACTTGGTCATGACGGTGTTTATAATCTGTTTGGACTAGCGATTTACATGCTCCTGTTATATGTTGGATGGTTTCGGAGGCACTGTTGCAGTGTCTGCAGAAATCAGTCGGCTGACTCTGGTCTTTCATGATATATTTTCTGTAGTTACGAGTGGCTACTATTTGATCCTGTATCGCTAGCATAAAACCCTCAGTCTCTGGAAACAATTCGCCTCGTTTGAGCCATTCGTTCGACATCAATTTATCGACGTGTGGCTGGCTCAGGGAGGCTCGGTGTCTTCCATGAAGGGCTTTTTCAGACCATGCTGTAATTTTTTGCTGTGTACTTGTTATGTGTTCATTTATTTGCGTGTTCCTATTTTGGAGATTTAGTGGCGTAAGTTTTTTATCTATGTCCGATATCTGTTTGTGTAGTAATGAATTTTCTGATTTATAATGGAAGTACACTCTGAGTGAATGTATCTGTTTATTGTGTAAATTTTGGATGTCTATCAGTCCCCTTCCTCCTTCTTGGCGAGGCAGTGTAAGTCGTTGTATGCACGATTTTGGATGGTGTTTTCTATGCTTGGTAAGGAGTATGTGGACAGTACGCTGTAGTTTTTTGATATCAGTCTTTGACCATTTTATAATTCCGAAAGAGTACGTTAGAATAGGTATTGCAAATGTGTTGATGGCTTTTATTGTATTTCTAGAGTTTAGGTTACTTTTTAAAATAAGGTTGAGGCGGTGTGAGAATTTTTTGAGCAGTTCTTGTTTTGATAGTTTTTGTTGTATCTGTCTGGACTGTTTAAAACCTAAATACTTGTAAGTACTCTGTTCATCCATTGGGTCGATTGATTCACCTGATCCTAATGTGTAACTATTATTTTGGATTTTACCTTTTGCAACGGACAAGATTTTGCACTTATCCACTCCGAATGACATACAAATGTCATCAGAAAACCGCTGAGTTGTATCAGCTAGTTGAAAAAGTGCTTCCTTGTCTGCTGCATATAACTTTATGTCATCCATGTACATTAGGTGTGTTAGTTTGTATTGTGTATTATGGTTTGCCAGTATGAATCCCACGTCTGTTTTATCTAGCAAGTGTGACAGTGGATTAAGTGCCATGCAAAACCATAGAGGGCTCAGAGCGTCTCCTTGAAAAATTCCACGTTTAATAGAGATTGGTTCAGTAGCTACTGTCATCGAAGATGAGTGAATTTTAAGAACAGTTTGCCAGTTCTGCATAGACGTTTCTAAGAATTGCTTCAAAGTAGGGTGAATTTTGTATAAATTTAAAACGTATAATAACCAACTGTGCGGAACTGAATCGAAAGCCTTTTTATAATCGATAAACATAGTATGAATGTCTTTCCTACATTTGACAGCGCTGTTCATTGCTATCGCGTCAATGGTTAGTTGTTCTTTACATCCTTGGCTATGCTTACGACATCCCTTTTGCTGTTCTGCTAGAATGTTATTTTTTATCAAATGTTCGTATACTACTTCGCTTACGCAGGCGGTTAATATTTTGTACAAGGTTTGTAGACAAGTAATTGGTCGGTATTTTGCGGGGTTTGTGGTGTCATTTATATCTTTAGGTATCATGTAAGTTACTCCGTGTGTGATGTATATTGGAAGTAAATGTGGTGATTGTATGAATGTATTCAAATGGTTATATAAGAAAGGATGTATGCTAGAGATTTTTTTATACCAGTAGTTATGGATGTTGTCAGTGCCTGGTGATTTCCAGTTGTGTGTACGCTTAATGACTTCTATAAATGTTTCTAAAGGTATAAACTCAAATTCCATATCAGGAATTTCTGTACCTGCATCGCTGACCCAGTCTACATGTTCATTATGGTATACTGGATTTTCCCAAATATTGGCCCAAAATTCTCGTAGTGATTCCGGTGAAGGTGTATCTAGACTTTCGTTAGTAATGTCTCTGTTGTTAGAAGTAAGGTTTCTATAAAATAATTTTTCATTATTTTTAAATTTTGTGTTTTGTACTTTGCGATTAGTGCATGTTATATATCTTTTAAGTCTACTGGATGCTGCGCTCAATTTTTGTTTTAAAGTGTCCAAAAAGTGTTCTATTTGTGTATTAGAATTTTCATGTTGAGCGTGTAATTGATATTTTAACTTTATTTGTTCGACTGCTGCTACTAATTTTTGACTTCTGCTACCATTAATAAAATGTGTTAACCTACCTATATTTGCTCTTAAATTTTGGATTCTCTTTTCTAACCTGATTTGCCACTTTGGTTTTCTAAATGTTGTTCTAAATGTACGATGTTCATTTTGTGTTGAGTCCGCTATTTTGGCTCCGTTGCATTTAGCTGCCGTCCATGCTGCACAGTAAATTATTGTCTGTAATTTGATAAACCCGGTATCGCCATTAACGTGTTTAGGAAGAATGACGGTATTTATGTACGAAACTATTGCAGAAAACTTTTTAGAGGTCTTTTGCTTGGGAATGTATGGCCTATTAGTGGGGTGTGTATCATTAAAATTTTGTTGAGCTTGTTGAAATGTGGCTTCTATTTCGGTATTACTTTCTGAGATAAAGTTAAGATTGGCTTGCATAGGCTCATATTGAGCAATATTGATGTTATTCAAGAAATTATTATCCTCTTCTGTATTTACTTGTGATTCAAGGACGATGTCTAATTCAGCGCTGTTATTCAAGAATACGTTTGTTGTGAGAGTGTTTGTAGGTGTGTCAGACAAGTTAGCATTTGTACCAAGTAGATCTAACTCGGTCTGCGAATGTGTATTCAAATGATCGCCACTATTTTGTTCAGTATTTTGATCGTTAATGTTGGGATGCTCTAGTTCTATAGCTACCTGATTTTTAATTTCTTCTAACTTTTTGGTATCTATGTATGCATTATTTATAATCGCTCTCACTTGATCAGATAATCTTTGTTCTGTTAAATGTGTTAATTCTGGGTATATATTTATAAATTCTTCACGTAAATGTTTTCTATAAGCTGTTTTATTTGTTTCTAATTGCGTGACAGTATAATATATTCTAATTATTGCTTCATTATGTTCATGTGTCCATCTCATGCGCTGACTGGATTGTGTGTTAGATTGTGTGGAGTGTTGCTGTATCCGAGTGTGAAACATTTGTAGTTCAACCCTGACCTCTTCATAAATCTGGTCAATTGTGTCTTGTGGGAGCAATTTCTTTTGAACTATAGCTCTACGCTGGTCGCCTATTCTTTGTCGGCTAACTTGCATATCTGGGTATTTTTCTAAGAACTTAGTATGAAGTGATGGAAGATATGCATTTTTGTCTGTGTCCATATTAGTAAGATAAAGATAAGTGCGTAGGATGAATTTATTCATCTCAATACTCCATTTCCTACGACTTGTTGCAGTCCTAGCAATGGGTACAGTATCATCGACAGAATTTGTCTCCTGTACAACATTCGCTGACTGTATTGATGACGAAGATGGCGTCGGAGTGACGCGGAAAGATTGTGATGATGACGGGATTGATGAAAAAAGAGATGAAGGAGATAACGATAACATTTGTGAAGTTTTGTCATCTATCTGAGGCATACTTGCCAGAAGTTGTTTTTTAGTTTTTGATCTAGTCTTCATGATATTTCCACGAGTAGCTAGGGACTTAAAAGTCAACCACAGCAGAGCCCTGCGTTCACTGTGGCAAGGGTAAATAAAACTGGAGGACCCCTATTGTCCAGAGTTTGCACACTAGCGACTAGTGCATTCCCCTAGCCATGCAGCCCTCGGCATGTGCAACCTTGGCTTGGATTGTATCTCTCTTAGTCTGGCCCTTTGCCCTAGACCTGTCTCGACAAGGTAAACTCTGTCGTCACAGGCCCAGGGGTCAGAGCACGCAAGCCCCATCACGGCGTCAACGTAGAGATACGACGATGGGGTTATTATTATTATTATTATTATATTATAATTTCAACTCAATACCTCTACCAGTTCCCGAGATAAACGGTCTTGACAGACAGACAGACAGAAGAACAAGAAAGTGATCCTATAAGGGTTCCGTTATTTCCTTTTGAGGTATGGAACCCTAATAATAATAATAATGATCCCCTAACTCTAATAATAATTCACCAGCGTAACCGCTGGCTAGTAAGTAATAACGATGTAATTGTATATTTGTTTGTATGTTAATTAAACAATCACGTTTCAACGGCTAAACGGATTTAAATCTAATTTGACACACGGCTAGACCAGGATGAGAATGTGGATTCCATCCTGGTCTAACCGTGTAGTCCCAGTATATAATGCTTACTTACATTCTCTTGGAATAGAACACTCATCGCTCGAGCGAAGTCGAGAATAGACCTACATAATATCGAAAAATAAAAAAAAACTACGAAGCATAAAACAATTGTTCGAATGTTCATAACATATGATACCTGGAAACCCTTAAAAATTTCGTCCAATTGAAAACATTCAAAACATTCCCTATTGGACCAACAGTACTTTCAGAAGCACCAAATATAACGAATAAACAACAATATGATATTTCCACTTTTATCCAGCATTCGTCGAACGCCATGATTTAATACCAAATGGAACATTCCTTTATTCAACATTAAAAAACACAATTAAAAGTTTTGATCAAAATACACGAAATAACAAAACTGATTTATTAGACCCAAATGGATTCATCATAAAATTAGAAAAGCGAGAGTCAAAATAAAAACACAATTGTTAACTCTAGAGTTCTCCAATTTGTTACGAAAAAACTCCGCAGTGTTAGAAGCCATTTTTGGATAATTTCATCGCATGCGGCCTTTATTCATTAAAAGTATCCAATCTCGTTACAGAAAATAAGACTTCTTTGGTGAGTGTACTTAATTCTTCGTTCAATGCCACAGAATTATTACTTGTAACTGTTTGTAACCTTGTTTTATATTGCTTGCAAACTTAACTTGTATTTTTACGAGATAATTATTTTTGTAGGAGGATGTATCTTCTCAGGGATATGCCCTAACAGACGTTGGACAGCGAGGGGTCCGGAGTAGTCTTTGGGTTATAACCGCCCCCCCCCCCCCCCCCGTATCCTCTTAAGTAACGGGGGGGTTATCCCTTCTATCTGCTGATGGTCATCATTGCGAGATTTTGGAGAGGTAAAACATCCACATTATAGCATAGCATAGCGTAATCAGCCCTTTTTAATGTTCCCACTGCTGGGACTCAGGCCTCCTCTCACTAAGAGGGGGAATGGGCCGTAATCCACAACGCGGGCCCAATGCGGGTTGCTGAATGTCGCATGTCTTTGAATTTTTAGTTCTAGGACATGCCGGTTTCCTCACGATGTTTTTCTTTGCCGTTTTGAGAGCAGTGGTGATGAAATAAATTACACAAAGTAATACGCTTGGCTGGGTTTGAACCCGCGACCTACAACTCGTAAGTCGGGGCCGTTACTACTCGGCCACCACTGCTCACAAAACTTAATTATCCGTTTATTATAAAACTTCTATATTCCCCGGACTTATCCCCTAAGACTGGGTGCCTTTTGAACTATAGGATGATATCTCACCGGGTCCAATTTAGATAATTCCTTTTTTATATATTTGCCTTTTTATTTATTTATTTACTAATTCTTTATGCACACAAAAGTACAGAGGCGGACTTAATGCCTTAGGGCATTTTCTACCAGTCAACCTTTGGGTGATGCAGAGACAACAGGTGGTAGGTGCAATATTATGCATTAGGTACATATTGTTATTAATACAATATATTTTATACAAACATATACTTACTTAAATACTATAAATACAATATATATCTTTCTTTTTTTCTTTCTTTATATATCTTTTTGTGTCCCATTACTAGGCAATGAGTTCACCTTTCTCCTTCCAAACCTCTCTGTCCAGGACGATGTCTGGCCTAGTTTGCCTCGCAAACATGATCATATCGTCTCACCACCTTCATCAACCTTGACTACATCGTCCTCCCTGTCAGGGGTCCTGTGAGTGAACGTCTACACCCACCTGTCTGGATGCTTTCGTGCGACGTGGCCAGTCCACTCCCACTTCGACCTGTTTTGTTTTTTAAACTACACTCTTCTAGGGTGCCAAAATATGTGTACCCCAGAATAATTATCTAAGAAGAATTTTATAGAACAAGGTCACAGGAAAACAGCCGCTTTGAAGATATAGTTTGTTTTATTTTGACTGGCCTAATGGTTAGTGGCCCTGACTGCTTTACTGGAGGTTGTGGGTTCAATTCTCACCCAGGGCAAATATTTATGTGATGAACACGATCATTTGTTCTGTGTTTGGGTGTAATTTATCTATAATACGTATATATTTGGAAATATATAAGTATGTTTATCAATTATCTAGTACTCATAACACAAGCTCTGCTTAGCTTGGAACTAGACGGCGTTGTGTGATAGTTGTGGAATATTATATAAACCTTCCATTATTCATTTTACTGTCGAATGAAAATCTGTCCTATTTAAGCCAACCCTCATCGGTTATAATAAATATGAAAAAACTTTCCCGTCAGACACACACGTGACGTAGAACTAGACGACATTCGACCGCGTAATCAAATAGTCCGGGCAATTTAGACATCAGGCTTTATATAGGTAGGATTGTTCAAAACACCGTCACAAATAAAATCTAAAAAGTCCTCATCGATCAGACACCTGGAAAAAAATACTCGGGGTCAAAGGTAACAACAACAGAGCTTTTCGTGATTTTCAGCGAAACTGTAAGTTTTATCATAAAATTAGCTCAGACAAAAAGGTTTTATTTGACTGGACTAAAACGAGAGGCATTCTGATTTTCAAATCAGCCCATATGTCAACTTTTTGTTTTCGTTAGCTATACATATTTATAGAAATTGTGAATATTTCAGTTTCGTTTTTACCTGCGATACATAATTTAAAAGATGGACTCCAGTCATCTTCCTAGCGATTTCCTAATTAGCTTTGGGTCGGTTTCCAATTTTACTAGATGAGGTTGAATACCCATGTTTTACATGGAGCAACTGCCTATCAGACCACCACAACTCAGTTACTGGGCAATCGTGTTGCCCAGTAACTCCTTGCTCCTTGGAAAGACTGATGGGAGGTTTTGACTACAACTGTCAAAGATCTACGAATGACGACCTGGACCAAAAGCTTTACGTGCTTTCCGAGGTACGAAGTGACAACAATGATCTAGATTTTTTTTCACATACGTACAATACGTTTCAAATAAGAATAGGATCGATTGCCATGTTGTGACGTCACGTCATACTATCAAATCGAAGAATTATTTGGAAATTATTGTACATGTCAAGTTTTGAAAATGGAACCACATACAGGACACCAACATGATCACCACTAACCACTGACCTGTAGGTATATACAGAGGTCAGTGCCACTAACAGAAGCTTTATGAATACATGACGATCAACATAAACAAAAAATGATTCCGTAGTAATAAAAAATATAAATTCCGCAACATATTTCCGTTTAATAAAATACGCTGTCAAACGCGCTGAACGAATTTGACTCCGTAATTAAACGTCAACTGCCATCATGTCATTTTGATAGAAAACATAGAACAAGTTTTTTTACCTGCGACAGGGAAAGAAATGCCGTTTATTTCAACTATCCTGCTTCCATTTATTTAACATAAAAAGTTGAATAGCAACTTAACTTCACTCTTTATAACTGACTGACATTTTGACAATACAAATTAGAAGGTTAATGGTCTATTTCAAATAAACGTTTCTGATTTCTATTATTTACAGCTTTCTAATATACAAATGGGTGTTTAATTAAAGCAAAATTATCAATAGTCAAACATATGAGTTTATTTTTCCCGCCATATGCCGCCTGACGCCATATTCCCGCGTAATTAAACGTCAAGCAACCATTTTGCGTATATACATGCATGAGGGACTCGCGTCGCGTCGCCGCGTCGCGCGTCGAAAATGTTTTAACGCCTTTCTATTTTATATTATTCGTGGATGCGAATCGAATATTAATTCAGGATCCTTTTGAAGCTTATGATGTGTGAACGAATTATAAATGAATATAAAAATTGACTTCTAGAATTTTCTGCAGAGAAAAGACGAAAAATTAGGACTTGTTGAAGCTACTACTACTTTCTCTGAGATTGTTTTGATTTGTAGATCGAATTAGGTTTTTTTTTTAAGAATAGAATAGAAAGAATAAAATATAAATAATGATAATATTCCACCACTTTCACACAATGCCATCTAGTCCCAAACTAAGCAGAGCTTGTGGTATGAGTACTAGACAACTGATAAACATACTTATATATTTCTAAATACATACATATTATGTATAAATTACACCCAGACACTGAACAAACGATCGTGCTCATCACACCAACATTTGTCCTGGGTGGGAATTGAACCCACGACCTCCAGCGTAGCATTCAGGACCGCTGACCACTAGACCAACAAGCCTGTCAAAATGCTTAGGTACTACTAATACTTTTTTGTTTTATTTTAAAGGTTAAACAAATGTATTGATTGGAAAAGGCTAGTTAGTACATTTGCACGATTGAACACACATCTGCCCCCCTAGCCAAGTTACAACTATGACGTCAGAACAAAGGAATCGGAGGCGTGGCCGACTCGATGACTTCAACAAAAAGAGAATCGAAACGAAGCGGTTGTAACTTGGCTAGAGGGGCTGGGAAAACATTTACCCACTAACTTCTGCCAGCGTCTTCTCCCGCGTAAAAGTAGGTTTCTCCATACAACCTTTGAAAAATTGACAGTTAGTCAGTTTCTCCTTTTTTAAACTTATAATAAGACTAGCTAATCCGGCGAACTTCGTAACAGTCAATGTATGTAGTATATCTCTCGATATAGCCAACCGATTGCGATGAAACCAAGCCTAAGTATCAAGGTACACAAAATTTTCATCATCATCATCATCATTTCAGCCGGAAGACGTCCACTGTTGGACATAGGCCTCCCCCAAGCGTCGCCACAATGACCGATCCTGTGCTTCTCGCATCCACCGCACTCCCGCGACCCTCACCAGGTCGTCGGTCCACCTTGTGGGAGGCCTTCCAACGCTGCGTCTTCCGGTGCGCGGTCGCCACTCTAGAACCTTTCGGCCCCATCGGCCATCCGTTCTACGAGCAATGTGCCCTGCCCACTGCCACTTAAGTTTGGCGATTCTTCTGGCTATGTCGGCGACCTTGGTTCTCCTGCGGATATCTTCATTCTTTATGCGATCACGCAAGGAAACTCCGAGCATAGCCCTTTCCATTGCTCTTTGGGTGACTGTAAGCCTTCTGATGAGGCCCATTGTAAGCGACCATGTTTCAGAGCCATATGTCATCACTGGCAACACGCACTGGTCATAGACTTTCGTCTTGAGACACTGTGGTATCTTGGACGAGAAGATACCGCGCAGCTTCCCGAACGCTGCCCAGCCGAGTCGGATTCGACGATTGACCTCTTTCTCAAAGTTAGACCTACCCAACTGGATTGTCTGTCCCAGGTAAACTTAATCGTCTACAACTTCGAGTGCAGAGTCTCCGATCTTGATCGGAGTGGGTGCTACATGGTTATTTACCATGACTTTGGTTTTATCCATGTTCATTTTAAGACCCACTCTTTTGGAAGCTCTACTAAGGTCATCGAGCATTGTACTGAGCTCCTCCGTAGTTTCAGCCATGACTACTATATCATCGGCAAACCGAAGGTGAGTGATGTACTCGCCATTGACATTAATGCCTAGTCCACTCCAGTCCAGAACCTTGAAGACATCCTCCATTGCAGCCGTGAACAGTTTCGGAGAGATGACATCTCCCTGCCTCACGCCCCGCTGCAGAAGGATAGGTTTCGAGGTCTGGTCCTGAAGTCGGACTGACATTGTGGCGTTTTCGTACAAACACTTCAGCACTTCGATGTACCGATAGTCAATCTGGCACCGTTGGAGAGACTGCAGTACAGCCCAAGTCTCGATCGAATCAAAAGCTTTTTCGTAGTCCACGAACGCTAAGCATAGAGGCAAGTTATACTCGTCTGTCTTCTGTATAACCTGCCGAAGCGTATGTATGTGGTCTACGGTGCTGAAACCTTTTCGGAAACCGGCTTGTTCGGGAGGCTAGAAGTCGTCGAACCTGCGCGCGAGACGATTCGTGATGACTCTGGAAAACAGCTTGTAGACATGGCTCAGAAGTGAGATGGGCCTGTAATTCTTAAGCAAGGCATTGTCACCCTTCCTAAAGAAAAGTACCACCACACCTCTGCTCCATGCCTGTGGCGTCTTTCCCTCAAGTATGACGGAATCGAACAACCTCTGAAGGGCCCTTAGGACCGGTTTTCCACCCGCCTTCAGGAGTTCGGCTGTAATTCCGTCGTCACCCGACGCCTTGTTGTTTTTAAGCTGCTTCAGAGCCACCCTAATCTCGTACAGGCTGACGTCCGGGATATCTTCGGTATAGTGCCGGGTTAATCTAGCTCTTGGGTCGTTTGCTAGATTCGTTGTGGGTTTTGTGATAGATGTGTACAGCTGTCCATAGAATGCTTCGATCTCTCCCAGAAGCTCCGATTTGGCGGATATGACTCTGCCATCGTCGGTCTTCAGTTTCGTGAGCTGGCTCTGCCCTATAGACAGATCCCTTGCAAAAACCTTGGAGCCCTTATTCCGCTCAATCGCATCTTTAATCCTTTCGGTATTAAAGAGGCGGAGATCGCGTTTTAAGGACTTTGAGATCCGTCTATTGAGCTGCCGGTAGATGCACGCATCGTCTGAAGACTGCAGAATCATCTCACGCCTCTCTTTCATGAGTTCGAGAGTTTGATCAGAGAGCCTTTTCTTCCTTGTACGACGAGTCTTAAAAAACTTAGACCCGACCGTATGGACAGTTTCCACGAACCCATCGTTGTATTCGTCCACAGAGCCACCTAGGCACTCGAAACGATTGTGAAGTTCGAGCTGAAAGCTCTCGGAGTTTTGAATCTGGATCTGTGCTGGACGGAGCGACAAAAACACAAAATTTTAATATATAAAAATTATTTACATCGCTTTCGTACATTTTACGTAATACGCGCACAACAAAACTTCTACAGATTTATTATATGTACAGACTAGCTTCTGCCCACGGCATCACACGCGTGAAAATAGGTACAGTTAAGGAGTGGAATTCCCTACCGGAGTCCGTGTTTCCTGATAGCTACAACCTAGGTGCCATCAAGAGTGAATAGGTTACTTCTAGACAAGGCGTGCTCCACCATCAACCCCATCATCACTCATCATCAGAAGATAGTGGTCAAGCGTGAGCTTATCGATAATAAAGAATAAGAAAGAGAACGGAGCGGAGACCATAATTTATTGGTCATAGTACATTCACAACATATTTATCAGATGTAGTTGGCGTTTTGGCCTATTATTGCAGTTTTAATAATTCTTAAAACTCTACTAACTTTATTGTATTGATACTTCATTCTGAGTAATGCAAAATGGTTGAGCTGAGTGGTGCTAATATTAGCGTCATGTTCGTGAACGGGCGCTGTCAGTTGAAACTGGTCATCTCTTAGCTGCCAGTTGCTATTTTAATATCTATATTTAGTTTTTATTTTTACTCTATTTACATTGTTCTCACATGATAACGACAAGAAACATGTAACAGAGATATTTGTAATTACAAAACATGATTGAAAAGAGTGTCCATGGAGTTTCTTGCACATTCTTCTCCATAGAGATCTATGCTTTGGAATGTGCAATTAGATGTTTTTTTTTTCTGACTGACTGACTTCTTGACATTTCAAAAGTGCCTGTAAATGGTTTATTTGAAATAAATTCTTTTGAATCTTTAAATCTTGGAGTATTTGAAATATCTGGTATTTATTTGTTGTGCAAATATATCACCTACCACAGTGTTTTCTTTTTTAACCCAAAGGTTGACTGGTAGAGAATGCCTTGTTGAATTAAGTCCGCCTATGTACCACTACTCTACATAAAGTTTAAGTAACTATTTATGGATCGAAACTCATTTATTTATTTACTTGTTGAATGGATTGTGAAAGTTGTATAGTTTTAAGAGTTTTGCGTGGAGGAAGTCGCGGGTTTAAGCTAGTTGGAAATATGGAGGCGTAAAATGCTTATAAAATCCGAGATTAAACACTCTGAGGGCAATTCGTTATCCCGCCTTTTCAATACAATTAATTTACTTGAAAGCTAAAATAACATTGCCAAAATCTTTTACCATCCACATTGTAGGCGTAAATTGCCTTGACGGAGCTAGACGGGATCAGGAAGATAGCAAAATGCTTTGAGTGGATTCGTCAAGGAATGACGTGGAGAAGAATAAAAAAAAACTAGACAAGTGCAAGTCGGACTCGCATCCTGAGGGTTCCTTACATAAGTAAACAGTTCGATTCCCGAATGGATTCTGGAAGATTTTCTCGATACCAAAAAATTTTTTGTTGTGTCTTTACAACTACAGTTTTCATATTTATTCCTATACCTGTGCTATAAGACCTTGCTCTATGCCAAATTTCAGGATTCTGGGACAACGGGAAGTATGAGTTTTGATTCTCTCAACAGTGTCAAAATATACATCTTTTGCGACATAAACGACCGTATTTTTTTTTTTCGATAAATTAGAAAATTGATTTTTCAGAAGTTTTAATTTCAACTCAATACGTACGTTATTCTTTTTTGTTTTAATTTGGTTTTAAGTACTCCGATATTACAGAAAATACAAAACACAAAGAAAACAAAAAGTTCCTAATTAAAAAAAAAAGAAAAAAGTACCATTAATATAAAGTTTATTTGAACTTATAATTCCAAGTCAATCCAAAGATATAAAACTTCAAAGCAACCTGTTTTAAAAACGGCAATTTCATAGGTAGGTAGGTAAATATCTATAATTAGTGTGAGGACGCTAAAGACTGCCATTCTTCATAATAGAACCAATAACCGCTATCTAGCACTTCTGACGTAGACACGATACAAAAACAATAGCCCAAATGAATCACTGTTTTCGAATTCGGTCACGCATGTGCCAGTAACATTGGCACCTGATGCCAACTAACGCCGTAATTGACTGCCAAGGAGATGTGCACCATGCATAATACATGTAAACCAGTGGACGTTACAGTAATTGAAGCTATTGTACAACTTGGCTGAACGACTGTTGCGCGGTAGTTGTGTTACTGTTGCATGAAGTGCTCGGTTGATGATGATACTGGATTGATGTTTGTATTATATGCTGAATAAACCTCAGCCCTATGCCCTATAATGTAAAGTTTTGAAAAAGAAAATGGATTATCAAAGAACATATTATAATAAATCCCCATCGTATTAAAAATGTAATATACAATAACAGACTAAACACAATACCTCATTTGATTTAGTTTATTAATTTTCTAAAAAAAAATCTATTTTTATCTCCTAATAGCTCGTACAAATTACTGAAGTAAAGCAAAGAATAAACAAGAAGAACCACAAGAACCATTTCACTTTGTTATTTGCATAATAAAGACACTATACAATTCTGCCCTTAGCGCCTTAATTATGTCAGCCGCCTGGCAATACAGTCCTTTTGGGCAGTGATTACAAGCCGACCCATTATGGCCACGACCAGCCGAATATTCACTAATTAGAGGAGCAAACGAAAGCAGTTTACCCCACATTCATGAATATTGATATAACTAAATCTTTGTTAAGCAAACTGTACGCAAATCACGTACGCACAATGACAGGTTCTAATCGTCCGTTACACAACCAATGATCGTCGGTTAGGAGGCCAATGTCGTACTCCACTCGCCCAGAATATCGATCATGAAGCAGAGATGACACATCCGGTGATCGCGGAAACTTTGAAAAAGGGAAATGTATATAAGCGTGTGGCGGCATGACCACAGCATCATTCGTCTTCAAGCAGTCGAAGGAATCAGTTCAACATGAAGTCTTTTGTGTGTGTACTCCTGCTCGCAGCTGTAGTGGTAGCCGAGCCTGCTCAATACAGACTCAGGTTCCAGAGGCAAGAACTTGCATCTGGGGCTGAAAGTGACGCAAACGCTCAAAACGGAGAAGCCCCTTACGCTCCAGCGGGCTTTAGACCCGCAAAGGAATTTAACCTACCAGCTCGGCAGGAAGCGTCTCCTCCCTCAACATCATACGGCGTTCCTGACGATAGCTACGGTGCTCCTCTGAACACTTACGCAGCTCCTCAAACGGAATACGGTGCCCCGAACACAGAGTACGGTGTGCCTGATCAAAGCGAAGGTGAAAACAAGGAGGAAATAGAAGCTGATGCTGAACAAGAGAAAGAGGAAATCAAGGAACAAAAAGAAAATAGTGAAGCTGATAAAGCTAATCTTGAAGATGCTGAGAAGGATACTGAAGTAGTGAGTGCTCAAGGAGTGTACTATGTGCTGCTGCCTGGTGCCCAGCTGCAGAGAGTGCAGTTCCAGACTCAAAACGATGTAAGAAATATGGCGTACACTGCCCGTCTTCAGTACAAGGATGAAGACCGCGCGCCAGTATACGTGTACACAGCAGTGCCTCAATACCAGTCCGCGGCTTACGTACAATTATTCTAATTCCAGACCCTTTCAACCAATGTTACCCTCAAACGGATGCAATTTAGATTTGTGAGGATTATACCAGATCCGATACAGAGATACGGAAATACCGTTTTTCAAACGAATTTATTGTTCAATGTCGTACCCCGATATTTATACTGAATCGTTTTCAGTACGGTAAATGGTAATAACCACCAAATGTATTTTTATGTAATTTATTCAGGGAGGTTGTAAATAAATGTCTATGTTTTACATAATTTGATGTGTTTTGACTATTTTATGAGTGTTATTATACCTAGTTGAAAGGCTGTTGTATTTAAGCTCCATGTTTTTGTAGTAAAATTAAAGTAGCTAAACAATTGCTTGAACAAACTATGGAGGATTTGGTAAATACTAAAGGTTTAATAGCATTTTACCTTTTACACAGAGAAGCAAAATATTAATAAGTAGATATTATACAAAATTCATCTTTCAAGTGTGGATAAAACTTTCAACACGAAAGAGGAAAAATCAGTGCAACAGATCTGAATTCAATAAAAATAAAATATTCAACAATTTCAATGCTATCAATTAATTTACACTACCTTGGATCAAGAGGCAATTAATAAAGTAAAATATATTGCTGCATTCATTATGAGAAGCTACAGAGAAAGATTTATATGGACGATTTTATATCACAGTTTTTTGATACTCGTATATTACAATTTAATATACGAAGGAAATTAAAAATTAAGCTCGTATTTATTACAGTGAACCAAATAAAAGACCTATAAGTGAAAGAGTACTAAGTATCTCATTGAATGAATTGTAAACTAGATTGTGGCAAGTCCAGTATCCGGCAAAAGGTTTCACGTCATCAACAGCGTCCATAAGCATAGCATAATCAGCCTTTTAATGTTCCCACTGCTGGGACTCAGGCTTCCTCTCTCTAAGAGAGGGAATAGGCCGTAATCCACCACTCGGGCCCAGTGCGGATTGGGAATGTCACATGTCTTCGAATTTTTGGTTCTAGGACATACCGGTTTCCTCACGATGTTTTCCATCACCGTTTTGAGAGCAGTGATGATGAAAAAAATTACACAAAGCAATGCGCCTGGCTGAATTTGAACCCGCGACCTACAACTCGTAAGTCGGGGCCGTTACCACTCGGCCACCACTGCTCTAAATAGCGTCTATTCATGTATTAATAAGCAAATAACAAAAATTTATTATTTTATTGTCTTTGACAACATCACCAATTTGCACTCCATGGTGATCAGCTATGCAATATTCTGTAAAAGAGTTGTAACTCTTTCAGCTGTGCCTACAAAAACACAGCTAGGCGTTGTAGTCATTAAAAGTCTGACACTTCCTCACGCTTCGTCTACACGGGAGAAGTTATTACTTGACTTACCGTCTAAAAAAGGGACCTATGAATCTCCTTCTGACCTTATATATTTTGTTCGATATACCTGTGTCTGTTGTTCTATCATCACAGCTACATTGACGACTGATCCATATCATTATCATCATCTTCATCATTTCAGCCGAAAGACGTCTAATATTGGACATAGGTCTGTGAGTCTCGCATCCATCGGATACCCACAATCCTTCACCTTGAGAAAGACCTTCCAACGCTACGTCTTCCGGAAGACTGATCCATCTGTCACTAAGTTATTCTCTGTCATAAAATCCACGGTAGCACACAACAACATCGCAAAACGAAGAAAAAATCTTGGAACAGCACAAATTAATATGTAGACAACGCTTTCGACAGATTAACATAACAAATGATGTCCCGATTTGGTAATTACTAACCGTTTTACTTACGAACCGACCACACCGCTCGTTAGGCCATAGTTACATATTTCATAAAAATGCACATTTGCAACAACTCATTGTTACAGAAGAAGTAAGCAAAAATGCTAGTTTTGGAACTATTTGGGTCAAGTCTATTGTTGTGGCATTCAATTGTTATCGAAAGATTTGTTCGAAATTCGGAAATTGAACCTTTAAAGGTGCTAAAGAAATGATGCTACGAGTTAGAGGAAATATACTATTGTATTACCAACCTAACAGAGCAGTGGTGGTCCAATTGAATATTTTAATTATTTTGTGTATTATGACGGCTTTTCTTGTTGGCATATAATTTTTTACTAATTGACCTGTGTACTTCAAAGAATTCTTAAATGACAAATTTTTTGACTAAAATTTATTTAACATTTTAATGATCCAATAATTATGAAAAATGCCAATTGATGTGTTTAATTTATTTATTTTCTCGTGGTCATTAATATTATGTTGCCTTGCTTATTTTGCCTTTCTTTTTTACGTGTAATTTTTACGTAAATTTAAAGATTGTACACCCCATGGGTGGTTAAGAGAGCAGCCGAGTGGTAATGGCTTCGACTTACGGAGTTGTAGGTCGTGGGTTCAAACCCAGCCAGGCACATTACTTTGTATAATTTATTTCATCACCACTGCTCTCAAAACGGTGAAGGAAAACATCGTGAGGCAACCAGCATGTCCTAGAACCGAAAATTCGAAGACATGTGACATCCACCAACCCGCACTGGGCCCGCGTGGTGGATTACCATTCCTTCTCCTAGAGAGGAGGCCTGAGTCCCAACAGTGGGAACATTAAAAGGCTGACTATGCTATGCTATGCTATGCTACACCCCATGGGTATGTTACAGTGATACTTGCTACAACAATAATTTTGAATCTGCAAAAATCTGAATCTGCATCCAATGATAACTAGCAAAAATTATTCCCGGGAACATCCTCACGGAATAAAAATTATCATTTATCATATTTCAGGACATAGTCTACTTGTGTGCCTCGTTTCAGACAAATCCTTTCAGCAGTCTGAGCATGAAGGAGAAATTGACATACACACTTAAATACAAGCTTTCGCCTTTATAGTACTAGTGTAATGTGACCACTAGGAATTATTTCTGTATCGTAAATGCATTCACAACTATGTAAACTCGCATATTATATAGTAGCTTATGCCCGCGGCTCCGCCCGCGTACATAAAATATAACCAATGTCACTAAGGAATAAAGCAGCTATTGGTGAAATAATTTTAGAAATCAATTTCAGAGAATACCTCCTACAATTACAAACAATAAAATAAATAAAAAACAGACTTTACTTCTTTATAATATATCTACACTAATATTATAACATGTAAAGTTTGTTTTTTTTTTTTTATTTTACAAGGTAGCTAGATTCAGATCAACATGTAGGTCACACAAATATTTAGAATGAGTAAACGATATATATAATTCAGCAGCCAAACGCTCAAGGTGGTTTTTTTTTTCTGGTGGGTAAATCATCTAATGACATCCCTCGCTCTTGGGCGGAGCCGGAAATAGTGTCAGACTTTTACTGACTAAAAATCCACTCCTGTTCCTTCTTTGCCATTTTTTCCAGGGCCCCGGGGATCTCTTTCGCATCACCCATGGCCCCAGTAGGCTTCGACCGTGCTGGGCCCCTACGGTTGCTGACAGCTCCTTGAGGCGCGCGTGCTACACTACGCGCCGTCGACGACTTGGGCTCGGTCCGGAAGATTACCGGACGATCGGACGGCGAGCCACCCATTGCTTTGCTCGCCGTGCACCCATTGCTCGCCGTCCGCAAGCCCGCGCCTACGGTGGCTGGAAATCGGGATCGGAATCCCGGCGGCGGTTGGGGCGTGAGGACCGTTGCCTCACGCGATCGGCCGCCTTCTTTGCTAGCATTATTGCTTCGCAGAAGGAGGCGACCACCTGCCACTCCTCCTCGCTCCGGACTATGGCCTGTACCAAGGCCCGGCGCGAGAGATCGCTGCCGCCGATCACCCCCACGAGGATACGGCGGTGCTCTGCCCAAGCGGGGCACACCTCTACCGTATGCTCCACCGTGTCCTCCGGGCGGTCCACACAATGGCAACACCCAGGCGTCTCTTCTACATGAATTCGGTACAGGAACCTCCCGAACTTACCATGTCCGGTGAGAACCTGCGTCATGCGGTAGGTGAGGACGCCATGAGGTATTACCAGCCACTCCTCAAAGAGGGGACTTATCGCCATAATTATGGCGTGCCCATCGCTCAAGATGGCGGGTTAGAATCCAGGCAGGTGGTTGAAATTGTGACGGTAAAGTCATCACCACTGACTTCAAAACGGTGAAGGATATCAACGTGAGGAAACCGGACCGCCCTAAAACCAAAAAAATTAAGACTTGTAAAGTCCACTTACAGATCAATTATGCTGCTGACCATTCCTAGTGTAAAAAGTTTTAGTGCAGATGATATCTAACGAGGAAAGATTTTTCCCATCATTTCAGCCAAAAATCGTTTACTGTCGCACATAAACCTCCACCAAATTCCTACGACCCTCACCAGGTCATCGGTCCACCCTGTGTGAGGAAGCTTCCCACTGCGTCTCCGGGACGCAGTTGCCCTTCCAGAACCTTACGGCCCCATCGACCATCTGTTCAGCGAACAATGTGCCAAAATATACTTAAATATTGATGTATATTTTGACAAATGAGAACAAAGTACTCTTAATTCCATTAAATTCATCAATCCACTACATACTATCCTCTTCAATATCAAACCTAAATGAACAATAGTTCTAGTCCTCAATATGCCACTATTCAATACGTTGGCAATATTCTGTGGGTTCTATAGAGATATGTCGCCACATGTCTGTGGTTTCCTGAAATCCGACGCGATGTCTTGAACTATATAATTGATCTAAATGTCTGTTTCGGGACTCTCAGGTAGAGAGGTGGCGATAGTCGATATCGAGAATTGCATCCGAGTTTGATATTAGATTTATTAAATAAAATTTCGATCTCAGATCGCAATGCGATATGCTTTCTTGGTAAAAGTAACATTACAAATTTTACTGAAATGGGAATGCCATAGATATTTTTCTTTGGTAATATCTATTATCTTCTACGATTCAAACACATATCATAGTCATTACAATTCGACATTAACAGTGCCGCCCAACGACGTGGTAGTAGGGGTGATTTTCGTAGTGCAAGTTTATCTGCTGTCCGGTTGTCTTTGGAAACGCAATTCATTATTTCTTTCCGGCCATATGTCATTTCATTAATTAATCCCTAATGACCCGTCTCTCGTTTGTCTGGGTACAAATTGTATATTGGTATGTATAAACCTTTATCTTTACTTTTTTTTATCAATGACATTTAATTTTGAGACAATTGTATTTTTATTCAAAATCTAATATTTGTTTTATTGTAAGAATGCCAAATGGTTGTAAAATTATTGAACTTCTGAACTAACATAGAAATAATTGTAACTACATTACATTAACTAACACGGTATAATGTGGACCAAAAGTTGTGTTAAAATAAATAAATAATAATTATTTATTTATTTTGTAATGTATGTACTCACACATAATATATTTGTATATCTTTTTTATATCAACCTTTCTTTTTTTTTCTCTCTCGCTCTTTTATTGCACCTACCACTATTCTTCTCTTCATCACCCAAAGGTTGACTGGTAGAAAATGCCTAGGCATTAAGTCCGCCTCTGTACCTTTATGTGCATGAAGTATTAAATAAAATAAATAAATAAACATAACAGAAAAACACACATAATTATAAAAAATTGCAAAAAAAAAAACTGCTTATTTCAAAAGATTTTTTTTCCAGCAGACTTGCGAAATAAGGGATTAAAAGAAATGTAGACTATAGTGTGTAGAAACAGGAAAATTATAGTTTGTTAAATATTAATGTTATTATTGTTCTTGCTAATAAAAACCAAATTAAAATCCGTTGCTTGGTTTACGAATTAGTGAATAAAACCGACAGATGCTCTTATGCTCCGTAAACTTGTAGTAATATATATTCTGTAAAGACATTTATTAATAGTATTCAGTAGCATACATTTAATAGCCACTGTGACAGTGGCACTCCCTATTTCTATTATCACATTTCCCGTGACGTCATTTCTGTCAATCAATAAATGAAGTTAGCCGCGTTAGAACGCACCTGCCATTGGACTGTTGATGGAAATAAAGTCCATTGAAATGTTCTAATCATGCGAAAGACGGAATCGAATGATCAGTTTTGAATACACCGCAGCCTGTGTTGTAAGAATTCCTTCTAAATTGTTCTGATATTCGGCACGAGCAAAGCCTGTTTAGTGATCATAAAAGCAACAAAGACCTTTATCTAAGAAATTTACACAAATTATGGGTAGTGATTCGAACTTATCTAAAACTATTTGAAACAGGGTTTATAGGCTAATTAAGAGAGCAAAGTTACATAAAGCTTGTTACGAATATTCATTGTTTAACAAAGATTAATTATCTTCCGTTTAAAGTAGACATAGTTTAAGTAATTCTTATTTTATTAAAGTCAAGCATATTTCATAATACTCGTAAATAAGATTGTGGCCAGATTCACTAAGAAACGTCATCACAGTTTGATACAAGTGGAGAAAGTTTATCATTGAGGCCGAGGCGAGGGTGTTATGTAGCCGAGGGCTGTCCACGTGTATCAAACGACGTTTTTCAATACACTTACGAAGACATAAATTAACGGGGGTTGACGTGCGACTCGTGGGGGTTGACGTGCGACTCGTTGGGATTGATGTGCGCCCAGCCTAATAAGATAAATGTAATAAAATTATGGCAGAGGCGAGCACTCGCACTTTTCCGCAGTAGTGCGAAAAACAGTCAATTGCGTGCCTAAACGCGATGAGATATATTATACATTTATTTTATATATACATTATATATCTTAAACATTTTTCCACTTTCCAGCAAATCAATTATCTGACTTCGATAAAATGTCAGCAAACAGCACCTCCCTAGCAAGGCTGCAACGAATAGCAACGCTCTCTAATGAAACACTATGAAATCAATTGAATGCAATATTAAATGTTTTACGAGCTTTAATATTATGTTATGTAGTTGATCTGTAGATAATCACACAATAATAAATGAATACATACAACATATTCTATTCTATTCTATTCATATCTAGCTATTCATATCTAACATATTCTATTCTTCAGTTTTTAATTTTTTGACATTATAGTTTTTCCCAGTTCCTTTCCCAGAGGGTAAAAACAGTGCCTTATTACTAAGACCCCACGTCCGTCCGTCTATCTGTCCGTCTGTCACCAGGCTGCATCTTATGAACTGAGATAGATAGGCAGTTGAAATTTACAGAAATGATGTATTTCTGTCGCCGCTATAGCCACAATTTCTAAAAAAAACTGAACTCGAGCTCGTAAAAACTTAAAAAATAAAAAAGAAAATATATTTCAATTTCTAAACGGATTCTCAAAGATTTTTCCGAATCGTAAAGTTTTTTTTTCGTGACGTAACAACATATTTATTGTTTTTAGATTTATGTTGATTTATATCCTAGACCTGTGCTATAAGACCTTGCTTTATGCCAAACTTCAGGATTCTGGGTCAACGGCAAGTACCCACTGAATTTTGATTCTCTTGAGAGTGTCGAAATGTACGTTTTTTGCGACATAAACAGCCGTATCTTTTTTTTTCGTTAACTTATAAATTTAATTTTTTCACAGCTTCAAGGGACTGCAGAACTGAGTATATGTTTTAATTCCAACTCGAAACCTCTACGTGTTCCCGAGATAAACGGTCTTGACAGGCAACCAGATGGACAGCAAAGTAGCGCGAGGAGGAGGCGCTTTGAGGAGCGCGAAGATCACTACGCGCTGTTGACGACTGGGCTCGGTACGGTTAATTACCGATCAGCCGGACAGCGAGCTACCCAGTGCTCGACGTCCGCAAGCCCGCGTCTACCGTGGCTGGTAGTCGGGGTCGGAATTACGTCGGCTAGGGCGTGAGGACCTTCGTTCCGTGACGCATGCAGCCTCCTCCTTCGCTAACATTACTGCTTCGCAGAAGGAGGCGACCGCCTGCCATTCCTCCTCGCTCCGGACCATAGTCTGAACCAGGGCCCGAGCATAATCGCGTTTAGCCGCTGTCACTAGTGTCACTTATCTGTATTTTTCTTTTATTGTATTTTTACAAGTGACACTAGTGACAGCGGCTAAACGCGATTATGCGAGCCAAACGTTAAAACGCGATTAATTATATTGGTGAATTCCACCCTTATAATTTTACTGGTTTAAACAAATATTTAACTTTACAATTGCAAAACATTTGTAAACCAACTCGACCTGAGTCTAAGACATGTTTCAACGACCGGTCCACACACTCGTCCCTTCCGTAGAGGATCCTCAACTACCCTCAACATGCCGAGGCCGAGAATATGTAAGCTTGTTCAAACATGATTGATTGCGTCCGAGTCTGAACGTATCTGTGTACTGTTGTTTATCTGCTGGTAGCGTTTCATTTTAATTATGCTTTCGTAGCAGGGTTAAGTAGATCGATGGTATTGAAGGTAATTATAATAATAGCTGGTATTAGTTTAACAGCAGGGTTGGAAATTAATTTGGTTTTAAGTCTGAATAAACTGTTTCTCTTGTTAGTATTTACCTTCTCCATTTTTAGGGTTCCGTACCTCAAAATGAAAAAAAGGAACCGTTATAAGATCACTTGGTTGCTCGTCTGTCCGTCTGTCTGTCAAGACCCTTTATTTCGGGAACGCGTGGAGGTTTCAGATTGAAATTAAAACCATATACTCAAATCTGCGGCCACTTGAAACTGTGTAAAAAACAGACTTCGGAGTTAACGAAAAAATAAAGATACGGTCGTTTACATCGCAAAAAAGGTATATTTCGACACTCTCAAGGGAATCAAAATTCCGTTGACCTAGAATTCTGAAATTTGGCATGAAGCAAGGTCTTATAGCACAAGTATAGGAAAAAATCTGAAAACTATAAATTTGTAGTTACGTCATAAGAAAAAATCAATTTTTGCAATTCGAAAAAATCTTTGTAACTGAATTCGAGAATTGAACTGTTTTCGTAGGTAAGTTTGTACGGAACCCTCAGTGCGCGAGTCCGACTCGCACTTGCCCAGTTTTTTTTACATTATCCTATACCAGGATAATTGCTTCCGTATCGTGGGTGTGTTCATGTTATGAAAGGAAATACCTGGAAGCCTGTGGTTCTGGAACGTAAAAGGTAACTGAAGGACACAGGTGTAGTTTTGACCAGTAAAAGTCTGACAAGCCCCTAAAGCGGGGGAAGTTATAAAGAAGATCAGAAAACTTGTCTACGAAAATAAACTCAATGTTACTCATAGGTTTCAGTTCTCGTAGATAAAAGCTTACGATAAAATAAAATGATATTTTAGACTATAGCAAAAAATATTCCTTGGAAACCAACCTAGCAGTTTATACAGCGACAAAAAAAATGACTGGTAGGTTTTCTTTCGCTTCGAACGAAGCTGACTTTATTTTTTACTTCTTTCTGTAATTATTGGATACTAGTGTCTGCCAGCGGTTTTGACTGCGAAAATAGACAATAAATCATGCCTTTGCCACTCAATGATAAAATAGCATTCTACTGGTGAATGAATGTGTAAAATCGATCTACTGAATCGATTTTTTTGAGTTTATTCATTACTTATAGCCAGCGGGTTTGCCTAAGTGAGAAGAAAATTGCCATAGTCCGGAATAAAAAGTATCCTATGATCTATTATACGAGTAGGTCTACCCGTGTGCCAAATTTCATCCAAATCTGTTCAGCCGTTCAAGCGTGAAGAAGTAAGAAAATAAACGAACACACATACAAACTTTCACCTTTATAATCTTTGATTTGGTTTTGTATTTAAATTTATTTTCAAAAGATATCAGAGATGGCGCTTATTGTTTCGAGCTGTTCCAGTGGTTTAGAGTGACTTGTGTCACATAACTGGACACGACACTCTGACGCAACACTGAGTGCTAGTGGAATGTAAGTCGACGACAGAGGCGCAGTATGGTTGGAGCCTCGGCCGAAGACACAAAGTGTTTATGCGTTCACTGGAGTGTCTTAATTGTGTTGCCTATTTTGTAGTAATAACTATTGTGTGGTGATTTATGTATAGTAATTATTTTATAAGAACTAAAAGTAAGATTAGAATGAAGTGCTAACATTAAATGACTTGATTTGTAACAAGTGTCTATACCCTTCACCCGACAAACCACGCCTTTTTACAAATCACTTTTCGAGGTTACATATCCAATTAAGATTACTAATGGGGCCCGATAGCCTTTATAGTGTGACAAACAAAATCATAAATCTTCCCTCTATTTAATTTTAGTATAGGTAACCACAATATATATTTTGACTGACCTGTTGGTCTAGTGGTTAGTGGCCCTGACTGCTATGCCGGAGGTCGTGGGTTCGATTCCCACCCAGGACAAATGTTTGTGTGATGAGCACGTTCATTTGTTCTGTGTCTGGGTATAATTTATCTATACTATGTATGTATTTAGAAATATATAATTATGTTTATTAGTTGTCACAACACAAGCTCTGCTTAGCTTGGGACTTAGACGGCGTTGTGTGATAGTGGTTGGTATATATTATATATTATATTATAAATAGCATATATTATTATACCAATTTTTTTTTAAATCTTGATCTTGTTCCGTGCTTTTGTAACCGTTCGCAAAATCGATACCACAAGGCGCTATTTTAGGTCCCATTCTGAAAATCGATTTACAGACGAATCGATGACATCCAACTACCACTATTGTTCGGGTAATCAAAGCCACAGTACATAACATTTGCATACTTCCTGTGGGTCTGTGGTTACTAAGACATTGCATATGGACACCGCAGCTACATACACATCAACAAACGGTATTCGTAGATGACCCAATATTATACTCGCTAGTTATCTGTTCATCTCTCAAGCATTGTTATACGCCTTGTTACCTTCAGTCCTTCAATTGCAAATATGTGAATTTTAAATTTATTGATTAACAAATAAAAGCTCAAATTTTCTATTTATTTATTTTCTCTCTAGTGCTCTAATCATGAGGTATGGGTTCGGTTGCACGTGTGTTTGTCATCTATCTTCTCCCAAACAGTTTGACCGATTTGGATGAAACTTTGTGTGTATATTTAACGGTTTGAAAATATTGTACTACAATTGGTTCCGGTAGGTGGCGCTCTAATCGGGTTCTCAATTTTTTTTTCGAACAAAAAACCAGTCCTGCTCAAAAGCAGGACGACGTCTGTCGGAACCGCTAGTTTGGTGTATTTTTCCGTTTGGAATTTTTCGGTAGCAGCACATATTTGATTATTTGAATTTTTGTAGGTATGATTGATCACAATAGTCTTTTTCTCTATTTATGACTATTCTTGACGTTTGCACAAAGGCTCACGTTTGACCACTATCTCACCTGGTTGTAAGCGATGATGTTGTCGACGATGGAGCACGCTTGCCTAGAAATAACCTATTGACTAGGTTGTAGCTATCAGAAAACAAACTCTGGCAGGAAATCCGACTCCTTACGTACGCACAATAAATGAGTTGAACGGGCTTGGTGGAATTAAATTATGCAATTCCAATATAAACTCCACGACAGGCTAGTAACTCAAATACACAAATATGAGCTTTATTACAATAAGATTAAGTTCATAGTACTCAACAAACTGATAAGTGCTCATACAGCTAGTCATTCTATCCTGCTAATCTCTGAAGCTATTAAAGAGCGAACCATCAATGATTAAAAGTTATAAATCGTTTAAGACGAAGTTTTAGGAGATGATGAGTAATATAACAGAGAAACTACCTACTTTAATACGACTCAATATGGTCCGCTGTAAACACACGGGATTGAGACAGGCTTTGCTAAAACAAGCCGTAACAATAATATATTATTGTCCATCCACGAAATGATAATAATTGTTTATTTATTTTCGCGGAAATACGGTGGATGTGAGACGCACAGAATAGACAGATCGATATATAGATAGATAAGAAATGTATTTGTTGCAACACAAAACACACACAAAAGCACAATTAAATTACCTACCTTAATTCGTTTCGTTTGGCTTTATCTTTTTGTTTTTATGCGAAATATTAATAATTGTTAAAAACAATGTACCTATTTAACTATTGTATGCCCTAAGGGCGGGACGTAGCTGATCTATTTAGTTATTTAATACCTGTATTATGTACAAACCTATGCTCCACAATAAAGATATTGAATTGAATTGAATTGAATTGAATTGAATTGATTGAATTGAATTGAAATTATACAGAACCAAGCAGTTAACAGTGTACGTCTTTCGGTTGACATGATGATGATGTAAAGATAAAGAAGAACATGTTCTGTTTAAGCATAACTAACTGTGTAAATTTTTTTCAGTGATTTGATTTATAGACATTCATCTACGAGTACAATCACTAATATTAAGGGGATGCAGCTCGACATACATTTTCATTGTTTTTCATACAACCGCTCTTACGCGATTATGACGTTATTACACACTTTTCATCAGATAATTTGGAAACACAGTATCTTGTGGATATTATCTAGGCTTCTATTGAAACCAATTTATAAATTTGTGTAAAAAAGTGTACGTCCACTGCTGGACATAGACCTCCCCCAAGTATTGCCACAACGAACAGTCCTGTGGTCTCGCATCCGCCAGATTCCCGTGAGCCTCGCCAGGTCATCGGTTCACCTTGTGGGAGGTCTTTCCTGTGGTGTCCTTCCGATACTCGGTCGCCACTCAGACCCTTTCACTCCCACTCCCGATCATCTGTTATGCGTTTCTTTACATATTACACTTAATATTATAAAGGTGAAAGTTTGTGAGTGTATTTGTTACTACTTCATGCTCAAATGCCTGAACGGATTTAAATGAAAGGGCAACGAAACTTTTGCCATTTGCATTTTTTTTTCACTATAAGTGAAACCTAGGCCATATCTTAAAGGACTGTATGAGAAATCAATAGCAAAAAGAATTATGTCTACCAACCGTAACCAAACGAATTTAAAGACTATTTAGTAGAATTTGTTAGTTTATTGGGCCTTATTTTTCTTAAATAAAAATACTCTATGTCTGATATATTAAATTTCCTATTGTTAAATATAGTTTTGGTTTCGGTGTTTACGGTGGGTATGTACACACTAGTTTTGTATCAAATAAATAAAAGAATAGTATCAATCGCTATCGCAACACTAACGCGTATCTTTTCTATTCGTATTACACGTCGTTTTTTAATATTTTTATAGATGAAAAACTGAGTATAAAAATATAACAGTAAAAACCAACTTAATCTGTTTTATCAATGGAAACCTCAAAATATTACGTATTAAAAGTCCATTTCATTATAATATTAGGAAAATAAGTAACACCTGACAAAAAGATACAAACAATGTTTCTATAGATATCTTCGGTCGGTTACGGTTTAAAGACCTGGCTCTTTTTGCTATTGATTCCTCGTATTGTCCTCTAATATATAACTCAGGTTTCATTTCTGGCGAAAAAAAAGCAAATCATGCCAATAGTTTGCATTGGCTTTTGGCACACAAGTAGAGAATATCCTGGAATAACACTTAGGTTACTTTTTATCAGGATATTCCCATGGGACATTTTTTTAATTTCACGTTGGTGAAACCGATAGCAGTCGCTAACAAATAATAAAATAAATATTTGCTGACTATACTATATAAATATTTACTTGTAATAATTTCCCGTCCAAACAATAAACCTATCTACCGCTTTGTTCAAAATACGCTATAACCAAATCCGGGACAGATTAATTGATCCCTTAACAAACAAGACTATATTGAACAGGACAAAGCTGATATATTATCTATGAACGGTTGTCAATACAGTTACTCGATAATTGCCTGATTGAAATTAATTTTGTATCTATTAAGCTCTGATTAATTACATGTACTAGTTTAACAAACAAGCTGGGTGTTTAACATGCAGACTGACAATTATATCGTAAATCAGGCTTGCATGCTGATGAAGCCTTTGGAGCGCATAACCTTAACTTTATAAAGGAACTGGCTGCTGATAGCGGCTTCGCCCGCGATAATGTAAAATGAATCCATTGGAAACATACTCTTGGGTTGAAAAGTATTTTTAGAACTATTCCAATGCGTTCAGTCGTTCGAATGTGAAGAAGAAAAAAAACATACACTAACGCTACGGTTACACGCTTACTAGTCCGGTCAATTTAGACATCCAAGGTTACAATAATTCGCACACCGCTGAAAATTGGTAGGATTGAACGCCATCATCATCAATGAAACCTAAAAAGTCCTCAGCGATTGGACACCTGGAAAAAAAATACTCGAGGTCACAAAAACGAGTTTTTCGCGATTTTCAGCAAAATGGTAATTTTATCATAAAATTAGTTCAGACAAAAATTGTAGATCAGATAATTATCTACAAAAATGTCTTAATGCTTTTTTTCTAAGAGCCATCGTTTTTGAGATATAATGATTCAGAAAGTTGAAAGAGGTATACGCACGCTTTGGAATGTGCAATTAACATTATATTCCTGACTGATTGTCATGAGGTTAAGAATTCAAAAGTGCCTGTATAAAATATCTAATATTCATGAGCTTTTTTTATTTGAAACTTTGGTACTAGAGGCTTGAGAAAAGAAACAAGAAGTGTTCCCATGTTTGCTCACACATTTGTGCACTGTAAAATCTCCTGCGTATTAGGCTAATCTCCGAACTACCTTGGACAATAATTATTATAATAGGTCGAGAGGAAATGGTTTTTCATTTTTAAGTAAATATTTCCATAAAACTTGCTGGCGTAAAACAGAAATAACTTTCTCAATCTCCTTCAAGACCTAATCGTTCGCGCCGGTTCCCATTACCTCCCCCTATGTTCCACGATCCAGTCTACCGCTCGTCAATGAAGACATAAAACTGTCGCCACTTAATTAGCCAGCCGTCCACATCCACACACAGCTCTTTGGAAGCTCCCAACTTAGTTTAACTACTCACTTAAGCTATGTTTTTATCGGGTAGTTTTAAAACTGCATGAACGAAAAATTTTGATGTGTTATTTGATCTTGTGTGTCAGACTTTTACTGATTAAAAACCCACTCCTGTTCTATCGTTGCCTTTCATACCAGGGCCGAGTCTTCCTTTCAGAAGCAGACCCTTGGCCCCAGTAGGGCCTGGGCCCCTACGGTTTGCTGACATCTCCTTGAGGCGCGCGTGGAACAGTACGCGCCGTCGACGACTTGGGCTTGGTCCTTGGACGGATACTGGACGATCGGACGTACCTATTGCATATTTCATGTGTTTTGATCTGAACTACAAAATCATTTTTAAGATCGTACCTAAACCTCAGCTATACCAGTCTTTTATAATGACCCAGTGGTTAAGGCACCCGCTTCTCATACATAAGGTGGCAGATACGAAGTTTTAAGAATTTTTCAATTCATAAGTACTTTTTTTTTAGTTTGTCCTTTCCGAGATACGGGTTGTCAATAATGTCCTACATTATTGACAACCCGTATCTCGGAAAGTTCGTAAAGCCGATGGTTGGATTCGGTTGTCATTTGTAGATCTGCGAGTCGTAACAGTTAGTCAGATGCCAGAAAGTCTGACCATCAGTTTATCCAAGGAATATCATGTTCCCTGTGTTGTACTATAGCTGGGTTGAGGAGGTCTGATAGGCAGTCCATCCATGTAAAACACATGTATTCAGCCGCATCAGCTTCGACTGGAAGCCGACCCAAAGCAAATTTGGAAAACGCTGGGGAGATGATGAACCTCTGCTAATACAGAGGAAAGTTTTCCACTCTTCGCTCCATCTAGAGCGCGAATATTTATATGATAATTTCCCACATAAAAAAAAGACCATGCCGTTCGATTGGATTGAAGGTACAGCTAAAGAGAGTGTGTGCAAAACTTGCATAAAATTTAGACTTTGAACGCACAGTTTTTTACAAATATTAATATGAATGTATAAAGAAAGAAAGAAAGATAGAAAAACATTTTATTTGCCGGAAAAGGCGGTTGGCGGTTTGGTGGTGTATGTATATATATAGCAAACAGGTTCATAACAAATGGTATATGTACTTACCCATTTCTTGAAGCAAATAAAATGAAATACATAGTGTTAGGATAGAAATAAGGAATGACCGCGAAGAGTCTATGAAAGCGGCGGGCGCACCACTTTCCCTGGCATTTTTTTGACAGGTGTCATTGGCGTGGCGGGAACATCGTTCAAGGGCCGTGAGACTTAAACTGATTTGTGCTTAGATTAATTAGATTTATTGTTATTTTGTTCTTTTAGCTAAAAGTAAAGAATTGTTTATTTTGTTTTGTGTCACTTAGTTTCTTTTTTAAATATTCCTAAAAACAGATATTCAAATGTTATACGATAAAAATGCACGATACTTTAAAGTTCAAAAAAGTATTTTATTCGAAAAAAAAAACATTGTAAACTATCAAGGATCTTGAATGGATTATTTAAAAAAAATCTTCCTGTCACAGTAGCATGTCAAATGTCATTATTTGCAGTCTTCAGAAATAGGTTTAGAGGACGCATTGGAATAATTTAGATAATATACATCATGTCAAATATTATAATGAGTTGTCCAATTAAGACAGTCGACGAATATTCCATTGGTTTGTTGCCAAGAGATAGGAATAAATGTGCCTGTATAGCTGACATTATTGTCCTTCAGTGTAAGTTAATATTGTTGTTGATAAGATCTTTAAATATATGTCTTCTCTGTACCTATCTCAACCATGTACGCCGTATGTAACGCCGTACGTCTATGCTGCGGTTATTTGCTTTAATTCCGAGCAATTCAATGAATTTACAATCGAGCTTCTCATTCTCTGTTGAATGTCCGTGTGAATCTCCGTTTTTTCTCAGGTATTGTAGTGTGCATCGGTGCGATCTCAATCCTTGCCTGTTTTTGGACCCCTGAACATTCAGTTACAGACTACGGCAAACTGACGCGTATTATGTATTTGTATGACTCCAAAGCCTGTGGGTATCAAGTTATGAAAGCTAAGGAGATCGCTAACCTGCAGCTCTCCAACGAAACCTCCGGTCTCGACATCCTCCCCATCAAGTGGTTACCAGTGATAACCTCCGTGTCTACCCGTCTGTCCGTTAAGACGAGGCAGTAAGTATTTTCTCATGTATCTTCGAGATATGCTCCTAATTAATACATGTTTTCTACTTTCATACAAATTCACCCTTATCATACATGCCATGCCTTGGGTATTTGATTACCAGTACATGATCCATTGCAAAATTGTACATGTACTGACCAATCGGATTTTATAGTGCGTTTATTTGTTTTGTATTAATTGTGTGTATTGTTTTTAAGTGTTGTATGTACATTGTTTTTATTTGGTGTGTGTGTAAGAAAATATTTTAAAATCTTCGTATGTCTTCGTTATTTCAAGTTTTATAATTCTTGTATCGTATGTCGAGCTGGTGTTCGCAACTCCATGTCTAAAACGCGTATTTTAAATGATAATATAAGCCGGATAAATGTGTCATTTTATCCATCCCAGCTCCTCAAGGCCAGCAGCGCCTTGGTCTTACTGACCATTTGAAGGTTACCTGGGTTCTTGAAGTACTTTACCTTGTAACTAGCGACCATTGGGCAGCTTAGAAGCAGACAAACTGCTATTTCGTCCTTCTCCATGCAGGCTCTGCAGAGTGAGAGTGCTTAACCCCTTTTGAGAAGAAGAAATTATTAAAAACCTTGAATCCTCCGCCCGGCCCGTAATGGCCGAAGACACACTTGTGTGGAAAAGGGAAAGGGAGGCCTTTACTCAGCAGTGGGACATAAATGGGCCAACTAACTTGAATCCTCGAATCGAAATTAGTTTTCAAGAACAATAATACAACACAACTTTGAAGTCTAATTTAACAATTTTCATATTTCTATCTTCAATCAATGTAAACAATTTTACCCGCTTTAAAGGATGTTTTTACTAAAAACTTGGGTAATTTCCAAATTTCACGCCGGCTAAGCTACTGGCAGAAGCTAGTTTTAATATAATATCATCATCTTCCTGCCCTTGTCCCGTTTAATTTGGGGTCGGCGCAATACGTTCATTCTGTCCTGTCACCTGTCACGCTATCATTAACTCCCTTTTCTTTCATATCACTTCTCATACAATCCATCCATCTTTTCTTTAGTCTCTCTCTCCCTCTCCATCCATCCAAATGTAAACTCATAACTCTGTTAGTAACATGCGTTTCGTCCCTCCTCTTCACATGACCATACCAAGACAAACGATTCCCTTTCAACTTTTCAGTCATTGGCGCCACTTTCAAACTTCCCCTAATATACTCACCATATCATATACCTAAATATATAAATATAATATACATAAATTATATCTCTTAAAAATATATTATTATTTACCACTTCATTAATATATAAAACTCAAGACAGCATATTAATGAAGTAAACAGTATCTCGACCGTTCATATATGCAATCCGATATTTTTTACATTTTACGTTGAACATGCGATGTAGGGCGCGTTTTGCATATTTATTTCAAATTGACTTCGTTATACCGAGATAGGAAAAGTTTTGCTTCGAACGATACTCATTTTAAAATATTTTTTACATTTATTATTATTATACCATTCTCTTGGATTTTGCAGATACGGTAATAAAATTATCTATCTTCTATATATATAAAAGGAGAAACTGACTGACTGACATATCAACGCACAGCTGAAACTACTGGGACTAGAAGAATGAAATTTTGCACAAGGTTTCCTTTTATGACGTAGGCGAGCATTAAGAGAGGATATTTTAAAATTCATCCCCTAAGGGGTTGAAAACAGGGTTCAAAGTTTGTATGGAGAAACCTACTTTCTCGCGCGCGAAGCCGAAGGAGAAACTGACTGACTGACATATCAACGCTTAACCAAAACTACGGTGAATAGGAACATGAAACTCTTCAAAAGGCTTTCTTATAGGGCGTAGGCGAGCACTAAGAGAGGATTTTACAAAATTGACGCCCTAAGGGGATGGGGGGATCCCAAGTTTCTATGGAAAAACTTAGTTTAACGCGGGCGAAGCCTCTGGCAGGCGCTAGTTATAATATAAAGTCACAATCAAAACTCTTTATTAGTATTAGTGTTATGGCGTGCAAATATATTCACAATTAGTGATATCAATTAATCTTACTTTTTTTCTAAGTGGGAAAATCATCCAATGACATCTCCCGCCTTTAGGCGGGGCGAGAGGGTGTGTCAGATTTTTACAGACCAAAAACTTACCCCTGTTCCTTCGTTGCCTTTCGTACCAGGGCCGAGTTTTCCTTTCAGAAACAAACTCTTGGCCCCTGTAGGCTTCGACCCTGCTGGGCTCCGACGGTTTGCTGATATCTTGAGGCGCGCGTGGAACAGTACGCGCCGTCGACGATTTATGCTCGGTCCGGACGGTTACCAGACGGTCGGACGGCGAGCTACCCATTGCTCGCAGTCCGCTAGCCCTCGCCTACGCTAGCCGGAAGTCGGGATCGGGATCATGGTGGCTGGGGCGTGAGGGCCACTTCCTCGAGTGCACGGGCGGCCTCCTCCTTTGCTAGCATTACTGCTTAGCAGAAGGAGGCGACCGCTTGCCACTCCTCCTCGTTTCGGACCATGGCCTGTACCAAGGCCCGGCGCGAGAGATCGTTGCCGCCGATCGCCCCCACGAGGACACAGCGATGTATTGCCCAAGCAGGGCACACCTCTACCGTATGCTCCACCATGTCTTCCGGGCGTTCCACACAGTGGTGACAGCCGGACGTTACTTCTGCACGAACCCGATTCAGGAACTTCCCGAACTGACCATGCTCGGTGACAACCTGCATCATGTGGAAGGCGAGGACGCCATGAGGTTTTTCCAGCCACTCTTCAAAGAGGGGACTTCCCGCCATAATTATGGCGTGCCCAAGTCAAAGTCTCTTATATATAGTCCTTAATCGTATATCTCTTAATAAGTTGAAAAAAAAAATTAAGTTAGCAGTACCTAAGTCTTGAAAATTATTCGGTAAAAAATTGTAAATATAAATCGACCTGCAGTAAGTAGTAAGTAAATATATAAACTAGGTAAAGTTAGAATTTTTAATTTTTGAAATAGTGACTTACAGCTGTCTAAAAAGCAAGCCACAAATTACTAACTATTTTTTTGAGCCTTAACTTTGTCAACATACGAGTACATTGAGTTAGGTACCCCACTTTACAATGCCGTATTTAAATACGGATTTACAAAGTTCTTCTTTTCGAATCGATGGTAAACTTATTAAGGATTACTTTTTAGCGGTCCATACCTAAAAAGGAATAAAAACGGAACCCTTATAGGATCACTGTTTTCCGTTTGCCTTTCTGTCTGTCTGTCTAGACCTTTTATCTCAAGAACACGTCAAGTTTAAAATAAAACCGTATACTCAAATCTGCGGTCTCTTGAAGCTGTGATAAAATCAAACTTCTATGTCAACTGAAATAAAAGATACGGCCGTTTATGTAGCAAAAACGTATATTTCGACACTCTCAACGGGAATCACGGGAATCAAAATTCATAGGGTACTTTCTGTTAAACTAGAATCCTGAAATTTGGCATGAAGCAAGGTCTTATAGCTCAGATACAGGAATATATATGAAAACAACAAATTTACTGTTACGTCACAAACACACCACATGATTTGAAAAAATCTTCGAGAATCCATTCGAGAATTGAACTATTTACATAAGTTTGTACGGAAACCTCAATGCGTGAGTCCGACTCGCACTTGCCCAGTTTTTTTTTATGGTAAACTCAAATTTTGCGGAGTATATAAGATATACTAGTTTTTGCCACCGGCTTCGTCCTCGTGTAGGTTTCTCCATACAAACTTTGGAACCCCGTTTTATCCTTTTAGAGGGTGAATTTTGAAAAACCGTCTCTTAGTGCTCGAAGAAAGCGTTGTGCAAAATTTTATGCTCCTACTCCCAGACTCCCAGTAGTTTTGGTTGGGCGATGATATGTCACTCAGTCAGTTTCTCCCTTTATGTACCTATACAGATTTTGCTTTTATTCATCTGTAAGATCTTATATTATTTCACTTTCTCTTTCAGATACATGCAATTCAGCTTTGCGTTCCACGTGATCTGGTTTATTCTAGCCGTCATGTTTCGCGCCATCATCAAAAACAGCACGGACGTTCGTGTATTGAAAATCGCACTTATCGTATTCTTCTACTGCTGCGTGTTCATGATTTTCTACGACTTGTCTATGGCCGTCGTCTACGTCACACACATCAAACAGAGCTTAACCACAGGCATGATTTTGAGGTACAGTGGATGGGGTACCGAGTTGAAGTTAAACAATTATGAAGACTTCGGAGGTTGGCTTCCTATGGCAGCCTCGGCTTGCTGGCTCCGAGGTGTCGTCATCTTCATGTTAAATTTATACTTCTGTAGAGTACTGATGTTTATCAGACGGAAAATGGTTAAGAGATCACTGTTTAATAGGAAATTGTATAATGAACTTTATCAACCTTTTCCTGAGGCTGAGCAGATTCAAGCAGCTGACACTAAAGTGCTTGTGTACCGGGTGAGAGAAGACCAACCGCAAACGGTACAATATTTATAAGAAATAAATTTCTGCCTGTTACTTTTTCTGCATGTAAAGCATATATCCAAGTCAGGGTCTACTTGTCTCCCCATACAGCCATTTAAGCGTAATTGATTTATAAACATCAGTTAAATATGCACCGGATGCACTATAAGCAGATAGTGCATCCGGTTCATATTTAACTGATGTGATGTGTGTGTGCTTGTGTGTGTCTGATGTTCACTTAAGAAAATATGACTATATTTCAAGTTACAGATCTGAACTCAAATGGATACTAAACTCCCCCACCCCTCCTTCTTATCTTATATCACACTTTCAATATCTATGTTCTTCCCATGCTAAGAATCTGCATTCTTCTAACAATCTTCCACTGCTTTGTCCTTCTCATACTTCTGATTTTATTCATCATTTATGTACAGTCCATGCTTCTGTGGAATGCGCTTTCTCTCGACATCAGCCCCCTAGCCAAGTTACAACCGTTTTGTTCCGATTTTCTTGCGTCGAACGCCTCGAGTAGGCCACGCCTCCTATTTTTATGTTTTGACCACGTGACTGAGCGTTGAGATGACGTCAGAACAAAGGAATCGGAGGCGTGGCGTTCGACGCATGAGAATCGAAACGAAACGGTCGTAACTTGGCTAGGGGGGCAGGACGGCCACCAGTCTGTATGCATTTAAGCGGAAGTTGTGGATATATTTTCTACATATATATATATATATATATATATTCCGCAACTTTCACTTTTACTTTTCTACCATATTTTCTCTTCACCACCCTTGGTTGACTGGTAGAGAATGCCTAAGGCATTAGGTCCGTTTTTGTACCTTTGTGTTGCATGAAGTTTAAATAAATAAATGGTAATAGGGTATGTAGAATTAATTACAAATACTACTAACATTAACTTTATATTCTCTAATATATGTATTTTTTCTTTGTGTTGTTTGTAAGTGTTTGCTTGTATAAAATATTGTAATCCAATAAACAATTATTTATTCGTGAAATTTTACCTCCCCTTAACTCCCCTTCACCTCTTTCAGGGATGAATTCTTGAAAAAATGCATGATTAACTATATCAAAGAGTTAATGTTCAAAGTTGCGAATGTAACCTATTCTAATGTTATTACAGTCTATACTATTAATCTATTTTATTCTAAAGCAGCCACTGAACCTCACTTGAAAAATCTCGCCTAAAGACTCTTCAAACGTAACAGTGTGATAGAATTTTAAAATATTTTTCTACATTTCTTGTACTCATTACCACTTTGCGAAATTTTAGATTCTCAAGTCCAACGGCAAGCCTAAGCATTTATAAGTCCATGAATTAGTCAGGACTACTTTATTTTAGGTTTGGGTAGGCCTAAAAAGAAATAACAACGTACAGTATGGCTACGTCCGGCTGACTGTCCGTCCGCAGCACAGCTCGGAAACTGTTGGCACTAGAAGCGTTATTTTTTTAAATATTTCTATGGCTTACAGATGATAGGTGATGGTTTCGGGTCCGGGTTTTGTTTTTTTTTATGTTACAAATCATCTAATGACTTCTCCTACTCAAGCCTGAGTGAGAGGACGTGTCAGACTTTTACTGGCTAAAACGTACGTGTATCCTTCAGCAGCCCTTTGCGTTCCAATGCCATGGTAACTCTTTCGAATATTTCTCAGTGTCAGAAAGCATCCTAACTGAACTGTTTACCTATAGAAAAAAGAAAGAAAGAAAAACATTTTATTTGGCGGAACAAGACGCAAATTTATAACTAACAAATTATAATTAAATTATGTGAAAAAAATATGCGCCACATCCACGCAAAACGGCCGAACGCTCAGCATAATGTCGTGACCACACGCATAATGCGATTAGTCTACGGCGCTGGTTTTCAGCGTGGGCCGGTAACGGTATCTACGTAAAGACGGCAGCACGGAATTATGTGCTAATAGATTTGAATAAGATAGGTAAATAAAAATAAATTATATACTATATATTCCCAGAGTTCAAATTTCAATAAAAAAACATATAATTTTTCTAAAACAATCCATGAATTCCTATATCTCTCCATAGGCATAAAGTCTTTTATTGGGATTAGCAAGGAATGATTTTTTCCCAAAGGGCGTTCGGTAACGAGAAATGAAATGAAGCGGTTCTGTTCTTCAACGAATTCAATTTCGAACGTTGGTAGAAGGACGCTATTAAATTTTTCATTATCACCTCGGCGGGAGACGGTGCCCATTAATTCTGGACTTTACCTGTAATCAAAACATGGGGCGGACCCATTTTAGTGACAGCAAATTGGTACGCGGCCCACTTGAAATTTGTTTGCCCTCTAGATTGTCTCGAAACGTTTTCTAACGAGTTTGAGTGCGGCCTTGAATTGGAAAAGGTTTATGTTATTTAATAACTGTCGCAATAATAACTTGGAATTATGGGATCGTTAGAATTTTGGAGTGTGGTGATAATTTTATACCAAAGTAAGTGTCGTTACTTCTGATATTTTACATTTTCTTTGTCTATAATTTCAACACTGTTATTATAACCTACTAGCTTCTGCCAGTGGCTTCACCCACATGAATTCAGGTTTCTCCATACAAACTTTGGACCCTCATTCCATCCCTTAAAAGGGTGAATTTTGGAAAATCATCTCTTAGTGCTCGGCTACGTCATAAAAGGAAACCTTGTGCAACATTTTACGCTTCTATCCAGTCCCAGTAGTTTTAGTTGGGCGTTGATACTATATGTCAGTCAGTCAGTTTTTTGTTTTATATAACTTCTAGATTTACAACTTTTATCTTGTACACATAGAACATACTGAATTTTAATCCTCAATACAAACAATTCCAGCAGTCATAGCCGTGGTGATAAGCTGGCTGACTTTGGACTGTCAATTGGAGCCAAACGCATCAGAGCTACACGAGGTCACAATGATAAAAATCCTGTACCTCTATGACCCAGAGGCTTGCGGGAGGATATACTTCTATAACCTCACCACCAATATCAATTTACAGAGGATTTATTACAGCGTGGTGTGGCCTGTCAGGAACCACATTGCTTCTGCATTTAGAACGTAAGATATCATTGCAATTTTTACTAATATAACCTTTTCACTTTAATAACCCTTTTAGTCTTGATATCTTGAATGCGTTTTCAATTCACGAAAGTCAGTTAAGTTTGCAAAAAGTTTCTTATTAAGAAGAGCACGCTAGCAAATAATGATGGATGTTAAAGGAGAGAAAGGATAAAGATAGTTAGGATAGGAGCAGGATTTGAGATGAAGATGAGTAATTTGAGCAAGTAAATCTTTTCTGCTTTTTAAATAGCTGATCTAATAAGAATTAATAATAATTCGTCATTCATTACAAATAAGTGTGACAACGATTGAATTATAAGTTGAACAATGTGACATTTTTCATATTTTCACCAACTAAATTTAATTTTCACAAATAGTATTTTTTTGTAACTACAATTTATAGTAACTTTTGTACCTACAATCAAAATGTGGGAAGTTGTGAATATGATGAAAGTAAAGATGGATAGTGTGAAGTGCACGGTACTTAGAACGGGGGTTGTAATTGAAATGACGAACAACAGAGAAATATAAAAGAAGAAGATATGTTTGTTGATCTCAAAATAAATTGAGAAAAGGTTAAGAAAACGGATAGATTTATTTATTACGGCACTCCAACGAATAGTTTGCAAAAACACTTACAAAAGAATAATCTTATAAATAAATAATTATTACAGCGAATTCATCACATAAAGGTGTGCACAGCACTAATAGAATTTAGTAAACTAACATTAGTTATATGTTGAATCAATTGTTCATTCATATTTAATAAATAATAACAAGATACAAAACGAAAACAAAGAAAATATAATCAATAAAATACGGAATAAGGGATTATTATAAATCAATCAATTAAATAATTTATGTGAGATTGAATTAAATTACATTAGAATCCATTAAATAAATTATGTCAGATTGAATTAAATTACATTAGAATCCATTAAATAAATTATGTCAGATTAAATTAAATTACATTAGAATACATTCAATAACACTAAATTACATTAAAATAGATGGAGGGAAAGAAAAAGAAGTCGGATATATTGTGACGATTGGTAGTACAGAACGGAAGAAAAAAAAACGTATTGTACCGAACTCAAGTAACATAACAGCAAGGGCAAAAAGATGATGACAAAATATTATGTCTTGTTTTTCAGTAAGATCCAGCTGTGGCTGTCACTCCACATCATTTGGATGATATTCTCCTTCATTAACGTATCGCAGGGGGAACGCTCCTGCAGTTTCTACGCAACTTTGCTTCCGTACACCATCACTGGCGTGAGTCTGCTTATCGCGGACGTGATCAACGCCATCTTGTTTCTTATTGATGCGAGACATACGTACTGCGAATGTAAGTACATTAGATGAAATATTTTAATGGTCAAACTCAGTGGTCAAATGCGGGTCTATAAATAATTATAAACTGACAATTTCACCAAACAACAGCTTAATGTTTAAACCGAATATGACGCGGAAGAATTGGTCCTGCAGTGGGTCACAGCGTACATGTGAGGGAATGGACGTCCTCACGCGCCAGCCGACGGGACTCCGACCCCGTCTTCCAGACCGGCCGTAGGCGTGGGCTTGCGGACGACGAGCAATGGATAGTTCGCCGTCCGGCCATCCGGTAACCATGCGGATCGATTCCGATTTGTCGACGTCGAGTAGTGTTCTACAGACGCCTCAAAGAAATGTCAGCAAAACCGTAAAGGCCTTAAACCTATTGGGGCTATGGGTTGACTTTCGAAAGAGAATTCCGTAGTTCTGGAACGCAAAGGGAAAAGAAGGAACATAGATGTGGTTTTAGTCAGTAAAAGTCTGACACGCCCTTTCGCTCCGCTCTAGAGTGGAAGAAGTCATTGCATGTTTTCCCTATCTTAAAAAAAGCATATAAAAAATATCAACATTTTAGTAGTTGCATGATAAATTAGGTAGGTATTCTTTTAACTAATTAAATTTAAATTAATGTGGCTTAACAGTCCATGTATCAGAAATTTGGAACTTTAATCAAAATGGAAACCTTTGTTTTATCTCATCTCAGATTAGCAAAGGAATCCCAATAACCAAAAAGCATTTAAAGGAGTAACGCGGTACACAACAAAGCATACGCAATCCAAACGTAGAACAGTAAATCCTTTGTACAACGATACCAGATCAACCACTCGATCCATTGCGGCTTCAATATGAAAACCGACATCCATTATCCTATCAAAGGCAGCAATAGTAGGAAATAAAATATACAGCTACCTATAAATTTCGCTTTCGGGTATTATGGAACAGGTATAGAGTTCAGAGGCAATTTCGTAGGATTATTCTGAGACGAATTTTGGATCGACAGACTTTTATTTATCTTTAATGAATAATTTAAAAGTTTTATTCGACCGTAGGTAAAATTACAATGGTATGTAATTTGGTGCGTCGGATGTTTAAGACGAAGTTTCATATTTCTCTCTAAGTTATATTGATTTCTGAGGGTCCACCGTGAGCTTTTGACTACGCCTAAACTGAACTGGTGAAGGGATGGAGCTATATAGGGTGCATAGCTCTATCCCTTTTTCTCACTCGCACGACTGACATATTAAAACATCATGGTAAAACTTCTAGACTTTGAGAACTTTGGTAATATACAGAACTTTTTAATTTAAATATTTTTTTAGTGACGATTCGGATACCGATAAAAAAAAAAACTGTTTTGTACAGTCAGATAAAAAGTTTTGTTTGATAAATACATATTTATATTAATATTTTTAAGTCAATCAAATAAGAAATACCTCGTCAATAATCACATTGATTGATTTAACTAATTTCCTTTTTTAATAATATTGTATAGAAATGAATCTGTGTTTGCCTTGGTCATATAGTATTTAATCTATGTTTGAACTGATTATTACCATCTGTAAATTTTGTACATTCCAAGGGTTATGACTTTTTTTAATAACTGGGAAAGTTTTATTCTTCTTTTCGTGTCATGCACTAAATTTTATCTGACCAGTATTTGGTAACCTTTACGGCTCTTATATTTGCCTCGTATAAAGATAAAAGATAAAGATAATTTTATTTGTCAAAACATGGATATACATGAAGTTTTAGCATGCAGGATGTTACAAAATTAATGGTTTGTCCCTACATGTTTCACCCTTCAGGCGTACAAATTTATATACTTTACAATCATTTACCAAAAAACAGTTTTTTTATCGGTGTCTCCATCGTTACTAAAAAAAAAAATTGAAATTAAAAAGTGTCCATTCGGGCACTGTATCCGAATGTATAGTGTCCGAATCGTCAGTAAGTCAAATTCTATGTTCTAAAACCGCGCTGAGTACCACTCTCATCCAAACTGCCCCGACAAGGCTGAATAACCGACTCAGTAATTGATGCCTACTGCGGTCACTCCAAAGCTCGGCTGCTTTGTAACATAGATCCGTTAAATCTACCCACGTTGACCAGATGTCTGCCCATTCACCTGACTATGTTAGAACTAGCCTAGATTCAATAGGAATTTAAGCCTTTGATTAAGAATATGGGGCACTAATGGACAATGTCAGGAAGGGTTGGAATAATCTATAAACATCCCTATTTTTTTATTATTACAAAAAGTGGAGCTCTATCCGTACCTACCCGTTACTATATTTCTAATAATAATTATAAAAGTATATTTGTGTAGTCAAAAGTAAAAAAACGAAATCCCAAAATCGTCCATGAAAATTGGTCATAATTGGTAAATTCATAATTGAATCAACCATTCATAACATTTGCTACTAGAAAATACGCGCAGTTGTTTTTCTATTTTAATCGCCATTTATTTATTCATTCATAATCAATAGCATGTACAATATTTCCATAAATTGAGTGACATTTTGGGATATAAACAAACGCTAATAACTATGCCGTTTAAGAATATTATTGATTGAGACTTTACTTAAATAATAACAAGACCTTTTTTTAGTAAGCCCTTTAAATATTTTTACTAATTAAAAATTTGTTATGTATATAAAGGGCGAAACCGACTGCCATACATATCAACGCACAGCCAAAACTACATGTGTCTATCCAACGGAGCCCCTCGAGTTAGACCGAAAAAACTAGTGGCATTGCTTTGTTTATTCAATGTACCTGACGAACTTACTGACAAAATCCAACGTATCTATTTTGATATTTTTTTTGTATCTGTTCTACCGCAGACTTGATGGTCGGCGCTATTTTTTACACTGCATGTCGTTAGCTTGATCCCTCACGAAACAATTTTTTTTTTGACATACTGATTTTTGTTCCGTGTCTGGGTGTCTTGTCTGTGTGAGTTTATATGTCTTTGAACGCACCCACGATACTGTGGTTTTTCCTAGTGTGAGACAACGTTTAAAGAAAAACGTACGTAATCGAGAAATTACATTCGAGAGAAAACACCAATAAAACTAATCGCGAACAAGAGTTGTTAATGTTCGGTAGAGGTCACAACTGTTATAGTTACTGTTGCTCTGCCATTTAAATCATAAAAGAAAAAAAAACAGTAGTAGGAGGGTAAAAAAATAGCCAACGTTTTATTCTCAGACCTACCAAATATTTAGGCGCGGGCTTGCGGACGGCGAGCAATGGGTAGCCCGCCGTCCGACCGTCCGGTAACCGTCCGGAACGAGTCCACGTCGTCGACGGCGCGTATTGTTCCACGCGCGCCTCAGAGAGATGTCAGTAAATCGTAGGGGCCCAGCAGGGTCGAAGCTTACTGGGGCCATGGGTAGTGTGAAAGCGAAATCCGGGGTCCTGGGACGAAGGCAACGAAGGGACAGGAGTGGGTTTTAGATTTTCCCACCGAAAAAAAAAAAAAGACCTACCAAATATTTGAAAAAACTTTCATACAAATCCGTCAAGCCGTTTCTTAAGTGTTCGATACTGTGCCACAAGATTTTTATAATTATTAGGTTGCATCACTGACTGCTCCGAAACGCTATTGGGTGGAATATATCCTTAAAAAATGTTGTAAGCTATAATATGATTTTGCTCATTATACCACAGCTTCAATATTTCACCATCTGGCGTCCAAAGGCCACCTGCGTGCCATGAACAAGAAGCCGATCTCTCCGGATACCGTCATGATTGAAGACACATCCTGGATCGCTGTACTTCTGGCTTATATCAGCATGAGAGGAATCGTCCAGTGGGTTATCAATTTCTGGATCGTAAAAGATAACTATTATGCGGGATTGGAGCTATTTCGTAAGTGAATTTGAATATTGGTTTTTGGATTTGATTTCATCTATAACAGCATTTTTTTATCCTACTCGTTAGATGGAAAATTGTGCAAAGCCGTTTTGGTCCATATTCTATCAACATACCGAGCAAAAATTTTACATAGTCAAACGAGGTGAATATAAACAAGGGGTAAATAGAAACCAAAAATTTGAAAGGGATTTTCACCTTATTTAACAATTTTTTTCAATGTTACAAACTAGTGCTAGACTGCAATCCCACCTGATGGTAAGCAGTGATGCAATTGATGGTGAAGCACACTAGTTCACTAAGACGTGACGTTATAATCGGACGGGAAGACCGCAGCAGGCCAATTGTTTCAGTCCTTTGATGTACGCTGTATAAACGAAGAGGCAAAACGCTTATTTAACAGTTTTTCCAGCTTCCAGCAGATACGTACGTAATTATTCATTCATTATTGTAATAAAAATTGATGCTTTGATAGAAATATAAGTAAAAATCCTAATAAAAATTTTGTTCCTATTCACCCCTGCCTTCCTACCCACCCCATTTCACGGTACGTGTCGATTGCTCTCATTTTCGTACAACGAACATTAAAATGGTCGGAATATTTGACGAAGCCCTAAATATTTTGATCCGTATAGTGTAAAATAACAGGCCATTCTGTACATTATTTAATGGAACTTCAAAATAATAAATCATTATCTTGTATGAGTTAAAACAAGTCTTAGAATTTACCATAACCGCTTAGTACATTATGGAGCCCATAAGTTATAATCATTATGCTCAAGGGACTATCCTAAGTTTCGAAGTTAGGATCTCAAGTTGGTCATCCGTTTTAACGTTTATTAGTTATCTGCTAACCCCTAGAACTTCACTTGCATGAATATTAAACCTACCTATAATAATAATCGTCAAAATACTAAACCATAGTATGGGAGCACTTAAGCTAAGTATGGTCTGTAATGATATCAATATTTTCACATTCATTACGATCCGTCTTAAGGTTGTCTGGTAGATATCGCTGTCAGCGATAAGACCACCATTGTACCCATAGATTTAAATTTATGTATAAATTGTGTTACTTTTTTGATGTACAATAAAGTTTATTATATTCCTTGATCCCCAAATAAAATCTAAAACGTAGCAACAGCTGCCACCCGCAGCTCAGCTCCATGAAATTAGTACTTCTCACCTTTAATAGGCAATTCACATACAAATTGCTAATTTTTTTGGCTATTGTCTTGTAAATTTCGTATTAGAGGGAACAAAACAAAAAAAAAAAACAAATCCAGCCGTTTTTAGGGTTTCGCATCCAAAGGGTTAAAACGGAACCTTATTGCTATCACTTCGCTGTCCGTCTGCCTGTCTTCAAACTGTATCTCATGAACGGTGACAGCTAGAAACAATGGCTAGATTTGAAATTTTCAGATGATGTATTTCTGTTGCCGCTATAGCAATAAACAATAAAAACAGCAAAAAAAAAGAAAAAAAACAGAATAAAATGAATATTTAAGGGATTTCCCATAGAACAAACGTGACTTTTTTCACGTTTTTTACTACGGACAGTACGGAACCCTTCGTGCGCGAGTTCAACTCGCACTTGGCCGGATTTTCAGTTTTAGTGACATTAATAAACAGCAATTGATTTTTAAATATAGGCATATTGATAAACTAAGATGCTTATATGCACATTTTGTTGTTATTGTAGAATCTTGCTTAATTTTAGATTAATAGACAAATAAATTATATGTTTACCACCTCTTGTATCTCGTTCTCATTTATTGCAAATAAATTACTATGACTATGGCTTTATAATATTTTTTTTTTTTTAAGGTCGCAAACAACGGCTGACCGCAAAACAAAAATTGAAGCAATTAAAAAGTTCCTCCTTCATCGAACTATAAGGAGACCAGCCCCCCTAGCCAAGTTACAACCGTTCCGTTTCGATTCTCTTTTCGTCGATTGCCTCGAGTAGGTCACTCCTCAGATTCCTTTATTTCTGACGTCATCTCAACGCTCAGTCACGTGGTTAGAACAAAGGAATAGGAGGCGTGGCCGACTCCGGGCGATCAACGACAAGAGAATCAAAACGAAACGGTTGTAACTTGGCTAGGGGGCCAGTAAGGAAATAAGTTTTGTTTAATAAAAGCATAAGATTCTTTACATAGTTTCATTTGTCTTTTCATACCAAGGTTTTTATAATATTTCTGGCTGTTTGAAATATAAAACAAGGCTTTCTTTATAACATTGTTTGAAATAGCCATCGTGACCACGGAACGCAAAGGGCAACTGAAGGAACACAGGTGAGTTTTAGCCCGTAAACGTTTCCCGTTTGCGTTTACCTCACGCTCCACATAGAAAAGAGGAAGTTATTAAATTATTTCCCAACCTCAAAAAACAGGCATTTTTTATTCAAATAAAGAATGTGGATGAAATTATAGTGATGGTAAATAAGCGAGCAAGAATAAAATAAGTACGAGTATGTTACGACGTTTCTGAAGTAATATGTTAAAAGTTATCTCTTCATTTTATCGTCGTACAGTTTAGTAATTGTTATAGTCTCTTTATACATATTTATTATTTTGTATGATTATTTGTGTTTTTTATCTATAGGCATTACTGGTTATTATCAAGCAGATAATAAAGGATTATTATTATTTTTATTACCCTTCGAGCGCCGATTGTACATACGTCTGTACAACTTGAATGACCTTGAAAAACGCTTAATTGTGGTACTGTATACACATAATAGCATAAACAGCCTTATAATATTCCCACTGCTGGGACTCAGGCCTCCTCTCTAGGAGAGGGAATGGGCCGTAATCCACCACGCGGGCCCATTGCGGATTGGTGGATGTTACATGTCTTCGAATTTTTAGTTCTGTGATATGCCGGTTTCCTCACGATGTTTTCCTTCACCGTTTTGAGAGCAGTGGTGATGAAAATAAATTACATAAAGTAATGCGCTTGACTGGGTTTTTAACCCGCGACCTACAACTCATAAGTCGGGGCCATTACCACTCGGCCACCACTGCTCAAAATTTGAGTTTCCAAGCTTCCGTTTCTCAAGCTTTGCTTTTCCTACAAAATCCATAAAAAGTTTTTCTTGTATGTATGTTTTACTAGCGACCCGCCTCGGCACGGGTGCAATGCTGATCACTACATAGTATAAAAAATGTTTTTACAAAAAAAAAATGTAGAAAAAAAAAAGTAATAATAATAATCCCCCCCCCCCCCCCCCCCCGCGCGAGTGTTTAATTTCTGCGGGCTTGCAGACGATGAGCAATGGGTAGCCCGCCTTCCGACTGTCTGGTAAGAAACGAACCCAAGTAAGTAATCGACGGTGCGTAATGTTCCACGCGCCTCTCAAAGACATGTCAGCGAACACGTAACGCCGAGGGTCCATGCCCTCTGGGGCCTCTGGAAATTTATGAAAAGAAAACCTGTGGTCCTAGAACGCAAAGGGCAACTGAAGGACATAGTTGTGGTTTTAGTCGGTAATAGTCTGACATGCCCTTTCATTCGACCCAAGTGCGAAATAAGTCATTTCATGATTTCCCCCACCTTAAAAAAATCCTTCTAGCCATTTTTTTTCAGGAAAACGCAAATTGTCCAAGGACGTTCAGAATATGTATAAACGAGTAAAACTAAAACAAAACCTTCACCTTGGCAAAAGCAGGAAAAACTATAATACGAAGATAAATATTTCCTTAAAGCAGATTTCACACCATCACATGAAATTTTCCTTATACCGACTAACCGTCCTTTATCTTCTTGAAACTTATTCGGCATACAAACGACGTATTTACTGAGGGAAGGTCCAGGAAGTGTCCACAAACGCACTGATATGCCAGATAACATGCATGGGGTCATATTGACCGCTAGGACAACAGGTGGGTCATAATCGTGTCCTTTTTATTATAGTAGTGTGTGCCGGGCGGTCAGTGCCGTCATTGAAGCTTTTACGAGTTATGATGCTACGTGTTGGCTTTGATGAATAAAGTAGTCCTGTCATATACGTCTTTGTTGGCCCTAATTTATTTATTTATTTATTTACTCCGTCCACGAAGCAGTAATGCTCGCGAAGGAGACGGCACCACGGGTGAAGAAATGTATCTCCTCATGCCCCGCCGCCGAGACGTCACCGACCACCGTCTGGCCTTCCATTAACCATCCGGACCGAGTCCAAGCGCGTCGATAGTGCATAGATCCGCAAGCACCTCAAAGATACCTATAATAACAGTAAAACCGTAGGGGCAAAATAGGGACCGAAGCCTACTAGAGCCATGGGTCGACTTCTGCGTAGTCCTAGAATGCAAAGGGAAACTGAAGGACACAGGTGTGGTTTTGGTCAATAAAAGTGACTTCTCGCGCTCCACCATAGAGCGTCATTGGATGATTTCCCACCTCAAAAAAGGTGTCAGTAAAACTTAGTCAGCAACACCCAAAAACAAATGAACCGATAAACATCAAAAACAGTTGCCTGAATTTTAAGGGCAGACACTCACACTGAAACAGCTAAAGTAAATGAATGCCAGCGGATGAATGCGGGCAGAGCAATTAAAATCCGTCACCATTATAAATGACATAATTATTGCGGGGATTCCAACGTTTACCGCCACCCCTTAATGAATGGAACTGGAAACTGGAGGCAGTTTCTTGTGACCGACAGCAGAAAAATTGTGAAGTCTGCATGCTCTTTTTACTAAGAAATAGTGATGTTCATGTGTGGTTAGGTTTGACTAGGTCTAAATGAGAAGCACAGCTTCTTTTTTAGGGTCATCCAAATATACCAACTGGACCCTATTAATAAGCCTCCACTGTCTGGCCGTCCGTCTGTCTGTCCGTCTGTCAGCGGACTGTTTCTTATAAACCGTAAAGTAGAGAGTTGAAATGTTTATATAATGTCTATTTTCTGTTGCCGCTACAACAACAAATAATAAAATTACAAGAAATGTTATTTAACCGGCATTTTTTGCTCGATTTTAATATTGTAGTACAAAACCTTTGTGTACTTAAAGGCGGTCGCACTTGTACGCGCGAGGGCGCGGCTCTCACGCCCCAGCCGCCGGGATCCCGATCCCGATTTCCGACCACCGTAGGCCCGGGTTTGCAGACGAACGGCGAGCAATAGGTAGCTCGCCGTCCGACCGTCCGGTAACCGTCTGGACTGAGCCCAAGTCGTCGACGGTGTGTACGCGCGCCTCAAGGAGATTTAAGTACCTAGCCCGGTTTCGGAACAGATGATGTTGAATAGATATCTAGCAAAATAAAAATCATTTTTAACTCACAAAAGTCCTAAATCTTGATCTATCGTCTTATCATTTCGACTCGAGGAGACCTTTCAGTCAAATAAAACCGTTTACAAGCAAGATTGTCCGCGATAATGTGCCAATATCTACCAAATGTCACTAAAAGTTTCGAGTGGTAAGCAAAACGATTCCATGTACTCGTAAGACTTCGGGAAACGAGCGATAAAGGCCTTTTACGACAGACTAAAGGAAAGCCGCTGATTCGTAGTCTAGACGTACAAAAAGCTAACACAATCAATCAATCAATCAATCAAAATATTTATTTGCTAGAATATGGTACATAAGGTGTTACAGTATATTTGTTTCAGCATATCCTGCCATAACATGGCGTGCAAATATATTCACAGTCAGTGTTGTCAGTTACCCGATCTTGTCGATTACACATTCTATTGACTTGTCTTCTAAATGTCTTCACATGACGACCTAAAATAGTACATTTTGATACAAGTGGAGAAAGATTGTCATTGCGACTGAGATGAAATTCATTCGAGCCGTTGGCAAGGGTGTGAGTTCCACGTGTATCAAACGACGTTTTTCAATACACTTATGAAGATATAAATAAATGGGGGTTGATGGGCGATTCGTGGGGGTTAGCGCCCATACGATAAATATAATCAATTATGGCGGGGCGAGCACGCGCACTTTTCCGCACCAGAGCGAAAAATAGTAAATTGCGTGCCTAAAGGTTCTAGGGATAGGAGCGGTATTTCGAGTAAGCGTATTGATAATTTCTTTTCTCTACGAATATGCTTTAAAGATCCTATCTCGCATTATACAGTGTGTCAAGGCTGCAAAATCGTTCGAATGAGTTACCGGGCCCTGGAACGCAAAGGGCAACTAAAGGAACCCAGATGGGTTTCATGACTAAAATTCACCTGTGTTCCTTCAGTTGTAGTTAATGACGTAAAAGTCTAACATCTCGCTGAACATTAAAGGGCAACTGAAGGAACATAGATGGGTTTTAAACAGTAAAATAATGTTTTTCAATGACCCCGCTTGATGGTAAGCAGTGATGCTATCGTTGATGGTGACAATAGTATAGGTATAGTAGTAATAGGCATTTAATAAACTAGTGTGCCTTAGTTTATTAAGTACCTATTCACTCTAGCCTTGAAGACTTGGCTTGACTTGGGTCCGCGTGGTGGATTACGGCCCATTCCCTCTACTAGAGAGGAGGCCTGAGTCCCAACAGTGGGAACATTATAAGGCCAACTATGCTATGCTTGAAGACTTCTAAATTATAATCGGACGGGAAGACCAATTGCCCCGCAGCAGACAAATTGTTCCAGTCCTTCGATGTACGCGGTATGAACCACGAGGTGCCGAAACACTTAGAGGTGTTAACAATGTAAGGGTCCGATGATAGAAAGATGATGGCGGTATCAAGTCATGCAATTCTATGTAGTAAGCATTTTTATTAGCATAGCATAGCATAGCATAGTCGGCCTTTTTAATGTTCCCACTGTTGGGACTAAGGCCTCCTCTCTAGGAGAGGGAATGGGCCGTAATCCACCACGTGGGCCCAGTGCGGGTTGGTGGATGTCACATGTCTTTGAATTTTTGGTTCTAGGACATGAAGGTTTCCTCACGATGTTTTCCTTCACCGTTTTGAGAGCAGTGGTGATGAAATAAATTACACAAAGTAATGCGCCTGGCTGGGTTTGAACCCGCGACCTACAACTCGTAAGTCGGGGCCGTTACCACTCGGCCACTACTGCCCTCAGCATTTTTATTACTAGTACACAAATAAGTATAAAAAACATACAGAATACTAGTAAGTACGAAGGTAAATTTCCATACACAAGACGACACTCACGACCCAATTCTTAGAGCTGATTCACAAAATCCTCATGGGAACGCTGTCACCTGCCTCACACTGTATATTTTTCATAACGTGAAAGTAACAGGAAAATGAGAAACAAGTCGTGTCAGTATTACTTGCGGGGTGAGGAAAAATAATTGTGATTTTAAGGTGTTTTGAACTAGTAATTGAGTTACCATTTTAATAGTAATTTACATAAATTACCTTACCAAAACATTTACCTTACCTTTTTTTTAAGTGGGAGAATCATCTAATGATAAATCTCGCTCTTGGGCGGAGCGACTGATAGTGTCAGACTTTTACTGACTAAAAACCCACTCCTGTTCCTTCTTTGCCTTCGTCCCAGGTCCTCGGGTTTCACTTTCACACGTTTTCACACTGTGCTATAAGATCTTGCTTTATGCCAAATTTCAGGATTCTGATATCAACGGGAAGTACCCTATATATTTCGTTAACTCAGAAGCTTGATTTTTTCACAGCTTCAAGGGACCGCAGACCTGAGTATATGGTTTTAATTTCAACTTGATACCTCCACGCGTTCCCGAGATAAAGTGTCTTGACAGACAGACGGACGGACAAAAAAGTGTTCCTATAAGGGTTCCGTTTTATCCTCTTGAGGTACGGAACCCTAAAAAAAGACTATTTACTAACTGAAAAACTCTTATTATGATATAGATTAATAAAAAATATTCAATACATAAGTACTGTTCCATAATTGATAAATTCTCGTTTCAATCGATATATTAAAAATATTTCAAAAATGTTTCATCAGTAAGAGAGCCAGGAACGCAATGCTATCAAGAGAATTTAAAGAGTTGCAACTGCATAAAATTAATAATACTTTGATTTAAACTTAAGTTTATTTTATACTGAGGTATTTATGTGATGGTATTAAAAATAGTCACTTCATAATATTATTAAAATTTACCTTAATTTCTGCCTTGATGACTTAAAATTAAATCTCCATTTTAAATGATAAACACTTTATTAAAATAATAACTTTAAAACATCACAAATTAAGGTCTGAACACGAGAAGAGGTGCAGGGTTACGCAGCTGGAGCCTCGCAGTATACTTCATATTCTGGACATCATTTTCAGTTACAAACTCCACTTTCTGCAGCTGTCCATTTGGAAGCAAAACATAGTAGGTTCCGACGCTCTTCTGTACTTCAACTGGGCCTTCTAACCTCTCTACCTGAGGGTTATCAGTGGTCGGAACCTCGGTGGAATCAGGAACTCCATACGTGTTGTCAGGAACTCCGTAGCTGGTGGCAGGTGGTGTCTGCTTTGGCAATTCGAATTTTTGTCCCTCAGGCTTCCATCCAGAAGCAGGGTATCCAGCATCGGGAGCTCCATATTGATCAGCGGGCTTCTCAGGCTGTTCGTTAGGTAGTGTGAACGGTTCTCCTGAAGGCTTCCATCCAGATGCTGGGTAAGGTCCTGATGGCTCTGTTGTTGCCTCTGTTGGAGAGTCCGTGGTTGTTGAAGCTAACTCTTGGCGCTGGAATCTGAACCTCGCTGGTCTGAAGCGAGGCAGCTCAGCTAGCGCTCCGATCACAACACAAGACAGGACTAGGAACTTCATGATTGATGTTGAGCAGTTGAATGATGCTGGTACTCATATTCCAGACCAATTTATACCATGATGTTAGGTTTATGGTGCTTTGTTGTATCATAAATGGTGTGATAAGGACGTTATAGAGGATATTCGGCCATCAACAGTCTGGTCACGTTGTGGTTGACTGACATTGACCTGATGACGGCGTTCGTATGACATCAATAACTGATTAGAACGTGTAGCTAATTAATTTAGTGATAATTAATGCAGACGTTTTGGAGTTACCTTGTAATATGCTCGTGATTAACATTTTTATTTTAGATCTGGAATATATATCTAGTAAATCTCATTTAAATGGCTACTCTCCATGGAATTTCTTGCTGATTCTTCTCCTTCTTTCTTCTGCTATATGCTTTCTAGCTTCTGACGTACTTGTCGACCTATGTTCAACACAATGAGCTACTCTGGAGCCTATCTACACTAATATTATAAAGAGGTAAAGTTTGTTTTTTTTGTTTGTAGGAGGTAATCTCTGCAAGTACTGGTCCGATAGCTAAAATTTCATCACCGATAGAAAGCTGCTTTATTCTTGAGTGACATAGGCTATATTCAGTCAGTCAAAAAAAAAAACAAGTGAAGCTAAATTGCATGTTCCAAAGCGTAGATCTCTATGGAGAAGAACGTGCGAGAAACTCCATGGACACTCTTTTAAATCATATTATGAGTTACCTTGGTTAGTTATCTTGGTTACATATATCTTGTCGCTTCCAATATGTGAGCACAATGTAGATATGTAAGTAATAAAATTTAAAAAAAAAAAAACAATTAAAAAATATAAATAATGAACTACTTATATTTATTGATTTTTCTATGACAACAAGATTTATAAAATTTAATTACACTAAAAGGTAGTTCAAATCAGCAAGTTATCCTTCAATGTGTCAACCCAAATTTAAAAGAATCTTCACTTAAATAATTTTCCTTAACCGACTTTAATCTTATCTCTCTAAAAGATGGCGTGTGTTTGTTTATTTCCGCTACACATAAAAGTTTATTTTTATCATCCTTAAACTGGTAAAGGTACCTTATTTTTTTAACAAGAATAAACTACGTGCGACTGTAATCGTGGAAGAGACCGGCTTCCAAGTTTGAGGGCCATTGTAGAAAATAAAATGCCATTTCCCCCTCGTTTTTTAAAAACGTTAAAATTTTTCTCTCCTCTTTTGTTTTTGTTCATAAGATTTTATTTAAGTGCCTCCCTACGTCATTATGCACATATTAATGTTTATGAATTGTTTGTGCGCTGCTTTAAAAATTTGTAAAAATTTTGAAGATAATATATACTCAGAAAATTTTCATCTTGACTATACTTTATCACTTAGAAACACGACACACTATTAAGAGGGTTCTTTTCCACTCGCCTATCGTCAACAGCCTGTTGTTTCATCTAACGCAATCTAACAGAATGTTTACTGAAGAGACAATGCAAAAAAAAGAGAGATAACGCCTGAAAGCTCTGTTGCCATTCGGTAATTCCGTGATTTACTCGATTATTTCACAAAACTTGTTCCAGGGAATACGTGTTTTTTTTTTAATTCTTAAAAGTTTTTTAGAAATATTGTCATCATTCAGAATCTCGATTAATTGTGCAAGGCTTCTATTGATGTACTTTTTTATATTTTTAATAAATAAATGCATTATGGAAAGCCAAAGTTCACGGATTTTCAGAGGTCTTTGCTGGATTAGTTTTACACAAATTTATGTTTTGATCTCTATAGAAGCCTAGATAATATCCACAAGATAGCATATAAAAAAAAAAAACAAATAAAGATAAGTAATAACATCAAAATCACGTAAGAGCGGTTGTATTAAAATGTACCTCGAAAATGACGCTCTTAATGCAGATTATAATATAGGTTTCCATTAATCAAAACTACAAATACCTATGGCAATATTTATTGAACAGTGAAAACTGAAAAGGAGGAGGGTTGATAAGAGGCATTCTTAGCCCATCACATACTAAAAAAAAAGTTTCTGTTTTCGACTATTTTTTACCTGACATACAGGCCCGTCTAGTTCGGGAGTCAGTCTTCATAAATTATACCGTTATTATGCCAGTAAAAAGTTATTATTATTAATTGAAAATGCACACAGTAACCAACCAATCGAGACATACCGACATGTTTAAAACATAAAACATAATAAAGCAACCATCGCCAAAGGAATAACTTCGTAAATCGATGCTAACAGTAATGAAAGAGCGTTGAATGTCATATGCAACACGTTTGTAAGACACGATGTGAATATAGATGTAATAACTTAGACTTACATTGTTTGACAATGCTTGATTAGATAGATGCATTTTTAAAGAGATAAGAGATTGCAGTTTCGAAATGTAGGGTTATTATTGATTATTAGTAATCGAGGTTTTTTTTTCCAGTGGGAAAATCATCTTATGACATCCCCCGCTCTTGGGCGTGGCGGGAGATAGTGTCAGACTTTTACTGACTAAAAACCCCATCCTGTTCCTTCGTTGCCTTTCGTACCAGGGCCGAGTCTTCCTTTCAGAATCAGACCCTTGGCCCCAGTAGGCTTCGACCCTGCTGGGCCCCTACAATTGCTGACATCTCCTTGAGGCGCGCGTGGAACAGCACGCGCCGTCAACGACTTGGGCTCGGTCCGAACGGTTACCGGACGGTCGGACGGTGAGCCACCCATTGCTCGCCGTCCGCAAGCCCGTGCCTACGGTGGCCGGAAATCGGGATTGGAATCCCGGCGGCGGTTGGGGCGTAAGGATCGCTGCCTCATGCGATCATTAGCATTACTGCTTCGCAGAAGGACGCGACCGCCTGCCACTCCTCCTCGCTTCGGACCATGGCTTGTACCAAGGCGAGAGATCACCGCCGCCGATCGCCCCCACGAGGACACAGCGTTGCTCTGCCCAAGCGGGGCACACCTCCACCGTATGGTCTACCGTGTCCTCCGGGCGGTCCACACAGTGGCGACACCCGGGCGTCGCTTCCGAACGAATCCGGTGCAGGAACTTCCCGAACTTACCGTGTCCGGTGAGGACCTGCGTCATGCGGAATGTAATGACGCCGTGTTGCCTTTCCAGCCACATTAGTAATCAAGGTAAATCCATCTCTAGCACAGTGCCAGTGTGGAGCCGCTACACAGGACATGCGTCATTTGCTATGCTGTCAATCCTGTACAACCACTTGCAGTTTTCAGGATCTATACAAGGCCAATAACAGAGCCGTAGAGGTTGCGAAATACTGGTCAGATAAAATTTAGTTAGAGTACATCGACACGAAAAGAAGAAGAAGAAGAAGTAATCGAGGGTATTGAATTAGTTTACAATGTGATATTCATACTGGCTGCAAACAGAGCTTGGAATTATTAACTAAAAGCCGTTCCACGATTTGTCTGTTTTATATTAAGAAGATATCAGTACTCGATCAAGAACAGTTGTCATGAAGACATCAGGAAATTTTCTTGAGTACGTTTTCGATTTTTTTTTATTGATATAAACCAGTGCTTGACTGCGATCCCACCTGATGGTAAGCAGTGATGCAATCATCGATGGTGAGGCGCACTAGTTTATTAAGAGCCTATTCACTCGAGCCTTGAAGACACCTAAATTATAGTTGGACGGGAAGACCGCAGCAGGCAAATGGTTCTAGTCCTTCGATGTACACGGTATAAACGACGAAGCGAAACGCTTAGTCCCGACCTTATCCTGGTCTATATGCTCTCTCTGTGTAAATATCTACGTACTTAACTAATTCTAGTTTCTACCTTCACAGAGGGTAAACCTTGCTTTAAAATTAAATTGTACTTTTTATTTGGGTCTTTAATGTAGTTTCCATAGAAAGTGAAAAAACCAAAAGTGTTTTGTGAGGATGTTCGTCACCAAACATCGGAACAATGGGCGAGTAACGTTGTGTCACCGGTATATGGTGGACACCTCTATGGTTGGAATAAAAGCACAAAATACATATTTAGGGAACACATTCATTGAGTGGTCGTCCAACTACGGGTGGATTTTTCTGCCGGAGTCTGCGCTTCTGTTAGGAAGCACAAGTACGAAGTTACAATCTCTTCTTTTTTCTTGGTATTTATGTAAAAAGTAAATAATATGTTACTTATAAGTAACCATGTTCTATCTTCGACCACATCATCTTTGACCTAGCTTCTGACGTTCCATAAGTGGCCATGTAAGCCTGTGTGAAATAAAAATATTTGAATTATCACCATAATGTGACATAGTGGCGCGAGCTTTCGCTGAACTTTAAGTTTTATGTTATCTAATTCAAGCCATATCTTTTCAAAAGTTTATCTACTGTCAACGTACACGTAGCTTCATAATAGGCGTATTCGTAATATACGCATAAGCTAGAACTACACTGCGCACACGTGTGCCACACACGCCGATCTGGGCGCGTCGGTCTCCATACATTTTATATGGAAACTAGATTTGTAGAGCTACACTTGACTACGCTACGCGACGTAGTTCTATGTACAAATCAGGCGTGTTACACGTGTATGTCGGTCTAATGTAGTTCTAGCTTTAACGTCGTGCCGTTGCCGCTTCGTCGACAGAATTTAATAGTTTTGTATGTAAGCTGTAAGCAGCCCCCCTAGCCAAGTTACAACCATTTCGTGTCGAATCCCGTTCTCCAATCGGTAACGCCTCGGTGTCAGCAATTGCAGAAAACGATAAGTTGGTAGTCCTGTTGACGCGCCTGAGTCGGCCGCTCGTTCTACAATGTCGTTCTACAATAACAAAGGATATAGCGTTGAACATTGTAGAAACAATAACAATTCATTCTATCATTTTGAACGATGTGAACTTGGCTACGAATTTTCTATTCGTTTGTTCTTACCACGTGACTTAACGTTGACATGATGTCATTCAACACACATTTGATTTGATTAGTTTTCGACCAGCGTTAACGATTGCAGATTATCAACTTGACTAGGTGTGACTAGGTGTGCAGGCGTACACCAAGCGTATAATGACGAATACGCGTCTATGAAACTACACGTCCTTGTACACTAAGCCCTAAATAACCATCTAAGAAATAACTCAGAAAATAGTTGTGCCTAAGTCTAACTTCGAAGGCTAAGCTGAAAATTAAAACGGTTGACCTTTAAAACAATATGGCTCTGTCTGGTTTAAGAGACTTTTTAATAGGAAATTAATTCATGGAATATTATATTGTAAACTTAAGCCTACTTCATATTTTTTTAGTTTCGATTTTGTATTATTTTTTTATTTCAATGCTTCACTAGTAATAATTACCATGTTTTTTGGTTTATTTAATTGGATGTTTTTCAGGAAACTTGGTTTAGATATAAAACAGAGTTTAACAGAAAGGTTTCGTAGGTACTCACCCGCCGGAAGCTGAGGTTGCCCGATATAATCTGTGAAAAACGAAAATTACGTTAAAATTAATTTTATAATTGGTCCAGAATGGAATTTGCATAATTTGAATAAATTTATTTTTATGAGGCTCGATGAATTTTGGACCATTTCCTTGTTTTTGAACAGTTTCTTTTGTTTTTTTTTTACAGTTCATTTTTATGTAGTTGTCACCCACTCGATATCCGTGTGTACCACAATACAGCTAAGAAAATACTAAGTATTAGGGTTTAATCGTAATACGCCATATTCTAATCAAGCAATATTAATATGTTGTCTATCTATAGCAGTGATGGCTGAGTGTAAATGGCCCCGACGACTTGTAGGTCGCGGGTTCAAACCCAGCCAGGTGCATTACTTCATGTAATTTATTTCATCACCACTGCTCTCAAAACGGTGAAGGAAAACATGAGGAAACCGGCATGTCCTAGAACCAAACATTCGAAGACATGTGACATTCACCAACCCGAAGTGGGCCCGCGTGGTGGATTACGGCCCATTCACTCTACTGGAAAAGAGGGCCTGAGTCCCAGCAATGGGAACATAAAAAGGCTGATTATGCTATGCTATCTATAGCATTGACTGTGGTTTAATTCTCTTTGTTCTATAGTGTCTCACAATGTTTTTTTTATGGGCTGTAAGTATTAGAAACATGATTAACAGTCTAGATCGACTTCTAAGGACTTTCAATACTTTTGAAGCAACCTTGTAACCATCATCATTATCATTTCAGCCGAAAGACGTCCATTGTTGGATATACAGACCTCCCCCACGTGTCACCATAACGAAAATCCAATGGATCCGTTCCATTGGATTCCCACAAACCTTACCAGGTCATCGGTTCACCTTATGCGAGGCCTTCCAACGCTGCATACCCCTTGCCTCGCCGTAACCTTGGCCGCTACTAGAGTCAATTGTTGACGGGCTGTCGGGTACCTACTAGGGGCCAGTTCTTGGTTGTGCTTTTCATTTAGGTTTACCATAATCGCCACGCTTGGCAAGCGAGTTGGCGATCGCCGTGTGGTTTTTACAATGCACATAGAATGCTGTTACCCATTCTCTGGTGTGTACCTTAGTCGTCTCTTACGATACCCACAGGACGAAATAATAATTTTTTTTTTTTCATAAACAGAACAAAGATCTTATTAGGTTTGTAAAAATATTTTTATCCTATGTCCTAGTACTTAATTAGAAATGGGATAGGGCTGTTCCTTCCGGACACCACAGGGTATAATGTACTTCCATCCGGTAGCCGTACGGACCGAGCCCAAGTCGTCAACGGCGCGTGCCTCAAGGAGATGTCAGCAACTGTAGGGGCCCAGCAGGGTCGAAGCCTACTGGGGCCAAGGGTCTGATTCTGAAAGGAAGACTCGGCCCTGGTACGAAAGGCAACGAAGGAACAGGAGTGGGTTTTTAGTCAGTAAAAGTCTGACACTATCTCCCGCCCCGCCCAAGAGCGGGGGATGTCATAATATGACTTTCCAACAGAAAAAAAAAATTGGTATAATGTAGGTACTTACCATATTTTATTTTTTATTAAATTTTGCCCTACACTAGAAATAACTCCGATATCGTGAGTGCAAATATACAAATATATAATCTTACACACACAAGGCAACTAGACCCCTTTTTTTAAGGTGGGAAATCATCCAATGACATCCCTCGCCCTTGGGCGGACGAGAGGGTGTGTCAGACTTTTAATTACTAGAACCCACTCCTTTTCCTTATTTGCCTTCGTTCCAGGGCCCCGGGGTTCTCTTTCGCATCACTCATGGCCCCAGATGGCTTCGACCCTGCTGGGTCCATACAGTTGCTGACATCTCCTTGAGGCGCGCGTGGAACACTACGTGCCGTAGACGACTTCAGCTCAGGTTACCAAACGGTCGGACGGCGAGCTACCCATTGTTCGCCGTCTGCAAGCCTGCGCCTACGCTGGCCGGAAATGGAGATTAGGATCCCGGTGGCTGGGGCGCAAGTGCCATTGCCTCGCGCGTGCGGCCGCCTCCTTTGCTAGCATTACTGCTTCGCAGAAGGAGGCGACCGCCTGCCACTCCTCCTCGCTCCAGACCATGGCCTGGCGCAAGGCAACCAGAACTGTAGAGCATACAAATATTTGTTCCATGCGGGAATCGAACTTGCGACACGAAGCGCAGCAGTCATTCATTCAATTACTGCGCCACCGTGCTGTCTAAATTATCTGAAAACACTTTGTTCCAGTCTGTGATGAATCTTTGAACCAATACCATTAACGAGAATGAACACAATAATTCATTATTTATCAAAGTCTTGTATTTATATTAAAATTAATTTCTCATTAAGCATAAGTGAATATTTTTGGGGCAGCAATCAATTACAATAATCTGGAATGGGAACGAAAGCTGATCAAAGCGATTAACTTCGACAACATTGCCCGATGTGACCTTTCTAAAATGGTTTTTGATAATTTTTGGTAATCAAAACATAACAAGTAAAAAATAAAATTTGTATTAGCGAAATAAATTAACTTGTAAATAAGTCTTTTAGCCAATATTGAACAGTTATTATACTGGTATACCATATATGGGCTTTTTGGGTGGGAAATTATCTAATGATTTCTCTCGCTCAAGGCTGAATCGAGAGGGCGTGTCACTATTACTGACTAAAACCACACCTATATTTCTTTGTTTTGTTGTTGTTAAGTTGCCCTTGCGCTCTAGGACCACGGGATTTACTTTCAGAAGTCGACCCATAGTTCTAGTAGGCTTCGGCCTTCCTGGAAACCCTATAGCAGTTGTAGCCCACAACTGTTTTTCCATAAATCCTAATTAGTAATATCATAAGGAGATTCTAAAATTTTATTTTTTATTGCACACTAAAACATATAAATACACATTCATACAGCTATGGAGTGGAATTCCCTGCCGGAGTATGTTTCCTGTTTTCCACAACTAACGAATCTGTAAGTCAAGAGTGAATAGATTAATTCTAGATAAGTGCGCTCCATCATCGACCGCATCATTTCTTTCCATCAGATGAGATAGTAGTCAAACGTGAGAGTATTAATAATAATAAAAAATTGATTGTGATTTATGCGTATCATCGGCAAAGATTATTATCATCCACAGCCTGACCTCACCCATTGTTGAACAAATAATAATGAATCCTCACTTACCTGTCTCATCTAGGATCTACTCTCGATAGCAATAATAGTAGGGGCGCCCAAGCAGGGATTTTGCGCGTTACTCGAGCGCGCCAGAAAACCATATGGCGAGAAACCTTGCACCCTGTAATGTACCTCTACCACATATGAACGCTTAATACAGTGGGGTTCGTAGAGGGCAGCCCATCAAATTAGTAAAAAAAAACGATCTTCAGAAAACTCGAGCGCGTCAGATTAAGACAAGGTAAGTTAAGTACATGCAGAAATGTATATATTTCAATAATCTGACAATTTGAGCGTGGCTTAAGCAAATGGGCGAGCGCGATTGTTTTTTTTTTATTTTGAAGGAAATCATATCAGGAAATATTACGAAAAACATATAATCTGACGGACTGCAAATTTAGCATCCAGGCCTCCCCACTATACTGGCGTCTGCCTATCTCGCCGCCGGACGCCAATCGGTCACCGCCTTACTCCATCTGTCACCACCGCGCCTTGCCAAGTGTCATGTTGCGATTTGAATTATTCCTTTTCAAAAAACACGCTAATCTAATCACTTTTGACCACTATTTCACTTGATGGTAAGCTATGATGTAGTCGACAATAGAGTCCGCATGCCTAGAAGTAACCTATTCAGTCTTAGACTTAAAGAACGCTAGGTTGTAAATATCAAGAAACACATACTTCTGCATGGAACCGGGGGAGTTGATAATGTGAATATTATTTCCACTCCTTACAAAAACATTGGCTCTAGTACCAAAAACAGTGTTGTTCTGGTGTTTGGAACTTGTTTATCGATAAACACTACATCGTCCGGTCGCTTACAGACCACTACCGACGTTGGGATGTGATATTTCAAATACATAACACTGTCCTCCCGTGTACCTCTCTGTGAAAATTTGCGCATACAGTGTGCTGTCTATTGCAGTTCCCCCGTCTTCTGTATCGATAGCGCTTGCATTATACAAGATACACGGTTTACTTTATATCCCTGAGGCTACACTCTCCCATTTACGTCGAAAGCAAATAGAATTGAAAATGAGTTTAAAGGAGTCTGTCCATTACACCGAACTGTAACATGGTCGTACTTTGACTGTGCTAGGAACATTTCAGACAAACAAATATTATTTGTATTGAAAAGTTTGAGACCCTGATCGTTCTGTCGCCGGCAAAATATACATACATGCCATGATAACCGCGAATGGTGATCATTACGCACTGGTATGATACGCTTTTGATACGTTCTAGTGGGCACAGTCGTCCATGTCGTGTTTTTTTTCTATGCTTGAAACGTTTCTAACACGGTCATACAAAACCGCGTCCTTTGGCACAGACGCAACGTAATGTTGCCACATTATATATTATTATGATATCGTATTTCCTCTTAATTTATTCATTGGTTTTTTTTTTCTTTTCCCTATAATTTATTTATATTTATCTATTTTATTCAAATCTATTAGCACACAATACCGTGCCGACGTCTTTATGTCGATACCGTTACCAGCCCCTCGCTGAAAACCAGCGCCGTAGACTCATCGCATTTTGCGTGTGGTCACGGCATTATGCTGAGCGTTCGGCCGTTTTGCGCGGATGTGACGCATATTTCTTTCACATAATATAGGTACTTATAATTTGTTAGTTCTAAGTTTGCGCCTTGTTCCCCCAAATAAAATGTTTTTCTTTCTTTTGTCATGGTATGACACTGTGTACTGGGCAGACTACTTAGGTCTTTGGATATATAACAGCACTCTCGGGCATTGAGATGTTAAATAATGTATTTATCGTTTAAGACTTGATCGACGAAATCATTATCGACACGTAGTGACTTCAACACATTCCTCATAACCATAAGAGTACGACTATACCCATGGCGATTTTTATGCTTTGATGTTTCAGTTTTATTTATCTTCTTACCAATATGTTATGGTTACATATACATGTATTTACCTACACATTCTAACTTCAGCCATTTAGAAGTAAAAAAATTAAATAACAATGTAACTAACCTATTTGTATTTTTTATAACTCGACATCACTAATTTAAATATTTTAATTGAAGTATTTTAATCTTCTTTTTTTTTCAATTTTATAAAATTTAATAGACTGATTTCATCCTATTTTTCTTTACAATTATTTTATATATTTATATTTGTGTCTGTTTTTACTTAGTTTACCTAGTCATAATATGTGAATGCTGTGGTATCCTCAGTTAAGGCGCCTTCTGTGTCATAGTAATTTTCTGTAAAATTTTGTATCCTTTATCAAAGATCCAAATAATTATCCCAAATGGACATACTCCTGCGATCTCAGGATAATAAGTATTCTATGTGCAATTCCTAAGCATGGTTTCTATTATATGTGTCAGATTTCATCCAATTCTGTTCAACCGTTTAAGCGGGAAGTAGTAACAAAAATACACAAACTTACATACTGCCTTTATAATATTTGTGTGATATGAAGTTTAAAAGAACATTTTATACTGGTTATACGATCACTTGGGATAATTTAATTTAATTTTCGACATTTACTCGGGCAAAACCGCTATTGAACGTTAGTTAATTATAAAATAAACCAAGCGACAGGCAGTTAAACTGTCGACATTAAAAGCTATAAACAGGAACGAACATGAAACCAAAATTTAGATATTAAGTAACAACCAACTAAATTAATAACATTTCCAAAACAAAATAAACTGAGGAAATCTGTACGCTGAAGCCAAACTATTTAATCAGGCGTTCAATCAAAATGTTTCATAAATTAACGGTTCGCGGAGAAGCGCCCGGTCAGCCCAACTTAGTTTTAATGTACGCCCTTTTAGTTTCCTAAACTGGGCTGAAAGCCCTTCGGGGAGACAGTTTCTAAAGGATAAAGTACGTCGAAACATTTGGGAATTGAATTTTAGGATAGGAGCTTGTTTATGTCATGTCCGAATAGTAGCTTGTTTAACGACTTGTTAGTTAAAATACATTCGCACTCTTCTTTGTTTTAAGAATGACGTTTTACGGAGCTTTTTTTTTAAAATTGCATTTTTAAACACATCTTTTTAAATTTTTGAATCTAGCCAAAACGATTATCATAGTCTTTGTTTGAATAGCTGATTTTCCACATTACCTAATTATTGATTTGTAAATTTTTATCGAGAAAATTTGTTTTGAAATCTTTGTAACGCTCTTCGGAAAAATTACCTTTTCGGTATAAGTGCCATATTTTTTTAAAGGTAAAGAATTTATGAACACATTTTCGTTGAGTTATGTTGTTTGCTATTTTATATTGAGAGTTAATTGCATTCGGGATTGTCTGTCAATAGATCCGTTCTTTGAAGTGGTAAATCATCAAATAACTTCTTCCGCCCTGAGTGAGGCGAGAGGGAGTGTCAAACTTTTACTGAATAAGGGTCGACACTACGTTAAGCGGGCGCCCGCGCGGTTCCATACAAAAGTGCTCCATCGCGGTGAACAGCGCGGGCGGCACCCGTCACGGGGAGCCGCGCCCCGCGCACGTTATGCTACGTAATAATACATTAAAGTTCTCCATCGACACAACTACATGCTCACCGTTAAAGTTGAAATAGCGACACTGCGCAGGTAATAATCCGTTTTCCGCTACGGGGACCATCGCACACGAAACATGCGCGACGTCACGCGACGGGTGCCTGCGCGTGCACCCGCTTAACGTACATCTATGATGATGACCTCTTAAGCGATTTAGCGATCATAGCAGACAAAACACTTTTATAATGTTAGAATATATTAGCATAGGTATTGGGTAATATAATTGTCAATAGTTGTTGTGTTGTCGTTGTGATAGTGGGTAACGAGCAAAAAACAAACTATTTCAGACCACGAATTTGATTTATCATGATGCGCTCTTGGGCGGGGTGTGAGATAGTGTCAGACTTTTACTGACTAAAAACCCACTCCTCTTCCTTCTTTGAATTCGTTCCAGGGCCCCGGGGTTCTCTTTCGCATCACCCATGGCCCCAGTAGGCTTCGACCTTGCTGGGTCCCTACGGTTTTCCTGACATCTCTTTGAGGCGCGCGTGGAACACTACGCGCCGTCGACAACTTGGGCTCAGTCCGGACGGTTACCGGACGGTCGGACGGTGAGCTACTCAATACTCGCCGTCCGCAAGCCAGCGCCTACTGTGGCTGGAAATCGGGATCCCGGTGGCTGGGGCGTGAAAGCCATTCTCTCGCGCGTGCGGCCGCCTCCTTTGCTAGCATTACTGTTTGGCATGATGTAGGCTTTACGTACTTATTTCAATTTACAACGAGCCGAGAGGCAGTTCCAAGGTAATTTTTTTTTTTTTTTTTCGCTATAAACCAGTGCTTGACTGCGATCCCACCTGATGGTAAGCAGTGATGCAATCATTGATGGTGAAGCGCACTAGTTTATTAAGAGCCTATTCACTCTAGTCTTGAAGGCACCTAAATTATAGTTGGACGGGAAGACAGCAGCAGGCAAATTGTTCCAGTCCCTCGATGTACGCGGTATAAATGACGAAGCAAATCGCTTTCGGACCGTTGGTGTTTCAACAACGTAAGGGTGGATACTCGCCGTACGTCGGGTTGTCCTCACGAAGTCCAAAGGTCAAGAGAGGTCTTGGGGTCCTGAGGCCCTACCATGAGCTCTTAACGCGATCCATTTTACGACCTAAACCGATCTGTTAAAGGGATGGAGCTATATAGGATGTATAACTCCATCACTGTTTCTCACTCGCACACTTATCATTTTAACACGTCATGGTAAAGTCTTTGATCACTATTTTAGGGTTCAGTACCTCAATAGAAACAACGAAACAGTTATAGGATCACTTTGTTGTCCATCTGTCTGTCTGTCAAGACCCTTTATCTCGGGAACACGTGAAGGTATAGAGGTATAAAGTTGAAATAAAAACCAAGTCTGCGGCGTCTCGAAGCTATGAAAAAAATCAAACTTTTTTTGCGATATGGAAAAAATTTCGTAACTCAATTCGGAAATTGAACTATTTTCATAGGTAAGTTTGTACGTTGAGTCCGACTTACTGCAAATGTCTTGCCAGACTCTGTCAAAGCGTGTCACACAACGCTTCGCTTTGTCATCAAACTATCTTCCATACTATTGACTTCGCCGACATACTTATTCAATATTCAAGCACCTTCAAATCCATTCACTAGCTGCAGATATCGGAGTCTGTTTATCGACGACACAGCAGCCATTGGAAATTGTAATCGCATGAACTCAAATGGAAAATTGGATGGGATATGTCGTACCACTGACATATCCAGTTAGAAGCTCCGATGACGTGCCTTTGCCGACTTTGCACTTGAAATTTGATTCCGTTTCACAGCTTTTGTCGTGTCCTCGCGTTAAATTTCAGCTAGAAACAGTAATTGGAGTCTGCGCAGACTTTTCAATTTGTCCAGTTATTTTCTTGCTGAATTCGGAGAGATAGTTTTGTGTCAGTGTTTTTAAAGAGAAACTGGATTTGAGTTTACAAATTGACAGCTCTAATTGTCTCTTGTTGCTTTAAAAGTATATTGTTATAGTAGCCATAGAGAGTAGATTTGTTATAGAGCTATAGAGAGGAGATATGTAGCTAACTATGTATCAACGATAGAAATATGAAAACTTCTAGAGTGACGACCCCGTACCGGAAGAGGCTACGTTGGAAGGCCTCCCGAAAAAAAAGAACCAAACCGTCGTAACCTTGGTTCTTATGCTCAGAACCAAGGTTACCGACATAGCCCGAAGAATTGCCAAACTTAAGTGGCAGTGGGCAGGGCACATTGCTCGTAGAGCTGATGGTCGTTGGGGCCGAAAGTTTCTGGAGTGGCAACCGCGTACCAGAAGACGCAGCGTTGGAAGACCTCCCACAAGATGGACCGATGACCTGGTCAGGAAGTCCAGGTCAAATGATGATGATGATGACTATTAATCAATCAATTAAATTCCCAATGTGCATAAGTGATGCCTGCCAGGGTTGCAATTGTAGCGATATCTATAATCACAGTTCTTCGCGCGATTTGAACATTTACAACAGCCAATCATTTCACACAGAACAAAAGCAGAACATTTGCAGCAGCGTAAAAGATATTTTCGTCTTTTACGGCAGCAAGTCCCCTCTTTGAGGAATGGGTGGAAAGAGCTCACGCTCACCTTGGCCATGACGCAGGTCTTCACCGGATTCATACGGAAGAAATGCCCGTTGTTCACCATTGTATGGACCACCCGGACAACTCAGCGAAGCATACGGCAGAGGAGTGCCCTGCTTACGCAGAGCACCGCTATGCCCTCGGGGGGCCGGGCCTTGGACAGAACATGCTCCGGAGCGAGGAGGAGTGGCAGGCGGTCGCCTCCTTTTGCGAAGCAGTAATGCAAGCAAAGAAGGCGGCCGCACGCGCGACGGAACGCCCCTCACGCCCCAGCCGCCGGGATTCCGATCCCGATATCCAGTCACCGTAGGCACGAGCTTGCAGACGGCGAGAAATGGGTAGATTGCCGTCCGGCCGTCATCCAGCCCGATGCGCGCCTCAAAGAGATGTCAGTAAAATCGTCGGGGCCCAGCAGCCTACTATGACCATGGGTTTACTTCCGAAAGGGAAACCCGAGTTCCTGGAACGTAAAGGCAAAGAAGAAATATAGGTGTCGTCTTAGTCAGTAAAAGTCTGATACGGAGAAGTCATTGGATGATTTCCCACAATAAAAAAACCTTAGTAGCAAGCAAAATATACTTTTTTCGCAATAAAAAGTAGGAAATATTATATTGTAGGTATCTGAAAATCGAAGTGATCAGTCATTCTATAAATAATGTCTTCTTTAATACCATCTAATGAATTTTCAGAAATATGGTTCTGAAAATTCATTAGATGAAATTATAGAGGACATCAATGAAAGAAGACACAAATCAAACAAATCATAATCATTCTTGCAAAAGTGATAAAGTTTAATGAAAACGGCAATGATTTACAGCTCCATACGTCTTGGAAGCGTTACGCCTCGCAGATTATGAGTCTCTAGCTTTGTCGGTTCGTCACAAGGCGATGGGAGAATTAATCCCACAAATTGTCGCCACCTGGCAACGCAATCGTCACATTTTCGTCACAAAATAACTTGTACCGTGACATTGGAACGATAATATCAAGAAAAATATTTCTCGTTTATTTTTTGCACGATTTTGCCTTGGGTTGAAGGAATGCCTATTGGTGTAATATGAAGGTATTTTTTTTTCTTCCTTTGTTTGGTTTTGTTATGTAATACGAAGTTAGGTGCGAACGTATTGAGTATTATTTTTACGGGCAAATTCAAAAGAAAATTCGGTTTCAGACAGTTTCGGCCAAAAAAATCTTGGTCACATTTCTAATAACAAATCCGACGTACGGCAGGTGTCCCTTACATTGTCGACACCTCTACGGTCCGGACTAAGCGTTTCGCCTCGTTGTTTATACCGATCACACCTAATCCTATACCACATTGATAAAAATATTGCTAGGGTATTCCAACTAAGATAGTGGCACAGTGCTCACGTGCTGCCGTGCACAAAGAGGCTCAGGGGAGACCGTTGTACAGTCTCCTCAGAGATGTGCCCTAACAGGCGTTGCACAGAGGGGGTTCCGGAATGGTCTTATAAGAGGTAACGGCGCCCCTTCTACATGTGTGCATGGTGATCACCGGGGTGGTTTTAGTGAGGTAAAAATCCCACACTCCCCGGACTTAACCCCAAAGTCCGGCGAGTCTTTCAAAGGTTACCCCCCGAAAACAAAAAAAAAAAGGATATTCCAACTACATTGTGATCAAACTTTAAAAAATGCAATTTGTCATAAACTATTGAAGTTAGAATCTCCAGGCTTTGTCCAATTCTTTTCAGTCTAAGCTCTGTACACGTATGGACTAGCATCTTAAAATTCGATTGTATATTCCGCTGGTGAGGGTTTGCGGACGACGAGCAGTGGGTAGCTCGCCATCCGGCCGTACGATAAGTACGGAACCTTAATCGTTAACGACGCGTAGTGTTTAATGTCTATACAGGATGTCTTATAGGAAAAACTCGACGAAGAATTCCACCACTGGCGGGTCCAAAATCATGTACTGGATCCATGGCATTCGTTTGTGCGTCGATGTCAAAGACACCCTGTATATTTTATTTCTTCAGTTTGTATTATTATACATGTTATTCTTACTTTCCTATGTCCAATTCCAGTACTTGGTCTACCTGTGTGCATTCAAGTCCGTTCATTCAAGTTTCATTCAAGTCCGTTCAGCCGTTAAGTCGTGATGAGGCAACAGACAGACAGAGTGGTAACGGCCCCGACTTACCGAGTTGTAGGTGGTGGGTTCAAACCCAGCCAGGCGCATTACTTTGTGTTATTAATTTCATTACCACTGCTCTCAAAACGTTGATGGAAAATATCGTGAGGAAACCGGCATGTCCTAGAACTAAAACGTGACTGGATGTCATATGTCTTCGAATTTTTCCAACGTGCACTGGGCCCGCGTGGTGGATTGCGGCCCATTCCCGCTCCTAGAGAGGAGGCCTGAGTCCCAACAGTGGGAACATTTTAAGGCCGACTATGCTGTGAATACTTTGGTAATAATATTATTAATTTGTCAGTACACTAACGACCCGCCCCGACTTCGAACGGGTGCAATGCTGATATCACCGTAACCGCTATGTTCCTTCATTTTAAATCTGTAATTTCTTCAAAGATATTCATTTAAATTACTTGTTGTAGGGGGCCATATTGATCTATATTAAATGCACAATGTCTTTAAGGTACCTAATTGGATAAAGATTAATGCTGTATTGTTTAAAATCGCTTCGTAAATAAGCCATTATTTCTCGTAAAAAGTAAGGATAAAAAATTGTATATTGTGGGTTATCCCTAAGAGATAGCAACAACATATACCACCGTGGACTTTTTTGTAGACCGTTTTAAGGTGTACAATACTGTAATACATTATTTTGATCTGTCTCGTAGGGTTCAGCCAGCGTTTGCAATGTAAGCGCAAAAATTTTTATTTATTTATGTCATCACAATTAAAACCTCTAAAATTATCAGTGTTTCTAGACTATATTAAAAATGTGTTATACATATAAACCTTCCTCTTGAAACACTCTATCTATTATTATATACTCTTATCTATTAAAATTGCGTTAGTTGCGTAGTTTTAAAGAACAGACAGACAGCGGTGACTTTGTTTTATATTATGTAGTGATTATATACATCATACGTAATTCAACCTAAATTCAATGGTGCGCAGAATTTAATGAGGATTATGATCATACAAATTCTGTACGTTTTCACCAAAAATATAATTCACATCGTAATATATTCTTTCTTCCCTTTATAATAAATCGAATCGGTATTATAACAGCTGTAATGGATTTGAGTTTACAGCAGGTAATAATGTTCCTATATAACATTAAAATATTTAATTGATTATTATTTGGTTGTATGGGCGGTGTGTGTGTGTGGTGTAGGTACTCACTGGGTAGTGGTGAATAAATAAAAGTCCTACACTGAAACGCCAAGGAAAATCTCTACGAAGGCCTAAATTAAGTACAACCTGAAAGTAGCCGTAGGTCGCTATGGATGTACCGTTGGCTGTACATAGCTGGTACTCGGTCTTCGTACAACGACACTGAGGGAGCACAATTCGAGGAAAGACACATAAGTCGTTCATAATTATAATATTTTTCTTTCGTGTCGATCTGGCTCAAATTTGGTCCGGCCAATATTTAGTCACCTGGATATCAGCGATATTACATATCATATGAATGACTGGAGAGGGAGTCCAAAGAAAAGATGGATGAATTGTGTGAGGAGTGATATGAAGGAGTCAGTGATAGCGTGAGTGCAGACAGGATAGAATAGAAGAAAAAAACGTGTTGCGCTGACCCTAAATAACATAGAGCAGTGGCAGGAAGATAGTGATGATAGTGGAATCCGCACTGCAAAGACACTATCAGAAATATTGCAGAAAAAATTTCTTCCTGCATTAATGATGAGGAGGAAGAAGTGTATAAATTTGTTAACCTTACCTCAGTTATTGACGTAGAGAGATCTTTTTCAATGAAAAATACTGATAAAAATTGTATTTTAATTATCTTTGTTTGGTTTATCTTATCTATCTCTAGGGTTTTCATTATTATTTATTTGTAGTATTGTTGGCCACACGGGATTTTTCATTAGAAATCCCGAGAAGATCCATATTAATATCAACATTTCGATGCAAGTAGGTACATGAATGACTCTACCTAATTTCGACCCGTGGTTATAACGCAACTGGGATGACACAGACCGATGAAGAAAAAGAAGGCATACAATGATTGTTGGTCGATATTGAAACCTATAAACACATTCCATGAAAAAAAAATCCTGTTCAAATAGGAAAGCCCACCAATTATAGCATAGCATAGTCGGCCTTATAATGTTCCCACTGTTGGGACTCAGGCCTCCTCTCTAGGAGAGGGAATGGCCCGTAATCCACCACGCGGGCCCATCGCGGGTTGATGGATGTCACATGTCTTCGAATTTTTGGTTCTAGGACATGCCAGTTTCCTCACGATGTTTTCCTTCACCGTTTTGAGAGCAGTTGTGATGAAATAAATTACACAGTAATGCGCCTGGCTGGGTTTGAACCCGCAACCTACATCTCGTAAGTCGGGGCCGTAACTGTTACCACCACTGCTTCCAACAATTATATTGGAACAAAAAATGGCCCATGCCAAATGAAAAATGATACCAGAGCTAAAAACAGATAAAAAATAGGCTTTCATAACACTCTACAAAATAACGATAAGAGGCATTGTCATGAGAATAGAAACCATATTAGACAGCTAAGTGAAGTTTCAAGAAGTCTTATGATTCTTTACTTTATCCCTTTGAAGGGAAACTTAAGCTTCCTGTGGCTAACCTTGGACCTTGACAGAGGTCAGCAGTCCCTCGGGACAAACTTCACGAACTATTGTACCTTAACGTATTACTGTAAAGGGTTTACATAAATCCTGGATATCTGACACGTGTAGACAACACGGCATCGCGTTTCGTGAATACGGATAATGGATAAAAATCTTCTTTGTTTTCGATGGATAAATCTCTGCCTGATATATCGATCGGTGGCTTGGTAAATACCGCATTATATATCAGTATCAACTATTAAACAATAAATTAGTCAAGTGCAAGTTGGACTCTCGCAAGGTCCCGTAGCATCCGTAGCAAAAAAACTGAAAATAAAAAAGCGTTTATTGTATGGGAGCTCTACTTAAATATTTATTTACTTATTTAAACTTCATTATTCTTCAATATTTTTGACATTGTTATTAGGTACTAATTTATTGACATTATTAATGGTTATTGTAATATTTTTGACATTGTTTATTTTCGTTTTTCATTTTTTATGTTACGTCGTTTTATTAATGGTGTACAACAAATCATTTTAACATTATTATTATTATTTAATTAATCCTTTATTGTAATTTATGTCAAATTAGTTATTACTGATATGTTCCTAGTTTTTAAGTACTCAATATTCGCATACAATTTCAATTATTCTTGAATAAATAAATCTTGAATCTTCATGTACAGTAGTGATACATAGGCGGACTTAATGCAACAAGGCATTATCTACCAGTCAACCTTTGGGTTACAAGAGACAACAGCACACACACACAGTCACAGTCTGTTTTTAGTATGTTGCTTTATGTTTTTGATGTTTATTTCCCTAGTTTATATGTTACATTATGTCCATAGGCCGGTGGCCGGCCTGTGGGTGTATCAGCTACTTACAGTCTACCTATGTTTGTCTAAAAAAGATCTTGGTAAGTGTCGTGTAGTGTGTTGAGCTTGTTAGTGTATACAGTAATAAATTTATAAAGTTCTATATTAATTTGACTGACCTGTTGGTCAATGTTTGTGTGATGAGTATGATCATTTGTTCTGTGTCTGGGTTTAATTTATCTATATATGTATGTATTTAGGAATATATAAGTATGTTTATCAGTTGTCTAGTACCCATAACACAAGCTCTGCTTAGCTTGGGACTAGACGGCGTTGTGGAATATTATTATTATAATATTATTATTATTATTATTATAACCTATCCTATTTACAGCTAATTACAAGTTATGGGGACGTGGAGCGGTTGTTCGCTTACTGAGCAGTCGACTTCTGTCTTTTCTTGGTACATACTCAATTTCACCTAGTCTAGTATTAGTTAGGAGGGGGTTGTACTGTTCATATCCGAGGTAGGCGACACGTTTTAGTATTAGTTGTTAAACGGGCAACAGAAATGTCATTTGTAAAAATTTCAACTGTCTAGCTATCGCAGTTCATGAGATACAGTGTGGTGACAGACGGAGAATCTTAGTAATAGGGTCCCATTTTACGTGTTAAGTACGGAACCCTAATAACACAGTCGATGTTTCTGAAAAAAAAACATTCTGTTTCAAATCAACTTGGCCCTTGAGAGTTTACATAAGAGCCTCCAAACCAGAGCATCATATTCGTATGAAAGCAGATCACTCGCATCAAAGAACACACGCATTAGTAAATTAAAATTCTGACAAAAAGAAAGGATATGCTTAGAGGGAAAAACGTTCGCTTCCCTTTGTTGATCTTACTGATGTTTCTAAGTACTTATATCTACGGTATGCTTCAACATTTTCGTGTGATGTTGATTATATGAATGAGTTGTCTATTGAAACATAAATTTAAAATCTCAAATCGATATTAGCTGGGGTGTCCAACAAAAAAATATTTTTCACTACCCGGTGAACTTCGTACCGCCTAGCAGACAATGAATGTAGGATATCTTTCGATATAGTCCACCGATTGTGTTGAAATGAAGCCTAAGTAATAAATCAAGTTATACACAATTTTATAGTATAAAAGTTATCTACATCAATTTCGTACATTTTACGTGATGCGCGCACAACTAAAATCTTCTACAAATTTAATATATGTTTAGATTAAATATATAATAAACAAATAAAAACTAAAAATAGTAATAATTTATTATACCCGTAAGGTTCTGGGATTTTTTGTATTAATACAATCCTGATACTATATTTGTGTCCATGGTGAAAGCGATAGGCGGCTATTCGAAGACATGTGACATTCACCAACCCTCTCTGGGCCCGCGTGGTGGATTACGTCCCATTCCCTCTCCTAGAGAGGAGGCCTGAGTCCCAGCAATGGGAACATTAAAAGGCTGATTATGCTATGCTTATGATAGGCGGCGGTGCCTCTCGCACTGGATCCTCACCTTATTCAGGCCATGGTCTTATGCGAGAGGGAATGGCTGGCGGTCACCTCTTTTTACTGATCAGTAATGCCAGCGATGGACATGGCAATAAATGTGAGGGAAAGAACATCGCTGCAACAGCAACGCTGCGAGCAGTGGGTAGCTCGCCGGTGGTAGGACCAAGCCCGAGTCGTCTTTTTCGCGTAGTGTTCCAACCGCGGCTCAAAGAGATGTTAGCAAAGACAAGGGGAATTCCTGAAAAGGACATCCGTGGACCTAAAGCATAAAGGGCAAATAAAGGACAGAGGTGAGGTTTTAGTCAGTAAAAATTTGCCACGACCTTTCGCTCCACCCTAGAGCGAGAGAAGTCAATGATAATTTCCCCTCAATAAAAAAAACAACTGTATTCCTGTTTAATTTTATGCGTCGATTCTCATCGGGGCTTTTTAATCCTTAAAAATAATATCATACGAGTATCACTGTAGTTTTGATTCTACTTAGCTAACTTGAAGTAATTTCGTTTCCGTGACTAAACCAACTTTATGATGCGAAGGACCACTAATAAAGCGAATTAAACAATAAAGCAGAATGAATTATTGCCAACAATAAAAATATTTTATTTGCTTATATTACTACTGAACATAATAAAACTGCCATTGATGTTATTTTATGAACCCTACATACATACATTACTACCAATAGGAACAACAACAACACACAACACAACATTGCTACCAATTGAAAAGCTCTGCATTTAAAAAAAAATCAAAGGAGTTCCCTTCCCTTTGTGTAATATAAAACGTTTTAAAATTTGAATAAAATCTAGAACAAAACATTTTTAAATGAATACCGATTCACTAGCTTGTTGGTTTTTTATAGGTTACGTTTCGGGAATTGTGCGTCAGTATTGCAAAATTGCATAGTTAAAGAGCGCCCAACCCGAGATATATATATTTTCATAAAACCGTTTATAAGTGATTCATCATTTAAGCCAAAAGACGTCCACTGTTGGACATAGGCCTCCCCCAAGCGTCTCCACAACGACCAATTCTGTACGTCTCGCATCCACCGCATTCCCGCGACTCACCAGGTCGTCGGTCCCGGTCCACCTTGTGGGAGGCCTTCCAACGCTGCGTTTTCCGGTGTGCGGTCGCCACTTCAGAACTTTTCGGCCCCATCGACCATCCGTTCTACGAACAATGTGCCCTACCCACTGCCATTTTAGTTTGACGATTCTTCGGGCTATGTCGGCGACCTTGGTTCTCCTGCGGATATCTTCATTCTTTATGCGATCACGCAAGGAAACTCCGAGCATAGCCCTTTCCATTGCTCTTTGGGTTACTGTAAGCCTTCTGATGAGGCCCATTGTAAGCGACCATGTTTCAGTGCCATATATCATCACTGGCAACACACACTGGTATATTTAAGTGATTATGACGTCATTATACTCGTACATCTTTCTCTAGATATTTTGGAAATATATTTATTATATCATGTGGATATAATCTAGATTTTTATTGAAATCGAACCATAACTTTGTGTAAAACTAATCCAGTAAAGAGCTCTGAATCCGCTAGGTACAATTAAAATTTTTCCATAAATAAAAATATATTTATACCTTAATATATTTGTACCTTGTACTGTGTACACTTAATCGAGATAATGAATGTCGAAAAACTTTTCGATAAACTTTTAAGGTTGGGCCTATGTAGGTACATGAACTCAGTTAACCACATATTTTGCAACTTATCATGGTGTACAATAAAGAATAAATGAAGGTTTTAAAAAAATACACATATTTCAGTAATTCAATTTCCTGTAATTATACATGATATGAGTATTCCAAAAAAAATGTATGCTAAACACTTTTTTTATTTTTTGAACTGGTTCCTAGAACAGACATATTGTAATATTTTACAACGATTAGTGATTACGATTAATAACCATAATCACTAAAAAACGGTTACGATTAAATATTATGAATCGTTAATCATGATTAAGTTTTTAATTAATTTTTCACTGCCACTGGTTCCAATAATCGCCGATTGTACATACGTCTGTACAACTTGAATGACCTTGAAATAGCTTAAATGTCGTTGTACACACGGGTGTACAAAATTTATTCGGCTGAAAATTTTAGTCTCTATATCGTCGTTTTCCCTAGAATAATCCAGAAAAATATTTTTTTTTTCCTGATTTTACGTAAAAACGCGCAATTACGTAATAATATTACCCCTAAACGCGCGAGGGGTTAAGCTCTCACTTACAAGAAACTGGACACAACAGGTGAGACTAACTTTAGGTACTAAGTAAGTAAATCTATGGAAAAAGGAAAAAACCAAGCGTGATTATTTAATTATGAATTTAATCTGGCTGAAGCTATACTGAAACTTCAGTATAATTTGAAGCAGAAATGGATATGGGTAGGTCCTTTAGTGAAGGGTAAAAATGAGTAGGACTCACCAAACATCAAAATGGAGGGGCCCAGCAGGCAAAAGAACTATTAGACGGTTGAGAAAAAGATGGGCTGATGACATTATAAAGATTGCAGACAATGACTAACAATGACTATTAATGAGAGGCTATTAGAGCCTCTCATTTTCAATTGGACAAAATAATTATTATTTAATGAATTTAATCATCAAAATTATTGTTAACTAAAGCAAAACGCGAGAAAATAGTTCCTGGGAGGATTTAAACAGAAAATAGAAAAAACAGGAACAGTTCCTCCTTCTCTAAACACGAGCCATTCCTATGAGAGATCAAAATATAAGTGATGGTCGTGCCGCAGGAGCGCAGTCAAAACTAAAGCAATATATACGACATTTGTTAGGTCTGTAGATTCAAGTGTGTCAGACTACAGTAAAATATGTAGATTTATATTCGCTTACCAAATACAGTTCTTCTTGTATTGTCGACTATACGTCTATATTGTTTTCTGTTATTATTTTTAAGTTAAGTATTACTTTTTTATTTTTTTTATTTTTTTATTTTATCGTTATTTGTCCTGTGCGAGTCCCAAATAAATGTTTTCTTTCTTTCTTTCTTTCTTTCTTTCTTTCTTTCTTTCTTTCTTTCTTTCTTTCTTTCTTTCTTTCTTTCTTTCTATATTATAGATGCTGTTTAGGATCAGTAGGTGGCCACAATTATTCGGTGCTAGAAATGTTGAGCAGATAGTCAACAATACAAACGAAATGAATAGTCGCAAATAAAACATAATCTGGTCCGTACTTGCTCTGGGCAAGTTAGCAACAATCACTTCTCATTTTACATCGATCTATCAATACGAAAATAAGACGAGGACACACTTCCACGATTGATTGCTACGAGTGTAAGTCTAGAATTCCGTTCATTTATATAAATAGGTTTTATAAAGAAAAAATTAAACCATCGTAACCCTGGTTCTTCTGCTCAGAACCAAGGTTACCGACATACAACAACAAGCGGAAGTTGCGGCTTTATTTTCTACGCAAATAGTGGAGTAGTCTCAAAAATCCTTTCATTTTTCCTTATATAAATAATATATATATATGTAGGTTTATATTATATTAAATATGTATGTATGTTTATTTTATGTATATATACATTTGATCCCTTGTTTTCTTATTATTCTTTCCTTTTTTTTATGCACCTGCCATGTTTTCTCTTCACTACCCTTGGTTGACTGGTAGAGAATGCCTAAGGCATTAAGTCCGCCTTTGTACTTTTATGTTGCATGAAGTTTTAATAAATAAATAAATAACCCAAAGAATCGACAAATTAAGTGGCAGTGGGCAGGGTACATTGCTCGTAGAACAGATGGTCGTTTTTGGCTGAAAGTTTCTGGAGTGGCAACCGCGTACCGGAAGGCGCAGCGTTGGAAGACCTCCCACAAGGTTGACCAATGACCTGGTGAGGGTTCCGGGAATCCGATGGATGCGAGACACACAGGACCCTTTATTGTGAAGACACTTGGGGTAGGCCTATGTCCAGCTTTAGACGTCTTTTGACTGAAATGATGAAACCGTTGTTCCCTGTAAGACCACAATATCGATGTTCCAATAATTGTAATAAATATCAAAATGAAAACGAGCCAATTAACTACAATAGCTCCAGCTAAACTATGTAAAATATTTATTCTAGAATTAATGAACAGACAAAGTTTGCACATTTATTTAGACTTGAACCATGTCCGAAGAGAAACGATTAATTATAATGGGTTCCGTCGAAGCGTAGTGAAATCTCGTTATAACTAACGTTGGTAAGCACGGCGTTATTCTGGATATTCCCATTACTATGCTAAAACGACGGTCAGCAGCGAATGTGGTCTAAGTTAGAGGCGAAAGTTTATGATAAAGGAGGTATACACAGCTTACAGAAAGGAAACTAGACCGAAAGACCAGTCTGCCAGAGCTGCGAGAATTTACCGCACGCTCGACTTAGGCCTGTCTACGGACGCGTAGCTTTTTATACGCGTACTCATCATTATGCGCTTGGTGTACGCCTTAATGCATCACGGAGAAAATTTTTCATCATCTTCCTGCCCCTGTCCCATATTACTCGGTGTCGGCAAAACACGTTTTTTTCTTCCATTCTGTCCTGTCACCCGTCACGCTATCATTAACTCCCGTTTCTTTCATATCACTCCTCACATAATCCATCCATCTTTCCTCTTTATCCATCCACATGTATACTCATAACTCTTTTAGTAACATTTTGTCCCTCCTCTTCACATGTCTACAGCAAGACAAACTATTCCCTTACAACTTTTCAGTCACTGGCGCCACTTTCAAACTTCCTTTAATATATTCACAGAGAATATTATGGTGACTAAGTATAGCTAACTTCATGTTCCCTACAATACATATTAAAGTGGCATAAATTGCAAGGTTGTAACGTTTCGTGCGTATTCTTAGGACACACCAAGGAATACGCACGAAACGTTTTGGGAACATATTCATTGTGCGTACAGCTAGGGAGTGGAATTCCTTGCCGGAATCTGCGTTTCCTGATGGCTACAACTCGGGAATCTTTAAGTCGAGAGTGAATAGGTTATTTCTAGGTAAGCGCGCACCATCGTCGACCGCATCGTCGCTTTCCATCCGGTGAAATAGTGGTCAAGCGCGAACCTATCAAGAATAAAAAAAAGGACAGCGAGTTATTTGTGTAAATCTATGTTATTTATTTAATATTTATTTATGTACACACAAACACTTAAAAATGAAAAGAACAAAAGCAGATAGAAGAACACAAAGGTACTGCTTATTTCAAATGAAATTTCAGCCAACAGACCTGCGACAGGAGAGTCAACTATAAAACACTAACTAACTAACACAACAACAACAACTACAACTTATAAAGTTATTTACTTTAGAGCGTGTACATATGGACTGAGGACGGTTTAAAAGAGTCACCGCAGCCCTGCCCAGCCCTGGAACGCAAAGGGCAACTGAATGAACACAGGTGGGTTTTAGCAGTTAAAAGTCTGACACGCCCTCTCGCTTCACACAGAGCAGGAAAAGTAATTTGATGATTATTTATCTAAAAAAACGAGACAATCATCTTTACCTTGTAGATTTTAAAGACATCACAGGCACATGAAGCTTAAAAATAATTCACAGAAAACTCCTTACATACACGATTATTCTAGTTAGTTACCGTGAAATAACACAGTCGGTTCCATCCATCCATTCTAATCCATCAAAATCTGATTTAGGGAAATGGTGCAATTTCATTGGCTACAATAACAATTGCGCCATCTAAACTGTGCTTTAAATTTAGACGTTTATTGTTTAATGTTTTTGCTAATGTCAAATCGTCCAGTTTCTTCCCAATATCTTCGGCATGACGGTTCAATTCCCCGCTACAGCTCATGCTTTAAACCAATCAACAGCATAGTCGTCAGGGCTCCACGGCAATTAGACAGCATTTTAATGGTACAACGGAATAAGAAATTTCTAGAATTATTGCAAAATTTACCTATCCGCCGCCGTTGTGATGATACCCAATCGACTTTATTTCTTTTCTTAGGAATTGAAATAAGAATGTTTTTGAATTTGGGAAGACGAAGAATTAGTTTAGTGGTTTAGTGGTATAAAATATTATTCTTAAAGCAGCTTTTATTAAGAGTAAATCTGTTTAGTTTTAGATTTTCATTAAATTCTTGCTTTTAGTTAAAGCCAAGTTCTATCTGTATTCACCTATAAATGGAATGAACAATTGCCAGCGGGAAGCTAAAAAAATAAATAAAAACAATTGGAAACAAGTATTTCTGAAAAATACCCTAGAATCAAGCATTAACATATCATCATCATCATCATCATTTCAGCCGAAAGACGTCCACTGCTGGATATAGGGCTCCCCCAAGCGTCGCCACAATGAACGGTCCTGTGCGTCTTGCATCCATCGGACTCCCGCAACCATTACCAAGTCATCGGTCCACCTTGTAGGAGGCCTTCCAACGCTACGTCTTCCGGTACGTGGTCGCCATTCCAGAACCTTTTGGCCCCAACGGCCATCCGTTCTGCGAGCAATGTGCCCTGCCCATTGCCACTTAAGTTTGGCGATTCTTCGTGCTATGTCAGTAACCTTGGTTCTCCTGTGGATACCCTCATTCCTGATTCGATCACGCAAGGAAACTCCGACCGAGCATAGCCCTTTCCATTGCCCTTTGGGTGACCTTAAGTCTTCTGATGAGGTGGTAAGCGACCACGTTTCGGAGCCATATGTCATCACTGGCAACACGCACTGGTCATAGACTTTCGTCTTGAGACTCTGTGGTATATTGGACGAGAAGATACCGCGCAGCTTCCCGAACATTAATTAACATATAGGTGACATAAATAGATACGACGTAACCTATTCAGCCCCCCTAGCCAAGTTTCAATCGTATCGTTCGCGACAAACGCCTCGAGTAGGCCACGCGTCCGATTCCTTTGTTCTGACTACGTGACTGAGCGTTGAGATGACGTCAGAACAAAGGAATCGGAGGCGTGGCCTACTCGAGGCGATTGTAACTTGGCTAGGGGGGCAATAGATAGATAATTTGGTTCATCACTCTATAATAATTTTTAAAAACTCAATAAATTAAGGATTTAATTTGGCGCTGGTCAACTCTTCGCGTGACCAGAGAACTGGGCTTTTCTTCGGTCAGCGAATCAGCATTGCTATCCAATGTGGCAATGCTGCCAATGTTCTGGGCACTCTTCCCATTTTTCGATGCCCAATATTATTTTTTTTCTACCCGTTTGTAAGTATTATTATTTTTAGTTTGTTTATATTCCTATTAAGTTATTAAAGTTCAAATAAATAATATTTAACCTAAAAAATAAATTAAGTATCAAACATTATAATTCACTCATATAATCCAGGGCTGCGGTGTCGCCTTTGATAAAGCTTCATTTTATCGATATCATCGCGTCACCAAGCGACGATGCCCCATATTTTCGGCGCTGTTGAAAAGCTCAGATTTACATTAATTAAAAGATACGTTATTGGATAAAAATGGAGTTAAGGTTGCCTAGCAACAGATTGTATTTAACCCTGTGCTAGATTTAAGTCCATTCTTCTTCTATTCGTGTCGATGTACTCTAACTAATTTTTTTCCGACCAGTATTTGGCAACCTCTACGGCACTGTCCATTTAAGTCCATGAAATTTAGTAACCCAGTTAATCAGTATCAAATCTAGTGTAGCAACCATATCTAATAATCGGTAAGCTTGAAATAAATTTACACTTGTAAATAAGGTTCATATCAGTGAGAAAGAATATGAAACAATTTGCAGTGGTTTAATGGTTTCACTGATGCGTCCGACTTACTGCATCAATTATTTGTTCCGAATAATTACAATCGCTTTAGAAAGTATAAATTATTTAATGTCCCATTTTGTCGCACTGTAGCTCGATCCATCTCCCCTATACCGCGTATGCTAACGATGTTCAACGCGCTCGTGGAGACCAACCCTGGATTAGATTTAGATTAACGCATTTTAGTATTAATGGCTGTTTTGGTGTACTAAAATAAATAAATAAATGGGATTTGTAAAGACATATCCCGAGTAGAATTCTCTGCCGGTGTCTGTGTTTCCTGATAGCTACAGCCTAGGAGTTGTTCTTATTTTTGGGCAAGCGTGCTCCATCGTCGATAACATCATCGCTTTCCATCAGGAGAGATTATTTATTTATTATTTATTTATTTATTACTTTATTGCACACCTTAACTTACTACAGGACAGACATTTATAAAAAACTAAGTGTACAATTTCTACCAGACAACCTTTGGATTGACTGTAACGAAAGGAAAAGATTGTGTATTAACATAAAAAAGACGGCACGTTGGGCGCAGCAACTGTTTTTTTTTAAGTGGAAAATCATCCAATGGCTTCTTCTGCTAGTCTTAGAATTTTACTCACTAAAACGACACCTATTTCCTTTTGCATTCTAGGACTACAGGTTACCTTAGGATCTGCGTGTTATAGAATGTGAGGACGCAAAATTAGGTTTCTCTATACAAACTTTGGACCCCCGTTTCATCCCCTTAGGGGGAGAATTTTTATCATTCTCAACTATTCAATTCAATTTAGAAAAAAGTTATATTAGAAATCTCACTATCATTTTTAAAGACCTATCCATAGATACTACACACGTATGGGTTTGATGAAAAAAAAAGTTGAGTTTCAGTTCTAAGTATGGGGAACCCCCAAAATTTATTGTTTTTTTTCAATTTTTGTGTGAAAATCTTAATGTGGTTCACAGAATTCACCTACTTACCAAGTTTCAACAGTATAGTTCTTATAGTTTCGGAAAAAAGTGGCTGTGACATACTGACGGACAGACAGACAGACATGACGAATCTATAAGGGTTCCGTTTTTTGCCATTTGGCTACGGAACCCTAAAAAATAAACGAAACTTTTCACTTGGGCCTCAGAGTACAGCCAGTAATATTTTAATTCCAAATTATGTTCTTGACGTTAAACAGTAAGAACATAAACGCCTCCGAGGACCAATAAATTATTCAACGAAAAATAAACAGCAATTACGTAAGGAAACTCGATGAAAACCGACATTGAAATTAATGAAACAAGACAAAAACTCGCTAACAACACCCATTCGATATAAAAATGTCCTTTTCAAAATTTATGTAACATTTTAATTGCATGGTGGCGACATCTTAAATCAAAATGATGTATTATTTCCCTCAGGTGGGTGGCTAACAAATCCTGCAATGTCTGTCGGATTACTCATTACCATAGTAAGTGAGGGAATTTCAATTGTTTGCCTGTGAACTCCATCCCGACCACAATGTTTCAAGACAAAAGACCAATGCGTGTTGCCAGTGATGACATATGGCTCTGAAAAGTGGTCTTTTCACAATGGGCCTCATCAGAAGGCTTAAAGTCACCCAAAGGGCAATGGAAAGGGTTCCTTGCGTGATTGCATCAGTAATGAAGATATCCGCAGGAGTACCAGTTACTGAAATAGCCCGAAGAATCACCAAACTTCAGTGGCAGTGGGCATGGCATATTGCTTGTAGAATATAGACGGTCAATGGGGCCGAAATGTTCTGTAGTGGCGACCACGTACCGGAAGATGCAGCATTTGAAGGCCTCCCACAAGGTGGACTGATGACTTGGTGAGGGTCGCGAGAATCCGATGGATACTATACGCATTGGACCGGTCGTTATAGCGACACTTAGGGGAGGCCTATGTCCAACAGTGAACGTCTTTCGGCTGAAATGATGATGATGATAATCTCTGTGAACGAAAAGAAACCAAACTAAAAAATATTATGTACTAGTGACCCGTCCTGGCTTCACTTGGGTGCAAATTATTTACATAAATCTGCCTCTTTTATTCCTAACTCTATTAGTGAAACGGCACTAAAATTCATTGCGCAGTTTAGGAGAAGTTAGCAGATAAATAGACAGACGCTGAAAGCGTATTTGTTTTATACTATGATTACATATAAAAGAAGACATGAAATGGCGAGATGGAGCCGAAGCAGACTACGAAAGTGATGGCGGAACTACTAAGAAGAACCTTGTGGATTAGTATCTGAGATGGTCTTTTGAGGAAACACACAGATTTGAGTGGACCTGTCCAGTCAATGCACATATTTATTTATTTGTTTAAACTTCATGTACAGTAGTGATACATAGGCGGACTTAATGCGACAAGGCATTCAATATTTGTCATATCTTGAGGATTACACCTACCTAAATACAAATGCCGTTTCTTCATCAACCATTACCTTCTGATTAAAATAGTTTTTTTTTCTAGAATAATAACATAACAATCCATACCACAAGTCAACGGACATTTTCAGTAAAATATCAATTTCATATATTGGTATACTGATAACTTATCCCTTTGTCAACGGTACAGGAATGACCTTGTCCCTCCCTGACAGAGGTCCTCGGTCCCTGAGCTCCCTGCGTGTAATATGGAAAATTTATTACTGTTAACGTACGCATAAATTGTGGAAATATGACAACGTGGGAAATGTTACAACATTGATTTGTCAACAATTTTGTAAATCTGAAGCCATATTTCTGATATGACTTGGACGGCGAGCAATGGGTAGCCGTCCGACCGTCCTGTAACCGTCCGAACCGACCCCAAGACGTCGATGGTGCGTACTGTTCCACGTGCGGTTCAGGGAGATGTCAGCAAATCATAGGGGCCCAGCAGGGTAGTGTGAAATTGAAACCCGGGGCCCTGGGACAAAGGCAAAAAAGGAACAGGAGTGAGTTTTTGGTCAGTAAAAGTCTGACACTATCTCCTCCGCTCCGCTCCGCCCAAGAGAGCGCTTTGTCATTAGATGATTTTCCCATCTAAAAAATAAAATAAGACTAAGAATTCTGTGAATTGGTCATTACATTATTTTATTTTATTTTTTGTGATAGAGTGACAATCTGATCATCACAGGCCAAGCTTGGCCAGGGATCGCTTAAGACAGAGAAAGGAGAAGCCTTTGTCTTAGTATTGGAACAGAATACAAGTGATTAAAAATTGCAATAGTGTGGCATACAAAAAAAAATACAAAAGAAACCTACTTCTAAATTTAAATATATTATATTATTATTTTTCCTTGATTACCTATACCTTCCATAATTATTCACAATCAGACAACACACATATGCACACTGTAATAACACCTGTACCGCTCTCATTCAGACACCACACACATTTACAAACACACCCTTATCCATACCACATACACATACCACATACGAAGATAGATGAACTGGAATTTTACTCATTCTTATGCTGTTTTGTTGTCATAATGGTTGTTAAACTTTTAAGATATTATCATTGTTTGTTGTCTTTTTTTTTGTATATAACTTCCATAAATTAAGCTGGAACGCCGAAGTCTATCCTCTAGCACCTCCTAATAGCTACGACACAGTTTTATTTTAAACTAATGTAGCTGTTAACGAGCACTATATATTGTAAAAGTTGTTATGTTCCAATAGCATAGCATAGCATAGTCGGCCTTATAATGTTCCCACTGTTGGGACTCAGGCCTCCTCTCTGGGAGAGGGAATGTGAATGTGTGTGTGTATGAATGGCCCAGTGCGGTATGTCATATGTCTTCGAATTTTTTGGTTCTAGGACATGCCGATTTCCTCACGATGTTTTCGTTCACCGTTTAATATGATGACAAAATAATAACTTCATAAAACTATAGATGAGACTGGGGTCAACAGAAACAGATAATACTAAAAACAAACGCTGTGAGGCGCTGAGAAGGAAAATTATTGCTATGCGTACCCTTCTGCCATCTGGGCACACTATAACCATTTTTTTTATAATAGAATATAATTTGTTAAAATAGTTTTACTGTAACTTTAAATTTTACTGTCGCAATGAAACTGGACTGTAAAGTGATGGCCTGAAACACAGGTTTAAATTAACCTAGATCGGGCGGTCCACTGTTAAACATTGCTATTCCAAACCACGATTAATTGCACCTTTAATAATATTTTAGTTTTAGGAACTGTAATTATATATGGGAAACCTTATCACTGTTGGCTTAATGTTAATTTTTTTTGTAAACGTTATTGAATAAAAAAATATTTATTTATTTATGGCGGTAACTCCTTTCTTTGAAGCCTTCCTCAAAGTCACACCTTCACCGTATGCTCTACCGTACCGTCCGAGCGGTCCGCACAATGGTGACGCCCAAATGTTTCTTCGGCCTGAATCAGGTGCAGGAACCTCCCGAATTTACCATGTCCGGTGAGGACCTGCGTCATGCGGAAGGTGGGAACGCCACGACGTCTCTCCAGCCACTCCTTAAAGAGGGGACTTACCGCCATAATTGTGGCGTGCAAATTGAGCGTGGCTTAAGCGAAAAAAAATCTCATGATTGTGAAACACTGAATCCATTTCGTAGTTTAGAAGAACTATATTGCCTTACCAGACAGACACAAAAAGCGATTTAATTTTACAACACGTAGGTAATATTATATTTTATTTTATAATAACTTTAAATAGTTAGCTCCCAAGGAAGTCGCGAGCTGAAGACAATGTTTGTACTACGAAAATAGACAGAACATACAATGACTCATCTGGCACATCAACACATCTCGCATCGCTGTCAAGAAATAAGAAATATTTAATTTTTTTTAAATACTCCTGACCTTCAGCCACGGTGGCCCATCTCAACGGAGATTAGTCAAGTACCCAGGAGATATTATGGTGCAAAAGTGTTTGTGCAAACACAGTTGGAAGCCCTCTGTTCCTTTATTCCCATAGTCGGATGGAACGACTGGGGAGGGAGGGATCAGGTGCAAGGTAAACGGTTTAACATGCCTTTCGAGGCACGGGACTGTCACATCACCCATTTCCAAACTCCAAGCTGAAAAATCCAATACCACTTTGGCCAACCTGGAAAATAAAGCCAGGGCCCCAGGCTCACTAGTCGTATTTGCGACCGCGAGACCTACTTTAAAAAATAAAAAAGATTTACAATACGATGAAAATACGTTTTATACGCTTCCATATTTTTATCTTTATTATGCACTACGACACTTCGTCTGAATTTTAATTACTTGTTTTCATCTAATTTGTAAAATAAAATACAATTTCAATACATTATTATTTTTGCAGCTGTACCTACATATTTTCTTACATTTACATAATATATAATTTTCCAGTATAAAAGACGTGAGAGGTATTTCTTAAAGTAAGTATTGTTCCAGATCCTGTAGCTGGACAAAAATGAATACGGTGTTAAAATTCAGTGTCGTTGCTTTTTGGTAAGTTTGAACTCTTTCTACGACTTTTTACCTATATGTTTTTTACATTAACCGAAAACATTTAATGCAATTTATATATACAACTTAACTATTAAATATTATTGGGCACGCCACAATTATGGTGGTAAGTCCGATCTTTGAGGAGTGGCTGGAAAGAACACATGGCGTCCTTACATACCGCATGACGCAGGTCCTCACCCGACATGGTAAGTTCGGGAGGTTCCTGCACCGAATTCGTGCGGAAGACACGCCCGGGTGTTGCCACTATGTGGACCGCCCGGAGGACACGGTGGAGGTGTGCCTCGCTTGGGCAGAGCAACGCCGTGTCCTCGTGGGGGCGATCGGCGGAACTGATCTCTCGCGCCGGGCATTGGTACAGGCCATGGTCCGGAGTGAGGAGGAGTGGCAAGCGGTCACCTCCTTCTGCGAAGCAGTAATGCTAGCAAAGGAGGCAGCCGATCGCGTGAGGCAACGGTCCTCACGCCCTAACCACCGCCGGGATTCCGATCCTGATTTCCGGCCACCGTAGGCGCGGGCTTGCGGACGGCGAGCAATGGGTGGCTCGCCGTCCGATCATCTGGTAACCATCCGGACCGAGCTCAAGTTGTCGACGGCGCGTAGTGTTCCACGCGCGCCTCAAGGAGATGTCAGCAAAACCATAGGGGCTTAGCAGGGTCGAAGCCTATTGGGGCCACGGGTAGTGTGAAAGCGAAGCCCGTGGCCCCGGGTTGAAGACAAAAAAGGAACAGGAGTGAGTGGGTTTTTAGTCAGTAAAAGCCTGACACTATCTCTCGCTCCGCCCAAGAGCGAGATTCGTCATTAGATGGTTTTCCCACCAAAAAAAAATATTATAACTTAATAAGTAGGTATACATATAAACAAACTGAAAATAATAATATGTACAAACGGGTAGAAATAAAACTCATAGGGCATGAAAAAATATTACCTATATGTTGTATATCTATTATTTACCACCTTGTTTCTACTGTCTGTCACTTTCCATAAAGAGCTATACTGTTTATGCTAATCTGTGGAAAATATAGCAAAAGCATAACCAGCCTTAATGTTCTCACTACTGGGACTCAGGCCTCCTCTCTATGAGAGGAAATGGGCCATATTCCACTACGAGAGCGCAAAGCGAGTTGGTGGATGTCACATATCTTGGAATTTTTAGTGCCGTTTTCTTCACGATTTGAGAATAGTGGTCATGAAATAAATTACACAAAGTAATGCTCAAAGTTCAAACCTAGCCAGGCAGGTTTGAACCCGCGACCTACAACACGTAAGTCGGGGCCATTACTGTACGAGCCACTCGGCCACCACTGCTCACCGTTGATATGTATTATGCGTACTGCATTTCTATCATTACAATATAATAGATCACTTTTGATGATGACAGATGCTATAATATGCATCTGTACCAGCAGCAATTAAAAATAATGAAAAAAGCAGAAGAATGATAATAATTTAGAAATGAAATTAATTGGGTGTGATAAGTTACAACAAAAATACTGATCCACTAATGTTTCACCAAAACAAAATAATTATTTCACTAATAAGTAATTCCGTAAATCATCATCATCTTCCTGCCCTTGTCCCGTGTTATTTGGGGTCGGCGCAACTCGTTTTCTTCTTCCACTCTGCCCTGTCACTCGTCATACTATCACTAACTTCCTTTTCTTTCATATCACTCTTCACACAATCCATCCATCTTTTCTTTGGTCTCCCTCTCCCTCTCCATCCATCCACATGTAAACTCATAACTCTTTTAGTAACATGCGTTTCATCCCTCCTCTTCACATGACCATACCAAGACAAACGATTCCCTTTCAAATTTTCAGTCACTGGCGCCACTTTCAAACTTCCCCTAATATACTCATTTCTCACTTTATCCATTCTCGTCACACCACACATCCATCTTAACATTCTCATCTTCGTAAATTAATTCCATAAATATTTTATTTATAAACATTCGCTTATTCTTTTTCCATTTATTTGGCAAATGTTTCTCTTTACAAATGTTTCGGTTTATATTTAAGAGCATTCATCCGTTAAAACCACGCGGAAGTCTAAATTAATGATTTCCGATGGACAATATAACAATAATGTCTTGATAAGATATTGACAACATATTATTGGGAATTTCATAATCTAGTGTATGGTCTAAAAACATTTTCAAATAGTCGTATCGTTTTCCCATTAGAACAGTTCTTATCCAAGCCGTTTTTAAAACTAGCGGTCGATGCTCTACGTAGATACGAGATAGTAGTAAAACCCTGTATGATAAACTTACGACAATTTTACTTTAAAAAAATATATAACATTGATTAATGCATGGCCGAAAAAAAAAACACGATTGCTGTAAGTTTTCATTCAAGAAAAGTAAACTCAAAACTGTCATATGTAGCAATTTTTCGAGATATTAAACAAGTTAGTTTAGGATCAAATATGGGGCATTTTTGTTTTTTTTAGACCTAGTAATTGAACACATTTACGTTCTTAGACATGGCATAATAATTTTTATAAAAACTTATTTATTTAGAATTACTATATATAGACGATTCATACTGACAATTTCATACTTACTAAAAACGTTGGCAAAGTATCAAAATTATCAATGCGGTATACGACACGCGGTTATAATGCACTCCAATACAGACAGCTGTGTGCACGCTAACTGTAAAGCAGTGTGAGTAAATTTACCTAAAATCGAAGCGCGCTGCTCTGGAGTAATGCTCTTAATCATTTATACATTTTTCTTTAATGTTTAGATTATTTTGGATAAATAACGTTTTAACTAGATATTTATATAAGTAGTATTGAAGATTTTTAATGAAAATAGGTTTTTTTCCAAAACAATCTAGTCGTTTCTGGTCGTAGGGAGTCACAGTTTCAACCTATCTCAACTGAACTATTTTTTTAAATTATTATAAATTACCTAATCTAACTAGTTCGGTTCCGGGTACTTTACTAAAAATAATCTATTTATATATAAAACTGTTGTTTTATGAGATAAAATGAATGAAAAATTAATTGTTTGTCACGTACAAAAGTTTATCCAGTAATTTTTTATAAAGTAAATTATTTGGAAAACGTGTTGTTGTATAATGATAAAATGACAAATCTTGTTTTTAGCAATCTTTTATCTAGTAAACATTTGTAAATCAATTTATGGTGAGCTGACAGGGCACCAAAAATAACATGTAAAAACAAAATAATCCAATTTAAACTTTTCACAGCACGATACAAACAATTTTCTGCGATGACACCTTGGTAAAGGTGGAGCAGGGCTGGTTGCAGGGTAAGAAGCAGGAGACTGTCACCAAGGACTGTAAGTTCTTGAGTTACGAAAATATCCCCTATGCCAAGCCACCCATTGGATCGCTAAGGTTTAAGGTAATTATCACAACTTTCTTCAGATACTATTAGGAACTAGGAACGATAGACCAGAGACCGAGTAGAGTCACAAAACACCAGAAAATACCAATCAACAATAGTGTAACTTACAACTAGCAAATTTACACAGGCGATTTGCAATTATATCGTTATTTTAAAGTAGGTGAACTCGCCGAGGCTGTGAATGCCATCAATGATGACTTTTAAAAAATCGATAACTCCGCTAAATCCTTTGGATTCTTACAGAACTCAAATTTTTATTTTATTATTTATTTCAGTGGAGGGTAGCAAGTAATACTAATGTGTTGTTGTGTCTAGTAAAACTTACTTTCCTCCTGTGTAAAAAAGAATCATATTAAAAATTTAATCTTCACTGATGACATACTTATTGACGTTGTGTAACCTCTAAATATTAACCGATTATGATGATTTTTGGCATATGAACACTCTTTATGAGTGGTATCAATAATTCGAGCAAAATCAAATGAAAACCAAAAAAAAAACATGAAACACAATACAATAAACATTAAAACAATTGTTAATTCGACCCAGCAATTCCTGAGATTTATTTTATTTATTTAGAGCGCGTTTATGCAAACAAATAGCATAATTCTTCTTTAGACAACATTTATAAATAAACTTGTTTTACAATGTACCTTATGAGAGAAATAAATTATATTTATTATTTATTATAATATTACCCTATGTTCAGTGAACATCCACGTCTCGGTCAATGTGACCGTAAGCAGTCATAACCTGTGAAACGCACTTTATTTTAGTGATGATGAGGAAGCCTTACTTTTAGTAACATTACTTGAGACCCATCACTTAGGAACTGATTTTGGATAACACACGAAATTAATAGAATATTAAAGTTTACAGATCAGTTTTTCAGTATTCGTTCAGATTACAGACAAAAAACTTTGATATGATCGGTTGACTGTCGTTCGTACAGTTGCGACAATCTCGCATTTAATTCGGCTAGACTGCTAGCCGAACTGAGCGTTCGGTGAAAAAGTCCTGTGCCGATCCGAGTTTCGTGTTATATTTTTAATAATTTGTCCAATTAGTATGCAGTAAAAAGGAAAAAACAGATATATTTAGTAATTATGACGACAAACCAAGCAGGTTTGTTAAGGATTAATAAATTGTTTATAATATGACAGTTAAATATCATCTGATGATTTTAATGATTTTCTATTGCATTTCTTAAATTATTATATCTCTCAAATGGAATGTTTAAATTGAATTATTCAAACAGTTATAAGTGTATTTTACAGGCACTAAACCAGACTTAATTATAAAGTAATTTGTTTTGGATTAATTTACTTATCATAAGGATTGATATTAAGGTACCAATACAGTTACCAATAAAGTTTCTTTTCTAGGGGCGGCAAATCAATTTAGTTTTGTAATTGAAAAAAGTAGAAATTGTGACATAACTATAACAGTTAGACATATGCTGTCGACCTTTACATCATTTTGTTCTATCACCAATAGTTTTTGCAGTGCACGTGACGTAAGGAAATTTTTAGGTAATCAATTTACATCTTGGGTTACTTTATTGCAGTTTGAGTAAGGAACCCTACTGTTTTTTAATATAAAATATAGCCTATGTTACTCAGTGATAAAGTAGCATTATGCTGGTGAAAGATTTTTTAAAATCGGTTCAGTACTTTTGTTTTTATTAATTACAAATTAAAACAAAAACACAAAAATACAAATCTTCTCATCCTCCTTAGTCGTTCACTATTGACAGAGTGGTCGTTGTTGATAATATTGCATTTTCGTTGGCGTGTGATGCTCCTGCGATACGTCTCCACTTGTTACGGTTTACAGCGTCTCGGGAACTTTGGAATATGGAGGTTTGTATTGCAGCTCTGATGAGGTCTGTCCTACGCGTAGGTGAGCGTCCGTGCGACCGCTTCCCCTCGACTTGTCCCTGGACAAGTTTTAGTTTTATAATATTACTAGCTTCTGCCAGCAGCTTCGCCAGCTTGGAAATAGTTTTTTCCATACAAACTTTGGACCCCCGTTTCACCAACTTAGGGGGTGAATTTTGAGAAATCCTCTCTTAGTGCTCGCCTACGTCATAAAAGAAAGCTTTGTGCAAAATTTCACGCTCCTAGTCCCAGTAGTTTCGGCTGTGCGTTGATATGTCAGTCAGTCAGTTTCTCCTTTTATATATATAGATTATAGATATAATACACAAGTTTCTGGATATTCTTTGGCCACAATTTTCCTCCACAAATATTGATAAGGTATAATATTTTATATTTCTTTTACAGGCGCCTGAAGAACCTGAAAAATGGGAAGGAACGAGAGATGCCACCGCACTAGGTCCCATGTGTCCGCAATACAATCCATTAACCGACCTTACCAACCTTGGTAGTGAGGACTGTTTAACTTGCGACGTGTATACTCCGGATATAAAAAAAAAATTACCAGTCCTTTTCTTCTTGTCTGGATTTGCTTACTTTTTTGATGCAGATGCAGTTGGCTTTTATGGTCCCGACTTTCTGGTCAAAGATATGGTAGTAGTGAGATGCCAATACAGACATGATGTATTTGGATTTATTAATCTTGGCATAGAAGATGCACCCGGGAATACAGGTTTGAAAGACCAAGTTGCAGCTTTGAAATGGGTAAAGAATAATATTCATACCTTTGGAGGCGATCCGACTCGTGTCACAATAGCGGGGGTTTGTACAGGCTCATCTTCAATTTATCATCACTTGATGTCACCGATGTCTACCGGATTATTCCATAGAGCTATTATGATGAGTGGTGTACCTTCTGTTGATGCTATATATCCAGAAAATGATGTTATGGAAAAATCATTCGAACTAGGCGCACGGTTCGGTTTTAAAACTAAGGACGGTAATGAAATGCTAAAGTCACTGCAATCCGTCCCATATGAACAACTGATAAATTCAAGTTATTCTATGGCTACAGAGGTATTTACAAACCAGTTGTTTAAAAAAATGACTACGTTCGTGCCAGTTAAAGAGGAAGACTTTGGTCAAAAGAGGTTTATCACGGAGGATCCTCTGACATCTTTGAATCATGCTCCTTTGAACAAGGTCAAGCTCTTGTTGGGGTACTCTGGCCTAGAAGCTCTCATTGTCGCTCATCAATCCGATGAATACTTAGTTGATCTCTACGCTAAAAATAGGGAACTGTTAGTTCCCTACAAAATTTTGAGAACAGCTCCGACTGATGTCTATAAAATAGCTGATACTATTAAGGATTTCTATTTCAAAGACAAAGACATCAGTGTTGAGAATATGAAGGAATTTATTCAAATGAACAGTTTTTCGGGTATGATATATGACAAACTAATATTTGCCAAAAAGATATCTCAGTTTATAGACACATACTTATTCGAGTTCAATAGTATTTCAAGCAGAAACTTATACGGACAGGGAGGTCTTAAATTTGGCATAGAGGGAGTTGGTCACTCTGATATGGTTGCATACATGTTCCCTTATGCACCACTCAACATGACCGTCGACGTGGGTAGCAAAGAGTATGCACTGATAACGCAATTCGTGGGCTGTATTAAAGATTTTGTTGGGAGAGGGTATGTATACTTTCGTTGTAGCTAACATATTACAAAATATTAACTTATGCTAAATGGTGTGTTATGCTCTACATGATGAAAACAAATCATAATATTCCACAAATAAAAAGCGACGCTGCAGGACATTATAGCATTAACTTTGTATTGTGTTCCACGTTAACGTGTGAAACTAAATCGCCAGTTATTAATATGTTGTGAAATGCGCAGTAGCGGCAAAGGGAAATGTATGACATTGCTCGCAGAACGGATAGCCATCGGGACTGAAAGGTTCTGAAGTGGCGACCGGGTACCAGAAGACGCAGCGTTGGATGGCCTCTCACAAGGTGGACCGATGACCTGGTAAAGGTCGCGGGAATCCGATGGATGCGAGACACACAGGACCGTTCATTGTGGCGACACTTCGGGGAGGCTTTTGTAAACAGTGGACGTCTTTCGAATGAAATGATGATAATAACGAAATAGTAAAAAACGTCCTCTGCCCACATTGATATACTTAAATACTGCATGATACTAGGCTAAAAGAGAAATAATAGCGTTTCGTGTTCCTAATCTAAACAAATTCCTCGTTAAAGTTATATTTTTGTGTTACAGCAATCCATCATGCAGTGCAAACGTCTCTTGGCGTAAGTTTACACCAGAAAAAAGGGACTATGTGGAGTTCACCGACCAGATAACAGCGAAGAACGATCCTAAAGCTGAACAAATGAAGTTTTGGGATTATGTCTATGAGGGTTATCTGCCCTGGAACTAATTTCTCAGATAGTACGAAATCGGACACGTGTCTTTGCAAATCTCAGTTCACAGATGACTCCAGTGCTAATAAATGCTAGTGCTAGTAAATGTCTCACCGTGTAAACTTAAGTGAAGTAACCATGAAGTATAGTGTTAGGTATTCCAGTTTACCTATGGGTTGACAGCTCTAGGATCATGGTAAAGGTGGAATGACGGTTCACTTTACCTTGGCTTACAGGGTGGCATCTTAACATAATAGATAGGCTAGAGTGTATATAAGATACAATTGCGTCAAACTCAGTCGGCCATCTATATATCTATAATTCCTTTATTAATGATAATAACTAAAAACTAAACGTTAACACCAAAATGTATGAAGATGGTTAAACAGTTGTCATTACCTAACTGGCTGTTTCTCTTAGTGAGACAATTATAGTTACGGTTAATGGCTTGATTTGGTAAGTATAACTAACTGAAAATAGCAAACTGGGTCCTTTTCGCGTGTCCGTTTAAAAATACCAACAGACTAATTAAAACTATGTTAACTGGAATGACAATGCAGAAAAATGTGAAGAATTACTAAATCATACACATCGCAGCCAGACGAAGCAGAAGTAAATGTGATTCTAGTTCAAGCTACAATTTATCGTGAGCATATTTTACGATAAATTGTAAACAGGAATACTGACAAATATATGTCAGCTACGGTACTTGGTAACTTTGCTAGTATTCTGTACATTTTATATCTTATATTCTCGCCAATTTAAAACTTGATGTAATTTTTCATTTGCAAAACTTAATTTAAATTTGTTTGAAATTGAATTGTAGGCAAAATTTAAACAAAATGTTGTAAGGTTTGACTTTAAAACAGTTTATTAAAAATTAAATCATTTAGCAATTTATAACGACTTTTCTTGCTATAGACCACAAAAAATCCTTCTACGTTAAATGCCTACCTAATAACGTGTATAACAAAAAGTAAGGAACATGAGGTCGCGGGTTCAAACCCAGCCAAATGCATTAATTTGTGTAATTTATTTTATCACCACTGCTCTCAAAACGGTGAAGAAAAACATCGTGAGGAAACCGGTGACCTAGAACCAAAAATTCGAAGACATGTGACATCCACTAACCCGCAATGGGTCCGCGTGGTGGATTACAGCCTATTCCCTATCCTAGAGACGAGGCCTCAGTGTAGCTTTGATTAAGGCTTATCTATGGCTTATATGGCAGAAACATGAATGGTGTAAAGTGTGAAGATAGAGGCAGCTGCATCAATTGGATGTACTCCTATCACATTCTATAAAAAAAGGAAAAAACGATTCTTTTCTATTCTATTCTATACCTTAAAAAAGAATATGACCAACCCCCCTAGCTACGACCGTTTCGTTTTGATTTTTTTGCGTCAAAAGCCTCGAGTAGGCCACGTCTCCGATTCCTTTATTCTGAAGTCATCTCAACGCTCAGTCACGTGGTCGGATATTCCGAAAATACAGCCCCCCTAGCCAAGTTACAAACGTATCTTTCGCGCCGAACGCCTCGAGTAGGCCACGCTTTCGATTCGTTTGTTCTGACGTCATCTCAACGCTCGTTCACGTGGTCAAAACAAACGAATCGAACTAAACGATTGTAACTTGGCTAGGGGGGCTGATATATTGTGGATATTTTCTAGGTACATATTGAATTAAAAACTTGTTAAAAATTTGTGTAAACCAATTCAGTAATGACCTCTAAAAATCTGCTATTTTGTGTGAACTTTGGCCCTACTTAATGTACTCATATATTAAAAAAGTAAAGAAAATTTATCTATAGAAACCTTGCACATTTAATCGAGATTCCGAATGACGAAATCTTTTTCCAAAAACTTATAAGGTTTTTAGAAAAAAAACATGTATTATATACGTTTGCCAACAGAGTGTTCAGGCGTTATGTCTCTTTCTTCATGGTCAGCCTTGTGAAGACACCTTGACGTCTAAACTCATTTCTTTTTCTTGCACAGTAACTGACGCACGCGTCTCAATCCACATGCAAAAATGGACCGCACAATCACAAACTGATCGCGCTATTTTCGAAGATATAACCTACCAGCTTTGATCGTCAGAACAGGATTATAAGATAAGAATGAAAAGTGTATTAATTAGTAAGTTTTGTAAAAACTCCGGGATTCTCTGCGAGTTAATCCTAGAGTTTAACTGTTTTTCAAAACTCAAGTATAATAATTACATATACCGCGTACATCCAAGGACTGGAACAATTTGCCTGCAGCGGTTTTCCCATCCGATTATAAAGGCCTCTAACTTTGGAAAATATTACAGTGTTTCTATACGAGTCAGTATTTTTATGGCACAATGCGTTCGTTTAAGTTAAACAAAATTCATATGTTCGTTAACAATGAATTTAAAATTCTGATAAATAAAGAATTGCTGTTTAAATATACAACACGTTTTCGGTACTGAAGTTTTTGGTATGCGTAATAATTTTATTTTCATTTCTTACTGCCGCGTTCTGAGACGTAATCAATCCACAGATGCAGCTGGGTTCCAGTATTTACATTACTAGGTTTGAAGCAGTCTGTCTGACCTCTGCAAAACCTACAAAATACCCTGACTCACTGACAACTGAGTTTACAAATTAATTGGGTAACAACCTCTTGGCTAGACCGGTTTCAAAGATCTAAAAACGTCAGTCTTTACGTGCTTTTCGTGGCACGTCGGAATCTCGATATCATATTATAATGACAGATCGCTTCGCGTGTACATCAACTTTCCTATTATTTATTATTTGTAAAAGTTGTGTACAATAAAGAATATAAGAATAAGATTATAAGAATAGTTGTGACTGTTGTGGGGTACCACAACCAAATGTGAAAAAAAAATCTTTTTTTCCAAAATACTGACTTCAAAAAACTGAAAATAACTTTATTTGCAGAATTAGGTTTTAAGAAACGAAGAAACAAAACCAGAAATACTGACTTGCGTTAATAAAGTAATTTTAACTACATTTTACGAGTAAATTAGATTTAGTCAATTTACATAATTTCTCACGAAATTTTAAGTAGCAGTGTTTTGTGTTTTTGACTTATCCTGAGCTCAAAACTAATTTGATTCATTCGACTTTTTGATCATTATTAGAAATAGGATCAGCTGGCATTGTCCATCATTTTAGTGAAATTTCCCAGTTAAGGACAGCCACCTGCCCTCCTAGCCAAGTTACTACCGTTTCGTTTGCGTCGAACGCCTCGTGTAGGCCACACCTCCGATTGCTTTGTTCTGACCACGTGACTGAGCGTTGAGATGACGTCAGAACAAAGGAATCGGAGGTGTGACCTACTCGAGGCGATCGGCGCGAACGAAACGATTGTAACTTGGCTAGGGGGCCAGATCTGGCGAATACGCGAGCCGCTTATGAACTGCGCGCGTGCATTTTATGTTCGTACGAAGCGCGCTCGTCCCAGGGGCTTCGTACGAACGAGCCGCGTGCGAAATGCACGCGCGCTGTTTAGTTAATAACTTGTCTCTGCTTTATGACATAATCTAGCTCCCAGCAAAGCGCCAAGCAATTCCAATTTTGGAATAGTCATAGGCTTTAAGGCTTTAAGGGTGCACAAAAGAAATTCGTAATCTCATTGTTGTCATTTACTGAACGTAAGTATACACATACGGCGTATGCTTTCTGAGACGCATCGACAAAACAATGCAATTCTATAGATCTCGGGAAATTACAAAGAACGTTATGTTAATTTTAATTTTAGAAATAAAATGAAGTGTAAATTAGAAATGGGCTACTCCCAATTTAATATAATGACCCATAACTGCTGCAAAGATTTTAGTCTTATTAGTACATGCACAAATTAATCCTAAAGGATCAAATATTTTACAAATAGTAGCTATGACGACTTTTTTGGTAACGACTTGCGGTAGTGGTTCGACCTTCGAGGGGAACTCAATTAAGTCTGATTTAGGGTTATAATTCAAACCTAATTCCTGGATTCTTTAGTCAAATCTACCGGTTCGAACATAGTATCATTACCGGCGATTTTCATAACGGGTAGCATGCTGAATCTAGAATTTTCTTGACATTTATATAAATATGCTGTAATTCCCTTTCACTATCCGCTCCCGTATTCAAATCATCGATGTAAAAGTCGGTTTTGATAATTTTTGCGATAGTGTCTGGTACTTAGAAACGGAGCGCTGACCATCTCATAAGTAACAGTGTTTAATTGTATTTGGCGTGGCCTACTCGAGGCGTTCGACGCAAACGAAATGGTTGTAACTTAGCTAGGGGGGCCAGAAATGCGTGTTTTATTAAAAACCTTAAAAGTTTTTAGAAAAAATGTTTATTCAAAATCTCGATTAAATGTGCAGGGTTTCTATAAATATATTTTCTTTACTTTTTAATTTATGAGTACATTATGAAGAGCCAAAGTTCACGCAAAATAGCAGATTTTCAGAGGTTTATACTAAATTAGTCTTACATAGATTTATGTTTTGATTTCAATAGAAAACTACATCATATCCATAAGATATTTGCCCTAGCCAAGTCGATAATCTAAATCGTTAACGCTAGTCGAAAACTAATCAAATGTATGGGAATGACATCATCACAACTTTACGTCACGTGGTCAGAACGTTTGTTCAGACCACGAATAGAAAATTCGTAGCCAAATTCACATCGTTCATAATGATAGAATGAACTGTTATCATTTCTACAATGTTCAATTTATTAGAACGACATTGTAGAACGAGCGGCCGACTCAGGCGCGTCAAAATGGCTGCCAACCTATCGTTTTCTACAATTTCTGACACTGAGTCGTTACTGATTGGAGAATGGAATTCGACACGAAACGGTTGTAACTTGGCTAGGGGGGCTGTTTACAAAATATCTAGAGAAAGATGTGCAATACCGTCATAATAAACGTAAGAGCGGTTGTATGGAAATGTATCTCGAGCTGGGTGCAGAACCTAGTTATTAAGCCTCCGCTGTCCATCCGTCTGTTTGTCCGCTTGTCTGTCAGCGGGATGTATCTAATGAACCGTAAAAGGTAGATAATAGCCGCAATAAGAAGAAATAATAAAAATTTCGGGAACTCTCGTAGACGAGCTAAACTCGTACTTTACCAGTTTCAATGACAACAGCAATGATCCCTGCAGTTTTGCAGATCTCTATAGGCTACAACGACTTACAGCCACACAACATAAATACATAGCATATAAGCATAATCAACCTTTTTTAATGTTCCCACTGCTGGGACTTAGGCCTCCTCTCTCTAGGAGAAGGAACATACATACATAATAAGTATAATCCGCCTTATAATGTTTGACTGCCTGACTGACAAATAATGCCTGTGTATTTTATCATTGTTATGGAAGAGCGGAACCTAGGAGACTCCATAACAATGAAAAATTAATTTACGCGTGACGTAAAGCGTGATGTGTGGACTGTGTTGTGACTTGAAAGTAGTGTGTGTGACGTAAAAGTAAAAGTGGTGTGTGTAGTGAGATGAATGTGATGTACATTGTGATGTGTGTGTTTTGATGTGTGATGATACTTAGTGTGAGGTGTATGAATAGTGTGTGAGTTGTCTTATTAAACAATATGATGTAACAGAGCCTTCATTTTCTCATAGGAAAGTGCTTTAATCTAGCTTAGTACAGTTCCAGATATAGGAGAGGAAGAACAGAAATGGGACGATAGTCAGAGATCGATGTGGGTAGCGAATTGAGAGATGGTTTACGTAAAGTTGCTAACGAAATATTTTAGAGGATAATGTGATAAAATCAGTGGAACAGTACCATTTATAATCTATGCAAGATTGTGTTTGTACCACAATCTACTCATCCATAAAGGTCCCGCACTATTATGTAGCGACTACCGTCGGGTAGTCATAATATCTCAAGACATTCACATAGTATCATAATAAAATATTATCATAAAACATGTGAACAGACGACAGAGATTACAAAATGGACAATGCAATATTGCATAAAAAGTGACAAGAGTGATTACTCGACAAAAGAAATCGTAATCAATGTTAATTACGGCAATTCAGCCATGTCATAGTTTAAAACATACCAGTTTACAACGGCCATTATGTAAAAATATTACATCATAATGACATAGACAACTTTATGAAAAAAAAGCAAGTAATTGTAATCAAATTCATAGATAACCAACACAGAATGCGGGGTCATTGTTGTTATGGCTCACAACTTTAGTATATATAGAAATATCACGTACAGCGTATCGGCAATTGTTACATAACTCTATATTGTGATTACAAGTTCGAGGGAACTACTAAAGATACGGTAAGAATACTTTTGTACTATCCAAATTTTATTCTCATCATCAGGCACAGTGACTTGGCCTAGTGCTAAGCATAGGTCTCTCTTTTCTTGTGCTTCTCCCTATGTTTCTGTGTCAGCTGCTGCTTCATACAGACTCTATTCGTAGTATAGTGCTAACCCATCTCGTCGACGGACAACTAAAACTCCTTCATCGTTTAAATTCTTGAACTCATAATTTAAAAACGGGTATTTAAAAAAAAGTGAATTCTTGAGTAAAGTAGACCTAATATTGTATATTTTCTAAAAAAAAATATCTTTCGCTTTCTTTGCCCAGTCCTTTCCAGTTGGTTTCGTTTCATCTGGCCAACTTTCTCGGGGTCGCTCTTTTTCTTTCTTGCCAATTGGGTCTCACCATTGAGTTCGACCACCTGTATCTATGTATCATCGTTATAATTCTTTGCTCCTTGTCCTATCCACTTCTATTTCAGGCACTTCAGAAACGTTCAACTTACGGAGCACCTATTATGTTAATTTTCTTTCTTCTTCTTTTTGATAATTGCTCAGCCTATTTCAAAATGCTCCTCTTACATAGTTCGCTATGTCCTTTTAAATTGTTTCGTATGTTATTGTTTTGTGTCTAGGTTTTACACCTGTAAAATAAACCGAGTAACAGATAATAATTACTATCATAATAGCAATTCCATTAAACTGTAAATCTAGTTAATCGTCATGGTGACGCTCTTCTCAATGTCATATTTTTATTTTAAATTGCTGAATAAAATGAGTATTCCCAAATTTCATAATACGAGTCCACCGAGTAATACACTACCTAGCAAAATGTGAGTGCTTAACCTAAGTAATTTATTTTTACAGTGAGAAGTTACAGTGGGTAGTTTCTGTGAGAATGGTAAAGGTCAAAGTGCAACAAGGATGGCTGTCTGGAGAAATAGTGGATACAATCACGGGAGATAGCAAGTATTTCAGCTTCAAAGGCATCCCTTACGCCCAACCACCGCTGGGCAAACTGCGATTTAAGGTGAGACGCGACTCAGTGTAATGAAAACAAGGATGGGTAGAGTTGGCTCAGTGATATAATTGGTCAGGTAGTAAGCCTTCTCCCGAAAGCATTTGTCCCAGCAGTGGGGTATAGATTTAATATCCAAGAAAATTGGTTATTTTATGTTTTTGTACTGCTTTCATTTAGCGCACGGAACCATTATAATACCAATTGAATAAAGCATAGTATAATATAATAAACATTCGGACATTCAGTGCGGATTCCCGAATTGAGTATTTTTAGGTAAGCTTGTCTCAAACCCGACTTAAATGCCAAATTTTGAAAGGTTTTCGGGGTTAAGTAGCGTTTGAGAAACTCAACTTCAAATGCTTAAATTAGAAATCTGGGGTTAATCTTGATTCCAATAATCTGAGTGAACACAACAAACTTGAATAGTAAAAATGATTAACATTCATGCATTATTTTATTTTATTTTTTGTTTACATTTTATTTTTCTTTTTATATATTTTTTTATTTTATTGTTTTGTTCTGTCTCAAAAAATGTTTTTCTTTCTTTCTTTACCTTTTTAGTATGGACTCGTTCAACGATTAAAATACAATAATATTTTTTCCAGGCTCCTCTACCACCTCTGCCCTGGGAAGGAATTCGAAAAGCTACAGAACATGGCCCGATCTGTTCTCAGATGTGCATATTCACAGATACTATTTTACAAGGAAGCGAAGACTGCTTGTATCTAAACGTATACAGTCCAGACATCAAGCCAGCCTCTCCATTGCCAGTGATGGTGTTCATCCACGGAGGTGGTTATAAAAGTGGTTCTGGGAACGATGATAACTACGGTCCAGATTTCCTTGTTCCACATGATGTGGTACTAGTAACATTAAACTACAGATTAGAAGCACTTGGTTTCTTATGCCTGGACACCGAAGAAGTACCGGGAAACGCTGGACTAAAAGATCAGGTTGCTGCCTTGCGATGGGTGCGAGATAATATTGGAAGCTTCGGTGGAGATCCCAACAATGTCACAGTTTTCGGTGAAAGCGCAGGTGGTGCATCTGCTTGTTTCCATACTGTATCACCCATGTCCAAAGGTCTTTTCAAGAAAGCAATATCAATGAGTGGTACACCTTCTTGTGATTGGTCAATCTCATTAGCACCACAAAAACGAGCATTCATACTTGGCAAAATATTAGGCTATGAAACTAATGACCCCAATGAACTTCTTGATTTCTTACAAAGCCTTCCAGTAGAAAAGCTTCTAGGTACAAACCCAACAGTGTTATCTTTTGAAGAATATGACAATAATATAATGAAGTTGTATCATTTCACTCCAGTTATAGAAAAAGATTTTGGAAAAGAACATTTTGTGACGGAAGATTCTTTAGAAGCCTTAAAGAACAAAAGAATTAACGATGTAGATGTTCTCATTGGATACACCAGTGAAGAAGCTACACTTGGAATCTCTATGTTTGAACAATCTTACCTACAACGTGCCAATCGCTATCCGGAACTGTTAGTTCCAAGGAAGATCCTAAACACATGCACTCCAGAGACCATTTTAGAAGTCTCGAAGAGGATACACGAATATTACTTCAACGGAAAACCCCTCAATGTCGATTTAATGAAAGAATTTGTGACTTATGCTAGTCATACGTATTTCGTTTATGACATTCTTAGATTTATTTTGCATTTACCAAAAGTTGGCAGTGGTCGGAGATATGTGTACAAATTCTCCTGTTTCTCTGGTAGAAATATTTATGGAAGTCAAGGACAGAAGTTTGGGATACAAGGAGCTTCTCATTTGGATGATGTCATGTATTTATTTAACGGCAACAAACATAATTTGAAGCCTGAGAAAAGTACTAAAGAATATGAGTTGATTAACTTTGTGTGTACCGTATTTACTAACTTTGCTAAATATGGGTGAGTATTTTGATCGAATATGAAGAATCTCCAACAGTATTACTATTATATTGTATTTTTTGTATAATTTATTTTAATATTTAATACAATTCTTTTAATATCTGACTGACTGACGGTGTAAATCTGACATTTATTGATCTAATCTGACATTGTATTAACTATTGAATTGAATTTGACTTTGTATTATTATTATTAATTTTAAATTTTTCAAAACGAATTGTAATGTAACTATGGGTATTTCAAGCCTGAAATAAATGAATGAATTAATTAATTACACTTTCAGTTGATCCAAATAATAAGAAGTTTTTCACCATTGGTGAGATTGTATTAGAGTCCCGTTCTTGTAACACTTTGCTCAGGCATTTAACCCAAAAAGCCACTCTCTTGATTATCAAAATCAGTCATTGCGTAGTATGCCATTTTATTAACCCTAAGCCCTCGGTTTTCAGTAATCCAACGCCTGACTCCTCTCTCGGTATAACCTGGCCGGAATATGACAACTCCACCAAAGCCTACGTCGATATAGGAGACACCCTCACTCTGAAAACAGCACCTGAAGCTGAAGCAGTAGCTTTTTGGAAGAGCATCTTTGAATACGCTGGACTGGAATTTTGAGACTTCAGAATCTTGTTATTTTAATTTCGTGTATTTACTGTTTAAGTATAGGTACATAGGCCTAATGATAAACTATGTTTGAATAAAAATAAATGTTAGTTGATACATTCTTTTTTACCGATAATCGCTTGCTCCCCTCGAAAAGAATGTACAGTCGATTCTCTTTTGTTTTAAGGTTATTATTTCATTAAAATTGACAGGCCTGTTAATTTAGTAGCCCTGACTGCTATGCCGAAGGTTGTGGGTTCGATTCCCAGTCAGGACAAATGTTTGTGTGATGAGCACGATCATTTGTTCTATGTCTATTACTTTTCGTTTACTTAGAAGTTTTATTTTTTCACAGCTTCAAGGGAAAAATTTAATTTCAACTCGATACCTCCACGCGTTCCCGAGATTAAAGGTCTTGATAGATAGACAGACAGACATATGGACAACAAAGTGATCTTATAAAGGTTCCATTTTTTCCTTTTGAGGTACGGAACCCTAAAAACATAGACTCAACGCCTTTTCTCCCTGGATTGGCAAAAATTACAGAACGCCAAATGGTGCGATTCAAAATGACACAGGCGTTGCTGACTACATTTAAAGAAGAAAAACTTACTTAAGTTTTTCTTATATGAGCGAGTGAAGTAACGCAGTTTGCTGAACACTTTTTTTTATTCTTCTTTTTCTTCTTTCGTATCGATTTGATTCAAATCTTGTCCAACCGATATGCAGCCACCTAGATAGCTCTATCTTCGTTTAAGCCGTGGAAGGTGCAGGTGTTTGTGCATGCCGAGCAGAAAAGGACGTGACGCATATTCTGTGAAGGGGTTTCATACTGGCACAGTGCTTGCGATGGGTCAAGGTTACCTCATTCGGCCAGATTGCTGGTGCAGTCGACGACAAAGCACGTTTGCATAGCAATAACTTGAAGATCCCTAGGTTGTAGGTATCAGGAAACAAAGACTACGGCAGGGAATTCCATTCCTAAGGTGTAAATGTGTTCTCAAAACGTTATTAACGTATGGGTAGGATGTACCGGTGGCGCAACGTCGTACGTCTAGTGGCCCTACAATGGAACGGGCTTGGCGGAATTAAATGGTGCAAATCCTGTTCCACAGTTTACGAAATGTAAACACTCACCTTCACAGCGAAGATACGAGTAGCTATGTTAGCTGAATGCACAAGTATGCGAAGCACATGATCCCACCACATAATCGCACAGAAACTACCCACCGTAACCGAAGTCGTCAAGGGAAATATAAATAATCATTAGACAATATAAACCCATGTTGAAAAGTTTGGAAGTTTGCGAGAAGAGCCGGTTTCTGAATTGTCTATTTAGAGTTAGGAACGTGCTAAACCCTACTTTAATGACTAAATCCAGCTAAAAGTAGATTTTGACAAATACTTAATCCAAAAATGCGAGGAAGGTAGAAAAACAAATAACCCCAAACCAGAGAAGTTGAAAGTGCTAGGGTAGTCTGCATAATGTAAAGTTTATCTAACACTATTTTTTTAGGGTTCCAAAGGAAGGGTAGGGCTCAAAAGGAAGAAGCGAAATCCTTATTATATTTACTCTGATTACTTATTATATAATTATATTTCATGTCGGACATTCAGAAAGAGGCTCCCTGGTGTATGCTGTTTGCCGATGACATTGTGTTGGTTGCCGAGAGTGGCCTAGAGGTCCAGAACAGATTGGAGGTGTGGTGGCACAGACTGGAGAGTGTTGGCCTGAAATTGAGTAGAACCAAAACGGAATACTTGTTCTGCGATTTCGGCGGTCTCTCCAATCCAGTGCCTTTAGCTCTCGCTGGAACGCACATACCGATCAGCTCCGACTTTCGGTACCTCGGGTCACTCGTCCAAGGGGATGGTGAGGTCGGATCGGATCAACGCAGGATGGATGAAATGGCGACAGGTCATGGGAACAACTTGTGACCCACGGATGCCCCTCAAGTTGAAGGGTAAAATCTACACGTCCGTGATAAGACCTGTCATACTGTATGGATCAGAATGTTGGGCTGCGAAAAAGATGGATGAAAAAAGATTGCACGTAGCGGAGATGAGAATGTTAAGATGGATGTGTGGTGTGACGAGAATGGATAAAGTGAGAATTGAGTATATTAGGGGAAATTTGAAAGTGGCGCCAGTGACTGAAAAATTGAAAGGGAATCGTTTGTCTTGGTATGGTCATGTAAAGAGGAGGGATGAAGCGCATGTTACTAAAAGAGTTATGAGTTTACATGTGGATGGATGGAGAGGGAGAGGGAGACCAAAGAAAAGATGGCTGGATTGTGTGAAGAGTGATATGAAAGAAAAGGAAGTTAGTGATAGCATGACGAGTGACAGGGCAGAATGGAAAAATAAAAACATGTCGCACCGACCACAAATAACACGGGACAAGGGCAGGAAGATGATGATGACTTATTATATCATCAGGTCTGCGGTCCTTTGAAGCTGTGAAAAAATCAACCATCGGAGTTAACGTAAAAAAAAGATACGGTCGTTTATGTCGCAAAAAACGTGTGTACTCTCAAGGGAAACAAAATTCATAGAGCACTTATTTGACATTGTTGTACAGTTATCTAGGTTGATACTACAAACAATATGAGGTTGTGGTGTAATCATACGTAAAACAAAATGCCTGTAACTAGTCTTTCATTTCAAATCAGCTAAATAAGAATTACCTTTAATTTAATTGTACCGTTGATTGTCACTTAATGCATTTTCTAACCTAACTTAGCTACAAATAAAAATATCTCAGAAATGTAATTGTTAATTTTATTGAAACTAAGTGAGGTTCCACCTGGGGTATTTCTCTATAAAATAAAACTAATTTCATGACTGTAACATGAGGGCCCAAAGGTATAGAGTAAATGGGCTTTTCTTTCTTGTTAACATAAGTAAATAACACAAATATAATATTCCGAGTAGTAGAATTTTTAAGACGTAAAATTAGGTTGGCAGATAACCAGAGGCGGATCGTGAAACTGTTGGGCTCTGGGCTAACACTACTTGGGGGCGGGCCCACCTTAGTAATCAAATTAATTGGCACTTTGTTAAAAATAAGTTTATATTTCTTCTGAAGTGTACTCGCAAATGTCGTCCTAATGGAACCAGAAACCTTCAACTGATCATGAGTTACTATAGCTAACTTGAAAGTCTTTAAATATACTTCGTTTTGAGGTTTTCTGTAAGATATTGCCCTATGCGATAAGACCACCGATTGTACACTTAGTTTATGTAAATGTTTATCCTGTCCACATTATGAGGTGTACAATAAAGTATACAATAAATAAATAAATTTTTTGATCACCGGTCGAACGTGAACACCAACGTTGAGCGCTTGTAAACCATTGACCCGCCATATAACGATATCAATGACTGCTTCCATAATTAAACAATAGTACTCTATTTGTTTAAAAAAAAAGTTTTGTCAAATAGATTAGCCCGCACTGTAGATTGTTTTTAATCAGGACTGGGGGCCCCATATATCCCCGGGGCCCTGAGCTGCAGCCCATTTAGCCATTAAGTAGATCCGGCCATGCAGATAACTGATAATTCTCCGCGAGTAGCAAGAAGTACCCCCAAACGGTTACCCGGTTAAAACATAATCGCAATCACGGCAACCAAACAATGTATCGTTCATCAAAAAACTCAGAATTTAAAATCCCATCCAATAACCAAGTCTCTGTAAATACTATGATCGATCCGGACTAAGCGTTTCGCTTCGTCGTTTATACCGCGTACACCGAAGAACTGGAACAATTTGCCTGCTACGGTCTTCTCGTCCAACTATAATTTAGGTGTCTTCAAGGCTAGAGTGAATAGGCTCTTAATAAACTAGTGCGCCTCACCATCAATGATTGCATTACTACTTACCAGCAGTCAAGACTAGTTTTATTAATTTAAAAAAAATGTTATACGAAATAAGTAACATTTGACGATAGAAAGAATAAGTTTTAGTTCGAACAACGAACCTTCTGATAATATATTTTTAAGTTATAGGCCATTGAGAATGTAATAAATAAATAATATGGTAAAATAAATCTATTAAAATATTTTTAAAAGTTAGCGCGAGAACCAAAGAGAATTAGTCATTGGCGAGAACCATAATCATAAGACATTAAGTATTAACAAGTGTGTGAGTAAGCAAGCAGTAATGCGTAACGCGTGCAAGCGTGAGCGAGACAAATATATTGACATGCGATGGAGCTTTGAATTAAACAGCGCGATAAGAAACAAAAAGGATTCTTTTAGCTAATTATAAGAGAGGAGACAATTTCGTCAGTGCGAACGAGGTATTAAACCTTTTTTTAAGAAAATGCAAAGATACAATATATCAAAATAATTATGAGCAATTGAGTGAAATAAAACTGAAATAAAATTTAAAAAAAAATACTTAGAAGAAATAGGAAGCGTGTTATACAATCTTGTTTAAATCTGATTTGATTCGAATAATAGGTACTTTGGAATTTGCCTTTTTTAGTATATGAATTTTCCCATACGAATTCATAATATTTTGCTTTATAAAATACCATTTATTTGCGCATAATGTGTGATGTGTGTGTGTGAATGTGTGTGTGTAAGTGCAAATACCCATTCCACCATTTGTGATGGCATGTAAATATTTAGTCGATAGTGTTTTAGTAACATAAAGTAACTCACAACTATCTAGAGTTCTATGGTTAATAAAACAGAAATATAAACATATCTTTACCCAAATTATTTAAACTAAATAATATTAGACACACATTAAGGTAACCAAATTACCAGAGATTTAAGTAAATTAATAATAATACCATTTATTTGCGTATAATGTGTGATGTGTGTGTGTGAATGTGTGTGTGTAAGTGCAAAGACCCATTCCACCATTTGTGATGGCATGTAAATATTTAGTCGATAGTGTTTTAGTAACATAAAGTAACTCACAACTATCTAGAGTTCTACGGTTAATAAAACAGAAATATAAACATATCTTTACCCAAATAATTTAAACTAAATAATATTAGACACACATTAAGGTAACCAAATTACCAGAGATTTAGGTAAATTAAATACGTAAAAATAAAATACTTTAATACAGACTACAAAATATTTCTAAAGTGGTAGGATTGATTTGGCACCCCACAATTATGGCATAAGCTCCCCTCTTTGAGGCGTGGCTGGAAAGACCTCACACGGCGTCCTTACCTTTCGCATGACGCAGGTCCTCACCACACACGCCCAGGTGTCACCATTATGTTGACCCGCCTGGGCCCCGCTTGGGCAGAGCAACGCCGTGTCCTCGTCGGGGCGATCGGCGGCAGTGATCACTCGTACCGGGCCTTGGTAAAGGCAATGGTCCGGAGCGAGGAGGAGTGGCAGGCGGTCGCGTCGATCGCGTGAGGCAACGGTCCTCAAGCCCCAACTGCCGCCGGGATTCCGATTCCGATTTTCGGCCACCGTTGGCGCGGGCTTGCGAATGGTGAGCATTGGGTAGCTCGCCGTCCGACCGTCCGGTAACCGTCCGGACCAAGCCCAAGACGCCGACGGCGCGAACTGTTCCACGCTCGCCTCAAGGAGATGTCAGCAACTGTAGGGGCCCAGCAGGGTCGAAGCCTACTGGGGCCAGGGGTCTGATTCTGAAAGGAAGACTCGGCCCTGTTACGAAAGGCAACGAAGAACAGGAGTGGGTATTTAGGCAGTAAAAGTCTGGCACTATACCTCGCTCCGCCCAAGAGCGAGATTTGTCATTACATGATTTTCCCGCCGAAAAATAAAAGTGGTAGGATTGACAAGTTTGCAAAAACTTGTCAATCCTACCACTATACCTACAAAAATCTTTCACATACCGGTTTAAAAAACGCACTATTATCAGTTTTTTCGTTAGAGTTGAAAATAGAAACCCTCGAAAAATAATTCACCTGAGATTTAGGGCAGCTGTAATTCGATGGCCCCACCGAATAAACGTGTAAGAGAAAAGTGACAACTTTTCAGCAAAAAATAAAAACGTTTAAACTTCAATAACGCTCATGTCATTGTAAATTGGTTTATATGATGCATAATCAAATTAAAGATAAAAAAATAAACTATAGACTATTATATATACTTCTTTAAAAACTTCAACGAGTTTCAAGAAATTCATGAAAAACTATTTAATATTTTTACTCTTGTGAAATTCGCATGACTAGGTCTCAGTAATAATTATTACACGTTTATTCGTGTAATAAAACTCAACAAATAAAACGCACTGCAAGGTTACACTATTATTCTCCGTAAATCAAGTTTGTTGTTGGACCCAGCTATAACTATTTACACGCTTTTTTACAGTACATTGTTCTGCTATTATATGATTGGAAAGATCGTAAGCATTTATATTAGTGTTAATAAGATTAGTTTTCATTTGTGTAATACATCTCTGCTAATGCATGGTATAATGATAAAAACAATTTTATAAAAAGATGAAATATAATACTGATATTTTAATGAATAAAAAATATTTAATCATGTATTTATGCACGTGAACACAAAGTACTAGTCTTCTTGATTAAAAAAAAATAACAAATTGCAATATTAAAAAAAACTAGTCCTCCTCTTCACTGTCATTGGAGACCGCAATGGAGTTATCCAATGGCAGTAGATTTATATACAAACTTTGATAATGGTTTGGTATTGCTCCTGAATCACAAAGACATCAAATCCTTAAATAACAGAAGTGGTTTAAGTAACATTCCAGTGTACGCTAGTTTTAAGCTTTTAGCATCTTCTGTAGGTTCTCCACACCGCTTGAGTTAGTCCTTATTATGATTTGCATCTCTCATAATTCATCTTCCAAACTATACCTGCAGTAAATTGTATTAGGATGGTCATGAGAGAAGTTTACTACTTTTATTTTGCTCCAGTAAATTTTATCGCCGTTTGTGTCCTTTAACCAATTCTTCCCCTTTACTAACTCTTTCAAATCCACAAAATCATTTTGTGTCATTTGTTTTACTAGGTACTTGTGCCCAGTAACTTTAGCATTCTTTATCAAGTACCTAATACATTCGATCGAGATTCTATATAATATGACTTTTCTTTGAACGCTCGATAGCAGCAATCATAGAGTCACTTTCTTAAAAAAATAATTAAATAGGGGTGGGTGGGTTCGATTCCCACCCAGGAAAAATGTTTGTGTGATGAGCACGATCATTTGTTCTGTGTCCAGACTAATTTATCAACAGTGTAATTTATCTATAATATGTATGTATTTAGAAATATATAAGTATGTTTATCAGTTGTCTAGTACTTATAACATAAGCTCTGCTTAGCTTGGGACTAGACGGCGTTGTGTGATAGTTGTGGAATATTGTGGAAATATTATTATTATTAATATAGCATCAATAGGAAAGGAACTTCGTGACTGACATGTCAAACTTTCTGAAATAAATTAAAGAGAATAGAAACACTTTTTATTTCTGCAATACTTTTCAATAATCGAATCCCTATAATGTATCCCTATAACAAGGTGTAGCAAATTGATCATCATACCGGTGAAGGTGAGGACGCCGTAGCAGGCACTACGGCGTCCTCACCTTCCTCATGACGCAGGTCCTCACCGTACATGGTAAGTTTGGGAGGTTCCTGCACCGGATCCGTGCGGAAGAAACGCCCGGTTGTCACCATTGTGTGGACCGCTCAGGCGCCGAGATTCCTACCCTGATTTCCAGCCACGATAGGCGAGGGCATGCGAACGGCGAGCAATGCATAGTTCGCCTTAACCATCTGGACCGAGCTCAAGTAGTCAACAGTGCGTAGTGTTCCACGCACGCCTCAAGGAGAAGTCAACAAAACCGTAGGTCCAAACGACTCCTGCCGGAAGCTCTATGCAGGATTCGTTCGGTCCATGGCCCTTTATGGAGCGCTGGTATGGGCGCCGTCGCTACGAAAGCGACCGGTAGCCAAGCTGAACGCAAGCCAGAGGGTCATGGCCATCCGGATGGTGCGGGGATACTGCACGGTTTCCCGCGAAGCGGCGAGCTTCCTTGCTGGCCCCGTGGGATTTGGTGGCAACAGTCCTTGCACGCATGCACGATCTGCGCGTGGAGATGTAACGCCGGGGCGAAACTCCGCTGCTTTCGGGTGGAATGGAATGGCGACAGCGACTGTCGCAACCCAGTGCTGGGCCCGCCATAATTATGACGGTAAGTCCCCTCTTTGAAGCGTGGCTGGAAAGACCTCACGGCGTCCTCACCTTCTGCATGCCGCAGGTCTTCACCGGACATGGTAAGTTCGGAAGGTCCCTGCACCGGATTCGGGAGGTTCCTGCATCGGATTCGTGCGGAAGAAATGCCCGGGTGTCACTATTGTGTGGACCGCCCGGAGGACATGGTGGAGCATACGGTAGAGGTGTGCCCCGCCTGGGCAGAGCACCGCCGTGTCCTCGTGGGGGAGATCGGCGGCAGCGATCTCTTGCGCTGGGCCTTGGTACAGGTCATGGTCCGGAGCGAGGAAGAGTGGCAGGCGGTCGCCTCCTTCTGCAAAGCAGTAATGCTAGCAAAGGAGGAGGCCGCACGTGCACGCACGAGGCAATGGCCCTCGCGCCCCAGCCACCGGAATTCCAATATCGATTTCCGGCCACCGCAGGCGTGGACTTGCGGACGACGAGCATTGGGTAGCTCGCCGTCCGACGGTCGGTAACCCAAATCGTCATCGCGTAATGTTCCACGCGTGCCTCAAGGAGATGTCAGCAACCGTAGGGGCCCAGCAGGGTCGAAGCCTACTGGGGCCATGGGTGATGCGAAAGAGATACCTGGGGCCCTGGAAAAATAGCAAAGAAGGAACAGGAGTGGGTTTTTAGTCAGTGAAAGTCTGACACTATTTCCCGCTCCGTCTAAGAGCGGGGGATATCAATAGATGATTTCTCCACTCAAAAAAAAACCGCGTACCCCTTTCTAATGTTACGTACGGTTGCAATAAAATTTACCGGGTAAACATTTGTTAATTTACCGTTACTAGAAATAAACTTAAACTAATATGCAAAGAATATTAATGTTGGAAGCTTTAATACGAATTGTTATAAATAAAATATTATAGTAAGAGACAATGCAATACTTTAGTTTTAATAACCCATTTATATTAAAATTTCAATTTCGTGGAATAAAACATTAATAATAAAATTTGCATACATTTCTACACAAATAAACGTGTAAGACGACATTACCCAAAGTCGAAACCAATCACAAATGTTCTGAAACGCCTATAGGTTTTAATATGTTTATTCTTGTGTACTAGACGACTCAAAAAACATGTAATGAAAGCATAAACTATTATTCTTATAATTTTTAAATAAATTATTTCCCTAGAATAAAAAAACACACTATTAGAATAGGCCTTGTTTTGGGTCTAAAATTCATAAAAAAATTTAAGTAGATGCAGGATAGGCAAAAGAAACGAAAAATGAAATAAAAAAAAAATCGTGTAAGAACTCTTGCACGTTTATTCGGTGGGGCCATCGAATTAACCTTCCTACCGATTGATTCAATAATCGAGAAAAGATTTTCATCTTTTCTTATAAGAACTCCTTTAGTTTTCACATTGTTTAATCGGGATCGCTGTTCGTAAGTTACATACAAGTTCATACTTCACCGTCAGTCTGCAGATTTAACTGTTTCCTGAAGGTTGCCGAGTGCTGCCTGATGCTTTAGCTTCCACGATTCGAATATCAAAATCATCAAATTTAAGTGTGCGTGCGCGCCGTCGCTTGTACGCCAGTACCCGGTCCACCTCGGAACGAATACGGCGTCTCACAGCTTGTAAACAACTGTATTACGCTGTATTGTACTTTGGACACGGTAAGAATATTTTATTTTGTATATAATAACACCTTATCTACATTTAATACAAGGGTTTTTTATGTAAAGTTACTTAATAACAGGTTTTTTTTGTCGTTCCTAAATTAGATAACTAGTTTTGCTACCGGCCCCCAAGACACAGGCGTCGTCTCGTTTAGGGATCTTTGTAGACAATAATTTTGTTCAAAATACAACGTATTACCGATTTCCGTTTAATGTTATACTAACGGTTAAAAACAGACTTGAAACAATGGATAAATCAATTTATTGATAATCTTATTCTTAGCTATTTTTTTAATATACCACTAACCACTAACATTAGTGTAAAATGTCGCTTTCTAGAGAAATACAGATCAGGATTTATTGCATTTATTTCAAATAAACCCGGACTTAATGCCTAAGGCATTAGTCCGCCTTTGTACAGTGTTTATTATTAGTGCATAAAGTTTTAATAAATAAATAAACCATTTACAAGCACTTTTGAATTGTCAAGAAGAAAAGTGATATTAAAGCCAATTTTGGAATTTAGAGAGCGTAGATCTTCTACAAATAAGAATGTGCAAGAAACTCCATGGCTACTTTTTTCAAAAGAACAACAACTAAATTATATTTGTGTATTTGTAGTGAAAAGGGCAATGGCAGAAGTAAAGGTGCAGCAAGGATGGCTGTCTGGAGAAATAGTGGAGATCATCACAGGAGATGGAAAATACTACAGCTTTAAAGGCATCCCCTACGCTCAACCACCGCTGGGCAAACTGAGATTCAAGGTAAGCTGCAACTCAACATATGCTTTTAAAAATTTGAATAAAAGAACCGAATAAAAAAAACGTTGCATATATCTGACCCATGCCGGCTTCGCCGGGCGTGAAATATTTAATTTAAAAAATATTGTTACAATCAAAAATATTTCACTCAAGGATAATGTAGCCTTGATACGGGTGAAGAATTTTAAGAACAAAAGCGGTTCAGTAGTTCCGAAGATTACTAGCTACAACAAACAAAATTAAAAACTTTACCTCTTTTTAATATTAGTGCAGATTTGCGTATATGTGACAAAAAAAAACACAAAATTATCGAATCCTAAAATGAATCACTCCAATTTCGTTAGGTTAAATGAAATTAAATTTATTATTTGTGATGATAATTCTAATAACAAACCATTCTCATGACACAAATAGAATAAAGTAAACAACTCGTAATATTTGTTCATTTGCATTCTTGTTGGCATTGAGAATACAGTTACCTTCACGGTAGACGTTCGCATAGTGGTAACCAAATGTAAATTTTATCAGGATAACGTAACCATTTGCAAATCCTAGTATACCTGATTATTATCTTCCTGGTCTTGTCCCATAATTATTACTTGGGGTAAGCGCAATAATTTTTTTTCTTTCTTTTCAAATTCAATAATCAATCCCTTATAAATAAAAATAAAAAAAAAATAAAATAAAAAAAAATAAAAATAAAAACAAAATAAAAAAGCCTTATATTTCCAGTTTAACAAATTAACTTAAAAATGTTGTTTGTTACTATACTTAACTAACAAAAAGTTTTTTTTTTTTTTTTTTTTTTTTTTTTTTTTTTTTTAAATAGAGCAATTATTATCTATGTAACTTAAATTATCTTAATATATATTTAATTTCTAATAATATTAAAAACATATTTTAAGTAGGTAAGCAGTAGCATTTTACTGTACTGGAACCCCCCTCAGGTAAAGGCCTCCTCCAAAGCTTTCCATTTTTCTCGGTCTTGAGCTATTTGTTGCCATTTTGGGCCAGCAATTTTTTTAATATCGTCGTCCCATCTAGTGAACGGTCTTCCTCTATATCGTTTGCCCGGTGGGCCTTCCCATGACGTAACTGTTGTTGTCCATCTATGATCTTTAAGACGTGCTATATGACCGGCCCATTTCCACTTTAACTTTTGGCTGTAGTTCAGAGCATCTATTGCTTTTGTTTTTGATCGTATGTGGTTGTGTTTTATTTTTTGTATTTTCTTGATATTTAACATACTGCGTTCCATTCCTCGCTGGCATGTGTTTATTTTATTCTTTATTTTGTTGGTAAACTTCCATGTTTGGCATGCATACGTCAGACAAGGAATGAGACACGAGTCCATGACTCTTTTCTTTAAATTGTTAGGCATTTCACTTTTAAATATTTCCTTATAACTCCAATATTTTTTCCAAGTTTGTTTTACTCTTCTCTCTACTTCCAGTTCGTTGCTATCACGGTTGAATCCGATTTGTTTTCCTAAATATATATACTGGTCCACATAATCTAATGGTTCATTTTGGATTGTTACTTTTGATTTTTTGAAGTTGGTCATGAGTTTTGTCTTTGTGATATTCATTTCTAATCCCACTTGTCTGCTTGCTGTGTGTAGAGTATCCAACATATATTGCAACTGTAGGCACGATTCCGATAGCAAAACCAAGTCGTCCGCAAATCGTAAGTGGTTTAGGTATTTACCCTGGATATATAAACCACAATTCCTCCAATCTAATTTGCTTATGATAGATTCTAGTATCGCAATAAAAATTTTTGGGGATAAGGGGTCTCCCTGCCTGACTCCTCTCCTGATTGGAAAGTTTGGGCCAATGGTTTCCAGTTTGACTCTACTTGAACAATTACTGTATAGGTGTTTGAGTATTGTTATGTATTTTTGCTCTACATGTTGGGCTTTTAGCGTGTTCCATATACTTTCGTGTGAGATTGTGTCAAAAGCTTTTTGGTAATCAATGAATATGATATACAGCGGTCTCTGTTGTTCTTGATATTTTTCAATTATCAGTTCTAATGTGTGTATATGGTCTATAGTAGAAAAATTCTTCCTAAATCCTGCTTGTTCAATCGGTTGACTTTCTTCTAGTGTTGTACTAATTCTTTGATTTATTATTGTAGAGAAAAGTTTATAAATACTTGGTAAAAGGCTTATCGGCCGGTAGTTGCTGATATCTTTAGGGTCTCCTTTCTTATATAGCAAGATGATATTAGATTCGGACCATTGAGAAGGTGTGACGCCAGTTTCAAATATCAAATTAAATAATTTGGTTAGTGGAGCAGCTAGTATGAAGCAGGCGGTTTTTATGGCGTCGTTAGTGATATTGTCTGATCCTGGGCTTTTGTCTGGTTTTAGTCTATTTATTGTTTCAATTATTTCTGTGCATTCTATTGATTCTATGTGGGATTGTGGTGTTTCGATATAGATGTGATCATTTCCATTGTGGTTTGTGTCTCTGACTATGTTTGGTGTGCTATAAAGCTTTTTATAAAAATTTGTAGCAATGTTTATTATGTCTTTTCGGTTATAAGCAATGTCTCCCGAGTCTTTCAAACAATCAATCCATGTTTTTTCTGTCCGTAGCTCTTTATATCCCTTTTTTAAACTTCCACTTTGTTCTAAATGTTTTTGAAGGATAATAATTCTATGGTTTTTATAATCTTTTTTTATATATTTGCTTAATAACTTGTATAAAGCTTTGAGTTCATTTTTCATTGTTCGCGTTTTATTTTTAGTTCTTTGTAACTCTTGTCTTCGTTTTAAAAGTCTTTCTGTATTTTCTGTGAGTGCACTGCGCACTTCTGTTGAACGTGAAGTTCGTGCGACTTGTAAACTGTCTGTTATATTATTTATTATTTTATCGTAGAAGTCTTGTACTGTCACATTAGTTTCAGTGTGTAGTAGAGATATTTGAGTTTTCAAGTTTTCTTTATAGATTTGTATTTCTTCTTCGGTTTTGAGTATACTGTTTTGTTTATTTACAAACCTGATTCGTGTTTTCACTGGTTTAGTGAGTGATATTTTAGCTCTGAGTGGACGGTGGTCTGATGTAAAGTTTATACTTAGTGTTTCAATGTTTTGAAATAAATGAGGATGATTTGACAATATGAAATCTATTTCGTTTTTATGTCCATTCGGAGACTGCCATGACCATTTTCTTTTATCTTTTTTCTTATAAAAGGTGTTGATGATAGCTAGCTTGTTTTCCATCGCAAAGTCTATAAGTTTTTGACCTCTTGCGTTTCTTGTTCCATATCCATACTGTTTCATTACTAAATGTTCATCTTTTTGTGGTTTGCCAATTTTGGCATTAAAGTCACCCATCAAAATATATTCTTCGTATGCTTTATCCATTGCCTCGTAGACGGTGTCATAGAAAGTATTTACTTGTTCTTCGTCTGCTGCTTCTGTTGGGGCATAAACTTGTATGATGGTGAATTTCTCTCCTGAAATGTTCAGATTTAGCAAGGCTACGCGTTCCGAAACCCCGATGTAACTTTCTACATATTGTTTCAGATATTTTTTTATTATGAAACCGACACCATATTTTCCCTGCGTTTGTCCTGTACTACAAAGAATAAATTCTTTGTATTCTTTTATGTTATTTCCGAGGCGTCGAACTTCTGATATACCTATTATGTCGTATTTTATATATGTTAATGCTTTTTCCAGTTCTATTATTCGTTCGTGTGATAGCAGAGTTCTAACATTGTAGGTTAATATGTAAAGTTCTTGTTTATTTCTTTTTGACTTTTCTTCATGATCCTTTGGTGATATCTTTGGAGGGTTGTGGTCATATTCTTCCACGGTGACCAGCCGGCTTGGAAGATGTTTCGTTTTTGGACTATTTTCAATGTAGTTTTGCTCGCGAGAGGGGGTCTTTAATTGTTATACGTTATTAGTTTGGTTTTCCTGATTTTTCGATGTGTTAGTTGGGTGCTTATGGAAGCAATCAATCAATCCCTTATAGTAATCCTTAAATGGCTGTTCAGTAATTAGTTGCACAACATTTTTTCAGGCACCCCTTCCACCTCTTCCTTGGGAAGGTATACGAAAAGCTACAGAACACGGACCTACGTGCCCTCAGAAATGTATATTCACAGAAGATATTCTACTCGGCAGCGAAGACTGCTTGTATCTTAATGTGTACAGCCCAGATATAATGTCGACTTCTCCATTGCCAGTGATGGTGTTCATCCACGGAGGTGGTTATAAAAGTGGTTCTGGAAATGACGATAACTACGGACCAGATTTCCTTATCCCACATGGTGTAATACTTGTTACTATAAACTACAGATTAGAAGCACTTGGTTTCTTATGTCTGGATACTAAAGAAGTACCTGGAAATGCTGGATTAAAAGACCAAGTTGCTGCCTTGCGATGGGTGCGAGATAATATTGGAAGCTTTGGTGGAGATACCAATAATGTCACAGTTTTTGGTGAAAGCGCAGGCGGTGCATCCACTAGTCTGCATATCATCTCACCAATGTCCAAAGGTCTTTTTAAGAGAGCTGTCTCAATGAGTGGTGTACCGTTATGCGATTGGTCTGTGCCATTTGTACCACAAAAGAGAGCCTTCATGCTTGGCAAAGAACTGGGCTTTGAAACCAATGACCCTAATGAGCTCCTAGACTTCTTACAAAGCGTTCCAGCTGAGAAATTAATTCACACAAATCCGGTCGTGTTATCTTTTGAAGAAATAAACAATAATATACTTAAAATGTACCATTTTACACCAGTCATCGAGAAAGATTTTGGCCAGGAATATTTTTTGACAGAAGATCCCTTGGAAGCATTGAAAAATAAAAGAATAAATGACGTAGATGTCCTCATTGGATTCACAAGCGAAGAAGCCACAGTTGGAATTCCTTTAATTGAAAAATCAATTTTGAAACAATACAACCGTTATCCAGAACTGCTGGTCCCGAGAAAGATCCTAATGAAAAGCACTCCGGAGACAGTTCTAGAAGTGGCGAAGAGAATAAATGACTATTATTTCAAAGGGAAGCCTCTCACTGTGGAGGTTATGAGAGAATTTATCACCTACGCTAATCATGCGTGTTTCGTTTATGATGTGAGCAGATTTCTTACACATTTGCCAAAGGTTGGTAATGGTCGGAGATATATGTATAAGTTCTCCTGCATTTCAAATAGAAACGTCTACGCGAGTGGTGGACTGAAGTATGGAATTCAAGGAACCGCCCATTTGGATGACCTGATGTATCTGTTGAATGCGAATAAACATAATTTGAAGATTGAGAATAATAGTAAAGAGTATGAACTGATTAATTTTGTATGTACAGTGTTTACCAACTTTGCAAAACACGGGTAAGTGATAAGATAACTTTAGTGTTTGTTTTCTGTTTTATCACCAGGTTATAAGATATTCAAGTAGTTATCACGTAATTTCAAATTTAATCATAACCTATGAGATTAACCGGACCGATAACTGGTGGCTCTGTTCTAACGTAAAGTGTCCGCTCAGTTCTTAAACCTGCTCTATTTTTGAGGTGTAATATCACCAAATAACTTTTGCTGCTCTGGTTGGAGCTAGAGGGAGTGTCAGACTTCTACTGACTAAGCCCACCAGTGTTCTTTTAATTGTCCTTTGCGTTCCAAAGCCGTGAAAATTTTCTGAATGGATGGTTCGGCAGCCTTGGACAGTTTTTAACCCTGAATTCTCTGTTTTCAGTAACCCAACACCTGACTCCTCTCTCGGTATAACCTGGCCGGAATACGACAACTCCACCAAAGCCTACGTGGAGATAGGAGACACCCTCACACAGAAAACAGCACCTGAAGCTGAAGCAGTAGCTTTTTGGAAGAGCATCTTTGAATACGCTGGACTGGAATTTTAATATCATTAGTGTCATACACTATTAAACACGTATTAAATTAGAAGTGAGGGTTTTCAATGGCAATCATCACAGAAATTGTATAATCAATGCAATTTTGATATCATCAACTTTATTATTACTGCCAAGCGGCGATTTATGTATTGCTATATTATTTTTTTATATAAAAGGGCTTCCACACAAAACTGCGATACGACGCCGCATCGCAGGAAGATGGGATGAATTGCTGCGATACGATTTCGTGCGGCAAAGCATCGCTTCTAATGAATCAGTGCGTATCAATTTGCAAGTTCTAGCGATGCGTCGCGCGAGCTCGCAGACTTTTACGATACGACGTCCCATCGCAGGTTTGTGTTGGTGCCATGAAGGCTAAACTAATTACCAAGAGTCATCGCCATGTACCTACCTATATGCTTTGTACATGAGGGCCAAACCTGGCCACTTTGTAATATTATTGTATTTTCCATAAATTTTCCAAAAAGCATAATATATTTCAAATCACAATGGTGCTGGAGATGAGACTTTTCAGCCTCATCAACTACAGTTTGTTGTTTATTAATTTTTGATTTGTAATATATTGTAGAGTTTTAAATACAACTGTTACAGAACCTTCTTTTTTCTCTTTACGAAAATTAACACCCACCAAAAATATTTGGATAAAAAACGAACTTCTACCGGTGGAATCGTCCACGGGTAGTGTGAAAGCGAAACCTGGGGCACCGGGATGAAGGTAAAGAAGGAACAGAAGTGGATTTTTAGTCAGTAAAAGTCCGACACTATCTCCCGCTCCGCCCAGAAACGAGATTTGTCATTAGATGATTTTAAAAACCAGTGGAATCGTGTATCGTGGGGAGTATTGTTTCTAGGACAACAAGTCTGTTGCACTATCTTTAACCCTTCTGAGAACCAAACTCAACAATGGCGACCACCAGATAAGCGTCAAAATAACGAAATTAATTTGAAAAGAACATCAGAGGAGGGAGTAAAAATATAATTCATATGGGTGTGATGTATGATGATAACGTCATACATAACACAGACTGTAGGTACTATGTAACCCCTCAAACGCCTATCTTTTTATACCAAACACAAAAAAAACAAGGTATTGTGAGCCAACTGCTTATAAACCTACGGAGTTCGGTTGACATTTTGAGCGGTTGCCTCTTATGAATCGAAGCAATATGGAGTATTTGGTCGTGGATGTGCGACCTTGGCGAAATTGTCACCAGAGTGTTTGTCAGATTAAAGTGATGTAGGCGGTTAATTAATTAATAACAACCAAGGAATAAATTGTAATTGTAAACCATTTCCACAACGTAACGTCTCAGGCAAACAATTGTCGGTCCATAACAATATGATGTTTAGGCAAATGTCGCCACGTAGAAGTCAATAACCTCTGCTTAGGCTTGCATCACGATTATATAATAAGTGAATGTAACCTCGTTTTTTTTGTTTAGTACAGCCGCACTAGTGGTCTGTCTATCTTGGACCAAAGACGTGTAAATAACAGTACACTGTGACTTCAATTAATAAAGGCAAGGTAAGAATTTAGGTATACGGTTTTTAATCTATCTTATTTAATTTAATTACTTGGGACAAAAAATAGTTACATGCTAGAAAAAATACAAGAGTTCGTTAAAACTAAAAACACAGATACCCATTTCAATATACACGTCTTAAGAAAATAACAACAGGTAAGAGGGATTGTAGTAAGAATTCACATAACACAGAGCCTTCTGTGATAGCTTTATTTAATGCATTAATTTTTTTTATTATTTATTTCCATTTAAAAAACATATCTGCATAACGTGGTATGAAACCAATACTTCGTAAGCCAGACAATTGTCAAAATTCTTCTCTGAAAAATAAATATATTTAATCCAATAATATTTATTCAATTTAATCTAATTCGATTGTCCATTTAATTCAATTCAAATAACATATATTTATTTCATTCCATTTTAACGAATACAATTCAATTTGTTTTTGTATTTCTGTTAATTTTGTTTTTTATTACCAAGTTTAAAACCACTTACAAAAATATATTTTTAAATACAAAATAAAGACTATTAACAATATTGCATAAATACCACCAGTAAATACAAAAAGCGTTTTTCATATAGCTTTGGTTGGACGTTTATAGATATTTGACTCATCTTAAACGTTCAAGGACTTTTGAGAGCCGATCCAATTAACATACTATAATCACAATTACTACATAACAACTATGACATCATCTTGTGCCATGTATGTGTATATCACATTAATATTATATAGACGAAAGTTTGCATGTGTGTTTGTTACTTTTTCACGCTTGAACGGCTGTACCGATTTCGATGAAACTTGGTACACTGGTAGACCATCCCGGGAGTGAGTGTCCCTTGGGGTAATTTTCTACATTCACGCGGGCAAAGTTGCTGGCAGAAGCTAGTCAATGATAAGTTACACTTTTTTTTTCAGTTGGTAATTTATCCAATGATATCTCCAGGCGGGGCGTGTCAGGCTTTTACTGACTAAAATCCACTCCTAGTTCCTTCATTGCCTTTCATACCAGGGCCGGGTTTTCCTTTCAGAACCGAACCCATGGCCCCAGTAAGCTTCGACCCTGCTGGGTCCCTATTGTTTGCTGACATCTCCTTGAGGCGCGAGTGGTCCGAACGGTTGCCGGACTGTCGGACGGCGAGCTACCCAATGCTCGGAGTCCGCAAGCCCGCGCCTACGGTGGTCGGAAATCGGCATCGGGTTTACGGCGGCTGGGGCGTGAGGGTTGCCTCTCGCATGTGCTTGCGGCCGCCTCCTTTGCTAGCATTACTGCATCGCAGTAAGAGGCGACAGCCTGCCACTAGTCCTCGATTCGGATCATGACCTGTACCAAGGCCCGGCGCGAGAGAATGATAAGTCACATAATCTCTTTTGTTGTTAATCAAAATATATTATTTTTCAGCGTTAACAGATAATGGCAGAAGTAAAGGTGCAGCAAGGATGGCTGTCTGGAGAAGTAGTGGAGACCATCACAGGAGATGGCAAATACTACAGCTTTAAAGGCATCCCCTACGCTCAGCCACCACTGGGCAAACTGAGATTCAAGGTAAGCAACACAACTTTTATTCTCTTAACAGTGACGAAACGGAAGTCTATTCTATACTACGGGTCTTTGAGTCAATAGTGAATAGGTTACTTCCAGACAAGCGTACTCCATTAATCAGGTGAGACAGTGGTTAAATGCAAGACTAGCAATAATAAAAAATACAGATTCAGCTCTAAAAGATGACTTCAATCAATTCAGTCTATCGCAGTCCGTAGCTGGACATAGACCACTCCTGATACTGAACCATAACACCGGAGCTTCTGCTTTCTTCATCCAAGCTATCCAAGCAACCCTTTATGGTAGCTAGGTCATCCAGCTCGAGGGCATCCTGCTATATGAGCTTGCTGATTGCAAATCAAAGATCCACTGCATACTGCATAGTGGGCATGATGTTTTTGAATTCAAAACCTATTAAAATGCTAGAGGAGAGAATTTCTATTCAATTTTTTAATTTCTATTAAGGGGGTAATCTCTGAAACTACTAAAGCGATTCAGAAATTACTTAACTAATATGTAGTTACACTATCCCTGAGTGCTAAAGGATATATATTTTCTACTTTCACGCGAGTGACACCGCTGGCAGAAGCTAGTTTTTTATATGCGGAGCAGAGACGACACAAATGAGTCAAAGTAATCAGCACGATATATTTGCTCGTGCACGTTTTATGGCTATCTTAGAATGTGTTGGCGTTATAAATTATATAATCCAGAGTCAACTTGATTAGGTTGACACGGCTAGCATTACATCACTATCACGAAACCATGTCTCCTATAAAATGATACTTATAAGTACTCGCAAATCCAAAGCTAAACTATAAATATAATTTTTCAGGCACCACAACCACCTCTTCCATGGGAAGGTATACGGAAAGCTACAGAGCATGGACCTAAATGCCCTCAGAAGTGCATTTTCACGGACGTAGTCGATCTTGGAAATGAAGACTGCTTATACCTTAATGTGTATAGCCCAGACATTATGCCCGCATCTCCATTGCCAGTGATGGTGTTCATACATGGAGGTGGTTTCAAGAGTGACTCTGGTAATGATGAAAATTACGGACCAGATTTCTTAGTTAGCCACGGTGTAGTACTTGTAACATTAAACTACAGATTGGAAGTACTTGGTTTCCTATGCCTAGACACCGAAGAGGTACCGGGAAACGCTGGATTAAAAGACCAAGTTGCAGCACTGCGGTGGGTGCAAAATAACATTGGAAGCTTTGGCGGAGATCCCAACAATGTCACGGTATTTGGTGAAAGTGCTGGTGGTGCATCTACTTGTCTTCATATTATATCTCCCATGTCTAAAGGACTCTTTAAGAAAGCTGCTGCATTAAGTGGTGTGCCTTTTAATGACTGGTCTCTATCATTTGTGCCGAAAAAACGCGCTTTCATGCTCGGCAAAGATTTAGGCTTCGAAACGAATGACCCTGATGAGCTTCTAGATCTCCTACAAAGCGTTCCTGTTGAAAAACTAATAGGCACAAATCCAATAGTTTTCTCTTATGAGGAGTTCAATAATAATATACTTAAACTGTTCCATTTTACGCCCGTTATTGAGAAAGATTTTGGTCAAGAACATTTTTTGACAGAAGATCCTTTGGAGGCGTTGAAAAATAAAAGAATAAACGATGTAGATGTCCTTATTGGGCATACAACCGTAGAAGCCGCTGCTGATATACCAAAAATGGAAGAATCAGTCTTGCAACAGTCCAACCGTTATATAGAACTGTTGGTTCCAAGAAAGATCCTGAATAAATGCACTCCGGAGACGACTTTAGTAGTATCTGAGAAGATACACGAGTATTACTTTAAAGGGAAACCTCTCAATACTGATTTAATGAAAGAATTTGTAACCTATGCTAGCCATGCGTATTTTACTTACGACGTTAACAGATTCGTTTCACATTTGCCAAAGGTTGGTGATGGTAGAAGATATATGTACATATTCGCGTGTGTTTCTAACAGAAATGTGTATGTAAGACCCGGATTAAAATACGGAATCAAAGGAGCAGCCCATTTGGATGACTTAATGTATTTGTTCCATGCTAATGCACATAATTTGAAGGTTGAGAAAAATAGCAGAGAGTATGAACTAATTAATTTGGTGTGTACTGTATTTACAAACTTCGCGAAATATGGGTGAGTGATAAGATAAATATGTTTTTGTCTATTAATCTTTATAATGTTCTTATCAGAAGATAATAAGATAGTACGTACGTAGTAGTAAGTGGATAGTGGCACGAATCTTGAGCGATCGGTGAAAGAGCGGGGATCGCTTTGCGCATCGTACAATATCGACGAGCTAATCACTGTACAAGGATTTCACTCCCCACCCCCGCATCTCTCTTCATACCATTAAAGAGACCCGATATTTCACTTCTACGTGCTTCTGAGCAAGTAGAACTGTAGAAGTCAGCGCTCAAGATCCGTGCCAGTTCCTATCTATAGTTTCTGTTGTCACATAACAAAGGTTATTAACATGTTACTGTACAGTTTAATAGTTCAACACGAAAGTTTTAATGTATTGCTGAATGGATTTAAAAAGAGACTTTGACCCCTGAGTTTGTTTCGGTGATTCTTCTCAGGGTAGTCAGCTAGGACACACAGGCCTAATCTAGTCTAAACTGACGAAAAAAATAGCTATATACAAAAAAAAAAGTAGATTTCATAAACTACTTTATCTAATCTCATTCAAAATACGATTTAAAATATCATAAACCATGCCAAAATCTAATATTCCTCTGTGGAGTTAAGGGCAGGTGTACACAGTCGCATACTCGACAATGTGACCCGTATTCATTTCATATAAAAGAGTTATTTAGGCTAATTAACGCGTTAAACATTGTTTCGAGCACTTTTTCATAGAAACTGTTTAAGGATAAATAGCAAAATATTCTGTCACAATTTTGCGTCATTCTGCTATCACTTTTACAAACAACATAGGGCACTGCCACTCATAATACCTAGATACGGAGCTAGTTCGAAAATATTCTGCCTAATATTATTTATTCACTTTGAATTTGACGTTTTGCCAAAATATCTCTTTATTTTATCTATTATAATTTATTTAATATACATTTTACTGTTTTTTTATGTAACCTATTTAAATAACTGTAGCATGATTTAATTCTTTTTTTAGTTAACGTCCAAAAATACCTTATTATTTATTTTTTAGGAAATGTATGTTGTAAAATAACTTGTTAATTTTATTAATGTCATCATTGGATGAAGTCTGTCAATAAGATATTACCTAGTATTCCATAATTAGAATTTTAAAATATGAGAATGGATAAAATTTAGTTATTTAGCTATCTAGGTACTTATCAAATCTGCTGTATCTATGAGCTTTTAATTTATCTGATGCAGAACTGCACCCTTGGCCAAGTTGATAATCTGCAATCGTTTTCGCTAGTCGAAAACTAATCAAATATATGGGAATGACATCATCTCAACGTTAAGTCACGTGGTCAGAACAAACGAATAGAAAATTCGTAGCCAAGTTCACATCGTTCAAAATAAAAGAATGAATTGCTATCGTTTCTACAATGTTCAACGCTACATCCTTTGTTATTCTAGAACGGCATAGTAGAACGAGCGGCCGACTCAGGCGCGTCAACATGGCTGCCAACTTGTCGTTTTCTACAATTGCTGACACCGAGGAGGTATTGGAGAACGGAATTCGACACTAAACGTTTGTAACTTGGCTAGGGGGACTGATCTGTAAAGAACTCGCATTATAAGCTCATAAAAATATCTTGCCCCTTTTTTTAAATTTCTATCTTTTTTACAGAAACCCAACGCCTGACTCCTCTCTCGGTATAACCTGGCCGGAATATGACAACTCCACCAAAGCCTACGTGGAAATAGGAGACACCCTTATTCCGAAAACGGCACCTGATGCTGAAGCATTGGATTTTTGGAGGAGCATCTTTGAATATGCTGGACTAGAATTTTAATATATTAAAGATTTTAAAACAAAGAAATCCTTTTTGGAAGTATTTTATATTCATAAAAACTAGTGCTTGACTGTGATCCCACCTGATGGTAAGCAGTGTTGCAATCATTGATAGTGAAGCGCATTAGTTTATTAAGAGCAAATTTACTCTAGCTATGAAGACATCTATTTTTTTTACTAAAATAAAAGTAGTCTAAGTTTTAACATTAGCTATCTATCTATCTACCAGTGAAAGCCCCATCAAAATCGAAACCGCCGTTTCGGAGCACCACGTTTTGGAACAACCAGACAGACATTAATAATCAAATGTACTGTAAAATTAAAATAAATTTAATACAAACAAACACTTCAATTTTATTTAATGTATATGTTAGATGGACGAAGATAAAAAAAAAAATTCACTATCTTTGAAAAACTGACCTCCTCTCCTCTATCCGACCTTATCTTCGAAGGTCTAATAATTGGCAACACTTATGACAAAGCTTGTGAACCAATATTGACGTGCAAATACTATTTCAATATTTACGAAGGATCTGTTTGTGTAGCAGTAGAAGGTCCCAGCCCGAATTATGTGTCTAACAGATAACTTTGACCCTCACTGTTTTTCCCAAGAATTATTGAACATGGAATTCTGAATAACTAAATATCTTTGTTCAGCTTGGGATCCCGAGATGAATCCTCGACCCGCGGTATAAAGGGTTATTGCGTTTTCCCATTTGAAAGTTCTCGGTAGCAACTCGAAGAGATTTGGGTATAAACACACTATTTCATGAGGACATGAGAAGAGAAATACGGAATATCTGCGATTTGTATTTCTTTGCCTGATTGAAATTAAAAATGACATAAATATTGTAACCAGTGTCATTGTGACTATTAACCTACTTAATTTTAATTGAAAATGACATTCTTATGAATATTGTAACCGATTTAATGATAACCAGAATCGTATTTTATTTTATGCAATTTTTGACTTATAAATATTGTAAGCCCCATGGGTATGTTACAGCGATAAACAACAAATAATCATAAGATCTGACCATACACCTGTAACAAACAATAAATGAATAATTATTATTATTATTATTGCCTACCTCTGAGGTGTGTGTGATGTTGTGCTATGCTATAGTGTAAAACAGAAGGTTATAATAATATTCCACAACTATCACACAACACCGTCTAGTCCCAAACTAAGCAGAGCTTGTGTTATGAGTACTAGACAACTGATAAAATACTTATATATTTCTAAATACATACATATTATGGATAAATTACACCCAGACACAGAACAAATGATCGTGCTCATCACACAGACATTTGTTCTGGGTGGGAATCAAACCCACGAGCTCCGACATAGCAGTCAGGGATACTAACCACTAGACCAACAGGCTAGTCAGTTATGGTCACGAGCAATAAAATTTATACATGTAGGAATTTCGATCGCAGCTATATGAATGAGATGGCAAGATGGATCAAAATGTTGGGCTGTGAAAAAGACGGATGAAAAAATACAGCATTTAGTGGAGATAAGGATATTGAAATGGATGTGTGGTATGGTAAGAAAGAATAAAATGAGAAATGAGTATATATGGGACCGAGCCCAAGTCATCGACGGCGCGTAGTGTTCCACGCGCCCCTCAAGGAAATGACCGCAAAATGGGGCAGGGTCGAAGCCTACTGGAGCTAAGGGTCTGATTCTGAAAGGAAGACTCGGCCCTGGTATGAAAGGCAATGAAGGAACAGGAGTGGGTTTTTAATCAGTAAAAGTTCAGACTTTTACTGACTAAAAACCTACCCCCGATAGTGTCAGCACTATCTCTCGCTCCGCTCAAGAGCGCGGGATGTCATTGGATATTTTTTCCACCGAAAAAAAAGTGGAAGTTTGAAAGTGGCGCCAGTGACTGACAAGTTGAAAGGAAATCGTTTGTTTTGGTATAGCCATGTGAAGAGGTGGGATGAAACGCATGTTACTAAAAGAGTTATGAGTGTACATGTAGGTGAATGAAGAGGGAGAGCGAGGGTAAAGAGAAGACGGATGGATTGTGTGAGATGTGATATGAAAGACAAGGGAGTTAGTGATAGCGTGACGGGTGATAGGACAGAATGAAAGAAAAAAAACGTGTTGGGCCGAGACCAAGTAAAGCAGTATAAAGGTAGGGAGATAATGATGAAATCAGAAACGTTTATTTCAAATAGACCAATTACAGGCACTTTTGAATTGTCAAAATTTCGGTCAGTCAAATAAAATGAAGCTAAATTGCACGTCCCAAAGCGTACATGTCTATGGAGAAGAACGTGCCAGAAACTCAGATGATATTATGAGTTACATAAATCTTGGTGATGGTGATGGTAAATGTCATGAATGAATGGAAAGATGATGACACATTACGATTACGGCGTTGGTACGATAAAGGTGTGCTATAGGAGTAATATAAGACATAGATAAAAGCGCTCTGTTTTATTTTCCCCATCCCTAAATCCCACATACATTGTCACATTTTCTTTTTATCTTAACTTCTGCTAAACAAGAAATACGTGTTTGACAGTTTTAGACAATTACGGTAATTTAGAAAAATTGACATACACTTATTTTTTTAATGGTTAAAGTTAAAATACATAGAAAATATGACATTTTATGTACGTACCTTATTGGGAGTTGTGGTGGCCGAGTGGTAACGGCCCCGACTTACGAGTTGTAGGTTGTGGGTACAAACCCAGTGGGCGCATTACTTTGTGTAATTTATTTCATCAGCATTGCTCTCAAAACGGTGAAGGAAAACATGTTACAACCGGCATGTCCTAGAACCAAAATGCCCCAATTTGTATGTATTTTAAATAGGTATTTGCAATTATGATAATTTTGACATTATTTTATGATTTAATTATCTCGATAATCTTTTATTTTATTGTATTTGTGATAATTATTACAATGTGATGATTTTATTGGTTTTAGAATTTAAATTAATCTAGTTTTAAGGACATACTTATAATTATCAATCTGTTCGACACAATTATGTTGTTATGAATAATAATAATAATAATAATATTCCACAACTATCACACAACGCCGTCTAGTCCCAAGCTAAGCAGAGCTTGTGTTATGGGTACTAAACAACTGATAAACATACTTATATATTTCTAAATACATACATATATAGATAAATTACAACCAGACACAGAACAAATGATCGTGTTCATCACACAAACAGTTGTCCTGGGTGGGAATCGAACCCACGACCTCCGGCATAGCAGTCAGGGTCACTAACCACTAGACCAACAGGCCAGTCGATATAAAGACTACTACTACAAAAATTCGAAGACATGTGACAATCTCTCTCCTAGAGAGAAGGTCTGATCTTATTGCTCATATTTAAATTTCATCATTCATTCGACAGCATGGTTGGCGCAGGGTTCGTGGGTTCGATTCCCGCACGAAGCAAATGTTTCTATGGACCATAGTTCCGTAAAAGTTCGGTCTAGTAACCCAGACCCGGAACTACGGACTATTTATGTGTGTTTACGTGTTTGTGAACGCATCTGCAATACAAGAGTAATTGCTAGTGTGGGGATTTTTTTTTTAAAAAGAACAAAAAATATACAGGTTTTGTTACGTCCATATACCTACTAGCAGTTTCTTAACTAAAACTAGATTTTTTCATCCATTTTAGAAATACAGAACCAAAAGATGTGTCTGTCATGAAGGTGATAATTAAAGTCGAAGTAAAAAAAAATTTTTTTTTAATTAAACCTTTAAGCAGGTTTAATTTAAAAAAAAAAATTACTTTTCCAGAGCACATGACATCACGAACCATTTTGATTCATATCTTAAAAATAAATCTTTCAACATTGACAACTCTAATTTATTGCCAAAAAAATGTGGATAATTACTATTTCGATCCTGGTCCATTTATCACTGTAAAAAAATAATATGATCCAATGGTTTTTTCTCGAACTTAACAAGGAAAAAAACATATATGGAAAAAAAATCCTATTCGATTGGTTGTTATTAGGGTTGTCACCTTTTTTGAATGAATAATTGTACTTTTTTTAATTATTGCAAAAAATATTTGAAATGTTGTATGTATTTAGAAATATAGGAAAAAAATTTTTAAACACAATTATTTTTTGATATTTATTTTGAGCGTTTTCAGCTTTCTTTCCACCCTAATCAGCATTACATTCAATATTGTTATGGTACAAATTTAACAAAAGAATTTTGATCAACGACGGACTAATTTGTCGTGGGAATTATTTAATAAATGATTAACTCGGAGAAAAGTACTTTAGATAGATATAAAACTTCTTTGTACTAAAATATGAAAAAAACTAAATGTATGAAATTTTCATTACCAAATGTCCCTCAAGTTGGCGTCAATCTAATTCTAGACGGCAACAAACTTGATGTTACTACGGAAACTGTGTTTTTAGGTATAACTATCGATTCTAAACTGCAGTGGGGCGCTCATATTAGAACTCTTTCAGGTAGATTAAGCTCAGCCGCATATGCAGTACGAAAAATAAGGCAATTGACAGATGTAGCCACCGCTAGGTTAGTTTACTATGCTTATTTCCACAGTATTATGTCTTATGGCATTTTACTGTGGGGATCTGCAGCTGATGTGGACTCAATTTTCATATTGCAAAAGAGAGCAATCCGGGCTATTTATAAAATGGGTCCTCGCGAGTCCCTCAGAAATAAATTCAAAGAAATCGATATACTTACTCTGCCTTCTCTTTATATCTTGGAAAGTATTTTGTACGTTCGTAAAAACCTAGGACTTTTCAAAATTAGAAGCGATTTTCATAACATAAATACGCGCAGTAAACACGAAATTGTATTACCCAAATGGAGATTAGCTAAGACCAGCAAGTCATTTTTAGTAAACAGCATACGCTTTTATAACAAGCTACCAAAGGCGGTGACTGAACTTAGCGAGGGCAAGTTCAAAACCCATATTAAGCGTGTCCTAACTAAAAAAGCCTATTACAAGGTTAAAGACTATGTCGAAGACACGCTTGTTTGGCAATGACTGCTTCTGCACATGTGGCCCCCTGGTAACTCATAATGTTGTGTACATCTGTCTATTAACTGCTCCACATTTGTTGTAATATATACATTTTTTCTTTTCTTCCTACACATTGCTTTTGCAATATTTTTTATATTAGTAGACGCCAACCACCATAAATTCGTTAGTAATTTTCTTTTTGTTGACATGTCATTTATTGATAATTGTAATTACTAATTGTTCTTGTTTTTTTTTTTATATAGCTTCTTTTTTTTTAATGTGAATGTGAGAACACCGTGGACTTTGCGAATTCTTAGGTTACTTCCTATTACGACTCACTTTTTTTTTTTTTTTTAAATATTATTATTTTTATTGTGCTTTTGGGTACAATATCGACTGGTCTACACTGTTCTTACATAATGTCTATTAATACTGTAATATGAAAATATTGTAAACAATCATTTTTTTAAAAGAGTAACCATGGAGTTTCTTGCCGGTTCTTCTCCATAGGAAACGACCAATTTGGAACCGTGCACTAGCTTCTGACGTTTTATAAGTGCCCATGTAGGCCTATGTGAAATAAAAATTTTTTGACTTTTGACTTTGACTTTATAGTAGTACTTATACTGATTTCATACAGCGAAAGAATAAAGAGGATATGAATATAAAGAACAGAATTTTTTATGACACTTTCAGAAATATAGCAGTTTTTTTTTATTGATAGGCTCGCGTTTGACCACTATACTCTATACTAATGACTCACCTGATGGTAAGCGATGATGTGGCCGACGATGGAACACTATTCTTTCACCTATTCACTCTTTTTCTTTTTGTTCCTGCATTAAAGACGAGGTGGAGGAAGTGTATAAATTTGTTAACCTCACCTTAGTTGACGTAGAGAGATCCTTTTTAATGAAAAATACTAATAAAAATAGAATTTTAGTAATTTGCTATGATTTATTTGTCTTATCTTTCTCTGAGGTTTTTATTATAATTTATTTGTGATATTGTTGACCACGCGGGATTTTTCATTAGAAATCCCGGGTAGATCCATATTTATATCAACATTTCGATACAAATACATGAATGACTCTACTTAATTCCGACCTCTGCTAATAATGTATTCAAGGTGATTTAGGAGCATAATTCAATTTAATATAATTTATGTATTTTTTGTATGAATTTTTTAACGCCATGTGTTGATTTGAAGTTTTTGCCATAAGTATATACAAAGTTTTAATTACGAGTAGTTATGTGTTCTCATTTTTCTTGTTTTAGAATTTATTTAAAGTGCTGAAGTGGCTGTGGGCTGGCAACGTCGCACGAATGCACCCACGGACAGAAGGGCGGAATTCCAATTCCAAGCATAGGATCGATTGCCATGTTGTGACGTCACATCATACTGTCAAATCGAAGAATTATTATGGTGAGCAAAACAAGAAATTTAATTTATTTACGAACTGTGAACGAAAAAAGTTTAATCAGAATCCAGTTCTTCAATTTTGCTCATCTCTGAGTTCTTCAATTTTGCCCAATTTCTTGCGATTTGACAGTATGACGTGACGTCACAACATGGCAATCGATCCTATACTTATTTGGAACGCATTGTAACTTATTTTATAACCACTGCTCTCAAAACGGTGAAAGAAAACATCGTAAGAAACCGGCATGTCCTAGAACCAAAAATTCGAAGACATGTGACATTCATCAACCCGCACTGGACCCCCGTGGTGGATTACGGCCCATTCCCTCACATAGAGAGGAGGTCTGAGTCCCAGCAGTGGGAACATTAAAAAGGCTGATTATGCTTATATGCTTTTTTTTTCGGTGGGAAAATCATCTTATGACATCCCCCGCCCTTGGGCGGGGCGGGAGATAGTGTCAGACTTTTACTGACTAAAAACCCACTCCTGTTCCTTCGTTGCCTTCGTCCCAGGACCCCGAATTTCGCTTTCACACTACCCATGGCCCCAGTAGGCTTCGACCCTGCTGGGCCCCTACGATTTCCTGACATCACCCTGAGGCGCGCGTGGAACAATACGCGCCGTCGACGACTTGGACTCGGTCCGGACGGTTACCGGACGGTCGGACGGCGGGCTACCCATTGCTCGCCGTCCGCAAGCCCGCGCCTACGGTGGCCGGAAATCGGGATCGGAATCCCGGCGGCGATTTGGGCGTGAGGACCGTTGCCTCACGCGATCGGCCGCCTCCTTTGCTAGCATTACTGCTTCGCAGAAGGAAGCGACCACCTGCCACTCCTCCTCGCTACGGACCATGGCCTGTACCAAGGCCCGACGCGAGAGATCGCCGCCGCCGATTGCCCCCACGAGGACACGGCATTGCTCTGCCCAAGCGGGGCACACCTCCACCGTATGCTCCACCGTGTCCTCCGGGCGGTCCACACAGTGGCGACACCCGGGCGTCGCTTCCGCACGAATCCGGTGCAGGAACTTCCCGAACTTACCGTGTTCGGTGAGAACCTGCGTCATACGGTAAGTGAGGACGCCGTGAGGTCTTTCCAACCACGCCTCAAAGAGGGGACTTACCGCCATAATTGTGGCGTGCCCAATGCATATATGCTTATGTTTTATTTATCGCTATTTGAGTCACAATAATCATGATTGAAGTTCTATCGAAGTCTGCAGTCAGATGTTTCTTCATACATCACCATAATTTCAGCCGAAAGACGTCTTCATTATTTTTCCGCTGTTTACAATATATATCAGTTAGCATAGTTAATGAGTTACCTATTGTTTAGTTTATTCAGTTGCGATTACACAAAGACTACGGATAATACTGCTAATTAAGAGAACAAACACAGCTGTTTCTTTACAGTTCTCTTTATATCTACAGAAACAGTAGGTAAAGATTTCTGCAGCTTATTTTGAGTGAATGTCAATATTAATCTGAATTAATTAAACAAGAAAAGAAATCTTATCTTTAGGATACGTACAGTAAGGGGTCAAAAATGCAGTTGCACTCTACCAATGGTAAAGTGTCTAAAATTTCTTTGTAGTATAAGTTCAAATCAACTAGTTAAATCACTACTTTAGGTTTTATGCTACAAATTAAATCAGTCATAAACCATTGACCCTTGTACAAATAAATTTTAGACACTTTAGCATCGGTTGAGTGCAACTGCACTTTTAGGCCCTAACTGTACAATAAAGAGTGAGAGAGATATACCTACATGTGGATGGATGGAGAGAGAGAGGGAGACTAAAGAAAAGAAGGATGGATATCAAAGAAAAGGGAGTCAGTGAAAGCGTGATGGTTGACAGGATAGAATGACCCCAAGTAAAATGAATTACATATATGCAAAAAGCATTATGCTTTATAATGTTTTTACTATCTAGGAGAGGGAAAGGCAATAGCCGTAAACCACCACGCGGACCCAGTGCGGATTGATAGAAGTCACATAACTTCGAATTCCTGGTATTAGGACATGTCAGTTTTCTCACGATGTTTTCCTTCACCGTAGAGAGCAGTGATGATGAAATAAATTATCTACACAAAGTAATGTACCTGGTTAGGTTTCAACCCGGGACCTACAACTCGTAAGTGGGGGCCGTTATCAATGGCCCATCACTACTTCACTAAATGAATTATAAGTATCGATCGACAGACCCGTTGGTCTAGTGGTTAATGGCCCTGACTGCTATGCTGGAGGTCGTGGGTTCGATTCCAACCCAGGACAAATGTTTGTGTGATGAGCTCGATCATTTGTTCTGTGTCTGGGTGTAATAATTTATCTATAATATGTATGTATTTAGAAATATATAAGTATGTTTATCAGTTGTCTAGTACTCATAACACAAGCTCTGCTTAGCTTGAGACTAGACGACGTTGTGTGATAGTTATATATAATAGGAATATTATTATTAATTTTATTTACATAACTATAAAAATGATGCGAGAGCAGTGGTGGCCGAGTGGTAATGGCCCCGACTTACGGAGTTGTAGGTCGGGGGTTAAAACCCAGCCAGGCGCATTACTTTGTGTCATTTATTTCATCACCACTGCTCTCAAAACGGTGAAGGAAAACATCGTGAGGAAACCGGCATGTCCTAGAACCAAAAATTCGAAGACATGTGACATCCACCAACCCGCACTGGGCCCGCGTGGTGGATTACGGCCCATTCCCTCTCTTTGAGAGGAGGCCTGAGTCCCAACAGTGGGAACATTATAAGGCCGACTATGCTATGCTAACTATAAAAATAATTAACATATTACTCAGAAGCGTAAAATAATAAACATGATTTCAGTCGATTATAACAATTCTCGAGAATACATGCCTGAATTCGTGACACCTCGTCTGTGTCATCAAAGTAAACAGTACAAAAATATCTGCTAATGGAAAATATTTCGCTACATAAGTATTTTTGAAAGTCAAGGTAAGTTCACATAACACACAATTGCGGCTAACCCACTCTAAACCAAGTGCTTAAGAAATAATTGTTTTAAGGGAACTAAACTGAAGTACACATAGGAGTAGGTACTAGCAACTGCGTCGAGCATTATCTTTGATTGGTCGGTGCACCATTATTATCTTTGTATACAATAGTTGGCATAGCTATTGAAGACGCAGGTTGTACACTTAAGAGTCTTACAAACACTTCAGCTTCGTCAGTGGTGTAGCAGCTCCTTTTTCGGACGCACACTCAAATTGATTCAAGACGAAATAAAACAAATATATCAAAGACACATTCTGAATAATGTATTTGCTTCGTCAAATATCATTTCAATTTAAATTCAGTATTAAAATTAGTATGCATACACTCTTTAGTCGAGACTAGTAAAGAAATCAATATTAGAGATACCGGTCCATTAGGAAACAAGAGGCAATAAATCTACAAAATTCGGAAGTAAACGATTTCAAGTTTAAGCGTTTTTTTTTTATGATTAGTGTACTATTTATAGAACAACACCCGGTTTTCAATTCAGTTGCTAATATTTTATCACGGTAGATACTTGAGTGCAGAGGTTTGTTCAAGGAATTCAAAGATGGTGCAAGTGAGAGTGAGCGAGGGAGTATTGCAAGGCGAGCTGGTGCAGAACGAGTACGGTGGTACGTACTGCAGTTTCAAGGGCATCCCGTACGCGCAGCCGCCTTTAGGAGACCTCCGGTTCAAGGTACGAAAGAAGCTAATTGATACATATGCGTTTAAAATGTTGTTGTATGTGTTTATACAGTAATCAACCCATTCATTATTTTCATATCTTCAACAATGATTTAAATCAATAATAATAAATCTTGCACCTCTAATAAATTTATAATCTTTTTTTTATATCCGCTCCATTATTTTTTGTGATTTAGTCTTTTGTCTTCTTCCTTTAAGGTTATCTATTTTTATTTCAGGCTCCACAACCAATTAAACCATGGCAAGGTGTACGCCAAGCAACTAAATTTGGCCCAGTCTGCTACCAGTACAACTCGACGAACCCTAGTCTTGGTAACATGAGTGAGGACTGTTTGTACCTTAATGTTTATACACCAGAAGTTAAACCTAAAAACCCCCTTCCTGTTATGGTTTGGATTCATGGGGGAGGATTCGTCTGGGGGAGTGGCAATGATGACCTCTATGGACCACAATTCCTCATCAGACATGATATAGTATTGGTTACTCTAAATTATAGACTTGAAGTCCTCGGATTCCTTTGCCTCGACACCGAAGACGTACCTGGTAATGCTGGTATGAAAGACCAAGTAGCAGCACTTAGATGGGTAAAGAAAAACATTTCTAACTTTGGCGGCGATGCTGAAAACATTACAATTTTTGGTGAAAGCGCTGGAGCTGGAAGTGTTTGTTATCATTTAGTATCACCAATGTCAAAGGGCCTCTTCAAACGAGCAATTCCTCAAAGTGGAGCAGCTACGTGCTTTTGGTCAGTAGCGTTCGAACCAAGAGAAAAAGCTCTACTTCTTGCAAAGCAATTAGGATTCGAATCAGAGGACGACAAAGAGTTGTATGAATTCTTTAAAAAACAATCTCTTGAGGCTCTTGTTAATTTGAATTTACCAGTTACACTAGCACAAAAACCCTATGAAATCCATTTTAGCATAGCTAATGAGAAAGATTTTGGACAAGAAAGATTCTTCTATGGAGACGTCACAGAAGCAGTTCGAAACAAAACACATGAAGGTGTTGATATTATGACAGGGTATACTCAAGACGAAGGACTGATAGCTATACAAATCGGTGGTCCATTAGAAGATATCGTTGCCAAAGCTAAACGTTATCGAGAAATGTTTACTCCAAAACTTATTCAGAATAACTGTAATATTACTGATCAACTGAAAGCTGCAAGAAAGATTAAGAAATTCTATTTCAAAGATGACATTGTATCGATGCAAAATTATGTTCAAATGATGAAGTTCTTAAACATAGATATGTTCGTTTACGGAGTGATGCTATCTGCTAAACTGAATTCAAGGAAAAATAAGGTGTACTTATACAAATTTAATTGCAAAACGGAAAGGAACTGCTTCAGTGGTGTGTTTGGCGTCGACCACCTGACTAAAGATATGTCTGTGGTGTCTCATTGCGATGATTTGACATATCTATTCCCAGTTCAACTGTTTAGTAAAAAAGTTGAAAAAAAATCTGACACTTTCAAAGTGATCGACAGGGTCACTAAGCTCTGGACAAATTTTGCAAAATACGGGTAAGTTAATAACTTATTTTGTCTTTATCATCATTATTATATTTTTTGTGTTTAATTTTCGATAAATATCTATTTTAAGATTTATTTTAATATATTCTACGTTTTTAATAAGCTTATCTTAAATATTATTTTCGTTAATACTACTCTCAATCAAATTATTGTAGACAAAGAAACCTAAAAATATGTTTTTCTGTCCCTGACCTTTTTTATGTAACTTAATTTTGTACGGCAAAATGGATTTGACAATTAAAATTAATACGTTTGTTTCTAGAAACCCAACTCCAGATGACAGCCTTGGAGTGAAATGGAAGCCTTACACCCTGGCTGCGCAGGATTACCTGGACATTGGCAATCAGCTGGTAGCTGGCAAATCACCGGACAAAGAAGAGAACGATATATGGGAGAGCGTGTTTCAAGAATATTTACCTAAATATAGTGCCAGTCAATAAACGGGTTGTCGTTATTTACTTATTCCATTTTGTACATTAAACCTTTTCAAGAATCAAGGAAAAGTTTCAAGTCAAAGTTCTTTGACTGAGAAACGTGACCCAAAAGTTACGAAAGCAATGCTTTCTACTATTTCTAAATAGGGATATTCTGAAATGTACGGAGAAACAGGTTAAAATCAAATGAAAACAAAATTTCCAAATTAAACCTCGTGAAATATTGATCTGTATCGCATAGTACAGTTATTTAGAATCTCTACAGAAACAGATAATAATAATAATAATAATATTTCACAATTATCACACAACGCCGTCTAGTCCCAAGATAAGCAGAGCTTGTGTTATGGGTACTAGACAACTGATAAACATACTTATATATTTCTAAATACATACATATATAGATAAATTACACCCAGACACAGAACAAATGATCGTGTTCATCACACAAACATTTGTCCTGAGTGGGAATCGAACCCACGACCTCCGGCATAGCAGTCAGGGACACTAACCACTAGACCAACAGGCCAGTCGAAAGATGAAGGAATATCATAAAAGTTAAAGGTCACGACCCTCAGCTTTGAGGAATACGACGCAAAGAAGGAAGGACAAATTGTATATGTGTCAGCAAAAACTGCAGTAAGTACATATAAAACTCGTCTGGTGTAACCGGCTAGCATGTTTTCGTTAATTTATTACATTGTAAACAACATTCTTGCTGTCTTATCACTAACGTTACAAATAATGGGTACTAGAGGCACTTAAAGTATGCTTAAACAGTTTTATTTGTGTAGTTTGGATTTGAAAACGATAATAATGGTATGGTTTTATTTCAAGGAAGAATGACCATGAGAATTTTAGCAGAAAATTTTCACAGAATCATTCATATATTTAGAAAAGGTGTGACTGCTGAATTAAAGATTAATACAGAGAAATTTATAGTGAGGAAGGAGACATGTTTTACGGTCGCTAATACATTTTAATATAATAATATTATAATATATAACAGCAATGGTGGCCGAGTGGTAAGGGCCCCTACTTATGAGTTATAGGTCGCGGGTTCAAACCCAGCCAGGCGCATTACTTTGTGTAATTTACTTCATCACCACTGCTCTCAAAACGGTGAAGGAAAACATCGTAAGGAAATCGGCATGTTTTAGAACCAAAAAAATCGAAAACATGTGTTATTCACCAATCCGCACTGGGCCCGCGTGGCGGATTACTGCCTATTCCCTCTCCTAGAGAGGAGGCCTGAGTGCCAGCAGTGGGAACATTAAAAGGCTGATTATGATGATATCAAAGTATATGTTATTTGACGGCTCAGTTGGTGTAGTGAATGAGCGATTGGCTGCTGGGTTGCGAGTCGCGTGTTTGATACCCGCACGGAACAAATATTTGTATGGCCTACAGATAGTTGATCTGAGTCTGGGTATCTTTTGTATGTGAGTTTAAAAGATACAGGAGTAATTCCTAGTATGGAGCAAAGTTAACTTAAAAATATATATATATTTAATTGTACGCCCCTTTAAAAACGTCATAATTTTTTTACTTCAAAATTCTAAATCGCTAAATAAATTCAAGTGCGAAGTAATTTGAATTTCAGGAACCAAATAGCGAATGTATCTCATACCAATAGCCTTGCTGCTTATGTTTTTTTTTTAATAATATAATATAGTGCTTGACTGCGATCCCACCTGATGGTAAGCAGTGATGCAAGCCTATTCACTCTAGCTTTGAAAACACCTAAATTATAACTGGATGGGAAGACCGCTGCAGGTTTGTATGTACAATTTTTGGCCATTGTATACCTAGATATTTTAATCTTTTAGCTGGCAGCCCAGAGCTGATGCCATTTACTCGAGCCAGTCACCGTTGTCGCTAATTGTGACGAGAATCGAAACGACCGGTGATTAGTTGCGACAAAGCTGTTTCTAGAGTAATTTATGTATGTTATATTTTTAACAATGCGTTTTGTCAGTGACAACATACGACTAAATGCGAATGTGACATTCTGTACCAACGGGACTTTTTGCGAATCGGAAACCGCACGCTCTCCGCGAAGCGGCGAACCTCCTTGCTGGCCTGCCAAGTCACGGCATGGCGGATAGAGTTCCGGTGAGATCACACGGTTAAATGGCGACAACGACTGTCACAACCCAGTGCTGGGCACGCCATATTCACGGCGGTAAGTCCCCTCTTTGAGGAGGGGCTAGAGCGGCAACACGGCATCCTTACCTTCCGTATGACGTAGGTCCTCACCGGACATGGCAAGTTCGGGAGGTTCCTGCATTGGATTCAGGCGGAAGAAACACCTGGGTGTCACCATTGTGATGATCCCGGAGGACACGGTGTAGCATATGGTGGAGGTGTGCCCCGCTTGGGCGGAGTACCGCCATGTCCTCGTGCAGGCAATCGGCGTCAGCATCCTCTCGCACCGGACCCTGGTTCAGGCTATGGTCCGGAGCTAGGAGGAATGGCAGGCAGTCGCCTCCTTCTGCGAAGCAGTAATGCTAGCAAAGGAAGAGGCTGCACTCGTGTGGGAACTCACGCCCCAGCAGCCGAGATTCCGACCCCGACCACAAGCCACGGTAGACTTACTTGCGTTCAAATTATAAGACTGTCGACGTGCTAAGGTTTTTTAAGGTGGGAAATCATCCAACGACTTCTCTCGCTCTAGGGTGGTACGAGAGGGCTTATCAGGCTTTTACTGACTAAAAACCTATGTTTATTCTTTATGGGACCCTGGGTTTCCTTTTCAGAAGCCACCCCATGGTCCCAGTAGGCTCCAGCCCAAATGGGCCCTACGGTTTTGCTGACATCTCTTTAAGGCGAGCACTACGCGCCGTCGATGCATTTAAGTATATGCATTATATTCCAACTCAACTTGCTAATGCATGCAAAACGAACCGTCTCAGTCACCTTCCTTTAGACTGCCTTACAAACGCTTACCAACAAAGGTTAACACAGAAAATAGTCTCCAAAATTCTATATGCGAGATAATATAGAGTACAAGTAAACTCTATAAATTATTCATCAGGAACGTTTGAGACGGGCACGCTATCGTCTGAGCAAAACGTTTTAAATTTAAACCAGGCTATGCTTCCACTAGCCGAGATTTCGCAACGATAATTTCTGCAGGACATCGGGCTTAGAGCAGAATGGATAGGGTTTCAAGTAAATGTAGCTTGAAAGATTTTAAAGGTATTTTTTTTTTGTAGAAAAATAGCTGTCGTCGTAAATGGTTTGAATGGATTGATAGTAAATTAAGAGGCTCCTTTTTCACTCGCCTATTGTCAACATCGAGCATGGTTTCAAAGCTTGTTACTATATCTAACACAATCCAATGCGATGTTTGAAGAAGAGGCAACGCGAAAAAAGAGTGATAAGGCCTGAAAACTCTGTTAGCATTCGGTAATTCCGTGATTTACTCGAAAATTTCACAAAAGTTGTTCCATGAAATACGTGTTTTTTTAAACCCTTAAGAGTTTTTAAGAAAAAAAATTGTTATTCAGAATCTTGATCCAATTTGCAAGGCATTGTTATATTTTGTTGACGTTTTTATTTTTGAGTAAATTATGAAGTGGCAAAGTTCAAGCAAAATAGCAGATTTTCAGAGGTCTTTACTGGATTAGTTTTACGCAAATTTACAAATTGATTTCAATAGAAGCCTGGATAATATCCACAAGATACTATGTTTCCAAAATATATAAAGAAAAATGTGTAATGGCGTGTTGCATGAAAAACAGTGAAAATGTATGTCAAAGTGTATGATTAAGGCGTTTTCTCTATCGTGGCCCATAATTCCTTGTTATTAACATTCAAAAGTAGTATGTCCAGACTAGATGACTGAATCGAATTCAGCTGTTTTTAAAATAATTAATCTTATAATCTTAAAATAATCAAGATTTTGGCAAAACTTGATTGCGTCCCTAACGTCTTTCAAAAGAGCAAAAAGCAACAAAAAGTACTACCAATCAGTAGTGTTTGGTTAACACCCACTTTAATTTGTACACATCGCTACAGTCTCGCAGTATCTTAACATCGTAAACCGGTAATATCGCGGCGGCATAATAACTTGGGGTGGCTGAACAATTTACTTTGTTTACACTGTAAACGAGTATCGGTGGGGAATGGGGGAAGGGGCCGAGGGGGGGATGGATAAACCGACGACATTCTAGCTTAATAGACGGTAGATGGATAGCCTTAAATCTTCAACACTAAGTTAAATAATTTCTAATGAAAGTTAGACAATTTTGGCGTGCATAAAAATATAATTATGTCGCATTTTATTAGTTAAGTCAAATAGGAGAGAGAGTGTGGCCTTATTTTTCTGTGGTAAATCATCAAAGAAGACCTGTAGCTAGAGCGATATTTGGTGACTTAAACTCACCCGTGTTTCATTGCGTCCCATGGCCGCGGTGCCTCTTTCGAACCTTTTTTAGGCACATGTGGAAGGGAATCATAATTATAATTTCTATTGAAACGTTGAACAACTTCGACGTACCTATAAGTTAGTGATGTAAGTATACTCGCATTCGCGAATATTCATACATTTTCTGACATTCGCATTAGCATTCGTATTCGCAAGAAATATGCGAATTTTTGGCGAATGTTTCTGACAAACAAAAAGGAAATAGTATATTGATTGAATGGATATACACTGACAATATAACTGATATAATTTTTAAATTTTATCTTTACTTTAATATTTTTCTATCACACGACTTGCATTTCACATATTTTGTAGTTTCACAAATTGTGAAACAACATGTTGACTTCAAATCGTAAGAAATCTTTTCGAATGAACTTAATGTCATAAGTTTTGTTCAATTAAACTGTAAGGGCTCTGTTAGGTTCAGTTTTTTGGCTGACACGAAATATATAAATGCTACCGTGTCACTGCATCCCAGCAATAATCGGCGAGGAGCAACATTTTAGTCAGTAGGAGTCTAAAGAGTTATCGCGACCCTAGAACGCAAATGAAAAATAAAGGAAAATAGGTAGGTTTTAGTCAATAAAAATTTGTCGCTCCACTCTAGGGCGGGGGCTTTTTTTTCGGTGAGAAAATCATACAATGACATCCCCCGCTCTTGGGCGAAGCGCGAGATACTGTCAGACTTTTACTGACTAAAAACCCTCTCCTGTTCCTTCGTTGCCTTTCATACCAGGGCCGAGTCTTCCTTTCAGAAGCAGACCCTTGATCCCAGTAGGCTTCGAACCTGCTGGTGCCTTACGGTTGCTGACATCCCCTTAAGGCGCGCGTGAAACAGTACGCGCCTTCGACGACTTACAACACTAAATTAACTGTAATTTTTTTTTTCGAACACATAATCTATCTTGCACTAATCATGAAGAATAACATATATTTTTCTGATTCTGTTAACTGCAGTAGATCATATACTTTTGCGTATTATAAAAGTCGCGATTAGCTACTATAGTCCTCTTGTCCACGTGATTCAGAGAAACTTTTTATTGGTTGGAAATTATCAAAATATGTACTCTCTCTGGGTGAAGCTAAAGGGATTGTCAGACTTTTACTGATTAAAACTCACCCGGGTTCCTTCAGTTGCCCTTTGCGTTACAGGGCCATGGTAACTCTTTCGAACAGTACCACCATCACTACTCTACCTATAACTTTTTATTTATTCAAGCTTCATGCAATACTGCGTAATATAATACTAAATACGCCCATATGTTGATTTACGACCATATTGCTTGGAATTTGGACTTATTAAAATTATGCTTAAAAAAACATTTCTTTAGAATGCCTTTAGCATTCTGGTTAATACAGTTTTTTTTAAATATTTATTTCTATAATTACTAGGATCACGTTTGACCACTTTATCAAATGGAAGTACATAAGTTAGAAGTCAACGACATAATATAAAATGAAATATTCTTTATTCTTTGTATATTTATTACAAAAAGCTTCGAAAAATTATCATTTAATTACAAATATGATAAAATTCTATAATAGTATCAATATTATTCAATATACTGTAAAAAATAAACAGTAACTGTAAAGTTGCCACATGTTATTCCAACATTTAAACAAATAAAAATAAATACACACAGACTATAAATACACATTAGTAGTTTATTTACTAAACTGAATTAATATATTTATGTTAAGACTAGCTTCTGCCAGCAGCTTCGCCCGCGTGATAGTAAGTTTCTCCATACAAACTTTGAACCCCCGTTTCATCCACTTCGTAGGTGAATTTTGGAAAATCCCCTCTTAGTGCTCGCCTACATCATAAAAGGAAACCTTGTGGAAAATTTCACGCTCCTAGTCCCTGTAGTTTTGGCTGTGCGTTAATATGTCAGTCAGTCAGTTTCTCCTTTTATATATATAGACTAGCGGGTGCCTGCGGCGTCGCTTGCGTGGTAGTAGGTTTCTCCATACAAACTTTGAACCCCCGTTTCATCCACTTCGTAGGTGAATTTTGGAAAATCCCCTCTTAGTGCTCGCCTACATCATAAAAGGAAACCTTGTGGAAAATTTCACGCTCCTAGTCCCAGTAGTTTTGGCTGTGCGTTGATATGTCAGTCAGTCAGTTTCTCCTTTTATATATACATAGGGTGACTGGTAATTAGTGACCGATACCTAAACACTTGATTGTCCTCATGATTACAAACAACTTTCCCAAAGAAACTTTTTTAAAAACTCATTAGTTTTATGACAATAATAAAACAGCTTTGAAATGAGCGTGCGCGCGCCTGCGACCACTTAGCTGTTAGCCACTTAACGCCGTTGTCCCATGTACTTATTGTACCTTAACTAGTTTGTGATCATGAGTACAATCACATGTTTAAGTATCGGTCACTAATTACCAGTCACCTTATATATAGATGATATATTAATAAAAAGGTACTACTGGGATACTGTATCTTGTTAAGTAATCCAAGAATATAGATTTGGAATTTTGATATAAAATATGTTCTTTGACTAGTTGATCTAGTATTCAACTGAAAGAACGCTCAACACAAAGAAATTTACTCTATGGAAAAAATAGCAATGTTTGATCCATCTTTTAACTTTTTTATAGTTCTGTACCTCAATCGATAAAATCAGAACACTTATAATAATAATAATGAAAACGAGTTAAACATCATGTATCGTCCAAAGACCAAAGATTGTGTTATTAATTTTTGATTATTTCAAACTTATGTTTTCGTGCTGGAGAATCCAGCTGCAGCAGTTTATCTAATCTTTTGTTCAAATGTATACGTACATTTAACATTTGGTTAATTTTATCATCCAGATTCGATCGATCAATTCGACTACGCTTGTTTTAACTTGCGCATAGGAACCAATGTAGATTCCTTGACATTCTTGTCAAAAATACCTGTGATTTATCTATTTGATAGACTGTGATAACAATACGAATACGAAAATTCAAAAACCGTTGTTTGCAAAATATAAAAACAAAAGCAAATCGCTAAAGTTCTATTTAAATATCATCACATCGACAATTCGACATGCACTGGAAATATCTTTATTTCCAGTGCATGTCCAATTGTCAATGTCGTGCCATGCTTTCACGGTAATTGTCCTGTTAGATACCTGTCCAGACCAGTTGGATGTGCTGTTTCTATATCACCAATTTTCACATTGTAGATAAAGAGCTGTATTGCTTTGTCACAATGCCTTGTTGTATACTATGATTTGATTTACCGAAGAATCCTTTGTCTGTTACTTTGAAATTTGAAGAATTCTAGAATTTGTTAAGGACCAATTTTAGATAGAACTCGCAATGCTTTTGTAACATAAAGAATGAATGGATGAAAATATACCATTATTCAACATGTCGATAGTGTTTGTAGGTACATTGTGTCTGTTCAATTCGGAGTTGAATTTATTTGCTTAGTGGTAACGGCCCCGACTTACGAGTTGTAGGTCACGGTTTCAAACCCAAGCAGGTGCATTAAAATTAAAATTTCATTAATTCAGACCCAATAGTCCTTATATTGTAGTGTGTTAGTAATAGTAGTAGTGCATTACTTTGTGTGATTTATTTCATCACCACTGCTCTCAAAACGGTGATAGAGGAAACGGTTTGTCCTAGAATCCAAAATTCGAAGACATGTGACATCCACGAATCCGCACTGGGCGATTTGGATTACGGTCCATTCCCTCTCCTAGAGAGGAGGCCTGAGTCCCAGCGGTCGGAACGTTATAAGGTTGATTATGCTTATGTAATGATAAGGTGTTCATACATCTATAGGTAAATAGCTGATAGACATTACCTACTAAATTACCTTGGAGAAAATAAAACTAATGTAGGTAACGTCATAAGTCCATGAGGCCTCCCACAAGATGGACTGATGACCTGGTGAGGGTCGCGAGAATCCGAGTGAAATGTCGCTCCTAGCAAAGTGAGGGGGACCTACGTCCAATAGTGGACGTTTTTCGACTGGAATAATGCGGTAACGTTGATGGAAAACCGACTCGGTTTACCATCAACGTACAACAACGTACTTTAAAAAATCGTTACCTACTTATTTTAAATTAGAAATAATAGTTGTCCATAATTACAATACAATTTCGTTATCTTTTAAATGTAAATTAGTATCTAAACATTTAAAAAATATACTTACGTACTTTACTAATCAATTAATTATTGTAACTTTTGATGTTGATTATAATAATTATTCAAAATTCTTTGTTTGAAACAAAAAGTTTTCTTTTAATAATTAATGACAATTTGTTTATAATTACTTTAGTAAGTTTTGCTTGATAATGATTAACTAATCGCAAAACCTTCCCGCAAATAGGACTTAATAAATGAAAATTAATTTTATAAACATAGAATCTTAATTAATTTTATGATTGACTTGTAGTTTCGATAATGTTAACTAAAATACCAAAGATAAGGAGCTTGAGTAATTACTAACAGCACTAGAATGTCAACAACTTTTAATTACACACATAATTAAGAAAACTGTGACTTTTGAAATAATTAACGATCTGCCCCACCTGGGCAGAGCATCGCCGTGTCCTCGTGGGGACAACAGAGGCATCGATCTCTCGCGCCGGACCTTGGTACAGGCCATGGTCCGGAGCGAGAAGGAGTGGCAGGCGGTTGCCTCCTTCTGCAAAGCATTTAGGCAACGGCCACACGCGCGTGGGAACGGCCACCACACCCCAGCCGCCAGGATCTCGATCTCAATTTCCTGCCACCGTAGGCACGGGCTTGCGGACGGCAAACAATGTACCCATTGAACGCCGCCCGACCGTTCGGTAACCGTCCGGACCGAGCCCAAGTCGTCAACGGCGCTCAATATTAAACGCACGCTTCAAGGAAATGTCAGCGAAACCGTAGGGGCCCAGCAGGGTTGAAGCCTACTTGGGCCATGGGTTGTGCGAAAGAAAACCCCGCGGCCCTGGAATAAAGTGCTTTAATCAGTTAAAGTTTGACACAAAAGGGCGGGAGATGTCATTAGATGATTTCACACCTAAAAAAAGGAGTCTTTATGTCAAAACTGAATAGGTTGCGTCTAGGCAAGCGTGCTTCATCGTCGGCCACATCGTCGCTTACTATCTGGTGAGATAGTGGTCAAAAGCGAGCAAATCCATTAAAATAAAAATAAAAAATCACATGCCCGAGAATTTCAAAGATTTAGAGAACCTAAACCATCAAGAATAATTTCCAATGGTGAAAACTGCATGAGGTATTAATTTTAAATTAAAACCATATACTCAGATCGGCGGAACCTTGAAGCTGTGAAAAATAAAACTTCTTAGTTAACGAATAAAAAAGATATGGTTGTTTATGTCCCAAAAAACGTATATTTCAATACTCTCAAAGAAATCAAAATTCAACTTCCCTATGGATTTTGATTCCTAAAATTTGGCATAACGCAAGGTCTTATAGCAAAGGTATTGGAAATCTGAAAACAGTAAATTTGTTGTTACATACGTCACAAAAAAAAAATTGCAATTCGGATAAATCTTCGAGATTCGGGAGTTGAACTGTTTTCAAACTTACTTTGTTTTCCAACCCACACACTTGCCCAATTTTGTTTCTAACAAAATCAATTACAATCATTTCTCAGTTCTTTTTTCATTACATCAGTAGTCTGGTGTGCTCATTTTCCGGACAGATATTAACGAAGTGTCCGAGGAAGCTGGCAGCCAATCAAACGACAATGGAGTGAGGAAGTCCACAGAATTGGTGTTGTACTAGAAAAGTAATTCGTTGTGAGGATAGACAGAGCCTGATTAGTGAGCACGTCTCTTTGAGCGGAGCGGTAATTGAGCAAAATGTTTGATGGTGGATGTATTTGAATTGTTATTAACTCGCTTTTACTAGTAGTTTTGCCCGCGTCAAATTAGAAAATTATCCTAAGGTAAAAATGTATATATAATGTTATCCAAATAGTTCAGCCGTTTGAGCGGGAACATCTAATGTGTTCTCTATTTAATTTCTTCTCAACTGTATATTTCTTATTTTTTAATCTTGTGTATCACTTTTCCTCGTGCTAATTTCATGGATACAGATGTTTTTGAGTATCTTAATTTTGATATTGATTATTTTTGGTAAATTCACTTCAAATTTATAATAAAAAATATTTTTAGTATTCAAAACATCTGCACGCCATAATATGTGGCAAACATGTCGCCACTTTTTTTCCCTTATTTTTATCCTACATGCACTTTTTTATTACTGTATATGTACACATGTAAAATATATCTGAGCTTATAAATAAATTATTATTAAAGTTATTATTATTATTTTTTCTGGCCCAGCCAAATGTACCAAGTCAAAACTTTATAAAGTCAAAAACTTGAAATTCACAGACACCTGTCAAAATATATTAATAAGAGGCTTGCATAACAGTAAAAGGAGATCCAAATCCCCCAAGTGAGTCTCATAAGCCGCGGGTACATCGTAAACACAACATATTACGTCACTACCATAGAGCATGGAAATCGACGCCGGCAGCGGCAGGAGAGGGCATTGCTATAGTGATTCTATCTCACCAAGGGGATTGGTTTTATATTATGTGTGTATACGTTATTTTTTTATATGTATATTTTTATATGTATCTGCACCATCTAGATGCCATGAAAGGTTCATGGCATAAGATACATAAAAAACAATTATAACACATACAATGTATTTTTGCCTGAACTATGTTGGACCTGTGTGTCAGGCTAAAAAGTACTAAGAACCTAAGAAATAGTAAATTAACAATCATTAAAATTCACTATATTAAATGACCTACATTTAATTAACTAAAAGCAAAGCTTGTTTTATTTACAAACTAAAAGGAGATCTTCTGTCTCTCCGTACGAGATGCTGTGTAAGTATTGCACAATAATGTTTTTACAGCTATAATAATTTAGTTTATACAAACCTAATTTTCTATTTAATCTATTGTACAAAAATGAGTAAAACCTAAACCAACGATTAAGCCTATCACTGCAAAATGCAGTCATCAAGGATTACATTGTTATGTTACAACAAAGGTAAATATTGGCTAGCAACATGTTGTTGTAACAAAACATGTTTTTTTTAAATATTGTGAAGTATCTATAGAAAATACCATTATAATAATATATAATGTTAAGTAATATTATGCCAGATTAGATAAAAAATACAATGAAATGGTTATCTTTACTGGATTAAATTTGGTAACGAAGATTTAAACTTTTAAAACCGTTTTTCTCAAATTAATGTTTTACAGGTTGCAGCGTTTTGTCCTAACAGGTTCGCTCCGTACTCTGTGGTCACACAACACAGCACGTTGACGACCACCCTCTATATTAAAAGTGTAAAACTGAAATATTCTAACATTGTTTCGGAGGTAATATTTTCTACGGTAAATAAAGGAAGCTTGTTTACCTTTCTGTCGTGTAGAAAGGTAATTTAGTTTTAAAAAAATTAATACGCTGTTTTTATAATAGTGTGTAAGTGAGTCTGGCATTTGCTGAAACCACTTACCGTTGTTCGTTTTGCTTAAGAAGTTGATTGCGATCTGAAACAAATGGAAAATTCAATTTATAAGTTTTTTTTTCAAGTGAAATACCAACTAATACGAATTAACTGTATTTTTGGTTCAATACGGTTTTCATAAACAATAAAAATGCTTGGAGTAAATAATTTTCAAGGACACCTTCTTACCCGACTACGGAGGGTTATGATTTTGACCGGCTGTTTTTTATGTGCGTATGTTGATTTGTTCCCTCATAGATCCTAAAGTACTTATCGGAACTGGACAAATGAGGTATCTTTAGAACCGGCTTAATCGTCCGCTGAATACAGGATAAGTGAAGTGTCACAAACCTCAATATTGTACCCTCTAGGGGCCAAAAAATATTGGGTTTAAAAAAAAATAAGATAAATACACCGTGTTTGGTAACATTTGAAAGGGCTTCACTTATATATTTCGAAAACATTGCTCAAATTTAGAGTGATTTCCTCTAGCGGACAAAACATATTGTGTTTAAAAAAAAATAAGATAAATACGCCGTGTTTGGTATCATTTGAAAGGGCTTCAATTGTGCATTTCGAAAATATTGCTCAAAAAAAATATCATCAAATTCAATGTGGCGCACACAAGCGGTCAAATAATTCGATGTCAATAACACCAAAATAGTTTAAATAATTAGGTGTGAAAATCATCTTCACTCCTGTTCCTTCGTTGCCTTCGTCCCAGGGTCCGGGTTTCGTTTAATAATTAAAAGTAAACACTTTAATAACGTGTAACTACGGCTTTTCTTTTTGTTCTGTTCTTGTTTCTCCAGTAACCTTGTTTATTTCAGCATCCTGAAAATCTTGTGTTATGCTTTTTCAGCATCTTTTTTTTTTTGTCGCTGTCGGGTTTTGGTTTTTTTATTTTTTCCTTCACCAGTATAATGCTCGTTAATCACTGAACGACATAGGATTCATATTTTCTAATTTCAAGCAAGCACAGCCGTGGGCAGAAGCTATTAATAACAATTAACCTGACACTCAAAATAGGTAGGTATCTATATTTGTGCACTTTTTTCACGAAATTAAAACAAACAATATTAAACCCAATTATAGTCATTATGTTCATCTGTTTTCTGCAAAAATACGGTAACTACACCGTGCTATAATCCCCCCTCGATTACATGAACACATAACTATAGACGGTGAACAAAGGAATCAGAGTAGCGACATGCCGCATGCCGTCAACGGCTAATAAATTAATTTATAGTGCTTGGGGACCGCCCAGCGCTAATAATGTTGTACATTGACAACCACGTCTACATCACAGGTATAAGCCAATGAAGATAAAAATACAGGTATACTTTTGATCGACTTCGAATCGAATCGTACTTTTTCTGGGGTTATGTTAACATGTTACAGACTAAACACCTCAGAGCACAATGTCACGGTCGGCGCAGTAATTGAGCGATTGGCTGTTTTTTTTTTTTGACATCCCCCGCTCTCGGGCGGAGCGCAAGGGCGTGTCAGACTTTTACTGACTAAAAACCCACTCCTGTTCCTTCGTTGCCTTTCATACCCGGGCCGAGTCTTCCCCCTCGGACAGCGAGCTTCCCATGGCTCGCCATACGAATTCTTCCGCACAAATCCGGTACAGGAACCTCCCGAACTTACCATGTCCGGTGAGGACCTGCCTCATGCGGAAGCCGAGGACGCCGTTTTGCCTTTCCAGTCACTCCTTAAAGAGGGGACTTACCGCCTTACTACAGATAGGTGTTCCGGGTCTGAGTGTCTTGTGTATGTGAGTTTATATGTTTGTGAAAGCACCCGCGATACAGGAGTCCCCACTGTGTGAACCGCCCGGAGGACACGGTGGAGCACACGGTAGAGGTGTGCCCCGCTTGGGCAGAGCAACGCCGTGTCCTCGTGGGGGCGATCGGTGGCGGCGATCTCTCGCGCCGGGCCTTGATACAGGCCCTGGTCCGAAGCGAGGAACAGTGGCAGGCAGTCACCTCCTTCTGCGAAGCAGTAATGCTAGCAAAGGAGGCGGCCGATCGCGTTAGGCAACGGTCCTCGCGCCCCAACCGCCGCCGGGATTCCGATCCCGATTTGGGGCCACCGTAGGCGCGGGCTTGCGGACGGCGAGCAATGGGTGGCTCGCAGTCCGACCGTCTGGTAACCGTCCGGACCGAGCCCAAGTCGTCGACGGCGCGCCTCATGGAGATATCAGCGGATCGTAGGGGCCCGGCAGGGTCGAAGCCTACTGGGGCCATGGGTAGTGTGAAAACGAAACCCGGGGCCCTGGGACGAAGGCAACGAAGGAACAGGAGTGGATTTTTAGTCAGTAAAAGTTTGACACTATCGCTCCGCCCAAGAGCGAGATTTGTCATTAGATGATTATCCCAACTAAAAAAAAACTTGGTAACTCAAATATATGTACTTAAGTTATATCTTATCTTGTGTGGGGCTGGCCTTAAAACCAGAGCACTTCGACCCTTCTGGATCTTTTGTGCTAACTTAAGTTATATACTCTTGTCTCTCAGCGTGTTCGTATATTATTACAACTTTAACAACCAACTTAGCGAACAATATAAACGCTAATTTCAGAATGACAGAACGCAAAACGAGTTAAAACTGTCATGAAAACAATTCATGTCGCAAAATTAAAACTAAACTTTGTATAAGTGGTACTAAGACTCCAAATGCCAAAGCACATAAGAACGCGACTAATGGTAGGGGAAGATTTATGTCACTTAAGGAGACATACAGAGGCGAATTAAGCCAGCGCGGGGTTCGATCAGGGGGCCCCTGTTTTTTTTTAAGGTGGGAAATTATTTAATGACTTCTCACGCAACAAGACGGTGTGAGAGGGCGTGTCAGAGTTTTACTGACTAAAACAACACCTATGTTCCTTCCTTGCCCTTTGCCTTCTAAGACCACGGGTTGCCCTTTTGAATTAAATTGACTATCACATCAAAAAAAACTGCTACTTTGATTCGTTTTTAGGGTTCCGTATCTCAAAAGGTAAAAACGAAACCCTTATAGGATCACTTTGTTGTCCGTCCGTCTGTCTGTCTGTCGGTCTGTCTGCCAAGACCCTTTATCTCGAGAACGCGTGAAGGTATCAAGTTGAAATTAACCGTATATTCAAGTCTGCGGTCCCTTGAAGCTGTAAAAAAGTGAACTTCTGAGTTAACGAACGAAAAGATACGAACATTTATGTCGCAAAAATCGTAAAAATTTGACACCCCTAAGGAAATCGAAATTCATAGGATACTTCCTGTTGACCTAGAGCCCTGAAACTTGGCATGAAGTAAGGTCTTATAGCACAAGTATACACGGAATAAATCTGAAAACTGAAAATTTGTAGTTACGTCACAAAAAAAAACACCCGATTTTTCCTATTCGGAAAAATCTTCGAGATTCGATTCGGGAATTGAACTAACATTATTTAGTTTGTACGGAACCCTCAGTGTGCGAGTCCGACTCGCACTTGCCCAGTTTTTTTTTTCTTTTAAGTGTGGGATCCCCGGACACTCGGGGCCCCCGATAGCGCGGGGCCTGTAACATTTGCTACTCTTGCTACATAGCCAATCCGCCACTGGATATATATTATAGATATACAATTGTGTTGTGAACTTAAATGTTTAAACAGCCTTGATACGATGTTCAACTAAGTAATAACATAGAGCTGCTGCTCACATGGCCGGATAAAAGATATAATTTCTGTTGACCTTCTCCGTCTGAAGAGTTAATTTGATATCAGTGAGAATGCTACAAACCTTGTGTGAAACTATAATAGGAACTTTATTACAATAGATGAGTAAGCATGTTGTATTCATCGTAAACAATTGGTTAGAAATAGCTGTTTAGCTTCTAACTGCTATAAAAATGCAATATGGCTAATTCTAGTACGGTCAAAATTGGTTGGCTCCTCTAAACTTGGGAATTTCGAAAAAGAAAAAAAAATTTTTTTTTTTTCTCTAAATTCATTTTGTTGCTTTTTTTCATAATTTGCTTGCCAAACTTTACAGTTTATGGCGAGATCCACTCGCTTTATGTAACTTATATCAACAAAAATCTACAAAACACACCAATCAAAAAATATTTTAAAATATAATTTACTCGTATAAATGTTAACGTAATGAATAAACGAAAAAAATATAAGATGATACACGCAATTACTCTTGCATGAAACGTTGGTAATTTCCCGGATAACAGTTTTTCCTTTACGCGATTTTCAATATCATGGCAATCAATGCCTTAAATAAACTTACGAAACACAGTAACCGACAATCACACTTCTGCTTTCAAACTGAATCAATCTTTTCAACTTTCCCCGGGACAGCAAAGCACACATAATATCGCCTGCATTCTGTACCATTCGACAGCATCTAATATTCCTAGCTCCCGCTGCAACAACAAACAAACACGGACTGTATTACATTTGCAACGTTATTTCAAGATATTGTTACAAGCTTTCTACTTACTATATATCAAAGCACTTGATATCACCGTGCCGTAGGGTGTTCCAAAGTATTCCCTATTAAAAACACCCTTCTGTATTTCGGTTCATAGATAAAAATTAATAGTGTATTTTATTTTTTTATTGCGCTCGACGATACGCCATTCTTCGTAATGAGGTTGGAGTAATATAAAGTCGTTGGTAGCATTAATGGGAATTACAATTCGTAGGTGCGAATCGATTTTATTGGGAGTCTATATTTAATCTAGTTTTCGTGGATAATATAAGTTAAATCAGCTAATATGTAAAATCTCGTGTCACAATGTTTGTTATCGAACTGCTCCGAAACGACTTGACCGATTTATATGTTTTTTGTTTTTTTTTTTTTTATTTATATGGCATAACAACGTTTGCCAATTCAGCTACTATAATATCAAATGGATAAACGCATTCAAGCTTAAACACACATTTTTTTTTTCCTTATTACAATAGATTTCAAAGAGTTTTATGCTAATTCTACTCTACTATGTTTTGAAGACCCCAAATAATTTAACCATTTTATCTTTTACTCAAAATCTCCCTCTCATTTTGAAGTCCCTTCACTCATTGTCACCCTTTTCGAGTTAAGCTTTGCTTGCCAGAATCAATACTTATATTATACGGAATAAATATTTGTGCGGCCTATAAATAGGTATTCTGGGTCTAGGAGTCTCGTGTTTATGAGTTTACAGGTTTGTGAACACACCCACGATACAGAAGTTATTATTTATTTATGTACACACAAACACTTAAAATCGAAAAGAACAAATACAGATAAAAGAGTACAATGTCCTTGCAAGGTCCTGCCTATTTCTAACGAAATTTTTTCCAGCAGACCTAATATTATTCCTAGTTATTCCTAGTGTGTGTGGTTAGTGCAGTGTGTGTGTGTGGTTATTCCTAGTGTGGGGCAACTTATTTTTAATAATAAAAATACTGCCAATGTACTCGTACCTATCATATTATAGACTTATCTGCCGTTTTATATTTAGTTTTTCGAATTTAAACAGAGAAATAAGTTAATACTTGTTGTTGTTAATCAAAGACATTTATTTCTATAAGCTTTAATCGCACGTAAGTATGTTTATTGTTTAATAGTACTCAAATAGTATTAAAACTATTCAAAAGAACCCAAACACTGTTGAGTCATATTGCTTCGCTCTGTAGTTTCTATGGCTACTTACCGACTCCGTCATCAGCCCCCCTAGACAAGTTACGATTGTTACGTTTGCGTCGAACGCCTCGAGTAGGCGTGGCCTATTCAAGGCGTTTGACGCAAACGATACGATCGTAACTTGGCTAGGGGTTCAGGTCAGCTCCACCGTATACGTATATTAACGCATTGTCATCCAAATTACATGGGTTTAACAAATTTCAGTTCAATCGTATAGAGGTACGGGTATCAAACAGGCCGGAATCTGTTTTTCTTAATAGCTATAACCTAGGGGTCTAGTAAATAGGTTACTTTTAGGCAAACTTGCTCTACGTGCCAGCGTGACCATGTACCCGGAAGACGCAGCGTTGGAAGGCCTCCCACTAGTGAGCTGACGACACAGTGAGGGTCGCGGGAATCCGATGGATGCGAGACGCACAGGACCGGTCGTTATGGCGACGCTTGGGGGAGTAGTGAATGTCTTTCAGCTAAAATGATAATGATGATGATGAAGCGTGCTCCGTCGTCGACCACATCATTGCTTACCATCAGTTGAGATAGTGGTCAAACGCGAGCCTATCAATGATAAGAAAAAACTCCATTTGCACTTAAAAAATATACAAACAGGAAATTAAGTTTAAAAGCTTGTTATAAAAATTATATGTTTTCATTACTTTTTACAAAAATATGAATTAAATATTTCGATGTTATTTTGAAAGGCGTTTTATTATTATAATCGAAGTAAGTACCACCGCAGATTATATACAAAAAAGATAGCTGGGGATCGAGCTCGTGGCAAATGTCGTTCAATACCATACCATTCCACGCCCCCATAGCAAATAGTGTGATAATTTATAACCTACTAGCTGTCCCGGCGAACTTCGTACCGCCAATAGTAAGGATAACGCCATCTAATGGCAGCACAACTAACCATTTTATAATGACATTTTAATTAGAGATGGCGTTGTATTCGTTTTTTTTTTCGTAAGTTTTTCCATATTTTCTGACCGTTTAAACCTTCCCTGGACTATCACGAATATTTCAAGACCAAAATTAGCCAAATCGGTCCAGCCGTTCTCGAGTTTTAGCGAGACTAACGAACAGCAATTCATTTTTATACATATAGAAGAAGAAGATAATTTGCCCTGACCTATAAGATTATGTATGCAACATTTGAACAGGGTCGGTTCGGTAGTTTTTGCTACAATTTTACTGTTTTATTATATGTAATGGTAAGAATCTATCTTCCTAAATTCATTAAATTATCAACAACAAAACCTCAAGTCATCGGCACTCGACCAATCTTAATAAAGGTGGTAAAAAGCACAAAGAGTGTCCACCACACGGCCGGGGTGTAGCTGGGAGCAATCTCCCGTGAAATATTGAGAGGGTCATCGCTCAGCGGTTCTCAAACTAACGCCTATAAAAATACTCGTGGCGATAGACTCGTGTTCCGTTATCGTTTTGGGATCCTTTTCGATGATGTTTGCATGTGACACGTGTGTGAAATGGTTTTCAAGTGTGAGAAAATGGGGCTGTAAATGACGCAGAAGTGTAATCCTTCAAGCTAAAGGATTTTTGACATTTGTTGGGGCTCCTTTGTAAAAATATATTCTAGTAGGTGCTGTCAGCGGCTTCGCATACGTGAAAGAAGAAAGGGAATATACTCCCGAGATAGATAGTATCCTATATGCCATTCCAGGGTATGATATAATGGACATATTTAAGCGGAATTTACGGAATTATTTTCTCCACTAATAGCAGAATCGTCATAAAAACTTATACATAAGTTTTTAATGTATATTTATTCTGTCTATATGACTGTATACTTTTACTCTAAATAAAAAACTTTTTACAAAAAAAAATAGCACCGACTTCAACGTTAAAAAAAACACTGAAAATTGCAAAACAACTTTAATTTCGGAAGTCGGTGTTTCTATAACAGTTTTGTCTCTTCTTTATGCTTTAGTATGCCAAAATAAAGTTCAAACGTGAAGTAGTAACTAACATACACACACACTCATAAACTTTCGCCATTATAATATTACTTTGATGAAAGAATTCCAAGAAAATTTTAATATAATTAATATCATTTGAATATACTTGACATTGTTTTTGGATTGGTAAAAGAATATCTACACTAATATTATAAAGAGGTAGTTTGTTTTTATGGTTTTTTGTTTGTAGGAGGTAATCTCTGAAAGTAAAAAGTAAAAATTTTGGCAATCGGACCACCGATTGCCAAAATTTTTTCACTGATAGAAAGCTGCTATGCGGGCAAAGCTGTGGGCAAAAGCTAGTAAATGATATTCGCAGAAAAATGAAAAATAATAAAACATATAAAGGTCAAGCGTCCATTTAGACACGAAAATAATAAAAAGACCAACATATGGCGACCTAAATCCTACATGAAATGTCCAGCTAAACAGACGGTCTGGAAATAATCTGGTGAGTCTGTCCAGAATACATGAAACCCCAGAACTAATGTTTAAACACATGACCCTGTGTTAATTTAGGTACGCGACATACGTCGGGACAAACAAATATGGCGGAGGCTGTAAAATAAACTAGAACACAGACCCAAATACGATGTTACTTGGAAAACAGATAATTTGCCAGCTTTACATCTCCATAATTTTATGCTTATGCCTTTTTACTGTACTATTTGTTTAGAAGTACATGTAAATGCTCTTACGTGATACGAATCGTGGAATACTATTATTTATTAAAAAGTAGTGGTACATAAGCTGATTTAATGCAACAAGGCATTCTCTATCAGTCAATCTTAAGTTTAAAAAAGACTACACTGTGGTAGGTATGCACAATAAATTAACTAAAGATGTTTCAAGTAGAATAAAGTGTCATTATAATAGAATAGAATAAACTTTATGTACACCAAAATATTAACAAAATTTTTACACTAGGTAACTTAAATCTATGGGTACAAAGGCGGTCTTATCGCTGACAGCAATATCTACCAGACAACTTTAGGATGGACTGTAAGAACTTGAAAAAGAAAAATAAAAAACATATAGATACTGAAATATTAAACTAATAAATATTATAATAAAATAATAATAAAAAATATAATAATTACGACGAAGACGAAACTAAGGTTGACAGGACTTCAAATAGTAGTTCCAAAAAAAAAAATACTTTCAGTTCTTTTGATATCAAGGGGAAGCCATTCTATCCAAATGGGTTTTGTTGAAATATGATTAGCATCGCCATTGAACGTGGCATTATTGCCAGTCTTCTGAACACGTTTCCTGCGTGTATCATCATCATGAACATCGCTTGACAGCGAAGTGGTGGAGTGCTTCGGTACATAAGTATATTTGATTTTGTATACAACATATAACATTATAAACGCACATTCTGAAAGAAGTACATATGTTCAGAATTGGCTGCTGAATCAAATTCTGCTATTTTCAACAAAGATAGTTTTTATGCTATAATAACCAAGCATTATTTTAGGATTACGAAATTAAATACTATATCTTAATTGCGTCACTAAGGTGTTTATGTGAGCGTGTGAAGACACTAATATCTGATACGCTACCAACGTAGTGCGTAATTAGGTTTATCAGGTGGGATCGCAGTCAAGCACTGGTTTATAATTGTTTTATCCTGCATCGCAGCAATCTGTTTAATAAACATTTAGCGGCTCCTTTGGCTGACTTATTGTCTGGGTGTGGCAGATTGCATTGAAGAGAAATATCCAAAGAATTTCTCTTCCTACTGGCTGATGAATCGATCTATGAGATTAAATATACTATTTCTCTTCAATCTTGCGAATTCAATACTTCCAGATCCAAACAGCTTAGAGGCCAGGGCATTTACATGCTTGGATAACTTTTTCTGGTAGTTTGAGCCCCTCTGGGAAATTTCTTCCTTAACAGTTTTTAACTTAAGGTCTTGTAGAATATATTTGTTGTTGATGCTTTTTGGAATGTTGAACATGCATCTCATTGCCTTAGTTTGGAACCTTTCAAGGATTCCTATGTTGCTGTTGCTTGCAGTTCCCCAGAGCTCAATACCATATGTCCAAACAGGTTTGAGGACAGCCTTATATAATGTCATTTTGCTTTCGTTCGACAGCTGGGAGGTTTTACCAATTAACCAGTACATGTTTCTAAGCTTTGTGTTCAGCTGTTTTCTCTTGACCCTAATATGCTTCCTCCAAGTCAACCTTCAGTCGATATTTAGCTGTTTTATCTTGCGGTATTGTTCACCATTCAGTAGAACAGGTGGGCAGTTTCCTTTTTTTAAGGTAAAAGAGACATGGACTGACTTGCTTTGATTAGCTCACTCCGACTTCATTCAGGTGAATTTGCAGATTTTCCGAAGCGATTCACAGCCAAAATTGCAGTGTCATCCGCATAAGTAGCCATGGTGGTATAGGCGTTAGTAGGTACGTCTGCAGTAAATAGGAGGTACAAGACAGGCCCCAAGATGCTGCCCTGAGAAACTCCTGATTGTATTTCTTACAGCTCTGATGTTTCACCGTGAAACTTAACTTCATAGCATCTTTTGCTTAGGTAACTCTCGAGTTTTGGGAAAAAGGAGTGTGGCAGAAACTTCTTGATTTTATACAGGAGACCGTCCTGCCAAACTTTGTCGAAGGCCTGACTAATATCTAGGAATACCGCCGAGCAATATGGCTTATTTTCAATCGTATGACTGATAGTATCTGCCAATTTGTGTACTTGCTCGATGATGCCATGACTATGTCGAAAACCAAATTTAAGTTCAGGTAGTATCCAGGTGCGGATTGAGGCGATCGATAATAATCCTTTCAAAGATCTTACTGAGAAGGGGCAGCAGACTGATTAGTCAGTAAGAGGAGACTTCCTCTACAGGTTTACCAGGTTTAGGAATCATGACGACTTGTGCTATCTTCCACTGGCTTGGATAGTGTGTGAGCCTCAGACAAGCGTTAAAAATGTTTACTAGGTACAATATTCCCTTTCTTGGCAGGTTTTTCAGCAATGTAGAATCTATAAGGTCATAGCCATAGCCAGGGGCTTTACCAGATTTCAGTCCCATGACCATCTTATCTATATCTTTAGGACTTACTGGTTTTAAAGGCATACAAAGCTGGTCTGCAGATTTTAAATAGTCTGCAATTTCTTTATCATGGTCTGGGTTGTTACTGTTGTTGTCTGTTGGATAAAGTGAGAAATGAGTATATTAGGGGAAGTTTGAAAGTGGCACCAGTGACTGAAAAATTGAAAGGGAATCGTTTGTCTTGGTATGGTCATGTGAAGAGGAGGGATGAAACGCATGTTATTAAAAGAGTTATGAGTTTACATGTGGATGGATGGAGAGGGAGAGGGAGACCAAAGAAAAGATGGATGGATTGTGTGAAGAGTGATATGAAAGAAAAGGAAGTTAGTGATAGCATGACGAATGACGGGGCAGAATGGAAGAAAAAAACATGTTGCGCCGACCCCAAATAACACGGGACAAGGGCAGGAAGATGATGATGGTCTGGGTTGTTACTGTTGAAAAGTTTAAAGACACTCTAGAGATATTCAGCAAACACTTGCTTTTTCTTGGTCTCATCTGGCCCAGTCCCTATCCTGGGTCCTTAATGGTGGAACATGAACATTTGGTCGCGCACTAGTTTAAAACTAATTAAAAAAAAGTGTACATTATGTTTTATTAATGTTGAATAGTATTAGTCTCTTAAGTTTAATCAGTGGCAGAATGAACAATTTCTCTAAAGTTTAATTATTATATAATGGTTTAATATTTTGCTGTCACTGAATTCTATATAAATCTGGTCCGAGAATTAACCCTTTTTTATTGTATTTAATCTATGTATGTTAGTCTGTAAGGTACGTATCTATGGGCCAAGACGCCTGATAATAAATTACTTATTATTTGTCACTGAATTCTATATAAATCTGGTCCGAGAGTTAACCATTTTTTTTAAATTGTATTTAATCTATGTATGTTAGTTTGTAAGGTACGTATCTATGGGCCAAGACGCCTGATAATAAATGACTTATTATTTATTTTTATATTTAGAAATTCCGAGAAATGTGGTCACTGTCAACATTAAACTAGTTACACGCTGAGCAATAAGATTCCTGGAACAATTTTTCCTCTATTTTGATTTCTCAATCACAGACAAATTAAAATAAATTGAACATTCCTGTTAATTAACATTCTTGTGATGGGAATGTTTGTGCCGCAGTTTAACGAACAGCAATTGGATTCGATCTCATTGCGGTTCCTAGCTACCTGAGTACTTTTGAATGATATATCTCGTTTTGCTGATCCGCTCTATCTATAAATTATAAATGTGGAAGTGAATGCGAATTTAGATTATTTATGGGAGTAAGTAGTGGTTTCTAGAATCTAGGTGACATTATTTATTAAAACTTCGTGCAAAACAAAAGTACAAAGACGGACTTAATGCCTTAGACATTCTCTACCAGTCAACCTAGGGTGGTGAAGAAAAAATGAGGCAGGTGCATAAAAATACAAAAAAATATTAAGGAAATAAGAGTTCAAAAGTATACAAAATAAACATACATATAAAGTTTAATATAATAAATCATTTATAGACGTCAACAAAACCGTAGCTGCCCAGTAGAGCTGATGCCGCGGTCCCAGGACGCAAAAGACACCTGAAGGACACAGGTGTTTTAGTCAGTAAAAGTCTGACTCACCCTCTGGCTTCACCCTAAGGCGAGAGAAGTCATTGAAGGATATCCCATCTCAATAAAAGCGACGTACAATTAAACTGGTTTTAAATTAAAAAACCAGGCAAGTGCGAGTCGGAGTCACGCACTGAGGGTTCCGTACAAACTTACATACGAAAACGGTTCAATTCCCGAATTGAGTTACGAACATTGTTCCGAAACGCAAAAATTTTTTTTTTGTGACGTAACGACAAATTTAAAGTTTTCAGTTGTTTTCCTATACTTGTACTATGAGACCTTGCTTCATGCCAAATTTTAGGATTCTAGGTCAACGGGAAGTACCCTATGAATTTTGATTGCCTTGAGAGTGTCGAAATACACGTTTTTGCGATATAAACGGCCGTATCTTTTTTTTTTCGTTAACTCAGAAGTTTGATTTTTTCACAGCTTGAAGGGACTGCAGACCTTAGTATATGGTTTTAATTTCAACTCGATACTTCTACGCGTTCCGGATATAAAGGGTCTTGACAGACAGACAGACAGACGGACAACGAAGTGATCCTATAAGGGTTTCGTTTTTCCTTTTGAGGTACGGAAATTTAGAAACTGTTAGATATCGCCGTATATAACTGGTGTATAGGCAAATAACAATGCTATTTTTGCAAAATTAACAAATCACTCGTAACACCCTGAGTAAAGCGAAAGGGAGTTTAAGACTTTACTGACTAGAACCCACCTGTGAGTGTGTTCCTTCAGTTGCCCTTTGCGGTCCAGGGCCACGGTACCTCTTTCGAAAAATGTCGCAAAATTATTTATTTATCTCATTAACAAACACACACTATCTTTACAAGCAGAACTCAATACAATAGTGGTTCCCAAACACATAAAAATAATTGAAAATAATCATCTTACAGCTAACACTTACCTAAAAATCTAAAATAACACTAAACTCTATTACAGTATATACTACTAACTGCTCGTATATATAAAAAAAAAAATGCTAATCTCGCTAAAACATAAAAGGCCCTTTTTGACATTTGAGAAAAACCTTAGAATGTAACTTGGAACGAAACTGAAAGAAAAAATAAAATAATAATTAGGGGGCCGGTGTAGTAGTAGCTATTTTAGCTATTTTGGTAGCAGCTACACTAGGACTACTTGTCCGGTGTGGACAATCCGCTAGATAATCAAAATAAAAATGTCAAAATGGACCTTTTATTTTTTGACAACTTTAAGGGCATTTATTCATGGGTACAATAGATATAAACTTACAATATCCCAATAGGTACTTTATTCAACACTAAGAGGACTGATGCACTTAAAAGTTGTATATAAAACAACATATCGCTACACCCCGAACTACAACAAACCGCGTCGGGCCCTGGTTCGGGCTATGATCCGGAGCGACGGGGAACGGCAGGCAGTCGCCTCCTTCTGCGAAGCAGTAATGCTAGCGAAGGAGGAGGCTACACGCATGAAGGAACGAAGGTACTCACGTCCCAACCGCCGTAATTCCGACCCCGACTACCAGCCACGGTAGACGCGGGCGTCGGACAAGACGTCGAGCAATGGGTAGCCCGTCGTCCGGGATTTGGTAATTAACCGGACCGAGCCCAGTCGTCAACCACGCGCTTCTCAAAGAGATGTCAGCAAACCGCAAGGACCCAGCAGGGCCGATGCCCTGCTAGCTAGGACCGTGGGGAATTTCTAGGAACCCGTAGTCCTATAACGCAAAGGGTAATTGAAGGACACAGGTGTGGTTTATAAGTCTGACACGATGAGCGCGAGAAGTCATTGGAAAATTCCAACTTTAAAAAAAAAAATCTACCACAGACAAAACATAGTCAACAGAAGTCTAGATTCTCTCTGGCCTTAACAATAAGAACAAAACACATAAAATTTAATTAAAACTACAACATAACGGCACTTAAAACATTCTGAACAGAAAATCTAAAATATACACAAAGCATCGGCCATGTTTCTCCTCATTACTCATTTCTTCAAGTGTTTCCCTTTAAAACTGAAAACTGTGGGAAACTTGTCACTAACAGAAGGCTGTTGAAATTAAATTTTAATCCTCGACGAACTATTGTCTGAGACAAAACCAACAAAGATGAGAGAATGAAAGTTGGGAGCGAGGCAGCCTGAGCTCGCGAGTTCGACAGAGTTGTATAGTGCGGTGAGGGTGCTGCCATGGTGGTGGCATTAGCGGGTCATTGTCAATTAGCTAGTCATAGTAGTAGTATGTTCAGAATCAGCTACTGAATCGATTTCAGTGGTTTTTTACGTGCGTGTTTTTTACCTACTGTAGTTTACGCACTGATTGGCTCGTTACGACACCAGCAGAGGTTTAATACGTCCGTCTTCAACAACGGCCAATAAACGACTGCTCGTAAACTCGAGACAAGTACCTAGGTTTAATAAATTCTTGATCGCGTCACTAGCGTGAGGCGAGAGTGGAACACTACGCAAGTGTACCACTCTCGCCTCAAAGAATTGTTAGCAAAACCGTAGAGCCCCAGTAGAGCGAAGCCTACTGGCTTCCAAAACGGAAACTCGGGGTCCTGGAACGCAAGGCAAAGGAGGAACATACTTAGGTGTGGTAAAAGTCTGACACGACCTCGCGCTCCGCCCTAGAGCGAAAGAAGTCATTGATTTCCCACCTTAAAAAGCGTGTTTGTGTGTGCGTGCGTAGATACCAATACCGATGCGCTAAAAATGTATTGCGCTGATTTCTATATTATTTTCCTACCATGAGGATAACTAAATAAAAACAAACATTACCTAAATGCATTTAAGTAAAATTTTAGTACTTGAATTATGATTAAAAACCATTTCCTTTCTCTCTAACACTATCCTGGTTCTACGTTATTTAATTTACTACTTTATTCTTTTTTTTTATCCCTTTTTTTGATGAAATTGTGCATAATTTAGATATTTATGTATATAAACCCTCAGTGCATTATTTTAGTATAATGCTGTATAGAGGGCAATTTTTGTTGAAACCTGTGAGAAAATTACCTTGCACGTTACAATTTGGGACGGAAGGTTTCTCCGAGGTGGACCGGCAGCAGGTTGCTTTTTTTATTATGGATAGGCTCGCGTTTGGCCACTATCTCACCTGATAGTAAGCGATGATGTGGCCGACGATAGAGCACGCTTGCCTAGAAGCAACCTATAACCAGCTCTCGGTTTTCAAATGAAGCAACTAGGCTTTTGAAATCCTCTATAGGCTATTGATTAACAACTAGTTGACAGGTCAATTTCTAAAAAATCTTTATGACATAAATATACTATAGAACCAATTTCAAAAATATTCTGTTGAACTATAACGAAACTAATTGCAAGGACGCCTAACTTAAAATCGTTGCGTGTTAATTTTAATTACTCCACCTTCTATTAGCAAAACAAACAAAAATGACCACTTAAATCACAAGCCCACCTAAACTCCTTGACCTAAATTAATTAGAATAGTAAGATCTTCTATTCCGTTGGGCTTTATTACTTTAATTACGTACCTACTCTAAGGTTTTAGATAATTACTTAATTTAATTCAGTCGCCGGGGTCCAGGCATGCCTAGGCCTGACCGAGTTTACTCCTAGACTAGTATATGTGCCTATCTGTCGTGGCCAGAACTCAGAATTGATCACTTCATGATATGGCCAACGAAAACTGACCAGATCGTTTAAACGTTAACGTTTGATGATAGATCAGTCCGGCGTAGCTTGGACCCTGTTCTCTATACCGGTGGGATACTGTTTTTTTTACATTTTTAAATGTTTTATTTTTTAAATATATAAAAATGTAATTAATATATTTATAAGTGAAATAAAGGAATCAAATGTAAAACAAATTAGTTTTATAAGAATTGTCATAAGTTCAACATGTTTTAAACCGTAAAACCGTATACAATTTTGACTTTTCAAAAATCGCTACCGCTTATAGAATGTCGCTTAATCTAGGCTCTCTGGCAGCAGTCTAAACTGTAAAGTGGCAGCGATCTTGTAATCGATATACTTAACTCAAGTTAAAGTGTAGGAAGCATTGTAGATATACATATGTAAAACTTGATCTTCCTTCAAAGTTATTTCAGTATTAATCCCCGGATCTTAAGCACAAAGATGAATTTATGTCTAAAGGAATTTATGTCGCACTAGCTTGTGCATGCGGCTTCGCCCGCGTGAACGTAGAAAATGTTGTCAACGGAACTTACTCCCGTGAATAAAGAATTTTATGTGCTAGTCCAGGTCAGAGACTCATGTGGGTATGCCACGATCGCGACGGTAAGTCCTCTCTTTGAAAAGTGAAACCACCTAACGCAGGGCCTCATCGGAGATGGCCAGTTTGGGAGGTTACTGTTTCGGTTTCAAGTGGGAGAAACGTCCTCAACTGGAGGCGATAGGCGGTGGTGACCTCTCGCATCTGGCTCTTGTTCAGGCTACGGTCCAGAGTAAGTAGCGCAGAGTGAAGGAAATGTCCATCCCCACGCCCCTACTGCCACCATAGAAGATGCCCGAACATCAGGAGTCGCACGGTGATTTCCAGCCCACGTTAGCGACGAGTAATGGGTAGCGTGCCATCCGGTCGTTCAGTACGGACCGTGCTCGAATCACACGCACCTCAAAGACGGCGGACGGCGAGCTACCCATTGCTCGTCGTCCACAAGCCCGCACTCGCGAGCTGGCTTACTCCTTATGCACATTTTTTTACAAATGGGTTATCAGCTTAAATACCAGTAATAACAATAAATATTAGTTATAAAAATAACTAAATACTTTACTAAGCTCCACGATTACCGTAAACAAAAGTTCTTTCCAACCAAAAATAGTTCAACTTACTAAACACAAATTAATACATAAAACTTTGAGCACCGCTCACCTCGCTCCAACGTAGGTTATTCCGGAGCCATTTTGCAATACATTGTTTGTTCAATTTATACCCCCAGTTCTCTAGAGATGCGTTATTCTATTGTTGCACCCACAAAAATACACTTCAGTCTTATAGCGGGAAAATAAAGTCCAATTTCCTCTGACACACAGATAAATGTTACAGTTCTTCGTTGTTTAGACATCTTGAGGAAATGTTACGTTTTCGGCACTTAGGAGTCAACGAACTTTGCATAGGGCAGTCAACACCCGAATGTTACTTGAAATAACTTTTGTATTTGATGAAAAAACTTCGAAATCGTAAACTTGGCGTAAAATCCGCAATATAACTTATTTGTTCCTGATTTAACGAATGAGAATTGTTTTGGTGAAGTTTAAATAGACGACAGATGCGACAATATTATGCTAACAAACCACATTTATATTTATATTATGACTTGGATTCAATGTTCACATACTTAGAGCATACTGAAAGTGTCTGGATTCTAAATAAGACTAGATATAAAACTCACGATACATTTATTGTTTTTGAAAGTATATTCCCTCGCAATTAATGCATTTTTGTATTCGCTGAGACCACTGTACGAAGCAGTTGAACCAGTCTTCCTTTAGGGACCTCTTCAATGGCTTTATGGAACGCATTCACCGCCGATTCAGGGCTCGTAAAACGTGTGCTTCTAAGTTTGTCTTTAATTTTTGGAAACAAATAGAAGTCGCAGGGTGCGAAGTCCGGGCTGTAAGGCGGATGCGTCATCATTTCTACATTTAAAGCCTTGAAATAGGCTTTACCTTAGCGGAATGTGAGGATGCGTTATCGTGGTGGAGGAGTACATTGCTTCGAGGACGATTTTTGCGAACTTTTTTTAAGACTCTTCGCAAGCAAATGTTGACATACCAATTCGCAGTCACTGTCCTTTGATCTTCAAACGATTCTGTAGTGTAATGCCCTGATTTGCCGAAAAAAGAAGCAACCATTTTGTTACCAATACTTCGAGTTTTCCTTACTTTCGTCAGCAAATCTTCAAAAGGAAAGACCCACTTTACCGACTAGTTTTTTCTTTCGGGTTCAATGCAGTACACTCAGGTTTCTTTACCTGTCACGATATTATAGACAGCAAATGACTGTCTTCCATTAAACTTTTTTATCGGCACCACTGGACACGCAGTCGTTTCTGGTCCTCCGTTATGTCATGTGGTATCCATCGAGTGCAAACTTTCGAACCTTCAGATGCACATGTAAAATATTTGCACTTGTCTCATTCCAATGCCTAACAAAGCACGAATTTGCTGGAAAGTAATTTTTTTGTCAGTTTCAATATGTTGTAGTACGGTGTCAATATTCAAGTCTGTATCCGCAGTCACCGGCCGACCTTCACGTACCTCGTTATAGAGATGATCACGTTCATGCCTAAATTTTCCAAACCACAAAAACACAGAGCTGCAACATGGTGCTTCATTACCAAATGCCAATTGAAGTCTCTGACAACTCTCTTGTTTACTTGAACAACGAAAATCATAAGAAATCGTTGAGCGAAAATGTTCATATGTTAAATTCATTTTTATAGCGACACAAAATCTTCGAAAGGACGCCACAATGAAAAAAACATATTAAAAAGTAACATGCTCGCAGAGTTCTAGTTTTGAATTCTATCATTGCTTTTTAATTCTTTTATTGTAAGTGGCCAGATCCAGAGACGTTCAATATGCCCCACATATATATTTAAAAATATGGCATTCGAATTAAACTTTTTATAATGGCAGCTTTATTCATTTTGACAGCCAGCACAAAATTGAAAAGAATAAATTAGCAAAAAAAAGTAGACATTCCAAACAGTTTTGTCTTGTCCAGAATGTCTATAAAAAACCAAGGTTAGGTAATATTCTCGTAGACAACTTTTTTAAAATTGTAGGTATTCTATTTTTTGTATTAAGTTGATTTGATATTCATTATGTCGAATTACCAAGTTGAAAGTTATTGCCGGAACCGTAACACAATAGGAACTTTGACAAAGGGTAGTCGTCCAAATCGGCTCAGTTGCTCATACTTCAGAAAGCAAAATACCATTATTACGCATGAAGGCTTCACTCTGCCTTTATCTAAGTTGGCAATTAAAATAACTTTTTACAAATCAATTTAGTTGAAGCAGAAACTCATTTGGGTGGACCAACTTTTAATGGCCGAATTTATGTAATCCAACCATTTATTCACAAACAAATCAGTAAGTACTAATCTACGTACAAAATACAATGAATAATTGAAGTTTTGTCGAAGTTAAATAACCGTAGCTCAACTTCACAGACTTAATTACAAATAGCCACATTTGGCTTTTTGGCAGGATTTAATATTAATTGATAAGCACGGTTTCGTAGAGGTGCATCGACGGAGGGAGGGAGGGTGAGGGCTAATTTTTTAATAATAATTTTTTTTTATTTCAGATAACATAGTCCACACAACAAATATACCACAATAAAACAATACAGGATGTTAGTAACAATATTTAGGATATAAACTATGTTAGTACGTATACACTACTAAAGATAATGTGCTTTTAATAATTCCTCACTATGGGGCTCTCATAATGTCTTTCAGCAATCACTTTCAGGAGGCTGTTGCTACTGCCACGCATTCTGGCGAGAAGAGACGTACTCTTTTTGCATATGACAGCTGACTAGAGAAACTATCGACTCTGGTTTGGGCAAACATCTCCGAAGCACTGCAATAACGCGGCAGCCGCATCAGTGGCCTGAAAGCGTTGTTGTATTAGACTCGCAGCGCATTGGCGGCCCGTTTCGTACAGCTAATCCATAGGGCGCTCGAGTACAATGATGTACAGTGAGCTTTAAAGAGCGTGTGTTTGACCACTACTGTACATCGGCCGATCCTACGGGCCAACATGTTAGCCCGTACCGCCAATGCCCTGCGTTGCCGTTCCACATCAGTATCATCCCTAAGGTCGTCAGCAATTAAATGTCCAAGGTATTTAAACTGATGTACCTACCCGTCGAATTGGAATATCGTTAATTTTAATCGATATCACATTTACTGGACGTTTCTTGCCAACAGTCTTAAAAACTATGTGTTCTGTCTTTTTGACATTTCAAAGTCAAAGTCAAAAGTTTTTATTTCACATAGGCCTACATGGGCACTTATAAAACGTCAGAAGCTAGTGCACGGTTCCAAATTGGTCGTTTCCTATGGAGAAGAACCGGCAAGAAACTCCATGGTTACTCTTTTAAAAAAGTAGTTGTTTACAATATTTTCACATTACAGTATTAATAGACATTATGTAGGACATTGTACAGTAACCCGTGGCTGGCAGCGTAGTTCTTACAGATTTTAACCAGTTTCCTGAGGGCACTGACTGAGGGAGCCAACAACACCATATCATCCGCGAAGGTTATGTTATTGAAACTTAACCGACAACGAAACAGCCCGCATATGCACTGTTAAGCTCCCCGATCAATGCGTTCAGGTACAAGTTGAAGAGATTTGGGGAGGTTAAGGCTCCCTGCCTCACGCCACACTCTAACTTGTATGGTACGGAAAACTCATTCCCCCACCTTACAACGTTTGTTTGGTTGCCGTACCAGTACCTAAAATCATTCAGCAACTCATTGGGCATCCCTGTAGCCTTGAACGTATCCCAAAGAATGTCGTATGAGAACAGGTCGAAAGATCTAGGAAAATCGCATAAACTGGTGGTGTCAACGTAGTGACAGTGAGCTTGAGGCAAGCGATTGCATTTTCAGTGGATATTATTATATTCCACATTTTAATATATTCAACAAATTCTGAAGTAAAGAGCTTTGCGGAAAACATACGAATGGAATTTACGTTGCGAAACGTTTTTGTGAATGAATATATTATTTAAATATGTTATTTGGTTTGTTTACGTGGGTTTGGTAAGTTAGTTACTGTATAAGTCTTGATAGATAGAAATAGCTTAGAAAGCTTTATTTAATGGATTGTACAAAATGTTTATGACGTAAGTACTTAGGTAGATAATATAAATAAAAAATAAGTAGATAAAAATAATCAATAATATTTTTGAACGTGCAATTGTATTTATATTATATTTGACACTGGATAAAGAATTAAGCCAAACCTTAAATTACTGAAAAGGAAAAATAATTCACTTATTAAAAAATAAATAGATTTTTTTTAATCATAGATATCCGATTTGACTCAATATTTCACATTATTATATTTTTATTTCAATTCTTTAAATTATTTCTGCGTGTTACAATCCTATTTTAATATTATTGTTTAAGTCATGTTCAACATTACGAATAAATGAAATGATAATAATATAATATTAAAAAATATTATTCAGAATAATATTCGGGACAAAGTTAAAATAGTAATCAAATGTAAAATTGTAAAATAATATTATTCATGAAATGTTTCGATCAATTTTTGTTTGTTTCATTTGTTTGCTTAACAAACATTGATTCATGAACGAAAGTCGATACCAATTAATTTTTTGCAACTAAAACGATAAACGCGGAATGTTGTTGGTTTTGTAATTATATTGAATATTTATTCAAAGAGAGGTCTCGGCTGGCAAGCGGGAACTGCTATACAAACCTTTTCTAGAAAATATTGTAAGCGACAATTGCATTTTTTCAAAAAAGGATTTGTTCTTGCCAAATTAAAAAATGTTTATATTCTTAATTCAAACGAGAGTAATTATTATCATTCATGGTCCTCCAACTCCAATCGAGCCTTCCATCACAATAAAAAAAAAGAAAAAAGGGGTTTGCAATAGAAAACAAAACACATTATTAAAACGAAAACACATTTAATTCTTTTTCCATATTACAAAAAAAAAACTTCCAAATAAAATCACTAAATTATACCTTCTGCTTCATAGTCATAGTCATAGTCATAGTCGGCCTTTTAATGTTCCCACTGTTGGGACTCAGGCCTCCTCTCTAGGAGAGGGAATGGGCCGGAATCCACCACGCGGGCCCAGTGCGGGTTGGTGGATGTTACATGTCTTTGAATTTTTGGACCTTCTGCTTACCACTACTTATTTGCTAATTTAAATTGTATCAAACTATCACACTGGCATTACAGACGTATTCACTACTTGGTGTCTCGAACAAGAACTTACAGACCAGCCGTTAGTTGTCGCTCAAAGAGAATGACACCTAACGGCTTAAGTCAATTGACTGACATAAGCTTTAGTCGACAGCTAGGCTTACCAAATATAGGTTACTGCCCTGCGTTCAAAAATGAGTTCAGTGTTAACTCTAATGACGTCATCAGGGTAGATACTCGACGCTCGCATTTTTGAACACAAACGTAGAGTTCAACTGTCAATGCCGAGCAACTGTTATTCCTGCCGCTTTCACCAACCTACCCTGCTCGGAGTTAGAGTTAGTTGGGTTAACTCTAGGGTAGCAATCCTGGGTTGCAAGTCGAAGCATTTTTGAACGGTTAGAGTAACGATCCTACCCTACTCTGATTATTTTTTAATACAAGGCTGGATGGTACTAAAAAGTTAGCGTGGCCCTGTAACGCAGAGAGCACATAAAAAACGTTTTTTTTTCGGCAAAAATCTGACACTTAGTAGAAGGTATTTGATAATTTCCCAGTTAATAAGAAAAAAAAGAGGGTTACCAGTATAGAAATGAACACGTATGAGTATTTCTTCATTTAAACTGAATACACTAAAAAATAAATTTTCAGAAGAAACTCAGCATTCCCGTTTAAAACTGTCCTCACAATATTTCATCAGCACATTAATTCCGACGGGTTTATGCAAAAATAACGATCGCAGAGGACATCGCTAAATAAACAGTACCTATTTCATTTGAATTCTCTTTTCACGGTCGGCTCCGGAGCATCCATTCATTTAGGAAAGCTGCCCGAATTTACAGAAAATGAACAAGAATTAAAAACGTAGTAACAAGATTAAATTTTCAGATGCAATTTGTGTGTTGTGTGTGGAAACTAACTGCGTTCAACTTCACATAATAAATATAAAATTGTTATTTTAAGAAATTTTTGTGTTGAGTTTGATTAATAAGTGAGTCAATTTAAATCGTGCTTGCTGCATGAAAATGGATCGAATGGTATCGTGACGGTTGGCTGGAACGAATGACCGGTTAAGTCGTTTTGCGCTGACCGTAAGTAACACAGGGCAAAGAAAGGAAGTTGATTTTTTACTGCATTAAATAAGTTTAAAAATGCTTTGCAGATATTAGTTTCTATTTTTAATTATAAAAAAATAAATAATAAAAACATTTATTTATTTATTTATTAAAACTTCATGCAACATAAAGGTACAAAGGCGGACTTAATGCCTTAGGCATTCTCTACCAGTCAATCAAGGGTAGTGAAGAGAAAACATAGCAGGTGCATAAAAAAAAAGGAAATAATAATAAGAAAACAAGGGATCAAATGTATATATACATAAAATAAACATACATACATATTTAATATAATATAAACCTACATATATATATATATATATATATTAACATTCGTATACCTAATCTACAAAGTGGGCTCTTTTGTGACATATGTAAGTATCTATTCATAAAAGGCTCCACGCTACGATTTAGTACCGTAAAATTGAAAGAAAACCATTAAATGCTTCCATTTTGTTACACTGACAACCAACCCGCATGGATAACTTACGGTGTACACAACACAACTTTTCCTCATAAACACATTGAGCTTTTTGAGGAAAAACATACTAAGCGACAATTAGCGTATTTTGCAGGAATAGGTTTTCACTACCGTAATTAAGAAGTACTTATAAAAATATGTTAATAGCAACTATTTTATTAGATCAGTAGTTATATGAAAAACTACTAACTAGCTGACCGCCAAAAGTTGTCTTGCGATATAAATTATCATCATAGTAAAACTGGTGGAGGGTAAAAAATAGCTGCCATCTGCTCAGACCTTCCAAACATACTCAAAAATAAAGTCGTGAAATTCGGTCAGGCCATTTCGGAAGAGGTCGATAACAAACACCGTGGCGTGAAATTATTATTTATAAAGTAAGTTATTAGACAAGGAAATTTTTTTTAGAATGTTATTATCACAAAATATTTTAATTATGGAAGAGAAAATCCCTTCTTACAAAAAAACGCAATTGTCGCTTACGATGTTCTTCCTCAAAAGGGTCGACATGTCGTGCCAACATAAGCCAACCAAAGCGAGTCACAGGAAAAGTCCAGAAAATAAATAAGTAAGTGGGAGGTCACAAGCTACCCTAATTAACCGCTTACTTCAACATCGTAAGTAGTGTGCTCAGTAATAAAAATGTACACATTAGTGATGTGCTGACTAGTCGGAAATGTTGACTGCGGATAGTCAACTTTTCCGACTAGTCAGCACATTTATTGAATATTTTTTGTCGAAAACTATAATCATAATAATTTAAACCATAGCCTTATTATCTTTGTTTGCCTATGTCGCAATAGTTTTTCACCAACCGGGGGTTGTCCTTGGGTGCACTAGCATAGCGCGTACGGGGATAATCGTCGGTTGGTATCACGTTATATTAAATGCGAGTTGACTTCGGCCCCTCGTACGCCTTGCAAAGGTCCAGGACCTCAGGGTCCTGAGAAAATAATAATTTATTTCACCATAAGCCTTCCGTTACAATATTCCTAATTCAAGACTTAAACGTTGACTCCTAAATTAGGTGTATGTCTATATTTAGTCGTAAATCTGTCTTACAAGAACAGTGCGTACCTACTATCAAAAACAAAAATAACTAATACAGATTGACGAACTAGTCGCCGTCTATTCAGGAAAGTTGATTATTGTCAGCCACATTAATAATCTGTGGGTAGTCGACCATTTAGCCAACTAGTCATCCATTCAACTAGTTGCGGCTTTATTTTCTACACAAATAGCGGAGTAGTCTCAAAAGTCCATTCATTTTTCCTTATATAAATAATATATATTTACATATATATGTAGGTTTATATTATATTAAATATTTATGAATGGTTATTTTATATTAATCTTTTTTTTTATGCATCTACCATGTTCTCTTCACTACCCTTGGTTGCCTGGTAGAGAATGCCTAAGGCATTAAGTCCGCCTTTGTACCTTTGTGTTGCATGAAGTTTTGATAAATATATTCATAGTGGGCCCTTCCCTAGTACGCATGTAGGCATAATAGTGGTACGAATGTACCACTGATTAGAAGCCGATACAGTTACGGTAGTGTATCGCAGTGCCTCCCCCTCTGTGTACCTGTGAGAAGAAAATTAAACTAGTATTTTTGGTACAGGTGGTTGCAAAACCTATTAAGACTATTTCAGAAAGGTATTTAAATGTTTATTAGAAAACCCTTTTTGTGAATCTGAAGCTGTTTTGACAGCATTTTGGCATGAAGAGCTCAGTTAGTAAAACCGTATTTTTTATATAAATAGCTACCAAGTAACTTGTAAGGATAACATTACATTACCAGAAATATGCTTGTTGATTTTCCTTTATCCTGTCAGATATTTTAGCTATATTAACTTATTTCTTAGATCAGTACCTACTTGGCTGAGCTTTTGAAAATAGAGAGACAACTTATTATATTAAAAATAAAAATATTTTTTTAAAACAAATTTTAAGAAATATAAAAATCTGTACGAGATTAAACAGGCGCCTATCTCAACATACACTTCGATATTTAAAAACAACAAATAAAAATGTTAAAGTAATACATTCACTTGCATTCACTATAAACCAATGCATGTTTCATGCTACCTTAATGCCTGCTCACAAAGACTAGCCTATAAGGCGTTAAGTTTGACGAAGGTCTATTAATTAATCATGATTTCTAGTACCTAAGAGAATCAAAAGCTTGTAAATTCACGCTGCGAGTCGAACACGAAAATGTGGAAAAGCGGGAATCCCAAGCTTAGCCCGCCAACTTTAACTTTTGGGATACATTTAATGTGGAAATTAGACAAATATAGATTAAAATACTTTAAACTCCGTCCCGCGGCTTTTCACCCCCAAGTAAATCCCACAAAACCATCGAATTATACATATTTCAGGATACGAAGTAGCCATAGTTCAGGACTAAGTAGTAGCCATAGTCAGGACTTATAAAAATCTATAATACCATTGTATACTGTTATCTTGTTTAAAAAAACTACTGTAGAAACTCCGACTTCCGATATTAAAATTGTTTTTTTTTTTTAGATATTTATGTCGGTTGTATTTTTTTTTTAAATTTTGAATAAGTTTTGTTTTATCTCCTCATAATCTTTACGTTTGTGTGGTATCATAAATTTATAAGAGAAGATGCTGTAAAGTTAGAATCATGTTAAAATTATCTAAACGCTTTCAAAATACATCTTGTTGCTCAAAAATTTTATCAATATTTCCGACAAGGTGTACTTTTCGCCTCGACCGTCCGTCCCCTCGGTCCGGCCGCTACATAATATTTAAACTGTTCCCCTACCGGCTCCCCTTTGTACCAGGCGCACAGAAATCCACAGGTACTACAAATATACGACTGACACTTTTCTATATCGTTTACAATGGTCCTGTTTGTGGGAAGGGACAATTGATAAACTGTAAAGCGATACATAATTTATTTTTCTTTGTAGTTGTAGAAAAATGTGTAGAGAAAAAATAACTAACACTAGATTCTGGTTCAAAACGATAAAACAGACGTTTTGCTCTGAATGTGGACATAAATTGTATACTAAATAAAACTGGGACGCAATGACAGCACATATTCGCATTTTCATATCTAGGTATGAACCTTTTACGTATCATTAAATCCTCTATAGCCTTTGCCAGTAGCTTTACTAGTGTGGAATTTGAAAATGATTGAAAGGAAATACGTCCCCGGTAGTACGTACCAGGATATTAAGTATCCCGTAGTAAATAGGCAAGCGTGCTCCATAGGTGGCTACATCATCATTTGCGGCGAGTAAGTGGCCAAACGCGAGCCTATCCATAATATAAAAAACCTGGCATTAAAAAAAAACCTATTTTCTAACCCAGACCATGGTGTTCCCATGTTCAAATTTAATTTTAATCCGTTAAGTATTTACAAACATCCAAACATCAAAACTTTCACTTTTATAAGAAAACTAGGTTTTGCCCGCGGCTTCGACCGCTTACATAAAATATAGCCTATGCCACTCAGGAATAAAACAGCTTTTTATCGGTGAAAAAATTTTAGCAATCGGACTAGTACGTTCAGAGATTACCTCCTACAAACAATAAAACAAACTTTACCTCTTTATAATATTAGTGTCGATAGAGACCAACCAAAAGCTTAAGTTTCGTCCTAAAAACTGCTTTCGGCTGGAGCTACGTTTCCGGCTAAAAAGAGGCCGAATATTCGGTTTGACCGAAACTAGTGCCTTGCAGCTAACGATTGTGAAAGATCCCTAAAAACTGACTCGTTCGTATACGTACGTATATATTTATAGTTATTATTTAATCATCGATTTATTTGATTTTAGTATTTCATGAATGTTATAATTATAACAATATAATTAAGTATAACAACTATACCTGCCGGAGCCCAAGCAGTGGAGACTTTATAAGGCTAATTATGCTGTATCGAAATATCTATATTTTGATTCCTAACAGCAGTCAGTTTTGGTTTAGATCATAGGTTATGGCCAAAACTAAAAGAGAAGCTGAAAGTTTATATACGGTTTCGGCTGCAAACCGTGTTTAAACCGGTCACTAACAACAATAGTAAAAAGGTAGCAGCATTTAAAATATCCTTTTATGTTAAATACCATTCAACTAGAAAACATCCAATCAAACAATCCCAGCCACCCGTGTCGGATCCCGCTATCCGAGGCTCACTTTGTTTGCGTTGCACAATAGACATAACAGAGCCCCATGCACCGGGCACTGGGCACCGAGCAACGAGCAACTGACTCGCAAAACTTTAATAAACGCGCGTTCTTCACGAACATCAATGTTCCAGCACAACAAAACTGAACAAAGCTACGCAAGCGAATAGAACCCGCAAATACCACAATAGTTCAATACGACTGGAATTTAAACCTCTGCACTGGAAAAAAACAAGCTCAAATTAAAAGGAAAATGATGCTTTTTTTTCTATTTTCTAAAAGTCGAGTGGAAGTTAAAGTCGCATCTAGTTCATCGAAGCGAGACATTTATCAATGTTAGGTCTTTTGGTCTGTGACAGCCAATTGTGATTTATTTAGTACTGAAATTGGAGGTACAAATAAATTATTGGCTACACGGTTTGCTACGAAATGCTACGGCGTAGAGTACGTTCCGATGTACGGTGATAATGTGGTTTCCAAACTAATGATTGAATGTAAAGACTCTACGGAAAAAATAATTACAGACATAACACCCGTCTGGTCGGAGGATCCTCTCTTTACATTGAAGGTTTGCAGGACTTTACTATCTGTTCCGCATACCTCCAAAGCTAAAAGTGTCGTAGTCAGATGTGATAGTTAAAGCACAATTGGTGCTTTTTTTTGCATCCAATTTTAGGATCATGAAAGTCCACGCTGACAATTTTAAAATTAGTAAGTAATTATGTGCGGGTGCCCAAACCAGGATAGTCATAAACTACAACTGTACAATTTATTATTTTTTTTTACATAAATTGTAAACTCTTTGAATTGATAGGTTTCTTATCACATGTCTAATAAGTATACTAAGTTAATTATGGTATTGTTTACCCAGAATAGTAATATCGAGCGCGCGCGTATTCAGTACAAATCACTGGCTGGAAAATGAAATTCCCCCAACATTCATAAGTATAAATCAACTACCTCCGTACGTCCATGCCTCCCCGGTTACATAACTAGAAATCCACTCGACATACTGGCCGTAAGTAGGTTATTATCTCGAAGCGGTTCGTTACCCCGTGACGTCACCTGAGCCGGCCACCGCATTACTTACATAACAGATATCCACCCAACTTATGCGCGCCTAGTAGCCTGGTACTTTTGACCGACTCGTAAATGTAGAAAATACCCTAGATTAGTGGCTCATGTGGGACTGGATTGCAATCGGTTCGCTCACGACATTAAATTATATTTATGGGTTTCTGGATTTGAAAATAAAATAGTATTTTATGGACCGGTTGTCGTGTGCTGACATTTTTATTATGATTCAGATGATAGAAATGTATTTTACGATGTTTGCAATCGATAGGTGAACTCGGTGACTTTCGTCGGAGGAAATATTTCTTCTTCCGACGAAGTAGGTACTACGTCCAAAAAAATATTACTTTCCAAGATAATAAAAGCAAAAACATTGAGATTTCTCAAGATTTATTATCTTTCTGATCAGGATTTAATTTTTAATAGCCTGAAATATTTGTATCTCCACATAAAGTTCTAAACAATATCGCTCCATTTTGAATTACATGACAGAAATTTTCCGCGGCTAAAATCAACATTCATGAAACGCCGAAGCAATCATAACATTAAAAATAAAATCACTTTCAAGTATCTCACCGTATTCTTACGAATTCAAAATGAAGTAAATCCTCGGGTTTCGTGAAATAAAACAGTACAAAACCGTAAATGTGATTAGATTCCCGCGGTTTAGCCCGACGGCTGAATTCGATTCTATTTTATCTTTTTAAGATGAATGGAAAAGATGTCTAGGGTTTGTGTTGGATTGTGTAACGTTTTTAATGATAAGCTGCACTTTACAGCAATAAATAAGTAGGAAAAGTCAGTAAACAACTTGGAATCTGTAGGTATTAGCTAATTAAGGTTGCTATTTTAGCCCTGCTTCCACTTGAGGTACTAGGTTACAATCACGAGTAAAGAGGTGTATGAGTGACGTATCTTTAAAGGCAATCTACGAGTACTACTCATTTAGATCTATCTATTTTCTAATCATCCAATAAAAATATTATTAACCTACGTGTAGTCATCGTTCTGACTTATTTAATAGATTTTAAAATATTTGTTACAAAAAAAAAAGTAACACACGCAACAGGAACAGGATCCAAGCTACCAGCGGTCAGGGCTCTAGAAAAAGGAACCTCCTAACAATCCGAGCCACGCGCGCGTCCAGAAGAACCACTTTCTGAATCATAATTTTTAATAAAACATTTATTAGACAGTACCCAGATTAACAATGAATATACCTATTCAGAATGGTACGTCAACACACACTTCCTGCGGATCCTGTTCTACAGTGTTTCATTTTACATATTACGCAAAACCCAGCCACAATCTCGTAGCAAAAATAACGTGGAGGCGGCTAAAACTCATTTTTTGTGGTTTCCTCACTCGGAACTACAAAGCTTGTTTTAAAACAAACATTTATAGTACCGACAAGCAAGAAAAGATAAATACGAAAATTCCCATTAATCAAACAAAGGGAAGTTCCAAAAGTGGCCGGTTTGAGTTACGGGAAAAAAGTTTTTGTGTTTCTGCGTGTATACGGGTATCACTTCGGTAACAGGGCACGGCGGGTTCTGCGTGTGGTAGGTGATGGCAAACAAATTAATAAAACGAGGCTAACTAATTTCATCTTGTTAGTGTTTGCAAGAATTTCCAAATCATTTAAATAATAAATTAATGTAGATCGACGCTAAAAATTGAACAAAAACGCTAATATAATGGGATCTGAATATATATCACACGGATGTAATAAAGTGCGAAATGAATACATCAGAGGATCATTTAAGGTGGCACCGATTGCCGAAAAGTTAAAAGAAAGTCGCATGCGATAGTACGGTCACATCCTTAGACGAAATTACGATCACCCAGTTAAAAAGGCCCTAAGTATCCCTGACCAAACACGAGGAAGAGGACAACCACCCGCCATCTGGTGGTCAAATATGCAAAAAGAAATCCAGCAAGCGAGTCTGAGTGCACAGACAAGCCAGAACAGAACTCTCTGGCGCAAACGTATAAGGAGACCCGACCCCAGCTAAACTGGCAAGAGGGTTGGACAAAGAAGAAGAAGAGGATGTAATAAAGATAAAAGTTAGTGTGTTTATGTGTTTGTTACTTCTTCATGCTTCAAAGGTTGAAAGGATTTCGATAAAACTTGTAACAAGGGAATTTCCTGGAATAGCACATAGGATTACCTTTTTCTGACCCGCCCCGGCTTCACACGAGTGGTGGAACAAATCTTTGAAACTCTTAGCTGTTATTTATCTTACTAGCAGGGCTAATACTACTAGGCCCCTTTAGTTTTGCTGATATCTCTTTAAACACTACGCGCCTTTGAGTCATGCCTAGTTTTTACGAGCTACCCATTGCTCGTCGTCCGCAAGTCCGCGCCTACAGTAGACGGAAATCGCCCTGCGACTTCTGACGTTAGAGTCGTCGGTTTGAAGCTATAATTAATCTAATAGTTATGCTTATATTTTGTATTCACAGATGTCCTCACACAGTGCCACAGATAACTTTTGTTTATCTGATGGTGTGTCCAGACCTGGCTAATGCGCCACTCGCGAGCCGCTTGCGAGCTGCGCGCATGCTGCGTAGCTTCTTTCGCTTTTGAACTATGTGTGTACCGCGAGCAGCACGCGCGCACCCCTGCGCCGCTCGAGTACGGTGCGAAGCATGCGCGAGCGGCGCACAAGCGGCGCAGGGGCTCAGTACAAACATAAAATGCACGCGCTCAGTTCGCAAGCAGCTCGCGAACGGCTCGCGAGCGGCTCATTCCTCAAGTCTGGACACACCTTGACATCACCTAATAACAGTACACTTAAATACTCGTTTGCCAAATAAATTTTTGTGATTAGTAAAACTTTATGAATGGATCAAGATTTCAGTCCTTTTTAGTACCGATAAATGTTTTAAAAGTTTTGAATACTTATTTTATTTCCAGACGTTCGTTTGAATAAATCCTTCGTTGATTTTGAGTTACAAAATAAAAGCCGGTAACGAAGTTCTGTTTGAAATCAGATTCAATTAGTTTGTTTGATTAGAGCTACCCATTTTCTAAGTTGCCCTGACAACGTAAAATATTATTAAATTACTTAGCTAAGTTTAAAATAATAAATAGTAGTTTTTAGGGTTTCGTACCTCAAAAGGAAAAAATCGGAACCCTTATAGGATCACTTTGTTGTCGTTTATCTCGGGAAGGCATGGAGGTATCGAATTGAAATTAAAACTATATACTCTAATCTGAACAGCGTGCTAAGGTAGGGCACCGGTAACAAGCAGAGTGAACTGTTTAGCCACTAAAAAATCATATTACGGCGCGCCCTAAGAAACATTAAGTCATAAAGACGCTGCCCAAACCTCTTTCAAAGTCCTTAAGACTTGCGAAGATCGTATTACAAACAACTTAATACACAAACACATTACTAGCTCAACTACAAGGACCCGTCACAAACAGTAATAATCCTCTTTATTACAGGCGTATACAGCAAAAAATCTAGCCTAATCTTCGAACCGTTTAGTGGCCATTCATCTCTCAGGTTTAGTTACAACATATAAAATGATGTCTCTATTATAATATTAACAAATAGCAAGGATTGTGGGGACGACCTCGTTGTTATAATAGTTCCTTCCGTTTCCTTACAAAATATCTTCAGTTGGTGAAGTTGAATAGACTGAGAAATGGGTGCGAATTCGTAACTAGATTTATAAACTACGTATTCCTTTCTTGAGACATGTAGACGGGGTTATAATAGATATTAGATGTACGGACAAAACACGTGATTTCACCTTTAAAAGTGGTTGTGGAAACCATTTACTCCAAAAAAGAACATTTTTGCTGGAGAGTAATCACACTAAGGGCGGAATTCACTACTAAAACTAATCGCGTTTTAACGTTTGGTTCGCATAATCGCGTTTAGCCACTGTCACTTGTAAAAATACAACAAAAGAAAAATACAGACAAGTGACACTAGTGACAGCGGCTAAGCGCGATTATGCGAGCCAGACGTTAAAACACGATTAGTTATATTGGTGAATTCCGCCTTTAGATTATAAAAGCAAAAATGTTATATTTATGTGTGCCTTTTACTGGGTAACACGATACTTCTTGGATAGACTGATGGTCAGATCAGGTCTTTCTGGCATCTGACTACCTACTGACCTGTATCGACATTACATTTCCAAGTAATAAAAAACAGTTAATTATTATTTTTTCTGGTACCTGCACAGAGATGTTAGGAAAAGGTCAATGTACTTTATTTTCAATTTATCTTGCACCTTGTATAGCTTCGTGCGGAAGATAAGCCCGGGTGTCGCCACTGTGTGGAACGCCCAGAGGACACGGTGGAGCATACGGTGGAGGTGTGCCCCGCTTGGGCAGAGCAACGCCGTGTCCTCGTGGGGGCGATCGGTGGCAGTGATCTCTCGCGCCGGGCATTGGTACAGGCCATGGTCCGGAGTGAGGAGGAGTGGCAGGCGGTCGCCTCCTTCTGCGAAGCAGTAATGCTAGCAAAGGAGGCGGCCGATCGCGTGAGGCAACAGCAACGGTCCTCACGCCCCAACCGCCGCCGGGATTCCGATCCCGATTTCCGGCCACCGTAGGCGCAGGCTAGCGGACGGCGAGCAATGGGTGGCTCGCCGTCCGACCGTCCGGTGACTGTCCGGACCGAGCCCAAGTCGTCGACAACGCGTATTGTTCCACGCGCGCCTCAGGGTGATGTCAGCAAATCGTAGGGGCCCAGCAGGGTCGAAGCCTACTGGGGCCACGGGTAGTGTGAAAGCGAAGCCCGGGGCCCCGGGATGAAGGCAAAGAGGGAACAGGGGTGGGTTTTTAGTCAGTAAAAGTCTGACACTATCTCTCGCTCCACCCAAGAGCGAGAATTGTCATTGGATGATTTTCCCACCTTAAAAAAAAAAAAAAACCTTTTATAGCTTCAAATTCAGCTGAGTCGAGCCAACAACGTCATGAGTTGTGGTGAGGACACTTCTCACAGATAAATCACCGGCCTGCCTCTGACTGGCAGCTTCAGAGCAGTGCACAGTGCACAGTGCTAGCACACTTGTGTGTGAATTCTGAAGCATCCCTGTAGGATACTACAAGTATGTATTCGGGGAGGGAATGTAACGCCTAATAAATTCAGGAAATGTCAGCTCAAATTGCTGTTTCAATGATTTTCGTCTTACTGTCGTTACGTTTGGATCAAAGGTGTACCTGTGTGTGTTTCGACGTGTCCCTTTAAAATACCATGCGTAAAGAATGCCCAAAGAAATTAAAATAAATAACAATCATTAAAAGTTTTATGGCATGTCTAAAAGGACTTCTGAAAAAATACTGTAGTTTTTTTTTTTTTGTCGCAAAGCCTTTCACAGTTATGGTGGAAGCTCCAAGATAGCCTGCCAAATTCAAATTGCATTTTGCAGGTAGGCGTTTTTTTTTTGGGTGGGAAACTCATTCCATCATCATCAATGACATCTCCCGCCTTTGGGCGGATCGAGAGGGTGTGTCAGACTTTTACTGACTAAAAACTCACTCCTGTTCCTTCGTTGCCTTTCATACCAGGGACGAGTTTTCCTTTCAGAAACAAAACCTTGGCCCCACTAGGCTTCGACACCCTGCTGGGCCCCTACGGTTTGTTGACATCTCCTTGAGGCACGCGTGGAACAGTACGCGCCGTCGACGATTTCGACTCGGTCTGGACGATCGGACGGTGTCACAAAAAACGTGTATTTCGACATAAACGGCCATATCTTTCTTTTTCGTTAACTCAGAAGTTTGATTTTTTCACAGTTTCAAGGGACCGCAGACCTTGGTATATGGTTTTAATTTCAACTCGATACCTCCACGCGTTTCCAAGATATGGGGTCTTGACAGACAGACAGTCAGTCAGACGGACAACAAAGTGATCCTATAAGGGTTCCGTTTTTTCCTTTCTAGGTACGGAACCCTAAAAATGACAAAAAAAATATTGTCACGGTGGCTAAAGTCACCAGTGCGCGCTAGCTCTTAGTCTAAAAAGTGTTTCTTTAAGGTAGAAAATCATCAAATAACTTTTCCCGCCCTGGGTGGAGCGAGAGGGAGTGTTAGACTTTTTCCGGGTAACACCCACCAGTGTTCCTTTTGTTGCCCTTTTCGTCCAGTGTCACGGTGACTCTTTTTTACTGTTTATATGCTCGCGTTTGACCACTATCTCACCTGTGACAATGGAGCACGCTTGCCTAGAAGTAACCTATTCACTCTAGACTTAAAAATCCCTAGGTTGTAGCTATCAGGAAACACAGACTGCAACACGGAATTTTCTTTCAAATAATCTCGCAGCCCAAATCTACGAAGCCTTACAATCATAGATAACCAATCTAAATTATTACGTATCCCAAGAGAAATGATCCACATTTTACACTTCAGCGAACATCAATAAGTAAATTACATCCCAATCGATATTCAGATACTATTATAATCAAATCCTGATATAATATAATAACACAATGCCTGATGTAACAAAAGCGGTCGACCGCGAGGTCGCTATTCCAATCAAAGCGAGCACCATGGTATATCTCTATTGTGGTGAACCCATTACTCTACACACATGACCTATCTTAAAGGTAAGATAAGGTACTCATGATTAAAAGCTATCAATTTTTAGGGTTCCGTACCTCAAAAGGAAAGAACGGACCCCTTATAGGATCACTTTGTTGTCTGTCTGTCTGTCCGTCTGTCTGTCAGTCAAGACCCTTTATCTCGGGAACGCGTGGAAGTATTTAGTTGAAATTAAAACCATATACTTAGATCTGTTGTCCCTTGAAGCTGTGAAAAAAATAAACTTCTAAGTTAACGAAAAAAAAGGAACGGCCATTTATGACACAAAAAAATAATATTTCGACAAACTCAAGGGAATCAAAACTTCCGTTGACCTAGAATCCTGACTTTGTTTTTTTTTTTTTTTAAAAAAAATGTGGTGGTGCATCGCCCGTGTGCCAAATTTTATCCAAATCCATTCAAATGTTAGAGCGCAAAAGAGTAACAAATGTACACACTCTCCTAACAAAACAAACATTAAAATAAATGAAATAAAATCAAAAATATAAGGTTACCTTTAAGCATAATAATATTCATAGAATAGATAAGGCCATACTCCAATAGTAAAAGTCTAAGTGAAGAGTAAGTGCAGCCGCATGGAACACAGTAATAGTCTATATCCGCCATTTTCCATTTCAGTAGCTTCAGATTGTTATCCATTGAAGGAGACGATGCTGACATATCTTATTTTATTCAGTTTCCATTCGTGGAATAAAACACAATTTAAAAAAAAATCTTGTGTCTTTTTTGTCTCTAGATTCTAGAATTAAGTCTACCCGTCCGATTATAATTTAGGTGTCTTCAAGGTTAGAGTGTGCTCTTAATAAACTAATGCGCCTCACCATCAACGATTGCTTCACTGCTTACCATCAGGTGGGATCGTAGCCAAGCACTACTTTAATTTATTGAAAAATATATTGGCCTAGCCAGTATTCCCAGCACAAGAAAAAATATATTGGCCTAGCCAGTATTCCCAGCACAAAAAAAAATACATTGGCCTAGCCCGTATTCCCAGCACAAAAAAAAATATATTGGCCTAGCCAGTATTCCCAGCACAAAAAAAATATATTGGCCTAGCCAATATTCCCAGCATAAAAAAAATTGAAGACAAGTGACGTCCACCAACCCGCAGTGGGCCCGCGTGGTGCGTTGCGACCCATTCTCCCAAGGAGGATGACTGAGTCCCAGCAGTGGGAACATTATTATAAGGATAATTATGTATACACTTTTGTACAACCAATTGCGTTCAATTCCACATAACTTAAGTATCTTGATTAACAATAAAGTTTCATGGATGAGCTTTTTATTACTAAGCGTCCGCTGTCTGTCAGTCTGTTTGCTAGCGGGCTTATATCTCATGAAGCGTAATAGGCAGACAATTGAAATTTTCACCGAGTGTATTTTTCTATTGCTAGTGTAAAAACAAATAAACACAAGCGAACATAAGCAACTAATACGACCAACAATCATTCCTGTTGCGGGTAGCAAAATTTGCGAAATCCCGAAGACTTCCCGAATCCCGAAGACGAGAGAGATTATTATAATCTCAACGAAACGGAGCGCTTCTATGAAAAATTCCGATCAAAATCTTTCATGTTAACTATCGATAAAATTATACTTAGTTAATCAGTTTTCAACGTTATAAGTTCTCGGCTAGACGATGGTCCATTCCGAACAGGTTCATAAATTTACAAGCTATCTCATAAACTCTAACTACAGCGATCCAGTCCAAGTTTCCATGAAACAGTCAACAAGTGAAGTTCAGTAACTTCGTCAAAATCGATATTAGCAATTACCACGTCATTCTGGGTCTAGTAGGAAGCAGGGATGTTATGAAACTCCGACAACGTAACCGAAACTATCGATAATTCGAAAAAAAGTAACCGTAACTGAAATCAATGTTCAAGTTAATCATCATCATCTTCCTGCCCTTTTCTCGTTTTATTTGGGGTCGGCGCAACACGATTTTTTCTTTCATTCGGTCCTGTCACTCGTCATGCTATCACTAACTCCCTTTTCTTTCATATCACTTCTCACACAATCCATCCATCTTTTCTTTGGTCTCCCTCTCCCTCTCCATCCATCCACATGTAAACTCATAACTCTTTTAGCAACATGCGTTTCATCCCTCCTCTTCACATGACGATACCAAGAAAAACGATTCCCTTTCAACTTTTCAGTCACTGGCGCCACTTTCAAACTTCCCCTACGTTCAAGTTAATAAGTTTTTTGTATAAAAGTTTTTTAATGGAGAAGTCTAAACGATAGGTTACGACCAATTATGGTCCGTTTTGGCCAGCCAAACACATTATCTATCTAGAAATTAAATATACTAGAAATCTAGACTAGAAATAAAATTCAATTCTTGCTACTTTGTTTTGCCCCACACTAGCCCTTACTCTTGTATCATGTGTGCGTTGACAAATTTATAACCTCACATATAAATAATACCCAGACAGAAGAACTGTAGGCCAGACAAATATTTGTTCCGTGGAGGAATGGAATCAGCGACACACAGCTCAGTAGCACAGCAAATCTCCCAATCACCGTACCAAAGAGAACTACACTGTACCAACCATGTCGTGATGTTCAGATGTAGGTGTGAACTGTTTCAATCTATTACACATCAATGCAGCTGCGCGAACGCTTGAAAAAGTGATCGTAGCCCTAGAACGCAATCTGCCGCGCCAAGTAGCGGCATGGCGGAAAGACTTCCGGCGGGATCTCATGGTGGAATGGCGACGGCGACTGTCGTAACCCTGTGCTGGGCACGCCTTAATTATGGCGATAAGTCCCCTCTTCGAGGAGTGGCTGGAAAGACCTCACGGCGTCCTTACTTACCGCATGACGCAGGTCCTCACCGGGCATGGTAAGTTCGGGAGGTTCCTGCACCGGATCCGTGCAGAAGAGACGCCCGGGTGCCACCATTGTGTGGACCGCCCGGAGGACACGGTGGAGCATACGGTAGAGGTGTGCCCCGCTTGGGCAGAGCACGGGCTTGTCCTCATGGGGGCGATCGGCGGCAGTGATCTCTCGCGCCGGGCCTTGGTACAGGCCATGGTCCGGAGCGAGGAGGAATGGCAGGAGGTTGCCTTCTTCTGCGAAGCAGTAATGCTAGCAAAGGAGGCGGCCGATCGCGTGAGGCAACGGTCCTCACGCCCCAACCGCCGCCGGGATTCTGATCCCGATTTCCGGCCACCGTAGGCGCGGGCTTGCGGACGGCGAACGATGGGTGGCTCGCCGTCCGATTGTCCGGTAACTGTCCGGACCGAGCCCAAGTCGTCGACGGCGTGTAGTGTTCCACGCGCGCCTCAAGGAGGCCTACTGGGGCCATGGGTGATGCGAAAGTGACCCCCGGGGCCCTGGGAAAAAAAAAATGGCAAAGAAGGAACAGGAGTGGGTTTTTAGTCAGTAAAAGTCTGACACTATCTCCCGCTCCGCCCAAGAGCGGGGGTTGTCATTAGATGATTTTCCCAACCGAAAAAAAAAAGCCCTAGAACGCAAAGGACACAGGTGTGTCAGTCAGCAAAAAACTGACACGCCCTCTCGTTCTACCCTATAGCGGGAGAAATCATTAGAAGATTTCCAAACTCAAAAAAGATTACAATATGTTTTACAACAGCATTGTGTCACTTTTTTTATTTATGCTTACTATAGTAAGCGATGATATGGCCAACGATAGAGCACGCTTTCTTAGAAGCAACATATTCACTCTTGACCTAAAGGCTCCTAGGTTGTGGCCTGTTGGTCTAGTGGTTAGTGGCCCTGACTGCTTAACCGAAGGTCGTGGGTTCGATTCCCACCCAGGACAAATGTTTGTGTGATGAGCACAATCATTTGTTCTGTGTCTGGGTGTAATTTATCTATAATATGTATGTATTTAGAAATATATTAAATGTATGTTTAACAGTTGTCTAGTACTCATAACTCATGCTCTGCTTAGCTTGAGACTAGACGGCGTTGTGTGATAGTTGTGGAATATAATATTATTATCAAGAAACACAGACTCCGATGGAATTCCAATCCTTAGCTGTACGCTCAATAAATGTGTTTCAAAAAGCTTTGTACGAATGAACCACGTACTTACCGATGACGCAACGTCGTATATCTAATGGTACATGGTACAATGGTACATAATGCTTACTTCCAGAAATATAAACGATAGAAAACCATTATTTTTCTTGTAATAACTTTGTTCACATAAATTATCTAAAATTCCTACGGTAGATTTATAGGGTTCATCGACATAATCTTCCAGTTGTGACCTACTATATTCCTGCAATATTAATTCTGACTTTCGTCCCAACCTAAGGATATCGATGTTCCGCAGTAATTGGGTTTCGAAGGGTATGGGAAGTAGGTACTAATATTAAGGCACATCTGGTGAGGCTTGAAGCCGATACCAATATGGCTGGGATAAGGTGTCGATGACCGCCTAACTGGAATTATATAATTTTACAGAGATAGTAAAGTTTTAAATGGATTAAGTATTCAAGGGAAATTAAAACGAGATGGTAAAATGAAAAGGATGTTGAAATAACCACAATGGAATAACTTAAATTATTTTTGTTTTAAGAAAGGCCAACCAATTTTTTTTAACTTTAATGTAAAATATGAATCAGGCTCTGTCACCTCCCATAACTTCAGTAATGATTACCGAGTTTCATTTATTATTTCATCGGTTTTGTTATATGCATCATATATTCTTTCATATCATATTTGCAAAACATTCAGTTATTCATTTTCATTTTCACTCCTCACTCCAATATCTTGTAAAGGATATCATTTTTTGAGCCTTTCCTGAAATTGCCGGCGAACGAAAAATAATTGTAATGTATGGTTTCAACTAACCATTTGGAGCATTAGTTAATTATTGCACAAAAGAGTTGTAGGACAACTCCCAGCCAAGTATTACAAGTTCGATGATTTGCCATCTTCATACATTCATTGATTGCTTTCCAAAAATATATGGAAACTGAATGACCTCTTTTGCAGAACCGATTTTGATAAAAATATGTCTAAGAAACACCGCCAAAAAACTTGATAAGTACTAAACTGAAAAAACCGCATCCAAAGTGGTTCACCCGTTAAAAAGCTATAATGCCACAAAAAGATACAAACAAACATAGCGGTCAAACTTATAACACGCCTCTTTTTACATCGAGGATTAAAATATATCCTTTCAGCGAAGATCACTTTAACATTTTCAAAATAATACAAAGTTAATACATACACAGAATAACAAATTGAAACAAAAAAGAGTGACAAATTACCAGCCACATGGCCACAACGCTACCATGAAAACTGTCACATCACTTCACACTAATAAAAAATGCTGAAATTTCAAAAAAATTAGCTCCAAAAAATATGTAAATATTAAAGTGGCAACATGATGAATGATAGCAACCCTGTGATTAATGGTATTCGTCATTGACGCCCAGACTTATGTTACACCTAGCACTACGTCCACCTATGTAGAGACGTGAAAATGAAACGTCCAAGCTTCCCTTCAATAATAATAAAACACAAACATGTGACGAGGGGTGAAAAGTTATTTCTCAGCCGCTAAATTGCTTGAAATGGAACACGTCTGTTGTTTTATAAAGATACAATAGATTGGCTGGCGTTTCATTGTTTCAATGTTGAAGACTCATTGTGGTTTTTTTTTAGGTGGGAAATCATCCATTTACTTTTCCAACTCTAGGTGGAGCGGAAGGAAGTGTCAGACTTTTACTAATTAAAACCCATAGTGTTATGAAGGCTACGGTAATTCCTACCAAGAATCTGCAGTCCTGGTAGGCATCAGCCCTAACTGGCCTAGTCAATCTTGCTGACATCTCATTGAAGCGCGCGTGGAATACTTGATCCTTACCGGATGGCTGGCGAGCTTCCAATTGCTCGCCATCCGCAAGCCGCGTCTACAGTAGCCGGAAATCGTCCTTCAAATTCAAGTCAAAAATGGAGTTATTATTTTTAGACAAAAGCGAATTGTCGAAACCATTAAGGGGATTTAAAAAAATTACCACCTTTGTGGCTCTATCTTAAATTTTATATCCTCCTCAGTGTTGTCAGCTATCGGCCGTAGTTTCCAAAATACTTCGATATTCAACACCTTGAACTTAGTTCATAGATAGAGGTTCGATCAAAATGCAAGTAATTGTAGTAGTTATATTTTACGTGGCCACATTGTGCCACCTGAGGTTGTGTGTTATTATTAGAGGAGTTACTAATCGATACTTTGAACAGTGGTAACGGCCCCGGCTTTTCAAAATATCGAGTTGTAGATGATGATTCAACTTCGTGTAATTTTTTCTTCACCACTGCTCTCATAACGGTGAAGGAAAACGTCGAAACGAAACCAGTATGTTTTAGCCATGCCTTACGGCCTATTCCTTCTCCTAAAGAGGAAGCTTCAGTCCCAGGAGTGGAAACACTAATTATGGCTGAATATGCTTATCCTATATGGCCTGAGAAAACAAAACACGGTCGGTATATGGGACTGTCGTACAAACACCAAACAACACTGAATAATAATAATAAATCGTTTATTTATAACATAGGACACATTTACAATAAAGTATATTCAATTTTAGAAAGAACACAGTTGCTTATTTGCCTGAACTAGGGTGAACCTGTGCTTCAGGCTAAAGAGTGCTTAAATACAAAATAATAAATTAACACTGAACATGGAAGTTAGTGATAGTATGACGAGTGACAGGGCAGAATGGAAGAAGAAAACGTGTTGCGCCGACCCCAAATAACACGGGACAAGGGCAGGAAGATGATGATGATGATGATGACCATTATAAAAACTTAACTAAATTTAGAGATACAGCGTGTTTTATTTACAAACAATAAGTAGGTCTTCTGTCTCTACATAAGATATACTTAGGAAATAGTGGTGAATCATCTTTTTACAGTTATACTTATTTAGTTTAATTTATTTAATTTGGTAGGGATAAGAAATGTAGTAGGCAAATAGGTTGAAAACTAGACAAGCACATTCTTCATAGTGCTTGAGACCAAATTAAAGCACACGTTCATGGCAATCCTAACTCACAAGTCATTGGTGCAGTCGATAAGTTTTTCGTAGAAGCACACATTTGTTATTAAGTGATTCGAATTGGTGAATTTAGTTATTTGAGATCGCATGAATACGTCGTTAAGTTTTTCGTGGCAGCGTGCATTCGTTGTCATCATATCAGAAGACTTAAAGTCACCCAAAGGGCAATGGAAATGGCTATGCTTGGAGTTTACTTGCATGATCGAATCAGGAATAAAGATATACGCAGGAGAACCAAGGTTACCGATATAGCACGAAAAATCGCCAAACTTAAATGTAACAGATACACAACAGAGGTTCTAGTGTGGCGACCAGGTACCGGAAGACGTAGCGTTGGAAGGCCTCCTACAAGGTGGACCGATGACCTGCTGAGGGTTGCGGGAATCCGATGGATGCGAGAGGCACAGGACCGTTAATTGTGGCGACACTCTGGGGAGGCCTATGTACATCAGTGGACGTCTTTCAGCTGAAATGATGATTCGTTGTTATGTGTTTCGTATTAGTAAACTTACGGGGACGTGTTATTCGGTGCTACATCTTTCGAATTCAAGTAACATACTCTAACTTAGCATATTCGTCTTCGTTTTGCTTAGTTGTAGGGTTTTGTGTCAGTAAGTCTGACACACTCCCGCTCCACCCAGACCGGGATATGTTATTTGATGATTTCGAATAGCGAAAAACAAAAATATTATTTTCATTGGCCGGAATTGAATTACGGAAACCCAGAGAAATAAACTATATTATTCCACAACTTTTACACAACGCCATCTAGTCGTAAACTCGAGCTTGTGCTATGAGCACTAGACAACTGATAAACATACTTATATTTTTCTAAATATATATTTATCTATCTTCTATATATAGATAAATGAATAGCTGTACGTTAGTTTCACGAAAACTCGAGAACGGCTGGACTGATTTGGTTAATTTTGGTCTTGAAATATTCGTGATAGTCCATGAAAGGTTCAAACGGTGAGAAAATATGGAAAAATTCACGAAAAAAAAATCGAATACAACGCCATCTCAAATTAAAATGTCATTTAAATTGTCATTTTTAAATGAATTATGCTGGTTCTGACTATGCCAGTATATGGCGTTATCCTATGACAGTTTAGCTAAAAGGTATCTACATTAATTGACTATTAGGCGGTACGAAGTTCGCCGGGTCAGCTGGTTATAGATAAATTACACCTAGACACAGAACAAATTATCGTGTTAATCACAGAAACATTTGTCTTGGGTGGGAATCGAACTCACGACCTCCGGCATAGCATGTGAGGGCCACTAACCAGTAAACTAACAGGCCAGTCTATTGAAGACACAAGTAAACTAGCCTAACTGAAGTTGCCGTTTCATGAAGGCAGCCCAACAAACAAACAGAAGTACATAATACCAGAAGATGTCAACGACCCACATGCACGTAAGGTCACCGTAATTAAACGGTAAGCTGAAGCCATAGTACACTTTCGTATTGATTCGCCAGCAGCTAATAACCTTAACTGCTCACTCACTTACCTTTAGTTAAGTTTATTTTTTAAGACATTCGCTTCGCCCACGTGTAGTCAGTCAGCTATTATCCCAGGGGAACCTACATATTTTACGCTGCTATATCCTACAAATACACTGGACCGCAAAAATAACAGGTCTCATAGAAATTTTGTGAGTACAGTCAGGGGTCAAAAGTGCAGTTCCACCTTACCAATGCTAACTTCTCTAAAATTTCTTTGTAGAAGAGTGTCAATGGTTCATGACTGATTTAATTGGTAGCATAGAATCTAAAGTATTGAATAAACTAGTAAAGAAATTTTAGACACTTTAGCATTGGTAGAGCGCAACTGCACTTTTGATCCTTAACTGTACATAGACACTTAGATCGCTCGTACAAATAATATTGTATGTTGTAAGCAAATTAGTATCGGATTTGGATGAAACTATCCTGTGTAATCTAACACATGTTCAACCCATGTACTTAATACGGGTTGATCGTGTCTTGGATTACACACGATATTTTTAGGGCCCCAGCAGGGTAGAACCCCGGGGCCCTGAAACAAAGTCAAAGAAGGAACAGGCCACTCCTGTGTTTTAGTCAGTAAAAGTCTGACACGAACGGGCGGGAGATGTCATTAGATGATTTCCTACCTAAAAAAAATTTATTTTCCATATTTTTAGGTAATTAACTTAATGTAAACAATCTTGTCATGTCTCTTATCTAAAAGTTGTCTAAAAATCAAAAAATGTTTATAATTTGTTATTTACCTAAACTGATGTTCGGTAATTAACTAAATTTAAATAATCTTTGTATGGCCCGGCCCACGCTGAAAACCAACGCTGTGAGTTCATCGCATTATGCGTGAGGCCGCAGCTTTATGCGGAGCGTTCGGCCGTTTTGCGCGGATGTGACGCATATCTTCCCTATCCATTGATTATGTTTGTTAGCTAGTTTTAAGGTTGCGTCATTTCGCGTAAATAAACTGTTTTTCTTTCTTCTTTTTTCTTTTTTCGTATGTCTTTTATACGATTTTTTTTTAATAAAAAGACATATCAAGATTGTTTACCTAAACAAATGGAGTATAGACATCTATATTTTTTTTCGGTGTGAAAATCATCCAATGACATCCCCCGCTCTTGAGCGGAATGGGAGATAAAATATCGTCAGTGAAGTTCGAACAGTGCGTAAGTTAATAATGGTTATTTTACAGGAGAGCGAAATAACAGTAACAAATTATGAAATCCAACATTAGAACGTCCATATTTGGAAGAAGTATTGTTTAGATTTTCGTTTTTTGATTAGTTGAAACGAAGCGCGTGATTTTTCTTAACCAAGAAAGAAGTAAAAAGAAAGAATAAATTTCGCCATCTCCTTTCTACCATCGGATAACCCGACGTACGGTGAGTATCCACCCTTACGTTGTTGAAACTTCAACGGTCCGGACTAAGCGTTTCGCTTCGTCGTTTATACCGCGTACATCGAAGGACTGGAACAATTTGCCTGCTGCGGTCTTCCCGTCCAACTATAATTTAGGTGCATTCAAGGCTAGAGTGAATAGGCTCTTAATAAACTAGTGCGCCTCACCATCAATGATTGCATCACTGCTTACCATCAGGTGAGATCGCAGTCAAGCACTGGTTTATATCAATTAAAAAAAAAAAGAAAATATTTAAGACTCGCACAGGACAAACAACAGAGTAGAATATTTTTTTTTACTAATCTTTAATGAGCAAATTATTTTATTACATATTATATCTAGCCTATACTGTCCCACTTCTGAGCAAAGACCTCCCTCCATTCCTTCCATCGTTCACTCTTTACCGGCTCTGAGCCACTTCTTGCCATTTCCCAAGGAAGACATTTAAGTCGTCCCGGACGCCAACGAGTAAATACCTAACTTAAAATAAAAATCATACTTCTTCAAACCGCTAATAATATCTTGCTTCACTCACACCGTCAAAAATTTGCAATGTTAGAATTTCGCTGGATGGATGAAGACGGCCAAAGAAAAAATAGATGGATTGTGTGAAGAGTAATATGAAATAAAAGAAGTTAGTGATAGCATAACGGGTGACAGGATAGAATGGCCGACCACAAATAACACGAAACAGGGGCAGGAAGATGACGAATGTTAGAATTTCGCTGACGATATTGACTACGTAACTGAGCGTTGACATGACGTCAGAACAAAAGAATCGGAGGCGTGGCCTACTCGAGGCGTTAGACGCAAACGAAACGATCGTAACTTGGCTAGCGGGGCAGACCTGGCGAATGCGCTGCTCGCGAGCCGCTTGCGAACCGCACGCGTGCATTTCACGCGCGGCTCGTTCGTACGAATCCTCTGCTCCACGCGCGCTTCACGTACAAACATGAAATGCACGCGCGCAGTTCGTGCATCTTTGGATACACGTCTTTTTTTTTCAATATTTTTGTGATTTTTGACGCCCTAGAGAGAGAGAGAGATCGCTCATACTTCATCGTTTCCCTAGGGACAGAATGACTAGCTTTAGGTGATGGTTGAATGACATATAAAATCATGCATTATCGAGCAGGTGGTGTGAAAAATAGTTTTACTATAGTTAGTTCTTTCAGAACTCCTCTCTCAAACCTCGAGAGAGTTTGTTATGTACAAATTACGCCACCCATAATGATAAGCAATTTTATTCTATTCGTGAATAAATTCATGAGCTTTCATGAATGTCAGAAAATACCAAGTAGGTAAATTAAATATTTTGGCCTTGGCCTTATCTAAGTAATATTTAATTCATGAGTTGCAAAAATAAATGGGCAAGCAAAACAAAGGTTTTTCAGTACTGTTCCTATACCAACACCACCAATTTTTTCGTTATAAATATACAACATAAAGACCTCTAAAAAATTTGCTATTTTGCGTGAACTTTGGTCCTTCATAACGTTCATAAATTAAAAAGCAAAGAAAATAAATTTGTAGAAACCTTGCATATTTTTTCGAAAATTAAAAAAAAGCACTAATTTCCTGGAACAAGATTTGTGAAATATTCGAATGAGTGACGGAATTACCGAATGCTAACAGAGCGTTCAGGAGTTATCTCTCTTTTGTTTACATTGTCCTCTTCATCAAACATTGCGTTGGACTGCGTTAGATGAAACAACAAGCTTTTAAACCATGCTCATGTTAACAATAAACAAATGGGGAGGAGTCCTCTTAAGGTGAACGCACCAAACGAACCGAAAGAAAAGAATTTCAGAATTCTTTATAAGAAATTCTTTGAAACCCCGCACACTTAACCGCGTCGAATCGTCCGAAACTGAAAGGACTCCAGAATGAAGAATTTTAAAATTATTATCTTTCGATTCGTTCGGCGCGTTCGGCTCGGACAAGTGTGCGTTCACCATAAGCGTAAATGCAATTAGTGATGTATGGTGCAAACGGGTTTAAGTGCTTGATTGGCTAAACCATTTTGTTGTATAAATTATTCAAACTTTGTTGCAGCTAAAACGTTCAATTATTTACAAGTGTTTTTTTAGCGTCGGCCAAACATCATTTGTTTAGACAAGAATCAACAGCCATTCTGTCGCAAGTATTTGCTATCTTTATTTATTCATCATTGACTGGCCTGTTGGTCTAGTAGTTAGTGGCTTTGACTGCTATGCCGGAGGTCTAGGGTTCAATTCCCACCCAGGACAAATGTTTATGTGATGAGCAAGATCATTTGTTCTGTCTGGGTGTAATTTATCTATAATATGTATGTATTTATAAATATATAAGTATGTTTATCAGTTGTCTAGTACTCATATCACAGGCTCTGCTTAGTTTGAGACTGGATAGCGTTGTGTGATAGTTGTGGAATATTATATTATTATTATTATTCATTACCACACGTTTCGTTTAAGGTTGCTCTAATCCGCGGCTCAAACTCGTTGATGGGATAGGTTAAAATGCATGCTATCTAATTAGAGTAGTGGTGGCCCAGTTATAACGGCCCCGACTTTCGAGTTGTAGGTCGTGGGTTCAAACCCAGCCAGGCGCATTACTTTGTGTAATTTGTTTATATCATCACCACCGCTCTCAAAACAGCGATGGAAAACATCGTAAGGAAACCGACATATCTAAGAACAAAGAATTCGAAGACTTGTGACATCCACCAACTCGCACATGGCGCGCATTACGGCCCATTCCCTCTCCTAGAGAGGATGCCTAAGTCCCAGCAGTGGGAACATTAAAAGGCTGATTACGCTTTTATGCTTATGCATGCTATCTCATTCCACATCATGTGCGGCAGTTAGATATGCTTTGATGAGCAATAAGAAGCTAAAGCACATACGAATTCACACTCCCATAACATTTACGATGATTTATAACTAAAAGAGCGCGTAAAATTTTATGAACAGTCTTTTGGGCGTCTAGATATTATGAAAAATCTACTGAATTTATCTGTTCAATATAACATTTATAAAACTTTGTTAACATTGAATGCCGGGAACGCAGATCTACGCGGGGCTTTTTAATTGTGTCTCTAATTACGACATACGAAAGCTTAATCTATTTCTGTATGGAAACTACATATTTTACTTACATACTCCTACTATTTCTCCTACTAGTACGCTTAGAGATGCGCAAATTTGTGTCAAAATATGGAAGATTTGACATACAAAATTTGTATTTTACTTTTTACGAAACAAATCGATATATTTTTTATGGTTACGTACCTTGAAATTAAAACCATATATTCAGGGCTGCGGTCCCTAAAAGCTGTGAAAAAATCAAACTTCTAAGTTAACGAAAAAAAGATACGGCCGCTTATGTCGCAAAAAACGTATATTTCGAAACTCTCAAGGGAATTAAAATTCATAGGGTAATTTCAGTTTACCCAGAATCCTGAAATTTGGCATAAAGCAAGGTTATAGGAATCAATCTGAAAGCAGTGTAACGTCACAAACAGATTTTCTTTTTGCGATTGGGAAAATCTTCGTCACTCTTTTGAAAATTAACCTATTTACATAGGTAAGTTTATACAGAACCCTCAGTGCACGAGTCCGACTCGTATTTGCACAGTGTTTTATTTTGAAATTACACCGTTAAACGATGAAGTTATTATACTACGTTTGTAAGACAGAATGTAGCTAGGGCACCCTTAATGTAGAAAACTGAAACAAAATTTTTCATTCACCATCTTTATTAAAATTAGTACTAACTAAATTTTCAGTTAAAGAAAATATTCTGAATACAAAGCGGCATACGGTCGCGTGCTCCAACGTTTTAAAAGCCCTGTTTACGACCGTTTGCTGTATCAACCTTCGCTAATAATTAAAACAACAATTCGTAATTTATAAGGCTATGGAGGTTACACTCCCCACAGCCTTATTATAGGTCATTTGATTAACATCTACTAGTACCAAGTGCCTCTAAACGCTCCAAGTTTACAGAATGCATTTTTTTTGCGGACACCCGACGTACGGCGAATATCCACCCTTACGTTGTTGAAACTTGTACTGTCCGTACCAAGCGTTTTTCCTCGTCATTTATACCGCGTACATCGAAGGATTGGAACAATTTGCCAGCTGCGGCAGCTTCCCGTCCGATTATCATTTAAGTGTCTTTAAGGCTCTTAATAAACTAGTGCGCCTCACCATCAGTCGAATCTCATTTTAAGCTGAATCACTGTCTCTCAAGATACAGGTTTCACCCTAGTTTGAGAGGCAGGGTTTCCTTTATTGTGTACAGATTATAGTCCCTAGATTGTATTGTATTGAGTTTCTACCAAAGCTCATTCGAATTGTTTTATGTAAAACATGTCAAATCTGTATTTTTATGAAATAAAGATATTATTTTTATAACTTTTGCATCAGTGCTTACCATCAGGTGGGATCGCAGTTAAACGCTAGGTTATATCACTTAAAAAAACACTCCCCACAGCCTTATTATAGGTCATTTGATTAACATCTACTACCAAGTGCCTCTAAACGCTCCAAGTTGCGTGCATGCACAAATAACTTATTAAGTCGGTATAAATAAACTGTAATTAGTCATTTAGAAACCAGGCTAGAATAAAATAAACTTTGTTGTATACCTAAATAGTAACAAAAACTATTAGCATAAGCACAATCAGCCTTTTAATGTTTCCACTGCTGGGACCCAGATCTCCTCTGTTTAGGAGAGGCAATGGGCCGTAATCCACCACACGAGCCCAGTGCAGTTGGTGAATGTCACATGTCTTCGAATTTTTGGTCCCAGGACATGCCGGTTTCCTCAAGATGTTTTCCTTCACTGTTTTGCGCCTGGCTGGGTTTGAACCCGCGACCTACAACTCGTAAGTCGGAGCCGTTAACCACTCGGGCCCCACTGCTCCTAAGAAAAACTATTACAAAAACTTAGATCTATGGGTACAATGGTGGTGTTACCGTTGACAGCGATATCTACTAGACAATCTTTGAGTGGACTATAAGCTTTAAGTAATTGGAAAAACTCTTTGCAACGCTACTAACCAGCAGAAAGCTAACACAACGTGGGCAGTTCAACGTAATTGCGGTTTCGAAGCGATCCGATGGGGTTCAATCGAAATAAGGGCGATGCGGCGGCTCTATCGACGCGTGAAGTCACTGCTTGAGTCGTCCTTTACATAATTAAATAAAACAAGTCACCGCTCCAGAAGAGTTGGCATGAAAATAGCAAATCAACAGCTTGCGATCGCTTCGCTTCGCACAACGACGCACCGCACCTACATGCGGTTGGTCACGTAGTCCAATAGAGCCGCAATAGATTACCTAGATATTAATAGTTTGTACTCGTACCATTCGCGCCTGCAATCGTGTTGAATCGCCTAGGTAGGTCACCGCGTAAGACTTTTTTTTTGAGGTGGGAGGTTATCAAATTACTCCTCCCGCTCTGTATAGGGTTAGGGGGAGTGCCAGATTTTTTCTGACTAAAGCCTGTGTTTCTCCAGTTGCCATTTCCGTTTCAGTGCTCTTTTAAACATTCTCGTAGCCCTGACAAATCTTTAACGCTAAATATTTAACCGTCCGGACCGAGCCCAAGTCGTCGACGGCGTGTACTGTTCCACGCGTGCCTCAGGCAGATGTCAGCAAATCGTAGGGGCCCAGCAGGGTAGAAGCCTACTGGGGACATGGGTAGTGTGAAAACGAAACCAGGGCCGTGGGACAAAGGCAACGAAGGAACAGGAGCGGGTTTAGTCAGTAAAAGTCTGACACTGTGTCATTACATAACTTCCACACTTAAAAAAAAAAACCGCTAAAGATTATTTATGCATTAAGCAATGCAAGTCAACAACCTTTCAACGAAGTTTCACCGCAACGACAGGAAGGGCAACACTATCAATATGACTTCAACCGCCGTAAAAGGTAAATAGTCCCTTTAAAAGTTTTAACTACGAGAACACGACGCCGGTCATACCCGGTAATAGAACAGAAAATAAAAAGCGCAGACACCTCGCCTGGATAAACGACACCACCTTTCAACTTTAAAGATTGCAAGACACAATCTTAATCCACAATCTTCGAAACTAACTCAATAAAAAGACCAAGATATCGCCTGAAAGTTTCCACCAGACGTTCGTCTGCAATTCTTTTCAAAGCTTATTTGTCTGTTGAGCAAAACAACAAACACAGCGAACATGCCACATGGCAATGAATTATAAGGACGAGCACACGAACCGCTCCGTCATTCCACTTCGTCACGCGATCCGCTGGGCATTCACGAAACTTCCTAGAAAACTTTATGGGAACTAACGGCTATGAAATGTGCCGAAAACGTATGCAATGATAAAGGTGTTAATTTACTTAACATTTATTTATAGTAGTGGTACACAGGCGGACTTAAAGCACCAGGGTAACTGTAGCAGTCAACCTTTGGGTTAAAAAAAAAACCGGGCAAGTGCAAGTCGAACTCGCGCACTGAGGGTTCCGTACAAACTTACAACAGACGTGAAAACGAATTGAGTTACGAAGATTTCTCCGAATCGCAAAAAGTGTTTTCTTTTTTACTTTGCTTCAAACCAAATTTCAGGATCCTAAATCAACGGGAAGTACCCTATGAATTTTGATTCCCTTGAGAGTGTCAAAATACACGTTTTTTGCGACATAAATGGCCGTATCTTTTTAATTTCAACTCGATACCTCCACACGTTTACGAGATAAAAGGTCTTGACAGACAGACAGACAAACAGACAGACAGACAACAAAAGTGAGAATCACTTTTGAGGTACGGAACCCTAAAAAGACTGCACTGTGTTAGATTTGCACAGTAAATAAATAATTGATAATTGAAAAAGTTTGAAGTATCCGTACATTAGGTTTGCAAGTTAATCTAGTTCCGTGAATTCTTCTGAAATCTATACGTACTAATGTAGTCTATATACAAGGTTTCAATGAAAATCATTTTTTTTATAGCGCGGTATTTACCTATATAATTAATACTCATCAAGACCATTCCAAAAAGCTCAAACACGATAGAGTTGAGTTCCTAGCATTGTCATCTGATTTACACATGCGAGCGTATTGTTTTAAATATCGCAGCATATGCCGAGTTAGGCGCCTTTTTGGCCGTACTTTATTCTACTGTATGTGTGAGGTAGAACAAACGTTTTTTCTTTCTTTTTTCTTTCTTTCAAGCAAAATTTCAGCTCAATCTGTAAATAAAAGCTTGTAATAAAAAAAAGTAAAGATTTTTTTTGGGTTGCTTAAACGCGCTAATCTTTCTGTTTAGGATATAGCCAGGTTCATGACGAATAATAAAAGCTATATAACATCATCCTACGATCTACGGAAGCGGAGCAGTACCCAAAGACGCCGACGAAACCGCGAGAGACCACTAGTTATTGTAAACAATTTGGAGGCCTACAAAGGCCACATTGAGCATATCCTCTGAATGTTAATCATTTACAGAATTTCTAACAGATTATTATTCCTATAATATTAGTGAAAGGGTTACACATATGCTCCGTCATACACAATTCAATTAATCTAATGACTATTCGTCATATTTGCTACTTCATCAATAGCGACAAAATAGCATATGTGACGAGTACATTAGTATGTAATATAATGTTATAGAGATATCCCTGTAACATTCACTAATGCGCCATTTTTTACATTTAGTCAGTTACTCAACTCACATGCTGTATCTCGACTCATCCTCAACTAGTCTTAATTTGAATTTTTGTTTTTTTTTTTACCTGACTGTCAAGACGGGTTATGTTGTTTTCTATATCCATTTCACATTTACAAAGAATGAATCAGCAATAGCATTTTCTAAAACTTTACATTCAAATAATGTCTTAAAGATTATCTCGTAAACCGAGCCCTTGTAACTCCCGCCCAGTTTTATTACTTCATCTGCCCTCTCTCACTTCGTAACTCTACCCTTACCACAAATCCGTTGGGAACAATTAAACCATCGTCTAATCTTTATCGTGTGATAAACGTTTAAAGAAATACCGTGAAATTGTGAGAGGGTAAAAATTCTAAAGCAAAATGACACTGACTTTTCTGTGTTTGATCTTAAATATGTAATGATTACAATGGCTTACCGTGTTACAAACAAAACAAATTGTATAACATTCACAAACGCCTCGTAATTTGTGTAATTTCCTTTGCAACATTGTATATAGCAGTAGGTAATGAGTTCCGAGAATCTTGTATATTTGCTAAATTACTAAAACAGCTACAACCCGCAAAAAAAACCGAAATAAATGTTTTCTTTCTTTCTTTCTTTTAATCCTACTGAATAATAAGTAATCCAGCCGAATAAAAATATCACCACACTCATTTGTTACGACACGAGTAGCTTTTACTAAAAAAAACGACGTCCATTTTTCTACTAATCTATAACGACTCAAAGTGGAAGCAGTTCAAGCGAACCATTCCATACGTCAAATCCGTCTCAATGTCGTACGCGTTCAACTTTTTCTTTATTGCCCCTAAATCAGCAATATCGATCACTTGAGCGAGGTGTGTCCGGTGAAATTCGAGCACTTGCCGTAGACCTACATTTTGAATTAACTCCACTTCGCCCTCAAAGAACGCTCTTCAAAGAGAACACAAAGTAAATGGAACGAACGTCTGTCGGGAACATCTCAACACATTACGACTAGAACGATTTGAAACCAATGATGTCGAGTCTTTGTTCGACAATTTATCGTTCCGTTTTGTTTGTTCATTTGGAAGCGCCTGACAAAAAAAAAACAACAAAAACTTAACTATAAGAGAAGATTTCTTGCTCTCATTGTTTATGCAGGCGTTTTTATTTTGGCGCTAAATTGTGTTTCAGAGAAATATGGAATCGTAATGGAAAAAATGTTAGGGGAATTCATTAATACGAAAGCCATAAATATTCGCATTACTTCTTGGGGGGTGAGTAATAAATTCGTAATAAAGATGAAGAGAAGTGTGCGACGATAAACCCCCGCAAGGACTGCGAGCGATATAATACATCGCGCTACGAATTCGCAACGCCCTGATTCCTATACACGGTTATGACATCTCTTTACATAAAAATGTGGTTTTATCCAGGATTGCTGCGTATACGCGTGAATACAGGACTAAAATCCAGGGATAAATATAGGTAAGTGTGAGACGAATTCGTGATATGTTTATTTCGTAATTCCTGTTCCACCTGTCGTGGCAATCAACCACAAAATTTTACGACACGCAAACCGCTGAGTCGCGGTAAAATGCGGTATGAAAACATATATCACCATCAAAATCACATTATATACAATATGTGCGTAAACATTAGTTTATTAGGGAATCATGGTGACGATAAACAACGAAGGTTTATGGTTACAGATAAAACACTGACGAAGATAGCTGTCGTAAAGGTTTTTTATCTGAGAAAGAATATAATATTTCCTTTGCAACATTCGGAACTACTAGGTACTTGAAGTCCTCTCAACCTTTAGTTTGGTCTTTGTCATAATTGTTATTTTTAAGTTCTCCTAATTATAACGTATTTATTAGTTTATAATATTAGCATATATAAGTATTTTATTATTGTAAATAATTGAATCTACATTCCACTTGATTCAAATTCAAATCATTTATTGTGGATCATAGGTTCATAAGATGTTGTTTTAGTTACAGGTTCTGCTATGTCCCGCCAATGAGGCATACAAAATTCTTATTATTAATTTGGTACATAGTTAGTAAATAAAATAATTAAATGAAATTGTCATGGAACACATTAAAATTAAATTAGCAAAATATTTAGGTCAAATTATAAATTAGTCATATTACAATATAATAGTTTATAAAAACAACAACATAGTGCTTCGTAATGCTTTTGGTTTGTAATAATAAACCGGGTAATTCAGTGTCTTGTCATTTAAAAATTCTTTTATCGAGTAATAACATTAACATATCAATAATTCAAGTAGGTTTTTTTAAAGATATTCATGTCGCTCATATTTCTGAATGAAGGTGGAAGATTATTAAAGATACGAGGGCCAATACAAAAGATGCTTTGGTGCAAAAGCTTTGTTTTGCTGGCTATCGTGCGCAGCTTGTCTTTGTGTCTAGCCCTAGTGTAAAATTCATATAGGTTTGGATTTGATTTTATAAATATTATTTTTTTTGATATTTATTTATTGTGCACACCTACCACTGTGTTTTCTCTTTTAACCCAAAGGTTGACTGGTAGAGAATGCCTTGTTGCATTAAGTCCGCCTATGTACCACTACTGTACATGAAGTTTAAATAAATAAATATCAGTAGAGAGCAAATCAAATATAATCTGCTACTATTTCCTCGATTAACAGGTGAATGACCTCACATAGACAAACAAGCTAAAGGGTAGGCATATATGCGTGCGTTAAAATAATATGGAATAGAGTCGGTCGGATACGTTTGTTTAGGGCCGAAACCTTATTACTAGAGTTTATTTAATACCCAAATGGACGTTTATTGTCCGTTCGGTTTGTTTAGTTTTACAATACTGTACGATTAATTAGCATTTCAATGGATAAGGGAAACGTGTTTAAAATAATTTTATTTTCAACGATAGAATAGTTTTTGGACCTAATTTTTTTTTTGTAAGCCGCTTGTACCTTGTACTTAGTCTCGATTTTTAAGGCTCTGGGGATGCTAAATGTTTCGATAAATTAATAAACTTATTAAAAATCATTATAATTACCAAAAATTACCATTTAGGTATTACATCAGACATCAGTCGCCTTCATATCACTAGCCTATACCGAGTATGACAATGTGTTGAAAATCAGACTAAAGCCGATGGGCTGCGGGAACTTTTAAAAGAATGACCATGGCCCTGAAACGTAAACTTTTTTTCTTTTCTGAACGAAAGGGAGTGTCATAACACTCCCTCTCGCTCCACCCTAGAGCGCGGTAAGTCATTGGATGATTTTCCACCTTAAAAAAGTAATTTTTGTTTGTCCCGATTTGAAACTCAAAATCCTGATTTGTTTTAACATTATGTCCCATCATACCTATTAACACTACTTTGTACTATCTACTTCTAAATACACTAAGTGAGACCCAAATAACCTAAATAATATTTTTACCGATCATTTCGATTTCTAAGCAAATCAAACCCCTTATTTAAAGCTGTAAGTGCCATAACATCAGAAATTTGATAGCAACCGTCACAAACGTCCGTCATTTTCTTTGCTCTGTAATTCGCGCGACGGCCGCTAGGGGGCTTTCGCCGTTTATAATGAAGTTGAAAATGTTTGACAACCCTTGCTGAAGTGGTGTCGCGCGCAAATTATGTGAGCGTCGGTTTCAGGGTTGGCACTACGTTGTTACTAGATGATTCTTTTATTAGTTTGTGAGTAAGGTACTTACGGAAACGTTGATTCCTTTGATCTGTAAAAAAAAAAAGAAGAAATGGTGAGAATGTGTGGTACATTTTATAGGTTTGACTTAGGACTTTGTTTCTATAAAAAAAGTTCGTCGCCAAACTGTTTTGAGGAAAACCAAATAGAACAGAGTTTTGTACAAATGATTCCATATTAAAAGAACTCGGCATCATATAGCGCCTATCAATCACAGTGCAGTCACGCATTCTGAGTACTGCAGTCACGCATTTTCAGTACTGCAGTCACGCATTTCGAGTACTGCAGACAAGCAGTTTGACCTTCGTCGTAGTGCAGGGAAAAGTTGAAGGCATCAGGCAACGTGGTAGACCACCAATGAGATGGACGGACCAAATCAAAACCGCAACTAAGTGCTCAGTTTGCGAATGTACACGGTGTTGGGGTTTCAATGGAACTTTAATTAAACTCCCGTATCGAGGTCTTGTAATATATTTTGGATTTACTCAGGTTTTTACAATTTTATAAGTGCAGCGCGAGATAATTGCAAGGATGATCAAATTTTGACACAGTAAAAAAAATTTAGGTGGACGAATAATAAAAAAAACACATTCAGTACGGCACGGGCGCCTTCTCCTTTGAAAAGACAACAAAATACGCATACTGCACTTTCAGGCGTAAACACACGGAATACTGCAGTCCGCGACGAATGCCGCCGTATTACCAAGATCTATTATCTACTCATCGTGATTCACAATGATAACCACGACCACTGTGGCCAGAGCGTACCGACTAAGGAGAAACATAACATACACAATTCCACACAACGCCATCTAGTCCCAAACTAAACAGAGCTTGTGCTATGAGTACTAGGCAACTGATAAACATACTTACTTACATGTTTCTAAATACACCCAGACCCAGAGCAAATGGTCGTGCTCGTCACAGAAACATTGGTCTTAGGTGGGAATCGAACCCACGCCCTCCGGCATAGCAGTCTGGCCCACTAACCACTAGACCAACAGGCCAGTCGAGAAGAAGAAACCAAACCGTTCCTACACCAGCAACTGGAATGGAAAAAATACTACCCAAAATGTGTAAGTCCAGAAACGAAATATGGAAACTAGTACAAAGAGAGTAATATGAAACAAGTCTAACGGGAACAAGGAAAAACTTGTTTGTTCTTAGTATAAGTTAAAGTTAAAAGTGGCAACACGCCCGGCCAGTTCGCTTCGACTCCACAAACGTAAAGAAAACTTTAGTTCTAACATCCTACCATTTACTTTTATAGAAGAAAAGTTTTCTGTATTGAATAGTTGGCAATATAAGTTAAAAGAAACTTATGCTGGTTTAAAGAAACATTACTGGGGTAACATAGAGTTGAGAAGTCGTAATTAGACTAGTTTTCTTGAAAGCATGTTTGAGTCGATTCGATTCTTAGTCGGATTAAGTAGTCTTAATCCGACTAAGAATCGAATCGACTTTGAAATTAACCGGTTACTTTGAAATTAAGATTTGTAGACGTCGATTTTCTTTTTTTAGGGTTCTGTACCCGAAGGGTGTTAACGGAACCTTATTACTAAACCTCTACTGTCTGTCCGTCTGTCTATCTGTCCATCCGTCGGTCTGTCTGTCTGTCCGTTCGTCCTTAGAAGTACTAGTTAACACTTTCGTTAATTTCTGTACTATCCCATTTTTTTTTGCATTCGTGAAATTCGGTTATACTCCCGAGAAAACTCTTTTAACAGACTTATTTAATAATACAAATAGCCGGTAACCGCGACTTTGTTCGCGTCACTCTTAAAATATCATAATGCCATTAGGTCACAATTTTTTTTTTTTGTACTTATTGTTTTTCTAAAATAAAAGTATTTTAAGCCATTTCTTAAAACACCAGTTATCTACTAGCGTAAGTTCCGTCAAAACCAATCCAGCCGTTTCGTAGAGTAACGGAAATAAACAGACAGACCGATTTTTTTTTTATTGCATTAAATTTGCAATTGCATTGCATAGGTATCGAATATACTCTAATGTGCTTTTAGTAAAAAACAGACCCTTAAATTTTATTTATATATATGTATGTATTGTAGATATAAATAAAGGATAAAAAAAACAGCACATAGTTATTAGTAAAAACACCGGAACAGATAAAACAGATCCCGCATTTATTTCTATAACACACGCTACAAAATTAGTTGTAATCATGTCCGCATTAAATAAAAACATATTAGTCACGCGACAGCCCTACGAGGGGCGACCCTTAGAACTAAGGGGGATTCCAGACGAAGTAAGTACAAGTAACGACAAGTCAGTTTTATGAATTTGAGTTATTACGACGCTTTGTCAAGAGAATTGGACTCCATTTTGTACCTGATGATTTTTTTGACACGAGTCCCTTTGACAAATTCAAAGTAATTTTAGTTTGAAACTTTTAGCTAGAAGTTGTGGATAGAAGAAATATTTTTTATAATCGAGCCCTTTTTTTTCAAGTTGAAAATCACCAAATTACTTCTCGCGCTCTAGGTAGGGCGGGAGGGAGTGTCTGACTAAAACCCACCTGTGTTCCTTCAGTTGCCCTTTGCGTTCCAGGGCCACGATATATCTTCCGAACAATCTCGCAACCCTGGTATTTAATATCCGGTCTAGTTTTTTAACAAATGGTTTTTTTTTGCGTATTGAAACTTTTTTTAATGTTCCGTAGTTGAAAAGGAAAAATTGGACCCCATATAGGATCACTTTGTTGTAGGTATAATATAAATAACAGATGCAACTCAAACACCACGCCAAAATGGAAAACAGTTGTGCCAATCTACCAACAACAAAAAGAAACAAAAATTTGAATTTGGAACCATAAACAAATCAACCATTCGCGATACTTTTCTGACTGTATGTGCATTGACTGTCTTTTTTGCCATTTAATGTAAATGGTTCAGCTTACGAGTACGACATTTAGGTAGCAATTTGAATAAATATTTACGAAAGCACAGAGCTTCAATTTCGCTGTCTAAGTACAATCCCCAATATCCCAATTGGTATTCTAATACAGTACCAAGACAATCTAATTAATTATGACTTGAACAAAGCCTTGTAACACCTTTCAGAACACAATAAAGTTTGTCATTGTTGACCCAAACTTAATTATTCAGCTCCAACGTGCTCAGATCGATAGAGCGCTGACCTACCGCAATCGATTAAAAAATTTACTACACCCCTAACTAAACAAATGCATACGGCCGCGACTGTAGCATAACAAGGCATGCATGTGTGCGAACTTTTTTGTCTACTTGTATAATCACACTATCACACCAATACAATAAAGCTGAAAGATTTTATTTATGTCTGTATGTTTGTTACGAGCTGTAAGGTCGCGGGTTCAAACCCATCCAGGCGGTTTACTTTGTGTAATTTATTTCATCACCACTGCTATCAATACGATGAAGGAACACATCGTGAGGAAACCGGCATGTACTAGAACCAAAAATTGAAGACATGTGACATCCACCAACCCGCACTGGGCCCGCGTGGTGGATTACGGCCCATTCCCTCTCCTAGAGAGGAGGTCTGAGTCCCAGCAGTGGGAACATTAAAAAGGCTGATTATGATATACTTATGTATGTTTGTTACTCTTTCACGCTCAAACGGCTGGACGGATTTGCATAAATTTTGGCATGAGTAAAGGTACTCACACTACTTACAATAAAATTCTCAGCTCAATTTTGCCGAGATCGGGCTTCTTTCAATGATTCCATATATTGTCCAGTTGTGTGAAAACTTGACTTACAAAATTACACAAGTTTACGTGTCTTTATCACAATACCACTGGGAATCAATTTTTGAATATATAAATAAAACCGATCGATTTAATATACCAAATTAAATAATGAGTGATTCTTTCAAGCCAGTATAATTCAGTATTAAAAATGAGATTGTTTTTTTAAAACACACTCTCTGGCTTTAACAGTAGATGGTGGGTCGATACGTTGAAGCAATGTCATCTATCACATGCGTCATATTAGTTCCGACTGTAACGAAGAATTCCAGAGTAAAATCCCAAGCGGAGCTAGGTAGTTAATCCTGGAATCCTGAATGCAGTGAAGCTAGCCCAAAGCAAAGACACTTTTATCCCTTACGAGCATACTATATTTTTCACACCTACTGCAAGATATTTTTTTACACAACTATCACACAACGCCGTCTAGCCCCAAGCTAAGCAGAGCTTGTGTTATGGGTACTAGACAACTGATAAACATAATTATATATTTCTAAATACATACATATTATAGATAAATTACACCCAGACACAGAACAAATTATCGTGCTCATCACATAAACATTTGTCCTGGGTGGGAATCGAACACACGACCTCCGGCATAGCAGTCAGGACCACTAACTACTAGACCAATGGGCCAGACAATTGAAAGCTGACCACTATGAGTGGCGGTTGGTCACCGCGAGTAGTGCTGGGCTAACCCCGCCACTAAGTGTTGGTCGCGCGTTCAGTTTTCATACAAATGTTTAGTTGAGGTTCTATAAGCTAAGCACAGTATTGACCATCATGTTATAATTTTAATTCAGCTCAATATTATTGCCACTTCCATGGCTATGGCCGCCGATTGGCCTAGCACTGTGTAATAATTACTTCCTCTAGGTTTGTATGCCGTATTAACCCCTCGAACGCCGATTGTGCGGTTGTAGAACTTGAATGACCTTGAAAAATGCCAAATTGTCGTATTATACACACGGGTGTACGAAATTTATTCGGCCGATGGTCTCTTATATCTTTGTTTTTCCAGGAAAAAAGTTGAAAAAGTTTTTTTATTTTTTATTTTATCATATGGAGTACAGGCAAAAAACAGAGAATATCACAATAATTTTATATTTATATTTTATGCTGGTATCACATCTGTGTACCTATTAATTATTGTAATTTCTTTCTCCATTTACTATTTGATTTCCGCAAGAACTCAACATATCTTGTAACAATTACGTTAGTGCAAACTTTGATGTCAAAAAACAAATATTAATCTTATAAGCTTTAAATGCGTTTCTGTCAAAATCAGTTCTTAGCCTGTAAACCTTCATATAATTTCACATTTTCGACCGAGTGGTGTAAAAATAAAGTTTTCCTTCACAATGTTTCGCTCAACATGACAGTTAAACTGTAATTTCACTCTATTTTATAATTAAGCTACTTAAAGTGTTTGTACGTGTGTGTATATTGTGTACACAAATTGTGTTTGTGTGGTGCAGGCGAATCGGGAGCGCCGCCAAAATGTGATCACGTCACGCTATGAACTTAGGGCTGAATATTGATTTATCCCTAATAAGGGGTCCTACTGACGCGGTGACGGTCCGGTGATGCGGATTTATTGGCGTATGTTAATGTTTTATATATTGACAGTCGGCTACTTATTTATTTTTTAAGATAATTAATCTATATATATATATATATATATATATAAAAGGAGAAACTGGCTGACTGACATATCAACGCACAGCCGATACTACGGGGACTAGGATTGTGAAATATTGCACAAGGTTTCCTTTTATGGCGTAGGCGAAAGCACAATAAGAGAGGTTTTTCAAAAATTCTCTCCCTAAGGGGTTGAAACGGAGGTCCAAAGTTTGTAACATACTTTCACGCGGGCAAAGCCGCTGGTAGAAGCTAGTTTATTTAGAAATGTTTTTTATAAGCAGTGGAAAACTAGAATTTGAAAGCTGATTGATAGAATTACCTATCTCGTTTGACTGGCACACCTAATATAAAAAAAATGATACCTACTCCACATCTATTCATGTAGCGTTAAATCGCGAGAACGTACTTATCGTTGAAATTTTCAGAAAGAGAACCCGTCTTTCTTGTCTTAATAATACCCATTAAACCCCAAAGAAGTATGTTCTTATTATCCTGTCATAACCTAACCAAGAAATATAAAAGTAAAAAGAAAAATAAAAAAGGAAATAAACTCACTCCCCTCTAACAGAGCTGTAGTTACTTGTTTGAGTACAGCAACCTGTTACAGCCGTTTGTTAGTCGAGATTTACTTTATGATTACTACCATACCATTACCATTTAGATTATGCACAAGAATTTACTCTATATTTTATTTTTATTTTATTAACGTTATATACGTCATCAAAATTTTGGACTTCAAATATCACAAAGCAACTTAATTTTACGCTTACTGCAAGTTAAAATACTCTTATTGCTATCAATTTTGAATTTACCTACAATTTATTATTCCTATTGTAATAAACTACTATCTTTCTGATAATATTATTGAAGTGATTAACGACAATTAAACCTTTTAAAATTTATAACTACCTTCAATTGTTTTGCCGTACTCAGTTGAGTACAGCGACACCAAACGTGCTAATCCCGATCAACGGTCGCCCGCAGTCGTGCTGTGAATAGCGAGCCTTACATCGTCACCCTCGTTTATCCCTGCACCTATGGTTTGCCCAATGCTGCACCTTATAATTTACGATCGCGATTCCAACGCCCCCTGGTGCCCATAAAATACAACATCTATGCCTATGGTCAAAGTTTACCATGATATTTCGTACTTAATGAATTCCTTTCTTATCATATTCGTGTTTTAAGTAATTGGAGGACACCTAATGGATTAACTACGTTTTCGAGTAGTCGTTTACGTGAAAACATCACGCTTTTATGTCGTAACAAAGTATTTACTTATTAATAGCTGTAATATGTTGTGATTTATGTAATAGTAGAGCTACATACCAGCTTAACAATGCCCTCTATGATATTACTACGGTTTTGTGGCCAGCAGTGTTCATGTAGGACAAGAACGTTTGCATTTTTTCGGAATAAAATGTAGCCTATGCCATTCTTCGGTGTATAATTTTTCACGTAATCAAAATAGAACTTCCACGGGTTTAAATATAAGTTAATTAAGCAAACGATTTGGCTCTATACAGGGAGTCTTTGACATCGACGCACAAACGAATACCATGGATCCAGTACATGATTATGGACCCCCCAATGGTGGAATTTTTCGTCTACTTTTTCTTAATTAAAAAAATTAAAAAAAAAACTTATTTTTATTTGTAAGTTAGTTTTAATTACGTTATTATTAGATTTAAATGTATATAAAATGAATAATACCCTGATTTAAAAATAAAACTGTTCTTTTTTATATTTAAACTGTTTAAAATCGTTATTATAACCAAACCCGATGATACTAGTATCAGTAAAGAAAAAATTGAAACAAAAGTTAATTGATTAAAAATTCATTGGGGTTGATAAATTGTTATTCTAATCAACCCCGATGACAGTATTAATTTTAAAAGTAATACATTCATTTTTTTCACTAAAAATATTAGAATAACGTTTTTTTACAGTTAATTTAAACCGTATAAAATTAAAAAACGCATTTTTTTAATTCAGGGGTCCAGAATCATGTACTGGATCCATGGTATTCGTTTGTGCGTCGATGTCAAAGACACCCAGTATAGAGCCAAATCGCTTTCTTATTTAACTTATATTGAAACCCGTGGAAGTTCAGTTTCGATTACGTGAAAAATTATACACCGAAGAATGGCATAGGCTACTTTAGCTTCTGCCAGCGGCTTCGCCCGCGTGGGAGTAGAAAAAAAATTTAGCCTATGTCTCTCAGTGATAAATTAACATTCTACCGGTGAAAGATTTTTTAAAGTCGGTCAATTAGTTTTTTAATAATTCATTACAAACAACAAACAACAAAAGTACAAATCTTATCACACAATTTTTTTTTTAGAGTCATATTGTTTTTTACCGAATTTCTCCGTAACGGCTTGACCTATTTTTATGATTTTTTTGGGTAAATTTGTTAGGTCTGAGAAGAGGTCATAGGTTATTTTTCACCCTCCTACCACAAAATGTGGTGGTAGGAGGCTACCACCCACCCACATTTTTTGTTAATTTATAGGGCAGAACAACGTTTGCCTGGTTAGCTAGTACTTATTAGTATCTTTGAAGTATAGACTAGTGAATGACCCACCCCTATTTCACACGGGAACCTAAAATTTACCTTGTACAATAATTTTCTCTTTAATCCATTAGCAGATAAACAGATAGACGCAGAAAGCGACTTTGTTTCATTTTATGTAAAGATTGTACTTCAGGTCGTTTGAGTAAAAAATGATACAAGCGTGAGAAGGAACATTTGATAAATGTAAGGCCCAACTCGCACTGGCGAAAAGTTGAGACGTCGCAACGCGTCATATTTTTCGCCTATAGCATACTCTACTTCCCATTATTAAGGTACAAATTCATGTTATGCAAATATTGAATTGCGCGTCGACGCTTGAATAGAGCTTGTCCAGAACGGGTGAATTCACGGCGATTATCTAATACGTAACATGCGTGACTGTTGCGTCCAGAAGAAGCATACCAACGCGCAAGAATTTGAGGACGAATTTAGTCAGTAGAAAACATGAAATTGAAAGAAACGGTTGCGTTCGCAGCTCCAAAGAGTTCGGGCATAAACTGGAGTATCTCAACTCGCGCGGAATACGCTCGAATCCAGCGTGAGTCGAGAGTCTGGCGAAGTGCACGCGCTTTACGCGCGTATTTTGAATTCGTGCGATGCGTGTGGACACTATGTATTGGCGCCTAGTATCTCGCTAACGCGCGAAATATTTCGCGGCGAATTCGCTCCTTCTGGACAAGCTTTTGAAGTCGAACGGTTTCGCGCGTAGCCATGCGTTATTCCATCAGCTGACGAGCAAAAGCGTCATTCTCTAGCTTCTCGATTCTCAGCTCTATAATCATCTAATGTGAGTATCGTCGCACGACGACGCGCTTCATCACGCGTTGTTGTTGAAAAACAGGACGCGACGCGATACTTTGATTCTGCGCCAGTGTCAGTTGAGCCTAACAATGAATCAAACCAAAAGTCAAGGTCTTCGAAGTGCAAACATTTCTCACATGTAATCTCGGTGAGAGAAGAAGAAATGGCGGAGTAGTCAGTGGATGAAAATCACATATTTCAGCGACACAACCGATAACGTCTGACACATTTACCGATGATTATTTATTAAACGTACACAACGTAACGGTAAATCTACCGTAGCCATTATTTTCTTATTCTTCTTCTTTTCGTGTCGATGAACTCGATTCTGTTTTATGACCAGTATTTGGCAACATGTACAGCCCTGTTATTGACCTCGTATAAATCCTGAAAGGTACAGGACATGCAGGTGGTTGTGCAGGACGGGCAACATAGCAAGCAGGTGATGCATGTCCTGTGAAGCGGCTCCACACTGGCACTGTGTTTGAAATAGGTCGAGGAAGCCCCATTTGGCCAGATTTTTTTTTGCAGCCGACTTGGTTCCGCAGTCTGTTAAGAGATTTCTAGATTGGCCACTGCAGCGCGCGTCCAGGGAGATGTTCTGATGGGATGAGGAAGTGTGGAGGAGCTTTTTCTAACAAAAGCTAAAAAATAAAAACTTAAAAAAGTAGAATGTTTTAATATTTTCCAAGAAACTGCGTATCCCTGAAAATGTCTATAAAAAATGTTGGCGCATTGTTTGTCTGTCGTAACCCAGATCTACATCTATCTAGACATACACCGCAAAACACTAAAGATTCGACTACAACATTAAAGTTGTTAAATGTGTAGAACATTGATTGTTGTCCCATAGCTCTGTACCATTGTACTGTACCTAACTATGGCGTCCATAGCACGGTCAAGCAACGCAAGCGTCAATCAAGACCATCAATCATGAATGATGTTTGAATGACGGAATGTTGTCGCCATTATTTTTTCGCCATGCAAACGTCAGTCATCGCATTAAACGGTAGGTTTTCCGTCAATCAAAGTATTTAATTTGACTGTGGCAAAACTGACAGCAAAACCTATCATGTAATGGACGCCTTAAGTGTTGATATAGGTATCTGGGATGTTAGATATATAAATAGAGATACACTTTATTGTACATCATAAAAATTAGAGTAGGAGCTTAAAATGAGTAGGGTGTAACAATGGGCGATCTTATCGCTAAAAGTAATTTTTACTTTTTACAGACAATCTTTTAATGGATTTGACAGAGAAGGAAAAAAGATACGCAGGTAGTACTTCTTTTTTACCGATAATCGCATGTCGCTCTCGAAAAACACGCTTAAAATTTTATTTTTGGGCATATTTCATATCATCTTTTTTTTAATTTCTCCTCCATCATAATTTATTATACTGTGCGTTGAGTGCGAGTTGTTATTACGTTGCGAAACATTTACCGCGTTTAGCTCTCTGATTGGTTAAGAACATGGAGTGGGCCAATCGCAGCGCCGAAGGTCATAAACGTAGCGATAGCGTTTACGTAAAACAAACTCGCATTAGCCACTCTGAGGGCTTAGGCAAGTTGATAATCTACAAATTTCAACGCTAGTAGAAAACTTCAAATGTATGGGAATGACATCTCAACGTTAAGTCACGTGGTCAGAACAAAGGAATCGGAGGCGTTACCGACTGCAGGCGGTCGCCTCCTTCTGCGAAGCAGTAATGCTAGCAAAGGAGGAGGCCGCACGCGTGAGGCAACGGTCCTCATGCCCCAACCGCCGCCGGGATTCCGATCCCAATTTCCGGCCAACGTAGGCGCAGGCTTACGGACGGCGAGTAATGGGTAGCTTGCCGTCCGACCGTCCGGTAACCGTCCGGACCGAGCCCAAGTCGTCGACGGCGCGTACTGTTCCACGCGCGCCTCAAGGAGATGTCAGCAAGCCGTAGGGGCCCAGCAGGGTTCAAAGCCTACTGGGGCCAAGGGTCTGCTTCTGAAAGGAAGACTCGGCCCGGGTAAGAAAGGTAACGAAGGAACAGGAGTGGGTTTTTAGTCAGTAAAAGTCTGACACTATCTCGCGCTCCGCCGAACAGCGGAGGATGTCATTAGATGATTTTCCAACCGATAAAAAAGGCGTTACCGACTGTAGAAAGAGATTCGAAACGAAACGGTCGTAGCTAATCTAGGCCTGCTGATCTGTTGTCGATAGAAAATAATAAAATCCCATCTACCGATTGTTGTTGTTGTACGTTGTGATTATAACCATGAAGCATTCAAATGCTTGGCTTGCTTGATATCGCTGAACAGTTTTTAGTGCGAGGAAACATCAGTCCTATTAGTTTTCACATTTAATTAATAACTCAATCCATTTTCATTATTAATAGCTATTCAGAAAGCCATTATTATTAATATTCCAACTACGAAATGAACGAATTCTCGGAACGATTGAATCATTACTGAGTAATTTTTGTGTAGAAGGTCACCGGTCAGGTTTGGGCCGACGGGAATTGATTAGAGTTAGTTCGGAGTATTTTTTGTACGGGCTGGATGGAGTCAATTTGCTATTAAGTTTACTTACCTTTTTTGAGGTCGGATATAATCGAATAACCGACACGACACATAGCACGATATGCGAATATCAACGACATTATCAGACGTGCTCTTGTCTCCGTCGGCGTTCCAGCCGTATTGGAACCCCATGGCCTGGCACGCGACGATGGCTATATTTATAATATGGATGGTTATATTTTCGAACCGTTTGGGGTTGAAACTCTCGGTTCGTGGGGTCCGAGTGCTCACAAGTTGTATAAAGATCTGTCAAAACGTCTAGTTGACACTTCGTGTGACCCAAGGGCTGGCTTTTACCTCGGACAGAGGATAAGCATTGCCATACAGCGTGGCAATGCCGCCAGTCTTTTGGGCACATTACCAGTCGACAGCGATGTGGAAGAGTTTTTTGACGCCATATTTTAGTTTTAGTTAGTTGTAATTAGATTAGGGTTTTTATTATTATTTATTTTATTTTATTGTAATTATAGTAAGTATTTTTAAATGTAAATAAAAACTATAGTGCTGTTAAAAAAAAAAAAATATTTTGACATAACCGACCATCCACGGTGAAATGTAAGTTGTGAGAGGAACACCCACTCACCACCTCCCGACTTCGTTCAACCCTTGGAACATCTACCACCCGGGCGCGATTTGCAGTAGCCTGTATGGAAAGCAATCTATAGACTGCGCACCCAGGTAGGCCGTTGCAAACATAACCTGGCTAAATGGGGAATTATAGACCCTTCCGATACCCAGCGAGAGTGCGGTGCTCCTGATCAGAAGATGGCCCACTTATTAGCATACCCAAAGTGTCCCAACAATTGTACTTTGGAGGACCTAAAACATCACTGACGCCGCTATAAACGGGGCAACATATAGGGCCCAAAAACTTTGAGGGAAGAGAAAACCATCGATTCGAGAAGAAGAAGAAAATCGAATAACTTGACCCTCTCCGGGTGGAGCGAGAGGGAGTGTCAGACTTCAGCTGCTCTTGTTTTCCAGGGCCGCGGTAACTCTCTCGAACAATCCCGTAGCTCTGGAAACTTACCATGACGTAATATAATGTCAGGCATGCGAGCGCAAAAGTGGAATGGAGCGGGGTTGGTTAGAATAACGATTTTATATAGTTTAAATTTAAAAAAACCGGGCAAGTGCGAGTCGGACTCGCGCACTGAGGGTTCGGTACAAACTTACCTATGAAAGCAGTTCCATTTTCGAATAGTGTCTCAAAGATTTTTACGAATCGTTAAAAAGTTTTTTTTTGGTGACGTAACTACAAATTTACTTTTTTCCTACACTTATGTTATGAGACCTTGCTTCATGCCAAACAAGATTCTAGGACAACAGGAAGTACCCTATGAATTTTGGTTCCCTTGAGAATCGAAATATACATTGTTTGCAACATAATCGGCCGTATCTTTTTTTTCATTAACTTACAAGTTTGATTTTTTCACAGCTGCAAGGGAATGTAGACCTAAGTATACGGTTTTAATTTCAACTCGATACCTCCACGCGTTCCCGATATAAAGGGTCTTGACAGACAGACAGACAGACGGATGAACAACAAAATGATCCTATAGGGTTCCGTTTTTCTATTTGAGATACGGAACTAAAAAAGTAAAGTTTTTTTATGTTTTTTAATTAGAAAAAAAACCGACGAAAAATTCCACCACTGGGGGGTCCAGAATCATGTACTAGATCCATGGTATTCGTTTGTGCGTCGATGTCAAAGACATTCTGTATAAGTAGCTCCACCTCTTAAACAGTTCAGCTTAGGACGTCAAATGGATCTCGTTAAGAGGTCGTGGTAAGTTCACTGGCAGCCATCGACCCTAGCGGGGTACGTCAATTTTGCTGTCAGGTCTTTGAGGCTTGCGTGAAATACAACGCACTCGTCGAGCCGGGCTTGGTCTTAATCGGACGGTGAGCCACCTATTCCTCGCCGTCCCCATCCATCGCCTACGGTAGGCGGGAATCGCCCTAATACTCCCGACGCCCGGGGCGGGGCATCACCTTCCTGCAGAAGGTTACTGCTTTCCCATGCCCTGTGGCTCTGTACCACGGCCTGAACCAGGTTTAACTACGAGAGGTCGACGCTGTCAAGTAAACCCACGACCTCCAGCATAGCAGTCAGGGCCACTAACCACTAGACCAACAGGCCAGTCAAACCCTTAAGATAGAATAGAATAGAATAGAATAGAATAGAATAGAATAGAATAGAATAGAATAGAATAGAATAGAATAGAATAGAATAGAATAGAATAGAATAGAATAGAATAGAATAGAATAGAATAGAATAGAATAGAATAGAATAGAATAGAATAGAATAGAATAGAATAGAATAGAATAGAATAGAATAAACTTTATTGTACACCAAAAAAGTAACAAAACTTAAGATACATAGACATATCCCCTTAAGACGCGCGGGCGAAGCCAGTGCAGAAACTAGTGACACAATAAAAATCCCTGAACAGTCAACTCCTGAACCAAATGGCCCCAGATCTATCTTCACAACAATGCTCGCGGAAAACTTCTATCAATTCCTCCAAAGAATCATCATGGTGAATACTTTACTACACGAAAGGCCTCACCTTTTAGCCCTCGAGGTAATATTGAGGCCGAAATACACTCCTCAGGGGACACAAACTGCGCAAAGGGTTGCAATTTGAGAGAAATACGTCAAATTCGTAGGTAAGGTTGTATAAAAGGTAAACTAACCATATTCTGTGGCACGTTTTCGCGATGTAAAGTAATGAAATGAGTATAATAATGTGTGTTTTAGAAGGTTAATGGATAAGATTTGGAGAATTAAGGGCTTAATGCTGGCATTTAGGGCCGTTTTGGATGACCCATGGGTTAATTGCTTACATAATTATGTGCTAGATATATTTTGTCACTGTATCAAGGCTAAAGACTAATCTTGAAAATTATTAGGTGTTTTTTTTATTGATATAATCTCACCTGATGGTAAGCAGTGATGCAATCGTTGATGGTGAGGCGCGTTAGTTTATTAAGAGCCTATTTTAAGAATTTCACATGTAAATATTGCCCAAATACTTACATGTGAAATTCTTAAAATTATTTATGTTATTATATTATTACTATATAATAACATAAATGAAACTCGAGTCTTCCTTTATAGTCTGTAGCTGAGTATGGACTATAAGGAATCTAAACAAATCGCGCCGTTTTCTGTTCAAAAATTTACAGTTTTGAGACTTTTTTCTATACTTGTTATGTTAAGAGACCTTGCTTCGTGCCAAATTTCAGGATTCTAGGTCAACGAGAAATACCCTATGAATTTTGATAACCTTGAGAATGTCGAAATATACGTTTTTTGCAACATAAACGGCCGTAACTTTTTTATCGTTAACTTAGAAGTTTGATTTTTTCACAGCCTCAAGAGACCGCAGACGAGTATATGGTTTTAATTTCAACTCGATACCTCCACGCGTTCCCGAGATAAAGGGTCTTGATAGACAGACAGACAGACGGACAACAAAGTGATCCTATAAGGGTTCCGTATTTTTCTTTTGAGGTACGGAACCCTAAAAAAAATATCTAGGGCCTAGGCCATCACAGTTTGATCCTCAATCATTTGTGCCAACTAGTCCGTTATTACGTCTTCAGTTAGTACAAACATGAATAGCTTCAGATTGTACCTTACGTCATAAGCCTCAGTGCTGATGCGTTGCTGGCAATAATCAACTACGGGAAATTGGCCGCTGTGGTTGTGTTGGTCGACGGCTTCCGGCCAATCAGACTAACTACATAGGCATTAGTTATGGCACGATTTGGTTCTGCGGTTCTGTTGCAAATCAATCGGCAGAAGGATATATGTACAAGCGTCTTTCAACCGCCTCTGTTCGAACAAACTTGTAGATACACTTGTTACACCACAGTTATTTGGAGAGATTGTTGCTTGTAACTTCTTGAAGTTCGAATAAGCTAGTAAGAAAATTGGTCAACCAAAAGAAAGAAAGAAAAAATATATGTTTAGTTAGCACAAAATCACACACTTGTGAGGACTTTTTTTTTTTTTGGGTGGGAAAATCATCTAATGACAACCCGCGCTCTTGGGCGGAGCGGGAGATAGTGTCAGACTTTTACTGACTAAAAACCCACTCCTGTTCCTTCTTTGCCATTTTTTTTTTCCAGGGCCCCGGGGGTCACTTTCGCATCACCCATGGCCCCAGTAGGTTTCGACCCTGTTGGGCCCCTACGGTTGCTGACATCTCCTTGAGGCGCGCGTGGAACACTACGCGCCGTCGACGACTTGGGCTCGGTCCGGACGGTTACCGGACGATCGGACGGCGAGCCACCCATTGCTCGCCGTCCGCAAGCCCGCGCCTACGGTGGCCGGAAATCGGGATCGGAATCCCGGCGGCGGTTGGGGCGTGAGGACCGTTGCCGTTGCCTCACGCGATCGGCCGCCTCCTTTGCTAGCATTACTGCTTCGCACAAGGAGACGGCCGCCTGCCACTCCTCCTCGCTCCGGGCCATGGCCTGTACCAAGGCCCGAACGAGAACACTTGTGAGGGCTGTATTGTTGTATGAGGTACCTACTTTAAAATCTGTATTACTATAATCTATGCACCTTTGTAACCATTTATATTCACTATCGTATGAAATATACTTCAGTATTACTCTGCTATTCACTAGTTTCATTTACCACCAACACCGTACCAGAGTTCATACACACAAGCGGCATTTTGCCAACGGCAGAAGTAACTGCAGCCGTTGACACTTCGACGGCAGCCGCCGACCTATGCCTCAAGGTGATGTCAGCAATCGTAGGCGCCCAGCAGGGTCGAAGCCTACTGGGGCCAAGGGTAATCCGAAAAAGATCCCCGGGGCCCTGGAACAATGACAAAGAAGGAGCAGGAGTGGGTTTTTAGTCAGTAAAAGTCTGACACGCCCTCGCGCTCCGCTCAAGAGCGAGGGGTGTCATTAAATGATTTTCCCACCTAAAAAAAAAGTCGTCGACCTATAGTGACACTTAACACATACGACGGCTGCTGCTGGTCTTCATTTGTTGGAATGTCGACGGGCGCCGTCTAGCGTCAACTGCTGCCGTCGAATCGTGTGTGTGTTATCTATGCCGTTGGTAACATACCGCTCGTGTTTGAGCTCCCCGACTCTGCTAAAGCAATATTCACGCAATACGCGAACTTGAAACGTTGAATGTGACGGTGTAAAACAAGTATGTAGAAACATAAATTTAAAAGTATAAAAAAAAAAACAATAAAATTACGTGCCTCACAGCTGTGCGTCAAATAGGTCCAGTTCAGCAAAATATCAGACAACTACGTAGCAGTTACCTGACTCTGGTATTCTACTGACCAGTTTTGTTAGTGTTAAAATTACTTTGAAAACCCACTAAACTTAATTAACCGACTTCAAAAAGGAAGAGGTTCTATGTTAGGCTGAATGTATTTTTTTTTTATGTGTGTTCACCGATTTCTCGGTCAATTGTAGACCGATTTTGTTTTTTTTTTTATTGAAAGTTTATGCTTCCGATTTGGTCCCATAGAAATATTTTTATGATCTGATCATGAACTTCGAAGTTATGGAACAGAACTCCTCATAGGATCACAGCAGAACCGTCGTAACAAGTAAAATTGCTTTGTTTATACGTGTAGTCGATGACTGACTGAAAAGTGGGGGAATTTATAGAACCGATCTGATGATGAAGCCTGAAGTTAGGCACCGGAACTGTAACAAATTAATGTAATTTAACCGTGTTTGGGATTATTAGAATTGTCACGAGATGCACTCTGGCTATAAGGTATTTAAGTTTGGATGAGAGGTACTTTTTAGTGGTGGTACCATAACTAAAAAGGGTAAAATAAAAAAAAATACAAGCGACTTCAATGTAAAAAAAAACACTGTAAGTGCAAAATAACTTTAATTTCGGAAGTCGATGTTAAATAACGAAGAGACAAAACGATTATAGAAACACCGACTTCCGAAATTTAAGTTATTTTGCACTTTCAGTGTTTTTTTTTTAACATTGAAGTCGGTTATATTTTATTTTTTTTGTAATTTTTTTTTTATTTTTATTTTGTTGTTGCTTTTTGAAATCGTGAGATCTTCAAATAACTTCTCCTATTGTCAGACTTATACTGACTAAAGCCCGCCTGTGTCCTTTAGTTGCCCTTTGCGTTCCAGGACCACGGTAACTCTATTGATCCCGCCGTTCAAACCCTCTAAACTTTATGTAAGTAAGGGAACAGGCCAAAGCACTCAAAGAATTACTAACGAAGCAACAAAGTAACAATTTATATAAATTCTAAAACGTTACAAGAGCCGTTCGTTATCCTCGCCTAGTTTACTACTTACTTTTATGACTGCACTTTGTATACTGGTGCTCAAAATAATGCAATTTGTATAACTATCTACCTACCAGGAGCTCATGAAAAGTAGGTGGCTACTTCTTCTTCTTCTTTTCGTGTCGATGTACTCTAACTAAATTTTATTTGACCAGTATTTGGCAACCTCTACGGCTCTGTTATTGGCCTCGTATAGATCCTGAAAACTGCAGGTGGTTGTGCAGGATGGACAGCATAGCAGATGACGCATGTCCTGTGCAGCGGCTCCACACTGGCACTGTGTTAGAGATGGGTCGAGGAAGCCCCATTTGGCCAAATTATTTTTACATCGGTGGCTATTAATTAAGTAACACCGATGACCTGGTGAGAGTCACGGGATTGCGATGGATGCGAGATGCACAGGACCGTTGGTTGTGGCGACATTTGAGAGAGGCCTATGTCTAATATTGGACGTCCTTTGGCTGAAATGATGATGATGAGTTAAGTAAGGGTAGTATTTACTGTTGCTCAATTTATTCCTGTTTCTACTACAAAATATGCCATTGTTCCACCTAAAATACTTATTTTTTTATTTATTCAAACTTCATGTACAGTAGTGGTACATAGGCGGATTTAATGCCGCAAGGGATTCTCTACCAAACTAACCACTCTACACACACTCTACTCTCCACTCTCCTCTCTACTCTTCTCATCTCTATTTTTCGGTAGTTTAAAGAAAACGGCTTATTGTGTAACACACAACGCATTTTCCACAGAATACAAATGTAAAAACAATAAATTAAATAATATCTTAAAAAAACAATAATATTAAAAATTATTATAATAACAACAATAATAATAGAATAAAACACAATTTTAAGATCGAAAACCACTTACACATATACATTTATATTAAAAAAATCTTATGTATAAGCTTCCGGTAGGTACCAGGAGCTCATAAATACTAGTGAGCTAGTAGCCACTAGCTAAGTAATAACGATGACCACTCGGGAGTTCATGAGTAATCGAAAAAATCTGTCAAACAATACAATTTATTCACCTACCTATTAGGAGCTTATAAAAACTAAGTGGCTAATAGCTAAGTAATAAAGATAACTCAGGAGTATGTTTATTATGTAATCGAATATATCAAACAATGCAATTCATACACCTACCTACCAGGAGCTCATAAAAACTAGGTGGCTACTGACTAAATAATAACAAGGATAGCTCGGCAATTCATGAATAATCGAATATATCGGCCAAACAATGCAATTCTTACACTTTCCTACTAGGAGCTCATGAAAACTAGGTGGCTACTAGCTAAGTACTACTTTGTAGTATAAATAAGGATAACTCAGGGATGAGTAATCGAATGTCAGTCACGTGATGGATGCCAGTGGTCAGTTGATGCATCCTCAGGGTTGTTTGTTCCTATTATCGTGATAGCTTTCGGTTTAACCTTTCACAAACAGTTTAGTGTTTTTGTTTTCTATTTAACTACAGCCTACTAGGGGAGTTTAGGCTCAAGTTAAGGGTTCAGAGGTCGTTGACAGTCTAGTGAAATTTCAGTAACACGCAATACAGTTAAACCCGTCGAAAACTAACTGGCTGTGCAAATAATCGTTTTTCGTTTCGACGCGCCGTAACAGTAATTTGAACGAAAATTTCTAACCACTGTGTGTGATTTCGTATGTTTTTACATACGAAAACAGTGGTTAGAAATTTTCATTCGACGTTCGACGAGGTAGATGTGATGTTTAACAAAGACAAGAATAACAATGTTTGCCAAGCAAAAAGTATCATTGTTTCCTGTATAGGTGATACAGATATTAATTTATCAACCCATAAAACGCCAAACATAAACCGACGGTGTTTTATTTACGAAACATTTATTTTCCTATCATAATGTGACCGGCCACCGTAGGCGCGGGCTTGCAGATTGCTAGCAATGGGTAGCTCGCCGTCCGAACGTCCGGAAACCGTCCGGACCGAGCCCAAGTTGTCGACGGCGCGTACTGTTCCACGCGTGCCTCAAGGAGATGTCAGCAATCGTAGGGGCCCAGCAGGGTCGAAGTCTACCGGGGCCAGGGGTAGTGTGAATGTGAAACCCGGGGCCCTGGGATAAAGGCAAAGAATTCCAAAAATTAACAAAATTTATAATGAAAAAAAGAAAAAAAATCGCGGAAATAAACCCCTATTACAGCAGTATTTCAGTCGGAATTTAGTATATAATAATATTGTTTATAAAACTTTCGATTATCCTTTAGATTCTACATAGGAATTAATTATGTAACAATATATACGATAAATCATTCATCAATCATTCACAAACAAATGTTCCAAATCAAACAATCATCTAACATTTCTCTGTCTCAGTGTGACTATGAGCGACGCAACCGATCACGATTCATAACACCCAGTGACTGTGTTTGTATCAGTGTATCTTTTGACCCGATGTTCCAAATGATACATATCACTGCTCCGGAACATATCAGTGATTCAGATGCAAATGTTCTAATCACAAAGATGACAGACACACTTTGCCCACGCCTAAAAGGTATGTAAAAAAAAAAATGTAGTAAAACTAAAACAGTCAAAGACTGGACTAGCCTAGCAGTAAAACTGGCCAATACTGGCCACGCCAACAATTCGAATGACATTCGATGTCATCCAACGTTCGATATTCAAAAACAAATTGGGCATACGCAGCGACATAGCTCGCTACATCACGCTGGCGCATTGCCTTTTATTACCACGGCAGTCAAGTTACTAGCTTTATCGCTCATACGCGCAGCTTTTCCATCAGAAAAGAAAAAAAAAGGCGGCATGAAGAATATTGGCGTGAAATTCGATTTTTCGGCGTCAATCGAAAGTTTCAGTTCGTGCTAGGTCATGAAAATACGGTTCGATTTTGCTTCTGGTTGGCAGTTTGACGGCTCAGGGTTAGAACAGCTGTGAAGGGGAAAATCGGCTCTAACGTTTACTTTTTTTTTAATGATATAAACTAGTGCTAACTGCGAGCCCACCTGATGGTAAGTAGTGATGCAAAAAAAACCGGGCAAATGCGAGTCGGACGCGCAAACTGAGGGTTCCGTACAAACTTACCTATGAGAACAGTTCGATTCCCGAATTGAGTTACGAATATTTTCCGAATCACAAAAAAAAATTTTTTTGTGACGTAACTACAAAGTTAGAGTTTTCAGATTTTTTCCTTTCTTTGTGCCATAAGACCTTTCTTTATGCCAAATTTCAGCATTCTAGGTCAACGGGAAGTATGAATTTTGATAACCTTGAGAGTGTCGAAATATACTTTTTTTGCGACATAAACGGCCGTAACTTTTTTTTCCGTTAACTCAGAAGTTTGTTTTTTTTCACAGCAACAAGGGACTGCAGACCTGATTATATGGTTTTAATTTGAACTCGATACCTTCACGCGTTCCCGCGATAAAGGGTCTTGACAGACAAACGGGCAGACAACAAAGTGATCTTACAAGGGTTCTGTTTTTGCCTTTTGAGATACGGAACCCTAAAAAAACAATTAGACACTGACCTGTAAAAAGATTAAGAAAATTTGTATTAAGGACACCGTGATAATGTGGCCAGGCTCTAAGAACCACCTGTGTTCCTCTGCATTCTAGGACCGCGGTAACTCTTTCGGACAATCCCGCAAAACATTCTACAACACTAAAAGTAACATTTCGGTAATGCACAAAGTGGCGAACCTCTCTTCCAGTGTTTCATAATATACGCGCAATAAACACCAAATAATCGCTGCAAATGGGCAGGTCACCAACTATAAACACGGGCACTCTCTCTGTAGCCGCAGCGGGGTTAACTCTGAACTTATAACGCGCAGTTGTCCGCCTAATGACTTAAGTGCCCCGAGACATAACTGAGAAATCCCACATGCTGTTAATTGTGGTCTCAACTTGAATGCTGTTTAGTTATTTGTTTAGTTAATAAATGGGCGATTTGTATGTGGAAGTTATGGTTCTTGATTTGTAAGTAGAGACCGAAAGCTTTGGTTCCGGTTTCGGCAAGTTTTGGCTGAAGTTTCGGTTGTGGCCAAAAAGTAGCCGAATATTTAGCTCGACCGAAACTAACGTGTTTGTGATAGATACCTAAAAACTTTTGTTTATTTTATATAAACTAGTGCTGACTGCGATCCCACCCGGTGGTAAGCAGTAATACAATCGTTGAAGGTGAATTGCACTAATTTATTAAGAGCCTATTCACTCTAGCCTTGAAGATACCAAACTTATAATTGGACTGACTTGTTCGTCTATGTTACATACATACATACATTATGTATAATTTTTTGTCATCGTCGATTTAATTGATTAATTTAATATTTCATCGTCATCATCATAATTTCCGCCGAAATACGTCCACTGCTGGACATAGGCCTCCCCCAAGCATCAGCACAATGAACGGTCCTGTGCGTCTCGCATCCATCGGAGTCCCGCAACCGTTACCAAGTCATCGGTCATCGGTCATCGGTCGTAATAGCATAACTATAACGAAATATACTGTACATATTTCGGTATAGTAATGCTATTACATGAAATGACTGTATCGAATATTATTTTTATTTTTGGTCAAGTTTTTTGTTCCCGCGTCAGTTCAATTTCGGCCGAAATTGAAAGTGGAGCCGAATATCCAGTTATGGTTTCGGTTTCGGCTTCCAGTCGTGTTTCTGTCTTGCAAGAAGTGAGTTAAGAAGTTTATTATATCTAGCTTGTGCATATTCCAATTCCGGGCAAAGGCCTTTCTCCAACTCTTCTATAGTTCTAATTTTGTGTTTTACAGGCCCATCGCTCGTTCGGCTTGCGACAGACATTTCCAGGGAAGGGATACTTAAGCTAAGTAGCCTGCTGGTCCAACAAACTGCGTTTTGGGGCATGTATTTCGAACGCAAACCGTTAGTTTAACACCAAGTATACAACGTTACATAACACGCTGGCAAACTCTGAGTTTTAAACTCACCCCAAACAAATACATTAAGGGCTAGTGTTGAACATGGTACGCGTACCATATAAGCCATAACTAGGACGAAAAGACAAAAGGGCCACAGATATTAACAAGCGCAACTCTCCATTTAATTGCACCTCGTTAAAAGTTTCAAAACTGCCCAATTCTACCAAAACATTTTTCGATGTTAGTGTTACGGTTTCGGCTTCAAATCGTTTTTCGGTCGTTCACTATTTGTAACAAGTGGGTTATGAAGATTATTATAATAATAATAGCATATAATTTAATAATAATATAATATTTACACAAATATCACTCAACGCCGTCTAGTCCCAAGCTAAGCAGAGCTTGTGTTATGAGTACTAGACAACTGATAAACATACTTAAATATTTCTAATACATGCATAATTATTATAGATAAATTACACCCAGACACGGAACAAATGATTGTGCTCATCACACAAACATTTGTCCTGGGTGGGAATCGAACCCACGACCTTCAGCATAGCAGTCAGGGCCACTAACCACTAGATGAACAGGCCAGTCAATTATATCTAGCCTGTGTGTGTTTCAATGTTGGACAAAAGCCTCACTTCCTTCCTTCTATTGGTCCCGGCTCTGGGTCACTTCTTACTAATTCCTAAGGACGAAAACTATTAACAAACGCATCCCTACAATTAATTGTACCTTGTTAAAAAGTTTCCTGTTTTTAAAGATGTAAACTAATGCTTGACTGCGATTCTACCTGATGGTAAGCAGTAATGCAATCATGTCTGCTGAAGCGCACTAGTTTATTAAAAACCTACTATTCACTCTAATGTTGAAGGCATCGTAATCTGACTGTGTAATAGGACGCGAAGACCGCGACAGGCAAATTGTTCGCGGTTTAAACGACGAGGCGAAACGCTTAGTCGAAAAATAGGTAAAGGTGGACACTCGCCGTACGTCAGGTTGTCCGATGGTAGAAAGACGATGGTGGAATCAAGTCATATACTCCCGCGCAGACTGTCCAAAATGTATCCTATAAAATACTGAAAGACTGACTACCCTACGCCTGTGCTCCAGGCTTTGTAGATTAGTCTGTCTGAAACTGTCCAATTTTACCAAAACATTTTTCAATGTGAGTAATAGTATGGGATCCGACTATTTTTTCAAACAACCAATAGAGTTTTATAAATGATTGACCACCATCTAATCATGGATACCATATGAGCTAATAACGTCAGTAACATGGCGACAAGTCAACAAAATTAACACATAGTAACAAAGCATATTATTATTTCAACATCACATTACCACCCACCTTAATATTCAACATATCATAACATATAACCACATATACCTCTACATAACGGTAGCTATAACACTTGAAACCTATTAAGTTCTATTACTACTACTACTACTATTAAGTTCCAGCGACGCTTCGCTTCACTAATACATTCGCGGAGGCATATTTGATTACAAGGGCATAAGGCTTCAATTGTGTTACGTACGAGAACTGTCTACACATAAAATTGATTTTATGTTCTTACTTTGTAGTTGCGCATTCCAGTTGAGAAGTTGTTGCTAGTATTAGGGCTATAAAGTTCTAGGGTTTCGACATTGAAAGTGGCACTGGATTGGAGTACTTGAAATCGTAAATCTTGTTTTACTTTCTCTTTATTTTTTAGAAGATTTAAGAGTCCTTAGATGCGACAATTTGTTCGCTTCACTACAGTTTTTTTTTTGTTTTATTTTGACGATAGCTTACTAAGTAATAACTTGGTAAAGTATTTGCTGATTACAAACTACCACATTTATAAAACAAATCACATTTACTTGGTTCTGTATGATCAGTTTAGCTTTCTTTCAATCATGTTTCAAGGACTTGCATAAACTAAAAATAATGAAGCATTGTACAATATTGTAGCAGAGACTCTTTCATCAGGTCCTCTTTAGATGATTTTGGAAGTATACACACACACACACGCACGCACATTAAAAAAGGCATAAACACAAATTTTAGACTGTCAGATAGGTCACCTTTCTTCATTTACCCTTTGCGTTCTAGTGACTCTTTCAAACGTTCCTGACAGGCATTGGTCCTACTGAACCTTACGTTTTTCTGACATCTCTTGAAGCGCATATGGAACACTACGCGCCGTCGACTTGGGCTTGATTCTTACCAAACGGCTGGACGAAGAGCTACCCATTGTTCATCGTCCGCAAGTTCGCGCCTTCGGTGGCCGGAAATCGCCCTGCGAATCCCCTCGCCCGGATATTTCTGATCCTTACAACAAAACCACAAAACTGTAAACACATGTCAATGATCCAAACTGTAGGAGCCCAGCAGGGCTGAAATTCTCCTTGACACTAGAGGGCTGCCATGGAGAATTTCAGAAAAGGAAGCCCGTGGACCTAGAACGAAAAGAGCAACTGAAAGAACATTGATGGGTTTTAGTTAGTATAAGTCTGACACACCCTCTCACTCCCCCTAAAACGAGAGAAGGCATTAGATGATTTCCTGCCTTCCAAAAAAAAATGTCAGTGATCCAACTACATAAAAAAAAAAGATTTAAAAACTAGGTAAGTACCTTAAAGAATTACTAGTTCAAAAATGCTATTACTCTGTATCAGATTTCTTAAATAATAATATAATAATATTCCACAACTATCACACAACGCCGTCTAGCCCCAAGCTAAGCAGAGCTTGTGTTATGAGTACTAGACAACTGATAAACATACTTATATATTTCTAAACACATACATATTATATATAAATTACACCCAGACACAGAACAAATGATCGTGCTCATCACACAAACATTTGTCCTGGGTGGGAATCGTACCCATGACCTCCGGCATAGCAGTCAGGGCCACTAACCACTAGACCAACAGTCCAGTGAAATATGATAAGTCTATAAGTCTACATCAAGTTAGGTTTTGTCAGCAGAGGTACCATGCTACAAGTTCGCAAGTTCCAACCAACGAACCCCTGACCCTGTTGCAGAGAACTTGCGTCCTGGGCGGTTACTACAACTTTAGATGGCAGAGTGAGGAAGCTAATCAATGTGGAAGCATGTAGTTCCTGGCTCGTATCTAGTTTATACTTTAATTGACTGAATACAAGTACACACGAAGTAGTTGGTTTAATAACATTGAGAAGTGACCCTCCATTCTGTATAGATTGTACTCAATACTTTATTGGATTCCATAATGTTACGTAGTTGGTATGTTATTTAAAAGATTAAATTATGGACCCTGTCGGGCACAGCAGAGTCTGTTTTATAGGAGAGAGGATGAATATAATTGTGTGAAAGATATTAGTCAAAATTTATTAATTACTAGCTGACTGGCGAACTTCGTACCGCCTAATAGTAAGGATAACGCCATCTACTGGCATTACCAGAACAACATAATTCATTTTATAATGAAATTTTAATTAGAGATGGCGTTGTATTCGGATTTTTTTGTATTTTCTTTCCATTTTTTCTCACCGCTTGAGGAAGGTTCAGTTCAAAGTCAAAGTCAAAAATTTTTTATTTCACATAGGCCTATATGGGCACTTATAAAACGTCAGAAGCTAGTGCACGGTTTCAAATTGGTCGTTTCCTATGGAGAAGAACCGGCAAGAAACTCCATGGTTACTCTTTTAAAAAAATTATTGTTTACAATATTTTCATATTACAGTATTAATAGACATTATGTAAGAACAGTGTAGACCAGTCGATAATGTTGCACAATAAAAATAATCATATTAAAAAAAAAAGTGAGTCGTAATAGGAAGTAACCTAAGAATTCGCGAAGTCCACGGTGTTCTCACATTCACATTTAAAAAAAAAGAAGCTATATAAAAAAAAACAAGAACAATAAGTAATTACAATTATCATTAAATGACATGTCAACAAAAAGAAAATTACTAACGAATTTATGGTGGTTGGCGTCTAATAATATAAAAAATATTGCAAAAGCAATGTGTAGAAAGAAAAGAAAAAAGAAAATGTATATATTACAACAAATGTGGAGCAGTTAATAGATAGATGTACACAATATTATGAATATGAAAGTTCTGGACTATCTCGAATATTTCAAGAACAAAATTAGCCAAATCGGTCCAGCCGTTTTTAGTTTTAGCGAGACTAACGAATAGCTATTCATTTTTATACCTATAGATTGCACTTTTAGCCAATTTTATGGAGGTTAAAAAATGATAAACAGTGTTGGTAAAAAAGGGATTTTGTAAGCAGTGTAAACAAACTGTTCTGAAAACCGACCTTATCACACCAACATTATAAAGGGGGAAGTTTGTGAGTGGGTATGTTTGTTACTTTTTCACGCTCGAACGGCTGAACGAACTTAGATGAAATTTAGCACACGGGTAGACCATTTCCTGGAATAGCACTTTTTATTCTATGAATATGTATCAGAGTATCGTAAACTTAGACAAAGATGTACCTAATAGGGTGTCAGAATCCCTATCGTAGACATATAATACTGCGACTATTTTACGTAACACGCCACACATAATAATCGGGCGCGTAGCGCTACCAGCTTCGTAGCAACGTAGCACTTGCTACGACGTAGCGAAGTAATTCTTCGCTGTAGCACGTCTAAACTACTCTCAATAGTTTAATCGGATATTATGTCTGAGCAGGGGTCTTACCGTGACGTGTTAAAATGTCAAGCGTGCGAGCCGGAAAGGGGGATGGAGCTATACACCCTATGTAGCTCCATCCCTTTAACAGTTCGTGGTAGGCCTTCTAAACTCTACAAAATAATAAACTACACATTAAAACAAAGTCTGTCGACTGGCCTACTGGTCCAGTGGTTAGTGGCCCTAACTGCTATGCTGGAGGTCGTGGGTTCGATTCCCATCCAGGACAAATGTTTGTGTGATGAGCACGATCATTTGTTCTGTGTCTGGGTGTAATTTATCTATATATGTATATATTTAGAAATATATAAGTATGTTTATCAGTTATCTAGTACTCATAACACAAGCTTAGCTTGGGACTAGACGGCGTTGTATGATTATTATTAAAGTGAAGTAGATTTTAATCGATCACTGCTATTAGCTGCGACTCTTCGAGGCAGACCCTGACTCTGGTGCCCTCCCCAAGGGATAAGGGATAAGGAATAAGTGCCATCTTGTACCTGTGCTTGTTTTTATCTTAAATGTATACATGTTGTTTCTACATTGTGTGTATCTATGCATGCCAAATAACATATTTTTCTTTCTTTCATCGCTAAGGCCACTGCGCCTGCGATAACTTCACGTGCCTCGCCGGCTTGACTACAGGCCGAGTGACTGTGGTGTGCGTAACTGTGACAGTGTGCCAGCTAACACTTTCATTTGAAATAAGCAGTACCTTTATGCTCTTCTATCTCCTTTTGTTCTTTTCATTTTTAAGTGTTTGTACATAAATAAATTCCAAATATTAATAAAGTTTTTTTTGCCAAAACCTCTTACACTACAAGTGTCAACCCCACAGAAACAATGAAAGCTGATCTCACGAAAACAATACAGCTTAGACATCTTGTAAGTCGTAGTGAAATTGCCTCCCTAAGCAATAGAGCCAAACTATTGATCAAATAACAAAAGATCTCCAATCTCACAGTTGGAACATCGAGACAACTCTTGAAACGACGTTTACACTGGTCCGGATTAGAAGTCGATGAATCAACACTATCGAAGATCTGCGTTCTCGATTAAATTAAACTATCAAGTAATATGGCCTGTAGAGTAAATTGAAACTCAATTTATATATTGAATCTTATCGATACTTCAAGTCTCGACAATCGAAGCTGAACGGAAACTCGTAATGGGTTTTAGTTTAAAGCTGGATATTGAAGGTTTTGGAGCAATATCCGTTCAATCCGATACTGAGTACAGATCAAGCCAACGATCTTAAATTAATGGGATCGGTGGTAGACACGCACGGTCGCTACAGTTGCTACCGTCTACTCAGTACAAACCTAATGAACTAAGACGAACGAATGAACGGAAATGAGTGTGAAGTCTAAAGAACGTGCGGAGATTCGTTGTTCGCTTAGTCTGTACCCGACATACTTCCTTACGTATTTAAAAAAAGGCTTCTACCACGTCTGTCTGTCTGTTCCCGATATACTCAAAAACTACTAAACGAATTTTAAAACGATTTTCATCAGATTCATTCATGTACAGGGTATAGTGCTTGGTCAGACTGACAGCGTAATGCGGAGAACGGCGCATATGCGGGGAAGTGCGCGTTGTGCCTATCCGCAAACGAGTTATCATAACAACGCACGCGATTAGCTCGAACTACTGGTTTGAGTTACCCGCTTCCGCTCGTCGCCCGCGCTCTCACTGCGGCCACTTGTATGAACGAGCTATGGCATGAGTGCCCGCGCGCGTCCCGCGTCTCGCTGTCCACGCCGCTTCCCACGCCCGCGTGGGCTATTTAGACCTACTGACAATGGACGCGTAGCTTCATAGATGCGTATTCGTCATTATACGCTACACCAAGCGTACCTACGCCTTACATACAAAACTCTATCGAAGAAACGGCAACGTCGTGCCATCGTGTCGTTTACACGTACGTTCGAGGACAGTACTCAATTTAGTTGTCTTGGCTACTCAATTTAGACTACGAAAAAACAGAGGCCGTCTTAAAAATAATGTCATAAAAAAATAAATAAAAAAAAGCATAATCAATAAACGCACGAGTATCACACTAACACTTGCAACCACTCTTACCCTTCTCACACGCACTCAGACACTCTCACTACAAAACTACACTCATTACATAACACTTCCCACACTACATTCACTACATCACACTCTACACAAACCACTGAAATTTTGTCACACATACAAGCTCCCACATCACTACGTGTTGTTCGCGCACGATACTGATAACGCGTCGTAGCATGAACCGTGCGCTGCGCTGGCGCTCCCCCGCTCTCGCCACTAACATGCGAGGGAGCGCGGGGCGCGGTGGGTCTCTCGTTGTCAGTAATTGTGTGCGATCACCTGACCGCTTCTCGTAACATTTACGCTTGCGCGTATTTAAATTTAGTTTTTACCCCCTAATTATAATAATGGAATCAATCCAATGATTTCATATGTTTATGTATTAGATTTAAGTTATTTTTTTATATCATGTTTTTAAAATTTACATTTTTGATTGCATTCATACTTAAAAAGGCGTCTATAGTCTGCAAAAGTGTTAGTACTTGATGATTGAATTGTGACTTAGTGTGTAAGTTCTACAATTATATGTATATTTTTATAGCAATAAAGAATTTTATAAAACAAACAAAACTGAAATTTTGTTATCATATCTTATAGTTTAGTTAACTATTGTCTTTGTTATTGTACCTTTCGAATACGGATTGAAAGAGACTGGACCCCACAACACAGGGAATCCTAGTGTGGGATTCAGGGCTTCATCTAAATTTGTAAAATTTAATGAGACAATAAATAATTTTGATTTTATTTTTTTATTTTTTAGTAGTCCTTACACTCCAAAGAAATTCTTATGTTTGAGATCGCTGCACCGCAGTCATATTTACAGTCTCGTCGAGCACTTACTTGTATTTTACATGCATATTATGGAAAAGCTTAGAATTTCAAAGATCTCTAACACCCTTGCAAAGATGCGGTAAATCACTAGTATGCTAGCTAGTTTCTTTAATAGCCCACAAAAGTTCAAGACTCTCATGGGTTGAGTTCAAGTCTTGGACACAAAGTCTTTGACGCGATATGTGTCACGGTCTCCTATTGGTCGGGGTTCAACGTGTGACGAAGTGTGCTGATAAGCCGCAGACCACGGAGATAATAGATACAAAGACAGATAAATAGAATATACTTTATTGTACGTACGTTATTACGTTTTGGGAATACGTTCATTGTGCGTACAGCTAAAGGGTGGAATTCTCTGCCGGAGTTTATTTTTCCTGATAGCTACAACTTGGGAGCCTTTAAGTCAATAGTAAATAGGTTACTTCTAAGCAAGCGTGCTCCATCGATGACCATCTCATCGCCAATATGTCAGATAGTGTTCAAGCGCAAGCCTAGCATGAACTTCTTAAAGTTCCCACTGCTGGGACTCAGGCCTCCTCTCTAGGAGAGGGAATGTGCTGTTATCCGCCACACAGACATCAACCAACACGCACTGGACGTGCGTGTTGGTTGATGTCATATTTCTTCGAATTTTTAGTTACTATGCCGTTAACACTGGGCCACTACTGCTCAAGCCTATCAATAATAATAATAAATAATAATAATAATAAAATAATTACTTCAGTTTTTTACATCAATCTTTATTACAGGGTCTTGTTATCAGAAACCCGAATATCTGACCACTAATCTTACCAATGTCATAACATGTGTGTAGGTATGTGATGGCATGTGGTGTGTGTGTGTGTGTGTGTGTGTGTGTCACGTTCTGCTAAATGGGTCGGGGTTCAACGTGACGAAGTGGTGTGATAAGCCGCAGACCACGCAGTTAATGTGTGTGCTAATGATGCGGCGCAATGTAGATTAGTGTTTTGTCTTCATGACAACTCTAGAGTTATATAGCAGATATCTTGGTTCTAAATATTCTGAAGCTTAAAAAACTTCAACCAACAAACAATATGAAATCTTGCATTTCGTCTTTTGCCATCCGAATTATGGAGACTTGATAGGGAGTGGCTCTATCTATACTCGCCCGCAATAAACTCCATATACATCGAACCAGTGACCGAGCGAGAGGTTTTTAATATTATACGCGGAATGCAAAATAAGCGTAGCTTTGGAGTAGACGATATCCCACCACTTTTAGTAAAAAAATGCATAAAGGAGCTAACATCACCTATTATCAAATTAATAAACAAATCTTTCGAAGAGGGACGATTCCCAGAAAAACTTAAAATTGCGAAAGTACGCCCAATTGCGAAAAAAGGAGGAAATTCCGAAAATCCTAGTATTTATAGGCCTATTGCATTGTTACCCACTATGTCAAAAGTTTTCGAAAAAGCAATGGCGACACGTATTAATAAATTTTTAGAAAAAATTAATTCGGTTTTAGGAAAAAACGCTCAACTACTTTAGCGGTATACAATTACGTACAGGAAATATACAGTTGTATTAATGAACGAAAGTACGCTGTTGGACTATTCCTAGATATGACGAAAGCATATGACAGAGTGTCACAATAAATATCTATTACAGAAACTTTACGGATCAGTTATTAGGGGTAGTGCTTTTAATTTGTTTAAATCCTATTTACATAACGGAGTACAATTCGTGGAAATGGAATATTTCGATAATATTACTCAAGAAATGTACAGCATACGATCTGACATGGCTACCATCAATAATTCAATACCCCAAGAAAGTGTCTTAGGATGTCCCCTATTTATAATTTACATTAATGATTTGCCAAAAAAGATAAGTTCGTCATGCATTTTGTTCGCTGATGATGTTTCCTTATTGTTTAAAATGCCTGCGAATGTTGACCATTTGACCATTTTAAAAACATTCACAGAAACCGAATAATGGTTAAATGAACATAACTGAGAAATAAACTTATCTAAAACTAAAGTATGCCAATTTAGAACTTACCAAAGAACCCCAATAAATCTAAATATATTAACGCAACAAATAAAATTAGAAGAAGTTACCGAATTTACACTTGTAGGCTTAACATTAGACTCCAATCTAAATTGGAAAAAACATATCGAAAGTACAAAAGCAAAATTGACCCAATTTATCTACGCACTAAGCTTATTGAAACGCAATACAAACTACAAAACCGCTTTATCTGCCTACTATGCGTATGCCTACTCCTGGTTAAACTATGGTATCATTCTGTGGGGAGAAAGTACCGACTTCATGGACCTCTTCATTCAGCAAAAGAAATGTATCAGAATACTTATGAACATAGATAAACAAGAAACTTGTAGGCCACACTTTATTAAGCAACAAATTCTTACACTACCGTCAATTTATATACTGCAAAGTTGTCTATTCGTTAGGAAAAATAGGCACCTCTTTAAATCTAATATTGAACTCAATGCAAACTATAACCGACGGAACAAAACTAGACTGATACTACCCTTCACAAACTTAAAAGTTGTCGGGAAAAGTCCACACTCAAGACTAGCTAATATATTTAATAAACTACCCGAAACTTTGAAATCCATACCAAATGACTTGACGTTCTCGAAACAGTTGAAATCTCTATTAATAAAAAAAAGCTACTATACTGTTGAGGAATTTAAAACTGAAAAATTGTAAATTGATCGAACTTTTATTAATATACCTCAACGTAAATATGAAATAAATAAATGACTAATACTTACTACATTTCCTATATGATTAAAATAAAATAAATTAAATTAAATTAATAAATGAATGAAATAATCGATAATTGATAATTGATATTTATTTTATTTTATTTAATTTTAAAACAAGATGTAATTAATTGTTGACTAATGTTTAGCATAATTAATAAATTGTAATAATAATAATAATTTTACAGGGTGCATGTTTTAATACTGTGTCATGAAATTTTAATGCATGCTTAACATCCAGTGTTTTACATATCAGCAAATAAATAAATAAATAAATACTAATATTATAAAAAGATACATTTTGTAAGTTTGTATCTAGGGCTAATCTCTAAAACTATTGAACCGATTTTGAAAATGCTTTCACGTAAGTATACGAAGCCTTTCTTTTGAGGTAGGAAATCATGAATGAGTATCAGGCTTTTACTTACCAAAACTTATCTGTGTTCCTTCAGTTGCCCTTTGCGTTCTAGAGCCACAGTAACTCTTTCCAACAATCTCGCAGCCTTCGCACTGCAAGCTAAATTATCTAAATATAGTCAGAAAAAAGTTATATATCAGTTAATCTTGAGTTTTGGTGAATTTTTATAGCATTGATATCGCTGCTATTTAAAAACTACAATCGTAAAACTACAATTTTATTTAATATAATAATAATAACATTCTACTAGTAGCATCTCTTTTAATATTAATAAGTTCTCTAAAAACTACGTAAACTGTGTAATAGTTTCCAAAAACCATGTTTTCATGTACAGTATACGCTTGTACAGATGTATATGTCAACTTGTATTTATGTCCGCCGGCTAACGGCCAGGTGTTCACTGGACTATAAAGAGTAGTTTTTAATTGGAACCGCGCTCTACTCGTGTCTCTGTTCCAACCCAAATTGATTCCGCAAATGTGCACCCTCTTTATTTCGTGTTTGTGTTCCATTTTTAAGATGGTTCTTCTGTTCTGTTAATTAGCAAAGTACTGGATACATATAGCCCATACAATCAAACAAATAAAGCAATACGTCCCTTAACTATAAACACCGCATATGTCATTTTTACCAACTTTACAGGAAACGAAAAAAACTGCGCGGTGTTAAGAGGCCAGCCGACTTGCACGCTATCACTACTTTTCGTATTACGGCTTCTGATTGGCTGAAACTATATCATGTGACCAACGGTTAGACGCGCAATGAGCAGCTCTATCTAAAGGCATTCAAATGTGAAAACCGCAAGTTTTCGACTTGAGCGGTGTTGTAAGCCAAGGGACGAATAGTGCATAGGTTAGTTCTGGGCAAGGGTGCTCCATCGTCGACCACATCATCGCTTACCGCGGTAAGATACCTAGTGGTCAAACGCGAGCCTATTAATAATAATAATAAAACATACATGGTTAATATTACTCTTGAGACACCTAAACACAGACCAGACAGAGTCCTCGCCTTTTTTCTATTCTTCTAGAAAAAAGATTTGTATATCGGCGCAGGATGCCGATCACCTTCTAAGTTCTGTCCAGGGTCAGTTTTGTGGGCGATGACTAAGTATCGAGCAATAAATAAACTATTCCAGATCACACAACTGATTTATTATGATGCAACCTTTAAGTATTCACTTTACAACGAACCGTGAGACAGTCCCCAAGATATTGTTCGCACGGCAGCCGACAGAGAGAATACCCCCGCGCCTCTGCGGTCGGATCCTTTATGTGTTCGGCTCGTACAAACGTCAGCCCGGATTCTGTCAAAGTGACATATGTCACCTGTCACTTAGCTCGTTTGTTCGTTCTTAAGCTTCCGTACTATTGACTTCGCCGACATATATTTGTTTGTAGTGAATAAATTCAAAAACTACTAGACTGATTAAAATAAAAAGTCTTTTACCAATAGAAAGCTACTTTATCACTGAGTTAAAAGGCATATATTTTTTTCATTCACACTGGCAGAAGCTAATTTCAAATAATGCCTAAATTCGCCGAAGCTTTTAAAAAAAATCCCATTGTATTAGCATTACCATTCAACGTTCTGGCCACATTTCCGGATGACAGCGATGAGGAGGAGTACTTCGACGCATGAGTGTATTTTGTATTTTTATGTATATATGTACATAGTAAGGTTAACTATAAAAGTATTTATAGTTAATATTTAAGTTTGCTACGTAGTTTGTTAAACCAATAAAATTAATTCCCATTAGTTTTAGGTATATAATTTAACTGATTTAGGCTATTATAAGACTAGATCTCTTAAAGTGAGTAAGCTCTTATTAAACTAAAGGTGAATTTTAACAATTGCATCGCTCCTTATCATCAGGTGGGATCACAGTCAAGCACTTAGACTAATTAAAATAAACTAAATTAGACTAATTTATCTAAACTGTTGGACTAGGTTTATTTACATTTAAAAATACTAACTATAATTACAATAAAATAAAATAAATAATAATAAAAACCCTAATCTAATTACAACTAACTAAAACTAAAATATGGCGTCAAAAAACTCTTCCACATCGCTGTCGACTGGTAATGTGCCCAAAAGACTGGCGGCATTGCCACGCTGTATGGCAATGCTTATCCTCTGTCCGAGGTAAAAGCCAGCCCTTGGGTCACGCGAAGTGTCAACTAGACGTTTTGACAGATCTATATACAACTTGTGAGCACTCGGACCCCACGAACCGAGAGTTTCAACCCCAAACGGTTCGAAAATATAACTTCCAACAAGGTTATTATATTTTCGCCGCTTGAGGTTCTCCGCAGCCGCAGCGGCAGCACCAGCACAATACGACGAGCTAGCAAGAGTATCGACACAAGTAGCGTCCCATACTAAAGGCCTACCCATCTTCCATGGGAATAACGATATGCCGTCCGGTCTCTTGCCATCGTCGCGTGCCAGGCCATGGGGTTCCAATACGGCTGGAACGCCGACGGAGACAAGAGCACGTCTGATGATGTCGTTGATATTCGCGTGTCGTGCTATGCGACCCGCACTTCGGCTGCATGACAGACCGTGGTGTCCGAGGCTGTTGACGACTTCGCCACAGTGACAGCGATGAGGAGAACAACAGGGAGCGCCTAGACGTAAGGAAGCAGCGAGGCGGAATTAAACTTTATTTAGATTAAACTAAGCTTAATTAAATTAAACTTAGATAAATTTCAATTGAGGATTTAATTGTTTGCAAACTGATTCCTAGTGGATATTATTATATACAATCAGTGTAGATTTTTTTTCTTCAATGCTTATACTACTGGACAATGTGTGGAAGCATTAAAACAGGCGCAATCCCGGTGAAATAGAGCTGAAAATTTTATTACATTTCAATAATGCAATTTTCGGCAACACTTTGGCGAAGCTTGTTGAAATGGCTGTCTCCATACATAATACTGAATAACATTAGGATGTGTTACATTCACATCCTAATGTCAATGTATATAAATCATTTTTTTTCTAATTTTAGATGTATTAACCGAATGTTTGGGAGAAGACACTGATTACTGTAACACAGGCGTTCCCTAGCAGTTAGCACAGGAGTCAGGGCCTCACTCTATTTGTACAAATTATATTTTATGCTAATAAAATCTTTATCTAATCTACACTTGATAATATTATAAAGAGATAAAGCTTATAATTTTGTTTGTAGGAAGTAATCTCTGGAACTACTAAACCGATTTTGAAAATTATTTCTTATTTTTTTCTAAGTGACATAGGTTATATTTGATTGTAATTAATATTTTTTTTACCCCAAAAATATATCACATTCGGTGAAGTGGGCACGGGTCAGTTAGTTTTTTAAATTTAACAATTTTTTTAAAGTAATTTGTCTTGCCTTGTATCGCTAGTTCAAGCGGAGTGGACTAGTAATATAATCAAGTCAATTTCATTATTATTTAATAAGATATTCCATCATAAAAAAACATTAAAAGCTTAAAAAGAATTATTATTTTACTCAGATGTCCGAATAAACTGACTGGTCTGTCCGGCTTTTCGGTTTGAAGACCTGGCAACCCTAATTGTAAGCAAGTAGGGTAGCTCATAGTTATAATAGAAAGGGATCACATACAGAATGACCGCCTCAAATGCAACACAAAGCCCTCAAACCCCTTTTAAAAAGTTAATGTAATAGGTGCCGTAACACATCCTGATTATTTCACCCACGGCTCCATCCGACAACACTTTTTTCGCAATGTCATGGTCACTATTAATAAAACCCGGCTCTCAAAGATTGAACACAATCTCAGAATCCATTATTTCTTTGGAATTTCCAAACAAAGAATTTTTTGCCCCCTTTTGCAGTCAGCCTGAAAATGACATGAAAGTTTATAGCAAAGACTTAAGAAAATAGGCTTCCGATTGGCAAAAACCTAGCGTTACGATCGTTTGATAGCTCTTAAGGCAGCCGGTTACACTGGATCGTATGGCCACTCGATTTTATAGCATGTCATGGACGGAATTTTGATATTGGATACGTTATTTTATTAGCTTTATTTTATGTTCGCAATCTTTTGAAGCATTTAATTTAAAAAAGCCTGAATATTATCGGGTTCATTATATTTTATTTTTTCAGTCAAATTGGCGGAAATTTAAAAGATGGTAGTAGCAGTCATCTCACAGGTAGACTCCGGATATAAACGAAAATATTGAATCCATCAACAGCACTCAGTCATCAGTCACGTCTTGGCAAGTTTACATTAATCAAAGGACTAATATACGTTTTAAAATTTCTCTTTTCTTAACAATAGCAATATTTTAAAGCGACAAGAGCAGACAGCACTCGGATTACAGTTTATAAATGCACTGTAATAAAAAACGTAACGCTTAAGGTGAAAAGGGTCAGTCAAGGGCGAAACTGGCACCCAGCTTTTCATGGGGCTTAATTTCACCACTCAATTTTAAACTCTTTGCACTTCAAAATAAGAGTCATAAAAATACAAATCTTTACGCAATACGTTAGCAAGAACATTTGGAGGTTATTCCATGATAATATTTCATACTTGTCTAGAAAAACCTTGCGCTAGATACTCGAATTGGGCCAAGAAATGTTGGCATAAACATGACAATATGAAAACCTAAATGTACAGAAAAATAGACCGAAATATTTTGCATATTCATCTCTAAAATAAACCTAACCTAAAAATCTGTGAGGAGAAAAGCCCGCGTAATATTTATCATTAATCAAAGCTCACCTACCGTAGTTTGTAACAACGACCATCGCGAGATTGGAATAGCACTGAGGCATAACAAAACCCGACAAGGGTCTTTCTTAAAAATAAATAAAAAATAAGGTGTAAAAAAAATATAAAACGCTGCCATTGAGGTTGACAAATTATAGTACAAGCTACACATAAAGAAAAACATTTTCTTTGGGTCGGATTAGGCGTTTAGCTAAGCAGGCGGTAAATGACGTACTAACTCATGTGCGAGGTATTCTAAAGCTTACAATAGCTACTTCCGTTAGTAAAGTGGTTTCATCCACGAAATCATCAAAGCAATATATTAATGTGAATTGTAAGCTATTTTATTCAAAGAAAGATATTATATTTAAGCTGTTTAAAATTTTGCTCCGTTAGAATATTCAACAGATACTTTAATTATTTATAATATACCTATGTTTAAAACACAATATGCAAGACCAAATCATGCAATGACTATCTTCTGCCAGCGGCTCTACTCGCGTGAAAGTAGGTATTTCTATGTAAATTTTCGGGGGTTCCGTTTCATCTCTTTAGTCAGTGGTTTTCTACGTCGTAAAAAAAGAGTTCTGCAAATTTTCACGTTCCTAGGTCCAGTATTTTCGGCTGTGCATTGATATGTCAGTCACTCAGTTTCTCCTTTCATATTATTTACGTTCTCGTATATGTATTACACCATACATTAAAATCAGTAGAATCACGATTAAAAATATGTATGGACATTATTGTGACATTCATTAACAAAATGATCCTAAATGGTTTTAATACTATCTATCAGTGGCCACACACAATCAAACTAAACATAGATTCAGATTCAAGTACTAGGGCTTCATAAACGTTTAGGAATTCTCTAACAACATTCCAGCAGCAAATCCTGTATTGACACATCATCTCGGCATTCATTCACGGCTCCCAAACTACGCGATATTAATTTGTCTGATCGCAAATTACATGTTTGTTGACGTTTCACTAAGAACACAGAGTAATTGTGTTAGCCTATCAAATGTACGGATGTTATATAATAGGGATGAGACGGAACTGAATTTCAATCCGGAGTTTTTAAATTTGGTTTATCAGAATTGGAACCTGAATTAGAAAAGAAATCGGAACCGAAATCGGAGGCCGAGGTGGAGGGAGAAGCGTCAAATGAAACACAACTAAAACAAATCGAAAAGTCGGTTATGTATTCTAAGCTTCTGTCAGCCGCTTTACTCTCGCATTAAAGTAGATTTCTCCATACAAACTTTGGACCCCCAATTCATCATCTTACGGTGAATTTTTTATATAATCCTCTCCTAGTGCTTGCCTACATTATACTCGTAAAACGAAACCTTGTGCAATATTTTACGCTGTTAGTACCAGTATTTTTGGCTGTGCGTTGTTATGTAAGTGAGTCAGTTTCTCCTTTTATAATATAGATAGATGAAGAGTGAAATCACAACATTCCAAATATAAAACAAAATAACAAATGAAACAGTAATCGACAGAAGGCGCGGGGGGAGGGAGGTTCCCAGCGCGATGAGTACCTCTGATATAAGTTCAGATTAAAATTGGTCAGAACCTAAATCGGAATCGGAAGTGCATAATCAATCGAAAGTTTCAACCTTTCGGAATCGGAACATCTCTGTTTTGTAATATAATATGTATAACATTTTAGTTCGGTGTGTATCTCGCAATTACGGCCTGGTATGTAGATGAAATGGAAGATTTTGGAATGGTGGTGAAATGTTAATTTGTGCCTTTCAATTTAGCTGGTGTTGTGTCTAAATATTTGCTACACTGAAATCTAGTAAAACATCTCGTTCATTTAAGAAGCCGACGACTAAGTTGCTATTGACAGCTGAAAATATTTTAAATATGTTTTAAATAGTCAACTGGTGAGCCTATTTAAGTACCTGGAAGTTACATAAATGTCTAATGCTAAAAACAGAAGTGTATTAATCTACAGTAATTTCTATGAATAAATAATATAGTTGTAATGAAACTGCGTGTAATGTAATTTTTATTTTTTATTACGTTTATTCATTAATGTCTACAAATAAATTTATTTATTTTTATTTATTTAAACTTTATACACATAACACTGTACAAAGGCGGACTTAATACCATAAGGCATTTTCTTAACAAATAGACAAACAGAAAAAAAAAGAAATGCAATGGTAAATAAATACATACTTAGATACCTGACCCCATTAACTTGTTATAATTTCAACTCGATAATTCCACGTGCTCCCGAGATAAAAGGTCTTGACTGACAGACAGACAGACGGACAACAAAGTGATCCTATAAGGGTTCCGTTTTTTGATTTTGAATTACGGAACCCTAAAAAACGACCACTTTCTGCAGTTGAACGATCTCTAACAAATAAGGAAACATAAAACTAAGCACTTACTCAAACACACTCGAACTAGAGTTATTACAATCACGTATCTCTTCCATTGTCACTTAAATCATCGTTCTTTCTTTCAATATTCCAGCAATTTATCCTCCTTGGTATCTCTGAAGGAACGTTTGAGACGAATTTATGAGATCGCTCCATCTATTTGGCGACTAACCGCCTTCCAATTGTCCTCAAGACGAACTTTCTGTTGACTTTTCAATTCTTAGGTTTTGCTTTTAAAGGGATTTTGTTTCGGGAACACGAAGAGGATTTACGATACTTGATATTGAACTTAATTGCCAAAGTAATATTCTGTCTCCTATTTTAGGGTCATCACATCAGCAAGGCTCGAATATGACAAATATATGAATATCTTTATGGCAAATAGAGATTCCGGAACCCTATTTGCATATATTCCCTGCCGAAGTCTGTGTTTTCAGATAGCTACAACCTGGAGATATTTAAGTTAAAAGTGAATAGGTTACTTCTAGGCATATGTACGCTAATGCGTAAAAATGCTAATTGCACATTCCAAAGCGAAGATCTCTATGGATACGCATGAAACTCCATAAACGTTTTTTTTAAATCATATTAGGTATATGTCACAAATATCTCGATTACATATTTCTTGTCGCTTCTAATATGTGCAAATAATGTAAATAAATAATAAAAAAACAATTCAAATATAATTTGAAAGTAAAGTAAACCACTGGCAGCTAAGAAATGACCAGTCTCAACTGACAGCGTCCGTTCACGAACATGATGCATTTATCAGCACCACACAGCTCTACCATTTTGAAAGGAATTAAATGATTCAACACACGCGAAACCAAATAACAAGGCATTTGTGACAAACTCAACTGCCATACTCATGTCAAACAAGTCAAGTTGTTGTCCAATTATTTGCCCATGATACTAATGTAGGTAATCCTATCGTAAAGGATACAGGTACCTGCTTATTCTACGTGGAAATAAAACAAAAATAAGCGCCAAAACAATTTTCTAAGAAGTTTATTCTTTCTACGAAGCGTACCTTACATTATTAAATAACGTCAGGGTCCACCCAAATAATGTATTCCTAAATATTCTTTACCAACAAATACTGCCCTGAATACTCGAGGCACAAACGTCCCCAAAAGCACTAAAGCTCGCATTCCAAGAGCTGAAACTTCCAATATACTTAGTCCTTCTATATCAATCTATGTGCACGTTTGACCTAGTAGCAGAGACTACTGAATAATATATATATTCAGACTTATGGTCCTGAATTTGAATAGAAACACACAGAAAATATACGCACGACCGAGCTATCAATGCCAAACCCGATATCTACACGAAGTAATAGTTAACAAACAACGTCAAAGAGACCTTTCATGGAAACGCTACAATAGTGTAGTCTTTTCAACCCAAAGGTTGACTGGTAGAGAATGTCTTGTTGCATTAAGTCCGCCAGTGTTATGTACCAATACTGTACATTAAGTTTAAATAAATAAATAAAACGATTGTCAAAATCAATATTTATAGACAATTCTAATTGGTGAAAGCTACAGCCCCCCTAGCCAAGTTACGATCCTCTTTCCGTCGATCGCGTCGAGTTCGAGTTTCAAAACGAAACGGTTGTAACTTAGATAGGGGGGCGGGTTCGGCAGGAAAATCTGACTGTTTATGTAGCACTAGTTTTAGAGCCTTGCCTTGCAGAAACGCCATGGCAGCGTAGTCACTTCGCGCAGTCAAAAAATGCATGCAGTTCTGTAGTGTGTACCCCCTCCTGGCCGCAGTTGGTCACGCAGTCAATAATACATTTTGACGGCATAATCTGGCTACGCCGTCCGGGTGAGGCACGGCCCTTAGACATAATTTGGTGGATTTTGAGTAAGTTCAATAAAATGGTGTATCCGATTTCTGCAGATACCATTTCCTTTACTTAATAATGCTTTCATACACATAAAACAAAAGAAATAAAAAAATTTGAATTCAGCGCGAAATTTTAGTGAAAATATGGCCAATGATTAAAGAGAGAAAAAGATTTAAAAAAACCGGCCAAGTGTGAGTTGAACTCACGCACGAAGGGTTCTGTACCTATTCAACATTATCTATTTAACATTAGACACTATATTACAAACTTTTTTTTTTGTATAATAAATTACGTTTGTTGTATGGCAACCCCACTTAAATATTTATTTTATTTAGTTTTTAGTATTTGTTGTCATAGCGGCAAGATATGTATACATAATCTGTGAAAATTTCAAATGTATAGGTATCACGCTTCATGAGATACAGCCTGGTGACAGACAGACTGACAGTGCAGTCTTAGTAATAGGGTCGCGTTTTTACTCTTTGGGTACGGAACCCCAAAAACCGGTCCTACAGAGGCAAGTTTGCCAATATGTGAAATAAGAAAATAAACTGCAGGAAGAACAAAAGGCTAGACTAAAGGCCTGGAGCTATCCTAGAATATGCAAGCCATGAAAACTCGTTGAATTGAGTAGTGAGCTGCTGCTGTGCTGGTTTGCTCTCGACTTTGCTTGAATTTCTATCGTATTACGCTTTACAACATGACATAATTTTTAACTGTACATTTGCGAGGTCTTTTTATTAGAAAGAAGAAGAAAGAAAGAAAAAGAGTTTATTTGCGACAAACATGGCACATAACTTAAAAAATTGAACAATAACACATCTATACAATAGTGTGAGTTATGCGACACATCCACGCAAAACGGCCAGCGCTCAGCAAAATGCTGGGGCTCATGTACTGAACAGAGCCACAGCGCTGATTTTCAACGTCAGCCGATATAGATATACGATTATTGACAGGCTCACATTTGATCTCTATCTCACCCGAACAACACGTTTGTCTTGGAGTAACCCATTCACTCTTGACTAAAAGACCCCCCAGATTGTAGTTATCAGGAATTACAGATTCCGGCAGGGAATTCCACTCTTTAGCTGTACACACAATGAATGTGTTCCCAAAATATTTTGTGCGTCTGGGTGGGTATCTACGTCTGGTGGTCCGATGTTTTTTTTAGTTAGTTGGGAAAATCATCCAATGACATCCCGTGCTCTTGGGTGGAGCGAGAATGCGTGTCAGACTTTTACTGACTAAAAAGTCACTCCAGTTCCTTCGTTGCCTTTCATACCAGGGCCGAGATTTCCTTTCAGAAGCAAACCCTTGGCCCCGGTAGGCTTCGACCCTGCTGGGCCCCTACGGTTTGCTGACATCTCCTTGAGGCGTAAGTGAAACAGTACGCACCTTCGACCACTTGGGCTCGGTCGAGCTACCCATTGCTCGCCGTCCGCAAGCTCGCGTGGTCCAATGATGGAAAGGGGTTTGTGGAATTAAATGATACAATTTCGATGCACACTGCCCGAAATGTAACCGGTAGAAAAGTGACAGGCTAGCAACTCGGCGTCGACGCTCCAGACTTTGAAGCGTCGACTCGACAAGTGCTTCGTAGATAGTCGTTTTTACGTCCATCAATATTATTTATCGGCACTTCGAGCGTGTCAAGTTTATAAAACGATCGCACAGATCTTTCCTGTTCAATAGTCTTTGTAAAGAAAATGAGAACCATTTGACCCATTTAATACTAAAATCTATTCTGCACGCACTCGGCTAAATACTGACTTTTAAAAAAATCCGTAGCGCTAATTGGACATAAGTGAAATTTAATTATACTTATTCTTATTTTATCGTGCTTGTTAGTGATTTTACGCTTTTTACTACTTTTTATGTTTCTACCCGTGAGAACCTGTATTGGCTCAATGTGCCATATTATCATCATCATCATTTCAGCCGAAAGAGTTCCACTACTGGACAAAGGCCTCCCCCAAGTATCGCTACAATGAACGGTCCTGTACGTCTCGCATCCATCGGACTCCCGCAACCGTTATCAAGTCATCGGTCCACCTTGTAGGAGGCCTTCCAACGCTACGTCTTATACTATTATTATATATTTGTTATAGCTGTTCGTTCTGCTACAATTTAATAAATAATTAAACAAATTCTGCAAACGTACATTCCCTTGATTTTCGAATTTTGAGCTGAGAATTGTGACCAAAGCTATGACGTAAATACGAGATAAATTGGGAAACTTGACTAATGTAAATTCTGCAGAGTGAACCCTGGGTCGTAAGCTTGTATGCATGGTTTGTTTACTTATGTGTCCGTTAAGTTTACATAGGCCCTGTTTAATTAAAGCTTAAGTGCGAGTTCCGTATGTGAGAGTTGTAAACACATAAATTAAGTCAAGATAGTCTTTATCGGAGGAAGTCCCGTTTCCGTGTTTATAACGTGAGTTCAAGAACGTCGAATGTTTCAATAAAATTTGTTTGAAAAATGCCAACTCTAGCTTAAAACTGTTTTACTACCTACTAGACGAAACTTCACAATTTCTTATTTCTTTATTATATTAAAATTTATTTAAATCTATATAGGGTTTTTTTTAGGTGGGAAAATCATCTAATGTCAAATCGCGTTCTTGGGTGGAGCGTGAGATAGTGTCAGACTTTTACTGACTAAAAACTCACTCCTGTTCTTTCATTGCCTTCGTCCCAGGGCCCCGGGTTTCGTTTTCACACTACCCATGGTCCCAGTAGGCTTCGACCCTGCTGGGCCCCTACGATTTGCTGACATCTCCCTGAGACGCGCGTGGAACAATACGCGCCGTCGACGACTTGGACTAGGGTCCGGACGGTAAAGCTATATAGGGTGGATTTTGAGACGGGACGGTAAGGGCAGGTACTTTAACCATTATAGTTAAAGAAAAGCTTACCTAGAAGAGCATCCATAAACTTATAATATATTCTGAACTACATTAATTAAGACCAATGCGATTCTGACAATGGCGCGGTCGAGTTCAAAAAGCATCCTGAAGATATTGGTGGACAAGTTCAACGCACCGTGGTTGTCTCACGCCATGGCGGTACTGAACACTAATTTATTTATTTGCTTCTCTATGGCTAAAGTAATGTTTTGTTTTGTTTACTAACATAGTTATTAAGAATTCTGTTACTAACATTTCTTGTAGTTGCCATTAATAAACAACATTTATTATATTATTATAATTAATAGCTTTTAGAAAAAAAAATTACAGTCTGCAAAAAACCACTTTGTCCTGTACTCGAGGCTACCGCACTGACTTCTTTTTAGAAGAACCGCTTTCTACGACATTCGCTCCACTTGTCTGACGACGGTCCAGAAAGACCTTAAAAAGCTCATCTCGACACCGACTTGGCACAATATCGTACTCAAAGTAAAATGAAGATAAGGAGTGCCGACCGTGACCCCAAATAAATGGGGTAAGGTGTAGCCAGAAAAAGAAGTCTTCAAATAAAAATTTAGCATATAAAACAATGGGAGAAACTGTCCAACACTCACTATAGCAAAGTACTACGTCATTTGATGCAGTATCACTCGACTAGCAGCCGCAGTGCAGTACTCCAATGAACTGCTGACATTTACGACCAGTGCCTGTGAGGAATTGTTTCGTCAAAGACCGCTGCGTCAGCTAGAAACTGGACACTTAGACGCGTTTTGTATCTCAATATACTTGACTGATCAACGTTGAAATGTTGACTCATCATAAGGCTTACAGTCACCCAAAGGGCAATGGAAAGGGCTATGCTCAAAGTTTCCTTGCGTGATCGCATAAAGAATGAAGAACCAAGGTCGCCGACATAGCCCGAAGAATCGCCAAACTAAAGTGGCAGTGGGCAGGGCACATTGATCGTAGAACGGATGGTCGATGGGGCCGAAAAGTTCTAGAGTGGCGACCGCGCACCGGAAGACGCAGCGTTGGAAGGCCTGCCACAAGGTGGACCGACGACCTGGTGAGGGTCGCGGGAGTGCGGTGGATGCGAGAAGCACAGGATCGGTCGTTATGGCGACGCTTGGGGGAGGCCTATGTCCAACAGTGGACGTCTTTCGGCTGAAATTATGATGATGATGATGAGTTAAGTTCGCCTATGTTTATGAACTTTATTATCACTACATAGTATAAAACAAAGTCGCTTCCCGCTGTCTGTCCCTATTTATGCTTAGATCTTTAAAACTTCGCAACGGATTTTGATGCGATTTTTTTAATAGATAGAGTGATTCAAGAGGAAGGTTTATATGTATGTATTATATGCATAATATAGTAGAGAAACACTGGTAATATTAGAGGTGTCTTATGTGACGTCGTAAATAAACACATTTTTTGCGCTTACATTGTAAACGCTGGTTGAACCCTACGAGATAGATCAAAATAATGTACTACAGTATTGTACACCTTAAAAAGGTCTACAAAAAAGTCTGGAATAGTGTATGTCTATCTCTTAGGGATAACCCACAATAACCATTTTTTATCTTTTACTTTTTACAAGAAATAATGGCTTATTTACGAAGCAATACAGCATTAATCCTTATCTAATTAAGTACCTTAAATACATTGTGCATATAAAATAGATCATTATGGCCCTTTACATCATGTAATTTAAATGAATATTTTCAAAGATATTACAGATTTAAAATGCAAGGACAAGGGACATAGCGGTTGCGGTGGTATCAGCATTGCACCCGTGCGAAGCCGGGGCGGGTCGCTAGTCCACATATATTGTAAATTTTTATGATTTACAGCAAACAATTATAAACTCTTGATTTAAAGACCTCCAGGTCGTAGTTATCAGGAACCACAGAATCCGTCACGGTATTCCACACCTTAATTAGCTGAACGCACTGAACGTGTTTCCAAAACGTTTTGTGCGTTTGGGTGGAATGACCACTATGTCCCAAAGGCGTATCGTCTTACTACGTCTTGTAGTTAAAACTTGGCAGAATCCAGTAATGTGATACCGACGCACACTAGAAAACCGACAGGCCTGCAACTCGGTTCCCAAAACAAATCAAAATAAACCGAATACCAATCAGTACATCCGTATCAGTCGCGATCACTACGAAACAATAGCCATAGCTGCCAATAACAGCCATAAATATGTGCATACTTTGTAATAATTGTTGATACGATACAGTCTGCTGCACCCTTTTGTAGAAACGCGACACCGTGAAGCAAGAGCTTTCATTGTAATGTGCTAAAAATCTCTCACATATCTATATAATACATATATTGTGCGTTGATAGAACAAAGAGCTTGAATATTGATAATGCTTTGAGCAATACTTCAGATGCTATTTTGTGTTTTCGTTGTTCAATATTTCAAATTCACATTCGAATAATGAGCATGCCTTTGTCTTTGATTTCGACCGAGCAAATATTATGCTGTTTTACGTACTTAGCTTTAGGGTAAAGTTAAATCGGTGTCATTAATAAGTGTTTCTAAGCAGATTTGACTAAAAGCAAGCAAGCAACGTAGGTATTTTTTTTAAGTAAGTTAAGGCAAGCATGCTTCAACTTCGCGTCGTCGTCGTCATCAGGTGAGATAAAGATCAGGTACGAGGCTATAAATTAAAAAAAACAGTAAGATTTTATAATTAAATAGACGAATCGCCAAACTTACGTGGCAATGGGCAGGGCACATTACTCGCAGAGCAGAAGGTCGATGGAGACGAAAGTTTCTAGAGTGGCGACCGCGTACCGGAAGACGCAGCTTTGGTAAGCCTCCCACAATGAGACGCACAGGAGTGGTCGTTATGGCAACACTTGGGAGCGGCCTAACAAAAGTAGACGTGTTTCGGCTGAAACGATGGTGGCGAGATGAATCAAAAATATTAAAAGTTGCTAAATTATACACCGTTGTTTTCACACGACTGCATTTCTGCATTTCATTCAACAGTAAAAATTGCTTGTTTCTACATTCAAGCACAAAACTCGGCACGGCGTGGCTACAATGGGAGCGGAGACTCCCGGAACCATTTTTTCGGGTACAAAAAGTTGCTCATCTCATGGTGACTCTTTATCAGTTAAGATTACATTTTACCGACAAAATGACTTCTTTAAAATATTTTTTTATTGAATGTAGATCATGTAACAGTAAAACAAAGGGCTTCGAAATATTCATAGTCATTTGTCAAGTTCACGATCAAATAATGAGCTTTCCTTTGAGTTTGATTTGCAAAATATTCTGTCTGAACTTCACAATAAAATCGGCGTCCTAATCAAAGCAAATGTCTCTCAGTTAATAATTCTCTATCTTTGCAGAAATCAATAACAAAAAGACAAGAATCTTGCTTATGAAGACATTGTGGTGTAACGGCCGAGAAAGAATAAGAACTAAATACCTGCATCAAAAACTAATTAAAAGTTAAGTTGCTGATGATATTATGTACCTAACTTAAATTTAATTTAATTTTGTGTTTCAAATAAATAATTCTTGCGTCGTATTCCTCAATGCTGAGGATCGTGACCTCGTGCTTCATGTCTTTAACTTGTATAATATTCCTCTTCCTATCTGTTTCTGTCTCTGACGGTGTGAAGGGCATTGTATATGGTAGAGTCCAGACTTCAAGAGCGGTTTCTTTTTTCGGATGAGAAAATCATCTAATGACATCCCCCGCTCTTAGGCGGAGCGGGAGATAGTGTCAGATTTTTACTGACTAAAAACCCACTCCTATTCCTTCTTTGCGATTTTTGCAGGGCCCCGGGGATCTCTTTCGCATCACCCATGGCCCCAGTAGGCTTTAATCCTGCTGGGCCCCTACGGTTGCTGACATCTCCTTGAGGCACGCGTGAAATAAACTTCAAGAGCGGTGCGGATCTAGTCGGACCAATCATCGTATATATAGTCACGTATTGAGGTCTTTTCCCATCTTCTTTACCGGTCACGATAAGCATTTCGAGCTTGCCACCGTCTTTCCTTGTAGTGTGACCGAAGAATTGCGAAATCTTGCGAAGACACTCGGACGACAACCACGAGGAGATTTTGAGTTCTCGCATATCAGAATCAGACTAAACAGATTTACAGACTTTTGAGCTTCTGTGTCGACTGGCAAAGGCGTAAAATAATAATAAATCTTTACTAGGTTTACAATTATACAGTAGTTAGTCCTACATGGTTTGCAATACATACATGTATAAAAATTGTAAAATAAACACACAGTTAATCACCTCTGACACCCAAGCTAAGATTAAACTTGTATTATGGGTGTCAGGGCTCTCTAAATTGAATAAAATTATACAACAGAGTTCGGAGTTACATCATGTTTCTTTAGATATAATGAAGGTAAAAACAACAAAGGTAAAAAAGATTTAGCTATATATGTAGAAATTGGACTAAAGTGAACTAAACAAATAATAATTAATTATAAAACTAACAATTTGTGTATAGTGTTAATGTTTTGTGTAGTAATGTGTGTGTGTGTGTGTGTGGACATGTGGGGCGGGGGAAAGTTTGAGGAAAAGGGAGGGTATAAATTTACGTGTTGATACTTCTTTCTACTTCATCATAACTAAGAGTGATAATCCATTTAATGATTTGAGATTTGCAGTTAAATTTATTGAGTTTGTAAATGTTACAATGACAATTGACAAAATTGTAAATACAACTACCAAGAATAAACAACCTATTCCTATATTTAACCCGCCGTAGTACCTCTGAAGACTATTCGTATCGACACCTAGTAACCCGTAACGCCTCGTAATCTATGTAGGTAGATGCATTGAATTTTTCCCGAGGGCATTTGTGCTTGACGTCTTTGAACACAGAGCCTCTCGTTTGCAGCACAAACACGCTTCAAATAAACCAATCACTCCGGATTCGATCGAAATTCTTATCAGAGACGAAAAGAAAACTATAGGAGATCAGAAAATAGATAAAACATAAGGATTTTTATCATTCTGTCGTTTGAAGTCTATTGTCTTGAGGTGGGTCTGCGTTAGAAAAGTCGAGCACGAGCGGAGCACGACCCGAGCTCAAATTCGTGTAGTGTCGTTCGTGCTCGGCTCTTCTACAGTCGGTCCACACTACACGAAATTGAGCTGGGGTCGTGCGTGATTACGGGAATGTTCAAAAGAGTTACCAAGGTCCTGGAACGCAAAGGGCAACTGACTGAACATAGGTGAGTTTTAGTCAGTTACTGATACTCCCTCTCGCTCCACCCAGATCAGGAGTCATTGGATGATTTCGCACCTTAAAAAAAGTTACTGAAGACTTACGGACACGGACTGCATGAAAGTATACAGTGGTTGCTATTTTTAAATGCAATTTTAAGGACAGACATCTATAGCTTAAAATATTAAACAAATCCATGAATTTGTTCTGAAAAATAAAAGTCTAAGTAGCTCTACTTTATAATTAAAACTAATAATATCAGATAACAAAGTATTCTAACGACACAGTTCCGAAAATAGTCGGTATCGTCCTAGATTCGTTAATACCTCATCAATAATAATAATCACATCGGCCTTCTACTGGATTAATGTTCATTAATATTATATTGTGAACTGGAAGCAAGCGACCGACCACCTCATTAAATGTAATCTATCAATTCGATTATTAATGCTTTACTAATCGCTAGAAATAAAGCTGTAGAGAAGGCTTGTGTACCGGGATTAATAATAATAAATAACATGGTTCAGCCAGGGGCCGTAGTCTTAATAAAGTTCTTGGCATTGTTCAGCCACGGGCCATAGTCTTAACATGGTTCGTGATAACCACTCCACTTAAACTTCCAAAAACCATATATATATTGTAACGTTGTATAGTAAATCTCAACGTTCCTATCGAAATTATCAGAGCAAACTGCGGTATAGACTTGCACTGATCAACAAAAATATTAACAGGAACCTTACAACCTAATAACTTAAAATAAATAACAAACAGATAACAGAACACTTTGTTGGTGATATAATAAAATAAACTAAACTAAACCGGCCATTACATGACAAGAATTGTATCACCCATTTTTTATATCTTCTGTTGGTGTTTTAGTTCCTTGTTATTTTGTTGTTTCATTAGTGCTTACTAGCTTTAAGCGTAGTTTCCTTTTTTTCCCGTCCGTTCCGGTTCTGATTGTGACATGCACACATTCGCCTTAAGCGCCTTCGTACTTCCTCTGCCCTGCGCTTACACACTGTTGCGGTCACAATCGGACATGGATAAGCGGGAGACAAAGAAACTTATTCGACGACTGGAAAATTCCAGGGTCCAAAGTTCCGGTTCAGGCACCTGGCCTGAGATCCATCCAACCGTTCGGCAACCCTCTGGCCCTTCGTCTACCAGCGGGTCGTCTACCTGCGGGACGTCTTCCTGCTGGCGCCTAGTCCTCGATCTCCAGCTTCATAGTGGCCAGGATAGTACTTTGCGCGCCTACCTCCATAGTCGTCAATGTAAAAAAAAAGGCATTTTGTACCTGCGACCATATTTAATAAATATGATTGTAGATAGTGCTGCGTATTATTTGTCTTGTATTAGAGAAATAAAGAAATAAAAATATTAGAGAATATATATATGTCGTAATATTTTTTTATTAGTTACTCAGTGGCCAATTAGCCATGTAACAAGAGTAGCAAACGGTACAGGCCCCGCGCGTTCAGGGGCGATTTCTTTGGATATAATAATCAATTTACTTCAGACTTTCCTGCAAGTTAATGTCTACAGAATAGAAGATGTTTTAGAATTCCCCCATTATCATATTCATTTTTCACGCTTCAAAGTGAATAGGCTCTTAATAAACTAGTGCGCCTCACCTTCAACGATTACATCACTACTTACTATCAGGTGGAATTGCAGTCAAGCACTAGTTTATAACAATTTGAAAAAAAAACGTAGCCGATCTAAAAATAAACGTGGTTATTGGTGTCCATTGTATTTTTGACATGGATACACAAAATATGTAGTTCGATTAGTACCCTAAAAGCCTCGTCAGCCAAGCTTATTCTTTATTGGATATTAAAAATAAGCTTGATAGAGGCTATTAATGTATAAAAATTAACTAGCTTCAACCAGCGATTTCACCCACGTAAATGTTGGAATTTCTCCCAAGAACATGTATACGTACGACCTTTATAAAAGGTATACTTAATATTTTATTTCCTTCAAGGTCCATGTCTATATAGCATAGCATATCATAGTCGGCCTTATAATGTTCCCACTGCCTGGGAATCAGGCCTCCTCTCTAAGAGAGGTAATATAATTCTATGTCTTTAATTACACTAAAATTCATCAAAATTCGTTACCGTGAACTTTAGTCGAGTGGATTCCAACGATCCTGAGTCCAAATCAAACGTAAATATAGTTTTAAACCAGGGCTATAAAACTCGATCAAACTTCAATGCCTCCATAACCAGTAGCTGTGAGAGAAGTTATCAAAACTATCAGGGAGCTCATGGACAAAGAAGCACCTGGCTTTGACTTAATCGTCCGATCAACCAGTGTCTCGAAACGAAAGTCTAAGACCAGTGCATATTGTCAATTATGACATATGGATCTGAATCACAATGCGCTTATTCAGATGACTTTAAGTCACCCAAAGGCAGTGAGCTCACAGAACAGATGGTCGATGGGGCCGAAAGGTTCTGTTCTGGCGACCGCGTACCTAAAGACGCAGAGTTCGAAATTCTTACACAAAGTGGAATGATGACCTGGTGTAGGTCGCGCGAATCCGATGGATACGTGACACACAAGACCGGTCGTTATGGCGACACTTGGAAGAGATCTTTGTCCAGCAGTGGACGTCTTTCAGCTGAAATGATGATGATGATGTTTACATATTTGGAATAATCTTTCCGAGAGATATGATCATGTCTGAATCTAAACTCTCCGTGGAATATGCTAAAATTTTTCATTTTAATAAATGTTATTTCTTTAGTTTTTTTGTATAAATTCACAAAGACTTCCTCATCATCATCGAAAAAGAAAAATCTTCCTATTTCTGTATTATTTATCAAGAAAACCTAAAATATCCTAATCCAAAAGTACTCTATTAATTAGTATCGTATAAAGAATCTAATTTAGTGGAAATATTTTTTTTTGCATAAAATATTTTATTTTATCTATCTTAAATAGAAAAAGGTCTATACAGGGGCCCCTTGGACGAATTTGCTACAGCTCCCACGTTGACTTAATCCGGCACTGGTTTCCGCTACTCACAACTCTTGTAATAATATGCGTTTCATTCCTTCTCGTCACATTGCCATACCAAGACAAACGATTCCCTTTCAAGTTTTCAGTCTCTGGCGCCAGTTTCAAACTCTCTCTAATATACTCATTTGTCACTTTATCCATTCTCGTCACTCCACACATCTATCTCAACATTCTCATCTCCACTACGTGCAATCATTTTTTATCCGTCTTTTTCACATCCCAACATTCTGATCCATAAAATATGACAGGTCTTATCTTCTAAGATACCCTTCAACTTGAGGGGCATCCGTGAGTCGCAAGTTGTTCAAGTGACCTGTCGCCATTTACTTAATCCTGAGTTGATCCCGTGCGTTATGTCTCGTTTTACCTCGCCATCCCCTTGGACAAGCAATACGAGGTACCGAAAGTCGAAGCAGATCCGTATAGGCGTTTCAAAAAGAACTAACCTCTAAGAACCTCAAGGTCACTCTCGGCAACTAGCATATCATCGGCAAACAGCATCAACCAGAGAGCCTCTTCGTGGATGACAATGTCAAGCATAAACATCATGTTATCTTGTTTTAAGATACTCGTTGTTTTAAGATAGAGGTCAAAGGTTCGACCAGACGGGTGTTATGTCTGGTGGGCAACTACCCGATAGATGATTTCGGGCTGTTCTAATATGTTCCGTTTCGCGCGGAAAACTTTAATTGCGCTATGCAGGATTAGTTCCTATGTGACGCCATAGGTGTCGCTACACTTCCAACGCAATTACGATTTATGACACAAATGTAAAGCATTAAATTCTCTACTATGTTTTGAGCCATTGTGTATATCTTTCAGCAATATGGATTAGAATTTTACACGCCCTTGCTAAAAGGAAATGGAGCGTGATAATTAATAATAACCGCAGGAATCCGCCTATAATAATTCCCGCTCAAACGCTTTAGATCTTCTACTGTAGAAAATTTTATGATGAAAATTAAAAAATAATAAAATTAACACTGTTATTTTGTTACGCTACTTTTAAAAGGTCGCCTAAAATAAACTGGTAACATAATTTTTGGTAGATGATAATCTAAAGAGACTATATTGCTTATCTGGTTTTATGAAAATTTTCTGAAAATTCTAATCGTCGCCGCACACGGGCCACATGCCACAGTCACAAAAGCCGCCACCAGAAGCTAGAAGCGGCCACAATCCACTTGTAGCCAGTTCTGCTACTTTCTTTTAGCCCATTCGTGGAGTATCATAATGGACTTTGTCAGGAAGCGAACAGTGGTGATTTGTAGCTTGAAGCGCGTGGCGGCCACCGGCGTCAACCGTGTGCGGCGAATCCGTATAAAATGTATGAGAAGTATAGGAAATATGCCATTGGCGGCGTTTTGTGGTTGTGACCGGTGGCCCGTGTGCGGCAACCCTAAAATGATCTTTCGTAGAGCCTGCTACAACATGCTACGAAAACCGTAGGCTCTACCAGTTTTCGTAGCCTACGATCTACGCCGTAGACCGTAGACGGTTAGAAGTACGCGTCATACACGGTAGTGATCCTACTGACCACAACTATTTTATATTATAAAATATTTAAATAAAATATAAGTTAAGAGGTAATTTGGCAAGCCAAATATGTGTGAAATATTCCGAATATGAAAGTTATCCCGCTCACAAAGTATGGGCCGTAATGAGAATCTGCTTTTATCAGAAAATATTATTTCACATAGTAGCTGTAGAAATTGACTAACAGGGTTTCAGGAACACCAAGGTATGCGTAATAGAGTGAGTCTGCAACTCCACGTCTAAAGCTCGTATTTTGCGTACGTGCAGGATCCACCAGCTCTTCAAGGAAGGTCAGCAGCGCCTTGGTGTTGCTGACCACTTCGCGGAGAGTACTTGGATCTCTGAAGTACTTAGTCCTGTATCCAGGAACCACTGGACAGCTTAGAAGTAGATGAGCCGTTGTCTCGCATTTCATATGACATTTTTAAACTAACGATAACATTCACGCAACGGCTTTGTCTGAAGATACCGGCTAAGCCCATTGATACTGAAGGTAAAAACTGCATAGATGTAGTGAACGTACTAAGCGGGGCATTTGCAGCGCTCAAGAGCCGGATTATGTCTACTTAGACGGGGGATACTTGAGACGTGTTCCCCCCCAGTCATCTAGGTAGGTTCCTAGTTTATACTATGCTTTTGCAGAGTTAAAAGCCATAGTGACGCGCATTTATATGACTTATAAATTCTATAAATCTAGTCTACATAGACATGCCAGATTTTCAGAGTTTCGTACCATCAAGAGGAAAAAACGGAACCCTTAGATTCTCTTTGTTGTCCGTCTTTCTTTCTGTCAAGATCCTTTGTCTCGAACGCGTGGCGGAGGTATCGAGTTGAAATTAAAACCCCAGCCTCAACCTCACCTCAATATACTCAGGTCTGCGGTCAAAAAATGAAATGAGTTTGTTTGTCAAATTGAATCCAAGTTATTTTAAGACTGCTTTTAAAAGCTATTATAGACAATTGCGTGACAAAAATAGACTAGAAGTTAAAATAACATATGGAAAAACAGCACTTGTCAATGAAAGTATTATCTGTATGACATCACTAATCTACAACAAATTGCCTGATCATATTAAACAATTACCTTTTCCACAATTCAAGTCAAAGCTGCACAAAATCTTAGTAAATAAATGTTACTATAACATTAAGGAGTTTTTGCAGGATAAAAATATTCGTATACTGTAATGGCTCACACAAAAAAAAATTGTAATAATGATAGTAATTTATGAAAAAAATTATGACAACAATAATAATATGACATAATTTAATGATTTATTTGACCAATGTTTATTTTAATGTTTAATTTTGTCTTTGAATCGACTTTGTTTTTAATTGTTTAATGCGACTTATGTATATGACACTTGACATTTCTTATATATTTATCTTTTACCTATGACAAACTACTTTTAATGTGAATTTATATGACTTTAATCTTGATATCAATAATTGTTGTCTATTTTGTCAGAATGTAATTCTAAAATTAACTAATTAATAAATTTGCACACCTTATTAGGTTATAGTACAGCGCACCTATTATACCTGTATGTAACACCTTTTTTACACTTACCTGTATTATGCAAATAAACGTATTGATTGATTGATTGAACAAAAAATCAAACTTTTAATCTAATGAAAAAAAAGGATACGGCCATTTATGTCGCAAAAACGTATATTTCTACAGTTTCAAGGGAATCAAAATTTGACAATAAGCAAGGTCTTATAGCACAGTTACAAAAAAATAAAACTTTTATTGCGATTTGGAAAAATCTTTGAGACTCCATTCGGGAATTGAACTATTTACAGAGGTAAGTTTGTCTGACTCGCACTTGCCCAGTTCTTTTTTTCTAATCACGCTAAAATAATAAAGGTAACAGTTTGAAATACATACAATGTTGACCGATGACCAGGTGAGGATCGCGGGAATTCGATAGTTGCGCGACACACAAGACCAGTCATTGTGGCGACACTTGGAGAGGCCATATCCAGTAGTGGACGTCTTTCGGCTGAAATTATGATATTAAATGTCTTCCCGCTCACACGGCTAAACGAATTTGGGTGCGCACACGTATAAAAATTGTCCTGGAATTGGACATAGGATAATTTTCTTACCAAAGTATATTCCTTGAGATAATTTTCTCAGCGAAATCACTGGCAGAAGCTAACTCTGTAATATTTCTTTGCAGATTTGCTCAATGTTTCAACGTCTTAGTTTTAGGCTATATTGGCTATTTAGTAACAGTCTTCTTTTAAACTAACTTCGAGATCTTCCTTTTTCTCTTTGTTTTTCGGTGCTTTACCCTTTCAACTTTTATCCTAGTGCAATTTTGAAAAGAGTGATCTGACATAGTGAAAGTGTCTATAACACTTTCACTATGTCAGATCACTGCACTGCAATTCCATTCAGTTACAAAGATCATCATAATAACATCATCATCTTTCTGCCCTTTTCTCGTTATTTGGGGTCGGCCCAGCATATTTATTTCTTCCATTCTATCCTGTCTTTCGTCACGCTATCACTTCAAATCACTTCTCACACAATCCATCCAACTTGTCTTTGGCCTCCCTCTCCATCCATCCACATGTATATAACTCTTTTAGTACCATACGTTTTATCCCTCCTCTTCACATGGCCATACCAAGACAAAAGATTCCCTTTCAAACTTCCTATAATATATCCATCATCACAATTACAATTAGCAAGGAATTTCCTAAACGTGGCAGGATGTGGCATTATGATTATTTTAGAAGGCTCGCGTTGACCACTATCTCACCTTATGGTAAGCGATGATGTGGTCGACGATGGAGCACGCTTGCCTAGAAGTAACCTATTCACTCTTGACTTGAAGATCCTGAGATTGTAGCTATCAGAAAACACAGACTCCGGCGGTAAGTCTCCTCTTTGAGGAGTGGCTGGAAAGACCTCATGGCGTCCAATCTTCCGCATGACGCAGCTTCTCAAGAGACCTCTAGTATTATGTTATGTATCTATTGTATAGCGACTCCTGATTACTATAGCACACACCATTAGACGCCATCCCTAAAGGTCTGTTTATCCTCAAAGGTAAAGTATGAGCATTAATAGTCACGTTATGGCTGCCAAACGTTTCGGAAAGCATTACCGCGTCACAGTTGATGAAGAAACGCAACGGCAGCCGTCCTTAGTAAGTAGAGGAAATTCAACATTTACAAAATAAAATAAAGCTCTCAGATACAATTAAAGAAAAGTTTTTCTTCCTGCCCTTGGGGAAAACTTTTTGAATTTATAGCTTCATTTGTTCCTTGGAGACCTTGAGCTTTTAATGTAATGAAATCTAATGCTCTGGTTTTTTGTCCAGTTCTGTATAAGAAGTGCGTTTGTCCATCATCATCGTCATCATCACCATTTCAGCCGAAAGACGATCACTGCTGGATATAGGCCTCCCCAAGTGTCGCTACAACGACTAGTTCTGTACGTCTCGTATCCATCGGATTCCCGCGACTCTCACCTAGGTCATCGTTCCATCTTGTGGGAGGCCTTCCAACTCTTTACCTATAAACACGAGTTTTCAAAGGGTCGAAAAACCAACTGAGCTTTTCTATTTTTAGGCGAATAGACCACTAACTTCAAACCCTTCTAAAATAATATTACATCAAAAACTAAGCCTTTTAGAGACATGCGGCATTTCCTCTAACTTCCTTAGTGGACATAAAAACTTGTGGTAAACCAAATAAGCAGCGAAATGTTCAGCAGCGGCTGTGACCCCTCACACATGGACAAACAGGGATAATAGTTAAGTGAGCTATACAACCTGCCTTTACTTACAACTATCCTTCTCCAGCGACCCAATTCGTCCTTAATTGAATCGGCTTCAGACCGGCCTTCAGACAAATTGCCTGTTAGAGCCATCACTTAAGTTTTTTCAGTTGTAATACACTAAAAGCAACGATTATTTCGGTTCACGAACGCTTCAAAGATTACGAATGAAAGCAGGAAAGTCAGACGCCATTCTATGATCTTTCCTATTATTATAAATTGGTTTGTAGTTACGCGGTAAAGTTCAAAGACATCGCAATCACTAAGAATATTTTTTTATCAAGGTTAATTAAACTCAGATCAAAACGCAATGCAGTAAATACTTACGTAAGTTCGCTAAATGCGGATGTCCACAAACTATACACCAACACACGCCGAAAATATAATTACAAACAATAAAACACTGGTGAAAAAACAAAAACACTAACAACCGTTCGTTACGAACAGAAAAACAAAAGTAAATAGAACACAAGTTGAAATTCGAATTGTTTTGAATATTGCACTAGTTCGGGAAAGATCGCGGTGTTTTCGGGAAGCAGCCGGCGAGCGACAGGCAGCCTCAGTGCGGGCGAAATGCGAACTGAAGATTGTTTCCACGAGGGACGCGGGCATTGGGGTGAAAATAGGGTGAAGCGGGGGCGTACCGCCGCCGACCCGGCTTGAATGGACGCCGGCTACGCAACGCATGACGGTTTTCCATCCAGCGATCACAGAAACGCTCCCCCGACGTTTCGCAATGAATGTTTCTCTAATTATTACGGGTTGGTATTTCGAATGTTTTCTTCTTGGCCAACAACGGGAATGTCGGAGATAACGATAATGACTTTGAGACTTGAGAAGCGTAAAATAACAAAATTTAGGACGACATGGGTACGTTTAATAAGTTTTAAGTGAGGGAAATAGGTATACAACCTTTTAGGCTTATAAGCTGGAGCGTGTTCTATTACTTCTGCCTAAAACATTTGAGTCGACGACCTTTGTCGTTGAAGGTATTTGAATATTTACTCCTTTATAATACCTAAAATTTGAAAATGGAACATGCCCTTCAGTTTTGATTGGACTTCAGCGGAATCCTATTACGCTCTAGGAAATGTACCTACACGTTTGCTAATGATAAATTAACTTAGTGAACTTCCTAATTATATTTGGAGAAATGTAAGCACGTATTTGCTAGCACCCATGTTAGGCCTGTAACAAAACTTCGAAGTCATGCGAGCATTAAGGTCAGAGTAGGGCTCTACTAACAAATATTACTGACAAGCTGTCGCGACTAATGTTGTAGGTACTCAACTCTTTATTGCGCAGGGAAGGGTAATCAACATGACAAAACTTTAAATTATTTATTTCTTTAGTCCTCTTTAACTTTAGGCTGTATGTAAATTATTTATGTGGGTAGGTAGGTACAGGTATGGTAAGAGCAAGACAATAAGAGGGAGGGTGCGTTCGTATCTATGGTGAAGTTTTGGAAGTTTTACCTACCTACATGGATTTATTAAATCCTAAAACCTTCGTAGAACTACAAATTAAAACACCTAATATATGCAACTCTGGTAGGGTTTAAACAAAATAAAAATATCCGTTGGTGCAAAAATTAAATAAAAAGCACTTATTTTTTTCACTATACAGAACAGTAGGCTAAATAAAATAAACTTTCTTAAATCCTTCTAAGTAGGTACTTATTCTTTTCCCCAATCTTCTCCACGCCACTTAATAGTCTTAAAATTTTTAAACTGATTTACCTTATAAAGATAACAGCCCACCCTGATTCTCAATCCCATTAAAACAATCCACTAATAAAACAACAAGCAAAAAACAAAAACAAAAGAAGGGATCATGTGGCGCCATTCATTACCAACTTTAAAAAAATATTTCCCGCCAAATATTTACTAGAGATGTGACGTTAGGGGGACCAGAGAGCAGTATTCAAATGAATTAAAATCGATAATGAGTCCTCCACTAAATCTAGACGGCATGGCGGGCGCGTCGCGTCAGGGGTTGTGCACCGCAGATAGCGAGGGGCGCTACACCCTCGTAAATTGCGCCCTCTTACTAGATTAGGTGCTTTGTTTCCCATTCTAAATACTACAAGTGTAGGGATGCTACCTATAGAAAGGGCCTGCCTAAACAAATATTAAAATTTGGTGAATAGGTACTGAACGCTGAAGTTTCTTACAATAAGTTTTTTTTTAAAGCAGTATTGGCACGGCATTGTTTTCTCGACTTTTTGTTTTCGTCTTCATCGATTCGTAAGCGTCAAACGAATCGCATGAGACTATCGACAACTCCATAGGACCGATTGTGGACAGATAACTACAGTAAATATATGTAAATATTGTAGACGTACGGCGTTGCGCCACCGGTACATGGTAGACATCACACTCATACGCACAAAACGTTTTAAGAACACATGTATTATGCGTACAGCCAAGGAGTGGAATTCCTTGCCAGAGTCTGTGTTTCCAGATAGCTACAACTTAGGGGTCTTTAAGTCAAGAGTGAATAGGCTACTTCTAGGCAAGTGTGCTCCATCGTCGACCACATCATCGCTTGCCATCGGGTAAGACATAACTCATAGTAAAAAGGTTTGCCACTCATCATGGCGAAAATGCCTTTCATTCCCAGCCTGGGTGTGCGTCCACTGATCCACTTGAGAAAGTATGGATAAACGACTTTACCTTCATGGTGAAGGTAAAGTCGTTTATCCATAATTTCATTAGGTAGGTAAGTACCTATTCTACCTACTCAACGTTACAAGTAAAAGCAAGTTTTATAAGCAAAATGAACAATTTTGTCGTCTGAGTAACGTGCTTTCCGGTCCAGACTAATAAAAAATGAAGGTCATGTTTACCCTTTTCCTAATAAAGAGGAGGATGGTGAAATAAAGTAGGTATATCTGACACCCGAGACACTAGTTACATGGCTTCACTGGATATCGATCAATGCCATCTGTCGGTCGGACACGACTAAGCGGTGAAACGAAAGTGAGATTTCGCGTGGGACAATCTCGAAGGGTGTAAGAAGAACCGGAACCTTAGACACGTTTGCACCATTGTATATACAGGTGCTATAGACTTAGGCAAAGAGACGATTGGTATTCTTTACCGAAACAGCGGAACTTGATACGACTCGGGCAGGTATCATTGTGAGAACATTATAAGCAGATGCAGCAACAGCTGCACGCAAACTTACAACATGCTTAATACAACTAATAGGGGGAATACGTATGATTATGAAGAGATGTGATGATGATGTTGAACTTTTTGTAATGTGCGCTTTTTGGGAACATAATTATGCTGCGTCCCTTCTTTTCTGAGCGATATCTACATTTTTTTAGAACTTGGTCTTGTAAAAACGCAGTTTAGAGTTTAATGCGGTCCCACACTTTTATTAAAAATAGTTGGGTAAATTAATTGAAGTTACTATGTAGGCATTATTTGTCGCCTTCGAACTACTTGTACACTAAAATTAAAAAGTTATTTCTGCAATAAAAAATAATGCAGCTGCGTTTAGTTGCTTTTGAATCTGACAAAAACAAAGCACTTAGAATATTTTCATTATAAGCTTGACTAAAATAATTCAAAATACAATTGTAGTAAACATATAAATACAACTCTCAATTGTCTCTTCTTTTCATTATATTTTCATAAAATAACTGAAACAGTAGTTGCAATTAAAACTTATATGCTAAGATAAAGCAGTAACTAAACGTTCACTTCGTTATGAGTTTTCTCAGCCGCTGTGTCTGCTGTTTGGTTGATCAATTTATTAATTTTTAGTATCGTAGAAATGTGTTAATAGTTATAATTCGCCTTAAACTAATTTTGGATATATTTCTGATCTATATATTAATAGAAAAGGTAAGATGTTTTGCAAAATTGTTGTAGGGCAAGTCTTTCACAAAATAACGTTTTACCTTACGTTTTGTACATTAACATTTTATCGATCTTTATTAAATAACCAAAGTACTGATCGTAATAACATCATAGTATTTTGTAATAAAAGTATTCTCTCCTTTGCCCCACATTGATTTTTTTTATTTCAGGTTATTATCGACCTGTCAAGAAGACATTTTTTTCGTGAAGCTGTACTTGAAAAATTCGCAAAATAGGAGACGAAAATCCCTTTAAGTTTTCAAATTTCATATCGAATCTGCCACCAATAGTAAGTTTGATTAATTTTCATTAAGTTAAACCATAAAAGTGAGTATTATGTCTATACAGGCATTTTATTTGATTTTTGAGGTGTGTAGGTAAACATTTTGCTGATTCCATTGCTAAGGTGTTTTATCGTTGTAAGTCATCGAATGTACAGTGTGTTTGTTGGCCCTATAATTGGCTTTAGTCCTATATGCAGTATATTATCAGATTGCAGCCATGAATATTATGTGTATAACCTCTAAATCTTAACAAGGCATCCTGTGTCATATGTTTCTGTCACACCCAGCTGTTTAGATATCTAACTCACGCAAGGTTAGATTCTGATTAAACTTCTACATATTTGGGTGACAATTCCAAGAAGTTACACCATTTGATTGAGTATTATACATTGTCTTGCAAAGATAAGAGGAAATAAACTTTGTATTGTCAACACATAGCTGTAAGCACAGTAAGCAGTGTTTACTGAAACATATTAATCAAATTAAACATTAAGTTAGTCATTTGATCACATAGTATTGGATGTTATATTTATTTAGTGTACATATTTTATTACAAAGTTGAGAACTTCTAGCAAAAATGCTAAACACTAACAATTAACTCTCCTAAACATTATATAGTTTGTTTGGTTTTTTTTATGTATAAAACATAAAAAAAAACGCAAAGATTTATTCCAGGCTCAAAAAATATAAGATCGGAAATAATGTGTTCCTGAAATTATCTAAACTCACTTTCATCAGCATGTAAAAAAAAGAATTGTAAGTAACATGATCTTTTTTTCGTGTTACAACTCGTAACTGTTTTTTCAATCATTGCTTAATCACCTTATATCTTTAATTGTGTCACAATCATTATGATTGTCTCAGTAAAAAAACTAGATTTGCTGATGAATACAGCTACATAAATTAATCACCAATTAGTACTAATCATCAATATTTAACATTAATTGTGGCAATAATCAGTCTTGGTAAGATTGATTTCTAAGTTAACTCTCTAAAATACTTGACAGACTTTAGATTTCAGCATTTATCTCAATAGGTAATCTTATTGGATAAGACGGATTCACTGCTAAAATTTGTTATTGGAAAATGCTGCATAAATGGAAAGCCTCCCATAAATTAAATCATTGAAGTCTGCGGGAAACCACAAGATGCAAGAAGCACAAGAACTGATAGATAAAGCAATGCCTGGAAATGTCTATATCCAGCAGTGTAGCTTTTGATTTGATGATGATAATGTATACCTTGATCAAGTCGCACCACAAAAGTCCATTCTGATCTTTCAGCGTCAAATTCTCAAGCTGCCTTTATAATGCTCTTGTTCCAAATCTCATTAGGAAGAGGCCCATCATATACTTACCAATAGAAGTCTCCACTCTAAGAGTCTATATTTTCCAATCCGGGTTTCGTCCAGGTCATAGCACTACAACAGCTCTCGTTAGCATAACAGATGATATTAGACTTGGTATGGAAAATGGCAATCTGACGGTCCTTTCCTTGTTGGATTTCAGCAACGCATTTAATACCGTCGATTTTGATATACTACTCGGAATACTTAGCTCTCTTAACATATCTCCAACGGCGATTGATTGGTTTCGTAGTTACCTGTGTGGCCGTCGGCAACGTATTCACATTGAAGGTTCGTCCTCGTCTTGGTGCAATACATCTGCCGGCGTACCGCAGGGGGGCGTTCTATCTCCTCTTCTTTTCGCTATTTTTATAAACTCTATTTCCAATGATCTTCTCTCATCATACCATCTTTATGCTGACAATTTGCAAATATATTCGCAAGCTCCGGTAGATGAACTATCTGAAGCGGTTAATATGGTCAATAAAGATTTGGCTCGTATTGCCGAGTGGAGTGTGGCTCATGGTTTGAAAGTCAATCCTAGGAAGACCCAAGTCATTGTTGTCGGCAGCCCTAGGTTGCGCTCAAAAATCGACTGGACGCGGATACCACCGATAGTTTTTGATGGCTCAATTATCACATACAGCGATTCAGTGAAAGATCTAGGTATTTTTATTGACAAAGACTTTTCGTGGGGTCCTCAATTGCAGGAAGTTAGCCGCAAGTTGTTTGCGTCTGCGGGGTCTTTGCGAAGGCTGCGCAATTTTCTTCCAACTGCCACCAAAACTGCGCTTGCCCAATCCCTCCTTCTCCCAATCCTTGATTATGCCGATGTCAGTTATTTAGACCTAACTGAAGTGCAGCTAGATAAGCTTGAGCGACTCCAAAACTTTTGTATTAGGTTCATATTTGGTTTACGCAAATATGATCATGTTTCTGAATTCCGTATTAAGCTCAAGTGGCTGCCGATCCGCCTTCGCCGGAATACCCATATCTTATCGTTGCTTTACAGTGTCCTGTTCATTCCTACAACCCCCTCTTACCTCAAAGAACGTTTTACGTTCCTTCATGACACACATTCTAGACACTTAAGATCATCGGAAAATTTGAAACTTTTAATGCCCTCACATTCCACCAAGTTTAGTGACAAATCGTTCACGGTCCAAGCAGTGCGACTGTGGAACGCGTTGCCGATGCCAATTAGGCAAGCCCAGTCACTAGTTTCTTTTAAAAATTTAGTTAAAGATCATTTTCTTTCACAATAATTAATTCTGCTACTATCCAATTTCAGTTCTTTCCCTTCTTTTCTTTCTAGTCCTTTCACCTTTTTGTATTTTTTCTCTATTTCTCTCTTTGAAATTGTGTAACATATAATGTGTATGTATATATATATATATAATATTCATGAGTTTGTTTTTTTTTTTTGTCTTTTATTTATCTATATAATATAATTTTATATCTATGTATAGTATTATATATATTTTTAATTTAATTAAATTTATTTTGCAGTACACCGCAGTCTACCCCCTTTTTTATGACAAGTTCTTACAGTCCATCCTAAGGTTGTCTGGTAGAAATCGCTGTTAGCGATAAGACCGCCATTGTACCCATACATTAAGTTAGTTTGTAAGTTTTTGTTACAATTTTGGTGTACAATAAAGTTATATTCTATTCTATTCTATAGTCATTCTGACTTGTGTCAAGTATCATCCATTTACACAAAAACAAAAGAACTGCACCTTGATACTTGGTACCATACACAGAGACTTGAAAATATGAAAATATTGACCGTAAAACAAGATACTGTAATCACATTATTTTTTTTTTTTCTGTATTAGAAAAAGACTATCCTAACATCCCAACACACTTGACACAAGGAATTATGGAAACCGGCCCCATCTTCCATTGATTAAATAGAAAAGCACCCCAAGATCTGTAGATGATAAAAAGTTGAATGTATCACTGGATACGTACCACACAAGCCACATTATCACATTCATTAAAATCCAGCTAAACGTCAGAACAGACAGATTGCAGAAAACAAAAAAAGAATTTAAAAAGACTGCAATGTTTTTTAACTATTCTATCAATTTTTTAATTGTAATGCATATTCAATGAAGCAACAATACATACAACATTCAAGTTTGTACAAGTTAATGAATTTATACATAAATAAACACTGATTATACCAGTTCTTTCACATCTAGAGGAAACATGAAACAGCAATATTCTCAAGGCTAATGACAATGATGTAGATAAGTTATTTATTACTGCATAAATATGTGACTGAATAGCTCAGAAACATTGTATAGAACATGTACAGAATATATTAAAATTGTACATATGGGAATCATCGGACAATCTTTATGCAGATAATGCTGCTTTATAGATAATTGTAAACTAATGTTTTAAAATTCAATGTAATGAGGAATGTTTTCAAATCTAAACTAAATTGATAACAATGAAAAATATTGTATTAACTTCAGTTTCAGTTTACTCAATAAATATGTTACGCCTTTATGCATTGGAGGTATTGGTATGTTCATTCTAGAGTCTTCTTAGGCCGCACTGAATGCCTTTAGGTTCATAACGACAACTTCCCAAAATGTTCACCCTCCCAAATAGTCCACTTCCTAAAATGATAATTCCCTAAATGTCTATTTCCCATTTCATCCACTTTCCCAAAACAAACACAAATCTATAATTCCCAAAAAGTCCACTTCCCATAACGTCAACTCTCAAAACATCCACTTTGCCACAGCCCCAACAACTCACCTGCAAGGCAGCTGTGGGTACAGTACTCATACTGCTAGTGATGTATGATATATTATGTAGTGATGAGTTGTAAATGATTTACAAGGTTGTATCCATTTATATTATTGAGAACTTAACAAAAAAAACAGTTGAAAAAAGCGAATATAATTATATATTAAACATAACCATACTCAACAGTCCCTTGAAAAATATTCAGATCAAAAATATTTACCATAGGGCCTACATGGGCACTTGTAAAGCGTCAGAAGGTAGTGCATGGTTCCAAATAGTCATTTCCTATGGAGAAGAACTGAATAAAATCTTAACCTGCAATTTTAAGGCTTTAATAAAATGTGTTCTCTTCAATATTACACTTTTTTTTTTTATATTCTTTTTCTTTGGCAACTGAGCCGGTGTCGACTATTCTGCCAGTGTCATGTGGTGACGGCAGCGCCGTAAGGTGAGCCGTCGAACTTTGCCCTTTGTGATAGATCTAAGATGTTAGTGGCAGGTTACAGATTGATGTAGCCATATTACACATTGTTTTGAGTTATTTGCTCGAAAATAGACCACATTTTCCAATCTCACCTATTGTTATTTTCTACTAAGTAGTTTCTTTTATTACTTTTCCAATTCTATCTTGTTATAAATGTGTCTATAGCTTTTTTGTTTATCAACAAGTTGCATATTTTGTTTTAATAAGCAAGCAATGTTTATTGCTGATATTAACTTGTCTTGGGATGATATTAATCAACACAACTAATTAGTTGACAACACAGGTTGAGTAGCGGTTAAAAGTGTTAAAGGGTTATTAGATCAAGATGAATCTGAGATACATAATAGGTATACTATCATCACCTTCCCGTTTTTTATGAATAGGCTCGCACTTGACCATTATCTCACCTGATGGAAAGCGACGATTTGGTTGACGATGGAGCACGCTTCCCTAGAAATAATCTATTCACCCTTGACTTTAGCCATTCATCTTTTCTTTGGCCTCTCTCTTCATCCATCATTCATAACTTTTTTAGTAACACGTTCATTCTTCTTCACATGATCATACCAAGACAAACGATTCAAGACAATGGATTTATTATTTGTTAAATTGTACGTCTTTCATATTTCTAGGCTATCTAGATTTAAAAATTTTCTTGTTTATGTGTTATTCATGATTTTGAAACGGTTTATATACTGAAGTATCCTGTAACTTACCGGACAGGGTGGTAGAGCGATGCCACGCTGCAGTAAACGCACACGGAGCGGCGCTCCCACGAGCGGGGGCGATGTCCTGCCGGGGGCGACCGCTATCGACGAACACCATCATCACAAGAGATCTAGAAATAGCAGGTAAGTCCTACCCATCTCCATTCCGCTTCTCTTTAAACAAGGGCCAGCATAAGAAGGCTGATTAACGGCCTATAAAGTTCGGTAAGGTTGCTAGGACATCGACCCCTTTCCTGGACTCTCTCCAGGCCGTAATCCAAGTCCTGTCTTCTAAGTTTTATTTTTACAAGATGCCTAACTGCCGATATGTGTAACGGTGTATTGTATGTATTCCATCACCATTTTGAGTAAATAAATAACACGAAAGTAAATTGCATGGGAATCTCCTTTTTTTTATTTGGGGATTGCATTAATTGAATTAGAAAATTAAAGACTTATAATTCGGTCACTCGGGGCCGCAACCACTCTGGAGCTCAAGGACAAGACACCTCATACATATAGTGGTAACTAATACTGCTCTCGGCTAGCTCTTAGCGTTCTTAGAATAGCAGAACTTTTATTCAGCATAGACAGCACAAAGGTTACAAACACAAAGTAAAAGTGGACAAAGTTACAGAAGAGCCGAGCGTCCTCGTACCGAAGGTGTTCTTTTAATTTAAACAAAGGTAAAATTTATTAATCAATTTATTTTCTTATCTATTTCAGTTCACGTCGACATTCCAAATCAGAAGACACGAGTTTCAGTGTAAAGAAATGTTTAACATGGTTTAAAGAATACACAACAGCTCTGGACCCAGAAGTGTTGGGTAAGCAACTTTATTAACATCTTAGTCCTCATCCCAAAGAAAAGTCTCGGGTCGCGTGCGCGTAGTGTCCCACGCGCACGTCAAAGCGGTCCTGAAACGCAAAAAGCAAGTGAAGGAAGGGTGGGTTTTAGTCTTATTAGTTTAACACTCCCTCTCGCACCACCTAGAGAGAAGACAAAGACCAATCTCAACAAATGTGAAGCACAGGTCTTTCTTTTATTTATGGCAGGTTCATCTAACCTGGACTACCCATTACGACAACAGACTTCCGACATTTCTTCTCCGAGTTATACATACTAGACTGGTTACTATAACCAGTCGAGTGTTTTAGACTTCTTGTCTTTGTGGTCTGGTCTCCGCACTCAGTCCTTGGTGGGCCATTGTATGTAAACCATGGCGGCCTTTATTCTAACCAGCCCACCTCTCTCCAAAAGCGGATGAGTTTAAGTTTACTCAAGGCGTCTATAAGCGAATTCGGTGATGCTGATCCCAGGGTTCGTGTACGTATTTGCTAACGGTTGTGCGCTCAAGGAGCACGTGCACTATCGTTGTACACGGAAGACAGTCAGTGATACTCATCGTGTGGAAGTGTTTATTTAGAGTGCAGTGTCCGGTGATGGTCCCCGCCACCAGGCGTATGATTCTCGAGGTGTTTGAATTTTTTTTCAATGATTGAAATACTGAGGCACTGTCGAAGAGATGCGAATGTGAGTATTAGGAAGTTAGGAACTCTCCTGGCTTCTATGGCGTGGGCCGCTAGAATGATACCAACACGTTCCACACGGTAAACAGTGTTTAGTGTTCCTAGCGCTCTAGATATGTTTTATACTACAATCGCAATAAGATTAGATAATTATTTAACCTTTTATTGCGTTGGTGGCATGACAGCTGGAGGCTTCAGTAAATAATTGGTATTCTAACCTCTTTTTTTTGCTTTCAATGCCATCCTTATGTCTCGGGATTGAACTCAAAATCGTTTGAACGGACAGTAAAATAGGTTTTTTTTAATGTCTGATCATATTGCGAATGGAGTGTAGACTTCAACAAGTCAAACTCTTCCTCCTATTAATGGCCTGCGCAGACGACGGACTTTTCTCCGCGGCGAAGAAAAAATTCGCTCCGCGAATAAAAAGCCCGCCGCAGATTTACCGCGAACACAACGCACACGGTGTGCGTGTTTATAATAAAGTCCGCCATGTACGTTGCTTCGCCTAGCCACACGAGTTCTATTTTTTTCCGGGACTCCTCGTACTTTTGTCCGGTCTGCTCTCTGCATGTTCTCGTTTATTCAGGGGACTTTTTATACGCAGTATTTTTAATCCCTCGTTTGCGTTACTCTATACAGTTGTAAGTGGTCTATTTAAGCGGACAAAAAAGTCCGCGGACCAAAATCCGTCGTCTGCGCAGGCCTTAAGAAGCAAAAACGTCTGCATCTCAAATAGTTAATAGACACCGGCTTACTATGTATCTTTAGGTCCGGAAGGCATGGAAAAGTTCTGTGAAGACATTGGCGTAGATCCAGAGAACGTCGTCATGTTGGTCATTGCATATAAAATGGGAGCAAAACAAATGGGATACTTCACACAAGAGGAATGGCTAAAAGGTATTTTTTCAACTGTAAAATAAAAGTTATTAAAAAAAAGAGCAAATGAAATATTTGTATGTCACCTTTCTTCAATACTTTCTGGTCATCATTCACGAAGATGTGGAAGATTACTGTGGCCAAAATCAAAATTCTGTTATAAACCCAGAGATGTTACCCACGTTTGCACCTCCGATTCCGTTTCTGATACATTTTGACGTGACAACGTCTTATAAATTGGTTTGCCGGGTGACACTTCAAGAAACTGCGTTACGCTCCGCTCACGTTATGCGCTCACAATGAGAGCGAGTGAGAGGCACGCGTCCCTTCCACTCGGGCATGGTTAGCCCGCCTAAGAGCGAGAGAGACAGACATAAAAAGATATTTGTATATAAATACGTATGTATGTGTAAAGGTAAAAATAAAATTTTGTTAATATTAAATTCAGTGCGAGATTCTTTGTATAAATTAATGTTTTAAATATAATTCTTTGTATAAATAAATGTTTTAAATTGTTACTATTATTTCATCCTTCTTCCTACTATACGAATGAATATTCACATTAAAATTATTTTACCACTCAAAGTCGTTGTCACGTAAAACTTTCGCCCGTATACCGACTTTACAGGCAACCAATTTTTTATCGGAAGTTATATCGGAGATACAAACGAGTTGATACTTATCGCGCGGGGAACTCTCCCCGTGCCTCCTGTCGATTACTGCTCCTCTTGTTATTTTGTTTCTTATTTAGCATGTTGTGATTTCGCGTTTCATTTATTTATAGCTACTTATACTCCATTCAAAATAAGTTTTGAATTTTTTTTTTTTTTTTTATCTTCCTTTCAACCGATTTTGACCTATATTTCGTTGGTGGCATGATAACTGGCGGCTGCAGTAAATTGTTGGTATTGTAATCACATTTTTGATTTTAATGCCACCCTTATGCCAATAGAAGTCAGAATCGATTGAACAAACACTAAAAATGGTTTTAAATGCCATATAGCCAGGCCATGTCTAATCTTAATTCGAATGGAGTTTAATAGTGTTCAGTGTCCACCTTTGATTCCAATAAATCAAGAACTTCGATTTGGATCCGATTTAACCACTTTCATTACATCTCTATTAAGAGGTGACTAGATTGTTGCAAACCAACGTCCCAACCAAGGTGACTTTGCTAGTTTCAATCTGTGTAGACAACAGTTGTAAGCCATGACCTTCAACGCCCTTGGTTGGGGAGCGCGTTTTTCCACCCACCGAACGTGTTGGCGCGTGGTTTACATCCATGTAGCCGCAATACAAACCAAACACATAAACCAAGGTCACCTTGGTTGGAACACCCTCTGGTCACCCCTTAATTTATAAACTAATCAGAATATCTGTAGCTACATTTTCAAATGTATTCTTATCAATAATTTACTGATAAAACATTGCAACTGTTTCAGGACTAACAGAGCTACAATGTGACAGTGCGCACAAATTGCAGAACAAATTAGAATACCTCCGCAGCTTACTCAATGATCCCTATATGTTTAAGGCCATTTACAGATATTCTTATGACTTTGCTAGGGTGAGTACACAAGATTGTATCATATAAATCAATTAATATATAATAAAACTGGTTTCCAACCTTTGGTCCGCCATAGCAAAAAAATGGTCTCCGAAATATTTGAATTTTCCATCTGAAAGATACAAAAGGTTACATTGATGCAAAGAAAAATGCTTTCAATCAGAAATGTTGTGTTTTCTAAGTAAGTAATCATTAATTGTGCAAAAAAGATTAGCCTATATGTAACATCAGTGATGAAACACCGAAAGTGAGTCATGCTCACTTTCGGTGTTTGACACTGGCAGTTTGGCACAAATAAGATCACTGTCCTCCAAACTAGGAAACAATCTTCTATCTTGAAGAATAGTACACTTTCATAGATTTTAAGTGAACGCAGACAAATAATAATATGTCATCCCTTACAGCTGCGGTTTTGGGAAAAACGCGTTTCAGATTTCAATTCCATGGTTCATAGAATATTGACACGGCAAAAAATAAAAAGTTCTGGTGGGTTGACATGTCACCCATCAATCAGTGTTCCAGTCCTAGCTTTTCTGCAATCTACAATTACTCTTCTGCAATTACTCTTTCAAAGAGCTTGCCCACCTCGTCAAGCAGCACAATGGGCCGATACGCGGACGGAGAGTCCGCAGGGCGCCTCGGCTTCGCGACGAGGACCAGTTTCCCCGTCTTCCAGCGAAGTGGGAACTGCCCCTCTCCACGCATGCACTTACGAGCCGTCTTAATAGAGACCCGAGAGCCTCCATGGCCAGGATCCAGGTTTTCCAGGCAAGCCTTCGGGTCCGGGGGCGGTATTTTTGGCACTCAGCCTTCGTACCGCCACACTCATCTCTACCTCGGTCACCTCTGGAGCATTGTCGTCGTCGTCGCTATACTAATCCGCGTCGGACACCGCTGGTGGCGTAGGGAACAGAAAACTCACTACACCCTCCACAAGCTGGGGCAAGAGACTCTGCGTCAGTGGGGGAGCCCAGCTCTGCAGCAAGAGATCCTTTATAATGTAACCCTGTGGGAAATGGAACTGGTATCTTTAACACAGGTTACTATGTAACTTAGCTAAGATGCCAGTTGCGCTATATTATGTGTCGAAAGCAATTTTAAATAGACCTAAGATATTTTGTAATGTCTTATCTGATATTTCTGAGTCTCAATAAAGCATTATTATTATTATTATTATCCTGAACGGGGGCGCAGTGGTTGATATTCGGCTGGAGGAGACGTAATGGAGCCGTTATTGGCAGTCCATTAGTCTCCTTCCGAGCCCCACGTGAGGGCCTTGCCCGCGGGTTTGCAGCGGTGGCAGCCAAAGAAGCGGCTGCGGCGGTGAGAACATACAAACACAACGGGATGGATGGGCCTCCGAACCTTGCCTTTGGCCTTGGCAGGGGGGGGTCGCAGGACTTGCTCTTCTGCTGGTTGGCCGGATTGCCTACGACATTCTGCAGCCTTGTGACCGGGCTAACCGCACTGGAAGCAGCGGTCATTGCGGTCCACCTCCGCAGCACAGCAGGCCTCCACGTGGCAGTTTCACCTGCGTGGAGACCCAGCCCACCAAGAGCCGTCGGCACTCCCCAGTGATCATGTGGTCTTGGCCGCCAACACCGGGCAGCACCTCGACCACCTTGACTGAGTCGTCCACCTTGACTGAGTCGTCCAAGCCCATGATGCACATATCTATGCACTTGGTGGGCCTGAACACTCGGGCCTCTTCCGCGTCCAAGGACGCCCTGATCCTTGTGACCAGGGCATCCGCGGCAAGGCCACTGGTCACACCAGGGACCTCCAGCATTCGGGCCCCGGTTGCAGTGCGGAAGCCCCCAGAGGCTCCAAGCTCGCAAAGGTGGGGCAACACCGTCTGCTTCGCCTTCTCCATGACGGCATCATACGTCACGCCCTTCTTTTCCGCGTCTGGCTGTAGTGTGATAACTACAGCCTCGGAATCCGGGGCGCGAAGTGTAGCCGCCATGGCGCGCTTTTTGCGCTGCTGTCGCCTTGCGCTCTTTTTGGTCACCCTAGCCGTCCTGCCCGCCCTCTTCTTGGCGCCGACAACCGTCTTTTCGGCCTCGACCGAAGGTTCTGGAGGCGGCAGGAGCGGCCTAGCCGCCGCAACAGCAAAAGCCCTCGCCGCTTTAGCGGTACTGCCGAGCAGGTTCGGACGAGCACCATCCACACTGACAGCACGGGCATACAGCCTTGACTCTCGTGAGAGAAGCAAGTCTTCCCCCTGCCTGCCCGGTGGCAGGGTGAGTGCCCGCTCTTCGCCACTGTGCCCTCTGTTATAGCAGAGGAACACGCGTTGAAATGTTCCTTCGAACAAAAAATTCGCAGGCGGACATAGAGACCCCTTAGGCAAAAGTACCCAAGGGAAGTTGTTAGCCGCCTCCCACTACAGCCTGCGGGCACTCGAGGAGGTTCTCTGTCGTAGCACCCCACCAATAGAAAGCTGCTTTATTCCTGAGTGACATAGGCTATATTTTATGTACGCGGGCGAAGCCGCGGGCAAAAGCTAGTATTACCTAAAGTGCAAAGCAAAACATGCTGTATTTTTCAATTTAATCGATTTCTACCATAACAAAAACATTCCAGCGTATGGTTTCCCTAACACTTTGTGTCCACTCGCCAGGACAAGGACCAGCGCTCCCTGGACACGCACACGGCGCGCGCGCTGCTGGGCGTGCTGCTGCCGCGTTGGGCGCTGCGGCCGCCGCTGGCCGACTTCCTCACGAGCGAGCGCCGCTACCGCGTCGTCAACCGCGACCAGTGGTGCAACATCCTCGAGTTCAGCCGCACCGTCGATACGCAGCTCAACACCTACGACGCTGACGGCGCATGTAAGTTCATCCAACTCATTGCACATACTCTACGCTCCACAAGGACCAGCGCCCGCTGGACACGCACACGGCACGCGCGCTGCTAGGCGTGCACACTACACATCACAACGAGAACCATGTCATCATCTCACACTGGAATAATGACGGTTTCAAATCGTAAAAGTAGGTCGTAAGAACCTACTTTACAGCCTTTTACTGTCTGGCTAATTCGATACCCCCAAAGCTTAGTCGTAACGTAATTTTTGAGTAAACATTTATTATAAAAGTGTAAAATAAATGTTGTTTTTTCTTGTAACATTCAGCGTGTGATACTTTGGTCTTTAAATAATTATTATTGATTACATAATGCAAATACATAAAGGTTAAAAGGCTTTCTACAAATTACTTACACAATTAACAAACGCCTGAAAAAATGCACTTTTTGCTATACAACCTTATGCATGGATGTCGAATTTACAACCGTTAATTTATCACGCATAATGCTCTATCCTCCATTTTCTTGCAACCCAGGTTCGACTTCAAAATCTAAAACCTTCCTACTTTGTTACTTATTAAGTTTGCATTTCTATCATTGCAGGGCCAGTAATGCTGGATGAATTCGTAGAATGGTTACGAGCCGAGCGCGTGGGCGACGCGGCCATGGCGCCGCACAGCTGAGGGCGGCCTGGCTGCTCCCGTGCTGTGAGAGACTAGGAGGAGTAGTGTGCGAATGGAGTGCTACAGGCTCATTGCGTCACGCACAATGACAATACTGCCAATTGCGTCAACATTCATAGCGTTATTTATATTTTCGAGCAGCATTGACTTATACAGTAAAGACAAGGCGGACCGCTCGTTTTACTGATTCTACAAATTGGCCTAACTAGATCGAAGTGATCTCGCCACACGGTCGGTTATCTTCGGGAAAGGTCGTGTACGCTAGACATAAATGATAAACGTGTGAAACATTCGGACGCCCCTCTCTTTACTTATTTAAATCTATTTCAAGCAGGTAAATACTTCAAACATGAAAAGCAATGGATTCAATTACCTTTAAAACTTTTTAAGTTATTACAAAATGTAGGTAATAGTCACCTTTACGTGGCCTGCAAAATTAGAGGTAGATATGGTAGAGATAATGCTTGGCATTATTAGATTTGTTAGTCAGTATCGCAATTTGTTGACGAATATTTTTCTTTACGCAGGCAGTTTTATTGTTAAAGCAAGGTCTGTATAACATTTTGGGAAAGTTTTTCCATACCTTTTAGCACTCCATTTGTGTACTGCTCCATGGAATAATCATTGTCGTCAGGGTTGACTAAAATGAGGATAGGTTTTATAATGTAATGGCCAATATAAGCAAAGTGGAAAAGACTTGATTAGGAATGAAGGGTCTAAATCAAAGAGATGTTAGACCTGGGTTAGGAAATGTTCTATATTGAAGGAACAAGGAATGTCGCTCTCTCACAACACAACGGTACGGTCTAAACCTTCAGTGAACCTCTTATAGTAGACGTGACATTGATTCTAAACAAAGACACGGAAACAATCATATTTATTGCTTTTTGGCTTTATTCAAAGCCGATTTAGATGTGTTTTCAGTGAAAATGTTTCTGTACGGCTAGAAATACAAACATGCAAGTTTTATATTTTGCTGAGTTTGGATGCTATGAATGATTTTTATACTTGTTTTTTGGGTCTCGATGTTAACGTCACTGTATTGAAATAGAGGTGGTGACAAATCCTGAATAAAAAAACTTGATGAATCAGTGTCATGTCTGTACAGTTGTTAGCCTTAAAATATACCAGATATTCCCATACTGTAATGTGTTATTCAACAACTTACAAATCGCTGATTTCTTTAGTATATAATACTTGAGCCATAAAGGGTCTGAAATGTAATTTATTAACAGTGATGAAAGCAGGGAAATTAAATTATTACGCCAGCAATATTTATCGCGGGTGATAATCGCGTTAGCATACTCGGAAACTCGAAACATACAATTTTGTTTAAATAAAAACTTTGTATATAAAATGAACTTTTACCTCGCTTTTTACTCTAGCGTTGTCACATACATATTTTTTCGTTATTATGGCACCTCATCGATTTATTTTATTTTATTTTTAACAATGCTAGTGTAGAAAGAAGGTGTTCTACCACTTATGCCAAATTGTGGAAATGAGTGCGAACATTTTAGTGTGTTTGTTTGGTCCATTATTATTTTTATTAATTTGTGAGAACGCATGAGAATGCTGTAAATTTAATATACCCATTTAAGTTAAATTAATTAATTAAAAGAAGCAGGTATTGTTTATAACAGGAGTCGTTTTTCTTTGTAACAAGTCTTGCTTGACATGCCCTTGTGAATATCCTTGTACTTTGTGAATGCAAAGCATGCTGCACTTTTTCCATTATCATTATTTTCACAATTTATGTAAATATAAAATTACTCAGCTATTATTTGACCACTCGAGGAGCTACACATTTCAATGGTCAGTACATAATCTTGTATTTTATGTATTATTTGTCATATTAACTTGGTAGACATAAGTTTACGTGTATATTTTTAGCATTTATTTTAGATGTATGTATATTATGATTTTGCAATGCTCCTCTGATGTTATAACACATTATAATTTAAAGAATAAATTACGCAATCTCATTCTATATCAAAACTGCTACAACATATTGAATATTTATATTAATACGCCCACCGAATGTTATTTTTATTTTTGCAATAAAACAGTACAACAGACAAGGAGAATACTTTCTTTTGACCAGGATATGTGAATATTACTTTTGAACCATTAGCCGATCCTTGGTGGGTTAGTGTATTACGATCCAATAAAATGCTTATATTGTCTGGTATCTGCTTCAGATGGCCTTTCGACTGATTTTGAACTCAATGCATAGGATTACTGTAACTTGAATGCGCGATGACATCTCTAACATTACTCTCATAACATATATCTGTCCTTAGCAATAATATTTGTTAAGATAGAATCATTACTTATGTATAGCATCTTAGTCTTAATAAGTGCATAGAGTAAGTTCTTTTGTTTTGTAAAGATTCTTGAAGAGTAATGCTAGATGTGTGTCACACATTCACATAAACTAAAATAGATTAAATACACCACGAACTTTAGACTGGACTACTGAGGCCACTTCGAATCATGTTCCATTAGACTAGCTCTACGTCTAGTCTAAATACTAGGTATAGGTGTAGATATCGTTTTGTATAAGACGTGTAGGTAGTATATTCAAATTCTCTGATTGTAAGTTTCTCTGTAAAATACCGTGTATCCAAATTATTGCAAATCGTTTAGGCCATTGTACCGGAGGTTATTACATGAGGAATAAAATAAAAATATTTGAAAGTGACTTGTGTTTTGTTTATCATTGATTTATTGATTGTAACTTTATGTATCTCTGCTCTCATTAAACGATTTGATTACTGTATTTGTAGTTATCATTTTGTGGTATCGTTTATGAACATTTTTTAGCTTGGTAAAAAAATGTCTTTATGGCCGCCTGCAGTATCTAGACGAGCATAGGAGCTCGTGGCTAAAACATGACAGCCGTACGGGTCGGGGTCTACAAGGTAAAGCAACGCTTACCGAGATCGGTCTGTCGATAGGTGGCCAACTTAAGATATCGACATTTCTTCACACAGCACGCTTGCCTAGAAGAAATCTATTCACTATTGATTTAAAGATCCCCAGGTTGTGGCTATTAAGGGTCAACGAAACAGGAGCACAACAGAGAGTATTTTATTAAAAAGTGTATATATGCTTAAACCTGATAAAAATACTCGCGCGACGAACGTGCAGTATTGTCACTGAGTTCAAGGAAGGAGAACGTGTTTTTTTTTAAGATTTTTAATCCGAAGTACCTAATCATATCCTAGCCAACCATTATTGACGAACCGCAACAAACTGGCATGTTTCGGTAGAATTGTCACCCAGAACGGTTTACCCCGCGCAGGCTCGCGAGGTCGCGCGCATGCTCGAGCATACGTGATCCGTCAGAAAATGCCCGAGACCGCGCGCATGCTCGAGCATACGCGATCCGTCAGAAAATGCCCGAGACCGCGCGCATGCTCGAGCATACGCGATCCGTCAAAAAATGCCCGAGACCGCGCGCATGCTCGAGCATACGCGATCCGTCTGAAAAAGCCCGAGACCGCGCGAGAATTATTCCTCTCCGTCTGCGCTGACCCTAAGAAACACAGACTCCAGCACGGAATTCCACTCCTTAGCTGTACGCTCAATAAAGCGAGAACTACATTAGACCGACGCACACGTGGGCCACACCTCCGATTCCTTTGTTCTGACCACCTGGCTGACCGTTGAGATGACGTCGACGTGGGTGCTGACTACCGTTTGCTCGTCGTCCGCAAGCCCGCGCCTACGGTGGCTGGGAATCGCCCCGCGACTCCAGAAGGCCGGGACGTCTCTTGCAGAGTACTTTGATACTGAAAGTCACTGTTGCGGCTGGGGCGTGAGGATGTCCGTTCCCTCACGCCTGCGGCCATCTCCTTAACTAGCATTACTGCTTCGCAGAAGAAGGCGACCGCATCCCTCTGGCTCTGGACTATGGCCCAGCGTGAGGTGTCCTCGTGTCGTCAAACGCCAAACACGGAGGGGTTCTGCGTGTCGCTCAGCCGCTCACCTAAACCGTATGTTCCGTGTCCTTCGGACGGTCCGCAAAATAGTACCATGCCTTTTCTTTGCCTGAAATCCCTCGGGAAGATGTGGTCAGAATGACGACGAAAGTAATGTACCAACCAATGCTAGTACATTCCACATATCTCTCATAATCACGTTAAATTCTCATTTCAAACAAATACCTATACTCGTAATGCTATAAAAAAAATGGTAAATTTTGATAATTTCGACGGGTGCAAAGTAAAAAAAGTTAGGTATCTGCAATTTTCTAATCATTAGTAACAATAAGTGAATAATAAGCAGTTATTTAGTATTTTTTTTCTTTTCAGTAATATTATTGAAAAAAATACTATTAGGTATTTCTGCATTTTTGACACTTGAAAGACGATTTACTATATCTTAGTAACTTTCTTCTTATTTTTTAGTAACTTTCTGCAACTTTCAGAAAATCGCAAAATTGCAGATAACTTTTTTTACTTTATAATAATAATTAAATTAATTTATTTCAATGTTTGCAAACTTGCAATAAAATTTATTTATTGCAAGTAACATTGACTCCTAAACAAATAAAATAATAATCAAAACAGTGACAATTGTAATCACAGTTTGTAAAATTAAAATCAATTAAGTTAAATCATATTATAAAATTAATGCAAATAATTAAATTTAATTAAATTCAAATAAACTCGATCCCGTCGATTTATTTTTTTAATTTTTGGGAAAGAGGAAGTTGGCAAAGGAGGCTGAGAGGCGATGATGATAAACAAGCCCAGTTCGCCTTTCAGGTGTAATCAAAAACCATGTCTTACAGTATTACATTATCTATTTACAGTATCGATCAGCTTTCATCTTACTTCTACGATCTAACAATGTCTCGTGCAGGTTGCCCTCTGTCTTGGCTTTCTTCAGCTCTGAAACGCTACCCTCGTTCAAACGAAGCTTCTTGTCTTGGAATTTCTGGAACTTTTTGCTGAAAAATAAATATTTATTTTAATTCAACGAGATAATTTTATGGCTTCTTCTGGCCTGGCTGTACGTCCTAAGAAAAAGAGTGCTATTAAACACGTAAGGAAAGCGCTAACTACTTTAGATTCTCAGCGACGAGATCAAACACGTGCACGTCTTAAGCTAGACGTGTAACACGCCTGATTTGTACGTAGAACGACGTCGCGTGGCGTGGATCAAGTGTGTTGTTCTACAAGTCTAATTTCCATGTAAAATGTATGGAGACCGACGCGCCCAGATCGGCTTGTGTGGCACACTTGTGCGCAGTGTAGTTCTAGCTTCAGTGTCGACGCACACGGACCATACACGACAGCCATAAACGCCGCCACGAGAAGCTAGAAGCGGCCACAAAGGAAGCTGAAGCGCGCGACAGCCATTTGTGACCGGTGGCTGCTACTTATTTTAACCCATACGCGCAGTATCATAATGGACTTTGACGAATATGGTTTAAATGCGCTAGTGGCGTGTGACGGCGTTTTGTATCGCCGTTTAGTGGCCAGTGCGGGCCACAAGAAGCGAGCAGTGGCGTTTTGTAACGTGTGGCGGCCACCAGCCTCAACAGTGTGCGGCGCATCTATGAGAACTATAAGAAATATGCCGGTGGCGGCGTTTCGTGGTTGTGGCCGGTGGATCGTGTGCGGCGACCCTTAGGGTGTGTATGTATACATCTGGCGAATGCGCCACTAGCGACCTACTGCACTGCGTTCTGCTACATGCGTGCATTTTAAGTTCGCGAGCCGATCCTACGCCGCAAAAGAGTCACGCGCTGCACATACTTCCTCCCATCCGCAGATATACAGTATGAAATCAAATGGAACTGCAAGCGCGCAAGCTGTGCAAGCATTGCCTGAGTTACTAAAGAAGCGCACCAAACAATGGCAGTAGTTGCACGCTGCAGCGTACGAGTTGCTCAAGTAGGGTTCGCTAGCGGCGCATACACCAGATGTGGACACACCCTAACGCTACATAAAAAAAAGCACCTGTGTGAACCTAGTAGAGGCAAAAGTTTGTGAGTGTGTATGTTTGTTACTTGTTCACACTCAAACGGCTGAATGGATTTGGATGAAATTTGGCACACGGGTAAACCATATCCTGAAATAACACATAGGATACTTTTTATCCCAGAAGTATGTTACTTTGAGACAATTTTCTACTTTCACGCGCGCAGCTAAAGGTTATATGTAGTGTGTCAACGTAAAAAGGCAGACATATGCTGTTGTAGACTTTTTTTTAACTAGTTTAATTTAATTAAATCTTACTTACACATAGTTAACTTCCACTTGTGACAAATCAGCCTGCTCCTCATCAGGCAATACAGACTTGTTAACCTCCTTAGTCTTATTGCTCCGGATGTTACAAAACTCGTTAGTTCCAGCCACTGTACTTCGGGCTACGACTGCATCATCCTCAGGGTCCACTGACATGAACTTGTTCAGGGAGCTCAGGATTGCTGTTTTACCTGTGGATTGAGGAAATTAGAATAGAATAGAATATATTTTTATTGTAAAACATGAGTATACATCATAATAATAATATGTGCAAGGTCTTAAATTAACAGGAAGATCTGCATGTTTTGCCATTTATGGCGTACAAAAACAAGAGCTTGCATAGTCTTTTGGTGGGCTTGGTGGAGTGTTTTAATTATTTTCAAATTCCTAGTGGTATTGTGATGTAAAATTGGTGTAGTTTTGTATCTCAAGTGTCTGTTCAACAGGACAATATGTGGAATCATTTAAATAGGCGCGATCTCGGTTTAATGGAGATGAGAATTTTATTGCAGTGTTACTGCCTCAGTAAAGTTGTTGAGAAGATTGACTTGATACATTTGATGCCAACCAAATACTACAAAAACATTAAAATGTCATTCTAATGGTAAAAAAACTTAAAAAAGATATGGTTTTAGGGACTTAGTTTTTAAACTAAAAACATTAACCAACATCATCATCTTCCTGCCCTTGTCCCGTGTTATTTGGAGTCGGCGCAACATGTTTTTTTTCTTCCATTCTGCCCTGTCACTTGTCATGCTATCACTAACTTCCTTTTCTTTCATATCACTCTTCACACAATCCAAACATTAATCAACACTTAAAAAAAATAAAAAACAAACTTTATTACAAGTGATGGGGCAAGGTAAAAAGCAATTTTTTTACTAAAACATGCCAGTGGGAATGTGCAGATAAGGTCTTTGTTTGAAGATTTGCTTGAAAGGAGTTATTTTGTGTTGAAGAAGGACCATATGTAGGATATATTGTTGTCTAACATTGAGTAAGTTGCACTAATTATAGAATTTCGGACAACTCAACAACTTGTCTCAATAACATCAACAAATACTTAAAAAACTCATCAATGAATTAATTAAATTTTTATAGACATTTCACATCAATTTAAAAAAGCTTCCTCACCCTCTTGCCACACAGGCTCCCACTGCTCCATAGCCCCCACAGCATCAGATCTTCCAACAACTGTCTCTTTCACAACACCCAGGTACTTTCCATAACCTGACTTCAATGCAAACTTGTTCTCTCCGGCTGGAAATGCAGTAAATATTTCTTCTGGAGATGGGCCTTCTCCATCACCATGGGGAGCACCAAGAGTGAACAAGCCATTGTCTAATGCTGATACGTAAGCATTCTTTCCAAATTCTATGGAAATGGAACCAGTTATGTCCTCGACCTTGTCTACCTTCCACCAACCGCCATGCTTGATGGAATCTTCATCTACATTTGAATCTTCTGAGTTTTCTTTTTTCTTGTGCTTACGTTTTTTAGCCCTGAAAATAAATTTGATACAAACAGAAATGTTTTTTTGGAAACATTTAGCTAATTCTTTGAGGTATCACCGGTAAGTTTGTAGAGAAGTCAGTTTAAAAAAAAATTGGTTGTTATTGATACAGTGCTAAAACTTACTTGGGTTTTTCTCCTTTTAAGATCAGCTTGCCACGCTTAACAGCCGCATATTCATCAGTCATAATTACTCGTCAACTTTTCTAAAAACCCTTAACGAATAATTTATTTATTTTGAGAAAGATCTATTGAAATTGTTAAATTGACTGCAAGCGAGTTTCTGTACTAAGCTCAAATAAGTAATCCAATATCTTCCTTCCAAATTACAGTCAAGGGCCAATACGAAGCATTATTTTATATTACAAAGTACTCCGTGGGCATTATCAAGAAAATAAATTAAATTATCAAAACAAAGTGACTTGAGAGCACTATGCAGTTTTAGCTTATGACAACACAACACCACTATAATGACATGACATTGACATTTTGAAATCCTTTAGTGATGTGACACATCAAATATTTCGATAGCAGCTTGACTAATCATAATGCGCATAAATCGAAAAAAACATTAACATCAACATGATCTGACTCAACCTCATCTCATCTAGTCAGATTAAACTTGAAGCTATTTGAAACACGCATCAGTTAATAACTGCTAGTCTGTCGGGGTTGCCAACCCAAAACATTGCGAAGTTTTTGATGCTGTTCCCAAAAAAAGGAGGTACTAACGGTCGCGCTGGAGCTGCAACAAATCGACCAATATAAGTATCATACAACGATTTCAGAATAAGGTACTAAAGGAAATTATAAATGCACCTTGGTACATACGAAATGATGAACTCCAGGACCTAAAAGTTGAGTTCATTGACAAAGTGATAAAAAAATCTGCAGAAGCTCAAGAAAAGTGACATCATCAGCATGTGAACATGGAGGCAATCCAACTTCTCGACCACACAAATATAGTGAGAATACTTAAAAAAACCGTTCGAGTTAGCGTTTAGTAAATACTATATTGTAGCAAAATTGCTACTTAATAAACACAAGAACTAAGTGTATTCGCCTTAATATGAATATGACAATAAGAAAAGTGCTATTGGACACATTCATAATAAAGACCATTTATTAGCTTAGGATATAATCAAATTACTTATTAGACTATATATAAGGTTAGATTATAATAAAAATAGGGTCCATCCTTTGGATGCACTCTAGGATCAGGAAAAAATAAACTTTATATGTTTACGCAGCGCATGCAACGGAAGCTTTCTAAAGGAATAAATTTCCCTGTTACTAATTAATTTCATTGATGCTTCACTCCTAATGGCGGCCTGATCTTTCTCGATGAATTTGCTATTAAATACTTAAAGAAATAATCAAATTCGAACCAGTGCTTGCCTATAAAACGCTGATTTCAGAAGCAAACAAACTTCAGATTTATTTATATATGTACCTATTTGGTTTGGTAAAATCGGTTGGACAGACTAAACATCTCCAAACTATATGAAACACACGCATCAGCTAGATAGCTGCTAGTGTGTCTTACCAAATAATAATAATATTTTATTAATATTATATATATTAATATAATATTATATAATAACCTATTTTTAAGTAATTTAATGACAGATTTCAAAAATTTTGCAAGAGATAAATTAGCTATATAAATGTAGTTTAAATATCATAAACCATTGATTTTTCACTTCACTTATCAAAGTTATCGATTTTAACTTACGTAAACAAAATTATTGCAACACTACAGGCTATATTCACCATAGACTGCTTTTTTAAAATAATTTACTCTAATCAAAATCATTGTGTATCATTTTTCATTTTTAACTAATAATACATTATGATAAAACCATAAAAAGAAAACAATTTTCATTTTAAATTCATATAACGTTTTAGCTTTGAAAAAAAAAATTTATAATTTATTTCTGAACGCGAGCTTCAACTCATGCCACTCATTCATAGACAACATCTTCTGTACACGCCATTTTGTAATTTTGAGCATGTTGATTCTCTGCTCAGAGAATGATTTTCTTTTCGCAAATAAGTTTTAATGGTGATGTAGTTTAATATTTATAATAGTGAAGGAGATTAAGAAACCAAAATGGAAATGCCGGAAGTGAAATCGTTCAACGCGGAGGTATTTTTACTTCCAAGTTTTCGTATTGAACAAATTGTTCCGTGGCATTTTATTAACAAAATTTTTCTTACAGTTATCCGCGTTGTACGACAACAAGCCGCCTATATCCAAGGCGAAGATGAGTGCAATAACCAGAGGTGCTATAAAGGCCATAAAGTTTTACAAACATGTAGTGCACAGTGTTGAAAAGTTCATCCAAAAATGCAAGCCAGAGTATAAAGTGCCTGGTCTTTACGTGATAGATTCAATAGTGAGACAGTCGCGGCATCAGTTCGGGCAAGACAAGGATGTGTTCGCGCCAAGATTTGCAAAAAACATGCAACAAACATTTGCAAACCTCTTCAGATGTCCTCCTGAAGATAAGGTTAGTTACATAAAATTAATGTTTTAGGTTATAATCTGTCCCTCTCTTATCTATGTATTGAACAAAATGTTGTTGAAAGGTAGCGCCTTTCAACAACAAGCTGTGTTAAGTTTTTTAAGGTGTTTTCATTCATAATATCGTAACATTAGTGTTCAGTATACATACACACATGTACATACATATCTTCTACATAAAATGAACTAAAACATTGTTTGTACCAATTATTGCTTGATAACAATAAGTGTCAATTTCAATGTGTATAAATTTTGATTAAAAAAAAAATACAATGAATTTCATAAAATCCTAATTATCATGACCACTCCATCACTATTCTAGTCAGTAAAATCAATATCCAATACTTAGAAAAAAATATTGCAACTTTTCAGCGCAACATCATCAGAGTACTTAACCTGTGGCAAAAGAACAATGTGTTCAGCCCACAAGTCATCCAGCCGCTGTTGGACATGGCCGACCCCAACCATCCGTTACATCAGGAGATACAGCAGCAGCAAAATAACACGGCCAATGGTAATATTATCTCGCTTTAACTAATGAGACAAGATAAATTATTATCTATTGTTTATGGCTCTCATGGGAGCTATTATATACTCCATCGGTTTAGGTACTTAACTAAATGTAAACAATCTTAATATGTCTTTTCATTAAAAAAAAATCATATAAAAGACATACCAAGATTAATTAAATTTAGTTAGTTACCAAACATTGGTATAGGTAAATAAAAAATTTTAAACATTTTTAAATAAAAAATATAGACAACTTTTAGATAAAAGACAAGTCAAGATTGTTTACCTTTAGTTAATTACCTAAACAGATGGAGTATAGTTGGTTTTAAATAAAGAATTGTAGACTAAAGAATAGCCCCCCCTCTTGTCTCTCCATATTCCTTGTCCTACCTTAATACTTTCTTTACTTTGTACAAATAGCTTCCCAATGTATAGTCTCATTCATCAACATCAATTATTTTAAACTGTAATTTTTGTCATTGTAATTTGCTCATTTCGCTTTGTCTTCACCATTTTTAATATACCGATCCTATATCCATCCATTTTTAAATTCTGTTTAAACTGAAAATTTTTATGTTTGTTTCTCTAACTTTGATTTAAAATAAAATTAAAAAATAACAGTAGCTAAATGCACAAACCATGCAAAGCCAAATAGAAGAATAGCCCCGGTGTTGTTACCTTTGGAATACCATAATTAGAGACACAATAGAAAGACAATAAGAGAGTGAACATCGGCATTTGCTTGGGGTTTAATGAATTAATAAAGAATACTGATCTAATAGCTTTGCTAACTGGCTGACTTAGTTTGCATTGCACATTTTACTATGACAAACTAAAAGTACAGGTTTTTAAAGAACTCTATTAATGAAGACCATATCTACACCTGCAAGGAAAAATTTTAACTCAGTTTTGGAGCAATTTTGAGTAGAATATTCTTACTTTACAAAAAATTCAGAATGCAAATTGCCTAAAACTGAGTTATAATGTTATTCCTTGTAGGTGATGAATATAATCATGAAGTAGATTTTATTATATCTCACTTAATTTAACTGTACTTCAGTTGAGGAAAACAAGATCTTTTATTTGTTCACTTTGTAATAAGTTTACATAATCTTTCAGGGAGCAGTCTGAACATAAGTCACAATGCATCAGATAGCAAGATATCACCAGTACCACCTCCGCTTCACACTCCACAGTCTTCCACACCAATGGGTGATCAGGTAAATATTATTCCAGTAATTCCATCAAGCGCCGATTGTAAATAGGTCTGTATAAGTTGAGTGACGACTTGGTGTACAAAATTTATTCGGCCGAAAATGTTTGTCTCCATATCTTCGTTTTTCCTAGAAAAATCCAGAAAAAGATTATTTCTTTTTTTTTTACGTAAAAACGCTCAATTACGTAATAATAATACCCCTATACGCGCGAGGGGTTAAAACGGACTCTATTTTTTTACTGAAACATGACAAAAGTAGATAGGATATATTAGGAATATTAAAGACTTAATATTAATCTTTAACATTTGCTATACTAGAGCATTTATAAATACTGTGGTTTATACTCAGAATGGTAAATATATTTAGAAAAAAAAAAAACTTCTCAACTAGTAAGTCTTAAGTTAAATATATACTAGAAATAGTAAGTCCCATGAGAAAACTTCTGATTTCAAAAATCCTGTGCTGCACAATTTGTAAAGAAAATGAATGTAAACTTGACACTTCATAATACTCAATAAATGTTTCTTATCAACATGTACTGACCTCTATGAACTCATGATGTCATAAAGATTTAACAATTTGTTTGATTTAACAGGTTGTCAAAACTATTTGAGTACTGATAAATATATTTAAAAAAATTATATGACTCAATAGAAAATTATGCCAAATTAGGAGATGTTATCAGTTTGATGTTAATCTAGAAACACATATAAATACGTTCAGATAAGTCAGTAAATCAACCAGTAAACATAGAAAAAGTCAACTGGGACAAATTGTATTGAACTTCATTTAGTATCCAGTATTCCAAAGGACTTGTAATATTAGATAGTGTAAAACAGCATTTGGTTCTTTTATACAATAAATGAGTCCTCGCTCTGGGTGGAGCGAGAGGGAATTTCAGAGTGTTACTAGAACCCACCCAATGGCCACATGAACTTGGAACAAAAAAAATTACCATAACCCCATTTTTATATCACATTAATATCAAAAGTCAAAATCAAAAGTTGTTGCATTTTGAATGCCAAAAATTAATGCTCCTGTCACCACTTTTGTAGGCCTGTTGGTCTAGTGGTTAGTGGTCCTGACTGCTATGCTGGAGGTCGTGGATTCGATTCCCACCCAGGACAAATGTTTGTGTGATGAGCATCATCATTTGTTCTGTGTTTGGGTGTAATTAATCTATAATATGTATGTATTTAGAAATATATAAGTATGTTTATCAGTTGTCTAGTACTCATAACTCAAGCTCTGCTTAGCTTGGGACTAGAGGCGTTGTGTGATAATTTTGGAATATTATTATTATTATATTATTTCCTAGTATTTTGAATTTTCACAAAAAAAAATGCCTTTTTACAGTTCCAGGATCAACCCTCAAGCCAGCCGGCAAAGTTCAACAGGAAGCTACTCAATGACTTTGAGTACGAGAGTGAAGATGACGCGCCACCCGAGCCTGCCGGCGGAGGGCACAGCACTCACAGCTCTCACAACAGCCACACGTCTCATACTGGGCACAGTGCTCCGCAGCAGAACCCCGCTGATGCATTGGGAAGGTGAATTTAAATACAATGTACTTTTTCAACAAGTTCATAAATTTTTTAACAAATAACGCAAGTTGCTTGTATACAATTAAAATTACTCAAGACTGCTGGTTGGTTATTCCTAACTCGTCATCGTCAGATAAAAAATACTATCGCGCCTCTTCACGGTGTCATGGTGTTATCGTTATCGCCAGACGGCCAATGGCATTAAATATTTATGAGGGCATTCTCTCAAGCTATGACGAAATGCATCCAGGATAAAGAAGAAACAATTTCTACCTAACCGAGTTGTAATAGCATGGAACAGGCTCCCAGAAAGCGTTGTGAAAGTTCTCACACTGAACAGCTTCAAAAATTTACTGGACAGACTATCTCTCCAAACTATTTTAAACCCTCGCATCATAGCATAGGATAGTCGGCCTTATAATGTTCCCACTGTTGAGACTCAGGCCTCTTCTCTAGGAGAGGGAATGGGCCGTAATCCACCACGCAGGCTCAGTGATGCAGGGTTTTAGGACATGCCGGTTTCCTCACAATGTTTTCTTCATCGTTTTGAAAGCAGTGGTGATGAAATAAATTACACCAAGTAATGCGCCTGGCTGGGTTTGAACCGGCGACCTACAACTCGTAAGTCGGGGCCGTTACCTCTCGTCCACCACTGCTCTCATCTCTATTATTTAATGTATTGTTTTGAAATATTTATAAAATAATATTAATGAATACACGAAATAATAATAAATTATTTGTTCCGTGCGGGAAATGAGCCCGCGATATGTAGCGCAGGAGCCAATCGCTCAACCAGTGCGCTAACTGTGCCATTAGTTTTCTAGGCTTGATTATCTTATGTGTTTATTTATGTAAATGATGTTGTTATTGTTTCAGTATATTAACAAACCCTGAAATCATGAGACAACTACAAAGTTTGCAGGCGCAAATGCAGATGATGACGGGGATGCAGATACCTGTAAGTATTTTACATTTACATAATATTTTCTTAGTAACTACTATAGTCCTATTAGCTTTAAGAAAAAATACAGTGACTCATCATTGTTATAAATATTTAATAAATGTCTGATGATTCTGATTACATATTAAAATACATAATTGATTATTATTAGTATGTGAAAAAATGTGCCTTTACTTTAAGAAAATAGTGACTTGACATCAACAGTGCAACTACACTGTTGATGTCAAGTCACTATTTTCTTAACTTTAATAGACTATAGTTGCTTTGAACAAAAGGTATCAAGCTATCACCACAGAACTGTTTTATGTCGTGTTGAATAAACCAATCAAATGAATTGGTTGATTTAGGTCAATCAATTCATTTGATTCATATTCAACGAGTTTTGATTGAATCACAATGCGTCAAAAGGCGTCACGATACGACACAACACAGTAAAGTGAATCCAGTTTAGTTCTATAACAAGAAAAAAACCTCGAATAACTTATCTAAATTTGTTTCGAAACTGTCATAAACCCCTTGATAACACTGGCAATCCTTCACAACTTATCCCTAGACTTGTTAAAATAACTAAAACTTAATTCTAGTATAATCACCTTGTCTTTAATATTTAACGTTATCAAATAATATAATCTGACAATCAAATTACTTCTTGATTGTTTTAGAATCTGATGCCTATGATGTCTGATCTACCGATGCAACAGAATCAAAATCAAGGCCTCCCGTTCATGGTAAGAAAACTTTACTAAACTCGCTTTATATCCCGATAATATTTAACTTTTTATTGAAGAAGGATTAGCTAGTATGGAGATTGAACTAAAAAAAACTAATTTTTGTTAATATTTTCAGGGTTCTCAGCAAGATTCCCAGAAACAGAATGACCCTAAAGATGACATGGTTGAATCTGACATAGAATTTGTGGAGACTGGCCCGCAAGTTATAGAAATACCTGATGCCAATGATTCTAGGTAAATATCTCAATCTTGTAGCTTTTCTAAGCATATGTTAATCTATTTTTGATTTTTTGAAAAAAAAAAAGCAAGCCTGACGTAGATACCTTTAAATAATTCTTCAAAACCATGTATCCAGTAGGATTTCGTGGGCTCTATTAGTATATCGTATTTTAGAAATGGTCACACAAGTTTGTATAAACTTTGCAAAGCAAGACTTTTTCTAATGTAAAAGTGTCATATTTTTTGATGAAAGTAGGTTGAATGTCATAGTGCTACACACCAATTAGAACTTGTTGTGGTACACTGCCTAATTATTGCAAACTGTTGTGCCAGCCACTGGCAAGTGTATTACCACTGTGTGTTTGTGTATCACTATATTCATGCTTTGTAGCTGGCAAAAAAAGTATGCTAGTAGCTTGCATGCCAGAGAGCTATAACAAACTCTGATTGGTGGAAGTTTTTATGACATATAAGCTACTTGCTTACTTTGGTGTAAGTTACAGGCATCTGTTTTAAGGCTTTTAAGGTAGCCAGAGAGCGAGTAGACACACATGTCTGTAGCTGGTGTATGAGCATGTAAATAGTTATAAACACAGATATGTCAAACAGTAAAGATATGTTTTAAGCACAAATTTATTCGAATTTAGATGTCTCCAAACCACGCCCACTTATTTTACTAACACAAAAACAACAACACACAAACTCATATTTCTCACAGACACAAAGATACTGACTTCACCACAAACAAACACGATAATACATCACATTCAAAAAAGAGGTGGAACATCTATTTGTAACTACGGAGTCAGAATAAACACACATATGCAAATTATACTATTAGTGATGTTAAGTAGTAATCATAGAAACAAATCGCACCTCCGCTTAAATAGTGTCATAACTCTATAAATTCTAATAATTTAGGGATGTGGCGCAACATAATAAATAAATAAAAATTGGTCACCTGTGGGCAAATAATTAAACTACAAATATGATACTATTTGAGCTTAAAGTATGATGAATTCTGAAATTAATAGCACAATTATTAGCAAATTAGGCAAAAATCATTTTTTAAGTTGTGACACTATTTGAGCGGAGGTGCGATTTGTTGAAATTCAGAATTTTCAGTTTAAGAAAGAATCTCTTCAGTGGCCAGTTAATCGTAACTTAAGATGCTGGTTAATATAAACTACTAGGTACTATAAGGAGATCACCTTCTCGAATTTAGGGTTTTAATGGATATTAAATTTTCAGTTAGCTGAATATCCATTAAAACGCTGAAGTTTCAGTATCCAGTAAAATGAAATATTTATGTAAAACTTAAAGCGTAATTTGTCAAAATCATCCGTAACTTCAATGTTGGAATTAGGCTTGTTGCGGATGCCAAAATTTCAACATCCGCTTACGCAGATGTGGGTTATTAGAGAGCCATCCGCGGATGCGGATATCAGGATTATTATCAAAAATATTCCAATTTTTAAGTATGGTAGACAGCGCACTGTTTACCACTGTCTACGACTTCGCTCAATTGAAATTGAACTCTTCATTTGACATATAATAGAAAATTGTTTGAGTAAAGGAGAACAGGATGGATGGTATCAGGAAGTAATTTTTTAATGAATTTACTAAGAAAACCTTAATATATTAGTACTAACGTGTAAAATGAGATACCATCTTTACAACACATTTGTTGCTTTTCAAACAACCACTGAAAAACGCGGCATTTAGTAAAAAATTATAAGCAAAGAAGACGTCGCTAGTTGACATTTGAGTAATGGTCAAAAATTACATCAAGCACATAGAAGCACATATCCGGCTTGATGCGTTCGCAAGAACCACGCCCCCTTACCTTAACTCTACGGTTTGACATATCTGTGGTTTGAATGCTATAGTGACATACACCAAGCAGAACTTGTTGTAGTACACTGGCATGCCTATTACTTACATAATTTTGTACCAGTTACAGACAAGTGTATCGCCGACTTAACAGGCATGTATTACGGGTTTTATCATTTAGTTTAGAATGTGGTGTAATTTTCGTTGTACAATACTAACACGTAGCTAACATATTTATGTAGCGCTTTTCTCAATAGTCCGTCGCCGCGCTCCCGGCGGCACCGCTCGCGCTCCAAGTCCCCGCGCCGGCGCCGCCGCGGCTCCCGCTCCCGCTCGCGCTCGCCCCGCAGGAGGCGCGACAGGGACCGCGACAGAGATAGAGAGAGGTGAGATCCTGGACATCATATTTTCCAATTTAAAAAAATATTAACAGTTTAACACCTGTTTTCCTAAGGTCTCTATGTACATATTGTCGCCTTAAAATGAAAAACTCTAGAATATCATTTTGTAAATTTTTGTTTTTAGAAAGAATTTGTGTTTCAAACACTCTTCGAAAAACTCGCGTGTAACATTCGATATTTATTATTTACAATAATATAACTAAAATAATAAACGGCTTATATAAATAAATTACCACAGGATTCAGTTTTTTATTTTTCTTGTAAAATTACTACTTTGACATTTATGAAATTTTTACTCTAAGGCGACAATAATGAGTAGAAATGCTGAACTAATACTAGAACATTCAAAGAAAAGACTAATAGTCCAGTAATAATTGGACCACTGGACCAACCTTCAATGTTGGTCCAGTGATCATAGGAGCAACTGCTGTGTGATTTAGAGCCGAAACTGCGTCTGCGCAGACGCTCGCGACGGACACGGGTCACGTGTTCACGCGGAGCTCCCCGTAACGAAAACTGGATTATTATCTGCGCAGTGTCGCTAGTTTAACTTTAACGGTGCGCATGTAGTCGTGTCGATGGAAACCCTAATATATTATTTTTGTATGAACCCTACGGGCGTCCACTTTACGCAGTTTCAGCTTTAACTCCGAAGTCGCACTGTACGTTCTTCTTGCCTATCCCTTCCTGTAATACAGGCGTGATGCTTTAAAGAGTCTAACAAGCAGTAACAGATACATTGCTTACATACATCGTGTTTTTTTGCGTAAATACTTAATTTGTGTTGCTTGTTACCAACCAACCTAGTCCACCTTCCAATTGCTATGTGTTTTACATCACTGGATAGAATAGAATAAACTTTATTGTACACCAAAATAGTAAGTTTTGGAACTTGGTGCCATAGTTACTTTTATTCAGCTCAAAATTACCTATCCAACGTTATAACATACATATCTATTGGATGGTGGACCTAGATTTCATAGAAACCCTGGCATTCTTTACATGTTTTTTTTTAAATCTGTAACAGAGATAAAGACAGGGACAAAGACAGAGAAAAGAACTATAAAGAGCGGGAAGCAGAAAGAGAAAAGTTGAGGGAGAGAGAGAAGAAAGGTCTGCCGCCAATCAAAAAGGAAAACCTTAGTGGTGAGTTTTCTCGGACTTTTTAAGATTCTTGAACTTTGCTATGCATTTGTGCAGTAAAATTCAAAATATTAACCAATATTGTTTCATTCTTTAGTATGCAGTACAACTCTGTGGGTGGGCCACCTATCCAAGCTAGCGACTCCTGAAGAACTATCAGATCTATTCGGAGGCGTGGGCGGTGTGTCAGCCATAGACGTCGTAGCTCCGAGAGGGTGCGCCTTTGTGGTCATGGAGCGACGGAGAGACGCTGCTAAGGCCATAGCTAAGCTGAACAAGCATAAGCTGCATTCAAAGGAGATAACGGTGAGTTTTGTAGTTATTTTAACTCTTATTTACACTGTTTTTAGGGTTCCGTACCTCAAAATGGAAAAACGGAACCCTTATAGGATCACTTTACTGTCTGTCAAGACCCTAAAGAGATAGTGGTCACTATATCTTTAAGTTGACCAATCACTATCTTGTGTCCTTTGATTTGCATAGATTTTTTTACTATTATCAATTTTTTTTTACGATTATCTAATTTATTTATGGTTTCAACACAAAATATTCTTACAAATTCAGATTGATGTTGAACATTGGGCACACTGACTAGAGTGAGATCATTCCTGCGTTTTTGTAAGTTTTTGTTTGACTTAAAGAATGACAAATCAAATCATTTATTACAAATAAACTAATTCCTGTAATTGGTTTACTTTTGAATTGTCAAAAAGTTAATTAGTCGGCAAATTTTTTTATTGCACATTCTAAAGCGTAGATCTCTATGGAGAAGAATGTGCAAGAAACTCCATGGACACTTTTCAATCACGTTATGTATTACAAATGTCTCGGTTGCATGTTTCTTCTCGCTACTATTATGTGAGAAGAATGTAAATAAATATGGTAAAAAAAAACTAATTCAAAACATAAAAATTGAAATAAGCCGCTGGCGATTAACTAGATGACCAGTCTCAACTGACAGCGCATTCACGAACATGACGCGTGTATCAGCACCACTCAGCGCGTCCATTTTGAAGAGAACAGAATGATTCAACAACTACTCTAAGCTAGTCAGAGCTTGGCAGATATAAATAAAAATAAAATAAAAATAATTTATTTCAGACCATTGTCCATATTATGTTAGTAATAACTCACCTTAAAAACTATGTTAGTAAAAGATACAATAGGAGAAAGATCTTAATTTAAATATCTTTTGTCATCGTCTTAATTTAAATATCTTACACACCGGAGACATGCACATGTACATGCACTCGGTGACCCAAAATTTCGCAACACGGCGTACCACTGATGACCCTTAGAATGCTGTTGCCGCTCCTACGTACTCTGCCCGTCATTGACGCTACCCGCTTTCTTATGATGGCTTTAAAACCATCAATATGTACGTTGGCAAACATTCCTGATGCACTGCAGTAACGTGTGAGCCCCAAATATAAAGCTACTATTATATAATTGGTTTCCGTAGGTGGCGTGGGCCCCCGGCAAGGGCGTGAAGGGTCGCGAGTGGAAGGACTACTGGGAGGCCGAGCTGGGCGTGTCGTACCTGCCGTGGCAAGCGCTGCAGGCGCGCTGGGCGCTCGGAGCCTTGTCGCTGGACGCTCTGGAAGATGGCGGCGCCGTGGACGAGGACACTCTGCCGCCCTGGTTACCGCCGAGGGTGAGGAACTGTCATTGAGGATTTCTTTTAGGAAAACTAAACACACTGACATCACATACCAACATCTATTGTGGAGGTGAGGTGGACTATCGTCAACATAAACAAAAAAAAAAAATCTCCCGCTTTAGGTGGAACAAAAGGGAGTGTCAGACTTTTACTGACTAAAAACTACTAGTGTTTCTTCCGTTGCCCTTTGAATTCAAGAGCGGTAACTCTTTCAAACTTCAAACAGGCTGGGTTGCAAATGACGTTTTTTTACAGATAAAAAACAGACACGGATTGTCTTGACAATTTTTTTTTTTTTACCATATTTCCATCTTGGCACAAGTGACGAAAGGTTCTGAAGTGGCGATCGCGCTCCGGAAGACGCACAGGGCCTTTCGTTGTAGTGACACTTGGGGAAGGCTCATGTTCAGTAGTGGACGTCTTTCGGCTGAAATGATGAAGATGTGTCTTTTTTGTTTCTTTTTTTTCATAACAATGTTTTCTATACATTTTACAATAATCAACATGATTATATAGATCCTCCCCAAATCAATGATGGAGAACATGTCGATGCTGGGCATGCCTGGGCCGGGGGCACTGCCGCTGCCGGGCATGGCGATGCCGCCCGCCAACATGGCCGGGCCTGGCCTGCCCCCTGCCAGCATGGCCGGGCCTGGCCTGCCCCCCGTCAGCATGGCCGGGCCTGGCCTGCCGCCCAGCAACATGCCGGCCACGCTGGGCGGCGCCGCACTCACGATGCCGCCGGGACCTAACCCGGGGATCAACATACCGAGAATGCCGCCACCTGGGTGAGTTGATGTTTTTTTTTTTTTTATAATTGTAGCGACATTTATGTCGATGTAGTGGTCAGATCACGCGGGCGTGGGAAGCGGCGCGGAACGCGTGCGGGCATCTCACGCCATAGTGAGTTCATAGAAGTGGCCACAGTGAGTGCGCGGGCGGCAAGCGGCAAACTAGTTCGAGCCATGCTAGAAGTAATATTTATCGATGAATCGATATTTATAAAAATATTAATATCGGCCTGGATTTATCGAGGAAAAGACATATCGGTCAAACTTTCCGAGATTTTCGGTCTTAAAATAATAATTAATTTAGTTCAGTCTAGGTCAATCATAGGTAATACATAGTAATTTCTATACAAAATTCACATTATTTTAATACATGAGAATCTGTATAAAACTTCTTGTTCTTCCTGCCCTTGTCCTATATTACTTGGAATTGACGTAACACGTAATCTTATTCGTCACATTCTTAATCGTCAAAGTCAAAAGTTTTTATTTCACATGATCTACTTGGGCACTTATAAAACGTCAAAAGCTAGTGCACGGTTCCAAATTGGTCGTTTCCTATGGAGAAGAACCGGCAAGAAACTCCATGGTTACTCTTTTAAAAAAATGATTGTTTACAATATTTTCATATTACAGTATTAATAGACATTATGTAAGAACAGTGTAGACCAGTCGATATTGTACCCAAAAGCACAATAAAAATAATCATATTAAAAAAAAGTGAGTCGTAATAGGAAGTAACCTAAGAATTCGCGAAGTCCACAGTGTATTCACATTCACATTAAAAAAAAGAAGCTATATAAAAAAAAAAACAAGAAAAATAAATAATTACAATTATCAATAAATGACATGTCAACAAAAGAAAATTAGTAACGAATTTATGGTGGTTGGCGTCTACTAATATAAAAAATATTGCAAAAGCAATGTGTAGGAAGAAAAGAAAATGTATATATTACAACAAATGTGGAGCAGTTAATAGATAGATGTACACAATATTATGAGTTACCAGGGGGCCACATGTGCAGAAGCAGTCATTGCCAAACAAGCGTGTCTTCGACATAGTCTTTAACCTTGTAATACGCTTTTTTAGTTAGGACACGCTTAATATGGGTTTTGAACTTGCCCTCGCTAAGTTCAGTCACCGCCTTGGAATAAAAATAGTACTAATATTTGGAAGACCAATTAATTTTTTCAGGCATTATAACGAAAGTAAAAACATAACAGTACAGTATAGACAATATAGTTTTTTCCTCGTTCGTTCCTATCTTTTACAACATTGAATTCATTTCAATATTCAGCTGATAAATAAATTTTGAAAAAAAAAAATAGTTTTTGATTCGATTTATTATTTTCGATATTGAATATTTTGTATCAATATATCAATGTATCGGATCAAAGTATATAGATTCAAAATTTTATCGACACAAAAATATCGATATTTTTTCAACAAGCCTACTTCGGACAGGCACTATCACCCGCGCCGCTACCCGCACCGCGCTGCCACTGTGGCCGAGCACTAACATTTGATGTTATTCGCACCTTTATTCCAATACCGTAACTATTTTTAACGCAATCTGTTTGCCAAACAGATGGCGTTAAAAACAGTTTTTTGAAGAATTTCGTGTAGTGACGGTACTTATTGGATTAAATCCTCGTTTGGCCAAATCATTGATGTAGGCTTTCAATGATATAAAAGATCTAAAGAAAATAGGCCAAACGAATATTGAAATATCATCAAACTTTAACGTTTAAAACGATCTGGGCAATTTTACTTGACCATTACATGAAGTGATCAATTTCTAAGATCTAACCACGACATCGACATAGGAACTATCTACTATAGAGGGATGTGGAACAGAGTGTAAAAAGAGGATCTTCCGACCAGACGGTGTTGTGTCTGGTCCGGGGCAACTGCCTGATAGTTGATTTCGGACTGTTGTATACCGTGATGCAAGATAGTTCCTGATACTGATATGTGATGATTTTAGTATTTACTTTTTGAGTTATTTGGGAAGCTATGACTTTGTAATTCAATGGAAACTATGGATTTGAAATAAAATATTGAAATTGTTATCGACTTATCGCAGCGATGGGTGGGATGAAAACGAAAAACTTAATTTTAAGTACCTAACTACTGAAAAATTGAAAGGGAATCGTTTGTCTTGGTATGGTCATGTGAAGAGGAGGGATGAAGCGCATGTTACTAAAAGAGTTATGAGTTTAAATGTGGATGGATGGAGAGGGAGACCAAAGAAAAGATGGATGGATTGTGTGAAGAGTGATATGAAAGAAAAGGAAGTTAGTGATAGCATGACGAAAAACAGGGCAGAATGGAAGAAAAAAAACATGTTGCGCCGACCCCAAACAACAGTTTCTTGCACGTTATTCGCCATAGATATAGATTATTATTATTTGGTAAGACACACTAGCAGCTATTTAGCTGATGCGTGTGTTTCATATAGTTTGAAGATGTTTAGTCTGTCCAACCGATTTTTAAAGCATTTCAATGTGGGAGCTTTCACAACACTTTCCGGGAGCCTGTTCCATGCCGTTACAACTTGGTTAGGTAGAAATAGCTTCAAAGGCTTCTTTTTGGATGCATTTCCCCATAACTTAAAGGAACGTCCTCGTAAATGTTCGTCGGCATTCAGAGTGTAAAGGTCTTGAAGGCTGGGCACATCGTAGTATTCTGTGAGTATTTTATAAGTCTCAATAAGCCTGCCTCTTTGTCTACGTTGTTCTAGTGTGATAAGGTCAAGTTCTTTAAGGCGCTCTTCGTAAGATAGATTGTGAATGGTACGGACCATTTTTGATGTAGATCTACGGAATGTGTAATTTAGCTTCACTTTTTTCTGACTGACATTTTGACAATTCAAAAGTGCCAGTAAATGGTCTATTTGAAATATGAAGTTTCTGATATCTGGCAAGTTATCACTGTTTAGATCAAGTTGGTGGCAATTTATTGGTTGTGTAGTAATGAGTTATTTGACTGTGTAAGCAGCATGGTGAATGTCCCCAGCATGGCGGGCGGCATGGCGGCGCTGGGCGCGGCCATGGCGCCGCCCATGCGGCCGCCCAGCTTGCCGCCCAACCTGCCCAACATGCCCACTATGCCCAACATGCCCGCCGGAGTGCCAGGTAAACATTTTATTCTATTTATTGGCCTACTGTCCACGGACGCATAGCTTTCGTCATTATGATCAGTCAGCTTCACGCAGACGTAATTGAGCTACGCCTTCGTGTAGCTCACACACAAAATTAAGAAACCATCGATATGGTTTCTTGGCGTGCCGTCGTGTCGTTGCCGCTTCATCGACATGAAGCGGCAAGGACAAGACGGCACGACATTGCCGCTTTATCGACACGACGTTGCCGCTTTGTCGACACGAATACGCGTCTATTTTTTCGATGACGAATACGCGTTTATGAAGCTATGCGTTCGTATACAGTAGGACTTATTCATCTTGAATGAACAATACTGTAATGTATTTATTATGGTTATCGTAGAAAATTTTCCCAAGGGAACATACTCCCTGGATAAAAAGTATGTTATCCATTTGAGTGTGAAAGAATAACAAACATAAAAACTCACACAGAAACTTTAATATTTGCCTTTGAAATATTAATGTAATTAAATGAGATAACCCCATTTTTTTAGCTTGGTTTTTTTCCTTGTCTAAGACATTTTGTTTAACACATAAATATCATACTGGCTAGTTTCCGGTTCTTTTGTTACTGTGATTACGATCCAGGGTTCGATTCCCAATTTGTCAATGTTATTGTTTTCTATAAGGAGGGAATATATAAGGAATTCTCTGCAGTAAAAACTGGCGCAACCCTTTTTCACCGCTTCATCCTATTGATCCGACGATTATTTCCGCGTCCTATTCGCCAGGGTCCTATGTTTGCGACCGGGTACTCCATCTCGTTAAGCTCTTCATTCTCCATAAGTGACAGAAGAGCTGATGAAAATGGAGTATTTGGTCGTGGATGTGCGACCGTCGCGGATATATCCGACGTAGGCCGTTAAAGGTTGGATGTGATCTCTTATAACCGTGAAAGTGCTAATGAATGAATACTGGCGTTATAACTCGAAACCAAGCGAGAAGCAGCGCCCATGTTAACGAATCTATGGTCTTAGCGTCAGCGTTTGTGGCAGGTCTGCAGAACCCGGCGGGGCCCATGCTGCGCTTCCCGCCCGGCTTGCCTCCGCACTCGCTCTCGCAATCCGGTAACACACTTTTTTTTACAATTTATCTTATTTGTTGTCGTTTGTATAAGTAAACATACTTTTTTCAAATTATTTGAAAGCATATAAAGTGTTGAGAAGTAAAATCTATGAAAAAAGGAAGACATATAAGTGCTTTCCTATCAAAAAAAAAATATTGTTCCACTTTTATAAGCAGTGTAACTTTTTCTGATGTTTATATTATATAACGACACGATACATTAATTGCTATATATTCTGCAATAGAGCTAACAACAATAGCAGGACTATGGTTAAAAATGTTACAGCCTTTATGTAATGTAAAACTATAGACTGCTAATGGAAAAACAACTGATACTCTATTACTTACGTCACAAACTACGTGGATGCGGTACGGTGACAATCGAAGCGAAGCGGACGCCACAGTTGGTTAGATATTTTCGTCCACTCTGCAAAGCGGTGCGGTGGCTTGTTTTAATTAAATTACGGCTTCACGCGCACTTAGGTCAGAACCGCCGCGTCGCGTTGCTTTCGTGTAAACCGCATGGGTTCGCTTCGCGGTCGTTGTCGCGTTGATTTACTTATGAGGCAACGGCAGGGCACGTTACCACATTGATGTGTGTTTTTCTATAGTAGCAATGCTGTTTATTCGACATTAATTTATTATTTTGAACAGGCATGGTGGGCGGTTTCCTGAGCGGTCTTCTGGGCGTGGGTGTGGGTGTTGGCGGCCTCGTGGGAGGAGTTCCACTGCTGCACCACACAGCACTACACCCTAGAGATACTCCGCCACCAAGTGTACCGCAACCTGCTGTAAGTATAGCAAGTGTTTTATTATTTAGACGTATGCGAAACGGAGTCTGAGTTTGTGTGGTGGGGTTTGTGGAAATCCGATAGGTGCAAGGCGCACAGGACCGTTCATTGAGGTCTATGTCCAACAATGGACGTGTTTCGGCTGAAATGATGATGATGAAGCAGAGTCTAAAGTTTCACAGACCTCCATTAAAAAGGGAGGATCCTTCAACCATACGGATGTTGTGTCTGGTCCAGGCAACTGCCCGATAGTTTAGATTTTGGGCATAACTGTCTAACTTAGAGACCTCCAAAAAAAAACTTATAGACCTCTCTATTACGCCGACGTGTTAAAATTTTAGTCGTGCAAGTGAGAAAAAAGGATGGAGCTCTATCCCTTTAACAGTTCAGTTTAGGTCGTAAAATAGATCGCGTTAGGAGCTAGTAGGGCTGTAGGTAGTTCTGTGTGCTGCCTTAAAGCATTCACCTTAAGCATAAGACAACCTCATGGATTGACCAGCGAGAAAGCCACTCCCAAAATAAAAACGTATACTGATGGCGAAAAATATTAAACAATCCATCTTATTAGCAGAGAACGGGAGACGCTCATCACAGCGACGACGCGATGGACTTGGACACAGAAGACAACCACGGTGAGGAACCCAGCACTGATGCTAACGACACCAGCGGCCCGCCGCCCGCCTTACTACCAGACCAAGTGAGTATCACTATGTAAAAACTAATTAATGCCCAGGTTACATGAGGATAATAAGCTACGCGGTGATAAATTGGCATGCTAGTAACTCTGGCATCGTGTTTTTTAGGGTTCACTACCCAAAGGGGCTCCACTGTCTGTCTGTCCAGTTTTTTTTTTTTTTTTGTTATACTTGGCCCGCGTTTGACCACTATCTCATCTATGATGGTAAGCGATGATGTGGTCGACGATAGAACACGCTTGCCTAGAAGTAACCTATTGAAACAAAAAAAAAAACTACAAAAAGATTAGCCCGGTACCTTTTTTCTCTTACACTTTTTTGTCGAGGTAGGAAATCATCAAATAACGCCGCCCGCTCTGGGTGGAGTTAGATTGTGTATTAGATTACTAATTTAGTTAGACCTTTGTTGACTAAAACCCACCTGAATTCCTTTAGTTGATCTTTGCCTTCTCAGGCCTTGCCTTTTTCGAACAATGCCGTAGCCCTAACATAGAGGAAAACTATTCTACAAATTCTCGCAAGGTCTTGATAGTAATACCTACCTATTTATGATTGTACTTTATATTGTTCTGGTGTTTTTACTAGTACAAAGATGTATAGCTATGGAAAATGATCAGTCAGGATTAACTATTTTAACCTTATCTTCTGTTGATCTTACTGCTTGTCGGCATAGCATTAAATCGGTCAAATGAATCTTGGGTTTGAGTTCTACCGGGACAAAACAGACTAATATAATATTAGCTGTTGACCGGCTTCCCACAAGGTGGACCGATGACCTGGTGAGGGTCGAGGGAATCCGATGGATGCGAGACACACGGCCATTCGTTGTGGTGAAGCTTAGGGGAGAGGCCTATGTCCAATAGTGGATGTTTTTCGGTTGAAAAGATGATGTAATTTCTAACAATGTGTTCTTTCTCCCGCACAGATTCAAGCCCTACTATCAAAACCTCCACCAAACTTCAACTCAGCAGAACCTCCGCCAGGCTTCAACATGTCCGAACCTCCTCCCTTCAACGTGAACCAACCGCCGCCCGATGACAAGCAAGAAGACGACAGGAAGGACAGAGACAGAGATAGACGCGGCGCCGAGAGGGACAGGGACAGGCGCGGCGGGGACAGGGATAGGGACAGGCGGGATAGAGGCGACAGGAGGGACAGGGAGCGAGGGAGAGATAGGGAGCGGTAAGTTATTGTCATTGTTACACTTACGTCAAACAGCATGACACAAAACAGATTGACATGTTGCCATTAGTTTTAATTTGCTATTTGAAGATAAAAGATATTTATATTAAACCAGTTTAACTTTTTATTAATTTGTTTTAACCTGCGATCACTATCAAACCCTTCAACTTCTGTATGTTGAAAACAGCAAAGAGAACTTGCCTTACTCAGTTTTTATGTTTGGTATCTATAACTTGTATAAATGGTATGAACCAAGTTTGTTTTTTAGGTGGGAAAATCATCTTATGACAAATCTCGCTCTTGGGCGGAACGGGAGATAGTGTCAGACTTTTACTGACTAAAAACCCACTCCTGTTCCTTCTTTGCCTTCGTCCCAGGGTCCTGGGTTTCGTTTTCACGCTACCCATGGGCTGCATGGTCCAATTTGTTACTAATTTAAGTTCTCAAATTTTTTTTTAAAATCTGGTCTTAATATTAATCAGTCTTTAGAGATAAAAAATCTACTAGGTTTAGACCCAATTCCTGGGCTTACACCCATCTTTATAGATTGACAAAATCAACCTGTCTAATCTCTAGCATGAATGAAGAAAATTATTTCTTGTTACTGTCAAAAGTCAAAAAAAATTTATTTCACATAGGCCTACATGGGCACTTATAAAACGTCAGAAGCTAGTGCACGGTTCCAAATTGGTCGTTTCCTATGGAGAAGAACCGGCAAGAAACTCCATGGTTACTCTTTTAAAAAAATGATTGTTTACAATATTTTCATATTACAGTATTAATAGACATTATGTAAGAACAGTGTAGACCAGTCGATATTGTACCCAAAAGCACAATAAAAATAATAATATTTTAAAAAAAAAAAGTTAGTCGTAATAGGAAGTAACCTAAGAATTCGCGAAGTCCACGGTGTTCTCACATTCACATTAAAAAAAAAAGAAGCTATATAAAAAAAAACAAGAACAATAAGTAATTACAATTATCAATAAATGACATGTCAACAAAAAGAAAATTACTAACGAATTTATGGTGGTTGGCGTCTACTAATATAAAAAATATTGCAAAAGCAATGTGTAGGAAGAAAAGAAAAAATGTATATATTACAACAAATGTGGAGCAGTTAATAGATAGATGTACACAATATTATGAGTTACCAGGGGGCCACATGTGCAGAAGCAGTCATTGCCAAACAAGCGTGTCTTCGACATAGTCTTTAACCTTGTAATATGCTTTTTTAGTTAGGGCACGCTTAATATGGGTTTTGAACTTGCCCTCGCTAAGTTCAGTCACCGCCTTTGGTAGCTTGTTATAAAAGCGTATGCTGTTTACTAAAAATGACTTGCTGGTCTTAGCAAATCTCCATTTGGGTAATACAATTTCATGTTTACTGCGCGTATTTATGTTATGAAAATCGCTTCTAATTTTGAAAAGTCCTAGGTTTTTACGAACGTACAAAATACTTTCCAAGATATAAAGAGAAGGCAGAGTAAGTATATCGATTTCTTTGAATTTATTTCTGAGGGACTCGCGAGGACCCATTTTATAAATAGCCCGGATTGCTCTCTTTTGCAATATGAAAATTGAGTCCACATCAGCTGCAGATCTCCACAGTAAAATGCCATAAGACATAATACTGTGGAAATAAGCATAGTAAACTAACCTAGCGGTGGCTACATCTGTCAATTGCGTTATTTTTCGTACTGCATATGCGACTGAGCTTAATCTACCTGAAAGAGTTCTAATATGAGCGCCCCACTGCAGTTTAGAATCGATAGTTATACCTAAAAACACAGTTTCCGGAGTAACATCAAGTTTGTTGCCGTCTAGAATTAGATTGACGCCAACTTGAGGGACATTTGGTAATGAAAATTTCATACATTTAATTTTATTCGCATTTAATAAGAGATTATTAGCTGCGAACCATTTCGAAAGAACAGTCAGACTTTCATTGACTTGCAAGACATCCCTATCTTTTCTATCCACTTTAAAAATAAGAGAAGTGTCATCAGCAAACAGAATTATATCGGATAAATTAGCCATCATATAAGGAAGGTCATTAATATAAACTAGAAAAAGAAAAGGGCCAAGAATTGAACCCTGGGGCACGCCCATCTTTATTAAAGACCCCGAAGACGTCGCCCCATTAATGGATACTTTTTGCTGCCTATAAGATAAATAGGAAAAAACAAAATCAGCAGCTCGTCCACGAATTCCGTAATGATGTAATTTACGGATCAGAGTATTATGGTCAACACAGTCAAATGCTTTTGAGAGGTCACAGAATATGCCAATAGCATCCTGGGACTTCTCCCAGGATTCCAAAATGTAACTGATGAGTTTCACTCCTGCATCCGTCGTTGACCTTCCTTTCGTGAAGCCAAACTGATGACTATGCAAAATCCTATTTGACTGAATATCGTTATTTAATTTACGCAGGGACGGCAGAGAAGAACGTCGGGATCGCGACAGAGATCGCGGTGGTCGCGACAGGAGAGACAGAGACAGGGATAGAGACAGAGAGAGAGGCGAGCGGTTCTCGTCTAGAGATAATAACAGGTGAGATTTAGGGTGAATGCCAAGTTTGCGAAAACGAAGTTACAGACAGAAATTGGTCTTAATTAAAATTAGTAAAATCAAACATTAAACAACCTTCCCATTCACAGAGACCGCCCCAACAGCCGTGAAAAGTCCCCGCGTCCGCCAGCAAGTAACGAGAACCCAGACCAGAAGAGCTTACAAGAACGTCTGTGGGAGATGGCCAACGGCAAGCCGGCCAGGGACGACAAGCGTGACGAGTTCCCCGACGAGCCCGCGCCCGAGCGCGCGCCGCTGCTGGAGCGCGTGCCGCCGCGACACGACGGGCCGCCGCCGCCCATGGACGCCGGTGAGTGCACGTCCATGATCACATCACAAGCGTGACGAGCTCCCCGACGAGCCCGCGCCCGAGCGCGCGCCGCTGCTGGAGCGCGTGCCGCCGCGCCACGACGGGCCGCCGCCGCCCATGGACGCCGGTGAGTGCACGTCCATGATCACATCACAAGCGTGACGAGCTCCCCGACGAGCCCGCGCCCGAGCGCGCGCCGCTGCTGGAGCGCGTGCCGCCGCGCCACGACGGGCCGCCGCCGCCCATGGACGCCGGTGAGTGCACGTCCATGATCACATCACAAGCGTGACGAGCTCCCCGACGAGCCCGCGCCCGAGCGCGCGCCGCTGCTGGAGCGCGTGCCGCCGCGCCACGACGGGCCGCCGCCGCCCATGGACGCCGGTGAGTGCACGTCCATGATCACATCACAAGCGTGACGAGCTCCCCGACGAGCCCGCGCCCGAGCGCGCGCCGCTGCTGGAGCGCGTGCCGCCGCGCCACGACGGGCCGCCGCCGCCCATGGACGCCGGTGAGTGCACGTCCATGATCACATCACAAGCGTGACGAGCTCCCCGACGAGCCCGCGCCCGAGCGCGCGCCGCTGCTGGAGCGCGTGCCGCCGCGACACGACGGGCCGCCGCCGCCCATGGACGCCGGTGAGTGCACGTCCATGATGATGTCACCGTATTTATTTACTGTGCTGTTGACAGCCATCATTAATACAGTGTGCCAGCCCAATTTATTATATTATGCTTAAGCTTTTTCTTATGGCATTGATATTTTTTGCATGTCTGTGTGAATTATCATCAAGAGAAGAATATTTCTGGACATTGAAGGACTTAAACTTGACCTTACTGTCTATGACCTCCCCCATCTTTGCCCAGTATTTTATTCAATAAGAATTAGAAAAAGAAGCGAATTTTCAATATTTTTATCGTTTTACCATCGCACTCCTAAACTGGGAACTCTACATAAATTACTCAAATTTTATTATTTAGTCTACACCGTCCCACTATTGGGCAAAAATCTTCTCCAAATCCTTCCAGAGTTTTCATGGCATGTAGGTAATGTCGCCACAAACACCTAGGGCCGTTCTTTTGCTCTAATCCCAATTTATCTGGCACCGGTGAAACTTGTTCTCCCATTCAAACTTCTCTTATTACAAAAGTGTGAGCATTTGTGCAATATAACATTTTTGGTAGTCGACAAAACTTGCAATATCAACCTACGCGGTATTCGCTACCTAAAGCGATAGATAGCTTTAAAGTTTATGTTTTACTTTGAATTCGAGTCAATGTTGACGATAAAATGTGTGATAAGTAGTTCATAAATATTTTATCTTTCGTCGTGAACGGATTGTGTAAAACAATATACTCAGAGATTGTCAGCCTGATTGTATAGAGTGAGATCTTTAAGCTAAGTACAGTGAGTAATTCACACAAATATGAGCTTTAATTTAATGATGCGGTTATATACAATATTCATCATCTATAGAGAGCAAGTGAATGAACTTTGGCGGGTTTTAGTCAGAAGAAATTGACAGTCCGTCTCGGTCTACTCAGAGCAGGAGTTATTTGATGATTTCCTACATCAAAAAAAAGATTAGGGCAGATTAAAGGCAAATTATCTATTTCACTTAAGTGTAGGCTAGGGCATGTGTATTCTCCCCACTCTGACCCATAGTGCACAAACTTGGTCTTTGCCTAACATACAGAAAGCAAAACTTAAGGCTTGCCAATGTACTATGGAGAGCAGTATACTAGGAACACTATACTGCGCTCCAAAACACAGATTGTTGACATGGCCCGGAAGGCTGCCCAGCTTAAGTGGGACCGTCTGCCGCATGTCAATCACGCTCTGGGCCGGTAAAACATAAAATTGGTGTCCTGAAATCGCACGATGGGGTCGCTGCATACCAAGAAGGAGATGGCGGGACGACTTCGATGTCTTCCTTAGGATTTGGCAAGAAGTGGCTCAAAGCCGGGAACAATGGAAGGAATGGAGGGAGGCCTTTGCCCAGCAGTGGGACAGTATAGGCTAGATATAATAATATAATAAGGGCAGAATATAGAATGTAGTTAAGATGAGCGTTAGAAAGGAATGGTTGTTGTAATGTTGTACCTGAGGGCGTATTGTCGTGTGTAGCGGGCGGCGCGGGGCCGGGCGCCTGGACGCCGCTGGCGCCGCGCGCGGCCGCGCATGTGGCGCCGCACTTCCGCGCCGGTACGCCTCACGCATGCTTCTACTGACTGCACGCTTCTGTCCTTCCTTCCTCACTTTATTCATTTGTCTACAACATTACACTATCTCATAAATACAGGGGCCTTAACGTGATGAGTTAAAATGACAGGCGACAAAGAGGGATGGAGCTATACACACTATATAGTTCCATCCCTTTAACAGCTCAATTTAAGTCGTCAAATGGAGATGTTGAGAGCTCGTGGTAGGGCCTCAGGTGTAATAAAACAGCACAAACGAATAATCTCATGTTGACTGTAAATTACTCGAGATTATTTTAACATCCTTTCTCTGAATAGTAGTAATAGTAATATTCCACAACTATCACACAGCGCCGTCTAGTCCCAAGCTAAGCAGAGCTTGTGTTATGGGTACTAGACAACTGATAAACATACTTAAATATTTCTAAATACATACATATATAGATAAATAAATTACACCCAGACACAGAACAAATGATCGTGCTCATCACACAAACATTTGTCCTGGGTGGGAATCGAACCCACGACCTCCGGCATAGCAGTCAGGGCCACTAACCACTAGACCAACAGGCCAGTCATGAATGCTTATTATGTATATAACTATTAAACAACGAGACGAGGCAGTCTATTAAGCTTAGGCCTTCTTGTCCACGGACGCGTACCTTCATAGACACATATTCGCGTAGCTTCATAGATAGCAAGCGTACGCTTACATACAAAATTATGAAACTATCGACGAAGCGGCAACGTCGTGCCGTCGAGTCTTTACCGCTTTGTCGACGAATACTTGTATACGCGTCCGTAGACAGTAGGAGTGGGCCTTTTGACTCGAAACTCACCAAGTCTCGTGTCGACTCGCTCCCACAGATGACTGCGGTTGTTTCGGACATAAGCGTTTAACGTTATTACATTTTTATCTGTCAAAAGTTATTTCTGATACTTAGTTTATAAATTCTCTATAAATTATGGACTAAAAACTTTTCTTTTACAATTATACAAATCTACAGTCTATTCACGCTAAAAAAAATAGTGAGTCATCAATGCTACTGTGAAGTAAAGGCGCTTTCATAAAATTAAAGCAGATTATTACACAGTGTTTTCAAATATTAATAATAAGTAATTATTTTAGAATTTTCATTATTTTTTTCTGTTAAAATAATTCTGTTACGCGAGTTATAATAACCATTACTATGATATTTTTGGCGTCCCACACGTTTTTTTTTTTTTCACTGACCATGTACTCACATCATTTCTTCCACATGTTTGAATATAATTATTATTGTTGTTGCGTCATAATACAGCTTTTCCACATCTTGGTGAGGTATTTATTTTTATTACGCGAACTGGCTATAATTTCGATAAATTATAATCTGAAAAATATACTGATATAAACTCGAAAACACGACAAATAACTACAATTTATCCAATTTCTTGTCACTCGTGGAAATTGGTTAATCTATGGTTTAACACGTCACTATCTGCATTGTCTATGCACTTTTTCTCCATGAACACAATAAAATCACCTTTTGTTTTTCTTGTTTTTCCTACGGTGTATTTCATGGCCTATCATTCTTCATGCACCGTAAGTGGTTCTGGGATAAAAAACCTATGACATCCAGGCATGTAGTAGATTACTGTTAGTAAAATATGTACACTGAAAGAATAATTCCAGAAATTATCTCCTTATAATATTCGTTTAGGTCATTTCACTTTCGATGTAATATGTCATATTATTGTTCATGTTCATAGCATGCAGTAATTTTAGTTAAATTAAAATTTTACAAGAATAAAAAAGCTACCATGAATAGGTGCGTGGTGCGTAGTTGCAAACGCGCTTATGTGTGAATTGGTAAATACCACATCATACACAAACTTCTAGCTCACAATTCAGGCAGCTGCTACTAACTTGCAATGCCTTTCTTTCTACTGCTAGCAAAATACTGCACAATACTAACCCTGCAATATATTGTTATTATCAGTACTAACAAAATGTGACTTTTCGTTCTATTCATATGGGGTCCCTCATTTAGTTTAGTTTATAATGTATTATCTTAATCATTATTTCTATTCGTAACTGGTTCATTGGTGCTCGGATTTTTATACAGTATCTTTTAACAAAAATATTCTGTGAAAAATTAGTCTCAAAATTTTGTCTATTAAAGACTATTTCCATTTACAGAGTTGAGAATGAGAGGACCGCCTAGACCCCCGATGTCAGGTATGGCTGGACAAGGTTACCACTTATGTAAGCTCGCCCAGCACTCTAGAGCTTATCCTAAAGTTCCATCTCTTGTCATTTCAGGACCCTGGATGGACGGCCCCGGACCAGGGCCGGGCCCCTTCGGACCGCGCTTCAATGGCATGGGCCCCCCCTTCAGCCGCCCGCCATTCGACGGCCCAAGACCCCCCTTCGACGGCCCACCCATGTTCGAAGGTGGTCCGCGCTTCGAACGACCACCGTTCGGTCGCATGCCGTTTGACGCAATGAATAGACCGCCGTTTGATGGACCGCGACCGCCTTTTGATGGTCCGAGACCTCCGTTCGATGGTCCACGACCGCCGTTTGACGGAGCGCGACCGTTTGACGGACCTCCCTTCGACGGTGATCGCCCACCATTCGACGGTCCCCCGCGCTTCGGTGACGGGCCGCCGGAGTTCTTCGATCGTCCGCGCGGACGCTTCGATGACCGCGACCAGTACAACGAGCGAGGCTGGAGTGGAGACAGAGAGCGAGAGAGAGACTGGCCCGACAGACGACCTGACTGGGACGACCGCCGGAGAGATCGCAGGCAGAACAGAGACCATGAAGATAACAGGTTCAACCGGCAGGACCGCAACGACAGGAGGAGACCCTTCGATGACAACCAACAGAACAGGCCCAACGACGCGCGTCGCAGCGAAGACAACCAATCAAATAGATCTAATGACAGCCGTCGCGGAGATGACAATCAGCAGAATAGACCGAACGATGCTCGACGTGGTGACGATAATCAACAGAATAGGACTAACGATGCTCGTCGTGGTGACGACCACCAACAAAACAAGCCCAATGAGGCTCGGCGCGCATCCGATGATGGTCAACAAAATAAATCCAACGACTCTCGTCGTGATGATAACCAAAGTAGAACCAGACCGCCGAGAGAGGAAAGAAATGACAGAAGCGAGAGGAAAGATAGGAGGGACAGAGATAGAAAATCTAGATGGGGCGCCGCCGAAGAGGCCGAGGCGACCGGCAATGGCGACAGTGAAAAGCCGCAAGAGTCCAGCGAAGTGACTCCAGGTGAATCTGTTGGTGAACCCATGAACACTGAGTCCAGTGAACGAACCGATACTACTAGTCAAGACGAACAAATTGTGCAGGCAGCCATGAGCAAAAGTCTTCCTTCAGAAGAAACCGAGTCCGTGATGCGAGAGGACCCTCGCGAGGATAGCACAGAGAGTAATATTGCAGCTATCGAGCAGGACCGCTCTGAGGGAACCCGTTCGGAGGAGACTCGCTTCGAAGAAACCCGCTCTGAGGAGACTCGCTTTGAGGAAACCCGCTCCGAGGAGACTCGCTTCGAGGACACCCGCTCCGAAGGGACTCGATCCGAGGAAGCCCGTTCCGAAGAAGCCCGTTCCGATGAAGCACGCTCCGATGGGGCGCGCTCCGAGGAGCCTCGCTCCGAGGAAGCTCGTTCTGAGGAGGCCAGCTACAGTCAGGAGGAAGACAAGCTGGAGTTCTCCCCGCCTGAGCCTTCCCCTCCGCCGGCAGTGTCACAGCACCAACCTTCCAACGACCTGTACGACGCAGGCGAGTTTATCGACACGAGCTTTTCAGCGCCCGTGCCTATGGAACAGGAACGAGAATCGTCTCCTTCACCATCGCCTCCTCCTGTCATAGAAAGAGAATCTGTCGACGAGGTCTCTAAGACTGTCGACATGTTCAGCCCAGATAGAGAACAGAGTCAAAGTTCTCAGGAAAATGAAGCTGGAGAATCACAGAGTAGTGTGGAGAGCAAGGAAGGAGCTTGACAGCGGCGCCGCAGGAAGATGAACGTCGGATACTTCCAGTGGACTTGATTCGGGTGACGCCGCGCCGCCCTTGGGGGCGCGCGCCGCGGCTGCTGCCGCTCTGCCGACCGCCCTAACCGTTATAACGCCAAAGATATTTTTTTATACACGAAACAAAAGTTGAAATATACGAGTGCCTTATTGGTTACCAAAGTGGTGTTTTGTTTTGATCGCCGGCACGCGAGGCGTAGAAGAGGAACGCGCCTGGGCGCTCAAGTCGAGTGACCCGGGCCAGGTACGGTTGCTAATGATACACATTCGTACGCGCGTCTAGAACAATTGCACGCTTGCACACAAAACAGCGATGTTGCAACATGTTCGCGATTTGTCGATCAATAATATAATACAAATATCCATCTTCCGCGAATTCTACTTTCAAAATAAAATTTCATTCAATATCCGATAAAATTAGTTAACCAATCGATTTCACATGTTGCAACAGTATGAACTTGTTTAAAATAATGAGAGATATGCACAATTGTACTCGGCGGGCGTCAGTATTTTATTATTGCATAATGTCGAAATGGAATCAATATACTTAGTAATAAATACTCTTAATTACTCTATAATATAGTGATATCATTTGATTTTTCCTATGTAATAAATACAAATGAAAGTGATTTCCATTTCGACATATTATATCGCTAGCAATGTGTGCAAAATACCTCGGCGGCGGCCGCGTCACCCGAATCAGCCACGGATACGGAAGCGACGACATGGACGGAAGATCACTCCTTCAATGATATCGTACTGTTTATACGGACTCATGTGTTTAGCTATTGTGTTACGTCCTCATTACGACGGTCTTATTAAGTTCTTTTATTTTTTACTTTACTAATTTCGATAACTCGAATTGTATGTGTATACTTTTATTTTAGCAACACTAGTTGCAGTAATTTCATTCAAAATTACCACCAAAATTTGTTAATACTATTTCGCACTTTCTAAAACTATAAATGATTTAAAATTGACTCTATTTCTTAGCTAATTTGGTGGCGGTAGGGAACGGATTTTAAAGTAACGACTATTTAAATCTATTTCATAGATATAATAAACATGTTTTATAAATTTATATAGGCATTATATCTGTAGTTAAATTGTTTACGGATTTAGGTTTTATCGTAGGCAAGCAATAAATATATTATACTTTTGAAAAAAAATAGCGCGACGACCGCGTTCATAACTATGCTTCATAGTATCGATGTTTATATGTAACATATTTTTATAAAATAATTATGATGTGAGTCTTATTATATCATTGAGATTTACCTACTCCATTCATTTTAAACTTTTCAATGTTAGGTATGTTTTAGCTGTGTAGATAAACATTATAATTTCAATGCATGCTTTAATGTTTGTCATATTTGCTTGAATAAAAATTTACAAAATTCATTGGAGCTATTTTGATTAGATTCCGGAACATTCTAGAGTACTCTAGTGCAGCATGTCTCCACGGGTCCTCTGTCTACGTGGGGGTCCCTTTTGCACACATTGACTAGTTTGTGCGTTGTTTTTGTTCACGTTACAGCTACAGCTTTACCGAGCCTTCAGCAAACTCGATTCAGCAGACCAGAAGCTTCTATACGACGTGCCTGCACAAATTATACAATCACTTCCAGTATAACTTGTCTTTTTAAATTTATTATTATTATTTTTAAACCCTCTCTTGGAAAAAAAAATTATTTAAAAAAAGAAAAATTCGAAAAGTTTTAATAATTTTCTCCCTTCATATTATTTAATGCAGTATAATTTTATTCAATATTGCAATTCATTACAACTACTTGATTTTTAATAGACTAACTTTATTTACTGCAAAAAATAATTAATATGCGACAGTGGTTTATAGACAAATATTACATGTCCACCTTATTTTGTGAGAATCGAAGCGGGTTTGTGCAACTTTGATAAAAATGAGACAAAAACATGCTCCATTTGCTATTTTTGGGAGCTGAAACTGCGTTAAGTGGACGGCCGCGACGGGCACCCGGGTTGTAACAACATTAAAAGTTATAATTATTTTCTATATAAAAAAAACCACATCAAAATTGGTCATGAAATCGAGTTAAGATAGTTAGAAAATTTTATATGAGGAGAAGGGCACGTGGTGGTTTTTCTGTTGGGAGTAGATTTGAAAGGTTTTTAACTTGCATAAAGAATAACGCTCTACCCCAGCAATGCCCTGAATGCAGATCTATATCATATGATTGCTTTTTAAGTGCATTTTTGTAAATAATTAGATTTAACGTCATATAAACACGGGTTTGGAAAATTCGTCCGATTTTGGATATCGTTACTTTTTAATATAAATTATAACAAGAATGAGTCTAAGGGTATGATGGTGTTGACTTACCCTGATAAAAGCCCCTAAATAAAAAACGAGTCGCCCAATTGCTTATTAGACACCTCCGAGAAGAGGAGGAGGTATAAGGGAGGATTCTAAAAATCGAGCTTTTTGTTTCATAGTACAATCTTACACTAAAAATGTATGTATATTTAATCACTAGCGGTCTCGGCAGAGGCTACTCTGCCCGAAAACTGACTTCGTCATAAAATAAAATTGAGAACCCGATTGCCGCATCAACTACCGGGTTTAAATGTATTTTCAGTCCATCCAGGGATCCGCTCAAGTTTCATCTGAATTGGTCAAGCCGTTTAGGAGCAGTTAGGTGATAAACATACGTACAGATGAATTATATAAAGATTAACCTAAAACAGTAATATACTCGCCAATCTTAAGTAGGTTCTGTTACACAACACAAGGACAAAAATAAAATAGATTATATAAGAATTCAGTACAACAACTAGCAATAAAAAAAAAAACATTAGTTTACATATGTATCTTCTCACAAAATCTTATACATTCACGACACATCTATTCATCTGCCAGCAAACAACACACTCAGTGTTTAAGTAGAAACCAAGTTTTTCATGAAACTTCAATCATTAGATTTGATATCTTCGCACAAGCATTTAGTCAATCAAGCTATCAAGATTAGAATAGTTAACACTTTGTTTTTCATTCGAATGCGAATGTAACACATTTAATGCTTTTGCAGTATTTCACAGCAAATGTATCAAGTCGGTTTTCTCGGCAAGCCTCGCTGAGGCAATACTGCAAAAAAAAATCGATTCCATTTTACCGAGACAGCGCCTGATTCAATGATTCCCTGTTACTGTTCAATTATGCAGACACTAGAAATACAAAACTACACCAATTTTATTTCACAATATCCATTATGAATAAATGTGCGAATAAGTAAAACGGCTACTGAATTTCAATCGAAAAATCCCGCCATATAGTCGTACAATATCTTTAGAATGTGTACTACAAGTTGTCCTCAACGTTAAAGGCTTATTACACTATCAAATTTTTAGGTGAGGAAGCAAAGTTGTTAGCTAGTGATCACACATCACTACAAAATTGACTAAATTTTACAGACGACGCATTCGCGAAGAAGGATCGTACTGGGATGCACGTTTCGAATTTTCAATCGATGGCGACATAATTATTTATCATATAAAACTTTTTATTGTAATTTTGGTACCACCACTAAAACGTACCCCTCAGCCATACATAAATAACTTATAGCAAGAGTGCATCATGATAATTCTAATAATATCAAACACGGTTAGATTAAATTAATTTATTACAGAGTTCCGGTGCCTAACTTCAGGCGTCATCATCAGATCAGTTCGATATGTTCCCCCTATTATTTGTCAGTTATCGACTACACGTATAAAATAAAGCAATTTTACTTGTTCTGCTGTGATCCTAAGAGGAGTTCTGTTTCATAATGTTCGGAGTTCATGATCAGATCATAACAATATTTTAAAGGGACCATATTAGGTGTAAACTTTTCGACTGTGTTGTGAAGGGCTTTTCTGTTGTTTTTGTCTGGATTCCAAGTCATTGTGGTATAAATGGTAATGAAAAAGCTGATAGACTTGCCAATGTGGTGTGTGGGGACGCTGTTCAATTTAAAAATTATACTCAGGACTTCGCTACTCTTCCTAGACATTATCTTAGGAATTCCTGGGATAGAGTTTGGGCAGAAAGTAACCATTCAAAAGGGAAATACTACTTTAGTATTCAATCACAAATTCCACGTAAACCTTGGTTCTCTGTCCTCAGACTTGGGAAAATTGCGACAACCATTTTAATAAAAATGCGTTTAGGTCATACTACTTGTCCAGCGCACCTCGCACGCATCCATATTACAGATAGTCCTCAATACGAATGTGGATATGACTTTGGGGATCTCAACCATATATTCTTTTCCTGTCCGATTCATGACCGTACTTCCTTTATGAATAGTTTGATATCCCTCCGTGTCCCTTTCCCTACATCAATAAAAACTCTTCTTTTTTTCTTTTAACCCGTCCATATACAATGTTCTTTCTAATTATATTTATGACAAAAATATCCATCTGTAAAAATGTATAAATATTTATTAGTATTTCAACAGACTTCTGTCTTCTTTTTAAATTCTTTATTAACTATTAATAACTAAGTTACTTATTTTATACTTAGTTACTTAGTAGTATAGTTACTTAGTTATAATTATTTTTTTTATACATTCCTGATCCTGTATCCATGTTGTTCTAAATTCCATTTCTTTTCATTTTCGCGTTAAAATGTTTCCCTACCTTTCTCTTCAAACCCCACCCAAAATAAAGTCCTATCGATAAACAACTTGACCCTGGCGGATGCACAAGAGTGCTAGCCATAACCTCTAGTCCGAAGGGTTGGAAAAAAAAAACTTGAAAGCATAACATTTAAATAATAATTATTTTTTTCAAAATCGGTCTACAATTGACCGAGAAATCGGTGAACATACATAAAAAAAAACTTACATTGAGCCTAACATAGAACCTCCTCCTTTTTGAAGTCGGTTGAAAACAACAAAATTGGGCTTGCTCTAGCCGTAACGGTGGGAACAATGGACTTAAAAAAAAGGAAAAATAGCAAGTGTATATGAAACGATATTCGTTATTAAAAAAAAGGTCCAATATGGAACTAGTGCAATGCTGTTGCATGTATAGGAACTTGAGACTTGATTCTTGGCAATTCGATCACATATTCGCATTAGCGAAAAAGCTTTTTAAATAAAGATTAAAAAAAAATGGTATTTGAATTAAAAAGAAGACCGATATTCATTCTAAGTCGTAGCGTCATGATTACAGTCCTAAATCGTAAACAATTTAGGAAATAGAGCCGTCGGGGCCCCTTCTTTACACTAAATCGGATCCAATCTGTTCGAACTACGATTACACCTTCAGATTTCCTAAATTGGTTTCCTAAAAATTGGATAGTGTAAAAAGTCTTACATGAATCGAACCCAAGACCCACAGCTACCACCATTCTACCACTTACCATTCATACAGACAGACCTAGCGCCACCTAGCCGTGCAATATTTACCTTTTCACCACAGCAGCTCAAACAAGTAGGTTTTGCTGCTTGAAAACACTGAGCAAAACTCAATTTTGCTCACTGTCAAAGACAAAGTAACTTTATTTATTTATTTATTTTAGCCATGCAATTCGAAACATTCGAACTGCACTGTACTCTGTCTCTTTCTCGCCCTTATAAAAAAGCGAGTGAGAAACATGTCATTTCGAAATTCATTCCGATTTTGAAATTCTACCACAAAATCATTATTAAATCTATTACTGTTAATTATTTTATTTCCCAAGTAATATGTGTTCTCGCTGCTGAAGTGAAAAATTATGTGTGTAACACGAGAGCAAAACTTTTTGCATCTCGTGCCTTTGAATCCCTACCCTCGCTCAGGATTCTACTTTAGAATCACCCGCTGACGCTCGTGATTCAATCAAAGAATCCTTCGCTTGCTCGGGACTCAAAATTAGCACTCGCAGCAAAAAACAACTTTACTCTCTTGTTGCACAAATAACTATTGTGGAACTCGCGGAATAATGCCTGTGGCAGCACTAGGCACAAATATAAAGCCAGCGTTCCGAATTGCGATAAAAGTGATTATATCGCGAATCCGACCAAATTTAATAGTCACAAAATCTAAGGGCTTATTGAAAAATAATTGGGACGTTGCGTGTTGGTCGGATTCGCGATATAATCACTTTTATCGCAATTCGGCAGGGTTATTTGTGAGGTGCAATGAAAAATGCGTTTCTGGTTGTGAATACATGATGCGTTTTCTGATACACCTGGACCAATGATATCTTATCGTCAGCGCTACTCAAAATAAAAACTCCCCGTTGGGTCCATAAACTTGCTACATGGCCAATCTGAATATCGACAGACCCCAAGATATATTTCCTCGTGATTCTCCTTTAAACCTATTTATAAACTACCTAGTAGGTAGAAAAATAAAATTGTAGGTGTATTCGCTTTGTTATGGTGTCAAGTATGATTCAAAAATGGCAGTGCATTTGTTGACAGAAAAATAAACTGGTACAATTATTAAAGTACTGAAGCCTAGTAAGTAGTAGGTACAAACTTGGTTTTAAACTGCATCTCTGCTTACCATCAGGTGGGATCGCAGTCAAGCACTGGTTTATATGAATTTTATTGAAAAAAAAGCCTAAGTCTGAGGTGGCTCTATCACCGAAGAAGTAAAATGCTCCAAAAAATTGCTGGGACAGTTGAAGAACCGAGTAAGACTTGCCCTATCTACGTAAAACGAAACGAATTACCTGGTCTTTGATTTTGTCAGTTTTGAACAATAGTTTTGACCGTTTTGACCACAGTTTTTGATTTTGACTGTAAGTTTGACTCACAGTTTGATTGGATTTAATAGATGCTTCATATTTTCTCAAGGATCTTTGATTATTCTATATTTATGTAGATGTAGGTCATTTCATACCAGCAATTTATAAACATTTTAAGCATTTCTTTTTATTATTTCTGTTTTAAGTAATACAATAGAAAAAGAAAAGTTCATTGGAGCGAGGGTTTAGTTAGTGCGTAACTGCGTAGCTGGAACTGCGTAGTATCGAAGCAGCTTTGACACCAACCGGACCAGCGTTGACATTGACATTGACATTTGACAATTTTTTGTGTGGTGTGTGAATCAGATTTTCTTCTTTATTCAATCGGTATAAATTTTCTCTAAAATTATGGCAGATATTCAAGTAGTTACCCAAGATTTTGTTAACGTGCATATCACGAAGTCTGACAGCGAAGATGCAGCGCCCGTCGAAAGGAGATTCAAGAAAGGGATAACTATATTGGAGTTTAAGGTTGCAGATTTTAATATTTTTGTTAAACCGATATATTCCTTCCCTGACAATCTTGAGTCTTGAGAATTACTGTGCATAGTATAATTTGTCATCCTTTTAACATTGATTCTTGGTCTTACAAAGAGAAGGTACCTTCAATAGAATTAAAAAAAATAAGTGTTCTGTTTGATTTACATCAAATTCTGGTCTTGTTAGCCAAGTAAAAGATGTTTTTTCCCTCTGGGCTTAGTTGCAATCTGTTGCTAAGCAGATTCTTTGAAAGATTGCGACAGGTGGTGTGTGGCCCCCAGCGAGGACAACTAGTCATATTTCGACGTTTGGTAAATACTACGTCTGTCGTGGCGAAATTGACAAGATGTCTTTTCTTTTAAAAGTTTAAGATTTTTAAATTAATAATGTGCATTACGCCCTGACCATATCAGGCAAAACTTTTTACCAAATAGTGACTCATTTTTAATTATTCTCACTCATACAACTCAGACAAAACTGGAACTCGTCACTGGTGGCTCCGCTACCACGATGAAGTTGAAGCTTTATGACAAGAAGAACACCTTTGTTGGCAACTTGGACAATGATGAGGCCCTGCTCGGCTCCTACCCTATTGATGATGGCATGAGGATACATGTGGTCGACAAGTTTGCTTTGCTCAATGATTTTGGATCTTCTGACAGCGCAGAGAGGTAAATATTATCACACTAATATTATAAAGCTTAAAGTTTGTGTGCTTGTTACTTCTTCTCGCACCAACAACTGAACAGATTTTGATGAAAGTTTATACATAGGTAGACCACGTCCTGGAATAGCAAATAGGATATGTTTTATCTCAGTATATGTTCCCTTGGTATAAATTTCTACTATCAAACTTGCGAAACTGTTAGTGTTAAATATTTTTAATATACAAATATTACAAACAAACAAACAAAACAAAACAACAAATAAACAAAGAACTACACAACACACAATTCTATTTTCCAAACAATTTTATTTAATAATAAAACTACTCATTTATTTCTTTGAACTTTTTTTGGTGGTCAGCATGATTCTACCTTTGTGCCATATATTACTTCTGGCTGATCCGTTGAACTACGTACCACCTAACAGTCAATGAATGTAGTAGTATATCTTTTGATATAGTCAACCGATTGTGATGAAACAAAGCCTAAGTAATATATCAAGTTAGACACAATTTTAATGTGTAAAAGTTATCTGTATTGATTTCATACATTTTACATGATATAACTAAAGAATTCTACAAATTTATTATATTGACGTTTGAAAGGCAAAAAATTCCTAAGCGACATTGAATAAACTTTACAGGAGAGCAATTTAAAGTTAAAATTTTTAGAAAAAAAAGTAGTAGTTAAAAAAATTGTTAGTTAAAAATGAGTCAGATTTAATCTTGTATTCTTTAATCTTAGATTTAGATACTATTACTATGAAGTTAATAATATCTAAATCCTTTTAGAGGTTTTTAATTGAAAAGGGTTTCTATAGTGTACATGAGTTTTTAGGTTACAAATTGTAAGTTTTGACATGATTATTATAATTGACATGGGTATTATTGACACGTTTGTTATTGACATGATTATTATTGACATGTTTACTATTATCATTTGTGATTATTATTTTTATTAGTTTTCGTTTTTATATTGACATTTCTTAATTCAACAATACAATTTTAATGGAACGGAAATCTATATAACGAGTGCATGATTTTAATCAATAATTAATTTAATTTCAACTGCTATGCTTTATATTTGCACGCCGAAATTAAAGGCAGAATAAGAGATCTATTTCATTTATGTTGTCAACCTTCTGTACCTTATTTACGCAAATAAACGATTTATTTATTCTTCCTGGTCAGCTGTTATCCAATTATTCACTCCTTCTCCTGATATAAATTTTTCAAGAATGGTCCATTTTAATAATTGCTGGTTTTCTCATATTTATTTAAGAGGGTCCTTTTTCACTCACCTATCGTCAACATCGAGCATGGTTTAAAAGCTTGTTACATCATCTAACGCAATCCAACGCGTTGTCTGACGAAAAGGCAACGCGAAAAAACGGAGACAACGCCTGAAAACTCTGTTAGCATTCAGTAATTCCATGATTTACTTGAATATTTTACAAAACTTGTTCCAGGAAATACGTGTTTTTTTAAACACTGAAAAGTTAATGTCTGTCCTGTAATAAGTTAAGGTGTGCAATAAATAAATAAATAATAAATAAAAGTTTTTGAAAAAAATTGTCGTCATTTAGAATCTTGCAAGGCTTGTTATACTTTTTTGACTTATTAAATTTTTGAGTAAATTATGAAGTATCAAAGTCCATGCAAAATAGTAGATTTTGCATGAACTGAGAGGTCTTTACTGGATTAGTGTTACACAAATTTATAAATTGATTTCAATAGAAGCCTAGATATCCACAAGATGTGTGCGAAAAATGTGTAGTAACGTCCTAATCGCGTAAAGAGCGGTTGTATGAAAAACAGTGAAAATGTATGTCGAGTTAATCTTGATCTCATGATTAAACTTTGAGTCCTATGTTCAGCAATAGATTGTAATGTTTTATGTATATTTTCAATCTCAGCCCAACTTTATTTATTTATTTATTGTTATGGCAATTGAGCCGGTTGCGACTATTCTGCCAGTGTTGCCAATGTTGAGACGGCGGCCCAGTGGGAGTAAACGTCGAACGAACTGTACTTCGTGGTAGCTTTATAAAAAAGTGTATGCTTAACAAAAAATCTACTGTCATTTTAGGTTCCGTTTATCTGAGGAAGAGTATGAGAAGAAAGGCGACACTCTGCGCTCGTTCCTGCAGCGCAACCGACTGGGAAAGTATAACGATGAGGAGATGAGCAAACTCAAGGAACAACAGCAGAAGGAACTTGAAGACGAAGCCAAGTGTGTGACAATTCTAATTCTTTTCACTTAATACAGTTTTCTCTTGTTTACATGAGGTCTTTTAGATAGTGGGAAAGTTTAAAGTTCAAAAATATCTTTTTTCACATAGGCTCCATTGTTACTCTTTGAATAAAAAAATATTTTTCATATAATTTCTGGAGTTCACAAAACAAGTTGAAAATCGTTATAATTTTATGGGGTTGCATACAGGTCTTTAAGTCAAGAGTGAATAGGTTACTTCTAGGCAAATGTGCTCCATTGTCGGCCACAACATCGCTTACCATTTGGTCAGATAGTAGTCAAACGCAAGCCTATATAAAAAAAAAATGCCTGTTCCGTACAGGATAGCCGAAGCAGTGCTAGTAGGCGCCCGGTGCGAAGTGCGAGTGCCGCAACAACCAGTACGACGTGCCACCGTGCGGTACAACGGACCGCTCGATGGGGCCAAGGGTTTGTGGATCGGCGTGCAGTATGATGAGCCGCGCGGGAAGAATGATGGATCGTGAGTATTGAATTATTTAACTTGACATAATTACGCAGGAGAACCAAGGTTAGCGACACAGCCCGAAGAATCACCAAACTGAAGTGGCAGCAGGCAGGGCACATTGTTCGCAGAATTGATGGTCGGCGGGCCACGGGAGTGGCGACCACGTACCGGAAGACGCAGCGTCGGCCGGCGCGGCCTCCCACAAGGTGGACCGATGACCTGGTGAGGGTCGCGGGAATCCGATAGATGCGAGATGCACAGCACTGGTCGTCGTGGTGACACTTTGGGGAAGCTATGTCCAACAGTGGACTTCTTTCGGCTATTTCAGCCGAAGAAGATGATGATGATGATTATTGAATTATTCAACTTAACATAATGATAACATTCCGGTCACGGCTGCCAAGACACTAAACAAGCGTGCAGAAGATATTTTAGCACACATTTGTGTGTGTCAACACACATACAATTCTCTTCCTTCACTCTCATATTTCGATGGGAATAACCAATTAGGCCTCTCCTCTCATAAAAGGATCGATTCAATTGATTGAAAACTGTAAAAGTGCTCGGAGCTATTAATCACATCATCATCTGCCTAGCTTTTTCCCAAGTAACTTGGGGTCGGTTTCCACCAGATGCGGCTGAATACCCGTGTTTTACATGGAGCCCTCCACAACCCAATGAGGATCAATCATAATTTTGTGGAGTATGCTGACTTATAGTGTCAAAAAAAAAGCAGTAAATACTGTGAAGAAATTATTTAAATCGGACCAAAAATGACGAAGATACAGCAATTTTAGTGTATTAGTTCCAGAAACGCGACTCGCTGTGACGTCATATGTCATGATCGGTACCCACCGGCAAATGAATACGATTAAGCGAACTGCTTGTCGCACGGATTATGACAGATGACGTCATCATAAACAGTCCAGCTAGAGCGCGCGTTTCCAAATAGCTGTTCAGAAAAACTTTAATAAATCCACCATTTCTTGACGGATTTTAATAATAAAAAAAATTAAATGCTCAGTAAATTATTACGCATACGATGAACTTAGTAAAAATCGGATTTGCTATTATGTGATTGATCCTCATTACTGGTCAATACGATACTCCATGGATAGACTGATGGTCAGAATTTCTAGTGTGTCCTGTAATGACTGTCAAAGATCTACGAATGATGACCATGACCAACGGCTATACATGCTTTTCGAGCACGGGGTGTCAGTAATCTCCTAAATCAACTTAGAAAAGTACGTAAAAGTAAGTTGGTGAGCAGTGGTGGTCGAGGGGTAATGGCCCCGACTTACGAGTTGTAGGTCGCGTAATAAAAGTAATTCTATTCTTTTCTATTCTCGTTATTGTTACTAACTATGAAGTCCGCAAATCGTGATTATAGTTCAAATGATAAATTAGTCTGTTAGTCACATTCTACTTCTTTTAATTAAATCTCCCATTTCCCACAGTGTTAACGGCAAGCGCTACTTTACGTGTCCTCCAAAGTACGGCGGCTTCGTGAAACCTGTCTACGTGACCGTCGGCGACTTTCCTGAGGAGGAGTTCGACCTGGACGACGAGATATGATCACCCAACACACACCGGCTTATTTAAATCGCAGGAATTAGGATGCTCATACAATATTGTGTACTAGGAATCTGTTTTGTAATGAATGCCACACACGACTTAGTTCTACTGTCCATGGACGCTAGCTAGCTTCATAGACGCGTATTCGTTATTATACGCTTGGTGTACATCTGCGTGAAGCTGCAACGACACGACGGCACGACGCTGTCGCTTCGTCAACAGTTTCATAGTTTTGTATGTAAGCTTCACGCAGACGTACCTACACCGAGCGTATAGTGACGGATTCGCGTCTATGAAGGTACAATGCGTTCCAAATAAGAATAGGATCGATTTTTACGCCATGTTTTGACGTCATAGCTGTCAAATCGAAAAAAATGGGCAGAGTGAGCATACAAGAATTTTTTTAAATTTTATTTATTTACGAATCGTGAACGAAAAAAGTTTAACCAGAATTCCATTCTTCAATTTTTCTCATCTCTGCGACACTGTGTTAAGTGTCTGAGAATGGAAGAAAAAGGCGAATTGATCCTAAAAACTAAAATAAAAAAGAAATTTTTTTTTTTTATTAACTATTTATGACTTATACAATATATTTAGATAATTTAGATTAAACAATAACGTTTTTACTTCACCTAGATTTTACTAAGACTCAGTAATAAAAAGCAAAAAAAATCGTTCTTAATAAGCAAATAAGTTTTCTTTGCAAACCGTACCAATCAACATTTGATAGGTCGAGGTTATTGACTTTCCTATTCTTGTTTGGAACGCATTGTACGCGTCCGTGGACAATAGACCTTACCGTTAAGTTTGCAGCGCACTTGAAGAAGCGTCCGGTAAACGTGTGCGTTTCGACCGCGCGTCTACGACAATATTAAAAAAAAAAAAAAAACTTACAAGATTTTGTAAAAGTTGATTCCCAAAACCATAAAGTCAAACTTATGGTCAAAAAGTTATAAACGTGCGTCATTGAAACGTGGTGTACCGCGCGGCCACGGTTCTTTAATTAAAACTATGTGTAAATTTCAAGTTTCAAATTACAGATAAAAACTCCTTGGTTTATATTTTAGGAACTTTAAGACTTGTGTGACACGGCTCAGTATGCATAAGAAGAACATTTGTCATGCATACTGGTAGCCGCTGTAAACTTGACGGTAAACTAGATCGTGTGTGGCGTCTATAAGATTAGTTATTTCATCCTTTGCGTTTTTCGATTTGGTTATTTAGGTCCAAGGTCGAATTAACCCCGTGTTCCGAATTGTGATAAAAGTGATTATATCGCGAATCCGATCAAATTTAATAGTCACAAAATATAAGAGCTATTGAGTATAATTGTGACGTTGCGCGTTGGTTGGATTCGCGATATTAAAATGTAATAACAATTGCTTCAAGCATTTAAAGGAAACAATAAATTTTTACATAAATTGGCGTCAATCACGGTAATATTGTCAATCGCAATTGACTTTTTCGGTTTGGACTTTAAATACTACTAGACTATTTGAAGCTCTAAGAAGATTTTGAAACACATCCCTTAGTTACTAGCCCCATAATGTTAAACTGATATATAGATACCGGCACGGATCTTGAGCGCTGACTTCTACAGTTCTACTTGCGCAGAAGCACGCAGAAGTGAAATATCGGGTCTCTTTGGTAGTATGAAGAGAGATGCGGGGGCGGGGAGTGAAATTCTTGTACAGTGATTGGCTCGCCGATATTGTATAATGCGCAAAACGAGCCCCGCTCTTACGCCGAGCGCTCAAGATTCGTGCCACTATCTATACAACTAGCCATTTTTAAAAAGGAAATTAATACGTACCGAACATGATTTTGTGATTGGAAAATAGAGAGTTTTTTAATATCTCAGAAGTATAAAAGACCAAGTGATAATATCATGCATTTATTTTGTTTATTAATTTAGAGCACTGCCACAACACATACATTCACTATATATTACTCTGATGTACGTGACAATAAGGGTGTACATAGCATTTGTAATTCTCTAGCTCAGAATCAGAATATACTTAAAAATATATAGTACAATAAAAATATATATACAGTACAATAATAATTTATCCAACCAAACAATACAGAAATACATAAAAGTATACAATTAATTGTACGTACAGCTAAGGAGTGGAATTCCTTGCCAGAATCTGTGTTTCCTGATGGCTACAACCCGGGAATATTTAAGTCGAGAGTGAATAGGTTATTTCTAGGTAATCGCGCTCCATCGTCGACCGTATCGTCGCTTGCCATCAGGTGAGATAGAGGTCAAGCGCGAACCTATCAAAAATAAAAAATAATAATAATAAGAAGCAATAAAGCATCAATAAATACATCATGACTTGGAACTGGGAACACAATGTTGTATGGAACCTCCTTGCTATAATATTTTTGTATGAGCACAATTAAGCTTGCTGGCGGGCTAACTAAAAACATAGTCTTTAATATTATGATAAAACAATCTAATAAATAATGCTTTATTCTAAATTTTAACGCGGTAACGAGAAATTGAAAGAAAATAATGAGCAAGATATTTTATGGAATATCTTTTTTTGGAAACTAAAATATTATGTATTAATGAGAATTAACTAGCACTGCCATTCGAAGCAAGATGAGACATTTTAACAAACTTTTCTTTACTGTTCGTTTAACCGATTTTGATTTTTATTGCGTTGGTGGCATGATACATGGCGGCTGCAGTAAATAGTTAGTATTGTAACCACGTTTTTGCTTCTAATGCAATCCTTATACCAACGGAATAGAAGACAATATCGGTTGAACGGACAGTAAAAAATGTTGGTTTGTATGTCTAATCACATTTCGAATTGAGTATACATAGAGTTACATTTTATATTCGATTAATGATTGTTTAATGTTCAAGTGATCTCAAGTGGGCGTCTCGTTTGTGTAAACTTTTTGAATATTTTTGAATGAATTTCTCTCTTGATTATGATAATGATTTGTATATTGATGTATAGACAGTATTCCAAGAATTGGCTAGAAATAATATTTGCAATAACATAAGTTTCCTGCAATTTAGGTACTAAAATAAAGCCATATGACTGCAACATTTCTAGGAATACCAACTATACATCTGAAGTATTACAAAACCTGTGTATCGATCTAGCGGGGCCACACACTCCAAACTACTAGTGGCTACGTATTGTTTATTTAATGTATCTCACGAATTTACTAACAAGATCTAATGTACCTCAACAATTTTGATAGAAATTACACTAAATCACCTCGTCCATTTAACGGGAACCGCGCTTCTATAAGCTCGGAATACGTAAAAATAGTCAAAGACAAAGCCATTTATTTGCATTAAATGCGGTACAAGAGATGGTAACTTACAATTTATTAGCGCAAAGACACATTTTGCCATGAGTTGGCATGCAAATATTAAAATATGTGGTGCTCATAGTAAGCAAAACTAAAAAATTGATCACAAAATTTCCTTTCAAGAAAATATTAAACCTAATAATACTGATCGTAAGGTGTGCCAATGTACTAACTTTCGATTCACGTTTTATCTCCAAGGGATTTTTAACAGAACAGGCGAAAATCATCAAGAACAATTAATCTGCCCAGCAGGGCCCTATGTAATTTGAATTCATACGTGCAAAAAGCTTACCATTGTTATGTATTGACAATATTGGCCCCGCTAGATAGACACACATTTACAAAGCGCAATTATCTTGTAGCTGCGGAGTAATGTTATGTTGCCAACATTCCGAGCGAATGAGACTTGTACGATAGATATTCAATCATGTGTGACAGACACGTACATATCTTTGCTTTGTTACATACAATTATAAAGTATAATTATGTAATATTTTTTAATAATAAAACTAAAACACTGAATTCTGGAGTATTATTTTAAGCCGGGTACAAACTGGCTGTAACGTAACATGCAAGGTAATATGAAAGGAGCATTTCATCCGTAGAGTGTGCGCGCGCACTCGCCTTGCGTTTTACTCACAAAGTTGAAATGCTCGGTTCGCGCACGCAAGGCGTCCGGAGTGTTGCAACAGAACTCTGCTTCCGCTTCGGCTTCTGCAGAAGTTCCGCAAGCTTTTTCACTTCCGCAAAATTTATAACAGAACTCTAAACGGAAGAATACAGCAAGGAGTGCGGAGATGAGGCGCGTGGACGACTGGACACATCGGAACGGGCTCGGGGAGCTACACAAACATGTCGCAACGAGTTTCTTTATTATTATATTTTTTTAGTTCATTCTGCGCATCACCGCGTCTCGTGACATGATTACGACGTAACCCTTCTAACTAGGACCGCGGAGAATTTCTGAAAGGGAAACCCGTAGTCCTAGGACGCAAAGGGTAATTGAAGGAGACAGGTGTGGTTTTAGTCAGTAAAAGTCTGACATGCCCTCGCGCTCCACCCAGAGCGCGAGAAGTCATTTGGATGATTTCCCATCTTAAAAAAAAAACCCTTGTTTAAAAAAATCTCATAGTATTAACACTTCCTTGCATGACTTACCTCCATCCCTCTATCTAGCTCACACGACGGACATTTTAACACGCCATGGTAAGACCCTGGTATAATAAGTTTCGGAACAGCGAAATGTCCTAACACAGGTAATTTTTGCTAGGGTAGCCCGTAACATTCATCAGTTTTTCGCATTTTGCAAGTTGATTTGTATGTCGAAGTTGTATTATGATGAAGTTTCTTGCCGGTTATTTTCCGTAGGAAACGACCAATTTGGGACCGTGCACTAGTTTCTGACATTTTATAGGTGCCCCTTTAGGCCTATATGAAATAAAAACTTTTGTTTTTTCTTTTTTTTGTGGCAGATTTTACTTACGGAATTAAATATGAGTCGTATTAATACAAACCTCTCAGTTCGTCTTTTCCCTTTGAATGGCTAATTCACGATAAAGTCAAAGGGCTACCTTTGAGCTTTGGGCATATGCGGAACAGTGTCCTTCGACCAGACGGATGTTTTGTCTGATCTGGGCAACTGCCCGGTAGTTCATTTCGGGTTGTTCTATAATTATGTTCAAAACGCGCGGAGAACTTTAAATGTTGCGATGCAGGATATATAGTTTAGTTTCTATGTGACGCCACAGATGTCACTACAGAGCATCTCATTTAAAGGGGTACCTCAACTACTGGATGCGTCTACTCGTAAAAAGAAAAAAAAAACTAGAAGTCATTGTCAAAAAACGTCTATTTATTATCTTAACTAAATTAAAACTTTCTCCTCTTGAGTATCTCGGGCCTCCAGTTGATGGGATGCGTCTCCTCGGACGCGGAGTCATCCTCGCGGTATATCTTGATGGTCTTGTCGGCCTCCGTGGTGATGAGGCGCGAGCCCGAGTTGTCGAACGTCATCGCGAAGATACCGGCTTCCGAGTCCATTGAGCCGGGTTGGACTGCCGCCTAGGGGATAAAATATATATTTAATTTATTTATTTAACAATTCATGTACATATATAATAAAAGACAAGAAACAGTAAAATAGGTACAAAAGTGATGCTTATTTCTACAAAAATCTCTTCCAGTATACCTGCGAAAGGAGAGTTGGAAAAGAGATGTAGATACCGTGTGTAAAAGTAATATTAGAAATTTGAATAAAATTCCTAATTTCCGTGCTGCAATGCAAAATAATAGTAGATGTGCGCCTCCTTCACGACCTAATATAATAATAATTTTATTCCACAAATATACACACAACGCCGTCTAGTCCCAAGCTAAGTAGAGCTTGTGTTTATGAGTACTTGAAAACTGATAAACATACGTATATATTTTTCTAAATACATACATAATTATTGTAGATAAATTACACCCAGACACAGAACAAATGATCGTACTCATCACACAAACATTTCGACCCAGTTCCAGGGCTTGACGCGCTGCATGCCGAAATACAGGCTCCAAGCCTAGTTCGGCAGCACATGTTAATTTAGGCACAATTTTTATGTATTGTAACAATATTATAATTATGGGCACAGACAAATTGTGTAATGTGTATTTTTTGGTGTAATAAATTATTATTATTTTTCCTGGTTGGGAATCGAACCCATGACCTCCGACATAGCAGTCAGGGCCACTAACCACTAGACCAACAGGCCAGTCAATCATAACGGTGCTATATAGTCGTTTAGCCACCTCCTTATTTTTTATTTGAAAAATCGTTGCCCCACACAAGGAAATCCTTTTTCTCAGTCGTATACACCTAGCGGAGTGTTCGTGGTCATAGATCGTCTGGTAGGTTGGTTGCGACGTCTGCGAGACTTCTCCATCTCTCTCTATTCGTGACACAGCTTGTACATTGAATGAAGGAACACTTCGAAGATAGTACTATGAATTACTCCAGTATAAATGTCGTGGGTGAATTAACAAATATGTAAACTCACATATTCAATACACCCGGAGCCGGAACGACTATATTAAGGAAATACAAATATTCGTTCTGTGCGGGAAACGAACCAGCGACACACAGCGCAGCAGTTAATAGCTTAAACACTACGTCAACCGTGCCTAGAGAATTTTCTGGTGGAAAAATTGCATAAATCTGATTATAATTTGGGTGTCTTCAAGGCTAGAGTGAATAGGCTCTTAATAAACTAGTGCACCTCACCATCAACGATTGCATCACTGCTTACCATGAGGTGGGATCGCAGTCAAGCACTAATTTAATTCAAATATTAAAAAAAAACCGCCCGATCTGGGGATTGAATCCAGAATCCATGCTCGGCAGTGGAACTAATGAGCCAGTCGATCCTTCTGAGACAATTTTTATTAGTCAAATGATCAGCTCACCTGTAACCTCTGGAAGTTGTACCCCGTCCGCCAGTCCCAGAAGTACATGGTGCCGTTGTCGCCGCCGCTGACCAGCACACCCTCGGGGTTCACCGCCATGCAGTTCACGATCGCATTGTGGCCCGACAGATTCTGTATATGTAGAATTTTCATTATTTATCATAATTATTTCAGCAGAAAGACATCAGCCGTTGGACTAGCTGCTAGGTCTCCCTAAATGTCGACACAATGTCTCGCATCCATTGGATTCCCACGAACCACACCAGGTCATCGGTCCACCTTGTGGGAGGCCTACCAATGCGGCGTCGTCCGTACTTCGGTACGTGGTCACCACTCTAGACCTTTCGGCCACAACGGCCATCTGTTCTGCGAGCAATGCGCCCTGCCCATTGCCACTTAAGTTTGGCGATTGTTCGTGCTATGTCAGCAACCTTGGTTCTCCTGCGAATATCTTGATTCGATCACGCAAGGAAACTCCGTGCATAACCCTTTGGGTGACTAAGCCTTCTGATGAGGCCCATTGTAAGCGACCACGTTTCGGAGCCATATGTCATCACTGGCAACACGCAATGGTCATATTCGTCTTGAGACACTGTTGTATGTTGGACAAGAAGTAATATTACACTATAAAACTATATTTTACATCCGTTGCGTCACAACCTCAGATTCAGATGAAAACTAGCGTTAGGCACTAATTGTCTGGCATTCATGTTGAACTGGAGCTATTTTGGTGCAGCCGTGAAGCACGCAATTGTATTTTTTTTTCCCTCTTTTTTTTGTTTCGTGTTTACCTAAATATTTTGTGTTGTGCCAAATAAATTCTTTTTCTTTTACCTTCATAAAACCATGTATCATGAGACTTCTTCGTCAAAAACCTCTGAACAAATAGTGTGATATAATGAGTAATCTCATAAATCTATGGGAATCTATAACAATTAACGATTCCTACCTGTATAAACTTTCCCTCTGGGCACTTCCACTGTTTAATATTGTCGGGAGAAGCCGACGCAAACGTGTATAGTGCGGGGTGCACTACTATGGAGCGCACGGACTTCTTGTGGTTCGTCAGAGTGCACATAGACTTGCCGGCTGCCAGGTCCCAGAGGCGGATTGTTGAGTCGTGCGAGCCGGTTATAATCTGGAAAAAGAAGTTATAGTTTGTTAGTTATTATTATTGATATCTACATAGTAAGGACAGCGCTGACCGCGTGTTTTTTAAATTGGCCATTTTTCACACAAAGCCTAGACACTAGTTGTGCGACGTAACTTTGAAGCGCCGTGTTTCTTTTTGAGGTAGGACATCATTTCATGACTTCTCTCGCTCTAGGCTGAACCGAGAGCGCGTGTCAGACCATTACTAACTAAAACCTCCCTGTATCCTTCAGTTTGCTTCCTTTGTGTTCCAGGATCATGGGTATTTCAGAGTCCCCATAGTCCTAGCGGGTATCGACCCACTTTCTATATCATACATCGTCACGTACACAAGTACGTCAGTAGTAAGTTTGGCATCGAACTCTCATAACATTTAACATTTTATAGAACATTTATTAGTAAGTAATTATAAGTAATATTTATTTAATTTTTTTAGCATAATAGCATAAACAGCCTTTTAATGTTCCCGCTGCTGGGACTCAGGCCTCCTCTCTAGGAGAGAGAATGGGCCGTAATCCACCACGCGGGCCCAGTGCGGGTTCGTAAATGTTGCATGTCTTTGAATTTTTGGTTTTAGGACATGCCGGTTTCCTCACGTTGTTTTCTTTTACCGTTTTGAGAGCAGTGGTGATGAAATAAATTACACAAAGTAATGCGTCTGGTTGAGTTTGAACCCGCGACCTACAATTCGTAAGTCGGGGCTGTTACCACTCGGCCACCACTGCTCTCAGTCGGGACCGTTAATTTTTTTTTAAGTAACATTTAATTTGTGAAGTGTATTATTAAACACTATTTATTGAACATTAACATCCTTTTATTCTACAACATTATATTATGTCTTTACATTTTGGTCCTTCGAGCCGGATACTTCTCATCTTTGTCCATCGCTAGCTTCTATTTACCTGTGGCTCAGCAGCCTGGCACGCGAGCGAGGCGATGGTATCCGTGTGTCCCGTCAGCGTGTGTACGTTAGCCTTAGTCCTCATGTCCCACACTCGCGCGGTCGCGTCTCGACCAGCTGTGACAAGCACGTCTATTGTCGGGTGAAGGGAGATCGTGTAGACAGCTGATAAGTGGCCGTGGTAGTGACGGATGACCTGCAAGATAAAATGTATTAACTTCAGTGATAAATAGAGATGTATGGGCATTTTTAGTTTAAATGTCCCATGAAAACAAATACATGAAAGTTGAACATATTTTGAAACCTATCTAAAAAGGTTTAAGAACTATTATTCTATTCAATTAGATTTTTTACATACCAATGAATAAGCTGTTATATATTTTACATTAATTTGAAGTTAACAAAACCTTAATTTGAAACTGTCCCAAGATCAGTTTTCTGGCATTGTATAGATTTTTGTTCTACTATATGTCTTGCGATGTTTTAATTCAATTTTATGCAATTTCCATGTATATGTGAAGCCAAAATAGAGGAAGGCCATATTTTTTGGCTGTCAAAAAAGAAAAATCTAGAGATCTAGATTTCTTTTTTAAATTTTAATAAAGTTTTCGACATCACGGCAAATCCAGGTAAAGATGATGGGAGGAGCTCACACAGAGTCTCACAGGACTGGTTCACACTGACGCAAAATAGCTGACTATTTTGAACTTGTGGTCAGCGAATCAAAGCACCCAGAACCACAAGGCAACCTCCAAACTCACAATTAAAAAAAAATGTAGACCAGTATGACTCAATTAATATTATACAAGCTCAACAAGCTGCCAAAAAATTGGGGATCTTAGCCAAGGTGAGACAGTACTTCACGCCGGAACAGCTGCTTAAACTTTATCAAGCACAAGTTCGATCGTGTATGGAATACTGCTCTCATTTTTGGGATGGGTCTGCCAAATACCAGCTTGATTCACTTGTCGAATAAAAGCTCCAAAGCCTTGAGTATCGACGCCGAGTTGCTAGCCTGTCGGTTTTCTATCGATTACACTTCGGGGAGTGTGCGTTGGAATTGCACAATTTAATTCCACCAAGTCCGTTCCATCATCGGACCACTAGACGTACGGCGTTGCGCCATCGGTACATGGTGGACATCCCACCCATACATACAAAGCGTTTTGGGAACACATTCATAATGCGTACAGCTAAGGAGTGGAATTCCATGCCGGAGTCTGTGTTCCCTGATAGCTACAACCTAGGGGTCTTTAAGTCAAAAGTGAATAGGTTACTTCTAGGCAAGCGTGCTCCATCTTCGGCCACATCATCGCTTACCATCAGGTGAGATAGTGGTCAAACGCGAGCCTATCAATTAATAAAAAAAATTAAAAAAATACAAAGTTTGCCTTATTATATTCCAAGTCCCAGCATTTGACTTGTCTATCTTCACCACAACTGAATAAGTATGGATGTCTTGAGGATACTTCCAAACCTGGAACCAAAAGTACGGTGAAGGAATTTAGTAAAAGAACATTAGCAACTGTTTAACCAATGACATAAATAAAAAGAAACTGACCTCTTACTGTACTTACGTGTCCTGTGAGGGATACTTTCAGTTTGCCGCTCGCCAAGTCCCAAATCTTTATCACTCTGTCAGCAGCACCTGATAAACATACAAAATGATAATTAGTATTCACTCAATTGTAATTGTAACAGTAAGATCATTGGTGGCATCCGGACGACGAGCAAAGGGTAGCTCGCCATCCGTCCGTTCGATAAGGACTGAGCTCGAGGTGTCGACGGCCTGTAGTGCTCCACGCGCACCCAGTACGGCCGATGCTCGCTAGGGCCACGGTGCCCTGCCCACTGCCACTTAAGTTTGGCGATTCTTCGGGCTATGTCGGCGAATTTGGTTCTCCTGGGGATATCTTCATTCCTGATGCGATCACGCAAGGAAACTTCGAGCATAGCCCTTTCCATTGCCCTTTGGGTGACTGTAAGCCTTCTAATGAGGTCCAACCACACATAATCTGACTGAAAACTTAGAATCTGGTGTAATATTTGATATTCTTACCTGTAGCAAACCACTCATTGCCTGGTTCAACAGCCACACATCTCACCCAGCCGAGATGTCCCGAGATGACACGGAACAGCTTCCAAGGAGCATGCCACTTTGGTTTGGGCATTGTGGGAGGCTTCCTTGGTACAGCCAGGGCACCAGTTGGTGGGGCTGCGGTGGGAGTGGGGCCCGTGAAGGGTATCAGGGCTGCATCTGAACCTAGGGCTGCTGATTCGCCTAATTCTCCTGAGAAACGAGAACATAGTGGCTTAACATTAGTAGAGGAAAATGTTTTAAAAACTGATTTTGTTTGTAAGCACTTGTTGTGTTGGAAGTATAAAATTTTCTTTTGTTAACATACATAAATACAACCTTATTTTTGGTATATGCGAAACCTGAACCACATGTCTATTATTTTTATGTTAAGAATCTATGTACAAAATTTCATACTGTATTATGAAAAATCACAAAGTTATAAGTCCGTTATTGTACCTGGTTGGCGACATAAATACATGGTCACCAGGCCACCCGGGCGACTGAGGGGTTGTTTTGTTACTAATAATCTTCAAAATTATTTATAAAGAAATTATTCTTTAAGCCTTAGTAAATAATTTTTACTCCTTAAAATTTTCTATTTTATATCATTTATGAATATAAAGCCAAATATAATAAAAGAGAATTATTCTCGTAAATAAATTTACAATTTATTGCTTAAACTCACCCATTTTATTTAGCGAAAACTTTTACCTTTTTTAAATATTGTTGGGGAAATTATATATGAATATAACATGGTGTAAAAATTATTGGAATCAATTCAGTTACTTACTGATTCTGAACAAACTATATTCGGCTTTCACATATACTAAAAATAATGTTGTATTATATTAAATTATTTATAAAATAGACATAACATTCTTTAAAAAAAAAACCTTTACATATAACATTGTACAGACAGCAATCAATCTATATAAAACTTATTAATCAATATATCGACGGTTGAAAGGCTAATTGATCTAAGCGACATTAAAAAAAAAATATTGAAACCTGACTAAATGACGGAGAAAAATTTGCTGATTCCGAATATTTATATAACACAATATTGAAAAAAATGTCGTTTAGATCAATTAGCCTTACAACCGTCGATATCAATTAGGTATACCCCATTCATATTAATATTCCTTACAAAATTGAGTAACTAGTTGTTGACGCTGTCCATACACTTTAGCAGGAAGCATGCAAGTTTCAAAAGCTCTAAACATGAATATAGATATCATAATTGTAAGACTTATAGCAAACTACAAACAAACCATTTGATGTGGATTCATCCCTCGGTTCTGGGCCAATAAAGCCTTGCATAGAAGAAAGAATAATTGTCTTTTTAGTTAATTGGTTTGGTAACTACACACATACATTATGCCTAAAATTAACTAGAAATAAATTCACTTGTATGTATAGCCCTAGATATGCTACACTTACTGTGCGACTGTGCAGCACTAGGCTCCAAAAGACTAGAGTATCTGGGCCAACCATTTTCTAGGCCAGAGGACTATAGGCTCAGCCCCATCAAGGCCATACTGGGACTCATGACAAAGGTGCACGGAAGGCTGGGGTTTGAGTAGAAGGGAGGGGGACTAGCACAAAAGATCCAGTAGGGTCGAAGTGCTCTGGTTTTTAAGGCCAGCCCCACATCAAGATAAGATAAGATAAGATAGCCCTAGATATTCACACGGTGTACAATTTGCCGCCACATGTGACATGACGGTAGGATCATTATCTATGTAGTTGTCTCTGAACTGATTGAACTCAGTTACTGGGTTATCTTGCATAGTTTTCAAAATAGTAATTTGAATGTTTTTGCAGCATTTACGGGAGCACTTTAGTGTTAAAAATGCACCACAAGTGGTATCATTTCTAACCTAGTCTCTTTTTTATTCATGCTGTTAATCCTCATGGACCACCTCCTCACTCTAAAGTGGATGAGGGAGTGCTGTGAGACTCGTAAAATGCATTTGTACATACTATTATTTTCAGTTTGTATATAATATTCAATAATTAAGTTTATTAGTTTAATTGTTTGTTTTTTTAATTAGTCAAGTATTAGTAAGTGTACAACATATCAGTATTGCCATTCAACTTGCAATGCTGCCAGTGTTCTTGGCACTTTTCCCATTGATTAATTTTTTGATGCCCAATGATTTCTTGTTAAATGCATTTGTACATACTATTATTTTCAGTTTGTATATAATATACAATACATCTATTAAGTTGTTTATTAGTTGTTTGTAGGGTATATTATAATTAGTCAAGTATTAATAAATATGTAAATAATTTTAATTTGAAGTAATTAATAAGCTAACTTGATTAGAAATAAGCAGGACCTTTGTACTCTTTTATCTGTATTTGTTCTTTTCGATTTTAAGTGTTTGTGTGTACATAAATAAATAAATAAAAATAAGACTAGCACATAATAGTTATCACGGCTATAGTTACCATTCTCCATTATCATAGGTATGTCCGGCTGTGTTCTTGCATCTTGTTGTTTGACGGCCTGTGCAAGCTGCACTGTATCCATCACTTGACCATAGCTGTCTCGAGCCTTTATGCCTTTTAAGATTTTTTCTCTGCAAATAATAATTTATATACAAAATGAGTAATTTGTAGCAAAGCTAGACTTTGTAAAAATCTTGTAGTAATTTGAATATATTGTGCAATTTACATAGCTTTATATATAAATATGGATAAAATGAGAGTGGTATAGTGGGGGATCATGCCTTTTGCTGTCATTACATTTAAGTCGGTTTTATTGCCACCAATAGATGTTCCACATCAAAAATGACATTAATAATTTTAAGAAGAATGTGAAAATTGTTATTCTATTTTGATTAGCATTGAGTTGGAGTAAGTAATTAATAAATAGAGTGCCAACAAATAGTTCATTAAATTTTTGAAGTACTTGGTACATTGTCGTCTCACATTAAAATTCACCTTAGTAAAAGGGGTTAACCAGTTGGTAACGCTGTATATAGTACGGGTCTATTTAATATAATGCAACATGGACTGAATATTTTATTTGCCAACTTGATTAATGTTTACCATCTCTCTTTATACTTCTTCATAATTTTGGCTTAATACTTACGCTTTTTCATCAATTGGTGGCAACAGTCCTTGGTTAGATAAAAACATATCATGAGATCTCTTCAAAGATCTGAACACCAATGTGTGCACAGAGTGTTTTATCACTTCTTCCGACATTTTGGTTATATTTTATAATTTTTGTACTTAAATAAAGTTGGAACTAACGCTTAATCACTATTAATATATCAGGAATAGGATAGTTTTATCATATTTTTAGAAAAACCACGATTACAAACAATACTACATTACGAGCGTCTTGTCAAAGCCAACTGTCAACGTCAAAGGGACGTTTATTCTTTTTTTTTGGATTTGTGTTCGGAAACAGTATTAATTAGTTTTTCTTTACCACGTATTTATTGCACGAAAGTCCGGCTTTCTACTTACAGATATTCTAGAATACTCAATTTTCACTTACATTTCAACTGCTGTCTTTAAAGACCATTTTAGTAGATTGATTCATGCTAGGTTATAATGTTGTGAGGCGATAAAGTAAAAATCAGAAGAAATAATAATATTTTATTGACAAGTACAAAAATTCGTGATACATACTGTATAAAATAAAACATCCTAACAGTTATTACAGATGCTAGCAGTTATAGATTAAAATAGACACATGTCATAATATGTGACGAATGACTAGAAATTGTGACCGTATTATTAGACTAGAGGCTTTATAGCATATACAATTGCACATTGAACAAAATAAAATTCGTTATAAAACTATGATATTTACACGAAATAGACTAGAGACTACCGAGTTACAATTATTTCGCATACGCAGGCTACTCGTAATATGGACACTGATGCACTTCGTAAGCTTGGTACTAAAACCTTCAATACCTACTACATTATAGTATTGTAGTTTTCACACTTCTTTCGCCAAGTTTTTAATATAAACAGACCCTCTAAAAGAAAATCTACTGTATATTCGTATATTACGTTACATAAATTGAAGCAACACTATCTTGTTGTGATTTGTGAGTACTGTTACCGAAAGAAGTGTGTAAACTATTTATTCTATTTCACTATTTTTGTAAACGTCCCTTTATGAACTAGATGCGGATAAAAGCGTTCTAAGTATAAAGTCCAGAGCTGATTTTAAAACTTTAGTTCAGGTTTCGAACTAGTTGTGTCAGAAAAAAGTGGTCCTCAAACGAGACGATCAACATTCGAGTTTTCGATCGACTGCCAATCGTAATCGATATCGGTAGTATCGGCGACGGAGAAAACCGCGCCACTCTCGGTTCAGATGGCCGACTTCTCCGGGTTGTTTGCATCGCTCACTCGGCGGGAGTGAGGGGCCCTTCGCAGAGTGCGGGGCTGGAGGTTCAGGGGAGGCAGGTTTGGGCGCTCGATCCTTGTAGGCGAGGAGACGAGAGGTCGTGTCCCGCGCCTAAGAGTGTCCATGCCATTTCGGAAGTACTCTTCAGTCCTGTCGCTGTAACTTTCGATTAATGGGGCAGGGTCTTCGTATTCTACGTTGAAGTGTCGCGGGATTGCTAGGTCTTCAGGCGGTCCAAGCTTGTATAGTGGAGGTTCGACGCACTCATAGTGGTGGTCCTCCGTCTCGTCGTGCGGGTAAGTGTCGGCGACGAAGTGTCTCGTGCCCCGTGGGGTCAGTGCGGCCCACAACACACGCGAGTCGATAGCAGCGCCTCCGTATAAGGCGTTGGAGCCGGAAGCTTTACCAGTGCCGCTCTTACACCCTCCTCGGGCCCTGTCGAGAAAAAACCCATGAGATTTTTTCCAACTGCAAGAAAAATAGAAGATGCAATGAGAATTAAGAAGAAAGAAGCTTTAGTAGACCCTGGTCTTGGGGCCCGAAAAAAAAAGAAGAATATAGATAGAGTGTTTATTTAGATGGTGTTTTGGATAAGACGATCACGCGCTAAACAGTGGCATTATTCTTGCTCTATATTAGTCGAATATAGAAAAGTACTCACTCTCTACATTTGAGCAGAAACAGGGCTAGCAAGGCTGCTATGCAGAGAACAGCGATGCAGCAGGTGATCAGCACCAGGAACCATGTGTCGTCATTAGAAGCGGGTTCTGCAACCAGTATCACAGTACTTCATTAGTAATTTGTGTTCTTGGGGCGGATTATGTTACCCGTAGCATGCAATGGTATTGAAATCTTTGGACGACTGGATTTAATGATATGGGTGTAACTTACCTGAATAAAGATTATTATTATTATTATTATATAAATAAATGAGATATGGAGTAAGGTATGTCAATTATGATGGTTTCTGTAAGTCCTTGCTTTTTCTAACAAAGGCAAGGTCCGTAAGTGTTTGTGTGGTATTTTTTAGGGTTACCTACCTCACCGTACCTCAGTCGGCAAAAACGGAAATTTTATAGGAACATTTTTTGGTCCGTCTGTCAGTCTGTTCGTTTGTTAAGACCCTTTTTCTCAAGAACGTATGGAGGTATTAAGCTAGCTGAAATTAATGACGAATATTCAAATCTATACCCCTTGGAGTAGTGACAAAATCAATCTTCTAAGTCAACGAAATCTAAAGACAAGGCCGTTTAAAGCTTACATTTTGACACACACAAGGAAATCAAAATCTAAAGGGTAGTTACTTCCCGACCTAGACTCCTGGAGTTTGTCAAAAAGCGAGGACTCACAGTACAAGTAAAGGTATAAGTTTAAAAACCGTAAATTTTGTTGTTAAGACTAGATTCGAACTAAGTTTATGCGGAACTCTCGGTACGTGAGTCCACCTTGCACTTGACTGGTTTTTTCTATGAGGCAAATTAAAGAGAAAGTAAGAAACAATATGCGATCTAATGAGAAACTAAGTAGCTACAGGACAAATAAATAAAAAAAACAACATACGTATCTCACCATGTCTGGGGAGCTCATGGTATTCCACTCCGGGGAACAGCGAGTTCTCCTCGTTGTTCCTGTGAGGGGGGCACTTGGAGGCCCTGCACGGTGGCGTCAGGTTGGCTGCACTGGCCAGGAAGGCTGGTAGTGGGGGAGGGGGCATGTGCAGGATCGAGTCTGGTGGAGGCCCTAGGGATAGACATTCCGCCCCGCATGACATCCTGGAAAAGTAAAAATATGAAGACTTTAACGGTTTAGTTGCTAGACAATAAAATGGTGTCAGGAGGACGCACGAATGCATGAGCGAGAGCAATAGGGCTCCGCTTGGATCCTCTGGCTATCAAATCCTAAAACACTACACATAACTGGAATTATTACAGATAGTCAAATTATTACAAACAATGTATTTATTAAATATAACTGATTAAAGTCGTCAAAACTATCAAACATTTTTAAGTAAAAGCAGTTTTTTGTATTACGAATGTTTTTTCCTTGTGGTTCTATGTGTAGTGGTATATTCTGTAATTATAGCTTAAGAGAAGAGTCCTTGAAAACTCCTAAAAAGGTACTTACTGTTTTTAAAATTTCTAAAAATGCACCGCACTGAATTATACGAAAAAAGAAATGAAGAACCTAAATAGATGTGCCAACAGTTTCACCGCGAGATATTTGAAAACCCATCCTTACTTTCTTTAAAATTTAGTAAATCCTGCAAATAGAAACGGTCGATTTAGCTGTTATTAAGAGATATGAAAAATATTTTTTTTCTCAAAAATAAGGATAGGTTTGCAAATATCTCGCGGTAAAACTGTTGGCGTATCTATTTAGGTTCTTCACTTTTTTTTGTGTAATTCAGTGCGGTGCATTTTTAGAAATTTTGAAAACTTTAAGAGGTGTTTCATTAGGACTCTCCTCGATTCTTATTAGAAAACGGAGAGAAGTGATTTTTCTAATTAGGCATTCAATAAAAGAAGCAACATCCAACAAAATTAACGCAGAAATAGAACAAATCTAATCTTTGATTAATTATTTATTTTAAATTAACAAATAACACCATTACCTACAGCTATTTTACGTGACTATCAGAATGTTTAGAGAGCAAAACATTAATGGAAATATAACTTTAATATTAACGCTTTTTAGTGCTACCTACAATTTTTGTAATGGTATAGGTAAACTCGTGCTTGACTGCAATCCCACCTGATATTAGAAAGTGATGCAATTGTTGATGGTGAATGCACTAGTTTATTAAGAGCCTATTCACTCTAGGCTTGAAGACACCTAAATTATAAACAGACGGGAAGACCGCTGTGGGCAAATTGTTCCATCATATCAACCGAAATACTTAGTAATGATTCCAACTGAATCATCCCGATAAAATAAGGATGAAAGTTGTATCTAAACTCTTACCTATCTGCCGTTCAGTAATTATTTGATAATTATTTTTATTTTTAAGATGTAGGTAGTCGATCTCTCCAATTTTCACTTAATCATACCAAGCATTTCGCAAAAGCTCAGCGCGTTCCTGAATTACTCTCCGATCCTACTAACTTAGGTAGCTAGTACCTTCTTTAAATTTACATTAATTTGAGAAAATAATAATAATACAGGACTTTACAACTGTAATTTTATAATTAGAGCCTCAAATTCCTTATTATTGTCATTTCTACTTAATGATGCATCTTATTTCGAACAGAAAATGGTTCAGGTACAGAAAAATAATTATTTTACACAAAGAAAATGTACACACGAAAATCTTCAGCATACTCCATAGACAACCAATGAAACTTGATCTACACAACATGCAAAACACAACAATGGCAATCAGACTCACTTTTTAATATTATTTATAGAGTTTTCACACAAAACAGTTGCACTTTACACCAATCTCCTATTACACTTGCTAAAAATTTGGTCCATCGGATGCAGGGCGCAGGCGCGAAACTGTACCACGATATTTACTAGCTACTACAAATACAACCATCCATTCGAACAAGTTAAATCCATTGCTGGTTAAACACAACATTCCAGTAGCCACGTGTGTACAAAAGTTTCAATGGACGTCCAATAGTAGCTTTACTCGTCATTTGACATTAACAAATAGTAGCACAATAACGGGTACATTATTGATTCACGCAAGCGCGGTAAGGGATACTCGACCCTAGAATTAAGGGTGGTTAATAAAAGCTTTAAAACGAAATCATTGATGTATTGTTGTCTCTCTCTTTTGTAATAAATCTAGGGTATACTAAAGAGTGTAGCTAAATAGTTTTATATTTTGATTTTTGAAAGTACTGCTAATGATGTGGTATGGGACTTATTTAGAGGCAATTAATATTTTGAGAGAAAAGGAATTAGTGGAAGTTATTTAATCTTTAAAACTGTTAAGTAAGAGAACCACTTACAAAGTATCTTAAATTGTCGGTTTTAGCTAGGTACGTTTAAAAAAAAAAACAAAACTGAAAAAATGTAAATAATAATATTCCACAACTTTCACACAACGTCATCTAGAAACTAAACATAAAACTAAGCATAGCTTGGGCTATGAGTACTAGACAATTTATAAACAAATTTATATGTTTCTAAATACACCCAGGCACAGAACAAATGATCGTGCTTGTCACACAAACAAAACAAACAAATAAATATTGGTCTTGGGTGGGAATCGAACCCACGACCTCCGGCATAGCAGTCAGAACCACTAACCACTAGACCAGCCCGGTTTTTGGGTATAGAATTACTCGTCCGACGCCGTTGATTTGTAGGTTCAGCAGTGCTATTCTGTAAATGGTAAATCATTTCGAAAGTCATTTCGCAAATCATCTCGAAAGTCACACTCACTTCGCTTCTCATCTTTCATTCTCATCATTCTTATGTCAAGATCAAGGCCAAGTGTTCCGAGAACAGAAGAAGAGTTCCGAGAACCCAAGTGACATTGCTCTATGGTAGTAGTGCAGTGCTGAATTGTGTCTTGTTATGATTTACATCGACTCACTTCATTTAAGAATACGAAACTTTAATTTCACATGATTTCACTGCGGATTCAGAAGTGATTTCGCAAATAAACTTTTCAGAATAGCAATGCTGGTCAGTTTGTCCGCGACTCCGCGTGGTCCAAACTGTGCTGTTGCCAAACTTCTGTTATATTTTTCGAGTTATAGGCACTGTGACGACTTAACTCTGTGTTAATTCTACTTACTCTCCCTTAACCCAAATGCTGAACGCCGAAGGCTAATACAATACGTGTCGTAGTAATCTATGACAGTACTACGACCAAAAAGATAGGTATACGTATTATAGATAGCCGTAGGTCTTATATATACTGCTGCTAACAATGCGAAGCTAGAGCGGGTCGCTAGCAGAATGTAAATTGGGCCTCTGATTACTTCATGAGTCATTTTATATGCACTCAAGTGTAGTATTTATTTATTTATTTAAACTTCATGTACAGTAGTGGTACATAGGCCGACTTAATGCAACAAGGCATTCTCTACTAGTAAACCTTTGGGTTAAAAAAGACAACACTGTGGTAGGTTTGCACAATAAACAAATAAAACATAAGTACTTCAAACAGAAAAAATAACATAAAAAATAAGTTATTTATAATAATAAAATATTTATGTATGTCAAAATTATAAACTAATAAATACTATAAACAATATCAAATCATTATGAGAACATAATAATATTTCTAGACCGATCTAGGGTTGAGAGGACTTCAAGTAGTAGTTCCGAATTTTACGCTTAGTATCGTTTTAGTTATTCTCCCCTTATTTCATGTAGAGCTTTATTAACACACCTTCAGCAGCCCATAGCCATTATGCTGCCCTTAGTGCCGGATTAACCGCGTAACAAGAGTAACAAATCTAGATACCTGTGCCATACTAATTCTAATCATTTCCGGATTTTCCATAAAGACAATTTAGGCAACTGCCTATGGACCCATCGCTGCCTAATGGCCCCGGGGCCCTTTTGAAAAATAAGTAAAAGGAGTTTTAATTCGTTGTCATTTGTTAAGATGGCCGGACCTTGGCAGAAGTTGCTACAGGTTCCACGCTGGTTTAATCTGCCCTTTAAAAACCAATTGCGAGTCGGACTCCAGCACTAAGGGTTCCGTACAAACTTATCTATGAAAACAGTTCAATTTCCAAAACGAAACTAAGATTTTTACGAATCGCAAAGTTTTTTTTTTGTGACGTAATTACAAAGTTTACAGTTTTCAGATTGTTTCCTATACTTATTCAATGAGACTTTGCTTCATGCCAAATTTCAGGATTCTAGGACAACTGGAAGAACTCTATGAATTTTTCGAAACGTACGTTTTTTGCAACATAAACGGCCGTCTATTTTTTTTTCGTTAACTTAAGTTCACAGCTTCAAGGGACCGCAGACCTGAGTATATGGTTTTGATTTCAACTCGATACCTCCACCCGATCCCGAGATAAAGGGTCTTGACAGACAGATGGACGGACAACAAAGTGATCCTATAATGTTTCCGTTTTTTTCCTTTTGAGGTACGGATCCCTAAAAAACAAACAGTGGCAACTCAATAAAAGTGAGCTTCGATGAAATAAGGATTTTATGAAGAACGATTGCTGTCACCTTTGTGAAGAGGCGTAGCGTGGACTAATTTAGACGTTAGTCTTTCATACATTCGAAAACCAGACAGCGACTGTCGCAACCCAGTGTTCGACCACATCGTCGCTTACCATCAGGTGAAATAGTGGTCAAACAAGAGCCTATCAATTATATAAAAAAAACCCTCGTTCTTAAAGAGCCCTCGCATGTGCGAGTCCCCTTTGGGGGCGAGGCCGTTGGCCAGGACCCACTTCGCCCACGCCTAAGTACTAAATAACAGTTTCTATTCGCAGCTTCATTGGCTTTGTATGTTGTTAAAAAATAGGTACCTCAAGGAATTTTCCATCTTAAGTTCCGATAAGATCGGTTTAGCGGGGAGAAGATGTAACAAACAAACATAGTTATTTTCGCATTTATAATATTACTAAGTACGGATGGATCTTACCAATTACCAATAAAGATGCAGGTTTTTCGATTACCCCTTCTGATACGAAGAGTTTATTAATAAAAATAAAAAAAAAACCGAAAAAATAATGAGTTACCGCTTTTTAACTAGTATGGGTCAATTTTGCCTTCTAATCCTACACGTGGAACGCTAAAGACGCTTTTACCTACCGTCAAACAAATGAAAACGACTGTAAAAACACGTTAATTAAACAACAGAACGAGTAATTACACTCAATAGAACATGCTTAAGCACTGAAGTAGTATGAATGCAGGTTATTAGCTCGCGATGTTGAGGGTAGGGTGCGTGGGCGCTGAACTTTATGAAACCTCTAAAGTATACAAGACTTATTGGCTTTATAACCTCCTACTCGTGACCCACAAGAATCGTGCCGTTTTTTTTTGGCTTAGCATTGTTTGTGCATTTAAGGGGTGACCAGATGGTTGCAAACCAACGTCCCAACCAAGAGAGAAAAAGAATTTATTTGGTACAGCACAAGGCACAAACACAATATAGGTAAACACGGAACAAAAATAAAAACAAGAAGCAAAAAAAAATGTAGTTGTGTGCCTCACGGCTGCACCAAAATAGGTCCAGTTCAGCATGAATGTCAGACAACTAGTGCCTGACGCTGACAAGCTGACATTGTTAGTTTCAATCCATGTAGACAGCAGTTGTAATCCATGAACTTCAACGCCCTTGGTCGGGAGGCGCGTTTTCCCAACCACCGAACGTGTTGGCATGTGGATTACATCCGCAACATAAACCAAACACATAAACCAAGGTCACCTTGGTAGGAACGTTAGTTTGCAACCGTCTGGTCACCCCTTTATTATATACTCACCTACTTTATTGTAGGTACAAACAATAATAAACTTACGAAAGAAAGTTATTTTAATTTTATCAATTTTTGTTGTAGCAGCAATAGATATGAAAGGAAAGGGAGTTAGTGATAGTGTAACGGGTGACAGGACAGAATGGAAGAACAAAATGAGTTGCGCCGACCCGAAGTAATATGGGATAAGAGTAGGATGAAGAAGAAGTTGTAGCAGCAATAGAAATACACATCCTGGGAAAATTTCAACTCTCTACCTCTTACAGTTTAAGCAGTAATGCTAGCAAAGGAGGCGGCCGATATAGTGAGGCAACGGTTCCGAGCGCCGCCGAGATTCTGGTCCCGATTTCCGGCCACCGTAGGCGCGGTCTTGCGGGCGGCGAGCAATGGGTGGCTCGCCGTCCGACCGTGGTAACCGTCCGGACCGAGCCCAAGTCGTCGACGGCGCGTACTGTTCCACGCGTGCCTCAGGGAGATGTCAGCAAATCGTAGGGGCTCACAGCAGCGTCGAAGCCTATTGATGGGGCCACCGGTAGTGTGAAAGTAAAATCTGGGGCCCTGGGACGATGGCAAAGAAGGAACAGAAGTTGGTTTTTAGTCAGTAAAAGTCTGACACTATCTCCCGTTCCACCCAAGAGCGGGATTTGTCATAAGATGATTTTCCGACCTAAAAAAAAACCACTTACGGTTTATGAGATACAGCCTGCTGACAGGCCGACAGACAGACAAGACGGATGGACAATGGAGGCTTAGTATTAGGGTCCCGTACTCTAAAAAATATTTTTTAAAAGATTACGGTATACTAATCTAAGCCGTGGTTTAACTATTTTTGGATCCAAATTCTTTCAGTCGTTGAAGCGAGGTTGATTAACAAAACGTATTGGCTTTCACATTTAAAACATTACTTGGTAAGATTATCAGATCATGCGCAAGAAGAATTTTATGAAGTCATTAGTATGCTGGGCACGCTGCTAATATGAGGGAGCTTGTTGAGTTCAGGCTGTACACGTGTAATGTAAGTCATTGAGAGGAAATAGACTTATACATACATACATAGCATTAAGCCTGCTTTCCCAAAGAATAGCCTGGAAGGTACCTAAGGCTCAGCATGAAAAGAGGTAATTCTGTTGCTTAGAATGAGAATTTCTAAGTACAACTACCAGATTATACTGCGCGATCTAAGGAAGAAGACCTTTTTTTGAGGTGTAGGAAATCATCAAATAACTTTTCTCTCTGGCTCTGGGCGGAACGAGAGCGAGTTTCTGAATTTTACTGTCTAAAACCCACCTGAGTTTCTTCAGTAGCCCTTTGCGTTCCAGCACCACGGTAACTTTTTCGAAGAATCCTGGAGTCCTATCAGGCATCGGCCCTGGTAGGCGGCGTCTATTTTGTTGACATCTCTTTGAAGACCTAGACCCTAAGTTAAGCAGTTCCACTTTTGATCATAGGCATATAAATTCTATCAGCTGGATTGCAAGAATGATTAGGAGGGTTACTAAGACTAGTTTGATTATTTTTACGGTCGCTGGTCTGAACTAGGAGTATCAGGTGAATAATAAATAGGTAGCGGATGCTGATAAAACAATATCAGGATCCTACCTACGGAGGGTTTTTAATTTTAAGTGGGAAAAAAAACCCACTCCTGTTCCTTCTTTGCCTTTATCCCGGGGTCCCAGGTTTCGCTTTCACACTACCCTTGGCCCCAGTAGGCTTCAACCCTGCTGGGCCCCTACGATTTGCTGACATTTCCCTGACCTACGGAGGGTTGAGGGGTAGAAATGATTCGTTGAGACAGCACGCCATCTTTCGCTTCTACCGTCTACCGTCGGTGTCTGTTGATCATACTTGCTGCAGGAGTATGCTGTATTCGGAATCCCTATCCAGATGAAATAGCAAAGATTCTCTAGCCGTGTGGTTTCTTCAGTCAGTCAGGCCCATGGGCGGATTCTTTTGCCTTCATTACCATCTTATCCTTATCTTACATTTGGGATCGTTGGTGTCCATACTTACTTCTCTAACAGGTACTCTAAAAGTCAGCTAACACCACGAAATCATATTATCTTTTACTCCAATTCTCCGTCTCTCTCACCGACTTATACAGATTGCACTGTCTTTTCTTTCTTATCGACTAGTCCTCATTTGATGTACAAGTAGTATTATAATCTAACATTGTTGTAGTAATAGTTAGTTAAATTGTTTTTCTTCACGAGTGTATTGAAATACGTCGTATGATACACGTGAGTAACTGGTGATAACCGTTCTTGGCTCACTTAAGACCCTCGCCACGGCTCGGGTCTAAATACCGCCTCGACGGTAATCACCAACATTACACACAAGTGTATCATGATGTACTATTATTGAGACTTTACTTAAATAATAACAAGACTAAATAAGGCTCTATAAGTATTTGTACTAATTAAAAACTAGTGGTTTGAACCTGGTACTTTTATGAAATTTTTAATTAAAAATCGGGTGTACGGTGTTTAACTAATAATAAGAATAAACAAAGAAAAGAATAACTAAATTTAACATTACAAAGAAATCCTTATATGTATTCCTTTTGTGATGGAATGTAGAATGTAATTCAAAAAGATAAGGAACAAGATCCATTTGATCAAGAACTGCTGAAAATATGAGCACAAACATTTCCTTTATTAATTCGATATCGTTTGTAATTTCAAAGTAGACAGGAACATCCACAACTTTTCAGTAAGGAATTTCTAAAAATCCATCAAAATTCCAATACATAAAATTGAAGTTTGGTGGAAATAACCGCTTAAAGCCGCTGTTCCCATAAATTGAGCGGAATGAAAACAAACATGGCGTGTAGCCGGTATGACGTCAACAAGATGGCCGCCCCATTGATGCCGGCGAGGCGTGCGTCACATCCGCGCGCACGGCGCAGGCGTGCACTTATACAACCATTGATAGAGAGTGGGGCGCTTTGGAGCTTGCGGAAAGCTTTCGATACGACTTTGATACGATTGAAAACTCTTTAGGGTTACGACTTTTTGGATGAAAACATTTTTTTTTAATTAAAGGAAAGCACTGGTCTACTAATAAAAATAATATATCCTTTTAATATGATAAAAACTTTATGTTGGCAGCGATAAAATATGGCAAGCAAGAAATAAGGATTTTTAAAAGTACGAAAAAACAGTAGATTATGTGACAAGGGGATAAAGCAGTGTCTTTAAGTCGTGGGCGATATGTTAAATTCCGAACAAAACGAAGGTTGCTAAGTTTTAATCCCGAACGTCAGTGAGGGATTTATATAACCAACTCCCGAGCAGTGTGAGGGAGTTGATATAGAAAGTTAAGTGAAGAATTCAAGCCGCCCAAGACAATAATTCGGTGACATTTTTCGATGGCCAAACTCTATCACTCGACATTGTTTTTAGATTTGAAACAAACAAAATTCACTACTCTAAGATTCTACATTTTTAATTTTCTTCAACGCTCTCACATTTGTTTTTGTTATTGGCCAGTTTGATTTTTGAATAAACTTGTTTAATGCACGTAAAGAGTTTTTTTTTTTTTAATACATTTTCAGTAATGCTTCGATGAGTCAACACTATAATAACATTCTCAGTTCTATTATACCTACTGAAAAGACGCTTGTTTTGTGAAAACCAGCTGTGCAGACATTTAAGATACAAAACTTCACCAATTTGTACATCTTAATATCCACTAGGAAACCATTTGCGAATTATTGAAACAGTTACTAAACTTTACTCGCAAAATTCCCGCCCAAAAACTTCCAAAAAAAATGGCCTTGAAACCCAAAAGGCAACTGAAGGAACATTAGGTGGGTTTTTCTCTCACGTTCCAATTAGGGCGGGAATAGTCCTTTGATGTATTTACCTCAAAAAAGGTAACGACCTCATAGAAAATTCCTACATTAATATTCTCGAACTTGATGATTGAATGAACTGCACAGACCCTACACTCAGCAATAGCACTTGCCTGCACTAGACCAGCGAGCCAAGACGTTTGAAATCATTCCTGTTTGAAGTATTTGAAAATCTATTTAGTAAGCTTGAATCGTGTCGCTCTCGTTCTATTAAAAAAGCTTTACAGTCCGAAAGCAGCCTCTTTCGAACGGCAAGAAATATAGGCTGTATGTTGGCTGTGTCAGATGCCGCCCTAGCTTTCGACCGACCGGACGAGCGCTCGAATCGGGAACAACCCGCGAACTTCTGTTCAAATTTCGAATACCGAACACTTTTTATTTTTAAAATTATTTGTTTTTCTTTTTGTTTTTAAATTCGTTGCTGGTTTAGCAACGAGTACAGAGACTGTTTATACTTTTTGTGAACTTTGGAGATTATTTACGGAGCGCTCGGTAAGTTTAGTTTTAATTTATTTAGATTTAAATGTAATAGAAATTAAGATAGTTTTAAGTGTCTGGGCAAATATTTACTGGCCAGAAATTCATCGAAACCTTAAACCTAATTTGCTCAAATAGGTAAAACTAAAAGGTAACTATAGCGTATTTAGAAAGCTCAAAAATTAACATTAATTCAATTTAACAGTAACATAATTTTCAATTACCTATAATTAATAATCATTTATTATGTTAAACAAATAATAAATGATTATTGATTATTATACCCAACATGGTTCTGAAAATTCTGAAAGTAAGTCATCAAAGCAATATATAACACATTTGTATAAAAAAAACTTTTTGGAGTCACTTTGTACAGAGATTTCATGGCCTACGGCGCGTAGCAAATTAGCTACGCTTTCGGTGCTACGCGCTACGACGCCGCCACTCGCGTAGCCATGCAGCATTTTATTTGACCCGTTAAAAAATGTTTCAAAATAACTACATTGCTGTTCCTAATGTCTATTTTTATATGAAAATGACTTGTTTGAATGTTTCTAGAAACTACTTCAGTAGCTTCTAACCCTAATGCGTTTTAAATGATTATATTTATTACTTTGAAGGCTGTAGTATCCTTCCCTCTAAAAGCTACAACAAAGATTTCTTTAGTTCTTCCAAGGTTCCCGTCTAAATAGAATATGATGAATGAATAAGATATTAAACGTTTTTTTGTAAGATATGAGCGATGATGGCTGCTTCGACGCCGTGATCGATTCTGTCATTAATTCTAGGTACACGTTTCAGTAAATAGATGAGTGTCATTACGAACGATAAGGTTGCCGATAAAAATATAGCGTGACTTTTTTTTTTTTTTTAAGTGCCTTGTTGGTCAATTTGTAACCACTTTTTTTACACAAAATGTTTATGAAAGTATTTTCGAAAAAAAAAAATGAATTAGGGTTCCTCACAGAAAACTTTCACTGGTAGACAGCTGATATCATAAGGAGTAACTTAGACTATTTTGATTTTAGAAAAATGAAATTGCGATCGAATAGTACTGTGCAGTTTTACGAGTCTGATGCGGATGAAGTCGCGGACATCGGTTAGTTTGTGAATATAACCGAATACGACTTCTGTAATCCCCCCATACGTGTCCCAGTCGATAACTTGCCCCACTTGCCAAACGAAAACACGCATTTTAAATTACATTAATTATACAGCGCAAGTTAAGCTTGTGTTGTATAGTTTACATCGCCGTCATACTTATAAACCCACCAGATCGGCTGAAAAAAGCACCAAATTTTAAATGTGTGTCTCTTAGTTTTGCAAGTGGGGTACATTATCGACTGGGGCATGTATCCTTGGTTTACCATATTATTATAAAGTATTAAACTTCTAAACTAACGTAATATAACGCTAGTATGCACAATATAGTCATAGTTACAGAATGTTAAGTACGTGATCGATGTACGAGCCTATATAACAGGAATGCCTGTGTTAAAATACCGTACCATAACTCAATTTAGAATAGTCGGGGATCATTTGAAGTAAACTGAATAGGCATAACTCGTCTGGCACAGACTAAAATTAGAATTAGGTACACCTATTTACTTATATCTACGTAGTAGCTATTTTTTGGGGTCTTCATCACCATTTCAGCCGAAAGACGGCTCTGCTGGATAAAGGCCCTATTAAGAAACTTGAGGGACCAAACTATCGCCACAATGACCGGTTCTGAGCGCATTAATATTTATTTTAACTGACCTGTTGGTCTAGTGATTAGTAGCTCTGACTGCTATGCCGGAGGTCGTGGTTTCGATTCTTACCCAGTTCAAATGTTTGTGTGATGAACGCAATCATTTGTTCTGTGTCTGGGTGTAATTTATCTATAATATGTAGATATTGTTACAAGAAATAGGGACCAATTAGTTCAACCAGGTTTCAGACTGGCTAAAGTGGCCTCTTCTTTCATGGGGTACTGTTTGAAATGTTATAACAAAATACCTCCACAAATATTAGAACTCAATGAAACTAAATTTAAATCTTGTATTAAACGCACACTATGCAGGCAAGCACATTATAAGTTGGAGGATTATATTCAAGATAAAAATGCTTGGCTCAATGCTGGTCCAGCTCCACTACCACGTCTAAATTGAAAGCGCCCTTAAAGACCCCAGGTTGTAGCTATCAGGAAACACATACTCCGGCAGGGAAACTAATCGTTATACCACATGTAAAATAATAAATGCACATCCTGAAAGTAGTAGTAGTAATAAATTTCTTTATATAATATTTTAAGACTTTTTTATCTGACTGTACTAAATAGCTTCAATGGCGGTGATGGTGCCTAGTGAATAGTGAAAATATTATATTGAAAATAAAATGTGTCCATTCAGAGACAGTGTCCGAATATATTTTGTTCGAATCGTCAGTAAGTCGAAGATATTTTCAAAACCATAGTTAATTTACTTAAACGTTTTTCTGTACTTTTATAATTTCGAGACAAGTAAGTTTATGTTTTTTAATAACAGTTTAGACCTTTAGCAAAGTGCCATAAGCCATAATGTTGTCCTGTTTTTGGTCATGTCAATTATAATTTCGTTGCCTTTCCTTATATAAAAGACTTTTTAGTGATTTAAAAGTCAAATAGTTTGTTTTAATTAGCGATATCCTGAAAAGTAGTATTCTAGGTAGTTTTCCTCGAATTTTGAATGGAGACAAGGGTCTTTGAGAAAATATTTTTTTTTACCGAAATTGAGACCTCGATATTGGCAGTCTAAACACGAGATTTAACAGGCGAGATGTCGAGATCGCATTCACTAGCCGGCACCCAATACGACACATCTCACACTCAACACGACATAACTCGCACTATGCGACAGGTGGCAGCAACTCAGTTGTTGTCAAGACACGTTCCGTTTTATTACGAACGTGTTGGCTCTCCGCCAGATTTCACTTCGCTGCCTTCATATTAAGACTTTTTCAAATGGTTAGGTACTTTACTTTCTACACATTCGTTGTTCGTACAGCTAAGGAGTGGGATTCCTTGCCGGGGTCTGTGCTTCTATATATCTACAACCTGAGGGTCTTCAAGACAAGAGTAAACAGGTTACGTCTAGGCAAGCGTGCTCCATCATCGCTTTCCATCAGGTGAGATAGAGGTCAAGCAAAAACCTATCAATAATAATAATAATAATTGTTGATTGATTGTTGTTAATTGTTTTATTGTTGTTTTTGTTGTTGTTGTTGTTGTTTAATAATTGTTATAGTTTCTTTTATAATTATGTATCAGTTTATTATTTTGTAAGATTATTTGTGTATTTTTTCTATGGGCCTTAGTTGCCTGATAATAAAGGATTATTATTATTATTATTATTATTAATAAAAAATATGTACACTCAAACGAGGTGAATTGGAACTAAAGTTTGAAGGTTTAAAAAAAAGGTAAAAGTTTGAAATTTTTTCTAACATTTAAGCATCCATTTTTATTACAATGCTTTGATAGAAATCAATAATATAAATACACATATACCAAAGTGAAAAACCTAACGAAAGTTTTGTTCCTTTTAACCCCTGCGTTCCTATTCACCCCGTTTGACGGTACTATGTAATTCAGTTGAGAATGAAGATGGTTCAAAGATGCAGTGATTGTTTGACGTACTTACGTTTACGGGGTTCGTGATCTCACCGAAATTGGTAATCCTAAATTCAAAATCAAAAAAATTCAAAATTGCCCAAAAAAAGCGGTGTAATATTCTTATACTTAACCCGAAAGAAGTCGCGGGCAACACTAGCCCAAAATAAGAAACGATGAAAAGAAATGGTAGTTCAACTGCATTCGATCGGGACAAGGTTAGGCACATTTGCTTGACACACTTTGTTTAATATGTTTGTCGACTACCGTTTTAGTGGGTCATTTGTGACTTGTAATATTAAACAGGCCCTTCCCGTCTCCGTTTTGCATGACCCAAAGGAAATGTCTGACAGCAACTAGTTTGTAGTGTAGGAACTCGAAACTGATTGAAAGTGATTAGGAATGATGATTCTTCCACCCCGTGCTGTTTGTCGAGGTGGACCAACGTTGTCCATGTTTTCCTTTGAACACGGTTTAGTGCGGTGTCGTCGTGTTGAGTTACCTTCCAGTTTATTTCTATTTGCGATTTTGAATAAAATTACTTTTTTATTCAAAAAATAAAAAAGAGTCAACTAGTAACTACCCCACTGTGAATGTATGTGTATCATCATCATCTTTTCAGCCGAAAGACATTCACTGTTGGACATAGACCTCCCCCAAGCGTCGTCACAACGACCGATCCTGTGCGTCTCGCATCCACCGCATTCCCGCGACTCACCAGGTCGTCGGTCCACTTTGTGGGAGGCCTTCCAACGCTGCGTTTTCCTGTGGTGTATATGGATTTGTAATGAATAAACTTAAAAACTACAGGACCAATTTTAAAAATTCTTTTCTCATCCACTTCTCTTGTCACAATGAGCCTTTCGAAGTTGCCACCGTCTTTACTTTCATTATAAAAGGAAATATAATAACGTAACTTATGTAAATCCAAATAAATTCATACCTATTGGGAGCAGTTTCACGCCATTTGTAATGTCTGTGTTCTTTGTGTTGCCTAAGTGCTAAGATCTACTTTCCATTTACCACTTAGAAGTTAGTGAGAGTTAAGTAATACCCTTTTATATTTCTTACATACCTACTTTTAGCTTACAAGGCATAATAATATGTTTGTATGAAAGTTCTTTTTTTAGATACTGGAAGGTTTGGCCTGGAGGACTTTTAGCTATGAGTAATAGCTCAAAATTCATTATAACAATGCCTTCAGGATGTTGTTGGGGCTCCCACGTTACTGCAGTGCATCAGGAATGTTTGCCGACGCACATATTGATGGTTTCAAAGCCATCTTATAAAGCGGGTAGCGTCCATGATGCGCAGGGTGCGTGGGAGCGGCAACAGCATTCTGAGGGTCATTAGTGGTAAGTCGTGTTGCGCCACGTTGGCACACTGGGTGCAGGTACACGTACATGTACCCAGTGTGTCAGGTGTACGCAAAAGATATTTAAATTAAATCAAAACTCTCTGTTATTTATTAAGGTGTGTGATTACTAACATAATATGAACCACCGTCTGAAATAAATTATTTTTTATTTACTTAATAATATCAGCAAAGGTAATTGATTGCCACAATACCAATATTTGGCCATCTACTGAATTTCAATTTCAAATTTAAATTAATACACCTACAAAATCAAATCAATGTCCGTATAACCGTTCGGTTTTATGGTTAATTAAATTCAATAGCTTGGACGATCCCTGAATAAACATGGATCGATCATAAAACACACAAACAGTTTATTGAATATTAATTTCATAATATTTCGATGTAAGGACGCGTTTACACTTGGAATTACTTAGACTGAGTTTCTGAAGCGAACAACTTTAAATTGAATGTGGCAAATTGTGTTTTATCCTGTACTAGACTAGCTGTTCGTTCCTGTGTTTTTGGTTCCGATCTCGATTTCCGGCCACCGTAGGCGCGAGCATGTGGATGGCGAGCAATGGGTAGCTTGCTGTCCGACCGTCTGGTAACCGTCCGGACCGAGCCCAAGTCGTCGACGGCGCGTACTGTTCCACGCGCACCTCAAGGAGATTTCAGCAACTGTAAAGGCCCAGCAGGGTCGAAGCCTACTGGGGCCAAAGGTCTGATTCTAAAAGGAAGACAAAAGGCAAAGAAGGAACAGGGGTGGGTTTTTAGTCAGTAAAAGTCTGACACTATCTTTCACACCGCCCAAGAGCGGGGGATGTCATTAGATGGTTCTACCACCGAAAAAAAAAATGCATCATGTTATATAATACTCTTTTAATTTTTTCAATTCGAACCAGTAGTCTCTGAGATTATTGCGTTCAAGCAAACAAACCCTTTATATAATATTTGTACAGATTTATTTTTGTACAATATTAATCGGTGAGATAAGTCGGTGTTTCTCGGTATTGTTTGTTTCTTATTTAACACTGACTTCCGAAATTAAAGTTATTTTGATCCTTTTAGTGTTTTTTCAATTAGTGGAGTCGGTTATTTTTTATTTCACACTTTTTAGTCGCTGTACACTTATAACCAGAGTGCCTATTTCTCATAACAATTCCAATTAACCCAAACACTGCTAAGATACATTGTTTTATTAAGAAGTTACCGTGTCTCCCTTCCACCTTCCGGCTCCATCATCAGATCAGTTTGATAGTACCTTATAGCCAAAGTACATGTCATGACAATTCTAATAAGCCCAAACATGGCTAGGATACTTTGATTATTTACGGAGTTCCGCGGATTTATTAGCGGAGCACCGCGGTGCCTATCTTCCGCCTCCATCATTATCATCAGATCACTTCGATGATACCAACTATTCAAAACCATTTATTTATTTGTATTGTCATAGTCGCTTAACTATTTTTCTTAATTGTGATATTCATGTGAGTGTGATGATCCGTTGGCCATTTCTGGTCTTCTTCATCAAATGTTACTTTTTGGCTGTGTTGCTTAAGTTCTCGATGAAAATACCTAAATCACTATATGGTTCATATAATATTTGAGGAATTCCCTCGATTCCTCATGGACCCCATCATGAGATCTGAATTTGAATAAAAATGGGACGCATCTGGAAGCATATCCTTTATGGGGAAAAAAATTGCAAATCGGTCCATAAACGACGGAGTTCTAACGATCGAACGACCGAATTGATAACCTCCTCCTTTTTTTTAGGCCGGTTAAAAAATCTAACTAAAAAACAGAAAACTGCTTCAAAATTGGTTATTAATAAAGAAGTAACAATTAGCATTTCAAATATTGGTGTGAGGCAGAGTGGGGGAACATATCGCTATCTATTTTTAACAGACTTCGAAAAAAGGAGAACGTTCTCAATTCAGTTGTATTTTTTTTATGTTTGTAGAACTCCGTCGTTTATGGACGGATTTGCAATTATTATTTTTTCCCCTAACAGTTAATGATAGCATGACGAGTGACAGGGCAGAATGGAAGAAAAAAACATGTTGCGCCGACCCAAATAACACGGGACAAGGGCAGGAAGATGATGATGATGATTTTTTCCCGTAACATATTCTTCCAGATTGGTCCCGTTTTTTTTTTCAAAATCCAGTTCTAATGATTATTTTTATTATGAAGACGGTTTTTTTTTACACACGCAACCTAATTGCGGTGACGTCACATTTTGTTGTTCACAAGTTGTCAAACGCGTGTATTAAGCTTCTGTGATTGGATGAATGAATTACTGACGTTTAATTTGTAGCCTGTCGACTGTCGATAATTTATTTTCAGAAAACAGAGACTAAACTCTGTTCAGAACTTTCGAAGGATTGACTGTTTCTCTTAATAAACTTTGGCAGAAGTGCCTTGAACTAGTCATGTCTAGTCTGTCTCTCAAGCGTTTAACCCTGTAATAATAACTAAATTTCCAGACAAAAGTTTGTTAACGAAAACTGCCCAAGTGCGAGGCAGACTCGCGCACAAAGTGTTCCGTACAGCCCGTTCCAAAAAGCGGCAAAAAATTCACGTTTGTTTGTTGTATGGAAGCCCACACTTAAACAGTTATTTTATTCTGTTTTTAGTATTTGTTGTTATAGCGTCAACAGAAATACATCATCTGTGAACATTTCAACTGTCTAGTTATCATACATCATCATATCATAGTTCATGAGATAAAGCCTGGTGACAGACGGACGCACGAGGTGGAGTCTTAGTAATAACCCTTTTTGCCCTTTGAGTACGGAACCCTAAAAGTAATGGTTTCGAACTCAGATAAGATATTGTTTGGTCAGATCTTTGGTAGATAATGAATTGTTTTCTTATTGAATCTAAGGTGCGTACGACGTTGTTGTAACAAAGATTTATTGCGGTTCTGGAACGCGAAGTACAAAAGGGCAACTTAAGCAACCTGGGTGGGTTTTAGTCAATACAAGTCTGACACTCCATCTCGCTCTACCCAGAGCGTGAGAAGTTATTTCATGAATTTCTATGTACACTCAAAAAAGTGCGTAGGTGCTAGATAGGTATCGCCATGCTTAAAAGCGATGGCAGTCACCAGTTTTATGTTCGTTCTCATTCCATACAGACAAATGGAGGTTAATGGGATTCACGGATTTATATCTTGACTCCCACGATAAAAGTCACTACGAAACGCTGATATCATAAATTACCGAATGTGTCAATGACCGACCGATTATAATCATTCATTTAAACGTCTAGGTACATCGATTCGTGAACGGACATCCTCACGTCCCACTGCCATGGTAGGAGACGCCTTGGGCTTTGGGAGTCGCAGGGCGATCCCTTGCCACCATAGGTGCGTGCTTGCGGACGACGAGCAATAGGTAGTTCGTCGTCCGGCCACTCGGTAAGAACCGAGTCCGAGCCGACGACGGCGCGTAGTGTTCCAGGCGGGCCACAAAGAGATGTCAGCAAAACCATAGGGACCCAGCAGGGGCGATGCCTGCTACTGGATTTTTTGAAAGAGTTTCCATGATATAGATATATTTTAGTTAGTAAAAGTCTGACTCGTCCTCTCGCCCCACCCTAGGGCGGGAGAAGTAATTTGATGATTTCCCACATCAAAAAAAAATGTATCTTTAGAGCTGTGGGATTATTTAAAAGAGTGACTGTGGCCCTAGAACGCAAGGGCAAGGGCAACTGAAGGAACAGAAATAAGGGTTCGGTTTAGTCAGTAACAGCCCTGCAATCCCTTTCGCTATAGCTAGAGTCGAAAAAGTTTTTGATTTCTTCAATGCTAGAGTGAATAGGCTCTTAATAAAGTAGTGCGCTTCGCCATCAACGACTGCATCACTGTTTACCACCAGGTAGGGTCGAAGTCTGGTTTACATCATTAAAACAAAAAAAATGCCATTTTAAAAGAGGGTACAGTCAAATGGGGTGACTAGAAACAAAAGTTCAAAGGGTCTTTACACGATATTTAAATAGTTTTTTGCAGCATTTAACTATATCAATTTATTAATGGAGAGCAGTGGTGGCCGAGTGGTAACGGCCCCGACTTACGAGTTGTAGGTCGCGGGTTCAAACCCAGCAAGGCGCATTACTTTGTGTAATTTATTTCATCACCACTGCTCTCAAAACGGTGAAGGAAAACATCGTGAGGAAACCGGCATGTCCTAGAACCAAAAATTCAAAGACATGTGACATCCACCAACCCGCACTGGGCCCGCGTGGTGGATTACGGCCCATTCCCTCTCCTAGAGAGGAGGCCTGAGTCCCAACAGTGGGAACATTAAAAGGCCGAATATGCTATGCTATGCTATACTATAATTTATTAATTAAGTTCTATTCTAAAAAGTCGATGCTTTGTTAAAAGCCAATAATATGGTATCAAAGTGAAAAACAAACCAAAATTTTTTTTCTATTCACCCCGTTTTACGGTACTTATTAAATTTAATTACAGGAGAAAATACTGAGTAAAATACTTAGGTATTACTGAGGAGTATTACCCCCCAATTTGTTTAGCCAAGAATTACTTCAGAGTACCATTTGCAATGCTAAACAGTCCGTCAACAACATTAATGTAGATTTAGTTTTGATTCAATTAATCGCGATTCGCACCAGATTTTGATTGAACAACGTTATTTCAAAGGATTTGGGAGACGCGTAAACATTTTACTAGAACAGCGATGAGATTGTTAATTGTATTATTTTCCGCTTTGTTATTTGCGTAGATGTTTAAAGTAAAAAAAGGTGGAAACACATTTTTACTACTAAGCCACAAAGTGTGATTGTGAAGCTGCTGTAGGCTTCTTAGGGCAGGTTACTGAATTTAGTATTATACCTTGATTATTATATCCTACTTTAATCACTTTTGATAGATTTTTAGGCAAAGGAAAGGCAAACAATGATCAAAAGACAAATCTGCCTCTAACTTAGGGTTACTAGATAAAAAAATCAAAAGTCCGGTGAAAAGGCTTGATTTCTATTGAAGAACCCGGAGATTTTTCTAACAGTTTAAGAATTTTCTCTCAAACGTCAACAGACTCGGTAATATAAATGCTTATTACTATATAATACTTATTACCAAAAGATTATTTTTAGTTGGTTCAACTTTTGAGTATGGTACGACTAAATCTAGCCTCCAACAGCATCTTTAACCTACAACTCCAAATTTCGCTTATTTTAGAACTCGAACCTGCTTTAGTAGAAATTATAGTATCTGGACCTTATCTGCTGCTCGTTATCAGTTGAGGAGCTCTTGTTATCACAGCTTGCAACTCAGAAGCCTTGTTGTAACAACTCACAGCCGATGAGTTAGAACAAATTATGGGAAAGAAAATACTTAACGATCCTATTACCTGGCTAACGAGGAGGCGCTGACAGAAATATTTCTTGGAGGAATTGGAGGAGGGAGTTTATATATTGATTGAATGTTGAATCGATTTCCTATAATCTACAATCCATCGGACAATCCAACGTATGGCGAGTGTCCACCCTTACTTTGTTAACATCTCTCCGGTCCGGGCTAAGGGTTCCGCCTCGTCGTTTTTTTCTCATGATGTTTTCCTTCACCGTTTTTAGAGCAATGGTGATGAATAATAAATTACGCAAGAACCTAATGCGCGTGGTTGGATTTGAACCCGCGACCTACAACTCTTAAGTCGGGACCATTACTACTGGGGCACCACTGCTGCACTGTATTATTATTATATAACTTTATAACACACCTTAACATAATATAGGACAAACATTTATATACATAAGTGTACAATAGGCGGTCTTATTGCACAGGGCAATCTCTACCAGACAGGCTGTCAGTGTACAACAACATAGAGAATAATGCAGAAAATTTAAAAAAATAATAATACTTAAAAATATAATACATAAATAAAAAAACCAAATGATATAATAATAAAAATCAAAAATAATTGCAATTTAGAAAGGAGATGAAAAAACTAAAGTGATAGATAATGTTCCTTCACCAGTTTTTTGAACGTACAAACGAACTGTATATAATTTTTATAAGGATATTAGCTTCTGTCAGCGGCTTTGCCCGCTTGAAAGGTGGTTGCTCCATACAATCTTTGGACCCTCGTTTCAACCCTTTAGGGGGTGAATTTTGGGAAATCCTCTCTTAGCGCTCGCCTACGTCATAAAAGGAAACATTGTGCAAAATTTCACACTCCTAGTCCCAGTAGTTTCGGCTGTGCGTTGATATGTCAGTCAGTCAGTTTCTCCTTTTATATATACACCCCTATTTATTAATAAGTAAAAAAAAAATGGGCTCTATCTGTACCCGTTACTGATCATATTAATGTAGTCAAAAGTAAAAAAAAACGAAATTCCAATATTGTTCACGAATATTTGTCATAATTGGTACTTAAATCCACAATTGAATCAATTATTCATAACAATTGCTACTAGAAAATACTACGCGCAGTGTTTTTCCATTGTTTTTCATTTAATTCATAATCAATAGCCTGTACAATATTTCCATAAATAAAGTGACATTTTGGGATATAAATAAACGCTAATAACTTTGCTGTTTATGAATATTATTTATTGAGACTTTCCTTAAATAATAACAAGACCTTTTTTAATAAGCCCTTTAAGTATTTGTACTAATTAAAAACTAGTGATGTATAGATAATTTTCTTCATCGCTGCATTTAAGCTGAAAAAACTGTGTTTACAGCTCTAGTTCGAAATAACTCCGTGTTTTCTGTGAAGATGGAATTCCTCGTCTGTAGAAAGCACAAATTTCTGAGGAAAATTGAAAATTTTATGGTGTTTGCTAGCATGAATAGTTCAACACAACTCACAAAGGGCGAAGGTTCCTTGTTTACCTAGATGTACTTATTTACTTTTATTGACGAGGTGGGAAGCTACATATATACATAACCTATGTATATTCCAAAACCTACTTCAAAGAAATAACATGTAGGTACGGGTAGACAGAAAATGTGATGAAACGATAAGGTCATACAATGTTAACATACAATAGGGTTACCAACCCCAAGTTTATAAAACTAGGATTTGAAATTCAAAAAACCAGTAACATCAATTCAGTATAAAAACAGGGCGCACTATTGGAGTTGCAATAGTTCAAGTAATGATAAGAATCATATTATTTATAAAAGTTATTTAGGTACATTTTGGCGCGTTGCGCCTCTGTTTTTAAACAGTAGGGCACCGTGAACACTCGCGAGCCGTGAGGCCACCCATAACAATTGTAACAGAGTACTTACCTAGCGTTACGAATTTTAATAATAATAATAATAATAATAACTCTTTATTTCTGGCTACAAAGGCCCATAGACACTATACATAAATAACAATCTTAAAAATAATAAACTAATACATAATAATAACATTCTAAATCATTTTGTTAGTAAATATGATTTAAAACTATGTTAGTAACACTTCACTTCGCACTATTCGTCTTGGTGCTGTCCTGTGGTATTTGTCCGCGGAAGCGACGGAACACCACACCCTGTGGCCAAAAGTCTTCGTCCATAACAAGGTGTAGAAAACAGTTCGGTACTCGCACCACAAATGCCTTAAAATTGACATTCCGGTGCGACTCCAGCAACTGCACCCTCAGTGTGTACTTCAACTTTAAAATACTTGTCCTTATCAGGGAGCACCTTGTATAGTTTTAAGTAAGTTGTATAGTTTTTAAACAGTGTCCTGGGCTTTTAAAGCATTAAAAGCTTAGGACTACTTAAAAACTATCCATGACATCCCAGGACACTAGAAAAACTAAAACATGTCCTGGCAAAAAGAACGGTTTGCAATTATATCATACAATCGTGCTTGTCTAAATTTTAAAAAAAAAAATAACCTAACCTCCGCCTACGTTTTAGCTTTTACAGTTTTAATAAACGAATTTAGATTAAAATAACGTTGGTTAAATATAAAAATGGATTATGAACTCCCCACAATGTTTCGTTGAAGGTCAAACTTGTTTTAAACTTTAATGAAATTGTTTTTATGTAAACGTTAAGAGATTTTGACTTCTGAAAGGTCAGGGAATAATACAAAAGATTGTTCTTTGTTTTATTGAATAAGTTATTAGACAGTTGTACTTATTTAGCTACCTATCAAACAATAATTGCTATTCAAACTTCAACGCTGTTTATTTACTAAAGTCTTGTACCTAATTGTCAGTGATTTCAGTAATATCTTCGATGGTAACTCGAGTTCTCTCTGCAGCTTAAATATTTGACTGGCCTGTTGATCTAGTAGTTAGTGGCCCTGACTGCTATGCCGGAGGTCGTGGGTTCGAATCCCACCCAGGACAAAGGTTTGTGTGATGAGCACAGACATTTGTTCTGTGTCTGGGTGTAATTTATCTTTAATATTTATGTATTTAGAAATATATAAGTATGTTTATTAGTTCTCTAGTTCTCATAACACAAGCTTTGCTTAGCTTGAGACTAGACGGTGTTGTGTGTTAGTTGTGGAATATAATTCTGTGACGTCTTCCACAAGAAACTTGTATTTTTCTAGAAGTTTTGTGTTATTTACCTTTACAGTTTTCAAAATCGAATCATCAACACTATTAGGTACTCAGAAAGTGACTCTAATTGTACCCCACATAAGTATACCTACAGGTAATGAAGATGGTAACTAAAATGTGACATTTTGAATACCATTACGCACTAGTGTGATAAAATAGTATAAAATGTATTATAGTAGAAAAAAGTAATATGATACACGTGAGCATTGATGGTTACCGTCTTTGGCTCTCTTAAGACCTTTGCCTCACCACAACGGTAATCACAAACATTACATATTTATTATAATGTACATTATCACACCAATAATGTTATTACGACTGGCCTGTTGGTCTAGTAGTTAGTGGCTCTGACTGCTATGCCGGAGGTCGTGGGTTCGATTCCCACCCAGGACAATTGTTTGTGTGATGAGCACGATCATTTGTTCTGTGTCTGGGTGTAATTTATCTTTAATATTTATGTATTTAGAAATATATAAGTATGTTTATCAGTTCTCTAGTTCTCATAACACAAGCTTTGCTTAGCTTGAGACTAGACGGTGTTGTGTGTTAGTTGTGGAATATAATTCTGCGACGTCTTCCACAAGAAACTTGTATTTTTCTAGAAGTTCTGTGTTATTTACCTGTACAGTTTTCAAAATCGAATCATCAATACTTTTAGGTACTCAGAATGTGGCTCTAATTGTACCCCACATAAGTATACCTACAGGTAATGAAGATTGTAACTAAAATGTGACATTTTGAATACCATTACGCACTAGTGTGATAAAATAGTATAAAATGTATTATAGTAGAAAAAAGTAATATGATATACGTAAGCATTGATGGTTACCGTCCTTGGCTCTCTTAAGACCGTCGCCTCACCCCAACGGTAATCACAAACATTACATACTTATTATACCTAATGTACATTATCACACCAATTGTACCTTCAAAAAGCTATTACTGAGTATAACTTTTTATATTAGAAACATCATTTTTTTTTGGTTACTTTTTTAATTAAACGAAATACTCCTTATTCTCCGACCTGAATAAAAGCATATTATATTTTAATCAATATTTAACTTGACTCTGACCTGCAAAACACAGTTAAATTAGGTGAATAGAAACTCAGGGGTAAATGGAAACAAAACTTCAAAGGGTATTTTCACGATATTTGAATATTTTTTGCAGCATTTAACTATATCTCTAATTAATTGTTATTCTAAATAGTCGATGTTTTTTTTTTATATAGCTTTTTTTTTTTTTTTAATGTGAATGTGAGAACACCGTGGACTTCGCGAATTCTTAGGTTACTTCCTATTACGACTCACTTTTTTTTTTAATATGATTATTTTTATTGTGCTTTTGGGTACAATATCGACTGGTCTACACTGTTCTTACATAATGTCTATTAATACTGTAATATGAAAATATTGTAAACAATCATTTTTTTAAAAGAGTAACCATGGAGTTTCTTGCCGGTTCTTCTCCATAGGAAACGACCAATTTGGAACCGTGCACTTGCTTCTGACGTTTTATAAGTGCCCATGTAGGCCTATGTGAAATAAAAATTTTTGACTTTTGACTTTGTTAGAAGCCGTTTAATATGGTATCAAAGTGAAAAACCGAAACAAAGTTTTGATTCTAGTCACCCCGTTTTACATAAAACTTACGAAATCTTTTTTCTCAATATTCGCTTTCACCTTAATCTAGAACATTGCACTCTGTTTTATAAAAACTAAATCCTAAACCGTGTTTATTCACAAGAAAGCATTACTAGTTATTGAAATGCCTATTAGGTACAGCCAACCGTCAGACGCACATTCATGGTATCAATTTGACTATTCAGTGCCATTTTGTAGAATAAAAGCGGTCGGCGTAGTTCAAGATTCTAACTTGTATTTGATCGTACAAAAAAGAAAAAAAGTGCAATTTTACACTTCAAAGTGTGAAATTGCACCTTGTTCGTAGGTAATTATTTCACGTTGGCAATACTTAGGCCGCCCACGACAATTGCACAAAGCTGTCACTTGTAAATTAAAATGATATTTCTCTCATATGTTACTCAGAAATAATTATTACCAGTTATTTTGTTTGGTAGTTTGAGGGTTACCTATTGCACTCAGAATCATCATCATCATCATTTCAGCTGAAAGACATCCACTGTTGGACGGCATAGGCCTCCCCCAAGTGTCGCCACAAAGAGCGGTCCTGTGCGTCTCGCATCCATCGGACTCCCGCAACCGTTACCAAGTCATCCGTTCATCTTGCAGGAGGCCTCCAACGCTATGTTTTCCGGTACGTGGCCGTCATCCCAGAACCTTTCGGCCCCAAGGGCTATCCGTTCTGCGAGCAATGTGCCCTGCCCATTGCCACTTAAGTTTGGCGATTCTTCGTGTTATGTCGGTGACCTTGGTTCAGAATCCAAACCATCAGACATTCTAACTAAAAAAAGAAGTTTCAAAAGGTTAAATTCATGAATGTAACCTTTTGGAACTTTCACCTTTATATTTAAAGACATTTCAGTTAATCTAATAAAAATACATACTTAGTCGATATTTTTCCATTTTACAAAACTAGGTTATATTACAGACACTGACATACCTACTTTATATTCTAGACTTTTTTCGCAGTTTATAATCCTATCAGACTCGTAGTTTTTTCACCGAAAGAAAGGTCTCGTCTCGTTACACAAAAATGTAACAAAAAAGGCTTTTCACTATTCAGATTTTCACTTAAAAATCCATACAAAAACCTGAAAACGATAGCCTTGGACTGTGATTAAGGCTAACTTTATAACTATCGTTTTTACCTTTAGAAAATTTTCGAGTGACGGTTTTTAAAATATCACTATTACCTTAATACTACTTCATTTTATTTATATTTACACGATTATTTCAAAAACACTTAACTAAAATACACTAAAGGCTACTCCTAACTAAAATATAATATAATCTATACTACTTAACTAATATTATAAAGAAGAAAAAATTGCCTGTTTTTATTTTTTATTGTAATGAATAAACTTTTATTAAAATAGTATTCTATTGTTAGTATTCAATTAAATAAAAAAATTATAATCGGTCCAGTGGGGACCGATTTCAAAAATTATTTTGTATTATTAATATATCATTATAATTCTAGATTACTCAACTGATTTATTATGATCTAGGTTTGGTTATTCATTACACAACGAACAAGACAGTCGAGTAAGACAGTTCCTAGACTAGTTTTGTCCATGCAGCTGTCGTCAGAAAAAGGGGATCACGTCCATGTGGTTAGGAGTTTTATGTGGTCGGCCAGCTCGAACTCCAAACTATAGTATATATTCTACTTTCACGCAGCCAAATCCGCTGGCAGAAGGTAGTATGTGACACAGAGAGATGCTTATTTTATCTTCATTATAAGTATGTCTGGACCAAGGCCTCACATGATGAATATTACATGAACTTTTCACTTCATTGCGTTATGAATTCGACATGATGGAGGCGGATTATGAATTAGGCGCGTAATGGAAAACGAAGCGAGTGATGTGGACATAATGTGTTGTGTGATAAAAAGGATTGGCTGTAAATGAGAAATAAATAAACGATTTTTGTCGTGAAATAAGGAAGGAAAGAAGATTGACTTCCGCAGACGTTGAAACGGTTTTTTTTTGTGGTGGGATAAATAAAATGACTTCTTGCGCTCTAGGCTGATGCGAAACGGTTTGTCATTCTTTTATTGACTAAACTACACGCCATCAACTAGTGCTTGGTTCTTACTGGACGGCCGGACGGTGAACTACCCATTGCTCGTCGTCCGCAAGCCCGCATCTGCTGTGGTTGAAATCGGCCAGCCACTCACGGGGCCCGGGGCCTCTTCTTTGGCGGCGCCTGGGATGTGAGTATCTCCGTTCCCTCATGGTTGTGGCCATCTCCTTCGCTAGCATTACTGCTGCGCAGGAGGAGGCGTACAAGTGTAAGCCTCCTTCTGCGTAGTCCATTCCCTTTCCAGCTGAAAAATTAAGTGGAAGCATGACTGTTACGGTATTGTTGTCTGCCTATTAGAATTTTTGAGTTGAGCTACACGAACACTTATATACTGGAGCTGTGGTGGCAAGTGGTAACGGCTCCGACTTACGAGTTCTAGGTCGCGGGTTCAAACCCAGCCAGGCGTATTACTTTGTGTAATTAATTTCACACCACTGCTCTCAAAACGGTGACGGAAATCATCGTGAGGAAACCGGTATGTCCTAGAAACAAAATACTTGAAGACATGTGACATCCGCCAACCCACACTGAGCCCGCGTGGTGGATTACGGGCTATTGCTTCTCCTAGAGAGGAGGCCTGAGTCTGGGAACATTATAAGGCAGATTATGCTAATAATACTGATAAATGCTTAGATACTCTGACTGGACAGGTCCACTAAAATCGGTGTGGTTCTTTCACAGATCATCTTAGACATTAATCTGCATGATTTTCATACTACGTATTAGTACATATATGTATATCGATGTATTCAGTAGATAGGGAAGATATGCGTCACATCCGCGCAAAACGGCCGAACGTTCAGCATAAAGCTGTGGCCTCACGTATAATGCGATATGACCTCAAAGACTCTGAGTTTGTTTCAGTATTTTTTTTCAGGGTTGTGAGCTAGGAAACAGCGGATTTATCTGGTTTAAATTGACAAAAAAAATGACGTGTTCTATTTAACCTATTCGCTAAGCGTTTTGCTTCGTCGTTTATACCGCGTACATCGAAGGACTGGAACAATTTGCCTGCTGCGGTCTTCCCGTCCAACTATAGTTTAGGTGTCTTCAAGGCTAGAGTGAATGGGCTCTTAATAAACTAGTGCGCTTCACCCTCAATGATTGCAACACTGCTTACCATCAGGTGGGATCGCGGTCAAGCAATGGTACAATAAAAAAAAAAACACTTGATTTTGGAAATTTACAACATTAAAACTTTATACAGTAGTAAGAAACACAATACAAAGGCGGACTTTATCGCCACACACCAATATTTTAAAATCCTCAATTCTGAATCATAAATGCTAAAGTTTGTATGTGTGTGTATGTGTGAGTGCCTTTGTTGGTTACATCTTCACGCTCTAGCGGCTGCACGCGTTCAAATTTGGCACACGAGTAGACAATGTCCAGGAATAGCACATACGTTACTTTTTATCTTGGTATATATAGCATAGTCAGCCTTATAATGTTCCCACTGTTGGGACTCAGGCCTCCTCTCTAGGAGAAGGAATGGACCGTAATCCACCACGCAGGCCCAGTGCGGGTTGATGGATGTCACATGTCTTCAAATTTTTGGTTCTAGGACATGCCGGTTTCCTCACGATGTTTTCTTTCACCGTTTTGAGAGCAGTGGTGATGAAATAAATTACACAAATTAATGCGCCAGGCTGGGTTTGAACCCGCAACCAACAACTCGTAAGTCGGGGCCGTTACCACTCGACCGCCACTGCTCACTCGGCCACCACTGCTCGGTATATATATCATGAGTATATTAGAGGAAGTTTGAAAGTGGCGCCAGTGACTGAAAAAGTTGAAAGGGAATCGTTTGTCTTGGTATGGTCATGTGAAGAGGAGAGATGAAACGCATGTTACTAAAAGAGTTATGAGTATACATGTAGATGGATGGAGAGGGAGAGGGAGGCCAAAGTAAGGATGGATGAGTTAGTGATACTGTGACGGGTAACAGGACAGAATGGAAGAAAAAAACGTGTTGCGCCGACCCCAAGTAATATGGGGTAAGGTCAGGAAGAAGAAGATACTATTTATCTCGTTCTTTTGGTGTAATTTTCTTCTTTTACTTCATAAAGCTGCTGGCAGTAGCTAGTTTATCATATTAGTGGCATCGATATACATATATGTACTATGCACTAGATTACGCGTGCGGAACACTGACTTCAATCGACTCAGGTGTAGTGTAATCCATACACCTTGAACATTACACTATGTTGAACCAATCGCGTAAGTGCCACAAAATTCATGGCGTTTAAGACATTTTGGTCGGGAAAAAAGTGTCCTCTAAAAGCTATCTTAGCGCTATAAGTTTTATTTAATAGTTCTGTTAAACGGCATATTGCCAATGTAGCGCCGCAGCGCATTTTTGTTTTAACTTTTCAGTATTTTGTCAAATAGTTTCCATGAACGTGCTTGTCTATGATTAGTGGCTTTTCCTTCCGTGGAAACCACACAGACATCAAAGCTAACCTTATTGCCATGAGTAAAGACAACATGAAACTTCAGTTGCTATGTAATTGTTGATGGCGGTCGCTAGGCTGAGGGTCAGGCTGGCCGTGAATGATTAATGAGCAGGCCACCGTCTACTGCCTACTAAGTGACGTCACAATAATGTTAGGAGCCTCGTTTACACCTGGCCAGTGTCATTGTTAAAGCTCTAGTTCCCGAGCAGTGCCATAAAACAGTGACTTTCTGAAGCCTACTCCTCAGTAACGGCTGGATTAATAGATTTGAAAAAAATATATGTTCATCATAGCTTCAAGTACAACATTATCAACATATGATTTTCTCGTATGACTAATACTTATGCCAATAAAATATATTTAACAACATGTTATTTTTCGCTTGTTTTTCCTACTCTTTTCAAACGGCTTTGATCTTTAGAAATATGTTTACACAGAAAATGCTGATAAAGAGTTCTTTAGAATGTACATAGCATATATAAATCAATCAATATTTCGCAAAGAAATTGGTTTTAAAGGACAGCGGGCTTTATGCGTGCGCAGGTGGCAGTAGGTACGAGTATGTGTGCATTTAAAACTTCGGCCAGATGTTCAAGGGACTATACGCCTTAAATATCAGCTGTTGTTTAGCCTGAAAATAGAGTAAACCGAGCCTCTACTAACTGTTTATATTAGTATGCATTAGGTACATTTAGCTGTCGCTTAGTGAAGATAAGCATTAGCTAAGATAGGGCTTGTGCGGTACCGAAATATTTTTTCAATACCTTACTCGATAACCGCTCCTATCTCTACCGCTTATAGAGACGCAATTTACTGTTTTCCGCACTAGTGGGCAAAAATGCGTGAGCTAGCCCCGCTACATATTACTGTATTTATCGTATCCAGCTAGGCGGTAAGCAGCCCTCACCAGTCGCTGGCCAACCTGCGTTTATTTATTTCCTCGTAAGTGTATTCTAAAAGGTCGTTGGATACACGTGGAAAGTCATAGCAGCACTCGGCTCCATGACCTCTCGTCTGAGTCACGATTCTTCCTTTCAGTTCTGGTGAAACTAGTCCAGTTCATCCCGCGACCTCCTACGTGGCCTGCCGCGACCCCGTCGCACTATCTCAACGCACCAATTCTGTGCTACTTTGGCCCACAGTTTGTTTCTGTGTTCGTATTAATTTTTCTAGCATAATTTTGCTTCATAGTATCTGACCTCTGTCTGACAGATACCATCATACCAGCTATAAACATTTCTGAGTGAATACTTTTCTCAGACAAACTATTGATTGATTTGATTGATTTTTCAAATTTTTTACTTTTTATACATACTTATATGTTTATGTTTATGATAAATTAAACACAGAGTTTTTATAGAAAAATAGGTTTTACTTGGACTTTTTTAACAATTAAAATTAAGTTTTTTAGCGTAGGTAATGAACAATGGCAAGATGGCTTCACGCGAACGAGCTGTATGAATTTGATTAAATGAACAAATGAGCTTGAGCGAATGTGTCGTAGACAGTTTATAACAACTGTTTGCTAACGATCTTATTCTATTTGTGGACTAATCTTAATTTATTTTGTTATACAGGTTACCTATCGCCTTTATAAACATTCAAACATTTTTTTACTACGTGTTAATTTTACACTGATATATACTTGTATTTGGATATAATTGAGTTAGTGGTATTTTTTTTATTTTTTTTCGGTGGGAAAATCATCTTATGACAAATCGCGCTCTTGGGTGAAGCGCGAGATAGTGTCAGACTTTTACTGATTAAAAACCCACTCCTGTTCCTTCGTTGCCTTTCGTCCCAGGGCCCCGGGTTTCGTTTTCACACTACCCATGACCCCAGTAAGCTTCGACCCTGCTGGGCCCCTACGATTTGCTGACATCTCCCTGAGGCGCGCGTGGAACAATACGCGCCGTCGACGACTTGGACTCGGTCCGGACGGTTACCGGACGGTCGGACGGCGGGCTACCCATTGCTCGCCGTCCGCAAGCCCGGAGTTAGTGGTATGTGAAAGTCTTAGAATGGACCCACATAATATTTAAAATATTTGGGTTAGATATGCTATTGAAGACAAACTATTGATCAATGGAAATAATGATGTTCTAGACTCGCAACAACACATACTCGTAGTCAAAGTTCTGTCTATGGCAAACATAGTTAGGCTCTGTTTGAAACTATCAAGTCTTACAAATTTAGAATGATAAGTAGTCTTTTTTTACGTTATTAAATTATCAAATGTCATCTCCCGCTCTGGGTGAAGCGAGAGGGAGTGTCAGACTTTTACCGATTGTAGTATTTGTATAAATGTAATGTATTTGGGCGCTTACAATTTAGACGTTTCATGTCGGACCGCTGCCGCACGTTTACCGTCACGCAGCCGGTCGGTTGCAGTAAGTTAGCAGTCCGACAAAAAGCGCCTAAATTGAAAACGTATGTGGCTGCCGTGCGTTTGTATGAAAAATACGATCGTCAAAAAATGCATAAATTTAAATCGCCCTTTGACTCGCCTTCGCATGACCACTGCGTACCTACTGTCAGTTGACGTATCACTGACGTCCGACCACAGATTATATCATAATGTCATCTGTGGGCCACTAACGGCCCAAATCTCTTCGGCATAGTGGCGTATACGCTCAAGACAATAATGTATACTATCTGTGTTCCTTCAGTAGCCCTTTGCGTTCCATAGTCACGGTAACTCTTTCGAACAAACCCACAACCCAAGTTAGCTAGTCTGCTGTGAAAACCACACATACAGTTTAGGCCGTTGTCCACGGACGCGTAGCTTTATAGATACGTATCGCGCATTATACGCTTGCGCTTGGTGTCCGCCTGCGTGAAGCTTATATACAATACTAGCTTCTGCCAGCGGCTTCGCCTGCGCAAAAGTAGGTTTCTCCATACAAACTTCCAGCACCCGTCTTACCCCGGGGTGGAGTTTCATAAAAACCGTTCTTAGCGGATGTCTACACTCTAAAAAGGTGTTATAGTTTCTGAGATTTCGTGATTAATCAGTGAAAAAAAAACAGTGAGTGGTATTTCGCTTTTATATAATTTTATAAACTAGCTGACTCGGCGAACTTAGTTCCACCTAATAGTAAGGATAACGCCATCTACTGACATTTTATAATGACTTTTAAATTAACGATGGCGATTTATTCGATTTTTTTTTTCGTGAATATTTCCATATTTCCTCGCCGATTATTGAAAGATTCGTCGTTTTAAACCTTCCATGGATTATCACGAATCTTTCAAGACCAAAATTAGCCAAATTGGTTCAGCCGTTTTCGAGTTTTAGCGAGACTAACGAACAGCTATTCATTTTTATGTATAGGTTATACATAATTATATAGATTATGAAACGCTAAGTCCTGCCGTCGTGTCGTGGCAGCGGCAGGCGTACATCAAGCGTATAATGACGAATACGCGTCTATGAAGCTACGCGTCCGTACACAGTAGGCCTAACGATATAACTTTGTTGCTACGCGTACAAACCACATGAAACTTTAGTTGCCATGTAGTTGTTAATTTGAGGTCTAAAGTAAACCGTCGGCGGGTCAGCATGGCCGTGAATGATTGATGATCTGACCGACGTCTACTGTCTGTGCCGTGACGTCATGATAATGTCAGGAGTCTTGTTTACACTGGACAGTGGCGGATTTACAAATTTTCAAGGCATAGGCTATACATTTTTTGCCGCCCTTGCACCTACAATTGTCATCTCCTGCCGCATTCGGGGAAAAAAATATTTTTAAGACTAAAGACTATCCTGACTACTTCACTATCACTGTTCAAGGTTTTTAAGTTTTTTTAAATGTGCAATGACAAGTGAGAGAGGAAAGTCATCAGTAAAATTTGTCGTAGATCTGTGATACATCAGAAAACCGTCATGCAAAAATCTTTTTGATTTCTATGAGGTAGTAAAATCAAAAATTCGGTCCCCAAATTTGCCGCCCCAAATATCTGCCGCCCCAGGCTCAAGCCTACTCAGCCCGCTGGTAAATCCGCCACTGACACTGGAACAATATTTGTTTTAGATATCAGCTGTTGCTTAAGCCGCGACCAGTGAGTCGGGACTTTCCTTAGACTGACTATCGTTCTATGAATACAATGAAGCAGACTGACAGTTAAACAATTATATTCAGTCTTCATGACTTGACACTTAAGTATTTCGAGAACACAGGTACTCTCAGCGCACGGCGTCCTCACCTTCCGCATGACGCAGGTTCTCACCGGAAATGGTAAGTTCGGAAGGTTCCTGCACCGGATTAGTGCGGAAGAATCTGCCCGAGTGTCACCAATGTGTGGACCGCCCGGAGGACACGGTGAAGCATACGGTAGAGGTGAGCCCCGCTTGGGCAGAGCACCGCCGTAAAGGCAATCGGCGGCAACGATCTCTCGCACCGGGCCTTGGTACAGGCCATGGTCCGAAGCGAGGAGGAGTGGCAGGCGGTCGCCTCCTTCTGCGAAGCAGTATTGCTAGCAAAGAAGGAGGCCGCACGCGCACGCTCGATGGAACGGCCCACACGCCCCAGCCTCGGTTCCCGATCCCTTTTTCCGGCCACCGTAGGCGCGGGCTTGCGGACGGCAAGTAATGGGTAGCTCGCCCTCCGACTGCCCTGTAACCGTCTGAACCGAGCTCAAGTCGTCGACGGCGCGTATTGTTCCACGCACCCCTCAAGGAGATGTTAGCAAACCGTAGGGGCCCAGCAGGGTCGAAGCCAACTGGGGCCATGGGTTTGCTTCTGAAAGGAAAACCCGGCCCTGGTATGAAATGCAACGAAGGAACTAGGAGTGGGTTTTAGTTAGTAAAAGTTTGACACGATAAGGGTGAGAGATGTAATTGGATGATTTCCCACCTAAACAAAAGGTACCCTCAGTGAAATGAGTAACATCAAGGCGTTGCAGTTCCTTGAGAACCTGGGGTGGATCGAATGACATATTTGTCCTAACCGTATGCAAAATATGCGCTTTAGACGTGGAGTTGCGGATACCAAGTCGACATAAGTACAATATAATACAAAGACATGTAAAGATTTGGACGTTTCCTTTGAAACTGTGTCCAGTCTTACAAGAGACGTTCCTGGTTTTTACCGACAGTCGATCAGTACAAAAAAGTCTGACAGAGGTTTTTTTTTTTCGTGTTGGAAAATCATCTAATGACATCCCCTCGCTCTTGGGCGGAACGGGAGATAGTGTCAGACTTTTACTGAGTAAAAACCCACTCCTGTTCCTTTTTTGCCAATTTTCCAGGGCCCCAGGGATCTCTTTCGCATCACCCATGGCCCCAGTAGGCTTCGACCCTGCTGGTTGCTGACATCTCTTTGAGGCGCGCGTGGAATACTACGCGCCGTCGACGACTTGGGCTCGATCCGGATGGTTACCGGACGATCCACGCAAGCCCACGCCTGTGGTGGCCGGAAATCGGGATCGGCATCCCGGCGGCGGTTGGGGCGTGAGGACCTGTGCCTTAGGCGATCGGCCGCCTCATTTGCTAGCATTACTGCTTCGCAGAAGGAGGCAACCGCCTGCCACTCCTCCTCGCTCCGGACCATGGCCTGTACCAAGCCCGGAGTGTGATAAAGGTGAATTTCATCCACTCTGTCATTAGCGAGCGAGCATAAATGTACTAAATAATGTTTTTGCCAATGAATTAAAAGTCACGAAGTTTTAAATTGAAGTTTTACATGTCATTGTGTAGACTATTATTGAAAGCTAGTAAAAGATAATTAATATGATTAATAGATAATGGAACTCCATACCGTGAATTCAAAATAGTGTTCGTGACCGCTACACTAAGTAATGGCTACGTTCTACAGTTTTCAACGTAAACATTGTTTTATACCTATACGAATGTAAAATTATAGTAGTTGGAAATTTTCCTTTGGACATTGAACTGTAGCCTACTCAAACAATATAAAAATACGGCAAGAATTCGCTTGGGGATCATACCATGCCTATTTTTACCGGCGAGGAATATTAATTTATTAATTGTTTCCGGGATGAAAAAAAAAATTAGCACAAAAATTATTCCTTTTTTAAAGTGTGAATACTTCAAATAACTTTTCCGGCTCTGGGTGGAACGAGGAGTGTCAGACTTTTACTGACAAGATTCAGTTGCCCTTTGCGTTTCAGGATTACTATAGAGATACCTACTTAAACTTAAACATATTTCTTTCTCACGAAACAAAAATCTGGAGGAAAAATCACTAAAACTTAGTCTAAGCCCCTTAGTTTTAGAGACCAGTGCCAATTAAAACAAAAAACTAATTACCGGTATGTTCTCAGAGGATTTGCGCGACCGCAAAACGGAGTGGCAAGGGTTGTTAACGAATGTTTACCTGGCAATTGTCGACTTGAAAGGTCATAGTGTTAATAGACTTTTTGTTCTGTAGACTACGCAGTGGGCGTTGCCTTTTTTCAGGTTACTTTGTTAGTGGGATGGTAGCTGTGACATACCTACATATTACCGGGCCACATACCACAGCCACGAGAAGCTAGAAGCGGTCACAAGCCACTTGTGGCCGGTGTCAGCTACTTTTTTTAACCCATACGCGCAGTATCATAATGGACTCTGACGAAGAAGGTTTTTATTAAATGCGCGAGTGGCTTGTGACAGCGTTTTGTATTGACATTTCGTGGCCAGTGACCACAAGACGCGAGCAGCGGCGATTTGATACATGTGGCGGCCACCGGCGTCAACCGTGTGCGGCGAATCCATATAAAATGTATGAAACCTACAAGAAATATGCCGGTGTCGTAGTTCTGTGGTTGAGGCCGGTGGCTCGTGTGCGGCTTTCATACTGCGATTCATACTGAAACGGCAGCAGCCTGCAGCGACGACTTCCAGTCGCCGGCTCCTCTGGTCTCGTCGCGTCGCTGCTGGACGCTACCATTCCAGTGTGAATCAGCCCTTAGATAAAACTTAAGTGATAGTAAGTAGGATTCGTTAAGTTTGTAATTAATTTGTAGATATTATTTTATTTTAGACTTGTTTAGTATTAACATACTCCAGTTTACGTTTAATTTTCTAATTTTTGGTATGAAAGAGATATAATTTTAATACGAAAACCGATATAGCATATTGCGTCATATAATGTTCAACAGCTAGAATTAAGGCTTCCTCTCTAGGAGAGGGGATAGTCCATAATCCAGCACGCGGGCGCTAGTAGCATAGGTAGTAGTATAGGTAGCTTTTGTTGACTTGTGTTCATGTCCAGTTGCAGACTTGCGAGTCTAAATCTAAGGCTCAGCTCACACTGATGCAGAGTAGAAGCTTCGCGACGCGTCATGTTCTTTGCCTTTTTTTTAATTGATATAAACTAGTGCTTGACTGCGATCCCTCCTGATGGTAAGCAGTGATGCAATCGTTGATGGTGAAGCGCACTAGTTTATTAAGAACCTATTCACTCTAGCCTTGAAGACACCCAAATTATAATCGGATGGAAAGACCTAAGCAGGCAAATTGTTCCAGTCCTTCGATGTACGCGGTATAAACGACGAGGCGAAACGCTTAGTCCGGATCGTAGAGGTTTCAACAACGTAAGGGCGGAGGTGGGTGGTGCCTATAACATATTCAACTCTTTTATCCCATTTTGTGTTATGCAATGTATATAACTCGAGTGTTTTACGCGCGCAGTGACACGTCAGCTGATGAGCAGGAGCTTCAATCACGAGTGTTCAAAAGTCGCTGAACTGTTCCAGAGACTCTACCACGAGTTTTTAACGCTATGTGACGACCTTAACTGAACTGTGCAAGGAATGGAGCTATATAGGGTGTGTAGTTCATTCCATTCTTCTTTCCCGCTCACTAGCTTGGGTACTTATATAGGCCATAGGTACTAGGACTGGCCTGTTGGTCTAGTGGTTAGTGGACCTGCCCCCCTAGCCAAGTTACGATCGTTTCGTTTGCGTCGAACGCCTCGAGTAGGCCACGCCTCCGATTCCTTTGTTCTGACCACATGACTTAGCGTTGAGATGACGTCAGAACAAAGGAATCGGAGGTGTGGCCTACCAGAGGCATTCGACGCAAATGAAACGATCGTAACTTGGCTAGGGGGGCTGACTGCTATGCCGGAGGTCGTGGGTTCGATTCCCACCTAGGACAAATGTTTGTGTGATGAGCACGATCATTTGTTCTGTGTCTGGGTGCAATTCATCATATAATATGATGTATTTAGAAATTTATAAGTATGTCTATCAGTTTTCTAGTACTCATAACACAAGCTCTGCTTAGCTTGAGACTAGACGGCGTTGTGTGATAGTTGTGGAACATTATATTATATTATTACTTTTATGCCGCAAAATTAATCACTTTCACACAGTCGAAACCGCGTATCTAACTAGCCTTACATTAAACTATACTAAAGTCTCTTAAAACTTTTCCTTCACAGTGAGACAACGCACTGAGGACCAATAAGGGCATTCCACGGTTCTATTAGACGACTTAATTACGTGGTTAAAAGGCGACATCTTTCAGTATTTTTATTAGGTTACAACTTGTTTGACATTACGAGCATGGCAGTTGAGAGTTTGTCATGCTCACCCAAATGTCTCGCTGATGGTGGCACGTGTTATTGGGTCATTCGGTTCCCTTCAAAATGGTTGAGCTGAGTGGAGCTGATGCACGCGTCATGCTCGTGAATGGGTGCCGTCAGTTGAGACTGGTCATCTCTTTGCTGCCAGTGACTTAATTTCAATTTCAATTTTTTTAAATTAGTTTTTATTTTATTTTTTATTTTAATTATTATTACTTATCTACATTGTGCTCACATATTAGAAGCGACAAGAAATATGTAACCAAGATTTATGTAACTCATTATATGATTTAAAAGAGTGTCCATGGAGTTTCTTGCACGTTCTTCTCCACAGAGATCTACGCTTTGGAACGTGCAATTTAGCTTCACTTGTATTTTTTTTGACTGACCGACATTCTGACAATTCAAAAGTGCCAGTAATTGGTCTATTTGAAATAATCGTTTCTGATTTCTAAATTTCTGATTATTGAACTGAACAACAAAACACACAAATATCTACCGAAGTTTATTATTATTTATTTATTTAAAATATCGTTAAACACTTTAACAGATCACGTTCACAGATCATTGCGATGTCTTTCATTATCATTATAAATTATTTAACCAAAAGCTTAATACTCATTAAAAACAATAAAAAATAAATGCAGGACTGTAGGTAAATAAAAGTAAATGTCTCGATATTTTTAAGTTATGGATAATTTTCAGGTTATTTTCACGGGAAACATACTTATCTATATATGACGTTTGTTCGTCCTTTTGTATCGACAACGAATCAGTATGAGGTTGTATTTCGACCACTCTGTCACGCTAATCTAAAAATATGTATTATTATCCTATTTAAATCCCATGAATGTAATTTACTAATAACCTTAAAATAAAATAAAATTGAGAAACTGAAATAATTAAGCGTGGATACGTTATTCACGCTATTTTTCGAAGGGAATAAGCGATTTTCGGTAAAAAACAAAGAAGTTCCATATCTACGAAAACCATTCAACTATCTCGAACTTAATGGCGTCAAATTCCTTGATCGTTGATCATAATCAGAACGATGTGTGACTTAGTAACTGAGGCCCAATTGGTATCTCAATGAAGTTAAGCTAGTTTGCGGGCCAGACGCCAATTGGGGGGTCCCAATTGGCGTCTGGCCCGCAAACTGCGAACTATTAAACTTCGAAGAGATGGTTAAATCATAGACAGTTAACGGTTTAACTTCAAGTCGATATGTCTAAATACTTCAGGGCCGTTCTGTTCTCAACTGTCTTTGACGTGTTACTGTTGGAACTTTTCTAATTCAGTTAAGAAATACTTGAAAAGCTGGACACAAAAGGCCTTCCAGTAGTTTTGTTTTAAGATTAAAATGCTACGTAGGTACAGACAGAGGTCAGTCCGATGCGCGGGCTTACGGATGGTGAGCAATAGGTTGCTCGCTGTCAAGTAAGGACCGAACCCAGGTCGATGGCGCGTTGTGTTTCTCGCGCGCCTCAAAGAAATGTTGCTAGTTAGGGAAGATGCTTGCCAGGGCTGCGAGTTATTCGAAACAGTCACCCTGTTACCGCAAATTATAACTCGTCTCGTAATCCTGGAATACAAAGGCAAAGAAGGAACATAGGTGTGGTCTTATTCAGTAAATTCTCACACACCCTTTCGCTCCGCCCTAGGGCGAGAAAAGTCATTGGATGATTTTACAAAAAAACCGCAAATTGTAACTGACGGAATACGGGTAGGTTTTAGTCAGTACAAGTCTAACACTCCCTCTCGCTCTACTCAAAGCAGGAGAAGTAATTGAATGAATTTTCACTTAAAAAGGGTGTCAGTCTAGTAACCTAGTCATAAATAGCCTGTATGTTTATTTTCCAGTGTTAGGAACATAATTATAGTAACGTAAAACCAGGCACAGTGTGCCAACCTTCGCTAAATTAAAAATAAAATTCAGTAAAGGTCGCTACGGCTGAGCCTTTAAAAGGGCTGCCACAAAATTGAAAAAGTTTCCAGCCACATTTACTTTATTTTATTTCTATGTTGTCATTTTATTTTTCCCAGCAACATTTAAACATGACTGTTTTATTGATCCGTGGACATTTCAAATAGATTATGTGATCAATCACTCGATATTAAAGCACGTTTGATGTTTTTAATGGCTTTCTTCATAATATTTATTGACGATAAATGTTGAAATATTGTTACAGAAAAGTTTTTGTTGCCTTTCCCGCCTTGGGTTGAATGAGAAGGGATTTGTTTTTTTTTACATAATGTTTTTAATTTGGATACTTAGTCCTTTAAGTTATGTCTTCGTATGGATGTGTTACTTTTATTGCCGAGTCAGCCTTCGCGGCAAGCTTTATTGAGGTAGTCAATATTAAAATAAAATTCTCAGCTCCATTTTGCAGAGATTGTGGCTGTTTCTATGATTCCCCATATTACACCAGTTTCACATCACAATATCCAGTAGGAATCAATTTACGAATAGTTAAAACACCCACAGAATTTCACTCGAAAAAATCTCACCAAAAAACCCCTTGGTTTTGATTCCTCAGGTTAGGTACAGTATTAATGGGTTTTCTATCTGGCATTTCACAGTAGCAGGTCGGGATCTGGATATGTACCTACTCCTGTGCGCAACGGGCAATGGGCTCGTACCCTAAATTATGACATAAAATCTAGCAAAATGTGGTGAACAGCAGTAGCCGTTCCAAGAGAAAATCTGTGCTTTTAGGGAAAAAACCGGGCAAGTGCGAGTCGGACTCGCGCACTGAGGGTTCTGTACAAACTTACCTATTAAAACAGTTCAATTCCCGAATTGAATTACGAAGATTTTTCAGAATCACAAAAAAAGTTTTTTTGTGGCGTAACTACAAATTTACAGACTTCAGATTTTTTATCTAACTATATAGAAACTATATAGAAAAAAACAAACTACACTACCACTACCACTAACTACTTTACTACTACTACGATTTTTTACTAAATTTGTGTGTAAGTTTTGTATTTGTGTGTGTGTGTGTTTTTGTGTTATTTGTGTTTGTTTGTTTTTGTTTTGCGTTTTTAGACCGTTTTTTTTCACAGCCTCAAGGGACCGCAGACCTGAGTATATGGTTTAAATTTCAACTCGATACCTCCACGCGTTCCCAAGTTAAAGATGTCTTGACAGACAGACATACGGACAACAAAGTGATCCTATAAGGGTTCCGTTTTTCCTTTTGAGGTATGGAACCCTAAAAATAAGTTTACAGTTTTGTGTTTAGGTCAGAAGCACCGTTTCCTTTTGGCATCAGTATAGACAAGATCACACTTATATTATAAAGGTTTTGTATGCTTAATATGTTTGTTACTCCTACCTCCTGATGATTTTGTCGAGCCGTCGGAGAGCCTCTCTCCTGGACAAGAGTTGCCATGTCTCACCTGGAAAACTCTAAACAGACTCCTCACCCAAGTTGGGCGCAGCAAAGACAATTCCACAGATGGGGGTTTTCGGACGGTTCCGATCTTCAGTGTTTGTGCGGCGTCCATGCCCCACCTTCGATCCTGCATCTCGTGCCCTGTTACCTGTTCACGTAGGGACCTAATGACAGCATCAGCGGACAGCACTGCCGTGGCCAAATACTGGACCAGGCAAGGAATTTAACTAGTTTTGCCATCGATACGCTAAGAAGAAGACTCCTTCATGCTCAAATGGCTGAACAAGTCTTGTAATAGGACAAAGGATACTTTTTTATCCCCGGAGTATGCTCTGGAATGGCGACCGCGCACCAGAAGACGCAGCATTGGAAGACCTCTCTAAAGGTGGACCGATGACCTGGTGAGAGTCGCGGGAATCCAATTGTGTGAGACACACAATACCGTTCGTTACGGTGACATTTGTGGGAGGCCTATGTCCAACAGTGGACGTCTTTCGGCTGAAATGATGACGATGATGTTCCCTTTTTTTTTCGGGTGGGAAAATCATCTAATGACATCCCCCGCACTTGGGTGGAGCGGGAGATAGTGTCAGACTTTTACTGACTAAAAAGTCACTCCTGTTCCTTCTTTGCCATTTTTCCAGGGCCCCAGGGATCTCTTTAACATCACCCATGGCTCCAGTAGGCTTCGATACTGCTGGGCCCCTACGGTTGCTGACATCTTGAGGTGCGCGTGGAACAGTACGCGCCGTCGACGACTTGGGCTCGGTCCGGACGGTTACCGGACGGTCGGACGGTGAGCCACCCATTGCTTGTCGTCCGCAAGCCCGCGCCTTCGGTGGCCGAAAATCGGGATCGGAATCCCGGCGGCGGCGGTGGGGCGTGAAGACCTTTGCCTCACGCGATCGGCCGCCTCCTTTGCTAGCATTACTGCTTCGTAGTAGGAGGCGACCGCCGCCACTCCTCCTCGCATGATGTTCCCTTGGGTTGATTATCTACTTGCACGCGAAGACGATAGTTGAAGCTAGTGTAGTTATTAAAAGTTTATGCACTAATAATAAACACTGTGGGTCACTAGACAACAGTGGTAGCCGAGTGGTAACGGTCCTGACTTACGAGCTGTAGGTCGCGGGTTCAAAACCCAGCCAGGCGCATTACTTTATGTAATTTATTAATTCATCACCGCCGCTCTCAAAACGGTGAAGGAAAACATCGTGAAGAAACCGGCATGTCCTAGAACCAAAAATTCGAAGACATGTGACATCCACCAACCCGTACTGGGCCCGCGTGGTGGATTGCGGCCCATTCCCTCTCCTAGAGAGGAGGCCTGAGTCTCAATAGTGGGGACATTATAAGGGTGACTATGCTAATAAACACTGTACAAATGCGGCCTTAATGAAAAAAAAATGTTAGTAGATGGTTAAAATAAATGTTGTCATGTCAACTCAGTACCTACTTAAGTGTCTTGTATACCGACGCCTGAATAAATAACGATGAAGTACAAAATCCGATAGACCTTTCTACCATTTTAATAATTAATGAGCAGACGGAAGGTTATTTGGGATATAGCTTTCATATTGTTTTTTTAATATTGCTGTAATATTTAAGAACACTTGCCACTGAAAATAATGAATAAACAATAGTTATAATAATGATATAGTATTATGTACTGATAAGGAAAACATTTTTCGATTTTATTTCTGGCTACTGATCTGCCCCAGGTTCGCAAGGTGTTAGAAACTTTTGATAACACTACTGTAAAAACTAAATTATTTTTAAACTTAGTAAAAAACGTAGTTAAATGTAAAAACCAAGAGTGTTTTTTTTTCGGTGGGAAAATCATCTAATGACATCCCCCGCTCTTGGGCGGAGCGAGAGATAGTGTCAGACTTTTACTGACTAAAAACCCACTCCTGTTGCTTCGTTGCCTTTCGTACCAGGGCCGAGTCTTCCTTTCAGAATTAGACCCTTGACCCCAGTAGGCTTCGACCCTGCTGGGCTCTTACAGTACGCGCCGTCGACGACTTGGGCTCGGTCTGGACAGTCACCGGACAGTAGGACGGCGAGCTACCCATTGCTCGCCGTCCGCAAGCCCGTGCCTACGGTGACTGGAAATCGGGATCGGGAATCCTGGCGGCGGTTGGGGCGTGAGGACCGTTAATTCTTGGATTTGACATTATGACGTGACATCACAACATGGCATACGATCCTATTCTGATTTGGAACGCATTGTACTAGCTGTATGAGAAAACTTTATTGGCGTTGTACAACCTCTAAATATTAACCGTTTATTGTGATTTTTGGTATAAGAATACTGTGCATCAGTGGTATCAAGAATTCGAGCAAAGTCAAAAATCAAAAATTTTAAAAACATGAAACACCCTAGTATATATGCTAAAATTATAAACTAATAGATGTTGTGACTAATATCAAATGATTATAATTAAGAGAACTCAAAATATAAAAATTATAATGAAGACCAAACTAATGTTGAGAGGACTTCAAGAAGTAATACCAAATTTTACGGAAGGAAAATTTACTTTCAGCTTTTTTGATGTTAGGTTTCCCCCTAACATCAAAAAAGCTGAAAGTAAAGTGAGTGCTTCCGCACATTCGAGGGTTCCATGGTAGAGACAGCGTAAGAATTAGACATAAACCCAGTACGGTGAGAAGGAATATGAAGAAGTAACTAAATTTATAGATGCTCTAAGGTTTTTTTTTTGGGTGGGAAAATCATCTAATGACATCTCTCGCTCTTGGACGGAGCGGGAGGGCGTGTCAGACTTTTACTGACTATAAACCCACTCCTGTTCCTCTTCTTTCGCATCACCCATGAATTTATAATATTTTAGGACTCGAGAACTAAATTTTTGATCATTACAATAATATCTAAAAAAAAAGTAATCACAAAGCATTTAATAATTAATTTTGCCTGTATCTACAACAAGCCTACAGAAGAACTTCCGTTTACTAATTACTATAGGTTCTACAGTAGGTACCTACGTAGTTCTACATAGCTATTATACGAGTACCATCCTAACTTCTGTTTGTTCGTCAGCCGAGCGAATTAAATACGATCCATTGATCGCATTTAATTACATTTTGTATGAGCAAATATTGGGTCAAGGCGCACATTCTAAGTGAGTCCCGAAGCGAGTTCTTCTCCTACCGAGGAATGAGGACCGGCGAGACAGATATTTTTTAATTATCTACTCACGGACCGCAGTATTGTAGGTACCGGCCACGGAATAGTCCGTGGTACCGGCGTTGTAAGTGAATGCTTGGATCTCTGCTTTAGAGCGGTAGAGCTTTAGGTATTCGGATTTAGTTTTTAATCTTTAAAAGAAACAGTTTGAAATCTGTCTTCCTAATCGTGGGAGTGCAATTCCCTGCCGAAGTCTGTGTTTCCTGATAGTTTAAACCGGGAGTGGTCCAGGGAGGGGGGATAGGTTTCTTCTAGGAAAACATGCTCCATCGTCGACCACATCGTCGTTCACCATCAGATGAGATAGTGAAAATATTTAAGAGCGTACTTAACATGGTATTTCATAGAAACACGCAAATTAGGTAGGTACTGTAAGGCCCAAAAATAATACTAGGGTCACTGTAGGATTTACTCCTATCAAATTACTATTTTACATTAACAAAATAAAATGCACTCGCGCCTGTCGTCCTAATCACATCTAATAATATCTATTCTTTTTTAAAATTCGAGTAAGTTTTTATTTCTTTTATTTATTATGTGCCAGATCTAGACCACAAAATATGTGTCTAGACCCTGTAAAGATTATGAAAGAGGCGACAGTACCTAGGTCTAAAAAGTTAGTTAATTTTCGAAAAAGAGTTTAGAGCGACCGCTACACTACTTGCGTCTACGTATCAAATTTAATTAAATTCGGTTCTCTAATTTCCAAGAATAAGGACTTACCAGGTTTTATGAAATACCGTGAAGAGTAAACACACTTAAGAAGTCCATGTTATTATAAAGTTTCTTTATTAATCCTTCTCAAAATCTCAAACGTGTATCTTTCGATCAAATTTGTGTTTCATAAAGTTGATTACTTTGTGATCCTCTCAAATAAATCCTGATATAAATAGAGTAATCACAAAGTTCATCGAGTTTTACTTTATGCTTCATTTATACAACTTAAATAGACTTGTATTTATTATATAAACTGTTGAAGATGGATTTATACTCTGTGGAACGTGCTTTCGCGCCAGATTGGTAGATGTGTGACGTCAGTCTCTCTGTACACTTTGGATTATGTTCTCTGTTTGAATAGATTGTCTATTGCTTATGAAGATATTGGGCGTTGAAGTTGGTACTTAGCCCGTAATATAAAAGTAATATAAAAGTATTACGAGGTTCTAACCAAAACCCCAATACCGAAGTACCATTGCAATGCAATGTTTTGATGTTCAAGGCATCATCTAATTAGAGCAAGTTGGATTAATCGTTTAGTATACAGTTTAGAATTTATAGGAAATATGACAATTTCAGTAACGTTTAATGCTGAACGTATACAATGATCACTTGTCCTACTGTGAGCCAGGCAGATTCATTGAACCACCGCTATATTTAAAAAACGGGACGTTATATTTATGTTAATACTTACGTATAAAAAAATAATAATTTATAAATGTATACAAAAAATATAGACAAGGCTTAATGCCAGGCTGTTATATAGTTGTCTATATACCATGTTCCTATTAGTACTTAATAATTACAGATGAAATGAAAGTTTTTATTAAAAGTTTCATTTCATCACACATTTTTATTTTATCACATTAACATTTAACTGCTACATTTTGCGTGTGTTTATAAAGGTGGTTCACTGTAAAAATTACCCTGGTTCAGTGAGTACACCCACTATGTACCAATTCTCATTTTTTTATAAGTTAGTTTTTACCGAAAAATTATTCAAAATATCAAAAAACCTTAAAAGTCAATCCATACCCAGAAAAATTCTTTATCTAAGTGCAAATAAGCACAATTGAATACATTAGTAAACAACTAAATTATCCGAGTGAAAAGCTGCTTTATAGTTGGACTATTCGCCCTACTAATTCTTAGCATCTCAGAAATAAAGACGAAATCAGAAACGTTTATTTCAAATAGACCAATTACAGGCACTTTTGAATTGTCAAAATTTCGGTCAGTCAAAAAAACAAGTGAAGCTAAATTGCACGTTCCAAAGCGTAGTAATCTCTATGGAGAAGAACGTGCAAGAAACTCCATGGACACTCTTTTAAAAAATAATATGAGTTACACAAATCTTGGTTAAGTACATATTTCTTGTCGCTTCTTCGACGTGCAGTGTGAACTTTTATATAGTATTTCGGTTAACATCAAAAGGTTCCAAACCATAAATTTAAAATGTCGATAGAGCAATCTTTTTATAGCACAAGTGTGAAATAACAAATGAGTCAATATCGCTTCGTACGTGCTCTTTATTTGAGAGTGCTTTTAAGGTGAAAAATTGAGGCAATTCAATAATAAAACAAAATTTTTTGCAGGAGTAACCTTTTACGCTTTTTGTGAAAATAATCGCCATGTTTTAAATTTCATACTTTAAAAGCGGGGTTAATAAACTGCCTTCGTTTATCATTCACTTTGAGTCATTATAGAAGCTGATCATTAATAAAAACGGAACCTTTATAGGATCACCTTGTTATCCGTCCGTCTGTCTGTCTGTCAAGACTTCTTATCTCGGGAACGCGTGGAGGTATCCAGTGGAAATTAAAACCATATAGGTACTTAGGTCTACGGTCCCTTGAAGCTGTAAAAAAATCAAACTTCTGAGTTATCGGAAATAAAAGATACGGCCATTTATTTCGCAAAAAACGTGTATTTCGACACTCTCAAGGGAATCAAAATTCATAGGGTACTTCTTGTTGAACTAGACTCCTGAAATTTGGCATGAAGCAAAGGCAAAGTCAAGTGCGTACACGGCTTTAGATTTCTACTTACTCTCGAACTTCTGTTAGGTACTAAACCTGAACCAAGTGCAGTTTTGAATCAGTAAAAAAATTCAAGAGGCAATTATGTTAGTAAAAACATTAAACCCTAATGTGTTGTATTTTTTTTAGATTTCATACTTATTTGCGGAAATTGGTAAAACCGTTTCGTAGAGTAAATGGGCGCAGCCACGTACAAGCTGTCACACTCATGCACATAGCGGAGCCACGTCCAGGCTGTGATCCCATGCACACAGTGATTCTGTTTTTTTGAAGAGGTTTACACGAACGAGAACTGTCAAGAACTGTCAAACTGTAGGGGCGCCATAAACAAAATGGTGGCGGGAATATGACTTTTTACAAATAAAAACGAAAAAAAAAAATTTGAGGGTAGAGACTATAAAATATAATGCGTTCAATTTATAGGAAATTTATCCAAGAACGTAAGTAATCAAACTTGGTCATACAAAAGTAGTCTCTTAGTGTTGAAAATAGGGCCTACAATGAAGTGGGAGAGAGTGAACGCGGTCGCTTGACTTTCAGCCGAATGCGCGATGACGTCAACGCGCGACCGCCGGCGTTCGCGTGGCTCTCAAAAGGGAGAGTTACACATAAATTAAAAAATTAATAAAAAGTAGGTATTATTGATTTTGACTTAGGTGTCGTATTTTTATATAATTAAGTATATTTAAGAGTTTTGACAACTTCTTGAAATTTTGTGCAGATTCAAAACTAAACTTTGTATATGTTAATTTTTGACTTGTGAGGCCAAACATAAAGATAAAACCCTTATTTCATTCTTGCAAGCGTGTTACGACTGTTGTTGTCCACGTGATAACAAATGAAAAGCAAATATCAATTGAAAATCGGATAACCTCAAAAAAGGTGAAAGCATCAAGAATGTGTTGATAAAAGAAAAAAAAAAGGGTTAATAATATCTACGTGGAAAATTCCGGTTAAATATTTTTTTGGTCGCCAGTAGCCGGCAGGGGCAGTCAGCGAAACTTCCACCGACTTCCACGGTCTCATTAAAAAGTCAATTAAGTCACAAATTGCGTTGTTGATGTTCATACTTTTTTTATCGGTGATAAAATCGCTAAGGTAAAGAGATTAATCTTGTTGGATTTACGAAAAAGTTTGTTAGGCAGAGCTCAGATTTTGTTTTGTGTTAATTAATGCTGGAACTACATTAGACCGACGCACACGTGTAACACGCCTGATTTGTACGTAGAACAACGTCGCGCGGCGTGCATCTAGTGTTGCTCTACAAGTCTACTTTCCATATAACTTACAAAACTCTATTTCTGAAAATAGAAAGAGCCCAAAGCTCTATCCTTAAGTTCATGCATTGCAAACCACGTGACTATTCTACCACAGAATTATACAAGGAGTGCATGTATTAACAGTGCGACAGCTGTTTATTCTACGCACGATGCTCCAGCGGCATTCACTACTTCCTCTTAATAAAGGAGAAAGTATGCACTCGTTTGTCCCTCCCTCTGTGCGATGTAGAACGGCTTTCGCACAGCGACAGTACAAGCCATTGAGTTCCAGGCTTTACAATGAAATCATCAAAAATTTTAATTTTAATTTTATTTTTATCTTAATTATTATTTTTTGTTATCTTCTTTATTTTTTCGGCCTAATTATTAAAAAAAAAATGCACTAACATAGAAGACATACCTAATACGGAAATACCTACATATTATGCACCAACAGAATAGGATAATACCTTCTAAAACAGACTGCACTAATAAAACGGTGGACCGCCGACTACCCAAGATACGGGCAGTGCTCAGTTTGGGAGTCGTTGACTCACTTTTGGAACTAACCAGTGTAATGTGATGTTATCTAGTCATTGTGTTTTGTGTACTTTTTGGAAGAATAAAGAAATTATTATAAATAAAGAAATTATATGAATGGAGACCGACGCGCCCAAATCGGCGTGTGTGTCTCACGTGTGCGCAGTGTAGTTTTACCTTAAAGCTTGAGAACTAGCATGAGCACCCATGAGGTTTTCTAAAAGTCGGCGCCCCTGTATCTACCCACATAACAAAAACTTACTTGAAGAAGTACTTCAGCTTCATAAGACCTCACGGAAGCCTGCTAACGAGTTGAACACAGCGCGAAGTTATGACGTCAGCACTTCAACAGGTAACAAGCAACTCACGAACAACTTCACATAAATCTACAATAAGATTATTATTTACACTGTGATTCACTCGCAGTTCTTGACAGTGTCCAAAATGTCAAAAATGCAAATTGTTTAGGAATCACATGTCATTAATTTTTCAGTACACTTACTCGAAAATCCACTCCTATCCCTACCACTCTTGTAGGCAAGCAATTTACTCTTTTCCGAACTAGTGCTGGCGCTTGCCCCCGCCATTTATTGCATTTATCTTAACAGGATACGCGCCGCGTCCATCCCATCAAAAACTCCTTCTGTTCTGTTGAGTTTCACGTGATTTAGATTTAGTAAGTGTAATTTTCGTTCGAATTTCAAATACGTCTAAAGGTATACACGTATCGTATGGTAATATGGTGTATGGCTTCAGGCGTACTTATCACCTGTTACGACTTATCGCGCGTCGTGTCACTGTGTGCGTGAGTGCGACAACCTATACGTGGCTCCGCCCATTTACTCTACGAAACTCTTTTACCAATTTCCGTAAATATGAATTAAATTAAAAAAAAATGCCTACATATTAAGTTTTAGGGTTGAGAATCACTAACATAATTATTATTGCCTCTTGAATTTTTTGGTTCAGGTTTAGTACCTAACAGAAGTTCGAGAGTAAGTAGAAATCTAAAGCCGTGTACGCACGTACGAACACGAAGATAGCGAACATACTTGACGGCATATTCGAACACGAACTCGATTCGAACTATATTGTTCGAATCGAGTTCGCGCACAGCAGTCGTGAACTCTCTTAATAGCCATGGAGGCGTCGTGGAAAATGGTCGATTGTGAATTAGCGAAAAGTTTTTTGGTATTCTCATTGATTCATGAAGAACACCCTCCATACAGAACATACTAATAGGATCGCCACAAACATGTTTGACGAACAGAGTGTTCGATGTTCGTTAGTAGTACACACGTGCGAACCAAGTTGTTGCGTATCATGCAACGCAACAAATTTGTTCGTACGTGACTGGTAGAAAATGCCTAAGACATTAAGTCCTCCTTTGTACAGTGTTATGTACTAGTGCATAAAGTTTTAAAGAAGATAAAGTAAAGAAATGTTTTCAATCACACTAATATTATAAAACGGAAAGTTAGTGTGTTTGTTATTTTAGCACACTCGAACAACTGAACGGATTTCGATGGCTGGAATATATATGGGTACCTAGGCCGCTAGTTGATTTTAAACCTACCACAACAAAATTTTCCAAAAAGTAAGTACCTTTTACATTTCTATTAAAAAAAAATATCTCAAGACGTTACTATAAAAACTTAGCACGTTAGCGTGGGGGGGCGTCGGGCGTCGGTCGTCGTGCAACAAATCGTCTGTCAGGGCAGGACGAGTGCGTATCGATCGCGCGACAAGGTCAGGGGCAAGGTACGCCACAGAATAAATAGCTGCACAGAAGGTCGGGTCCTTGCGACGTGAAAGTGCACGCATACTGTCATTCGGGTTTTTTTTTAATTTTTTTGAGGGGAGATGTCATCCAATGACTTCTCCCACTCTAGGGCGGCGCGAGACCACGTGTCAGACTTTTACTGACAAAAAAATAGAAATAGTATAGTTTTTGGTATTTTAGCTTTTTTTTTCAAAATCTGTGATGGCAGTTCAGAATATCTTAGATGGTCTCCTAGAAACGTTTTCCTGTAATTATAACGGTTAAGCCTTTACTGAGTTGTCTCAAAAAAGCGAGCCAAAAAGATAATCGGCAATGATGCACTCGTCTAGTCGAAGCTTCAAAGTCTCGAGCTTCGACACCGTGTTACTAGCCTGCCGGTTTTCTACCGGTTGCATTTTAGGGAGAGTGCTTTGGAATTCTTATCCAAAGGTGGCCTTCTGTACCGATCCTGTTCTGTGTCCTAAGCCGTGATAAATTGACTCCGTCTATCTGTCGGGCGGTCTCGTCATGACAAGTGACGTCACGGTATAGGAACATTTACCATCTGAGGTTTGACAAGCGACAATAGTTTGATTGATGAATTAATTTGTCGACGTGTAGAAAGTGTTTTTTTTTTCGTTTTAGCTTCACATGTTTTAGACTTTTAACCAGTACCAAGTTTAGAAAGTATTTAGTTTTTACAGTAACTTTGAGACCACGGGTTTCCCTTTCGGAAGTTAACCAATGGCCCCCCGTCGGCCCCGCTGGGCCCCTACGGTTTGGTTGACATCTCTCTGAGACGAACTCGGGCTCAGTCTGGACGTTTCCTGGACTACTGGACGGCAAGCCCACGCCTACGGTGGCTGGAAGTTTGGGTTGGGGTCCCCCGGCGGCTGGGGCGGAGGAAGTCTTTTTTTTTCCTCACGCGTGTGGTCGTGTTCTTTGGGAGCATTACTGCGTCGCAAAACGAGGCGACTGCCGCCCAGTCCCCCTCGCTCCAGACCATGGCTTGTACCTAGGGCCCGGCACGAGAGGTCACTGCTGCCGATCGCCCCCACGAGGACACGGCGGATCCAACAGGCTGCAAGTCTGTTTGTTTATGTATTTATAATAAGAAACATATTTACAGAACTTCAACTATAAGAACAAAATTATTGTTTTGTTCTTATAGTTGAAGTTGTCGTTGACAAAGTATTCTTATAGTTAATAATAACAAAAAGTGTTCTTATGCTTGATAATAGTTTATTAACTATAAGAATACTTTGTCAATGTTTGTCAACAACAGCAGTCCTTTTTCAAACCATTCTAGTTCTGAATTTCACAAGTCGCGCGAGAAAATATGCAGCTGACATAATTTGTACATTATTTTATGCTTGCAGATGAATTTACACATAAAATACGTTCGTAAATTCTTAAATATGTTGTAAAGGGCATTGTGATAGCTATTGAAAGCCGAAGCATTACCTAAATGGATTCAGCGAATTGTTTTTTTGGTTCATAGAAAGGGCAATGGATAAACACATTTTCAGCAACGCAAATAATGCCTCAAAGATCTGTCAGCATCATTGACAGGCCCGATGCTTGCTAGGGATGCGGGATTGATTTAAAGATTCATCGAATCCCTGGTATACAAAGGGTAAAGAACACGGAAGATGGAAATGAAAGGAACATGGTTGGCTGGCCTTGGTTCACCTTGACTGGTAGAGATTGCCTATAGCATTAAGTCCGGCTTTGTACTTTTGTGTGGCGTGACTTTTTTGTGACAAGTTTTAATAATTAAACATGGATCGGTTTTAATCAGTAAAAGTCAAACATGTAGCGACATCTACGGCGTCACATAAGAACTAATCCTGCATCGCGCAATTAAAGTTCAGAACAGCCCGAAATCATCTATCGGGCAGTTGCCCACCAGAAATAACACCCGTCTGGCCGGAGGATCCTCCCTCAAACACTCCCTCTCACTCTATCTAGAGCAAGAGACATTATTTGATAATTTTTTATCACAAAAAAAGAGACCACAAAACTTCACACAGTATGAGAAGTAACATAAGTTATGTAAACTCTTGCTCTTGGTCTGCAACCGGTTTTAGTTTTGCTTCGGTTTTCTAGCCTATTTTACAAATGGGTAAAGTTTACTTCGCATTATAAAAAACTCATCTACAAAATCTTTGTCTTTATATAGTATAAAACAAAGTTCCCACGCACCGGATTTTGATGCTGTTTTCACTAATTAGTAGAAAGATGAACGATAAATAAAACAATGAATAAAGAACGAAGAAGGTTAATTTTTAGGGTTCCATACACAAAATGTGCCAACGCGGGACCTATTGCTAAGACGCCGCTTTTCGTTCTTCCGTAGGTTGTATCTCAAAAACCGTAAGGTAGACAGTTATAATAATAACATTTCACAGAATGTGTATTTCTATCGCTGCTACAACAAAACGCACGCGTGGTGGATTACGGCCCATTCCCTCTCCTATAGAGGAGGCCTGAGTCCAAACAGTGGGAACATGATAAGGCCGACTATGCTATGCTATGATATGCTACAACAAAAAACGTTCTTTTGTTAGCGTTTTTGACTCGATTTTAAGATAGTCACCAACGTGTGTGAGTCCGATTCGCACTTGACCAGCTTTTTATTATTTGCAGCCGTTCGAAGCCGTGGCGGATTTATAAATAGTCTATAAAATAAATGTCAAAATAAACTACATTATAAAAAGGCGGGACCGCGTACGAGTACGTCATAATTATCAGATTTCTCTCTGAAATAATAATGATCTGCAATTAATAGCTCTTGGCAACCATTGGAGATCTATAAGATGCCTATTATTTGGGCTAGTCTTAATTATTTGTCTAGACTGATCGTCTTGCTAAGATATTATTATTATGGAATATTATTATTATTATCTAGTACCGACCTAACCATGGATTAAGTCAGACATTATGTTGTTAGTATTTCGATTGTACTAACTAGGTACTAACATGATTGATTTTAAACTTTGAGCTGAATTGAAATGACATAATAACAATAATTGTGTTGTCAAAAGAGGTAAATATCCTTTCATCATCATCATTTCAGCGAAAGACGTCCACTGCTGGACATAGGCCTCCCCCAAGCGTCTCCACAACGACCGATCCTGTGCGTCTCGCATTCACCGCATTCCCGCGACTCTCACCAGGTCGTCGGTCCACCTTGTGGGAGGCTTTCCAACGCTGTGTTTTCCGGTGCGCGGTCGCCACTCTAGAACCTTTCGGCCACATCGACCATCCGTTCTACGAGCAATGAATGAAAGATTCTTTATTAAATATAAACTCTCTAGACCCTACAAAGTTGCACAAACTAAAAGGAACTAAAGTAAAAATGAAATCTAACAGAAAAATACCTGCATAAAAAGGAAAAAAAATTGAGTATAATAGATAATCTCGTGTCAATGTTCTCGTATCTATAATAATAATATAATTTCACACGTACAATCCCCAAACAGATGCCTGTAAGAGATGAGATGATTGACGGGTACTGGTTCAGACTCCGAGTGCCTACAAGAAAAGTCCTGCTGGAGAAAACCTGACAGAAAGAACAAAAAAAAAACTACAACCCGACTACAACAAAAAAAAAATGACGATGAAAAAGAATGAAAAAAGATTGTCAGGATTGTGAAATAAATAAGATTACTGGAGAAACCCTCACCAAGTCATCGGTCCACCTTGTGGAAGTCCTTCCAACGCTGAGTCTCCCGGTACGTGGTCGCCATTCCAGAACCTTTTGTCCCCATCGACCATCTGTTCTGTGAGCAATGTGCCCTGGGCACTGCCACTTAAGTTTGACGATCGACGATGGTGAGGGTCAAGGGAATCCGATGGATGCGAGACGCACAGGACCGGTCATTGTGGCGACATTTGGGGGAGGCTTATGTCCAACAATGGACGTCTTTCGGCTGAAATGATGACTGGAGAAACAAGGACGTTGTACCAAACGTAACACTTTAATAACGTGTGACTACGGCTTTTCTTTTTGTTCGGTTCTTGTTTCTCCAGTAATCATATTTATTTCAGAATCCCGAAAAACTTATTCCATCTTCTTCATCGTCATTTTTTTTGTCGTAGTCGGTTTTTTAAAGTTTTGTTATTCAAACTATTTTGGTGTTATTGGCATCGAATTTTGATGATATTTTTGCTAAGTACAAGTGAAGCCTTATTATTTATCTAAACACTTTTTTAACACGTGACTTTTTGGTCCGCTAGAGGGCACCACTTTAAATTTGAGCAATATTTTGGAAATGTACCAGTGAAGCGCTTTTAAGTAATACAAACACGGCGTATTTATCTTTTTTTTTTTTTTTAATACAATACTTTTTACGTTTTGTGACACGTCCCGTAGCCTATGTTCAGTAGACAATTAAGACGGTTCTAACGATACCTCATTTGTCGAGTTCACTGAAAACGTCCACTGCTGGACATAGGTTTCCCCCAAGTGTCGTCACAACGACCAGTCCTGTGCGTGCGTGTTGCGGACACATAAAAGGTGGTGTTCCATCACTTCCACGGACAGCACGAAGTGAATATAGTACAATGTGAAGTCCAGTGAAGTGTGCTTATTTACCAACGATAAATAAGCACACTTTAATGTATATAAAGTCTATAAAATTAAAACTGTTTGAAACTCCTCCGCAGCACTGTCGACTGGTAATGTACTCAAAAGTCTAGCAGCATTGCCACGGTGTATAGCAATGCTCATCCTCTGCCCAAGATAAAAGACAGCCCTTGGGTCACCACTTGCTCATAAAAGCTCAGCTTCTAATAGAATTAAAGTTCTGACTTGTCACTCGTCACCCGCATCTTTCACAAACAAAAACAAAACGGATGAAAGTTTTCACCATCTACAATTCTAAATAACGAAAAACTTGAACAGATTTTGAATAAATTTTCATTATTTTCTTCGTTTTGTTTGTGCGGACAGGTAATAAGTAGAAGCTTTGTTATTCGACGATGGGCAATGAGAAAAGAAATGATTATATAAAGTACCTCAAACGGTCGGTCGTCAAATATTTTATATGAAAGGGTTTATAAGCTTTCCAACCCTTGCGTAGAGGGTCAAGGTCACTGGGTAAGAGGTTTTCTGTCATACCTTCTCATAGTGATAACATCCGTGAGTGTTTGATCTTGTAATATTCATGGTTTAAATTGCGCAGACATAATAGTAATAGGTACTCTGTTTATTTATTTTTTCTTTGCTCTGTTTGTGTCTGAGCCGATTTCAGAAAGTGTTTTAGTTTTTGATACAGAATACAGTTACTTTGTTTTCGATTAGAATGTGGATGTAAGACATTTTAATGTTTTTGCAGTAATCGGCTGCAAATGTACCACGTCAGACGCCTCGGTAAAGTTCGCCGAGGTAGTCAGTACTACTCAACAACAACAACTCAACACTCAACTCAACTCGGAGACAGCCGAATTTACCCGAACGATTACTCGAAGTTTTCATACTATCACCATCTACTAACATTTTTTTTTTCATTAAGGCCGCATTTGTACAGTGTTTATTAGCATAGTCACCCTTATAATGTCCCCACTATTGGGACTCAGGCCTTCTCTCTAGTAGAGGGAATGGACCGTAATCCACCACGCGGGCCCAGTGCGGGTTAGTGAATGTCACCTGTCTCCGAATTTTTGGTTCTAACACATGCTGGTTTCCTTACGATGTTGTTCTTCACCGGTTTGAGAGCATCATCCTCTCTTGTGATTTTTATTATTTTTTTATTAAGATTATTTATGATTTTCCATTTTCTGGATATGTCAGTAAAATTATCCAAACGAGCGAGACCACGAGGCGCAGCTTGTTTCTAACAAGCAAATGGAACTCATTGTCATGTGTCCTAATGAAGATAGATTACGAAAATAGCCTGCCTGTTTATAAACCCAGTTCTCCATCAGACTCCTTAGTAAAATAAACAAAGGGAGTATACGAGTTATTAAGTTTTCGTAGGTATTATGTAAAATATATTCTTTTGTTTTAATAATTCTGAGAGCTAACGGCCTCAGCTTTATTGTGAGGAGATGTGTCTGTTAATTAAATGTATTTTATTTATAAATACGTGCATTATATATTTTTTTAAGTGATAAATCATCAAATGACTTTTCCCCCGTCCCGCCTCGCATGCGGAGCAATTCCCATGCGTGATGAAATCCGCACGATATTAAACACAAAAACACCCTTATACTACGGTTTAAGAGGAGGTAAAAACACGTGTGTATGTTCTGTAGTAATTGAAATCGAAAAAAAAAAACAACTGCCGTTTCCAGACAAACCAGGTACCCTCTTGCGGGCGGCGAGCAATGGGTAGTTCGTCATCCGGTCGTCCGGTAGGGATCAAGTCCGTGTCGACGGTGCCTTGTGTTCCACGTGCACCTCAAAGAGATGTCAGTAAGATTGACGGGCTAGTTATGGTCGGTGCCTGCCAGGGTAGCGGATTGTTCGCAGCAGTTACCATAGCCCACGCGCGTGGAGATGCAACGCCGGGGCGAAACTCCGCTGCCGTGCCAAGACGCGGCATGGCGGACAGAGTTCCGGCGGGATCTCATGGTGGAATGGCGACAGGTAAGTCCCCTCTTTGAGGAGTAGCTGGAAAGGCAACATGGCGTCCTTACCTTCCGTATGAAGCAAGTCCTCACCGGACATATTAAGTTCGGGAGGTTCCTGCACCGGATTCGTGTGGAAGAAACGCCCGGGTGCCACCATTGTGTGGACAGCTTGGAGGACACGGTAGAGGTGTGCTCCGCCTGGGCAGAGCACCGCCGTTTCCTCGTGGGGGCGATCGGCGGCAGTGATCTCTCGCGCCGGGCCTTGGTTCGGAGCGAGGAGGAGTGGCAGGCGGTCGCCATCTTCTGCGGAGCAGTAATGGTAGCAAAAAGGCGGCCGCAAGCGCAAGGCAATGGCCCTCGCGCATCAACAATTTACCTGCTGCGGTCTTCCCATACGATTATAATTTGGGTGTCTTCAAAGCTAGATTGAATAGGCTCTTAATTAACTAGCGCGCCTCACTATCAACGGATTGCATCACTGCTTAGCATCAGGTGGTATCGCAGTCAAGCACTAGTTTATATCAAATAAAAAAAATCTAATGAAAAGAGGGAGGTACCTAACAGTAACTGGTTAACATAATGCGAGCGAAGATAGGGCACGAATGATTTGTTAAGTTGATTTTAAATTAGTTTAATTACTTATGCTATTTTTGGTAAAGATAATAATTATCTATCTACTAAATGTTTTCTTTACATTTTACGAAATCAGTTTCGACAAAGTTATTTAAACTAAATCGTTTAACATAAACTTGGTATTTACATTACAATTCTCGTAAGATAACAAGCTTCCAAGTTTAAATTAATATCCACCGTATTGGATTGTAATTATGTCATCTCGGGAACGATCACGGATGGACATATCTCCTTCCTATCACACTAAAATTATATAGGCGAAAGTTTATGAGTGTCCACGTGTGTGTGTTTGGTATTTCTTTACGCTCGAATGGCTGAACGGATTTGGATGAAATTTGGCGAACAGATTGACCGAATAAAAAAATAACGTAAAAACAGCAAATTGCGTGCTTTTTAGCCCGGTAGTATGTTTCCTTATGACAATTTTATACTTTCAAACGGGTGAAGCCGCTGGCAGCTGCTTGGATATTAATAATAACATTTTATTAGTTAAAAACACAAGTTCAATCGATCTTCGTAAAATTATTGCCTCAAAATCCACCAAATTCGGACTATGCATGACTCTATAGTGCGTAAGAATAGGGTATATAATAGCACTATTAAAACTAGGCCTGGGCAGCGTGTCATTTTTGCGATTGGAACATTTCCACCTGAATCACTGAAATGTTCCGGAACAGTGATATGTATCATTTGGAACATTTGGAACATCGGCTCAAATGAATCGTGATCTGTTATGTCGCGTCATAGGTAGTCACATTGAGACAAAGAAATGTTAGATGATATGTATCATTTGGAACATTTGGAACAACGGCTCAAAAGATACAAACACAGACACTGACTGTTATGAATCGTGATCTGTTACGTCGCGTCATATACACTAACAGTTTTATTTAATTTAATTTGAATGAGAGAGAGAGAGAGAATAAGAATAATTTTAAGTTCAGGTCATTAATTATATTTACACTATTTACGTTTTAATTTGAAGTTTAAAAAGACTGCTGGTCACTTAAAGTAAAGAGTGTTTCAGTGTTCCAATTGTTCCAAACGATGCATTTAAAACATTACTGCCGTTCCAATCTCCAATTTGACTGGCCTGTTGGTCTAGTGGTTAGTGGTCCTGACTGCTATGCCGGAGGTCGTGGGTTCGATCCCCACTAAGGACAAATGTTTGTGTGATGAGCACGATCATTTGTTCTGTATCTGGAGGTAATTTATCTATAATATGTATGTATTTAGAAATATTTAAGTATGTTTATCAGTTGTCTAGTACTCATAACACAAGCACTGCTTAGCTTGAGACTAGACGGCGTTGTGTGATAGTTGTGTGAATATTATTATTATGTGTGAATATTATTAATCTTTCGGAACACTAAAATGTTTCGGAACAGTGAGTCGGTTCAGTAAAGAGTTACACAGGTTTAATTAAACATAACACACACAATCAGGCCAGTAGCTACCCCAACATTTTCCGAATTTTGTCTACAGAAAAAGTACTATTTTACAAAAAACTCTCGCTATATATGTTTAATATACAAAAGATTGTTTCGGTTAGCTCTACTATGAAATATTTATCAGTACACGCACGCTAATCCGAAAGCTTGCAAGTATTATGAGTGAAGTAGGCACATAACAAAATTCATCACCCTTTTATTTCCTGAAGCAGACATACAGAATACTACATCTTGCTAGCTTTTTTTTAAAGTATGGAAATCATTCAATGCAATCCTTCTCGCGCTCTAGGCGAAGCGCGATGGCGTGTCAGTCTGTTACTAACTAAAACTACACCTGTGTCCTTCCGGCTACGAGTTTCCTTTTCAGAAATTCCCCGCTGTCCTATAGCTGGCAAGAGCTATGTGTAAGAAAAGTTCTAAAGTTATGGGCTCCAGCGTGGCTATGATTCTAACTATAGTGGCTGTACTTTAAGCACTATAGTTACATTACGTGAACAGTCACAGCGATTCCCGGGGCAAGAATGCAGCGGACGAACTCGCCAGGAGGGGTTCCAGTACGGCTTCGAAAGGGCCTGAACCAAATGTACCGCTCCCCTTCGGGTACCGACTACCGACGCAATCTAGTAAGGAAACTCACCTGAGACTACTCCACAAACTATCACTTCCCTCCATTCATGGCCGCTTCTTGACACAGGCCCTACGACTGACTAAACCTCAGTTGAGCAAAGCCACGGCCGTTGAAACTGACCTTTAATAAACACTTCTCTTTCATAGGAGTTACAGACAGCCCACTCTACAGAGCCTGCTTCCGTGAAATGGTCAGTAACACCAAGGCGCTGCTGGCCTTCCTTGAGGAGCTGGAGTGGATCGAATGACACATTTGTCCCGCAAATGCAAAACGCGCAAAATACGCGAGCGCTATAATACAATACATGAACAGTCAGAATTAGGTGGATTTTTTTTTTATATTCCACAACTTTCACACCGTCTAGTCCCAAACTAAGCAGAACTTGTGGTATGAGTATTAGATAACTGATAAACATACTTATATATTTCTAAATACATACACATTATAGATAAATTACACCTAGACACAGAATAAATGATCATGCTCATCATACAAACACTTGTCCTGGGTGGGAATCGAACCCACGACCTCCGGCATAGCAGACAGGGCCAGTGACCACTAGACCAACAGGCCTGTTAAAGGAAATTTTATATTCAATAACACTGGATTGTCTGATTTTAACAAATGCCATTTCCTTGTTTTAGTAATGCTCCCATACATTAAAAACATAGGTATATACCTAAATATTTTCTTGCCGGGTTTATGTTGCCTTGATATGTTTTCGGCAATCACGCGGGCAAAACGGCTGGCAGATGCTAGTTTTAAATAAAAAATAATTTAATTTTTAAGTTCCGATTTCAACGGTCGTTTGCGTTAGCCTTAAGTAAATATGTGTAAGAACTTAACAGAAGCTCAGAACTTAAAACAAAAGGTCCAGTAAAAAGCCTAAACACAAACAACGGAGGACATTGTGAGCACTTCTCCTTATTGACCATACTGCTTCGAAGATTAAAATGTGGGACGTCTTTTGTTTTTGTTACTTAATTATTTTTTAATCTTCTTGACGTCCACGCGGTTTCATTATCGGTGTTTGTCAGACATAATGAGAATTATGTTTATTATTACTGTATTTGTTATTTAGTATCTATGAAGAATTTAAGCACAAGTATCATCTAAGTTTAAATAATTTTAATCAGAAGGAGCATTTAGCATGTGGTGTTTGCCTGTAATTGGTTGTACAGCTAGGTTTAAGAAACGATAACTTATAAGTTCCTATCTTTAAAATATCTGTAACAACTGTTGGTGAACCGTAATTAAATAAATCTGTGCTGCAATGAATAGAATTTATAATAGTTGAGTTTTTGACGGGATTTCTTCGTGTGAAGTACAGTGTCAGTTTTAATTATTCGCAAATTAATTCCCAGTGGATATTGTGTTTGCCTGGCCCTGGTTTGGAGTTCTGGAGGTGGCCGCTTGCGTAAGGGAACGTCACAGGCGACGCCTCGACCGTCGAAAGTCGCAGAGCCATCTCCGGCTACGGTAGGCGCGGGCTTGCGGACGACAAACAATGGTTAGCCCGCCGTCTAGCCGTCCAGTAAGAATCGAATGCCAGTTGTCGACAGCGCGTAGTGTTCCACGATATATCAGCCAAACCGTAGGGGCCCAGGAGGGCCGATGCCCACTAAGGCCACGGCCAATTTTTGAAAAGGAAACCCGTTTTGTTTATATGTACCTATGAAGTAGATATGTAAAGATTGTTACTTTTTTATACTATAGTCGTAATGTAAAACAGTCTAAGCTTCGACAATATTGAAGGCTTTTAAAATAATAAACCCTGTTAAGCTTTTAAATTGACTGTCTCAAAATGTACTCAAAGTACAAAGAACATTAAAAACTTTATATTTTAATGTTGTTAATTTTGAAATCTATTTTATTAAAAAAAATTATATATTAAACCAAAATAAAATTAACTCTGTGTTAATTAGTTATTATAACTCATCACACTAACACTATAAAGGTGAAAGTTGTAGGTATGTTTGTTACTAAATCACGTTCAAACTACAGAACAGATTTGAATGAAATTGGGCACATAGGTAGACTATGTTCTGGGATAGGATAGAATGGCACTTTTTATACCTATGTTCTCTTAAGATAATTTTAAGCTTTCACACGAGCGAAGCCGCTAGTAGAAGCTTACAGTTAAGAAATAATAAAACAACTCATAATTTTTAGGATTCCGTACCTCAAAACGAAAAAGCGGAATCCTTATAGGATCACTTTGTTGTGCGTCTGTCTGTATGTCAAAACTTTTTACCTCGAGAAAGCGTAGATGTATCGAGTTGAAATTAAAACCATATACCTACTTACGTCTGCGGTTCCTTGAAGCTTTGAAAAAAATCAAACTGCTAAGTTAACGAAAAAAAATATACGGCCGTTTACGTCGCAAAAAACGTATATTTCGACCCTCTCGAGGAAATAAAAAAAACTGAAATTTGGCATAAAGCAAGGTCTTATAGCATAGGTACAGGAATAAACAGAAAACTGTAAATTTGTTGTTACGTCACAACACAAAAAATATTTTTTGTGATTCGGAAAACTCTTCCTGACTAAGCTAAGCTAAGTTTGTACGGAACCCTTAAGGCGCGAGTCCGACTCGCACATGTCCAGTTTTTTTTTAAATAAAAATCAACAATTCTTTTTGATAACCGGTTTGTAGCTGTGTAACTCGTTGTTACGTGCAAAGCACCTAACCGCGTAGTACGTTGCGTTGATCCTAGTACTTAATTAATTAATTTATAATGTAGTGAACAGGTAACCGGAGCACCAGAAATCATAAATTACGCCCCCCCCTCCTGATCCTTCCCCTTTGCCGTGGGAGGCAAGTGTAGGTTTACCCTTATTTCATATACTATCAAATGTAAAATTTAAATGTTTGTATAGAAAACGTGACTTTGTAATCTATTTATTTATTTATACAAAGTAAACACAATATGAGTTGTTACATTACCCTTTCCAAGCTGAACCCATGCCAGAGGGTCATGGCCATCCGGATAGTGCGGGGATACCGAGCCTCCTTGCTGTTCTGCCGCCATGATGCACGATTTGCGCATGATTGCGTAAAAATAAGTGTACGGCAATATGTTCTATATTAAGTACCTAACTATCCACAGTTAAGTTTGATCAAATTGTTGTGCACTTATTTCTCACCGTTTTGAGAGCAGTGGACATGAAATAAATTACACAAAGTAATCCTGGCTGGGTTTGAACCCGCGACCTACACCGAGTCGCGGACATTACCACGGCTCAAACAATTCTGTATTTCTTTGTTTGAGGTTATTATTTCTATAACTTTATATATACACCTTAACTATTAATCCTAAATATTATAAATAACTAAATAAGTATATAAACAAACTGAAAATAATATATGTACAAACGGGTAGAAATAAAACTCATAGGGCATCAAAAAATTCGTCCACATCGATGTCAATGGGAAAAGTGCCCAGAACGCTGGCAGCATTGCCACGCTGGATGGCAATGCTGATACGTTGACCGAAGAAAAGCCCAGCCCTCTGGTCACGCGAAGAGTCGACCAGCTGTTTGCTGATATCCCGAACAACTCTATGAGCGCTCGGGCCCCATGGCCCTAGTGTTTCAACCCCAAACGGCTCAAATATATAGCCTCCGATGAGGTTATTATATTTACGCCGTTTGAGGTTTTCTGCACCTGCAGCAGCCGCCCCAGCACAGCCCGCCGTACTCAGAAGATGGGATGGCGCAAGGGTGTCGACACATGTTGCATCCCACACCAAAGGCCTACCCAATTTCCAAGGCATTATAGTCATCCCGTCTGGCCTCTTCCCATCGTCACGTGCCAAGCCATTGGGTTCTAAAACAGCTGGCACCCCGGCGGTGACAAGAGCTCGGCGGATGATGTCATTAATACTGGCATGTCGTGCTATCCGACCAGCGCTTCTACTGCATGATAGGCCATGGTGTCCGAGGCGGTCGACTGCTTCACCGCACTGACATCGATGTGGAGCTCCACTAGGAGCACCCAGACGCAGGCATGTAGCGATCCGGAAGGTGGTGTCACTCAGCATAGTACCTATGTTGAGGTTATATAGAACAATACGGTATTATCTATATATATAAAAATAAATAGCTGTTCGTTAGTCTCGCTAAAACTCGAGAACGGCTGGACCGATTTGGCTAATTTTGGTCTTGAAATATTCGTGACAGTCCAGGGAAGGTTTAAACGGTCAGAAAATATGGAAAAACTTACGAAAAAAAAATCGAAACCAACGCCATCTCTAATTAAAATTTCATAATAAAATGAATTATTCTGTTCTGGAAATGCCAGTAAATGGCGTTATCCATACTATTAGGCGGTACAAAGTTTACTTTACGCCGAGAGAGTGCAATATTAACATATACAAATTATGATTCTAGATAAACTATACTAATGAACTCCTAGTCTTAATATTGAGTTAGAGTCTATAAAAAACAAAAAAACGGACCAAGTATTGATCCTTCTTCCAACGAGCCTCTATATTTGGAATAATCTAGGTACTTTCTGACAAATGGCAACACTTTTTATAGCCAAACTAGACTATTACATAGACTCATAAGTTAATTTAAAACTTTCCAGCCAGCGTGCGTCTATGAAGCTAATTTTACACTTTCATTTGGGCTTCACATTGGTTTTATTCGTAAATAGAAGCTATGTGGGTCGGGTTTTATGTACCCACGTTAATTGGCCTTTATCTAATGACTACCTGTACCTACTGGCTTTAAATATATGATACAGCCTAAGTACATTATTTAGATAGGTATTATTTATAACGTCCAGCCGTATTATACATAATATCTCCCAAATTTAGACAAAATTCATATTGGGACAGAATTATTCAAATAATATAGGTAATAAATAAACACGGTGTATTTAACATCGACGCACAAACGAATAACAGTTACGGGAATGCTTGAAAGAGGCGTTGTGGCCCTTTTTTAGGTGGGAATTCATCCAATGACTTCTCGCGCTCTTGGGCGGGGGAGAGGGCGTGTCAGATTTTTACTGATTAAAATCCACTCCTATGTCCCTTTTTTGACTTGCGTTCGAGGGTCCCCGGTGTTCCTTTCAGGAGCGAACCCAAAGTTCTGCTGCTGGGTCTCTGCGATTTTGCTGACATCTCCTTGAGGCGCCCGTGGTTAACGACTTGAGCTCGGTCCGGACGGTTACCAAACGGCTGGAAGGCGAGCTACCCATTACTCCATTGTCCCGGCGGCTGGGGCGACAGGATCGTCCTCGCGCGTGCGGCCGCCTCCTTCGCTATCATTACTGCTTCGCAGAAGGAGGTGACAGCCTGCCATTCCTCCTCGCCACTGAAGGAACAAGGATGGGTTTTAGTCAGTAGAAATCTCACACTCCCTCTAACCCCACCCAGAGCTGAACAAGTAATTTCATGATCCCACCACAAAAACAAGACTACACGTCTTTAAAAGCTCATCTAATATTTTCAGTATCCGCTAAAGAAATCGTCTGGGGCAGTTCCTAATTTGGAAGTATTGATATTGTAGTTATTTATGGATACACGGGCCCGTCGCGAATTATTTACCAAGAAAAAGTAGGTTGTTGCCGAAGAGGTACGGAAACTTCTTTATGAATCTGTTGTGAATTCTTGTTTATTTTTTGGAATAAAAGTGCTTTGCAATCTCTGCTCAGCATTTCTGTTCGTAGGGGCGTAGCTCATGTGGCGACCATGGAGGTCACATAAATATTACTAACTTGCAAACTAGCAAGATATACTTTTAAGGTTTATGACCACATCATCGCTTACCATCAGGTGTGATTTTGGTCAAACGCGAGCTTATCACTAAAAAATAAAATAAAACAAGAAGTAAGAAAAAAGATAAAGAAAGAAGATAAGTATAATCAGAAATCAGAAACATTTATTTAAAATAGAACATTTACAGGCACTTTTGAATTGTCAAAATGTCGGTCATTCAAAAAAAGTGAAGCTAAATTGCACGATCCAAAGCGTAAATGATGTTTTGGTCTATCATCTTCATCATCATCATTTCAGCCGAAAGATGTCCACTGTTGGACATAGGCCTCCCCAAGTATCACCATAAAGACCGGTCCTGTGCGTCTCGCATCCTCGCATATTTGAGTTTCGGCCTATATTATATTAAATTTTCTTTTCTTTGTCCAGCCAATTAGAATTACAGTCGACAGGTCGAGGTCAGTCCGTGGATGGCTAACTATCTTTAGCAAATCAAGATTCCTTTGTGTCTCTGAAAGCATGTTAAGCAGTCAGTCTAGTAAATGGTACTCTGCTTAGTAACCAATTACATTAATTAAATAACAAACGATATTGATGGAGCGCAAAAGGTTTATTTTTATTTGTGAAATCATCTAATGTCTTCTTGCACTCTAGGGTAGAGAGGGCGAGTCAGACTTTTACGGACTAAAACTACACCTGTGTCCTTCAGCTGCCCTTTGCATTCTAGGACCAAGGGATTCCTTTTCAGAAATTCCGAGGCCATTCGAGACAATTCGAACTTAATCGTAACGGTTACCGGACGACCAGACGGCGAGCTACCATTACATAAAAAAAAAAAATTAAAAAAAAAACTGGACTGCCATGTCAAAAAAATAAATTAAAAATCAATAAACAAGATGTTTGTTAATTTATAGAAAAGTGAAGAAAGTTGTCACTCATTGACTAAACACGGATTCTCGGAAACTACTTGATCTACAAAACTGAAATTTTCATCGCAGTCTGGAGACCACTCTGTAAATTACTTTCTTATAGTATAAAAAGTCCCCCGACTGGTTTCTCGGTATTATTTGTATCTTATTTAACACCGACTTCCAAAATGTAAAGTTATTTTGATCCTTTTAGTGTTTTTTTAGTGAAGTCGGTTATTTTTTTTGTAAAAAGTTTTTTATTCACACTTTTTAGTTGCGATACACATATAAACAGAGTGCCTATTTCTCATAATAATTCCAATTAACCCAAACACTGCTAGGTTACATTGTTTTATTATGTAGTTCCTGTGTCTACCTTCCGCCTTCCGGCTCCATCATCAGTTCAGTTTGATAGTATATAGCCAAACTGAATCTCATGACAATTCTAATAAGCCCAAACACGGCTAAGATACATTGATTAATTACGGAGTTCCTGTGCCTACCGTCCGGCTCCATCATCAGATCAGTTCGATAGTACCTTATAGCCAAAGTGAATCTTATGATAATTCTAATAAGTCCAAATACGGCTAGGTTACATTGATTAATTACGGAGTTCGAGTACACTTTGATGATACCATTTTCAACGTAATTATTCAGAACCATTCATTTATTTGTATTGTCATAGTCGCTTAACTATCTTCATTGTGGTATCTATGCGAGTATGAAGTTCCGTTGACCATTTTTGGTATTCTTAATCAGTTCCACTTCGTCAAATGTTAATTTTTTACTGTAAATGCATACGTTCTCGATGAAAATACCAAAATCACTTTATGGTTGCCTATAATATTTGAGGAGTTGCCTCGATTTCGCCAAGATTCCATCATCAGATCCCGACTTGGTGACTATGGGACCATTTGAAAAGTATACCCTTTCCAACAAAAAAAAGAATTTTTAAAATCGGTTGGCAATTGACGAAGTTATGCGCGAACAAAAATAAAAAAAAAATACAAACATCCGAATTGAGAACCTCCTCCTTTTTTAGACCTGCTAAACTGACGGATATTCAAATTGTCACCTGGAGCCTGTCGCCGTTAATAAATAGGCCGCGAGTAACAATAAAAATGCTAATGCCCACTGCGTAACATTAAACGATTTTCTGAAGACCAATCCCATAAAATTATAGCTATAACAATTTATCTCAGAAAATTTAACAAAATAGACACGTCTTAGCTAAAACTGTTTTCACACCCCAAATTCGGCATGGGTAATGGAAAGAGCTATACTCGGAGTTTCATTGCGTGATCGCATCAGGAATGAAGATATCGCAGAACAGATGGTCGATGGAAACGAAAAGTTCTAGTGGCGACCAGGAAGACGCAGCGTTGGCGTTACCTCCCCCAAGGTGGACCGATAACCTGGTGAGGTTCGTGGGAATCCGACGGATGCGAGTTGCTTAAGACTGGTTAATATGGTGACACTTGGGGGAGGCCTATGTCCAACAGTGGACGTATTTCGGCTGAAATGATGATGGTGATGATATAACAATTTATTTTTAGAAATTTAACGAAACGGCCAAGACTTGGCTAATAGAGTTTCCACACCCCAAATTCCGATCAGATATCACATTTATATTCGCTGTCTATAACGGGGTATGTACTGAAGGATGACGTCACGCTGAATCGATCCGATCATTCTAGATTCCTACTTAATGAATGTAAGGACTTCAGTTAGCTTTATGCGGGTAGTTAGTTTTTGGAGGGTTAGCGTTCTTGTTTTTACGTAGAATTGAAATGCTTTGTCTGTTTTGTTTGAAATAAAAGTTTAACTTGGTTAAAAGTAGAGAATTCAATGACAGTAAAACATTTTTTTACATGGGAAATTATCAAATGATTTTTCTCTCGGTCAAGGTGGGGTGGGAAGGAGTGTCAGACTTTTACAGATTAAAACCCACGGTGTTCCTTCAGTTGCCCTTCGCGAGGGCCACGGTAGGGGCAGGCATTAGCTCTCATGGGCCGGTCAATCTTGATGACATCTCATTTCGACCCGCGCTTACCGGATGGCGAGCTACCAGTTGCTCGCCGTCCGCAAGCCTGCACCGAAGCAGTTTCGGGAATCGCCCTGTGACTTTCGACACCCGGGGCTTCTCCGACGGGGAAATAACATCATGCCTATATTTTCCAAAGGTTGAGACAGTAAAACGATAGAACACTTAACTTTCACTCATGTTTTTTTTTTAATTTTTATTGACTAGTTTCTGTAACCGGCTTCGCCCATGTGAATGTAGAAATGTGTTGAGCCTTTCAGCGTACAATAAATGGATTTTATGAGAGAGTGAATTTTATTGACGTCACACTTGTGTCAATACCAACACCAATGAGATTAAGCTCTCGACTACTGAGTACTATCATAGACTAAGTAAATCACAGAATATTGAGTCGCCTCGGAAGCTAAAACTTTGCATACACACTAAGTATGTCAGTGAGTGTCACTGTTTATTTAAATAGTGCATTTTGATACAAGTGGAGAAACTTTAAATTGTCATTGCGACTGAGGCGGAATTCGCCCGAGCCACAGACGAGGGAGTTATGGAGGAGCCGAGTACTGCAGTGACAAATTTCCACATAATTATATCAAAAAACGTTTTTCAATTTTAAGTATATTGAAAAACGTTTTTGTCGAAGAAATAACATAATAGAACTTAAATGATGATACAGGAGTAATTCCTAGTCTGTGCTAGGAATTCCTAGTCTGTGCTAGGAATTACTCCTGTATCGTATCAGTAGACAATTGACAGCTCTTGACAATTCTGACATTAGCTATGATACTCGAATCTAGTGCTGAGTGCACATTGCGTGGGGATGGGGACGGTTATTGTTATGTAATGGTATTTATTGAGCGCTAATTCCATGGTTTTTGAAGACTAGGTCGGCGCAAACGGGCAACCGACCACAGCTACCAGTGGCTGTCGTATGCTATCGCCACATTTGTAACAGTGAAAGAAGCGAGCGACAGCCACTGATATTCGGAGGCCGTCACATTTTATAACCCGCTCCCTGCTACGCAGTCTTACGATGGACGATATGAATGTATCAACATCTATTGAACCGTCGTGCTTGAAGCTAGAACTACATTGCTAGAACACACGTGTGCCACACACGCCGATCTGGGCGCGTCGGTCTCCATACATTTTAGTATAAGACTCGTTGCCTAGGCGGTCACGATTCTCGAGAGGAAACTATTTGAACTGGGAGGACTGTATAAAGATAAACTCAAACTGTTTACTTAGTTTTATTAATTACGTTAAGAACAAACAATTCAGTAATAATTCACTGCTCAAAACAAATATCCCAATCGAGTGGCCCAGACGGCGGCTCAGGGGCGAGTCTTCGTCGGAAACTAGACTTGTAGAGCTACACTTGATCCACGTCACGCGACGCCACGTGACGTAGTTCTACGTACAAATCAGGCCTGTTACACGTGGCGTCGGCCTAATGTAGTTCTAGCTTCATGGTGACGCATGCGATACGTAGAGCGTTTAACGGTTTACTGCGGGGGGTGGAACGTGACAGTGACGGGTATTCGCGCGTTTTGTGGCACCCATAGCGATCACTAGTTGCGAGTCGCGAACACTGCCGTAAGGATTGGCCGCCACCGGCTACACGTGTGCGGCGCGTCCACACAAAATACATGAAAAAGTGTCTTAAGTCGGTTGGCCACCAGTGCCTGTGGTCGGTGGCCCGTTTGCGCCGAGCCTAAGTGAAACTAGGAGCCCAGTTTTTTTTTGTTTACCTTATAGCGGGGGAAGTCACATGATGATACCGCATCTCAAAAAAAAAGATGTCGTACTATCAAAAGTACCAAAAAATATATTTGTTTGAAAAAGTAGTTTCGCTTCTAAATATTATTATTCTTTGGTTCCGCTGAGTACTAGAGAATGTATTTAAATTGTATCTCCATGCTCCAGCTACGGACATTTTATCGACATTTTATAGAAGTGGATTATGTCAGCGGGCTCTCCATTATTTATTTTGTTGTTTATTCTGCCCTTTAGCCTAAGTATATTAGTTTTTTTTTTGTCTCTTCATCATTATTATTTCAGTTGAGACGTCCACAGCTGAACATAGTATTCCTCCAATTATCGCCACAACGACAGGACCTGTGTGTTCCGCATCCATAGGATCCTCGCGACTCTCACTAGGTCATCGGTCCACCTTGTGGAAGGTCTTCTTACGCTGCGCCTTCCAGTGCGCGGTTATCACTCTAGAACCTTTTGGCCCAATCCATGTTCGGTAAGTTTGGCGATTTTTCAGGCATGTCAGTAAATTTGGGTCTCCTGGGAAGATATCTTCATTTCTGATCCGGTCACGCAAGGAAACTCTGACTATGGCTCTCTCCATTATCCTTAAGGTGACTTAAGGATTTAAGGTGAGGTCCATTGTAAGCGACCACCATTCAGAGCCATATACCAGCAATGGCAACACACACGGGTCATAGACTTTGATCTTGAGACACTGTGGAGTGTTGGACGTGAAAACACCGCACAGCTTCCTGAACGCTGCCCAGCTGAGTCTATTGGTCGAGTCGTTTTGTTTTTTACTACTTATCTACTTATTTACTACAAAAATTCACATAAAACTTAAATGTATGTATATATTTAACAGACACATATCACTCTGTTTTGGCACGCTAAAAGTTATTTTCCAGGTACGTGAACACGAATCACGTAATAATAAACATACGCACTTAACCAAATTAACTATATAAATGCGTAACATCCAAAAATAAACGATTAAGTAGTGTATAAACGAAAATAGAATTCCATTAAACATAATAAACATTTAATATTTATAGACCCGTATAACTTAAACCTGGTCTTACGTTCCAAATAAGTGAATAAATTATTCATAGATATGGTTATTCTTGTAGATCGACTGAAAGGGCCGTGAGGCATTTGGCTAAGTGACACAGAATAGATAGGTACAGAAGGCCCCCTTTGAACAACGGCCAGACTGGGTAGTACAGTGCCGTGACCACTACGCGGCGATCGGTACAGCGGATAATCATTCGCTTCAGGTCCTAGTCCAGTCCATGGTCAAAAACGAGATCACGTGTGACTTCATCGCCTCCTTTTGGGAGAAGAAAGTGGGGTCGCAAAAGCAATCTCCCTTTTTATACGCAGCAAACGCATAGGGCATTGGAGAGCCCGTAATGACCTCTGGTCGCCATAAGGTATGGTTTGCAAATGACAGACCTGTGGAGTTAACCGGAGCAGACGCAACCGAGACACACAGCACGCCGTGTGAACTCTCATACGGAATTATTTATTGCAACAAACGACGAATTACGAAACTAATCCGCCTCACCATCAACGATTGCATCACTGCTTACCATCAGGTGGGATCGCAGTCAAGCAATAGTTTATTACAAATAAAAAAAAAACCGGGTAAGTGCGAGTCGGACTCGCGCACTGAAGGTTCAGGTTAAATATTTTTTGTGACGTAACTACAAATTTACAGTTTTCAGATTTTTTCCTATTCTTCTGCTATGAGACCTTGCTTCATGCCAAATTTCAGAATTCTAGGTCAACGGGAAGTACTTTATGAATTTTGTTTCCCTTGAGAGTGATGTAATGCCGTGACCACACGCAAAATGCGATGAGTCTACGGCGCTGGTTACAAGTCTGAGTGTGTGCGTTTTCGTTGCTTGTATTGAATTGACATTCCGTGATCTATCTATTCTGTGTTACCTAGTGGTGTTATTTTCGTACACAATCTTAGTTCAATTAGACCGGGCTTTGTAGACGATACCTTCGTTTTAATTGGCAGTGTAATGGCCTCGCTCGGACGCTAACTTAATTTAAGCCTAGACAGCTTTTGGACAAATATTGTTTTGTAAAAATTAATGTTAAGGTAATTAGTTTAGTAAATATGATGGATCAAAGTGTCTGGGGTTAATTAAGCAGAAAAAAAAAACTATTAAATAGTAGTCATAAATAGTTTTTCAGAGATTTATTATTAAAACATTGAACAACAACATTGAAACAAAAGATGTAGCTTTGTAGAACTTAGAACAATCGTTTAAAATATAGTCCACTATCGCTAAAAATCTTACGTGCCAGGGCATGCATCTGTGTGCCAAATTTCATCGCAATCCGTTCAGCCGTTAGAGCGTGAAGAAATAGCAAACGTACACACAAACATTTACAGTGACTAGCTTTTGTCAGCGGCTTCGCCCGCATGAATGTAGTAAATTATCCCAAGTGAACATAGTCCTAGGGTAAAGAGCATTCTATGTGCTATTCAAGGACATGGTCTATCTGTGTGCAAAATTTCATCCAAATTCCTTCGTCAGTCTCAGCGTGAAAAAGTAACAAACATACAAATATAAACACTCACAAACTTTCGCCTTTACTATATTACTGTGATTAGGGAATCCAATCCCACATCAAAATCGCGTTCCCGCAATTTGAAAAAACGGAACCCTTATAGGATCACTTTGTTATCCGTCAGTCTGTCTGTCGAGATTCTTTATCTCGGGAACGCGTGGAGGTATCCAGTTGAAATTAAAACCATATACTCAAATCTGCAGACTCTTGTAGCTGTAAAAAAAATCAAACGTATGGCAAAAAAACGTACATTTCGACACTCTCGAGAAAATTATCATTCATAGGGTACTTCCCGTTGACTTAGAATCCTGAAATTTGGCATAAGGCAAGGCCTTATAGCACAAGTATAGGAATAAATCTGAAAACTGTATCAAAACGGCGGCAGGTTTCTTATAAAAAAACTTCAATCCCGCAGACGTGCGGGATCCCGCATGAGTAATCCCGCATTTCCGATCCCGCAGAAAAGGTGCGGGATGCCGCATCTGCTGTGATAGTGTTGCAGCTAGGCGAGGGCAAAGTGGGCCCTCGCCCACGGCCTCACACCCAAAGGGGCCTATCTTGGGCAGAGCGGGAGATAGTGTCAGACTTTTACTGACTAAAAACCCACTCCTGTTCCTTCGTTGCCTATCGTACCAGGGCCGAGTCTTTCTTTCAGAATCAGACCCTTAGCCCCAGGCCTCGTTGATGTGCCTTCGCCCACGTCTAAATTAGTCCACGCTACGCCTCTAAGTGTGGTGCTTAGTTACCTACTATACTTTACTACAGAGAGCCAAAAACAGCTGTACAGGTTGTCAAATATTAGCCGGAAATAGTACATTTTTTACACGTGTATCAAACGACTGTCTTCAATACATTTTATCATCATCATCATCATTTCAGCCGAAAGACGTCCACTGTTGGACATAGGCCTCCCCCAAGTGTCGCCACAACGACCGATCCTTTGCGTCTCGCAATTCTCGCATCCACCACACTCCCGCGACTCTCACCAGATCAGCGGTCCACCTTGTGGGAGGCCTTCCAACGCTGCGTCTTCCGGTGCGCGGTCGCCACTTTAGAACCTTTCGGCCCCATCGACCATCCGTTCTACTAGAAATGGCCCTGCCCACTGCCACTTTAGTTTGGCGTTTCTTCGGGCTATGTCGGCGACCTAATAATATTTTTTTCCTTGTTTTCCCCACTCCTTACAAACGGCTTTGATCTTTAGAAATATGTTTGTTACACGTCTTTTAGAATGTACATAACATATGTAAATCAATCAATATTTCGCAAAGAGCGGCTCTATGCGGGCTCAGGCGGCTGTACCTACGAGTATATGTGCATTTAACTTAGACCAGATGTTCAAGGGACTTTAGGTACGCCTTAACTGCAAGTGTTTTAACCTAAAAACCTCTTCAACCTAGCTTAATTTAAAACCTACAATAAGTACACGAACTTCCACTCCGGCTGACATAACAATAAATAATGAACACACGAGACCGACAAACCGCTTGTGCCTTAATGATTAATATCAGAATGACTAAAGGTCTACTTATTAGTAGGCACTCTCACCTTTATAATAAGTACTCAGTAGGTACACGTCACAAGAATAAGACGTTTCAGAAGGTTCGCTCTACGAAATGATTGAAAGCAATTACATCCATTAGAGAAGAAAGAACGAAAAACAATTTATTTGGTACAGCACAAGGTCCAAACACAATATAGGAAACAAAAACAAAAATAATATAGGTAAACACGAAACAAAAATAAAAAAAGAAGCAAAAATGTAGATGTGTGCCTTACGGCTCCACCAAAATAGGTCCAGTTCAGCATGAATGTCAGAGTACTAGAGCAGTGGTTGCCGAATAGTAACGGCCCCGACTTACGAGTTGTAGGTCACGGGTTCAAACCCAGCATTACTTTGTGTAATTTATTTCATCACCACTCCTCTCAAAACGGTGAAGGAAAACATCGTGAGGAAACGGGCATGTCCTAGAACCGAAAATTCGAAGACATGTGACATTCACCAATCCGCACTGGGCCCGTGTGGTGGATTACGGCCCACTCCCTCTCCAAGAGAGTAGGCCTGAGTCCCAGCAGTGGGAACATTAAGGCTGGCTATGCTATGCTATGCTATGCTAAGGACATACAAGGGCCTTACAATGACGTGTTAAAATGCCAGTCATGCGAGCGAGAAAGAGCTCAACTTTTCCCTCTTTATTCGCTATATTATGTAGCTCCATTCCTTTAACAGTTCAATTTAGGTAAGAAGACAATTAAAATTGTTTTCGATGACGTTTTTAGGGTTCCGTACCCCAAAATGAAAAAATGGAACCCTTATAGAATCACTTTGTTGTCTGTCTGTCTGTCTGTCAAGACCCTTTATCTCGGGAATGCGTGAAGGTATCGAGTTGAAATTAAAACATATACTCAAGTTTGCGGTCCCTTGAAGCTGTGAAAAAATCTAAGTTCTGAGTTAACGAAAAAAAAAGATACGGCCGTTTATATCGTAAAATACGTATATTTCGACACTCTCAAAAGAATCAAAATTTATAGTGTACTTTCCGTTTACCTAGAATCCTGAAATTTAGCATGAAGCAAGGTCTCAAAGCACAAGTATAGGAAAAAATCTGAAAACTGTAAATTTTTTGTAACGTCACAAAAAAAACTTAGTAAAAGTCTGACACGCCCTTTCGGTCCGCCCTGGAGCGTGAGAAATCATTAAATGATTTCCCACCTTAAAATAAAGAGATTTATCTAATTTTCACGCACTTACCAGCCCATTAGAAGAGCTTCAAGTCAATCTTTGTGGTCTGGTTTCCGCACTCAGTCCTTGGTGGACCATTATACGTGGGCCATGGCGGCCTTTATTCTAACCGACAACCTCTCTCCAAAAGCAGATGAGGCCTCTCATTTTACCTAGGGCGTCTATAAAAGAATTTGGCGCTTCAAGGTTTCGGGATTTTTTTTAGGTGGGAATATCATCTTATGACAAATCCCGCTCTTAGGCGGAGCGAGAGATATTGTCATACTTTTACTGACTAAAAACCCACTCCTGTTCCTTCGTTGCCTTCGTCCCAGGGCCCGGGCTTCGTTTTCACACTACCCATGGAGGGTTTTTCGCAAAGGCCTCGCTTCACGCCTTCTGCATTATCGTTTGCCTTGGTAACATTTACACAATAGGTACGTCGCGACGTGATGTATTGAATACAAGGGTAAACCCCAGGGATTCGTGCTAAGTCGCGGTGCTCAGGTGTCATGACAACCGCTTCAAGAACTTGAAGGGAAAAATACCCGGTGATATTATTGAAAGAGGATATTTTTATTTATAAAGTAGGATTTTGGTACTCTGTTTGTAGTTAATCGAGTATATGGATCAAATCTAGCGACGAGACGGGGTAAGCTTCGGAAATTGGGTAATAATAATGTTATGTCAATATTTTTTCTAAACTTTCTGCAAATTCGGGCACTACACGAATTTGAGCTTGGCTTGTGTTCCGCTCGTACTCGGCTCCTCTAGCGTAGACCCGCCTTTAGGGTATTAAATCTCTTGTACGACAACGGCACGCCAAGTCCTGTCTTTGAGGAGTGGGTAGAGAGGTGAAACGGCGTCCTCACTTTCCGGCTGACGCAGGTTCTCACCGGACATGGTCAATTCGGGGTTCATGTTTCGGATTCAGGCAATAGAAACGCCTGGGTGTCACCATTGCGCGGATCGCTCGGAGGACTCGCTGACCGTCGGGAGTCGTAGGGTGACATCAAGCCACCGTAGGCGTTGGCTTGCAGACGAAGAGCAATGTGTGTGCTTCCATCCTGGGTGAAGCGAGAGGGAGTGTCAGATTATAACTGTCTAAAACCCATCTGTGTTCCTGCAGTGGCAATAACTGGGTAAAGGACTTTTTTTTGAAGTTGAAGAAGAAGAAGAAACTCTTTCGAACAATCACGCAGTTCACTTAAGGTACTGTAGTTCCTCATACGGCAGCCCATCTTTCTTTATTTTTGTTCTTAGTTCATCTCCCCAGAACCGAACTAACCTGGGGTATATTTGTAGTCTAACCAGATGCGGCTGAATTTGTTTGCGTGTTTTATATGAAGCGACTGTTACTGGGAAACATGATACTTCTTGGATAGACTCATGGTCAGACTTTCTGGCGTCTGACTACCATCACGACTGTCAAAGATCTTCGAATAACAACCGGGACTCAAGACCAACGGCTTTACGTGCTTCCGAGGCACGGGACGTCAGTAAAGTCTTAGATAAACTTAGAAAATTGCATATGTAATGAAAAATTCACATTGGTACTTGCCGCTTCCGAACCTGCAACCTCATGAATGTGGGGTGCCTTAACCAACCGGGCCATCACGACACGACTGATTGACGACAATGTGATTGTACCCAATTGACGCAAACTTAATAATATTTTTGCAGGTTGCATTTTGATGCTTTTGATGCTTTTGATGCTTGTTGCATTTTATTGATCTTAGACAGCAGCGTTTTAACTTACAAAAACAATTAAAAGAAAGTAATTATAAGTTGGAAAATAGCAAATTAATGTATAACTTTGATATACAGAACCTTCAAAAGGAACTACAGTGTAGGGAAAATACAATAAAAGAAATCTTTTGTAAGTATGAGTCTAGCCAACAGATGTTGAGTGAGCGCATGCAGGAGGCTTGTGAGTTGGTGGACTTGGTGAAGTACAATGCAGAGCGGTATGAGTCATTGACCAACCATCTCACCTGTAGTTGTGCTCCCACTCCGCCACCTCCCATGCCCCAGCATGAAATATCAGGATCCTCTAAACATGAACCTCATACTACAGAATCTGTAATCCCTTGTCAAAGTAATATTTTGGTGTATTCGGATAGATTAGGGACAGGTTTTGGATCTTTGTTAAATAACCGTTGCAAACATACCATTGTGAGTCATTGTTACCATAACCTGCATTTTAATGAGCTTGTTCATAAAATAAAAAATACACCAATGAATGAGCAGACCACAGTGGTACTTTTAATGGGAAATAGTCTAAGTATAACTAAAAGGGACATAGTTATAGGTATCGAAACCCTGCTTAATTTGAAATTGGCTAAATTAATATTATGTGCATTGCTTTATTCGGACTGTTTACATGATCATGAAAATGATCATATTTTCAGCCTTAATAACTTAATGCACATCTTGATTTTTTTTAGGTGGGAATATCATCTTATGACAAATCCCGCTCTTAGGCGGAGCGAGAGATATTGTCATACTTTTACTGACTAAAAACCCACTCCTGTTCCTTCGTTGCCTTCGTCCCAGGGCCCGGGCTTCGTTTTCACACTACCCATGGAGGGTTTTTCGCAAAGGCCTCGCTTCACGCCTTCTGCATTATCGTTTGCCTTGGTAACATTTACACAATAGGTACGTCGCGACGTGATGTATTGAATACAAGGGTAAACCCCAGGGATTCGTGCTAAGTCGCGGTGCTCAGGTGTCATGACAACCGCTTCAAGAACTTGAAGGGAAAAATACCCGGTGATATTATTGAAAGAGGATATTTTTATTTATAAAGTAGGATTTTGGTACTCTGTTTGTAGTTAATCGAGTATATGGATCAAATCTAGCGACGAGACGGGGTAAGCTTCGGAAATTGGGTAATAATAATGTTATGTCAATATTTTTTCTAAACTTTCTGCAAATTCGGGCACTACACGAATTTGAGCTTGGCTTGTGTTCCGCTCGTACTCGGCTCCTCTAGCGTAGACCCGCCTTTAGGGTATTAAATCTCTTGTACGACAACGGCACGCCAAGTCCTGTCTTTGAGGAGTGGGTAGAGAGGTGAAACGGCGTCCTCACTTTCCGGCTGACGCAGGTTCTCACCGGACATGGTCAATTCGGGGTTCATGTTTCGGATTCAGGCAATAGAAACGCCTGGGTGTCACCATTGCGCGGATCGCTCGGAGGACTCGCTGACCGTCGGGAGTCGTAGGGTGACATCAAGCCACCGTAGGCGTTGGCTTGCAGACGAAGAGCAATGTGTGTGCTTCCATCCTGGGTGAAGCGAGAGGGAGTGTCAGATTATAACTGTCTAAAACCCATCTGTGTTCCTGCAGTGGCAATAACTGGGTAAAGGACTTTTTTTTGAAGTTGAAGAAGAAGAAGAAACTCTTTCGAACAATCACGCAGTTCACTTAAGGTACTGTAGTTCCTCATACGGCAGCCCATCTTTCTTTATTTTTGTTCTTAGTTCATCTCCCCAGAACCGAACTAACCTGGGGTATATTTGTAGTCTAACCAGATGCGGCTGAATTTGTTTGCGTGTTTTATATGAAGCGACTGTTACTGGGAAACATGATACTTCTTGGATAGACTCATGGTCAGACTTTCTGGCGTCTGACTACCATCACGACTGTCAAAGATCTTCGAATGACAACCGGGACTCAAGACCAACGGCTTTACGTGCTTCCGAGGCACGGGACGTCAGTAAAGTCTTAGATAAACTTAGAAAATTGCATATGTAATGAAAAATTCACATTGGTACTTGCCGCTTCCGAACCTGCAACCTCATGAATGTGGGGTTTCTTAACCAACCGGGCCATCACGACACGACGGATTGACGACAATGTGATTGTACCCACTTGACGCAAACTTAATAATATTTTTGCAGGTTGCATTTTGGAGAGTGCGCGCGGGAATTGCATGACTTGATTCCGCCATCTCATTTCTACCATCGGACAACCCGACGTACGGCGAGTATCCGCCCTTACGTTGTTGAAACCTCTACGGTCCGAACTAAGCGTTTCGCCTAGTCGTTTATACCGCGTACATCGAAGGACTGAAATAATTTGCCTGCTGAGGTCTTCCCATCCAATTATAATTTAGGTGTCTTCAAGGTCTAGCCTTGAAGACAACTAAATTACTGAACTGTATCTGTTTAATGCAGCCGAGAGGCACACAATGTTATTGTTTTAAATTTAAGTTTCTACATATTTTTTTCGTTTTTATCGTCGAAGGACTAGAACAATTTACCTGCTGCAGTCTTCCCATCCGATTATAATTTAGGTGTCTTCCAGGCTAGCGTGAATAGTGCGCCTCACCATCAATGATTGCATCACTGCTTACCGTCAGGTGGAATCGCAGTAAAGCACTAGCTTATATAAAATTAAAAAAAAAAACAATACCTTATTTAATGTTGGTACCTACAAAGACCTATTATCGAACATTTTCAATCGTTGATGGAGCTAATGGAGGCCAATAATAAACCCATCAAGTATTCCCGGATCTCGACGGCACGCGATACTCTTCATTCATAAATTAGTCGACGAGTGATATTGAGTATCACTGGAGTATTATTAGGCTGATATTATTGGGAATTACGCAATAAATGTCACGGAACACGTCAAGACTTGTAAAGGTATATATAAATACCTAATGAATGTGAATGTGAGAATTTATTGTGCTTTTGGGTACAATATTGACTGGTCTACACTGTTCTTACATACTCGTAATATCTTTTAATAATAATAATAATAATAAATTTTATTTGGAACACAACCATAATTCAAGTCTTAATAAACTAGAACAGGAACGGTTAATTTTACAAAACATAGCCTGCTGTCTCCCAAACTAGGCAAAAACCTGTATCTTGGGAGGCAGTATATTAACAAATTATTCGTACTCTTTTATTATACTGTACTATGCTATTAATACTGTAATATGAAAATATTGTCATTAACCACTTTTTTTAAGAGTAATCATGGAGTTTCTTGCCTGTTCTTCTCCATAGGAAGCGACCAATTTGGAACCGTGCACTAGCTTCTGACGTTTTATTAGTGCCCATGTGAAATAAAAATGTTTTTGATTTTGAATGGCGTGGTTCTAAGTCTTTGGTTGTAGAATTGTTCGAAAGACTCACCGAGGCACTTGTGCTATTACTTATTCTGTGTCGCGGCCTTGGAACGCAAAGGGCAACTAAAGGAACACGAGTGAGTTTGGAAACACATTCATGGAGCGTACAGCTAAGTAGTGGAATTCCTTGCCGCCTTTAAGTCAAGAGTGAATAGGTTACTTCTAGGCAAGTGCGTTCCATCGTCGGCCACATCGTCGCTTTCCATCAGGTGAGATAGAGGGTAAGCCTGAGCCTATCAACAATAAAAAAAATAGTTTAGTCAGTGAAAGACTGACAGTGCCTCTCGTTCCACCCAGAGCGGGAGAAGTTATTTGATGATTTTCCACCCACAAAATAGTTTTTAGTCTAGGCATATTAAGGCTCAGGTATACTTACTGATCTGCTTACTGTACTAGCGCTTTTCTTTGTCCCGGACAATTACTGTCGCGGCAAAAAGCACAGAATGTTTGCTGTGCCTCAGTGTCGCACTTTTGCCCGTGCGCAGTCTCCAACTCTCCAATACCTCGCACTTTGGCTGCACTAAATGATCTCTTGGATTCTTATCCAACAAACGATCTGTTTGCGGATGAATGGAAGATGAGTTTATTGGTATGTCAGAAGTACTGTGAGAGGAATTGATGTAAGCTTGTACATTTTGTTTATAACTTAAAACTTTTTGTTTAGTTACTGTAATTGGTTGTAATTAATTTATTAAATAAATAAATAAATACTTGGAGACAAAATGTCCTCCAGCGTGTCGCGCAACTCTGTCAAGTCGTCCAACAAAATCAATCGCTCAGAACACAAACTGGCGCGCACAAATAATTTATCAAATCCTGTTTCACATAAAATAATCCCTATAATTAAAATGGTTAAGTTCGCTCTGAAAAATCGACCCAAAACCTTACTGTTTTTTTTTTACTGTTATATTTGTATACCAACAGAGTGGCATATTCGCACTAGTGAAAAAACTCTTTTAATAAAGATAAAAAAAAAACATGTCCCGCGTCACGAGAATGCATCACAAAATCTTGGAAGGCAAGTTGCGGGACACTGAGCAACATTGTAGCGGCACGTAGGTAATTGAGCGTTGCGCGTCATGTTGGCGTCATGTTGCGAGCAGTGGTGGCCGAGTGGTAACGGCCCCGACTTACGAGTTGCAAGTTGCGGGTTCAAACCCAGCGAGGCGCATTACTTTGTGTAATTTATTTCGTCACCACTACTCTCAAAACGGCGAAGGAAAAAATCGTGAGGAAACCGGCATGTCCTAGAACCAAAAATTCGAAGACGACGACGTGAGTGTCACATGACACTCACCAACCCGCACTGGGCCCGCGTGGTGGATTACGGCCCATTCCCTCTCCTAGAGAGGAGGCCTGAGACCCAGCAGTGGGAACATTATAAGGCAGACTATGCTATGGTATATTAATTATAAAGTTATCGTTAGGACTTCATTATTCTTAGTAATGAACAAAACTTTCCTCGGTGTTTTCTTTATAAATTGTTTGCGTGGGTACGTGGGTAATTCAAGTAGGTACTCGATTTCAATGAAACCACTAGAAAATTTTCTGCTTTTGTTTGAACAGCAAAACTTAGTTGTTGTTTTGTTGTTCAAACAGTTCTGTCTAGAAAATATAATCTTTAGTGTAATTTTTTTTTTTTAATTATATAAATATAGATACAATCGTTGATGGTGAAGCGCGCTAGTTTATTAAGAGCCTATTTACTCTGCCTTAAAGAAACCTAAAGGGCCTATTACACTACGTGATATTCAGCACACGATATTGAGACTGTCTCATTTTTTATTATGAGTAAAACCGATCTAACCCTTATTACACTACATGACATCGACTAACCCTATCTGAATATCGAATAGTGTATTAGGCCCTTAAATTATAATCAGACGGGAAGACCGCAGCAAGCAAATTGTTCCACCTCCATTCTAATATGACGCTCAACGCTCTCTACGTGAACGTAGTGTCCCGCATCTTGCCCCCAAAAATACAACGCATTCTCGTGACAGCGCAGGACATGGTGTTGGAAAATTCGACAACGTTGCGCGTCAAGTTGGGGGACTTTTATCCCCTAATGTATCTGTGGCTTTTTATACATTACATGTTGAGTTAATTTAACCTGAAAATTATAATTTCGCGCTCGGTGTGGCTGGCTTTTAAAATATACTACTAAGTATACATAATTACCTACGATTTAAAGCTCATGTTATTTATAGCTACCTAAGGTTTATTTTAGCTCAGTTATTTATAACATTTCATTACGCCGGTGAATTTTTATGCTTTATTAATTAATTATGTCGATTTCTAACAACTCATAACTTATTGGAAACTGCGAATTTAAGAAATTATTGTCGTCAAAATATATACAAGTAAGCAAAAATAACAGCTTTTTTATAAAAGCACGCTATCATTTTGAATAGGTGATTAGCATATTCTAAATTCAAATTATTTATATAAAGAAAATTAGAATTGAGAATGTGCCTATTAATGTTATTTTCAAACATGAGCTTTTAACGTGTGTTAGCAGCTGCTCCAATGAAACCAACTTTTCAGACTTATCTCTTTTATTTGATTTGCTGACCTACGTCTTACAAGGTTGACAATCGAATGCCCGCCCGAGCTGGCGTGCTACCCAGGAAACACCAAATGGTGGGGACGGATATAGCACGCTACCTCGGCGGAAACGCTAGGCTACTTATTGAAATATCAACATATTGAATACAAGCAAACCATTCTAATAAAAATATTAATCTCTAAGAATTGTATCTTAATGCTATATAAAATACAAGAAGTAGTTAGAGCATAAACTTTAAACGTAAGATCAATGTTTAATAAAACGACCTGATTGTAAACACATCAAAACTATCGCCATCTAGTGGTATAAGACGACAGTCACTTCAAATGTCAAACTGACTGTCGTCACATCCCAATACACAAATAACTGACTTAAACATCACCTAACCAAAGTCAACTAACCTATTTAAATAATTGAATTCCAACACGTGATCCATGTGATGACCTAAACTGAACTGTTAAAGCACTATACATCCTATATAGCTCCATCCCCCTTTCTGATGACTGACATTTTATCACATCATGGTAAGACCCCTAGCAATACACACACACTAGACTACACACACACGCACCATACACACTACACACACACACACGACACTATGACGACACTATGTACGATCTCAAGTTTACACCAGATAAACGAAGCAGCTTACACAACAACCTTATAAATTATTTAAAAAACAAAACAGGGCACTAAATATAATAAAGAAGCCTTTAAAAATAGTAGCCTACTTTTAACCAAGAGGGCAGCTTCCATATCTACAAATTGCAGCGACCTGACCCCTCTATCTGGTTCACTAAAAGGTTACACTTTTATTCTTGGCTCCTTCTGACGTGGCTCTGTTAAATTTGTTAGTATTTCAGCTGAAATTCAGGGCAGACTGGAGGACAGTTTTATGTTGTAGGTAATGTTCGATTTAAAATGTGTATTTCTGTTGTTGATGTTAGCTGGTTTTCTGTAGATATATAATAATAATGCTAGCTGACTCGCCAAATATGGTTCTGCCGTATAAATTATCAAAAAAAAAAATAAGGGTAAGAGCATAAAAATAGTCTACAATCTATTCTAACACCTACCAAATATACTTACACAAAAAGTCATAAAAATCGGTCTAGCCCTTTCGGAGGAGCTCGGTAACAAACACTGTGACACGAGATTTTTACCTATTTATTAGATTGCTAGCTTCTGCTATTGGCTTTGATCACGTGAAAGCAGAAAATATAATTACTATGTCAGTCAGTAATTTTTTAGGGTTTCGTACCTTAGAACGAAAAAACGGAACCCTTATAGGATCACTTGGTTATCCGTCTGTCTGTCGAAATGAAAAAAAAAGATAAGGACGTTTATGTCGCAAAAAACGTATATTTCGACACTGAAGGGAATCAAAATTAATAGGGTACTTCCCGTTGACCAGCTATAATCTTGAAATTTGGCATGAAACAAGGTCTCATAGCACAAGTATAGGAAAAAACTCTGAAAACCGTTATGCAGTAGCGTCAGATTCTTGCGATTCGGAAAAATCTTCGTAACTCTGAACTCGAACTGTGTTCATAGGTTAGTTTGTACGGAACCCTCAGTGCGCGAGTTCGAGTCGTACTGGTCCGGTTTTTTTTTAGTTGGGAATTCATCCAATGACTTCTCCGTGACTTTTACTGACTAAAACCCACTTCTGTTCCTTCTTTGTCTTCGTTCCAGGGCCCCGGGTGTCTCTTTCGCACAATCCTTGGCCCCAGTAGGCTTCGACCCTGCTGGGCCCCTACGGTTTTGCTGACATCCCCTTGAGGCACAAGTGGAACACTACGCGCCGTCGACTACATGGGCTCGGTCCGGACGGTTACTGAACGATCGGACGGCGAGCTACCCATTGCTCGCCGTGCGCAAGCCTACGCATTCGGTGGCTGGAAATTGGGATCGGGACCACGGCGCCTGGGACGTGAGGGCTGTTCCCTCGCGCGTGTGGCCGCCTTCTTTGCTAGCATTACTGCTTCGTAGAATGAGGCGACCGCCTGCCATTCCTCCTCGCTCCAGACCATGACCTGTACCAAGGCCCGGCGCGAGCGATCGTTGCCGCCGATCGCCCTCACAAAGACATGGCGGTGTTCAGCCCAAACGGAGCACACCTGTACCATATGCTCTACCGTGTCCTCCGGGCGTTCCAGACAATAGTGACACCCGGGCGTTTCTTCTGCATGAATCCGGTGCAAAAACCTCCCGAACTTACGAGTACCATGTCCAGTGAGAACCTGCGTCATGCGGACAGTGATGACTTCGTGCTGTCTTTCCAGCCCCTTCTCATGTCACTCAGTTATAAAGTATGAGTAGCATGCTACATTTGAAAGAAATTTTAAAATCGATCCTGTCCTGTAGTTTTTGAGTTTACCAATTACAAACAAAAATATATCTGTACAATATGTATTAGTATAAGATTAAATACATAATAGAATAGCTTTCATGTCTGTCTGTAGAGCCGAATTCTAAATGAAGTAGCGGATCGCATCTTTAAGGTAATTTATTCCGGAATATTTATGTATTTTGTACATTCAATATTGTATATACTTACATAAAATTAATATTTCTTTAGTGATTTTTAACAGATTCATTTTCTTGGGTACTTATACAGAAATGCACATTAATTTCGCAGGTGTGTCCTAATAGACTATCCGAGAAAAAACACCGAAACAAACATAGGGGTTAAAGTCTTTTTTAAAGTCCATACAGCAAATATAGTAGACAAATAATGTGACATGAGATGGTCTTTTGAGGGTCTTCCACACAAGTTAGAGTGAAAAAGATGGAAGACCAAAGCAACTATGGTTGGATTCTGTAAAAGATGTTATGTCTAGAAACAAGCTGATTGCTAAGGTGGTGACTAGGGAAGTGTGGAAGATATAGGGAAGTGTCGAAGATATATATATATTTTTTTAATTTTTAGGGGTCGTACCTCAAAAGGAAAAAAACGGAGCCCTTATAAAATCACTATGTTGTCCGTCTGTCTGTCTGACTGTCTGTCAAGACCCTTTATATCGAGAACGCGTGGGGGTATCGAGTTGAAATTAAAGCCATATACTCAAGTCTGTGGTCCCTTTTTTTTTTTTTTTTTTTTTTCTCTTTATTTTTTAGGGACTTTAATCTCTAAGAGCATGTCAGCCCCATCATAACCTAACCTAATTTTACAATAACAACTTAACTTAGTAATCACAGTACACAGTTGATTAAACATTTTAAACAAGGTTTAACTACCGACACATTGCCATGTCAAATGTGATCTTAGCAGCATCACTTCTAGGATCGGCCAGAATTTCAAAGAAAAATCCTATATCAATTTTATTGATCTTTCTTAATTTTGCCAGTAGCTCCCTACCCGTTTGATTTTTGACACATTCCACCAAAAGATGCTGGACATCATCAATAACTCCACACACGTCACAATTTGGGGAATCTATTTTTTTCATCATATGACCAAATCTTTTGGTGGGATAGTGTCCAGAACGAAGCCTTAAAGCCACTACTATGAGAGTTCTGCTCATTTTGGTGTCTACAAACCAAGGAGTGCGAGGGGGCTGATGTTGTATGATCTTGTACCAAATCCCTTTGACTTTACTTGTATCCTCAAAGTATTGGTCCCACTTTTCGTAACATGATCTTTTAAATTTTGGCAGTAATTCTGTGTAGTCAGGCGATATGGTTATTGCTTTGCCTTCTGTAATAGCTAATTTTGCTAATCTGTCAGCCTCCTCGTTTCCCGCCAGTCCTATATGCGATGGAACCCATTGCAACTTCACATTTATTAGCCGTAAATTAAAATCATTTAAGGATTTTAAAATTTTGTAGGCTATCGATGTGCCTCTGAACCCAGATGCACATCGAGCCACGTGTTGAAGAGCACTTTTGCTATCAGTTATTATAACGATATTTTGCTCACTGTCACTGCATAGGCTTAGGGCTTCTGAAATAGCAATGAGCTCCAGCGACATTATGGACACATGAGAATTAGTTTTAAAACAATGGGAAGCCTGAGTAACTGGATCAAATATAGCGACTCCCCGACCATCCTTGCTCTTAGAGCCATCTGTATAAAGTCGTCGCCAATCACTGTAATTCTTATGTAGTTCTTCAATAACATAATATTTAAGAGAAACTAGATCTTCGTTCTTTTTTGGACCATTAATGCACTCTAAATTATCCACAATAACCTTATCTATTTGTATATAAGTTACCCAAGTGTTAAGAGTGAACATTTCGAGTGGATTGGAAGAGTGAATTATATATGCGCTACATTCATTATAAGTCAGAAGCAGCGACGACTTTTTTTTAGTTCTCCAGTAACCAGTGTGGTTGAGAGCACATAATCTATCTAACAATGTGACAGTTACGTTATCAGAACAAGACATAGATTTAATGCAATACTTATAAGCTAGGTACAGTCTTCTAATATTAAGTGGATAGATACACACTTCACTCTCCATTACATATATTGGTGTACTTCTAATAAATCCACCTATAATTCTTAATGCCCGATTCTGAAATTTATCGAGTTTGGATAAATGAACTTTAGCTGCACTGTCATATAAAATGCTACCAAAGTCTATTCGGCTTCTTATCAATGATATAAATAATGTTCTCAGATGCTTAGGATGAATGCCCCAACCTGGACCAGCCAGTACTTTTAATAAATTTAAAAATCTTGTGGCTTTTTCAATTACTTCATTAATATGCTTACTCCATAACAATGCTCTGTCAAGCCATATCCCTAAATATTTAACACAATTTACAGATGGTAAAAGTTTATCATTGTTTTCCAAGCTAATTTCATGCTTTTTCCTTCCTCTACTAAAAACGCAGACATTTGATTTAGTTTCTGATATTTTTAATCCTAAATTATCTAGTAAAATTGAGAATGCATTTAGAGCTCTTTGCAGATTTTCTTGACAGACGTTAATATCCTTATCACTAAAATAGATCACAAAATCATCGGCATATTGGGAGACAATAACATCTTGAACTGAGTTGCAAATTTTATAAGTTGCTATATTAAACAATAGAGGCGATATCGGGTCACCTTGAGCTAGACCCTTACTAGTCCATCTAGCACTCATTATGTCTACCATATCATATTTCTTAACTAAGAGACATCTCGCACTTAGGAATGACCACAAGTATTTACAAATGTTTTTACCGACCTCTAATTCATCTAGTGTAATAACTACTCTATCAATTAGAATGTTATTGTATGCATTTTCTACGTCTACAAAACAAGCTACAGTGGGGATTTTATTTGTGAAACCTAACTGGATGAAAGTGATAAGCCTTGTTAGGCTATCTAAACATGATTGGCCCCTTCTAAAGCCTGTAGTATATGGAGATAAAATTTTGTGCTTCTCAATAAACCATTCCAACCGTCTAGTAATCATAGTATGAAACAATTTACAAAGACACGACATAAGAGATATTGGTCTTACTTTGGTTTCACCACTATTGCTGGCTGATTTAGGTATAGTATGATTAAAATAGTTCGCCACTGACTCGGAACAACGCCTGAAATATAGATATCATTATATAAATCCAGTAAGTACTGCTTACCGACACAAGGAAGGTTGTAAACCATGGAATATGTTACCCCGTCACTACCCGGGGCCGTGTCTTTTTTCTTACAGCAATGTTTAAGCTCCGAAATCGTAAATGGTGAGTCTAACAATTCGTTTGTAGATCGTATAACTGGTGGTGAGTTTAAAACAAAATTCGGAGCAAGGGAACAGTGCATTTCATTCAACTTTTCTTCAGGAATAGAAACAGTAGATTTTTTATAGCCTTTAAACCATCGCATTTTTTGCCACATGTCGGAAACTGATGTGGTTTCATTGATACCATTACAGAATTTTCTCCAGTTTTCTGACTTAGCTTTCTGTATCAATAATCTGGCTTTCTCTATTTTGTCTTCTAAAATCTTTAGGTTAATTGGAGTTGGATTTTTTCTAAACGTACTCATCGCCAACCTTCTTTCAGCAACGGCTTTAGATAGTGACGGCGTCCAATACTCTTTCGGTTTGAATTTTCCTAATAGATTGTGACATGTGCGAAGATTAGGTATATTACTGTCACAAGCTAAATTAATTTTTTCTAATATATTATCGTATCTGTCCTGGATGGATACATAACTATTTAAATTGCGCAGTGAGTCATCGAGATAATTGTGATACCCTACCCAGTTGGCCTTCTTAAAGTTACGTTTTTCGGTAAAATACGTTGTATTATTACAAAATGCTGAAATTTTAATAACGAGATGATCACTACCTAAGTTTTCATTAATAGCCTGCCATTTTAGATCTAAAGCTATGTCCGTTGATGAAAAAGTTATGTCCGGAGCTGATTTAACTACCAAGTTATTCACCATTGTTATTCTTGTTGGGTCCCCATTGTTCAATGCTACAAATCCATTTTCCAATGACGAGTCCAGTAGCTGTAGTCCCCTCTGGTCTGTCTTATAAGACCAATTCGAATGGTGGGCATTAAAATCCCCAGCAATAATAGTCTTTCTTGAAGTGAGTGAAAAAAGATTGTCCCAGTCAGAAGCATTCACGGCGACGGATGATGGGCAGTAAATAGAAATAATTGTTTCTAGATCTTTACAGTTAATTAATTTGACTCGTACAACTTCTATACCCGAATTAGAGACATGAGTGGGGCAAAGTTGGGTTTGGATTGATTTATGTGTAATTATGGCAACACCTCCATACGAGTCATTTCGATCGTGTCTATAGATATTATATCCAGTTAAATTGAGAGGTGTTTCATCATCCAGCCAGGTCTCACTTATAATAGCGATGTGTATATTTTCTAAGTTTAATAACGATTCAAAGGTTGCCAGTTTTGGCTTTAAACTACGTGAATTCCACTGCATTAAGTTAATCTGCATTTTCTTAGGTCTACTATCCATCGAAAAAAGCTACAATTTTTTTAAAAACACGCCAGTCATTAAACATATTTGCTATAAACAACTTACATTCTTCCAAAATGATTTCACACAATAAATCCATTTTATCTTCAAATTTACCTGTAGACATAATTACTTGCTTCAGCTTTAACCATAATCTTCTAAACTCAAAGCCTTTCCTTCTCTCGTTACTCTTTTCTTCCTCCATGGGTTTTTCATTTGTATTCTGATTACTGTTGATAAGATCTACTTCTTCTTCTACCTGTTTATTAGAAATACTTCCTTTGCTTGTCTTTTTATGTTTCTTCTTCTTACTGGTTTGCTGAATTGGAAATGAAACTGTTTTGGTGTTTACTTCTTGTTCCTCCTCTGAAAATATATCGTCTGAAGATTCTTCTCGATGAATAAGTGCCACTGTATTTACTGGCTCGGCACGTATGCTGTTTGTGCTCGCATATATTCCTGAATTGGTGCTTGTATTGGAGATTTTCACATTTTTTGCTAGGTAGATCTGTAAGGCCTTGCGATAAGTAACACTTTCCTCGGTCATTAAATTTCGAATTTGCTTTTCTTTTATAAACATGGGGCATTTCTTATCTATGGCCATATGGGGACCTTTGCAGTTAGGGCATTTATATATTTCTGTTTCACAATTTTCATGGTTTAATCCACATTTAGGGCATATTATTTTATTTAATGGGCAGAACTTTTTAATATGACCAAACTTCCAGCAAACAGAGCATTGAGTAACGGGAAATACATAATTTTCCACTGCAAGCCTGCACCCATACGCGTAAACATAGGTAGGGATGACCTGTGCTTTAAAACCCACGCGAACGGTTTCACTATCCTCCCACTTACCCTCAGAAGTAGCGCGTTTAAGTCTTCTTACAGACATTATTTCACATGGACTTTTGAGGGTATCTTGAATATCTTTGTCACTGTATTCTAATTCTATGCCCCTAATTACACCGTAACATATATTCACTTCGTCAACAAATTGACATCTCGCATCTAATTCCATTATTTTTTTGTTTGTTACTAATTTTTCTGCTTGTTCTCTTTTATCAAACTTAATTAACACTTTATATGGGCTGCGGTATTTAATATTTGTTATATTTTGTATATTCAAATCCCTCAATAATTTCGCCATACCCATTTGTTTTGGCAAAACCTTTAAGGATGTTATACAAACTTCACATTTACCCAGCTCAGTGGTTGAATCTCTTCTTAATAATCTTTTTGGCCTGCTTCTTATAACCGTTGTAAATCCTTCCTCACAATTCTCACTTTCTTCACCGTCTTCTCTCGGTCTTTTCTCCGCTTTTCCTTTCATCACACTGTCACTAACCTCTGCTCGTAAATTCGTCATTTCAACCTCAGCTACGTCCTCCATGTTTAACACTCTGACATCAATATTATTATTCTCCTCCTCTTCAAAAATATCACTTATATTCATTTCTACATCTAGTGGGTAGAAGAAAAATTAACTCCGATAAAATTTAACGTGCGCTACTGACAACACCGCGCGCGCGACTGTCTGTGGTCCCTTGAAGCTGTGAAAAAATCAAACTTCTAAGTTAACGAAAAACAAAGATACAGCCGTTTATGTCGCAAAAAACCTATATTTCAATACTCTCAAGGGAATCAAAATTCATAGGGTATTTCCCGTTGACCTAGAATCCTAAAATTTGGCATGAAGCAAGGTCTTATAGCACAAGAATATGAATAAATTTGAAAATTGAAAATTTGTAATTACGTCACAAAAGTAAACTTTTTTTCTATTAGGAAAAATCTTAGACTCGATTCGGGAACTGAACTATTAGGATAAGTTAGTATGTACGGAACCCACAGTGTGCGAGTCCGACTCGCAAGTGTTCAGTTTTACTTATGAACCTGTTATGTCCTACTGCAGGGCAAATGTCTTCCTTCCTTTCTTCTTGAATCTTCCTTTCTTCCACTTTTCTCTGTCCTTACCTGTATGTAGGTAAGGACAGAGAAAACACCAAAAACAAATGCATTCATCATCCACCGCTGGCCCGGGAATATGTTCACACACACACTACGATGACGCGGCGGCGGCGGCGCGTGGTCTAAGCACGCAGGACATCGGCATTTTCATCGTCCATCACGACCGCGCGTAGACGAACTTTTGAACTATTTAAACCTACTGTTCTAAGATTAGAATAAACCCCTATACAGTCCACTTGCCTTTAATTTATTTTAATATAATATCTGAGTCTGAACAAAAGACACTTAAAGGATTGGCCATAATTATGGTTAATCCTTTAAGTGGGAGTTCAACTTATCACGTCATCTCCTTCCATTAAAAAATATGCTGGACGATATTTTTTAGCTTCGAATTTCAAACGAAAAAACAATTCGAAACCTATCAATTCCAATATATTTGTTTGAATAGCTTTTAAAATGCATAAAACGCTATCGATGTACGGATTTCCCTAACAAGCCTTTTCAATGGACAAACCGCTACAATTTGCTCAGAGCACACAAACACACAAGCACATCAATCCGACGTATATTTCGGTTCGTATTTCAAAGGTCGTACGTTGCTAGCTACGTCGAACACACGTGTCACAGTCATCAGCAAACAGAACGAGTACGGTTTGTATGTACTAGGTTTTATTGAATTTTATTCAGATTTCCGAAGAGTGGGTTTGTGTATATAGTTGATGATCAAGACTAATATTTTTAAAAGTACTGTAGGGATACTTTTATAGTTTCGTGATGGATCAGTGGTTAAGGCACCCGCTTCTTATTTATGAGGTTGCGGTAAGTTTGGCTAGGACATTACTGAGACTCCGTGCCTCGGAAAGCAAGTAAAGTCGTTGATCTCGGTTGTCATCCGTAGATCTTTAACAGCCGGTACAGGTAGACGCCAGAGAGTCTGACGATCAGTCTATCCAAGGAGTATCGTGTTTCCCAGTGACTGGGTTGAGGAGGTCTGATAAGCAGTCGTTCCATGTAAAAACGTGGGTATTCAGCCGCATCCGGTTTGATTGTAGGTCGATCCCAAGCTAGTTGGAAACGATATATCCTCCACTGACTCACTCCCTATCCGCACACACGTGGGGATGGAGCCCCGGTTTATGAAGACCAGGCCTGTCTCCAGAGCCCATTCCTCCACCATCTGACCCCGTTCGTCTGTGTATCAGAAACCCCAAACCATGTTCTTGGCATTGAAGTCCCTACAAACGACCAAGAGGAGAGATCCAAACCCAGCGATGATGACATTCAGCTTCATAAGGGAGTTCGGCGAGAGTTTTGTCCGGGGAGAGGTACATCCCAATCATAGCCATCTCCCCTAACCGTGCTGCTACGCAACCCTGTCCTCTCGTGATCCCCTCGAGGGACGAGGTGGTACCGGTGGCAGCCGACGAAATTAGGGTCACCGAGCCGTTCAGGTCCTGCACCCAGTCAGCGCTGGGCAAGACATAGTACGGCTCGGAGACTACGGCAATGTTGATCGAACAAAATAAAAAGCTAGTTGGAAAAAGGCTAGGGAAATGTAGAGACTCTTTCTTCAAGACATCCATTTTCGGAGTGTTTCAGCTGCGACTTCGTCCAGACGTATGCCTCTTAGTCGTATGCCCCTGGAAGCCTGAAGGTAGACCTCCTGACGCACCTGAGTGTAGCATTTTTATATGGCCTTAAGTCCCAAGTAGAGAAGCACTGAACCCATCAAGTAGATATTTCTTGTGGTCATAATAGTCAAACGGATGTTCAAATGTATCCCAAATTCTCGCAAGTTTGCTCTATTTCCAGTCCTGGCTACGTTTTAAGCTAGGAAAATCTCTTCTTTAATCTGATATTATATGATTGGCATATCTTGTTCAGATTATTAAGACATAATTAAGTTTTTCTATGAAAAAGAGTACTGAGGTACCGGTCTAGATAGTTTATAACGGTGTCCGGTTAATAGCTAACACTCTTAGACATAGGATCATGATAAAATGACTCGTTTTACATGTCATTTCAAATTTTAGGTTCTACTTAGGTACAGTACCTACGGTTTGCAATGTGGCTTAGCGATTGGCTACTGCACTGCGTCTCGCTGGTTAGATTTATTTATTTAATATTTTATGCACATAAAGCTACAGAGGTAGGCTTAATGCCTAGGCATTTTCTACCAATCATCCTTTGGGTGATATAGAGAAAATAGTGGTAGGTGCAATAAAAGTGAGATAAAAGGTGAATATTAAATAGATATACAAATGAATCGCAGATACAATACAATTATACAACATTATTTTTAGTATATGCGAAACCTGTATATAGTTTGTTCAGAATCAGTAACTGAATCGATTCCAATAATTTTTACACCATGTTATATTTTTTCCCAAAAATATTAAAAAAAGGTCACAAGTTGGACACCACCGACTCTAAGTACAACACAGGTCACGGCAGGTCATAGCAAGCATTAGGCACAAGCGCACAGCTGGGTGCGAGAGCAAAACGACTCCTCAGTCACCCGGATGGCACGGTGACCATGTATTTATGTGGACAACCAGGTAATATATCAAGCTTATAACTTTGTGATTTTTCACGATACAGTTATAAAATTTTGTAGATAGATACTTTACATAAAAATACATAGACACGTTTTCGGGTTTCGCATATACTAAAACTAATGTTGTATAATTCCCACACAAAACGGCCTACGAATAGTTGTTCTAGGTCTGGGTGTCTTGTGTTTATGGGTTTACATGTTTGTAAACAAACCATATAGGAGTAAATTCTGATCCCGATTTCCGGCCACCGTAGGCGCAGACTTGCGGACGGCGAGCAATGGGTGGCTCGTCGTCCGACCGTCCGGTAACTGTCCGGACCGAGCCCAAGTCGTCGACGGCACGTATTGTTCCACGCGCGCCTCAGGGTGACGTCAGCAAATCGTAGGGGCCCACCAGGGTCGAAGCCTACTGGGGCCATGGGTAGTGTGAAAACGAAACCCGGAGCCCTGGGACGAAGGCAACGAAGGAACAGGAGTGGGTTTTTAGTCAGTAAAAGTCTGACACTATCTCTCGCTCCGCCCAAGAGCGAGATATGTCATTAGATGATTTTACCATCTTAAAAAAAAAGCGTGGGTTAACATAACAGAAAAGAAAAATACTGTATTTAAAAAAGCAATTTATAGACTTATTCCTATTCACGGGTATGTTATAAACAAAACGCTGTAAAGCCCCATGTCCATCAGCATAAATATTCCCAGCTGAAAAACCCAGATAAATACTAAGTTCCAGTAAATACATAATATCCTCTCCCCCACATAAATCCATACACAGAACAAGTGCAAACAGGATGTGCAGAGCGTCCGCTGTCGGGTGATATTACCCGCGCCGGGTAATCCGGCCGCACTATCTGACCCGGTTGAACTGGCGACATTACACTATGTATAGTATAGATAGCCGGATATTTATCGTAGACATTTGGATTTTAGTAGATTTATTTTACGTTTTTTTTTTACATAGACCTTGTTCAAGCATTACCTCATCGACTCAAATTCAAATTCAAATTCAAAGCATTTATTTCAAATAAACCATTTACAGGCACTTTTGAAATGTCAAGAAGACTTAACTTATTATTGTGAAAGTAATTAGTATTAATGAGTACACTACACAATGTCTTAAGACGAAAGTCTATGACAAGTGTATGTTGCCAGTGATGACATTTGGCTCCGAAACGTGGTTGTTCACAATGGGCCTCATCAGAAGGCTTATGGGGTCCAGTACACGGTCATGCAAGCGTCAATCAAAACCATCAAGCATGAATGAAGCTTGACTGACGGAATTTTATCGTCATACATTTTTCGTCATGCAAACGTCAGTCATTATATTACACGGTAGGTTTTTCGTCAGCCAAGATATTTGACTGTGGCAAAACTGACAGCAAAACCTCTCGTGTAATGGACCCCTAAGTTACCCAAAGGGCAATGGAAAAAGACTATGCTCGGAGTTTCTTTGCGTGATCGAATCAGGAATGATGATTTCCGCTGGAGAACAAAGGTTACCGACATAGCCTGAAGAATCGCCAAACCTAAGTGACAGTGCGTAGGGCACATTACTTGCAGAACACATGGCAGTTAGGACCGAAAGGTTCTGGAGTGGCATATGCGTACCGGAAGACACAGCGTTGGAAGGCCTCCTACAAGGTGAACCGATGACCTGGTGAGGGTTAAAGGAATCCAACGGATGCAAGACGCACAGGACCGTTCACAGTGGTGTCACTTGGGGAGGCCTATGTCCAACAGTGGACGTCTTTACGCTGAAATGATGATGATGATGATTTATTATGCCAATTTCAAAATTGAAGGTAAAATCTGTATTTAGAGGGTGACTAAGGGCCTGTTTCTAAACTGAGTATTTTTGGTTAAGATCCTGTTAGATTACTCCAAATTCTGAATTCAGAAATCGGGGATAATTATCGCATTTTATAGACGGGAAAGAAAAAAATAAAAAATACCTACTTATATTATACTTACTTAATTTTTATTATTTTTAATTTTACCAAATTATCACTATAGGCTTTGGTCAATTTTTTAGAGTTCAACTATTATTAAAGCAATATAATCCGGGTTGTCATGTCAGGCCTGGTTGAGCTGGCATAACAGTCCGTACTATAGACAAAAAAAAACTGTTTTATTTCGTCTGTGGTCCGTAGGCATAGTATAGATAACCGGGTGTTGTAGTAACGACATTTAATTTTACTAGACGCCCGAATTAGCAAAAATAAAGCAGTTTTTTAATAATTGATCTCATAATGAGTTTAGATAGCAGTTAAAACTTAGGTTTTGGAAAAAAAAGTTACTACTATTTAATGAATGAATGAATGAATGATATATTTATTTGCAAGAATATAGGTAACAAGTTCTTAACATTTGGTGGAGTCTCCCTATATTCGGCATTTCAGCCGTACAAATATTTAAATTTTACATCATTAGCATGCAGTAGGTACACATTAAATTACCATAATAATTCTAAAATTACAAAAAAGAATATTAAATTTAAATTATTATATTTATTATTCTCTTAACTGCAGACACTTTCTGAAACTAGAGAACTGCTACTCCAATTCTAATAGGTAACATTGTATTATTTAAAAAGAAAAGAGAACAGCTTTGTTTTATGTCACTGTATTAAAATAAATGCGAGGTACTTGAACTCTTTTCTCAGAAGACCATTATGACCCTTAACCAGTGGCGTAACTAGGCGTTTATACGCCTGGTGCAAGATTCTGAAACCGCCCCTAAAAAGTCCGAGCTAAGTAAGTGTCATCCACTTGGCCTTGGTCCTCGCCGGACATAATTAAGTGTTTCTGGAGGTATCTGTTTCGGAACTGGCGGGAAGAAACGCTCGGGTGTCGCTATTGTGCAGATAGCCAGGAGTGTGCACCGGGCTATCTACACAATAGCGAAACATATAACCGTGAAGCATATAGTGGCAATTAGCCGCGCTTGGGCAGAGCAATGCCGTGCCCTCGTAGAGGCCATTAACGGTAGCGACCTAAGCGTCCGGTCTTGGTTCAGGCCATGGTACGAAGCGAGAGGGAATGAGTAACCTCCTTCTGATGAATTTAATGATACTAAATTTGATCTTAGTTTGATCATTTCGCCCTATGCCTGGGCACACCGGTACCGTTGGCACGGCCCTAATTACGGCACTGTCCTTAACTAAAGTAATTTGTTAACTTATCTGACTGCGATCTCAATTTTTCAGAAGGTGTAATAAGAGCATGTATGTGCATTATGTCATGTACCTTTACTTTTACGGCCCGTTCACGACCTTGCCGCTGTGAGCGGTAGGTAAGCGCGAGGCGGCGAGCAGTAAGAACAAAAGTATGAAAATGTTTAAAGCACGCTACGAGACGCCGCTCATGACATCGCGGCGCCTGCTTACCGATATCGCCCGGCTCGATTAAAGTCGTGAACAGGCCGTTATAGCTACAGAAAAACAGTTTTCTTGACGTTTATAGTAATTGATAACTCACAGATTTTGTAAAATAAAAAGTTTTCTGTAATTGCCCAATTTCTCGTTGACTGTACCAACTTAAATGTTTTTTTAAATCTATTCATTTGAGTGTCATTGAGTGACAAAAAAGAATTGCGATTCCGAAAAATCTCTGTATCTCAATTCGGGAATTGAACTGTTTTCATAGGTAAGTTTATTCGGTACCCTCAGTATGCCTTTTTAATTGTTGATAGGTTTGCGCTTAACCGCTATCTCACCTGAATGAAAAGCGACCATGCGGTCGACGGTACAGCGCGCTTACCTAAAAGTAACCTATTAACTCTTGACTTAAAGATCCCTAGGTTGTAGCCATCAGGAAACACTGACTCCGGCAGGGAGTCCCATTCCTTAGATGTACGCACATTGAATGTGTTCCTAAAACGTTTTGTGCGTATGGGTGGGATATCCACCACGTACTGGTGGCGGATCGCCGTACGCCTGGTGGTTCGATGGAACGGGCTAGGCGGAATTAGGTTATGCAATTCTGACGCACACTCCCCGAAATGCAACCGGTAGAAAACCCACAGGGTAGGAACTCGGCGTCGATGCTCAAGTGTGTTAATAAAAAGTTAAGAATCCATAAAACGTGTTTCCATCTCAAAATCCGTTCTGTAAATGTAGAGGGTCTTGAACTGAAGTTCAAATGTCACAGTGGAAATATTAAATACTGTAATTATTTAAATGATTGCGAACACGCGAAAACGTCGTTTAAACTCGATAAATATGCAAATGTACCGTTTTAATCATTGATACGAATATAAAGACATTTTGTTCGCGTCAATCCTGCAGACTTCGCAACGTGTCGCTGAATATGGTACATTTTTAATGGAGTTTTTGGTGGAGTATGTTTAAATGATTAATTTTAGTATACTAACTAAAATTAATCATTTAAACATATACTCCACTCTAAGTAAAATTAGTCATTTAAACATTTTAAAAAAACCTTTTTTACTTTGCGTTCATCCGATTTTGACTTCTATCCCGTAGGCATAAAGATGGCATTAAAAGCAAAAGAGTGGTTACAATACCAACTTTTTACTGCAGCCGTCATTTATCATGCCACCAACGCAATAAAAGTCAAAATTGTTTGAACGGCCAGTAAAAAACAGTTTGTTTAAATGTCTCATCATTTTTCGAATTGAGTAAAGGTATGTGACAACCCTCAATTTTGCACTGTGAAATAGAAGAATTTTTATATATTCAAAATAAATAACGGCCAATTACAACGCTTTAAAGGTAAATAAATAAATAATAAATTTATTTGATCCAAAAACATCCAATTAACACACAAGAGCTAAACAATATCGGGTTAAAGGTAGGTACTTAATAAATATAGATTGAGGACAGAATCTTGTGTACAAAACTGTTGCATCCTTTAGTTTAGTCAGTAGGTACATATATTTAGTTGAGACCATTTGGATTCCAAACAAGGCGAGAAATGCCTGTATTTTGGAAGTCCATTGATTCCTCCTAAATCACAATGCTAATTCCAATTTATAACATAAATATATATTTTTACATGCTGGCTCTTATACTTAGTACTATCTATCCTTATAGTAGGTAGGTAGGAGATTAGGAAATACCTTTTAAATACACTTACTCGAAAACCGCTTTTAGGGACGCAGTTTACTGTTTTTCGCACTAGTGAGGAAAAGTGTGCTTGTTCGCCCCCGCCATAATTTTATTACATGCCGCCTCGGTCGCAATGACAAACTTTCTCCACTTGTATCTAAATTCAAGGAGAGGAAGAAAGTGTCAAACTTTTACTGACTAAAACCCACCTGTGTTAATTCAGTAACCCTTTGCGTTCCAGGGCCACGGTAACTCTTTCGAACGATCCCACAACCCTGGCAGCCATCGGTTTCTGACCACGAGCTCTTAACGCGATCCATTTGACGACCTAAACTGAACTGTTAAAGGGATGGAGCTATATGGGGTGCATAGCTCCATCCCTCCTCTTCGCTCGCACAACTGACATTTTAACACGTCATTAAGGCCCCAGGAGCTTAATCTGCAACGATTTTGAGCCTGATAACTAAGGGCCTTCACACTAGCGGTTTGGGAAGCGGCTGCGGGGCGGGGTGGGCGCGAAACGAAAAATGCGTCGCAAACACGCCGCGACTGCGACACCGAAGAAAGAAAGAAAACATTTATTGAAGACGTCACGGACGCGTGGCAAATTCTCAACGATTTCGTCGCATGTTTGTAGCAAGTTAATGACGTACAATACACTCAGTAACAAAATGGATTACGACGAGGAGAAACTGCTGTTGGCTTTGTTACTTCATTACATACACACATGTAATGATCATCATTGACGATGTCATGACTGTCATGTGTGTGTGTGTGTATGTATGTGTGTGTGTGTGTGTGTGTGTGTGTGTGTGTGTGTGTGTGTGTGTGTATTTCGACCCTCACCAGGTCATCGGTCCACCTTATGAGAGGTCTTCCAACGCTGCGGCAGTGCGTGGTCGCTACTCCAGAAACTTTCGGCCACATCTACCATCTGTTCTGCAAGCAATGTGCCCTACCCACTGCCACTTAAGTTTGACGATTCTTCGCGCTATGTCGGCAACCTTGGTTCTCCTGCATCCGCAGGAGAACCAAGGTTACCGACATAGCGTATCTTTATTCCGGATGCGATCACGCAAGGAAACTCCGAGCTTATTCTTTCATTATCCTTTGGTTGACTTTAAGCCTTCCGATAAGGAACATTGTAAGAGACCACATTTCAGAGGCATAATATATGTCATCACTGCCAACACACACTGGTCCGTCAACTTTCATTATAAGATACTATGGACGAGAAGATACTGCGCAGCTTTTCGATCCACATCTCATCACACACGCGTTTGATTTCGATGAAACTTGGTATACCATGTTCTGAGGATGCTTCTTATCCTGGGAGCATGATCTCTTGAGATAATTCTCATCTATCACGCGTGCGAAGCCACTGGCAGCAGCTACCAACAACATAATTTAAAAAACAGTGACAGTGTCATTCCCTAGAGATTTTATTCGTTTAAAAAGCTCTTAAACAAATTGAAATCGATTTCATTCGAAAAAGCAAGCACTCTCAGTTCGCAGGTACATACAACATGGCTGTAGTACCTATATGGCGGGTGCTAATTGAAATGGATTCGTCCATTATGAGGCTTGTAAAGCAATAACTACTGTTGTAATAGCACCATGATATTATGTGCTTACTGAGGCTTGTTGGCTGTTAAAACTGTTTTTTTTTATGTTGTGTTTTGTTGTTTTTAGCTGATTTTTGTAAAGAAGTAAGCTGAAGCTTAAAGGTGAACGCACACATATCCGAGCCGAATGCGTCGAACGAATCGAAAGAAAAGAATTTTAGAATCGGATCCGGTGTAGTAGTAGCTATTTTAGCTATTTTAGTAGTAGCTACACTACATCGGACAAGTCTCTAGATAGTCAAAATACAAATGTCAAAACGGGCCTTTTATTTTTTGAAAACTTTAGTATCACAATTTTTTACAGTTAAGCGCACCAGATGTGCTAAAATTTACAAAATTACTATGCCCAATTGTATTATATGATTCTAAAATAAGAAGTGGCTCAATGGAATGGAAGAAAAAAACGTGTTGCGCTGACCCCAAATAACACGGGACAAGGGCAGGAAGATGATGATGATGAAAATAAGAAGTGGCTCAAAGCCGGGAACAATAGAAGGAATAGTGGGAGGCTTTTGCCCAGCAGTGTGACAATATAGGCTAGATATAATAACAATATGATTATATTATGTGACCAACTTAACGCTAATATACTTTCATATGCAGAAAGTAAAAATATTACTACGCGACATGCAGTGCGGCAGCTAACAGCTCTACCACTATGCAAACCGTCTCGATGCCGTCAAGCTCACTTCACCAAAATTTTCCAATTGAGATTTTTACAGATAAAATCGACATTCAAACATACACGCACCGATAACAACTACAATCGCTTGCGTGACTATTCAACACACTCGTGAAGCAAATAAAAGATTTTCCGCAACTAGTTATCAAATAATTTCCATCAATCAAGCTTTCATGAACGAACATGAAACCACAATGAAGTGAAACGATTTATTATGAATAAAAAATTACCTACAAGTGGTCTACTTCACCAAGGTCGAATAGAAATATCGATTCTAATACAACGGAAAATCGATTACGTACGAGTACTTTCTAGTCGCAATTTTTTAACAGAATAATGCCAGGGTTTCCATGAAATCTTGGCCTACCTACCAATAGCTAAAATGTTATATCGTTAAATAGGTAATTTTGTGCTGAATAAAAGTGACTATGGCACCAAGTTCCAAATCTTAGTCCAGGAAGGTAGGCCCAGGCTTTGCATTGTTCTTTACTGCTGGTAATCGTATTTTTGCTGTAGGTATCGAACCACGGAATAAAGTATCGAACGTTCTCTTATAATTATGCATTAAATATATGTATATATATATATATTGATATTTCGAACAGACACTTCAATTTGATTTCTTTTTAAATATTTTTTTTTATTATATATAATCTAGTGCTTGACTGCGATCCCACCCGATGGTAAGCAGTGATGCAATAGTCGATGGTGAAGCGCAGTATATTATTGCACTATAGCCTTGATCACATCTAAATTATAATCGGACGGGAAGACCACAGCAGGTAAATTGTTCCAATCCCAAAATGTACGCGGTATAAACGACGTGGTGGTTTGAATGGGTAGATTATTAGATCTCACGGAGTCTAGTTAATCAAGTTTAATCATTTTCACCTCTGGTTTATATTTTCTGTCTATCCCCAGATATAAAAAGCGTGAGGTTATGTAGGTATAATTTCTTTTTTACGGGCATCACACTTTTTTTTTTTGATAAAGAGTCGCTTCATCGTTATCATTACAGCCCACATCCGTACTGTGTTGGACATGGCACTCTTAATTGTGTGTCACCATTCAAATTGATGAGAGTTATAAAGAACAATGATGTAGGTTTTTTAGACCAAAAATGTAGGTTTGAATGGAGATGGGAGCCCCTCTTAAATATCTGTTTTATAGCTTTAGCGACAACAGAAGCAGGTACATCATCTGTGAAAATTTCAACTGTCTACTTATCACGGTTTATGATCACGATACAGCCTGCCCCCCTAGCCAAGTTACAATCATTTCGTTCGCGCCAAACGCCTCGAGTAGGCCACGCCTCCGATTCCTTGGTTCTGAACACGTGACTGAGCGTTGAGCTGACGTCAGAACAAAGGAATCGGAGGCGTGGCCTACTCGAGACATTCGGCGCGAACGATACGATTGTAACTTGGCTAGGGGGGCTGGTATCTGTGACAGACAGACGAACAGTGGAGTTGAACGAAGTTTGTTTTTACCCTTTATTATTTATTTATTTATTAAAACTTCATGTAACACAAAATAACAAAGGCGGACATAATGCGTTAGACATTCTCTACCAGTCAACTTAGGGTGGTGAAGAGAAAATATGGCAGGTACCCTTTAGATACAGAGCCCTAAAAAGATCTCACGTAAAAATTACAAACGTTGTGCGTAAAATAATTAATTTGTCATTCATTGCTGGACTAGCTGCTTCCAGCAGCTTTGCCTGTGTGATACTTAGTAGAAAATTATCACATAAAGGAACATACTTCCGGGATAAAAAATATCCTAAGTGCTATTCTATTATATATTATAAACTAGTGCGCCTCTGCGTTGAAACTCTTGGGCCGTGGTATCCGAGTGTTTATACGCTTTTTAAAGATTATTCAAATGCTTAGTTGACACTTCGCGTGGGCGTGACCCAAGGGCTGGCTTTTACCTCGGACAGAGATTAAGCATTGCCATAAAACGTGGAAATGCCACCAACCTTTTGAGCACACCTCCAGTTAACACCGCCAGCGATGCGGAGGAGTTTTATAAAGCCATATTTTAGCTAGTAGCCTTTAGTGTATAACTTTTACTATGGGAACAAACCTGAAATCGCCTAATGTACTGAACAGGTGATATTTTTTTCGCGATTTCGGCTTTGCTCCTATAATAAAAATTGTTTGTTATCATGAGCACAATCACGTCTTTTAGTATGGTACACTAATTGCCAGTCACCCTATATAGTTTAAATTATTGTATTTTTTTTTTTTTGTTTTAGTACTTGAAATTATCGAACAAAAAAAAATCTGCTAAATTCGATATTAACAACACCAAGAGAATTCATAATATAATAAAAAGGTTTTGAGTTCTATAATATCATGAAACTTTTCCACCAAATGACCCAATAACTAACTATCTCTCCCCTCACTTTTCCAAAACCATGTTGACTCCACTTTCCTGACACGAGAACCTAAACCGATCTTTATAAAAAGTAAATAAATATCAAAGGAACCGATAGTGATTAACTATCTGTCAAAAGATTGCTCACCAAAGGTACGACCAAAGAAATTGATTCACATTTTTATCAAAGGGATCTCATATCTTGGACTTAATCTTTTCCAATATATTAGCCTGAGCTCAGACTTAAGTGGCAGTGGGCAGGGCACATTGCTCGTAGAACGGATGGCTGATGGGGCCGAAAGGTTCTAGAGTGGCGACCGCGCACCGGAAGACGCAGCGTTGGAAGGCCTCCCACAAGGTGGACCGACGACCTGGTGAGGGTCGCGGGAGTGCGGTGGATGCGAGAAGCACAGGATCGGTCATTGTGGCGACGCTTGGGTGAGGCCTATGTCCAACAGTCTGAAATGATGATGATGATGATGAGCTCAGATTTGAGTCACGCCAGTTTTAAGATAGACTTTCCTGAAATAAACAAGTCTGCCTCAAAACTAAAACAAAACGGTTTTATCTATACGACGACGCTGCGCACACCGCTTGCGTCAATTCCTCCACCCCTAGCCAAGTTACAACCATTTCGTTTCGCAGTATCAACTGCATCCTAGTTACGCGTGTACTTGCAAAACGGCGCAGACGTAAATATTGGGTGCATCCCATAAAGGTATAGTGAAATACTGATACCCACTATAAACTCGAAGCATAGTCGGCCTTATAATGTTCCCACTGTTTGGAATCCGGCCTCCCCTCTATGAGAGGGAATGGGCCGGAATCCACCACGCGGGCCCAGTGCGGGTTGGTGGATGTCACATGTCTTCGAATTTTTGGTTCTAGGACATGTGGGTTTCTTCACGATGTTTTCCTTCACCGTTTTGAGAGCAGTGGTGTTGAAATAAATATAAATTACACAAAGTAATGTACCTGACTAGGTTTGAACCCATAACCTACCACCCGTAAGTCGGGGCCGTTACCACTCGGCCACCACTGCTCTTACCCCTACTATATACTAGAAATAGGTTAATAATAGGTTAATAGAGGAGGTACGTCGCTAGACGGCTTTTTCATTGATGTGCGAGCCCGCATACATACAAAAGGGAAACCGAAAATCGTTAGCCAGAATTGTCACTGTGCAATTTTCAATACTCAATACTTTATTGCATTCCATATTATGTACTTATGTGGTATAAAATATAGTCAAGATCAATATGGACCCTGTCGGGCACAGCAAAGTTAGGAGAGAGGATGGCGGCAAAGTAACAATTCATGGAATTAATTATTGTAGGTAGATCTAATAGATGTATATTATTATGTATGTGTATAATAAGTATTGGTAGATTGTGTCCGATTATTTAATTTTTGTTTTTGTCATCTTTATTATTAAATTATGTATGTATATATTTAAATTAGATTGTATATGTATATTATTATTATGTCTATTGTATAAGTAATTGTAAATTATGTCAAATATTTTATTTATTTTTATCGTCATTATTAGTAAATTGTTATTATTATTTTGTCTATGAGACGCTTCGTTTGAAGTTCGCGCGTCTTCATATTTTTGCAAAGCAAAGTCTGTCTTAAAAATGTCGTGACTCAAGTCTGCGTTCAGCCTTAGAGCCGTATAAAGAAAGATTCTGATGATAAAGGATGATTTTCAGAAGTCTCTGTACTGGAAATAGTCATTAATAGGATCAAAAGGGAACAAAAGTCAAGTTATTCTGGCCGGGTTATGAATACAACATGGCTGGTTTCTGCGTGGGAACGGTTCCTGTTCCTCGGTTTTGGTGTGAGACTATGAATAAGGTATTTAGTTGGACCTCGTGGGTGTAGTAAAGATGAATTATAGATTATTTTTTGGGCACTGATATGTTAATGTTTACTTGGTAGTTATTCATTTTAATATTGTTAAGAAAATGGAAGGTATTTGTAGGTATGTAATAGCGATATTTTTTGTATTTAATTTTGTACAATATCTGACTGGCCTGTTGGTCTAGTGGTTAGTGGCCCTGACTGCTATACCGGAGGTCGTAGGTTCGATTCCCACCGAGGACAAATGTCTGTGTGATGACCACGATCATTTGTTCTGTGTCTGGGTGTAATTTATCTATAATATATTTATATAGCATAGCATAGTCGGCCTTATGATGTTCCCACTGTTAGGTCTCAGGCCTCCTCTCTAGGAGAGGGAATGGGCCGTAATCCACCACGCGGACGCAGTGCGGATATTTATATATGTATTTAGAAATATTTAAGTATGTTTATCAGTTGGCTAGTACTCATAACACAAGCTCTGCTTAGCTTGAGACTAGACGGCGTTGTGTGATAGTTGTGGAAAAAATATATATATTTTATACTGAGCAAGAAATAACTCTAAAAATAAATGTATTTCTGAAAACAGCACCGAAATTGATATAAGGAAGAGTGGAAGCGTGTGGAAACATCTCACTATATCATTTTAGCCAAAAAGTGGTGACGTCATATTTCAGTTCGTGCATTCTTTTTTCGTTATTTGACAGTTTCCCCTTCTACCAGATTTGAAAGGTTTCTAACTTAGTTATTTTTGAACGGATTTGAAAAATTCTTAAAATTTGCGATTTTAGATCAAAATAATTGAGTCAACTACACAACCGTGGTTTATAAACATTTCATAACAATTTACTTACTATGAAACGTTCAACACTATGCTTATTCCAAACTAGAGTCGAGAGACTTTGTTTCTCACTTTAACTTTCTATATTGTCGTTTTGTAAAATGAATTAACCCAGTATGGCTAAGCTCGAAGTTTTCTTACGTGATCGCATCAGAAATGAAGATATCGGTAGGAGAACCAAGGTTACCAACATAGCCTGAGGAATCGCTGAAATTAACTGGTAGTGGGCTGGGCACTTTGCTCGCAGAACAGACAAACGTAGGAACCGAAAGCTTCTGGAGTGGCAACTGAAAGAAAGAAAGAAAACATTTATTTGAGACTGCGCACCGGAAGACCCCGAGTTGGATGGCCTCCCACAGGGTGGATCAAAGACCTGTTAAGGGTTGCGGAAATCCGATGGAAGCGAAACGCACAGGACTGCTTGTTGTGGCGACAGTATGTCCAACAGTGAACGTCTTTCGGTTGAAACGATGATTATCATTCCACTACAATATTCTATCACAATATTTTTCCATTTATTTTCAACTTTGATGAATACATTCAGTAATTATTATTGATCTCTACTGCAGTAAAATCTCCCATTTTGATAGATAAACATTATCCATCGGTATCATGTAAGCTGTAATAGTGTATTACACAACAAATATTAATCTGCTTAGCACCAAATGCTCATCCCCTTCACCTATTACCTGGGTTTAATGAGGCAGCGACGCTAATCGGATTGATGATATTACCCCTGCGCAGTAGAGCCCATAGCTATCATTATTATGAAGTTTCCACGAACGACAGCTCTTGTACAGTCACGAGAATATACGTATGTGTCTAGGCCAGATCTTAGATATTATCACTTTGAGCACGCCACAATTATGACGGTTAGTTACCTCTTTGAGGAGTGGCTGTAAAGACAACATGGCGTCCTTACCTTCCGCATGATACAGGTCCTCACCGGACATGGTCAGTTCGGAAGATTCCTGCATCGGATTCGTGCGGAAGAAATGCCCGGGTGTCACCATTGTGTGGACCGCCCGGATAACACGGTCCTCGTGGAGGCGCTCGGCGGCATCGATCTTTCGCGCCGGGCCTTGGTACAGGGCCAGGCCATGGTCCGGTGGAGTGTCGTCGCCTCCTTCTCCGAAACAGTAATGCTAGCAAAGGAGGCGGCCGCACGGGCGAGCCAATCGCCTTTAAGCCCCAGCCGGGATTCCAATCCCAAAACCACGGTAGGCGCGGGCTTGCGGACGGCTAGCAATGGGTAGCTCGTCCTCTGACCGTCCGGACTGAGCCCAAGACGTTGACGGCGCGTAGTGTTCCACGTGCGCTTTGAGGAGATATCAGCAACCGTAGGAGCGCAGCAGGGTCGAAGCCTACAGGGGAGCGAAAGAGAACCCCGGGGCTCTGGAACAAAGGCCAAGAAGGAACAGGAGTGGGTTTTAGGCAGTATAAATACGCCCCACCCAGGGTGGGAGATGTTTTTGGACGATTTCCCAGCTTAAAAAAAAATGATGTAATCACTTCATAATGAGCCATTTTATGAAATGGTTGCGTTGACTGTTAGAGTTGGTGTCAGCGATAAGACCACCATTGTACCATAGATTGTTTGTATATAAGTTGTGTTACGTTTTGGTGTACAATAAAGTATTATTCTATTCTTTAGATGGTCTGCATTCAAATGAAAAATTAATTGCAATTAAAAAGTATGTATGTCGTTGGCAAATTTGGACTCTTGGCGCATTCGAACTGCTGATTGACTGCAGGCCCATATTAGTTATACCAAATAACGCAGCTTTGTTAAGTAATTATATTTTATAGCTCTTTTATCTTCCATTTGAAAATTATTATTCGCTTTTAATAAAGACTGTTTGTCTGCTGAACATTATTTGTCACGAAAAAAAGCGAAATCAGTACCTCCAAGTGCCGGTGGACAACATTACTATTTTACGATATGATCTCCTAGATTGACCATGTCATGAAATAATCGTCATGTCAGTGATGGCACATCTGACATCTCCATCCAAAATTGAATTATTTATTTTATTAACTACTGCCCCCTAGTCAAGTTACGGCCGTTTCGTTTGCGTCGAACGCCTCGAGTAGGCTACGCCTCCGATTGCTTTGTTGCTCAACGCTCAGGGGGCTGGATAGATAAAGTATCAAAGAATTAGGTATGCTTATGTTTTTGAAGACTGTAACGTATTGCCACTTGCGCGCAGTGGAGCGGGAAGCGTTGCCACTTTGAGGTCATATTGCTGCATTTTTTAATAAAAAGATACTGCGTCTCTCAAAATTGTAATCGAGAAAATATAACCGACAAAAAAAAAATACAACCGACTTCAATGTAAAAAAACACTGAAAATTGCAAAATAACTTTAATTTCGGAAGTCGGTGTTTCCATTATAGTTTTGTCACTTTGTTATTTAACACCGACTTCCGAAATTAAAGTTATTTTGCAGTTTTCAGTGTTTTTTTTTTACATTGAAGTCGGTTGTATTTTTTTTAAGTATTTTATTTTAAATTTTTTAGTTATTGTACCACCACTTAAAAGGACCCCTCAGCCATACTTAAATACCTTATAGCCAGAGTGCATCATATGACAGTTCTAATAATTACAATCTAAAACACGGTTGATTAAATTAATTTATTACAGAATTCCGGTGCCTAACTTCAGGCTGCATCATCAGATCAATTCGATATATTCCCCGTCTTCTTTCTTAAAATGAAAATAATAACAATAGTAATAATGAATTTGGGTAGTTTAATATGTACCTGCGCTTATTTAATTATTTATTTGTTTTTTTTTTTCTTCAATAAACTCTTTTAGTGTGTAATAGCACTTCTGGTTTAAATAAGTGAGCAATTTTGATTTAAATAAATTGAGTGTTTTAATTTCTTTTAGGGACAAAAAATTAATTCTGTTTGTAGTTCGTCTTACCCCATTGAATAGCTATTCCACGAAAAATTTTTTCATAGGCTCCCTAAATCCTGCCCCGATGGGATAGGTAACTATGGCACACGACTGAAGAAAACAGCTTTCGTAAAATAGAAGTAAATAATAAGCTGTTATGCTGGGATATTAATTACATCATACAACATATAAATGAAGTCCACGTCAAATATAGAGAGCCACGATCATGAGAGATAAAGTACGGATTCAAGTAGTAAAGCAAACATCTTGAATTAACCCACGCATTTTCAGGGATATTATCTTTAACTCTTCAGCTATAACTCGTTACTAAAATAACCGTTAAACAACGGTACGTTAAATAACGTTAGTTTAAGACCTCCCACTCAACTTGTACAAGTGTTTCATGTTACAAAATGACTGAACGGGACTCGACACAATTTTACGGTTATTAAGAAAGTAGTACTTAGGAAGAAACATTGTCTTTTTTATTTGACATAAAACCTTCAGAAGGTAGATATTGTTGAGATTAACGTGGGCGCAAGGATTTTATATGCCCTATGTGTGTAAATTGTTTAATTCGCGAATAATATTCGCACAACTATCACACAACGCCGTCTAGTCCCAAGCTAAGCAAAGGTTCTATTATTAGTACTAGACAACTGTTACTAGAATGAATGTTTCTAAATACATACATATTATAGATCAATTATACCCAGACACAGAAGAATGATTGTGCTCATCACACAAACATTTGTACTGGGTGGGAATCGAACCCACGACTTCCGGCATAGCAGTCAGGGCGACTAACCACTAGACCAACAGGCTATAGTCATGAATGAAGTTTCGAAAAATTTTCCGAATAGCAAAAACCTTTTTTTGTGACGTAACAAAAAATATACTTTTTTTTAGATTAATTCTTATACCTGTGCTTTAAGACCTTGCTTTATGCCAAGTTTCAGGATTCTGGGTCAACGAAAATACCCTATGAATTTTGATACCCTTGAGAGTGTCGAAATAAACGTTTTTTGTGACATTAAGTGTGTGTTGTAATTTAATTTTGTGTGTAATTAAAAATTTGAAATATCTTTTGTTCCTAAAATTAATATGGTAGATTGCTTATTTTTAATCGAATTTTGAAAAGAAGGAGGCACAGACTTCCATTATTTTATTTTTGTGAAGTTGGTTTTAATTTATATATTTTTTTATAAAAAAATATCCTACAATTCTTTTCTATTATATTATTTTCCAAACAAAAATTATGCGACTATTGGAAATTCAACCTTTAATATATTTATTTTTTGTCTAGTTTATTTTCAGTGCACGTTGCAAAAAGTCAACAAACTACACTAACTAGCCGCAATAGTAAGAACTCGTAAACTTGAACAGTTTATTACAAGTTTTAGTGCAAACGTATTTTATTTACTTTTTCTTACTTTGTTTGCAGAATTCTTTGCATTGGCTGATATTAAAAAACCTGTATACAATAAACTTGTAAGCTGCGAACGAAGCAAACAAAATGGGAAAACTTATTTTACTTAAAACCGTTTTACGTTGACATAGCCAATCTGCTGGTCCAGCTCCACTACCACCGGGGTGTACAAATTGATTGGTTTTGAAACTATTATTATTATTATTCTTTAATGTTTTTTTTTTTAATCTGCAAAATATTATTGTTGTTAATTATTATTGTATTTAGTATTGTATAATGTAGAAGCATTTGTTTTCAAAGTTTGTAAATGTGAGTACCATGGAGCTATTTTATGGTTTTTAGGTTATTATTGGACTTGTTTGACATAAATGAGCATGGCAGTTGAGAGTTTGTCATGCTCACTCAAATGTCTCACTGATGGTGGCGCGTGTGTTGGATCATTCGGTTCCCTTTATAATGGTTGAGCTGAGTGGTGCTAATATTCGCGTCAGGTCCGTGAACGGGCGCTGTCAGTTGAGACTGGTCATCTCTTAGCTGCCAGTTGCTATTTTAATATCTATATTTAGTTTTTATTTTTACTTTATTGACATTGTTCTCACATGATAGCGACAAGAAACATGTAACAGAGATATTTGTAATTGCAAAACACGATCGAAAAGAGTGTCCATGGAGTTTCTTGCACATTCTTCTCCATAGAGATCTACGCTTTGGAATGTGCAATTAGCATCATTTTTTTCTGACAGACTGACTTCTTGACATTTCAAAAGTGCCTGTAAATGGTTTATTTGAAATAAATGCTTTGAATTTGAATTTGAATTTGAATCCCATATGCCCCGGGAGGGGGTGAAAGGAGGTACACTTGTATCTGGATATCAGAAACAACATGAAAAAAACTATAACCAATATCCCCTCGGGCGTCCCGGGGGTATTATTATTACGTCATTGCGCGTTTTTAAATAAATCACCAAAAGAAAAAACTTTTTCTGGATTTTTCTAGGACAAACAAAAATTTAGAAACCATCATTTTCAGCTAAAAAAAAATCGTACAAACGTGTGTACAAAAAAACAATTAAGAGTTTTTTAAGGTCATTCAAGTTGTACAGACGTATGTACAATCGGCGCTCGAGGGGTGAAGACTTATAAGTTCTTCGTATCCGAGGCGAGATGCTATTACCGAACTCCGCTAGCTTTTGAATCATTTCTGCATAAATCAACTAAGTTTGATGTACCTCGGTATGAGTGGGCAAAAGAAAATTATTTGAGTCTGCCCCCCTAGCCAAGTTACAATCGTATCGTTCGAACCGAACGCCTCGAGTAGGCCACGCCTCCGATTCCTTTGTTCTGACCACGTGACTGAGCGTTGAGATGACGTTAGTAACTTGGCTGGGGGGGCTGGATGGATGCTCAAGATTCACGACGGACGACGAGCAACGGATAGCTCGCCATCCGGTAAGGATTAAGTCTGAGTCATGTTCTACGCGTGTCTCAAAGAGAGATCAGCAAAAGTGAAAGGGCCCTGTAGGGCTTATGACAGCAGTCATAAGCCCTACAGGCCTCAGCCCTAGCAAGGGCTGAAGAGTGACCGTGGCCCTAGAACACAAAAGATTACTAAAGGACACATATGGGTTTTAGTTAGTAAAAGTTTGATACGCTCTCTCGTTCCACCTTGCAGCGTGAGAAGTCATATGATGATATAACACTCACCTACCACTGTGTTGTCTTTTTTAACCCAAAGGTTGACTGGTAGAGAGAGAATGCCTTGTTGCATTAAGTCCGCCTAAGTACCACTAGGGTTGGCGTATCCATGTGGATAAAAACCCCGAATACAATAAATGGAACAAAAGTACCACTGTTGTACATGAGGTTCAATAAATAAATATAACACTTCAAAAAAAGCTCCCATGGGCAAACACACTCACAGACACACCATTACACACACATTCACACCATCATACACACACTCATGGCAGCATGTTTGTAGGATATACTATTAATTAAAGAAAAATGTTTTTCTTTTTTTATTTCTTTCTCAACACACTGTCTGACGTAAGATTAATGTCACTTTATTGTAGGGAAGATACTAACACCAGCACACGCACAATGGTCCAATAAGGACTAAGTGCGGAAACCAGACCACAAATATATGGGGTCCATTACACGGTCATGCAAGCGTCAATCAAAACCATCAATCATAAATGAAGCTTGACTGACGGAATTTTATCGCCATACATTTTTCGTCATGCAAACGTCAGTCATCGCATTACACGGTAGGTTTTTCGTCAGTCAGGATATTAGACTGTGGCAAAAGAGACAGCAAAACCTATCGTGTAATGGACCCCTAAGATACTAACACCTGCAACACAGTTTCTATTAGCGCAGGCGTTAGGGAATCTTATAATCCTAATTGTAAATTATGCCCATAAAGAATTATTATTATTATACAAACATAGTAAAATGTTGTTTAAAATATCTGTAGTCAAAAATCAAGTAATCTTATAAAAGCAGACCGATATTTGCTGACTAACACTAACATTTCAAAATCAAAATACATCCGTGAAAATGACAGGCTTTGTGTGATGCCTTGCGATCGACACACGAGTGACGTCATCACTATGTAACATAGGTAGATACCATAGAGTACAGAATCTCCGCGCCCGAAGAATCTTCGTCTTTAATCGTTCGCTCGGTGCTGAGAGTCTGATGAGCTGGACTACATTTCTAAAAGAACACTATTTTTTTTTTCTTCAAATTATCGTCATTTAAAATCTTGATTAAATTTGCAAGGCTTCTATTGTTATACTTTTTTGACTTTTTAAATTTTTGAGTAAATAATGTAGTGTCAAAGTTCATGCAAAATTGCAGATTTTCAGAGGTTTTTACTGGATTAATTTTACACAAATTTATAAATTGATTTTAATAGAAGCCATAAAATACTGCGTTTCCAAAATATCTAATGAAAAATGTGTAATAACGCGTAAGAGCGGTTGTATGAAAAACAGTGAAAATGTATGTCGAGTTGGATGCCTTCAAGATGTGTTAGCGTAGTTAGTTAAGATAACTATAAAGAGTAAATTTCTAACACAGTCCTATTGGTAAGTCGAAGATCTTGGTGTCCATTAGTTGCTTCACTTGGTTAGGTCTTATGGGGTTACTTCTCCTGGGTCGCTTTTCTTCCACGTTCCTGTAGCCTCTTTGAGAGAGATTTTGAGAGAATATTTGTTATTCGCAAAATGACATATTGGCGCTAAATGAAACATTCGCAAAAGGTCTTTTCTCAAGCCACACTAGCAAAATAATGGATTCGCAAATTGATTGTCATTTTGCGAAAGTATGCGCCTAATCCAGACCAATCATAGCTTTAGTATTCCTCCCTTTGTTTGAGGTGAGAAATTATTAAATTACTCCTCCAGCTCTGGTCGTAGCGAGAGGAAGTGTCAGATTTTTGCTGACTTAAACCCACTCATGTACCTTTAGTCGTCATTTGCTTTCCAAGTCGGCTGTAACTCTTTCAGACAATCCCACAGCCCTACTGATTTGTATGAAATGTTTTGACAATACCCACCGTCTGAACCAATATTCGCCTTTTTTCAGACTAAAACCGACCTTTGTCTTTCAATTACCCTTTGCTTTCCAAGACAACGGTATCCCTTTTAAAAACTCCACGTGGCCCTGACGGGCATTGGCCAGACTAGGCCCCTACGGAACTACTTTCCGCCTTGGCGTCTCCATAGTCTATGGTACGTAGGTACAAGTCAACATAACGATCACTTCAGTAACAGGTAGCCGTGTTCTGATAATAATATTGATAAGCTGTCAACGAGCGACGTGTGTTATCAGCAGGCTTTACAGCGAGATTCGAGTGTCGATGTTGTTGAGTAAATAAGGTAGATAGTGTGTTATTTCTGTGGTTAGCTTTTGTTTTATGGTAAGAGGGGACAGTAATATTGATAGGAATCAATATCGCGATTAGCATTGGTTTCACACTAAAATTATAAAGGCGAAATTTTGAATGTATCTGTGTACGTTTGTTAGTCATTCACGCTCAAGCGGCTGAACGGATTCTATTGAAGTTTGGAGCAAAGGTAGGCCATGTCCTGAGCACATAAGTATGATTATGATCTTTTTACTTTGATCTTGATACGGTTTTTTTAATAGATAGAGTGATTTAAGAGAAAGGTTTATATGTTTTATACATGCATAATATAGTAGAAAAACACTGGTAATATTAGAGGTTTCTAATGTGACGTCGTAAATAAACACATTTTTTTTGCGCTTACATTGCAAACGCTGTCTGAAACCCTTTGAGATAGATCAAAATGGTAGTTTTTTTAAATTTAATTTAGAATTTTTAATTGACAATTAGGGTGGTTTTTCACTGTTAAATCAAAATGTTTAAATCAAAAAAGTTAAAGTGTGTTTGGGACAAAAAAAGGTAAGATTACACTAATGGTGAAATTTTTTTTTAAAAGACAAATAATAAACCAAAACTTGGTTAATTGAATTATTCACATACATTTTGAGGTTAAGTGAAAAAAAAGTAAATGCAAAAGTTGTAGATCTTTTTATTACCTGCAACACTTTTTCCATAGGACTTGTAGTTTTGCCGGAAATCGAAATAACCGTTTTTTATCTTAAAACTCACCCCCATCCTCTTCCTGACCTCAGATCGCCCGTAAATAATTTTTCCTTTCATTTTTGTTATATTTTTTCCCTTTTCCAATGACCTACTATTATTTTTTTGGTTTCAAAAATTATTTATCGACCCTAGTCTACAATCAATTTAGCATGATATACTGTGCCTAGTTCAATTGGCACAGGTGAAGTCAATTATTATGCCTCGTTTGGATTATAATCGTGATAAGGATTGATTCAAAGATTTTTTTGTTAGGTAAAAACGAAGTGGATTTTCTATGAAAAACGAGAGTATTCTTATTCTTTGAAAAATCGCATAATATAGGCTAGTATTATATGGTTAGGTAATCGCTTTCTTTGATAAACGTTTAAGCTACAGGTAGTGAGTTCTCAACACTCCTAATTTTCAAGTTTATTTACTGACTATAATAAGAAAATAGTGGCTAAAAGCCCATCTTATTTTCTCTACAAATAAAACCGTGTAATAAAACTTTTAACTTTGAACAGCGAAAGACCGAAGCATTTCATTTTTCTTTTGTGGCAATACCGTTATTTTATGCTGAAACTGTCGCAAACTTTTGAAAATCGAAGCTTCGCGACAGCTGCAGTCGTTGTTTTCGAAAATAAAAGTGTTCTTCAAAGTGTGAGTTTACAGCAATTTTATAAAACTAAATACTAATCTCGACACCATTTTTATCAATTTTACGAGGCAAGGGAACATTAACTTTATGAGTGCTCTTTAGAGCCGAAGATATCACAGAGACCGGACGGGGCCTACAAGGGCTGTGAGATTGATCAAAAGAATTATTGTGGCCCTAGCTGAAACGTAAAGGGCAACTAAAGGAAGATTGTAGATTTTAATAATTATAATCTTTATTCACAATTAAGAGACAACCATACAGAATAAAATAATAAGTATAAGCATAATCGACTGACTTCCTCTCCAGGAGAGGGAGCGGGGTAAACCACCACGCAGGCCCAGTGTGATATGGTGGATGTCACATGTCTTTGATTTTTTTGAGACAGGACATGCGGTTTCTTCACGATGTTTTCCTTCACCGTTTTGAGAGCATTGGTGATGAAATTAAGTACACAAAGTAATGCGCCTGGCTAGGTTTTAAACCGCGATCTACAACTCGTAAGTCAGGGCCGTTACCACTCGGCCACCACTGATCTCTCTGTTGGAGAATGTGAGATGGCATAGGTATTGTAAAAGTGGTTTGGTTGACTTTGGACTGATCCACCCTATCTTCTCGTACTAGTGTAGAACTTGTATTACGAGCGGTTAGTCTCACTCAACCTTATAACAACAGATTCTTACAAGATTCCGATTATAATTTTGGTCAGTAAAAATCTGAAAATTCTTTTCTATCCGCCCAGAGCTTTTGCGGTTATATGTTGATGGTTTTTTTTAATCTTAAGTTTCTAAATCTTGTTTGTATAGTGTGTGTATGCACGCCAAATAAACTATTTTACTTTCTTTCTTTATTGTTTCAAAATTACCGTGGCCCTATAGCACAAAGGGCAGCTGAAGGAAAACAGGTGGGCCTTAGTCAGTAAACGTCTGACCGCCCTCTCGCTCCACCCAGGTGGGATAAGATATTTGATGATTTCCTAACTAAAAAAAGTTACAGCTGTGTCACGTTCCGTCATCTGTCGAAATACCTAGACTCTCAGACAGATTACAATCTATATGAGAACACGCAATAAATGCAGCCTCCTTGCAGTAAACACCCCTCCCCCCTGCTCGGGATCGTTGCAATCTTTTTCTTTATTACTCTCGAAGTGGGGGGTAACGAGATTGCTTCCTTCTTTGTTCCGATATGTGACTGTGGTCCGCTCGGTTTGATTTCATTTTATTTCTTTGTAGGACAGGGATTATTGTTGAAGTAATCTTCTCTGTGTGGAGATTAACTTTTATAACACCCAATCATATTATGAGGGCCCTTCCCGACCGTCAATCTGAGCTTTTCTATAAATATATTTTTTAACTTTTTTAATTTATAATTACAAAATAGGGTCAAAGTTCACGGAAAATAGCACATTTTCAGAGGTCATGCTGGATTAGTCTTACATACATTTTTCGATTTCAATAGAAACACCTAAATAAGTAGATAATGTCCACAATATATCTGTGTTTTTAAAATATCTAGAGAAAGATGTCTAATAACGTCATAATCACGTAAGAGTTGTATGAACTTGTATCTGGAGTTGAAACATCTTGACCATTTGTTTGAACTCAATTAACTTATTATCATCATCATCCGCTGCTTACTCTTGTTCTTTTTATTTGAGGTCATCACAACATGTCTTCAACACGCTATCACATCATAATAATATTGTTTCGATTAAACGAAACTTAGTGCGCCGAAATAATTACACTATTATTACAAGCGATAGTTTGTATCACACTAATATTATAAAGACGAAAGTTTGTACGATTGTTACTTACTCCACGCTCGAACAGATGAACCAAATTTCCATGAAATTTGATACACGTGTCTGTCTTGGCATAGCTATTATATCCCTGCCCCCCTAGCCAAGTTACAACCTTTTCGTTTCGATTCTCTTTTTGTTGATCACCTCGAGTCGGTCACGCCTCCTATTCCTTTGTTCTGACCGCGTGACTGAGCGTTGAGATGACGTCAGAATAAAAGAATCGGAGGCGTGGCCTACTCGAGGCGATAGACGAAAAGAGAATCGAAACGAAACGGTTGTAATTTGGCTAGGGGGGCTGGAGGATTTCCCATTCCTTTCTCACGGTGGTTTTAACTGAACACTGAAAAGAAATCCCAATTTAAAATGTTTGTTAAGATCAGCACTCCTGTATTTTCGCCCAATTCCCTTTCAAATGTAATTTACATACTTCAGCATCAGCATGGTGGTTCCCTTTCAACTTTTAGAAGCTTTTACTGGTAAAATTACATTCAAAATTGTCTCTATGGTTAGACGTTTAGAAAAGCTAAGGCCAAAAAATGGTTCATTATACTTAACAATGTTTAGTGAACCATTTTTTGGCCTTAGAAACAGGGCCTTAGGAACTCAATATCGCCTCTCATTATTTGTATTTTTGAACCTGGCAACGGATTATTTTCATTTCTAGAAAATATTTGTTCACTTATAAAATGTTATTTGAAACCGGTCGTAAGATTAATGATGGAATCTTTTCAGATTTCGCTTGAGAAAACTCTGTCTTTATTTAAAACTCAAGAAAGAGATTTCTTAGGTTTAATAAGGGCACAAATACTTCGTTTTTTTTTGTGTTCAAATCGTGTTGGGTATAAGCAGGTCTGAGATGGTGGCGCGAAGTCACATCGTCAGGAGACAAGTGTGCGAGGGAACACCAGGGTGGTTTTAGTCTTATTTATTCTTTAGTCTTCTTGTTTATTCTGACAATCCCTCTCGCTCCATCCAGAGTGGGAGCAGTTATTAGATGATTTTCCACTTATAAAAAGGTTTTTATTCAATATTTTCTTTCTCGCCTCTCACCTGTATGAAAAATCACTTTAGAATAATAATAATAATAATAATAAATTTATTTCTCACAAATGCAATATGGTGAACACAAAAACTTAATCTAAATAACATAAACATTTGTGAGAGACTGGTGCCCGAAATAGGTATAGAATACCTGTGTTACGGGTCACCAGGCCCCCCAAGACATACAGGTATACAAATTAGATCAAAAATAACAAACAATTGTGAATGGTGAAAGAAAGATAGAACAATATTTTATTTGACACACTTATATGTTCTTCTTTTCGAATCGATGATAAACTGTTTAGGCCCAGTAGGTAACAGATGTTGGTGGTTAAGAGATTGCTTTTTCACTCGCCTATCGTCAACATCGAGCATGATTTAAAAGCTTGTTACTTCATCTAACGCAATCCAACGCAATGTTTGACGAAAACGCAACGCGGAAAAAGAGAGATAACGCCTGAAAACTCTGTTAGCATTCGGTAACTTCGGTATTTTACAAAACTGGTTCCAGGAAATACGTGTTTTTTTTAAAACCTGATCAAATTTGCAAGGCTACTATTGTTATACTATTTTGACTTTTTTTTTATTTTTGAGTTAATTATGAAGTGTCAAAATTCATGCAAAATAGCAGATTTTCAAAGGTCTTTACTGGATTAGTTTTACACAAATTTATAAATTGATTTCAATTGAGGCCTAGATAATATCCACAAGATACTGTGTTTCCAAAATATGTAATGAAAAATGTGTAATAAGTAAGAGCGGTTGTATGAAAAACAGTGAAAATGTATGTCGAGTTGCATCCCCTTAATATCAATTACATCATTTCATTCATACTGATATTCATGTCCTTCTCCTTGTCCCCAGCTAAACCCTGGTCACCATGAGGCTGGTCGTGCCCGGCTGTGTAAACGACGCGCGCAGCATACCGGCGCTGCGCATCTTCGTGCTAGCCTCGGCTATGGCGCTTTATCTCGCTATGGGTAAGTTTAAGTTTAAACCATACTAATCACTGTTCAAACAAATTTTGTTTTTTTTTGTTTTTTTTTTTTTGGTGGGAAAATCATCTTATGATATCCCCCGCTCTTGGGCGGGGCGGGAGATAGTGTCAGACTTTTACTGACTAAAAACCCACTCCTGTTCCTTCGTTGCCTTTCGTACCAGGGCCGAGTCTTCCTTTCAGTTACTGTTCACACTAATGTTGTAAAGGTGAAAATTGGTATAATTTCAAGCAGGGTTTGAATAAACACTGTTTTTTTTTTTTAATTTTATAAAACAAGCAGTTCAAATTGTTTTAAACAAGTGTTCTATTTGTTTTTATTAGTTTAGGGCATTATTTCAAATTAATTCCACCTATATTGTTTAATTTCTAGATCTTAACAAAGTCGTCATAGTAGGTAAATTAAATATTTACAAAAAAAATGTTTATCATTTATTTTATATTGCGTATCTCTTATCAACAATAGACGCTTTACTTTCAACTTGTGTATTCTAACTAATCTTGAATTTTAAAATGGACGACATAGGGACTTATTCTAGCGGAGACTAGCGGGACTAAACCGGCGGGGAATTACCTATAAACTATGAATTCTATACTATGAATAGGGAAAACACCAATATTTATATTTGAATGAGCAATAAAAAACACAGTTTAAATTCAAACTGTTTTAAACATGTGTTTTAAAACCACTTGTTTTAATCACGCCAACAAGGCGTTTCGATGCGAGGATAAATAAATAAAAATAATAGGAATAAATTGATCCCTTGAGCATAATACAGGAAGTTTGAAAGCGATGCTAGTGACTGAAAAGTTGAAAGAGAATCGTTTGTCTTGGTATGGCCATATGAAGAAGAGGGTGAAACGCATGTTACTAAAAGAGTTATGTGTATAAATGTGGACGAATGCAGAAGGAGAGGGAGGCCAAAGATACATGCGGCCCCCTCCTTTGCTAGCATTACTGCTTCGCAGAAGGAGGCGACCGCCTGCCACTCCTCCTCGCTTCGGATCATGGCCTGTACCAAGGCATAGCGCGAGAGATCGTTGCTCTCGATCGCCCCAACGAGGACACAGCGGTGCTCTGCCCAAGTGGGGCACATCTCTACCGTATGCTCCACCGTGTCCTCAGAATGTATTGTGAGAGAAGTGATATGAAAGAAAAAGGAATTAGTGATAGCGTGACGGGTGACAGGACAGAATAAAACAAATAAAACAGAACAATTAAGGGCAGGAAGGTGATGATGATGATGATGACAAAGTGAATAGGCTCCTCATAAACTAGTGCGGCGCACCTTCAACGATTGCATCACTGCTTACCATCAAAGTGAGATCGCAGTTAAGTACTAGAATATATTATTTATAAAAAAAAAAACACCAAAAAAAAGTTATTCCCAAGTTTCTAAGTCACATTAGGTAAATTAAACCCCATATTACATTTGTATCTACTTGCATTATTTCTTACTTAACATGGCATATGACATCGTAAGAACAGACTTTGAATTGTGTATTTTTAGAATGCTTGAATAATAGATTAGAGGAATGGATGAGAATATGAAAAGAGCAAATTCTTTTATGAGCTTAAGTAAGTGAATTGGTATTTATGGCATCTCAGGTAACTGCTTTATAAATTGTCTGGCTTTTTACTGAACTGTATCTGTTTAAAATAATGCAGCCGAGAGGCACACAATGTTATTGTTTTAAATTTCAAGTTTCTACATATTTAAATTTTAAGTTTCTACATATTTTTTTCGTTTATAACGTCGAAGGACTGGAACAATTTACCTGCTGCAGTCTTCCCATCCGATTATAATTTAGATGTCTTCCAGGCTAACGTAAATAGGCTCCTAATAAAATAGTGCGCCTCGCCAACGACCCAATGTCAATGACTGCGTCACTGCTTACCATCAGGTGGGATTTCAGTCAAGAATTAGTTTATAACACTTAAAAAAATTGATCCTGTGTTGTGTGTGACAAATAAACATGTTTTCTTTATAACAAGCTCAATTTAACTTGCAATGTTTTTTATGGATGTTTGTACGTTAGGTTAGGTCAAATATTAGGAATGAGTTTTAAAACAATTTTAAAACAACAACCGATTGAGTTAAAAGCTGCTATTTTCTGCTATTTTTATAAATTCGTCATTTAGAAATCAGAAACATTTATTTCAAATAGTCCAATTACAGGCACTTTTGAATTGTCAAAATGTCAGTCAAAAAAAATACAAATTATTAAAAAAATATAAATTGCACGTTCCAAAAATCTCTATGGAGAAGAACGTGCAAGAAACTCCATTCCAACACGATTTCATAGCCATTTTGCTAATAGTTCGTAACCTGCTAATTCATAATGATCGATCATTCTCGTAATAGAGTTGTGGCAGAATGACAATATCGAGCTTATTAAAAGCAATGACTGCACAATGACGTTCTAATGGTAGGTCACTGATCAAAGGAACTGTCAAAATTTTAGCAGATGACCGCATACGTCAGATATTAATTTTTCAATATGTACGAGATTACCATTCTATGCCACTTCTATCAATGGAGTGTCAGTGGTTGACCATTGGAAAGTCATAATGACGCCATTATATTAGTAGATTACCAAACTTGTCAAAATTAACAATTATGAAGTCAATGATAGACTATTCTGACACTGTTGCATTAGCAGACTTGAGGCCCTGATTGGTTGACAACGCATGCTTAGCTAAGTGGCGTTATTCTAAATCAAAGAAGGCGGACTCGTGAATTAAATGAAATCGTATTTTATGAGAATCTCAAATGTATATTTTTCATAACTTGAAAATAAAAACACAGTTTATCCCATTGCACCCCTAATCTCCAAAACTACTAAGACTGTAGTTTTGAAAAAAAAAATACTAAGTACAATAACATAATACAAAAAATCTAAAATTACCGGAGAACTTATAAATAAGAAGTCAAAATTAAAAAAAAAATACGTTTCTTTTGCAACCCTTTGCGGACAAGTCTCGCACTTGCCCGATTCTTTTTTATTTATGTTGAGACGTCTTATTTAACACAATCATAACACAAGATTGATTTAAAAAGAACAAACAACAGACAACTTAGAACGAACTTCTTAGTTGTTTTTAGGATTCCGTATCTAAGTTTTATTTATTATTATTGATAAGTTCGTGCTTGACCGCTATCTCACCTGATGGAAAGCGACGATGTGGTCGACGATGGAGCGCGCTTACCTAGAAGCAACTTATTCACTCTTGACTTAAAGACTACCGGGTTTCCCGATCAAGTCGGCGAAAACTTAACCCTTAACGGATCACTTTGTTGTCCGTCTGTCAAAACCCTTTTTCTCAAGAACGCGTAGAGGTATAGAGTGGAAATTAATTTCAAATAGGGCCTTGAAGCAGCCAACAATCAAAGTTCTACAACGCAATCCAAAGATAAGGCCGTTAATGCTCCGATTAAGTGCTTATTTTGATACTCGCTAGAAAATCAAAACGGTATGGTGAAGTTTGCTCTTGAACTGCCTACGACGAAGCGCACGCGTGAAAGACCAGCCTCCACTTGGTTGACGACGGTCCAAAGAAACCTTAGAGAAGCTGATCTCGACACCGACATGGCACAAAATCGTGCACAATGGAAAACGAGGACAGGGAGGGCCGACCCCAGATAAATGGGAGTCATTGAAATGGGTTAAGGTCTAACCAGAAGAAGAAGAAGGAGGAAATCAAAACCTATAGAGTACTTTCCGTTAATTCAGAATCCTGAAATTTGGCATGAAGCAAGATCTCATAACACATCATCATCATCACAATTTGCTATGAGATCTTGAAAAAAACATTAAAATCTTGATCTATTTACCTACCTATGTAAGTTTGTACGGAATCCTCGATGCGCGAGTTCGACTCGCACTTGACCGATTTTTTAATTTTGTGTTCGAGTGTTATAAATCTCTTCTACTTACAAAACTTGTTCATCTTTATTGTTTCTTTTGTTTTGTAAATTACCTTTTGATTTCACAATTCTTTGTTCAGACTTCAGTTTTATTTGGAATAAATCTCCGGTGCTTTGTAATTATGCAAAATAAATTGGGATTTGCTTTGAAGCGCTTTTTATTGGGTGTTATGATTATATGATATAATTTAACTGAATCTTTTATTATTCTTAGTACTTATACTAATTTCACGGTTTTTTAAAGATTCTCTGTATTAAAACTGAAGGGTTTATTTAAAAAAAACATATATGTACCTACATAAACTTTATCATATTTTTTAGTTTAGATTATATATCAGCACTTTTTTTATTGGCTGGGCTTGGACGAATATTGATCGTAGATCTGTTCATTAGCGCTAAAGGCCTAATAATTAACGTAGGTTTTAAAAAATATATAAGTTGTTTCATTTATTTCATGTTTCGAAACAATAACACAGCCATCAGTAGAAAACACTATTCTAATAATTACAATATTTATCCATTTCTGGGAATTGTTGACGTGTACATACTATAATCAACCATATCTATTGTAGTACCAAATTTCATCTAAATTTGTTCAGTCATCTGAACGTGAAGGTGTAAAAACCAACACACACTTTTGTCTTCATAATATTACTGGGTGCTGTCAGCGGCTTCGCCCTCGTGATTTAGCAATACATAATCAGCCTTTTAATGTTCCCACTGCTGGAATTTAGGGCTTCTCTCTCTAGGAGAGAGAATGGGCCGTAATCCACCACGCGGGCCCAGTGCGGGTTGGTGGATGTCACATGTCTTAGAATTTTTGGTTCTAGGACATGCCGGTTTCCTCACGATGTTTTCCTTCATTGTTTTGAGAGAATGAAAAATAAAAAAAACTGGGCAAGTGCGAGTCGGACTCGCACGCTGAGGGTTCCGTACAAACTAAGTAAATTGTTCAATTCCCGAATCGAGTGTTGAAAATTTTTCCGAATACAAAAAAGTTTTTTTTTTGTGACGTAACTAAAATTTTTTCTGTTTTCAGATTTATTCCTATTGTTTTGCTATAAGACCTTTCTTCATGCCAACTTTCAGGGTTCTAGGTCAACGGGAAGTGCCCTATGAATTTCGATTTCCTTTTTTTTCGTTAACTTAGAAGTTCAATTTTTTCACAGCTTCAAGGGACCGCAGACCTGAGGGTTTTAATTTCAACTCTGGTTTATAAAAAACACTGTTGCATTACTTATCCTTTATGAAGAGTATCTTTGACTCCTGTAAACTCCTATTACAAAAGTATGTAGTATGTACATTGTAAAAAGTACATCATACATTCATATTTATTTAAAAAAATTCTAGCCAGAAATCTCTCTGAGAAATAATATAAAAAGATATATATATCTTTGGGCATTGTGAGAACTTTTTGATTTGTTGGTGTAATCTTAGTAGCCTTACTCAGGTCTTCCTAACAAGAAGACATAGAAAATATTTTTTCCAATTAAATATGGTCGGAACAACAACTTCTGTAAACTAAAGGGATATTATAATAGATGGGTAAAATGGTTAAATAAAATGAGTATGGCTTACTATAGTAACCGTGGTTGTTATGGATAAGCAATTTCGGATGTGGATAGGGATACGAATATGAAATTATTTCGGATTATCCGCTAGTTTCGAATAGCTTCTGTAACGAATACTAAAAAAATAATAATTATAAAGCTAGAACTACATTAGACCGACGCACACGTGTAACACGCCAGATTTGTAGCTCTACAAGTCTAGTTTCCATATAAAATGTACGGAGTCCGACGCGCACAGATCGGCGTGTGTGGCACACGTGTGCGCAGTGTAGTTCTAGCTTAAAACTAAAATACAAATAGCAAGATTTTATTTTTTCATTATTCTAGATTATCATTTGCTTGGCCGGGAAAAAAAAAACAAAAACCTATTATAAGTTTCTGTCATTTAAACTCCGCCTTTATCAGAAACTATCCGAAATCTTTCAGTTACTATTACAGATATTTTGTATGTCATGTATCCGATAGTTTCGGTTGCGGTTACGGAGCTCCATAACAACCCTGCTGGCAATTCGACGTACCTATTCCCGGCAGGACGTCATAATGTGACCTATTTAACAATTAAGTACTTAAGGAAGCCTAGGCGGAAACCCGTGGGTTTCGAGATAATCCAAGTTTTCAATTAACAGTTTTAAAGAATAATTATGTTTAGTACCAAATTCGGAGATAATTAAAAAAAAATTTTGGTTGCTTGTTGTAAATTGGTCACACTATCACTTTCTACCGGGAATACGTCCAGCTACCAATAATCCTGTACTTTAATGTACCACAAATAGGCCTATTGATTCGTTGTACGTACTATGTAGTACTTATTAATTCCATGATGAGATTCTATTCGAAATCCAAAATCAAATAATCCAAGACTGTCGATCATCCGATATTTCAATAATAAAGTATGACAGGCCGTCGACTTCAATAATAAATAGAAAAAAATATTTCGCATCAACTTAGCCAATGAAAGTCAAATCGTATTAGTCTGTATTTATTCGGCAGATTACTCGAGATTGAGTGCGGTTTGATTGTGTTGCTTATCAGAAATTAATGAATGATGACTGGCTGACGGCTAATCTTTTGCGTAAAGATTCGAAATTCGAACGCGTTGCTGTCAGAATTATTTGAATGTTTTACTTGCAAGTACGACATTCGAAAATGTTTCATAAAGAATCGAATAATAGGTTTTTTTTTTTAATACTATAAACTAGTGCTGGACTGCGATCCCACCTGATGGTAAGCAGTGTTGCAATCGTTGATGGTGAGGCGCACTAGTTTATGTGGACCCTATTGACTCTAGCCTTGGTACGTAAGATAACTACGTTCGACTGAACTTTCAAGTTATGATTGGAACCATAGCAAACTTGTCGTGCCTGGGTTTGAAAATAAAAATGCATAAAGATATTAAGGAACTATACTAGGTCAAAGTTTGTGGCGGGATTTATTCGAGTGTAGTTAATTCGCGAAGTGATTGCTAGTGGATATTGTGATTTACTAATGTAGTTTTGTATCTTAAGTCTGCAATTTGTCTACACGACTGGACAATATGTGGAATTATTGTAACAGCTGCGATCTTGGTAAAATAGGTCTGAGAATGTATATTTATTTACTTAAAACTTTATGCATTAATGAAACATTGTACAAAGGCGGACTGAATGCCTCAGGCAATAGGCATTTTCTACCAGTCGATCGGAATGTTGTTGTAGTTTTGACTATATCAGTAAAACTGGTCGAGAAGGCTGACTAGATTAAGTTTTCTGCAAAAACGTTAGAATATTTTACATCAGGAAAACAAAATGCACAAATTCTGCGAAGCCAAAATTATAAAGAAAACTATCCCAGGCACGTTCTTTCGTTTCGCGTCATGTAATATTTTTCAATTTAAATCAATTTTCTTTGTAAAAACTTATCGAAAGAGCTTTGACATTTCAAAATGCGTTCGATATGGGATTTGATGCATGTGGAATCCTGGAGGAGCGATGGCCTGATGCTGCGTAAGTGAGCGACGTGACCCTCCGCCGCGCCGCTCCTTTGATGACTACCTTTCCACTGCGCACACGATGTTGGAAAATAGCAGATTCTGGACTAATCGTGCTCCATTGGTGTAATTGCTGAAAGGTGTTCCGATGTGAGGATAAAAACTAAATAAATAAATATATAAATGTAGATTTCTGAAAAGAAAACCCGTGATTCAAGAATGCAAAGGCCAGCTGAAAAAACATAGGAGCCATGGGTTTTAATCAATAAAGCGAGATAGTGTGTCAGACACACACTATCTCGCTTCACCCTAGATCGCAAAAAAACACTATGACTTTGCGGCAAAATGGCGAATTAAACACTGGACTCTACAGATTTTTGACATTGAAATATCTCCAAAATGTTGCCATAGACAAGTGTGTAGTTGTGTAACTTTTTACCAATTTACTCTATTCTTCTCTCAGCGATTAAGGGAATTTCTTTATTTTCCCTATAATTTGAGGTTCTGTATTATGTTAACTCGTTCAGTTTTACAATGAAAGGATGGGAAGATCTACATATTACTCTGGACAGAAAACGGGAGGCTAGATATTGCCGCCTTAGGGCTAGGGGAGGCTCAGCATACTCGACCTGCAAAGCGTTGACCGGAGAGGACTTCACACACCCAGAGATGATCCGAAGGCACTTAGATTGAACCATATCGAGTCCAGCCAGAGCATCTCTATTACATGGAATTAACCAACTTTGTCATTGTAGTCAAAGCGAAATACTGTACACGCCTGAGGTAGATCATCATCATCATCATTTCAGCCGAAAGACGTCCACTGTTGGAAATAGGCCGCCCCCAAATGTCGCCACAATGACCGCTCCTGAGCGTCTCGCATCCATCGGGTTCCCGCAACCCTCACCAGGTCATCGGTCCACCTTGTGGGAGGCCTTCCAACGCTGCGTCTTCCGGTACGTGGTCGCCATTCCAGAACCTTTCGTCCCCATCTACCATCTGTTCTGTGTGTACCATAGTCTAATATACTACGGACTAGGGCATTGTACACTAATTTTATGGTATAGGGGTGGGTACCCCACCTGCGAGGACTTTGGACGCGTTCGCATTGTTTTATTAATGATATTATGTGATACCTACTTACCTGTTAATTTTGAGTCAAGAGTAACACCTGAACATTTCACCTTACTTGTCAATGGAATATCTTTCCCTAAAACGGTCACTGATTACCAATATACTCGTCGCCCTTCGTCAAACCAAAATAGAAATAACGGATAAGCTGGAAACTATTGCGAATAAGGTCGGAAAGTTTTCTTATTATCCTGTCACAATCTCACTAATACGTCTACGAACTTTTACGCGTTTTACTTAGCCCAATATTATTTATTTATGCCATATCACAATGATGTATTGACAGCTTAAGGGCACGCAATTCGACATACATTTTCACTGTTTTTCATACAACTGCTCTTACGCGATTATGACGTTATTACAAATTCTTCATTAGATATTTTGGAAATACAGTATCTTGTGGATATTATCTAGGCTTATATTAAAATCAATTTATAAATTTGTGTAAAACTAATCCTGTAAAGAAAGACCTTTGAAAATCTACTATTTTGCATGAACTTTGACACTTCATAATTTACTCAAAAATTAAATAAATTATAATAATAGAAGCCTTGCAAATTTAATCAAGATTCTGAATGACGACAATTTTTTCCAAAAACTTTTAAGTGTTTAAAAAAAACATGTATTCCCTGGAACAAATTTTGTAAAATATTTGAATAAATCACGAAATTACCGAATGCTAAAAGAGATTTCAGGCGTTATCTCTCTTTTTCCGCGTTGCCTTTTAGTCAAATATCGCGTTGGATTGCGTTAGATGAAGTAACAAGCTTTTAATTAAACCATGCTCGATGTTGACGATAGGCGAGTGAAAAAGGACCCTCTTAAAGACATTGCTGGTTTGACTCTTACGAAAATAATAATAGCAAATATTCTTTCATGTAAATACGAAACAGTTTGAAAATTGGAAGGGTTTTGTTTGCCTTGGTATGGCCATGTGAATAGAAGGATGAAACGCATGTTACAAAAATAGTTATGAATAGATATACATATGGACGAATGTTAAGATTGATGTGTGGTGTGACGAGAATGGATAAAGTGAAAAATGAGTATATTAGGGGAAGTTTGGAAGTGGCGCCAATGACTGAAAAGTTGAAAAGGAATCGTTTGTCTTGGTATGGTCATGTGAAGAGGAGGGATAAAACGCATGTTACTAAAAGAGTTATGAGTTTACATGTGGATGGATGGAGAGGGAGAGGGAAACCAAAGAAAAGATGGATGGATTGTGTGATATGAAAGAAAAGGAAGTTAGTGATAGTATGACGAGTGACAGGGCAGAATGGAAGAAGAAAACGTGTTGCGCCGACCCCAAATAACACGGGACAAGGGCTGGAAGATGATGATACATATGGACGAATGGAGAGGGAGAGGGAGGCCAAAGAAATGATGGATGGATTGTGTGAGGAGTGATACTTATGAAAGAAAAGGGAGTTAGTGATACCGTGTCGGGTGACCGGACTGGAACAGAAGAAAAAACGTATTGCGCCGACCACAAATGTCACGGTACACGGCAAGATAATGATTAACACAAAAAAGTGATAAACCAGTGAACGATGTTATCACACACACATTTTATTATCAAAGCCATGAAAATTATTATAGGTACAAAATACTGTTTCCAATCCGTTGAATAAATAAAATATGATCGATCTAGATTAAACAACTTGTCATATTAGACTCTATTCATACTATTATATTCATACTATTCTAATTGCAAGCTCGTAAAATATTCATTTTTATTCTGAACGATCAATATTGTATTTCCCTCCAAATGTCACTCTCCTCTAGAGTGACGAGGTCTATGCTAGCAAATGTCAAAAAAAAATGGCCAAAAACTCAGAATAATAACGCCAAAAATGTGTAGATTTTTTTTAAATTGACATAATCCAGTGCTTTAGTTAGTAGATGAGTTTTTGGCGGGATTTTTTCGAGTTAAGTTCTGTGGCTGTTTTAGTAATCCACAAATTGATTTCTGGTGGATGTTGTGATGTCAAATAGGTGTTGTTTTATGTCTCAAGTGACTAAATAACTGGACAATATTATGTGGAATCATTGAAAAAGGTGCAATCTCGGTAAAAATGAAGCTGAGAATTTTATTGACAACCTCAACGAACCTGTCAAGAAAGCGGACTCAATACATTTTCTACCAAATACTGTAAAAAATTTAGAATGAGTTACATCCACATTCTAACTTACCTACAACCAAACTTAAAGTAACTCAGTGACAGTAACAACTCAAATAGGAACTTGATACTGGTTAAATGCTCAAAACGTAGAAAGCCAAAACAAAAAGAGAAAACGGCCAAGTGCGAGTCGAACTCGCGCATGAAGGGTTCCGTACCGTCCGCGTCGTAGCAAAAAAAAGGAAGCTCCCTTTTTTTCACTTAAATATTTATTTTGTTCTGTTTTTAATATTTGTTGTTATAGCGGCAACACAAATACATCATCTGTGAAAATTTCAACTATCACAGTTCATAATGGGTACTGTGAAAGTGAAACCCGGGGCCCTGGTACGAAGGCAAAGAAGGAACAGGAGTGGGTTTTTAGTTAGTAAAAGTCTGACACTATCTCCCGCTCCGTCCAAGGGCGGGATATGTCATTAGATGACTTTCCCACACTCTTCTTCATAAACAGCCAGGTGACAGACAGACGGACAGCTGAGTCTTAGCAATAGGATCCTGTTTTTACCCTTTGGCTAAGGAATTAGGGGAATAAGGCTTACATTCATCTATAAAATAAAAGCGAAATACCACTCACTGATTTAATCACGAAATCTCAAAAATTATAACACAGTACAAACTTTAATATTTGGCAGGTAAGTTCCTTAAAGGGTGTAAACATCCGCTAAGAACGGATTTTACGAAATTCACCCCCTAAGGGGATGAAACGGGGGTCCAAAGTTTGTATGGAGAAACTGACTTTCACTCGGGCGAAGCTGCTGGCAGAAGCTTGTAGGCTAAATAAAAATGTCAATGATGGAAACGACCGTTCATTTTCAACACAAAATATCTTCTCTGAGTGGCATGGGTCTGAGTAACACATTTCTCCCTATCCGTGATGTCAATGGTCACGATATCACTGACTAAATAAGCACGTGATCACACCAATATATATTATACAGGTAAAAGTTTGTATGTACTTATGTATGTGTGTCTATGTTAGTTACTGTATGTGTGTGTATATATTTGATACTCCTTCACGCTTCAATGGCTGAACGAAATTGCGTGAAAATTGGTTCCAGGGCTGCTTATATCCTAGATGAAGACAATACATCACACTATAACACACTAATATTATAAAGGCGATTTGTGAATGTGTGTTGTATTTTTGTTACTTTTAAACTTGATACACGAGTTTCCTGGAATAACACCGTTAAAAAATAAAAAGCCCGTTTTGACATTTGAGAAATACCCCAGAATGTAACTTGGAACGAAACTGAAAGAAACAATAAAATACTTACAAAAATATTTCAGCCTGTTCCCAACTACATGTGCAATGAGGATCAGTCATGATTTTTGTGGAGTATGCAGATTTATAGCGTCAAAAAAAAACAGTAAATACTGTGAAGAAATTATTTAAATCGGACCAAAAACTTACGAGTATACAGCAATTTCAGTATATTAGTTCCAGAAACGCGCCCGAGAATGAAGCGACTCGCTGTGACGTCATCTGTCATGATCGGTCTCTACCGGCGAATGAATACGGGGACATTTCACGTGAAGCGGACAACTAAAAAATTTCGATGTTTCTGATTATAGTAATAAATATTTGATTATGTCATAAATGTCTATGTTCCCGATATATATACGTACTTAATATTTTTATCCTGTTTCGTATAATTTGCGGGTTAAGAGGGTTTGAAGATTTGACGAACTCTCAGATGCGCTACTTTGAATGCCATTATCCAGCTTATGGAATTTGAAATTAAATTAATGGATTTTATTCTTCATATGAGGTTTTAATTAAATTCTCAGTAAATTATTACGCATACGATGTACTTAGTAAAAATGGGATTTGCTATTATGTGATTGATCCTCATTCCGACAATCGACAAGCTAGCAACTCGGCGTTGGTACTCAGGACTTTGGCCCTACAACTCGCCGAGTGCATCATTACCAATTATCCTCTCTAACGACATAGATGTTGTTACAGATCCTCCAATCCTTATTAGGTGTATAGATAACACCTACCTACCTAAATACTACTTGTCTGTTTCTTTTTTTGCAGGAGCATCAGTGTTCCAAGCAATCGAAGGTCCGTTGGAAGAAAGTATCGGTGAGAAGCTGGACCAGCTGAAGGCGCAGTTCCTTCAAGACCATCCCTGTGTAACAGGTGAGTTTAGATTTAAAAGAAACATGAAACTAATGATCATTATCATCGTCATTGAATGACGTCCACTGTTAGACCTAGGCCTCCCCTAAGTGCTGCCGTAACAACTACGTAAGTTATGTGTCATGTTTATGCAAATAAACTGTTTTTCTTTCTTTTTCTTTTTCTATGCGTTTCGCATTCATCTTCTCCCGGTACATGGTCGCCACTCCAGAACCTTTTGGCCCCATCGACCACCTGTACCCACTTCCCCTTAAGTTTGGTGATTTTGCAGGCTATATCGGTAAGCTTCGTTTTGCGGATATCTTCATTCCTGATTCGATCATGCAAAGAAACTATGAACAATGAGCATCGAAACGAAATAACTGATTCAGATCATAAATTTGAAAATAGGTCAAATCGATTTCTCCTTATATATGTCAGTCAGAGATCGGAATTAGGTAGAGTTAAATATGTACTTACACTGATTTCATACAGCGAAAAAATTAAGTGATATCCCTCAAATCCCGAGATTAATTTTAAAGAGCAGAATTTTTTTATGACACTATCAGAAATACAGCAGCAAAAATTTCTTCCTGCATTAATGACGAAGAGGAGGAAGTGTATAAATTTGTTAACCTCACCTCAGTTGACGTAGAGAGATCTTTTTCAATGAAAAATACTAATAATAAAAATTGTATGTTCTTTATCTTTGTTTTATACTTATGCCATATGTATAAGAACAGTCGGTTTATCGTATACTCACTTTACTCCATTAAGGTAGGTATAGGTTTGACGTGATTCTAGTATTATCTTTTAAAAACATAATTTTCTCCTAGATCTACTTATATAAATGGTTGCTATCTTTCACTTGCGTCAAAATCCACGCGCTGCTTAACGTGTTCTTATAGAATCATGTAATATAATAATAATATACTTGTACACAAGTTTATGTGTCGAGGGTCTAGTCTAGATGTGACGTCTAGCACGCACGTAAACAAATAATGAACCGAGCTATACCAACCCCCCTAGTCAAGTTACAACCGTTTCGTTTCGATTTTCTTTTCGTTGAACGCCTCGAGTCGGTCATGCCTCCTATTCCTTTGTTCTGATCACGTGACGGTTCGTTGAGGTGACGTCAGAACAAAGGGAGCGATCAACGAAAAGAGAAACGAAACGCTTGTAACTTGGCTAGGGGGGCTGAGGGCTTAGCCAAGTTGATAATCTAAAATCATTAACGCTAGTAGAAAACTTCAAATTTATGAGAATGACATCATCTCAACGTTAAATAACGTGATCAGAACAAAACAATCGGAGGCGTTACTGTCTGTAGAAAGAGATTAGAAGCGAAACGGTCGTAACTTGGCTAGGCTTGATATTCTAGTATGAATCGAATACGGATAGAAAAGCTACCACCTAGGGGTATTTAACTCATAAGTGGATAAGCTACTTCTAGGGATGCATCCAATCGTCGCCTACAACATCACTTACCATTAGATAAGTAATGGAACGTGAGCCTAACAATTAAAAAGTGTGAGAGGGGTAAACGATCAGGCGGATAGTAGTTGTCCTCTTTTAAATTCAGCCCCTCTAACCAAGTTACAACCGGCTGACTCGAGGCGATCGACAAAAAGAGAATCGAAACGAAACGGTTGTAACTTGGCTAGGGGGGCTGATAGGGTTATGACTACAAGTCACAGTCTTCAGACTGGAATTCGCTTTTGTTCCTTTCTACCGAGTGGTAAAAGTCAACGTATAATCCATTCTCTATGACGTAGATAATTATAGATAATAATATGTAGGGGAGAGTGCATGAAAGAGCCAGGGTTTGAAAAAGCCGATGTGAAAGAGTTGATTTTCCTTTTTTTTAAACTACGAATATAACAGATTTACAGCGTAATTTTCTTCTTTATTTTAATTTCATAACAATATATATTCGTATATATATACTATATATTCCACAATCACACAACGTCGTCTAGTCCCAAGGTAAGCTGAGCTTGTGTTATGAGTACTAGACAGCTGATAAACATACTTATATATTTCTAAATACATACATATTATAGATAAATTACACCCAGACACAGAATAAATGATCCTGCTCATCACACAAACATTTGTCCTGGGTGGGAATCGAACCGACGACCTTTGGCATAGCAGTCAGGGCCACTAATCACTAGACCAACAGGCCAGTCAAACATTAGCAATTAAAGCAACTATTAAAAAATATAGTTTTATATAAAAAAATATATATATTTAAAATTTTGTAGATTGCATGTTTTTATGTCAACTGAGAAAACTGGCTCTGTCATACCTACACAGTATCCCCTAATATCTACAGTATTTTTACCAGACTATCTAAAGCTTGTCAAGATGGGGTGTCTAGAACTCGGCACACGTTGGCAAGCATGTGAGAATTCTGCTCAGAAATCAGTTACATTTGAGAAGGGTTTGACAGATCAACTGTGATTAAAATGGAAACAACTGAGCGAATAATGAATTGTAGACGCGTTTGAAGATTTAGTTTACTGATAGACCTGAGAAAGACATATGTAAGAACTTTATTGGTTTTATATCTATCTTATTTCATAATTTTGTAGGTCTGAAATGCGAGTAGGTACGTTTTGCTAATATACTATACAGGTTTTTCAATATAATTATTCGGAATATCGTTTTTAACCCTACCGCTTTTAGGCACGCAATATACTGTTTTTCGCACTAGTGCGGAAAAGTGCGCCCCGGTCACAATTTATTACATTTATCGTATCAGGTCGGACGCTAAGCGGCCCCCACGAGTGGCGCGTCAACGGTCGCTATGACAAACTTTATCCACTTGTATCAAAATGTACTATTTTCATTTTGCCACTGCAATAGGTTACTTAGTATTGAACATGAGGAATTCAGCGTTGAAAACGCTCTATCTGCACTAAGCCTTATAAGAAAATGTAAAGTGACACACCCATTTCTCTCGGCTGACTTGTATTACATCTTGTAAGATAACAAGCTACTCTCTCCCTAAGTACATGGAATAAATATTGAGAATAACAACACGTGACGTGTGTGTGACATTTAGTCAAGGCATTCCTTGACAAAGGGAAATACTACATTATTATGTCTCCATGCCAATATTTGCCGCTAAATTATTGGTTGCTTCGGGGTTAGTGTAAAAAGTTTTATTACTATATTGGTGTAAAATGCGTTCCAAATAAAAATAGGATCGATTTCCATGTTGTGACGTCATGTCATACTGTCAAATCGAAGAATTATTATGGCCAGCAAAACAAGACATTTTTTTTAATTCTATTTTTTTACGAACTGTGAACGAAAAAAGTTTAATCAGAATCTAGTTCTTCAATTTTGCTCATCTCTGAGTTCTTTAATTTTGACCAATTTCTTGCGATCATCTTATGACATCCCCCGCTCTTGGGCGGGGCGGGAGATAGTGTCAGACTTTTACTGACTAAAAACCCACTCCTGTTCCTTCGTTGCCTTTCGTACCAGGGCCGAGTCTTCCTTTCAGAATCAGACCCTTGGCCCCAGTAGGCTTCGACCCTGCTGGGCCCCTACAGTTGCTGACATCTCCTTGAGGCGCGCGTGGAACAGCACGCGCCGTTGACTTGGGCTTGGTCCGGACGGTTACCGGACGGTCGGACGGCAAGCCACCCACCTCCACCGTATGCTCCACCGTGTCCTCCGGGCGGTCCACACAGTGGCGACACCCGGGCGTCGCTTCCGCACGAATCCGGTGCAGGAACTTCCCGAACTTACCGTGTCCGGTGAGGACCTGCGTCATGCGGTAGGTAATGACGCCGTGTTGCCTTTCCAGCCACTCCTCAAAGAGGGGACAGTATGACGTGACGTCACAACATGACAATCGATCCTATTCTTATTTGGAATGCATTGTACAATAAAGTGTATTCTATTCAACGTTTCAATTTCAACATATGTTTGTATTCTAAACGTGTCGATGGCTTTTGAAGTCAGACGAAAGTTCACACATCAAGCAATGAGTGTTATTTTCCTAATGAGGGTTGTCTAAAATGACGTTAGTACTGTGTCGTCAGGTCCAGGCAACTGTAAAAACGCTTATGTGAAGGGGTTGTAACTAGACATACATTTTCACTGTTTTTCATACAACCGCTTTTACGCGATTATGACGTTATTACACATTTTTCATTAGATATTTTGGAAACACAGTATCTTGTGGATATTATCTAGGCTTCTATTGAAATGAATTTCTAAATTTGTGTAGTGTTACACAATCCAGTAAAGACCTCTGAAAATCTGCTATTTTGCATGAACTTTGATACTTCATAAAAAAGTCAAAAAAAAAAAAAAATAACAATAGAAGATTTGCAAGATTCTAAATGACGACAATTTTTTTCAAAAACTTATAAGGGTTTAAAAAAAACACGTATTTCCTGGAACAAGTTTTGTAAAATAGTCGAGTTAATCACGAAATTATCGAATGCTAACAGAGTTTTCAGGCGTTATCTCTTTTTTTTGGTAACACGATCAGTGCCGTAACTAGCCTTTTATACGCCCGGTGCCAGTTTCTGAAACTGCACCCATAAAAACGTTTGAAATGGGTACGTTTAATCCTGACAGGCAGGTCCTCACCAGTCACCGGACATGAGTGTTTTGGGGGTACCGTTTTCGGAACTGGCGGAAAGAAACATTTGAGTGACACCATGCCTATAATTATACACAAGGAAAATCCAAGCATTTTCCTGTATACAGAGTACAAAGTTCAGACAATAATCGTATCAAAATGAGTGCATAATGTAGTGTAGGTATTGGGATCATTGCTTGACCTTTCGATACGCTATCTACTGTAATAAACGTTCTAAGGTACATTAAGTTGGGCTTCGGGAATATTCGAAAGAGTTATCGTGACCCTGAAACGCTAGAGAGCCTAAAGGAACACAGGTGGGTTTTAATCAGTAAAAGTCTGACACGACCTCTCACTCCACCCAAAATGAACGAAAAGTTATTTGATGATTTCCCACATAAAAAATAAAAATACTTATTATCCCAGGAGTATGTTATGTTATGTATGAAAACGATGGATGAAAAAAGATTGCACGTAGCGGAGATGAGAATGTTAAGATGGATGTGTGATGTGACGAGAATGGATAAAGTGAGAAATGAGTATATTAGGGGAAGTTTGAAAGTGGCGCCAGTGACTGAAAAGTTAAAAGGGAATCGTTTGTCTTGGTATGGTCATGTGAAGAGGAGGGATGAAACGCATGTTACTAAAAGAGTTATGAGTTTACATGTGGATGGATGGAGGGGGAGAGGGAGACCAAAGAAAAGATGGATGCATTGTGTGAAGAGTGATATGAAAGAAAAGGAAGTTAGTGATAGTATGACGAGTGACAGGGCAGAATGGAAGACGAAAACGTGTTGCGCCGACCCCAAATAACACGGGACAAGGGCAGGGAGATGATGGTGATCCCGGGAGTATGTTCATTTGGGATATTTTTTTACTATCACACGGGTGAAGCCGCTGGCAGCAGCTAGTCCAATCCATAGAACAAAAACACAATTTGCATATTTATTAAAACGCAGTTTGAACATTTATTAAAACGCGGTTTGCACATTAATTACTAGCTTCTGCCAGCGGCTTTGCCTGCATGAAAGTAGAAAATGTATGCCTATGTCACTAAAGCAGCATTATACTAGTGAAAGGATTTAAGTCACGTTTCGTTTCACTATTTTCTAGGCCAGGAACGCAAAGGTGAACTGAAGAAATACAGGCGGGTTTTAGTCAGAAAAAGAAAAACACTCCCACACGCTCCACCCAGAGCGAGAGGAGTTATTTGATGTTTTCCTGCTACAGAAAAAGGGATTGGTGTACGTCCAGCAGTGAACATCTATCGGCTGGAATTATGATGACTCGGGCTCGATCCTATATACAGGGCGTCTTTGATGATTACCTGCTGCAGAAATAGGGATTGGTGTACGTCCAGCAGTGAACGTATATCGGCTGAAATTGTGATGACTCGGGCTCGATCCTATATATACGGGTGTCTTTGATGATTACCTGCTGCAGAAATAGGAATTGGTGTACGTCCAGCAGTGAACGTCTATCGGCTGGAATTATGATGACTCGGGCTCGATCCTATATACAGGGCGTCTTTGATGATTACCTGCAGCAAAAATAGGGATTGGTGTACGTCCAGCAGTGAACGTATATCAGCTGAAATTGTGATGACTCGGGCTCGATCCTATATACAGGGCGTCTTTGACATCGACGCGCAAACAAATATCCCGGATCCAGTACATGATTCTAGACCCCTCAGTGGTGGAATTTTTTGTCGTTTTAGTTCCTAATTTTAAAAAAAAAAACTTTACTTTTTCAACTTAAACTATATAAAATCGTTATTCTTACCAACCGCCATGATATTTTTCTCCCTATAACAATTCAGTGTAGGTAGTCAAATGGATCGCGATAAGAGCTCATGGTAGGGTCTATGAACTATAATTATAATACCTACTATAGACAGCCTAGTTATTAGACTATGTACTTAATTGCAACAGCTCTGCATATAGACAGACCTCCTGCATCTGATAACAACTGATACGTGATACTGTCGTGTTTGTGTTTATTGATAAGCGGTGACGTAAAATGGATGCATTGACGACTTTGGATATCAGACAGTACCAGTGGTTATGAGTTCCACAGCAAGAGGGAAAGAATATAATGGGTTGGGACATAATATCTATCTATACTTGTGGGGTTCTCGCTCTTGGGCGGTGCGGGAGATAGAGTCAGACTTTTACTGACTAAAAAGCCACTCCTGTTCCTTCGTTGCCTTTCGTACCAGGGCCGAGTCATCCTTTCAGAATCAGACCCTTGGCCCCAGTAGGCTTCGATCCTGCTGGGCCCCTGTGGTTTGCGGACATCGCTTTGAGACGCGCGTGGAACAGTTATACTTGTGGGGTGTGGACAGTATTTCAATAAAACACATCTTGATTTTAATCTATTACAATGATCTCAGATTTACAGTATTTATTATCAGTCTTTACACGATTTAGGGCGGGTTTCTGAATTGAGTATTTTGAGTTAAGTATGTCTCAAACAGTACTTTAACGGCAAATTTTGACAGGTTTTCAGGCTAAAGTAGAGTTTGAGAAATACTCAACTTCAAATGCTTAATTCAGAAATCGGGGGTAAATCACTTAGTATACGATCAGATTTTGTGTAATCTGGTCATAGTTTATAGTCATAATATACACAATTAAATAGTCCACATAAATGGGTATACTACATAAATACGAAAAACTTTATTCTAACAATCACAAATACGAATTTCAAAATACCGATTTTCATAATTCCGAATGGTTCAAAATTCCGAATTTAATAACTCCGACTTATCATTACTCCTATTTTTATAATTCCTAAATTTCAATATTCCTAACGTTTATAATTACTATTTTCAAAATACCGAGTTTCAATAGATCGAATAGCAAAAAGTCCGACTTAATGATAATTCGAAACATCAAAAATATGAAATCCGATTAATACCGCCGCCGCGATTAATAATGCCGCCGCTGCCGCGGCACGCTCGCTTAGCTTGCTCGCCTTCGCGCTTTATTGGTCACAGTTCTAACCTAACTCAACCTAAGCGATTCATAAATAAATAAATTTGCAGCATGCAAGCAGGCATGCAGCGTGCAAGCAGACATGCAGCATGCAAGCAAGCATGCGACATACAAGCAGGCATGCAACATGCAAGCAGTGCAAGCAGGCATGCAGCATGAAAGCAGGCATGCAGCATTTAAGCAGGCATGCAGCATGCAAGCAGGCATGCAACATGCAGCAAGCGTTGTTTCTGTCACGGCTCTGGCACTGCGGGGTTTGGGCGGCCCCATGCGAGCTTGTCGTCGCAGATGATTTTAACGCTCACCACCGCAGCTTCGGCTTGCTCCTCAGCTCGCGGGCCACCACACCCCTCCGCGCCTACGCGGGTTTAAATTACACTCTAGGGGTCGGGCAGACAAGACTGCATGAAGTCGGTTTTGCGGTGATTCGTTTCTTTCAATAAAGTTTTGTAGCACAACATGTTGACTTTTAGTTTATTCCAAGTATTAAAAATCGGAATATCGTTTTTCGGAACGAGATCCCTTCGAACATTTGATTCTTCGAACTTATGAAAATCGGAAAACTACGAGTAACAAATCGCATTTACGTCTTTCGGTCAAATTAATTTCGTGATTCTTAATAATAGACATTATAATTCAGGTGGGATCGCGGTCAAGCACTGGTTTATACCGAATAAAAAAAAATATATTTCTTAGGTATTGTGAAATTCGGACTTTTGAAAATCGGAACATCGAAATTCGGAATAAAATGCTTCGGAGTATTTGGGTGCTCCCGTTCCAAACGACGTTTTTCAATACACTTACGAATAAATAAACGAGGGTTGACCGGCGACTCGTAGAGGGTCGCTTAACGCCCAACCAGATGCGATAAATTGTTGCGAGGGTGAGCTGGCACACTTTTCCACACTAGTGGGGAACAGGGACTTAAAAACACCTTCATAAAGGTTACAGAATAATAAGTGTTACAGGTTGAATTGGTTACAGAATCAAATATGTAACACTTATAAATGTGTTTTCAATGTGTTAACCCAAAACACTTACAAAAGTGTAACCGTAACATAATCTGTAACAGATATAAAAGTGTTAACAGTGTTAATAAGTGTAACAGGTAAACGCAGCGTTGCCAAATTTACAATGTACTTTTTTATGGGTAATAAAGCATTAGATAGCCGAATTCCAGTCGCAGTCTGTTGTATACGTGCAAAACAGTATTGAAAATATTCGTGACGTCGTAAGTTTATTTGAAAAGTTTTGACTGCAATGGATCAATCAATACTTTCTGTAAAAAAAAAACTCGTTTGGATCAAGATGACAATCATCCTAAAATTAACTGCTTACCACTTCGACAAGAAGTTGTGCGTCCTGTTAGTCCCGATATCTTGATAGAGCCGGAAGTATATTCGGAGGATTATTCGCAATCAATCCTTTCTTATAAAAAAAACCCGTCTGGATAAGGACGAAGACTATCCTAAATCTATCTAGATTTCCTAAATCTAGATATTTCGCACTTCAACAAGAAGTTGTGCGTCTTGACAGTCCCACATTATTTGAAGATGATACAGAAGAAATTGAAAACAAAACTAAATTATTCGGATTCGGAAACGAAAAGTTTGACTGCAAAGAAGTGGTGCGAAATGTTCGGAGTGTGCGTTGCATAGTGACGGTTTAGTTGAACCAATGGATCCAAGAAACAAGCATTTTTAACCGACTTCAAAAAGGAGGAGGTTATACGTTCGGTTGAATGTATGTTGTTTTTTTTTTATGTATGTTCACCGATTTCTCGGTCAATTGTGGACCGATTTTGAATTTTTTTTTTTCGTCTGAAATGTTATGCTTCCGTGTTGGTCCCATAGAAATATTGTTATGATCTGATCATGAACTTCGAAGATATGGAACAGAACTCCTCATAGGATCACAACAGAACCGTCGTAACAAGTAAAATTGTTTTGTTTATACGCGTAGTCGATGACTGACTGAAAGTAGAGGGGGAATATATCGATCTGATCTGATGATGAACCCTGAAGTTAGGCACTGGAACTCTGTAATAAATTAATGTAATCTAACCGTGTTTGGGATTATTAGAATTGTCATGAGATGCACTCTGGCTATAAGGTATTTAAATTTGGCTGAGGGGTACTTTTTAGTGGTGGTACCGTAACTAAAAAGTGTAAAATAAAAAACTTTTCCAAAAAAAAATATAACCGACTTCAAAGTAAAAAAAAACACTGAAAAGTGCAAAATAACTTTAATTTCGGAAGTCGGTGTTAAATAACGAAGAGGCAAAACTATTATAGAAACACCGACTTCCGAAATTAAAGTTATTTTGCACTTTTCAGTGTTTTTTTTTACTTTGAAGTCGGTTATATTTATTTTTTGAAAAGTTTTTTATAGTGAATTAATTGCATAGGAATTTCAACATGTAAAACCGTGCATGCGTACTTATGCGTACTCATGCATATTATAGACTGTACACCAACTAAAATTTAAACATAAGTATATAAAATGCTCAAAGAGTTTAGCATAAAAGGATATCGTACTTAGTTGTCGATTATTTTTTATTTATAATTTGTCGCACTCATGGCAGTAACTGACGGGGTCAGCGTGGTCTGGTCCTAGCTCAGGGAGAGTCGTACCAGGCGGCGAACAAATTAGCGACACGTGGGGTTACGATAGTCGTTGATAGGATCCAGCAGTTGGGACTCGAGGTGGCGCTGCACAAGCCCGAGGCCATGTGTTTTCACGGCCCTCGGAGCGCGCCGCCTTGGCGCTCCCAATTAACGGTAGGAGGAGTTCACATCGGCGTCAAGTTGACATGAACTACCTGGGACTCGTCCTCAACAGCCGGTGGAATTTCGAGGAGCACTTCTGACGTCTGGCTCCCAGACTGAATCGGATTGGGGCTGCCCTCAAGCGGCTCCTGCCCAATCTCGGGGGTCCAGACGCCTCCTACCGGAGGCTCTACGCAGGCATCGTCCGGTCCATAGCCCTTTATGGGGCACCGGTGTGGGCGCCGTCACTGCGAAAGCGACCGGCGGCCCAGCTGAACGCGTGCCAGAGGGTTATGGCCATACGGATAGTTCGGGGATACCGATCGATTTCCCGCAAAGCGGTGAGCCTCCTTGCTGGCCAGCCACCAGATCTGGAGGCAACAGACCTTGCACGTAAGCACGATCTGCGCGTGGAGATGCAATGTCGGGGCGGAACTCCGTTGCCGCGACAAGTCGCGGCATGGCGGACAGAGCTTCGGCGGGGTCTCATGGCGAAATGGAGACAGCGACTATCGCAACCCAGTGCTAAGCATATTGCATTATGGCGGTAAATCCCTTCTTTGAGGAATGGCTGGAAAGGCAACACGGCGTCCTTACCTTCCGTATGACGCAGGTCCTCGCCGGACATGGTAAGTTCGGGAGGTTCCTGCACCGGATTCGTGCGGAAGAAACGCCCGGGTGTCACCATTGTGTGGACCGCCCGGAGGATATAGTGGAGCACACGGTGTGCGCCGCTTGGACAGAGCAACGCCGTGTCCTCGTGGGAGCGATCGGCGGCGGTGATCTCTCGCGCTGGGCTTTGGTGCAGGCCATGGTCCGGAGCGAGGAGGAGTGGCAGGCGGTCGCCTTTTCTGCGAAGCAGTAATGCTAGCAAAGGAGGCGGCCGCTCGCGTGAGGCAACGGTCCTTACGCCCCGACCGCCGCCGGGATTCCGATCCCGATTTCCGGCCATCGTAGGCGCGGGGTTGCGGACGGCGAGCAATGAGTGGCTCGCCGTTACATTTAAAAGTGTTTTTCTGTTAAAACTGTTTTAAAAAACAGTGTTAAAAACACTTATTACGGTTACAGTTTGAGTCCCTGGTGGGGAAAATGGTAAATCGCATGCCTGAGAGTAGGTTTTGAGAGTGCTGGATAGCCCATTTACCGAGAAAAGCTATTGGCTATTTTACATCATGCTACGACCCACGGGAGCGGAGCAGTAACCAAAGACGCGGGTGAAACCACAGGGAACAATGTAGAACGCTGATAATTAATATTACATTATATTTGATAGGTGAATGTTTGACCGCTACCTCACCTAATGGTGTCACTCATACGGTTTTAATCGGTGTCCCGTATGTAAACCGGCCTGTGCAGGCCAAACTGTGGTGAAGTTTGTGACGGTAGGGCCCATTACGGAATGATCATTAAAATATTGTGCAACACACTACTATATATTTTTTTTTATATATTTTTATATATCTTTTTTTATATATTTTTATATATATTTTTTTTATATATATTTTTATATATTATTTTTTAATATATATATATATCTATATTTTTTTTTATTTGGAATCTTCTGAACCAAGGCACAGTTATACAAGTAGCGACACAAAATCTAGTTTTCGGTCTTCCGGATGTTTGTCACCCATGCAGCTGTGATCTTCAGGTCATCGGCCCACCTGGCGGGATCATTAGTATTTTAAAGGTCACTATAAACCAGTTCCTAAATGTAACGAAGATGGACTTTATTGTGTTGGCTGACAATAGGTGTACCCCAAGCTTACGTACCTAACTTCGGAATTATAATTTAATAATTATTATGAATACAAGGATAAAAATATTTTTAGGGTTACCCAAAGGGCAAAACGGGACCCTATTACTAAGACTCCGCTGTCCATCTGTTGTCTTTATGTAGTTTATTTCATCACCACTGCTCTCAAAACGGTAAGGAAAAACATAGTGAGGAAACCGGCATGTCCTAGAACCAAAAATTCGAAGACACGTGACATCCACCAACCTGCACTGGGCTGGCGTGGTGGATTACGGCCCATTCCCTCTCCTAGAGAGGAGGCCTGAGTCCCAACAGTGGGAACATTATAAGGCCGACTATGCTAACCGATTCTATTAATAGTAAAAGACAAATTTAGTCTGAGACAAAATTGTTTGAAAATTTAATCTATATACTTTTGTATGTTTTTCATCACTTGACGCTAAAAAAATATGCCAGCAAAATTTTGTTAGAGAATCTGCCATCACTTTTTACTTTTTTCAGATTTATTCATATACCTGCACTATAATACCTTTCTTTATGCCAAATTTCAGGATTCTGGGTGAACGGGAAGTACATACCCTATGAATTTTGACAGTGTCGAAATACACATTTTTACGATAAAAACGGGCGTATCTATTTTTACGTTATAAAATTTTGATTTTTCACAGCTTCAAGACCGCAGACCTGAGTAATATGGTTTTAATTTCAACTCGATACCTTTACGCGTTTTTGCTACGGACGGTACGAAACCCTTTTTACGCGAGTCCCACTCACACATTATCTGATAGTTAGCGATGATGTGGTCGACGATTAAGCACGCTTGTCTAGAATTACTCTATTTACTCTTATAGACCCTCTTCACTAAACAGCAGCTATCAGGAAACACAGGTTCTGGAAAGGAATTCCACTCCTCCTCCGCGAGTGCCCATAGCTTACTTTCTCCAAAGAGAACCACCCCTGAGATAAAGACGCGCACAAAAGCAAAGTCGCTTACCAAAGTTAGTTGCCTTATTATCTACAGGAAAACCAATGAATAACCTAAAGATGGTAAGAGTTATAAGTGGTCATACCACTGAGTACATACTCACCAACCAAGGTATATGAACTTTTGCCGTATCAAGTGTCGTGTGGTGGACTAGCGCGTGACTACTTACTGCTAGGGTTGTCACCCATCAGAATTTTACATGACATACCACTTCAGTTTGTAAGTGGCCCATCGGCGTCTGTCGTTTTGATAAAATGGAAATGAGGTTTTTTAAATGAAGGAATGGATTTATTGAACCCTGGGTCTACATACATTTTTTTTTTTATTGATATAAACTAGTGCTTGACTACGAACCCACCTGATGGTAATCGTTGATGGAAAGGCTCACTAGTTTATTAAGAGCCGATTCTCCTTTCCCGATCGAAGACGAAACCTAAATTATAATCGGACGGGAAGACCGCAGCAGACAAATTGTTAAATTGCAATTGGCAAATTGTTTTATTGTAAAACAGTTTAGATTTGTTTTTTTTTTTTATGTTGGGTAGACCCACTTTTGGCCACTATGTCACCTAATGCTAAGCGATTATGTGGATTTTGTAGAAGAAATTTAGAGGTGTCCTCTCAAAATATTCAAGCCCATATTTGAAGGAAGCTCATAAAACTTTTTATTGGAGTTATGTAGCTTTTTTTCACTACTGAGTAGAGGTCTCCCCATGTCCGTCCAGCTCTCTTTGTGTCTGATCTTCTCTGGTCAATCTGTCAGGAACGAGTCCAGTTCCAGCCAGCATAGTCACCTATCGCTACGGGAATGTTCGAAAGAATCACCGTAACCCTAGAAGACAAAGGACAAGTGAAGGAACAAAGATGATCTTTAGTCAGCAATTCTGACACTCTCTCGCTCCACCCAGCCACCAACTTCTATTTTTTAATTATTTTGTTATTATTATTATTACTTATCTACATTGTCCTCACATACTAGAAGCGACAGTAAATATTATGTAACCAAGATTTATGTAACTCATAATATGATGTAAAAGAGTTTCCATGGATTTTCTTGCACGTTATTCTCCATAGAGATCTACGCTTTGGTATGTACAATTTAGCTTCACTTTTTGACTGACTGATATTGTGACAACTCAAAAGTGCCTGTAATTGGTCTATTTGAAATAAACGTTTCTGATTTCTGATTTCCAGAGCGGGAGAAAATACTTAATGATATCGCACCTCAAAAAAAAATGCATAGCTACTTATGGAAATTAATTATAGATTATTCTAAGCTGAATTAACTTTATCTTATTAAATTGAGAGCGTAGTTCCAACGAGCTATGGTGGCCGAGTGGTAACAGCTCCAACTTACGAGTTGTAAGGTCGCGGGTTCAAACCCAGCCAGGCGCATTACTTGGTGTAATTTATTTCATTCAAAATTCGAAGACATGTAACATTCACCAACCCGCACTGGGCCCGCGGGGTGGATTACGGCCCTAGAGTCTACTAATCTCCTAGAGAGGAGGCCTGAGTCCCAACAGTGTGATTATTGAAAGGCTGATTATGCTATTATGTGCTATGCTATTTTTCCAGTTCTTCGTATACCTTGACAAGGTATCTAATAATTACGAAGTTAAACGAAAACGAGCGACTTCAAGACATTCTGAAGATGATAGTTATGTTTCAATATTTATCGTCCTTTAAGACTTCAAGTAATTTACTTTCGTACTCTCCGGCTGAAACTTGAAGCCGGTAAGAAGGATCTTTCAGTTGAAGTGAAGTCTCTCACGAAACCAAATATTTCTTTGTGGGACCGAGCCTCTTATAACATGAGGATACTTCCACACTTACCTGATATTTAAGAAAACCTAATTATTTTTTATAGAAGACTTCATTATAATAATAAAATAATTATAATGATATGATAAGTATGTATTACTATTTAACACTAATGTATCATAACATCTGTTTTGTAACATTGTGTATTTTTAACTTATCATTAATAAATTAATATTCTAATTAGATTTACTTTTATTTTATGTTATTAATGACATGTTTAACATAATTCTATCGTAATAAAGTGTAACCGTTACATCGTTAAACGACGTAAAACATTCCAACAACGGTTTGTGGGTAAACCGTGATAATCACAATCACATTATCTTGGGTACTTGATAAACAAGAAGCGGCAGCGTACCCAATACGAGCACTACTTTAATTTATCGAGCGGCGACGCTTGCGCTCAGTCTTCCTCGGTCACTGTCGCGATCGCTACGCACTCGTACACCCACAAAAACTTTGTACGGCTTCCGCCATTTTTAAACCCAAGTGCTTCTAAAATGCATCAAAATGGTGATATTGAAACTTGAAAATTGTCGCCGGGATACTAAAAAGACGGAAATATTCGCGCTTTTTGTTGAACCTAATCATCCGAAGAGGTTTTTCAAGTACAGTTGACCATAATCCCGTGCGTTCCGGGATTTTAGGTTTGTGTTCTGGAACTCTGTGGACTACCAACAAGCCGTATCTAGATAAAAACCGTGCTAGTGTTTTGTTTTTGGTATTATTTCGAATTTGGAATGTGTTTTTGAAAATGGTTATGGATTTTTGATTGAATTATAACTTTTTATTGGTTTCGCGCGTAAATCTTAATTGACATTAAGTTTTTTGAAAATGGAGAAGCATATTGGCATCGGAGGAAGTGGTGGAAATAAGTATAAACGGATTCAGTCTTATGGGAGCATGAGTTCTAGGAGTGACGATGACATGACAGTCCACAGTCAGTTATTCCCTTACCCTAAAAAAATGGTCGTTGAAAGAGAAATTTTGTATGAAGAGGAGCATCCTCCGTTTCAACCTTTGATAGCGACGACTAGACTGTTTGGTAAGGCGAGGTTCACTTGCTTGCTGCTGATCTATGTGATATTCTACGTGGTCTACTTGGCATCAGGGGCGTTGGTCTTCTCAGCGTTGGAGGCACCTTTAGAGAATCAGATCCGACTGGAACTCATCAGGGCTAAAACAGACTTTCTGGCGCGCTATCCGGATATCTTGGGTAAATATTTTTTTTAAATTTCTATGTTGTTTCCCTATAGGTGGAGCAAAAGGGTTCTTTTTTTAGCCAAATGATAACTGTCCTTAGATTCTTTCTGCATAATAACAGCAAATTGTGAACACCATGCGTCAAAAAACATTTTTTTTTTAAATTTCACGTTTGGCACAGTGGTTGAGCGATTGACTCAGGTACGATTTTTTAGATAGGTGAGTTTACATATTTGTGGACGGATCCACGATACAGGACTTATTTCTAGGATGGGCAAAGGGTTTTTTTTTAAACTAGTTTTTTTATTGCATTGCTAGCAGTTCAAAGACTGCTAGCGAGAGTTAAAACTACATGAGTAGTAAACATTGATGAGCTCAAATAACACTAAATAAATAATTTAGCAGTCTCCTTTATTATGTGAAAAATATGCGCCACATCCGCGCAAAACCGCCATATGCTCAGCATAATGCCGTGACCCCCGCAAAATGCGATGAGTCTATGGCGATGGTTTTCAGCGTGGGCCGGATAAAGAGGAAACATAACGATCAGCGGTACACCTTACAGTATAAATTACCTACTCACACACATTTTTGACATTGTTATTAGGTACTTATTTATTGACATTATTAATGGTTATTGTAATATTTTTGACATTGTTTATTTTCGTTTTTCTTTTTTTAAATGTTATGTAGTTTAATTAATGGTGTAACTCAAATCTTTTTAACATTATTATTTTTTAACTAATCCTTTTATTGTAATTCAAGTCAATTATTAGTTATTACTGTTTTGTTCCTAGTTTTTAAGTAAGTACTAAATATTCGCATAGAATTTTAATTGTTCTTGAATAAATAAATATAAATCACATTTACATTCATACTGGCGAACTCATAGCATGAGCATAACCAGCCTATGAATGTTCCCACTGTTGGAACTCAGGCCTCCTCTCTTGGAGAGGGAATGAGGGAATGTGCCGTTATCCAACACACGGGCCCTCAACTCATACTTTTTTTTGTTAGCTTTTTCTGTCCCACTCCGGGGCAAAGACCTACCTCCACTCCTTCCATCCTTCGCAGACCCACGATTCTTCCTTCCAGTTCTGCCGAAATCTGTAAAATAAGACGAAAATATTCCCTTCTAATCAATGAAAGCTCTAAGGAAACTTCACGTATAACTTTCGCGTGGTGAATGTATAACTACCCACAAAGCCAGTATTACTCATAAGTATACGCTATTGTGCAAGCATGGTAAATATTTGAAATGCCCGCAGTACAGGCGGACAATGCAGGTTTCTACTTCTAAAGGATCGAACGTACAATATTGCAAGAAGACACACAAATGTTGAAGACAATATTTCTCTTGTTATGGCCAGTTTTCAGTCATTTTTTCTTCTACCTTATGTTATGTTAGTACTGTATCCTCTCGGGCGTCCCGGGGGTATTATTATTACGTCATTGCGCGTTTTTACGTAAATCAACAAAAAAAATATAATAATAATAAAAAAAAACTATTTCTGGATTTTTATGTGAAAAACAAAAATATAGAAACCAAAATTTTCGGCAAAAAAAAAATCGTACAAACGTGTACAAAACGACAATTAAGAGTTTTTCAAGGTCATTCAAGTTGTACAGAAGTATGTACAATCGGCGCTCCAGGGGGTATTCATCATCATTTCAGTCGCGAGATGTCCACTGTTGGACATAGGCCTCCTCCAAGTATCGCCATAACGACCGGTCCTGTGCGTTTCGTATCCATCGGACTCTCTTTTCAAGTACTGTTATGTAATGGTACATGATGTTTTTATTTTGAGGTGAAAATCATCATATATCTGACTACTCTCGATTCGGATGGAGTGAGGAGTGTCAGACTTTTACTGACTAAAACCCGCCTGTGTTCCTTCAGTTGCCCTTTGTGTTCCAGGATCACGGTAACTCTTTCAAACACTCTAACATCCCAATTGTAAAATACTGTCATATTGATGGAGAAGATTTTCAATTCATCAGAATATGTTTTATATCTTAAATAACAAGTAGGTAAAAAAACCTAAAATCACGCCTTGATATTATAGTTACATTAGGTTATTCCTACTAATATTATAATATATAGAGTGAATAGGCTCTTAATAAACTAGTGCGCCTCACCATCAATGATTGCATCACTGCTTACCATCAGGTGGGATCGCAGTCAAGCACTGGTTTATATCATCAATTAAAAAATAAACGCGAAAGTTTGTATGTATGGATGTTTGTCGCTCTTTCACGCAAAAACGACTGAATGGATTTCGATGAAACTTGGTACACGGGTAGACAATGTCCTGGAAAAGCACATAGGATAATTTTTATCCCGGGAGTATGTTCCCTTGTGATAATTTTCTATTAACACGCGGGCGAAGCTGCTGGCCGCAGTTAGTATTTCAATAAATATGGGGTAGATGTTTTATCAGTGAGAACCTACTTAGCAACTAACCCAAATTATTTACTAATAATTTGGTTCAGTTATCTTAATAATTACAAACCAAATGACCTTTAAAGGTCAAGTATTTCGTTACGGCATACAATGATTAATTAAAAAAATAAATTGGAAAGAAATCATAAAAATGTGATGCTTAACTTAAAGGTCGATAAGACTTCAGACGAAAATTTTAAAAAAATGGTGTCTTTTTTCAAGCAACTACCCGGCTTCGCTCGAGAATAAAGGGTTCTATGTCTATTTCTGAGTATGGTTTCCGCACTTAGTCCTATGCGGACCATTGTACGTGGGCCATAGCGGCCATAACCTAAGGTGGGCTTATTCCAACCAGCCCAGCTCTCTCCAAAAACAGATTAGGCCTCTCAGGTTTTTCAGGACATCAATAAAGGAGTTCGGTGATCCTAAGGTTCTTGTGCGTATTTCAGTGCAACCTGTGCACTCTACGAGCACAATCATGTGCATTTGTCTCCTCACCCTCCAAGCATGCTCTGCACACGGGACTGCCTGTGATGCCTATTGCGTGGAGGTGCTTATTCAGTGTGCAGTGTCCGATGATGGTTCCCGTCACCAGGCGCAGTCAGCCTCTCTCCAGTCTTATGACATTTTTGGTGAGGGCTTTATTGAGGCCAGGGCCTCCTTAGCCTGCCTGCGTCCTGGCTTCGAGGACCACCATCGCTCTGCTTGTATATGTGTGTGTTCACGTAACCAACTACGCAGCTGACCGAAGGGGACCGGCACAATGTGTTCGGGCCCGAAGACCATCGCTCCAGATCCTCTCCTGGCCAGTTCGTCCGCCGCATCGTTGCCCAGTGAGCCGCTATGACCTTTAATCCACTGTAGTGTCACAGTGTTGCGTTTCGGACTGTGACTCTCTCCAGTGCAGTGTGGCGTCTTGTATAATTCTCGAGGTGGTATAGTTTTTGCCTAGGGATTGTAGGAATAAAAGGTTTTCACCTGATATACTTAATTATCCAAAGGAAACATATCAGTAAAAGTTTGACACTATCTCCCGCTCCGCCCAAGAGCAGGGTTTGTCATAAGATAATTCTCCCACCCAAAAAAAAAAAACCCGTGTAGGTACCAAGTTTCAACTAAATCCGTTTAATCATAATTTATTGAATTAATAAACAAACAGATTTTAACATCCTTGCTATACTAGCTTCTGCTCGTGACTTCGCTCGCCTGAAAGTCTGAAGATATCTCAAGGCAGTTATCGACAAAAAAGCATCTTATACTAAGACACAGAGTACTTTTTATGTCGATAATTTTGTCAAGAATTTCGCATAAAGGCAGACTTTACCTTTATGCGAAATTTCATCACCAGCTGTTAAGCCATGAAATGGTAATAATCACACGAAGTTACTTTTGCATAAAAGATTATGTATGGATTATTTTTTAAGTAGTAGCTAAACCGTCTAACTCTGCTTTGAAACTTATTTAAATATTATCTCGCCTGATCTAAGGTTGATCAGCAATAAAATAATTTGACCTATTCATATTATAAACATCTTTATAAAATGTTATCTTAGTCAATTATCATGAACAGATATGCTATCACATGAGAAATCTATTTTATATCTGCGTTGTTCTAATTCACATTTGTGATAAAAAGGTCTTATAAATTACCTACCTATCTAATTTAAATATCTAACAGTAGGTCAAGTAATCTATACTGATATTGTAATTAGGTATGATAATACTTTTGTTTGTTATATTTTATAATGTTCATTGGGACTCTAGCCTTCTCTGTAGGAGAGACAATGGTCCTAATTATCCTACGCCCGGCTCAGTACGGATTGGTGGATGTCATAAGTAGGTACATCGAATTTTTAGTTCTAGAACAGATCTCTCGATGTAAGTAACATGTTTTTACTATAGTGTTAACACACGCTCAAACTTGGTACGACGGATTTGGTCCGTCCATACCAAGGTCGCACGTGAGTCAGAGTGAATTTGGCCCGTTGTAAAAGTTCGAGCGTGTCTGCCAATTAGTAGTAACTCACACTGGACCTTGGTAAGGACGGACCAAATCCGTCGTACCAAGTTTGACCGTGTGTTAACACTATAACTCTACACTTTTAGTTTAGGTGATTAATCGAGGTAGATAACCAAATAATATATTTTTTTAAGTCATTGTAGATGGGTATTGATTGTTTCCTATAGACAACTGATCTTTTACCAAAAGCCATTTTTTTTACTTCTTACAATGCCTGTACGAGTAAATTAACCGGACAAATCTTTCCATTTCTTTATAGGAACCTGTTGACATCTGCGTTAATTATTGTTTAAAGGTCATAAAACTGATGACAAAACATAATGAATTATCTATTTTGATAAAGGAACAAGTTTCAACAAATGACATTAATAAATTAGTTTATTTATTTTGTTGAACACACTCTTTTGCTGACGTATTTTATTTAATGAAAGGAAATAGGTGATTAAGTAATTAATTAAATTAACATAATAAACATTGTATTTTATGCACAGTATTACTAAACTACGGTAAACCCTAAGATTTGCCGGTAAAAGCTAAGAATTACCAAGTGTTACTGGTTCAACATGAATCGCTTACCAAAGTAGGCATTAATTACTTTTCATTGATAACATAACTACTTATCAAAAATATCAGAAACGTAAAACCTATTTTGGTGATGACTTTCTTTCAAATTCAAAGATTTATAAAATGGTGCTAGTAAAAGCCTGATATTAGTCACTAACTACTGAGAAATTTTAAAGATGTAACCCACACACTTTGTTTGACCTAGGAATCGAACTGAAAAGCAACTTTTATTAATGGATTCAATGTGTAAACAAAATCATCAAATTCAAATTTCTCGATTATTTTCCTTAACCTTATAATATCAGAGTTAAAAATGCACTAATACAAAACTATGTAGTAACTGAGAGATACACGCGTGGTTACACAAACAGGTTTATCAAAGAACACCTTATCCAAAACACGTTGATGTTAAGGTCGTAGCCGTCAAATATTTGAAGCTGTACCTACCTATCAATGTGTTCGTTACTTTATAACAAACTTGTTCTTATCCACGCATCTGCCCGTGTGAAACCCACCTTCATATATTACTAGCTGCCTCCCACAGCACCTTTGGTTACTGTTTCGCTCTAATTGGTAGTAGCTTGATGTCAAATATACAGAGGTCGGAATTAGGGAGAGTTAAACATGTACTTACACCGATTTCATACAGCGAAAGAATAAAGTGGATAACCCTCGAATTCCGAGATAAATTTTAAAGAGCAAAAACTTTTTTATGACGTCATCAGAAATATAGCAGAAAAAATTTCTTCCTGCATTAATGACGAGGAGGAGGAAGTGTATAAATTTGTTAACCTTACCTCAGTTGAGGTAGAGGGATCTTTTTCAATGAAAATACTAATAAAAATTGTTTGTTATTTATCTTTGTTTTATTTGTCTTATCTATGTCCATGGTTTTTATTATTATTTATTTTTAATATGGTTGGCCACACGGGATTTTTCATTAGAAATCCCGGTAAAGTAAGACCAGTTAGATCTCACTTCTAAGAAAGTAGATTTATAAACTACTCACTGAATTCAAAAGAAACTCCTAAATATTGAACGATTAAAAATAAATCAGTTCCAAGCTTTTAAACTAAAAAAAACACGAAAGTGAGTCACCAATTTAAGTACAAGGTCACAAAACTAATAACCGATAATAAAGTCCAAAGTTAAATCGAACTCCCATGACCGAAATACCATGAACGTAATCATTGAAACAAAAAAGTTAAGGTTTTTAGTAGTAAAATTATAGTGGAATATAATATTCTCTTGTCATTACCTCGATTTATTATAAGTATTTATGAATTATTTGCTGGTGGTACAGTATATCTTCTTGCTGCACACTTCTCTAAAAGGCGCATCGTAGTAGTCACACCCATTTTTGCCTGTATAAACGGTGAATTTTCCAAGTGGGTGTGTAGGTATGCCCAACTCCAAAACTATGAGAAATATCAAAAAACCGGGCAAGTGCGAGTCGGACTCGCGCACTGAGGGTTCCGTACAAACTTACTTATGAAAACAGTTCAATTCCCGAATGTGAATTATTTTACTAAAATTCGACCAGTTGGTCATAATTATGTCATTACTTCCTACAATTTGATTCTTATTAGAGACACTATCAAATGATATAATATTACCTAATAATACAGTGTGTCCAAACAAAAACTGTGTTCAACGTTGTAAACACATATATGCAAATGTCACCTATAAAGAAACGTGGGCTTCCAAATGCGGTGCAGAACCAGTTCTTTATCGTACCTATAATTTCGTTTTTTGATTTAGAAACTTTTCCACCTAGTTATCATAAAGCCATTCGAAAAAAACATTGTATGAAAGAAGAAGTTGACGAGTTGACGAATTTATTTTTTATTATTGGGTAGTTGCCTCATTTTTTTTATTATTCTTATCAAAATGTAACTTTATTCAAAATCGCAAATAAAAAGATTTTCGCCAATTCGTTCAATAAGCATAAGCATAGCATAATCAGCCTTTTAATGTTCCCACTGCTGGGACTCAGGCCTCCTCTCTCTAGGAGAGGGAATGGGCCGTAATCCACCACGCGGGCCCAGTGCGGGTTGGTGAATGTCACATGTCTTCGAATTTTTGGTTCTAAGACATTGCCGGTTTCCTCACGATGTTTTCCTTCACCGTTTTGAGAGCAGTGGTGATGAAATAAATTACACAAAGTAATGCGCTTGGCTGGGTTCGAACCCGCGACCTACAATTCGTAAGTCGGGGCCGTTACCACTCGGCCAACACTGCTCCCCATATTCGTATATTCGTTCAATATTAAGTTATAAACCTTTCTAGCCTGGTGGAATGGTAAACTGTCAAATAGATGCACATACTGAAATGTGACGTCATTGTCATTTGGTTACGTATGTACAAAAGAGATACCGAAAAGGTCCTTCCACGCCCCCACTCTTTCTTAGAACAATATTTGAAATGGTTTTTTATGCTTCATTTAATAACTACTTTTGATGTTGTTTTCAGGAAAGATTTCTTTTTAGTGTTATTAGTTTATTATTTAGTATAAAATATTGTATAAACCCCGAAGAATCGCCAAACTTAAGTGGCAGTGGGCAGGCATATTGCTCGCAGAACAGATGATCGATAGGGACGAAAGGTTCTGGAATGGCGACCACGTACAGGAAGACACAGCGTTGAAGGCCTCCTACAAGGTGAACCAATGACCTGGTGAGGGTCGCGGTAATCCGATAGATGCGAGATGCACAGGACTGGTCATTATGGTGAAATTTGGAGGAGGCCTATATCCAACAGTGGACGTCTTTCGACTGAAAAGATGATGATGATTGTACAAAAACACAGGCATGTACAGATGTACCCGATTGCAGTATGTTACTAAAAATAGTTATTAATTTATTTATGTAAGTACACACAAATACTTGCCTAAGAATGAAAAGAACAAAAACACATAGAATTGCACAAAGGTGCTGCACATTTCAAAAGAAATTTCTTTCAGCAGACCTGCGACAGGAGAGTTGTTGAATTATGAAATAAATGGCAAATCTTTCACATGCAAAAAAGGTTAAAAATGAGGGGATATGAATAAACTTGGCTTTATTACTCCTTCTTCATTAAAATTTAACAGCTGTATTGCTGCAAGAAACCATTTATACTAAAAGCCACTTAAAGACAAACAAACTAAACTAGGTACAGAGTACGCTTGAATGCAGAGGTTTCAAAGCATTGGTACACTGCGATGTGGGTAGCGTAATGTTGCCAGCTCATTGACTCGGAACTAAGTAACCGATCGAGCTCACAGCTAGACCTCCTTTTATTTCTTATTTTTATTAAATTAGGAGGCAAAGGAAATATCTTATTTAGTCGCAAAAAAAAAACTAGTATTGACTACAAGCATTTTTTTTCTAAAAGTATTTTAATCGAAACCTTTTTAGGCCCTAAAGTGAAATACCTTTGCCTGGAAAAAAAGTAATAAAAGAAAATGGAGGGTTCTCTAAATGATCTTCAATAGTGTCAATAAAAAATTATTTATTACTTTACTGTTCTAATAACAGTAGGTAACAGCTTGTTGTCCCTCGTTTAATTAATAAAACGAAATAAAATAAAAATAAGCGTCAAATGTCCAAAAATTAGCCGCTACATTTGTCTAACGAGCGTCTGCCTGACCTATACAGACAGACTAGGTGGAAAAACACTAGACTCTTTTGATTTTGTTTTTTTTTTTTAATGTATATGCAGCCAGTAACAAAACTTGTCAAGCAATTATTATTTAGCAGTCTACATAGTGTAATACAAATTCATAGTGATCATAAGGAATTATTGGCAGGAATTTTTCAAGTGAAGTTGAGTGACTATTTTAATTATACGCAAATTGATTCCTAATGAATATTGTGATGTAAAATTGGCGTTGTTTTTTATCACAAGTGTCTGCACAATTGGAAAATGTGTGAAATTATTTAAATGGACGCATTTCGGTAAAATGGAGCTGAGAATATTATTGTAGTGTTGACTACCTCAGCAAAGCTTGCCAAGAAGGCTTACTCGATACTATTGCTGCCAAATACTACAAAAACATTAGAAAGCATTACATCCGTATTGTAATGGTAAACAAAATAATCTATTCATACGAAGACATAGTTTAAAGGACTTCGTATCCAAGCCAAAAAAGTTACAAAAAAAATAGTAATCATAATTAACATTATTATAATGCAAATTATAACTAAGCACATACAAAATAGAAATCATTCGTTATTAAACTAAAAGTCCGTACACCTAGTTCGGTTTTTTTAAACTATCTTCTGGCAATGTGCACGCCGCGTGAAAGTCAAACATCACATACTCCCGAAATAAAACGCATTACAATGTCCTATACCTGGATACGGTGTACGCGTGGGCTAAGTTTCATCTAAATCTGTTCAGCCGTTTGAGCGTTAAGGAGTAACAAACAAACTTTCACATTTATAATATTAATAGGACATAATAAGGTGATGACGCACAGACATTTGAATGTTTTTGCTGTGTATATGTTATTTTCTTAGCGATGTATATCTTTTTTTTATATAAATGGCGTGCTGATGATCTATGATTACATAATATGTCTATTCATCACGTTTTTTATTAACTGAACATGTTGCTACGTGTAAATTTATCTTAAAATGCAACTCGTTTGACAAACACTCCCAGATGTCTCATTAAATTCTAATTTGGTTTTAAGAACTCCGAAAATAATTATGATAATTTTTAGTTTATTGCTGCGTCTAGATTAATCAGCATAAATTACTCTCCAATTGCTGAAGTTTTCAAAACTTTAATTTCTTAGTTTCTATTCAAATAAGTAACAAACTTCTGCCAGCGTCTTCACCCGTGTCATAGTGGAAAATTATCCCAAGGGAACGTCATACCCGGCATAAAAAGTAGTCTATATGTCGTGGCCAGATCGTTTTGAACGTTAGTTTGATGATATGTCAATCCTCGTTTGGCCTACTTTCTTTAGACCTATTATTATCATAGAATGTTGGATACATCAATGGTATGGTCAAACCAGTGTTGGGCGTAGTTAACTACTATTTTGTAATCAGATTACAAATTACGATTGAAAGTAGTTAACTACATGTAGTTTGATTAGGTACATGTAGTTATGATTACAGGTAACTTAACTACAGTAAGTAATCAAACTACATGAAATAGTTATTAATTTGATTGCTGTAATGTATTAGTTATTAATTACTGATTATTTGAGTAGTAAGTACTTATATTTTGCAATTAAATGAACAGGTAATGTGTTGGAATTATTGATTTGAATACGAGGCTTGAAGTCGTAGATGATTATGTAGGTACTTATATTTATTACATATAATTATTGCCTTGATTGACAAGTAATCAAACAATCAACCTTTCAAGGTGTAGTTATAAAAAGAAATCTCGTAATCGTGATTGCGTGATTTGTAGTTAGTAATCAAAATGTTTCACTACTTTTTATGATTATTTAATGTAATTTGTAGTTATGACTACTAACTACAATAATATATGTAGTCGTAGTTATTAATCAGCAGTTAGATTACATATTGCCCAACACTGGGTCAAACGAGGATTAATATATCATCCAACGTTTTCGTTCAATTGATCTGGCCAATTTTACTTGGCCATATCATTTAGTGATCAATTCTAAGAACTGGCCAAAGTATCCTATGTCCTATTACAAGACATGGTCTACGCGTGTACCAAATTCATCAAAATCATAGCCTTTATAATTTTAGTATGATTTACAACACCTGTACGTTTCTTTACTGATATAAAACCAATAGGCGTTAGGCAATAGATATAGCAATCAATATAATAAATATCTACTATTTTTAATACATAACATGATTTAAAAGAGAGTTAATGGAGTTTCTTTCACATTCCTCTCCATAGACATCTAGGCTTTGGAATGTGCAATTAACATCATTTTTCTTACTAACTGACTTCTTAACAATTTAAAAGTGCTTGTAAATAGTTTATTTGTTATAAATGCTTTGATTCTTGATTCTTTTATATCCACACAGCAGTAATTGCGCAGGTCAACGCATTATGCAGAGATATTTTGAACAGCGAAACGTTTGTTCCGGACTGTCAAGTCAAGTCAAGTCAATTTTTTTTATTTCACATAGGCCTACATGGGCACTTATAAAACGTCAGAAGCTAGTGCACGGTTCCAAATTGGTCGTTTCCTATGGAGAAGAAGAACTGTAGAGGTGTTAACAATGTAAGGATGGACACTCGCCGTACAATGCGTTGCAATTAAGGATAGGATCGATTGCCATGTTGTGACGTCACGTCATACTGTCAAATCGCAAGAAATTGGGCAAAATTGAAGAACTCAGAGATGAGCAAAATTGAAGAACTGGATTCTGATTCACAGTTCGTAAATAAATTAAATTTTTTAAATTTATTGTTTCGCTCATCATAATAATTCCTCGATTTGACAGTATGACGTGACGTCACTACCTGGCAATCGATCCTATTCTTATTTGGAACTTATTGTACTTACGTCGGGATGTCTGATGATAAAAAGGTGATGGCGGAATTTCCTCGCACGCTCTCATAAATGCTATCTTATAACACTGGCAGGAATACCTAAGCGCGCTGCGCTATTCACTAAGTACGAGTCGGTCACAGCCGAACTCGACAAACTACCTGCCGTACCCCTAAATGGATAGACAACAAAAAATTTGTTGTACCAAACCGCGATCCCTAAAGTTAGGCTTCTTCAATGCCAACGGCATTATCAATCAGAGAGATGAGATCGCCACGTTCCTTCGCGACCATCAGTTAGACCTTCTCCTCATCCAGGAAACATTCCTCAAACCCCACCGTAAAGATCCTAGAATTGCCAACTATCGTCTAGTTCGCAACGACAGATCTCGTTGTCACGGTGGTGGCACCCTTATCTATTATAGAAAGGAACTGTACTGTATCCCTCTAGCTCCACCCGCGCCCCGATCTTTCTTAGAATACTCGGTCTGCCGAGTAGGCATGACTGGTCATCAACCGATCACTGTCGTCTCTGCCTACTATCCCCCTCCGACTTCCTCGTCTCGTATGCCAGACGAGTCCATCGCGCTTACTAGCGACCTCACTGCCCTCTTTGGTTTGAGTGACTCCGTTATCATAGCGGGCGATCTCAATGCTAAACACCCCGCCTGGAACAGTAGTACGACCAACCCTAGGGGAAAGGTCGTGTTCAACCTTGGTGCATCCCTTAACTTTGACATCATCGCCCCGATGTGTCACACTCACTTCCCCCATGATCCCAACCATAGCCCCGACGTCCTCGATGTAGCGCTCCTTAAGAATGTTAACCTCCGGTTGCAATCTATAGAAGCAATACACGAGCTTAACTCCGATCACCGACCCGTGATTATGCACCTAGGCTCCCGCTCGGGCAATCTCGACCCGGGCCAGCCCCCCGCTTCCCAATTGATCACTGACTGGAAGAAAGTAAGCGAAAGACTGAAATCTACCACGTCACCTCAATTGGATTCTATCCCCGACCACATAGTCTCAGTCGCTGACACGACGGTGGCAATCGACTCGCTCACAGACCACGTACAATCCGTCCTGAACGAATGTTCAAGGGAGATTCCTGCGAAGGAGGACCTTCGCTGGAAAATCCCGGACGATGTACGGGCTCTGATGACCGAGAAGAACGCAGCCGTCCGTGCATACAGCGCTTTTCCTTGCGACGCTAACAAGGCTCACATGCGTAGATTACAACGTGCTGTTAAGAAGCGCATGACCGAGCTGCGTTCCGCCCGCTGGGACAAGACGCTCAGCGAACTCGAGCCTACCCATCTCGCCTTCTGGCAACTTCAGAGGAAATTACGTTCCACTGAAGAGTCCTCTATGCCTCCGCTCACCCGCCCTGATAAGAGTGTCGCTTTCGACAACTCTGAAAAAGCGGAATGCCTAGCCGACAGCCTCGAAGCCCAATGCTCGCCTAGCTCTCAACTAGTAGACCAAGCCCACATCGACATGGTGGACGCTGAAGTCGAACGTAGAGCCTCCCTCCCTCCCGTTGAAGACCCTGATAACCCTCTGGCCCCCGTCACTCCCGACGAGGTAGAGGATATCATCAAAAAACTTCAACCAAGGAAAGCCCCCGGCGCCGACGGTATCACGAACAGAGTGTTCAAACTCTTCCCCCCCCAACTTATAATGCTAATGACCGCTATCTTCAATGGCGCATTAAGCAATAACATCTTCCCCCAAGCGTGGAAACAGGCCACCGTTATCGGTATCCCCAAACCAGGCAAGCCCAAGTCTGACCCCACCAGTTACCGCCCCATCAGTCTCCTCAATGTTCTCGGTAAGATCTACGAGAGGCTTATTTATAAGCGACTCAAAGATTTTGCCGAATCCAAGGGTCTCATTCCTGATGAGCAGTTCGGGTTCCGTACCGAGCACTCATGCGTCCACCAAGTCCACCGCATCGTAGAGCACCTAAGCGCTGGCTTCCAGCGTAATACGATGACGGGTGTCTTGTATTTCGATATAGCGAAAGCATTCGACAAGGTCTGGCACAATGGCTTATTATATAAGCTATATCAACTCGGTGTGCCAGACCGTCTCGTGCTCATCATGCGAGACTTTCTGTCGAATCGCACCTTCCGCTATCGAATCGAGGGAGCCCTCTCCTCCCCTCACCCCATTCGAGCTGGAGTCCCTCAAGGCTCCGTAGTGTCCCCCCTAGCTTTCACGCTGTTCACCAGCGACATTCCCAAAAGTAAAAAGGCCCAGTTGGCTCTATTCGCCGACGACACGGCAATTTACTACACCGGTCGTGACCCCAGAGTTATCGCTCGCAATCTCCAAACCTCCGCAAACATTTTGGGCAAATGGTTCCGGAAATGGAGGATCGAGGTTAACCCTGATAAGAGTCAAGCTGTTCTCTACTCGAAACAGCGAAAGTCCGTCCCCCCTCCCCCTCCGATCACCATGTACGGTAAGCCGATCCCCTGGGAGAAGCAAGCCAAGTACCTCGGAGTGATCCTCGATCAGCACTTGTCCTTCGCCGAGCACATAAAGCAGGCTCGCTCGCGAGCCGCTTTCGCTCAAGGTAGGCTCCATTATCTCATGACTGCCCGCAGCAAACTGTCACTTAAGTGCAAGCTGCGCCTCTATACTGCAGTAATCCGCCCGATCATGACGTATGCATGTGCCATCTTCGCACACGCCAAGCCCCGCTTCCTCCATAGGATGCAGACCCTTCAAAATAGGACCCTCCGTAAAATTCTCGGTGCCCCATATTATGTCCGAAATGAGAATCTACATCTAGATCTCAAAATCCCCACCATCCAGCAGTTCATGAAACGCCTTTGCAAGCGTTTCTTCGATACTGCTGTGAAGCACCGCAACCCCCTTATAGTATCGGCAGCCCGATACGAACCCTCCCGCATCTCAAAGATTCGCCGTCCTAGGCATACTCTCGTCACCCCCGATGACTCCACTACCCTGCTCCAAGAGAGCCGTAAGGAAACAAGTACAGTTCGCAGACAATACAGACCGCCGTCCTTCCGTCCTCGCCGCCGAGGCCCGCCGCGACAGTCCCGTAAACGTCCTCCCCGTCCCTTGCTCGAGACAGCCCGCGTCGCTGAGCCGTAGTTTTAAAATTCCCCGAAAATAATAATAAAATCTTTGTTCGATCCAGCCCGTCCCTTGCTGTCCCCCCCCAGCGACGCCCTAAGCCGAGGTCCGTACCCCACAGGGGGTGCCCTTAGCGTGTAGTCGCTTAGTTTTTAAGTTTTAGTTAAATAAGCCCTGGCTGGAGGCTTTGATTCTCGAATTGAGGCCGCCACAGGCAAGTCCGGTTAAGCAGCCGACAACCTCCTAGGTTGACCTGCGAGAGGCAACACAAAAAAAAAAAAAAAAAAAAAAAAATGGCAGGAATACCTAGAAACTAAAAACAGGGGATTTTCTAAGGCCATTTCACAATTGTTTTGTATTCTAACGGGTGGCCAAACTGTGTTAGCTGTTTAATCCCACAACTGGTAATAGATTTAGCCGCCACGTTTGTTCGGGTCTGTGTACTTACCCAACTAAGCCGCAGAACCGCACGTTATAAAACAATGTGTTATAACATTTACTATGTGCCTACAGTTGTATATTTATATATGTAGTTTTATAATTACGTAATTCCTCTATTGTTTCTGGTATTATAACATTCAGAGCTGACTTTTCAATATTCAGGTTTTAAGAGACTAGTATATAAGTGTATAATATTTTTAAGAATTACAGAATTCCAACAGATCTCTTTTTAGGGTTCCGTACCACAAAAGGAAAAAAACGGAAACCTTATAGGATCACTTTGTTGTCCGTCTGTAAAACCATATACTTAAATCTGCGGTGCCTTGAATTTGTAAAAAAATCAAACTTTTAAGTTAACGAAAAAAAAGATACGGCCGTTTATGTCGCCAAATTGGGCATAAAGCAAGGTCTTATAGCACAGGTATATGAATAAGTCTGAAAACAAAATTTTATTGATACGTCACAGAAGAAAATGTTTTTTTGCGATTCGGAAAAATCCTCGAGAGATACGGGAATCGAACTATTTTCATATGTGAATCGGAACTTGTACGGAATCCTCAGTTTTTTTTTCTCACGTTGTTTCTTTATCTAACATTGCGTTGGATTGCGTTAGATGAACCAACAAGCTTTTAAATCATGCTCTCCTTATCGTCTAGATAGACGAGTGGGGTAGGTGCCTCTTAACTAAGGTACAGCAGGCCTAGCCAAGTTACGACCGTTTCGCGATTCTCGTTCGTCGATTGCTTCGAGTCGGCCGCGCCTCCTATTCCTTTGTTCTGACTACGTTACTGAGCGTTGAGATGACGTCAGAACAAGTGAATCGGAGGCGCGGCCGACTCGAAGCAATCGACGAAAGAGAACCTAAACGAAATGGTTGTAACTTGGCTAGGGGGGCAGGAGACGCCCCGAGCGTCGGAAGTTGGAGAGCCATCTCCGGTCATCATGTAAAGATTGTACATTTTTATACTATAGTCGTAATGTAAAGCAGTCTAAGCTGCGATAATATTGAAGGCTTTTAAAATAATAAACCCTGTTATGCTTTTAAATTGACTGTCACTGACATTACTAACCTGTATGGGCTAGGAGTACCTACTTATTATTCTCTTTACAAATGGATAGGTATACAAGAGAAATAAATGGAACTGTTCACGTAGAAAATGTTATGTTGATTGAAAGTAGACATCCCATCTTCTTTTGTTTTATTTGTGTACTCTAACCTTTTTCTTTGTCAATATTGATAACGTGTTCTTTGTTCTTAAAGTTTGTGTCAACTTGCCCTGCTTTTGATATGTTATACATTATGTCTTTGCACGGTCATGTGAAGAGGAGGGATGAAACACGTGTTAGGGCGAGGTTACATTACTGTGTTTTGTTGTGTTGTTGCACCTCTTTTTGCTATTGATGCTACAAAACTTATTGTGATATGACTTAGGTTTAGATTCGTTTGAGTGGCAGATCCCGCTCCACGACACTCCCAAACGAAGTGGAATCGGAGTAAACACTCCAAACTTCAAAATTGTAACGTTAAAAAATTATAAAGATAAGAATATTAGCAGTAATGCTAGCAAAGGAGGCGGCCGATCGCGTGAGGAAACAGTCCTCACGCCCCAACCGCCGCCGGGATTCCGATCCTGATTTCCGGCAACCGTAGGCGCAGGCTTGCGGACGGCGAGTAATGGGTAGCTTGCCGTCCGACCATCCGGTAACCGTCCGGACCGAGCCCAAGTCGTCGACGGCGCATACTGTTCCACGCGCGTCTCAGGTAGATGTCAGCAAATTTTAGAGGCCCAGCAGGGCCGAAGCCTACTGGGGCCACGGGTAGTGTGAAAGTGAAACCTGTGGCCCTGGGACGAAGTCAAAAAAGGAATAGGAGTGGGTTTTTAGTCAGTAAAAGTCTGACACTATCTCCCGCTCTGCGAGAGCGAGATTTGTCATTAGATGATTTATCCACCTAAAAAAAAAACTTGAATTTCAAAATCGATATTCCTATCATGTATAAACATTCCATCGATTACAATCACGTTCAAATTTTATACGTAGACACTGGCAAAGGTATATAAAAATCTAATAACCCGGTGTAAGCGTCAGAGACAGGATCCAAATTAGCTACCCTCGTCAAAGCAGTCATTTGCGAGCTACCGGGCTTCTCTGTGAGCTGCGTGCCTATCTACCGTGGGATCTAATGGGATGAGGATTTTTTACGTTGGTATGCTTTTGTGAGGCAGTATTTAAGTTACATCACCGTATATGAGACTCCACTGATTTATCATCAAACAGAAACCTATTGTGACACAATATGACTTACCAATCCCAAGCATGTAATTAAATCCATTTGATTTAATTTTTATTTTATTGTATTTTTTGTATAATTTAATTTTAGTCAATTAAACATTCAAGTATTTCTATAATGTAATGTAATTAACAATTTTCATTTTTATTTTTTGTTCTGTATTTTTGTGATATTAAAATTACTGATAATTCTAATTATGATTATTTTTCTCCTTGACATCGCAATGCTAATTAACTAATCTTATGTGTTTTAAAATCAAGTGTTTTGTGTTAATGTTGTGATTGTCTCTAAGTGTTGCAGCACTTGAATAGTGTTTTATAATTGATCGTGTAAATTCAAAGTGCATGTAATGTTGGCGATCCTAATAATAAATAAATAACAAATTTACTCGAAAGTAATAAGTAACAAATTATTGTGAGAAATGGCTCGCGGTTTTTTTATCATGCGTTTCGGTGGGGATGACCAGCCTAATACAATATGTACAAAAAATTGAGGTGGGGCCCGTCCGCCACACTAGTACGAAATACACTTATAAACACAAAAAATTTCAAATCAAATCAATAAAATCAAATAGATCATTTAATCCGATGTAATTTAAATTAATTTAATGTTAACATTTCATTGTATGTAATTTTATGATATATATTGTCTGTATGTGTATAAGTAACTAAAATGAGTCTTTGGTACTTGAAATAAATAGATAATTATTATTATTATTTCGTTTATTCATTATTATAACATATATAAATTATATTTTGAAATATTTCAATAAAAATAAATATAAAAACATTTAAAAATATAAAAAATAGTGTCCCACCAGTATCGGGAACAGGGTCTAAGCTACTGGCAATTAGGGCTCCAGAGAAAGGAACCTCCTAATAATACGAGCCGTGTCCAGGAGTCCAGGATTATTATTATTATTATTATAGGCACTTTAGAATAGTCAAATATCGGTCAGTCCAAAAAAAAGTGAAGCTAAATTGCACGTTCCAAAGCGAAGATCTCTATGGGAAAGAACGCACAAGAAACTCCATGGGATGAGTTTCAAATGTAGATACATCCCTTTATGTTCAGAGATAACCTGGAACAAACATGGAAACAAACAAACAACGTTACCTCTATAGAATATTCATTCAGATAAAGTTCTTGATAAAATGATGATTTAGCTGCCACTACGCGGTCGTAACTTTACGCGTCGGACAATATTCATTGAGCCGGAACGTTGACCCGCCAAAGATCCTTCTGATAAACTTGTATAACGCTAGTAAACGTCGCTGATCCACAAAGAGATCGTAATTTAGTACTTAGAATAATTTTGGACAAAGCAAAGAGGATAAAATAGCAAGGTAAACAGCGAGGAAGAGTGGCAGGCGGTCGCCTCCGCGCCTGCGAAGCAGTAGGTAATGCTAACAAAGGAGGCGATCGCACACACACGCGCGAGTGAATGGCTCTCACGCCCCAGCTGCCGGGATCCCGATCTCGATTTCCGGCCACCGGAGGCGCGGGCTTGTGGACGGAGAACAATGTAGCTCACCATCCGGTAACCATTCGGACCGAGCCCAAATCGTCGACGGCGCGTAGTTTTCCACGCACGTCTCAAGGAGATGTTAGCAAACCGTAGGGGCCCAGCTGAGTCGAAGCCTTCTGGGGCCAAGGGTTCGCTTCTAAAAGGAAGACTCGGCCCTGGAATGAAAGGTAACGAAGGAACTTGGTGTAGGTTTTAGTCAGTAAAAGTCTGACACGCCTCTAACAACCTGTGTTGGTCGGCTACGCTACTAGCATAGACTGCCTTCTATTTAGAGGAACCGAAATGGAGCGTCAGACTTTTACAGACTAAAACCCTCCTGTGTGGAGTTTCTTGCCGGTTCTTCTCCATAGGAAACGACCAATTTGGAACCGTGCACTAGCTTCTGACGTTTTATAAGTGCCCATGTAGGCCTATGTGAAATAAAAATTTTTGACTTTGACTTTGACTTTGTAGTTGCCCTTTGCGTTCCAGGCGATTAACCATGACGTGTTAAAATATCAATCGTGCGAACGAGAAAAGAGATGAAGGTATACATATACCCTATATGGCTCCATTACCAATTCGCCGCCGCCGCAATTCGCGCCTTTAACAATTCAGTTTAGGTTATCTTATTAGTTATTCCTATTACCCAATCGTAACCGGGGTGAGTCTCATATCATATAAAGGTATTTAGTATATTTTCATTTCAATAACGTTAACAAGATATAATAAACGTGAGATATACCAACTGTTGATATAATTTCTTAACATATAACGCGAGCCTGTCAATAATAATAATAAAAATAGTCTTACAATGATTGTTGATATAGCTGTCCCTCATGACGAGAACCTCGTAAAATCTCGTAAAACCTCGTAAAGCTGAGAAAGATAAGCAAATTAAGTATCTTGACTTAGCTCGCGAGGTTGTCGACATTTGGGAAGTGGATAGAGCAATCATTGTGCCGATAGTCGTAACGGCCAATGGCTTAATAGCCAAGAGCCTCGAACAACATCTAAGGAGGCTCTCGTTAGGCAGCTGGATCAAGGGCCTGATCCAGAAAGCAGTACTCCTGGACACGGCGCGCATCGTTAGGAGATTCCTCTCTCAGGAGCCCTGACCGCCGGCAGCTTGGACCCTGTTCCCGATGCCGGTGGGCTACTATTTTTTATATTTTTAAATGTTTTTTTTGTGTTTTTTTTTAAGGAAATATTTAAAAATATAATAAGTATCTTCCTTGTCGATATCACTCTTGACAGAGTGGTCGTGGTCATCACTTCAGGTGTTGGTGGCAAGCTTCACAACGCGCCGCCACTCCTCTCTGATGGCCGCCTTCCTCGTGCATTCGTGCAGTGATGATGAGCCACTTACTGCCGCTTTAATCTGGTCAGTCCACCTCATAGGCGACCTTCCTCGTGGCCTGGTACCCTCAACCTTTCCCTGAACCACAAGTCGCTCAATAGCCACTTCCCCTCTGCGGCATACGTGACCAAAAAAGGTGAGAATACGAGACTGTACCAAAGACGATAAACGCTGCTTGATGCCGAGTTCCCGAAGTATAGACTCGTTGGTACGGAATTCAGTCCACGATACTCCGAGCATTCTCCTCCAGCACCACATCTCTAGGGCGTCTATCTTCTTCTTCTCTATTTCCCGTAAGGTCCACGTTTCTGCGGCGTACAAGAATATGGGGAATACAAGTGCCCGAACTAGCCGGATTTTTGTGGCTCTATATATGTTGCGATTCCTCCATATTTTCCTCAACTTGTCCATCGCAGACCTGGAAATTGCCATACGCCTCTTCACTTCATCGATACATCCACCGTTGTTCGTAATTAAGGCCCCCAGATAAATGTATGATTGCACCACATCACAATTAGCAATTTGTGTAATTTCTGGAGAATTGTTATTCATGCGGTCGACAATCATCACTTTCGTTTTATTCCGGTTTATCTTAAGTCCAAACTCAAGGCTAACCCGTTCCATCTTGGCGAGAAGCTGTTCCATGTGCTGGGTACTGGTGGCGAACAAAGTGGTATCGTCAGCATATCGCAGGTTGGAGATCTTCAAGCCACCAATCGAGATGCCATCTGTCCAGTCTTCAAGTATAATCCTCATTATGAGCTCTGTGTACACATTGAACAGTAGTGGAGAAATAATACATCCCTGACGGACTCCGGCGCTGGGGTGGAAGTGGTTGGATTGAATGTCATCTGCGCGTACTGAGGCTGTACCATTCTCATACAGTTTTCGAAGGAGGTGTACCAGGTGTTTTGGAACACCCATCGCCGTCAGCGTTTCCCAGAGTTTGGGCCATTTAACGGAATCGAACGCCTTAGAGAAGTCCACAAAGCATATGTAGGTAGGCTTGTTGAATTCTCTGGCTTTCTCTATAATTTGTCGAACCGTCAAAATTTGCTCCCGGGTTCCCTTCCCCTTAACAAAACCAGCCTGTTCAGGAGCAACTTCTTTGCTCAAGTAGGACTTTAGACGCTCGTTCAGTACCTGCAGTAAAATCTTGCTTGCGTGAGAGATAAGAGCAATAAGTCGGTAATTACTGCACGTCTTGGTGGAACCCTTCTTGTGCAAGGGGACAAAAATAGTGTGAGCCCATTCTTTTGGCCATTGCCCCGTGAGCCATATCTTATTGCATAGAGTGTGGAAGATTTGGACACCATATTCGCCCGATGCCTTGATTGTCTCGATCGGTATTGCATCCGCCCCTGTGGCTTTGCCGTTCTTCAGATGCTTAATAGCGGCTCGTATTTCATCTTTCAGAATATCAGGCTCAAGATCTTCGTTTCCGGGATCCGTAGGGGCATAACACTCCGATTTCGGGTCTTGAAAGAGAGACTGGCAATATTGTCTCCAAGTTTCAGCTATTGCTTCTATGTTCGTCACCGTTTCTCCAGTTGAGTTTTCGATGGCCCAGGTCTTGCTACTCAGGGTTTTTGTGATGGCGCGAATTTTTTGGTGTAGGTCCCTAGATTCATGCTTATTTGCATGGACTTCCACTTCTGCACAAATGTCCCGAAGTTGGTCGTTCTGGTCCCGCCTACAAGCTTTCTGAATTCTAGCGGACATTTCGTTGAGGGATCTTATATCAGCTCCAGATGCTTTCATGTTTCGCCTTTCCTCCACAAGACTTAACGTTGAATCGCTCATCCAATGCTGCCGTTTCCGTTTCCGTGCGTTTACACCAGACTCATTGCTCGAGCTCACCATAACGTTTTTAGCCCGATCCCACAACTGATCTGGAGTCTCTGTGCTGGAGTCTACGCTCGTCCACGGTATCATCGCTTGCTCCAGTGCACTTAAAAACTTCGCATTGTCAGTTACTTCAATCTTTCGTCGTGTCTCGAGTTTCCTAACTGCTCTTAACTTTAGATGCACTTTCGATATCAGCAATTGATGATCTGACCCGCAGTCTGCTCCCGGTAGAGTATGAGCATTCTTGATGGAAGTTTTCCATCGCGATCTAATCAGGATATAATCAATTTGATTGCGATGTCTGCCGTCTGGCGATATCCAAGTATATAGTCTGCGCTGGTGATGTTCAAAGAATGTATTGGATACTACCAAACCGTTATCAGCTGCGAATTGAATGAGCCGCTCCCCTCGCTCGTTGCGTTGCCCTAAGCTAAATTTACCCGCACAATGACTTAGGTGATGTGCATCAGCTCCCACTTTAGCGTTAAGGTCACCCAGGATGATCAAAACTTCTCTATTGGCAATCTTTTCGATGGTACTCTCCAGTTCTGCGTAAAAGCTTTCTATCTCATCATCACATGCAGCACTAGTCGGTGCATAAACCTGAATGAGATTAAAATTCACAGGTGTCGCTTTAAACTTTATTCTCATTATCCTGTCGCTAACAGGTTCATACTCCATTACACTATTCCTTAGATTTTTTGGAATAAGGAAGGCAACTCCATTTCTGCTATTATGGTCATTTCCAGAGAAGTATATGGCATGTGTCTCTGTGAGAAAATGACCGTTGTTCTTCCAGTGAGTTTCACTAATGCCGCAGATATTAATGCCACACCTCGTTAACTCCTTCTCTAGGATCTTTAGTTTGCCTGGTTGAAGTAAACCGCGAACATTCCATGTCCCTATCTTTTGAATATGTCGCATTTTCATGGAGTCTCCAGTAGCATGTTTTCCATACGTTGCCTGGTCTCCTACAACCGTATGGCCGGTAGCCAATTTCCCACCGTCTGCCCCGGACGCAGCACGGCGCCGGTTGCTAAGCGGGTCGCATGGCCTCCTCTGTGTATTTGACTGTACCTTCATGATGACTTTCTTGGGAATTTGTTATGCAGTGGTTTCCCCTTGCCTTCTGCATTTAAGCCTTTTAGGGGTTATTTAAATCCCAAGGCCGTTTTAGCCTCTTCCAACCGGTTACCCAGTCAGGTGAATGGTTATCCCGCCATTTGCTCGGTCGCCAGAGCCTCTTCTGTTGTCTAGCAGGGAGCACCACGGGGCAGTAATACGCCACCCCGCCACCATCCGGCGCGTGCAGGTGAGGTTGACAATAGGGTCGGATAAGATCTTAGTTCCGTTCTCCCCTTACTCCCTTAATAAGTATGTAATATAATAAATAAATGGAATAAAAATATATATACTTGCTCTAAAATTTTTTTCGTATAACGTTATTGGATGTAAAGTTTATTTCATCGAAAATCATTAGGTCTATCGTTTAAAATACTTATTTGTCATATTACAAGTTGGCGCGGCGAAATACGTTACTGTAATATAATGCGGCTGCGGAGCCGCACAGATCCCCTTCTAACGTTTGTGAATCGTTTGGATTAGGTAAAGTTAAAAATCGCGCCTGGATTAGGTCTGGATTAGAATAGTGACCATTAGAACACGATGGCGAGCGAAGGAAGTGATCATGTGGGTTAGGTTAGGTTAGAACAGTGGCCATTAAAGCCAGATCCCCTTCTAATTAATGATAGTAAATCATTTGGAATTAGGTTAAGTTAAAAGCCATCATGATTTATAAAAAGCTTTTATTCTTTCATATTAGACTAAGTAAGTTTTATGTCTTTTGAATCTAAAGATTTAATAATCAATATATGTTATGGTTATAAAAATTAGTTATTTGAAAATTATATCAGTCGTTTATTATATTAACTGAATGTTATATCAAATAAAATTATAGATTCAGTGTTTATATCTTGTAAATATTAGAGATTTTTTAATTATACCATATAATTACTTACCTCGTAAACGGGTAGCAGAAGTCTGGTAAGTGGTCACTCTATGTTAAAAGCTAGTATTCAGCTGACATACACTTGAGAAAGGGCTAGGCAGCTGATGGATGAGCATAAACTGGCTCAGTCAAGAAAAGTACTGAGGAAAACTAACGACAGCCAATAAATCTTATTATCACCAAATAAAAAAAGGATTTTTGGTGCCAAAAAATGACTGCATTATAACCTGAACCAGTTATTTTTTTTTTGTTTGATATAAACCACTGCTTGACTGCGATCCCGCCTGATGGTAAGCAGTGATGCAATCGTTGATGGTGAGACGCACTAGTTTTAATAAACTAGTGCGTGAATAGAGCCTATTCAATCTAGCCTTGAAGACTCCTGAATTATAATTAGACGGGAAGACCGTAGCTGGCAAATTGTTCCAGTCTTTCGATGTATGCGGTATAAACGACGAAACGAAACACTTAATCCGAACTGTAGAAGTTTAACCTACAAAAATCTCTTTCAATCTACCAGAAGTACATAGGTGGTAAGGACGATAACCGCAAGCCGAATGCCAATAAATCACTATCTACAGTACCTCACCAAGTCATAAAAGGCTTTTTGGTTCCAATATGTCCGCCAGTTTTCCACAAAATATCACTACTGCCTAACCCAGTTTCACCGACGTTCTCTTGCAATCTACCAGGAGTGCATAGGTGATTAGGAGATAACCGCAAGCCGTAGTAACAAAATATACCTCGGGTATCGACTGCCACACCCCCCTACACAGGCTGACCTCAAGAACTATCTCGTGACAAGGGTTAGGTTATGTTACGTAAGAAAAGCGAGGAGGTGAGCGTAAAAACAATAATTCCGATTTTTAGCGACTACTATGTTAGCTGCCCCACACAGTCAGAAATAAATGTTTCGGCTGAAAGTGTGCTATTGAAATTGTTATATTATTAATTCTTGGAAGGATGAAATAATCTTATATGATCGGAGATCATTTTTTTTTTGGTCGTGTATCATCAAATAACTTCTTCCACTCTGGGTAGAACGAGAGGGAGTTTCAGACTTTTAATATTTAACGGTTCATCTTTCCGATTTGGAAGATGGAGAACTTTAACTGACATTGATTACATTCCTTTCCACTCCCGATTCAGGGCACGCATAATACAAAATAAAAATTCAAAATGTATTTAGCTGTAAGATAAATAATTGAAAACATAATTATTTTTCATAGGTACTAATTCTACAGAAAAGTCACGAGTTCCATGGAACGTTGATAAATCACTTGTTAGTGAGGCATTACTAGGTCTAATTATTAGGTAATCAGAACGACGGCGCGTCGTCTAAACCCATTTTTCTTAGAAAAACATTCAATCCTGCAAGCGTGCGGGATCCCGCACGAGTAATCCCGCATGTCTGATCCCGCGCTTGCGGGATTGGATTCCCTAGTTATAGTCTGTATTGTTGCAATCAAATAGCAAGATAATCACTGCTCTGTACTTTCTTGCTTCTGAATTTTTCCCGCTCCCGCTGCGCTCATCACTATACCACAGCTCGGTTGACCCAGCTGGGGAGCGTTAGCACAGATCGAGCGGGAAATGCATCGACCCCATCTGTTCGCAGTTACAAACTAAATATAACAACACAGCGCCAATTGTTCACTTACCGGCTGATTTATACCATTGTGATAACGCCGTCTGATACGAGATAGCAATGCCCTTAGGGCCGAGTTGTATACGTAGTAAGTAATAGTTTAGTAATCTGTCTGTGTGATGATATAACTCATACAAACAGGGGCAATGTTTGCTTTAATGAGAACGTCAACATAGTAATAAGTATCGCTAAATAGTGGGTAGTTGATTTGATATTGCATCTCTACTCATTTAAATACATTATTATACCTAATTTTTTATGGTATACGAAATAAAAATGCAATTTCTTAGTTATTTTTTCTTGAGATGGGATATCATCAATTAACTCCTTTTGGTCTGAATGGAGCGAGACCCCGAGTTCCAGACTTTTACTGACTACAACCCACCTCTGTTCTCTCTGTTGCCCTTTGCGTCTCAGGACCACAGGTAACCCTTTCAAAAGTCGACCTATGGCCCCAGTAGGTTTCGGCCCTGCGTACGCGCGGTTTGACTGACATCTCTTTGAGGCGCGCGTGGAGCACTACGCGCCGTCGACGACTCGGGCTCGGTCTGCACGGTTACTGGACGGCCGGACGGCGAGCTACCCATTGCTCGTCGTTCGCAAACTCAAGCATACAGTGCCTGGTAGTCTAGTTCGGGGTCTCGGCGGCTAAGTTGCCCTTTGCATCTCTTTGAGGTTAGCGTAGAACACAACGCTCCGTCGACCCGAGCTGTCCCTAATTCCCTATCCAACGGTGAGCTAGCAGGTCTTTCAGTCCTTAGGTCCGCATTTTCACAAATTCTAAATTTGTCTCTTTTTTTGTTTAATGGCAGCAGTGTTGGGGATTTGCCATAATCGCCACGCTCGGCAAGCGTGTTGGCGATCGCAGTGTGGTTGTTGCAATGCACTGAGAATGTTGCTGCACATTCTCTGGTGTCCCTTAATCTTACGACACCCACGAAAAGAGATGGGACGAATCGCCAAACTTAAGTGGGGTTGGGGCCGAAAGGTTCTGGAGTGGGGTCCGCGCACTGGAAGCCGCAGCGTTGGAAGGCATCCCGCAACGTGGACTAATGAACTGTTGAGTCGCGGGAATCCGATGGATGCGAGACGTTCAAGACCGTTCGTTGTGGCGACTCTTGTGGGGAGACCTATGTCCAACAGTGGACGTCTTTGGGCTGAAATGATGATGATGATGATGATGATGATGAATGAGAGTAGTAACTACTGGAGCATCCTTAGATGCAGAATCAGCAGAATGCTAATGTAATGCGTTTAAATAAACATTCTTATCACGGCCAAAGACCACCCTTTTTTTTATAAGGCCGTTATTGTACCCATAGTTTTGAGTTTATGTATAAGTTGTGTTACTTTTTTTTAATAGAAAGAAAGAAAAAAAGAAGAATCAATTATCACGGCTACCAAATAACAATATTATGTTGATGTTCCATGACGTTGGATATCATTGAAAGCAAGATAAGCATACTGAATCACATATCAACACTCAATTATTGAATCATTGTTTACTTAGATCACGCTATGTAGTTTAACCAAACAAAAATGATTCAAGAGAAAGGTATATGTTGTATAAGCATGAATGAGCCCAGTGCACAAGGCACTTACCATGGCTTGTTACGCGGGCTTGCGGACGTACGCGGGCTTGCGGACGTCGAGCACTGGGTAGCTCGCCGTCCGGCTGTTCGGTAATTAACCGGACCGAACCCAGTCGTCAATAGCGCGTTGAGATCCTCGCGCTCCTCAAAGAGATGTCAGCAAACCGTAGGGGCCCAGCAGGGCCGATGCCCGCTAGCTAGGACCGCGGAGAATTTCTGAAAGGGAAACCCGTAATCCTAGGACACAAAGGGTAATTGAAGGATACAGGTGTGGTTTTAGTCACAAAAACAAAAATGCGATGATGCGGACCAGCGTGGTGGATTACCGCCCATTCCCTCTCGTAAAAAGGAAGCCTGAGTCCTACTAGTGTACTATGCAGTGCATTGCAAATAAAATGCATTGTACATAAGGAAAACAGAAAGCATTATCAATGCCTATTTACCTAGGTATCTCAGGTATATTATATCAACAATGTTACGCAAGCATTTCCTTGCAGCATAAAGAACTTACGTTCTTTATAGGTACAATACGTTTCGTCATATTTAGATCGGTATTTACATCATAAAAGAAAATAATACCTACCTGAAAACGTAGCAAGTTGCTAGCTATAGTTTTCTACTTGCATTTAGAGGAGTTTATGTCAGAATTGTATAACTGAATTCCTCCAAGCTCGTTCCAACAGGGTAAGGCCGCCAAAATTGTCACATGCTTCACAAAAGTAACACATCTTCCATCTTCTTCCTTCTTCTTCTTCTTCTTTTCTTCTTCCTTTTCTTCTTCTTCTTTCTTCTAGTAGATTTTGTGTCACCGTTACACAAATGTAACCCAAAAGTAACACATCTTTTGGGTAAAGGTGGTTTCATAATGGTTAAATAAATAACCTAAAAAAATACATTATATATTTTTTTTATTTGGACGGACTGCAGTACAGTGCTATAGGAGTAATGAAATACGATTTTTAAACGACGTACTTTTTTTAGGTGGGAAAATCATCTAATGACAAATCCCGCTCTTGGGTGGAGCAAGAGATAGTGTCAGACTTTTACTGACTAAAAACCCACTCCTGTTCCCTCTTTGCCTTCATCCCAGGGCCCCGGGCTTCGCTTTCGCATTACAACGATGTACTTGCGTACCTTTAACAATGAAATTGAAAAAAACATACTTAACACAAATCTGTCATAAAACACGAGTTAAAAAAAAATAGAATCCCGAGTTTTCTAGAGGATAATTTTGTTTTTTTTTTTTTAATTATATATCCGATAGGTGACATTTTTTTTTTAAGAGCTGTTCGTCTAGTGGTTTGATGATCATCGAACCACTAGACGAACGGCTTTGCGCCACTGGTATATGGTGGACATCCCACCCATACACCTACACAAAACCCTTTGAGCATATATAATAATAATGAAATATAAATAATAATATAATATTCCACAATAATAATAATATTCCACAACCATAACACAACGCCGTCCAGTCTCAATCTAAGCAGAGCTTGTGTTATGAGTACTAGACAACTGATAAACATACTTATATATTTCTAAATACATACATATCTATAATATAAAAATGAATCGCAAAATGTGTTGGTAAGCGCATAACTCAACAATGCCTGGACCAATTTGGCCAATTCTTTTTTAAAAATGTTCGTTGAAGTTCAAGGATGGTTTTTACGGCGAGAAAAATTCAAATAGAGTAGGGTAGAGTAGGGTAGAGTAGGGTAAAGTAGGGTAGAGTAGGGTAGAGTAGGGTAGAGTAGGGTAGAGTAGGGTAGAGTAAGGTAGAGTAGGGTAGAGTAGGGTAGAGTAGTCAGTTGACGGGAGCGAAGCCACGGGCAAAAGCTAGTTATAGATAAATTACACCCAGACACAGAACAAATGATTGTGCTCATCACACAAATATTTGGCCTGGGTGGGAATCGAACCCACGACCTCCAGCATAGCAGTCAGGACCACTAACCACTAGACCAACAGGCTAGTTAAATAAAATAAACAAATAAATGAATGTTTGAATAAAAAACTGGACAACTGCGAGTCGGACTGGCGCGCTGAGGGTTCCGTACAAACTATGTAAATTGTTCAATTCCTGAATGGCGTCTCGAAGATTTTTTCGAATTTCAAAAATATTTTTAGTGAGATAAAAACAAATTTACTGCTTTCAGATTTATTACTATACCAGTGTTATAAGACCTTGCTTTATGCTAAATATCAGGATTCTGGAACAACGGGAAGTAACCCTATGAATTTTGGGTCACTTGTGGGTGTCTAAAAATACATTTTTTGCGATATAAACGGCCGTATCTTTTTTTTCATTAACTTCAAACGTTTGATTTTTTCACAGCTTTAAGGGACCGGAACTCTGAGTATTAGTTTTTAATTTCAACTCGATACCTCCACGTTCCCTAGATAAAGGGTCTTGACAGACATACAGACGGACAACGAAGTGATCCTTGGGTTCCGTTTCTTCCTTTTGAGATATGGAACCCTAAAAATATATAAATTATAATGATATAGAAATATTAATAATAATATAATTTGTTGTACATAAAGCTAAGGAGTGGAATTCCCTGCCGCAGTCTGTGTTTCCTGTTAGTTACAACTTTGAGGTCTTTAAATCATGAGTAAATAGGTTACTTCTAGGCAAGCGTGCTCCACCATCGCGTCGACCACATCATTAGTTACCATCAGATGCGATAGCGAGCCTAACAATAGAAAATGACGTGATACCTAAGTAAAAGTACTAGGCTATCATAAATACTACAAATCTTTAGTCTTACACAATAACGCAACATAGTTGTTGTCTTACGCAAGATCGCAACATGTTATGAACACCTAGATATTATTCAATGTCATGAAAACAATATTTATAATATTGAAACACATCTATAGACATCTTATACGAGAACAGAGAGTAATTATCACAAAATAAATAGGCTCTCGTGTTGATTTGAAAAGAAAAGAAACTATAAACGAGCTACCTCAGTAAAGTGAGTGACCATGGAGTTTTTTGCACGCTCTTCTCCATAGAGATCTATCTACGCTTTGGAATAATTATTTTCACTTTTCTGACTCACGGACTTTCTAACATTTCCAAAATGGTATTGAGGTTTTTTCATAAAAAACAAAGCATTATGCAGGTGAGTTAACCAGATAAAATCAGTTTGTTTTTGATCATTTTCTACCGTAATAGCGTTTACCGGGGGCCACTTCCCGGGGTTAAATGATATTATGGTGAATTTCTGATTCAGTTTTGATTCAGGTTTTTTCGTTGAGTTATACTTAATTTCTCAAGTTCTACGGTAGCCTATAAATCTGTCAAACTTAATAGTAAAATTAAATGCGTTCTAACTGCAAATTCACTGGGAAATAATAGGTACTCGTAACTACTTTGTTAGTACATAATTAAAAGGTACATATATCTTGATCGAATCGTGGAACCGTGTGGTTTTATCTGCTCAGTAAATTGCAGATCGCTGCTAAATGGGCTGTCAAGCTCAGAAACAATCGAATGCCGCAACCACCAATTTTCTAATCGACTTTAGAACGAAATAAATTTACAATACTTCGATCTCGAATCGATATTTGAAATGATTTAAAAAGTGATGTTTATAAAGAAGGTAGATTTAAAACTTAAATAAAAGTTTCAATGTCTCAAATACTACCAATCGTTGGTGATGTTCGAATTAATAATATAAATAATAAATAATAAAAATGTATTGGTTCATTGTTACACATTGTCTTTTAATATTTTTACAGTAACAGGTAAAATTAACATATCCATATAGACAGTGGTCCCCAAAACAAGCAGTGCCTGTATCTTGGAGGCCTGAGTTGCGTTAACTTACATTTTTCGAAGACATGTTTGCAGTATAAGTCATTTTTAAAAGCGGCTCAAATAGTTATTGAAAAAGGACTTATAAATTATAATCGTTATTAATTTAATATTATCATAGCTGTATATTTGAAGTGTTAGTTATAACATTGCCTTGGACGCGTCTGTGAAGGTGTTATAATATAATTTAATAAATAAATATTTTTCTAAAAGATTGTTGGTTCGTTTACAAAATCGTAAATTATAACACTAATAAACACTTCTTCCAAAAATAATAATAATACAGGCATAATGATACGGTGATAAGAAAAAACAAACGTCACAAAAGAAAGTACGCACTTAAGATTAACCCACTCATCATCAAAGGTTATCACCATCACCGTCACATCCTTATCATTTCTCAGTGTCAAATGTCACAGATGCACGCAAGCGCATCCCACTTTCTGCCCGCCATTACGTGACGTCATTAGACCGTATTTCATAATATTGACCGACCCCAAAGTCAGTAGGTTATCGCCAGTACCCCCAGGATCGATGCACGACAGTGGACGTGCACCGCGTGTTTACCAATTAACTTGCAATTAATTATAATAATATAGTATTACATTAAGATAAAGTGAAATTATTGCAGGGTTTTAAAGAAGATGTGCAATGTATGAGTATTTCTATTGAAGCTCAGAGGTCAATAGATGTCTAGTGTCGTAGGTTATCGCTTTGTTTAAGTTGTAAAACCTTATTAACATTTTAATTGGTACTTTTTTTCAATGTAGTACGTTTCCCTATGAATCGACTTCTACTTATCCTTAGGTTTTTTTCCAGTCATCTCTTATCTATATATATAAAAGCGAAATACCACTCATTGATTAATCACGAAATTCCAGAACCTATTAACACCTACAAACTTAAAATTTGGTAGCAGATTCCTTATAGTATGTAGACATCCGCTAAGAACGGATTTTCCGAAATTCACGGATGAAACGGGGGTCCAAAGTTTTTATGGAGAAACCGACTTTCACGCGGGCGAAGCCGCTGGCAAAAGTTAGTAGTTGATATAAATGCCTTAAAAAAACATGTTAAGAAGTTGGTCCGAGCTCTTATTTGTAGATCATAAAATCTGACACCAGTCTTGGCCAGGGGTATCGTGGTACCCAGTTACTGGGTTGCGAAGGTCAGGTAGGCAGTCAAAATACTGCTATTTAGCTGCATCTAGTAAGCTTGGAAGCCGACCCCGATGTAGTTGGTAAAAAGCCAGGCTTATAGTCTAATATATTTAAGGAAGATATAAAATTATATCTAATGCCTTTTCAAAATGCCCAAATAAAGTTAGATACTTTGAAATATGCGAGACGCCTGGTTCATCATTTCAGCCGAAAGATATTCACTGCTGGGCATGGCCTTCCCCGAGTGTCAGGTCTTGCGCTTCTCGCATCCCTCGTGTCCCGCGACTCTCAACTGGTCATCGGTCTCCTTGTGGAAGGCCAATGCTGTGTTTTCCAAACGTGATCGCCAGTACAGAATCTTTCGAGCCCATCGAACATCTGTTCTGCGAGCAATATGCCCTGGCCACTACTACGTAAGTTTGGCGATTCTTAGGGCTATGTAACCTTGGTTCTCCTGCGGATATCTTCATTTCTGATTCGATCACGCAAGGAAACTCTGAACCCGCTCCATGGCCCTGGTTGTCTTCTAAAACTACATTACAATAAATAATTTATTTCACTACTCAACTAAAACTAAATTAATTCTCCAACCATGAGATGTTACACAAAATGGACCCTGAGTGGACGGAAACGCTTGAATTTTTCATTCGTATGTTAGACCCGGGCCGAGGCATGAGGTGTTCAGCCAACGAGAAATAAGCCCCTTAATGAAATAAAAAGTAGTGACTAGACTACCCACTGGTCTAAAACCGACCATTCCGCGTACGACTTCCAGTCGTATGTAACTTTTAATTAGTCTTCTTTGAGCAAAAGATTCTATCACAAATATCCAACCCGACTCGTGCGTTTGGTTTGTGGTAAAAAGTTAATAAAAGAGATTTTTTATGTTGTCTATGTTAACTTTGTTATTTTTCAAGTTGTACAAAAAAAAAAACTCGGTGAAGTGTGAGAAACCATTAATTAAGTAAAGAGTACCTCTACTGTTTAGAATGAGATGTGGTTAGGAGTTCTAAGATGAAATACTGACGGCTTTAATTAGCATAATTATGTTTTTCTTGTCGTTTAGAGCTTGAATATTTCTTGCAAATTATTTAAGCAGACCGACAACCAACGTTCCATTAGCTGTACGTAACAAAAAAAAAATAAACGCCGGTTTAACTGGCGCACAGCGTAGCTGCTTTGCGTAGCAGCGCCAGCGAGGGCTAAGAGTGGCTGCGTAGCGTAGTAGCGTGGGCTTAGGGTGGCAGCGTAGCGTAGCAGCGTGGGCTTAGCGTAGCTGCGTAGCGTATCTGCGTAGTATATATTGTTGTTGAAGTTTGTTTCAGAAATTTGTGTTTTCCACGACAATATTCATAGCTTTTCATTTTAAAGAAGAGGTGTGCTATAGGTTTTGAATTAATGATATTAGTTGTATTTTTTTATTAACAAACTTAACGTAACGTAAGTAAATCATTACTGAGCTTCCGGTCAACAAAGTTATCAATGTGGTCCGTGGTGCCCAGTCAATAAGGTTGGGGACCACTGCTGTAGCTTATCCGTTGAGCATAGCTATGTAGCATAGCTGCGTAACGTACCCGCGTAGTATAGCTGCGTAGCGTAGCCGCGTAGTATAGCTACGTAGCGTAGCCGCGTATTATAGCGTCGTAGCGTAGTCATGTAGCGTAGCCCACAAAGCATGCAATCTTTAACAGCATAGTTTACTAAAACACAAACAGAAAGATCACTAACAAATAGCAATTACAGTTTTTAGCACAAAAAGCTTCTATTACCAACCAGACCGCTTCGAGCTAGAAACTATATTACAGCCATTACAGGCAGCTTTAATTTTCATCAAAACACGGTCCCAACGGGGCTCTAGAATGAATAATGCATGCGCACAGAATGAAATACACATTCGCGGCGTACGCCGGGAAAAAGAATCGCCACAAAGTGCTGCGAAATTGCCGACATGGTTCAAAACATGCTTTATTTAGTCTACGTATTGTTAATTATACAGGGCATAATTAAACATAAATACTTACACATAATGGCTGCGAATGAAACGTGTCAGCGATTTGAACATCCCTAATTGTGATTAATGGGTAGCTTTCATTTGAATTCGAAACGATGATGGGCCTTTTGTCTATGTTAGCGTTAATTGAAATATAATGTTTGTGTATCAGTAATTAATACCTAAAGGGTATGGTCCACCATTCATACAAACTTTGGCCACGGTATAGCAACAGTGGACATATATTAAGACAACTTCAATTCATAGTTTATGTAATAGTAAACCTGTTACAACTATTACAGGTTTATCTAAAAGTTGGGGGAAATGAGTTAAATCAGTTTTAATTTTAGAACTTTAACAGACGTGATATTATTTTAATAATTATTTCTAGTAATTATTAAGATTTTTAGCATAAATAATAATCTTGTCCACGGCATTGAAAACCTCTGGCCGTATCTGGTCCAGCCCCTTTATGTTATTGTAAACGTGCAAAAATCTTCATCAATCTATCTGCTTAACCAGATGCAGGTAAATACCAGATTGCAGTACTTTTATAAAGGCGAAAGTTAGTGAGTGTGTGTGAATGTCTGTTACTTCTTCACGCTCAAACGACTAAACGGATTTCGATGAAACTTGGTACACGGATCGACCATGTCCTGGAATAGCACATAGGATACTTTTTTATCCCAGGAATATGTTACGTGAGAGCAGTGGTAATGGCTGAGTGGTAACGGCCCCGACTTACGAGTTGCAGGTCGCGGGTTCAAACCCAGCCAGGCGATTTTCTTTGTGTAATTTATTTCATCACCACTGTTCTCTCAAAACGGTGAAGGAAAACATCGTGAGGAAACTGGCATGTCCTAGAACTAAAAATTCGAAGACATGTGAGATCCGCCAACCCGCACTGGGCTCGCGTGGTGGATTACAGCCCGTGCCCTCTCCTAGAGAGGAGGCCTAAGTCCTAGCAGTGGGAACATCAAAAGGCTGATTATACTATGCTACCTTGGGACAATTTTTTACTATCACGCAGGCGAAGCAGCTGGTAGCAGCTAATTTTACACAAAGTGACTTTTGGATGACATAATTGGCGCAGTAGTTGAGCGATTGGCTACTACATTACGTGTCTCAAGTTCGATTCGCAGACTGAATAAATATTTGTATGGCCACTAAATAGTTGTTCACAGTTGGTGTTTTGTGTACATTTAAAAAAAAAACACTGCCTATCTGACCACCACAACCCAGTTACTGGGTTACACAATACCTCTTGGTAATGACAACACTGCTGTCAGATTTACTGGCTACACATAACGACTGTCAAACATCTGCACATCATGAAAATAACCTTAGATTAAATACCTATAGATGTAGCCATCTTAGGTCATCTTAGGTTAATAACCTCATTGAAGTTTTATAGTGGAGTCGTAAACTTTTCCTTAAATATGACCACTGAAATACACTAAAAACTTAACTATTGAAGTCTATTTTTCATACATACACTAAAACTATTACTTTAATTGCCGAAATTATTCTAAAAACATAAAACTCAAGTCGGCCTCTTAGTGACAGTAATGTTTGGCTAACTTTTTAAAGTTCGCCAAGCAAAAAACCGGCACGAAGAATGAGACAGAGCATGTAATGTTTTGCCTCAATTTTCTTACTTATTTCGTATATATGCTTCTCACTTCCGCTCTTCCCTACAGTCTCATGGCTACATCTAGAGGTATATAATCTAAGAAAACAACCGATAACCGACCACTTTGAGCTTCGTTACATCGAGGCAAAAGCTCAACTGACTGCCAAAAATTGGGAGTCTAAGCAAAGGTGAGACGGTATTTCACGCCGGAACAGCTGCTCAACCTCTATCAAGCGCAAGTTCGATCGTGTATGGAGTCCTGCTCTCATCTTTAGGATGAGTCTGCCAAATACCAAGTTGATGCACTAGAGTCAATTGAGAAGCGAGCCAAGATGATCAGCGGCAATGATGCACTTGTAAAATCAAAACTTCAAAGTCTTGAACATTGACGCCGAGTGGCGGCATGTCGGTTTTCTATCGTTTACATTTCGGGGAGTGTGCATTGGAACTGCACAATATAATTCCGCCAAGTCCGTTCCATAATCGGACCAAAAGACGTACCTACGGCGTTACGCCACACACATGGACACACACATGGATGTACATGGTGGACATCCCACCCGTAAGTACAAAGCGCCCGTTCCATCGAACCACCAGGCGTACGGCGATCCGACACCAGTACGTGGTGGATATCCCACTCATACGCACAAAACGTTTTAGAAACACATTCATTATGCGCACAGCTAAGGAGTGGAATTCCCTGCTGAAGTCTGTGTTTCCTGATAGCTATAACCTAGGGGTCTTAAAGCCAAGAGTGAATAGGTTGCTTTTAGGCAAGCGTGCTCCATCGTCGGCCACTTCATCGCTTACTATCAGGTGAAATAGTGGTCAAACGCGAGCTTATCCATAATAAAAAAATCTTAGCTAATGAAATGGAATCAAATTATCTATATAACTAAAACATTAATCAATGCAAATCTTCAAGTCCTCTAGCAATTTACATACATAACGTAATTACTTAGAACGAAGTCTTTTAGACATTTTATCGCGAAGACTTTCCTTTAAAACGTCAAATACCTTTTAGCAAAACAGACAGCGCTTAATAAAAGTCACCAAAGTTAAAATTCAATTTATAGGCGTCTAATTTGAATGTGAACAAAGGTAGATCCAGGGTTGGGGCTTAGACTAATATCTTCGTTGCAACCTGAGGCTTTATGTACTTCCAGGGGCGTATCTACCGTAGTATCAGCCGTGTCGTATGATACGGGGCTCCCGAGCTACAGGAAGGGGTACCGGAATATAGGCATATGTCGAGCCACGGGGACCCCCTGTAGCTCGACATATGCCTAAATTTGTAACATGTTATCCACAATCTTAAATTCTTATATTAATAAAAGGTCAGAAGTGAATGATTAAAGGGCCTATTACACTAAGCGATATCCAGCACACGATATTCAGACTGTCTTATTTTTTTTTTCCAAGTAAGTCCGGTCTAACCCTTATTACACTACGCGACATCGACTAAGACTGTCTGAATATCGAGTAGTGTAATAGGCCCTTAATGACTATATGATACTCTGTAAATAGTTTTTAACACGCTTCTTTCGCTTTAGCATTTTCCTCATACAAGACGACAATAAAAACTCAACCTATTTTAATTTTCGAGGCCTCTCAAGGCACTATATCTATGCTAGTAGAAGCTATTGCATACAATCAAACAAACTTCAAAAATATATGATATGGGGCCCCATTACGACTAGCTAAGTCACTGTGTAGTTCCTAGCTTTTCCTTTATAAGCTGAAATTTCCTATTGATACTGTACCCACAGGATCCGTAGGCGTACCAAGATTACCGACATAGCCCAAAGAATCCCCGAAAATAAGTGGCAGTTGTCGCGATGGGGACGAAAGGTTCTGGAGTGGCGAGCACGTGTTTACCGAAAGACGCAACGTTAAAAGGCCTCCCACTAGGTGGAGCGATGACCTGGTGAGGGTCGCAGGAATCCGATGGATGCGAGACGTACAAGACTGGTCGTTATGGCGACGCTTTGGGGAGACATATGTCCAAACCAACAGTGGACGTCTTTCGGCTGAAATGATGATGATGATCCACAGTCACATAGGCAAAAAATTTGAAATCCTGCATCACGGTATTAGTTCACCGCGCGGTTAGAACATACACAACATCCCGAAATCAATTATTGGGCAGTTGCGCTGACTAGATACAACATTGGCCTGGTCGGAGCGTCTTCCCTTTTCAACGGATTATACACCCTGTACCTCATACATTTAAAGTTTTAAACTGGTGACCCCGACGTGATTTGAACGCACAATCTTCTGGTCTTCTTCTGACAACTGTCGAGAACAGTTCACTCTATTGATTAATACTCTAGCTGTCCCCCGTGGCTTCACTCGCGTCTTGGATTACATGATGTTATATAGCCTTAGATACTATTCGTCATGAATCTGGCAATCTCGCTTAAATTATACAAACAAGAAACTCTTCTGCTTTATTACATTAGTATAGATAAAAGGTATATAATTTTAACAGAAATATCAGTAATGGAACCTCAAATAGAACATGAATGGAACTAAACATTTCTAGATCTGTATTTTCAATTGAAATAACGATCTCCTTTGAGTCGATTCAAAGTAAACTGATTCATTGTAATCAATGCTTGATTCTGGGAATTTCATATTCTAGATGTTGACTGATTTACATTGATCCAGTATTTTGATTCAGTACTGGAACTCAATAACACTGGATCGGTGCTCAACCAATTAGTAACTGAAACATTCTAATTAGTCTCTGCTATATTAAAAACAAGAACAATAAAATAGGTATCTACACGATTAAGATTTATAAACGACTGGCTTCTGCTCCCTTTCATCTCCTTAGGGGGTGAATTTTGGAAAATTCTCTCTAAGGGCCCTCGCCCACGGCGACTTTTTGTAGCGATGGTGTCGCGCGTTTCGTAAGCGCGCGACAACATCGCTAATAATATACGTTAGTTGCATTTGCAAGCGCTGTAAAGCTAGTCCTTATGTGCGGCACTGCTGTAACAGACAAGTTACCTACAGTGTCACTTATAAGAGGCTATGGCATTGACATTTTATTAATTATTATATTTATAATTTAATGGATTTTGGAATTTTAACGTATTGAATATTTGACTAGTGTATTTTGTAATAATTTTAATTAATGGAATTTTTATGTTTATTTATTTTTAATTTTATATAATCTAAATGTGAATGATATTTATATGGGTCATAAAGGTACCTGAAATAAATGAATTTCATTTTTTATTTATTTATTTGTAAAAAAGATGCCAACGCGCTACTAACGCGCTACAGAATCGCGACTGAATCGATGCGAACGCGCGACAGCATCGCTACAAAAAGTCGCCGTGGGCGAGGGCCCTAAGTGCTCGCCTAACCTTGTGCAAAATTTCACACACTTAGTCCCAGTAGTTTCGGCTCTGCGCTATGTCATTCAGTCAATTTCTCTTTTGATATATTTATAAAAATACATAAGCACTTTAATACTGAATTTAAAGTGTTTAAATTGGTCCAATCATACGAGTGCACTGTGCTTCCAGTGACTTATCCTAGGGAAGCTTGCTCCATCGTCGACCACATCATCACTTATCATCAGACGAGATAGTGGTCAGGCACGAGCCTACAAATAAAAATATCAATCTTGAGTCAACGAAACTCTTAGTCAGATTATATGATTGCTATACTAAAATTCAACAATATTTTAGGTATTAGTGTACCTATATTTACTATAGGTTAGGTTCGCGTTTAGGTCAAATTAACTTCGATAAATAATCAACCTTATTATGTTCCCACTGCTGGGACTCAGGCCTCCTCTCTAGGAGAGGGAATTGTAGGCCGTAATCTGCCTTGAGAGCCTAGTGTGGAATGGTGGATGTCACATGTCTTTGAATTTTTGGTTCTAGGACATGCCAGTTTCCTCACAATATTTTCTTTCACCGTTTTGAGAGCAGTGGTGATAAAATAAATTACTCAAGTCTAGTGTCTAGCTGCCCCTCTAGCCAAGTTACGATCGTTTCGTTCGCATCGAACGCTTCGAGAAGGCCACTCCTCCGATTCCTTTGTTCTGACGTCATCTCAACGCTCAGTCACGTGGTCAGAACAAAGAAATCGGAGGCGTGGCCTACTCGAGGCGTTCGACGCAAACGAAACGATCGTAACTTGGCTAGGGGGACAGGATTTGAATCAACTCGTAAGTCGCACACAAGCACAATGCGTCGTAATCATAAGCACAATGATGGACACAAAAACAAAGCCACGGGCAGCCACGGGTCTTTCGACCGATAGAACCCAAGCTCCAGTCTCTATCCAAATACAGTTACATCATCCCGGTGGCGGCGATAACAATTTGCCTAAAATTCTATTTCATTCAATTGAAACGCTCTACCGAAATGTCATGCTGTCATCCCCAAGCATTTGAGCCTTGTGATAATAATTATCCATGAATGCCTCTTTGTCAAGATCCAAGATAGTTAACCAGGCATTTCTAAAACTATTACCTAACATAAGCTAATTATAAAATAATACTGATAATTAAAATGGTGAAGTTTGTGTTTATTACTCCCTGACGCTGAAGCGGCAGAACGGATTAGGATGAAATTGTGTACCAGCCAGTTTGTCTTGTTTAAGATTAGATTTTGCGGCATACCTAGTCTATCGTGTTCATGCTTTTGGCCAACCAGTAAATAATAATAATAATAATAAACTGGCAACTCTGAATGTCAAAAGTAATCGTTTTGTCGATAAAACAAATTTTAATTGAAATTAATAGTTTTCGGTACCATACCATATAGTATTTCAGCAGGAAGCCCATAAATATATAATAACATAAAAATCTAAACTTTTCGAAGCATTTATAGACTAGAAAATGAAATCAAACGAAACAAAAATCCGAAAGACAGCTGATGACATTTCATGTCACATCAATATTTACAAATAAAATAAATACGACAACGATGAAACAATGTTGACAAGAGCTGCAGCTCGCCGAGCACGCCCACCACCTCCGGCCTCGTCGCTCAGCTCCGCCTCGCCGCCGCCGGAACCCTGCCTCACCGTGAGTGCTGTGACACCGGCCGCGGCAGCTGCGTCGAGCTCGAGCGACGAGTACTACTCGCCGCCCACGTCACCACCACCTGCGCGTCGACGGAGAGAACGCCGGCCGCCGAGTGGCTTAGGACCTCGAGGCCCACCGGCCTCTGATAGGGTCCCAGCTCCCGGCGGAAGTGTGCAGCGCATGCGATGGACGCAATCCATCAATGAGAACGTCATGCGCTCATACTATGGGGCTACAGAGGGAGGAAACAACCTGACCGCGTACCGTGTTCGGATGCTCTCTTTGTTTCAGGTGCTTGAGCCAGCCGTCAACGTTTCGGCCCAACGACTGTCGGATCAGGTGCGGGTCATCCAGCGTAATCATATGTTGGACGATACTGTACTTGATCGCCTCCGAACGGAAATGGGTAGCCATGCCATTGCCTCTTCGTCACAGACGGTGGTTCCTTCACAGGTATCACCGTCCAACCATCTTCCCAGCCACGCTGACGAGGAGAGCACTGACATGGTTACACATGTAAGTACCCAGTGTAGCAACGAATTGAGGAGTGCTTTGGAGTGCGCTATTCGGGAGTATCGCAACATGCCGCTTGAACTTAGGCCGCGGTTACCTCGTTTGCCCATGTGTAATAAGAATATGGCGCTGGTGGCTGCTCTGGATTCGCAGTTGTCAAACTATTTTGATGACTGCGAAGATCTCACTGATACACACTCGATAATGTACTGCGCGGCCGTAGCGGCATGTCGTGTAGCTCACGTCAAATTTCCAAACAGTGACGTAGCTACACGACCAAGACCAGCTGTGCCGGTCTGGCAGTGCAGGATCGAGCGTCGTATTGGTGGGGCCAGAGCACTCATCGGCAAACTAATCTGCTTCAGGGAGGGCAACACTCGCCCACGAGTGATGCGCTTTGTGAGACGGGCATTTTCGGGGACTAATATTAGCCCCCGAGACTATATGTCCTGTGTCACAGAGCGCATCGACTTCCTGAAGCAGAAGGTGTACGCATGGGCAAACCGTATCCGAAGGTATAAGCGGCGGGTTGAGCGGTACACCCAGAATCGCACATTCCGGAGTAATGAAAGGTGGGTATATAGGGCTTGGGAGCAACCGGACCAAGGTGTGGCTGACACGCGCCTTCCGGATGATGACGCCATGAGTTCGTTCTGGCGTAACATCTGGTCGGTGCCTGTCAGTCATACTGAAGGCGGTTGGACTCGAGAGGTCGAACGAGCGTGCGAACCGATACCAGAAATGGGGGCAATTACAATCAGCCCCCAAGATGTGGCCCGTGCAGTCCGTCCGTTGCCTAATTGGAAATCTCCAGGGCCGGACGGACTGCACAACTTTTGGATAAAGTGGCTTCAAAGATCGCACGCTCGTTTGGCATCTCAGTATCAGACCGCCTTGGAGTCTGGCTCGCTACCCGAGTTTCTTACAACAGGAGTTACCCACCTGCTCCACAAATCTGGTAGCACCGCGGAACCCAAAAACTATCGACCGATTACCTGTCTGCCGACAGTCTATAAGGTTCTTACATCCATTTTGAGAGCAAAGATTAACCACCATGTAGATAATAACGCTATCATGTCTGCCTCTCAAAATGGATGTAGGAATGGGTCCCGCGGTACTAAGGAGCTACTCCTCATCGATATGGCCATTAGCCAACAGGTTCGGCGTTCCCGAAAGGATCTGTCAACATGTTGGATAGACTATAAGAAGGCCTACGACTCAGTTCCTCATACATGGCTCATGAGGGTGCTAGAATTATACAAAATTGATACAACATTACGCACCTTCCTGATGTCATGTATGAGGCAATGGAGGACGGTCCTTCGCTATCCAGGATGTCGACATATCCAGAGGAACAGCGAACCGGTAAGGATCGAGCGAGGTATATTCCAGGGTGACAGTTTGAGTCCGCTTTGGTTCTGCCTGGCCCTGAATCCTCTAAGCACACTGCTGGAGAATTCAGGCCTAGGCTATCGGTTGAAGAGAGGTGGTCAGGTTATATCTCACCTCCTCTACATGGATGACTTGAAACTTTTTGCCCCCAACAATCTGCAACTGATGGAGCTACTGAAGGTAACTGAAACCTTCAGTAACGCCATCAGGATGGAGTTTGGTGTGGATAAATGTGCAGTCATGCATGTAAAGAGAGGGGAGATTGTGGAATCCGTGGGTACCCAACTCACGGATTCCATAAACCTGAGATCCCTCTCTCCAACCGAAACCTATAAGTATTTGGGTATGTCGGAAGCGTTAGGCATCAATGCTATTGACATGAAGCAATTGTTGAGGGAGCGTTTCTTTGGACGCCTGAAGAAGGTATTCAATAGCCTTCTTTCAGGCGGAAACAAGGTGCGCGCCTTCAACGGTTGGGTCATGCCGGTATTGATGTACTCTTTCGGCGTACTCAAATGGACTCAAACGGAACTTGATGCCCTGGATAGGCGGGTCCGTACACTGCTGACTGCATACCGAATGCATCACCCACGATCGTCGGTGATGAGACTGTATATCCCGCGAAAGTGTGGGGGTCGAGGCTTTTTAAATGCTAAGACCTTGCACAATCGCGAGGTATGCAGTCTCAGGGAATATTTCCTAGCCGCCGACGTGGGTATGCATCGTGATGTAGTGGCAGTGGACAAGGGACTCACCCCGCTCTCCTTGGCTAACGAGAACTGGCGCAAACCTGTAGTACTTGACACTAACGATCGTAGGAAAGTATGGCAGAGTAAGGAACTCCACGGACGCTTTTTCCGGGCCCTTCATGAGCCCGATGTAGATCAACTAGCGTCCGTAGCCTGGCTACGCGTAGGTGACCTCTTTGGGGAAACCGAAGGTTTAGTCTGTGCAATTATGGACGAAGTTATCATGACGAATAACTACCGGAGATTTATTCTAAAGGATGGCACGGTTGACATTTGTCGGGCATGTCACCGACCGGGTGAATCAATCCGCCACATTATCTCTGGTTGTTCTCGTCTAGCTAACGGTGAATACTTGCATAGACACAACCTTGTAGCCAGGATTATCCATCAGCAACTTGCTCTGAAGTACTCTCTTGTGGAATCGGAGGTGCCATACTACAGGTATGTGCCCGACCCAGTTCTCGATAATGGCGATATCACGCTGTACTGGGATCGGTCCATCATCACTGACAGGACTATTGTAGCCAATAAGCCTGATATAGTGGTGGTGGACCGAAGAGAGAGGCGTACAATGATTGTTGACATATCCGTTCCGCATGACGAGAACCTCGTGAAAGCCGAGAAAGACAAACAAATCAAGTATATTGATTTGGCTCGCGAGGTTGTCGACATGTGGGATGTAGACTCGGCGATCATTGTACCGATAGTCGTGTCAGCCAATGGCTTAATAGCCAAGAGCCTCGACCAACACCTTAGGAGGCTCGCGTTAGGCGGCTGGATCAAGGGCCTGATCCAGAAAGCGGTACTCCTGGACACGGCTCGTATTGTTAGGAGGTTCCTTTCTCTGGAGCCCTGACCGCCGGTAGCTTGGACCCTGTTCCCGATACCGGTGGGACATTATTTTTTATATTTTTAAATGTTTTATTTTTTTATTTTTACTGAAATATTTAAAAATGTAATTTATGTGATAAGATAATAAATAAACGAAATAATAATAATATCGTTTATTTGTTTATTTGTACATTAACATTTTAAATAATTTAGTACTCAGAGTCGAACAAATGTTGTACATTGAGGCACAAAGAAAACGCGAACTGCTGCCTCCTAAACTAGGCCAAGAGCCTGTGTTCCTCCAGAGATTGTTAAATTAAGAACAGACAACATTGCAAGTAGTATAGCATAAACAACAGTATAATACATTATATTTAAGTGCATATAAAATCATAAAAATTATATTAAATTAGTATAAGCATTCAAATTATATTATTAGATTAGTAGAAATAATTAAATGATTAAATTATATTATTAGATTAGTAGACGAAATTAAATGATTAAATTACATTAGTCGAAGTAATTAAATTATTAAACTGACTGAGTTTGACATGGTTGATGGTAGACAATTTAATGCTCCACCCGTCTGTACTTTTCAATTTTTTTTATTCAATAACTATTTCCATATGGGCGAAGCCGTTGGTAGAAGCTAGTTTTCGCATAAAGTCGTCCCCCAAAACGCCCGTCCGGTGCCTCTTCCTAAGATTTTTACAACATAAAGTGGCGCGCCAAACTCTTCAGCAACACATCTGTTGGCTAAGTTGTTATCTACCCCTAATTAAACGTTATGTTTTCTTCCACAGACGATGATCTGGAGCTGCTCTTGGACGAGGTGGTCCGCGCGTCCAACCGCGGTGTTTCGGCATCACGCAATATTACTGGAGGACCCAATTGGAGCTTCGGACAGTCACTATTCTTCTCATCCACTGTTGTTACCACCATCGGTAAGTTGATTTCTTGCAACGGTGTGTCAGACGTGTGTAATAACATTGAAGGACTCAACTGAAGAATTGGACAGTCGCTGTTCTTCTCGTTTACTGTTTTACCACCATAGGTGGGTTCTCTTGTCATTAGCGGTGTGTCATTCGTGGAATATTATCAGAGGACTCAATTTTTTAAGTATTGAATAGTTCTTGTGAATATGAACTGTTCTTGTCCACTGTTATAATCACCATTGGTAAGTTGTATTATGGCGACATGTCATCCTTGCAAAATATCACTGGAGGACTCAACTGAAGCCTTGAACAGTCACTATTCTTCTCCTCCACTGTTGTTACCAGCATTGGTTAGGTGTTGTCTAATGGCGACGTGTTATCCTCGCACAATATCGCCGGAGGACCTAATTGGAGCTTCGGACAGTCGCCGTTTTTATCATACACAGTTGTTACCACCATCAGTGACATTATTGTTATTACTACTGGTAAGATAGTAAGTTCTTGGATGTATTAACGAAGAAAGCTGATAGTTGCTGGCGCCTAAGATTTCAGATCCAATCTTGTTGTCAGTTTTTGGCGCTATTTCCTACCTGTGACGACTGAGGGTTTATGTTTGCAAAGACCAGGGCCAGTCGCCATCTTTCTACGTATATACACGCTTCGAAATATTGAGTTGAAGATGTTTTTAAATGAAAAATTGCGTATTCCGAAGCAATAAGTAACTGGTATTATATAGGTAGGATCTTATAATTTATTAAAAGGAATTTATAATTTATTAAAAAAAATAATCTTTTATTAGAAATCTTATAATTACATTTCTAGGTACTCAGTTACGATAGGGACGATCCGGAGATACGGGATACGAAAAAAAACCTTAATGCTCAAAATAAAACGCCAAAATAATTAAACACAGCCTAAATAGATTAGAGAGGATCAACTGTAAATAAATTACGACCATTAAGTACCTATGTAGGTAACGTTGAGATTTGGCAGGCCGAAAGTTTAGTGGGAGTCAGTGAGGTCAAGCTTGAGATCAAGGATTCACGGGCGAGGCCCTCGTACAAAGCAGGGATGTTATGGAGCGCCGTAACTGTAACCGAAATAATCAGTATCCGAAATAAAAAAAAATATATAATAGTGTTTTTTTGTATAGTTACGGTAAAGACGAAGTTTAAATGACTGGTTTCAACAGATTTTTGTTGCTTTTGCCTAGCTAACTTAATAATAATCTAGACTTGAAATAAAAGTCAAATCTTCTTTTTTTTCTTTTTAGAAAAGAAAATGTTTTATTTTACTTTTATAATTTTAAAATTCTATAGACGTCATCTCAATGCTCAGTCACGTGGTCAGAATAAAGGAATCGAAGGCGTGGCCTACTCGAGGCGTTCGACGCAAACGAAACGATCGCAACTTGGCTATGGGGGCTGTACGAAGCTACTGCAATAACGATACTCCAGCAGAATAGTTTTTCTCGTTTTTCTCCAAAACCTTTTAATTTTTCAATGATTCAAAGTAACTAGTCTTTAAAAAGCCAACCCGTTTCATCTTCGACCAATTACCGAAAAAAAAAATGGTACCTATTCCAAATAATACTACACGTCTACTACCTCTTTATAGTAGGTGCGTTATTCCACGGAAGCGGAGCTGGGTGGAGTGGAACGGAGCGGACCGTGAATTGGCCAATCACAGTGCTCAAAATCTCCACTCCGCATCAGTGTAAGTGGAGCGGGGTGGAGCTGAGAGAGCTTTCAAATTGAAATGAACTCGCGGCCCGAGCCGGACAGAACGAAGTCGATCTGAGAGCGGGAAGCCGAGGGTAGCTCAACTCCACTCTGCCCCGCTCCGCATCAATGAGGATATTTGCCGCTTTTGACTACTGTTCTCCACTCCACTACGTCCAGCTCCTTAAATCTGATTAAGATAAGCTAAAACTGCGCAACGAATGTGAGCACTCTATGAGAATACATAGGTAATAACAACCGTCCAAAACGAATTCATCATTCTCAAATCATCCCTCTTCTCTGCTTACAGGTTACGGCCACGTGACGCCCCTCTCGAAACCCGGCAAACTGTTCTGCATGATGTACGCCCTCCTCGGGATCCCTCTGACCCTAGTGCTGCTGTCAGCCTTGGTGGAACGACTCCTGCTGCCAGCGACAGCTCTACTACGCTCTCTGAACGCGGCACTGGGCCATCTGTACCGGCCCTTCACTATACGGCTGGTACATTTGATGATGATAGGTGAGAGTTTTTAATTTGTGTTTTTTCTTTGTAGATACCTACTGTTCGTCGTAAGTACCCTTGGCAATCTATATAAATAAAAGCGAAATACCACTCACTGATTAATCAAAATCTCCGAAGCTATAACACCTACAAACTTATTTGGCAGGTAGATTCGTTATAGGGTGTAGATAGCCGCTAAGAACGGATTTTACGAAACTCTGCCCCTAAGGGTGTAAAATGGGGATTGGAAGTTTGTATGGAGAAACCAACTTTCGCGCGGGTGAAGCCACTGGCAGAAGCTAGTACTTTATACATGCCATTTCCAGTTGTGTGAGCTCCATGTTTAGGTACTGCATTGGCCGTTTTAAATTATTTAGTCCAACTGTCCGCGGACGCGCGTATTCGTCGCGTATACGAAGGGCAACGTGTCGCGTCGTTGCCGCTTCGTCGACAGAGTTTTAGAAGTAGTTTTGAATGTAAGCTGTGAGCAGGCGTACACCAATACGCGTATAGTGACGAATACGCGTCAATGAAGCTACGCGTCCGTGGCCTTAGTAACTTCTTTCGTATTCTTGTTTTGCAGCTTCATTATCGGGAGTCGCAAATATTCGCATTATAGCGAAAATTGTGGCCGAGTATTTCGTCGAATCGCGATGTTTTCGGGCGAACACGAATGATTGCCGGGGTACTGTCTGTTTTAATGTAGGTAGACTACACGTGAAATATTCGCGTAAAATTTGACTAGGCTCGTGCTCGGCTCAAAATCGTGTAGTGTGGACCGTCTCCAGAGAAGCTGAGCACGAGCGACACTACACGAATTTGAGCTTGGCTAAAACCTTTAAAATATTATTTACAACGTTTAGCTTTTTTTAATTTTATTTGAAAATAATTTAAAAAAATACATAATTCGATAAATCCTACTTACATAGTTATTAAGTGATGGTACTAGTGAATTCATGCAATGCGTCCTAACAGTGGAAATAAATACTGAAATTATTTGGAAATCGGGCAGGAAATTTCATAATTATAGATTATAATATCTATCAAGTTATAAATAAAATAGTATATACTAATGATGTGAAGGCTTACTGCGTACCACCTGTGGCGTTAGCTATCAAATAATATTCATTAGGGTTCTTGAGGCCTAGCTTCTATGTACGAGTATATTTAGGGAAATGTTATTGCAGGTACACTTTATTGGACTACAATAACTAAATACGTCTTAATGCTCATTTGCTGCTTAGTTCTGGTCGAAGAGTGAAATCAGTACCTATAAGTATCGAACAGTGTAATCCGTACCTTTATGATTATCGAACAGTGTAATCTGTACCTGTATGTAGGAGGTAATGTCTAAGACTATTAAAACGATTTCATACCCTTCTAACCTTCGAATATGATAGTATATCATCAGACTAATCCAAGGCAAAGCAATAGGCAGTGAGATAACTAGCTTTAGACGCCCGGTGCGAGGAGCCCCGTCGAGTCCTCATGGAGGTGATCAACTGCGGCAACCTAAGCGTCCTGAGGACTTAGCCAAGTTAATAATCTACAATCGTTAACTCTAGTAGAAAACTTCAAATGAAGAATGACATCATTTCAACGTAAAGTTAAGTGGTCAGAAAAAAGGAATCAGCCCCCTTAGCCAAGTTACGACCGTTTCGTTTCGATTCTCTTGCGTCGAACGCCTCGAGTAGGCCACGCCTCCGATTCCTTTGTTCTGACCACGTGACTGAGCGTTGAGATGACGTCAGAACAAAGGAATCGGAGGAACTTGGCTAGGGAGGCAGAGCCGCTACCGACTGGATTCGAAACGAAACAGTCGTAACTTGGCTAGGCCTGCTGATCTAGTTCAGGCCATGTAACGAATCCCTGATCCTTCTGATGAAATAAATGATACAAAACTTGTTGTTGGTTGGATCATTTTTGCATCCCATCAGGGTCTGCGCCCTGTGCCTGGGCACCGCCGGCACCGCCCCAAATACGGCACTGGCAATAGGATGACAAAATAATTGATGTGAGGGACAAGTGACACTTTATCATCAGCCTCGATTGACAAAAAGAAAATAAATATAATTTATCATTTGAAGTAAAAATCAGAAGCTGATCGTTAACCATTTCTTTACAGTGACAACCCTAGTGCTGTTGTTCCTCGTCGTCCCCGCAAGCGTGTTCGCGTACCTTGAGCCGGACTGGGACTTCCTCGACTCGTTCTACTACTGCTTCATCTCGCTGACCACCATCGGACTGGGCGACTATATTCCCGGAGACTCGCCCGGACAACCCTACCGACCCCTCTACAAAGTTGCTACCACTTGTAAGTCTATTTTTATATTGGCAATACTTATCAAACGTTATTTTTTTTGGCGCGCATTTGTTTGCTAATATTTTTGGTGAGCAAAGAAAAAGGTTTAGTCCGAAAGTCAAAAACTGTATACTTAGGTACCTGTATTAATTATAAATTATTGGTTTTGGCGGGATTTCTTCGAGTGAAGTTCAGTGCCTGTTTTAATAATTCACAAATTGATTACTCGTGGATATTGTGATGTAAAATTGGTGTAGTTTTACATCTCAAATGTCTGTGCAACTGGACAATATGTGGAATCATTGAAACAGCTGCGATCTCGGTAAAATGGAGCTAAGAATTTTATTGTAGGTTTGACTACCTCAGCAGTTTTCCGAGAAGGTTGACTAGATACATTTGCTGCCAAATACTACAAAAACATTAGAATGTGTATCCATATTCTAACATATAAACTATTCATTACGAAAACATGGTTTAAAGGACTTAGTATCCAAGCCAAAAACAAATTCAGTCAATGGCACATCATAAATAATAATTTTATAATTTGGCCCTGTAACTTTAGAGCAATTAAAAACAGGAGGCCGAGTGCAGGCCCTTATTTTAAGCAATTAAGCTTAACGAATTAAAAGCGCTAAGTTTTTAATGATTTCTTTTTAAAGAAACATAAGTATTCATCGACTTTATTATTTTGTTACTAAATGAAGAGCCTTTCAGTTTGTCGTATTTAATAACAGTAAGAAATGTTATAACGTTTTTTCTTTAATTTCCAGTTTATCTACTCATCGGCTTGACCTTCCTGATGCTGACACTCACCGTCTTCTACGACATTCCGCAACTGAACCTTAGCACGGTGTTCTCATCCATCAAGATGGACGAAGACCCTGAGAAAATGCGTCTGAGTGGTTCTGGAGTCATGGGCCCCGGGTATGGGATCGGCGGGCTGGTGATGAGGGATGACTACAACCATCATGATCAGCGCCGATCCGTGGTCCACATCCGACCACACTTGGACGACAGCCCTAGCCCTGAGGACACTACTCCTGTGCATGCCCGCGACTTACGAATACACTAAACTGCTTCATCCCAAATGTCTTGGTCGTGATCCCGTTGGCTAGTTGGTGCTGTTGGATGGACCAATGTAGAACGAACCTTTTTTTCACCTGCATTTGTTTTATTTCTTTTTAAATTTCAATTTAAAAATGTGTCGAGTTTAACAAAAAAAAATATTGACGTAGGGCGTTCTACATTGTCTTCGGGTCCAACAAATAGCAGCCAAAGTTACAAAACGACGTTTGCTCATGTCAAAATTCCTTAAAAATGGAATGAAATTTAAAAAAAATATAATGAACAGGCGCGATAAAATTGTTTTTAAATAAGTTTACGTTAGGTAGTTTCGTTATAATTTTAGTTTATAAGTGAATTCCCTAATGTTTAGTGATAAGGTTATGTCCGATTTTTCCAGTTGTGTACCCTATTATTTTCATTTTTCAGTCCCTTTGTCGACTACCGTCCTAAAAATTTGCAAAAACCGTTAATATTGATTTAAAATCTTAAAAGAGAATGTTTCATTACCTGTCTGCTGGTTAAAGCTGCGATAATAAGACTGAGAGGTTTTTCAAATTTTCAAGCTTTTCTAATTCATTTTTAAGAGTTTTGTACCTGCAATAATGAGTACCTTGCGAAATAAAACAAAACAAAACGACGAAAACAATGTAGTATCTAAACAGACTGACTAACAACATGTCCTTCTATATGTATACGTTTTACATTCCTAAATTGTAAGAACTTTTCTAAAGTAATATCCATTTTCAACATTCTAATATCAAGGGCATATCAGAAATGTTACCAGATCAAGAGAAGTTGTACTATCCTTACCATATAAAAAAAATCCTCGTCGTTTATAGACCTGCATCAAACTGTACTTATGATTAATGAATAACAAAATGCTATCTCCCTCTAAAGAATGATTGTGGTATAATGTCACTTCACTGCTACTCATATTATGCTACCTATATCAAATAAATATGCATAGATAATAAAAATTTTACGTATCAATTATGTGTGATAGATGACCAATAACTTAGTAGATTCATTGGATTTATAATATAAAATATTTATATATCTATAGATATAAAAAAATCAAATCTATATTAACTTTCAACATAAAATGTTTTCATATAAAATAGATTTTATTACACTAGGATGGTAGCGCATATATTATATTATGTAAAATCAATATTCAGAATTGTAAGATGTTTATAGGTGTGTACATAGTTTAGTAACTGTTACATAATATAGAGTTGTTTACAGTGCTGTTGGTAGTCCACAGATTTTTTTTTTACTTTTTTAACTTCACATAACTGTGTGGCTGTGACTTTTTAAAACTTCAAATTATTTAATAATGGATCATTTTGCTTTTCCAACTTTGGTATTACTTATATTTTATTTTAACATTAATCTTGAATCGAAACGCAATCAATGACAATATAATCATACTTATGAAAAAAATTAAATCCCGATTATATATATATTAATACTAAAATTATTTCGCTTCTCTAAATAAATTACATTTTGATTTTCCCTTGCATGTACGAAAAAAAAATGAACCACTAATCAATTTTATTTTTAAGAAAATTATTTACAGGGAGTCTTTAGCACTACATCACTTAGAAAATAAATATCAAGTATCTAGTTACTAAGAATGTAAACTATCGAACAGAATGTATTAAATGTTAGAATTAAAATAATATATTTATAAGTGTAAAACTAAGCATGCTAACCTATTCTATGTTCGTACAACTCCGTAAAATCTTATTGCATCAGATCTTATAGAAACTAGAAAGTAGTGCGTATACATAATACACAAAATGCCTTCAATGGATAACCGCATTTTAGAACAAAACTGTATCAATAGGAATTCATAAATATATCAGCTTTAAAAAGTAGTGATATTGTTTTATTTACTGAGTGATTCGATGTTAAAAATATAATTGCCGAAAACTAGCAACACTATGTCAAAAACGCGCTTGAAATACTGGTAATGCATAAACACAGTAAATACATAATATAATAATTTGTACCAGCGGTCCCGACTACCTTAGTCCCTAACCCTTTACCTGATGAAAAAAAAAATCAAAAGTCCGGAGAAAAGACCTGATTTTCATTGATTCACAATTCTCTCGATTGCAGCGCCATCTACGGTACTATCGGGTTGAATTGTATTTTTAAACCGTCCAGGGACCCAATCACAGTTTCATTCAAATTGGTTAAGCAAGCCTAAGATTTTTTCCTATACTTTTACAAATTCAATCTTTTACAGGTAGGCTAAATTTCAGGTCTCTGTAAGGCCTTAGTCTTAAAGAAGGTGTGAAATCTGTTTTTAGTAAAAGCGTTTTGAGAAAGAGTCGTGATACTCCGCGTTTCAACGGCAAGGTCACTTTCAAACCCCTATAACTTTTTAACTATGTAAGTATAACTTTGACTTTATGTTGTGGAATATTATTATTATTTCGTTTATTCAATATCTTATCATATAAATTACATTTTTAATTATTTCAATTAAAAAAAAAAAAACTTTTAAAAATATAAAAAATAGTGTCCCACCGGTATCGGGAACAGAGTCCAAGCTACCGACGGTCAGGACTCCAGAGAAAAGAACCTCCTAACAATACGAGCCGTGTCCAGGAGTACCGCTTTCTGGATCAAGCCCTTGATCCAGCCGCGACGCGAGCCTCCTAAGGTGTTGGTCGAGGCTCTTGGCTATTAAGCCATTGGCTGACACGACTATCGGTACAATGATCGCCGAGTCTACATCCCACATGTCGACAACCTCGCGAGCCATATCAATATACTTGATTTGTTTGTCTTTCTCTGCATTCACGAGGTTCTCGTCATGCGGAACGGATATGTCAACAATCATTGTACGCCTCTCTCTTCGGTTTACCACCACTATATCAGGCTTATTGGCTACAATAGTCCTGTCAGTGATGATGGACCGATCCCAATTATTATTATTATGGTTTACTAATTTTACTATGTACACAATATAGACTATGCAGAGATACTACGTATGTACACACATAAAATAAAAGATATAAGAATATGTACAAAGGTAATGCTTATTCCTAAAGAAAAAAGTAATGAAGAATCCGGTTTTAAATTATAAAATCTAGGCACATTTTTTTTAATACCGCCATGGCTGCGCGTTTTAAACGGACATCATATTACAACTTCCCACACATTATGGAAATATTAGTACATAATAGTTAATTTGTCATTCTGCCAGGTTTCTTCTCGTCGTCATAAGTATTGGTTTGGTACGTGTACCAAACCATTACGTACCAACTCTTTCTCAAAACGCTTTTACCAAAAACAGATTTCACACCTTGCGTAAAATAAAACGTGTTGTACGGCAACGTCAGTGTCATAACCGTCAAATCGCTATGCTATGTCAATAAAATACTAACCTTACTTTTCAGTTTTCGGACGGACATTGTGCTACAGCTCCGTGCCCGAGCAGGCCGGGGTTTTCTTTTCTAATGACAAAGGTAGACCTATAACTTAGTTAAAACTTTTTACGGCTACCACCGGTTTTTGTGCATATGTCAGATATTGCATTGGTCCTGAACGTCAAGTCATATAAAATAATAAACAGAAAATAATTCACACGTGCGGCTCCATTATTTATTATTAAGAAAATGGAAACTCCCGTGTCCGCGTTTAGTATGTACAGAGCCAATACTACGGCAAACAAAGAAAAAAAGAACAAAAAAAGGAATAAATCGAGTAAACAGCCAATATCCCCGAACCCACTATCGCCACAATTAAGTGATGAAAAGAAACAAAGAGTCTTAGTTCAAAAACTTAAAAAGAAATACAAGAAACTAAAAGAATCTAAGAACATCAGTAAGAAGAAGCAAAACAAAAAGAAGAAATCTAAGCACAGCCAAGGTGAGACTAAAGAAAACAAATTGCCAAAAAGAGAAGTAGATGATAATCACAAAGAAGAGATAGAGGAGATACCAATACTTGTAGCAGCACCTAACCCGAAAAATATCAATGGGCATGGTCCAGCAGAAGAAGAGTGCTCACTTTCCAATGATGGCAGCTTTGAACCTGCCCTTGTAGAAACAGATAGCGCTGAAGAAGGACTAAAAGTATTTAAGTGGATGATTGCTCCTTACGATGTAGATGATTTTTTCAAAAACTGTTGGGAAAAGAAACCTATGCACATTGCTAGAGGAAAATCCAAATATTACAAAGAAATTTTAACCACACCCATTATAGATAACATGCTGCGTAATGAAAATATTCAGTTTACTAAGAACATAGATATAACATCATATGTCAATGGACAAAGGGAGACACACAACCCAGAAGGGAGAGCACATCCACACTTGGTATGGGACTTCTATTTGAATGGATGTAGTGTCAGGCTGTTGAATCCACAAACTTACATCCCAAAATTACATCTATTGAATGCAACCATGCAGGAATTCTTCAATTCTTTTGTTGGTGCTAATGCGTACCTCACACCACCTGATAGTCAAGGGTTTGCTCCACATTATGATGATATTGAAGCATTCATTTTACAAACAGAGGGAAAGAAACATTGGCGTGTTTATAAACCACTCAATGAAGGAGAGGTTCTACCTCGAGTTTCTTCAAAGAATTATGACCAGAAGGAAATAGGAAAGCCTATACTAGAAGTGACTTTAGAAGCAGGAGATATGCTATATTTCCCCCGTGGGTATATTCATCAAGGAGTCACAATAGATGGTGAACACTCCCTCCATGTTACAATCAGTATGTACCAAAAGCATTCTTGGGCTGATTTATTTGAAAAATTAGTTCCGTCTGCTGTACAGATGGCTATCAGTGAGAACGTTGATCTCAGGAAAGGCTTGCCATTTGATATATATGATCACTTTGGTTTAGTTCACTCTGATTCTAACACACCTCGCAAACAAGAAATAAATAAAATGATAATGTCACTTTTTGACAAGATTAAGAAATCATTACCTTCTATAATTGATGATGCTGTAGATCAAATGCATAAGAATTATCAGCATGCAGCCTTACCCCCTGTGTTAAATGAAATGGAGAAATCAGTTACAGTTTTCGGAGATTCGGATGTGATGTTAGAAAATGGCCAAATCACTAATAGGGTGGAAATCGAACCCGACACTAGAATAAGGTTACTGCGTAAAAATATACTGAGAATGGTATCAGAAGAGAAAATCAGATTATACTATCATGTTGAAAACTCCTTGGAATACCATGGGAATGAACTGCCATATCTTGAAATAGAGGAAGAGTTTGCTCCAGCAATAGAGACATTGATAACCGCATATCCTGAGTATGTTGCTGTGGAAAATCTTGACCTGCCTACTATTGAGGAAAAGTTAAGTTTAGCAGACGCATTGTGGAACAGAGGACTTGTTATGGCTGATTACCCATTAGTGAATTTAGAAGAAGATTAAATGTATATTATTGCTTAATTACCTACATAGTGTTGTTTTTAATTTGAATCAAAAAATGTGGTCCATCATTGCCACTTTTTTGGGTTGCTGATGGCACTCTTGACAGATCCATAAAACAGAGGCACCCTAGTACGGACTAGTCTCTTGCAAAGGAGATTCTGACTCATTTATATATAATAGATTACTTAGTTAAGGAAACCTTTGTGAAGAGAGAACAATAAAATTTTATTATTTGTCTTGCTACATATGCTAAAAAAAACTTTATTTTAACTGACTAATTTAACTCATCAACATCTAAACTAATACAGTGTTTGCTTAGATTATCATAATCATCATTTCAGTCGAAAATCGTCCACTATTAGACATAAGCTTCCACCAAGTGTCACAATGAACGGTCTTGTGCGTCCCGCATCCATTGGATTCCCGCAAACTTCACCAGGTCATCGGTCCACCGTGTGGGAGGCCTTCCATCGCTGCGTGTTCCAGTGCGCGGTTGCAACTCCAGACCTTTCTTCTCCATTTCCCCATCGACCATCTGCGAGCAATGAGCATATTGCTATTGCAATGCCCACTATCACATAAGTTTGGCGATTCTTCCGGCTATGTCGGCAACCTTGGTTCTCCTTAGAATATCACTCACCTGTAATTTATTCTGCCCACCTACTGCCTTACTATTATAAAGCTTTGAGTGTTTGTATGTTTGTCACTTCTTCATGCTTGAACGGCTGAACAGATTTCGATTAAACTTGGTAGACCATGTCCTGGAATAGACACGGGGTACTTTTTATCCCGGGAGCATGTCCCTTTGGGATATTTCTTTACTATCACGCGGTCGAAGAATTAAAGATGCAGAAAGGGGCGGCGTTTAAAAATAATGATACTTTAAACTAAAAAGGTGATTTCCAGAGAAGAAAGGTAAATTTTTGGTTTATGTTTTATCCTCAAAAACAAATACTTAGTTTTAGAAATTTTGTATGCAGACTATGTTGCGGGCAACAGCTAGTTACTTTTATATGACTGATTGTAGTTTTTAGTTTGTGCCAAAATCATAGATTCTATAATATTTCTATGATCATTAGGTACTTATAGGTATAATGCACGTAACAATAAAGTTAAATTTATTTCCTATTTGTTTTTTATTTTTAAAATTCCCTTTAGATCCGAAAGTAATGGATACAAGTAATCAATCCAAAAACAAGTCATATGACATTATTCCTATATTATGTTGTAAGCCAATAAGCATAATTTTCTTTCTCTATCTGTACTACCTATAACTAATTATATAGACAAGTAGCATTATTTTATACTCCTCCTATAGCAATCTTTAAATCTCTTCGCATATAGCAAAGATAACGCAATATTGTAAAAAATAAGCTATAAAAGCTGCATTGCAAAAATGTTAATTTATTTGATTAGGTATCTACGTTTTAGTTATGTTAGCCCCCTTTTTTTCATAAAATAATTATTGTATGGATAATCCATTCGTACAAAATATTAGACAAAAAGGGTTTTCGGGCAAGTCTGTTAGCGGTAACACCACGAATTCTTATAAAATACGCATACCGAACGCCACGACCCAAAAATCAACACATTGTTGACATAATTACAAAAAATACAACCAACTTCAATGTAAATGGGCACGCCATAATTATGGCGGCTTACCGCCATAATGTTTAAAGAGGGGACTTATCCCCTCTTTGAGGAGTGGCTGGAAAGGCAACACGGCGCGGCGTCCTTACTTTCCGCATGACGCAGCTCCTCACCGGACATGGTAAGTTCGGGAGGTTCCTGCACCGGATTCGTGCGGAAGAAACGCCCGGGTGTCACCATTGTGTGGACCGCCCGGAGGACACGGCGCAGGTGTACCCCGCTTGGGCAGAGTAACGCCGTGTCCTCGTGGGGGCGATCGGCGGCGGATATCTCTCGCGCCGAGCCTTGGTACATGCCATGGTCCGGAGCGAGGAGGAGTGGCAGGCGGTCGCCTCCTTCTGCGAAGCAGTAATGCTAGCAAAGGAGGCGGCCGATCGCGTGAGGCAACAGTCCTCACGCCCCAACCGTCGCCGATATTCCGATCCCGGTTTCCGGCCATCGTAGGCGCGGGCTTGCGGACGGCGAGCTATGGGTGGTTCGCCGTCCGACCGTCCGGACCGAGTTCAAGTCGTCGACGGCGCGTGCTGTTCCACGCGCGCCTCAAAGAGATGTCAGTAACTGTAGGGGCCTAGCAGGGTCGAAGCCTACTGGGGCCAAGGGTCTGATTCTGAAAGGAAGACTCGGCCCTGGTACGAAAGGCAACGTAGGAACAGGAGTGGGTTTTTATTCAGTAAAAGTCTGACACTATCTCCCGCCACCCCCGTTCTTGGGCGGGGCGGTTGTCATAAGATGATTTTGCCAACGAAAAAAAAAAAAATAACTTCAATGTAAAAAAAGTACAAAATAACTTTAATTTCGGAAGTCGGTGTTTCAATAATAGTTTTGTCTCTTTGTTATTTAACACCGACTTCCGAAATTAGTTATTTTGTACTTTTTTAGTGTTTTTTTTTTACATTAAAGTTGGTTGTATTTTTTTTTGTAGTCTTTTTTTACTCTTCATTAGTTGTGCTAGCACAACTAAAAAGTTTTATCAGCTAATCATCATTACATTAGCTAGATGGTACCATAAAGAGTGCATCTTATGACAATTGTAATAATCCCAAACACGGTTAGGTTACATTGATTTATTACAGAGTTCCGATGTCTTCCTTCTAGCTTCATCAGTTCGATATATCCCCTCCCCCTTCTTTCAGTCAGTCATTGACTACACGTATAAACAAAGCCATTTTACTTGTTACGACAGTTCTGCTATGATCCTATGAGGAGTTCCGTTCCATATCTTCGAGGTTTCTCATCAGATCATAACAATATTTATATGACACTAACTTGGAAGCATACCCGGTCAATAAAAATAAAAAAATATTTCAAAATCGGTCCACAATATTGACCGAGAAATCGGTGAACATGCATAAAAAAAAAAACATCCGAACATAGAACCTCCTCCTTTTTGAAGTCAGTAAAAAACTGAAACACATATTAACCCGTTATTTGTCTCATGACTGGCGGGGACACAAAATTGGTATGTCACATACATACATATGGGGTTAAAAGGTTAAAAAGGAAACTATGCTACGGTTACAATAAAAACACGTATAATTTTCTTAAATCATTATATTTATTTTAAATTGCATATAAATTTGTGGACTTTCTGTTACAATAGTACTCTCGAACTGATATTTTTTTTGTATAAAACGCTAAAATTATGTTTTACAACTATTGTACCAGAGTGCCAAGACAATGTCGCAAACATTCGATCCACTCAAGTAGGTACACGTTATAAACAGAAAATACACACACAATAATTTATAATCTAAGCTTATTCTTTTTCTCTTCAAGAAATTAACCTATTTAAAAATACCACCTAAGATGTAGGTACTTAAGATTTTCTAATGTTCACACACACTCACGCTCGAGAGGAGCCCAGTTATTGATAACAACGTAAGGGTACAATGGAAAACCATTTAACAAAAAAAATATACGGGGACCTCACCGCAATGTATAAACAATCTTAAAATAGTCATGTAAGTAACAAAATGTAGAGCTTCAATCCGTGTACAATATGTCGATGAGTTTTTTATGAGCTACGTTCCAGTAAGGTGCACAAGTACAGAACTTGATACCAACCCCAGAACTGTGCTAGCTAGTACATTCAACGACAAAGTTGACGGTGTTGTAATGGCGGTAAATATATTTCATTTAACTACTAAACATTTTATATTTCAAGTTATTTCTTTACAGGCAGTGATAAATGTATAACATTTGGTAGACAACTGTACATGTTATAATCACAATTTCACAATAAAAAGCTTGGTCCGAACAGTTGATAAAAAAATCATAGTGCTATGACGAAGACATTTTAGAAATTTCTTCTAGTTCGTGAGTCATTTGAATCGTGCGACAGATAAGTTCCCAAAAACCGCGACAGCACACTTTTTCTATCTTAATTCAAAAACAAACACTGATCATATCAAAATATACTTTATGTGAAGCAAAACGTCCAATGATAAAAAACATTATCTGATAAATTTTAAATTCTTTGTACTGATATACAAGATTTTCGACGCAATACCTAATCCAATACTACTCAAACTTTAGAATTTTTAGCCTAATCTTATTTAATAAAAAAAAGAAACTTCTAAATCTATTGCCTAATTTTTAAGGAGGCGAAAAAGCCTCCTTAGTCGGATAAGGGATTAACTACATTTAAACGCATTGTCATATTTAAAAATGTTAAGAATTTGTGAGAACCTTTATGTGACCTATGTTTATTGAATCAATGTTAACTATTATTTGGCTATGCTAACATGAACTGTACAACGACAACAATAGATCAGACAATTATTTGTAAATGTAAATAGTTAAGTATAATTTCAAAATGTAATCTGTGAAGGGTAAATGTAGTTATCCCCTAAAATGATGTTGTTAACATTTCCTTACACATAAATATTTACAAAGAATGAAGTTTCTTACAGTTAGTAGTTAGTTCGCGTTAGTAAACTATAATATTAACCTGTTAATTCGCTCCCCACTCGCATTATCTATACCGTAGACATAGAATATCAATACATTGTGATGTCAAACGTTCACTAGTAAACTATCGCCGTCTTACACTACACGATTAACTCTTATAATTCCTCTAAAATTTGAATTAATATAAAAATCCATCATTTTAAAATGCCCTAAATATATCGAATTCCGAGGTAGAACATTATTCTATATCTAATCTCTCAAATTAGCAAAATATTGCTAAGAAAACTTTCAAATATTTTATCTTTTCTCAATTTCAATACGCCATAATATGCGAGTCCGTAGTCATGTAGTGTAAGTTCGCACAAAATTTCATTATTGCTTCATTTACTTCAGGTTTCAAACATCAAAAAGGTTTTGTTATAACATAAAATTAGACATAATTAACCCAACATGGCAACATAGACTGGGTTCGTACAAAAACATAATTTTCATTTCAGACCATTGTTTGCGCCAAATATGACGAAGATGGTAGTGTTAAAAATTATAGATTTCGTTGCCATAAAATTACAGAACCCAAAAACATTGCTTTTTATTTATTTTAAATCTTATAAACAAGTAACTTATCAAATACATTTATCGAAAGCAAAAATACACAAATTGTGCTATCTGTTATTACTACAATGTACTTCATTTCATAAAACGAATAATGTTTAGTAAATATTATACCAGATTCCAGCAAAATATAAAGTTACAATAAACCATGATTATGCAGACAGAAGGAGACCCCATAATAAATATCTATTAAAAAGATACAACTTATGATCCTTGCTAGAAATGGAATTTGGTTAGTGAATCAATTTCATACATTCATTGCATTACTTATGTAAAATTGACACTTATTTGTAACTAGATTTTGTTAGATAACATTTGATAAAATAATAAGATATTTTACTAAAAACTTTTGCATCTACGGCTTATAATCCACGAATCGCTCACTCGTATCCACCAGCCAAATACAAAGGGATAACAGATTTTCAATAGAGCTACCATATCATCATATTAATCTGTTGGATATAAAGCGACATCTTATACAATATTCTTGAAAACCCACTACCCAAATTCCATAATCAGAGCATAACAAAATAAAAAAAAAACAGACCATCGTTTAATCCAATCCTCTTCGAATTTCAAAAAACGGTCCGGGAACCTAAGATTACCGATAAGACACTTAAAAGTACATAACATACGTACTTGGTCATAGTGTTCGTGCATTGAACTGTCGATGTTCGACCGTGTCGCACAACATGTATTATTTCTTCGCGGGCGGTTTTCTCGGCGTGCGGGTAGTCTTACCCGTCGATGTGGAAGGCGTCGGGACTATTGGCGACGCTTTTACTTCTGGAATGAGGGAAGTATTGTGTGAGAGAAGGTTCACATTATTTTTAAACAAGATTGGCAAGAGAGCCAACTGTGCAACAAATGCAGTTTTATCGTTATATTATTGTATCGTAATAGTTTCGTAACGCCTGCTATAAAATACTAGTTTTTGTAAAAAAATATATGCTATACCTATGTTACTCAGTGACAAAGTAGCATTCTACAAGTGAATGAACTCTTTAAATTGGTCCAATAGCTTTTAGTGGGTATTGTGATGTAAAATTGGCGTAGTTTGAATCTCAGGTGTCTTCACAACTAGTCAATATGTGGAACCATTGAAATAGGCGCGATCTCGGTTAAATGAAACTGAGAATTTCATTGTAGTGTTGACTATCTCAGCGAAGTTTGCCAAAAAGGTTGACTCAATACAAGAATGGTAAATACAAACCATTTATTTCAAATAAATTATCTACCAGCGCTTTTAAATTGTCTATGGAGAAGAATGTGCAAGAAACTTCATGGATACTCTTAAATCATGATAAGTAGTACATAAACATTACAATGCGTTACATCCATATTCTAATGGCAAACAGAAGAACAAAGTAACTGTATTCGTATGAAGACATAGCTTAAAGGACATAGTAACCAAACCAAAAACATTAAATAAAGTCCCACAAAACTTCGCGATACAAAGGGTATTCCTAGTAATCTAGTAATCACCATATGAAGTCCCCACAGCTGAGACACAGACCTCATCTCTGCGGGAGGGAGAGGTCTATACTGGTCCATTACCAATCACGCTATCTACAGTTACACTAATATTATAAACAAAGTTTGTTTTTTGTTTTTTTTTTTTTGTTTGTAGGAGGTAATATCTGAAAGCACTGGTCTGAATGCGAAATTTTTTTCACCGATATAAAGCTGCTTTATTCCTGAGTGACATAGGCTATATTTTATGTACGCGGGCGAAGCCGCGGGCAAAAGCTAGTGAATAATAAAGTTACCTTTACCGGCTCTCCTGCCTTTACGTGTAGGCGTCGCGACAGGAGTCTCCACTTTCTGTTTAGCCGGCGTCCGCTTCGCCGGTGTGCTCTTCGCCTTAGCTTTCTCACTTACTGCGGTTGCAGTCTGATGAAGGCAATAAAATATTAAATTGATGGGAAATAAATCGGCGGGAAAATACGGGGAGCGAAAGTTTTACTAAAAATGGGGTCGCCTTAAGTTTTGCCAATTGTTACAAGACTTCCGCTGGGCTTGCGTTACCTTCAAGTGTATGCTACAGAAAGTAGCCCGCGAAATACAAATTTCCAAAAGTTTTTGTGTTTTAAAATACCTTTGTGAAACATTAAATAAAATATTTTTAATTTTTGTTAACAACCAAAGCTATGGAGGAGCGCTGTCTCCTAACTGTTACTGTTAATGTTTTGTTTCTTTAGCTGTTGTTATAGAAACAAAACATTTTGTATTTTTTCAATTTTTGCAACTCAATATTGATCAGTGTGATAGCAAAAATTATAGTTGCGGTAACGACATGTATGTCCATATTTATACTCCATTTAGGTAATTAACTAAAAGTAAACAATCTTGACTTGACAACTTTTATCTAAAAGTTGTCTATAATTTTTATCTAAAAATGTTTACAATTTGTTATTTACTTATACCGATGTTTGGTAACTAACTAAATTTAAATAATCTTTGTACTTACGTCTTATAAACGATTTTTTTAATTAAAAAAACATATTAAGATTGTTTACGTTTAGTTAACTACCTAAACGGATGGAGTATACACAACTACAGTCATTAAAACCATTGATATAATTCATAAAAGATAAAACGTTATTTTTTTTTTATTAAAATGGCATATAAAGTATGCCGTTTTGAAAATGGCATACTTTAGCTCTTCTTTGAGAGTTTATGATAATGGTTTTAATGAGTATATTTATTGTGTAAATAGACATGTCATGACCAGATCTTAGAATTGATCACTTATTAACTAAAACTGGCCAGATCGTTTAAACGTTAAGATTTGATGATATGTCAATGCTCATTTGGCCATTTCATTGATGTAGGATTTCTATGATAATAAAAGGTCTATAGAAAGTAGGCCAAACGACATATCATCAAACTTAAATGATCTGGCCAGTTTTAATTATATTTATATATAATTATCATGAACTGATCAATTTCTAAGATCCAGCCACGACAGATACATGTCATTACCGCAAATATATATTTTTTACCTTGCTATCTGCTACTGAACTGCAAATTTGCAAAAAACTGTGCGATGTGTTTCGCTGGCTTTCTGGAGCATTCACCTTAAGCAAAGTATTATATGCTTAAAGTTTGATCTTTTAGTTTGTAATATTTTTGATCATACTGCGTTTTCTAGACTTTGTTAACACTTGAGATTGAAATAGCAGTAATTTGCCCTTAGTGATCTAGATATCTTTGTCAATAAAATATGACACTTGCTGCATTATTTTTAATTTTAAATTAATTCCTTTTACATAGTTAAATTAATCCCATGCAACACGCGCATGCCAAATATAATTGAAAAGGCAAGTTATAGAAGAAAACACGCCAAAAAAAAAAAGAGAAAATTATAATGAAAATAAAATTTTGAACACAAAAAGCAAGCGATGAAATGCATGAATATGAACGAATATGATTATGACAAGTACATATCTATATAGACTAGTATAACTAATTTGGAATCAGAGAAAGTTCTAAGGAAGGTTTTTGAGATAGTACATGCTTTTCCAATTTTTTTTTTTACCGAGAGATATGTAAAGAAAAGAGATAAATTATGGCACATTTGCATTGCTATTTTTTTTTGCTTGGAAATAAATCTTATGGCACTAAAGTAATCTTATTTACCTTTTACAACACAATTGTCTATTATAAACAGAAGTCGAAATAGATCGAGTTCATTTAACTAAAGTAAGTTTGTGGAAGTATGTAACATAGAGTTGATAATAACTCCTTTAAAATCCCGGCATCATAAACGTGACGATTCCTCTCCTCTTTCTGCTATTTACTAGCCCGAGCACTCGGCAGACCAATAAAGAATAATGCTAGGGTTTCTATAAAATCTTCCCACGTTCCAATAGCTATGTGTGTTATATCGTTGGACAGTTAATTTTAAGCTGAATCAAAGTTGCTATGGCACCTTTATTAAATTGAAGAATCTTATTATGGTTTTCGAGTTCCGTACTAAAACTGTTAAATTAAAGAACTTTGTTTTAATCTAACAGTTTTATAATTCATTAATATAAAAATTTAGTTCAAATAATTAAATCCAGGGATTTACTCATGTTTATTTTTCCACAAAAGGGTATTTTACTCTATAATTATGAGAAAAAATCTAAAAATATATTATTATGATAGCTTAGGTAAAATGCAGTCGGTAAGTGTTAGTTTTAGTTCATAAAATAACAAAATAAATTTTAAAATTCAATTTAAAGTTTTGAGTTTTTATTATCTGTTCTTTAACGCCACTAAATATTAACGCCACCATGTTATTACGTCATTCGGCTGTGTAAAGTACTAAAGTGACAGCTGTCAACTGTCAATTGATCGGCCATACTGAGCGCATTTGTTTACACAGCCAACTGACGTCACAACCACAGCGTAAATATGGCGTCCACTGCTTTCTACATTTTCGTCAAATTACGCGCGAAATTTGAAAATGTACATTTTAAATGCAACTAGGGTACTTAGCGACTGAAATTTTTTTGTGTTTTTTTTTTGTGGTTTTTTAGCACTAAAGAATCTAATTAAGACACAAAATGAGTGTAATACCCTATTTTAGAGAGAGTATTATCAACTCTATGTCAACTTCAACGAACTTTAGGAAAATATACTCTTATGTATTCCGATCTTTGATTATAATAGATAAAAATATCACCTTAACCAACTTTTTTCAGTTTAACCATGCAGTCACCATGCATACCAATCACCCATATACTTTACTAACTGTAGTTAAACTTAAATATTGGTTAGTTAGCATTATTATATTAACGTTTATTATACTTTCAGTAACATTGAATTTATTGTATGATTTATTATTGGAATCTAAGAAAACTATTATTATAATTAGTTGAAAAAAAATATCTTTAATAATTTCAAAACAAAGTTACTTTTTTTCTTTTACCTAAAACTTTGATTAAATGAACAGTGAACTAAATATTTCGTATTTAAAATAATGGGCCTGAATGCGAGGAATGACGTATGAATAATAACTAAAATAAATTAATACCTTTACCCAAAATAAGGCTGACCACTCTACACTGGAATTTTATAACTTGTAATATACAATATACCATAGATGGAAGGTTCTGTCAAAATTGTAGATTCTAACATTAATGAATGAATCTTTCTGATGAGTTATCTTAAACCAAAATGTGAAGGTTTGAGAATTAGACCCTCCAACATTTATTGATTTTCTTCAATTATCAAAATCGGAAATTAAGACATAAAGCTGTCTTGAATCGACATCTATAGTGATCCTTTACATTTTCTAGTAATGAAAAACAGTTTATTGTTTGTTTTTCGGGTACCTACGTAGAGATATTAGGGAAAATATCAAAATCTTTATTGCAAATGCATCTGACACATTGTATAGTCGTATTTTTAAAATAAAAGAAATAAAAATTACATATAAACTATAATAAACCGGTAATTCGATTTTTAATTTTGTCAAAACTATTGTTAAATAGATAGATATACTCTATTGTACACCATAAAAATTTAACAGCGTAAAATTAATAAGGTGTAACAATGGGCGGTCTTATCACTAAAAGCGATTTTTTACAGACAACCATTATATAGATTTGACAGAATGTAATGTATTGTCGGTCAGTCTTGAAATCACAGGGCATCCCTTAATTAATCAACACTTTTAACAAACACCATCCCCTATGGTAAATTGCACATATCCTTAACGCATGCATAAAACAATACTCCATCAATATCTGTCAACAGTTCCAACACACAAGGACTTCGTAATATACAACTTTCTTCTAACTAATAGAACTTCACATAAACAACACATACTGTGCCTGTCTGTTGGGGGGCTTTTAAACTGTATACTATATATGTACTTACTTAGGTAAGCTGTCTAAATAAAATATTTAAAATTTTGTAGTACATGGTGAACATCCCACCATATTGGTATACAAAACGTTTTGGTAACACTTTTATTGCAAGATAAAAGCAAATACAACTAAGTAGTGGTATTCCCTCCCGGAGTCTTTGTTTCCTGATAGCTTCAACCCAAGGATCTTTAAAAGTTAATAGATTTCTTTTAGGCAAGCATGCTCCACATTCCCATCAAGTGGGAAGAAGAAGAAACAGCCAAATAAATTAAGATTAATGTTTGAAAATTATTATAGGGACAAAAATTCAAAAAAAACATAGGTGTACCTGTATGTAGGAGTCCTAGCTGGAGGACCATGAAGAATTAAGGAAGCACTATCACTAGCCTGGCTAAAGGTAGCTGCAGAACATAGTGTGCTTGTTTGTAGTCAGTGAGAGTGAGTCAGACTCTCACTGATTGTCTTACAGACCCTGTCTTACCCTCCGCCCTCCTCATGGCGGAAGATTTGCAAACGCTAAAAAAAGACTTTAAGAGCAGAATACCAACGTACAACACTAGAAAAAACATCTTAGTCGTAAAAAAAAAACATTATTAAATTACCAAGCCCCCCCCCCCCCCAACAGACATGTCGCCTCCCCGCTCGCACGTGCACACACCGCGTGCGAGCGAGTACGACGCACGTTGCCACAACACTCTTACTCACTCTCGACACATGAATGTAAATGACTGGTGATGGCGGATACGTACATTTCTATATATCCGTTGTACTATGCCTACCTTGCTAGTGCTCGCCACTATGGGCGTACTACCTGACGATTTTCTCTTATTGTTTGTTTGTGTAGTTTGTGCTTTAGCTTTACGAGCGCTTTTTGGACTGCGCTTTGGCGTCGTCCGCGCGCGTTTCACGGGCGTTACCGATTCCTGAAACAATGGATTGGTATGTTAGATAGAAATTAGAGCATTTACCAATGGCCAATGCTAGATTAGCTCATAAGCAAATGCAGAAAAAACTTCTGACACATAAAAGGTAAGGCTGTTTGAACAATACATGGTAAAATTGAATCAGATTTCCCGAATGTGGACCCATCCCTGCGTAAATGGCACAGGCGCAAATTTCTTAGGGTGACAACTAGTCTTAATCCGGTATTGCCAATGGCAGTCTACATCATAAATTGACAAAACATTCTGATAGTTCTGATGGAGAAAACAAGCTATGTGAGGTAGATTCTAGCATTTCTATAATAATATAATAATAATATTCTACAACTATCGCACAACGCCGTCTAGTCTCAAGCTAAGCAGAACTTGTGTTATGATTACTAGACAACTGATAAACATACTTATATATTTCTAAATATATAAATATTATAGATAAATTACACCCAGACACAGAACAAATGATCGAGCTCATCACACAAACATTTGTCCTGGGTGGGAATCGAACCCACGACCTCCGGCATAGCAGTCAGGGCTACTAACTACTAGACCAACAGGCCAGTCTAAACTTCTTCTTACACTTCTTTAACAAACGTGCGTCACAGGAAGGAAAATCTAATTATTTTACGTTTCCACTGTATTTTTTATGGTGCACCATACATTATTTTTAATTCCTTTTTAGTTTAGGTTAGTATAAACTTTATTGTACACCAAAATAGTAACAAATTTTTTACACTAGGTAACTTAAATCTATGTATCTAGTATAATATATTAATCAACAATATTTAGCTTTAGATATTTATGCTTGTGTCTATGTTGCACTTGTAGTTTGTCAGTTAGGTGATAATGGCAAAGATAATGCTTAACCAAATTAGTTTATGTATTATTATTCTTGGAGGAGATTTTTATGGAAGGTAGCAAAACGTCAGCTAGCGTGTTGTACTCACATCTGTATCATTAGAGGTGTCCAGCTTGGCCCGTGGGGACGATTTGGAACTGTTCCGTTTGCGTCCCTTCTTCTCTAGCTGCGATTCGTCTTTGTATAGCGAGAGGTCCACTGTAGGCATCAGATGGTCTAGTTCAATGTTACAGTCAAGATTATGAATATTAGGTTACTTGGTACAGTACAGGTACAAAAAAAAACAAAAGAAAAAATAGTACATTTTGATACAAGTGGAGAAACTTTGTCATGCGATCCAGGCGAAATTCAAGATGTTAGGACTAACGCTGCGTTAAGCGGCGTCGCGCGTGTATCGAGTGCGGCGGTGCCCGTTACCGGTGAAGCCGGATTATTACCTGCGCAGTATCGCTAGTTCAACTTTAACGGTGTGCATGTAGTCGTGTCGATGGAGAACTTTAATGTATTATTACTTAGCAAAAATGCGAGGAGCGCGGCTGCTCGCAACGGAGCACTTTTCCCGTGACTGACGTCCTGACACAGCACTTTTATATGGGACCGTAACGCAGTATTCTGCCATATGGAACCGAGTGCTGCAGTGACAAATTTTCACGTGTGTCAAAAGACATTTTTCAATACACTTACGAAGACATAAATAAACGGAGGTTGACGCACTCCTCGGGGGGGTCGCGCCGCGCCTCCCTCATGCGATACGTGAAACCTCTTGTGGCGACGGCAAGCACAAGCACTATTTATTTATTTATTTAATCAATTAATTACAACGGTTAAACAACCAATTACAGTAACTAAACAAAAAGTTTTAAGTTATAAACAACATGTACTTTCATCAATTCCTCTCACAGTACTTCTGACATGCCAATAAAATGATCTTCCATTCATCCGCAAACAGATCGTTTGTTGGATAAGAATCCAAGAGATCATTTAGTGCAGCCAAAGTGCGAGGTATTGGAGACTGCGCACGGGCAACAGTGCGACACTGAGGCACAGCAAACATTCTGTGCTTTTTGCCGCTGCAGTAATTGTCCGGGACAAAGAAACGCGCTAGCACAGTAAGCAGATCAGGCGCGTCTAGTGCCACGGAGCGTCTTGCAGGCTATGGTGAGCTGATCTCGCGCTCGTCTTACCTCTAGTGAGTTATATCCGAGGCAACCCAATATAAATTTTGTCGGATAGATATCCGCATTAGTGCGGAAAACAGTAAATTGCGTGTCTGATAGGGATAATAAGAGTGGCTTTACGAGTAAGTGTACTGAAAAATCAATTTTTATTGGGGCTGGTGTAAAATAAGCATTCTATACAAAGTTGTGGAATAGTCTACGCCGCCTCGGCCACACGCAGCAGCACGCAGCACATGTCTACAGGTTACATATGGTACTCACGTCCATCAGGATGCTCCTCGGTGAGCTGCGCGGTGGCACGGTCGCCCGTGGCCTCGGCTTGCAGCGCGCGCTGCAGGATGGAGCGCGCGCGCGCCGCTTCGGCCGCACGCAGCAGCACGCAGCCGCGCGCACCCCGCGCTAGCGACAGCGTCGTCAGCACGCACTCCATGTCTGCGGGTTACATGTGGTGTTAACACACGCGACTAGGGAATCCAATCCCGCATCAAAAAGAGGATCAGTCATGATTTCTGTAGAGTATGCAAACTTATAGCGTCAAAAAAAACAGTAAATACTGTGAAGAAATTATTTAAATCGGATCGAAAATGACGAAGATACAGCAATTTTAGTAGATATATTAGTTCCAGAAACGCGCCCGAGAATGAACTCGACTCGCTGTGACGTCATCTGTCGCGATCGGTCTCTACCGGCGAATGAATACGGGGGAATTTCACGTGAAGCGGACAACTAAAAAATTTCGATGTTTCTGATTTTAGTAATAAGTATTTGAGTATGTTATATACGTCTATGTTCCCGATATACGTACATAATATTTTTATCGAGTTTCTTATGATTTACGCGTTATGAGGGTTTGAAGATTTGACGAACTCTCAGGGATGCGCTACTTCGAATGCCATTATCCACCATAAGAAAGTTGAAATTAAATAAATTAATTAATGGATTTTATTCTTCATTTAATGAGGTTTTTCCCGCGTTTGCGGGATTGGATTCCCTACACGCGACAACTTGCTACGACGGATTTGGTCCGTCATACTAAGTTCGAGTGTGTGAATTAATTACACTGAGTCACGCTCGATCTTGGTACGGACGGACTAAATCCGCCGTATCAAATTCAACTGTACTCATATTCTACCACTTTTCTGGTACACGAAAATGCTAAGGCTCGCTGCATTCTTTTTTAGGGTTCTGTACCTCAAAAGGAAAAACGGAACCGTTATTAGATCACTTTGTTATCCGTCTGTCTGTCTGTCAAGACCCTTTATCTCGGGAACGCGTGGAGGTATAGAATTGAAATTAAAGCCATATACTAAAAAATCAAGTTTTAAGTTAACGAAAAAAAAAAGATACTGCCGTTTATGTGACAAAAAACATATATTTCAACACTCTCAAGGAATCAAAATTCATAAGATATATATTCCCGTTGACCAAGGATCCTGAAATTTCACATAAAGCAAGGTCTTATAGCACAGGTATAGGAATAAATCTGAAAACAGTAAATTTTTTGTTACATCCCAAAGAAAAAATCTTTTTGCGATTCGGAAAGATCTTCGGGACTCCATTCGGGAATTAAACTATTTTCATAAGTATGTTTGTACGGAACCCTCAGTGCTCGACTCCGACTCGCACTTGCCCAGTTTTTCACCATAATTCAGATGCTTTGTGATGATTCAAATTATGAACTCATTACAAATAAAAATAAAAAATATTACAAAGAGTTGAAATTGTCTGAAATCTCTGATAGTACTGATGACCATTTTAGATCACTGATAGGAATCGATGCTATTGTAGAGTGCCAGCTACTTTGTCTCTGAAAAATATACTGTTCCTATGAAATAGGGGAGAGAACCCGGGTGAAAAAACACATAAAAAACATAAATATGAACAATTCATCAGTCAAAAAAAATAATTAAAGTAAACAGAGTAGTTTATTAAAACATTGTTTATAAGGAATTATCGAATAGAATTAGCAACAATCTTCGACTTTCTAACTAACCAACTCTTTGATATTTAAACCCAAGTTTAGAAAGCCGAGCTTTGTAACTTATTTCATAAAGTTTAAATCCAAAACCTAGCTAGTAGTATGGTACACGTTCTGCATCACTAAGTACTAAATGTTACCTGTGACGTCATAGAAGTCCGGCTTGTACGTCTCGCCCGCGGGGTCGGCGGTCTTGTCTTGAGACAGCCAGCGGATCTTGATCTTGCGAGTGGTACGGTAAACGTTCTGCATCGCTTGGCACACGTAGAACCCTCCTTCGGCGTTGCGCACTGCTAAGTACTCGTTTCTGTTGACAGTGATCAGAGTTAGCACTTGAAACTTGGATGTTCTAATTAGCCTACTGTTACCGTTTACCATTGGCTTGGCCAAGTGTTGTCAACAATATCTGAAGCTTTTTTTTTAAATTTATTGTGTAATACTTTTAGTTTATTTACACTGATTACAAACATAACACATGTCGAGATTTATGTGGCACGGTGGAGGAAGCGAGGTCGCACACAAGTTACATCAAAAATTTGTTATTCTTCGAAAACGACTATCCGCCAATTACATTAGTAAAAGAATATAATTATCATCATCATTTCAGCCGAAAGACGTCCACTTATGGACATATACCGCCCCCAAGAATCGCCACAACGAATAGTCTGTGCGTCTCGCATCCATCGGATTACAACAGGTCGCTCGTCGGTCCACATTGCAGGAAACCTTTCAACGCTGCGTTTTCCAGTGCGCGGTCGCCACTCCAGAACCTTTCGGCCCCATCGGCTGTCTGTTCTTCGAGCAATGAGCAATGCCCTGACACTTCAGTTTGGCGATACTTTAGGCTATATCGACGACCTTGGTTCTCTAAATGTAGAATGTTGGTGTTATGTTATTGTGGTGTCTTATCGAATGCAGCTGAAATAGTTTACAAGGGACGCCTGTCTTCTACCCGACCTTCACACTACAGCTGGACTGGTTTCCGCCGAGGAAAGGAATATCTATCTCGTACTTACTTGTAGATGATGATAAGCTTGTCATCATTAGGCTTAGTAGGCGTTGAGCGTCCCGCCGAGGCGGACAACTTGGTTGCCATCGCCAGCTCGGGAGTCGGCGACTGGTATAGCTGCACCTGGAAAATTATGAGGCTGTTAGCTAAGCAGATGACGTACATCATTAGCAGGATAAAATTTAAGAAGAATTTAATTTAATAAGATTTTTGTGAGCAGTGTTCTGTTATTTTTTATTTTTCGTACATCTGTGGAATTTGGGGAGCCCTTACTCAAAAGTGTGTGTGTTGGCTAAATAAAAAAATATCGTAGTGATTTACTGCTAAGGGATAATTAACATCTTTTTCATTTTATATCTATACTTTACTCCTCAAAGTATTTCATACAGACTGGGAACTCATCACTTGTGTAAATGAATGAACCGATTTTAATTAATCTTGGTACACGTACGCAAGATACCTAGGCCTATAAAGTAAAAAGAAACTGAGAGCAATTTAAGTTTTCCATAGAAAGTGAAAAATCACTAAATGTACTAAGTTTTATTAATTTTCATATCAGTATCTGGCTCCTCGGATAGCGTTGTCGTTTGCTGAGTTTAGATCCTAGAAAGAACAGGTCGAGGATATTTATTTATTTATTTAGTACATGGAGGACTTACAGCTAATAAAACCAGACAAAAAAAAAAAAAAAGGAATCCATAATCACTAGAAAGCCAATTACAAGTCCTCACGTATAGACAATACAATAAAAATTAAAAATGGTGTGAGCACAAAAACAATAAAGCTTCGCTTTTTAGTTAAGTAGGAAGTACAGTATAAATCCTTGGTTTGCACTTAAACAACTAATAAACAATATATTAAACCTAATGCTACTTAAAGAATTTGAGGCTTAAACACCTTCTGGCTGAGTTCACACTAATTGAGAAAGGATCCCAATCATATTCCTTGCATAAGTCATTGAAATTACGGCTTGCACGCACAATATAACTATTCCGCCTATAATTTGAAGACGTGTGAGGAACACGTATGGGTGGATTAAAACGAAATGTTTTGTTTGGCACATTAAAATAAAATTTGGATAATAGGTCAGGGCTATCAATATTGTTATTTAAAATTTTGAGCAAAAACGGACAGTCAGCAATTCTACGACGATCTACCAGTGGTAACAGATACTTCTTACAGAGTTCAAGATAATCAGATGACTGATATGGAATCTTTTGATGGAAGCAAAGATATTTAATGAAACATTTCTGGATGTTTTCAATGCGGTCTATGTATTTATGATAACGTGGATTCCATATCTGAGACGCGTACTCCAGATGACTTCTTACAAAAGTGCAATACAGTATTTTTAGTGTTTTGGCATCCTTGAAACACTTAGAGAGACGTATAATGAACCCAAGCAGTTTAGAAGCTTTTTTGACCATTGCATCAATGTGTACGTCAAAAATTAACTTATTGTCCTGATGGACGCCCAAATCACGAATAGTATGGCACCTTGGCAAGATCTGATCCGCCAAAGTATAAGTATTAGCTATGATTGTACGTTTTCTAGTGTAAGTGATCACCGAACACTTAGATGGGTTCAGATCAAGTTTATTAGCCTTACAATAATCTTCTAGCCGATGCAAATCAGCCTGAAATGCTAGTCTATCTTCGAGCGTTGAAATGGTGGCAAAGATTTTCATATCATCAGCAAAGCATAGCAGTTTAGAAGAATGTAGGCACTGATCGATGTCGTTCACATAAATAACGAATAATAAGGGACCGAGCTTCGAACCCTGAGGCACTCCACTAGGCACAATTACCCAGCTAGACATATAATTGTTAAGTACTACTGCCTGTGACCTGTTATTAATGTAAGAAGAGAACCATCTTAAGAGGTCTCCACGGATCCCCATGAAGCTTAGTTTCTTTATCAGAGTATCTTGGTCGATCCGATCAAATGCCTTGCTATAGTCTGTGTAAACCACATCGACCTGCCTACCATTATCCATAGCGTCTGTAATGAAATCATTAAATAGAATCAAATTAGAAGTGGTAGAGCGTCCTTTTAAAAATCCGTGTTGGAAGAAGCTGAGCGAGCTGGCAAGGGCGGGATATAGCTGGTTATAGACAATCCTCTCAAATATTTTAGATATAATGCACAGCTTAGATATAGGCCTATAATTAGTGACCTCGGTTTTTGACCCCTTCTTATGCACAGGTGTGATAAAAGCAGAGGATATGAAGAGCAGGAAGGAAGATAGCTCGTATCCTGCGAAGGGGTTCTACACTGGCACTTTGTTTGAGTTGCCTAATGTTCCATCCGGCCAGATAGTTTCTATAGTAGCCAATCTGGGCCCGTAATCGGTTATAAGATTTCTTGCAGACCTAGCCAAGTTACGACCGTTTCGTTTCGAATCTCTTTCTACAATCGGTAACGCCTCCTATTTGTTTGTTCTGACCACGTGACTTAACGTTGAAATTACGTAATTTCCATACATTTGAATGATTTTCTACTAGTGTAAACGATTGTAGATTATCAACGCCTGCAGATCGTATACGGCAGCTCATGTCCTAGAGGTTGAAGTGATGCAGTGTGAAGGGGTAGTGTGTGTGATCCTCCACAGTTCACATTTCTCGCCAGCCGCATTGACTTCCGGGGAAGTCGTATGTCTCAGGAAGCTGTTGCGACTTTTTAAGCGTGCTGGATGTAGTAGTTGCTCATAAGGAGAGAGGGGTCACCCTCTGTCAACGTTTGCCTTGTTCTTGCTTACCCTTCTCAATGCAGCTGGCTACTTCGCGGTGATCATCTGGTGGATCCAGTATTGCAAAAGGGGTGTAGGGCTCAAACACCCTGATATTATGCGGCAAGCAGCGTTTAGCGCTACACTATTTTTTTAAGCAGCGGTTTATTGTGATTGTTGAATTATGCGCTAGACTTGCGAAGTGGAAATACAGACAATATTATGGCTCAAGTTGGAGTAGTAGGATCTTTACAGCTGATTATTTTCAGTATATTTACGTTCTTGGTTTCAGTTTCTACAAATACTTAAACCGATAAATACTATTACTACAAAATATGCTATAATCCTTGACACAACGTGAATTTAGTCAGTCCCATCGAACCAACCTTCCTGCATACAAATAAGTATTATTCATTGTCGTTAGTGCACCCTTCAGTCCGCCCTGTATTATTACCAAGCAGGCCAATGCCAGCGAATTGCCCCAGTTCTCATCACTTATTACTATCGATTTTTATATGAGTATCATTGTATTGTAGCTGTAACACCACAACAAAGAACTTTTTGATATTTTTTTTTAAACTTAGGTATTTTTAGGGTTCCGTTCACTTTGTTGTCCGTCCGTCTGTCTGCCTGTCAAGACGCTTTATCTTGGTTACGCGTGGAGGTATCGAGTTGAAATTAAAACCATATAAGTACTCAAGTCTGCGGTCCCTTGAAGCAGAGAAAAAATCAAACTTGTATGTTAGCTAAAAAAAAAGATACGGCCGTTTATGTTGCAAAAAACGTGTATTTCAAAACTCTCAAGGGAATCAGAATTCATACGGTACTTCCCGTTGTCCTAGAATCCTGAAATTTGGCATGAAGCAAGGTCTCATAGCATAAATATAGGAAAAAATCTGAAAACTGTAAATTTGTAATTATGTCCCAAAAAAAAAAAAACTTTTTGCGATTCGTAAAAATCTTTGAGACTCGATTCGGAAATTGAACTTTTTTCATAGGTAAGTTTGTATGGAATCCTCAGTGCGCGAGTCCGACTCGCACTTGTCCGGTTTTTTTTTTTTATTGAATTGTCAAGAGAAACTTTACAAACGTGATAAGTACCATACCTAATCTTGTGACATGTTTTTTTTTATTATTATTTCTGCATCTTCAGATGACTACGAAGCAGTATGGGTTCTACTACTCCTGGTAGTTTGTGTTTTTTTTTTGTCTGATCTACCTATCTTCATACGTTTTTAAGAAAAAAATTAACAATGTGTATAATATTTTTTATCCGAAAACATTGATTTCTTTGCCTGTGCATATTTATTGAATAATGTTCCTATTGCCTGAAAACTTGTGATTGGCCCTAATTTGTATTATTAGAATAATTAATCATGTATATATTAGCTGTAAGTTTCCCAAATAAAATAATCCACACTAATATTATAAATGTGTAAGTAACTCTTTCTGTCCTTCTCGAGTTAACCCAACTAACTCTAACTCCGAGCAGGGTAGGTTGGTGTAGTGACAGTTCCTTGGTACGACAGTTGAACTCTACGTTCGCGTGCAAAAATGCGAGCTTAGAGTATCTACCCGATGACGTCATTAGAGAACTCTAATCTCATTTTTGAACGCCGGGCTGCGTGAAGCTTACATACAATACTATGAAACTGTCGGCGAAGCTGCAACGACACGACGGACGGCACGACGTTGCCGCTTCGTCAACAGAGTTTCATTTATAGCGTCTATAAAGCTACGCGTCCCTGGACAGTAGGCCTTATTAATGACCACAAAAACAGAGTAAGTTTAAAAACGGAAATCGTATCGATGGACTTTTTATACCCGCGCAAAAATAGAATTGTTGTTTCAAAAGTGGCAATAATTATCTTGATATGAACGTACGCAGTAATAGGAATAATGGAAACTATCCTATCCTTCATGCATTCGCACAAAACCATTTCAAAAGGGGAGAAAAGAAATAGTCTATTGTTTTTGAGTTCTACGAAGGGTCGAGACAAAAAACTAAAGGTGCGTTCTGCGATCGTGTTTAATAATTCAAATTATTTTATTTTATGTATTTATAAAAAGCTTATTTAACTTCTATCAAAATCGATTATTTCGAGCTTTTTCAGAAAAAACATCGTAAGCTACAATTTGCAGGAATGGGAAATTATCTTCCATAATTATTATGTTTTGTTAATATTTTGCTAATTGCTAACTTATTCTATTAGATCAATAGTTATATACATAAATATTATGATGTATTATTTAAAATTTTGTTTTAAACACTGCAAGCGATTAACTATAAAAAACTTTAAAATACTTTTTAATTATGGAAGAGAATACCCATTCCTGCAAAAACTGTAAAGTATGTAGCTTACGATGTTCTTCCTAAAAAAGTTCAATGACTTCGAGTTAACTCGTAAGGCGTCCGTCCCCACAGATTAGCAAACTGATCTCCGGATAAATATATTGTTTCAATACCCTTACTCGAAAACCCACTCCCCCTACAGCTTCTAGGCATGCAATTTACTGTTTTCCGCACTAGTGCGGGAATGTGCGCCAGTCCCCGTCATAGTTAGTATTTTTCGTATTAGGCTGGTCGCCAAGCGGCACTCACGAGTCGCCGGACAGCCCCGGTTTATTTATTTCTTCGTAAGTATATTGAAAAATCGTCGTTTGATACAAGTGGTTGGTCACTGCAATACTTGGCACCATAATACCCTCACCTGCGGTTCGGGCGAATGCCACCTCGGTCGCAATGATAAACTTTCTCCACTTGTATCAAAATGTACTATTTTTAACCGACTTCAAAAAAAAATGGATAAGGTTCTCAATTCGGTTGTATTTTTTTATGTCTGTTACCTCAGCTCTCAGAACTCCGTCGTTTATGGACCGATTTGCAATTTTTTTTCTTTCTCTTACAGGATATGCTTTCAGATTGGTCCAATTTTTTTCAAAATCTAGTTCTGATGATGGAATCCATGAGGAATCGAGGGAACTCCTCAAATATTATAGGCAACCAGGAATGGCCCAAGGAACTTCACACTCACTTAAATATCACAATGAAGATAGTTAAGCAACTATAACAATACAAATAAATAAATGATTCTGAATATTAGTGTTGAAAATGGTATCATTGAAGTTATCTGATGATGATGATGGAGCCGGAAGGTATGCACCGGAACTCCGTAATTAATCAATGTATCCTAGCCGTGTTTGGGCTTATTAGTATTGTCATGAGATGCACTTTGACTATAAAGTACTATAGAACTAATCTGATGATGGAGCCGGAAGGTGGAAGGTAGACACGGGAACTTCAATCAATGTATCCTAGCAGTGTTTGAGTTAGTTGGAATTGTCATGTGAAATAGGTACTCTGGCTAAAAATGTATCTGAACTAAAAAGTGTGAAATAAAAAACTTTATTTATTACATACCCCATAATGTGGGCAGGATAAACATATACAAAAACAAAGTGTACAATGGGCGGTCTTATCGTACAGGGCAATCTCTTACCGACAACCTTAAGATGGACTGAACGAAAGGAGAGATTTGAGGCGGTCAGTGTACAAAAAATCATAAATAATATTAATTACACATAATAATAAAAATATATAAATACGATATTAATAAATAATATAATAATAAATATCAAATGTAAGATGGAGCAAGGAGAATACACAAATATTTCGTTGAAAGTTAATGCTCCTTCGCCATTGTTTTAAAGGACGGTAGTGTTTGATGAGCACGACTTACTTCTATGGCAATTAAAAAAAAACAATTTTTTTTTTGTTTTGAAGTCTGTTATGTTTAATAGACTTCAAAAAAATAAACACAAACGTTCAAAATAACTCTAATTTCGGAAGTCGGTTTTAAATACAAAAAAAAAAAAAAAACAATACCAGAAACACCGACTTCCGAAATTAGAGTAATTTTGAACATTTTAGTGTTTGTTTTTTGTAATGAAGTCGGTTATTTTTTTTTTTTTTGTAAAAAGTTATTCTTTTTTATATTAAAGATCGTACCTATTAACTTCTAAATAACTTTAATCATTTTATTATATACCTACTGGAGCATCACATTTATTCTAAACTTTTCAGCAACTTATCTTTGCAAGCTATTCATAAGTCACAAACTGGTGGAAATAGATGATTTCGGCTGATAGGGGATAACCTGTCGCTTATTCCACTATTCGGTCTTCACATTCACTTGTTGCTAGGGCTGACGTCATTCTGTTTTATTAACAGGAGCTTTGTTTGTGGTAGCACCTCCAGTATTTATAGCCCGGACTTAGCGGCAAGCTCGATGTCGTCACAGATTTTGCGAGAATTTGTCCCCAAGGAATAAAAGAAACAATCGATGACGAATGTCTTTTTTGTCATCGACATTGTTGACGGTGTTTTTTTTATTGTTGTGGCTACAATAAACTGAGTATTTAAGCAGATACGTAGGAGTCCCCCATACTGCCAATTGTAATGTAGTTGTGTTGTTAATAGGTACCTAGTAACATTAGTTTTTAAGATATTGTTGCCTCTTCTGTATGTATGTTATGGACCTCGTCCGAAATAAATGTTTAATAACTTTCATCAAATAACTTATACGAGAGAGGTCGTGTCAGACTTTTACTGACTAAAACTCGACTGTGTTCCTTCAGTTGCCCTTTGCGTTACAGGGCCACGGTAACTATTTTGAACATTCCCGCAGCCTATAGGGACGCTGATTGTCCTTTGTTTTCATTTGATCTTTTTCAATTCTACAACGATTTTCTTTTTTTTATTTAACCATTTTGTTTATCCAAAAGTCTGTAAAATTTATTTATTTAGACGATGTACAGTAGTGGTACATATGCAAAATTAATGCAACAAGGCATTCTCTACCAGTAACTAAAAAAACAAAAGGGAAATTAATCCATAATTATCTCGATATTATTTCTAAGATGCGAGCCGCCTGGATGATTTTGAACTTCAAAAAAGAGGAAAAATTTTGTTGAGTATTTCTTTTCTTTTGTAGAAGTGGGACTGCTGTTAGCAACATAGTTATATGGACTCAGTGGCGTAGATAGGTGACCAAAGGGCCTGGGGCAAAAAAATGGGGTCCCTTTTTTTACGTGAAGAATCATCCCATAACTTCTTTTGCTCGGGGTGGGGCGGGAGCGAGTGTCAGACTTTTACTGACTGAAACGAGTTACCATAAGTGTTGCAACATCTTTTATTTAAATTTTGAAGTTGGGCAATTTTTTTTGTTAGTTCAGTAAGAGGTTTGTTAATCAGGTTTTGTGGGTCCCTCGAACTTGGTGGCCCCGGGGCACTGCCCCGCCTAGCCCTTTGATAGCTACGCCAGTGCATGGACTATTCATTCTTAAGTTTGAAGTTAATGAACTTAATGTTTATGGACCAAAGCGTCACATTAACACTAAAAGATTACGACGATCTAAATGAGCAGTATTTATGCAGGGCCATGTTTCTCTGAATAAAACAATATTGAAAATCACTTGAAGCTTTGAACCACGCCAAATAAAGTGTAAAAGAGGAAGAAAATTGCAGAGAATGCAGGAAAAAAAAAATTTTAGGATTACAAGGAAATAACATTAATATCTCCTTTACGAAATAAAGTAAGCATCAAATGATAGGTAGTTACCTACCTTGATAAGGATTTGTGCTAATTACGTATATGGATTTTAGCCAGTTCGTTTCCGTAGTTTAAAACCAAAAAGTAAAAACGTGAAGTATCTTCATTTTTACATAATGTGAAAGTACATAATGTCAATACATTTAGTTTTCTTTTAAATTAATCATGTATTTTTGATATACATACGGCTATAGGGTGCTTTTTATACAGGTAACTTTCTCTTGTCACTTTTCGACTTTAAAGCGATCGAATCGCGATGGCAAGAACTATTTTTTAACAATATGGTACTAACTAACAAACACTATTATACCATCATATTGAAGGGCACTTAAGATTTATACGATCTGAAGGACCGGCGCTTCTAATGGCCACTGACTATAAATGTAAGCAAGTCCAACACAAACAAGAAAACAGTCCGAAGTCTAACCGCGCGGCACTCTCTGATATGCATAAATCGGTATTGTCGGCACTTCGTTACGTCAAAATGTCCGTAAACCTTCTGAGACAGATCTTTTTGGTTTCGTTTGTAAAAAAGTGGCACTTCCGGATGCTTCGATGTGCCGACAAACTAGCGGTGCCGCGTGAATAGGATCGCGCCTTAAATTAAAAGCCTGTAAATAACATTTTGACAGTGATTTTTGCATTAAATGACCCACTTTCGTGGTAGATTGTATTCTGAGAATCTGAAAGACTTCGACGTAATTTTTAATTATCAATTTATAGACGGCCCTAATTAAAAATTAAAACAAAAAAAAAAAAAACATTAAATAAAAATGAGCATCCATACTTTTTCGAGCTCGTGAATTGAACTACGCTAATATGCAAAGGAAATGAAATAGATAATGATATCTCTATCCTATACCTACGTACGGGCTGTGGTACGGGTAACAAAAAGGTGATTTTTAGGGGCAAAAAACGGAACCCTTATAGATTCGTCATGTGTCTGTCTGTCCGTCCGTATGTCACAGCCACTTTTTTCCGAAACTATAAGAGCTATACTGTTGAAACTTGGTAAGTAGATGTATTCTGTGAGCCACATTAAGATTTTCACAAAAAATAGAAAAAAAAAAAACAATAAATTTTGGGGGTTCCCCATACTTAGAACTGAAACTCAATTTTTTTTTTTTCATCAAGCCCATACGTGTGGGGTATCTATGGATAGGTCTTCAAAAATGATATTGAGGTTTCTAATATCATTTTCTTATATACTGAATAGTTTGCGCGAGAGACACTTCCAAAGTGGTAAAATGTGTGTCCCGTAACTTCTAAAATAAGAGAATGATAAAACTAAAAAAAATATATAATGTACATTACCTTATAAACTTCCACAGAAAATTGGTTTGAACGAGATCTAGTAAGTAGTTTTTTTTTAATAGGTCATAAATCGTAAACCGCAATTTACCTTTTAAGTTTGTGCGGAACCCTCAGTGCGTGAGTCGGACTCGCACTTGCCTAGTTTTTTTCAGAAGGGCGCGGGCGGGGCGTCGTAAAGTTTTCTATGTTGTAATCTCGAATAAAATTTGTGAATGAATTATTGTGGAATCTTAACTATTCGAACAAAGACTGACATATTACGATGACGTATTACAGAACTACAATCAAGACTCGAGCATTACTCAAAACTAGTCTCAGTTGGAGTTTGTATTTTAGAACTTGACTTGAGCAGAGAAACTACAATCAATAATCACCTGAGCAATGTCACTTTAAAATTACATTTTTTACTTATTATAGAACAGTGCTTGAGTGAGCTCCACTCAATGTGTCCTTATTTTAAAATCACAATCAGCTCAGAATCTCTGCTTGAGGCGAGATTTGATCTTTGTTTTCACAAGTGTAGTCGAGACTACGCTTGAGCATAGATTGTCATGGAAATTGTTGTGGATTTAAATCAGAGATCAAAATCTCTACTCAAGCGTAGTTTCGTTTGATTTGAGTTTGAGGATAGTTCTAAAATAAACTGAACGCTTAAGTCGAGATTCTTCGCTCAAGCTGTAATCGGTTGAACGCAGTTTAAGTAGTACTTGAGTAAGGTTCTTGAATTGTTGTGTGTTTGTCAAATATTCAATTTTCAAATAAAGTCCAGTAAAGTACTGCTTTTGTTTTAAGCCGGCATTCGCTTGGGGTTTAATGAATGGCCCTTTTGAGTTGAAATTGTCGGTCGGTAAAAAAAAGTTCGAATTTTGAATCGAAATTTTGTGTCTTTGTGATAGCGGCATTTATAACTTTTGTTTGCTTTTTTAACAAAGTTTGACTGAAAATAAGTTTGAGTGAAATATCATCATCAATAAATTATTCAAGCTAATTACTAATTATATTTTCAGTTAATCAAATTAATTATCAATTATCTATGCATAAAATTGTAGATCTATAAGCAAAGTAAATAAGTGTTGCCAAATTAGTTTTTTTTTTTTTGTGGACCACCAAATTAGTCAAATGATGGTAGCTAATCACGACATTGACAAAAAAAAAATTTGTTAAACTAGGGGAAATAATATAACTTGAAAGTTAATTAAGTACATATGTATACATATGTAGATTGGCATAAACAGTTGAGAACTTACCACACTTAACAGCATATATGTACTTAAATAAAATACAAACGTATAACAGTATAAAAAAAAACAGAAATATCTAAAGTTAAGGCCTACTTTAACTTATCATTAACATATAATAAGATGACGTTATGAATTATTCTAATTAAGTAAGGCAAGTTTAGACATTTCTGCTATTTTGAAACTCAAGTAGCAAAAATATAGTGAAGAAGGCATACCTTAGTCCTGTTCCTTTTCATCCTTGTGTCCGGTGTAGAGTCCCCGTCAGCGGACTTCTTGGCCGGACCGGGCCCCTCACTGGTCTTGCTCGGAGACACCTGCCTCCTCTTCCGCATAGGCGGTGTCACTGTCGCCAGCTTCATAGTAGATTTTGGCTTAGACTCAACCTTAGCAGGTTTAGGCTCTGGTTTCTTTTCCTCATTCTTTACTTCTTTCTCTTCAACCTTTTCTACCACTTTTTCAACTGTTTCTTCCTTTTTAGGAGATTCAGTTTTCTCTGGTTTATCGGCTGCAACTTCTTCTTTCTTTTCCTCAGTAGAAGTTGCTGGCTTCTGCTCAACTTTAGTCTCCTCTTTCTTCTCTTTTTCAGGTTCCAGTTTAGCTTCTGGCACACTTTCTGCCTTAGCACTTTCAGCAGGAACAGGGTCTTGTTTTACTGGTGTTGGTGCCTTCTCTTGTAAGTGACTGTCATTTGCTGACTCAGGTACAGGCTTGCTGTCACTTTGGGTTGGTGCCACATCTGCAGCGGGTGCTGGCTTCAATTCTGATGGCTTTGATGGTGACTTCTCAGGAGGCTCGTTAGCTGTTGCCACTTTGGGTTGAGCAGAACCATCAACAGTGCTTGAAGGATTTGCTGCATCTGTCTTCTGAGGGGTATTTGGGGCGCTGGATGGCTTTTCAGGTGGTTTTGGTGTGCTTGGTGAAGTCTTAGCGATATCCTGTTTGTCTTTATTAGCCTCAGGGTTCTGAGGTTTCAATGCAGCAGGAGCATTCGATCCAGACTTCGGTGACTCAATAGTGCCGTTTGCATGACCAGTGGAATCTGGTTCATTCTTCTCAGGGGTTCTGGTGAGGGCGAGAGCTTTTTCTTGGACAAGACTGAGGGGAGTAATGGGGTTCCCGCCTTTAGTGGGGCTGGCGGCTAGGTTAGAGGGACCGACGGAGTTCTGGGTGACGTGAGAGAGGTTGCCATGGTGACTCATGTTCTGTGCCATCTGTGCCATGTTGGCGGACACGGGCGCCATGGGCGGCGGCACGTGCGGAGCAGGCGGCGCGGGCGCGTGGTGGGTCAGGTTCTGCCCGACGAGGTTGTTGCTGGCGTGGTGCAGCGAGTTCTGAGCGCCCTGCGGGAGCCCTACGGTGTGGTTCGCAGTGGCCACGTTCCCCTTCGCGGGGCTCGCCTGTCCGCCCGGCTGCGGCACTCCCGGCTGGGGCAGCACCGGCTTTAAAGCAGAATTCATTTCAAACGCGTCTAAAACTCGCCTCCTGGCCGTACACAAGCTGAAACACAAAGTTAGCCGGGTTTATGACACTGTTTTCGTAGCAGGTTAACACACCGCGATGTCTTTGACCCACAACAATAATTCATACATAATAAACGTATAAGCAGTACGCGCGTAAGAACGCGGGGAACGATCTGCCGCCTTGTGAGTCCGCTTTCTACGTATGGCGCTAATGAACGGTCAATAGATAGTGTTGGGGAGTTACCACTAGCTGTTAAAGCGAGAGGCCCATGAAATAAGTCCTGTGTGGCGGTCCGCGGCAGAGATAGCCGCAAAAAATATGCGTTGCTATAGCCAAGAAACTTCCGCAAGATATGGTCCGCCGTTGGCGAAGTCTCCGTGATGTCACTGTCTTGTTCAATCACTGTGAACACGCACTTGATCTCACTCGCGACTATGTAATTCCATGATTTATTCACACTTTTTACCACGAATTAGCATTCATTTTACTCTAGAACAAGTACATAATAGGCACAGTAGTTGCAGAGATGGCGTCGGCATAACGCGCATGCGCCACCCTCTTCCATTCTCGTCCAATGAAATCCCGTGACGAAACGAAGCCTAAACGAATCTTTACGAAAACGCTATCCTTTTCTAACAAGAGTTATTTCTATAAAGCTGTCTCAGTTTTACATTCTTTGTGTTTGGATACGTTCATTTTGTTAAAGTAAAATAATGATTTCAAATAATTTGATGGTATTTGAAAAACGGTTTTTTTTTATAAAACAATAAATTAATTTTTCGAATGTTTTTTTTTTTTTAATTGATATAAACCAGTGATTGACTGCGATCCCACCTGGTGGTAAGCAGTGATGCAATCATTGATGGTGAGGCGCACTAGTTTAGAGCCTATTCACTCTAGCCTTGAAGGCACCTAAATTATAGTTGGACGGGAAGACCGCAGCAGGCAAATTGTTCCAATCCTTCGATGTACGCGGTATAAACGACGAAGCGAAACGCTTAGTCCGGACCGTTGAAGTTTCAACAACGTAAGGGTGGATACTCGCCGTACGTCGGGTTGTCCGATGGTAGAAAGGAGATGGCGGAATCAAGTCATGCAATTCCCGCGCACACTCTCCAAAATGCAACCTGTAGAACGCCTGTGCTCGAGGCTTTGTAGATTGGACTTAACCAAATCTAGATCCCCAATTAGCCTCTTCGCACGCTTTTCCACTGAGTCAAAGCTGCTAGATTGCATTTTGCAGCACCAACCCATATGTGACTGCAGTACTCCACACACGATCGGACCTGTGCTTTGTATAACATTAGAAGCTGTCCCGGTGTGAAGTACCGTCGGACCTTTACAAGAACACCAAGTTTTCTAGCAGCTACCTTGGCTTTGGACTCAATGAACCGCCCAAAATTGAGGTCTGAGGAAATTTCAGCTCCCAAGAGCTGAAGGCGGTCGGTGCACTCCTGCACACTTCCGAAAAAAAGGAGCCAAGGTGAACGGGCTCCTTTTGGCGGTGAACAGACACGCCTGTGTTTTGGCGGCGTTGAATTCTACTAGATTGGTTTCGCCCCACCTGGACTGCCTGAAGTGAGACATTCGTATGCTCTACCATAGCCTCTCGTTCGGACCGGATTAGTTCCTTACTAGCCTGGGCACTTGGAAGGTATCTCTCTACAACTGTGCTATCATCTGCATACCCATAGATACCGGGCATCAGCAGACCGTTAATAAGCAGCAGGAAAAGAGTTGCAGAGAGAACTGACCCCTGAGGAACTCCGGCATTAGTGGTCACGGGCTCTGATGAGCATCCATCGACAACAACTCGGAGAGACCGTTCACTCAAGAAGTATTTTATCGAGTTAATCAGACCAGGGGAAATGCCGTACGTTGGAAGCTTACTCAAAAGGCTGGCGTGCCATACCCTGTCGAAGGCCTTCGAGACGTCTAAGGAGACAGCAATCGCTTCTCCATTCTTCTCGAGGGATTCGCCCCACATGTGAGTGGTATACAATAGTAGGTCCCCAGTAGACCGATTGTGGCGAAACCCGTACTGTCGGTCACTGAGGAGATCGTTACCTTCCAGGTATGCCATGAGACGCGACTTCAACACACGCTCCATAATTTTGCAGAGTATGGAGGTTATTGAAATCGGCCGATAGTTAGTAGGATCGGCACCACTGCCCTTTTTGGGCACGGGTTGCACGTTAGCAAGCTTCCAGGACTTGGGCACTATACCAGTCCTAAATGAGACGCGATACAAGCGCGTCAATACAGGAGACAACTCGAGGGCACATGCCTTGAGAACTATTGTTGTTATACCATCTGGTCCACTAGCTTTATTCACGTCTAGACGACACAGTGCTCTCAAAATTTCTTTGTTTCTTATGCGAACCTCGGGCATCGAGGTGTTGCAGTGAGGTAGAGTCGGTGGAGTGGCACTGCTAGCATCAAGACGAGAATTATGGGCGAAGAAAGATTCAATTTTGAAAGCTCTCTTCTTTGAGCTCAAATCCGGAGTTTTGCGGTCACGAGCGTCAACCCAGGCGAGAAACGCCGAATGCTTACGCTCTTCAGCTTGAACGCAATCGGCGTTGAACCATGGGAGAGCTGAGCCTCCGATGGGTACGTCTCTATAAGGGATGAAAAACTCCATAGCTTGACGTATCACATCGGATATAGCATTCGCACAGCTCGACGAACTTCCAGAAGAGAAGCAGACCTGCTGCCGAGGATAAGATGCAAAGAAATGCCACATCTCATCCCAATCTGCTGACCTATAACACCACATTCGCCGTTCACCGAGTGAGTCGCAATCAGGTGGGGAGAAGAACGTGTTCAAAAACTGTACCGTTATTTTATGTTTGCCGTTTGAATGAAGTCAAAACCAAATAAAGTATTTGAAAACTTAAATCAAGTCGAAATAATGTTATTTTTCATCTTTGAATACTTACCGTGAACTTAATCTAAGTAAAATTTAATTAAATTGATTCGATAAATTAACAACGAAGATAATCATCACAGCGTTCGCTTAATAAAAGTATCAGCCAAAGTTAATTCATACTTCTCTCAGAGTCTCAGAGGAAAGAATAGGGATCTAACCAATTTAACTATAAACTATAGGAGGGCCTACCTATTAAAAGTAATAATTTTTACTTAGCATAAGTATTATCAGTCTTTTTAATGTTCCCACTGCTGGGACTCAGGTCTTCTCTCTAGGGCAAGGAATAGGCCGTAAACCACCACGCGGGCCCAGTGCGGGTTGGTGGATGTCACATGACTGTCTTCGAATTATTAGTTCTTGGACATGCCGGTTTCCTCACGATGTTTTCCTTCACCGCATTCAGAACAGTGAAGGAAAGGAGGATTGATTTATTGTGAGGATTTTTACTTGATTCTAATAATTATTATAATACTCTTCAAAGGTAGTTTTGATAAAAATACGACCTCTCTTTTCTTTGTATTGGTGTCGTAATAAGCTTTAGTAATTTCTCTCTCGCTATTATTGCGATCTTAGGCTTGTCTATGTGCCTGGCTGAATATATATAATTTTGCAACTCAACAAGGATATATAATTTTGCATCTGTGCTTAGAAAATAAACAAAACGACATGTCCAGCGTTCCGAAATGTGATAAAACTGATATCGCGAATCCGACCAAATTTAGTAGTCATAATATACAAGGGCTATTGAGTAATAATTGTGACGCTGCGCGTTGGTCAGATTCGCGATATTATCGCTTTTGTCCGTACTCTGAACGCAGAGATAAGCGCGTTTCAGTTTATAACTAGTGATTCGTAGCATAGCTTAAAAATAAATTGCTGATTACTCTTTTCGACGTTAGTAAATAGCAAAGGATGAATGCACGTAATAAAAAGGCATTTTTTTTTTGAATCCGTCAGAATCTGAATGCAAGATAATGGGAGTGGAACGTGTCTAAAGACATTTTCATTGTCCCATCCATGTGCATTATTTATGAAATTAAATTGAGATTGATTTATGCTTTTGTGACTGAAATTACGATCTAAATAGAACGGAAATAATTCCAATATGGTATGTTAATAGCTAAGTTTATAAATTGGTAAAATTACACATACTTCTGAGGTTGCGGTGAAAACGTACATTTTGTGTTTTTTGCAATTATTATAATTTTAAATTGATGAATATATACTGCTATGATCGATCATTTTGTGCCTGATTAGATTCACTTTTAGCTGTACTATGATGGGCTGATTTTTAAAACTGTTTATTAGCACAAGAGGTTACAGTGTTGCGGTTTTATATAAAGTCGAAGTCTTGGTATGTTCTAGGATGTGCTGTCGCGTCCAGCTGAAGAGTTTGGGAACGATGAAACGCTGGAACGGTTGTGGGCTGCGAAAGCAATGGAGCACAGTGATATCTATTTTAATGTCAGTATCATTTTATTCATTGATTTTTGTCAAGTTTCTGCAAATCAAGCAGAAGCAAGCCAAGGCAGCTAAGTTTTGTGGTGACACTTAGAATACTTTTGAAGTTAGTTCGATTGTGTCAGCATAACATCTAGGTAAAGTATCATGGTGGTAAATGTTATACTTAGGGCATACTGAAAGTTTCTGAATTCTGTTAAATAAGTAAGACTAAATATAAGTCGTACAATACTTTTATTATTTTTCAAAGTATGTACCTATATTCCCTCGCAATTAATTCGCTGAAACCATTGTACAAAGTAGTTGGAAAAGTCTTCTTTAGGGACCTATTGAATGGTTTTGTGGAACGCATTCACCGCTGATTCAGGGATTGTAAAACATGTGCCTCTAAATTTGTTGTTTTGGAAACAAATAGAAGTCGCAGGTTGCGAGGTCCGAGCTGTAAGGCGGATCCGTCATCAGTTTCAGGCTTCTGGATGCGTTATCGTGGCGGAGGAGTACATTGCTTTTTGCAAACGTTTTATAAGACTGGGCAAGCAAGTGTTGTTGTACCAGTCTGCAGTCACTGTTCTTTGATCTGCAAGTAATACTGTAGTATAATGTCCTGATTTGATGAACTCTTTGACTTTTCTTAACTTTCGTCGGAAAAGTCCAAGGAAAGACCCACTCTGCCGACTGGCTCTTTCTTTCGGTTTCAAAGCAGTACACCCAGGTTTCGTCACCTGTCACGATATTATAGACAGCCAATGACATGCAATGATGTGCAGAGAGTACCTGTCATAAATAAATAAATAATAAATGAATTACTGTCCTCCATTAAACTTTTTATCATTTTACGGCACCATTGGACATTCAGTCATTTCTGGTCCTCCATCAAGTCATGTGGTATCCGTCGAGTGCAAAGCTGCCGAACCTTCAGATGCTCATGTAAAATGTTTTTTAGGTACTTGGCTCATTACAATGCCTATCAAAGCACGAATTTGCTGGCAAGTAATTTTTTTGTCAGTTTCAATAAGTTATCGTCGGTATGGTGTCAATATTCGAGTCTGTTCGCACAGTCGCCATTCGACCTTCATGTACCTCGTCATAGAGATAATCATGTCCACATTCGTCAAAATGCGCCAAACCACAAATACTGCTGCATATTGCTGCTTCATCACCAAATGGCAATTGAAGTCTCTGGCAACTCTCTTGTTGACTTAAGCCACAAAAAAAATCATAAAAAATCATTGAACAAAAATGTTCGCAATTTATTTAATTTCGATAGCTACACACTATCTCTGAAAGGACGCCACAATGAAAAAAACAAATAACAATCTCGCAAATTAAAAAGTAAAATGCTCTCAATGAGTTCCATTTTCGATTTCTATTATTGTTTTATCATTCTTTTATTGTAAGTGGCCAGATCCAGAAACTTTCAGTATGCCTCACGAAATAGCTGCTCACATTATCAATTTTGACAGAGTTTAGGGACTTCAAATGTATTGGTATGTTATCTCTGTTTCTGATTGAATTTAAAATTGAGCTACTCCATTCTTGTACTGCTTTGGTATGAACTTCTCCAGTGTCCTTATACCAAAGGGAAAAAACAAGGTCTTTTGAACTTACCACATATGAACATTGGGCTGCTATTTTGAGTGCAATCTTTTGTAAAATTAAGCAGTATCATGCACATTTGGGAAGTTAAAGGATACTCACTCTAAATTGGACACAAACAAAATTTTTGAATAAAACACAAGAATTTGTTTCTTAAAAGTATTTTAATTTCAGATGCTTTGTTCCGTGGATACCAGATGGCTGCAGCTAACCCCCAATGATGACCTCATCTACACACATTTTAAGCAAGACTTCCCTGACATGGACGTATCTTACATCAATGAAAATGAAATAAAGAATAGTATGAACAAGGCAAAATGGAGAATATTTTGTGAGAAGTTTAAAAACATTGTTGAAGATTACAGTTTTGGCACTCTTATGAGAGCTGATGCTAAAGGAGACTACTCAGAACTGAACACAATGCTTGTTCCTAGAGTTCAGTTTTATGCAATAGAAATAGCAAGAAACAGAGAGAACCTAAATAATGAAGTGAAGAAAAGATACAAGTGTATGGCAAAACCTACCATAGAGACTCAGGAACATGCCAAGATTGCCACATAAGAAATATATGCACCAGAAGCAGGCTAGTATAGACAAGGAAAGTTTGTTTTTAAACATTTTGAACTTGGATTAGGCAATATAAACCAACTGCCAAGTTAGGAGTGATGAAAATTAATATTAATAACTACTTACGTAGGAATCGAAGACTTGTGATATTTATGCATTAATTAAAGTAAAATTATTTGTATAATTTTAATAAAAATGGCAATAACATGTGAAGGAATGTCTTTAAAGAATTACATTTAATGGAGAACTACCATTGAACATTTCTGTATCTGAATGATTCTGTTTTAACTATATAATATGTTGATAATACATAGCAGCTACAAGTTAATTCTGTAACTTAGTTATAGCATTGTTTTAATCTTGAAAAGTTCTGTTCCCTTACTTTCATAAGTTAAAGTACTCATAAGACTCTTCTTGTGTAAACTAGCCTAATTTTTCGAAAACCTAAGCATTCTCAAATAATGATCATTAACATTTAGTACATACTCTAAAAAATTATACATGAATACTGGCCAAATAGAATTGTATTAGGCCCTAGCCACCGTCCCAAAAGTGACTATAACAATATTTGTACTCAATTTTGTCTGCTTCTCACTTGAAACTATACGCGTAGAATAACATAATCAGCAGTACTATTACATGCATATTTAGATCTAAATATTTTAACAAAAACAATTTTTAATATTTACAAAATAAGTTTTTTTTTATAAGGCAGGCCTTTCTGTTTATATTAGAAATTGTTTTTGTAAAATGTACCCCTACCAATTAGTAAGTTGTGATTGTCTTAATTGAAAAATGAATGAGGTGCTCTATTGCTCATACATTTTTTATATTAAAATTTATACTATCATAATTATGTATTAGTTTCATTTGTCAGCGTGCTATGGTCCCCCACAGGAGACGCCCACGTCGGTAACGGCTACTGTAGGCGCTAGCTTGCAGACGGCGAATAACGGACTGTTCACGACTTCGGTCTTAGCGGCGAGCGGGGCGGCATCGGTACGCGGGCGCGCGGCGTCTCGTGGCGTGCTTCAAACATTTCATACTTTTGATCGTACCGCTCGCCGCCCCACGCTTCGCTACTGCTCACAGCGGCAAAATCGTGAACGGGCCGTAATGCATAGCTGCCTTTCCGACAAGGTCGCTGGGATCAACGGCGCGTCGTGTTCCACGCGCGCCTCATAGGTATGTCAGTAAAACGGACGGGGCTGATGCTAGGATTGCTCGAAAGAGTTACGGTGGCCCAGGAACATAAAGAGCAACTAAAGGAACACGAGCGAGTTTTAAGCAGTAAAAATCCGAAACTTCCTCTCGCTCTTCTCAGAGCGGGAAAGGATATTTGATGGTGTCACACTAAGAAGAAACTGCTAACGCTGATGAACCTACTATACCAGATTCAACTACTTATGTCATCGGAAAATATTTTAATTTGAAAAATTAATCGAGGAGGCTTCGAAACTGGGCCTGCGACTTAGGCTTGGGCTGATAAGTAGCCTAATTTAGTTTGCAGACCAGCTGTAACGACATCGAAAAAATTTTTAACTGTCTCCGAATCTATTGATTAGTTGTTCCTATTTATTGTTGTAGGTTGTCTGTAAAAAATCGCTCTTAGCGACAACACCGCCCATTGTGACACCCTATTAATTTTAAGTTCCTATTGTAATTTTATTATTGGTTTAATCTATTTAGTTTAAAATACTATTAGCTGTGATAAAGATTTTTTTTTGCTAATTACGAATGCATCAAAAAACTTACTCGAAAACCCGCTCCTATCTCTACCGCTTTTATGGCACTCAATTTACTGTTTTCAGCAGTAGTTTTTAATAATTTTGGTGTATAGTCACTGCAATTTGTCTGACTAATGAAATATAACAAAATATTGTAATAGTTACCATAATAAATTATTTAATAAAAATCAGACATATAAAATTATGTAAAGTTCATCATCATTTTTTGTGGAGCTTTTGGTCCATGGAAAGTGTCCGACACTTATGATACTACTTTAGAATAAAATATTCTACAAAGCATATATAAAAATCAACCATACAAATTCTTATTTTTAGTTACTTTTCTCACCTGGTATCTGCCCACGGGTCACAAGGAGAGCTCCACAAGCACACAGGTATTCAAAGCACATGAGACGCTACTGAGAACCTAAGGTTTCATCCATGTGAAAATAACTTATATTAGATCGCTCTGGGATCTTGGACTATTTTAGGACGGCAGAGTAGGTGATCAGATAGGCTATGAAGAAGGGTAGGTACGGGAAGACGACACAGTTGGCGTAAGGGTTAAGCGATTGGCTGCTGTGCTGCGTCTCGCGGGTTTGATTCCCGCAAGGAACAAATATTTGTGTTGCCTCTAGATATTCTATGAGACGTAGCCACAGTTAGGTTATTTTACTATGCTTATTTCCACAGTATTATGTCTTATGGCATTTTACTGTGGGGATCTGCAGCTGATGAACCTAGTCTCAATTTTTATATTGCAAAAGAGAGCTATCCGGGCTATTTATAAAATGGGTCCTCGCGAGTCCCTCAGAAAGAATTTAAAGAAATCAATGTATTGACTCTGCCTTCTCTTTAAATATTAGAAAGCATTTTGTATGTTCGTAAAAACTTAGGACCCTTTAAAATTAGAAGCGATTTTCATAACAAAAATACACGTAGTAAACATCATACGCTTTTTATAACGCTGCCAAAGACGGTAACTGAACTTAGCGAGGGAAAATTCAAAACTCATATTAAGCGTGTCCTATCCAAAAAGCGTATTATAAGGTTAAAGACTATGTCGAAGACACGCTTTTTTTTCTAACACATTGCTTTTGTAATAATTTTTAAATTATTTAGACCAACTACTTTATTATAATTCTATATTAATTTATTCAGTGTATAATACTTTTCTTCCTTTTTGTGTAAGTTAGTTAGTGTAAGTTTTAATGAACTGAACTAAAAACATATGCCTTATTTTCAAATCAAAATTCAACTAAATAAAACTTGGCGTATTTAGGGCGCAACGTAACAGATCACGATTCATAACAGTCAGTGTCTGTATCTTTTGAGCCGTTCCAAATGTTTATCTTGCGAACCGATGTTCCAAATATTCCGTTTGTATCTTGTGAGAATTGTTTCAAATGATATATATCACTGTTTCGGAACATTTTAGTGATTCAGATGCAAATGTTCCAATCGCAAAGATGGCCCACGCCTAATGTCAAGACAAAAGTTCCGCTTTTTCCTCTTCTTCCCAATGGGAAAAAAGCGTATGACTATAGTAGGTACTAACTGCGAGTAGGTATTGATAAAAGGCGGCGCCCAACCTTCGCCTTCGAGGTATACTCTACACCTGCACCGTGAAAAACATCAAATGCGAGTTGCCATGGCCAACCTGGAAAACTAAGCAGACTTTGCACTTAGGTTGGACGCAGCAGAGACAATCTCAAAAGTTGGGCTTTCTCAGACGGTTCCAATCTTCAGTGTTTGTGCGGGGTCTCTCCGCAGACCATGTCCCACCTTCAATCTGCATCACCTGTTCATGTACGGACCTAATGTCATATCAATGTAATCTGTGCCTAATGTCAGCGTCAGTGGAGAAAGTGCCGAATACTGCACCAGACAATGAATTTATCATCTTCCTGCTCTTGTCCCGTTTTATTTGGGGTCGGCGCAACACATTTTTTAGCTTCCATTCTGACCTGTCACTCGTCACCCCTTTTCTTTCATATCACTACTGACACAATCCATCCATCTTTTCTTTGGTATCCCTCTTTATCCATCCACATGTTAACTCATAACTCTTTTAGTAACGTGCGTTTCATCCCACCTCTTCACATGACCATACCAAGATAAACTATTCCCTTTCAACCACTTTCAAACTTCCCCTAATATAGGTACTCATTTCTCACTTTATCCATTCTCGTCATACCACACATTCATCTAACATTCTCATCTCCGCTACGTGCAATCTTTTTTCATCCGTCTTTTTCACAGCCCAACATTCTGATCCATACCGTATGACAGGCCTTATAGATTTTCAACTTGAGGGGCATCCGTGGGTCACAAGTTGTTCCCGTGACCTGTCGTCATTTCATCCATTCAGCTTTGATCCGATGTGTTACGTCCCGGTTTACCTCACCATCCCCTTGAACGAGCGACTCGAGGTACCGAAAATCGGAGCAGATCGGTATGGGCGTTCCAGCAAGAGCTAAAGGCACTGGATTAGTGACCGCCGAAATCGCAGAACAAGTATTCCGTTTTGGTTCTACTAAATTTCAGGTTAACACTCCAGTCTGTGCCACCACACCTCCAATCTGTTCTGGAACTCTAGGCCACTCTCGGCAACCAACACAAGGTCATCGGCAAACAGCATACACCAGGGAACCTCTTCCTGAATGTCCGACGTCAGAGCGTCCATTTACTGCTATTCTGACTTTATCCATACTAACCATTCTCACTAATCCCACATTCACTGGTTTATTCTCTAACACCCCACTCCAATTATTTTTCTCATTCATCAGTCTTTCTTGTCTTCAATTCAAATGGAAAAAAATAAAACTAGTTTTGACATCGACACTTAAGAGTGGAATAGAATTTTAAATTGGTAGGGATTTTGTGCTATACAATTTTCGCGATAACTTCACAGTGTAAGGTAGACTTTGTAGGGTAGTTGTAAAATAAAAAAAATAAAGTAGGACTTTTAATTTTTTATTTGTCTTAAAATCTATATTTATGAGGTCTCCATGGCGGTGGCAGTTTCCTCCGTGTATTTGCCCTTGTCCTTACCCAGGGCTGCCAATCTTCCCTTGGCCCTGCGGTCAAGGATCGACTTACGGTCCTTGTTCATCTTTAATTTGACGATCACACACTGTGGGATGAAAATTGATCATTTAAGGATGGTTATAGGGAGAAAATGGGAAGTACAAATGGGAGGTAGATAGATCAGAGCCATGGAAGTGTGTCAGCAGTACCCGTGCCCCAGCCATGCAGCAGAAAGCTTCAGTATGACATGAAAGCACAGTCTCAGTGACAGTATTATCATCATTTCAGATGTATGTTAGTAGAATATTAGTTGCTTTGTTATGTTCATGAATATTTATGGTTTGCTATAACTGTTTCTGTGGTCTGGTTAACAATTTAACATAAGAGCTTGGTTTTACTATTTATCTTATTATAAATACATTTAAATCTGCTGGCTTTTGCCAGAGGCTTCGCCCATATGGATGTAGGTTTCTCCATTGGATACAAACATTCATCTCTTATGGGACTGAAATTAGGAAAATCCTTTCTCAGTACATGCCTATGTCACAATAAGTATCTGTGTGCAAAATTTTAGCACAATCTATACACTGGTTTCTTTTAATCTCTCCTTTCGCAGGTCATATGCAGTATTGCATTACAATATCTTTGTAATAGTTAGTCAAAGTATTTTATTTGTTTAACATAGGTAATATGGTACATGGTATAAAATTTGCGTTGTATCACTATGTTTTGCCTTGCAAGGCGTACAAATTAGGCGTAAAAAACTACAAACTGAATAAACCTGTTTTAAACAAGTAACTTTGAAAACAATAAGAATAACAAGTGGATCTGACATTTTTTATTTTATGCTTCTATCATATAAACTCATTGATAGAATAGTATGCCTTTTCAATCAATAATTCTTTAAGTTGCGATTTAAAATGGTTTATGCTGACCATGCTTTTTAAAGTTTTTGGTAGTTTATTGTAAATCTTTGGACCCGTGCCGAGACAACTCTTTGAGAAAAGTGCAGTATCGTGTTTTTTTGATTTTAGTGTGCTTTGGTGACGTCTAGTATTAAGTTTTTCAAATTTAGACAGGTTCTCCTTAACAAATATTGAAATTTCATAAAGTGAGTTATCTATTTCTGTTTTTCGTGTGTAAATAATTAGTAAAATGAATAAATACTGGCTTGAGCTCTTGATAGACCAGTCAGTCAGTAACAGTTGCCTTTTAATACATATAGAACATATCTAAATTAAAAGGAGTATGCTTTGATATTAATGCACTATTATAAAAATTACCATAACAACATTGTTAGAAAAACTGATGGATAGATTAAACTCAAGAAAATGTGAAGATTCACTGTATTATGAGGATAGCATCCTATTCATGTTTTCGAAAGTAAAGAACAGTTAAATATGATGTTAATTTTGTTACAAATTGTGTTTTACGAAGTTAGGTTAGTAGTTATTGCGTAGCATTAGTAGATTTATCCATTGTAAAACTAAAAATCTGCCAACAGTTTTAAGTTCATGCTTTATGGCAGATTTTAAGATAATAGTGATTACCTTTGAAGGGTGGATGCCGACATATGCGCTAGCGCCGTTGGCCTTCTCCCTCTGGATTCTCTCAATGTAGACAACAAATTTCTTTCGGTAGACCTGCACCACTTTGCCAACCTGCTGGCCTTTGTAGTGTCCGCGGACAACCTGAAACATGGTGAAAATTGGTCAATAACATGTTCATCAATTTTAAAACTGGGTAGGTATCTTACAATAATTTCTAAAAGCTGTCATAGCTTTTCTGTTTTATCAGGTTAGCTTTTAAAATATAGGTAGTTCTGTAGTGATACCAAATCTAATTGATTTGGCAGTTATTGCTTAGGCTGGCTGTCATTTATTCATATATTTTGATACACAATGATAGAAATACTAGCACAAATGCAGTAGATCGTTGATAAAGTTAGTCTAACCTGTGTTTGGAAGCCAGAACACGTTAATTTCAAACCTTTGATAATATTGTCGTGAAAACAGCATGGCAAGCATTATTTCATGGTGTGTTGTCCAAACTAAATAAAGTTTGTAGTGCAAAAGAATCAGAGCCTTAGTTCCACCATGGTACAGACTAGCATACCACGCCGAAGACTCATATGAGAAAACCTCATATTCATCGGAAGCACGGCAGCAATCGTCCGTAGTCTAAGAATGGTTTATTCTTCATCATATTGATTTGCACATACAAACAACCTGCTGAACGAATAAAACTATACAAAGGTCTACAATGTGAGCTTACCTGAACTTCGTCATCCTTGCGGATTGGCATAGATTTGACGTTGAACTTCTGTCTCAACTCCTTGGACAGAGGTGCAGACATAAGCACTCGCCTAATATGTGATGGCGCGCTGAAATGCCTCTTCCTGTTTTTCCTCCTCGAGGATGTGACGAGCTTATTGTACTTCATTCTGTCGCTCTTCGCTGAAAACCCAAAATACCACGTTTTACTTCACACACAAAATGTTTAGGTTACGGTTTCCTGCGTGCTAAACGTTAAGTTGCCGCCGCGATTATTTCGATAAACAATAATAACTAAATTGAAAATATCCATCGGTTGTGATGGTAAATATAATGTAAATGAACAATATAAGAATTTTGGTCACAGAAACAGTTACAAATGTAAGATTTTCACGGATTTATCAACGTACCCTGATCAACTCGGGCAAAGAACCGAAATAAAAAGAAATTACATAAGTGTTGCCAGTTCAGGGAACCTAAAAGTTTGTCAAAACATAGTACGGTTAAATAATTATAATATATCTACAAATACTAATTTTTATACATAATGTGTTAATTAAAAAACTGATGAAAAATACCTCGAATAGAAACATAAATTACAGTGTATTAAATCGCAAGTCTGATCGTGAATTTTATATTAGAAATAAAATCTAACATTAGGATTTTTAATTACTTGGCAACTTTACTTTAACGTCAGGTCAAAGATGTTTCATTTTACGCATTCGAAATTCGTATAAAATATTCGCCAGAAAAATCCAAAAGAAAAATAAAGAAAATACTTTGTTAAATAGCAAATCAAATTCTTTATTGAAATCCAAGTTTTCCCACCGGAAAAAAAAAAAGTTGAAAATGAATAAATTCGAATCACGATTTGTTGCTCTATTATTACTGCAGATAAGGTGAACCGAGGCTATTGTGACTATCAATTTTGAAATTTAAACTTTACCTTTTGCCATAATCGTCCACTTAGTTTAAATTGTCATTCTAATAATCTCACATGGTTAAGCTTAGATCTATGAATGTTATCACATTAAAATAACGTTGAATAATTGTAAACATAAGATAAAATAAATAATTTATCCATTGTGAAAACGAAAACGAAAAAGTTACATTGGCCTCATATTGGGGTGAATGTGACTTTTCAGTATAACTTGTTTGTGCTTATTGCTTTAAAGCTTATAGTTGCTTAGCACCTACTTTGAACAATTATTTACGCATACATGATTTCGAAAAGTTCTAAAATACAGTTGTATAACCTAAAAAATGCTTTTAGTTATTTCTGGGGTGAATGGAACTACGCTCCATAGTGTTGGGACTGAATTCATCGATAACTTTTCCTATGTGCCTGATGAACCGGCTGTGATGGGCTTAGAAAATAAAACATCGCATCTTTTTTATAATTTTATCAATTTCATCCAATAATTTTGTAAATTTGTAGAAATTCACACCATGAAGAAGGGTGGTTGATACTGAAATCTGAGGCGGCCAGTCATCCAGTGACTGGCCGCAAATCAATCTACACAGGCTAGGCAGGCACTCAGTTTATTGTAACCATTTTTCTGGGTGTGTGGTACGGACTTGAAATCAATCAATACCCCTACCTTTTTCGGTCGAAGCGACGCACGTGTCGCGTCCTGTTTTTCAACTACAACGTGTGGCGACGCGCGTCGTCGTCGTCGCGTGACGATGCTCGTATTAGCGCGCCCGGACCACAGTACTGAGGCCCTACCACGAGCTCAAGTGATTTATTTGATGACCTAAACTGAATTGTTAAAGGGATGGAGACGAGCAATGGGTAGCTTGCCGTCCGACCATCCGGGAACCGTTCAGACCGAGCCTAAGTTGTCGACGGCGCGTAGTGTTCCACGTGCGCCTCAAGGAGATGTCAGCAAATCGTAGGGGCCCAGCAGGGTCGAAGCCTACTGGGGCTATGGGTTAAGTGAAAATGAACCCTGGGGCCCTGGAACGCAAGGCAAAGAAGGAACAAACGAGTGGGTTTTAGTCAGTAAAAGTCTGGATCTGATTCTGAAAGGAAGACTCGGCCCTGGAACGAAAGGCAACGAAGGAACAAGAGTGGGTTTTTAGTCAGTAAAATTCTGACACTATCTCCCGCTCGCCCAAGAGCGGGGGATGTCATAAGATGATTTTCCCACCGAAAAAAAAGTCAGTAAAAATCTGACAAGCCCTCCCGCCCCACCCAAGGGCGACCATATACTCAGGTCTACGGACTCTTGAAGCTGTAAAAAAATCAAACTTGTAATGTGAAAAAAAGATACTTCGGTTTACACTCTCGAGAAAATCAAAATTCATAGAGTACTTTTCGTTGACCCAGAATCCTAAATTTGGCATAAAGCAAGGCATAGCACAAATATAGGAATAAACCTGAAAACCGTAAATTTGTTGTTCCGTCACAATTTTTTTTTTGCGATTCGGTTAAATCTTCCGAGACTCCATTCCGGAATTGAACTATTTACATAGGTAAGTTTGTACGGAACCCTCACGGCGTCCTCACCTTCTGCATGATGCAGGTTCTCACCGGACATTGTCAGTTCGGGAGTTTCCTGTACCGGATTCGTGCAGAAGAAACGCCCGGGTGTCACCACTATGTGTACTGGCTGGAGGTCACGGTGGAGCACATGGTAGAGGTGTGTCCCTCTTGGGCAGAACACCGCCGTGTCCTCACGAGGGCGATCTGCGGCAACGATCACTCGCGCCGGGTCTTGGTAAAGGCCATGGTTTGAAGTCGCCTCCTTTTGCGAAGCAGTATAATGCTATCAAAGGAGGCGGCCGCGCGCGAGGCAATGGCACTCACGCCCCAGCCGCTGGGATCCCCATCCCGATTTTCAGTCACCGTAGGCGCGAGCTTGCGGACGGCGAGCAATGGGTAGCTCGCCGTCCGACCGTCCGGTAACCGTCCGGAACAAGCCCAAGTCGTCGACAGTATGTAGAGTTCTACGCGCGCCTTAACAAGATGTCAGCAAATCGTAGGGGCCCAGCAGGGTCCAAAGCCTTCTGGGGCCATGGGTTCGCTTTTGAAAGGAAAACTGGGCCCTGGAATGAAAGGCAATGAAGTAACTAGAAGTGGGTTTTAGTCAGTAAAAGTCTGATACGAGGCACCCGCTCCGCCCAAGGGCGGGAGATGTAATTGGATGATTTCCCACCTAAAAAAAAAAACACTATCTCACCTGAGGCAGAGCGAAGATGTGGTCGATGATGGAGTACCTACGCTTGCCTAGAAGTAATATATTCACTCTTGAATTCAATAAATAAATAAACTAATAATAAAACATTTTATTTTCAGGCATCAGAGGCCTGTACGTACGTAAAATAATCTTAAACAATAATTTACATACTATAAAAACAAAACTCGGCGTCATGTTGCACTGCGCGGTGTCGCTGATCGCATAACCGTCCTCGGAAACGTCGATATACGTCACCTTTCGGCCAGAAGTCCTCTTTTAAGACGGTCTGTAGCTGTTGGGTTGGAAGTCGTACCACGAACGACTTGAAGTTGACGTCGTGGCGCGCTTCCAACCTTACGACCCTCAGAGTCCAGTTGGTCTTCACTTCAAATACTCCACGACTTCCTTATCCTTCGTGTAGTGATGCAGGCGCGAAATGTATAGCTGCGTCGTAGGCTCAGCAGGACGCAACAGCATGTTCGGTCCACTCGGTGCGGTACCGCACTGCTTAAGGGAACGGGGCTTCTTCTTTTCTACTTTCGCGAAACCATCTTCATCCACTTGGCCTGTTTTTGGCAAAGTGCTCTGGACCGCACTCTGGACAGGGTAGGTTGAGTACCCGTTTTCAGCTTTTCCCCTATTTTCGTTTGTCGCTTTAGTTGCGACGCACCAGATTTACCGACGGTGACAATAGTAGTGTAGGACGATGAGCATTATTGCTGCGACCATTCCACAGCTATGTCATACGCTGACATTTTTGTGCGTCCGCCCAACAGCTGGTCTTTGCTGCGCGCGTCCATTCCCTATAGCGTGCCACCTATTACTATTTCCACGATGATTCCTATTGCCCGTAGAAAAGCCTCCCCTCGCGGGCCAGCGCTGATAGCATCTTTCAAACAAGTTAAGTTCCGCGCCGTAATGATCGTACCAAGACGCTGATTACGAAGTCCGTCAGCTAACTTCCTAATCGCATACTTTTCGTTCATTGGCTGCAAAATCGTTCAGGCCTCCGAACTTTCCCCGGCTTGAGAAATAATCAAATTGAACCATCAACTTCTCTATCTCGGCACCAATATTCGCGACTGATTTATCATTCTGCCTATCGCGAGCAAGTTTTGCTTGCACAGCCACGTCGACTCCACCGTCAATAAATGCTTCCTCATGTCAGCTATGAGCCAACAGACTGTCTGCTGTCGCGTCAAGGTTTTTTTTTTCTGCAGGATTTTGAAATCCTCGTGGACACCCAGGCTGCCTCACAGATAAGCCAGACTGGGCAGTGTCAGACTCCTACTGACTAAAACCACACTCCTGCCTTAGATTTAAACCACGGACATGACGTCCTTGCCCTTGTTTGATTTCAAAATTAATTGCTTCTGAGCAACTCCACGTGTAAGTGGCGATAGCGTCACTCCAGAGCAGCTTTTAGCAATCACAATAAATTCCGTCAGAATTTTAGGGTTAAGAGGCCACCAGTCCGAAGCGGTAACCAAGCAACAACGACCCACATACGCATCAAAAATCAGGAATCTCCCAACCTTCAACCCACCGTCGCCCAAAATGCCGCATCAACAAATGGCCCCTCAACCCCAGAGACAGAGAATACTATATAATATATATATATACATATTAATAACTATAAATACTATTCAATGTATAATAATTATCAATAACTATAACTAGGTGCTATATTAAGCTGTAAATACAATGTTTGTTGCGTCTTCTTTTTTTTTTTTCTTTATTGTTCCATTTTTTTCTCCTTCCCCTTTGGTGGCAATGTGCAATGACTGTTTTTTTTTCTATTGAACCTGATAATACATCTTAAGTCCAAGAGCCCAAGGTTGTATCTATTAGGAAACACAGACCCTGGCAGGAAATTTCTAGTAGCTATAGTAGGGTAGCTAGATGATCAACGGCCCAGGGGCAAAAAAAAATGGGGCTCCTTTTTTTTACGTGGGTAATCATCATTTAACTTATTTTGCTATGGGTGGAGCGGGAGGAAGTGTCAGACTTTTACTGACTAAAACAAGTTGCAAAAATTACCTATGTTGTAACCCATTTTTAACCAACTTCAAAAAGGAGGAGGTTCTATGTAAGGCGGAATGTCTTTCTTTCTTTTCTTTATTTCTTTTCTTTCTTTCTTTTCTTTCTTTTCTTTCTTTTCTTTCTTTTCTTTCTTTTCTTTCTTTTCTTTCCTTTCTTTCTTTTCTTTCTTTTCTTTCTTTTCTTTCTTTTCTTTCTTTTCTTTCTTTTCTCTCTCTCGTATATTCTTCTTACGTGTGTTTGTCACCTAACTCCTAAACGGCTTGACCGATTTGGATATAATTTTGTGTGTATATCTGAGTGGATCTCTGGATGGTTTGAAAATACAATTGGACCCGGTAGGTGGCGTTGCAAACAGGTTATTATATTTTTTATCTGACAGTATACCAGCTTTCTGGCAGTTTAACGTCTACCGACCGTTAGAAAAGTTATCTATACTTAACTATTGGTCCCCATAGTTAAGTGTAGATAACTTTTCTTATAAGATTAGTATAGGTTGGAACGTACTTTATTTGTAACACCATTCAATTTTTTATTCGTTGATACAATTCTGCTGTGCTATTTTCTGGTGCAGCTAAAATATTTTTTAAACTTTAATGGTTCAATAAAGAATAGTATGATTCTGTTAAGCTTATAAACTGAACTGTACAGCATGTATCACAACTCCCTTGTTAGTTCATATCAATCCGGTTTTAGGCCCGGGCACAGTACTATGACGGCTCTCCTTAAAGTGACTGACGATATAAGGCGCGGAATGGAAGACACTAAAGTTACCGCTTTGGTGTTAATTGATTTCTCCAACGCATTTAATACCGTCAGTCACGAAATCCTCCTGTCTATCCTATCTCATCTTATGGTCTCTCACGAGGTACTGGAATGGTTTTCCTCTTATCTTCAGGAACGTCAGCAGTCGGTTCGTGTTGGAGACTCTGCGTCAAGTTGGTGTGACCTTGCAGCTGGCGTTCCTCAAGGTGGTATTTTATCTCCTCTTTTGTTCTCTGTTTTTATAAACCTTATAACTACTAAACTTCAGTGTGCGTATCATCTCTATGCTGACGATTTGCAGTTGTACTATCAGTCAGGTGTTGACAACATAGCGGATGCGATCGCGGAGCTGAACCGGGATTTGCTGGTGATTAAGGAGTGGGCAGACAGATTTGGGGTGGCGGTTAACCCTACAAAGTGTCAGGCTATTATAGTTGGTAGCCCCTATAGTCTGAGGAAGCTGGATGGCCTCACTGTACCACCTGTTATTTTTAACAGTATAGTAATTCCGTTTAGCTCCGAGGTTAAGGATCTTGGTCTGCATGTCGACACTTGTCTTGATTGGCGGAAGCAGGTCTCAAGTGTTAGTCGGAAAGTCACCGGAACGTTACGGTCGCTCTATCGACTGAAGAATCTTCTCCCTGCTCACCTAAAGGCAATGCTTGTACAGTCCCTAATTTTTCCTATAATTGACTATGCTGATGTGTGCTACTATGACCTGAATGCAGATCTCCTCAATAAACTGGACCGCCTTCTAAATAACTGCATTCGATTCGTCTTCAACCTTCGTAAGTATGATCATGTATCAACGCATCGATCACTTTTAAAATGGTTACCCATTCGCCAGCGTAGAGCGTTAAGAGCCTTGACAACTCTGTTTTCTTTTCTGAATAAGCCTTCTTCTCCTTCTTATCTGACTTCAGAAATTCAGTTTCTTTGCTCTGCGCACAATAAAAATCTGCGATCCACAAATAATCGTCTTCTACGATGTCCGACACACCGCTCTGGGTTTGTCCATTCCTCTTTCTTTGTCCAGGCGATCTTCCTTTGGATTGCGCTCCCTCTGAACATCAGGATGACAACCAGTCGGTTGTCCTTTAAAATGAAAGCACGAGAACACTTTCGCAAGAAGTTGGTGGATTCATCACACTTTTGATTTGTTGCATTTATTAATTTTTTCTCAATATCATTTTTTATTTGTATGTATGTATCTAAGGTTATATTTATTATTGTTCTTGTTTCCTCTCTGACAGTCTTTTATTAAGTTGCACCTGCCATGTTATGTCTCTGCACCAGCCTAAGGTCGACTGGTAGAAAATGCCTAAGGCATTAAGTCCGCCTTTGTACAATGTTTAGTGCATAAAGTTTTAAATAAATAAATAAATAAATGTATAAATCCATCTCTCTTTCTTGCTTGCTCGCCTCACAATTTAACACGTCATGATAACCCCCAGGGCGGCATAATCGTATATGCGAGAAAGCTTATTCTTTTTTTTAAATTGATATACACTACGTGCTTGACTGCGATCCCACCTGATGGTAAGCAGTGATGCAATCGTTGATGGTGAGGCGCACTAGTTTATTAAGAGCCTATTCACTCTAGCCTTGAAGACACCCAAATTATAAAGGGATGGAAAGACCTCAGCAGGTAAATTGTTCCAGTCCTTCGATGTACGCGGTATGAACAACAAAGCGAAACAAACGCTTAGTCCGGTGCGTAGAGGTTTCAACAACGTAAGGGTGGATACTCGCCGTACGTCGGGTTGTCCGATGGTAGAAACGAAGAAATTAAAAAAATCATACACATAAGTAAAGAACACTACAGGATTCAACTACTCCACCCTACCAATCTAACATAAAGGCCCACTTAAAGTCCTGACCCACTGCATTCGCTTACAAAGTGAATGAAACTCGATTCCCTCCTCCAGATTTTGTTTCATTCATAAACCACCGGAATCGTTTCAGGTCGCGATTCGCTTCAACCGCCAACCGAATTACCGGCTATCGGATGATCTGCTTTCCGGCACAATATTGCATCTTGTTCAAGGAGTTGGTATTTGTCAAATACTTGAACCTGAACCGGTTTTCTTCATAGGGAATGAAAGAACAGCTGGTTCTTTAAGGCTTTTATTTTTTCTTTTAGCTGGTACCTACATTGATTTTTGTCTTCAGAGCGTGGACTTACAGAGTACTTACTTAATCTTGATACATTTCTGATGTAGGAGTGAACTATGTATAAGCCAAAATATTGCCAATCCTGTTTGGTGCTTTGGGTGTTCATTTCGCTGACGCAAACGTTGTACGCTAAATTAAGTCCACCCTGCTAGATAAGCATGAATATACAAATGAGGAAGGAAGGAAAACATTCTATTGTAAATGCAAAAGAGGTAAATGAGCGAAGATGTATTCGCGCCGCATTGTAACGTAAGAAAATACGAAAAGACATCTGCAACCAATATGAATCATCTCTGAATCCATGGTACATTCGAAGAGCCCACCGTCACCGTCGCCAATGTTTACAGTAATTGTGTCGCTATCAATTTACCTACGACCTTGTGACCTCTGAGTCGGCATCGGGTGGCATCGGCGTACCCAAGCCCAACCCGGCACGGTGCGTGGCCGACTAACAAAACAGAGGGAGCTAGTTGCCCCCTGAACGCATGTCCGAGCCTGCGCAATCCGAACACGTCGCCCGGGCCTTTCAGTGAATGAACTGCGGCCGCGGGGAGCGCACGCCTGCCGCCCGCCGACCACATCGGACCCCACAGAGCCTGATATGAGTGACGTTGAGTGGTGTGCGTAGTGATAGTGTGATGGTACGCGCGTGAGAGTCGCTATGGCCGCGCGCTCGCTGGAGCCCGGCCACCACCGACTATGTGCGGCGTCGTAGGTAAGCGTTACCCGGGCTTCAAGGTCACCCCGTAAACAATTCCCTGGTGACACCCTCCAGTTTCCACACCATGCTGAATCTGCTGCCATTTTTTATTGTTCAGCTCACCCTGGGACGACTTGTGGCTGTCTCAGGGTGGCTGCTAACGTCTTAATGGCAGACGATCCTAGGACTCCACGTTGTGTGCTTTAGTGATCGTTTTTAGTCGCTTAAATGTTGTAATGGATGTGTTAGTTGAAATAAACCTGGGTATTCACCCTTGTGCTTTAGAAAAACCACAAAAAACGACCCCAAACCATTGTAACCTAAAATCTAAAACGCCTTTTTTCAAAGTGAAATTTAAATACGAATTACTCTAAAACTAAAACTCAAGTTCTGTTCGGCTCAAGTTTTAACATCACAAAAAAAAACTACACGACCCTTTTGAAGCTCAAAGGTCTAGTGGTAATTAAAACCTTCGGCGTGATCTCATTAGGTGACAGGGGAGAATCAATGATCGTCAGGGGCCTCAGTGTCAAAGTATATGAGAGATTGGAGGCTGGGGAGCCATCACACTCTTGCGAAAGCTCTTCCATTATCTCAATGACTAGTGATTGTGTTAACGATTCAACCAGCGAGGATTATGCTCCATAAAGGACGAAGTTGTGCAGATCGGTAAAAGTTACAGAATAAGATTCGTCGGGGTGATATCTTGAGTCTTGTTATGTCATGATATCGGAGTCTGTGGATCTTTGGGAATATTAATACTATACAAAGCTTTTCTTTCTTCGTTTGTAAACTCCAGATTTTTACAAACCAGTGTTTTTTCGTGGTTAGATGTTTTAAAAAAAATGGTATAATTAAGTTGCATAGAATTTATAACCAAAACACTAAAAAGTAACTATAAAAACCTAATTGTAAAATGGTCTAAACGAGGAGGCAACTTCTTCAATTATAATCTAAATTAATTAGTTCATCAGTGTGATTGTAGAAGAAGCAAGCAATCTGTCATATTTTGCGTGTCTAGGCATGCTCACTGCATCCAATTTAATTGATAATTTCATAATTTTTAAGTCACCTCTTTTAACAGCTACGAAAACTTATTTAACGCAGCTGAAGTTACCGTTGATCTTTTCAGCGTAAACTCGTCTGAAGATGATAAAAACGAGGTGTTTATTGTCACCTGCCATTTTCTCTACACATTTTTTATTTATCGAATACTTACTTTGAGCTACCTGCGCCTATAAAATAAACACCAGTTGACATGCTCTTCATCTGACGAATCGAATTTCACGTCTCCTTATATCGAGGATGATATATAGGAACTCAATTTTATGGCCTCAAGGTTTTCCGTTGGATTCTTGAAATGAGGTAGGATAGCTCGTAAGTTGTATAAGATGATTTTCTATAAAATGGTTACAAAAGGTGAAATAATTTATGCTTTTGGAATTTTAATGTTAAGCCCGGTATTATGCAATACAAGCAATTAAAAATACGATTAGAGGAAGGGTGGGATAAAAACCCCATATTCAATAAATAGAAAAAACCAGGCAAGTGCGAGTCGGATTCGTGTACTCAGAGTTCCGTACAAGCTTACCTATAAAAACAGTTCAATTCTATAATTTAGTTACAAAGATTTTTCCGAATCTCAAAAAAAGTTTTTTTTTGTGACGTAATTATAAATTTACAGTTTTCAGATTTGTTCCTATACTCGTATTATGAGACCTTGCTTCATAAAAAATTTCAAGATTCTAGGTCAACGGGAATTAATTCTCTCCAATCTTCTAATCCTTTTTAGGGTTCCGTGCAACAAAAGGAAAAAACGGAACCCTATAAGGGTTCCGTTTTCGGATCACTTTGTTGTCCGTCTGTCTGTCTGTCAAGACCCTTTATCTCGGGAACGCTTGAAGGTATTGAGTTAAAATTAAAACCATATACTTAGGTCTGCGGTCCCTTGAAGGTGTGAAAAAATCAAACGTCTAAGTTAACGAAAAAAAAAAAGTGAAGAAGAAGGCAGTGGGCAGGGCACATTGCTTGTAGAACAGATAATCATTGGGGCCGAAAGTTTCTATAGTGGCGACCGCGCACCGGTAAACGCAGCGTTAGAAGGCCTCCCACAGGGTGGACCGACGACCTGCTGAGAGTCGCGGGAGTGCGGTGGATGCGAGACGCACAGGATCGGTCGTTGTGGCGACGCTTGGGGGAGGCCTATGTCCAACAGTGGACGTCTTTCGGCTGAAATGATGATGATGATGATCAAGTTTTTAAACTATGTACATCATCATCTCTCTAGCCTTATTTCCCTACTAGCCTCATCCGGTTAGACTGCGGCTCATTACCTGTGATTTACAAGGAGCGACCGCCTATGAGACCTCCACAACCCAGTTACTGGGTATTGGGCAACATGATACTCCTTGCTATATATATATATACTACGCTAACTAGAAATAAATTATAATAAACCTATAAGCAGAATGACGATAATTTATCATTTATCAATGCTGCATAGGACCGTCGAAAATTTCAATGTAGATACTAGAGCTACATAAAACAGCAAGTGAATTCTTTAGCCTCACCATCAATTGCTATAGCGGCACTGCAGACCAAATATAATATTCCACAACTATCACACAACGCCGTCTAGTCTCAAGCTAATCAGAGCTTGTGTTATGAGTACTAGACAACTGATAAACATACTTATATATTTCTAAATACATACATATTATAGATAAATTACACCCAGACACAGAACTAATGATCGTGCTCATAACACAAACATTTGTCCTGGGTGGGAATCGAACCCACGACCTCCGGCACAGCAGTCAGGGACACTAACTACTAGACCAACAGGCCAGTCAAATGCTACCCCGTAATGGCAAACAAAGATTACAAAGCGTAATAATTGAACTCTTGTAGATTTAAATTAGAATTAAAAGAATATTGAAACTTTTAATCCACTAACTCCAAACAAATTATAATGTTATAGAAGAAAGGTGAAGTGAACGATGACAATGTTGCATACTTGCATACGACCATTGAGAATTTGACACAAGTACCAGGACTACATAAATGTACAACAAGTGAACTCATTGGCATCACCGTCAATTCCTCCAGCGACCAGCGGACCTAGTTTCACAGACCAATTGCCGCTAGTTCCTAGCCGATGATGAAAGAACGAAAACAGCAAAGCGTAATAATTGCACTCTATTGTACTTAGATATTAAAATTAAAAGAAAATTTAAACTCTTCACCCACTAAGTCCAAACAAATTGCGATCCTATAGAAGAAAGATGGAGTGATAATGTTGCTAAGACTATTGAGAATCTGACACAGGTACCAGGACTACATAAATGTACAGCAAGCGAGCTCATTAGCATCAACATCAATTCCTCTAGCGATCTAGCAGACCTAGTTTCACAGACCAATTAATACTAGTCGCCATTCGCTTCCCGATAATGACAGACGAAGATCGCAAAATTGTAATTGCACACCGTGTACTTTCCCTTGAACCTCAGACTGTTGATTAAAGTTTTAAATAACGAATCTTTCGTCTCGCTCCGCTTCATTCGCCCATCTTTCCTCGTTAGGGACAATCATTTTGTCTCGAGTAACCATCCTTCTTTAATTATCGCTGCCTAATTAAAACTAAGCATGTAACGTTACTTTATTGCCAGGTTTTATGTATTAATTAATTTGTTAAGTAGGTAAGTGCCAAAACATGGGCACCTAATGATCTATCTTTTTTATGCTGTTAAGTTCGCACTTGATCGCTACATCACCTGGTGGAAAGCGATGATGTGATGGACGATGGAACAGACTCGCCTAGAAGTAGCCTATTCACTCTTGACTTAACGACCCCTAGGTTGTAGCTATCAGGAAGCACAGACTTTAGGAGGAAATTCCACTCTTTAGCTGTACAAACAAATATATATAAATAATATAGTGAAAAAACCTTTCGTCTTTATAATATTGGTGTCATACTCTGACGTCAAAGTATGATTTTCTATCATCATTTCGGTATACTCTCTACAATGTACAGATATTATCCATAACTGTTTCAATTTCCTTTATAATATTCATCAATTACTAACGTACTTGAGACGACTCGCTTTTAATTTGTCTGAAAAATAAAACAAACATTCTCGTTGTAAAAACCGAGCCCCACTTAAGTGTTTACTCAACAATGACATCAAACAGTCTCAATTTCACAAGAAGAAACGTTGTACCGCCAGCAAAAAGCCCACAAAATCATGCTGATTTTCGATTAAGCGACCGCCAAGAGTAAGGAACGTCAAAATTTTAATGAGATGTCTTTGAGGCCAGAACGGAATTTAATTATGGGCCTTACTTTATTATGTTAGACATCAAAAAGATGTTCGTTGGTCCAGAAAATTGGGACCCGTGCGCGCAAAGGGCGTGTGCCCGTGTCGTCGTCGTCGGACCACAGCTTTATGTTTTAATCATGTTTTTTAATGACTGTGTGGAAAGGGACCCCTGAATTTACACTATAGAGCCCTATTTATAATTACGTTACCAAGAATGTTATAATTACAACGTGGAAAGAGTAGAGGAGTCTTAGTTCCAGGGCACAATTTTTTGATTTGTGTTTCTAGGTGACTATTGTAGTGCAGTCAATATTTTACTAATCGCGCGTAGGTGCAGCAGTCTAACCTGGGCTATGGGAATGTTGGAAACAGTTACCGCTGGCCTGCCCACAGGGCAACTGAAGGAACACGGATGGATCAATAAAAGTCTGACACACCCTCTCGCTGCTCACCTCTCGCTGCGCCCAGAGCGAGAAAAGTTATTTGATTATTTCCCACGCTCAAAAAAAAAATGGTTATCATAACTAACTAAAAGTAATAATAAAGAAAGTAGAGTAGAGAGAGAGTAGAGTGTAATAGTGTAGTGTAGTATTTTTTAAGTTTTCTACTAACACTGTTAAATGGTTTCATTGTAGTCTGCAATAAATGTTATTATTATAACTGTTACAATTTTTTTTTTGGTATCGCACTTTTTATATACAGGGTGCTTTTGACATCGAGGCACAAACGAATACCATGGATCCAGTACATGATTCTAGATCCCCCAGTGGTGGAATTTTTCGTCAGTTTTTTCATAACTAAAATAATTAAAAAAAAATACTTTTTTAAATTTAAACTGTGTAAAATCGTTATTCTAAACACAAAAAAATGATTTTAATTATAAAATTAATCAATTAAAAAGTCATCGAGGTAAACAAAATCGTTATTCTAATTAACCCCGATGACATTTTTTATTTTTAAATGTAATTCATTCATTTTTATCACAAAAAATGTTAGGATAACGATTTTATTATACAGTTTAAATTAAAAAAAAAAACAAAAAAAAAAATTGGTAAAAACTGTCGAAAAATTCCACCACTGGGGGTCCAGAATCATGTACTGGATCCGTGGCATTCGTTTGTGCGTCGATGTCAATAACACCCTGTATATTTTTAGCCAGTGTCTAGTTTAGAAAATATCTATAAAGTTGTGATACAGAATATTTACTTTGTTTACCATTCAAATGCGGATGTAACACATCTAATTGCTTGTACCAAAATCGAGTCAGCATTCTCGGCTTCGCTGATAAAGCTGTGCTCCATTTTACAGAGATCACCTTTGTTTCAACGATTGTACATTTTGTCCAGTTGTGTAGGTACTAGAGATAAAAACCTTCGCCAATTTTCCATCACAATATCCTGTAAGGTACCATAAAAGGAACATCTGTGCAAAATTTTAAGGTTCTATGTCCAAGGGAGCTGGGCGTTAATAAATAAGTTTGTGGGTGAAGACTTTTTTGCCTTTCATGTATTTATCAGATTAGTAGACACTTATGTATGTTATTTTTTACATGGGAAAATCATCTAATAACAAGTCCTGCTCTTGGGCGGCGCGGGAGATAGTGTCACTCCTGTTCTTTTATTGTCTTCATCCCCTGCCTTCGACCCTGCTAAGCCCCTACGATTTGCTGACATCTCCCTGAGGCGCGTGTAGAACAGTACGCGCGGTCGACGACTTGGGCTCGGTCCGGACGGCCACCGGCCAGTCGGACGGTGAGCCAGCCACCCATTACTCGCCGTCCGCAAGCCCGCGCCTACGGTGGCCGGAAATCGGGATCGGAATCCCGGTGGCGGTTGGTGCGTGAGGAACGTTGCCTCACGCGATCGGCTGCCTCCTTTGCTAGCATTCCGGACTATGCACTGTACTAAGGCCCGGCGCGAGAGATCACTGCCGCCGATCGCCCCCACGAGACCACGGCGGTGCTCTGCCCAGGCGGGCACATCTCTACCGTATACTCCACCGTGTCCTCCAGGCGGTCCACACAATGGTGGCACCCAGGTGTTTCTTCCGCACGAATCCGGTGCAGGAACCTCCCGAACTTACCATGTCCGGTGAGGACCTGCGTCATGCGGAAGGTAGGGTCGCCATGTTGTCTTTCCAGCCGACTTACCACCATATTTGTGGCGTGCCCAGATTAGTAGACCCTTGAGATACAAAACTACACCAATTTTATATCACAATGCCCACTAAGAATTAATTTGCGAATAATTGAAACATCCACTGAACTTCACTCGAGAAAATCTCGCGAAAATCTCCATCGTTTAACAGTTTATCCTTACAATTCGTATCCTATACTTCTATTTTCATTACTCAGCTTACTTCTTTTCCAGCCTGAAATATGACAAAATCAAAAACTAACAAACCTTCATATTTCCGTAATCGCTGCCCACAATGCATAAAAAGCGCTTTTTTGAGGTAAGAAATCATTAAAAAACTGCTCACGTGGTGTTCAAATTATCAGAAAGCAGCCACAACTCAACAATGACGTCTAGTCGTTCTCTTAGACAGATAGGGACTTTAATTTTAGTTGCACTACATTTAATCTTAACTGCAAACACTGTCACGTTTATTCCGCGAGGGTCGCACATCCGCGACCAAATACTTAAACTCATCAGCTCCTCTGTCACCTATGGGGATTGAAGATCTAAATGAGAAGGAATACACCGACAAGCCGACAGGCTCGAATGTCCTTGTATAGGTACCACTAATTTTTAATTAGTACAAATATTTAAAGCACTTATTAGAAAAGGCCTTGTTATTATTTAAATAAAGTCTCAATAAATAATATTCATAAACAGTAAAGTTATATAAAGCGTTTGTTTATATCTCAAACTGTCACTCAATTTATGGAAATATTGTACAGGCTATTGATTAAGATTGGCGATCAAAATGGAAAAACAACTGCGCGTAATATTTTCTAGTAGCAAATGTTATGAATGATTGATTCAATTATGAATTTATCAATTATGACAAATTTTTGTGGTCAATTTTGGGATTTCGTAATTTTTTATTTTTGAATACACTAATATGATCAGTAATGGGTACGAATAGAGCCCCATATTTTTTTTGTACTAATTAAAAAATAGTGGTGTATGTTGCTGTGACTTGCATGTTACCTGCAGTCGTCGGTTATGAAAGTAACTGTCTGTGTGAAATATTTAAATGTTGTTTTCACCACAGCAGCTCAAACAAGTAGGTTTTGCTGCTTGAAAACAGTGATCAAAACTCGATTTTGCTCTGCGTGAGACGAAATAACTGTACTCTGTCTCTTTCTCGCCCTTATAAAAAAGCGAGTGAGAAACATGCCATTTCGAAGTTCATTCCGATTTTGAAATTCCACCACAAAGAAAAACACGTTCGGAAAAGCGTAATAAATAGCAAATATTTGTAAAATATAAAATTGTTTTTTTTTTTTATAAATAAATTATTTAATTTTAAATTTATTATTGTATTTGAACAAAAATAAGAGTACCTGAGTACTTATAGCAGCAGATAAAACTGGCATTTAACCTTTAAATAATTATTTCTAGTTTCAACATTGACTGTTTTAGAACGTGCTTTAAAAAAACAGCGGAAATAAAATAGTGGCAAATAAGATTAAAAATGTTAAAATAATTGTAAAATATGAGCAAAACTAGCGACAGAAATAGTATTTATTTTAATTGAAATCATTATTAAATCTATTACTGTTAATTATTTTATTTCCCAAGTAACATGTGTTCTCGCTGCTGAAGTGAAAAATTATGTGTGTAACACGAGAGCAAAACTTTTTGCATCTCATGCCTTTGAATCCCTCCCCTCGCTCAGGATTCTACTTTAGAATCCCTCGCTAACGCTCGTGATTCAATCAAAGAATCCTTCGCTTGCTCGGGACTCAAAATTAGCACTCGCAGCAAAAAAACAACTTTGCTGTCTTGTTGCACAAATAACTATTTCACCACAGCAGCTCAAACATGTAGGTTTTGCTGCTTGAAAACAGTGAGCAAAACTCAATTTTCTCACTGCGTGAGACAAAGTAACTTTTTAATTATAATTTTTTTTTAGCCATATAATTCGAAACATTCGAACTGCACTGTACTCTGTCTCTTTCTCGCCCTTATAAAAAAGCGAGTGAGAAACATGCCATTTCGAAGTTCATTCCGATTTTGAAATTCCACCAGAAAGAAAAACACGTTCGGAAATGCGTAATAAATAGAAAAAAAATGTAAAATATAAAATTGTTTTTTTTTTTTGTAAATAAATTATTAAATTTTAAATGTATTGTATTTGAACAAAAATAAGAGTACCTGAGTACTTATAGCGGCAGATAAAACTGGCATTTAACCTTTAAATAATTATTTCTAGTTTCAACATTGACTGTTTTAGAACGTGCTTTAAAAAAACAGCGGAAATAAAATAGTGGCAAATAAGATTAAGAATGTTAAAATAATTGTAAAATATGAGCAAAACTAGCGACAGAAATAGTATTTATTTTAATTGAAATCATTATTAAATCTATTACTGTTAATTATTTTATTTCCCAAGTAACATGTGTTCTCGCTGCTGAAGTGAAAAATTATATGTGTAACACGAGAGCAAAACTTTTTGCATCTCATGCCTTTGAATCCCTCCCCTCGCTCAGGATTCTACTTTAGAATCCCTCGCTAACGCTCGTGATTCAATCAAAAAATCCTTCGCTTGCTCGGGACTCAAAATTAGCACTCGCAGCAAAAAAACAACTTTGCTGTCTTGTTGCACAAATAACTATTTCACCACAGCAGCTCAAACACGTAGGTTTTGCTGCTTGAAAACAGTGAGCAAAACTCGATTTTGCTCACTGCGTGAGACAAAGTAACTTTTTAATTATAATTTTTTTTTAGCCATACAATTCGAAACATTCGAACTGCACTGTACTCTGTCTCTTTCTCGCCCTTATAAAAAAGCGAGTGAGAAACATGCCATTTCGAAGTTCATTCCGATTTTGAAATTCCACCACAAAGAAAAACACGTTCGGAAATGCGTAATAAATAGAAAATATTTGTAAAATGTAAAATTGTTTTTTTTTTTGTAAATAAATTATTGAATTTTAAATTTATTATTGTATTTGAACAAAAATAAGAGTACCTGAGTACTTATAGCGGCAGATAAAACTGGCATTTAACCTTTAAATAATTATTTCTAGTTTCAACATTGACTGTTTTAGAACGTGCTTTAAAAAAACAGCGGAAATAAAATAGTGGCAAATAAGATTAAAAATGTTAAAATAATTGTAAAATATGAGCAAAACTAGCGACAGAAATAGTATTTATTTTAATTGAAATCATTATTAAATCTATTACTGTTAATTATTTTATTTCCCAAGTAACATGTGTTCTCGCTGCTGAAGTGAAAAATTATATGTGTAACACGAGAGCAAAACTTTTTGCATCTCATGCCTTTGAATCCCTCCCCTCGCTCAGGATTCTACTTTAGAATCACTCGCTAACGCTCGTGATTCAATCAAAGAATCCTTCGCTTGCACGGGACTCAAAATTAGCACTCGCAGCAAAAAAACAACTTTGCTGTCTTGTTGCACAAATAACTATTTCACCACAGCAGCTCAAACACGTAGGTTTTGCTGCTTGAAAACAGTGAGCAAAACTCGATTTTGCTCACTGCGTGAGACAAAGTAACTTTTTAATTATAATTTTTTTTTAGCCATACAATTCGAAACATTCGAACTGCACTGTACTCTGTCTCTTTCTCGCCCTTATAAAGCGACTGAGAAACATGTCATTTCGAAGTTCATTCCGATTTTGAAATTCCACCACAAAGAAAAACACGTTCGGAAATGCGTAATAAATAAAAAATATTTGTAAAATATAAAATTGTTTTTTTTATTGTAAATAAATTATTGAATTTTAAATTTATTATTGTATTTGAACAAAAATAAGAGTACCTGAGTACTTATAGCGGCAGATAAAACTGGCATTTAACCTTTAAATAATTATTTCTAGTTTCAACATTGACTGTTTTAGAACGTGCTTTAAAAAAACAGCGGAAATAAAATAGTGGCAAATAAGATTAAAAATGTTAAAATAATTGTAAAATATGAGCAAAACTAGCGACAGAAATAGTATTTATTTTAATTGAAATCATTATTAAATCTATTACTGTTAATTATTTTATTTCCCAAGTAACATGTGTTCTCGCTGCTGAAGTGAAAAATTATATGTGTAACACGAGAGCAAAACTTTTTGCATCTCATGCCTTTGAATCCCTCCCCTCGCTCAGGATTCTCCTTTAGAATCACTCGCTAACGCTCGTGATTCAATCAAAGAATCCTTCGCTTGCTCGGGACTCAAAATTAGCACTCGCAGCAAAAAACAACTTTGCTTTCTTGTTGCACAAATAACTATTGTTTGTTGGTGTTATGTACTGTGTTATGGGTAATTATGAGTCTTAGTTACTTGTATAAACAAATGATATTATTATTATACCCGGTCACAAACACACAACACTGGCGAATAGGACACGAAAACACTTGTCGGGCAAATCCGACGCAAGCAGTTAAAGGGTTATTGTGTGTACTACATCTCTTCCTGCTCTTGGTGGAGAGAGAGGTCGTGTCAGATTTTTATTGACTAAAACCCACATAAGTTCCTTTACTTCCCTTTACCGTTCCAGGGCCGTGGTAACTCTTCCAACATCCCCTGCATCCCACTGAAAATAACGCTACTGTTTACTTTTAAATCTGACCTTTTTCAAGTATCTCCGGTAAAGGTACCTGGTGGGTAGGATGTATTTAATTAGGAATTATTTAGCGTTATTGATTCGTTTCCTAGCGAGCGGGGCTTGGAAGAAATTAAGGAGTATTGATTGAGATGTATCGGCCCTCGTACGTTGCTAATGGTCGGGTATTTATCTGCTCGAGTGTACATACTTATGTGTTGTTTGTATCTTTTGCGATTCTCTTCTTTGTGAGCATGGAATTACGGGTTTTTGTGTGTGAGTGGTTCTCCAAAATATTGGGTTCCGGGAGTAGATATTTGAAAATATATTCTGATTTTGTTACTTTAAATTAATTAGAAAAATATTCTACGTTCCTGATACCTCATAAAGTAAGGAAGTTAATTCCATTATATTCTCAATATAGGTAAGTTACAAGTGTTTAACTATCTATCTATCTAAGTAAGCAGTGACTAGGTAGGGGAGAGTGGAGAAAAAGCAAACACAAAATAAAAACAAAAAGGAAAACTTAAAATCATGCTCATACTACTTATTGCAAAAAAGTAGAATTCTAATTAATTATTACTTGTTTAAATTAATAATAATTACTTAGGCTATTATGTTACTAAAATATTTTTTTTTAATAGCTGACCATATCATAAACTTTTAAAAACATAAATGGGAGTCGTAGGGTATTTATGGACTTTGAGACGTAATAACAAACAGACGGGTAACAGGTAGTTAAAGCTTTGGTGATCTATATATTTATAAATTAATTGCCATCAAAATATTAAACATTAAAATATATTTGAAATTAGTTTTTATATCAGCCTTATAATGTTACTCGGGCGTTCTCCCTAGGAGAGCTAGTGCGGTTCGGTGGATGTAACATATCTTCGAATTTTTGATTCTAGGACATGCCAGTTGTGTAGGTACCTAATGTTGATAAGCGGTTGTGTCTAACTTCTAAACAACTTTCAAAGACACGTTTATAAACATGCAAATTTTACATCTTGTTATGCTTCCCATCTCTTTCGGTTTTAAAATTATAGTAAGAGAAAGAATAAGACCATTTGATTCTGGGCCAACCTGTCCTATCTCAGCATAATAAATTGAACCACCCACTCAAAAGGAACCATGTGTAAGAACATAACAACCTCTTTGCTGGTCTAATAATAATTTTATTGGCTTTCCCAACCTGCCAGCATTTTGTATTCAGTTGGCGCGTTCTTCATAATGTCGTCGACCTAAACCCTTCTGATTTCAAAAACCTGTGGCCATTTTGTTCCACATATTTTAAGCGTTATTTTTTAGCGTTACATAACTGTGTTATTGTAACCGTTTTTCTTGTTACGTTACGTTATCGAACGATATCAAGTTGGTTTTTATTGTAACGGGAAATTGGAGGAGTGCTAACGGGTTGGAAGGAGAGTGTTTTATATTGGGCATTACATAAAACGAAAAGTGCGAAACTGCGAACTCTTTTCCGTGAATTTCGAATAATGAAATGGAGTAGGTACTTGGGTTTTGTATATATTTATTATAGCGGACATGCAAGAGAGCTTTCTACGGTCATAAAAAATAACGGGTCCTTTTGCACAGAAGACTGTACTTTCATTATTTAAATGATGCGTAATTTATGAGTTTCTTTATTTCAATACATATCTATATGAAAAACGAAATAGTTTTGAATTAAATGGCTGTATCACCGCTCGCTCTTATGTATTCGATTTCGAATTAAAATATTGTGAGCGGTCATCTATGTAAGAAGTGTACCTACTACGTGAGTTCGACAAATGGATGTTCAATTCACGCTTATGCGGCAAAAGTGTACTGCGACTCACCTTATTTCGAATGCACGCTTGTGCGACAAACTGAAGCTCGACATCACGCTGCTGTGACAAACTGAAGCTCGCCATCATGCTGGTGTGACAAACTGAAGCTCGACATCATGCTGCTGTGACAAACTGAAGCTCGACTTCACGCTGGTGTGACAAACTGAAGCTCGACATCATGCTGCTGTGACAAACTGAAGCTCGACTTCACGCTGGTGTGACAAACTGAAGCTCGACTTCACGCTGGTGTGACAAACTGAAGCTCGACATCATGCTGCTGTGACAAACTGAAGCTCGACTTCACGCTGGTGTGACAAACTGAAGCTCGACATCATGCTGCTGTGACAAACTGAAGCTCGACTTCACGCTGGTGTGACAAACTGAAGCTCGACATCATGCTGCTGTGACAAACTGAAGCTCGACTTCACGCTGGTGTGACAAAAGATTGTTTAATAATAATAATAAGAATAATTCTTTATTTCTCCTCACAATGATAAACTTATAGGTTTTGGTTTTACATAAGTTCTGTTATTATAATTAACAATGTGAGGAGCTGGTGTTTGAGTTAGGCATAAAATGCCTGTATTACAAATTACCAGGTCTCCACCCCACGGAAGAACAGTTTTTAATAAAAAACAAAAATTAGTAATTATAATTTTGGAGGTAGAAGTAAAAACTAAGCTAAAACAAAAAAATTAATAAGAGTGCCTATATCTGTGTGTTTGATGTGCGTGTCTAATGATAGTGTATTGTATTAGTGTGGGGTAAAACTGTACTATACCGGACAACGAAATATTGGGTTTTTTGGGGGGAGGGGTGGGGAAGGGGGGGGGGGGTGTCTTGTGCACTGAAATAAAGTTTTCTGGGTGGTTTTAAAAAAAAAATAACCCTAACCTAACCTCCCACTGTAGCAATTGTATACTTTTATGTATTTAGATGAAAAAAAAGTTTTATGGGTGGTTTAAAAAATAAATAACCCTAACCTAACCTCCCACTGTAGCCATTGTATACTTTCATGTATTTAGATTGGAAAAAAAGTTTTCTGGGTGGTTTTAAAAAAAAAATAACCCTAACCTAACCACCCACTGTAGCAATGAGGGTGTTCTAAAATGACGTTGACCAGGTGGCAGCACTGAGGCGTCAGGTCCGGACACCTGTCAAAACGCTTATATAAATGACATTAGTTAGACATCAACGTCAACGTCACGTATACGTTTTGAAAGGAAAAGACCTGACGGCTAAGTGGCGCTAACTGGTGGTGAGAATTTTCTTGAACACCCTCATTGTATACTTTCATGTAAACTAAGTATTAAGAGCTTGATAAATTAAACACTAAAATTATAATAAACTATTTATTAAGTAGTAACATATATTTTACTTTTTTCAAATATTATTAATTTAGCATTGGACAAGCTAAATTCACTTATATGATGTATAATATGTCATTTGGCTATATTACTCGTCATTTGGCTATATTATTCGTCATTTTTAATGTAAATAAAAGAAAATTTGCGTTTTGTTAAATATTCATTGTGGCTGTATGAACTAATACCTTTGTCATAATATTACAAACAAAGTAAAAAGTGAACGAAATCTGTCAAAATGGCGTCAATTAATACGAAAAATTATCGATTTTCATTATTTTTTTTCTCAAAAACTATATGTTTCCTAACATTGAGACTTTGCGTAATTACTTTTTAGACATAAACCTTTCCAATATAAAATTATGAGCGTAAAACTCGTTGTCCGGTATAGTACAGTTTAGCCTTAGTGTGTATGTGATGTGTATAAGAGAGAGTTGTGTATGTTTGACAGTAGTTCGACACTACGGTAGTGCGACAAACAATTATGCGACTACTACTTGTGTGAGTACACTATAAAGTAAGTAAGGTTCAAAATGAAATTTGCAAAATAATACCAAAATGATATTTTTGCTCGTGAAGCAAACCATGAATTTTGGATGGCCCTCGCCCACGGGGATTTTTTGTAGCGATGCATAGCTGTAAAAAGTCCCTCGCGTTAGTTGCATTTGCAAGCGCTATAGAAAAGATGCCAACGCGCTACTAACGCGCTACAGCATCGCGACTGTATCGATGCGAACGCGCGACAGCATCGCTACAAAAAGTTGCCGTGGGCGAGGGCCTTTAGATCTGTGAGCTTGTATGGTAATAGAGACTTATTATAAAATATTCCGTGTGTAATTCTCGTTGATTAAAACATGAAACGCGACGTAAAAACGCGAAAAAGAAGGTATTTCGACATTGACGGTGTTCTTTGTGAATTGTTAGCTTTTGTGAAGATGGGATGGATTTGGTAGGTATGATAAATCTTGGGGGTTATGAGACAGTTAAGGTAATCCAATTTAAGACACTGTTTATTTGAGTACCTAGAGGTTCGCATTGACAAGTTTTTCGGTCTGAAATTCAAGCGATTTCTGCTTGCATCTAAATAATAATAACAAGATTTATTTAAAATACAACATTGGTCCAATGGTTAGTAATAATTAAAAAAAAAACCTAAAAAAATTAATCATTTCCGCATCAGCAACAGGAACCAGTGTTTGGTCACCGGCGCATCATGCTTATCGGCTAAGGTTTTAATATATACATTTTCTTTTTTCTTTCTTCCTACACATTGGTTTTACAATATTTTTTATATTAATAGACGCCAACCACCACAAATTCGTTAGTAATTTTCTTTTGTTGACATGTCATTTATTGATAATTGTAATTATTTATTTTTCTTGTTTTTTTTTTTATATAGCTTCTTTTTTTTTCAATGTGAATGTGTGAACACTGTGGACTTCGCGAACTCTTAGGTTACTTCCTATTACGACTCACTTTTTTTTTATATGATTATTTTTATTGTGCTTTTGGGTACAATATCGACTGGTCTACACTGTTCTTACATAATGTCTATTAATACTGTAATATGAAAATATTGTAAACAATCACTTTTTTAAAAGAGTAACCATGGAGTTTCTTGCCGGTTCTTCTCCATAGGAAACGACCAATTTGGAACCGTGCACTAGCTTCTGACGTTTTATAAGTGCCATGTAGGCCTATGTGAAATAAAAACTTTTTACTTTGACTTTGACTTTGGTTCGAAGAATGCCAATGGAGCTGGTCCTAGATCTGCTTTGTAACAAGGCAGCCTTCTTCCTCATTATAGCATGAGAGTCAGCCACACGCGCTATAGAGAACATGTCTGATGCACTGCCGTAACTAGGTAGCACAAATGGCACTCAGACCCTATATTATTATACCTACTGGATCGCAGGGCGTCTAGAGCCTTCTGCATACAACCCACAAACCGCCCGTTTTTAACGATTGACAAAAAACTTAAATATGTAATCACTTAGGCATTATTTTAAAGTCATTGCATTGCACAAAGGGCTATATTTCACCGGGGCACTAGCGCGACCAGGCACCGCTACCAACATAATGTATACAGCTCTATAGAGAGTTACTCACCTGGTATCCGTTTGGTTGCGCAACCAATTTGGCGGAGCGACCAACTCGGACGCGTGCACTTAAGGTTCATTTTTATACTGTCTCAGTGTGGTGTTGCGACTCTGGTGTCTGTATGGTGACTAGTTTGGTCGCTTACGGAGACCATGGCGGCACAACTGGTCGCACCGCCTTGGTCTCCCGGTGAAATATAGCCCTTATAGTCATCTTGGCGGATATTTCTTACCTTTATGTGCCTTTAAATACTCCAGTAAGTAGGCAACGAGCCTCAGCTAGGGATAGTCGAGCATTGTCGAAACTTTTTAGCAGGAGTTGAGTGACTGTTTTAATTAGTCGCAAATTGATCTCAATCACCGTATGGGTTCTTGGTTGGTTGTAATTGGTCGTTTCGTATGAAGATGAACCGCTTCATACGAAACGACCAATTACAACCATGCACTAGCTAGACGTATAAGTTTATGTGAAAAGAATATAATTTGAATTAAATTATGACACCCTTCAAAACAGTTATTTAAAAACGTGACGTAAGAATAACAGCGTAATTTAAACCCCTATTTCCATATTAAACAATCTCAATCAAAATTCAAAACATGGTTAATCTTAAAACAAACGCTATATTTATTACTAGCTTTTGCCCGCAGCTTCGCCCGCCTATGTTACTCAGAAATAAAGCAGCTTTCTATCGGTGAAAACATTTTAGCAATCGGACCAGTGCTTTCAGAGATTACCTCTGAAAGTACTGGTCTATGTAGATCATCATGTAGATCTGTGTGTGTATGTTTGTTTCTCCTTCACGCTCTAAGAGCTGAACGAATTTGGCACAGGAATGAATTTGGCACAAGAGAAAACCCAGCACATAGGATACTCCAGAGGGTCATGGCCATACGTATGGTGCGGGGATACCGCACGATTTCCCGCGAAGCGGCGAGCCTCCTTGCTGGCCAGCCACCATGGGATCTGGAGGCAACAGGCCTTGCACGCATGCACGATCTGCGCGTGGAGGCGAAACTCCGCTGTCGCGACAAGTCGCGGCATGGCGGAAAGAGTTCCGGCGGGATCTCATGGCGGAATGGCGACAGCGACTATCGCAACCCAGTGCTGGGCACACCATAATTATGGCGGTGCCGTGCCGTGTTGTCTTCAACACGGCTTCCATACCTTCCGCATGACGCAGTTCCTCACCGGACATGGTAAGTTTGGGAGGTTCCTGCACCGGATCCGTGCGAAAGAAACGCCCGGGTGTCACCATTGCGTGGACCACCCGGAGGACACGGTGGAGCACACGGTGGAGGTGTGCCCCGCTTGGGAAGAGCAACGCCGTATCCTCGTGGAGGCGATCGCGGCAATGATCTCTCGCGCAGGGCCTTGGTACAGGCCAAGGTGCGCAGCGAGGAGGAGTGGCAGGCGGTCGCCTCCTTCTGCGAATCAGTTATGCTAGCAAAGGCGCAAAACCTGAAAATAGTTTGATCAGAATAACGAGCAGAATCAATTGAACTACTTTATAATATAGGTCACATTTTACAAAAAGTCTTCATTAAAAATGTTGCCCTGTCTATTTATTAATAAGTCAAGCCATCACGTGCGCAAACCCGCCAAAATAAGAAACAAACACAAATGGTTGTCATCCAATTTAAATTTCCTTTAACGGGGGTTAATAATAGTTCTTATTTCTATGCAGATACAAATCTTTCGGCACGGTGATATACCTACCGATTCGATTACATTTTTATTTTATGTTTTTTTTTTTATTTCAGAATTAGGTCGATTGAATTAGAAATCATTTGGGGTGTGTGATGTTTTAGGTTACACACTGTGATATTTTAGAACACACACTATGCTGTATATTTATTACGATGTCCGGAGCTAGAGGTTGACACGTCCGAACCGCTCGGTGGCTAGCCCACTACTGAGGCAACTGAGGGCCCACTACCCCGCCACTTAGCGGCCAGTCTAGTGTTTGTTTGTCCATCAGAGGGTGTCTAAGGTTTTGCGCATTTAACGTTACACGTTGTATATAGATACCAGGACATGGCCTACCGGTGTGCCAAACTTCATCCAAATTCCTTTAGCCTGTATAATATTAGTGTGTCAATAATATAAATATACATTTATGTAATATATTATCTACATATATTATGTTTGTGTTCCGATCTGTCAAAGAGGGGTATTTGACGTTCATGTCCTGGAATCGTGTCAGTTATATGGATAAGTTTTTGATGTGGCACCTGAGTCTTATTACTGTTATTGGAAATCTAGTGGAGTATACCTTTGTCGGAAGGATTTGGCTGATTTATAATAATATAAATCAAGGAGGATATAATCAAGGAGGTTTTAGGAACCAGAAGTGAAATTAATTAAAAAAAAACAATTTACAGAAAACTGAACGTTTATTCTAACCTTTAAATAGTTAAATTCTGATTTACACAATTTAATAAAACACAAAATAATCACATCTACAAACAACCGTTAATTAAATCACTAACTATGCACGATAGCAAACAGCGCCGATCACCTGACAACCTTACCGTCCGAGAACCAACGAGCAAATGACCGAAACACTTTTTTTTTTTTTTTTTTGTGTGGCCTCTCGCAGGTCAACCTAGGAGGTTGTCGGCTGCTTAACCGGACTTGCCTGTGGCGGCCTCAATTCGAGAATCAAAGCCTCCAGCCAGGGCTTATTTAACTAAAACTTAAAAACTAAGCGACTACACGCTAAGGGCACCCAAATGACCGAAACACGCCTACAACGTTCTATTTATAGAAGATGTCAGATGACGTCACTTGTTTACCATTGGCAGTTACAATTATCCTAATACGGCCTCTCCTGACCGTGCGCCGTCCTCGGAGCCACATCGATCGTCCATTGTCACCTCGTCGCTCATTGTTAGGTACTTGCAGGGCCTACGGAAGATGGACCAGCCTCATTGCCATCACCACCTTCATCGTCAGTATCTTAAAGAAATGAGATTGCAGCTATATTAGTGGTTGTACACATAAACAAACACAAAAAAAAACAACTATTCTTTCATCCGTCTCACATCCAAGGCCCTCATTCAATGAATCACTCTTCTAAGCAAATACATTCGTTCTCAAAACATAAATCATCAGGCACAATCGTTCGCACTATATCCTTGCGCATGAGTCCGAAGGACACTTCAATACACGTTAACCAACGTGTCTGCTATGTGCCTATACACATATCCAACATATTTATTTATTTATTTATTTAAACTTCATGTACAGTAGTAGTACATAGGCGGACTTAATGCAACAAGGCATTCTCTACCAGTCAACCTACATAACCCTAACATATGTGTCTGCAGGACATTAAGTCCAATACACGTTCACAAACGCGTCTGCTAGGCTACCTATGTGCCTCTACACATATCCAACATATGTGTCTGCAGGACATTAAGTCCAATACACGTTAACAAACGCGTCTGCTAGGCCACCTGTGTGCCTCTACACATATCCAACATATGTGTCTGCAGGACATTAAGTCCAATACACGTTAACAAACGCGTCTGCTAGGCCACCTGTGTGCCTCTACACATATCCAACATATGTGTCTGCAGGACATTAAGTCCAATACACGTTAACAAACGCGTCTGCTAGGCTACCTATGTGCCTCTACACATATCCAACATATGTGTCTGCAGGACATTAAGTCCAATACACGTTAACAAACGCGTCTGCTAGGCTACCTGTGTGCCTCTACACATATCCAACATATGTGTCTGCAGGACATTAAGTCCAATACACGTTAACAAACGCGTCTGCTAGGCCACCTGTGTGCCTCTACACATATCCAACATATGTGTCTGCAGGACATTAAGTCCAATACACGTTAACAAACGCGTCTGCTAGGCTACCTATGTGCCTCTACACATATCCAACATATGTGTCTGCAGGACATTAAGTCCAATACACGTTAACAAACGCGTCTGCTAGGCTACCTATGTGCCTCTACACATATCCAACATATGTGTCTGCAGGACATTAAGTCCAATACACGTTAACAAACGCGTCTGCTAGGCCACCTGTGTGCCTCTACACATATCCAACATATGTGTCTGCAGGACATTAAGTCCAATACACGTTAACAAACGCGTCTGCTAGGCCACCTGTGTGCCTCTACACATATCCAACATATGTGTCTGCAGGACATTAAGTCCAATACACGTTAACAAACGCGTCTGCTAGGCTACCTATGTGCCTCTACACATATCCAACATATGTGTCTGCAGGACATTAAGTCCAATACACGTGAACACAACAGTGCGTCTGTTCACTCAGCTCGAGGTGCACGTCCGGTTCTATCCACTCGGAAATTTGTTATCCATCTCACGTGCACACTCATCCATAAAAAGTTCACACCATATCTGCAACATAAAGGTACACTTACTTTCAAAGAAAGCTGAACAACTCTCGGGACACCACTCCCCTTTCCATGGCACCATATATTGTGCTGCAGCCTGAGTTGTTTTGCCTCTGGCTCCACCCAATAGCTTCAGCTCATAGCGATTGCTTGGGAGAACCTTAATAACTTTATAGGGCCCTCGCATTCCAGAGTCCAGTTTACCAGTCGATTGCGAGTATTTAATAACAAACACCAGGTCATCAGTCTTGAAAACTTTTGGGGGGTGTCGTTGGCGATTAGTATGGGAATCTTGTTTATTTTGGTTCTTGTCAAGTAGCTCCTTTGCCCGGCTCCTGCAGATTTCCCTCCAAGCTTCACGGTTAGGGTTTGCGTTGTCGATTGCCACGTCGCGGACCAGCGCACGGATAACAGGAGTGGTCGCATCAGTGCCAATCAGTAGGTTTAGTGCCGACATTTGTGTTGTTTTTTGTTTAGTAATATTTAATACAAGCTGAATTTTCCAAAGTGAATCTGACCAAGTTACATGTTTATTACGACTTTCTACACGAATAAGATTTAATACAGTTCGCACATAACGCTCTGCCTGCCCGTTAGCATGATGCATTTCGGGAGTTATGTGGTGGATGTCACAACCTAAATCTGATATCCAGCTGGTGAAGTCAGCTGCTTCGAACATACGACCTCGGTCACAAACAATTAATTTAGGAACCCCATATAAAGAAATTGCATTATTGAAAACACGCTTAAGTTCGCTAGTGTCCTGCCGGTACATGGTATACAGTAAGCAGAATTTTGTGAATGCGTCTACTAGTACAAAAACAAACTTATAACCATTTGATTCCGGCAAAGGGCCTAATGCGTCCACATGAATAGTGTTAAAAGGAACTTCAGGTTTCTCCCATGACGTAATAGGTGGAGGAGGTGCCCTAGGCACTCGTTTTTTTGAGATACAAACGAGGCAATGGGAAGTATATTTGAGAACAAAGTTTTTCAGGCCTGGGAACCAAAAATGCTTTAGTATAAGGTCTAATGTTTTGTCGGCACCGATATGCTCGTGCTCATCGTGAAATAGTCGCAATAAACTAAGGCGGTGTCCTTTGGGGACATAACACAACAATCTCGCTTCTTCGCCCACTGGCGAGTAACGATAATAGAGTAAATCATTTTGATTGACATAACGACGTGAATCTAATCGACCATCTCTTAATTTTTGTATAAGGTCCTGTGTTTCGCTGTCGGCAGCTTGCGCCATTTGGGCCCAGTTTAACGGTCTATCGATCTGGTTCACCTGCGCAACTGGTGGATTTCTGCTGAGGTAGTCAGCATGAGACATCATGACTCCTTTTCGGTATTCAATTGTGAAATTGAAGTCTTGTAAATAAATCCACCAGCGCGCTACGCGTGGAAGCAGGTCCTTCTTACGCTCCGTGGCTTTCAGGGCGTTGCAGTCGGTTATAATCACAAAGTTTATGCCAATTAGGTAATGTCTAAAATGCTGCAACGCCTTGACCACCGCCAGCGTCTCTAGCTCGTAGGAGTGGTACCTACTTTCAGCGCCCTGGGTGACCTTACTATAATAGGCGACTACCCGCTTATTACCACCGCTATGGACTTGCATGAGTACAGCCCCATACCCCGCACTACTAGCGTCTGTGTGTAATTCCGTGGTTAATTTAGGGTCAAAAATTGCCAGTATCGGTTCACTGGTCAACTGTTTAATAAGGTATAGGCGAACCCGTTCTTGTTCGGGTCCCCATTCAAATTTAACATTCTTTTTCGTTAACCGTGAAATACTCGCAGTTTTTGTGGCGTACCCTTCGATGTAACGTCTAAAATAACCCGCTAGACCTAAAAATTGTCTGACCTGTTTAACGGTACTGGGTACAGGAGTATTAGTTAATGCTTCAATTTTACCGGGGTTCGGCCTAACCTGCCCATGGCTAATTATACGTCCCAAATATTCCACCTCGGTCGTGAGAAACGAACACTTTCGAAGATTAATCGAAAATCCGGCTTGTGTTAAAGTTTCTAAAACTTCACGTAAAAGTTGAATCCCATCAGCAACTGTCATACTCATAAGGAGCACGTCATCTATATACACGAGTACGTTACCAGATTCGATGAACCTTCGAAGGGTTTTATTAATAATGCGTTGGTATACCGTAGGGGCATTACACAAACCAAATGGCATTTCGAAATGCCCCTCCGGTGTCACAAATCCTGTTTTATGTATCGAACCGTCCTCGATGGGGATTTGGTGGAACCCTGAGGCCATATCAAGGCCACTAAAGAATTTCGAGCCTCCCAATCGGTCTATGTGATCCTCTATGAGAGGTAGTGGATATCTATCCTTTACAGTTACCCGATTGAGTGCCCGAAAGTCCACACACATCCTATCGCTACCATCCTTCTTCTTTACTAAGATAATAGGACTCGCGTACTCTGAATTGGACTCCCTAATTATAGACTTATCTAATAAATCTTTTACGATATCCCGGACTTTCAATTTTTCCTGATAGGATAGTCTATACGGGTGATAGGCTACGGGAACGTCGCTATTTAAATTAATTTGCATTTTTCCCGTTTTGACAGTAACAGCTGTGCCAGATATGAAAAAGGGTAAGAAATCACGAACAACGGATAACAACGAGCTTAGGTCTTCGCCTTGCAAAGGCGTATTTACATCACTCAAACAGTCGAGTTCAGCGGCGTTAATGCATAGCGTCTGGTTGGTGGAATGAGTCAAATACTGACCTTGTTTTGTTCTGACAAAGGTCACTCCATCCCTATTTAAGACATCAGTACCAATAATAATAGGCGTATTCATACAAGATGAAGGCACAATGATAAAATCTATTTCGAGTGCAATGTTGCTGAATTCGACCGTAAGGGTGACATATTCGCGAGCAATAATTCCGTCATAACTAATCCCTTTAATTACGCAGTGAGTTGGCTTTCGGACGCAAGAAAAGTATTTTACGGTGTCAGACGATATAAGGGAAACGTTAAGGGCACCGCTATCTATTAAAATATCAACCGGTATGCCCTGTATGACAGCAGTACTAATATCGTTATTACGGGAAGCGTTAGATATCTCCCTGCAAAGGTTAACCTTTTTCTGGTTGTTGGTTTGTGCCTCAACTCGCGCCTTAGTAAAACATTCGCTCTCTTTGTGTCCATTCTTTTTGCAAAACGAACAAGTTACTTTTGTATTACCGTTATCAGAATGCTTACGTTTTTTGGTACAGTTAAAGCTTTTATGTCCAGCCCGGCCGCACGTAAAACACTTGCCTACGGATTGATCATTAGGACGTTTATTGGCCGAAGCGTTAGCAGGCCGGCGAGGATTGTCTTTGGTACGCTCAGGCTTAACATAAATAGCTAAAAACGAAACTATAGTTTCAACTGTAAGGTCTGCATTTGCGGCAGCCGCGCGAATCTGAGCATCATTGATACCACGTATGATAATCTGGACCATTAAGTCATCACTTAAGCCCTGAATAACGCGAAGTCGTAATAAGAAACGTCTAGCATATTCCGCGAACGTTGGATATTTATCGGACGTGGTATTCATGACGTCGAAGAGTATATTGGCATAATCTTGTTTCCGCGGACAAAGGGACTTGAAATCTTTCGAAAAGTTCGACCATGAACGATCATTCGTTGTCCACTCATTTAGCCACGTCTTAGCATCCCCTTTGAGACAGTTAGCAACTCGCGATAAACACTCTAAATCAGACCAACGATTCACTAACCTGGCACGCTCCACCTCGTTACACCACGTCTCAAAATCGTGGACAGCAGGATCAAAGTTTGACACGTAGTAATTTTGCGGCTTATTTCCGATAGTGGCTAACGCATCGGCCAGCAACTTTGCTGCGTTTGGCACATCATTACCAAGGTTATCACGTTGAGGCGTGATGGCACGGTTTGGTGGCACTGGCGTATGTGACCTACTCGCGGTACTGTCCTCGATTGCGTTTAATCGCGACACAATTGCACTCAACGCTTGTTTTACGGAGCTTTCGCGACTACGGGACCGAGAGCGACGCTGTTTTGAAACACGATGGTGTCGGCGCGATCTGCCATGTCTTTTATGCGTTCTACGAGGTGAAGTTTCCTCAGAGCTGCTACTCGAACGAATAGATCGCGGCATTTTTTTTTTTTTTTTTTTAAATTAACGGTTGTTTTTATTTGAAAATGGGCACGGGCCAATCCCACTTCTGATTTTAGGAACCAGAAGTGAAATTAATTAAAAAAAACAATTTACAGAAAACTGAACGTTTATTCTAACCTTTAAATAGTTAAATTCTGATTTACACAATTTAATAAAACACAAAATAATCACATCTACAAACAACCGCTAATTAAATCACTAACTATGCACGATAGCAAACAGCGCCGATCACCTGACAACCTTACCGTCCGAGAACCAACGAGCAAATGACCGAAACACTTTTTTTTTTTTTTTTTTTTGTGTGTGGCCTCTCGCAGGTCAACCTAGGAGGTTGTCGGCTGCTTAACCGGACTTGCCTGTGGCGGCCTCAATTCGAGAATCAAAGCCTCCAGCCAGGGCTTATTTAACTAAAACTTAAAAACTAAGCGACTACACGCTAAGGGCACCCCCTGTGGGGTACGGACCTCGGCTTAGGGCGTCGCTGGGGGGGGACAGCAAGGGACGGGCTGGATCGAACAAAGATTTTATTATTATTATCGGGGAATTTTAAAACTACGGCTCAGCGACGCGGGCTGGCTCGAGCAAGGGACGGGGAGGACGTTTACGGGAATGTCGCGGCGGGCCTCGGCGGCGAGGACGGAAGGACGGCGGTCTGTATTGTCTACGAACTGTACTTGTTTCCTTACGGCTCTCTTGGAGCAGGGTAGTGGGGTCATCTGGGGTGACGAGAGTATGCCTAGGACGGCGAACCTTAGAGATGCGGGAGGGTTCGTATCGGGCTGCCGATACTATGAGGGGGTTGCGGTGTTTTACAGCAGTATCGAAGAAACGCTTGCAAAGGCGTTTCATGAACTGCTGGATGGTGGGGATTTTGAGATCTAGATGTAGATTCTCATTTCGGACATAATATGGGGCACCGAGAATTTTACGGAGGGTCCTATTTTGAAGGGTCTGCATCCTATGGAGGAAGCGGGGTTTGGCGTGTGCGAAGATTGCACATGCATACGTCATGATCGGGCGGATTACTGCCGTATAGAGGCGCAGCTTGCACTTAAGTGACAGTTTGCTGCGGGCAGTCATGAGATAATGGAGCCTACCTTGAGCGAAAGCGGCTCGCGAGCGAGCCTGCTTTATGTGCTCGGCGAAGGACAAGTGCTGATCGAGGATCACTCCGAGGTACTTGGCTTGCTTCTCCCAGGGGATCGGCTTACCGTACATGGTGATCGGAGGGGGAGGGGGGACGGACTTCCGCTGTTTCGAGTAGAGAACAGCTTGACTCTTATCAGGGTTAACCTCGATCCTCCATTTCCGGAACCATTTGCCCAAAATGTTTGCGGAGGTTTGGAGATTGCGAGCGATAACTCTGGGGTCACGACCGGTGTAGTAAATTGCCGTGTCGTCGGCGAATAGAGCCAACTGGGCCTTTTTACTTTTGGGAATGTCGCTGGTGAACAGCGTGAAAGCTAGGGGGGACACTACCGAGCCTTGAGGGACTCCAGCTCGAATGGGGTGGGGGGAGGAGAGGGCTCCCTCGATTCGATAGCGGAAGGTGCGATTCGACAGAAAGTCTCGCATGATGAGCACGAGACGGTCTGGCACACCGAGTTGATATAGCTTATATAATAAGCCATTGTGCCAGACCTTGTCGAATGCTTTCGCTATATCGAAATACAAGACACCCGTCATCGCATTACGCTGGAAGCCAGCGCTTAGGTGCTCTACGATGCGGTGGACTTGGTGGACGCATGAGTGTTCGGTACGGAACCCGAACTGCTCATCAGGAATGAGACCCTTGGATTCGGCAAAATCTTTGAGTCGCTTATAAATAAGCCTCTCGTAGATCTTACCGAGAACATTGAGGAGACTGATGGGGCGGTAACTGGTGGGGTCAGACTTGGGCTTGCCTGGTTTGGGGATACCGATAACGGTGGCCTGTTTCCACGCTTGGGGGAAGATATTATTGCTTAATGCGCCATTGAAGATAGCGGTCATTAGCATTATAAGTTGGGGGGGGAAGAGTTTGAACACTCTGTTCGTGATACCGTCGGCGCCGGGGGCTTTCCTTGGTTGAAGTTTTTTAATGATATCCTCCACCTCGTCGGGAGTGACGGGGGCCAGAGGGTTATCAGGGTCTTCAACGGGAGGGAGGGAGGCTCTACGTTCGACTTCAGCGTCCACCATGTCGATGTGGGCTTGGTCTACTAGTTGAGAGCTAGGCGAGCATTGGGCTTCGAGGCTGTCGGCTAGGCATTCCGCTTTTTCAGAGTTGTCGAAAGCGACACTCTTATCAGGGCGGGTGAGCGGAGGCATAGAGGACTCTTCAGTGGAACGTAATTTCCTCTGAAGTTGCCAGAAGGCGAGATGGGTAGGCTCGAGTTCACTGAGCGTCTTGTCCCAGCGGGCGGAACGCAGCTCGGTCATGCGTTTCTTTACAGCACGCTGTAATCTACGCATGTGAGCCTTGTTAGCGTCGCAAGGAAAAGCGCTGTATGCACGGACGGCTGCGTTCTTCTCGGTCATCAGAGCCCGTACATCGTCCGGGATTTTCCAGCGAAGGTCCTCCTTCGCAGGAATCTCCCTTGAACATTCGTTCAGGACGGATTGTACGTGGTCTGTGAGCGAGTCGATTGCCGCCGTCGTGTCAGCGACTGAGACTATGTGGTCGGGAATAGAATCCAATTGAGGTGACGTGGTAGATTTCAGCCTTTCGCTTACTTTCTTCCAGTCAGTGATCAATTGGGAAGCGGGGGGCTGGCCCGGGTCGAGATTGCCCGAACGGGAGCCTAGGTGCATAATCACGGGTCGGTGATCGGAGTTAAGCTCGTGTATTGCTTCTATAGATTGCAACCGGAGGTTGACATTCTTAAGGAGCGCTACATCGAGGACGTCGGGGCTATGGTTGGGATCATGGGGGAAGTGAGTGTGACACATCGGGGCGATGATGTCAAAGTTAAGGGATGCACCAAGGTTGAACACGACCTTTCCCCTAGGGTTGGTCGTACTACTGTTCCAGGCGGGGTGTTTAGCATTGAGATCGCCCGCTATGATAACGGAGTCACTCAAGCCAAAGAGGGCAGTGAGGTCGCTAGTAAGCGCGATGGACTCGTCTGGCATACGAGACGAGGAAGTCGGAGGGGGATAGTAGGCAGAGACGACAGTGATCGGTTGATGACCAGTCATGCCTACTCGGCAGGCCGAGTATTCTAAGAAAGATCGGGGCGCGGGAGGAGCTAGAGGGATACAGTACAGTTCCTTTCTATAATAGATAAGGGTGCCACCACCGTGACAACGAGATCTATCGTTGCGAACTAGACGATAGTTGGCAATTCTAGGATCTTTACGGTGGGGTTTGAGGAATGTTTCCTGGATGAGGAGAAGGTCTAACTGATGGTCGCGGAGGAACGTGGCGATCTCATCTCTCTGATTGATAATGCCGTTGGCATTGAAGAAGCCTAACTTTAGGGATCGCGGTTTGGTACAACAAATTTTTTGTTGTCTATCCATTTAGGGGTACGGCAGGTAATTTGTCGAGTTCGACTGCGACCGACTCGTACTTAGTGAATAGCGCAGCGCGCTTGGCTAAGTCGAGTTGGCCAGTGACTTCCGCTAGGGTTAGCTCATCAGCTAAGTCCCTAGCGTCCTGCGTCATAAAGATGCGATAGTTGTCCAGGATAATCTGGCCAACTGATCTGCGTGGGAACGCAGCTGAAACTTGGGGCGCGTTTCGGGGAGGTTTAGCGGCCACGGGGGCCACAGAAGCCGGGGGAGGCGCTGGGATGGGCTTAGCCATTAGCGCTGGAATTGGCTGGGAAGCCACCAAAGCCGGGAAGGCTTTCTGATGGTTCAGCTGATTCCAGGGGGATGGTCTCTGGGGTGCGAGACGTTCGGGGGGCTGGGAAGAGGGGACTTTCCCGGAGGGTGCTTCCCTCTGCTGGCGAGCGGCAGCACGCTTTGCCAGCTTGGGAGGGATTTTGGGGGCTTTGGGGCAGCCCCGGTAGTTAGCCGGGTGCCCGGCTTGGCCGCACAGCACACAGCTGGGAGGCTCTGTGCAAAGAGTGCGATCCTTGGGACGGGGGCAGTCAGAAGTGCCGTGCTCACCCAGACACTTAACGCATCTGGGTGTAGCGTAGCAGTTCTTCTGAGAGTGACCGTATAGTTGGCAGCGGTGACACTGCCCAACTATCGTGGGTCTGTAGGGCTTCTCGATGGAGATGCCGGAGAGGGAACAGATCGACTTGATCTTGAAGATGGGGTGGTGCCCGTCGGTCGGGTCGCACACGACAAGGATCATGTCGTATACTTCGTTACCTCTCGCCTTGTGAAGGCGATGGACAGCGGAAACGGGGATATTTTGGGCCAGGAGGTCGGCCTTAATGTCCTCGGCGGGGATTTCCTTCGGGACACGTCTAATGACCACTCGGGTCGGCGTGTCCTCAGGGAGGGAGTAGGTGTGAAAGGAGATTTTCCTTTCACGAAGGACTTTGGTAAGTTCCCGATAGTCAGTTGACGTCGGGACTTGGACTTTTATGCCTTGTTGGCAGGAGCGGGCGTTTGTATAGTTGATCTTGCGATCACTACACATTTTGGACACGTCGGTCCATTTACCCTTGTCCTGGATGTACAAGGGCGGAGGGGGGCGCTGCTTCTTCGTCTGAGTGACAGAAGCGGAAACGGAGGGGGAACAACTAGCCTGCGAGGCGGGGGCGGGCTGGGCAACAGGGGCGGGCTGGATAGCGGGGGCGGGAGAAGACGCAACGGTCTTCTTAGCTTTGGTGGCCTGAGCGGCCTTCCTGGCTTTCCTCTTGCCCCCTAGGACGACTTGGAAGTCGTCCTCGGAGGAGGAGGATTCAGGGGACTGTTCGGAGTCCGAAGAGGCTTGCGACGCTGAGTCGCTAGCGGGGACGGAGGTGTCCATTGCCTCATTGGCAAAGTGGGCTACCAATAGGGGTGGCATATCCGGGGGAGGGCGGGGGCAGGGGGTCGGCGGGGACGGACCAGAGTCCGGGAATGACAATACGTCACTGAAGTCAGTGACGCTCGATGGGACGGTGGGGGGGGGGGCCTCTAAATGAGGCGATTTTCTTGCCATACTTGGCGAGGATATCGGGGTCCTTGAGGAGGACCTCTTTGACGAACGCTAATATGATAGCGTCCGTCATGGTTAAAAAGGGGACTTGGGATTAGGTCACATGAGTTGGAAAAACTCTTGTGAAAAACTCCTATCGGTCCCTACGTCCCCGGGTGGACGGGCCCGGGGGTGTGTGACCCTCCCAGTAAGGGTTGTGTACACTGGGAGGTGAGTACCTAATGGTGTGCCCTAAGCTTGTAAACCGATCGCCAGTCTTATTGTGCGATCGGGCCCTACCAGGGTCTGGTGCGAAGGGATAGACACCCCAACCGACACCAGGTGTGTAGCTGAAAGAGAACTCGGAGTATTAGATTTGACTAGGAGCTCCCCCAAGGCCAAAATCTAGCTCCCGACTCCAATTGACTGCCTAGCCCTGAAGGGGTTCGGCGGGTGTATTGGGGCAACACCCCCTTGGTTTCGTTGGCACCGTGAGGTTTCCCACCAAGGACCACGAAACTGTGGCTTTTCCCTGAAGGGGCACAACGTTTATCGACTATTTCCCGTTAAGGAAACGTATATCCTCCACTGCCTTGAGAAAGGCGGCTTCGGATCGCTGGTGCGGTCGGGGACCACTGATGACGTCACGGGGTGACGTAACGACACGGAGCACGGAGCGGGCGCGGAGCACAGAGCGGCACGACCGTTCGGGGCGAGCATCGAGCGGAGAGTGTTTTGATGATTTTGACCGAAACACGCCTACAACGTTCTATTTATAGAAGATGTCAGATGACGTCACTTGTTTACCATTGGCAGTTACAATTATCCTAATAATATATATTCCACAACTATCACACAACGCCGTCTAGTCCCAAGCTAAGCAGAGCTTGTGTTATGGGTACTAGACAAGTGATAAACATACATATTTACATATTTCTAAATACATACCTAAATAAATAAATTACACCCAGAAACAGAAAAAATGATCGTGCTCATCGCACAAACATTTGTCCTGGGTGGGAATCGAACCCAAGACCTACGGCATAGCAGTCAGGGCCACTAACCACTAGACCAACAGGCCAGTCAGTAGTACTTTAGGCAAGGGTTTTTTCTTAGGAATCATACAAATAATACAGACATGTGCAGTATTTTTACCACCTATCTACACTGCTATTATAAAGAGGTAAACTTTTTTTTTTTTTTTTTTATATTTTTGTTTGTAGGAGGTAATTTCTGAAAGTACTAGTCCAATTGTGAAAATTTTTTCACCGATAGAAAGCTGCTTTATTTCTGAGTGACATAGGCTATATTTTATGTACGCGGGTGAAGCCGCGGGCAAAAGCTAGTGTGGTTATATATGCGATTAGTTGCTGCTGCCGCTAGCAGCAACTAATCGCAGCAACTATTCGTTAGTGTGAAAGCAGAAAATTGTCCAAAGGGAACATATTCCCGGGATAAAAAGTATTCTATGGTTTTATTTTAGGACATGGTTTACCCGTACGCCAAATATCATCCAAATCCGTCCAGCCCTTCGAGCGTGAAGAAGCAACAAACATACAAACTCACAAACTTTCAGCTTTATAATATTAGTGATGATACCACAACTATAATAATATAATAATATTATTATTTATATATTTAATCTCTTATTTATATATAAATAATAATATTTATAATTTACAATAATAGAGCTCACCTAGATGTTTTCTACGATCCAGCGCACTCTTGGACGGTTCTCGTTTCATATAAGTACGCAACTACTACTAGAAGTCCTCTCAAACTTAATTTGATCTTCTGTTTTTTTTAAATTATGATTAGGCTCGCGTTTGGCTACTTTCACTTTAAACCGATCGAATCGATTTTCGAAATTAAAACAACTTTAATTTCGAAAATCGGTGTAAAATAACGAAGAGACAAAACAATTACAGAAACACCGACTTCCAAAATTAGTTGTTTTTCCCTTTTTAGTGTTTTTTTAGGTTTCCGTACCTCAAAAGGAAAAACGGAACCCTTATAGGATCACTTTGTTGTCTGTCTGTCAAGACCCTTTATCTCGGGAACGTGTGGAGGTACCGAGTTGAAATTAAAACCATATACTCAGATCTGCGGTCCCTTGAAGCTGTGCGTTTATGTCGCAAAAAACGTGTATTTCGACCCTCTCAAGGGAATCAAAATTCATAGGGTATTTCCCGTTGACCTAGAATCCTGAAATATGACATGAAGCAAAATCTCATAGCACAAGCATAGGAACAAATCTGAAAACTGTAAATTTGTAGTTACGTCACAAAAAAAAAAACATTTTTTGCGATTTGTAAATCGTAACTCAATTCGGGAATTGAACTGTTTTCATAGGCAAGTTTGTAAGGAACCCTCAGTGCACGAGTCCGTCAAACGCCCGGTTTTTACGCTGAAGTAAATCTATCACTGTATTCGCCTTTTTCTCTCTTTTATTGCACCTACCACTACTTTTCTCTGCACCACCCTAAGGTCGACTGGTAGAAAATGCCTAAGGCATTAAGTCCGCCTCTGTACATTTGTGTGCATAAAGCAGTTAAATGAATAAATAAATAAGTCGGTTGTATTTTTTTGTAAAAAAAATTTAAGAGTCAGATTGCAAATGGGCATTGCATATTTTTTCGAGTATTGTTTAGAACGCGAACTTCAGAGTAGCCAACCTATTTTTACCATGCTGCACCATTAGTGTAGGTACGTCCAACTCCCTATCATTATTGGACGAAAGGCGGGAGGCTCAAATAAGCATATAACGCTGAAAATATTCAAATGTATTCTATTGTTATGCTCATTCTCTGAAGCCGTTAAAGATCTGTGATAAAGCTCTTATCGAATAGGGTTGTAACACGCAGGTGTGTTACACTTTGAGTGAGGGATCACATGAAATGCGAGGTAGTTTCCTCATTGCTGTTTTATGTCATAAAAATTGTTTAACGTGCTGTTCCAAATGTAGAATCAAGTCTCTAGAAATTTTTTTTTTATTATTGAAAGGCGCGCTTGACTACTATCAAAATAAACTATCAACAAGCAGTCATGAATTGTCCTAAGCATCTCATCATACCATTACTGCTTACCATCAGGTGGGATCGTAGTCAAGCACTAGTCTCACCGAAGGCGCGGGCTTGCGGACGGCGAGCAGAGGGTAGCTCGCCGTCCGACCGTCCGGTAACCGTCCGGACCGAGCCCAACTCATCGACGGCGCGTTCCACGGCGTGTTCCATGCGCGTCTCAAGGAGATGTCAGCAAACCGTAGGGGCCCAGCAGGGTCGAAGCCTACTGGGGCCAAGGGTCTGCTTCTGAAAGGAAGGCACGGCCCTGGTATGAAAGACCGGAGAAACAGGAGTGGGTTTTTAGTCAGGAAAAGTCTGACACACCCTCGCACTCTACCCAAGGGCGGGGGATGTCATTGGATGATTTTCTCACCGAAAAGAAAAAGAATTAAGTCAAGCACTAGTATAAATTACAAAAAAAAAAAACTAAAATAGCTTTTTCTTCAGTATAGAATGGCCGGCTTCCTGACTAAGTAATTACAACTGCATACTAGTATTTTACATAGGCTACCTATCTGAGCGTTAGAACCTGAAAATTAATAAGAAATAAATTTTAATAACAATAAGTCACATTAAAAAGAAATCACGTACAAGGAAGAAAATGTAGGTTTATATATTACGTGCTAAAACAGCACAGAAACGGCACGTGCTTACCTACCCCCTTATGAGAAAATGGGAGTGAGGTTTTTTATAGGCACGTTAAATCACTGGCCAAGTGTGAGTCGCGTGCAAAGGGTTCTGAACCAATGTTCATATTTTTTTTTAATATCCATTGTTGATTTTGACTGGCCTGTTGGTCTAGTGGTTAGTGGCCCTGACTGCTATGCCGGAGGCCGTGGGTTCGATTCCCACCCAGGATAAATGTTTGTGTGATGAGCATGATCATTTGTTCTTTATCAGTTATCTAGTACCCATAACACAAGCTCTGCTTAGCTTGGGACTAGACGGCGTTGTGTGACAGTTGTGGAATATTGTGGAAAATTATTATTATTGTGTGGGCCCTAAAGAAACTATTCTAAAAAACGTGACACAATTAAGAAAGAATAACACTTATTTGAAACTTGTACCACAGATCAAACAACAGAATAAAATAAAAACGTTAAAATCTATTATAAAATAAAATAAAATGTGGTTGACTATAGTCAACAACATTTTAAAAGAACAAATAAAAAGATCTAATTGATACGATGCCAAAAGGCTTTTACCTCAGCATCTAGCGCGATTAAAAAAAATATCACTAAAAATAATTAATAATATTTATCCTCATGTCGAATTTCAAATTTCTACAATCTATGACGGAAAGACAAAAAGACGAACACGTGAGTCATCTCATAACGGTTTCCTTATAAAGTTTGGAACCCCTAAAAAACACCCGGTATTCCGCCCTTAAAACCCTCGCTATAAATCAGGCAATGTGTTCCGTTTAGTATGGCGGGCTTGCGGAGATTATCTGAAATTAATCCTTTAAACTCTCCCATTCTTAATAAGTGTCTACTACATGATGAAGCAGAAAGTTACAGAGTATAACAAAACAAGCGGCTTTGGTGAGAGTAATCCAAAGTATATCTTGAGAAGAAACTTCTAGAACCAGTTTCGATCTGTTATTCCATTGATAATGACCTAGATTTGAGAGTTTTACGTCGTGGATAAGAATTGTCAAACTTGTGGGCTGGGCTCGTAGACCAGATGGTCGCTGAGGCCTAAAGTTTCTGGGGTGTTATCCATGTACTGGAAGATGCGATGTTGGAACGCCTTCCGCAAGGTAGACCGATGATCCGGTGAAGGTCACGGGAATCCGATGGATGCGAGATGCACCGGACCGGTCCTTGTGACGACACTGTGGAAGGCCGTCTTTTGGCTGAAATTATAATGATAATGATGAGGTAGTGGTTCCCAGGTAAACACTTTACTTGTAGGTAAGTAGATTTCTCCATAAAAATGGAAACCCATTCCATCCCCTTAGCGGATGAATTTTGGAAAATCACTCAGACACTAAAATTTGATAGACTAAGAAATTAAAAAAAAAAAGATAAACTTCATTGACTACATTTCACATTATCTAACTGATTAAAATTGCCTTCTCATAACTCAACAAACGTTGAAGAAAAACATGCTATACAATAAATAAGCACTCTTATTTGAATGGAAATGAACGTCAACGAGGCTTTTACAGCATTCTTATGAAAACAACACACATAAAATGCCCACTCACACACTCACCTTAACGAACACAATCATACAAAAGTACAGTCGACAAAAGATATGCGTACGCAGGCGGTAATTGGCTTGATAGTCGGCGATCTCGTGTATTGTCAACGACACCACTGAATCGCACCACTGGGGTGTCGATCACAATTTTTTTGGTACACACTTATTACAAGTACAGAACAGTAATAAAACGTTTTACTTTTTTACTTTGACTTCCCAGAAACGACCATACCATTTTTTTGGGATGGGAAAATCATCAGATAACTTATTCCGCTTTAGGTAGACTTTGAGGGTGTGTCAAACTTTTACTGACCAAAATCCACCTGTGTTTCTTCAGTTGCCATTTACGTTCTAGGGCCGCAGTGACTCTACAAACAATCCTGCAGCCCAAAGCTCACGACTATGTACCCTTTAAGCCAGACTTCAAGTATACCTTCTAGGCATAAGCTAAATGTAGGTATGGTGGTTACACCTACTCCTCTGTATAAAGTGCTTTAAAAAGACGCCTTTCACTAGTGGCATTTTATTTTACATGTTATATACTAGTGCTTGACTGCAGACCCCAATAAGAATCATCAGACATAACTGCAAGAAGCGAGACATGCGTCCTAAAGTACCTGTATGTGTTTATTTTTATTTTTTTTGTGTATTTTTTTTATATTTGTGTAAGTGCTTAGTTTATTATAATTTAATTGTGTTTTAGTGTATGTTCTGTGGCAAATAAATAATTTATTTATCTATCTATAAATATTTTTATTCCTTGCCCATCCACCAAACTCGTTTACCGCCAGTACAAACACGTACGAAAGCACGTACGGTTTTATCTCGCGCCTCAAGACATTAAGCTAGCTGTAAAGTTTATTGTTTGTTTAAATTTTCATGAGGACCCCGTCGTTGTGAGCCTGCTTTATAATGTACAGGAGCCTGCCAACACTTTCATTGTTGATACTTAAGAGGGCCCTTTTCCATTCGCCTATCGTCAATGTCGAGCATGGTTTAAAAGCTTGTTGCTTCATCAAACGCAATCCAACGCGATGTTTGATGAAGAGAAAATGCGAAAAATGAGAGATTTCACCTGAAAACTCTGTTGGCATTTGGTAATTCCGTGATTTACTCGAATGTTTCACAAAACTTGTTTCAGGAAATACGTACCAATAAAAGTTTTTCAGAAAAATTGTCGTCGTTCAGAATCTCGATTAAATGTGCAAGGCTTCTATGGATGTACTTTTTTATATTTTTAATATATGAGTACACTAGCTTCTGCCCGCGGCTTCTCTCGCGTAAACGTAGGTTTTTCCATATAAACTTTGGACCCCCGCTTCATCCCCTTATGGATTGAATTTTGTAAAATCCCTTCTTAGTGCTCGCCTACGTCATAAAAGAAAGCCTTGTGCAAAATTTCACGCTCTTCGTCCCAGTAGTTTCGGCTGTGCGTTGATATGTCAGTCAGCCAGTTTCTCCTTTTATATATATAGACTAGCTTCTGCCCGCGGCTTCGCTCGCGTAAACGTAGGTTTTTCCATATAAACTTTGGACCCCCGCTTCATCCCCTTATGGAGTGAATTTTGTAAAATCCTTTCTTAGTGCTCGCCTACGTCATAAAAGGAAGCCTTTTGCAAAATTTCACGCTCTTCGTCCCAGTAGTTTCGGCTGTGCGTTGATATGTCAGTCAGTCAGTTTCTCATTTTATATATATAGATTACGGAGGGCCAAAGTTCATGTAAAATAGCTGATTATCAGAGGTCTTTACTAGATTAGTTTTACACAAAATGTTTTGATTTCTATAGAAGTGAGGCCTTAAAACATTGCGTTTTCCGGTACGTGATTGTCACTCTAGAACCTTTCGGCTCTATCAACCGTCTATTCTGCGAGCAATATGGCTTGCGCACAGGCACTGGCACTTAAAATTGGTGAGTCTTCGAGCTTTGTCAGTAACCTTAATTCTCATGCGGATATCTTCATTCTTGTTGTGACACGCAAGGAAAATCTGAGCTTAGCTTTTTCTATAGCCCTTTGGGCGACTTTAAGCTTTCAGGTTCAGCGGTTAGATATACCGGGGATATAAAGTATTCTATGTACTTTTCTAGGACTGGTGCCGTTTATAGCGTCATCATCAGTAGCGTTAATTATTCCCTCATAAACGCGGGTTTACGGGCACTCGGGACACTTCAGCATGTGATGACAAGGGAGAATTAAATTAAGGTCGTTGATATTTAGCATGATAATATTTATTAAATAGTACATTTTAATATAAGTGGAGGGAGTTTGTAAGTACCCTTGAGGCGATGTTATGGAGTTGAGTGCTGCAGTGACAAATTTCTACGTGTATCTGATGACGTTTAATATATTTACGAAGAAATGAATAAACGGGGGTTGACGCGCGACTCTTACGTTTAGCTCTGTGTCTGGATTTATTCTGTGTCTGGGTGTAATTTATCTATAATATGTATGTATTAAGAAATACATGAATAGGTTTATCAGTTGCCTAGTACTCATAACACAACTTCTGCTTAGCTTGGGACTAGACGGCGTTGTGTGATAGTTGAGGAAAAAAACGCGCCTAAAACAAACAATGCGATCATAAGTTTCAACTCGACATACTGCCAAACCCTATCCATTCTAAATCTGACCTCTTTACGAAAAAAAAGATCATCTGCAATAACATATAAATATAGTTATTCGTTATCTTTCGGCAAATGTACCAGGAAGCTAGGAAAGGATGGGGTGTGATATACAGGGTAAATGGACATTGTTTCATGTTAATCTTCTTGGCAATAGTTGGCCGTTTTCGAGGATACTACTTCTATTCGATTTATGATTGTGAAACTCGTGATTATGTTATAAGCTTTACGAGTATATTAGTAGGATTGAGTTATGTATGCGGGTTTTATCCGTTTTTAACCGACTTCTGAAAAAGACGGAGAATCTTAAATCGTATGAATGTTTTTTTTATTTATTTATTGTACCTAGTTGTTTAGCGATATCTTCGTCAAATGTTAACCGATTTTAATGTTTCTTTTTTGAGTGAGACAGATGTTTTAGCAAATGGTGATCGACGCTACTAAAATAATTTAAAAAGAGCTGATTTATAGAAGTCAAGTGTTTATAGAAAGTCTTCAAGCAATTATTTAAAATGAAAAAAAATCACTTCAAGCGTCGTATCACACTAATATTTCAAAGGCCTTGGCACACTCGTAGATCTTGACCTGAAATAAAACATATGATACTTATAATTATAATATGCCACAACTATCACACAACGCCGTCTAGTCCCAAGCTAAGCAGAGCTTGTGTTATGAGTACCAGACAACTGATAAACATACTTATATATTTCTCAATATATACATATTATTCATAAATTACACCCAGACACAGAACAAATAATCATGCTAATCACACAAACATTTGTCCTGGGTGGGAATCAAACCCACGACCTCTGGCATAGCAGTCAGGGCCACTAACCACTAGACCAACAAGCCAGTCTTATATTTCGGGAGGGTGTACTTTTGGGATAATTTACGACATCCAAGCGGGCGAAGCCGATAGCAGAAATTAGTATACCATAAATTAAATAAACTTAAAAATACCGACATAGTACCTGCGTCACACACAATAAATAACGTTTGACGTAGTTACGCTATAACGGCTATAACCGTTACTATAGTTATCTGGCCCAGTTGTCCAGCGGCTTGGGACACTTCACGCACTCACGGGATAGGTCACGTTTATAAATAGGGGTAAAAAAGAACCGATACTGCACCCTTTGTGAGAATAGAGGTAAAGCTATTCTTGTGTATGTCATTGATGAAGTGTTTTATTAATTTTTACAAAGTAGTTCAGGCTTTTAGATAGCAAAATGTGGTTATTTTTGTCTCCGTTATGGTTAAATTCATCTACCAAATACCACTTTTACCCCTTAACTAATTTTCGTATCGTTCTTTGGCAATCATCTACTTTTCAAGTCGCTCAGTCATCATCATAATCATCATTTCGGGCACGCCACAAACATAGCGATAAGTCCCCTCTTTGATGAGTGGCTGGAGAGGCGCCACGGCGTCCTCACCTTCTGCATGATACAGGTCCTTACCGGACATGGTAAGTTCGAGACGTTCCTGTTTTGGATTCAGGCGAAAGAAACGTGTGAGATGGGGAACACCTCCACGGTAAAGCATACCATGGACCTCTACGGTATGCTTCACCGTGAACTCATTGGGCGGAGCTCCCCTCTTACGGTTTATGAGATACAGCCCGCTGACGGACGGATGGACAGCCAGCCAGCCAGACAGATAGACAGACAGGCCGAAGGACGGGCAGCGGAGGCTTAGTAATATGGTTCCGTTCGCACCCTTCGAAACTGACCACGGGTAGTGTGAAAGTGAAACCCGGGGCCCTGGGACGAAGGCAAAGATGGAACAGGAGTGGGTTTTTAGTCAGTAAAAGTCTGACACTATCTCGCGCACCGCCCAAGAGCGAGATTTGTCATAAAATGGTTTTCCCACCCAATAAAAAAAAAGATATATATATTTTTTTATAATTTTAATTTAATAAAAAAATGCCTTCGAAACCGAAACCCTAAAAATGAATGAAACAGGAATGCGGCCGCCATTAAGTATAGTACAGTTGTTTTTTTCCTGAAATATATCTTTGCCCTACACCACTATCATCACAAATGATTGTAAAACGTTCCTCACTTTACCATAGAACTCTATAATCCCCTACAAAGGATGTACTCCATACATTTCCATTTGTTCCGTCTCTTTGCTCTGAAGAAAAATGTAAAGAGTATTTGTCTTGGCACCTAGGCTCTTTCATGAACTCAATGGTATTAGTACTAAGTGTATTGGTACAGTTTGAAGGAGGATGATTTTTTCTTAGAATCAGTTTAAATGGGTCGGAAACTGTTGTGGAACATTTAACGATGAAAGATTTTTCGAACGCGATTAAAAATATATTTTTATTTATTTATTTATTTATATATACTTTATTGCATACCAAGATTACACATTTAACTGATATTATAATACAAAAAAAAAACATACAATTGGCGGCCTTATCGCACTCGGCGATTTCTTCCAGGCAACCCAGAATGGACAGAAATTGCCTGGACACAAAATGGGGTTGCACTTGGTGCAAATATAAAAGTAAACAAAAACTTAATAGATACTTAATACTAAAATAGATACACATATACATACATACAAAATATAAATATTTAAGCAAGGGAATAAGTTATGAAACGAAGGCATGATCACAGTGTCAAGTAATGATCCTTCACAAGCTTTTTGAATACAGGCAGTGTTTGCGCACGCTTTATTGCCACAGGCAATGCATTCCATAGACGAGCGGCCTGGACAGTAAAAGATTTATCCAGGAAAGTAGTCGAATGCATTGGCATTTTAAGTTTTAAGTTGTCTGAGGACCTAAGAACTTTCATGTGAGAGTCGCAAAGAAATTGGAACCGTTCTTTGAGGTAACGAGGGGTAGAAGGGGAAAAGAGCACATTATACAAGAGGGAAAGAATATGAGCATTACGGCGAAGGCGAATTGGCAACCACTTGAGTTTAACGCGGAATTCAGAAACATGGTCATATTTACGCAAACCGAATATGAACCTTATACAAAAGTTTTGAAGTCGCTCAAGTTTATCCAGTTGTACTTCAGAGAGGTCAAGATAGCTGGCATCAGCATAATCAAGGATGGGTAGAAGAAGAGATTGTGCAAGCGTAATCCTGGTGGCAGTCGGCAGAAAATTACGCAGTCTTCTCAACGATCCAGCAGATGCAAATAACTTGCGGCTAACTTCTTGTAGTTGGGCAGTCCAAGAGAAATTCTTGTCGATGAATATCCCCAAGTTCTTAACTTTCTCGCTAAAGGGAATTACTGAGCTGTCAAAAGAAACTTGGGGAAGAGTCGTCCAGTCGATCTTCGAGACCATCCTAGAACTGCCCACCACTATAACCTGCGTCTTTACAGGGTTAACCATAAGTCCGTACCTCTTGCTCCAGTCGCATATACGAGCCAAATCAAGGTTAATGGTCAAGATAGCCTCAGACAGTTTTCCAAGAGGTGCCCGTGAATATATCTGAAGGTCATCTGCATAAAGGTGGTAGAAAGAAATTAATTCGTTGGAGATTGAGTTAATTAAAATTGCGAAAAGTAATGGTGATAAAACGCCACCCTGTGGTACCCCGGCAGAAGTACTACACCAAGAAGACATGGTCTCTCCGATGCAAATACGTTGCCGTCGACCGAACAGGTAACTATGAAACCAATCAATCACTGGTGGAGATATATTAAGAGAGCATAAAATACCAAGTAAAACATCAAAATCAACCGTATTAAAAGCATTACTAAAATCTAGCAATGCCAAGACCGTCAGATTACTGCTTTCCATGGCTGACCTTATATCGTCCGTAATATTGAGCAGCGCTGTAGTGGTGCTATGACCAGGACGGAAGCCGGACTGAAAAGGGTTGAGGAGATTATTTTTGGACAGAAAAGTACTCAATTGGTTGTGGATTAAACGTTCTAGGACTTTAGACAGGAATGGTAAGACGGATATTGGACGGTATTCGGAAAAGGATGTGGGATTGGACTTTTTAGGTAGAGGAATTATTTGAGCATCTTTCCATGAACATGGAAAGATACCACTAGATGCAGAAAAATTTAGAATATGACATATGACAGGGAGGATTATGTCCAGTACTGGCAGTAACATTTTACGGCTGATACAGTCACTTCCTACCGCATTGGAGGTAATTGCTAGTATGCTCTTCTTAATATCACACGCAGAAAACTGACCAAATACGAATGGAGAATAACTGGGAGTCGGAAGAGATGAAAGATAATCTAATGTATTCAATTTTGTTGTCCTATCAAAGTTGGACGAAGCTGTAAAATGATTATTCATCGCATCGATGTCTAAATCTTTACGAATCGACTCTTGTCGGGTTTTGCCGACCCCCAAGGATCTAAGAAAATTCCAAACTTTGGATGTGTCCCCACTTTGGACCGAGTTATGAATATGTTGGCGGTTAGCATTCCTACACACCTTATTACAGTGATTTCGGATGGAGACATATCGTTCTCTATTAGCGTCATTAGGGGCACGCTTAAATTTAGACTTAGCTATAGCTTTCTTATTCATTAAAGATTTAATTTCATCCGTAAGCCACGGTGCCGGAAAATGTCTGACCTTGACTGCTCGAACAGGAGCGTGGTGATCGTAAAGCTCAACAAGCTTGGTAGTGAAAATATCAACTTGTTCGTCGACCGATGTAGAGACGTATAGAGAAGACCAATCTATATTACTAGCATCCTCGCAAAGACCGTCAACGTTCATGCCACCAAAATTGCGTTGCATGAGAATTTTGGCTTTAGCTCTAGGTGGACGAATTTTATATGAGAGAAAAATCAGATCATGATAAGAAAAGGCATCAGCTGAGCATTGGCCATACTTAGCGACGCGATCAGGAGAGGAGACAATAATCAAGTCTAGAAGTGAAGGAGTACAATTTGGAGAATGGTGAGTGGCACTTAGCGGAAGAATAGAAAGATTGCTAGAAGCCGCAACATTAAACAGGGAAGAAGAGCGATGATCCTTTTTCAGGAGACAGGTATTAAAATCACCCATGATTATGCTATGACTGTATGAAGGGATTAGCAGTTCTAAGAGGTTTTCGAAACATGAAAAAAAGTTAATGCGCAAAGAGGGACAGTAATAAACGCCAAGTAGCAATTTTGAATGATTAAGTTCGACCTCAAGAAAGAGATGTTCACCAGCATTTGATGGCGGAGGCTGTGCTGACACATGTACAACAGAGAAAGGAATAAATGAACGGAGATATATGGCAACACCGCCACCACCACCAACTGTCCGGTCATTTCTTATAAGCACGAAACCAGAAAGAGAGTAACTAGTGGAAGGGAGACAAGGTTTAAGCCACGACTCAGAAATGAGAATAGCATGTATGTTTTTACAGTCGAAACTTGCCAGCATATCGTGGAAATGGGCCGGAATGCTCTGGGCGTTAATATGTAAGACATTAAAGTTCTTAGGAACATCAGAAAACTGCGCTGCAAAACTGTCTGCAAGAGAAGGAACACTCACAAAACTGTCATCATCACTTGTCATAGAAAAAAAACTGCCATTATCACTACTTTGATCATCTGTAGACATATATATATATAATAGTTTTCTTTTATCTTATATTATACTTACTAAAACTTAAAATATTACTAATTCACCTGCTGGTTGCGCTATTCAATAATTGGTTGAACAAAACTATTTCCGAATAACAAAGCAAAATAAAATAAAAAGATGACGAAAGGAAATTATAAAAAGAAAGAAAAAAAAAAAATTGTTGTAGAAAAATCATACCGAAACAAAAAAAAAAAAAACACAAAATAGTTTTAATATTAAGTTACGTTACTTTTTTTTCTTCTTTCTTTCATACATGTTACTTAAAAAGGAACGCACAGAACTGACATTGACATGACACTGACAGTACCGAGACGTCACAACAGTAAAATTTAATGTCAATGTCAAATGTTCTTAAAAACATTACGTGAAGGTACAAAAACAAAATAAAACATTACCCGGACATGCATCAATACATCACAAGGAAGAATATCACTTCTTAATAGCAGCAACACGCTTTAATCTTGCGGTCTTCACAGCAGCAGTAGTCGGAACAGCGTCTGGCACGACCGATTTAGGTTCGCCTGGCTGTGGCTCACTGGAAATCGGCGCAATCTTGTCCAGTTCAGCGAGGGACTCCACTCGGTGCCGCGCATCGTTGGTGCCAAGGACGTAGACGCAGCCCGCCTTAGTCCAGCTCCTGGAGACGCCGAATCTTTGCCTCGCAGCCAAAAACACATCATGCCGCGTCTTTGTTAAAAATTCGGACATAGTGACACCTGAAGCTCTTAGCTTACCTTTGGAAAACCAAATTTTATCCCGCACTGCAAGGCTGCGAAGTTTAAATAAGATAGGCCGTGTTTTGTTGGCCACCGCTCGTCCCATTCTGTGGCATCGGCTGATGTCACCAACAGTAAAATCGCTCATCTCTAGTTTACCGGATATCACCTTAACAATGAGCTTAGCGGTGTCCTCCTTCTGCTCCTCATCAACACCATGCAACAGTAGGATTTTCCTCCGTCCTCGCATTTCAAGCTGTTCGACACTTCGGGCAAGAAGCTCCACCTGCTGCTGAAGACTGTTCAGTGACTGCGTGATGAATGTGCGGAACATTGCAAACTCTGCAGCCAGGCTTGAACTTGTGACAGGAGATGGAGGGGCCCTCTGCAATTCCTCTTCGAAGACTGACATTCTCGCATGGAACAACTCTTTCAGTTCACCAAGAGTGCTAGTCAGTGAATCCATAGTGATGATGTAATAATGTGAAGTGAACAGTAGTGAGTAGCGAAGAAATAATGAAGAGATAACGCTACACCAGCAGGTATTGATTATGAACTTTTAAAATATTTCATAAATAAATGTATTAAAATGTATAAAATAAATTAATTAAATTTTTAAAACTGGACCAAATTTTTGTTGTGTCACTGGTACAACTACCCACACTTTACCTCCTTATTTTTTTTATTTTTTATTTAATAAGTTAATTATTATCTATTTGCCAGAATGCGACTTGTTCCGATCAAGTAAAATAATATGCTTAGCTTTATATATTGTATTAATATACTTAAGAAATACATTTCCGCATTAGATAATAAACATAAAATTAACTTCAACTTCGACTCTTCATTAATGGCATTCGTGGAAAAGACACCACAATTTTGCCAATAACACGTGCAAACTGTTTGTGCTTAGAATAATGTAGTGGTTATAATTACACATATTATAACATCGTAGTGCAATTCGAGTATAGCAACATCGCTAGAAAACAACCAAAGACATTTCAACATTCATCCAATCTAATGACCTATGAAAAAAAAACACGACATTATGATATTGTATGAATCTTTTCGTTCGTTCGAAAATGCGTTAATTGATTTTTAAAGTTCATATGGAGGTACGTAGGTATTATTGACATAATATATGTAATCTCATCAACGCCGCTGGGCAAGAGTCTCCACAAAGCGGATGCCTGGAAGAGGTGGCGAGATAACCAAGACGCCAACCACAACAGCTGGTTCAAGGTGGCTTAAGAAAAGAATATCTGGAAGAAGTTGGCGAAGGTTTCGCCCAGCAATGGGAAAGTAAACAGGTTAAATAATAAAAAAAAACGATTTATCTAAGTAAAATTGAAAATGGTTTACGAATCACAAAAGACAAGACAACTTTAAATTGTCAAAACGAAGTAACCACGACTCCGTGGTTCATAAATTCAACGAATTTCATATTTTGTTAGTGCTACGCGGTGCTACGAGCGGCTACGTCCGGCTACGGCGTAGTAGTATCGTAGCGGAAATATGTATTTATGATAATTACATGGCTTTTCCTCACAGTTGCAGTCGAACCAGTTTAGAATTGTAAAATATTATGCTAAATGTGAATGGGAATATTATTTAAGCTAATAATTTGTTTTTAAATGCATATTTTAGGTTCCATTTGCCTTACGTTATTACATTTGTTTAATATTTCTTCCAGATAAAATTAACTAAAAGTTACTTTTACGCTTCATGGCTTCCACAGGAACTGAGTAACATTCCAGTATACTTCATATTATAGTCTATCAACCTTATAATGTTCCTATTGCTGGGATTTAGGCCTCCTCTCTAGGATAGGGAATGGGCTGTATTCCACCAAAGGCCCAGTGCGGCTAATAGGTAGCTCGCAGTCCGTCGTCCGGTAACTGTCTGGACCGAGCCCAAGTCGTCGACGGCGCGTACCAACCAAGGATCCACGCGCGCCTCAAGGAGATGTCAGCAAACCGTAGGGGCCCAGCAGGGTCGAAGCCATAGATGGGGTCAAGGGTCTGCTTCTGAAAAGAAGACTCAGCCATTCATACCAGATGAAAGGCAACGAAGGAACAGGAGTGGGTGATTTTACAACCGGAAAAAAGGCCCCGTGCGGGTTGGTGGATGTTACATGTTTTCTAATTTATAATTCTGGGACTTGCTGGTTTTTCTCTCAATGTTTCCCTTTATCGTTTCGAGAGCGGTACTGATGACATAAATCACATTAACCTGGGTTTGAACCCGTAACCTAGAACTCCTAAGGCGAGGACATTACCCCTAGGTTATCACAGCTCTAGGCTGATTTTATGTTCGTATCAAATTAATATTTTCCCATAAAACCACTTTATAACCATTATCCTGCCTAGTGCGCCGGATTGTCACGGATTATAGAGACTGGATGGACGTGATAAAATTATATGACACAACATTATTAAACAGTTTTCAAGCCTAAACATATTATATTGATAGCCGCACTTTAATTCATTAAGTACTATAACTTCTGATAGAAGCGTCATCCACGTGGAATGACTACTTCTCTCCATTATAAGTTGTTATTCTGATGTCAACCTACTTCATTTCATATATTATAACAAAATAATGTGCTGTGAAGTCCATTTTTAGGGTTCCGCACCTCAAAAGGAAAAAAACCGAACCCTTATAGGATCACTTTGTTGTCCGTCCGTCTGTCTTTCTGTCAATATCCTTTGTCTCGAGGTATCGAGTTGAAATTAAAACCATATACTTAGGTTTGTGGTCCAAAGAAGCTGTGAAAAAAATCAAACTTCTAAGTCAACGGAAAAAGGTACGGCCGTTAATGTAGCAAAAAAAACGTGTGTTTCGACACTTTCAAGGGAATCAAAATTCATAGGATACTTCCCGTTGACCTAGAACCCTGAAATTTGGCATGAAGCAAGGTCTTATAGCACAAGTATAGGAATAAATCTGAAAACTGAAAATTTGTAGTTACGTCACAAAAAAAAAACTTTTTTCTAGTAGGTCTTCGAGACTCGATTCAGGAATTGAACTATTTACTTAAGTTAGTTTGTACGGAACCCTCAGTGTGCAAGTCCGACTCGCATTTGACCAGTTTTTTTTTTTCTCTTTTTGACCCTCTCCTCATCATCGTCATCATTTCAGCTAGAAGACGTTCACTGCTAGACATAGTCCCCCTTACCCCAAGTGTCGCCACAACGACCGGATTTTACATACCCTCTACAGTTCAAAAATACTTTTAACAAAAACCAAAAACATGAAACAAATGCCAAACTCTCACAATCAAAAATTCCTGTCATCATGAATTATTCCGTTTGACTGTATGTACCAGGAATACATATTCCGCCGGCTGTCTTTGGTCGGCCCTGCATTAAATAGTACTGGGAATTCATTACGTAAATTAATGTTTTGAGAGAACTTTGGTTACGATAGAGATGTATATTTTTAAAGATTATTATTTGAGTGAAGTTTCAGGTAAATGTGATACGTCTTTTGGTTTGTCTAAGGTTTTTGGTCGATAGGAATGGCGTTCCTTTGTTTTTTAAAAACTTTCTTATCACACTATATTTTTATCACATATTATAAAGGCACAATGAAAATATCCGCAGGAGAACCAAGGTCGCCGACATAGCCCGAAGAATCGCCAAACTAAAGTAGCAGTGGGCAGGGCACATTGCTCTTAGAACGGATGGTTGATGGGGCCGAAAGGTCCTAGAGTGGCGACCGCGCACTGGAAAACGCAGCGTTGGCGCGGCCTCCCACAAGGTGGACCGCATCGGCGTCGGGTCGACGATGAAGTACCTGGGACTCGTTCTCGACAGCCGGTGGGATTTCGAGGAGCACTTCCGACGTCTGGCTCCCAAACTAAATCGGACTGGGGCTGCCCTCGGGCGGCTCCTGCCCAACCTGAGGGGTCCAGACGCCTCCTGCCGAAGGCTCTACGCGGGAATCGTTCGGTCCATGGCCCTTTATGGCGCACCGGTATGGGCGCCAGCGCTGCGGAAGCAGCCGGCGGCCCGGCTGAACGCATGCCAGGGGGTCATGGCCATACGGATGGTGCGAGGATACCGGACGATTTCCCGCGAAGCGGCGAGCCTCCTTGCTTGCCAGCCACCATGGGATCTGGTGGCAACAGACCTTGCTCACATGCACGATCTGCGCATGGAGATGCAACGCCGGGGCGAAACTCCGCTGCCGCGACAAATCGCAGCATGGCGGACAGAGCTCCGGCGGGTTCTCATGGCTAAATGGCGGCAGCGACTGTCGCGACCCAGTGCTGGGCACGCCACAATTATGGCGATAATTCCCCTCTTTGAGGCGTGGTTGGAAAGACCTCACGGCGTCCTCACCTACCGTATGACGCAGGTTCTCACCGAACACGGTAAGTTCGGGAAGTTCCTGCACCGGATTCGTGCGGAAGCGACGCCCGGGTGTCGCCACTGTGTGGACCGCCCGGAGGACACGGTGGAGCATACGGTGGAGGTGTGCCCCGCTTGGGCAGAGCAACGCCGTGTCCTCGTGGGGGCGATCGGCGGCGGCGATCTCTCGCGTCGGGCCTTGGTACAGGCCATGGTCCGTAGCGAGAAGGAGTGGCAGGCGGTCGCTTCCTTCTGCGAAGCAGTAATGCTAGCAAAGGAGGCGGCCGATCGCGTGAGGCAACGCTCCTCACGCCCAAGTCGCCGCCGGGATTCCGATCCCGATTTCCGGCCACCGTAGGCGCGGGCTTGCGGACGGCGAGCAATGGGTAGCCCGCCGTCCGATCGTCCGGTAACCGTCCGGACCGAGTCTAAGTCGTCGACGGCGCGTATTGTTCCACGCGCGCCTCAGGGAGATGTCAGCAAATCGTAGGGGCCCAGCAGGGTCGAAGCCTACTGGGGCCTTGGGTAGTGTGAAAGCGAAACCCGGGGTCTTGGGACGAAGGCAACGAAGGAACAGGAGTGGGTTTTTAGTCAGTAAAAGTCTGACACTATCTCCCGCCCCGCCCAAGGGCGGGGGATGTCATAAGATGATTTTCCCACCGAAAAAAAAAAAAAAAAAACAAGGTGGACCGACGACCTGGTGAGAGTCACGGGAATGCGGTGGATGCGATACACACATGATCGGTCGTTGAGGAGACGATTGTTATAAAGGCGAAAGATTGTATGTCTACATTATTTCTTCACGCTGAAACGACAGAAATAATTTTGATGAATTTGGGCACATGGGTACATACTTTTATCCTTGGAATTTTTACCCTTGGGATGATTTCATAATCATAGCAACTTTATTTCAGACCTTTTTGATCTAAAAGATACAGATTCATATTATGTTATTAAGGCCCTAGCTCCCGAGCAGTGCCATAGAACAGGGATTTTCAGAAACCGAGGTACTCCTCGGTAACGGCTAGGAATCTGTAATATTTGTTTTTTTCATACCTATTGATGAAAAAAACAAATATTACAGATTCATACATAACATTATCAACATATATTTTTTTCGTACGACTAATATTTTTGCCAAACAAAAATTTTAACAACATGTCATTTTTTCGCTTGTTTTCCCTACTCCTTTAAAATGGCTTTGACCTTTAGAAATGTGTTTACTATAAAAAAATTGCTGGTTTAGTGTTCTTCAGAATATACATAGCATATGTAAATCGATCAATATTTCGCAAAGAAAATAGTTTAAAAGGTCAGCGGGACTCTATGCGGGTGTAGGCGGTAGGACGACAATGTGTGCATTTAACTCCGGTTAGATGTTCAAGGCACTTTAATAAAAAACAAGTTACTAGACTGAGACAGATATATAAACACGTATGTACATACTAACCTATCTATCCTATTAATTTCATATTATGATACTGGCCTTAGATAGATGCCATGGATCAAACTATCAAAGCTCCGATATTATTTTTCGTTCAACAAGAGATTAGCCGTGATTTACACATGAGTTCCCATCAAAACCATGTCGTATCTCAAGTGGGTGTCATGCCTGATTGTTAGTTGAAATAAATGATAAGAATTGATAACACAACCTCATTCTTTATTCTTTGAATGGTTAGGCAGAAGTGTGACTGTAGTATAGATAGCGTTACGAATCTTGAGCGCTCAGCGAAAGAGCGGGGATCGCTTTACGCATCGTACAATATCGGCGAGCCAATCACTGTACAAGGATTTCACTCCTCGCCCGATATTTCACTTTGGCGTGCTTCTGCGCAAGTAAAACTGTAGAAGTCAGCGCTCAAGATCCATGCCGGTATCTATGCTACATTAACATTTCGCCGATAAGGTTTTAACCCCCTCTAAAAAAAGCGTTGGACCATATTGACACCAACCAGACACAAATCTAGTCTCTCTAGGATCACCATGGCCCTGGAACGCAAAGGGTAATTGAAGGACACAGGTGGATTTAAGCCAGGGTTTGGAGGCCGTCCGGTAAGGATACCAGACGCCTGGACGACGAGCTACCGCAAGCTTGTAGTCCGCAAGCCCGACCTTTGTGTTGCATAAATAAATAAATCGAACCTAGGACTTCATATTTGGCAGTAGTGCTAGTTTATTTTATTTATTACTAACCCATGTTTTCCCACTGCTGGGCAAAGACCTTCATCTAATCCGTCCAACGGTCATGATTATTCTCTTCTTCGTACAAGGGCTTGCTTGGTATACAATAATAATTAGCATTGTTTTGCGATGGAAAAATAAATCCGGCAAGTGCGAGTCGGACTCGTGCACTGTGGGTTCCGTACAAACTTACCTATGAAAACAGTTCAATTTCCGAATCGAGTCTCAAAGATTTTTACGAAACCCAACAAACTTACAATTTTCAGATTTTTTCCTATAATTATGCTATGAGACCTTACTTCATGCCAAATTTCAGGATTCTAGGATAACGGGAAGTACCCTATGAATTTTGATTCCCTTGAGAGTGTCGAAATACACGTTTTTTGCAACATAAACGGCCGTATCTTTTTTTTTCGTTAACTTATAAGTTTGATTTTTTCACAGCTTCAAGTAACCGCAGATTTGAGAATATAGTTTTAATTTCAACTCGATACCTCCACGCGTTCCCGAGATAAAGGGTCTTGACAGACAGACAGACGGACGGACAACAAAGTGATCCTATAAGGGCTCCGTTTTTTCCTTTTGAGGTACGGAACCCTAAAAACGGTAGCTTGTCTTAAGCTCTCCGTCGAATCTACAAGACGCCGTTATTAATTTGGAAAACAATCTCACAAAAAAAGCATCTACTGTGTTTATAACATTTACATACTAAAATTCTCATAACTTTGCAAAACAAGCGCTTGACACTCAATTTTCTGGCCCCCCAAAGCCCCCAGGCCATTTTATTAAAAAAAAAATCCGTGATAACTTATGTTTTTCAATCAGCGACGAAGAAACATAGGGGTGTAACTGCGAAATCCTATATAACTTCGTATAGAATACGATTTACATCGGTGTGTCCTCGGGGCATGTCGTAAAAATTCGCGTAAATTTATGAAGACATATGCGGGACGCAGAGGCAGGTTGTTTTAACGTCTATGTACGGACGAAGGAGCATGGTTACGTAATGTAGACTGAGGATTGATATATGTGTATTAGAACTTGGAAGAGAATAGATGAATATTTACTGCTGGCTCAGTTTTATATTTTTTCTATTTCATTTTGTAACAGGTTAGGCGGCCTAGGTTCTTCTTTATTATCATTTCAGCCATAAGACGTTCGCTCCCTAAGTGCTAGGTCTTGTGAGTCTTGCATCACCAGGTCATCTGTCTACCTAGTGGGAGGAACGACCAATTGGAATCATGCAAACCGTATGTGTGCGCCGGAATTGAATGACTTGCTTCCGCCATCTCCTTTCTACCATCGGACAACCCGTCGTACGGCGAATATCCACCCTTATGTTGTTGAAACTCCTACGGTCCGGACTAAGCGTTTCGCCTCGTCGTTTATATCGCGTACAACGAGGGACTGGAACAATTTGCCTGCTGCGGTCTTCCCGTTCGATTATAATTTAGGTGTCTTCAAGGCTAGAGTGAATAGGCTCTTAATAAACTAGTGCGCCTCATCATCAACGATTGCATCGCTGCTTACCATCAGGTGGGATCGCAGTCAAGCACTAGTTTATATCAATAAAAAAAAATGCTCTATTATCTTCTGACGTTTTATAAGTGCCCATGTCGGCCTTGTGAAATATTTTGAATTGAATTGAGTTGATGAGCCATTGTGAGCGACCACGTTTTATAGCCATATGTCATCATTGACAACACGCACTGATCATAGACTTTCGTCTTGAGACACTGTGGTAAGTCAGACGAGAAAATTCCGTGCATCTTTTCGAATACTGCCCAGTCGAGTCGGATTCGACGATCCCACTCAGGCCATGTCGGATCGTCTAATCCGAAATCCTATGTTGTTTGTTATCGGGCCTAGGTCATTTTAAAGTTTATAGTAGCCTACTGCTTTTCTATATAACAACCTCATAATGTTCCCACTCTTAGGACCTAAGCTCCCCCTCTAGTAAAGGGAATGGACCTTCTAGGTGAGGGAATGGGACTTAATCCACCAAGCGGGCCCAGAGCAGGTTGGTAAGTATCATTGTGATACTTATATCTTCGATTTTGTTTGTTCCAAGACCTTTACGATGTTATCCTTCACCGTTTTTAGAGCAGTGGTGATAAAATAGATAACTCAAAGTAATGTGCTTGGCTGGTTCGAACTCACGTCCAACCGATTCGTAAACCGGGGCCTTACCACTGGACAACAACAGCTCACATCTTGTCTACTATGTGCCTATATTTTTAGCCTATTATTTTCAACGAGGGTACAAAGGATAGGCCGTTATACTCTCTTTCTTCTCCAAATGCTTCTATCATCGGGGATTGCGTGTCAGTCCGGGATTTCCCAACTAATAAAAACGTTCCCATTCTCACATAAACAAGATACAAGAACAAAGATAACTACATCATAAAACACACTGTACAGACATTGGTTGGTAATGTGCAAATGTAACATTGTTGGATAGCATCGCGTGTGAAGATCAGATATCGCAGATACGACGCTATTCGCTTAGCTCCTCGTAAATAGTTTTGCTATGTCGCGTCAAGGCGTAGTTTCTCGCTAGTATTATTTAGATAATAACATGTTTTCCTGTTGTTCATTGAGCTGTGAATGGAGGTTTTAGTTCGGTGGGATAAGTATATCTCTAATACAATTTTCTCTCATAGAAGAAAACTGAAATAGCGAGCGATAAAGTGCTAATAAAGTTGTTCGACTGGCTTGTTGGTCTAGTGGTTAGTGGCCCTGACTGCTATGCCGGAGGATGTGGGTTCGATTCCCACCCAGGACAAATGTACGACCATTTGTTCTGTGTCTGGGTGTAATTTATCTATATATGTATATATTTAGAAATATATAAGTATGTTTATCAGTTGTCTAGTACCCATAACACAAGCTCTGCTTAGCATGGGACTAGACGTCGTTGTGTGATAGTTGTGGAATATCATATTATTATTATTCATTAATTTCGAAAAAAGAAACTTGTCTTTTTAATTATTTAATAATACATTTTTAGTACTAACCCTAGGATGAGAGGTGTGCGGAACTGTGAATTATACAAACGGCGATGTGACACTCGTATATGGCTGGACGTTCCACCCACACGCACAAAATAATTTGGGAACACATTCATTGTGCTTACAACTAAGGAGTGGAATTCCCTGGCGAAGTCTGTCTTTCCTGATAGCTACAAACTAATGGTCTTTAGGTCAAGAGTGAATAGGTTACTTCCAGGCAAAGCGTGCTCCATCATCAACCACATCATCACTTCCAGTCAAGTGAGCTAGTGCCGCTAGTGGTCAAGAGCGAGTCTATTATTAATAAAAAAAGTATCTTTTAAGTCAGAAAAGAATCAATGACAACATAGTATTATTTTTAAGACGACCGATGCATAGAACTGTGAAGAACCAGAGGGAAAAAGGGATATACCAGCAGGTATACCATTATAGCAGTAGTTGATTTTACGCTGATATGATGTTCGTCTAGTTGTCAGTGGCCCTGACTGCTATACCGAAGGTCGTGGGTTCGATTTCCACCCAAGACAAATGTTTGTGTGATGAGCACGATCATTTGTTCTGTTTCTGGGTGTAATATATCTATAATACTCGTATGCATTTATTTAGAAATATATAAGTTTGTTTATCAGTTGTCTGGTACTTATCGCACAAGCTCTGCTTAGTTTGGGACTAGATGGCGTTGTTTGAAAGTTGTGGAATATTATAACACTAATCACACTAATATTATAAAGGTAAAAGTTTGTGAGATGTTCACTTGGAAATTTTTTCTACTATAACTAGGGCGAAGCCGCAGGCAGCAGCTAGTATAGGATTAAGCTATCATTACTTCCTTGATGTTTGTATGGTCGGAGTAAATTGAGCAATATTGCTTGTTGGATAGGCTTACAAATTGTTATTATTTGTACTCTTGGATTATCATAACACAATGTCAGAGCTTTATCGTTCTGCGGAATTATTCGAAAAAGTTACAGCGACTGAAGGACATGGGTGGGTTTCAGTCAGTAAAAGTCTGACACCCCCTCCACCTAGAGCGAGAGGAGTTAATTTTTTGATTATCCATCCTAAAAAAATATAACTTTCTCCTTTTGTTAAGCTTCCAACATTTAGACGTAAGTATAATATTTATTTCGGTTATTATTTTTAGTCGCATTGTCTTGATATTTTTTTGTAGCAGATTTTTTTTTTACATTTTTTTTTTTTTCGAATTTCGAAGTCACAGATAGAGAAATGGAACGACATTCATGAACATGTAAGTAGTAAAGATATATGTAATATACGACTATTTTTCAAGAAGTTAGATCTCTTTTTCTCCAAAGTCCTCGAATGGGTTTAGGAGAATTTTGGTTTACGACTAGTATTAGCTCAAGGAATATATTGCACAGTATGTCTAGTTTGGGCGGCTTTGGTCTAATCACGTCGGGGTCACCACTTTTTTGTGTTCCGGGCAATGTGTGCAAGAGATAAATAATATTCTGTAAGATCACTTAATAAAGTTTATATTTCCAAGGAGTTATAGAGTAACGTGGCAATAGCTCAGAGGTCTAAGGATAACTAATGTAGCTGGGAACTATGGGCGTAACGCCACTTTTAGTTATTTGATACATCGAAATATGCGTCAGCATTGCAACTACTCTTCACATGGCATTCATACATGGCCTTACTTATTTAACGAACCCTAAATCTTACTATTCTGTCCTAATTTTAACCAAACAGTCTTACTTCACAACATATTATAATAATACAGCAACATAATCTTCTCAATATCATCAACTTCCACAAAGTAACACATTTAGAAGTACACGGAATCATATTAATAAAATGAATGTCTCACGAGTAGAACGAACGTTATTCAATTTGTCATCTGTACCGTAACTGTGTCGGAGCCGTGTCGGAGCCATGTCGAAGTCGTGCCGGATTCCTGCCGTGTCTCGCCGTGCCCGGGTCAGTCGTTTCTTCTCTTATTGTTGATTTTATAACCGGCTTGATTTAACACGTTCCTAAGGGTCACCGCTCACGGGCCACCAGCCACATCCACAAAACGCCGCCACCGGCATATTTCCTATAGTTTTCATATATTTTATACGGTATTTTTTATGGATTCGCCGCACACGGTTGACGCCGGTGGCCGCCACACGCTACAAATTGCTGCTGCTCGCTTCTTGTGGCCCGCACCGGCCACTAAATGCCGATACAAAACGCCAAAATTTTGTTACGAGTAACCAAAAGCCGTGCATTTTCTGGGATATCAAATGTTTTATGCACTCAGTGGTAGTCCTTCTGACAGTGGAAGAATTTGCAACCTCGGGTCAGTGTTGTCAACGAATAACTTCATGGCTGGTGCAGTAGCAGATTTTACTGCTGCGCTGCATGCCGTGGGTTCTATTCCCGCACTCACTTGTTGTCATGGCCTGCTGGTATTTATCTGGGTATCTTGTATATGTGAATTTATATATTATTTTTAGTTTTGTGCACAATAAAGAAAACATTTTACATAACATATTTACTTGAGGTAATTTTCGTTTTGACCTTTAACCGATTTGTGTGAAAGTAAAATAAATGAATTAGATGCTATCGGCATGAATCAAGCACAGAATTATTAGTCACGTTTGTGTATTTTTACGAACTCGACGCGGGTGAAGTCGCGGGCAAAAGCTAGTATTATATATCTTTTTGAGCGCACCTACGATACAGGAGCCATTACGAGCGTGAGAGAAATTCACTACATTACGATCTCTTTAACACATTTAATGCTAGCTACGAGATATATCGTAGATGATTTCTTCGCTAATACCACGTACGAGATATGTCGTAGGACCTTTATGACCTATGAAGGTCAAAATGAGTTTTCTCGTAGATGGTCTTTAATCTATATATATATAAAAGGAAAAACTGACTGACTGACATATGAACGCACTGCCGAAACTACTGGGACTAGGAGCGTGAAATTTTGCTCACTAAGAGAGGATTCTCTAAAATTCACCCCCTATAGGAATGAAACGGAGATCCAAAGTTTATATGAAGAAACCTGCTGTCGCGCGGGTGTAGCAGCTGGCAGAAGCAAGTATATTAAAATTTCTGGTGCCTAAGTACGAGATATCTCGTATACGTTATATCTCGTATATGGGCATTGTTACTTAACTTGATTAATAGAGATACCAGCTATAATATTGTTCGTATAAATGATGTATGGTGAGAACAGAATTACAGAATTATACAAGGAGTGCAATGTATTGACAGTGCGACAGCTGTTTATTCTGCGCGCGATGCTCCGGCGACATTCACTACTTCCTCTAAATAAAGAGGTTTTAAGGAAACGTAGTGGTGCACTCGTTTGTCCATCTGTGCGATGTAGGACGGCTTTCGCACAGCGACAGTACAAGGCATTGAGTTCCAGGCTTTACAATGAAATCAACAAAAAGATCTTACTATACAAACTAAATAAGCAGAACTTTAAACATAAATTATCTAGTTGGTTAAAGTCATTAAACTATGATGAGTCGGAAAAACTCATTGAAGTCGTTAAGTGATGTTACAAAGCTTAATTTTTATTTTATTTTTATCTTAATTATAATTTTTTGTTAGCTTCTTCTTTATTTTTTCGGCCTAATTATAAAAAAAAAATGCACTAACATAGAAGACATACCTAATATGGAAATACCTACATATTATGCACCAACAGAATAGGATAATACCTTCTATAACAGACTGCACTAATAAAACGGTGGACCGCCGACTACCCAAGATACGGGCAGTGCTCAGTTTGGGAGTCGTTGACTTACTTTTGGAACTAACCAGTGTAATGTAATGTTGTCTAGTCATTGTGTTTTGTGTACTTTTTGGAAGAATAAAGAAATTATATTATTATACTGACTTTGACTCCTTGCAATTCTTGGCATCCAATGTGTTGTTAATCTTATTATTGATTTTCAAATGCGCTCAGTTTCTACTATTAACTTTGGAAACCATTTTAATTAAACCCCAGAGCCAATTTGCGAGAAAACTCAAAAATAAACAAATACATGGTAGCAAAGCAAATGTTTTTGAAATCTTCCAGAGAAAGTTGTCTACAAAGAAAGAATTTGGCTCGTTAGAACAAAACAAAGATATTTTTCCTGGAATAAGTTATTATCAATTCAGGAAAACGGGCCCGCTGTGCACCGCTAATATACTAAGTAGAAAAGTTCAATTACAAAAGACTTCTGAGCAAAACAGTACATAATATTATATTATTATATGTAAATTAATATATTATATTATTATTTTTTACTATTATCTCCTTTATTTATTTTTTATACATATTTTATATATTTTTAAATATTTCTTAAAACACACATAAAAAAAATATATAAAAAATATTAGTATTATTATTATATTATTGTATTGGCAATATTTCTTGTACTATGGCTATTCTTTTGTTATAGCTGTTAGTTCTCCTATGATTAAATAAATAAATAATATCCTATTCCGAGTTCAATATAATTAAAACTAAATATTTGTTCCAACGCATTCCCATGGCCCTACGTCATCAGTCCATCTTGTGGGGCCTTCCAATCTTTCGGCCCCATCGACTGTCTGTTCTGTAAGAAATGTGCTCTGCCCATCTTTTTTTTGAGGTTGGATATCATCCAATGACTTCTCCCGGTCTAGGGTGGAGGGCGTGTCAGACTTTTATTAAATAAAATCACACCTGTGTCCATCAGTTACCCATTGCGTTCTAGGACCACGGGTTTCTTTTTCAGACAATCCCCATGGCCCTAACAGGCATCAGCCCCGCTGAGCTCTATGGTTTGCTAACATCTCTTTGAGGAGCGTGTGGAGCGCTAAGCGCTGTCGAAGAGTTGGGTTTGGTCTGGAAGGTTATTGGAAGGACTGCGAGCTGCGAGGCTGGACGGCGAGCTACAGAGAGTTTTTCGTCTGCAAGCCCGCGTCTACTGTGACTGGTAGTCGGGGTCGAAATCTCGGCGGCTGGGGCGTGAGGATCCGGTGAGGACCTGCGTCAGGCGGAAGGCAAGGACGCTGTGACGACTCTCCAGCCACTCCACAGCTGTAAGCACAATTGAAGTGTACTTCAATTGTGTCAAAAGGTCAGAAATACCTCAGGAATCAGCCAATAAACAGTCAAATCCGACGAGATAAACATATTTAACCATACTTATTAAAGTTAGTCAAATGTAGACAAATAAGTACGTAATCTAACTCCAATCAGAGCTGGTTGTGCTCGTAAAACTTCGTCTCACTTCGGCAAACCTCGGCGGACTTCGGTTCACCTCGTCATTTACGAGCGCGCACAATTTACGAGGTTACCTATATTGGTTCTGCTGACACCAAACGGGTATCTTTACGGTCTAGTAATATGTTTTTATGTTATGAAGGATGGGTGCTCTGGAGATGGCTGGGATATCATTTGATTAGGTACTTTGGGTAGGTAAGATTGAACGATTAGGATTATCTTGCTTCAATTAAGTTGTTCGTCATCTTGTTCAAATATCTTAATAACTGACCGTTTAATTGTTTGCTTAATCTATCTTTTAACCCAATACTTAAACTGAAAACAAAAGGATCATTCACCATTTTGCACCCACCATTTTTAAAACAAAAGAATTTATGTAATTCTAATCCGTCTACTGAAAAAAGCGAGGTTTTATTAAAATGGTTGTAAAATGAAATTTAACGGTCAACGGCCAATCACCACGGAGCTATAAAAAATAAACAAAGGCCTCTTTGTAATACTGGAATCGATTGGGATATTTAATTAAAAATCGGGATGAGTCGCCGTCGATTACTCTCCCTCCGAGGTAACAATATCGAGTAGACGCTGTGTTTGAAATGTGTGTGCTTCGGAGTGATTAAGGAAAAATTACGAGGACGTTTTATGGTTTTCTCTTTTTTTTTTTAAATTTGTCTTTGGAATGCTCGTTTTTGCTAGTTTTTTTTTTGTAGGAGTAAATAGCAATGGGCAGGGCACATTGCTCGCAGAACAGATGTCGATGGGGACGAAAGGTTCTGGAATGGCGACCACGTACCGGAAGACGCAGCGTTGGAAGGCCTCCCATAAGGTGGACTGATGACTATGGTGAGTGTCGCGGGAATCTGATGGATGCGAGACGCACAGGACCGGTCCTTGTGGCGACATTTGGGGAAGGCCTATGTCCAACAGTGGACGTCTTTCGGCTGAAATGATGATGATGAATTGCAACGATTTTTTTTCTGATGGGATTTGATAATATGAGTCGTAAAATTGTGGGAATATTGGTGAAATAATAAACCGTATTATTTTATATAAACCGTATTAATTACGTATTTATTAAACTAACATAATTCAAGCTCAAATTTTCGCATTTTTTTACTTAATTTTTTTCATCTGATTTCACCATTTTTTCGTTGGAAATACTGCCACTGGAAGTATTTTCTGTACTTTTTCTTTAAATTCTTGTTTATTTAGAACTTTATACGTTTGTTCGTAAATGTAACTTTTCATCAACAATGTTTTAGTACTTGCACTGAAGCTTTGAAAAAGTAACTGTGTTCGGCAACATTGAATGTAAAAGAAAATAAGATGGCTCTCCAATTTTCTTTTGATATTTAATTATTTTTTAGCGGGAGTTTTTGGCGGGATTTTCTCAAGTAAAATTCAGTGGCTGTTTTAATTATTTGCAAATTAATTCTTAGAGATATTGTGATGTAAAATTGGTTTAGTTTACTCTGAACAATATGTGAAATTATAGAAACAGCTGCGATCTGTAATATGGTGCTGAGAACTCGATTGTGGTATTGACTACTTTAGTCAAGTTTGCCGAGAAGGCTGACTTGAGATATTTGTTGCCAAATACTACGAAAGCATTAGAATTTATTACATCTGCATCCCAATGGCTATATTATACGAAGATATAGCTTAAAAGACTTAGTTTCCAAGTTAACACACACAACATTATAATATTACGTTGTAGCTTCACGTTCTATTTCTTGACACAGTTCAAAATTTAAAGATTGACTTTAAATGCTGCCGGTATAATAAAAAGTTGATCGACACCGGCTCAGTTGCCAAAGAAGAAAAAAATAAAAATAAAGTTTGTTGGTCAATCAATGTCAACTTTGATAGCAATAGGCTGAACTCCCGTGATTCCTTTGCCACGATTTAAGAGGTCATTCCCGTGGCAGGTGGCAGCCATTTCTAATATTTATTGGTGGTCGCGGGAAAATGAACTTTAATTCAAGCAAAAAAGTGTTTTATTATTATTGTTAACTCAATAGCGAAATTTAACTTTAACTTAAAGGGCGGGAGGCCCTAGGTGGGGCGAGAGGGAGTGTCAGACTTTTAATCACTAAAAAGTGGAAATCTGTGTGCCTTCAACTGAAGGAACACAGATTTCCTACTTTTTGCGTTCAAGGACCACGTGGTGGCCAGTACGGTGGAGGTGTGTCCCGCTTGAGCAGACATCTCGCATCGCCGTGTCCTCAGGAGCCCCTTAGGACTAAAGCTTACTGAAAAAAAAGAAAAGAAAGATTTTTTTATTATTATTATAAAATATTTTTTTTTCTGTTTGAAGCATCTGTTATTTGTTTATTGTGCAAACCTACCACAGTGTTATCTTTTTTAACCCAAAGGTTGACTGGTAGAGAATGCCTTGTTGCATTAAGTCCGCCTATGTACCACTACTGTACATGAAGTTTAAATAAATAAAAATATTTTTTTTTTTTTTACTGGCGCCATGGGTTTACTTCCGAATGGGAAACCCGTGGTCCTAAAACGCAAAAGGCAAAGAAGAAACACGCTAACACGCTCTTCCATGCCCTTTCACTCCGACCTAGAGCGCGAGAAGTCATTGGATAATTTCCCGCCTAATTTAATCAGTGTTAAAACATACTCCTTCGTATTATCTTTTCAGCTAAAGACGTTTATTGCTGAACATAGGCCTCCTCGAAGCGTTGTCTCATCGACCAGATCTGCTCCTAGAAATACTTTTAACCAAATATGAATAATGTCTGTAGAAAATGTCCAAGCCTATATAAGGTGACTGGTAAATAGTGTACGATACTGAAACACGTGATAAAAAAACAGCTGTTCTACTGAACAACTGAATTTTTTTTCGTGATTTCGGCTTTGCTCCCATAATAAAAATTGTTGGTTATCATGAGCACAATCACGTGTTTAAGTATCGTACACTAATTGCCAGTCACCCTATATATATTATTTTAACTTGAAACACTAACACAATACAAACTTTATACTTCCGTGGCACCTTCCTTAGCGTCAGGTATACTACATAAAACTTTCAAATTGTAGAAGAGGACGGATTCTTTTAAAGTAGTTAAGTTTTGCTGTGTGAGTACACCTTTTGTGAGACTGTTACCAAGTAAAGCCCACCTGTGTTCCTTCAGTTGCCCTATGAGTTTCAGGGCCGTGGTAATTTTTCCAAATAGGCCCTACTGGGCCACTTTAGTTTTGCTCTCTCTCTCTTTGGTAGGACGGCGAGCTACCCTTTGTTCGTCGTCTGCAAGCTCGCGTAGCAGTACCTCTGTAAGCAACGTTAAGCCGTTGGCCCCGTCTTTCACTTGTAGATTTTTAACAGTCACTACTGGTGATTCTAATCACCTCGAGCAATCTGGCAGCACACAATCAGCTGCCTAGTCATTTCCGAGCATTGTACGACCAAATTTTTTAAATTACATACCAAATTTGTAAATTTATATATAATATATTCATTTTTAAGTTTTTTGTAGTTTATTCACATTAGTATTTAATAAGTAAGTGTTTTGGTCCTGCACTGTGAACTTATATATTTATATAAATAAATGTCTATGTATTTAAATAAACCAGATATAACTTTAAATCAAAATTTTACATCGAGTTACTGACTGTTTAAACTCCACCACCCAGTTACTGGGTAAGATGAAGCCACATCTAAGACTAGTGTCAATCCTTCGGGCTTGGGCTGCAGGATCGTTTGAACGAGTTACCGCGGCCCTGGAACGCAAAGGGCAACTGAAGGCACACGGGTGGATGTTAGTAAGTAAAAGTCTCACACTCCCTCTTGCTACACAGAGCGGGAGGAGTAAACAGACCTTCGGGCTTCTGTTTACCAACCAATAAAAAGAGTTGAATATCTAATAAACTAGTTTATCTCCATTCTGCCATATTATTTCCATCATTGATTCGTTTTTGCCCCAAACGAGAAAAGTAAAGCTATTAACGTTTGCTTTTAAAGTAATGTTGGAGTCATAAAATCAACTGGAAAATCTTTTACGAGCTTTGTTGAGAGACCCATAAAACGAAATCAATAGTATTCTCGTATTATGCTACATTATGCTGCTAGAGGATCAAATTCACCGATATAGCCCGAAGAATCGTTCAACTTAAGTGGCAGTGGACAGGTACATTGCTCGCAGAACAGATGTGGCCGAAAGGTTCTGGAGTGGCGACCGCGTAGCGGAAGACGCAGCGTTGGAAGGCATCCCACAAGGTGGACCGATGACTTGGTGAGGGTCGCGGGAATCCAATGGCAGTAAGACCCGTAAGATCGGTCGTTGTGCCGATGCTTGGGGTAGGTCTATCTATGTCCTGCAGTGGATGTCTTTCGACCGAATATACCGTGTATTCGCGTCGGACATACTACAGTGTCAGGTATAGAAAAAATTCATTTTGTTTTGTTTTTATGAGGCGAGCTGGTGGCTTCGCCCGTGTAATAGCAGAAAATTGTTCCAAAGCAAAGATAGAAGATTCCTGGGATAAAATACGCGCGTGGATGACTTGAGCAGGGTCCGGAAGGTTACCGAATGGCCGGACGGCGAGCTACCTATTGCTCGCCCGTTCGTAAGCCAACGCCTACGGTGGCTGTAAATCGGGGTCGGGATTCCGGCGGCTGTGGCGTGAGGAAGTACGTTCCCTCACGCGTGCGACCGCAACCTTTGCTAGCATTATTGCTTTGCAGAAGGAGATAACCGCCTGTCATTCAGTTTTGCTCTCGGCTCATGGCCTGTACCAGGGCTCGGCATGAGTTTATAGTATTAGTGTGATACTTATACTTGCCTATAAGTATTAATAGGTTAGTTTCTAAAATTCTCGAATACAACGCAAATATTTCAGCTACAAAAAAAAAAAAAATTATAACAGCCGGTTCCCTTTTATACGTCACTTTTACTTACGGATAATTATATTCAACTTTGAATTCAACACTCGATGCCTTTGTTCAGACAAGACTGTTCGTTTTTAATTGAATTTCGGCTTAATTACTTTAATTAAGACTCAGATTCGGTCTTTTACTTCGTCGTAAGTATCTATATTTGTGTACTGGAATATTTTCTTTTTCCTCTTTTATCTTATTAAGGCATTAATGTTGGTTTTTTATTATGTAAGTTAGGATGTTGGTGAGTCGTTTTGTATTTTATAGCAATTGAGCGTAATTGTGTTATAGGTGAGATGACTTTGTTTAATAATTGACGGCATTATTATTATAAAAATTGTTTAACTTTTAAGGGCGGAATTCACCAATAAAACTAATCGCGTTATAACGTTTGGCTCGCATAATCGCGTTTAGCCGCTGTCACTAGTGTCACTTGTCTATATTTTTCTTTTGTTGTATTTTTACAAGTAACACTAGTGGCAGCGGTTAAACGCGATTTTGCGAGCCAAACGTTAAAACGCGATTAGTTTTATTGGTGTATTCTGCTCTTAATCATTTTTTTTTTCATTTTCATGTAGGTATATATATATAGATTTTTTTCTTATTGCATAATAACTAATTGTGTCTCCTCCCGGGAGAGGGTACTGGTTCCTGTTATGTGTTCATCTACATGTATATTCATAATTCTTTTTGTAACAAGCGTTTCAACTCTCCTCTTCACATGACCGTACAAACAAAACGAAAAAAAACGAAACGATTCCCTTTATTTTTTTCATTCACTGGTTCCAGTTTCAAACTTCTTCTTATGTGCTCATTTCTCATTTTATCCACATGTATATTTTTATTTGACCGTATTTAAATTACACTATAATATATTAAATTTACAATCGACTTCATCTACGAATTGAGTTTCCAGACGTTTGCACTGGGACCTAGTGTAAAGCGTGATTTAACAGAACGCCCACACCAAAGTCGCAGCAAAGACACATAAAATGTACCTAATCTTACTTAAATAAAAAGTAAGTGTATTGTATAACAGAATACCAATTCAAAATAATAATATCACAGACATTGTATTCAGAAAAGTGGTTCATAGCTCTCTGTATGTTTTCTCTCATTTTGAATACGATACATTACGGGCCCTTACAAGGGGGTGAGTAAGTAATGTAAGTAAACCACTTATGTGGGTACTTAGGTTGTCACCTCAGCGTAAGAACATCTGCTGTAGCTCTCATCGTCTTGAGATGATATTGTTTATGTATATTATCCTCTCTATCGTGTTTGTTTTCTAATCCTTTATATTTGGGCACGCCACTGTCATGGCGGTAAGTCCCCTTTTTGAGGAGTGGTTGAAGAGGCGTCACGACGTCCTCAATTTCCGTATGAAGAAGGCCCTCACCGGAGATGATAAGTTCGGGAGGTTCCTGCACCTGATTGAGGCGGAAAAAACGCCCGGGTGTCACCATTGTGCGAACTGCTCGGAGGACACAGTAGAGCATACGGTGGAGGTGTGCCCCTTTTGGGCGGAGCACCGCCATCTCCTCGTGGGGCGATCGGTGGCGGCGACCTTTCGCGCCGGGCCATGATCCGGAGCGAAGAGGAATGGGTGGAGGGCGCTTCCTTCTGCGAAGCAGTAATGCTAGCGTAGCCGTCTCCACATTCTCACGCTCCAGCCGCCGAGACCCCTTCCCCGACTACCAGCTACCATAGGCGTGGGCTTGCGGACGAGGAGCAATGAGTAGCTTACCTCTCGGCCGTCCTGTAATCGTCGTGCCTCAAAGACATGTCAGCAAAACCGTAGGGGCCAAGCAGGGCCGAACCTACTGGGGCCATGGGTCGACTTCTCAAAGGGAAACCCGTGGGCCTAGAACGCAAGGCCAACTGAAGGACCAGGTGTGGTTTTAGCCGGTAAAAGTCTGATACACCCCCGCGAGAAGTCATTCGACGATTGACCCTTAAAAAAAACTTTCGCTTTTTTAATATTAGTGTAATACTAACTTAACCATTAAAAAAAAACCTGTTAAATCTATCTCTATAGTTTCCTTGTGAGAAGACGATTTCTCCCGACTTGGGTGGAGTGAAAGGGAATACCAGATTTTATTGACTAAAACCCATCTGTATTCTTTCAGTTAGTCTTTGCGTTTTTGCGTTGCGTTCTAAGACTGCATTCCGTAACTCTTTCGAACAATTCCGAAGAAAGAAAATAAGACACAGGGTAATCACCGGTATTGCCATACAAAAATTAACTACTTTTTCTCTTCGTGTTTCTATCACTTCGCAGCTACTTAACGAAATATGAAAATTGCAATTTCACAAGCTTTTCTCCCATCTTCGCAAATTCGCCTACATTTGCTGATTAAAGTCAGACTTTCAATGTTTTCAATACAATCTACGGGTGCATCAGGGAGTGAGATAAAGTCGTGTATTCCTTTAAAGCCGAGAAAATGATTGTGAGCCGAGAGAGCAATCCACTTAGACATCTGGGCTCGGGGATATTGCGTTGGTGTATCGGGCGGTGTCGACCATAACCGCGTAGCCTTTAGCCGACCACCTAGAGCGCAAATATTGTATGTTATAGATGGTTTTTCTGATGGCTTACTTGGTAATGCTTCTGTCTGCTTGGCAATCAAACATAATGACACAGGATTAAAAATCTTAATGAAAAAGGTGACTGCACAGAACTCGTGAACAGATTCCTAAAATGTATTGCATTTTATTTACGAGGTAAACATTCTTACGGGTACCGGCGTTGAAGAAACTGTTTGAACCACGTTCGCTATTACGTACCCTCAAATTCCTTTTCCAAATCAGGAGCGTGCTGTTCCCTCTGTGTGCATGCTGTGTAAGGGGTAGACACTGGAGGCTGTGGGTGTCGACATCCCGATCAGCTGCTTCTCACACGAGGCAACTGTATGTCGCTTGCTCCCGCATCAACAGTCCTATCTGTACATTTTGGCTGCTGAAAGCAAGACTACTTGCGACACGTACAGATTTTTATATATTGTGAATGAGTACTCTTTTTATTAGCTTTGATCTTTACATACTTCTTTTTTGTTGACATACATAATATATGTTTACCGAATGTACCTAATTGGTGTTTTGGCTTTTTGTCGTTTTATATGAAAGAAAAGTAAGTAAACAGGATCCTTTCGGATTGAATCGCAAGCACAGAACGATCTTATTTTCAACGAATGGTGATACTGGTATTTGTGCAGTTCTACTGGGTAGTTAGTTATATAAAATATTGGCTTCAGTCAGTGACTTCACGCGTGTGCTAGCAGAAAAGGTATCTTATATGCTATTCCCAGATATTATTATAGTCTATCCGTGCGCCAAATGTCATACAAATCAGCCATTTGAGCGTGAAGTAATAACAATCATACGCATACGTAAAAAAATTTTGCCTTTATAATATTAGCATGGTAAAGAAAATATGGATGGATTGTGTACTCTGAGGAATGATATGGAAGAAAAGGCGATAGTGATATCGTTACGGGTGACTGCACAGAATGGATGTAAAAAAACGCGTTGTATCGACCTCAATATTAGCGTGATAAGTATTAATTTAGGCATCCGTGATATCGTAAATTAAGGATGTTATAATAGTTAGAGATCGTTGTCAGCAAAATCGTAGGGGTCCAGTAGGGCCGACGCCCACTACGGCCATGGGTCGACTTCTGAAAGGGGGAACAGTGATCCTGGGACGCAGTGGTCCACTGAAGGAGTATAGGTGTGGTTTTAGTCAGTAAAAGTCTGTTACGCCCGAGTCCCCGAAGTCATTATATAATTTCCCACCTTAAAAAGGAATCATTGTACAACGTTTAAAAATAAAAGGAAAATCCCAAACCCAAGCAAATATTATAACTCCGATAAAAAATAAATACTTTAAATAAAAAGCATTCCACTAGAAATTACAACGTTCGAATGTAGCACATTCGGGAAATTCGCATCGAGACTTTGAAGCCCGCATAAATTCGGCACGGTATTCGGCGAAGCGCCCATTTCCAATATTCGGCAACTCGATGGCGAACGATTAAATTTTCAATTAAAATGCGCTGCGCTGCTAACACATGGCTTAGCTTTGTTTATTGTCGCACAAAATGTTCCAGCCGACAATATAATGCATTATTGAGGTCTGGACACAGTTCACGGTTTGAGTTTCTATTAATGATGGGATGTTTGCCATTTAAATATGAACATAAAACCAACCAAGTACGAATCAAACTAGTATACGAACTTTATGAAGCATAGCATAATCAGCATGATCCCCACAGCTGGGACGCAGGCCTCCTCTCTAGGTAAAGGAATGGGCCGTAAACCACCACGCGGGCCCGCGTGGTGGTTTAAATGAAAGAACATGAGTGGGTTTTAGTCGGTAAATATCTGACACTCCCTCTCGCTCCATCCAGAACTTGAGATGTTATTTGACCCTATAACGCTCCCACTACTGCGATACATACTGATTCCTCGATGTTTTTGAAAGTAGTGGTGTTTCGACTATCAACGGTCCGGTGTAAGCGTTTTGCCTGGTCGTTTAAACCGCACATCAAAAGACTGAAACAATTTGCCTTCTGCGGGGTTCCTGTCCGATTATAATTTAGGTGTCTTCAAGGCTAGAGTGTATAGGCTCTTAATACACTAGTGCGCCTCACCCTTAACGATTGCATCACTGCTTACCATCAAGTAGGAACGCGGTCAAGCACTACCCAACTAGCAAAATAGCCTTAAGAATAATCCGTAACAAGAGCTTAGACCTTATAAAAGGGTTATATCTGTCTTGGCAAACATTGTGTAACTTATAAAGGCACCTTATAAGACGTATTGTGCTAAAAGCCACTTGTAAGTGTATTTGTACTTACAAAAGCATTATCAAGATTAATATAAGATGAAAAAAACACTTAATGAAACCATCATACAACTACTATAAACGCAAATAATCTTACAAGGTGCGCCCAATTCCATACTTACAGACGTTTAGAAGTTTGTTATAAAAGTCATTTTGCTAGTTGGGTAGTCAGTCAATTAAAAAAAACTATAAACTCGAAGCCAGTACTATAGGACCACCTCTTCATACATACAAAATTCGAAGCATTTTATGCGTATATTATAGCGCTTATAAACTACTCTATCCGAAATTGCTTTTAATGCTTTCAGTCTGGTGATTTACGGTAGGTACAATTTTACTTTATAGCCGAGTTCATAATATTTATCGTAATTTTTATCACCAATTGATTTAATAGCCCATGTAATGACAACAATCAGTATTATTTATGGTTAACATTCAATATGCAAAGCAAAGGCCACCGCAGGCGCGGGCTTGCGTACGGCAACGGGTAGCCCGCCGTCCGACCGTCCGGTAACCGTCCGGAACGAGCCCAAGTCGACGGCGCGTATTGTTCCAAGCGCGCTTCAGGGAGATGTCAGCAAATCGTAGGGGGCCCAGCAGGGTCGAAACCTACTGGGGCCATGGGTAGTGTGAAAACGAAACCCGGGACGAGGGCAACGAAGGAACAGGAGTGGGTTTTTAGTCAGTAAAAGTCTGACACTATCTCGCGCACCACCCAAGAGCGGGATTTGTCATTAGATGATTTTCCCACCTAAAAAAGCAATCTGCAATATCTGTCTTCTATATATACCTACATATAATAAAACAGTAAAATTGTGGGCCGATGGTACTAATTGGCGTGAAAACTACTGAACCAATCCTGTTAAAAATTTACATAAGTAATCCTTATAGGCCAGATCAACTTATAGGCTATAAATTATCATGCTATTTGCTATTTATTTTTAAATCGATTCAGTAGCCGATTCTAAACATTCTACTTTTAGGATATGCGTTTATTTTATGTATGTTGTATATCTTACCGATTTCGGCTATGATGACTATTTTCCGTTATCCGTACTATGTGTTGTGACCATGTACTCTAATATGACTTATATGATACGTTATATAAGTCCTATTTTTTTTTACAGAATAATAATAATTGTGTAAAGTACTTATTATTGTTGTTGAGTAGATTTCATGTACCTTATCTCTAAATAACAATCACAATATACAACTATCAATATTGTAGATAAATATATATTTTTTTTATCTTTACTAATCGTCTGTTTTAATACTTCTAGAAAAAAATGTCGGTACCTTAACATACCCAAAGAGCAGTGTTGCCCAAGTGGTAACGGCCCCGACTTACGAGTTGTAAGTCGCGGGTTCAAATCCAGCCAGGCAGCATTCATTTGTGTAATTTATTTCATCACCACTGCTCTCAAAACGGTGACGGAAAACATTGTGAGGAAACCGGCATGTCCTAGAACCAAAAATTCGAAGACATGTGACATCCACCAACTCGCACTGGCCCCGCGTGGTGGAGTACGGCCCATTCCCTCTCCTAGAGAGGAGGCTTGAGTCCCAGCAGTGGGAACATTAAAAAGGCTAATTATGCAATGTTATTTATGCTACCTTAACATATAAGCGTCCTTACGGTCAAACGGATTCGTATAAAACTCATCGCATGATTGGTCCTTGACCAGGATAAGAACTTTGCGACTTTTCATCCCGGAAGAGTGTTCAACTTTGGATAATAAAGCACTTTTACAAGCGGTAGAAAATGACGTCAGAAGCTAGTAAAACATTTTTACACACTTTTGAATTAGATATTGATACTTTTAGAATGGTTTGTTTAATGTTCAGGAAAAAATCAAGTTAATATAAGTCAAGAGTGAATAGGTTGCTTCTAGGCAAGCGTGCTCCATCGTCGACCACATCATCGCTTACCATCAGGTGAGATGGTGGTCAAACGCGAGTCCATCAATAATAAAAAATATCAGTTATAAGGGTATACTATAGAAGTAAATTCCAAAATAGTTCTTCTGTGGTATTGTGAAGATTGACCGTGGCCCTGGACCCAAAGAGCAACTGAAGGAACACAGGTATTACTCAGTAAAACTCTGACACTCACTCTCGCTCCACCCAGAGCGGGAGGAGGCGTTTGATGATTTTCTACGCAATAATAACAAAAAACTAGGTAGAACCACACAATGTAGTACAATGACGTAATTTTGGTCAATTACAGTTATTGTTGAGTCAAATCACGAATCGGACAACTGATGGACTTTGTTTAACGATTCTTATCGTAAAATTACTCGCCTAATCACTGTTAGATAACTCACTAACACTCCATAACAATGACTAGGTTAATTTTATAAACAAATAAAAAATAGCAAAAAGTAAAAATACAGCTCAGTTTCTAGGCAAATGTAATCACCAACAAAAGTTAGATATAAATAGTAGGTATTATATTTTTTATAATATTGACGAATCACAAAATATAGACTGTAAAAGTGGTGCCATTCAAAAAACCCAGCTACAGCTGGCATAGTGGTACCTATTCCATGCACCAATCAAAACTTGGCATGGCTCACTGGCATGCAAGCTGCTCCTATAAATACATGCTTTGTGCTAGCTACAGGCTTATGTAACGCCGCCTTAACGTGTATAGTTATAGTTTTTTGGTTTAATTTAACTCAATTTGACAAAAATGAGAATATTCCACTTTTTTTCTTTAAACGGGGGGGCTGAGGGTCATATTCCTTCAATATATTTTCCCAGAATTGTACTTCTTCCCTTTCTGGCGCAACTCCAGGCGTTAGCACGTTTCCTATATCCAGATAATCTTGTTTTTCAAGAGTATACGGCATCCATTTTGCTCCCAGAGAGTCGTCAGGAGTCGGGTTTCTGAAATATTAACAAATATTGTTTAATATGGGCTATGAGATCGTCCGAAGCAGTCATCGTGGCCCTGGAACGCAAAGGGCAAGTGGACGAACACGGGTGGGTTTTAGCAAGAAAAAGTCTGACACTCCTTCTCGCTCCACCCAGAGGTGAAGTTATTTAATGATTTTCCACTACAAAAAAATTTTATATATGTAAGATATATAGGGTGACTGGTAATTAGTGACCGATACTTACACACGTGATTGTCCTTATGATTACAAACAACTTTCCCAAAGAAACTTTTTTATATACTTATTAGTTTTATGACAATAACAAAACAGCTGTTTGAAATTCGCGTGCGCGCTTGCAACCACTCAGCTGATAGCCGCGTAAGGCCGTTGTCTCATGTACTTTTTGTACCTTAGCTACAATAGTGATAGAGAACCCGCGCGACTTGCACACCCATCGGTGTACGTTATCAGTGTAAGTACCTACATGTTTCGGTTAAATAATATCCAAAGACAGTTAGTCTAAAAAAAAGTTTATTTGGGAAATTTGTTTGTGATCATGAGTACAATCACGTGTTTAAGTATCGGTCACTAATTACCAGTCACCCTGTATAGTTTATTATTGTGTCAGTATTCTCGAGAGCAACGAATATGAAGGTACCTTGGATGGGTTATAATGCTTCTAGAACGTAGATTATCTTGTACGATTAATAATAATATTTCACAACTACATATCACACAACGCCGTCTAGTCCCAAGCCAAGCAGAGCTGGTGTTACGAATACTAGACAACTGATATACATACTTATATATTTCTAAATATGTACATACATATTACAGATAAATTACACCCAGACACAGAACAAATGATCGTGCTTACACAAACAATTGTCCTGGGTAGGAATCGAAACCATGACCTCTGGCATAGCAGTCAGGGCCACTAACCAATAGACCAACAGGCCAGTCAATATAATAATGATAAATAGATTCATACTAAATACAAAATAGATTCATATTACTATTTCTAATTTTAATAACAAATACAGTTTAAGTGTCTCTATGGGTCAGCAGTTGGAAGGCCTCATAGGGTGGATGGATGACCTGGCAAGGGTCGCTGGAATCTGATAGATGCAACAGACGCAGGACGCGTCATTATGGCAACATTTGGGGAGACCTATGTCCAACAGTGGATGTCTTTCAGCTAAAAATAATGATGTTATAATAATTTGCAGTGATGACTTACCCATATTTTGCAAAATTCGTCCAAAGTTTACTAACTCTTTCAATAAGTTGGAACGTATCAGAGCTAGTATCCACCTTGGTGTTCATCATTTTGGCGTTGAAGAGATACAGCAAATCATCAGCATGACACGTAACTGGTTTACTTCCAATCAATTCACCAAGTCCCCTTACATGGACAATAATGTTTCTCTCAGATTTACAAGAAAATTTATACAAATAAATCTTGTTCTTCTTTTTCGGGGCACAAAGTTTAACCCACTGTATTGTAGGCAATACGAACATGTACATCGAAAGGTAATTCACCCATTTCTCCCAGTCATCAGGTATCTTGATCTGGTCACCAAAATAAAACTTCCTTATCTTCGCTCCAAGTTCCAGTTGTTGATACATCGGCAATTTATATGACAGGAGTTTAGAAATAAATAGTTCTGGGAAATTCCTAGCTGCTCCTAATGCCTTATGGGTAGCTTCCACACTCTGTAAACCAATAATGCCTTCATCTGCGGTGTATCCGGTCATAATATCCACTCCTTCGTGAACATTGTTAGAAACTGCATCGATTGAGTCTCCGTAAAAAAATCTCTCTGCGTCACCAAATTTTTTTTCATCACAAACACTAAAATAAATGTCCGATGCACCTTTTTGCGCTTCGGATAATGTGATAGGTACTGCAGCATCAACGAGCTTTTCAATCGGTTGATTTTTGAAGAATTCATATAATTCCTTAGCATCTTCAGAGTAGCATCCCAGCTGTCTCGCTAATGCTAAGGATCTCTCGCGTGGTTTTACAAATCGTGCCCAATCACACAGCGAACTACCACTTTGAGCGATGGCTCTCTTGAACAAGCCTTTAGACATCGGAGATATTAATAGGTAGCTTATACTGGCCCCACCAGCACTCTCACCAAAAATGGTAACGTTTTTGGGGTCTCCACCGAAACTGGAAATATTTTTGTTGACCCACCTTAGGGCTTGTACTTGGTCTTTCATGCCAGCGTTGCCGGGTATTTCAGGTGTGTCAAGGCAGAGAAAGCCAAGTATTTCAAGTCTGTAGTTGATGGTGACAACGACAACTCCTTGTCTCACAAGGAACTCGGGGCCATAGAAATCATCATTGCCGCCGCCACAGATGAAGGCTCCCCCATGTATCCAGAGCATGACGGGGAGAGGCTTTTCAGATTTGACATCTGGTGTGTATACGTTAAGATATAGGCAGTCCTCTGAGCCTATTTTTCCAGTTTTTGTGAACATGTCGTTTTGGTAGCATTTCGGCCCAAACTCCTTGGCTGCGCGCACTCCTTCCCATGGTTTGGGAAGCTGCGGTGCCTGTGAAAAAAATTAAACGGTCAAGTTTTGTTTTGTGGGTATATCTTACTTAAGTTTCAAGTTGCTAATCATGATGAGCCAAAGTTGGGCAATCATTATCGGTTTTTCTATTACAAGAACCGGTTTCTTTAAGGTTTTTTGTTGATATAAGTAGTTGTGAGAAATGAAGGTCAATGTTCACAATAATATGTACTTGTTAACTTGTTTTTATATATGGTAGCTATATAATAAAAAACAAGTTTGATATCTATTAGTAGTAAAATTAGGTAATGGTACATAATCAGGAACAAAATTAAAACAAAATAGCTATAATATAATAAATAGATTAGCTAAATTAATAAATATATTTTATTTATTAATAAAATACTTGAATAAAAACCTTTGCACCTTTTTTGAATTGTTTTGATACGTAAGAGATTTGGTAGTAATAGTTAATATTGATGTAGAAAAGGATAATTTTTCATCCGTGCCTTAATACTTGACTAAACAAGTTATGCACGTACAATGGTCCACATACGACTAAGTGCGGAATCCATACATAAATAGTTATACACCCCTATTTTTTAATTAGTACAAAAAATATGGGGCTCTATCCGTACCCGTTACCGATCATATTTTTGTAATTAAAAGTAAAAAAAAAATCGTTTATTAAACCAGAACATTAACAGATACATTCTTGTTAACGTATTTACATACCAGTATAAACCATCGCGGGTTTAACAGCGGTATGTCAGAAGCGACAAACTCGGCGCCAAACATACTTTAGGCGAACAGTAGGTATACATACATAGTCATCATCAAAATACTACTCGCAGTGTTTTTCCATTGTTTTTCATTCATAATCAATAGCCTGTATAGTGTTTCCATAAATTGAGTGACATTTTGGGACATAAACGAACGCTAATATCTTTGCAGTTTATGAATATTATTTATTGAGACTTTATTTACATAATAATAAGTCCTTTTCTAATAAACCCTTTAAATATTTGTACTAATTAAAAATTAGTGGTGTATACTAATAATGGCTTTTTTTAGCAGCTCCAAACCTGCGGTCTAATCTATTTCAGGACACGGTTTACTCGTGTGCCAAATTTCTTCCAAATACACACATACATACAAACTACAAACATAGGTTTAAACCAGGGACTGCATACCGAAAAAAAATCGGTTATGACGTAATACCTTTTTATTTCAATACCTCAAAATAACGGTACCGTTATTTTTCGCTACCGAAAAATTACGATACCTAAATTTTTCTCTACCGAAAAATAACGGTACCGTTATTTTTCGCTACCGAAAAATTACGATACCTAAATTTTTCTCTACCGAAAAATAACGGTACCGTTATTTTTCGCTACCGAAAAATTACGATACCTAAATTTTTCTCTACCGAAAAATAACGGTACCGTTATTTTTTACGCTACCAAAACCTCTAACATTAAGGTATCCGTTGAAACCCTCACTCCCTCTACCGAAATATTTCCGGTACCGAAATTATTTCGGTAGAGTAAAGGTTAAATAAAGGTATAGCGGTACCAAAAAAAATAGCGCGATCGTTATTTTATACCGGTGTAGCATAACCGCAAATCTTAACCGGTTTCGGTGTACCTTTAAAATAAAGCGGTACCGGTTTTTAATACCGGTAGCGTAACCTTATACCTTAACTGAAAACGGTCCCTGGTTTAAACTTTCGCCTTCATAATATTAGTGTGATGCACCTTAAATCGGAGGTCTCCTATAGGCGGCTGCGCGTACGGGATGCCCTTGAAGCTGCAATATTCACCACCATACTCATTCTGCACCAGCTCACCCTCGAGCACCCCCTCACTCACAGTAACTTGCACCATATTCAGAGTTATATCAACCGTCCTCCACCTAGCGACGTTTCAATAATACTAAAGTGTCTCTCTCAAGGATACAACACACTCGTATACCATTATCTAAAACTTATTTAAATCTGTTTACGACCTTATCACTTTCAAAATAAGGTAGTAAATCAAATGCGGCTTCTTTATCAATTTTGTTTGGATCTTTAATTGAGATAAAAAAAAAACTTCGGATAAATAATTGCCTGAGTCATTTATTGACGTACAATGCGTTAAAAAAAGAATAGGATCGATTGTCATGTTGTGACGTCACGTCATACTGTCAAACCGCAAGAAATTGGGGAAAATTGAAGAACTCCGAGATGAGCAAAATTGAAGAACTGGATTCTGATTAAACTTTTTTCGTTCACAGTTTGTAAATAAAGTAAATTTTAAAAATTTCTTTTTTTTTGCTCACTATATTAATTTTTTGATTTGACAGTATGTCGTGACGTCACAATATGGAAATCGATCCTATTCTTATTTGGACCGCATTGTATTGTTTGGTGAAAGTTGTAAAATGGCTTACAACTGTATAACTGCTTCCTCGAGGTCCTTCTATTCTATACTTATTGTGTGGGTAGTAGCTGCTACCAGGTGCGTGAAAGTAGAAAATTGTCATAAAGACATCCAACTCGATATACATTTTCACTGTTTTTCATACAACCGCTCTTACACGATTCGGACATTATCAGACATTTTTCCTTAGATATTTTGGAAACACAGTGAAATCAATATATAAATTTGTGTAAAACTAATCCAGTAAATATCTCTGAAAATCTGTTATTTGTCAAGAACTTTGACACTTCATAATTTACTCAAAAATTTAAAAAGTCTTAAATGTATAACAATAGAAGCCTTGCAAATTTAATCAAGATTCTGAATGACGACAAGATTTTTCAAAAACTTTTAAGGATTTAAAAAAAATACGTATTTCCTTGAACAAGTTTTGTAAAATATTCGAGTAAATCACGGAATTACCGAATGCTAACAGAGTTTCCAGGTGTTATCTCTTTTTTTTTACGTTGCTTTTTTTTTGTTGTTAGTTCCCATGGAAGATTATTAACTCAAACGCGGGCAATGTAGCTGGAAAAAGCTAATAGGAAAATAAAGTGTTTCGTGGGCACCTTCCAAGTTGGATTGATGATCTATGAAGGTCATCTGGGGTCTGAGTCCTATTTCCAGCCACTGACGGGACTAATCTGATGAAGATTTATAAATGATAAATGATATTTATTTTGTAAATAGGTTTAAAAAAACACTTTTACACCTCAATATTTTTTTTTCGTCATTTTAAACTAGATGAGGCCGGTGTTTCCTGGCTGCTGCCTGCTTCTCAGGGTAGTACCCTGAGAGAAAACACCGAAACAAATTCAGGGGTCAAAGTCTCTTTTAAAGTCCATACAGTAAATATGTAATCATGAGATTCATGGAAGCACATGTTTATTTCGATTCCATAATTTTGTCTATAAAAAACTATTCTGAAAGTAAAATAAAGAAATATTCAGAACTTAAATGGTGGGCAAGTTCACACTTTCTCAAAATATTTATAAACAATTATAAGTATCTAAATTTTTCCTAAGAAACTAATAACTCACGGTGACTTTCAAAAATAGAATAAATTGGCCTGGTAACAAAATGAGTAAATGATAATATGTAATTTTTTTTAAATTGATATAAACTAGTGCCTGACTGCGATCCTACCTGATGGTATGCAGTGATGCAATCGTTGATGGTGAGGCGCACTAGTTTATTACATAGTCTCAATAAATAGTATTCATGAACAGCAAAGTTATTAGTGTTTGTTTATATTCCAAAAAGTCACTCAATTTATGGAAATATTGTACAAGCTATTGATTATGAATGAATGAATGACTATCAAAATGGAAAAAACACTGCGCGTAGTATTTTCTAGTAGCAATTGTTATGAATAATTGATTCATGAATTTACCAATTATGACACATTTTCGTGGACGATTTTGGGATTTCGTTTTTTTTTTATTTTTGACTACAAAAATATGATCAGTAACGGGTACGGATAGAACACCATTTTTTTTTTAAAAGGCACTTGTGATTAAAATTTCAGCGCTCTTGATCCAAGATTTTGGGCTAGGCGTTGATAAGTGAGTGAATGGGTCAAGATTTTGACTTTTATGAATACATATTGTCGCAATTTATTTTGGTTTAGGCAGAATATATACATTCACTCATTCTCCTCTATTATTAAAAAAACATACTTTTACAAAATCAAGAGCATAGTGGAACCCTAATGGGAATTAGGTCACCGTAGCGCGAGGTCACGAAATGGGGCAGTTGTGAGTTGTGTGTGTGATACGAGGGCTTGATACCAATAAACCTCGACTATATCTCTATATAAAGCTTTAATTTTTTTAAGGTTAAACCATAGATTTGATTGAATATGATATATGCTAACGGAAGAACCAAAGAAATGATCGTAGATTGGTTAAAGGTATGCTGGAAATGGGGAGCGGTGGTGGCCAAGTGGTAACGGCCCCGACTTACGAGTCGCAGGTCGCAGGTTCAAACCCAGCCGGGCGCATTACTTTGTGTAATTTATTTCATCACTACTGTTCTCAAAACGGTGAAGGAATCTTGAGGAAACAAGCATGTCCTAGAACCAAAAATTCGAAGTCATGTGACATTCACCAACCCGCACTGGGCCCGCGTGGTGGATTACGGCTCATTCCCTCTCCCAGAGAGGAGACCTGAGTCCCAGCAATGGGCACATTAAAAGGCTGATTATGCTTATGCTTTATGCTGGAAATGAGGTGACATTTAATGAAACGGCAAATAATTTGTTAAATTGAAAAGTGTTGAATGAATTTATTATTATTTATTTATTTATTTAAATAGTTATGAAAGAATATATCAATATGGTATATATGGATATTTACCAGCGCCATAAAAATTAGGCGTAATCAGTGTATAGATCTGAGTGCAGTAGTTAGAGCCATTCAGTTAAGCTTAATGAATTCATTGAAGTTTCTCCAATTGCTCTGCTAACGTGAACCCATTCGAATGAATATTTGATTTGACTTTCTGAGCGTGTTCGTGGGCCGATGGGTTTCGCCGATGTGTTGGCACTGGATGCGATTACACACTGAGGGTGGTCGCGTCCAGGACTTGGCACTAACACGCGCTACAGTGCGGTGCCTTCTTGTGATTGTCTTTGCCTAGTATGTACTAACAATAACTATTGTATTACTATATGGAATAAGTCTGAAATAAATGTCTAATTATAATTAAATCGTGTCACGTTAGACAGAATTCCGGTTGGATCTCGTGGCGGTATCAAGATATTGACAGACCTAGCCCAGCGATGAGAACGCCACAAGTGCGACGATAAGTCTGCTCTTTCAGAAATTGTTAGAGAGGCACCACGGCGTCTTCACTTTCAGCTTGACCCAGGTCTTCGCCGAACTCGGTCGGCGGGAAGGAAGGCCCGGGTATTACTACCCGGAGGAGCACTGCTGTGTCTTCATGAAGGTGATCGGCGGCGCAACTTCTTGCGTCTGACCCTTGTCCAGGTTTTAGGCAAGTTAAACTCATTGTCATTTGTCAACAGCAATCTCCTGCTGAACATAGACCTCTCCGATCACATGCCTTCCATCTCGATTTTCTCTAACTATCCTTCATCTGTTTCTAGCCTCCTTATGAAGTTCGTCACTCCACCTACCCCGAGGGTGCTGCAGTAACATTTTTTTTTGTGATTGTTTTTTTTTCAAATAACTTCTGCTAATCTCGGAACATTAATATAATCTCTAAACATTAATGCTAGTAATTGGAATACCTAGTGTAATTAATTTAATATTCTTTATCAACATATTCAGGGGTAAATTCTTTGAAAATATTTTCCCAAAATTTGAACTCTCTATCGTCTGGTGCTGAACCAGTTTGCAGTTCGTTGCCAATGTTCAAATATTCTTCTTTGTCATTAGTGTACGGATTCCATTTCACTTCAAGATCTTCGTTAGGAGTTGGGTTTCTGTAAAATAGGCATACAAATAAGTTTTCAAGAAAAACAATTAAACATTGATCATTTTCGTATCTGTCTGAACCTACATACTTACCCATATTTTGCAAAGTTTGTCCAAAGTGTAGTTATGTTATCAATCATTTTGAAAGTTTTAGATTTCATATCGACTTTACCCTTTAATATTTTGCTGTTGAAAACATAAAACAAATCATCGAGGTGACAAGCAATTTCTTTACCACCAGTCACTGCATTGAGACCCATCAACTCGCTAGCAATATTTCTTTCAGATTTACAAGTGAATTTATAGAGATAGACAGTATTCTTTTGTGCGCAAACTTTTGCCCATTTTATGATGCCATAAGCAAACAATTCAAACGAATGATAACGGGCCAATCGTTCCCATTCAGTATCGACGGTTCTGTCACACATATAAAACTTTTTAATGCTTTGTCCTGCCTCAATTTGTTTTCTCATCGAACAATTCAACGCAATATGTTTAGGAGTAAAGTAATTATCTAAATTATTTGCTTGTGCAATCATTTTTGTGTATTCGCCAAATATGAATAATAGAACACCTTCATCTTCAGTGTATCCTGTTATAACTTCCAGTCCTTCGTGAATACCATTTTTTAAATAATCAGATATATTGCCTTGAAAGAATGCTTTGTTATCACCGAATTGTTTTTCACTAACAATACCAAGGTGTAATTCAAATCCGGCTCGATGTTCTTCTGAGAATGATAATGGTAATTTAACTCCAATGAGAGCCTCTACTGGTTGAGATTTGAAAAACTCGTACAGATCTCCATCGTTTTCCGAGTTATGTCCTAATTTATGTGCTAATGCGAGAGCTTTCAAGCGGGGTTCAAATACTTTTGCCCACCAACAAGTGGTGGCTCCACTCTGACAAATCGCTCTCTTAAAAAGTCCTTTAGTCATAGGAGACACTAAATGATAGCTAACACTGGCTGCGCCCGCACTTTCACCAAAAATAGTTATATTATTGGAATCTCCACCAAAATAAGCAATATTTTTATTGACCCATTCTAATGCTGCAACTTGATCCTTCATGCCTGCATTACCTGGTACTTCCTCTGTATCTAGACAAAGAAAACCTAGCACTTCAAGTCTGTAATTAATTGTGACGATTATAACTCCTTTTCTTACAAGGAATTCTGGTGCACATATATCATCATTTCCACTGCCTGAGTAAAATCCTCCTCCGTGGATGTAGAACATTACGGGTAAAGGATTTTTGGGTTTTAAGTCTGGAGTGTAGACGTTGAGGAACAGACAGTCTTCGCTGCAATTTGGTTTAGGTTTCATTAAGAAGTCGACTTGGTAACATTCTGGGCCAAACTCTTTGGCGTTCCGGACTCCTTGCCATGGCTTTGGAGGTTGAGGTGCCTGTAAAACATCGAACAGGATTATTAGAAAAAAATCATCGAAGTTTCAGTTAGTGTCATATAGACTCGTAGTTTATTAATGAGAATTAGAGTTTTGTAGTTAATTAAGTTGAAGAATTCAACAATGGCAGAAAAATAATAAGTAGACTTAATTCCATGACATAAACAGCTGGATGCGAGATGCCTCGGAATGGTCATGATGGTGACACTTTAGGGAGGCCTATGATCAGCAGCGTTGCCAGATGTACGAGAAATCTCGTAATTTTACGAGATTTGGCAATGTCTGTACGAGAAACGAGAAAAAAAAATCTCGTAAACTTTTTTTTACGAGATTTTAGCAATTTTATCCGGAATCAGTAGAACAACATGAAAAACTATACAATAAAAACGAAGATGATTTTACCAATACCCCTGACATTACATATCACTAACAAATAAAGCTATAATTAAAATTATGTACTAGTAGCAAGTACCTACGAAATTTATTACCTAGTAATTTGTTTTATTTTTTGAAGATTTTGGTAAAATTATTAAAAATAAACATTAAAAATATGAATCACCTAGAGTAATGATTTTTCATTTGGCGGGATTCCTGCCCCAGGCTAGCTAGTTAAAGTACATAGTGTACTTAAGGTCTAAGATTTAAAAAATATATACTTTTACGAAATTTTGTATTGAAAGTACGAGATATTTGACAGCCCTAATACGAGATAAAAAATTCAGCATCTGGCAACCCTGATGATCAGTATATATGGGACGTCTTTGGGCTGTAATGATAAAATAACTAAACTTTTTTTAGCTCATATTGTTTTTAAATTATATGCTTTGTTATAAACCCATACCAATAAAATCGCTGCATAGTAATCGAACAGCGCAGAAAGAGACGGAAACACTGTTTTGATAACAATAAACGTTATCTTTAAGTACGTGTGAATTTATCACGATTTTTCTCACAATAATTGTGTCGATTACTTTAAAATTTATTTCAAAATATTATAAACGAAAATATTTAACGATTTTTATAAGCGATTAGCTATGAACCCATAGGTTTGTTCCACGGAGTCTGGATGTCTCTAAATCAGCAGATTAGTTTATCAAATAAATTACGCTAAACGACAATTATGTTAAATCTAAATCTATTTTAACTCCAAGGTTAACCACTTGGCAGGCAAAGATAATCATTATTCGAAACCGTCTATGGAAAGATATGTGTATATTTAGACGAAATCTTTTGCTTAGAATTTTAATCTAGTCTCAAAAAATTTAGAAATAGTACATTTTGATACAAGTGCGGAAAGCTTGGCACTGCAGCTCTCGGTTTTACAACACACTCTCGCGGAGCCGAGGGCTGCAGTGACAAATTTGCACGTGTATCAAACGACTTTTTTCAATACATTTACGAAGAAAATAATAAACGGGGGTTGACCGGCGACTCGTGGGGGTCGAAACGCGCCCAGCCTCATACGATACATGTAATAACATTGTGGCGGAGGTGAGCACACGCATTTTTCTGCACTAGTGCGGAAAACAGTCTATTGCGTGCCTAAAAGCGGTGGGAAAAGTGCGGGTATTTGAGTAAGTGTATTGAAAAACACATTGTCATAACAAACCGTGTGCCGAATAGGATTTCTATCATTTATAAGGCGTAAGTTTTTACGTATGTGTATGCCTGTTTGTTACTCCTTCTCTTTAAATATGCGGAACGTATTTTAATGAAATTCCAGACATGGGTAGACCGTATCATGAAATAGCACAAAGAATACTTTTGTCCCGCGAGTAAGTTTCCCTTTTACTTTCACGTGGACAAAGCCGGGAGCAGAAGTTAGTTGGATATATTTCCAAAAATCCTTCTTTTGTTTTGTTTATATAAGTAACTCTTTTACCATGTTATCAGACAGCGATATACGCTGTGCGATACGTTTTACTGAATATAAGATAAAAATCTATAGATGTACCTTGAACCGGAGATCTCCTAGAGGCGGCTGCGCGTACGGGATGCCCTTGAAGCTGCAGTACGTGCCACCGTACTCGTTCTGCACCAACTCCCCTTCTAACACACCCTCACTCACTCTCACTTGCACCATCTTCGCACTGAACAACTTCTTATTCTTCTCGAGAGTAAAGGAACAAGGAATGGACCTGTGCTTGCTCACACTCTTTGAATTATAATATTTTACGAGTCTATGGCTGTTGACTAGTTGGAGATTGGCCTTCGTGGCCGAAATACAGTCTCGGAGGCCTCTATTCTTCTTGCTGGGGAACTCTCGTATATTAAGTTCTTACCAGTAAAACGCCACATTAATCGCACTAGATGACTAAGTCCCTAAAGCTGTAATTATACAATTTTGCTTTTAAAATTTGACGGCACGACAGTGTTGTTTCCGCTTGCACATGAGAATCACTGAAATATTTGCGATACGAGTGTTTTTATGTATTACAACTGTATGATGTTTTATTTTTTCTTGATAAGATATTTTTTATTACATACCTAGCTAGTGCTAAAACCAGTTATATATTATGTTGTTTGCTTGCGAGCCACGTACTGCAGTTTTTATCTGAAGTTCGTTGTACGATTTCAAGGCGACAGTGTGGTGACCAATTATTTAACATTTGTTTACAAAAAAAAGGAAGGTTAGGATAATTTTAAGTTAAAAAAAAAATAATTTGGGTGATCGTCTTCAAAATCAATCTGAGTTCTCAAGTCTCAATAATGTTTATTTCAGTCAATAATGTATATATCAGGTGGTAAATTAAAAATAAAATGAAAACAATTACAGTTCCTGTCGGGCTCAACAAAATGTTAAATGGTAGGAGAGAGAAAGAACACATCTCTCATAGTGAACTAGAATATTAACATTAAGACTATATTGTCTAAAAACCATAAAAAAACTAATAATAGAATACTCATGATTATGGACACCATATGAGTTACAGAAATTACAGTATTAAAAAACATTACATAGGGTGACACAATAGGCGGCCATATCACGAATAGATTTCTTGTAAATACAATCATTGAATACATTTAAAAGAGAGTCCGTTTCATCATCGGACGTACACCACACGTACGGCGATGCACTATTGGTACATGGAGGACATCCCACCCATACGCACAAAAAATTTTGGGAATACATTTAGCGTAGGTATAGCTAAGGAATAGAATTCCTTGTCGGAATTTGTGATTCCTGATAGTTACAACCTGGGGGTTTTAAACAAGATACCCAGACCTGGGATAACTGTCTGTCATACAAATAATTGTTCTGTGCGGGAATTGAATCTGCGTCACGCAAGGCAGCGGACAATCGCATAATAATATAGCATAATCAGCCTTTAAATTTTCCCACTGCTGGGACTCAGGCCTCCTCTCTCTAGGAGAGGGAATGGGTAATCCACCACGCGGGCCCGGTGCGGATTGGTGAATGTCACATGTCTTTGAATTTTTTGGTTCTAGAATATGCCGATTTCCTCACAATATTTTCCTTCACCGTTTTGAGAGCAGTGATGATGAAATAAATCACCGTAAACATTAAAAGTTATTATATAAGGTACTAATTTTCTCAATTCTATGGTTAACACTGACATTATTTTGAGTACAATATGTTTCAATGTGAATCTTTAAGTCAAGAGTGAATAGGTTACTTCTAGGCAAGCGTGCTCCATCTTCGGTCACATCGTCGCTTACCATCAGGTGAGATAGTGGTCAAACGCGAGCCTATCAATTAATTAAAAAAAAAATGTGCATATTACGTCCTTTGAAAATTAGTATTGGACCATCGTGTTATAAATACCAAAACTATTTTCAACCGTAAATCTTGAAAGGACTAGCTGTTTAAAAATCCTGAGTAAAATATTTAGGAGCAAATTCCCTAAAGATATTGTCCCAAAATTTAAATTCTTCATGATCCGGCGCCGACCCCGTTAGCAAATCGTTGCCTATTTCCAAATATTCTTCCTTTTCCATTGTGTAAGGATTCCATTTAACACCAAGTTCATCGTTTGGAGTCGGCTCTCTGCAAAATAATAAGCAATGTAATTTTAAAAGTCTCATAAGCACGTCTGTATGCATGAGTATATTGTCATACATCTAGTTAAAGTACAACTTACCCATATTTTGCAAAGTTTGTCCAAAGCTTTGTCATGTTATCAATCATTTTGAACGTTTTAGATTTCATATCTACTTTTTCTTCTGCTGCTCTACTATCGAAAATATAAAACAAATCATCAATATGACAAGATACTTCTTTTCCTCCAGTAACATCATCTAGCCCCATCAAGTGACTGGCAAGGTTCCTTTCAGATTTGCAACTGAATTTAAAAAAGTATATTTTATTCTTGTTTGCATTAACGCAAATCTTTGCCCACTTAATGATGTCATATTTAAGTGTTTCAAACGAATGGAATCGAGCCAATTTTTCCCAGTCAGCTCTTGGACTACCATCTTTCATATAATAATCTTTGATCTTTCGTGCAACCTGTATTTGTTGTTTAACTGGACAATGCAATGCTATGTGTTTAGGAGTGAAATAAGTAATTATGTGATTTGCTTGTGCTAGCATCTTCTCAAATTCAGCAAACACATATAATATGACTCCTTCATCTTCAGTATAGCCAGTTATAACTTCCACTCCTTCATGAATACCGTTTTTGAGATGATCATATATATTTCCATGGAAGAATCTCTCATTATCACCAAATTGTTTTTCACTGACAATACCAACACTTAGCTCAAAGCCCGCTCTTTGATCCTCAGCAAAAGTAAGTGGTATCGTTACGTCAAATAGTGCTTCTATTGGTTGGGATTTGAAGTAATCATAAAGACTTCCATCAGCTTCTGGATCGTACCCCATATGTTCGGCTAACGCGATTGCTCTCTCACGGGGCTCAATTAATTCTCCCCACCAACAATTTGCTGTTCCACTGTGACAGATCGCTCTTTTGAAAAGTCCTTTAGTCATGGGAGACACTAAATGATAGCTAACGCTAGCACCTCCTACACTTTCCCCAAAAATTGTTACATTGTTCGGGTCGCCGCCAAAAGATGAAATGTTCTTATTGACCCATTTCAATGCTGCCACCTGATCTTTCATGCCAGCATTGCCAGGTACTTCTTCTGTGTCTAAACAAAGAAAACCCATAACTTCAAGTCTATAATTAATGGTGACAAGTATCACGCCTTGCCTGACGAGGAATTCTGGGCCAAAAATTTCATCATTGCCGCTGCCAGAGATATATGCTCCTCCGTGTATCCAAAACATTATGGGTAATGGCTTGCTGGGCTTCAGGTCTGGGGTGTACACGTTGAGGTACAAGCAGTCCTCATCACCACGGGGATCTGTTTTCATAAATATATCATACTGAAAAGAAACGGGGCCAAATTCTTTTGCGCTCCGAACGCCGTCCCACGGTTTTGGACTTTGTGGTGCCTGCAAGCATAGTAAACATTATCAAATTATATTAGGTAAATAAATCAATGTCAATTAAACCTTATATGAGATAGCAAAAACAGATATCATTCACGGTCAATGTCAATCTTACGGGCAGTTAAATAAAAACGTTAAATGAGACTAACTCGTAAAATCCTAGTATGGCCACTTTCTGTAGATAACATCAATATAAACTAATTTAGGAAGGTTACATTCAAATGTCTAGTACAGGACCTATATGTCCTGCACGAAGGTAATATCAGCATATTATAATATCCAGGTTACTTGATAAGTCCTGCCAACTCAATCATTGCTTACGAATTTTAAGGGGAATATGAGATCATTATCTTATCTGATCTTATCTACGTAATATGCCACAAGGTGGAACGATGACTTGGTGAGGACTACGGAAATCTGTTAGATATGAGAAGCACTCGATGTGGCAACGCTTGGTAGAGACTTTCAGGTAAGTTTCGCTGGAGGCATCTTACGGCTAAAATGATAATAATGATAAGGGTACTATTATTAACCTTGAACCGGAGGTCTCCTAGAGGCGGTTGCGCGTACGGGATGCCCTTGAAGCTGCAGTACGTGCCACCGTACTCGTTCTGCACCAGCTCACCTTCCAACACGCCCTCACTCACTCTGACTTGCACCATCTTTGTACTGCAAAGTACAAACAATATTTTTAATATCGCACTCTATTTATATAGTAAGTACTTTAATAATATAATCACAGCAATTTGAACCAATTACTCACAATAAATCGACACACGCATCGAACAAGGCAGTATCTCGGATTACAGTGCAAACCAAAATTCAAACATGGCTCTATCACTTTTAGGTTCATTTTGAAAAATGACTGTATTAATGTTACAAGCTTGTTCGGTGCGGGTGTCGAAATAAAAAGTAACGTATAATAAATACTGAGTTCAAAACATTGGCGACACAACGCGAATCGAGCTATTTTAAACTCTATTATTTGTTTGCCAGGTGACGTATACGTCATCTTGCAGCAGACGACTCACTCAAGAGAGAGTCAAGCATAGCATAGCATAATTACTCTTATAATGTTCTCACAGCTGGGACTCAAGCCTCCCCTCTACGTGAAGGAATGGGCCGTAATTTACCACGGCCCGGTGCAGGTTACTTAGTGATATTATATCTGTGTTCAACGGTTGTCAAAAAGTCCAAAATAATACGCGATTGGCATACACTATCGAAATGCCGTGAGGCACACTATATATTTGTTTACAACTATTTTATTTTGTTTCTTTTCGTTTTTGCCTTCTTGTTTTTGTTTGTCTTTGTGTTTGTGCCAATTAAAAGTATTTTCTTTCTTTTTAAATACCTATCATATGAACAATTTAAAACATTTTGTATTTTGACAAATTTTATCACTGATAACATTTCATTTTGTCTAAAGCCTAAAGAAAAAGGTGTGTTTACTGACAGCCGAGTCATTTACCAGTCCAATATTGTTGCCATAATGTGCAAATAGATTGTTTACTTGACTAAGTTTATAAATCGTCATGTTGTTTACTCTAAATTACAAATATTGCTTAATTTAGCCAATACATGCACATACGAAGATATCTTTTTTAACGGTTTACAATATTAGCTGGAACTCAGTTAACCCAAGTTAAAAGATTGGTGGAATAATTTAATTTATTAGCGCCCTCGTTTAATCAGCTAACAATTTTATTAAATTTCTCTATACTGTAGTTAGCACTATAATTATTAATTTTACGGTTTAAAGCTGTGAAGCAATTTGGGTTATTAAAATATAAGTTTTTATCGGTAAGCAACAATGTTATCTTATTTTTATGTTTTGGCAAATCATTGTTTGTTTTTAATGATTATTTTCTATAATTTACATTTCGGCAAGTGTGTTTGAAAGAAAGAAAGAAAACATTTATTTGAGACTCGCACAGGACAAACAACAATAAAATAAAAAGTAACTACTTAATCTATAAATACTTAACTTAAAAATAATAGAAAACAATATTGAAAGATAAAAATAAAAGACCTATGCGAGGCCAAAAAGGCTCCTATCTCAGCATATGCTGCGATATTTAACTAAAAAGTAAAAACACATTCATTATGTGTACACCTAAAGAGTGGATCTTCCAGCAGAGTCTATCCTAGTAACAACCTAGGGGTCCTTAAGTCAAGAGTGAACAGGAAGAGTAATAATAATAATGACTTCTAAGCAAACGTGCTCCATCGACGACCACATCATCGCTTACTATCAGGTGAGAAAGTCGTCAAACCAGAGCGTATCAATAATAAAAAGATTAAAGAAAATCTTTTAAAGAAAGACTTTCTGTGATTAAGTAAATAGATAAATATAAAATAAATCCATAGCTTGTAATGTAATATTTTGAATGAAAGGTACTGTACTGACATTTATAAAGTAACCGGTACTTTACTACTATGAAAGGAAATGCGTTTTTATTGGTGTATCGGTTGATAAGTAAAACTATTTCCACATCACGTCAACCCCACCTGACAAGCAACGGCAGTCTGTCTCATAATAGGTAACTTCTTTAATATAGGTTTTCTTAGGAGCGCTCAAACAATTCAAATGATATTGTCACATTTATTTTTATCAAGCGTTCCATGACATTAAGAAGGTCCTTTTTCACTCGCATATTGTCAACATCGAGCATGGTTCAAAAGCTTGTTGCTTCATCTAACGCAATCCAACGCGATGTTTGACTAAAAAACAACGCGAAAAAAGAAATATGACGCCTGAAAACTCTGTAAGCATTTGGTAATTCCGTGATTTACTCGAATATTTTACAAAACTTGTTCCAGGAAATACTTGTTGTTTTTTAATCCTTAATTTTTTTTTTTGATAAAAATAGTCGTCATTCAAAATCTTGTTTTTTGCAAGGCATCTATTGTTATACTTTTTTAGACTTTTTAAATTTTTGAGTAAATTATGAAGTGCCGAAAAATCATGCAAAATAGCAGATTTTCAGAGGTCTTTAATGGATCAGTTTTACACAAATTTATAAATTGATTTCAATGGAAGCCTAAATAATATCCACAAGATACTGTGTTTCCAAAATATCTAATAAAAAATGTGTAATAACATCATAATTGCGTAAGAGCGGTTGTATGAAAAACAGTGAAAATTTATGTCGAGTTACATCCCCTTAAATAAAACTAACAGTTCAAATGATATTGTCACTTTTATTTTTATCAAGCCTTCCATGACATTAAATAGGTACCTACCGTACTTATGTGTCTGCCGCATACTGATCGGGCGATGGGGCCGTAAATTACAAACTTAGCCACGAAGGAGATGGCGGGACGACTTAGTTGTCTTCCTGAGAATTTGGCAAGAAGTGGCTCAAAGCCGAGTACAATTGAAGAGATAAAGGGAGGCCTTTGCACGGCACTGGGACGGTACATGCTAAATATAATAACAAAAGGCTGCTGCGGCTCCGTTGTAATCGCGTATCCTAGTGGAACAATTTTTTGGGCCCATTTCCTTGAAGAACGCGTGTTATGTTGGCCTTCAGGGCGGTAATTCGTCTGTGGTGTGTCGGAAATTTCACGTAGTTCTACAGAAAATAGACGAGCGGCAGCGGCGTTACACGATTTCAATAGACCGTGAATGGAGGTATAGAGGAACTGAACGCAACGCACGGACATTAGGCGGACAGATGAAACACAACACCGATTTTGAAACTAAATTTTAACAACGTTTTGTTGATACGTGTGTCGTTCCACAGTCAAATGTAAACACTAAATAACAAGCAAAAGTTTGGCATTTGGCATTGTATGCACAATGTAACAGGAGTGCCGAAAATATAAAGTATTGAAATCGTGTGCCCAACGTTTGTCTTCATATAAAGTTTTTTTTTTTTATCTGAGAAGAACATTAAGCAGTATTTTATTTAGAAAAATTAACAGTATTTTATTTGTTTAATGTTTTAAATACATATTTTTAGAGCCTTTCGCACAACTTATTAATTTATAGTCATTTTTAAAAACTTCACCACAATTAAAACTAAAATTAAAGTAAATGAGGAGCTCTTTCGATCCGTTCTGAAACTCTATTATTGTGATTTCATAAAAAAAAAAACGTTTTTTGCGAGTATAGTGTTAAGCATTTTGATGCTAAAAACAGTATTTTGTATACTTTATTTTTGTTCAACAGTATAAATTATAATGTAGTGAAAAAACAGTATCTAGTACTGTTTTAAACAGTATAGTTGACAACCCTAGCCTACGCCCCCATACGTAGTTTCTACTTCTCCATGTACGTACAACTGTGTACTTACATATATTATATAAGGCTAAATCTGAGGCTCACAAACCGCGAACCACTAATTGGAAGTCAGGTCCGTGCACATTCTGTGGTTCACCATTCGTCAACCGAGACATGTAAATATCTACAGTTGAGTATAAAATATGTGATTTTAACGGAATACAAAAAGAAGAAGGAGATTCTCAATTCGTTGGAATTTTTTTAAATTTGTGTATTCTGGTGACTCTAAGACGCCTGGATCGATTTGGATTTTTTTTTCAATAAACTTACTTGAAAACCGCTCTTATCCCTACCGCTTTTAGGCATGAAAATTTCTTTTTTCCGCACTAGTGTTTTTTTTTTCGGTGGTAAAATCATCTAATGGCATTCCTCGCCTTGGGAGTAGCGAGAGGGTGTGTCAGACTTTTACTGACTAAAAACCTACACCTGTTTTTTCGTTGCCTTTCATACCAGGGTCGACTTTTCCTTGCAGAAGCAGACCCTTGGCCCCAGTAGGCTTCGACCCTGCTGGGCCCTTACGGTTTGCTGACATTTCAGTACGCTCGGACTGGACGGTTACCGGACAGTCAGACGGCGAGCTACCCATTGCTCGCCGTCTCCACTCCTGCCACACCGCCTGTCACTCCGCCTCGTTTCGGACCATGGCCTGTACCAAGGCCCGCCGCGAGAGATCGTTGCCGCCGATCGCCCCCACAAGGACACGGCGGTGCTCTTGCCAAGCGGGGCACACCTCTACCGTATGCTCAACCGTGTCCGCCACTAGTGCTGAAAAGTACACGATCTCCCTCCACTACAATTTATTTTATTTATCGTATCAGGCTGGGCGCTAAGCGCACCCCATGAGTCACCGGTCAACCGTTTATTTATATCTTCGTAAGTGTATTGAAATCGTTTGATACTCGTGGAAATTTGTCACTGCAGCACTCGGCTCCATAACACCCTCGCCGGCAGGCACTGGTCAGAATTTGATGATGGGATCCTTGCCAAATCGAGGGAACTCTATTCATTTTATACGCACCCTTGTAATGGTTATATTATATAAGTATTTTACTATAAAACTTGCGTACTATTTAGGTTAAGCTCAGAGGTGGTATCTCTGAGCTTGACCTAAATAGTACATACCTCTTGAGACACATTGTTTCCATGGTAGAACTCATATTACTAAATAATGCGAGTTTTCTTACATTTCTTACAAAAACATAAAAGAAACCAATAAATACCGAATTTCGAAAAAAGAATGACGTTCCTTTAATATAAAGTTTATTTAAACTTATAATTCCAAGTGAATCCAAAGACATAATGTTGCGTTTATACGTAATCGCCATTGTGTAAATAGCTAGGCTTGGTGTATAAGCATAATCAGCCTTTAAATGTTCCCACTGCTGGGATTCAGGCCTCCTCTCTAGGAGAGGGTATGGGCCGTAATACACCACGCGGGCCCAGTGCGGGTTGGTGAATGTCACATGTCTTCGAATTTTTGGTTCTAGGACCTGCCAGTTTCCTCTTGACGTTTTGAGAGCAGTGGTGATGAAATAAATTACACCAAGTAATGCGTCTGGCTGGGTTTGAACCCGCGATCTGCAACTCGTAAGTCGGAGCCGCCACCACAGCTCACAAAACGGGCCCACGTGAAAATGGGGCTTAAAAATACTTCAAAGCAACCCGTTTTAAAAAATGACAATTTCATAGGTAAAGACCTATTATTATAAAAGCGAAAGTTTGTGAGTGTGTGAAAATATTTGTTACTTCTCCACGCTCGAACGGCTGGACGTATTTAGATAAAATTTGCTCATGTCCTAGAACAGCACACTTTTCATCCCGGGATTATGTTCCCTTGTGACAATTTTATATTTTCGGGCGAAGCCATTGGCAACAGCTAGTTATAAAATATTTCTTAAAAAAATCTCACGAAAAAAATAGTCTTTTTTTTTAATTGATATAAAACAGTGCTTGACTGCAATCCCATCAGATGGTAAGCACTGATGCAAACATTGATGGTGAGGCGCACTAGTTTAGTAGGCCGTAAGTGTCGGGAACTGAGTATTTTTCAGTGTGTAATCAGTTTATTTTTTTCTGTCACTCTTCTTTTGTTATTACACCTTTTTAAAAGTACTTACATGTCTCAGAAACTGATCATAGCACAACACAAATATGATTCTACTTGACACTAATTCAACACTATGTCTTCCCTCATCTATGTACGTTTAAAGACTAAACAATCGTGTGTAGGTACCTATTAGTACTTATACGACATTATCTCATTGATAAGTTTGTCAGTAAATATTATTTAAAACGGTTTGCAATTATTTTACTTATCAGTCTTAAATTATGGAAACTCCTTATCGTACATTGACGAATGAGAGCTGCGCGTGTGTGTTTGGGTCACAAAAGTTCATGTGTGTACCTTTTGCACTGAATAGGTTCTGTAGATTCGGAGTATATTAAACAGACAGACAGACACATGAGTAATCATATGGGTTATTCCCTGATTACCCCAATCCCCGAGGGCCCCATTCCTGAAGACCCCGAATGTGATAATGGTCTACATAAAAAGGGCTCAAATTTGAGTTTAAGTTTATAAACCCAGCAGAGTCAAAGTCTACTGGAGCCATTGGTGATGCGAAAAAGAACCCTGGGGCCCTGGAACGAAGGCAAAGAAAGAACAGGAGTGGGTTTTAGTCAGTAAAAGTCTGACACGCCCTCTCGCCCCACCCAAGGGTGGGAGATGTCATTAGATGATAACATAAACTTAAAAAAAAAAGAAAAAATGTTTTAAGTTAATTATTATGTTATTTATATAACAATTTTTGTAATATTGACGAATTTGAAAAAACTGATTGAAAATTACTATTTAAAAATAATACAATGATTAAATAATTTTAGTAAACTATATAGTAATAAAACTTTTGTTTAACATCTTCTGCTGATGGTGCCTTTAAGCTAAACTGACTTTTATTTGAGTTTATCAAGATAAAAATAAATCGGGTGCCTCCGGTACGGGGCCCTCGAGGATCGGGGTCGTCAGGGAATAACCCAATCTTATAAAGTATCGATTGGGCAAATTAGACGGAGAGATACATGAGTGATCCTGTAATGGATCGGTATTTTCTTTCGGCCTTACGGAACCCAAAAAAATAAAAGTAGAAGCCACTTATGCTCCACATTCTAAAAGCTAAAATCTAGAAGTCCGTGATAAGATCTGTAAGGATCAGTCCCCCTAGCCAAGTTACAACTGTTTCGTTTTTATTCTCTTTTCGTCGATCGCCTCGAGTCAGCCACGCCTCCGATTCCTTTGTTATGACGTCATCTCAACGCTCAGTCACGTGGTCAGAACAAAGGGATAGGAGGCGTGGCCGACTCGAGGCGATCAACGAAAAGAGAATCGAAACGAAACGGTTGTGACTTGGCTAGGGGAGAAGAAGAGGGATGAAACGCATGCTACAAAAAAATAACCAGAAGGTATTCATGTGGATGGATAAAGATGGAGAAGGAGGCCAAAGAAAAAAATGGATGGATTGTGAAAGGAGTGATATGAAAGAAAATGGAGTCAGTTACAGCATGACGGTTGACAGGAAAAATGAAAAAAAAAGGCATTGTACGTGTGATAATGGTGACGTAGCAGAAGAAGCATTTATGAAGTACCAGGCTAGCATATAATCAACATGGTATTCCATATTATAGTTTCTATGAGAATAAATTCTATATGTGTGCCTTATAAAGTTAAAACATAATATTAGAATTTATTTCAACACAATATACAAACTTGTATGTGTTCTCTTCCACAAAGGTTTTTATTTGTTTTATATATTTTTTATCAATAAGCTCGCGTTTGATCACTTTCACACCAGATGGTAAGCGATGATGTGGTCGCCAATGGAGCAGGCTTGCTTAGATGTACTTAATCTATTCATCTTGACTTAAAGATCTCGAGGTTGTAGTCATAAGGAAATGCTGACTGGCCAGAAATTCTACTGCGGTGTCTTACTTCACTAGTCACAAAGTATTCCTTTTTGGGAGACTGGCACTAGGAAATCCTAATCCCAAAATATATATTTTCTCCCAGAACAAGAAAAAAAACAGAAGTCTACGGTCCCTTGAAACTGTGAAAAAATCAAACTTCTGAGTTAATGAAAAAAAGATACGGCCGTTTATGTGGCAAAAAAGTGTATTTCGACCCTCTCAAGGAAATTTAAAATTCATAGGGATTCATAGGGTCTCGTTGACTTATAATCTTGAAATTTGCTATGAAGCAAGGTCTCACAGCAGAAGCATAGGAGAAAGTCTGAAAACTGTCAATTAGTAGTTACGTCACAAAAAAATCATTTTTTGCGAATCGGAAAAACCTTCGTAACTCAATTCAGGATTTGAACTGTTTTCATACATAAGTTTGTTCGGAACCTTCAGTGCGCGAGTCCGACTCGCACTTGCCCGGTTTTTTGAGGTGGGAATTATCCAATGACTTCTCCTACTCAAGGGTGGAGGGGTAGGCTTGTCAGACTTTTACAGACACACCACACCTGGGTCCTTCAGTTGCCCTTTACGTTCTAGAGCAACGGGTTTCTTTTTCAGAAATTCCCCCGCTGACATAAGAATTTATCTGACTTATAAATCCTCTCCGCTATGACACAGACCCAAAACCTCACATTTCTGAAGCTACGAGCCCCTCAATCTCTTCTTACTCTATGCTTAAGCAATCAGACATATTACCATAGACAGGCTCACTCAATAATAAACAACACGCCCATAGATATTAAGAGTTGGCCAGTGTATCATAAATTTGATATTGCGAGAAATGTGTAGAACTGTGGCTGGCGCAAATAACAATGTATGGAGTCGTTAGCACGTGGGAATTGGGAACATAGCAGCTTTATGATATGTGTAGCTATGTAGCTACTAGGTATGTAATGCATGTATACCTAATATTGTTTAACTGTTATTATATTGTGGGGTAATAAATGAGGAAGGTTCTTCAGTCACGTGTTTACATGGAAATAAGAGTATGTACATAACAATTGTGGTATGTAGGTACTTACCAGCAACCCACAAACATAATAAAACTATAATAGAATAGAATCGGTAGGTTGAGATGTGGTCCTGGTTACGATAAAAGACATTTTTCAGTGGTCTAAAATCAAAATAAATGCAGCTATTTATAAAATTTCGTCTGGGAAAATATTTAAAATATCTAACGATGGCCTATTTCGAATTTCGAAAACAAAATAGAGGTGCCCTTTCAATATTTAAAAATAACTTACGTTGCAACAATTTCAGTTTTCAAGTACGTCGGATGTTGTCGGGCGTCCCCGGGAACTTTCGTGTCACGCCCGTCAATCAGCGGCAATTGTTTGAATATGGAGCGCGGAATATTCTTCCGATGTTTCGTTCGTGTTTAATTGCACGCTGGCACTAACGATGGACGGACGTACGTGACGTGCCTCGCGATTGATTGTAATTATAATGTCTTTGTTTTATAAATGGTGGAATTATAAACATGTTTCTTGTAGATATAGTCGAATAGGTACTTGGGCTTCCAATGCTTTTACTAATAACGGAAAAAAGACTGCGTTAATTGTTTTCAGACTCAAAATCAGAGCCTTATTCATATACCAACCTATTTAGTAAAACCGTCATGTGACAATCAGATAATTGTGTCTTCTTCTAGTAAGTGTTTTATTTATAAGTATTTACCTAGATCTCTAGTAATTTTGTTACCTTAATATTTAATTTAAATAATTTGCGTATAGATTTCTTCGAATTTTTATTTTCTTAGTATGTAGAACTCTACATAGTTGTGAGTTACTGTAGGTATGTTACTAAAACACTATCGACTAATTATTTGCATGCTATCACTTAATTGCGATATGTGCACTTAGTCTCCTATAATAACATATTTTATACCTACCACATTTCACGCAAATATTTATATTATTATTATATCATCATTATTATTTTGACAAATATGCGGTTCTATTAAACAAGGTACGCTTGCTCTTCACATAAACCATAAACAATTATAAAGCGTCGCTACAAAGGTAGGTAAATACCACCTTAAAACCAACCTAATATCAGATGCAACTGATATTAAGCGTTCTCTATCTCAATTCTCAACCGAGGTATTTAATAATAGTGGAACAGGTATTTGGTGCGGCGAATATTCAAGGAACGTTTGAATTGCGAACAGTTTCGGGCGGCCAACAGTTGTCGGGGAGGCTGCCAGCCGGCGGCGAGACGAAACTAGTGCATGAGAAATAGCGGAGTATTCACTTTATTATTACAAAAAATGTCTTATATTTAATAAAATTTTAAGATTTTTCTAGAACTCCTTGTGAAAATGGCCGAAGTATTTTTGTCTTTATGGAGTATTGCTAGCAATTTATTTTAAGGCGTTCAATGTGCTTGGCTGTAGCGGTTACAACTAATTCTATAATTAGGATGTCACCTAATCATACAGCTGTACACGTAATTCATTAAAACTCTTTCTTACGAAATATGGAAACAACATACTGAAAACTGAAAAGTAAATAAAGAAAGGTGGGTTTTAGTTAGTCAAAGACCATCCAGAAAGGACCAAGCCCGAATCGATATCGCGATGTGTAAAGTTATATTCCACGAGCGCCTCAAAGAGAGGTTAGCAAGAGGGACAGAACTCCCTAGGGCCAATGCTTCGAGAGAATTACGGAAAGCAATGGGCAACTGAAGGAACATAGGTGAGTTTTAGTCAGTAGAAGTCTGACACTCCCTCGCGTTCCTTCATAGAGCGCGAGAAGTCATTTTTTCTCACCTAAAAAAGGGTAAAATAATATGGCATGTAAGTATGACATGCACAGAATACGAATTTTTTCCTCCCTTAACATTTATTAAGCTCTGCTAACAACAATCATAATTCCAAACCCACCATAATCCTAGGAGTGGCAGGCGGTCGCCTCCTTCTGCGAAGCAGTAATGCTAGCAAAGGAGGCGGCCGATTGCGTGAGGCAACGGACCTCACGCCCTAACCGCCGCCGGGATTCCAATTTCGATTTCCGGCCACCGTAGGCGCGGGCTTGCGCACGGCGATTAATGGGTGGCTCGTCGTCCGACTGTCCGGTAATCGTCCGGACCGAGCCCAAGTCGTCGATGGCGCGTATTGTTCTACGCGCGCCTCAGGGAGATGTCAGCAAATCGTAGGGGCCTAGCAGGGTCGAAGCCTACTGGGGCCAGGGGTAGTGTGAAAGCGAAGCCCGGGGCCCGGGATGAAGGCAAAGAAGGAACAGGAGTGGGTTTTTAGTCAGTAAAAGTCTGACACTATCTCTCCGCTCCGCCCAAGAGCGAGATTTGTCATTAGATGATTTTCCTACCTAAAAAAAACTCCACCATAATCCTATTCGAAATATTAATTAGAATCAAACTAGAGACGTTAACTTGGACCAAAGCAAAATTGTAATGCGTTCAGCGTTGGCACAAACTCTCTCTGAACATTAATTAATTATACACATTTGGTAATTTCTACGAAATTTGTGTATTGTGCAAAAGTTAGCTATTTATTTACCAGATTTCCATAACAGTCTGATGTAATAACTTACAGGATTTGTTGAAATGGCTTCGAGGGGAATGGCATTTCGATGTTTCTGTCACATGCTCGACTAAGTTTCATTTGATATATTGCTTTACAGTTTCGTTTAGTAATTTAATCTTTCACAACTTCCTTTTTCATTTATTAAACAGGTTTTCTTGTGCTTTTATCAGTGATGTATCGCTTTTCATTGCTTCAATAAGGAGCGTAGTCATTCTTTTTTTTTTTTTTTCTTTTTAAGGTGGGAAATCATCCAAATGACTTCTCGCGCTCTGGGTGGAGCGCGAGGGCGTGTCAGACTTTTACTGACTAAAACCACACCTGTATCCTTCAATTACCCTTTGCATCCTAGGACTACGGGTTTCCCTTTCAGAAATTCTCCGCGGTCCTAGCTAGCGGGCATCGGCCCTGCTGGGCCCCTGCGGTTTGCTGACATCTCTTTGAGGAGCGCGAGGATCTCAACGCGCTATTGACGACTGGGCTCGATCCGGTTAATTACCGAACAGCCGGACGGCGAGCTACCCAGTGCTCGACGTCCGCAAGCCCGCGTCTACCGTGGCTGGTAGTCGGGGTCGGAATTACGGCGGCTAGGGCGTGAGGACCTTCGTTCCCTCACGCGTGCAGCCTCCTCCTTCGCTAGCATTACTGCTTCGCAGAAGGAGGCGACCGCCTGCCATTCCTCCTCGCTCCGGACTCGCCCGTCGCGAAAGGTCGCTGCCGCCAATTGCTTCCGCGAGTACACGGCGGTGCTCCGCCCAAGCGGGGCACACCTCCACTGTATGCTCCACCGTGTCCTCTGCGTGGTCCGCACAATGATGGCACCCGGGTGTTGCTTCCGCCTGAATCCGATGCAGGAACCTCCCGAACTTGCCATGTCCGGTGAGGACCTGCGTCATGCGGAAGGTGAGGACGCCGTGTTGCCGCTCCAGCCACTCCTCAAAGAGGGGACTGACCGCCATAATTGTAGCGTGCCCAGCACTGGGCTGCGACAGTCACCGTCGCCATTCCACCATGAGATCCCGCCGGAACTCTGTCCGCCATGCCGAGAATTGGCGTGGCAGCGGAGTTTCACCCCGGCGTTGCATTTCCACGCGCAAATCGTGCATGCATGCAAGGACTGTTGCCTCCAAATCCCATGGTGGCAGGCCAGCAAGGAGGCTCGCCACTTCGCGGGAAATCGTGCGGTATCCCCGTACCATCCGGATGGCCATGACCCTCTGGCAAGCGTTCAGCATGGCCGCCGGTCGCTTTTTCAGCGACGGCGCCCACACCAGTGCCCCTTAAAGGGCCATGGACCGAACAATTCCCGCGTAGAGCCTCCGGCAGGAGGCGTCTGGACCCCCAAGGTTGGGCAGGAGCCGCTTTAGGGCAGCCGCGGTCCGTTCCAGTTTGGGAGTCAGACGTCGAAAGTGCTCCACAAAGTTCCACCGACTGTCGAGGACAAGTCCCAGGTACTTCATCGTCGACCCGACGTCGATGCGAACCCCTCCTACCGTTATTTGGGATCCCCGTGGTGGCGCATTCCGAGGGCCATGAAAACACATGGCCTCGGACTTGTGCAGTGCCACTTCGAGTCCCAACTCCTGGATCCTATCCACGACTGTCGCAACCCCGCGTGTCGCTAGTTCGGCCGCCGCCTGGTGCGACTCCCCCTGCGCCAGGACCAGCGTGTCGTCTGCGTAACAGACCACGCTGACCCCGTCGGGGAAGCGTAGTCATTCTAGCATGCCTATTTGTTCTTAAATTAGTTTTAATGCCAAAAATACTTTTTAGAAACGTTGAAATCGAACTCGTCTGCATATATTTTATCATAATCTTTATTTTAAACATTCTATTTATGTAAAAAAACAATGGCTCAAAGTGCCTTTGATCGCTAGAGCGACGGTCACCATGTATTATGAGGTACTATGCGACTGAACGCACTAGTACCCAAGACCCGAATGAAAAAGGGTTCAAAAACTTCCAACGCTTTTGTCAACGCTCCACCATATCGGATCCGTTCGTCTATTTTCGTAAACAGTCGGGTAAGTTCGGTAAACAGTAATATCTGTTGTGATTCGTGTTTCAAATATGATATGCTTCGATAGACAAGCAAATATGTTTTTGATAACACTCATCTTGTGTTGTCTATGAATTAATATTTGTTTTTGTCTTATTGATATAACTTTGTACGATCGTAGTTTATGAGGGATACAAGTATTTCATTTGTTTGCCAAAAAGTACACTACGTACGTTACACTATAGCGTTGGCAAGTAGGATAATAATTTACGAGCTTTCTGTCACTAGAAAGCTCCTATCGGTATTTTACAGGTTGCATTTTGGAGAGTGTGCGCGGGAAATGCATGACCTGATTCCGCCATCTCCTTTCTACCATCGGACAACCCGACGTACGGCGAGTATCCACCCTTACGTTGTTGAAACACCAACGGTCCGAACTAAGCGATTTGCTTCGTCGTTTATACCGCGTACATCGAGGGACTGGAGCAATTTGCCTGCTGCTGTCTTCCCGTCCAACTATAATTTAGGTGCCTTCAAGGCTAGAGTGAATAGGCTCTTAATAAACTAGTGCGCCTCACCATCAATGATTGCATCACTGCTTACCATCAGGTGGGATCGCAGTCAAGCACTGGTTTATAGCGAATAAAAAAAAAAAAGAAACATGCATTTTCCGGGATAATCAGTATATCACTAAACTACAGTGTAGTTTAACATCTGTGAAAGAGTTTTTGTAACGGAATCATCATCATAATTTCAGCCGAAAGACCTCCGGTGAGTGTCGCCACCGGTTCTTGCATCTAACATCCATCAGAGCAACCATCATCAGGTCATCGGTCCACCTTGTGGAAGGACGGCCGTCCAATAAGGCATCTTCCGATACGTGGTTTCCAGCCCAGAACCTTTCGGTCCCATCGACCTTCAGTACTGAGAGCAATATACCCTGCCCTCTTCCACTTAAGAATGGCGATTTTTCGGGCTATGTCGGCAACCTTGATTCTCCTGTGGATATCTTCAATTCTAATCTGATTACGCATGGAAACTCCGAGTATAACCCGCTCCATTGCCCTTTGGGTGGCTTAATGCCTTCTGATGAGGCCCACGGTGAACGACCACGTTTCGGAGCTGTATGTCATCACCGGTAACACTTTTTCATAACATTATTAAAAAATATACCATTTCCTAATTATTTATTCGTTATTTAAATCATCATTATTTTAATTATTATTTATTCTTTATTTATTTTTTTAGTAATAATTTATTAAAAGCTTAGTAGCTTCTAAAAAGAATGCCTTACTAAAGTTTCAACGCTCCAAGCACTTATTTACTCCGAAATAAGGGTAAAGGCATTCATTCGAAGGTATGGGATGTAGTGGGTTTGTAATTCCGGACCTAATCATTATGAATAGCGGGCCATACGAGGAATGCTACCTAATATACTGGACTGGCCTGTTGGTCTAGTGGTTAGTGACCCTGACTGCTATGCCGGAGGTCGTGGGTTCAATTACCACCCAGGACAAATGTTTGTGTGATGAGCACAATCATTTGTTCTGTGTCTGGGTGTAATTTATCTATAATATGTATGTATTTAGAAATATTTAAATATGCTTATCAGTTGTCTAGTACTCCTAACTATACATATAGATAGTTGTGGAATATTATTATTATTATATCGGCAGCGTATTGGTTTATGTATGGTTGTGCCACCTGCAAGCAAATTTTCTTAATAAACTGACCACTGAAATCCATTCTCGTGTGAAATGACTTTCGTTTTAACGTTTAAAATTAAGATCCACCACAGATTACTAAGAATTAGCGGCAAGTGCTGGACCGTTTCCATCACTGGCCGCCAAGGCATAATGAATCATTTCACATTCATTATAATAGATTGATGTCTGACCTTTTTATCAACATTGGCGGATGGTTTTAAAGGCAACACGGTCATAGGTAGAAACAATTTTTATTTTGGTATTTAGATTTTCTTCTGGTTTTATAGTTAACTTATCATGAAAATCTTGATGAGCAGATGTGCCTCAATTCATTCAGGCGTCAAAGACTTCGAACTTCGTTCATCCCATTAAACTTACTTCAACACATAAATACGAGGCATGTTACTCACACACAGCTATAGCAACAATGTTTTGGTCTATTACTTAACTGTGGTAATTGTTTAGACTTTTACGATTTTTGCTAAATAAAATATTTCCTTTTCTCTGACTGACCTGCGGAATTTAGTTTTCTTCTAGACGTGGGCTATTTTATCATATATAGGGTGACTGGTAATTAGTGTACGATACTTAAACACGTGATTGAAAAATCAGCTGTTCAGTACATTTATGTTTGCCTAATGTACTGAACAGCTGATATTTTTTTCGCGATTTCGGCTTTGATCCCATAATAAAAATTGTTTGTTATCATGAGCACAATTACGTATTTAAGTATCGTACACTAATTGCCAGTCACCCTATTTATCAAATCATTTCATATTGGAATTCGGAATCGGGGTCCCGGCAGCTGATGTGTGAAGATTTCCTCACGCGTGCGGCCGCTTCCTTCGCTATCATTACTGCTTCGCAGAAAGAGGCGGCCGCCTACCATTCCTCCACGCTCCGAACTATGGCCTGTACGAGGGCCCAGCGAAACCAGGAGCCTATACTATAGATAACTGTGTTTACAATAAAGTAAGAAATAATAGCTCCAAAACATGACATCTTATTCTTCACAAAATTTAAAATTCTGTTGCTCTACATAATTTAAAGATACTTTAATTTAGATTCAGCAATAATCACAGAACGCAAAAAGAGCATAAAGATATAATACAGGAGATTTCAAAAGTTATTACACGAAAAATTGTCTAAGTTGCTCAGTTTGAACTGGTTAAAACCGGTTGGATCCGGCACGTGCCGGTGTGAACTAGTTACGGATTATTGCCGCGTACGATGTAGGGCGTTTACGGGTGCGCTTTTCTTTCAAACTCTAATTTCTTCCTGGAGCTTTTACTTTTAAAATGTATTGCTTTGTTTACCGCGCCTGTTTAGAGACAATAACAAAGAAATAAAGACATGTTCGTAATAAAAATTATTATTATTAAAAAGCTTTTCTTAAAAACCTTTTGATATACAGGTGACTTTCATTCTCTAAAAGTTACTAATGATAGGTTTGCGTTTGACCACTGTCTCACCTGATGGAAAGCAGCGATGTGGTCGACGATGGAGCACGCTTACCTAGAAGTAACCTATTCACTCTTGACTTAAAGATCCCAAGGTCAGTATGCATGAATACGAACTGCTTTCGGTTCAAGTCAGAAATATATTAAAAAAAAAAAACTATATTTAGGACGAATCTTGCAAATGAATTTTGAAATAGTTAACACAAACCGATTGAACTGAAGTTTCTTATACCTATGTAACTTGGATGACAATGCATTAATATGGTGCCATGAACCCTGTCGGACATAGGAACTGAGCGCAATGAGATAACTACATCGTGTTTGAGCTTTTTGGAATGGTGGTCCCGTACCTAAGAGGTACTTTCCACAGATGCGTAGCTTCATAGACGTGTATTCGTCAATATACGCTTCGTGTAAGCCTGATCACAGCTAACATACAAAACTATGAAACTCTATCGACGAAGCGGCAGCGTCGCCGCGTCGTGCCACCACATCGTTGCAGCTTTGTCGACAAAGTAGTGACGAACACTCGTCTATGAAGCTACGCACCCGTGGACAGTAGGCCTTAGTCGGCAAAAACCCCTTATAGGACCCTTATAGGATCATTTAGTTGTCCGTCTGTCCGTCTGTCAAGACACTTTTTCTCAAGGACGCGTGAAGGTATGAAGCTGAAATTAATATCAAATGCTCAAGTCTTTGAGCCCTTGAAGTAGTGAAAAGTTAAAACTTCTAAGTTAACGCAATCTAAAGATAAGGCCGTTTATGCTCCGTTTAGGCGCTTATTTTGACATTCGCTAGGAAATCAAAACCTTGGGTACTTCCCTAGAATCCTGAAATTTGGCATAAAGCCAGTTCTCACAGCACAAGTAAAGGAAAAAGTCTGAAAACTCTTAATTTGTGGTTATGTAGGTACGTCACAAAAAGATTTATCCGAATAGCAAAAAATTAGTTTTTTGCTATTCGGATAAATCTTCGAGACTCGATTTGGAAACTGAACTATTTACACAGGTCAGTTTGTACAGAACCCTCGGTGTGAGAGTCCGACTCGCACTTGACCGGTTTTTTGTGTTTTTTTTTTATTTCCTTTTTCATGTTTTTCATTTCATTTCAATCTACTCACTTTGATTGAGTTACCGCTAATTGAGAAACCTTACATAATATACATATCGCACATAGGGACTTGTACCAGGCGAGCAGTAAAGTTAGAGTATTGCGTAATGCATTTATAACTTCAGAACAAGTTCCTAGTTGCTGTAAACGGATTCAAATCTTATACCAACTCCTTTGTGTAGCAGCCATTTGTTTACCTAATTAAAATTATATAGGTTTATTTACTCTGTTCGCCCCCATACTTTGTCCGTGTCCAAATTGAAAGTTTGTCATGTTTGTTTGAACTATTGAACTAGTTTAGAGACTTGTTTACCGGTCGCAAACGGTTTTTAAAACCCTGTCGAATGTTTCGTCGGGAAGTTTTTGGTCTGACACTGTAGAAAATGTTTTTGATTCCTTTTATTTTATATTTTTGTACACGCAAACATTTAAAAACGAAAACAACATTAAAAATAAAGAGTACAAAGGATTGCTTATTTCAAAAGAAATTTCTTCTTTTTTCGCATTATTTCAAAAGAAATTTTTTCTAACAGATTTGCGACAGGTGAGTTGGGTTAGAGATGTGTATAAGTAGGTTAGAAAATTTTAAATTGTCTATATTAACAACTTAACTAAATCTAAATCCGGAAATCTTTAAGTCAAGAGTGAATAGGTTACTTCTAGGTAAGCGCGCTTCATCGTCGACCGCATCGTCGCTTTTCATCAGGTGAGATAGCGGTCAAGCGCGAAACTATCAAGAAAAAAAAAAACAATCATACATAATACCTACAATAAAGTAAATGTATAGATAAAAAAAAAAATATAAATACATATCTTTAATATAGGATAGCATAGCATAGCATAGTCGGCCTTATAATGTTCCCACTGTTTTTTTTTTTTCAAATCCCGCTCTTGGACGGAGCGGGACATAGTGTCAGACTTTTACTGACTAAAAACCCACTCCTGTTCCTTCTTTGCTTTCGTCACAGGGCCCCGGGTTTCGTTTTCACGGGAATCAGGCCTCCTCTCTTGGAGATGGAATGGGCCGTAATCCACCACGCGGACTTATTGCGGGTTGGTGGATGTCACGTCTTCGAATTTTTGGTTCTAGGACATGCCGTTTTCCTTACGATGTTTACCTTCACATGATGAAATAAATTACAAAGTAATGCACCTGGCTGGGTTTGAACCCGTGGCCTACAACTCGTAAGTAGGGGCCGTTACCATTCGGCCACCACTGCTATAGCCAGAAATCATTAATATAAATATAGCTAATCTAAGTTAGCTTAAAATACATATTTTAATTAACTAGTAACTGCTAGTACCTTTGCCTGCGTGACCGTAAAAGATTATTTAAGGGAAAACTCGGCCGAAAAGTATCATATGTACTATTGTACGACATGGTCTAGCCATATGCCAAATTTCATCCAAAACCGTTTAGCAGTTCGAGCGTGAAAAAGTAACAAATTTTGCACTAAAAATCGCACTAATACACACACCTTCATAATATTAGTGCGATTTTTAGTGCAAAATTTGTTACTTTTAGTGCAAAATTTGTTGAATAAAATTTTGTGCGTTTCGACGATGCAGTATGTGAAGTCCTTTGAAAGTTTGGCGAATAGATTTAGACCTTTTTGATAACAAGAATGTTTTTGAAAATAAAACAAAAGTATTATTACTCGTATCAACTTTAAAACTGGATGTAGGATCCAGCTTAGAGAAAAATGCTGAGCATGCAATACAATAGAAAAAAGAGCGAAAATCTTCGCTTTTTTCGCATAGTCGCATTAGACCCGCGCTAACCCAGTAGCTTAATCGAGTTCCTTGCTTTAGCCTATTTACTATTGCATACTTTGTTAATAATCCTCATTCACTCACAGCCAATAGACTTTACAGTCGAGTTGCATGATTGTGCTATAATATATAACACCATGACGTATATATATACGTCATGGTGTTGCGACTTAGTACAAATGTATTAAGCCGTTTGATTATTATTATTATTAATTAATTATTTAGATTATTGAGTATTGAGTATTTCCTCCATTTTTTTTTCTTATAACTTTATCTGTACGTTTATTACTTTTGTTTTTTTGTCGTTATTCTACAAAATTTTCATTAAATGTGTATTCTTAAATAGTTTTTTTTTCTTTTCCTCTTTGTTTCTTTCTGTATTTGTTTCTCATCAGCCATTTCCATGAAAGATGACTTGGCTTGAAGGTAGAGAAACGGAAAACTGGTTTTATGAATGTATATTTTGTAATTTTGTGACTGATGATTAAGAGGGCTCTTTTCCACTCACCTATCGTCAACATCGAGATTGGTTTAAAGGCTTGTTACTTCATCTAACGCAATCCAACGCGATGTTTGACGAAAAGGCTACGCGAAATAAGAGAGATAACGCCTGAAAACTCTGTTAGCATTCGGTAATTCCGTGATTTACTCGAATATTTTACAAAAGTTTTTCCAGAAAATACGTGTTTTTTTTTAAACTCTTAAAAGTCTTTGAAAAAATTTATCGTCATTGAGAATCTTGATTAAATTTGCAAAGCTTGTATTGTTATACTTTTTTGACTTTTTTAATTTTAGAGTAAATTATCAAGTGTCTAAGTTCATGCAAAATAGCAGATTTTCAGAGGTCTTTACTGGATTAGTTTTACACAAATTTTTAAACTGAATTCTATAGAAGCCTATATAATATTCACAAGATACTGTGTTTCCAAAAAAAATTGTGACCCATTAGGTACCTACTATGACGTGTCAATGCGATTATGGTTTTTTTATTTGAGATGAGAAATTATTCAATGTCGGGTGAAGTGAGAGGGCGTGTCGGACTTTCAATGGCTAAAGCCAGTTGCCCTATGTCTTCTAGAACCACGGGTTTCCTTTTTAGAAATTCCCCGTGCCTTAGCGGGTATCGGCCTTGCTGGGACCCTACAGTTTGCTGACATCTCTTTGAGGCGCACGTGGAACACTTTGTGCTGTCGACAATTCGGGTTCGGTCCTTACCTTTATGACTGGCCGGTTGGTCTAGTGGTAAGTGACCCTGACTGCTATGCTGGAGGTCGTGGATTCGATTCCCACCCAGGACAAATGTTTGTGTGATGAGCACGATCATTTGTTCTGTGTCTGGGTGTAATTTATCTATATAACATATGTATGTATTTAGAAATATATAAGTATGTTTATCAGTTGTCTAGTACCCATAACACAAGCTCTGTTTAGCTTGGGACTAGACGGCGTTCTGTGATAGTTGTGAAATATTATTATTATTATTACCCGACGGGCGGACGGCGCCATTGCTCGTGTCCGCAAGGAAAAGTGCTGCTTCAAGTTAAATTTTTGACCAACGATACGTTCTCTTCTGACAAAAGTTTAAAGCTATTCAATTCTTCCCTTCTTTTGCGATATTTTGACTTCAATATATAGCACGCCTATTATTCTCTCAAGTGATAGAGAGTAAAAATGTTCCACGAACTGGGTCAGCGGTATTATATTGCCAGGCCTGTCAAAATGTGATGGATTTGCTCACCGAAACTGCGCTAAAGTTATCGTTTTATGCGTTCTACATCAAAACGCACACTATACATTGGAAAATCATTAGGTAAGTTACCTATATAATACGGACAGATGATATGAGTTACCATTAAAATATCATTCGTTTTTTAAATTATTATTCAAGAGATAATTTTACTATTCTGGCGATGTGATTGATGTATACATTCACCAACCCGCAATAATTCCACATAAAAATGTTAAACATATATCTAGTATATTTCGAGATAAACGAGTGCAGTATTTTCTCAGGTTAGCAGATTGAGTGTTCCAGTTAATTGGCCACTACTTTTTCTCCATCGATTTCACAATTGTTTCATCTTCACCATGAAGTTATCACTGTTGTTTCCTAAATCCATCCATGATTTCGTATAAATATAATTAACTTTTAAAACAGAACTCTCAATCCACACGCACACATTAAAACCTACCTGTGTTGTTCAGTACATTTTTGCGTTTCAGGGCTTTTTTTTTATTTCGGTGTGAAAATCATCTTATGTCATCCCCCGCTCTTGGGCGGAGCAGGAGATAGTGCAGTGTAGTGTGTGGTGATAGTGTGTGTGTGTTGCCTAAGGCATTAAGTCCGCCTTTGTACAATGTTTAGTGCACTAAACATTGTATGTTTAGTGCATAAAGTTTTAAATAAATAAATAATAGTGTCAGACTTTTACTGACTAAAAACCCACTCCTGTTCCTTCGTTGCCTTTCGTACTAGGGCCGAGTCTTCCTTTCAGAATCAGACCCTTGGCCCCAGTAGGCTTCGACCCTAATGGACCCCTACAGTTGCTGACATCTCCTTGAGGTGCGCGTGTAACAGTACGCGCCATCGACCGTTACCGGACGGTCGGACGGCGAGCTACCCATTGCTGACCGTCCGCAAGCCCGCGCTTACGGTGGCCGGAAATCGGAATCAGAATCCTGGCGGCGGTTGGGGCGTGAGGACCGTTGCTTCACGCAATCGGCCGCCTCTTTTGCTAGAATTACTGCTTCGCAGAAAGAGGCGACCGCCTGCCACTCCTCCTTGCTCCGGACCATGGCCTGTACCAAGGCCCGGCGCGAGAGATCACCGCCGCCGATCGCCTCTACGAGGACACGGCGTTGCTCATCCAAGCGGGGCACACCTCCACCGTGTGCTCCACCGTGTCCTCCAATGGCGACACCCGGGCGTTTCTTCCGCACGGATCCGGTGCAGGAACTTCCCAAACTTACCATATCCGGTGAGGACCTGCGTCATGCGGAAGGTATGGACGCCGTGTTGCTTTTCCAGCCACTCCTCAAAGAGGGGACTTACCGCCATAATTATGGCGTGCCCACGCGTTTCAGGGTTACGATAACTCTTTCAAATGTTCCCACGGCCCAAACTAGTGTTGACGTTTAATTTACAAAGTTTAATAAAGTCAAAGTCAAAAGTTTTTATTTCACATAGGCCTACATGGGCACTTGTAAAATTTCAGAAACTAGTGCACGGTTCCAAATTGGTCGTTTCCCATGGAGAAGAACCGGCAAGAAACTCCATGGTTACTCTTTTAAAAAAGTGGTTGTTTACAATATTTTCATATTACAGTACTAAAGACATTATGTAAAAACAATGTAGACCAGTCGATATTGTACCCAAAAGCACAATAAAAACAATATAATCTAAAAAAAGTGAGTCGTAATAGGAAGTAACCTAAGAATTCGCGAAGTCTACAGTGTTCTCACATTCACATTATACAAAACGAGGCTTTAAAAAAAACAAGAAAAATAAATAATTACAATTATCAATAAATGACGTGTCAACAAAAGAAAATTACTAACGAATTTATGGTGGTTGGCGTCTAATAATATAAAAAATATTGCAAAAGCAATGTGTAAGAAGAAAAGAAAAAAAAAACAAACAGAAATAGAATAGAAAGTTAATTCAATGCAAACAAGTGTAATGTTATGACTTAAATAGTCATAATGGCGTAGGATAACTAAACGGAAAAGATTGCCTGCAAATTGCACGCATGAGCAATTTACCACATACATTACCTTTGTCCCCGTGTGACCTTGTATTGTTGTATCTAGTGGATCTTCTGTACTTACCGGTATTTATAATGAGCCATTATGGTGTTTATATTGTAAGCCTAAGCTCACAGTGCGTCGCGACGCTATGCTACAATGCTTGAAGAGCAGACAGAACTTCTGGCTAAACAAATTGACATTAATTACAAATTAAAGATACTGCAATCTCACGAGGTCAATTCCAAAGATTTTGACCGATATAATGTCGAACGCATCTTGACGTCGCAAAACGCTTTGCAATGCAGCGCGTTACGTCGTGAAGGCAATATCGGGCGTTTTTAAATTCTCGAGCTTAGCGGGGACTTGCTCGTCGTGTCTATGATCGAAGCATCGCTGTGTTGCGTTCAGGTGTTTTCTAATTATAACACTGAAATATGTACCTAACTTTTTGTGTAATTTATAATAATAATTTTTTAAAGAAAAAAGGTTACAGGGTGTGGGTATTGCTATGACATTTTGTTTTCATTAATTAATTTACATAATATAAATTTCCGAAGACTTCCTGCACTAGGTAAGGCCTGTCCCGCAGGAAGCTTACAAGTTTATATAAATAACATGCTATAGAGAAATTAAAGCTACTTTTTATAGCTTTCTTAAAAAGTCCATATCTTATCACGTCGTATCTCAATGTGAGCTGACCCTAACGCTGTGTGTTTGTGTGTGCAGGCGAGCGCGCGCTCGGTCGGCGCTCGAGGCGGCGCTCTCGGCGGGGCGCGGCTGCCTGCGCGGCCCGAGGCTCGCCCAGTTGACAGCATGCTCATCGCGCTCAATGACTCCACCAACCTCACTGAGTTGGCGCTCGGCAACGACCTCCCCAGCAGCCCCTACAGTCTCGCGCAGAAGATCATAATCGCCATCATCGCCAGCGTCCTGTCGGTGCTCACAGTCGTCGGTAACTCCATGGTGATGATCAGCTTCAAGATCGACAAGCAACTGCAAACTATCAGCAATTACTTCTTGTTCTCCCTGGCCGTGGCGGACTTCGCCGTGGGCCTGATCTCGATGCCGTTGTACACCATGTTCACTATCTACGGGTACTGGCCGCTAGGCCCGCATGTGTGCGACACGTGGCTCGCGTTGGACTACCTCGCTTCGAACGCGTCAGTGCTCAATCTTCTCATCATAAGTTTCGATAGGTACTTCAGTGTGACGAGACCGTTGACGTACAGGGCTAAGAGGACTACACGAAGAGCGACAATGATGATAGGGGGTGCGTGGGGGTTCAGTCTGTTGTTGTGGCCGCCGTGGATCTACGCGTGGCCGTACATCGACGGCGAGCGCAAGGTGCCTCCACACGAGTGCTACATTCAGTTCATAGAGACGAACCAGTTCATTACGTTCGGGACAGCGATAGCCGCGTTCTATGTGCCAGTGACTGTCATGTGTATACTGTACTACAGGATATGGAGGGAAACTAAGAAACGGCAGAAGGATCTGCCGAATCTACAGGGAGGGAAGAAACACGACTCGTCGAAGAGATCTAATTCTAGGTGAGTATTTTTTATATTTATTAGGTCCATGCCTCCTACGCATAAAGTAGTAACAAATTTTTTGAAAAAAAATACATAAAATAAATATTATTATAGTTTTAATCTGATTTACTGATTACACAATTCAAAAACATCGGTTAAAAGTGTTTCACAAATTATTTATATCATTATCAATTACAGAAATGGCACTCCTAAAAAATATTACTTTGTAACCTTATGAGTAAAGAGGCATCGACCTAAATATATCAGCTATTACTTACAATGTTTTATACTCGTACTGAACAATGTGTAACCAATGTATTTCAGGAGGTTGAAGCAATTTTTTTTTATGCCGTCAATAATTACGATAAGAACTTATTGCTATGTGTTTGTACTTTTTGAAGGCGTACAAGGGTGATTCTTTGAACCCGAGAGAATGTCTCATTCATCTGGCTTATTTTTTTTTTTAATTTGATATTATTTTTTGCATATTAATTTTCCCTGATCTCTGAATGTATCAAAGGCACTCATTTGCGCCCAGTGACTTACAACACAAAATAGATAGGTAAGAAAACTAGGTCAGATGAATGAGACTCTTTATAATAATTCTCTCGGTTTTAAAGAATTAACCACGAGGGGCCGAAGTCAACTCAAAGGCCCCTTAGACATTTTATTTATTTATTTAAAAATATAAGTTCATAGTGCAGGACCAAAACACTTATATTCTAAAATCATAAAGACTAATAATACTAGTGTGAATAAACTACAAAAACTTAAAAATGAATATATACAATGTGTAACAAAAAGGGTATATACATACCAAGTGCACGGCTTCTTGATAAGATAACAAACGATACGGGAAGGGTTTTCTAACATTATGTTTACATGGTAGGAAATTATGAATTATTTCAATACACATGATACCAGAAACCGAACATTTCAAACTGAAATCAATACATCACTAGCAAAAAGTCAGCTGATCGGTGCCAGTGAACTGTTCATGAATAAAAACAAACCTTTTACTCCTGGTATTCCTTCAAACAGTGGATAAAGGGTCCCGGATGTTTATTTTTCTTATCATTTTTTTTAAAGGAAAATAGTTTTGAGGAGAAAGAAATTTTTTCTACAAAAAACTAAGATTATGAACTAGAGCGAGTGCGTGGCGCCGGACATCTGTGAAGAAAAACCCGCCAGCCGTGTAGAGATGTGTTCGTTAGCGCGCAGCTCATTCAATTTTTGAAAATATTAGACACGCAAGCGTGCGACCCGCGCCTCTTTTAGAGGAGACTAAGCAGATAAGGGTATTCATAAGGATATGGAATAAGTACCTTTCTGGTATCTACATGAAACAATAAGAAATACCTACTTTTTATTGTTTTACGTAGATATGATAGCAACAAACAAATGAGTGAACGTAACAATTATCGACAAAGTAATCTACCATAGAATCGAATACCTACAACACAGTAATTACCTAATTTAGTAACTACATTCCTATAAATTTTCTTACGTAGGTACCTAATTATTTTTATGTCGGTTGCCATACATAGTTTGCGAGAAATTAAATTTTACTTAGATGAACACGGTGCGAAAGACGCTACGAAAAAGGATTTCATATCATTATGTTTGAACCCAAAATATCATTTCTAAGCAACTTATGTCGCTCCTAGTACAAATAAACCCCCAGTGGGTTCCGTTCTTAATTTAAATTTAATTAGAGGACTTTAATAAGTTGTTACTTTTTGGCAGGCATGAGATGATTTGAATCAATTGAATTTAAATATCGATTAAAATTTAATTTAATTTTAAAAAATCGTTGATTTAAATCAATTTTTTTTTTATCCTGTGACGTAGAAATTAATACTATTTAGTTTAACTTAAAACGCATACATTTATAGTGATACACTCTTTACAGCGCAACATACATTCTCTATTAAGAAGAAATATGTTCATAGTTAAAAGTCATCATTAAAATATTTTACAAGCATTAGGTACTTACTATTTATGTTTAATTTTAACCTGAGATTATAAACAAATCAACAAATCTTTCGCGCTTATTTCACCTACATTTTCACGGGGAGATTTTCACAGAGCCCCTACGGTTTGCTGACATCTCTTTGAGAAGCGCGTGGATCACTACGCGCTGTTGACGAGCGGGCTCAACCCGGTCAATTACCGGACGGCCGGACGGCGAGCTACCCAGTGCTCGACGTCCGCAAGCCGTGTATGTAAGCATACGTAGAATTCAGGAAGGTAGCAAAACAAGCAGTATTATAGGTCAATAAATTTCTATAAGTCGAGAAGTCCTATCTTGTACAGGCCGTGTAACACATAAAGAGACGCGGTGCTCCCTTAACGGCCATTCGCACCCTTTTAGCAAGAAACGATATTGTAAGAAATATGTGAAAGAAAACAATATAAGAAAGCAAACGACATAATATTGTATCTGTTAGAAATTCTTGCTTACAAAAAAAAATCTATGTTACATCTACGAGTGATTCGAATTCAAGTGTGTACTTGGGACTAGACTAGGCATAGATTAACGAAGAAATATGTGTAAATATATTTTGTCGTCAATTTGTGTCCGGTTGTAATTTATAATTGTGAATAGCTTTCTTGTAATTAGGTACTTTAGGTTTAGTTTATCTAGTTCTCTGTGCTGCTGTGACATAAGCAAGCTGATTGACTGATTTTGTTGAGTCTTAACATTTTTACAAGCTTTTATTTAGCCTTTATTTCACTTATTTAGACTTTATTTCACTTATTTAGCCTTTATTTCACTTATACTTTCATTATTATTAAGCTTTTATTTCACCTGTCCCGATGTTTGTATGTCTGTAATCAAAACTTGTAAATTAAATTTAATCCACTTCCCGGTTACCGATTGAGCTGAAATTTTGCATGCCTGTGTAAATCAGATGTCAATGAAAAATTATTATATTATGGAGCTGATCTGATGATGGAACTGGAACCTGTGGCCATAGGAACTCAGATAACTCTATCGTGTTTGAGCTTGTTGGAATGGTCTTGATGAGTAATAATTATATAGGTATATACTGCGCTATAAAAACTAGCTATGAAAAAATGTTTTTTCGTGGAAAACTTGTTTCAATGTTCGATTTAGTTGTCAGGAAGACGAAATAAGAAACCGACGAAACTAGAAAACGAATTGGACGAGATTACAAAAATATCTTCGGAATTGTTCGAACCCTTCCTCTCGCTCCATTCAGTGAGAGGAAATATTTGATGATTACCCACAAAAAAATAAATCTTAAACTGCGGTTCAAGTACCTGGAGTGGTATGTAGTTTGTTAAATTATCATCATTGTCTTGGTTGGTAATAATATATCAATAATGTTTATGTGTCGGAAATATACCTACAGATTTCTAATAAACTATAGAATGAAGATATCCGCAGGAGAACCAAGGTCGCCGACATAGCCCGAAGAATCGCCAAACTAAAGTGGCAGTGGGCAGGGCACATTGTTCGTAGAACGGATGGTCGATGGGGTCGAAAGGTTCTAGAGTGGCGACCGCGCACCAGAAGACGCAGCGTTGTAGGGCCTCCCACAAGGTGGACCGACGACCTGGTGAGGGTCGCGGGAGTGCGGTGGATGCGATAAGCACAGGATTATTCGTTGTGACGACGCTTGGGGGAGGCCTATGTCCAACAGTGGACGTCTTTCAGTTGAAATGATGATGATAATGGTAGAATTTAGAATGAAACGATGAAAGTAAATTGACGGCATGGCTGGCGCAGTGGTTAACCGATTGGCTGCTACTCTGCCGGTCGCAGGTTCGATTATTACCGCACGGAACAAATATTTGCATGGTCTACAGATATTTTTTCCAGGTCTGGATGTCTTGTGTATGTGAGTTTACACGTTTGTGAATACACCCACGATACAGGGCGTTTTAAAAGAAGAAAAGAAAGAAAGAAATAAAACTATCTGTTCGAAATTTACCGCGAGGTTACAATCTCGCGAGGCTTATTATAAACTTACGGGATGTGCAATAATCCAGTGAAACGATTCCAAGAACGGCCCGTCCGTAGTGGAATAGGAATGTTTTCTTTCCTTAATAGTGTGCAATTAGGTTACAAAACTGCATATCCATCCAAATTGGAACTGTGCCCGATAAAATAGACTACTAGCTGGTGCCAGCGACTTCGCCTGCGTGAAAGTAGAAATTAGTCCCAAGAGAACATAATCCCGAGATAAAAAATATTTATTTATTTAAACTTCTTGTACCGTAGTGATACATAGGCACGGTGAGCAATGGGTGGCTCGCCGTCCGACCGTCCGGTGACCGTCCAGACCGAGCCCAAGTCATCGACGGCGCGTGCTGTTCCACGCGCGCCTCAAGGAGATGTCAGCAACTGTAGGGGCCTAGCAGGGTCGAAGCCTACTGGGGCTAAGGGTCTGATTCTGAAAGGAAGACTCAGCCCTGGTACGAAAGGTAACGAAGGAACAGGAGGGGGTTTTTGGTCAGTAAAAGTCTAACACTATCTCCCGCCCCGTCCAAGAGCGGGGGATGTCATAAGACGATTTTCCCACCGGAAAAAAAAGTGGTACATAGGCGGACTTATTATATATAACTTGGTAGACTTATATAAATATATATTGTTATGCCACAAGGCATTCTCTAACCTTTGGGTAAAAAAAGACAACACTGTGGTACACTTGCATAATAAACAAATAACAGATACTTCAAACAGAAAAAAATAAAATAAAAATTTGTTATTTTTATAATAATAAAATACATATGTATACAGTTATATGCTAAAATTATAAACTAATAAATACTATGAAAAATATCAAATCATTAAGAGAACTTCCGGATCGGACTAAGCGTTTCGCTTCGTCGTTTACACCGCGTACATCGAAGAACAATTTGCCTGCTGCGGTCTTCCCGTCCAACTATAATTTAGGTGTCTTCAAGGCTAAAGTGAATAGGCTCTTAATAAACTAGTGCGCCTCACCATCAATGATTGCATCTCTGCTTACCATCAGGTGGCATCGCTGTCAAGCACTGGTTTATATGAATTAAAAAAAAACTTAATAATAATTCTAACGATAACCTAACTAAAGTTGAGAGAACTTCAAGTAGTAGTTCCGAATTTTACGCTTGAAGGGAAATATTCTATATGATATTCCAGGACATGGTCTATCCGTGTGCCAAATGGCATCAAAATCTGTTCAACCCTTCGAGCGTGAAGAAGTAACAAACAACTAATATTTTAAGGTGAAAGTTTATATATATCTATGTGTGTGTATTTTTGTTATTCTTATTTTTATCCTGGACTAATATATTATACACTAGCGGCTCATCAGAAGACTTAAAGTCACCCAAAGGGCAATAGATAGGGCTGTGCTTGGAGTTTCCTTGCGTGATCGAATCAGGAATGAGGTTTTCCGCAGGAGAACCAAGGTCATCGACATAGCACGAAGAATCGCCAAACTTAAGTGGCAATGGGCAGAGCACATTGCTCGCAGAACGGATGGCCGTTGGGGCCGAAAGATTCTGGAATGGCGACCACGTACCGGAGGACGTAGCGTTGGAAGGCATCCTACAAGGTGGACCGATGACTTGGTAACGGTTGCGGGAATTCGATGGATGTGAGGCGCACAGGATCGTTCATTGTGGCGACACTTGGGGAGGCCTATGTCCAGCAGTGGACATCTTTCGGCTGAAATGATGATGATGATGATGACACTAGCGGTCCCGACAGACGTTGTCCTACTCGAAAGCTGGCTTTCCGTCAGAAATAAAGATTAAGAACCCCATTGCAGCGCCACTTACCGGGTTCAATTGTATTTTCAAACCATCCAGGGACCCATTCAAAAGTACACACAAACTTTCACCCAAATTAGTCAGGCCGTTTAAGAGGAGGTGACAAACACACGTGTACAAAAGATTTATATTACAAAGATAGGCATTATAAAGGTGGCAAGTACTAATTTCATGCGGGCGGATAATTATTTGTATTTTATCAACCCTTCAACATCTCTACAATAATAAATTAACGTGGGAAAAATTATTATATGTATGACAAATGAAAAACACCTACGAAAAACGTGGACGTTAATTACAAATGCAAATATTAACCTTTCATATGGGAATTGAATTACCACTCGCAATACAGTAAAAAAATAATATCATCATTCAACGCTCCAAGAATTTCGAAATTCACCTACGTTTTTTGTTCATACAGAATATGGAAGTTGGCCCTATCTATTTTATGTATGTATATGTCACCGGAAAATTGTAGACTCTAATAAATCTTTATAAGAATATTATATAATTTCTCGATATATAGTTCTTTTTTTTTTTAGGTGGGATAATCATCTTATGACAAATCCCGCGCTTGGGCGGAGAGAGAAATAGTGTCAGACTTTTACTGACTAAAAACCCACTCCTGTTCCTTCTTTGCCTTCGTCCCTGGGCCCCGGGTTTCACTTTCACACTACCCGTGGCCCCAGTAGGCTTCGACCCTGTTGAGCCCCTACGATTTGCTGACATCTCTCTGAGGCGTGCGTGGAACAGTACGCGCAGTCGACGTCTTGGGCTTGGTCCGGACGGTTACCGGACGATCGGACGGCGAGCCACCCATTGCTCGCCGTCCGCAAGCCCGCGCCTACGGTGGCCGGAAATCGGGATCAGAATCCCGGCGGCGGTTGGGGCGTGAGAACCGTTGCCTCACGCGATCGGCCGCCTCCTTTGCTAGCATTACTGCTTCGCAGAAGGAGGCGACCGCCTGCCACTCTTCCTCGCTCCGGACCATGGCCTGTACCAAGGCCCGGCGCGAGAGATCGCCGCCGCCGATCGCCCCCACGAGGACACGGCGTTGCTCTGCCCAAGCGGGGCACACCTCCACCGTGTTCTCCACCGTGTCCTCCGGGCGGTCCACACAGTGGCCTCGATCTATAGTGAAAAAATCGTTTTTCATAACTCAAACTCGAAAAGTAGGTCTGAAGTTGCCAGGGGAGCGGGTTGAAAGTAATTCTTTTCAGTTCTAGGGAGAATCGTCTTCAACTGATATCTGTCAAAATATTTAAAAAAAAATTGTTTTATTTTCACATTTCTATTGAACATGTTCCAACTTTCTATACAGCCACTAAATTACAGCGCGATACATATATAATATCAAATATATCGACGATTACATTAAAATTATGACATACATAGACGAACGAGCCAGTCAGTTTTTAGGCATCTATCGCAACCGCTCAAAGACGGTACCTAGTTTCGGTCGTGTCGAATATTTGGCCCCTTTTTGGCCGAAACCAAAGCTCCAGTTGAAACCAGTTTTTTGATTTGATCAAAACCGAAATCGAACCTTTGGTCGGTCTCTAATTACAACGACAACAAACAATAACAACAATTTGATTGCCTACCATAAGCTGATCACATTACATTGCAGCTCATGCCTTGTTCAATCACCTTAGTACCCTTCCAAGCGGACTGATCCAATGGTTTGAGCGATTGGCCGCTCATGTAGGCATGTAACGCTCTGCATGGCAAATCATTTTACTAATCAGAAGCTGATTCGATTATCGAGGAGCTCGTGGTTAAAGCAACATCAATCGCACAGGTTGATTTCTAAGGTTAAGCAGCGCTGTGCGAGGTCGGTTTGTGGATGGGTCATCATCATCATCATCATCATTTCAGCTGAAAGATCCAAATCCATCGGAATCCAGCGACTCTCATTATGCCATCGGTCCACCACAAGGGAGGTCGTCTAACGCTGCGTCTTCCGGTGCGCGGTCTTCACTCCAGAACCTTTCGGTCCCACTGCTCTACGAGAAATGTGCGCAGGGCACACTGATGCCACTTAAGTTTGGCGATTCTTCGGGCTATGTCAGTAACTTTGGTTTTCCTGCGGATATCTTCATTTCTGACGTGATCACGCAAGGAAACTCCGAGCATAGCCCTTTGTAGTAGAAGGAAGCTATTCACCTCGTCGCGTTTATCCCGCCTACATCGAAGGGCTCGAACAATATGCCTGTTGCGGTCTTCCCTTCCGATTATAATTTGGGTGTCTTCAAGGCTTGAGTGAATAGGCTCCTCATAAACTAGTGCGCCTCACTATCAACGATTGCATCACTGCTTACCATCAGGTGGGATCGCAGTCAAGTACTAGTTTATATTTTAAATAAAAAAACATGGCAAGTGCGAGTCGGACTCCCACACTAAGGTTTCCTTACTAACTATACCCTAAATATACCTATGAAAACAGTTCAATTTCCGAATTGAGTTACGAAGATTTATCCGAATCGCAAAAAAAGTTTTTTTTTTGTAACGTAACTACAAATTTACAGTTTTCAGATTTTTTGACCGTACTGATATCTATGACGCTATATCGTAACTAAAATATCATCGCACGATAAAAACATATATACCTTTATAAGTTGTCCCGAAATTAACGCAACATTTGAATTTATTTAATAATAAGAAAACACAGTTTTTTTTTGGGGTTGCCAACACTTTACTGCACTAATGGCAGTAAATTGAATTAATATACAACCCGAAATCAACTATTGGGCAGTTACCCGGACCAGACATAACACCAGTCTGGACGGAGGATCCTTCCTATTCAACGGTGGTTTGCAACTTTACACCTTATTCAGCATACCTCTAAAATACAATTATGCATCTCATATCATCCGCTACGCTTCTAGATAGAAATAGGATTGGAAAATATAAACTCTTTCCTCTAGAAAGGTCGTAAAGACCATTTCGGGGAAATTGACTTTTAGACACTTTCGAACTGTAAGTATTTTTAAATTCACACTACGTTAAACTTAATTTCCTTAGTGTGAAAATAAGGAAATTAAGGCTAATTAAGGGAAATTGGCTTATATTATATAGTATTATAACCTTATAATACTGTGATACTCCGAGACGAAAATGAAAGGCTTCTGGTTAAATTATACTATTATTATATTGAATGAAAGAAGAAAGAAAGAAAAAACTTTTATTCGTACCTCACACATACAGTAAAATTAAAAAAAAAACAGTAGAATAGGTACATTAGAATTAAAATATAGTAGAATCAAGTACCTACTTTAAAAAAAAAAAACTGTATGATCTATGCAAGGTCAAAAAGGCGCCTAACTCAGCATATGCAGCGATATTTAAAACGATAAATAACGCAGCGCTGGTATTCTGTTAGGGCCCTCGGTGATGCCACGGTCACACTCGCGGAGTTTATCTGAATGATGCACTTTCTAATACATTTTATATAGGGTGACTGGCAATTAGTGTACGATACTTAAACACAAAAAAATTGTTTGTTATCACAAACAATTTTTTTATGGGATCAAAGCCGAAATCGCGAAAAAATATCAGCTGTTCAGTACATTAAGCAAACATAAATGCACTGAACAGCTGATTTTTTTTCGCGATTTCAGATTTGTTCCCTTAGCAAAAGTTGTTGGTTATCATGAGCACAATCACGTATTTAAGTATCGTACACTAATTACCAGTCACTCTATATATAAAAATTACATCTAAATTTTTATTGACATTCCCTATCTATTGTTTGAATATCTATCAAACCTAGCATAGCATAGTCGGCCTTTTAATGTTCCCACTGTTGGGACTCAGGCCTCCTCTCTAGGAGAGGGAATGGGCCGTAATCCACCACGCGGGCCCAGTGCGGGTTGGTGGATGTCACATGTCTTTGAATTTTTGGTTCTAGGACATGCCGGTTTCCTCACGATGTTTTCCTTCTCCGTTTTGAGAGCAGTGGTGATGAAATAAATTACACAAAGTAATGCGCCTGGCTGGGTTTGAACCCGCGACCTACAACTCGTAAGTCGGGGCCGTTACCACTCGGCCACCACTGCTCTCAAACCTAATCTTTTTAAAACATAAGACCAGTATATCTTGCCAGTTTGCATGTTTATGTGACTTCCATGGTCGCCACAATACTATACTTAAGCTTTATATTACGTGAAGTCAGAATTAGGTCGATTTTGAGGTAATAATATCACTAAGTCCTACTATACATGGACGCGTAGCTTCATAGACGCGTATTCGTCAAAGCTTATATGATACAAAACTATGAAACTCGGTTGACGAAGCGGCAGCGTCGTGCCGTCGCATCATGTCGCGTCTATGAAGCTACGTGTCCGTGGACAGTAGGCCATAGTTTTATATGTAAGCTTCACGCAGACGTATACCAAGCTTATAATGACGAATACGCGTTTATGAAGCTACTGGGCTTTAGTTCAACAAAGTGGAATCCTTGAACTTAGCAAAGCCATTTCCTAGAGTTAACAATGGTCCCATACACAAAAACAAAATAAATTGAAAATGTTGAATTTAGGACCGTGGATTTCCCTTTCAGCAGTCGACCCATGGCCCCAGTAGGCTTCGGCCCAGTTGGGACCCTACCGTTTCGCTGACATGTCTTTGTGGCACGCGTGGAACACTACGCGCAATCGACGACTCGGGCTGAGCCCCCCTAGCCAAGTTACAACCGTTTCGTGTCGAATTCCATTCTCCAATAGGTAACGCCTCAGTGTCAGCAATTGTAGAAAACTTTAAGTTGGCAGCCATGTTGACGCGCCTGAGTCGGCTGCTCGTTCTATAATGTCGTTCTACAATAACAAAGGATGTAGCGTTGAACATTGTAGAAATGATAAAAATTCATTCTATCATTTTAAACGATGTGAACTTGGCTACGAATTTTCTGACCACGTCACTTAACGTTGAGATGATGTCATGCCCATACATTTGATTAGTTTTCGACTAGCGTTAACGATTGCAGATTATAAATTTGGCTAAGGGTGGAGTTCGGACAGTTATTGCTTGTCGTCCGCAAGCCCACGCCTGCGGTGGCTGGTAGGCAGAGTCAGGGTCCCGGTGGTTGGGACGTGGGAATGTCCGTTCCTCACGGGTTACTAGCATTACTTCTTCGCAGAAGGAGGCGAGCGCCACCCACTCCCCCTCGCCCCGGACCATGGCCTGAACCAGAGACCCTCGAGCCCTTCGTTTTCACTTTAAAACTTTTTTTTTATTGCCAGAAGTATCAGATTGACAAACAATGTTACTGTTCTTTTTAATCTTAAATTTCTACATTTTGTTTGTACACTGTGTGTGCCAAATAAAACATTTATCCTTCTCCCTTAGATTCGAAGTTACACCCTTTGTAGCGTAAAGGGCTTATATTATCTTGATGAAACCCTTTACAGTTCCTTTAACCCAAAACCACTACATTTTCATTTTACTTTCGACGACATGATTGGTACTGTGGTTTAGCGACTGGCTGCCTACGCTGCGTGTCCTGGGTTATATTATTCCCGCACGGAACTCGTATATATATGGCCTACAGGCCCTGTGTCGTGAATGCGTTCACAAACACACTCACATACATTCCCCACATCATTCAATACCTTCTTTCTTTCTTACTGTTTTTTTATTTCGTTTTCTATCTTTTTTCTAATTGTTTTGTTACTATTTTGGTGTACAATAAAGTTTTATTCTATTCTATTCTTCACGCGAACGGACATACATTCAATCAGCACCTGCCCAACTAACTGAAATAAACTATTGAACCTTTAAAAGCCTTTACTTGTAGCCCTAACGGACGGGGTACCCTTAAAAGACTTATTTGTAGGGTAGGATTTAACTTTAAAACTTTCCAAGTAGGGTATCGTATGCGGATTAAGTTAAATTGGGAGGAAAACAAAGAGAAATGGAACACTACGGCCTTTCGATGGATCACTTAGTCTTTTTTACCTTTCCTTGGGTCAATGTACGGTTTTCATTAAAAATTAATGTCATACATACATAAGCAGCCTATTACTCATTTATTTATTAAAACTTTATGCACTAGTAAGTAACACGGTACAAAGGCGGACTTAATACCCTAACCCATTATTTCGCAACAATCGAAAAAATTGTTTTTTTTTCAAATCTTTAAATTATGATCTTATTAAGTTAAGAAAAAATAATATAAAAAATAATAAATAATACTATAAAAAAATCATAAAATGTATTTTATCGCTGAGTGATGACAATGAGGACATTTATTTTTATTTATTTTTTATTTATTTATTAATTCTTTATTGCACACAAAAGTACAGAGGTGGACTGTGATCAGGAATAATAAAAGTTAACAATTGTAAGAAAATCAACATTGTTTGAAAACTATATACGACAAACAGTTTTAAAAATAAAATTATATGAGTTTATTTTGTATGATATGGTATAAAACAATCGCTGCAAAGTGTTTTTTAGCTATTTAACAGATATACCGACGGGATATAAAATATCCAATAAATGCTATTCCAGGACATGGTAAATACATTCAGCTGTTGGAGTGTGAAAAAGTATCAAACATACACCCACATTCGTAAACTCTCGTCTTTATAATAATTATTAGTGTGATGTGATGAAACTTATCACACCACAGACAGGGGCGTACCTACTGCCGAATCAGCCGTATCAATTATACGGGGCCCCCAATCTGCAGGGGACCCGTGTAAAAATTTGTTACATATTATCCACAACCTTCAATTCTCTTAGACTTTGTCTCATATCTCTGTGCTAGTAGGGCCTACGTTGTAAAAAAAAACCTTGATAACTCTAGATGGGGCCCCATATCTAGAGTTATCAAGGTTTTTTTTTACGACTAGCTACGCCACTGACCACAGAACAGTCTAGAAAATGTTCAATCTATTTTTCAATTACTGAACACGTAAAAGAATGTTGCAGCTCGGCATTGAACAAAGAAACCCAGCATTACCTTTCGTTCAAGCAATAATGTAGCACAAAGCTAAAGGAACTGCGAACGAGTGTTAGTGATGGAGCAGAAAATCCGTTATTGTGCATCAAAGTACGCCTTTGATAGAACAGACCATAGAGAGTGGTTACGGAATACCCCAGCGATTTATGTACTTACTCGCTCGGTCAGTTTCTTGTATTTTAAACATGTCGGACCGTATTTTTCAAGACAACAGGTGGAAAAGTATGGCCACTTTTAGACTTCCTTTTGAAGCGATTTCAGGTGTAAGGAAAAGTGTTTTTTTTTAGTTAACCGTTCTTGCAGCCAAGTGCGAGTGGGACTCGCGCGAAGGATTCCATAGCGTCCGCAGCAAAAAACACACAAAAAAATCACATTTGTTGTGTGGGAGCCCCCTTATATATTTATTTTATTCTGTTTTTTAGTATTTTTTGTTATAATGGCGACAGAAATACATCACTTGTGAAAATTTCAACTGTCTAACTATCACAGTTCATGAGATACAGCCTGGAGACAGACGGAATTAGTACCTAATTTGGTCCCATTTAACACATTGGGTACGGAACCCTAAAAAAAATCACTAGCTCCATGTCCAAATAATTTTGCATTGTCATCTGACTTACACATGCATGCAAAATTTCAGTTCAATCGGTAACCGGGAAGTGGATGTTTAATTTGTAAGATTTGATTACAGACAAATATCGGGACAAATTAAACTAAATAAAACAAAAACTCAAAAACAAACACCAACCAAAAAACAAAACAAAAACAAAAAAACAAAACAAAACTCATTTTGTATAGTTTCGATGTTGAGATGGATTCATGATAGCACAAGTTTAAATCTTAGTGGTTTTTGGTCGCTATTTAACTTAGACTATCCTGTATTCTTTTGTATTAATAATAAATAAATCATAAAAAAAAAGCTTGTAAAAACAAGGATTTATGAAAAAGAATTTCAGAAATCAGAAAAATAAGTTGTTGCCGGTTTTATTTGTGTGGGAAATCATCAAATATCTTATCCCGCTCTGATTGGGGCGAGAGGGCGTGATAGACTTTTACCACAGAATACATAGGTACAAAAGTCAAACTCATGTCATCATCATCATCATCATCATTTCAGCCGAAAGACGTCCACTGTCGGACATAGGCCTCCCCCAAGCGTCGCCACAACGACCGATCCTGTGTGTCTCGTATCCACCGCATTCCCGCGATTCTCACCAGGCCGTCGGCCCACCTTCCAAAGCTGCGTTTTCCGGTGCGCGGTCGCCACTCTAGAACATTTCGGCCCCATCGACCATCCGTTCTACGAGCAATATGCCCTGCCCACTGCTACTTTAGGTTGGTGATTCTTCGGGCTATATCGGCGACCTTGGTTCTCCTACGGATATCTTCATTCTCATGTATGTACTTCACTTTTCAATCCTACACTCGACGGTCTCGTTAGGGTCGGCGCCGCTCCGTCCGAACACGTTCGCGTGTGGTGATAAATACCTAATATAAATTGTAAAAATATTACGAGGCCACAAAGTCATGTTCGCTTTCTTTCTCGGCGCGGGGCTGGTGGCCGCAGAGGTACTTACCTACCTAACTGTTCTGCGTTACGTTAAAACAAATCATGAAAATACAAGCAAATACCTACTTACCTCTCTGAAACAATTGGTAGCTTAAAAAAAAACGATAATTTACCAATTAATGTTGAATTCAAACAACCGTCACAGAACACACACACTGAACAGTTAGAACTTTTTATTTGTTGCTCTATTATTGCACAAGAAAGTTCACAGACGCGTGTCTCAAACGGATGGCACTCGCGGTCGCACTGGTTCCAACCGGGCTGAAATATCGTGTCCGTGAACAGTGATTGACTTCTGTACCTATCTATTTTGTGCTTTTTCTGACCAAAAGCCACTCGTGTTCTTTCAGTAACCCTTTGCGTCCCGAGGTAACTCTAACTCTTTCGAACATTCCCGTATCCTTAGCAAGCCTTCCTGGGCCCCTTCAGTTTTGCTTTTATTAGGCTTGTTCCTAACAGGACTACGAGCTACCCATTATACGTCGTCTGCAGCGGTGGCTGAGGCTAAGATATCTGAGACTACCTGTAACATCTAAACAGAAACACAATATGTTTTTATAATATTAGTGTAATTTTTTCGTTTGCTTTTGCGGCCATATTTACCAGCGCAACCAGAGGTAGCAAGTAGTAGGGACCTGTGCCAATATTGCAAACAAGCAAGTACTAAATTCACCTTTTTATTTTCTTTTTGTAGAAACGTGGGCATATTGATTTTTGCAATGATATTTTTTTATGTACCAATAGTAGAAGGGGGCATTACCATATCTCTAATACAGCTGAGACCAGCTGAGGGTTCTTCATCAGATATTTCAGACCTTTGATTTTTGACATCAAATGAAGCGGCCCACCAAGATGAATATTTTTTGTAAAGGCGGTATGTCGATCTCTAATAGTTTGGTTGGGCTCTTGTGTTATCTAATCAGGGTCACCAGGTACTCCAGATCTTTGATTATCCTAGTTTTTATAGTTTTCCCTTTATGTGGCCATTAAACCCTAACTCTGTACCAAATTTCAGCTCTCTGAGTTTATGGGAAGTACTAGCTCTATTCTGATGATCATGAGTGAGTGAGTGAGTGTCATAATTGCGAAACTTTGCTTTGCTTTTCACAATATTTTTTTAATATATTAGTGTAATTTTTTCGTTTGCTTTCGCGGCCATATTTACCAGAGCAACCAGCGGTAGCAAGTAGCAGGGACGTGTGCCAATATTGCAAACAAGCAAGTACTAAATTCACCTCTATATCTTCGAAAATTGGACAGCTTCAAAATTCTCGCTTGCCCGAATATCGGGAAAGTAGGACGCACGAATCGTAAACCGAACTCCGGTGAGAGAAACGTTGTTTAAATTTAAGAAACGAAAACTTTTCACCCAGGTTTATTGAAAATTTTAAAATGTTTTGTACTCTTACTTAGGTACTTTGTTCGGAAAACTGCTGTGAATGGTATGAACTATAGCTGTTGGTTTCAGTTATGAACAGTTTTGTATAGGGAATATGCATAAAATTCTTAGGATTCCATATGCAAAGGTTAAAAACGGGACCCTATTGCTATCACTCCGCTGTCCGTCTATCTTTCACCAGGCTGTATCTCATGAATAGTGACAGTTAGTTGAAATTTTCACAGATGATGTATTTATGTTGCCGCTATAACAACAAATAATAATAAAAAACTTTTTACAAAAAATAATACAACCGACTTCAAAGTAAAAAAAACTGAAAAATGCAAAATAATTTTAATTTCGGAAGTCGGTGTTTCCATAATAGTTTTGTCTCTTCGTTATTTAACGTAGTCGGTTATACGTATTTTTAAATTTTTTAGGTTTTTTATTTTATAATTTTTAGTTATGGTACCACTACTAAAAAGTACTCCTCAGTCAAACTTAAATACCTTATAGCCAGAGAGCATCTCATGACAAATCTAATAATCCCAAACACGGTTAGATTTAATTAATTTATTACAGAGTTCCGGTGCCTAACTTCAGGGTTCATCATCAGATCAGTTCGATATATTCCCCCTCTTCTTTCAGTCAGTCATCGACTACACGTATAAGCAAATTTTACTTGTTACGACGGTTCTGCTGTGATTCTATGAGGAGTTCTGTTCCATAACTTCGAAGTTCATGATCAGATCATAACAATACTTTTATGGGACCAAACTGGAACATCTTTCAATAAAAAAAAAATTCAAAGTCGATCTACAATTCACCGAGAAATTGGTGAACATACATATAAAAAAAAAATACATTCAGCCGAACATAGAACCCTCCTCCTTTTTGAAGTCTTTTAAAAACAGAATAAAATAAATATTTAAGTGGGGCTCTCATACAATAAACGTGATTTAAAAAAAAAAATTAAATGTCATCCTCAACAAAGAAGTTATAAAACTTCAAAGGCAAGAAAGAGAAGTCCGACATGGACATTGAAGTCAAACGCCACTATAGAAAACGGGGCTTTGGCGAGAGGGACAGATATATTATATTATGTTTAAAATTGTTATATCTCGTTTACTTTTCTACTATTTTTTAAATTGTTTTCACAATAAGTATTCTATTTTTACATATTTATTGATGAACTGGTTAGATAACCTTTATGAATGCATGTTCCCTAATCCCCACTTTTTACTTTATTGCTGATACGGTAGCTTACGATGATCCTTGGATCAATTGGCAACACATGTTATTCAGTACAGTTCGTTCGTCCTTTTAATAAACGACCCATAAACCCTTGCAAAGGTCAAATGTAGAAACACAGGTGGGTTTGCAGCGAAATCTATGGCACCATATAGAAACTAAACAACGAAATCCTGGATCGCGCTACTAAGGGCTATTTTTCTCCGGGACACCATGGCTGCGCGACCAGTTGCGCCGCCATGGTGTCCGTAAGCTACCAAACTAGACACCATACAGACTCTAGAGTCGCTACACCACACTGAGACAGTATCAAAATGGACTGTAAGTGCACGCGTCCGAGTTGGTCGCGCCGCCAAATTGGTTGCGCAACCAAACGGACACCAGGTGAGTAACTCTCTATAGGGTTGTATACATTTTGTTGGTAGCTGAAACTGGTCGCGTCGCCATGGTTTCCCGGTGAAATATAGCTCTAATACAACAGCCTGAAATTAACTTTCGGGTAGCTGCCCGGATCTGACATAACACCCGTCTGATCGGAGGATCCTTCCTTTTCAAAGGAAGCTTACGGGACTTCACATTCTGTTCAGCATACCTCTAAAAGTATTAGTCAGTAAAAGTCTGACATTCCTTCCAGCTTCAGAATATTTGATAATTTCCTACTGTTTTTGAGTTTACTAAATCTTTTTAGTAAGCTCAAACACAGTGTAGCAATATTTAAGAATATTATATTCATTTATGCGGTGGATGCGAGAAGCACAGGATCGGTCGTTGTGGTGACGCTTGGGGGAGACTTATGTCCAACAGTGGACGTCTTTCGGCTGAAATGATGATGATGATGATGATGAAATAATTTTGTATATAAAAACTTACATATTAACTAAACTATTCATACTAAAACCTTAGAACTATGTGCATTAATATAAAAACACAAAGTACACTCAAGTGTCGAAGAACTCCTCCACAACGCTGTCATCCAAATGTGCCCAAAAAAGTTTAATGAAAAAGTTTCACTTTAAGTAAAGTAATATTTTTAAAAAGGTACTATATAATGACATTAGGCATGCCAAATTTCAGAGACATTAAGATTAGATTATTATTGTTATTAAATACCCATTTCTTCTCTATTTCTTTGTATACAAAAACAACTTCACATGCCATATGCAGGCTAAATAGAATATAGGATTAAATAATGTAACATAAGAAACCATCGAATGTAATTACTCTATTTTTATGTGAATAAATGAATATGAATGAATATGAAAAAAGAATAGTATTTAAGAATAAAAAAAGTTAGAATCTGACCACCGAGATTCTGAGAAACTAATAGATGAAATAGTATTTATTTTACTTTCAAAGCATGAAATATTTTCCTTTGTGACACACAAAGCACTATTATTTCTGCGTCTATTTTCTTTGCCACACAATAAATTGCATTTGTTATATAGCAACTGTATCTCAAGTTTTGTACCCACACAAAGTGTACTTACTGATAAAGTCTGTACACAAAAGATTGAGACAGAAGCTCTGAATCTTTCACTTCCAGGAATTTTTAAAGTTAGTATTGTAAATGCAGTATTGAAGGATTTCATCTTGTTTCCAAGAAGATATTCGTATGTCGGAATAACACACAATTTTATGTATTGCTAGCTGCTAGAAAATTATCCTACGGGAACATTTTCCCGGGCTAAAAAATATCCTGAATAGGCCTTTACGGGACTTCGGATGAAAGGTGGACTGGATATCTAAATGGTGGTATTTTATATGTTCCCGTATCACGGGATTTAATTTTATAAGTATCCCGGCATTTAATCGTCTTGTTTCTGATTCTGGAATTTTACAGGAGGTATCATCAACTCTAACTTACTTTCACGAATTATAGGTAAATATATTCTACCTTCCGATCTCTGGTCATCATCAGATAGCTTATGATTTAAAATGCCATTGCGTTTGATAATTTTCTTAGATTTACTTTATTTATTTATTAAAATTTCATGCAACTTTCTTAGATTTACTTTACCTACTGTCCATGTTGCTCATGGATCCAATTCATACTCAATGAACTGCGTTTAATCTTTGCTTGTATTCAAAACACTTGTTAATAAACACTACTGTCGTTGTGATTATCGACAGTCGCCATTTATTTTTATTTTCTAGATATTTGGTATAAAAAATAACAAAATAGTTTATTGTCACAATTAACCTTTTCATATTTACAAGTATTTGGAGCCCCCTTTTAAGCAAAACAGTGCCTGTATTAGGAGACTCCGCGCTTCCATATCATTAATATAATAATAATAATAATAATTTTTATTATCCAAAAATGCACAGTTATTACACGAGGAGATATTGTTTCCAATAAAAACTGCAATGTGTAACACAGATTAACGACCTCTGGCACCCAAGCTAAGATTTAACTTGTGTTATGGGTGCCAGGGCTCACTCCATTAAAATTCTACTTTGTGAGAACATGTTTGATTATTTAATAAATAATGCACTTCAATTTATCAATTTTTAAAAAAAATAACAATATTCAACCATAAAATACAATATTCAATAAAAATAAAAATTATACAAATCAATCCATTAAAATTCAATATAATTAATTAAAATAATACAATTCTTCAATTTAAAATACTAATTAGGTATGAGTCTTCAGTTCAGTTCAAAAATTAAATGCAATTTTTATAATAATACAACTAGATATAAATAAATTATTCAACTTAGGTAAATAAAAACAATATTCTTCTCAATTAATTAAATAAGGAAATAAAAATAGAAAGAATATAAAATACACAGAAACAAGGGAAATAACTAGCCACTCCGTAATGTAGATGCGGGATGTGTTAATGTATATGTGTTGTGTGTGTCTGGTGTATATAATACAAAAAAATTAGAACAGCTTTCCCAATAGCTTTTCAACCTCCTGATAAGTAAGTGTTGAGAGCCACTGATTCAGTTTCTTTTTACATTCATATTTATTTATTCCATATATATTACAGTGTTTGTTTACTGCATTATACATTCTACTACTTAGGACTCGGAAGTGTCTCTCAGCCAGTTTGGTTCTACATCGTACTGCAGGACAGACATACCTAGACCGTCTATTAGACAGATGACACGTGCTATAATTCAGTGAACCATGTTTGCGCAGGATGGTGTTGAGCACAAAGAGCTGTCTAACTGTCATGACTCTACAGTCTTGATACAATTGTATAGTGCTAAACCGGAAATGCTTGAAGGTCATAACTTTAAGAACAGCTCGTTGTGCTCTTTCTAGCGGAATCATGTAGGTTTTTGGAGCACCACCCCAAGTCGTAATTCCAAATGAAAGTAACGACTGGCAGAGTGAGAAGTAGACCATCCGAAGTGTATCTAAATCAGCACTACGTCGTAGATTTTTAAAAATTGCTATGAGCTTCCTCACTCTGCCAGACGTACCATTGATTTGCACTTTCCAAGATATCAGGTTGTCAATCATAATGCCGAGGTACCTAACTTGATTTGATCTAACTAGAGGAGGACAGGGACATTGGTTTACCTGGTCAACGCAGGTATGAGCTCTGATAACATACGAGTCATCTGGCTGCGTAGAAGACTTAATAGAAAACGGGATATATTTCGTTTTCTCTACATTTAATGTAAGAATATTGCTTCCCAACCATGACATTACAATGCTGAGTACCAACTCCGCACGCAAACGGACTTCATCCCAGTCCAGACCATGCACAAGCAAAGCCATATCATCCGCATAAGTATATATGCTACAGTGTGGGATGGATAAGTTACATAAACCATTAACATATACTAAGAATAGGGTAGGACCCAAAATCGAGCCTTGTGGAACGCCGAATGTCAATGAGTGCTCATCACTCTCATACGAACCTATTTTGACGCGTTGGGTCCGCTCAGAGAGGTAACTTTCAAAAATATTCAGCGCAGTACCCCTCACTCCTATTCTCTTTAATTTAGTTATCAATATGGGGACAGAGACAGTATCGAATGCCTTAGATAAGTCCAGGAAAATACCAAGACATTTAGAACCTTCATCTAGAACCCTCACAGCACTGTCAACAAGAGCAGCAACTGCGTCCTCGCATGATATTTTCTTACGAAAGCCATATTGATTCTCCGACAAAATACCATGTGCTTCCATAAAGTTAACCAAACGAGTGTTTAATACTTTTTCCAAGATCTTTGACAGCGCTGGAAGAACAGATATAGGCCTGTAATTATTGATACTGTCTCTGTCCCCACCCTTGTGAATAGGGTGCACTATCGCCCTCTTCAAGGACCTTGGAAATACTCCTACCTACCTCCATTGCCGTACTTTTACTAAATGTGAATTACAAAAAATACCTAGTGTACTGTGTGACACACGAAAAACTAAATAATAAAATTAAGAAGTAAATTTGTTCTTACTTAGTTACATTACGTTAATAACCGCTAGAATATCACAAAAAATCTAATTGATAACTATATATCCCGTTAAAACGTTAACGAAAAAACGGATGAAAAAATATTGCACGTAGCGGAGATGAGAATGTTAAGATGGATGTGTGGTGTGACGAGAATGGATGAAGTGAGAAATGAGTATATTAGGGGAAGTTTGAAAGTGGCGCCAGTGACTGAAAAGTTGAAAGGGAATCGTTTGTCTTGGTATGGTCATGTGAAGAGGTGGGATGAAACGCATGTTACTAAAAGAGTTATGAGTTAACATGTGGATGGGTGGAGAGGGAGAGGGAGAGCAAAGAAACGATGGATGGATTATGTGAAGAGTGATATGAAAGAAAAGGAAGTTAGTGATAGTATGACGAGTGACAGAGCAGAATGGAAAAAAAGCGCCAAACCCATAAAACACGGCACAAGGGCAGGAAGTAGTAGTATATCCCGATAAAACGTTCCCGTGGAATAATTTTCGAATTTCAAGCGAACGAATCCCTATATATCTATATAACTATATATTTGTAGTGTGGTGTGGTGTGAGGTGGTAAGTGTGGTGTGATATACACCACATATATCTCGTATCTCTTATAAAGTATATATATTTATGTATATGTGTATTTATTACAATATTTAATATTGGTGCTTATTGTCAAATCAATGGCGGCTGCCATTGATTACTTATCATTTCGTTCAGGTTGCCTGGACGAAATTACGGAATGCAATAAGGCCGCTCATCGAATGTGTTTTAGTGTTTATAATGTTTTCCTTTTTTTTGTATTTTTAAAACATAAACCTAAACCTAAATAGTGGTAGGTACTTTATGTCAGACTTTTCTAGAAATTGCCAGGCCTGGGTACGTACTTCCATTCTAGACGTTTCGTACAGCAATGCGTTTAAATTATTTGATCCTACTCTTGATTTTATTGAAGATATGGCGTGTTAAAGTTTCACGGCGTAACATTATTTTAGGATAAAAAACCTATTTAGGTAAATTCTTCGTAAATCTCGATTGTTTCACAAGTGTTCGTGTTTGATGGCAGGTACCAAAATCGATACCCAACAAATAAATATAGTAGTCAATTGCCGTATTATGTGTGTGCTTTATTTCAGTTGGCATGGTGGCATGGTCGGCCTTATAATGTTCCCACTGTTGGGACTCAGGCCTCCTCTCTAGGAGAGGGAATGGGCCGTAATCCACCACGCTGGCCCAGTGCGGGTTGGTGGATGTCACATGTCTTCGAATTTTTGGTTCTAGGACATGCCGGTTTCCTCACGATGTTTTCCTTCACCGTTTTGAGAGCAGTGGTGATGAAATAAATTACACAAAGTAATGCGCCTGGCTGGGTTTGAACCCACGACCTACAACTTGTAAGTCGGGGCCGTTACCACTCGACCACCACTGCTCTCCGCTCTCTTATTTCAGTTACATGTTGATAAACAAATAAATAAATTACCTAGAATTTATAACATGTTATATATTACATATTTATATTGTGGTCATAGTTAACCTTCTGCACTTTCTAGAATCGCGTTCAAAGTCCGCGTGTACCTACTCGGTCGGTCGGGTAGATTCCGTCGCCACGCGTCCTTTGTGTCGGCTCGCCTTTGTGCACAAATGTCTGCCACCGTGACGTTTGACGAGGCGTGTGTGAAATGACGATCTTATACGCATCGGGTTTGCTTGTTAAATTATGATTTTGTAGTTTATCAACATTTTTGGGAGTGGGTAGACTTAAAAAGTTTACTGGTTTCCTAACCAGAGTAAAAGAAGGGAAAAAAAAATTTGTGACTCGCACAGGACAAACAACAATAAAATACAAAGTACAACTACTTAATCTACAAATACTTATACTTAAGATAAAAATAAAAGAAAAAAAAAAGAATATTAAAAGATTAAAAATAAAAGACCGAAAAGGCGAGACCAAAAAGGCTTCTATCTTAGCATATGCTGCGAGCCTGCGATATTTGAACAATGAAGGCGTAGGTAGGGTAGGTGATTTGATCAACTCCAGAATCTACACTAATATTATAAAGAAGTAAAGTTTTTTTTTTTTTTTTGTAGATTATCTAAAATGTTTTCATCAATAGAAAGTTGCTTTATTCATGAGTGGCAAAAGCTAGTAAAATATAATAACATAATCAGCCAAATAGTGTTCCCACTGCCGAAGCTCACCCTCTTCGAGAGAGCGAGTGGGAATGATTCTTAATCAATCACGTGGGCTCAGTGCGGGTTGATGGATATCAGTTTTCTTCAGTTTTTGTTCTATGGTATACCAGTTTCCTCACGATGTTTTTCTTCACCGTTTTGAGAGTAGTGTTGATGAAATTAATTACATAAAATAAAGCGCCTGGCTAGGTTAAAAATCTACGACCTTCTTACTACATATAAGTCGGGACCATCATCACATTTCTGGAAGAAAGAAAGATTTCTAAGTAAGTACAAATGATTCACATATAGGTACTACTGCTGCTGCATTGTTGTCGTAGAAATATTAAATAAGCTAAATACATATTAGTAAGCGAATATATAATAGAAATTATAAGAATCATAGGTTACTAAATACAGAAATTATTTTTATTATACCATTAAAGGTATAATCAAAATAATTTGTGTATTTAGTTTATAAATAATGTTGGGTTGTTTATAATGTCAGAATATTAATTATTACGTCAAAAATATTTATAAAATACAATCAAGTAAAAAAAAAATTGCTGTGTCAAATGTCGAAATACTAATTAGGTATAATGTAATAATAACATAGTGTATTTATTAGCATAAGCATAGCATAATCAACCTTTTCTCAAGCCTTCTCTCTCTAGGAGAGGGAATGGGATGTAATCTACCACGCGAACCCAGTGCGGTATATTTATTACTATGTCTCAAAAAACTAAATTATATTCCCGTGCTAGAATAACACTTGTATATTTCGATATCAATTCAGACAATTGCTAGTTAATTCGACTCGTCTTCCATTATTTTAACAAGACGATTAACAATCTCACCAAGTACCTTTAAACATAATATTCAATCAACAAGACGATGAATTTAATGAATTCTCAAGTAACGGTTAAAGTTATGCTCCAATAAAATAGTTATAGTTTATTAGTTCATTTTACAGGCAGCTGAATGACTTTGAAAGCTTCTGAATGATGTCATCCATTTTTGATTGCATTTCATCGGTATTTAGTACATTTATAACTAGATACAATTCGATCCAAATAAGAATAGGATCGATTTTTTCGCCATGTTGTGACGTCATAGCTGTCAAATCGAAAAATTGTGTAGGGTGAGTAAAATAAGGGGTTTTTTTTTTCAAATAATACTTATCAGAATCCACTTCTTCAATTTTGCTCATCTCTGCGTCACTGATCTCTGATCTGCGTGTCTGATTAGCGGCAAATGGAAGAAAAAGGCGAATTGTTCCTGACAATGAAAATAAGATAATAGTTTTTTTTTTAAGTAATTATGATTTCAATAATGTATTTAGCTAATTTAGATTAAACAATAACGTTTTTACTTCACCTAGATTTAACTAAGACTCAGTAGTACAAAGCAAAAAAAAACTGTTATTGATGTGCAAAAAAAAGTTTTTTTGCAAACCGTACTTTTCAATCAACGTTTGACAGATCGAGGTGATTGGCTTTCCTATTCTTATTTAGAACGCATACTCGTTGGAAACTAAGAATTCCAGCAATATTTGACGTTTGGCGCATTGGTTGAGCGATTGACTGCTGCCCTGCGTGTCGCGGGTTCTAATTGCCACACGGAACAAATAGATATTTGAATGGCCTACAGATGGTTTTTTCGGGTCTGGGTTTCTTATGTATGTGAGTTTATATATTTGTGAGCGCACCCGCGATTCAGGAGTTATTCGTAGTGTGGGGCACGTTTTTCAGGGTTCCGTCATCTCTTTGAGGCGCGCATGGAATATCATCGTGAATCATCCATGCGATCTTATTCCATAGTGTGGCAAGTGACAGAATATTTATTTAACGCATCAGAAAACTACTTGACAACAAATATGGACAATGACTTCTTTAATGATAAAACGTAATATCTGTTATAACGTAAAAAAGTCTAAACTTTTTCCAAGTTTTAATTTATTTTGACGATTTTAAGTTTCCGAACCTCAAAAAGGAAAAACGGAAGCGGACAGACGGACGGACAACAAAGTGATTCTATAGATCACTTTGTTGTCCGTCCGTCTGTCTGTCTGCCTGTCAAGACCCTTTATCTCAGGAACGCATGGAGGTATAGAGTTAAAATCAAAATCATATACTCAGGTTTGCGGTCCCTTGAAGCTGTGAAAAAAACCTAACTTCTAAGTTAACGAAAAAAAAAGATACGGCCGTTTATATCGCAAAAAACGTACATTTCGACATTCTGAAAAGAATCAAAATTCATAGGGTACTTCCCGTTGATCTAGAATCCTAAAATTTGGCATAAAGCGAGGTCTTATATTAAGTATAGATATGGGAATAAATCTGAAAACAGAAAATATGTTGTTACGTCACAAAAAAAAATCTCTCAGAGGGTGTCTCAGCCTTTTACTGATAAAAACCCACTGCATGTGTTCTTTCAGTTACCTTTTGCGTTCCAGGGCCATGGCAACTTTTTCGAACAATCCCTTAGTTCTGATGGGAGGACAGGGGATAGAGGACAGGCATCAGAACAGAACGTGAGCACATTCGGCTGACAGCATCATTAAGGCGCGCGTGGAACACAACGCGCCGTCGATCCAGCCTTGATCCTTATTGGACTGCGTGTTACCTATTGCTCGCCTCCCAAAGGCTGTCCATTTTTGTTGGACTAAAAAGAAATAAAGAAATGATCTGCCTAGCCTTTTTTAACAGCGATAAACCAGTGTTTTACATAGAGCAACTCTCCTACAGTAGTTGCGAAAAAATCTAAGATATTTAAATAATAGCACTTAAATCCAATACAATGTAATTGCAACACAAAACCTCATTACATATCCAAGTCTGATCCCTTATTAGTGTGAGCACCTCAACAACATAGCTCAAACTGTCGCACTCTATCTTTTTAGCTAAGCTCAGCAGTTAGCCGCGTTACGCCCTGCATACCTACTGTGATCACATGCTCTCCTGGTACCTCGCCTGGCTTCAAGCCACTTTTATCCTAATATGATGAAGTACGGTGAGCTGGATGGGCTTTTGAGCCTCGAATTTATCTGAACGCCGTTTTTTATGCCTCAAATGGTGCTTTAGTACATAAAAATGTCGTTGTTTTTCTTTCAGTAAGTGCAACACAATTTATGGTCTAAAGGGAAAAAAAGGAGAAAAATTGGAAGTGGTCGTGGTTGAGTTAGGGTCGTACATTTTTTGTCTCTATCCACTTATGTGGCCGTGTTATCATATCTCAAGATAAATCGAGATTTTTACGTTGCTTTATGCAGCAGATCTTTAAGAATAGCGTTGGTACGATACGTACGTTGGTAAAAAATTCAATGGATAGTGACAAAAAATTACGAGTCTTTTTTATCGACCATCGGACATGAGATTTTCGAAAAGTAATTTAAATAATAATAATAATAATGATTGTTGACATATCCGTTCCACATGATGAATCACGTTTGTTATATGTGAGCCCCACTTAAATATTTATTTTATTCCGTTTTTAGTAATTATTGTTATAGCGGCAACAGAAATACATCATCTGTGAAAATTGTTTGTTTGACAGACAGACGGACAGTGGAGCGTTAGTTATAGGGTCCTGTTTGTATTCAAGAGTTTTAAATAATATATTTATATATTTTTTAATTTACCTGACAGAGCTGACAAAATACACCTACGTCACACTTGTTTGTACTTCTCGATTAACGATAAAAAAGGAATATTTCACGATTGTACTTAACACTAACTCGCTAAACAAATCAAACGATTTCAAGGTTCGCTTTGCTACGTGTTATGTGTGTACTAGGGACATTTCTTCGTCTTTCTCAGAAAGTACCGGGAAACTAGAAATGGCTAGAGTCTACAAACGAGGTAGACGAGGTAAAAGTTCCGGTAAATCAGGTCAAACGTCTGGAGATAAATGGGGGCAGTCACTCGCCTGCATTTTACATAGGTACACATACTTCTGAGGTCATCAGCTGCAAAACTAGGGGAAGTTTTGCAGATGTTTGTGGGGTGTAATGACTGCTTTATATTCGGTGACTATACTCCTTTGATAGTTCTCTTCTGGTAGGTTTAAAAAAAAACTGGACAAGTGCGAGTCGGACTCACGCACTGAGGGATCCGTACAAACTCACCTACGTATGTAGATAGTTCAATTAGATATAGATAATACTTTTTAGCAATTCGGAAAAATCTTCAAGACTCTATTCGGAAATTATACTTTGTATGGAACCCTCAGGGCGCGAGTTCGACTCGCACTTACCCAGTTTCTGTTCATGTCTGTTCTGTCACTTGAAGATCATGTAATAAATGAAAACTATTGTAAATTAGTCAACACACTTCGAAAACGCAAGTTCCAGAATATAAAATAGCACTACAACTACAATACTAAAACACAGAATAAGCCACACAAATCACGTTGTACCCGCGCACTCATATTTCACCCCTTCGAAGATCCAATAAAAATACCTATCGTCTAAGAGCCTTTAAAAATTTCATCGACCGTACACCTCTGGAAGGCAACCATTTACAGGGGGGTGAATGAGGGCGTTAGGGGGTGAAACACCCCCTTTCACGGCGAAGTGAAAGACATTACTCTTGGATGCGCCAGAATCTATGTCCCAACGACATCGGTTGATACATATTTTGTGTGTGGACTTGTGGAATAATTTAACCCTTTACCCGCTTGCGTGGTCAGGGCACATTGCTCGTAGAACGGATGGCCGTTGTAGCCGAAAGGTTCAGGAATCGCGACCACGTACCGGAAGATGTAGCGTTGGAAGGCCTCCTACAAGGTGGACCAATGACTTGGTAACGGTTGCGGGAGTCCGATGGATGCGAGACGCACAGGACCGTTCATTGTGGCGACGCTTGGGGGAGGCCTATGTCCAGCAGTGGACGTCTTTCGTCTGAAATGATGATGATGATGATGATGATGATGACCCGCTTGCGTCGAATTGGTCCGACGAGTGTTATCGTGTCCTATAGTCGTGTGTTTGCGACCTGTAGCTCCATCTCGTTTAGCTCTTCAATCCCCATAGGTGGCAGAAGAGCTGACGAGATGGAGTATTTGCTCGTAGATGTGCGACCTCGGTAGAATGCGAGAATGTTTGATTGTGTTAATTTGAATTTTGCGAAGTTCATATCGCTGATTGTTGCGGGTTAAATTGTTGCTCAGACGAGAGCGGAGATTGCCTCGTTAAGCTCCTCTGGAAATTAATTTTAACAACAAATTGTTGGTAGTCAATTTTGTTGATAGTTTTTGAGTGAAAATCCCCGGAGAAGGGACTTTAATCAAGCTAATTGGACTGTATACAATAGTTGCATACATTTTGTATGGTGATCATCAGTCGTGCGCATGATAAGTGTGCTATTGTTACACGCGAACTCCCTGGCTGTAGTGTACTGCTCAGAGGCGTAGCGTGGACTAATTTAGTTGTGGGCGAAGGCACATCAGCGAGGCCTTTTTCTTTCAAAAATTCGAAAACGAGACAACCCAGTGTTTGACCACATCGTCGCTTACCATCAAGTGAAATTGTGGTCAAACGCGAGCCTACTAATTTAAAAAAAAACCCTAGTTTTTAAAGAGCCCTAGCTAGTGCGAGGCCTCTTTGTGTGAAAGGTCGTGGGCGAGGGCCCACTTCGTCCACGCCTATCTACGCTACTGACTGCTATCTCATATCTACAAATACATATCAAACAGCACACTAATGAGCTATTATTCAACAATGCTACAATTCAAGTATGCATGCGTTCAAAGCTGTAATACTGCATTATTATGTAAGTACAATACGACACAGTCAGTATGTGTGTACAATTCAGCTATTCTGACAGTTTAAAACGAAGTTATCTTTTTTGAGGTTAGAAATCATCAAATAACTCATGCTCTTCTTCCTTCTTTCTTTCCTTCTCTTTCTTCTTATGCTCTTCATATTATCTTTCTCCTTTCTTCTTCTTTCTTTTTTCTTCTTTCTTCTTTCGCCATTCTTCTTTTTGTTTTTCTTCGCTTTCTTCTCTGGGTGGAGCGAGAGGGAGTGTCAGGCTTTAACTGACTAAGCCTGCCTGTGTCCCTTCAGTTGCCCTTTGAACTTCGTGGCCCTGGTGACACTTTCCTCTCGATGTCTTCCTTTACCGTTTTGAGAGCAGTGGTGATGAAATAAATTACACAAAGTAATGCGCAAGGCTGGGTTTGAACCTGTGACTTATAACTCGTAAGTCAGGGTCGTTACCACAGGACCACCACTGCTCTTAACTACTTAAGGTGGATGATATTCTAAAGTTATAGTCCGCGAAATTCATAGATTCAAAGAATTTTATTTCAAATATGCCATTTACGGGCACTGTTATAAGGTTAAGAAGTCAGACAGAAAAAAGGTGCTAATTGCACATTCCAAAGCGTAGATCTCTATGGAGAAGAATGTGCAAGAAACTCTTTTCAATAATGTATATAATAGATAGATAGATATATTCTTTATTTTACACCAAAAATACAAATTACATTAGGAACTTAATATTAATATAGTGTCACAATGGGCGGTCTTATCGCTTGGGTTGATAATATTTTCTTAAGGTTTTTTTGCAGGTCAGTGTCAAGTTGTATGTTGATTAAAATATAATTTGCGATCGTAATATGTATTTATTTACCGGAATTATAGTAATTCAAATCATCAATCACAGTAAGACACTTGGGTGAAACCTATGTCCAGCAGTGGACGTCTTTCAGCTGAAATGATGATGATGATGAAATCATCAATACAATGTTAGGTGATTTTTGCCTCGCCGGAATGACAAACTTTCTCCACTTGCATCAAAATGTACCACTTTTATAGGGTTCCGTACATAGATATAAGAAAGGAGGTTCCGTACCTCAAAAGGAAAAAAACGAAACCCTTATAGGATCACTTTGTTGTCCGTCCGTCTATCTGTTTGTCTGTCAAGACCCTGTATCTCGGGAACACGTCGACGTATCGAGTTGAAATTAAAACCATATAGGTCAGATCTGCGGTCCCTTGAAGCTGTGAAAAAACCAAACTTCTGAGATTACGAAAAAAAAGATACGGCTGTTTATTTCTCAAAAAAGATGTATGACACTCTCAAGGGAACCAAAATTCATAGGGTACTTCCCGTTGACCTAGAATCCTGAAATTTGGCATGAAGAAAGGTCTCATAACAAAGTATAGGACATAATATGAAAACTGTAAATTTGTAGTTACGTCACAAAAGTGTTTTGTTGTTCTGTTTTCATGGCTAAGTTTGTACGAAACCCTAAGTGCGCGACTCACACTTGCCCGGTTTTTTTTAACATAAACTACGATACGACGTTGTATTTTAGTTGCCAATGTTAAAAGTTTTGTTTTTAAATTAAATTGTGTAAAAAAAACGTGTTATGTATTTTCTTCTTATCATCTTCTCGTCATTTACAGTTTTACAAATTCATCTTATTTAAAAAACTATCACACTTTTTACTAGCGACCTGACATTTTGTAGGTACCTATGTACATATCAAAACAGTGTCCTACATTGTAAGTGAAACCGTCAGAACATATCATATGTTTACAGCTAACGGAACGATCCTCCCTTTATACCTCTTTGGCAAGTCGCTGGCTATGAGTGAGGCCGAAGGGTGTTGGGATCCAAATATATCCTAAGACAAGTCTGTCAAGTCTTCACCGGTTTGTCCGAAGTTCTGTTGAGAAAGGAGGTTGGGATGGAGGCTGACAGGATGGGTTGCTAGGTACATACAATGAATACAGAGTTCTAAGTGAAAACTATGAATAATGTAGGTACAGTCACGAGCAATCTATACTAATATTATTATAAATGTTTGACAGACAGACAGAGTCACTTTAACTCTGTCGGTTTATCTGTTACTCTTTCAACGATTTAATGAAATCAGGTACGGAGTAAGCTTGAACTCCAAGAATGGACATAGACTACTTTTTATTTGTCTTTGACTTCGACTTCGCGTCTGCAGTAACCAACATTCACGCTGACGTAGCTGCTAGCAGAAGCTAGTAAGATATATAATTATTTCACCGGAAAATTGCAAACGCCATAAGATTGTAAAATCATCATCATCTTCCTGCCCTTGTCCCGTGTTATTTGGGTTCGGCGCAATACGTTTTTTTATTTATTTATTTAAACTTCATGTACAGTAGTGGTACATAGGCGGGTTTAATGCAACAAGGCATTCTCTACCAGTCAATAATTTTTTGTTCCATTCTGCCCTGTCACTCGTCATGCTATCACTAACTTCCTTTTCTTTCATATCACTCTTCACACAATCATCCATCCGTCTTTTCTTTGGCCTCCCTCTCCCTCTCCATCCATCCTCTATAACTCTTTTAGAGATTGTAAAATATCGAAAGATATTTTAAACTAATTTTTATAAATAAAACACGGTTATGTTGGAAACTAATGAACTTGGATGTAATTTATCGTACACAAAACGATTTTCCGTAACGTATCGAGAAATTATAGTCTAATAAAGATTTATTACAATCACACGGAGTTTGCAATTTTCTGGTGACATATACATTGTCACATTTACGAGTATATAATGTTAAGATGGATGTGTTGAGTGACGAGAATGGATAATAATGAGAAATGAGTGTATTAGGGAAAGTTTGAAAGTGTCGCCAGTGACTGAAAAGTTGAAGGGGAATCGTTTATCTTGGTATGGTGATGTGAAGAGGAGGGATGAAACGCATGTTGCTTAAAGAGTTATGAGTTTACATGTCGATGGATGGAGACGGAGAGGGAGGCCAAAGAAAAGATGGATGGATTGTGTGAGATGTGATATGAAAGAAAAGGGAGTTAGCGATAGTGTGCCGAGTAACAGGACAGAATAGAAGAAAAAAAACGTATTGCGCCGACCCCAAATAAAACAGGACAAGAGCAGAAAGTTTTTTTTTTTAATTTTTATAAACTAGTGCTTGACTGCGATCCCACCTGATGGTAAGCAGTGATGCAATCGTTGATGGTGAGGCGCACTAGTTTATTCATAGTCTATTCACTCTAGCCTTGAAGACACCTACGTTAATATTTCCTCCTAATCTTCAAAATGATTGAGCCTAATAATTTAAAAAAGTACGGCGTCTCCGGCGGGGGTCAGAGCGCGAGGCTTATCTCTGCCTCACGGTTCCAGTCGCCTCTTTTGCTTGCATTACTGCTTCGCAGAAAGAGGTGTCCGCCTCAATTTCCTCTTATTCCGTATTATGGAAGTACGCGAGAGGTCCCTGCCAATCGTCTGCACAAGTACGCAGCGGTGCTCCACCCAAGCGGGACAGACCCTGTATGCTCCACCGTGTCCTCTGATCGATCCGCACAAAGGTGACACCCGGGCCTGGCATCCTGCTAAATACGACACAGAATTCTCCGCTCCTCTGGCTTATGCATAAGCTAAGTATGTTTCTGATCGTAATTTTGTATTCGATCATCAACACGTTGCACACATTATGACACAATATTTTCTTATACGCCTACGCTCTTGCAAGTTGTATTAGACGACGACAATAAGCCGCCAAAATTCGATTTGTTGTGGCTCCAAATGTAAGTTTTGTGGCGCAAAAGTTTAACTGATGGAATTTATTGTGGCTGCTAGGCGTTATGGGATGTAGTACAAATAATAACGACGGTTGAAAGGCTAATTGATATAAGCGACATTTTTTCAAAATAAATTGAAACCTGACTCAAACAGAAAAAATAATTGCTTTTCTTCTTTCTTTCTATTCTTCTTTCTTTAACTCAATATTGGAATAAAATGTCGTTTAGATCAATTAGCCTTTCAACCGTCGATAACATATTTTTATTAGACATGATTTAGTCTTTATATTAACAACAAATTTTGCTTTGTCGTTATAGGACCATGCTAATCCACCTTTCAGTACAGGTAATGGACTGTACGAGTGTCCAGTTCATCCTCTTTTGACAACCTCTGACCTCTTTGCACAACACCTCAAAGATCCTCCTTAGTCGCTCACTCTGGACAGAGTGGTCGTAGTTAACAATGTTGCATTTTCGTTAGCGTTTAAGGCTCCTGCGATGCGTCTCCACTTGAACTCTGGACTATGGAGGTTTGTGTTGCAGCTCTGGTGAGGTCTGTCCAACGCGTAGGTGAGCGCCCGCGTGACCGCTTCCTCTCCACTTGTCCCTCGACAACGAGTCGCTCCATGGACCATTTGTTGCGAACAACGTGATCGAAGGTTTCGTACTTGCACAGTCGACTTGATTTTTAGCTCCTCGCAAGTGCTGTCCAAGGGAACCGCAGCAGTCGCCGCCAGCACCACATCTCGAGTGCGTCGATTTTGCGTCGAACATAACTAGCGTATTTTATCTATTCCACATAGAAGCCTCAACACATTATCCTTCTTATTTATTCGTGAGCCCACTAATATAATATACCCACGGTAAAGAGACTCACCTTTCACAAAGTCCCCGCATTTCCTACATTATTCGTCCTCTCGTCAAAGGGTCCAACATCTGTCAATATTCTAAATTAAATCCATATCAATAGAGAAGGGCCGGTCCTTTCGCGCCAAAATAAAAATACACCCTTTTATCGGATCCGCCGTTTTTGTAGGGATCCGTCACTTGGACATATAATGGGACCCTAATAAGTCTAATACTGCATATAGGATTTTGTAGAAAATTCCTATTTTTTGGTATCAGTGGAAGTCGTCAAATAACTTTTCCTGCTCTGGGCAGAGCAAGAGGGAGTTACAGAATTGTACTAACTAAAAGTAGTAAAAAATGCTTGACGTTAACAGTTAAGAATGAAGATTAATGAGAATGAAGTACAGGTGTCAAGTAATCATTATAATTAGTAGAAAAAAAATGGGGCTCTATCCGTATCCGTCCGTGATCATATTTTTGTAGTTAAAGTAAAAAAAAAAATTAAATCCCAAATTATATATGAAAATTTGTCATAATAAATTTCTTTTTTATTTGTGTCAAATTACAGATAGTCATAATAATAATTTTACAACATATAAAATGTCAAATGTCAATAAATAACCCGCCCCTGATCGTTCCCGGTGCAAAAGTGCCCATAATACTGGCCGCATTACCTCGCTGAATAGCGATGGCCATCCTTTGCACCAAGAACGACCCGGACCGGGAGTCACCCGTTGCCTCCCCGAGCCTACGGCCCAAATCCCCCACAAAACACTTTGCCTCCGTACTCCAACTGCCCAGAGTCCCTACAGCAATCGGCACAAAATGGTAAAGCTGACCCAAGGAAGCGTACTTCAGCCTTTTTTTAATTGGCCTTTTTGTCATAATTGGTAAATTACACATACTATATTACATAATAAAATCATAACAATTCCTACTAGATTTTTTTAAATTATATATTACCATAAATTGAGTGACATTTTGGGACATAAACTAACGCAAATAACTATGCTGTTTATGAATGTTATTTATTGAGACTTTATTTAAAAATCACAAGACTTTTTCTAATAAACCCTATAAGTATTTGTACTAATTAAAAATTAGTGGTGTATTTTTGTTTGAGATTATTTTACATGTACGCCCACGTATTTAAATAATTAGCTTCTGCCAGTGACTTTGCTCGTGAAAACCTATGTCAGTCAAGGATTGTGCGTGTCTACGTATGAAAAATGAAAGAATTTTTAAAATCGGTTCAGTCGTTTTAGAGATTACGTAAAAATTACAAATTTCATCATCATCATTATCGTCATTATTTCAGCCGAAAGGCGTCCACCGTTGGACATAGGCCTCCCCTAAGTGTCGCCACAACGACCGCTCCTATGCTTCTTGCATCCATCGGATTCCGGCGACCCACACCAGGTCATCGGTCCATCTTGTTGGCCGCGCCAACGCTGCGCCTTTCTCTTTACAATATTGATATAAATTATTACTCTCCTCTCGCTCTTTTGATTTTCAAACTCTGGAACTTTGAATAGAGTTTAGATTGAAAAAACAAATTTGAAACGTGTAATACGAGAAATTTCCAGAAACGACTCGAATTTCCATCAGTTGATTATGAAAACAGAGTAACTTGTGGTGCTGAACCGTGATTGTGAAAAAGTAACTTTCTCTTATTTACCCTTTCCTGCCCTTTAACCCTGTGATGTAATATTAAATAAGGTGTAAGAATCTGGTTTGTTAGCGACCGGTAAAATGTTTTTAGAAGATGTATTTGCTAAAAAACACTACTTTTATACAATTTGAATTTAATTTTTGTAAGTTTTTTTTAGGGTTTCGTACCTCAAAAGGAAAAAACGGAACCCTTATAGGATCGCTTTGTTGTCCGTCCGTCTGTCTGTCTGTCAAGACCAAAAGATAAAAATCTTAGTTAACTTCTGAGTTAACGGAAAAAAAGATACTGTCGTTTATGTCGCAAAAAACGTGTATTTCGACTCTCTCAAGGAAATCAAAATTCATAGTGTTTTCCCACTGACCTAAAATCCTGTAATTTGGTTAGAAGCAAGATCTCATAACACATATTCAGTATAGGAAAAAATCTGAAAACTGTAATTTAAAACTTACGTCAAAAAAAAAAAAACATTTTGCGATTGAAATGAAAATCTTCGTAACTCAATTCGGGAATTGAACTGTTTTCATAGGTAAGTTTGTACGGAACCCTCAGTGTGCGAGTCTAACTCGCACTTGCCCATTTTTTTTTTTTTTAAATAAACAGATGGTATAATCCGCACGAGAATCAAAGTTACCAACATAGCCCGAAGAATTAATTAATTTATTAATTTAATATTATTTTTAAGTTAAGTATTTATAGATTAAGCAGTTACTTTTTATTTTATCGTTGTTGTTCCTGTGCGAGTCTCAAATAAATGTTTTTTTCCTTTCTTTCTTTCTTTAATCACCAAACTTAAATGTCAGTGGGCGTGGCATATTGTTCGCAGAACAGATGGGTCAATGGTGCCGAAAGATTCTGGAGTGGTAACCGCGTACCGGAAGACCCAGTGTTGGTAGGCCAATAAGGTGGACCAATGACCTGACGAAAGTTGTGGGAATCCGATGGAAGCGAGACTCACAGCAACTGTCGTTGTGGCGACACTTGGGGGAGGCCTTTGTCCAACAGTTGGACGTCTTTCGGTTGAAATGATAATCATGAACTAACTACGAATATTTATGACATAACTATGTAAATACAGTTAAACTCGGTTAAGTGGGACCTGGATAAGTAAAAAACCTCAATAGCTGAAACTTATGCTGAGGTCCCGACACTTTAGCACTGAATTACCTCTGTTATTGAGACAAAGCAAACCTCTATATCTTTTTTTTTTTTCGGTGGGAAAATCATTCAATGATATCACCACTATTGGGCAGAGCGAGAGTGCCCCCTACGGTTGCTGACAACCCCTTGAGGCGCACGCGGAACAGTGCGCGCCGTCGACGACTTGGGCTCAGTCCGGGCGGTTACCAGACGATCAGACGGTGAGCTACCCATTGCTGGCCGTCCGCAAGCCCGCGCCTGCGGTGGCCGGAAATCGGGATCGGGATCCCAGCGGCTGGGGCGTGAGGCCCTTCCCTCGCGCGTGTACGTGCGGCCTCCTTATTTACACGCGGGAGCAGGTTAGTTTTCCATAAACCTAACAAATTACTCAAGAAAAATCGAACTTAAAACTATATAGCAGGCAAATTACACCGACAATGAACGAAGATAGCCCCTAAGTGCAACGCCGACAAAGACGGATGGATCTTTAATCCCATGACTTGCGATCCTAACGCCTCTGCCAATTTATTGGAAAAACTCCGTTCCCTTACAAATGCCGATAGAAATATATGAGGAAACTTTGCCTCAGTTAGTCCAACATCTGCGTTGACATTCAAAAGGACACATTTAGGGCACTTGGGAAGTTTATTTTTATTTGTATTTATGACCTTTTTCCCTAACAAGGGTAGTTGTTAAGGAGAAATAGTATTTGGGAAAACAAAGGATCGGTTGCCATTTTAGGAAGAGACGTGTAAAATGCTTGAAAAAATGCTGTATGGAACGCCTGCCTCGCTTATGTGTACAGCCCCAAGCCAAGTTACAACCGTTTCGTTTCGACTTTCTTTTCGTTGATCGCCTCGAGTCGGCCACGCCTCCTATTCCTTTGTTCTGACCACGTGAATGAGCGTTGAGATGACGTCAGAATATACTGTTATAACTTGGCTAGGGGGGCAGGGGGCTTACCATGGCGTAAAAGAAGGATGGAACTATACATCCTGTATAGCTCCATCCCTCTAACAGTTCAGTTTAGGTCGTTAAAAGATCGTGGTAGCATTGCAGTACATTAATGTTAAAATTGTCACATTAATATTATCTATTACAAAGGCGAAAGTTCGTGTGTATGTTTGTTACTTCTTCACGCTCAGACTGCTGAACGGATTAGGATGAAATTTTACACACGGGTAGACCATATCCTGGAACATATAATTTTCTACTTTACACGGGCGAAGCTGCTGGCAGCAGCTAGTGTTACATAACTGGCTTCTGTCAGTGGCTTCGCTCGCGTGAAAGTCGAAAATTATCCTAAGGGAACATACGAGTACTCCCAGAGTAACCTAGGTATGTCTTATTCTAGAACATCGTCTACAAGTGTGTGCCAAGTTTCATCTACATCTGTTCCGCCGTTTCAGCGTGAGGGGGTAACAATCATACACACATTCATACATATCGACGCTTGAAAGGCAAAAATTACTAAGCGACATTGAGTAAACTTTACAGGAGAGTGATTTAAAGTTGAGAAAGAAAAAAATTATTAGCTAAAAAAAGGTCGGATTTACATATTGATGTTAATAATATATAAATCCGACTATTTCGTCATTTTCAACAATTTTTTTCTAAAAATTTTAACTTTAAATCACTCTCCTGTAAAGTTTACTCAATGTCGCTTAGTAATTTTTGCCTTTCAAGCGTCAATATGTATGTATGTATAGATAAAAATAGATAGACACTGTTCACAGACATGGGCAGCTACTGATTTACAAAATCCGAAATATAACCCAATTAATTTCTGTGACTCACATTGAAAGGCAAAACCCAACTAAAACTATAACGAAAAAACACCAATCAAACGAACATTGAAGGATTACAAAAAAACAAACGCTTGAAAAACATCGATTGACAAGTCCGTACTGCCGCCTATCCTGTATTTTATGGCACATATTCCAGTCTATTGATTTTGCGGAGTTACATCGTAAAAAATAACTCGGTGGTGACGCCGGATGTAATACATTTATACCTATGAAATATTGGATCAGTGTTGTGTGCTTTGACGGGGGATTTTTTATGGTTTACAAGTTTTTTTGCCGATTGAAATGTTATTGTTTGTTGAAGTTTATCAATAGAAAGCATAACTGGAGTTTATTTTACGGACATAGCCCGAAGAAACGCTAAACTTTGTCTAGCCTTCTCCAGTCCAGAACCTTGAAGAACGCCCCCATTGCGGCCGTGAACCGTTTCGGACTAATGACGTTTCCCTGCCTCACGCCGAGCACATTGCTTGCAGAACAGATGGTCGATGGGGCTGAAAGGTTCTGGAGTGGACACATACCGGAAGATAAGGGCCAGATCGATGGCGCGTTGTGTTCCAGGCACTTCAAAGAGCTGTCAGTATTATTGACAGGGTCGATGCTTGCCAATACTGACTGCCAGGGTCGCGGATTGCTCGAAAGAGTTACTGCGGTACTGGAACGCAGAGGGCAGCTGAAGGGTACGTTTTATAGTCAGTAAAAGTCTTACAAATAATTATATAACTTCCCACCCTAACCAAAGGGAATGGCTACATTGAAATAATAGTCCAGCAAAGAAAGTTCACAAACAGATACATACAGAGAGTGACGTCTTAAAATATCATTTTCAACAACACAATGAATTAAAAATAAATGCTTTCCATTGTTAGTTAAAATTAAGCGCAAATATTTTCAGTTTTGCAATTTGAGCGGAATTTAAATGTACGATGGTTGATGATTGGTGACAGTATTCATTCGTGCTGATCATGCGATTTCATAGCGTGACGTGACGTCGGGCTGACGTGGCGTGTTAAAATATTCCATTATCACGTAATCACGGCGCAAACGTGATGGCTTGTGTGAATATTTTTAATTACAAACCATTTTTAGACTAAATTTTCCGTAAGTAATATTAAAATTGAAAAGCTTTCAGTTGCAAAAGTTTTCGAGGTATATTCTTATTTTGTTACTTAAAAGTTTTCGTGAAATAACACTCTTAAGGGGATGCAACTCGAAATACCTACATTTTCACTGTTTTTCATAGAACCGCTCTTACGCGGTTATGATGTTATTACACATTTTTATAGGCTAGTGAAAAAGGACTTTCTTGACGTCATTTAAAAGAAAAATAACTATAAAACGCCCATTATTGTTTTGAGGTGGGAAATCATCAAATTACTTCTCCCACTCTAAGACAGGGCGAGAGGGCGTGACAGACTTTTACTGACTTAAACTCACCTGTGTACTGTTGCCCTTTGTGTTTTAGGGTCACGGTAACTTTTTTGCTCCGGCGCTAGGGCCTTAATAATTTATATCATTCGACTGAATAATATCGATGCTTTCACAGTTACATACATATATCCGAATTGAATTAAATTGGAGAGCAATTGTCAGTGTCACGTCATCCGTGTGTTGTTTCACGTACATTGGCTAGTTTACTTCACAAGGACAAAGCAAACAGCACAATGATCGTGCGGCCGGGTGTGTTATTATACGCGTCCACGGGAAATTAACCCATTGTGGTGACTGTCACGCTGTCTGAACGGTAATCGTGATGACAGCGCGCACCGTGTTTTGTTTAGCTAACACGCTCGCTCGCTAGTTGTTTTATGATTGTTTTGCACAGAAAATATTTAGTTGATAGTCATAGTGTAGGTATTCGTGCGACACAATAATTAAATGTTTGCGTTTGTTGGAAATCAGTTTATTGTAGTGGCGTGTCACGTTGTTTAGGACTAATCGCAATGACTACCACTGGTACATTGGTATATCTGGATCTTTCATAAATTTGTTGTTGTTTGTGTTGTTGTTGTTGTGTTTGTTGTTTGTGTTGTTTTAGTTGTTGTTTTTGTAGTCACTGTTATTTTTAACCAGAGTGGTAAATAAAAGAATTGAAACTGGTTTTATTTAAACTTCATGTAGTGGTATTTAGGCGGACTTATTGCAACAAGGCATTCTCTATCAGTCAACCTTTGGTTAAAAAGAGACAACACTGTGGTAGGTGCGCACAATAAATAAATAACAGATAAATTTAACTTGATTTTTATTTACTGAGCACAGTATACCATTTGTGTCTGATAGAAATTACCTTATTGTTCTAGTGTTGATACATTAGAACAATGCGTGCTCTCCAATGCAGCGTGATCGCTGTGATGATAGTGTGCACCGTGTTTTGTTTAATTAACACGCGGGTAGTGTAGTTGTATGATGATTGTATAATTTCGTGAACGGCAATATTAAATAACAGTTGATGGTCTTTCTTAACTAAGATCATCAATTTTTTTTTGTATTAAATCAGTTGTATCGATTGTTAAAAAAATGTTCAGTTGATGGTGCTCCTTTAGTAAACAAAGAAGAATAAGCGATTTTTTTTCATGACTAATTAGTAGGTATTAACTGTTTGAGGTGCCTCTATCACACTGATTTCGTGTTTGTTTTTTTTTTACTCAATACTTAATTATTGCGTTACATAATGTTACGTAATTGGCATGTTATTTAAAAGATTCCATTATGTAATCTATTGGGCACAGCAAAGTCTGTTTTATAGGATAGGATGAATATAGTTGAGTGAAAAATATTAGTCAAAATTTATTAATTATTGCACTTTTAGATAATTTATTAACAAAAAATAACTGGTTATATAAAATTATTTTAGTAATTAGTCAATATGATTTTATTAAAGTAATAAGTTGTTGTACGTTTAGTTTTAAACAGCAGTTTTTATATCTCAATAAGTCGGGCTAGTCTTTGTTGTCTGTGTAGATTTTATAGAAAATGCTTTTTTTGTGTTTTTTAAACCTGGAGCGATTGACAACGTCATAAAAATAATGCGTACGTACACGTATCTACACATACCATAAACATAAATCATCCTTCATTTTTTTTATTATTCTTGAGTTTTTTGCGCTTGACTGCTATCTCACCTACCCCCCTAGCCAAGTTACAATCATATCGATCGCGCCGAACGCCTCGCGTAGGCCATGCCTCCGATTCCTTTGTTCTGACGTCATCTCAACGCTCAGTCACGTGGTCAGAATGAAGGAATCGGGGGCGTGGCCTACTCGAGGCGATTGGCGCGAGCGAAACGATTGTAACTTGGCTAGGGGGGCTGATGGAAAGCGACGATACGGTCAACGATGGAACGTGAACGAACTTTATAAGATAGAACAACTGTAATGTCGTTCGATGATTGTTTAGCACAAAAGTATACTATACTAGCTTCTGCCAGCGGGTTGAAAAAAATATATGCCTATGTCACTCAGTGGTAAAGTAATATTCTACAGGAGAAAAAATCTTTAAAATTGGTCCAATATTTTATTCATTACATACACACACGAAATATAAATTATCTATATATGTATGTATTTAGAAACATATAAGTATGTTTATCAGTTGTCTAGTACCCATAACACAAGCTCTGCTTAGCTTGGGACTAGACGGCGTTGTGTGATAGTTGTGGAATATTATATAATACTTGTATATAATATAAATCCTTCCTATAATATTAAACATAGATATAGGCATATTTAAGCCGTATCAGTCTAATAGTAACTAGCTCATAGTATTGTCACGCCGACTCAACGCTAATCGCGGTCACAGGCGTGCGCTGTTTTATTTACTTGTCACGCTAATCGTGTAAATGTACTCTGAAAATGTAGTCACTGTTATTTTCATATAAACTAACGCCTCTTTAAAGTAATGGATTATTTATTACATGAGCCTGGCTGAGGTAAGATAGATCAGGTGACCAGATTTACAGCAATTCATTTAAGTACTAGCTGTCCAGCCAAATTTTGTTCTGCCAAATAAATTATCCATAAAAAATGGGACGTGGGGTTAGAAGGGTAAAAAATACACACAAAAAAAAAACATAAAAATCGATCAAGCCGTTTTGGACGTGTTCGATAACAAACACTATGACACGAGATTTTTATATATTAGACTAGCTTTTGCTCGCGTCTTTGCCCGCGTACATAAAATATAGCCTATGTCACTCAAGAATAAAGCAGCTTTCTATCGGTGAAAAAAATTTAGCATTCGAACCAGTACTTTCAGAGATTACCTCCTACAAACAAAAACAAACTTTACCGCTTCATAATTTAAGTGTAGATTACCATACTTCGTAATGCCAATGTTAATTTAACACCATACCTACTCGTACACACTTCAGCTCTCAAAGATACTCGTATCACACTCCCATCCATCACTAATTATGACGACATTTTGTAAGCAAATTGTATAATTGGAGTACGTAACGACGCAATACGCGATCTCTAGGGGGCTTTAATAAACCCATTGAGCTCTTTGTCATGCTGACTGTGTGTTTATGTCCTTATGTTAGAGATGTAACAACGGAAGCCATTCATCAGGTATGGAAGCGAAGGTTTAGATGCGGAGAATCAAAGAAAAACAACCGTTTTTAGCTTTGTCAACATCTAATTGAATTCTGAGTAGGTTTTAAGATATTCAGGTTTCACTTAACTGTTGCTCACTTATTGAATCAAACCAACAATGTTATTTCTTCAGATATAAGTCGGGTAGAAGTTACAGGAGACCAACATTTAATTCCGCTAAAAAACTGCGAAAGTAAGCTTAGTTGCTGCGGAGGTGTGCTTTTGCGGAGGTACGTTTTTGCGGGAATTCCGCACTTGTAGTTGCGTAGCCGTAGGCGTTACAACTCTAGTCTTTGCTCACATGTGTGCCTTAATTGGCGTGACAGACGATACTTTGTTTACCTGCGTGATCAGCCACTGTTAGTCATTATTGTTTGTAGTATAGTAATTATTATAATTGTGCGTAATCTTAAGGATTACGAGTCGGAGAGTTTTCATCATCATCTTCCTGCCCTTGTCCCGTGTTATTTGGGGTCGGCGCAACATGTTTTTTTCTTCCATTCTGTCCTGTCATTCGTCATGCTATCACTAACTTCCTTTTCTTTCATATCACTTTTCACACAATCCATCCATCTTCTCTTTGGTCTCCCTCTCCCTCTCCATCCATCCACATGTAAACTCATAACTCTTTTAGTAACATGCGCTTCATCCCTCCTCGAGTCGGAGAGTGTTAAGGTGGGAAATAAGAGAATTTGTGGGCGTTGCCGTGTTTATCGCGTATTATGATGGTGATATAGGAGATGGATTAATTAATTAATTGGTCATGTTTATCTCGCCTGGATCCTGTTATAATTTCGGATATGGAAATTATGAAACAAAGTTTTTCTGAGTAAATTGATTTATTTTTTTATTAGGCTTGCGTTTGACCAACATACAATAAAATACACGCTTTTGATGTGGAGTTGCAGACACCACCCCAACATACAATATAATACATGGTTATTCATCATCATCATCATAATTCACAGCCCGACTTTGCCCAATGCATAGGTTTTTTTTTTACTTGTGGTATAGTTTTTACCCACGACAGCCTGCAATAATGTCATCTAGCTATCTCGCCGCCGGACCACCAACGTTTCAGCAACATGGTCATTAATGTAGACAAATTGTTTTTTTAATACACTTACTCGAAAACCCGCTCTTATTCTCTTTTAGGCACGCAATAGACTGTTTTCCGCACTAGTGCAGAAAAGTGCTTATGCTCACCCCCGCCGCAATGTTATGACATTTATCGTATCTGGCTGTAAGTGTATTGAAAAAAGTCGTTTGATAGACGTTCAAATTTGTCACTGCAGCCCTCGGCTTCATAACACACTCGCCTACAGCTCGTGCGAATTCCGCCTCGGTCGCAATGACAAACTTTCTGCACTTGTATCAAAATGTACTATTTCAGCCGTCGCGCTTTACATATACAGTAGGTACTGCAAACTCATACTAAATTTATACAGAGAAAACTACAAATATCATGTGTCCTGTAAAGAGATGCTATTGTGAATAGTAGGCAAATTACTAGAAAGATAGTATTGTCGCATCTGCGACGGCTTGTGTGAGAAGTTATGGATAATCAACGAAATACTTATCAGAATATATTCATATACTTTTCTTCAAGAATTCAATATCGCACTACAATGGTTACGTCCGAACTGAAAAAACTAGACATTTCTTTGTTCTACTCAATTTTCAAACCTATTCTATAACAACAAAATCCTTAAAAGTATATTTCACATTTCGAGTTCGTTAACCTAACTCATGCGATTTCCTTTCGATATCACAGTATCTTGAGAATATTTACATACGCATTCAGTCATATAGCAGTTTTAGTTTTAGCGAATGCAATTAAAACTTTAAGATTGTCATCAGTAAAAACCCATTTCCATAAAGTAAAAAACTGGGCAAGTATAAGTCGGACTCGCGCATTGAGGGTTCCGTACAAACTTACCTATGAAAACAGTTCAATTCCCGAATTGAACGAAGATTTTTCCGAATCGCAAAAAAAGTTTTTTTTTGTGACGTAACTACAAATTTACAGTTTACAGATTTATTTTTTCAATACTTTTTTATATGTGACCTTGCTTCATGCCAAATTTAAGGATTCTAGGTCAACGGGAAGTACACTATGAATTTTAATTCCATCGTCGGCCACATCATCGCTTACTATCAGGTGAGATAGTGGTTTGCCCTGAGCAAACTGAAAAGACTCATCTGTTTCTGGAGTGAGGTGGGCTGGTTGGTGTGAAGGCCGCCATGGCACACGCACAATGGTCCGCGAAGGACTAAGTGCGGAGACCAGACCACAACAGATAGATAGTGGTCAAACGCGAGCCTATCAATAATAAAAAAAGAGCGTCATACACGTTTTTTGCGACATAAACGGCCGTTAACTCGGATGTTTGATTTTTTCACAGCTTCAAAGGGCCGCAGAGCTGAGTATATGGTTTTAATTTCAACTCCATACCTCCACGGGTTCTCGAGATAAAGGGTCTTGACAGACAGACGGACGGACGGACAACAAAGTGATCCTATAAGGGATCCGTTTTTTCCTTTTGAGGTACGAAACCTCGGTACATTTTTATTTCTTTTTTCCAACATTTAAAAATAAAACACAGTGGCTTAAAACCCATCGAGAGTCTCAAAAGTTGGCCGCTAAAATGGCTGATGCATCATTGAGCTCGAATTTCAAGAACTCGAGACGTCGACGACTCAAGATATCAAGATTACGGCCGATTCTCACACTCGATATATCGAGAGCCTCCCGGGAATTTCGAGCAGATTATATTCCACTGAGAAGGGTTCAAGTTATAAAGTAGGCCGCACTTGTAGGGTTTTTCGTGTCGCGATTGGTTTTTTATATTGCAGCGTTTCCGATTGATATGAATTGAATTGAAATAGAGTAACTTATAGAAGTCTAAAGGCACGATTTCGAACCTGGGCTTCAAGTCTGCTATTACAATAGTGTCAGAATGGTCTATAATTGACTTCATAATTGTTGATTTTGACAAATTTGATACTAATATAATGGCGTCATTATGACTTGCCAATGATCAACCACTGACACTTAGAATGGTAATCTCGTACATATTCACAAATGAATGTCTGACATATGCGGTAATCTGTTAAAATTTTAACAGTTCATTTTTTTTTCTCCTTTTTGGCATCTGAGCCGGTGACGACTATTCTGCCAGTGTCATGTGGTGACGACAGCGCCGTAAGGTGAGCCGTAACAGTTCCTTTGATCAGTGACCTACCATTAGAACGTCATTGTGCAATCATTGCTTTTAGTAAGCTCGATATTGTCATTCTGCCACAAGGCCATTGGTCGATCAATGATCGGTCATTATGAATTAGCAGATTACGAGCTTTTAGCAATATGACAATGGGAGTGTGTTGGAATGATGAATTTATAAAAACAGCAGACTTAGGCTCCTGGGGTAATTACAATTGCGGGGGAAACTGGTAATCTGTCGGGATAATTAGCTAGTAAAAAATATAACAGACCAATAAAACAAAATTTTCTTGCTAGTGAATATCCTGTATCCTTCTGTGTAATCGAAGAACAAGTCGGAGCCGCGCTAATATTATATCGCACGAAAAGAACGTACGGCATGTACGAATTGTTCGAGTGCATTGCATGTCTTTTAAAGTCGATTTGTATATATATGTACTACTCGTGTAGTAATTGGTAATGTGAAGGAGAGGGGCCGAAAAATAAGTATCCTTAGCTAAATCATAGGGGTGAAAAGATCGAAAAGGTTAGGAACCATTGGTTTTAGACCAATGAACTATCAGACGTTGTTAAGCTATTATCTTTTCAACACATTTGCTCAGAAAGTGACTCTTATTGCACTGCACTTAGGTATATAATGGCACTCGTTACCAAACATTTAGTAAATAAATCGTACGTTTTTTGTGGTCTATGGCCGCTATTTTAAGATGCGCGCGGTTTTTGGCAAGATTTTTTTTTATTCCACTGAAGTTCAGTGGCTGTATTAATAAAATAAGATTAAATGCTACAAAATCATTAGAAAATGTTACATCCGTATTCTATTGTCACTACGAAAGACATTATCGTAAAAAAATTTCACGCAAGAAAACATAAACGTAAGACTAGGCAGTATGATCAAAATACCTTAGCCTTCCTCTAGAGGTAAATAAAAAAAAATGATGCGCGCGCTTATGAAAACAAATTTACTTAATACCTAATTTCGAAAAAAGAATAAAGTACCTTTAATATAAAGTTCATTTGAACTTATACTTCCAAGTCAAGCCAAAAATAGAAGAGAAGATAACAGGTCAAAGCAACCCGTTCTAAAAATGGGCAATTTCATAGTAGTAGAAGTCCTATTATTCTTTATACTAATTACTTTGGTTGTCGTAATATGTCAAGCAATCACCGATGACCAAAACCAAAAAAAATGGTATTACCTACCTAGTGTCACTTTTGATTTAGAAAAGTGCGTTATTTGTATGGAATAAACTATTTTCATTTATTTATTTTAAAAACAAACTGCCTGGCTATTCATACTACTCGTCAACACACATGAGAACATTCACAAATAATTTGAGTGTAGTGTACACTGTACTGCATGCGTCACCAGACCGCTTGAAACGTATCGGACTGTTGACGGCATAGGAAAAATAACGAATAGTTTTCAATGAGAGCTGTATCGATGTTAGGTCTTTTATCAATAGCGTTATTGCCTTTTATTAACCCAAGTATTTTAAAATAAATATAGAACTTTCACTTTCACATTGACACTCTCACCTTGTTATAGGTTTTTTTTTTTCTTTTTCGGTTGGAAAATCATCTTATGACATCCCCCGCCCTTGGGCGTTGCGGGAGATAGTGTCAGACTTTTACTGACTAAAAACCCACTCCTATTCCTTCGTTGCCTTTCGTACCAGGGCCGAGTCTTCCTTTCGGAATCAGACCCTTGGCCCCAGTAGGCTTCGACCCTGCTAAGCCCCTACAGTTGCTGACATCTCCTTGAGGCGCGCGTGGAACAGCACGCGCTGTCGACGACTTGGGCTCGGTCCGGACGGTTACCGGAAGGTCGGATGGCGAGCCACCCATTGCTTGCCATCCTCAAGCCTGCGCCTACGATGGCCGGAAATCGGGATCGGAATCCCACCTTGTTATAGGTGAGAGTGTCAATGTACACTCACTACACCTAACGCATTTCACTTCCCACACTACATTCACTACACCTAACGCATTTCACTTCCCACACTACATTCACTACACCACACTCTACCCAAACTACTAAAATTTTGTTAAACATGTAGTTTAGTTAACTAAAACTATTGTCTTTGTTATTGTAAGTACCTTCTGAATATGGATTGAAAGAGACTGAACCCCACAATACAGGGAATCCTAGTGTGGGGCTCAGGGCTTCATCAAAGTTTGTAAAAAAAAAAATGAGACAATTTTTTTTAATCTTTGCTTCTGTCACCCATTATTAGGTTTTTTTCAGCAATTCTTAAAGCGATAGAATTTTGCACAAAACATAACCTTGTAAGTTAAGTTTAGCTAGTCCTAAGATAGCGTATTTTCTCGTGTTTAAAATGTTTTTGTCTCTTTCTTTCTTTTCTTTCTATTCGTACTTGTTTTTTTTCCTATAAACAGCAAAATAAAAATTTTTGGTAGTTGTTAAATTACTTTAAACTACACAAAACTAAAATTTCTCAGTCATATGAAGACCATAATGATCTGCTTACCTTGTTAACACTTTACTCCTAAACAACACAGTTTCCTGATGATAACGTAAAGGAAAATAGGTGTTGGTCGCAACTGATGGCAAGTTTCTTGCGTTATCGACCCTATTGAAAAGGGTTCCGCCTCGGACGAAAAGGGTACTAACTGAAAGGTTCCCCAAAGGGAGCTGTGAACGTCATTTGAGGTTAGAAAACGGTGGAGTCTTTGGGACTTCGATGATGAGAGGTAGGAAGGGTTATTTAATCAACATTGTCAAACGTATCATGTACGCCAAGGTAGTTTAACCTTCGGACGCTTTTGTGTTTTGTCTAATAAGTGATGTTTTTTGTTGAAAAACGTTTGCTGGAGTGCTGTTCTATAAAATATTACAGCGAAAATGGCTAATTGACCTTCAAGTGAGTTGCCAATATCTGTTTTTTTTTATTTTGAGGTGGGAAATCATTCATTGTCTTCTCGCGCTCGAGGGTGGAGCGAGAAGGGGCGTGCCTGACTTTTACTGATTAAAACTTTCTAGCTGGTATCGATCCTACTGTGCCGCTATGGTTTTGTTGACATTTCTTTGAGGTGTTGTGGAACATTACGCGCCGTCTATGACTCAGGCTCGGTCCGTACCAGACGATCGGACGGCTGGACTGCGAGCTACTTATTGCTCCTCGTCTACATGCCAGCCAGGGTTGCGAGATTGATCGGAAGGGTTACTATGGTCCAAGAACGCAAAAGGGAACTGAAGGGACACAGGTGGGTTTAAGTCAATAAAAGTCTAACACTCATTCCACCAGAAGCGGCGGAAGTTATTTAATCATTAATAATAAATGTTGTTTATTAATGGCAACGAAGCCTAAAACTTGTTAGTAACAGAATTATTCATGACTATGTTAGTAAACAAAACAAAACAAAACATTACATTAGCCACAGAGAAATAAATTAGTGTCATTTGACCAGTACCGCGTGGCGTGAGACAACCACGGTGCGTCGAACTTGTCCACCAATACCCTCAGGATGCTGTTCGAACTCGAACGCGCCATTGTCAGAATCGAATTGTTTTTTTTTCGAATTATCGCGTAAACGATAATAACGTGGTATGAAACAGTTATTATACTGTTCACGCAGGCCAATTAATAATTTATTTATTGGCACACACACAAGTTTGAAAGAAAAGAAGGAAATATACAAATATGAAGATAATAAATAGAAAACACTTCAGAGTAGGCTAGGCACAGCCTCTATCTCGGTGGCCTAGGACTAATAAGCAGTAGGTAAAGGCTGATTAAAAGTTCCGTGTGATGTATTACAATATACTGAGAAGGAATTTGATGATTTTTTACCTAAAAAAGGACCTATTACATCATCTTCACAATTTAATACATTACCTAGATTTCTAACCACAATTTTATTTTTACCAACAGTCGTCTTTTCGAGCGAGATCAATTTCGATAAGGAGCGAAAAAAAAATACATAAAGTATGTAAAAAGGAATCTAATTTTGTGAAGGATGTATTTTTTTCCTCCCAAAGAGAATCCACGAGTAAGGGGCGCGTATTGGGTTTTATCTGAATACATTCGAGAAAAAAGTCTCAATGTTTTTTCTTATATTTTGATGTAGAGCGCTGAATAACAATGATTTTTCGTTTGCCACGATGCATGTTTATAGTATGATTGAAGGAAAATATATGACAAGGAAAATGGAGGTAAAAGTCTTTCTTACCTCCACCTTATTTCCTCAAATAGGGAAGAAATCAACTCATATGTGTTATTCTTCCTTCAAAAGACCATCTTAGCCACTAAATTATGGTCCCATGGTCTTGACAAGGCAGACCGACATAAAGAAAGGAATTTAAAAAAAGACTGACCTCTTTTTTTGGGGTGTGATATCATTAAATAAGTATTCTTGCTCTGCGTGGAGCGAGAGGGAGTGTTAGACTTTTGCTAAGTGTTTTTTAAGAGTATAGGAGATGTCCTATAATCTGAAAAAAAAACGCACCAGTGGCGTAGCTAGAGCCAGGGGCGCAGGGGCCCTGTATAAAAAAATATTAACAGTTTTATTTTTTCAAATTAAGTCCTACTAGCACAGAGATAGTGAGAGTAAATCGCGATAGGCCACGACACAGGTGGTTAGTGTATAACGTGTTATGAATTATTGCACACGTCGACACCCTTAAACGTCGGGGACCACATTGTTACGGCCTAGAAACACCGACCTCATCTATATTTATCTTAGACGTGTGTGTTAAAACTAACTTCCATTAAAAGAAAAACAAAACTAAAGTGGCTTTCAAAGAAATCAATAAGAAATTAGATAACCAATGAATACATGAATTCCTAGAACAGGATCCCAAACTTCTACCAATAAGATTGACTTACAACATTACCAAAAGTTTTCCTCAATCTATATCAGGTCCCGAATAACTACCAGAATTTATCAACCATTGAAAAACTTTTCATAAAGAAAAACATGTTTACTACTCGCGTTTTCCTTAACTTTGCCGACATCAAAGCTATTTATTGGGACGAGAAAAAATATGAGCAAGATTGGCACAAACCGACCGGGGAATGAGGTGTAAGAGCGTACGAGAGATAAATCTAAAGATATCGGGACAGCTATACAAATTCAATAACATGTTTGTAAATCTAATTCCAGTGTGGCTGATAATACTTTGAGTGAGAGAAATGGGGATGTAACATGTGCATTTTTATTATTTTATTCGCTGACACGACAGACGTTGTCTTGTCTTAGCACTTATGAACTGTCAAATGCTCCAAAAGATTAATTAGTCACAAATATATACTACTAATATAGACAGGGCATAGCAAACAAATTCCTAACCCGACACTTATTACCTAGTGGTCATAAGTCGCTCAGTCTAGCATGACACCCCTACACGTCAAGTTGTGTTTGTATCCGCTTTATGCACTAAAAGAAAATCATTTTCTGAGAAAATATGCTGAGTTGCGCATAACGCTATTGCTAATTTTGTTATGATAAAATGACTGGACCTAACTTCAGTTCATTTTCGTAAATATTCTTGGTATTTACGTAGTAATTAATTAGAATTCAATAACAAAAATTTTCATAAATAGTTCTAGAACATTTGCTGATTTTGTGATAACGCCATCTATTGCTGAAAAGCTTAACCGTACCTAGCACACACTAAGGCTCTAACACGAGCTCTTAACGTGATCCTTTTTACGACCTAAACCGAACTGTTAAAAGGATGGAACTATAAATGGTGTATAACTCCATCACTATGTTTCGCTCGTACGACGGACATTTTAATATATTATGGTAAGGCCTCTGGCCACCTATCGAGCTATAATTAAATTTATATAAAATTTGACAAATTTAAAACGCGTGTTTGCTATTTAAAGCTAGATGGCGTCACTGAGGCATTTGGATGACAGTTTTTCTACGACATTTCTTCTGATAGCCGCTCTAATGTACCTTTAAATCTATTTGAATAGTCCACATAGATTTCTGAACTTCTCTCTTCTCCTGACAAAACAAAAAAAGAATTAGCGAAAATGGTTCCGCCATTTATGCGTAATGACGTGACTAAGAGCCGGTGACATATCTGATTCATTTTAAGAAAGTTTTTTTTTGTTTCTTCTGTAAAACATGATTTATGGGTTTCAAATTCTGATAATCTATTTCCTTTCGTTCGACAACCTTAGGATGGATCCTTAGATGATGATGATGTCTATAAGAGATTGCCCTGTGCAATAAGACCATCCTTTGCCCACTTTGTTTTTGTACGAGTACCTATATGTTTATCCTGTCCACATTATGAGCTGTGTACAATAAAGTAAAATAATAAATAAATAAAATACTGAGGTGGAAGATAAAACCGTAGTTTTAAAAACTGCTCTTCTTTGAACACTGTTTGCACGTTCGTTGTTGATACGTTTTTCTTGTGCATAGTAAATAAGTATTTACTTATATTTCTTAAGTACATTTTCCTTTTATCAGATATTCTTTGTGAGGACGCAATCAACGTAGTTCTATTAGTTATTTAAAGTGCAATCGAGAATATGCAATATGAATATTTTACGCAGTAAAGTATAAACTGTTCTGAATAAAAATCCGTTTCCATTTACAAATAGTTCGATTCGCAAATATTAACAGACTTATTTTTTGGAATTGAATTATCTACTTTTGATTTGTAGATACTTTGATATTAATTTGAAACTACATACTGCCATAGTCTCCCTCATGAAACTACATAAAAATCGGTACTTTGGTGACATTTTATTCACGTGACAACTATGTTTAGCAATGAAGTCTATCTCTTTCACTACTAATGACACTTTCAACATACACCACTTCGCACCATCCTTTCATATCATATCTCATGTTAGCTGAACATAGTGATGCAGATATATTATTCATTGACACCAAGCCTATTCAGAAAGCATAGAATTCCACTGACAACCCTCAGATCCGATACTATCAGTTCCACCGTCCCTCGCGATGTCCATTATAGTCTCAGGAAGGACGTGTCAGCGAGCGAGACACCATTATACCCGTGTCTGACGATTGTAAGAGAGAGACATGTATCATTGTGTTGCGTCTCGATTGTTAGAACTTTGTATGCAGAAAGGAAACTCCTTTTATGTCTGCTCGCCTAGTACACCGTGTTGGTTTTACGACATACTATTTTACTCTATTTTTTCTACCGTGCAACATTATTATTTACTGAAAGTGGTTTTTTTTTGCGGGTTGGCAATCTAAATTGTTATTATGACACCTGCTGTTATTTTGATACATTTTATTTAAACATTGAAGTTCGATTTTGTTGGAACTCTTGATTGTTCATTTGCTAAGCAAAGATTTTCTGGCTGTTTAACTTTTGTTGAAGAAAATTTTAGACGCCTTTTATTGTTGTTTTCTTGGACAAACTCAACTGTGTGATATATTTTATAATGTACTTCTTATAGTGTTTAGTTCCTGATAAGATTTCGAACATTTGAAGTAGAAGCTAATCTTTGGAATTATTATTTCTGCAGCTTCCAATTAAACACAAAGGGCATGTGTATAATTGTGCTCCACATTATAATCAAACTTTTACCTACGCCACAGACACTCGAATCATTTCAACCCACATTAGTTAAGGACCTCAAACGCGTCACGTCTCAACTCTCGTACGTGGACTTAGGCCTTAATTCCTTTCCACACGTGCTTGCCTTATGCCCTTGGGCCTGCCAACTTTCAGGCCAATTTGGCCTCGAGTTCTAAGTAACCAAAAAACTTCACTAATTGAGAAATCTAATTAGGAACTTCAATCTCAAGAAGAAGAGACTATAACAAGGTCTGAAAAAAGCGAAATCTTATACTCTTATACGAATTCGAATATTCCCTTCTGCGAGCTAAAATAACAGGTAATTTCCAATAACTGTGATTTTAACTAGTAAAATGTATATTAACTTTACTTCAAGAAAAATATAACCTAGATAACCAAAACTGGGTTGCGTCAACTTAGTTTTCTTTAAATAATATTCTGTAGAATGGATGATATTTTCTTTACTGGGTATTTCTTGGTACTATGAATCTCTATGCTGACTAATTAGGGTTTTATAGAAAGTTTCTTTTCAGATGTGTATTCAGAGTTGGAAGCTCGCTAAAAGGAATCTCCTAGTTTAAAAAAAGTATAATGTGATATAGAATCGCATAAGTATCTGGTACTTATATATTATTTATTTATGTCCACACAAACATTTAAAAATGAAAAGAACAAAAGCAGATAGAGGAGGATAAAGGTATTGCTTATTTCAAATGAAATTTCTTCCAGCGGACCTGCGACAGGAGATTTAAAAAGAAATGTAGACGATAGTGTGTAGAAATAAGAGAAGAAGAGTTTGTGAAATCTTAAACTAATAAATATACTTATATAACTATATATACCTTATACTTTACTTTAATTATACGTTGGATGAGAGATGTAGACACAGTATATACAAATAAGTTAGAAAATTAAAAATATACTAAATTATCTAAATTAAATCATATAATACATAATTATTTAAATCAATAACAGTATATAAAACATATAAATAGATACATATATAGATATTATAGACTTAAACAAACTTATAAAAATATATGTCTATAAAATATAACTTTTTTTTTTTATTATTGATAGGCTCGCGTTTGACCACTATCTCACCTGATGGTAAGCGATGATGTGGCCGACGATGGAGCACGCTTGCCTAGAATTAACCTATTCACTCTTGACTAACTTTACGAGACGGTAGAGAGGTATTGTTCTTTGACTAGCTTCTTGAAGACAGATACACTTTTAGCGTCACGGATCTTAGCTGGAACTTTATCCAATTTGTACAATATAACAAAGATCACAATCGTAATTCATTTCTATGTATCGGATAATTGCAACAATAAATTTAACAGGGCACATCTGGTATTTTAAATAAATGTTTTTTTTTTTTAAATGTTTACCTTTTCAGAGCCACGCGAACGCGTCGCGCGGCGTGACGTCATCGCGCATTCGGCCGAAAGTCAAGCGACCGCCGGCGTTCACTCTCTCCCACTTCATTGTAGGCCCTATTTTCAACACTTGAAGACTACTTTTGTATGAACAAGTTTGATTACTTACGTTCTTGGATAAATTTCCTATAAATTGAACGCATTATATTTTATAGTCTCTTCCCTCAAATTTTTTTTTTTTTCGTTTTTATTTGTAAAAAGTCATATTCCCGCCACCATTTTGTTTATGGCGCCCCTGCAGTTTGACAGTTCTTGACAGTTCTTGTTCGTGAACCGACAGAAAACATAGGTCTGTATTTACACTCAAAATGAGAAGACATAATACAAACTTTGATATTATAATAATGCTTTAGGAAATTGGTGTAAATCCAAACCAAGCAAGATGACAATATAAATCAGGTTGTTTGTAACTTGGTACGACAATAACACCTATTGAGTTAGAAATTATAGTCGCAGTTTCGGCTGACAGGAACAGTTTGGCGAATATGCGATGTAGAACAATAAAACCTTGTTAGTTTGTAGGAGGCTGGGTTTGAATGGTGAAATAACGAGATTCGATGCTTAATTCCACGATTGTTTATTGTTTATTTGCACCTTCAAGTTAACAAGTTTTCCAAATTACAGTAAATTAGGTCGAAAGGTTAATTAATTGTGATATTTAAGTGTTTCAGCTGATACCTAAGCCAAGATAACTTAATATCTTGTATATATAGGTATCAGCGCCCACCCTCATAATCACTAGCAGAGATTTACATATCTTCATTATTACAACCAATTGATGCAAAACGATGTACGGATTAGAAATAGATACAGAAGAAATTCACAGAAACCAATGAAAATGGGTATTTTTTTATTATATCACCAAACAATTTGCGTTATTATGACACTCTGGATCCAAAAGGGAAAATAATTATATTAAGTGCTAGTGCGTGTGCGAATTTTAATGGAATTGGATTGGCACGTTGGGCGCCAAATGTATGATTATCACAATACAGTACGAAAACTGTAAGTTCATAGAAAACCTGGTTTTGGATGGGAGAAGATTAAGGCTACATGCTAAATAATTGTAGTGTTAGAAGAGGTCAAATAAATTTACAACCAAAATTAATCCAACCGTTTAGGCCCATATCGGGCGCCAAAATCAGTTTTTGGCGCCCGACATGGGACAACAATAACGAGGTCTAGAAATCAATACCATCCCTAAATTGACATAAAAAGGTAGATAAAAAACCTATAACAGTGGAAGATGGCGGTTGATTACTTTTAGGGTAGATCAAGAAGGAGCTTTCCATCATCTGAACCTCGAAGGCGAGGTGACGACGGAATTAGGGCCGAATTTCTGAAGGCGAAGGATCGCATCAGGAATGATGATATCCGCAGGAGAACTAAGGACGGCACAGCCTGAAGAATCGTCAATTTTAAGTGGCAGAGGGCAGGGCACATTGCTCGTAGAACGGATGGTCGCTGGGGCCGAAAGGTTCTAAAGTGGCGACCGTGCACTAGAAAACGCAGCATTGGAAGGCCTCCTTCAACGCTCAGTCACGTGGTCAAAACAAAGGAATCGGAGGCGTGACCTACTCGAGGCGTTCGATGCAAGAGAATTTGGAGATTGTTAAGGGTTAAAAGTTTTTCACCATCATTATAATTCAGAAATTTTCTATTTTGTTAAAATACCCTTAATCCAGTGCTAGTGTTATCTAAGTGTGAAAATCACTTCTTCCTGTACTTAGACGTCTCTCGGTCACTGCCTTGCTCCATTTGTTATTACCGAGCTTTGTTAGGTGTCCTGACCAGCTCCATTTGAATTTCATTGAATAAAATAGACATTATTGTCTCCCAAAATAGTAACAAAATTTGTACTTACATAACTTAAATCTATGGGTACAATGGCGGTCTTATTGCTAAAAGCGATATCTACCAGACAACCTTAGGATGGACTGTAAGAACTTAAAATAAAAACGGGGTAGTCTGCGGTGTACCGCCAATTCTTGAAGTATTAAATAATTAATAATAATTATAATTTGATTGTGGACATATCCGTTCCGCATGATGAGAACCTCGTGAAAACCGAGAAATACAAACAAATCAAGTATATTGACTTGGCTCGCGAGGTTGTCGACATGTGGGATGTGGACTCAGCGATCATTGTACCGATAGTCGTGTCAGCCAATGGCTTAATAGCCAAGAGTCGCGACCAACACCTTAGAAGGCTCGCGTTAAGCGGCTGGATCAAGGGCTTGATTCAGAAAGCGGTACTCCTGGATACGGCTCGTATTGTTAGGAGGTTCCTTTCTCTGGAGCCCTGACCGCGGGTAGCTTAGACCCTGTTCCCAATACCGGTGGGACACTATTTTTATATTTTTAAATGTTCTTTTTTTTATTGAAATATTTAAAAATATAATTTATATGCATATACTAATAAATAAACGAAATTATAATTTGTTTTAAGGTGTCGATTATTTTTAATCTCATTACAAAGAGTGAAAAGTTGGCAATTAAAATAGTCTGTGATTGTGCATGTCTGATTATTTCATTTTTCAGTCCAGCACTACAATTTTACACACTGAAATGTATTTCCAACGTTGCTTCGCTAGTAAAAGTTTCATTCTATAATATTTGTGTCCTAGTTTTATTCTGTGTGTCCATATGTTGTTTCGCTTGGAACTGCACTGTGAAGGTAGATAAATAAATGAGTAGGAAAGAACCGACGGAACCGCGTACAGATTACGTCCGGGCCGATACGGAAAAAGGGATCTAAAAAACAGTTTATGCCGCATGGAAGCTTGAAATAACAGACTTTATTTTTCAATATACTTACTTAAACACCCGCTCTTATCCCTACTACTTTCGGGCACACAAATAACTGTTTTCACACTAGTGCGGATAAGTACGAGTGATCGCCCCGCCACAATTTTATTACAATTGTTGTATCAGGCTGGGCACAAAGTGAACCTCCGATAATTTATGTCTTCGTAAGTTTTTCAAACTGCTTTTAGTGGGCAAGCAAGCAAAGAGGGAACAGGAGTGGGTTTTTAGTCAGTAAAAGTCTGACACTATCACTTGCTCCACCCAAGAGCGGGATTTGTCATTAGATGATTTTCCCACCTTAAAAAAAAGGCCATAATATAACCGGCAGTGATCTCTCGCGCCGGGCCTTAGTATAGGCCATGGTCTGGAGTGAAGAGGAGTGGCAGGCGGTCGCCTCCTTCTGCAAATCAGTGCTAGCAAAGGAGGCGGTCGCACGCGCGATGGTCCTCGCGCCCCAGACCAGATTCCGATCCCGATTTCCGACCACCATAGGCGCGGGCTTGTGGACGGCGAGCAATAAGTATCTCGCCATTGACCATGACCGTCCGGTAAACGTCCAGACCGAGCCCAAGCTGTCGACGGCGCGTAGTGTTCCACGCGCTCAAGGAGATGTTAGCAACCGTAGGGGCTCAGCAGGGTTGAAGCCTACTGGGGCCATGGGTTGCCCCCATGGGCATGGGTTGGGGGCATGGGGGCATGGCCCGTGACCCTGGAACAATGGCAAAGAAGTAACAGGAGTAGGTTTTTAACCAGTAAAAGTCTGACACGCCCTCAGCGGGGGATTTATTAGATGATTTTCCGACCTAAAACAAATGCCCGTAATATAACAAAGCGTGAAGCCTGAGGTTGAGTTTTTGGTTTCACAGGAGCAATTTCCTTATAACTGGCGTGTCAAACCAGCTGAATTTTCAAAGAGAATTTATTAAGGTGGAACTACTTCTTCTCAAAAAAAATGTTTTGCAAAAGCAAGTTTTCATACAGGTTATAGTTTTGTGAGCAGTGGTGGCCTAGTGATAACGGGTCCGGCTTACAAGTTGTAGGTCGAGGGTTCGAACCCAGCCAGGTGAATTACTTTGTGTAATTTATATCAACTCTCAAAACGGTGAAGGAAAACATCGTGAGCACCGGCAGGTCCTGGAACCAAAAACTGGGCAAGTGCGAGTCGGAGTCGCGCCCTGAGGGTTCTGTATAAACTTACCTATGTAAACAGTTCGATTCCCGAATGGATTCTCGAAGATTTTTCCGAATCGCAATTTTTTTTTTGACATAACAAATTTAGTTTTCAGATTAATTCCTATACCTGTGCTATAAGACCTAGCTTTATTTAAAATTTCAGGATTCTGAGCCAAAAGGAAGTTACCCTATAAATTTTAATTTCTTCGAGAGTGTCGAAATATACTCGTACGTTTTTTGAGACATATACGACCGTATCTTTTTTTCGTTAACTTAGTAATTTGATTTTTTTACAGCTTGAGGATATGGTTTTAATTTCAACTCAATACCTCCACGCGTTCCCGAGATAAAGATCTTGACAGACAGACAGACGGACGGACAACAAAGTGATCCTATAAGGGATACGTTTTTTCCTTTTGAGGTACGGACTTGGCCCGTAAGTTGGATTACGGCCTATTCCCTCTCTTAGAGAGGAGGCTAGAGTCCCAGCAGAGGGAAAATTATAAGACTGATTATGCTATATGCTATGCTAAGTTTTCATACGTAAGGAACTCCTTTTGATCCATATAAAAGACGTTACCACACGCCATTTTCTTCCAATTTAAAACGCTGCAATAAATAACAATGTAAAACATGATCCACTTAAACATTCTCTCCACAAACCCACGATCTAAATAACACCATTAAATGGCACTCTAGAAAAAATCTTAATAACGAATTAGGTTAACGCACGTCAACTTTATCAATTTATCTGGGTGACGGGCACCGCGCCCATTATCCGGCCCCGGCTGCCGCTTGTTACCCCAACGGGTAGACCTGTAGGGTACACGGGGAGGAGGGAAACATAGCCCTCCGGAAAATGTACAAGCTCCTACAGCACACTATTTATGACGGCGCTTTCTTTCTCAATAAGTTAACATTAACCTCTCAGTCGATCCACTTCCGATTGTATTCAGCAACAATACACCTCAAATTCCCACAACACCAAGTACCACTTACTACCTTTTACAAAATGAAACAATCCCCGTTGTACGCGCTTAACAATCAAATATCAACTTACAGTTAACGAGGCAGGATTCATAATCGCCTGGCGCTTTTCGTGTAGTGTTAACGTTTCGGATCGAGCCTTTTGAGATGAATCCGCGAGAGTACTTATTACGAAGCTGCTATTTCGTGAGATCTGTTTATTTCTTGATGTACAAGCGATTTACATTCGTATTGGAAAGACATTTGGGGGTATTTTGCTTTGGGAAGGTGAGGGCGTTGGGTTTTATTTCGGGTTGTAGAGGCTGTGTTTTTCAGTGAGACTGAAATCGTTTTTCGGATAAGACGATTCATCTGAATGTTTTTTTGCATCTTTGTTTTCCATTGTTTCGTGTTGTATTGTTGGATTCTCAAGTTTGGTGACCCGTTTGGCCTTTTAGTGACGTATTGTAGAACATTTGTTGGTATTCAGTGTTGTCCTTTAGTCACACAATAATAGATTATTTACGAGGGTTTTGTAAAACAATGTGATTGTTCCCGTCTCAGTTTCACCTCTTGTGTTTCGGATTATTTCTTCAATTATGAAATAAAAATAGGAAAATGGTCTTATTAATGACTGTTTAAATCTTTTTTCATTGAAACCATCATTACGGCATGTGTTTGTTTTTGGCGGGGTTAAGCAGAGTGATTGGTTTCCCTTCCTCTTTTTTTCTAAACCGGACAGAGTTCAAAATTCGCCGCGAGATAGCCAGCCACATCGAGAAGAGTAAACAGGAACGGGACGGCCGTCACCCCCTGCATAAATATCAACTTATACCTGCACGTCTACAGAGTCGTAAAAGCTTTATGCGATTTACGACCTCTTCAAAAGACAGTGCAGAGGACGAGAGATGCGCGCTGTGGAAGCAGAAGCACCCAACTCCTACACTTTTCATCACCCCGTCAGAACATCTCCCCCCTGGACGCGAATTGCAGTGGGCAATCTGGAAATCTCTTAACCGACTACACACTCAGGTTGGCCGCTGTAAAAATAATTTGGCCAAATGGGGCTTCCTCGACCCATCTCTAACACAGTGTCAGTGTGGAGCCGCTGCACAGGACATGCATCATTTGCTATGCTGTCCATCCTGCACAACTACCTGCAGTTTTTAGGATCTGTACGAGGCCAATAACAGAGCCGTAGAGGTTGCCAAATACTGGTCAGATAGTTAGAGTACATCGACACGAAATGAAGAAAAAGAGTTCAAAATTGATGTGTTTGGAACGGTTCTGTAGTGGCGACCATGTACAGTAAGACACAGCGTTGGAAGGCTTCCCACAAGGTGGACCGATGACGTGGAGAGAATCGCGGGAATCCGACGGATACCAGACGCACAGGACAGGTCGTTATGGCGACACTTGGGGAAGCCTATGTCCAACAGTGGACCTCTTTCGGCTGAAATGATGATGATGTATTTAGAAAAAAAAACAGTAGTATATCCAGCTTGAACAGCGCTATCTTAACATTAAACTTAACAAGTATATTATCCACAACGCTTTCCACAGATCAAACAAAAACAAACTGTAAATAAAAATAAACTGATATTAATAAAAAACAAACTGCAAACGGTAATCATAGCAGGGCTAAATAATTGGAAACAAGTTTAAAGAAAAAAAAAATTTTCTATCAAAGAGGTAACGAGCGAAGATTTATGCGTGATGTATCATGCAGGGCTAGTCTATAAATATTTAAATTATGCAAAACCTATGGTTATTACTGATGCTTTAGAATTTTTGTTTTTTAATTTTTAGGGTACCGTACTTCAAAAGGAAAAAACGGAACCCTTATGGGATCACTTAGTTGCCCGTCTGTCTGTCTATCTATCTGTCTGTCAAGACCCTTTATGACATGAATGCGTGGAGGTATCGAGTTGAAATTAAAACCATATACTCAGGTCTGTGGTCCCTTGAAGCTGTGACTTCTGAGTTAGCGAAAAAAAAAAGATACGGCTCTTATGGGAATCAAAATTCATAGGATACTTTCCGCTGACCTAGAATCCTGAAATTTGACATGAAGCAAGGTCTCTTATCACAAGTATAGGAATAAATCTGGTAATAGTCAATTTTTTGTTACCTACGTCACAAAAAAAACTTTTCTGTAATTCAGAAAAATTTTCGAGACTCCATTCGGGAATTGATCTATTTACCCTCAGTGCGCGAGTCCGACTCGCACTTGCCCAGTTTTTTTATTTACATGAGCTTAGAAATAGTCTCTTTTTCTTTTGTAAATAATTATATTGAATTGTGATGCTTTTTTTTTAGGTGTGAAAATCATCTAATGACAAATCGCGCTCTTGGGAGGAGCGAAAGATAGTGTCAGAATTTTACTGACTAAAAACTCGCCCCTGTTCCTTCTTTGTCTTCGTCTCAGGGCCCCGGGTTTCACTTTCACACTACCCGTGGCCCCAGTAGGCTTCGACCCCTACAGTTGTTGACATATCCTGGAGGCGCGCGTGGAACAGCACGCGCCCTCGACGACTTGGGCTCGGTCCAGACGGTTACCGGACGGTCGGACGGTGAGCTACCCATTGCTCGCCGTCCACAAGCCCGCGCCTACGGTGGCCGGAAATCGGGATCGGAATCCCGGCGGCGGTTGGGGCGTCAGGAGCGTTGCCTCACGCGATCGGCCGCCTCCTTTGCTAGCATTACTGCTTCGCAGAAGGAGGCGACCGCCTGCCACTCCTCCTCGCTCCGGACCATGGCCTGTACCTTTAATATTGTAGTACGGAACCCTTCATTAATGAGTCTGTCTTGCCAGTTAGGCTTGGCCAGTTTTTCTGCTTTCATATAGCTACTGCTGTACACTTTAGACCTCTATTTGCTATATATATTTATTTATTTAATACTTCATGCACATAAAGGTACAGAGGCGGACTTAATGCCTTAGGCATTTTCTGCCAGTCAACCTTTGGGTGATGCAGAGAAGAATAGTGGTGGGTGCGACAAAAGAAAGAAAAAGAGACGTTAATATAAAAAAGATATACAAATGAATCATAGATACAATACAATATAGGTAAATATTATATATACATAATTTAATGAACTAAATATGTATACTAAAAACAAAAAAATAAATAAAACATGGCCTAAATCGACAAACAGAGAAATATTAACGTTGTGATGATACTACTGCCAACTTCTTATGAATATGCTCGCGAACCTCAATCTTGAATCTTAATCGGCTTGTAACCATCCTGACCTCTTGGGGGAGCGCATTCCACAGAGAAATAGCTATATTGAAGCACTCATCCATACTAACCTGCTTGGCTTTGTGAAAGCCATGTGCGGCTTGTGACCGCCACATGTGCTCGTGTGGCTGCTACTGGCACTAATCAAGACGGGCAGCGTTGAACACGGTGGAGTATGTCAATCAGGATAACATGACAGTATCGGATTATTAATGTACGTAATTGAGAAGATGTAGAGAGTAGAGTTACTACAAGATTCTTATAATTAATTTATACTATGTTTATTGGTATTTTAGTTGTTTTGACAAATCTATATATATAAAAGGGAAAACTGACTGACTGACATATCAATGCACAGCCGAAACTAATGGGATTATGAGCGTGAAATTTGGCACAAGGCTTCCTTTTATGACGTAGGCGAGCACTAAGAAAGGATTTTTCAAAATTCACTCCCTAAGGGGATGAAGCGGGGGTCCAAAGTTTGTATGGAGAAACCTAAATTTACGTGAGCAAAACCGCGGGCAGAAGCTAGTTATGTATAAGTATGAAATCAAGCTTTTTATTTGTTTGTTGATTGGATCTCCGACAAAAGAAACACAAATATATGTCGTGGCCAGATCTTAAAATTTATCACCTCATGATATGATCGACCATATTATGAAATGGTGGCATTTCATCATGAAGTGATCAATTCTAAAATTTGGCCACGACATTTAAACAACACAATAATACCTGCGGATAGGTATAAATTACAGACGACCCCTGCTATGAACCTTAGAAACCTACTCTTATTGGAATGCAAAGGGCGTCGATGTAGCGTACCATCGATTTGGGGTACTGTCGATACATTAGCCCGTCGATGGAACGTATTTTCGATACAGCGACCATCGATGTAGTGACTGTCGATATTATGAACTAGACCCAACTAAAGCAACTCAGGTAGGTTTTAGTCAGAGAAAGTCTGACACTCTTTTGCTCAACCTAAAGACTTATTTGATCATTTCTCACCTCAAAAAAGATCGACTCCTTAGCTTTGTTAACATTCAGACATCCGATTTCCTGATTTAGTAGTTGACTACAGTAGCCCCGATTATAACTCGAATATTTTTACAACTATGTATCCAAAACAAAAAGTCACTTTTAAATATGAAATCGTAAACAACAAGAACAATCGTTCTATTCCACAAACATTCCCGCTCCTTGAACAAGACACAAAAACAACAAGAATAATAGAAAACATAAAAACCGCTGAAACTTATAAAGACCTTAATATAACAATCCAATTAAACCATAAGGACATAATAGAAGCCGCACTGACAACATAACGACCGAGCACAGCGAAAGTCGACCATACAGAAAATGCAATAGAAAATCCAATTGGTGCAACTCAATTAAAACCCAGAGACAGTTTTAGTAGCATTCGAAACTGTAAATAAGTAGTCCAACTGTCAGAGACAAATGAAAGTTGCACAGTGGACCAATCTGCAAGCGATTTAGTGGCAATTCCCGCAGACTGGAAGGGGGGAAACTACTGTTTGGCGCAAGAGACGGGCGGAAACTAGAATTTAAGAAAAAATAAAACGTGATCGCAGGTCCACTTACGAGGTTGTCGTCTGCTTAATGAGACTTGACTGTGATATAGCATAACCAACCTTATAATGCTCCCACTGCTGGGATTCAGGCCTCGTCTCTAAGAGAGGGAATGGGCCGTAATCTACCACGCGGGCCCAAGTCACGTGTCTTCAAATTTTTGTTCTAGGACATGCTGCTTTCTTCACGATGTTGAGTTCGACTTACAAATTTTCTACTAATATTAGATTCTATATCTGATGTTCTGAAAGAGTGAGACTTAAAATGATTATGGACAAAACCAAAGTCATAGTAAACATCCACTCCTATCAAGATTGAAGCCTCTACACTCCAAGTTGTTGACTACGTTTACCTGGGACAGACGGTCCAGTTGCGTAGGTCTATTTTCGAGAAAGAGGTCAATCGTCGAATCCGACTCGGTTGGGCAGCATTCGAGAAGCTGCACGGTGTGTTCTCGTCTAATATACCACAGAGTTTCAAGACGAAAGTCTATGACCAGTATGATGTGTTGCCAGTGATGACATATGGCTCCGCAACATGGTCACTTACAATGGGCTTCATCAGAAGACTTAGAAGTCATCCAAAGGGCAATGGAAAGGGCTACGCTCGGAGTTTCCTTGCGTGATCACATTATAAATGAAGATATCTACTCGAATAATCGCCAAACTTAAGTGGCAATGGGCAGGGCACATTGGACGCAGAACAGATTCCTAGAAAGACCTACGTCTTTGAAGGTCTCCCACAATTTGGACCGATGACCTGGTCAGGGTCGCGGGAATCCGATGTATGCGAGACGCACAGGACCGGTCGTTGTTGCGACGCTTGGGGAAGGCCTATGTCCAACAGTGGATGTCTTTCGGCTGAAATGATGATAATGAATGATTACATTCTAAACAAATAGTACCTACGAAATTAGCTTTGATACCTCCATCATAATTTCTATGAATCATTTTCTCCCATATTGCAGGGCACTTACCACGACGTATTAAAATGTCAGTCGTGCGAGAGGGATGGAACTATATACCCTATATAGCTCCATCCCTTTAACAGTTCAGTTTAGGTCGTAAAATGGATCGCGTTGCGGTATCACTGCAGTTTTCCTAGTTGACTCGCAGGCAAACAACATTTTACGACATTGTTTTATTTTTCTCCTACTACGGAAGCATTCTATGATTCCGTTTTTATTTCACTCATATCACCAACATGTTTCTGTACATTTTATTTTTTACGATCTTTATTACTTACACCATACCATATGTGAACTAAATCGGTGCACACTGGCTTGCTGCCAGGGATAAGCTCTTGTAGTCTCATGGTTTCTCGGTTTCTCCTCACGAGATTTTGATTAACCACAAAGCACATTAAATAACATAGCGTTTTCTTGCTATGATAGTTATTATTATAGTCATAATATTGTTAGATATAAATTATTGTCACACAGTATTGTCTTGTAAAAAATGCTTTATGTCCACTATTTTATGAGTTAGGATGTGATTGTCGGGTAGTTTTGGTAATGTATGGCTGTTTCGGTTTATATATTATGAGCGGGATTTTGGTTTAACTGATGTATTTTATTGCTATTTGTTTCTTCCTACTGTGAATTGATTTCACGTAGGAGTAGGCGCTGTTCTTACAATGGTGAAGAAATAACATACTTTCATGTTAGTGGAGAAAGTTGGTCATTGGGGCCGAGTCGAAATTCGCCCAGGCCGCAGGCGAGGGTGTTATGGAGCCGAGTGCTACAGTGACCCGTGTATCAAACAACGTCGGTCAATAAATTTTAGAAGAAATAAATAAACGGGGTTTGATTAGCGACTCATGGGGGCCGCTCAGCGCCCAGCCTGATACGGTAAATACAATCAATTGTAGTGGGCGGGGACGAACTCACGCACTTTTCTACACTAGTGCGGAAAACAGTCAATTGCGTGCCTAGTAGCGGTAGAGATAAGAGCAGGTTTTCGAATAAGTGTATTGAAAAAATCAAAGACATCCACCGACAGTCGCCAGGCTCGCGCGGTATTTTTTTTCGCCAAGAGAGGCGACTTGAGTCACAGCAGTGGGAACATTGTAAGGCCGATTATACTGGGAGTGGACGTACCTTCCTATATTTATTTAAATAAGTAGATTTATCTTCTGTATCTACAGAAGTACGGTTGATAAAAAAAGATTGCACGTAGCGGAGATGAGAATATTAAGATGCATGTGTGTGTGACGAGAATGGATAAAGTGAGAAATGAGTATATTAGGGGAAGTTTGAAAGTGGTGCCAGTGACTGAAACTTGGTATGGTCAGGTGAAGAGGAGGGATGAAACGCATGTTACTAAAAGAGTTATGAGAGTGGATGGATGGAGAGGGAGAGGGAGAACAAAGACAAGATGGATGCATTGTGTGAAGAGTGATATGAAAGAAAAGGAAGTTAGTGATAGCATGACGAGTGACAGGGCAGAATGGAAGAAAAAAACGTGTTGCGCCGACCCCAATTAACACGGGGCAAGGGCAGGAAGATGATGATGATGATCTACAGAAGTACGGTTACTATACGTACTTCTGTTAAAGTGATGAAGTAAAATATAAATATGCTCTGTGTGTATCGATGAGCTTTTAACATTTCAACGCCAAATCAGCGATCAATGAGTTAATGATGGTTATGTCATCATTAGCAGCATTAGTATGTTTATCAGTTGTCTAGTACTCATAATACAAGCTCTGCTTGGCTTGAGACTAGTCGGCGTTGTGTGATAGTTAATTTAGTGGAATATTATTGTAATTTCCTTTAATTATTTTTTATAATATTTTATATATTTTTAAAATTTTCTTAAAATACACATATAAAAACATTTAAAAATATAAAAAAATAGTAGTCCTAGTAGTAAAGAACCTACCTGCCAAATTTTAAGTTGTTGTTGTAATTTCTGAGATTTCGTGATTAATTAGCGAGTGGTATTTCGCTTTTATTTATATAGATTACTGTGTATAATATATGAATATAATATGAATTTGTAAAATTATTTTTAAGACCTTATAAAACACATAATTGTGTTATTATAAATCATATGATATGCAATAAATATTCAATGGAACTGTATCCTAATTGTAGTGTTGTTAAATTTAGACGTTTTAAAGGTAGAGTTGTCTCTAAAAACTTCTGCAATAAGATTGAAAAACTACACGTTAATTTCACTAACTTTTCTTAACTTCACTAACTGTCTTTTCTATCTCCATTAGTGACGAGACGAGAGAAGTGGACGGTCGCGCTCGGTCGGAGTCCGGGGACGCAGACTCCGTGTACCACGTCAGAGGAGCCTTGCACGACCAGCGGTGGAGGGACAATCAGGTGAGGAATGTAAGACTCTCTGTACATGTCTATAACCTAATTAATGTTAAACTAGCTGTATCAGCAATACCACGTGATACATCAGGTGAGGAATGCGAAATCTTTTTTATGTGTTATTTTAATAAATAAATAATTTATTATCAGGCAGCTTATAGATACAGACTAACATATATAGAGTAATTACAATTTATCGTTAGTAAATAAGACTTTGGGCTATGTTAGTAACACTTCACATTGCCAAATGTCTTACTTCAGCATGAGGGGAAGGCAGTGTTCGGGACTCGCACCACGAACGCCTTGAAATTGACGTTTCGATGCGACTCCAACAGCTGTACGAGCTGTCTGTGTGTGTGTGTTTTAATATCCGGCCGGCCTGGAAAGAGGTGGTGGGACGATCTGGATGCGTACCGCCGTGAGGAGTGGTTTGTGCAGGAGTTGGACAGTAAAGACTAGATAAAAAATTGTTTATTAGGGTGGAAAATCATCATGCAACTTCTCACATTTGGGTGGAGCGATATCCGGGAGTGTCAGACTTTTACTGGCTAAAACCTACCTCTGTCCTTCCGTTGCCCTTTGCGTTCCATGGCCACGGTCACTTTTCCAAACTTTCCCGCAATGTATTTTATTTTATTTCCTATTTGGTGTTCTAGATCAAATCTGTTTGGAAACCGAATAACCTATGTGAAACTGCGAAAAGGCCATTTTCCACTCTGTATTTCTCGATAGCTACGATAGTGTCTTTAAGCCATGAATTAATAGGTTAGTTCTAGGCAAGCGTACTCCAACGTCAACCACATCATCGCTTACCTTCTGGTGAGATAGTAGTCAAGCAGGAGTCTATCCATAGGTACAAAAAAAATAGAACTAGAACATCTTAAAGATACTATAGTCAGCCCTCTATGTGTAGCAGCTTATATTCACAAAATAATAGCCAACTAACTGTGTAACTAGACAGATAGATACATCTGTTTCCCTAATATCAACAAAAGTAAGCGAAACAGTAATACAGCGAACTATAAAATTTAATAAGCAACTACGAGGGAAGATTTGAAACTAAAATAATAGGACGTGTATAAAACGGTGAATCCACACTGTATAAATTGAATTGTAGGTACCAGGCTAGCAGCGAGCTCGAAGAGATAGCGAGTGTCAGAACTTGCTCGGCCGAATTACCGCCGTGAACGCTATTGCATTTTAAATGGAAACTTCTCTGCTGGCTGTACCTTTAAATACATACTCGTACGTGCTACAATATATAATGCAGGCTGGCTGAATATTAATGAGTTGCTCGTTGTATGAAACATCTGCATGAGTCTAGTTATCACTCCTCCGATGTAGAAAAGGCGTAAAAGGTGCCAGACTTAGTGATCACACAGGAGTGTGAAAAATTGAAAATTTGTAATGTACAGGTAAATGAAAAAACGAAAATTTATAATAGTTTTTATTCATAACTTTTTTATCGAAGACTTCTATTTAAATAATAGTGATAAATAATTCAACAATCATATTTATAACGTTATAAATATTAACTAAACTATACTAAAACCTAACTATGTACGTAAATATAATTTAAAAACACAAAGTACACTCAGGCGTCGAAATACTCCTGTCCACATCGCTGTCATCCGGAAATGTGCCCAGAAGACTGGCAGCATTGCCACGTTGAATGGCAATGCTAATTCTTTGAGCAAAGAACGAGCCAGCCCTCTGGTCACGTACGTAAGTGTCGATCAGTCGGCGTGAAATTTCCTTAAAAAGGAGACGCGTACTCGGACCCCATGACCCAAGCGTTTCGACCCCAAATGGCTCAAAACTGTAGTTACCAATAAGGTTACAGTATTTGCGCCGTTTAAGGGTCTCAGCAGCAGCAGCGGCAGCGCCAGCACAGCCTGCCGTACTTGGAACATGGGATGGCGCAAGGGTGTCGACACAGGTTGCGTTTCACGTTACCATATTTTAAATTGACAATGTTGAAATACATTCTAATTCGAAGCCATTTTAGCTAAAAATGGCTTTTTGTCATTTCTACCCTGAAGTAGCTTTATGTCATTTGGTTCTGGCATTAACAAATCTTACGAAATTGATTTGGTCTTTTTGTACGAATAGTTGACTAAAATTGGTAAAACGGTGGTGACATAATTAATTTCAAATTGTTTGTTAACCCGAATTGTAGCTTTTATATCCTATGATTCCTTGCATAATCTTATGCTTTTACATCCGAAAGGCCTACTGTGCCCGGAGGACACGGTGGAGCACATGGTGGAGATGTGCCCCGCTTGGGAAGAGCAACGCCGTGTCCTAGTGGGGGCGAACGGCGGTGGCGATCTCTCGCGCCGGGCCTTGGTACAGGCCATGGTCCGGTGCGAGGAGGAGTGGCAGGCGGTCACCTCCTGCTACGAAGCAGTAATGCTAGCAAAGGAGGCGGCCGATCGCGTGAGGCAACGGTCCTCACGCCCCAACCGCCGCCGGGATTCCGAACCCGATTTCCCGGGGCCCTGGGACGAAGGCGACGAAGGAACAGGAGTGGGTTTTTAGTCAATAAAAGTCTAAAAAACGACGTTTGAAACATACAATATCTTGTACCTACGGTTTTAATTTTCCCCTTTGAAAAACTACGTTTTAAATACAAATGTGTAATGTGTAGTCGGTGGAATGTTAACAAATTAAATGTTTTCAAGGAACTAGTCAGAGTTCATTAAGAAAACATGAGGCTTCCCCCAAAGCGTTGATTCGTTTGCCTTCAGACTGTTTAACGAATTGTTTCTTTTCCACTGGAAATGCTGTTAGAATTGTGTTGAGGTACTGCGTTTTTTAAATGTATACTATTATTTTAATTACGAGGTAGCAACATTTATATAAAGTACCAGTGGTGGTCAAATGTTAACGGTTGGACTTAAGGTCAAACCCAGCCAGGCGTATAACTTTGTGTAGTTTATTTCATCACCACAGCTCTAAAAACGGTGAAGGAAAACACCTTATACCTATTCACTCTCCTTGAGTGCACACAGCAGTTTTTTTTTAGGTTGGAAAATCATCTTATGACAAATCTCGCTCTTGGGCGGAGAAGGAGATAGTGTCAGACTTTTATTGACTAAAAACCCACTCCTGTTCCTTCGTTGCCTTCGTCCCAGGGCCCCGGGAAATCGGGTTCGGAATCCCGGCGGCGGTTGGGGCGTGAGGACCGTTGCCTCACGCGATCGGCCGCCTCCTTTGCTAGCATTACTGCTTCGCAGCAGAAGGCGACCGCCTGCCACTTCTCCTCGCTCCAGACCATGGCCTATACCAAGGCCCGGCGCGGGAGATCGCTGCCGCCGATCGCCCCCACGAGGACACGGCGTTGCTCTGCCCAAGCGGGGCACACTTCCACCATGTCCTGAGTTACAGCAGTTGATAAATTATGAGGCTGATTATGCTACGCTATGGAATTTATATTGAATTTCAGCAATTGTAGCAATGTTCGAGCTCTCTTTTAGTCTGTATTAGAATTACTGTTATTAAATAAACATAATTTATAATGTTTTATAGGATGAATATCTGGCTGTAATGTTGGTATGGCTACTATTTGTTTACTCGTGTTAACTATATGTATAGGAATAACATTATCTTTTGGTCTGACTATAAGTCCTGCTAAAAAAATATTTTCTTACAACTCTTTAGGATAAATGTTATACGTGTGTTTGATTATTACTGAATATACTTGAACTACAACCACATAATCCTAACCACACCACTTGTGGTTGAATAATTGAAGTTAAAAAATAATTTTGTAGTAATCAGTTGTATTTATGTGTCGTTTGTGTCTTCACCATAATCCAGACCCCGGGTCGTCGACGGCGTGTAGTGTTCCACGCGCGCCTCAAGGAGATGTCAGCAATCGTAGGGGCCCAGCAGGGTCGAGGCCTACTGGGGCCATGGGTGATGCGAAAGTGACCCCTGGGGCCCTGGAAAAAAAATGGCAAAGAAGGAAAAGGAGTGGGTTTTTAGTCAGTGAAAGTCTGACACTATCTCTCGCTCCGCCCAAGAGCGGGGGTTGTCATTGGATGATTTTCCCAACCGAAAAAAAAACCATATTCCAGACAGAGTTCTTTTTTTGAGCCCTTTACAACTGATTCGGAAAAAAGAACTTTAATTAGAATCAAAACCAGTCAACTATACTTCTAAAGAGATTATGAAGAGATTACACTGAATCCTACCCTCGATTTTGATCTGTCTCTGTCACTCATTCAACGCTTTCAACGCTTTATATGTTAGTTAATTTAATTCAATATGTAATATTTATATTATTTATTATTAAAATTTAAATATATAATTTCCATAAATTTATCTATTGCAGCTGCAGATATCCAATATACGGGATAGAATAAATAATTGAAAACACTGAAATACTTTACGAATAAATTTAATTTCATTGTACTATAAAAGCAAATACTAGAGTGAATAGGCTCTTAATAAACTAGTACGCCTCACTATCAATGATTGCATCGCTGCTTACCATCAGGTGGGATCGCAGTCAAGCACTAGTTTATGTTATTAAAAAAAACAATCTGGAATATTGAATTTTCCTATAACCCATGTTCGCATCTTACTCTAAAAAAATGCACCAATTTCCTTTTAAACAAGCTTAAACTTCCGAACAAAATGTTGCTCTCCATCAAGTCAGGTAAACTAATAAATCGCCTTATGAGCAAACAATGCATTAACTTCAGTCTTTTTTAAAGTCCAAACTCCTGAAAAACGCTTTCATACCGCTCTTAATAGAGTACCTACACAGTGATTTTGCTGCACTAAAATGTTCATAACAAACATTTACCTGCAAAATTATGGCTCGTAAAATCTTTAAATTGTGAGTATAAAATGAGATTACTTGAAACAATATTTTAAAATATTGGGCAGTTCTCATAATCTCAACCTTCGAAATCGGATCGCATCCAAAAACATAGTTCTTCATATTCCTTGTCATCGAACTGGGTTTATGGCTAATTCTTACGCTGTCTTTACCATAAAACTCTGGAATGTGAACGCAGGGGGCGTTCCTTTTGACAGAACGAGGTCTGTCGCGTCAGCTAGTGATTAATATTGTATAATAGTATTTACTAAATGCTACGTTTATATTTACTTAATATTTCTATACAATTGAGACACAATGACATAGTATTACATCTAAAATTTATCGATTATAGTATAAAATAATCAAAAAAAACTTTAAGCGAGTTGTAACATTTGTCCAATAAACAACTTTTTAAATTATGTAATGGGTAAAACTTTTAAATTTATTGGTATATTAGACTAAATATAAAATCGAAATACCACTCACTGATTAATCTCGAAATCTCAGAAACTACCAATAACACCTACAAACTTAAAATTTGGCAAGTAGATTCAAGGGTGTAGACATCCACTAAGAACGGATTTTACGAAACTCCTACCCTAAGGGGGTAAAACGGGGTTTGAAAGTTTGTATGGAGAAACCTATTTTCATGCGGGCGAACCCGCTGGCAGAAGCTAGTCTATTATATATATATATTTTTTTAGTTTTTTTTTTATTTGATATAAACCAGTGCTTGACTGCGATCCCACCTGATGTTAAGCAGTGATGCAATGATTGATGGTGAGGCGCACTAGTTTATTACGAGCCTATTCACTCTAGTCTTGAATAATACTAAAACTCTAACATTTCATATATGAGAAGAACCATGGACAATTTTTTTTTTTATAAGTTACATTTTGTAACCACCTATATAAAGTTGGCTTTTATATTGAGACCTCCCAGCGTCTGACTATCTTTAACGGACTGTCAAAGATCTACGAATGATAACCGAGACCAACGGCTTTATGAGCGTTAGTAATGGCCTAGATAAAGTTAGAAAAGTACTTGCACCTTCCCATCTTCCTAACTCGTCGTGTTGTGTTGGTGCTGCCGCTACGGCTGCGGAGAACCTCAAGCGGCGAAAATATAATAACCTTGTTGGAAGTTATATTTTTGAACCGTTTGGGGTTGAAACTCTCGGTTCGTGGGGTCCCAGTGCTCACAAGTTGTCTAAAGATCTGTCAAAACGTCTAGTTGACACTTCGCGTGACCCAAGGGCTGGCTTTTACCTCGGACAGAGGATAAGCATTGCCATACCTACAGCGTGGCAATGCCGCCAGTCTTTTGGGCTCATTACCAGTCGACAGCGATATGGAAGAGTTTTCTGACGCCATATTTTAGTTAGTTGTAATTAGTGTAGGGTTTTTATTGTTATTTATTTTATTTTATTGTAATTATAGTTAGTATTTTTAAATGTAAATAAATAATCGGTATCACTGTTTTAGAAAAGTACATTTATGAATTGAAAAAATAATTTTTATTTCCAATTATTCGTTCATTCATCGGTACTTGCCCGGTTTCGAACCCATCGCACCGGGCTCACTCTGCCATCATCTACATATTATATATGGGTCTAGTTTACCCCGCCAGAGGGAAAAGAAAAATAGGTAAAATTAGTAGAGAGAATACGGTTGTCAATCAAAGTGGAACTAACTTTGTAACAGCATCCGGGTTTGGGTTCATCAGGGGTCGGGCGATGCGTAATTGAGGTACCTACGCACACCCTGTTAAGGGTAAAATTGATGGATGTAATGTAATAAGAGGTTTCAAATTGTTCTTTTGTGATGTAATAGTGTGATTTTGAGTGACTTAAAAATATAATAAATAGCTTTTAGCATAGTCTCTCTCTAGGAGAGGGAATGGGCCGTAATCCACCACGCGGGCCCAGTGCAGATTGTTGAAACTTCGGATGTTTGGTTCTAGGACATGCCGGTTTCCTCACGATGTTTTCCTTCACCGTTTTGAGAGCAGTCGTGATGAAATAAATAACACAAAGTAATGCGCCTGGCTGGGTTTGAACCCGCGACCTACAACTCGTAAGTCGGGGCCATTACCACTCGGCCACCACTGCTCTCAAAATAGTTTTTAAGTCATTTAAAATCACACTTGGACGATCCATAGTGAAGCAATCAACCTTTATCAAGAATTTATCGAAATAGGTAATTTTTATAACCTAAAATAAGTCTAGATTATTTTAGGAAAAAAAATTGGATACTTAATATAAAAAAATAGCTAAAATCGATTCAGTAACACATTTCAGAATGTGCCATTATTATGTCAGACGTTGTATATTCAAAAATGAAATCGATTAACTTCGTTAAAACACAAAAGGACCTTGAAGGATTTAAATTTTTGTTGTTGTTTTTTTCGCTTTTAGACAAGGGTGGTTTAAAACAGAAAAAGAAAAGGGATAATCTATAATATAGATAAAAGAATTAAAAATTCTAAATGGGTAATTTTATATGGGAGTCACCTCCTAAAGATCGGGCTTGCGGACGGCGACCCATTGGTAACTCACCGTCCGGCCGTCCGGTAACCGTCAGGACCGAGCCCAAGTCGTCGACGGCGCGTACTGTTCCACGCGCGCCTCAAGGAAATATCAGCAACCGTAGGGGCCCAGCAGGGTCGAAGCCTACTGGGGCCATGGGTGATGCGAGAGAGATCTTCGAGGCCCTGGAAAAATGGCAAAGAAGGTTTTTAGTCAGTTATAGTTTGACGCGCCCTCTCGTTCCGCCCAAGAACGGGGGGATGTCATTAGATGATTTTCCCACCAAAACAAATCTTCCTAAAGGTGGGAAGTACTAATTTCACTAGAGCCACGGAAAGCAGCAAGTAAAACATAAAAATTAGCCCCACTCTGAAATTCCAGTATATTTCGTAAACTGGTGTTTCGGCGTTAAGCCTAGTATGAAATTAACTTTCTAACTTAAACAACCCAATTACATAAATTAAACCTAGTTTCATTTGACGGAATAATCGGATGGCGGCTGTAGAATCGAATTTATGATACGGATGGTACCGTCGACGATAATTACTCGTTATTAGTCGTATTATACGGTCCTATTAGTTAAAATTATAATTTACTTACTGGTTAGTGTTAAAGTGTAAGAGTATATTTATTGAACACTATTGTTTTTGATTTACTTCCTGATTGTTTGTAATTTATTTTATTTTGTTGACTTTTGGAGAAATTGTTCACTAGATCGTTTAAACGTTAACATTTGATGATATGTCAATCCACGTTTGGCTATATCATTGATGTAGGATTTCTATGATAATGAAAAGTCTAAAAAAACTAGGCCAAACGAGGATTGAAATATTATCAAAGTTTAACGTTTATAATGATCTGGCCAATTTAACTTGGCCATATCATGAATTGATATATTTCTTTGATCTGGCCACGAAATATCTATTGTCACGGATTCGCGTCGACGTCTGAGACACAATGTTTAATTCATAATTATATCGTAATCATAACATCTTTTCTTCAAACTCTAATTATCGTACGGGGAATTTCTGAAAAGGAAACCCGTAAACCTACAACGCTAAGGACAACTGAAGGACACAGATGTGGTTTTAGTCAGTAAAAGTCTGATAGAGCAGGAGAAGTTACTGGATGATTACCTTACTTAAAAAAAAAAACGCAAAGCCATCTGTTCTGCGAGCAATGTGGCATGTCCAATGCCATTTAAGTTGGCGATTGGTACTCCTGCGAATATCTTCATTTCTATAGCAAGTGTCTCATCGAAATTATTCCAAGTGTGCCTGAATGGTCTTTCCAGCCCATCTGTCAAGAATAGATAGCGGGTTATAGGTCAATCAAATTAAGTGCCCGTGTTAAATATAGGTTGCCCTCTGATGGATTGCCGACCACAACACTAATTTACTAGCAACCCTTGCCGACTTTAACGACTACCCCAGATAACATAATGTTTAGACGTTGTAAAATATATTACTTACTAAATAGTTTCACTGTAGCAGTTTACAAAAAGAAACTTCTTGATCTAAATCATGTGCAAATAAACGACTTTAAATATAGCCATATAAATGAATGCAGTTAGAACTTTCCATGCATCACAATAGTTCCATAGTACCGGCTCGAAGGACCAAATAAAATAACATGCAGTTCTTTCCGACTTTATCGTCGGCAAATAAGGTTGTTTTTGCTTTGTTTCTATGTTATACATAACTTGGTCTAAGCTTATGATGTTGGGTAGGTGCCAAGTGCAACACTGGGGGCGACTATTTGGCACGAGACGTCAAAACCGATTGTAACCGATGTGGAAGGCGATTTTAGGTTTGGCTCTTCCATCAATTTATTCGGTGATAGAAAATTTACATACATATCGAGTTTGCGGGATTACAGCATAACAATTTTATGGATGTTGTCTTCTGTTTATTGTGAAGGACTGGCTGTATAGATAAATTAACTGATTTAGCACGTGATATGCGTGTTGTGTTATGGTATATGGCATGGTGACAGATCTTAAAATATCAGTTTTGACACCATTCTTTTTTATCCTTACATTTCATAGTGTAAAACTAAGCCGATTTCTGCATCTATTTCTTATAACTTCTCCACCAACCACGAAACAGATTTCGATGAAATTTTATGTTTTATAATTTGCACATATGCCAAGCCGGGGGCGGGACACTAGATCTATATAATTGGTTCAAATCATCTGCGTCTTTGTAATAGTATGAATCTTATGTGATTATAGAGCTACCATCAAATTTATTATGAAACAGTCGAATCGTACTTACTTATTTTGTTTATCATTCTACTGTAACAGGACTATTCACACTTAAATAGCATTTAAAGAATTTACAATTAAATATACGCTGGAAAATTTTCCATTGTGAATTTAAGCCTCTTTGCAGGTTATTTTTCGCTCCACAAAAACTCACACCTCATAAAAAATTCGATTTGTTTGCATTTAAATAAAAGATTCCGGCTCTTCAAAATAATATTTCTGGAAAGAGCGACTTAAAAATTCCTTTAAGGAATTCGTATTAAGCAATACAAAAAACCGTTTTAAAAGGGTTCTCATTCCCTCTGGTTATATTTTTCATTTCCTTGTTGATCACAAAATGGCGACTGAGCAAACGGTGTCCGGAGAAGTAGCATTATTTAAGAGAACCGGTGTTATAAGACGGGGAACATTATTACTGCTCTTCACAACGATGGGCCGCCAACATGCTATGAAGAGCTAAATTACAGTCGTTTAAAATGCAGTCAAGCTTAATTTCAAAAGGTTTTCATCAGAAGTTTCACTCCGCGTAGCTACAAACTCGACAGAATCTCTCTCTATTTTCCTCACTCAAATACTATCAAACTTAAAAATAAAATAATTTTGTATCACGTAGGCCTACATAGGCGCTTATAAAACGTCAGAAGCTAATGCAGGGATTCCATTTGATGGTGACATAGTATTACCTCCAATCAACCCTACTGTTCTGGTATGACGATTGAAGGTCGTGATGTTTCTGAACGCGGAGCATAGCTACGCATAAAGAAAAAATGACAGATTGTATAGAAAAGCATAATTATGTTTATTCTTTGCAGTTGTGCAGTAGTAGTGTCGTGTCACTGTTATCACACTGTCTTTATATATTATCACTTAAGGCGATAGACTCTGGATACAGATCTTCCCCAAAATCGGTCCACCTTACAGCCGGCTTTCTAACGTGAGGTCTTTCCACAGAAATACATAACAGGCGCTAACTTCCACTTTGTTCCATCCAGGCTGCTAATGCCCGTCGAGCGCTCCGGGGCTGGGCTGCAGTACGCGCGTGGTGCGTGGCGTGGTGGCACTCGGGTCGGGAAGATGTGGAGGACACAGAACCAGAGGAGGAGCCTTCAGATCCAGGGTACGCCACACCCGTGTCGGTAGAGACGCCGTTGCAGAGCTCCGTGTCTAGGTAAGAGGACAGAAGTAGAGGAATAGTTTGTTCTATAAATTATTAATTTTGACGTGACAACGTCTTATAAATTGGTTTGCCGGGTGACACTTCAAGAAACTGCGTTACGCTCCGCTCACGTTATGCGCTCACAATGAGAGCGAGTGAGAGGCACGCGTCCCTTCCACTCGGGCATGGTTAGCCCGCCTAAGAGCGAGAGAGACAGACATAAAAAGTGAAATTAATGTTTTAAATTGTTACTATTATTTCATCCTTCTTCCTACTATACGAATGAATATTCACATTAAAATTATTTTACCACTCAAAGTCGTTGTCACGTAAAACTTTCGCCCGTATACCGACTTTACAGGCAACCAATTTTTTCGACGTCTTCTGAAGAAGAACATTAAGTTATTGTCACATGATTTATAAATTGTTGATCTGGTTTTACAAGATCAATAGTTTATTTATGATACACTTTATATATACACCTTAACTATTAATACTAAATATTATAAATAACTAATAATTTTACAAGATTGTTTAAATTTTTTGTCGGCACGCTAGGTGCAGTGGTTGAGCGATTGGCTGCTTTTTTTTTGTAGGTGGGAAAAGCATCCAATGACATCCCCCACCCTTTTTTGTGTCAGACTTTTACTGACTAAAAACCCATTCCTGTTTCTTCGTTGCCTTTCGTACCAGGGCCGAGTCGCAGAAGTAGATCCTAGGCCCCTTTAGGCTTCGACCCTGCTGTTGAGTGAATGGAACGGGAAAAGATTTGTAAGGCCTATGGATAGGTTTTCCAGGCCTCGGTGTCTTGTGTATGTGAATTTACATGTTTGTGAACGTATCCACTATCTTCTCCTTCTTCTTCTTCCTGTCCTTATCCCATATTACTTGGGGTCGGCGTAACACGTTTTTTTCTCCCATTCTGTCCTGTCACCCGTCACACTATCACTAAATCCATTTTCTTTCATAACACTCCTCACACAATCCATCTAACTTTTCTTTGGCCTCCCCTCTGCCTCTCCATCCATCTACATGTATACTCAGAACTTTTTTAGTAACATGCGTTTCATCCCTCCTCTTCACATGACCATACCAAGAAAAAAGATTGCCTTTCAACTTTTCAGTCCAGTCACTGGCGCCACTTTTAAACGTATCTACCATAAAGGAGTTATTCCTAGTGTGGCAAAGAAGGAACAGGAGTGGGTTTTAGTCAGTAAACGCCTGACACGCCCTCTCGCTCTGCCCAAGGGCGAGATAACCAACATTCACGTGGATGAAGTCACTGGCATAAGCTAGTATTTAATAAACAAACATTAAGATGTTTTTTTACTGCCTGTGTAGTTAGTTTTATGTTATTGACGCTATTCATAATAATAATAGACATTCTCCTAGGAGCAAAATCATATAAAATACAAGTATCACTTAACATAATCTATGTTAATAAGTGAGCAGTGGTGACCGAGTGGTAAAGGCCCCGACTTACGAGTTGTAAGGCGCGGGTTCAAACCTAGCCAGGCGCATTACTTTGTGTAAATTATTTCATCACCACTGCTCTCAAAATGGTGAAGGAAAACATCGTCAAGAAACCGGCATGTCCTAGAACCAAAAATTTGAAGACATGTGACATTCACCAACTCGCACTGGGCCCGCGTGGTGGATTACGGCCCATTCCCTCTCCTAAAGAGGAGGCCTGAGTCCCAGCAGTGGGAACATTAAAAGGCTGATTATGCTATGCTTATGCTATGCTATGTTAACAAGTACTTACACTACTTATAAGGAACTTTCGGTTATGATGACGATACAAAGGTGGTCCCCAAGGCACTGAGGGCCACCGCTTATAACTCACGACCCTTGGATATGTCCGAGGACATTTACTCTAATGTTATTATATAAATAACTAACTCTCGGCATGAAGGTCTTTTGTCCCATATGATAAAGGATTTTTGGCGAAATTCAGATTCCGGATGCGGTTTTGAAACGGCTTGCTAATTAATATAAAATTGTAATTGTTAAGTACAATTTGATACAAGTGTAGAAAGTTTGTCATCGCGACTGAGGCAGAATTCGCTTGAGCCGCAGGCGAAGATATAATGGAGCAGAGTGACAAATTTCTACGTGTATCAAAAGAAGTTTTTCAATACACATACGAAGATATAAATACACGGGGGTTGACGCACGACTCGTGGGGGTCGGTTAGCGCCCAGCCTGATACAATTGTAGGAAATTGTGGCGGGGGCGAGTGCGCGCACTTTTGCACTCTAGTGCGAAAAACGGTAAATTGCGTGCCTGAAAGCGGTAGGGATAAGAGCGGGTTTTCGAATAAGTGTATTGAAAAAATATGTTTCCATGCACAGTATTTTAATGTTTTATCGTCTTTCTCAGATGCACGTCACTGAATGTCATCAGGGACCCGTACGCGTCTCGTGGCGGTGGTTCCAGTGGCTCAGGAGGTGATGGAGGCACCTCTCCCCTTCGACGGACCTATGAGCCACCCTCCAATATGCCAGCGGCTCGCGACAGTCGCTCTCTCCCTCCCAACACTAGAATCAACGCTACTACCTCACCAGCACCTAAATCAGCATCCGCAGACTCTGTATACACAATCCTAATTAGACTACCAGATGCCGACACTGAAAGACCAACGATTAAAATGATCACAGAAGAGTCTCCACCCTCCAACGCAAGACCACACTTCCGACCAACCAGGGGCGATTCAGAGCTCAATCTCCATCCAGCTGGACATCAGGCGTTGACTAGAAGAACATCCCACATACAGGATGTCAGAATCCCTTTGAACGCCAAGATTATTCCAAAGCAATTAGCAGGGAAGGGATTGACGAAACAGCCGAAGCCTAAAAAGAAAACACAAGAGAAAAAGCAAGAGACGAAAGCGGCAAAAACGTTGTCGGCCATCCTTCTATCTTTTATAATCACTTGGACGCCTTACAACATTTTGGTGTTGCTTAAGCCCCTGACTGCGTGTACTAAGTGCATCCCTGATGAACTGTGGTCCTTCTTCTATGCTCTTTGTTATATTAACTCTACGATAAACCCTGTGTGTTACGCCCTGTGTAACGCCACGTTTAGGAGAACGTATGTGCGAATTCTAACGTGCAAATGGCACAATAGGAATAGGGAAGCAATGACCAGAGGAGTGTACAACTGAATTGTGATGAGCTTCGATTGATTGAGTAATTATGTCTTGCGACGGTGCCAAAATGTAAATTGCCCAATTTTGGTGACCGTTTTAATTTAATTTGTTATGTCACACAATGCTGGTAATTGAAGAGCAGACAGACAGAAAAATACAGATGTGCCAAATTTTTCAAAATATGATTCAATTACCAGCATTCTACAACATAATAAAAACATCTAATTTCATAATATTCTTCCTAAAAAAAGTAAACTAAAATGGACTGCTAATAAAACGTGGTATCATCCATATTTAGTGTGTGAAAGTAAAATTTATTTGGTCCATTGAAACGATTAGTTGTGAATTTTGATTTCGATTAGTGAGTTGACCGTCCCGTCCATACATAGTATATTATTTGTAGACTTAGATGACATTTGATTTGATTTTAATTTCGTTGATTAGGAATGTTTTATTTCAGACGTTTTTTGTGATGTGCGAAACGTGTTTCGTGAAACAAACCGCAATTAAAAATCGATTTTTAATGGCGTTTTCAATCTCTAAAGGGAAAATGCTTCAAACACTGTTTTATATCGTATTTATGGATTAAAATATTGTTGAATTAATTTTGTTTTAAATATAATTAAAATATAAAAATGTTATAAAATTTTTAAATTAATTTACTCAGTTTACAAAAATACGGCACAAAAAACGTCTGAATCTTCTCCTGTTATAAGAAGAAGATTTATTTAATTTTAAATCAAAACTTAAGAGCAAAGATTAAATGCCAAGAGTATATTAAGATGATTAGTGTTAGAGCAACAGAGCTGATAATAGCTGTATTAAAAACTGTTAGTTTGTCTAAAAAATCTAGTCAGAGGATCGATACGAAGATACGAGTCCGCCATTTTGTTTTCCAATGTTAATAAGTATTCGATTTTCAAAAATGCGTTTGTTTTTTCTTGCATTTGTACAACCAACAAACGCGATTGGTGTATATGTGATTTTAAATATAATCTATTTAATGCCAAAAATACTACCCGATATGGTTTTAAAGTAATTGTGATTTATATATAGAAGAAGGATTAACTTCATGCATTGAATATGAAAAATGGAGTGTCCTGTCTCATACCTTCGTATCGGTCCAGTTTGAAAGTGTAAACTCTAGTCAGGTTCTCTTCAGTGTTCTGGATAAAGTTTGAGCTTCTAGGATTAATATCGACGAATTTAGACCAAGAACGTTTTGGTTTGCAATCTTTTAAAAGTTATTTCATTTTTCTTTTTCGTCGAGTGCTTCAAATCTTTGAGATTCTTGTCCATTGAAAAGAGTTTTCTTGGGCCTTGTTATTTTGTCTTCGCTTTTATAAAAAAAAGGTTTTGCTGTGAAAATTCTTTTTTGTTTTTAGCTTCTGATGCTGACGTTATTGCTTTAAATTCTTCCATGTGTTTGTTTAAAATGTATAGCGCTGCCCTGAATGACCCGTAGCACCCGTAAGGTAGAATGTATTAACTTTGAGCATCATATATGTCGAACAGTATTAAGAGAGAGTCCTCAGCCTTTCATCAAAATATTAACTGTGTGTTTAGTAAAATATTTTATTTAAGTAAGTTTTATAATTATAGAAATTTTGAGCAATACTCAAATCTATTTCTTGTGAGAATACTAAATGTTTATATAATAATTTTAAGATTTCAAAGAGACCATTTAAAAAATTGTTAAGATTTGATTTTCTTCGTCGTGAGTACTCTGTGATTTCATTTAGGATCAACGTGAGATGATCGTATCTCGATGTACTATTAAAATTCATACAACGATCTTTATCATATGTGACCCTTTATTACTTCATTGTTTTATCTCACTCTTCTACGAAAATTTTATGGATATTACGGAATCTATTATTCCTTTTAATGTCGTAATTACTATCACTATTGTGATAACGTTGTGAGAAACGAATAGTGAGCTAAAATGATAACCAAATTTTACTTCATCGCTAAAAATTTAACCCAAGAACTAAAGTTTAACTAAACTATATTTAAATATGTGTCAACGTAGATAAATGAGATATATTCATTGAATTCTAAATATATGTATGGATTTTTAAATATATAAATCCTAATTGTAAATACAACATTCGGTATATTAAGTCTATGACATTTGTATCGGCAGTATTACTATAATAGGAATGTATTATACAATTAATGTGTGTGTAAGTAAATACATAAGATTATGTAATATATACATCAGATCTATGAGTGTTGTACAACGTTCCTTTGTTGTGAATGAGGTTTTATTAACCTAATTAGTAATTATATGTATGTGTAGACATAGATAATCTATTATATATCAACGCAATTTATATTTAAGTCCTAGATTTGAATAAAACCAAATTTTATACCATATGGAGGAGAATTACGCATTTTTCTTATTAAAAGTTGGAATTATATTTATGATGTACGTAAACGAAAGCAAGAGAGTACCTACCTAAACTTATTTTATAAAAACAAATACTATTACTAAAATTGTGCCAAAACCTAATGTGATTTTTATAAAATATAATAAAATGCGTACCTATCAATTTCTTTTTATAATATATACACAGATTAACAAGTGTAACAAAAATATTTAAAGGTTTTACATGTAATAAAAATGTGAGATTTTTATAATACCTACCTTCATTTTATCAATCTCCACTCCTACATACCGTCAAGTTTTGCACAAAACGTAATATTTAAAATAACGCAGTAAAGTACTTCCAAGGGTATGAGTAGGTATTTATGAAAATACTCTGGAACATATTTACAGTAATACCCATTTTCACTTTCACTAGGCAATTTCTGAATAATATTGATAGATTTTCAACTCTCTGCGTTGAACCTAGCGATGAAAATTGAAAAACTGGCTTATAATTTAGTCATTGTCATTCAATGTCGCTTAGTGTTAGTGAAAACAAGTGCAATATTATTGTTGGACGTTAAATTATTCCAGTATTTTACTGATTTACAAAACACTCCATTAGAATGCGTAATTCTGCCATTATACCTGACAAAACTATTTGACTTACAAATACAATTGCATCAGAATAATTCCACTGACCATATTTATTTGAGCGGAACATTGTTTTATGTAATAAAAACTGTTTTTTCAATAAGCGTTGTGATTATTCTTTGCTCCTAAATTATGAAGTTTTTTTTTTATCTTTGCTTGCCCTTTGTGTATAGAAAATTTATATTAAAAAAATCTTCAGGTTTTGTGACAGTTCTAATTTTTTATTTTATTTTAGATAAGAAAATGTTTGTAACATTTTTCGTCTAAATACAGAAAAATATACCATTGATTGAATAAGGTTTTCGCTTTTTACTGTGTTTTATAGGAATATAAAAATAAATACAGGTTTTTTAACATTTGAGAACCTTACTTTTATTTAAAGTTAATAAAGAAATTGTATTTGTAATCTCTTGGTAGGTAGTAATTCTAATTCCTAAACGTATTGTCAATGCGCACAGTAAAATTAGTTAAATCTTATTTTTTTTGTGGAAGTCCCTTGACTTTAGTCCGAATTGTTTAGTAGATTGTTTTCTACTAGTTAACATCTTAAAATTTCAAAAAAAAGGTGCAACATTATAAGTCTGTAAGAAAAAATAACAAAACAGTAAAAAAAGTAAACTTTGTTAGTTGAGATATATAGATACTCAAAACAAAATGAACACTACTATTATATTTTAGAAAAACAGTACACTATAATATTAAAAAGACTTGGTTTTTGAGAAAATTGCGTGATAAAATTATTTGGGCATGAGAACTTATAATCCAAATAATTTTGCCGACAGTACTTAACTGTCATAGTAAAAGTTGAATTTTAATATTGCACCTTTTTGGTTCCCAGTGTAAATTATGATAGCTGACAGTACAAAGCTGGGCTCTTGATTGCCCGTACTTTCCGCCACATCACGTCTCGTCTTTAACTTCGTGACCCTCGTTTTCCATACTTTCCCTTAGAGCGACACCATACTGATCTGTATGGACAACAAATTTATTTATTTTTTAAGTTTTTTTAGTTATTAATATCGCTTTTATGATGAAAGCAACACAACCAAGCGTGTCCATGTTCTTGGCATATTCCAATCAAAATAACATTAGAAATTTAATAATCCTCCTTTACTGCCCTATCAAGCGATATTGACTTTTATTGCTTTGGTAGTATGACAAATGGCAACTGCAGTAAATAGTTGGTATTGTAACCACGTTTTTCCTTTTAATGCCATCCTTATGCTTACGGAATAGAAGTCAAAATCGATAGAATGGACAGTAAAAAAGCTTTGTTAAAATGACTATTTTTTTTCAAATGGTGTACAGATGGGACTGAATGCAATATTTTCAGTTCAGCGCTACAATTAAAGACATGAACAGTTAGAATTAGGTAGATTTTGAAGCAATCATTTGACTATGTTCGATAAAGTGGAATGACCGATTTTAGCAAATACCATTTCCTTGATTTAATAATGCTCCCATACACTGAAAACCAAATAAACTAATAAAATTGAGCTCAGCGCCATCTAGCGAGATCATGTCCACGTCCATGCCCGTAACTTTCACTTTGATATGTTTTTAGTATATCAAATGTTATCAGTAATAAAAAAAAGTTCAGAAAGATCTAAAGTTTTTTTTTAAATAATGTATTAGTATGATGTCCCTCTACATAGTCTATGGTAGTGTTTTTTTTTACTGCATGATGTTTTTAAATAATTCCATATTCAGCTATCATAGGAGAGTCTTAAAGACTTCTTGTATATTACTAGATAATTAAGTATTACATCTCGATGTTAATAATTTTTATATCTCGATTCATAATAGTTTTACAAACTTGCTTTGCGATTAACACTTATTTGAATTAGTCATATTTAAAACCCTGTCATACATTTAAGTATAAAAAAATGTAATTATTGAGGTGTTACCTTAATAATGAACCTTAATAGATAGTGAATTACAAGATTCTAAATTTTATGCCTATTTTGTATTACAGATATGTGCAAATCTGTCATTAATAAAGTATATAAATGTGAAATCAGATGTGACCTTAAATTAAGTTAGTAACATGTGCCATAGCGTCAGTGTTTACAGTAATAAGAAGTGGCTCAAGATGTGCTAAAAGTGTGTAAGTAGTAACAGACAAGTAGCGATTTTTTTTTCCAAGTTGTGGACATCGTTTTTCGCAGCCAAATTATTAATACGAGTACCTAGTTAGTAAAATTAATAGTTTAAATATAACAGTGCGTACGTTTGCTATTTTCCCAGAATTATAACTCGGTCGCCCTCTGTGAATAAATTTTATGAAAACATTATTTTGTGATTGATTTATTTAATGGATGTCATGTAAATCGTATTTTATCTTAATATTCATCACGTTTTTTGTAATATAAGTGCGATAGATAACTCAAATATTTTAGTGAGGAATTTAAAAAACATAGTTTATGATGTCAAATAAATATCTACTTTAATAAGTATTATGCAGACATTTTAAATTTAAAAAAATATAAAATAATTTACTGGTGATTAGTTATTAATTTAACATTGGTTTACAATACAATTATAATACTGCCATTTCAAATAAATACTATACAAAATATGCAACCAGACTATGTGACACAATATATTAGAGTTGTATTTTTTATTTTTTACGTTTACTTTCAAATAAAATATTTGAGGTATCTATATTTTAACGAATCCGGTGTTTATTATAAAACATTTTTAGATGTCGATTTTGTAAAATCATTAAAATAATGACAAGGGAATAAAACGAACTGAAATATAATTAAAAGTATCGTCATGTAATATTTGTAGTGTTGTAAAATAATAATAAAAAAAAATAATGGAAAATAAAATCAGCAAATAAGTATGATAGATTCGATGGGATTTTGCATGATATTAGAACAGAATTGAAATATTCAAAAGTTTTCGAAAAAATAAAAACCAACAGTTTTTCTTTTTCTGATGAAAACATTATACTACTCTATTAGTATTTTCGTTTACTTATTATTGTATTTTCTAACCATTTTAACTTTGAAGGAGCCAGGACTTTGAAATGGTAGGAATTTCAAAAGGTCCATTTACTCAAATCGCATTCGCTTGCCGTGATTTAAAGTGTATTAAAAGTTTAAAAGGATTCAGTGTGTATCTGGATCGTTGTTAGTTTCTTGACATCCATAGCTTGATATAATAATAATTATTTATTTTCAGGCAACTAAGGCCCATAGACAGAATACATAAAATAATCTTAAAAATAAACTAATACATATTAACTACATACAATAACTAATCTAAGTATTTTTCTTCTTTGCACTAAATCATCTGAATTGCCAGGCTCAGGAAACTATGCTGCTTGAGTTAAATTATAATAGTTGATAAAAAATACTGTAAATTCCCCGTGCCTGTAATATTGGCGATTTTAATAATAATATATAAATTAATACCTATTGCAATTGCATCCAGTACATTTTCGCCTTTCCTTTTTTCTAAAAACAGTCCTATCAACAGTTTTTGTGAGAACAAGCTGACGTTCGAACTTGCTCCGAACTTTACTTGTTCCTCTACCGTACCTCTTGCTATCCTCGAACATGTTCCTAAAACTTACAACTTGTGGAGGATCGGCTATTACCTGATATTCCTAGAATCAATATAATCCAAACGTCCAATAGAGTTCCGAGAATTGCTCGTAGAAAACAAGAACCTAATCAAACTTCTAACTTCGTTTTCAACGCAGAAAATGAGGATCCATTTTTATTATCTATATCCTTGATTAAAACAATCGCGAATCAATTTGAAAGTTTCTGTTTTCCAAACGAAAATATTCAAAGTGTAATATCGATAATTAAACTACCAAAATGTGTTTCAGTTGCAATGTTTTACTTAAGTAAACAGTTAATTACTAGTGTTTGATATTTCACACGCTAATGATTCTAAGTAATTATTGACTCATTAACTAAACAAGTTTCTAATTTGAAATATGGAGTTAGATGACAATAATTACGGAGTTTAATAGGCGTGTAACGCAAAATACGTGCGATGACTTTGTTAAAATATTTCACAGCCAATTATTATTTGTGTAGTTCAATTATTAGTCGAATTGCTTCAATTTCAAAGTTAACTGGCTCGTTCATATTTTATTTAACATGCATATTAATGTTGTTTTTAGTCATTTAAGTGTTGTTTTTGTCTTTAAGACATATTGTTTTTAAAACCCGACCAAAATACTCTTGTCGTTCATGTAAGAAAAGCGTTTGTCAGTGATTTTGTATGAGTGACGAAAGAAATCAAAACATTGCAATTTTAAAATTTAGGGTTTATTATTATCAATGTACAAGTTTAGTCATTCACGATGTATTTATTAATAAAGAAATAAATAAATGTGGTTTTTTGTAAGTTATTTTAAAAATTAATCAATGTTTTTGTATAACCAAAGACAATAAAAATTTAACTAAAAAAATGTTGTGTTTGTTATTTTGTATGTATGAGTTTTGTTTTACTATTTTTGTTTTTGTTAAATTAAACATTAAAAACTTAAATATAAGCAGTGTAAAATGTTACCCTAGTTAATTTTTTGATACTATTGGTTATTTATTTTCTTTTTTTATATAATTTGCTTTGTTAATTCCGCTCATTAATTAACAGATAATGTGGCTCAAAAGATAACTTAAATGGGACTTGGCAGGTCATATCTGCGGCATGTCTAACGAGCTGTGGGCTCGTAAAACACAAGATTGGTGCCTGGACACCGCGATGCTTGGCCACGACAAACCACGAAGAGGATGGCGGGACGATCTGGATGTCATCCTTAAGGGCATTCAATTCGACATACATTTTCACTGTTTTTCATACAACCGCTTTACGCAATTATGACGTTATTACACATTTTTCATTAGATATTTTGGAAAAACAGTATCTTGTGGATATTATCTAGGCTTCTATTGAAATCAATTTGTAAATTTGTGTAAAACTAATCCAGTAAAGACATCTGAAAATCTGCTATTTTGCATGAACTTTGACACTTTATAATATACTCAAAAATTAAAAAAGTCAAAAAAATATAACAATAGAAGCCTTGCAAATTTAATCGAGATTCTGAATGTCAATAATTTTTTTCAAAAACTTATAAGAGTTTAAAAAAAAAACTGAAACAACGCCAACAGAGTTTTCAGGCGTTATCTCTATTTTTTCGCTTTGCCTCTTCGTCAGTAACCGCGTTGGATTGCGTAAGAAGAAGTAACAAGCATTGAAACCATGCTCGATGTTGACGATAGGCGAGTGGAAAAGGAGCCTCTTAAAGAATTCAAATGAGAAAGCCGTGACCGTTGGAAAGAATGGAAGGAGGTTTTTTCTCAGCAGCGGGACAATACGGGCTAGCTATAATAATAAAAAAAAAATACATGGATGATATATACAATATGTGGGTACCTAACCAGCAAACTACATTTCATCTAAAACCAATTAAATATTGACCTGCATCCGTACGTCTGGCCGGCTCCAAATACAGATTAAATTGTAATTGCTTCTGAGTTAGCAAGCCCATCAAACTGATTGGATTACAGACGTTCAGGATATCCAATTGACTGTCGCTACAGACGGCGACGTAAGTCCCTCCTCATCAGTCCAAAGTTGAGCTGAGTTATCAGTTATAGAACGATTTTTAGGGTTCCGTACCTCAAAAGTAAAAAATCGGAACCCTTATAGGAATACTTTGTTGTCCGTCCCTCTGTCTCTCTGTCTGTCTGTCTGTCTGTTAAAACCCCTTACCTCGAGAACCCGTGGAGTTGAAATTAAAACCATATACTCAAGTTAGCGGTTTCTTGAAGCTGTGAAAAAATCAAATGTCTAAATTAACAAAAAAAAAAAAGATTCGGCCGTTTATGTCTCAAAAACGAATATTTTGACACTCTTGATGAAATCAAAATTCATAGGGTACTTCCCGTTGACTCAGAATCCTGAAATTTTGTATAAAGCAAGGTCTTATAGCACAGGTATAGCCATTAATCTAAAAAATGTAAATTTATGGTTACGTCACAACAAAAAAGAATTCTTGCGATTCGGAAAAATCTTTGAGACTCCATTCGGCAATTGAACTGTTTACATAGGTAAGTTTGTACGGAACCTTTAGGGCTCGAGTCTGACTAGGATTTGCCCAGTTTTTTGTTATATTAATTGATATTACCTTTATTTATATTGATACTTTGAAGACTATTATGAAATACGTCTTTGCATTGAAAATTGAGGTAAATAATAACATAATTAATTGCTACATTAATTGATGTCAGTTTCGTTTTAGTATAATATAAATGTGTTTGGTAAATTGTTGGCTAACCAATAAATAAGAAAAAAAATAAATAAAAAAAAAGTTAGTCGTAATAAGAAGTAATCTAAGAATTTGTAGAGTCTACAGTGTTCTCACATTCATATTATAAAAAAGAGGCTATATAAAAAAAAAAAACTGGGCAAGTACGAGTCGGACTCGCGCACTGAAGGTTCCGTACAAACTTACCTATGAAAACAGGTCAATTCCCGAATTGAGTTACGAAGATTTTTCCGAATGGCAAATTAAGTATTTTTTTGTGACGTAACTACATATTTACAGTTTTCAGTTTTTTTCCTATACTTTTGTTATGAGACCTTTCTTCATGCCAAATTTCATGCAAAATACATTCTAGGTCAACGGGAAGTACCCTATGAATTTTGATTCCCTTGAGAGTGTCGAAATATAAGTTTTTTGCGACATAAACCACCGTATCTTTTTTCCGTTAACGCAGAAGTTTGATTTTTTCACAGCTTCAAGGGACTGCAGACTTGATGGACTTGATGACAGACGTAAAGTGGTGATGCACTGCTGACACATAGTGCATATCCGTTCCACACCCACAAAATATTTAAGAAACACATTCATTTCGCGTGCAGCTAAAGAGTGGATATCCCTGCCGAAGTCATGTTAGCTAAAACCTGGGGATAAGTGTGCTACAACGTCAACCACATCAACGTGTATTATCAGGTGAGATAATGGCCAAACGAGAGCAAATAAGTAATAATAATATTCTACTATTATCTCACAACGCCATCTAGTTCCAAACTAAGCAGAGTTTCTGCTATGATAATATAGATAAATTCTAAAACACACAACAAATTTTTTTTCGAAATTGTAAATACATATTCAGAATCAGAAAAAAAAATCTGATTCCGAATATAATTATTATGATGTAAAATGTAAAAATGATCGTGCTCATCACACAAACATTTGTCTTGGGTGGTAATTAGCCCACAACTTCCGTCATGGTATCATAATAAAACTACTTGAATTTGTTTTGTGGTGAAAATACTCACGAATACGACCAATTTGTACTATGGAACCAACGGCACTCCATCGTCGATGATTCCTAAAGGGCCTATTACACTACTCGATATTCAGACAGTCTTAGTCGATGTCGCGTAGTGTAATAAGGGTTAGACCTTACTCGGAACAAAAAATAAGACAGTCTGAATATCGTGTGCTGAATATCGCGTAGTGTAATAGGCCCTTAAAGAGCTCTTCATCGATATGTAGGTAATTATTTAATCGAAGATACGTGTTCAGGTATGTATAGGTAGGCCATGTATCCAGCTACAAGTATATTACAAACGTATCTACGAGTAGCTATGTGTTGAGATCCTTCCTTTAAATTACATTTAGCATGAAAATTTAATCGTCCCGTAACAGTATCGTATTGGATCGAACCGGTACGAGGTAAACGCGGGTGTAGGGTTGCTAAATTCTAACTAAAATGAAGGTAAGAAAGAAAATTTCGTTTATTGGCACATGGACATTGGACTGGCTTGGTGGTCTACTGGTTAGTGGTCCTGACTGCTATGCTGAAGGTCGTGAGTTCAGTTCCCATCCAGGACAAATGTTTGCGTGATGAGCACAATCATTTGTTCTGTGTCTGGGTGTAATCATTTATCTATAATATGTATGTATTTAGAAATATATAAGTATATTTATCAGTTGTCTAGTACTCATAACTCAAGCTCTGCTTAGCTTGGGACTAGACGGCGTTGTGTGATAGTTATGGAATATTATTATTATTATTACATTTTTTTTTTATTTGCTATAAACCAGTGCTTGACTGCGATCCCACTTGATGGTAAGCAGTGATGCAATCATTGATGGTGAGGCGCACTAGTTTATTAAGAGCCTATTCACTCTAGCCTTGAAGGCAAAAAAGATAAATTTGCCGAGTCTTATCCATACTCCATATGTTGGAGTCAGCTTAAGTTTGGCGATTCTTTGGGTTATGTCGGTAACTTTATTTTTCCTGCTCTCCTGGATATCTTCATTTCTGATACGGTTTAACACTCTCAGTGCCATATATAAGCATTTTCCAGAGAAGAAGGCCATGTGGGCGGCACGCGGGTCACATATATTTTATGCAGCTTCAATTGAACTAACTTTTTTAGCAAACCATGTCAGCCGGTGCTGGGATACGCCAGCCACCCGGCAGGCCGTGTGGTCGACTGTTATCCCACAAATTCATATTGATTTTTTGTCATTGGCTTGCTAGATAAATAAATACATTTAAAACGCCTGCCGCCAGTATACATGGCCTGCGCAGAAAAGTTATAAAAAATCATATTGGCTTGCAATAAAATATATTTATGTGGGCGGCCGGCGGACCTCATGGCGCTGAGTGTTAAAAAAACCAACCATATGTGATTTCACCGAAAGGCTGGCAACCCTACGTAGATGTGATCACCGGGGAATATTATCAAGATTGCCCGTATCTCGGTGCGTGGGCTGCTGAAACTTAATGGCTGTAAATTATGTACTAGGTAGCTGTAAGGCTAAGGTTTTTCTGTGTAGAACTACAAAATTTAAAGAGTAATATACTCTAGCGACCCGGCATCACAGGGTAGCAGGGTAAATATGCCTACAATATTTTTCTTTCGTAGTATTATATTAGCTTTTAGCGTGTGGATTACTGCTGACTAAATCATACTCATCATTATCCACAGGTCACCTAATTACAGAGGACCTTAAGGACAATATGGATATTGAACACAAGCCGTTGCCCGCGATTTCGTCCGCGTCAAGTTCGTAAAAATGCACAAACGTTACCAATAATTATGTGCTGGTGATTCATGCCGAAAGCATCTAATTCATTTGTTTTACTTTCACACAAAACGGTTAAAGGTGCATGACATGATTGCTCGCAGATTTGCACGATGAACCAATGAGTTAAAAATGATATATGCTCTCTTTGGAGCCTTCTAAGCCCTTCTGTGTATCTTTTTACACCAGTAGCCTGTGGGCAGAGGCGGCCTTACCTATTGCGAGGCACCGGGCGGCAGGTCTTTGCGAGGCCCTTTGTCCTTCGTGAAAAAAATCTCTCAGTGTACATAATGAGTTTTTCAATTAAATTTTGAATGAATGAATTAGTTAACTAACTTTTTTCTTAATTTGCCGTTATGTTATAACCTTAATAAGTAATTAAGGATCAAAATCAAAAGTTTTAAATAAATAAATAAAAAAGTTAAAAAAATAATATTTTTTAAATAATTTGCTTGTTGTTGTTGCGCGAGGCCCCTGTAAGAGCGAGGCCCCAGGCGATTGCCATGTTCGCCACCCCCTAAGGCTGCTACTGCCTGTGGGCAATCTATACTGAAAAAGTGTACAGTGTTCTACGGGTACGGTACAATAATGCGCTTAGTATGATGTTGCGGCTGCCCCGCTACTGAGGAGAGTATGGGATAGTCGCAACGCAACACCATTTTAAATATGATAGCCAGTAGGTTGGACTGTCTGTAGCGACATCTATGGCGTCACATAAGAACTAATCCTGCATCGCGCAATTAAAAGTTCGCAAGCCTGAAATCATCTATCGGGCAGGTGCCCACCGGACATAACACCCGTCTGGCCGGAGGATCCTCTCTTTTCAACGGAGATTTGCGGGACTTTACTCTCTGTTCCGCATACCTCCAAATGTCTTTATCGTTGGATCGTTGTTTTAATGCTCACATGAGTATTGGTAGATCGATTCATGGTTCCGGTACAAGGTTGTATTACTAAAATTAGTTATAAGTTGAATATCCTATTAACAAATTGGATCTAAATTACCTTAAATAAACGTTTATTATTAGGTCTTTACCTATGAAATTGCCGTTTTTAAAAACGGGTTGCTTTGAACTGTTATATCTTTGGATTGACTTGGAATTATAAGTTCAAATAAACCTTTTAGTAAAGGCACGTTATTCTTTTTCCGAAATTACGTTGGAACTCTTAATATGAAAAAAAAAGTTTTTTTTATTAGCTTTCATGGTTAAAAGAACTGCGGTATTACAGAAAATAAAGAACACAAAGAAACCAATAAAGAATAACGTAACTTTAATATAAAGTTTATTTGAACTTATAATTCCAAGTCAATTCAAAGATATAACACTTCAAAGCAACCCGTTTTAAAAAACGGCAATTTCATACTTTAACCCCTATTAACACTATTATAGCTCGACTTCGCCCACCAATCTCTTTTCTTGTGCCAATCTCTACGTCTTTGTACCTGTCTCATCCAGGTTTTATCCACGATCTCAACAATGTAGTATGCCCATCTCGGCACTGGACAACCTTTACGAGGGATGTGAAACAAGGTGTAAAGTCCCGCAAACTGCCGTTGAAGGAAGGGGAGACCCTCCGACTAAACAATTGTTGTCTGGTCCGGATAACTTAATTAACAAAACAAGAAAATTGAGTTACTATTACGATTTAAGTACTGAAATTTTACGTAAATGCACTTAGGCAGTGTTTTTTTTTATAAAATCAATTATCGTTTTTGTTTAAGTGATTTTTTAATTAGTAGCGCATCGGTATTGGTATTTAGGTACTCACGCACACATAAACACGCTAGTGATGCAATCGAAATTTATCATGAACTAGCTTCTGCCGTCGCAACCCTGCCCCGATTTTCAGCCACCGTAGGCGGGGGCTTGTGGATGAGAAGCTACGAGTAGCTCGCCGTCCGGCAGTCCGGCAACCGTCCGGATCGAGCCCAGTAGGGCCGAAGCCAGGGACCACGAGTTAGCTTCCGAAAGAGAAACCCGGGGTCCTGGAACGCAATGCAAAGAAGGAACATAGGAGTGGGTTTAATCAGTAGTTGTCCGACACGACGTCTCGCTCCGCTCTAGAGCGGGAGAAGTCATCCGATTTTTTCCCACCTAAAAAAAACCAACATAAAACCAAAAAAAAAATATTTAAGGAAAGACATTGTATGAGATATTAGCCGAGGGATTCCCGTATTTTTTATGGAATTTCTGCATTCGCATTGCAATGGAAATGTAAGATTAGGCTAAAAGAAAGAAAGAAAAATAATTTATTTGTGTTGTACCAAGGCGCAAACACAATATTTAAGTAACACGAAACCAAAATAAAAAGAAGCGAAAAATATAGTTGTGTGCCTCACGGCTGCACCAAAATAGCTCCAGTTCAGCATGAATGCCAGACAACTAGTGCCTCACGCTGGTTTTCAACTGAATCTGTGATTGTGACGCAACGGGTGTAAAACAGTTTGGAGCGTAATATATAAGTATCGGTGGTGCGTACGTAAATAATATAAACCATCACAATATGGTTTTAATAAATTAGCGAAATGTGTTAAGTGTGATAAATATGTGTAAGATAGTGTATTTAAAACTCGCCTGGGTTCCTTTAGTTGCCCTTTGCGTACCAGAGTCGCGATAACACTTTCGAACAATCCCGCATCCTTGGCAGGCCTCGTCAAGTGAGCTCTTTAAATTGCGTGTAGGACAACGCGCCACTGACCCGGCCTGGTCCGTGGATGACGAGTTACATTGCTCACCGTTCGCTAGCCTGCGCCTTAGAACAATCCCGTATGGGACTGACCCTCGGATATTCAATCAGACCGAATGCAAAGTGAAACATGAGCTCAAAACTTTCTCTTCCTCAAAAAAGCAAATACAAGGAGTATTTGCTATTTTTCCCTCCCTTACGTAATTTTCGGTCCCTTGTATAAAATAACAAAGGCTACTTTTTAAAAACTAATTTTCCCCGAACTCAGAATAGGTCTCTAGAGGTTTGCGAAGTCATAAATCTATGGCGCCGGCATATTTACGAGTCAAACTTGGCCTCTTTACGTGGCGAACTTAGGTGGCGAACTTAGGCGCCTATGTCTGCCGCTTAAGGGGAACTTCCTTCGGAACGGAATGATATGTGCATGTGAGAGTTTCGTAATTAAATGGGTAAGTAAATAGGTTTGTTTTTAAGTGATTGGTATGTAAGATTGATATGGTGGTCTAAATTTACAGCCTTTAAGTTGGTAGAGGTCATTTTTAGGGTTCCGTACAAAAGGAAAAAAACGTATTCCTTATAGGATCACTTTGTTGTTCGTCTGTCTGTCAAGACCCTTTATCTCGGAAACGCGTAAAAGTATCAGGTTGAAATTGAAACTGTATACTCAGGCCTGCGGTCCTTTGAAGATGTGAAAAAATCAAACGTCTGAGTTAACGAAAAAAAAAGATACGGCCGTTTGTGTCACAAAAAGCGTATATATCGACACTCTCAAGGGAACCAAAATTCATAGGTTACTTCCCGTTGACCTAGAGTCCTGAAATTTGGTATAAAGCAAGGTCTTACAGCACAAGTATAGGAAAAATCTGAAATCGATATTAAAGTGTTAATTTAGTCCAAATCTGTTCAGCCGTTTGAGTGTGCAGGAGTAACCCACATACGTACACATACAAATGGTAGCCAATCATAAAGTATTGGTGATTGCAATATCTGTGATATTTTGTTTGGCAAACAATCCCTCTAGAGAACGAGGGTTTAAAATCATTGATGTCGTTCTTCAATTTATTATTTAAACGTTAAAAGCGAACAGCAGTTAAAAAATCTTTGATTATACATAAACCGTTCAAAAATTCAATGTTTATTTCCCTCGAGAACAATAAAAATATAGACTGCATACGAAATTATACAGTAAAAAATAAAAATGGCAGAGGTAATGTATATTCAGCCTATCAACGAATTGGGACAAAAAATTAAAAATAAATGTATTTCGTCGTTGAATAAAACGTTGAGTTGACGAATTGTAAATAGAAAATGTTGATAAAATAATCAGTGTGTGGAACTGTGTGTATGTGTGTAATTCGTGTTATTGCTATGAGAAACACGACCCACTACGTGTTTGATTTTCGACAAATTGTTCTGTCCCATTGCGGATATAAAGGTTGTATGGATTCTGACCTTTGCCCATTTTGTTTTTCCTTTATCTATGGCTTTTTGGCGAAGCTTATTGGAATTTGATGGGGTGCCATTGTAAAATTATGTATTGTTAGGGTTCCGTAGCCAAATGACAAAATACGGAACACTTATGGATTCGTCATGTCTGTCTGTCCGTCCGTCCGTATGTCACAGCCACTTTTTTCCGAAACTATATGAACTGTTAAAACTTGGTAATTAGATGTATTCTGTGAATAGCAAAATTTGGTGGTCCCCATATAGAACTGAAACACATTTTTTTGTTTCATCAATCCCATACGTCTATGGATATGGTCTATGGATAGGTCTTCAAAAATGATATTGAGGTTTCAATTTTTTTTTTTTTTCTAAACTGAATACTTTGCGCGAGAGACACTTCCAAAGTGGTAAAATGTGTCCCCTGTAACTACTAAAATAAGAGAATAACTAAAACTTCCACCGAAAATTGGTTTATACGAGATCTAGTAAGTATTTTTTTTTAATACGTCATAAATCGTAAACCGCAATTTACCTTTCAAGTTTGTACCGAACCCTCAGTGCGTGAGTCCGACTCCCACTCGCCCATTTTTATTTTTGTTTTAAATTAGATAACTTGTATTTATTTATTTATGTACACACAAGCCCTTAAAATCGAAAAGAACAAAAGCAGATAGAAGAGTACAAAGATCCTGCTTATTCTAACGAAATTTCTTCCAGCAGACCTGCGACAGGAGAGTTGGATGAGAGATGTAGACGTAGTGTGTATAAATAATATAGTTTTTTTTTTAATTAAGCAGGTTATATTATCTAAATTAAATCATCTAATACATACACATATATCAATAACAATACAGATACAATACACAAATTGAATTATAAAAATACATACATCTGTAATATATAACTTTACGAGATGGTAGAGAGGTATTTCTTTAACTGTTTTTTTGAAGATATATTTTTTAGCGTCACGGATCTTAGCTGGATGTGAACTCCATTCCATAGTTTTTTTTCTTCCTGTCCTTGTCCTGTTTTATTTGGGGTCGGCACAATACGTTTTCTTCTTCCATTCTCTCCTACTACTACTTCCTCCACGCTATCACTAACTCCCTTTTCTTTCATATCACTTCTCACACAATCCATCCATCTTTTCTTTGGCTTCCCTCTCCCTCTCCATCCATCCACATATAAATTCATAACTCTTTTAGCAACATGCGGTGAGTTTGAGCTCCATAGTCGTACCGTATAAAAGAGAAGGAGTAGTATACTCCGTATGAAAATAGAAGGAGTTGGAATAAGTGTAGTAGTTTTATTAAATGTAATACACATACAGCTTGAATTAGTTAAATGCAAACTGTGGTAACGGCCTCGACTTACGCGTTGTAGGTTCCGGGTTCAAACACCCAGACAGGCGCATTACTTTGTGTAATTTATTTCATTACGACTGCTCTCAAAACGGTGAAGGAAAACATCGTGAGGAAACCGGCATGTCTTAGAACCAAAAATTCGAAGACATGTGACATCCACCAACCCGCACTGGGCCCGCGTGGTGGATTACGGCCCATTCCCTCTCCTAGAGAGGAGGCCTGAGTCCCAACAGTGGGAACATTATAAGGCTGACTATGCTATATGCTAAACTAGCTATCATAAATAGTTAATTTGTCTTATGAAACGAGCAAAACATACCACACTAATATTATAAAGCGAAAGATAGCGATATATGTGTATATTTGTTATTTCACGATGTAAAGAAGACGTAAAAGAAGTAAAAGACTGAGAGCCCTCTCGCTCCACCCTAGAGCAAAAGAAGTCTTTAGACAATTTCCCTACTCCCAAAAAAAAAACGGGTAGACACATAGTCTACCATGTGTGAGCTTTTTTTTTCTTCCAACACAAAGGTTTAAACGGATTTCGATAAAATTTGGCACGCGGATAGACACATGGGCTTGCCTATGACGAGCAATAGGTAGCTCGCCGTCGCCGAACGCTCGAGTCGTCGAAGGTGCGTAGTTTTTCACGCGCCTCAAAAACTTGTCCGCAAAACCGTAACCCAGCAGGGCCGATGTTCACTAGGTCCATAAGATATTTCTGAAAAGCATACCCGTGGTCCTAGATTGCGAAAGGCAACTGAAGGAACATAGGTGGGTTTTAGTCAGTAAAAAATCTGATACGCTCTCTCGCTTTGGGGTGGAAATCATTAAATGATATACTAATCCCCAAAAAAAAAATCGGGTAGACACATGGTCTACCTGGTACATAGAATCCTTTTTTCCTCAGGAGTATGTTTCCTAGGGATAATTTTCTTTTTTCGTGAGCGACGTTTTAGTGAGCGACGCCGCTGGCAGAAGCTAGCAAAATTTTATATAAGTAAAGATATAAATCAATCCATTACCGGTGGGTATCTAGAACAAAAGTAATTTACTTTCAATGTAACCTTATCACAAAGTTGGGAGTTTTCCCTCACATCTGACAATTTTCTTTTAAAGGTGGTAATCCATTGAAGACAGCAAGACTCTTCTTCGATCACCCGCTTCCGTCTCTTAAAATTGGAGTCGAAAGTTTTGAAGTACTTCATATAGAGACGACAGGATATTAAGAAATGAAACTGCAGACGAGCAACAGTTTTGTTTTACCTGTGTTGTGTTTTCAAACAGTCCTCCTGAAGTACGACTGGTTATTGGGGCTGTTATTGTAAATGTCAACTTTCTATCCGGAAAAAAAAATGGCTCCTGCATGAATTTCATGAGATTGTTTTTAAATCTTTATGAAACACAAATACTATGAAATTTTTACATTTCAGTAACTTAACTATAGTATAGAATAATAAAAAAAACGGGGCATACTATAATTACAACACTAACACCTTGGTGACTATTGATAGATACTTTATATATTTTCAATACTTTTCGTGAGCGTTTTCTGATGGAAACCAACACGCGACTTCCATTTAATTAAAATGTAGATGATGAACAGCTAAATAATTCGGGTGTGAACTACAGAATGCGATATCCACTCCCTGTCTTACTTCCTCTATCTTTTCCCAACTGAATAAACTTGTTGCTTGCCAAAATTCAGCAACTATTAGTCGCCTCAATGTGGTATGTCTGCAGCTCGTCTGTCCTTGATGGAAAACATTTAATTCCCTCTGGATCGTCCGTTGTAAGAACTGTACTTTGCCATACGTCGGGCGTAAGAGTGCAGAGAGCCACCATGTTTTATTTTTTGTGAAAAAAATATATATTTTCAAGACGCTTTTCACGTAAAATTTTTCGTCAGTTTGAACTAGATAAGGCTGGTGTTTCATGACTACCTTGATAAGAAACACCGAAACAAACTCCCTCTTAGTTTGTTTCGGTGTTTTTTATCAATGTATCTTTAAAAGTCTATACAGCAAACATGTAATGGTTATATGAGAACCATACAGATTAATATCTGAGATGGTCTTTTGTGGAAAGAACCAGACAGATTTGAATAGACTTGTCTAGTCAGTGCAAGCATTTGTTAGCGTTCATTGACCTTTTTTTATTTATTTGGTGGTATTGCAACAATTCTCTAGTTTTAACCGACTTCAACAAGAAGGAAGCTATATGTTCGCTGCATGTATTTTTTTATGTGCATATGTTCAACGATTTCTCGGTGAATTGTGGACCGATTTTGGAGTTTTTTTTTATGCTTCCAAGTTGGTCCCATATAAATATGGTTATGATCTGATAATGAACTTCAAAGAAATGGAACTCATAGGATCATAGCAGAATTATAGTAACAAGTAAAATTGACCTGTTTATATACGTGTAATCGATGACTGACTGAAAAAAGATGAGGAGAACTGATCTGATGATGAAACCGGAAGGTGGGTACCGGAACTTTGTAATAAATCAGTGTTATCTAACCAACCGTGTTTGGGATTATTGTAATTGTTATGAGATGCACTCTGGCTATAAGGTACCATCGAGCTAATCTGACTATGGAAGGTAGGTACAAAAACTCCGTAATAAATAGTAGTTTGAGTACATATATATATATATATATATATATATAATTATATTATGTACATTGTATTTATAGTATTTAAGTAAGTATATGTTTGTATAAAATATATGGTATTAATAACAATATGTACCTAATGCTTAATATTGCACCTACCAACTGTTGTCTCTGCATCACCCAAAGGTTGACTGGTAGAAAATGCCCTAAGGCATTAAGTCCGCCTTTGTACTTTTGTGTGCATAAAGAATTAATAAATAAATAAATAAATAAATAAATCAATGTATGCTAGCCGTGGCTTCGCTTATTGGAATTTTCATGCAATGTTCTAATGATAGGTATCTTACTATAGAACTAGTTTACATTTTAAGCTTGGCGGAAGGGTACTTTTTAGTGGTTGTGTGTGTATAGCATAAGCAGCCTTTTAATGTTCCCACTGCTGGGACTCAGGCCTCCTCTCTAGTAGAGGGAATGGGCCGTAATCCACCACGCAGGCCTAGTGCGGGTTGGTGAATGTCACATGTCTTCGAATTTTTGGTTCTAGGACATGCCGGTTTCCTCACGATAAAACATCGTTCGATAAAACTTCACCGTTTTGAGAGAAGTGGTAATTAAATAAATTACATAAAGTAATGCGCCTGGTTAGATTTGAACCCGCGATTTGAAATTCGGTCTGTGTGCCACAATTAAAAAATGTAAATTAAAAAAAACATTTCACACAAAAAAAAAAAATATACAACCGAAATCAATGTAAAAAAAGCACTAAAAAATTCAAACTGTCATTTTGGAAGTCGGTGGTTAGTAACGAAGACAAAAAATTATTACAGAAACACCGACTTCCGAAATTAAAGTTATTTTGCACTTTTTAATGTTTTTTTTTATTAAAGTTTTTTTTAGCAAGTATTTGTTTTATTTTGCTCAATAAATTTATTTCAATTGCCCACATAAACTAATTGAGGCTTGAGCACACTAGGAAACGAGAAGTATTCCAATGTTTTAATTCCAGAATAAGTTTAAACAGTTTTTCCTAAAATCTTTAAAAGTATGTTTCCAAAGCCAAAGTCAATAACAGAACCAGCAACATTTTCCCCTGTAAATGAATATTTGTGTTTGTTCGGAAAATACAGAAGTCAGTTGGAAAAGCAAATGGCAGAACAGTATTTAAATTAAAATATATAATATATATATATATATATAAATATATATTTTATTTTATTTGGGAGATGTGAGCCACAGTTGTCGTCCTTGTTTCACGTTTACGTCATGGACTCTCGACTCAAAGCCCACTTCTCGACATTTGGGCCATTCGCGCTTCTTATATTTTTTTAAACGCTCGTATTATGTTTTTCTGAGCCAAGTGTTTTCTTCGAATTTAATGGCAATTTTAAGTATGTTTTGGCATTTTATATGATCCACAGCCTGAAACTGGTTAAGAACTCTTTTTGTAATTTACAATTTTTGTTTTGTATGTAATTTGTATTTTTATTTTAATCGTTTCAAAACGCATTTAAATTATTATTTTTTAAAATGGTAATCATTATGGACATTTTTAATTTATTGATATCGATACAATCATTATTTTAAGTTTCACTGATTTTGAATTTTGTGAGTTAATGTTAAATTTCATTTTATGAATAGCAAAAGTTTATCTTAATATTATTATATATTTTATACTTCTGAACTAACATAGAATTAATTGGTAGTATCAAATTTTGTGGACCAAAACTTGACTTTAAAAATATTATTTTATTAAAAACGAAAAAAAAACAGCTAATACCGCTTACTATATTAAATAAATTCGTAAATATCAGTCAGTTGAAGGTGGAGTATAGCGACTTCAAACTGCGCTATAAATCTAAAGCTGATAGCAATTAGTGTTAATTGAATCCAAACACACATCATCTAAAACATGCACAAATCTAATTAACTCATTCTCATATACTCTATATATATATATATATATGAACCAGAGTAAATAGAATCCTATTTACTCTGGGTTTAATTAGCCAAAACATGGTAACAAGATTGTTAAACTATCTTTTATCGCTTATACAGTTAACCACAGTGATTTACGTCCGTCACATTATCAACGGAAATCCGATGGATGCGAGACGCACAGGACCGATCGTTATGGCGACACTTGGGGGCCTATGTCCAACAGTGGACGTCTTTCGGCTGAAATGATGATGATGAAGTTACCACCTCAGGTTAAGTTGAAAACAGCGTCAGGCACTAGTCGTCTGGCATTAATACTGAACTGGACCTATTTTGGCGCATCCGTTCGTTTATACCTTTTATTCCTCATCTCAAAAACAGAAGGGTAGTTTTTTTCGGCGATACCAAATCTCACCAAGCATACAGCTTAGTAGAAAAGAAAAGTAAAAGAAACTTTGATTGTTAATAGCATGCCACTACCAAAACAACGTAATAAGAATAAGGATAATTTGATTTTTTTTTAAATTTTCAAATTATTCTTTTTTTAAAGGATCTGTTATCCATTTACTAAATATTTGATAGCATATTTGATAATATTTCAACTGTGTATAAAATTAACCATAGACAACAATATTCATCAACCTAGCCTTTTCCCAACTAACTTGGGATCGGCTTCCAGTTGAGCTACCAGCAGGCCAAGCCAAGTTACGACCGTTTCGTTTTTCTTTAGTTGATCGCCTCGAGTCGGCAACGCCTCTGATTTCTTTGTTCTGACCACGTGACTGAGCGTTGAGATGACGTCATTCCCATACATTTGAAGTTTTCTACTAGCGTTAACGATTGTTTATTATCAACTTGGCTAAGCCCTCAGATGTGGCAGTATACCCGTGTTTTACATGGAGCGACTGCCTATCAGACCTCTGCAACCTAATTACTGAGCAACACGATACTCCTTGGATAGACTGACGGTCAGACTTCCTGGCGTCTGACTACGTTTAACGACTTATACGTGATCTTGGTCTGACCATCAGTCAACGATCTACGAATGACAACCGGGATTTTTCTAAGTTTATCTAGGATATTACTGACACCTCGAAAAACACATAAAGTAACGACTTTATGTGACTTTGTGTTGGTACTTCTGCCTTAACCACTGGACTGTTACGACACGTACGGTTAACAGTAGTACTCGTATACTGAAGTAATATGTCATAAAATTTTTTTTTTACATTCAGAACCGATCCTGCCAATCCTCCATTATCTGGCGCCTCACCGCGGCAGTAATCAACTTACCTGGCGAGTGTCGATCGAAATCTGCTGCAATTTGTCATTGATGGCAACTGGGACGTTCACCTTAAACTTTGGGAGTGATTGATAGCGATCCCGGAAGTTTGGTTTTCAATTTTCTTTTAGTTTTTCGAAATTTTTTAATGGTTTTAGATTTAGGTTTTGCTGCATACTTTATTAGTTGATATTATTAATTTGTCAATCAAAAAATATGTGTTCATAGCTGAACATGCAAATACTGTTCGACTATTATTTGTAAAATCCATTAGCAATGGAAAATATAATAGAGGTTTTACTAGATAAAATTAATTGTACTAATGAAATTGCTGCGGAATATAAATATTGACTTGGAAACTATATAATAATAATGTTATTCTGGGTTTTCCATCACGTTATTAAAAATACAAAATGATAGGCACTGAATAATATTGGCACTCTTCAAATTGGCGCCCAACAATATTGGCAATTTTTTGAATTGGCGCCCAACCTTATTGGTGCCCAACAACATTGGCGCCCAGCGCGGGACACACAGTTATTTGATAGTCTTTCAGAAAATGACGTCAATACGTTTTAAATATATCTGTTAAATTGCAGGTTCGTAGCGGTGGAATTATATTAAACTTTGATTTAGCACCTTTCTGTTTTAGTCCTATGTTACTTGAGGTTGAAGCAATACGTTTTCTCCTTCCATCTTCCAAACCTTAATTAAAGTACAATCATTTTTCGTCCGATGCGGAAATCAAATTCACAGAAGCAATTTCAAAGCAGTAAATGAAGGCAAGTCAAGTAAAAACAATTAAAATACTTGAAGACAATCTGCAGGTAAAGTTTTGGAATCTCATTTTGAAGTGAGTGAATATGATTGGGGCATATCTGGGATAGTTGCTGATGTTTGGAAGTGCTGGGGGGAGGGGGGCGGGGGCGATTTTAATTGCTTTTTCAATTAACGCTGGCGGAGGGTCTCTTGGGATCCTATTCGTGAAGGCGTAATGGACTGTTCAAAGAAGAGTTGTAGGAGATAGGACAGTCTTTATTGGGAAGCTTTCAAGTCATTATGTTTTACTTTAACCCACCCAAAAAAAATGTCCCTTTTTTGGCCGCCATGAGCTATTCTTACGTAGCATAGTCGGCCTTATAATGTTCCCACTGCTGGGACTCTAACCTCCTCTCTACGACCGGTAATGGGCTGTAGTCCACCACGCGGGCCCAGTGTGGGTTGGTGGATGTCACATGTCTTCGAATTTTTGGTTCTAGGACATGCCGGTTTCCTCACGATGTTTTCCTTCACCGTTTTGAGAGCAGTGGTGATGAAATAAATTACACAAAGTAATGCGCCTGGCTGGGTTTGAACCCACGACCTACGACGCGTAACTCGGAGCCGTTACCACTACATATATATTTTATAGTTTGTGGCGATTTAAAAGATGTTCGTCTAGCTTTCTGCCTACCGTTGCGTCTGTTCGCCACCTACTCACCACGAACTCTTGCACCACCGACACTCAGACGTCTATAATTCCATTTGCGACTGAGTCGCGACTAGCGGACGTACTTGTTCTTACTCACTGTTAGCATTGTACGGATTGAGAGATTGTTGGCCATTTTGTTTTTAGGATATTGTTTTGATTTTAATATTATTGCTTGGAATTTTCCGGTACCGTTCGACTGGAAAGTAAGACTACCCACATGACTGTGTTGAGTTTGGAAATGTATTAGTTCTGCTGGATTGCTGGACTGGTTGGTTCATAATGTAGTTTTTTTTTTATTTGTAAATTTGAGTATTAGACCATTGTGGAGCGATAATTTCTAACACAGTTAATACAAGTAGCACCCTACTGTTAGAGGTTTTGAATATAGTTAGCAATAAATTTGCTCGAAGCAACTAAGTTTTATCTAATACCCTGCCAACTTAATCATTCTCACCGATATGACACGGAATTTTGAAGTGGAAATAGATCTTGAAGTTGAATTAACAATCACTTTGTAATGGAATTAACAAGTGTAGTGAAGCTTGGATTATGAGAGCTCCTCTGTGTACCAAGTACTTAAGTTGAGGCAGCTCAAAGGCCCCTCCTTGAGAGCACTTCCTAATGTTAAACTTGCTCTTAAATTGCTTCCAATAGTATATCTTTAACGGTATGAAGAACAAGACAATCTTCTCAAAGAATGGCAAAACTTTCTGGGCAGAAGGAATTTTTGAAAGAGTTACAGTGTTACTGGGGCCCAGCATTGCCGAAGCCTACTGGGGCCATGGGTTGACTTCCGAAAAGGAAACCCGGGGTCCTGGAAAGCAAGGCAAAGAAGGAACATAGGTGTGGTTATAGTCAGTAAGTCTGACACTCCTCCCCCTCCACCCTAGGGCGTCATGTTCATGGTTCCACACCTTAAAAAAATAACAGTGTTTCTAGAAAGCAAAGGGCAATGTAACAAATGTAGATTTTAGCCAGTAAAAGTCTGACACACCTCGCATCTCGCTCGACCAGAGTGGTAGAATATATAGTGATTAATCAACTCAAAAAAAGAAAGGGCAACATAATCTTTATTTTTTTAAAATCAATATTCCCCCTAGCCTTTTCTCAACTAGCCTGGGCTCGGCTTCCAGTCTTACCAGATGCAGCTGAATACTCGTGCTTTATCTGGAGTGACTGCCAAACCATCAAAATTCGGTTAAAGTTACCAGTAGTTTCATCACGTACTCCTTGGGTAGACTCATGGTCAGACTTTCTAGCGTCTGACTAGCTGTAATATATGGTATAATTATAAAATCTCTAATATTTACAAGATATAACAACTGAATCTATAATTTTTATAGGCATAACATACATTGGTTATAAAATCTTTAGATATACCACTCCCCGGGGCGAAACTCCGCGGCCACGACAAGTCGTAGCATGGCGGACAGAGCTCCGGCGGAATCTCATGGTGAAATGGCGACAGCGACTGTCACGACTCAGTAAATCGTAGGGGCCTCGGGACAAAGGCAAAGAAGGAACAGGAGTGGGTTTGTAGATATGTTGCGTCGCAGACGTGTACCGCGGATGGTACACCTAAGTCACTACTGTCTTGAAGGAATGTTCAAAGAAATACTGGTTTCGGTATTGACAGTTTATTTTACTCACATACACTGTTACACGATAATTTAGAACAATAGGACATCGGCGTGTGTTTGGCTAGCGAGCCTCGGAGCGACTGCCCAAGCTAACGAGTTACGTATCAATTGTCTGAGTAGTTAGTTATATTACAATGTAGTGTCGCCTGTAACAGGTTTTTAGTCAGTAAGAGTCTGACACTATCTTCCACTCCGCCCAAAAGCGGGATTTGTCATTAGATGATTCTCCCACCTAGGTAGTAAGAAGGAGACTTCAGTAAGTGCTCTTTCTATTGCTGAGTCTCAGATTCAGTTGAATCTGCTGGTTAGAGAAGAGACAATAACTATGCTTTCAGAGGTATGTGTGTCTTACAAGAAAGTGTATTTCAGCCCCTTACAAGTAATTTTGGGTCTGTGTACTATAATATACTGTTGAAGAAATATATTTTGTTGTCAACATTATGTATAATTGTTTTTTTTTTTTAAGTTTTTAAAATTCTATTTTAATTAATGTAAGTGAGCATGTACCGTTTTAATTAACTGTAAATAAATATAGTATGCATAAATACTAAATTTTCAACATTTGACTGTTGCGGTAGCGTTGTACGCTAAACGAAGTAAGATATACGAACGTTATATCTATTTTACTTCGTTTTGAACCTGTCAATGTCAAATGAATGTTTGATCACTGGTTTGCTATGTTTATCTTCTTTGATTTTAGTGATTATTTTTAAGTAAATATTGTTCTTTCTTTAAGAATTTAAAGACTTAAATAAATTAGTTATAGAAAATAGTAGCGATGACGAAAGTAGGTCGCTCCACCGATAAAAAAAAAGAAAAAACGCAAAAAAAAAAATTGAAACCGTTAACAAAAATATAGAGCTTGTGATTTATGATAATTGCATATTATGATACTTTTATTATATAATCAAAGTAAATAAGTAAGAAACATATCTTTGACTATTTAATGCTTTTTCTATAATATAGAAATTTTCTATAAAAAATATACATAGTAGTATATTTTTTTTAAGTGTAGGTACTATAGGTTTCAAACCCGCATCCTAATGAGAGGCAGGTGCCTTAAACATTGTGCCATCCAGTGACATATTTACAAATTTTCAAGGCATAGGCTATACAGTTTTTGCCGCCCTTGCCTCTACAATTGTCATCTCCTGCATTATTTTTACAATTCAAAAATTTCGTTGAAATTACACGTAAAATAATTTTTGGAGTTTTTGACTTAAGACTATCCTGACTACCTCACTATCACTGTTCAAGGTTTTCTAAGTTTTTTTTTTTAATTCCAACTGAATTTTTCTACGCTTGGAGTATGCAATGACAAGTGAGAGAGGAAAGTCATCAGCTAAATTTGTTGTAGATCTGTGATACATCAGAAAACCGTCATGCAAAAATCTTTTTGATTTCTATGAGGTAGCAAAATCAAAAATTCGGTCCCCAAATTTGCCGCCCCAAATATCTGCCGCCCCAGGCTCAAGCCTACTCAGCCTGCTGGTAATTCCGCCACTGTTGCCATCACAACACAAGATCAACATTCTCTATATGAAATTGTACTTTGTTAAAGCGAAATTCCACAAGTCTTGTTCCACCGAACGCGAAGGGGTGTTCACTTGCACTAATTAATGAGCGAACGGATTGCCCATTCGTTGAGCTCTCCGAGATAACAGACTATTATTTGTGTGTTCTCATTATTGAGGCACGTTCCGTGTAGGTACACGTTTTGTAATTAGTATTGTTTAAAACAGGGATGGTAAAGGAACCTTTATTGAGGAGTTTTTTTTTTGAGGGAGGAAATCATCAATCGACTTAGAGAAGTCTCTGTAGCCTGACTTTACTTACGAAAACCTATATTCGCGTTCGTGTCCATAGAGATCTACGCTTTGGAACGTGCAATTTAGCTTCATTTGTATTTTTTTTTTTGACTGACAGACATTTTGACAATTCAAAAGTGCCTGTAATTGGTCTATTTGAAATAAACGTTTCTGATTTCTGTGTACTCTAGGGCCATGGTCACTTTCAAACTTTCCCGCAACTTGGTGCAGAGCATGCTAATAAAAAAAAATTGAAATGGCCATGACGTGCCATCAAAATATTGACTTGGTTTATTTTAAGAAAAATAAATGTTGATTCTTATTAGTTTAGCTCTTCACGAAACTAATTTTAATTTCTATTGTAAATTTATATTTCTTTTTTTTTAATTTCAATTTTAAAATCAATTTTAATTTCAATTCTTAATTTGTTATTGTACACATAATTACTACAATAACTATTACTATTGCTTTTATGGGCGTGCAACACCCACATTCGTGTACACGATTGTTGATTTAATTAGCCAACAAAAGAAATAAATAAACACCAAACTTATACAGCAATCGTAATTTTTATGGTCTTGTTTATTAAAGAAAAATGTGTGTGTGTGTATGTAATTTCTGCAAACATAAATTACAAGTATTCTAAAAATTTTACACTCGTCAAAATTACTACACCGCGTGACAGCTGGCATGCGTATCACAGGTTTATCATCCATAGTTCAGTAGGAATTAAACATACAGGTATATACTTCTAGTCTAATGCAATGTGTGGTAATTTGAGTACAGTGTAAGGTAAACAACTAAAATTACGACTGACAGATTTGATAATACATAGGTTTTTATTGTTTCTAATAAGAAATCATGGATAAAGGTATATAAGTAAAGCTCCTACGCCAACCTCAAATCAATTGAAGTAAAAAAGCAAAAGGATGACAGAGCAAAACTTAGAACAATATTCATAAAACAGTTATGTAACCAATAAAAAATCAAAAAACTTAGAGTGAATGCTTTATTTCTGTGCAAAGCCAATCAAGAAAGACTTAATTTTGGGAAAGAGACTACAACTTCGTCTAGGACTTTCGGTTTAGCCGTAGTGTTTGCCAAGACCGGCGCCCCAACCACCCCAACTGCCGACACCACCCCAGCCTGCACCACCCCAGCCGAGTCCGCCCCATCCGTATCCGTGACCACCGAGCCCGTAGCCACCGAGGCCATAGCCGCCAAGTCCGTAACCTCCTAGGCCATAGCCGACGTTGATGGGTGCAGCCACGCTGACGGTGCGAAGTACAGGAGCGGTGACGATGGGAGCGACGGCAGCGGTCCTAATGATGGGGATCGGAGCGGCCTTGACAACGTTAGCTGTGGATATCGCTGCAGGAGCCAGGATGGCGCCGCCGTATCCGCCGTAGCCTAGGCCTGAAAATAGAGACAATAATAATAATCTTTATTTATACAGCAGCTTTAATATGACTTAAATACTTGGTCGATGTGCATACAATTTCAGTGAAAGGGCAAATAAATAGAGAAAACCCTGACTTCCAAACTAGGTGATATTTTTACTTTGGAGTCAGTGTTCTGCTGTCACTATGACATCAACCAATCTTTTATTAAAAGGTACACAGACTTGAGAGTATAAAAAGAAATATTCTAAAAATATTAAACTAGGAATAAATTAATTTGTGATGTAATTGTGAGTGTGGACGTGAGACTGTCGATATAGCTTTAAAGAAACTTTATTCTTAATAAAAAACATAACATGTCGCTTACTTGAGAACAATAATTATAACTTACATAGTAAATTAGGTTCGACAACATCCGTCACAAAACAATTAAAACGACCCGAAAATCGGCCCACCCAACGCATTCATTTTTCGGGTAATGTCCGGTTGGCGATTAAATAATTACTATGCTGGGTTTTAAATGCGTTGAATAAGAGAAGGTTTCTTAGGCGTGAGGGGATTTTATATTATATCAATCTGTTGTTGCAATTGGAATCCTCCACAGTTTGGGCCGTAAAATTACTAAAATCTCGATCACTAGTCTCAATCTCTAAGATCTCGAAATCTCGATTTGAAAAATACTTTGTAAATTGGTACTGTTGCGAGATATATGTCCCGTCATAGGAACTATCCTTAATCGTGGTTTCAGTGTTCTCCGCATGATTAGAATTTACACAACAGTCCGAAATGAAAAATTGGGCAGTTGTTCGGACCAGACAGGGCATCCGTTGGGTCAGAGCAGTACTGGATCAACCAAATAGCACGAGTAGCAAATGCTACGGGCCCCGCGCTGGAGGTGGCCCCGCTTGGACGTAAAAAAAGAAGACAAGATACCAGTGCCGTAGGAAATCTAGTTAATTCCACACTTTCCATAAAGACAACGAAGGCAAACTGCCTATGAACCCTTCGTTATTTAAGGACCCCGCGGCCTTTTAGAAAAAAGTTTAAATTTATTATCTACACAAATATTATAAAGAGGTAAAGTTTGTTTTTATGTTTTTTGTTTGTAGGAGGCAATCTTTGAAAGTACTGGTCCGAATGCGACAAATTTTTCACCGATAGAAAGCTGATTTATTCCTGAATGACATAGGCTATATTTTATATCTGCAGAAGAAGCCATGGGCATAAGTTAGTCATTAATAAAGATTAAAGGGGCCCTTGGTAGAATTTGCTACAGGCCCCACGATGTCTTAATCCGGCTTAAAAAAGGAGGGTCCTCTGACCCAGGGCTCAGTGGACCCTCCTTTTTCAACGGGGGTTCGCGGACATTCACTCTCTGATCTTCATACTACTAAAAATGACATCTTAGAGTTAGATGCAGTTAAAATTTGATAAGTGTAATTTGCTTACCATATCCGCCAGCGTATCCGCCGATAGCGCTGCCATGAGCAACAGCCAGGAGGCAAGCCAACTGTGATAAAATAAGACATAAGTAGACAATAAAGAAAAACACATTGCAAATGAATAACGATTTAACAACGAACGATAAATCGTTCTGAAGTATTACTACGTTTTAATGTGCAATTTACAAACTGAATCACTCACGTCTCGGTTCATTAAATACAAATGAAACGGTATATTTTTTATGTGCTCGACTAATTTTTAACTTAGCCTGAAGTATTAATTTTAACTACACAATATTTTTTGCTACTCTATATTTATGACATGAAGTCATACATCTGAAAGACGTCCTCTGTTAGATATAGGCCACCCCGTAGTGTCCCTATAATGACCGGTCCTGTACGTCTCGCATTCGGCGGATTCCCTCGAACCTCACCAGGTCATCGGTCCACATTGTGGAAGGCCTTCCAACGCTGCGTCTTCCGGTATGACTTAATTCCCAAATATTATTCGCAATCAAGGGATTAGGATAACTTCATGATCACAAAGAAGCATCACCCTCAAAATATACAATGCAATACTTGAATTCAGCTACATTCTTTTGGGGTGGAACATCATCAAGTAATTTCTCCCGTTCTGGGTGGAGTGAGAGGTAGTGTCAGTGTTACTGACTAAAACCCACCCCTGCTCCTTCAATTGCCTTTTAAATTCCAGGGCCACGTTGACTCTTCCGAACAATCCTACAGCCCTGGCACGTTCCAACGCGTTCACCCGGCCCTGGTCTTTATCGGAAAGCATGCTACCTATAGCTCACCGTCCGCAAACCCACGCCAACGGTGGTCTATATCGGGTACGACTTGAAACCGACTACAATATGATGATGAACTCCTAAATCCATAGACACGATCGTAATCATTCACAAAAGGAAAACCCGGGGTCCTGGAACGCAAGGCAAAGTAGGAACATAGGAGTGGGTTTTTGTCCGTAAGAGCTATATTTCACCGGGACACAATGGCGGCGCGACCAGTTGCGCCGCCATAGTGTCCATAAGCTACCAAACTAGACACCATACAGACACCAGAGTCGCTACACCACACTGAGACAGTATCAAAATGGACCTTAAGTGCACGCGTCCGAGCTGGTCGCGCCGCCAAATTGGTTGCGCAACCACACGGACGGTGAGTAACTCTCTATAGAGCTGTATGTAACATTTCGTTGGTAGCGGCGACTGGTCGCGCCGCCATGGTGTCCCGGTGAAATATAGCCCTAAAAGCTTGACACGCCCTCTCGCTCCACCCTAGAGCGTGAGAAGTCATTGGATGATTACCCACCTAAAAAAAAACATTCACAAAAGATAATATATAAATTAACTTACAGCTATGTAGGTGTTCATCGTGGTTGGTAACCTCAGACGAAGTGTACCTGTTCCAGCAGTAGGGCACCGTTTTATACTGGTTACTAAGTATCCGCTCGCCTCTGAAACACAGCGGATGCCGCCTGTCTTCGCACGCACTCGTTGCGTTTCGTCAGCCATTAGCATTAGGCATCCTTGCTTGATTGGGGACGATGAATTCATTATTCTATATCCTTATTGAAAGGGTTTTCGATTGTTTGTTGTTTTTGCGGAAGGTTGGTGCTCCCTACAATTCAGGTCAGGTTGAATGATATTGTAAATCAACTTTCATATTGCTTGGTTGGCACTTGCTTGGTAGATTTTGATGATCGATGGTGAAGTGCCAATACGTTCTAACTGATATTTTTCGAGAAAAATTACTTTTTAGCGCTTATAATTTAAACGGTGAAGAAAAACATCGTGAGGAAACCGGCATGTCCTAGAATCAAAAATTTTAAGACATGTGACATTCATCAACCCACACTGGGCCCGCGTGGTGGATTACGGCCCATTCTCTCTCCTAGAGAGGAGGCCTGCGTCCCAGCAGTGGGGATATTAAAAGGTAGATTATTCTTATGATATGCTATAAATAATTGAAATGTGTCTTTCCGCATGTTTTAGTGAAACCTTTGAAGCATATATTTAGTTGCATCAAATTAAAATGTGGAAACATCTCTTAACTAACGCAATGTGTCAATTTATGGTATTACCTGCTTACTTTATTGAGACACTGTCACTCTATCATCAACTATATTAATGCTGCATAAAAATTAAAATAAAAGTTATAATAATTATTCTCAAAAAAATCATTAGTTACATATTTTTTTATTTCTTATTATATTAAAAGTTAATTCAGTTTTTTATTTTTTATTTTTGACTCCGATATTGGCACTTCGCCGTCGTTATGGACTTTGTGAAAACATTATACATCTTAGTTTTTTAAGCGGCAATATATCATTTGTCATCGGGGATGTGAGCTTTTGAGATGCTTCACCCATTGAAGGCTTAAATTAATTTGCGAAAATAAAATAATTTCTACCTCCTAACAACATTCCCTGCTTAAGAGCGTCCTTTTCGAGGCACATTTTCATACAACCGCTCTTACGTGATTATGATGTTATTACACGTCTTTCTCTAGATATTTTGTATCCACAGCTATCTTGTGGATATTATCTAGGCTTTTATAGAAATCAAAACATATTTTTTTCTAAAACTAATCTACGAGTAACACTAAAACTATTTGACCTCAAAAAATGTACTCATATGGTTTAAAAAAAAAATCCTGGAACAAGTTTTGTAAAATATTTGAGTAAATCACGGAATTATTGAATGCTAACAGAGTTTTCAGGCGTTATCTCTCTTTTTTTGCATTGCCTCTTTATCAAACATCGCGTTGGATAGCGCTAGATGAAACAACAAGCTTTTAAACTATGCTCGATGTTGACGATAGGCGAGTGGAAAAGGATCCTCTGACGGCGTTTTAAACATAAAACATAATCAGCTTTTTAATGTTCTCACTGCCGGGATTCTGGCCTCCTCTCATACCCGTAATGCACCACGCAGGTCCAGATCCAATGCGGATTGGTGGACGTCATAACGTAATGTGCCTAGCTGGGTTCGAGCCCACGACTCGTAAGTCGGAGCCGTCACCATCACCACTAGGTCACCCTTGTTCCCTATTTTAATATAAAACTAATTGGTTCTTATGCTACACGTCTTAAAGTCGGTATTTACTTCTTTACTTTCTGTTAACAAAAAAAAAGAAAATCCCTATGATATTTTTTAAAATATGTAAGTTTGAACTGAAATTTTTATGTACAATAAAGTTAATTCTATTCTATTCGCAGTTCGCCAAACAAGTCATTACAGTTCCAATCTTTATCTACTTACCCCAAGTAAACGGAATAGGTAAACAATTCACACCCCACACTGAGGTACCAGGTCATCATGTATCATAGGTGGCATTAGTTACACAAGCCTGCAGCAAGCCAACAAACGGACCGAATAAATACTAGAGGCCCCACGAGCTCTTTACGCTATCCATTTTAAGACCTGTTAAAGAGATGGAGCTATATGGTGTATAGTTTCATTCTTCTTTTTCGCTCGCTCGACTGGCATTCTAACACATTATGGTTGAACCCCAGTAGCTATTACAAATATTTGTTCAGTGCGGGAATCGAAACTCGTGGCACAAAGGGCGACCGATCCATCACTTTGACGATCGTTACTTGAAAGATAAGAAGTGATCGAGGAATTGGTGTTAGATTTTTTCTTCGTAAGTTTCTTGCAACTACGATTTAATTAACCAACCACCATGTTCTAGGGAGAACGGTTTTTAGCGTTCAGTATCTCAACAAACGGAACCCTAACGGTCTGCCTGTTGGTCAAGACCCTTTATCTCGGGAACACGTGAAGGTATCGAGTTGAAATTTAAAATATACTCAGGTCTGTGAAAAAATCAAACTTCTAAGTTAACGACAAAAAAAAGATACAGCCGTATATGTCGCAAAAAAAGTATATTTTGACACTCTCAAGGGAATCAAAATTCACAGGGATATGACCCAGAATCCTGAAATTTGGCATAAAGCAAGGTCTTGTAGCACAAGTATAGGAATAAATCTGAAAACAGTAAATTTTTTGTTACGTCAGGTCGACTCGGAAAAAAAACTTCAGAGAGAGTCAGAACTTTAGTGTCTAAAAATGGAAGTTAAAGTTAGTTTAAGGTGACGCTGAAATTACAGTAATATTTAATGTTTTATCTCTGCTCCTGTCGATTCAATGCGATATTAGAAAACCTGCGTGGTTTTAATGTTTCACTGTGATAAAATAAGCGTAGGTTTTTGGTCAATCAAATGACTATTCGAAAATACTTGTATTATTTACTTGAAATTATTTTATCATCGTCATCCTTCAGCCGATAGACGTCCACTGCTGGACATAGGCCTCCCCCAAATGTCGCCACAATGAACGGTCCTGTGCATCTCGCATTCATCGGACTTACGCAACCTTCACCAGGTAATCGGTCCACCTTGTAGGGGGCCTTCCAACACTGCGCCTTCCGGTTCGTGGTCGCCACTCCAGAATCATTGGGCCTCAACGGCCATCTGTTCTGCGAGCAATGTGCCCTGCCCATTGCCATTTAAGTTTGGCGATTCTTCGAGCTATGTCAGCAACCTTAGTTCTCCTGCGGATATCTTTATTTCGCAAGGAAACTCCGAGCATAGCCCCTTTGGGTAACTTTAAGCCTTCTGATGAGGCCCTTTGTGAGCGACCACGTATCGGAACCATATGTACAAATGAAATTATTTACTGTGTATTTATTTGTTTAGGCTAACACTGATATACATAAGTGTATCTGCTAGCGACCTCGCATGCGTGAAAGTAGATTTCTCCATACTAACTTTGGATCCCCGTTTTATCCATTTAGGGTGTGAATTTTAGGAAATAGTCTCTTCGTGCTCGCCAACGTCATAGAAAGAAACCAGCAAAATTTCACCTATTTTATCTACTCGGTTTGTGTAATCGTCAGCGTGGATTCTGTCAAAGTAACATTTGTGTCATTTTTCACTTAGCTCATTCATTCGTTCTCAAGCTTCTTCCTTCCTATTATTTATAATTATGTTTTGTACAATTTCACAGATTTTCAGCTTGTTGCGATTTTATGCACCTTCGAATATCTAAATTGACCAGACTAAGTAAAAAATATGAACTTTACGAATTAAAATTGTTAGGTACATTTGAAAATAGCGATAAGGTGCGCTATTATTAAATGTAATAAACATTTCTGATCATTATTAAGGTTGCCGGAATTGTTACCAAATTATTGATTTTACAATATTTTCGTATTATATACTAATAAAGAAAGAAAGAAAGAAAGAAACAAAAATATTTTATTGGCACACATGGATACACACACAGTAAAAACAAAATTTAAGACAACTAAGAAAAAAAAACACTGACACAATGTGTGTCTCACGGCTGCGCCAAATAGGTCCAGTTCAGCAAAAATGCCAGACATGGTAGTCAGTGGTAGTTGCCTGACGCTGGTTTTCAACTGAACCTTATTGAGAGTGGTAATAGGTATGAGAGGACAGTGTAGCTAGGTTAACATTCTATGAATCCGCAACCTATGATTCCGCTGAGTCTACAGTGTTCACCCATTCACACTATAAAAAAGAGGCTATAAGAAAATAGGATGAATTCCCGGTAGGAGGGATAATATGATTTCCAATCTAAAAAAAAAAATCCTATAGGTACATCTCTTTAACATAATACCAAAGTGCACTCTATATAGGTGTTAAGTGCCATTAGCATTACGGAAGTGCATGCGGCCATAATATCCTAAGTTTTATGTAATGCCTTCAATATCTTAGTAACAGTTTTCTGGCCAGCTGCCAGGGTCTGCTATCCAGGAACTGGTTGGATGCCTGTTAACGAGTTTCAACGTCTGAAATTGTAAGTTTATGGGTATTTTAAGACTGTAAATGCATGGCGCTATGGAACTGTTGTTGACTTTAACTGAGGCTTAAATTACCTAAACAAATTAAAATCTCTTTCTCTTTCTACTCGGAGTTTCCTTGCGTAATCGCATCAGAAATGAAGATTTGGTACGCCATAATTATGGTGGTAAGTCCCCTCTTTGAGGAATGGCTGGAAAGGCAACACGGCGTTCTTACGTTCGTCGCATAACACAGGTTTTTACAGCACATGGTAAGTTTGAGAGGTTCCTGGACCAGATTCGTGCGGAAGAAACGCCCGGGTGTCACCATCGTTTGGACTGCCTGGAGGACATGGTGGAGCATTCGGTAGAGGTGTGCCCCGCCCGGGCAGAGCACCGCTGTTTCTTCGTGGGTGCGATCGGTGGCAGCGATCTCTCACGCTGGGCATTGGTACAGGTCATGGTCCGGAGCGAGGAGTGGCAGGCGGTCGGCTCCTTCTGCGAAGCAGTAATGCTAGCAATGGAGGAAGCCGCACGTGTAAGCGCGAGGCAATGGCCTTTCGTGCCCCAGCCGCCGGAATTCCGATACCGATTTTCGGTCAACGTAGGCGCTGGCTTGCGGGCGGCGAACAATGGGTAGCTTGCCGTCCGACCGTCCGGACCGAGCCCAAGTCGTCGACGGCGCGTCGCGATGTTCCACGCGCGGCTCAAGGATATTTCAGCAACCGTAGAGGCCCAGCAGGATCGAAGCCTACAGGGGTCAAGGGTCTGATTCTGAAAGGAAGACTAGGCCCTGGTATGAAAGGCAACGAAGGAACAGGAGTAGATTTTTAGTCAGTAAAAGTCTGACACACCCTCTCACCCCGCCCATGGACGGTAGATTTCGTTGGATGACTTCCCACCAAAAAAAAATGTAATATGACTAATTCACTAACCAAAATGAACGTCTCAGTAATTGCATAAAATGACAACATCCAAGTGTCACCACAACAAATGGTCCTTTGCGTCTCCTATTCATTGGATTCCCACGACTCTCACTCTCTCAGGTTATCAGTCCATCTTGTGGGAGGCCTTCCAGAACCATTCGGCCCCTTCGACATTCTGTTCTACGAGCAATTTTCTCTACCCACTGCCACATAAGATTGGTGATACTTCGTGCTATGTCAGCAACTTTTGTTTTTCTGCAGATATCTTCATTCCAGAAAAATTTTTTCGGTGGGAAAATCTTCCGATGACATCTCACACACTTGGCCGGAGCGAGAGGGTGTGTCAGACTTTTACTGACTAAAAACCCACTCCTGTTCCTTCGTTGCCTTTCATACCAGAGCCGAGTTTTCTTTTCAGAAGCAAACCCTTGTAGTTAGCAAGTAGGCTTCGACCCTGCCGGGCCCCTATGGTTTACTGACATCTCCTTGAGGTGCTTGTGGAAGAATACGCGCCGTCGACGACATGGGTCCGGACGGCTACCACACGGTCGGACGGTGAACCACCCATTGCACGCCGTACGCAAGCCCGCGCCTATGGTGTCCGGAAATCGAGATCGGGATCCTGGCGGCTGGGGCGTGAGAGTCGCTCCCTCGCGCGTGCACGTGCGGTCTCCTCCTTTACTAGCATTACTGCTTCGCAGAAGGAGGCGACCGCCTGCCACTCCTCCGCGATTCGGACCAAGGCCTGTACTAAGGCCCGGCGTGAGAAACCGTTGCTGCCGGTGTCGACGGTACGTTGCAAAGCGATGCCAGCAAAATTGACGGGGCCAGTTACTGCCAGGGCTGCGAATTGTTCGAAAAAGTTACCGCAGCCTTCACAAAAAGGATAACTGAAAAAACACTGGTGGTTTTAGTCTGTAAAAGTCTGACACACTCTCCTGCTCTCAGAGCGGAAGAAGTCATTTCATAACTTATCACGAAAAAATTAATAAATAACCACTTCGAATTTATTACCCGCCAATAAGCTTTACAATAAATTAGGTAAGTAATTCATCATTTGCTATACTTAGTTCTCAACCTCCACTAATCATACAAAGATGAAACACGATTTATTTGAATAATTCATGTTCTATTCATTTTTCAGGCTGAACAATACATCGCGTGCGTATTTAAAGTTAAAATACTTTGCATATCATATCACACACTGATTCCGTTTATACTTTATTGTTTCCTCCGGCAATTATTACCAAATTGGTAACGCGTTCTTCACATATTTGTTTAAAAAGCAATTAAAACATTAATGTGTTTGATTAAAGGATGCGAGCCAATAAATTATGTAATTTTGTGTCCGCACCTCTTGCATTATTTTCGTTTTTAATTTCAAATCACGGTCGTAATGAATCAAGCCTGCATATTGAGGGAAAGTCATTTCTTTTTTTTAGGTGGGAAAATCATCTAATGACAAATCCCGCTCTTGGACGGAGCGGGAGACAGTGTCAGACTTTTATTGACTTAAAACCCACTCCTGTTCTTTCGTTGCCTTCGTCCCGGGATCCGGGGTTCGTTTTCACACTACCCTTGGCCCCACACGCCATAATTATGGCGGTAAGTCCCCTCTTTGAGGAATGGCTGGAAAGGCAAGACGGCTTCCTTACCTTCCGCATGACGCAGGTCCTCACCGGACATGGTAAGTTCGGGAGGTTCCTGTACCGGATTCGTGCGGAAGAAACGCCCGGGTGCCACCATTGTGTGGACCGCCCGGAGGACACGGTGGAGGTGTGCCCTGCTTGGGCAGAGCAACGCCGTGTCCTCGTGGGGGCGATCGGTGGCGGCGATCTCTCGCGCCGAGCCTTGGTACAGGCCGGCGCGACATGGTCCGGAACGAGGAAGAGTGGCAGGCGGTCGCCTCCTTCTGCGAAGCAGTAATGCTAGCAAAGGAGGCGGCAGATCGCGTGAGGCAACGGCAACGGTCCTCACGCCCCAATCGCCGCCGGGATTCCGATCCCGATTTCCATCGTAGGCGCAGGCTTGCTGACGGCGAGCAATGGGTGGCTCGTCATCCGACCATCAGGTAACCGTCCGGACCGAGCCCAAGTCGTCGACGGCGCGTGCTGTTCCACGCGCGCCTCAAGGAGATGTCAGCAACTGTAGGGGCCTAGCAGGGTCGAAGCCTACTGGGAGCAAGGGTCTGATTCTCAAAGGAAGACTGGGCCCTGGTACGAAAGGCAACGAAGGAACAGGAGTGGGTTTTTAGTCAATAAAAGTCTGACACTATCTCCCGCCCCGCCCAAGGGCGGGGGATGTCATAAGATGATTTTCCCACCGAAAAAAAAAAACCCTCGGCCCCAGTAGGCTTCGACCCTGCTGGGTCTACAGTTGCTGAAATCTCCTTGAGGCGCGCATGGAAGAGTACGCGCCGTCGACGACCTGCGTCATGCGGAAGGTGAGGACGCCGTGAGGTCTTTCCAACCACGTCTCAAAGAAGGAACTTACCGCCATGATTGTGCCGTGCCAAAGGGAAAGTCATTGGAAATTATTTAACTTATTACAATGTCTAGACTGCCACACTTACCTACTATATTTATTAAATGATTTTAAATTATTTGACTGCGATCCCACCTAGTGGTAAGCAGTGATTCAATCGTTGATGGCTTTCTTTTCTTTGGCGAGGTTCTCGTCATGAAGGATTGTGGCATCGACTATCATTGCGCGGTGCACTAATCGGTCTATCACCACCATATCCGGCTTATTGCCATCAGCAGTCCTGTACAGGTGATGGACTGATTGTAGTTCTACGTGATATGGTCATTTTCTAGAACTAGGTCGAGCACATACTAGTAATAAGGTAACTCAGAACCCACAAGTTTCTTTATTTATTAATATAACCCAAATACAATAAAACCAAGTCCTTCGTTTCATTCGATTAGTTCAGTATCGATTGCAGACCCCCATGGAACATTAAGATTGTAATAAATCCACTTCAGAAAGACCTTCTTATCTCATGTCGGCACGACCTGGACGGGGATAACACATACTATGGTATAAGACAGGGGCGCCTGCGGGTTCGATTCCCGCACCAACACAAATGTTTGTTGATGAAACAGATATTTGTGGTAGGTCTGGGTGTTTGTGGTACCTTCGTTGTTTCGCAGTATGTAAGTAGGACATTTATTTATTTGTTGGTCGACCATTTGACTGGCCTGTTGGTCTAGTGGTTAGTGGCCCTGACTGCTATGCTGGAGGTCGTGGGTTCGATTCCCACCCGGGACAAATGTTTGTGTGATGGGCACGATCATTTGTTCTGTGTCTGGGTGTAATTTATCTATAATATGTATGTATTTAGAGATATATAAATATGTTTATCAGTTGTCTAGTACTCATAACACAAGCTCTGCTTAGCTTGAGACTAGACGGCGTTGTGTGATGGTTGTGTATATTATTATTATTATTACTGTGCATTTCTCTTCTTTTATTTCACACTTTGCCACTTTTTCGAGTCATCAAATGGGTATGAGCACCCAAGAGGTTTTCTAAAAGCCCCTGGTATAAGATTAATAGGTTGTCTGACTTCGCAGTGTGTATCAGACGTAGGACGTATCATAAGACATTTATACTTTTCTGGAATTGCACTTCTTATATAACAAGAGCATTAGCGACAAAACAGATATTTATTCAAATTAGTCAAAGGTTATTTTTATTTTTATATTAGTAACTGAACTAATAGTGTATCTGTGAACTACACGCAGAGAGTCAATAATAAATCATATTATTATTTAATAATTTAATATATATATAAAAATTTAATTATTAAAAATACATAAAAAAAAGATCATGAAATAAAATTAAACTAAACAAGAAAACAACAACCACATTACAAATCACAAATAAAATGTTTTATAGATTAATCAACAGTTTTAAAAGTATCCGAAATAATATAACTGGATTTACTAGTAAGAGACAGTACACACGAGCAACTTTTGTGTCCTCAACTAATTTGCTGCTTACATCGATCTAAGGGTTTGTATAGTGCGAGAGACAAAACAAGTTGCTGGATAACAAAGTTGCTCGTGAGCAGCCCCCCCCCCCCCGCCTCCCAACACTTACAACAGTTACTCATTCATTATACTTTTTAAAGACCGCCCAACCATAGGGTTGCCATACTTTTTTTGTTACCATATTTTGTTTGGAAATGTAAATAAATACTACTTACATTTCCAAAAAAAAAAATATTTAAAAAAAAATAGGCACGTATTTCCTGGAACAAATTTTAGGAAATATTCGAGTAAATGATGGAATAACCGAATGCCAACAGACCGTTTAGGTGTTGTATTTTTTTTCGCATTGCTACTTTGTCAAACATTGCATTGAATTGTGTTACATGAAACAATAAGCTTTTAAACCACGCTTAGGTTGACGGTAGATACGTTGGACAGAGCCCTCTTAATAGCTTAACATTCATTACATTTATTTAAAAACAAACAGTGGTCGGTCTAGTTAGGTATTCTAAATTCAAATGATTGTTCATATCCAGTTAGAATTGTCCTTTCTTTACCTAAGTAAAGTAGCCTTGTTTAAGCTCTTTCAATGAACAAACATTGGCAGAAGGCGCAGTGCATACTAATGTTTGTTCCGAATGGGAATCGAACCCGCGACACGCACTGCTACAGCCAATCGCACCGCTGCTCTCCCAACGGTGCCTTGTTTGACATAAAAATCTTGATTTTTTCAGCATTTTAACAAACTCGGTCAATTTGCTGCAATCTGTACCTACTAGCAAAACCGAATTTGTACACTAAAAAAACCAGTGTTATTGACACTTGAAATATCTACTGTTATAACACGTTTAGTGCGGTACGAGGTCTAATACGCCTCGTATGTGTCTTCCTTGCGGTGCGACTAAGAGAAACATAGTCTTCTCTGCCATGCGGAAGCTGTAAATTCAATTTGGTTTAGTTTAGAGAAGAAAGAAGAATACCTATGATGCCTTATTAACACATAATGCTGTGGTGTACTTTTATACGGGGTCACTTTGACCTCGTACCACACTTACAATAAAAAGAGCTTTTAATTTCTTAAACGTTATAAGGTCTAATAAGCCCCTTACCGTCATAATGATAGTTTTGAAACGAGGTTCTGAATGCGAGAATGGAAATAATACAAAAATGAGTGCCGCATTCAACGTGTAAAAAAACGTGACTAGTTGAAAAACGTTAATACTGACCGGCGATGCATGAAAGTTATTCTAAGTTCATGAAATATTTAGTGTGCTACTGAACTAACAATAATTAGATAATTATAGAACAATTAATTTTCGTATTGGCGTTTGAATTGATTCATTTACATATGACTCCTTTGTTTAACAACCTCGCTATATGTCCTACATATTACTGAATACATTGTTTGTGTTTTCTAGGAGCATGAACTACATAACCTGCACCTGCAGGTAGATTTTTAGGGTTCCGTACCTCAAAAGGAAAAAAACGGAACCCTTATAAGATCACTTTGTTGTCCGTCTGTTTGTCTGTCCTTTATCTCGAGAACGCGTAAAGGTATCGATTAATTTAACCATATACCCAGGTCTGCGGTCCTGTCACACTTCTAATTTACGACAAAAAAAAATATGGTCGTTTATGTCGCAAATAACGTGTATTTCGACACTCTCAAAGGAATCAACATTCATAGGGTACTTCAAGTTGACTTAGAATCCTGAAATTTTGCATGAAGCAAGGTCTCATAGCACAAGTGGGAAAAAATCTGAAAACTGTAAATTTGTAATTCACTAAAAAAAAAAACGGAAATAAAAATTCTTAACTGAATTCGGGAATTGAACTGTTTTCACAGGTAAGTTGGTACTCAGTGTGCGAGTCCAAGTCGCACTTGCATTGCCCGGATTTTTTAAAACTGGTTCCAATAAGGGATTGATTACTTTGCTAACTCTTCAGACTTCCTCCACACAAGAAATTGTATTGTTAGTGTGTTCAGAAACATTTAGACTTAAAATATACACAAGACGCCCCATAGATATCCGTGAGACGCTCAGACCCGGATTATTGTTTTTTTATTATTATTATTTATAGGCTCGCGCTTGACCGCTATCTTACCTCATAGAAAGCGACGATGTGGCCGACGATAGAGCACGCTTATCTTGAAATAACCTATTTACTCTAGACTTAAAGACCCCTAAGTTGTAGCTATAAGGAAACACAGACTTCGGGTGTTTATAATATCGGATTTCATCACGCATGCGGGATTGCCCCGCATGCAGAAAAATTCAAAATGCCAAAAAACGCGCCCCGCGTGCGTATTCCACACATTGCAATAAATACTTGTATGAAATGGGAATTTGCGGGGGTTACGCGTGCGGGGCAATCCCGCATGGCAGTCTGGTAATGTAAGTCGGACAGCTAGCTGATTCCGTTGTTTCTCCTGTCTAGCTTTATATTTCCCTGCACATGTGCAGCATCTTATTTCTTCCTTGACTGTTGGCATGTTGGTATGGTTGTGCATTTAGTTTCGTATGAATCCAATACAGGATTCATACGAAACTAAATTTGTTTTAGGATATAGTTCTGGGTTTTATTAATTTAATTATTCTTGTTAGAGTCACAGCTTGCTTCCCACAGTTGTATTACATAAGTTCAATCTGGCTTCATTGCACACTTGTAGATTTAAAGTTTCGGGTTCAAACCCAGCCAGGCGCTTTACTTTGTGTAATTTATTTCATCACTACTGCTCTCAAAACGGTGAAGGAAAACATCGTGAGGAAACCGGCATATCCTAGGACCAAAAATTCGAAGACTTATGACATTCACCAATCTGCACTAGGTCCGCGTGGTGAACCCATTCCCTTTCCTAGAGAGAAGGTCTAAGTCCTAACAATGAAAATTTTAAAGAGCTGATTATGCTAACTAGTAGGTATGCCTTTGTATTTAAAGTTTATTTTATTTCGTTTAACTCAATAAATTTATAAAACCTAAATAAATTTATTAATAGTAAGAACCGATAGCAATTCACCCAACAGCAATAAAATTTATCATAATTGTTATAAACGAACACAAATAAATTCCAGCGCTGCCGCCGTGACAAATTTCAACCATGCAACAATAATGTTTAAACTCTCCATGTACCGCTAACCAGATTAACATAACATTGGCATTAAAATATCCGGATGTATTCGGTTATATCCGGTTATAACCGGTCATAACCGTACGTAACTGGATTCAGCTCGAATTTTAAACTGCATTCGTTTTGTTTATGCAAACGGTTCGGAAAACATTTTGTGCTATGCTGCGTATCGTTTTACACTATGTTTGCTTTTATATTATGTACGTTGATCCTTTGAATTTCAGGATGTAGGTCGGTAGGTAGTTTAAAGTATTCATAATATAAATAATAATCCACAACTTTTATTGGGGATGTTTTTTATTATTATTGTATTTTATTAGGGAAAATACATGAATTAGGATATTGTCAGTGTTCGATAAACTGATTGAAACAAGGGCCTTTTTTATGATAGGAAACCATTGAAAACACTGTGATTGTTGTGATGTGATGTGTGTGTGTTTGCATCACTGCTTACCATTAGGTGGGATCACAGTCAAGCACTAGTTTATATCAATTTTTAAACAAAAATTGTGTTGTACACCTCCTTATTGAGTTTACCAACTTTGTTATGATTTACCAACCACATGTGAATTCATAGAAAAATCTTATGGATTCTGTTTTCAATGAATTTGAAATCTCAAAATAGGATTAAATTAAAGCACGGGTAGTAGACACCTACCCAAAACCACCCACTAAATGAACTCCATCAACATACCCGGATAATCCTACAAACGAATAGTTTCACCAAATGAAATATTAACCAGTAAATTCCAGTTATAACCGGTTCTTAGCGGAGCTAGCTAGATCCACTATTTTAAAACATTCACATTTTGCGCAGTCACTCTGTCTTCTTTTGTTTCACGAATGATTCTTGGCTGCTATAGTTTTCCTCACACATTTTTCTTTCTTGTTTTTGTTTCTTTCTTTATTATTATTTTTTTATACTTTTGTTCAAACGCTAATAAAAATTCTGGAAAATTTGAATTTGTTTTTTTTTTTTATTAAAATTGTGTCACTTTTTGCTTGAAGTTTGGATTTTTTGCCTTTGATTACCTTAATACACTAACTCGTACGAATAAACGCCGCGGGCAAAAGCTAGTTTGCAATAAGTGCTTTGACTTTGATACTTTAACCATCCTGTATACCTACTTCTACTAGCCCCTCCTTGATCATCGGTTATGCTCTTGGCGTGTGAGGATTGAGAGAGAGACTATTACACTGATATCACTGACAGACTCGTCGAATCACAAGGGCGAACTTCTAAAGTTTCATATTGTTTTACCAAATTTTATGTCACGTTCTTAATTACCGAAAGCTTTTCTCTCCAAATAAGAATATTTAATAAGGTGGCTTATTATTGTGTCCTATTATAATTATTTCCTCTCCGCTTAATTTGCTCCGCTATTTCAGGAAGAGAATATTATAATAAACCCAACATTGTTTTTCGTTTCCAAAATAAATTGAGATTGTTCCGCAAAGTTTTAATTACCGTAGAGCCATCAGAGACCTGTGCTCTCGGTTCACGACTTTGAGATGGTCTTGTTTATCTAACTTATATTTTTACTGGTTTTTACCGGTGGTTTGGCTTACGTGAAAATATAAATTTATTAAAACTTTATACACTAATAAGAAACACTAGAACCACACAAGCGCACATATACACACATGCACACACTCACACACACTCATATACCTACACTACGCATATAATATACTAACAACCTTTTTACTTAAAATAAAACATATTATTGTCTTCATATTTTACTACATTGTCAGCGCGTTAGTATACAATCTAAGTTATGTAAAAGTTAAGGGGTGGGAACCTAGTGTCCTGAAACACAGGCCTAGGAGCCAAGCTTAGGCACCAGTTTCCTACAATATATTGTAATAACTGATTTCTTTTTGTATATTCATTAAAATGTTAGATGATAACTGTATAATTGTAGTGAGAAAAAAAAAATATTACTGTACAAAAGCGGACATAGTGCTTTATAGATTTTCTACCAGTCGACCTTAGGATGATGCTGAAACATAACATGGTAGATGGAACTTAATGATATACAAATCTATATATATAAAATTGAAATACCACTCACTGATTAATCACGAAATCTCAGAAACTATAACACCTACAAACTTAATATGTGGCAGATAGGTACCTTATAGGGTGCAGACATCCGCTAAGACCGGATTTTTTGAAATTCATTCCCTAAGGGGATAACAGGGGGTCCAAAGTTTGTATGTAGAAACCAACTTTCACGCGGGTGAAGCCTCTAGCAGAAGCTAGTAGAAAATAAATTTGAAAACGACGAGCAATGGGTAGCTCGCTGTCCGTCCGTCCGATAACCGTCCGAACCGAGTCCAAATAATTCAGTTCCACGCGCGCCTCGGATGGTGAAGGAGATATCAGCAAACCGTAGGGGCCCAGCAGGGTCGAAGCCTACTGGTACCATGGGTTCGCTTTTGAAAGGAAAACCCGGCCCTAAAATGAAAGGCGACGAAGGAACCAGGAGTGGGTTTTAGTCAGTAAAAGTCTGACACGAAAAGGGGAAGATGTCATTGGATGATTTCTCACCTGAAAAATAAAAAAAAAGTAAAGCAACTAATTCACTAACCAAAATGAACGTCTCATATTAATTACATAAAATGATAAACTAAAGTACGTCGAATGTGTCCCATAATGCCATGATGGGATCGTTAGAGTCTGCCCCGCGTCGGGGGATCATGGTCATTAGTTTATCTCCAGTGTCGCATAGCCGGACACATGATACAATTAGGATGCTCTTATTAACTGCTTACGAGGTAATTAGGTTGTATATTGATGCAGTAAGTACCTCTTGCATATTATTTAATCACTAGCTGGTCCCAGCGGCTTCGAAGTGATAGTAGTGAAGTGGGTGGGAGGTTTTTTTTTTATATAAACTAGTGCTTGACTGCGATCCCACCTGATGGTAAGCAGTAACGCAATCGTTGATGGTGAGGCGCACTAGTTTATTAAGACCTTATTCACTCTAGCCTTGAAGATACCCAAATTATAATCGGATGGGAAGACCGCAGCAGGCACACTGTTCCAGTCAAGTCATTCGTTGTGCGCAGTATTAACGACGAGGCGAAACGCTTAGTCCGGACCGTAGTGGTTTAAACAACGTAAGGGTGGATAATCGCCATACGTCGGTTTGTCCGATGGAAGAAATGAGATGGAGGAATCAAGTCATGCTATTTTTGCGCACCCTCGTTTGTGACGTACTACAGTAGAAACTCCCGGGATAAATAGTATCTTATGTGCTATTCCAGGACATGATCTACTCGTGTGCCAAATTCTATCTAAATCCGTTCAGCCGTTCGAGCGTGTGTTTGTTACTTCTTCAGTAACAAACACACACACAAAATTTCGCCCTTTATTATATTTGTGTGATCAATGTGAAGTGTGATGTTAGTTTGGTAACCAGACGGACAAATTGGGTTTGTTGAACAAGACTGCTGGCACCGGGCAACCGGGCAAGTGCGAGTCGTACTCGCGCACTGAGGTTCCGTACAAACTTACCTATGAAAACAGTTCAATTCCCGAATTGAGTTACGAAGGTGTTTCCGGATCGCAAAAAAGTTTTTTTTTGTGACGTAACTACAAATTTACAGTTTTCAGATTGTTTTTCCTGTACTTGTGCTATAAGACCTTGCTTCATGCCAAATTTCTGAAAACTCGCTTCTTAGGGGCCCAGTACCCAGCCGATATCCGCTAGCTAGGATCGCGAGGAATTTCTAAAGGGGAAACCCGTAGTCGTAGAACGCAAAAGGCAATTGAGGACACAGGTGTGGTTTAGTCAGTAAAAGTCAGATACGCCCTCCCGCTCCACCCAGAGCGGGGGAAGTCATAGTACGATTTCCACCCTTAAAAAAATCCCTTAAAAAAAAAAGAAGAAAAATGTAAACTTGGCAATAAAGAATATGATGGTAAAGGCCTCGACTTACGAATTGAAAGTCGCAGATTCAAATCGGGGCAGGCACTTTACTTTGTGTAATTTATTTCTTCACAGTTATGAAGGAACCGTTTTGAGAGCAGTTTTTTTTAGGTGGGAAACCATCCAATGTATCTCACGCTTCAGGGCGGAGAGAGAGGGCTTGTCAGGCTTCTACTAACTAAAACCCACTCCTATGTTTCTTCTTTGACTTACGTTCAAGGACCCCGAGTTTTCCTTTCAGAAGCGAACGCATGGCCCCGGACCATCTAAGAGGATGAAAGGAGTTCCAAAGCTTGCCTAGAGAAACTTGTGCTCATGCAGGCGAAGCCACTGGCAGAAGCTACTATTCAATAAGCATCCATGAATGTTAGACTTACAATTTCTGAACGGACTTTTTGCACATTATCAATTAATTTGTTACGGAACAACGTCAACTAAGAACGATCCCTTATCGCATTCATTTCGCATGATTACTGAGGTAAAGCAAATAAAAATGCTCTCAAATGGAATTTTGATAAAATTAATGTTATTTGAAGCGTGAGAACGATTGCAGGTGGGGTCGTTGAGACGTGGTCTTGCATGCGATTTGTGGTGATCAGTTAAGATGGGAGGGAGAGCTTATTACTTTAGTTGATTGATTGTTTTAGCGCGTTTCTCTTAAATCGAGAACTCTCAGTTCATTTGTCCCTGGCCTCAATATCAAAGACATTGAGTGATCCCTGGTGTTTCCTCACTTTTTATATAACATTAATTTTAGTATATGGGAAACCCGAAACACGTGTCTAGTATTTTATGTAAAGAATCTATGTACAAAATTTCTTAACTGTATCATGAAAAATCACAAAGTCATATGTATGCTTGTTATGTTACCTGGTTGTCCGCAAAAATACATGGTCTCCTGGCCATCCGTGTGGCTGAGGGGTTGTTTTGCTCCCACGCCCTGCTGTGCTCTGGCTTCTAATGCCCGCTATGACCTGATGTGACCTGTGTTGTACTTAGTGTCGGTGTTGTCCAACTTGTGACCTTTTTTAAATAATTTTGGAAAAAAATATAACATGGTGTAAAAATTATGGGAAACGATTCAGTGACTGATTCTGAACAAACTATATTCAGGTTTCGCATATACTAAAAATAATGTATATTTGACTTTGAGATTAAGGTCGTTAACCTTAGGTGTACCAGACGTATCCAAGCATTTTTGGCCTTGAGATCAAAGTCATTGATCTTTGGTGTACCTGACGTTTTCTCACATTTTATACACTTGACCTTGAGACAAGGTCACATTCAGTGTGCCCGGTGTTTCCCCACCATTCTAGTCCCACATTTCACCGGATCCCGAAGGCATGACATCGATTAATAAATATTCGATGAATCGTTCAGTCGAAGTAGCGTTTGGCGATACAAAGGTTGTTTCGCAATAATTTCTGTTCGATCAATCGTTCAGTCGACTTTCCGTTAATAGACCATGTGACTCTCGGAGTAACGTTACGGACCTGCATATTTTGATACTCGCAAGGAAATCAAAGTCTGTAGGGTACTTCCCATTGACTAGGAACCCTGAAATTGGCAAGAAGCTATGTCTCATAGCACATTATGGCGGTAAGTCCCCTCTTTGAGGAGTGGCTGGAGCGGCAACCTTCCGCATGACGCAGGTCCTCACCGGATATGGTAAGTTCGGGAGGTTCCTGCATCGGATTCAGGCAGAAGAAGCAGTAATGCTAGCGAAGGAGAAGGCCGCACGCGTGGGAACGAATGTCCTCACGCCCCAGCCGCCGAGATTCTGACCCCGACTACCAGCCACGGTAGACGCGGGCTTGCGGACGTCGAGCAATGGGTAGCTTGCCGTCCGGCTGTCCGGTAATTGATCGGACCGAGCCCAGTCGTCAACAGCGCGTAGTGATCCACGCGCTCCCCAAGGAGATGTCAGCAAACTGCGCCCATCAGGACCGATGCCCGCTAGCTAGGACCGTGGAGAATTTCTGATTCTGTAAACTGTGAATTCGTAGTTAGCCCAAATATCAACACCTGGGAGTAACTTCTGAAAATATAAGTTATTTCTAAATCTCTAAATATCTCAGGAGAAAAGTTCTAAATGTATTATCGATTTGCGTCGTTTTTCCAGTCATATTAAGCAGCAGCAGTAAGGTGCAAAATATTTTGAAGGGGTCAGAAAATGAGAATACAGTTTATCAGGATAATCAATTTAATTCATTGAAGTTTTACATTTCAAATCAATCTTTATTGACAAGCTAAAGTGTTCACGTGTAAACACCTTTAAGTGAACGAACAAACGTTGAAATGAACTTTCGGTATTCGAATGACAGGGGCTATATCGCCAGTCTTTGTTCTCCTGCGGATATCTTCATTTCTGATGCGATCACGCAAGGAAACTCTTTAAGCCTTCGAGTGAGGCCCATTGTTAGCGACCACTTGGATTGGAGTCATATTACAATTAGTTTAATTATCCCAAAGATGCTAACAATATGAACTTCTTACAGCAAAAAGGGTAACTTCGACTTATCCGTTGATTCATCATCATCATCATTTCAGCCGAAAGACGTCCACTGCTGGACATAGGCATCCCCCAAGTGTCGTCACAATGAACGGTCCTGTGCGTCTCGCATCCATCGGATTCCCGCAAGCCTTGCCAGGTCATCGGTCCACCTTGTAGGAGGCCTTCCAACGCTACGTCTTCCGTTACGTGGTTACTCTGTTGATTACTTAAACTCAAAGTATTTATTTCTAATAAACCATTTACAGGTCCTTTTGAATTGTCAAGAATTCGGTCCGTCAGAAAAATTACGAGAAGAACCTGAAAGATGACATACCGCACGCTTTCCTTGTTTTCGAATAAAATCTATGCTAGCATGGCAACTACCTTTACGCGATTAGTAACGCCAAGTCTGCAACAGTGCACAAGATATCATCTTCCTCCAGTCATCGCTACATAAATCCCACGAGGGTAGCAAGCAATTAAGTCGTTATAGCAGCACCAAGGGAAAGCAGCACTCCCTGGGAACTAATTACTACATGCAGTGACCACAGAGTATTGAAAAATACAGAAGGCGCATACGCTTATTATTCCATGCTGCTCAGTGTCCATATACAAAGTTAACATGGAAAAACTTTGCGGATGGCGAGACATCGGCAGCTCGCGGTCCCGCCATTTGATAAGCACTAAGGTCGAATCGTCGTCGTCACGCACCTCAAATAGATGTCAGCAAACCCGTAGTGGTCCAGTAGGGCTGATAGCCGCTAGGGCTACAGAAATTTTCGAAATAGATACTGGGATTCAGGAACACAAAATTGTTTTTGAACAAATTGCAACCTACAACTATTTAGTAATTATTTATTTGTATAAAAATGCATGTTAAATCTTATGTTAAATAATATAAAAAATCACATAAATTGAAGATTTGTTTATTTTGCCTCAATTATTTGTGCATTTGCACCTTCTGGTTCGTTCTATAGTCTGTGTCTGCAACCTCACCCGCCTGTCATATGCGGTAACTAAGAGATTTATCTCAGCAGAGTGGCCCATGTACTGACGTGTAATAATATGTCTTAGACTAGTCGAGTATATTAGTTGAAGTGACAATGGGTGCCTGGGAAGTTAGAAATGAGTTTGGTCCTGGTTTCCAAAGCCAATCACACAAATATTATAATCCGTGGAGGTGGGTTTGCAGGCGACGAGCGATGGGTAGCTCACCGTGCCCCGTCCGGGTAGGTCGGTTCTTATCTTACCGTTGACAGTGCGTAATATGCCACGCGCACCTCAAAGAGTTCGCAAGAGTTTCTGAAGGGGAAACACGTGATCCTAGAACACAAAGGGCAGATTACCAGCGTCAGGTATTGCCTGGCACATACTGAGTTGGGATTCCATCTGATGCAGTCTTGAAGCGCACACCGCACTATGCTATATCTTACTTATTTGTCTCACAATACTTTTACTAAGTACCTACCTATGTTTTTGTGATTAATTTTTTGACGTATTTTTTATGTCCATATATTAATGTAATCGTAACATTGATGTCTGTGATTGTTTACATTATTTTTTTTGTTAATTTATGTGCTTAGTTTTATGTTTGTAATTTTATTTTGCTATTGTGTACCTACTGTCTGTTAATTTTCTGTGTCAAATTAATGTTTTATATATCTATCTAACTGAAAGACACAGGTTTGGTTTTAGTGAATAAACGTCTGATACGCCCTCGCGTCCCACCACGGGAGAAGTCATTGGATGATTTTCCAACTCAAAAAAACTAATATTATAATGGTGATAGTTTGTGAGCGGGCGTGTGTATGTTTGTTACTTTTTCGCGTTCAAATATGGTAGACGGGGAGACCATGTAGGGCGAATAGCATATACTTTTTATCTCGGCAGTATGTGCCCTTGTGATAATTTTCTACTATGACGCGGGCGATGCCTCTGGCAGCAGCTACTTAGCTTATAAATGGCAAGAAAATTGCAATTTTTTTTGCATAAAGGGTATTGCATTTCAAGACTGTAAAGGTAACTCAGTTGTTGACTTTAGGTAGTCGAAACTTGTTTTATTTTAAGATCAGGCTTATAAGATCGGTTTTTTTAGGCGTTTAACAACTATGTTGGGATTGACTTCCAGTCAAACCGGATCCAGCTGGATACCTACCAGTATTTTCATTATCTACATTCCATCCGAAAGACGTCCACTGTTGGACGTAGGCCTCCCCCAAGTGTCGCCACAACGAACGGTCCTGTGCGTCTCGCATCCATTGGATTCCCACGACCCTCACTATCGGTCCACCTTGTGGGAGGCCTTCCAACGCTGCGTCTTCCGGTACGCGGTCGCCATTCTAGAACGTTTCGGTCCCAACGACCATTTGTTCTGCGACCAGTATTTTACTTGGAGCAACTACTTGTCTAAAGACACTAGAGCATTAGATTTTCTGGCTTCTAACTATCCATAACGACTGTCAAAGATCTACAAATGACAGTCGAGACCAACGTCTATACACGCTTTTTGAGGCACGGAGAAAATTGGGGAAAGTAAGGTGGTCACCCATTCACGGACTTACCTCACCAAGCGTTGCTTAACCTTAGAGATGGGGTGTCCGTCTGATATTATTTTAGCCATGAGTTCGTCTTAGATTTATAAGGTATGGGTATTTAATTTTGTACGAAAAAAACTTAACACAATATTAAATACAATAAGTACCTAGATCAACCATTTACTGGGGTTTTAATTTTTTTTAAAATACTTTCTTATGCGTAAAGCGTAAAGCCCTCGCGGTTACAGACAAAAGTGCACCGTTGCGGGGAACGGCGCGCGCATCCGTCGCGGGGTACCGGCCCCGCGCCCCCTTTTTGCTATGAAATAAATATTATGTTCTCTATCGACACGACTACATGCACACCGTTAAAGTTGAACTAGCGACACTGCGCAGGTAATAATCCAGTTTCCGCGACGGGAACCGTCGCACACGACACACGCGCGAAGTTACGCGACGGCTGCCCGTCACGGGCGTCCGCCTTATGCAGATTCGGCCCTTACTCCAAAATCCGCCCTTATTCTACTTTTAGGCATGCAATTTACTGATTTCCGCACTAGTGAGGACAAGTGCGCGAGCTCAGCTCCGCTACAATTTATTGTATTTATTTTAGCAGGCTGGGCGCTAAGCGTCCCTCACGAGTCGCCGGTCAACCCCTGTATATATAATTCTTCGTAAGTGGATTGAAAAGCGTCGTTTGATACAAGTGCAAATTTGTCACTACAGCACTCAGCTCCATAACACCGTCATCCGCGGCTCGGGCGAATTGAGAAACTTTCTATATTTATATCAAAATGTACTCATAGGTACTATTAACCATTGGTTTTTGAAAGCAGCTATTAGGAATCATCTTGTAGTTATTACGATTTATTTTAACAGTAAGTAGACATTTATATGGGCTTTAATAAAATGCGAATTTCTTATCAATTCCACGCTTATATTCGGGCAACGGGTACAATCATCATCACCCCGCAAGACCTCTACTATTGAGCACAAAGTTCATCTAAACGTGGAATAATAATCCATTTCATCCCCATTTCTAGCAAAAACGTGCGAGTAATAAAGTTTGTGTAAGTGCTCTAGTCCGGAGATATGCATGCGCGGGTAAATTGTTTTCACGTGAGGGTTGAATTTATAATTCATTGCGCTAGGTTTGGGGTTGAAATGTTGAGCGGAAAAGGGGGTCAAGGGACGGATTATATTAAAAGAATATCTTTTTAAATTAACATATCTATCTTCCTGATTTAAATTTTATTTAATTATCTTTACACTCATTATATTATACTTTTTGGGTATAAAAGGGGCTGTGATTCACTTAAAATGCGTTTTAGCTTACCTTTTATATGGAGCTTTTTCACAAAGAACATCTTATACGATATTTTGAGTTTTTACGCTAGGATGAAACGGGGGTTTAATGTGGGTGAAGCCACTGGCAGAAGCTAGTAAGTTATATTTGTTTAACCCATTTCTGTAAAAAAACGTAAATTGTCGATTACGATGTTCTTCCTAAACGGGTCGATATGTACTTACCATAATTTTTTTTTAATTTAAATTTTGTAGCGACAACTATGGCGTCACATAAGAACGAATCCTGCATCGCGCAATTAAAGTTCTCCGCGCGATTTGAACATATAGAACGGCCCGAAATCATCTATCGGGCAGTTGCCCACCAGACATAACACCTGCCTGGTCGGAGGATCCTCCCTTTTCAACAAAGGTTTGCGGGAATTTACTCTCTGTTCCACTTACCTCCACCACTTCATTCATTAAGTAAAATTTGGAGGTGATTAAAATAACAAATATATAGTAAAAAAATTTAATTGAAAATCACAAAGTATCACGTGAAAGTTGACATATTGCACGAATATACATAGGTTTTACTATTTAACTTATACTAAATTTATTTATATATATTATAATAACTTTTAAAACGTAACGGTGGTTGCAACCAATCTTTAGTCTTTCAAGGTTCTGTAATTGTTGAAAGATAAACCTGCCTAATTATTTGGGAAAAACAATATCCCGAGATAACCACCAGCAGACTCGTAGGGTAAAACCAGGATAGATGGCTTAAGGTGGTTTGAGTCCGTCTCGCTCCACCCTAGAGTGGGAGAAACATTTGATGATTTTAAACCACAAAAAAGGGGGTAGGTACCCCGATTGTACTACTCTAGATTTTATGAACGTGTCGATAAACTCTATAACTGCGACTGAGTTGACGCATGCGCAAGGCAAAGTGTAATCAAAATTTTTGCAGGGTGGAGGTCCTGTCTCTTAGTGGGGCATCTATCCTGAACGATGTTCATATAGATTAGCTAGCTAGCAATCGCAAATACCAGGTGCAAGGCGGAATCGGCCGCGCAAAAACTCAAAAAACGGTAAATCTATCCGGCTCGAAGGACCAATGTTAAATACTGTGTGCTACCTGAACTGACTGACTGACCTGACTGTAGAAATATCAAAGATAATGTTGTTAAATTTTTATTTTGTAGATAAGAATTTAAAGTACCAGTCAGTTTTACAAATAATAGTACATTTTGATACAAGTGCAGAAAGTTTGTCATTGCGACCGAGGTGGAATTCACACAAGCCGTAGGCGAGTGTGTTATGAAGCCGAGGGCTACAGTGACAAATTTGCACGTGTCTTAAACGACTTTTTTCAATACACTTACGAAGAAATGAATAAACGGGGGTTGACCGGCGACTTGCGGGGGTCCACGCGCGCCCAGTCTGATTCGATAAATGTAATAACATTGTAGTGGGGAAGAGCACGCGCTATTTCTGCACTAGTGCGGAAAGCAGTCTATTGCGTGCCTAAAAGCTTAATAAGAGCAGGTTTTCGAGTAAGTGTATTGAAAAATATTTTGCTTTTTATACTGAGAGATATAGAAAGGCTTCTAACCCAGTTTTAAGCTACTGATTTCCATAAGTATTAGGGTGTTGCATGTTTTTTTTAATTTTCTATTTTCATTTGACTTTTCTCGAATTCTAAATACAACAAAATTTAACCTACACTGATGACGTATTAGCTAGTACGTCATCAGTGTAGGTAAAATTTTTAATATTATTATTTTTTACAATGGAGGGTAGCAAGTGTTACTAGTTTGTTGTTGTGTCTAGTAAAACTTACTTCCCTTATCTGTAAAAAATAATAATATTAAAAATTTAACCTACACTGATGACGTACTAGCTGTGTGTGAAAACTTTATTGGCGTTGTGCACCCTTTAAATATTAACCGATTATGGTGACTTTTGGTATAAGATGCATGAGTCCATCAAGAACTCGAACAAAATCAAACATGGAAAATTTCAAAAACATGAAACACCCTAATAAGTAGATACGATAGTATTAGCAAAAAATCGAAAGTTTAATTAACATTCATAATGAGACTTAAGTCACTTTTCTCCAGCAAGATTAAGTGATGTGATTACATGTGAAGTTGCAATGCTTGGTTTATGGATATGCCCAAGGGTAGCCTGCGAAATTCAAATACTTTTAAATGTCTTTTTTATGAAATAGCCATTCAATAGAGCTAGATGAACTGAAAAGGTTGTAGGTATTGATGATTTTACTGACTATAATTCTGTAAAGAAATCACCCAAAAGGCAATGGAAAGGGCTATGCCCGGAGTTTCCTTGCATGATCGAATCTGGCATGAAGATGTCTATATGAGAACCAAGGTTACCATCATAACCCGAAGAATCGCTGAAACTTAAATGGGCACATTGCTCGCAGAACACATGGCCGTTGGGACAGAAAGGTTCTAGAGTGGCGACCGCGTACCGGAAGACGTAGCGTTAAAAGTCCTCTTCCAATGTGAAATAAAGAAAAAGAAATATTTGGCAGAACAAGGTGCAAATTTAGAACTAACAAATTATAAGTAGGTATATTATGTGAAAAATATGCGCCACATCCGCGCAAAATGGCCAAACGCTCAGCATAATGCCGTAACCACACGCAAAATGCGATGAGTCTACGGCGCTGGTTTTCAGCGTGGGCCGGTAATGGTATCGACATACAGACGTCGGTACGGTAAGGTGGACCGATGACCTGGTGAGGGTTGCGGGAATCCGATGGTTGCGGGACGAGCAGGACCGTTCATTGTGGCGACACTTGGGGGAGCCCTATGTCCAACGCTGGATATCTTTCGGTTGAAATTATGATGATGTTGAAAGAAATCCGTGTTACGGTCGCAAATCATATAACAAAGTACAACTGGACATTGACTGATTTGAATTTTTTTTTTCGTGAGTTGCCTTTGAGCATTTACCTTAATTTTTTTTTTATTTATTGGTTTATTTTTATTCCCAATAATATCCTTACAGACTAGTCCAAATCGATGTTGAGGTTTCTTATTACTTTGTTATAAACTAGATTCTGTAACAAATTTTAAAAAGCGCTATCTTAGGAACTTCACTCAGAGCACAATAAATTATATTGAGAGACAAGCTTCTGCCAGCGGCTTCGCCCGCGTGAAAGTAGGTTTCTTTATACAAACTTTGGACCCTCTTTTCAAACCTTTAGGGGGTGAATTTTGGAAAAGCCTCTCTTAGTGCTCGCCTACGTCATAAAAGGAAACCTTGTGCAAAATTTCACGTTCCTAGTCCCAGTAGGTTCAGCTGTGCGTTGATATGTCAGTCAGTCAGTTTCTCCTTTTATATATATAGATATAATGAGTCGATAAGTGAGTGACAGCCCTAACCTAACCGGTGGCGGCACTCTGCGTTCAGCAAAATTACGCTTTCTAAAGGATTTTTATGTACTTTTTAAAGGCTATCGGGATGAAATTGCTCGTATAAAATATGAGATCGTTACATTTCTAGTAATCGCAAAAATGTCTATGAATATTCTTTATTACTTTTGAATATTACCTATTCTAGCGATATTGCTATTCTTATGGTCCATAAGTTTAATTTTGTTTAAACCTCCTAAACTGAGGTTTTTTTTTAAGGTGGGAAATCATCCCAATGACTTCTCACGCTCTGGGTGGAGCGGGAGGGCGTGTCAGACTTTTACTGACTAAAACCACACCTGTATCCTTCAATTACCCTTTGCGTTCTAGGACTACGGGTTTCCCTTTCAGAAATTCTCCGCGGTCCTAGCTAGCGGGCATCGGCCCTGCTGGGCCCCTACGGTTTGCTGACATCTCTTTGAGGAGCACGAGGATCACTACGCGCTGTCGACGACTGGGCTCAGTCCGGTTAGTTACCGAACAGCCGGACGGCGAGCTACCCAGTGCTCAACGTCCGCAAGCCCGCGTCTACCGTGGCTGGTAGTCGGGGTCGGAATTACGGCGGCTAGGGCGTGAGGACCTTCGTTCCCTCACGCGTACAGCCTCCTCCTTCGCCAGCATTACTGCTTCGCAGAAGGAGGCGACTGCCTGCCATTCCTCCTTGCTCCGGACCATAGCCTGAACCAGGGCCTGACGCGAAAGGTCGCTGCCACCAATTGCCTCCACCTCCTCCTCCTAAACTGAGGTGATTGAGTTGATTTAATTTAATGGTTTTATTTAAGACTAGCTACTGCCAACGACTTCGCTGGCATAAAAATACGTTTCTCCATTCAAACTTAGGACCATCGTTTCATCCCTTTTCTTTTTGATTTTTGAAAAATCCTCTCTTATTCTTTGTATATGTTACCGGCAAACTATATTGGTCCGAAGAGAAAAGGAGTGGCAGGCAGTCGCCTCCTTCTGCGAAGCAGTAATGCTAAGGAGGAGGCCGCAAAGCACGCGGGAGGCAGCGGCCCTCACGCCCAAGCCAGGATCCCGATCTCGATTTCCGGCCACCGTAGGCGCGGGCTTACGGACGGCGAGCAATGGGTAGCTCGCTGTCCGGAGCCGTTCGGAAACCGTCCGGACCGAGTCCAAGTCGTCGACGGCGCGTACAGTTCCACGCGCGCCTCAAAGAGATGTCAGCAAACCGGGCCCAGCAGGGTCGAAGCCTACTAAGGCCAAGGGTCTGCTTCTGAAAGAAGGACTCAACCCTGGTGTAAAAGGTAACGAAGGAACAGGAGTGGGTTTTTAGTCAGTAAAAGTCTGACACACCCTCGCGCTCCGCCCAAGACCGGTGGATGTCATTAGATGATTTTCCCACCTACAAAAAAAAAAACAGCAATCTATATAATCCGGTATTTTATACAATAACTAGGCAATATACAGAACACCTAAATCGGGTAGGTAATGTATGAAATATTATTTATTTTATACTTTGTCTAGGTATTTTATACAACACCGAATTTGCAGCCGGTAATGTGTGTAAAAGATGAGAGCAGGGAAGGAGGTGATGTTATTTGAATGCCCCCTACACAGAAAGATTAGTTTAGAAACCTAAGGCGGTTCGTGGTTATTTTTTTTTTTATAAACACTCGGAAATAGAAGCCTTACTTTAAACCCGGAAGCCAGAAATAGGACCTGAGTACTTGTGAACAAATAACATTATGTTATATATAGCCAGAAGAATGATTTCACGTAAATTTATTATGTATAAGTACTATTTCGCTTCTTCTGGCTATTTGGCTTCTATTTCCGGGTGGTTAAAAAATAAATAAACACGAAGCCTTCTAACCTAAACTGTACGTGTCGGGGTGCCCTAAATCGACAATCCCTTCCCTATTCTCGTCTTTTACACTATTAATTTTAAGTGATAGAACATATTTCATTAGCCCGTCCTTATAAAGGTAGATCGTTTAATATTGATAAATAAAGACCAAAATATATTTATTTTGCACATTGCTAGTGGACCAGCAGGTAATCTTTACAATCCCTAGGATTTGTATTAATTACCTAGGTAAAGTATATAAAGAAAATAATATTCATAATATTTCATACATTGCCTGAACGCTCCAGGTATTCTGTACATTGCCTAGGTATTGTATAGAATACTTGTAGTATACAGATTGCCGGTAACTAAAAAGAAAAAAAAACTCAAAAAGCAATAAAAAAAAAGCAATCTCTGTGGGTTTTGGAGTGGGGTGTTGGAATGCGGTGGATGCGAGACACACAGGACCGTTCGTTGTGGCGATACTTGGGGGAGGCCTATGTCCAACAGTGGACGTCCTTCGGCTGAAATGATGATTATGATTTATGAGTGAGTGAGTCGTGAGTCAGAACTTTGTGTTTTACTATATACAAAAGAAAAGCGTACGGACTAAATTCAAAAGTTAAGTTATTTATATACCTATCAAGTGGGCTATAGGAATGTTCGAAAGAGTTAAGGTAACCCTGCAACGCAAAGAGCAACTGAAGGAACACAGATGGGTTTTAGTCAGTAAAAGTCTGACACACCCACTTGCTCCACCCAGATTTCGAGGACTTATTTTATGATGACTTGAGCGGGGGATGTCATAAGATGATATTCCCACCGAAAAGAAAAAAAAAAAACTTAAAAAAAATTACAGTCGGCTATCGTTCCCTAATATTAATAAAATTTTAAGCATTGTTAAGCAAAAAGAATAAATCTTTTAGCTCTTACAAAATACAGTAAGCCTCTAATTTATTTTCTATCTACCATTCAAACATTCATATACTATATAAACCACTAGTTTTTAATTAGTACAAATACTTAAAGGGCTTATTAGAAAAAGTCTTGTTATTATTTAAAAAAAAATCACAAATAAATAATATTAATAAAGTGCAAAGTTTATTAGTGTTTGTTTATATGCCAAAATGTCATTCAAGTTATGAAAATATTGTACAGGCTATTGATTATGAATGAAAAGCAATGGAAAAACACTGCGCGTAGTATTTTCTAGTAGCAATTGTTACGAATAATTGAATTTACCAATTATGACCATTTTTCGTGGACAATTTAGAGATTTCGTTTTTTTTTACTTATGACTACATAAATATGATTACAGATAGAGCCCATTTTTTTTGTACTTATTAAAAAATAGGGGTGTATAATATAATAATTATGTATTATATAACACCAAATAAAATCTTTTTTACTAACAAAATCAATTTCAAATTGGCAAAAATCAATATCATTCGCAGAAAACATTTTCTTGTATTTATTGCATTTGTAAAACATAGTTATCGTTGACTTAGGACTTAGGAATTATTCTATCAAATATTCTTATCTTCACAAACGCCAGGCTCCGGTGGGATTGTCAAGCTATTCGTCACATGTTTCATGGGTTCCGTATGTTCCTGTAAATGGAAATGTATTAGATTGAATACATATTTAATAGTTGCGACTTAACATCTGCATCCTGACTGTTCTAACCGGCGCACAAAGTTGGTCACTTACCGAACAATAAAAGTCCAAACTCAAGATTTATCAACGAGCTATCTAGCGCAAAATAATAAGTGTTAAGCGAATAGATCGTTAGAAACACCACTCTACGCTCCATAACGCAAGTAGCAGATGTCGGGGAAAAAACAGAAAGGCTAAAGTGGGAGTGGGCTGGTTACGTCCCACGAATGCACCCGGACAGAAAAACGAGAATCGTCACTCACTGGACGCCTGGAGGAAGGACGCCTGAGGGATGGACGCCTGAGGGAAGGACGCCATTGTCGAAGTCGACCGCAGCGAAGCTGGTGTGACGTTCTGGTCATGTTCGCAGGTAAAACTTAGCCAGAGATCGCCTATGACAAAGAGGTTTGGAAGGAAAAAGGGGTGGCCTTTGCCCAGCATTGGGGCACTATTTAAGGTACTGGGAAATAAAGGCGCTACTCATAATAATATTTAATTTTGTCGTAGGGATGGCTTTAGATTAGCTTTATGAGGTCCACTAAATTTTAAATACTGATGCTATTTTTTAAAAGCTAGCACCATTTTGAAGGTAACTGAATGGTCTAGCACATACACCACCATCAGGAAGCCGTTTGAGTGAGATTAACACTCCTAACTGTCGGCACAATAAATATGTCGGTGAAGTACGGAAGCTTGAGAGCGAGTAAACGAGTGAAGTGTCACTGTCACTTTGACGGAATCTGGGCTGACGTTTGCACGGACCGAACAGATAAAACTTCCGACTACAGACGCTCTTTTGTCTGTCAGCACCCGTGTGAACAACATCTAGTTTGGGGACTGTCTCACGGCTCGTTGTAAAGTGAATACCTTACATCATAATAAATCAGTTGTGTGGTCTCGTATTGTTTGTTTATTGTTCCTTACCCACTTATCGCCCACAAAATAAAAAAAATAAAAAATAAAAAAAAAGTAAAAAGAAAAAAGAAAAAGTAAAAAGAAAAAAGAAAAAAAGAAAAAAAAAGAAAAAAGTATTTTCACTGTGATCAGAATCTTGTATCGACAATAGATCGATCTTTATACTAACATGTTCTGTGTCCAGCCTGCCCATGTCCTGCACGTTCTTGATCACCATCTGCGCCCTCTTCTGAGCTGACGCCGCCCTTGCCTGTAGTATCTGAAGAAGATTTACAGAATTTAGAAAACTATTAAAAACTTTAGGTATGTTATATGAGGAAACCAAAAAGAAGAAGAAAAGATTATAGAGCTTGGGGTTTTTTCACTTTTTATTCTTTATGTGTCATTGATTGTCTACTGACTGCCTCGTTGGTCTCGTAGTCGCAAGTGCGATTGCTGAGCGTGGGATCCTGGGTACGATTCCCGGGTTGGGCAAAAAGTGCTATTGGGTTTTTCCATTAGGAATTACTTTGTAGCAGCCCGGAGTTTGGAAGTTGGTATGATATGTCGCTCCCGTGTCTCGGAAAGCACACAAAGCACCAGCAGCTTGTTCAGCGCCTGAACTTACTCCGATGGTGTCGGATTGCCGTTCCATCGAGCTATGAGAATAAAGGAACAGATATTGTGTTTGCGCACGCATTTGTGCACTATAATATCTCCTCCTACTTATAGTACTTGGCTAATCTCTGTTGAGATTGGCCACCGTGATCGAAATTCGGTCAGGAGGATATTTTTTTTTATTACTTAGTACCAATTTTTTTATCACCAGCACCCCTAGCCAAATTGATAATCTGCAATCTTTAACGCTAGTCGAAAATAAATCAAATGTATGGAAATGAAATCTCAACGTTAAGTCACGTGATCAGAACCGACGAATAGAAAATTCGTAGCCAAGTTCACATCGTTCAAAATGATATAATGAATTGTTATCGTTTCTACAATGTTAAACGCTACATCCTTTGTTATCGTAGAACGACATTGTAGACAACGAGCGGCCAACTCAGGCGCGTCAACATGGCTACCTAGTTATCGTTTTCTACAATTGCTGATACTGAGGCGTTACCGATTGGAGAACGGAATTCGACACGAAACGGTTGTAACTTGGCTAGGGGGGCAGTTCCCTTAAAAAATTGTGCTTACGGATTGCCTCCTTTGCTCAGCCTCAGCCAGCTTTTCCTCAATGTCAGGCAAGCTGATTTCTGGTTGCACTGGCTGCAGTAGCCTCTGTAGATGAGGTGGAGGGGTCGAAGGCCGCTTGGTGCCGTCGAACTCTTCCACTGGGATCTCGAAGGCTACTGCTGATAATAATAAAGAGTGAGTATTTTTTTTATATTTTTCTGCAAGATGTTAACTTAAAGACAAAAAAAAACCAGAGAATGGTGAGAAAAGAAATGCAAAAACTAAATTGTTTATATTTTTCTATCGGTACAAGTTCGTACGAGTAGGTTGATGATTTTATGCCATGGATCCATACTAACACGGCACTACAATTTGGCTACTGCGATAATTGATCATCTTTAAGAAGAATGGCCATCCTCACGACTGCTGGACGCAGCGCTGGAAGGCCTCCCACAAGGAGGCCTTATGACTCCGCTGGATGTGAGACGCAAAGGACCGGTTAATGTGGTGCACTTAGAGGAGACCTATATGTTTAGCTGAAGATGTCATACAGCTAAAATGATTGTTAACTGATCTTCACTCACGTGGTTTAGGTATTACGGGTGTGTCCGGCAACACCACAGTAGGTAAGTCGTCAGGGTCATCATGGTGATGTCCCTTCAGTCCAGCTCCATTGGATGTCTTCAGTGCACCGTTAGTGGCCTCCTCAACCACTGGAACAGCTGTGCTCGAGGATCCGCAACCCATTTTGAACTTTAAGTGTCGGCTGTAAAGTTTGATTTTATTTATTTATTATTTATTTGTTAGTGGCTGGTGGTAAAATGTTTCTTCGAAATCTGTTAAAGCAGTTATTTGCTCAGCCTTTTCCCAAATATGTTGAAGTCCGATACTAGTATAAACGGCTGCAGTAGAAAACTAGTATTTTTTAGAAAGAATGAAAAAGAAAGAAAGAAAAGCTGTTTATTCACGCGAAATGACGCAATCTTAAAACTAGTAAACAAACATTGTCAATTGATAGGGAAGATATGCGTCACATCCGCGCGGCCGAACGCTCAGCATAAAGCTGTGGCCTCACGCACTATGCGATGAGCTCACAGCGCTGGTTTTCAGCGTGGGCCGGTGGGCAGAGTCGACATAAAGACGCCTGAACGGTGCAGTGTACAACAACATTTGGAAGGAAAAAGGAAATAAAAATACATATGAATTATAAATTAAAAAAATAACGTGACAAATGACATGTGATGTGATGTCTACATGGAGTGACTACCTATATGGCCATCGCGATCCAGTATCTGGGTATCCCTAATTGCAAGACTGGTGATCAGATCATGTAGTAAGTATCCACTTAAAATGAAAACTGGGAACAACAGCATAACGTAGCCGTCCAGGCCATAGTACAGAGCGAGAGGGCATGGGAAGCAATCACTTCCTTCAGTAAAGCAGTAATCAGCAAGCGAAGAAGATCGTGGTAAGCGTGGGAGAGAGGCAATCCTCACGACCTGGACACCACGAGATACACCCGGGGCATCAGGTAGGTAAAAACCACACCCAAGGTCCACGGCCCGTTGTATTCCACATGTGCTTCAAAGATCAGTCAGCATAATTGATGGAGTCGATTAGGACGACGCCTGCAAAGGTTGCAGGATAGTTTAAAAGAGTTACAGTGGCCCTGGAATGTAAAAGGCAACTGAAAGAACACAGATGGGTTAAAGTCAATAAAAGTCTGACACTCCCGCCTATCGCTCCACCTAGAGCTGGAAAATTAAAAAAATATTTGCCGCCATAAAAAAATCGTTCGATATTTGACCTTAATAAACGGCTACAGGTCATAGCAGGTTTAAGCTGGTATATGGACAGAAAATTATAGAAAACAAAAGTACTTAGTGTGTATGTTTATTTCTGGCGGTGATGAATAATTACATTAGTTGAACTTTAATGACTAATCAATATGCCAACGTGGTTGTTAAGCAGTTAACCACAGAGCAACACATAATTAGTTTTCAATATTTCCACTGCTGGAAAACACGCCTCTTCTCTGTAAAAGGAGAGAGAGCCTTTTTTTTTAAGGTGGGAAAATCATCTAATGACAAATCGCGCTCTTGGGCGGGGCGGGAGTTAGTGTCAGACTTTTACTGACTAAAAAACCACTACTGTTCCTTCGTTGCCTTCGTCCCAGGGCCCCGAGACTGTGGTGGGAAACCATCCCGCTCTGAGTGGAGATGGGGTGTTTCAGACTTTTTCTGACTAAACGCGATCCAGGGTTAGGTAGTTCTTTCGAACGATTTTTTTTTTAATTCTTTATAGGTTCGCGCTTGACCGCTATCTCACCTGATAGAAAGCGACGATGCGGTCGACAATGAAGCACGATTACCTAGAAGTAACCTATTCACTCTTGACTTAAAGATTCCCGGGTTGTAGCCATCTCGATATCGCAACCATGGTAGAGAGTGGGAATTCTTGAGCCGTAATCCTCCACACTGCCTCAGTGCGGGTTCTGGACACTGTATCTCTTCAAAATGGAATAAAACACACCAAAAAAAAAACGAAATCATGAACTTTTTTTTTCGGTGGGAAAATCATCCAATGTCCCAATCCAATCCCCCGCAGACTTTTACTGACTAAAACTCCACTTCTGTTCCTTCTTTGCCTTCTTCCCAGGGTACTCTTTCGCATCACTCATGGCCCCAGTAGGCTTCGACCCTGCTGGGCCCCTACGTTTTTGCTGACATCTCCTTGAGGCACTCGTGGAACACTACGCGCCGTCGACTACTTGAGCTCGATCCGGGCAGCTGGACGACGAGCTACCCTGTGCTTGTCATCCGCTAACCCGCGCCTACTATGACCAGAGATCGCGACGCCGCAAGGACGCGGCGATCCTCCGCCCAAGCGGTGTACACCTCCACCGTGTCTTCCAGGAAGTCCACACGGTGCCTTCCTGGCTCGCACAATTCGTAACTTCTGCCTACGTCTACCAGCAAAGGGGTGTATGTATGTATGTGTATGTGCGTGTGGAAATTAAAACTAAACTCTAATTTCAGTACCCTATCGAAAGAGGCTTGTCTATTACACATTAACTATGCTACACATCCTGTCAAACGCCGCTTAAACCTCGTCCATCGACCCGACATTTATACATACTAAATTATTGTTAGCCAAAGGCCACCTAATAACCTCATTGCCATTTAAATCGATTCCATTAACCTAGCATAGCAATCAAATTAGATTCCCTCCCCCTTTCAAGGGATTTCTGACAACCCCACACTGTCTTGCTTAATAAAAGGTGGTCATTTATCATTTAAAAGGGCCGTGGCTACTTACAGATACGCTTAGGATATGAAGAAAAAATAATGCAGAAGCATTGGTGCTACGGCGTAGCAAGTGCTACGGATGCGTAGTCGCCGTAGCTTAGGTAAGTTTTTAAAATGCTTTCTTCTGTTTTTATTTCAAGGTTATTGAGGGAGATCGAACCGTGGAGATGGTATAACTTTTCCACAAAATTAATTTGGTCGACAAAGTTGATAAATATATGCCTTGTAATATACATATGTATTGAAAATTTTGACGATGCAAACGAACCTATTACCTTATACAACATAGTAAACGCACATCCTGAAAGTAGTATATTCAAAGTGGGCTACTGAATCAACTCCGGCTATTTTTCAAATAGGTAATATTTTTTTTATTTTTTTTTAATATAAGCAAGAATAATTTTAGGATAAAAATGGCCTATTTTGATAAATCTTGATTGCGTCACTAGCGTATTTGTGTGTGTGTGCATAGAAACTAATACTAATGCACTTCCAATGTAGTGCGTCGATTCCCATATTATTTTCCTACGAATATGTCGAATACTTTCCTAAAAAAAAAAACGCTAGATTGAAAGAAAGAAAGAAAAAACGTTTATTCGTACCTCACACACACAGTAAAATTAAAAAGATAGATAGATTGTAAGTAATCTTTAATTCAAAAATAGCTGAACTTGTTAGCCGATTCTGAACATACTACGTTCAGGCTATGCGTTTATTATGTTATATGTCGTAGGTATGTTACAGTCGTTACAGACAGTGTGTAACCAGGAAACCTGACACCAGTCTTGGCAAAGGACCAGCCCGTTACTGGGTTGTGAAGGTCTCAAAGATATGTCAGCAAAAACGTAGGGTCCAGCCGGGGCGAAGCCTACTGGGGCCATGAGTTGACTTCTGAAAGGGAAACCCATTGTCCTGGAACGCAAAAGAGGAAGGAACGTAGGCGTAGTTTTAGTCAACAAAAGTCTGACACGCCCTCCCGCTCCGCCCAAGGGTGAGAGAAGTCATAGGATGATTTCCTACCTAAAACAAACTAGGTAAGTGCGAGTCGGACTCGCGCACTGAGGGTTCCGTACAAACTTACCTCTGAAAACCGTTTAATTCCCGAATTAAGTTTCGAAGATTTTTCCGAATCACAAAAGTTTTTTTTTTTAATGTGACGTAAGTCAAATTTACAGTTTTTAGATTTTTTTTATACTTATACTATAAGACCTTGCTTCATGCCAAATTTCAGGATTCTAGGTCAACGGGAACCCTATGAATTTTGATTCCTTGAGAGTATCGAAATATACGTTTTTTGCGACATAAATGGCCGTATCTTTTTTTTTTCGTTGACTCAGAAGTTTGATTTTTTTACAGCTTCAAGAAACTGCAGACTTGAGTATATGGTTTTAATTTCAGCTCGATAACTCCACGCGATTCCGAGATAAAGGGTCTTGACAGACAGACAGACAGACCGACGGACAACAAAGTGATCCTATAAGGGTTCCGTTTTTGTCCTTTTGAGGTACGGAACCCTTAAAAACACAGTTGGGAAAAAGCTAGACGACAGCGACAATAAGAAGTAATTTCACAATATTTTCAAATGAGGCTTCTGTATGTTCCTGCACAATGGCTGAGGTCGAAACAGTAATCCGATTTGAAGCTTGGAATTAAATGCGCGCTCATTAGTTCCACTAAACCGTTTGTTTTGGGATTGAAGCCATTCCCAACGATTGTGACGGAGTAAATGTAATCTCGCGGATTGATTATTATTATAGAACGAATACTGAATAGGAAGGGAACTGGATTGTTCCAGAGGAGGAATTATTTCGTCACGAAATATTCAAATTAATTTAATATCTTTCGCGTTCTTGCTCTCTCACCCTCTTTCCTTGAACAAATCTATTGTAAATATTTGAAGGGTACGGAAAAACGGATTATTATTAAAAAATTTCTTATTTATTTGTGCTTCTACTGGAATAGCGTTAACCAAAACCAACAATAAGAAAATTCAATGAATAAATGATGGATTACTTTTTGTCGGAAAAAAGATTGTTTAAAGCTGTTTTCTAAAGTAAAAGAAACTTAATTGTACAGTTATTAAAAAGAGACGTATAGAATATCTCTTTAGAGACATCCTGGTCCTTAACAGACGATGAGCTACTCATTGCTCGCCGTCCGCAAGCTGAAGTCCATCGCGCGTGGATTGTCTCCTTCTGACGTTTTATTCTAACTAATCCAAATCTAAGAACTGACTGATGAACTCACGCTTGATCACTGTCTCATCTGATGGAAAGCGACGATGTGGTTACGATGACACTCTTTTCATAAAGACCCCCAGGTAATTGCTATTAAAAAACACAGACCCCAGCAGGGAATTCCACTCCTTAGCTGTACGTACAATTGATACGGCCACACGTGCACGCGCCAAAGAGCGGCGATCACGTTCCAGCCGCCCGATCCCGATTTCCGGCCACCGTAGGCGCGGGCTTGCGGACGGCAAGCAATGGGTAGCTTGCCGTCCCACTGTCCGGCAACCGTCCGGAGCGAGCCCAAGTCGTCGACGGCGCGTACTGTTTCACGCGGACCTCAAGGAAATGCCAGCAAACCGTAGGGGCCCAGCAGGGTCGAAGCCTACTGGGGCCAAGGGTTTGCTTCTGAAAGGAAGACTCGGCCCTGGTATGAAAGGTAACGAAGGAACAGGAGTGGGTTTTTAATCAGTAAAAGTCTGACACACCCTCTCGCTCCGCCCAAGGCCGTAGGATGTCATTGGATGATTTTCCCACCGAAAAAAAAACCATGAACTATAATGCAAAATGGAACCTCGCGCTTGAGTATTTCAAAATTCTATCGCTCAATCCACCATTTAGACTGTCACTATTGGAAGTCTTTCTTTTTTTTAAGTTGAGTGATCATTAAATTAGAGCGAGAGGGAGTGTAGCGACATCTATGGCGTCACTTAAGAACTAATCCTGCATCACGCAATTAAAGTTCTCTGCGCGATGAGCGCAGGTGCGCGGGAGTTTCAGACTTTTATTAACTAAAACTCATCTTTGTTCCGCCTTTTGAAAAGATGGATGGTTGTGTGAAGAGTGATATGAAAGAAAAGGAAGTTAGTGATAGTATGACGAGTGACAGGGCAGAATGGAAGAAGAAAACGTGTTGCGCCGACCCCAAATAACACGGAAGATGATGATGATGATGAACTTTGTTCCGCCTTTTGCATTCCAGGACCGTAGTCTCTCAAACAATCCGTAGCCCTAGATTTCAAGTTATATCTTTATATCTATGTTTTTTTTTAGTTTTTAATTAAAGGAGTGTAAAAATATTATTTTGCGTAGCAGTAATGCTAGCAAAGGAGGCGGCCGATCGCGTGAGGCAACGGTCCTCACGCCCCAACCGCCGCCGAGAATCCGATCCCGACTTCCTACTGTAGGCGCGGGCTTGCGGACAGCGAGCAATGGGTAGCCCGCCGTCCAACCATCCGGTAGCCGTCCGGACCGTGCCCAAGCCGTCGACGGTGCGTATTGTTCCACTCGTGCCTCAGGAAGATGTCAGCAAAGCGTAGGGGCTCAGCAGGATCGAAGCCTACTGGGTCCACGGGTAGGGTGAAAGTGAAACCCGGGGGCCCCACAAAGGCAAAGAAGGAACAGGAGTGAGTTTTTAGTCAGTAAAAATCCGCCCAGGAGCGCAATTTGTCATTAGATGATTTTCCAACCTAAAAAATATATATATATGTTTAAATCTAAATATTATGTTGATTACCAAATTACATAAATGTTTATATTTGTCTAAACAATTCATAAATACAAAAGAATTATCATTTTACAATTAAATGAAATATCAAGAGTCAATAAATAGCGATGGCCATCCTATGCACCAAGAACGACCTGGACCGGGAGTCACCCGTTGCCTCCCCGAGCCTACGGCCCAAATCCCCCACAAAACACTTAGCCTTTGTTTTAGTTTTAATTTTTTTTATATATATATATTTATGTTTTTAGTATATTCATGCATATTATGACATAAAAACTGAACGTATCTCTTCCCGGGAAAACCCTCTCTAGCTGACTCCTGTGAACTCGGTTAATGGTCTAACAGAAATTAGAAAGTTTACCTAAAAAAGAGAAAACGTAAATCAACTTCCTGCCCTAATCCTATATTATTTGCGATCGGCGCAACACGTTTTTTTCTTCCATTCCGTCCTATCACTCGTCACGCTATCACTAATTCCCTTTTCTTTCATATCACTCCTCACACACAAACAACACACAACACAACAAACAACAACATACAACAACAACAACATAAATCAACAACAACAAAAACATAATCCGTCCATCTTTTCTTTGGCCTTCCTCTCCATCTATCCACATGTATACTCATAGCTCATAAAATTTGTGCAGCAGTAGTGACTCAGTGATTTTTTTTTATTAGGTGGGAAAATTTAATGACAAATCCCGCTCTTGGGCGGAGCGCCAGATAGTGTCAGAGTGTTAATGACTAAAAACCCACTCCTGTTCCTTCGTTGCTTTCGTCCCAGGGCCCCGGCCACTTTTACACTACCCATGGCCCCAGTAGGCTTCGATCCTGATGGGCCCTCCTAGAGAGGAGGCCTGAGTCACAGCAGTGGGAACATTATAAGGCTGAATATACTTATGATAGCTTATTATACCTTTGGACTTACGCACCAATCAAACTATCACAATCCCACGCCATCATGCCGTATGGTATGGATTTGCAAACCTGCTGCGTTCCCACAATTATACGTTGCTTGACATTGAGAAACTGCCCGTGGGCTTTAATTTTTTCTATTGAACTTATTGATTTTATTGCAACATCAAAGGTCGAGACTAGTGTTCTTGAGGAATCGAAAAAAAAGATAATAAGTTATTAATGTGTGAGCGAAGCATGCTGCGTTTTAACTTCCGTTTTCTTCCCTAAACCAATTAATTCAAAGAATTTCCTCCGAAAAGAGGTTTCAAAACCAATGTATTTCGAATATTGCTGCGAAAAATACAAGGGAGAACTCTAATAATATTAAACTTCAAATAAACCTTGCAAATCCGAATTCGAAATTAGATACAATCCTGAAAAGGGTCCTATTATTTTAAGCAATGAAAATTCACCTCAAAGTATTACCGGCCTGTAACCTTTGAAAGGGAAAAAAAACATAAATCTCTTCACCCGTTAAGTGAAAAAAAAAAACAAAAATAAATCAATATGGCGGACGTTCAACGGATGCTTAGCAATTTTTCAATCTAGTAACACCGTTGCTCCGGTGTTGCTATTTACCCCGATCGCGACGGGATGGGAAACGCGATGGATTGCCGGCAATATTTCCTGATTATATCCCCGCCGGTTGGTGCCTCGAGCCATAAATGGCTGTATGGCCTCGTTACGTTTGCATTAAAAAAATGAGGAGGATTTTTTAAATCAAATCTTTGTGGCCAGTTGAGTGTTGCCTTGTTTTATTCGTTTGAATTTGGATTTCGTTCGCGTTTTGAAGTGAGCAATGTTGTTATAGAATTAGTTAGTACTTTTTATTGAGGTGGGAAACATGAAAAGAGTTCTCTCACTCTAGGGTGGAGTGAGACGGCAGGTCAGACTGTAATTGATTAAAACCCACCGAAAATTTCCTTCTGGGCCTCTACGGTTTACCGACATCTTTTTGAGGCGTGCGTGGACCATTACAAACCGTCGACGACACGGGCGGTCGGCGAGCTACCCATTGCTCATTGTTTGCAAGCCTGCTTACAGTGGCCAGGAATCGCCCCACAAAATCACTTGTTAGGTGCCTAATGCCTCGAAAAATATCTCCATAGTTTACGGCCAAACGTTTATAAAAAAAAACACAGAAGTGAAAATGTCTTCAATTTCATATTACGATTGAAAACTCTCTCTAATTCAACTTCTATTTTTTTTTTAACGTTAAAAACTTTCTTTCACTAAAGTGTCCATTTTCACTCAAACTGGGCCATATATCCAGCATAATTGGTTGATTTTGTTAGTTATGTTATTTCAAAAGAAACTCCTGATTTAGTTGCTCGTCCTCTCTGTGTAGGTCCCAGAGGAAATATGTTTGAAATAGTGTTAAGAGGGTTACAGGACTTAAAGTGCGGTCACTCTCGACCTGCATACAAAAGAAAGAGATGCACAAAGAGATTGTCTCTTTTTGCTTGTGAAATATGAAAGCGATTTACTAAAAATCAACAGACTTGGTTATAAAATTATAGCGCTATAACGATAAAACGTTGTCTTTAGAATAATCTGACAAACGAATAGAATTATTGTGTGTATATCAGTCCAGTTTTCAATGGATAACAGTAATTTTTTGAAGCAACTTTATATTTTTTTCGAATCAGCTTTAAGTGTTTTGTACACACTATCTTTCTAGCATTTATTCTGAAAAATAACATATATTAATTTCTTGAAGCTATGGAGAAATGCATCCAGAAAGAAACCTTTGAAGCAATTTCTACCTAAGAGTCGTAACAGCATTGAACAGGCTCCCGGAAAGTGTTGTGAAAGATCCCACAATAAACTAGTTTAAAAATCGGTTGGACAGACTAAACGTTTCTAAAATATTTGAAACACATGCATCAGCTAATAGAGCTGCTAATGTATCTTACCAAATAACAATGATAATAATATACTTTTGCGCATTCTTAAATTCGCGATTAGTAACTGTAGTCCTCTTAAAGCTTTTCAGACTTTTCCAAACATATTTCCTTTACGTGTTTATTTTAAATATTTACGCCACTTGGGAAAACTACGTCTCTTCTAGGTGGCATATAAATGTATATATAAGACCTAGAATATTATTAAGTAATTTATATAAATTACAAGGATTATATTATGATCCTTATCAGTTTGAAGCACTTAAGTAAATATACTTACTTCAAGTATCAAAGTTATTGTCAAGTTCCACTGAGGTTAAGTTTGTGAATAGCTATAAAAATTTAACGTTAATAAATACAACTACGTTTACCTCAATATCTAAAATAATCTTTCACTATTTTAATCTCACTACACTTTGATTAATATCAAACATATATGTCGTCTTAACTGTTAACCTAGTTTCGGTGTATATCAACCGGGACTCGAACGGGCGACCCGTGCGACCGCGGCCGCATCGTCGGCACTACTATCAGACACGATTAATACAAATTTTATTCTCACTACCACACTTTTTCCAATATACGTAGTTAGATACTATGACTGAATTTTCTTGATACTTTGTGATTAGAAAATTAGATTTTTATTTTTGTTTTTTGTGATTGTTCGCGTAGCTGATAGCTACAACCTCTTTAGTCTTTAATTCAAGAGTGAATAGTTTACTTCTAGGCAAGCGTGCTCCATCGTCGGCCAGATCACCGCTTACTATCAACCGCAATGCTGTACACAAAAAAAACCTAATAAAAAAAAAATTACGTCGTCCTAAAAAAATCTAAAAGTATGTTGCCATTATTACATATTCAATAATATACATTGATTATAATCAGCCTTAATTGATTAAAGTCACATAACAATATTAATCACGAATAATCACCAGGCTTTGTTTTATTCACATTTAATGTAAAATAACAATTTCACAGACGGGTTCTAATTCCCAAAACTGCGTTTATTAATTCAGTTAATTACGGACAAACAAACAAGTTAACCAACCAAAAAAGTTAAATTTCATCCAACGTAGATTTGTTTGTTTATTTGCTACGGTTTTACGTCTAAACCACTGAACCAACCATGGTAAAGAGATAGATTAAATCATAGAAAAGGACATAGGATACTAGTTATCCTTGGAGTACGACCCAATGGAAACATTTCAGCTGTGAGTAACTAGCAGGTACGCAAAAAAAATCACAGTAGTCAGCTAATGCTGTTATGTGTATCAAGTATCAAGTTGTGTAGCTGGACTCAGTTTCAGGACTGTAACAATGCTTACATAGAAATTACCATCGCCACTGGCGCTCGCTCGAACCCCTTTTACGTTTTAGATAAAGGAAACCATAGAGTCGATAGTATAGGTCATGTTTTAGACGAGACATGGCTTGTATTTTCTGTATTAATTGATCATTCTTTAGATTTTTTGTTCCTTTCGTTATTTTATTAATAGGTGTTTGATCGGCGTTCGAAAACGCTGTGATAGACCAGCCCTTTTGTATTATTAATATTAATCATTTTTAGGGTTCCGTATCTCAAAAGGAAAAAACGGAACCCTTATTCCTATAAGGGTTCCGTTTCACTTTGTGGTCAGTCCGTCCGTTTGTCTGTCTGTCTGTCAAGACCCTTTATCTCGGGAACGCGTAAAGGTATCGAGTTGAAATTAAAACCATTTACTCAAGTGTGCGATTTCTTATAGCTGAAAAAAAAGTCAATCTTCTGAGTTAACGGAAAAAAGATATTGTCGTTTATGTCGCAAAAAAGTGTATTTCGACACTCTCAAGGAAATCAAAATTCATAGGGTACTTCCCGTTGATCTAGAATCCTAAAATTTGGCATGATGCAAGGCCTCATAGCCCAAAAAATCTGAAAACTGTAAATTTGTCGTTACGTCACAAAAAAAAAAAACTCTTTTTTTGCGATTCGGAAAAATCTTCGTAACTCAATTCGGGAATTGAACTGTTTCTTTTAGGTTAGCCAGGTTTAAATATGTAGATATACCAGTCACGAATATTGTCACATATTTTACTATCCTGATATAACTGATATCCGTTTGAATAAAAAACACCAATCTACAAATTGTTATTTTTAAAATGTAACACATGTGACCATAGGTGTTTCGTTGTACTAGAAGCCTCCTTAGATCGAATATGTAGAAAAATTCCATCACATCTAGATTTTCAGTGGCATCTGAGTAAAGTTACTTGAAAAATGCCTTTAGAATTTATTTATTTAAACCTCATGTACAATAGTAGTACATGTGCGGACTTAATGCAACAAGCGACAAGCCATTCTCTACCAGTCAACTTAGTTAATTAGTCAATTTAGTGTTAGAATTTGAAATTGATTGTGTTTATCTAATTTTTTATGTTTAAAATGTAAATGTGTTTTTAATATTTATGTTGTTCCTAATACTATACAATAATATATTAAAAAAAAAGACCTAACATTAAACAGCAGCGCAAATGAAAGTTCTCATCTTGATTCACTCAGGATAGCTGAAATATTTATACTAATTTAATTTATTTTACAGTTTTTTTAACATGTATTCCAGCTGCATACGAGCAAAAATCGTAAAAATATAGTCAGCTGATGTATGTTAACAACGTTATAAGTGTGTAATTGTTATGGATTGTACATGATACGTTTGTACAACTTGAATGACCTTGAAAAACGCTTAATTATCGTACTGTATACACGGGTGGACGAAATTTATTCGGCCGAAAATTTTGGTCTCTATATCTTCGTTTTTCCTGAAAAAAGCAGAAAAAATTGTTTTACTTTTTTATTATTTTTTATGATTTTATTAAAAACGCGCATTTACGTAATAATAATACCCCCAGGGTGAGGGGTTAATATAAAACATCTCAGAAGTGCTACATGATACGGACTTTGTAAATACAGAATCATATTTGGTATGCATTAATAAATATAAAAACCCCGATAGCCACTCTGTTACATATTGGCTGTAGAATAGTGATATTATTATAATTTATAAAACTACCGTTGTTTGTTACAGTAACGGTAGAATAATATAAAAATATAATTTAATTAAAGTAATGTGTTATTTATTAACACTGCTTTTCATCAATAATTTATAAAAACAACTTACTGTTTGGTACAAACTTAATTTTCTCTAAATAAATAATTAATCAATCCGATAATGTTTGTGGTGGGGACTCGAAACGTAAAATAATTAATTTATTAATTCGCTGAATTTATTTAAGCATATTACGAACAAGAGGCGAATTTAATTTGTATTTCTCTAGAGCTTGGTAATTAAATTGAATGTATTGAAACAAAATTCGCCTGATTGACATTGAGTCATGTCCACAAGCGAAAATTTGCTTTCAGAGACTCAAAGAACATGATTTTTAAATGCTTCTTAAAAAGAATTTTAGGTTTTAAATGAATCAAAAAGAATGACGACGAGAAAATTATTGATGAAATAATTAAGTGTCTACATGATATCACCGTGATATACAATTGCAAAATGGTTTACTAAGTATTATCAAATCACGTTAATAGCTAGCCTAAATAGCGCAAAAAAAATCGACATAATTAGAAACTGAATTGACTAGATTTTTTAGGATAGGAAATAATCATGGCTTAGTTTTTTTTTTTACTGGCTTGACTTCATGACTTTTGGCTGAAATGACTGACTGTAGTATGGTATCTAAGATGGGCCAGACATCAATCGAATATTTCGGCACTTACAGGTTTTCTGGATGACATTGTGGTTAGTGATCATGAGGCATATAATAAGCATAATCAGACTTTTAATGTTCCCACTGCTGGGACTCGGGCCTCCTCTCTCTAGGAGAGGGAATGGGCCGTAATCCACCACGCGGGCCCAGTAAGGATTGGTGAATGTCACATGTCTTCGAATTTTTGATTCTAGGACATGCCGGTTTCCTCACGATGTTTTCCTTCACCGTTTTGAGAGCGGTGGTGATGAAATAAATTACACAAAGTAATGCGCCTGGCTGGGTTTGAACCCGCGACCTATAACTCGTAAGTCGGGGCTGTTACCACTCGGCCACCACTGCTCCACTCGGCCACCACTGCTCATGTGATCATGAGGAATGAATATTAAAAGCAAAAGGGTTTTTATCTTTACCTATCCATGACCTACCCCTGCCCATGTATTTAATCTTATGTATAATAATTATATGTTTAACTTCCCCAAGAAAAGTTGACTTAGATTAAATACATATTCTACAGAATACATTATAGATACATAGGTATTATTGACATAATATAACCATACCCAAGCACAAGCTCTGCTTAGCTTGGGACTAGGCGGCGTTGTGTGTTAGTTGTGGAATATTATTATTATTATTTATTATTATTAATATACGTAATCTCATCAATTTTAAACTGGAATATTTTAATAAGTGGTTTCTGTTATTAGTAATGTCTAAGATAAAATTATTTAGAAATATAATCAATATACTTTTGTATATTTTTTATTACTATACGCTAAAACCATACTTTGTTCGGGACTTCGTCATTACTAGTAATTTTTACTTATGACCAACGCCTGGGTAATTTTGTGAGCAACATGTGACGATCGTACCTGCTAGTAATATAATACTATAGGCAATTATGCGGAATTATTAGGGGGAATGTTCAAAAGAGTTACCATAGACTTTGACTGCAAAGGGCAACTAAATAAACACAGGTTTCAGTCAGGAAAAGTCTGACAAACCCCCTTTTAATCTACCCTGAGTGGCAGTAGCAATTTGAAGTTTTAATATCCCCTTAAAAAAAACGTATTGGCGCCTGTTCATTTTGTAGCTGCATCTCCAAGCAGATGACTAACATTAGTTCTCTAGTTATTCAAAATCGAAAGAAAAAAGTCAATAACGACTCCACGCCACCTCGGAAAGCTTGTCACTCATCGGGGTGAACAATCACCAACACCTACCATTGATTGCCCCTACATAGACAACCCACACCCAACCCCCATAGCCTCAAATTATCCTGTAGACCAATGACTATGAGCCCTAATGCTCGAAATACAAATCCGACTGCAACTGAATAACGGTGTAGCCAAGGATCAAGGTATGTTGGTCGTGCTATGCATGTCGATAATTTCCAATCGATTTTAATAATTATATGGTTGTCAGTCCCCGTGGGTGTGTCGCGATTCAACTTGAGTGTTTTTTTTACCGATTGCCGGGTGGTAAGTTCGGATTTTTTTTAATATACTAAAGTAGAAAACACTTAAAACTGATCAAAATTAAGTCAGCTTTTCAACGAGCAAAGATGGACATAACCTACAGCAACTGAAGGTTACTGGCAAGGTCGATAGCAAACGTCCTTGGGGTCATAGTTCACTTTGATGGTTGGTCCAAGTACAGTCATCCTCAGGCCTAAACTCGCACGATGAACAAAAGAAAAGAAGAAAAATATTTATTTGCCGACAGTCGCCAGGCCAAGCAGTCTGATGCAGCTGGTAGAATTTACTGTAGTTTCATCATAGATTTGACGCCATCAACTGCATCAGACTACGTAACGTGACTTCTAGAGTGAATTTCGAATTTTTTTGCCGTTTTTTTTAAACTCTTTTTGTTTTCTGCGTTTTAGTGCGTAATAATTTTAAAATCATCTAATCGGTGAGCGATGATGTGGCCGGCGATGGAGCAAGCTTGCCTAGAAGTAAACTATTCACTCTTGACTTAAAGTACCCCAGGTTGTAGCTATCAGGAAACACAGACTTCAAGAGTCTGGGTCAACGGGTCCCTATGAATTTTGATTCCCTTGAGAGTGTCGCAATATACGTTTTTTGAGACATAAACGGCCGTATCTTTTTTTCGTTGACTTAGAATTTTGATTTTTTTCACAGCTTCAAGGGACCGTAGACCTGAGTATTTGGTTTTAATTTCAACTCGATATCTTCACGCGTTCTTGAGATAAAGAGTCTTGACAAACAGACAGGCAGACAACAAAGTGATTCTATAAGGGTTCCGTTTTTCCTTTTGAGGTACGGAACCCAAAAAGTAACAATCATTAAAAAAAAACAATAACAGACTGATGATAAACCTCGAGTGACGAGTTACGGAGTAACCAGTTTCAAACGGAGAAGGTTTAAGCAGGGGATGGTTAAGTACAGATGGTGAAATATCTTCAAACAAAAATGACCTCCAACGGGGGTTTTAATTACAACCCTCAATACCTTAGATATGAAGTACCTACCGACGTGCGTTTAAAGGGCCCCCTTATAATGCAATCATATTGTAAAGTTCGAATATTACTGTAATGGGTATGTTGGAAGATATGATATTAATTAATAGACCGTGAAAGAAGCGTTCAAAAATATTCTCCACTAATCGAGAAATCCACAACCCCTCATAATTCTGTTTCAGAAATGGTATGTGTTTTATCCAATATGCGCATAGCTCACTTTTATCTGAATTCAATCTGGTTAAATCCGGATTTTTCCGGAACTGACCCAGTTTGAACTGGAATGGACGCCAAAGGCCTAACATGAATATAACATTTAGTAGAGAAATTGTTTTTTTGTTGTTTGAAAAATGTTATTGGCCTTCGATTGGTATTGAAGTAAGGTTTTTATGAATGGCAGAATTTTCAGTTTATTCCTAACATATATTTCTTTTTTTACTCCACACTAGGATTCAATAATGACTCCTGAATCGAGGGTACATTCACAAACATGGAAACACACACAAGACATCCTGATCTGGAACAAATAACAGTAGGTCTTACAAATACTGGTTCTGTGCGGGAACCGAACACACGACGCGCAGTGCAGCAGCCAATCGATCAAGTAATGCGCCACCAAGCCAAGTAGCTATAGATAGATAATAAGTTTTTTGAAAAGTCTTTATTGATTTCAAAGATACTAAATGCATTTTTTACCCGACTGCTATATTTTTATTATATTATTATATCAGGTCACAGAAATCTTAATAATAAGGCAATTTCTGTGTATCTATAATATACATTAATTGAATGTACACACTATCACTACAAAATGTCTGAATAACAATAATACTTGAAGAATAAAATCGGTTTATTTGTTGCGGATATCTTACTTTATAGGTAGTTAGGTACTGTACGGGTATAGTGATACAACGCCATCTTTTGAAAAACGTAGGAACTAAACACAACATTTAACGTTTGAATCATTCAATGAGCGCTTGGCAGCGTAAGTTCATCGATCGATTCATCTTCATCCTTTCTAAATGTTGATAGATGGCGCTACTTGTATCAATATTCGAAACTTGGGTTAATAAAGATATTTGATTAAAACAACCGAGTTCCATTTAACATTAATTAAAAACTTTTTATATTAAACTTAATATATGGATATTAGGAATTTATGCTTAGGTACGTAGGTAGGATTTACGACGTTATTAATTTGCCAAATTTGAAAAAAATATTGCTCGTGTTTCTGGTCCTTGAAGTTTTAATATTTTACATGTAACCACTTATGCTTATTAATAAAGTATAGCTTAGAATATTATAGTAACTAAATTGGCCATCATAGATATACTCCTTGCGTTTGGCTAAATAATTATGAAGATACTTGTCATAAAATTACAAGAAGATTAACTATGTAGAATTTAAATCTAAATATATAAAAGAAGAAACTGGACATGTGGATGGATGGAGAGGGAGAGGGAGGCCAAAGAAAAGATGGATGGATTGTGTGAGGAGTGATATGAAAGAAAAGGGAGTTAGTGATAGCGTGAAGAGTGACAGGACAGAATGAAATGAGTTTACTGACTAAAACCTACAGTATTCCTTCAGTTGCCCATTTTGCGAGGGCTATGGTAACTCCTTCGAACCATCCGCAACCCTGGCAGGCATCAGCTCTGACTAGCTCCGTCAATTTAGCTGACATCCCTTCGAGCCGCGCGTAGAACACAACGCGGCGTCAACCAGGACTTGGTCCTTACCGGACGGGCAGCTACCCATTGGTCACCGTCCGCAAGCCCGCGCCTAAGGTGGCCGAAAATCGTTTACCTAGTTTGGCTCAGTGTGTCTTTCAGAAACAAACCCACAACTCTTTGCTTGAAATGCTAAATCTTTCTTACTTTACTTTTGTAACATAATCTCTATAGTAGGTAATAAAAAATAACCTAGAAACCTAAAGTAGGGCTAGACGTTCCGTTAACGATGAATTTTGAAGTATTTACAATGCTATTAGGTATCGACTCCTGAAAAGCTTTTCAGCATAGCTGGGGCCTATGAACTTGAGTGAACTGTCATGACCATAAGCATATTAATATCTAGGTACCAAAGTGGTTGGGTTTTCAGTTACCTAGGCAAGTGTAGACGTCCTAAGTGTTAAATTTTTAAATTTTAGGTACATTGAACTGTGGAAGTCGGTAAACGAACTTAAGTGTTATAAGTTCGTTTATGTGGTACACAATTAAATATTATTAACAACGCACGTCTCCTTTTCAAGGAGTTTTTGAACCCTGATCGACACACTGCTGCGTGACCGAGCTGGCTCGTACCAACTTTTTACAAAAAATTAGTGTTGCCATTAACGTCTCATTTATTGATAGTTGTAATTATTTATTTTTCTTGCTTTTTTAGGGTTCCGTACCTAAAAAAGAAAAAATGGAACCCTTATAGGATCACTTTGTTGTCCGTCTGTCTGTATGTCTGTCAAGACTCTTTATCTCGGGAACGCGTAGACGTAATGAGTTGAAATTAAAACCATTTACTTAGGTCTGCGAACTCTTGAAGCTGTAATAAAATCAAACTTATATGTTAACGAGAGAAGAAAAGATACTTTTGCTTATGTGGTAAAAAACGTAGGTACATTTCGACACTCTCGAGGAAATCAAAATTCATAGGGTACTTCCCGTTGACCCAGAATCCTGAAATTTGACATAAAGCAAGTTCTTATAGCACAAGTATAAGAATAAATCTGAAAACTGTTTTGTAATTATGTCATTAAAAAAAAGTCGCACTTGCCCTGTTTTTTTTTATATACCCTCTTTTTTATAATGTGAATGTAAGAACACTGTAGAGTCCGCGAATTTCTAGATTACTTCCTATTTACGACTCACTTTTTATTATGTTCTTGCCGGTTCTACTCTATAGGAAACGACCAATTTGGAACCGTGCACTAGCTTCTGACGTTTTATAAAAGTGCCCATGTAGGCCTATGTGAAATAAAAACTTTTGAATTATGAATTTTTTTTTGAACGTCGCAATCTTCTGATGTGTGATAACGATGTGTATTATTAGTGAAAAACTTAAATATTATTTAACTATTTATAAGTACTAAATCTAACTAAAAATTCTAAACATGTTTCCAGAGGACTGGGTCCTTCTTTGCCCAAAGATTGGCATTGCCATTCAACGTGGCAATGCTGCTAGACTCCTGGGCATATGACAGCGTTGAAGAGAAATAACATTATATACACAGCGATAATATTTTGTTTGGTTATTTGCGGGTAGTCGCCAATGTGGTATTCACTAAAATCAGTTTTTAGGGATTTTGTTTTATAAATGAAACAGTCAAATTAACAGAAAGCAGGCGCAACTTCAGAATGATGTCTGTTCGTTCTCGGGAACAGATCGAGTGTGCCCATAACGCCACACCTCAGCTGTAGATAAGGTAATCTCTTTGATTTTTTTGAGAAGCCATCAATATTTTCTTCCGTTCTAGGTGGAGAGTTGGACTGACTTTTACTGACTAAAAACCCACCCGAGTTCCTTCAGTTGCCCTTTTCGTTCCAGGGCTGCGGTAACTCTTCTCTCATACAATCCCACGACCCTGGTAACAGCCCCAGCAAGGTAATGTAATTTCTGTTTATTGATCTGAATACGAAAATTATCTAGAACTGCCCCCCTAGCCAAGTTAAGGCCGTTTCGTTTCGATTCTCTTGCGTCGAACACCTCGAGTGGGCCACTCCTCCGATTCTTTTGTTCTGACCACGTGACTGAGCGTTGAGATGACGTCACACAAGCGGTCGTAACTTGGCTAGGGGGGCTGATAGGATGCTATAATATTAGAAAAAATACATATTTTTTTCGAGAAACCCGCAGAACGATAGCTCTGAACTAAAAGAATGCATAGCATAATGTGCTATACGGCCCTCTAATCCCAGAAGTATAAATAAGCGACGAAGGAGAATCCAGTGAGCTATCATACAAAAATTTAACACATCGTTGACAATCCCACGAGGAGTTCCTGTAAGGCAAACCGTGGTCCAAGAACGGAAAGGGCAACTGGAGGACACAGGTGGGTTCTAGTCAGCAAAAGTCTGACACGCCTTCTCACTCCACCCGGAGCAGGAGAAATCATTGGGTGATTTCCACCCTTAAACAATAAGGTGGGTTTTAGTACGTAATAGTCTGACACGCCCTTTTGCTCCACTCTAGAGCGAAAGAAGGTACTTGATGGTTTCCCACCTAAAAAAAGGTTTATAAGATAAATAAAAAGAAAACTTTTTGGCCAAAATTTCGTCCAAATCCATTCAACTGGTTTTGTATGTGATTGAAACACAAACATACATACTTACAAACATTTTTATTAATATTGTATTTGTTGGATTATTATGACTTGTCTTAGAATTTTCGTAATATTTATAATGTTATATATGTGAGTGTGTGTTTAACACAAAAAAATTGTAATTCGCCATATGTTGTGTTGGCATAAAACATCCGTCATGCTCAAAGTCATTAAATGTTTTCCAACCACAAAAAAGAATTCGAACAGTTATTAAAGAACCGATTCACAAAAAGACTATCAAAACTATAACTGGGATAACGCAAACCAATAGTGTATCCGATCGGATCTAATCGATTCCATTCCAAACTCGTTTACTCGATTCGCTAAATCGGATTCGCAAACAACGTACCACGCGTTGTCGAAAAAGGAAGAGATTGGGGTAAAGTGCCCGGTTGTGGGCATAAACGAGGGGTCAACGGCCTATTAATACAATTGCGAAACGGTGAATCGGCGACAATAATAGGGTAAAGTCACGAATTATCTGTTTATTTTAATATTTTGTTAGTGGATTTATGTGGGAGCTTTATGGTGCCGGACACTTAAGTTTCCAAGTACATTAAAGCCTTGATGCTTTGGCCTTAGCTTATTAACCAATGAGAACATGGGACACTGTGATTCTATTTGTTAAAGATTTACTTTAGCTTTAGCTCCACGTAAGCAAGCAAAATTCAGTTAATTGTCGGATAGTATGGCAACTGAAATTATATATATTAGCTCTCCACGCCCTCTCACTTCATCCAGAGTGGAAGATATTATACCTACTCACGATAATTTCACACATAAAAAAAAACAACTTGTTAAGATTTTTTTGGCCTCGCACAAGTCTTTTTTTAAATATTTTAGTTATGTTTATCATTAGGCCTGTATTGGACATATTCAATATTGGATATCTTTCGGCTGCAATGATGATGATGGTCATAAATGAACTCACAAATAAACTGTTTCCTTTTTACTCAAGTTAACCTCATATTTATAATTCACACTGAAATTCTCATCGTTCTTAATAGCTGGTCAACTCTCTAAGCTTGGGAGCCCGAAGTTTCATAATTGGTATGTTTGGCTTTGGCATCTCCTACAAACCCCTGCAGTCCTAGTACTTTGAGATAGTGCAACTCGAAGCCAGGGTACGAAGGATACTTCAAAGTTTATTTGAAGGACTGGAGTATTAAGACTGCGCTTAATTATAATAAAGGAAATCTAATGAGGTTAGAAAAAGTATTTCTCAATACACTTACTCGAAAACCCGCTTTTATGCCACCGCTTTGAGGCACGTAATAGACTGTTTTGTGCACTAGTGCAGAAAAGTGCGCGTGCTCTCCCCCGCCACAATTTGATTACATTTTATCGTATCAGGCTGGCCGCGGGTCGCTGGTCAGTCCTCGATTATTAATTTTTTCTTAAGTGTATTGAAAAAAGTCGTTTGATACACGTGCAAATTTATCAAAATGTTACTATATATATTGATTTTTAAACTGTGCACAGTCTAATGGACCTTTTGCTGACCCTTTTCCAGGTATATGGTATGGTTATGTAGAGCGGCAGTATGAGGGTTGTATATTATGTTAACTATAGGAACAATAAAACTGTTATATAAAATTGGTATATTTTATAGCAGCTAAATATGAAATTCGACGATACTATTCCCGCACGGAACAAGTATTTGTATGGTCTACAGATAGTTTTTTTCGTATCTGGGTGTCCTGTTTATGTCAATTTATATTTTAGTGAACACACCCGATAAAGTATTAAATTCCTAGTCAGGAGAAATGTTTTAAAACAATAGACAGTAGCTGGTAAACTGGCATGATAATTTTAGTGATAGACCTATTTATGATGATCATGAGTGAGTGAGTGTCATAAATGCGAAACTTTGCTTTCGCTTAACTTCGGAACTAAATGATCTACAGACTTGAAATTTTGGATTTTAAGTATGTAATTATAGTTTACTGGATGACGAAAATTTCTGCGTTCTGGTCTTATTCAGAGGTTCTCAAATAGGGGCCTGAAAATGCGGCGAAATGGTTCCAGTAAAGGATGGTACGGCAGTGTTTGCTTCGCGCTCGCCTTGGCGGGGGCACTGCCGTGTCCCCCGATAGGGGCTGCAAGATTGTTCGAAACGCCAAGGGTTAACGAAGGATCGAAGGTTGTGTGTGGACTCGCCTTCGATAGCAATAATTTAGACCATTTTATAAAAGGAATGGACCAAAACAGTATCTTCATCCGCTTTTTATTAGGTTACAACTTGTTTGACATTACTAGCATGGCAGTGGAGAGTTTGTCATGCTCACTCAAATGTCTCGCTGAGGGTGGCACGTGTTATTAGGTTATTAATTTCCCTTCAAAATGGTTGAGCTGAGTGGGGCTGATGCACGCGTCATGCTCGTGAATGGGTGCCGTCAGTTGAGACTGGTCATCTCTTAGCTGCCAGTGGCTTAATTCATTTTCTATTTTTTAATTATTATTACTTATCAACATTGTGCTCACATATTAGAAGCAACAAGAAATATGTAACCGAGATTTCATGGAGTGACTTGCACGTTCTTCACCATAGAGATCTACGCTTTGGAACGTGCAATTTAGCTTCACTTGTTTTTTTGTTTTTGACTGACCAACATTTTGACCAATTCAAAAGTGCCTGTAATTGGTCTATTTGAAATAAACATTTCTGATTTCTGCTAACCCTGGTTTGTCAATTTTATTAGGTACATAACGCTCATACTGATAAGGACATTTTTTTTGGCTTGCATTTAACCATTTTCTCACCGGATCGTAAACAATGATTTAGCCAATGATGGAGCAGGCTTGCTTTGAAGTAGGTACAGATAGCGGCACGAATCTTGAGCGCTCGGCGAAAGAGCTTGGATCGCTTTGCGCATCGTACAATATCGGCTAGCCAATCACTGTACAAGGATTGCACTCCCCGCCCCCGCATCTCTCTTCATACCACTAAAGAGACCCAATATTTTACTTCTGCGTGCTTCTGCGCAAGTAGAACTGTAGAAGTCAGCGCTCAAGATCCGTGCCGGTATCTTTAACCCATTCACTCTTGACTTAAATACTATTGAATAATAGATACTATTGAGTCAAATCGATCCGAAAAAAAGAATCAATGTAAGCTGTGGAACAGACTATAGCATAATTACCTGTATGGAGTAAGGCATACTGTATCATTAAGGATAGATATTGTATGCCGTATTCTGCTATTACGAGCAAAATAGATGTTCATTTCTTAGATAACAAAAATGAATATACTTCAGTTATGGCTCACTACCAAAAGTAATGAGAACCTTATAATAATCGTAAGTCCAAATAGCCTTATTTGGTATTCTATTGCTATTTCTGATGTTATGTTATCAACAGTTAGTTGATTAGAAATAGAAACTTACTAAGTTACAATATGTCTATCTTGCCTTTTTTTTGGTAAGAAATCATCTTATGACTTATGGACCCAATCTAGATTGGAGCGAGAGCCCTCTCGCGCCCGTGTCAGGCTTTTACTGACTAAAATCATACCTGTGTCATTCAGTTGCCCTTTGCATTCTAGGACCACAGGTTTTGTTTTTAGAAATTCCGCGTGGCCTTGGCGAGCATTGGCCCTGCTGGACCCCTACGGTTTTGCTGACATCTTTCGGACTCGGTTCTCACCTGACGGCCGGACGGCGAGCTACCTATTGCTCGCCGTCCGCAAGCCCGCGCATACGATGGCCGGGGATCGCTCTGCAACTTCCGACGCCCGGGGCACCTTCTGTCGCGGCGGCTGGGGTGTGAGGATGTCCGTTCGCTCACGGCTGCGGCCATCTCTTCTGCTAGCATTACTACTTCGCAGAAGAAAGCAACTGCATCTCATCCCCCGCTCCGGACTACATATTATGTCCTAAACCAGGGCACTTTTTTTGAAATTTTAAGGAAGAATAATAAAAAAAAAAACATAATTGTGACTAGCACAATAATCACAAATATTTATAAAACAAAATAATAAATAAATAATAAATAAATAAAATAAATAATAATAATATGTAATAATAATAATATGTAATGTTTTTTTTTTATTTTTTATTATTCCGTATAAACCAGTGCTTGACTGCGATCCTACCTAATGGTAAGCAGTGATGCAATCGTTGATGGTGAGGCGCACTAGTTTATTAAGAGCCTATTCACTCTAGCCTTGAAGGCACCTAAATTATAGTTGTTAATGTTATGTAATAATAATAATATGTAATTTATATAATAATATGTAATATTAAATAAATATTTGTGTACCGACAACTGTGCGCTCTACCTCACAAACTTTCTTATAGAACCCGTTAAAATAACCAAAACAGTATTACTATGTACTGATTGGGCTTCCAACAATGGTCACGGATACCCTTTTTCGGTAATTTACGACTGTTTTCTACATCGTGTGGCAGGGGAAAACCGCTTTTTTTGGAAAATTAGATCGGTAAATAACGGTTTTTGTCTGATATCGGTTTTTGACACCAGGATGAGATCAGACTAACGGATTTTTTTACTTTTTTGTAGATTTCACTAAGTTATTGGAAATGATTTTCTCGACTTAGCTTTTATGGTATTTACGTACCGGCTCTGCTGTTGCGTGCTACTTCAGCGTTTTTTTTTTTTGTAGAAATCTTTACTTCGGTCGCCAATCAACGCGTCTGTGAACGTACCTGATGGTAAGCTGTGATGCAATCGTTGATGGTGAACGCACTAGTTTATTAAGAGCCTATTCACTGAAGCCTTGAAGACACCTAAATTATAATCGGACGGAAAGACCGCAGCAGGCAGTGTTGTGTTGTTGATTCGTACTCAGAAAGTTTCTAAAACACAATTGTGGCCATAATTTATGTATATTTAACTACTCAAGCTACTTAATCGGACGTTCATGCATTGCAGAATACAATAAATTCTTGCGAAAAAAGGATTTTATCTAAGAAAAAAACTTGGGCAAGTGTGAGTCGGACTCGCGCACTGAAGGTTCCGTACAAACTTACCTATGTCAATACCTAGGTCAATTCTCGAATGTAGTCTCGAAGATTTTTCCGAATAGCCAAAAAAGTTTTTTTTTTTGTGACGTAACAACAAAAATTACTGTTTTCAGATTTATTCCTATACCAGTGCTATATGACCTTGCTTTATGCCACATTTCAGGATTATGCGTAAACGGGAAGTATCCTATGAATTTTGATTCCCTTGAGAGTGTCGAAATATATGTCTTTTGCGATATAAACGGCCGTATCTTTTGTTTTCGTTAACTTAGAAGTTAAATTTTTTCACAGGTACAAGGGACCAAAGACTTGAGTATATGGTTTTAATTTTAATTCGATACCTTCACGTGTTCCCCGAGATAAAGGGTCTTGACAGACAGAGAGACAGACGGATAACAAAGTGATCTTATAAGGGTTCCGGGTTTTTCCTCTTGAGGTACGGAACCTTAAAAAATACGAAATACGAAACGGTATTGATTGTACTAGGTAGTTCGGTTCCTACTGCCACAATAACACAAATATCAGGTACTCACCTATTCAAACATATAACTTAAATACTCCATGTCAACCACACAACAAACAAACATCCACCAAAACTAGACATAATTATTGTTAGTGAAATTAGTGGTACACCTCAAAAAGGTGCAGGCCCATTTATGGTACCACAAATTGTGTCCTCAAATATACCGTGACGTATTTGGTGACGCGAATTGGTGGCCAAATTGTAAAGTTTTAAAGTGTTATGTCATCCCAACAGGGGCGTAGCTAGCCCCATAGGGGCCCCATATCAAAAGTTATCGAGGTCTTTTTTACAATGTAGGCCCTACTAACACAGAGACATGAGCCATAGTCACGATAGGCCTCGAAAGATATGACCAGAATAGCGGATAGATTTCGTCTATGTCAGTTAAGACCGAGACCGATGACCTCGTTTATTGGAGTATAGAAGAGAGTTTAAGATTCTGTTATGATCTTATGTAGAGAATGCTAGAACAAACAGAACAATAAAAATGGAACATTTTATCATTTAGTAATTATTTATTAACTACGGACCTCTCATCAATAAGAGAATTGAAGTTTGTGTATAACTTGTTACGAATTTTTACACATGTCGGGGCCCCTGTAGCTTGGGGGTCCCGTGTCATTGATACAGCGGTAGCTACGCCACTGTATCCCAAGGATGTTTGTGACGGTTTTCGGAAAAATTGTCATGAGTTTAAGTGCAGTTTAAGTAAAAAGTGTACTGAGTGTACCACGAGCTCTTAACGCGATCCATTTGACGACCTAAACTGAACTGTTAAAGGGATGGAGCTATATAGGGTGTATAGCTCCAACCCTCTTTCTCGCTCGCATAACTGACATTTAAAAAAAAAAAAAACGTAAATTTTCCTTGAAGCGTTTCTTTTTTTTTTCACAACTATCACACAACGCCGTCTAGTCTCAAGCTAAGCAGAGCTTGTGTTATGAGTACTAGACAACTGATAAACATACTTATATATGTTTTGGGTGGGAATCGAAATCGCGACCTCCGGCATAGCAGTCAGGGCCACCAACCACTAGACCAACAGGTCAGTCAAAATTTACCTTAGTTCGGTCTTCGTCGAAACATCATGAAGATCATCATCATCATCAACTTCCTGCCCTTGACCCGTTGTGACGATGTTTTCCTTTATTGACATCATTATTATCTAATTTCAGCCGAAAGACATCCACTGGTGGATGTACGTCTTTATTTATTTATTTATTTATTGGCCTATCAACAATTGTTACACATTGCATTCGAAACGTACTTGCCCTTATACAAACCAACCTTATACACAATATATTACGATAGACACAGCATGCATAAACAGTATTAAAACAGAAAGATTTTACAAATAATATTAGTATAGATACAACACTTACGAGTTACGTTGTTATAAATGTTGGCTAGTTGTTCGTTTTAGGTGGACTTGGCGCTTGAATTTATGGAAAGATGTGCCAAAAATATCCAAACTTACATCGCAATTATTAAGAAGCCTACAAAGTCTTGGGGTTGGGAAGTTACCCTGAAATAGTTTTTCGGAATGGGGGACATAGTAATTCGATACGATGGCGCGGATAATTGTGAGGTAGGTTAAAATTAAATTTACATAACAACTGAGGACAGTCTATTTTACTGTGAGGAACTTTATCTTCCTTGTCTTCCCCAAGTACCGCCACAATGCCCGGTCCTATACGTCTTGCATCCATCGGATCCCCGCAACCCTCATCAGGCTATCGGTCCACCACCATGTGGGAGGCCTATCAAAGTCTTCCGGTATCTGCGTCTTCCAATACGCGTTACTACTCTAGAACCTTTCGGCCCCATCGACCATCTACTCTACGAGCAATATACCCTGCCTACTGCTACTTTAGTTTGGCGATTCATCGGGCTAAATCGGTAACATTGGTTCTTCTTTCCCGATGCGATCACGTATGGAAGCTCCATTAATTACATAGATGTTGTCAGCACATGACCATGAATTGCAAACAAACACTGTTTTGTCACATTTCCACGTAGAACAATAGAGTTATCACGAAGCGTTCGTCACTGTATCGATTGATGTTTTTATTGACATGTCACATGCGATACAATTTCATATGCACTATGATAGTACACGATATATCTTCACTACAATAGAAAATAATTCATAAAGTCCATCAATTGCATAGCATAGCATAGTCGGCCTTTTAATGTTCCCACTGTTGGGACTCAGGCCTCCTCTCTAAGAGAGGGAATGGGCCGTAATCCACCACGCGGGCCCAGTGCGGGTTGGTGGATGTCACATGTCTTTGAATTTTTGGTTCTAGGACATGCCGGTTTCCTCACGATGTTTTCCTTCACCGTTTGACCATCAATTGATTAACGAATAACATAATCTGTTATGTGAAATTAATATAGAACTCAACTACTGAAACAGTATGGGTGGGTTTTAGTAAAACAACTGTGCAAGTGCGAATCGGACTTGCACCCTGGGGGTTCCGTACAAACTCACCTATGTAAATAGTTCAATTCCGGAATGGAGTCTTGGAAGATTTTTTGAAATAACAAAAAAAAAATTGTACGTAGCAACAAATTTATTAGACCTTGATTTATGCTAAATTTCAGGATTCTGGGTCAATTGGAAGTACCCTACGAAATATCGATTTTCTCTAGAGTGTCGAATTGTACGTTTTTTGCCACATAAACCACGCTTTTTTTCTCGTTAACTTACAAGTTTGATTTTTTTTACAGCTTGAAGAGCCCGCAGATCTGAATATATGATTTTATTTTCAACTCGATACCTCCACGCGTTCCCGAGATAAAGGGTTTTCACAGATAGACAGACAGAAAGACAGATGGACGGACAACAAAGTTATCCTCATAAGGGTTCCGTTTTTTCCTTTTGAGGTACGGAATCCTAAATATGTCATTAAAAGTCTAACGATCCCTTCCGCTCGACCTAGAGAAAGAGAAGTCATTTGATCCTGTGTAAATTCATCCAAGGTGCCAGCTGCCTAGATTGTCTTTAAGAATAATCTAGAATTGCAAAGAATTCATAATTATGGCTTTTTTTTAGATGGGAAATCATCCAATATCTTCACGTGTCAGACTTTTACTGACTAACACACCCGTGTTCTTCAGTTGTCCCTTGCGTTATAGGATTACAGGTTCCCTTTTCAAGAATGCCCCGTGGCCTTAGCAGGCATTGACTCTGCTCGGCCCCTACGATTTTGCAGACATCTCAAAGAGGAACTTACCGTCTTGATTACGGCTTCATCTAGTTTAAGAGTAAATTGACAAAAAAATTGACGTGTAAAAGTATATTTTTAAAACACCTATTTGCAAAATAAATATCATTTATCATTTGACTAGCTTCTGCCAGCGGCTTCGCTCAAGTGAAAGTAGGTTTCTCCATACAAACTTTGGACCCCTGTTTCATCCCCTTTGGGGGTGAATTTTGGAAAATCCTCTCTTAGTGCTCGCCTACATCATAAAAGGAAACCTTGTGCAAAATTTCACGGTCTTAGTCTCAGTAGTTTCGGCTGTGCGTTGATATGTCAGTCAGTCAGTTTCTCCTTTTATATATTTAATTTAAAAGTTGTTAATAAGTATAAAATATGTATTATATTAGTTTAAGTAGGTATGTAATGTATTATACGGACAAATCTAATTTTTAAGACGTCATTTTCTCGACCAATCCGTTTAGCCTTGTGAAAACGGAATTATTCTGTCATTATAAGTCATTTAAACAATTTTTTTTTCTGTGGGAAAGTCATCCAATGACATCCCCCGCTCTTGTTCGGGGCGGGAGATAGTGTCACACTTTTACTGACTAAAAATCCACTTCTTTTCCTTCGTTGCCTTTCATACCAGGGCCGAGTCTTCCTTTCAGAATCATACCCTTGGCCCCAGTAGGCTTCGACCCTGCTGGGCCCCTACAGTTGCTGACATCTCTTTAAATTGAGGCGCACGTGAAACATTACGCGCCGTCGACGACTTGGACTCGGTCCAGACGGTTACCGGACGGTCGGACGGCGAGCTACCCATTGCTCGCTGCCCGCAAGCCCAAGTCATTTAACTACTAGTGAACTAACTGATAATCTGAATAAAATATTCTCAGTTAATGTACTTTGAGAACTAACACACTGCTAACAGTAATAGATTGTTCGGAAAAGTCCACTATCAGATATTCATGAATCACAGCCTGGTGCTGTGATTCATGAATAATAACTAGGTAATTAACTGTTCTGTGAAAAAACAAAACAATGAATGAATCAGCTGAATATAATTGTAATAGTTTCCAACGAAACATTTATTGAAATTTTTGTTAAGAGGGATCCAACAAAAGGGTTTTTTTTTTAGGTGGGAAAATCATCTTATGAAAAATCCCGCTCTTGGGCGGAGCGAGAAATAGTGTCAGACTTTTACTGACTAAAAACCCACTCATGTTCCTTCTTTGCCTTCGTCCCAGGGCCCCGGGTTTCACTTTCACACTACCCGTGGCCCCAGTAGGCTTCGACCCTGTTGGGCCCCTACGATTTGCTGACATCTCCTTGAGGCGCGCGTGGAACAGTACGCGCCGTCGACGACTTGGGCTTGGTCCGGACGGTTACAGGACGATCGGACGGCGAGCCACCCATTGCTCGCCGTCCGCAAGCCCGCGCCTACGGTGGCAACAATAGGGTTTGTGAAATTTCATAGTATAAGTGGGTACTAGCCGACACCCGATGTAAACGAAATACATTTTGCTTGTCGAAAGTAATAATATTCCACATCTATCATACAACGCCGTCCAGTCTCAAGCTAAGCAGAGCTTGTGTTATGAGTACTAGACAACTGATAAACATACATATATATTTCTAAATACATACATATTATAGATAAATTACACCCAGATATGGAACAAATGATCGTGCTCATCACACAAACATTTGTCCTGGGTCGGAATCAAACCCACGACCTCCGGCATAGCCACGCTCATCCATGGCCACTAACCACTAGACCAACTGGCCAGTCGAAATATTTTAACTTTGCATCAAGAATCTTATTCTTCACTAAATTACGAATTTTACACCAAATATTAATGGACTTTTTATAATTATTAAGGGACTTGGAACACCCCGACTCAAACAGCTTAGGTTAAAGAGGGGTCTAACTTAGACCCCGCCATCCCCTCCGTGGTTTTTTTTTTTTCAAACCACCCAGGAGAGCATATTCTAGTTAATTAGTATTTTCGGTGGAACAAGGGCATATTTTGTAGCAGAAAACAGGAATAAATTGAATTGAGGAACAGTTAAACAGTACTTATCATCAGGATGACAGTCAAGCTCTAGTTTATGCTATTTAAAATAAAATAAAAAATTATCTACCCTTAAAAAAAAGGTTGAAAAAAAAAAACAGTTCATTCCCCGAATTGAGTTACGAAGAGTTACGGAAATCATTTTCACCAAGACAACGCGCCGTCTCATACCTCAGCGGTTGCCACGGCGAAAATCTACGAATTACGGTTTGAACTGTTTGATCATCCGCCTTACTTACCAGATACAGCTCCAAGAGACTTCATTTTGTTCACTTATCTAATAATTGCGCTCGGAGGATAGAGATTTTCATCAAATGCGGAGGGAATCACCTTCGAGAACAATTATTTTCCAAAGAAAATCGCCAACTACTATTTGAACGGGTCAGAGAGGTGGAAGCATCGTTGGGATAAGTGTGTAGAGTTAGGTACAAGGGGATAATTAAAAAAAAGAAAAATGAATTTTAAGTAAAAAATTCTTGTATCTTTGTTAGATCGGACACTTTTCAGACCACCTGTGTATTGAAATTCGTTTAAATTGGTTTAATGATGATTGAAATATTTAACAGGAAACTATGACAAAAAAATAACAGGCCTTAACCTTTAAAGTATTGCACCTGGCTGGGTTTGAACCCGCGACCTACATCTACCTCGTAAGTCAGGGCCGTTAGCACTCGGCCACCATCGCTCAGGCGCATTACTTTGTGTAATTTATTTCATCACCACTGCTCTCAAAACGGTGAAGGAAAACATCTTGTGGAAACCGGCATTTCTTAGAACCAAAAATTCAAAAGACATGTGACATTCACCACCATTGGGTCTGTGTGGTGGATTACCGCCCATTCCCTCTCCTAGAGAGGAGACCTGAGTCCCAGCAGTGGGAACATTAAAAGGCCGATTATTATTTTATTTTTATTATCATAAATACTTTTAAATTAGGAAAATACCTATTATTACAAAAAGCGTAAACTATCGGTTACAAAGTTCTCGCTGATAAGACTCGATATATCAAGTATCGTTTGTCATTGTTAGCGAACTGTGTAGATTTCTAAAGAATATCAATGTAACTAATTAGTAACATTAGATCACCTGGGTGTAAAGGTTGACAAGTTATATACCTATTCGCTGTAGATAATGTTGATTTTAAAACACGATGAATCTAGATTACGAAAGTTTAGTTTTTCTTATTGTAAACATAACATTATAATAACCATAAACAACTAGCCTGTCGATCTTCTGTTGTTTATATTTAGGGCAATAAGCGTCGGATTCATACAACCGCCAAGCCCGTTCCATTATTGGACCACCCGAAATACGGCGATGAACCGTCGGTACATGGTGGAAACACTACGGTGTAATTAAGTTAAATTTCAGTGCTTAAATTATGATTGTAACCTAATTATCTATTTTATTTTTATTTTTGTATTTAAAGTGATATGAAAGAAAAGGAAGTTAGTGATAGCATGACGGGTGACAGGATAGAATAAAAAAAAGAAAGAAAAAAACGTGTTGCGCCGACCCCAAATATGATGGGACAGGCAGGAAGATAATGAACCTAATTTTCAATGTAGGATGTCTAGAGTTTGCCAGTAACAACCAACTAGTACTAAGCGTTCGCCTCCTTCTGCGAAAAAGTAATGCTAGCGAAGGAGGCGGCCGCACGCGTTAGGGAATGGACTTCTTCACGCCCCAATCACCGGGATACTGACCCCTACTTCCAGACACCGTAGGCATGGCATTGCGGACGACGAGAAGCTCCATCCGGATTGATCTCGAGTCGTCAACGCCGCGTAGTTCTCCACGGGCATCTCAAGGAGATGTCAGCAAAACCGTGTGGTGTGGTTTTAGTCAGTAAAAGTCTGACACGCCCTCCTGCACCCCAGATCGAGAGTAGTCGTTAGATGATTTCCCAAAAAAATACTATACTACTACAATCGAAAGTGTCTATCCATAGCGCCATATAAACAATAAAAACCGCTCAACTAAAGGAAGTTCGATCCAAAAGCGACATGTAAACATCTCCAAACGAACTTGACACTGTAAAGGGAAGCACTTTTAATTTCGCACTCCATATGAATCAGTTACTGAGTTCCTAGCCAACAGACAATGTGAGAAAAGACCAGACATACCCAAGAGACACCACGTGCATTTCCATACTAGTAACGAACCATAATTTTGGATCCAATCCATAACCAAGGGAACGAAGTCGCTGACTTACTCCAGTAACTGAGTAACGACTAGTGATGGGCAGTGTTTGAGTGCGGGTGTACGAAAATGTCGATCGAAAATACATCGGGTGACATCATCATTGCCTCAAAATATGTCCCATATTTTGAGGCTATCAATAAAATTATGATACAAAAAAATAACGACTTTTATCAACTGCCATCTTATAATTGAGTTTTAAAGATGTTATCAAAGTTATTTTAGGTGGGAATTAATTAAATAACTCCCCCATTTTAGGTGGAGCGAAAGAGAGTATAAGACTTTTATTGACTTAAATCTACCTGTGTACCTTTAGTTACCCTTTACGTTCCAGGGCCGTGGTATTTCTTCCTTCTTCTACAATTCCGCAATACGATGTTATCAACAGCCCCCTAGGCAAGTTACGACCGTTTCGTTTCGATTCTCCTGCGTCGAACGCTTTGAGTAGGCCACGCCTCCGATTCCTTTGTTCTGATGTCATCTCAATGCTCAGTCACGTGGTCAGAACAAAAGAAAGCGTTCGACGCAAGAGAATCGAAACGAAAGGGTCGTATCTTGGCTAGGGGCCCAGCAGTTATCCCGTACTTCTGAAAGCGTAAGTAAAGATATATAATGTTTTATATGTTACGATAAGTTGACACAACGCAAATCTAATATTCCATAGTCCAAGCAACAATTTATTAGTGTGCACTAAATAACCGTATTGCACCTTTACAAAATGCCGGCTTCGTGTAAGTTGTGTGAATTAATTGTCTTAATTAAGGTTTAAGTAAAAGACGTTCAATAAAGTTTCCAATTTTTGACTAATGTATATCTTATGGGTTTTGTTCGTAAACATCAACATTAAAAAAAAGTTTTGAGCAATCGTTTATCAGATATGAATCCTATCGAGATTTTTAAACTTTATAATACTACATTGTATAGGTATATTCTCAATATTTCTGAGTTGTATTCCGAAAGAGTGGTTTAATAAACTCAAAAATAATAATCAATCCAAAGCATAAATAAAAATAAATACCTAAAAAAGCGAATAAATAAATACCTAAGTAATAACAATAATTACGTCATTGTAATATCATATAGGAAAAAAACAGTATTAATTTTAGTATCTACTTAGAAAGGAAAATTACGAGTATTTAAGCGTTCTTCCTCGCTCCGATTACATAGTTATTTAAAACTTTACTCTACACGAAAATGTCAAAAAATTGTTTCCATTTTGTAATATTTACTACCTGTAAATGTGAGATTCGAAACTTGAAATTCACACACAATTCCGTCGCTACAGAAAAAAAAATACAATCGAATAACGCTCACTGGCACATCACTAGCGCAGCATATTTAGTCATCCATCTCGTTATGGCAGGGACCTAAAGTGATCGCTAAAGATGCTCTTTTAAGCGCAGTGGATTTCCTTTTGGTCTGCGGTCTCCAATGGAAGGTTCTGTTACATCATATTATGAATGAACTGGGCTGAACTCTGGCGCAAACACGTTTTTGTCTTGACTTTAGATTTTTATGGTAAGCGTTAAGTGTGGTGGATATGGGTCTGTCCAAATGTTCCTATGAGAAAGTTTGTTTGTTTTAGTGACTAGTTACTTAAGTGGTCTGTTGGTGTTGTATGGACTATTGGAACTAGAGAATCAATGGCGCCTGTAGATATATTTGCTGATGGTAAAGGTAACCTACTAGCACATTTTCTAGGTAGAGATATATGATACATCAAAGAGTGAACTTGCGATTTTTTCCTATACTTGTGCTATGAGACCTTGCTTCATGCCAAATTTCAGGACTCTAGGTCAACGGGAAGTACCCTATGAATTTTGATTAGTCATAGTCATAGTCGGCCTTTTAATGTTCCCACTGTTGGGACTCAGGCCTCCTCTATAGGAGAGGGAATTGGCCGTAATCCACCACGCGGGCCCAGTGCGGGTTGGTGGATGTCACATGTCTTCGAATTTTCGGTTCCCTCACGATGTTTTCCTTCACCGTTTTGAGAGCAAATTTTGATTACCTTGAGAGTTTAGAAATATAAGTTTTTTGCAACATAAACGGACAATTATTTTTTTTACGTTACCTCAGTAGTTTGATTTTTTGATAGCATCAAGGAACCACAGACTTAATTATATGGTTTTACTTTCAACTCGATACTTCTACGCGTTCCCGAGAAAGGGTCTTGACCGACAGACAGACTGAAAACAAAGTGATCCTATAAGGTTCCGTTTTTTCTTTATGATAACAATTCATCGGGTAATAAAAAAAATATCCACATGTCTGTGAATAGGAATAGTATTGATTTGTTGGCAAAAGAAAAACTCTGCCCTTTGGTCTCGTGAAGAGTTCACTCACTAGCTGTTTCGGGTAGTGTGAAAGCAAAACCCGGGGCCCTAGGATGAAGGCAAAGATGGAACAGGAGTGGGTTTTTAGTCAGTAAAAGTCTTGACACTATCTTCCGCTCCGCCCAAGACCGGGGGAAGTAATTAGATGATTTTCCCACCTAAAAAAAAGTTAACTCATTTTAGTGTATTTTTAATTGAATTCGGTTTAATTAGTTGTTAACCGTTGATATAATTTAATATGTGCAGATAACAATAATCTCCGGAAATATTTACGGAAACAATAAAACTATTAAGTTTCAAGATCTGAGGTACAGATTTATCCTAGGTTGGGTTACTTAGATATAATAAAAAATTTTTTCAAAGTCAAAGTCAAAAGTTTTTATTTCACGTAGGCCTACATGGGCACTTATAAAACGTCAGAAGCTAGTGCACGGTTCCAAATTGGTCGTTTCCTATGGACAAGAACCGGCAAGAAACTCCATGGTTACTCTTTTAAAAAAGTGATTGTTTACAATATTTTCATATTACAGTATTAATAGACATTATGTAAAAGCATTCATCAGTTGTTTTAAAGCATTCATCATAAAATCATCATTATTTCAGTCGAATGACGTCCATTGTTGATCAAGTGTCAGCACAACGAACGGTCCTGTACGGCTCGCATCCATCGGATTCCCGCGACCTTCATCAGGTCATCGGTCCACATTGTGGGACCGCGCATCTTCTGGTCCGCGGTCGCCACTCCTGAACCTTTCGAAACATAAAAACATAAATTAAAAAAAAAAATGCTGAAGTTCGAAAATATCATAATTTGTCAAATCTATTAGCTATCCCCGCTTTTTAGAAACTTACAGATTTCAATCACCTTGTCCTTGAAAATTACATAATAATATTATTTCACACTTTACTACTGACAAAATTTAGTTTGTTGATAAAAAAAATTTACACTCCAAAGTTGTCGATTTTCAATATCATATTAATTTACGTTTTTGAGGTGTCAATCTGAACTTTGGTTAAATCATCTATATAAATAAAGCAAAAAACAATAGATACCTATTTTATAACTAGCTGACTTGACAAGCGTTGACAAAGAAAAAAATAGAGGGTGGAGGTAGGAAGGTAAAAAAGAACCTAACAAAAATACACAAAAAAAAAATTGGTCAAGCCGTTTCGGAGGAGTTCGATAAAAACACTGTGACACAAGATTTTTATATATTAGATTATTTTGCTGAAAATAAACAATTTTGCTTTTTCTTCAGTTTTAAAAATATTATGATCAGGGGTCGGAATTAGGTAGAGTTATTCATGTACTTGCATCGAAATGTTGATATTAATATGGATCTTCCCGGGATTTCTAATGAAAAGTCCCGTGTGGCCAACAATATAGGAAATAAATAATAATAAAAACGCCAGAGATAGATAAGAAAAATAAAACAAAGATAGTAAACATACAAATTTTATTAGTATTTTTCATTGAAAAATATCTCTCTACGTCAACTGAGGTAAGGTTAACAAATTTATACACTTCCTATTCCTCGTCATTAATGCAGGAAGAATTTTTTTTGCTATATTTCTGATAGTGTCATAACAAAAAATCTGCTCTTTAAAATTAATCTCGGTATTTGAGGCATATCCACTTTATTCTTTCGCTGTATGAAATCGGTGTAAGTACTTTAACTCTAGGTACCTAATTCCGACATCTGATTATGACGTGTAATCAGGGTTTTTGTGTCATTACTAAACCCAATATATACAAATACGTATATATGAACGTCAAAGCTTGAGAAAGTACCTCCTACAAAGCCCGCCATACAGTGAAAGATTCCAGGCTTTGATTGAATAAATTAATTATCATTAATACACGATTTATTCTATTAACATTCAGGTTGAATTTTTTAAATGAAGTAGGCCTAATGATGACAGTCGCCGACGGTAGGTGACAGAGTATATTATTTAGTCGTTAGCCATATCGTAGAACTGGCAATTTTATGATATGCCTAGTACGGCACTTTACATAATGGTTGGGCAGTTTATGAAATCGCCACCTCAAAACTAACCTTACCTCAGTCGTATCATGATAGGTTCATTTCTGCAATATGGCTAACAATACATTTGAATTTATAAAAGTATAAAACGAATTCAATATTAAAGAGATAAAGATTTACAAAATGTCCAAAGTAAATGAGATCGACAGGCGCCTCCATAATTTCACGAGATATATAATTTCCGCTTTCCGTTTAGTGACATACCAGTGACGTCATCGATTTATGTCAGTTCTGGTGATCAAGGAATTATCCCCTTGTAGTCGTTCGAAACCTTTCATTAGATTGTCGCCATCAATCTTTTAAACTTTCTACAAATAAATCAGATCCTGAAAAAAAAAAAAATTAAGTAAATCATATTTGTTTCCTTCATTAAAACTGTGGAAAAATACTTTTCAAACATTTTTTTTTGTTTCAATAGATTTTTTTTTTAATTATCCAATATCTTTTCTCGTTCTAGGATGGAGCAGGAGGAAGGGTCAGACTTTTACTGATTCCACTCGTGTTTCTTAAGTGACCTTTTGTGGTCTAGAACTCGCAAAGACACACACTTTCGAACACACACGCAAAGGAAATAATAATAATATTCCACAACTATCACACAACGCCATCCCAAGCTAAGCAGAGCTTGTGTTATAAGTACTAGATAACTGATAAATATATACACACTACACATACTTACATATATATATATCAAAATATATACATATTATACATAAATTAAACCCAGACACAAAACAAATGATCGTGCTCATTAAACAATCATTTGTCTTGAGTGGAAATCGAACCCACGACCTCCGGCATAGCAGTCAGGGCCACTAAGCACTAGACCAACAGGCCAGTCAAAATACTTCTACATTATTTATTTTCTTATTTACATAGTCATGTGAATACATACTCTTCTTGAAGTCTTTTTGAAATTACTTGGAAATTAATAAAACCAATAAAGCTATGAAGTTTCCATGAAATAGAAAATATGCAAATGATTCACTTTGAACAGAAACTGTTTCTTTGACTGGGAAATAACTTCATAGTTCTCTTCGGAGAGAGTTTACGTTGTAAACAAATGAGTTTCTAAGTGCTTAAAACATGCAAATTGATTTTACTCTTATTTCTTCATCGTCTTTAGTGGTCTTCTAGTATACCTCGTAGTTTTTTTTTTTATTTTTATTCTTGATAGGTTTGCGCTTGACCGCTATCTCACCTGATGGAAAGCGACGATGCGGTCGTCGATGGAGCGCGCTTACCTAGAAGTAACCTATTTACTCTTGACTTAAAGATTCCCGGGTTGTAGCCATCAGGAAACACAGATTCCGGCAAGGAATTCCACTCCTTAGCTGTACGCACAATGAATGTGTTCCCAAAGCGTTTAGTTTAAGAGAACTATCTACAATGGTTTGCTACTAATATCTGTTATTAAGAGAGCCCTTCCCCAATCGTTTATGGTCAACGTGAGCATAGTTTAAAAGCTTGTTGTTTCTATATATAATCCAACGCAATGTTTCATAAAAAGCATTGGGTAAACATGTCCCTGGAAATACGTACCTATATATTTTTTTAATATCTTAAAAGTAAAACAAAATGTTCATAATTCTGAATATCGATTAATAAAGCAAGGCTTCTATAATTTTAATTTTATGTTGTGATTTTAATAGAAAGCATGTAGATTTAATTCAGTTGAAGTCTGACACCCCCTTCGCTCCAACCAGAAAGGGACTAGTTATTTCACGATTTCCTATCTAAGAAGAACCAAAGGAGGCCTTGCCTATCAATAAACTAATCAACAAAGAAACAGCCTACTTAAAAACCCATCAGACTCTAATAGTACTTTCATACCAAATATCAAATGATATAAATTTTCAATGTCAATCAAATATTCTTGGTCACGTCGGGACACGTGATTGGCACTGTAATGGCACTAAAATTTATTTATTTCAATATCCGGTGACACAGGAAGGTAGTTCACAGTTACTTTCGCGCCAATTGCATAACAATACCGCCATCTTGATTTGAGCACGCGCTCTTTTAGGGTCTGTCCCAGTTGGACTACTGTTTATTTGGTAATGATAATGTTATTATCTTCTTTTTCTTCCTGCCCTTGTCCCATATAACTTGGGGGCGGCGAATACTTTTTTTTCCATTCTGTCCTGTCACCCGTCACATTAATTCTAACTCCGTTTTCTTTCATATCACTCCTCAGACCACCCATCCATCGTTTCTTTGGTCTCCCTCTCCGTGTCCATCCATCTACATGTACATATACTCAGAATTTTTTTAAGTAGCATGTCTGATAATTTATGATATCAAACATTAAGATACCTATAAAATTATCCCTCTTTCCTAACATAAAAAAATACAAAATATAGCCAAAAATATGAGTTTTTTTTGGCTATATTTTATGGTATGAGTACCATTTTTTCTTTTTTTGGTCTGTTTTGAACTTTTTTTTAAGTGTGAGACCACGTCCCATTGTTTTAGCTTTGGCAAAACATGTTTTTAATTATTTAGGCTCTGTAACATTTATATCATGTATCATAATAAATACACACATTGTAAACTAAAACCTAAACGCCTCATTACTTAAAGCACCACAACTTCGATATTACATTTCTAGTTAAAGATTAAGGTGATCTTATCGTTGGTAATGATAACATCGCTTTAATCTGATTACAGTAAAAGAGTATGTCCAAACAATAATAATAATAATATAATTTATTTTCTCTCACTATGGTTATGTTGTACTTAACAGTTTAGAACTACATAATTATATGAATTAGCATTGTGAGAGCTGGTGCCTGTTGTAGGTTTCGGAGAAACCTGTGCTACAGGTCACCAGGACCCACTTTACGGCCTCATACAAGTTTATTGTCAGGTAACTTGAATTCCACTGAACAAAGAATAAAAATAATAAAATAAAATTTAAACATTAATAAAGAAATTAAAAACAAAAAAATAAAAAAATGTAACAAAAGAGAAAAAGAAAGTAACCATAAACAAAGCAGTCAAAGGATGTGTGATGGAGCGAGGTGAATGTGTTGGTGATGGTTGAGAAATGTGCATGTGGAAGGTTGTGATGTGATGTGTGGAAAATGTGCGTGTGGATGGTTGTGAATGTGATAAGTGGAAAATGTCACAATCAATCTGCCTTACCAACAGGTAAATACCAGTATTTTAAAACCTTAGCATCCCAGTAATTGGCTAACACGATACCCTTTGTCAAGAATGGTGTTAGATTTCCTGACTTCTGCCGGTAACGACTACGAAAACTGATGACCGCTGGGATCAACGGCTTAGCTTGCTTTCTGAAGCACGGAAGAATCTCGACATTATAAGACTGCCATCCATTCTATCCATAAACCGTCCTAGGAGAAAACATTGTATAAACATGAAGATCGATGCGAAACATTTTCAAGAAATATATTTTAAGTATGATTTGACATCGATATCATTAAAAAAATGACATTTTCGCCATTTATTTATGAATGTCCCATTCCCCAACACTCAAACCGTCAATCTGACCAGAACCATCCACATGCATCGAACGGTCCGCATCCGGCGGACGCAGGCGACGAAAGTAAACTAAGCTGAGCGCCTCTTTCTCCATACGTGGACGCACGGGGACGCACGGGCCGGGTACGGGCCGTGTGCGGCGCCTGCTAATCGCACAGGCAGCTGGTCGGATGTTGTTGACGGAGAGGACAGACTTTGTGGCGGTGACAGCATTTGACACAGATATCTTTGTATGGAGTTATGTGAATAAAGAATGAATTTTGAAGGAAAATTCAACAGTAATGAAAATGACAGTATTCTTAACCAGGATCCGAGTTTGCCGAAAACTACGCTACAGAAATTCTACGGAGATTATTGCGTTACAGACTCTCCAATATTGCCCCACAATGCTAACCATACTAACAATATAATAATTTACAACAAAACATTGTAAATAATTGCGACCACTGTTTTTTAGATTAATTAGTTAAATTTTTCATTAGGTAAATCAATTAATGTTAATAAAACCTGAGGGTGGAGACCTGCTATCCTAAAATACAGGCCCTAAACCTAATTTAGGTACCAGTCTTCCACAATATGCTTACTTAATCTACTTTTTACCCTAATTACAATTTTCCGTCGGCTAATTCCGTCAGTTGTGCTCGACTAGTTTCTGGAGCTATATAAAAATCATTTGTATTGTAAGGAAGATACTGACAGTATGTTCTCATGCAGTTCCGCTGTAAGTATTAGTTAGGTTGAAAACCCTTCTTCAGCAGACTAGAGTTATTTAAAAAGTACTTTTGGTGGTAATATGATTTGATTTTGAGCAGTGGTGGCCTAATGCTTATGGCCCCGATTTACGAGCTGTAAGACGAGGGTTCAAAGGGGGGATAATTTGTGTTATTTTATCACCACTGTCCTCAAAACGGTTATCATAAGGAAACCGGCATGTTCTAAATCCAAAAATTCGAAGTTTTGTGAAGTCCACCAACCGACACTGGGCCAGAGTTCCAACAGTGGGAATATTAAAAGGCTGATTATGTTAGTATGTTATGGCTGATCATTTGATCTCGTTTTTAGGGTTAAATTGTGGTAGGGGTGATTTATCATTGGCCTTAAGGTGATAAGTTACAGGCCATGCCATGAAGCCAATAGAAGTAGGTACAGTTAGCTCTCGGGTAGATAGACTTGTGTTGGCAGTTGAGCTTAAAATATTACAATGTAGGTAAAAACACCCACCACATAATTGACGAAACAAAAATATTTAACGTATAGCAATAATTAAGTACTAACTTCTCCCAGCGGCTTCCCCGCGAGGTAGTTGGTTGCTCCATACATACTTTGGAACCACCGTTTCATCCCTTTAGGGGGTGAATTTTGGGAAATTCTCTTTTAGTTCTCGCCTACATCATAAAATGAAATCTCGTGCAAAATTTTACGCTCCTAGTCTCATTAGTTTCGGTTGTGCGTTGACATTTAAGTCAGTTCTCCTTTAATCAACCTGTACATAATTATTACTATTTAGTGTATAAAGCCTTCTAAATAAACCGACATCTAATTTCTATTTATAGACATCTGACTTCAAAGAACCAAAGTCCCTACAGACAATTGATGGTCTACCCACAAATGGCAAGCCACATTAAATATGTGTTGAATTATAATTAAACATAAAACAAAAAATAATTTCAAACAATAAAATGTAATAATTGCATCAGGTTTTAGATATGTCTAGCGAGAAATAAACCTACCAGAAGGGTACCTACTTTTAACCCTTGGTATGAATGTGATAATCTAGAACTAATTTAACATAGTTCCAAAAAGTATACATACCCTTTTAATTAAACCATCACTACCGATAATATACTTGGAAAATATGCAGCTGCGTAATTTTTCTTCCCCACTTAGAATCATCAAAATATTTCAATTAATATTTTACTGGCTTCCAATGAATGTTAAACCGATTAAATATCATTCACTTAAACTTAAGAAAAAATAAACTTAAAGAGACTATTCATTAGTGTTACCGATAACATCACTACAACATGAAAGAATGCCTAGTTTTTGTAGCTGTATTCAAGCTAGGATAATTCTTAACTAGTATATATAAGATAAATATTTACTGAGAGGACAAATCGTGTGGGTTGGGACAGAAATAGGGCAGGTGATACTAAGTATCCACCCCTTTAGAACCACTCGTTTTAATGTACTAATTATTCAAGAAGTAACTACAATAAAATATGCTAATAAACTTTTTATTAGCACGACAATTTTCTAATTACAATCAATATGCTGTTTCGTCCAACATGTTAGATCGATGAAATTAATTCAAAGAATATGTAATGTCTAATTAACCTAGCCTCAAATGGACTTGCAAATAGCCTCTGCATATAAATATCTGAAATTAAAAGTGTACTAAAAACCTTTAATTGTATCTATAAAATGTAATAGAGGATCTGACATCGACCTTAAAAGAAATCATCAACAGTTTTTTTTTTTCCGTCCGTAAACCCGAAACCTTACTTGTGGCCCAAAATAACCAATTAGTGTCTTATCCCCCCTCCCCCTATCAGCATAACCCGTAAGCCTGAAGATACAAGTCGCGTCGCTAGAAGCAAACCGAATCAAAATTCGAGACACACGCTTCACAACACATGGTTTTTTCGCTTCCCCACGTGGAATCTCCCGTAAATTCCAGTGAGCGCATTAAAATTGTATAGGATCGGAGTTTTTGCTCCGTATCGTATGTGACGCTGGGCTGGGAGTACATAATTGTAATTAACATAAGATTTCCCGTAATAACCGCGTTGTGCGCGCGCGCCGCTAAGATGGCTGCGTCCGCTTTTTGTGGGCTGCGCGTACGCTGAATATCATAAGCTACGTGCGTGGTCGGGCGCACACGGGGGCATTTTTCGTTGAATTGTTTTGGTACCGGCTTTTGTTCTGTAAATGATATTGACAGGAAAAACGTTTAATATCATTTTGACGAAATATTTCGATGATTCATGATTAGATTCAAATTAGTGATTCGAATTTATTTTTGGCAGCTTTTGATCATAAAATGAAACAGGAGAAAGTGTGTATTTTATTAAAAAATAAGCTGCATATCTTCCACAACTCCAAATCAATATCGAAATGAAAACAATTCCATCGGAATTTTCAGTATTTTCCAAACTTCACCTCGTGTGCAGCGGTCGATATCGACGGGAGACAGAGCTACGCCCTCTATACCAGGTACATACTGCTACTTATCGACAATTGATAAACTCTCTTTATACTCACGACACGACTTCTTGTGTAATTAGAAACAAACAACAAATAACTGAATTATGTTCAGAATTTTTTGTTTGAAGAAGTATGTTTTTCTGAAAAACTTCAAAAGATTGAAATTAATCATTTTAAATGTCTTATTTCACGCTCGAAATCGTCAAAAGTTCAACCATTTTCTGGCAATTTAATCTTCACTCTTTCTCGCTCTAAAATCCGCCATCTTATTTTCTAGCTTCTTTTTATAAACAGTCCAAAGGATCAAGTCCTCAACGACACGTGTCCGATCCGACACTTTCCCGTACCCTCTAAATCCCGAGCTCCGTACAACCAGATCCTTTCGTCTCGTACGATGCGTGTGTGCCAACCGCACTTTTTGCCTCCTCACGTAACACGATCGTCCCATCTCATAATTTTAGACTTTTTTACTCCCGGTCCTGTACTCGCCTTATTAAGGAAGGTGCTCTATTACGTTCGATAGCCGTCGGTGATTGACAGTTGCTATTGCCTTGAGTGTCAAGGATTAATTACGGAAACATTGTTGTTTTAGGATTTTCCAATTTTCATCACGATACGAAATGAGACATTGTTTTATACTGCTACTTGGCAAGTCCGAATGACTGTCTCCAAACAGTCTAGCTTCCCAAATCAACATCTAGGGATAGGAAATATTGTGTTTAAATATTTACAGAAGGACCTACTTTCATCATCATTGTCATTTCAGCCAAAAGACGTCTACTGTTGGACATAGGCCTCTACAAGTGTCGATCGATCCACCTTGCTCGAGATCTACAAAGCTGCGGTCTTCCAGTACGTAATCGCCACTCCAAATTCTTTTGGCCCCATCGACCGTCTGTTCTACGAGCAATGTGCCTTACCCACTGTCACTTAAATTTAGTGATTCTTCAGACTATGTCGGTAACTTTGATTCTCCCGCAGATATCTCCACTTTCCATCTACTTAATAAGACTCTTCCCTGCCTTGTCCTTAGCCAGCAATAAAAATCTCTATACGTAATACGAACTTGGATAGATAGCATTTAAACGTAGCATTAGTTAGCGGTACCATCGTCATAACTGCGGGTGTACACTGCCTCGTCAACATACTACAAATAGCAGTCCTGTGCTCGTGTGTACTCATGTTTATTATGTGTCGTTTCAACTGAAACATACTATCATGTACACCGAGCTAACTACCGTAAGATATAGACGAACATAATAAAATTGACACATTCTCACGTGACTTAGACAATACTTGAGATGGCGGCAGTACTCGTGAATATAAACAGAATAATTTAATAGGTAAGTATACTAAGTACTGTTTGGACCGGAGATCTACACCATCAGCAGACCTTTTGAGAGAGGACTTTTGGCCGAAAGGTGTCGTGCATCGACGTTCCCGAGGACGGCTACGCGTGTCGCGTAGCAGCGGAACACGACGCCGATGTTACGTGTATAATTAAAGTTTATTGTTTGTGATATTTTTAATATGTATTAGTTTTTTTTGTTTATAAGATTTTAATATAATGTATTTTATCTATATGGGCCTTAGTTGCCTGACAATAAATAAATAATAAAGCTTATGCGCGTTGAAGTATACTTAGACATAACCATTACATAAATCAATCAGCCTTATAATGTTTCTACTACTTGAACTCAGACCTCCCTTCTAGGAGAGGGCAGCAATGCTGTCCCAGTGGTAATGGCCCCGACTTACGAGTTGTAGGTCGCAAGTTTATACCTAGCCAGCCGCACTAGTTTATCTAATTCATTTTACCACCGCGTGCGTCTATTCGCTATGCGCCTCACATCCATCGGACTCCCGCAACCGTTACCAAGTCATCGGTCCACCTTGTAGGAGGCCTTCCAACGCTACTTCTCCCGACACGCGCACACGCGTGTCTTCCACACAGGACCGTTCATTGTGGCGACACTTGGGGGAGGCTTATGTCCAGCAGTGGACGTCTTTCGGCTGAAATGATGATGATGATGATGACCACTCCTATCGAAACGGTGAAGGTACACTTAGGATAAGGCTAGTCAAGATATATCTAACGGTTAAAAGGTTAAGAGGCTCTTTTGCCACTCGCCCATCGTCAACATCGAGCATGGTTTAAAAGCTTGTTGCTTCATCTAACGCAATCCAACGAGATTTTGATGAAGAGGCAACGCAAAATTAAAAAGAGAGATAACGCCTGAAAAGTTTGTTGGCATTCGGTAATTCCGTGATATAATCGATTATTTCACAAAACTTGTGTTTTTTTTTATTATTGTTGATAGGTTCGCGCTTGACCGCTATTTCACCTGATGACGATGCGTTCGACGATGGCGCGCGCTTACCTAGAAGTAATCTATTCACTCTTGACTTAAAGACTCCCGGTAGCCATCAGGAAATACAGATTCCGGCAGGGAATTCCACTCCTTAGCTGTACGCACAATAAATGTGTTCAAAACGTTTTGTGCGTTTTGTCAATCATGTACTGGAGGCGCATCATCGGTTTTCGTCATTCAAAATCTTGATTAAATTTGCAAGGCTCCTCTTGTTATACTTTTTTGATTTTATGGATAAATTATGAAGTTTCAAAATTCATGCAAAATAGCAGATTTTCTCTCTCACTGGATTAGTTTTACACAAATTTAAAAATTGATTTCAATAGAAGCCTAGATAATATCCACATGAAACTGTATTTCCAAAATATCTCATGAAATATGTGTAATAAAGTCATAATCACGTAAAAACAGTGAAAATGTATGTCGAGTTGCATCCCCTTAAAGTTAGCCATTAGATCTCTGTTGTTTTCTTTGTCATCAACTTTGTAGAGGTCTATTTCTAGCTGCGGATTTCTATAGTATAATAGCATCGTCAACCTTATATCTAATGTCCCCACTGCTGGAACTTAAGCCACCTCTCTAGGAGAGGGAATGCACCGTAATCCATCACGCAGGTCCAGTGTGGGTTGGTGGATGTCACATGTCTTGAAGTTTTGGTTCTAAGACATGCCGGTTTCCTCACGATGTTTTCCTTCACCATTTTGAGAGTAATGGTGATGAAATAAATTACACAAAGAAATGCGTCTGGCTGGGTTAAACCCGCAAACCAAAATTCGTAAGTTGGGGCCATTACCACTCAGCCACCACTGCTCTATAGGCTGAGTTCAATCACTAAAATAAGTAGGAATATTTAAATTACCTACTCATTATTTTTACCAAACATAGCCTGAATATTTTTTAACCCTCTAAACCCGCATCTTATTGGTCCGACGAGTTTTTTCATGACCTATTCGCCAGTGTCGTGTGTTTGCGACTGGGTACTCCATCTCGTTTAGCTCTTCAATCCCCATAGGTGACAGAAGAACTACTAGTACTACTACTAATTAGATGGCGTATTGGTCGTGGATTTGCGACTCTGCCTGAATAAACGCGAAAGTGTTTGTCAGTTATATTATATTCAAATTCAACAACTATCACACAACGCCGTCTAGTCCCAAGCTAAGCAGAGCTTGTGTTATGAGTACTAGACAACTGATAAACATACTTATATATTTCTGATATTATAGATTAATTATTTCCCGACACAGAACAAATGATTGTGCTCATCACACAAACATTTATCCTGGGTGGGAATCGAACCCACCACCTCCTGCATAGTAGTCACGGCCGCTAACCACTAGAACAGCAGCCTCCCTAGCCAAGTTACAACCGTTTCGTGTCGTATTCTGTTCTCCAATCGGTAACGCCTTGGTGTCAGCAATTGTAGAAAACGATAAGTCGGTAGCCGTGTTGGCGCGCCTGAGTCGGCCGCTCGTTCTACAATGTCGTTCTACAATAACAAAGGATGTAGCGTTGAACATTGTAGAAACGATAACAATTCATTCTATCATTTTGAACGATGTGAACTTCGCTACGAATTTTCTATTCGTTTGTTCTGTACGTGACTTAACGTTGAGATGATGTCATTCCCATACATTTGATTAGATTACGACTAGCGTTAACGATTGCAGATTACCAACTTGGCTAGGGGTGCAGGCTTAAAAATTAAGAAACAAAGGCGACAGTAGACTTTCCTAAAACTACAACGGTATATTCTATAAAATTCCAAATTCAAACCATACGCGAGTACAAAATGGCCGACAAAACAGAACATGTGGCATAATTAAAGTTTACTTTGTGCTCAAAAGCCGGGTGTGTGCGGCAAAGGCACTCATTTTTCAGCCTCTGAAAAAAAGTCGCATAGTTGTGGAATTATAATTAAGGTTTTATATAACGGTGTTAAAATATGTGTCAGGTGCTGTTTCCGTATTAATTAATTAGAGTATTAATTACTGGTATTTCTTCGGACAGTTACTACTAATTAATGGGAATGATGGCCGATCTATTCTCGATGAGGAAACTAATAAAGAAAGTGAAAATTATCATTTTAAATTAATATAACGGAGAGGCAGGCCTAGGGGTAACGGCCCCAACTTACGAGTTTTAGGTTGCGGGTTCAAACCCAGCCGGGCAGGTGTAATTTATTTCATCACCACTGCTCTCAAAACTTCAAAGTAAAACATCGAAGATATGTGACATCCACCAACCCGTACTGGGCCCGCGGGGTGGATGACGGCCCATTCCCTCTCTTAGAAGCTGAGTCCCACCAGTGGGAACATTATTTAGGCTGATTATACTATTCTTTTTTTTCGGTGGGAAAATCATCCAGTGACATCTCCCGCTCTTGGGCGGGGCGGGAGATAGTGTCAGACATTTACTGAATAAAAACCCACTCCTGTTCCTTCGTTGCCTTTCTTACCAGGGCTGAGACTTCATTCAGAAGCAGACCTTTGGTCCCAGTAGGCTTCGACCCTGCTGGGCCCCTACGGATTGCTGACATCTTCTTGAGGCGCGCGTGGAACAGTACGCGCTGTCGACGATTTGGGCTCGGTCTGGACGGTTACCGGACGGTCGGACGGCGAGCTACCCACTGCTCGTTGTCCGCAAGACCGCGCCTACGTTGAGTGATGATAATTAAAAATGTTACCACACCCTAGTTACCTAGCTTCTCTATCAATTAGCAGTCTTGGATATTATTAGATCTAAGAAAATCATTTTTTAATATCATAACAACTGATAGTGATCAAACGTGTTTTGTAAGTAGAAGAAAAACGAGAGTGTCGAAGGCTACTTATTTATTTATTGTTTTATTTATTTATTACGATTGTCAACATTACATGCATTGGTTTTCAAGCATTTTAGGTGCTGCAACTCTTATAGACAATCACAATATTTAAATAAAACATTTGATTACAAAAAAAACATTTAATTCAGTGGATTAAATTGAATAAAAAAATTGTATTATAAAAAATATATTTTCAAGTTCAATTTTAGTAAAATTAAATGTACTAATTTTACTTTAATATAGTTAATAAAATTAACTATATTAAAGTAAAATTAGAATACATTAAAAGCAAATGATCCAGTCTAATTGATTGAAAATACAATTAAATTACTAATAGTAATATTAATAATTTATAATAATGGCTTCAGAGTGCTGTTGGGGCTGCCTAGATACTTCAGTGCATCAGGTATGTTCGCTTTAACGCGTGTGGATGATTTCCACGCTATAGTAAGGAAGAAGGCTGCCTCGTTGCTAAGCAGATCTAGGACCAGCTCCAATGGCATTCTTCGAACCTTAGCCGATAAACATGATGCGCCAGTGATCAAGCACTGGATGCAATTGTTAGTACGGCATAAGTTTTAAGTTTTCTTACTAACCCTTCTAGTTGATAAGTTTTTTACTAACCATTGGACCCATGTAGTCTTTAAATAAATAAATTATTATTATTATAAGTCTAATTGATTGAAAATACAATTAAATTATACCTCCACAATTTATATACAAAATTTCCCTGTGAAAATGATAACTCACAGACATTTAGTAAGTAATATCTTTTTTTACTCTTCTTTGTACCTATAATATATATTTTTTGCTCTTCTTTTCTTGTGTATATTATCACGAGCAAATAAAACTCCATAGACGCAAAATAAAAATTATCTGTCTCAAAGATTTTTCCTCACGAAAATCTTCATACAAAAAATAGCTATGAGCAGATATTCTTTGTTCTTCACACACACATCCACAAACATCCACACACACACACACACATGCAAACATACAAACAATGATATTTCCACGTGAAAACCGTCCTTCAGGCGGTTATGCGCGTGAGTTGAACACCGATGGGTCGCCATATTGAGACCGGACGGACGATTTAGGCGGGCGCGTGCTTGGTCATAGCGATGTGTTGTTAATGTAACCATTATTTTTGGACAATTTGGTATTTTTTTAGTTTGTCAAAAAAAAAATAAACAATTTCCAAAAATAAGAAAGTTAGTAGGTATACTGAATAAGGGAATATTTCCAGTAATACAACAGTAAATTATATTAATGTTAAGTTAAAAGTTGACGTGATTCTATTCCATTCTATAGATGATCAAAATTATTTCTATCTCTACCATCAAATAAGATATTAAATATTTTATTACTTTCTATTATAAATATAATTTTTAAATATTTAAAAAAAAATATATATATAAAAAATTACAGCCTGCCAGCATTGGCAACAGGGTCCAAGCTACCGGTTGTCTGGGGCTCCGGAGAGAGGAACATCCTAACAATACGCGCCTTGTCCAGGAATTCTGCTTTCTGGATCAAGCGTTGACCCAACTGCTCGACGAGAGACTCCTCTCACCTCGAGGCCCTTGTCTATTATGCCATTGGCCGTCACGACTATCGTCACTATGACTATTGTATCCACTTCCCACATGTCAACAACTTTGCCAGCCAAATCAAGAACTTAGTTTGTTTCTCAGCTTTAACGAAGTTCTCATTATGAGGGATCGATTTAAATAATCATGGTGCGTCGCTCTAATAATTTTTTTTTAAATCCTTTTTTACATTTAATTACTTTTGGAACAAATAACTGTTCCTTGTGTGAATCGAACCCAGGACAAATCAAAATTATTTTTTCGTTTGGTGCCTAATTATTTAGTGCCTTAAATTGGAATTTTGTTTTTTATTCCGGTTATTAACACGATTGCGCACACAATAGTCAGGCATTTTTTTTATACAGAGTAACGCTCTAAAGATGCTAATTTGCCAATCTAAGTTACAAATGGCTGACACTATAAGCACTTACAGATTTTCATTCATCATTAGATTAGCATGATTATCTATTCACTTTATATACAATGCAAATACTAAAGTCGTTTGTTTTTTATTATTATGGTCACCCTAACCAAAATTGACGTGCGATTTCCAATTATGGGTTACGTTTATTAGAATAATGAGCATTAGCAAAATATTCATGCGCTGGCAACATTGAATCTTTAATATAACGAGTTTTTTGTCCATCGATAAGGGGAAATTTTTTCGTGAATTTATGTGTAGGTATGTACTTATACAGGAAGTTTTTCTATGTGGTTTTGGGCGGTTTTCGGTTGAGGAAAATATTTTCTTTTATAAAATATAGGTATATTTTTTAGAAGAAATGGTTGCAGATAATAATTATATTTTATTTTATGTGGTATGGTATGGTCATGTGAAGAGGAGGGATGAAACGCATGCTACTAAAAGAGTCCTGAGTATACATGTAGATGGATGGAGAGGGAGCCCAAAGAAAAGATGGATGGATTGTGTGAGGAGTGATATGAATGAAAAGGGAGTTAGTGATAGTGTGACGGGTGACAGGACAGAATAGTAAGAAAAAAACATGTTGTGCCGACTACAAGTAATATGGGATAAGGCAGGAAGAAAAAGGTTGCAGATAATAATTGTGGTTGCTGCCAGGGGGTTCAAGCCCAGACATGCACATACTTTGTGTAATTTATTTCATCACTACTGCTCTATAAAATGGCGAAAGAAAACATCGTGACGAAACCGGCATTTCTTAGAACCCGCATTAGGCTCGCGTGGTGGACTACGGCCCATACCCTTCCTAGACAGTGTTTTTTGAGTTAAGCATGTTATAATAATAAAAAAGTTGACAGAGAACAAAAAATCCGACTGCAAAAACAACGACAAACTTTGAAACAAGTTTATCAGTAATTTTTTTTGAAGGTAGATAGAACAAGAAAAATAAAAACACGTAACTAATTAAAGTTACATAATTATACACAATAGCTCCTACATAAAATAAGGCGTCAAAAAGTTCCTCCGCATCGCTGTCAACTGGAAGTGTGCCCAAAAGACTGGCGGCATTGCCACGTTGTATGGCAATGCTTAATCTCTGACCGAGGTAAAAGCCAGCCAGGGTCTTCTTTAAACAGTCTGTTGCATTTGGTGTCTATTGTAATTTAATCATACATTTGATGCCGTCAGTCGTTTTTACAATCGGGTTTTCTGATACTAAACTTATTTCTCATATACGTAGGTACATACATGTTCTTGCAATTTTGAAATTATCTCCTAAAAAAGGGTATAAAAACAAAGGGTTTTTATTTTTATACCCTATTTTTTAAGTAACATATATACAAAGCTATTAAGTCCTAGAAAAAGAATAATCTCCATACAGGGCATCGTTTTATAATAATTTTCCGTAAACAAAGACAGCAATTCCTACAAGGAACTAGTCAAGATGGCCGCGTACAGGAAAAATATTTTAATTTCAACAAACCTTACTGTCTTGAAGTGGCTATCCTTGTGGTAGGTGTCTTGACAATGAGCTAGGATTGTTTATGTTTCTTTGTTTATAATAATTACTCGAATCATTTATCAACCTTTAGCTAATGATAGCGACTTTGCTTGCGGGAAGGTCTAATATTAGGTATCCTACGAGAACGGCTATTTAACGATTTACCCGAAGAACTGAAGAAATGTGATAACATTAATATATTTAAATAAAAAAATATAAAAAAAAACATATGACGTCACTTCTAAGCTTAATTGTATTTTAAGGGAACTGTAATTGTTCTTATGACAATAAATTCTTTAAACCTAACCTAACTGCCTTCTAGGATATATCGATACCTCTAACGCATAAAGTGGTAACATATTCTTTGAGTGTACACTTGTATTATAAAAATATAAAATGCACACACACACACACACACACACACACACACACACACACACTATTTTGTACATCTAGCGTCTAGAACTGTGATCTTAAACTGACTATCGATTACATGATTACATAGTGTAAAAACATTGGTAAACAGGATTTTCACCATAATTAACAATTACAAAAACACTTCTGTTGAAAAAATGCCCCTTTTGCTTTACGATCTTATGTGATTTATTCTATATCCTAATCTAGCTCATGCCGTACCGGGGCGAAACTCCGGCGGGATCTTCATAGTGGAATCGCAACAGCGACAATCGTAAATCAATGCTGGGCACGCCATAATTATGGCGGTAAGTCCCCTCTTTGAGGAGTAGCTGGAAAGGCCTCACGGTGTCCTCACCTTCCGCATGACGCAGCTTCTCACTGGACATGGTCAGTTTGGAAAATTCCTGCACCGGATTTGAGCGGAAGTGACGCCCGGGTGCCACAACAGTATGGACCGCCCGGAGGACACACTCCCTCCACCTTCCCATGTCCCGACCAACTAACATATGTTATACGGGCCGAATCGTGGGGCGGCTGCGGACTTAGCACCCTTAGCCATCTTATTTTATTGTCCGCAGGCGCTTCTTGATCCCTTACAAATTAGTCTCGTGTGTCCCGGTTTGCATTCTCCCTAATGGCCCGGAGAACACAGTGGAGCATACGGTAGAGGTGAGCCCTGCTTGGGCAGAGCACCGCCGTGTCCTCGTGGGGGAGATCGGCTGCGATGATCTCTCGCGCCGGGTCTTGGTACAGGCCAAGGTCCGGAGCGAGGAAAAGTGGCAGGCGGCCGCCTCCTTCTGCGAAGCAGTAATGTTAGCAAAAGAGGAGGCCACACGTGCACGCGCAAGGGCGCGGCTCTCACGCCCCAGCCGCCGGGATCCAGATCCCGATTTCCGTCCACCATACCATCGAGCGCGGGCTTGCGGACGGCGAACAATGGGTAGCTCACCGTCCGATCGTCCGGACCGAGCCCTAGTCGTCGACGGCGCGTACTGTTCCACGCGCGCCTCAAGGAGATGTCAGCAAACCATAGGGGCCCAGCAGGGTCGAAGCCTACTGTGTTCAAGGGTCTGCTTCTGAAAGGAAGACTCAGCCCTGGTATGAAAGGCAACGAAGGAACAGGAGTGGGTTTTTAGTCAGTAAAAGTCTGACACACCCCCGCGCACCTCCCAAGAGCCGATGTCATTGGATGATTTTCCCACCGCAAAAAGGACACAGGTGGGTTTTATTTAGTTAGTAAAATTCTGACACGCCCTCTCGCCCCACCCTATAGCAGGAGCAGTCATCTGATGACGTCCCATCTCAAAACAAAAGGAGCAAGTACATTCTCAACACATCACCAAACTCCAACCTATCTGTCAACATGTCTTCTTGTCAGTTTGCAAGCTTTCTAGTGAGAAGCTACATTAGCAAAGCGAATGGCAACGAGTAATTTCGTTTGTAAACGTTAGACCAGCTACTTGTCATAACTTTACGATTTGATTCCGCTGCTGTTGTACCGGCTACACAAGTTTGGACATTGTTCTAGCTTGTTGTTCTGAGGTCTGAGATGTGATTGGTTTCAACTAAGTTGAATATGCATTATAGTATAGTATAGTCGGCCCAATGTTCCCACTGTTGGGACTCAGGCTTCCTCTCTAGGAGAGGGAATACACCACGCAGGCCCAGTGCGTGTTGGTGGATGTCACATGTCTTCGATTTTTTGGTTCTAGGACATGCCGGTTTCCTCACTATGTTTTCCGTCACCGTTTTGAGAGCAGTGGTGATGAAATAAATTACACAAAGTAATGCGCCTGGCTGGGTTTGATGCCGGAACCTAGAACTCGTAAGTCGGGACCGTTACCACTCGGCCACCACTGCTCTGAATATGCATTAATTTTTCCTATTTTAATTGATGTTTCTACATTGTGATTGTTATGATTAGCTTTCCTCTCCCTCTTCATCCATCCACATGTATGATTCTTTTAGTAACATGCGTTCATCCCTCCTCGTTACATGACCATACCAAGACAAACGAGTCCCTTTCAAATTTTCAGTCACTGGCGCCACTTTCAAACTTCCTCTAATGTTCTAACTACCCAACAGTTCCAAAAACTTTGCTCACAATTTTTTTTAATTTTTTGCTCATTACCAAAATTATGAAATTTGTGTTTATACCCGTGTCGTTATTTTGAATTTGGAATCTTGCCACTTTCAAGCTATGAACTGTATTGTAGTCAACAGAAACTGGGATTTCAGCTTTTACCAGATTCTACTCAAACAGAAAATGTAACCGATCTATCAGCCATCAACATACGAGTATTCTGATGTAAACCTGTGTAAGTATCGCATTACTAATGCATTGCTGGCAACTGTACGTTCCACACACGGCTATCTAGTATCAACGGTCCGTCACTCTAGTTTGCAAACCTAATTCTTGTATGTAATACATATAAATAAGTGTTACGCTGCTCGGTAAATTGTAAGGGTGTAATTGGAAAAGTCGCCTTTTCTTTTATGGGTTCTATTTGAATTTTGCCAGGAGTGTCAAATTATTTTGTCCTTAAATTGGGTCGTTGGGCCTTATGAGGATATTAAACAATCATACATTAGTTTTTCTTTTAGGAGATTTTAGATCTACACCAATATTTTTCCTTTTTCAACACTCTAGCCGACTACGTAAGTGTTCCGGCAGCTGAAACATTTTTTATTTGCCTTTCTCTTTGGAACGTGGAAGCGATGTTTCGCTGTACATTTTCCCCTGGAACCGTTTGCCCATTTAAAAATACCGATGGTAAAGTCTAAAGCTAAAGTTACTAATGACAATGGCGAAGTTCGACGTTCAATTACTGCTAAGACGACGTTTATTTGCTATTCTTTGCGTATTTGCAATTTATTTTGTCTGTTACTCGAACAATTTGCTGGGGAAGTAATAAGTGTCCGTTTTTAAGTGAAAACTTGAGAGGGTGATACAAATTAAGCGAGTGTATTGTTTTTTTTTTTTTGGTGTCGGAATTGTCAAATAACTTCTCCCATTCTGAGTGAAGTGAGAGCTCCTTCAGTTATCCTTTGCGATGTGGCGGCTGCCACGTTATTGTACTGCTTTAGAGATGTTTGCTCAAGCTAGAGTCGATAGGATGGAAGAAAAAACTTGTTACGTCGACCTATAAAAACATGGGATAAGGGCAGGAAGATGATGGTGACGTGGCTGAATGATGTTTTTTTTTTTTGATGTTGATAAATACTAATAATATAATAATAATATTCCACGTCTATCACACAACGCCGTCTAATCCCAAGCTAAGCAGACCTTGTGCTATGAGTACTAAACAACTGACAAACTTACATATTATAGATAAGTTACACCCAGACACAGAACAAATGATCGTGCTCATCACTCAAACATTTGTCTTGGGATTCGAACCCACGACCTCCGGCATAGCAGTCAGGGCCACTAGCCACTAGACCAACAGGCCAGTCAATATTGTTCCAAAGAGTTACTTACTGTGATCCTGGAACGCAACGAGCTACTGAAGGAAGACGGGTTTTAGCTAGTAAAAGTCTGACACTCCCTCTCGCTCCACTAATAAGGTATTTGATGGGTTTCCACACAAAACAATGGATCAGTTTCCCGTTTCGAAATTTTAGCAACTGACTTGTTTGCTACACTCCCTTATGAAAATATATTTTACGAGTACTCTCGATAATGCATATTCAGAGCAGTGGTGGCCGAGTGGTAACGGCCCCGACTTACGAGTTGTAGGTCGCGGGTTCAAACCCAGCCAGGCGCATTACTTTGTGTAATTTATTTCATCACCACTGCTCTCAAAACGGTGAAGGAAAACATCGTGAGGAAACCGGCATGTCCTAGAACCAAAAATTCGAAGACATGTGACATCCACCAACCCGCACTGGGCCCGCGTGGTGGATTACGGCCCATTCCCTCTCCCAGAGAGGAGGCCTGAGTCCCAACAGTGGGAACATTATAAGGCCGACTATGCTATGCTACTCTCGATAAATTTTGGATTTCAGTAGCTTCAAATCTAAAATTTGAACCTTCTCTATCCTGAGTATCTATCTATCTATTGAGGTCTGGTTTCCGCACTTAGGCCCTGGCGGACCATTGTGCGTGGGCCATGGCGGCCTTCACTCCACCAGCCCACCTCACTCCAGAAACAGATGAGTCTTTTCAGTTTGCTCAGGGCATCTATGAGTGAATTCGGTGCTCCCAAAGTTCGTGTTCTTATTACGTTGACGGCTGTGCACTCGAGGAGCACGTGCGCGGCAGTTTCCTCTGACTCCATGCATCCTCTGCACAGAGGACTATCCGTGATCCTGAGTAAATGACACTCTATTTTCATTAACAAAATTGATATTATACTCATTAATATGCTTATCACAGAACCAAAACTTGGAAGAAATGTGAGTTACACCTGCCTGGACTGGCCCTGCGTGGTGGATTATGGCCCATTCCCTCTCCTAGAGAGGAAGCCTAAGTTCCAGGAGTAGGAATATTATAAAGTTATTGAATTGGAGTATTGTATCCTTAAAAAATCCGACTTAAATCGGTAACTTATTAAGTCTTCAATTAGTTACAAAGTAACATATCAATACTTAGCCAAGTAAAGGGCTCAGTTCATTGGTCGCTCAGTGATTAACAAGGCACACATGTTCGTAGTGGCCTGCCATCGTCTACACTTGAATTTGTAATGCTAGCCATGTTGGGAGCTTGTCAAATGCGCACAGAAATGGCACGGAGACGTGTCTATAATAGTTTAGTTTTTTATAGTTGAGGTATTTTTATTTTATTTTAGATGTGCACTCATCAAATTACTTCTACCGTTCCGGGTGGAGAGAGGGGGAGTCAGACTTATACTGACTAAACTCTCCTGTGTTCTTTCAGTAGCCCTTCGTGCTCCAGGGTCGCAGTAACTCTTCAAAACGATCTTGCGGCCTTAGTGGACATCTGCTCTGCTGGATTCCCTACGGTTTTGCTGACATCTCTTTGAGGCGCGCATCGAAAACTATGCACCATCGACTTAGACTTAAGAAGGAGATGATCACTTTCCATTCCCTCGCTCGCATTTACCGCCCTCGATCGCCTCGATGCAAAGTTATTTTATGATTGAGAAAACAAACCCCAAAAAATCTCTTGTAAACCATTTTATAACAATTTGATATTTGACAAAGAGATGAAATAGTGGTACCTAAGTAGATTAAGAACTGATTACATGTGCACTCCGGACTGCATCGACCGTTCTATAATCAACTCTATCGGCTTTTTTGGCCAATATGGCTGCCCACAACACTATTGCTAGTAAAGACTGTGCTTTATTTTTATCATTAATCAATTGGGGAACAATTTGCAAATTTTGGTGTCTTCAAGGCTAGAGTGAATAGGCTCTTAATAAACTAGTGCGCCTCACCATCAATGATTGCACCTTTGCTTACCATCAGATGGGATCGCAGTCAAGCACTGGTTTATATAAATAAATAAATAAATGTTCAAACAACCAGCATTTTTACAATTTTATGAATCTTGCAGAAGTTTGCAGGGAAAAACATTATAAATAATATTGATACAGGGATACCATTAAAATTATTATTAATTCACACCATTAACGAATGACTACAAAATATTAATGAAACCTTTTTTTTTACCATGCGACTGACATCTCGAAACGGGTTACCAACAATAAAAATACATTTTAAAAATAGACATTTGTATTTTTTTCGCGTCTCCACTATTTCAAAAAGTATTGAACAGCATATTCATTGCAAATCGAACAAGCTGATTGGCTGTCAGCCAACCAATCAGCATTCACTTGCTATGTTATTAAATACCGAATAATAATTGTTGATGCTATATAACTACGCCAAATATCATCACCAATATTACTTGATACCTGGCTGCGAATCCGTATTGTCATGGCCAATGAATTTTGACGTTCCAGTACTGATCCAGAGGTCTTATAAAACTGGTTTATACTAAGTTTTTTCAATACCTTGAAAGTTTTTGCGAGTTCATTCGCTATTATATTTTATGTTCGGTTTTTTTTTATGTAATGGCGGATTGGCTATGATGAAGCGTTTTTTTGTGGAGTTAATTGTGTTTCAATTTTATTGTATTGTTTAAATATTTGAATTAGTGTCATGGCGGACTTTGTTTATGGTTTCATTCATATTTTCTTATAGATACGATTAAAATAAATTCTCATGCAAGTTGTCCTAGTCTATACACCCCTATTTTTTAATTAGTAAAAAAAAATGGTGTTCTATCCGTACCCGTTAATACCATATTTGTGTGGTCAAAAGTAAAAATAAACGAAATCCCAAAATTGTCCACGAAAATGTGTCATAATTGGTAAATTCATAATTGAATCAATTATTCAAAACAATTTGATTTGGTTAAGTCCAATCTACAAATCCTCGAGCACAGGCGTAGGGTAGCCAGCCTATCGGTATTTTACAGGTTGCATTTTGGAGAGTGTGGGGAATTGCATGACTTGATTCCGCCATCTTCTTTCTACCATCGGAAAACCCGACGTACGGCGAGTATCCACCCTTACGTTGTTAAAACTCCAATGGGTATATTTATTATTATACCGCATACATCGAAGGACTGGAACAATTTGCCTGCTGCGGTCTTCCCGTCCAACTATAATTTAAGTGTCTTCAAGGCTAGAGTGAATAGGCTCTTAATAAACTAGTGCGCCTCACCATCAATGATTGCATCACTGCTTACCAGGTGGGATTGCAGTCAAGCACTGGTTTATATGAATTAAAAAAAAAATGCTACTAGAAAATACTACGCGCAGTGTTTTTCCATTGTTTTTCATTCATAAGCTGTACAATATTTCCATAAGTTGAGTGACATTTTGGGATACAAACAAACGCTTAATAAGTGTCATCATATCACTTTTAGCTAATTGTCGAATATTTTAAATTATAACTTGGATCGGTTAGAAGTTATCAAGTTTTTTTTTTATGCGGGAATTCATTTAATGACTTCTCCCCCTCTAAGGTGGAGCAAGAGGGTGTGTTAGAATTTTATTGATTAAACCCAATTGTGTCCTTCAGTTGCCCTTTGCGTTCTAGAACCACCGTTTCCCTTTCAGAAATTCACTGTGGAAGACGGATTTTGAGGCAATAAGTTAAATTAAGAGCGGCCAACCCGAGGTAGATTTTCATACAACCGCTCGCACGTGATTATGATGTTATTACACATCTTTCTCCAGATATTTTGGATACACGGGTATCTTGTGGATATTATCTAGGCTTCTATAGAAATCCAAACATAAATTTGTGGAAAACTAATCCAGTAAAGACCTATGAAATATGCTATTCTACGTAAACTTTGGCCCTCCATAATGTACTCATATATTAAAAATATAAAAAGTACATCCATAGAAGCCTTGTACATTTAATCGAGATTCTGAACGACAACAATTTTTCTCAAAAACTTTTAAGGATTTAAAAAACACGTGTTACCTGGAACTAGTTTTGTGAAATATTCGAGTAAATTACGGAATTACCGAATACCAACAGAGTTTTTAGGCGTTATCTCTCTTCTTCAAACATGACGTTGGATTGCGTTAGATGAAGAAACAAGCCTTTAAGCCATGCTCGACGTTGACAATAGGCGAGTGGGGCAGGGCCCTCTTAAGTTCAATAAAGTGAAATGTTTGAGGTTTAGAAAATACAAACTTCTTGACTTAACAGTGCTCATATTATATTAAAAACAAAATAAACTTAAACTACAACCGGCCCGTAATCTTTTACATTGAGATAGATCTTGAAATAAAACATCTAATATAAAAATCGTTTATTATCAAATTCCTACGAAACTGTTTGACCAATTTTTATGAAATTTTTGTGTATATTTAATAGGTCTGAGAATAGATCGTAGGTTATTTTTACACCCCTAGGTGATAAGCAGAGGTCGGAATTAGGTACAGTTATTCATGTACTTGCATCGAAATGTTGATATTAATATGGATCTTCCTGGGATTTCTAATGAAAAATCCCGTGTGGCCAAATAATAATAAAAACCTCAGATAGATTAGACAAATAAAACAAGAATAGTTATATTAGTAACTTTCATTGAAAAAGATCTCTCTACGTCGACTGAGGTGAGGTTAACAAATTTATACACTTTCTCCTCCTCGTCATCATCATCATCATCATCATTTCAGCCGAAAGACGTCCACTGCTGGACATAGGCCTCCCCCAAGTGTCGCCACAATGAACGGTCCTGTGCGTCTCGCATCCATCGGACTCCCGCAACCGTTACCAAGTCATCGGTCCACCTTGTAGGAGGCCTTCCAACGCTACGCCTTCTGGTACGTGGTCGCTTTTCCAGAACCTTTCGGCCCCAACGGCCATCCATTCTGCGAGCAATGTGCCCTGCCCATTGCCACTTAAGTTTGGCGATTCTTCATGCTGTCGGAAACCTCCTCTCCTCGTCATTAATGCAAGAAGAAAAATTAAATGTAAAAAAAAAATCTGCTATATTTCTGATAGTGTCATAAAAAAATTCTGCTCTTTAAAATAAATCTCGGGATTTGAGGCTTATCCACTTTATTCTTTTGCTGTATGAAATCGGTGTAAGTACATCAATAACTCTACCTAATTCCGACCTCTGGTGATAAGTCTTCTATCACGCGGGCAAAGCCGCTGGTAGCAGTAATAACTCATAAATAAAAGGCATTAAACTGCAGAAGGTTTTAAATAACAAAACACAATAATTTTTAATTACTTTTATTACAAAAATCGAAACGAAAGGAACATGTATTACAATAAGAAAAAATCAGTTACACCATTTGTTATTGACTTGATCGATGTACGAAATTAGACCACAGGATAATACAGAGAAAACAGACAAAATCTGAGTTCAACAAAAATAATAACCTACCTACTATATTTGAATTATGAGTTCGAAATAATTGTATAATTTTGCAACAGTAAACACTAAGTCATTCTTAATAAAGTTAAAATTCCACTGCAACCTATTCAACATTTTTTGAACTTTATTAATATAAATTGCCACATAAAAATATTTTTTAAATACAGACCGTTAAGTTCAATAATTGAGTAGCGGCGATAGATTCAAATTATCTCGAAAATTCAAATATAGGTAGGCAAAAACGATGCAAGAATATTTGCACAAAAAAAAAGTTTATTCACATCTGGCAAGACGATGCAAGAAAACAAGTGCAAGATAGTTGTTTCAATAAACTTGACTAGCTTGTGTATAATACTGTAATAATGTATAATACTAAACCACTTCAGGACATTTTTGTCAGTCTCACACATTATATCTTGCACCAGTAGTCTTGCATTTTCAAAATACCGTTATACAGATAGAATGTTTAATGAAATACGGTTCTAATCTAAAATACGGTTTTCCTGTGATCTAATTGATAAGAAAACCGAGAAAACTAAAATACTGTAAAATAAACAAAAGAGTAATAAATGCTTCAATGATAGTGACGACGATAGGGCCGCAGTCCTACCGGCAGCGGGCGCTTAAGAGGTAGCGGTAGCGGGTAAATTACATCTTACTATAAATATACTTTATGCTCAACTAAAATTATATTACGTTTGCCGTGACTTTAGCATTTTGACTATAAAGCACTTTAAACAAAATACCTACAAACTACTGATTATACCAATAAAATGAAAGCAGAAACTAATCATAATATTGCATTACGTTATATTTAGGTAAGCTCACAGATTATTCCAAGGCTACCTAATCCAAAGCACAGCTCAATGACTTCAATTAAATCTACCCGCTTCCGTTTAAATTTAATTAAAACTAAAAATTAAACAAAGTGCTAAACAAATGAAAATAAAACTAAAATACGGTAGAACTCACATTATATTTAAAATGCGTTTTAAACGAGTGTATCAATGTTACTCTAAAACCTTTAGTAATCAGTTTTTTAAGAAGTATTAATGTTTGGTACAAAAATACGCATGTGTTTTGTTATTTTTTATACAAACAATATTAATATCTACATACTTAAATATAATAAATTAAGGTTTTTGATTTAATACGATAAAATTTTTACTCGTAGTCACTATTTATACATATTTTGTTTATTTAAAAATTGCAAGTGACTTCATTGGCAAGGACATGCATTGCAAGGCTATAAGATATGACTAAATTTAAGATTTCCATCACCATTTTATTTTATAAACAACAAAGTTGAAATGGCAAACGAGTGTCGAAGGGGAAGCAAACAGGAACATTTCACATGAAAAGAACCTCATCAAGTTAAGTAAACTTGCTTTGCAGAACTCGGGAAGTAAATAAGATAGCAGGAACGAAAAATAATGCCGTAAATATAGGTGAGGCGCTTACAAAATTGTTCCCTGGAGTTTTCATTTCAATTCAGTCGGATTTTTCACATTTAAAGGGAAAAGTTCCTTGCGACTTTAATAGGAATTTCAAATCTGTGTTCAATTTAGTAATTTAAATATAAATAGATGCGTGAATCAACCCAATTAATATGACATAGAGGAGTGCGTCAAATTTTCTGAACGAGTGCCAATGGGCTATAACGATACCACTTGGAGTAAAAATGGCTAGTTTATATTTTGTGCACGTTTTTCTTATTACGATATAGTTTTAACTGCTTAAAATTCCGTTTTGCTATCAAAAAATCTGCGTGATCGCTACTCGCTTACAATCTGAACAAGGCCTTACGATGAAAAAAACCTAATGACATGTATGTAATACATTGTGATATATTTTTGATTAATTCTACCTACCTACAAACAGTTCTAGATAGTTTGTTATTACTAGAAGTCCAAGTATTAACTTTGGTACATAATTTTGTAACTTTTTTATATTATCATAAGATTATATTGATACATATGCAGCTTCAGCATTTGCGTGATGATTCTGAAACAAAAGAAGCATATTTTGAATTTGATTACGAATGAGAAAAAAATAAAATAAGTATATATCTCTTTCTGTGCACAGACGTTAGTCCACTAATATTACAAAAGCGATATGTATGTGTATGTATTTGTTAATTCTGCATGCTCAAACGGCTGAATAGATTTCGACGATTTTTTTTTAATTGATATAAACTAGTGCTTGACTGCGACCTGATGGTAAGCAGTGATGCAATCGTTGATGGTGAGGCGCATTAGTTTATTAAGAGCATATTCATTCTAGCCTAGAAAACACCCAAATTATAATTGGATGGAAACACCTCAGCCGACAAATTTGATGAAATTTTATATATATAACAAGTAATTTTGCCATAAAATACACACCCTTATACATCCCAATTAGAAAACTAAGTTACAGTCATACTTCAATCACTGAAATGTTATTTAAAAGCACTTAGGTAGTGGTTTTGAAGGAAACTAGCTATTCTAAATGTAGGTAAATAAATTTGGGAATCGACGCGCTGCACTGGTAGCGCATAGGTAGTATTTACACATGCATACACAAATACTTTAGTGAAACAGATAACTTTTTTATCCTAAAATTTATAATCTTAATATGAAATCGATTCTGTACCCGATTTTGATTTTACATTACTTTCATAATGTGCATTTATTATGATGGAACTCTATCCGTACCCGTTACTGATCATATTATTTTTGTAGTCAAAAGTAAAACAAACGAAATCCCAAAACTGTCCACGAAAATTTGTCATAATTGGTAAATTCATATTAGAATCAATAATTCATAACAATTGCTACTAGAAAATACTACGCGCAGTGTTTTTTCCATTTTGATCGTCTATTATTCATTCATAATAAAATAGCCTGTACAACATTACCATAAATTGAGTGACATTTTGGGATATAAACAAACGCTAATAACTTTGCTGTTTATGAATATTATTTATTGAGACTTTACTTAAATAATAACAAGACCTTTTCTAATAAGCCCTTTAAGTATTTCTAATAATTAAAAATTTGTGGTGTATATGTAGGTATATCTGTACTAGGCAGCACAGGTCCTAGGCAAAGAAGAAACAGGTGTGGGCCGCTCCACCTTAAGGTCCTAACTTACACCTTCTTACCATAGTTCCCGCGTCACTTTCTGCCGGTGCTCAAGTCTTGTAGTTCACTGCTGTCATCGCTAGAGGCGCTGGCACCGCAGCCATTGGTGACCGTGGATGAGGGTCCCCCTGCTGCTGCCGCCATAGCCATTGATAGCGGGATGGTGATGAACTGCGGTTGGTTTGATGATGAGGCTACGAAGAACGTAAATATGTAAGGGTTATTTTAAAAATAAGTAACAATAGATATGGTTCCTAAACTAATGTACCTGACGCTTTGCTTGTGTTAGGCAATTAGGATTTACGTGGATAATAGAAGGGATGTGAATATACATTGTGAACGGATAGAGAGTGGAGAGAGGCCAAATATCGAGGGATTGTGAGGAGTTATATAATATAGTTTGTTTCGGTGTTTCTTCTTAGGGTAGTCAGCTAGGAAACACCGGCCTCATCTAGTTTAAAAATTACGAAAAAAAAAATTACTTGTAAAAGTGTTTTTTTAAACCTATTTACAAAATAAATATCATTTATCATTTATAATAATAATATACTATTCACACGACTATCACACAACGCCGTCTAGTCCCGAGCTAAGCAAAGCTTATGTTATGAGTACTAGACAACTGATAAACATGTATTTCTAAATGCATAAACAAATGATTGTGCTCATCACACAAACATATGTTCTGGGTGGGAATCGAACCCACGACCTCCGGTATAGCAGTCAGGGCCACCAACCACTAGACCAAGAGGCCAGGCAGGTGATATGAAAGACAAGATACGTGCGAAAAACATAACCTTTCTTGCAGTCGGGTAAAAAGAGAATCGTCGATAGCGTGACTGCTGACAGGATAGAATTGAAGAAAAACATGTTGTGCCGACCCCTAAGTAATATGGTAAAAGGGCAGGAAGATGATGAGGAGTGCAATTGTGGATTGTTTAATAGAGTTATGAATAAAAAAAATATTTAGCATCTTAGAATTGAAAATGCCGTAAATTGATCGAATATGGAGCCACCCTATTTTTGACAAACAAGATAAGCCATTTTGGCATTTTGATTTATGTTGCTAATCAAAAACAAAGGCAAAATAAGTAGTGGCTTAGTAACAGACCGACCGACTCACGAGTCGCACGCTGTGGATTCAAATCCAGGCATGTCCCCTTTAATCTGTGCAATTTATTTCATCATTACTGCTCTCTTAAACGATGAAGGAAAACATCGTGAGGAAACCTAGTGGAAATGTCCTAGAACCAAAAATTTTAAGACTTGTGATATTCATCATGCCGCACTGGATCCGCGTGGTACATTACGGCCCGCCTCCTCTCATAGAGCGGAGGCCTGAGTCCCAGCAGTGGGAACATTATAAGGCTAATAGTGCTTTTACTTTATTATACTTATGTGTCTCCATTATAGGCATAACAGCATTCTTATTTAGTCTTATGTATGTTCAATACTGCGTTTAGTAAATAATTTTCACATTACGGTTCTTTTTTCTATTTATTATTTCTTATTGAACTTTCTGCACCATCTATGTCTGGGCTATGCTCGGAGTTTCCTTACGTGATCGAATCAGGAATGAAGATGACCAAGAGAACCAAGTTTACTGATATAGCATAAAGAGTCGCCAAACGTAAGTAGGACACATTGCTCGCAGAACAGGTGGTAGATAGAGTCTTAAGGTTCTGAAGTGACGACTACGCACCAGAAGATGCAGCGTTGGAAGGCCTCCCACAAGGCGGACCGATGACCTGGTGAGAAATCGCGGGAATGCGATGGCGACTCTTGGGGGAGGCCTATGTCCAACAATGGACGTCTTTCAGCTGATTGGGCAGGGCATATTGCTCGCAGATAGTCGATGGGGCCGAAAGGTTCTGGAGTGGAACTGTCTAACAAAACATGAATTCCTAGAAACCTGTATTACCTCTAAGCAGTAGCTTATACTCACCGCCTTCCTGACCCTGATTAGCAAGACCCAGTATAAAACCATGAGGATATCCCATTGCCAGGTTTCCCAGTCCAAGATTACTGCCGATGCCGTCCAGTCCAGCTAGAACCCCTGAGTGGTACAGCATGGCTCCTCCGGGCATCTCGATCTTGGGCAGGAGTTTGGGCAGGGATGGGCAGGGCTTGCTGCTGTCAGCTTCTTGAGTAGTTGAGGAAGTTGACGCTTGTGGTTCGTTGTGGGATTCTCTGAAATTATAAAATTGATTTTGGTTAAGCTTAAGTACAGAAAAGTAACCTTCTGTGGGTTCAGTGATTGGAAGTAACAGAAAATATACACCGAGTTTCAGTTTCAGACATCGATGCACACACTTGTAGCATAAATCCAGTAAATGATTCTGGTTTTGCCCAAGTGGTGGAGTTTCTTGTCGGATCTTCTCCATAGGAAACGACCAATTTGGAACCATGCAATAGCTTCTGACGTTTTATAAGTGCTCATGTAGGCCTATGTGAAATAAAAACTATTGACTTTGACTTTTCGAAAAATTTGATTTTCTTTGGTTACCTTTAAGTATATTACCAAATGTCAAATAGCTGTTATTTCTTATCCAACATAGGACACAAAAGTGGGCACAGTTTTTTACTTGAAATTGATTTAATTTCATTGAAATTGACAAATCTTCGCAGGATGGCCATCTGGATGATTATTGACAAGACTCATTTTTAATGGTGTGTGTGGAACTTTACACCTTGTTCCGCATAAGTATGGTGGGCTCATTATTAAAGGTTTAAACTGGTGTTCTCGACATGATCACCTGCGGATCACCAGTTTAAAAGTATGCGGAACGGTATGTAAAGTCCTAAATATCTCCGTTGAAAAGGAAAGATCCTGTTGTGTCTCGTCACGGCAACTGTCCGATAAATGATTTCGGACTGTTGAACTTTAAAACCACGATGCAGGATTTTGAACTATAGTCCCTATGTGGCTATAGTGTGCGATTAGAGAGGGTTCTGGTCAGCTCTGGACTGCTGTAAGCTGATAATGGTGAAAACTTACCTCTGTTTGACGTCTCGCTCATTAGTATCGCACGTCCACTCTTGTTTGTGGACCTGCAACAGCTTCTCACTTGGCGATTCTGGTTCACTGCCACTTTCGTCTCCGCTATCGCCTGATGATGCCGGTTCGTCCTACGTAGAAGAAATAGGGAGTTAGTAAGAGTATTTTTATTACTTAGCTAGCTGGTGTCCGCGACATTGTCCGCGTAATCCTAAAAAAGCAATACCATTTAGTCACAATTTCAAGTAGTTTCTTTTTTTTTGCGCGGATCCTTAATTACATACAGCACGGGTGTAGATGATGTGGTTGTGATTTTAATAGATATTACTGACCCGCCCCGGTATTTTCGCGGGTGCAAATTATATACATAAAACGTTCTTGTTAATTGGTCTTTCTATTAGTGAAAACAGCATTTAAATCCGTTTAAGAAGAGTAAGGATGTTTTTAATATCGTGCAGATTTCATCACGCATGCGGGATTGCCCCACATGCAGAAAATTTCACGCAGCGTGATAAACTCTAGCCTACAATCTCGTTTTCGGCGGACTGCTGTGCGAAAAACGCGCGGGGGTCCGAGATCACGCCCCGCCTCCCGCATGCGTATTCCATTACAATAAATACTTGTATAAAAAGGAAGGTTACGCGTGCGTGGCAGTCCCGCATTCGTGATCAAAATTACAAGATATTAAAAACACCCTAAGCGAATAAACAGACAAACGTGCTATGTAATAATAATAAAGCAAAGATTGATAAGTTTTTAGCCAGTTTCAAAATGACGACTAGAACAAAAAACTGAGCAAGTGCGAGGTCGGACTCGCGCACCGAGGATTCCGTACAAACTTACTTATGTAACAAAAACAAACACAAACTTACTTGTGTGTTATTCCCGAATCGAGACTCGGAAGTTTTTTCCGAACTACTAATATACAGTTTTCAGACTTTTTTTTCTATATTTGTGCTATGAGACCTTGATTTATGCCAAATTTCAGGATTCGAGGTCAACGGGAAGGCCCACCCTATATTTTTTTTTGTAAGTGGGAAAATCATCCAATGACATCTCCCGCTTTTGGCCTGGCGGGAGGGTGTGTCAGACTTTTACTGACTAAAAACCCCCTCCTGTTCCTTCGTTGCCTTTCATACTAGGGCCGAGTCTTCCTTTCAGAAGCAGACCCTTGGCCCCAATAGGCTACGGTTTGCTAACATCTTGAGGTATGCGTGGAAAGCCCACCCTCTATAGGTTTTGATTTCCAAGCGATTGTCAAAATATGCGCCTATACAGAGCACAAATGACCATAACTTTGGATTGCATTGACTAAAAAGTTGGATTTAGTCAATGCAATCCAAATCCTGCTGCTGGAGGTAACAAACCTGAGTAGGTATTGTATTAATTTCTGGTTCATACCTTCACGTGTTCCTAAGAAATAAGGGTCTCGACAGACGGAAAGACTGACAAAGTGACCCTTTAAGGGTTCCGTTTTTGCAGAGTTAGGTACGGAACCCTCAGTGCGCGAGTACGACACGCACTTGACCGGTTTTATTCACCACTGACTTTGAGTTTTCTCTTTATCGTTATGACCTTTTGCGCTTAATATCTGTATCCATTTTCAGTTGGTAACACTGATTGTAAATCAGACATTTGTCAAGCGACAAGTAGGTGCATATGCTATCATTGTTTGACAGGGTAATCTGCATTTTGATTACAGAATCGACTACCCAGGGTCCGGTTCCCGAATAAAAGAAAGTCACAGCTCCTTATCATGAGATTGATCGACGAAAAAATTGCACTTGACTAATTGGATACCACTTACCAAAATGTCTTTTGCGTATACAACATTTTCATATTCATATTACATACAATAACTCTTCATAACCCCAAAAAGCTAAAGCCGAAAGGTTCTGCCCCCCTAGCCAAGTTACGACCTTTTCGTTTCGATTCGTGACTGAGCATTGAGATGACGTCAGAACAAAGGAATCGGAGGCGTGGCCTACTCGAGGCGTTCGACGCAAGGGAATCGAACCGAAACGGTCGTAACTTGGCTAGGGGGGCTGGAGTGGCAACCGCGTACCGGATGACGCAGCGTTAGAAGGCCTAGTACAAAGTGGTCCGATGACCAGAATAGACATAGGCTACCCCAAGTATCGCCACAACGAACGGTCCAGTGCGTCTGGCAATCCATCGGATTCCCATGACCCTCACCAGGGGTCTTACCCTGACGTGTTATTTAAAGCATGCGAGCGGGAAAGAGGAAGGAGCTATACACCCTACATAGCTCCATCTCTTTAACAGTTCAGTTTAGGTCGTCAAATGGATCGCATTAAGAGCTCGTGGTAGGGCCGCCTCAGAGCATTGTTCATCGACCGCTGGGCATTGTCCCATTTTTTATTTATTTATTTCTGTGGGAAAATCAACCAATGACATCTCTCGCCCTTAGGCGGAGCGAGAGGGTGTGTCAGACTTTTATTGACTAAAAACTCAAACCTGTTTCTTCGTTGCCTTTCATACCAGGGCCGAATCTTCCTTTCAGAAGCAGACTCTTGGCTTCAGTAGGTTTAGACCCTGCTGGGCCCCTACGGTTTGCTGACATCTCCTTGAGGCGCACTTGGAACAGTGCACGCCGTTGACGACTTGGGCTTGGTCCTGATGGTTACCGGATGGTCGGACGGCGAGCTACCCATTGCTCGCCGTCCGCATGGGCATTTTCCCCTGCTGTCACTTTAGACCATCTAATTTAAAGTCATAGTATAGACTTTTATTTTGTTTAGGTGGCAATCTCCACCATTTCACTACCTACGCTTTACACTAAAACTTTTCAACACAGATATTATAAAGCCGTCCAACACACATTTTCTTCCACTTTCAAGCTCCATTCCATTTAAGCGCCATCGTCTGACACGCGATATAACGCGGCAACTAGTACCAACAGACGGTTTACACGCTTGCGCTAAAACGCGGTAAGTGCACAGTTTTTGAACCACCTGTGCCGGATTTAGAGTGCGCGTTTTAAGGAGAAAAGTTAAATGAAGGTTAGGGTTTCGCTTTCAAAATTGAGATTTTTAGACTGTAGACTTTCGTAAGTAAAAACTGGCGGCGGGATTGTTGCTGTTGAGACGCAGGTAGGTTTTAGTCAGTAAAACTCCGACACGGCCTCTCGCTCCACCCTAGAGTGGGAGAAATCATTGGATGATTACCAATGTCAAAAAAAAAATTCAAAGGTCGAAGGATTCCATATTTAATTATATATTTATATATACTTTATTGTACACCAAGATAATAAATTATACATATGAGCCTTATATTAAAAACATAGAATTGGCGGCCTTATCGCATTCCGCGATCTCTTCCACGCGACCTGGTATGGAAAGAGATTGTCTGGACATAAAATGTCCATACTACAATATTAAAATCGTTCAAAAAGACGCCGATAGAAAAGTAATTTGTCGGCGTTTATATATATACGAGGAACCCCTATAATTTTTAACTTTTTTTTTATTGACTAGCGATCAGTTGCCCTGACTGCTATGCCGGAGGTAGTGGGTTCGATTCCCGCCCCAAGACAAATGTTAGTGTGATGAGCACGATCATTTGTTCTATGTCTGGGTGTAATTTATCTATAATATGTATGTATTTTGAAATATATAAGTATGTTTATCAGTTGTCTAGTACTCAGCACAAGCTCTGCTTAGTTTGAGACTAGACAGCGTTGTGTGATAGTTGTGGAATATTAAAATAGAATAACATTTATTTGCATTATTATATATTAATTATTATTATTATTTAATTGTAGCGTTGTGGCGACGCTTTGGGGAGGCCTTTGTCCAACAGTGGACGTCTTTTTTGTGATGATGATAATGATGAAATGTAGCGGCAATACACATTCTGTGCTAGCTATCTACATCTCACGATTTATGATATATAGCCCGCTGACAGACGGACAGACGGACAGCAGAGGTTTAGTAATACGGGACCCTTTGGCTATGGGACCCCTAAAAACTATTTTGTAAACCTACCACTTCTATCTAGTCATCAAAACTCAACCAACATCAAGACATTGGTTCAACGTTGGCTAGCCAATAGGCCATTGTTACCCTGCGCACGCACACATCGACGTCACCACATACACATAAGGCGCTATGACGTCACAAGATAAATCACAGCAGTAATTAGCTGGTATCGTCCCATCAAAGCAGTACAATTGTTAATAAATACCTACATAGGATGATTTCCAGGGACGCGGTCAAGATAGCATCGTGGTGGCTGTTGCTGAAAGATTAGAGAGGATATGGCAGAATATTGTTAACCAATTTTCTTATTCTGACTACAAAAACAAACGAACAGACTGTTAGTTCCTGTAATATTGAGACTTAATAAATAGTTGATTTGACGTTTTTTGTATTTTCTTTTGGACTTAAAATATAATCTCCCTCAATAAATTGTTAATTAATGTTGTTTAAAGTTAGGTTATGTTTAAGCCATTGAATATCTTTTTAATTACTTATTACAAAAAAGCAAAGCTTATAATTAAAACGAATAATTGCAGTAGTTAAGTTTTTATTTTGCTAGCCTGTTCTATCCCAGTCCTGAGGAAAAGCCTCTCCCTCCATTCATTTTCCAGTCCTGGCAAAATCTATCGAGTTCGCCCCACCATCTTCGCAGTCTGCCGCACAACCGTCTCACTGTCCAGATCTGTCTTTCTGCCGGTCTATGTGTGGTGTCTGTTTTCCGGATTAATGAAGTGAAAACAAAAGTTTCTGAATGAGATATAGATTAGGTTTACTTTTAGGCAGGAAAATAAAAATCTAGACTGGAGCAGTAAGGTGACTGTATTCCGAAAAAAAGATGGACAATAATTTTTGTAGGTACAATAAATATTAATCGACCCGCATAGCGAACGCCTGGCAAAATGTAGATCGCAATCAGTAACAGCTTCCTTGTGGTAAGCGTGAAGGTTGGTTTCTAAACAGTTTCTTTCATATAAATTTGTCGAAAATACTGATTAAATTCATTACTTGTAGCTGTTAACAAACCCTCATGATCCTACATTTGTACTCGTATCGCGTAACTTCAAGTATAGAAAACAATAACCATCGAGTTCAACACTAGAGTCAAAGTTCTATTCTAACAATTTAACCACCTCGTTGGTCTTGTGCTAAGCGCGACTAAGTTCTGAGTTTGGGATCCTGGGTTTGATTCCTGGGTTGGACAAAAAGGTGCTATTGGGTTTTTCCATTACGAATTACTCAGTAGCAGCCTGAAGTTCGGAAGTTGGTTGTGTGACAACCATATGCCTGGGAAAGCATGTAAAGCCGTTAGTCTTGCACCTGATCTCTCTCTGGTTGTGTCGGATTGCCGTCCTTAGATGAGACTATGTGAGTAAAGAAACAGACAATGCACCTATGTTTGCGCACACGCTTGTGAGCTATAATATCTCCAGCGTACTTGGCTTTTTCTTAGGTGGGAAAATCATCTAATGACAAATCCCGCTCCTGGGCAGAGCAAGAGTTAGTGTCAGACTTTTACTGACTAAAAACCCACTCCTGTTCCTTCTTTGCCTTCATCCCGGGGCAACGGTCACGGGTTTCACTTTCACAATACCCGTAGGCCCCGTAGGCTTTGACCCTGCTGGCCCCTACGATTTGCTGACATCTCCCTGAGGCGCGCGTGGATCAGTGCGCGCCGTTGACGACTTGGGCTCGGTCCGGACGGATACCGGACGGTCGGACGGTGAGCCACCCATTACTCGCTGTCCGCAAGCCCGCGCCTACGGTGGAGCGTACTTGGCTAATGTCTGTTGAGATTGTCCATCGTAATGGAAATTCGTTCGTGAAGATCATATTTTATTCTAACAATATTGGCGTATCCACACAATTCTTCCGCGGCTAGCTCGCGTGGGCGTAGCCTTTATTCGCCGACGCACTAAATAATAATAATTGTGCTTAACTAACTACCGTTTAACGCATTCGGCTTTCTTCTGTGCATCTGATAAGTCTAGTACAGTCGGAAAAAAACGAAGATTTATATATTGTTTATGGAAGGCTTTTTTTCTTGTTCTTATTGTAAGACTAAGTTGTTTTGTTGGCGTTGTTAGAGGTATAGATAAAAGGGTCATTATTATTTTAGTGTATTTATTTCCAGATAGTGTTAACCCAGGGGTATTTAAATCAAGAATGAATGGATTACTTCTAGGCAAGTGAGCTCCATCGTCGACCACATTATCGTTTGTACCATCAGGTGACATAGTGATCAAAACTGGTAACTCCGTAATTTTTTTTTTTTTTGAGCAAAGTAGGAAAAGGTAAAAAAATAATAGATACTAGATATAAATAGATTCAGGCTTACGTAAATAAAAACAAAAAAAAAAAACAATATCTATTCCTGCTATTGGTTTAGACAAATTCCTGTAAGTACCACAAAAATGTAAATACTAGACTTTTTAAAAATATTTCTAATATATTCAAGGTTTTCTGAAGTACAATTACATATCAGTTACTTTTACAATCTGTTATTTGAATGGAACAATAAAATTTAAATCAAAATGTGATCTTACGTTATTATATAACTTATCATCATCACCATTTCAGGCGAAAAAGTTCCCTACTGGATATAAGCTTCTCCAAGTATCGCCACATCGACCGGTCCTGTGCCTCTCTCATCCAGCGGGTTCCCGCAACCTTCACCAGGTCATCGATCCACCTTGTGAAAGGCCTTCCAAGGCTGCCTGTTTACATCAAAAATGTGCCCTACCCACTACCACTTACCTACATAAGTTTGGCGATTTTTCGAGCTATTTTGGTAATCTTGGTTTTCTTGCGGATAAACTCCAAGTATACGATCATGAGACGTGGGCTTGCGGACGGCGAGCAATGGGTAGCTCACCGGCCGGCCGTCCGGTAACCGTCAAGACCGAGCTCGAGTCGTAGCCGGCGCGTAGTGTTCAACGCGCGCCTCAATGAGAAGTCAGTTAACCGTAAGGCAGGATCGAAGCATACTGAGGCCATGGGTAGTACGAAAGAGAGCCATGGGGCAACCTGGAACGAAGGCAAAGAAGGAACAGGACTTGTTTTTAGTCAATAAAAGTCTGTCAAGCCCTTGCGTTACGCCCAAGAGCGGAAGAAGTCATGAGATGATCCTATGACGACTTGCAGTTACAATTAAAGGTCCATAACTTTGGCCACGTGTAAGTCCAACTCACTTACGACGGGATCCGTATTAATCAGTAAAAATCTGACACGTCCTCGCGCTCCGCCTAAGAACGAAAAAAGTCATTGGACGATTTTCCATCTAAACAAAAGTAAACAATAGTAATTAAGCGTTAATATTGAACATTACTGGATACTTTCTTGTTTGTGTTATATTATTGAAGATATGAAGAATCGCCAAACTAAGTGGCAGCGGGCAGGGCACATTACTCCTAGAACAGATGATCGATGGGGCCGAAAGGTTCTAGAGTGACGGCCACGTACCGGAAGATGCAGGGTTAGAAGGCCTCCTACAAAGTGGGCCGATGACCTAGTGAGAATTACGGGAATAAACGTAGTGGCTGCACGAAGGCTGCGCTGACGTTCTTTGTCGAGGGTCTGGTGACCCTGTTTGGAGGTAAGCGGAACAGAGAGTTAAGTTCTGCCAACCTCCGTTGAAAAGGGAGGATCCTCCGACCAGACGAATGTTATGTCTGGTGGGCAACTCCTCGATAGATGATTTCGGGCTGTTCTATATGTTCAAATCGCGCGGAGAACCTTAATTGCGCGATGCAGGATTAGTTCTTATGTGACGCAATAGAAGTCGCTACGAGATCTTCAATATTAACGTGAACCATTTCTTTTTATCAAAATATAAAGAATTAAAAAAATGGTTCACGACTAGGACTTAGGAAATTAAGAAAAAAAAATTAGTTTTACTCAAGTCCTTGAATATTGATCATTAAGTTATAGATCATCATCATCATATTCCTGCCCTTGTTCCATTTTATTTGGGGTCGGCAAAACACGTTTTTTTCTTCCATTCTGTCCTGTCACTCGTCACGCTATTACTAACTCCCTTTTTTTTCATATCACTTCTCACACAATCCATCCATTTTTTCTTTGACTCTCCCTCTCCATCCATCCACGTGTAAATTCATAACTCTTTTAGCAACATGCGCTTCATCCCTCCTTTTCACATGACCATACCAAGATAAACGATTCCCTTTCAACTTTTCAGTCACTGGCGCCACTTTCAAACTTCCCCTAATATACTCATTTCTCACTTTATCCATTCTCGTCACATCACACATCCATCTTAACATTCTCATCTCCGCTACGTGCAATCTTTTTTCATCCGTCTTTTTCACAGCCCAACATTCTGATCCATACAGTATGACAGGCCTTATCACGCACTTGCAGATTTTACCCTTCAACTTGAGGGGCATCCGTGGGTTACAAGTTGTTCCCGTGACCTGTCGCCATTTCATCCATCCTGCGTTGATCCGATGTGTTACGTCCCGGTCTACCTCACCATCGCCTTGGACGAGCGACCCGAGGTACCGAAAGTCGGAACAGATCGGTATGGGCGTTCCAGCGAGAGCTAAAGGCACTAGATTGGAGAGATCGCCGAATTCGCAGAACAAGTACTCCGTTTTGGTTCTACTCAATTTCAGGCCAACACTCTCTAGTCTGTGCCACCACACCTCCAATCTCACACCTCAAATTATTTAGTTATAGATACAAATAGTTATTCGTTGGGCACTAGCATAATTATTTGTAACTAATAGTGTAAAAAGATTAAATAAAGAAAAGTATTATTTTAAATTCATAATATTATTAGGATTATTCTGCTATCGGTACAGCAGGGTGGCATTAAGTGTCCGCTGTTACAATCGGTCGGTGCGCTGCGCCCTTTTTGGACGCTGCAGTTTGTTTACCAGCTTGTGACGTCACAATGCTACAGTTACCTCATTATTGTGCTAACTGTAAATGAACTATTACTGTGTTGTTCACTTAGACGTTAGTTAATAGAATGAAAGCTTGCACTATGGAAACTGTAGGCGGTATTTTTATTTAAAGCCGTGTACAGACTGCTGACTTGAGAGAGCAGTGGTGGCCGAGTGGTAACGGCTCCGACTTACGAGTCGTAGCTCGCGGGTTCAAACCCAACCAGGCTCATTACTTTGTGTAATTTATTTCATCACCACCGCTCTCAAAACGGTGAAGGAAAACATCGTGAGGAAACCGGCATGTCCTAGAACCAAAAATTCGAAGACATGTGACATCCAAAAACCCGCACTGGGCCCGCGTGGTGGATTACAGCCCTTTTCCTTTCGTAGAGAGAAGGCCTGAGTCCCAGCAGTGGGAACATTATAAGGCCGCTATGCTACAGACTGCTGTAATGTAACATACAAGGTAACATGAAAGGAGCATTTCATAAGTGTGGATGCAGCGCGCGCATGAACCGAGCATGTAGAACAGATCCCGGCGTGGATCTTGAGCGCTGACTTCTTCTTGCGCAGAAGTAAAATATCGAGCCTCTTTGGTGGTATGAAGTGAGACGCGGGAGCGGAGAGTGTCATTGATTGGCTCACCGTGCATCGCATCATAGACGTCACTCGTGATTAGTTCCCTGCGCTTGCTGCACGTACCTAACGACGAGGAGTACAAACACTTCCGTGCCATTAAATAGAATCGTGATTTTTAATCCATCGATTTTATTTTTATTAGCGGTTATTATGTAACCATAAAGTTTTAAAAAAATGACTGGTTGAAAATAATATAGCAAATAAAATAAATAAAATAATATAATTTATCATATAGATATTTATTGTTATATATACACTTTTTGCTTTATTCAATCTTTACAGATTTCTTTTGATTCTTAGAAAAATCTGACATAATTAAAATGTTATTAATCACCAAAACCCGGTCATGAATGCCATGTACTCGTATTTTGTTCCTAAGAAAGAATCAGATCGGTATCAAGTAATTACAGTTCAATGTAATTATAATTAAGATTAAAAGCGTAAGCATTCGTAATTAAACTGGTGAATTATACTGTTTTTAGGGTTCCGTACCTCAAAGCAGAAAGCGGAACCCTTATAAGATCACTTTGTTGTCTGTCTATCTGTCTGTCAAGACCCTTTATCTCGGAAACGCGTGGAAGTATCGTTTTGAAATTAAAACCATATACTCAGGTCTGCGGTCTCTTGAAACTGTGAAAAAATCAAACTTCTAAGTTAACGGGAAAAAAGATACGGCCTTTTATGTTGCAATAAACGTACTTCTCGTTGATCTAGAATCCTGAAATCTAGCATAAAGCTTGCTTTATTTATTTCTATATCTGTGCTATAAGATCTTGGTCTTATAGCACAGGTATAGGAATAAATTTGTTGTTACGTAACAAAAAAAAACTTGTTTTGCGATTAGGAAAAATCTTCGACTCTATTCGGGAATTAAAATTTTTACTAGGTATAGGTAAGATTGTAAGGAACCCTCAGTGCGCTAGTCTGACTCGCACTTGACTAGTTTTTTTTTAATGGTACAGCAAAGTTTTAAGCAATCGGTGTTGAGGCATGAATCTCAATAATTATGGTCGGGTTGCAACAAATTAACGAGGAAATTTTCAGGTTAATAGTAAAAGTCATGCTATTATTAAAAAAAAAAATAAGATTACGAAATTATCATTTTACAGTTTCACAAATTCACAAAACCACAAGAAGAAACGATTTTCATAAAATGAACTTTTCATATTGCACAAAAATATTTTGCGGAAATACTGTCTCGTAAGTTTCAACTCAAGCTGCCTACTTGACAAAGTCTGGGCGTTATATTTGAACATAGGATCAAATAAAAGGTCAATATTTGCAAGGAATCCGTTGCCAACGTGGAAGATCGATTTACGTCCGAGTACAGTTCAGCACACAATGTCGTCTGTGGTAAAGATTTTGGGATTTAGTGAACGGGAAATTGTAGGAAACTCACCGGTACTTGGTAGTCCCCTCTTAAAGGAGTGGCTGAAGAAAACTGGGCAAGTGAGATTCGGACTCGCGCACTGAGGGTTCCTTACAAACTTACCTATGATTAATAGTTCCAGAATGAAGTGTCACAGATTTTTCCGAATCGCAGATTTTTTTGTGACGTAACCACAAATTTACTGTTTTCGGATTTATTCCTATACCTGTGCTATAAGACCTTGCTTTATGCCAAATTTCAGGATTCTGGTTCAACCAAAAGTACCCTAAGAATTTTGATTCTCTTAAGAGTGTCGAAATATACGTTATTTGCGACATAAACGGCCGTATCTTTTTAACTTAGAATTTTGTTTTTTTTCACAGCTCAAGGGACCGCAGACTTGAGGTTTCAACTCGATACCTTCTCGAGAATATGGTTTTAATTTCAACTCGATAACCACGCGTTCCTGAGATAAAGGTTCTTGTTGACAGATAGACAGGCGGACAATGAAGTGATCCTATAAGGATTCTGTTTTGTCCTTTTGAGGTACGAAACCCTAAAAATGGCAAATTTTTGATTCTCTTGCTCTCTCGATTAAAAAAAAAACGGAGTTCCTTACCACAAATCTAGCGTAAAAATTGTTCTCATACACCATTAAAATTAAAAATATACGTCTTATTTTCCCCTCCAATCAATTTAATAAAAAAACATATCAATAAAAACTCCTTTCAGTCGAAAGCTCAACCAAATCTTTCATGGAATAACTACCGACTGTAGCCGTAAGCAGAAAACATATTATAAATCACCCCAAGTATATTACAGTTCGAACAAAAATCGGTATTACCGCCATATTGGACGCACAGGTGCGTATGCGCAAGTGATACGTGGTTCACTACCGTCATGTGCATTTTTTATTGAGGTAACGTAAATATTTTGAGTGAGAACTTACGTCATTATGACGTTCAGATGATTTTCCGACCTAATATATATATATATATATATATATATCTATATATATATATATATATATATATATCTATATATATATATATATATCTATATATATATATATTAGGTCGGAAAATCATCTAATGACAAATTCAGCTCTTGGGCTGAGCGGGAGATAGTGTCAGACTTTTACTGACTAAAAACCCACTCCTGTTCCTTCGTTGCCTTCGTCCCAGGGCCCCGGGTTTCGGCGTTTATATTTTGGAGATTTTCAGAACTGGTGTACTAGAAACTGGTTAATTATAAATCAGAAATAGAACAATATCGTGTCGAATGTGTTTAATTTATCAATGACGTAAACATAAGCAGTAAATATAGCGATAACTTTATGTAGTACATAGAACGCTTACATTATAAATAGGTTTAATGGATGGCGATCCAATAATTCGATAAAATTGATTAGTAAAGCATCAGTGGACATTAACAGCGTCCATCCCGAAATAGCTTTTCATTATTTTTCATACAATCACTCTTACGTAATTATGACGTTATTACACATATTTCTCTAGATATTTTAGAAACAGAGATATTTTGTGGATATTATTTAGGTTTCTGTTGAAATAAAATCATAAATTTGAGTAAAACTAATCCAGTACCTAAAGACCTCTGAAAATATGCTATTGTATTTCATAAATTAAAAGAATAAAGTAAATATAATTATAGAAACCTTGCACATTTAATCGAGATTCTGAATTATGGTTTTTTTTTTTCAAAAACTTTTAAGGTATTTAATAAAAACGAGTGCCAACAAGGCTTTCAGGAGTTATCTCCCTTTTTTTACCCGACTACGGCAAAGCCAAAGTAGGGATATGATTCGCGTTGCCTCTTTATCGCATATTGAGTTGGATTGCATTTGATGAACCAATAAGCTATTAAATCACGCTCAAGTAAACGACAGACGGGTCGGGAAGGGTTCTCTTAATTGCAATAAAGTGGACGTAAAACATCTAATTAGTCTTGATTTCTGACCATATTGAACTTTCTTAGCTAAAAAACAAATGTAAAAATGAAAAAAAATGCGTGTTAATATTATTCACAAAGCTGCTATTCCTGTGTGCAGACACAAACATTAATTTTGTAAATATTTTTCACAACTTGCGTCAGTCGGTACGTTTCCTATCCAATAAATACCAACTATGGGTTTCTGAGAAACCGGTGTGACGTCATAATGAATTGGATTCAACTGAAATTGATAGAAAAACAGACCAAGTCTACGCAAATTGTAATGGTTCATTGAAAAATTTATATTGTTCAAAGTAGCGGTACATTGTTGGTTTAATGCGAGGAACCCATATTACATCACCATATTTGGCAGATTTTCTAAAGACGAATCACATTTAAGTTTACTGAAAATTGTGCCCACATCTTGAACTTCATATTTACTGGTTTAAATAATAACTTACCCTAAGTGAAGAATAAAAATAATTTATCCAAGTGCATGACTAGATTTAAGAGGAAAGAAGTCGACCTATTTAAAATAACTAGGCAAGTGCGAGTCGGACTCGTGCACTGAGGGTTCCGTACAAACTTGAAAGGTAAATTGCGGTTTACGATTTATGACGTATTAAAAAAGAAACTACTAACCAGACTCGTTTAAACCAATTTTCGGTGGAAGTTTGCATAGTAATGTGCATCATACATTTTTTTTTAAATTTTATCATTCTCTTATTTTAGAAGTTACAGGGGGACACTCATTTTACCACTTTGGAAAATTCTTTCGCGCAAACTATTCAAGTTTAGAAAAATAATATATTAGAAACCTCAATATCATTTTTGAAGACCTATCCATAGATACTCCACACTTTTGGTTTGATGAAAAAAAATTTTTTGAGTTTCAGTTCTAACTATGGGGAACCCTCAAAATGTATTATTTTTTTTTCAATTTTTGTGTGAAAATCTTAATCATTAAACAGACATGACGAATCTATAAGGGTTCCGTTTTTTTGCCATTTGGCTACGGAACCCTAAAAATCAATTTGGTAATTATCATCATGATTCCAGCTGAAAGACGTCCACAACTAGACATAGGCCTGACCCAAATGTCGCTACAACGAACTTTCCTGTGTCTCGCATGCATCGCATTCCCGTGAATCTCACTAGATCATCGGTCCACGTTGTGGGAGGCCTTCCAACGCTGCATCTTCCGGTTTTTGATCGCTACTCCAGAACCTTTCGGCCCTATCGACCATCTGTTCTACGAGCAATATGCCCTGCCCACTGCCACTTAAGTTTGGCGATTCATCGGGCTATACCCGCGACTTTGGTTCTCCTGCGGATAACTTTATTCCTGATGCGATAACGCAAAAAAACTTCGAGCATGGCCCTTTCCATTTCCGTATATGAATTTAGGTCCTAATCACACTACAGAAGTATTTTTTTTATGGTTGATTATAGCATATAGGGTGACTGGCAATTAGTGACCGATACTTAAACACGTAAAATAAAAAAATGTAATTTTTTTTTATACTAGTTAGTTCAATCACAATAATAAAACAGCTGTTTGAAACTTAATTTTGCGCGCGCCTTCACCCGATCAGCAGTTAGCGGCGCGGCACCCGCGCCCGCGTTATCGATGACGTTAGCAAGGTACCTACATGTTTCGGTAAAATAATATCCAAAGACTAGTATTTTGGTACTTTACGCATGCGCGCTACGCTACAATAAATTAGTATAAAAAAAGTTTTTTTGGGAAAGTTGTTTGTAATCATGAGTACAATCACGTGGTTAAGTATCGGTCACTAATTACCAGTCACCCCATATTAAAGCCTGTAGACGAAATGCAAAAACGTCGAAACAAGAGCACACCGTACCGACACAATCGATCGATCGTATCGCCAGCGATCGTGTTCGATACATCGATCGCACGATACGATACAGATGCTCGTAATAACATGAATTTGTACTACACTATGATTTTTGTGTCACTATAAACACGTTATTTATGGTGTTCAAGATAATTATTGGAAAAGTTTGTATGGTGGAATGTTTAATGTGAAAAAGATGAATGGAATAATTTGAGGTGTTACTAATTTATTTTCTGTGATATATGAGGTTATGCCCTGAATTTTAATTCTCAAAACATAGTAGCTACCGATTTCAGATTTATTTTACCGAAGTAACTGAAATATCAATAAAACTACGTATTTATACTAAACCTAACTGAGTACACAAAATACACTCAGACGTCGAAGTACCTACTCCTCCACATCACTGTCATCCGGAAATTTGGCCAGAAGACTGGCAACATTGCCACGTTATATGGCAATGCAAATTCTTAGGGCAAAGAAAAAGCCAGCCCTTTTTTATTTTTATTATGGATAAGCTCTCGTAGCGATGATGTGACCGACGATGGAGCACGCTTGCTTTGAAGTAACCTATTAAATATATAAGACCTATTTGTCGCAGCCGTGAGGCGCACATTTGTATATCTATATTATTATTATTTCCATTTATTAAATTTCTGTACATATTATTTACATTTTTAAATATTTCTTAAAAAATAAAATAAAAAAAACATTTAAAAATATAAAAAATAGTAGCCCACCGGCATCGGGAGCAGGGTCCAAGCTACCGGTGGTCAGGGCTCCTGAGAGAGGAATCTCCTAACGATGCGCGCCGTGTCCAGGAGTACTGCTTTCTGGATCAGGCCCTTGATCCAGCTGCCTAACGAGAGCCTCCTTAGATGTTGTTCGAGGCTCTTTGCTATTAAGCCATTGGCCGTTACGACTATCGGCACAATGATTGCTCTATCCACTTCCCACATGTCGACAACCTCGCGAGCTAAGTCAAGATACTTAGTTTGCTTATCTTTCTCAGCTTTCACGAGGTTCTCGTCATGAGGGACCGCTATATCAACAATCATTGTGCGACGCTCTAGTCGATCTATCACCACTATATCAGGTTTATTGGCAACAATAGTCCTGTCAGTGATGATAGATCGATCCCAATATAATGTGATATTGCCATTGTCGAGAACTGGGTCGGGCACATACCTATAATACGGTACTTCTGATTCAACAAGATTGTATTTAAGAGCAAGTTGCTGGTGGATAATCCTGGCCACGAGGTTGTGTCTATGCAAATAGTCTCCGTTAGCTAGATGAGAACACCCAGAAATAATGTGTCGGATTGATTCCCCGGGCCGGTGGCATGCCCGACAGATGTCAACCGTACCGTCCTTCACAATGTATTTCCGGTAGTTGTTCGTCATCATAACTTCGTCCATAATCGCAAAGACAAAACCTTCGGTTTCCCCGAAGAGGTTACCGAAACGCAGCCAAGATACGGACGCTAACAGGTCTACATCGGGTCCATGTAAGGCCCGGTAAAAGCGTCCGTGAAGCTCCTTGCTCTGCCATACTTCCCTGCGGTCATTAGTATCCAGTACTATAGGTTTGCGCCAGTTCTCGTTGGCCAAGGAGAGCGGAGTGAGGCCCTTGTCCACCGCTGCCACATCTCGGTGCATACCCACGTCGGTTTTTAGGAAGTATTCCCTGAGACTGTATACCTCGCGGTTGTGCAGGGTCTTAGCATTTAAAAAGCCACGACCCCCGCACTTCCGCGGGATATACAGTCTCATCACCGATGACCGTGGGTGATGCATCCGATTTGCGGTAAGTAGTGTGCGGACCCTCCTGTCCAGGGCGTCAAGTTCTGTCTGAGTCCATTTGAGTATGCCGAAAGAATACATCAATACCGGCATGACCCAACCGTTGAAAGCGCGCACCTTGTTTCCGCCTGATAAAAGACTATTCAGTACTTTATTCAGGCGGCCAAAGAAGCGCTCTTTCAACGCTTGTTTCATGTCCTCAGTATTGATGCCTAACGATTCCGACATACCCAAATACTTGTAAGTTTCGGTTGAACAGAGGGATCTAAGGTGTATGGAATCCGAGAGTTGAATTCCCACGGATTCCATAATCTCACCTCTCTTTACATGTATGACTGCACATTTGTCCACACCAAATTCCATCCTGATGGCACTACTGAAGGTTTTATTTACCTTCAGTAGCTCCACCAGTTGCAAGTTGTTGGGGGCAAAGAGTTTCAGATCATCCATGTAAAGAAGGTGAGATATGGCCTGACCGCCTCTTTTCAACCGGTAACCTAAGCCAGAACCCTCCAGCAGTGTGCTGAGAGGGTTCAAGGCTAGGCAAAACCACAGTGGACTCAAACTGTCACCCTGGAATATGCCACGCTCAATCCTTATCGGTTCGCTGTTCTCCCGAATCTGTCGACATCCCGGATAGTGAAGGACTGTTCTCCACTGCCCCATACATGACATCAGGAAGGTGCGAAGAGTTGCATCAACTTTATATAGTTCTAGCACCCTCATGAGCCATGTATGAGGAACAGAGTCATAGGCCTTCTTATAATCTATCCAACATGCCGACAGATTCTTTCGAGAACGTCGAACCTGTTGGCTAATGGCCATATCGATGAGGAGCAGCTCCTTAGTACCACGGGACCCGTTCCTACATCCATTCTGAGAGGCAGACATGATAGAATTTGTCTCAATATGACTATTGATTTTAGCTCTCAGAATGGATGTAAGAACTTTATAGACCGTCGGCAAACACGTGATCGGTCTATAATTTTTGGGTTCCGCAGTACTACCTGATTTATGGAGCAGGTGGGTTATTCCTGTCGTTAGAAACTGGGGCAGCGACCCTGACTCTAAGGCAGACTGGAACTGAGATGCCAAGCGAGCGTGCGACCTTTGAAACCATTTAAGCCAGAAATTGTGCAGCCCGTCCGGCCCAGGAGATTTCCAGTTAGGCAGTGGACGGACTGCACGGGCTACATCTTGGGGGCTGATGGTAATTGCCCCCATTTCTGGTAAAAGTTCGCATGCGCGCTCGACCTCTCGAATCCAGTCACCCTCGGTATGACTAACAGGCGCCGACCAAATGCTGCGCCAAAATGAACACATGGCGTCATCATCCGGCAGGCGCGTATCAGTCACACCTTGGTCCGGTCGCTCCCAATCCCTATAAACCCACCTTTCGTTGCTTTGGAATGTACGATTCTGAGTGTACCGCTCCACTCGCCGCTTGTACCGACGAATACGGTTTGCCCATGCGTAGATCTTCTGCTTCAGGAAGTCGATACGCTCTGTGACGCAGGACGGATAATCTGGAGGACTAATATCAGTCCCCAAGAATGCCCGCCTCACAAAGCGCATCACCCTAGGGCGAGTGTTGCCCTCCCTGAAGCAGATAAGCTTACCGATGAGTGCTCTAGCCTCACTGATACGGCGCTCTATCCTGCACTGCCAAGCTGGTACAGCTGGTCGTGTAGCTCTGTCACAATTAAGAAATTTAACATGGGCTACACGACATGCCGCTACAGCCGCACAGTACAAGATCGAGTGGGTATCAGTGAGGTCTTTGCTGCTATCAAAACAATTTGATAGCTGCGAATCTAGAGCACACACCAGCGCCCTATTTCTCTTGTGCATGGGCAAACGAGGTAGACGAGGTCTAAGCTCCGGCGGTGTGGTACGGTACTCCCGAAATGCGTCCTCCAAAGCGCCCCTCAATCGTTCATTACATTGGGTACTCACAGATATAGCCGCGTCATCATCGGCGTCACCAACGTGGTCGGGTCGCGGTGAAGCAGTGGGTTGACGTTGCACCGCGGCCGGTGGTGTAGCAGATGAAACACGGCCACTCTGTGATTCCAGGCGCAGTCTATCAAGTACGGCGTCATCCAACATACGGTTACGCTGAATGACCCGCACCTGATCCGATAGTCGTTGGACCGAAACGTTGACAGCTGGCTCAAGCATCTGAAACAGAGAGAGCATCCGACCACGATACGCAGTCAGGTTAATTCCCCCCTCTGTAGCCCCAAAGTATGAGCGCATAACGTTTTCATTAATGGATGATGTCCATCGCATGCGCTGCACACTTCCACCGGCAGCGGGGACCCTATCAGAGGCCGGCGGGCCTCGAGGTCCCAAGCTGGCCGGAGGTCGGCCTCTTCCCCGTCGACGCGCTGGTGGTGGTGTCGTCGGCGGCGAGAAGTATTCGTCGCTCGAGCTCGACGCAACTGCAGCGACCGGAATCTCTGGACTCACGGTTGGTGCTGGTCCCGGCGGCTGCGAGGCGGAGCTGAGCGACGAACCCGAAGATGATGGGTGTGTGTGGAGTTTTTGTGCTCGGCTTCTTGTCAGCATTCTTCCGTTTCAATTCTTCGCCATGTCATTCAGGTTTGCATATTTTTTTTCGGATACATATCATGGATGGTGATGCGATGTTTTTTTTTTTATTTTTTCCTGCGTGTTTTTCGGTGATTGTACATAATTGTTTGTGTATTGATGAATAAAATTAAATTAAATTTTGGCGAGAAAATATTTGCTGTCAGTCAGTTTGACAGCCGAGCCACTTATTATTATTATTATTATTATTTTTAATTCTCTTTTTTATGGTTTCGTGTTTACATATATTGTTTGTGTGCCTTGCGTTGTGACAAAATAAATTCTTTTTTTCAAAATTGGTACGTAAACTCTCTAACATAGTTCCAGTCTGTTCATAGCTCTACAATAAACCAATTAACTACCCATCTCAATACAGCAACATCGACTTTTTACTCAAAAAAACCCAAAACCAGATTTTCATACCGCAAACAGGACTGAACCGATAAAAATCTTCGGATAACAACGAAAAGCTCCACGTTATTTCCACCGAATACATTGTAAATCATTATTCAAGGATCCCATACAAATGTCGGACACACATACGACCTAACAAACATGTGTATAGTAAAGAATTCCTATTATACCGGCCGGAATGCGTCTGGTTGATTTTGAATGGTCGCTTATTATGCACCCATTTACACCCGAGAAGCGGTCACAGAGATGTTATAGTCTGCTGGATGAGGCAGGACTCGTGATTGATTGTTTTTTTTTTATGAGCGTACCTTATTTTTGCTACCACACAGACCAGTCATGCTATCAATATTATAAAGGCGAACACTCAAACGGCTAGATTTGAATGTAATTTGTTACATAGGTAGACAATTTTCAGAAAAAACACATAGCATGCTTATATCTTGGTAATATACCACAGTGTTGTTTCTTTTAACCCAAAGGATGACTGGTAGAGAATGCTTTGTTGCATTAAGTCCACCTATGTACCACTACTGTACATGAAGTTTAAATATATATATTTTTTTACATATATACTTTATTGTTATTGCACACCTTCACTTCACACTGAAAGAAGAGACTTATCCTAAGTGACCATATGCATAGGACAAAAAGTATGTTAAGTGCTATCCCAGGATATATCCTAAGCGTACGGGTCGCCAGGACCTAGCCCAAGTCGTCGACGGCGCGTACTGTTCCATTCGCGCCTCAAGGAGATTTTAGCAAACCGTAGGGGCACAGCAAGATCAAAGCCTACTGGGGCCAAGGGTTTGTTTCTAAAAGGAAAACTTGGTCCTGGTATGAAAGGCAACGAAGGAACAGGAGTGGATTTTTAGCGCCGCCCAAGAGCAGGAGATGTCATTAGATGATTTTCCCACCTAAAAAAAAAGCATACGGTTGACCTATAGTCGTTTAGCCGTTTGAACGTGAAGGAATAAAAAAAAACATACACAGACACTTAAATACAAACTTTCGCCTCTATAGTTTTAGTATGAAGTGTGTGTATATTAATGATTCCCCAAATAGCAATATAACTTCTATTGTTCTGAACCTATCCTCCTGATATCTAAGTAGCTCCTCCTAAATCTCCCGCAAAAATTTATTACCACTTCCATCAAAACTTTAACTCCGCAACGAAGATACGAAAACAGTAGCCCAAAGGCGTTTGATACGCATCTCGATAGTGCAGTAACAAGGGGCATGTTCGCGTCAATCGGGCTAATGTTGCCGCCGAGGCACAATTGGTAAAGAGCGTGTATGTGTTACGTCCATACACACTGTCCTTCGTCTGGGAGACGTGGTTGAAGTTATTGGTCGTGAAAAGTGGATAATATGTAGATGTTTTTGAAGGGAGTGTTTATGTGGTATATTATTACATATATTTATATATGTTGGGCCTAGTCCGTGCGTTACTGTGGGGTGCCAACTGAAAACCAGCGCTGGGTGTCTAACGCCTAGCAAATGCTGAGGTGGTCACCCTTTCGGTTTTTTGTTTTGGAACCCTAACTGATAGGATTGGTTGTCGTCAAAAATGATCACCTACCCTGGATGGTCATTTTCGACGGTAAACTAAGGAAACCTACGCAAGGAATAGAGAATTATAGAACTTAAAGAGGTTGTAGCTATCAAGAAACACAGACTCCGTCAGGTATTTCACTCTTTAGCTGAACGCACAAGACTGACTAGAAACTGTCTCCAAAACACTATCCACCGTTTGAAAGATACGAAATCAGGTAGATAAAGTTGTCAGCATCCAGTCAACACAAATACAGTCCCAATCTAACTAATTGTAACACAAACTTCCCACACCGTACACCTGGCGACAAATAATCTGATTAACCTACAAAACGTACATCCGAGCAACAGGACTAACTAAGTCAGAGCTGGTCTAGTTCGCAGCATTGAGCCTTGGTTCCGTAGGTATAGACCACAGAGACCACAGAGTGACGAAACGCTACCAAAGCTACGGGATGTTTCGAAAGAGTAACCAGGCCATGGAACGCAAAAAGTAACAAAATAAACACAGGTGAGAGTGAAGGAGAAGTTATTTGATAACCCACCTACAGCCCTAGCGAGCGTTAAGGTACCGTGTAGGGTGCTTTTTATCAGATCAATTTCAAGGGTCAAGGTTAAGGGATGGGACCACTGCTTTTCCCGAATCTTGTCGACTCTTTAATAGTCTTAAAACGGGTCTTTTGTGAAAAGGTTAGTGTAACTAGATGTTTGTAATTACGAAAAAGCTACAGATGTGTGCATTGGTCGTGACAGTCGGTACAGTCTTGTTACTAGTCTTGCCAGCAGAGAATACGATACCGGTCTGTATTACACAGTCGCTTGATGGAATATACTGGTTTTCAGCAGCGTTCAGTTACACTCGAAGCCGATCCTAACATGGTTAGGTTGTTTAGCCAATGCTGGGCAGATTGATTGTGTCTAGTATAAATATAGTCATCATCATCATCATTTCAGCCGAAAGACGTCCACTGTTGGACATAGGCTTCCCACAAGCGTCTCCACAACGACAGATCCTGTGCGTCTCGCATCCACCGCATTCCCGCGACTCTCACCAGGTCGTTGGTGCACCTTGTGGGAGGCCTTTCAACGCTGCGTTTTCCGGTGCGCGGCCGCGACTCTAAAACATTTCGGCCCCATCGACCATCCGTTCTACGAGCAATTTGCCCTGCCTACTGCCACTTTAGTTTTGCGTTTCATCGGATAAATGTAATCAGCCTTATAGTATTCTAACTGATGGGGCTAAGGAGCTCTCTAGGAGAGGGAATGGGCCAATATCCAAAACGCGGGCCCAGGATTTCACATAACTTCGAATTATTGGGTTCCAGGACATGCCGGTTTTCTGATGACGTTTTCCTTCATCGTTTTGAGAGCAAATTGTGTTTAATCAGTAATTACTGCCGGTGCGGCATTCCGTACTCTGTGTACAGAATTTAACTTACACGGTTTCCAGTTTGTGTCTGAAGTGTAGCACTGATAGGGATCTGAGTAACGAGGTGGAGATTTGTGCTTTACAGGACCTTGGGTAGTGGTGGTGTAGGGAAATGTGGGGTTTTGTAATATTTAAAGGATTTCAACGAATTTTGGCAAAGTCTTGTCGATTTGGCAAAAACATGTTTTGAATATTTTTCGTCAATACTAAGATACGGTTTACCGCGATTAAGAACGCGATTTCAAAATCATGGATATGTCATATAGTTGTCTGTGAGAAAAAAAAATACAACTACATTAAAATGACACAAGAAATAATTCTTCTTTTCTATCGCACAAGTACTGATGCAAGAGTCGATACGCCAGAAATCAGTAAGGTTGGTGGTAAAAACAGTGAAGGTCCATCAGGTACAAATTTTTCTTCCAGGCAGGAAATCGTCAATAACTTCTTCCGTAACGGGTGGAGCGAGGAGGGCCAGTGGTACATTTCTTTGACCACAACCCACCTGAGTTCCTTCAGCTGCCCTTGCGTTCTAGAGCCACGGTAACTCTTTAGAATTCCGCAGCCCTAGCAGGTCAATACCTGTTAGGGCTGCAGAACCAATGTTCTGCTGGGCTCCTTCAGAACACAGACCTATCATTTCACCAATAATCCAACGCAGCACAGCAGAGTTAATGAGATAGATATACTCTATAATGTACACCATAAATACAATTACTTAGACAGGCCTGTTGGTCTAGTGGTTAGTGGCCCTGACTGCTATGCCGGAGGTCGTGGGTTCGATTCCCACCCAGGACAATTATTTGTGTGATAAGCACGATCATTTGTTCTGTATCTAGGTATAATATATATGTATTTAGAAATATATAAGTATGTTTATCAGTTGTCTAGTACTCATAACACAAGCTCTGCTTAGCTTGAGACTAGACGGCGTTGTGTGATAGTTGTAGTATATATATATATATAATTACAGTAAGAGCTTAAAATGAAATACAATAAAACTATAGGAAGACAGATTTGTAACGCGCACACACACATACACATTTACCATGACAAGAGACTGTCAGATGATGAGATGACAGATTTACCATGTTGATAGGTCTACGGATTATTACATTTCACACCACCTCCATCCCTACAGTGAAATTCTCCTTAACAAGTATATAAAGTACATAACCTGTAACTAAAAGACAAATAGGAGCAAACCATCGAAGCGTGTCTGTCCCAGAGGTGTTGACGCATGTCCATTGTACGCGGGTTCGATTCCGCGCGACGCAGATAACGGCTGACACGGCACACCTGAATTTTAAACGAGCTGAGGTGCCAATTACTTGAGTTTTTGATATTTTTTTTAATGGAGGTTCGATTATTTTTAGTTGAGGATGTTTTTCAAGTTAAGTTTCTGTAGATAAAAAATAATTGAAAATGGGTATCATCAGAAGGCTTAAAGTCACTCAAAGCGCCATTGAAAAGGCTTTGAATTTCCTTAAGTTTCCTGATAAAGTTATCACACACAGTTTTTGGGAGTAGACCACTTATTTCCTGCTAAAACTAACACATAGCCATCACTAATCCATCTGATAGTCATTAACGGCACCTTTGCTAAGAAAATAACAAACTATCAATCAAAGCGGCAGTAAACAATCCATTAACAGATGGAACTACTTCCAATGTGACCCCAGAGTCGGATTACCTTCATAGCAAGAGAAGCAAATGCTACGGGCCCCGCGGCTCCGGGTCCCCGTGCATCGGTGGGACCCGCTTAGATGTATAAATAGAAATCAGGGGTACCTATACTATATGAAATAAGGATGTAATGGAAGTGATTAAATCGGAATCGAATTAGGTACCGGAGTTCTGGAGGTGGAGGCGGAGGCAGAAGTATCAACTATAACTAATCAAAAGTTCAGATAAGTATAAATGAAAAGCAAACTCACAACATTCCAAATGCCAATCAAAACAAGTGAAAGAGTAATCGACAGAAGGTAAGGGGGACGAAGTTCCCCACGCGGCAAGTATAAACTCGTATTTAAGTTCCGATTAAAATTTATCGGAACCAAAAATGCAAAATCAATCGGTAGTTCCGATCTTTCGGAATCATAATCGAGTTTTAATTATTTTTCATTTAAAAAAGATCTAGTGGGGCCCCTTGGTAGAATTTGCTACAGGCCCCGCGCTGACTTAGTCCGGCACTGGTGGAACACGAAAGAAAATAGAAAGCACAAGTTGTTTATTATTTTACTGTCATTCGCGCCCCAGCAGGGCTGAAAAACATTCCGTGTTACTTTTAGTGACATGGGCTCCTCCACATTTGCTGTCACTGTCATCCCCCGTCCCTTCTAGATTATATTTTTATACATGTACTCCTCATATTATTTGGGTTGAAAAGGAAAATAATAATGGAAAATAACTCGAAAGTTATTTTCATTGTGATGTCGGATTTAGGGGTGGATATCGAGTGTGTCAGATGGGATGTGTTGGAGGTTGACGTTCCCTGTTTGGAGTCGGAATTAATGAGGGTAACCAATTAAAATGATGAAGTAAGAAATATATAGATAGATACTTATTTAAATAAACATTTAGTAAAAGAAGGTTTTTTAAACGGTACCTCACACTAGGAATTACTTTTGTATAGTGGGTTTTTTTGGTAGATGGGAAATCATCTAATGACCTCTTGCGCTCTAGAGTGGAGCGCGAGGTCGTGTCAGATATTTACTGACTAAAGCTCACCTATGTTCCTTCAGTTGCCCTTTGCGTTCTAGGACCACGGGTTTCCTTTTCAGAAATTCTCCATAGGTCCTTTATCGTGAGTGCATTCACAAACATGTGAACTCACATGTACAACATTATTTTTAGTACATGCAAAACCAGAACATAGTTTGTTCAGAATCAGTAGGTAACTGAATCGATTCCAATATTTTCTACACCATGTTATATTTTTTCCCAAAAATATTTAAAAAAGGTCTCAAGCTGGACACCACCGAAACTAAGTACAACTCAGGTCACATCAGGTCATAGCGGGTGTAAGACGCCAGCGCATATCTGGGTTCGGGAGTAAAACAACCCTTCAGACGCCCGGATGGATTGGTAACCATGTATTTGTGCGGTTAACCAGATAACATAACAAGCTTATAACTTTGTGATTTTTCGTAATACAGTTATGATATTTTGTACAAAGATTTTTTAGATAAAAATACTAGACGCGTGTTTTGGGTTACGCATATACTAAAACTAAAGTTGGCTGGGTGACCCAGATCCGGAACAACTATCCGTAGACCACACAAATATTTATTCCGTGCGGGAATCGAACTCGATTATATACTTGGTATTTGTGATAATTATGATACTGTAATGATTTTATTTATTTTGGAATTTAAATGAATCTAGTTTTAAGGACATATTTATAATTATCAATCTGTTCGACACAATTATTTTGTTATGAATAAAGATACTACTACTACTACTACTACTACTACTACTACTGGAACTCACGCCACGCACAGCTAATAACTCAAGCTCTACACCAACGTGCCAACACCCAGTAGTGTGACAGTATAGGCTCAAAAAAACCTACAGGAGAGGCTAAATAACTATGATGCTATCCAATAATGGTTGGCAGTGCATGGTTGCCACATGGTCTGATTATGACAATATTTCCGATGGTCGTGCATTGCACGTTATGGAGATTGGGATTGTCGAAGCCCATGTTTAGAAATGGCAGTTTTACAGGATGATACCTGTTCGAAAGAGTTGAATAATACTTGGAAATATCATTGATCATTTATGTTTCCAACTATTTGTAAAGTTGATAGTTGTTCTGATTGTTGGACATCACCAGGGTCTAATAGAATACCGGTGCTGCTGCAACTAGACGTTAGACGCCAGCAGCGCGTCGCCACTGAGAATAATAAAAAAAAAAACTGGGCAAGTGCGAGTCGGACTCGCGCACAGAGGGTTTCGTACAAACTTACCCGTGTAAATAGTTCAATTCTCGAATGGAGTCTCGAAGATTTTTCCGAATCGCAAAAAAAGTTTTTTTTTTGTGACGTAATAACAAATTTACCATTTTCAGATTTATTCCTATATCTGTGCTTTATGACCTTGCCTTGTGCCAAATTTTAGGATTCTAGGTCAATGGTCGTATTTTTTTTTCGTTAACTTAGAAGTTTGATTTTATCAAAGCTTCAGGAACCGCAGACTTGAGTATAGGTTTTAATTTCAACTCGATAACTCCACGCGTTCTCGAGATAAAGAGTCTTGACAGACAGACAGACGGACAACAAAGTGATCCTAAAAGAGGTCCGTTTTTCTCTTTTGAGGTACGGAATCCTAAAAAGCCTCCATAAGTGTCGCCACGATGAAACTTCCTGTGCGTCTCGCATCCATAACAGTTTCAATGTTTGTTTGTTACCTACTCGTTCACGCTCGAACGGCTGAACGAATTAAGATGAAATTTGGCACACAGGTAGACCATGAGAATACTTTTTATCCTGAGAATGTTTCCTTGGGACCATTTACTAATTTCAGCAGTAGCTAGTTATGATATTTTCTTCGTCATCATCAATTCAGCCGAAAGACGTCCACTGTTTGACATAGGCCTCCCCCAAGTGTCGTCACAGTGAACGGTCGTGTGCGTCTCGCATCCATTGGCTTCCTGCAACCCTTACTGGGTCATCGGTCCACCTTGTAAGAGGCCTTTTCCAACTCTGCGTCCTCCGGTACGCGGTCGCCATTCCTACCTTTCTGCCCCAACGCCCATCTGTTCTGTGTGCAATGTATCCTGCCCATTGCCACTTCAGTTTGGCGATTCCTTGTGCTATGTCGGAAACATTAGTTCTCCTGCAGATATCTTCATTCCTGATTTGATCACGCAAGGAAACTCCGAGCATAGTCCTTTCCATTGCCCTTTGGGTGACTAAGCTTTTAAGATATTTCCCAAGATTTTTTTATTTTCGACCGTTTCCTAAAGTCCAGTCATACTATTCTTTAGGTAACATACAATATAGTAACCTATTTATAAATTAGCATAGATATAATTTGAATCAGATGAAGTAACATGCTATGGAGCTGATACAAAGGCAAGCTCTACCGATTACAGTACAAAGAGATGTCGTAATTTCTAATGTTAATAACATAATAACAAGCTAGAACCTATTTTGGATTGAAATTGTAACAGAACGGGAGCGTGCGGTGGAAGGCAAAGTGGGTTAAGTGAAATTTTGAGATTTTTGGGACTTAATAATTATTTTTTTTCATAATTTTTTAACCTTATCAGGAAGAACACTTTAACCAACAGTTTGCGCTTTTTGTAGTAAGGGGTAACGAAGGAGATGGCCGCAGCTGTGAGGGAACGTACATCGTCACGCCCCAGCCGCGAATGAAGACGCCCCGGGCGTCGGGAGTTTTTTGGCAGGTGCGGGCATTCGGACGACGAGCAATGGGTAGCTCACCGTCCGCGCGTCCGGTACGCACGCCTCAAAGAAATGTCAGCAAACCATAGGGGCCCAGCAGGGCTGATGCCCGCTAGAGTCACGGGGAATTTCTGAAAAGGAAATCCGTGGTCCTAGAACGGAAAGGGCAACTGAAAGATACAGATGTGGTTTTAGTCGGCAAAAATCTGACACGTGTTTTTGCTCCACCCTAAAGCGAAGAGAAGTCAATTGATGATTTTCAACTTCATAAGCACTGCCAAATACCCATAAAAAATCATCATTTGGCTACCTAGTCTTCAGAAAAATTACTATGCGTAATCAGCGGTCAGAAGAGCAGTTGCTCTACCAATGTCTAAGGGCGGAATTCACAGTTACAGCGACTAAACGCGATTATGCAAGCCAAACGATAAAACGCGATTAGTTTTATTGGTGAATTCCGCTCTTAGTGTCTAAAATTTCTTTGTTCAATGGTTAACAACTTGTTTATTGAATACTCTAGATTCTATGCTACAAACTAAATCAGTCATAAACTATTGACACTTTTCTACAAAGAAATTGTAAACATTTTAGCATTGGTAGACTGCAACTGCACTTTTGACCCTGACTGTACATGTTTTTTCAGACTTTTAAGTTACACAGAAACTTTCTTGAACCCCTGAGTTCTCTAGTAGGTAAAAGCTCGAAGATGTATCACAGACGTTAAGTTCTCTGAAATAATTTATTTCCTTATCAAGAACGGTTTTTGTTTTTACTAGTTAAATCTACTTAGATTTAAGAAAAAGCGTTGTTGTTTAATCTAAATTAGCTAAATATATTATAGTTACACTTAACTTAAAAAAAAACTGTTTTCTCTCTTATTTTCATTATTGGCTACAATTCACCTTCTTCTTCCATTCGCTACTACTCAGATACTTCACACAGTGTTACCAAGATGACAGGAATCGAAGAACTAGAATCTGATGACACTTTTTTCGTTTATGATTCATAAATAAATATTCAAGCTATGGTTAGCTTAAACAAATTGATTCGATTTGTCAGCTATGACGTCACAAAATGGCGCTGAGTCGATCTCATTCTTATTTGAACCACATAGCGCTACACTTTTCAATTGACTACTTCATACTTAGCATAAAAGAGAAAAAAAATACAAATACATAAATTGTAAAAAACAATCATTACTTTCTTATAAAACCCCTACAAAACCCACAAATCATTAAAAATTCACGAAACGATAGAAACTGCGATAAAAATAAGTGTTGCTTTTGAAATGCCACGGTCCATTGATGCGTTGTTACACAATGGAAACCGCTTTGTGTTACGAACAACCAGCAATGAAAGCCTGTTTGTTTTGTATTCGCGCTTGTTTCAACACCTCACTGGCCAGACGATAGGGTTGAATACCCCCGCTTAATGAGTTCAGCGAAATTGGAACCATTTGTTTGCAATTGTGAATTTTTATATTTTATTTATCTGGTTTAAAGTGCGTGAAAAGTTTGTTAGATTAATCTATACGTCGTAGCTATATCGCAGAATTGGCCATTTCATGATATGGTCAAGGTTGGGTTAGTTTTGAGGTCGCCATTTCATGAAGTGGCCAACCAAAATGTAAAATGGCCGACTACATAATGAAGTGGTCAATTCTTCGTCAAGAAAAATATATAACTTACGCGCAAAAATACTGGTACGGTTTTTTTTTTAAATTAATATAAACCAGTGCTTGACTGCGATTCCATCTGATGGTAAGCAGTGATTCAATTGTTGATTAGTCTATATTCTATAATTATCTTAAAGGCATTGCTCTGTATTTTTTAGTCGAACTGTGTATGATTAAGTCAGTTACTACCAAATTTTAACATAATGTATTTTTCCGGGCAAGCGACATACAAAAATGAATTCTTATTTCTTTTGGTCACGCCTTAATTTGAGAAAGACTTTGATTTCATTTTTTTTTTTTGAGTCTTCCAATACTTTTTTTAAAGGTTCTTACGCAAAGAAAATTGAGCAAAAAATTTGAAAATAGCACATCATTTTAAAAAAGTAGCAGAAAATTACTATTGCGTAAACTTCGCGCGTTCGATAGTTCACATGTTTGACGGTTCGCGCGTGTGACAGTTCACGCGCTTGGCAATATTCATAGCTAAGGCTGGAGAATGTGTATCGTGTCATATAGATAAAATGTTAAAATCGTAACCAACAAAGTTTCTCAATTTACATAATTAACTCCAACAAAGAAAGCGTATGGAATGTGAAAAAGAATTATAAGTTTTATCTTTAAAGGGCAATTCTCCTTTAGCACGTCCACTACTAAACATTGGCTACCCCATCCACCGCGAAATTTAATGCTTTACTGGTGGGTAATAGAGAATCGTGAGAATATTATTTATAGCCATTGGTATTATTCTTGCATAATACCAATGGCTATCAATTATATTCTCTATATATTACAGTCATTTTTTTTTTGAGATGAGTAAGAACATGATGAGAGACAACCAGGAAAAGTGGAGCCAAATAGTGACAGATTGGTATCCTAGGGATGGGAAACGGAGGAGGGGAAAACAACTGTTGAGATGGGAGGATGAGTTGAAACTGACAGCGGGCCCCAACTGGAGGAGAGTGGCTCGTGATAGAGTGCAGTTGGATACAGCTAGAGGAGCCTTTTGCCAGGAGGCACACTGAATTAAGAAATATAATTTAAAGGAAGGAAGATACGAAACTGAATTAATTCAGAGTAATAGGGCTATTATTAATAACAATATACATTTTTCACTTCATAAGTCATTTTCGAAGTTTATCTAGAACATTATCCCGGTAGTAATTCGTATATCTTTGACAGTCGCTACAGATAGTCAGACGCCAAACAATCTGACCATCAGTCTATCTAAGGAGTATCGTGTTGACCAGTAACTGGGTAATGAAAGTCTGATAGGCCCCAATAAAAACACGGGTGAAAATAAAATGTATTTTTTTATTTATTATTGATAGGCTCGCGTTCGACCACTATTTCACCTGATGGTAAGCGATGATGTGGCCGACGATGGAGCACGCTTGCCTAGAATTAACCTATTCACTCTTGACTTAAAGACCCCTAGGTTGTAGCTATCAGGAAACACAGACTCCGGCAGGGAAATAAAATATCTTTATTTGAATTGAATAGTGCTGATCGCGTTCTGTTTTTAGTTAAAATAGCCCCTTACATAGTAAACCTAATGAAAACGCTTGTAAACACCTAATTTTATTTACCATCATGGCTACAGTAATTGACTAAATTGCCATAATCCTCAGTTTGTATTCCGACGTTTTTACTGCCCAAACTTTACGTCCTTCCGCCCTAGTGGTTCCACAGCCCCAGCTTTATGCCACACTCGTTTATACCAGTGGTTTTGCCTGCGTAAAATTCTTTTTATTTTATTATAGATTGGCCTCGCGTTTGACCACTATCTCACTTGATGATAAGCGATGATCAAATGGCTGAGTGATGCTAATATTCGCGTCATGTCCGTGAACGGGTGCTGTCAGTTGAGACTGGTCATCTCTTAGCTGCCAGTTGCTATATTAATGTCTATATTTTTTTATTTTTTTTTTTATTTACATTGTTCTCACATGATAGTAGCGACAAGAAACATGTAACCGAGATATTTGTAATACATAGCATGATTGAACAGTGTCCATGGAGTTTCTTGTACATTCTTCTCCATAGAGATCTACGCTTCGGAATGCGCAATTAGCATATTTTTTTCTGACTTACTGACTTCTTGACATTTCAAAGTGCCTAGGAAATGGTTTATTTGAAATAAAATCTTTGAATCAAGAATTATTAAATACTGCTGGCGTGTATGTGTTCTGATAGCTACAGACTGGAAGTTTTTAAGTCCCAAATGCTTCTACACCTGGGTCCATCGTTGACCTCATCACTTTAGGTGAGATAATGGACAAAGGGCTTGCCTTTGACCACTATCTCACCTATCAACCTATCAAAATAAAATTCGAAAGTGTCACCGCAGCGCTGAAACGCAAAGGACAACTGAAGGAACACAGGTCAAGGTGGATATTAGTTAGTAAAAGTCTTGCTCCATCCAGCGGAAGGAAATATAAGATTTTCTCCCTAAAAAAATGGTTTACTCGTGAGTCAATCTTTGGTGAAAATATATTCAGTGGTCGAGGTTTGATTGTAATCAATCAAACCTAAATGTACAGATTTTTATTATATCACTAGCTTGTACCCGTGACTTCGTCCACGGCAGACTCGTGAAATAGCATAATGCCATTTGGTTACAATGTCAAGCCTTTTTTTTGCACGGATCCTTATTTTTTTTTTCTAAAATTAAAGTAAGAGCTTAAGTTACTTCTAATAATATTAGCTATATGTCAGTAGACATCCCGTAAAAATTGGTCCAACCGTTTCGGAGATTAACCAGAACAAACAGACCGATAGACAGACAAAAAACATATTTCTATTGGTATCGAATATAATTTCATATGCATGAATTTTGTTATTTTTTAGGGTTCCGTACCTCAAAAAGAAAAAAACAGAACCCTTATAGGATCACTTTGTTGTCCGTCTGTCTGTCTGTCAAGACCCTTTATTTCGGAAACGCGTGGATGCATCGAGTTGAAATTAAAATCATGTATTCAGGTCTGCGGTCCCTCGAAGCTGTGAAAAAAAATCAAACTTCTAAGTTAACGAAAAAAAAAGATATGACTATTTATGTCACAAAAAACGTATATATCTACACTCTCATGGGAATCAAAACTTATAGAGTCCCGTTGACCTAGAATCCTAAAAGTTGGCATAAAGCAAAGTCATATAGTACAATTAGAGGAATAAATCTGAAAACAGTAAAATTGTTGTTACGTCACAAAAAAAATCTTCAAGACTCCATTCGAGAATTAAACTATTTACATAAGTACCTAAATGTGTACGGAACCCTCAGTGCACGAGTCCGACTCGCACTTGCCAAGTTTTTTATTTTATTTTGGTTTTACAAACAGACACATCAATTATATTTATTGATGTATATTAGAACTCCAGAGATTGGTATAAAAGTAAGTGTGGTTCACTTCTTCAATGTTATTGGCTTTTCCGATCGTTATTTCGTTTATATGGTTATTTTATTTCGAGTCCGCATTTTGTTTTATGTTACGGCAAGTTTGGGTTCAAAGTTGCTGAGGTGTTTGTTTTTTATTGAGCTTGTTTGATTACTGTTGATCTATTGATACAGTTCCGTTACTCTAGTAATTTGGCTATTTACCTGATGGTACAAATATTGTTAAATTTATATACTGTGCAAAGTTTATGGCTGCGCTTATGTTATGTGTCTTACTCAATATGTTTTTTTTTAATTATTAATAAACTCGCGTTTGACCATTATCTCACCTGATTGTAAGCGATGATGTAGTCGACGGTTACCTAGAAGTAGCCTATTTACTCTTGACTTAAACACAACTAAAAAAATAAAAATAATGTCAAACTCTATTGACATGGATAAAATCAAAACCTATAGCCTCATTTTCAGACGAGAATTATAATGGCATTAATAAATTATATTATAAAGCTAAAATTAAAATATTTTAAAGGATAATATTATAAAGAGGAAAGATTTGCATTTTTGTTTTAATGAAGAAACTGAAAACCTACTGGAAAAATTTCAATAATTCTTTTACCAGTAAAATGCTAATTTGTCACTAAGTACCATAAGCTAAGTATATATACATACTACTCTTATGCGGGCGAAGCCGGTACTTTATAATACAGCTCCAGTGGAAGCCGTTTTAAAAACAATAGAACACAAAAAAAAACAAATGTTTTTTTTCTAAAACCGTTCTTAATTTAAAAAAAAAAATGTTTTTTAGAGAATAGAAATTGTTACTTAAAACCCCGATTTCAGACTTACCCCATTCCCTCAGCCGGCCATTTCGTACAAGGCACACGGAAGTCGCGACGGTCACAGTGCACAATAGGCGGCGAGATGAAAGCGCACTTAATATGCGTTACGTAATGGCTGCTAATGGTGGTCGCTGGTCATTGTTGTCTCCTTATCGCACACCATCGAGATTTGCCGATCTTTTTCCATTATTGCGGATGTGGTATTGTGTGTGTAGGATGTTTGGAGACCACACCGGCATTTCCGTGGTGCATGTAGATCATAGCTAACTTGCCGACATTTCCTATTGCAAGCATATTTCAATTTATTGATAGGCTTGCGTTATAGTGTCGTGATGGCCCAGTGGCACCTTCCTCTCATGAATGAGGTTGTAGTTCCAAATCCGGGCAAGTACCAATTTGAATTTTTCATTTCATATATATGTACTTTTCTAAGTTTTTGCACTTTGTACTTTGTTCTTTTTTACTTTTTGTTTATAACCGTTGTGCTGTGTCTGTCCCGAATAAAAGCATTTCTATTCTATTCTGTTCTATTTTATCACTGAGTGCTAAAGGTTATACAAATACTTGAAGGGCTTATTATAAAAGGTCTTGTTATTATTTAAGTAAAGTCTCAATAAATAATATTCATAAACAACAAAGTTGTTAGCGTTTGTTTATATCCCAAAATGTCACTCAATCTATGGAAATATTGTACAGGCAGTATACTGATTATGAATGAATATTTGGAGGCATACGGAACAGAGAGTGAAGTCCCACAAACCTCCGTTGAAAAGTGAGGATCCCCCGGCCAGACGGGTGTTATGTCTGGTGGGCAACTGCCCGATAGATGATTTCGGGCTGTCGTTTATATTCTAATCCCGCGGAGAATTTTGATTGCGCGGTGCAGGATTAGTTCTTATGTGACGCCATAGATGTTGCTACAAATAAATGACGACCAAAATGGAAAAACACTGCGCGTAGTATTTTCTAGTAGAAATAGTTAAGAATGATTGATTCTATTATGAATTTACCAATTATGTCAATTTTGGGATTTAGTTTTTTTTTACTTTTGACTAAAATTTTTTTTTATTCTTGATAGGTTCGCGCTTGACCGCTATCTCACCTGATGGAAAGCGATGATGCGGTCGACGATGGAGCGCGCTTACTTAGAAGTAACCTATTCACTCTTGACTTAAAGATTCCCGGGTTGTAGCCATCAGGAAACACAGATTCCGGCAAGGAATTCCACTTCTTAGCTGTACGCAAAATTAATGAATTATGATCAGTAACGGGCACATATACAGATAGAGCCCCATTCTTTTTTTGTACTAATTAAAAAATAGTGGTGTTTATTTTCTACTTTCACGTGGGCAGAGCCGCTAGCAGAAGGTAGTTCTAAACATTTCAATATTTCAACAATCGTGATTTCGCTTGAGCCCAAAGACTAGAATTTCGTTAGTCGGTAATTAAGTTAAGGTAAACAATGGTGGCTGTTTAACACTGAACCAGTTTTCTCATTTGTTGCCTAAGCTTAAGTTTGCACTGAAATCGGTGAAAGTGTTACAATAATTACTAAACTACATACTTGACCAGTGCCGTAACTAGGGCCGTGCCAGCGGTGCCCAGGCACAGGGCGCCTCTAGAGGGGCGCAGAAAATATCAAATCAGGACCAAGTTTTGATGATCCAAAGCTTAGTTAAATTAGCATACATTATTATTATTTGGTAAGACACACTGGCAGCTATTTAGCGGATGCGTGTGTTTCATATAGTTTGGAGATGTTTAGTCTGTCCAACCGATTTTTAAAGCAGTTCAATGTGGGAGCTTTCACAACACTGAACATACATGTAATACCTACCTATTATTTTATCTTGTAACTAATACGGTTGTAGATGCACTCAACCAGGAGTGCTGATTCGGTAGATGCTCAGGGCTCTACCATTTACAAAACGTAAATAGTGGGCGGTAGTGGTGGGTGGTGTGTTCGAAATATCACGTCACGTGTAAATTTTTATATCTAGTAGTTTTTTTTATTGTTCGCACCGGTCGTATAAAAGGCTAATTACAGCACTATACCTACTTGACTACGTATTGACCACACCAATATTTTAAAGCCGAAAGTTTGTATGTATGTGTGTGTAAGTTTGTTACTCTTTCACGCTCAAACGGCTGAGCAGATTCGGATGCAATTTAGTAAACAAGTATATAATGTCTTAGAATAGCAAATAGGATATTTTCTTGTGTTCCAGGGCCGCGGTACTTCCAAAAAGTCACGCAGCCGTCCATACGGTAGTTATTATCAGACCCAGTAGGTGTAGGAAACAAAGGTACCTACATCGACTTACAAAAAAACGGAACCATGATAAAAGTACCATCTTGTTATAGTGAAGAAAGAAAACTTATTTATTTGTCACATACAGACACACATAGGGCGGGTTTCTGAATTGAGTATTTTGAGTTAAGTATGTCTCAAACCGTACTTTAACGTCAAATTTTGACAGGTTTTCAGGCTAAAGTAGAGTTTGAGAAATACTCAACTTCAAATGCTCACAAGCTCTGCTTAGCTTGGGACTAGACGGCGTTGTGTGATAGTTGTGGAATATTACATTACATTACAATGCTTAATTCAGAAATCGGGGGATAGTATAGAAAAAATACCTGTATAAACATAAAATCAAAAACAAAGAATTCTATTAATAAAACCAAGCAAGCCATAATTTCAATGACTTATGCAAGGAATATGATTGGGATCCTTTCACAATTAGTGTGAACTCAGCCAGAAGGTGTTTAAGCCTCAAATTCTTTAAGTAGCATTAGGTTTAATATATTGTTTATTAGTTGTTTAAGTGCAAACCAAGGATTTATACTGTACTTCCTACTTAACTAAAAAGCGAAGCTTTATTGTTTTTGTGCTCACACCATTTTTAATTTTTATTGTATTGTCTATACGTGGGGACTTGTAATTAGCTTTCTAGTGATTATGGTTTCCTTTTTTTTTGTCTGGTTTTATTAGCTGTAAGTCCTCCATGTACTAAATAAATAAATAAATAAATAAACATTGTGGTTCTCACGGTTGCGCTAAAGAGGTCCAGTTCAGAAAAAATGCCAGACCACTAATTTATTTATTTATTTTAGTACAGCAAAAAAGGGAATATACTAAAATACCCTTCCTTTCACTCTGTCTTCTCACAGAATCGCAAACTTTCTAATAATATTGTCTTCCATTCATCAGCAAACAAATCCATTCCAGGGTTGGTCTCCACGAGCGCGTTGAGCATCGTTAGCATACGCGGTATAGGGGAGGTGGATCGAGCTACAGTCCGACAAAATAGGACATTCAATAATTTATGCTTTCTAGAGCGATTGTAATTATTCGGAACAAATAATTGACACAACTCTGCATGTAAGTCGGACGCATCGGTGTAACCATTAATAATTTTACAGGCTGTTGTAATTTAGTCAACAGCCCGCCTAACCTTTAATGAATTGCAATTTAAACATCCTAAAATAAAAATAGTAGGCTACTTAAATGGATAGTATCTAAATAATCGTTTATACCTGAGGTAACTGAGAAAAGCTTTTTGTACTTTCTCCTACAAAGTACACGGTAGTTGGGAATGATGGGGTTTACCCCATCATAATTTGAGACATATCTATCGTAGAAAACGACGCTTCAATGGAAGAGTTTAACGTGAGAAAGTCGAAAACTGATCAAAGATTTCGTTAGATGATTTTACATTATCATTTTCAATCGTACCTAATAACAGCGCATCACCGGCATCACTGTTCACTGGTGCATCTATAGCGGAGCGATATTGGTGCACCGATGCGGTACTTGCAGACCTACAAGCAAATCGCCCACGGTTACATACAGGGTGTTTGCAACAATGCCGGAAGTATTTTACAGATTTCGGTTTTCAGTAACAATGTTTATTATATTAAACTTTGGACAATTAAGAGCAGCGGTGGCCCTGTGGCCCCGACTTTACGTGACGTTAGGTCGTGTATCAGGCGCATTACTTTTTGTAATTGAAAACATCGTAAGGAAAACGTGCATGTCATAGAAAAAAAAACGAATACATATTTTTGGTTTTAGGTGGGAACATCATCTAATGACAAATCTTGGGCGGATCGGGAGATAGTGTCAAACTTTTACTGACTGAAAACCCACTCCTGTTCCTTCGTTGCCTTCGTCCCAGGGCCCCGGGTTTCGTTTTCACACTACCCTTGGCCCCAATAGGCTTCGACCCTGCTGGGCCCCTACAGTAGCTGACATCTCCTTGAGGCGCGCGTGAAACAGTACGCGCCGTCAACGCCCAGGATGCCGCATGGGCAGTACGGAAACTACCTACAAATGTTCGAAACGGCTCACTCACACAAACATACGCATCGACGAGATTCCTAAGCGGCATTCGCTATTGACAGAACCGCGAGAAACGTTTAGGGGTCTCGTCGAAGCGTATGTTTGTGTGAGTGTGCTGTTTCGAATGTTTGTAGGTAGTTTCCGTACTGTTCCATATCTTATCTATACTGTGGCTATATGATGTTTCCATATCTGAGATAAACACTTCTTTCAAAAATAATCCCCATGATTGATCTTTGCAAAGTAATCATAGTTTTTTCCAAGTAGAGGGTATTAGAAATTAAACGTAATCTACCCGTTTATAGATAACACAGAGATATCGCTGTATTAATTTATAAAACCTTGTCTTTTATGTATCACAAGAAACCATTTACATAATAATCGCGGAGTACAGTTACATTCTACTCCAATAAGTAAACCAGTCTAGTTGTCTTTATGTCATCAAAGTTTATTTTAAAATTTTCTATTTGCGCTGTAATTAACTGAATAAAAAACTGGACAAGTGCGAGTCGGACTCACTCAGGGTTCCGTACAAACTTACCTATGAAAACAGTTCAATTCTCGAATTAAGTTACGAAGATATTTCCGCCTTGCAATATTTTTTTTTTATGACAACTACAAATTTACAGTTATCAGATTTTTCCCAATACTTGTGCTATGAGACCTTGAATCATGCCAAATTTCATGATTCTAGGTCAACGGGAAGTACCCTAGGAGTTTTGATTTCCTTGAGAGTGTCGAAATACACGTTTCTTTGCAATATAAACGGCCGTATCTTTCTTTTTCGTTAACGTAACGTTCGATGTGAAGTTTGATTTTTTCACAGCTTCAAGGGCTTCAAGGCTTCGATACCTCCATTTAATTTCAACTCGATATCTTTCGTTTCGCAGGTCTGCTGGAAGAAATTGTATATATGTGTGTACAAAAATTATAAAATAAATAAAATACGTTAGGATCTTATTCATGCACGCAGATATATTTGGACCACAAATTGTAATACGATAGGGACTAATGAGTAATAGGCGCAGTAACACACCTGCTTTCTTAGAATATTGCACAGCACAACATTCAAGTATTCCGTTCTAAGCTGCAGCTGGTTCCTCAAAGTTAACTTTAAGTCGCACTTGGCCCTACTTTAGCATTGTCTTCGTACATACTGGCAGCTGGCTGTTTCCATTTCAGTATTGTAACTTCAGAGTTATTTTCAATTCCTAATTTAATTTTGAAGTGTTAGAAAGGGGAAAAACTAATTCAAAATTAGAACGGTTCCGAAAATTAAATTACATCCGATGAAAGTATGATGTGAACCATTTTAATTTAAAAAAAGAACTGATTATAGTTCCTAATTTAAATCTGAAGATGCAAGAACACAGAAGAAAAAAATCGAAATTAGAACCGTGAGGAAAATTAAATTACACCCTATGAAAATATGATTTATTTGGATCATTTTAATTTAAAAAAAAAAACGGATTAGTGACATCCTTATACGTTAGTAAACAATTAAGAAAAATTCATATCTACGTTAGGGCACTTACTATCTGTTTTAAAAAAGATAACAGTAGCAACGCAACGATTAATCTACTTATTAAATTATGTTAGGTTATTAAGGAATTGTGTTCACCTTTTCTTTCATATCACTTCCCACACAATCTATCCATATAGTTGAGTCAGTTATAGCCTGTTGGATGACAGGCCAGAATAAAAAAAACGTGTTGCGATGACTCCAATTAAAACGGGACCAGTGCAGGAAAATAATCATGAAATTCTAGCAAGAAACACACAGCCAAAACCTAAAGTTCCAATAAAAATCCCGCTGTATAACCACAAAATCCTCAACACACAGTTCACACAGGCTTCACACCGAAGCGTTTCGGGCACCGCCTCGAAAATTTGCACCACGTCGGTATTGCGTCCGAACGTGACGAATTCAAATCGATGCTGCAAACATCGTCTAACGCAAATGACGGGCGGAGGCGATCCGATCGGCGTGTCGTGCTCGCCCCGAGCGACGCGAGGGCTGACGATAGACGCGTAGTGTGCATGAAAAATTGGAATAATAAAAAAATAGATCTGCGAATTGGTAAATTTTGGAAAATACGTCAAAATCGCCTTTATCTGGGATCGACTCAGCGAATGCAGGGCGAAAAGCAAACGCCTAGAGTGCATGAAAAAAATAAATGTTAAAGTTTTGGTTAAATTTAGCACAGTTCCATGTTTTATATTGCTTCTTTGTGTCGTTGTATCTATGTCGTGGCCAGATCATAGACTTGATCACTTCATGAAATGGCCAACTAAAAATGGCCAGATCATTTAAACGTTAACATTTGATGATATGTCAATCCTCATTTGGCCATATCATTGATGTAGGATTTCTATGATACAAAAAGGTGTAAAGACGATAGGAGTAGGCAATACGAGGATTGAAATATCATCAAACTTTAAAGTTTAAAACGATCTGGCTAGTTTTACTTGGCCATATCAATTTCTATGATCTGGCAACTACATCATATAAAAATGAATAGCTGTTTGTTAGTTTCGCTAAAAGTCAAAAACTGCTGGACCGATTTGGTTAATTTTGGTCTTTAAATATTCGAGATAGTCCAGGGAAAGTTTAAACAGTGAGAAAAAATCACGAAAAAAAAACCGAATACAACGCCATTTCTAATTAAAATGTCATTATAAAATGAATTATGCCGTTCTGGTAATACCAGTAGATGGCGTTGTCCTTACTATTAGGCGGTAAAAAGTTCGCCGGGCCAGCTAGTCTTCAATAAAATGACAGACAACGAGTTTTTTTTTTTAATCCTTATTTAAAGAGTTTTTTTTGCTAGTGCGAATATGTCACTCTAACGAGTAGTTTGTAAAAATCATGTGACAAATTGTAGCGCATTCTATGTCATCCGTGATAAACTGGAAGCAAATCCGTACATAGTTGATAAATGGCTACGAAGATTTTTTTCAAATATTGATAGGCTCGCGCTTCTCTGTCTAGGACTTCAATATTATCGGTGATAAAATATCACTGTCACGGCTCTCTGCTAGCTAATAAATATACTAGCTTCTGCCAGTGGCTTTGCTTGCGTGAAAGTAGGGTTCACTATACAAAGTTCGGACCCCCGTTTAATCACTTTGGGGTGAATTTTGGAAAATCCTCTCTTAGTGCTCGCCTGCATCATAAAAACAAGCTTTATGCAAAATTTCACGCCTCTAGTCCCAGTAATTTCGGCTGTACGTTGATATGTCAGTCAGTCAGTTTCTCCTTTTATATATGGATTCCAATAACGACATTAAATTATATGGTTTGTGCAAAAGATCTTTGTGAGTGAATTAGGTTAGAATTGGAGTCTGGCGCACAATTAACAAAACAATATTCAACCCCAAATAAAATAGTAAAAAAAAATACTTCTGTGAATATTTTTCAATTTGTCTGGTAAAAAGGTTAATGATAGATGCTGTGCTGGAGTCTGTGTCAGACACGATGCGGACCAATGAAACGGTTGAGCGTTAGAGCGCGCTCCGTATAAACAGTTCACACTTGATCGCTGTGTGGTAAGTAGCTGGGAAACACTAGATACGTACTTGCGTCCTCAAACTATTATGTCATTATCAGATTGGGTCTGATGATTTACGCAGAAAAAAAAAACAGTGTTGAATTACATAGAAATCAAGAGAATATGAAGGTGATTTGTTTTTTTTATATATCTGAAAATCTATCGATACTATCAATAGTTTAGAAAAAAATACTGCTTAGTCTGATTGATTGAGATAGAGATTTTTAAGCTGATTACTATAGCCTAGCTAGTACCGCGGCAATTGTTGAAAAAGTTACCCGGAACGCGGGCAGCTCCTTCAAGGACACCGTTGGGATTTTAACTATTCCAAACAATTTTACAGAATTATACTATACTGTCTTGATGATTAGAACCTGTTTAAAATGAGCATAAACCTATGTTTGGGTTCTCAACAGACATGACATTCTAATGCGAAGTACCTATTGATGCTTTCAGCGTTAAGGTGAAAGCGACATGGTAGCCCGCGAAATTCAAATTTTCTTAAGTTTTCTTGCATTTTGCAGGTCAGTGTTTTTTTTTGGGTGTGATCAATGAAATCATCTAATGACAAATCCCGCTCTTGGGCGGTGCGCGATATAGTGTCAGACTTTTACTGACTAAAAATCCACTTCTGTTCTTTCTTTGCCTTCGTCCCAGGGCAAAGTGAAACCTGGGTCACTTTCACACTACTAATGACCCCAGTACGCTTCGACCTTGTTGGGCCCCTACGCATCTTTTCATGAAATAGACATTACTAGGGTTTCATGAAATATATAGTTTTAACAATTATAATTCCTTTGCAAAATGCCAAAAACTTGTTAACATCTTAATTTCCCGGGCTACCTTGAAGCAACCCCTTTCCTTTTTTTCACCTAAATCTGCATTTTCCTGCCAGTTACCTACATTATAGCATCGCGGCACGTGGGAGCTGCGCCTGCGCAACCCGCGGGCGTCTTGCGATCCGCGTACGAACACCATCGTAGAGGTTTCGCTCATCAATTTGTTGCTGTACTGATCTGTAGATCGTTGAAATTGGCTTGGATTCGAAGATGATCTCAACGACGTGGACTTACAGATCCGTGTATAAAAGAAATAAGTGGAAATGAATTTATTGATGCCCAAAGAGATTTCTCTATCTATTTGCACATAATATTATTTTTAGTTTGTATATATATACCTATTAAGCTATAACGTTTATTAGTTTTAGTATACAAGTTGTTAAATATTTATGTTTTTATTGATAATTAAACAAACCTATTTTTATATTTTTAAGTGATTATGTGTGCTACCTGCATTCGCAGCCTGCATCCGCATCTTGTATCCGCAGCCTGCAGCCGAGGTTCGAATGGCACCTTTAATTGCACGTTCCAAAGCGTAAATCTCTATTAAGAAGAACGTGTAAGAAACTCCATGGGCACCCTTTTAAATCATATTATGAGTTATATATACATAAATCTCGGTTACATATTTCTTGCCGCTTCTAATATGTGAGTACATATCATATATATAATTTTAAAAAATTATTAAAAACAAAGTAAAAAGTAAAAACTATTTGAAATTGAAAAAAAAAATAGATATTAAGCAATAATATATCGAAAACAATTGAACATCACTAATTCCAAATTCGTAATTCAAATTGGCCATTTAAACAGTAGCACCAACTGTGTATCCACACTAGTCGCTTCTCATGTGCCCCTCACATTAAACGCTCACCAATCACCCATCAATACTGGGAAGCGTAAGATCAACGATTGGACCACACACGGCGCCGGGTCACAGGTTTAAGAAAACGGTCACGTGTGTCACCGCCCGCTAGGACAAAACGTAACGGGGCTTGGAACTGAGACGTAATTAATCTTGGTCTTTTAACAGCTGTTTTGGTACATTTTAATGTGTTGTTTTTGTTTGGTAATGGCAGTTAGAATGGTATCAACAGTGTCTCTATAATTAAAAGACAAGTCAAAGCCTTAGGGGGGACATAATGTCCCCCAACATGACGCGCAACGCTGTCAAATTGTCCAACAAAATGTCCTGTGTCACGTAAAAGAATAAAGGACAAGTTGCGGGACACTGGGCAACGTTGCAGCGTCACCTAGATTGAGCGTCATGTCGGGAGACATTGTGTCCCCTATGTTGAGACTTAATTAAGCGTTAGTCTAATTCATAATGTATCTCAGGCGTTAAGTTAAGATTTGAGTTGAAAACCAACGCTGCCAGAAAATGCTGAGATGGTAACCCCGGTTCGCGTACACTCGAAGCAGCAACACAATAAAATATATAACTAGCAACCCGCACCTCAGCTTCGCACGGGTTTTAGAATTCTTAGAAATTTTCAAATTATTTGTTTTTTTTTTTCTGTGTGACATTATATTGTTGAGCTTATTATTGTCGTTCATAAATAATCATTAATAATTAAGTTATTGTCATTTTAATGTTGGGTTTTTTTTTTATTTATAATGAAATTTCATATTTATTGGCTTAATTTTTATTTATTTTTTTATATTTTCTTGTCTACGTATATTGTTCGAAAATAAATTACTTACTCGAGAGACTTAATTTACGGGTAGGTACGAGTATTTTTAATTACGGGTTGACAAAAAAGATCAGGACATCGGCAACTATTTACAGCAGATTTGAAAAAAAAACTGGTTCTTGACGATACGCAACCAGAGACTATGTTTTATTTCCTAGATCTGATTGCTTAAAGTCCATAAATCATTTTCTCGCGATAGAGTAAACAAATTGCCTTTAGAGTTCCGTGAGCGAAATAGCAAGCAAAGGACGTACTGGGTAGTTGTCCATCTATCTCCAGCTTGTATTTTCCACTAGAAACTAATTTTCGAGAGAATAAAATAGTCGCTGAACTTCCCTCAAAAAATCCCGCTATAAGCTCCCCAACTGCTGGTTGAATACCAAAAAGTTTTAGGCGGCAACGTAAAACGTAATGACGTAATCCTAAGAAACAAATGGATCCTGATTCGGCTTGAAAGCTATTGTGACATGTGCTGAAAGTGTGTTATGTGCTAAGTATGTAGATATCCCAACTAGCAAAATAGCCATAAGAATAATCCGTAATAAGAGCTTAGACCTTATAAAAGGTTTATATCAGTCTTGGCAAAGATTGTGTAACTTAGAAAGGCACCTTATAAGACGTAATGTGCTAAAAGACACTTGTAAGTGTATATGTTTTTACAAAAGCATTATCAAGATTAATGTAAGATGAAAAAAACACTTAATAAAACCATCATACAACTACTATAAGGGCAAATAGTCTTACAAGGTGCGCCCAATTCCATACTTACACACGTTTAGAAGTGTGTTTTATGAGACATTTTGCTAGTTGGGATTCCTAATATTGACACAACTATGTAACTACTTATAAATTTCTAAACTAATATATATTATAACTTATAAAAGGTTTATACAAACTAAAAATAAGAATATTTACAAACGGGTAAAAAAGAACTTATTGGGCATCAAAAAATTCACACATATCGATGTCAATGGAAAAAGTGCCCAGAACGCTGGCAGCATTGCCACGTTGGATAGCAATGCTGATTCGTTGACCGAAGAAAAGCCCAGCCCTCTGGTCACGCGAAGAGTCAACCAGCTGTTTGCTGATATCAAGCACAACTTGATGAACTAATTATGTTATGTGCTGAGTGTAGTCAGAAGCTAAAACACTATTACAAGAAGACCTTTTACAAGACCTGTACGGAACACTTCTCATATTCCGCTCTCACACTTGTCCAGAACATTTAAATATGAGTCTGGATCTCGCTCGTGTCTGCCGGATGTCAGATAGGCGCTGTCGTGATAGGCCGGCGGCCCGCGGCCTACACTTCTAATGCTAAATCATTGACGCGAAGAGCTTGATATGAATTGTGGACGAACTTTGATAGTCGAGCTTTGACATTGGTTTCGTAGATTTCGTGTCATCGACATTATAAGTGTTTGTGTCTTATGGACCAATATTTGAAGTGTTTGTGTCTTTGATACCCTTGATTTAGAGTTTTCCTTACTCAAGCTCTAAAAATAAAAAAGACACTCATTTGGACCATTTTTTTGGGTTTCGTACCTCATCATCATCATCTTCCTGCCCTTGTCCCGTGTTATTTGGAGTCGGCGCAACATGTTTTTTTCTTCAATTCTGCTCTGTCACTCGTCATGCTATCACTAACTTCCTTTTAGGGTTTCGTACCTCAAAAGGAAAAAAACGAAACCCATAAAGGATCACTTTGTTGTCCGTCCGTCTGTCTGTCAAGACCCTTTATCTCGAGAACGCGTGGAGGTATCGAGTTGAAATTAAAACCATTTACTGTAGTCTGCGGTCCCTTAACTCAACGCGAACGCCGGCGTTCGCTCTCTCATTATCTTTCTATTGTGTCTCTAATAGTGGTATTCGAAAAAAAAAGCTGTGAAAAAATAAACTTATGAGTCGAGTTGTTTAATTTATAAAAAGGCTTTAAGGTATTCTCTTCTAAGTAGATAATAGCACTAAAATAAGAGACATTAAAAGATCTGAGATTATCTGACCAGTTTCTTGATATAATTAAATCTTTATCTAGGAGACCTCCTATTTATTTATGCCCTCAATAAAATAGGCCTACACAATTAAAACTGTATCGCTACAGCATCCCCAGTGTTCGCTGATGTAAATCAATATCGGTCCAGCCGCTGCGTGTTATTTTAATGGATCGCATTATCCGATGAGCTGCATCATGTCTGCATCTATATTTATATATATTTGTGTACATCTCTTGGACTGTATATTATTCAATGGCGAATGAAATTGGATGTATGTGCTTATGTAGACCAGGTATCATTAGAACTGAAGAATTAAAAATTTTGATTACGCTTGACCACTATTTCACCTGGTAGAAAGCGACGTTGTGGTCGACGTTCATCGTCGACCATGCTTCATCATCATTAAAATTTCAGCCGTAAAACTTCCACTGTTCGACATAAGCCTGTCCTAAGTGTCGCTTTAACGACTAGTTCTGTGCGTTTCGCATCCATCAGATTCCCGCGACCCTCACCAGGTCATCGGTCCACCTTGTCAGGCATTCCAACGCTGTCTCTTTCAGTACGTGGTTGCCACTCTAGAACTTTTCGTCCCCATCGACCATCTGTTTTGTGAATGTAAGTGCGAGTGCAATGGGCCCACGCTCATCTAGAAGTACGCTCATCTAGAAGCACGCTCATCTAGAAGCACGCTCATCTAGAAGCACGCTCATCTAGAAGCACGCTTATCTAGAAGCACGCTTATCAAGAAGCACGCTCATCTAGAAGTACGCTCATCTAGAAGCACGCTCATCTAGAAGCACGCTCATCTAGAAGCACGCTCATCTAGAAGCACGCTTATCAAGAAGCACGCTCATCTAGAAGCACGCTTACCTGGAAGCACGCTTACTGAGAAGTAACCTATTCACTATTGACTTAAAGACCCCAGGTTGTGTCTATTAGAAAACACAAACTGCGGCAGGGAATTCTATTCTATTGCTGTACGCACAATGAATTAGTTCACAAAACGTTTTATGCGTATGGGTGGAATGTTCACCATGTACCTTTTATCATACATCTGGTGGTCCGATGATGAACAGGTTTCTCATTAACATGACTAAATAAAGAACCAGCGAGACAAATTTTATATGACTAACTACTTCTCATAGTCAGCAAAATTGACGGAACATTCTAGGCCCAATTCCTGCCCGGGTTGCGAGATTAATCGAAAGAATTACCACAGCCTTGGAACGCAAAGAGCCATTAAAGCAGCACAGGTGGGTTTTAGTCAGTAAGAGACACTCGCTCTCGCCCCACCAAGAGCAGGAGAAGTCATTTTATTATTTCCTACCGAAAATACAGAGTCTGTGTGCTGCTCTTCCTTAGATTAGGCTAGTTTATAGGCTTTATACGCATCTACAGACATCATCTGATGATCTGCATACTAGAGAACAATATAGTCCTTTGGTAACAGAGCATAATCCAACACTTGTTTGTTCGTTAGTGACCCGTTTTTCAGTAGACCTAAAAACGTCCTCGAAAAAAAAAAAAAAAAAACGTCTTCGACGGTCTCGCAAGAATTTAGATTATAATTCTAAAGTCAATAAAGAAACTGAAGCTGGCATCACTAAATGCCCAACTCTTCCAGAGGAGTTTTTACATACAGCAATAACATGGCCATTACTCAGTGGTTACAATTCCAACCAAAGCCCATTTCTCGGTGTTAATCCATTTAATAACCCATTCCAAACTGCCCATACAATGTTCGTAATAACGCGTACGAAACCGCACGCAATCACTAGTAAACATTACATTTTAATATCACTAACTTAGTTCGCGGGCCGTCCGCACTGGTTATTATTTAATGGAGGCGTGGCGCTAGTAGCGTCTGGCCCTGCCACAGATAAAATAGGAACTTTAGCCTGGCTACTGTAATATGCATAGACATATATATATGTAGAATGGACTGAGCAATATCTATGGCAATGCGTCACTAGTACATGGTAGACATACGAACAAAACGTTTTGAGAACACATTCATTGTGCGTACAGCTAAGGATCTGTGTTTCCTGATAGCTACAACCCAGGGAACTTTAAGTCAAGAGTGAATAGGTTACTTCTAGGCAATCGTGCTCCGTCGTCGACCACAGCGTCGCTTTCCATCCGGTCCAGCGCGAGCCTAAAAACAAATAAAAAACAATGCGTAACCTTTTCCCAATAATGTTAGTGCCGGCCTCTAGTCTAACTGGATGCAACAGTTTCAGTATTTTACATGGAGCATCTGCCAGTCTGACTTTTAAGAAGACCAGTTAACTATGCGGCCGACACTTGTCTCGTTATCGTTTCATTTGAGACTGAATCTGCCATGAATCACATTGAAATAGGCAACAATTGACCCAGCGATCACTTTCTCTCTCACACAGTTTTCTACCAGTATCCATTTCATACCTGGACAGTTAAAGCTCAGTCCATTCTCCGCGTTTACTGTAAAATGTACGTAAGTAAGCGGTGCTTAGCGTTGCCTATGAAATATTCTGAAGGCTTTTAAGGTTATGCTTATCTTGGAAATTGAGCTTGTAACATTAAAGGTGGCGGCCCGCTTCTTTGCAATTTAGACGTGGTTGTGAAGGCAGGTTGTGAAGTAGATTCAAAAGCAGCAATACGATTTTTGTTTAAGTCCTCATGTAACTGATCTTCCTAACATCTAATCTATACAGTAGCCGTTGAACAGTGATGAAGTGATTCTGGTAAGTCCTATTAGTTATGAATCGCTCCGATTATATTTTGCTATGTTAAATCTTTCTGAGAAACTAGTTCTTGATATTGGAAGAAAAATGCTCACAAAAATGTAGAAGAGGCCTTTTTTTAAACTGGGAAATCATCAAATGACTTCTCCCGTTTAAGAGTGGAGCGAGAGGGTGTGTAAGACATTACTGCCTAAAACCAACCTGTGTTTTATATTTTCCCTTTGTCTTCTAGGGCCACGGTAGCTCTTTGAAACGCCAAGAAGGGAAGAGAAGTGAGCCTACACTAAGTAACAAGTGACAGCAATCAAGTTAGACAAAAAACAAAAAACAATCTGCTTTTTATTTACTTCTTTCTTCCTGTACACAAAAGTACAGAAGTGGACTTAATGCCTTAGACATTTATACTGGTATGTAATGCTGAGTTTCAGACTTTTAGCTCGTATTATGTTTAAAATCTTATTTATTCGGTAGGAAATCATCCAATCCCATCCTTCTCTCGGAAGTCATTGGATGATTTCCGCATACCGTACCTACCGTTCGTACCGTACCGGAGGGCGGAGCGGGAGAGCGTGTCAGACTTTTACTGAGTTTTAGACTTCGAGTTTCCCTTCCGGAATGCAACCCATGGTCTCAGTAGGCTTCGGCTCTGCTGCCCTACGGTTTTGCCGACGTCTCTTTGACGCGCGTGGAACACTACGCGCCGTCGACGATTCGGGCTCAGTCCGGACGGTTACCTAATTGCCGGAAGGCGAGCTACCCATTGCTCATCGTCCGCATCAAGCATACTGTCTCTATATCATCATACCTCAACAATGGACTTAAAGAAGTCTGTATCGATTATATCTCTCGAATATAGGTTGTAAATAGTTGGCGAGGCGTCATCGAGGCTGCAGCGGTTATTGCAGCATTAGCATATAGATGAGGAGGGTGGACTGCCCCGCCTCTGAGTAAACATTAATGGTGGGGCCACGAGAGCAGCGGTGGAAAATTGGCGGGATTTTACAGCTGGTCGACTGAGAAAAAAGGTATCAATCATCATTTTCCTAGCCTTTTCCCAACTATCTTGGGGTCGGTTTTCAGTCTAACCAGATGCGGCTAAATACCCGTGTTTTATATAGAGCCACTGCCTACTAGACCTCTAAAACCCAGTTGCTAGGCATGAAAGAAAGGAAATGAGTCTTTAGCCCACAGTTCATCTGATATGCAATAGTCATGTCCGACCCAATTAGGCGTCGGCAAAATGTGTCATCTTTGTGATTGGAACATTTGCATCTGAATCACTGAAATGTTCCGGAACAGTGATATATATCATTTGGAACAATTGGAACACTGAAACACTCTTTGCTTTAAGTGACCTACAGTTTTTTTTTAAATTGAAATCAAAAGGTAAATTGTGTACCCAAATATAATTAATGACCTCAACTAAAAACATCTGTTAAAAGTTATTCTTAAACATTACTGACGTTCCAATCTTTCGGAACACTAAAATGATTCGGAACAATGAGTCGGTTCAGTAAAGAGTTACACACGCCTAGACCCAATCCCACTTTAGTGATGTAGCTTTTAGGGTAACACTATATTATATCTCAATATTGTAACTATTCTATTTAATCAATCAATAATATTAGCATTATAGAAAATGCCTATGACATTAAGTCCACTTCTATGCTTTTGTGAGCATTGAGTGTTGAACAAAAAATAACGAGAAGCACTTGTGTATTTTTCATGATGGTTTGTGCAAATAAACGGTTTGTGGTGAACAATTTTTTCATGCTAACATTTTTCAACAGGATGCGAAAAAGTTGTGTTATTTTTAATAGATTTGGGCTGCACTCTACACAGTTATGTAGCTGTGTTAAAATATTTTAGCGAGCTATTGACATTTTTTTTTTTTTGAAAATATTTACAACTTAAAATCGGAAAACCACGAAAAAAGTGTTATTAAAATACGAGTACTTTCAATAGGTAGCTATTTACATGTCATAGAATAAAAATATCGACAATAAAATCAAAAAATAGTTGCTTACTGTCAACTACAATTTGGATACAATTTTGACCGGCCTACACTGTTCTCTAATATCTATTAATATTGTAATATGAAAGAAAGAAGAAAAGAAAGAAAATGAATTTATTTTGTCACAACGCAATGGAGATATTGTAAAATCAATATTTTATTTAAAGAGTAATCATCAAGGTTGTCTGTAAAAAATCGCTTTTAGCGATAAGACCGCCCATTGTGACACCATATTAATATTAAGTTCTTAATGTAATTTGTATTTTTGGTGTATAATAAAGAATATATCTATCTATCCATGGAGAGGAAATGACCAATTGGAACTGTGCACTAGCCTTTGACATTTTACAAGTGCCTATGTACATACACTCACCGGCACGGAAACTTGGCCACCAATAACTTGCCGATAATTTCTATTTAAATATTTAATTTTCACTATATTATGGGTTTATGCACTAAATTAGGGTTTTTTATGGTTTTGTAATTCATTTATTGAAAAAATGATGCACCAGCAGTAATCTTTAAAAAAATAAGCAGTTTCACAAAAATATTGGTTTTAACACTGTCAATTTAAAAAGAACACAAAATGAAAAATAACCAAAAAGTCTTCGTTGTGTTTGCATTTTAATATCGGGTGTTTCCTCCCCTAGCCCCGATAACAGCTTGCATTCATTCTGGCATACTTTGGATGATGTTTCTGATCTCAACTTGTGGTATGCTTTCCCAAGCGGTCAGTGCTGCATTTCGAAGCTGATTCAGAGTTTCAGGCAGGTTGGAGGAGGACTTTATTTTTTTTTTAAGCTTGTCCCAGATATGCTCTATTGGATTTAAGTCTGGACTACGAGCTGGCCACTGCAATTTTTGAATACCAACCTCTGTAAGATATTCCTCCACGCAATGTGCAACGTGTGGGCGCGCGTTATCGTGCATTAGGAGGAATTCGTCAAATCCAATAAACCCTGAATATGGTAACACGTGTTCCTGAAGAATCTCCTCGATGTATCGTGTTGCTGTTAATTGGTTATCGACGATAACTAACTCCGTACGTGCATCGGAACTTATTCCTCCCCAAACCATTATAGAGCCTCCATGAAAACTAACAGTTTGTGTGGTGGTAATGGGTAAAAACCGCTCTCCTCTTCTTCTCCACACTCGCTCCCCACCATCTGGAGCTCGTAAAGCGATTCGACACTCATCTGTGAACAGTACTCGAGCCCACTGCTCATGGGTCCAGTTGACGTGTTCTCGTGCGAATCGAAGTCGAGCTACTCGGTGACTTCTGAGAAGTTCTGGGCCGCGTGCTGGTCTACGAGCTTGTAAATTCACTTCCTCCATTCGTCTTCTCACTGTACGTTCACTAACATTGACACCTCTTGTGAACTGGAGTCGCTGGCGTATCTCAACAGCGGTGAGGTAGCGGTTTCTCAAAGTTTCCAGGACAATAAAGCGGTCATCCCGGGCTGATGTGCATCTGACGCCTCCGCTGCCTGGTCTGCGAGAGTAGCAGCCTGTCTCCTGGTATCGTTTCAGCGCATACTGCCGCGATGAACGTGGTACATTCAGTATAACAGCAACTTCTCGCTGTGTCAGCCCTTGTTCGATCAATGCTACAGCTTGTGCAACCTGTGATGGTGTTAATGGCATTTTTATTGGAATTAAATCACCTTTAGTTATTGAAGTAACAGTACGATATCACAATAATTGAATAACCTAACAATAAACTTTCACAAAACACAAATTTAAAACAGCAACTTAGTCGCTCAGATGACCGGGTTCAACTAAAACTTAAAAATAACGTCATATTGCACTCAAACATGATAAATTACCCTCTTGAACTAATCTTAACAATTTGGATACAATTTTGACCGGCCTACACTGTTCTCTAATATCTATTAATATTGTAATATGAAAGAAAGAAGAAAAGAAAGAAAATGAATTTATTTTGTCACAACGCAATAGAGATATTGTAAAATCAATATTTTTTTTAAAAGATCATCAAGGTTGTCTGTAAAAAATCGCTTTTAGCGACAAGACCGCGCATTGTGACACCATATTAATATTAAGTTCCTAATGTAATTTGTATTTTTGGTGTACAATAAAGAATATATCTATCATTTATGGAGTGGAAACGACCAATTGGAACTGTGCACTAGCCTTTGACATTTTACAAGTGCCTATGTAAATATATCTACACTATAATATTATAAAGAGGTAAAGTTTGTTTTTTTTGTTGTTTTTTTTTTTTGTAGGAGGTTAGGTCTGAATGCAAAAAAAAAACTATATTTTATGTATGCGCGAAGCCGCGGACAAAAGCTGAGTAATAAAAATGTTTTGATATCTGCTTTCCTCGCCTGCTGGTTTAGTGGCTCCATCCTAAATGGCAAGCGAAAGGTTTTGACACGGAGCATGATTCCAAGTCCCGCGGCTTATTAATTGTTTTCAGTTCACAACTAACTTTTTGTCCAAGTACAACATGTCTCCGAAGTTTCTCGTCGCAAGGATTATGCAAAACAGGAATAACTTTGCCATTGCACGGAAAGTCATTGAAGTACCGCTAATCTTTTATTAGAAATTATTTCGCAATAAATTAAACTTTTGGTTTAAGTCTTACAGTTTTTTAAATTTTTAGAGCAGTGGTGGCCGAGTGGTAACGGCCCTGACTTACGAGTTGTAGGTCGCGGGTTCAAACCCAGCCAGGCGAATTACTTTGTGTAATTTATTTCATCACCACTGCTCTCAAAACGGTGAAGGAACACATCACGAGGAAACCGGCATGTCCTAGAACCAAAAATTCGAAGACTTGTGACATTCACCAATACGCACGCGTGGTGGATGAGTCCCAGCAGTGGGAACATTATTAGGCTGATTACACTTTATGCTTACAGATTTCGGTAGGTATTCATGCAAAATGGCGGCAATAATACTTAAAAAGCTATAGAAAATACATTTTGTTTTCAAAACTCCCGGACAACTTTATTTATTTATTTATTCATACAACAATTTACGTTGTGTTTAAATTACTTTAATTCATTTAGAATAGCTAAAAATAATCTCGTAAATAGTGAATTTAAAACAATAAATTAACAGTAAATAAACACTAAGTAAGTTAAGAGTACCTAATCACTAAACACTAAAAAATAATCAATATTTTTTTAGGTTTTTTTTTGTTTGAGCCCCAATAAGGCACCACGCAAGCACAGCTTTAGGATTTTTTTGTGAGAAAAATTACCACAAGTAAAGAGGCAGGTCACATAAAGCCACCAGGAAAGAATCGCTACAAACGACCCACCTCAATCACTTCAATGCACCCACTAACGCAATCTTCATATGGGACAACCATTCTTCAACTGAACCATTTCCAAAATAGTCTCAAATTATAATGTGCATTCATGTTCAAAAAGGGATCATACCTATTATTGGCTATACATCCTTCGCAGTCAATTTTAAACCCTATTTTTTCAGACATAAAGTTGAGAATTCAAAAGTGGGACGACGAAAAATCAATCACGCATTTGACACTAAACGTCATCTGTCAAATGCCTTATAAGTGTAATTAAAAAAAAATGTCGCCGTAACCTCTGGTCCCTGGGAACGCTATGGCCACTCACGTTTATTAAATAGTTGGACATACACAACATGTGACGTCATCCAGGTTTGTTTACATTTTGAGACAAAGGACTGAGCTGATGTTACTTTAATGAAAACAGAATAAAAAAAGTTGTGCATGTATAATTAATTAAGTTGTATTAACTTGATTAATGTGTGTTTTAATGGACGAGAAATGCACTAGTAATGTATTCCACTTTTGATACATACTGGTATTTTAATTATTTTATGCTAGGTGAAATTCAGTTATAGGTACTTGTATCTGTTTTATTTAGAAACAACTAGATACTCATCATTCACATTATTGCAAATGTTTTAATATTTTTTTTCATTACCTGGTTTTTAACACGTTTTGTTCATTTTTATATCGATAATAAAGTACATATTCGCATGTACAAATAAAAAAGCGTATTAAAAAAACACCGCAATAAAATTTTGATAACGTAAAAAAATATCAGGTTTTATCTAACTGAAGTTTAATTTTTGATGTTAAAATTGAGTGCTAACTTTTATCAGGCTATAAAATAAAATACGCCAATCAATCAACAACTGAACCGGCAAAACATTAAAAAAAACAAGTGTAGTAAAAACTTAATTTTTTAGTACCAATAGTGTATAATATATCTCATAATCATATGTTACTAATAATAGCTTGTGCCCGCGGCTTCGCCCGCGTGTAATTATGTTTCTCCATACAAACTATAGTCCCTCGTTTCACTCCTTGAAAGGTTGAATATTCAAAAACCGCTTCTTAGTGCTCACCTATGTCATAAAAAGAAACCTTGTGCAAATTTCCATGATCCTAGTCCCAGTAGTTTCGGCTGTGCATTGATATAATATGTCAGTCAGTCAGTTTCTCCTTTTATATATATAGACTAGCTTCTGCCCGCGGCTTCACTCGCGTGAATGTAGTTTTTTTCCATACAAACTTTGGACCCCCGCGTCATCCCCTTAGGGAGTGAATTTTGGAATATCCTTTCTTAGTGCTTGCCTACGTCATAAAAGGAAACCTTGTGCAAAATTTTACGCTCCTAATTCCAGTAGTTTCGGCTGTGCGTTGATATGTCAGTCAGTCAGTTTCTCCTTTTATATATATAGATAATAAAGAGGGAAGATTTGTACTTTTTTGTTTGTACTCGCATATAGTGTATATTATAAAGAGGTACCTAATATTTCTAAGTTTTTATGTAGTGGGTAATCCATTGGTGTATTTTTTGGTGAACGAACGAGAGAGACAGATTTTGATATATTTGTTTGTAACTACTATATGACTATGTTAGACTGACCTGTTGGTCTAGTGGTTAGTGGCTCGGACTGCTATGTCGGAGGTCGTGGGTTCGATTCCCACCCAGGACAAATGTTTGTGTGATGAGCACGAGCATTTGTTCTGTGTCTGGGTGTAATTTATCTATTTAGGTATGTATTTAGAAATATATAAGTATGTTTATCAGTTGTCTAGTACCCATAACACAAGCTCTGCTTAGTTTGGGACTAGACGGCGTTGTGTGATAGTTGTGGAATATTATATTAAATATTATAACTCTTTTGCGTTTATACCAATTTTGATGTTATTTTCAGAGTTAGAATTTTATTTTTGTATATATATTGAAGAGTTTATCTTCACAATAAGAAGCATAACCAAAGCCACTGATGCCCTGAACTATGTTAAAAAGCTGAAATGGAAATGGGCGGGGCATGTGACAAGAATGTCAGACGAGCGATATCTAATAGATAAGAGCGACTCGATGAAGAGACCCAAGTGAAAAACGATACAGAGGACGACCACATACAAAATGGACGGACGATATTTTAAAAACGACTGGTTCTAGCTGGATGCAAATAGCCCAAGATAGAAAAACATGAGGTTACTTGAAGGAGAGCTTCACCTGCGAAGGGGTTCTTGCAAAATAATCAATTAGATTATTTTTAATTACTTTGCACAGAATTTGAATTAAGTTTACACACGACACGACATAGCCCGAAGAATCGCCAGACTTAAGTGTCAGTGGAGCGATCGGCGCCAAGAGCGGGGGATTTCAAGAGATGATTTTCCCACCCGAAAAATAAAAGTGTCAGTGGGCAGGGCATATTGCTTGTAGAAAATGGTTGATGGGGACGAAAGGTTCTGGACTGGCGACCACGTACTGAAAGACGCAGCGTTGAAAGGCATGCGATGCCTGGATGCGAGACGCACACGACTGGTGATTATGGCGACACTTGGGGCAGGCTTATGTCCAACAGTGGACGTCTTTCGGGTGAAATGATGATGATGATGATGAAAATTAAGTTTAATTATACTCACCATGTTTTTTTTATTTGCGAGAAATAATATATATATTTTTTTAATTTCTTTTTGATAAACTAGTTACATAACAAATATTTTTTCACACATAGTATCTACTCATAACTAACTAAGAATCGAATAGAACGCAAGCATCAAATACAACTAACAAACAATACATACCGAACAAACCACTGTCAGTAATTAATACTATCGTGTACTTCGCAGCGGCAACCGGCTGGACGATCGCGACCGAAAAAAATGTCAACAACTAACTAATAACTCCTGATGATTTTAAAGGAGTTTCAAGTAAAAAATATAGGCGCTGATTTATAGACACGATTTTCCCACGTGCTACGTGGAATAAAACCCGGAACATTGGCTGGGAACTATACGCTACTGGCCTCGAGGCAGTTTTTCTTGGATGCGTAGGGATGCTACTGGTTGTATCGTAGTCGCTATTTTGTGTCAATAGACAATAGGGAGATTTTGTAGAGTATAAGTCATTTTTTTTCCTTTAAGAATGCTCTAACAATAATAAATAATGTTTTTGTCTTGATTTCTGTTATAGATTCAATAGTGTAAGATGCCTGGTTCAAAGTAAAGTGCAGATTCATACCCAATACCGCTACTCAAATGTTGTGTTTCCTTCTTTATCGATAACACGATATCGATATTCTATCGATACCCTCACCTATTCCTCCCTCTCCCTACTAGGATAGCCGTACTATAAAACATTGGTATGTTAGGACCACGCATTTCTATACATAGAAGGTGGATAGATCTATAATTGATATTAAATAATGAAGAAGTAGCGTGTAATAATAATCGATAATATCTTTTTTTTTTCAGAATATATGATTTTATCGATATCAGTAAGTATGATCTATAAAGTGTATGGAATATTAAAAATTATAAGATGTAAGTTTTTATAATTATTCCTGTCAAGTACAAGAAACATGGAGTATCCAAATAGGGCCGTGACTTTAATGAGAAGTAAACTACGATAAATTAATTAAATCAATTAATTTTCTCGTGAATTTAATTATTAATTTTCATGCTAAAAACGTTCTGTAATGTATATGGTCTTGGTTACGGAGAAATATGGATCGAAGCGTCCGGAATATTTTGAACTGCTTTGAAAAAAAAATACAATCCATTGATCGGCTACATGATCTTTCTACCATAGATTTCGGCGTCAGCAACTGTACTGTACCAAACTATGTACAATGCGTTCCAAATAAGAATAGGATCGATTATCATGTTGTGACGTCACGTCATACTGCCAAATCGCAAGAAATTGGGCAAAATTGATGAACTGGATTCTGATTTAACTTTTTACGTTCACAGTTCGTAAATAAATTAAATTTTAAAAAAATCTTGTTTTGCTCACCATAATAATTCTTCGATTTGACAGTATGACGTGACGTCCTATTTCCTATTCTTATTTGGAACACATTGTAACTATGAGTTTTCTTGGAAATGTGTTTATTGGCTCTAGTTAGGTCCAGTGGCCAAATTGGCGTGATCTACCTCTAATATTGCTCAATGCTCCTACTGGTAGCTTGCTTTTATCAATTATGCTGTAATAATTTAATTTAATTCAATAAAATTTCTACGGGTTTAGTGCCTGAAATAAGCAATAATCAAATTAATAAGAAAGAAAGAAAGACGGCTGCACTAAAAATTCGATATATTCAGAATAGTCTCAGGATAATCTCCTGTCAGCTTCTCATAAGGTAAAATAATCTATCACGACCTTAGAACCATTTTGAATGTCAGTACTACACTTACGCTAAACCATACACTAAAAAAGCTGCCCAATTTACCAGCACATAGCACGCGGCACGGAAGAAACACTAATTTAAAACACTTTCAAGGAACGCGCGGTCCGATCGTCCTCTTATTTATCCGATAAATAAATATAAATCTTTTTATTGTGTGGACACGTCCCCCGGTGGAATCCGGACTAAGGGCCTGGCCATAAAAGGCGGGGGAAGTTCGCATCGGCTTTATATTCGAGTCCAGTCGCGCGCGCAGCAAAAAATCTACGCTACGAGTGCGTACGCAACGTACGGGGATGCCAGGATGAGGGCTGTCGCGAACGAGTGTGGAGGCCGATCAAGGATGTGCTGTTGGAGTTTAAAAAAACCAGTTTCAGAATTGATTTTATAAGTCACAGTTATAAAGTCTAATTGCTTGCCAGAAAGTCCAGGTAGATGAAGAAAAGTCAAAAATTTATGGGATTGACATGCGCTACCGATATATCACAAATTATGTGGTTACTACAATGTCAAAAGTCCCAGAAGACCTTGATTCTGTGACATTCTATCAATTATAATGATGAGCCCATGACATGTATCCGACTCGAAGAACCATTTTTATAGAGAAGGACGGATTATTAAAAAGCTTATATCAATCGCGTTGAAAGTAGTTACAAAAATAGAAAATATTGTCATTTATCTCGGTGTCTGTTTCCCGATAGTTATGACCTAGGAAAGTCGTCAAAGCCTAAATAAATAGATATCTTCTACTCAAGAGTGGAATCTCACACCTCCTGCTTAACATGAGAAGAAAAACTCTACAATTTATAGATAAAATGTTGAAAAGTTTACGAGACAAAATAACATAACGAAATCTAAACAAGAATAGAATTTGCAATTTCAAATCTTATTGAGATTTTACTTCGAGGATATCAGACACACTGAATTTCATTTCAAGAAGTGGAATAAAATGAATAGAATAAAATACAAAATAGATTTTCTCCGCAGACAATTTTCTTTAAAAAGTGTCGAGCTCAACCAAGCTTTCTGGGCTGTAGCGGTCAAAAGGACACGATTTTCTTTTGTCACTGTACAATTTATAAAAAAAAATCGAGCCAATTTTCCTTTCCAAGTAACATTAAATCAAAATATTAAAAAAAAATCTTCCTGTATGTTTTTAAAAAAAAAACCTATTTTTTTATTATTATTTATAGCCTCGCGTTTGACCACTATCTCACCTGATGGTAAGCGATGATGTGGTCGACGATGAAGCACGCTTGCCTAAAAGTAACCTTTTCACTCTTAACTTAAAGACCCCTAGGTTGTAGCTATCAGGAAACCCAGACTCCGGCAGGGAATTCCACTCCTTAGCTGTACGCACAATAAATGTATTCAGAAAACGCTTTGTACGTATTGGTGCGATGTCCACCATTTACCGGTGGTGCAACGCCGTACTCTAGTGGTCCGATGATGGAAGTAACAATAGACATTAAATCAAAAGATTGAGAAAAAAATTGTCCAAGAGGTTTTTATAAAAAATTCCTACTAAGTTCGAACTCCCAACAATAGCATTTTTTTTAAAGTAATTATTTAATTTACGTTATCATAGCACTAAAAAGTATACAATTTATAAGTTCTGCAAACGATTCGGTTTAGACTAAAAACGAGAACAAATTGTTTTGGTGGCGGCACAAATATGTCGCAGCTGAAATATTTGTTCACCAATCATGAGGGACTTATTCTGGAGATCAATGCAACGAGCGGAATAATGCGTGTACCAAAGTTTGAAGATTTATTTCTTCAGAAGCTCCAAAGCTGATTGTAGGAGGACGACAAAATATTCACTGATGAAAATAAATCAGAGACTAGGGTCTCCGATTTCTTTTAACGCCACGACATTTTAACGCAAGCCATTTGACGACCTAAACAGTTAAAAGGATAGAGCTATATAGAATGTAGCTCCATCCCTTTTCTTGCTCGCATATCTGAAATTTTTACACGTCGGTAAAGTCCCAAGAAACTCAAGCTTTTCTTTTCATAAGTCAAAATTAGACTTAACTAAGAAATCTAGAGTATTTCTTAAAGACAATATTTTTAGGTGAAAATATTGAAGCGAGGGTCTTTTTCCACTCGCATGGTTTAAAAACTTGTTGCTTCATGTAACGCATTACAACGCAATGTTTTATGAAGAGGTAATACAAAAAAAAAGAGAGATAACGCCTCAAAACTCTGTTGGCAGTCGATAATTCCGTAATTTACTCGAAAATATTTCACAAAACTTGTTAAGATTGCCCATTGTATTTTTTTATGATTTAAAATAAAGAGTAGGTATATCTATCTATCCATTTAATTAACTTCCCACTCAATCTCTCCCCACATCTTCCCTCCAGAATACCCCCGTGCACCTCGAACATAGATATACAGTTCAGATACTGTTCGCTGACGTGCGCTCGTCAGGTTTATGCGCATGCGCAGCCCACGAAACGTATCGCAAGACTTTCGGCGCGTGCTGGAATGTATTCAGTTGGAATTTTACTTATCCCTGATATCCTTTTCAGAAAGGGAGGGAGGGGGATGCAGATTTTTTGATAAAGATGGTTAGATAAAGGATTTATTGCCAGGCTGATGAGATGTGGAATACTTTTGAAGTTCTAGGATTACGGGTTGTTAAAATTTGGTGTTTGGTGTATTCTTTTTTTTATTGTTGACGGGCTCGCGTTTGACCACTATCTCACCTGATGGAAAGCGACGATTTGGTCGACGATGGAGCGCGCTTTTTTTTATTATTGATAGGTTCGCGCTTGACCGCTATCTCACCTGATGGAAAGCGACGATACGGTCGACGAAGGAGCGCGCTTACCAAGAAGTAACCTATGTACTACTCCCGGGTTGTAGCCGTCAGGAAACACAGATTACGGCAATGAATTCCACTCCTTAGCTGTACGCACAATGAATGTGTTCCCAAAACGTTTTGTGCGTATAGCTTACCTAGCAGTAACCTATTCACTCTTGACTTAAAGATCCCAAGGTTGCTATACTCAAAGTTTTGACCAAAATAACATAAGTTAACTAGGTTATTCGATTTTATTACCAGAAGGACGGGATTTTAAACCATACTTAATGGTTTTTCTAACAATTTTACATAGATTGAGACTAATAGTGTAAATAAAAAGTTAAATAATTAAATGGTAGTCATTATGAACTTCTAGCCTTTATCATATTTTACTTAAGATCGGTAGTTCTTTTTCCTCCCTCTCTCTTTTTATCCATCCACATGTATATTCAAAGCTCTTGCAAGATTACTACTAATTACCTAAATAGATTGGTAGTAATTTACTATAGCATAGCATAATCAGCCTTTTCTAATGTTCCCACTGTTGGGACTCAGGCCTCCTCTCTCCAGGAGAGGGAATGGGCCGTAATCCACCACGCGGGCCCAGTGCGGGTTGGTTATTAATTTACTATATTTCTGATGAATTATTTCCTATAATTCATATAATTATATTTTACTAGCTGACACGGCAAACATTTTTCTGCCATAAATAACATCAAAGAAAAAAAGGGGGGATGGGGGTAGGAGGCTAAAGAATAGTACCTAACCTATACTAACCTATCAAATATACCCAAAAAAATTCATAAAAGTCCGTCAAGCCGAGATTTTTATATCGACGGTTGAAAGGCTAATTGATCTCTTTAAGTTAGGATAAGTAAATATTATAATGTATAAGATATGGAACTACTCCTGTTCTTATGTTTCTGGAGGTGGGCGTTGATAGCTGCGCCTCAGTTTCAAACTATTGCAGCTATCATCGTACATAAATAAATTGTTACATTTATTTCTAGTTTCAAATAAAGATTATTATTATTATTATTATCTAAACGACATAAAAAAAAAAATTAAAACCTGACTCAAACGACCGCGAAAAATTTGCTGATTCCGAATATGTATATAACTCAATATTGGAAAAAAAAATCGTTTAGATCAATAAGCCTTTCAACCGTCGATATATTAGAAGACTTTAGAGATTAATACAGCTTTTATTTAAATAAGGAACTACACGATAAAGCACCTATTAATTAATTCCTTTCAAAATAACATCAAGAAAATTCTCTTGTAAAAATATTCCAACGATTTCTTTGTCCGTCTCACACCGGGTGAAAATTATAAAAACAAACAGCTACTAATGATTAGCTTCTATCTACAATTCAATGGTGACGATTATAAACCCAGTGTGTCTGGACCCCTGGGGTGGTAGAAAAAATAAATTTATAGCTTAGAATTACCGATATAAAGCTGATTGTAGACAAACAGCTAAGCTAGTTAGTATAAGCGCTATTTTTTTTCGAGACTGGGAAATTGTCCAAATATTTTCTCTCACTCAGGGTTGAGTGGGAGAGATTGTCAAACTATTACTAACTAAAACCCATCCATGTTCCTTCAGGCACCCTTTGCGCAGTGGCGTAGCTAGATGACAAACGATCCTGGGGCAAAAAAACTAAGCCCCCTTTCTTTAAGCGGGATATCATCAAAGTTATTTGAGTTTTACTCCGGGTGGAGCGCGAGGGAGTGTCAGACCTTTACTGACTAAAACGAGTTGCCATAATTAGTGTTTGATTTAGATTTTGAAGGTGGGAGAATTTTTCGCTAGTTCAGTAAAAGGTTTGTTGATCAGGTTTGACCCCCTCGAGCTTTTGGCACTACTCAGACCTACGCCTCCGGTAGCTACGCCACTGCCTTTGAAAAAACTCGTCGAGTAATTTAAGAAACTCGCAAAAGGACTTCCAAGCAAAGCCAGACCATGCTATCGTTCAGCTATCAATGCTACGTAGCTTCGTACACCTTTGGAGGAACGGCTTTATGGTTTAAGCTTAGCACACACAGACGGGTGATGGCTCGAAATGATTTCATTGGACTCAAAAAGGTAGATTTTAATTCTAAAATAACGTTTACTGTCTTGGTTAGGAACACGCAGTGTGCAGGTTAGTGATGAAGGTGCTATATAAGATTGAAGGCAGTAGCAACTAATGGGCGCTAATAAAAACTTCTATGGAAGTAAAGTTACCTTTGTAAATTAGAGTAGGTACATATACAGTATAGAAGGTACGATTAACGTGGTCACCCCAAAATGCCATGGTTTTTAGGGTTCCGTACCTCAAAAAGAAAAAACGGAACCCTTATAGGATCACTTTGTTGTTCGTCCGTCTGTCTGTCTGTGAAGACCCTTTCTTTATATTGGGAACGCTTAGAGGTATCGAGTTGAAATTAAAACTATATACTTAGGTCTGCAGTCCCTTGAAGCTGTGAAAAAATCAAACTTTTGAGTTATCGGAAAAAAAAGATACGGCCGTTTATGTCGCAAAAAAATGTGTATTTTGACTCTCAAGTGAATCAAAAGTCATAGGGTACTTCCCGTTGACCTAGAATCCAAAAAATTGGCATGAAGCAAGGTCTTATAGCACAAGTATAGGAAAAAATCTGAAAACTGTAAATTTGTAGTTACGTCAGAAAAAAAAACTGTTTCTGCTATTCGGAAAAATCTTCCTAACTCAATTTGGGAATTGAACTGTTTTCATAGGTAAGTTTGTACGGAACCCTCAGTGTGCGAGTCCGACTCGCATTTGCCCGGTTTTTTTTATTTAGTTTGGAAATGACTTCATCAATCTTCTTTCCTTCAGTTGCCTATTGCGTTCCAGGATCACGGTATATTTTTCGTAAATCCCTGATGTTGCAGTGGATAGGTTTTAGACAGTAAAAGCATGACTCTCCCTCTCGCTCTACCCAATATTATGAGAGAAGTTATTGGATGATAATTAATAATGATAATAACATTCTAAAACAAAAATGGTCGGACCAAAAAAGGTAACTCTTTTTAACAGATTTAAAATTTTTATGTCTGTTACCTCAGAACTTCGTCGTCTATGGACCGATTTGCTAAATTTATTTTTTCCCTTAAAGGATATACTTCCAGATTAGTCCCACTTTTTCAAAATCCAGTTCTGATTATGAAATCCATGAGCAATCGAGGGAACTCCTCAAATATTATAGACAACCTTAAAGTGATTTTAGTATTTTCATCTAGAACTTTTAAGCATTTCAAGTCAAAAAGTAACATTTGATGAAGTGGAACTGATGAAGAAGACTAGAAATGGCCAACGGAACTTCATAATCACATAGATATCACAATGAAGATAGTTAAGCTAATGGTTCTGAATGTTGAAAATTGTATCATCGAAGTGACTTGATGATAATGATGGAGCCGTTAGATAGGCACCGGAACTCTGTAATTAATCAATGTATTCTAGCCGTGTTTGGGCTTATTAGAATTGTCATGAGATGCACTTTGGTTATAAGGTACTATCGAAATGAACATATTATGGAGCAGGAAGGTAGACACGGGAACTTTATAATAAAACAATGTATCCTAGCAGAGTTTGGGTTAAATGGAATTGTCATGAGAAATACGCATTCTGGTTAGAAGTGTATCGCAACTAAAAAGGGTGAAATAAAAAACTTTTTACAAAAAAAACCGATTTCACTAAAAAAACACTAAAAGGATCAAAATAACTTTGATTTTGGAAGTCAGTGTTAAATAGGAAACAAACAATACCGAGAAAAACTGACTTCCGAAATTAGTTATTTTGTTCCTTTTAATGTTTCGGTTTTTTTTTTTGTAAGGTTTTTTCAAAGATATTTTTGATAACGAAAAAAGCAAACATACAAAAACTTAAATTATATTTTATACTTACTTGAAGAACCTTTGTTAAACAATTAATAAAACTAAATTTTATTGTCTTTTTACTTTGAAAAAATACCTTTTGTCTCCCAATCAATTTCAATAAAAGTCACAACAATAACTTCGCAAATAATTTAAATGAAAACTTAATATCACAATTCGGTGCACATTACAAAACGTAAAACGCAAAAGAGAATTCAATTAAAATTAACTGAAATTGATATCAGAGAAGCGTTTCGCTGCACGAATATCAGTAAATCATTAAAAGTAGCCGGGACTCATTAACTTAAATATTTTTCAGTTACTTTTGTCAGTGGGTGCGCCCGGGTGATGGCGGTATAACCAACAGGTCGGCTTTCAAAGTTAAAGTTCACGAAACATATAATATAACCTGGTAAACATATTTTTTTTGTTTAAACATTTTCGGGTATTTTATTTTTTCATCCGAGTATATCTATGTATACTAATCAAATGTACATGGTAGACATCCCACCCACACGCACAAAACGTTTTGAGAACACATTTATTATGCGTACAGCCAAGGAGTGGAATTCCTTGCCAGAGTCTGTGTTTCCTGATAGCTACAACTAAGGGGTCTTTAAGTCAAGAGTGAATAGGCTACTTCTAGGCAAGCGTGCTCCATCGTCGACCACATCATCGCTTACCATCAGGTGAGATGGTGGTCAAACGCGAGCCTATCATTAATAAAAAAAAAAACTAATATTATAAAGGAAGACTCCGCCCTGGTATGAAAGGCAACGAAGGAATACGAGTGGGTTTTTAGTCATTAAAAGTCAGACACACCCTCACGCCCAAGAGCGGGGGATGTCATTGGATGATTTTCCCACCGAAAAAAAAACTGTGTTCCAATTTTATGCGAAATAATTCTGCCGTTGAGGCCTGATAGACTTCTACCAAAACGCTTTGTACGTATGTGTGGGATATCCACTATGTACCGGCGATGAATCGCCGTACGTCTAGTGGTCCGATGATGGTACGACCAACCAGCAATTGGTTTTGATTAGTTTATTACCCTTAATACCTTTAAATTGCCCGTACAATAATCTATTACCTGCCGACCTGAAGTAAATCACTGCAAAGAACTCAACCAAAAAGGCGAATACGAACAATAAAGCCTTATCAATTGAAATAGCAATTAATTTAACACCTGCCAAGTGTCGACAAGAGTCAACATATATTATGTTCTAGAGACGTAGCTCTAACTAACAAGGTGGCAATGTGTACCGGCCTAACACTGATTTAATTATGTACTTCCAAGGTTGGGCTACACTGGCGGATTGTAGATTTACATTAGCGACGCGTGGGCTAATGGATTGTTCTGTTTTGTTGAGGGAATATCTGCTGTTCTTTTTTTAGTGTTCCGTACCCAAACGGTAAAAACAGAACCACATAGCTAAGACTCCGCTGTGCGTCTGTCTGTCAACAGGCTGTATCTCATGAACCGTGATAGCTAGATAGTTCAAATTTTCACAGATGATGTATTTCAGTTGCCATTATAAAAATAAATACTAAAAACCGTATAAAATACCTACCACATTCTTGTCTTTTTAACCCAAAGGTTGACTGGTAGAGAATGCCTTGTTGCATTAAGTCCGCCTATGTACCACTACTGTACATGAAGTTTAAATAAATATTTAAGTGGGGTCCTATACAACAATCGTGATGTTTGATGATGACGCACCTGGCCAGTTTTTTATCATTGATAGGCTCGCCTTGACCATTATCTCACCATCCAAGCAATGGGTGGCTCGCCGTCCGACCGTCCGGTAACTGTCCGGACCGAGCCCAAGTCATCGAAGGCGGGTACTGTTCCACGCGCGCCTCAAGGAGATGTCAGCAAATCGTAGGGGCCTAGCAGGGTCGAAGCCTACTGGGGCCATGGGTAGTGTGAAAACGAAACCCAGGGCCCTGGGCGAAGGCAACGAAGGAACAGGAGTGGGTTTTTAGTCAATAAAAGTCTGACACTATGTCCCGTTCCGCCCGAGAGCGGGATTTTTCATAAGATGATTTTCCCACCCAATAAAAAAAAAACCTGATGGTAAGTAATGCTGCGGCTGATGGTGAAGCACGGCCACCTAGAAGTATTAAGAAGTATATTCACTCAGAAAACCAAGACTCCGGTAAGGAATTCCAGTCCTTAGCGCTACGCACAGTTAATGTGTTATTGTGGATAACAATTTTATTTTTTAACTTCTCCCGCTCTCGTTGGAGCGAGAGAGAGTGTCATATATATTTACCACCATTATTCTGAAAACGGTGACATGTCCTATCACAAGAAAAAAGAAGATATGTGACATGCCAAAACCCGCACTGAGCCCGCGTGGTGGATTACGGCCAATGCGTCATGCTCGTGAACGGGTGCCGTCAGTTGAGACTGGTCATCTCTTAGCTGGCAGTGGCTCAATGCAATTTCTATATTTTTAATTAGTTTTTATTATTACTTATCTACAATGTCCTCACATATTAGAAGCGACAAGAAATATGTAACCAATATTTATGTAACTCATAATATGATTTAAAAGAGTGTCCATGGAGTTTCTTGCACGGTTTTCTCCACAGAGATCTACGATTCAAAACGCGCAATTTAACTTCACTCTTTTTTCTTTTGATTGACCGACATTTTGACAATTCAAAAGTACCTGTAATTGGTCTATTTGAAAGAAACGTTTCTGATTTCTGATTCCCTCTCCTAGAGAGGAGATCTGAGTCCCAGCAGTGGGAAAATTATAAGACTTTTTATAATGTATTATTTGTTTATTAACTATCACAATCAAAACCTTCCTAAAGACCACAACAACAGTTACATTGTGGTCATATACCCATATGGATCATGTCTAACAAGATATTTTTTATAACCCTCGATTGTCGCTACATATTTAAAGAGCTATGTTTACATCAGACCTTCCTGGTGAGGTTTCTTATATGGTCATCGTTGAATAAAAACCTCATTGATTGTCCACTTGTTAGATCTGCTTAATTGTGCTCTCCTGGCTCATATTGAACGGTGATAAAAAATCAGGAACTATATCAGTATATTAAAAGTCGTTATTTTTGTATTGATTTATTGGTAAAGCATTAATTCTAGTCAGTGTTGTAAGATTACGTTGTTGTGGAAATTTAAAGTTCTCGCTTATCGCTTTAGTGACTGATTTTTTAAATTGCATGGAATTTATAAGTACATCAGCCGCCTGCGCTTATCTCAATGTTTTTTTTTTTTTCTTCGCACATTTTACACTTACAGTGTCAAATTTAAAAAGTTTTTGATACAGAGTATTGTCACTATGTATGCGGATGTAACACATTTGTATAATTTGTATTTGACATCAAATTTAAATTCAGCCTTATCGGCAAGGCTCGCTGAGGTAGTCAGTAGTATTTATTTATTTTTTTATTATTGATAGGCTCGCGTTTGACCACTATCTCACCTGATGGTTAGCGACGATGTGGCCGACGATGGAGCACGCTTGCCTAGAAGTAACCTATTCACTATTGACTTAAAGACGCCTAGGTTGTAGCTATCAGGAAGCACAGACTCCGGCAGGGAATTCCACTCCTTATCTGTACGCATAATGAATGTGTTCCCAAAACGCTTTGTACGTATGGGTGGGATGTCCACCATGTATCGATGGCGCAACGCCGTACGTCTAGTGGTCCGATGATGAAAAGGACTTAGTGGAATTAAATAGACTAGACGGAAAGACTGCATTTCTTTTTCTTAGATTCATCTCTATTGATTATCATCCCAATACTCGACACCTTATCATCTTTTCTACTTTCCATCCGTCACCTTTTGGTCTTCTACTTAAGATTATGGTTAGATCAATCTCATTCTCGATTATATATTTAATGGCCTATAAGTATATTCGCACACACACATCGCGCATGCGTGTTCGTAACACGGGACAAGGGCAGGAAGATGATGATGAAGTATATTCGCCAAATCTTTCTTTACAAAATGTACACGTAGGTACATAAAATGATTAGTACTTAATGAAATCTCAGGAATCTAATTTTGACAAGTCTTGTTTAATTTAAATTACAAATAATTCCACCAGAGGCACGTGTTAATTTCACACAAAAATACATATATTTTGAGTGTACAAAGGTGTGCAGTATTCGAGTTACATATTGTATAATCTGTATAACAAAACTTCACAGGGCATAGTTATCTCTTCCGCATTAATGATGTTTTCACTCTATAGAAAGTAAGAAAGAAAGAAGAAAGAAAGAAAAACAGTTTATTTTCACAAACTTAAAGTGACGATAAGCAAGATCATAACTATGTGAATAAGCGTGGATCATAAATATAGCACAGGTCAGTGCTTCGGCATTCATGTTAATTCGTTTAACTAAGCACTTCAACTTCGCAAGTGATAGGAGCAAGTTCAACTTAAACACAAATGTGTTTAAGCATATATATCTACAAAATTATTCATAGCATGTGATGGACAAAGATACTTGAGCCAGATACTTCTCATTACGATTACGAAGAAGTACTTCTTAGCTTTTAAAACGCAAATAAAAACCGAACAGTCAAGACTTAAATCTTTTCCAGAAACAGATATAATTCAATTACCCGCACAGAACAATAGCGCTCCGGTAGAAAATAAAACTGCCAACGACTCCACTCCGCTTTTTACACCAATAAACACATCACATCAAAAAATGTGAACACCCACGGACTAACCAGATTTCGAAGGAAAAACATAAAAATCTAAACAATTTTGGCTCCTATCAATATTCATGGGTATACAGAAAACCTTGGTGGTGGCCTTACACAGTAGGATTCCAGGAGTGGTGTAGTCAGTTTTTCGCGTGCAATTAACCTTTTAAAAAGTTTGAAGAAGTTTCGTTGCCACGCGCTGAGCGCGCGACTACCCTACATGGGCAGCACTTTGGATCACCCTGCTATGCTACGGTTCTTTGTGAACAATACTGTAACAACCTAAAAGTTACGTAATCAACAGACAACTCACGACCTAAACTCGAAGTAGTAAAGTTTATATTCGCAATAGGAGAAGAACTTAATGATATAAATTCAATTGTAATATGGTTCACCTTTAAGCGGGCGGGAAGTTAAATGACAGTTGCAATAATAGTGATAGTCTAATTAATGTCTTCATATTTGCTGCATTATGAGCTCGCTATTAATGCGATGTTATTAAACTATATTACTAATAAACAGATGAATGATAACAGTTATGAACTAGTTCATTTTGAAATAGAAGAATGCCAATTGAAATGGTATTATGAAGACGCTTGAAAATTTCTGAGCTGCTAGAAACATTGGGCAAAAACTGAGTAATATAATAATTGAAGACATTAACTTACACAGTAATACTCCCAAGATTAGCGAAGATAATGATATAAAAATGCCTTGAACAGAAATAAGTTTAAAGTATATAAAAGGGCTGGCCAATACGGGAGGCCACGGTAGATTCTTAGCGTAGCTAACACGATTTATTCGAAAATAGTGCATCATTAAGAGCGATCGTGACTCAAAAAAAGTGGTCTATCGTAGACGTGAATTGATTTTAATGATTTCTAATGATATCGGCTGTGGGGTTCAGTGGACAGTCTGTGTGTTGTACGACACTGTCACATGATCGACTTGATTGAAGTCTGATCTTTGACATGGACATCATGATATTTGGACGTTCGGATGGTCAATGTAAACTGGATTAACTCAAAGATTGTCGCTGCCTTAGTGAGAGTATTTTGTAAAGAGTAAAAACGATATAAAAAAATATTTACGTTATTAATAAGATCAGAAAGGTTATGTAGACCAAATCAGTCAACAATGTCATAGGTTCTTAAGTGTAAGAGATACTTGGAGTTCCTAAAGTTTAAGATTTTCATATTGACACCAATCGTAAAAGAAATCAAATAAAAGATTTCAAAACACCACAGCAATTACACATAAACTTACAAACTATACTATATAATATTGAAAAGATACTTGGAGTTCCTAAAGGTTCAAGTGTTCATATTGACACCAATATAATAATCATATAAACACATGAAATTAACAATTACGAAACACCACAACAAGTACATACAAACCGATATAACGATATAAAACGCATTTGTATTGTCAAAACAAAAATTACCCTACAATCCCGCACACATTTCGATCAACGTTGCAACAATGCATACTCGTATATCGACTCGTTCGCAAGCGCTTGTAAATATCTTATTGTATCCAGGGCTCGTCTGTCCGTCTGTCTGTCTACTTGATTTGCTACCCGCTCCTGTATAGTAATGAAGGTGCAATTCTCTGACAGCCCACTCGCGCCGACCTCAAATCGTACGATGATCGATTCGACGATTATAATCATGTGTGTTTAATCGATTATATGTATCGAGGCGGTTTGCAGGCTTAATTATTGTTGACGGTTGCGATATCGAGCGATTTGCATAGCCCGTAGTGTTGGCTCCGGTTGTTGTAGTTTTATTTGGTAGATTGCGATATGAAAATGAAGTGACAAATTAATCTTAGGTTGTTGTAATGATTTGTTACTTGGTGATGCTTTCGTTGATTTCAATGAAGTGATTATATTTTTGCTTTTAGTATAATTTTAAGCACACATACTTTTTCAGATTCCAAACTATTATATTTATTACTCAACTTCTTCTTCTTTTCGTGTCGATGGATTCAAATTATTGTTATTTTCTGACAGCTCTGTTATTGGCTTCGTACAAATCCTGAAAAGTGCCCTGGTGCAGAATGAGCAGCATAGCAAGTCTTATGTTAGAGATGAATCGAGGAAGCAGCATTTGGCCAGATTGTTTTTGCAGCGACCAACCTGGGTCGGTTAAGAAATTTCCAGATTGATCACTGCAGTTCGCGTCTAGAGAGAAGAAGTTCTGTTAGGGTGATGAAGTGAGAATTAAATAAACATACTATTAATCATGTAAAAAGCCCGTGCACGATGACTTGTTAATTATAGTTTTTGAAAATAGACTTGACAGTATTTTGTGTAAAACAAATGTTTTGGCAGTTGCAAATTGACTTTAAAAAGCTTATAAATGCTTTGTGAAATTTTTTCTTCATAATTTCTATAACTTGTTACCGAAACATGAAGTTACTGATGAGATAACTAACGAAAAAGTAGTCATTATAGGTTGCTAATGGATAACTAATGTTTCTTCAGAATAATGTTTCGTATTATTCAAGACTGATTAAAATCAAATCAAAATCAATATATTCCCAAAGGAGTAGTGTTGCGTTTTTACTTTCAAAATAATTCTATGCATAAAATGAATACTGAAATATTCTAAGGATTGTTGGAGTGGAACATTTCTTTTGGGCAATCTGACTTTCATGACATGCAGACGTCTATTCTACTCAGCGGGTTTGTCACTCGTTTTAAATTTTATATTTTTAATTTACGAATTTAAAATAAAATATGAGAATTCGATCACCAATTTTGACTTAATATAATACTTAATATAATATTCCACATCTATCACACAACGCCGTCTAGTTCCAAGCTAAGCAGAGCTTGTGTTATGGGTACTAGACAACTGATAAACATACATAAATAATTCTAAATACATAAATATATAGATAAATTACACCCAGACACAGAATAAATGAACGTGCTCATCATACAAACATTTGTCCTGGGAGGGAATCGAACCCACGACCTCCGGCATAGCAGTCAGGGCCACTAACCACTAGACCAACAGGCCAGTCAACTTGTTCAGTCAAACTTGCAGTTCAATTTAATTTTAAAGTAAATAATATCGACTTTGAGTTTCGAGTTGACTAATAATTAGGACAGTTTTTACTTGCTAAAGAGTATATATCAATTATCTCAGAATGACCTATTTTTTCTTCAATGACATTTGTACACATACAGTAGAAGATAAAATTTTAAACGAATAAAATTACTCAACTATCCGATATTTCAATTAACCGTCATTAAACGGACTAATTAGTAATTACATCGAAACAAATTACTGGTAACAAAACTAAAAAAATGCAACATTCTCACTAAAAGCAGTTTATGTACATCTTGGGCAGGAGCATCAATAATAATTGTAACCATTAAAATGGAAACTGTTACATCGTACTTAAACCTCTCTCAAAAACGCGGCAAATAAACATTCGCAAAGGAAAACGGTAAAATTTAAATGGCCGCCGCCCGAAGGCAGATGGGTCGGTACTAAAGATCACACGGTAAATTAATCACGCTTGTTACGCCGGAGATTCACAGATAAACGCACGAAAAATAACGCCTTGCGAATGAGTTATAAGTATCGTCGGTTTTTAAAAATTAACTGTTTGGCTTGTGGCTATTAAAGAGAGGATGTCTCGCGTTATCACAAATGATAATTTTCGTAATGTTCGGCGCGATGTAATGGGCGGCCGGGGAGCGCGGCGCGTCGGTGTGAACGCAGACGCACGATGAATGTTGGTAGATGTGAAACTGAAATATTGGATAGCAGATTAAGGAAACTTTTTGTTGTGAATCGGATGTATATTGTTGAAGCTTTATAAACTTCGGTCATTTTTAAGTTCACTGACTGTTAAGACTTGAAACGATGTCATCGTTCAAAAGATCTACGTCAGAGATTTTGATAATAATTTTACATGATGCATTTTGGAGCGTTTGCATAGGAATTGCATGACTTGATTCCGCCATCACCTTTCTACCGTCGGACAACCGTACGGAGACTGTCACTCTTACGTTGTTGACATCACTACGGTCCTAAGTGTTTCGCTTCGTCGTTTATATCGCTTACATCGAATGTTTGGAACCAATTGCCTGCAGTGGTGTTCCCGTCTGATTATAATTTGGTGACTTCAAGCCTAGAGTGAATAGACTGCTAATAAAGTAGTGCGATTCACCATCAACGATTGCATCACTACTTACTCGTACCATCAGTGTCCATCAGTGGGATCGCAATCAAGCACTAGTTTATATCATTAAAAAAATTGTATCTAAGTGCTTACATTTGGTGTCAAATATGTACTTTATAATAAATAAATATTATTATTATTACTTAAAAATGAGTGAGTAGTAAATCTTTAATGTTCGTTCTCAAAATCTTTAATGTCGTTTTCGTTCGATATTCGATGAAAATGTAACCACGTCGAAAATAGTCCGATCAATCTAGACCAAAAAATGAGAGTAGTGGTACATAAAGTCAAAACAAGCTGAAAATCAGTAAAAATTTTCAAAACATAATTATAAATAATACTTAAAAGTTCCCCATCATTCCCGTGTATGGAAAAAAAATGATTCAAGGTCAAAGGTCAAAAAATGAGTTTTTCGCGATTTTCAGCAAAACGGTAAGTTTTATCATAAAAGTACTTTAGACAAAAATTGTAGATCATAAAATTATCTATAAAAAATGTATCAGTACTTTTTTCCTACGAGCCACCGTTTCTGAGATATAACGATTCAAAAAGTTATAAAGTTGTTATCGTCATAATATGCACACGTTTCCATGTCATCTATGAGGTAGTGTACTTAGCGCGTTTTTTTTCCCCAGTAGGCCTACTCCACGGGTCAGTTGTGATCCTGTTTAATGTGAAACTATTGCAAAATAACGGAAATTTTCAAAGATTGGAAAAGATAAAAGCGATGTAAATTAAAAAACAAGTGGTGAAGTTCATTCGCCTGATTCGTAAGTTCCAAATTATTCTTGTTCTTCTACATCTTCATTTTGGATGCAAGTAAATTGCGTCAATAGCGATGTATCGCATGACACTTCGTCGGAACCAAACGAAACAAAAATGATAGCGAAATATTCTCACCCGCCCCAACTCTCTCACATTGAATTTGTTTATTAACAAATATTGATACTTTTTTGAGACAAAAAGATTTCTTTTTACTGTTATTTGTTGCTTACTATAAAATATTGTACAAAAATTAACTCAATTTTAATACAAGTACCGTTACACACAACGACTTTGTTGTTGCAAGCTCCTTTCTTACCTGTAACAAAATGAAATATAACATTAGAAAATTATTAGTAGGTAAGTATAATTACTCAGTAATCAATTAGGCCAAAAAGAGAATATATTACTTCTAGCTAAGCGTGTTCCGTCGTCGACCAAATCTTCTTCCTGCCCTTATCATACATTACTTGGGGTCGGCGAAACACGTCTCTTTTTCTTCCATTCTGTACTGTCACCCGTCACTCTATAACTAACTCCCTTTTCTTTCATATCACTCATCACACAATCCATCCATCTTTTCATTGGCCTTTCTTTTCCTCTCCATGCGTTTCATCCCTCCTCTTCACATGACCATACCAAGACAAACGATTGCATTTCAACTTTTGAGTCACTGGCGCCACTTTCAAACTTCCTCTAATATACTCATTTCTCACTTTACCCATTCTCATCACACCACACATCCATCTCAACATTCCCATCTCGGCTGCATGCAATCTTTTTTCATCCATCTTTTCCACAGTCCAACATTCTCCGTCGTCGACCACATCATCGCTTACATAGGTGAGATATTGGTAAAACGCTTGCCTATCCAATATCCATAATATAAAAAAAACCGGGCAAGTGCGAGTCGGACTCGCGCACTGAAGGTTCCGTACAAACTTACATATGAAAACAGTTCAATGCCCGAATTGAGTTACGAAGATTTTTGCGAATCGAAAAAAAAATTGTTAATGGCGTAACAGCAAATTTACAGTTTTCAGGATTTTTCCTATGCTTGTGCTATAACACCTTGCTTCATGCCAAATTTCAGGATTCTAGGTCAACGGGAACTAGTCTATGAATTTTAATTCCCTTGAGAGCATCGAAATACACGTTTTTTGCGACATAAACGGCCGTATCTTTTTTTTTCGTTAATTCAGAAGTTTGCTTATTTCACAGCTTCAAGGGACCACAGACCTGAGTATATGGTTTTAATTTCAACTCAATACCTTCACGCGTTTCCGAGATAAAGAGTCTTGACAGACAGACAGACGGACAACAAAGTGATCCTATAACGGTTCCGTTCTTTCCTTTCAAGGTACGAAACTCTAAAGAGAATAAAAAATGTGCATAAAACAAATATTTGTTATCTTATCAGTTTATCAATAAATATACAGAAATAAAATATTAACAGTGAAAACAATATCAAAAATTGTTAGAAGAGCAAACGAGATATAACAATTTTAAATAAATATACTTGTCTCACTCGTCAAAATGCCGTTTTATATGGCGGCCGTATAAACGTGATGAACTTTGACGTCAAAGTCCATGTCGGACTTCTTTTTCTTATTAATAACTATGGAGCTTTATAACTTAGTTATTGATAAAGATATTTTTTTTTCTTATTTGTTTATTATAGCTAAAAAAATTGCATGAATATTTTCTATTACTTATACTATAGGTAAACTTATATTGGTCAGTCGACCCACATTTATTGAACCCACCAGCTCAGTTGAACAAAAGATATCAACGAGCATAACCTACACAAATGCTCGCACCATCAAAACTGGCCACAAATCCAAGCTCAAATCAATGTAATATTCATAACATCTCAGATTCATCTTTTGAAAAAAAAAAAATTGAATCTGAAAAAAATTTAAGGGTTCCCTAATTGAGCAGTGCGAATAATGACATATTTATGTCCGAAGTTTGGAGCAAGAAAGGGATTATTAATAAATTGTTATTGAACTAGCGAGCGAATAACACGGTGCCATAACAGCCGGCGCCTGAGTCCGTGTATCTCGCAAAAACTCATATCATAAATGCACCTTAGATACGATGGACTTGAGAATGTTTACACAGTATAAGGGTAAAATTCAGAAGCTTTGTGAGCCTGCTTTAGTATTTCAAAGCATCTAGTTGTGGCGTGATCTTCAAGCAGGTTTCTATAGGGTAACAAGTCAATAGTGACCTGCCCCGAGTTTGAACAGGTACAAGTTACATTCCTTCAGCGAAAACCGCACAAGCAAACTTAAGTTGAGTTATTTGCAGAGATCGGAATAGGTAGAGTATATTTACTTAAAGTTTGTGGAAATAAGTAACATAGAGTTGTCCTTTGAAATCCTAGAATCATAAACGTGACGATTAAATCCCGGAACTTATTTATTTACTAATATATTTAAATCAACCTTCATGTAGTAACTAGTAATATGTCAAAATACGTGCAAATTGCTCGTAGAACAGGTGGTCGATGGGGCCGAAAGGTTCTCTCACAAGTTGGACCGATGACCTGGCGAGAATCGCGGGAATGCGATGGTTTGCACATGCACAGGAGTGTTAATTGTGGCGAAACATGGTTAGGTCTATGTTCAATAATCCACTATTTATGCATTCATTCAATAATACACTAGTCTTTCGCCTAAAATGATGACGTGCAACATTACAATGTATCCGGAAAATATCTCAAAAACTTACATATACTACAAATCGAACAAAGCGCCAAAAGATATAACAAGTATCATTTGGTGTCCACAAAAAACTAAATATGATTCAGCGGACATACCAGAATTGTATAATGATCTAAACAGTGGACGCATAGAAGAATTTATTTGTTATAACAAAACCAAGGTTTTGCTGCGGAGGTATCTGATAGAATATTTTTGTGTTTATTATATCCCTTAATGTGACAGAGTGAATGTATTTAAGTTTATTTGGACTTATTTCAGTACGAATTGAATGGACTCGGTATTTTATTTGAGGATATTACAATATCCCTCAATAAAACACACACAGTGATACATCACTCTAATATTATAAAGGCGAAAGTTGTATGTGTGTATGTTGTATGTATGTTAAATAACATAAATTTGATAATACCTCCCTTAAATTCCAGAATCATAAACATGACGATTAAATCCCGGGATTTGAGAATTTGAACTAAATTATTATATTGTACAATTTTATTATGTTTATCTGTTTTAAAGTTGTGCACTAAAACAGTTACATTAAAATGAAGCTTTTTGATTTAATAGTTTTAGTACTTACCTAAAAAACTTAATAAGATTATTAAATATAAAAAAAAATAATTCAAATGTATAAATATAAATTAAATTACTTATTGCGCTTTGAGCAATAAGTAATTTGCGATTTCATAAAAGCCGGAATTTAATCGTCAGGATTTTAGAGGAGGTATTATCAACTCTATGTTACATACTTTCACGAAGTTTAGGTAAATATTACTACCTATTCTGACCCTTCTATCACGCTAATTTTACATATCAAATGTAACATCAGCAGGTAGAAAAGATCGATTGGTGGCTGTAACCTCTATCTCCAGGCCATGGTGCGGAGTCAGAGGGAATAGGATGCGCTCGCCTCCTTCTGCTCGCTCACTCGCTCTTCTCCGCCGCTAATGTGAGAGAAAGGACATCCTCATGCCCCAGCCACCGCTACAGGAAACGACCTGGAATATCGGGAGTCGCAGGGCGATCCCCGGCCATCATAGGCCCGGGCTTGTGTACGACGAGCAATGGGTAGCTCACCGTCCGCCCTATCCTAGAACACAAAGGGCAACTGAAGGACACAGGTGTGGTTTCAGTCAGTGAAAGTCTGACACGCCCTCCACCCTAGAGTGCGAGAAATTATTGGATGATATCCCACCTCAAAAAAAAGCAGATACAAAAGTACTTTAATAACGAAACGAGTGCAGACGTTATTGCGAGCGTGGGCGTTCTTAAGAGCGGCCATCTTGCGTGATTATGATATTATTACACATCTTTCTCCAGATATTTTGGAAGTTTCTATGGAAACCAAAACATAATGTAAAACTAGTCCAGTAAAGACTACTGAAAATCTGTTTTGCGTGTGAACGCGTGTGCCATTCATAATGTACTCATAAATTTAAAATATTTAAAATAAATCTAAAGAAACTTCTCACATTTAATTGAGATTCTGAGTAACGGAATTATTTTCCAAATACATTCAAGATGACTGGTAGAGAATGCCTTGTTGCATTAAGTCCGTCTATGTACAACTACTGTAAGTACATGAAATTTAAATAAATAAATAAGATGATAAAAAAAATCACACTTTTCTTGGAACTAGTTTTGTGAAATATTCGAGCAAATGACAGAATTAACGAATGTACATTGTGTCGGATGAAGCAACAAGCTTTCAAACCATGCTCAAGTTGAGAACAGACTATTGGGGAAGAGCCCTCTTAAGGCGTATAGTCCCTTGAACATCTGGGCGGAGTTTAATGCAAACATATTTGTACTGCTGCCCGCTGACCTTTAAAACCATTTACTTTTCTAAATATTGATTGATTTAACTACCTATTTTTTTGTGTAAACATATTTCTAAAGATCAAAACTCTTTTAAAGGACTACGAGAAAACAAGCGAAAACAATATCATATGTTGATAATGCTATGAATATCGTCGTATCCTACGAATAGTGCCCCAACGAACATAGGGGCTTTCTTTTTTTATTGCATAATCCAATTCTTCTCATCATACCACATATAACCAGTTCAACAAAACCATTAAAAACGGTACATGTTATCAAATAATTAGGTTTTCCAAAAAGCTACAATTTTAAGCACTACGTTTTCATCGAAGAAAAACGCTACAATCGCCGTTGCACCTTCTTTCTTCGCGGATAGTGGGACTGCGCGGGCGCGGAGAGAGCGTACTAGCGCCGCTCGGCCACTATTCAACGGAACGCGTTTTGTTAAATTGTAGTATTGAATACGTTCAAATATCATAACATCAACCAGTTAGTACTTAATTAGGTCATTCTAATTACATAATGCGAAGTACTGCTGGACTTGAGCAATAATTTACATTATGCCTTTTATCTGCGCAAGAATAAACAAAAACATAATTTGAAACATAGAAGAAGGACACAAACGTAATTAGGGCTTCGTATCGCAATATAGCCATTCCATAGAACAAGGCCACAAGAACCATTATGGCATTTAAAATATAAAGATAATTTATTGAAAATAATCCTAGCCGAATCTTAAGACATTATATGAAATCACTAATACTTATTTGATAATATTTAAATTAATTAAACACAAAAAAAGTGTTTTCTGAAAAGTTGCTATTATGCAGTTACGCCCCTATTCGTGGGATACGACGATATTATCTTTTTTTATTTCAAACTTATTTTCCAAACCGTTACGGAGGAAGCAGGCTTCAGGGACTTCCTGAAGCCTGCTTCCTCCGTATCTGTTTTATGGCACTAAAAGGGAGCAAGGGCCTTAAAACAGCTTGATTATTAACAGCCCTCTTTCTCATAATTACGTGTACACAAACCTCAAGAAAAATAATGATGATTACTTTATACGTTTTATGAACAATAAAATAGGCCTTGTACCGAGCTTCCAAAGCCCTTCGGTAAACGAAAAATTTATCTACTCCCACAGAAATAAATTTATTTAAGTATCGTATAAAATACCCTTTTTGCGATTCCAATTCAATACAATTCGTATTGAAATACAATAAACAATAGTTAATTGTTGTTCGGAGTTGACAAGAAACACAAAGGTATGGGGTTCGATTCTTCGGCGATGCACTTTTGTGATAATGTCCACCGAGCATGAGGATTATGATTGATGACCGATATTAAATATTCGAATTAATACGAGAATCGATTCGATTTGATAAATTATTTATTTTTGAGACTTTTAAATGTTTGATGTTGCCCGATATCATTTTTGTGACGACATTTCTGGGATTTAGACTAAAGATAATTTTTCGACTAGGATTGAAACCTGGCTTCTCTTCTTTGAATTGTTCTATTACGATACGTCCAAATCATATTACGAAAATTACCACAAAAGTTCTCAGTTGTTTTTTTTTACTTTAAGATGTCTTTTGTGCATCTTGAATCCACCATATGAGCCTTCATTTTGTCTGTCCTTTCAATAAAGGGCATTATTAGGTCTATTGGATATTATGTACATTGTAAAAATTCGGAATTCATCATCATTAGATATTTAACTACAAAAGCTGAATTTATGCTGCGGAAACTTACAACTATGATAATCGCGAATAACCCGCGAAATTTATATATTTTTTCCTAATTTTTTTTGCGTTTCGCAGGGCAGAATCAAGTTGTATGTTAATCTACACTAATATTATAAACAGGTAAAGTTTGTTTTTTAGTTTATAGGAGGTAATCTCTAAAAGTATGGTAAAAACCTGCTTTATTCTTGAGTGGCATAGGCTATATTTTATGTACGCGGGCGAAGCTGCGGGCTAAAGCTAGTTAAATATAATTTGCAGGCGTAATATTATTTATTTATTTACGGAATGATTATCATTAAAATCATCAATACAACCCTCTTGCTTCGTCTTACTTTATTCAGTGGCTCATCATCATCTTCCTGCGTGTATACGTGTTTTTCTTCTGTTCTATCCTGTCATCCGTCATGCTATCACTGACTCCCTTTTCTTTCATATCACTCCTCACACAATCTTATTCAATGGCTATTTCATGAAAATTCTCAGTGAATTTTAAATCAACATAACTTGACTCTGAAATGTAAAATGCAAAAAACTTAAGAAAGTATTTTGCGGGTTTTTTGGGTGACCAAACCGGGCGGAGCGGGAGATAATGTCAGTCTTTTACTGACTAAAAACCCACTCCTGTTAATTCTTTGCCATTGTTCCAGGGCCCCGGGGTTCTCTGTCGCATCACCCATGGCCCCAGAATAAAAGAGAATAAGGGGGGTTTCTCAATAGTGAACAAAAGGACCAGCTAACCTTACTATTAAAAATATTATCATTTGCTTTTAAATAAGGAAAATAAAGGCATAATTACTTTAATATTTAAAATATCAGCAGTAACGAAATTAAATTCAATCCGAACATGTAAATAATAGTCAACAAACAGACACAAAAGGAACCTTATGTTATTATTAGCGAAGTCGCTTTTATAAGCGCCGACAAAAATCGTTTTCTGTCATAACATTTTGATGTCCCATGTTACAAAGAATTCTTTATTCGCGATTTTGTTATGATAACCTTCCTATTTGCTTTGAATTTTAATGTTTCTAACATTTTTCTTTTCTTTATTTTCGCCTTTTTCATGTTTTATGTCGACAATCTTGAATTCATCGTTCTTGAATTTGAACTAGATGGAATAATGAGATTGGGGTTACTTTTAAATGTTTTATTTGTGATTTTATAAAATGGAAAAATAATGGAATCAAACTTCTTGACTATTTATTTTGAAAGTCTGCAAACGTTCAACTGTTACTTTTGAAAGGAAGGAATATTAAAAAGACTACAAGAATTTATCTGTTTTAATGTATAGTATAACCAATACAGTTTGACGCTTTGTATAGGAAATCCAATATATCTATATACTTAGGTCAGATATCGATACTGGAAGTATAAAATAACGTAAGGGGTAATTTTTACGTTTTGCGTAAAATACCCTTACATCAATCATCGTAACGTACATTTTTACAATTTAGGTAAATGGCTCTTACGCTATTTCTTTCGTTAGTCTTATTGACTGGCCTGTTGGTCTAGTAGTTAGTGGCCCTGATTGCTATGCCGGAGGTCGTGGGTTCGATTCCCACCCAGGACAAATGTTTGTGTGATAAGCACGATCATTTGTTCTATGTCTGGGTGTAATTTATCTATAATATGTATGTATTTAGAAATATATAAGTATGTTTATCAGTTGTCTATTACTCATAACACAAGCTCTGCTTAGCTTGAGACTAGACTGCGTTGTGTGATAGTTGTAGAATATTATTATTGTTATTTCATATTCCCAGTATCGATAAGCAAGATTTCCAAATGATGTGCTTTATCAGACATTGGAACTAGAGGATTATTGGTAATGATAAACTCGCTGACTCGAAGCTTTAAAGTTTGAGCACTCACACTCAGCTGCTAACCTGTTTATTTTCTACTAGTTTCATTTCGAGTAGTACTAGTAGGTACTTCTAGGTAAGCGTGCTCCGTTGTCGACAACATTTCTTACCATCAGCTAAGGTAGTGGTCAAGCGTGAGCTTATCAATAAAAGGGGTTTTCTGAGTGGTCTTATAAAAGTTTGTTGGTAATTCACCGGGATTGTTATAGTAGAGTAATAATCTAATACTCCCTGGTCCTATCAATAAAAAATCAGGCGCTGTCTGATGGTCCACCACAATAGCAAAAAAAGATGGATACATACAAATAAAAATTCTCAAGATGATCAACTAACAGAAATACGAACTTCTTCAAGAACATTGCATGTCAAACGCCCCTTGAATCACATTCTAAGCCATAGAACACGCGTTACAACATTCTTCGTCAGCCATTAAAAATGGTGGCCACGGCAGCCACACGGCCACATATCAGACAATACCCCTCAATACGGGAGCCCTGACCTTTAGCTTGGCGTATCGGATCGTATCATCTCTGCTACCGACTTCACCCCTTGACCTCTGCTGTGACAAGACGTTGTGAGGTATACGGGATTTGTGGTCTATAAAGCGGTCATAAAGCATCGTAAGATTGGTAAAGATTGCGCCGTGAATGCTCAAGAGAGTTAACACGATCCTGAAATGCAATGGGCAACTGAAGGAAATCGGGTAGGTTTTAGTCTGTAAAAATCTGACACACCTTCTCGTATCGCTGAGAGCGGGAGAAGTTATTTGATAACTTCCACCTCAAAAAAAAATTGGTAGGCACAGATTTGGACTTTAGCTGTATGTTCAGAAGGGGAAGAGTCACTGAAAGTTTAAAAACTTCATATAAGTAGTTATTGTTGTACTGCTCTTAAACGGAGTAGAGGGTAGCTCGCCATCCGGCTATTCGATAAGAACCGAGCCCAAGTCGTCGATGGAGTATTTCACGCGCGCCTCAAAGAGGTGTCAGCAAAATCGAAGGGGCTCAGCAGGACCGATGCCCACTGAGGCCACGGGGAATTTCTGAAAGGGATACCATGGTCTTGAAACGCAAATGGCAAATGAAAGACACAGGGTTTTATTCAGTAAAAGTCTGATACGCCCTTTCGCTTCACCCTATATTATAAGTTATTAAGCATCTAATTTTAACTTTATTATTTAATTTTGATTTTATTATAATTTGAATTTAATTTTATTATTTAATTTTGATTTTATTATTTGATTTTGATTTTATTATTTAATTTTTTATTGATTTAATTTAAATATTTACAATTTTATTTTATATTCTAATTGTATATAAATAATTTCAACTTAATTTCATTATTTGCATTGCAACCAACTATGATTTTAATTGTGACTGTTTTGATTAATATTCTTTTTATTTATATTGTATATGAGTCAATGTTACTTGAAATAAATAAATAATAATTATTATCATATTATTATTATAGCGCGAGAAGTCACTGGATGATTTCCCACCTCAAAAAAAAGTAGGCACTGCTTTTTTGTTTTTGTTTCGCGCCGCGGTGACTATTTCGAACAATACCCAGTACTATAGCTACGTATAAATTTCTACGCCTAGGTAAAGTGTATCAGACAAACCAACAGAGTGTCAACTATTAATCCATATGTTCATTTTGAAAATATCTGTCCCACAAAACACATGGTCACCCTACATCTAGCTCTTGTTTTTCAAAGGCCAGCTTTTGTGTCCTGCAGAGCAAAGGCGCAGTCATAAACATAGGATCAAATGTCTCACAGCTCTCATCGCTGTCCACCCCATGCATTGACAGTTTTACGCGGATCTACTTTAAGACTGTCACAGAAAATGTTCAATGGATGTCGATAGAAGATATTTTTCAAGTCCTGTCACGGGTTTGCACTTGTTACTAACATTTAGAAAGTCCTTTTCTAGAGTTATGAGCTGAGAACTTGTAATTTCTTCCTGTGAATAGATTGTAAATTCAATAGATAAAGTTGTTTATTTTATTTTTTGTGTACACTCCGATTTGTTGTTTATATTCGATGGACCGTTGGTCTTTTTATCAGCAGTCTAGAATAATATGAAGTTACTGTTTTTTACCCGACTGCGCCAGAAAGAAGGTCATGTTTTTCTGGTATATGTATGTATATTTCTTTGGCGTGCTCTATAGCTTAACTAGCTTGTTGCATTTTAGCTTGGGAGGTGTTATTAGATTTGCCTTAGTTGTGAGAGTGATATTGAGGACAATAAAATTATTAAAAATAAAATGGCCGGATTTTTGCTCCAAATTATGTTTCTAAATACTTTTTTTTGTTGTAACAGTCATGCAGAGTATCAAAATAAAGGGCTTGATGACATAATTTGAAAAGAATTACTCACTAAAATAATGGCGTCAAATCTATGATTGAACTAAAATAAATTCCAGAAACTTCATCAGACTGCTTAAAATGATTTATTTGGTACTTTTTAGTAGTTTTTTGCGGCAGATTTTTTAACACTGCCAACATTTTTTTTTACAAAATTATAGCTGGATTTTAATACTAACTTATAGTGTATGAGTATGTTTTTGTATTTGGATTCTGGCCTGAAAGTATCAACAAACTATAAATTCAATTGAGAATCGCAACGGCCGCGTATTTACCAACCCCTATTAAAACATTAAACCAATGAATCATAGCAGACGTCACCGAATCATATTGATTTATACCACCGTATACAATATGATTATTTTTTCTCAGTTTTATACAGAATTCAATCATAACCAAACGTCGGGTCACACATCATCCTGTCTCATTAAGACGTTATTTGGAAACTAAAAAACTTATGAGGGAAAGCTTCATTGTGCTGTCTGAGTTCGTATAGGGTTTTTTTATATAATAATTTATGTTACGTGAGGAAATATTGTATGTTGTAACTACGCGACAGTTATGAGTTACGGAGAAGTGGACAGAAATGGTTTTAATTGAATTAAATTGTATTGTGATGTTATGAACTATTGAGAGATGGAAAGAGACAATATCAATTATACGGGAAAATGTTTTTGTTGTTACTGTATTACGAATTCTGGGCGGAATTCACTGAGGGTTTTTGTGGGGCTTTATCTCGAATTTTGTTGTTCCAGCTATTAGGGAGTTTTGTCAGCAAGAAGGAATATACTTTTTTCAAAGTAAACCAAATCAAAATTCCTGCTTACAAGGGATTTATTTGGACCTTATTACTATAATATATATTTAATTAATAATTAATAATAATAAATATTTAATTTATGTATAATGCTGTAACAGTTTAAATAATTCAATAATGTTTCTATAGGTAAAAAGCTTGAAAATAAACGATAAATAATGATAATAATAAATAATAACGTGACTATCAGTAGCTTGGACCCTGTTTCCAAAGCCGGTGGGCTACAATTTTTTTCTGATTTATTTAAGAAATATAAAAAAGTATGTGCCTATATAAAATAAATAAATGGAATATTAATCGTATTCCACAGCTTTCACACAACGCCAACTAATCCCAAACTAAGCAGAGCTTGTGCTATAAGTACTGGACAACTAATAAACATACTTTATATATTTCTAAATACAATCATATTATATATAAGTTACACCAAACACAGAAAAAATGATCGTGCTCATCACACAATCATTAGTTCTGTATCGGGAGCAATCGAACCTACGACCACCGACATAGCAGGGCCACTAACCAGTAGATCAACAGACCAGTCAAAAATGTTAAGTCTTAATTTACATGAGTTTTGAATAATCATGAAAGAAGAAGAAGAAGAAGAAAAACTGTTTATTCGCGGGAAATGACGCAATCTTAAAACTAGCAAACAAACATTGTCAATTAATAGGGAAGATATGCGTCACATCCGCGCAAAACGGCCGAACGCTCAGCATAAAGCTGTGGCCTCACGCATTATGCGATGAACTCATCATCACACTATCAATGAGCAGCCTAATGCGTCAAAGTTATTAGCATATTTGGGCCTGGACACGCCGCACAGTGATAGCGAGATGATGACAATTATCATCTCTTAAGCCAAGAAGAGAGTTTCACGGCATTAATAAAGATAAATTTACTATAAATAGTGAGAAAATATTGCTGCTTTTAAAACTACAAGAGAAAGACGAAACATTAGAAGAGTTCCTAATTATCGCTGTCAGAGATAAGACCGCGATAGTACACTAGGTTATTAAGAGCCTATTCAATCTAGCCTTAAAGACATCTAAATTATAATCGGACAGTAATACCCCTGCAGGTAAATTTTTAATTAGTACAAATATTTAAAGGGCTTATTAGAAAAGGTCTTGTTATTATTCAAGTAAAATCTCAATAAATAACATTCATAAACAACAAAGTTATTAGCGTTTGTTTATATCCCAAAATGTCACTCAATTTATGGAAATATCGTACAGGCTATTGATTATGAATGAATACATGACGATTAAAATGGAAAAACACTTCGCGTAGTATTCTAGTAGAAATTGTTGTGAATGACTGATTCAATTATGACAAATTTTCGTGTAGGATTTCCTTTTTGTTACTTTTGACTACACAAATATCATCAGTAACGGGTACGGATAAAGCCCCATTTTTTTGTACTAATTTAAAAATAGGGGTGTTTAAGTGCGATTACATTGATTTTGGTGTACAAATAAGTTAATTCTATTCTATATAACTGCTGCAAGCAGATATATGTATATGATAGTTATATATTAGTTATGATCATAACAGTTATCCTTCTTGAAACACTAAATTGTTACCACATTACTGATATACCTTTGTATGTCAGTAATGCGGCCAACAAATCAGTCGTAGTCAGTGTGGTCTATATGCATTTAAGTGGATGTTGCGAAATTACTTTCTGTACAAATAGTAAAGTCGTCTCAATAACCCCTTTCTTTTACTTTATATAAATATATATGTATATATTACATTAAATTATATATGTATGTTTATTCTGTGTGTATATATATATACATACTTTTGAAGTTTATTCTTCTGTATTTTTATGCACCTGCCACATTTTCTCTTCAGCACCCTTTGTTGACTGGTAGAGAATGCCTAAGGCATTAAGTCCGCCTTTGTACTTTTGTGTTGCATAAAGTTTTTAATAAAATAAATAAATAATTAATAAACAAATAATAAGAGGCAACCCTGCAAACAAAAAGGTTTCTCTAGACCCCGATTTACGACATTATCTTCATTTTGCATAAAAACACAGTTGATCAACTGATTCAATTCATACATACATCTTCTCAACAATACTTTTTGTTCTCACAAACAAGAGAAAAGGCGTATTCCCTTCAATTGTGACGTATTTAGTATTTTGTCGAGCTTTCATGATCGCCGGCGATGCAAAAAATATTAATTATACATACATTTCTTCCATTTCGACACGTTGACAAAATGTAGAGGTTGCAAAAGTTACGTTTTTTTTGTTTTGGACGATTCTAAGAAACTTTGCTATGATATCCACTCGTTCGCACTGTGTTTGTTGTATGAATACATCATAAGGTTTTAAAATCAATACATAATTTATATACCTACATAGGTAAATAAAACTAGCTTCTACCGGCAATTTCGCCCGTTTTAAAGTATATAGCACTCAGAAGTACCTAATGAAGCTACATATTAGTGAAAAAAATTTCGGAATCGGTTCAGTAGTTTCAGAGATTTCCCCCAACATACAAATTTACTTTTACCTTTTTATAGATTCCCAAATTCATTTTATTTAGATGTGTATTATATTACATTTCATATACTCGTATTTATTTACATTTCAAAATACTAACTATAATTACAATAAAATAATAATAAAAACCATAGACTAATTACAACTAAAACTAAAACATGGCGTCAAAAACTCTAAATAAAATTTGATAAATAATATTTTTTTTAAATCATTTTACTAACATGCTTATAATACACTTATAAATAATTAAAATAATAAATAATTAAAATAATAAATAATTAAAATAATAAATAATTTAATAGGTATACTTTTTTACTTAAGCTTTCATGTTAAAATTTTATTCCGGGCGTCTAATTAATTTAGTGCAAAAAATTTAGTTTTGAAGCTGATGACTAAGTTGAATAAATAATATTGTGATACATAGTATGATATTTAGTGCTTGCCTTTTCTATTTGATAAACAGATCTGTTCTGGTCAACTAGCAGCAACAAATGTGTGAAAAATCCAATCATCTAATGAATTAAAAAATAAAAAGTGTAAAAACAGTTTCATTAATGTAAATAACGCTTACCTTATTTACATTCATTATCATCATTTCAACCGAAAGACGTCCACTGTTGGACATAGGCCTCCGCCAAGTGCCGCCACAACGACCGGTCCTGTGCGTCTCGCATCCATCAGATTCCCGAGATCCTCACCTGATCATCGGACCACTTTGTAGGAGGCCTTACAACGCTTCATCTTCCGGTACGTGGTCGCCACTCCAGAACCTTTTGGTCCCATCGACCCTCTCTTCTGCGAGCAATGTGGACATCCCACCCATACGTACAAAGCGTTTTCGGAACACATTCATAATGCGTACAGCTAAGGAGTGGAATTCCCTGCCAGAGTCTGCGTTCCCTGATAGCTACAACCTAGGGGTCTTTAAGTCAAAAGTGAATAGGTTACTTCTAGGCAAACGTGCTCCATCGCCGGCCACATCATCGCTTACCATCAGGTGAGATAGTGGTCAAACGCGAGCCTATCAATAATTAAAAATAAAAAAAGTGCCCTGTCCACTGTCACTTCAAACATCCTAGTACTATTTACTCGTATATTAATTTAACTGTTTTTAATGATTTTTAAAACGAATTACGACATTTTTTTGTATTCAAAGTGGAGTCTTATGACGATACTTTCATATCGTGTCGTGCTTTAGATGGAAAGTTAAGACGCATGACAGATTCACCGGACATTTCGAACTCATCTTGTGTGGTCTCGTCCTACTCATTTCACCACAAAAACTTACCGATTCGCTTTTTATAAAACAAAATTACATCTACATTTCCCTATAAAGAACTATCACTGAAAATGAACCTTATCTCAACGTAGCAAAGAACAGGAGCAAGTAAAAATTATGTTTGTAGAAAAAAACATCCAAATAATTGGCTTAGGACCTGTCAAAGCGAAATGATTTCGTCGCGACCGATATCTCCAATTAATTGTTGAAAATAAAAGAATTTTGTACTAATAAATTTTCCGTTTTTTTTTCTTTCTACCGACCTCCCTCGTCGATCACAGTGGGGGTGACGTTGTGACGACAAATGGAGAAGTTTTGTATTGTTTAATCAGTTTTCAATGAATAAACAACAAGTTATAAGCGATTTTAGCCGGTTTTTGTAAGGAAATTGTATAAAAGTTGGACGTATTAGGGAAACTTTGGTGGTCCCACTCGCTGAATTTGCATTAACTTTTTGGTAAAACAGGAAGGTTTACTGCAAACGTGTTTAGTTTATGTGAGTTTGTAAAATGTTTTAGTTCCAAACAACAGGAATAATTTCAATTTCATTAAAAAGTTACATTAGGTACATATAACATAAGCTTGTGTTTATTAAATAGGCTAACCAGCTTATTTTAAATACTGATTAACAGATTCGAAATTCAAATTCTTTTGAATTTCGAAATAGATTATTTTTTCTTCATTCTTTCTTTCAAATTCTTCATTGAAAAATTTGAATGATGATGAAACTGGTTTTTAACCTGTTCGTTTCTTTTTTTTTTCAAGTGAAGTTCAGTGGCTGTTCAGTGTGTGTGTCCTAGTGAATATTGAGAAATAAAATTGGTGTAGTTTTGTCTGCTCAATTGAACAATGTATTGAATTTTGGCGCTATTTCGTCAAAATGGAGCTGTGGACTTTATTGTAGTACTGACTGCCTCAGCGAAGCTCGCCGAGGCGACTGACTCAATACATTTGCTACCAAATATTGCGAATGCGAATGTGACACATTAGAATGTGTTACATTCGCATTCCAATGAAAAAGAAAATGCGCTTTATATTAGACAAGTGTATTTTATGTCATAAATGCGGTGAATAGTCGAAACGGGTGAGGCTAAAAAAAGAAGAGCTAATCATTGTTTGAAGTACCTAAAGACATGGTTGTTTTCAGGGTTTCATACCTCAAAAGAAAAAAACGGAATCCTTATAGGATCACTGTGTTGTCCGTTGAACCATATACTCAGGTTTGCGGTCCCTTGAAGCTGTAAAAAAATCAAATTTCTAGTTTAACAAATAAAAAGAAACGGCCGTTTATGTTATTTTTGTACAAAAATTATAAAATAAATGAATAAAAAACGTTCATTTCGACACTCTCAAAACAATCAAAAATTCATAGGGTACTTCCCGTTGACCCAGAATCCTGAAATTTGGCATGAAGCATAGTCTTATAGCACAGGTACAGGAATAAATCTGAAAACAGTAATTGTTATGTTACAAAAAATTTTTTTAATAATGCTAGCTTATTGAAACATATGTTATCAAAACCTCAAGTAAAACATTTCTTTAACTGAATGGAAATTAAAATTAAATTTTACTTCTTCCTCAAACATTTCTTAACGGTGTCTAATTTAATTTGTTATGATTTCTCAGTTCTCAGTTTAAAACGAAATAAAGTGTAAAATGTAGGGTTCTGTACAGCAATTCTAGCACTAGCTTACTTTATAATCAGATTTATTAAAACGAACTTGCTCGTTTTAAAACAGCCAGCTACCATAAGTCATTTAATGAGGACAGAAAAACTGAGTTTGCACCAAAATTTGCCATTTAACCATCTCTTTTTATAGGGGTCATTTTTGACATCTTTTTTTTTAAATATTAACTGTCGCCTGCGATTAAAGCCGTGACTTTGTTTACTGCTCGCTGCTGCTGCTGCCGCTGCCGCGGTTCGTCTCATAGCATGATGTTATTATATAAAGCCTATATCTACTATTTATCATGACCCCGGCTAACCTATAAAGAAAGATTTCTTCCAATTCGACTGGTAATTCCAGAGATTAGCGCGCGTATGTACCTACCTACATTAAGTTTAAATAAATAAATCAACAAAAAATGTTTTTTTTTGCCTTATTATTTTGTAGTATTGATTTATTTGCTATACTTTTAAAGTTCCGTATCTCAGTTGGCAAAAACGGAACCCTTAATAGGATCGCTCAGCGGCCTTACCAGGAGCTCTTAACGCGATCCATTTGACGACCTAAACTGAACTGTTAAAGGAATGGAGCTATAAAGGATGTATAGCTACATCCCTCTTACTCGCTCGCACGACTGACATTTTAACAAGTCATGGTAAGCCCCAGGAGTCCAATTGTAGTCTACCAATGCTAAAGTGTCTAATTTTTTTTTTTTTATGTTCCACAACTATCACACAACGCCGTCTAGTCCCAAGCTACGCAGAACTTGTGTTATGAGTACTAAACAACAGAACAAATGATCGTGCTCATCACACAAATATTCTGGGTGGTATATATTATTTTGGGTGGGAATCGAACCCACGACCTCCAGCATAGCAGTCAGAGCCACTAACCGCTAGACCAACAGGCCAGTAAATATTGTTCGAAAGAGTTACTGTGGCCCTGGAACGCAAAGAGCAACTGAAGGAACACGGGATTTAGCCAGTAAAAGTCTGACTCTCCCACAGCATTCCCCATTTGTAGCGAAGAATCTAAAATAGGTACTTTATGAATCAAGTAGTTGTGGACTATGGTACCTACCTACTTCTGCTACAAAGAAATTTTACGCACTTTAGTATCAGTAGAGTGCAGCTGCACTTTTGACCCCTCGTCCTCCTCCTCGGGTCGTATTCCTCATTACTGAGGGTCGTGAAGTTCCCGCTGGATTAGCTTCTTGCTAATGGTATTTCGCCATCTGTGACGGTTCTTCACGTCATGAAGTGCGACGTGCAATTGGGTGTCCAGTGTGGAGCGGACCTGATCTGCCCATCTTTTTGGGCTAACCCCTAACTATACATAAAGTTTGAATAAATAACAATAACAGCACATAAAGTCGACGTCAAGTCGCCTTTCGATTTTCTACCGGTTGCATATCGGAGAGTAAGCATCGGAATCGCATAACTTAATTCCACCAAATCCGGTCGCTCATCGGACCACTAGACATACGACAGTGCACCACCAATACACAGTGGTCATCCCACCAATACTTAAAAAACGTTTTGGGAACATATTCATTATGCGTACCTACAGCTAAGGTCTAGAATTCCCTGTCGGAATCTGTATTTCCCGATAGCATAACCTTAGGGTCTTTAAGTCAAGAGTGGATAGATTACTTCTAGATAAGCGTGCTCCATGGACGACTACATCATCACTTACCATCAAGTAAGATAGTGGTCAAGCACGGGCCTATCAATACTAAAAAAAAAATGGGCATCTGCGAGTCGGACTCGCGCACTGAGGGTTCCGTACAAAATTACCTATGTAAATAGTTCAATTCTCAAATGGAGTCTCGAAATTTTTTCCGGTAACAAAAAAAAAATATTGTTGTGACGTAACAACAAATTTACAGTTTTCAGATTTATTCCTATACCTGTGCTATAGGACCTTGCTTTATGCACAATATCAGGATTCTGGGTCAACGGGAAGTATCCTATGAATTTTGATTTCCTCGAGTGTCGAAATATGCGTTTTTTGATACTGTGATGGCCGATGAACTTAGAAATTTGTTTTTTTCACAGTTTCAAGCGACCGCAAACTAGGATATATGGTTCTAATTTCAATTCAATTATTGAATTGAAATTCAATTATTGAATTTCAATACCTCCACGGGTTCCCGAGATAAAGGGTCTTGACAGACAGACAGACAGACGGACGGACAACAAAGTGATCCTATAAGGGTTCCGTTTTTTTCCTAATGTGGTAAGGAACCCTAAAAAAGTACGCACCATTAATATAATATTAAATTAAAGGTAATTTGCGGACTAATGAGAGGCTGTATAAGGGCGCTAACAAACCAGCCACGACCCCACCAGCTTTCAGAAGCACGCACGTTGCCTATTACCTGCCTATTTAAGGCAGATAGTTTGTAGGTGATAAATGGCTTTAATAACTGTATTTTCTTCGTAAATAGTCACGCAATAAACTGTTACTTTGAAGAAGTTAATGTGATTGATTGAATTTTTTTGCTGTCGCTTGAAATATGGGTGCTGGATGAAAATTGCAGTCAATTACGAGCTGTTCTCTCGATGTTGTCATTCTGGTAGTTTTTAAATGTCATTCGCTTTACGGGGTACTGTTCGTCACACGACAGAGTAAAACATTCCTTACACACTATTAAGAAATGCTGTACGAAGGTGGACTTAATGCCTTAAGAATTTTCTATCAGTGAACCTTTGGGTTTTTAAGTCAAGATTGAATAGCTTTTATCTAGGCAAGCGTGCTCCATCGTCGACCATCAGGCGTGATAGTGTTTCGGTAAGGACCAAGCCGGTAGACGACGCGTTGTATTCCACGCGCACCTCAAGAGATGTCAGCAACATTGACGGGACCCGCTATAGCCGATGCCTACCAAGTTACCCGAATTGTTCGAAGAAAGTTACCATGACCCTGGAACGCAAAGAGTAACTGAAAGAACACAGGTGGGTTTTAGTCTGCAAAAGCTGACATATCATTTGATGATTTACAATGTAAAAAAGGGTGATACAGAAACAAAACACCTTACGGCTGCTAGTGGCTGGGTATAGCAAAACGACCAATTAGCTTAACATCGAATAGCATTCTTTATTTATTTATTGAAGCTTTATGCACTAATAAACAAAAAGGCGGACTTAATGCCATAGGCATTTTCTAACGGTCGACCTTAGGGTGGTGCAGAAACATAACATAGTAGGTGCAACTTAATGGTAAACAAACAATAAGTAAACTATCACAGTAATAAATACATACTTATGTAAATACATACAAATAACCAAAATTATTTTGAGAAATGAATCCAACAAATCAACGCTGCGATGATACTACCAACTTCTTGCGAATGTGTTCACGTGCCATTATGTCCCTAGATATTATTTCGCACAATAATTGCTAAGAATAATGTTCATGCCAGACTGGACCAACTTTTGCTCAAAGTCTCTGCAATTCAGATCGTCTGGTAAATATTTATGTTCGTAAATACTCCAAAATTTAGGCCTACCTTTTGTTTCTACTAAAAACCATACATACCGACATTGGAATTAAACCTTTAAACCCCTGAATTATACGTTTACTCGCGCTAATGAAACCATTGGTACACAAGTCAGTCGCACAACAAACGTTTTACAAAAATATCCAAGTAAAAATAGATAATTTAATTCAAGCTGTTACCACAAAATGGCCCAAAAATGCCACAGCGAATCTAACAAGCGAAACACAGGTTTACAATATGCACAAAAACTGCACAGCAAATGTCCCGAACACGGTTCTAACACGGTCCAGGACATGTCCCGGGTTTTTGTAGACATGTCCAAACTTGTCTACTTATGCATGAATCCGAAATGATGGGCCGATGCCGCGATTCTCGAAACGAGAGCGGAAAGAAAATCGATTTATTTTGATAAAAATGAAACGATTTTATAAGAATGTTTGTGAAGAGAATTTTTAAGCTGTTGGGAATGAATGAATTGAGAAAAGAATGGTGCAGTCCCAACGTTTAATTTTTTTTCAATAATTTTCCAGAAACACGTTCTAATGTTTTGTGTAAATGTTCTCGGTAATCCTCTAGTTCTGTTGCTTGATGGGATCATAAAACAATAATCTACGAATCGGAATCGCAGTATTCAACAAAATACTATTGTGGTTTATCTAGCAAAACACAACTTAAACTATAAAAAATAAATACAAGAATAAAGCTCTCTGCAATAGAATTTTAGAGCGCTAAAGAAGAAGACAAATTACCTAACATCTAAATGACTTTCATCACTCTTCACAATAAAAGAGAATTACGAACTGACCATTACCAACAGTAATAATATCCAATAAAAGCAATATTTGTAAATAATAAAACTTTTCTTTCTTTGAATTTGATTGACTTTTGCGTACCGAGAATTCGTGTGACGACAACGCAATCAAACGCCTTACTGAGATCCAAATATCGAATAACCCGGCAATTGGGTCCCTGTAAATCAAATTAATACAATTCGAATGTTGGACATGGGTTGCAGCAAGGCACTTTGGAAACTCTCAAACGTTAAATTGTATAATGTGATGCTCTTAAATATTCTTTTTGTGACTTCCATTTGACAATGCCTGTATTAATGTTCTTAAATTCTCATGTTTGGGGATTCTTTTATTTGCGTCTTTCGTGTTGTATTCAGCTTCCCGTACACTTTATTTACTGCTTTTGCGGTAGTGGTTTCACAATCAAATCGATTGCTACCTGGTCTGTATTTGTTTGCAGATTTCTTTTAATTCTTTCATTTGTATTTTAACATTCACAGACTTCTGTCACTTCGTCAATTAGCTTCCCAGTATGTTTTGCTTCTTTTAAATGTTGCGGGTTAATTAGGAAATTCAATTTTAAGCTCACGATTATACATTTTGTGCACCTGTTCTTAAGTCCTCATAGTCAGGTTTTGAAAAACATCATTTTTACAATTATTCTGCGACATATTCAAAATGATTGCTTACTCACATATTTATGTAGTATTATTTTGTAAACATTTACATAATAACATGAATCATTCACTGCGTCGAACGTGCGTACAAAACCCACAATAGATAAAAGCCTTTCATCACAATATTAATAACTGGCAACTAAAATAAAACCAACAGTGGCAACATCTAAAAAAAAAACAAATATAAGATCTCCACTGATTGCGTATCGCGCCATCTTAAAACCGTTCATTAACTGGGAACTAATAAGTGAGAGAATGACTGATGTTCCGTCAACCACACGATCGGATTTCAAAGGATAAGTCTTGTCTTTTTTTACTTTGCAGGGATTTATTTTTAGGCACATGCATTGTGATCGTTTCAATTTCAAACTCACGAAAGAGTGTTTGTAGGAATTTAAGTTAATTTTATTAATACGAAAGTAAATCTCTGTCAGTAGGTCTGTTGCCTCTTCGCGTTTTAAGAGCTAAACGGATTTTGATACATCTTAGCACACGGGTAGACCATGTCTTGGAATAGGTCATAGGCTAGAATTTTCATATCGAGAGTATGGTTCTTTTGGATAACTTGTGACTGCTAGCAGAAGCTAGTATTTCATATAAATATTTCATCCACAGAACAACAAAATGTGCCTTAAAAAGAAATGCAGTACGGAAGTATTTTTGTATGTAATTAATGCAGTATTGAGAGGCGTACCAAGTAGATCATTGGCAATGGAGCACTCATCATTATCATTTTAGCTGAAAGACGTCCACTCTTAGGCCTACCCCAAGTGTCCCCACGTACGGGAGCGGTCATTATTGCGACAATAATGACCGCTCCCGTACGTCTCGCATCTATGATGCACTTGTCAAGTCAAACTCGTGAGCATCGACGCCGAGTTGCCAGCCTGTCGGTTTTCTATCGATTACATTTCGGGGAGTGTGTATGGGAATTGCACAATCTAATTTCGCTAAGTCCACTGGACGTATGGCGTTGTGCCAACGGTACATAGTAGACATCCCAACCATGCATACAAAGCGTTTTGGGAACACATTTATTGTGCGTATGGCTAAGGAGTGGAGTTCCCTACCGGAGTCTGTGTTTCCTGATATCTACAACTTACAGGTATTTGTTTAAAATTTAATACAACTAATTTTAGTTCCCATTTGCAGTTAGGAATTCCCAATTTAGTGTTGATTGCATTATTATTATTCTGAGAATTTAATTGTTGAATATAGTTGTTACGAATGAATTACAATATCAGAACTGACTAGTCACTTTGTTGCAGAAGGTACCTAAATATTCAACCACAGGCAAAAACATTTTTTTTTAAATACCCATCTTGGAAATATTATTGCGCATAAAGACATTTTTCCTGTTTTATTTTATTTACACAAAAATATTGCTTACAAATGGATTCTTGCATCACTTTAATCTAATAATAATAAAAATTATGTAAATATAATACAAAAAAATAATAATAAAAGGTTTTTTATTTTATTACTTTCAAATGGTCGTCTTAGCATTCAGTGGGTATGTCAATATACTCTTTAATGTATTTATTTTTAGTAAATAACTAGTTCTAATCTATTTTGATCATTTATGCAAATCATTATTTTTAGTACCTGTTGCTTATTGTATACGCATCGAATATGATTGAAACTGTAGAATCTATTCTAAAAAACCTATAAGATAGCCAAAAAAGTGGCTATTTAGTGTTAAATAGTTATGTAAAGATCTTTAACTTTGGTGAGCGACACATTGTTGTTAAAACTATGTACAAATGTGATGCTTATTTCAAAAAAAGAAAAGAAAAGAGGAAATATGCGAAAGGAGAGTTGAAAAAAGAGAATAAACTACAAAATTCCGCATCGAGGTATCGTGAGCTCTCAGCGCGATTAGAATATATACAACAGCCCTAAAGCAACTATCGGACAGTTGCCCGGAACTGACAACACCCGTCTGATCGAAGAATCCTCACTTTTCAACGGAGATTAGCGGGACTTTACACCCTCTTCCGCATACTACCTCTAAACTAACGCGGGATTCCGGACGGCGAGCAATGGGTAGCTCGCCGTCCGACCATCCGGTAACTGTCCGGACCGAGTTCAAGTCGTACTCGGCGCGTAGTGTTCCACGCGCGCCTCAAGGAGATATCAGCAACCGTAGAGGCCCAGCAGGGTCTAAGCTTACTGAGGCACCGCGCTGTCCTCGTGGAGGCAATTGGCAGCATCGACCTTTCGCGTCGGGCCCTGGTCCAGGCTATGGTCCGGAGCGAGGAGGAATGGCAGGCGGTCGCCTTCTTCTGCGAAGCAGTAATGCTAGCGAAGGAGAAGGCTGCACGCGTGAGGGAACGAAGGTCCTCACGCCCTAGCCGCCGTAATTCCGACCCTGACTACCAGCCACGGTAGACGCGGGCTTGCGGACGTCGAGCACTGGGTAGCTCGCCGTCCGGCTGTTCTGTAATTAACCGGACCGAGCCTAGTCGTCAACAGCGCGTTGTGATCCTCGCGCTCCTCAAAGAGATGTCAGCAAACCGTAGGGGCCCAGCAGGGCCGATGCCCGCTAGCTAGGACCGCGGAGAATTTCTGAAAGGGAAACCCGTAGGCCTAGAACGCAAAGGGTAATAAGGATACAGCCAGAGCGCAAAGTCATCTGGATGATTTCCCACCTTAAAAAAAAAAGGGGCCCCAGCAGGGTCGAAGCCTAAAGGGGCCATGGGTGATGCGAAAGAGAACCCCGGGGCCCTGGAACGAGGGCAAAGAAGGAGTGGTGGCGCCCTCCCGCTACGCCCAAGGGCAGGAGATGTCATTGGATGATTCCAAACTTTAAAAAAAAATATACCTCTAAACTGGCATACTTTCGTCATACTTGGTACACCATTTCTTTTTCATCTTTCATGGTCACCCTACGCCACATGAGTTAAATCGTCTCATTATAATAATTTCACACGTCCTATCCGCTCGGTGTAGCGATAGTGAAATAGTAATTATGATGAAAGCTGTAGTAATCGGATAGCCGTGTTTTTGTTTGCGCTGGTGTTAAGTAGCTAAGTGCTTGTCAGTTTTTTGTTGAACAGAATCTCTGTATTACGAACCTATGAGGTTTTTTTTTTTTTGGGTTCCTTACCACGGTCAGTAAAAACGAAAACCTTATAGGATTTATTTAAAACTTCATGCAACACAAAAGTACAAAGGCGAACTTAATGTTTTAGGCATTCTCTACCAGTCAACCAAGGGTGGCGAAGAGACCCTCTTTCCCAGGATCGTGTAGAGGTATTAAGCTAAATTTAATATATCTTAATTCCACCTAGCCCGTTCCATCATCGGACCACCAGGCGTACGGCGATGCGCCACCGGTACATGGTGGATATCCCACCTATACGCACAAAACGTTTTGGGAGCACATTCATTGTGCGTACAGCTAAGGAGTGAAATTCCTTGCCGGAATCTGTGTTTCCTGGTGGCTACAACCCGGGAATCTTTAAGTCAAGAGTGAATAGGTTACTTCTAGGTAAGCGCGCTCCATCGTCGACCGCATCGTCGCTTTCCATCAGATGAGATAGCGGTCAAGCTCGAACATATCAAGAATAAAAAAAATAATATATCGAATACTCAAGTCTGTTTCTATATTTTAATGATTTTTATTTAATTATTTATCTATATTATGCTCACATAATAGAAGCGACAAGAAATATGTAACCAAGATTTATGTAACTCATAATATGATTTAAAAGAGTGTTTATGGAGTTTCATGAAGTAATTTTGACATTTTTAACAATAGTCATGGACATTTCATCTATTGTATAGAATTTGTCATTTTATAGTGATAAATATTGGTAACTTCTGGTTTTCATTATTTTGACATTTTACAATATTCATTGACATTTCAGTTAATTTATACTGAAATTTTATAGTGATATGGTAACTTCTGATGTCACATTATTATGATATTTTTAATTATTCCATGATTTGTGAAATTAAATACTTACTATTTATTTGTTTTATCAGACATTTTGTAGCAATAATAGACAACTGAAGTATGAATATGACATTTTTAATAAATTTAATGTAGACTGTATTTTTTTATTGCAGACCACAAGTAATAGTAGAATGTAAATTAATATCATACTACTTTGTACAACTACATTCTAGCACATAAATTAATAATACTTATTATTTCTTGCACGTTCTTCTGCAAAGAGATCTTGCTATGGAACGCGCAATTTAGCTTCACTTTTTTTTTGATTGACGATATTTTGACAATTCAAAAGTGCCTTTATATGGTCTATTTGAAATAAATGTTTCTGATTTCCATAATTTTTTCCTGTAGTTCTTTTAACCATAGGTTTGAAATTAGAGGTTAGTAAAACTTTAGAAACAAAATTTAATTAAGTCATGGCCAAGTTTCACGGAAAAATCTACTCACAAACATTATCCTTCTTACATGTTTTTATTTATATCAAAAATTACACCTTTGTAGCTACATTTTGCCTCGTAATTTATAAGTAATTAAATTACTTAATCATTACTTCTGCGGTTACGTATTCTAATAAAATATCCGTTTAGCTCATAATTTTTATCTAATAAAACTCATTATTACTGTTACGTACGTGAGTATTGAAATGCCGGTTTACTAGTAGTGAACTTTATTTACCACAAACAATAACAGATATGTCCAATATTGTCCAATCAACTGTCGCTGTCGAAATCAAACTCACTTCCGGTCGGGTGCTCGTATTTATACGCAGAGCCAGGAAAATTCTAGATACAGACGTTCCTTGGTCATTCTAGAACAACGTAGCCATGCGGCTACGCTGGGTAATAAATAATTATTATTACAACCGTGTAATAATAATGATCTCTCGCGACTTCATGCGAATTTTGACTCTATTGACAAGACGAAAGGAACAAATTCCCTTATCAACTATTATCAACTAATAATAATAGAAAAAATTATGGCAGACTTTTTATGGAATTTGCTAGACCTTGGTACGTACTTCGATTCTGGTACTTTCGCTTAGCAATGCGTTTTAATTGTTTGACTTTACTGTTGACTTAGTGCTCGCCTACGTCATATATAGCCTTGTGCAATATTTCAGACTCCTAGTCCCAGTAGTTTCGGCTGTGGGTTGATATGTCAGTCAGTCAGTTTCTCCTTTTATACATATAGATATAAGAGTACTTACTACATGCATTGAATGTTAGGCGGTACGAAGTTCACCGGATCAGCTAGTTTTTAAAATATTTGTGTTGCCTAGTTACTTGTTTATAAGCAATCATGTTAGTAACATATTTTCTCTTATTTATTTACAAATCTATATACATAAAAGCGAAATACCACTCACTGATTAATCACTAAATCTCAGAAACTATAACATCTACAAACTTAAAATTTGGCAGGTAGGTTCCGTATTAGACATCCGCTAAGAACGGATTTTCCGAAATTCACCCCTGAAATGGGGGTCCAAAATTTGTATGCAGGAACCGACTTTCACGCGGGCAAACCCGCTGGCTGAAGCTAGTCCTTTATATTTACGAACATTCATAGTATTATTCTAACACAAACTTATCTTTAAATCTATACCTACATATAAATAAAATCGATTTGTCTGTTTGTAATATCAAAAAAAAACATATTTTTACTAAATGTCTAGGCTTCACAAAGAAAATCTTCCAATGACTTCTCGCGCTCTAGGGTGGAACGAAAGAGCGTATCAGACTTTTACTGACTAAAACTCACATTTGTCCTTCAGTTGCCCTTTGCGTTCTAGGGCAACGGTTACTGTTTCAAACTTTCCTGCAGCCCTAGCAGGCGTCTATAATGGAAGTGCGGACAACGAGGTACCCATTGCTCGCCGTCCGCAGACCGCACCTACGATGGTCGGAAATTGCCCGGCGGCTCCCGACGCCCGAGGCGACTTATTAATACCTTGTTAAAGATCTATGAAAAGTAAAGCGCTCTGCACCTTATAACAAATTACTTTTTAAAAGTTCTACATTAATACAGATAGAGATATTTACAAAATGAACCCTTATATGAAGATTTTAACAGCACAAAACTAGCATAAAAAACAATAATATCAATACTAAACTGTATATAATTTTATCAATGGACATACCTAGACATACAAATTAATAATATACAATATAGATACGATAGAAAGAGACAGAAATATAAAAACACAAGCGCTAGAGCGAGAAAAAAATTGAAGTAAAATGTAACCTCAATTTAATAGTAGCCTTATAAGGACTGGTCAGAAATGATTTTATTCTAAACCTCCTCAAGCTAATTGATACCTAAACCCAAGTGAATTAGGTTGAAAATCAATTGGGTTTTTGTACAGTCGTACCGTGTGCAATCGTTGACGCTGATTATGACAAGAAAATTATAGTAATATAGTGGTTTCAAATGGTTTAAATGTGTTTTTAAAGTTGGTTAAGATATTATGATGTCTTTATGTATTGGTGTGATAGTCATCGACGTGAAAGTAAACGATTACTCGTTTGTTTTGTTTGCTTCACCTGATTTGTGCATTTAGCCAGTGTCTAATTTGGGCACATCTCCAGAAACGAGGATTCGATGGAAAGACTTGTGGTTGGAGGAGCAGTGGTGGCCGAGTGGTAACGGCCCTGACTTAAGAGTTGTAGGTCGCGTGCTCAAATCCAGCCAGGAGCATTACTTTGAGTAATTTATTTCATCACCACTGCTCTCAAAACGGCGAAAGAAAACATCCTAGAACCAAAAATTCGAAGACATGTGACATTCACCAAACCGCACTGGGCCCGCGTGGTGGATTACAGCCCATTCCCTCTACTAGAGAGGAGGCCTGAGTCCCAGCAACGGGAACATTGAAAGGCTGCTTATTCTTGTGATTACTTGTAGTTCACGGTCGCGTTGAAGGCAAGTCGCTGGATCTATCTTATCACCAGGGCTATGCAGTCGAACGCAGTACAGTGTGCGCGTGATGCTAACAACCGCCAGAAATGGAGAGATATCGCTCGACATGCCGCAGCCTTGAAGGCAAACGACGGCGACGCGCCGCAGTCCTGTCCATCATCAATAGCCACGATCACTCTGACAAGAGTGCCCGACTAAGAAGAAGAAGAGAATTAGGACGGCACGGTGGGGCAGTGGTTGAGCGATGGACTGCTGCACTACGTGTCGCGGGTTCGATTTCCGCACGGGACAAATATTTGTATGTCCTACAGATAAGTGTTCCGGGTCTGTATGTCTTATGTATGTGAGTTTATATGTTTGTGAACGCACCCGCGATACAGGAGTTATTCCTAGTGTGGAACAGTAAAACAAATTTAGAAAGCATATAATTTTTGATAGTCATTTTGTTTTCACTTAGAATTTGAATGTAACAAATTCTAATGTTTTTGCATTCAACATCATCATCATCATTTCAGCCAAAAGACGTCCACTGTTGGACATAGGCCTCCTCCAAGTGTCGCCACAATGAACGGTCCTGTGCGTCTCGCATCCATCGGGTTTCCCGCAACCCTTACCAGGTATTTAATTGCATTATTTGGCAGCAAATGTATCGGGTCAGCCTTTAGTTGAATATTTAAAAAAACCATTCATTTTTAAATATTTTTTCACAAATTAAATACGACATTAACATTCGATTTCATATCTTCTTGAAATTAATAGAGAGAATAGGGTGACCAAAAATTAACCGGAAATCTTTTTTAAAATCGAATCTAGTCATTTATTTTTCGATGATAATAATTCATGGTAACAATCGGCTAATAAATTGTGCCCACTCGTCAGCTTGATCTCCTTTAAATAATTAATTAGTGTGTGGGCGTCGGAATCACCTTGTTTACTAGTCTTTGATAGACACTACTTGATTGTTAAAGAATATTTAGTTGGATTATTCGTTAAGATTAACGATTTATCACCAGCTTCTGTTATTGACTTGGCTCGCGGGAAGAAAAGCAAGTAGAAAATTATGTCAAGGGAATTATAATATGCATACTCCCGGGGTAAGCAGTACCGTAAAACGGGGTGAATAGAAACAAAACACACACATACGCCATCACACACACACACACACACACACATACGCACACACACACACATACGCACACACACACATACACACTCATAAGCGCATCTTAATTTTTTCTTTTTTGAGTAGCTAACTTTTTCCTTTTGTTTCTTTTAATTTCTAAGAATAATAATAGCAAAATATACACAAAAACTGCGTTTATTAATTAATTTGTAAATTTACGGAAAGGACTGGAACTCACGACACAGGGGCATCCTAGTATGGTGTGGCCAGAGATATATTGTTTATTTCAGTTTATAAGTCAACTGATGTACCTAATTTTGTGTATCTTGTACTAACGTTTTTGAACAACTAAAGATATATTCACTTATAAGATTGTAAAACTTTGGTTTGGTTTCTCACTTAGAAACCATATTATCAGCTTCTAACAAAGCATCGACGATTTAGAATAACAATTAATTGATAAATTGATATAGTTCAATGACCCTTTGAAGTTTTGTTTCTATTCACCCCATTTGACTGTATCCTGTCTTATTTCGAAACATGGCCGAGATTTCATCCAAAACCGTCAGCCGTTTGAGCATGAAGGTGAAACAAACATATAGACACACAAAGCTCCGAGGAATGTTCGAAAGAGTTTACCGTGGCCCTAGAACGCGAAAAGCAACTGAAAGTCACAGCTGGGTTTTAGTCAGTAAAAGTCTGGAACACCAGTCCAATTTAGAACGGAAGAAGTCATTTGATGATTTTCCAACCGTGAAGACAACTATATCCGTTCCGTCATCACTTATGATAGTTTTAGAATCTAAAGGATAAAACACACACACACACACACACAGAGAACACACCACACCACACACCACAGTGTTGTCTTTTTTAACCCAAAGGTTGACTGGTAGATAATGCCTTGTTGCTTTAAGTCCGCCTATGTACCACTACTGTACATGAAGTTTAAATAAATTAAAAAGGCAAGTATTATTTAACATTTTACATTGAACTAACTGACCATCGCCTTTAGCAGTGTTGGCATACGCACACTTACCTAGGTACTTCACTATCACTTTCATAGCGGACACAAACATACATTACTTTTACTCCACTACTATACAATTTCCCCGAATTTGTCCCATACGTCGAATCAACGCTATTTAACGACATATTTCCAAGAAATTGTTATGATAACTATATAAAAGTATGCAGTATGTCCTTGATTGTGTGACTAATATCAAATTGCTAATGTTTTGGTAAGAGTCAGACTACACAAGGATAGCGATACGATATAAAAGCTTACTAACCACATAAAACAAGGTGCATTTTTCAGAGAAACTCAAAGATATTCAAAATTTTCGAAAAAATATTTGAAAATTCGGAGAACTCGTTGTAATAGTAAATATTTTACGTTTACAGAAACAACGTGCAAGTGAATCTATATACCACACAAAATCAACCCACCTCCGTGACATTTATACCAAGACGGCCCTGTAATACATTTTAGACGCCAATGTCACATATACGTGACAAATGAAAATTTACTCTGTAAGACGACAAATATGTCCACATTTGGTAGAACAATTATCAAAAAAACAGAAACTAAGATTATAATGTAGATTATTAAATACTACTCCGCAAAATAATGTAGGTACAATACTCTGTATTAGAATACTGTTGTAAACCATAAACGTGGTGGGTTTGCCGAAGCTATTTTACTTTGGAGTTGAAATTAAGCCTTTGGTCTCGACCTAGTAGTCCGAAGCCAGAAAATCTGACCCCTGACTTGCCAAGAGCTTAAGCCTTTGGTCTCGACCTAGTAGTCCGAAGCCAGAAAATCTGACCCCTGACTTGCCCTAGACTTGGGTCTACCCATGCAGAAGTAGGTCGTAATATATGATTGCCTATTATGACCCTACGTATAATGCTGGAATTTAACTACATTCGAATAACCGAACACGGTTGGGAATTCCCTAGACATATTAATATAATGTATCGCTATCTCAAAATGCGAGTAGCATCGCGTCTCAGTGTGATCTGACCCTAAAGCTTTATCATGGCGATCACGTGCAGCATACAAAGAGGTATAACAATGACATTTATGTTGCATTATCCACTAATCAATGGTGCTTGCATATTAAGATGGTATATGACGTCTGTGGCTCGTAGGTAGCTGTCAAAGTTAGGCGGGCTACTATTGGACAGAGATCTAAGGGAAAACATCATTCATTTTTTTTACCATCTTGGGCAATGGTTATAACTTTATGTTGGAATTTTTCAAGAATATTGCTTCCTGTTATTTATTTTATTTATTACACACAAACACTTAAAAAAGAAAAGGACAAAAGCAGATAGAAGAGCTCAAAGGTATTGCTTATTTCTTATTGATGGCTGGAATTCACCCTTAGACTCCCGATACCTGGGGTGTCTCTTGCAGTGGCTGGGGCGTGAGGACTGCCTCTCCCTTACGTTTTGCAGAAGAAGGTGCCTGCTTCCCATCTCGCTCCGTATCATGGTCTGCTTCCTAGCTTGTTCATTGTAATAGTGCAGTGCCATGTGAGATTTTCAGGGACTAAACCAATTAATATGCTAGTTCAGTATTGCAAAATTGATGACCTGTGGGGCGTGAATACTAATATTTCCGTGTTGATTGGAAGATAATGTTGGCCTATTGTTTTGGCAACAAATAAATTAGTCAGGACACAATTCGACGGCTTTAACATTACAAATAATATTATTATTAGCGTCTGCCAGCGGTTTCGCCAACGTGATTGCAAAAATTATCGCAAGAAAGTGTACTCCCAGGATAAAAAGTATCATATATGCTATCCCAGGGCATAATCTACCGGTGTGCCAAATTTCATTAAAACCCGTTCAGTCATTTGAGCGTGAAGGAGAAACAAACATACACACATATATACAAACTTTCGCCTTTATAATATTAAGTGTGATTCAAGTGATTAGGTAGTACTTAGGCGATGATCAATGCACTGGACACGCCTAGCTCTATGACTAATCAAAACCATTGGCATATTTCTACAGTGGATCAGGGAATATGCATGAAAAAAATATTTGTTAACTAACCTGCAGTCTATCCATAAATATACTAAAATAGAATACTGTCCATCGGTATATGGTGGACATACCACCCATACGTACAAAGCGTTTTGGGGACACATTCATAATGCGTACAGCTAAGGAGTGGAATTCCCTGCCGGAGTCTGTGTTTCCTGATAGCTACAACCTACAAGTCTTTAAGTCAAGAGTGAATAGGTTACTTCTAGACAAGCGTGCTCCATCGTCGAACACATCATCGCTTACCATCAGATGAAATAGTGGTCAAACGCGACCCTACCAATAATTAAAAAAAAAAATAATTGTGAAAAAATAATGAAAATTGGTAGGAAAGCAAACGAGATATTTATAACGATTTTAAACATTTCAGACTTCTCTTTAGTAATAGCAGCTTTTAAGCTTTATAAATTCGTTGTTGATGAAGATTTTTTTTGATGAAGATGTATATAAATTAGCAAATAAAAAAAAAATGAGATTGAGAGCAGTGGTGGCCGAGTATAACGGCCACGAATCACCCAGCCGGGTGCATTACTTTGCGTAATTTATTTCATCACCACTGCTCTCAAAACGGTGAAGGAAAACATCGTAAGGAAACCGGCATGTCCTAGAACCAAAAATTCGAAAACATGTGACATTTACCAAACCGCACTGTGCCCGCGTGGTGGATTACGGCCCATTCCCTTCCCCAGAGAGGAGGCCAAAGTCCCAGCAGTGGGGACATTAAAAGGCTGATTATGCTGGCTTAATCCATATTCCCTACTGATTTTCCAAAATGAACCATCTCGCCTTAAAAACAAACCACGCAAAGACCCGTCAACAATCCAACAGTTCAAACACACAGTTAAACTCTTTTGAACCGACAATAAATCTGGCAAGAGCCAAGTTATTTTAATAAACGATTAAACGGATATCTCACGTTCTTATACCGAAACAGGAAGACATTTCGAGTATTTCCCCAAATAAAATTACTGATGGCGGCATTATGTCAAGACTCTTTAAAAGCGAATAAAGTGTACGAACGATGTCTTTTAATTACATAATTACTTAATCAAAGCGATAAATAAACGGGACGGTGACACAATTCGATGTGTCGTGGGCAGTTAACGTGTTATGATATTTTTGTTTAAGGGCAGGTCTCTCTCTGATCTCTTGCTGAACAAATGATTGTTAAAAACCTCTAAAAGATATTTTTTCTAAAAAAAAACACTGAAAGGTTCAAAATAACTTTAATTTCTGAAATCGGTGTTAAATAAGAAACAAACAATACTGAGAAACACTGACTTCCGAAATTAAAGTTATTTTGATCCTTTTAGTGTTTTTTTTTTAGTGAAGTAGGTTATTTTTATAAAAACTTAAAAAAAAACGCAGCGTTGCAAGGCCTCCCACAAGGTGAATCGATAACCTGGTGAGAGTCGCGGGAAGGCTGTTCGTTGTGGCGACACTTGGGGGAGGCCTATGTCCCACAGTGGCCGTCTTCCGGCTGAAATGAATAAATGAATGACAGTGACCTAACCCAAAATAAGTATTTTTTAACAACAAATAGCTACAAATTATTCTAGATTTGACAAAGTATAATTTAGTGAGTAGAAAAGGGGAAAGGAAACACCTTAATGTGATCGTTCGTCATTTTAATGCGAGTTTCGAAGTCCCGCTGAAATATGACCTAAGTTTCATACATCGTACTTGTTCATTCACGTGAGGATTGGAAAATCGTTTCCGAAATTACTGAAATGAAAATTGTATCATGAATCTGTAACAAGTAGGTTTTTAGGGTTCGAATCCATCATCATCTTCCTGCCCTTGTCCCGTGTTATTTGTTTCCATTCTGCCCGGTCCCGTCATGCTATCACTAACTTCCTGTTCTTTCATATCACTCTTCACCCAATCCATCCATCTTTTCTTTGGCCTCCCTCTCCCTCTCTATCCTTCCACATGTATGCTCATAACTCTTTTAGTAACATGCGTTTCATCCCTCCTCTTTACATGACCATACCAAGACAAACGATTCTCCTTCAACTTTTCAGTCAGTGGCGCAACTTTGAAACGTCCTCTAAAATACTCATTTCTCACTTTATCTATTCTACTAGTTTTTTAGTCACACCACACATCCATCTCAACATTCTCAACTCCGTTCCGAACCCAAAGGCTAAAAATGGGACCCTATGGCTAAAACTCCGCTGTACGCCTGTCTGTCACCAGGCTATATCTCATGAACCGTGAAACACACAACAAACATGAACAATTGAAATTTTCACAGATGATGTATTTTTTTGCCGCTATAATATCAATTACTAAAAACTGAATAAAACAAATATTTAGGTAAGTGGGCGTTTTTTGCACTAAGCCGATTTTTTCTTGTCAGGGTTCCTTTTCCAAGTTTTCTTCTGTATCGAAATTTAAGTCCATTGTCTGTATTATCTGTCATCGTGTAAAGTTAGAGTTTCTAGCGGGTTTGTTCGAAAGTGTCACCGTGACCCTGGGACGCAAATGGCAACTGAAGGAACGTGGGTTGGTTTTAATTAACCTCTACGGTCCAAACTAAGCGTTTTGCCTCGTCGTCTATAATATCGAAGAATTGGAACAATTTGCCTGCCGCAGTCTTCCCATCCGATTATAATGTAGATGTTTTCAAGGCTAGAGTGAATAGGCTCTTAATAAACTAGTGCGCCTCACCATCAACGATTGCATCACTGCTTACCATCAGGTGGGATCGCAGTCAATCACTAGTAATTTAAAAAAAAAACTTGATAAAAGTTTGACACTCCCTTTTCTCCATCCAGGAGGGAAAAATATTTGCTAATTACCAAGTCCAAAAATAATATTATAGTTGTATATTTATGTAACCAAGTTATATTTGGTACTTATTAGTTCATTTGAAACTTTATTTAAATCGTAAAACTCAACGAAGCTTCCCGAAAAGACTTACTCGTTTAATGCCAAGTAACGTAAAAAAAAAAAATTGTTTGTAACTACTACACTGCGCACGCCGATCTGGGCGCGTCGGTCTCCATACATTTTATATGGAAACTAGACTTGTAGAGCTACACTTGATCCACGCCACGCAACGTCGTTTTACGTACAAATCAGGCGTGTTACACGTGTGCGTCGGTCTAATGTAGTTCTACATTTAGTATGATGCCTAAAAAGTCGTAAAGCTTAGTTACACTGGTACGTCATGCGAATTTTGACTAACATTAAATGACAACAAAAAGAATTACCTCAATAAAATGATTCTACAGAGTGCAACAAAGCTATGATAACAAGTTTAACGCCAACTTAGTTATTATTCTTAACTATCTCGCCCAGCGAATTTCGTACCGCCTAACAGTCAATGAATGTAGTATATCTTTCGATATAGTCAAGCGATTGCGATGAAAGAAAGCCTAAGTAATATATCAAGTTACACACAATTTTGATGTATAAAAGTTATCTACATCGATTTCGTACATTTTACGTGATGCGCTCACAACTCAAAACTTCTACAGATTTATGATATGTATAGATTATGGACCTAACATTTTTTGAATCAACCACGACAGTGTTGCTAACTGGTACCTACTATTTACCTCAATAATGTTACACTTAGTCATCTAAACCAAAACCGTTGTATAATTCAGTTGAAAGAAAGAAAAGAAAGAAATCGCAGTCAAGCACTAGTTTATATCGATTAGAAAAGAAACCCATATTATTTGCGAGGAATGACGCAGTCTAGAAAAAAAAAACAGTAATCTAGTCAAAAACCATTTCCTTTCTCTCTAACACTATCCTGGTTCTACGTAATTTAATTTCTTCCACCAACCCTACTTTATTCTTTTTTTTTTCTCTTTTTCTTCTTTTTTTCGTCCCAATTTTTAATGAAATTGTGTTATATATTATAATATGTGTGTATATATTTATAGTTATGTATTGTGTTTGTATAGAGTTTGATTAATTTGTTAGCAGTACACCGCAGACTACCTCCTGTATTATTCGATCCATCCTAAGGTTGTCTGATAGATATCGCACACAGCGATAAGACCGCCATTGTACCCATAGATTTAAGTTTATGTATAAGTTTTGTTACTTTTTTGGTGTACAATAAAGTTTATTCTATTATATTCTATTCTTAGGAATAAGTTACAAATTATAAGCATTCTATAGGAAAAAAATGCGCCCATTCCGCACAAAACGGCCGAACGCTCAGTATAATGCCGTGACCACACGCAAATTGCGACGAAGTTGAAACAAAATGTCATACATAGCTAATTAACTCTGTTATAAATGCATAAATTGATCTAAACTTGTTGTTAGTCATTACGAACACTAATTAGTACCTACATAAAAAGGGTTACTGGACACTATTTTAGGGCAATGCCAGTTTTGGTTACAAAAGCGGTACCATAGCCGATAGTACCACGCAGTTAGATGTAGCAATTATGTAGTGACGGAAAGAGTGACAGAACACCGCTCGATCTATATAAATGTCAAATGTTGCATATAAGACACAATGATACTGCTTTAAATGCCACATGTTTATAATCATGGGTTTTCATTAGTGATAGAAAAATATTTAAATTATTTATTCAGTGTTTCCAGTTTGAATTGTTCAGGCCGATTTCAAAATGATTGATTAATCTTTTAGAGTGTTAAAATACGGGTAAAAAGGGAGCTGCTCATGTGGCTAAACCAGGCCCGCAACAGGTTGAGAGATTTCCGTATTGGCTACTGCAGATCCTAACGAGGAGGGAGATGCTCTGCCGAAGTGATAGAATGTGTAGCGGTTTGTGTTCTTCCATGGTTTTAGAGGAACTCGTTTGTCTCAAGAAACTTTTGCTACCTTTATGCGTGCACTTGAGCTATCCCGGAACGATGTCACACTGGATATTTGAACTTCCCAACAATGCCCAGTAAATAAATTAATACATTTTTAAACAACAAAATTAAAATGACAGGGACCAAGAACAAGTCCAAGATGGCGGCCAGGTAGCGGGGTTGAATAAGGGCTCTGTGATACCATAATGCCTTGCAAAGAGATATTTCCTGCCGTAGTCTGCATTTCCTGGTAGCTACAAACCTAGGGATCTTTGAGTCAAGAATGATTAGGTCACTTCTAGGCAAGCGTTCTTCACCGTCGACCACATCATCGCTTACCATCAGGTGAGATAGTTGTAAAGCGCGAACCTATTAGTGATAAAAAAAAATTGATTATCGAGATGAATAGTATAAAAATACCTGCTCATATGTATATTCCACAACTATCACACAACGCCGTCTAGTCTCAAGCTAAGCAGAGCTTGTGTTATGAGTACTAGACAACTGATAAACATACTTATATATTTCTAAATACATACATATTATAGATAAATTACTGCACCCAGACACAGAACAAATGATCGTGCTCATCACTCAAACATTTGTCCTGGGTGGGAATCGAACCCACGACCTCCGGCATAGTAGTCAGGGCCACTAACCACTAGACCAACATCAAACAGAAAAGTAGCAGATTTAATTACTAATCATTTGTAGATATAGGAAGTATCTTTCAGAATCGTGTTATGATTTTCGCAAACCAATGTATAAAATAAGTACTAGATACAGATTCCGACACCAAGATTCCAGTTTCTCAATTAGTTCATCCGTCATTAGGCAAGCATTTAGAAATTCCTTTTGACATCCGAGCCGTGCGAATAAAAAAAAATCAATTAACAATCATTAGTGCTTTGAAATAATTAAATTTTACTTTAAAGAATGTCTTATGTAAGGGTTATGTTAATTTTGGCTTTTAACCTGTTCAGTGACGACGGGGGGTAGATTGGACCCCTGATGCCCAAGGCCTGTCAGACACCACTTCACAATAAGTTTTGAGCGACATGACACCTGCCTCGCATTTTGGCGCCCAATTAAATATATGATGCGCAAAATGTCAAAAGACGTCAGCGGCTATAAAAAAATAAATAGATAAACAATTATTATGATGGTGAATGCCCATATTTAGCATAGTGATAATAATATAGGGAACCTTTAAATGAATTGTTTAAGTAGTTAAACCGTAGACGGTAGAACTGTCATCAATTTATCTCTAATTGACGTGTTTTTTTTTTCGGAGGCGGGATGTCATCTAATTACTTCTCCCGTTTTAGGGTGAAGCAAGAGGGCGTGTCACACTCTTACTGACTCAAACCCACCTATGTATGTTCCTACAGTTGCCCTTTGCGTTCTTAGGATCGGCCCTGCTGGGCTCCTAAGGTTTTGGTGACATCTCTTCGATGCGCGCGTGGAACAATACGCGCCGTTGACGACACTCCTCAAAGAATGGATTTACCGCCATGATTGTGACGTGTACAGTCAGTTCTATTATAACTTCTGACTGTAAAAAACCTGTTTATAATTATGTTTTTAATACTAACATTTGTTTTTAAGTCATTGTTACTAACAAAATACTTATGGAAATGTTTATAAGAATGGAAAAAAAAGAATGGAGATAGTTAATGAATAAATAAGAAGCTGACATCAGTCTGCCAAAGGATATCTCGATACCCAGTTACTAGGTTTTGGCGGTTATATAGATTAAATACTAATATTCAACTGCACCCAGTTAGGCAAGATGCTGACCGCAATATAGATGTAAAAAAAATTGGGTAGATTGATTGCAGTGTGTTGGTGTTACGTCTATAAATCTAAATAATGGAACACTTCTAAGATTTCTGTCTGCTAGGATTAATACCACGAAAGCGTGCATGGATACAAAGTATTTTACATTCCTAATTGTCATTCAAGCGGTGTGTTCAATTCAAATTGCACATTTACGACACATCGCGTGTGAGTGAACTTTTTAAACGCAATATTTGGCGGGTGTTAATCTTTGGACGGGCGTCACTTCCGATTAGAACGTCGCACCGGAAGTTATAGACGCGCCATGTCTCGAATATTGATCCATATTTTTTGGTATTATTTTTCATAGGTTTTTTGGTAACTCTCCTGTATCATCGGGTGGTTATTTTAGGATAAAGCAATGTGGGAATTGAACCTCGGACCTCAGACCAAGATGATCAATAAGAATGCTAGTGACCATTGTACCGGGAGAACCAAGGTAGCCGACACCGCCCGAAGAATCGCCAAACTTAAGTGGCACTGGGCAGGACACATTGCTCGTAGAACAGATGGTCGATGGGACCGAAAGGTACTGAAGTGGCGACGACGTAACGGCGTTGGAAGGCCTGATGATCTGGTGAGGGAATGCGAGATACACAGAACCGGTCATTATAGTGATGCTTGAGGAAGGCCTATTTCCAACAGTGGAGGTCTTTCGGCTGAAATGATAATGATGATGATGATGATGATGACTGTACCAACAATCAGTGTCTATCAAAAGTCTGTCTATCTTAAAAGAACAATAAACCTTTATCAGGAGTAGTAGTCGCCCAGTGGCAACGATCCCGATTTAAAAGTTGTACGTTGTGGATTCTAAGTTCAAACCCAGACTGGCATACCGCTCTGTAATCTATTTCGTCACCCGAAAGAAAACATCGTGAGAAACTGGCATATTCTTGAAATTGAAATCCTAAAACATGTTACGTCTACTAATCCGCACTGACCCGCGTAGTGGAGTACAGCCCATTCCTTCTCCTAGAGAGAAGGCCTGAGTCCTAGCAGTGGGAATATTATAAGGCTGATTATACGTAAATAACTTAAGTTACACGAGTGAAGAGTGGTGTTTTGAAGAATCACCAAACTTAAGTGGCAATGGGCCCTGCCTGTTCTGATCGCAGAACTGATGGCCGTTGGGGCCAAAAGGTTCTGTTGTGGCGACCGCGTACCGAAAGACGCAGCATTGGAAGGCCTCCTACAAGGTGGATCGATGACCTGGTAGGTTCCGGGAATCCGATGGGTGCGACACGCACAGGACCGTTCATTGTGGCGATACTTGGGGAGGCCTATGTCCAACAGTGGACGTCTTTCGGCTAAAATGGTGATGATGATGACACGAGTGAATATGATCTCAAATGAAGAACACCTGCTATCCAAATTAAAAAGCAAATAAAACGAATGAATAAACGATGTTTTGTTTCAGTGCAGTTATCGAATTTACATATGAATAAGGAAACATTATTCAAGTAACTAAAAGTTAAAACTCAATTAGGCATCGTTAATATGTTATAATTCACTGTATTAACTAGAATTTATAACTATGGTTAATGTTACGGTTGTGTTGTGGTTATTGATATTTATGATTAGGTAATTCTTAAAATATTTAACAGGGCTTCCCTAGCATTTACCTTTAACTAATAATTGATATAAAATTAATAAATTGAATTGATATAATTTTATGTAGAATTTACGTGTAATAAAATTCCATTTAGGTACTCTAAAACTATTTTTAATAAAGCTAACGTGACCTATACGAGGTGTGCTGTTTGTAGAGGACGTCATAATCACGTACTCAACATCCACATGGTCAGATGCTTCATAAATTGTAACAACCTCAATAAATAAATTAAATATTATATTGTACACATTGCAAAGTTCAAACCCGTCTTATTGAACAGAGTGTCCATGGAGTTTCTTGCACATTCTTCTCCATAGAGATCTACGCTTTGGAATGTGCAATTAGCATCTATTTTTTTTGACTGACTGACTTCTTGACGTTTCAAAAGTGCCTGTAAATGGCTTATTTGAAATAAAATGCTTTTGGTTTTTTGTTTTTTAAAGCAATGTGATTTACTCGAATTATTTATCTAACTATTTATATCTACACTAATGATAATAAAAAGAAAAGATAATTCTTTTTAGATTGTTGTTTGTAGAGAATAAATTCAAAACTACTGGACGGATTTAAAAAATTCTTTCACCAGTAGAATGCTACTATATTACTGAGTAACAAAGGCTATATATTTTCCACTTTCGTATTAGTATAGTTAGTTGCCCTTTGCGATCCAGGCGATCCAGGAAAACTCTTTCGTTTTTGCTTTAAATTGGTTTAGATGGTCACTCTGACCATCTAAACCAATTAAAATCGTTCTGTACACGTTAATATAAAAATATAGATAATTTTTACCTTAGTAACTTACGATAATTTTCATAAGAAGATAATAATACTTTTAAGTAATACTTATTTATGGCTATCAATATCCTGTTAGCGGTTAGAGAAAACCCAACATTATTAGTGATCTTCCGTGCCAATTTGTTAATTACCTTTTTTGACCATATTAGTCTGATTCCGTAACCTAGTATGTATAATATCATTTTCTTTTTCCTTATCCATAGTCACGCCATTGCAATACCAAAAATAATATAACAATAGAATCTTCACAGAACAACGCCGTCTAATCCCAAGCTAAGCAGAGCTTAACCTAACCAGTTTATCAATAAAATATTAATATATAACAGGCCAAGTGCGAGTCGGACTCGCGCAAGGGTTCTGTCCCATCATCTATACAACTTTTCTTTTTTATAAAATTTGTTTTATTCAGTTTTTAGTACCTATTTGCTGTTATAGCGGCAACGGAAATACATCATCTAGGACCGCCATTGTACCCATAGATTAAGTTAGTTTATAAGTTTTTGTTACTATTTTGATGTACAATAAAGTTTTATTCTATTCTATTCTATTCTATTCTATTCTATTCTATTCTATTCTATTCTATTCTATTCTATTCTATTCTATTCTATTCTATTCTATTCTATTCTATTCTATTCTATTCTATTCTATTCTATTCTATTCTATTCTATTCTATTCTATTCTATTCTATCATCTGTTAAAATTTCAACTGTCTGACAGACGGACAGAGAAGTCTTAATAATAGTGTCCCGTTTTTACCCTTTGGGCACGGAACCCTAACAAGTAGAAACTGACTGACTGACATATCAACGCACAGTCAAAATTACTGGGCCTAAGAACATGAAAATTAGCTTCCTTTAATGATGTAGGCGAGTCGGTACTAAGAAGGGATTTAATATAAGGGCCTTTCTCTACTAACTGGAAACTTGTATATGGACAGTTGTCCCAACCCTATTTTTCTAGAAAATTAAAAAATAATATGTTAAGTCGATAGATAGTTATAATATAAATACATATAAACAAGAAACCATTGTAATTTTTCCTTATTTTTTGAATTACAGACAATTTTGTAAAAAAATGCGGCAGAGGATTGTTTTGCCACCCAGAGGACTGTTTTTTCCACCTAGAGAACAGTTTATGTCAATGTTTATATGAAGAAAAACACAAAATTAATTATTTAATGTAATCCAATAAATTCTCTCCTTTATTGAATACTGTATCAAATACAGAATTTAAATACTTATATTTATCAGGAATAAATTGCGAGCGTAGCTCTCTAAGTAACGAATTAAAATAATTAAAATCAAAATTAAGCTGAGGTACTAAGAATCAGCCTTGTTTACTTATCAATGCAGACTTATTTCTCAAAAACAGGTACAGGTAAATTAAAATAATAAAATATTCGTTTCCCTTTTAGGGCAATATCTGGGTTTGGCAACTTCTTTAATAAGTATTAAAGAAGTTGCCAAAAGTTGCCAATGATCTTTGACCACTTGGTCAAAGAACACATCAGAAACATCATTTTCATCGACTCTGAATGTGTGTCCTTTGTCATCACAAATTTTTAAGAAGGTTACTGTTAGTTCGCCTTCTTCCATGTGTATCTTATTGATTACTACAGCATAACAATATTCAGTATTTCTTATTAGAAATTTAACCAAGACGTAATCACCGATGATGTAATTCTGTTGGTTGATTGAACTAGGTCCAGCCAGTGCAGCGTCGTCGTCGGTCTTCATTGTGGAATACTGTGAGTTTTCCATGTTTTCACTTTCAGAGTTTGTGTAAATTTCATCTACGTTAAGTTTTGTCTTGTTTTTGTACTCTAACACTCCTAAATTAAAATGCTGGCACTCGTCTTCACAAGTGCAACTTAAACTTTTCATTATGAGTTTAGCGGCACTTGAAGCTGATTCCAGAAGACTTTCAGCCTTTACTTGGTGTATTTTTAGTAGTGCCATTAAAGCTTTTTAAATTAACTGTTTCATTTTGAAGGTTGTCTGTCAATTCTTGGATGGCTTTATCGTCGATTGTGAACAAGGTAATTGCGAAACATCTTCGTTGAATGGCCTCTACAGATGATTCCAAGCTATCAATATCACCTCCTGTAGCGACGACGGCATCAGCGGTTTTCTTGCAGGTCGCTCCAATGCCATCAGGGGCGCCTTTGCCATGGCCACTCTCTGAATAGTTCCAGGTAAACTTCTTCACATTTAAAATCTCTTGTTGAAGCCTTGATGTCAGGATGTAAAACATCGTTTTGTTTATATATTAAGTTACGGGTCCATCGCTAACAAAGTGGATGCTCTTTATGTTAGGTGGGAGAGTTTTAAAGATTGGCCGCAAATGTGCCAATATAGCAGCTGGTGAATGTGTAAGATTTTTGGAAACGGTACAATAAGACTTGATAGAGTTTTTGGTAAACACTACCACAGTATGAAGACTTAGCTGAAGTCTCGACAGTCTGCGATAGGGAGCACAGTGCTTTCTCCATTCTTTAGTCACAGCTTTGTGTTCACGTCGACTCATATCTTTAACTGACTTTCTTGTACCTTTTCCTTCTTTCTTTGGTAGTTTCGTCGTTCTTTTTCCTTCAATTGCTCTCTTTTTACAGGGTCATTTTTTATCCGTTGATATCTTAATCTTTCTGCAATTCGTTTATGCTCTTTTATTTCTTCTTTGGTTTTAGGTTTCTTCTTTGGTGGCATTGCGGCAATACTAAAACAATAAAACATACTTTCAATATTTAAAAAAAACCGTAAGGGTTTAAAAACCGGTAGTTAATAGGTACGTATTATTTTATATTGCAAAATCAATAATAATAGACAACAAAAGACTTGAATTAGCATGACAGGCCAATGTAAGAAAGAAAGAGGCTATCGGCAAGCAGTAGGTTAGTGCAGACTAAAAAGAATATTAATAAAATGTACGGACGTCAAATAAAACAGTCCTCTGTCACATCGAACAGTCCTCTGTGTTATAAATTTCCAGAGGACTGTTGCACAGAGGACTGTTATTTTTACGTAAAAAAATTCATACCACGTATCAGTTTAAATATTACTTCATAACACAGAAACAGCTATAAATGATCACACTGAGCAATTTTTTTGTTAAATAAATATAAATATAACACATAAAACACCGTAAAATAGACTTACCAGAGGAATGTTCACTCAACACTACAGAGACGTGGCTCCCACACAGACGCGGAGTGATCACTGCGCAAAATGCCGGCGACTTGTTTAGCATGGCGACCGAGCAAACTTCACACTGTTAACGTTCCGTTTCACGCGAAATGTAACCACAATAGTGTTTAATATTTTTGTGGCGCGATATTCAAATTGTGACAGCGGACTGTTGCAAAAATGTATGGACAAAATTCGAACACTAGTTTTTAGTACTAAAAAATTATCTAAAATTATAATTGTTTTTAGTTCACATGCATTCAATATTCTTTATGTTCATAGAGTTATAAGATTTTACATTTTTAAATACAACTAATAAAAACCGAACCGAATCATACTCGATCCGGAATTAGGACACGACAGAGGACTGTTTTTAGTGGCTTTTAGACCGAATTTATGAAATAATTATGATTCTAAATATTGATTAAGCGTGGCTCCTTAAATAACAGGTTATATATTATGTGTTTTAATAAATAAAAACTATGCATTAAGATATTCAAAGTAAAATAAAGTGCTTGGACCATGATTTTCCTGTTAGTAGAGAAAGGCCCATAAAATAATCTTTAAGGGGTAAAAAGGGGGAATCGCGTTTGTATGCAAAATCTCACTCTGTGTACCAATATACTTGAAAGTTAACAGAAATAGTAACCTAAGTAAATTATAAAGGTTGTCATTATTTGTTTTCATAACAATCCTCAGTAGAACAATTTAGGAGGTTTTATAGATTGTATGGAGTATTTTTATTTCTTAGGTTAATAAACTTAAAATTTAGCACCAATTCTAATCAAATTGAATAGTAAAGACTGTCATTTTTAGATCAGCATATTCCCTTACGAAATAAGGGAATATGTTGATATTCCGAACAACTCGATGAGGTATTTATACAATGCAATTGCTTATTAAGAATCTCCTTTTTTCGTGATTCTAAGCCCAATACAAGATTCTCTGTAAATAATGACGTGTATGATAGTCCTGGCTATTAGGACCGATAGCTTTACCTGGTCCTGGCACAGGAAAGTTCCAAAGTTCTGATGTAAAATACGGTCACTTATTCAAGATGTAACCGTTGGAGCACGTTGTCAAGCCTCGCAGATCCGTCGGCTTGTGGTAGCCTTTTAACCACAAGCCCGTCAAATTACCAAAATCTATGCCCAAGGGTTAACCGTTCCTACCTATTTAGAAGTCGAATTCCTGGCTATAAGGAAACGCGGCTGAACTAACCAGTCTGCCTTACAGTTCTCCAAAAATGTTTTGATTCTTTTATTTTTAATCCCACCCATAAGTACAAAAAGTTTTGGGAACGCTGTCGTCGGAGTCTGCGTTCCCTGATAGCTACAACCTAGCGCTTCTAAGTCAAGAGTGAATACGTTACTTCTAGGTAAGCGTGCTTTACCGTCGACTACATTGTTGTTTACCAGCTGCAGGTGAGATAGTGGTCTAGCACAAGTCTATTTATTTAAACTTCATGAACAGTACTGGTACATAGGCGGACTTAATGCCAGAAGGCGTTCTTTACCAGTCAACCTTTGCGTTAAAAAGACAACACTGTGGTAGGTTTGCACAATAAATAAATAACAGGTATTTGAAATGGAATGTAGTATCGTTAAATTAAGTTGCATAAATATAATACGTATATATGCTAATATAATAAACTAATAAATACTATGATAAATATGAAAACATTAAAATTAAGAGAACTTAAAATATAACAATTATGACGAAGACTGAACTAAGGTTCAAAGGACTTCAAGTAGTAGTTCCGAATTTTACGCTTGAAGGAAAATTTACTTTTAGCTTTTTTCAAAAGCTAGGTATTCTTTTCTCGACCCACTTCGAACCAGCCCTTGCGATAGGCTTCTAGATCATTTCGCCACCTCTTGCACTAGTTCGGCGTTGGCGGCATCAGGCACCCGCTTTGTCATTCAGTTGACCAAAGACTTTTAGAGTCTTACTTGATAAAGCAGTATTGTAGTATTTTAGATGAAGCGACAGGCAACATTGCTCGCATAACAGATGGTAGATGGGGACCAAAGGGAAGACGCAGCTTAGGAAGGCCTCCCATAAACTAGTGCGCCTCACCATCAATGCTTGCATCTCTGCTTACCATCAAGGTGGGATCGCAGTCAAGCACTGGTTTATATGAATAAAAAAAAAAACCGATGGATGCGAGACGCACCGGACTAGTTGTGGCAACACTTGGGGCAGGCTTATGTCCAACAGAGACATTTTTCGGATGGAATGATGATGGTGATCACAACCTATATGACCTCCACAACCCAATTCTTTTTAAGAGAGTTTTTAGGTTGAATATTTTGTAAGCAGTTAGCGTTACTTCATCTTACGTCTTCAACTCGGTCATCTTTTGGTCCTCTGGTTAGCTAATACCACTGCGGATATACGAATGAATCTATATGTACAGTATAACAATAAGTCTAGTTGGATAATATGTGATTTCAAAGTACAAAGTTGTCAAAAGTGCAGACACCTTAACTTCCTCGTTGCCAATGTCCTCCGCATACAAAATCACACCGGACGTCTTGTGTGAACTTTCCAAATGGCAATTTTAAACTTACACTTTACTAAACAATTTACAATACGACTTTCACTCTTATTTTGAAAGCAATAAGGTATGTTTATGTAAATTAAAGTATTGATTTATAGTTTGTTTTGTAACATTTTCATGTAAAGGAAGTACCGAGTATACATTGATGACATAATAGTTTTGAGACGTGTCCTACATCCACAATAGCTCCATTTTTTGGTACATGTAATAGATCTGAACGACACTAGCATAAGATATAAGTTAGGTTAAACAATAGACAAAGTCTGCAAAATATTATTTTACGAGCCCGTCGGCCCGATTCAAGTTAGGAATATAGGATAATGCATTATTTATGATAAGCATTCTTTTATGCATTGACGGGAGGCAAAAATTTGCGGCTGGCAACATCTGCTACGTGCATTTTGATGATCTCTTCTCCATGCTGAAAATATTAGGCTTTAGACAGCGAAAATGTTCGAAACAATCACCGCTGGGAGCTGAAGGAACATAGGTGGGTTTTAGTCAGAAAAAGCCTGACACGCCCTCTCGCTCTACCCAGAGCGGGAAAAGTTATTTGATTGTTTTACCACCTCAAAAAAAAGCCAAGAAAATATTATAGGTATGTTAGCATATACTTAAATATGTACATCCGGTTTCTAAATTGAGAATTTGTTGATATGTTAAGTTGAGATTGTGTCAACTCCTACCTGTTTTCACGCCAAAAGATGTGTTTCGTTACATAAGTTTTCGAGGTAAAGTACATACATAACATACACAATCAGCCTTATAATGTTCCCACTGCTGGGACTCAAGCCTCCTCTCTGGGACAGGCAGGACGAGTGCGCAGGCCCAGTGCGGGTTGATTGGTTTAGATGCCAGTTTCCTCATTATTTTTGAGTATTTTTTTGTCCTGGGACATGCCTATTTACTCACCATTTTTGAATATTTTTTTGTCTAGGACATACCAGTTTCTTCGCTATTTTTAAGTATTTTTTTTTGGTCTAGGACATGCCCGTTTATTCGAAATTTTTAAGTATTTCTTTGTTCTCTAACATACCAGTTTCCTCCAAGAGGGCTAAATTAGTTTTCGATAAATACTCATATTCACATTCATTTACACATTTTTTGTGGACATAGTCAACATTAAGGTCTTTAATAACAATTTTTGACGATATTTTAGCTAATAAGAACACACAAATATTTATAACAAAAATTAGATGATGAATTGGATAATTAAGATTAACTTCAACATTCCTATTTAAAAAAAAAAAATGTTTTTCAAGCTTCGTTCCAAATTCGAAAAGATTTTATGTCAAATGCCCAAAAGGGCCAGACTATTGGCGCCAGGAAATAAAAATAAAATGGTCATAAATTTTAGGGAGTGCATTCACTATGCACGATGCGGTGAGGCAATTAGGACAGGCTGGAACGTGACATGGTGACGATGGCGTGGCACGTGATCTGGCACCTTAAGAATTTAATAAGCCGGTGAGTGATATTGTGAGACGCTAAGAATATGTGATACTAGCTGCCCGCCCCGGTTTCGCTCGGGTGCAATTTTTTGATACCACAGGTTACTTTGTTCCAATTTAGATAGGGATCTCTATATTTTTTTAATATAATATAGCCTACATTACTCAGTATATATGTACCTTTCCAATGGTGGAATTTTAGTAGTTTTGAGTTAAATTTTAATATACAAACAAACCAAAAATCAAATCTTTCCTCTTTATAATACTTATTAGTTTAGATGGACCAGTAAGTGATAATGTGAAAACTTAACAATTATAATTTTCTTTTAGTGATAGGCTCGCGCTTGACCTCTATCTCACCTGATGAACAGTATCTCTCGCGCCGGGCCTTGGTACAGGCCATGGTCCAGAGCGAGGAGGAGTGGCATGCGGTCGCCACTATCTGCGAATCAGTAATGCTAGCAAAGGAAGTAGCCGCCCGCGCGAGGCAATGGCCCTCACGCCTCAGCCGCTGGGATTCCGATCCCGATTTCCGGCCAACGTAGGCGCGAACTTATGGACGGCGAGCAATGGGTAGCTCGCCGTCCGACCGTTCCGGAAGTCGTCGACGGCGCATAGTGTTCCACGCGTGTCTCAAGGAGATGTCAACCGTAGGGGCCCAGCAGGAAGCCTACTGGGACCAAGGGAAACGAGAACCCGGGGCCCTAGAACGAGGGCAAAGAAGGAACAGGAGTGGGTTTTAGTCAGTAAAAAGTCTGACACGAAAGGACAGGAGATGTCATTGGAAGACTTCCTACCTTAAAAAAAAATGATGGACAGCGAGGATGTGGTCGACGACTCTTGACTTAAAAACTTCCGGTTTGCAGCTATTAGGACAAAGACTGCGGCAGGTAATTCCACTCCTTGTTCCCAAAGGTTGGACTTAATCAGTCTACAGAAGGAATCTAGACACTGGGTTGTGAAGATTTGATATGCAGTCGTTCCATATAAAGTATAGATACTGCGAAGACATATTTTATTTTTTTGCAAGTTTATAATGATTTAAATTTATTTTGTAATAATTTTATTTATTGAATTTTGTATTTGTTTAATCTTATTACTAATGGATGATTTCTTATATGAGTTTGTACCTGTTTTTTTTTTTTTTAAAGGTTTTTTATATGAGTCTGAGAGGGCGTAGCGTCTTAGGGCCCTCAGGGTTGTGGTGCTGATGAATACAGACGCTGGGCACGAGATTTCTATACTTTTTATTTGCGACACTTCTGTTACATTGTTTACCTATTCAAAACTGAATAATAAAAATAGTTTTTTAAAGTTTTATAATATTATTATATCTAGCTTATACCTACTGTCCCACTGCTGGGCAAAGGCCTCCCTCCATTCCTTCCGGCTTTGAGCCACTTCTTGCCAGTTCCTAAGGAAGACATCAAGTCGTCCCGCCATCTCCTTCTTGGTCTGCCGCGACCCGTCGTGCGATTTCAGGGTACTCATTTTGTGTTTTATTAGCCCACCGCTCGATCGGCATGCGGCAGACATGTCCAGCCTAGTCCCACTTAAGCTGAGCAGCTTTCTAAGCCACGTCGATGATCTGCGTTTTGGAGCGTAGTATAGTGTTTCGAACGCGATCCGTTACTTTAACACCTAGTATGCTGCGCTCCATAGTACGTTGGCAAACCTATGTAGAGTAAAGTTTTTTAAAGTACAAAATAAATATATAGTTTTTGTTGGGTTTCGTAATTTCTTTAATTAATTTTACATGACCCTGAGAAGCTAGTCCCTAATTATTAACAGGTGTAACTTTTTAAGCTGAATGAATTTAGATGAAATTTGGCACAAGGGTAAGAGAAGCACATGTCCTGAAATAGGGAGTAAGTCCCCTGGGGATAATTTTCTAGTTTCAGCCGCTATTGCTGGTTTATTTATAAAATTAAGCACATATTAATGTTATTTTAAATCAAAAAAGTACTTTTATTTATAATATTATGGTTACGCCATATTATAAATAAAAGTAATTATGTTTAGGAACATGTGTGACGTGCTTCGGCGACACGTTCGGTCATTTCCGCCAAGTTTCGGTGACGTTCGAGTGTCCATGTTTTATTTCGTAGTAGGATGTCTTCTATTAGTTAGATTAAGAATTTTATAGTTTTTTTTTTCGCGGGCTTGCGTACGGCGAGCAATGGGTGGCTCGCCGTCCGACTGTCTGGTAACCGTCCGGACCGAGCCCAAGTCGTCGACGGCGCGTGCTGTTCCACGCGCGCCTCAAGGAGATGTCAGCAACTGTAGGGGCCCATCAGGGTCGAAGCCTACTGGGGCCAAGGGTCTGATTCTGAAAGGAAGACTCGGCCCTGGTACGAAAGGCAACGAAGGAACAGGAGTGGGTTTTTAGTCAGTAAAAGCCTGACACTATCTCCCGCTCCGCCCAAGAGCGGGGGATGTCATAAGATGATTTTCCCACCGAACAAAAAAAAAGTACGCAAAGGGTAACTAAAGAGCATAGGTGTAATTTTAGTCAGTAAAAGTCTGACACACTCTCGCTCCACCCTAGAGTGGAAAAAGCTTTTGCTGTCGTAATAAAGATTGTATCATTGTTCTTATGTTAATCATTCAATTTTTTTTTTTAAACTTAACTTATCGATAATCATTAAAAACATAACTCATCGATAATCATTTCACCTTATTCATTTGCCCAAAGTCAAAGCCCATGTAGCGTCCCAGTTGTCCTAAAATATTGTCAAACGGGGACACATCCTAAAGCTGTTGGAAAAATCGTAATTCGGCGATGGTCCTGCATTTCTAAATTTTTTTTTATGTTCGTGTCAATGACCCGATTTAGGCGGAAGTATCGTCTGCACGGAAACCGGGAAGTACTCATTGTGCATTTTTTTAATAGCTATGAGTATTTCGATTCGCAGGATATTACGTTTTTCTTGTGAGGACATTGACACCGAATAAGGTTTATGGTTTAGCGCCATGCTGAAGCGTTTGAGGATATTTTTAAGTTCATTAGATGCTAGATACCAAAAACTTTTAGTATTTATGTACTCGTATGCCTAGTACATTTGATTGATTGATTGAGCAGTGGTGGCCGAGTGGTAACGGCCCCGACTTACGAGTTGTAGGTCGCGGGTTCAAACCCAGCCAGGCGCATTACTTTGTGTAATTTATTTCATCACCACTGCTCTCAAAACGGTGAAGGTAAACATCGTGAGGAAACCGGCATGTACTAGAACCAAAAATTCGAAGACATGTGACATCCACCAACCCGCACTGGGCCCGCGTGGTGGATTACGGCCCATTCCCTCTCCTAGAGAGGAGGCCTGAGTCCCAACAGTGGGAACATTAAAAGGCCGACTATGCTATATGCTATATGCCTAGTACTTCTGGGATTTTTCAAGAGTAAGCAACGCATGCAACGAGGTTTTTTTTAGGTTGGAAAATCATCTAATGACAAATCTCGCTCTTGGGCGGAGCGCGAGATAGTGTCAGACTTCTGACTAAAAACCCACTCCTGTTCCTTCTTTGCCTTCGTCCCAGGGTCCCGGGTTTCACTTTCACACTACCTATGGCCCCACCAAGGGTCTGATTCTGAAAGGAAGACTGAGCCCTGGTATGAAAGGTAACGAAGGAACAGGAGTGGGTTTTTAGTCAGTAAAAGTCTGACACTATCTCCCGCCCCGCCCAAAAGCGGGGGATGTCATAAGATGATTTGCCCACCGAAAATAAAATAAAAATAAACCCGTGGCCCCAGTAGGCCTCGACCCTACTGGGCCCTCACGATCTGCTGACATTTCCCTGAAGCGCGCGTGGAACAGTACACGCATGCCGAGGTCGGTACGTCGATGGGTGACCATCCTAATATAACAAGACTCCACCGTGACTCTAGAAGAGCATTAAGATTTTGGTCCCGGCTGCCATTCGTAGATCTTTGACAGTCCTTACGGATAGAAGAGAGGCCAGTAAATCTGACAACAGTCTTGCTAAGTGGTCTCGTGTTACTCAAAACTGGGAGGACGCATCTACCTACTTTCTGTGCAAATAAAGATCTATTCTATTCTATTCAATTCATCAGATTATATACTTATAAAATAAAAATAAAAAAGCCTTTTATTTCTTGCATTACAAATTATTGAAAAAAATATTTTAATGTTATTTACAGTATTGTTGTATAAATTGAATCCTATTCGTGTGCAAGAACCCCTCCTCAGGCGAGGGTGAAGGCCTCCTCTGAAGAATTCCATTTATCCCTATCCTGGGCTATTTGCGTCCAGCAGGGTCCATTTTTATTATTTCGTCTGCCCATCTTGAATGTGGTCTACCTTTGAGACGTTTGCCGTATGGACCCTTCCACTTCGTTACCCTGCTAGTCCACCTGTCATCCTCTAGCCTCGCTATATGACCTGCCTGCCCACTTCCATTTTAATTTTTTAGCGTATCGATTTTGTACACTTATCTAAGTATAAGGTCGATTAGAATGAGCTAAGTTACTCGACAAAGGATAGATACCAAATTATCACTATTTAAAAAAAATATTGCTTGCCATCTTTTTTTTTTAATTTGTATAACCAGTGCTTGACTGCGGTCCCACCTGATTGTAAGCAGTGATGCAATCATTGATAGTGAGACGCACTAGTTTATTAAGAGCCTATTCACTCTAGCTTTGAAGACCTAAATTATAGTTGAACACTAAATTATGGACAAGTTTGTGAGAGTCAGTTTGTGTGTATTTTGTTCACTCTCGAACGGCTGAACGGATTTCAACGAATCTTGGTACACGGATAGACCATGTCCTGGAATAGCACATACGATATTTGTCCCCGGAGTATGTTTACTTGGGATAATTATCTACTATCGCACGAATGGACGAATTTTTTGATGCCCTATGAGTTTTATTTCTACCCGTTTGTACATATTATTATTTTCAGTTTGTTTATATACTTATTAAGTTATAATATTTAATATGTATATATAAATTAAGTATTTACTAATTTATCGTACTAGTTACTTTATACGAGTACGTACGAAACCGGTCTCTGAGCACATACGTCCCATAAAACAGTATAAATTACGATTTAATTCAAATAAACTCATCAAGACGATCTGAAAAGCAGACCAGCATGACATTACACCGCTCAATTCCTCTGTCATTATCATAAATCTATATTTTTTTCCTACCAAAGAATGGAGCAAATCACGAAGCATAAATAATATCCCTGTTACTGAACAAAGATAAATGTGGCCGTGCCCAGAGCAGGTTCACAACGGTTCAGCGAGGTCGGGAACGAACTCACGACCTACGCGGAAGGCAACACCTGAGTACATGAGTCTATATTTTCCCAGCTGAGCTATTAAAAGGGTGAAATTATGAAAAGGTGGTTTAGGGGAATTTTTGTAAGTCCCTCCAATCATTAAAAAAAATACTTTGCAAGTCACGTGCTAATATATAATGTCTCACTGGCCTGTTGGTCTAGTAGTTAGTGGCCCTGCCTGCTATGCTGGAGGTCGTGGGTTCGATTCCTACCCAGGACAAATGTTTGTGTGATGAGCAGGATCATTTGTTCTGTGTCTGGGTGTAATTTTTCTAATTTATGTATTTAGAAATATATAAGTATGTTTATCAGTTGTCTAGTACTTATAACACAAGTTCTGCTTAGCTTGGGACTAGACGGCGTAGTGTGATAGTTGTTTAATATACATATATATATAATTATTACTGTGTCGTGGGTGTGTTCACAAACATGTAAACTCACAAGCAGAAGACACCTAGACCCTGGACAAGTATCTATATGGCAGTACAAATATAATTTGTGCCATGTTGGAAATGAACCCCGATGGTTACTTATCTCATTTGCCGAGTTATCGACGCACGCCTTAAGGGCCTAACTCCCGAGCAGTGCTACAAAACAGTGACTCTCTGAAGCCTACTCCTCGGTAACGGCTAGGTCAATAGGCTTGAAAAAAATATTATAATCTATTATTCTGTTTATGAACCTGGCTAATTGACGCAGAAAGATTTTTTCAATACACTTACTCGCAAATCCGCTCTTTTCCCAACGCTTTTAGGCACTTAATAGACTGTTTCCCGCACTAGTGCAGAAAAGTGCGCGTGCTCCCTCCACCACAATTTTATTACAATTTTCGTATCAGGCTGGGCGCGCGTCGACTCTCACGAGTCGCTGATCAACCCCCGTTTTTTAATTTCGTTAGTGTATTAAAAAATGTCGTTTGATACACGTGCAAACTTGTCACTGCAGCCATCGGCTCCATAACACACTCGCCTACGGCTCGTGACAATTCCTCCTTAGTCGCAATGACAAACTTTCTGCACTTAAACCATATAGTCATAAAAAAAATAAAAAATCATAACCCTCCTTTGGCTTTGCCGTAGTCGGGTAAAAATTACTTCCGTTTTATAATACAGGGTGGGCCAAGAATTCGTTAACATTTAAATGTAACTTACCGCGCAAACTATTGCCGTGCGGGGCGCGGGCGCGGACGGGGGCACTAGCTCGCTTCTTGGAAATTTAGTCGCAATGGATCGCTTCACGGGGCCGCAACGCGCTTACTGCGTGAAACAGTTTTATTTAAACAACTTTTCGCTCATTACTGTGAGACGCTTATTTCGCGTTTAATATGGTTTACACGACTTAAGTCAGTGTCCAAGTGCTCCTTTAATAAAGAAATGGGTGAAGAAGTTCGAAGAGACGGGATCTACACTAAATGTGAAACAAACCGGCGGCCCGCGGACTTCTCGGAGCGAAGAGAACGTGCAGCAAGTTTCCGCTTCTGTTCGACGTGATCCAGATTTATCGACACGCAAACGTTCGGCTGAATTAGGATTATCCCGCACATCATTACGCCGTATTTTGAAATTAGATTTGAAATTACATCCATATAAGATCCAGCTAGTGCAAGAACTAAACCCTAATGATTTAAATTTGCGTAAGTCATATGCCAAAACAATGTTAACTCGATTCAGTAATTTTCACAACATCTTATTCTCTGACGAAGCCCATTTCCACCTAAATGGACATGTAAACAAACAGAATTGCAGGTATTGGAGCAGCGAAAATCCTAAAGCTAAACATGAGAGGCCACTTCACTCTCCCAAGGTAACTGTATGGGCTGCAATTTCAGCAAAAGGAATCATCGGACCTTACTTTTTTGAAGATTCTCGAGGCCGTTCAGTTACTGTTAATTCTGCCGAGTATGTGAAAATGTTACGGGAGTTCTTAGCACCGTTGCTACTGGAATTTGCTGGCTATAATCGTAACACATGGTTTCAACAAGATGGAGCCACGTGTCACACATCGAACGAGTCCTTGCCGGTGGTCAAAGACATGGATATCAGCTTTTCCGGAAAAGCTGATATCCAGACGGGGTGACATCCCATGGCCACCCAGAAGTCCAGATCTATCACCAGCAGACTTCTTTTTATGGGATTATTTAAAGAGTCGTGTCTACATTGATAAACCGAATACACTGCGTCAACTTAAAGAAAAAATCATCGAAGAGATGTCGGCGATCTCGCGGCCTCTTTGCAGAAGAGTATTCGAAAACTTTAGGACTCGCTTAGATGAGTGCAAAAACCGAAACGGTGGTCATTTAGACGAAATAATTTTTAAAAAATAAATTACAACTAATTAGCTTTCTCGTAAATAAACGATTTCTAAAATATGTTAAATTGTTTTTTTTATACGATTTTTTCAAATGTTAACTAATTCATGGCCCACCCTGTATTAGTATAAGATACACACACATAATTAGTATTGCACTATTACGAAATAGTAATCCAACCTCAAACTAATATAAATAGGAAAATCAGTAACTAAAGCTCAGTACAATCAAAGGCCACCATTTAGCAATCTGGATCACGACTATTATCATGTGTCGTGATGAATAAATCATCTGTTTAACCAGATTGTGAATGAGGGTTCTGTACTGTGTGGGATGCGCAGGAGTCGATGACGTCACCCTCCAGCCGACCAATACCAACCTTACTACCTTATAAGCAGATTCCATTTTCAAATTGCCTTTCGAACTTCTAATAATGAAATATCGACTCCAAACAATATTAATCTCTAAGGCGACATATTAAGATTTACAATCGAATAAGCTTATTTTAAGTGATTTAGTTTCAATGTCTAAACATGGTATTAATGAACGATTAAAAACAAGCCTGATTGACGCGTGGCGATTATGAATTGTTTTTATCGAGTAAATTGATATCGCAGGTGTACGGCATATGTTAATAAATCATAAAGTTTATAGAGTTAACAACTTAATTCTTCATTCTCTATGGTCGTGTAGATAGAGTAAGGATGTGAATGCAGGATTCCCTTTCATGGATATTTAAGGTTCCTAGTTTGGAATTGTCAACTAATTAGAGTAATTAGAACTGGTTGGTTTATAGATGTAATATTTATTAGATCTGTATCGTATCTGTATATACTTTCAGATGTATATCACGAAGATATTTAGCCGTACGCATACCACAACAAATAGCTTCTGTAGATGCCTTATAAGAGTTTCCATAAAGAATTGGCATACCGATATCTTTCGAGATATTATGCTATATTTATTAACAAGATGCAACACGCGGTTTCACCCGCATCTTTAGTTACTGCTCCGCTCCCATTGCTCACGCTATGATCGTGATACTATACAGCTTCCTTGATAAATGGGTCATCCACGTATCCATCATCGTTATCATCATTTCAACCGAAGGACGTCCTCTATTGGACATAGACCTCCCCCATGTGTCGCCACAACAAACGGTCCCCCCGAAATGAGTTATCTAATACTAAAAGAATTTTTAATTTAAACCAGTAGTTGATGAGATAAGCGCGATCAAACAAGCTCTTTAGCTTTATAATATCAAGTAAAAAATTATAGGCTTGTATCTCCCCAAATATGCAAGTATTTTAATTTAAATCTTCCTCATGAATCACTTCTATTGGTGAAAACTGTAATTTATATAAAAACGTATTTTTATCCAAAATAACCGATAGAAAGAATTTTTCAAATTCGATCATAATGAAGTTACTTCGAAACCTTTCAATTTTCAAATCTTGTGTAATAGGAAACTGACATGTAACAGAAAAAGGAAAACTAAAATGTGACGTCGCCATCATTAGGTTACGTGCGTGCAAAAGAAATGTTTCCAACAATCTTTCACTCTTCCTCATATCAATACATAAAATGATAATTACTGCGTCATTTAATAACCAATATTGATGTTCTTTTCAGTAATAGATTCAAATTTAGTGATAAACATTGTTTAATATAATATATTGTGTAAAACTAAAGTGGCAGGTCACATTGCTCGCAGAACAGATGGGGCTGAAAGGTTCTGGAGTGGCGACCAAGTACCGAAAGGCGCAGCGTTGGAAGGCCTCCCACAAGATGGACCGATAACTTGGTGAGGGTCACGGGATTCCGATGGATCCGAGACGCACAGGACCAGTCGTTGTGACAGCACTTGAGGGAGACTTAAACGTCTTTCGGTTGAAATGATGATGATAAGAAAATATTGTACAAAAATCAACACAGGAAATTACCTAATCGTCAATTCGTCACACAAAACGTAAACAAAGCAACATCATGACAATATCTAAGTCCATTCAATCGTATAACATCACAGCCGTGTGGGCGATCGACTCATGCCCCCAAAAAGGACATTTTCGTCTCCTAGCCCCCAAAAATAGAAAACAACAATTAAATCTGAGGTTTCTGTCCAAATCTCCACGATGTCACCTTTTATGGGAGCTACTGTGTTTGAAAGGACCACTTACGAATTTACAATGTTTATAAAGTGATGTTTAGATTAATTGTTAGCCGTTTTTGGGGGTACTTTCTCTCAGATACGGCTGTATAGAGCTCGTGTCAGACTGTTAATATATTGTCCTTTTGTTTGTACTTACTACTGTTTAGATTGATATCTGTTCTTTGTGGTTATGAGGTAAGGATGTGGATGGATTTTGATGAATATACTGCTGGAGTATTTTAGGAGTCATGTGCTAGGTGGGACCCTTGTGTTAAAGGAATCAGTCCATTCTCCCAAACATTTGGTGAATTAAATAAAAACAAACCGGGCAAGTGTGAGTTGGATTTGCGCACTGAGAGTTCCGTACAAACTTACCTATAAAAACAGTTCAATTCACGAATCGAAAAAGATTTTTCCGAATCGCAAAGAAGTTTTTTTTTGTGACGTAACCACAAAATTACAGTTTCCAGATTTTTTCATATACCTACTTATACTATGAGACCTTGCTTCATGCCAAATTTCAGGATTCTAGGGCAACGGGAAGTACACTATGAATTTTGATTCCCTTGAGTATCGAACTATAAGTTTTTTGCGGCCATATCTTATTTTCCCGTTAACTTAAAAGTTTGATTTTTGCACAGCTTTAAGGGACCGCAAACCTGACCTATATGGTTTAAGTTCAACTCGATACCTTCACGCGTTCCCGAGTTAAAGGGTCTTGTCAGACAGATAGACAGACGGACGGACCACAAAGTGATCCTATAAGGGTTCAATTTTTTACTTCTGAGGTACGGAACCCTAGAAATTTATTTAAACATATTGATATAAAAACTTTAATAGTAACAATAAAATCACACTACGACACAGTTAGCGCAGTAGTTTAGCGATTGACTGGCTGCACTACGTGTCGCGGGTTCGATTCCCGCATGAAGCAAATATTTATATGCCCCACAGATAGGTATTCCGGGTCTGAAAGTCTTGTGTTGTGAGTTTACATATTTGTGATCGCGCCCAGAGTTATTGCTAGTGAAAAAAAAAGAAGAAATAGTAAATTAGTAATAGTGTCTGAGTGTAATATATCTATAATAAAGAACTGATAAACATACTTAGATATATATAAGTATGTTTATCAGTTGTCTAGTACTCATAACACAAGCTCTGCTTAGCTTGAGACTAGACGGCGTTGTGTGATGGTTGTGGAATATTATTCATATTATAAATTAAAAATTTGATTATTATAATGAAAATGTATTATTAAAAACCGGGCAAGTTTATTAAGATACAAATACAAGAGGCAAAAACCGGGCAAGTGCGAGTCGGACTCGCTCACTGAGGGTTCGTACAAACTTACCTATGAAAACAGTTCAGTTCCCGAATTCACTTACGATGATTTTTCCGACTTCAGGGCCGCCCCAGTGGTGACGGTCCTGAATTCAGAAAAACCTAGAGAAAGTGATGTCCCAGTGGCCATCACTGCAAATACCATGTACACATACATTATTCTGAAACAACTTAGAACCATAACGTAACTTAGTTTGGTAAAATTGGTCCTTCGGGACTTAAGTAAGCGCCAAATGAACACAATATTACTTACCCATAATTTGGACTAACATCTAATGTGGAATATTATTATATTATTATTATTATCATCAGCCTATGGTATTCCCACTGCTGGGACACAGCCGTCCTCTCTGTTAGGAGGACCGGTCCGTAATCTTATCACCCTTGTCACTCTTTTCACGTTTTCCTTTGCCGTTTTAATAACATAGGTAATGACATAACTTACAGTAAGTGCCTTGTAGGTGGCATGAAGCATAAAGCATAATCGGCCTTTTAATGTTCCCACTGCTGGGACTCAGGCCTCTTCTCCAGGAGAGGGTATGGGCCGTAATCCACCACGCGGGCCCAGGGCGGGTTGGTGAATGTCAAATATCTTAAAAGTGTCGCAAGAGAGCTGTGAAGTAGACTATGCCACGATCGTGATCACTGGAAGAGCCAATGGTTGAGTAATTGGCTGGCACAGCGTGTACAGGTTCGTTTCCCACTCGGAACAAAATATTTGTAAGGCCTCATGAGTTTACATGTTTGTAACCGCACCCATGATGTGGGACTTTATCATCATTTCCACTGTTGGACATAGGCCTCCCTCAAGTATTGCCATAATGACCGGTCTTGTGCGTCTCGCATCCATCGGATACGGAACTTGTAAATGCTAAAAACTGAAAATGATTGTTAATAAAGGCTATTTATTAGTACATTATTAAGTGCCTCGGGTTTTAACCAAGTACTTATACTTGTAAATCGCGATCATTATCACTGAGCCAGTAGTACTTGAGCTCGGACGGTGGCCGAGTAGTAACGGCCCCGACTTATGAGTTGTAAGTTGCGGGTTCAAACCCAGCCAGGCCCATTACTTTGTGTAATTTATTTTCATCACCACTGCTCTCAAAACAGCGAAGGAAAACATTGTGAGGACACCAGCATGTTCTAGAACCAAAAATTCGAAGACATGTGACATCCACCAATCCGTACTGGCGCATTATAATGTCGAATAGGCTCAATCTGCTAACAAAGAGATGGCCACCAACCCATTATTCTGGCTAGGAAGTCCGGTGGTGGAAGTAATTAGTGGCCTAGCAGTGCTTTGTGATGTGCAAGTGTACTCCTTCGATGCTATGTGGTCCTGGTAGGACCATCTTCAAGCCACAACCAAAGACTTTGGTTGTGGCTTGAAGATAGGTATTGTTTTTCGATTATGTTGTAAGAACTATATAGAGAAAGAGAGAAGAGAGGCAAAACCTTAGGTTTTAGGGTTCCGTACCTCAAAAGGTAAAAACGGAATCCTTATAGGATCACTTTGTTGCCCGTTTGTCTGTTTGTCAAGACCTTTTATCTCGGGTGCGCGTGGAGGTATCAAGTTGAAATTAAAACCATAGAGTTACTTAGATTTGCGGTCCCTCGAAGTTGTGAAAAAATTAAACTTCTGAGTTAACGAAAAAAAAGATACTTACAGCCGTTTATGTCGCAAAAAATGTATATTTTGACACTCTCAAGGGAATTAAAATTATAGGGTACTTCCCGTTGACCTAGAATCCTGAAATTTAGCATGAAGCAAGGTCTCATAGCACAAGTATAAGAAAAAATCTAAAAACTGTAAATTTGTTGTAAAATGTTACGTCACAAAAATCTTCGTAACTCAATTTGGGAATTAAACTGTTTTCATAAGTAAGTTTGTACGGAACCTTCGGTGTGCGAGTCCGACTCGCACTTGCTCGGTTTTTGCCTCTTGTATTTGCATCTTAATACAAATTTAAAAGTTAATATTAAGTCAAGAGTGAATAGGTTACTTCTAGGCAAGCGTGCTCCATCGTCGGCCACATCATCGCTTACCATCAGGTGAGATAGTGGTCAAACGCGAGCCTATCAATAATAAAAAAATAAAAAAAATTAGAATCACCAACGCAATTTTAGGCGAGAATAAAAACTGCATAGCAACTTTTTTTTTTTGTTTTTTGTTTTTAATAGACTCGCGCGCCTATATCCTACCTCCACGTCCTTGACTATCTCACCTGATGATAAGCGATGTTGTGGTTGACGTTGGAGTACGCTTGCCTAGAAATAACCCCCAGTAAGACCCCCAGTTTGTAGCTATCAGGAAACACAAGACTCCGGCAAGGTACCTATTCACCTATTTAGCTGTGCACAATGAATATTTTCCCAAAACGATTTGTGCGTATAAGAGGGATGTCCACCATGTAGGCACCAGTACCGCATCGCCGTAGGTATAGTGATCCGATGATGGAACAGGCCTATGCAATTCCAACTACACACTCCCCGAACCGCAAACGGCAAGAAAATTATACAATGCACATAGATTTTTTTTGATTTGACTGGCCTGTTGGTCTAGTGGTTAGTGACCCTGACTGCTATGCCGGAGGTCGCGGGTTCGATTCCCACCCAGGACAAATGTTTGTGTGATGAGCACGATCATTTGTTCTGTGTCTGGGTGTAATTTATCTATAATATGTATGTATTTAGAAATATATAAGTATGTTTATCAGTTGTCTAGTACCCATAACACAAGCTCTGCTTAGCTTGGGACTAGACGGCGTTGTGTGACAGTTGTGGAATATTATTATATATTATGAATATGAAAAATAATAGAAAATTGAATGACATGTGGCTTTTAAGTATTTTTGCAGTTTTAGGATCATTTCTTTTAATTTTAAGAAACATTCATATAATTATTTACATCTTCGGAGCGAAATCCTTCATATTATTTACAATCTTTTTACAAAAAACCATATTAAGACTCCCACAAGGTTATTTACTTTACCTTTAACCATAAAACAGTACAGAAGGTATCAGAAGGACTTACATAATACCCTTTTATGAGCACCTCAGACATCAACCTAACTACCCCAGTCCACCCCAAAGAGATTACAAGCGTGATGATATCCCACATCGTACAGGAAAACGAGATTCCCAGACTCCCGGGAAATCTTGCCGATGCGATGCAAAGATAGACACATCTTTACATAATATCGTTTGAAATTCATGCGAGCCATCCATATTGAAATACGGTCATGAAAGTATATGGAATATGTTGAGGAGTAATGGTTTTTCGCTTGCATTTTAGCTACTAGGTGAAAAATGGTCCTGCATGCGTAATAATTATTAGTTTTTTGGCAATTTATATTATACTACTGGCCTGTTGGTCTAGTGGTAAGTGACCCTGCTATGCCGGAGGTCGTGGGTTCGATTCCCACCCAGGACAAATGTTTGTGTGATGAGCACGATAATTGGTTCTGTGTCTGGGTGTAATTTATCTATATATGTATGTATTTAGAAATATATAGCTATGTTTATCAGTTGTTTAGTACCCATAACACAAGCTCTGCTTAGCTTGGGACTAGACGGCGTTGTGTGATAGTTGTGGAATATTATTATTATTTATTATTATTACTAGCTTCTGCTACTGGCTTCACCCGCGTATCAATTTAGCTAAAATTATGAGTCTCTCATAATTGTAGCCGGAAGATGTCCACTGTTGGATACTGGCCTCCCGCAAGTATCACAACAACGAATGGTCCTGTGCGTCTCGCAGCCATCTGATTCCTGCGACCTTCATCACATCATCGGTCTACATTTGTGGCAGAACACAGAGACACTAATACATTTGTAACAACTAAATTGTACCTGTGTGCACAAATAAACTTTTTGTATTTGTATTTACCTTATGGTAGGCCTTCCAAAGCTATGTCTCCGGTACGCGGTCGTCACTCGTGAACTTTTTGGCTCCATCGACCGTCTGTTCTGCGATCAATGTGCCCTACTACTAGGGCTGCCATCCGTTCGGTTTTCCCCGGATTTGTCATAGTTTGAATTTGTCTAGGTGAAACCCGGGCACTTTTGCCGTGTTTGTCTGGCGTCAGCAAATTAGGTGATGGCAGCACTACCTACCACTTAAATTTGGTGATTTTTCCGACTGTCTGTGGCTCAGAGATAGTGCAGTCATATATTAGTAAAAGATTTTTCAGAATCGGTTCATTAGCTTTAATAATAATATAGTACAGACTAGCTGACTTGGCCAATTTTGTTCTACCATATAAATGAATTAAAGTGAAATTAAGGTAGTAGGAGGGTAAAAAAAAAACCAGGCAAGTGCGATTCGGATTCGCGCACTGAGGGTTGCATACAAACTTACCTATGAAAACAGTTCAATTCCCGAATTGAGTTATGAAGATTTTTCCGACGGTTTTTTTTGTTTTTTTTTTGTGACGTAACTACAAATTTACAGTTTTGAGATTTTTTCCACTTGTGCTATGTGACCTTGCTCCATGCCAAATTTCAGGAGTCTAGGTTAAAGGGAAGTACCCTATGAATTTTGATTTTCTTGAGAGTGTCGAGATACACTTTTTTGCGACATAAACGGCCGTATCTTTTTTTTTTCGTTAACTCAGAAGTTTGATTTTTTCACAGCTTTAGTGGACCGGAGACCTGAGTATATGGTTTTAATTTGAACTCGAAACCTCTTAGCCCTGACTCCCTTTTCTTTCATATCACTCCTCACACAATCCATCCATTTTTTCTATGGCCGCCCTCTACCTCTCTATCCATCATAATAAATATTTCTATAAATTGTGATAAATAAGGTGTATGAAAGATTGTTTCATAGCGTGCAAAAGAGAATTAATAAACTTGAGAGAAAAATACAAATCTACACTAATATTATAAAGAAGAGTGAGAGTCATTCAAAGCACTAACCTTACCCTATATGTATAAATGTATATTTGCCTAACTTGGGAAGAGACTGGATCCTACGAGACACAGGGAATCCTAGTGTGGGATCCAAGGAATTTGTAGAAAAACCCTAGCACTTAAGGCTTTTATGTAATGTAAGATCATCTAAATATTGTACTTATCAGGTGAACTGAAAAAAGTTGTTATAATGTTCTTTATTTATTTTTTATACATATTTTGTACATTTTTAAATATTTCTTAAAACACATATAAAAAAAAAAACATTTAAAAATATAAAAAATTGCAGTCCGCCGGTGTCGGGACAGGGTCCAAGCTACCGGTGGTTAGGGCTCCAGAGACAGGAACCTCCTCACAATGTGAGCCGTATCAAGGAGTACTGCCTTCTGTATCAGGCCCTTGATCCAACTGCGCAACGACAGTTTCGACAGGTGGTCGTCTAGACTTTTGGCCATCAGGCCATTGGCGGTAACAACAATCGGCACAATGATAGCCGAGTCCACATTCCACATGTCGACAACCTCGTGTGCTAAGTCGAGATATTTGATTTGTTTCTCTTTCTCAGCTTTCACGAGATTCTCGTCATGCGGGATAGTGACAACGACTATCATTGCGTGGCGCGCTAATAATTTATTATTACTTTTATTATTATTAAATCAGTCGCAGGAATGCGGTGGATGCGAGACACACAGGATCGGTCGCTCTGGGGAAGCTTGAGGGAGACCTATGTCCAGCAGTGGACGTCTTTCAGCTGAAATGATGATGATTAGACACCTATACCTGCCAAGCACTGATCGAAAGAGTCATCGCGGCCCTGGAACGCGAAGAACAACTGAAGGAACACAGGTAGATTTTAGTCAGTAAAAGTCTGACACACCATTTCGGTCTACTCAGAATAGGAGTATCTAGTTGTTTGATGATTTTCCACCCTTTAAAAAAATACGAACAATGGGTAGCTCGCCGTACGCTCGTCCTATACTTAAAGACCAAGCCCGAGTCGTCGAAAAAGATATAATCAAGTTGTTAGAACGCAAAGGCAACTGAAGGAACATAGGTTTGGTTTTAGTCTGTATAAGTCTGAAACGCTCTCTCGCTCAACCCTAGAGTAGGAGAAGTCATAAAATGATTTCAAACCTTTAAAAAAAACCCTAAAAAATGGCACTATTATTATGTAGCACTCTTAGTCTTTGTGCTTTGTGCTTGTGTGGGATGTTGTTGCATAATTGAAGGGTCAAGTCAACAAAAGTGAAAACTAACTCAAATATAATTAAGGTATCTTCAAGGCTAGAGTGAATATGCTCTTAGTAAACTAAGTGCGCCTCACCATAAATGATTGCATCACTGCTTACCACCAGGTAGGATCGCAGTCTAGCACTGGTTTATAACAATTAAAAAAAAAAACCTTTAAATAATCCTCCAAATTATCTACATTTTCATATTTTAACCCTTTTCTTGACAATGTATCTTGTTAGATACAGTCAACTTTTAAAAATTCCCAGTTTCGAAAATATAGTGAATGACATGAAACTTCGCACAACAATTTGTATTTTGCACGATTTTAAAAAACAAAAACAAATTAAACAAAAAAACGAATTCCATACATTTTTTTTTTTCTGCCAAGAAAAGGATTAAGCAACAAATTGCTCGACGATACAAATAGCAAGCCACAATCCGTCTCCATGCATTCATGTCAACGTTTCTAAACAAAATTATGTAGAATCTGATGTACTGCATCGCGAATATGATCGATGTGCTCTCCGTCGTGACTGCCATGTTAACAGACTTATATTACAAATATTTGCATGATCTACAAACAAGGAAATATGATACGGACAACTGTTACAATACCATCCCTGAATTATTGGTATGGAAAGATTTACTGTATACCCGATGCTTTTAAAAAGATTTTCCGAGCTGACTATCCTGAGAAGAAACACCGAAACAAACTCAGGGGCCAAAGTCTACACACACACTTTCACGGTCAAACACTTTTACACATCAATTTTTTCGTCAGCTTGAACTAGATGAGGCCGGCGTTTCCTATGTAGCTGACTACCATGAAAAGAAACACCGAAACAAACTCAGGGGCCAGTCTCTTTTAAAGTCCATACAGTAAATATGTAATGGTACATGAGAACCATGCAGATTAGTGTCTGAGATGGTCTTTTAAGGAAAGAACCATACAGGTTTGAGTGAACCTGTCCATTCAGTGCAAGCAAATGTCAGTATTCGTAAAGCTCAACTCAGGACTATTAGGAAGCTCAACGACTTGACGAACAATACAAAAAAAGGATATTTGGGTAGGCCGCTGAAAATATCCAAAATTCCAGATGTACGTTAAAATTACTGAATAAAAAAACAATTCACATAGGATACTTTGTAGCTCGGGAGTATGTTCCCTAAGGATATTTTCTATGATTAATAATGCACAGGACCGGTAATTGTGGCGACACTCGAGGGAGGCCTTACGGTTGAAACGATGTAGAGCTATGTAACGTAACCTCTTTCTAAAATCTCGAATCAAACAACAACTAAAGAAAAACCTTAGTAATAATTAGGTAACGTTTAGAACTGAAAACTTTTGGACTGTGATTGAAGATACTCTGAAGTCTACTTTGTTTGTTACGCAGAATCATTGACTCCTAAATTTCAGACCCACACTTAGTTTAGGAGTCAGAGTACCTACCTATATATTGTATTGGTATTTGTATTGCGGGCTGGTGTCTGCAACTCCATGAGTAAAGCGGGTATTTTGCGCACGGGTGGGACAAATGCGTTATTCGATCCACCCCAGCTCCTCAAAGAAGGCCAGCAGCGCCTTGATGTTACTGACCATTTCGCGGAGGTTACCTGGGTTTCCGAAGTATTTTTCCCTGTATCCAGCAACAACTGGGCAGCTTAGAAGCAGATGTGCTGCTGTCTCGTCCTCCTCCATGCAGGCTCTGCTCAGTGGGCTGTCTGTAACTACTATGACAGAGAGATGCCTATATGCCATTCTAGGACAGAGTCTACCCGTGTACCAAGTTTAATCGAAATCCGTTCAGCAGTTCGAGTGTGAAGAAGTAACAAACATACACATACAGTCACCATTTTTCGCTTTTATAATATTAGTGTGATTACAAAAATTGTTGTTTTAAATATAAATGTATCGGTTTTTTATATTATTAAAGAATACTTATGGCGAGAACGGTGCAATTTGTGTTGATTACGAAAAGTAAGTACGTACACAATTTCCTTACGGGTTTCTGCGTTTTATGACTCGACATCTACAGCTAAATAATGATTTAATTAAGGCTTATAGTTTCTGTTATTGTTAAAACATACAACAGTACCTATGCTAAGATAATTAAAACAAACGATATCATCAGGCTGCATCACGCGCAAAAAAATCAATACATTACGGAGCAGAAAAATGTTTGTATCGGAGAATATCGAAGCACATCGCTGGAGCGTGATCGATCAAAATGTTGGGCATTGACAAATGCGGCAACACGTCGACACTCGCCAGTCGGCACCCCACCACGGCGACCATAGCACCTTAGCCCCACTAGCCTGCGAGTTTCCCACTTTCCCGGACCGGCGTGAAGTTGGCAACACTGCGGTGGGCGGGGCGGAGGCGGAGCGGGGTGTGACGCCGCCGCGCGACCACGTCTCCATGTCACTCCGCCGCGCGCTCTCCAGCGTGAGCCTGACTCGCCAGTCACCAACACTCGACCCAAAACTTTGCCGACAAACTTACAAAATCCTAAATTGCATGATACAACTATTCGACACTTGAATGCTCACCTCTATACTCAGTCTAACAGGCATAATGAAGCTACCGACCTTTGCACACACTATTTGTCGCTCCTCATGATTAATTCATGATGCCGTTTTTGCAGTAAAGTGCGTATAAAACTATTACAGAAAATAAAACGAAACGCAGCGACCTTATGGCGTGGGACTGAAAGAGATGGATTTTTTTACGAAACTATAGTGCTGTACATAAGGTCGATATTATAATTGGTACGCAATTTGAGCTCGGCGGAGATCGGCATGCGTTCGGAAATAAAAAGCGGCTACGTGCGACGAAAGAATCGATAGATTACAGTTTTTGCTGGTCACCTCACTAGTCCTGGTGACATTGTTCGAGGGAACGTCAATTAGGGATAATGATGAACTGGGTTTTTGAGCTGGGTACTGCGATTGTTTGAAATTCATGCCACTTTGATAAATGATACGAGCTGTAGTTTTTCTTGAGAAATTAATTTCACGTTTTCCATAACTTAGGTTCCATTTTATGGTCAGATTGTAAGAAAACTTGGTATAAATGATTATAGTCGATACTATGATTATACCGGATTCCTGAGAGTTTTTCTTTTTCAGTGAATTATCGCTTAAGTTTTTAGTTTTTGCTTGAACATTGATCTTGAATCTAAAGTATGTTTACGAGGAGATTACAATAAAATATTACTTTATCTGTGATTTTTTTTATTATTGCTAGACTCGCGTTTGACCTCGATCTCACCTGATAGTAAGGGATGATTTCGGCAACGATGGAATACGCTTGTCTAGAAGTAACTTATTCACTCTTGACTTAAAAACTCCTAAGTTGTTGCTAATATGGAACACAGACGTAGTCCGATTTAAAATTAATACCTAAATAGAATAGAATAGAAATACTTTTTTAGAGGTAGGCGGAACAGAGAATAAAGTCCCGCAAACCTCCCTTGAAAAGGGAGGATCCTCCAACCAGACGGGTGTTATGTCTGGTGGGCTACTACTGCCCGATAGATGATTTCGGGCTGTTCTATATGTTCTAAACGCGCGGAGAACTTTGATTGCGCGATGCAGGATTAGTTCTTATGTGACGTCATAGATGTCGCTACACTTTTATTCGGGACAGACACAGCACAACGGTTATAAACACAAACTAAAAAAGAACAAAGTACAAAGTGCGCCGAGCGTGCCCGCACCGAAAAGGTAACCACCTCAGCATTTGCAAGGCGTTAAGACACCCAGCGCTGGTTTTCAAATCGAAATCAAAATTATATTTTAAGCCTAAATTCCCAACTTATCTTCACATTAAACCTCAAACACTTTACATTTCACCCAGACGAGCAGGAAACTTAGGGAAGCAGACCATTATAAAGTTAATGGGTAAACTTACAAGTTCAAACTAAGAGTAACTTAGGAACAAAGTTATCTTTCAGTGACTACCGTGTCTGATCCACATCTCAGGCTCCCTTACTGCGTAAATATAATAAATGGACCACGTTTGTGTGTTTATATCTGAAGTTAATGCTATCATAAACTTTGGGTTAGCTTCGAAAGTGAGTTTTCGTGGAAAGACTGGCATAGGCAACTATATTTTTGCGACTTGCTGGAATATTTATTTTAATTTTCGGAAATAATGGATATTATATCATTCAGAATAAGACGAGGTCTTTGCTATGCATAGCAAATGCCTTGTTATTTATGTTGAATGGCATTAATTTTTTTAGAAGAATCATTTTTATAATAATAGTAATCTAATCAAATATAAATAATTCTCCTGTAAAGTTAGCTCACTGATCGATTTTTTTTTTAATTTATTATGGATAGGGTTGCGTTTGACCATCATCTTTCATCATCCCCTTTTATATATATATATATTTTTTATAGTTGATCGGTTAGCGCTTGACCGCCAACTCACCTGATGGAAAGCGAGAATCCGGTCGACGATGGAGCGCGCTTACCTAGAAGTAACCTATTCACTCTTGACTTAAAGACTCCCGAGTTGTAGCCATCAGGAAATACAGATTCCGGCAAGGAATTCCACTCCTTAGCTGTACGCACAATAAATGTGTTCCTAAAACGTTTTGTGCGTATAGGTGGGATGTCAACTATGTATAGTAAGCTATTGGCCATTCAAGCACTTGAGCGGCGCTATCTTACCAAAAAATTCCTCTTAAACTGCTAATTAACGCGAACTCATAATTCACCGAACACCAAGATCATCAAAAGAGAGTTCAAGTTATTCCAATCAAAGTTCCCCAATTAAACTTAACTTGTGTTTATTTTACGGTAAAGTTCTTCACATTTGATGCCGAGTAATTACTTGGCCAACAAATACGGGGTATACTGCTAAACGTAAGTAGCTATAAAGTGCGGAATTCGGGAGTTTCACTAAGTGAATAAATGGTTTTTAGTTGTTAAAAGTTAAAACTATCTGTTAACAGTTGTTTTTATTTTCGGCGGGAAAATCATCTAATGACAAATCGCGCTCTTGGACGGAGTGCGGACAGTGTCAGACTTTTACTGACTAAAAACCCACTCCTGTTCCTTCCTTGCAGAATCAGACCCTTGGCCCCAGTAGGCTTCGCCCTGCTGGGCCCTGGGTTGCTGACATCTCCTTGAAGCGCGCGTGGAACATTACGTGCCGAATTGGGCTCGGTCCGGACGGTTACCAGACGGTCGGACAGCGAGCTACCCATTGCTCGCCGTCCGCAAGCCCGCGCCTACGGTGGCCGGAAATCAGGATCGGAATCCCGGCGGCGGTTGGGGCGTGACGACCGTTGCCTCACGCGATCGGCCGCCTCCTTTGCCAGCATTAATGCTTCGCAGAAGGAGGTGACCGCCTGCCACTCCTCCTCGCTGCGGACCATGGCCTATACCAAGGCCCGGCGCGAGAGATCGCCGCCCGCGATCTGTTTACAGTTGTACTTTTTCTTCTTTTCTCAATTATATTACATACTAGCTTCTACCAGCGACTTTTCAAGGGAACATACTCCTAGGATAAAAAGTATCTCTTGTGCTAGTCCAGGATATGGTCTATCCGTGTGCCAAGTTTCATCGAAAGCTGTTTAGCCGTTTGGAAAGAAGTAATAAACATACGCACTCGCCTTTATAATAGTATTATGATACTAGCTAGTGCCTGCGACTTCATCCACATCAAACTCATCAACACAATGCCATTTAGTCACAATTTCAAAAAGTTTTAGTCAGTAGGAGTCTGACACTGCCCAGACTGGCTCGTCTGTGAGGCAGCTTGGGCGTCCATGAGGATTTCCCACTCCTACCGAAAAAAAAAAAAAGTATTTTTTGCGCGGTACCCTAATTTCTTGTAATTCTTTTTCTAAAATAAGAGTAGCACAAGTTACTCTTTCTAACATTGGCTATCTACCGGTGACAGTCCCCTCAATATTGGCTAGACAGACAACAAAATATAAAAAAAAAAAAACTTTTTTGGTATAGACTTAGAAAAAAAAAAATTTTACATTAATTTTATTTATATAAAAAATTCACATTGAATTTTTCAATTCCTTTATAAGTTTTTCTACTGACACACCGTGCCTCGGAAAGCATGTAAAGCCGTTGGTCTCGGTTGTCATTCGTAGACCTTTGACAGTTGTGAAGACAGTCAGACGCCGGAAAGTCTGCCCATCAGTCTATCCAAAGAGTATCGTGTTGCCCAGTAACTAGGTTGTGGAAGTCTGATAGGCATTTGCTCCATGTAAAACTCGGGTATTCAGCCACATCCAGTTAGACTAGAAGCAGACCGTTGATAAATTCAATTTTTGTCTTTTTCTACTATATTTTTTTTGTTTTCGATACGATACTGTCATCAATACGGATAAAATGCATTCCAAATAAGAATAGGATCGACTGCCATGTTGTGACGTCACGTCTTACTGTCAAATCGCAAGAAATTGGGCAAAATTGAAGAATTGGATTCTGAGTAAAAATTTTTTCGTTCACAGAATGTAAAAAAAAAAAAAAAATTAAAAATTTCTTGTGTTGCTCACCATAATAGTTCTTCAATTTGACAATATGCCGTGACGTCACAACATGGCAATCGATCCAATTCTTATTTGGAACGCAATGTACAGTTGCCTGTGAAAAATAAAATCCAAAACGGACTTTACCTAATAAATAGAGACTCCAATAAAACTTCTGAATTTCCCATTAAAACTAACAGCTTCCTACACTAAAACAGGAAGTTATCTTTTCTTTTAATGATAATAATAAAGTTCTTCAAGCGAAAGTTTTCAGCAAGTAGATGAAGTGAGGTAGCCATTGTTTTGTTCTCAACTATTTAATTACTTAAAGTTTTCCAATTGAATTTTATTTGTTTGGGAGAATTGAGACAAGAATTTTCGACATTAAAATAACAATTAAAATACAATATTGTGCATACAGCTAAGGAGTGGAATTACATGGCAGATCTGTGTTTCCTGATAGCTACAACCTCTGCAGCTCTGGGGCCAAGGGTTTGTTTCTGAAAGGAAAACTCGGCCCTGGTATTAAAGGCAACGAAGGAACAGGAGTGAGATTTTGGTCAGTAAAAGTCTGACACACCCTCTCGCTCCGCCCAAGGGCGAGGGATGTCATTGGATGATTTTTCAAACATAAAAAAATGGTCTTAAAGTCAAGATTGAATAGGTTACTTCTAAGCAAGCGTGCTCCACCGTCGACCACATCATAGCTTACCATCAGATGAGATATTGGCCAAACGCGAGCTTTTCCGTAATAAAAAAAAAAATATAAAAAAAAAACAATACTACTCTTTTTTGAGGTGTGGGATCATCAGATGACTTTTCCTGCTGTCCACGACTGGAGACATAAGTCTCAGCTAATACTGCTAGAATAATTCCAGTAGTATTGCCATGTCAAGACTTTACCGCTACGCAGTACTATAGTTGCATTATTTTACTTTATTGTTTTAAATATCGCAGTATTTACCTATAGGAGCCTTTTTGGCCTTGCACAGGAATTTTTTTATTTGTTTTTTTTTTTCTTTTTAATGTTGATTTTTTTTATTTTAAGTTATCGTTAGTTTAATTCACATTTTTTTTTTAATTTTCTTTCTTTATTTTTATCGGAAACTATTAACAATTAATAACAAAATCTTTGCCTATACCTAATTAATATTAATTATTATTCACTTGTATGAGGTAATAAAGATCATATTTTATTCCACATCTATACCTACTAATCAAATGTAATAAAGCAGAAGATTTTTTTTGTTTGAATTTGCTTAATTGACAAAAATCTGTCTGTATGGGACAACTAAGTTCATGACGAATATTTATAAGCTATGTAAAACATCACACTAAGGACCAAGAAAGCCGAACAGTAGCCAACGACACGGGTGAAACCGCGGGGGACTGCTAGTCGGATATAAAATTGGGTATGATTTATTCAGATATCATCCAGATATTCTGATCTGTGACTATGAGATGATGGAAAATATGGAAGAAATGTTGCGACAGCTCCAAGTAAATCGAGATAAGGACAAAAATGATGTTGATTGTGATTTGAAGTGTACATATAAACATGAACCTATTAAAAAAAAAAACACGCAAATCTGGTATTCCACATCAAACCCACCAGCAACAATGCGACGCATTAAAAAAAGTACAGACATAGTTAAACCAAAGCACAGAATAATTGGAATTCGCAACACGGGACGTCTCTATCTAACGAATTTCTAATTTATTGTGCGCGATAGTACACACCCCGGCAGTAAATCTTGCGCATGCGCATCTAATCGGCGTTGGTGGCGGCATCTCGCGGCACCTTTGCGAACTAAGATGCAGAAGCTTGCCGCTCTGCGCTCGCGCGATTAAACGCTATGCAATATTTCTATTTGCTTTCTATTTCCCCATTATCTTGTGTAGTGCTAGGTGGTGATAACTTAGTGCGTTTTAATTGTGCGGTTAAGTGGCTGAGTAACCGTTTTCCGGACGGTAAAGAACGCTGGAGATAGCGTATCGTATCTCTGGTCGTATGAATCTTAGAGATTTGGTTTTATTTGTTTATTTATTTATTAAAGCTTAGAGGACTTAGAGCTTAACTTACCTATGAAAACAGTTCGATTCCCGAATTGAGTTACGAAGATTTTTCCGAATTGTTATTGTGATATTTGTTTGTGACGTAACTACAAATTTACAGTTTTCAGATTTATTCCTACATCTATACTATTATTATTAATCATTTTATTTCGAGTTTGCACTCATATAAAGGTTAGTAACAATATTTACGTTAGTACCTAGCCATAAAATTCCAGTTCTAAATATTATTATCAAATTCAAATTAAATAAATTCAATCAAACATGTCAAAAACAACACAAATTAAATTGAACTAATTGAAATTAAAACAAAATAAATTCATAAATTAAATTTAGTCTCCTACATTTCCGGTATATCTTCAAATTACATTTAATTAATTATAAGTCAAATAAAATACAATAAAATTAGGTCAACCTCTACTTTCCTATTAAAATGCCTTACGATAAGACCTTGCTTTATGCGAAATTTCAGGTTTCTGGGTCAACGAGAAGTACCCTATGAATTTTGATTCCTTTGAGAGTGTTGAAGTGTTCGTTTTTTTTGCGACATAAACGGCCGTATCTTTTTTTTTGCGACATAAACGGCCGTATCTTTTTTTTTCTTTTAACTTAGAAGTTTGATATATTCACAGCTTCAAGGCACCGCAGACTTAAATAAACTGTTTTAATTTTAACTCAATGCCTCTAGATGCCCTAGGAACTCTAAAATTTAAAAGTGAGCATAAACAGTCCTTAACACAATGAGTTAAGTTATTAAAAGGTTACGGTTGCATAGACAAAGTCAATTGAGTGGAGCGAGAGGGAGTTTCAGACTTACTGACTAAACCCACCTGTTTCATTTTTTTTAGGTGGGAAAATCATCCAATGACATCTCGCGCTCTTGGGCGGAGCGAAAGGGTGTGTCAGACTTTTACTGACTAAAACCCACTCCTGTTCCTTCTTTGCCTTTCATACCAGGGTCGAGTTATCCTTTCAGAAGCCAACCCATGGCTCCAGTAGGCTTCGACCCTGCTGAGCCCCTACGGTTTGCTGACATCTCCATCAGGTGCCTTTTGCATTTAAAGACCACGGTGAATCTTTCGATAATCCCGTTAACCCGGAGAAAGACTAAAAAAAATTAAATTAAGTTAAAATGAACTCAGACAAGAAATTCTAGCCCATTAACGGGCACATAATAAACAAAGACTGAACTTATACAATGTTAAATGATCATGTAATTAGGGTCCAAGGCATTTTATCTTCCAATTACCTGCAGTCTTACAACTACTTAAAGAAAACACGACAAACTATAGTACGTTTAATTTCCATCATATTTACATGAGTCTCTGTAAACAAGTGTCATTACAATACATAAAAAGTCTTCAACTCTTACTTTTGTTAGCACAAAAAATAAATTAATAAAAAAACAACTTTATTTCGAAGTTCCTAGGGCGTTTTTTTAAATGGCGAGTTAAAAAGCGGCGCCTACGCATATGAGAAACGGCCATAAAGATCGCTAGTATGGTCAGACGAAACGATCAAGTAAGGATACTTGTGAATGAAAGGCTTACGTAGGAATATGAATAAGATATCGACAAATTAATACAGGTATATTAAAATAAGTTTTTTGAAGTGAAAACTTCTAGGTATCAGACCGAACCGTCACGGTCGGCTGTGTAACGCTCATTCGGGTAACATCGGCTCGAGTCAACTAAGGAAGCGAGAAAGAAATTGTCAACAAGTCACTGCTAGATTAGCTCATTCTTTATGGTTATAGATAAAAAAATGTATTTTGTACGAGTATTATTAAATTGATGAAGTTGTCACTTCTATCTAGTTGTCACGCGCGCCATTTTGTTTTTTATTTTTTTACAATCTTTTGCTGTATTTTTTAACAAACGGTAAAAAACGTCATTTTTGCCGTCAAAGGCAAGCAGTCTAGTGTCGTGAGTCCTTACTATATTTCCTTCCTAGAGCTTTCCGACTATAAACTTCAGAAAAACTCTTGCTCATTTCGCCTAATCTATCCTTTTTAGGGATTCGTAGCTCAAAAGGAAAAAACGGAACCCTTATAGGATTACTATGTTGTCCGTCTGTCTGTATGTCAAGACCCTTTATCTCGAGAACGCGTGGAGGTATCGAGTAAAATAAAAAAAAAAATAGATATGGCCGTTTATGTCGCAAAAAAACTCTCAAGGGAATCGAAATTCATAGGGTACTTCCCGTTGACCCAGAATCTTGAAATTTGGCATAAAGCAAGGTATAGTAACACAGGTATAGTAATAAATCTGAATACAGTAAATTTTTTGTTACGTCACACAAAAAAAAAACTTTTTTTATGATAAGGAAAAGTCTTCGAGCCTCCATCATTCGGGAATTGAACTATTTACATAGGTAAGTTTGTACGGGACCCTCAGTGCGCGAGTCCGACTGTCAGACTTTTACTAAAACCCACATTTATTCTTCTAGTTGCTGTTTGCGTTCCCGGCCCGCGATAACTCTTTGGAACCTTGCAACCCTGGTACCTAACCTATCCTGTAGTAACGAAAGAGATGACAAGACATCTGGACGTCATGACTCTGGGTGTCGCAGGAAGAGTGTGGAAGAGCTTGGGGAAAGCCTTTGTCCAGTAGACGGCTAGTATAGCAATAGCCTAACCTATTTAACCATGATAAGTACCGTTTACTTATAAGCATAATCTTTGCATTAATTTTTTCATGGGTTGTTTTGGGTGGGAAAATCATCCAATGACATCCCCCGCTCTTGGCCAGAGCGAGAGGTCGTGTCAGACTTTTACTGACTAAAAACCCACACCTGTTCCTTCTCTGTCATTGTCCCAGGGCCCCGGTGATCTCTTTCTCATCACCCATGGCCCCAGTAGGCTTCGACCCTGCTGGCCCCTACGGTTGTTGACATCTCCTTGAGACGCGCGTGGAACACTACGCGCCGTCGACGACTTGGGCTCGGTCTGGACGGTTACCGGACGGGATTCTATGGTTGTGTTGCATTAATTCACCTATCGTTTGGGAGATGACATTGATTCCTGTAACAGAGGTGTTCTCACCTAGCACAGGAAACAAGGCCTCAATTTGCTTGCACACATTTTTTTTATATCAATAATTTTTTATTATACTGCATATTCACTAACAAACGTCTACACGTTAAAATAACTAAATAACGTGCGATATTAACCTCTGACCATTACTCAGTTTGTTACCAAACAGCAATCATAAATTATAGTAGCTTCATCAATATAATTATCACATAAAATTAAAATTTAACGAAATAATATTCGCCAAATTCGCTCACTAGTGTTGCACACCATACGGTTATGATTTAGCATGTCGATATCGATTACTTTGTCGCTGTGCGGCGCGTCGATAAATCGCACCATGTCGACGCGCATGCGTACTAACGAACGGCGCACGAGCCTTTCATTAACCGTTTCGATTACGTTTCGCTTTGTATGCGATATTAATGACTTTTATGTAAAAGTTACGATAATTGTTTGTTTGGAAAAGAATTGCCTTACCTGGGCGATGGGAGGTGGGTGTATTGTGTTGATGACTTACCTGTAAATAAAAATATTACATTATTATAAAGTCATAACTTAGCTACTGTCTATAATGTTTACTAAAGACATTTGGCTGACTTATATATCTACTGTCTATTAAAATTAATGACACCTTTTCATTAATCCAACCTATACTATTTTTCAGCTCTGACTATAATAAATGTGGTGGAGAGCTTGATGTTTAATTCTTAAAATTTTGTTTTGATTCCCTTATGAATATACCGCTAAACTGGTATCCCGATTTAATATCGAATATTCTAAGAATATTTAGTTAATTAAAACATCAGGACATAACGTTCAATTGTTTCCAACCTCACACCTTCATTAAAACTGATTTAATCGCGATAATGCTTTACCAAAACCCCGAACAATTCCGAAATTCTCCGAATTTTGCCGAAAAATGCACACTATTCGCGTCGCGTGCAAAGTGCACCAGAATTGTGTTCGATTAAGTAAATTTTGGCGAGTGGCGGCGGTCGGTGCGGCGCGTTTGATGTGAGCGCTAAGTAAACGTCACGCTCGCCAGCCGTAATTGCAAATAGGGATGCGAATTTATCGATACATTTTAGCGTCGCGGTTTTCAGAAATAAAACCTGAATATCAGTCAGATTTTATTTAGATGTTAAATTAAATAGACACATATTGGAAAAATCTGCTAAAACAATAGACGTATTTTACAATTGAAATTGTTGCTATTGTTATTTTTACTTAATTAAATAATACTGTTGATAATACAATGAAAATTATAATTTTTCTAGTTGCAATCACTCGATATTTCACTCGTTATTATGATATTTTTATGTATAGTTCTTTTGTAGCTTTTAAAAAAACAAATCTGACAACTCATTCATATCACTCATCCAGTACCCCACATCAATATTCAAAAAAAGTCATTCAACGTGATGATACGCATTAAGTTCATAACTGTCGTTATCGATATAATGACAACACTACAACAGAGGTCGATAATTATGAATGGAGCATTTTGTTTCCGAGTCCCGTCGTGCGCCTGGGGCGATCTCATAACTTGTCTTTTTTCACTTGGGTATACTTTCTTTTTAGGAGCGTCTTCTTGAAAGTGAGCAACAATAAGTTGGTAAAGCGCGACTAGTTTATGAGCAACGGATTCCGTACATTTAGACTTGCAATTTTTACAGCAATTGAAATATCTACCTGCTTTTTGTTCATGATTATAATGACTGGGATCACCAAACCGGATCAAAACCATAGTTTTATAAATAGTGTATTCCTGGAAGCGTCAACATTATAATGATATCTTTACACAGCCACTACTTTTTAATAGGCATACAGATATCGCATAGCTACTTGTTACACTTGGAGCCAAGAAGTAGCACAAGAAAAATAACCAACACGTCCCATCTATCATATCGTGTCCATATATTTATGTCCTTATGTGTAATGTAAAGAAGTTCAATGAAAAAACTGTCACAGTTTACTTTCGAAGAGCGAAGCGTCATATTACTAATTTAAAAAGTTTCTATTGATATTTTTACAGGAAAATTAAGCATTGATAGGTAATTTAGAAACTCGTATTAACTGATTCAACTTTAAAGATATTTATTAGAGATACAAGTGGTTTTTTTAGGCGGGAAAATCATCTAATGACAAATCCCGCTCTTGGAGCGGAAGATAGTGTCAGACTTTTACTGACTAAAAACCCACTCCTGTTCCTGCTTTGCCTTCGTCCTAGGGCCCCGGATTTCACTTTCATACTACCCGTGGAGACACACAAGTGGTCCCTTTTTGTGATAGATGTAGGTACATATAAATATTTTTTAAACTTCAATAGTCAGCTATGTGTTGTTTTTTTTTCTTCTATCAAATGTGGTATTACCCACTTTAAAATAACTTATATTGCAGTGTTTCAATCGTTTAGCGAAACGTTTTTATATAATCATAAGGGAACCCAAAAATAACTGTTTGCCAGCCACCCTGAAACTTTTTTACATATTTACTAACGGTACTCAATAAACAACTTTTCCCTTTATAGATAGATCGTGTTTTTCTTCATCGTTCAATTTTTTTCTGGTCATTAAGATCCATTAAAGACACGTGTATTGGAAAAATAACTTTTTAAGAAAAGAAAAAAAATACAACTCGACAAAATGTCATTTGTTTTTTTTTTTTAAATGTTTTATTTCACACTAGCTGTCTCCCACATTTTTGGTTACTGCTCTGCTCCACAAATAGGAGCAGAGCAGTAACCAAAAATGCGGGAGGGCACAACGTGATGTTATATGTATAGCCATAGCCTTCTACGATAAATGGGCCAACCAACACAAAAAAAAACAAAGAAATCCTTCAGCTTTATAATATTATACTAAGTGGTGCTCGCGTCTTCGTCCACATCAGATTCGTAGAACAGCGCAATGTCGTTCGGTCACAATTCAAAAATGTTTTTATTTTTAGCGCAGAACCCTAATCCTTTTTCTAAGAGAAAAGTTACTTAAGTTATTCCTTATAACATCTGCTATCTAAGTACCAATGAAAGTTCCGTCAAAATCGGTCCAGCCGTTTCTGAGATTACACGGAACAGACAGATAGGCAAAAATTTAAAATATTGCGTTTTTGTTCTACGCATCGATTACGCATTTAGTAACAAAAAAAATATTTTTACATAACCAACAGATACTTAGATTTCATTTATATGTTTAGAATAGTTTAGCCTACATGAGGACTTTTTATAAAAACGTCAGAATAAGAAGAAGATTAAAATACTTGTCTGTTAAATAATATAAATCTACAAAATCAATTTTTTTTTCGTACAAATATATTTTAGGGTTCTACGTAGACTAAGATAATCTCTCCGGAACCCTAATCCAAAATGACCTATCATCACCATAGGTGCTAAACATAGTTATTACTAAAATTATCACCTGCTCTTTATATAAGTGTAATGATGATTATTTTTTGTCCTGTCCGGTTAGAGAGACGGTCGTAATAGGAATGTTTGTTTAAATCTATTACGGATTCAATATGTGGTGAATGTTGTCCAAGTTATAAAAGAAAGCGTTTTGAGGGCACAGTCAGCGCTGTGGTTGAGCGAATGGCTGCTGCTCTGCATGTTATAGGTTCGATTCCCGCACGGAACAAATATTTTTATGGCCTACAGGTAGTTGTTTCGGGTTTTTTGGGATTTATCAAATTAAATTACAGTGCTCCCGTCACTTGAACATTTTTTTTTTAGTTTATTCTTTAAAAACGTTGATAAGTCAACTGGGAATTACTCCTGTATCGTGTATAATAATTATAATATATTCACAGACATTTAAAATCACATACAAAAGACACCGGGAATAACTATCTGCAAGCCATATAAAGATATATTTGTTCCGTCCGAGAATCGAATCCGCGACACGCAGAGGATACTACCCCTCATCGCTCAATGCCTCAACCACAGTGCCAACTGTGTCTTCGTTGTGTATTTCAGTTTTTAACAACCGTTATTTATAATTTAATAAATGTCTATTTATTATATTATTATTATATATACTCATAATGTGGTCAGGATAAACATATGCAAAAACAAAGTGTACAAAGGGCGGTCTTATCGTACAGGGCAATCTCTTACAGACAACCTTAGGATGGACTGAACGAAAGGAGATAGATTTCTTTGTCTGGAACTCAAGATATTCCCGCTAACCACTCGTCACTTCGAACACACATGCAACAATTTCGTTGAATGACAAATAAGAAAAGATGATTACACTACCAACGATCATTACTGAGTAATTGATTCGAACTATCCATCGATCCGAACTATTTGTGACGATTGATCGATATCTCATGTAATTACCGATTTCGTTTTATTTGTTACGTTAATCGATACGATGAATGTTAAAGTAGAGGATGTGATCTCTCAATGAGATGAATGATAAAAATTTAAGTCGGTTATTTTGGTTTAGTTTTAAAAGTCTGTTGTCATTATTTACTTTGAGGTGGTAATTAAAAAACTAATTGTTGGTTGGTCATTAAATTATTCACGATTAATAAAGGTGATATATTTTACATTTACTTCGTTGATCTTATTCTGTAGTGTAAGGTGTAACTCCTAGTATGGGAGCAACAATTCGTCTTAATAAAAAAAAGTGGCAAGTACGAGTCGGACTCGCGCACTGAGGGTTCCTTACAAACTTATCTATGAAAACAATGTGTTCGTACAGAAATATAGCGTTGTCTATGCCCCCACATACGAACTACACAAAGATCTGACGTCAAACAAATCCTAGATAAAAGAAAGAAAGAAAGAAAATTGCGTTTATTTGCATTAAAAAAACGGAAATACATAGAAATTAAACAAAACAATATGTACACTGAGTAATGCCAAAAAGGCCTCAGCTCAGCATAATGCTAAATGGTAATACACGGTCACCATCTGACGCTGATTTTCAGCTGCAGCCCTTTTAGTGCCATATACACGAAAACAGAAAATATACATTAATCGTGCAAGCAAAGTTTTCCGCGCATATACAGCAACTCGATCACAATCATCACCCAGTTGCGTGGACCAGACACATCACACGTCTGGTCAGAGGATGCTTCTTTTTTAATGGAGGTATGTGAGGCTTTTTTGTGGTAAATCATCAAATCAAGGTCCAATCGTTTACTGCAGCCACATATGGGCTGGTGCCACCAAGCAGCTTTCAACTGTAGGGGCCCAGCAGGGTCGAAGCCTATTGGGGCCACGGGTAGTGTGAAAGTGAATCCCCGGGCCCTGGAACGAAGGCAAAGAAGGAACAGAAGTGAGTTTTTAGTCTGTAAAAGTCTGACACTATCTCGCGCTCCGCCTAAGAGCGGGATTTGTCATAAGATGATTTTACCACTTAAAAAAAAAACTACCAGCTTTGGACTCGGTGGAAAGCCGTGCGAAGAGGCTAATCAGTGATCCAAATTGGTTAAGTCCAGTCTTCAAAGCCTTGAGCACAGGCGTAGGGTAGCCAGCCTTTCGTTGTTTTACAGGTTGCATTTTGGAGAGTATGCGCGGGAATTGCATGACTTGATTCCGCCATCTCATTTCTACCATCGGACAACCCGACATACGGCGTGTATCCACCCTTATGTTGTTGAAACCTCTACGGTCCGGACTAAGCGTTTCGTTTCGTCGTTCATACCGCGTACATCAAAGGACTGGAACAATTTGCCTGCTGAGGTCTTTCCATCCGATTATAATTTGGGTGTCTTCAAGGCTATAGCAATAGGCTCTTAATCAACTAGTACGCCTCACCATCAGCGATTGCTTACCATCAGGTGGGATCGCAGTCAAGCACTAGTTTGTACAAAATAAAAAAAAAATGCGAGAACACATTTATTTTAAAAATAAACACAAATAAACACTTGTATCCATCACTCCACGGCAAACACCGAACTCCAGCACGCATTACATTAGCTTACAGGCAACAGTAAAGTGTCACGTCACAAGTATCACAAGTGTCAGCGGTGTCACGCGCGTGCAATTCCATTTTTTACGCTGTGCCGTGTTAAAGCTCGTAAATCGTGTCATTTTCACGTCGCCGAGAGCTTGCATTTTGACGAGGTAATAGGCGAGTATATCATCTGGTGCGGCCGTAAAAATAGAGATTGTATACGAATTGAGACTGGTGATGTGGTACGAGGAATATTGATCGAAGTTACTGTAGTAAAAAGATGTTTCTTCAAGTGTTTTGCTTTCTTGACGGTCTGATCATGAGAATTATCATAACTAGATATTGGATTATATGCACTATAAAATTTTTTAAAATTTGCGCTAAAAAGTGGGGAAAATATTCAAAATGAAAGATTCAAAGCATTATTTCAAATAAACCTTTGAAATGTCAAGAAGTCAGTCAGTCAGTCTCTATGAAGAAGAATGTGCAAGAAACTTCATGGACACTCTTTTCAATCATGTTATGTATTACAAATATCTCTGTTACATGCTTAAAGTGAAAGCCCCATTGAAGCCCGGGAAACACCAATTTTCTTAAGTTTTTTTGCATGTTGCAGGTCAGTGTCAAATTGTATGTTGATTAAATGATAAATGATAGGTATTTATTTTGCAAATAAGTTTTAAAAAACATTTTTACACGTAAATTTTTTTTTGTCAATTTAAACCAGATGAGGTCGGTGTTTCCTAGCTGACTACCCTGAGAAGAAACACCGAAACAAACTCATGGATCAAAGTCTCTTTTAAAGTCCATACAGTAAACATGTAATTGTCAAATCATATGAGAACCATGCAGATAAGTGTCTGAGATGGTCTTTCGAAGAAAGAACCACACAGATTTGAGATTAAAATATGATTAGCAACCGTAACACGTATTTATTAACGAAATTGAAATCATTAAAATCATCAATACAACAACCCTCTCAGTATCCTAGTGAATGTCTTTTTCATGAAATACCCATACAAAAGGGTAATGCTAGAACTATATTGCGCATACACACGTGGTCCACGTACATCTGGGCGCGTCGGTCGCCATACATTTTATATGGAAACTAGACTTGTAGAGCTACATTAGATCCACGCCACGCGACGTGTTTCTACGTACAAATCAGGCGTAGCCCACGTGTGCATCGGTCTAACGTAGTTCTAGCTTAATGAACCTCTAGACGTACGGCGTTGCGCTATCAGTGCTTTGTGGAAATCCCATCCACACGTACAAAGCGTTTTGGGAACACATTCATTATGCGTACAGCTAAGAAGTAGAATTCCCTGCCGGAGTCTGTGTATCCTGATAACTTTTAACGTAGAGGTCTTTAAGTAATGAGTGAATAGGTTACTTCTAGGCAAGCGTGCTCCATCATCGCTTACCATGAAGTAAGTAGTGGACAAACGCGAGACTGCTTAAAAAAAAATGAAAATAAGGCAAAATACGAAAATTTAAAAAAAACGCGGGCTTCCTTTGAGCATCTCCTTAAATACCGTGGCGTTCAACTAACCGTTTTAGTTGAGCAAAGTTGATAACAGGGCTGACTACATTAGGCACAGTTATCGCTTTTGGAAGTTCTATTAATTAACCGACTACTAATCTAGTTGCGTTCATTGATTTGCATAATTTCGTTCGAAGTAGCACCTATTAAATGAACTAACTATGGTTAGTAATTTATGAGGTTCAGGTACGGTCATACGTGCGCGAAATATGGTGACTTATGTCTAGTTCTTACATCACATAGTATAAAGCACACTGCTATCTTTCTGTTCGCGATAAACCAAAAACTACAGAACGGATTTTTATGCACTTTTCACTATTAGACAGAGTGATTCATGAGGAAGGTTTAAGTGTGTAAAACATGCATGTTTTAATAGTGAACAGCGGAGAATGTCAAAGATTTCTAACACCGGTGCAAAGCTAAGGCGAGACGACCATCGATTTTTAAATTTGCGTTCGCTGTTTTCGCGGCCACACTCGTATACAATTAAATAAAACCCCGTAATATTTATTATATTGTACAATAATATATCATTAAATAATTTATAAGAGATGTTCTATCAACCTGGTAAACACAAATAGATAAGTATATTTAAAGGGACAATTTTTATTTACTAGAACGGTTAGTTGCCCGTTCTACCGCCGACTAAAACCTACTACTACCTATTGTGGTCGGGCAGACCACTGTGCGTGAGCCATGGCGGCCTTCACTCCACCAGCCCACCTCACTCCAGAAGTACGAGTAGAGTGAGTCTTTTCAGTTTGCTCAGGGCATCTATGAGTGAATTCGGTGCTCCCAAAGTTCGTGTTCTTATTTCGCTGACGGCTGTGCACTCAAGTAGCACGTACGCGACAGTTTCCTCATCAATTTTACTTCAGTTACCCATTGCATTGCAGGGCCACGGTGACTCTCTCAGTACCATTAACGAGCATACTGTGATCCAGGAAATCATATAAACTTGTTTAAAAGCTAATTTAATTAAAGTGATTTACTAGAACTGAGTCCAGTATTGCGATAATGAACATTCCAGAGAAATCTCAGGTTCTTGCCTAACACCTCTCTCGAACACTAAAAATCGAAATACCGAGATATCCATAATCTCATTGCGTATCAAAACTGTTAATAATTACAACTATTACCCGAGTCGAGACCATGCAATGTCTAGATCAGAGATTCTCAAACTTTCAAAGTCAAAGTCAAAGAACCGGCAAGAAACTCCATGGTTACTCTTTAAAAAAAATTATTGTTTACAATATTTTCATATTACAGTATTAATAGACATTATGTAAGAACAGTGTAGACCAGTCGATATTGTACCCAAAAGCACAATAAAAATAATAATATTTAAAAAAAAAAAAAAGTGAGTCGTAATAGGAAGTAACCTAAGAATTCGCGAAGTCCACGGTGTTCTCACATTCACATTAAAAAAAAAAACAAGCTATATAAAAAAAAAAAAAAAAAAAACAAGAACAATAAGTAATTACAATTATCAATAAATGACATGTCAACAAAAAGAAAATTTTTGACCTATGAACCCCTAGGAGAATTTTTCTGTTTAGGTAGTTAGTCCCTACTGTTTTGATCTTCTAGACTAGCAATTACCACACATGTATCTTTAATTTTATTTTACTGTGTTTTGTATCTCAGGTCTGTGCAGATCCCTAGGGGTCTAGGTTAGAGCACTTTGGGAATGATTGATCTAGATTAATTGATTTCGATTAGCGAAATATCTCGACTGCGCGATCCGATTGTATCGATACTAAATTAATCGATTATGTGCACTATCGATGAAATACTACCGTGTTACGCTATTTTCGTCTAAATTAGATAAGTGGAAAGCGATGAGATTCAGTTTTAAATCATGTGTGAGGATTTTAAATTATGTATGTGGCTTCGGCCGAGTAATTGTTTGTTTTTGGAAGATAACTGAGTTAAAAGTAAATACGTTGGTGTTAAATTAAGGTTGGGTCGGGAATATTTATCTACTAGCTGACCGGGCGAACTTCGTACCGCCTAACAGTCAATGAATATAGTATATCTTTCGAAATAGTCAACAGATTGCGATGAAACAAAGCCTAGTAATTTATAAAGTTGCACACAACTTTTAATGTATAAAAGTTATCTACATCGATTTCGTACAAATGTATGATGCGTTGTGCGTGATGCGCGCACAACTAAAAACTTCTACAGATTTATGTATAGATAGATGATCAATTTGACGAGGAATTTTCTATATTGACAACCCCACGGCCCCAACTTACAAATTGTAGGTCATGGGTTCAAAACAAGCCAGGCGCATTACTTTGTGTAATTCATTTATCAGTGTAACTCTCAAAATGGGGAAGGAAAATGTGAGGAAACAAATATTCGAAGAAAGATAACCTGCACCGGGCCAGCATGGTGGGTTACATCCTGATTTCCTCTCCTAGAGAGAAGGTCTGAGTCCCAGCAGTGGATACATTATAAGACTGATTATGCTTATGCTAATATTACACCCAAACTTATAGTAAAGCTTTTGATATTTCTCAAAGATGACTGTTTCGTCTATTCAATAACAATCAATCAATTATTTAAAATTTACCAATTTTGTTGAAGAGCACTTCATCATATTCTTCCCCTTGTCCCGTCTTATTGGGGGTCGGCGCAACACGTTTTTTTCTTCCATTCCATCCTGTCACCCGTCATGCTATCACTAACTTCCTTTTCTTTCATATCACTCATCACACAATCCATCCATCTTTTCTTTGGTCTCTCTCTCCCTCTCCACCCATCCACATGTATATTCATAATTCTTTTAGTAATATGCGTTTCATCCCTCCTCTTTACATGACCATACCAAGACAAACGATTCCCCTTCTACTTTTCACTCACTGGCGCCACTTTCAAACTTCCTCTAATATACTCATTTCTCACTTTATTCATTCTCGTCACACCTCACATCCATCTCAACATTCTCATCTCCGCTACGTGCAATCTTTTTTCATCCGTCTTAGTCACAGCCCAACATTCTAATCCACATAGTATGACAGGTCTTATCACGGACTTGTAGATTTTACCTTTCAACTAGGACATCGTGGGTCACTTACAAGTTGTTCCATTGACCTGTCGCCATTTCATCCATCCTGAATTGATCTGATATGTTACGTCTGGGTCTAACTCGCCATCTCCTTGGATAAGCGACCCGAGGGGCCGAAAATCGGAGCAAATTGGTATGTGCGTTCCAGCGAGAGCTAAGGGCACAGAACCGGAGACCGCGAAAATCGCAGAACAAGTATTCGTTTTGAAGAGAACTTATTGTTTATAATGAATCATCAATATATAATTAGCCTAATAACGTTCCCACTATTGGGACTCAGGCCTTTTCTCTATGAGATGGTATGGGCCGTAATCCATCACGCGGGCCTAGTAAAAAGTAGTTAGTAGTAGTATAAAGTTTTATTCTATTCTATTCTATTCTATTCTAGCCTATTGAGTAGCGTAATTAGAGACACAATAGAAAGACAATGACCGAGCTAACGCCGGCGTTCACTCAGGGTTTAATGAACTAGTGTGGGCTAATAGATGTCAAGTCTTCGAATTTTTGGTTCTAGAACATTTCTCACAAATTTCTCACGATGATTTCCTTCACCGTTTTGAGAAAACAATCGTCTAATTAAAACTTCAAAATCATTATTATAGTTTCGTAAATGTAATAAAAATTCACGATTTCTTTCAAGTACCGACATTTCATCACAAAACTGATTTATATTAGCGAGCAAGTTACTAATGGAAATGCAGAGAAAAACCTCCGGCTCATGGTTAATACCATATTTATATAAAAAATATCGCATGCATTACGCATAGCGCTGGTTCGAGCCCCCGCTGTGGCAGATTGTGGCTGAGGAACTATTCTGGAGGATCAATGCTATATCGCGACGGCTTTGATGATGATTTTCTGTTTAAACTGTTTTCTTTTAGAAGATAATTCTTTTATTTAGTGAGAATTATAGAATTAGGTGTTTGCTGAAACGTTTGAAAGGGTAAGGTGAAGGAAAGACACATTGGTAGGTCTTATTCAGTAAAAATCTGACACACCCTCAAGCTTTCCGGGGTCCTGGAACGCAAGGCAAAGAAGAAACAGGTGTGGTTTCAGTCACTAAAAGTCTGACACGCCTTCCCGCCCCGCCCTAGAGTTCGAAAAGTCATTGGATGAATCCCACTTAAAAAAAAACACTTATACTTCACCCTAAAGCAAAAAAACTAAAATTATTTAAAGCTATAGTTCATCATCATCATCATTTCAGCCGAAAGACGTCCACTGCTGGACATAGGCCTCCCCCAAGTGTCGCCACAATGAACGGTCCTGTGCGTCTCGCATCCATCGGACTCCCGGTATAGTTAGATACAATTTATTTGAATAATTTCGTTCTGTTGGTATTCGTATTACGGATGGACAAACTTTCGACAAATATCATGTATATTTGAAATTAGCCAGAATACTAAATTAGCAAAATTATCTTATTAATGAAGATTCTGTTATTGTTGTGCTAATAAAAAACTTTTTACAAAAAAAATACAACCGACTTCAATGTAAAAAAAAACACTGAAAAGTGCAAAATAACTTTAATTTCGGAAGTCGGTGTTTCTATAATAGTTTTGTCTCTTCGTTATTTAACACCGACTTCTTTAAAATATAATTCTATGGGACCAACTCGGAAGCATAAACTATCAAAGAAAAAAAAAATCACACAATTGACCAAGAAATCGGTGAACACACATAAAAAAAAATATACATTCAGCCGAACATAGAACTTCCTCCTTTTTGAAGTTGGTCAAAAACTGTCATTATCAAACTGAAAAATATTTTTTCAGCGAACAAATTAGATGACACAGCAAAACCAGTATATGATAGCGAGTATAGTCATATGAGCAGAAAAACACAATTCTATAACTATTGTGTATCCTTGCTAACCTCAAGCCCATAAAATAACAAAACCTTTTTTTTTTATTATTGATAGGCTCGTGTTTGACCACTATCTCACCTGATGGTAAGCGATGATGTGGCCGACGATGGAGCACGCTTGCCTAGAAGTAACCTATTCACTCTTGACACCTCTCAAAAAATCAAAATTAATATTGCCTTAAGAAAGCTCTCCAGAATACGCCACATCTCCCCTGGTGGTCGCTAAACAGAATTCTACAGGCGTGTGCCGGCCAATAACACGAGAGACGTCACAAATGACTTCCTAAAGCAGAACAACACTTGACTTGAGAACCTTCGTGTTGTGGAGATAAGGGATCTCAGGATCTATCAGGGACTAGACTGCTTGGGACAGTTAGTAGCCAAGAAAACATTGATAGTAATGTTTCCTGGCAATTCATCAGTAAATTTAGACTTTACACTTAGTATGCGGCGGGGTCGCGGCAGACCATGGACGAGATGGCGTGACGAACTAGACAGATTCCGTCAGAACTGGCAAGAGTAAGCGCGGGCCCACGAAACCTTTGTCCACAACTAGCACAGAACGGGCTTGCAAGAAAAAACTTAGTTTTGATGTACATAATATAAGTTTCATTTTCAGTCTGACTAGTAAAATGTAGTTAAATATAATAATATTCCACAACTATCACACGTCATCTAGTCCCAAGCTAAGCAGAGCTTGTGTTATGAGTACTAGAAAACTGATAAACATACTTATATATTTCTAAATACATACATTATTATAGACAAATGACACCCAGACACAGAACAATTTTTTTTTATTTTTTTTTATTAATTGATAGGCTCGCGTTTGACCACTATCTCACCTGATGGTAAGCGATGATGTGGCCGAAGATGGAGCACGCTTGCCTAGAAGTAACCTATTCACTCTTGACTTAAAGACCCCTAGGTTGTAGCTATCAGAGAACACAGACTCCGGCAGGGAATTCCAATCCTTAGCTGTACGCATTATGAATGTGTTCCCAAAACGCTTTGTACGTATGGGTGGGATGTCCACCATGTACCGATGGCGCAACGCCGTACGTCTAGTGGTCCGATGATGGAACGGACTTGGTGGAATTAAATTGTGCAATTCCAACGCACACTCCCCGAAGTGTAATCGATAGAAAACCGACAGGCTAGCAACTCGGCGTCGATGCTCAAGGCTTTGGAGTTTAGATTCGACAAGTGCATCATCACCGATGATCCTCCTGGCTCGCCTCTCAATCGACTCCAGAGCATCAAGCTGGTATTTGGCAGACCCATCCCAAAGATGAGAGCAGTATTTCATACACGATCGAACTTGCGCTTGATAAAGTTTAAGCAGCTGTTCCAAATGATCGTGCTCATCACACAAACATTTGCTCTGGGTGTGAATCGAACCCACGACCTCCGGCATAGCCGTCAGGGCTACTACTACAGAACTTCCCAACTTTCCCGTCTTTTTATTTTAGCAATTATTCCTGTGTTGTGGGTCCATTCACAAACATATAAACACAAAACACCCAGACCTGGAACAGCTAACTGTAGGCCATACAAATATTTGTTTCGAGTGGGAATCAAAACTACGACACACAGTCAATCGCTCAACTACTGCGCCATCCGTGTCAATTTAATTGGAAGAGAGACAGACTTGAGTTGGAGGTATCATATGTTTCATACAAAGTAATTGGCATACTATAAAAAGTTTTATTTCAACACCATCAGATAAAAAGATAAAATATATGATGATTACTAATGGGATAAGAGGGAAATACCGATACGGTAGTTAAAATGTTAATTGGTATGTCAGCTGAAATTTGATGACAGTGTTAACGGCTTTATCAAAATTTTAGGCACACTTGTATACAATGCTGATAGTGGTCAAACGAAAACCTATCCATAATCACACTAATATTATAAAGGCGATAGTTTGCGAGTATGTTTGTATGTTTGTTACTTCTTCGCGCTCGAACGGCTGAATGAATATGTGTGAAAATTGACACACGGGTATTTTATCCCAAATAATTTTATCTCGGGAGTATGATCCCTTAGAACAATATTATATTTTCACGTGAGCCAAGGCGCTGGTAGCAATAGCTAATTATATATAATAAGAACTTAAATTCACTAAAACCTCTTCAATCTTTGTTTTCCATATGTCGTAACAGTTTCTCACCAATCGAGGGTTATTCTTGGGTGCACTAGCACAGCGAGTACAGGAATAATCATCGGTTAGTACCACGTCTCACGAAGTTGGCTTCGGTCCCTCGTTTGCTTTCCGAAGGTCCTGGAACCCCAAGGTTCTGAGATATTTTCTGATGTCTTAATGCTAACATGATGAGAATTAGTCGATTGAACATTCAGCATCACATAAGCTAATGACTTGTACTTAAAAGGGCCTTTAGTCCCTTCTAAATAACCATGCATCAACATTACGATATCCAATTGCTTTGTCCACAAAGATCACCTGCCTCTAATTTAAAAAGGAGGTCTTCAAACAATCGATATATTACTACCTCGTCTTTACCATTTTCGGTTCACCTACTTAATGTTTTTAGCAGTAAATATTTAAATCAGCAAGTTAGATCTGCCCACGCTACAATAAGATTACTATCATTACAACTTTGCTTAACAAAGTTGGTTTGTCCGTCAGTAGTAACTTTTTTATATATATATATAAACTAGTGCTTGACTGCGATCGCACCTAATGGTAAACAGTGAAGTAATCGTTGATGGTGAGGCGCAGTAGTTTATTAGAGCCTATTCATTCTAGCCTTGAAGACAACTAAATTATAATCGGACGAGAAGACCGCAGCAGGCAAATTGTTCCAGTCCTTCGATGTACGCGGGCGATAACGACAAGGCGAAACGCTTAGTCCGGACCGTAGAGGTTTACTTGCCGTACGACGGGTTCTTTAATTCAGTCATCTTTATTTGTATTAGTAAATTTACCTTTATCTGTATACTAGCAGACTTGGCAAACGTTGTTCTGACATATACACCACAAATTTTTAATTAGTACAAATACTTATAGAGCATATTAGAAAAGGTTTTGTTATTATTTAAGTAGTCTCAATAAATAGTATTCATAAACAACAAAGTTATTAGGGTTTGTATATATCCTAAAAGTCACTCAATTTATGGAAATATTGTACATGCTATTGATTTAAAAATGGAATAACACTGCACGTAGTATTTTCTAGTAGCAATTGTTATAAACGATTGATTCTATTATGAATTTCCCAATTGTGACCAATTTTCGTGGACACTTTTGGGATTACGTTTTTTTTTTTTACTTTTGCTTACAAAAATATGATCAGTAACGGGTACGGATAGAGCCCATTTTTTTTTTACTAATAAAAAAATATTGGTGTATATTAAGAAAGAAAAACATGGGGGTATGGTTATGAGGCTAAAAATAGCCTACAATCAAACCTACCAAGTTCAGACAAAACAAACAAACACAAAAAAAAAAAACATTAAAATCGGCCAAGGAGTTTCGGAAAAGTTTAATGAAAAACGCTGTGACAAGAGACAAGAGTTTTACCCTCCTCTTTGGATACTACTCCGTTCATATTAGTCGTAGCGATATTGTTATAATATCCCATTCATACTAGAGCCTTCCTTAATAAATGAGCTGTCCAACAATAAATTTTTCCACATCCGAATTAATACTTCCTGAGATTAGCGCTATCAACCAAAGAAATAAACTCTTAAGCTTTAAAATATTAAGTAGGTATATACTCGTAGATGTTAGACGATATGGGATTTAAAAGTGCAAAAGTGGCAAAAAAGCGATTATAACTGAAAGACATTTGGGCTGAGAAGGAATTTTATATAAGATTGATGAGGGGAATAACAACATACACTTTCAACGTGTAATTGTCACTATTAGGGATAAAAAAATTCCATTGTGACCATTTTGTTGGTATGGTACTATACCAATGCAAAGTATTGGCTAGACCCGTTTTTTTGGTGGAAAGCATTATGACGTTTTCCGCTCTGGGTGGAACGAGAGGGAGTGTGAGATTTTTACAAAATTTTTGGGGCCTTACAATGACGTGTTCAAATATCAGGCGTGCGAGCGAGAAAAAGGGATGCAGCAATACACCCTATATAGCTCAATCCCTTTAACAGTTCAGTTTAGGTTGTCAAATGGTTCACGAGCCCTTAACGTGGTAGGGCGTCTGTGTCCCTTTTGTTGCCCTATACGTTCCAAAGCCGCAATAACTCTTTCGAACAACGCCGCAACACTGGCAAGCCAGAACTTTGCTCACAACACCGACATCAAAAAGTACAATGACGAAAGCCACAGGTGTCCTCTAGTCTCAGTAAAAGCGCAGATTACTAAAACAGCGGTGACCTGAAACAATTATATGACTCAGCGTATTGTGACACACGGTAATCGCACGCGCACGATGACGTCACGCTAAATTGATCCAGATTGCGCGGGAGAGCTATAGCACAGACCAGCGAGGCGCTTCTGCGGTCACTTCTAGAACAAAATGCAAAGAAAGAAAGGTAGGAAGGAAGAAGGAAAATTTAACCCAGACCTTTTGACAAAAACCACCCGGAAGGGCACTTCCCTTGTTCAGAACATGAGCTATCAGAGCTACATGTTGGAGTACCCTAAGTGCTCCTGCTCATACACCTATACTTTCAAGGACTAAATTAATGGCACTAACAACCTAAGGAGTTAACCATCGGTTAAAACAGAAAAAAAAGTAAAGTCTTTAGACTGACTTTTTGTTCCTTTTTTTTTCTTTTCTAATACGAGTATTTAAAAATATCGTGTCACAGTGTTTTCTATCGAACTCCTCCGAAACAGCTTGATCGATTTTTATGTGTATTTTTGATAGGTCTGAGAATAGGTCGTAGGTAGCCCCCTACCTCCAATTATTTCTTCGATAATTTATATTGCAGAACAATGTTTCCCGAGCTAGTAATTTTAGAACTATTCTAGTGTTTTTTCGTAGTTTTTTTTTTTTTTTCGGTGGGAAAATCATCCTATGACATCCCCCGCTCTTGGGCGGGGCGGGAGATAGTGTCAGACTTTTACTGACTAAAAACCCACTCCTGTTCCTTCGTTGCCTTTCGTACCAGGGCCGAGTCTTCCTTTCAGAATCAGACCCTTGGCCCCAGTAGGCTTCGACCCTGCTGGGCCTCTACAGTTGCTGACATCTCCTTGAGGCGCGCGTGGAACAGCACGCGCCGTTGACTTGGGCTTGGTCCGGACGGTTACCGGACGGTCGGACGGCAAGCCACCCATTGCTCGCCGTCCGCAAGCCCGCACCTACGGTGGCCGGAAATCGGGATCGGAATCCCGGCGGCGGTTGGGGCGTGAGGACCGCTGCCTCACGCGATCGGCCGCCTCCTTTGCAAGCATTACTGCTTCGCAGAAGGAGGCGACCGCCTGCCACTCCTCCTCGCTTCGGACCATGGCCTGTACCAAGGCCCGGCGCGAGAGATCGCCGCCGCCGATTACCCCCACGAGGACACGGCGTTGCTCTGCCCAAGCGAGGCACACCTCCACCGTATGCTCCACCGTGTCCTCCGGGCGGTCCACACAGTGGCGATACCCGGGCGTCGCTTCCGCACGAATCCGGTGCAGGAACTTCCCGAACTTACCGTGTCCGGTGAGGAACTGCGTCATGCGGAAGGTAATGACGCCGTGTTGCCTTTCCAGCCACTCCTCAAAGAGGGGACTTACCGCCATAATTACGGCGGCGGAACATGAGCCATCAGAGCTACATGTTGGAGTACCCTAAGTGCTTCTGCTCATACACCTATACTTTCAAGGGCTAAATTAATGGCACAAACAACCTAAGGAGTTAACCATCGGTTTAAACAGAAAAAAAAGTAAAGTCTTTAGACTGACTTTTTGTTCCTTTTTTTTTCTTTTCTAATACGAGTATTTAAAAATATCGTGTCACAGTGTTTTCTATCGAACTCCTCCGAAACAGCTTGATCGATTTTTATGATTTTTTTTTGTGTATTTTTGATAGGTCTGAGAATAGATCGGAGGTAGCCCCCACCCTCCAATTATCTCTTCGATAATTTATATTGCAGAACAACGTTTCCCGAGCAAGTAATTTTAAAACTATTTTAGTGTTTTTTCGTAGTGGCCTGGTATTATGCTGCTAGACCTATATAGGTTTATCTGTATTCATTTTGTATATCTGTGTGCCAAATAAACGTGTTTTTCTTTTTTACTTTCTTTATTGTTAAAAACAATAAAGTTCATTATATTCTAGAAGAAGAGTCGCAGAGTCGCGCCAGCGCGTCTATTCCGTGCTCTATAACTGTAATCGTAGAACTTACGATTGTTATGATACGTGCCTCTAATTACTTATGCAATTGTGGTCTGCTTTCAGAGGAATGACTGCATAACATGGAGGTATGGGCTAATGGAATGTGCTGGCGAAGGGCCGTGAGATATCAGTGCAAACGCTAAATAAATATCTACGTTTTATTCTCAAAAGTTCATCTCTGTCAGTTTCTATCCGTAGAGTCATCGTCATATATTTTTTTTTTTATTATATATATGCTCGTGTTTGACCTCTATCTCACCTATACAGTATATATTTATGTGTATAATATGTGCTACCAATGTAATGTGCCGATGCAAACGCTCTAGTAACACAATCAAGAATTTATCAAAATAGAAAATTATCCTAAAATAATTCATACGGTCTGCAAAAAAAACGGCAAAAAAATCACGTTTGGTGTATAGGAACCCCAATTAAATATTTATTTTATTCTGTTTTTAATATGTTGTTATAGCGGCCACAGAAATACATCATCCGTAAAAATTTTAACTACCTAGGTATCGCAGTTCATGAGATACAGTCTGGTGACAGGCTAGCGGAGTCTTAATAATAGGGTCCCTTTTTTATCCTTTGGGTACGGAACCCTAAAAATAGTTCAAATCGATTCACTAGCCGATTCTGAACATATTATTTTCAGGACGAGTTTATTATCTATATATATAAAAGGAGAAACTGACTGACTGACATATCAACGCACAGCCGAAACTACTAGGACTAGGAGAGTAAAATTTTGCACAAAGCTTCCTTTTATGACGTAGGCGAGCACTACGAGACGATTTTCCAAAATTCACCCCCTAAGGGTATGAAATGGGGGTTCAAAGTTTGTATGGAGAAACCTACTTTAACGCGGGCGAAGCCGCTGGCAGAAGCTAGTGTTAATATATATAGTATGTACGAGTATATTCGATAACAAAACGAATGCCAATTTAACAATCATCGTAACTCAGAAACTTCAGTTATCTACTTACAACAACTGAAAATCAACAATACATCACAATAAAACCAAAAGCGCTCACTTTGAAGAGTTTCGCCTGAAGGCAGATTCAAATTTAAATAACCAATTACTCTGTACTGTGGCCATTGATTTATTGGTTAATTTACTTGAACACTGATTGTGTGGCGAAATTAAAAGTCGCCGGCAACTTTGAGTTTCGGCACCTCGACAAGTCGACACATCACCAGTTCGTATGTATTTTGTTTGGTAAATGTCAACACTTCGGGAGTAAAGGTAATAAAAAGGTTGATATAAACAGTGTGAAGATGATTTTGGGTTTTTTTTTTCGGTGGGAAAACAGCTTGCAGTGAACGTTTTTTAACCGACTTCAAAAAGGAGGAGGTTATATGTTCGGTTGAATGTATGTTTTTTTTTTTTTATGTATGTTCACCGATTTCTCGGTCAATTGTGGATTTTGAAACTTTTTTTTTTGATTGAAAGGTTATGCTTCCGAGTTGGTTCCATAGAAATATTGTTATGATCTGATCATGGTCTTCGAAGATATGGAACAGAACTCCTCATAGGATCACAGCAGAAACGTCGTAACAAGCAAAATTGCTTTGTTTATACGTTTAGTCGATGACTGACTGAAACTAGAGGGGGAATATATCGAACTGACCTGATGACGAAGCCTGAAGTTAGGCACCGGAACTCTGTAATAAATTAATGTAATCTAACCGTGTTTGAGATTATTAGAATTGTCATGAGATGCACTCTGGCTATAACGTATTTAAGTTTGGCTGAGTGGTTCTTTTTAGTGATGGTACCATAACTAAAAAATGTAAAATAAAAAACTTTTCCAAAAAAAAAAGTACAACCGACTTCAAAGTAAAAAAAACACACAAAAGTGCAAAATAACTTTAATTTCGGAAGTCGGTGTTAAATAACGAAGAGACAAAACTATTATAGAAACACCGCCTCCCAAAATAAAGTTATAAATGGTGAAGCTCGAGCCTTTCAATAAAAACAAAAAAAAAACGTGCACTGCAATCTGTATAATTTAGTTTGGTTTTACCATCACTATTTTCAAGATCCCGCTATAAACTTGTCATTGACAAATAGTTTTCCGAATCTGACGTTAGTTAATTAATCTTTCGTATGCCGTAATCAGAGACACAATTAAAAAGTCACTGTGTCCCGCCTAGATCTGCGTTAAGGGGTTAAGGGATGACCAGACAGTTGCACACCAACGCTCTAACCAAGGTGACCTTGCTAGTTTCAATCCGTGTAGACAGCAGTTGTAATCCATGACCTTCAACGCCCTTGGTTGGGAGGCGCGTTTTCCCAACCACCGGACGTGATGGCGCGTGGTTTACTTCCATGTAGCCGCAACACAAACCAAACATTGGAACAATTTGCATCACCCATGGCTCCAGTAGGCTTGGGACAACTTGGGCTCGGTCCGGAACCGAACGGTCGGACGGCGAGGTACCCATTGTTCGCCGTTCGCAATCCCGCGCCTGGGGCGGCCAATTTTTTTTTTCCATTTCCACCCCCTTAAAAGTTGAATTTTCAAAAACCTTCTTAGTGCTCGCCTACGTCATAAAAGGAAACCTTGTGCAAAATTTCACGTTCCTAGTCCTAGTATTTCGGCTGTGCATTGATATGTCAGTCAGTCAGTTTCTGCTTTTATTTTATAGATAGATTTTTCTAGTAAAAAGAGGAGTACCTCGTTAAAGGGCTAGGTCTCGATACCATTTATGTCTATCTACACAGTAGGTACTGCCGAGTAATCGGAACATAGTGGGTGTACAACTGTGGTATCTTGTTCCCTCGGGGAGTAAGGCGTAACATATGAATTACGATGTAAGAATTAACTCGTATATTATTGAAATTAGCTCAGGAGTTTATTCCTCTTAAATATATTCTGTGCGAGATTATCTGATAGTGTTTGAACAATAAAACGTATGGGCAAAAGTGTTGCTTTTTCTAAGATGCATAATGGGGAATAAATAACCGAATTGGGTAAACATTTTGATACATCTTGCGGTTAATATCTGGTTTCAAGTGTCATCTGATAAATAAAATAACAAATAATATTTATTTAGCTAATAGGGTTTAAATGGGCCTCATCAAAAGGATCAAAGTCACCCAAAGGGCAATGGAAAGGGCTATGCTCGGAGTTTCCTTGCATGATCGACAAGACTCAAGACTGACCTGTTGGTCTAGTGGTTAGTGGCCCTGACTGCTATGCCAGAGGCCGTGGGTTCGATTCCCACCCAGGACAAATGTTTGTGTGATGAGCACGATCATTTGTTCTGTGTCTGGATGTAATTTATCTATAATATGTATGTATTTCGAAATATGTAAGTATGTTTATCAGTTGTCTAGTACTCATAACACAAGCTCTGCTTAGCTTGGGACTTGACGGCGTTGTGTGGTAGTTGTGGAACAAAAAGAAAATAAAAAAATGAGAACCGTGCAAAACAGTGACTGAGATGGTCTTTTGGGGAAATAACTACTGAGATTTGAGTGCAATTCTCAATAGCTGTTTTGACAAAGTTACACTATACTTGACTGAACCCATTTGAGATTTAAGTACATGGGAAAATCGAGCCATTTCAGAAAGAACATAAGTAAGCGAAATACTGATGTTTTTTGCAGATTTTTCTTTTCCTAATTAAAAAGTATTTAAATAGATCAGTAGTTGTATGAATAAAAAATATTTTTTTTTATACAATAATATTACAAAATACTTATTTTTTAATTGACAAGGAAAAAATCTCTTTCCTGTAAAAAAACGGAAACTGTCGCTTACGATGATAAAATTTTGTTTTTTTTTTTTTTGTTTAATCGTTCCTTACCCAAAAAGTAAAACCCTATTACTAAGACTCCAATGTCCGTCAGTCTCGTCAGCCATCTGTCTGTCTGTCACCAGGCTGTATCTCATGAACCGTAATAGCTAGACAGTTAACATTTTCACAGATAATTTATTTCTAACAACAAATACTAAAAACAAAATAAAATAAATATTTAAGTGGTGCAAGTCCCATACCACAAACGTGATTATTTGCCGTTTTTTTTTGCTACGGACGGTACGGATCCCTTCGTCGCGAGTCCGACTCGCACTTGGCAGTTTGTTTTTAGAAACAATCTTAATAATAAAATTGAATAAAATTAAAATCTGTGTCTGTACTATCTGTGTCTCAGACAGCAGCGATCTTCCCTTGAACCTACTAGGGAAGATAGCTGAAGAATTGTAAACCAGACAGATCAGTAGATATTCATTTAATAATTGAAAGTTAGTTAGTTAGTTGTAAAGTGTAGATATGCCTCTTTATGTGTGATGTGACAGTGTGTGTATGTGTTTAGGAGGTTGAATATAGGATTCAACGAGTTTATTAACCCCTTGAGATGTAATTGAGATATAATACGTACCCAAACAACAACCGGACATTCTAACAGTCTAACAATTCGAGACGTGCAAAGGCTGGACCATCATCACATTCTGAATCTCCTTATCCACGTTTCGCTCCAATTCCCACAACAGCGATTCCACAAAGCTAAGTTTCTAAATCATGTGCTGGGTGGGGACCGTAAGATAAAGTGCAGTATGAGTGTGGATGAATGGGTCGCCACGGGGCGCGCTCCGGACCCTGGCCGGACCACACAGTCTCGTCTAGGACACCCGGGAGGAGCGCTAATCGATGCTGTTTGCACGATCTCGTAGGTACATGTGGGGATTGAGGTTTAAGATTTGTGGAGTATGACGAGTATAATACTTAAGTATGGAGTACATCTGTAAAGGTTACGCGAAGGAAATTTCGTATGCTTTAATCGTAAATATTTATTTCAAACTAGCTGACCCGACAAACTTCGTACCGCCTAATAGTAAGGATAACGCCATCTACTGGCATTACCAGAAAAGCATATTACATTTTATAATGACATTTTAATTAGAGATGGCGTTGTAAGTATTCGGAATTTTTGTCGTAATTTTTTTCTCAACGTTCAAACCTTCCCTGGACTATCACAAATATTTCAAGCCCAAAATTAGCCAAATCGGATCATCCGTTCTCTAGCGAGACTAATGAACAGCTATTTATAATTCTTCACTGTTTTAGGAAAAAAAAACTATTCTATAAATATTTAAAATCAATTCCGTAGCCGTTTCTGAATATACTACTTTCAGGATGTGCGTTTATTATGTTACATGTTATAGACTAGTTTGTCTTTAGATGTGACAACACTAAAAGGGTTATTTTCTACCACGTCTCAAAAAAAACTAGGCAAGTGCGTAGACTCGCGCACTGAAACCGTTCAAACTTATCTATGAAAATAGTTCAATTTCCGAATTGAATTACAAAGATTTTTTCAAATCGCAATTATTTTTTTGGGACGTAACTATGATTTCTAAAGTGCCTGTTAATAGTTAATTTGAAATAAATGCTTTGTTTTTGATTCATTCATTTAGTACATAAATTAATTTCAAAGAAAAATCTTACCTAAGACTATTCTTCGAATCCAATATCAATACCAGATATTTGTGATCTATAATTGCAATTACGGTTTCCAATAACGAAGGGTCTTTACTTATATTATACTTAAAGATGATAGATTACGAAGAAAGGTATAAATTTAAAAAATAATTAGGTATTGGTAACAGGGAAGTGATAAGGCCAAAGCATAAAATGTAGCGACTTGAAGAAGAAAAAAGTTATTTATAAAAAGTGGTATTAAATAATCTTGTAATGTAATAATATAATAAGAAAACACAAATCACGCTAGAACCCTTCAGTAACCACACTTAATATTATAAAAGTGAAAGTTTGTGAGTGTGTTTGTTTGTTACTTCTCCACGCTCGAAAGGATGAACAGATTTCGATGATACTTAATACACGGGTAGATTATGTCCTGGAATAGCACATAGGATACTTTTCTACTATCATCCGAAGGTGGTGGCAACAGCTAGACAATGAAAAGAAGAAAACGTTACCTGGACTCTATTTTCAGCAGAAGGTATTTATGGAAAACCAGAAATTCTTGCTTAATCTTTGGCTTTGGACATAAAGCTCAGTCTCTTTCATCAATCTCTGTTGAAAATAACAAACGCACTTGATCGGTGTATCATTCCTCAATCGCACTTCTCATGAAACCCGTTTCAACCTCCAGCTTGCACCACAAACCCGTCTGTTATCGGACGCGATCGTATTGCGTAAATTTGTCGGTTAATTACGCGATTCCTTACGCAACACTAAAATGCTACCGTTTTAATTGAACTTAAAAAAAAAAGCTTTAATTGCTACTGCGAATTTAATTTTTCCGAACGCTGTGAGTAAATCAGGCTGAAGTTACTTTCATTTATCGTAAATCGACGATTTTATGATGTTTTTAAAAATTGATATGTTTATAAATAAGAATGTTGAAGTAGGAGTCTGTTGTAAAATAAAAGAGTCTATATTGCTGTTTTATTTGAAAAGCTGTTTCTTAAAATCATTCGAGATTGAATGTGCAAATATCTAACGTGCTAGAGAAATTTTGATCGTTTAGGAAGATCTTGGCAACTTCTTTTTCGCAATGTTTACTGATTCAGTTTAAATGTAAAACTTTTCATTCGTCATTCAATCTATCATTCCTAATTTATGCGTGTAAATTACCTTGATGATAGTAAGTACTAAAACATACAAGAAACTACCGTTGAGCAATCTTACCCAGCATGAACTAATATCACTTGCACATTGACTATAGGTACTGTGATAAGCAGATAAAAAAAAATACAGTGAATGTGTTCACAAAGCGTTTTGAGAACACATTCATTATACGTACAGCTAAGGTGTGGAATTCCCTGCCGTAGTCTGTGGTTGCCGATAGCTATATAACCTAGGGGTTTTTAAGTCAAGAGTGAATGAATAAGTTAGAGAGATAGTGGTCAAACGCAAGCCTACGCATAATAATAAAAAAAAAAACAGTAGGCAAACCATGTAACAAAACTTAACTCGAAATATTCCTTTTAAAGTGGCGATAATATAGTAATTATTCGTTAAATAACTTTGAGCAGTAAAATCAGAATACAGTTAATTTTTATCAGGCAACAAAATATGTAATCATATGCAACGAAGAGCATTTAAAATTAAAATTTAGTTAACGATAAAAATAATTTATGGCGTTGAGAAATATGTAAAAATTTTATTTGACATTAAAGAATGCTATTTTATTGGGCATTAAAATATTTAATTGTAAAAGTAATTAATGAGAGCAAATTTTTGCGACACGCTACTAAAGTGAATCTTGGAAACAGATTGACTTGATTGGAGAAAACCGTAAATATTAGCCATTTAATAATAACGTTCTGGGAAATCTTTATATATTTTCTCCCGCTCTGAGTGGGGCGAAAGGGAGTGTCAGACTTTTACTGACTATAACTCATTCGTGTGTCTTCAGTTGACCTTTGCGCTCTACGGCCGTGGTGACTTTTTCGAAAAATCACGTAGGTACCTATTAGTATATTACAATATTATATTGATGAAATGTTGGGCCCGTTTCATCAATATTATGGAGCTATTAGACCAAAAAATAACCTCATTTTATTGAGCACTTAAAATAATTTTTTTTTGTTTATGTTTTTGGAATGGATACTAAGTTCTTTAAGACATGTCTTCGTATGAATAGTTAATTTGTTTACCATTAGGATATGGAGTCTTTTATTTAAGTACAGATTCAGTCACCCTGCCTCGAAAAGACATAGATGGATAGAAAATGGAGAAATTATAGAATAGCAGCCCCTATGCATATTTACAGAATATGTTTAGGTACAACGTCATTCTGCAGTCTTAGTAAGTAGCTTAAAACGATTTTGGATACTGATGACGAGGCGGTATGGTCTAAGACTTTCAGCCTGCCTAAAAAGGTTGAAGGAATAAAAGTAGCTTCTAAAATTTACGCAGAACGTGGAAAAAAAATACAACGAAATTGCAATATCGATCTAAATTGGTTTTTTTTTAGGTTTTTTTTTCTAATAACAACACTGAAACTCCGAACTACCACACTAACAAAACGGAGTCCAATACATCAAATAGAAGCACCCAACAATGGTCTCCCATACATCAATGTCAATAAACAAATTAAACGTTTACCCGCCCGTTACACGTCATACGTCACTCGTGACTCGTCCGTCAAACATAATTTCCTCTTAATTTCGCGCCATTGCAATTTTGTTTCGAATTTTGAATTTCGAAAATGGCCGCCGATGCGCGACAAGCTCGCCATGTGACACAAACAACGTTGTCGTGGTTTGCCAACTTGTCAGTGTTTATCGGGAAGCGAAATTAAATGCTTTTGGATGCGGGTTTGTTCGTTTTTGAGGTTATGGACAGTGTTCACCTTTAAATTGGGCAACATGCACTTCATGGCTTTTTATAATACTGTCAGTTGTGAAGAATAAACTGTGAAGAAATGGTAGGTATCTATTAATTTAAGGGCTGTGCTTGGAGTTTCCTTGCGTGATCACATTAGAAATGAAGATATCCGCAGGAGAACTAAGGTTATTGACATAGCTCGAAGAATTGCCAAACATAAGTGGCAGTGGGCAGGGCACATTGCTCGCAGAACAGATGGTCGATGGGGACGAAATTTTCTGGAGTGGCGACTACGTACCGGAAGACGTGCAGTATTGGAAGGTCTCCCACAAGGTAGACCAATGACTTGATGAGGGTCGCTGGAATCCGATGGATGCAAGACGAACAAGGCCGGTCGTTATGGCTACAGTTGGGGGAGGCCTATGTCCAACAGAGGACATCTTTCGGCTGAAATTATGACGATTATGATAAATATCTACTAACAACAGCCAACGAAACCTTACATCTACATACCTACATCTTATTTTGTTATAACTCTTAATGATATAATTATAGCATTAACACAAATTAACATAATCTGCCACTACACAATGAGCTCACTACGTTTAATGACTGAATAAAATTGATAAAACTCGTAATGATCTAGCTGTTTTGACAACATAATGGAGTCAATGAAAATAGCACTTCAAATAAAATTGTATATTATCTGGAGACTATTTTATTTTTAACTAACTATTTATAGGAAAATATGATTACGGTCCTCAAGACTTGAGTTGAGAAAACGGCGATTCTCAAATATCGATTGAAATAATACCCATTCACTAAACAAAAATTAATAAACGAAATAAAATATCAAGGAAAAACTTTTTGCAACTTCAATCCGCTTGCCAGATCCGAGCAGATAATTTGCTTACAATATAATCGTACAAAGATTGCGACTTCAAGAAAAGGGGGGTAAAAAGGCCTCGTAGGATAGAGGCTATTATATTCAAATTCACTTCGGAAGGCAATTTATATGGAGTTTATTGACAAGACGGGAGGACCGCGGCCGGCGCGCCGGCTCGCGCGAAATTCTTCGGCAATCTCTTTCTGAGCCCGCCTTAATTGAACGAAGGAGACAATATTGTTGAAGTTTTTATGCAGCCTTAGGTTTAGAGAGTTGCTGACGTTAATTTATTGAAGATGAGTACAGTCAGTTAAAAAAAGTCTCAAAACTATTATAATATGAAGAAATTAATTACCCGAAAAGTTGGCCCTTTAATCTAGCCTAAAATAATTTTGGTAAAGCTTTTTTCACCTATATATTATACTAGCTTTTGCCCGCGGCTTCGCTCGCGTTCATAAAATATAGCCTATGTCGTTCAGGAATAAAGCAGCTTTCTATCGGTGAAAAAATTTTAGCAATCGAACCAGTACTTCCAGAGATTATCTCCTACAAACAAAAAAACATTAAAACGAACTTTACCTCTTTATAATATTAGTGTAGATTTTAAAACTTTATCTAACTGTTTTATAAACACTGTGTGTCCGAAACAAAAGTGACATTTTTTTTTAAATGAAAATGTGTCAATTCAGACACTGTGTCGGAATTGTCAGCGACTCGCCTTAGGCATAGACAGTTAAATAAGTTCTCTTACTTTATTCAAAAAGTTTGCAATTTAATTTTGTTTGGAACAAACGAATGCGGTAATTAAATTTTCTTGATGGTTTTAAGTGTCGCCCGAGAATTTTTCGTCAGTATTTTTTGTTGTTTTGTAAAAGATGGTCGCTGGCCCGATGCTGGTGTTTCGCAAACGACCAGAAGAAAGTGGACACAATGCGGGATTTCACAAGACAGATTACAGAGGGGCGCATTAATAAGGTGACGTTTACACAACGTGATTCGATTTGCATCCGACACGATTCTGGTAAACTGGAACTGATTCTGGTAAAAGATCAGCTCTTCATTACATTCATATTATAAAGGTGAAAGTTTGTGCACAATGCGTTCCAAATAAGAATAGGATTGATTGCCAGGTAGTGACGTCACGTCATATTGTCAAATCGAAGAATTATTATGGTGAGCAAAACAAGATTTTTTTTAAATTTAATTTATTTACGAACTGTGAACGAAAATAGTTTAATCAGAATCCAGTTCTTTAGTTTTGCTCATCTCTGAGTTCTTCAATTTTGCCCAATTTCTTGCGACTTGACAGTATGACGTGACGTCACAACATGGCAATCGATCCTATTCTTATTTGGAAAGCATTGACGCATTGTATATGTTTATTACTTCTGTACGCTCGAACGGCTGAATGGATTTCGATGAAACTTGGTAAACGGGTAGGCCATGTCCTGGAATAGCACACGGGATACTTCTTATCTAGGGAACATGTTCCCTTGGCATAATTTTCCACTATGACGTGGGCGTGGTAGCCAGCATTTAAGATTGTCGGACCAAAATGTGAAGTAGCTACATATAACATAAACATTTTAATATTTATATAAATGAACTATAAAGAATTATGAAAAACTTATAAACGAACAGTATATTTGAGTGCAAAAAAAAAATATAACTACTTTTTTAGTGACAGGTGCAAACGTTGTAAAAAAATTAACAAATAAAAAAAAAGACGGGTTGCACTCCGGGAGTGCCGGCAGAAGTGAAAACTTGATTATTAACGTTGAGCATGTTTGATATTTTGGAATGGTTAGGGAATAATTTTGCACCAATTGCTTTATCAGTATAAAAGTACTATCATTTATGTGGTAGAATACAATATTCATTTATTGCGCTATCGTACACAAACATGACAATTTATATTACATTAAAAATTTAACACTTTAAAACTATTACAATTATTTTACATTAAAAAGTTTATCTCCCGTCTTACGCTTTTTCGATCAGGTCACGTGTCCTGACGCGAGTTTAAGATTTTATACCCATTACAGAAAAAGTGCTCAACGCCGCTAAAGAAGTTTTCACTTCAAAAAAATTCTGCATATCTGACCTACATTTGCTAGGTCCTTTATTAGTGAAAGGGACATTTTTATTCGTTTTTATTTATTACTTTTTTTACTGAAAAAGTCGAAAGGTGAAAACGTCTCAAGATGCGCTTCATGTCTCGATCTCCAGATAAGATCGTAATCTTTTCGGATATTGCTCGCTATAATCATATGCGGACTTTTTTGTTTTTTTTTTCTTAAGGGCGTAGTGAAGGCGTGCTGGACAATGAGACGTGCTTGAAAATATAATGCTATATTGTTGCTTAAGCTAACTTAAGGAGTATGCGTATTAAAAGGGTTTTTGGTTTTAATTTATGCTTTTTACTTTTTAAAGAAAGTTTTTTGTAAATGTATTCGTAAAATAACAGTCGCTATGACTTTTTATAACTTCGCGTCTACGATTACATTTTCTCTACAAATAAAAAGTACCCAGCCAAAGAGCTTTAGCCTTAAAGTTTACACCTTTAGGTTTTCTGTTCTCTATTGTCCAGTTTGTTTTTTTTTTTTTAGCTTTGCAATACACCAGGAATTACTGCAACCACGATATAAGAGTAATTCCTGGATATGTAAACCATACAGACCAAACTCACATTAGACCATAATAATATTTGTTCCGTGTGGCAAAATCGAAACCGCGACTCTCAGCGCAGCAGGCAATCGCTCAACCACAGCGCCATCCTTGCCGTCATCAGTGAAAGGTATTTATACTGCATTTAATTTTTTATTCAGAAATCTAATACCATTGAGCTGGATACCATAAACTGTTTGAATTCAATGATCATAAAATCAAAATACTTGAAATATGATGCCCAAACAGCTCACAATTTCGTAAACAATCGTACTTGTCAGTTCCAATTTCTCAGTCAAGTAAGTAACATAGTAAAGTGTATAGATAAGTAGTATGGGTTCGAATCCTGCGCAACAAGGAGGGGGCGGCGCGAATTACGAGCCCGCGTCGCCCAGCGGCGCGCACGCGCATCGATTTACGCGCGTCATAGTTGTACCAGTGATGCGCCATTTCGATATCGATAAATATAAAAGATAAATAAATATAAAAGAAGAGTTTATTGAATAAGGTTGTTGTGAGATGTGTGGTTTGTGTTGTAGGTTTTAATGTGTTTTGTTTATTTGCAGCTTCTCGGATAAATTGGAAATATTTCTATATCATTCAATAGTTTAGTATCATAAAATGTTAAAGTAAATCATCATCATCACCATTATTTTCAGCCGAAAGAAAAGGCCTCAAAGTGTCGCACACGTCACAATGACCGGCCTTGAGTTTTTTTTTTAATTCATTAAACCCATAGTCTTACTATTGTGTCTCTAATTACGCTACTCAATAGGTTAAATTGATATAAACCAGTGATTCACTGCGATCCCAATTGATGGTTGGGATCGACCGATAGGATTGGCGCACTAGTTCATTAAGAGCCTATTCACTCTAGTCTTGAAGACACCCAAATTATAATCCGATGGAAGGACATCAGCAGAAAAATTGGTCCAGTCCTTCGATGTATGCGGTATAAATGACGAGTCCGGACCGTAGAGGTTTCAACAACGTAAGAATGGATGCTCGCCGTACGTCGGGTTGTTCGATGATAGAAAGGAGATGGCGGAATCATGTCACGCAATTCCCACGCACACTCTCCAAAATGCTTCCTGTAAATACCGAAAGTCTAGCAAAAATGCCGATAGGCTACTGGCCTTGTGTGTATGCAAATGAAAAGTTAAAATTACCTGGTATATTAGCAAAAAACCAAATCCGAGAACCCCATAACAATAGCTAAGGATTGTTGGATTTGATCGATTTCATGAATCTAACTTAGTTCCAGAGAGCAATTAACACGTATGCACACTTAACACAAAGGCTGTTCAAAATAGTCAAAAGATATTAACATACCCAGCCTACCATACCTATCGACAACTCTATCGATCTTCAGCACATCACTACGCCGCCCTAGGCCACCACGCGCGTTATCGTTTCGCTAAAAATGTACCGTGACCCCCGACACTAACCAAATTATTCTCGCTCCTAACTCACAGATAGCGGGTTCGATTCCCGCTTCGATCCAGAATTGACGGTCAGATATCGAAAACTATTTGTCAATGAGTAGTTCCTAACGGGATCTTGGAAATGGTGGTGGGAAAACTGTACTGTGGAGTTTACCGTAAACTTTTTATTTTATTGTTGTTGATAAGTTCACGCTTGACCGCTATCTCAGTTGACGATGAGCTATGATGTGGCCGACAATGAAGTACTTTTGGTCAGTGGGTAGCCTTAAGGGCGGTTTTGCCTAAAAGTAACCTACAATGCGTTCCAAATAAGAATAGGATCGAATGCTATGTTGTGACGTGACGTCATACTGTCAAATCGCAAGAAATTGAGCAAAGGAGACGGGCGAAAGTTCCTAGAAAGTTGGGCCTGATGTTACAGTAACAATTATTGCATTATTTTGTTTATACCCTAATACCATTTAAAAAAAAACTAAATTATTTACGACTGCTCCATGGAAGAAAGAAAATATAGGATGACATTGGTTTGTATGAAAACAACCTATAACCTAAGGTTAAACACTGAGCTCTCACATAAAACTTCAAGAAAATAACTATTTGACTTTATTGTTGACTGGAGTTAACCTGAATTTATTGTAAGACACATTGAAGATTCAGACGCCTTCCAACTAGATTCTAGAGGTAGCAGCAAAGGGAGTATGAATTAAAAACACTTTCTCTTTTAATGATTTATTCCTGATGATTTTTAATGATTATATGTTGCCTGTATATTAAAACATTGACAATCGATTGTGAAATTGACTTATGAAGCAATTCATTTTTACGACCATTATATATACCATTATTTTAAAAATATATGTGTTTTATTTAAACTTATGTAATAAAAAATAATTATTAATATTTTAAATAATTAATTAATTATTCATTCTATTTTTGTAATAATAATCGATTGTATATCTATTAACTAACCTCTATCATATGGCAATATTGTTTTAATATAAGGATAAGGGAAGTCAGTATTGATTTGATTAAAAATATTTAATCAAATCAAAAATCTTATCCCATGATAAAACTGCTTAATATTTTATAATTGACCACAAAAAACTGAAACAAAATATTGATAAATATTTCATTTGTGTAACGTTAGGCTCAGATTCGCCCGTCTCCTTTTGGTGAATTGGTCAAGCAAGATTGGTGGATGTCACACATCTTCGAAATTTTGGTTCTAGGAATTGCTGGCTTCCTATACCGTATTGAGAGCAGCGGTGATGAAATAAATTACACAAAGTAATGCGCCTGGTTGGATTTAAACCCACGACCTACAATTCATAAGTCGGGGCCGTTACAATTTTTAGGGTTCCGTACCTCAAAAGGAAAAAACGGAACCGTTATAGGATCATTTTGTTATCCGTCTGTCTGTCAAGACCCTTTATCTCAGAAACGCGTGGAGTTATCTAGTTGAATGTTCGAAACTCCGTTCGGGAATCGAACTATTTACATAGGTTAGTTTGTACGAAACCCTCAGTGCGCGATTCCGACTCGCATTTGCCCAGTTTTTTTATGTTGATAGTGCTCGCGCCGATCACTAATCCACCACTTCACTTTAAATATATAAAGACTTGTAAAATTATAAAAATAAATATTTATACCTAATTGCAAATATATTAAAGGGTTAGCGGCCCAACGTCATCATTAGCGATTTAGATTCCCCCAAACGGCCAAAGAGTGGTTGTTACCATACGATCAATCGGCGTCAGTCGGTGTCCAGTCGTAGAGGTCGAGAGTTCAAATCTGACCCCCAACATCTGACGGTGACCTGTGTGATGAACTGCTGCCAATTATGCTAAGTGCTTTTAGTTTAATTGGGTACCTTTGGGAAATATCTTTACGAAGCTGGATTGGAAAGGTTTTTAAGGTAAATTTCTTTTCTTAAAAAGACAAATGACGTCTTGAGAAAATAATATAATTATTATCAAAGGCTTTGTAAAGAGAAAAAAATAATAATTACAAATTGATTTATAATATAGAATAGATTAAAATAAACTTTATTGTACACCAAAACAGTAACAAAACTTTTAAACTAACAAGACACAAAAAGTATTCAGGGAGTTTCGAAAATGGAAGATTTAATTTTATTTAAAACAACTTTTAGGTATACTTTTCACATTGCCCTTTTCACTCATGCTACCATATTGGAAAAATTGCGCCCCAAAAATTATCACTGAAATACGTACGCTCTCGGTAAAATGAGGCTAAGAATTTTTGACTGCCAGAGCGAAGCTTGCTTAGAAGAAGAGACATTGTAATGCAAAATAAAGTGACTTTAGTCTAAGGCAAAGCCAATAACGGAAAAAGGGGGATAATACGTTTTCAAGGATCACTATGTTGTCCGTCTGTCTGTCTGTCAATACCCTTTATCTCGGGAACGCGTTGAGGTAACGAGTTGAAATTAAAACCTGAGTCTGCGGTTCCTTGAAGTTGTGAAAAAATCTAACTTTTGAGTTAACGAAAAACAAAGTTACGGCAGTTTATGCAAAAAACCGTGTATTTCGATACTCTCAAAGGAATCAAAATTCATAGGGTACTTCCCGTTGATCCAGAATTCTGAAACTTGGTATGAAGCAAGGTCTCATAGCACAAGTATAGGAAAAAATCTGAAAACTGTAAATATGTAGTGGCGTCACAAAAAAAAAACATTTTTTGTGATTCAGAAAAATCTTTGTATCAATTCGGGAATTGAACTGTTTTCATAGGTAAGTTGGTACGAAAACCTCAGTGCGCGAGTCCGACTCGCACTTGCCCGATTTTTCAAGTGGGAAATCATCCAATGGCTTCTCTCGCCCCAGTGTGGATCGCGAGGGCGTATCAGACGTTTAGTGACTAAAACTACACCTGTGTCCTTAAGTTGCCCTTTTGCGTTATAGGACCACAGGTTTCCTTTTCAGATATTCCTCGCGACCATCGGCCCTCCTGAGCCCCTACGGTTTTACTGACACTTCTTTAACGCACGCGAGGAACCACTCCTGTGGCGGTAGCTGGGGTGTATGTGATGATATCCGTTCCCTCACGTTTACGGACTAATAATACTGAAGTCTGGTAGTGACGGAAGGAGGACCATTGAGGTAACAGCAGGAAAATGATGATAAAATTGTGAGATTATGAGATAATTCTTTAAAAGATTTTAACTAGTATAGTTATAGTATAGTCGGCCTTATAATGTTCCCACTGTTGGGACTCAGGCCTCCTCTCTGAGAGAGAGAATGGGCCGTAATCCACCACGCGGGACCAGTGCGGGTTGGTGAATGTTACAAGTCTTCGAATTTTTGGTTCCAGGAAATGCCAGTTTCCTCACGATGTTTTACTTCACCGTTTTGAGAGCAGTGGTGGTGAAATCAATTACACAAAGTAATGCGCCTGGCTGGGTTTGAACTCGCGACCTACAACTCGTAAATCGGGGCCGTTACCACTCGGCCACCACTGCTCTCTTTAACTAGTAGGTACCGTTATCTTAAAAACAAGTCCAATCAAACTAAAATATAGTCTCAAATACCGTTATGAATCGCAAATTACGCGACTTTTCTTACTTAAAAATAATATATTATATTTCTTTTAATATGTAAATTTTCGTCATTTCGAAAGTAACTAAAATGATTGTCATAAAGGTTACTTGTTGCCTGTGTCTAAAGTATCTGTAATATCTGTCACAATTTATTTATCAATGTCTGAGATCAAAATCGACTATCCACTTTGATAACAACAGAATAATATCAGTAGTTTCGTTTCCAACATTTGGATTATTGTCAAATTTTATGATGATTTGTGTAAGTTTTTGTCACTGATAAGATTTTTCAGTAAACCATTTATTTAGGTCTAATAAACTAGCACATTACATATTTAAAAAACTGGGCAAGTGCAGGTAGGACTAGAACACTGAGGGTTTCGTACAAACTAAATTATGTAAATAGTTCAATTCCCGAATCGAGTCTCGAAGATTTTTCCGAATAGAAAAAAGTAAGTATTTTTTTTTTGTGACGTAACTACAAATTTTCAGTTTTTAGATTGATTCTTATACTTGTGCTATAAAAACCACTTAACTATCATTATATATATACTAAACAAAAATCCTTAAAGAACTAAAAAATAATCTAAAGTATGTAGTCTAAAATTCAATTCAAAAATATTCATCTCACATAGGGCCTACAAATGGACTTATAAAACGCCAGAACCTAGTACACGGTTTCATATATTATTATAGAACCGTTATACCGATATTCTTTTGAAAGAACCACCAACGTGAAATTTCATCATCATCATCACCATTTCAGATGAAAAATTCGTCCTTTTTTCTCGTCTACATCTTAAAAATAACAGTTGGGGAAAAACGCTCAGCCTTCTAGGTTCAAGTGTTTAAGCTGGGGGTTGATGAGTCAGGCCTTCTCTTTTTATATATAGAGGGTAAAATTTAAACGGTTCTTAACCCCAGGGTAAACGAGTTTGCTTCGTACATACATTCGAATAAGATTATTTTGAACTAAAAATTAAACAAAATTCTGCTGCTCCATACATTTGGTCGAGTCATGTGAACAAAAATGTGTGGAGCAGCTGGTTGCTTTTTTGTTGAATTTTTTTATTTAAATAATTATCTTGTGGTTGATGGGTTCAATAAAACATGTCTATTTGCACCATATCAAAACAACACAATTTAGTCGTTAGTTTATCCGTAACTCTTATTAATCGATTTATTTATTCGTTAATTAATTTCAATCAACGATCACAACTCAATTAAAGATCGATGCTCTTGCCAAACAATTTTAAATCGTAGTGTAGCGCTAGTATTTAGTCAGAAGAATATCACAACAACATCATAATATATATATATATATATATAATATTCCACAACCATCACACAACGCCGTCAAGTCTCAAGCTAAGCAGAGCTTGTGTTAGGAGTACTAGACAACTGATAAACATACTTATATATTTCTAAATACATATATATTATAGATAAATTACACCCAGACACTGAACATATGATCGTGCTCATCACACAACCATTTGTCCTGGGTGGGAATCGAACCCACACCTCCGACGTAGCAGTCAGGGCCACTAACCACTAGACCAACAGGCCGTCTAAACAGTACATACAACATATAATAGGTTTTAGTATTCTCAATTGCTATGCGATTTTTTCTAATCCTAGCTTTTACTTTGTCGCTTCTGAAAGGTGTTTTATTATCCCGAAAGAGCATAATTTATTCAATGGCCTAATTAAGGTAATTATCTACAAGTGTGCCAAGTTTCAGCACAATCCATGCAGACGTTAATGAGCAATCAATTAGCAAAAATTCAGACTTCGTAGACTTAAGTTAATAGTAATAGTTTGTCCTAAAATTAGGACAGTAGGATTCCCAGACACCTTTTCCGGCTTGCAGACGGCGAGCAAAGGATAACTCACCGTCCGGTACAAGCTTTGGTTGACGACGCATTGTGTTCCACGCGCGTCTCAAAGAGATGTCAACAAGATTGACGAGACCCGGTAGACCCGATGTCTTTTGATTTTTTTTTTATTTTGAAAGAGCACTACAGAGTTTTTATTTATTTTTTTCTCTTTATTTTGTACTAGGGACTTTTATACGAATGTACATGTCAGTCCCATCGGACATTATATAGTAAATACCTTACCTATTTTACCTTTTATAGTAAAACGTAACAGCGCAAACTTCATTAAGCTATGAGCAGCCTCTGAGTTAGGTGTCGACTAAATATGATGAAAAATTCCAACATCGTACATGTTTGTACCTAGCTCTATATACAATTCTTCTCTTGCAGATTGAAATCTGACACATTCCGTGAACAGATTTATAACATCTACTGTGCCACACTCCTCACAATATGGTGAATTAGCTTTTTTCGCTAAAAATGCAAACTTATTGAGCGGCATGTGTGCAGATCTCAGTCTGTGAGCCATTACTAATATCTTTCTGCTAAACCTGGTGCTACAAAATCATTACAGACTTGAACTTCTGCAACGCAACATCACAATAAGTTACGCGCTTTCGAACAGTGGCGGTAGCACGCCTCTCAATATTCATTAGCCGAGATTTTGATACAGTTTAAATGTACGTTTTTTTTTGTTAATTAAAGGGCATTAATTGTTAACAAAACTGCTTTCGACTGACCATTGCGCCGGCTTATGTTGGTCCAATGTGGGAGTAATAGCGATTTGATTTTTTCTTAGATTTATGTTATGTTTATAATCACCCATATAGTATGAAGGGTAAGGAAAAAGTGTAGCTATAATTCACCCACAGTTCTCCAGTTATCTATAAGTACCACGGGATGACAGGGGGACACTTAAACTTAGCTAAACTTTGGGCAAAGGCTCTAGGTTTAGAAACAGTGTTTTTTTTTGCAGCTGCAGCAGGTTTCAGGAGCTATCAGAGTGGTCTTTTAAGAGGTAATGGGGGTCACCGGAGTGATTAATGAGGACAGCAGGCCCCTTTTGAAGGTATACCCCCATTACAAAAAGCGGACCATTCTTAGATTGAAGGTGAAAACACAGTGATTGAATAATACCTTTGCAGATATCATCATCATCATTATCATTTCAGTCGAAAGACGTCCACAGCTATATAGGCCTCTCCCAAGTGTCACACAATGGCCGGCCTTGAGTATGTGTAAAAGAAAAGTTAAAATGAACTAGTACATTAGAAAAATCCAAATCTGAATCTAACCACCTCCCACTTAGTTTTAGAAATCAGAAATGTTTATTTCAACAGATTTCGTCGATTCCCTCGATCACTCAGATATGACATTACCTCTTATTATTGAGTATAAAGATCTTTTTTTTGTTCAATTTACCTCTTTGAAGTATCCGCTAGAAATCAAACACACACAACAAAGCCATAAGTGGATTCAAATAAATAATAATAATATTCCACAACTATCACACAACGCCGTCTAGTCCCAAGCTAAGCAGAGCTTGTGTTATATATATATATATATAAATTACACCCAGACACAGAACAAATGATCATGCTCATCTCACAAACATTTGTGTCCTGGGTGGGAATCGAACCCACGACCTCCGGCATAGCAGTCAGGATCACTAACCACTAGACAACAAGCCAGTCCAATGTATGTCAAAATTTGAATCCACTTATGGTTTAAGTCGTTATTCCCATAACTTGCACCAAAACACCAACGCAAAAACAACCAAATTAAACTCAGTAATTGATATTTATTTGCTCTACTTTGTGACACGCAAGCTATAAACATTGCCTCTTAGTCAATCGTAGCATTTTTTACATATTCCTTGTTTTCGTATAATTGTCGTGGGACCTACTACCTATAGGCAATAAAGATCGATAAAATATTGGCAAAGGGTCTGTGTAGCAATGGGCATCACGTCACGATCAGTTGTTAGGTACGTGATGTTTTTTTGTTCCAGATAGGCTTTATTTTTATGCCTGATAGGCTTTATTTTTGTGCCTGATAGACTTTATTTTTTATGCCAGACGAATCGAGAGGGAGTGTCAGGCTTTGGTGTTTTCTTAATTTGAAACAAATTTATTAGCTGGTCAAAAAGCATTGATGTTCTCGAAAATTAAATCAATAAAATACACATACACACAAACACATAAAAAATTACTGCTGTGTAGCTATATTTCACTGTTATTTTGTTCACACTTCCTGACAAAAACATGTCTGTATGTATGGCTTTTGGCTGTGTTACGTTAAAGTAAATAAAACTTCTCTAAACCTCCCAAGACTCAGGTAATTTAGTTTTCTGTGACCTTAACCAGGTCATCATCAAAATTTTACTAGTTGCAAAAGAAGCCAGTAAAATGCCAAGGAGTAGATTCCTGAAAACGATGGTAATATGATGGTAAGATGATGATGACAGCATTTCAAACACCATCACACAACAATCTCTAGTAATGCCTCAAGCACACTATCTACAGTCTTGACCAGCGCTCAACAGTACCGCAGGTTAACTTGGTAGACAAGATTTATGTAAAACTACCCGCCAGGGGCTCGCACGCTTTGAATGAATACATCAAGCCTTCTGCGAATAATAGTGGTAGTAGAAACAGTAAAAACACCCTAGTGATTTTAAAAGGAAACTTTCAACAGATCTTCAAAACTACCATATCATCCATTTTTTTTTATTTTACAATATTTTTTGCTTCTTTTTAGGGTTCCGTGCCTCACAAGGAAAAAAATGGCACTCTTATAGGATCACTTTATTGTCCGTCCGTCTGTCTATCTGTCAAGACCCTCTATCTCAGAAACAAGTGAAGGTATCAAATTGAAATTAACCATATACTTAGGTCTGCGGTCACTTGAAGTTGTGAAAAAATCAAAATTCTGAGTTAACGAAATAAAAAGTTACGGGCTACGGCCGTTTATGTTGTAAAAGACGTATATTTCGACACTAAAGGGATCAAAATTCATAGGATACTTTCCGTTGACCGAGAAGCCTGAAATTTGGCATGATGCAAGGTCTCATAGCACAAGTATAGGAAAAAATCTAAAAAAAGAAAATTTGTTGTTACGTCACAAAAAAAAATAATTCGGAAAAATCTTCGTAACTCAATTCGGGAATTGAACTGTTTTCATAGGTAAATTTGTACGGAACCCTCAGTGCGCGAGACCGACTCGCACTTGCCCGGTTTTTTTAATTTTATTTTTTTGCTTCTTTTTTAAGGTTCCGTAACTTAAAAGGAGAATACGGAACCCTTATAGGATCACTTTGTTGTCCGTCCGTCTGTCTGTTTGTCTGTCAAGACCCCTTATCTCTAGAGCGCGTGGAGGTACTGAGTTGAAATTAAAACCATATTATACTCAGGTCTGCGGTCCATTGAAGCTGTGAAAAAAATCAAACATAACGAAAAAAAAAGTTACGGCAGTTTATGTCGCAAAAACGTGTATTTCGATACTCTCAAGGGAATCAAAATTCATAGGGTACTTCCCGTTTTGCTAGAAGCCTAAAATTTTGTATGAAGCAAGGTCTTATAGCACAAGTATAGAAAAAAAAACTGAGCTTTTTTGTGATTCAGAAAATCTTCATAACTCAATTCGGGAATTGGAACTGTTTTCATAGGTAAGTTTGTACGAAACGCTCAGTGCGCGAGTCCGACTCACACTTGCCCGGTTTTTTTTGTTTGTTTCGTGTTTACCTACCTAACTATCGTGTTGTGACAAATAAATTCATTTTTTCTTTCTTTATTTATTCCTAGAGATAGGACAAATTATCATAGATATCTAGCACGGTTGGTGCAGTGGTTGAATGTCGCGGGTTCGACTCTCGCTCGGAACATATCAACATTTTTTGTATAAATTGAAAATTAGGGAAAAGTTTTTTTTTTAATATGTATGACGACGGGTTGCCCTGTAGTGTGTTTATGATTTTATTTTTACAAGCTTTTATTTAACTTGCAATCTATGTATGTGTGTGTTTGTCAAATCTTGCATAGAATAAAATAGAATAGTATTTATTCGATGTAGGCAATACAATAGGCAGCAACACAAAAACAAACAAAAAAAAAGTACATATTTACAATATAATTGCGCTGAAAGTGCCCGAATCGAAAAGGTCGCCAACTCAGCCATTGCTGGGCGTCAGACACCCAGCGCTGATTTTCAGCTGGCACCCCGCAGTGACACACGGATGATGGTAAATAAAATATAACATATAAATAAACCTATATAAATAAACCTTGAATTTTAAAACATTTTGCTGACATGTGCAGTTTGAAAACAATGAACGGTTAGCTAAGTAACGTCATTCTAAATACGATATGGCGGACTACTAAAGATGTTATTTTTTTATACAACCCTTTAACACGGGTAAAGAAGTATAGCAATTTAATAAAGAATAAATTAAAACTCTACTGGACCAATTTATAAAATTCTTTATCCAGTAGAATGCAGACATATCACTGAGTGATATAGATGTCGTGGCTAGATCATAGAAATTGATCACTTCATGATATGGCCAAGTAAAAATGGCCAGATCGTTTTAAATTTTAAAGTTTGTTGATATTTCAATCCTCGTTTTGCCTACTTTTTTTTAGACCTTTTATTATCATAGAAATCCTACTATCAATGATATGGCCAAACGAGGATTGACATATCATCAAATGTTAACGTTTAAACTATCTGGCCAGTTTTGGTTGGCCATTTCATCAAGTGATCAATTTTAAGATGGTCACTGGCCACGACATAAACATATCATTTCTACTTTCACGCGAGCAAAGCCACTGGCAGAAGCTAGTAACATATTATTTTACTTACCTATACCATCAGATACAGAACCAGATCAGAAACTACCATTAAAACATGAGGCCTAAAAAAATGGTACAATCATACACAATAAAAGGCAAAAGAAATTCCCGAATCGTAATGAAACAAGTAGCGTCGGTAACCGAGGGGAAATCGAAGCATAGCCGAAAGTACAGATCGAACCGGAATAATACAATACAATGAAGCTCATTATTAATATTCAGCAGATAACTCGTGTGCAGATACAGATAACGATTTTGATACTTGTTAAGGACAAGCTTGCTTTTGGGGAAATTAAATGGAAGTAATGAATTCGGTCTTTCCATTGCCCTCTGGGTGACTTTAAGTCTTCCTATGAGGCCCATTGTAAGCGACCACATTTCGGAGCCATATGTGGTCACTGGCAACATGCACTGGTGATAGACTTTCGTCTTGACACTGTGGTATATTGGATGAGAAGACACCGCCGGAGTCTCCTTGCGTGATCGAATCAGGAATGAAGATATCCGCAGGAGAACCAAAGTTGCTGACATAGCACGAAAAATCGCCAAACTTAAGTGGCAATGGGCAGGGCACTTTGCACGCAGAACTGGTGGCCGTTGGGGCCGAAAGATTCTGGAGTGGCAACCGCCTACCGGAAGACGCAGCGATGGAAGGCCTCCCAAAAGATGGACCGATGACCTGATCAGGGTCGCTGGAATCCAATGGATGCGAGACGCACAGGACCCGTCGTTGTAGCGACACTTGGGGGATTCCTATGTCCAGCAGTGAAGTGTGTGAAGTATATTTGATAGACGTGTCAAGTAATGGCTTAACAGCCAGAAAGCTCGACCAACACCTTAGGAGGCTCCTGTTAGACGGCTTTTTTAAGGTATGTAATAATTCAAGCCCCTATTCCAGTCACCTAAGGAGCTAGAGAAATGGGTTGACTTCCATAAGGAAACCCCGTGGTCCTGGAACGCAAGGGCTAAGAAGGAACATAGGTGTGGTTTTATTCAGTAAAAGTCTGACACGCTTTCGCGCTCCACCTTAGGCCGGGAGAAGTCATTTTCGATCATCAAAAATTTACAGTTAAGCCACTCTGGCTCTCTTGACAGTAATCACCGGGGCAATTACTAATTAGTAGAACTAGCCATTTTATCACAGCGTAAGCAAAATTACACTTCGATACAACAACACCGTGGTAAACAATATTCCTATATGTTACTAAACAATAGTAACAAAATGGAATTATCGCAACAATGTTAGCCTTAAGGCATGATCTGCGGGGCGGGTTGCCTTTAGACACGACAAGAGACTCACGTAAATACTGTATTAATTAATTTGTACCGATAGCAAACGAATGTGTCTCGTTAAGATAAGGATTATTAATTAAGGGATGTTTCGGTAGTGATAACAAATTTGATTTAGGTATTGTGGATACGAAACAGTATGCATAGGCAGCGCCGTGACTAGCGTTTTCTACACCCGGTACCAGCCCCCCTAGCCAAGTTACAATCGTATCGTTCGCGCTGAACGCTTCGAGTAGGCCACGCCTCCGATTCCTTTGTTCTGACGTCATCTCAACGCTCAGTCACGTGGTCCTAATAAAGGAATTGGAGGCGTGGCCTACTCGAAGCGTTTGGCGTGAACGAAACGATTGTAACTTGGCTAGGGGGGCAGTTTCTGTAACTGCCCTCCTAAAAAAAGTCCGAGCAGAGTAAGTTTAATCCACCTGACGCAGGTCCTCACCGGACTGAGTGTTTTTGGAGGTACGTGTTTCAAATTTGACGGGAAAAAATGCTCGGGTGTCATAATTGTTACAATCGCCCGGAGCACTTGTTGAAACATAAGGTGGAGCTCCGCCGTGTCCTTATGGGGCAATCGACAGTAGCGACCTGAGCATCCGATCCTGGTTCAGGCCATAGTACGAAGCGAGAGGGAATAAGAGATAGTAACCTCCTTCTGATGAAATAAATGATACAAAACTTGATTTAATTATTTCTGCGCTCCATCAGGGTCTGCGCCCTGTGCCTGGGCACCGCTGGCAATGCCCTAGTTACGACAATGTGCATGGGTAATGTCAGATATTAAAACAGGAAATATAATAAATAGAACGTGACTAAAGCTTTTAAGTTTGTAAATCATCATCATCTTCCTGCCCTTATCCTGTTTTTTTTGGGGTCGGCGCAACACGTTTGTTTCTTCCATTCTGTCCTGTCACCCATCACTCTATCACTAACTTCTTTTCCTTTCATATCACTTCTCATACAATCCATCCATCTTTTCTTTGGTCTTCCTCTCCCTCTCCATCCATACATATGTATACTCATAACTCTTTTAGTAACATGCGTTTCATTCCTCCTCTTTACATGGCCATACCAAGACAAACGATTCCCTTTCAACTTTTTAGTCACTGGCGCCACTGAAAAGAAGTTGAAAATATGATGACTTATTTTTTAATTATTGTTATTTTTAATATGCTTTTAGGTACAATGTTAATCGGTCTACACTGTCCTCTCTCATACTCATTGATAATGTAATATAGAAATATTGTAAAATCAATCATTATTTTAAAAGAGAAATAATGAAGTTTCTTGCCTGCTTTTACGTGCTTTTTGAGGCACAAGGTGTCAGAAAAGTTCTAGATAAACTTAAAAAAGTACTAATAATATGTATGAATTGAAAAATTCACATTGGTAATTGCCCGGTTTATACTTGCATCAAATGAAAACCAGCAAAAAAAAAAGCCATTAAATAATGACGAACCACCTGCTAGGAAAAGTGCTCACACAAAATGTTAATATTTATTCAGACTTAATTTCAGCAAATATGCTGAAACCGGACTTTCCATAAATAAAAGGCAAGAACGTTCATGGAATTATGTAAACACGTGACGGGTGTCGACAATTTACTTTATACAATGGAAATATTTTAACAATTAAATTAACTCTGAAATCTGTTTATTTTAATATGGAAGCGGATAATTTACGAGTGTGTTCATAACTTTTTTGCATAGGAAGATGAATTTGTTGACTAATTAATTTTGGTTTTTGGTTATTTATGTCCTCATCCTCCTTTTTTCCCTGTATGAATGAGTATATTTTTTTCCGGTCTGCATAATATATACCTACTCTTTGCAAAGAGACCTATGCGATATTTTTTCTATTTTTATGCCATTTTTACTAAGAAATGCGAAGTTTTATGATTTCTATTATCTTTAAAATATAATTATAAAACATTATCAATTGTTCTAACGTGAGTTTTATTTTGAAACATTCAGAGGGCAATACACTAAACAATGTTATGTTATGTAGTTGCCAAATCAACGAGATGTCAGCAAACCGTAGGGGCCAGCCCTAGGGCCGCGGGGAATTTTTGAAAAGAATACCCTAGATTGCAAAGGACAACTGAAGGACACAGGTGCGATTTTAGACAGAAAAAAGTCTGACATGCCCTCGCGTTCCACGGAAAAAGACATTGGATGATTTACCACCTTACAAAAAAAAAATGTTGCCCAAAATAATTAAGCAAAAATTCTTCTAAATCTTGAGGACAGATGGCATTATAATTGCAAACATTATTAAATCCAATTCCAACTGAATCTGCGCTCAGTACGTGTACATAATCATTACACAGTAGGTGCATCGCAGATAACAAAAAGATGCGGCCGTATAAAAAGCAATCATAACAAAGGACACGACCAGACGACCACGCGCGATCGCCGACCACTACTGATTATTTTAATGTTTTATTTTACTTGCTTTTTTAGGGTTCCGTACATCAATCGGCCTAAACGGAACCCTTATAGGATCACTTTGTTGTCCATCTGTATGTCTGTCTGTTCGTCTGTGAAAACCTTTTTTCTCAGGCACGCGTAGAGGGAAATTAATACTAAATATTTCAGCCCCGGATCTAAGGGGGGGCAAACCGCGGCACTTGCCCCGGGCGGCAGTTTCATGAGGGTGCCAAATCCTTGAGACAAGAATTCGAAATATCGAACAAATGAAGCCTCTTTTCCTACAATCTCTTAGGTTTTTATTAAGTAATCGAATCATTATATTATATTTGAAAAACAAACTTTTCTATTGCCATACGCCCAGTTAGTTTTTGAACACATACTAGGTGATTTATGAACGCGGGCGGGTGCCACTATCAAGGTTTTGCCCCGGTTCAAAAAATCGTAGATCCGGGGCTGAAATATTTGGATCTACTACCCCTAGAAGCAGAGAAAAAATGAAACTTCTAAGTCAACGTAACCTAAGGCCTTTTATGCTCCTTTTATATGGTGCTTAATTTAACACTCGCTATGAAATTAAAACTTATACGGTACTTCCCGTTGACCTAGAATCCTGAAATTCGACAAGCAGCAAGACGTATAACACGTGCAAAGGAAAAAGCCTGAAAACCGTAGATTTATAGATACATCACAAAATAATTACTATTTTGCGATTCGGAAAAATCTTCGAGACTCGATTCGAGAATCGAACTAATTACATATAAGTAAGTTTGTACAGAACTCTTGGTGCACACATTCGACTCGCATTGACCGGTTTTTTGAATAAACTAATTATTTTTTAATTATAGTAAATAGTAGCATAGTAGGACAGGGGCTCTATTAAAGATTGGTAGTTCCGATTTTTGTATCTAAATTGTAAATGCTGCTTTTTATCGAAATTTTCCTTAAGTTTAGGAATGAGGGGCAATATGATGTGATACCTGTTTTTTTTAACATAGATAGAACTAGAAAAATAAAAACACTTAACTAATTAAAATAACATAACATATACACAATAACTCCTACCTAAAATATGGCGTCAAATAATTCCTCCGCATCGCTGTCGACTGGAAGTGTGCCCAAGACTAGCAGCATTACCACGTTGTATGGCAATGCTTAATCTCTGACCGAGGTAAAAGCCAGCCCTTGGGTCACGCGAAGTGTCAAAATAAACAAAACTAGGGAGATTGTTTTTTTTGTAGTTTTTGTGATAAGAGTATTGGTACTTCGAACCGGATTTAGCATTGTAAAAAAAGTCTATCTATAATCTATAACACAAATTTTATAGAACTCGGGATTATATCTAAATGAAGGGCTTAACAGCTGAAAGCATTATTTAAAAAAAAATAACCAGCAGTATTAGCAATCGTCGAGCAAGTCAGAATAAAAAAAAATCCCCAAACAAGGGATAACGATGCTATTTTTTTTATTGTTGACTAGCTTCTGGCTGTGGCTTCACCAGCGTGTAATTAAAAAATACAAGCCTATGTCACTCAGTGACAAAGTAGCATTCTACTAGTGAAATAATTGAAAGCGGTCAAGTGCGAACCCATCAAGATAAAAAAAAGAATTTTGAAAATCGGTCCCGTAGTTTTTGAATTTATTCATTAAAAACAAAACTTACTTTTTTTATAAATTACATTTCACCTAATGGAAAGCGATAATGTGGTCGACGATGGAGCACGCTTGCCTAGAAGTAAATATTCACTCCTAATTTAAATAATTCTAGGTTGTAGCTATCAGACTCTACAGACTCCGTTGGGGAAAACCACTCCTCAGCTGTACGCACAATTAATGTTTTTCCAAAACGTTTTGTAGATACAGGCATAAAAAGATTCTGATGATATAATAAAGAGAGATGATAAACGTATGTATGAAAAACTATATAATTTTAGAAGACTGCCTGTTCGCCGTCTTCCCGTCCGATTATAACCTTTTTTTTTTTTTTTTTATTTGATATAAACTAGTGCTTGACTGCGATCCCGATGGTAAGGGGCACTAGTTTTTTAAGAGCCTATTCACTCTAGCCTTGAAGTCACCCAAATTATAATCGGATGGGAAGACCTCAGCAGGCAAATTGGTGTCTTCAAGGCTAGATTTAATAGGCTCTTAATAAACTAGTGCGCCTCACCATCAACGATTGCATCGCTGCTTACCATTAGGTGAGATCGCAGTGAAGCCCTAGTTTATATCAATTTAAAAAAAAAGATTGATTGTACCGATTGCCTCAAGCACATTGTAATCTCGATAAAAAAAAAAATAAGATAGAGCTTACAGAGATAAGAATCTCATCTCTTCAAGGAAAAAATAGTATCTCAGTCTAGGTATATCTTACCTACACTGAGACGATTTTAATGTGTTTATATCTAGCGTAATGTCGTAAGTAAAGGATCGTTACTAAGTTACTAACGAAATGCTCACTCATCGCTCTTAGATACAAAAACTTGTACGCACTGGCATGTTGGCTGACATTGAGAAAAGAGTGCAAAGCTTGAGAATTTACAGAGGTATTGGTTTGTTGAGATGAGAGAATAATGTACCTAAGTAGCATTAACGAACTTTTACTTATGTATCTTTCGTTTTTAAATTAGTATGTTTGATCCAGTATCCAGTCACGGCACGCACGTTTCGTTAGCGGGGGGATGTCATTAGATGATATTCCCACCGAAAAAAAAATCACCACTGTGGAAAACCATGCCTTTAGTCCATGACCAAAGAGGTAAAAGATTAAAAGAATTATTATAATCTGAATTAATTAATTCAAGCTATGTAGATTGATGAATATTAATAAAATATTTTTTTTTAATTTAATGAAATGTTTTTTTTTCTTCAGGACTTTAACTGGCGAAGGAAGGTTATTCCACAGTGTGTGGAATAATCTGAAGCTACCCCTGAATGCTGCGATTCTGTGATGTGGTGTATATAGAGGATATGTGGAGAATCGTGGTTCATATTTGCTGTGTCTCCAACTTAGTTTGTCCAATAAGTATTTTGGTTTCAGTGTATTAACAACTCCAAACAGTAAACTAGCCAAATGTAACTTTCTCCTTCCTGCCTTTTTCAGAATGTTATTCTCATTAATATAGGGGGTAATGTACGAGTATATACGTGGTGCACTTATACATGTTATAACGATTACAACTCTTTCAACTTTCTGAATTGTTATATCTCAAAAACGGTAGCTGTTAGGAAAAAAAATATTTAGAAGTTTTTTATAGATGATTATTTGATCTTCAATTTTTGTCTGGACTATTTTATGAAAAAGCTTACTGTTTTGTGACCTTTGACCCCGAGTAATTTTTTTTCCAGGTGTTGGACCAATGTTTTTTTTTTTTTAGATTTCATTTATAATGGTGTTTTGAACAATTCTAACAATTTTCAGCTGGGTGCGAATTATTGTAACCTTACTCCAATTTTTTTTGGTCTGATTTGACTGGACACCTACACTTTTAGTCAGTAAAGTCTGATACGCAATTCCAGTCCGCCCTAGAGTGGGAGAAGTCATTGGATGATTTCTAACCTTAAAAAAAGGACAACAATGAAAACGGAAAAGTGCTACACCTCTCTATTTCTACGGAACACGAAACCAAGCGTGATATATACGACAAGACTGTATCAATTTAAACGTACTTGAAACAAAAATAAAACATTACAGACATTTTATAGTTTACTACTCAATCTTAAACACTCATAAAGAAACCGATCTATTATTAGTCCTAGCAAACTCTACTTCTATTGAACGTCTAAAACAAATTGTCGATCAAGCAAACGTCCTAACATTTCGAGGAACTGTAATAAACTGGGCACGCGATTTCATATAACTTGAAACACCTTTATCTACTTGTAAAACATCGTAAACTGTGCCTAACCGATCTAAGACCATACGAGGAAGATATCTGTCTCTCACATAAAAGAAAACATTTCAAATGATTGGCATTGGGTTCTAGTAATTAAACATTAAGTGTGCGATGCTTGGAATTAACGGTATCGGTGTTGTTCTCACGGTAAGGGTTTATATTTGATGAGCTTTGCACCTATAAATGTTTATTGCATTCAAGTCTTGTATATAATAAGCTGATAGAATATAGGTGTATTCATTTTTACTAGGTTTTCAAGCAATCAATCTGCTTTTGGTAGGTGCCAGACATTTCGGGATGCTGTGGGGGCTGCCTAGATACTGGAGAGCATCGGGCATGTTATCTTTAGCGCGTGTGTGTGATTTTCACGCTATAATGAGGAAGAAAGTTGTCTTGTTGCTAAGCAGATCGAGGACCAGCTCCAATGGCACTCTTCGCCGTTAAGCAGGATGCGCCGGTGATCAATCATTGGTTGCGGTTACTGATGCGGCAGTAGAAAAAAAACAACGGGCCTATTATTTTTTGACAACTTTATCACACAACGCCTCTTTCTCACATAGCTCTTTCTTCAAATAATGTCCTTGTGTATTGCCCTTAAGATTTTTTCTCTAATCTTAATTCTTCTTTTTTACTGTCCCTATAATATAATTACTAACTGCATGTACTTTTACTAACACCCACCTAAATAGTTTTTATACATTTTGTCTACCCGTGGGCAACGTTGTGGGTTGCATTATTGCTAAAACTTGTCTTTATTATAATTAGTTGTAAGATGTTTATAATGTCACTGTTAGTTGCTCCTATTCAATAAAATAAAATAAAACGCCGTCTAGTCTCATGCTAAGCAGACCTTGTGTGATGAGTACTGGATAACTGATAAACATACTTATATATTTCTAAATACATGTAACATAATATAGATAAATTACACCCTGACACTACTAGAAGGCTGATTTTTTTATTTCCCAGCTGTAATTTTAAAGATGTTGACGAGAAAAAAGGACAAATGTTTAAAGATTTTGAACCCAGTTGGTTGCTACGTTTATAGCGGCGTCAGTGGTGTTTTTAGGGTTCCGTACCTCAAAAGGAAAAACGGAAACCTTATAGGATCACTTTGTTGTCCATCTGTCTGCCTGTCGGTTTGTTTGTCTGTCAAAACCCTTTATCTCAGGAACGCGTGGAGGTATCGAGTTAAAATCAGCCGTTTATGTCGTCAAAAACGTATATTTCGACACTCTCAAGGGAAACAAAATTCATAGGGTACTTCCCTTTGACTCAGTATCGACTGATCGACCACAGAACAAATGATCGTGCTCATCACACAAACATTTGTCCTGGGTGGGAGTCAAACCCACGACCTCCAGAACAACAGTCAGGGCCACTAACCACTAAACCAACAGACCAGCCATCAGTAGGTAAACTCAATTCTTTGCATACACAAGCATAATCAGCCTTATAATGTTCCCAGTGCTGGCACTTAGGCCTCCTCTTCAAGAGAAGGTAATAGCATACATTAGGTACAGTCAGGAGTCCAAAGTGCAGTTCCACCTTACCAATGCCGATACGACTACGTGCTGCGCGGCGACCTCCCTGACGGGGTCAGCGTGGTCTGCTACGCAGATGACACGCTGGCCCTGGCTCGGGGAGAGTCGTACCAGGCGGCGGTCGAACTAGCGACACGCGGGGTTGCGACAGTCGTAGGCAGGAGTTGGGACTCGAGGTGGCATTGCACAAGTCCGAGGCCATGTGCTTTCACGGCCCTCGGAACGCGCCACCACCGGGTTCCCAACTAACGGTAGGAGGAGTCCACATCGGCGTCGGGTCGACGATGAAGTACCTGGGACTCGTCCTCGACAGCCGATGGGATTTCGAGGAGCATTTCCGACGTCTGGTTCCCAAACTAAATCGGACTGGGGCTGCCCTCGGGCGGCTCCTGCCCAACCTGGGAGGTCCAGACGCCTCCTGCCGGAGGCTCTACGCGGGAATTGTTCGGTCCATGGCCCTTTATGGTGCACCAGTATGGGCGCCAGCGCTGCGGAAGCAGCCGGCGGCCCGACTGAACGCGTGCCAGAGGGTCATGGCCATACGGATGGTGCGAGGATACCGGACGATTTCCCGCGAAGCGGCGAGCCTCCTTGCTTGCCAGCCACCATGGGATCTGGAGGCAACAGACCTTGCTCACATGCACGATCTGCGCATGGAGATGCAACGCCGGGGTGAAACTCCGCTGCCGCGATAAATCGCAGCATGGCGGACAGAGCTCCGGCGGGTTCTCATGGCTAAATGGCGGCAGCGACTGTCGCGACCCAGTGCTGGGCACGCCACAATTATGGCGGTAAGTCCCCTCTTTGAGGTGTGGTTGGAAAGACCTCACGGCGTCCTCACCTACCGTATAACGCAGATTCTCACCGAACACGGTAAGTTCGGGAAGTTCCTGCACCAGATTCGTGCGGTAGCGACGCCCGGGTGTCGCCACTGTGTGGACCGCCCGGAGGACACGGTGGAGCATACGGTGAAGGTGTGCCCCGCTTGGGCAGAGCAACGCCGTGTCCTCGTAGGGGCGATCGGCGGCGGCGATCTCGGCGTCGTCGGGCCTTGGTACAGGCCATGGTCCGTAGCGAGGAGTGGCAGGCGGTCGCTTCCTTCTGCGAAGCAGTAATGCTAGCAAAGGAGGCGGCCGATCGCGTGAGGCAACGGTCGTCACGCCCAAATCGCCACCGGGATTCCGATCCCGATTTCCGGCCACCGTAGGCGCGGGCTTGCGGACGGCGAGCAATGGGTAGCCCGCCGTCCGACAACCGTCCGGACCGAGTCCAAGTCGTCGACGGCGCGTATTGTTCGACGCGCGCCTCAGGGAGATGTCAGCAAATCGTAGGGGCCCAGCAGGGCCGAAGCCTACTGGGGCCATGGGTAGTGTGAAAGCGAAACCCGGGGTCCTGGGACGAAGGCAACGAAGGAACAGGAGTGGGTTTTTAGTCAGTAAAAGTCTGACACTATCTCCCGCCCCGCCCAAGGGGGGATGTCATAAGATGATTTTCCCAACGAAAAAAAAAAAACCTATTGGTAAGGTTTTGGCTAAAGGCTAAAATGTCTAAAAATTTCTTTGTAGAAGAAGGTCAATGGTTCATGACTGATTTCATTGGCAGCATAGAATCTAAAGTATTGAATAAACTAGTTGTGAATTATGAAACTTCTACAACAAAGAAATTTTAGACACTTTAACATTGGTATAGTGCAACTGCACTTTTTATCCCTGACTGTACTTACTAACAGTTATATATACAATGTTTTTCAGACATATTTGTATGCTAATGGCAACATAAACAATACACCACACACATAAATTAATAACCAATTACACTATCCTAGAAACTAATTAATCCATTATGCCGACATCGCCTCACCCACCACACGCAAGTACAGTCATCCATAATAATTTCTAATAGGATGTCTCCCGTACGATTCTGCGAACCTCGGCGCCCCCCGGTCTGGGCCATTACTCTGCCGGATGGGCCACTGGCATACCGGCACAGGGGCCGGATTCGCCTATTACTGCTGCAACTTGATCGGAGATATAGGAAATGTTTTTTGTTGACTATACTTTGCTGGGGATGCAAATTGTGTAATGAGGTTTATATGTAGATACTGGTGGAGGAACTAGGTATGGAATATGTGTACTGGTTTGCGTCGGAAAATAGATAGATAGACAAGTAGGCCGTTGCAAACACAACGTGGCAAAATGGGGGATTATAGACACCTCCGAGTGCCAGTGCAAGTTCGGTTCTCTTGACCGGACGATTGACCATTTATTAGAGTGTCCAAAATGGCCCTACACATGCACTCTGGAGGACATAAATACGCCACTGAGGCCGCTATAAGCGTGGTAACCTACTGGGGCCCAAAAAAAAGCAGATAGAGGGAAAAGAAAACCATCGATTCGAGAAGAAGAAATGTCGGAAGAACTAGATAGGTAATTATGAAATTTATTTTCCTGTTAACAAAAACAAAAAGATTGGAGAAAAATAATGTGACGTTCAAATGTCAGCAATTTCTCATTGTTGTTTCCTAAAATTTTATGTGAACTGATGATTCGCTTAAATCAAAGATCTCAATGAACAAGTCAGCTGACAGCACGATTGGCGCAGTGGTTAAGAGATTGACTGCTGCGCTGTGTGTCGCGGGTTCGATGCCTGCACGGAACAAATATTTATATAAGGTACAGATTGTTGTTTCGGGTCTAGTTGTCTTGTGAGATTACATGTATACCCACAATACAGGAGTAATTCCTAGTGTGGAGCAACGAGTGAAAAAAGCTCGAATTCTCCTATTACAAAACTATTCAAGTCATTCAAAAATCGAACACTTAAAAGTTGTTGTATAGTTTACTGTGCGTATGATCTTCAATCTAGAATACGTACATCAGGTCTTTTCAATCTAGAATACGTTTCCTGGTGCCAACCCACCACTCAAGAACATTCTCTACCATATCGGCTGTCAATGCTCAACTTCTTCGAGTTACGTAACTGCCCATTGTCACCTCACAGCTATTCGACCACAATATCATTAAACTGCAACAAAAACCGCGGTACGTACACTTTTGAAAACAATTCATTTAAAAATAATTCGAATTTCGTATACGCGATGGCGGTGCGCGGTCAAAAAGCTCAATTGTCTGGCGGCCGCGGCGACGCGCGTCTGTCGCGCGCTGCATTCTAATGAGCGCGGGTTTTTGTCGCGCGACAGCGTGGGAGCGTCGCCCGATGATCGATATCGCGACAGTGTGTACTCGCCCTTACGATGCCTACGTTGACCACGATTGCTTTTTGTTTCTAGCTGTATCTATTTTATTTCTAACACGTACAAATGTGCTATTATGCTGTGTTACCTGTCTACCGGAACGATTGACATAAGCGGTTTCCTTGGCCCTTATGTGGATTAGCTGGTACCGTTGCAAATATGATGGTCGATTCCCGTTGAGATGTTCAAGATTTTACTGGACTCGCTTATAAGCTGCGTCTTTCGGTACGCGGTCGCCAGTCCAGAACTTTTTGGTCTCATCGACCATCTTATCGTTCTCCGAGCAATGTGCCTAGACCACAGCCACATAAGTTTTGCGACCCTGGTGAGAGTCGCAGGAATCCGATGGATGCAAGACGCACAGGACAGTTCGTTGTGGCGACGCTTGGGCGACACCTATGTCCAACAGTGGACGTTTTTCGGCTGAAATGATGATGATGACTTAGGTAGGTACAGTGTTCTCGTACTCTTCTAGTAATATTATGTGAAAGTCAAATAATAAGTTGTGGTTAAAAGATTACTGAAATTTCTATTGTAATAATTTTACACTAGCTTTTGCCCGCAGCTTCGCCCACGTAAATAAAATATAGCCTATGTCACTCAGGAATAAAGCAGCTTTCTATCGGAGAAAAAGTTTTAGCAATCGGACCAGTACTTTCAGAGATTAAACCTCCTACAAACAAACAAAAAATAAACTTTACCAGTTTATAATACTCGTATATTAGTGTAGTATTTTTATTTATTTATTTATTTAATTAGAAATATTTTATAGCATAGTCGGCCTTATAATGTTCCCACTGTTGGGACTCAGGCCTCCTCTCTAGGAGAGGGAATGGGCCGTAATCCACCACGCGAGCCCAGTGCGGGTTGGTGGATGTCACATGTCTTCGAATTTTTGGTTCTAGGACATGCCGGTTTCCTCACGATGTTTTCCTTCACCGTTTTGAGAGCAGTGGTGATGAAATAAATTACACAAAGTAATGTGCCTGGCTGGGTTTGAACCCGCGACCTACAACCCGTAAGTCGGGGCCGTTACCACTTGGCCACCACTGCCCCCAATATTTTATACCATACAAATAATATGTACCTATCGTAATCAAAATATCTCATTTCGTCTACAGTATGTCTTTTTTTACGTAGGAAATCATCAAAAGAACTTATTTGAGTAGAGCGGGAAGGAGTGTCAGACTTTTAGTGACTAAAGCCCATAATGTTCCTTTAGTTGCCCTTTTTGCGAGAGTTGCGGCAACTCGTTCGAACAAGCCGCAGTCTTGGCAGGCATCAGTCTTAACTGGCCCCGTCAAATTTACTGACATCGTGAACCCGGGCTTGATCCTTACTGGACGGTCGGACGGTGAGCTACCAATTGCTCGCCATAAGTAAACCCCCGCTTACGGCGGCCCTTCATTATATCTACAATTCATACTATGATAACTTATAACCACGAAACATCATTAGCCTTTTACCTCCCAACATCATTAAGTCACATTACCCCCCTCTTATTCCACCCCACTCAACCAAGCGAACAGTCTGACTGCGATGCTCCTAAGCGACAAGCAGGTAAAGCGATCTAATTATGCAGACTGGTGTTTCGTAATCTCGACACGTTTCACTACACGCCATTCGAAACGATGCTGTAGCGTTGTGATAAGGATTCTAGGTCTGAACACCGTTAGTCGTTGAGATTAGTAGGATGTATTTGATCGCAGATCAAAGAGGCTTTGTGCTATTTGAAATATAGTAGTACGAATGTACTACTAAGTATATGCATTTGCCGGAACAATTTTGCTGAACGCTTTTGCCAAACGTTTTAACTGTCAGTACGTGAATCACTGTTGCATGGTGCACGAACTTACTTAGTAGCATAATCAGCCTTTTAATGTTCCCGCTGTTGGGACTCAGGCCTCCTCTCTCTAGGAGAGGGAATGGGCCGTAATCCACTACGCGGGCCCAGTGCGGATTGGTGAATGTCACATGTCTTCGAATTTTTGGTTCTAGAACATGCCGGTTTCCTCACGATGTTTTCCTTCACCGTTTTGAGAGCAGTGATAATGAAATAAATTACACAAAGTAATGCGCCTGGCTGGGTTTGAACCACCTACAACTCGTAAGTCGAGGCCGTTACCACTCGGCCACCACTGCTCTACTTACTTAGTAATTTTAAAATAATTATTATTTTTTTATTTATAAATTGAATTATTATGTCGTGTACGTTTGTATTAGGTATTTTTAATTCAAACGGAATTCGGTAATTTTATGCATAATAATGAATTTAATGTAATTCTATGATCCAATATTAATTAAAATAAATTAATATAATATTTATATATATAAAAGGAAAAACTGACTGACTGACATATCAACGCACAGTCGAAACTACTGGGACTAGGATCATGAAATTCTGCACAAGGCTTCCTTTTATGACATAGGCGAGCACTAAGAGAGGATTTTCCGAAATTCACCCCCTAAGGGGACGAAACGGGGGTCCAAAGTTTGTATGGAAAAACCCATTTTTACGCGAGCGAAGACGCTTGCAGACGCTAGTTTATGTATATAAAATAATTCAAATAGCACAAAGATCCTCCAGCTTTCTAATATCTTTACTAATATTAGAAAGCTCAAGAGTTGATTCGAGTTGAAATTTTCTTGGAACTATGAAAAATTATTTTAATAGTACTCTCTTATTAACCCAAAAGTTCAACCCACCCATACAAACAAAACCGTTTTGGGTACAAATTAATTGTGTGTTCAGCTAAGGAGTGGAAATCCCTGCCGTAGTTTGTGTTTCCTTATAGCTATAAGCTAGGGATATTTAAGTCAACTATGAATATTTTACTTCTAGGCAAGCGTGTTCCATCGTCAACCACATCGCCGCTTTCCATCAGGTGGTCAAGCGCGAGCTTGTCAAAACTAAAAACAAGGTTGACTGTTAGAGAATGCTTTGTTGCAATAAGTTCGCTTATGTACCTATCACTACTAGGTATACATATAGTTTAAATAAATAAAGGCTAGAGTGAATAGGGTCTTAATAAACTACAGCGTCTCATTATCAACGATTGCATCACTGCTTACCATCAGATGGGATCGCAGTAAAGCACTAGGGTAAACCAACAGGCCTAGCCAAGTTACGACCATTTCGATTCGATTCTCTTTCGTCGATCGCCTCGAGTCGGCCACGCCTCCTATTTTTTTGTTCTGACCACGTAACTGGTCATTGAGATGAAGTCAGAACAAAGGAATCAGAGGCGTGGCCGGCTCTATGCGATCGACGAAAGAGAATCGAAACGAAACGGTTGTAACTTGGCTAGGGGAGGGGGGCAGGCGTACGTGCCCCGATCGGTAACGCGCCTCACTTGCAAAACTAAAACATGCATTTAAAATTACATAAACTATACAACGTAAGTTAAACTTGGATTGTATAGTTTACGTCGCCGTCATACTTATAAACTAACCAGATCGGTTCAAATAAGCACTAAATTTTAAATGGGTGTCTTAGTTTTGCAAGTGGGGCACGTTACCGACTGGGGCATATGCCTGGTTTACCACAGTTTATATCTATTAAAAATAAAAAAATAAGTGTTATCTCATAACAAGACCAAAAGTTCTATTCTAGATATTGAGTATGATGATACTCAATATCTAGAATAGAACTTTTCTTTATGATGATTAAGACAGACATGATAAAGAGTTAGTTCAAAATAAAATAAAATGCTTAATCACAACCCTATAAAATCCTCCATACAAACAAATCACGTACACAAACATCCGGACTGGCTACAAATCTGTAGGTCAAATATTTTCCCGATACGGACTCGAACCCGGGACCTCGACGTAAAAGGCACTGGCTTCGTCTGATCCATTTCGAGTTTAATTGTTTTAACACATAGGTACACCTATAGGCCTCCCACGAGGTGGACCGACGACCTGGTGAGGGTTGCGGGAGTACGGTGGCTGCGAGAAGCACAGGATCGGTCGTTGTGGCGACACTTGGGGGAGGCCTATGTCCAACAGTGGACGTCTTTCGGCTGAAATGATGATAGAATAGAATAGAATAAAACTTTATTGTACACCAAAATAGTAACAAAAACTTACAAACCAACTTAATGTATGGGTACAATGGATGATGATGATGATGAACACATAGGTACACTGCTCATGTAGAAGTTATACAATTAGCAACGATCTGAAATTGTATGAGAAATAGTAGTTTCGATATAGTTAAATTAGTAGCAGTGCCAAAATAGATTAGGGCTGCTCATCATTACAAATCGGCCTCATCAGAAGACTTAAAGTCTCGGAGTTTCCTTGCGTGATCGAGTCAGGGATGAAGATATTTGCAGGAGAATCAAGATTACCGACATAGCCTGAAGAATCGCCAAACTTAAGTGGCAGTGGGCAGAGCACATTGATCGCAGAACAGATGGTCGACGGAGCTGAAGAGTTCTGGAGTAGCAACCACGTAGCAGAAGACCGATGACCTGGTGAGGGTCACGGGAATCCGATGGAAACGAGACGTATAGGACCGGTCGTTATGGCGACGCTTGTGGGAGGCCTACGTCCAACAGTGGACGTTTTTCGGCTGAAATTATGATGATGATGATGATGATGATCATCACAATGCCAGGCTTTGAACCCGCGACCTACGAGTTGTAGGTCACGTGTTCAAACCCAGTCCGGTGCATTAGAATAGAATATAATAGTTCTTTATGTGCACAGAAAGTAGGTACAGGTTACAGGTCTTTGCCAAGTTTGATGATCTATGCTAACTACCTTAACTAAGGCATGCAAAATACTGTTACTGTTGTTGTTGTTGTTGTTATTACTTAGTGTAATTTATTTCATCACCACAGACTGCTCTCAATACGACAAAAATAATATTATTATTATTCAAATATTTTCTGTGTACAGAAATCGATCCTGATTCGAAATCGATTTCCTGTTTCTCTATTAGTCATCGTCTTAGTATCTCTTGTGTTTAAGTAACTATTCAAGATCCCAAAATTAAAAAGAATATTTTTTACGTCCTTTCTCTCGTTCGATGCTTAATTTGATGTGTCTGAATGTAAATTCTAAAACAATGTTTATTAATGGGTTCGCGCTTGACTATTATCTCACTTGATGGTAAGGGATGTGTCGACGACAGCTTCCTTAGAAGTTGCCTGTTCACTATTAACTATTTGAAATTAAATAAAGAATTGCGATAATACTCCTTTATAGGTTCCAAGCCGGTCAAACCCTCGACTAGCAAATGCATAACTCTGCATAAGGACACAAAAGTAAGTTTGTAGACAAAACTAAGTTTATAGTTTGAAGACAAAACTTTGAAACCCAACATTTTGAGATATCAGAAAAAGCAATCGTAAAACATGTTTCAAGTTAAGCGAACCCTAGAACAATCCACACTTTTTGCGCTTATAAATTCTTTGGAAAATTTTCATTCGACATTTTTTTCCGGTCTGCGTTATTTTTTTTGCATTCCGTTTCGGAAATCCGCGCGTAGTGTCGCGTCGCGTTGCGTTTTTTTTTGGTCGCTGCCACATACACGTGCGGCCGGAGTCGATTGTCGCCTGCTTTTTGTCGGCTAATCAATTTTCAAACCATCGAGCTTGTTGGTCGTACACACTGGGTGATAGTCTATTTTTGATTTTGTTGGTAGTATGGTCTAGGCTGTATTTTTTTCTTTGGTTCATTTTATGGCCATTTTTATTTCACCCTACCTGGTAAAAGTTCAAATACTTATAGTATGTTTTGCGCTGATGGATTTCAAGTTTCTTTATGTAGTGCTGACAAAAGACTTTAAAGCTAAGTATTTCTCGCGCGTGCAGCTAAGGAGTGAAATTACTGATAGCTACAACCTTCAGTCCTTAAGTTAAGAGTGAATAGGTTACTTCTAGGCAAGCGTGCTCAACGTCGACCATATCATCGCTTACCAACAGGTGCGTTAATGGTCATAAGCGATTTCATACAGACAAAAAAAATATTTTACTTCGATATTTTGACTTTGTCTTTAAAATCTCTTCAGCAATTTGACGAGTATTTCACATCTTAAGCACTACGAAATCCAAGCTATAAATTCTTCGTCACAGCTCACTTCAGGCCAGTGGACAGTCCACATTACGCGTAACAGCCCATTGTGGCTGCCACAATAGTGGCAGGCCCCACTTACGCGGTTTTTGGACAACAACTTTATCCGAATCAATGGATCGTTAAGTTTCAAGATTTTCTGACGAACCTACACAGAACCGAGGTGCGAATTTTAACGGCTGAGCTCTGCTGCAAAAACAGACAATGATTTACTAATTGTCCTTACTTTTAATTGGATTTTCTTCTGTGAAAGGAACGTGTATCGAGGATGCCACAAAGTGTTCGTTTTATGAATTTTAAAAGGGCCAACCGTTCTTTTTCTTGGTGAGTGAGTTTCATTTGAAAGCGTCGGTGTGTGGTGTTGGGGGTGAATTCATGGTTATTAAGACCTAATCGACCGTTGAGGTAACCGGAATCTATATTTATAGCCTACAAGGCATGTTTTGAAGGTTGTTTGTTAACACGATTTTAATTAATTATTTTACAATAACATTCTTGAACCATTGAAAATAGAGCTTAAAAAAGTCCTTAAAATTGGCGTTTTTTAAACGAGTCACTTGGAACTATGATATCTATGTGTTGTTGCGGTTTTGTTGTGTCTGTGTCGAATATATACTTTCTAAACTACATATTTTAATCTAACCAAACGAGGGACAATAATCCATATGGTTCTTCGACCAGTGGCTTTACCATGACGTGTTAAATGGTCAAACAAGCGAGCGAGAAAAAGGAATGGAGCTGTGCAGTTCCATCCCTCTTTGTGGGATTTTTTGTAAAGGGATGGAGCTTTGGCTTTAACAGTTCAGTTTATATCTGTCGTGGCCAGATCATAGAAATTGATCACTTCATGATATGGCCAACTAAAACTGGCCAGCCCCCCTAACCAAGCTACAATCGTATCGTTCGCGCCCAACGCCTCGAGTAGGCCACGGCTCCGATTTCTTTGTTCTGACGTCATCTCAACGCTCAGTCACGTGGTCAGAACAAAGGAATCTGAGGCGTGGCCTACTCGAGGCGTTCGGCGCGACCGAAACGATTGTAACTTGGCTAGGGGCGCTGATCATTTAAACGTTAATATTTGATGATATGCTGATCCTCGTTTGGCCTTATCATTTCTATGATAGTAAAAAGTCTAAAGAAAGTAGGCCAAACGAGGATTGAAATATCGTTAAACTTTAACATTTAAAATGATCTGACCAGTTTTAGTTTGCCATATTATCATGAAATGATCAATTTCTATGATCTGACCACGACATATCGTCAAATGGATCGCATTAAGAGCTCGTGGTAGGGCTTTTGTAGTAATTGACGGTCATCTGTCAAGGCCAGGCCAAAATTTGTCCACTTTTTTTTTTCAAATTAATCTTTACAACAATCTAAACTTACTGCAGGTACGCTATAACCAGAGAATCTAATCCAAAAGCAATAAAATCGAAAGTACGGAAGCCATCTCCTATCGTGGATTGGTTCGCGTTAAATCGGAATTAGTATACTGCCTGCTGCCATAAGGGAAAAGAGCGCATCTAAATGAAACATAAAATGGAGAAAATAAAAGAACTTTTTTTTTTAATTGATATAAACTAGTGCTTGACTGCGATCCCACCTGATGGTAAGCAGTGATGCAATCGTTGATGGTGAGGCGCACTAGTTTATTAAGAGCCAATTCACTCTAGCCTGAATTTCTTAAGGTGAAAAAAGCACCTAAAAAACCAGTCCTCGAAATTAACGTAATACGTATTTAATTAAGAAATAGAACCATCTAAATTCGTCTTAATCTGACTGCCAAGTTTTTATTATTTCGTCGTAACTATAAAATATAAAAAATATTACCTACATTTTTTTAACTTACAACCTAGTGTAAGGCAACTTTTTTTTTTAATAAAGATTGTCTGGTATTACATGTTTTTTTTAGTAAATCCTCTTGAAATTAAATTGTACAGGGTTGCGAAGTCTGGGCTGATCGCTAGTTTTGCATAAAAAAGCAGATACGCCCTTTAATCTTTAGACGGTAGTACAGCATTACTTTGTCGGGTGCTATACGATGTTGTAAAACCCAAGTGTTTTCGCTACTGGATGCAGGCGGCGTTAGAGGGCAAGTTAATGGTGGGTTAGCAAGTAAATTGGAGGATTGAATGGGATTCACAGATGTTACTGCTGTTTTGTCTAATCGTAATGGATGTACGATCTATCTGAAAAGGTTGCTAAAGAGTTTTTAAATTGAATTTCTTCAGAAGTCTTTAGACTAGAGGCTCAACTAGAATTCGTGTTAAATTGACCTAATCCGATGGCATGGTTGACGCAGTGGTGGAACGATTGCGGACGGCGTGTAATGGGTAGCTCGCCGTCCGATCGTCTGGTAACCGTCCGGACCGAGCCCAAGTCGTTGACGGCGCGTAGTGTTCCACGCGCGCCTCAAGGAGATGTCAGCAACCGTAGGGGCCCAACAGGATCGAAGCCTACTGGGGCCATGAGTGATGTGTAAGAGATTCCCGTGTCCTGAGAAAATGGCAAAGAAGGAACAGGAGTGGGTTTTTAGTCAGTAAAAGTTTGACGCTATCTCCCGCCCCGCCCAAGAGCGGGGGATGTCATTAGATGATTTTCCCACCCAAAAAAAAAAGTGTTGTAGCGATTGGCTGCCGCGCTGCGTGTCGTGAGGTCGATTCCCGCATGGAACAAAATTTGTATGGTCTACAGATAGGCTCGCGTTTGGCCACTATCTCACCTGATGGTATGAGTGTATGAGTTTGTTAGTGATTCGTACCCACGTTACAAGAGTAATTCCTATAGTAGGCCAACGTTGAATTTTTAAAAAGGACAATAATCCGTGCATTTTGGTTGGTTTGGTCTGTTTCTTTGACTTCTCTCATACATTTTATATTTTTTAACGGTCAACCCCTAGAAAATATGATTTAAAAAATCGCGCAGATTTTCCTAAGTAGGATTTTCCTTGTAGGCCAGCCAAAAGTGGTTGGAACTAGTTAGTTCTGCAGTTTTTTTAAGAATAAGTAAATTGCTTTCTTGTTCAAGACACACCACTCCAAAAATAATATTGGTTTCATTGCGATAACGGGTCATTTTGCGAATACGGAAGCTACATAATATTTAAACATTAAATCAAAATTGTAACAAGCCCGAACCATACCTACCAATTACATCGAAATTGCATGATTCCTCAAATACGTAAAATTAAAAATTATTCAATTACAATTAAATGCTTAACGACGAATGTATTAAAAGTCCATACTTAAGTCATTTGCTTGATAAAATAAGTAAGCACCTACCCACGTAATTTTGTTTTTTCATGCTTTTATAGTAATTAAGAAAACCATTGCATTCTCAAATACGTGAACTTTCTTGTTACGTCATAAACCTGTTTCTGGACCACCATCGAAACCTTTCCCATAAAACAAAAGACAGTTTTCACCTTCGGACACCCTTATTCCAACACCATAAGATTGTTTTTTCTTCGAAAAATGTATCAATGATATAAGTCTTTTTTGTGTGGAAAAATGATTGAAATGGATGAGCATTTAATTCGATATTTTACTTGAAATTAAAATCGTATTATCGGTGCCGCAGAATTAAGACGTAAGTGAATTTTTTTGAGGTATGTAATTTGTTTGTCTCCTAGCGGCTGGCGACCTGAAACTGGTAATGGCCGGTTAAAGTAGGCGAAGGTTGGAGAGAGACTGAAGTCGACTCGTAATGATGACGATTCACAAGCTAAAAAGTGTAAATTAAATATGAAATTTGAAAAAAGTCTAAATTAATTATGATTGATGATATCTTCGAAATCATGCATTTTTGGACCATATATTCTAGGACTTTTAGTAATATTTTTCCTTATAGAATATAAACCTTGAGATAAGGGATATCAAAAAGAACACATTGTATAGACTAAAAACCAAGCCGCTAAGAATGAGATTCTTAGCGGCTAGTAGTAGTATTCGTAAGTCGATTAATGAATCGAGTTCGAAACACAAAACCAGAATAGTTGATGTGGCTCAAAAGGCTGCCCAATTGAAAAATGACTGGGCAGGGCATGTCTGCCGCATGCCTGACAAAATGTGGGTCAAAGTTGGTGCCCCAAAACAGTTCGACGGCGCAGACCACGAAGGATATGGCGGGATGAAATACAGAACAGGAGCCCAGGAGTGGGGCAGAATAGGCTAACAAACAAAAGTAATTATTAATGTTTTCGATTTAATTTGCAACCTTTTTGTTCTGTAGTGGCGACCGCGTACCGGAAGACTCAGCGTTGGTAGGCTTTCTATAAGGTGTACTGCTGACCTGGTGAGGGCCGTGGGGATTCCATGGATGCAAAACGCACAGGACAGGTCGTTGGGTCGACATTGAGGGAAGCCTACGTCTAACTGTGGACGGCTTTCGGCTGAAATGATGAAAATGATAATAACAATACAATATTGGAATATTTAACCGCTTTGCGCAGTATATCTATATTGTGTCGCTATATAATATGAATAAAAAACATACGGTATTGGAAAATATTATGCACATTTTATCTCGAATAAACCATAAATCAACCAATCACAGACCCATCTGAAATCTTTATAAACCAATTTCAAAATTCAAACGTAACGGACACTTGAATTAGCCAATAAGACGGCGCGCCAACGTGTACATAAATCGCAATGGCGCGCGCATCTTTTGTAATTATTCAAAATCTTCGAGGGCGACTGCTAAGGGCATATAAATCGGCCGTTAATAGTGTGGACATGGCACACAATACTACTGCATTGCCCTTACTATGAGCTAAACTTAAGTGTGACGCGGTACACGAAATAACATCAGGATTAAGTTGGTATAAGGTAAAAAATAGTTTTGGCTTATAATCAGCGAGAAATTTTAAAGTAACATAACATCACGCTAGTATGTTCCAAGGGCTTAGGCAGAAGTGCACCTATCACATACGTATTGTAATGGGGACGGGATCAATGCCAGGTACAACTCCAGAGTCCAGCCTGCTACTGTGAGCCAATAAGCGGAATTGTTCGAAAGAGTCATCGCAACCCTGGAGAGCAAAGGGCAACCAACTGAACGCCTGTGGGTTTTAGTCAGTAATAGTCTGACACTTCCTCTCGCTTCACTCGGGGTAAAGGTTTAAAACTTTACCCGACTCTAGGACTTGATACCAACATCCTCCAATATTTTTCTATTATAAAATTAGACACCAAGCCTAATTTTATAATAGAAAAATATTGTATGGCCTGTTTTTGAAATAGTTATAATAAATTCTCCCTGGATAGAAAAAGAGGGAGTGTTAAAACTATTATTGACTAAAAACCCCACCAGTGTGCTTTAAGTTGCCTTTTGCGTTTCAGGGCCATGGTACTCCTCCAAACAATCCGTGGCAGCATCGGCCTCGCTGGCATTAGATGTAAACCGTTCACATCCCGTAAGTTTTCTAATGAAAACTGAATGACCGTGAAAGTGGTAAATGGAATAGATAAAAGCGTAATCTATTCATCTCCATTTAACTTGAAACACTTAAAGCTACAATACAAGAAAACTTTCATCAAACTTTAATTATGCAATTTGCTGGAGCTATTGCATCAGATTACGAATAAAAAATGAGCCGTAATGGATTATTTGCGGTGGCAATAAACACGAAACATGATTTTAATATGATTACAACTACTACTCGTTTTAAACCGTATCCCTTTACAGATAAAACCAGGTGTACCAAAATGTATGGCCGCTCGAAGCAAGCTGCGTTTTGGACATGGGACATCGTAATAAAGTGTAAGTAGTGACAGATTCTTGGCATCCCCTCTGGGTGCTAAGAACCTGTTCTCTTGAAAAAGGAACCGCAAATTATAGTAGTCAAAGTGAGCAAACTTTCGCGATGTCATATTTGCTGTATCGATGAAGTTTTTATGTGAAAAGCTTGCTTTACTGAGTCAGTGCGATGTAGATAATCTAAATACCTATTGGTTAACATGAAAATATTACTTTTTTTTAGTCACTGGAAAGATTTGAAATTTAATAAAAGAATGCGTCTTTTTCGGGTTGTGTCTAGAGTGTAGACTCACAATTCCTAACCTGGGGATTGTTACCCCTGCAGGGGTAAATTATAACAGATCAATACGACCAAATCTAGCTCACCACCGCATTTCATGCCCTAACAGTGTAATCAAATGACAAATGGAAGCCTCGCTTTGAAAGGAGGTAAGATAATGTGATTGTAAGAACTTATTTAATACTTTTGTGTAATATATGTATAACGAGCTGTCCCGGCGACCTTCGTACCTGATATTTTGCCTAATATTAACTTACTATATAACTATTACTGGCATTACCAGAACAGCATAATTAATTTTATAATGACATATTAATTAGAGATGGCGTTGTATTCGGATTTTTTTAGTAATTTTTACCACCGTTTAAACCTTCCCTGGACTATCTCGAATATTTCAAGACCAAAATTAGCCAAATCAGTCCGGCCGTTTTTGAGTTTTAGCGAGACAAACGAACAGCTATTACATTTATATATATATAGATTAAGTAGATTTGTATTTAAATGATGTTCGTATTCATGTCGTAGCATGAGGGAAGGGGGAGAATCAGTTTCTCAAGCTAAATTATAGAGATGACAAGCTCGTCTAGACGAATGACTTTATGCTTGTTCAACTATAAGTTTCGAACGAAGATAAAAACCAAAAACCATATGACCCGATAACTTAAAAAAATGCTTTAATAATCCTCTTCTTATGAACCGTGGTACACCTTTATGGGTCCGTGCGAGCAACTCAGTCGTAAATAGAGCAGTGTCACGCGCGCCTACAATGTACAAGCCACCCCGGGAGTCAAAACTAGCTGTTTGAATCAGTGCACTTACAAAAACGATACCTTCACACATTGTACTTTCAACTTTAATACTACAGCTTTAAGTTGAAAATTGATCTTCAGATTTTGCATTTACTACGTTATGAAAAATGTCATATCGAAGCGTGTGTTGTTGATTTGAAAATTAAACGTGTTATTCGGTTATAAGGTTTATTTTTGTTTGAAGGTTTGAGTTGATACGATAATATATAATTAAAAGGACATATTTATGCAAAGTTAGAGGACTGGATGAGTCATTTTGTGTAAGAAATGGGATGCTTATGAAAACCTATCTATTGTTTTATTATAAACGAGATTAGCCTCGGTGGGCGATGTTGTTTTTGTAAATTAAGATGGTTGTATTTGCATCGCAGTTCCTTGAAACGGATAATATCTTTATTTGAAGCCGACTGTGGAATGCGCTGTGGTGGAATAATGGTCATTGGGAGTAAGCACTTAATCAGTTTTATGTCAATTTTGCTTATGAAGAAAATAACATTTGTTTTATTCAAGCAGAGCATTAGCTCTTCAATGTGTGTCAAGTGAATCTTAACTTTGTGACCTAACGCTGTATACCAAATATATTTTTGGCATGTTTAAGTCCTAAAAGGGATATGGAAAAAATAAAAAAAAATGGAAATGGATAAAATCATAAAAGAAGATCTGCAGAGAACTAAGGTCACTGATGAAGCTTGAAAAATCGGCAAACTTAAACAGCAGTGTCGATGGGACCAAAAGGTTCTGAAGTACCGATTGCGTACGCAGACGCAGCGCTGGAAACCCTCCCACAAGGTGGACCGACGACCTGGTGAGGGTCGCGGGAAACCTATGGATGCAAGCAGCACAGGGCTGGTCGTTGTGGTGACATTTAGGGGAGGCCTATGTCCAGCTGTGGACGTCTTTCGGTTAAAATGATAATGGCGTTTTGTAAATATGGTATTATCCATTTAAAATCTAGAAATATTAATTTGTTGTGCACACTTGCAGCAAGATTTATAACTTTTACCATGGGCTACTAACATAACTACTTAAACAGCTTTCAGCCCAAAGACAACAATAAATCGAAGAAATAGATAGGCGTCCTAAAACCTAATTTTATAGGTCCGAACAGATTTCCAAAACTCCATATTTTAGCGTGGACTCAACTGTGACCACTGGACGGGGTCACGACGCTCGTGATAGATACCAAACAAATATAATACATAATAACGTCACTTAATACATAGAATACAAAAAATACAACCCTGAAACTGAATACATAAAGTTGAATTTTGAATGAAGGTGAAAAGCCGATAGAATTTACATAAAACTGAGTCTAATAAAATGCAAATTAAGGTTGAGATTCAAGTGGAGTGGTATACGAGAAAGGATGTTTCATCCAACAAACTAAAAGTAAAGGAGATCTCCGCAGGCGGCGCCGGGTCATACAGATAGTATCGGATGACCGAGAGGTCCCGAGGCGTCGTTTAATTGCGGGGTGCGGGTTCGATTCCCGGTTGAATCGGTGGGCGGTCGGTGGCAGGCTTTATAAATTGTCCACGCGGTAGCTAGGCTGGGTGGCGAATGGTGTACGACCATGTATATGGTAAAGAATTGCAGGCAATACTCTCTATTTGTATTTGTGATTCGATTTGTAAGTTATCTTTAGTAGTTGAGTTCATTATCTTATTGAATTACTTGCGGTAATAAAACTTTATCTGAATGGGAATAAAATGCAACTCAGTACTATTATACTTGCCTATACCGTATAATAAAAATAATAATAATCATTTATTAACAAGACAGCATTTGGTCCACAATATATGTTAGTAGTTCTTAAATCTACGTTAGTTCATCATCAAATATAAATAATAATATCGAAAACAATAAAATAGACTAATAAAATGTTCAATAAATCAAAAATGTCAAAAATTAAAATGTCAGTGAAATTTAAAAACGCTGAACAATCAGAACAATAAAATAAATTAAAATGGTCAATAAATTAAAATGTCAAATTAAAAATTCAATTATGATAAGAAACAATTAATTAATTAAACTAAAATTATTATGTGTTTCTTTTTAGCATGTCGATAGGAAAACTAGATTTTTATTCATGTAAAATTCTTTGCCTAGCCCAGTACAATGCTGCGGCAATGCCGTCAGCTGACGCTGTCATTATGATCCCTACCTGAACAGGTAACAGGATACGTGACGCAGATTGGAAGGTTAGACATAGTCTGCGGAGAGACGCCGCACAAACACTAATCGGAACCGTTCAAGAACCCCTGTCTGTGGAGATTGTCTTTGCTGCGACCAACCTTGGTTTGGAGTCTGTTTAGAGTTTTTTTAAAATCTACAAAAAACATTTTCTAACAGAAACCGAATTTAACTGCAGATCAATAGAGACTTCTTTTGTAAAATTAAAAATCATTTTCAGAGTAGAAAAAAAGCAAAAGCAAGGATCATAGACGAATTTTTATTTTAAAGAGAGGACGTTTGGGTAGGCCGCAGGAAATACGACTAAGACCCTTTTTCATTTGTCAGTGGCGTATTTATCAAAAGCTCCATTGATTTGAATGTCCCTATAGAAAACTTTTTATGATTTCCAGGATCATACCTGTAACTACAAAACTCAAGCCTTCACAACTAATTCTCCATTCAAGCATTACAAAAAACTTCTCAAAATTCCACCTTCATTCTAAATTCATAATCACTACGAACATCAAACAGTACTCATACACTGCGGCGCGGCGCGGCGGCGCGTCGGTACACACAAACGCGCGCGGCACCTTTGCCGCGCATCGCACGAGCGCGCGACCACGACCAAGATACTCAGATAGGCGCTTTCACCGGGTGCTGATAGCGCTAAGAGTTGTGATGCAGGACCAACGAATTGGAGGAGTGAAATAATTGTTTAAGATTTGATTTGATTTTAAAAAGAAACCCGGAAAGAAATCACTCTAGCATTACAAAGGCGAAAGTTCGTGACTGTGTGTGTGTATTTTAGTTAATTATTCATGTTAGAACAGTCTTTTATTTAAAAAAAATTGTTGATAAGTTCGCGCTTGACCGCTTTCTCACCTGATGGAAAGCGACGATGCGGTCGACGATGGAGCGCGCTTACCTAGAAGTAACCTATTCACTCTTGACTTAAAGATTCCCGGGTTGAAGCCATCAGGAAACACAGACTCCGGCAGGGAATTCCACTCCTTAGCTGTATGCACAATGAATGTGTTCCCAAAACATTTTGTGCGTATAGGTTGTACTGGTGGCGCATCGCCGTACGCCTGGTGGCCCGATGGTGGAACGGGCTAGGCGGAATTAGGCTATGCAATACCGACGCACACTCCCCGAAATGAAACCGGTAGAAAACTGACAGGCTAGCAACTCGGCGTCGATGCTCAATACTTTGAAGCCTCAACTCGACGAGTGCATCATTGCCAATGATCCTCCTGGCTCGCCTCTCAATTTTCTATTGTAATTTTAGCCAAGAGCAAAAAAATACTGAATTTTTAAAAGATATAATAAAAAAAACATCCAAATAAACCTCAACAGTTATAACTTGTACATAACCGACACCCACGTCCAAAGGTAAAAAAAAAAGAATAATCGTCAAAGTTCAAGGTTCCAAAAAGGCCCGAAGGCTAAAATGATACATAGTGACGGAGTACCAACATGAGTAACCGAGGATGTGTGGCGGGAAGACGCCGCGGATATCAAATATTGACTCTGAGATATTGTATGAACTGGCGCAAGGCGGCGACTTGACTCAATGATACAAACGTCAATGGAGACGGGGAATGGTTTTTCTGTTATAGTAATGACAAATCACAAAACGTTGCACGCAAGAGTATTACGAAATTTGAGAAAATATTAGGTATTGAAGAAGCAACCCGTCAAAATTATGTCATTGTCATTAGATGATTTTCCGAACGAAAAAAAAACCCGTCAAAATTATAAATCTGCTCCATCGCCTAATACTATCTTAATTGATGATAAGCAATGATATGGTCGACAACAGAGCACGCTTGCCTAGAAATAACCTATTCACTTTTGACTTATAGACCCTCTGGGTTGTAAATGCAACGAATTAGGTTGTTACTGATGAGGATTACCAACATAGAAAGAAAGAAAATATGTTTATTCTGCCTGAATAGATGCACAATGAATTACAAAAGATCACTTAGCACAAACAAAAATCAGTTCTGTCGGGCCATGATTAGGTAAAGAACAAAAAACCTAAAAAAAAAAAAATATTAAGCATAAACCACCATTGGAAATAACCAACAAGCTCTAGTTAAGCAAACTATTCTTCAAGATGTAACAAAAGATAAGAAAAATCGAAGGCCAACCATCCCACTTTTATCTATGCTAATTAAACAGATTCAATTAGTTTACAAGACTGAGAATGCAGAAAGATAAGCAACTGATACGGTAATTATCGCATCTGAATTAAAGAGAGCAAAATGTAGTTTTCATATTTTATTTTCAAGTTAAGATTGTCGATTGTCGTTTGTTTGGTCTAATTGTCGATTGTCGTTTGTTTGGTCTAGTTACCAGCTTCATCAAGTATACATATAAAAAAAGTTGACTGAATGAATTTATTTCATTTCAATCACAGATTTGACGCTATCGATTGCATCAGACTGCTTCAAGTGACTTGTTTTGAACTTTTTAATCGTTTTTTTTTGCGGTCGACTTTTTACTTCCTAGTTACTGAAATAGTGAGCTTTTGAAATATCTTCAAGCCCTTTATTTTGAAACACTACATGAAAGTCGCGAAAAAATTAATTATAACATATATTTTGACGCCAAAAGTCAACCATTTATTTTTTTAATTGTTAAAAATTGTCTTGGTTTGTAAAACCCAGTGACACTCACTATTAAGAAAAATGTAACAGCATCTCTCAAGCTAAATCACAACTAGACGTTTAGGTTAGGTCTAGAGTGTGCCGAAGAAATACTTATACATACATACATATAGACATGCATACATACGTACACTCAAATAACCCTCCTGACGCAGAAAGGTAAAATTTAGCGAGTTCCTACTTAATCACCGAGATATTGTAGCGAACATGAAATAATTATAAAGGACGAAATCAATTTCAAATGTTGTATATCTAGACTATAGTCCAGAGAGACATAGAAATTTAACATTAGTTTTAGTACTTATATGCGAAACCTAAAACACGTGTCTGGTATTTTTATGTAAAGAATCTATGTATAAAATTTCATAACTGCATCATGAAAAATTACAAAGTTATATTACCTGGTCGTTCGCACAAATACATGGTCACCGTGTCATCCTTGCGACTGAGGGGTTGTTTTGCTCCCGCACCCAGCTCTGCGTTGGTGCCTAATGCTCGCTATAATCTGCCGTGACCTGTGTTGTACTTAGTGCCGGTGGTGTCCAACTTGTGACCTTTTTTAAATATTTTGGGAAAAAATACAACATGGTGTAAAAATTATTGGAATCGATTCAATTACTGATTCTGGACAGACTATTTAGGTTTCGCATATACTAAAAATAATGTATAAAAAATAGGTCCAGACTAATCATCAAGAGCTGCAGGATTGTCCAAAAAAGTCACCGCGGTCCTGGAACACGGGCGGGTAACAGTCTGACACTCCCTCTCGCTCCACCCAGAGCGAGAGAAGTTATTTAGTTATTTGACGATTTATCCCACAAAAAAATAAAGCATCGCCATCAAACACAGATGTTGACCTAGAAAAAAAAAACAGAAACTGATCACTCTCTATTTCGCCTAATAAGCGAACGCTATCAAACAAAATAATTGAACTAATGAAGCTAAAACTTAACTAAACCAAAATGAAGTAATCAAAGCCGCATATACAAATTAATTGACATAATTAAATTCAAATCTAAAGATAACATAATTGATTTCGTTCATTTAATTTGAAACCCACCGCTAGCTAAATTGTTTTCATTTAATTCTTTCCGCTTCGGTTCCAAGGTCTTAATAACCGTGAATTTACATAAAGTAAAGTAATTTATAAAGTTAATCTATAACTACAGAATGGGTTCGTAATAAGCTAAAAAAGCTTTGATTTCTTCTTAATAGACATAATTATGGTTTTCACAAATCCTCTTTAATCCATTTTTTTTAAATATCCAATTATCCAGTGACTTATTTCGCTCTTGGGCAGAGCGGGAAGTCGTGTCCGACTGTTACTGACTAAAACCCACTCCTATGTTCCTTCTTTGCCTTTATTCCAGGGCCCCGGAGTTTACTTTCGCACAACCCAAGGCCCCAGTAGGGTTCGCCTGCTGCCCTGCTGGGCCCCTACGGTTTTGTTGACAACTCTTTGAGGCGCGCGTGGAACACTACGCGCCGACGATGACTCGAGTTCGGTTACCGGACAGCGAGTTACCCTTTGCTCGCCGTCCATCGCAGTATATGTTGAGATATGAGCCTGTTTGGCATCGCTCTGCTTTATTAAACAATTTTTTATTATTTTTTAGTTCATAATTTTTAGTACATTGATTGTACTGTGTGACTCACAAATTAGCTTTGTTTTCTTTTTTTCTTATCCTCAGACTAGTATTTTGGAAAGTTCACTATCATCATTATCTTCCGGTTCTTATCTCAATTTATTTGAAGTCGGCACAGGATGTCAGCTTCTTCAAATATGTATTTACTAGCTGCTGCGAGCGGCTTCGCTTGTGTGATTGTAGAAAATTATTCCGAGGGAACATACTCTCGAAAAAATCTCAGGTCTACCCGTGTACCACGTTTCATCGAAATCCGTTCAGCCGTTCGAGCGTGAAAAAGTAACAAACATACACAAATACACAAATATTATCATATTAGATTGATAAACCGTCATCTCAGCATTCCCCCTTTCTAGATGTACTTATCTACCTATCACCTACCGGTTGATAAAGGTAGAACTACATTGCGCACGCGTGGGCCACGTAAGCCGATCTGGGCGCGTCGGTCTGCATACATTTTTAATGCAACTAGACTTGCAGAGCTACATTAGATCCACGCCACGCGACGCCACGCAACGTGCCATGGTCCACGTGTCCGACGCACAGTGTAGTTCTAGTGTAGTTCTCGCTTAACTCTTATTCTATTCTCACAGTACTTTGACCAAAAAAAAAACCAATACACGATCAAAGTGTATTGTATTTTTATTTTGTATGGACGATCTATGAGTTACATTATATAGACGAAACTTTGTATGTATGTTACTGCTTCACGCTCAAACGACTGTACGGATTTGGTTGAAATTTGGTGAATGGCTAGACCATGTAATGGAACATTTTGTCTCCCACCTGATCTACAGTTTCAGTAGTTTATATCAATTAAAAAAGAAATGACAAGACAATGAACCAGCCGGTTTTTTAATACAAACTAAATGCCTAGATACGTTTTTTTTAATACTCTACTAACTATAACAGTAAAACCCCCACCGAGGTACATTTTCATACAACCGCTCTATTTTTTTTTTTTTTTAACCGCCCTGACGTGATTATGATGTTATTACCCATCTTTCTCCAGATATCTAGTTGGCGGGAGATAGTGTCAGACTTTTACTGACTAAAACCCACTCCTGTTCCTTCGTTGCCTTCGTCCCAGGGCCCCGGGTTTCGTTTTCACACTACCCATGGCCCCAGTAGGCTTCGACCCTGTTGGGCCCCTACGATTTGCTGACATCTCCCTGAGGCGCGCGTGGAACAATACGCGCCGTCGACGACTTGGGCTCGGTCTGGACGGTACCCAGACGGTTGGGGATATTATCTAGGCTTCTATAGAAATCAAAACATATAAAAAAGTACATCCATAGAAGCCTTGCACAATTGATCGAGATTCTGAATAACGACCATTTTTCTAAAAAGCTTTTGACGGTTTAAAAAAAAAAAACACAATTTCTTGGATCAAGTTTCGTGAAATATTCGAGTAAATCACGGAATTACCGAATGCCAACAGAGATTTCGGGCGTTATATCTCTTTTTTCGCATTGCCTCTTCATCAAACATCGCGTTAGATTGCGTTAGATGAAGCAACAAGCTTTTAAACCATGCTCGACCGTTGACGATAGGCGAGTGAGTGGAAAAGGGTAACAGTTCTTAACGTGATCCATTTGACGACGTAAACTGAGTTCAGTTAAAGGGGTGGAGTTATATAAGGTGTGTAGGCCATCCCTCCATTTCGCTCCCAAGCCTGACATTTTAACACGTTGGCAAGACCTCAGATCAGAGTTCACAAAAGCAACTCATACAATCCGAAAAACAAAACAAACACGCTCCTCAAGTACAAAGTAGCAACTGCAAAATCCGATGCGATATTTAACGCTTTTTGATACATAATTATTATGACAGCACAATGCTACGGCGACGACAAGACAGCTGTTTACATTCTGTAACGAATACTGTGCGGGACAAACTGTGATAGCATCGAGCATGAGCGTTTTGTATCGTATTAATCTCGTTTGTTATTGTGTGCCGGCCATTTTGATGTTTTTTCTCGTGTTTTCCTTGTAATAGATGTAAATGTGAAGTGAATGTTTTAGGTTTTGCTGTTACATCGTTTTTTAGTATGAGTGTAGGGTTAGGGAATAGTCGGAGTTCTGTTAGAGTGATTGATAAATGATAATGTTTGAACGATTAAAGACTTATTTTCAATAATCGTTTAGCTAAATATTAGTTTGACATGTTCCCATACAAAAACTATTAAAATCATTGTTTTATGCCTCGTTTTTAAAAAAAAATCAGGTCTTAGGCCAATAGAAGCTCTCAAAGAGATGTTAGCATGAGTGACTGGGCTCGTGAGGGCCAATGCCTCTGGCAAGCAGAAGCCTGCTGGGACAAAGGATCTGTTTCTGAAAGGAAGGGCCCCGGTACGAAAGGCAACGAAGGATCAGGAGTGAGTTTTTAGTCAGTAAAAGTCTGACACTATCGCCCTCGCGCTCCGCCCAAGAGCGAGGGATACCATTAGATGATTTTCCCACCGAAAAAAAAGTTAACGTGTCAGACTTTTTTAGTCAGTAAAAGTTTGACACTACTTCTCGCTCTACGAGTACCCAGACTGGAATAAGGCCAATAAAAGCTAGCCGATTACAAAGTACTACCTAAACAAATTCAAGGAAAAAAAGAATATTTTCAAATAAGGAATTCGAAAAGTAGCAATTTTTTTTTCTTGTAAAAGTCAACAGTCGCTCACCATCAGGTGAGATAGTGGTCAAACGAAGGCCTATCAATAAAAAAAAAATCAGAAAAAAAAATACTGGCACAACTGTCTCTAAAAGCCAGTCGCCGGAAATAAAACAGTCAGAAACACAGGAAAAAAAAATAACTAACTGCAAAACAAATTCAAATCTCCAAGCAGGTTTTCGACATTGTTAATAACACAAAGTGAGGTGTGGGAGGAGCGTGGGAGTGTCACGCAAAAAGGTCCCAAGTTTAAATTGCTGTTTTTGTGATAAATCAAAAGTCTGCCTCCTGACCCCGACTGCGTCGTTTGTTTTATTGTTTGACCATCAAATTACTTATTTACATAGCGATGAATCAAATGGGTTAAAATTTTGCTTTCGATTTTTGAACACACGATATGAAACATAAATAGACCGTTTTAGGATTACTAGCAGCATTTATTGGTAATATCTAATTCCGTATTTTAAAGGATACTTTTTGGAGGGTGTGCGCGGGATTCCGCCATCACCTATCTACCATCGGACAACCCGACGAAGGACGAATATCCATCCTCGCCTCGTCGTTTATACTGCGTACTTCGAAGGATTGGAACAATTTACCTGCTGCGGTCGTTCTGTTATAATTTAGGTGTCTTCAAGGCTAGAGTGAATAGGCTCTTAATAAACTAATGCGCTTCAACATCAACTATTGCATCACTGCTTACCATAAAATGGGATCGCAGTCAAGCATTACAAACTTCAGGCACGAAGCTCCCGGGAGTCTCGCACCAATATACGGTTAACTATTTCTCATTAGACTTGATTAATTAATGCTACTTAATGCTTTAACTATGCTTAATAGCTTTTCTCTTTCAAACCATTATTATAGTAAAAAAGAATTACCTTAAAATCGAACAAACTATCAAATCACTTAGAAAATAACCGCTTCACAAGGCACAATACACAACAAAGTCCATTCACACAGCCCCAATCCATCTTCCTGTTCATATTAACTAATTCATGTAGGATACGTTGCTATGGCAACAAAGGGTAACCCAGATAAGGGCTTACGGTGGCTTAATAAATAACGTCATATTAGAGTCGGTTATAAACGCAGTGTGGGCGGAACTCGACCCAAGGTTTTACTTAATTTTTTTAGTGCTGTTTCAACTAGATTATGTGTATCACATGTTAGAGAAAATTTATTGGATAGTTATAAATTTTGATGATGAAATTTAAGATAAAAGTTGATTTAAATTGTTGTTTGTTACGTTACAAAAGTGAATGATGGATGACATTCTGATTTTGCAATGTTTATTTTGAAAGCACTGATTTTTATATATTTTACTATCTCTTGTATCGCATTTATTGCTAACTAGCTTCTAAAGTTTTCTCCATACAAACTTTGAACTCCCGTTTAATCCCTTTAGGGAGTGAATTTTGAAAAATCCTCTCTTAGTGCTCACCTACGTCAAAAAAAGAAGCTTTGTGAAAAATTTCACGCTCCTAGTCCCAGTAGTTGTGCATTGATATGTCAGTCAGTCAGTTTCTCGTTATATATATATATATATATATATATATATATATATATATACATAGATAAATAGTCAGACTTTGACTTTATTTTCTTCTAATTCATAAAAACCTAGTGACAAAGTGTTTTTTTTTTGTGTAAGAGAGTCTATAGGGTAAATAGGTCGTAGTTTATTTTTTGCCCTCCTTCCCCTCACATGATTTTTTCATTTAAAATTAATATATTTATATCGTAGGACAACGTTTTGTTAGGTCAGCTAATTTATCTATAAGTTTTTTTTTTGTTTTATTTCTGTTATCTACTTGTTACTACCCCATTTATTCACATTAAAACTACAACTATATAAAAAAAATACAAGTCGGTACCCATTTAACTGAATAAAAAATTAACAATACATTTCGATAACGATCAGTAACGCCCTCATGCAACTCCTGCGTGTTCAACAATGCCTGTTGAACGAGGTAACATTAATTTTACCGACGATATCATCTAATGAGGATTGTAAGTGTCGGGTTAAAGACCATGAGAGAGCATGGCTTAGTGACATGTTACTGGACAGCCTTCCATATTCTTTTAATTCTGTCTCTCACTCAGCATCATATAATTTCGCAGAAGAGCATTCAAGCCTAAATTGATAGACAGAGCACCGCCGCGACTTAGTGGAGGCGCCGGGCCCTGGTCTAGGCCATGGTCTGGAGCGAGAGAGAATGCGGTCGCATCCTAGTAGTGCTAGCGAAGGTGGCAACCGCAAGAGTGAGAGAACGTACATCCTCATGCTCCAGCCACCGTGACAGAGACCACACGAGGCGATGGGAATTCCAGAGCGAACTCCGGCCACCGTAGGTGCGGGCTTGCGAACGACGAGCAACGGATAGCTCGCTGTCCGCTCATCCAATAAGGCCCGAGCTCAATCCGTCGAAGGTACGTAGTGTTCCGCGCGCGCCTCAAATAGATTTCCACAAACCGTAGGCCTAGCAGGGCTGATGGCTTCTAGGGCTGATAGGAACATCCGGAGTCTTGGAACGCAAGGCAAAAAAGGAACATAGGAGTGGGTTTTAGTCAGTAAAAGTCTGAAACGCCCTCTCGCTCCGCCCTAGAGTGAGAGGAGTCATTGGATGACTTCCCACCTAAAAAATCGTCGTTCGTGATCCTAGAACGCAATTGAGTTACGAAGATTTTTCCGAATCGCATAGTGTTTTTTGTGACGTACTGGTAACTAAAGGTTTCAGATTTTTTTGCTATGATATCTTGCTTCATGCCAAATTTCAGGATTCTAGGTTAACGGGAAGTACCCTATGAATTTTGATTCCCTTACAGCTGTATCTTTTTTTTTTCGTAACTCAGAAGTCTAATTTCAACTCGATACCACCACGCGTTCCCGAGATAAAGGGTCTTGACAGACAGACAGACGAACAACAAGGTGATCCTACAAGGGTACTGTTTTTCAATGAGACCTTTCACATCCAAATCGATCATAATCACTTCAAAAGTACCAGTAGCAACCATACTTTATTTTCTCAAGTCATACACAATCTAATCATCTATTGAGCATTGTAAACACCGCAATTGATCCTCCATACAACCTCATACATTGTTCGCGTGTCCATACATTTGTCAATCAGATAAATCAGCTCAAACTGACTTAACATTTGAAGATTTATAGTCCGACTGAACTTTAGTGCTTGTCGTTTGAGTTCGGGACTTATAGTGTCATTGTTTTTGTTTTGCAATTCTTATGTAATAGAATTTGAAATGTAATAGGTAATTTCGTTTATTACCATGCATGTTTTACGATCTATCACTTTTAGATACACAGAAGCTATGTATTTATTTATTTTGGTTCACCTACAGCACATATATACACTCATAAAAACAAATCATAGGTACAGTTCTAATAAACATTTCAATTACGGGTAAACACAACATTTGCAGTACACCGCTTAGTTGCTTACTTAAGTTTTTTTGTACAATTATGACACAAAATGTAAAACAGAGAACAATAAAAGAAACAGGTTACGAGAAAAAAAAAACAGACAAAAACAAAACAAACAGAGTAAGTATAAGAATAGACTCGATTACATGTCCCTGGCGTGTAGGGAGGTTAAAATTCTTGCCTTGAATTTCGCTTCAGAATCAGTATGTATTTCGTATACCGCTTTCCGAATCCTAAACCGAATTCAAAAATAATATTAACTGCAAGAAAGCTCTTCTTCAAGAAGGTATTTCTGACTATAGAAGTACTTTTGACCAGATAAAATTATTAGTCTTTATATATATAATAACCAGCTTCTACCAGCAGCTTCGCCCGCGCCAAAATAAAAAGCAATCCCAATGAAACATACAACATGATAAAAAATAAAATTCTATATGCTATTCCAGGGCATGTTCTACCCTTGTGCCAAATTTAATCCATACTTATTCAGCCGTTCGAGCGTAAAAAAGTAACAAACATAGACTCAAAAACTTTCGCCTTTATGATATTAGTGTGATACAATTATTTTAATCTTTTTTTATAAACTTCTGCCAGCGGCTTTGCCTGCGTGGAAGTAGTTTTCTCCATACAAAATTTGGAACCCTGTTTTACCCCCTTAGGAGTGGAGTTTCGTAAAATCCCTACAAGGAACTGTCTACACCCTATAAGGAATCTACCCGCCAAATTTTAAGTTTGTAGGTGTTACAGTTTCTGAGATTTCGTAATTAATCAGTGAGTCGTATTTCGCTTTTATATAAATAGATTTTTAATCAAAATCACACGCAGGTAAAACTTCTCCAAAATGACAACAAAAGCAGCAAATTCAACTACCCCATTTTATTTATTTTACTATTTATGTACACACAAAACCAAAAAAAGACAATACCAAGTAGACAAGAGTACAAAGGTACTGCTTATTTCTAAAGAAATTACTTCCAGCAGACCTGCGAAAGGAGAAATTAAAAGAAATGTAGACAATAGTGAACTATTTACAAAAACGAACATACATATCAGTAGGCACAATACCACTGAAAAGTAAGTGAAGTACAAACAGTGGTGGTGATTGGCTGCCACCCAGTTATCACTAATTAAACGGAGAGTACTAAACGCCAGGCGGTGGGCGGGGCATGGGAACCAAGAGCTACAAACCCAGGCTTATATTACTTGGTAAATTTGATGGGGGTGTAAGTTGTGAGACGGAGCGGATATAATGGAGGAAGGGTTAGAAACTGCGCAAGCTCTGCAGAAGGTCTGAAAAAGTTTGAAGATTAATGCCTATTTATTAATGTTTGTTTTTTTTTAGAGGTGGGAAATCATCAATTAACTTACTACTACTTCAGTTACCCTTTGCATTCAAGGGCCAAGGTAACTCTTTCGAACATTCCCTCAAAATTAATAAGGTTGCTTTTGGAATCGACTCCGCTAATTGATTGATGAGTCTCATGATCTGTTTATTGGTTTGATGTATTTTAGTACAAAATACAGCTTTTAATCAATGTAAAGCGTGAGGTTATTAGATCTCTATCTAAAGTATTGAAGTTCTGAAAAAAAAAAACTCGTAAAATACGCAATGAGATATTATAATAATAATATTCCACAACTATCACACAACGCCGTCTAGTGCCAAGCTAAGCAGAGCTTGTGTTATGAGTACTAGACAACTGATACATATATATTATAGATAAATTACACCCAGACACAGAACAAATGATCGTGCTCACAGCACAAACATTTGTCCTTGGAGGGAATCGAACCCATGACCTCCGGCATAGCAGTCAGGACCACTAACCACTAGACCAACAGGCCAGTCATTCAGATTATTATGATCAGTCTTGGTACATACCTACAAAACTAATAATAAACGAGAAAGGTCTATGTATATATATAATTTAGACCCGTGTGAAGCTATGGCAAGTCACTAATTCTTCATAAGATTTTACCCATAAGTGCAGCGTAACCTTTCCACAATTCCATTTCCAACCCTCCATCTCTTCTGCCATACACCCCAGCCACCACGTTATACGCTAATTGTAAGTTAAACTAACTTAAGTGGCAAACGAGAAGTAATTGTTTTACACTGTAAGCGTCTTTGAGCTTGAAGATGATTGTTTTTAGTATTAACACCTGTAATTCTCTTTTTCTTTTGTTAATTTTACTGGGAACGTAATTGGTAGGAGAGGGGCTAAGTCATGTTCGCTGCGAAAATGTTGCTAAGGAAAAATGGTTTAAGGTAAATTGTTGGCGTAGAACGAAAAGGCAATAATTGCCCAAAACAGTGTCAAGTGATTATGTGCTTAATTGATATGAGATAAAAGCTTATTTATTAATTAATATATCAGCTATTAGCTGCTCTCAGCAGTTTTGGCCGCTTGATAGTAGAAAATTATCCGAAGGGATGGTTCCCTTGGAATAATTTGAGGCAGTAGGTACTAACCACCCACCCAGGATAAAAACTGGGCAAGTGCGAGAAGGACTTTTGAATTTTTAAGGTCGGAAATCATCCAATAACTTCCCCCGCTCTTGGGCAGAGCGAGAGACGTGTCAGACTTTGTCTGACTAAAACGCACTCCTGTTCATACTTTGCCCTCGTTTCAGGGCCCCGGGGATCTGTTTCGAATAACCCATTGCCCAAGTAGCCAACATCAAATTATATGAGAAACATTTTCGTTTAAAAGATCGAAATTAACAAGCAATTTCACTGTTTCCAGAAAAGAAAATGCAGGAAATATCATCCCATTAAAATAAACCCGTATCATTTCAGTGCTACCGCGTCACGACAACAAAAAGCGAGAGAAAATAGAAAACCCCATTTTCTTTGCAACCGGTCCTCAAAGATTATTTCCCTTGTTAGGGAAACTTGTTCCGTAACTCCTTTGTCGTGGCGGCGGTTACAAAAACCCTGAGGTTCTGCTTCCAAGCAAATAATAAAATGTATTTTAGTACAATTTACTGTGTCCCATGTCCGTGGCTCGAGTTTTGCACGTGTTTACCGACAGGTCAAAGTGTCGACTAGTTTGTGTCGAAGCGGTCAAAGTTGATCTTACACGTGTATTTTAAATGTTGCGTTTGCAATTCTTGCTTTGTTACAATGTTGAAGGAGAAATTGTTTTTGTTTAACAGGGGGTAAATTTGATAACCTCTCTGTCATTGGAGTTATTAGTAGCCCATTCTGCAGAGCCTGCACGGAAGAGGACGAGACAGCAGCCCCATCTTCTTCTAAGCTGCCCAGTGGTCAGTGGATACAGAGCAAAATACTTGGAGACCATAAGTTCCCTCCGCGAATTGGTCAGTACCACCAAGACGTTGTTGGGCTTCTTTGAGGAGCTGGGGTGAATCGAATGACACATTTGTTCCAATACGCACAATACACGCTTTGGACGAGGAATTGCAGACACCAGCCCGAAATAGAAAGAGGGTTTTGGTAAACACGCCAAATTCTATCTACGAGACAAGCTCTGGTGTAGAATTGATATCCCACATTGAAAAACATTCACAACATTACCGACATAGCCCGCAGAATCTCCAACCTCAACTGGTAATTAATGGGCATATTACTAGCAGAACAGATTGTTAATGGGGCTGAAATGTTCTGAAATGGCGGCCGCGTACCGAAAGACCCCGCGTTCGAAGGCCTCCCACAAGGTGATCAAATAACCTGGTGAGGGTTGCGGGAATCGGATGGATGCGAGATGCATAAGACCGGTCTTTGTGGCAACGCTTGGGGGAGGCCGATATTCAACAATGGACTTTCGGCTGAAACTACGATGACTTCGTTTCAGAAAATATCCTCTGAACCCACAATATAAGTCTTTTTAAACAACACAGAAAAAAGAAATCTAGAACACAATGCATGTCCTCAAAAACAAAAGATTACAACAAAATGAGCCACGCAATTTGCGCAACCTTTTGCATAAAGAGCGTAATGTTAAAATTAACGCGGACTGACGTACCCTTGACCGGCGACCGGTGAATCATACGGCGCAAGCGCAGCTATGGCAGAAGACCCACTTAATAAATAAAGAGAAAAGCCTATTGCCAGTCTCCTACTTGACATTAATAGAAATAAACATAACAAAATAAATATACGGTTTTCTACCGGGTGTATTTCAGGGTGTGCGTCGGAATTGCATAACTTAATTCCACCAAGCCCGTTCTGCTTGCGGACGGCGAGCAATAGGTAGCTCGCCGTCCGACCGTCTGGTAACCGTCCGGACCGAGCCAAAGTCGCCGACGGCGCGTACTGTTCCACGCGCGCCTCAAAGAGATCAAACCGTAGGGGCCCAGCAGGGTCGAAGCCTACTGGGGCCAAGGGTCTGATTCTGAAAGGAAGATTCAGCCCTGGTACGAAAGGCAACGAAGGAACAGGAGTGGGTTTTTAGTCAGTAAAAATCTGACACTATGTCGTGCTCCGCCCAAGAGCGGGGGATGTCATAAGATGATTTTCCCACAGCAATAAAAAAAACCAAGCCCGTGCTAAAACCGGGCCATAAAACTTACAGTGATACGCAACCGGTACATAGTGAACATCCCACCCATTCGCACAAAACGTTTTGGGAACAAATACATTGTGCGTACAGCTAAGAAGTGAAATTCCCTGCCGGAGTCCGATAACTACAACCTAGTGAAAAACAATTTGCCTGCTGTGGTCTTCCCGTCCAACTATAATTTAGGTGTCTTCAAGGCTACAGTGAATAGGCTGTTAATAAACTAGTGCGCCTCACCATCAACGATTGCATCACTGCTTACCATCAGGTGGGATCGCAGTCAAGCACTAATTTATATCAATTAAAAAAAAAAAAACAAGAGTGAATAGGTTACTTCTAGGCAAGCATGCTTCAACAAGGTTCACATCATCACTTACCATCAGGTGAAGAGAGCGGTCAAGCGCAAGCATATCAATAATAAGAAAAAAAAGATGGATGCCTTATTTCGCAAAGGGAATTTGGCTCTTATAATCACATTTACGTTTTTAATGGGATTCGTGTGTCGATTCCATTAAACCAACCTTCTGATTTTTACTATTTTGTGCCACTAACAATTCGCTGCACAAGGGCAAGATGCAGCGTCCACTGATAAACTTTTAATACAAGAAATTAAGCTTATTTGGCGGCGAGATTTATTCGCTAATTAATTGATTAAGACTCGGTTTGTTCCTTCTGCTTAATCAGTAATCAGTCAGATTGTTATCTGACTACTTACCGTCTGATTGAGTAAGTTAATTATGATATTGATGGCTAGTTAAGCCATTAGTACTTGGATAATTAACTTGGTTATGGAGATGCTTTGCTGAGAGAGATGCCTTTAAAAAAGAGTAATTAGAATTGAATAGAATAGAATACAACAGTATTTATTTGATTCAGGCAATACAATAATTTTTTATATCAGGTATAAGGTTCAGTTCAGAAGTTGTCTGGCAATTTTGCTGAACTGGACCTATTTGGTACGGGCGCAAGACACACAATGTTAGTTATATTTTATTTGTGTTAAGTGTTTACATGTTGTTTCTACATTGTGTGTATCTGTGTACGTGTGCCAAATTAAATATTTTTCTTTCTTTCTTCTTTTCTTTCTTTTTCTATATCAATTGACTAATGTTCTTATAGGCCATTCTTTTATGAAATTAGAATATTAACCCAAGAGAGCATACTCCTGGGATAAAAAGTTCGATGTCCTATTCCTGGACATGATCTACCCGTGTGTCAAATTTAATCAGAATCCGTTCAGCTGTGCATGAAGAAGTAACTAACATACACACTCATAAACCTTTAAAAAAATACCGTGATATGTGTTACTTTGTTTAATAATTATAATTACTTGCTATAAATACGAATAAGTATTAGTGTAGAAAATTTTTAATATTAGTACGTATAAACACTCTCTTACATAAATATTAACTAAACTCTACTAAAACCTAACTATGTAAGTACATAAATATAATACAAAAACACAAAATACGCTCAGGCGTCGAAATACTCCTCCACATCGCTGTCATCCGGGAATGTGCCCAAAAGACTGGCAGCATTGCCACGTTGAATGGCAATGCTAATTCTTTGGGCAAAGAACGAGCCAGCCCTCTGGTCACGCAAAGTGTCGATCAGTCGGCGTGAAATTTCCTTAAAAAGGAGACGCGTACTCGGACCCCATGAACCAAGCGTTTCGACCCCAAACGGCTCAAAACTGTAATTACCAATAAGGTTACAGTATTTGCGCCGTTTAAGGGTCTCAGCAGCCGCAGCGGCAGCACAGCCCGCCGTACTTGGAACATGGGATGGCGCAAGGGTGTCGACACAGGTTGCGTCCCACACCAGAGGCCTACCCACCTTCCATGGCACCAACGTCATACCATCTGGTCTCTTCCCATGAAAGAAAGAAAGAAAGAAAGAAAGAAAAATGAATTTATTTGTCACAACGCAAGGCACACAAACAATATAATATGTAAACACGAAACCGTACAAAAGAGAATAAAAAAAATAAAAAAAACAAAAAGAAACAAAATAATAATAATATAGATATGCAATTGTGCGCCTCACGGCTGCGCCAAAATAGGTGCAGTTCAGCATGATTGTTAGACAACTAGTGCCTGACGCTGATTTTCAACTGAACCTGAGGTTGTGACGTAACAGACGCGAAACAGTTTTGTAGTGTAATATATAGCGGTGATGCATAGGTACTTAAATAATATAATACATCATAATAGAATGTGGAATGTGTTACGTACCCATCGTCACGTACCAAGCCATTAGGTTCTAATACGAATAGGTAGGCAAAATTATTATCTTCTTAATTTTGGGTGACCAAGAAGCTCTTACTAGGTATATGTATAACGAAAAAAACTAAGGAACGCTCAAATGACCTCTTTGCTTTGAAACCACTTGTGTAGAAAAGATTTCGTCATATATTTTTCTTCAACACGGAAATGATCCTAATGCTGCGCGTGCGTCTCCTTCATACTACTTGATTTTGGGTCTCACGTATCAAGCCCTACTTGTTATTTTAATTAGGCTGTGATCATCTAGCTTATGGCCAGCCTCCTTTTTTTTGAGGGTGAAATTTTTTTCTCACAACTTTTTCTTATTTTTTTGTCGATGAATCATTTGTTTAAAGTTGCACACTCCAGTAAGTTCTGGTCTGACCCCAACTTAACCGTTGTGACGTAAAACAAAGATACATTAACTCCACTTAACTCCTACGCATCACGACTTAGGTACCTTTGTTAAATAATTTTAGACCACAACCTAAGGGTATTAAGAAGACAAAGTATCTATTAGTCGAAACGTTGCTTAAAAAAGATAGTCGATGGGGCCGAAAGGTTTTGTAGTGGCGACCGCGTAGCGGAAGACGGAGCGTTGGAAGACCTGGTGAAAGTCGCGGGAATGCGATGGATGCGACACGCACAAGACCGTTTCTTGTGGCGACACTTGGGGGACGCCTTTGTCTAGCAGTGGACGTCTATCGGCTGAAATGATGATGATAATCTATTAGTCAGTAGTTGAATTTTAGCTAGCTTTAGGCATACTTTAAAACTGTTGTTATATTTTTTTATGATTATTCTAACTAGCTGGTACCAGCGGCTTTGCTCGAGCGATAGCTGAAATTTATCCCAAGGGGATATACGAGATACTTTTTATTCCGTAAAAAGTATCTTATGTGCTATTTCAGGACATGGGCTACTTGTGTACCTACAGCTGATACAGCGGTAGCTATGTCCCGGTTTATCAAAAATGTACCAGCATTGAATGCTTTCCTAAACGCGCTCTACAATCTTCATACTTAAAACCAGTAACATTATACATCGGCCAACTTAAACTGGACATAGCGCCACAGAATCAAAGGTCACACTGTGTCCGTTTCACTCAAACTTATCAAACGCAGGAACATGTTTGCCTTCAGTTAGCTTTTGTCACACAATACTCGTGACGTCATCGATAAATTATCATTTTAGATTCAAGATGGAGGATGTAGGTCGGGGATCGACGTCTGGCATTATATTGTGAGAGCCAGATGTTTTGGACGTTTTGAGGTCCTTCTGTTAAGGTGTTTAAACATTTCGTTTAATAACTCAATGGTTGACTGGTAGAGAATGCCTTGTGGCATTAAGTCCGCCTATGTACCAATACTGTACATCATCATCTTTCTGCCATTTTCCCATCTTATTTGAGGACGGCGCCACACGTTTTTTTCTTCTTTTCTATCCTGTCAACCGTCATGCTATCACTAACTTCCTTTTCTTTCATATCACTGTTCACACAATCCATCCATCTTTTCTTTCGCCTCCCTCTCCCTCTCCACCTATCCACATGTATACTCATAATCGTCATACATCGTACCACTACTGTACATGAAGTTTAAATAAATAAATAAATAACTGAATTTTCATATTAGAATTTGTTGTTGCAATGTTATAAGGACCGGTCTTGGAGAAGGCCTATGTCCAACAGTGGACGTCTTTCGGATGAAATGATGATGATGATGAGGAATGTTATAGGTGTAACCTACTCTTCAGGATTGTTCAAAAGAGTTGACAAACTCACCCTTTTTTAAGGTGGGATATCATCTAATGACTTCTCTCGCTCTAAGGCGGAGAGGATGTCAGACTTTTACTGACTTAAAAAAAAAACACCTATGTTCCTTCTGTTGCCCTTTACGTCCCAGGACCACTGGTAACTCTTTCAGAAGTCAGCCCATGTCCCTATTAGGCTTAGGCCTTGTCTCTGTGAGAAAGTGGCCTTGGAACGCAAAGAGCAACTGAAGAAACACCGGTGGGTTTTATTTAGTAAAAAATCTGACTCTGGGTGGAGCCCAGAGCAATTGGGGAGTTATTGATGATTTCCCCACTTAAAACAAATACCTCAAATGCTATTACTAATTGTACAAGCTTTTTTTTACTTCTTAGTTTAAATTTTGTTTTTTACAGTGTGTGAATCCATGTGTGCCAAATAAAATATTTTTCTTTCTTTTTTTCTTTCTTTCTTTCTTTCTAAGCTAGCACATTTTAAAATACGTTGCAGAATGCAAGGAGATTTATGTAATAGAATTGTTTAATTGTAAAAACTTTAAGCTCTATAACAACGCTCACAACATATTAATTTAATACCTTGCATGTCTGATGAACATGTTGCGCCGACCCCAAATAACACGGGACAAGGGCAGGAAGATGATGATGATGTCTGATTAGTCAGTTTATGTAAACGCATGTTTGACAAATAAATTATCTTTCTTTCTTTATTTCAACTTTTTAAAAACCATACCTACCCCCCTTTTGAAGGTCAGCGCAGTTTGATTACAAGAGATTATTACCTGTATGGTTACAAAGCAAGATAATATAAGGTACGTAATACTCTGCGTTTTTTTTTGGTTTGTTTTTTTTTAGGGTTCCGTACCTCAAAAGGAAAAAAACGGAATCCATATAGGATCACTTTTTTGTCCGCCCGTCTGTCGGTCTGTCTCAGGAACGCGTGGAGGTATCGAGTTGAAATTAAAACCATATAGGTACTCAATTCTGCGGTCACCTTGAAGCCGTGAAAAAATTTCAAATTTCTGAGTTAACAAGAAAAAAAGATACGGCCGTTTATGTCGCAAAAAAACATGTATTTCGACACTCAAGGGAATCAAAATTCATAGGGTAGGGCCCGTTGACCTTGAATCCTGAAATTTCGCATGACGCAGGGTCTCATCTCATAGCACAAGTAGGTATAGGAAAAAATCTGAAAACTGTAAATATGAAGTTCCGTAGATTCGGAAAAATCTTCGTAACTCAATTCGGAAATCGAAGTATTTTCATGGGTAAGTTTGTACGGAACCCTTAGTGCGCGAGTCCGACTCGTACTTGCCCTGTTTTTTTTTTTGTTTATCTCACAGCTGGGCAAGGACTTCTAGGCTCTAGACCAAATTCTTCTAGGTATTCATTTCTAGAGCCATCTTGTGTTTTAATGGTTGTAATTTCAACTTACTACTAAACAAACAAACATGTCATCGCCTCCAGCTATTTTACCAGTCAACACACAGATTGCTGTAACAGATAATATTATAACATCATTAACATTACCTTTAACTCATCGGAGGTCACAGGGAGGCAGTCATCAGATAGACTGTATTTATAATCAATACTGGTCATTAAAATAGACGTACGGCGTTGCTCGTCGACATGTGGATATCCCACCCATACGTACAAAGCGTTTTGGGAACAAATTCATTATGCGTACAGCTAAGGAGTGGAATTCCCTGCCGGAGTTTGTGTTTGCCGATACCAGCTAGGACTGCAGAGTTACCGTGGCCCTAGAACGCAAAGGGCAAATGAAGAAACCTAGGGATCTTTTAGTCAGTAAAAGTCTGACACGCCCGATATGCAGCTCCAACCATCTCCATTGGGGTAAAAATCTACTCAAATTAAAATTCTTGATTTCAAGACTACATGGGTCAAAAGTTGTAAGGATTATTTTGTGAAAGAAAAAAACCGGGCAAGTGCGAGTCGGACTCAAGCACTGAGGGTTCCGTACAGACTTACCCTATGAAAACAGTTCAATTCCCGAATTGAGTTACGAAGATTTTTCTGAATACCTACTGCAAATAACACGTAACTACAAATTCACATTTTTCACTTTTTTTCGCCTTTAGCCTTGTAAACAAAGGTTCATACAAAGCATAGTATCTTTAACTTTTTAGAAGTAAGTGAACACTGGGCTAACGCTGGATAGAGATTCATGGAAAAATGAGACGTACTGTGCCGACGTCAGAATGAAATAAGAAACAGGTCAAGAGGATGTTGATGAGACGAATCATTACGAAAGCAAAAATAAAAACTCAGTAGGTCAGTACGTAAGTACTTATATCACACTAACATTAAAAAGGCGAACGTTAGTGGTTTTTTTTACAATAATTATTAATCATATAAACGTTAGAAAATTATGCTATCGTAATGCAGAAGAATAATGTTTTTTTTTCTAATTTTAATAACTATAAATATATAACTTTATATTAATTTATAAAATTATTATATTAAATTATTTACTATTTAATTATTTATTATCGGTCCCGTTTCTATCCTTTTGGTACGGAACCCTAAAAAAAGGGCGCGTGTTATAGTATCGCGAGTATACTTCCTTATAACTCAGGTCTCATCTGTAAAAGAGGGAGTTAATGTTCCCTTGAGATCATTTTTTTTTAAATTTGATATTATCTAGTGCTTGACTGCGATCCCGCCTGATGGTAAGCAGTGATGCAATCATTGATGGTGAGGCGCACTAGTTTATTAAGTGCCTATTCACTGTAGCCTTGAAGACACCTAAATTATAATCGGACGGGAAGACCGCAGCAGGCAAGTAGTTCCAGTCCCTCGATGTACGCGGTATAAACGACGAGGCGAAACGCTTGGTCCGGACCGTAGAGGTTTCAACAACGTCGCCAGTCAGTAACGCCGTTCGTCGGGTTCGTCGGTGTAATTTTCAACATTTACGCGGGCAAAACCACTGGTAGAAGTTATAGTTCTTAATAATTCAAATCTAACCTCGCTAGCTAAGCCAATGCTTCTGATTTAAGCATGAGTCCACAACGTAGTTTACCAACGGGTTAAGATTTGAACCCGCGACCTTTTGATGGCAAGTCAATAGCGTCGCCGATGGGATATCATCGCCATACATCTTTCAATCTTACGATATCGATACCGTGGGAGTCATCTACGTTTAGCCCTGTAGATGTTCACAGCTTTAACGAGATAACCTAAATAAAACTTGAATAAAATGGAAGAATAGACTGCGTTAGAAAAATGTATTTTTTTAAGGTGGGGAATCATCCAATGACTTCTCTCGCTCTAGGACAGACCGAAAGTGTGTATCAGACTTTTACTGACTAAAACCCACTTCTAGGTTCCTTCTTAGCCTTGCGCTTCAGGATCCCGGGTTTTCCTTTCAGAAGCGAACCCATGGCCCCAGTAGGCTTCGGCCCTGCTAATAAACCGTAGGGACCCCGGTTTGTTTGACATCTCCTTGAGGCGCGCGTGGAACACTACAGTCAAACGGGGTGAATAGGACCGCAGGGGTGAATAGGAACAAAAGTTTGAAGGGGTTCTTCACGTTAATTAACAATTTTTCCCAGCATTTAAGTCCTCCTATTTATTCTTTAATTGTAATAAAAAGGGATGCTTTGATAGAGATCAATTATATAAATATATACCAATGTGAAAAACCTAACTAAAGTTTTGTTCCTATTCACCCCTGCATTCCTATTCACCCCGTTTGACGTACGTGCCGTCGACGACTAATACTAACGACTTAGAAAAGTGTTGATCCAACGAACAAAGTTTTTGAGTAAATACTCTCAAAACACACGCAGTGATGGAATTATAATAATAATAATAATATATTTCAGATTTCTCCATATAAATTGTTAGTAACACGAAAATACTTAAGAGCTAATGTTAGTAAACGAAACAAATGACATAAAACAAAATAGACAATAAAACAGATTTTTGGGAGAATCCGACACCAGAACGCATACAACATGCGTGCAGTCGTATCCAGCGCTCAAGCATCGGAGAATCCCACCGGTCCGTCAATACGCTCAAGATGCTGTTGGAACTAGTTCGCATGCGAGTTAAGGTCGAAGTGCAACGTTTACGCATGATTGTCGCAAAACTATCAACGTTGGCCTCGGCAAACATGCCGGAGGCACTGCAATACCGCGGCAGTCCTATCAGCATCCCGAACGCTATTATGGAATATTTTTATTATTATTAATTGGCTCACGTTTGGCTACTAACTCCTGATGAAAGCACGCTTGCCTAGAAGTAACTTATTCACTCTTGACTTAAAGATCCACAGGTTGTAGCTATCAGGAATTTGCCAATTACCAATTCAAAGTTTTTGTGATTAATTTATATGAAAATTGGTTATAGTTGAACTTATCCGCTAAAGACACTAAACCCACTAACGCTTTGTGCTTCAGAACTGTGCAGTGTTCAGTGAGTGTTATACCTCCTCGTCACTGGAGCAGGAGTCGCGAAATCCAGAGAACGCCATCCGGCTGACATGTGGACATCCCCGAGTTCAAAAGGTTAGTGCAGTTCCCTCCCATATACGAGCTGTTTTTCTCTGCTTCCTAATCCTAAACGGCTCTAATAAGATCCATCTACTGCAAGGTGTGAAGTACATATCTGAGAAACGCTAATCCGCAAAAATACAGTCCACTTCCAATATTAGTAGTATATGCGCATCCATTTTCTTTGGTCTTAAGATCTTACAATGTTTAAATGTTTGATGGCACGATTGGCGCAGTGGTTAAGCAATCGCTTCACGCTTCGGAGTGTTCCGCGGGTTCGATTTCCGCACGTAACAAATATTTGTATGGGCAACATATAATTTTTCCGGGTCTGGATGTCCAAAAAAAAAGATGTGATAAAAAAAATACATTTAAAAAAAATAGCTGAAGTCGATTCAGTATTCGATTCTAAACATACGTACTACTTTCAGGATGTGTGTTTATTACGTTATATACGATTAAGATGATACTTAATTATCGTAAGGAGATACATATCTATCGTGCTTATCGAATAGGTACCAGTCTACCAGATGAAAGATGACGTGTTACAGAAATCGACACCTTTCACCCTGAAGCCCTAACCTAGAACGGACCTTGACAATATTTCACACAATGGAAACCTTGCTACATACATACGTGCTAATACCGCGGGACACTAGCCTCTCTACCGGGAACCCGCTGACTCAGCGTGATGTTTACACGCTCATCACGTACTACATGTTTTTGTTTCGTCATTCTACGTTCTGTTTATCTCAATTGATGACTTATTTGGTTGCGAGTTTTTTGTTTGGATACAGTTAGGTTTAGCTAAACTATGGTACGTTTAATTGGTAAAGAAAGCTGTGTATGACCTGGTTTTATCTATAAAGAAAAAGAGAGTAAAAATCTATATTCAGGAACTCTATAGGTACTAGTTAAGGCTAAGGTCCGGAGTGACAGAGAATAGAATGCGGACGCCTCCTTCTGCGAAGTAGTAAAGCTAGCAAAGGAAATGGCTGCAAACGTGAAGGAACGAACATCGAACGCTCCAACCGCCACCACAGAAGACGGCCCGAGCATTGGAAGTCACAGGGCGAACTCAGCCACCATATGCGCGAGTTTGCAGACGACGAGCAAGTCCGGTACCTGAAGAACCTTCTGGCTCCACCCTAAAGCGGGAGAGGTCATTGCATAAATGCTCACCTCAAAAAAAAAGGAGATAAATATCTTCCTTAGTATTATTATCATGTTTTCGCATTTTTTACTTTAATTCAAACCTTCCTTTAAGTACCATAATTAACATAATTAGGTACCAACACATAAAAGTACTATCATCAAAATCAAAGCTAGCCCGCGCACGCCCTAGGCGCGAAATATACTTGTATGTTAATAAATTCCATTAACCTACTGCTGATGTTACATAAGGATGAGTACAACACGTACGGCGGTATAAATCTGACGACTTTCACTCACTGACAGCACACTTTATTAACTGAAGTACACCACAGTGTAAAAATATCGGTGTATTAAAAGTAAACTTTCGCGTGGGGTGATGCTTTTATCTTGTATCGGGTTCTAAAGTTTGTGGAATGGAAAAGTTCTTCATACGGGTAATAATGTATATACAGTGGTATGTATGTGTTCTGATCATTTCAAGAAAGTTTTCCATTCTCTATCGAGATAATTATGGGTTATTTAGGTGTTGAAGGAAAATGTACGGTCGTGCAACGAAGTTTTAGGTTAATTAGTCAATAAGAACTTTTATATATTCACTAGCTGACCCGACAAACGTAATCCCGTGTTAGCTATGAACTATTTATTTATTATGTTCTTTATTTTTTCAAACGTGTGAAAGTTAAATTGTCCTTAAGAGAGCCCTCCCCGACCCGTCTATTGTCAATCTGAGCATGGTTTAAAAGTTTGTTGGTTCATTCAACGCAATGTTTGATAAAGAAGCAACGTGAAAAAAGAGAGATAACCCCTGAACGCTCTGTTGGCGTTCGATAATTCCTTTATTTATTCGAATATTTCACAAAACTTTTTCCAGAAAATGCGTGTTTTTTAAAAAACATTGAAAGTTTTGGAAAAAAAATTCATTCAGAATCTTGATTAATGTGCAAGGTTTCTTCTACACATATCTTTTTTATTTCTTTAATTTATAAGTACATAATGAAGGGCCAAAGTTCACACAAAATAGCAAACTTTCAGAGGTCTATACTGAATTAGTTATACACAAATTAATGATTTGATTTCGATGGAAACCTAGATAATATCCACAAGATATCTGTATTTCCAAAATATTTAGAGAAAGATATGTAAGAACGTCAAAATCACGTAAGAACAGTTGTATGAGAAATAATAAAAAATGTATCTCAAGTTGGACGCTCTTAAGTTTTCTGTTTTTTTTTTTACAAGCGAAACGACTAATATATTTATAAAACATAGAAATTTGATGACGGTTACGTTCACGGCATATACGAATTTCTAATATTTCGTAAATTAATATGGAAGTCAGATAAAGACAAATAAAAAATATTTACCCTATCAGCTACCTACATAGACCTAGAAGTTTATTCAAAATTTCTATTAAATGAAGAAAAAAATCACATAGAGATGGTCTTTTGAAGAAAGAACCACACAGATTTGAGTGGACCTATCTATCATCTCAGTACATTAGGCAGTAGGTACTTGTGTAGCTCCAGGGCAAGGAGAAGGAGAGAAGGAGGAGGAGGAGGAGAGGGAGGAGAAGGAGGTAGGTTCCAGGGGAAGGAGAGTGCAGAGTGGGGACTCTGCCCGCCCATCAAGTGATTCCAAGGAAGACGGTGGCACAATGATTACGTGCTGCCGTACACAAAGAGACTCAGGGGAGACCGTTGTACAGTCACCTCAGAGATGTGCCCTAACAAGCGTTGCACAGAGGGGGTTCCGGAACGGTCTTTTAAGAGGTAACGGCGCCCTTTCTACATGTGCTGATGGTGATCACCAGGGTGGTTTTAGTGAGGTAAAAATCCCACACTCCCCGGACTTATCCCCAAAGTCCGGGCGCCTTTCGAAGGTTTCCCCCCGAAATCAAAAAATAAAAAAGTATTTGTGTAGCTCAACGCAGCTCGCAGGACTGCTAAGGAGCTCAATGACTCGATGAACATTCATACTACTATTATTAATCAGATAACCCTTCGAAAATAGGATTGTCGGATTGTCACATTGAACCTGTCTGCCGGTGCCTGAGGGTCAATAAGCACAATACAACATGATTGCTTATCCAAATCTTGTTTTGTCTATCCATTGTGCTTTTGGAAGTCAGAACGTCGAAAAATTGATCAGTTTCAGGGTCATGCAGTATCATGGCAACGTGCATACTTAATTACTGGCAGACGTATTAATCAACCGTAACAAGTTTTTAAAGCGCTGAATGTTGCTACTGTACAAAACATTTCATTTTTTTTTTGTGTGTTTAGTCAAGCCCAAGAAGAACTTACTTGAAAACAGAATTGTGAAGACAAGGGAAAGCGAGGACTTTGTCCTGTAGTACAAGTGGAGAAACATAGACTTATTGGATAAGACTAGATGTCAAAACCAGACGTCGAAAAACATTTTCGTCGTAATTCTACAGGTCCTTAGATCTTCTGCCTTTTCTACCTTTATGGACCCCTAAAAAAACCAACAATTTGCAGCTGGCCATTACAAGAATTTATTATAATCATCACATACATCACCGATCACAAATCATCGTCTTCTAGATGCGCTAAGTATACACTTATGATTGAAACACATTCATTACTGGACGCGCTTAACAGGTGCATCGTGGCTTGTATATCGCTGTTGCTAGTTGGCGCATTGTCTGCAAATTGGTAGAACGTTAATCCTCATTGGTTTTGTGAGATGAGGTACTAAATATGACCAGTGTGTTATGGTAATATTTGTCGTTAAGGAAGATTGAGTTTATGCTGACGAGGATAAATTCAAAATGCAAGAATTTTCGCAGTTGGCGACAAACGATAAAAACAAAAAGTATTAGCAGCTGTCAGTATAAAAAATTTAATGATTTAACTTTTGAGACCCTTGAGAATCTACTTACATTGATTTGTTTTGATTTATTAACCATCAATCTAAACATAAAATCTATATGTAAAAATGTATCCCTACTTGCCTTGGTCACGTCATCATGCGTGAACGGCTGCACGAATTTCACTTTTTTTTTTGTTATATTTGTTATTGTCTGGAGAAGGTTCTTATGGTTAGGTTAAACTACGACGACTTTTTTCGATCTTTGCACGTTTGAGAGTTCATAGTTAAGACAACATCTGTCGATCCAGCTAGTGGAAAATAATTTAAAAAAAACCAGGAGTCATAAACTTTTTAATGTCTTGCTAGAATCAAACTCAAATCATTAACATAATAATATGACACATTCAAAACCAAATAGGTACGTAATCGATGCCCATCTTTCAACACACTATAAACTAGATAGCTAGATACGAGTAAATCTACCGTCCACTTCCTAACCTACTAACCTAACTTCAGTCCTAACAGTTACAGCCCAGCTGTACCAACGTGTTGCGTGTATACATAATTGTTAACACACGAGATACCGACTGAACGGCAATACGGCTAAACGTAGGGAACCATGTCACATATAGAATTAATTAAACTGATGTAGTATCCGATGTACTGTTGTCAACAGCCTGTAGCTCTAGTAGATTGGCGACGAGTTGACAATCTGTCACGAGCTTGGACAATTTTTTGACAGCTACTGTCAGCGATTATTGTCAGGTTTAAATACGATGTGGATAAGATACGACCTACACGATAATGGACATTTTTATTTTGTTTTATAGATTATTATCAAAAGGTATTGTAAGAATTACGAGCTTTAATGCATTAAGCTCGTAAAAATAAATGTAATTGACATAAAAAATAGATATTATCATCATCAAAAATATCTGAAATAATCATGAACCATTGTGTACTAAAGTAATAAGCATTAAAGCTCCTCTTCTCGTTACCAAATGAATATTTAACTTGGTAACATTTGAATTCAGAATGTAGAATTTACATCACCACGACACATTGAATTCAAATTTTATTTTTCCGAAATGTTGACGACACCTGCCTCCTTTTCGGTCTTTCTCGCATCTAATCCGATTAAATTAAGAAAAAATCCAAGTTTGAATAAATATTCACAATGCAATAACAGTTAAAATAATTTAACGATAAAAGAGTACGTCATGGTTAAAAGGTCCAGTGGTTCGCATTGTTTCGACAAACAGAAAAACTTTCGTAATTATTTTAATTTCGATAATGTACTCCGTTGATTGAGCGTAACAATGCGGCAATTGTTTTAAGTAGATTTCTTTTTATTTTTTCGAATTCAAGTTTGATACATCCCAAGAGCAATAACTGCTTTAAGTATTGTTGACACAAAAAATCGCAAATACAAGGCATCTGTCCTACTGTGACATAGCAGTCTTGACACTACGGGACATTCTAAAAAAAACAATTAAAATGATAAATATCACTTAAAGAACTGACCAAGAATTCTCGTAAACATTTCGCGTACCGTTGTTAATATCGATAGTGTAAAAACGATTCATATAGCGTTTACTTCAGAAACCAAGAAAAATGCGAGTCTCGTTAGACTTAGACATTTCCATTCTCCTGCCAACTGTCTAATTGATCCCCGGCCAGAAAGACTTTGGATCTCACACCGGCCTCGCGGATAAATTAAAGCCAGTAAGTTTAACGAAAGGTTCCCCGCGGACTCATGAATTGTTAATACAATTTTAATTAAACTTCATAAAATTAACATTGAGTCCCGGCAAAAAGCCGGCACTCACAGCCGCCAAACTCGATTTGACGAATCATTTTTTTATTCACCAATGCGATGTAATTAAATGTCTTCCAGACTCAAAGCGAATAAAATTTACATAGAGTTGATTAGATTTCATTACATGGACTATTACGTTAAACGTGGTGAAACAAGATAGGCGGACGAATGAATGCAAATTTCTTTATTGAAATAAAGATATTCAGTTTTAAATGCTGCCTGCTTCCATTTGGAAAGTCGGTAGTCGATGTGCATTGGACGTGGAGAATTGTGTCACCTGTCAAAACTTAATGCCGATAGCTCGAATTGGTATGGCAGGGCAATTCTCTTTTTACTGGTGTTTTAAAAACTAAACATTCGATGACAGTTTGAAGTTTGCACGAATACTCGTGTCCCGCAAGATGTCAACTGCATGTAGTAAATTGTTATCGATGAAAAACCGTAGTAAGAACATACAGTAATTTATTTATTTTGTTTTTATTTTCTTTGTTTATTTTTTGCTGATTTGAAGATCGTTTTGTACTTGCATGGTCACAAAAAGTCTGGACAACAACGTGTCTTCAAGCTTGATGTGTAATGCGAGTTTTCTTATAATGTCTTGGAATTTTTATTCATTCATAAATAAATTACATAATTTCTTGCGTTTCTGTCTTCGATTCAAGATTTAAAAAAAACTATTGACGCAATTATTCAGATATCTACCCGAAACGAGATATATAATTTGGAGGTGCATGAATGACAAAGACAATGTTCTGACATGGAGATTCTACGGATAATATGACTAAGTACTTCATAAAAAAAGCAAATTCAAGGTACCTACATCCTGGTAGTGAAAGTATCAAGATCATTCAAGATGGACGCTTCGTACTTTGACCTGTCAATGCAAATGTTTAAAATAATGACCGCTGATTGTAATACAATCAGACACGGCTCAGATTTGTGCGGATCCATGCGAGATCACCAACATTTTATAAAGGTTCAACTCTTAAATAAAACGAGATTAAATTATACGCTTTTTTTTGCGAAGATAATCCTCTTACGTAAGGAAGAAGCTGTGCCGTTTTCTCTTGTAAAGGCGTGCTTATAATAAGTTTGGTTACTGAAAAATATCGTACACAAGTGAGTTTAATTGTAACCGTGTACGATATGTTTCAGTCTGATAGTTATCAGAGGGATACCTAGGTACAAAAAAACTAGTCAATATTGGAATAGAAAAGAAAAACTCAGCACAACTGTGACAAACACAAAATGAAAGAGAAAAAATTCAAGCAAGTGCGAGTCGGAATCTTTAAAAACTTACCTATGAAAACATTTCAATTTCTCTAGACATATTTTAGCTTCAAAACATCTATTCAACTTATGTCCATTCTCTTCTTCTATAAACGTAGGATAAGAGACGATATGTAGCATTTATTTATCTTATGTATAAGAATGAGGAGAATGTTGAGCACCCCTAACCCGATGATATATCTCTAAAATCTGGAGCGTCATCAACATTCTGAGAACAGATCGCAACCCGATGAAGTAAGCTGTATGCCTACCCAGCGTTATTTGATACACGTGCCGAAATCTGACACATAGCCGTACAGGTTACACATGCAAATGAAGCAGGACTAAAGAAAGACCTTTTTAGCTCTTTCTAAAATCAAGTCGTATATCTATCTATATAATATATATCTAAGCGAAATACCATTCACAAATTAATCACAAAATCTCAGAAAATATAACACCTACAAACTTAAAATTTGGCAGGTAGGTTCCTTATAGGGTGTAGACATCCGCTAAGAACGGATTTTACGATACTCCACCCCTATGGGGGTAAAACGGGGGTTGGAAGTTTGCATGGAGCAGTCGACTTTTACGCGGGCGAAGCCGCGGGCAGAAGCTAGTGTACTAAAAGCTAGTGTATAAGAGAACAATTTCTGACTTGAAGAAAGAGTTATTGTTCCTTAAGTAATTCCTTTCTGTGTGGACTTTAAAAGAGACTTTGACCTCTGAGATTATTTCGGTGTTTCTTCTCAGGGTAGTCAGCTAGGAAACACTGGCCTCACTTATATAAAATTGACGAGGATATGGCGTGTTATTTATAAACTACCAGCTTCTGCCTGCGGCTTCGCCCGCGTGAAAGTCGGCTTCTCTATACAAACTTTGGACCCCCGTTTCATCCCCTCAGGGGGTAAATTTCGGGAAATCCATTCTTAGCGGATGTCTTTATCCTATAAGGAACCTACCTGCCTAAATTTTAAGTTTGTAGGTGTTATAGTTTCTGAGATTTCGTGATTAATCAGTGTGTGGTATTTCGCTTTTATATATATAGAATTGCAAAATAAATATCATTTATCATTAACATTTTTGCAACTGTAATCTTCACTGAGACAAAACTGCAACATGAATTTGAACGATTTTTTTAAGATAATCAATGTATTTTTAAGGTGCTTTTTTAAGGTGGGAAATCATCCATTGATTTCTTTTTAGAGTGGAGCGGGAGGCTATATCAGACTTTTACTAACTAAAACAACACCTGTGTCCTTCAGTTGCCCTTTGCGGTCTAGGTCCACGAGTTTCCTTTTAACTGTGCTTCGTAGGTGTTGCTATATTGCATGAAATTTCGACCATGGTTTAATAAAAGCTCTAGCAAAAAGCTCTAGCAAACCAAACCGTCGGTCAAAGAGGTCACAGTAGTATATTTTCATATCAATATTAATCACGAACACAGGAGGCCGCAGGCGTACACCATAATTGATTTTTAATGCACCAGCCGAATTGGCCAGTATATCCCACGCTTTAATTGAAGCACCATCAACCGTTGGGCAGCCGCTCATAAATATGAACTCTACGTAAATAATATGGATTTTGTGGCGAAGTGTTACGGCAAAAAATGATGAAGACACTTTCTCGAAAGATATGAATGTGAAGGCTCTCGAAGAATCGGTGTCGCGACTACGATACAATGTGACCAAATCTTCTGCATATTATTTGTAGCTACAGCTAATGGCTTCGCCCGCCTGATAGTAGACAATTAACCCAAGGGGACATACTCCAGGGATAAGCATAATCAGCCTTATAATGTTCCCACTGCTGGGACTCAGACCTCTTCTATAGGAGAGGGAATGGGCCGTAATCCACCACGCGGGCCCAGTGCGGATTGGTGGACGCCACATGTCTTGGAATTTTTGGTTCTAGGACAAGCCAGTTTCCTGACGATATTTTCCTTCACCGTTTTGTGAGCAGTGGTCCGGTAACCGTCTGGACCGAGCCCAAGTCGTCGACGGCACGTAGTATTCCACGCGCGCCTCAAAGAGATTTCAGCAAAAACTGAAGGGGCCCAACAAGGTCGAAGCCTTCTGGGACCATGTGTTGTGTGAAAAAGAACCCCGGGGCCCTGGAACGAAGGCAAAGAAGGAACAAGAATGGGTTTTAGTCAGTAAAAGTCTGACACTCCACCCAAGGACGGGAGATGTCATCAGATGATTTCCCACCTAAAAAAATCCTTATTTTCTTGGAAGATTTTTGTCACAACGACTATTATATAATTTATCATAAAGAAAGAGAAACAATAAAATAGTGTCCATAAACAAACGACATCATAATCGATGTCGATTTCAGTTCGCAGAAGATACAGCATGCTTCAAAAGTGAGGCTTTGTTGTCTCACGTAAAGAATAATTGCATGAATTTATTACTGCTTACCATTACTGCTTCAAAAGCAGTGGTGCTCCAGAGGTAACGGCCCCCACTTACGAGTTGTAGATTGTTAGTTCAAATCCAGCCAGATGCACTACACTATGTAATTTATTTTATCACCACTACTCTCAAAATGTTGAAGGAAAACATCGTGAGGAATCTTGGGTATGTCCAAGAACTTAAATTCATAGATATGTGATATCCACCAAGCAGTGGGCCCATGTGGTGGTTGAATATAGCCCATTCCCTCTCTTAGAGAAGAGGCTTAACTCCCAGCCGTGGGAACATTATAAGGCTGATTTAGCTTATGATTTTATACTTATTACTGCTTCAATCGAGCTTTTGTTTTTCAAAACTATCAATAAAAGTAATAGAAATTATAATAATAAATAATATTCCACAACTATCGCACAACGCCGTTTTATCCCAAGCTAAGCAGAGCTTGTGTTATGAGTGCTAGACAACTGATAAACAAACTTATATTTCTAAATACATACATATTATAGATAAATTACACCCAAACACAGAACAAATGATCATGCTAATCACAAAACATTGGTCCTGGGTGGGAATCGAACCTACGACCTCCGGCATAGCAGTCAGGGCCACTAACCAACAGACCAGTCCAAGACTGTGATTAAATAGTAGTATCTAATCTCACTTCTGCACACAATAGTTCCGATTCTCAATTTTTCCAACAGCGCTCACTATTTGGACGTAGACAAAAACAATAGTTTGTACTCCAATCCATCAATATTGGGTCAATATGCAATTTTCCGTTGTACACTTAATCCAATCTGCCTGTTGGAAAAAATGCTTGGGATTGAAATGGCTTAGCTTTTGATTACAAGAGAAAATTTTTAAATACAAATTGAAAAGCCAGGGTTTATTAATATAACATGTAACTGGAATAATGCAAGAACTCAATTAGAAAATAATAATTCAAGAATTGAAATTTTACCTGAATGGACGTAGGCAGTGTTTTTTTTTTTGTTAAGAAATTTGTTGTCCTAATTGTAGGAAAATAATGTGGGAATAGACGCTCCACATTTTTAACCCATCGGTATTGGTATCTCGCGTGCGTAAATACACACACACACAATGCCACAAAAAAGATTTATAAAATAGATTTTTTTTTAATTCATTAATCCCCAAGCGAACACCGGCGCCAACGTTCTCTTTCTCATTGTATTTCTATTGTGTTAAAAAGATTTAAAAAATAATAAATAGCTGAAATCAATTTAGTAGTATTCTGAACATAATTATGTTTTTTTATTATTATTATTGATAGGCTCGCGTTTGACCACTATCTCACCTGATGGTAAGCGATGATGTGGCCGGCGATGGAGCACGCTTGCCTAGAAGTAACCTATTCACTCTTGACTGGTTGTTGTTGTTGCAATGGTTTATGCATATATTTTAATTAAAAGCTCAATAATCGTCAATCACAAAATACCCAATGTATGAAGAGTATTTTTGCAAGCTACGGAGACAGTTAATTTCACAATCAAAATTATGGTCGTTTCATTCTAACTGTAGGTCGTCGATCTATTCCTAGGTTGGAAAGAAAAAATAGTTTTTTTTTTCTAAAAAGTACGCCGAATAAAGGGGTAGCCGAATATTCGGCCCGTTTTCGGCCGATAAACCTCCAAAATCTTTCCTATCTAAACTGAACCTCATATCCAATTAACCAAGAAAATTACCACAAACTGAGCCTATGTGTAATACTTCAACCCAGCCATGTTTACTCAGATTCTAGTGTAAGATACAAACGGACATCCTCTAAGCACCCCGTTGAACTCTTTTAAACGACGCCGCTCAAAAAACCTTTTACCATCTTAAGATTCCTACTTTGCTGTTCAATAATGACCTTTATACTCTAGTTGATAGGGTTGGAGGGTGGTGTGCTTGTGTTTGGTGTTCTGACGGAAGCGGCGCGGCCTCGCGTTGATAGTGTGGTGCAAGTGATAAGTGATGAATGAGGTTTTGAGGAAGTAGGCTTCAAATCACGGATTCTTTATTATTAGGAACGTATTACTTACAATTTTATATATTTAATAGCTGAACTGTCAAACGGACAATCTGTCAGACGCACGAACTGTCAAACACGTGAAATAGTCTTAAAAATTTAAGGTATTTCTCGCTATTATTAAGAGGTCAGTCTTAGCCAGGACCAAAAATAAAATCATTTTTTTTATTTTTCTTTTCTGTTCTACTTACATTTTATGGAATGAAAGAGCTATAAGTCACATGCGCTTTGGTCTCAAAGAACTTTCAAACCTTTTGGGAGTTACAGAGGATTTTATAAGGTTATTTTGTTAATAAACAATTTAAAAAAAAACTTTACTTAAATTATTGGATGCTCTGGTTCAATATTTCACTTAAATACACAGCACACGACGACGTCAAGTAAAAGGTAAAATAACTGTCGTGTGGTCAACTAACAGTAATCAAAACAGAACCCAAAGTCCATCTCACCCTAAACCCCTACGCCCATAACTTGTACCTAACATTTAGTAGAGCGGCGCACGCGCCGACAAGGAAGTGACGTCACGCCGCGCCCCGTCCGCCGCGCGTTATCTCGGTCGCGCGTGCCCCATTTATCGATATCTTTCCGCCAAGGGGTCACTGGACATTCGTACATATCAACGTACGTACGTGACTGTCTTTTGACGTTGCGTAAAAGATTTTGAGAAGTGTAATGCAATATTTTCTGTGATTGCTGTATTTTTTTTTTTGCGGAAAGTTTATTTATTTACATTTTGTTGGCATAGTGGTCGAAAGCGCATCTGCTAAACATGGGATCCTGTGTTTATTCTTCAGGTTTTTTAAATACATATTATTATTGATAGGACTGGAAGCAAAAAGGGATTGCGTCGACACCAAATAAAACTGGTTAAGGGGAGAGATGATATTATTATTATTAATAGGCTCACGTTTGACTGCTATCTTATCTGATGTTAAGCGATGGTGTGGTCGACGATGGATCACACTTACCTAGAAATAACCTATTCACTTTTGACTTAAAGGTCTAAAGGTGTTGGTGCAGAAACTTCTCAGAAGACCATTTATGTCATGTTTGTGACAATAGTCTCACAAAAAACAGATGAAAGTAGTTGAATAATAAAATAGGTGGTTACATTGAAACAATCCAATTCGCTAACACAAGGAAAGCTACTGAAAAAGCTGACCGTTGCCGGATTGACGCTTTTGAGATGTGGTGCTGGAGGAAAATGCTTGGAATCCACTGCACAGAGCATCGGACTTACGACTCCATAATTGCCGAAGTCAAGTCACCCCTGAGACTCACCACCATAATAATATGCCAAAGAAGAATCTTTGATTTCTTTGGCCACATTGCCAGAAAGGGAGGTGACAACGTGGAAAAGTTGCTACTGACAGGAAAAGTAGATGGGAAAAGAACTATGGGCAGGAGTCCGATACGTTGGTCTGACCAAACCCATGCTACACTGGAAACCACAGTCTGCGACGCCATTCACGTCGCCGAAGATAGGAGAACATAGCGTCATGTAGTTCACAAGAAAATTATTCGTCGAGGTCACGACCTTCAGCATTGAGGATAGAGAGGATAAATGACGCGAGGAGGAGGAGGATTTGAATCTTGGACAGGCTCTGCAAAACCATCAGATTACACGTATTAAAAAAATAAACAACACAAAAGTCTGATGCAGTCGATGACAGTTATTTTAGTTCGATCTGAGATTAATGTCGCCAATTTAAGATTACTTGAATCTTTCTGGGGCAATCGAGTAAAAAATATTACAAACAGGTATTTGCGAAGTAATTATAGTGTTACAAGCTGCTACCAGCGGCTTCGCCTGTGTGATAGTAGAAAATTATCCCAAGGGAACAAAATATGTTTTCTTGGGATTATGAATATCCTATTTGCTATTCCAGGATCTAGTCTACCCGACCATCAAGTTTCGTCGAAATCCAATGAGCCGTTTTAGCGTGAATAAGTAACAAACATACACACACACCTACACACAGACTCGGCCACAGTAGGCGCGGGCTTGCAGACGGCGAGAAATGGGTGGCTCGCCGTCCGACCGTCCGGTAAACGTCCGGACCGAGCCCAAGTCGTCGACGGCGCATACTGTTCCACGCGCGCCTCAAGGAGATGTCAGCAAATCGTAAGGGTCCAGCAGGGTCGAAGCCTACTGGGCCACGGGTAGTGTAAAATTGAAACCCGGGGTCCTGGGACGAAGGCAAAGAAGACAGGAATGGAAAAACGAAACGCTCCGCTCAAGAGCGATTTGACGATTTTCCCACCCAATACAAAACAAAACCTACACACAAACTATCACCTTTGTAATATTGTGTAGGTATTATATATGTAATTGTGATTGTTTTGATCTGTTTATCATAAAGCCCTTGCAGACCAAAGGGAAGCATTTTTCTTGCAGCTTCGCTTGTTGCTCTGATCTCTGACCCAGCACGTTACACATAAAACTGTTAACGGCTTGACTTATTTTGTAGATATAAAAATGAATAATGCACTAAAATATACAAAGTCAGGTCAGCTACCCTGCCAACTATATTACTAAAAGAAAAGCCTACGACTTATTTTTAGACTTACCAAATATAGACAATTTTTTTTATAAAAATCGGTCAAGCCGCTTAAAAGGATTTCGATAACAACCGACAAGACTCACATAATAGTAGCGACAAGAAATATTTAACAGAGATATTTGTAATACGTAGCATGATTGAAAAGAGTGTCCATGAAGTTTTTTGCACATTCTTCTTCATAGAGATGTAGGCTTTGGAATGTGCAATTAGCATCATTTTTCTGAATGACTTCTTAACATTTCTGAAATGCCTGTAACCCAACGTACGGCGAGTATCTCCTTGAAACAACGTAAGGGTGGATCCCTTATGTTGTTTCAAGGAGATATCAGCAAACCGTAGGGGCCCAGCAGTGTCGAAGCCTACTGGGGCCAAAGGTCTGATTCTGAAAGGAAGACTCGGCCCTGGTACGAAAGACAACGAAGGAACAGGAGTGGGTTTTTAGTCAGTAAAAGTCTGACACTATCTCTCGCTCTACCCAAGAGATGGGTATGTCATAAGATGATTTTCCTGCCGTAAAAAAAAACTCACACATTGTCACATCACAGTCAAGCATTGGTTTATATAAATAAATAAATAAATGTTTCATTTGAAATAAAATGCTTTGAGTCGGTGAATCTTTGAACGAGATTTTTAAAAAGCTTAGATAAGACGTTTTAGTCCAAACACAAAATTTTGAAGGATTTGAGAAATCTCTTGATGTTCTTTGACAATTAAATAGTTATTCATTTCATAGTCATTCTACTATTTTGAAGGAACAGGACAGTGCAGACTAGCAAACAAGACGACTTTCCAATTATCGGAATTTAGTTACTTAATTTATCCAACAGGAAAATGCGTACCATTGCGACAGCGTTGGTTAATTGACAGATTTTAAAAAGTCCTCATAAAAACTGTCAGTTTTGTCCCTTTCTCCAAAATCTTCAATCAGAGCACAACTTTCATTCAGCTTAATTATAATTCAGTGGGTAAAGTAGTATCAGAAAAAAATCGTACGAAATAATATAATAATACGATAATTTTTGAACAAGTCAAAGAACTTTTTTATTATTATTACACACCAACTCACACACAACCAACACTACACTGCACAACAACACACAACACATCACAAATTAAAAATATTTTAACCCCTATTTTTTTTCCACACTATAAATTACTCCTGTATTGCTTTCACAAACACGTAAACACACATACATAAGACACCCAGACCCAGAACAACTATGTGTAGGTCATACAAATATTTGTCCCGTGCGGGAATCGAACCTGCGACACGCAGCGCAGTATGCAATAGCTCAAACACTGCGCCATCGCCAACCGAGCTATAAACTTTTCTCTAATCTCACTGACTATAGGTACATAATACAAGCAATGGCATACAGGCCGCTGTATCCTTGGAACCTCACTTCGCCACCTGTCTTCGATTGAGAGATAACTGAACGGGTTTGGTAGCACGTCAATCTGTTCCTATTCACCAGTGCCGTAACTAGCCTTTTAAACGCCTGGTGCGGACTTCTATAACAGGCCCCTCTAAAAAAAAGTTTTAATCTTACCCGGCTTGAACAATAAAAAGAAAACCTTTTGAATATTTTAAAGGAGACTGTAAACATAAATTTACATTTAAAAATACTTCTAACTAACACAGTAAAATTAGGTTTTACTGTTATTATCTGTTAATTAAAAGTGTTTTAAATAATAATAAAAACCCTAAACTCATTAAAACTAACCAAAACCTAACTAAAGTATGGTGTCTAAAAACTCCTTAGGATCTGTCGAAATGTCTCGTTGTGCACACACAAGTGCTGGCTTTTACCTTGGATAGAGGATAAGCATTGCCATACAGCGTGTCAATGCCGCCAGTCTTTTGGGCACATTACCATTACTTATTTTTCTTTCTACAACACCGATAGTGTTGTGAAAAGAAAAATAAGTGAATATAAAAAAAAAACACTCGTGGCGTGAGGCTTGAAACACAACACTATTTACCTCTTATGTGTGATGAAACCCTGAGCATCTACAGAATCGGCAATCCTGGTAGGGCGCCCGGTATTATCAACCGTAGGTATTATGTACATGATAAAATACAGATATTGGAAACAAGCTACTAACTACCAAGCATGATTCAAAACTTGGCCCTAGTTTGATAATTTTTGCGCCCTTCCAGGGTTTGCGCCCTGTGCGCGGGCACCGCTGGCCTTGCCCTAGTTACGGCACTGCTATTCACTGGTTATTAATATCAATATTGATACAACTGGACTGGTCTCGTTTTCTGACGCTGATTGGGGGATGCAAGGGCAGATTTTGATCTGGAACTTGACGAGTATGATGAAGCTGATAAATGGGAGGAAGGCGATGACGTAGAGACGGATGTTGGAGACAATAAAAAACGAGACTAACAATTTAAAGAGGTAAAGTTTGTTTTAAACTCTGAAAGTACTGGTCCGATTGGTAAAATTTTCACAGATAGAAAGCTACTCTAATTCTGACATATTTTATTTACGCAGGCGAAGCTGCAAGCAAAAGCTAGTAATGATATATCTCTGGTGCTTGAATTGAGACGTTGAAGCTGTTCGTGTACTTATGTTTGATACTCTTTCACACTCAAACAGTTGAACAGATTTGGATGAAATTTGACACATGAGTAGACTATAATCAATATCTTCGAATAGCACATATAATTTTATACTTTCACGTGGCTGAAGCCGATGGCAGAAGATGGTGCTAAATGTAAATAAATATATTTTATGCTTTGGTGCTCAATGTCCACTAAGTATCCATGCGAAATTATAGTTAGTTCAGTTTTTAACCGACTTTAAAAAGGAGGAGGTTTCTATGTTTGGCTGAATGTATATTTTTTTTTATGTATGTACACCGATTTTTCGGTCAAATGTAGACCGATTTTGAAATATTTTTTTTGTTGTTGAAAGGTTATGCTTCCGAGTTGGTCCCATATAAATATTATCCCACAGAAATATTGTTATGATCTGATCATGAACTTCAAAGATATGGAACAAAACTCCTCATAGGATCACAGGAGAACCGTCGTAACAAGTAAAATTGCTTTGTTTATACGTGTAGTCGATGACTGACTAAAAGAAGAGGGGGAATATATCGAACTGATCTGATGATGAAGCCTGAAGTTAGGCACCGGAACTCTGTAATAAATTAATGTAATCTAACCGTGTTTGGGATTATTAGAATTGTCATGAGATGCACTCTGGCTATAAGGTATTTAAGTTTGGCTGAGGGGTGCTTTTTAGTGGTGGTATCATATCTAAAAAGAGTAAAAAAATACTTTTTACAAAAAAATACAACCGACTTCAAAATAAAAAACACTGAAAAGTGCAAAATAACTTTAATATCGGAATTCGGTGTTAAATAACAAAGTGACAAATTTTGAAGTCGGTTCTATTTTTTTTTTGTAAAAAGTTTTTTTTTAACTTCAAAATATTCATTCAGAAATCGGAGGTCAAATGGTAATCAGACTATAGAAGATTTTGAAAAATATTATAGTTAATGATACAGCTATTACAAGTAATATGTTAGGTGTTAATTTTAAAACTCCTGCGGGATTGTTTGAAAAAAGTTACTGGGCATGACCGTGGACTTCAAAGGCCAACTGACGGAAAACAATTTGATTTATTCAGCATAAGTCCTCTCGTTCCACACAGAGCGGGATATTTTCTTTCTTCTGATAAATTCTCCACGTAAAATAAAAAGTATTTCTAAAGCTTATTAAAAATATATGTTTATCATCATCCCGTTTTCAGCAGAAATATGTACACTGCCGGGCATAGGCCTCACCCAAGCGTCGTCACAAGGACCGGTCTTATGGGTCTTGCATCCATCGGATTCGCGCAACCCTTACCAGGTCATCGGTTTACCTTCTGAGAGAATTACCAACGCTGCATAACTAAAGATGTGGTGGAAGATTATAAAACAATGTCAGTTACCAAGACTCCAAGCTATCGCGTAGTGATTTTATCCAACGCTCAAACAAATATTTCCACGTAAAATTCACTCAACATAAAAGCTGATAATAAAACAATTTACCGCGAAACAGAAAAGATCTTTAACGCAATTCAAACGCTAGCCTTCACATATTTGTACCAATAAATCACATTTGGACACTAAGATTTGAGCCTAGATATCCGAACATTGCAAATAGATTTCCTAAGAAGAAAGAGATACACGTATCTGATACTAATGCGAGGAAAAGAGACAAAAGTAATTTTATCCTATCTGTTTAAATCAATAGGCTTAAGCGTGATAGCCAAAATGTTTAAACGTTTTAATCGATGTCAAAGAATTTTTAACCTTCCATTTTCAAACACAAGGTGAGTTTTTGCTTGTCAGTCTAAAGTGCTAAGTGAAATCTAAGTATGATATCGGTGAGCTAAGTAATAAACAGTGCTAATGTTAGTACGCATGCGCGTAGATCTAAAAGATACGGTCTCCACGGCGCCTAGGGCATAAAGCCGGGTGTACACTTACAACTTTATGTTGCCAACATAACAATAAGTTTGGAGCTTTATGTCGTCAATTTGATATGGATATGAAGCAGCTGACTAATATATTGCGATTGTTTATGCTTTTTGTTTTCTGAACTTATTAACTCAATTAGTATGCGTTTTTAAGACGATGGTGTTTAACTGATAAAGACAACAAAGTATGGTATGGTTTAAATTTATTTTTGAAGCGTGAAAAGAATCATCGACATTTTTACGCTAAATGAGTGTGTTTCTGACTACTGCTTTTTTAAGTGAGAATTCATCAACCGACATCTCGCGCTTTAGGGGAGAGTGAGAGGGCGTTTCAGATTGTAACTGACTAAAACCCACCCGTGTTCCTCCTCATTTGCCCTTTGCGTTCTAGGGCTACGGTAACTCTTTCAAGTTCCCGCAACCCTAGCAGTTATCGTTCTGGCTACCTTTACTAGCAAAAGGCGTCAGTTGATCATCATCATCTTCTTGCAACATCTAGTAGGTAGTTGGTTTTTAAAATACCTGGATTTTAGAAGAGGTATTATCAACTCCGTGTTACTTACTTTCACCAACTTTAGGCAAATTTACTCTACCTATTCCGATCTCTATACATAATTAACATACTTGTAATATTTCAATCAAACTTCCGACACGTGCTAAAACCTCATATTGGTTTTTAACACAAATGTTGGTAACCAACAACACTCGATTCGACATAACCACACGCCATGCGCCAGTGTATCTTCCGCCCAACATTTAAAATCTCAATTTATGACTATAAACTGAGATAATAGTTTAAGATAACCGCCTGTTTGTTTGTATTGAACTACTGCAATTATAACTTGTGTAGAATATCATTATTATTAAGATATTCAGCGCTTTTGAACTTCTCAAGTGAGATTGTATGAGATAAGAGGTGTTAACTAAGTTCGTGATAACTTCGTTAAGGTTGGGAGTTCAACTTTGTATACGCAATATTCGATTGTTATAGAGATTTTAAGTGGGATTATTAAGTTTGATGCGCTTTTATATGAATATATAGAATAGAGTATCATAGAATAAAATTTATAGTACTTACACTAAAATAAATGATAATATAATTTTAAACAAGCTTAAATCTATGGGTAGCTACAATGGGGGGTCTTATCGCTAACAGCGATATCTACCAAAGAACCCTTGGATGGACTTAAACTAAAAAAGGGTATTAAATAAGTAATAAGAGTTTACATATTTGTTAACATACCGGAGTAATACCTAGTCTGAAAAACCGGCCAAGTGCGAGTCGAACTCATGCACGAAGGGTTCTGTACCGTTCGTAGCAAAAAACAGCAAAAAAATCTCACGTTTGCTGTATGGGAGCCCCACTTAAACAGGTATTTATTTTGTTCTGTTTTTAGTATTTGTTGTTAAAAGCGGCAATAGAAATACATCATCTGTCAAAATTTCAACTGTCTAGTTATCACGGTTCATGAGATATAGCCTGGTGAGAGACGGATAGATAGACAGACAGACGAAGGAAAGCGGAGTCTTAGTAATAGGGTCCCGTTTTACCCTTTGGGTACGGAACCCAAAAACAAAAACTTTTAAGTCTCTATTTTCTTGAAGTGTGTATCCATATTATAATAATAATCCATAAAATACTTATATGTAAGTACCCACTTATCTAATTTAACAATCACTTAAACTTTTAACCCTTATACAGAAACTTAACCAATATACCTACCCTAGCTCGCCGTCTAACCGTCCGGTAATCGTCCGGACCGAGCCCAAGTCACACGCGCCTCAAAGAGATGTCAGCAAACAGTAGAGGCCCAGCAGGGTCGAAGCCTACTGGGGCCAAGGGTCTGATTCTGAAAGGAAGACTCGGCCCTAGTACGAAAGGCAATGAAGGAGCAGCAGTGGGTTTTTAGTCAGTAAAAGTCTGACACTATCTGCCGCTCCGCCCAAGAGCGAGATTTGTCATTAAATGATTTTCCCGGGAACACCCAAATACTCCGAAATATTTTATTCCGAATTTCGATTTTTTATTGTTGGTTTAATTGCCTTGCTATATAGTTTTACAAGGCGTTTTTATTTCGAAATTGTATTAATCGGTATTTTAATAATCGGAATTCGTATTTTTGATGTTTTCGAATCATCATTAAGTCGGACTTTTTGTTATTCGATCTATTGAAACCGTTATTTTGAGAATAGTAATTATAAACGTTAGGAATATTGAAATTTAGGAATTATAAAAATAGGAGTATTCATATGTCGGAGTTGTTATATTCGGAATTTTGAACCATTCGGAATTATGAAAATCGGTATTTTGAAATTCGTATTTGTGACTGTCGGAATAAAGTTTTTCGTATATATGTAGTGTACCCGATTTTCTCACCTAAAAAACAATATACCTACCCTACAATACCTATAGTTACAGAGGAAAGTCCAATAAACAGTAAATACGCGACATGATCTAAAACTAAAGCTAAACTAATAAGTAAGATAACATGGCATGAAGTACAAGTTCAGAATAACGAGGCAACAGGTGCCAGGGTTCACACTAAATTAATTAGAATTTGTCACGGTAACACAGATGCATATTCCAATAACTAAGTTAGTCTTATAACCTTCAGCTTTCCTGAGAATATCATTTTAATCAATGGCTGCTATGATCTAGGAGCAAATGGAACGATCACCTTACTTGCGATATTAAACCACAATCTGACTCGTCATAAAAACCTACAAAATATTTTGGGAGCACTTTTATTGTACGTACAGCTAGAAAATGGAATTCCCTGCCGGAGTTTGTGTTTCCTGACGACTACAACCTTTGATCCTGGGTCTTAAAGTAATATAATAATAATATAATATTCCACAACTATCACACAACGCCGTCTAGTCCCAAGCTGAGCAGAGCTTGTGTTATGGGTACTAGACAACTGATAAACATACTTATATATTTCTAAATACATACATATATACATAAATTAAAATCAGACACAGAAAAATTATCGTGCTCATCACACAAACATTTGTCCTGGGTGGGAATCGTACCCACGACCTCCGGCATAGCAGTCAGGGCCACTAATCACTAGACCAACAGGCAAGTCATGGCTGAATAGGTTACTTCTAGACAAGCGTGCTCTATCATCGACCGCATCATCGCTTTTCGTCAAGTGAGATATTGGTCAAACGCGAGCGAATCAATAACAATAAAAAAAATATCTAATTACATTTATTTTGATCTTAAGGGTTCCCTTCATTAAAGAACATTGGTAAGAAGTGTGAAGGTATATATACCACATTATGACAATAACAAGATCACCGCTAGAAAACCCGACCCGTAGGTTTTCTACACGAAAAAACCTCTAACGGAGAACAACATACACAGTACATCTTCTTACGCACACATTCGCAAACCACATGTGTCGAAAACTTCCACTCCTGCGCAACGCCTTGCGAAAAATCGCCGCCACCGTACTGTAAAATGAATTCTATACATAAAACGATAAAACTGCGAAAATTTCGTTCCAATAAGTACTTGGTATCGTCACTTATAGGCATATTTAGTCACATGTGATCGCCGTATTTGGTATGTTGTTTTTATCTTGTCTCTGTCCTTTTCTGTCTTATACCAACGATGTATGTTTGTCTCTTTCTGATGACGTTACTGAACGGTAGTTGCAAGCGGTACTAGTGGGATCTCCGAGACACCTCCAAGGCAAGAGTGATCGGTCCTAAGGGTTCGTATGAAATAAGACGACATTTACTTTTGACTGTGCTACTTTATATTGTAGGTTTCTGTGAGAGATTTTTTTCTAATAAATAAACTAGTGCTTGACTGCGATCCCACCTGATGGTAAGCAGTGATGCAATCATTGATGGTGAGGCGCACTAGTTTATTAAGAGCCTATTCGCTCTAGCCTTGAAGACACCTTAATTATAATCGGACGGGAAGACCGCTGCAGGCAAATAAGTCCTTCAATGTACGCGGTATAAACGACGAGGCAAAACGCTTAGTGCAGACCGTACAGGTTTTAAAAACATAAGGGTGGATATTCCCCGTACGACGGGTTGTCCGATGGTAGAAAGGAGATGGCGGAATCAAGTCATGTAATTCCTGCGCACACTCTCCAAAATGCAAACCGTAAAATACCGAAAGGCTGGCTACTCTACGCCTGTGCTCCAGGCTTTGCAGATTGGACTTAGCCAAATCTTCCACTGACTTACTGACTAGTTTAGAATTTTAACAAATTAGCATTTGACCATCAAAAACCATGTGTCATTGTACAACCTGAGTTGGACACAGTTTAGTATTTATGACTCACCAAGTTTCACTATTGTTGCAAAAGAATGACCATCGATTGGCTAAAAATATCGTAATCACGTTTTGTTATAAACCACAATGATTTGCATGTGATGACAAGACCCAAAACCATGCAACAGGTTATGAGTTATAAGACCTCATTTGATTTAGGCAAAAGATTTAAGTTTTAATGGTCCAAGAGCTTGTTTTCCTCTAATCGATAAAATTTGTCGCTCAATGGCTTCGATTCAATCACAATAATATTATAAAAAGCCTAGGGCTCTTTAAGTCATGAGTGAATAGGTTACTTTTAGACAAGCGTGCTCCATCGTCGGCCACATCATCGCTTACTATCAGGTGTGATAGTGGTCAAACGTGAGCCTATCTATAATAATAAATAAAGCAAAAGTTTGTTTGCATGTTTGTTACTTCTTCATGCTCGAACGGCTGAACCAATTTCGATGAAACTTGGTACACGGGTAGACCATGTTTTGAAATAGCAAAAAGGATATATATTTGTCCCGGAATATGTTCCCTTGGCATAATTTCCTGCTATCACGCGGGCGCAGCCGCTGGTAGCTAGCAGCTAGCTGTACCTACATACTTATTGTCCTAGTTTCCCAAAGTTATTAACAGCTTGGTCTTCTTTATTGATAAAATTTCAAAGCTCATCTGCATAAAATGCTACATAGTACAAAACAGCTCCTGTACTAAAAACACACAAACATAAGTACTCTGATATCGCGAGTACAACCTGACAGTCGCGTGTCAACCTGTGAATTAGTGTTGTGCGAGCTCGCGTGTCGTCAGCGACTGGTGTCGATACTTTATATCGATATTTATCGATGCGACGCCACGACTTATAGCCACCGATCGGCTGATAACAAGCCGATTTGTTAGCGACCGATGTACACCAAGTTTTGTTTATTTTAACAACTTGCAATGATAGGTGGACCGGTCTATGTTGTATGTCATTTTAAAATATTTCGCCATGTTTTTTATGTCAAAAATATTTTATGAGCTTTATTATATATTGGATAATGTTTATTATAGCCATTAGTTCTTGTTGGAAACCATCTCGGGGTAATAGTTAGGTACTACCATGCCACATCGATATTGACAAATGAATTAAAATGTAAACTTGTTCATTCAAGGAATATTACTGTTATTACAAAACGTTCAGTGAAGAGATTGCTGTTTATAACGGAAAAGGAATTTATAAAATGTGCGGCATGCAATGCAATTTTACGTTCTGTGATATTCAACATACAATTTGCACAAAGGCTGCATCGTCTCCTTAAAACTTTCATACTTTCTTTGTTCCTTCACAACATACACAAGAACAAATCTACCTACAACATACAAACAGCAAATTATAAAAATGTAGCGTGCGAAACCATGCTGTGCATTTTAATAATTCACATTGTACATCAAGATAGCAGCCGATTATATTTCAGAAGCGTCGAAATAAATTCATATTCATAGCGCACTTTTTATCGATAACAAGTCACGTCACTGGTAGCGAGTCGGCTCGTTAGGTGGTTGGTAATGTGTCGACATTTCTGTCGCCACTCGCACGGCGCGGGTTAAACGCTACGCGAAGTTTACGATATAGACGCAAATTAGCGGGCGGGCGCATGCAGTCTTGAGAAAAAAAAGCGTTTATCGAAGCCATCCTTGCGTTTTAGGAAAGCGAACGGTATCATAATGATGATTGGTGCTTTCAAAAGGCTGTAATTGTTCTTTTCTAAATATGGTAGATGATATGACAGTAGGAGACGTGATGTTTCGCGCTTTGGTTTTATAATCTTGGTGTCGTCAGACGTGTTTATGTCGCCTACACTTAGATTCTTACGAGCGAGAATTGAAAAACAAACTTTTTATACAACATGTTACATTAGAAATAGACATCCTGAAAGTAGTATGTTTAGAATCGGCTACTGAATCGATTTCAACTATTTTCAAAATAGGTATTATTTATTCTAAAATAATCATGTTCGCAGGGCAGACTTGGCCAGAGATCGCCCTAAAAAGAGAGGTTTGAAAAAGGAGGCCTTTGCCCAGCTGTGGGACACATCGCGAATTATTTTAGGTTAAAAAATTACTTATTTTAATAAATCTTGATTACATCACTAGCGTGTACGTGCGTAAATATTAATTACCTACCGATGCGCTACTAATGTTGTGCGTCGATTCCCTTAATATTTGTCTAGAATTAGGTTTCTTATTTTTAAAAAATAAACACTATTTAAGTGCATTTAAATAAAATTTTAGCACTTGAATCATGATTGTATCTTAATTTTGTAATTGCGGTGTAGAAGGATGTACATTATTCCAGTTACCTACATGTTGTGTATCGACAAAAAAGTATCAAATGACAGTATTAACAGCAAAATGCATCTCAATCCTTCAACATTTTAATCAACAGTAAATTCCTAGATGTTAATTCCGATTACAAAAGACAGTTGTCAACATATCGAAAGTTATCGATAATAAAAGCATCACCATCACTATCAATCGACACGATCGCTTATCGATCTAGAGTTTTCAACGAGCAATTACACTATTGAAATGTTCTGCTTAAAATAGATGAAGATTTGCATGAACGAGTAGGAATTGCATCCAGAAAAATAGCTTGCCCTAGCTTGTACAAACGCGAAAACCTTTATTAGGCAAGTATATTGACCAAACTATTCAAAATAAGGTACTCATTTATAAGTTGTTCTATGAATAGATAAGTACTAACATTTTTGTTATGAAATAGCTCCTTAACCTGGCCAGGAATCTCTTATAGATGAACAAATAATAATAAATTAATTATATTGGTTTTTCTTTTCTCTTTTTAATTATTTGACATCTATATATATAAAAATCAATGCCACATTTCGTTGTAATTTTATAACTCAAGAACGGGCTCACCTATCCAAACCAAATGTTTTGGCTTTATTCGGACTACTTAGTAGATAGTTTATGTGAAGTTTGCACAAGATCGGTCGAGCGGTTCTTCATTTATCACATTTTTTGTAACAAATGAATTCAGTAGGGTAGAGTAGGGCAGGGTAGAGTTGGGTAGAGTAGACAGTTGACGGGAACAAAGCCGCGGGCAAAAGCTAGTTATATTAATTTAGAATCATTTGCCGACATTTATACATAGCTTTTGACGTTATATTTAAAACTGTTCGATATTATACCAACCCCATGTAATTTTTTTATGAATAAATGAAACGAAATAATCTTTGCTCCTTCTAATCATAATATAAAACAAGTTGTCTGTAAAAAATAGCTTTTAGCGATAAGACCATCTTTTTACACCACACACAATCTAGTTTCTGCTAGCGGCTTCGCTCGTATATAAGTAGGTTTCTCCATATACACTTCCAACCCCCGTTTTACCCCCTTAGGGGTGGAGTTACGTAAAATCCGTTCTAAGCAGATGTCTACACCCTATAAGGAACTTATCTGCCAAATTTTAAGTTTGTAGGTGTTATAGTTTCTGAGATTTCGTGATGAATCAGTGAGTGATATTTCGCTTTTATATATATAGATTGTCCGCCCATTATTACACCCTATTAAATTTTAAGCGCCTACTGTATTTTTTTAAGATAAACAGCAAAGAGTATAACTAACTACCGATATCCTGCAATTAGTACAACAATCAACTGCTACTAATAAATTTACTATAAGACCCCACGCATTTTGCAGTGACAATGACAAAGAAGATCTTAGCTTCCACCCCTCAATTCCTCTATCTCCAACAAGGGACATCAATTTCAATGTACAAACGAGGATTAATAAAAACATCGAGATCTTTTATCAATCCCTAGGATCACGAATCAACCTGTACTTTTCAACAAGCAATTTCAAGACGATCTTTAAAAATAATTGAGTTTTGCATACAAACTGTGTTTTCGCACGCCTTTCCGTTGTAATGATACTCGATGATGGTAGAGATAGGAGCCCCGTCCATCTGCCTCTAGCTCATTGGTTCTCAACCAGTTGTCAGTGGACTGTCAGTGGTGCGCAGAAGCAAAAGTATGGGCCGCAAAATAATTAAAATTTTAAAATTATTAACTGAAATCTCACATGGTCACACACCACACACATACACCCACACACACACACACACCACACGCCACACGCACACGTCACATTAGTTTTTTAATTGATGAGAAAAAAGAAAAGAAAGAAAGAAAAACTATTTATTCGCGCGAAATGACGTAATCTTAAAACTAGCAAACAAACATTATCAATTAATAGGGAAGATATGCGTCACATCTGCGCAAAACGGCCGAACGCTCAGCATAAAGCTGTGGCCTCACGCATTATGCGATGAACTCACAGCGCTAACCGAAAAAATAAAAAACAAACCGAAAAAAAACCAAAAAACCTAATGCAAACCGAATAAAATGTTCTAATATATAAATAGTAATATACTCTAATTGTGTAACAATGGGCGGATAATAGATTTGCTATCGCATGTTACTATTGAGTTTAACGGATTATAAGATTTAACTTAACGTTAAAATTAACGCAGTTCCAGTGAGAGAGAGAGATGGAACTTTACGGAACGAATAGCGCTATCCCATTCTCACACAGAAAAATGAAGGAAGAGGTAGGTGGGACTGGTCCTTGATAACAACTAAATGGTCCCAGGTCCAACAAATGGTTACTACGGGAATGGCAATTGAAGGAACACAGGTGAGTTTTAACTTTTTGACCACCACGTCAAAAAAGCAAAAGCGTCCTCTCAGCGCAAACGGGCACGGCAATTTCATGCTTTAACACAACCAGCATTTAAGGCTGTCATGTAGTCGTGACTGCGGCGTACTGGTCTCATTTTTATTTGTAATATATATGACAGAAAAGTTTAATTAGTAAAAGTCTGACACTTCCTCTTACTCCTCCCAGAGTGATAAGAATTATTTAATGAATTCATACCTCAAACAAAAAAATGTTGGATGCCACTGTTCTATCTTGTAACCTCGGGGTGTTCAGTTAAATATGGTGGTTACACACAGGTGTCTTGTATTTGTTAATAATATACTTGATCTGTGTACGATACACTAATGTGTGCACTTATATACTAATAGATGGTTGGTATTAACTAAATTGTTTAACGACCTTTTGACCACCACGTAACAAAAACTGAAACGTGCTCAAGGCGATTTCATCCTTTAAAAACACAAATAACAAAAACATTACTTTTTACATAAGATTTATTAGCGTTTAAGTCTGTCATGTAGTTGTGACATTGGCGTGGTGGTCACATTTATCTTTGTCATGACTGTGATGGGAAAAAAGGTCAGTCAGTAAAAGTCTGACACTCCCCGTGTCACTTCACCCAGAGCGGGAAGAGTTATTCGATTTCTCATCTCAAAAAAAAAGCCAAAGAAAGGTTGGGTGCCACTGTTCTAGCCTGTGGCCTCAGGATATTCTGTTAAATATGATGGTTACACACAGGTGTTTTGTAATTGTTTATAATTTACTTGATCTGTGTACGATACACTAATGTGTGCACTATTAGATGGTTGACATTAATTAAATTCTTTAATGTGGCAGTGAGAGTAGGGTAGTTTTTATGTGTGGCTGTTTCATACTTTGTAGAAGGAGTCACCTTTCAATGTTTAACATTAACTTTCAATTTAATAATGTTAAGATCAAGAAAGTGACGGTTTTTTTTTGAGGATATCAACAAAAATCTTCTCCCGCTTTTGGTGGAGCGAGAGGGGGTCAGACTTTTATTGACTATGTGTTCCTTTAGTTGCCCTTTGCGTCTCCGGGCCGCGGTAGGTAACTCATTTGAATATTACCTTGTTCGAAGGAGTTAACCGTAGCTCTCGCAAAAAAACTGGGCAAGTGCGAGTCGGACTCGCGCACTGAGGGTTCCGTACAAACTTACCTATGAAAACAGATCAATTCCCGATTTGAGCTACGAAAATTTTTCAGACTTGCAAAAATTTTTTTGTGACGTAACTGCAAATTTACAGTTTTTAGATTTTTTCCTATACTTGTGCTATGAGACCTTGCTTCATGCCAAATTTCAGGATTCTAGGTCAACGGGAAGTACCCTATGAATTTTAATTTCTTTGAGAGTGTCGAAATACACGTTTTTTGCGAAATAAACGGCCGTATTTTATTTTCGTTAATTCAGAAATTTGATTTTTTCACAGCTTCAAAGGACCGGACACTTGAGTATATGGTTTTAATTTCAACTCGATACCTCCACGCGTTACTGAGATAAAGGGTCTTGACAGACAGACGGACGGACAACAAAGTGATCCTATAAGGGTTCCATTTTTTTCCTTTTCCGGTACGGAACCCTAAAAAGAGTAAATGAAAGAACATTGGTTAACCTTATGGGTTTTTAATTAGTTAAAGTCTGACTCTCCCTCATGCTCCACCCAAAGCTAAAGAAGTTTGATAATTTCCCAAAAAAACCCATCTGACGAGTTATAAGCTACATCATGTTTAGGTATCAACTGGACTTTTCACAAGAAAACAATAAATTTTGAAGAACATGTTACAATTCAAAAGTACCAGCAAAATCATCAAAACCCAAATAAGATTATATCAAATGCTGAGAATACCATCAAAACAAAATTATAAGGGTATCAAGCAATATATATTATGGAAATGTTAGGGCAAAATAATCACACTACTTACTAATATAATAAAGCCGTTGTGTTTATCGGGGTTACCATGACGTTCAAAGTAAGATTGTTTCTTTCTTATTTCAGTGTGGGTAAGAGACAGAGCTATACAGGCTGTCTAGCGCCATCTCTTAGTCACACTGGAAATAAGGTTGAAACTCTTACTTTGAACGTCATTGTACAGGTCTATATGTTTGATACTTCTTTACGCTCGAACGGCCGAATGGATTTGGATCAAATTTAGCATACGGATAGACCATTATGCTGAGTTAGGTGCCTTTTTGGCTTCGCACTAATCATACCTTTTTTTATTGTGTAATTTTAGTTTATACGATTGTGTGAAGCACGAATAAACGTTTTTTCTTTCTTTCTATGTATCCTCTTTATGCCCGAGAGTATGTTCCCTTCGAACAAATTTCTGCTTTAACGCGAGCAAAGCCGCTGGCAGCAGCTATTAGTATTATAAAGGTATTTGTGAGTGTGTCAATTTGTTGCTTCTTTACGCTCGAACAGCTGAACGGATTCAGATGACATTTGGTACACGGGTAGACCATGCCCTGCCCCCCTGGCCAAGTTACAACCGTTTCGTGTCAAATTCCGTTCTCCAATCGGTAACGCCTCGGTGTCAGCAATTGCAGAAAACGATAAGTTGGTAGCCATGTTGACGCGCCTGAGTCAGCCGTTCGTTCTACAATATCTTTAGAAAAGCGACCTATTCTTTAGTCTATGGCGAGCGTTCCTACAAACGTCAAACAGGCTATAACAAAGGATGTAGCGTTGAACATTGTAGAACAGATAACAATTGGAATGAATTGTTATCGTGTCGACTACGAATTTTCTATTCGTCTGTTCTGACCACGTGACTCAATGTTGAGATGATGGCTTTCCCATACATTTGATTAGTTTTCGAATAGCGTTAACGATTGCAGATTTTCAACTTGGCTAGGGGTGCTAGTATATCATAGATTATGTTCTCTTGTGTCAATTTTCTACTTTCACACAGGCGAAGCCACTGGCAGCAACTAGCGTGGAATAATTGCAACAGCCAGGCGGGTTACAAAGAAAGTTCCTTTACATTTATGTCACAAATCTGCATAAAAATTCATTTTTTTAAATCCAGTCAGTTTTGTTTTGTTCCAAAGTGTCGTTAAGGGCAAAACGTATGGGGCAATTTAATTATCTGTAACCTCTATTGGGCAATTCCTATCAAGAACCGAGCCAGATTATGTCACCCTCAGTTGACAGGTAGAGAATGTCTAAGGCATTTAGTCCGCCTTTGTACCATTATGTTGCATAAAACCAAGGAAAAAACGAATGATTTAACCACAATCACACAAAAACATGGATGATTCGATGATAAGTTTTCTAGCTAGATAAAGTTACTCAATAGCCTTTTTCTATCATCAGGCCTCCTCTCTATGAGAGGGAATAAGCCGCAATCGACCACGCGGCCGCGGATTGGTGGATATTACATGTCTGTTCCTGCTCCAAATGTTTGGTTATAGGAAACGGGTAACTGAAAAACACAGGTGATTTTGTCAGACACAGAGCAAAAGTTATTTACAGATTATCCTACTTCAAAAACAAGGGTCAGCAAGCGCAAAGTTATTCGTAAGAACATGAATGCTTATCCATGTCTTATTTTTCTTCCCTTCGTGCTGCTGTTGGGAGCCAGAACGATAAAAAAGGACATACCGGTTCTTAACAATATTTCCCGTCACCGTTTTGAGAGCAGTGATGATGCTGCCAGCCTGTGTTTGAACCAACGACTCGTGAATCGGAGCCGTTACCACTAAGCCACCACTGTTCCCTCACTTTCTAGATAATTTCTATTATATAACTGTCAATTTACCACAGTGTCTTAAAACGAAAGTCAATGACCAGTGCGTGTTGCCAGTGATGACATATGTCTCCGAAACGTGGTTGCTTATAATAGGCCTCATCAGAAAGCTTAAAGTCACCCAAAGGACAATAGAAAGACTTTGCTCGGAGTTTCCTTGCGTGATCACATCAGAAATGAAGATATCCGCAGGTAACCAAGGTTACCGCCGTAGCCCGAAGAATCTCCAAACCCATTACCGAAACAAACAAAAAAACCCAGCATACAGGTAATAACACTTCCAGATATCTCTCCAACCGTCCCTTTAAATTTGATTTACCACTTTAGCATGTCCAGCTAACATTACCACCTGCCATATTGATTGTTGGTACATGTAATACAATACACCAGTTTACACCGATAATATCAACTCAACGTCACTTATTTTAACACGTTATCTCTTAACTTATGCATTATAGTTTCGCGAAAGTAGCATCGCATACTTTCTGAGATAATATCGTTATGACGAAATCTGCTCGTCTTCTCGTCTGTAAGTGTGAAATTTAAAAAGCTTTAGATGTGTTGTGGGGGAAGTTTGGAATTGGGAGAGACTATAAAAGGACTAAATAATCTCACAATGTTATTAGAAATACGATTTTACATATGACTTTACAAAACAGTACCTACTTAATCCCTTTTTAGGGTTTCGTACTTCAAAAGGAAAAAACGGGACCCTTATAGGATCAATTTGTTGTCCGTCTGTCTGTCTGTAAAGACCATTTAACATGAGAACACGTAGAGGTATCGAATTGAAGTTAAAACCATATACTAAAGTCTGCGGTCCCTTGAAACTGTAAAAAAATCAAATTTAAAAGTTAACAAAAAGAAAAGATACGGCTGTTTATGTCGCAAAAAAAGTATACATCAACACTCACAAGAGAATCAAAATTCATAGGGTACTTCCCTCAGAATTCTAGAATCCTGAAATTTGGCATAAAGCAAGATCTTACAGCACAGATAGAGGAATAAATCTGAAAACAGTAAATTTGTTGCTACGTCATAAAAAAAACCTTTATTTCCGATTCGGAAAAATCTTCGAGACTCCATTCAGAAATTGAACTATTTACATAGGTAGGTTTGTAAAGAACCCTCTGTGCGCGAGTCCTATTCGCTCTTGCCCAGTTTTTTTTATGTGGGCGAGAAGGCGTGTCAAAGTTTTACTGACTAAAACCTACCTGTGTTCCTTTTATTCTTTTAGGATCGCGGTGGCTTCTTTGTAAACCAATTTTCTTGAAGAAAAATCTTAGTTACTATAAGAGTATGAATGTTACTAACGCACGATAATTATTTAAAATAAAAAAAATCATAAAAAAAAAACATTTTTGGGATCAGTTTTCGGAAAGAGAATCAAAATGGTATTCTGTGTTTTTTTTTAATAACATTACTTAGGCACCTACCTAATAATAAACAGCGACGATATTTCGTAGTTCAAAAGCAAACATATAAATAAAATCAGACTTCCTTAATTAGAAAATTACAACGACAATAAAACTATGTACTTCATCTAGAGACTCACGCAATGTCTAAATTACGAACATTACCGTAACACACATATATTTACATTTAAAACCAGATTATTTACGTTACGACTCCTCTATCGTTGTAATCTATAAAAATTAAACAAGAATAACATTTTAAAACAACTATAATTTTCAACCTTACAACTTTCATATTAAGATTGACGTGATATGCAAAGAAAAAAATTGTAAATGTCATCGCCAACATAGTAAATACATTCAGAAAAGGGAGATTATGGTTTTTATGTTTATTGTCATAGAGTTGTGTTTCGTTTTAATGGCTGTTGATGGGTTACATGGTTAAGTTTGTGTTCAAAGTGATGAGATTAATTATAAAGATGCATCTACGGACTGGTTGCGTGTAACGGTCGGTGACAAGCGAAATAATACGCTTAGCAAGAAATGTTCTCACTAATTAATTTCTATGAACACATTCAGATTTAATGTAGGTCGGTCGGTAGCTCTGTGATGGATTTAGGGATTTAAGCGCTAGAAATGCGGATGTTTTCGGCAGATTTTCTCACGATTTTAAAACAGCGATAGGACTTAATTTTATGTCTTATGAATAGATACATGTTAAGTCCTCAAGATTGCAGAAAAATAATTTAATAACATAAAGCGCTAGGAAAGCTTTCATATTTAATCAGTGTTTTTATTGCAGTATAGCAGCATAGCATAGTCGGCTTTATAATATCCCCACAGCTGGGACTCAGGCCTTCTATCTAGGAGAGGGAATGGGTCGTAATCCACCACATGTCTTCAAATTTTCGGTTCTAGGACATGCCGGTTTCCTTCACCGATTTGAGAGCAGTGGTGATGAAATAAATTACGCAAAGTAATGCGCCTGGCTGGGTTCGAACCCACGACCGTAAGTCGGGGCCGTTGCCACTCGGCCACCACTGCTCTATAGGTATTAACTTTAAAATTAAATATCGGGTGAAACAGTAGTCAAATTGATATATCGCAAGTCTATAAAAATAAAATAAATAAGTACTATGTAAAACGACAAGTGCCTGAAATTAAAGTTGAACAATTTTCCCTTTTCTTTCTTTAAAACCTAAAAATAACTTTCAAAAATTCAACATATAAAATAAAATTCATGTAAAAATGTACCAGTTCTTGCTTACATTTCTTTTAAGCTTACATACATCATTTTTTATTTAGCTTCAAAAAATAGCAGCCATCTTCAGATACCTACAAGAAAACTATGTAAAAGTCATTTTTAACATAATTTAATAAAATATTATCTGTTTTTTCCTTTTATGACAGCCAGGTGGCAATAAAAGAATATCGTTGTGGATATTATGAACTGTGTAATTCTCTCAATAAAATTACTTACAAAATGGTAAAATTGTTATAAAATGTTTACTTTATTTTTTGCAGCAGGGATATTGTGTTTTTTTTTTAATAACATAAACTAGTGCTTGACTGCGATCCCACCTGATGGTAAGCAGCGATGCAATCATTGATGGTGAGGCGCACTAGTTTATTAAGAGCCTATTCACTCTAGCCTTGAAGACACCTAAATTATAATTTGACGGAGGAACCACAGCAGGCAAATTGTTTCAGTCCTTCGATGTACGCGGTATAAACGACGAAGCGAAACGCTGTTGTTTGGATTATGGATATAAATAAGAATTTTAAAATTATAAAAGTAAAATGCAAAAAGTGAGATTTGACTTTTATTTCTAGTATAGATTATCATTTGTTTGATTGGGCAAAACTAATAAAAAGTTTGTGTTACTTCTTCACGCTCGAACGGCAAAACGAATTTGAATGAAAGATAAAAGTGTAGACTACTTATGTCGTGAAACAGCACACTAAATACTTTTTTATCACAGAAGTGTGTTCCTTTGGGACAATTTTCTACTTTCATAGGGCGAAACTGCGTTGTGCCGAAAAACATGTTGCGCCGAAAAACGTGTTACGCCGAAAAACGTGTTGCGCCAAAAAAATTGTTACGCCGAAAAACGTGTTACGCCAGCTCCAAGTAATATGGGATAAGGGCAGGAAGAAAAAGAAGAAGAAGATAGGGTGAAACCACTGGCGGCTCTAGTAAAATATAAAATGTACCCATATGAGTAGTGTTGAGCACTAATTTAAATTAAATATGCATTTTCTTTTATCACACTAATCCATGTCAATGTCAATAACTATAACTTGTTTTACTTCAGCAATGATTGTCCGGAAGCCAGCCGAATAAGGCCGCAATAAACTCTGCTCCTCATACAAACGATGACGCGGACAGCCGTAGGCGCCATTTTAGAATTATACCCTGGTACAGGTGGTAACTAGGCAGGGTGTTTCCATTGTAGGACGGGACATGAGACTTTGTATGCGATTTTCAGAAAGCGTAGTTACAAGGAATATCTAGCACTAATTTAATGATATCTCATTTAGTAAGGTACTTTAAACAAGAGGCGAATACTTTAACAACTTTTAATGTCTCCTTTCTCAAGTCTGCTGGAAGAATTTTCTTTAACCTAATGTCTATTATATATTATAGTTTTCTGAATTCTGTATGTAAATAAATAGTAAAACATTACAATTTCCATTCTTTAAAACGTCTTCTTAAACAATACATGCTAACTCAAGCGTACAGTGTAGCCAAATGTCAACACGCGACAACAAAGTCACAGTATAGTACGCCTAGGTGACAATTATCTCATCATACTCCGGACATAAGAGAAAACGTCAAGGATGACAAGTTTACTTACATTTTGATACAGTATTTCACGTAGGTACAATTGCAACAAGTGGTGATGAAACTATAAACCACGATAAGTTATCCGTCATTCAAAATGTATCGTTCTAAACAATGCGAACCAACTTTGTTTGAGCGTGCGGTGTACCCTATAGTGTCAACACGCGAAACAAATTGTCGGGACTCACGGCACGGCACGCCACGGTGACAATTATCTCGTAGCGCGCCGGACATACGGGAAAACGCCCGGATGCTTCAGAACAAAACTTTTAATAAACTGGCTTTTTATTTGATTAACGAATCTATATGTTGGTGTGTTGTTTATTTATTTGTTAATCGATTTGTCTGTTTGAAAATCGTTTTTTTTTTATTTGCTGTCATTGGTTTTTATATTTGTGTGTGTTGCAAATTTTCAGCACTCAAGAAATGGCACATACCGCAGTGACAGTAATCTCTCCGCGCCAGATAGGTAGATATACGCCCGGAAGCTTTAAAACTTAAAAAAAAAAAAACTGTAAATTTATTCGATTGACGAATCCTTAAATATGATTTGTTGATTAAGTTCATATATTTTGGACTAGATCCAGTCATTTGTAAAGATCTATTAAGAAGACCAGACCAGCCATTAAACTAGAATAACCAAATTAATTACCTCGCAACTCGACAGTTGGTCTAGTGGTTAGTGACCCTGACTGCTATGCCGGAGGTTGTGGGTTCGATTCCCACCCAAGACAAATGTTTGTGTGATGAGCACGATCATTTGTTCTGTGTCTGGGTGTAATTTATCTATATAGTATGTATTTAGAAATATATAAGTATGTTTATCAGTTGTCTAGTACCCATAACACAAGCTCTGCTTAGCTTGGGACTAGACGGTGTTGTGTGATAGTTGTGGAATATTATTTTTATTAATTGGTACCTAACAAAAGGTCAATCAAGAGTCCAGAAAACAGATTAGGCTCTCATCTACCAGGGTTACAAAACCAGTTTTATGTATGAAAAAATTAATGTACACCGAAAGATTACAAGAATATTTTAAAGGCGAAAGTTTGCCAGTGTGATATTTGCAACTTCTTCACGCCCGAACCAATGAATAGATTTCGATGAAATTTTGCATATGGTAAGGCCAAGTCCTGGATTAGCACCTAGAATACTTTTCATCCCGGGATTATGTCCCCTACGGACAATTTTTTACTTTCGCGAGCCAAGTACAGTAGACACTAACAGTAGCTAATGAAAGATAAAAATTGGCTGCACTACAAGGTCCTATTACACCATGTTACTTAGGAATCGGTACAACACGTTTTGTTCTTCCATTCTGTCTTATCACCCGTCACGTTATCACTGACTATCTGTTTTTTTATTTTTTATTTTTTTTATTCGCTATAAACTAGTGCTTGACTGCGATCCCACCTGATGGTAAGCAGTGATGCAATCATTGATGGTGAGGCGCACTAGTTTATTAAGAGCCTATTCACTCTAGCCTTGAAGGCACCTAAATTATAGTTGGACGGGAAGACAGCAGCAGGCAAATTGTTCCAGTCCCTCGATGTACGCGGTATAAACGACGAAGCAAATCGCCTAGTTCGGACCGTTGGTGTTTCAACAACGTAAGGGTGGATACTCGCCGTACGTCGGGTTGTCCGATGGTAGAAAGGAGATGGCGGAATCAGGTCATGCAATTCCCGCGCACACTCTCCAAAATGCAACCTGTAAAATACCGATAGGCTGGCTACACTGCGCCTGTGCTCGAGGCTTTGTAGATTGGACTTAACCAAATCTGGATCCCCAATTATTGGTCATATATGGGCTGGCACTTTGCAGCACCAGCCCATATATGACTGCAGTACTCCACACACGATCGGACCTGTGCTTTGTATAACATTAGAAGCTGACCCGGTGTGAAGTACCGCCGGACCTTTGCAAGAACGCCTAGTTTTCTAGCAGGTACCTTGGCTTTGGACTCAATGAACCGCCGAATGAATGAATGAATGTTCTTACATATCACTCCTCACACAATTCATCCATCTTTTCTTTGGCCTCCCTTTCCCTCTACATCCTTATAAACAAACCCACAACCACAGAATTATCATTAGCAACAAAGCATAGGACTATCAAAGACGGATTAAACTTGATTTACTCCCGACTCAATAATCCCCAAAACTAAGAGAAACAGTAGCAAGTAACGAACACCAGCCAACGATAAATAGTACTAAAACTAAATGCGAAGCCTGTAAGGCTCTCAAAGCCTCGATAAGTCAAAATCCCTGTGTACAGTGAACAGTCGTAAACTACATTAACATTGTCATAAATTGTGGGAATGACGTAATGTCGCTATCCCTTCATGGTGAAGAAACGAGGGTGTGGTCTTAGAGACAGCGGGGGGATGAGCGGAGCGGGGAATGTGATGAGAAGGGGTCCGCATAATTGATTGCTTAATTGAAGGTGCTGAATAATTGTGCACAACAAAACAGTTTGAACGAAGTGTGATAGGTACGAATTCTACAAATCCGCACCGGGATCGTGTGGTGTGGACTACGGGTCTTTCAACTTCGGAGAGAAAACGTAAAAATCCCGATAGTTGATTTCGGACTTTTGTATACCTATGTTATAATCGCGCCGAGAACTCCGATATCGCGATGTAGGATAGTTGCTATGCGGCGACATGTATGTCACTATACCCTCCGTATTCTCGGGGATACAAATCAAACGCGAGGTTTCTTAGACATAGGCTGTTTGTTTAAAAGAGTCGACGAATCAAGGCCCTGGAACGCAAAGGCAACTGAAAAAAAAACGGGTGAATTTTAATTAGTAAAAGTCTGACACAGCTCTCCCTCTCGCTCCACCCAGAGTGGTAGAATTTATTTAAAAGTTTCTTAGTCACAGTGGATGTAATTTTCACATCTGTAACAAATAAACTTATTTAGTTACTGGGACTGGCAGTTAAAAACTCATTCAACAGATGCTTAAAACACAACAGAAGATAGATGTTTTCAGAGACCATAGAATGTGGAACGAAAATTTTATGCATCAGAGATCGCTAATTCAAGACCCCAACACGCGTTATAAAGCGAAATAGGCGCGAATCGGCGCGATACAGGCTACCATGCGCGCGCGCCGCAATAACTCTCAATTATCGACATCAAAGCGGCGCGCGACGATTGTTTCTCTGACGTGACATATAACTGTGACGTCACGATATAAACATTGTTCTATTTTTGCCATAATATTAATTTCTAATTGGTATGTTATTTGATAAACCTACCTCAACATAAAGCTTAGTGAAATATGAAAAGGAAAATGTTGATAATAACAAAAACAGTGGCATAAAGCAACTGTTTTCAGCATTTTCGCTGTAATAATCAAATGATGTAAAAAAAAAAAAAAACATTTACTCTTTGAAATGTTAGTTTTTACACAAAACCTTAATGAAAATTCTAATTAGTTCATCGTAACTACATCCCTATTCTTCAAACGACCTGAATAAGTGGGGTTAAAAAGAGTGCTTTAGTTTCATTCGTATTGGATGACCACCATTTTACTTCGGCTGTCATTGAATACAATGCCGTGCATTAAATATAACATCTAACTAGAATAATGCAAACCCGTATACATGTCGTGGTCAGATCATAGAAATTGATCACTGCATGACCAACTAAAACTAGTCAGATCGTTTAAACGTTAACATTTGATGATATGTCGATCCTCGTTTGGCCATATCATTGATGTAGGATTTCTATGACAATGAAAAGTCTAAAGAAACTAGGCAAAACGAGGATTGAGATATCATCAAAGTTTAACGTTTGAAACGATCTGACCAGTTTAACTTGGCCTCGACATACACTTCAGTTAGAAAATTAAGTCACCGCTAGTCTTTACATATATAATTCTTCTGTACGTGTATTTGTCACCGAACTCCTCCTAAACGGTTTGAACGATTTAAATGAAATTTTTACATACATATATTTAAGTGGGTCCCTGGTTGGTTTGAAAATACTTTTGGGCAGGACAACGTCTGTCAAGACCGCTAGTATTATATAAAACTGTCACTCCATAAGCTTTAAGTAAATATATCACAAAGTCTATCAAGTGGTCCTTGTCTCGTAGGTCAGAACTGGTTTACTATCGGACTATTTGCTCAGGCTAATTTCGAGAGCAGATAAGCTATGGTAATAGGTCATTTACCTCCTAAACTAAATCTACAATCGTTGAATATTTATTTAGAGTACCATGTTGAAGGTTTTCTGCGTATATCTGTAAGTCTTCGAAGCTGTAATATTTTTTTTTTCATATTATGCTAGTTCTTTTTAAATCTTACATAGTTGTTACGAATAGTCAGAACTAAAAAATCTAATAGCATTCTTGCCAAGGGTCTGTTACCCGATTACACTAAGTTGTGGAATTTAGAAACATATCTACTATTATTATAAAGAGAAAAGATTAAAATTTTCGTATGTAACAAATGAACTCAAAAACTAACGGAGCGATTTGAAAGTCTTCCACCAGTAGTATGCTACTATAAAACTGCGTAATATAAGCTATATATTATCTGCTATCACGCAGGCGAAGCCGGTAGCAGAAGCCAGTATATAATATTGGTACCTATTCTGCTGCATCCGATGAGACTAGAAGCCGCCGCTAAAATATTGGTACCTATTCTGCTGCTTCCGATGAGACTGGAAGCCGCCGCTAAAACATTGGTACCTATTCTGCTGCATCCGATGAGACTAGAAGTCCTCCCTAAAATATTGGTACCTATTCTGCTGCATCCGATGAGACTGGAAGCCGCCGCTAAAATATTGGTACCTATTCTGCTACACCCGAAGAGACTGGTAGCCATCCCTAAAATATTGGTACCTATTCTACTGCATCCGATGAGACTGGGAGCCGTTCCTATAATTGTTTTCAAAAAGCTAGGCAGATTGAATTTATTAAGCAAACTTCTTGACCATGATCACGCCTGCAGATAAGCGATGAATTGGGTTTATGTCAACACGAAGAAAGAAGAGGCTGTGCAAGGCACATACATTTTGCCTTCGTGGGAACATTTGAAAGAGTTACAGTATCCCTAAAACGCAAAGGGACAAATGCAGGAACATAGCAGGGTTTTAGTTAGTAAAAGTCTGACACGCCCTCTGATTCACCATAGAGCAGAAGTCATTTAATGATTTCCCATCTCAAAAAAATAAAAACGATCTTGAAGATATCTGAGTATTTTACCCAAACACACAAAAATCCTCAATAACAAAACTAACGGTCCCTGTAGACGTTGTCCTGCCTGAAAATGGCTTTTCGTTAGAGAAAATAATGAGAACCTGATTTCAGCCTCACCTCAGTTCGATTTTGTTTTCAAACCATCTAGGAACTCACTCAAATATACACACAAAATCTCTTCCAAATCGGTCAAGCCTTTTAGGAGGAGTTAGGTAACAAGCATACGTACAAAAGAATAATAATATATAAAGATAATCGTGGGCTTATTATTATTTCACTAATTGCAAAGCAATAAACAAATAAAGTAATCGATTAATTAAAAAAATCGCAGACGTAGCTTGAGACACGTCATGTAGGTTACATAAATTAATTGAAGCTCCTACCGAGTTCCACCTTTTATTACACAAGGTTATAATAATTAAATCACAAGACCTCATAACTCACAGTGAAATGCTACTTGCATGCCAGTTGAATTACACACACGGTCAGACAATAAAATATAATATATATTATACACATTGTCACATTTTGGAAAATATCTAAACAGATTTTCAAGAAATAAATGTACCACAATTTGTTCTAAGTTACCTGTTCGATGGTTAAGTAATTTAGAACAAAATATCGCACGTACAATATCAAACATTATAATTGAGACGATTCAAAATTAGGTCTTTAACTACGAAATTGCCGTTTTTTAAAAAGGGTTGCTTTGAAGTGGATTAACTTGGAATTATAAGTTCAAATAAACTTTAACTCTTAAAAAAAAACGTTTTTTTTTTTTCATTTTCGTTTGTCCTGAGTGGGAATAGAACCCACGACCTCTGGCGTAGCAGTCAGGGCCAATAGCCACTAGACCAACAGGCCAGTCAAATGCCGTTTTTAAAACGGGTTGTTTTGAAGTAAACTAAAGTTCTTTCGTTAGAAGAAAGTCTTAGGTATACATAGTTGATATTGCTTGCCCTTTGAAATGCATAGTGTCTACGTTGAAACTCTTAATATGAAAAAAAAACGTTTTTTTTCATATTAAGAGTTTTAGTTAGCTTTCATGGTTATAAGAACTGCGATATTACAAAAAATACAAAACACAAAGAAACCAATAAATGCCTAATTTTGAAAAAAAAAATAACGTACCTTTAATATAAAGTTTATTTGAACTTATAATTCCAGGTCAATCCAAAGATAAAACATTTCAAAGCAATGCAATGCAACATTTTAAAAAACGGCAATGCCATACTTTAACCCTTATTATTAAAATATATATGTGTTCAGTTTATCGTTTTACTGAGTTTTTTTACTAACGAAAGTGTATGACCAGTGCGTGTTGCCAGTGATGACGTATGGTTCCGAAACATGTTTGCTCACAATGGGCCTTATCAGAAGGCTTAAAGTCACCCATAGGGCATTGGAAATGGCTATGCTCGGAGTTTCCTTGCGTGATCGCATCAAGAATGAAGATATCCACAGGAGAATCAAAGTTGCCGACATAGCTCGAAGAATTGCAAACTTAAGTGGCAATGGGCAGGGCACATTGCTCGCAGAACAGATGGCCGTTAGGGCCGAAATGTTCTGGAGTGGCGACCACGTACCGGAAGACGCAGTTTTGGAAGGCCCCCTACAAGGTGGACCGATGACCTGGTGAAGGTTGCGGGAATCCGATGGATGCGAGACGCACAGGCCTATGTCCAGCAGTGGACGTCTATCCGCTGAAATGATGATGTGATTTTTTTATGTAATTGTCGTGTTGTCTTTCCACCACCGTTGGTCACTGATAGAGGGTACCTATGCCAATAAGTCCACCTTTATACGTCCGTGTTGTATAAAGTTAAGTGAAAAATAAGACAATCGTGAGTTTAAAAACGCCATATGTGGCAGCTTTCAGCTACTGAGTATGACCATCTGTTTGTAGAAAATAAGCTTATATTTTTTCTCGTTCGTGATGTCATTTCTAGAAGTAAGAATGTAAACAACTGTGATTCACAAACTAGGCTCGGTAATAATAACTATATCATTAAACAGGTATGCTGATAAAAAATAACGATATCATTTTCATTAAGCATTATTAAAATATTTGTACTGAATATTTACAGTGTGATAAAATTATAATTAAACTTGCTAATAACATCCGTATTAGTTTATCTCATCGTGGATAATATTTATTAAGAATTGATCAAGAAAAAATAAAAAAACAGGACAGTTTTCACCAAAAAATACAAGTTTATATTCCAAGAAAGCCCCCAATTCGATATTCAGACCAGGAAATTGGTCGTCAGCCCAAGGTAGCAGGTATGCATACGTTCAAAGTACATTAGTATGAAAAAACCCACACACACTACTAACACTCTACAATTCTTAAGTAAAAATGCCGAGAAGTGACATTTGGCGAGTATTCGTTTTTTTTTTTCCGCCAAAAATTCTGTATCGATCGTTATTTTCTATTATCAGTAGATATCGAAATATATAAAAAATCACTGTTAATATCCCTTCAATTCTTTGTATGTAATTTAACGCTGTTTTTGTTAATGCAATGCAATGTGCAGCATTAATCAAAATCTCATTTCAATATCAGATACGGCATTATGCTATGTGGACGACAGCACTGCTCTTTCCTCAATTAAGCAACTTTTTTATTATAATTGTTTTAATCATATAAGACACATTAATAACTTAAATATAAATAAAATTAAACAATGACAAAACAAAAACCAGATAAAATAAAACGTACGCAAATAACCCAACCCTATCAGAACTGGGAGCAATCGCTGTCGGTGCAAAGGTGCCCATAACGTTTGGTTGGTGGGCACGTTGAATGGCAATGGCCAACCTCTGCACCAAGAACGACCCTGAGCGGGAATTACCACTCACTACATTCAGCCTGAGCAGTGGTGGCCGAGTGGTAAAGGCCCCGACTTACCGAGTTGTAAGTCGCGGATTCAAACTTAACCAGGCTAATTACTTTGTGTAATTTATTTCGTCATTATTGCTCTCAAAACGGTAAAGGAAATCGTCATCGTGAGGAAACCGCCATGTCCTAGAACCAAAAATTCGAAGACATGTGACATTCACCAACCCGCACTGGGCCCGCGTGGTGGATTACGACCCATCCCCTCTCCTAGAGAGAGAAGGCCTGAGTCCCAGCAGTGGGAACATTAAAAGGCTGATTATGCTTATCATACGTTCAGTCTGCGCCATAATTCGTGAAGTACTGAGAAATAACTAACGTCTGTACAATACGTTTCAAATAAGAACGTCAATGACCTCTATCTGTCAAACGTTACTTGAAAAGTACGTTTCCCAAAGAAAACTTATTTGCATATCAATAACGGTTTTTTTTACTTTGTTTAACCGAGTCTTAATTAAATGTAAGTGAAGAAAAACATTATCGATTTATCTAAATTAGCTAATCTAAATTATTTAAGTCAAAATTAGTTTAAAAAAAAACTGTTCTTTCTTATTTTCATTGTTGGCCTTCTTCTTTTACACCGCTGCTACTCAGACACATCATACAGTGATGCAGAGATGAGCAGAATTGAAGAACTAATTATTAAACTTTTTTCGTTCATGATACGTAAATATTTTTTTTTAATCTTTTTTTAACTCACTAGATTCGATTTGACAACTATGACGTCACAACATGGCGCTAAGTCAACCCTATTCTTATTTGATAGGTTCTGAGATCTTGCTCTAGTAGAAACATATAAAGTACTTACCTTAGTAATTTTCTTCTTAATCGTAGATTCCAGGTCCTGTTGGGGAAAATAGAGAGTATTGTTAATAGTTAGACAAGCAAAAGAAAATCAGAAAGTCCTGTTATTAATTAGATCATTATTATGTGCACCGAGTGCGAATTGTTGTTACGTTAACGTGATCGAAACGTTTACCACGATTGGCTCTCTGATTGGTTAAGAGCTTGGAGCGAGTCAATCGGAGCGCCGAACGTCAGAAACGTGTCGATCGAAACGTTTACCACGATTGGCTTTCTGAATGGTTAAGAGCTTGGAGCGAGCCAATCGGAGCGCCGAACGCCAGAAACGTGTCGATCGAAACGTTTACCACGTTTGGCTCTCTGATTGGCCAAGAGCTTGGAGCGAGCCAATCGGGGCGCCGAACATCAGAAACGTGTCGATTAAAACGTTTACCACGATTGGCTTTCTGAATGGTTAAGAGCTTGGAGCGAGCCAATCGGAGCGCCGAACGTCAGAAACGTGTCGATCGAAACGTTTACCACGATTGGCTCTCTGATTGGTTAAGAGCTTAGAGCGAGCCAATCGGAGCGCCTAACGTCAGAAACATGTCGATCGAAACGTTTACCACGATTGGCTCTCTGATTGGTTAAGAGCTTAGAGCGAGCCAATCGGAGCGCCTAACGTCAGAAACATGTCGATCGAAACGTTTACCACGATTGGCTCTCTGATTGGTTAAGAGCTTAGAGCGAGCCAATCGGAGCGCCTAACGTCAGAAACATGTCGATCGAAACGTTTACCACGATTGGCTCTCTGATTGGTTAAGAGCTTAGAGCGAGCCAATCGGAGCGCCTAACGTCAGAAACATGTCGATCGAAACGTTTACCAGGTTTGGTTCTCTGATTGGTCAAGAGCTTGGAGCGAGCCAATCGGAGCGCTGAAATTTATTAACGTTTCGATCGCGTTAACGTTAAACAAACTCGCAATAGGCACTTTGTTAAAAAGAGGAGTTATTGTTAGACAGCGATCCATCCAAAGTTAGAATTCAAGGGTTAAGTTTTCTAAAACTCCTGTGCTAATAGCAAAGGTTGTATTTTTTAAACACTTTCGGTACCAAAGGCCTTTTTCACAAAGGACATTAGGCCTACTGTCCACGGACGCGTAGCTTCATAGACGCGTATTCGTCATTATACGCCTGCGTGAAGCTTGAAACTCTGTCGACAAAGCGGCAGCGTCGTGCCGTCGTGTTGCGTCTGTGAAGCTACGCGTCCGTGGACAGAAAGTCATAGTTTCGCATGTAAGCTTCACGCAACTGTATAATATTGAATACGCGTCTCTGAAGTTACGCGTCCGAGCACAGTAGGCCTTAGATGTACATTACAAAATTGTATGATAAATGAAAATCTGTGTAGTAACTGTTTAAAAGTTCAGCCACCCTAGCCAAGTTACGACTGTTTCGTTTCGATTCTCTTGCATCGAACGCCTCGAGTACGCCACACCTCTGATTCCTTTGTTCTGACGTCATCTCAACGCTCAGTCACGTGGTCGTCGCGTTCGATGCAAGAGAAACGAAACGAAACGGTCGTAACTTGGCTAGGGGGGTAGAGGTGAAATAGCATGATTCGATTTTAACATTAAAATTTTGAGTAGCGGATTTTTTAAATTTTAGTTTTATTCTTAAAAAATCTGATGACTACGCTAGGGTGAAAACATTAGTAATGAGCTACCAAACACGGCACAAAATTAAAAAAGTTGACTTCTGTGTAGGTAGGTAATTGTATTTTTAATAGTGAACGTAGACGAAAGCCGTAGATGGCAATTTTCGTAGCAATTGTCTACGTTCATGCTACGTCGTAGCAAGCACATCAAAATAAAAACTGACATGACGAATATGATTTGTTAGGAAGATTGATTAGAAAGGTTACAATCGCATGCAATAGTAATCTAGTTTTGTTAGAAAATAGTAAGGAAGTAGAAGGGGAAAAAAACAAGTAAACAATTTGTTGTAAATATTTATTAGTACAAAATATAGAGTAGAAAAAAAAAACACACAGTCCTTAAATATTGTTGTTGATATACTTAAAACTTTGTGTTGATTTAAAACATAGTTAATATAAAATCACCGAATTTATTATAGTGTTCTATCTTCTGAAATCTAGCTGATCAAAGCAAGAATCATAAAATACCTGCCAAAAATTACTTAATCAATAACGGCAATCACCGTGATCCCAAATAACCTACTCCCATGGTCTACAAGAACGACTTCCTATAAACCACCAAAATCGTTCACATTAGAATAGAATTTATTCAACGCAGGTAATACAATACATCGACAATAACACAAAATAATAAAAAAACAAGGCAAGTGCAAGTCGAAGTCTCGCTCTGAGGGTTCCGTACAAACTTACCTATGAAAATAGTTCGATTTCCGAATTGAGTTACAAAGATTTTTCCGAATCGCAAAAAAGTTTTTTTTGTGACGTAACTACAAATTTACAGATTTCAGATTTTTTCCTATACTTGTGCTATGAGACCTTGCTTCATGCCAAATTTCAGAATTCTAGGTCAACGGGGTACCCTATGAATTTTGATTCCCTTGAGAGTGTCAAAATACACGTTTTTTGCAACATAACTGGCCGTATCTTTTTTTTTCGTTAACACAGAAGTTTGATTTTCTCACAGCTTTAAGAAATCACAGATTTGAGGATATGGTTTTAATTTCAACTAGATACCTCCACGCGTTCCCGAGATAAAGGGTCTTGACAGACAGACGGACAACCAATATATCCTATAAGGGTTCCGTTTTTTCCTTTTGAGGTACGGAACCCTAAAAAGAGTACAGAAATACAATACAGTTGCGCTGAACGTGCCCGAACCGAAAGGGTCGCCAACTTAAAAGAAATACTATAATTATGTTTCTATTGCAACAAAGATTATAAAAATCTACTAATAATATATTCTATAAGTTTCTTTAAAAAAATAGTCTCCTGCAAAATTTGTTCGATGTGCCACCATTACCATCTTTTAAGACAAAATCAAGTTAATATATCACTTAAACGAAAATCGCTTCAATAAAACTTTACATGCGCTATAAAATTCAATTCATACCAAGTATAATTCGGCCATACCATTAATTAATCGTCCCCTTCAACAATAAATATGGCACATAAAGTTAATAAAGTAACTTCAATCAGTATATACCTTGTTTTATTGAAGCCAGTCACGAAAATATCAGATAAACACGCTTAAGTAGTTCGCATATGATTTTAACTGCTGTAAGTACAGATTTATTGAAAAAAATTAAGTTGAGTGTCAGAAGTAATGGAATTAATATATAACCCAGAAATTTTCGGGAAACAAATTAGGGTTATTACCTTTATGATTAAATAAGGTGTTCGAACAATGTCAGCCTACATCCTACACGCGAAGTATGTTTGTGATGATCAATATGAATTAGCTAAGATTGCATGGGAGGCAGTGGACTGATCACCGTGATGTCATTTGTAACCTGGTTCTCATAACATCCAATGACGAATAAAATTCATCTCATTTCTGATAATAAGACAACCGTTTAAAGAAATATCAAGATGTAAATATTTCTTTAAACGGTTGACGAATCGCTTTTAGTTATATAGTTCAATATGTTTAATATAGTTATCTTACTGCAAAACTCTCAATTAAAACGTCAGAATTTTAATACCACTAAACTCTAAACCCATGTAAAATCTCTTCTTTCTTAAGCTTGGGTCAGTTTTCTCGACTTAACGTTAACTGGAAGCCCCGTGCTTCACTGAGACGCCATGGACAAGCTGCCGGTTGGTGCAGTCAAGAAAATGAATGCAGCTCTATGGTGTGTATCATATAGAAACTTAAGATTAAAAAAAGAATACTTACATTGTGTGTCTCACGGCTGCACCAATATAGTTACTAATACTGTAATATTTACATACATATTACCTACATAACTAAAACGTTGTATAATGTAGTATAGCTATGTAGTTGTTGCTTGGCGCCGGTTCTCAACGAAATCTTACTGAGACGGTATTTCTGTCCATTAAAACCTTTCAAATGGCATTTCTTGTTTAAATCTACATGGAAAGGAAGAACCCAAAACCCCTTATTAATTCCAACCGTTTAAATCCACATTTTAGCCCACCCATTTCTCCAAAACCCAGTCGCATAATAGTTTAAACGCAGTAAATCACTCTGGCACACGTCGTCGACGCGACCCAGATAACGATGTAATTGCGGGCCTTGATCTGCGCAAGCGCAGGCGCCGCCATTAGTGGCGCATTTTAAATACCCGCCATTTTATCCTAATTGGAGGGAAATAGGCCGAGGGACATGAGAAAATAGTGTGTGTGATACTGTTTGTAGAAATTATGTGAGTCGGCCACATTGTTTGAATGTTGGTAACATTGTTTTTGAATGAGATCGCTTAGTATGGGTACTTGGGTAGTGTAGAAGATTTGTAAAAAAAATGGGTGTGAGAACTATTGAATAGCAAGTTTATAGCGTTGTTGTAAATAAGTAACCTTGATTAAATGGAATTAAGTACTTTTACTAGTTAATAGCACTTTGCTCGCGACTTCGTACGCATGACTGTTTTTATAAAAACTTTTTCACACCTTAAACACATATTTTGAGGGTAGTTTTAAAAAAACAAATAATGAAAACCATTATTAATTACTATGGGAATTATTTGTGCTAAGTTTTATATACATTGGCCCAAAGAAAATAAATTGCATACAAACGAATATCCCCATTTTCACACCCTAAAACCCTTCCTTAGTGCTCTAACACGATACAAAGAAGACTTGTACAAAATTTTACGTTACTAGTCCCCGTACTTTTGGCTGTGCGTTGATGTGTCAGTCAGTCAGTCAGTTTCTCCTTATATATATATATATATATATAGACTAGCTTTGGAACCCCGTCTCATCCCGTTAGGAGGAGAATTTTGAGGAACCCTTTCTTAGTGAAAAAAAAAGCTTTGTGCAAAATTTCACGTTCCTAGTCTCAGTAGTTTCGGCTGTGCGTTGATATGTCAGTCAATCAGTTTCTCCTTTTATACATATATATAGATAACCAACCCGAACCTGGCCCGCGTAGTTCTCTTTTAGAGATGAGACCCCAAGTCCCAGCAGTGGGAAAATTATAAGATGATGAGCATCTTCCCTCGCCTTTTCCCAACTAGTTTGGGGCCAGCTTCCAGTATGTCTGGATGCAGCTGGATAACTGTGGTTTAAATGGAGCGATTGTCTCTCAGACCTCAGCAATCCAGTTACTGGCTAACACGATGCTCCTTGGATAGACTGGTAGTAAGACTGGCATCTTACTACCTGTAACGACTGTCAAAGATATACGAATGACAATCGTGATCGTTTACGTGCTTTCCGAGGTGTGGGTAGTCAGTAATTTCGTAGATAACTTAGTAAAGTAAAATTCACATTGGTAGTTACCCGGTTTTGAACCCGTAACCTCATGCATGAGAGGCGGGTGTCTTAACCACTGGGCCATCACGACATTAAAAGGCTGATTATGATTATGCTTTATTATTAAAGATTCCACTTGTAAAGCCTCTAAAGAAATTTAGCTAAGTAGGTAAGCATAACATTTACATTTGCCTTTTCAAGCTGTTCAATCAAAATTGACTGGCCTGTTGGTCTATGGTTAGACAACTTGACCTGCTGTGCCGGAGGTCGAGGGTTCGATTCCCACCCAGGACAAATATTTGTGTGATGAGCACGATCACTTGTTCTATGCCTGAATGTATTTTTCTATAATATGTATGTATATCTACTAATACGTGTTTAGAAATATTTAAGTATGTTTCTCATTTGTCTAGTACTCATAGCACGAGCTCTGCTTAGTTTGGGGCTAGATGGCGTTGTGTGGCGGTAAAAGTTGTGGAATAATATAATCATCATTATTATTAAAAGGTTCATTACAATTTACTCTTTTTAGCAAAACGAAGTAAAAAAATACATTAAAAACGTTATGTTGGCAGCAACTTCCAAAACAGCAGTTAAATGAGCTGGCAGGATTGTGTGGGTGAAAAGAGGGCGAATCGTGAACCGAGCCCATGGAATTGTGTCACACCGACCACGGCATACAGGAGAGAACCACGACGCAAATTTTACGAATATTTCGTGAAAATTATATTTCAATTAGCACAAGAGTTCAAGAATGTGATGTTTATTGCGATAAACAGATTTGTTAAACTCTCTATACAACATGTAACACAATAAACGTAAATCCTGAAAGTAATATGATCAGAACCGGTTACTGAAGAATAATTTTAGAATCAAAATATAAAAATATTTTAATAAATCTTAATTACGTCACTGAAGTGTTTGTGTGTGCGTGCGATATATAGATATCCATATTGATGTGCTACCAATGTGGTGCGTCGATTCTCACATGATTTGCATGCAATTAGAAAAACTAATTTCCTTATTAAAAAAACACTATCTAATTAAATTTAAGTAGAATTTCAGACCATAAATTATATTTGTTACCTACTTAATTTTCTCATTATTCCAGATACATGTTGTAAATCAATGGCTATTAATTATTTATTTTTTTCACATTTATGACAATTATGACTATGTATGTGGGCACTAAAATATCATAATAATTTTAGTAAGTTTAGTCGATTGTGCCATTTCTAAACTGCATATTTACATTAATTAAGAATGTTTCCTAACGAAGGCAAGGCGCATAGATTTTAGAAAAATAAAATTGTTTAAAGGTGAAAGTCGTGAACGTTGAGAAAAATTACAAATCTGAAAAAAAAAACATAAAAGCTGTTTCTTTTTACCATTCCACGAACTTTTATCCTGCATGCCTATGTTTTATGTGTATATATTATGTTTAATACTAAAACAAAGCGCAACATCCTAAAGTTACAAGTATACCGTGATCTCGGTGGGAATAGCTAAAGAAACAACACTCAAACTCACACACATGCTAACCGACCTTTAACTGCAAATAAAGTTGTATACAGACCTGAAAATACAAGAAATCCATATAAATAACAATATACAAAATAAAAAGTCGTTATAGATATATCTCTGTAAATAAGAGATATATCTATAACAACTAAACTAACGCACTAATTTCTGAAACAACAAGTCGGTTTGAAAAATGTCTTTCTATACGAAAGGTTCATGGCGAATAGTATAAGTTATATAACATCACGCTATGCCCTACGGAACTGGAGCAGAAACCTAAGACGCGGGTGAAACTGTGAGGGACAGCAAGTGAAAGACATACGAGGTCAGGTCGAAAAATATTTTTAATTCATACCCAAATTCTCAAACGACACTCATCTTCAACTTAATTGAAGACTCTCCCCCGATTTCTGAATTAAGCATTTCAAGTTGAGTATTTCTCTAACTCTAGCCTGAAGACCTGTCAAAATTTGGCACATAGGGTTTGTGACGTTCTTAAATCAAAATACTCAATTCAGAAACCCGCTCATAGTTAAGTCTCTGTTACTTTAGTGTTTTATTTCGGTCATTAAAAACACATGGCAAACTTTTGGAAAATTGGACACCAAGCCATTCCATTCTTTTGTTATCAGCTGTAACACCTATGTATTTAATAAACATCAGTCCATCCGTTCCTTAATTAATATAAATTACTGCTCAGAGGGACAGTTCTTTGAAAGACGTGTGTATTGGTAGGTAATGAGTTGTTAACCTGACATTTAGGCTTAAACCTTGCACATGCGTTCGATTAAACTGTTTAGTTTAGCCAATGGCGCATCTGTCAGTGTGGACGAAGTGACAGTTTAATTTTCCGATGACTCATGAAAGAATGACGTTTAGACAAAGTTCAGACATGTTTCTTTGTCGTAGAAATGCATTTAGGTATATCTATTTATTGTATTTTTCCACGACTATAGGGACGTTAACGACCTACTTACATCTATTGAGATTGTTAATTTAAAAAATGGAAAACATAAAGCCGACCTTAGTCGACAGCTGTTTCCTGATAGCTACAACCTAGGGTCTTTAGGTCAAGAATGAATAGGTTACTACTAGGCAAGCGTGCTCCATCTTAGACCACATCATCGCTTACCATCAGAAGAGATAATGGTCAAACGCGAGCCTATCAATAATAATAAAAAAAAAATTCATCGTCATCTTTAGCTTATTTTTTCTTTATTTGTAACTAATGAAAATCTTACATAATTTAGAGTCTAGGTTCAACTATAAAGAGATTTAGGGAAAGGTAATATGACCGCTAATATCATATTTATTTATTTAAACTTCATGTACAGCAGTGGTACATAGGCGGACAAAATGCAACAAGGCATTCTCTACCAGTCAACCTTTATATATTATCGGTGGCATTCGTGAAGTCTCCCAGAGTACAGGTGTATGGGCACTTGTGGCTCTTCAACGTATGGCTCATGTTCTGAACATGAGCATTAAAATGATACAACATCATCATCATCATTTCAGCCGAAAGACGTCCACTGCTGGAAGTAGGCCTCCACCAAGTGTCGCCACAATGAACGGTCCTGTGCGTCTCGCATCCATCAGACTCCCGCAACTGTTACCAAGTCATCGGTCCACCTTGTAGGAGGCCTGCCAACGCTACGTCTTCCGGTATGTGGTCGTCATTCCAGAATCTTTCGGCCCCAACGGCCATCTGACACGACATAAAAAGATACAACACTAGTAAATAAATCAAGTCCTAGTAATAATCTAGTCAAGACTACTAGACGTTCTAGAACACGATGAAGGAAAAAAACAATTTATGTAAACTAAAGTCCTTATGTATGCTAACTAGACGCACATTAACTCAATAAAATCACAAACATAGTTTCAATTATTTCATTTCTTTATACTAATCGATATCAAATTATGCTATCTTATAATGAACCAATCATTGATTGATACAATTCCTGATCACATGTATATTGAGTAGTAATAATATCGATATTAAGTACTTAACAGCATCGATTAGCATCGACTGAATATTGAAATAGAAATCGGAGCGCTGCTGCACACTTGCGACTTTAACTTCAGAGAGAGGTAGCGACTAGTCGCTAAGATTTGATACATAAAATGTTAACCTGCATCAGAATCAGAATTTTAGGTTACAGGAGAAATTATTGTATTTAATTCATTTCTTTTCTACTGGGATGTTATGAAGCTCCATAATCATAACTGAAACTATCGTATATCTGAAAAAAAATATATCTCTAATCGAAATAAAAGTTTCGGATAAAGGCGAGGTCTAAATGACAGGTCCAGACAGGTTTTGTTGTTTTACCCGGCCAAACAAATGATAATCTAGAGTAGAAATAGAAGTAAAATCTTGTTAGGTACTTGTTTGACTGTTATAATTTAAAAATTCTAAAATCCGTAAACGAAACTAGCGCATAATCCGGAATAATTGCATTTCCGTAAACGTATTTGGTATAATAATATTCCTATATCCGCATCGAGGAATCGAAATCCGATATTTCATATCCACAACAGAGCTTCTTGTTAAAAGTAAGGCAAGCACAGAGAAGAGTGAGATTTTGCTTATTTAAAATGATTTGGAGAAGAGGTGAAGAAAGCTATAAAAATATAAAATAAAGAAAGAAAAACATATATATTTAGTTGATTACGGTAAAATTTCGGTAACTGGGTGACCACGAATTTGTATCAAAATGTTGAATACAACCAGTATTACTGCGTCACCTTAAATCGCAATAGTAAAGACTGACTCATCAATATTTATACACTCATACAGTATGAAAACATGCAATTTACCGACATTTTTTATCATAAAAAGGGCGGGTCCGTAAAATGCTTAGAGTCGCAAGCGCAGGACATGTGTTAAACGTCGCAATAAGCACTTGCGACCAATTTGAATATTTCTGCATAAAATCTATTAACTCATGGAGAATTTTGTTACGGAACAAATTTATGTGCTTAACTATGGAGACAGGTGTATGTTAGATTAAGAATTATATACACCACGATAATTTATATAATTAAAAAATTTTTAGAAATATTATAACTGATTAAAGGCGATTAAATTTTTTATATTTTTGACTTATAATTGTTTTACCTAGACATGATAAACTTACTTTGATAATTGCAGGTATTATATGAACTTGAATGTGTCTGTTTTAGTTTGTTTTTTAGTACTAAGCATATTATTATTGAAACAGTGTTTTGCATGCTTTAGTTAAGGCATGTTTTTGATGAACCGTACTAACTAGTATGGATCACCAAACTTGATAAAGACCTGTGACCTGTAACCTGCAACTAAAGATCTAGCATAGCACAGTATAGTCGGCCTTATAATGTTCCCACTGTTGGGACTCAGGGCTCCTCTCTAGAAGAGGATATGGGCCGTAATCCACCACGCGGGCCCAGTGCGAGTTGGTGGATGTCACATGTCTTAAAATTTTTGGTTCTAGGACATGTCGGTTTCCTCACAATGTTTTCCTTCACCGTTTTGAGAGCAGTGGTGATGAAATAAATTACACAAAGTAATGCGCCTGACTGGGTAATAAAGATATATTCTATACTAAAATAATAAAAAAAAAATATCTTCATAAGTTTACCTATCGCTATATTATAATTTATCTACCATACCTTCAGACTATTTATGTAATAATATAATAAGACTCACACAGGATATCATAAGTAATACAAAATAACACACATCGTAGATTACTGTAAATAAATTGCTTTATTCACTTCTAAGTGGGATGAATTATTAGAGTAGCTATTTCCGTTTCCGGTTAATAAAATAATAATGTAATTAGTGACGAAATAAAAAGCTTCAAGTCCTATTACATAATACCCAGCTGCTTATTGAAAGTACAAAATAAAATGACTGTCGTAATATTGCATAACATCGTCCTGTAGGCCAAATGATGGACGCACTTTGGACAAAGTCTGGACACCTCCAAAACATATTGTCCACTGTTACTTTAAAAAAATAACCATTCACGCGTGACGTAGGTACCGATCGCATAAACATCTATCTGAACGTTTTCAAATTTAGAATATTTTTTTATTTTACACGATTCGATGTACTGTCGAATGATAATAATAATTTATCGAACTCACTTTAGGTACATATTTTATACTTATCAATATTACGCTGGATCTTGTACTAGGAGTTCCTGTATCACAAGAGCCAGACATCTACTTTACAGAGATTATAAAACAGTAGAGTAAGATAGTAAAAAAATTATACAAGACATAATACATTTGAATAAATAAATAGTACATTTTGATACAAGTGGAGAAGGTTTGTCATTGCGACCGAGGCGGCATTTGCCCGAGCCGTAGGCGAGGGCTGCAGACTTATTTCCACGTGTATCAAACGACATTTTTTAATACAACATAAATAAACGGGGGTTCATGCGCGACTCATGGGACCCCATGAGGCTTACCACCTAGCCTGATACGATAAATGTAATAAAATTGTAGCGGGGGCACGCGCTCTTTTGCCGCACTAGTGCCTAAAAACGGTAGGAATAAGGGCAAAAGTATGCAAAAAAAAAATTACAGTAGATTCTGGTATTTAAGTAAATACTTCAGTACCGAGTGTGAAAATGCTGATTATAAAAAAAAGTTATCAATTATTTCTGCCATATGTGTAAGTTCGACTTGGAATCAGATAAATAAATCTATTTAACATAGTAATACATTAAAATAATTGCAATTGCAAATTCTCTTTGTCTTAGTATTCTTTGTTTCCACGCTCATTCATAAACTAGATGGCATTAGCGAAGCTAGGAATGTCATTCATGAACCTGTCACGTGCACCCTGCCTAGTAAACAACTATCATAAATTCTAATCTATACAATAAATTATAAGGTGAGTATCTTTACTTTAACAAAGTCTAGGACAGTGGTGGCCCAGTGTTACCTGACGGCCGGACTGTAGGTACGTGACGGGTTCCAGGCACACAACTTTATGTAATTTATTTCATCGAATTACCTACTTTTAAAACGGTAAAGGAAAACATCGTGACCGAAAACAACATGACCAAGATCAAAAAAATTTCGAAGACATGTAACATTCACTGGGTCGGTGGATGTCAAATGTCTTCGAATTTGGGCCCCCTACTTTTAAAACGGTAAAAGAAAACATCGTGAGGAAAACCACAAGACCAAGTTAAAAAAAATTCGAAGACATTGACCGATCCACATTCGCTGGGTCGGTGGATGTCAATTTGGGCCCGCACTGGTCCCGTGTGGTGGATTACGGAACACAAGCGGGCTTAAGTCGGTAAACATTTGACACTTCCTCTTACTCTAACCAGAGTGAGAGAAGCTTTTGATGATTTGATTTGATCCTAAATAAAGAGTACTGAGACAATTAAAAGAATATGATATAGAATAGAAATACTATTATTCGGTAGGTACAGACACAGCACAACGGTTATAAACACAAAGTAAAAAAGAACAAAAGTACAAAATGCGCCGAGCGTGCCCGCACCGAAAGGGTGACCATCTCAGCATTTGCTGGGTGTTAGACACCCAGCGGTGGTTTCCAGTTGGTACCCCGCAGTGACGCACGGACTGGACACACGGACGCACCTCAACGCTCACTGTTTTTAAGACGGCCTAGTCAAAACTTTACACACGAAAACTCTCTGGATGGAGAAAGAGAAGAAATTTGACGATTTTAGATTTTACACCTCAAAAAAAATTAAGAGGTGTTTCGAGTCCACTCTATCCATTACATAACGCCTGCCTACAAGGGGGAATGTAGGAAGAAAATATATTGCGAAGACCTCGAGTAACACGCAACAAGGGCAAAATGAATACACTATCATCGGATGAAATTGACCACTAAATCCTAAAACCGCCAATCTTGGCAACTGGAAGATTTTTTCAGTATTATAGAACAATAATAAGCTGCTGAGGCATATTGCTGCTTGAGACAACAAGGAAATCGCCTTGTAGAAAAAGGCAAAGTCTTGATTCACTTACTGACTAATGAACGCCTAACCCTTGGACCTAGAACTCTGAAATTTTGCACAGAAGTTCTTTTTATGATGTGAATAAGAAACGATTTTTCCAAAATTCACCCCCTTAGGGGATTTTTTTTTTTTCGGATGGGAAAATCATCACATCCCCCGCTCTTGGGCGGAGCGCAAGATAGTGTCAGACTTTTACTGACTAAAAACCCACTCCTGTTCCTTCTTTGCCATTTGTTTTCCAGGGCCCCGGGGATCTCTTTTGCATCATCCATGGCCCCAGTAGGCTTCGACCCTGTTGTGCCCCTACGGTTGCTGACATCTCCTTGAGGCGCGCGTGGAACACTACGCGCCGTCGACGACTTGGGCTCGGTCCGGACGATTGGACGGTTACCGGACGATCGGACGGCGAGCCACCCATTGCTCGCCGTCCGCAAGCCCGCGTCTACCGTGGCCGGAAATCGGGATCGGAATCCCGGCGGCGGTTGGGGCGTGAGGACCGTTGCCGTTGCCTCACGCGATCGGCCGCCTCCTTTGCTAGCATTACTGCTTCGCAGAAGGAACCCCCTTAGGGGATGGAAACGGGACTCCAAAGTTTGTATGGAGAAACCTACTTTCATGAAGGTGAAGCTACTGGCAAAAGCTAGTAAGAAGATATATTTATAATTATTAACGGTCAGACATCAAAACTTTGCATTTACTGTAATATTGGCCTAAAATAAAAAAAAAATACCGAGATATGTCTCAAAAAAGTGCAGTTAAAAAACCCACGCCCGAACCCGCGACAAAAACTTAGTCATCCATTTTCTATGCGTACAGTACGCACGCAGACGCAGCCAAGCCACACAGCGCGCACACAATATGTCCGCGTACATTTATCATCATAAGTGCCGCTATACACGCGCAACAAAGCGACGCGACACGACGCGACCACGACAAAGCGTCGGACGACACAGCAACACGATTTGTAACTACACCTAAATATTGTATTGTTATTTATTACTACCATTTTACACGGATTCGCTTGTACGTTTGATTTAATAGTATTTTCAACGAGGATAATTCTTGGGTGAATAATAGATTGTAAGGATCTAGGGTAGTGGTAACAATGGATAGGGTAGCAGTAATTTTAGTGTAAATTGTGTTGCCTTAAAAGAGTTAAATAGTTATGGAAAGTTGGCAAGTCTTTACGATATATAATATGATTATAAAGCTTAAGAGTTTGTTCGTTTGTTTGGTTGAACGCGCTTATCTCAGGAACTCCTGGTTCGAATAGGAAACGGAGTGTGATATATACTGTATTTATTATTCCGGGGTCTTTTCTAATGCTTTTTTTTATCAGATTTCTGATGAATTTAAATGCACATAATAGAATGCCATAAGTTCTTATGTTTCAAAATAATTTCCTGCAGAACGATAACCTACTGAAATTAATATGAAACGAAAATTAAACGCCTATATCAGTTTTAAGCCATCCCTAAAGTTCTGTATCAGATACCAACATTACTTATACACATGAACAGTTCACGCTTTGTTTCACACCGTAGCGAACCTGCTCGAATTCACTGCGATTATATCGTAAAATTTTACATTGTCGATTTAAATGTATCACCTCAAGACACCTCTCACTCTAACTAACAAAGACAGAAAGGGACAAAAGCAGGAGAGTGCATAAAATTAAATTGGATGCGATAATTAACGTGGGCTGGTTTAAAGTAAACAGAGGACATAAAGAACATCAGATCATGATTTTCGGGCAAACAACTCGAGGCTGTGGACAATGCTAAAGTAATTTTCAACTTTAATATCAGGGAATAAGCCACGTTTATGTTTGTTAAGTACGTAGAGATTTATCGACCTGATTTTTAACGTGTCACTATAATTGCTTCCGAGACGAGTAGTCGATGATTGACGTGTAATTTGACGCTCGGCCGCCATTACTTGCAGTTTCGCGAAAAAGATTTTATTGGTACACGTATCGATCACAAATTTTTATATTTAGCTTCTGTCACATTGTACGGTTATTACCAAGATTGAATTTATTATCTTCACCATGTCGTTCAATGTAATAAAAGTTAATGTAAAAACAGTCGTGTTAAATTGAATTGCCGATTGAAATCATTCGGACATACTTCTGTTACATCAAAGTTTGAATAATTTTAAGATTTTATTTAACGTTAAGTTACAAGCAAGTATTAATTTACTCGGAAGCGATGGCGCTTTCAAATTGTGTAGGCCCGCAGCGAATCTGCTATACAACTTAACAAAGGCTATTATAAATACTCGGTAATAATTTCTACCAATTATATGTTTAATGTCATGGTGTTCGCATGCTCCGATCGTAATGATGCACAAATTGAATACATCATAAAACTTTCAAAATAACTGTATAATTAACACTACGCAATTACAGTGACAGTTTGTCAGTAAAAAAAAAGCATTTTTGGGACACAAGATGATATTCATCACACACGCCCCGAGAAGATAATTCGCGAACAATTTGCTTGGTTTATCAGTACGTAATTATCCGAAACGCGTACGTTAATGAACGGTTGCGTTACACTGCGGTGTGAGCGACGGCCTGTGGCGGTGACTGTTCTTCGAAGGAAATTTATTATTATTTATTTTATTTACCTATTTTTTATTATTTTATGGAAATAATTTAGTGTCCGATATATTTTTTATGTGATACCTACTGTTATTCAAATAAATTGTTTCTATTAAAATAAGTGTGGTACGTGTGGCGCATGTTACTAAAAGAGTTGTGAGTTTACAAGTGGATGGATGGAGAGGGAGAGGGAGACCAAAGAAAAGATGGATGGATTGTGTAGAATGATATGAAAAAAAAGGAAGTTAGTGATAGCATGACGAGTGACAGGGCAGAATGGAAGAAAAAAACATGTTGCGCTGACCCCAAATAACACGGGACAAGGGCAGGAAGATGATGACGTGTGGTTCAACAGATTTTGGGTAAACAACACATGTCGAAACAGTATGTGCTTTTACACAATATAATATGTAGATATTTATCATGTCATCAGCATAATTTATCATTCGCCGAAAAGAGCAGTGGGTCAAGTCTAGCTGTTGGAAAAGCCCATGACTATTAAGAAATTTGTTTTATTTTGTTGCTATTTTAAAAGTACCAACCTAAACTTTTTAATAACGAACCAATTATAAGCAAAGTTTTTCAAATTTGAGTGTGGGCGATGGAACACATTTATTTTGAGGTAGGAAATCATCATTACAACGGGAGGAGCCCGTGCCGAGTGGAATGCGAGAGAATGTCAGACTTTTACTGACTAAAATACTCTGTGTCCCTTCAGTTGCCTTTTGCGTTCCAGAGCCACGGTAACTGTATCAAACAGTGCCGTAGCCCACGATGTAATACACTTACATCCCTCTTCCGCCATTTGCCAAAACTTGGACCAAACATTGAAAAATCGCACTCTTGCGCATCTTCGCGTAAGAATAATGTGGACGGACCGCCGGCGTGTTATTAACCCGTGAGTTATGGCGTTGACACGTATAGTGTCGGCGGGAAAAATATTACGCACAAAAGTGATAATTAGCCATGAAATCTTATTTCCGTGAAACTGTGGAAAGTTGATTGTGTAAGCTACTAATTAAATAGGGACTAGGGATGGGACGATGAAAGAGTAAAGAGTATCGTGTATTTCTTAATGTAGCTGAGTTCTGAGGGGCTAACTACTTTCGAAGTGGTTCTGAGTTATAATTTGAGCGGTTTCAGTTTTAAAATGTTAACTTTGATGTACCTTGATTAAAAAATAATGAGATGGGCTGTTTATTTAAGTGAGAATTTATTTATTGATATAAATAAAACACAAACAATGTTTCTACCTATGTCTGACTTTGAAACCTTTTCATCGATGTACTTCGAACCGGTTTCAGTAGAAAGCCAATAATATCAAGATGGTTTAGACCACGTGGTTGTAGTCAGTAAAAGTCTGACACGCCCTTGCGCTCTGCCTTAGAGCGAGAAAGTCATTAGTCTTTTTTTTTTGTGTAATCAGGAGTTGTTTATGTACTTTTTTATGTTTTTTGGATTTTTTAATTTTTAAAGGCTCTATAATGGATCTGTCTGATCTGTAGAATGGTCTGAAATAAAGGTTTATTATTATTATTATTATTAGATGATTTCCTAGCTCAAAAAAAAGTGTTTAAAAAAATGCAAATTACCTTTTTTTAAGAAATAAAGGAAATGTACTTACTTAATTCATTTTTAGCATAGTAGCACACACTCGGTATCCGACATTAGAACATAAAAATGGATAAACTTTTTGCGTCTAGTTCACAAAACAAATGCTATAACATTGACATTTTTCAAAAGATATCTAATGAATAATGTGTCAATATTATCAATAGCAAGAATTTAAATAAACTTAATAAAATAACGTTAATGACCAAATAAATAAGTGAAACAAAAGTGGCTAAAGCTTTTATCCTATACGAGAGCCAATTAAGTCTATTTTACTGCTAACAATTTGTAGTCAACAATTCCTATTCAAATGACAGTAAAAATTCATTAGTATCAGTTGTTTATGAGATGGATGACTATAAGGGTGCGTTTCCACTTAAGCAGAGCTGGGCGGAGCGGAGCGGAGAAGAGCAGTGATAAGTGACAAGTGACGAGCTTCCTTGAGTTACCGCTACCGAACTAATATGAGTATTTTCTGAGGCCTACCCAAATCAAATCCAAAGAAAAAAAGAAATCCAAATCAAAGGACAAGCTCAAGCTCAAGCTCCTAAGTAGACCTGAGTTGACCTTTGCAAATCCTGACAAATGCTTGCACTGACTGGACAAGTCCACTTAAATCCGTATGGTTCTTTCCTCAAAAGACCATCCCTGACACTAATCTTTATGGTTCTCATGTGATTTAACCATCACATATTTGATGTATGGACTTTGAAAATTATGTAAGTATAGACTTTGACCCCTGAGTTTGTTTCGGTGTTCCTTCTCAGGGTAGTCATCTAGGAAACACAGGCCTCATCTAGTTTAAACTGACGAAAAAATTGACATGTAAAAAATCATCTTTTTAAAATTCTATTTGCAAAATAAATATCATTTATCATTTACCCTCCTTCGTGCTCTTCATTCGACTACATTCTGTCCGGCTAAGGGTCGCGTGTACACTTGTTTTATTTGAAAGTCCTCTCAGCTTCACTTTTCCAATGATGCGGAGTGGAGACACTGTGATTGGCCCATTCACAGTCCGCTCCTCTCCACTCCACCCAGCTCTGCTTCAGTGAAAACGCATCTTTATAGTGAGTTATTGCGCTATATCAGTAGGGGGGTACAGCTGATACTATCGACCTGTCACTTCACTACTACTAATATATTCATCCACTCAACATGTGACGAGGAACAAAAGGTTACTTAGCAAAAAAAGTAACCAATAATATTTGTATAATTGAATTCATGATACATTTTCATGGTAATTTGTGAGAAAAACTTAACAGCTGTCGGTTTTTCCGAGTTGTTTGTTTAAAGGTTCAGGTTTTTTTTTCTGTTAAGTAACAGGAAGCAGGTCTATCATGGAATGGTCTGCAGATTGTTTAAAGGAGTTATTGTAACCCGCGCAATAAAGGGTAATTGAAGGAACACAGTGGGTTTTAGTCACTAAAAGATATTCGCTCGCGTTCTACCTAGAGCGGTAAAGTTATACGTGGCAAGGCTTACTTATAGATCACAACCAGAGGAATCGCTCTGGTTGTGATCTATAAGTAAGCCTCTATACCTCTCGGTACATTTTATCAGGCAATTCAGCAACCGCCGCATTGTTGCCAAACTCAGGGCAAAAAAACGAGTCTAGTGTGCCATAATATGCTTTTTTTGGTGCGTAACTATCTAATGAGTCCTCTTGCTCTGGGTGGAGCGAAAAGGACTGTCAGACTTTTACTAACAAAACCTACCTGTGATCCTTCAGTTGCCTTTTGCGTTCACACGGCACCAAATTCTAAAGCAATCCCGCAACTCAAGTTTCGAAAACGCTAACTTTGCAAAAAGTAAACTTGCGTGGTCTGGAACCAAAAATTTATGTTACATCCACCAATCTGCACTGTGTCCGCGTACCGTCCGGACCGAGCCCAAGTCGTCGACGGCGCGTACTATACCAAGCGCGCCTCAAGATGTCAGCAAACCGTAGGGGCCCGGCAGGGCCGAAGCCTGCTGGGGCCAAGGGTCTGCTTCTGAAAGGAAGACTCAGCCCTGGTATGTTAGGCAACGAAGAAACAGGGGTGGGTTTTTTTAATCAGTAAAAGTCTGACACACCCTCGCGCTCCGCCCAAGGGCGAGGGATGTCAGTGATTTTCCGAATTAAAAAAAAAACTGGGTCCGCGTGGCTTAGGGCCCATTCTTTCTTTTAGAGAGCAGGCCTGAGCCCCAGTAGTGGGTACATTAAAAGGCTGATTACGCTTGTATCCTAATTCGGAAGCAATTATAGTATTTTCCAAGGACCTACTGCCATCCGACCTTCACAGCACGATAACCATTAAATATACTCCACTAAGATACCGTAACGCTTGCTAGACACGTCACATTGGCTGACTTAAGACCCTACCACGAGCTATACCTATAGGGTTAAAGAGATTTTTTGTTTCCGTGCAAAAATCATCTTATGACATCCCCCGCTCTTAGGCGGAGCTCTTAGATAGCGTCAGACTTTTACTGACTAAAAACCCACTCCTATTCCTTCGTTGCCTATCGTACTAGGGCCGAGTTTTCCTTTCAGAATCAGACCCTTGGCCCCAGTAGGCTTAGACCCTGCTGGGCCCCTAAGGTTTGCTGACATCTCCTTGAGGCACGCGTGGAACACTACGCGCCGTCAACGACTTGGGCTCGGTCCGGACGGTTACCGGTCGGTCGGACAGCGAGCCACCCATTGCTCGCCGACCGCAAGCCCGCGCCTACGGTGGCCGGAAATCGGGATCGGGATCCAGGCGGCGGTTGGGGCGTGAGGACCGTTGCCTCACGCGATCGGCCGCCTCCTTTGCTAGCATTACTGCTTGGCAGAAGAAGGCGAGGGTTAAAGAGATGGAGCTATATAGGGAGTATAACTCCATCCCTCTTCCTCGCTCACACGCCTGCAATGTTAACATCATAGTAGGGCTTCAAGCATGATGCAGGCTTCTTTCTGATTGGCTCTTGATCTGGTTGAGCAACCTGACTACCCAGACTAGTTCGCTATCTACTAAATGATTATCAGTGATAAGCGATTAGTGTATGTAGGTGCTGAATGACAATCTGGACACCATAAACTACCTGATAAGACCAGTATACCGTTAGTTTTGATTAAGTGATTAGTAAATTACATAATTATACAATTGGAAGTTGACGGTTAGATTATAATGTTTTGCAATGGCAGTAGGTCTTTTATACCGGCAGTATATTCTCTTGAGATATTCACCCGGGCGAAGAAAAAAACCTATTGCGCCAACCCCAAATAACACAGGACAAGGGCAGGAAGATGATGATGATGATGATATTCACGCGGGCGAAGCCACTTAGCAGAAGCTAGTCACTACATGTTATAAAACAAAGTCGTCCCGCTGTCTGTCTGTCCGTATGTATCTTTTGATCTTTAAAATCACGCAACGGATTTTGATGCGGATTTGACCAGCATTGCACCAGGGCGGGTCGCTAGTACTAAATATACTACAGAATGTCTTTAAACACAACGTCCACAGATTTTTTGTCATTAGACAATACAAACATGTTTTCTTTTGAAGTTACTCTTGAAATAGCGACATATTATAATTGGCCATGTGAAAAACATTCAACGCTCAAATCTGAGCCTGCAACGTTGAAAGTTTGACCCTGCGATTTATTGATGGTCATTTACAATAAATTCTAAAGTTCTAATATGTCTGGTGCCTCGACAGTTAAGTCTCAATTCAATTACTATTCTCAAAATAAAATGGTAAATAGAATTTTGATCATTCTAAAATCGTAGAGCCCAAATATGACTACTAAAACATCAATTTCCTTACTATTAGACTTTTTTTTGAGGTAAGAAATCATCCATAGACTTCTTCCGTTCTAGGGTGGAGCGTAAGGATCAGTCAGAATATATCTGACTAAAACCATACCTGTCTTTTAGTTGCCCATTGCGTTCCAAGGAACTATGTTTTTGCTGACCTGGAACCCTACACGCCGTCAACGACTCAGAGACGGCCGGACGGCGAGCTACCCATTGCTCATCGTCCACCAACCCGCACCTACGGTCAGACTTTTACTAACTAAAACCACACAAGTGTCTTTCAGTTGCCCTGTGCGTTCTAGGACTGCGAGTTTCTTTTTTAGAAATTCCCCGCGGGCATCTGCCGTGCAGGGCCCTTACGGTCACCTAGTTCCGGGTGACCAAATCTGCTGCAAATACTTACCATGTTGTTTACACTACAGCAAGACACAATGAATGAACCACACTTAAAGGCAATTAAATAATTACAAATAATGTATGCACAGAGGCTTTACAACGACATAAATATGTAATGAGATAGGAAAACATGGATTCTGTCACTTGAACGCGCATATTGTGGAAGCAAGAGGAACTGGTTATTATGGAGATCGTAAATATGAATGCGGTACAAGTGTGCAAGGCATGGTTTAGTATAGTGTTGCAACAGAACTCTGCTTCTGCTTCCGCAAAATTTATAACAGAACTCTAAACGGAAGAATACAGCGAGAAGCGCGAGGGTGGGGGGCGCGAAGACGACTAGACACATTGGAAGAGGTGCGGGGGGCGGGGGCGGTACACAGACGTGTCGCAACGAGTTTCTTTTATTTTAGTTCATCGTTCTACGCATCACCGCGCCTCATTACGTGATTACGACGCAAACCTTCGGTTAATTTAAAAAAATAAAATTTTGCTTTTTCTTCATAGTATTAACCCTTCCGTTTTCGTTTCCGCTTCCGCAAAGATTTACTTTTGACATCTGTTTCCGTTTCCGCTTCCGTTAAGACACTTCCGTTGCATCACTAATTTAGTACTAGCGGTTGTTTGATTTAATTCAACCAGAAGATATGGTATTTCAATGAAAATGATGATGATGGCATCCCGATTCGGCCGATTTCGGCCACAGCGGCCGCATGCCTTACCTCCACATGATGGTTCCGAATAGGAATGGCGATTCTTCCTAAAGAAGATAGATTTTTTAATCGATTCTAATCGAAGTCTAAAGAATCGAGTAAAAATATCGAGCCTATGGTTACCATTCAGGTACTGAGTCCGGACTAAAAAGCATGGCACAGATGAATCTGCAGTGCTCATGTGTTTCATGGCTGGTGAGTAGGTAATCGCCAAGGTGTACAGCATTCACATAAAAAATAGCTTGAAGAAAATAGATGGTTGAACGTTTTTTAATTAAAAAAAAATATGGTTGCATTCCGCAGAAAAAACGAATCTCTCCTTTTCTTGATTTCAAGTTCGATTCACGGAATCTATCCATTATTTAAGATCGATTTTCTTGACCTTTAAAATCGATTCTTCTATTAATCAATCTCAGATTCCTATGTTGCGAGCTCAGATGAGCATTAAATAACAAATATTTTGACCATTGAAATACAGAGTTAAGGCGGCATATTTTTTTGTATGCATCTTTATGTCGATACATAATATTGTGTTAAGACATTTGTTTTGTCAACACAAGCTCGCGAAAATATCGTCGTGATTGATTCAATCGCCACGACCTGCGCATGCGCAGCTTTCTACTTATCGGCACCGCGAAACGCCCATGCGACGCGCAGGTAGCGTCATTGATTTTTCTTTTTGTTTAATATTGTATGGGACACTTATTTAATGACATTGAAAGCAAAGTTGATATTTATATTTTCAGATTTTTTGATATTTATATTTTCAGGTTACAAGGAACTCCCAATGGCATGAGAAAAGGGATGAAGACGGATCGATAAAGAAGAAATAAGTATATGTTAAAACTATATCTTGAACGGTGACGTGAAGGACCCAGGTAATATAAAACAAAAAATAATCTTTGTCGTGATAACTTTCACGTCTCAAGCTCGACAAGCATGGGGTCCCCCCGGTTCGACTCCTGAGTCAGACAAAAATTGTTATCAGACTTTTGAGAAATACTCTTTTGTAGGCCGGGGTTTGGAAGTTGGTAGTGTGATGACACCCTACACCCCCATGCCTCGGAATGCACGTAAAGCCGCAAAATGTTTTTAGTTATGAATCAATAGGTTACTTCTAGGCAAATATGCTCTATCGTCGACTACATCATCGAGTATCGAAACGAAACGGTTGTAACTTGGCTAGGGGGGCAGGTGAGATAGTGATCAAACGCGAGCCTAACTATAAAAAAAAGGAACGGAAAGTGTGTGTTTGCGCACAAAGCTGTGTACTATAATGTCTACCTTGTACTATAGACTAATTTCCGTTGAGATTGGCCACCATGATCGATTTTTTTTTTATATTCCCTGTCTAATTAAGTCCGCCTATGTACCACTACTGTACATGAAGTTTAAAATAAATAAATAAACAATGAATAAATTCAATCGGGAGGGTTTCATTGTTACATGGAAGCTGTCTGGAGAAAACCAAAACAACTAGATTTAAACTAAATTTAAATAGTGTAATTAAATTTATGTCAATGACCGTTGCAGTCACCATCAGAGAGCATTTAAATCCTAGTGTATTACTGCTGCGAGCTGGAGCCTGAAGCAGTCGTTTGCCTGACCTCAATGATCTAGAATTCTAGGCGTTATTAAATATAGAGCTATTAAATTATACTGTTCTTATCATAACATCACTGGTATAATAATCTGGGCCCGTATACTTAGTTAAATAGGTGGGTTACTTAGGTTTTTGAATCCACAATTTCCGTCATTATGAGTCCACAATTTTCATCAACATCATCCTTCTGCTGTTGTCCCGTTTCATTTGGGATCGGCACATCACGTTTTTTTCTTTTCCTTCACATCACTCTTCACACAATCCATCCATTTTTTCATTGGCCTCCCTCTTCCTCTCCATCTATCCACATGAATACTCATAATTCTTTTTTTTTAACATGCGTTTCATCCCTCCTCTTCACATAACCGTACCAAGACAAACGATTACACTTCAACTTTTCAGTTACTGCACAGCCCACAATTTTAACAAGTAAAAAAAATTGGAAGCTCCAGAGTCAATTGGTTTTGGTTCCAATCCTTTTTTTTGCCAAATAGTCCTATGGATATTCTATCAGCTTATGTGAATTAAATGGTCTGCTTCTTTTAACATAGTGAAAAACAATGTCACTTTCTACGTTTGCCTGTTTAGCCGCTAACTCCTGGAAATATTTCATACTTAGACACCAAACAATAATAAAAATTTCATTAGAGGTCATCCACAGGCATGGAGGTCCTACGACATATCTCGTACGTGACTTCTGAGCAAAAATCATCTACGAGATATCTCGTAGCTGGCATTCATAGTAGTAAATAAATTGTTAAACTCATACAGTCATTAAATGTCAGAAGCAAGTATGATATATTTAGTATGATACAATGGATCAATCTATATCTGGTCCACCATAAACACCTCCCCTGGCCACGTATTCCCCAAATAGTCAAACTACAAATTCCTGCAGCACTAGCCACCTCCAGACTAAAAGGCGACATCCATTTCAATAATCGAAACGAAATCAAAACATAATGACGTCACCAACGCTATAAACGTCAAATAATATTAACATACAATTTTATGGGGACCGGTATGGGGTGTAAAACTCAATATTTGCCCACCAAAGTGGATGCGGTTCCAATATGCGGTGGGTATGTTACGTGTTGACATAAAACAATATTGTAGTTAACTGTGAAAGCAGGTATCTTCTAAATAAATGGCTATCATTTCATGGCTGTGATAAAAGGACTTTTGTTAAGGGTTGTCGCTTATTATTCTTTTTTTTTAATTAATTTAACCAGTGCTTGACTGCGATCCCACCTGATGGTAAGCAATGTATCATGCAATCATTGATGATGAGGCGCACTAGTTTATTAAGAGCCTATTCACTCTAGCCTTGAAGACACCTAAATTATAGTTAGACGGGACGACCGCAGCAGGCAAATTGTTCCAGTCCTTCGATGTACGAGGAATAAACGACGAAGCGAAACGCTTAGTCCTGACCCTATTGTTGTCGGTTTTCAACAACATTATGCTCAGTTCGAGTTTTTTCCAACATGAGCACTTGTCTCAAACTGATCTATTCCTTTATCTATAAGTATATATAAAAATCTCGTATAACATAGTTTGTAATTGAACTCCAAATTTTAAGAACTTTTTGTCTAGGTACATTTGGTCGGTCTGCGATTGGGTTATCATCATTATCATTTCAGCCGAAAGAGGTCCACAGCTGGACGAAAAACGTCCGCAGCACGAACGGTCCTGCGCGTCTCACATTCATCGGATACCCGCGACCCTCACCAGATCATAAGTTCACCTTGTGGGAGGCCTTCTAACGCTGAGTATAGGTCGATGGTTATTTCTTCCCGTCCTACCCTTACCTTTATTGTTTTCTTTGATAATTTATATAGCTGAACAATCTCAGGAGATAGTTCTTTTCATAATTCCATATTAAAATTTATTTACATGCTTGGTACAGTCAGTGTTAATTGAAACATAGACAAATAGAAACACGACAGAATAAGAGGCAGCAGAATTGTGCGAAAAGTTACCGCGGTCAACTGAAGGAACAGATGTAGGTTTCAGTCAGTAAAAGTCTGACACGGCCTCTCGCTCCATCCAGAGCTGTAGTTACTACATGATAAGAAAAATATGGAAAAAAACAAAGTAAAGTCAGCTCTATCAATACTTTCGATCGTCCATTACCATCAACTACTTCCACTAATAACCTCATAAATCTATGTCCAGATCCACATACAGATCAATTCAGCAAATTCTCTCTCATCAAACATATTGGCTCTTATACATCTCACCAATAACATACATTCGCAGGACAAACAACTTTCATCAATTGCTTCGGAAACAAAATAACATCTTAATAAGAGGACGCAGTTGACGTGGGTGGTGGCTTTCAACACTAGTGATTTCACCTCGATAGCCGTAATCGATTCTGATACGCGTATCACTTTCCATGTATCGGTATTTTAGAGCGGTTTTTTGGAAGAATCGGTAAAGCAAATTTTTACATTTACTCGCTGCAACAAGAAAAGAAAATTCAACTCACATTTTTTTTTAATTGTTATAAACTAGTCATTGACTGCGAACCCACCTGATGGTGAGTAGTGATGCAACCGTTGATCGTGAAGCGCACTAGTTTATTAAGAGCCTATTCATTGTAGCCTTGAAGAACCTAAATTATAATCGGACAGGAAGACCGCAGCAGGCAAGTTGTTCTAGTCCCTCGATGTACGCGGTATAAACACTTGGTCCGGACCATAGAGGATTCAACAACGTAAGGGTACATACTCGCCGTTCATCGGGTTGTCAGATTGTAGCAATGAGATGGTGGAATCAAGTCATGCAATTCCCGCGCACACTCTTCAAAATGCATCCTGTAAAACACCGAAAGGCTGGCTACCCTACGTCTGTTGCTCAAGGCTTTGTAGATTAGACTTACCAGATCTGGTTCACCAATTACACATAAACACAGTACTAAGGAAATAACAAAATAAGAATTGTACAATTTAGTTCTACCATTGGACTACAAGACGTACAGCGATGGGTCATCTGTACACAGTAAACATCACACTCATACGCAGAAAACGTCTTAGGAAAACATTAATAGTGAGCACAGCTAAAGTGTAGAACTACCTACCGAAGTCTGCGTTTCCTGATAGCTACAACCTAGGGTCGTTGAGTGAATATGTTACTCCTAAGCAAGCGTACTCCATAGACGAGCACATCATCGCTAACTATTAGAAGATAAAGCTTTTTTTTTTTAATTGATATAAACCAGTGCTTGACTGCGATCCCACCTGATGGTGATGTAATCATTGATGGTGAGGCGCACTAGTTTATTAAGAGCCTATTCACTCTAGCCTTGAAGACACCTAAATTATAGATGGACGGGAAGATCGCAGCAGGCAAGTTGTTCCAGTCCTTCGATGTACGCGGTATAAACGACGAAACGCTTAGTCCGGACCGTTGAAATTTCAACAACGTAAGGGTGGATGCTAGCCGTACGTCGTGATCATATAGTGATCAAATGTGAGCCAGGTGTTCTAGAAAACCTATATAATAGGTCACAAGAGTGATATAAGTTTTACAAAATTAGCTTCAATATGCAACAAACAATGAGCGGTCATCATCATCATAATTTTAGTGAAAAGACGTCCTGTTGGACCTAAGTCTTGCCCAAGTCTCGCTACAACGTACGGTCTTGGTTGTCTCACTGTCGCATCTATTGGACTACTGCCCTCATCTTTCATATTATAAAACTAAGTCTTCCACTGTGTCTGTCTATTTATTTGGACGTGATAAACTCAAAAACGATAAAACTTTTTTTAATGCGATTTTCACCGATAGACAAAATGATTCATGAGGAAGGTTTAGGTATATAATAATAATAATATTTATAAAAACCAATGCCACATTTCGTTGTAACTTTATAACTCAAGAACGGGCTCACCTATCCAAACCAAATGTTTAGGCTTTGTTCGGACTATTTTGTAGATGGTTTATGTGAAGTTTGCACAAAATCTTGTGGTATGTATAAATGCAGGGTAGAGTTGGGTAGAGTAGCCAGTTGACGGGAGCAAAGCCGCGGGCAAAAGCTAGTAATGCATAATATTTCAGTAAGGAACAGCCGAGAATCGCAAAGATTTGTAACACCTGAGGCCTAACCACGAGCTCTTATATCTCTCTGCTGTCATATTAACAGTCATCTCCTATTTAGCAATATCATCTTTTGCACTATTCATCCATAATCCATATTCATGATCGTAACCTTCTCTCAACTAGGTTCGCGCTTGACCGATATCTCACCTGATGGAAAGCGACGATGCGGTCGACGATGGAACGCGCTTAGCTAGTAGTAACCTATTCACTCTCGACTTAAAGATTCCCTGGTTGTAGCCATCAGGAAACACAAATTCCGGCAAGGAATTCCACTCCTTAGCTGTACGCACATTGAATTGAACCAAATGTTTTACATAGAACGACTGCCTATTATACATCCACAACCCAGTTACGGGGCAACGCTATACCATACTCCTTGGATATTCTGATGGTCGGTGAAGTGAGAGCAGCGGTGGCCGAGTGGTAATGGTCCCGACTTACGATTTGTAGGTCGCGAGTTCAAACCTAGCCAGGCGCATTACTTTGTGTAATTCACTACATCACCACTGCTCTCAAAACGGTGAAGGAAAACATCGTAAGGAAACTGGCATGTCCTAGAACAAAAATTCGAAGACATGTGACATTTACCAACCCGCACTGGGCCCGCGTGGTGGATTACGGCCCCTTCCATCTTCTAGAGAGGAGGCCTGAGTCCCAGCAGTGGGAACATTAATAGGCTGATTATGCTAGTCTGTTAGTCAGAATTTTTGGCATCCGACAACCTATAACGATTATTATTATTATTATTATATAACTTTATTGCACACCTTAACATAATATAGGACAAACATTTATATAAATAAGTGTACAATGGGCGGTCTTATCGCACAGGGCAATTTCTACCAGACAACCTTTGGATGGACTGAATAAAAGGAAAAGATTTCGGGCTGTCAGTGTACAACAACATAGAGAATAATGCAAAAATAAATAAATAAATAATACTTAAAAAATATAATACATAAATAAACAACCAAATAATATGCTAATAAATATAAAAAATAATTGCAATTTAGAAAGGAGAAGAAAAAACTAACGTGATAGACGATTGTCAAAGATCTACGAATGAAAACCGAGACTTGCTTTACTAGCTTTCCGAGGTACGGGGTGTCAGTAATGGCCTAAAATCTAGATAAACTTATATAAGTACCTACATATGAATTGAAAAAACTTTTTTTTTTCATACATACACATTCTTAATGCATAAGAAAATTTCTCCCACGATATTATGTTTTTCCTCACCTCATCTATTCACTCTCTCTATCTACTATCAACTTTCAAATCTATGTTTGTTTCTTTTTCATTCAAGATATCGATTACGGTGTTCGTAACCCATATAATATGAAAATTAGGGTTTATCAGTCATTGGGTTTACAAAGTATCCTATCTATCTACTTTGAGTGTGTTTGCAACGAAGAATTTAGAAACAGCCCCCCTAGCCAAGTTACAATCGTACCGTTCGCGCCGAACGCCTCGAGTAGGCCACGCCTCCGATTCCTTTGTTCTGACGTCATCTCAACGCTCAGTCACGTGGTCAGAACAAAGGAATCGGAAGCGTGGCCTACTCGAGGTGTTCGGCGCAAACGAAACGATTGTAACTTGGCTAGGGGGGCTGATTAGATTATTGGAATAGATAGGTTATTGTAACAATGTTCTAGCTGCACCACTTTCTGATGCAGCTAGAACACTTTTACCGTAACCTATCTCTCTATTCCAGCAATTTCCAAGAATACTGTACAAACTAGTAAAGGTTAGATTAAATATAGACTAGTATGGTTTTGTTAAACCAACTAGGACGGCCACTAAGCTAATCGCATGTGCGACAAAGCCCTTCCATTTTGAATTTAAAAAAAATTACGAATTAATCAATCAACGAATTAATCAATCGAGATCAGTGTCATCAATGAATAGCAAGTAAACAGTTACTTACGACTATAATTATAATAAAAGTATTTAGCAAATGAATAGTTGAGCACCTAAAGGTGATTTAGTTAAAATTGTAGATAATTATCAATTTTAACCGAAAGGCAGAAAGGTCCTGGAGTGGGGACCGCGTACTGGAAGATGCAGTGTTTGAAGGCTACAAGGCCCTACAAGGTGGACCGATGACCTGGTGAAGGTTGCGGGAATCCGATGGATGCGAGACGCACAGGCCCGTTCATTGTGGGGACATTTGAGGGAGGCCTAAATCCAACAGTGGACGTCTATCGGCTGAAATGATGATGATGATGACCAATTTTAAAGGCACAAAAAAAGAGAAATTAAATCATTTGTTTTATCTACAAATCTTCAATCAATTCTAAGGCTCTATATTATCAGTAAGACGCAGTTAATTCAAAAATACTTCTCAGGAACAATTTTTTATTTAAAAGAAGCGACAGTAAATGCTGTTAAAAAGATGAGCCTCATAATTTACACTATCGATGATCATGTAAACCTTCCATATAAAGAACATCAGTTCACTAGACAAATGGTTCGGGAGTCCAAAAACAACTTAATCAGTCAAATGAGATATAGCAACAAAACTGCTAAATAGTGATCACCCAAAAATGAAGCTAATTATGGGCAAAATACATTAACACTCAAAACATAACTATTATTTAGACAAACAAAATTAGCATAAAATGTAGGCGACGAACAGGACAAACTTATATAAATAATTAAGTAATTAAAAATCTAGGAGTGTTTAATAAAGAACTTATATCGTACAGGTCGATGTGGGTAGCGTGTATAATTTAAAATTGCCATTTTTTCCGCTGGCAACCCACGGTCAGATTAGTCAGTATTTCGACATTCTCGGCCCACATGCGCTGGTTATTAACATAAAACGCTACAATTCATTGTGCAATAAACGCGAAATGCGATTTTATCTAGCGACAAGACGGCGCGACGTAAAATTCACCGACGTGTTTTTTCGACAAAACCAATATTGGTTTGTTTGCGCCAGCCCTTCGAGCTCGGGCGTTTGAACAAATGTTTACGGAGCCTTTACATTTATGATTTTGTTCTGGGTAGATGATAGATTTTATTTTTAACGCTTCGAGATACAATATCCTGTGAGGCGAAAAGAATAAATTTTGAAGAAAGAAAAATAATCCGGCAATTGTCAATTTATGAGGTTTAAAGAAAACTGAAATGGAAGAAAGGGTTCTATAATATATGAGAGAGCCAAAAACCAAGTTACAGCGGTATTAAACTACAATCTACAAACAAACCTTCAATAAATCTATCGCTAACCACAAATAGCCATATTGCCAAACTTTATTCGAATTTCACCACCTGATAACTTAAGTTTGATCAAACGTTTGCTCAAGTTGGGCCAACAAACGCTACTATCAGAAGAAGCCGTATTTCAACCGAAGTATAAAACGGTGTGTATTTTAAAGTTTTCAACTTCATTGTACATTTACACCCCCACAATTGAATTTTACGATCCCCGTGTGAATATTTCAATAGTCATTACGAGTATATTGAATTTTTATGCACTTTTTTATTTGCGGGTACTCGAAGTGTTAAACCGTAAATCTTCTGCAGAAATAGCATCTGAAATGCAATAAATTGTTAAGACCAATTGGCTCATTTCATCGCCGATATCGTTAAAGTAATTGGAGTGGAAGAAGAGATATAATAAATACATCAACAGTAAGATATGTCAAAAATAAAAAGAATCGCCCGAAAATGTGTATAGCAGACAGAAGACAATATTGAATTACTCATTAAAATGCTGGAAAACAGTTTCTTTTCTTTTTTATTATTGATTTGATGGCGTTTGACCATTAACTCACCTGTTAGTTAGTAAGCGACGATATGGTCGACGATGGAACAAGCTTGCCTAGAAGTAACCTATACAGTCTTGACTTAAAGACCCCCCAGGTTATAGCTATCACGAAATTCCACCGCAGTTTTTGAGCTACATGTACTCATACTCATTGATGAACAAGATAACAGAAGCATTGCAACAAACAATGCATTTAATTTCATTCCAGTGTACGATACTGGTGCAATTCTCGAAGCAAGGGTCAAATCCCGAAAAACTCGAAACATAACTGCAGCGCAAGGCACATAACGAGACCTTAGCTTAAGCCATCAGATAGCGCAACCTGAATGTACGGTCCCTTGCTAACTGCCACAAAAACAATGTCCACCACACTGGTTTACAGATAATATTTCAGATGAAACAAAGCTCATACAATTTTGCCAACCGACAAAGCGGCATCGCAAATCTCATTTACAGACAACAAACAGATAACTATCTCATTCTTTCAACAATGGCCGGTAGGCTCATAAACAGAGCCTAATTAGTAATATTCCGAGTGCATTGTGGTATCTTAACAAATGGACAATAAGATGGAAGCGTGGTTATCTAGGGCGATAAGGGCGCCGCGCCGGGGAGCGACAATTATCAGCCAATGACGTTTGCTTAGTGCGTTTTCGCGGAGGCTGTTGTGCGAAAATACGATGCCAAAAATCGCGTTGCTCTCCAACCATTGCTGCATAAACCTGAGTTGATTTAACTTGGTTGGGGAGTAAAGCATCGTTGAAAGTTGTTCGTTGGGTAGGAACGCTCGTGTAAGCTTGCGCGTTCAGGTTGAGATAGGATCGTGGTCGGAATACGTAATGGTCGGTAGTGCTCGCCCATGTAGCTCCCGCTTATTGTTCCAACTCTTGTCCGGCGTAGAACGTAAATTGAATAAGTGAGTCCTAGAAAGCTGAGTTACGGCGGCTCGGATTAGACTTTCTTGGGCTAAATTGGACTCTAAGTCATAACATGATTTATTGGCATTGTATCGATGCTTGATGTGATACGTTTTCCTGGTAAGCTGACGGACTTTATGTAGGTTCAAATTCTGCAGGAAAGTGGGGTTTCAATCAATAAGGCGCGTTCATTGGGACCTAAAAAGGGTTTATAATTGACTCATCGGTCTGGCTGGTGACAAGCAGCAAGCCAGAAGACCTCAACTGCCTGGGCTTGATTTAGTGGATTTCTATTTTAGAAAATTCCAGTATCGGAATTATGAGTTGTAAACAGCGATACAACTATTACTGCCATGGCTAGTGACTCTAAAGCACTCTGGCCATAAATCTTTATAAAAAGAAATGGGAGTAGCATGAGAGAATATAGGTACAATTAGGTAGTTGACTAAATTTTTTTCTATTATTGAAAGATTTTTTAATATTAAGTAAGTTAGAAACCTGACAAATATAGTGGAAGGAGAAGCATACAAGTAAAATAATAAGGACGCAGACTGAAATTTTACGTCACCGCCATTATGTTACGTGTATCCAAAAGAAATAGCGCCACCATCCCCACTCATCCTCATATCAATATTTGAAATGTTAATTGCTGCTCCATTTAATAACAATTATAAATCGATAATGTTCTAAGAAAAACATTTCATTTTTATGGTTATATTTTGTTTAGTATAAAATATTGTACAAAAATTTACTCAGCAATTTCTTACGTGATTAAAATTCTACACTCACCTGCTTCACCAAAAAAATGTCAAGAAAAAAAATGAACATCAAAAGACCTAAGTTTTACGCTTGCCACAATAACTAATACGCATTTTATGCTAACTTCCAAGTAATTGATATGTAGCGAAACGCTGGATCACATTCAAGCGCTTTATAATTCGCGTAAAATTAGCTTTATTTTTAATAAGCGAGCGACGCCGCTGTAAAAAGCATATGTTATTAACACTTTTGTTAAGTCCCAGTTAATTGCTTTTGGCGTTTTGTCTTTATCGACCGTGTTATTATTTAATAATATTCAATTAACATAATTTATTAATGAAATGAGGGTATCTGTAATATTTTTGGAATGTCGTTGGATTTAAATGAGTTAGGTACTAGCAGTGGAACGGAGTACTATTACAATTAGTTCGACTAATAAATAGCTATATTTTTTAATATGCTAGCCACGGGAATGCTGGAATGCGGTTAGAATAGGCTAGACCATTGCTGCCCGCGGGTTTAGAGTTTTTTGTTATGAGAGTAGTCAACAGTATTCAGTCATTAAGCTAGGTATACTGAAAGTCAAGATCCAACGACAAACTGACTATCTCGAGTTTGATTCCCGCACGGATCAAATATTTGTATGGCCTACACTCCTTCAGATAGTTTTGCATTAATCATAAATGGTTTTTGTGCTCGCAAAAAAAAAATCTACATATACCGCCACAATATTGTAGTATCAGTTACAGTATATGCTACTGGCCGGTTGGTCTAGTGGTTAGTGGCCCTGACTGCTATGCCGGAGGTCGTGGGTTCGATTCCCACCCAGGACAAATGTTTGTGTGATGAGCACAATCATTTGTTCTGTGTCTGGGTGTAATTTATCTATAATATGTATGTATTTAGAAATGTATATGTATGTTTATCAGTTGTCTAGTACTCATAACACAAGCTCTGCTTAGCTTGAGACTAGACGGCGTTGTGTGATAGTTGTGTGAATATTATTATTATATATTATTAGTATTCTGATGAAAAGGTTAGTAAATTAATTTTTAAGTACTCTTATGAAAACGATTTGAATTTTTTATGAAAAATAAAGATATTTCAAACTTCAGGTAGCATAATAGCATAGCATAATCAGCCTTTTAATGTTCCCACTGCTGGTGCTCAGGCCACCTCTCTCCAGGAAAGGGAATGGACCGTAATCCGCCACGCGGGCCCAGTGTGAGTTGGTGGATGTCACATGTCTTCGATTTTTTGGGTATAGGACATGCCGGTTTCCTCACGATGTTTTCCTTGACCGTTTTGAGAGCACTGGTGATGAAATAAATTACACAAAGTAATGCGCCTGGCTGGGTTCGAACCCGCGACCTATAATTCGTAAGTCAGGGCCGTTACCACTAGACCACCACTGCCTGTATTAACTCGTTTAAACTTCAGGTAAAACATATTATAGCCTAAAAAAGTCGTTTTCCGAATCTGGCTGTATATTTGTTAACTCCAACTAAACCAAGCAACAGGGGCGTAGCTACCATTTTATTAGCCGTATTCATGATACGGGGCCCCCGGCATTCAAAATTCCAACGTGTGCAATAATTCGTACCACGTTATCAACTGGCCACCTCCTGACAACCCTCGAAAAAAAAAACTCATCATTGTTTGATGCAGGGCCTACCCTTTGTGACAAACTACGCCACTGCCACGCACTGAATTTGAATGCGGTTTTTAATAATAGGAAGAGCAATAAACGAAGAAGATTTATGTAGGTATATAATTTCCACCCGTGCGAAGCCAGGGCGGGTTACTAGGCGCGGGTTTGCGGACGACAAGCAATGGAAAGCTCGCCGTCCGGTCACGCGCTCCTCAAAGATATATCAGCAAACCGTAGGGGCCTAGAGGGGCGATGCCCACTAGGGGATTTTCTAAAAAGGAAAGCTGTGGTCCTAGAACACAAAGAGCAACTGAATGAAAAAAGGTGATGTTTTAGTCAGTAAAATTCTGAGATACCCTCTCGCTCCACCCTAGTGAGGGAAAATTCGTAGAATGTTTTCTCGCGTTGAAAAAAGGGCGTGTTACTAGTAGGGACATTATAAAATATAACTTCAATTATGCAAACACCCTACAAATGTGAATCTTAAAATGATTCGAATTCGCATATCTCCTAATTATCTATGAGTTGTCTGACGCTCGTACATCACACAGGACCGCAATGACGGAATTGAAACTAGTGACAAATGTCGTCATTAGGAAAACTAGTTGTGCTGGTCTAATGACAGTTGTCGCATTTGGCATAAATTAATTTTTGCCTAGTAGTGATGTCTGGCATGTGACACTGACGAATGGTTGGAGAATTATTGAGTTAATTTCTAACATACAGCTAGCTGCTGAGAAGTATAGTGGTTGTTTTTTTTCCTTATTATTAAGAATAAATTTCTTAATAATTGATTACAATCTAGCCTAAAAGACTAATAAGTAATTTAACTCTTACTTATTTTTATACGGTTTTGCTTAAACTAAGAATAGCGATATAGAGTGGTAAAACCTATACCAATAAATAACTATCTTCAGCCAACAGTTTCGCCCTAGTGTAAGTAGAAAATTATCCTAAGGAAGCATACACCCAGAACGGTATATCTGTGTGCCAAATTTCATCCAAATCTCTTCAGCCGTTTTAGCGTGAACGAGTAACAAACATACACACTCACTATCTTTAGCCTTTATAACATTAGTATGTGATTGTGATGTCATTTAAAAGTGAGTGCGTGGAACCATCAAAGGATGAGTTTCTTTGGTCACTCTGTTTATCAAATGACCCTCATTTCCTTGGCCTTTGACTATGAAGTATTAATTGACTACTAGTCATTTTCGCAGTGGGCAGAGCACATAGCTCGCTGAACAGATCGTCGATGGGTTTGAAACATTCTGGAGTGGCGACCGCGTTGAGGAAGCTTTGGGAGACCTGCCACAAGTTGGACCGGTAACCTGGTGAGGGTCGCGGAAATCCGATAGGTTCACAACATGCCAAGTACTAAACAAAACAACAAGTGAAAGAGTAATCGACAGAAGGCACGGGGAAGGAGGTTCCCTGCGTGACAAGAACCTTGATTGTACGCGCTACTCACGGCCTGTGCAACCGCTGTGCATATCAATATCGGAATCGAAGGTGCAAAAGCAATAGGAAGTTTCGAACTTTCGGAATCGAACCTGCCCCTTAGCCAAGTTACAATCGTATCGTTCGCGCTGAACGCTTCGAGTAGGCCACGCCTCCGATTCCTTTGTTCTGACGTCATCTCAACGCTCAGTCACGTGGTCCGGACAAAGGAATTGGAGGCGTGGCCTACTCGAAGCGTTTGGCGTGAACGATACGATTGTAACTTGGCTAGGGGGGCTGATCATTCTGATTGCCAATTCCTGTAAACTTCGTAATTAACCTTTTGAGTAGCGTAATTAGAAACACAATAGAAAGACAATGAGCGAGCTTGGGGTTTAATGAATTAAAAAAACTAATCGGCATTTTAAGCGATACCTCTTCGTCAAAATGGACATTGTAACCAACAATATGATAACACGAAACACGACCATTAAAACATCTTATTACTTACAAAACCTGATGTTTTTTTATGATTGCTGACTAAATTGCCATCGTCGGTGTACCCTGACAGTTGCGTTGTCAGTTGTTTCACTGACAACCAGTTACATAATATGCCCGTGTCATTGACAAATGAATCTCTCCTATAGGGATGTCCCATTAGGGCAGGTTTCTACCGTAAATTGAGATTTAAAGTACAAAGATACAAAGTCACATTTCAGAATGCTCATCCTTATTCTATTACTTGACAGTTTTCCCTTCCACCAGATTTGAAAGATTTCTAAATTATTAAATTTGAAACGGATTTGAAAATTTTTTTCTACGTATTTGTGACTTTGGATAAAGGTTAATAAAAAAAAAGTTGAGTCAAGTGTCCAATTGTGAGCTCCCGACTGATTTCCTCAGAGGCAAACCGCAGTCGGTTACTACCATCAACAAAGAGTTACAATTTTGTGAGTTTTTATTGTATCCATTTTTTCCATCAGTAAACCAAGCAACCATAAGGCCATCCCTTTCGTCAAGCCGAAAGACGAATAGCGTTCGCATCAATTCCGTATCTTCAGTAGTCAACGAACATCGTTTAAACTTTTTATTACTACGCCATGTCATAATGTTACATTACACAAGTGAAATGTGTGTTTATTATGAAAACATGAGGCGAAATATTTATTGGCTGAATGATTGAATGACGTTGCCCGCGTACTAAGCTCTAGAACAAAATGAAAGAAATGGTCGCGGAAAAGAAATGTTAGATGCTTGCAGATTACGATCGATGTTCAAATTATGTTATGGCTTGTATGATGAGGCAGTAACATATTGTTATTGGTTATTTTAATAAGTCATATTTCAAATATATTGTGGTTTTTTGTAGTCATAAGGCATAACGGAGCGGCGCGCTCTTTGCTATCTGAAGATGCTCCACGATATAAAAATATTTTTCTTAAAGCTGTCACGCGAGATCTGCATCAATTTTTGGTCGACGATTACTAGTATATCTTGCTTCCATAGTAGGCAGGTACCGCTCAATCAACTTAGAGAAATGGCCATCGTTTTGCCAACCAAAGACAGTTGGAGTAAGCAAACAGTTTGATTGATCGATCTGCTTCATTCCTCAATAGGCTTAGCGTCGGCCCTCGAGTAACCGCGGCCTTCGTTTGCAAAGGGCAACGCTGAAGAAACACAGGTGGGTGAGTTAAAGTCTGACGCTACCTCTCACACCACCCAGAACAGAAGTACTTATTTGAAGATTTATCCCCCCAAAAAAAAGGTTGGCCCTTAGAATTTGGTGCTTATGTCATGTATGCCTGTAGATAACTAGTAAATGTAGTACCTACTAATTAGTTAGTCATCAACTTAGAGTTCCGCATAAACTCAGTAAAATATTTTAAAAATAACAAGAGAAATCGAATATCCTCACGTCCCATCCGCCGCCACAGAAGACGTGGGGATCCTCGGCCACCGTAGACGCGGACTTCCGGACGACAAGCTATGGGTAGCTCACTGTCCGGTCGTCCGGTAAGGCCCGAGCCCGAGTGATACACGTGCGTCTCAAAGAGATGTCAGCAAAACCCTAGAGGCCCAGTAAAGTACCTAATGCAAAAAACCGAGCAAGTGCGAGTCGGACTCGCACACTGAGGGTTCCGTACAAACTTACCTATGAAAACAGTTCAATTCCCGAAACGAGTTACGAAGATTTTAACGAATAGCAGAGAAAGTTTTTTTTTTTTTGTGACGTAACTACAAATTTACAGGTTTCAGATTTTTCCCTAAACTTGTGCTACGAGTCTTTGCTTTATGCCAAATTTCAAGATTCTAGGTTAATGAGAAGTACCCTATGAATTTTGATTTTTTTGAGTGTCGAAATACACGTTTTTTGCGACATAAACGGAAGTATCTTTTTTTTTATTAAGTTAGAAGTTTGGTTTTTATACAGCTTCAAGGGACCGCAGACTTGAGTATATTGTTTTAATTTTAACTCGATACCTCCACGCGTTCTCGAGATAAAGGATCTTGACAGACCGACACACAGACAGACGGACAACAAAGTGATCCTATGAGGGTTCCGTTTTTTCCTTTTGAGGTACGGAACCCTAAAACAAGGTAAGCCAATAGCAAATGCCTGTATACCCAAAAGCAATATACTCAGCTCACAAATATGAGGTTATAAAAATAGAACGCCAAAGCCTTTCCTTCGTATATACTCCTTTTATTCAACATCATTACGACAAGTATACATCAATTCCAGAAAAATACAAGGATAAAGCCATAACAAAATCTCATGGAAACTTCTTCAATTTCGTCGAGGTCTTAAAAAGACAATTTTCTTGAAAGCTTTTCAGCGAGTTCCTTACTGAACTGGAAACTTAGCAATTCAGTAATTTTATTCAAATAAAGCGAGTAGCAATTGAAAAATGTAAAATTGTTGCGATGGATGGATATCTCAAAGAATTTGTAAATGAAGGAAATTGTATTATACTTTGAAAGCAGCGCAAGTTTTAGAATTTCTAGCTACATACAACATTTAACATAATAAACGCATAGGTATCCTGAAAGTAGTATGCTCAAAATCGGATACTGAATCGATCTCAGCTATTTTTAAAAAGGGTATTTTTATCTATAAATAATCAAAAAATATTTTAGGATAAAAACTGACCTATTTTGTAAAATTTTGATTGCGTCACTGGCGTGTTAGTATGTGTGTGCGCTGCCAATGTAGTGCGTCGATGCCCGTATTATTATTTATTATATTCTTTGTTGTACAACGCATAAAAAAGAGGCCAAACATTTATAAAAAACAAGTATTATTATTTGCCTAGATATGTAAGTAGTAACCACTTTCTTTTAAAAAAAACTGGGAAAGTGCGAGTCGGATTCGCGCTCTGAGGGTTCCGTACAAACTTGTATATGAAAACAGTTCAATTCCCGAATCGAGTCTTGAACATTTTTCGGAATCGTAATTTTTTTTTTTTTTTTGGTTTAACTAAAAATTTACAAAGTTTAGATTTTTTCCTATACTCGTGCTGTGAGACCTTGTTTCATGCCAAATTTCAGGATTCTAGGTCAGTGGGAATTGAATTTTGTTTCCTGTGACCGTGCCGTAACTTTTATTCGTTAACTTTTTGATAGGATTTTGATTTCTTTCTCAGTTTTAAGGGAACGCAGACTTGAGTACATCGTTTTAATTTCAACTCGATACCTCCACGCGTTCCCGAGATAATGGGTCTTGACAGACAGACAGACGGACAACAAAGTGATCCTATAAGGGTTCCGTTTTTTCCTTTTGAGGTACGAAACCCTAAAAACCCACCTAAGTACATATAAGTAAAATATCAGTGCATTCCAGGTGTCCATTATTCCAGTAATATTTACACTAATATTATAAAGAGGTAATGTTTGTTTCTTTTGTTTGTAGGAGGTAATCTCTGGAAGTACTGGTCCGATTACTAAAATTTTTTCACCGATTGAAAGGTGCTTTATTCCCAAGTGACATAGGCTATATTTTATGTACCTACGCGAGCAAAGCCACGGGCAAAAGCTAGTGCTGTATATACAAGTAAACCTGGACAATTGGGAACTCAAGGGACCTAGAATTTCTTACAAGTATCACATATACTTAGAAGTTTTTCAGTTATTGTTTTCCAAAGAGCCAGTTTAAAATTGACGTCTCATTTAAGGGCCTATTACACTACTCGATATTCAGACAGTCTTAGTCGATGTCGCGTAGTGTAATAAGGGTTAGACCGGTCTTACTCGGAACAAAAAATAAGAGTCTGAATATCGTGTACTGAATATCGCGTAGTGTAATAGGAATTCAATCATTTACAAATAAATGTGTCGCAACCTGTCTGGAGTAATATTCAATATGCTAATCTGTTAATTAACTGTCTCAGTTTGAGGCTATTGAGCTAAAAAGTCCCAAGAAGAGGTACATAGAAAAAATCAAAAAAGTATAAATATATATCTATACTAATATTATTAAGAGGTGTTTTAGGAGGTAATCTCTGAAAGTACTGCTCCGATTGCTAAAATTTTTTCACCGGTAGAAAGCTGTTTTATTCCTGAGTGACATAGGCTATAGACTATATTTTATGTACGCGGGCGAAGCCGCAGGCTAAAGCTAGCTAGCTACCTATATATATTTTGAGCTGAGATCAGCTATTGAGGTTCGGTTCATTATTCTTAGTAACAGAAGTATTTTAAAGCAAAAGTATGGAGAAATCATTGTAATATTAGTAGCAGAAGTGAATTCTTTATTTGCGTATAAGTCGTGGCCAGATCTTAGAATTTATCACTTCATGATATGGCCAACTAAAACTGGCCAAATCGTCAAAACGTAAACATTTGATGATACGTCTATCCTCGTTTAGCCATAATATTGATGTAGGATTTCAATGATAATAAAAGGTCTAAAGAAAGTAGACCAAACGAGGATTGAAATGTCATCAAACTTTAACGTTTAAAACGGTCTGGCCAGATTTACTTGGCCATATTATGAAGTGATCAATTTGTATGATCTGGCCACTACATATACATATAGAGCTCACTTAACCAGGTCCACCAGACCAGGCTATTTTTGCATGGTTTTATGTATACTGTACTAACATAACAAAAAGGTTTACAAAAAAAAAGGTTATCTCTACGATTACGAGTATGATTATCCGATTCTAAATCTTCTATTTACTGTTAGAAAGCTACCCTCAATCAAGCGCTGAGTGTCAGACAACTGTTATCCCGAAAAATGCATTGCTCTTAGGAGATAAACCGGGTAAATCCAGTACATTACACGCACATTAAAACACATACATTTGCAAGCAATGACTCATCGCTTGCGAAACCAACAGAAATAATTTTACAACTGCAAAAAAAAAAGAAATGATCACCTGACACTTTTTGTCCAATACCAATAAAAACCATTTCTCCCTTCAAACGTCCTCCGTACTACAATCAGCTGTCCCTTCAAAATTAACAACCGGTTCATCGCACACAAAAATCGATACAATACAACATCGATCAGGGATCGATTGGTCCGATTATCGGTAATTTCGTTACGAGCCAAAAACTGGGCCCAAATACCTGCGTTACAACCTGAGTGAATACTTCTGTAATGAAATGACAATTACCTACGACAAGCAAGCGGATTCTTTGCGACCTTACTGAAATGGGAAACGAACTCTCGATGAGGTACTGCGAGTTCTCGATAGGGTATCGTTTGAAATTACTGAAAGATTGTTTATTAGATTTGACCATCAAAAATATGTAGACGATCCAAAGCTGCGTGATGTTCGAAAGAGTCACCGCAGCCTTGGAACGCCCGACGAATTCCCTGTCGGAGTACCTGTGTTTTCTGATAGCTGCAACAATCTAGGGGTCTTTATGTCCAAAGTGAATAAGTTATTTCTAACTAAGCAAGCGTGCTCCATCATCGACCACATCATCGCTTACCAAAAAGTGAGATAGTGGTCAAGCACGAGTTTATCATTAATTTAAAAAAAAATGTTATTTGTATATCAGGCATTATCAGGATTTTTTAAAGCCCAAAGTATCGGGATTATTGTTCCCGCAAACCTTAATATCGTGCGGATTTCATCAAGCATGCGGAATTGCTCCGCATGCAGGGCTGCTGCCCGATATCACGCCCCGCATCCCGCATGCGTATTCCACGCATTACAATAAATACTTTTATGAAAAGGACATTTGCGGGGATACGCGTGCGGAGCGATCCCGCATAAGTGATGAAATCCGCACGATATTAAAAACACCCAAAGGGTAACTAAAGGAACACAGATGGGTTTTGATCAGTGAAAGTCTGACACTCCATCTCGCTCTACCCAGAGTGAAAGAAGTAGTTTGATGACTTCCCATCTCAAGAAGAGGTTCTAGACAAAATTAGATTCTATCAGAGTTAACAGATTAAGAAACAGTCAGAATACTAGGAATTGACAACGCGACATTTTGGTAACGCAAGTCAATCATGGGATTTCATTACTTATTCTATTTGACATTTATCTGGCATTTAAGTCAAGAGTGAATAGGTTACTTCTAGGCAAGCGTGCTCCATCGTCGACCATATCATCGCTTGCCATCAGGTGAGAGAGTAGTCAAATACGAACCTGTCAATAATAAAAAGACACAATCGTTACTACTAATAGATTTTCTCTAAGGTACGATGAAGAGCTGGGATCGTCGATAACAGATTTTGCAAATGGATTTTTTTCAATTTACTCCTTTGAAATTTCTTTGTTTCATTTTATTGACTAGAAGCGACAACTTTTGTAGAAGGACTAGGATTCACTCTAAATGTTCATCATCATCATTCGAGCTGAAAGCCAAACCAAAATGTCGCCACAACGACGGGTCCTTTACGTCTCGCATCCATCGGATTCCCGCGACCCTCACAAGGTCGTCGATTGACCTTGTGGGAGGCCTTCCAACGCTGCGTCTTCCAGTATGTAGTCGCCGCTTCAGAACCTTTGGACTTCATCGATCCTCTATTCCGCACTTCACTGCCACTTAAGTTTAGCGATACATGGTCCGTGACAATCTTCATTTCTGATCCGATCACGTAATGAAACTTCGAACATTGCCCTTTCCATCTCTTTAAATGTTAATTTAAGAACTGAGGAAATAGAGAACTTAAGCTAACTTACAAATAAGTTCATAGACAAGCACAGCCGAGTTCCTGGAGAGCGAATGCCTCTTGTCTCAGTCACCACACATTGCAAGTAGGTTGACGACACCGCAGATCGTTTACGACCCAAGTATTTAGCACGTCATCTTTTTACCATTTGTAATTTTCTTTCGTGGAACCATTACCAGTGGTAGGGGCGAGCATTTATCGAATGTTCGATTGTTTTATAAATAAAGGCGACCGCAAAAAATACTATCGATCAATCGTGCGAAAGTCAAGCGATGTAGCCAGATAAAGATATCCCACAGGAATCTCATCTTTCCAACTGAAGATTTAAGATGTATTTCTCATTGTTCTTCAGTTAAGGGCATTACTCGGAGTAAGATGACTAGACAGTCAAAAATGAACCTTACCATTGTTGCCGAAGGTTTATTTCTGATTGGTGTGTAATGACGTCATATTCGTGCGTCTACGAACGTGAAAGATTTTATACGAGAGCTGTCCAAACATTTTATACTTTCAAATCTGTGCGCTTATCTGTAGTGATGATCTGAAGAGTGTTATCTCGGCCGGATCAGCTCATGGGAGGTTCCTTAGATCTTTATTACATGGGCCCGGTGCGCTGCATCCACACAGTTACGTTTTATTAAGTAATAATGAGCGGCGATTACAATTCTTTAAATGTTAAGGCAGTTCTAATGATGTTATAAAATCGAATTATCGCAATGTCGGCATACATCGAATTGAGATCAAATCGATTGGAAATCATTCGGATTTTGTAAGTCAAGATATTTCTGCAGGTAAGAAACTGGTTTGCTTGCCTTATCCAACTCTTCTTTCTAATAAGGAAAAATCAAATCTTTCTATTAAGGATCTTGATTGCAGAATGAGATTTTCTACTCTAGTGTATTGTTCGAAAGAGTAACCGGGTCCAGGAGCGTAAAGGGCCACTGAACGAGAAGGATTTGGGGTAGGTTTTATTCAGTAAAAGAATCAATCCAGCAACCCTGGCAAGCATCAGCCCCACCGAGACTCATCACTATTTAGGAGACTTTTCTTACAGTTGAACAGTGGTGACTTATTAAAATTTCATGTAACGCACTGGCAGACTTGATATACTTGAAACGATTTTTTTTGTATTATTGATAGGCTCGCGTTTGACCACTATCTCACCTGATGGTAAGCGGTGATGTGGCCGACGATTGAGCACGCTTGCCTAGAAGCAACCTATTCACTCTTGACTTAATAAATACCCCTAGGACTTACAGTCCAAACATCTTCTTCTTTTCGTGTCGATGTACTCTAACTAAATTTTATCTGACCAGTATTTGGCAACCTCTACGGCTCTGTTATTGGCCTCGTATAGATCCTGAAAACTGCAGGTAGTTGTACAGGATGGACAGCATAGCAAATAACGCATGTCCTGTGCAGCGACTCCACATTTGCACTGTGTTAGAGATGGATCGAGGAAGCCCCATTTGGCCAAATTATTTTTACAGCGGCCAACCTGAGTGCGTAGTCGGTTAAGAGATTTCCAGATTGGCCACTGCAATTCGCGTCCAGGGGGGAGATGTTCTGACGGGGTGATGAAATGTGTAGGAGTTGGGTGCTTCTGCTTCCACAGCGCGCATCTCTCGTCCTCTGCACTGGTGACCACTCCAGACCAAACATGATCAGGAAACACAGACCCGAATGCCCGACTTCCGACAAAACCTTTCTTTCTTTCATGCGAGATGGTTAGGATTGATTAAGTTTAAGTGACGACGCTACTGCTACTCCTGTACCCAGCAGTAGACGATCTTCAGCAGAAATGATAATGATGACGATGATGGCGACTAAATGGAAAAATTAATTGACAAGTAGCAGTATGAGGACCTTCATTTCTTGACATCACAATATTTTGTATTATATACCACTAATTTTTAATTAGTACTAATACTCAAAGGGCTTATTAGAAAAGGTCTTGTTATTATTTAAGTAAATTCTCAATAAATAATATTCATAAACAGCAAAGTTATGAGCGTTTGTTTATATCCCAAAATGTCACTCAATTTATGGAAATATTGTACAGGCTATTGATATTATGAATGAATAAACGACGATCAAAATGTAAAAACACTGTGCGTAGTATTTTCTAGTTGCAATTGTTATGAATGATTGATTCTATTATGAACAATTATTGTGTCAATTTTTACCATGATGTGTCAAAATGTCAGGCTTACGAGCGAGAAACAGGGATGTAGGTATACACTCTATATAGCTCCATACTCCGAATGGCCTGTTGGTCTTAATATATAAGTACGTAAGTAAATATATAAGTAGCAGTTGTTTAGTACTCATAGCACAAGCTCTGCTGAGTTTGAGACTAGATGACGTTGTGTTATAGTTGTGGGATTTTATTATTATGTGTTCCGTTTGACGTCCGAAGTCCATTATGAGAGTACATCGTCTTTTTCCACGTTTATTCGCTAGATAGTCCTACTTCCGCTACGTAAATCGACCTCAGCGACACCCGTGGCCGCACCTGGAACTAACTAACAGCGCAGAGCAAGCCACCATTCCTTTATCATTGTTGCGTCGTTTTTCATACCGCGCGCATGTCGCTAGATTTTGAATTTAAAAAACACACAAACCTCCATTTTGTTAAAATGTTTTAACTTTCGAGAATAAAGTAGAAAGTTACCGTTTTTATTTTTCCGTTACGTAAAATTATTTCGTTCGTTTTTAAAATGGACGACCGTTAACAACTTCGTGGGCGTTTGAGTAGTCAGTAATCATTAATTACTACTCGGCTCAGTTATGTAGAAGTGTTAATGTACGCGTGAATGCTTCTATTGAGTCAAGTTCATCAGATTTGAATTCAAGTTCGAATGAAGATGATGAAGCCTCCGTTAAACGGCGCCGGACCCGATCACAAAATAGGTTTGAAGTACAATATCTGGTAAGTCATTTTACTACTTTATTTTGACCGAATGTTCCTTGTTCGAGTATGGCGCCTGCAAATGTTATTGCCGAGCAATTCGTATTTTTCGAGGTTCATATATCATCATCATATAGCCTCGATGAAAACAGTTGACTCTTTGGGTCAGAATCTTGCCTTTTGAACATATACAATGCAGGAATTGGATGAGGATATTGAATATTTGGACAATTTATTTGAACCAAGTTTTTTAATTTTTTTTTTTTTCGAAGTACCGGCAGGTACTAAAATTTTTAAAACGACATTTTATTCGATCCTTAAACTTTTTAAATAAAGAAGTTGTAGTACCTTTCGACTACATAAAAACACTCTTCTTTTTGCAATAAAAATAGCCCAGAAAGAATCATCTAATCTCGCAACTTTTGATGATTAAAAGAAAGGGGGGAGCCGAAAATGTACAATTACCAGAAGTAAGCTCAGGAAGCCTTATTCGGGCAAACTAAAATTAATGTCAAATTGATTTCCATGCCTGTGGCTTTATCCACTATCACCACTTTTCATTTTTAACAAAAACCAGTGAAAAAGCTACGCCTCATTTTTACAAACGTGCTGAGAGGTGGAGCTTGATCCTAGCCTATCATGAGATGCGAATTTCACAAAGAGCACTGTCTCTTCTTCGCATAAGTTAAGAAAGTCAACTGCTACAAATTACATGTCTAGAATTTGGTCATGCCATGGCGCTGGAAGTGTTTTTGTCAGTTCCAAACTGGACTGCCGACGTGTAACGTAGTGCTTGAGCTGCGTAATATTAAATACCCCTGTACTTGGGCTAACTGGTCATTGCCTGGTCCTATTTTAAGACGAATAATTTAATTAAATCTCATGTAGTTATCACCATAAACCGGGAACTACATTGGACCGAAGCATACGTGGGCGACGCCTGAGTGGTACGTAGCGTCGCCTCGGCTGGCGTCGCGTGGCACGGGCCTGATGTAGCTCTACAAGTCTGGTTGCCATATATAAGCATCCAAAGTTTTTAAAAATCTTTAGTGACTTTCTTAGCAGCGGGCAGATGGATTCTCAAACGGGCGCAAAGCATTAAAGGGTATCTCTACTTTATGACCTTCATCATCCTTTGGGGAAGGTTGCAATGCCGTAGCTCGCAGGAGTTTGCCTCCAAACAAAACTTTGAATTATCTGTATTGACATTTTGACTTTCGTAGCTGACATTCGGACCCTCAAACAGGCGCAACGCCTCAAAGAGTATATTTACTTTGTGACCTTCATCACCCCCTGGGGAAGGTTGAATTGTCGTAGCTTGCATTTAGTTCCTGGAAATTGACGTTATCCAGCTCCAAGATTTTGCCTCCAGACAAAACTTTATATTATCTGTCAATACCTATTGACTTTCTTAGTAGCTGGCAGTCGGACCCTCAAGCAGGCGTAACGCCTCAAAGGGTATATTTACTTTGTGACCTTCATCACCCCCTGGGGAAGGTTGCATTGTCGTAGCTTCCATTTATTTCCTGGAAATTAACGTTGTCCAGCTCCAAGAATTTGCCTCCAGACAAAACTTTATATTATCTGTCAACACCTATTGACTTTCTTAGTAGCTGGCAGTCGGACCCTCGAGCAGGCGTAACGCCTCAAAGGGTATATTTACTTTGTGACCTTCATCACCCCCTGGGGAAGGTTGCATTGTCGTAGCTTCCATTTAGTTCCTGGAAATTGACGTTATCCAGCTCCAAGAATTTGCCTCCAGCAAAACTTCATATTATCTGTCAATACCTATTGACTTTCTTAGAAGCTGGCAGTCAGACCCTCGAGCAGGCACAACGCCTCTAGGGTAACTTTACTTTGAGACCTTCATCACCCCTTGGGGAAGGTTGCATTGTCATAGCTTGCATTTAGTTTCTGGAAATTGACGTTATTTATCTCCAAGAGTTTGTCTCCAGACTTAGCTTTGCATGATCTGTCAGTGCCAATTCACTTGCTTAGCAGCTGGCAGTTGATCCTTCAAGCAGGCCAAGCCTCTTAAGGTATCTCAACTTTGCGACCTTCATCACCCCTTGGGGAAGGTTGCATTGTCATAGCTTACATTTAGTTTCTGGAAATTGATGTTATTTATCTCCAAGAGTTTGTCTCCAGACTTAGCTTTGCATGATCTGTCAGTGCCAATTCACTTGCTTAGCAGCTGGCAGTTGATCCTTCAAGCAGGCCAAGCCTCTTAAGGTATCTCAACTTTGCGACCTTCATCACCCACCGGGGAAGGTTGCTTGCCGTATCATGCATTAAGCTTCTGGAAATTTCTATAAGACACGTGGTCCATTTCCGAGTGTTGGCTACCAGACTATGGTTTTGCATTATCCTTCATTGCCTATGGACTTGCTCAGCAAACGCCCCTTGGTGTACATCAACTCTGTGACGTTCATCACCGCCTGGGAAAGTTTGCATTATCGAACCTTGTATGTAATTCCTGAAGATTGTGACACTCGAACTAACTGTAAAGGGTTTACCTCATTATCCATCAGAGCCTATTCATTCGCGAAGCAGTTGGCAGTTTCACAAACAGGTGCAACACAACATTTTTTAAGGTGCCTATGTCAACTTTGTGACCTTCATCACCCTTCAGGAAAGTTGCATTGTCATACATGTCTTGTGTAGGTTTTCAGTAAATTTAGAACACGCAATCAAACATCAAGAAGAAGGAAGACCGTGTTTGTAGATTCGCTTAGCAGCCGGCAGTTGATCCCTCAAGCAGGCCAAGCCTCTTAGGGTATCTCAACTTGCGACCTTCATCACCCTCCGGGGAAGGTTGCTTGCCGTACGTAGCTACAGCGGTCCGCTTAGCAGCCGGCAGTTGATCCCTCAAGCAGACCTAGCTTCTGAGGGTATCTCAACTTTGCGACCTTCATCACCCTCCGGGGAAGGTTGCTTGCCGTGCGTAGCTACAGTAATCGTCTTGGGAAAGGTTCAAGTCATTTGACATAGTTTGCAGACGAGTTACGCCGACTACTACATTGGCGAGAAAGAAATCTTGAGGACAAAACTGTAAGTAACACCGACGGGCCGTCTGATATCTGTCCCCATGTATTGGGACTATACAATACAGAACGAGATCTGCTGAGCGACGTGACTTCACTGCATTAACTCTTTTGCCACTTGTGTTACGTCACCACCGCGCATCTGGGTGAAGTTCATGGCTTACACCCGGAAACCTGACCAATTTGGTTACGACTCCCTAGCAGGAAACTGGTAAAGTGAGGTTTAGGAAGTTTTGGTTGGTGTAAGAGAAAGTTTCAACACTTATACATCCAAATAAAACTGCAGATGGGGGCTGGGACCACCACCCACTCCGTCTGATATATATATATAGTCCAGTATTTATCAAATGATTATTTTAGCTTAGTGTGCTGTTCTCACTGACAAACAAGCTACAGCATCAGTTTCTGATTAACTCTACAAAAAATTTCTTTGAAAATTTGCAAATTTACGTGCATACGTGCTACGTGGCGTACTGCTACTAAATTATTGCTAGCATTGAGTCAGACTTCATACTTCGAATCTCTTTGATTGTAACTCAAAATTATTTCGTGGACAATTAAGTTCCAACAGCCTTGCATCCGGAATTTGGCTTTAAATATTTAATTACACGTTATTATTTTTCCAGACAAATGCTATGCTATATTTTTGTAAAGAACATTAATAGACGGTTAACAAAATATCAAGATTCCCTGAAAAATATTTTTTACCTACAACCGAGTCTCGTCAAACAACTACTACTACTAGTAGATGAAACACTATTTCCGGAATATACACTGTTTCCGGTACTTACCAATGTGGGTCAGCAATTTCATCACGTAACTATTACGTAGCCCGTTAATATACATATTCAAACTAAAGTCTATTTTTTAACTTGTGCAGTAACTATCTTTTACGAAATATCAATGCAGTCTTGTTAAACGCCGATTTCATTAATAGAACGAAATCAGTTTTACTATAGATAACTAAGCAATGCTGATTTCTTTTGTGTCCTATATTCTTTCTTATACAATTATAGGAATATTGTTCACATTGTTGCGTTTTACTAAGCAAGCCACCAGGAGACAACAAACAGATCTCTCATAATGGACTTCGGACGTCAAACGGAACACATAATATAAAAATTTTACCTTAAAATAAAATTTGTATTATGTTTCCTAAGACGTCCGAAGTCCAAATAATTTCTTCCTGGTGTATATCAATTATTATCATTATGAGCCGAACAATGATAAAGGAATGGTGGCTTGCTCTGCGCTGTTAGTTAGTTCCAGGTGCGGCCACGGGTGTCGCTGAGGTCGATTTACGTAGCGGAAGTAGGACTATCTAGCGAATAAACGTGGAAAAAGACGATGTACTCTCATAATGGACTTCGGACGTCTTAGGAAACATAATACAAATTTTATTTTAAGGTAAAATTTTTATATTATCCCTTTAACAGTTAAGTTTATGTTGTCAAATGAATCACGTTTAGAGCTCATAGTAGGGCCTATACTGGTTAAACCAGCTGTAAAAACGTTTCAAATAACTAAAAAAGCCACTTAAAAACATAGGCTTTATGATTAATCAAAGATAAAATGCATAAAGATCGAATCAACAGTCATAAGCTATTTAACGGGCAGTTAAAATGTTTGCAAACCTGCGCTAATGAGACTGGTCATAACAATAAAATATGAAGTTAATGCTTTTTGTTTTTATTTCCAAACAATACGACCATTTGTACTACAAATGAGTATTGCTGTGTTTTTATCTTGGTATGAAATCTTGAAGCCAGACCAGCAAGTATTTTAAACATTGTTATCTGGTTAAGCATTTGTACCTTGTATTACAATTAAATACTGTGGCATTGGCATTATCATAATGATCAACACTGAAAATATTCTAGTTCTGACAACTTTTATTTAATAACTTCACCACAAAATCTTTTATACACTTTAACACTCATCGGACCAATCCGATATTGGTCCGGCGAGTGTTTTCGTATCCTATTCGCCAGGGTCGTATGTTTGCGACTGGGTACTCCATCTCATTTAGCTCTTCAATCGTCACAGATGACAGAAGAGTTGACGAGATGCAGTATTTGGTCGTGGATGAGCGACCCTGGCGGATTAAACACGAGTGTTTGTCGGATCGATTCGAAACACTATACAGCATCCAAAACCAAGATAGCTGATGTAGCTCAAAAGGGTTCCCCAACTTAAGCGGGACTGGGCACGACATGTCTGCCGCATGCCCGACAAACTGTGAGCCAAAGTAGCACAATATTGGTGCCCTGAGACAGTAAGACGACGCGACTTACCACGAAAGAGATGGCGGGACGAACTAGACCGATTTCGCCAAAACTAAAAGAAGTAAGAGCGGGCCTGCGGAAAATGGAAGAAGTGGAGAGAGCTTTTCTCCAGGGGTGGGACAGAATTGGGTAACAATGTAGTAGTAACTACACAAAGTAAACATGATAAGGATTAGAAGAAAGGAGGAACAGCTCTAAAGAGAATAGGCGTGATGTATAATCGAATCTAGCAACACTTTGTATGTGCCAAACAACTACAGCCGTGGCAGGAAGCATCGGCTCCTGGCAGTTCCGACGTGTCGTACAGTTGCTCACTCCAAATCACCCTTACCGCGGACACTCTCTGCGCTTAATGCTCTCCTAGACAAAAACACCGATTTTGATATGTTTGTTGAAGAATGGAAGATGATACTGTCAGAATGTATGAAATTTTGTGAGATGAATGTATGACTGTGTGTACTATTTATTAAATAGGTCCCCTTAAAAGTCCTGCGTGACTTCTGACTTGTCTGTTTTTAATTTTTAACTATTGTTTTATATTTTTTCTGTATGTGTTTAAATGGTGTAATTGGCTTCGGCCGTTCTGTTTAATAAAATAAAATAAATAAATAAACACCAGCTTGTAGAGGTAAGTTTAATAATATCACAGTAAGTTTTATTCTGATCTTCTGAATCATAATTGTTGATTACCTCTTTTTCCTTTATTTTCTGTCACATTTACCTATGAAGCGTCTTGCAAAACGTACCAGTGTGTGCACCGCCCTGCCCCACAACCGCTCATATTTTGATTCCTCATCAAGTTATGCCATTGTGTCCATTGCTCACTTTATTCCGATACGTCAACGGCATGACATGTTTATTGGTGACAGACGGGTGATGGTCAAGATTCTCGATCGGAGATAAGATTATATTCAGTAGTTCAGAGCATTTCGGCGAAAACCTGATGAAGGGTCATAAATAATTTGATTGTGCTGGATAAATATGGATTTTGTAGAATTATGGGGAAGGGATGGGCTTGCTATTGATCTGTTTATTTATAGATTATAGTCGAGTTGAGCAAAGCTGATCGTTCTTGCTTATGCTGTCTTGCGAATAGTTTATGAGTATTCAACAATAATTATGTCGAGTTAGCGACACGCCTCAGCTTCACACGGGAGTTAAAAGTCTAGGATCACTTTATTGTCCGTCTGTCTGTCTGTCAAGACCTTTTATCTCGGGAACGTGTATATCGAGTTGAAATTATAACCATATACTTTGGTCTGCGGTCATTTCATGTTGTGAAAAAATCAAACTTCTGAGTTAACAAAAAAAAAAGATACGACCGTTTATGTTGCAAAAAAAACGAGTTTTTCAACAATCTCAAGGGAATCAAAATTCATAGGGTACTTCCCGTTCACCTAGAATCCTGAAATTTGGCATAAGCAAGGTGTCATAGCACAAGTATATGAAAAAATCTGAAAACTGTAAATTTGTAGTTACGTCACAAAAAAAACTTTTTTGCGATTCGGAAAAATCTTCGTAACTCAAAATTCGTAAATTGAACTGTTTTCATAGGTAAGTTTGTACGGAACCCTAAGTGCGCGAGTCCGTCTCGCACTTGCGCGTTTTTTTATAATATATAATTAACTATAATATGCAATTATTTTACACCTAAACCTTCCTCATGAATCACTCTGCTACCTAATTTTTGAGTTTATCGCGTTCATACAGACGGACAAATGCGGTGGGGGCCTTGTTTTGTAATAAGAAAGGAATTATAGCAAAAAAAAAATGGCTATCTTTGGTTACATAATAAATAGTAGATAGCAGTCAAGTGTAGCTATAAAAAAAAAAAAAAAAACTGTTCTTCCGTGGGGTGGGGACCTGGTGATTTGTAATACAGGCATTTAATGCCTAACTCAAACACCAGCTCCTCACATTGTTAATTATAATAACAGAACTTATGTAAAACCTAAACCTATAAGTTTATCATTGTGAGGAGAAATAAAGAATTTTTATTATTATTATTATATTATCTATATATATAAATGGAGAAACTAACTGACATATCAACGCACAGCAAAAGTACAGAGCCTAGGACCGTGGCACTTTGCACAAGGTTACCTTTTGAGACGTAGGCGAGCACTAAGAGAGGATTTCCCAAAATTCACCCCCCATAGGGATGACCCAGGGTTCAAAGATTGTATGGAGAAAGCAACTTTTACGCGGGCAAAGCCGCTGGCAGAAGCTAGTAGAATATAGATGAGGTGGTGCTAGTCCCATTGATAGACGATACCTAAATAAGGTGGAAGTACCAGGGTACCACGTACCGGAAGACGCATCGTTGGAAGGCCTCCCACAAGGTGGACCGATGACCTGGTGAGGGTCACGGGAATGCGATGGATGCGAGACGCAAAGGACCGGTCATTATGACGACACTTGGGGGAGGCGAATGTCCAACAGTGGACGTCTTTCGGCTAAAATGATGATGATGATGATTACCAGGGTAGCACGCGAAATTATTTTTTTCTTATTTTTTCTTTTGTATTTTGCAGGTCACTGTCAGGTTCTATGTTCATTATCGACACATGGGCAGGGCACATTGCTCGCAGAACAGATGGTTGATAGGGCCGAAAGGTCCTGGAATGGCGACCACGTACCGGAAGACGCAGCGTTTGAAGGCCTCTCACAAGGTGGACCGGTGACGTGGTGAGAGTCGCGGGAAAGCGATGGATGCGAGACGTTCGTTATGTGGCGACACTTGGAGGATGCCTATGTCCAGCAGTGGGCATCTTTCGGGTGAAATGATGATGATGAAGACGTTAGTTGAAGCTAGCATATAATAGAATAATATCCACATACCTAGCTACTGTAAAAAATTTGTAAAAGTTTTCATAATATTTTATTTCACATAGACCTACATTATCATTCATAAAACATCAGCTAGAACAAGGCGCCTATTGGTCATTTCTAATCCAGTATTTTACTATCCTACTGAAGCTAATTAGAAACAGAAAGCGCGCAATAAACCAAACCAAAACAACAAGGAAATATAATATATAACCTCACAAATTAATTGCTATCTTTTCTCACTCTTTAACATAATTTACCACCTAAACCACCTAAATTTGGACATGCGAGCTTTTCTAACGACTGAATGAATCTTTTATTGTCATGGTAGCATGTTTGCATAGTAAAAATAGGGTTAACGTCCAAACGGAGCCGTGTGCAAAAGCTAGTGATGTAAGCATGACTCAAAATGTCGACACAAATACCCTTTTCAGAAACTTAACGGTGAAATGTATCAAGAAGTACGAAAAAGTCGAAACTATCATAAAGGTAACTTAATCATTATTTATCGTAGTATTAATTATATATATGACAAATGTCCAAAGCTGTGTAGATATATGGTGTGTTAGCGAAATTGTTAGAACAACAATATTTGTAGCGCGGCACCTTTTTGTGTCGCCCACAGCTAGCGGGCGGCGTCAAGGATTGGATGGTCCAAGTTAGGAGTGATTGCGCTAATACTTCACTAATTAGAAATCACGCTAACATTATAAAGGTGAAAACTTGTATATATGTGTGTGTATGTATCTTTTATTTCTTCACGCTCAAGCGGCTGAACAGATTTGGGTGTATGATACACGGATAGACTATATCCTTAGAAATATCCTTTGGGATGATTTTCTTATTTTCACGGTGACGAAGCCAATAGCAGCAGCTAGTATTATAAAGACGAAACTGTGTGTGGCTATTTGGTTTATTACTCTGTCACGCTCCAACGGCTGAAATGCTGAATGGATTTAAATGAAACCTGGTACATGATAGGACCATTGTCCTGGTATACCACGTTGTCGTTTACGTCACCACTCACTAAATAACTGGTATATTAACTTTAGAATTGGTAATTCTTTAGGGGCTGAATACGTGCTACGTGATGAAATTTACGTACGTGAAATTCAAATACCACATTAACTTACTTATTGGTTACCGAAGAAGTACCAAACTTTTTTGTATAAAGTTTCAAAAGGTCAGGTCAAAAGAAAACTTCAAAAGGCCACAGAGGCTTTACCGTGACGTGTTAAAATGTCAGGCGTGCGAGCGAGAAAGAGGGATGAAGCTATAGCTCCAGCAGTTAGGTACTTAGCAGTTTAGTTTAGGTCGTCAAATGGATCGTGTCAAAAGCTCGTGGTAGGGTCTCTGATCTGACAAATTAGTTTCCACAGGCAATTTCGCAAATAAACAGATGGCGCTGCCTTATTACTATTATTCAAGGGTCTACAGATCCTTACAGGGCCTCAAGTCTACTATTACAGCAGTGTCAGAATGGTCTATCATTGATTTCATAATTGTTGATTTTGACAAGTTTGGTAATATACTAATATAATGGCGTCATTATGACTTGCCAATGGTCAACCACTGATACTCCATTGAAAGAAATGGCATAGAATGGTAATCTCGTGCATAATGACAAATGAATGTCTGACGTATGCGGTAATCTGCAAAAATTTTGACAGTTCCTTTGATCAGTGATCTACCATTAGAACGTCAATGTGCAGTCATTGATTTTAATTTGTTACGAGACAGCTCGATATTTTCATTCTACCACAACTCTATTATAACACAATGACCAATCAGTGATCGATCATTATGAATTAGCAGATTACGAACTTTTAGCAAAATGACAATGGGATCGTGTTGGAATGACGAATTTATAAAAATAGCAGACTTGGGCTCCTGCTCTGTTGTCTCTCTGCCAATGACGTCACCGCCAACCTCTAACGGAAACCGCCTCCTTTCGCAACTTGCACCAAACAAAACGAACAGTCAATTAAGTGTATCGCCTACGCCAAATCCACGACATGACGATCGATACATTCTATAATATTCATTATAAATTGCGTTATATGTCAGGCTATTCCTACACGGTTACAAAGGTCGGTATTATATGTATATTTGTTTTTTTTTTTGGTATTTTCCACGTGGCATAACATCTGATTTTGTACAAGGTTGAATTGGGTCAATGTCAATCTTTGTTGATAGCGTAGGTCTGACTGTGATTTGTAATGTTGGTAGCGTAGTTAGTTTTATTATGTTGGTGTCCTTTGGTAGTGTCTAGTGTCATGGTTCTCGATATTGTAGGCTGACGAATGTTCTAGGGGACTAACACCAGAACGATTTCACGATATATGTAACACCTCTACGGTACGGACTAAGCGTTTCGCCTTGTCGCTCGTCTTTTATACAGCGTACATCGAAGCACTGAAATAATCAATTCGCGCCTTGTTTCGCCAAATAAAATGTTTTTCTTTCTTTCATTGCCTTACCTTGTGAGTACCTTACCTCTAGCAGGATTTATTATTTTGTTTGTTTGTGAATCTCCTCAACCTAGAGGTATAAACGTTGATCCAATTGTATATTTTTTCAGTAATACTAACAACATATATTTTAACATTATTTCTTAATAACCTTTTCAAATTCTTCAGGACAAAACTCTAAAGCTCTTAATGTGAAAAAAACTAAATGGCTGGTGAAAAAATTGTATTCCACAGCGTCTCGTGATAATATCCCGTGATGGAAACCATAACCGAAAATTATTGATAATAATCAATAACTTTCCACAACAAAAAAGTGCGATTGACGTATCGATGAAAGCTTTTTCAACCAACATCAACCGAAAACCTATCAAGATTCGAAAAATAACTTTAAAATAAGCACAGCAAGGATCAAACTCGTCTATCGCGACACAAACAATAAAAGAGCGAACATTCTCCAAATTAAATGTCAAAAATGAATGAAAAAATGCAATCATCCCGTCAGAGTCCACACAGAAACGATTATCGTTTACAATAAAAATGCCTTCAACACTTACACAACTATATGAAACCAACATACACACATATTGACACTCCACCATCCAATAGTGCATACATATGCAGATAGAATCGACTATTATCGATATTTTTTTTAAATCGATTAAAAAAAAACTGTCCTTTAAGATGTCGGTGTATAAAGAATAAATAATTACAAATAACGGCAGCTATTCTCATTATTACTTATTCTTGTACGTATTAGGAAAGATGGGGTCATAATGACGTACCTAATTACATTTAACGACAAAGGATGTTGAAGTTTTTATTATGACGAAGTAGGCAAAACTTTTCGTCGAGGTATGTAGCTAAAATAGGATATGGTAATCGTACTCGTCAGTAACATACGATAAAAAATTTGAATACTACAGAAGTTGCACATTGACATTACTGACATTATCATAGTCTCAAAGAAAGAGCGACGTTTAATTACCTTCTTTTAATTAAGTCAATTAACTAAATGCAAAACTAAAACATTCTCCTACAACTCCCTATCTACAATAATCTTTAAAACGATCAACATTATCTAAAGTTTCATCATTAATCAGCAAGCTCGGAACTATTCTCGCATTAATTTTGACATTTTAACAACGATTCATATCGATACAATCGGATCAACAATCGATTTTTATCTTATCGATATGCCCGCAGTAGACGTAACAGTTTTATCTCGACATTTTTAACAGCAATTAATATCGATATAATCGTTTAAGGGTCTTCTGCGGGATTATTTGAAAGAGTTACCCCGGCCCTGGAACGCAAAGGGCAACTGAAGGAACACTGGTGAGTGTTAGTAAAACAGTGTAAAAAAGGTGTCATTCTGTTCTGAGGGACCAAAACCTGTCCCTTTCTCGCGGTTTACTTGCCTTTTCTTGAACACATTTGAGTCAGCTTCCAGTCAAATCAGCCCACCAGTATTGAACATGGCGCGACTGCCTATCTGACCTCCACAACCCAGTAACTGGGTAACACGATACCACTTGGCAAGACTGGTGTAGAATTCTGAAATTTACCAAGAAGTATGGTCATAGCACAAATAAAGGATAATGCCTGAACACCGTGCCTGTATAATTTTTTTTATTTTTTTTTGCGATACAGAAAAATCATAGGGAATAGAACTATGCACATAAATAAGTTTGTACGAAACGGACGGACGTCGACGTCGTAGTTGACCGGTTTTTTGGTATTTGTGATTAATCCCTCTGAAAGTAGAATGGCCCGCCAACAATCGATTTATTCTTATCGAAGTGCATTTCCTAGTCATAGCTAGAGGCATCTGTTAACGGTCTCTTACATGATGGCGACAGGTCGATGATGAATATGATAAATACGCAAAATGATGGCTGATGGGCAAAACTGTAATTGTTTATGAAGCACGACGAAGTCATTTTGAAAAATAAATTTATCATCATTATTTTTAATCGGGACTGGAAAAGGTGTCATCATGTTAAAAAAATAAAAACCGGGCAAGTGCGAGTCAGACTCGAGCGCTGAAACTTATCTATGGAAACAGTTCAATTCCCAAATTGAGTTACGAAGATTTTTACGAACCGCAAAAAGTTCATTTTTTGTGACGTAACGAAAGGAAAAGATCTGAAAACTGTAAATTTGTAATTTACTGTTTTCAGATCTTTTCCTTTCGTTACGTCACACTTGTGCTATAAGACCTTGCTTCATGACAAATTTCAGGATTCTAGGTCAACCCACCCTATGAATTTTCATTCGCTTGAGAGTGTCAAAATATACGTTTTTTGCGATATAAACGGCCATATTTTGTTTTCGTTAACTCACAAGTTTGGTTTTTTGAAATGGGGCTCTATCCGTACCTATTACTGATCATATTTGTGCAGTCAAAATACAAAAAAACTAAATCTAAAAATTGTCCACGAAAATTTGTCAATATTGGTAAATTCATAAATGAATCAGTAATTCATAACAATTGCTACTACAAAATACTATGCGCAGTGTTTTTCCATTTTGATCGTCATTTATACATTCATAATCAATAGCCTGTACAATATTTCCATAAATTAAGTGACTTTTGGGATATAAACAAACGCTAATAACTTTGCTGTTTACGAATATTATTTATTGAAGACCTTTTCTAATAAGTCCTTGAAGTATTTGTACTAATTAAAAATTAGGAGTGTAGTCTTTGTTCCGTATGTAAATACGGAACAAAGACTACACTCCTAATTTTTACTGACATAATTTAAGAACTATCAACGAATACTACTCGTATCATAAGGCATTTTTAGAATTAAGACGCCGATGACGACACTACTATTCCCTGTGATATATACTTCATACTTTTTATCTCTTCTTTAAGAATGGCTTCGATATTAATTGGACTAAGCACTTTGCAAACAAACGACGTAAACCAAGAACAGTTTCAAAAGCGTATCAAGTCGAGTAAATCGGCAATTAGTGCAACCACCAAACTTTACTACTTACTCCCTTAACTTTTGGCACTTTGATACGACTTCACTAAGTACCTAACTTGGAGCTAACTGTTAATACTTCGACTCAAATAACTTCACTAAAACGTCATCATCTTCCTGCCCTTATCTGAAAGGATATTGCCAATCTTTGTATGGAAGTTGGCAGCGCTTGGTCCAACTTCCATACAAAGATTGGCAATGTCCTTTAAGATTATGAATGAAAACAGTGTATTTGGTTCGTCAAACCAACACTAATTAGTGAAACCGAAACGCTTTAAAATCTGTCCGAGGAGTCAAGAGAAAAAGTGTTTGACAACCAAAAAAAAATATTTAGTGTAGTAAGCAATGATTTTCTTTTGGCTTTCATAAGAGACTGTGATTCGACTTTATTATCTTCGAGCCGTGTCATCTTTCAAACAATTCATTTAACTATTCTCACGTCTGGTTTCTTCTATCTACCCTTGCACAGCGACTTTACCAGCGAGGAAGTAAAAAATTATCTCAAGGAAACATACGCCTAAAATAAAAAGCATCCCATGTCCTATTCCAGGATTTAGTCTACCCGTGTGCCAAATTTTATCCATATCCGTACAGCCGTTTGCTCGTTAAGGCGTAACAAACCGAGACACACATGCATAATTATATAAACTTTTGCAATGTAATGTTCGTGTGATGTTCTTCAATTTCGTTTCCAAAGGAACAGCTAGTCCACAGACTTAGTTGTAGGTGCTGCTGTCAAACACCAACTTTATATGAAAAAAACCCGGCCAAGTGAGAGTCGAACTCGCGCACGAAGGGTTCCGTACTGTCCGTAGCAAAACAAACGGCAAAAAAAGCACTTTTGTTATATATGAGCTCCACTTAAATATTTGTTATGTTTTGCGGCAACAGAAATAAATCATCTGTGAAAATTTCAACTGTCCAGCTATCACGGTTCATGAGATACAGCCTGGTGACAGACGAACGGACGGACAGCGAAGTCTTAGTATTAGGGTCCCGTTTTACCCTTTGGGTGCAGAATCCTAAAAAAAACACTTTTAGATAACATCACTAACTTCCCCCAACATTTTATAAAAATGTGTTAAAACTAATTTGCATGATTCAATCAACGCTCGCAGAAAAATCGGGTAGCTTCGTGAAATTGATGGGATACCACGAAACGCACCTAAAAGCACAATTTTTTGCCAACACTTCCGTGTTAAAAGATGCGTTTGCGACACGTAATAAATTGTCGAGGATAAGGACCTTTTCATACTAATTTAGATTAAATTATGTGATAGGGGTTTACGGATTTAAAATTAGAAGTAAATGGTCTCTCTCTTTCCAAGATTTGTTTTTGAGTTTCAATTAACAAATCATTCTCCAACACGCATCCCAAGTTACTTGAGGTTGGCGCAATAACGGTTCCGACTTACGAGTTGTAGGTCGCAGGTTCAAACCCAGCCAGGCGAATTATTTGTGTAATTAGGGATGGGCATATTTTTTTTTTCATTTCCATTGTAATAAATATGTGAAAAAAAATATGAAAAATTTTATTAATAATTTTGTCTCTTCGTTAGTTAACACCGACTTTCGAAATGAAAGTTATTTTGCACTTTTCAGTGTTTTTTACATTGAAGTCGGTTGTATTTTTTTTTTGTATAAGTTTTTTATGCTATATTGGTATATAATTATTTTCTGTTGATTTCATTACATTGTTGATATTTAAGCAAATACACGCCTAATAAATCACAAAATTGGTTTATTTAGTTCATTTCAAGTTCACACTTCAGAAAAAATATTTTTCACTTGTAATTGAAATTTTTCTGAAAAATTTTAGTGGGTGAAAAATTTCATGGAATTTACCCATCTCTAAGTGTTGGGCACGCCACAATTATGGCGGTAAGTACCCTCTTTGATGAGTGGCTGGAAAGACCACATGACGTCCTTACCTACCGTATGTCTTAGGTCCTCACCAGACATGGTAAGTTCGGGAGGTTCCTGCACCGAATACGAGCGGAAGACACGCTCAGGTATCGCCACTGTGTGGACCGCCCGGACGACACGGTGGAGGTGTGCCCCGCTTGGGCAGAGCAACGCCGTGTCCTCGTGGAGGCGATCGGCGGCAGTTATCTCTCACGCATTGGGCATTGGTACAGGCCATGGTCCGGAGTGAGGAGGAGTGGCAGGCGATCGCCTCCTTCTGCAAAGCAGTAATGCTAGCAAAGGAGGCGGCCGATCGCGTGAGGCAACGGTCCTCACGCCTTAACCGCCGCCGGGATTCCGATCCCGATTTCCGGCCACCGTAGGCGCCGGCTTGCGGACTGCGAGCAATGGGTGGCTCGCCGTCCGACTGTCCGGTAACCGTCCGGACCGAGCTCAAGTTGTCGACGGCGCGTAGTGTTCCACGCGCGCCTCAAGGAGATGTCACCGAAACAGTAGGGGCCCAGCAGGGTCGAAGCCTACTGGGGCCACGAGTAGTGTGGAAGTGAAGCCCGGGGCCCCGGGATGAAGGCAAAGAAGGAACAGGAGTGGGTTTTTAGTCAGTAAAAGTCTGACACTATCTCTCGCTCCGCCCAAAAGCGGGATTTGTCATTAGATGATTTTCCCACCTAAAAAAAAAACCCATCTCTAAGTGTAATTTATTTCGTCACTATTGGCTCTCAAAAGCGGTGAAGGAAAATATCGTGACGTATCCAGCATGTCCTAGAACCTTAACTTCGAAGACATGTGACATCTACATATCGGCACTGGGCCTGCGTGGTGGATTATGGCCCATTCCCTTTCGTAGAGAGGAGGCCTGAGTCCCAGTAGCAGGAACATTATAAAGGTGAGCATGCTATGCTTATGGCGCAGTATTTCTTCTTCCAGTATCGTCAACTAAGCAGACAGGGTCCTTTCTAAACATTTCTTTCAAAAACTAGCTTTTATTTTGTGGTAACCTTTAACTACTGTTAATTAGGTATCTAGGTCTGTAATTAATGGAGGGCTGCGGAATGGTTCCAAAGAGTTACCTCGGCCTTGGAACGCAAAGGGCTGAAGGAACACAGATGTGTATTTAGTCAGTACCTTAAGGTCTGACACTACCTCTTACACCTCCCAGAGCGAGAGAAATTATTTGATGATTTCCTATGTCGAAAAACAAAACAGGGCAAAAGCGAGTCGGACTCCCGCACTAAGAGTTTCGTACAAACTTACGTATGGAAATAGTTCAATTCCCGAATCGAGTCTCGAAGATTTTGCCTAATCTTATTTTTTTTTTGTTACATAACTACAAATTTACAATTTTCAAATTTTTTCAACGGGAAGTACCTTATGGGTTTTCATTTTCTAGCGAGTGTCAAAATAATCACCTAAACAGCCCAAATGGCCTTGTCTTTAGATTGCATTGACTTAGATATTTGAATTTTGAGTATTCGATATTAATTTCTGCTTCATACCTCCACGGGCTCCTAAGAAAAAGGGTCCTAACCGACAGACAGCCGGACAACCAAGTGATTAAATAATGGTTCCACTTTTTGCCGACTTAGGGCCTGCGCACAATTGAGACCAGTGTAGACGTCGCGTCGTCAATTCTGTCTAAGACAGTCTTTTCTCAAGTGTGTGCAGGCCCTTAGGTACGGATCAGTAAAAATTGTCATCAATCATTAAATGTCACTACACAACTATACCTAAATTTTTAAGGCATCCTTTAAAACCGAATCGAATCTCACCCCCCATAACAGGACAATCTTGCTCCAAACCAGATCCGGATAGCTATAAAACTCAGGCACAACGTAGTGGGTTCAACAACGTCTGACCCGCAATTTTAATCAGTTGATAGCGATGATCGACGATTATTGTGTTAAATTCGATACATCGAGAATGATGGGAGTCCCCGCTGTAAGCTGTGCCCCTATTTATTGAATCTGATAGGTAAATTGATGTGAAATACCTCGATCGTTATAGGTTAACAGTTACTTTGAATATTGGAAGTATTCTGCTTTGATTTAGGGCGCCTTCAAATTAGCCGCAAAGTGCCGTGCTGCTTTATTATTCCATATAATAAAGGCGCACGGCTGCAGCGCGGGTGTAGCGCGGCAGTCGCGCGTTTTTAGAGTACCGTACCTCAAAAGGAAAAAACGGAACCCTTATAGGATCACTTTCTTGTCCGTCTGTTTGTCTGTCAAGACCCTTTATCTCGGGAACGCGTGGAGGTATCGAAATGAAATTAAAACCTCAGGTCTGCGGTCCCTTGAAGCTGTAAAAAAATCAAACTTGAGCTAATAAAAAAAAAGATACGGCCGTTTATGTCGCAAAAAACGTACACATCGAGACACTCGAGGGAATCAAAATTCATAGGGTACTTCCCGTTGACCTAGAATCCTGAAATTTGGCATGAAGCAAGGTCTTATAACAGATATAGGAATAAATCTAAAAACAGTAATTTTTTTGTTACGTTACAAAAAAACTGTTCGGTAAAATCTTCGAGAGTCCATTCGGGAATTGAACTATTTATGAGAGTTTTTACAGATCCCTCAGTGAGCGAGTCCTTTCGAGACTTTAATATACATAGTATAGTATGGGATACCTCCAAGTTCTTAATACAAAGATTTCGTTATAGGTAAATTGAACATAGAGAGTTAGTTATACTTTAAACGCACCTTGTGTTATATCGTTCAGACAAATTTTATAAATTTCACATTCGAACTCCTTTTTTTTCATTTTTCTATTAAACTTCCTCATCCATGAATTCGCAAGCTACCATTACCTTTCAAAATGCATTTTTAATACACGTAGCTTCAGGCAGACCTATATTATCGTATCTGATACAACTTAGATCTCTAACTATCACAATAATATTAAAGACGAAACTGTATGTATGTATGAGTGTGTTTTGGTTACTCCTTCATGCTCGAGTGACCGATAACCGATATTAGATGAAATTAGGCATACGGGTAGACCATGTCCTAGAAAACACACAGAATACTGTTTTATTCCGGTAATACGTCCCTCGGGACAATTTTTTACTTTCACACGGGAGGAGCCGATGGTAGAAGCTAGTCAAAAAGTAGGCAACCTCCAAACTCACTCTGGTTGAGCTGAGTGGGGCTGATGCACGCGTCATGCTCGTGAACAAGTGCCGTCAGTTGAATCTTAAAAAGGTCATCTCTTAGCTGCCAGTGGCTTAATTCAATTTCTATCTTTGAATTCGTTTTTATTTTTTATATTACTTGGTTACATGAAATATGCAACCAAGACATACGTTACTCATAATATTATTTGAAAGATTATCCATGGAATTTCTTGCACTTTTTTCTCCATAGGGATCTATGCTTTGGAACGTGCAATTTAGCTTCACTTTTTTTATGGACTGACCAACATTTGACTATTCAAAAGCGCCTGTATATGGCTATTTGAAATAAAAACTTTTGATTTGATTTGACTCACTCATCAACTGCCAGTCTAAACCCTTGGACCTAGAACGTTAATTTTGCACAGAGGAAACCTCTCTTTTTATGATGTTTACAAATAATAAGGATTTTTCAAAATTCATTAGAAGAAACGGGCATCGAAAGTTTGTATGAAGAAACCTAATTTCACGCAGGCGAAGCCGCTTGCCGAAGTCTAGTCTTATATAAATGTATCAAATAAATAGCTAAGCACTTTTCTGGTCTTTAAATTTAATTTCTTAATAGATATGAATGGTGGCTTGGAGCAGTACAGGGCTAATATACCTATTTAATGGTGTACAGGTGAATGGTGATGATGCTGATATTTAAGTAAAACAATTTAAAATACTTTAAGTCCGTGAATGAGATGGCCAAGCTGTGAAATGGACCCCCGGGTATCGCTGACGATAATAGGCTTACAGACGCGTGATTACAACGACAGAATGATTTTTATTTAATTATTCTTTAGGGTCTATTTTTGATGGGCTGCGGGAATGTTCTGAGGAGTTACCGTGGCCCTGCCTCGTAAAGGGCAACCGAAGGAACACAAGTGGCTTTTAGACATTAAAAGTCTGACAGGCCTTCTCGTTCTACCCAGAGAGGGAGAATTTATTTGATGATTTCTTACCTTAAAGGGGTGACCGGACGGTTGCGAACTAGCGTTCCAACCAAGGTGACCTTGGTTCGTGTGTTTGGTTTGTGTTGCGGCTACATGGACGTAAACCACGCGCCATCACGTTCGGTGCTTGGGAAAACGCGCTCCCCAACCAAGGGCGTTGAAAGACATGGATTACAACTGCTGTCTACACGGATTGAAAATAGCAAAGTCACCTTGGTTAGGACGTTGGTTTGCAACTATCTGGTCACCCCTTTAGGGTCTGTTTGGTTTTGACTTAAATCACTCTGTAATGGATCACTAGAAGATCATAACAGCGGTACTTGTAAGTTTCTTTAAGCGGAACCACCAGTCTTCCTACTTATCCTGTTTATCATCATCATCAAATATATCATCATTTCAGCTGAAATACGTCCACTGCTGAACATAGACTTCCAAAGTGTTGCAACAACGAACAGTCCTTTGCTTCTCGCATCCATCGGTTTCGACCCTCACCAGGTCATGAATCCGACTTGTGGGACGCCTTCTGACGCTTCTGTTAGCTTATTCTCTTCTGCGAGCAATGTGCCAATGCGTGTGGAAAGTACCTACTGGTGGACATTAGGGAGAGTAAACAACCAGGCATAGCTTTCGATCTGATCAGATGGTCCATGAGACCGAAAGGTTCTGAAAGACGCAGCGTTGGTAAGCCTTCCACAAGGTGGACCGATAATTTGGTGAGGGTTGCGGGAATCCGATGGATGCGAAACGCACCAGACCGATCATTGTGGCGACACTAGGGGAAGGCCAATGTCCAGCAGTGGAAGTCTTTCGACTGAACATACAAACGGTTTTTTCATCTTTCTTGTGGTATTCCTCTAAGACTTGTATTAACGATTATCCATAGTCATCCTCAAAACATTCTTTGCGACAAGTCTCTTTAGCTAGAACATTGTCTACAATACTCCCAACCCGGTCACGGTGATATTTTATCAGAAAAAATTACTGGAACCAAAATCCAATTCACTTAGGACTTGCTTAGACATGCAGGAATATAGAGGAGGGATGCAACGCATGTCACTAAAATTGTTATGAACATAAATGTGTAAACCTAGAGAGAGGGAGGCCAAGATAGATGGATTGTGTGTTTCATATTGAAAGAAAAGAGAGTCAGTGGTAGCGAGACGGCTAACAGGATAGAATGAAAGAAAAAACATGTTGTAACAACCCGAAGTAACATGGGACAAGGGCAGGTAGATGATGATTAAAATTGTGGGGTCACAATGAAGAAAGTTGTGAATTGAAAAGTCACTACAATTACCTCACTACGTTTATGGATCCAGATTATTAGATAGTCCAATTTAATAGTATAGTATAATAGTATAATCAGCCTTTTAATGTTCCCACTGCTAGAACTCAGGCCTCCTCTCTAGGAGAGGGAATGGACCGTAATCCACCACGCCGGCCCAGTACGGGTTGGTGAATGTCACATGTCTTCGAATTTTTTGGTTCTAGGACATGCCGGTTTCCTCACGATGTTTTCCTTCACAGTTTTGAGAGCAGTGGTGATGAAATAAATTACACAAAGTAACCCTGGCTGGGTTTGAACCCACGACCTACAACTCGTAAGTCGGGGCCGTTAACACTCGGCCACCACTGCTCACTCACTCTCTAATTTAATAGCTCCATATTTAATAACGCCCAGAATTCTAGATCATTGAGGTCAGGTAAATGACTGCACTGGGTCCTGCTCGCAGCAGTAATAAATACACTTGGATTTAAGTGCGCTCTGAAGGTTACTGCAGCGGTCATTGATATAAAATGAGTTCTACTATTTAAATTTAACTTAGATATAGGATTTAGTGTTTCTTTTTCAGTCAGCTTACTTGTAATCCTCCCGACTGAATTTCGATAACGGTAGCCAGTCTCAACCTTAGTCAAGTGCACAAATGCATGCGCAAACACATGTGTACTCTTAGTACCTTTACTCTCATCAACCTGATACGACCGAGGAGAGATCAGGCACCAAACCAACCACTTAATGTATTTTACAAAGCACGGAGACGTCACACCATATACTTCTCCGGGCTGCTACAGAAAAAATCCCGGGAATCAAACCGCAAAACGCTCTGCTTTCGCGCTTGAGAACACGAGACCACATAATCAATTTGACTAACCTGATGGTCTAGTGACTTGTGGCCCTGACTGCTATGCCGGAGGTCGTGGGTTCGATTCCCACCCAGAACAAATGTTTGTGTGATGTGCACGTTCATTTGTTCTGTGTCTGGGTGTAATTTATCTATAATATGTATGTATTTAGAATTATATAAGTATGTTCATCAGTTGTCTAGTACTCATAACACAAGCTCTGCTTAACTTGGGAGTAAACGGCGTTGTGTGATAGTTTAAAAAAAATAACAATAATAACCAACCAATACAATCATTCAATCAACTACAATCATTCGCGGGAATGCGATAGATGCGAGACGCACTGGTCCGTTCGTTGTGGCGACACTTGGGAGACCTATTTCCAGCATTCTCTAACTAGATCTAGGCACATAATGGAAATAACTATCCTTCTTACAAAAAAAAAACAGGCAGCTAAAAGGGCTATAAACTCGCGCGCATCTGCAAAAAAAAAAAAATTTGAAAAAAGAATTCCCTGTACATTTTTATTACGCGTCGCCATGCTGGGCCCCGTCAATCTTATCGACGACGGGCCTCGAATTAACGCCCGAATATTATCATCAAACAAATTGTTTTGCAGTGTTCCAGGTAACACCGAAATTGTTATATGCTTACGTAGTACGTTATTTTGTATTTAAAACGCGTCGCCTGGACCGTATAATTCTGGCTATCAATCTTTAGGTGTTTGACTGTGAGTGATGGTTCCTATGGTCGTCAAATTGATGGATTACTTTTTATATTCTCTGACCCTGGTACCATGGTCAAATGTTGTTTAAGATGCTATCCTAGATCGTATAACAGATGTCCCAAGTACTGTCATCACGGTAGGTTCTATTGCGTTGAAACACATTCATCGTGTGTACCTACCGCTAAGCAGTGGAATAACCTGCCGGAGTAGACTCCACACACTCTTAACTCAAAGACACACACCTTTTCACTCTTGGGTTAAAGAAAGAAAACATGTTTATTCTGCCCAAATAGACGCACAATAAAATATAGTAATCTGTCGGGCCATGTGCAAACCGGGCATAACTGTGCTGCACCATAGACACTAGACAATAAACACAGTTGACTGATGTCTACATAGTCTGTGGTTGTGTATACAAAACAGTCTAATCTTATAGCAGTCTGTGGTTGTCCATTGTCTATTGCACCGACCGACCAGAAACTGACTTATCATAATATAAAAATAAACAATAATCTAAGAAAAACAAATAACAATATATAAATCCAAGTTGTGCGTCGCGTCTAGGCAAAAATAGGTTGTTGCTCAGCTTAAATCGTGACGCTGGGCAAATCTAGCGTGACAATATAAGCTGAGCAACAACCTACCCAGGTTAAAAGTCATTATCATCAGGTGTGATAGTGGTCAAACGAGAACCTATCCATAATTTAAAAAAAAAATCCTTCATATCTCATCATCACATTTTTGGCCAAATAATTATTTATAGTTCTACTAGCTGATACCAGCAGCTCCGCCCGTGTACCAAGAAAACATGCTCCTGGGATAAAAAGTATCGTGTACATAGTCTACTCGTATGCCAAATTTCATCCAAATTCGTCCAGCCGTTCGAGCGTGAAGAAGCAACAAACATACATACACCCACACACTCACAAACCTACGTCTTTTATATAAGTGTGATTTCTAAAACCTTATTAGCGAAAGAACTACCGAATCTCCTTTTACCTACTTCTCTGACCTTTCATAATATCCCACCGACCTAATAACACGGTCCCAAACCACCTTACCGCTACACTCAAATTTATCGCAAAACACGACATAATCCCTTCCCATTAAAGCATAATTTCCCATATTTATGTCACCATCGAAAATCCAATTTCTTACTAAATACGTATTAACATGGGAATTGATGTCCAACGTTTTAATTTCACTCGATTATGTCAGCGGCTTAATGAAACTACAAGCCTTAATGTTGTAGGTAATTATTGAAAATCTTCCCCTTGATGACAAACTCGTTTTGGTTATTTCATTCTCCTCGTTTCCAGTTAAGAGGACTATAGTACCTAAAGCGCGATCAATCTCGGACTGCATACAAGAGATGCGCAAAGACACAATAATTGCAAATATGAAGATTCAACGCATTTTATTTCAAATAAACCATTTACAGGCACTTTTGAAATATCAAGAAATCAGTCAGTCAGAAAAAAATTATGCTAATTGCACATTCCAAACCGTAGATCTCTATGGAGAAGAATGTGCAAGAAACTCCATGGACACTATTTTCAATCATGTTTTTTAAATACAATTTATTATTATAAAAAGAAGAAAAGAAAAAAGAGAAGTATTTTATTTAGCATTTTACTTAAAATCTACAATTTGATTATAAAATTAAAACACTAGCGGTGAAATTAATGTTGTAGGTAATTATTGAAAATCTTCCCCTTGATGACAAACTTGTTTTGGTTATTTCATTCTCCTCGGTTCGAGTTAAGAAGACTACATCACCTAAAGCGTGATTAATCTCGGACTGCATACAAGAGAAAGAGATGCACAAAGTCACTATGCTTGCAAATATGAAGTACAATTTATTATTATAAGAAGAAGAAAAGAAAAAAGAGAAGAAGACAGAAAGAGAAGTATTTCAGCAATTAAAACACTATAACGGTGAAACGTTGCTTGTAGAATAATCTGACAAACAGTCAGAATGATTGCATGTATTGTTTTTTTTTTTATAATATATATTATTCCGGTTTTTAATCGATAAAATATTATTTTTTCTATCGCTCTAAAGTAGCAGTATTATGTTTTGAACATCCATCGGATTCCGCAACACTTATCAGGTCATTGGTCCACCTTGTAGGATGCCTTTCGGTACGTGGTCGCCAAAGCGACACTTGGAGGAGGCCTATGTCTAACAGTGGACGTCTTTCGGCTGAAATTATAATGATTTGAACACTATCTATGTAGCATTTATCCTGAAAAATAACATGTATTTTTTGATTCTGTTTACTGCAATGGATCATATTATATACTTTTGCGTATTATAAAACTCGCGATAAGCTCCTATAGTCCCCTTAAAATCTTCTTTTGCTCGACCTACTAACGTCTGCGCATGAGTCTTAATGTGATTTAAAAATAATTGACCTTAATTTTTTTCGTAATTCAATCGGTGTTTTGTTTTCGCGGATCTGGAAGTATCTCGTAAAACATTGGAGTGTTCCAAATGGTTAATGTACCAAGGAGAACCAGCTTTAGGGACTTATGTCATCGGCATTTATTGCCCTAAATAAGCTTGCCTTAAACGAATAGACAAATTATCCTACAAAGTTACTGAGCTGTGTCACTCAAAACTAGTGTTAGCTAGCTAGCAGTCTATTTTCCAAAAGCATACTTTATATTACACAAGCACAATAGAGTAGTCATGCCAGAAAGTCTAACCATCAGTCTATCTAAGGAGTATCGTGTCACCCAGTAACTGGGTTGTTGAGGTCTTATAGGTAGTCGCCCCATGTAAAACACGGATATTCAGCTGCATCTAGTTAAGACTGGAAGCCGACCTCAGGCTAGTTGAGAAGGGGCTAGGGAGCTGATGAAAGATAATAGAGTAGGTCTGCTTAAATATCCTGATTTATTTTGAATCTCGAAATTTCAAATAAACCGAATGAAATTGAACATTGATTTTTAAAATGATTACACGAATAATATGACTACACGATGGCGTCTACAGATTTTTTTATAAAAATATATTAATAAAAAGTTAAAAATCAATCAAGTCTAATCAAGGTAGGTAAAAAGTAAACTTTTGTGTAATACTGTACTCTTCATTGACTCTTTCTAAAATTGAGTATATTTCTTCTAAAAAAGTTGACAACCCTAACTCCAATGTACGTTGCTGGACAAATGTTTCTACTAAATCAAAGGTTTTATAAATGACAAAGCGGTATTTTAATTTAGGTGCCTTCAAGGCTAGAGTGAATAGGCTCTTAATAAACTAGTGCGCTTCACCATCAATGATTGCATCACTGCTTACCATCAGGTGGGATCGCAGTCAAGCACTGGTTTATAGCGAATAAAAAAAAAAAAAAACTAAGTATGTTGCCACTTTTATATTATAATTATTTTTGTATTAAAATAATTACTATTGCTAATTCCGAATATTACGTATAATGTAATTAGAATAATCTTTTTTTATTTTATAATATATAATATTAATATTATTTTAATAATTTATATGAATAAAAGCAAAATATCACTCACTGATTAATCACGAAATCTCAGAAACTACTACAAACCTGCGAACCTACAAACTTAAAATTTGGCAGGTTTCACTTAAATTCACCCGCTAAGGGGATTAAACGGGGGTTCGAAGTTTGTATGGAGAAACCGACTTTCACGCGGGCGAAGCCGCTGAGAGGATATAGTATTATACACAAATTAAACACATTGCTCACTGAACAGACGGCCGTTGGGCCCGAAAGTTTCTGGAGTGGCGACCGCGTGCTGGAAGACGCAGCGTTGGAAGGCCTCTCACAAGGTGGACCGATGACCTGGTGAGGGATATCGCGGTGGTCGCGGGAATCCGATAGATGCAAGACGCACAGAACTGTTCGTTGTGGCGATACTTGGGGGAGGCCTATGTCCAACAGTCTTTCGGCTGAAATGATGAGTCATTGTGTTTTTTTTTTTTAATTCTTCTCTATTACTTCTAAAGTTGTTTAAGTTCACTTAAAATTGGCAACCCTACCTCCAACGTGGCTACTGTTAAATCATTTCCTTTGTGAAAGTGCCTGAATGTCTAACGATGAATTAGTAGTCTTTTATTTAGGGTAACTACTCTAAAGAATGCAATTAGTGACTCCTTGAATAGGTATTTTAAACACATTTTCTGCATTCATTTACTCTGAGACGTCACAATCTGTTCTCTAAACTAGGTTGATACTAAAGGCCGGATCCTGAATTTTGTTGTTTATGTGTCAGTTATCAAAAACTTCTAATTTTTGTCTATTAGTATTTCGTACTTGAAAGTGTGGCAAGAGACTGGATTCCACGACACGGAATACTAGTTTAGGATCCAAGGAATTGATTAAAAAAAACCTGCACTTAGGGCTCTTATATTATGATGCAAGATCGTCTAATTATTATTATTATAATTGTCAAAATGAACCAAATAAAGTTTTATTAATTACTAGCTGACCCGGCGATCTTCGTACCGCCTGTTGTGTTAGCTGAAATATCAAAGGATAAAAACCATCTACTGACTTTACCAGAACCAGCATAATTTTAATTAGAGATGGATGGATTTTTTTCCTGTAAATTTATCCATAGCTTCTCACTGTTTAAACCTTCCTTGGGCTATCACGAATATTTCAAGATCTAAATTAGCAAATCGGTCCAGCCGTTCTCGAGTTTTAGCGAGTCTAACAAACAGCTATTCAGTTTTATATTAGTACATTATTATTAATTTCAACAGGTTTAGGCTAAAGTAGAGCTTGAAAAATACTCAACTTCCCAATTCCTAATCAGAAATCAAGGGTTATTAACAACAGTTTCTTAACTACGAGAAAGCTTTTAACATCCCTAAATCCTCATTTAACTTGAATCGCTTAGAACCATTTCCTAAAAGGTTCCATTTTATTCATCATAAACAAACATGGAGAGTACTAAAAGCTAATTCAGTATTTTACTCTCAAATCCGCTCGAATGACACTAATAAACGAAAGACAAAAAGCATCACTCTTACTGTTGTGTAATAAAAAGAAAATAAAACAAGTGCCCTGACTCTTCACACAATAACACGCGCTCACAAAAAACATCAACTTACGCAATTCCAACAGCCCAATGTTGCGTGAACGAGCAAAAATGATAATTTACTGTAAAACCCCGACTCCCATAAGCCATGTGATTTCTGCGCCGCACAGCAAATACGACTACACAACGCTTAACATTTAAAATGATGGTTCCAACCAACAATTTGCCCACCATATAATTGAAATCAAGTCCTCTGACGGTAATTGAAAATGCAAGAAAAAAGGCATTGATTTTTTGAGGGTACTTTCCAAAATTACTATGTGTTTGTAGGGTCAAGTTGACCAAGTAACGCCCCGATCGTTTTTGTTTAAAATAAGATGACTTTTTGTTAAAAGTTCAACGGAATTCATGGTGAATGAATCAGAAGTAATTTGTGTTAAGAATTGAGAGAGTAAATTCTCAACGTTCTGCTATTTTTAAGTTTACTCTACTGAGGCCCAACTGAACTGTTTAAGGGATGGAGCTATATAGGGTGTATTTCTCCTTTCTTTTTTCTCACTCGGTCACCTGACATTTTAACACGTCATGGTAAGACCCGTAGTACTTCTTCGGATTTATGTTTCCGTCGTTTCGAGCTTCACAATCTTCGTGCTAAGACTACGAGACACTAACAGCTTTTTCTACGAATACGGACCTCGGACAGTTCGTACCTAATGATGACAGTAGTTAGCACATAATATAAGTTTTAATGACCAATAATTCATCCAAGCTAAGAAAAAACAGTGTAAACACTAAAGCATCAGTTGATATCTGATAGGACCGGCTTTATGAAGACCGAAGTACTGATGCAGGTGATGTAGAATTTAAAAAAATAGATACATCATTCTTCATCTTCAATAATTGGAGAGACTGGAGAAAAAGCGTTCGCTTCATTCGTAAGCACATAAGTTATATTTTTATGTTTTCATTTACTCCTGACTTTCTATCAAAGACCATCTGTTCGACAAGTTACAAAACGGACATATGTTCTGCTAGCTGCTTAATTAGAGCCATTCAGTGTCTCGACAATCAGTGTCACTTAACAGTATTAGCCGATAGATTAATTGATTACTTGACCTACCTCTAGACAAGCTTGCATGTAACGGATTTAGGTCACCCGCTCAACTGGCAAACTTACAATAAGCTGACCCTAAGCTTTATCCTTCCTAAGCTCCCATTCTCTCCGACAATATTGGATATCGGAATATCTACACAAATTATTCTCAATTCTTGGTCTCAAACACGTAAATAGCTATTCTCTATTGCGTGGGTAGATAGAAAGTATACAAAATTGATACAAATATCACTTCTATAATACGTATTAATTATGTTTAATGACTAATAGCTGGGTGGCGCACCCAAAAATTCTTTGTGTGTTTCAAAAATTGTAATCTTGCAAGCGCTGTGCTGTTTGTTGTTATTTATGCAGTGTTGGAATCTTTGAGTCTCATCGTTGTCTGGTAAATCAAGTTTTTAGCGACGTAGATTTCTTAGAAATATTAAATGAATTAAAAGCTTTTAATGTTGTTTGGTATTAATTGGACCAGTGTGATTAAGAAGAAGAAAGGTGCAAGACCAAACTCGCCATCCAGTAAAAAGTTAATCAACCCCCAACAAAAACATCAACAACCATCGGAACCCATAACCATAACTCTGTCACGCCGTCAGTAACTCAACCTTTTTCATCCCTTAACATTAACCAAAGAAATCGATTTGTAAACAACACAATAAGAGTATTAAATATAATCATTCTCACGCATGTGAACGCAACGGAACGCATCCAAGTAATGGCATCGTGGACCGTGGTATTTCTGTTGGCGCGTATAAAAATGCTCGATAACACCGGGTTGGTGGCTCGCTTGGCAATTTGCATTAATATAACGTGTCCGCCTTATCGCTTGCGTCCTCGTGTGCCAGTTTGATGCGACAGGAACGGGACACAGGTTGTAAATGGAAAGTTGGGTTGTATCTCCAAAATGTTGTCGAGAAGTTCTTCTGGCATAGATGGTAGTGCTGTCGTTTCGGTCTTATCTCCATTTGTGTTTGGAGTTATCCAAGTAAGACCATCGATGATTTGGTATCTATCATGCTCTTCTTCGTCTATTGGATCAATCTCTACTATAATTTTAGTACTATTGCCATTGTTTGCTTTAATGATTGTTTTTAAATTTATAAACTTCCTTTATCAGTTAACGCCTCTTACAAGTTGTTAATACAATCAGCTAAAGAAACAAAATCAGTCAATTGTCTTTATCATGTAGTTTTAAATCTGCAGACCACAGGGAGATTTAAGCTGTTTTAGGGTTTTTTTTAGGTACTGAATATCTATTTTAATCATTTGCAAATTGATTCCTAGTAGATAATATGATGTAAATATTTATTTATTTAATCTTCATGCAACACAAAGTACAAAGGCGGACTTAATGCCTTAGTTTTGTATCTCAAGTGTCTTCACAGTTTCGAGATATGGAATTATTAAAACAGGCGCAATCTCGATACATTTGCAAAAACATTAGATTATGTTACATTACGCATTCTTATGTAAACTATAGTGACTGTATCAACAACTAAATACTGTCTAGACTTGACTAGAAGTGAAACGAAAAAAAACACAGAGCAGACCATAGATGCGTCAGGTGTGCTGAAATACCGACCAACTCTTCTTCAAATACCTACATATAATTAAGTAGGAATCTCTATAATGACAGCAGGCACGTCTATCACGGCTCTCACTGACCACCATCTACATAATGTGACAATCAACAGTCATACATCAACATAACGCAACACATATCGAGCGTTACAACGCAATGGACATTTGTCTGTGAAACTGAAATCGATTCTTTTTTTTTTCTTGCATGAAAACGTAAGTAGAAATTTCTGCAGAATAATTTACGGGATCTGCACGTTTAATTGAATTAGATATCAATCATACATCAGATGCGTAATTCCTCAGGAAAAGTTGTTTAACATTGTTTCAGCAACATGAGTTCATAAAATATTTTGCTGATGTCAAAATGACGTTGGTTACAAACTGTGCAATTTTGTGGCTTCATAAATAATGTAAGTACATAATATTCCTCAGATGATGATGATAATTGTTGATGTTCCAAAAGATTCCTCAGAAAAACCTGTTTTATATTGTTTTAGAAACATGTTTTATGTGTTCATAAAACATTTTGTTAATGTCCAAATGTTGGTTATTGATTGTGTAACTTTGTGGCTTCATAAATAAAAACTGCCCCTAAGTTCCCAACTTCTAATCCACCAATTCCGAAGAAAACAATAAAACGAATTGTTATTACTACAAACAATCAAGTTATGAAACTTACGAGAAAAAAGAATCAATGTAAACTGTTGTTCAGATAAGTTCCAAAGTTGTACGTCGATGGTATCTACAGGAACATAGCAGAAATAAGTAGTTGTACATAAACTTAGCGTGATGGGTAAAGTTGCGATGTCCCATAAGAGCAACTCAGCTACTGTAATATATCCTGAAGTTTTTGAACGCTTTCGAACTATAAAGATGCGCTTTATAAACAAGGTAATTTATTCAAGTTTAGTTTTACTACAAAATAAATGTATAGATAATAACCTAAGTAATAAATTCAGCAATTAGGTTAATATTCTGTCAACGAGTAAATGGTTGAACTTGGAGTAGAAAGCTTCCTCATTTTATGTACCGTAACAATAGCAAACGTACCTATTATGAACTTGAACATATTAACATATCAAACTAATAATTATCAGAGACCACACACAATTACCAATACACACGGTCTCAATCGCCCATTGTACTATTATAAGCTGGACAATCTCCATACTACAATCATTTGGACAAGCAGATTGACGGTCAAATAAAGTCTGCCAGCAGACGAACGGCACTAGACTCCTCTATAAATTTACCCCATTGAAATGACGATCAACTTGTGAAATTACTCGACCAGCATAAAAAGATACACCTACCCTCGCTTAAAAATAAGAATTTCTTGAAGACGGTAAAACGTAAGACGAAAGTGTAGGTTCAAATGAAAATGGTCGGCGTTATGTAGTAAGCGAGGCACGTACTAAAGATTATTCATGGTACGTCACAATATTTTAAACGGATGCATTAAGTCCTGACCCCTCACAGATAATATTGGTGTCCAGTTTAATATATTATTTAATGAATGTGGAAAAATAAGGTGTTACTTTATGCAGAAACGTGCATAAAGCCATGACTTACAATACGTCGGCGAGAAAGCGAAAAAAACTAATATGTTCCGTGTTGTTTATCTTGTACGCTGAGAGTTGAAAGTTTATGGTGTTTTGGATGTCTGATTTATGAATCAGCACATAACCTATTAAAACAATTTCTAGAATGAAAGTTTGGATGTTTTTATGATCCAGTTGTTTTTTTACTATACAAAACATACAGCTTCTTTGTGGAAAAATATGAAAAACAATCTAAATAGACATAAAAATTTAAATTCTGTAAACACAAAACTATTGATACCTGTAAACTTAAAGCATACCTGAAAAGCACATCAAAATACACACACAATGCAATTTTCTATGTTAGTCGTTAATAAATTAAAGTTACAACTAGTAAATAATAGGAAAAACCACGTACCTTACTGCAGTCTTCGTTTTCTTTCTTCAATGTTCACAAGACGCAAAAGATTGGCCAATCTTAAATTCTAGAATTAAAACGTAACATTGTCGAAGGCAAAAGAAAGCTGTCCGAAACGCCTTTCCACGGCCGGTGTTCACAAACCCGAAGGTGGATCATTGAGCAATTATTGCATGTTTATGATTGTAATATTCGCGTCTGAACGGCGAAAGTAATTATGGGGACAGCAATATAGCTTTTGACTTCGGCACAGTAAAAACTATCAGCCGACAGAATCGAATATACAACGCTTTGGTAATCGCACGCATGCACAAGCGAGCATCTCGATTCGGTCGGACTTTAGCATCGATAAAATCCAAACACTATCGGACACACCCCTTTAAAACACCGATATTAATATTGTAACGTAATTAAAAACGTCAAATTGGATGCTTTACGACAATGTTCGCAATAAAGTTAATATTGAAACGCGTAGGGAGGTTGATCCTTATGGTCCGTTTGGCGGCGACTAGAATTAAAGTGCAACAAAATTCAATCGAATGCGTACACATCACTTTAGGCCTTTAAATGATGTGCCGAATGTCGATAAAATAGCGTTGTACCCTAATTGGGGCCCCTTAGCCGCCGCCCCTATTTACATTTTCCGATTGACGGTGCCGTTGTTAAAGTTCCACCATGTTGGGTTTAAAAAGGAAAGATAACTTTACTTACTCAAGTTTCAAAAGTTTTTCTTTTCGCTGGTGAAACTTCAAGTTCCGGCACAGGACATCACAGAGGACCAAGTTCCCGGGGATTATCCGACCGTGGATGGGGAGGAAGGAAGATCTTAGTCACAATACAAAACCTGATAAGATTTTTTAACGTTTTATTATTTTTTTATATATATATTTTTTGTAATGTCTCTTCCGATTTCATCAACGACATTGTACAACCACATTATATAAATTACTCGAAACGATAAAATAAGTTTATTAAAAATAGAGTAGATTAAATCTTTCAAAAAATATTTAAATAGAAAAAACTTGTACAACATTGCATCTAGTATTACAAGACCTCGCTTATTATGTTATTTATTGTACATATTTACAAAAAAAAAATGTATTTTACAGTAACAATGATCTAGCGTCTTTAGGTATTGTTTCTATCACATTGTCATTCGCGTCACGAGGGGACACAAGACACCTCCCTGCGTGACCTCATAGTAAAAAAACTTAATCATCGAGTAATTTTCTTTCTACTTGAATTACAGTCGGCCATTTCACAACCATTGGAGTAATACCCCAGAAATATTGTCATAACACTGAGTAATATTATTTAAACGTTGCAGAAACCGACGGAAATATATATCCAAAGTGTAAATGAATTAATTAACATTTTCAACGTTAAGTTTTTAATGGCTATTGTAAATTTTTGTGACAGCTTAATACTGAGTACATAAATAATTTATGAAGTCGAATGTGCACTACCCCAAGAGTCTGTAATTAATTTTCATTTACAGCTTGCAAACAATTTTCTGTACTCATCGTTACAATAAAGTATATGAGGCGATTACACACACGCGGACTACAATAAAGTCGCACGTCAAAAATGTACTATAAATATTATAATGAGAGCTATAAATTTTATACAAAAATATACACGTAGCTACCGCGTGTGTGTAAAGCCCTTAACACGAACAACCTCTTAAACGAGAATGGAATTATTGCACGTCGCACATTTATCAGCGAAACATGAATAATCGTCTTGGAAAGCAATGAGCGCCCGTCGAAAAACTTAATTTCATATTTAAATATATGTTTTCGATCTTTTTTGTCTTTTTTTTTCGGCGTTCGGCTAATGTTTCTGTCAACGGCGTGCCTAATTTCATGATTGACACTTCGCTTGTCGGGAGAGCCGAAAACAAGATGTCGGAACTAAATTAAGGTATCATTCAACAGTAATAGCACTTTTTCTTTTGTTCTGAAATGATGAATAAGGGAATGAATCGCTTTTTACTTATCAAGCGCCTTCACATTAAAGCTAATAATATTTCAGACAGAATACTGATCTGATTTAATAATGGAAAACACAAGTGAAGTGTCAACAAGTCTCTATATTTGAACTATCATTGTCAGTATTTATATTCAATAATCAAAAATCTTGACAACTCTTACAAAACTTCTAGACTAGCGTCTGGTTAACTTAGTGCTTCAAAAATAATTAAGTACCAATAATTCAAACATCGCGACCACAGTTTCAGAGGCCTAACATACAGAGATTCCGTAATATAATACTGAGAAACAGTCATTAAGTTTAATTTTAAGTACAATCTTCGGCTTCTCACTTGGTCGTTCATAAGGCACTAATAAGACACTTCGATAAATCTTCATAAGTACAGTCAGCAACAACAAACTTTTAAAAATGTTGACGAACTTGCATTAAACTTTTTTTTTAAGTAGGTACTTTCGGATATTTACAAGATTACGCCAATTCAAACTATGTATGTGGCTGAGTGTACAACCGCATCACTTGTTAGGATACATACGTTACTGAACACTTAATATATTAATTTATTATTATTATTGTATCAACGTCAAAATCGCGAGATCCAATTTTACTAGCACTTTATTACTTATTACTATAACTTAGCCGTTTATAAAATTTTGGATACTAGTAAAATTGAACTATAAATTGGCTGATGCTTCATTAAAATATAAATGAGAATAATTTAAAAACTAAATAAAAATAAATAATTATTATAGCAACTAAATCATTATGTTGAGAAATAAATGGTAAGATTGATCATTACGTTGTCTGTGCAAACTAGCTTGATTGTTAATTTAATATTCATTCTAAAACCACTTTATTTGATCACCGGTGACTGGCTGTCGTGTGCCGTCGCCCACGCAAACTCAGATATCACGAAGTACAAAAATATTGTAACAAAGCATCGGCCAAATGTTCCAAAAGTCGCTCAAACACACATCATGCCTTATATTAAGCTCGTTACTCTGGATGGATCACAAACATTGTTAAAAATATACACTGAAGCGCACACTGGGAATGTTACGTACATACAGGTATCAATAACAGGACTCGGTCCTTAAGGACTCGTCACTAACTAACTACATTATAAAAATATATATTAGAATTTTACCATTAAAATTATTATGAAACAATTTTTAAGAGATCACCCATGAATGTATTCGAAGTCGCTGCAGCAGGACCAACACTTAGCACCAATGTTAAGGGAACGGGATTTTGAAACAGAATAATAATCCTTAAAATTAATTCGATGCATTCAAATTCAGTAATCGTTGGACTTAAATCTATAAAGAGGATGGCACTCGTTTAATGGCCTGAGAATTAATGAGTAAAATGCATTAGAGTAAACCTTACAGTAATCGACTTGCGTCACAGATTTAAATCTTGCATCTCACTTATTTTTGAGTTTGATTGTACTTACCTACATAGAGCGAGATGCAAGATTTATTTCCGCGTTTCCGTACCTTCCTTACAGTTAAAATATCGTGAAAATATATAAACAAAATGTACATAGCGAACATAAACGTTTTATTATGCTAAGCCTCGCGTCTCGTGTGATTTGGTAAAGCGAGTCACGTAAGTTTGTTTGTTTGTCTTTCCTCTTGTCTCGCTACATTCTATGCGTCATTCCGTTTTGATACATCAACTATTTATGATGGTTTTATGTTAATGACTTGTTGATTTGTATGATTCAATCTGTGAGGAACTGAGTTACGGACCGTGCATTCGTCTCGGAGAACATTTGCTACTAGCTTTATACGATTAACATACGACTTGAGCTGGAATCGATAATTTACTAAGAATTGACCCCTTATTTAATAAAAATGTTCAATTGTTGAGCCTCGAGCATATAAACTAAAAACAGTAATCGTTAACCGCGTTATTACCCCTACAAAACTTTTGAAATACGTATTGGGACAGGACTTAATGTAGAATTTTACAACATCCGTAACTATAAAGCTGAAAGCAATAGTGATATTCCGAATCACAAAGTAGATATTGCAGTACCGTTATTACAAAACATATCGTATAACAGCACAAAAGAGAGAACAGAATTAAGTCATAATTTAAGGAGGATGGCCATTTCGAAAGGTTGTGTAACGCCGAGTACCGCGGACGCTTTTTATCGCGCGCACCTCCTACTCAATGTGACGTCACGCGCAACCGAAGGCAAAAACTTTTAAAAATTCAAATTTTAACATTCGAATACAATTTGATTTAAATCTGGCAACAGTCACTAACAATTGTGGCGACGAGACCACCGGCTTGCGATTTAAAAAGTAAGTTAGGTCGCGTAGGTTGCGGCGCGCGCTCGTGGGCGGGCGGAAGTGAGAGCGTCAACGTGGAGACTTTGCATCCTTATCTAACAACAATTAACACGACTTAGAGCGAAAAGGACGCCAGATAGACAATTCCGCAATGTCACAGATCACAAAACCCGATACTAGGCTGTCAAGGCTCGTCAGTTTACGACCACTTTCGGTGCAGATTGTGATGCAACCGATCGGATCTTGAAATGTGAAGTTAACGTAGCTATGCGTGCCTTTCATTGAGAAAAATATGGTCATTATCGTGCGAGTGCTTATTGCAAAAATTACAATATTCAAGTCACGTTTCGTCGTGAATTCTCTTATATATTTTTTTTTTTAATAAATATTGGTTTTAAGTCGAATCGCACCGAAATTGATACAGTTCAAATAAACAGGCGTGTTATCGATCAACCGGCTTGCAGACCGCCGGGGCTAAATTACATACACACATTAATTTGATACAGTTAGCCAACATTTCGCAAACCAGAAACTTTTTTTAAATAATGAGATATTAAAAGTAACACAGCGAGGTAAAAGCAGCGCCTACCTTGGCGTGTGCAAGTAACTTGTGACATAAAAAGCGCTCGTAAACATTGACAACGTTGAATGGATCAGAAAATCTAGTAATATAGAAGTATTTTGAAGTTAAAATATAATTGTGAGTCTTTTATCGACATAACTTAATAAAAGTTATATTACCAAAGATTATGTGTGTGCACGCGTGTCAGCAACACAATATATCAGTCTTAGATATCGAAATGAATAGGCTCCAACAGAAGATAAATTACTAAACGCTAAATTACTTTTAGGAAAAGCTTGAAGTAATCGCCGACAGTTTTACAGTCACACTAAAGTGCAGGCAGACAAAAGGATTACTTATAGCAATAAAATTGGCCGGTGTCTGTCGTTTTTGCGTCAAATTTGCGGGATCAGCGGCGAATCTAACGCGATTTCATCGGTTTATCTACTATTAAATTGTGGTCCAAGTTGTGAGAGATGGACTATTGCCTCTCACGACTGACAAGATACTCAAAGATCTTTAAATGTGCCTCCACAAACTACAGATAAATACGAATACAAGATTTTCATTCACACTATGAAACGACTTATTCTGACGTCTTTTATATCTATCTACTTTGCGTTTGAATTAACCCAGATTGAATTATTTATTTTCTGATGAATCATAGAACTACTTACTAAGCTAATTTCCATATTTCTAATCTTTTATTATTCTACGAATCACTTTATTTTTGCAATCTACATTTCAACAGAGAAATAAATAAAAAGCTTCTATTGTGCATGTCATCCGCTGTTTTCTTACAGCTTGTTCTACTGTATCGAAAGCCACGGAGAGAACATAGCCACGATTTTACGATCCAATCTTTGGAACAGAGCCTGCGTTAAGAACACTGAACTATGAACGGCATCCGACACTTCCTACATCTGTCCCCACATTGCATCCACTAACACCCGACAAATTGGAGAAGCCAAACCTACAAGACCACCCTTTAATCGATTTTAAACAGACCATATTAGGACAAGAAGACCATATAAAAAAATATATAATTTTGTGAAAACTGCAGGCCAGACAATCACAGTTGTTTATTCAGGTTTCAAAATTTTTACTTTCCTTTTGAACGTAACCAATTTAATTTGCTACAGATTTTAAAAGGGACATTCGATTCTAGAGAAAAAAACAGCAACAGGTTTTTTGATACAGTTTTTTTTTTTATATAGAAAGGCCCTGTTTTGTTAATGAAGGTAATTTCGGTAACTGGACTGATTAAGGAGACAGTGACAGGCATTGATTACGCATTAAGAAAACTATAAACAAGGCTTCGATACGAAGTTTTTATATCAGGTCTCCTGACGACTAAATTAATTTGGAACGATTTCATTTAAAGAAAGGGATATGTATGAACCAAGTAACTTTAAATTCAGCCTCATTTCGGCAAGATGAAAACACAAACGAGCTTGATAACACATGCAGCATGGTGGAAAATCACCTTCGCTCTAGGCGCATCAACAAGTTGAGATTCACGACACGATCGCAACGGTACGATAGTTGTCCGCAACACAATAATTCCGGAACATATCTAGTTAAATGAACCAACTGCAGTGGTCATACATAAATCATGCGCAGGAGTGCACGCGCCCGTATGTGTAGCAAACGCGGGCATTACACGATCGACGCTCGCGGTGGAAGGACGTCGCCTACGCCTCATTCTAATGCAACCATGAGCCAATACGTCGATTATATCACCGTTTATGTAGGTGGCCTTATAAGGTTAATGTTTAAAGCGACAATTAGTCTCTTTTGAAAGGTTCTTGTTATATGTTTAGGACATTTCCCACGAGTGAGAACGGAACTAATCCACACGTACTAACAATTTGCATTTGAAAGGGTTTTGTTTGTGTAAAGCTCGATGATACTGGCCTATAGAAAAAGTGTTATGATGGATCGGCGGTCACAAAAGCTAAGGATTTGTTTTCAGTACTGAATGGCCGTCGAGTTAGCGCCGGACGCGTGTTGAATACATTATAACTGGAAGTACAATTCCACTCTGTGTGTGCAAGTGTTCGTAGTAAGGAGAATATAACAATATGTATGGAAAATACGAGACTGTATCTGATGCCGTACATGGCATTGAAAATTGAAATCGTTTGCCTTTAGCAGATCAACCGTTAGTACCTACTCGGACTGAAGCATGATAAAAGTTGACACAGAAACATACCAACACACTTAATCAAAAAGCTTAGAACGTCGACAGTTGAATGTTCAATCGGTACATCATCATATAAAATTGCCAGCATAAATCTTCAAAAACAAAAAAGACAATTGCATCCAAATAACTATGGTGTTTACACACAATCCCGGTGGACGTTCCCACGTAGCTGTCACCGCGGGCGAAGGCGCACTATACACAGCCTATCGGAGCATCTACACCACTCCAGTGGACAATCGTCCTAACAAAGCCTTACCGACCGAGGCCGGGACCCAATCATTTCCCACGCGGTAACGGTCGAACCTCAACTGGGACGCTAGTTTGAATTTATGGACGCGGAACCATCGCCCCGCACCATATCCAATACCATTTCAAGATGACCACTAGTGAAGACATTACTAGACAAACCAGAGATGTACTACACGCTACAGATATTAGTTCGCCAGTGATGAAGCCGAAACGGCGCACAGATCGCGATACAAAAGCTTGACCGATAAGCTGTGTTCTTTCAATAACAGGAGGAAACATTGTTTGAACAACAAATACAAAAAAAATGCTGTCATGTTACGATAAAGAGCTATGACCGATGATCTATGGCGAATATTTTGAGTCATTGCAATTATTAAACCACCTGATGATTCTGATCATATCATTGTGTGGAACACGGCCCGTCAAACATTCGAAATAACCAAACTTATTTTTGTCCGACCACGTGGACAGTTCTGTGTTGTTTGTTCAGCGTGTCCGGATTATTTTCATTTTCAATCAGTTTAATGACCTTCATACACACATCGGCATCAGTTTGTACACAGTTTAACTATTTTAGAAACTCAATTGTCTTCACCTATTTCTTAACATGCGGTCTGCTTGAAAACGCGGAATTCTCGCAACGATTTCGTTGGTATGATTCATGGTTTAAATCATGTGTGTAGTAAATACAGTGGGAGTGATGGCTGAGGAGCAGAATCGATTTGATTTGATGTAGTGTAACACAATATCTAAAGCAGGTCGGCTCGCGCGGTGACGCGGCGCGCTCGCAGTTTACGCTATTCTCGGCGCGGGCCTAATTTTAACCATCTGCGTCTCCCAGTCTAGTTTTAGGAAGTGGGCCGACTCAGATTCGTCGAATTAATCGAGTCGGATCTCGATACGTTATGGCCGACCGTTTGCTTCAAACATCATCGGTGACGTGAACGAGAATTGTTCAGGCTTTGCTTCTAATTCCGATGGGCCAATGAACGACTAAGCTCATAAATACGGCCAGCCAGCCACAGTACATTGTATTTAATTAAAAACAAAACACTTAATTGGACTTGTATAAATCCAGATGACGCAATAGCTGCCAATCAAAGGATCTAGCACAGATGTTTGTAAATTGCGCAAGTGGCATATAATCGAGGGTCCAATTATCGAAATGACACAGACGTCTGGCGTATCCAGTCGGACGATACACTCCCGGCTAAATCTATAATGGATGAGGCGCGTCCCGCGTCAATCCAGTAAACGAGATCGCATAATCGGACGCATACATAACAGAAAGACAATGCGGTCTGCATTCATTAATCGGGAGGAATTAAAAAGCTAGGCAGAAGTAATCGGGGCGCGTTCTGGGAGCACGGATAAATTTCAATTAGAGCAATCGAAGCGTCTCGCGGAAGCGCGCGGAGATGCAGCCGGGATAGCCGCGCAACCGCGTGCATACGAATGACCGCGTCCGACGCATACAAAGGGGGACCTCCGCCGCAAATCATTAGAATTGCGGTAAGTGAGATGTGAGCGGAATTGTTAGATCCGATGCAACTCCTAGATAATGACGTTGACTACGGATTAGCTGGCACCGGCCACTAGAATGTTTACCTGACATATAGTACGTAGCTTTAAGGATTTAGTGTCACCGCTGTAAGCCTAAGGGAACTGACTATTTATCGCATTGGGGCCCGTCAAAATGAGCAGGTTGTTTGTTGTGGAGATAATAAATGTGAGAGCGGAATTAATAAACGTGTCAGTGGTACGTCGCCACACGAGAATGATGTACAATGTAAACGTCGAGGCATAATTTCGTCGGAGGATTTGTGACGCCCTACGCGGAGCGTCCCGCTCGCCAATTTGTAAGCGCCGACATAAACCGCGGTGTAACGAAGCACCTAAACAACGAAATAAGCGAGCATCAAGCGACCCGCGGATATATCTCAGCGGCTGACATGTCGACAACACAAGAAGCTACTCGGACTTTACATTCGCCGACGTAACGAGGGGAGCCGCCGGCTCGCCCATTGTATTTATGCCTTAAACACAATTTATTTATTCGCCAAACATTACGGAGACACAAAATCTTGTCCATAAATACATGTGAAAGCACATATCAAGTATCGGAATGCAAACGGCGGGGCTCGTGTCTGAATTATGCAACAGAGCGGCGCGGGCGCAGGCTGCCGTAATAGTGCACGGAGTGCGCCCAACGCAACTCCTAAAATATACGTACCGCGAATGTGGATAACTGAACCAGAAGCCCGAGGCTCTCGAAATAACGCACTCCCAAATCTTAAGCAAGCGACGCTCCCCACTGGGGACTGAAAGCTCGGAGTAGGTACATTAGACGCGACGGAACCCTTCCGATGACGGGCGACTTTCCTCGCAGATTAATACAACGATCCATTACCTAAATGACGGCGCAAATGGTATTTATTACGGTCATTGCTCTTGTCGAAATTTCACCAAATTGCGAAGCCTCCTGTTCGGACGCTGGACGGATCTCTTCATTTGTCCGGTGCGCGGGGACACGGCAAAGGCGGTTTACGAATATTAGCCTTATGGCTGATCGACTGTAAGTCCATCGATCTTGCGCCCGGGTGGTCGGCGGCACCACGTTAATTACAGGGGAGAACCGATCATTTAACGTGAATTTCGCAAACATTAAATAATTTTTAAAATATTGAACCGGCGATGCGTTCACGCGAGGAATAATAAATTAACGATCGCACCAACAGGGACACGGGACCCGACAGTATTGTGAGCGCCGCTTCCTTAAAATTTACACACAAATATGTCTCCGGGAGGATAATCAAAACGGCTCAGACAAAAGAACAAATAAAGCTGAAACTGAAACAATAGGCGCAGAACGACGTTCATTAACCGGCGATACGAAGCAGTGAAGAAAGTCGGCGACGCAATCGTGTAATCCTAGAGCCACACGCGGCGATGATTACAAGGCACCTATTAGTCAAATTAGCTTTATTGTTGCCTTTGAGTTGCACAAAGCGACCAATCGGCTTACACTCAGACAATTATGTAGGCACATTAGCCGGTACAATACGATGAGTCAACAGAAATTGCGTCCCGAGCGTTTATCAAAACAATAGTATTGATAAGTTAATAAAGCGAGGTGCGAGACGCCTAACGAGCGATTACCGAGCGATGTGGAGAATAGACGCCATCACGCCACGCGTCTGGGCGCCGCGCGCGGAATACGTTATGCCGCGTGACTCACTGCCGCTAAGGAAACGCGCCCTAAGCCTCACTCTACAGAACTCGTACCACTAAAAAACATCAACAATTTACGATTCGTGTCGACATCTCCCATCGTCGCTACTACGCTTTTTTACCAGTCGGGAGATGCGAACGTGATGCGAAACAGAAAGAAACCATCGACGCTGGAATGTTACGAAGCACGCGTACGCCGAAAGCGAAAACTCAAGAGTTCGCGAGATGTTACGAAACATGCGTATTCTCGATTAGGGGATACGGCGAGCGAGGGCACTGACCGACTTCCACATTTATACCGCTAATTCATGCACAAGAGCATCTGCATCCTACGAGCAGCGTTACGCCAAACACTCGCCCAGCTAATACCGTTTATATTCACGGAACAGACACACCACGCATATTACACGCCGAGAATACGTAAAGAATTATATTTATGTAAACGACTTCACAGTGATGACAGGTGAAACCGTTCCTAGCGGGAGAGAAAAATGCCGCCTTTGAATATTAAGACACATAAAACGAGATACGGTATGTCCAACACATAACAAAGTCATGAAAACATGTACAGCGAATAGAACAGTGCGCGATAGAGATCTCAAGAGCGCTCGTCGCGGGACAAGCTTATCTCTGGGAATCGTAATTACCGCGTGAATATTTCAATCGATTCGACTTATCGATGATGCGCGGACAATAATGATCGATATCAGTCCGGACGTATTATTTCCGTACGTCAAACGTGAACTCGGTGAGAACGACCCACCTGAAGACGAGAGATTTTTATCGATCCGCCCGCGAAACGAACGAATCGACGTAATCGATTTCAACATATCGGAGCTGACAAGCGATATTCGAGGTCGGGGGCGAAGGCTCAGTGGGCGCCGGATGGGTTCGAAATTAAAACGATATGCAAATCAGGTACGAGAATTAATCGTCGGGTGCAATCGACGCGACGGCCGCGAGTCCAGCTACTGGGTACAAATCGATGAATAAATAGTGTCCGATTAGCGGCGCAAGGTGTGTTCAGCGCTTAATGGATGAATCGAATCGAATCCGAGCAGCTCAATGAATCGACGCGTCGAACGCTCCGTATTTGGGTGTATTTGATCAATCGCGAGCTCCATTGATTAACCGTTGGCGCGAACAAGACGATACGGAACACAAAGGCGCGATAGTTATCGAAATTGAATATAGTCCACGTGTGGATGTGGCGATGTACGCGCTGACCTGTTTACATATGAGGCGGCGCGAGAAAGCTACTGCGTTACTCGGGATTGATTTTCCCCGTAGCTCGACGGCCGGTGTCGAGTTTGACAGGAGAATTTATAATAATCACTGGCGGTACCACCGAAAGTAATTTTCAATTAAGTTTCTTGATAATCCGGATCACGGGCCGGCTGGACTTAGAACCTGAGGCGACAGCGCGCTCCCTTGATAATTGGAAACTGTCTCTAGTTACAAATAACACCTGCTACCTACTTTGTTATTAGTTTTTTGTTGCTTTTCTTTGGTATTTCATAAATATTCACCGCCAACGATACTTTTACAGTCTAGTCTTTCAGTTCTTTTTTCTTTGGCCGCATTTAACTTTACAACGTAGGTATGCTAATAGAATGGTCGTTAAGGCGTCTCTCTACGATTTGGTCTATAATCAATACTATTAGGCGCCGTTCCGAATACGTGAACTTTACAAAGAGCTAGAATGAAAGGCCGATTCATTCACAATAATTAATCAATAGTAGCGCGACCGCTCCCACTTCCGAGTCGTCACTCTGACTCTAAATGATAAACCGGTTCCCGGCGTTAATTATAAACCGATTTTAAATCAGATTATTTCGCTACCGAACACCGAGCTATCCATTTCGACATCTTTGCGTCTGAGATCATCAATTTCATTGATAGGATTTTTCGATAGATTGTAATTGAATCATCTTACTTTAATTGAATTCTAAGCTCCAGCCTTGGTGAAATTGTATAAGATGTACATTACAGAAATCTATTTATAAGCAACGTGAAAATAACTGAGAAAAATAACCGTGATAAATGATGAAGTCCCTCGTCAACGGAAGCGTAAAATTCCACCACGTGATAATTCATTTCTTGCGTCCACGGCTCTTCTTATCTTCAACGATCTGAATGAATACGTCAATCTTGATTCGCAATCGGTTATGAGACGTTCGCTCATCAGCATACACTGAACATTTTTATTATATTACGCAAAAACAAAACTTTCATAAACACGTCCCGCGTCCGTAACTCAAACCTGGAGAGAAGTGATCTGCGAAAACAATCTACTCGTCAAAATATTTACAAATATATTAACAAAACAGTTTATTGCTTGTATATTATTCTTTCTCTTATCTAAAAAAAGCTAATCTAGAAACTGACTATCTCTTTAAACAGTCGTAACTGCCGCTGGGGCGCGTCGATGTCGGGGATTTAGTCTAAGTGCCATCTGAACTACCGTTGTGGGTGATGGGACATGTGGGGGTGTGAGAGGTGCGCGTGCGAGTACGGCTGGCCCAGGGAGCTGAGGGGCAGCGGCGAGGGGCAGGGTGGGTGCTGGTGGTACTGCTGCAGCGGCGACGGCGCCAGCCCGGGGTGGTGCTCGAGCGGATACTGCGCGGAACCCGCGTACGCCAATTGCCTCACCTTCATATCCTCGTCTACTACGTTATACGTGAGCTCTGTTTCCTCGTAGCCCGTGGCGGCCATGCGTTGCTCGCTGGTGGTGGGCGGGTCGGGCGAGTTCAGGCACGTCTGGATCAGCCGTTTGCCGGAGTCTGACGTGATCATCGGCTGCAGCTTCCGTGTCGCGAAGGTATACACGTGGCCGGTTTCTGACGCGACTAGCAACATCACTTGTGTCCCCGTCAGGGTTGACAGCTCGTATGCCTGGAAAAAAGAAACAAGTTCGTTAACACTTTTTAATATCAAAGCTAAATGCGAGACCAACGTTTTGTAAACATTTGTGCTGAAAGTTTATGGGCTCAATAAGCTTATCAAATATTACAGCATCGTCGGAAAGTCTTGGCATATTTTGATTCAAAACTAACTAAAGCCTCCATTAATTAACACTTACAAAAGGGTTTACGAAATCTCAGTCAACTAAGGTAGAAGCATGTAGAAAATCTAAATTCTTAGCTTGACCTAAAACCAAACCTATGAAGCAAGTATTAAAAACTTTAGCGGTAAAACGGTCAATTTTAAGAATGTAACTTTTTTTATTACCCACTTTCTCATAGAACTGTTTAGTCTGTTGTCCCATTAAAGCGGAAAAACTGTTTGTTTCGTCAACAAGACGATAAGAGTGTTCCCCTCGAGCCAATTTGGCGCTCGGCGCTTCAAAGTTTACTTGGCCAGTGTTATCGGCTCCTAAAAGTTTCCCCGTCGACCTTTCACCTCTCCCACGCCTCTAATTCGTATGTAAACCACTACACGTTCGTTTTCGGGAGCATATCACTCTCTCACGGCACTCTTTGTGTATGCAAGACGAATTATCACACCCACTGGCGCCCATCCACCCACACCTACTTACACCACCGTTTATTTACCAATGGCACATTCTAATTTCGACCCCAGTGGCTCAGCATTAAGAGCTGTGTGACAATATGTTGTTAAAACAGCAATTTGACACGGACAATTGTCAAAAGTCAGGTAGCTCGCGTTGTACATCTCTCAAATTGATGCTAACCATACTGTGTGCCTTAGTACGATAGGAATAGAGGATTGTGTGAAGGATTTCTGTTAGGGTTCGATGCAAATTGATTGTTTGGTGTCTCATTTGGTTTTTCTATTGCATAGTATCGGTCTGCGGTCTTTGTCGCCCACTAGAATTATCGGTTACGTGGTAACGGTTTTATTTGTAAACCATTTTATTTACTACTTGGTTTTGTATCGAATTTTGAATTTTATTACAAACGTCTTTGGTAACTTTGTTTATTTTTTCGATTTTAATATAAGTTTGCCAGTTTCGGTGTCCCAAATCTAGTTTCAAAGCTCATGTTCTACTTTCACGCTATATAAACATTTCAATAGTACAATAGCCAATGATTTATCGTAACAAAAGTAACCAAAGTTCAAAGAGCACTGAGATTAGAATCAAGATTGACATGAAAAAGAAGTAAGAGTCAAATAAAAAGTAAAAAAAATACGATAAAATCGTTTCAATATCCTTTAAAGCTCATTCTTGTTCCACATCAAGCTCCAATGTTTCAAAATATCAAAGAGAATCAATGGACTTGGACAGTATCATTACAATGACAATAAGCCTCGGAAATGGGCTCTGACAACCAAAGCTGTAGTTAATTGAATCCTGTGATTTAGAATTCTCAACTTAACCCTCATTGCTTTAAGATTCTATTTAAATTACAATGAGCTGAGTGATCGCTCTTTTCTCAAAACTTGCACTTCCCTTCTCCATTCATTGAAGTGATTGATGATAAAGCTGTAATTAGCGAACCTACTGCTTGCATCTTTGACATCGACACCCTTAATCTTGAAACTGGGTCACTGTAAAATGATTCTTATAATCTTGAGAGTATGGTTCTTACTGACAGCGCAGTTTAGTTGGTACGGGTATAAAACACTGCCGAAATTGACAATTACAAATGCACCTTTAATGAGGTTTGTTGTTATACATGATTAATGAGGCTTCAGTGAAATTTCAGTGGACTTGAAATTATTGGTACTGAGGTCAATCTTAAAAAATCGGTCTTTTGAATATGAATAATCACGTTTTTACGTTATTTTATGCCATTAATCAGGAATAATATGAGACGTCTGACGGTACTTTGGTGATTGAAAGGAATCTGAATATTACGAATATTTTATTTCTGAAGAAAATATGATTCAAATCACTCAATTGTAACCAACCAAATTTTGAACATGGTGGCCAATCTTAACTGAGATTATCCAAGTGCGCAGGAAATATTATTGGGAATCCAACTCAGGACCCCATGCACAACAGTCTCGCAAAACATGATACTAATGTTCCTGTGTAGCGACATCTATGACGCCACATAGGAACTAAAATCCAAAATCCTGCATCGCGGTATTAGTTTTCCGCGTGATCAGATAAAAATATTATAATTTCGGGATATTCCCGAAATCAAGTTTCGGGCAGTTGCCCGGATCAGACACAACACCCGTCGGAGGCGCCTCCTTTTTCAATGGAGTTGTACGGGACTTTACACTCTGATCACATACTTCTAAACCAGCATAAATTAGAAAGAAAAGAAAGAAAAAGAGTTTATTAACGTCAAACATGCCAAAAAAAAAAAATTAAAATTCTTCTACGAAAATATGTAGCACAATTTTCATTTGAAATAATTACTGCAATCTATTTTTCGTTATCAGGTAAAGAATATCAAAGTTACCGTAATGTAAAACGAATTATCGATACAAACGGGTTGCATTAAAAGATCCGACTTTATGGCCGCAATTGATTTTTATGATCGTTTTCATGTGTACATAAATTTTCGCAGTAGCACTGGAGCTAAGCGAATTAACATTGATAAAATCGAAAATAAATATTAATTCGGTCAAATCAAAATGGAGCTCAATTTGATCGTGATTTATTCAACTGCCAAAGTCACAATATCTACTTTTTTAAATATTTAAAAAGCAATTACTTTTATTAATAACCATTTCTTAAAGTGAGCCTATTTTTAGGATTCCGTACCTCACGCCCCAACCGCTGCCGGGATTCCGATCCCGATTTCCGGCCGGGCTTGCGGACGGCGGGCAATGGGTGGCCCGCCGTCCAACCGTCCGGTAACCGTCCGGACCAAGCCCAAGTCGTCGACGGCGCGTATTGTTCCACGCGCGCCTCAGGGAGATGTCAGCAATTGTAGGGGCCCAGCAGGTTCGAAGCCTACTGGGGCCATGGGTAGTGTGAAAACGAAACCCGGACCCTGGGACAAAGGCAACGAAGGAACAGGAGTGGGTTTTTAGTCAGTAAAAGTCTGACACTATCTCTCGCTCCGCCCAAGAGCGGGATTTGTCATAAGATGATTTTCCCAAATAAAAAAAAAAAAAAAAAAAACCTCAAAAGGAAAAAACGGAACCCTTATAGGATCACTTTGTTGTCTGTCTGTCTGTTTGTACGAGTATGTCTGTCAGTCTGTCAGTATGTCTCTCTGTTTGTCAAGTCCCTTTATCTCGGGAAAGTGTGAAAGTATCTTGTTAATATGAAAACCATAATACTCAGGTCTGCGGTCCCTTGAAGCTGTGAAAAAATGTAACTTCGAAGTTAACAAAAAAAAAGATACGACGGTTTATGTCACAAAAAACGTGTATTTCGACACTCTCAAAGGAATCAAAATTCATAGGGTACTTCCCGTTGACCTAGAATATTGAAGTTTGGCATGAAGCAAGGTCTCCTAACACATGTATAGAAAAGAATCTGAAAACAGTAAATTTGTAGTTATGTACGCCACAAAAAAAAACTATATAAGGTGCTCGTGTAAGGTGTAAGGCTCGCACACTTGAAATTGTAACACATCATGGTAAGACTCCTGCTCTGGGCGGAGCTAAAGGGAGAAACACGAACCTGTGTTCCATCAGATGCCCTTTGCGTTCCAGGGTGACGGAAATTCTCAAATAGCCTCGCAGTGATTTCAACTGAAGTCTGAAATAACTGTAGAATAGCATTCACCCTTATGTTCCCAGTGCTGGGTTCTCTAGGAGAGGGCGTAATCCACCGCGCGGGCTGGTGCGGGTTGGTTAAATCTTTATTAAAAAGCAATTACTTTAATTATTCATTATTTAACTTTGCTCTAGTGGCTGGAAGTGGCGCATGTCCTGGATCATTCGATTCGCTTCAAAATAATTTAGCTGAATATTGCTAGCACATGCGTCATGTCAGTCAACGCGCGCCGTCAGTTGGGACTGGTCGTCTCTCAACTGCCACGGCTTATTTTAATTATTTGTTCTACGAATTGTGTTTTTTTTTTCAGTTCAAACGCTTTTAACGTACACGTCTTTCTACATCTTTCTCACATATATGTAGATATAATTTAGGCGGTAACGATGTAACCATAATTTTTGCAACTATTTATTGATTTTAATGTATCCGTGAAGTTTCATACACGAGCTTCTCCATAAATACTCTACGCTTTGAACCGTGCAAATAGCTTCATTTTTTTTTTTGACAGACTCGATCTTGACAATGTGTATGAAAAATTTAAACTAAGTATTTCTTCTTTGTCGACTTTAAGATTCCTATAGGAGGATCGGTCGCGCCCGTCATTAGTTGAATCATTTTTTTTTTCGGAATAAAAGTTGGCCTATCCAGTTTAGCTTAATTAAAGAAAAGAATTAGGACGTATTGATAGATACGATCCTTATATAATAATTTTCAACTTACCTACTATATAGGGTGACTGGCAATTAGTGTACGGTACTTAAACACGTGATTGTGCTCATGATAACAAACAATTGTTATTATGGGAGCAAAGCCGAAATCGCGAAAAGGATAAAGGATATAAATGATAATAAATGATAAATTATATTTATTCTGCAAATAGGTTTATGAAACACTTTTACACGTAAAATTTTTTTGGCATTTTAAACCAGATGAGGCCGGTGTTTCCTAGCCGACTACCCTGAAAAGAAACACTGAAACAAACTCAGGGGATATAGGGATTTCTAACTATTAAAATACGAATAAATCTTCTTAATCGGTCATCCAGTTTATTTAAACAGATTGTATCAATAAACGATCAAGTAAATCTCAATAAAAATTGTTCCCTGTGAAAATCTCAATTACTTTTCCATTGTTTACAAAAACAAATAGTCTCTCAATAAGTTTATCACGTCAATTTTACAGTTAAGTTCAAATTACGCTGTCGAAGTTTAAACCAATAGCTTAGTTTGAAACATGATTAGCCGGCAAACAATTGGTTAACCCCTGTTTGACTTCAACGGTGACCTGTAATAGGGCTGGCACGGAGGAAAATACTTATGTTTACTCGAAAATATTTTTTATCCTTTATTTGTTAACCATTCATTCCTACAGCTAAAGAGTGCAATTTCCTGGCAGAATCAGTGTATCCTGATAGCATAACACCCGCGGCTAGCGCTCTATCAATTGTAAAAAAAAATATCAAATAAGTTACAAAACCCAATAAGAAAGTAGATCCATTAGTCATGGTCGTTGTTGAGGATATTTGATGATCACATCACTGTCAACAGATTTACGCCACTCGAATGCCCTAACATTCTATTAGCACACATTAACGACTTTCACTGTAATCCCTTAAAAGCCAAACCTCAATGACGCAACATAATCCTTAAATTAAAAAGAGCCAGTATTAGTAAGATTGACAGATCCGTTCATAACGTTTTATACAAACCGATCGTGATGTTGCAAAAAACGTCCGGATAAGTGCTCCAGTTAAGTCACAAGTGATTGTAGTAAGGTGCAACTAAAATCCGCAAAACCGGTGCGCACGAGACATAGGCCCGAATACAGCCGAAAGTTTCCGAAGGTTTCGAAAATCGAAAGCCAATTAGCTTGTCAAAATTGATACTTAATGTGGGAGCGAGTGTGTTCGTTAATTGACAACTGAAAATTAACGTACAATTTTATAGGAAGGAAGGCTATTAAAAGAAAGCGATGGTTCCCGTTCCTCCATTCCATGTTCCATTGTTTTCTTGCTAATTTAGGACTGAAGGGAACACTTATCCTGCGTATTACGCGTGCGTAGGCGATGGTTTAGCAACCTGTCCAAACAATTGGCCGTATAAATAGTTCGTGAGGAGTTAAGGACGTTGTCTCGAACAATATCAACATACTAAAATAACGACGATTTAGGAGGCAGATATAACTGTGTGGGATCACTTACAATGTTTTTTCACCGTAGTGAGTGAAGGATTTGGAAAGAGTAATTTAGATTTTGAATATTATGATCGTTTAGGCTTTATTTAGAGAAACTACGCAAAGTATAGTGGCCAAACGCAAGCCTATGCATAATAAAAAAGTAAGCAAAATATTAAGGAATATTTTGTGCATCAAAAATCTAAAAATTCTTCACTAAAAATAAATATTAATGGACACTAAATATTAATGGACTTTTTACAATCATTAAGGGACTTGGGGCACCCCAAATCGGATAGGGTAGGTTAGAAGGGGATGATGGAGTCTAGTCAGCGAGCGAACCGAACACACACAGAACCCGCTATCCCCTTGGTGGTTATTTTTATTTAAACCACCCAGAGGAGCATATTGTACTGCACAATTAGTATTAGAAAACAGGAATAAATTGAGGAAAAGTTAAAGACTACCCAAAAATTAACATTGAGCTTTAAACTTTTAACTTTAAACACAAAACTTTTTTCTTTTATTTTATAACAACTAAACCATCTGTCCGAAGTAAATTCGAGGATCCTCGAGTAGTGTTGTTTAATACAAGGCGAAAGATAAAAATTTTCAAGAGTCAATGAAGGTGTAAATGTCAATATTATGCTGAGGTTATAAAAATGTATGGTTACGCGGACGCTGGAACGGCGAATAAACTATATAGTTATATTCAGTAACTGCAGAAGGACATTGCGTAAAGAGGATGGTGCAAGGAATTGGATCTCTTGGAATTTGGAACAGAACTAAGTGTATAACAAACTCACAAATTAATTACCCCATTTCGAATTAGACTGTATTGTGAAAATACCAGTAAAGAAAGGTGCTGTCAATGCCCAGAATAAAGTGGTCACCTGAATTCACGTTCACATTTTTTTTTATTCTGAGGGTAGATCAAATAGTTTCTGTCGCGCTGGGTGGAAAGAATGTGAGCGTCAGACTTTTACTGACTGACGACCCAATTACAGGGCCGTGGCAACTCAAGCTCACTTTGCCTGTATTTTCATTTATACAAAACAACACTACTGTACAAATTACAATTACAATTAAAAGAATTCTTCTAATAAGAATAGCTTAAGACTCGACTCTAAGGTTGGACAAAGAGCACTCCAGTTCTAAGCCGATCAATTGACTGGAGTACCATAGAGATGTCTTAGAGAATAAACTACTATTTTTGTTGCAAAGCACCTCAAATAAAAATACTGTTTGTACTTACAGTTACAGTAAGCGCATTTTGTGAGGGATCGGATGACACTTTCAATTCAATCAAAGACACTAATCATTCAAAGAATATGATAATTATTAAGATAGGGGGTGACAGTGGAAACCATAATAGTGGTCAAACCTATTTTGACAGCTGTCATAAAAGTCATCTTTACATGCACAGACTATAAAAGAACATGCTCAAAAACCGTACAACTTCCTCAACTTTCATATCCTAAAGCTAACGATTTAACTGTGCAACTCATTTAAGTGTAGTCCACACCTTCGGATCTGATGTGTATAATAAAGTCGGCCATTACGAACGCGCAGCAATCCGGCTAAGTAAATGATGATTACGTTTGCCACTTATCATAACGAGATACGAGGTTTTTTTCTATTATAATAGTTATTACTTTAACTTAATGAGGCTTTGCGATAGTTTTTGAGATGGAAGTGATAAGTATCGATATTAAAAGCAGTAAATATGCATGAAGTGTTTGATAATTATGTTTTTTTTTTTAACTCATCAAATAATAAAACTACTGCTACTTTTTCCATCTTTAAAAAGATTATTACATCTAAATAAGATATCCGCAGGAGAACCATAGGCCCATAGAAATTCACAAATTTTACACATTATTTAAGACAAATAATAATGTCGTGTTTAGTATATGTTTTTTTTTATTCTTAGAATAAGAAAAAATATTTTATGTTAATTAACTAAGTATAATAACAGTAAAACCAAAAAATAAATGAGGCAGTGGTGGCCGAGTGGTAACGGCCCCGACTTGAGTTGTAGGTTGCGGGTTCAAACCCAACCAGGCACATTACTTTGTGTAATTTATTTCATCACCACTGCTCTCAAAACGGTGAGGAAACCGGCATGTCCTAGAACCAAAACCAAACATCCACCAACCCGCAATGGGCCCGCGTGGTAGATTATGGCCCATTCTCTCTCCTAGAGAGGAGGCCTGTGTCCCAGCAGTGGAAACATTAAAAGGTTGATTATTCTATGCTATGCAAAAAATAAAAACCCTAAACTAAAAATTAAATTGTAATCTGAGGCCGTGACAGCCCTAGAATTTCGCGGTGCACTATCCTAGCTGTCGCCCCAACTCTGGGCGATGAAAACTACACTTTTTGCCGAGATCAGATACAGAATCCGATAGCACGCCAACTAATAGCTCTATAAACTAGATAATCGTCCGGTAAACGCTGGGAAAGATGTCGTGCCAGCGAATTATGATATACTTTAAAAAATATGAAAGTTCAGAGATTTTGTGATAGCGGTGAATAGGTGATTTAAGTGGCCAAATGATTATGTGTTTACCAAATATTTCGGAGAAATGGAGTTGTTTAGTAAACAGCTTATTGCTGCTGTTTATCAAATGTTAATAAAACTGTTAGAATTTGTAAAGTCAGTTTAATTTATGTCAACAAAACAGAAAAATACAGTTGTCCACCACAAGGAAAAGTAAAGGACCAAGAAATGAAAGGTCAAATTAAAATAAAGAAAAATAAAAGACAAAAGAAATTCAAAACGGACAACGGACGATGAAAAACGTCAGTCAAACCGTTCACACGTGAATAACAACAAATGAATTGCAAAAAATCACATTTGATCGTTACGAATTTTTATCCCTCCCCGTACCTTAATAATAAAAAACCCTACGCCGATGTAAGAGTTGTGGTAAATTTACGAATTAACCGGAGAAAGCATTCGGGTCGGGACATAGCGATACGGCATTACTGTGACAAGTGCGACCTGCGACAACGTGGGCCAAAAAAACCAGCTAATTGCGACTACAATGGAGTACAAAGCGGCCGCTGTTCCCACGGAGCATCCGAGCGCGCATGCGTACCGATCATTTCATGCATGCTCCTCTTTTATTGCCAAAAATTAATGCCCGGTAAACAGTCCTTAATTGCAAGCCAGTCTTGTTAAAATCAGCGTCGGTAAAACCGCCCGTCACACTAAAAGTAACATTTCTCGGAAATAAGAAACCAGAATACACATAAAACTCGCAATAACTGACTAATAATAACGTAACATTACGAATACCCTGTGATTCTTGTGTCGATTTTTGGTCTTCAATCGTCGTTTTATGACATTTTAATTTTATTGGTTAATGCAATTTTGCCCATTCCGTTGGATCACTGTGCAATTTTGCTTTAACAACTTTATAGCTACGAGGCTGATATTGACATTTTTGCAGAAAAAGTTAAGGATTCCAGTTGGTAGTATCAATAATTTTAACTGGAAGTGTAAAGACAGACGCAGCTTGCGGTAATGCAATGCAAATAGTATTAAAACTAGCAATAAGTTAACATTGCCTGGAACTCACAAAATAAGGATCTAACACATTGACCATTTATTTCGTTAATCATGATTATAAAGTTAAGTAGGTAGTAAGTAGTTAAAGAAATATAGAAACTGAGCCTAGGTTGGGTGGTAAATGAAACTGATGATGTTGAATGAAAATTAATCAGAATCAGAATGTTTATTTGTGAAACATAGGTATTTACATAAGGGTCTTAGTTTTATTGTACATGGGCGCTATGTTTTGCCGTGACGGCGTAGAAATATTGATAATAAAATCATAAAAAAATAAATAAATAAAGAACTAACAGAGAAAAAAAAATAAAAAACAAAATTAAAAGTCTTACAAGTGATAAATAAGGAACTATTTTAAATTAAGTTAAATATAAAATTACACATGAAATATTAAAACATGTAATTTATAAAATCTTCTACAGTGTAGTAACATTTTTGTAGTAATAGTAAGTAAAGACTTTTCTTAAATTTTAATAAAGGCAATTTGTTTATACTATTGGGTATTTTATTATATATTTTCGGCACATAACAAAAAAAAATCTTTTTCTTTCTCTATTTGAATTACTTAAATAAATTAATTAAAAAAGAGAAAAAAAACTAATCAGGTAGCAATTAAGAAAGTAAATTAAGTAAACTAACAAATTACCACTGCGTAGCATTCGATACAGTTTTATTACATTACTTTGTATCAACCCTAAAGAAAAACAAAAAAAAAACAAAAATGACATGGCCACTAGATAGAAAGAAGATGCTATCGAAGAATGAATCAAACAGATACAAGGCATCTTACTGATCTAACTTATGACCATTCTTTAATTTATCAACGAAACATCAAGATATTCACTGAAAAACCGTAAAAATGTCACGAAACTTGTTTTGTTTTTACTGACTTTCAACGATAATTAGTTTTCTAATACATTAACAATAAAACAGGAACACTATAACAGGAATGATAACACAAAAACGTTATCTTCATACCTGATAACTTCGATAAAATATTCAGTGTTCACCAAGGTCCAGTACTCAGCCCACTATTGACCAGTCTACAAAATTCCATGAATTCTCCATAACCACACGAGCCTGAACCGATCCACTTTCACTATAGCCTAAGGTGTTAACCTATTATCATCTGACGGTGGCTAGACGGCAATTCATATGGAAATGAAGTAGCCGACAGGTTCAACTGACGGCAAGGCTAAACGTTGAACATTATCTTTAATTAGTTTACAGGAAACTGTGGATAACTTGAATATAATAGAGACGGTAGTTGGAAAGCATGGGAGGTCAAGAATTTAAGTTTTTTTTTTTTGTAATAATTTCGTAATAATTCCGTAAACCTTTTAAAATTTTAAGACAAAGTAAAGGAAGTATCTGAAATGTCGGTTAGAGAAAGCAGTCAGAAAACTTTAAAAGAGTTCCTTAATTCATAATAATGAGCATTCGATGTCTTCAGCATCCAGATCATCGTGCAGAACTGACATTCTCGACAGTATCACTAATTTTTATTCAACACAAAAAAAAATATAAACTAAAAAAGGCAATGTGAACATGCAACCACAACAAATAGAACGCGAAAATATAAAAGCAGAATGATAAGATTCGAACGTCGCGTGAGGATTGATAAGACCCGCTTTCAAATACAACAAAAAGCTTTGAAAAAAACGCGTCAATCTGTTAACGGTACAGGTACGTCACACGCCACGTGCGTTTCTATAATAAAAAATAATGTAGCCTTAACAAGGGGCTAAGGAAACCCCAAAAACAGGTTATGAAAGGCCAGGTTGCCATTTGTGGGCAGCACTCGACTGGATTAGTCGTAAAAGGTTTAAACGGGCCGTGTTCGTCTTTTGCCTACCGAAGCGTACCACTCCACGTGGCTGTATTTGTCTGCAGCACTACGTCATCGTACACCCTTTATGGAAAGGATGATACCATTGCACTAAGGACGTGGAGTTGAATCACCTCTGATGGGATCACAGTTATGCATGTTGACATCGAGCTAGCGATGAAAGTAATCAAGTTTTGCTGCTTACGTGCTTGTTTTTCTAAAAGTTCAATCATTAAAGATTCATTGAATTGTACCGCAAGAGCTTTAGCCTCTGTAAAGTTCCAGCAAAAACATTAACAAACGGTCAGTTATATGACACTAATAAGCGGCCATACAATCAATAATATAAAACGATGATTCGTATTTCGGTACAGGACATAATAATAAATCATGAGGATCTGTAGGGGGTTGCCAATTCAGATTTCAGTGTAATCAGCGCCAGCACCGTAATGATCGAAAAGTGAAAGTTCCGAGCTTCATTATCTCTTAGTGCAATCCAATCGGGAGCCACACGTTTAATCACGATTAAGAATACTTGTTACTGCTAAGCACGCCAATTTTAATTTGCTAACCGACAACAATGTCGAAGATATAAGTAACCATACAGAAATCAACACATTTAAAGCAACACCAGCATAAGTATTTCAGAACAATTTCGGTTTGTTTGTTTTGAGAGGTCGTCAGATGTGACCGAAAACTTGATTACTAAAAAAGTAATGATTCAGATCAAACCAGTTATTCGGATGTTTTCTTTAAATAGCGGTACAGTATGTAAATAACATTGGAGATGCAACAGAGAAGGATTCGGATACGAAAACCTACGCATACAGAGAATATGACGTTTAAGATAACTGCGCTGCAATAACGTTTCTGAATATCTTTGAAGAAAATAAATGAGTCATGGAACCATACAATTGTCGCATGCCACAATCATTTAAAGTTTACTTCTTCATCCAACTGACACATTCGTAAATAAAATAAAAACAAAGAAAAAAGAGCTAAATAACAGGAGCAAATTGCGCAAAGCAAGCTTAAATCAGCTGTTAATGAAAACGTATCACGGTAATTACAAAGTGAATGTTGTTAGTCTTGTTCATTAAGCAAAAATCTGTATCGGCAATACTGAAATTGTCATTCAGCTCAAGCAAGAGATTGCACGTTGAACGGCGTCAAAGTGGCACTCGACGGCGGTTCAGCGGCGTCTACGGCGATTAGTTTAAACGACGCTTAAACAATAATTACCGATTACGGAGAACCGGTGTGATATCGGCGGTGTAACTCGGGTAGTGCGGGGACTATTGCGAGCAAGATTAATACCGAGACCGTGCAAAAATTTCCAATAACGCAACGTTTCAATTTGTCACCGGGACTCGAACGCCAGAGATAATCTACAACCGCCATTGAAGATGACCGGTTAAATGAATTTGTATACAAACCGGCGAAGACTGTTTCTTTACTTGTCACATTCCGTTAACGAGATGATGTATTAAGTTTTTTTTTTAACTTAGCCTGCGTTATCCTACTGCTGAGCAAAGGCCTGCTTATTATGATATCTACACTAATATTACAAAGAGGTAAAGTAAGTTTTTTTGTTTATAGGAAGTAATCTCTGAAAGTACAGGTCCGATTGGTAAATTTTTTTCACCGATAAAAAGCTGCTTTATTGCTGAGTGACATAGGCGTACATATTTTATGCACGCGGTCGAAGCCCTGGGCAAAAGCTAGTTGCAGAATATTCAGAGACAAAGCCGAGCGAGCTTGTTAAAGAGATACCAAAAGCCACTGAGCAATTTTAGCACTATTATCCGACGAACAATATAAGGAAGATTCAATTAAACGACCAAATCTCAAGCGACAATAGGAGCTATAGCTAACAATACACAATCCACAGAACAATGGGTAATCCTTGAATCAATATAAGCAGGTTGGGTGTTCTATAGATATTAAGATTGAGCCTAGAGCCTTATGCAAATGTGTCGGGCGTCGATATCGACGGCAATGGCGTCGGTAATTACACGTTCATAGTCTCGTTGCCAGTTTCATTCATAAACATGCGAGATTGCTTTATGAATGGTAGACGGTCCGTGTTCTTAATTTATTGTGTCGCGCAATACACTTCTATAAGTTTCCTGTTTGATTATTACCATTTATCGAATGTTGTTTGTGTACTGTGTAATTTTGTAGAAGCTAACTCGACCTTGATTTATGAACTTCATTCATATATAGCACGAGCACTAATCTTAGTCCAATTATATCGAGTGCGCGCCGCTGCAACCAATGTAGTCGACGGCATACATTGTGTAGATATACGAGATGAATTTATTAAATGTATTAACATTCAATTCATTACTGGAACACGCGAAAAAACAAACATAACTCAACACGCTATTACCCGAGCTTATGAACGTAAACCTGTCCAACTGTTAATAATTCTTTTCTTAATGGCCTCTCATGGCTGAATAAATTTTAGCGCTAAATAAACAAGCTTTATCTGTGATCTCCACAATGCAACGGGTCCGAGGGTAACAGGAGCCGGAGCCGACTGAAGCGCCGCCAGCACGATACCATCACGCCGATACGCATCAAGGAAGACCAGTTGTCAATACATTTCACCTGCGATCTGAACTAACTTGATGGCCTGTCGGAGCTCAGAACGAGTTCCCATGAATTGTGTTGCGTGCGAGACATTTTTATACTTCTGTACGACAACGTGTACCAGCGACCGATGGCAGACTGCTAATGATATATTGATAGGTGGTATGGATAAATCATCGGACATTATTGAAATATCTCAGGGAAATGAATTGATCCAAGATGATACATCTTTTTTTCGCAGCTAACAACCGAAATCATATTATTCTCCACCAAAACATTGCAGGTGCTATTAACAAAATAAATGAAATTGAAATTGCTCTAAATTTGCTTCAAGATAAAAAATATTCTGTAGATTTTCTATGCCTGAGTGAGACGTTTATTAAATCTGGAGAAGAAGATAATCTGGCAGTAAATTCATTTAAATTAGTCAGCAGCTTTTCTAGGAAAGACCAAAGGCGAGGTGGAGTATGTATATTAATAAAGCCAGAAGTTGAATTTGAACAAATAGAGTGGTTGGAAAATATAGCGATGGAAAAACATTTTGAAATATGCGGTATAAAGATAAAACAATGTAACTTGAACTTATTCTGTCTTTATAGAACACCAGATTCTGATATAAATATATTTTTTAGAAAATTACAAATATTATTAGATAAAACACGTAAAGACAAATATAAAAATATTTTATGTGGTGACTTTAATATAGATATTCTGAGCGATAGTAAATATAAGAATACATTTATCGATATTTTGTACAATTATGACTTAAAATTACACATAAGTAAGCCAACTCGGCAAAATTCTTGCATTGACAATATTATAAGTGACATCAAAGAAGCAAAAGGTGATACACATGAATTAGGACTATCCGATCATAATACCGGTCAAACATTATCAATAAAATTAAAAACGGAAAATAATATATTCCGAAAGCATTGGTTTGCATACAAAAGGGACCTGAGTAAAGAAAATATTGAAAAATTTAATTACTATATTAGTAAGCTATCTTTTTCAGAAGTATACTTGGAAACAGACGTAAACAAAGCCTTTTCATTATTGCATGATGAACTTTGCCTATTCTATGAACTGTGCTTCCCGTTGATTAAAATTAAGATGAACTCTAACTCTCTTAACCCAAAATGGGTAACTAAGGGTCTAAAAAAGTCATTTATAACAAAGAGAAATTTACAAAGTATATATTATAAAAGTAAAACTACCCAAAATAAACAAAAATTTAAAACATATAGTAAAAAACTAAAGCAATGTGTTAATACGATACAAAGGGATAAAAATAAACAATACATAGAAAAAGCAGACAACAAATGTAAAGCTACGTGGACAATAATAAATGATAAACTTAAGCAGAACAATGCTAGTAATGAAATTAGAGAAATTTTGGATGGAGAAAATATATTAAATGAAGGTGATGATATAGCAACATACTTTAACAATTATTTTACCAATGTCGCTAAAAATGGAAACGCTAAAAATTCAAAAAATAAACATATTTGCAATAAAACGGTTGTTAACTCAATTTATCTAGAACCAGCTTCATGTAGGGAAATATTTATGATAGCTATGAAACTACGAAATACCAACTCAGTTGGTTATGATAACATTAGTACTAAGATGATTAAACAAAATTTATTAACTTTAACAAAACCATTGACTTACATAGTTAATTTATCTTTAGAAAAGGGTATATTCCCCAACAGTTTAAAATTTTCTGTTGTTAAACCCCTTTACAAAAAAGGACCTACATCTGAGGCTAATAATTATAGACCAATTACTTTGGTTCCCATACTTTCAAAAATATTTGAAAAGGTAATGAGCAAAAGGCTTATAAATTTCTTAGAGAAACACGATATATTATGTAGTCAACAGAACGGCTTCATTAAGCAAAAATCTACAACTTTGGCATGTTTCAAACTAGTAAAAGAAATTATGGATGCTATTAATAAAAAAGAAATCCCAGTAGCAGTTTTTCTAGATATGAGTAAGGCGTTTGATATGGTATGTCATGAAACTTTATTACGTAAACTTGAGCAATATGGTATACGAGGCGTTGCTTATAGGTGGTTCGAAAGCTATTTAAGAGGCCGACAACAATGCACTGAGATAAAGAAAATGTGTATCAAAACTAACACTCAGAAAACCTTTAGGTCACCGTACTTAACGAGCTATTATGGTGTACCACAAGGAAGTGTCCTTGGCCCTTTATTGTTTATAATATATATAAACGAACTGCCAAACTCCACGAACCAATATACTATATTATTCGCAGATGATACCACCGTGTTGACAAAAGAGAAAACTCTAGATAACAGTAAAATAGTCACGAATAAAGCATTAACAGATTTAATAAATTGGCTAGATGAGAATAATTTGAAAATAAATACAAATAAAACTAAATTTATGAAATTTTTGTCTTTTAATAACCATAAGAAATTAGGAAATGAAATGAAATTGAGTTTAGAATACAATAATAATGACATAGAAGAAGTTAATATTATCAAATTTTTAGGATTAGTTATAGATAGGCATTGCAATTGGAAAGCTCAAGTAGATAATGTGTGCAAGAAAATAAATAAATTCGTATTTGCACTTAGGAGGATCAAAAACTTAACAGACATTCGAACAGCTTTGTTAGTGTACCATAGTCATGTTTGTTCGGTCTTAAGGTATGGAATAACTATATGGGGGAATTCAACAGATGCACAGAGGGCATTTATAGCTCAAAAAAAGTGTTTAAGGTCAATTTTCAATCTTAAGTGGACAGACTCCTGTAAACCTATATTTATTAAACAAAAGCTGCTGACCCTCCCATCTTTATATATATTTGAGATCTGCAAATTTGTAAGAAATAATTACTCGCTTTTTGAAAAAGATGAAAAGGTCAAAACAAAGAGAAAAATAACACAAAAGCCACTAGTAGTCCCGCGTAATAGATTAAAAGTATGCAACAAAAATTGTTATACCATGGCGGTGAAAATATATAACCACTTAGCCGAAAATTTTAGAAGTGCTACAGATTTGGAATTTAATAGAAAGTTACATAACTGGTTGTGTGACAGATGTTTTTATTCTATCAATGAATATTTTGAACATAAAATGTAAAACTTTTATAATTTATTGTGACATTGCATGAATATTTAATCATTTTCACAATTTTTGTTATTTTTTATTATTATTATTTTTCTTGTTGACATGATATCATATTATTATTAATTATTTGTATTCAATTATTTAGTATTTTATTTTAATTTATTGGTTGAATGATTATTTAAATTTAAATGATTAAATTATTATATGAGAATGTTAATGACTAAATGTTTACCTACTGCATGCTAATGATGTAAAATCTAAAGATTTGTACGGCTGAAATGCCGAATATAGTGAGACTCCACCAAATGTTTAAGAACTTGTTACCTATATTCTTGCAAATAAATATATCATTCATTCATTCATTCATTCCATGTTAATGTATTTGCTATCGCTCAGAGCTTTATGTGGATGATCTCGTTCCGTTTGTTAAGATGCCCGATAGAATTTCTAATTCGGAACGAACGTCGATTCAATGCAATCGAAGATTTAGATCGCGAAGAATGCACCCCGTGTTAAATGCTAATTTCTGTCTCGGCCATATGCAAATGAACCGCAGCGCCACTAAATAGCATTAAGGCAGCTACGGGCAAATATTCCGCTAACCTTATTTACTGGACAATTCATACGTCCATGCAAACAAACACAGGTGGTCCCAATAAAAGGTTCGGAGGACGCCAAGCGCCTGTGTGAGGATGCCGCCCTCCCTAAAAGGATAATAATACGTCGTTGCGAAGCTCCCGAGCTGAGAGAATCCCCGAGACTCCCGGAGAAATGTAAATTGACCCGCTACCTGACAAATAGCTTAATTAACGGCTAACACGCGACACGAGAATTATTGAGATTATCTGAATGGTTCACCCCTGGACGTGCACGTCACCAGAAGCTTTTTTCTACTTTTTATAAGCAAGTATAAACAGACGATACCTTTTTTCTTGCCTTAATAAGACGTTTAAAAGAGAATATTGATATTGGAAATGGTTTGTCATTGTTATGCGCTTAATTCTCTTCGTAGGAAAATTTAAAAGCTTTAAATTCCTTTGAATACAATGAACAAAAGAATCGGAATGGAACTTATGAGACGTCCTAACTAGCCCACATGCAGCAATTTAACGAAGGCATTAAATCTCAAGGTTATAGCTGGAGTTACGTTAAGAGATTTAGTTTTTTTCGCAATGTTATGCGACGGTAGGCGTCACGTGGGCGCGCACGTGACGACGATGTGATTTTGTGGTTTGCCACTGCACGACCACTCGCGTGGGCGGTAGCCGCAACACTGACGCCGATGGGCGCATTCGATACCTTCAACCGTACGATTTGCCTCAGTATTTTACACGCACAACTTTAAAACCTCAAACCATAAAGTTTTCTGTTCGATAAACTCGGCAGAAGTTCTAGAGCTGAAGCTGTCAGTCACCCTTCAATTTATCGATCGAGGTTACCTGGTAAAAACGACATTGTTTCTGAAATCGGCCGTAGCGCGCGACAAGATCCAGTTTTCTTAAATATTTTGAATTCCATCGAAATAAGCTTTGCGGGTAAAAAGCTTTGGTATTGTTCAATTTCATGAAAACGTCGGCAAAACGTGAGGTTTCCCACCGAAATCTGGATGTTTGGCGATTTTTTTAATTGATCAGGTAAAAAAGCATGTGGTCGTGCTCTCGAACCGCAATCAAATAAAAACCTTACTCGTTAATGTTTTATGTATGAAATTCCCGAAGCCGATACATTATGGATGGAGTCCTGCTGGCTTGGCGTGTTCGGAAATTTTGACAGAACGACAGATATCGTCGATCTCTATGGTAGCCACAGATCTCATTCGGTTTTTTTCACGCGACTCAGGCGACCGATAACATCTGACGTCGAATAACGTCGGAGAGGAGTGAAGTTTCCTCAGCCCCAAACTCGCTTAACTATGTAAATAATGCATTACCAAACATGAATTTCATATAAACTGAACTTAGAAAATATAAAGATAAACATCAGTTTAAGAAACATATATCAAGTGAGGAATGGAAAAGTCGATTGAAGAAAGTATTCTCAACCGCTCTGACACATCATAAGAAAATTAACTATGTCAATTAAAAAATAATCTTAAACAGAAGATCGCAGCCGTGCGAATGGAGTTTCCATGTCACCGTTAAAATAATAAATAAAAAAATAAACGGCTCAATTTCAAACAAATTACCGACCAACAAATTGCAAGTAAATAATTATCTTTGCACAACGCAATAAGACGTTTACAAATAGGGGTACATTTAGTAAACAATCACAATTTATTACGGTGACCATCGCGGCATGTTTAGATGGGACACCTGAAGAACTATTTCGGTCGAACCAGTTGCGCGGGCGCATCGTTACCGCGCAGGTGTCGCTGTGTAGAGTGGCCAACACACTTGCATTAGACGATATTTATTAACAATTACTTTAGGTATGGAAATTCGAATTTAGTACTTTATTTTAATTGGACAATATTTACTCAAGATAATCATTTAAAAAATAAATATATTACGGATACAAGAATTATGGTAATTCTTGTTAAATAAATTATGATTAAGCTCAAACGTTCTTCATTAGAGTTTAACATAATCTAGTTTATTAGTAACAATGCAGAATATGATACTAATATTGTAGATGAATAAATATGACGTTTTATAACATTCTAGCACCGATCGATAAACACTACTTAGTAACTAGCTGTCTGATATACACTACCGACATTTTACGTTTCTTGCTCTATAAACAGACCAGTCAACCTGAGTTAGGTAAGGGCACAAAGGCTCTATCTATTGCAAACGCTTTACATTTAGACTGATGCATATTTTAACAGAAATATATGTAGAGGTTGGTAGCAAGCAACCTAAATATTTTACAGTCATTACCGTACAGTCAACATCATTGTTGACAAAATTTAAATTTCAATAATCTTCTAATTTATTTTTAGAGTAAGTAGGTATTATCTTCAAATAACAAAGACACGCAAAGATAATTTCAGAAGAATTCCCTGATCATAATAAAAATTCACGGATCATAATAAAAATTGAACATCATAGTTAATTTATGGTGATGAGTTACAAAGTATGCAAAGCACGGTTATCTATAAATCCCATGCAATCTACATCTCTTGAAAGAACCGAGTTGGCCATCACACTAACTCTTTAGTCACTGGTTTATACGGCACAAGATAGAAACTTAAACTCAAAAATAACGGAACGTTGTAAACTTAGTGGAAGTTCCGACAAAGTACTAAATCACCTTAATTAAAAATTAAAACACAAAGTAACTTAACCATGACAAAATAAGTTTTTGCATTGTTTTACGTTCAAAGTTTAACCTGAAACGCGAAAACTAATCTAAAATTTTCGTATTCCGTTCATTTCAACCGAAAGCTTTGGAACAACCGTATTTTTTGAGCGAAACGAAAACTGGATTAGTTTTTTATTCATTGTCGTTTTGAGTTTTTCATGTAAAGCGTGTTACCCACAACAGAAGCTTTAAACATACCTATTCACGAAATGCTAATTAAAATCATATCATCCATATACGCATATCCTTATACCACCTGATTTATTAAATAATAGCCTCAATTTTTCAAGAATCTATTAACTTAATCTTTGGCCACTGTTCAAAACGTTTTATCTATTACAAAAAACTTTATGACCTAACATAATCTACTTCAATCACAGTATCATCTAGTCATCGACACTTGATTGTAGCCAGCTACTTAGTCCAGAAGCAACTAACAATTCCAGAGAACAATACAATAGAGGAACGCACATTTTTAAGGATTTGTTTAACCGGATTTACAATGTATGAGTGTTTTTTAAAAGTCGCTATCGCTTATAATTTGTTCGTAGTCAGTTTGTTTGTCCACAGGGCGCTCATTACACGCGATAATGACTGGATCTATCTGCAAGTGTAATACGATATCGCGGCCATTGTGCCACGCTTAAAAATACAATTGACAGGAAACAATACTTTATCTTTTAGTACTTCAGTCACGACCTAATGATATCTTATGGACTAATCAACTGGCATCGCAGAAATGATTAGCTATTATTTGTTTTGTGCTTGTTAAATTGTATTGGTGCAGAGAAAAAGTTCTGAGTAATCGATAACGAAATATGCGGTAATCCAATTTATAGCTTTTTAACTTGTAATATCCAGACTGGAATTCATAACAAAAATAAGTACATAAACTAAAGATTCTAAGAGAAAAGTATTCCAAGCAAGACAGATTACAGAAGATAACTGATTGTACATTGTAACAAGAAAAAGAAGTACTATAAATTAATTTCTAGCTGTTTGTATCGCTTCACACCTGTACAGAATTTAAACACCTTAACTTTTCAATTAGCTTTTAACAAATTGCAACAAGTACTCTTCACTGTTATTAAATATTCATTTGGTTAAAACTGTTAAAAGAAACACTTATTTACCACTTTGTAGAGCATTTCGTACATTGAGCTTGGCGCCTTGAGTTATATAAAATGCATTCAATTAAGAAGAGTAATTCGAAACAGTTTTTTAAAATTCCTCTGATGAAGGTTTTAAAATGGTTGAAGAATTTACGAAACGAAACATGGTCAATTTGTAATACGATTATAATTTTTTGAATTAGAAATGAGGACATAATGACTACTTAATGGAGATAGATATCGTAATGAAAAACATAAACAACAATAAAGGATTATTGTGGTCATTGTACGTCATGGCGTCGTAATTATGAATATTTTCAAGTCACGTATTACTATATAATAGGAAAATTACATTATTAATAGATTAGTTCTTGTGACAAATTAAAAATACCCATCACTGTGTCATCATTCTGATCTATATAGAGAATTTCATTGACCACTGTTTGTGTCACGAATGAATTTTCAAAACATACATATACGATGATGAAACGTTATTTTTATGTTTGCATATTTAGATTAATTACTGATTTTTGTTTTTGTTTACGTTGTATAGTTGTGTCGTTGTATAGTGTAATTTTAAATGCGTGTCTTAGCAAGTCTCAACGCTATCAATTTTATTATAAAATTTATTGAATGAATATACTTCTAGATCCAAAAAGTAAAACATTATGATTACTAGCTCGCAGTTTTCCCACAGCTGAGGAAAAGCCTCCCTCCATTCCATCCAGCGATCACAATTTGTCGCTTCTTCCTTCCAATTCTTAAGGAACACATCCAGGTCGTTCTGCCATATCCCCCGTCGTCCGCGTGGATAGCAAAAAATCAATGACGAAACTAGAGACAGATCATAGCGAAAATTGGAAGGAATGAAGTGCCGAGGGGAACACGACTAACCTATCACGATCAAATAGAACCGTATACTTTCACAACTTGAATTCAGATGTCTTCAAAATTGCTTTGATGACTAAAGTAGAGCGAGATCCTTTGGCGATGGGAATGGGGTAACAAATAATATTAAGTCAAGATAAATTAACTTTCTATTGATCTGTTTAGTGTTCAGTATAATTTGATAGCGTTTTATCATTAATCTCGCTACGTTATAAGGTATTTCAACCAACTCATAAAATCTCAGACATTTCCAAATTCTTACAATGCGATTATTCTATGTGAATTGAATACAATCGCTTGTTTTAACATCTTGACCGACATTAATGACAAAACTTACCACATATTCGTGCACATAACTTGGTTTTCTCGAAAACTCGCATCGTGATCGTTTCAGTCGTGAGTCTCGAAAAACCCTTTGATGTGTACCCGACTACTAACGAACTATGCCGACTGATAAGACAAACTATTAGTCGGCACAACATGCCGACAGATGTCGTCCCCTAGTTACAATGATAATTTCTACTTCAGTTAGTAAATAAGGTTTGAACTTCATAGTGATTTGCTTATCAAAATTATTGCAGTCGATTTTTATTCAATCATCGTCTGTTCGCCTACCGTTCTGTATGCTGCGTTCAATTGTCAATACCTCACATTTACTGTCAAGATCATGTAACTTAAAGCCGCTTGATAATTTTCTGTGAGGCTACGTTGATTCTCTGGTCTATTTCAACAAACCACAGACAATTGCCGCCCTGAATACCAACATAACCCGCGTTCTTCAAGGAATTGATGCCACTTATGCAAAGATGTCATCCAAAATTATTCTACAAGGATGCGCGATTACAGCGGAGTCGTGGCAGCTTTTTACCCGAAATTATATATTCCACATAATTTCATAATATTTTTTATATTAAAATGAAAAAAATGTGACTAAGTATATCACTTAAACTGTTTGTTTTTTCTTAATTTCAAAGTTCGGACGTTCTTAATATAAAAAAACTTTATACATCAACAAATTAATTTTAACTTTATGAACAAAGCGCAAAGTTTAATCGGAATCAATCAACTGGTGGCAGAACTTAGCTAGGCATCGCAATGCCCCCCGAGTACTAGGCGCGCATAACAACAAGGCGTTCACGCTAGGTGTCGTTGGGAGGCGGGCCGACGCGCCAGACATTCCCTTTCCACCGCCCAATCGCTATTGATCCACCCCGTCCCCCGCTCGACACTCGTTTCCTAGCTAAAAGGGAGTAACGCGTTAGTTAACTTGGGACCATTATAATATGGACGCGTTTGACAACCTCTCTCGTAGTCGTGGACGCCTGGTAAGTGAGTTGGTTACGCGGTCGCGCTTGGTGCTAACGAACCGTAATACTAATATGGCAGAGGGCGCCCATGCTGACAAGAATCGAGCAAAAACTCCTCATTGTTTGCTGTTTACTTCTAATGTATTATTTTCCCTACAATAATTTTTTTTAGCAAAAACTTTATTCCTGGAATAAATACATTTTAAACTTGCTAATATGTACTTCTATTTTATATTATACTATATTTTTTTCCAAATTCTAACGTAACTACGATAAAAGCGCCACCTGCCTAATATTTTGTTAGTTGATAGTGATACATTTTATCGCAAGATGGCACACGGTGTCGAACGGACGGGAATGAGCGACCTCTTCATTCTTAATGCGCTCCTGGTATTTTTGAGTCCATATTTGGCGCTTTCATTTCGTCCGCACGGGCAGTATGGACTGAAGGCAGACGAAAATCGACTTATAATTTAAATAATCGAGATTTACGTTCTTGATCATTGCTGTGAATTTTGATTGTGACATTATCTTATTGTTCAGAGAAATAATAATTTGAAAACTAGTTTACTTTGTAAAGTTGATAAATAATAAAATTGACAAATTTAATTTATTCATAATTCTTACAGTAAAGATTTTGATGAGGATTTAAAATTACCCAAAAATTTGGCAAGTGTGATGACATTCGCATTCCTAATCATTGTTACACAAATATTTAAACTACTTTATTTGTGAAAACCTAATTAGAAATTCTTGATAATATTTAGGTATATTCGCAGAAAACATGCTAATGAAACCGTATTGACTTCTGTGTCTAGGTAAACAGTAAATTAAATTAGTACTTAAGTAATGTTGCACCTGGTAAACCAAGTGAATCAGTAGTGCATCAAAAAAACGTATTTTTAAATGACGCAATGACACCGATTGACAGGTAAATGCGTTACTTGCAACTGTACAACAATGCTAATGCATATAATATAGCATAATCAGCCTTTTAATGTTCCCACTGCTGGGACTCAGGCCTCCTCTCTCCAGGAGAGGGAACGGGCCGTAATCCACCACGCGGGCCCAGTGCGAATTGGTGAATGTCACACGTCTTCGAATTTTTGGTTCTAGGACATGCCGGTTTTCTCACGATGTTTTCCTTCGCCGTTTTAAGAGCAATGGTGATGAAATAAATTACACAGAGTAATGATAAATTGTACCTACAATTCGTAAGTCGGGGCCGTTACCACTCGGCCACCACTGCCCATGTGCATGAATGAAATATCAAAATCTTACAATTACTGAGTGATTTATTATTTAAGGATTGGTAAACAAGTTAATCCAGAACTCCAGAAGTAATCCAATACCAATAGGTTTTGGTAAACCAAAGTTACGAATTTCACAAAAGATCAACAATAGCCTTTTATTCCACCCCACAACAAGCATTTATAGAAATTAATCCTTGCCGGAATCAAGGCTGCTGTTTTTATTCGACTCACAATTACCCCATCTAATTGGGGAACGTTTAAGAACCCACCAAAACACAACAGCCCGCCACACAGGTCGCACCGGCATTAGCATTACAAAACGGTTGCGGGCCGTGAGATATGGGTCGCAGATGCGCGCCCGCGCCGCGCCGCCGTAATTAGTGTAGGCGCAATATATAATTGTTTCATTTAAGTAACGCCTGTCCCTCTCACGGCTGCGCGAATAGTTCGCGAAAATATTAATGGTCTTAATAGCCCCGACAAGAATCTACGCAAGAAATACAAACATTTTATCAAACACTAAATTTTTGTTAAAACAATTTCAGCCATACCAGAAGCTGTCGCCACTCAATTAATAGATATCTACGTTCATGTACTAACATTAAACAATACTTCACAAAATCTCAAGATCTAAACGTCGTCAAGTCGTGTGGGAAAATAATCTCAAGCGCAATCTACATCCGAGCTAGGTCCTAATTAATTTAGTAATCGTTCGTGACGACTTATTCCGGCCCTAGACCCAACCACGAACCTAACGAAATCACGACTCCGCCAGACAACGATAATCGTTATTTTAAATTTATTAAAATGTCCTCTTTAAGGACTATATCGGAACGCCTATATCGGACTGTATAATTTATTCTTGCATTGGAAGAACGCGCTAAACAATGAGGGCTATTATCATTTCTAGAAGAGCACGTTTTGATTTATAAATGCACTGCAATATCATCCTTGCTAAAAAGCTATCCTTGTTATTTATTTTGTTATAGTTTTACGAGATATGATGTATGTATTTAGATTTAGCGAGCACTTCTAAATTTGAATTAAAAGTTTCCATAAATAGCGGAAATTACGCTAGCTCGGTAATCTAAGCAGAAATTAGTCAATGTTTATTTAATGGATTACGTTTAAACACAGTGATGCTTTTAACAATAACAGCGAGTTGCTAGTCGGCTGGGCGGTTAGATTCTAAACAACATATTGTCGGCAATTTTCATGACAAAGTCGGCACAATACAACGGCATGCCGACAACAAAATGCCGTCGTGTCGGCCTGACGGCCCCTGGGGCGTCGCAATTAAAGTCCCGGTTGCACGAGGTGATAGGTGCACCGAATTGATGAGCAAGCCTTTACATTGATTAGCTTAAGATATGTACATATTAGTTCTTTATGTGGTCAGACCCCTTTTGGAACCCAGAAAAATAGAACAATACGAGACAGCCAGAAATGGTTACCTCAGAAATAAATTTGAATATTGCTGCCATTTGAAACACTTCCGGATCCCCGAAAAAAACCCCAGAATCCCCAAATCTCAGACTATGGTTTAAAGTAAGTAGAAAATGATGCTTGGACGGCACTGTTCAGTTAAATCTGGCATTTTATTTAATTAAGGCAAAATTTTGGTCGGTCTGCAAGGTGACCGCAATTTACAAAGATCTAAAGCAGCTAATTTGGCACTAAAACTCATCTGCTTAAATTCTTAAACGCTGTCATTCAGTAAAGCACGTTTAATTGCAAAGGCAAGTAAGGCTGCACGTTTTAAGGGGCATTACATCGCATAACGAGGGCGGATGCGCGGGCGCACGCCTAACAAGTAACAACAGGGCACGCCGGCGACTTTGATACCCGCTGCGCGACAGGATCGCTTGCGTGCGCGCGACCCCGATGCGGTGCAAGATTGAGGCGATTCAGCAGAGCTTTTTATATCGAAAATTGTTAAAGATTTTGAAACAAAATAAAAATTTAAAGGTTTTAGAAGCGTTTTTCATTATTTTAAAATCATCTTTTTTCTAATATATTTGTGCTACTTATTTCCAGCATAACAATAAAACCATGCTGAATTTGAATCTAGGTTTGGACAGAAGTATGCTTTATTGGTGTTTTAGAACCATGTTTATACACTGTTTTGAATTAGGAGGTTCTCTTACTTTGAAATTCAGATCTAACCTCAAATTGACATTATGATATAATTGGTTTGATGAAATGGATGGAACACCTAAACTGAAAATTATAGTAACTATTGTAATGTACTGTGTAATATTTTTCTGTAATGACGCCTTCAAAGCAGTCTTTAAAACATTTAATTGGATTTTATATAAAACGATTTTTCTTCTAACATGCAAACCCAGGTCTGTCCAGTTCCTGCATTAGCGCATGCCTTCGCCATCGCTCACTATTTGCATCACAGTTCAATGGAGGATTTTGACGGACATCACTACACGGCCGGATCAGACATTTCTACACGCATAGATTGACAATGTCTTGCCGCTTAATGAAGCTACCGTTCGGTATTTGGTTGAGGAATATAGGAAATAAGTGGTACTTTTATTAGAGTTTTTTACCTTGTAAGATTGGATTTATATTGAAAAGTCCGCCATCAATATAAAGTTTTTTTTTTACAAAGGCAACTAGGTACGTATCATTTATATTCCTCCTGTGCGCACTAATTATACTAATTGATCTATTCCTTCGTTGATATTCGCAACGCGTATTCTAGATAAACAAGATAGGATTCCTTTTCAATACTGCTCATTGGTCTGGTATGAAAATCAAATTGAGTTATTTTATCTTTTTATTTGTATTCTGAATATGGCCAAGTGCTGATGAAGTTAGTGCAGAAAGCTTAAAACAGTAATTTTCTATATTCAGCTATGGTTGTTTGAAGGCCAAAATAAAATAATTTTACAAAATAGCCTTAAACCATAACCACAGTAGGTATTTTAAAAAGTTTACTTCGCACAATGACAAATCAAATAATATACCTACAACGAGGCGACATTTTTTTTGCAAGATTGGAGAACTATTAGCAAAAAAAAAATAACATTCTTTCGAAACCTTTTTCATATAATTCAATTTCAAATAAAATAGGAAAATTTTACAGTAAATGTCTTTATTTGTTTTTTAAATACTTGGTTCGTAAAATAACCGATATAGAATAAGTAATTAACTCTTCGAAACAACTGACAATTTACACCAAGTCAAAACACGAATTCGAATTAATAAGACGATACGTAGACATATCTACTTATTTTTATGACAACAGTAAAAAACTGTCGCCTTCTCGCTCTGAGTGAGTTATGTTTTTGCTGTCGTGTTTCACTTTATTTCGCATTGAAAACGACTAGTTGAGTATAAGCAACAAATTAAATTATTGACTTTGGTACCATATTTTTACTAAATACCGTGACAGGACTCTAGCAGTTGTAGTAGAAAGATTTTTTTTAATGGCAATAATGAAATTGAGAAAGAATTCAAAAGTATAACACCTTTATTATATAAAAGGTCCCTTCTTCTTCCTGCCCTTATCCCATATTACTCGGAGTCGGCGCAACACGTTTTTTTCTTCCATTCTATCCTGTCACCCGTCACATTATCACTAACTCCCTTTTCTTTCCAATCACTCCTCACACAATCCATCCATCTTTCCTTTGGCCTCCCTCTCTCCATCCATCTACATGTATACTCAGAACTTTTTAAGTAACATGCATTTCATCCCTCCTCTCCACATGGCCATACCAAGAAAAAGGTACCATACCGTAAATAAAAGGTCCCTATAAAAATAAATTAAGATATATTTTTAAATCGTTAATCACACGTGTTATTGGCTAGATCATTTCGAGAGGCGCGCCACAATATTTATGCAAAATAAAGCACTGCTTTTTCCGTTTAATATCTTGACGTTGGCCATTGGAACACTGGGTAATAGTCGCCAAATGCATGCAAGTAGTCCAGGCGTAATCCGGGACACTGCGGGGCGTCCGTCCAATAGGATGCGATATAGAAACGAATCTTAATCGAATTGGAAAATATTAACATACTTAAATAGAATTCATACAATTATATTTATACAATAATTAGTATGGTAACAAGATTGCCATTAAATAAATATTTATATGCAGATGATTGTAGACATTATTATCATACGCAACTATCAAGACTAACTTCCTCACGTACATTTCGCAACTCGCTTGGCTCTTGTAAATAGTTCATAAAAAAATATTTAAGTATCAAAAAAATATTTTGTCAAAAGTAACCTTGTATGCACCGTCAATGAAAATTCATGCACAAAATCATACTAGTAGCGCCATCTCTTGATGCGATATATGAGTTAATTATGACAGCTGTCTTGTCTTCTATTTACAGAATGTTTGACTAAAAATATACCCTTTTATGACACAGAGCAACTATTATCTTATAGTTTATGTTGAAATATTTTAAATTTTACGTCGTATGGTAACGATATGTTTGCTAATAACTATAAAATACTCACGAAACATAACCTTGCAACAACTGACATCTGTCAAAACTTTGATCACAAATGTTCACAAAAACACTGTAAATAAACATAAAACACGAGTTTACGGGCTCGACGAATGATAAATCGTTAAATACTGGCAGAAAAATAGCATCTGGACAAGTTTTCAGCAATATTCCATGATTTTTGGGATGTTGGGAAAATCATAACCTCTACGCCCAAAACAATGAGAGATTTTTATGTTTTTCAGCTAGTTTATGCAATTATTTTACCTTTAAACAGCAATTTGGCAGTAACTGTTAACGCTGTGTTGAATTTTATAAGCATTACTTTTAGTTTTAGAAGATTGCAGAACATTCAACATTGACATCTCACTGTTTACACTTGCACTAATTCATCACCAAATAAATTAGATTTTTAAATCTCAATTTTTACGTATTGAATATTAAAATAAGCACTGATATTTGTTAATGCTGTAATCTTTCTTCAAATGTTAATGTTGTCTCCAAATTGTCAACGAACTTGAGTAAAATTAGACTCATTATGGACAGTACTGAATGCTATAAAACACATAATTTGTGTGAAATTATAACAATTTACACCTATAAAATTTCAATAATCATCAAAGATTACAAATTGAGTTAATTAATCATTTTAGTTGAGATTTTAGTATGAAAATTGGATTTTTGATAAACAACTCCGCACATAAACAAAACTTAAAACACAATATTTCTCATCAGTTGGGCAGGAAAGAGGCACAGACATGGCTTGGTTCACTCATGCTTGCCATGAACTTATACATTGTAATGCACTCTGACACACATGCTGGTTGCAAGTAGCCAGCGCTCCCTGACGACCCATATGGAATATTGCCAAAACCGGTCTCACACACCCACCTTCTTCATTATCCCAGTCTTCCGTTTGGAGAATGTCGTGTACCGTCGCAGTTTGTTGTCAATGTATTCCATTTTGATCTTCACACGACCCTTGGTCTTTTTGCCATTGGAAGGTGGCGACTTCTTGGGTTGGAGAGATGCATAGCCATCGTCTGCTATGTCGGGCATGGGGCAGTGGTCCAGGCCGACGTTCTGAGGGGGTCGCTCGTCGTAGCACTGGTCCGAGGGTCTCTTGACGCCGGCGCGCGGCATGGGGCACGGCTGCATGCCCGGCCGCAGCCCGCCACCGAGCGCGCTGGGCGGCCGGCCAGACCCGTACATGTCCGGCATCTCGCCGAGGAGTCCCATACCATACGGCGACCCGAAGCGGGGCTCCCGCGCTCCGCCGGGCGCGTCCATTATAACCTCGCAGTACGCCACAGTAACCGGTGCGCAGACGCGCTATACACACCTCACCGTCCGAACGACGAACGGAGACTAAGTTCAAACCGAAAACGCGAAAAAGCCGAGGGCGGGACTGACGAGTCGGCCGCTCCGACCGCGACTGACTTCGCACGGCTGCGTCCCGCGCACCTCGACCTCTAGCTGTCTCTGTCTCGCACAGTGCGTGCAATATCTTTCGAGGGGGACGGAAACGCTAAGCGCGGCCGTAACCCGACACATCCGTAGGAAAAGCGAACGTTCGCCGGGAACCCGCGAACGTTTCAGTGCCCGAAATCCGTATTAAAATAGAGCTTTTATTTTGAGTTTATTTCGTAAATAGAAATAATAGAGTCGGAAGTGGAGCGCTCGGGCGAGCGGCGGGGCGGTGGGCAGTGCCAGAGCCATATTTAGACGCGAGCCGTGCCAAATATGGCAATCGACGGTCAAATGGGGGCCACTGAAATCCCTCCTACTCGCACCTGGCGATTTTCACGTCTAATAATTAAAAACTTTGTCACGTCAGCTAGGTATTGAATGATACATACCTACCTACCCATGGCTCATTACATTTACTTAATATGTATGTTTCGTACACTTTAAGTAGCTCTGTACCTAGCTCGTTCTATTTAAAATTATCAAGTTATATACTTACGTATTTTCTAACCAATTTACTCACTCCTATGTGTTTAAATTTCTATGAATCTTAAAGATACTTGTATCTATTTAAGCAATACCAAGAATCACCAGAGTATATTCTTTAGTACGAGATGAGCTTTACACTATGGTGACCTATAAAGTGGTTTGAAATATCTTTATTTCCATCAGAAATGTAAAAATTCATTTACATGAGAAATATTGAAACTAACTTACAAGCATTATTGGTACCTACAGTAACAGTTTTAGCTAAAATTACAATATGAAAGAAATAATCGAAAAGTTTATAGGTAGTCTTTTATGAAATAGTTAAAACGTAAACATACGCGGAGTACGAACAACTGGAAAAGGCATGTACATAGTTAGGTACCTACTAAGGTGCACTTTTTGCTTTGTCAATAAGTTATTTAATTCCAAGCGTTAGAAATATGTGCCCACCTATCGAGGACTAACACCTAACACTTCCTTTGATTATTTTCCACACCAATCAATAAACTAAAAGGCAAGTAGGAAAATGAATATTTGTAGAATGATTATTTTTTTCCTACTTATTTGCAATCGGCTTTTAACTAGATATGTTTTATAAACTAATATAGGATTTGTATTTTTTGTTGTAATTAAGAAACTCAAAAAGAAGGTACTGGACCTGGGCCAGAAGAATGCTACTTTATCACTGAGTAACATATGCTATACATTTTCTACTTTCACGCTCGCGAAGCCAATGGGAGAAGCTACTCTAGGATAAAGATAAATGGAAATATTAGAACTTGGGATTCTTATCAGCAAAAATATTAGATACCTTTCGTTGAATCTTAAATACTAAAACAATGCACAGACTTTACTACGCTTTTTTGTAATATCAACCCCTTTATCGATTACTTTAAAGCGTTGGAATTGGAAGGCCTCACGAAGGGTAGACCGATGACCTGGTGAGAGTCGCGGACCGGTCGTTGGGACGAAACTTGGTGGATAGAAGCCTATGTCTAGCAGTGGACGTCTCTCGACCGAAATGATGATGAAGAAAATAATTATTTATTTAACACACTATAGACACAAAAATCAGTGGCGTTCTGGTACCAGACCTTTCAATATACAGGCTGTTTATTAAAAAGAAACATGGTAAATAAAAATCACAGATAAAAAATACGACCAACTCGATTGTAAAAAAAAAACACTAAACTGTGCAAAATAACTTTAATTTTGGAAGTCGGACAATTGTTTTGTCTCTTCGTTATTTAACACCGACTTCCGAAATTAAATTTATTTTGTATTTTTAGTGACGTCGATTGTATTTTTTTTTTTTTTTTTTTGTAAAAAGTTTTTATTTTACACTGTTTAGTTGCGGTACCATAACTAAAAAGTGCCTCTCAGTAAAACTTAAAGTTTGCAAGTTCTATATTAAGAAATTACCTATAGAATACATTGCATGTTAATTCCAATAAGCCAAGCCCCGGCTAGGATACATTGTTTTATTTTTATCGGAGTTTTTGTGCCTATTTTCAAAATTAGTCCATAATTGACCGAGAAATCGGTGAACTTACATAAAAACAAACTACATTCGAACATAGAACCTTCTTCTTTTTGGAATCGGTTAAAGATAGTAATAATACGAAAAAATCAACTCCACAGCCACTCACCCCGGTGAGTGAGCTGTGAGTGCGAAAGATGAGTCAGATAAGTGGGTGTGTAGTGTTTTCTATTCAGTTAATGTTGAAACTTTTTAAACACTGCGTTACTATTTTCTTAAATTAGAAGTTGTTTTAGAGGTGTTTAAGATATTTCATCAACTTATCTTCCCCTTATGATGAGGAATTACTGAAGGACTTAGAGGATAATCATTTGTCTGGAAGTACTTAAATTTTGCCCACGGCTTTTTAGGCAGGCTAAGAACAAAGTGCCTAAAGGTTGAACTACACGTGTACCACACACGCAGATCTGGGCGAGTCGGTTTCCATACATTTTATAGGTATGGAAACTAGACTTATAGAGCTACACTAGATCCACGCCACGCGACGTCGTTCTACGTACAAATCAGGCGTGTTACACGTGTGCGTGCGTCGGTCTAATGTAGTTCTAGCTTCAGTAACATAGGTGCACTACTTATGGTCGTACAGTACTACTTGTGCTGTACTTATGGTAGGAGTACCAATAAGCTACCTACCTATAGATAACTAAATAACTATACATTACTTTATTATCGGTACTTTAGTACTAACTATAAAGGTACATCATACGTGTTGAATGATCAATATTAATATAAATATTCAATGCAATCAATATTGCAGGTGTTGTAATACAGTCATGATGAATACGTACCTAATTGAAAACCTACCTAGCTCGTGCAAAATACCTACTCTAGTGTTACCATGAGCTCAAAATGCGATCCATTTTACGGCCTAAATTGAAATGTTAAAAAGATGGAGTAATATATAGTTTATATATAGAGAAACTAAAAAAGAAAAAACAATATGATATAATAGAGAAGCAAAAATAATATAGTGTGCCTTACGGTTGCACCAAAGGTCCAATTCAGCATAAATACCAGGCAACTAGTGCCTGACGCTGGTTTTCAACTGAACTTGAGGTTGTGACGTAGCAGACGTGAAACAGTTTTGTAGGGTAATGGTATAAAGCCAAAGCTGTTCGAAAACCTGCCCTACCTCTACCGCTTTTAGGCACGCAATTTATTGTTTTTCGCACTAGTGTGGAAAAGTGTGCCAGCTCGCTACCTCCACAATTTATTACATTGATCGTATCGGGCTGGTCGCCAAGCAACCCCCACTAGTCGCCAGGCAGCTCCTTTTTGCAACAACAATGTCCTGCTTAGTTGAGTGTTGAAGCTTAGTTTTATGGGTACATGAATTTAAGTTTCCAGGCAAATTTTAGATCTTTAAATTATGTAACATCACACCTTAAATAACTAAAAACATTTTTTGAATGACTTCTACCGCTCTGGTTGGAGAGGCAGCCCCGGATCTAAGGGGGGGGGGGGGGGGGGCAAAACGGAGCTCTAGCCCCGGGCGGCAGTTTCATGGAGGCGCCAATCCTTGACACAAGAATTCGAAATATCGAACAAATGATGCCTCTTTTCCTACAATCTCATAGGTTTCTATTAAGTAATCGAATCTTAATATAATATGTTTGAAAACCAACTTTTCTATTTCCATAGGCGCCACTATCAAGGTTTTGCCCTGGTTCAAAAAATCGTAGATCCGGGGCTGTGGAGAGGGAGGCAATGTGATCAGACTTTTAATGACTAAAACCCACCTGTGTCTCTTCAGTTGTTCTTGCGTTTCAGGGCCTCGTTAACACTTTCAACGAATCTCGCAGCTCTAACAGGTTCCAAACATGGGTTTATTTTCCAAACTGTACACCGTAAAATATGCGTTTTCTGACCCAGAGGCCTCCTAATGTTCCAAAGTTAAAATTAGACGCATTTACGGTGTTGTTAGCAGAAATTTGTAAATTTCCTCGCCAGTCACAGCCAGCCGCCCACTTTCCGCGATATTGCCATGTTTCGCCTTTTTAAGTATATTTTATTATGCTTAGTCAGAGTTCACTAAACCCAGCGACATTGGAAAAGTTTCTTAAGTATTATATTTTACTGTTGTGTTTAGAATCAAGTACCTAATTGGGTATAGATAGCGGCACGAATCTTGAGAGCTCGGCAAAAGAGCGGGGATCGCTTTGCGCATCGTACACATCGGCGAGCCAATCACTGTACAAACATTGCACTCCCCGCCCCCGCATCTCTCTTCATACCACCAAAGAGACCCGATATTTCAATTCTGCGTGCTTCTGCGCATTAGAACTGTAGAAGTCAGCGCTCAAGATCCGTGCCGGTATCTCTATTTACCTATGCTTATTTTTTTACAATATTTTATACTAAACCATAAATAGCACTAAAAAGAAATCTTTTCCTGAAAACCACATCAAAATTGGTTATTAAATGAAGCAATAATTCATATTCCCAATATTGGTTTGGGAAGAATGCAGGCATGGTGGGAATATCTCGCTATCTCTTTTGAGTACACATAAAATGGCGGTGACGTCACATTTCAGGTAAATCCTTATAGATACAGTTCTTTGACAGTTTCCCCTTCCACCGGATTTGAAAGGTTTCTAACTTGATAAATATTGAACGAACTTGAAAACATTCTATTTACGATTTTGGATAAAGTTATGTACTTTTGATACAAATAATAAAAAAATTAAGTCAAGTACTTAATTCATATTTATATGAAGACAATTAATAAAAAGTTTCAAAGAATTGAACACTGTAACTTTAGTGTTGATTAAGGTCTTAACACTGGGTATTACTAACATAGCATATTCAGCCTTTTAATGTTCTCACTGCTGGGACTCAGGCCTACTCTCTAGGAGAGGGAGTGGGCCGTAATCCACCACGCGGGCCCAGTGCGGGTTGGTGAATGTCACATGTCTTTGAATTTTTGATTCTAGGACATGCCGGTTTCCTCACGATGTTTTCCTTCACCGTTTTGTGAGCAGTGGTGATGAAATAAATTACACAAAGTAATGCGCCTGGCTGGGTTTAAACTCGCGACCATTGCTCTACTACTTACTAACCACTGCTAACTAACATTGACCTACATTATTTTAAGTAGGGATAATGCTAGGATTGTACTATGAATCCAGAAACACAGCTATCTACAGGAAAGTGCATTTATTGTTGACTCTCAGTAGGCCATTATCATCTAACTGTTCATAAAACGTCACACGCCATAGATTGCATTAGTCACCGATTTTGTTGTTTCGTGAGGATATAGGCCTGAAATTTAAAAAAGAAATGGTTCCTCTTGAGTTTCCTTAATAAATAAGTAAGTGAGATCTGATTTAGATTTTTGTTATTCATTTGTTTGAGTTATCCTCTTATATATATAAAATTTCTTACAAATGTATTAAGGTTTGCTGTAAGAAAATCCAATTGTGGATTAAACTCGCTTTTGTACATCAGCTGTCCAATTTTTAATTAATTTTAAAATTATATACAATAAAGAATATAAGAAATAATAAACAAAACGTTCAATGTCTGATGCACTAATGCACTCTGTGGCATGTGACTCCTCATGCCCCCCCAACTGGCACATCACGTTTACGTGTTCAATTCCGTCCAATTGGTCCATTCAACCATCAACTCCTTTTTCATTCTTATTCATGTTTTCATTAACCTCTCTCTCCTTCTCGACACATTGTTATTCATAACTGTTAAGCTAGAACTACATTAGACCGACGCAAACGTAAAACACGCGATTTGTATGTAGAACGATGTCGCGTGGCGTCGCGTGGCGTAGATCAAGTGTAGCTCTACAAGTCTAGTTTCCATATAAAATGTATGGAAACCGACGCGTCCAGATCGGCGTGTGTGGCACACGTGTGCGCAGTGTTATAGTTACACGTGTTTCATTTTCATCCCTCCTTATCATATCAGGCTAAACGATTTCCTTTAAATTTTTCCGCTACACATTACTCAATGAATTATCAAAAACTGGGTCCTGAACGACCTACGTTACATAACTAGTTAACTACGTTGGTAACGTCAGCTAATCTCGAGGATAATGTGAGCTAATCTAAATGAGTAATTTCCAGAATAACATATGTAAGTAACGGAAGAATTGATTGGTTTAATTTAGTTAAATGGTGCTAAAATTTTATTAGTATTACCGATAGCTACCGGAGGAAAATGTACTCGTATGTTATTAATCACACATTATACAGGCAAAAGTTTGTGAGTGTGTGTATGTATGTAACTTCTTTACTCTCGAACGGCTGAACCCATCTGGGTGAAATCGCTAGCAGCAGCTAGTAATTTAAGTTACGTAAAGCAGGAGATATTCACCATAAGTTATAATGTACTTCTTATACTTCGTTCTTCTTTTTAAGTTAAAATGAACCGAGTGAAAAAAGATTCTAAATGATTTTACCCAAAATTTGTCCGTATTTATAGGCCTGATTTAAATAAGATCTTAACCGTTTGTCAAGATCCTCATACTTTTTTTTTTATGACATTAACTAGTTCTTGACCACGATCCTACCTGATGGTAAGCAGGGATGCCATCGTTTTTGGTGAAGCGCACAAGTTTATTAAGAGCTACTTTCTATAAACCCCAAATATACTGCCTCGTTAATTTCTCCATTAAAAGCAGGTCGCTCGTCACTCTCTCCGGTCGTACCGGATTGTCGTCCTATTGAACTAGGAGAGCAAAAGAAAACAGAGAATGAACCCGTGTTCGCGCACATATTAGTGCATAATATTTTTTCCAGCGTACTTGGGTATCTAATATCCAATGAAAATGAATTCTACACAAGCACAGCATCATCAGTCTTACAATATTCAGACTGCTGGGACTAAAGCATCCTTCCTAAAAGAGGAAATGGGCCGTAATCCACCACGCAGGCCCAGTGCGGATTGGTGGATGTCACATGTCTTTGAATTTTTGGTTCTGGGACTTCCTCACGATGTTTTTCTGTCACCATTTTGTGTTTGAACCCCTGACTTACAACTCGTAAGTCGGGGCCACTAGGTCACCACTGCTGCAGCCAGAGTCGTATTGAATTCTGGTAGAAACTGCCCTCCTCCTTGCATCGTATTGCTCAATGCTGAGGGTCGTGAGTGACCTCTTTGCTTCATCACTTTCACTTGTATGATATTCCTCTATCTGTTTCTGTCTCTGGCGTTGTGAAGGGCATTATATAGGTACCATAGATTCAAGAGCGGTTTGCATCTGGTCGGACCAACGTATTAGGCTGCGCTACGAGGCCTTTTGCCATCTGCTTTACCAGTCACGATGAGTCTTTGGTGGTAATCACCGTCTTTCTCTGCAATAAAACCAAAGTATTGCAGAATCTTGCGAGAACACTTGGACGAAGTAGAAACTATATTCAACCATAAATTGACAACACTGATGGCAGGAAACGGATTTTCCGACTGTATTTTAGCCCTAGTCATTAAAGTATGGGGATAACACAATATAACATGAAATCTAGCGTTATTTCCCTAGCTTAACTGTAATAAACTAAAATAAGTGCTATGTTACGTGACCCATGGCGGGTAAGACATAAATACATATATATCCGTAAACACATGACGATTGTCTATGACATGAATAGTAAACTCGCGTATGACTATAGCTGCATTGTCTAATGGCCGGATATCCGATACTGTCAAATCCCGTTGGATCGGGGCCTAGTTTTCCATAAACAATTTTAGTGAAGGGAATATTTCTTTGTGTTCTGTTATGTCTAGTTTTTTTTTTATTGATATAGTATGATCATTATTTTTTAATGGTTAAGAGTGAAAATAAGTGTGACTCGCGGGTCTAGTATCCTAATTTAAGTATAATATAAAGTATAAGTATAAAAACCGAGACTTTCAACCCCAAACGGCTCGAGGGGTCCGAGTGCTCACAAATTATTTACAGAACTTTCAAAACTCCTTGTTGACACTTCATGTGACCCAAGGGCTGGCTTTTACTTCGGATAAAGGATAAGCATTGCCATTCAGCGTGGCAGTGCCGCCAGTCTTCTGGGTACATTACCAGTCGACAACGATGTGGATTAGTTTTTCGACGCCGTACTTTAGATTGCTTTTCTTTAGTACTTTAGAGCTTTTATTTTTATTTTGTAAGTTAGTTTTAATTACGTTAAGATTAGATTTAAGTTTCTGGTAAAACATCATTTTTACTATTAGACATTAAAAATTTGTAAATAATAACCTTTTTCATATGATAATAAATTAAACAAATTTTGATATGGTTTACAATATCTATAGTAGGTATAATATCTAAAAATTATGTAATCGAAATATTCTAAACTAGCTGCTGCCAGCGGCTTCACCCGCGTCATAGTAGAAAATTATACCAAGAGAACATAATCCTAGGATAAAAAGTATCATATGTGCTATTCTAGGACATGGGTTACCTGTGTGCCAAGTTTCATCAAAATCCAAGCAGCAGTTTTTGCGTGAAAGAGTAACACACATCCATACGTACAAGCTTTCACGTTTATAATATTAGTAGGACTTTTCCAGTGAACACTTAACTAGAGCATCATACGAATATTTACAATACCCTTTGATATACGGAATTAAATTTAAATTAATGAATGCCAAAAATTAATTAATTAATTTTATAAATGATTGAGGATAAGAGCTTAGTCGGTAACGTTCCTGTTCCCAAGTAGTACGTTGAGGAAAATGATTCGGATGCACGTAGCAACTGATTACGGGTTTGGTCACCAGTTGCTCTGTGTCCCAGCGGTTAGGTACTCAGTGACGTCGGCATGCGATTGTGACGGGCACAATTAATTCCACGCTTGTGTGTTACCACATCTAATTAGTATTGCCGTATGAAATTATATTTAGGAATTAAAACCGCAAACTTAGTACTGCAGAGTTTACAGTTTAATTAATAATGCATGCTTACTGATATGAATGAGGTAACATTACTTTTTTATTAACTGCTGTTTCATCTTACACTGCACACTGATACATACATACATACACTTCTACACACGCACACACACGCTACACTTTCTTCTTCTTCATTCATTTCTTCGTATTTCTTTGGCACTCCCTAGAGCGGTGAGGAGCTTGGTTGATTCGTCTTACCTACTTGTAAGAGTAAAACAATGTGTAAAAAAACCTAAATTAAAAAAAAAATGCCAGATTTTTTAACTTACTAAACTCTTTATTTTTTCGTGACATAGTCATATAGGATATCAAAAAAAAAGGGAGAGAAGAAAAGAAAGTGTTGCGCAAATCCCAAATAACACGGGACAAGGGCAGGAAGATGACGTGTCGTGTAGGATATCAAAATAAAGGGCTGGGTGTTTTTAATATCGTGCGGATTTCATCACGCATGCGGGATTACCCGTAGAAAATTTTATAATGCAAAAAAACGCATCCCGCGTGCGTATTCCACGCATTGCAATAAATACTTGTATGAAATAGACATTTGTGGGGGTTACGCGTGCGGGGCAATCCCGAATGCGTGATCAAAACCGCACGATATTAGAAACACTATTACATTGATCGCGGAATCAAAATGACAATTTATATGCACTCTGGCATATTGACTGATGACTTCTTTAAATTACGATTTTAAGCAATTCCGGTACCTATAGCACCTTAAAATTATCTACAGACTGCAAAGCCATGCCAGGTACATAGATCTTCGTGTTCAACATTATCTTGCGCAGACAGGCGCGGTTTTCTGGCTGATAGAGACTTACTTATTTCTTTTGTTTGTTAATTACTTTTTTTTACTCCAATATTTGAATTGATATTGAAGGAGATGGCGTTACGAACTAGACAGATTCCGCCAGAACTGGTAAGACGAAGTCCAGGCCCGCGAAAGATGGAAGGAGTGGAGAAAGGCCTTTGCCCAAGAATGGCACAGAACAGGCTAACAAAAAAATAATAATTGAATAATTTATTATATTGAATGGAATACTTGAATTTGGTTGGAAAAATTTGATTTATAATGAATTAATAGAATGAACTGAGTTAATTATTACCAGTTGAAATGAAAGTTAAACTAGCAATTATTTTGTACCAACATAATAGTAAAAATCATAAAAATTAAAGAGTGTATAACTACCAAACCCGCCAATCTAAGAAAAAGAAACTCCAGGTTCCTAAAGTGAATAATTACTACGGTAAGCGTGCGAGACGATGGATTGCACTTACACTTATAAATGAGTTACCTAATGAATTAATAAATCGAGCCAAAAATAGAAACCAATTAAAAAATGTTCTAATAAAACATTATCTGTCTGTACACACAGATAATGTTTTACTATAATGTTTTCACATAAAACATTATGTGTCCATAGTTGCTGCGGTATGTTGGTCTCAGATTGTGGTGCTGCATCTGTTTACCTCACAACGAGTACCTACCTACAAACTTGGGGGGTGACCGGATGTGGTCTTAGTAATAAGCGAAATTCACGAGAATGTACTGCCGACAAACTGCTATGCTGGCAGATGTTATTAAATAAATGATTTTTGATGTAACAAATTAATAAAAGAAATAAATATTGCATTCTTTATTAACTTGCGATTCTCGATTTTAACTGGAAAAATAAAAAGAATTATAATTATTTAATGAGGAGATTCTAAATTTAGGTATTTCCTTCCGCAGTGCCACCGTGACTATATGACGTATGACGTAATTTCGGTGACCTGACTAGTTTAAGTTTTATCACTTGTAGCCTGTAGCTAAGGAAACTGCAACAATTAATTAACTTGCGATAGCCAATAATGTGTAACCTCATATTTAATTTAATATTTTAATTTATATGCTATTAATGTAACAAGTAACTGGAATAATTCATAACCTTAACAGGTATAGCCTAAGCAAATTTAGTTACAATCATAATAATGACTAACTGAAATTTTACTTAAATGTAGGTACTTATATATTTTTTTTAATAAATTATAAATTAGCGCATTGGTATTGGTATACGTACATGCACAAAAATATACTAGTGAGGCAATCAAGATTTATCAAAATAGGTAGATATTTTTTCATCTTTTACTGACTAAAAACCCACTCCTGTTTCTTCGTTGCCTTCGTCCCTGGCCCCGAAATAATTATGGATAAAAAAAATTAAGTATTTAAAAAAATTGGGCTACAAGATATGAGCCGAATATACATAGTTACATACATACATTGCAAGTTAATAAAAAGCTTGTAAAAATAGTTGAAATCGGTTCAGTAGTCTATTCTGTAGCCGATTCTGAATATACTACTTTCAGGATGTGTGTTTATCATGTTACATTTTGGATAAATAAGACTATACTTTGTTATTAGGCATGCGGAAAACATAATTTAAAGTAATAGATTTATTTCACTCGATTTGATAGAAATCTAGTAACTTCCTTCCTTCCGTGAAAGCGTAACCAAAATACTAAATGGGTCCATAGGTACTTTCGACAATATTAGAATTGCTAAATAATATACAATTTTCGTTTATAATGTTAAGGACATTTAATTAAGACATTGTTCTTTTTACAAGCTTTTATTTAGGTCCATCGGTTCCAACGTTTGTTTGTCTGTAATCAGATCTTGCAAATTAAATTAGATTCACTTCCCGGTTACCGATTCAGCAGAAATTTTGCATGCATGTGAAAATCAGATGATAATGCAAAATCGACAACCGCTCTTACGCGATTATGACGTTATTACACATTTTTCATTAGATATTTTGGATAGAAGATACTGCGTTTCCAACGTCATAATCGGGTAAGAGTGCGGTTCTATGAAAACAGTGAAAATATATGTCGAATTGCATGCCCTTAAAGAAAGAAACTCAGCGATTGTGAAGCCAGTAGTTCTTTCCAGGAATCGGTAGTACTTGACGCTTTGACTCTATCTACAGAAAGACAATTTTGTGACGATAATGATCACTCCGCTCTATATCTTTGGTAACCCTACAAACCTGCAATCAGCTGTTTCCCCCATCACACATTGGCCAGTTCGCGCTCAACTTTCTAAACAAACGAGTGACCGAGGACCGAGGGACGAGGCAGCCGCATTCCTTGCCAAAATTGGCGACCATTCGCGCCAGGGATGGACATGTTGACGCAATGCCATTCAATATGCCACACATGATAGTGACTGCATGAGTTTCAGGAAGAAAACAGGATATTTACTGATTTAATTATTTTATAAGGCATAATATAATAAATTAACTGTTTAGTCTGTATATAAAAGATTAAGTCCTGACTCAACAACGCCCAGCGCAGATCTGTGGACCCGTGGCTGAAATTTCTGACCTCTTTATTCTACACTGATAATAGAAAGAGGTAAAATTTGTTTTTTTTATTTTTTTTTGTTGGTAATTCCTGGATTCTAAAATTTTCAATTTTCAAAAATTCCGATTGCTAAAATTTTTTCACCGATAGAAAGCTGCTTTAATACTGAGTGACATAGGCTATAATTAATGTACGTGGGCGAAACCGCGGGCAAAAGCAAGTGATGTATACAAAAAATAAGAAACGACATTTTTAAATTCAATCCCTAGGATGATGATAAGGGGTTAATGCTGGCAGAAGTTAGTGCAGTATAAAAAAAAACAATGACAAATGACGAAATAAAACGATGAGTAGGACAACAGAAATATTCTATGACATTCTGTGTTATTTTCAACAATAATTTCCCTCGGGTCTTCTCCTCGATGGTCCACTACAGGATCATGCATTTTATCCGATTTTCTGGATCAAGGAGTAATCTACTATAGAGGATCACTTACAGATATTACTTCTTCTACCAAACAAGCTAGCCCATAACTATCAAAATTAACTAATTAGCATAGACTCACTGCTACGGTCTTTGTCCGAAAGAGTCTAAACCGCAAAAGGGCATCTGAAGTAACACAGGAAAGTTTTAGTCAGTAAAAGTCTGACATTCCCTCGCTCGCTCCACCCAGAGCGGGAGAGGTCATTCAATGTTACCTATCTAGTAAAAAACAGGCGTACCACCACGTAATCATTCTAGGGTACCGTGTCTTTATGGTCAGGACATAATAATATATTAATGATAAGACAACTTTTGGTTCATAATATTTCTTATTAGTTCTTATTTCTATATTAGTTCATAGGTATAAACATATACAACAGTACTAGGATAAAACTTACGGACAGTTTCTAATAACGAAAATTAAAATCAGCTCATACAATTGTCAATGAAACATGAAAATGCAAAGAAAATAATAAAGTAGGTAGGTATATTAAAATAGTAAATAAATTAAAATGGGAAAATTCAAAATGTCAGTAAAAATTAAAATGGTTAACAGAAACAATAAAATAAATCAAAATGTCAAAATTTTAAAAAGGACTGTGAAAATTAAAATGATAAATAGCATAGTAGCATAGCATAGTCGGCCTTATAATGTTCCCACTGTTGGGACTCAGGCCTCCTCTCTATGAGAGGGAATGGGCCGTAATCCACCACGTGTGCCCAGTGCGGGTTGGTGGATGACACATGTCTTCGAATTTTTGGTTCTAGGACATGCCGGTTTCCTCACGATGTTTTCCTTCTCCGTTTTGAGAGCATTTGAAATGAATTAAATAACACAAAGTAATACGCCTGGCTGGGTTTGAACCCGCAAGCTACAACTCGTAAGTCAAGGCCGTTACACTCGGCCACCACTGCTCTTCGAAAATATAAATAGAAAAAATAAAATAAATTAAAATGTCAAATTAAAAAATTATATACTTACAATAATAATAAACTAAATAATAACATATTTGTTCTAAGTTTTGTTTCAGCCAAAAAGGGCTTTCAGAAAAATTCATACTTTTGAAAATGTATACATGACGTTAACGTCAATTTAACTAATGTCATTAACATAAGCGTTTTGACAGGTAACTTGACGACTCAGTGCTGCCACCTGGTGAACTTCACTTTAGGAAAACCTCATTGCAGTCCAAAATAGACTCCAACCTATCAAAAACTACCAAAAGTATGAAATAATTAGGCACCACTTTTGGCTATGAATCTAGGCTTAGTTTTACACCTGGAAACTGATGATGAATAATAGTACCAGAAAAAAATTGTATTGTCAGAAGTGGGATTCGAACCCACGCCCACAGAAGTGGACTGCGACCTGAACGCAGCGCCTTAGACCGCTCGGCCATCCTGACTTGAAGATAAACTGTCAAATCACATTATACTTCAATTGGATGACTATATTGTGAATCTACTCATCTACTGAAACTTGAATTGAAAATAAATTATGAGTACTAATTATATTTGTCACTGGTCATTGAAAACACCATAAGTTTATAATAAATCGGTATAGTAATTTATAAATAAATTCTTTCTTCTCAAAAAGATCAGGTCTGCTGGAAGAAATTTCATTTGAAATAAGCAGTACCTTTGTGCTCTTCTATCTGCTTTTGTTATTTTCATTTTTAAGTGTTTGTGTGTACATAAATAAATAAATAAAGATACCAATATAATAAATTGGAAACTATCTAATTTTGATTTAGGTATCTGAAATAATCTGTTTATAATATATCGAGAGTTTACAATCTCGCAAGATTTATACTTTTTTACAAAAAAAAAAACTGTTATTTAAATATGTTTTTTACTGCAAGATAATAAAATCAACACGAATCTACCCACTCTTCTCAATCTTAAATGCAACAAGCCGTTTAGAATCTAGGGCGACTCGACACTCGAAAAATATTTTCTTCTGGTGCAGTCGGGTAAAAAGGAATAGTACGAGAGTTCACCTGTTGGTATAACTCTCTCTCTATCACACCGTGATCATAACGGTTTTAAGAATTACTACTTACCATCAGGTTGAATCGCAGTCAAGCACTAGTTTATATCAATAAAAAATAAAGAAGTCATAGCCCTGAAAGCTTTTAATTTTATAACCTAACTATTTCGTTGGATTAGCGAGTGTAGTGCTGAAAATACCTTTTAAGGTTTTTTTTTTTTAAATAGATAATCATCAAATGACTTCTCACACTCTAGAGTGGAACAAGAGGGCGTGTCAAATTTTTACTGAAAATACCCCTCTATAATTCTTTATTTACGGTAACTCCTTCAAACATTCCCGAAGCCCATACCTTTTAGGTTTTGATTATGGCACAGTTTTTTTTCTGTTTACCCCAAAATTCGTAGTAATTAATATTGGGGGTAGATAAAATTTCAATATTAAAAACAAAAAAAGAATGACCAAAATTGGTTTACATTTGACGAAAATATCTCTGAACATGATACAAAAAAGAAACAGGCGACTTGAGAACCTCCTTCTTTTTTGGAAGTTGGTTTAAAAAGAAATAATAAATGAGAAAAACAGAATGAGAAAGGGCTTGTATATTAGAAGTAATGTAATTACCTATGGGAATCCCTCGGTAAATTAATTTACATCACGTGAGCTCGAATAAAGTTAAATTACCATATACAGAGTATATTAAAATATTAACAGTAATTTTTATTTCCAAATTAGGAGCAGTACAAATGATTATTTTAATTAGTAAGAACTGGGTTTTCGAAATTAAAATTGTGTACTATGCAGTTAGTGTCGTATTTATCCCGTTTTTGAACACGTGGCGCGTACTTTATGTAGGTACTCAATTATTTAATGATTTGATTTCAGGTTGTCTGGTAGATATCGCTGTCAGCGATAAGATCGCCATTGTACCCGTAGATTTAAGTTTCTGTGAAATTTATACTATTTTGGCGTAAGTAATACGGTTAATTAGTAATTCTATTTATTTGGAGTCCACAATGTACTTATTAGATGGTGTTTTAAAATATAGAGATGATTTTGAATCCTGACAAGCACCAAAAAATTATAGTACGAGAGAGGACATTACGTTGCGTTTACATACTATACAGGGTTTTTAAGTACATTTATCAATATGTAGAACTAACCGTGGTACCATCACTAAAATCAGCTGTTCTGTATATTTTGTCGAGTAATCACACTAATCTTATAAAAGTGAAAGTTTGTAGGTATGTGTGTATTCGTTACTCCCTCACGCTCAAACGGCTGAACAGGATTTGCCACAGACGTAGGTTACTCCCGGGATTTAATCGCCATGATTATGTTTCCGGGTTTTTATAGGTGTTGTTAACTAAATTACTTACTATGATTTAAAACAAATAATCAGATTCGCCAAATTCTCATAAAGGAGGCTGGTTGACGTATTATTTATTTATTTATTAATGTTATCGGTATTTTCTATTGAAAGCCAGCAAGTGCACCCGGGCGCCTTTTGCAGAGAAGAAACTACTGTATTTTTACTTGGTTGGTTATGTAATTTTTCTATTTAGTGTGTTTTTAGGATTCAAATTAAAAAAACAAATAAGATATATTTTTAATTTACTTTTAACTGTGTTTTGTTCTTTGATATTTCTGTTTAGTGCATTTTTAGGATTCACAAAAAAAGGAATCGAATATAGTGGTCACCCTACACGGGGTAGCTGTCTGTCATAGAAGTATGTGTCGATGACCTGCGCTTGATTCACAGCGCGACTTATGGCGTTGTATATAATGTTAATCTTTGCGTCAATACATGCTAATACGTACCTATTGGCATTGTTCTTATGTACGCAGCCTTATGCAGCTAATCAATGAATTTATTATTAATATTAAAGTATATTGTGTTGCTAGTTTTTATGTCTCGTTGATTGAAGATTTATGTTTGAACATAATAAATGTTGAATATTTTTTATGCAGGTAACAAACTCATTAATTATGTTAGATACATACATAAGAGTTTGTAGAGCTATATTTTTAGTGCAAAGCACAATGTCACAATTAAAACATTTCATATAGCCAATCCGAATCAATAAAAAGTAAACGTAAAGTCTGCAGCTGATATAGCCCGAAGAATCGCCAAACCTAAGTGGCAGTGCGCAGGGTACATTGAGGGTACATTGCTCGCAGAAAAGAAATCCGATGGGGCCGAAAGGTTCTGGAGAGCCGACCGCGTACCGGACGTAGCGTAGGTAGGCCTCCTACACTGGCCTATAAGAGGGATCGGAGGGGAATCCGATGGATGCAAGAACAAAATCGGTCGTTGTGGTAACACTTGAGGGAGGCATGTTCAGCAGTGGATGTCTTTCAGCTGAAATGATGATGATGATGAGAAATAAACTAGTGGCGGTCCACGATTGGAAGCAGAAGAGTGTTAATTGATGGCAGCTTTATTGTAATGTACCACTAGCTGCCCGCTAGCGGTTTCACCCACGTGATATTATAAAATTGACTGGACTGTAGCGACATGTATGGCCCCAAGCCAGGCCGTAGATGATGAGCAGCGGTCGGAATTAGGTAGAGTTATTCATGTACTTGCATCGAAATGTTGATATTAACATGGATCTTCCCGGGATTTCTAATGAAAAATTCCGTGTGGCCAACAATATTACAAATAAATAATAATAAAAACCTCAGTGATAGATAAGACAAATAAAACAATGATAATTATCATTCATTTGGGTGTCTTCAAGGCTAGAGTGAATAGACTCTTAATAAACTAGTGCGCCTCACCATCAACGATTACATCACTGCTTACCATCAGGTGGGATCGCAGTCAAGCACTGGTTTATACCAATCAAAAAAGAAAAAAAAAACAATTTTTATTAGTATTTTTCATTGAAAAAGATTTCTCTACGTCAAAAGAGGTAAGGTTAACGAATTTATACACTTCCTCCTCCTCATAATAATTAATCTATGAAGAAACTTTTTCTACTATATTACTGATAGAGTCATAAAAAAATCTGCTTTTTTAAATTAATCTCGGTATTTTAGGCATATCCACTTTAGTCTTTCTCGTCGTTAGTAGTTAGTAATCTTCGGATTAGATCGGTAGAGTTCTACCTAATTCCGAAATCTGATGATGATTATAAAGCTACGACGTCAACTTTGGACGGAACGAGAGGGAGTATCATAATTTTACGGAGAAAAACCCACCTGTGTTCCTTCAGTAGCCCTTTGCGTTTCAGGGCCACAGTAACTCTTTCGAACAATGCCGAGGCCCGGTCATGAAAATCTACCCTTCGACTGCTGTCTAAAATAAATTACAAAAATTCAAAAATAAATGTGTACTATTTTTTTCCTGAATTTGTTTGCAACGATTTATGTAATGTACTATATTTCTCCCAAAAAAAAGTTGCAATCCTAGTAGGTACTGACATTTGAAGGAAAAATCATAATAAAGAGGAAATTGATAAACTAAAAGGACTATATCCTCAGTCAACAATAGAATAAACATATAGTTTAATGCAGGAAACAGCAACTACTTAGTAATTAAAATAATCCAAATAATTAATTTCCTAATATCAACTATCACGTATACTGTGTACCTACCTATTATATTTAGACGTCAAATAGCGAGGCTATTAGCATATAACATTAACTCGGACATAGTTAGTATGTCGAAGTTCCCAATTATTATTAGTCCCACCATTAGTAATAGTACTAATGTTACTTTAAACTAGTTAATAAGACAACAGATGGTACTTTTGACAATTCAGATCAACTTAACAATAAAGTATCTTCTGGCATTCAAGCTAGAGGGGCGAGGCAAAAATCGTTGAATTTGTTTCTTCAAAACATTCAGGGTTTTTCTTCAAAACAATTGGAAATTGAATTATTTTTAGAAAAAACTATGTTTGACATCATTTGTTTTACTGAGCATTGGTTAAAGGATTTTGAAATGCTAATCAATTTTGAGAATTATAATGTGGGCAGTTGTTTTAACCGAAATACAATGTTACGTGGGGGTTCACTGATCCTAATTAGGAATAGTATTAAATTTAAAACTCGTAAAGATATAGTTGCACTATCCGTTGAACATAGCATTGAACTGTCTTGTGTTGAGCTGGATAGGCATATCATAGTGTGCGTTTACAGGCCCCCTAATTATCAAAACTACTCTATTTTTGAGTCTGTCATGGAAGATGTTATGGCAAAACTTGCAACTGGTAACAAACTAGTAATTATCTGTGGAGACTTTAATGTTAATATTTTGGAAAATAATTCAGATAGCAGCAGATTATTAAATCTCTTCAAATCATTTAATTTATCAAATGTGTTTATAGAACCTACTCGAACTACGACAACTACTGCTACATGTATCGATAATGTTTTTTGTTGCTGCAACTATTTAGAAAAGGCCATTGTAAATTATCTGCCTTCTGATCATAGCGGCCTATTGGTAACTTTTGAATCCAACTTACCGATACAACAAGTGCAGATTCAGTCCAGACCAATAACATCTGGTAAACTCAATAAATTTAACAGCACTTTAATTAGTAAGTTAGGTGATTGGAATCTTGAAGTGAACAATGGTAATTTTTTGTATAACGATTTTTTTTCAATAGTCCAAACTGAGTTCAAGAAGACTTTTGAGAAGAAAACTAAAAGTATCTGCCCTAAGTTTAGATTTAGTGACTGGGCAACTAAAGGAATCAGAATAAGTAGGGAAAGACTTTTTGAGTTGTATGGCCTTAAGCCTATTATTAACACTGAAACTTTTAATAAGTATGTTGCTACATATTCAAAAATGTTTAAAAACACTTGTAAGGCAGCTAAGGCCTTGTACATTAGCAATAAAGTTAAATCAGCAGATAATAAAATAAAAACGGTTTGGAAAATTATAAATAATGAAACCAACAGGAACAAAATACATAATAATGATTACACTTTGGAGACACATCATGGTCTTATTAGCGATAACAAACTAGTTGCAGAAGAATTTGTAAATTTCTTTGCTAGTATACCAACTAAAACCACTGAAGCCCTAGATTCGTCGCCATCGCATGCTTTTGGTTTATTACAGGCAAACGTTGCAGCCTGTTCGACTGAATTTAACTTTAAGCATATAAACCCCTTTACAGTAATAAAAGCGTTTAAACAAATCAAAGTTAAATTGACAGAAGATTTGTGGGGTATGTCTATCAAAGTTTGTACCTCAATTATTGAGACTATAGCGCCGTACTTAGCCTTAATATTTAATTTGTGTATAGATCAAGGAGTCTTTCCTGATCTAATGAAATATAGTAAAGTGATACCACTTTTTAAATCCGGGGACAGTAAAGACACTAATAATTATAGGCCGGTGTCCGTGTTGCCAGTTTTTAGCAAGATATTTGAAAAGGTGATGTTAAATCAAATGCTTAATCATTTTAACACAAATAACATCTTACACGATAAACAGTATGGTTTCACCAAAGGACGTTGTACAACTGACGCTGGTGTCTCCTTACTAAAACACATTTTTAATGCGTGGGAAGAGGCACAGGATGCTATAGGCATCTTCTGTGACCTGTCTAAGGCGTTTGATTGCGTGGTTCATGAAACATTACTCTTGAAACTTGAGCATTACGGACTAGGCAAAACAGCTTTAAGCTTATTAAAATCTTATTTGATTGACAGACAGCAACAAGTTCAAATAAACGGTGTCAATTCGTCGGGATTAAATGTGAAAATGGGGGTACCCCAAGGTTCAATTTTAGGTCCTTTTTTATTTTTAGTTTATATTAATGATTTACCCTATTTGTTGGAAAATAAACTTAATATGGTGTTGTTTGCTGACGACACTTCTTTGATTTTTAAGATAAATAGAAGGACTAATAATCTTGACGACGAAAATTATGCCCTACTGCAGGTCCAAAACTGGTTCACTGCTAATAATCTAGTTTTAAACGGGAAAAAAACTAAATGTATAAGATTTTCCTTACCTAATGTCAAAAGCAGTGATTGTGACGTAGTATTAAACGATGAAAAGCTAGAATTTGTCGATAAAACGGTTTTCCTGGGGATTACGCTTGACTCAAGGCTACAATGGGGTCCTCATTTAACATCTCTTGCAGGACGGCTTAGCTCAGCTGCATATGCTGTTAGAAAAATCCGCCAATTTACGGATGTTGATACCGCTAGACTAGTCTATTTTAGTTATTTTCATAGTATCATGTCATACGGTATCTTACTATGGGGACGGGCTGCAGACATTGACTCAATTTTTATACTACAGAAAAGAGCTATCAGAGCTATTTACAATCTTCGCCGGTGCGATTCTCTAAGGGAACTGTTTAAGGATATTAACATCATGACGGTGCCTTGTCAATATATTTATGAAAACATCATGTACGTTAGAAAAAATCTTCATCTTTTTAGCAAAAGAGGCGATAGACATAATTATGTTACAAGAAATAGGGACCAATTAGTTCAACCAGGTTTTAGACTGGCTAAAGTGGCCTCTTCTTTCATGGGGTACTGTTTGAAATGTTATAATAAAATACCTCCACAAATATTAGAACTCAATGAAACGAAATTTAAATCTTGTATTAAACGCACACTATGCAGGCAAGCATATTATAAGTTGGAGGATTATATTCAAGATAAAAATGCTTGGCTCAATGCTGGTCCAGCTCCTCTACCACCGAGGTATACAAATTGATTAGTTTGGAAATTATTATTATTATTTTTTAATGCTTTTTTTTTTTGGGAATTGTAAAATATTATAAGTATTGTATAATGTAGAAGCATTTATTTTCAAAGTTTGTAAATGTGAGTACCATGGAGCTATTTTATGGTTTTTTATGTTACTATTGGACTTGTTTGACATAAATGAGCACGGCAGTTGAGAGTTTGTCATGCTCACTTAAATGTCTCACTGATGGTGGCGCATGTGTTGGATCATTCGGTTCCCTTCAAAATGGTTGAGCTGAGTGGTGCTAATATTAGCGTCATGTTCGTGAACGGGCGCTGTCAGTTGAGACTGGTCATCTCTTAGCTGCCAGTTGCTATTTTAATATCTATATTTAGTTTTTATTTTTACTGTATTTACATTGTTCTCACATGATAACGACAAGAAACATGTAACAGTGATATTTGTAATTACAAAACATGATTGAAAAGAGTGTCCATGGAGTTTCTTGCACATTCTTCTCCATAGAGATCTACGCTTTGGAATGTGCAATTAGCATCATTTTTTTTTTTTCTGACTAACTGACTTCTTGACATTTCAAAAGTGCCTGTAAATGGTTTATTTGAAATAAATGCTTTTGAATCTTTTGAATCTTTTGAATCACGTTGTACTGTATACTAACTGCCAAATAAATGTTCTATTTTAAGCATTACGGCAATTGTTTACAATTTATTTTTATACACTAGAGTCATTGGACTAGACTGTGATATCGTCTGTTGAAATTATATTCATTGACTGGTTCGTACCCGCGAATTCACCTGCACACCAGCCACAATGTCTCAATTACAGTTTTTTTTTTGAGAACGTTTTTTTGAAATTAGAATTCGGCTAAGTAAGTTTGTATAATATCAGCTATCAACCAGTAAAAGTCCCGTCATAATCGATCGGTCTGTTACAGAGAGCCGGAACAAACAGATACTCAGACAGTGAAACAAAAAATAATAAAAATTGCGTTTTTGTTATAGGATATCGAATACACTTTCATATGCATTTAGGGCAGGTTTCTGAATTGTGTGTTTTGAGTTAAGTATGTCTCAGTCTGTACTTTAATGCCAAATTTTGACAGGTTTTTGGCTAAAGTAGAGTTTGAGAAATAATTAACTTCAAATGCTTAAATCAGAAATGGTCTATTGTGATCCATAAATTTTCTAGTAATGAAAAACAGTTCACTGTTTATTTTTCGGGTACCTATGCAGAGATATTAAGAAAAGGTCAATGTATTTTATTTCAAATCTATCAGGCGCCTACTATAGAAGATGTTTCTCGGAATGATTTTATTTGCTACGTCTTCACAAGTCAGGATGGCCGAGCGGTCTAAGGCGCTGCGTTCAGGTCGCAGTCCACTTCTGTGGGCGTGGGTTCGAATCCCACTTCTGACAAACTATCTTTTTTGACCTATACCTATTTATTTTACATGCAGTGGGTTCCTTAGTACTTTAGAGACTATATTGTTTTCTGATCTGTATAACATATTTTAATTTGAAAAACTTAATACTAGACGTCACTTATCTCAAAGAGTTGTCTCGGCACGGGTCCAAAGATTTACAATAAACTACCAAAAACTTTAAAAAGCAAGATCAGCATAAACCATTTTAAATCGCAACTTAAAAAATTCTTGATTGAAAAGGCTTACTATTCTATCAATGAGTTTTTATATGATAGAAGCATAAAATAAAAAATGTCCGATCCACTTGTTATTCTAATTGTTTACGACGGTAATTGTTTAAAACAGTTTTATTTAGTTTGTAGTTTTTTACGCCTAATTTGTACGCCTTGCAAGGCAAAACATAGTGATACAACGCAAATTTTATACCATGTACTATATTACCTGTGTTAAACAAATAAAATACTTTGACTTTGATATCAATTGAATATTTTTGGACCAGCAATCCAAAAGATTAATAATGATGGAGTCAGCATGTTATTTGCTATGTCAACCTAACTGCACGTTGTTTATATTTTTTTGGTTCTCTATCTATATCTTTATCATCATCATCATCTTCCTGCCCTTGTCCCATCTTATCTATATCTTTATAAAGATATATAATTATTCTGTACGTGTGTTGGTCACCTATCTCCTCTTAAACACCGTTTGAATGAAATTTTGTGTAGGATTTGAGTAGATCTCTAGAAGGTTGGAAAATACAATTGGACCCGGTAGGTGGCGCTACAGTCGGGTTCTCTTTTTTTTCTGGCGAAAATCCAGTTTTCAGTCATGACAACATCTATCGGGATCGCTATCGTCATCATCATCATCATTTCAGCCGAAAGACGTCCACTGTTGGACATTTTCCCGTTCGGAACCGTTCATTGTAGCGACACTTGGTCCCCCAAGTGTCACCACAATGAACGGTTCCGTGCGTCTCGCATCCATCGGATTCCCGCAAACCTGACCAGGTCATCGGTCCACCTGGATCGCTAAAACCTATAAGTATAATAATGTATCTCTATTTCCCTTGGTCACGTAAACGGCAGGACCAATTTCACCCATTCTATTTTGTTCTTTGTTGAGACAACTGCTGAGAAGTTGAGAAGGTACATATGAAAGAAAAAAAGAAGAGCGCGGAACATTAAGAAAAATACAAAAAAAAATTAATGACTATTAAACGTCCACGCATTTGACACCGAGACTGGGTTTTTGTCACATGATGGACGGGCACCCATCTACGGGCTGACGTCAGCAAACATTGCTTAACCTTGAAGATCGATCCCTGCAGCAGTTGTTAATATTGAGCTATCATGATAAAAAAATACACTTTGATAATTTAAAACTTTGGTAAAAATTACACGAGTTAATCTAGCATTGTGAACAAATATTAAACATTACAAAAAGCATTTGTCAGAAGTGGGATTCGAACCCACGCCCACAGAAGTGGACTGCGACCTGAACGCAGCGCCTTAGACCGCTCGGCCATCCTGACTTGTCATAGCGGCTTCAAATTTAATATCATTCGAGGAATATTTTTTTCTTCTCCATAATATTTGTAATTCAGTCGTGAAGGAATATTATTTATCTTGATCGTTGTTGAAACTCCAATGGTCCGGACTAAGCGTTTCGCTGCAGTCTTCCCGTCCAACTATAATTTAGGTGTCTTCAAGGCTAAACTGAATAGACTCTTAATAAGCTAGTGCGCCTCACCATCAATGATTACATCACTGTTAACCATCAGGTTGGATCGCAGTCAAGCACTGCCTATTTTAAATAAAATAAAAAAACTCAAAAAAAAAAAATAAGTATGGTTGGGTACTTTGTAGATAATCGACTACCTAATAGTTAATGACGAATATCTTTTATTTCGATACTTTTTTTATAGAAGGTATTAAAGAAACCTACCTATATAATATCTTACCTGTGTAATACAATTTAAATATTAATAAATACCTACCTAATAATACAAATATATCGAATATCTTTTGACTACAATTCCTAGTAAAACTTCACAAAAAGTTTTTAATTGACAATTATTTAGACATTCACGGTGTCTAAGCTATTCAATTCTCTGATTATAACAACATAGGTAAAAATATATGTATTTTACTTTTAGTATTGGTACATTATCTATGAATGATGTCATCGAGTGAGATATCATTTGGCAGCGTGTGCCAATATAATACATCACATTGATTGTTTTTATTTTTATTATATTTGGTGAACACTAAGTACTAGGATATCAAACAAATGCAATCTGGGTATCTGTACAGTATATGCACAGTATTAGCATTTAAAACATAATCAGCCTTATAGTGTCCACAGCTGGTACTCAAGCCTCCTCTCTAACAGAGGGAATGGCGTAATCCACCACGCGGGTTCAGTGCGGGTTGGTTAATGGCACATTTCTTACGGAGGGCGGGTCAGACTTTTACTGACTAAAACTCATTCCTAGTTCCTTCGTTGCCTTGCATTCCAGGGCCGGGTTTTCCTTTCAGAAGCAAACCCATGGCCCCAGTAGGCTTCGACCCTACTGGGCTCCCATGGTTTCCTGACATCTCCTTGAGGCGCGCGTGAAACACTAGGCGCAGTCGACGACTTGGGCTCGGTGCGGACGGTTACCGGACCGTCGGACGGTCCGTCCGCAAGCCCGCGCCTATGATCCCAGCCTAGATTCCAACGGCTGGGGCTTGAGGGCCGTTCCCTCACGCGTGTGACCGCAACCTTTGTTAGCATTATTGCTTCGCAAAATTAGGCGTTCGCCTGCCACTTCCTCGCTTCGGACCATGACCTGTACTAAGGCCCGGCGCGAGAGATCATTGACGTCCATGGCCCCCACGAGGACACGGCGGTGCTCTGCCCAAGCAGGGCACACCTCTACCGTATGCTCCACCTTTTCCTCCGGGCGGTCCAACCAAGTGTTGACTGGTCTAGGTGACCAGTCTTCCGCACGAATCCGGTGCAGGAACAGGAACCTACCGAACTTACCATGTCCGTTGAGAATCTGCGTCATGCGGAAGGTACGGTGCCGTGAGGTCTTTCCAGCCACTCCTCAAAGAGGGGACTTATCGCCATAATAATGGCGTGCCCAGGACACCTGCTTGGATTTGTACCCGCTACGTACATCTCCTAAATTGGGCCGTTAACACTGGGTCATCACTGCTCTAACTCTCACTAGTTGTTAGGCGTAGGCGAAGTTGGACTTCGCACTCAAAGGACCTTTAAGAACGAGAGTTTTTTTTTATAAATTGAATTTGGCCACTATTTCATCTAATTGTAAGCGAAGATATGGTCAAACATTGGGTTGTGACAGTCACTATCATTGTTTTCGACTATATGAAAAAAGGCCTCGCTGATGCGCCTTCGCCCATGTCTAAATTAGTTCACGCTACGTCTCTGTGTGCCGTCCTGTCACATAATACAGATGACTGTTGATAGTTCTACTGCTAGGTCTTCTACGGGATAAACAATTCCTTTTTAATTTTGTTATCGATTACCTCGTATTTGACCACAATTTCACCTGATAGTAAGCGATGATTCACGATTCAAGATTCATTTATTCATTGTAAAACATAGGTACTTTACAAGTTCTTATATAATAAATTGAGGGCGCTATGTTTTGCCTCTAGGGCGTACAAAGTAATAAGTAACAATACATGCAATATACTTAATTAAAACAAGAATTTAATACAGATTTATAGACCACAAATAAAGAATTAAATAATTTTCATAATTTATCGCATTAACAGTTTGCAACATTGAACATTGTCGATTAAATAATTACAAAAGACAAATAAAATAATGGAATGAAAAATTGTCAGCACTTATTTAACTACTATCAACACTTATGATGTGGTTGACGTTGGAACACGCTTGCCTAGAACTAACCTATTCACGGCGTAAGCCAAGAACGCATCGTCTCTATGCAGTCGGTGATGGTATATCAAATGTCGGTGAAGAGTTTTTACATTTCAACTCCAATTAAAAGTCTGCCTCCCTTACAATTTATTAACATGTCCATTATAAAAAAAAAAAAATGTTAATCAGCTGTCTATTACCGCTACTGTGAAATTAAGAACCTCATTAGGATGCGACTTTATGGAAGGCATCTTATTATGGGCGCACACAGCCACCGCGCACAGCTTCCCCGTACGTGGTCCCCATAACTTTCCACAAGTTGGCCTTTATCGAAACAATGTCTAACAGAACGAATGCCGAACATCGCACGAATATCGTCATCTAGTAGCCAATTATTGAAGAACGCTCGAATGGGGTATCGAAACTCATGGAATCCAGCATCGTACTTTATGTCTCTATTCATTAAACCGAAGCCATACTAATTAAAATTGTTCGGTTGGTGTAACGCGCGAAATAAATCGCGGCCGGCCTCGGGTGGCGTGTAGTTACGCGTTTTGCTTTGTTTTCCACTTGCTACATATTTGTGGGGTCTGACATTAACACCTCCGCTCTGGTGCGTACAATGCGAGACTTGTCGGGGGCTACAAAGGCGCGCATCGATTTGCGGCCAGCACTTTAAATATATCGACGGGGCTGACAATGCGTTTAGCGGAGTCGTAAGTAAACTAGCGCGGATATATGGAGGATACTGAGCTTTGTTCACACACAGATCCCATCGGTTCCGCCTAATAGAATACGTTTGTTTCGCACTCCGTGAATGTTAAGTTCGGATTTGTTCGATTTATTACATTAACTTTGTTTCGGTATGGCTCGATCCGCTCCTATTTAATTGACAATGGTTTAATGCGCCAATTAAGGAGCATCTCGATCCTAGATGCACCCTTTTGAGGAAGGATTTGCGCGGTGATGTAATATGAAAAACCCTGTAAACAAACAATGGTTTACATACATGTACATAGATAGATAATATGGTCTATTATTTTCCATAATAAGAGAATGAAACAGTATAGTGACATGATGCCTGAGAGTGATACCTACTCTGTGGTGCAAATAAGAAACGACCAACCTTCAACGGAGCTGCAACGGCAGATTCGGCAACGAAATCTGGACCTGCCATGTTTTTATTTTCACCATCCTTGGTTGACTGGTAGAGAAAGCCTAAGGCGTTAAGTCCGCCTTTATACCTTTGTTTTGCATGAAGTTTTAATGATAAATTAATAAAAGGCATTTTCAAGGTTCGGGGGTGGGTCATCATAAAATAACTTCTCCAGCTCTGAATGGAGCGAGTAAGTTCCTACTCGTCAAAAATACATAGCGATCAGCTCCTAAACGATAACATTATCAGACACAAAGACTAGCTGCCTAACTATTTTAAGACAATCGCTAAGTCTTCCATCTTTATTATAATATATATAGTATGATTTCTATATATATAAAAGGAGAAACTGACTGAATGACATATCAACGCACAGGCGAAACTACTAAGACTACGAGCGTGAAATTTTGCACAAAGTATCCTTTTATGACGTAGGCGGGCACTAAGAGAGGATTTTTTAAAATTCAATATAAGGGGATGAAACGGGGGTCCCAAGTTTGTATGATGAAACTTTCTTTCACGCGGGCGAAGCCGCTATTAGAAGCTAGTTTATATATATTTACATAATATACTTACTGTCTAAGAACATATACAAACTAAAATAAAAATTATTTACAAAAGGGTAGAAAAAGAAATTATAGGGCATCAAAAAATTCATCCACATGGATATCAATGGGAAAAGTGCCCAGAACGCTGGCAGCATTGCCATGTTGGATAGCAATGCTGCCAGCAGCAAACAACTGGTCGACTCTTCACGTGACCAGAGGGCCGTGTTTTTTTTTTCGGACAACGAATCAGCGTGAACCGAAACCAACGTGGCAATGCTGCCAGAATTCTTCACTAAGTCTCGTGTCCTTCTTATTTAGCATATCTTACCTCGAAGTCAGACCTCACCTTAACATCTTGATGCTTCATCATTTCTTTAAGGTTTATGCCTCCAACTGCACATATTGAGTGTAGTTAGTACCTAATGGTTCGGCATGTATAACTCAAGTTTAATTGACGCACAGTGATATGACGCGCGGTAGGTAAATCGAGTTATTCCGAATAAGACACAAAATTAAAAACAAGTACGATTCGAACTCGCGTACAAACTTACCTATGAAAGCAGTTCATTCCCGACTTGAGTTACGAAGATTTTTCCGAATCGCAAAAAGTTTTTTTTTGTGACGTAACTACTACAAATTTACAGTTTATAGATTTTTTCCTATACTTGTGCTATGAGACCTTGCTTCATGCCAAATTTCAAGATTCTCGGTCAACGGGAAATACCCTAATGAATTTTGATTTCCTTGTGACTGTCGAAATATACTTACGTTTTTTGCGACATAAACGGCAATATATATTTTTTTAACTTACATGTTTGATTTTTTCACAGCTTCGAGGGACCGCAGACTTGAGTATATGGTTTTAATTTCAACTCGATACTTCCACGCGTTCCCGAAATAAAGGGTCTTGACAGACAGACAGACAGACAGACGGACGGACAACAAAGTGATCCTATAAGGGTTCCATTTTTTCCTTATGAGGTACGGAACCCTAAAAAGGTACCTCCGCTCCAGACGTCGACAGCGCGTAGTGCTCCGCGCGCGCCTTAAAGAGATGTCAGCAAAACCGTAGGGGCCCAGTCGAGCCGAACACTACTGGCGGGGCCATCGGCTTGCTTCCGAAAGGGAAACCCAGGGTCCTGGAACGCAAGACACAGAAGAAACATAGGAGTGGGTTTTAGTCAATAAAAGTCTGACACGCCCTTACGCTCTGCCCTAGCGCAGGAGAAGTTATTGTATGATTTCCCGGTTAAAAAAAAAGTGCCCTGTCATTAATCGACAGTATCATTCACAAACACAACATTTTTTTTAATTTTTTTTTTTTTAATAATCCACTATCACACAACGCCGTCTAGTCCCAAGCTAAGCAGAGCTTGTGTTATGGGTACTAGACAACTGATAAACATACTTATATATTTCTAAATACATACATATATAGATAAATTACACCCAGACACAGAACAAATGATCGTGCTCATCACACAAACATTTGTCCTGGGTGGGAATCGAACCCACGACCTCCGGCATAGCAGTCAGGGCCACTTACCACTAGACCAACAGGCCAGTCAAATTATACCATTATACCGTTCTTACCCGTGAAAAGTATTCACAACAATAGCTACAAACTCTTGGCCCGTTGAATTACGGCGCGGCACATAAAATTACCGCGATGCCTGTAACTATTCGCCCGCATGCCTCGCGCATCCCGACGCTAAATCCCGTGTTCTTCGAATTCCATTCTTCTGTCGATGGTACTACCCGCTGCGGATTTTATAAGGTTTTTTTTTTCATTTATTTTTTGGGGTTCCGTAAGAAATTTTTCAAAGAGCAGCGCTTTAGAAAAAGTCGTCACAATAAGTGGCAAATTATCCAATTAATTCTTCTCTTGGGTTTAGCGGATGGACGTGTCAGATTGTTATTGACTAAAACTACACCTGTGTCCTTCAGTTATCCTTTGTGTTCCAAGGATTACGGGTTACCTGTGTTCCAAGGATTACGGGTTACATTTGTGTTTCAAGGATTACGGGTTACCTTTTCTGAAATTTCCCGCGTATATAAAGTGTGATAATTGTTTACCATTTGGTGAGATCGCAGTCAAGCACTGGTTTATAAAATAAAAAAAGACTTCCACTGCCAACAGTATGCAGTATGTCATAGGCCTCCCCAAGTGTCGCCACAACGACCGCTCCTGTGTGCTTCCATCGAATTACCACTACCCTCATCAGCCACCTAATAGGACAGCCAGGACCTCGATCATTTGTTCTGTGTCTGGGTGTAATTTACGAGTATCTGTAATATGTATGTATTTAGAAATATATAACTATGTTTATTAGTTGTCTAGTACTCATAGCACAAAATCTGCTTAGTTTGGGACTAGATGGTGTTGTGTGATAGTTGTGGAAAAAAAAATAAGTTATGCTGAAAACTGTGAACTTAAACCTTACCTTTGACATGTTTCTGAACTGCCTACAGAACTATTAGAGCAAGTGTTGCAGCAAGGAGAAAATAAAATGTTGTATGCGGAACCCTACTTAACATTTTGTCGCACGCACGGTAGGACTTTTAGTTTTATTTTGTTTATAAGGAAAATTGGAGCCTAATTTAAATTATTGAGCTGGAAGAAATATTGGCTGGCTGCTGGGTAGTAGGTAGTCTTTTCATTGTGTACTTTTTGTCTAAGATTCCTTTTTGTAGAACGTTGTTGTGTTAGCAGTGAGTTGTTGTAGTGAAGGGAAGTTTAAATATATTGTTACGAACGTGAGTAATTAAATGCCGGTTTACTAGCAGAGAACTTTATTCACCACAAACAATAACAAATTTGTCCAATCAACGAATAATCCAAATCACAGTGAACACTAGAGCAGACGTTTCGTAATGCAATGCAATTTAATTATTTGATGCTGCTGTTCATTTTATCGAAGTTATGGCGTGTTCAAGTTTCACGGCGAAAAAAAATTGGACACTAGGAATAACTTTGCGTTTTTTTCTTTTTTTGAGGTGGAATATCCAATAGGCGGAAGAAGTTTTGCGCTCTAGGGCGGAGCGATGGGTCGTGTTGAACTTAAACTGACCAAAATCGGACATAGTGATGTTCTTTAGTTGCTCATTGCATTCGAAGACCAATTATGCATCACCCGGTCTTTTACTCCCTCTTAGTTATTTCTCGTTGCGGTTAATTCTAATGTGGGGACATTAGAATTAACTCCTGTATCGCGGGAAAGTTTACAAACATAATAAACTCACATACATAAGACACCCAGACCCAGAACACTTATCTAGACACCATACAAATATTTCATTAAAAAAAAAAACGAAAAAAATAATTAAAGCTCTTTTTCTTTCTTTATTTTCAAGAAAGAAAATAAAGAAAGAAATTCATTCAAGAAAGAAATAGAAAGAGTTCCGTGCAGGAATCGAACCCGCGACACGCAGTAGCGAATTGCTCAACTATTACGCTAACCGTGGCATCAAACGAGTCGCTCAGTTACTATATAGAATGTGTTTTATATAATAGTATCTCCTAGCCTGATATTCTTCGGAAAGAACCCTCATAAACAGCGTACGGATAAGGAGTGGAATTCCCTGCCGGAGTCTGTATTTCCTGATAGCTACAACCTGGAAATCTTCATGTCAAGAGTGAATAAGTTACTTCTAGGCAAGCGCACTCCATCGTCGACCACTAAGTCAATTTCCATCAGGTCATATAGTGGTCAAGTGCGTGCTTATCGATAATAAAAAAAGGTCAAAAGAAAAAGTAATAAATATTGAGAAAACAATCAATCCATTATTTGTAATACATAACATGATTTGAATTAGGTTTAAGTATAATAGTTGAGAGCTGCACTGTCGCGTTTTTTTTTTTAAGGTGGGAAATCATCCAATGTCTTCTCCCGCTATGGGTGGAGTGGGAGGACTTTTGCGTTCTAGGACTACGGGTTTCCTTTTCCGAAAATCTCTGCGGTCCTAGCAGGCATCGATCGGCCCTGCTGGGCCCCTACGGTTTGCTGACATCTCTTTGAGGAGCGCGAGGATCACTACGCGCTGTTGACGACTGGACTCGGTCCGGTCGATTACCGAACGGCCGGAAGGCGAGCTACCTATTGCTCGACGTCCGCAAGCCCGCGTCTACCGTGGCTGGTAGTCGGGTCGGAATATAAGTAAATAAACGTCCTATTCCTAGGTTCAGTAGTTTCGGCTTTGCGTTGATATGTAAGTCAGTTAGTTTATCTTTTTATATACGTACCAGCTTCTGTCACTAGGTTCGCCCGCTTGGAAATAGATTTCTCCATACAAAATTTGAACTCCCCGTTTCATCACCTCTAAGGTGAATTTTGGGAAATCCTCTCTTAGTGCTGACAAATTCACATGTCTTCGAATTTCCGGTTCTAGGACATGCCGGTTTCCTCACGATGTTTCCCTTCACCGTTTTGAGAGCAGTGGTGATGAAATAAATTACACAAAGTAATGCGCCTGGCTGGGTTTGAACCCGCGACCTACAACTCGAAAGTCGGGGCCTTTTTTTTATATTTTTTTTATTTCAAAACGCCGTCTAGTCCCAAGCTAAGCAGAGCTTGTGTAATGGGTACTAGACAACTGATAAACATACTTATATATTTCTAAATACATACATATATAGATAAATTACACCCAGACACAGAACAAATGATCGTGCTCATCACACAAACATTTGTCCTGGGTGGGAATCGAACCCACGACCTCCGGCATAGCAGTCAGGGCCACTAACCACTAGAACAACAGGCCAGTCAATACCACTCGGCCACCACTGCTCACCACAGCATGGAATATAGATTTAAGAATTAATTATAATTGAATTGATTGACTGCATTCTTGGCGAAGTGGCTGGCTGCTGCACTGCGTATCACGTGTTCAATTCCCGCACGGTATCATTAAAGAAAGAAAGAAAACATTTATTTGAGACTTGCACAGGAAAAACAACAATAAAATAAAAAGTAACTAAGTAGTGTGTGTGTGTGTGTGTGTACAGTCATTATTTGTTATCTATAGATTCCGCTCTTCCGGGTCTGGATATCTTATTTATGTAAATTCATGTTGGGGAAAGCACCCAAAATACTGGTTCAATTCTTAGTGTGGGGCAAGGTCAAAATTAAAATAAAATAGTCATACTTGGCTGGATTTAAAGAGGAAAAGTTTTTACTTGTCTAACAACTATTACTTATAACCAGCCTTTTAGTGTTCGCACTGCTGGGACTCAGGCCTCCTCTCTAGGAGAGGCCATGGGCCGTAATCCACCACGCGGGCCCAGTGCGAATTGATGGAAGTCACATATCATTCAATTTTTTGTTCTAGAGCTTGCCCGTTTCCTTACGATATTTTCCTTCACCATTTTGAGGGAGAAGTCATAAATAAATAAAAACCACGAAGACGCGTGTCTACCTGGGTTTGAAAACACGACCTACAACGGCTAAAACTCGAAAATCGGGGCTGTCACCAGTTCAGTCGGGACCAAATTACATTCTGGTAGAACCTATGTTCCATAAATAAAATAAATAATGAACAATTGATGGGTCTACACTGTCCTCACTGTAAAATCAAACATTTTTTTTAAAAGAGTAACCATAGTTTTTTGCCGGTTCTTCTCCATAGTTAACGACCAATTGGAACCGTGCACTAGCTTCAGACGTTTTATGTGAAATAATAAAAGAAATGGATTTTGAATTGGATCCAAATCCAGTGAGAAACCCGAACGGACTCCATCGAAACCACATTGGTGGTTTCCAATATAATTAGTGCAGGTAAGCAATTAATATTTCCAAGTCAATAATTGCTCGAAACACTTCTAAGAACGTGCTAAATATGGGTTTTCTCCCATTTTAGACTGTACGAAGGAAAACAAGTCCAAAGTAAGGTAAAATAAAACATATTCTACAAATTGATATGTCTCCTTTTATTCACAGTATATGTGTAATATTTACATGCTGTACATGTTCGCAACAAATTAATCTATTAAGTACTTACATTATTCTAGAACATTTATCTACACAGTTATTACAAAAATGTCAACAAACATCGTATGGACAAAATCATTGGTAGGTACACTCACGTGCATAAATATCAAGGGTTTAAATTTAACATTAAAATCTTTATGTATTTATAAAACTTGTATTTTTGGGAATCTTTAATAAAATTGTTTTGTTCCTATGTGAAAAGTATGAATTAATATCTTATTGTATTCAAGGCAAAATTATTAATAATTTATTACTGAATTCTTATCTGCAGTCTTCACAATTGTAAAGCAGAGTTTAGACAAAAAGATAAAATGCATTCACTTCTGTACTTAACCCAAATCATTCACACCTTTATATATAATTATGCATGTAATCCATAAACTCAACACATATTTACAGTATATAATCCCAGTACATTCGTAACAAATCAAATAATTATTGCTTACAATCTAGCCAGAACGTACATCAACTAAAGCGATTTATAAAAATAGCTGCTTCAGTTTCGATAATACGATTCCCACAGGTTATAAAATTAATATAAACGTCGGAAACACAACAATAAAATATGTACAACTTTGTATTTTTAACATTTATGTCTTAACTCATCTAAATTCCATTTTTTCTAAGACTGCTAGATTTCTTTACCTCAGTATAATTAAATTACTAAGGTTTTTATTATACACAACTGTACTTGGGACCTGCGAGATATGAAATTATCGTATTTTTTTAAATAAAATTATTAAACATGAAATAATAATAACAGCTAAGTTACTAATTATATCAAAAACCCATTTGTATCATTGGCTGAAGTTTACCATAGATGTAAATAGGTAATTGACTGATGTTCACATTAAATAATAAGTATCACTATTATTATATTTCATCTTAATTTGTCACACTCATGTAGGCCAATCTAATCATTCTACAATTTGCATTAGAGGCTAGTTAGAATTGACATTGACCAAAACTTTGGAAAAAAAAGTTATAAATATTATAAAATGAAAATTGATCAAGTGCGTTATTACGATTTCAATGAGTCTGTCACTAAAAACAGGTATTGGTCGAATTCGCCGGTCAATTTACGAAGCAAAACCCAATAATAACTGTTAAAAGTTAACATGGAGATAAAATATAGTAGGGTTAAGTTGTTTTCGTCAATGTCATTCCAAATCAGCGTAGCATTACCCCCTAATCACCAACTAGGTACCTAGCATCTAGCACAACTCCTATGACATAAAACATATCAGTCTGACACTTGACAGTTTTGGTAACAACACAACGCGACAATAATATATAGACCATTCACTTAAATAATTAAATGCGAAAATTATAAATACATCTCTTCGACTAGTCGTTTAGGTCTTTGGCTAACATTTAAAAGAAAACACCTAAAATGTATTTATATTTAATCAATAGCTAGAACACTAGCAGCTTGTAATTCAGTCTGTTCAAAATTATTTTTTTAATTATTTTAAACTTTGATCGATTTTTCACGAAATGTTACACAAACATGTTTAAAAAAAAACTTACGAAATAATATACTGTTATTAAAAATAATTATGTTCGAAATAATTATGATTTTTTTGTACAGATAGTATAAGAAATACAAATAAAACATTATGATTTAATTATAAAAAATATACATTAAAAATTATAATTCAAATTGTATTAAAATATTTTAAATAATCATGTACTTACTATTGCTTTTTTTTACGAAAACTTAGTTTTCATTTTAAAGTAAAAATGGTATATTTATTTATTTTGTTACAATTCAATGGTTACACATAAAATATAGATTAAAATATTATGTAATGTAATATTCATGGAAAATACAAGTAAAAGATTGGTTGAATTGTTATAGTCACCAATCATTGTTCATACAACCCGGAATAAGTGGGCAATAGCCGGAAATCGTCAACAACATAAAAATTACAGTTTTTGGCAGTAAAAGCACTGGCTCAATTTTTATTTAAAGTTAACTAACCCGTCTCCACAGCTAAGACAATTAAATTCCTTCCAAATATCAAAAGACGAGACACTTTAATTCTACATACAATGATATTGTTAATGTTGAAAATTCTAAATTTCCAACGAATTTTCGCACGACACCTTAGGAGCAAGACTTAAAATGCTCTCAAATTTGATAGCTATACAGAATAGCTGCAAAAATGTGCTGATCAGAACTAATGAAAGTGGATTTTTTACCAATAGCTAGGGGTCTCGTTTCACGCCCCAACCAAAAAGCGGTAAATACAAAAAAAAAATTATATATATAATACACATATATTCGCATAAATTATACACAAATAAAAACTATTTATATCTCACTACTTATATATCGTGCGTTTCTTACATATATATAATAATAATATCTACACAGTTTAAAATTATTAGGAATTACATTACTTCTTCGCGCAAGCACCGATATGTTAAGATGGACTATTTCGCTATACATCTATATATTACTATTTTTATCTTCACTAACTCTTTAGAATATCATTTCTTTACTTCATCTAAGGACAGATGGCATTACATTTAAACATTTATTTTTTTATTCGAGTTGTTTGCCAAAATTGGGAATATAAATGGAATATATGACCAGAGTATTACTTACAAGAAATTTTAAAAAAAAAGTCATATTTTTCAGACACAAACAATTTGGATGCCTGTGTTTTATTCCATTAAAATTATGCACAATTTTGGCAGACATCTAGAAAATATATTAATATTAAATAGTAAGAATTGACTTGAAACCAATTGGAGATTTTTATTAACTACTTACAAACTTATTGTCATAGACAAAATTATTTTATACTGTTAAAAGGAATGGCAAGTTACGACTTTATTTTTAAAACCAATATTTATGGATGTCACATAAATAAACATTTTTATTTGTAGAAATTATCGTTAATTTTTTTTTAAGTTAGAAATTAGGGTACAACACAAAATATTTTGATCAATTCACGTAGTAATCCTTACTTAATTAGAGAGCTCATTAACGACTTTTCTTTTATAATTATAACTAGGTATTTTAGTGTTGATAGCACGAAAAAAAACCATGGATAACCTAGTCCTATAAGATTGAAATAACCGTTGTGACAATTGGATTAATGAAGGCAACATAATATTAAAAAAGAATTTTATATAAAATTAAAGTCGTATCCATAAATATCGGCATAAAATTTGAAATCATTAGAAACAATCACACAATATTATCTAATGTACTGTAAGTGGATATGTCTGAGTTACTAAGACGCGTTAATGTCAGGGATCGTGTTTTTAAAAGCTCGAGCGTTCTATATCTCTACGGTGTTGTTTTAATTCGTTTTTACTGAAAAAGAAAATATTAAAAAAATATTGAAAATAAAAAATTAAACGTTCAATTCATGATTCATAATAGTGAAAAAATCGTACATTTTTCTTTAAACCGACTGACATGTTTAAAATGAAAAAAATAAATAAAATGAAAATTGAATTTAAAAAAATCCTATAGAGATACGCACACCAATAAAAGCTCGTCTCACAAACAATAAATAAACCACAAACTATATCCGTTACTCTATAATTTGACATTGTATAACGTCAAAATAATCCGAAGGCATTAGTAAGCTCACAACGCAAGTCCTTAAAATAAGGAGGATAAGGGAATTTCGACCACGAAAAATATGAACTCGTTTGAGTAGATATTTGTCGCGTTGACTGTACATTTACGTTAGAAAATCTCATTACGAAACATTTTTAGAAAGAAAAATAAGTTTATAATGCCTAGTACAACACAAGTCAAGCCAATTAAAAATAATTGAATTATTTATATCAAAACAATTACTGTTTTGTTCACTAATTAGATTTGGTTAATTGAGTATTTTTGTTCAACTTTTTTCCTATTTTCTAATGAATGCAGAAGCCTAATGAACGTGATTGTCATAAATCTATAATCTAATCTAAATAATTATAAAGAGGAATAAAACATTTGATTTTTGTATAATTTTTGTTTGACTTGAAAAACTACTTAACTGATTAAAAATTCTTTCACCAGTAGAATGTTTCTCTATAACTTTTTTTTTTTTATTGATATAAACTAGAGCTTGACTGCGATCCCACCTGATGGTAAGCAGTGATGCAATCATTGATAGTAAGGCGCACTAGTTTATTAAGAGCCTATTCACTCTAGCCTTGAAGACACCTAAATTATAGTTGGACGGGAAGACCGCAGCGGGCAAATTATTCCAGTCCTTCGATGTACGCGGTATAACTGAGTGATATAGGTTATATATTTGCTAATTTCACATGGGCGAAGCCATTGGCAGAAGCTAGTATTTTATTTTGTTATATGATTTCGTCAATATTTTTCAAGTAGGTACCTACATGGTCTTGGGGTATTCAAAGGTATCCAAAGGTTGGTAATTTTGGTCCAACTTTTCTTTTTTAGTTGGGAAATCATCTAATGACATCTCCCGCAATTGGGTGGGGCTCCTGTACCTTCTTTTGCATCACCCATGGCACCAGTGGGCTGGGACGTTTATTGGTTTAAAATAGTTATATGTCGTTTGCTTTCCTACCAATTTTGATATTATTTACACAATTAATGTTTTATTTTTGTATATTTATTGATACAATGGTTAGTTAAGAAATATTTTTTCTTGCATATTCCTTGTTTATTACTTCGTACTTAGAGATTTTCTAACGTAAATGTACAAATAGGCATGTATCTGGGAGTTTAATGAAATAATGGCAGTTTATCTCTACATACCCTGGTATTGGGGACGAAATCCCATTTTTTTTATTTCTCTTACAGCCTTCATTCAATTTGTTATTGTCCGTACCACCTACTTTCCTTTAAATCTAACATTTGGGACCCTCTTAATACTCAACTCATAAATAAAATTGATTTACAAAAACGTCTTGGTTAAGCATATTTGATGGCAAATTCTCGTCGTCAGCATTATTCGAAAGTGTTACTGCGGCTCTGGAACGCAACTGAAGGAACACACGTGGGTTTTAGTCAATAAAAGTCTGGCACTACCTCTTGTTCTACCCAGAGCGGAAGCAGACATTTGATGGTTTCCTACCCACAATAAATAAGAAATAAGAACCAATTTTCGTATTTATAAAAGTGCATATTAAGTCGTAATCTCATCTCATCCATAAAACGATTATACGAAAATTGTCTTTATAATTATTATTATTTGTTATAACTTCTCCCGCTCTGGGCGAAGCGAGAGAGGGTGTCACACTTTTACTGAATAAAATCCCGTGTTCCATTGCGTTCCAGGATCAATCTTGTGGTTACATTATTATGTCGCTATGCGTTATCGCATTCACAACCTAGAACGTTGGATAATAGACTTTATCTCCTTATCAGAAAACATAATTTAAGAGCAGAAACACTTTTTCTATGTTATTTTTAACCCCCGACAGAAAATAGGGGTGTTATTTCTTTTTTAAATGTACAAACCACTTAATTAAGTGAATCCAACACTGCAATGGTACAGTAATTAAAGTGTATCTATAAAAAAATAACGCAAATATTGCCTCAGAAATTGTTACTTATCTTCTCCAAAATCAAGAGGGCCCCTCCAACCTTACCTTACAGCGATCCTATTTCAGGGTAAGCATGGGGTATCCCAGACCCCGTCTCCCGGTACTGCAGCGGGTCCGCGCGGAACTCCACCGGCTGCAGAGCCATGTGGCCGTACACCTCGGCGAAGCGCGCGATGCACGAGGAACGCTGCGACATGTGGCGAGCGTCGGCTGATAACATCTCTGTGTTCGTGCATTCGGGACATTTGAACTTTTTTCGGGGTGTCACCTGGAATTTGAATAACGTATATGTTTGAGTAAAGAAAAAACTAGTTTTAATTATCAAGAAATATTATAATTTATACGTAACCTAAAAGGCGATTACTGATCTGTTTCTTGATGTCTATTCTCAAGGGTGTTTAATTTCTCATGAGTGCTCGAGCCTATGAGCAGTGGTGGCCGAGTGGTAACGGCCCCGACTTACGAGTTGTAAGGTCGCGGGTTCAAACCCAGCCAGACGCATTACTTTGTGTAATTTATTTCATCACCACTGCTCTCAAAAAGGAAAACATCGTGAGGAAACCGGCATGTCCTAGAACCAAAAATTCGAAGACATGTGACATCCACCAACCCGCACTGGGCCCGCGTGGTGGTTTATGGCCCATTCTCTCTCCTAGAGAGGAGGCCTGAGTCCCAACAGTGGGAACATCATAAGACCGACTATGCTATATGCTATGCTCGAGCCTGTAAGCACCCACGGAGTCGACGCCCCTGGGTTTGTATATTTGAATATCTATACTTAACATAATAAATGCCAAAATAACTCTACCTCTCTGTCTGTTTGCAACCTTTTCACGCCTCAACAGCTGAACGGATTTGAATGAAATTTGACATACGGGTGGACCACGACTATACTTTTTATCACTTTTTTTTTTTTAACGTCGGAAAATCATCTAAAGACAAATCTCGCTCTTGGGTGGAGCGAGAGATAGTGTCAGACTTTTACTGACTAAAAACCCACTCCTGTTCCCTCTTTGCCTTCATCCCGGGGCCCCGGGCTTCGCTTTCACACTACCCGTGGCCCCAGTAGGCTTCGACCCTGGTGCGCCGCATCCGGCGGGCGGATGCGGCGCCTGCGATGTCTGGCGTACCGGCGCCGCGCGCCACTCACTTGTGAATAATCCTTAATGTGTGTGTTATCACTTGTGAATAATTTCCGACTTTCCTGCAGACGAATCAGCTTGCAGAAGACAGTAAGTTAATAAATAAATAAAGCTTAGCCTGTGCCGATGGAGATCGAGCCCAGGGATTTAAATGATTACACTGACTAGAAACCAGCTCGGTGTAACATTAATCATTCTGTATGATAGATGACCCATCGCATAGATCTTACTTCACGAGTACATATCTTGCCACCAATGGAATAATCTGAACAGTCTTGATACGCGCCTTCCCAGCTAGGAAACAAACGCTGGCTAGCAGCCCACAGCCCAGTATATGCAACAGTTTACTGGTTACAGCATCTTTTCTTTTACACCAAAAAGATTTAGTTTCAGTAGGTACAAAATAAAACGGGCAAGTGCGAGTCGGACTCATGCACCGAGGGTTCCTTACAAACTTACCTATGAAAACAGTTCAATTCCCAAATTGAGTTAGGTAAATTTTTCCGAGCCGAAAAAAAGTTTTTTTGTGACGTAACTACAAAATTACAGTTTTTTAAATTTTTTGCTATACTTGTGCTATGAGACCTTGCTTCATGCCAAATTAAACGATTCTAGGTCAACGGGAAGTACACTATGAACTTTGATTTCCTTGAGTGTACATACACGTTTTTTTTTTGTGACAGCCGTATCTTTTTATCTGATAACTCAGAAGTTTGGTTTTTTCACAGCTTCAAGGGACCGCAGACCTGAGTATATGGTTTTAGTTTCAACTCGATACCTCCACGCGTTCACGAGATAAAGGGTCTTGATAGACAGACAGACAGACGGACGGACAACAAAGTGATCAAATAAGGGTTCCGTTTTTTCCTTTTGAGGTACGGAACCCTAAAAATGAAGAACTCGACATATTCACTAACCTTTATAGTAAGTTAAAGAAAAGTAAGAAAGAAAACGTATTTATTTGGCACATAGATCATACACACAATGTAGTAACAATGTTTGTTTGTTATACATTACTATTTTGACCATCGTCATGTCAAAAACGCAAAGGCCTGTGTCTCTTAGCGGCAACTAACAAATAAGAAAAATAACGCTTTCTTATAAGAATTATTAGTGGTTAAGGAGAGGAAGGAATTATAAGTGGGTCCTTTTTCACTCGCCTATCGTCAACATCGAGCATGGTTTAAAAGCTTGTTACTTCACGCAATCCAACGTGATGTTTGACGAAACGGCACCGCGAAAAAGAGAGATAACGCCTGATAACTCTGTTAGCATTCGGTAATTCCGTGATTTACTCGAATATTTTACAAAACTTGTTCTAGGAAATACGTGTTTTTTTTAAACCCTTAAATGTTTTTGAAAAAAAAATGTCGTTATTCCGAATCTTGATTAAATTTGCAATTCTTCTATTGTTATACTTTTGTGACTTTTTTAATTTTTGAGTAAATTCAAATCCAAAGTTCATGCAAAATATCAGATTTTCGGAGGTGGATTAGTGTTACACAAATTTATAAATTGATTTCAATAGAAGCCTTGATAATATCCACAAGATACTGTATTTCCAAAATATCTAATGAAAAATGTGTAATAACGTCATAATCGCGTAAGAGCGGTTGTATGAAAAACAGTGAAAATGTATCTAGATGCATCCCCTTAATTCTGCCCCATGGCGTTACTCCACAGTAACGTAGATAATTTTTATTCATGAAGTGGCATTTAAGCAGTTATCGATGATCTATACTGTCACTGGAAACTCTCGTTCCTATAAAATAGGTAACCAACCTTAATAGGCGCCTTCCTAGTGACATTGGCGACCAGGAAGTTCATCGCGATGTCCTCGCAATTGAAGTTGTCGTCTACCCAGGACCTGATCTCCGCCGGCATCTTGTACGTGTAGTACCACGACCAGATCTTGTGGTGGAACGCTGCGCCCGTCAGCACCTGGAATTGAGAGGAGTTTGGTGTTAGTATTAGAAATGTGACCTCCAGACTGTACTGCGTTGCGCCACTAGTATATGTTGGACATCCCACCTGTGATATACAGTATACAAACACTAGACTGGCCGCTAGGTGGCGGGGGTAGTCGGCCCTCAGTTGCCTCAGTTGTGAGCTAGCCACCGAGCGGGTCGGACGTGTCAACCTCTAGCTCCGGACATTGTAATAAATTTTATATTTATAGCATAGCATAGTGTGTGTTGTAAAATATCACAGTGTGTGACTTAAAACATCACACCACCCATACGCACAAAACGCTTAGGAATAGCTTGCTGGAGTCTGTTTTCTGATAGCTACAACCTAGTGATCTTTAAGTCGAAAGTGAATAGGTTAGTTTTTAAGCAAGCGTGCAACATCGACGGTTACATCATAGCTTACCATCAGGTGAGATGTGTTCAAAGGCGAGTCTATCAATAATTAAAAAAACCGGGCGAGTGCGAGTTGGAATTGCGCACTGAGGGTTCCGTACAAACTTACCTACGAAAAGAGTTCAATTTCCGAATCGAGTTTCAAAGATTTTCACGAATCGCAAAAAAGTTCCGTTTTTTCTTTTTGAGGTACGAAACCCTAAAAAATGAGATTTGTATGTTATCAGGATGTGTGAAGGTCCAGAGCTTGCTGCAGGATTATTGTTTCCACGGCCTTAGAACGTAAAGGGCAACTCAAGTAATACAGGTGGGTTCTAGACAGCAAAAGTCTGATAACTCCTCTCGCTCCACCCAGAACGGAAGGATTCATTGATAATTTCCCACTAATGCAAAAAGACGCTTGAAGGTTTTTCTTGCTTCTTAGTTCCTAGCAAAAACATAAATGGGATGGCAAAATTAACAAAGCTCACGTCTTATAAGTACAACCTACTACGTAATCTTCTTTGTTTTAATTGCTGACAAAATCAACAAAGTAATTCCTATTTCTGTACGTAAAATTGTGGAACACTCTTCGTTCGATCTTACAAAGTTAAATATTCTGCGTACTGAGGTGATCGGTTTTTTTTCGGTGGGAAAATCACCTTATGACATCCCCCGGACCGGGAGAAATTGTCAGACTTTTACTGACTAAAAACCGACTCCTGTTCCTTCTTTGCCTTCGTCCCAGGACCCCGGGTTTCACTTTCACACTACCCGTGGCCCCAGTAGGCTTCGAGCCTGCTGGATCCCTACGATTTGCTGACATCTGAGGCGCGCGGGAACAATACGCGCCGTCGCGCGTCGACGACTTGGACTCGGTCCGGACGGTTACCGGACGGTCGGAGCTACCCATTGCTCGCCGTCCGCAAGCCCACGACTACGGTGGCCGGAAATCGAGATCGGAATCCCGGCGGCGGTTAGGGCGTGAGGACCGTTGCCTCACGCGATCGGCCGCCTCCTTTGCTAGCACTACTGCTTCGCAAAAGGAGGCGACCGCCTGCCACTCCTTCTCGCTCCGGACCATGGCCTGTACCAAGGCCCGGCGCGAAAATCTAGGTGGTGGGTTACTATTTTGTTAAATCCCCCCAGTTTCACAACAGGCTTTATCCATCACTGAATGAATCCAATCATCGTTTTAAGAGTAAAACTGGTGACCTTTTTTTTAATGAATCCAGTGCTATACCTACGTTCATCTTACGAGTATGTAAATGCTACAAAACAAAATAAAAATAACATCTATTATACGAAAATTACACTAAAAGGAAAACACCCAAACAAATTGGAGTCATAATCTTAAAAACTGGACGACATCCAATTTAAAGTAATAAACATTTCCGCCGAATCAGTTTCTTCGCAGAACTCAACTTGTAAACTTCTATATTTGTCTCGGCATCACTTTTATTTCTCAGTCATGACATAAGGCATCGGGATTGTTCGAAACAGTTACCGCGGCTCTGGAACGCAAAGGGCAACTGAAGGAACACATGTGAGTTTTAAGGACCTATTACAGTACGCGATATTCAGCTCGTCTTATTTTTTGTTCCGAATATGACTGGTCTAACCATTATTACTACACGACTTCGACTAAGACTGAATATCGAGTAGTGTAATAGGCCCTTTAGTCAGTTAAAGTCTGACACACTGAATTATTTCATAAATTCCCACCAGGGATGTTATGGAATATAATATGGTAGCCGAAACTATAGAATATCCGAAATAAAAAAAATATCCGTAACTAACCGAAACCGATGTAAAGGCTTCGGATAGTTCCAGATAAAAGCGAAGTCTAAATGACAGGTGGGTTTTGTTTTTCCCCGGCCAAGCAATGCTTATAATTTTGACTAGAAGTAAAAATCAAATCTTGCTATTTGTATTTTTTTAATGATATAAACTAGTGCTTAATTGCGATCTCACTTGATAGTAAGCAGTGATGCAATCGTCGATGGTGAAGCGCACTAGAGTATTTTACTTAAATAATTTTAAAATTATACCGTTAATGAACCTAGCGAGAAAACCGAAATAATTTCATATTCGTAACAGACTGGCCTGTTGGTCTAGTGGTTAGTGACCCTGACTGTTATGCCGGAGGTCGTGGGTTCGATTCCCACCCAGGATAAATTTTTATGTGATGAGCATGATCATTTGTTCTGTGTCTGGGTGTAATTTATCTATATAAGTATGTATTTAGAAATATATAAGTATGTTTATCAGTTGTCTAGTACCCATAACACAAGCTCTGCTTAGCTTGGGACTAGACGGCGTTGTGTGATAGTTGTGGAATACTATTATTAGTATCCGAAACCGGTTTAATATTATTCCCATATTCGTAGCCGTATTCAGAATCGAAATTTTATATCCCTAACATTCCTAAATGCCACCTCAAAAAAAAACGTTAGACTGTATGCCGACCCAAACATACATATATTGTAGCTGGGCGAAGGCTAGCCAGATTGATGGACATAAGTACATTTTTCAACTTTTCTACCCGATACTACCATTTTTTTTTCTTTTTTCAAATAAAGAACCCAAAAATAAATTGCTCTCATTTAGCCAGGGTTACCGTCACCGGTGCGAGGAACATTTGAATAAAAAAGTTTCAAAATTAAGAATCGGGTCCAATTCAAATAGAACTTTACCGAGGGTAACATCTCAACTTTTCGCTTTGAGCAGCTCTGTCACTTTGGGAAGTTCTTAATTTGACTTTGTCTGGTGGGACTCGTTACAACTATTGTTCGCAATGTTTACTATGTGGCCTGTTTTCGTCCTATTCAGAGTCCTCAGTTGTATTTGTTTACATCAAAGTGGAACAAATACGATTTTTTATTAAAATATTATTATTTAACTATCGTCGCTTTCCATCAGATGAAATAGCGGTCAAGCGCGCACCTATCAATAATAAAAAAAAAATCTTACAATGCGTTCCAAATAAGAATAGGATCGATTGCTATGTTGTGACGTCACGTCATACTGTCAAATCGAAGAATTATTATGGTGAGCAAAACAAGAAGTTTTTAAATTTAATTTATTTACGAACTGTGAACGGAAAAAGTTTAATCAGAATCCAGTTCTTCAATTTTGCTCATCTCTGAGTTCTTCAATTTTGCCCAATTTCTTGCGATTTGACAGTATGACGTGACATCACAACATGGCAATCGATCCTATTCTTATTTGGAACGCATTGTGGGTAAAAGGTCTCAAAATTATAAAAATTAACACTATTTATTTATTTATTTACAAGCACTTATACAACGTTACGGAGGAAATCCAAGGTGTTGTACAGTAGAAACTTATAGCGAGATAGCCCGAATACGTGTGTATTTTATAACTCTGGGGTTATCTCTAACTCTGTAATGCAGTTGAATGTATGAGAAACAATAAAAACATTTAATTGAGCTGTTTTTATACACTAGTTTGGATAAAATTTGGCACACGAGTAGATCATGTCATGGATACATAAGATACTTTTTATCCTGAGAGTATGTTCCCTTGAGATAACTATCTGACGCTGGCGAAGCCGCAGGCAGAAATAAGTTGATCGTAATGTCAAGGTACAACACTTCATCTGAATTAATCATTACACGTTACAAAACAACGTCACCCACAGCGTCTGTATGTCTGTGTTCGCGATAAACTCAAAAACTACTAAAGTGATTCATGAGGAAGGATCAGGCGACTAATAAATACATTTTTTTATATTTGATACTAGCTTCTGCCAGCGGCTTCGCTCGTGTGAAAGTAGGTTTCTCCATACAATCTTTGGACCCCCGTTTCATCCCCTTCGAGGGTGAATTTTGGAAAATCCCCTCTTAGTGCTCACACACGTCGTGAAAGGAAACCTTGTGCAAAATTTCACGGAGCTACAGTATTTTCGGTTGCACGTTAATATGTCAGTCAGTCAGTTTCTCCTTTTATTATATAGATAAACTAGTGCTTGACTGCGATCCTAACAGATTTTTAAGCAGTGATGCAATCGTTGATGGTAAGGCGTACTAGTTTATTAAGAGCCTATTCACTCTAGCCTTGAAGACGCCCAAATTATAGTCTTATGGACTTGCATATTATAGTAGAGAATAGCTGAGAATTTAAATGATTTTTAACACATGTGCGAAGCTGTATTATATACATATATATATATTTTATTGTTAATAGGTTCGCGCTTAACCGCTATCTCACCTGATGGAAAGCGACGATGCTGTCGACGATGGAACGCGCTTACCTAGAAGTAACACTATTCACTCTTGACTTAAAGACTCCCGGGTTGTAGCCATCAGGAAACACAGATTCCGGCAAGGAATTCCACTCCTTAGCCGTACGCACAATAAATGTGTTCCCAAAACGTATTGTGCGTATAGGTGGGATGTCAACCATGTACCGGTGGCGCATCGCTGTAAGCCTGATAGGCCGATGATGGAACGGGCTAGGCGGAATTCGGTCATGCAATTAAATTGCCCGTTTGATTTTTTTGTGAAATATAATCTACGTAGGTAGTAAGCACAGATATTTACTGAAATAAAGCCACAATATCGCCGAGTATTATGGCACCTATTTCCCGAAAAGCCCATAATTGAAGATTGAAATTAGTTTTACATACAAAAATCCTGTTAATATTCCCAGTCACAATTGGGTATCAACTCTCAGCAAAGCAAACTTGACTCAATTGTCTCATTGAACTTAACACACATACAGTACAGTCGTCCGCACGTCAGTCGACAGAACACTGACATTCAGTTGGCTTCGCGTAATACGAAGTTTCTTTAGAATACGAGGTCAGCTTATACTGGATCCTCGAATCGTTAACGGCGTGTAGTGTTTCACGCTTGCCTCGAAGAGATATAAAGAAAGAAAAGAAAGAAAGAAAACACGTTTATTTGGCACACAGGTACACACAATGAGATAACGAAACTTAAATACTAAAGCTTAAAAATTCATCAACATTGTGTGTCTCACGGCTGCGCCAAATAGGTCCAGTTCAGCATAATGCCAGGCCCCTATATAGCAGTTGCCTGACGCTGGTTTTCAACTGAAGCACAATATATCAGCACAACCCAGCAGGGTTGTTATCTACTGGAGCCATGGGCTGTGCGAAAGCGAACCTGGGGCCCTGGAACGGCTGGAACGAAGGAACAAAGTGGGTTTTAGCCAGTAAAAGTCTGACACGCCCCCCGCTCCGCTCTAGTGCGGGAGAAATTATCGTATGATTTCCAAAAAGAAGCTTATACTGGATTCTACTCGACTCGGGTTATAATTATGAATTTTATAGAACTATACATAAAATATACTACGTCTGGTCTGAGGGCTGACGCTGCGTTAAGCGCGCGCCCGCGCGGTTCCATACAAAAGTGCTCCGTTGCGGCTCGCCGCGCGGGCAGCAGCGCCCCGCGCCCCTTTTGCTACGTTACATTAAAGTTCTCCATCGACACGACTACATGCACACCGTAAGAGTTAAACGAGCGACACTGCGCAGGTAAAAATCCGGTTTCCGCTACGAGGTCCACCACACACGACACACACGCGACGGGTGCACGCGGCTACCGCTTAACGCAGCATTGGCCTTGAGGATCCTCCCTCCCTCTCCCTTTTTAGACGGAAGTATGTGGGACTTTACACCCTGTTCCACAAATCTCTTTTTTTTGGTAGAAATGAAATGATGATAAATTAATATTCTTTATTTTCTATTAATTATTTTCTAAAGCGTTGCCCCATTTTTATTGTGGGTGCGTTCACAAATCTTTATAAACTGACACAAGACATCGAGTTCGAGACCCGGAACAACTACAATCTGTAGGTCATTCAAATATTTATTGCGTGCGGGAATCGAAGACCACGGCATGCAGCGCAACAACCAATAGCTCAACCAAAACGCGCCGAAATTATTTATGAATTACAATTATTTCGTCAATTAAAACTACAGCCAGTGTTTGCTAGATACACACACACACACACACACACACACACACACACACACACACTGAGAAGAAACACCGAAACGAACTCAGAGGTTAACTTAGATTCCTATTTTTTTTTCGGTGGGTAAATCATCATATGACGTCACGTTTTTTTTATTTTTAAACTTAGATTCGTATGAGGTTTAAAAATAAAAACGTACGCACTAAAACTATTAACATTCCATGTAATCGTAACAAAACTTAATATTTCTTTTCTTAGCCTTGTTTTATTTATTAAGTCTTGTATTACTACTAACGTGCGGCCCACTGTACGTACACTTGTCTCGTAAATCACAATCTAGCGAAGTGTGAGCACTCATTAATTTATGTATGTGTCTAAATTGATGGCGTTAAAAGCTTTGTGTTTCTAATGGAACTGTGGTAGTTAAAGACGGGTATATTTTGATAGACTGACTTAATTTTTATTCTTTGTTTTGGGCGCTTTTAAAGTTATCCGAATGAAGACTAAAAAACGGTGTTAAAAAATGCTAAATTGTAGCAAAACTAATATTAAAACTTTAAAGATTAGGACGATACTGGTTTTTACGTCCCAGTCTACCGCGCCATCCCTTTGGACAAGCGACCCGAGGTACCGAAAGTCGGAGCGGATCGGTATGGGCGATGACACTCTACAGTCTGTGCCATCATATCTCCAAGCTCTAAACTTCTAGACCAGTCTCGGGTACCAGCACAATATCATCGGCAAACAGCAAGGTAAAGACTAGGCCCGAGTCGACGCTGCATCAAAGAGATCAGCAAAACTAAAGGTGGGCCCAGTAGGACCGATGCCTGCTAGGACTCGAGAAACGTTTGAAAGAGTGACCGTGGCCTAGAACGCAAAAGACAACTGGAGGACACGCGTGGGTTATAATCAGTAAAAGTCTTCACGCCTTCTCGCTTTACCCTACAGAGGAAATTCATTTGATGATTTCTCTAAACAGCGCCAGTGAGTCATTGGCCTACAGGTAACAGAAATAAATAGCAATAAAGCGAATAAGTATATTTTGTTGATCATTACTACATGTCCGTTATTATCGGCAAAGCAATTCAGTCATCTTTCATGATTTCCTTCTTGAAAGCGCTGGCGCCTGCAAGTGCAGCTTTGATCACCTTCGGTCCGTCATTAGCAAGCTGCTGAGTTAGCTCATCGATCCCCCTCTTCTGATCTTGAGCAATCTTCGTGAGAACATTTTTAAACTCTTCTAGAGGTACTGTGTCCTCATCTCGAGACTCGCCGAAAAGTGTTCGAAAATGCGTCTCAAGGCCATTCAACATTTCATTATTTGAACCCTTTGAACCAGTGTTGTCACTGTCTTTAGTTGTATCAACCTCGATTATGCTTGCCTCACTCATCCATTTAACCAAGTTATCGACACTATTTTTTCCGTCCCTTTGGAGTTTGTTGAAAAAATCTTCCATTTCTGTAGTTTTTTTTTTTTTTTAGTTTGATATTTTTCTATAAAATTTCGGGACGGGAACGGTTGCTTGTTTTGTTTGAAATTCTGGATGACAGTGCTATGTCAGCTTGACTTTGTCTTCCTTCTTTGATTATCTTTGATTTTGCCAAAGAAAAACTACATAGGAAAAAAGGTTCATACTGAAATGTTATCTATGTTTTTGCCTCTTAGAGCATGTTTACAGAGTACATTTTATTAGACGCCTAACTGAAATAAATAATATATTCCACAACTATCAGACAACGCTGTCTAGTCCCAAGCTACGCAGAGCTTGTGTTATGAGTACTAGACAACTGATAAACATACTTATATATTTCTAAATACATGCATATTATAGATAAATTACACCCAGACGCAGAACAAATGATTGTGCTTATCACACAAACATTTGTCCTGGGTGGGAATCGAACCCACGACCTCCGGCATAGCAGTCAGGTGAAATCAATAATATGTATGCCAAACACTACATTCTGCCAGTGGCTTCACCTGCGTAAAAGTAGAAAATGCATACTTAAGTTACTCGGTGATAAAGTAGCATTCTACTTGTCAAAGGATGTTTAAAATGGGTTTCAGTCATCTATATAATATAAAAGGGAAAAGTGGCTGACTGACATATCAACACACAGCCGAAACTACTGGGATTAGGAGCATGAAATTTTGCACAAGGTTTCCTTTTATGACGTGGGTGAGCACAAAGAAAGGATTTTCCAAAATTCTCTCCCTAAGGTGATGAAGCGGGAGTCCAAAGTTTGTAAGGAGAAACCTACATTCACGCAAGTGAAGCCGCGGGCAGAAACTAGTCGATAAGATAGTGTCAGTAGTTTTCTAGTTTATTCATTAAATCATCCATTCAAGTATTACGTAAGCACTACAGGGGGGGGTCTTTGCTTTGCTTATTTTTGATGACATGGGATGGGGGGGGGGTCTAGATGGTGATTGCGTCAGCAGTGCAATTTTTTTTTAGGTTTTTAAGAGAACAATGTCGATGTTTCAAAATCACAAGAAAGTGAGCAGACACACATCATTAAGCAGCATACATCAAATGTCATTGAAGACATAGTGTCAAGGATAGTGTGTCATGGACTTAGCACTGTTAATTTGAATGAATAATGTCAAAATTTTTAATTAACTCTGTTTTTTTTCTTTATTCCAAGTATTCCTTTTTTCTAGAATTACAACTACTGCTCATAAATTAATAACCAAACTAACACATTGACAAATGCACGCACCAATCTTTACGTAAGCATGGGGGGGGGGGGGGTGAGAGCTTTTCTTACTTTTGCTGACGAGGGAGAGGAGGGGGTTAACATTTGCAAAAAAAATCTGCTTACTATACTTGAACGGCCTCTTACAAACATAAACTTTCGGTTCGTGGGGTCCGAGTGCTCACAAGTTGAATAAAGATCTGTCAAAACGTCTAGTTGACACTTCGCGTGACCCAACGGCAGGCTTTTACCTCGGCCAGAGAATAAGCATTGCCATACAGCGTGGCAACCGCCAGTCTTTTGGGCACATTACCAGTCGACAGCAATGTGGAAAAGTTTTTTGACACAATATTTTAGTTTTAGTTAGTTGTAATTAGTGTAGGGTTTTTATTATTATTTATTTTATTTTATTGTAATTATAGTTAGTATTTTTAAATGTAAATAAAGAAGCAACAGAATATCTATTTATTATAAACATAAATACAAAAATTTCGTCTTTATAGTATGAAAATATTTCGCGTTTCCTCAATGCTGCGAATGATCACTCAACGATCAGTCTGTTTCGTTCAGGAGTTCTGTCATCACTACATACTCGGATTGCCTAAACTTGCAAAGATCCGACTTAGTAGATCGTTTATCAACATCAATTTAATCTAGGTATCGGAAATCCTTGACAGCATTTAGTTTTTATCCCAAAATTCTCGATAACTGCCTGAAGTGTTATTTTTTTTTTTAGTCAAGCTTTCTCAGAAGTAGAATTTTGTCTTAGGGCGCTAACAGACGAACGACACTTGATGGACGACGTAATCCGACGGCATTGTAGCTGAAGTTCGACGACGTCGACGATAAACCGACGCCGAGGACATCATAGGCAAGTGGCGGCGACGCCGCCGACTAATGTCGTCATATTACACCGAACATGCACTTTTCAGTCGACGATGTATAGTGAATGAGAACGCACGTACTTCAATGCAAAAATTCTAAAAAGAGTGATTTAACTCACAATATTATATATTATTTATTTACGAGTATTTAGTTATATCTATTATTTATTTATTGTGCACATTGTCGTCTCTTTTAAACCAAAGGTTGACTGGTAGAGAATGCCTTGTTGGTCCGCCTATGTACCACTACTGTCCATGAAGTTCAAATAATAATTAAAAGAGTGTCTATGGAATTTCTTGCACATTCTTCTCGATAGAGATCTACACTACCATATTTTGATAATTCAAAAGTGCCTGTAATTGGTCTATTAACAAATATTGGCAAGTTGCTGTTGCATCACATCCTCAGACCATCATAAGCGCGGGCTTGCGAACGGCGAGCAATTGGTAGCTAGCTAGCTCACTGTCCGGCCGTTAGCCCTTAGATGGACTGAAAGGGCTTGTCGCCCTTTCAGTCAATCTAAGGCAGGAGAAGCCATATCATGTCTTTCCACCTTAAAAAAATATACGTCAAACGGTTAATGGAATTAGGCCCCTCGCCCACGGCGACTTTTTGTAGCGATGCTGTAGCGCGTTCGCATCGATTCAGTCGCGATGCTGTAGCGCGTTAGTAGCGCGTTGGCATATTTTCTATAGCGCTTACAAAATATGCGACTAACGCGCGTTAGTAGCGATGCTGTCGCTGTTAGACAAGCTGAATGTCTGTCGACAGGATTGATCAACACTTGCCTAGAACAAAGAGGAATGGCAAAATGAAAAGGAAGATAATCCAACTAAACTAAGGACGCATCCAACCGTATGTATGTCAGTGTACCTCCATCATCCGGTATCCGGTCACTACATCTCGTTGTAACAATAACGCGAAGGTCGCATAGCTGGCCAGTGGGTTATGTACTTATCTCACTCAGTGATCATTACAATATATTTGATAAAATTTCCTTTCAATTTAATCGTTATTTGATATGTCATTGCATTTTTTTTTTTAGAAATTTTAATTATACCTAACGGCGAAAGTTTGTGTGTTTTTTTTTTAAGATGTATGCACCGATAGGGCCAAAAGGTTCTGGAGTGGTGAGCGAAGCTTTAGAAGGCCTCTCACAAGGTATCTCTATATATGAAAGGAAAAACTGACTGACTCTCACAGCCGAAACTGTTAGGACTAGGAGCGGGAAATTTTGCACAAAGCTTCCTTTTATGACTTAGGTGAGCACTAAGAGAGGATTTCCCAAAATTCTCCCTCTAAGGCGAAGCCGCTGGCAGAAGCTAGTATTATAATAATAATGTTTATTTTGCCAAAAAAATTACAACAATTTTTTACATGCATATTATGTGGTGCGGTAAGTACGTATCCCTAAGGTTGACTGGTAGATAATGCCTAAGGCATTAAGTCCGCCGCTGTACATTTGTGCATAAAGTATTTAATTAATAAATAAACGAGTTGTCAGCGCTGTTATTGTTTATTTCTGTGCTAATATTAAGTGTGTGCGTGTTTGTCTGGTTGATTTTATTTACTAAAGAACTTCCCACATCTGCAAAATAGCTATGTACGTGCAGTAAAAAAAACTTCAAAGGGTATTTTCACGATATTTGAATATATTTTTCAGCATTGAACTATATCAATTTATTAATGAATTGTTATTCTAAAAAGTCAATGCTTTGTTAGAAGCCGATAATATGGTATCAAAGCAAACCAAAATTTTGTTTGTATTCACCCCGTTTTACAGAATTTTCCGGAGAGTTTGATAGTGTAAGTAGGTCTTTAGTAGGCTTGTATGTTTTTGAGGTGTAAGTTATAACCTTAATAACTTTCCACAACCTTTTATTATCATGTTTTGCAGCTATTATTGTTTTTTCTTGTAGGCTCTTTTTACATTTTTAATATCGTGTTACAGTTTCTATATCGAGTATATGTCATCTTAACGATTTCATTGTCTGGTGATAGTTTTAATTTTTTATACAGGTTATCCCTATTCCGGTGGACCGACGACCTGCTGGGTTACCATGACATTTAAAGATTATTTTATTCTTATTCCATTGTAGGTAAGAGATGGCGCTAGACAACCTGCATAGCTCTGTCTTTTACCCACACTGAAATAAGAATGAAAGAAACTTAATTTGAACGTCATGGTAACCAACCTGGTGAGGTTCGCGGAAATTCGATGGATGCGAGATGCACAGGACTTCTCATTGTGACGACACTTGGGGGAGGCCTATGTCTTGCAGTGGATGTTTTTCGACTCAACTCAAAATTATTTTATTCTACATGTGCACATATAAAACGTCAGAAACTAGTGCACGTTTCCAATTGGTCGTTTCCTATGGAGAAGAACCGACAAGAAACTCCATGGCTACTCTTAAAAAAAGGGATTTTACAATATTATTAGGTATGAGAGGCTGAAATGATGATGGTGATGAGACAAAGAGAGAGAAAGAGCAAAAATGTTACAAAGGGTTTATTATTCATTCATCAACGCCTCTTAAAAACTTAATTTGCATGGAATAAACTTTCAATATGGGCGATGTCGCTCCGCTCTTCAAGGTTTCAGGGCGCATTTACATGGGTTAATGAAGTATTCTACCAAAGGCGAGAAAACCGATAAATAACATACCCTGATTCCTAGCTAAGCGCAAAATCTTCGATCTAAGCTTGTGCAACAGCTTAACTTGTTTTATATGGTAACTAGCGGTCCCGGCAGACGTTGTTCTGCCCAAAAGCGGGATTTAGTCAAAAAAAAAAAATTACCCTACTCTACCCTAAAAAAAAAAAGAAAAAAAAAAAAGTACCCTATGTCCGTCTCCTGGTTCTAAGCTACCTCCCCACCAATTTTCAGCCAAATCGGTTCAGCCGTTCTTGAGTTATAAGTGGTGTAACTAACACGACTTTCTTTTATATATATAGATAAATACTCGTACAATATGCATTGTAAGTTAAAACTTTTTAGAAAAACCGGGCAAGTGCGAGTCGTACTCGCGCACTAAGGGTTCCGTACAAACTTACCTATGAAAACAGTTCAATTCCCGAATGAGATACGAAGATTTTTCCGAATCGAGAATTTTTTTTTTTTGTTACTTATCTACAAATTTACAGTTTACAGTTTTTTTCTTATACTTGTGCTATGAGAAAGAAACTAATTATTATTTTTTAAATCTGTCGAAGTAAACAAATAAGCATTATCAGACCAGACAGTCTACGTCTTACATATTTTTTTAAATTTGTATTTGAATGAAAAATTTGGGTATTATTTAAAAAAAAAATTATTACTGTCAAATTATGAAATAGACTCTGAAGGCATTCTTAGAATTATTATAACTTTTTTTTAAGAAATTTTGTCCCACACTTATAATTACCACTCACGAAACAAAATAAATACATATTAAAATCATAAAAATATACACGATAGTGATTGACCCCTGACGACGTCCACAAGATTGCCACAATCATTCATTGGTAAGTGGCCATAACAATGCTCATTGGTTAAATAAATATTTATATGCATTTATGATTGAGACAATTGGATAGTTGCTGGGGACTGGATCTTAAGGAGCACCTGATTACTTCTAGTTTACGAATGATTCTGATTTAAAATCCTTCGATACTGAACAACTACTTAAATTATTATTAACAAACTGGCTAAGTATGAATTATACTTGCACAAGGGTTTCGTACTATAAATATTAAAAAACGGAAAAGTTCGTTGTAGGGAGCCCCAATAAAATATTTATTTTATTCTGTTTTTAGTACTTGTAGTTATAGCGGCAACAGAAATACATCATCTGTCTAGCTATTACAGTTCCTGATATACAGCCTGGTGACAGATAGACGGACAGAGGTCCCGTTTTTACGCTTTGGGTACGAAACCCTACAAAAATAGTATCAGTGAGTTTTCAGTTTCTTTTTCTTACTTTTGAGGTACGGAACCATTCACTTTGTTGTCTGTCTGTCAAGACCCTTTATATCGGAAACGCGTAGAGGTATCGAGTTAAAATTAAAACCATATACTTAAGTCTGCGGTCCCTCGAAGCTGTGAAAAAATTTAATGGAAAAAAAGACGGCGGTTTATGTCGCAAAAAACGTATATTTCGACACTTTCAAGGGAATCAAAATTCATAAGGTACTTACCGTTGAGCTAAAATCCTGAAATTTGGCATGAAGCACGGTCTCATAGCACAAGTATATGGAAAAATCTGAAAACTGTTTTGTAGTGACGTCACCAAAAAAATTTTTTTTTGCGATTCGGAAAAATCTTCGTAGCTCAATTAGGGAATTTAACTGTTTTCATAGATAAGTTTGTACGGAAACCTCAGTGCACGAGTCAGACTCGCACTTGCCCAGATTTTTTGTTTGCTAAAATTTTTTCACCGATAGAAAGTTCCGTTTTTTTTTCTTTTGAGGCACGGAACCCTAAAAAGATTTCAGCAAAACCGTAGGGGCATAGCAGAGTTGAAGGGTTCCGTGTTTTCCTTTTGAGGTACTGAACCCCGAAAACAAAGTTTACCTCTTTATAATATTAGTGTAGATTTATTGTCAAGATACAAGTTACAAGAAGTTGGTAGAATCATCACACTATTGATTAGAAGGATTCGTTTATTTTTTTATCATATGTTTCTTTATTTGTATATTTATTATTGTACTTTTAGTTTTTCTTCTATTAAGTTGCACCAGCCATATGTCTCTGCACCACCCTAAGGTCGACTGGAAGAAAATGCCTGAGACATTAAGTCCGCCTTTGTATAGTTTTTCATTAGTGCATTAAGTTTTAAATAAATAAGACATACTACGTAATATTTCTTTTAGTTCAAAGTCGGATTTAGAGTGCATTTTCAAGTTATTTCACAAAGTACGATTGTGTGCGGTTTAATAAATAACGTTTTCAGCCAACATAAAAAAATTCCTAGATTAAAAACGAATGAAAACTTATTATAAGCAATCGGCCTAACGTTTTAAAATGTCAAGCGTGCGTGTGAAAAAGAGGGATACACCCTATATAGCTCCATCCCTTTAACAGTTCAGTTTAGGTTGTAAAATGGATCGCGTAAAGAAATCGTGCATTGCCTCTAATCACAAATCACAAAGTAAGATTGTATGCAGATCAATAAAACGTTTTCAGCTACCATAAAATATGTCTAGATTAAAAACGAATAAAACATATTATAAGCAGGTCACAATAGTAGTAAAAACACAGCTAACAATTCCTGCTCCACAATCCAGGTCATGATTGATAACTGAACTCAGATTACCGGCGATAACTCTCTACATAAACCAAATACAATTTAAAATATCACCGCACTGATAATAAATACCTACTCATTATGAATGTTATTTTTTAATTAAACTCTCGTCTGATTAATACTCCAGTTTTTGGTAATTAGCCGGCCTCATAAACATGCTTATTGATAGTGTTTAAAATTGTATTTTGTATATGACTGTTGCTATTCTGTTTGTGAATGATATTGTAATTTCGAAATTACTCTGCACTTCGTTGAATAATATTTGCATTGCAATTTACAGTTTGATGGCTTTGAAGTAAATTTCATGCATTGTAATGCGCTAATGTATCAAAATGTATGTCATGTGTTATGGGCGCCATAGACGAGTTTATGACCAGTGTTTGTGTGTGCCAGTGATGACATGTGCCTCAGAAACGTGGTCGTTCACAATAGACCTCATCAGAAGGTTTAAAGTTATCCAAAAAGCAATTGAGAGTATTGAAGAGGGCTATGTTCGATGTTTTCTTGCGACATCGGATCATGATTGACGATATCTGCAGGAGAACTAAGGTTACCGACATAGTCCGAAGAGTAGCCAAACTTAAGCGACAGTGGGCAGGGCACATAGCTCGCAGAACAGATGGTCGATGGGCCGAAAGGTTCTGGAGTGGTGACGATTCGAAGGCTTCCCACAAGATGGACGGATGACCTGGTGAGGGTTGGAAAATTTCATGAAAAGAGTAATGGCCTGTCATCGAAGCCGGGGGGGTCATTTGCCGGATATTTTATTCCATACTTAATCGGAACATGTCTTTTTTACAATACAATAAAAATATTACAACTCTGTCATAAAATACTTGTTTTTATTTTAAAATGAAAAAGTGCACTCTTACTGAGACACCCTTTAGTATGTTCAGAATCGGCTACTAAATGATTTGAGCTGTTTTTAAAATAAGTAATTTATTGACACTTTTTTTTTGGGTGACACAAAGTGTGTAGGTCTATATGTTACTTGTGCCAGTTACCAAAACGTTGCCTAAGACTGACCGTCGATTATAGTATGTACATATGTTGCCTGCTTGGTATCAAATGATATGTGATCAATCTGTGAGTGGCGTCTCTGAGTGCGGCTATTTTGCGACTACATTTGTTATCTTAGATATTGACCTGACCTAACTTGCCAAAACAATTGTATGTGTGTTTTTATCCAAAAATAATTCTTTAATAAAATATAATAAAATTCTTGATAAGTCTTGATTGCGTCACTAGCGTGTTTGTATGTGCGTGCTTAGATGCCAATACCGATGAGCAACCAATGTAGTAGATACGTTGATACCCATATTATTTTCTTTAAAAAAAACACTAAGTGCATTTTTTTTTTAGGTGGGAAAATCATCTTATGACAAATCCCGCTCTTGGGCGGAGCGAGAGATGGTGACAGACTAAAAACCCACTCCTGTTCCTTTGTTGCCTTCGTCCCAGGGCCCTGGGTTTCGTTTTCACACTACCCATGGTCAACCAATGTAGTAGATACGTCGATGCCCATATTATTTTCTTTAAAAAAACACTAAGTGTATTTTTTTTTTAGGTGGGAAAATCATCTTATGACAAATCCCGCTCTTGGGCGGAGCGAGAGATGGTAACAGACTAAAAACCCACTCCTGTTCCTTCGTTGCCTTCGTCCCAGGGCCCTGGGTTTCGTTTTCACACTACCCATGGCCCCAGTAGGCTTCGAGTAAGTGCATTTAAGTAAACAATGCTTAAATTATGATTATAACTTAACTTTCTAATAAATGGAGTAATCAGTTACATGTTGGAAAAATACAGTGATAAACTTTTGTAATTATTTCACTCGCATTCGTATGTATCTCTGCACATAAAATGTACATACTAAAGTTCTGTATAAAACTTATTTGTTATTAGCATTTCACAGGAAAATGCTAAGCCCCGCTCGTTATCCAACATAAACTGCAAGCGCAATAATATTATATTCCGTAGAAAACACTTGAACTGTGAACTTCAAGTATTCCTTGAAGAAGTGCTTAGGAGCAAACTCCGGGCTCGATCATTTCTCAAGCCCAAATGCGATGGCGAAACCGTGACCCGCGTTATTTATATGGATATAGTGAAAATTGTAAATGTTGTTTTTTTTGACGCCCAAGCTGCCTCACAGACAAGCCAGTCTGGGCAGTGTCAGACTCCTACTGACTAAAACCGCACTCCTACCTTACATTTAAACCACGGACATAACGCTTCTGGGCAACTCCACGTGCAAGTGGCGTCACTCCAGAGCGCTTTTCAGCGATCCATCACAATAAATCCCGTCAGAATTTCAGGGTTTAGAGGCCACCAGCCCGAAGCGATACCCAAGCGACAACGACCCACATACGCATCAAAAATCAGGAATCTCCCAACCTTCAACACACATACAACTCATCGCCGCCCATAATGCCGCACCAAACAAATGGCCCCTCAACCCCAATAACTATACTTAATACTAATACTTAATAGGTACTATAAATAATATATAATTATATACATATAACCATAAATACCATCTAGTTTATAATACATATTATCATTAACTATAAGTTGTAAATGTTGTTAGGTACATACAATGCACTATTGGATTTTCAATTGTCAATCGTTTTTTTTTTAAGGTTTGAAATCATCCAATGAATTCTCCCGCTCTGGGTGAAGCGAGAGAGCGTGTCTGACTTCAACGGTACCTGTGTCCTTCAGTTCCCCTTTGCGTTCTAAGACCACGGGTTTCTTTTTCAGAAATTCCCCGCGACCCTAGCGGGCATCCGCCCTGCTGGGGCGAGCGGAACAGATAGAGCGTGAGGAAGTCTGTTCCCTCACTCGTGCTGAGTCGAGAGTTTAAAATTCCACCATAGAGTCGATATGGTAATGTATACGGCCAGCGCATGCAGACAGGATAATTGTCACACCGTGGAATACACTAATAAATCTCCAAATAAAACAAGTAGATAGATGGTACTCACCATAGAGATCTGGTTGGTCCACTCGCTGTGGTATCGCCACGAGCTGGTGATGTTATCCCAAACGTGTAGTCTGGACGGAAACCCCACTATCCGGTCGGGGAACTCGCGCCACACGTCGAAACTGAAAACCAAACGATTATACTACTTACTATAATAACTAAAGAAAATGGCAGCAGAAGAGAAGTCTTTCTTTTATTATTGATAGGCTCGCGTTTGAACACTATCTCATGTGATGGTAAGCGGTGATGTGGTCGTCGATGGAGCACGCTTGCCTAGACAGCCGCAAAGTACCGTACGGTGGCAGCCCGGCTGCAGCGCTGTCGCCACGCTGCAACCGCTAGGTTCGAGCATGATAAATTTGTTGAACTGATGCGCGGCTGCAATCGCGCTACCGCCCTGCGGCCCTTTGCTGCAAATTTGAAAGCGCCTAAAGGCTCCTAGGTTGTAACTATCAACTCCTAAGTCTACGTGCAAATAATTTGTTTTTCTTTCTCTTCTTTCTTTCTTAGTAACAGTAGCTGATAAAAATGTAAGGAGAAATAAAGCAGAAAAAGTGTTTCCTAAGGTGAAAAACGAACGTGGCCATGTTTTCACTAGATGGCGCGGAACTCAAAATGAGTTTATTTCGTAAAGTAGTAAAGTCAAGGAAATGTTATCAGCGGAAATCGAGTATTTTACTTCATTGAACTTGGTTAAATTATTGCTTCAAAATTTATCTGATTCTGATTGTTCATGTCTCTAACTATAATTATAAATATAGTTAGAGATTGATTGAGATGGTTGTAAGTATAACAATAAATAATACTTATTTTGTAAATAGGTTTTAAAAAACACTTTTGCACGTAAATTTTTCCCTAGCTGACTACCCTGAGAAGAAACCCCGAAACAAACTCAGGGGTCAAAGTCTATTTAAAGTCCATACAGCAAATATATAATGGTCAAATCACATGAGAACCATGCAGATTAGTGTCTGAGATGGTCTTTTGAGGAAAGAGCCATACAGATTTGAGCGGACCCGTCCAGTCAGTTCAAGCATTTGTCAGTATTCGTAAAGCTCAACTCAGGTCTACTAAGGCGCTCAACGACTTGACAAACAATACAAGAAAATTGACAAAGAAAGGGCAGATACCCAAATGGGTAGGCAGCAGAAAATACTCAAATTGCCAGACATACCTTAAAATTACTAAAAAAGAAAAAAAAACAATCCAATAACAATAAGTATAGTACTAAACTTGACCTTAAATCTAGTCAAATCTTTAGACAAAAATCAAAGAAGACAAGATTAGGACCAGACTCATTTTCTGATTAAATACAAAAGTACTTTATTATGGTCGTCTATTGCAAGAAAGACTTACTAATGCCATATTTTGCTAACAAAGACTGCGTGTGACAGTCTAACATTAAAATAAATGAAGTTTCTTCTGAACAATGAAAGCCCTTTGGATGAAATATCATTTTCTTATTTGTTAGAAAACACAATACGACTTGAGAGCAGTGGTGGCCGAGTGGTAACGGCCCTGACTTACGAGTTGTAGGTCGCGGGTTCGAACCCAGAAAGGCGCATTACTTTGTGTAATTTATTTCATCACAACTGCTATCAAAAAGGTGAAGGAAAACATCGTAAGGAAACCGGCATGTCCTAGAACCAAAAATTCGAAGACATGTGACGTTCACCAACATGCACCAGGCCCGCGCCGCGTGGTGGTTTACGGCCCATTCCCTCTCCTAGAAAGGAGGCCTGAGTCCCAACAATAAGAACATTAAAAAGGCTGATTACGCTTTTATATTATGTTATACAATACGATTGTGAGATACACGGCTATTAGTAGTAGACCTTTAAACGTTAGAAAAGAAAATAAGTTCAAAGATGACACATGCGACAAAAAAAAAAAAATAGCAAGGCTAGAGTGAATAGGCTCTTATAAACTAGTGCGATTCACCATCAACGATTGTATCACTGCTTACCATCAGGTGGAATCACAGTCAAGCACTGGTTTATATCATTAAAAAAATACAAGTGGAGAAAATGGAGAATAAGAAGTAACGCATTATGAAAAGAAACACACAATATATAATACTAAATAAAGGCACAAACCTACAATAACGAAAGAAAACGAGCCCCTTGCAAATTTCGCAATTCAATTTTACAATTAAAAAACAGGTCAAGTGCGTCTCGGGCCACGGGCAATGGGTTCCGTAGTTCCGTTACATGATGAGTTAGAAGGGGGTTTTATGTTTATTATTATTAACATATTTACTAGCACAAGCTCTGCCTATATTGGGACTAGATGGCGTTGTGTGATAGTTGTTGAATATTATTATTATTTATTGAGTTAGCGGTCAATAACGTTTAAAAACTGTAACTGAAGAAGGAGTATTAAAACCCGACTTTACAAGGTAAGTTAAAGAGAATATTACCTATGAGATTACCACTGCGTGTAGGAACAAGCGGGTAAAAAAAAAAAATTAACCAGCGTCACATATCAATCTGAATACTTCTGTATTATTGTTACGGAGACAGTCTTCGTTAAAATTTCAAAATATTATGCATAGGCTGTTTGTTATGCGGTATCAAATTATTTGCAAAGCCTACTGCTATACTGTTGAGGCATTTACATGATTTATACAATGTCTAAATAAATAAAACTATCTTCATTTTGTTTGCTTCTAAAGATACTCCTTCACAGTGTTCAGCTTTGGCAATACCACTGTTTTAAAGAAATAACGACTTCATTTAAGTAGTTTTTTTTTCTAGGGATTTTGTAATTTTTTCTTTGTAGGTATATTTTTAGGTTGGGCGACTATATCTCTTAAACTGACAGAGCTAACTGAGCCGCGATATCCTTTCTTAGTCCTTAGTCCGTATAGAACCGTTCTTCTAAATAAGTAAATATGTTTTTTTTTTCAGATTTTTAAGCAAATAGATTAGCTTGTAGGACACACACACTTGACTGTAACAAAAATTTGTACTTAATAAAGTTTAATATATCCACACCGCCTCGGCGTTTTTGAACTATCGTATCCAGAAAATTTACAAATAAAAATTATCAACTCCACTTTACGTGTAAAAGTCGAACCCTAACAATATTTTTTACTGTATATCCATGCGAAATTACAGCTTTTTAGTATTAATAGCCTCTAAGCGAAGCCGCGGACGGACTGACAGACAAACATAGCGAAATTATAAGGGTCCTTTGTTTGGACTACAGAACCCTAAACATGGCAATCTATTGTTGATATTGTTGAGTATACTCAGAGCCGTAACACTCAAACACTTACTTTGGCATATTGACAAGAAAAAGAAGCCCTTGAACAGTAAATACAACGGATACTTTTCTCACCCTCAAGAGTAAAATTGCCAGAAAGAATTTCATCTAAACAAAAGTAACACAATAAAGAAGAAAAGCAAAAATACGGAAATACGTTCATCTACTTAACATTCCACGCGAGTGGAAGCGTCTCTCAGAGAAAGGGTTGTAGTACAGACAGCTTGCGTAGGTTATATGACATTATTACATAACTCCTAAGTTTGCCGGATGACTTGCGTCGCGGTAAAGATGCTTACATTGACGGAAAAGCCAAGGGAAAGGTAACTAGGCACGGGTAAAGTTCGCTGCGGGTAGCACATTTTGCTAATAAAGTGCTTCGAACGGCCCTGCCTTGATATAAACCCTACCCACATTTATTTTAGCATCAATTAGGACGCTTGAAATTTCTGTGAAACTTTACATAGGCGCTTGTAACTTGACAAGTTATGTTTTATCATCGACTATGAAAATGTTCACGTCAACAGCCAGCCTGTGGATTGCCAATCTCGCCAGTCTTTCGTACAGACAACTGCATCAATTGGGTACCCCTCTCACATTAAATCAGTTGATGGATCTGTCCCTACGTCAATATTAGACGTAAAATGAAGCGGTTTTTTTACACCATATGCGTTAGAATTTATCATACATCGTACGGTCTGTAATGTAAATAATTTCTCGTACCTTGAGCCCTCGACTCAAAAGGTTTAATATATCCGCCTAATTTGTACGTCCCTTCATCGATTGACATGTCTATTCATCATTGACAACATAACACCCATATTATCCGCTCGGCTGATTTAATGACCGATTGGCATCCAAAGTCGTGCCCCGGCTTTACACATACTGTAATATATTATTATCAAGTTTATTGGGTTCAAAGAGGTGTGTGGTCGTAATATAATTGACATTTGGGGTTCTAGTTAATTATAGACGACTCTTTGTTAGTTTGCGGAAAGTTCAGAATCCACTATAGCCGTATTCGATCATATAAGAAGAATCTTGCATCATACTAAGCGTGTGTAACTCTTTACTGAACCGACTCACTATTCCAAAAGATTGGAACAGCAGTAATGTTTTAAATGCATCATTTGGAACAATTGGAACACTGAAACTTACTTTAAGTTACCTGCAGTCTTTTTAAAATTCAAAGTAAAACGTAAATAGTGTAAATTTTAATGAACTGAACTAAAAACATCTGCTTTAAATTCCGATCAAAATTCTATTAAATAAAACTGGTGGAGTATATGGCGCAACGTAACAGATCACGATTCATAACAGTCAGTGTCTGTGTTTGTATCTTTTGATCCGATGTTTCAAATGTTCCGTTTGTATCTTTTGAGCCGATGTTCCAAATGTTCCGTTTGTACATTTTGAGCCGATATTCTAAATGTTCCGTTTGTATCTTGTGAGCCAATATTTCAAATGTTCCGTTCGTATTTTTTGAGCCGATGTTCCAAATGAATGTATCATTTGGAACATCACTGTTTCGGAACATTTTAGTGATTCAGGTGCAAATGTTCCAATCGCAAAAACTTTGCCCACACCTACATCATACCTATGAGGAGAATCCATAGATCATCCGACAATCTCAGTCATAAGTTCATAACACAATATGCTTATCCACGTTAGGGGTTTACAAATTAATCAATCGATTACTGATTTTGCTCAAAAGTTTACCGAAGATTTGTTTATTATATTTTGAAATTATTCGTATAAATTATAACCATGCATGCTTACAACTTTCACATGAGCGAGAGGTATCTCGACCAATGTTATTTTATTGCAAAATAGACTACTTGTTCCACTTCCATGTCTCGAGAATCTTCAAACAATCTCTATTGCATAAAAGAAACCAATGGCATTAAGATAAATATTTCTAGAATTTAGATATTTCCGTCTTTCACAATAGAACTGCTTATATTCGTAGAAAATACACGTATTTTCACAATAGCCACTTAAAATCTAAGAAATAACCAGCGGAAAAATGTCCATTCCATGAATTTACTGTATTAAATATAATTTGATTCGAAAACTTTTTCACTCAGTCGAAGCCGTCAAGGAAAATAATAAAGAGAAAAGTTTTGTTAATTAAGTTGCGCCCCCTAGACTATGTATGTACGTGACGTTAACGTCTTTACGTCTGGAGATAAGTCCCTTGATAAGTGTGATAACTTGATAAGTGATAATAGTTCTAGACGGTAACCTACTGTGATAGTGCGTTAGATGGTTTTATTTATTAAAAGACTAGCTTCTACCAGCGGCTTCGCTTGCGTGAAAGTGGGTTTTTCCGTACACACTTTGGACCCCCGTTTGATCACCTAAATTCAAGTCAAGTCAAAAGTTACATGGGCACTTATAAAACGTCAGAAGCTAGTGCCCTAAGGGACGGATTTTCGTAAAATCCGTTCTTAGCGGATGTCTACACCCTATAAGGAACCTACCTACCAAATTTTAAGTTTGTAGGTGTCATAGTTTCTGAGATTTCATGATTCAGTGAGTGGTATTTCGTTTTTATAAATATATATAGGTTACAAGTTGTCTATTACTTTTAACTTTGTTGTTTTGACTTTTATTTTAATTTGGTAATTTGACTTCGAGTATTATTATTATTATTATTATTATTATTTTCTTTGTAATTTCTTTTATTTCTTTGACATTTTTTATTATTTGACATTGTTATGTAATTAATCATTTGTTGACAAATTTTATGTAACATTCTTTAAATGACTTGTAAGAATCCCTTACCAATAAATTACTATGACTACTATGACTATGACTATTAAAATCAAACTTACCATGGTGTTAAAAGTTCAAGATGGAGCATGGCACACCCTATATAGCTCCATCCCTTGAACAGTTCAGTTTAGATCATCAAATGGATCGCGGTAAGAGCTCGTGGTATGGTGTCAAGTCTTGGTTTATTAAGTCAGTATCTCATAAGTCTTATTTATTAACTAGCTTCTGCCAGCGACTTCGCTCGCGTGAAAGTAGGTTTCTCCATACAAACTTTAGACCTCAATTTCATACCTTTAGAGCTGAATTTTTAAAAAGTCCTATATAATACGTTATAAAAGGAAACCTTGTGCCAAATTTCACGCTCTTAGTCCCAGTAGTTTCGGCTATGCGTTTATATGTCAGTCAGTCAGTTTCTCCTTTTATATAAATGGACTAGCTTCTGCCCGCGGCTTCGTTCGCGTAAACGTAGGTTTCTCCATACAAAATTTAGACCCCCACTTCATCGCCTTGGGGAATGAATTTTGGAAAATCCTTTCTAAGTGCTCGCCTACGTCATAAAAGGAAACCTTGTGCAAAATTTCACGCTCCTAATCCCAGTAGTTTCGGCTATGCGTTGATATGTCAGTCAGTCAGTTTCTCCTTTTATATAAATAGATTACTCATAGATATTAGAATAACGTTATTGACAGATGTAGAGAGAGAAGATAACCAGAATAAGAATGGATTGTGTGAGTAATGCAAAAAAAAAAACACGCTACCATTGACACAACTGAAAAATTACAGTGACTCTAAAGAATCACCGTGGTTCTGAAAAGCTAAGAGCAACTGAAGGAACACATCCTTCTGAACGCAGAAAAATTAATTGATGATGTTCCACCCAAAAGGTTTTGGTCAACGGGAAACACAGATGTGTCTCTTCAGTTGCCCTTTGCGCTCCAAGGCCACGGTAACTCTCTCGAACATTCCGCAGATATCGGCCCTGGTGCACTCCATCCTCAACTCCCGTCGCCCAGGTCGTCCTCTCCCTTATTTTTTCACCCAACTCCCGCATTACTGCTTTGCAGGTGGCGACTACTGCCTGTTCCTTCTCGCCGCTTACTATGGCCTGAACCAGGGCTGGACGCGAGAAATAGAGCCGTTGAGGCCTGAACCGTGATTGATTAACATCCCACCTATACGCCCAAAACGTTTTGGGAACACATTCATTGTGCCTACAGCTAAGCAGTGGAATTCCTTGCCGTAATCTGTGTTTCCTGATGGCTACAACCCGGGAATCTTTAAGTCGAGAGTGAATAGGTTACTTCTAGGTAAGCGCTCTCCATCGACGACCGCATCGCGGTTTCCATCAGGTGAGATAGCGATCAAGCGCGAACCTATCAAGAATTAAAAAAGAAAACAAAAACATTTTTCTTTATAAGACCTATTCGTAGAACTCATCAGATTATAAGTATATCCTCCCATGGACAATCTCAATAAAGAACCAGATCCTTATTGAATCCGTCAAGCGTGTTATTCAATACCATTATAGGAAACGGGTTTACGTAAAAATAGCTTATAGTGTTCCATTATCTGGGCAAAAAGGTTTTTTCGATTTAGATTTATATGTCCTGTTGCTCCACCGCCGGATCTGTTACGGTTTGCTTAACTTTTGGATTAAGAGTTTTATTCCATGTTCAAATTTTTAATCTTCTTTCGTGTCGATTTAACTCAATTTTTTTTCAACCAATATATACTCCCTAGCCGATTTCGGCTGCGGTGACTGGATTCTGATTTAGTGCGACTACGGGTTGCGATCATGTGCTCTGATGTGACTAATAAAGCCTATCCTTGCTGTAAACGTGCGCACAGTGTGGGCACGTTAAAACACCATTTTTGTATAGGTATTGGATGTTGGAAGGCGGCTTATTCTTGATGGTATCTCGCCTGAAGTCTAGATCCTAGTCCTGTGGTTGGCCTCGATTAAGTCGTAAATTCCTGAAGATTAAGGTGGTTGTCCATGTCGAACAAGAAAGAAGGTGACGCAATCTTTCAAGGGGCTCCATCCGTCCATGAAGTTTGGAGGATTGGAATATCTGTTCCTCCACAGTTCATGTCTCGGTCTTAGGAAACTCTTACGACTTTTTTGTTACGACGTTCGAATTTCTCGTTATTTGGTAGATATAGTTAATTCACAGATAGAAGTGCACGTCTATAGAAACTAAAAAACTTGAATTTTCCCGACTAGGTATCATCATCATCATCATTTCACTGTTGGACATAGGCTTCCCCCAAATGTCGCCATAATGAGGGGTCCTGTGCGTCTTGCATCCATCGGATTCCCGCGACCCTCACCAGGTAATCGACTAGGTATGTCGTGATCGAATTTCAGTCTTTTTTTAGGGGGGTCATCATCTAATTGTTTCTCCCGCTCTAGGGTACGCGAAGTGAGAAATCCGATATAGTTTGTGTCCCCACTGATACTGCAAACCATAGACACCTCAGTATGGTCTAGTGCCCACCCCAGGATGTGCTACCAATTTAAAATTCTATGGTGAATGCCAAAAAAACTGATAACTTCACACAAAAATCAGGGGCCAGAGTCCCTACCACGAGCGCTTAACGCGATCCATTTTACGACCTAAACTGAACTGTTAGAAGGTTTTTTTCCGGTGGGAAAATCATCCAATCCATCCGCTCTTGGGCGGAGCGTGAGATAGTTTCAGACTTTTACTGACTAAAAACCCACTCCTGTTCCTTCTTTGCCTTCATTCCAGTGCCCCGGAGTTCTCTTTTGCATCACCCATGGCCCCAATTATGCTTCGACCCTACTGAGCCCCTACGGTTTAGCGGACATCTTGAGGCGCGCGTGGTGTACACTACGCGCCGTCGACAACTTGGGCTCGGTCCGGACGATTACCGGACGGTCGGACGGCGAGCTACGAGCTACCCATTGCTCGCCGTCCGCAAGCCAGCGCCTATGGTGGCTGGAAATCGGGATCGGGATCCCGGCGGCTGGGGCGTGAGGGCCGTTCTCTCGCGCACTGTTAGAAGGATGGAACTGTATAGGGTGTACAGATCCATCCCTCTTTCTGGCTCGCACGACTGATATTTTAACAGGTCATGGTAAGTCCCCCTTGAAAATAAACCTAGATACTAACTTCAGACGGCTACCGACAATAAGTTCGCCGTAAGTATACCATCAGATAGCCTACAGATTTACAATCAGACACACGATAACACGCCCCCACGTCATTAGACGTAGGTACCTATCTACATAACGTTTGCGCGTCGGAAATCCTAAACATTACTCACTGTTATCTCCAGATTATTGCACTGATAACGAACGATAAGTCAATGACTTCATCATAATTCCTTAAAGTGCTCTCATAATCTTATATTACGCTCTAGAAAATTAATACCCATACATTATGAACGTGAAGTGAATAATAAATTTTTAGGCCGCAATATTACGAAGATGAATTACCTTTTTTTTTTATTGGAAACCCTAGTGACTGCTGAGCGAGAGGACGTGTCAGACTTTTACCCTTGGCCCTTTGCGTTCGAAGACCACTGGTTTGCTTTCTAGAAATTCCCTTAACCCTAGTGGACATCGACTCTGCTATGCCTTGCGGTTTAGCTAACATCTTTTTTTAATCGACTTCAAAAAGGAGGAGGTTCTATGTTCGGCTGTGTATGAATGTATTTTTTTTTTTAAGTATGTTCACCGATTTCTCGGCCAATTGTGGACCGATTTTGTTTTTTTTTATTTATGCATAGGCTCACGTTTGACCACTATCTCACCTGATGGAAAGCGATGATGTGGCCGACGATGGAGCACGCTTAACTAGAAGTAACCTATTTACTTTTGACTTAAGAAGACCCCTAGGTTATAGCAATCAGGAAACATACTCTTTTTTTGACCCCTGACTGTACGTATTGCTTTGTCCACCTTCGTACACCACCGGGTGAAGCCAGTTGAGACAGTAGTCTCAACCGGATGATGATGAGATATGTAGTAGAAGATGTGTAGTAACACATTTGACCTTTCTAAAAACATTACCAAGAAAGTGTACATATGCCTTTCTATACGGCGAGAAAGAAGTGCCAGTGTCCGCCCTTACGTTGTTAACAACTTTACGTTCCTGACTAAGCGTTTCGCTTCATCGTTTATACCGCGTACATCGACTGATTGGAACAATTTGCCTGCAGTATTGTTCCCGTCCGATTATAATATAGGCGTCTTAACGGCTAGAGTGAATAATAGGCTCTTAATAAACTAGTGCGCCTCACTATCAACGATTGTATCACTGCTTAACATAAGGTGGGATCGCAGTCAAGCACAAATTTATATGATTTAAAAAAAAATGCTAGATCGTTCAAAAGAGTTACCGCGGCCCTGAAGAAACACAAGTAGGTTTAAGTTAGTAAAAGTCTGACACGTTTTCTCGTTTCAACCAGATCGAAAGAAGTTTAAAAAAAAATTGTGTCGCAAAAGGCATTCAAAGAATAAGCCCCTTTTCAGCTAGTAAATACCTACATAGAAATAAATGAGTTAACGGTTAACCAAAATTAACTGAAACTCTACATAAAGCATATCAAAAGGTACTGTAACTGCGAGAGCCAATAAGATAACGTCAATCAAGGGCTTCGTCTACGAAATTCATTTGACGTAGACTTATTCAGTAGTCTATGTTTATATAAGAGACATTCTATCTCCAAGTGGTATATATAGAGGTCAGTGATCTCCAATGATTTGAGGTTACACATAAAAAAAATTGATACCTAGAAAAAGGTTTATCAAGTTAGGAAGAAACCGTTGACCAATAAATTACTATAAAAAAAAACACTTTTTAAAACATTTTTTTATTCAAATGGTTTATAAAGAAGAAAGTAAACTTTAAATAAATTCATTAATTTATTACATTACACAATTTATATAAAACTAGCGACCGACCCCAGCTTCGCACGGATGTTAGAAATCTTTGAAATTCTCGGCTAGTAGTAATATGCATGTATTATACGCCTAAACCTTCATGAAACACACTGTCTTTTGATTTCCGGCCACCGTAGGCGCGGGCTTGCGGACGGCGAGCAATGGGTGGCTCGCCGTCCGACCGTCCGGTAACTGTCCGGACCGAGCCCAAGTCGTCGACGGCGCGTACTGTTCCACGCGCGCCTCAAGGAGATGTCAGCAAATCGTAGGGGCCAGCAGGGTCGAAGCCTACTGGGGCCATGGGTAGTGTGAAAACGAAACCCGGGGCCCTGGGCGAAGGCAACGAAGGAACAGGAGTGGGTTTTTAGTCAGTAAGAGTCTGACATTATCTCTCGCTCCGCCCAAGAGCGCGGGATTTGTCATGAGATGATTTTCCCACCCAATAAAAAAAAAACTGTCTTTTGATGAAAACTGCATGAAAATCCGTTCAGTAGTTTTAAGTTTATCACCTTCATACAGACAGATATAAAAGCTTGTCGCGAGATTTTTTGTGCATTTACACAGGAAAATCTTGTGTTTTTAAAAACATTATATTACAATTTTTTTTTTAGATTTTGTGGTATATGATTGAGGTTGGTATGATTTGGTGGGATTAATGGTATGGCAATGGGGGTAAATAAAAAATTACTAGTCCGCCATATTTAAGAGCCCGCCATATTGAATTTAGAATGATGTCACTCACTCAGCTAATCATGCATTATCATCCAAAGTGAACATGTATGCAAAATTTCAGCTCAATAAGGGATAACTGTTTCAAAATTCATTTACAAGATTTGCCTTCAACAAACACACGTACACACAAAGATAGTTAAATAAAAACTAATAAAAATAGACAATGCAATGATTGCTCGACCTAGCTTTTTGTAGACGAGACACTTGAGATCCAATGTGCTAGGCAACTGCCAAACGTCGGAACTAATTTCAAACTCCTACAGAGAGCCAGACAAGCGAGCATTTTACCGTGATAAAAAGTAGCGTGATGGTAAGTTTTTTTTTAAATCGGAACTGTGTTTCCAGTGATAACCTACTTTATGCCTGCTAGTTTTTTATTTTTCTTTAATGTTGTAAATCATCCAATGACTTCTCCCGCTTCGGGTCGAGTGGGAGGGCGTGTCAGACGTTTACTGACTAAAACTATACCTGTGTCTTTCAGTTGCCCTTCCAGTTCTAAGACCGCGGGTTTTTCTGAAAATCCCCGCGTGCTTGCTAGAGCTGCGAGATTGTTCGAAAGAAACTCAAAATATTTTCATTTCACATAGGCCTGCATGGGCACTTATAAAACGTCAGAAGTTAGTGCACGGTTCCAAATTGGTCGTTTCCTATGGAGAAGAACCGGCAAGAAACTCCATGGTTACTCTTTAAAAAAAAAGCGGTTGATGTTACAATATTTTCATATTACAGTATTAATAGATATTTTTTAAGGACAGTTACCGTGGCCTTGAAATGCACAAATGGCAACTGAAAGAACACGGGTTGGTAGAAGTCAGTAAAAGTTCGACACTGCTTCTCGCTCCACTAACAGTGAGAGGAGTCATTTGATGATTTCCGACCGAAAAAAAGAAAAAAAAAACTGGGCAAGTGCGAGTCGGACACGCGCACTGAGGGTTCCGTACAAACTTAAAAAAGGTAAATTGCAGTTTACGATTTATGACGTATTAAAAAAAACTACTTACTAGATCTCGTTCAAACAAATTTTTGGGGGAATTTATAAGGTAATGCACATCATATATTTTTTTTAGTTTTATCATTCTCTTATTTTAGAAGTTACGGGGGGGGGGGACATATTTTACCACTTTGGAAGTGTCTCTCGCGCAAACTATTCAGTATATAAAAAAATGATATTAGAGTTTCAGTTCTAAGTATGGGAAACCCCCAAAATTTGTTGTTTTTTTTTTCAATTTTTTATGAAAATCTTAAAGCAGTTCACAGAATACATCTACTTACCAAGTTTCAACCGTACAGCTCTTATAGTTTCGGAAAAAAATGGCTGTGACATACGGACGGACAAACAGACACATGACGAATCTATAAGGGTTCCGTTTTTTGCCATTTGGCTACGGAACCCTAAAAATTATAACCTTATACAAAGAAACAAATTTACTAATTACATTATTAAATAAGATTTCAAAAATAAACTTTCACTGTTTTTTAACAATGAATTGTGCAGAAATAAGTTACGTGAATTATGGACAACTAAGATGTATTGAAAATGTTTTTAATGAAATGTTTCTAAAGACATTTGTGTCTGTGAAGAGTTATTAAGAAGATAATCTTAATCGATAGCTTCGTCCACGAAACTAATTTAAGATTTTTAGACAGATTTAAAGTAGACGTCTGAAGACAGCTGAATTTGAAATAATGTGTACTCGTAAACCCTTCATATTAAAAAAATATCTTGGCAAAAGATGCGACGGATCGCAGAAGACATCACTCTAGCTATATTTTATTATTAGCATAGCATAGTCGGCCTTATAATGTTCCCACTGTTGGGACTCAGGCCTCCTCTCTAGGAGAGGGAATGGGCAGTAATCCACCACGCGGGCCCTTTGCGGGTTGGTGGATGTCACATGTCTTCGAATTTTTGGTTCTAGGACATGCCGGTTTCCTCATGATGTTTTCCTTCACCGTTTTGAGAGCAGTGGTGATGAAATAAATTACACAAAGTAATGCGCCTGGCTGGGTTTGAACCCGCGACCTACAACTCCGTAAGTCGGGGCCATTACCACTCGGCCACCACTGCTCTACATTTTATTATTATTACTATATTATCCCACAGCTGGGCAAAGGCCTTCATTCCTTCCTACGATCACGATTTTTCACTTCTTCTTTCTATCCAGGTAGACGCCTTCTCCAGGTAGTAGTCTAGGTAGGCACCTATCTTGTTTTATGAGCCAAAAGCACGTCAGACATGCGGCCATGCCCTGCCCGATTTAAGCAGGGCAGCTCTTTGTGAGCCACATCAACAATACGGCTCACAAAATCCAAACACTAGCAAATTAAAAAGAAAAACAAAATCGGTCACCAATTTAAACGAGAAATCGGTGAACATTTTTTAAAAAAATGCATACAACCGAAAATAGAACCTCGTTCTTTTTGAAATCTGCTAAAAAGTAACAAAATTTTTTTAAAATGCTAATAAAAACAAATGTTCCAATCTACTAACTGCCAACTATCGGACCAAATTCAGAACTCCTGTTCAGAAAATTGATTTACAGAAAAACACAGAACCTACTAACATAGACGGAAACTTCATTAAGTATCTCAGCATAACGGAAAAACGAGTGTGTAATTTCGAAAGCAGACGGCAACAACGCCACCTGCTTCGTTCACGCTTTTATACGACCTTTTTGAAGGACACCCAGTAATAAGGTCAGTACCTTTTCTAGTTGGCAGTCCTAGGCCCGGCGGGTTACCGAGTTTACCCGAACAACACCTGTCAAGATACCAACAAGGATAGACGGCTGCTATCTCTGCGAAACTTTCTCCTCAATTGTACTAGTGCGATAGTAGTCAGTTTGACTTACTGACGACGTCAGTAACTCATCAGTTTGATATACAGTGTTTTCCAAACAAGAGTTGTAACTGACTTTGGACTATCTAATCGGTCATGCCGCCCACCGCGCTTAACGCCAATGAAAGTGCTGTATTAATAAAAGACGGACAGGGTTGTCATATAAATAAACTTACTAGCCCCGACTTTGAACGGGTATTCTCGGCTTTTCTATTTATATACATTTTTTTTTTGTATGTATTATAAATTAATTGAATAGTAATTAAATAGTTTCTTTGTAATTAATAGTAAATAACATTTATTCTCGTATAATTGTGTGGGGTAAAATCTGTATTTTGCATGCATTGTTATTGGCAAAATATGGCTGTTCACTTTATTTATTATTTTGTATCACCATGACATGTACCTACCCATAAATCATTCTGTCTATTGGTAAAAACCGTATGAAAAGCCGTTCGGTAGTGTTTGGATTTAGCAACCGAACAGACAGACAGACGCTGCCCAAAATATGTTGCGGTCCGTAAACCGTCGGGGTCAGCGCACACCAAGCAGAGCAGAGCAGAGCATTTTCTGAGATTATTGAAAAAAATATCTTATTATTATTATTATTTATCGCAAAATTGAATACACGCCCATTTGATGCTCGACCATGCTCGAGCAAGCCGACTGCGTGTTCGAGTATGCATTCTACATGCGCGAAAATTTTGTTCGACCATACGCGACCATTTTGCAGTTCAGTCCGCGCTGACCCTAACGGTCCAATAGGGCTAGCGGCCACAGGGAATTTCTGAAAGAGGAAACCCGTGGTCCTAGACCGCAAAGGGCTACTAAAGGACACAGGTAAAAGATCAAAAATAAAATTAAGAAAAAAACCAAATCCAATCAGAAAAAGTCTGACACGCTCTCTCACTTCACCTTAGAGCGAAAAAAGTTATTGTTTGTTTTCTAACTTAAAAAGGAATTACCAAGAACAACGTGAATGCGTTCACATACACATAAACTCACACAGACAAGATGACAAGACACTCACAGCCGGAACAACTATCAGTAAGCCTTACAAACATATTCGGCGCGGTAATCGATATCGCGACCTGTAGCACAGCAGCCTAACGCTCAACCACTACGCCAACGGTGCTGTAAATTACAGTAATAACACTTAGGACATTTCTTATACCTAAAATATAATAATAAAATATTTACAGATTGATAGGGCTTTGTACGTTATATTACTCATGTAATTGGTGGCCATGAAAAGTGTCGGGTTTTTAGTTAAAATAAATAATATCTAAGTACACAATTTGACTTGACTTGACAGAGACTTATGTATATCTACCATTTTTTTTTTAATGATAAGATATGAAAGATTACGTTCTGAATGCTATAATATGTGTCCGTGATTCCGTCTGTGTCAGTCTCATAAAACAGCACAATGCCATTTAGTCCCCATTTCAAGAAGTTTTTTTGACGGTTATCTAATTATTTTTCTAAAATAAAAGTAGCCTAAAATATTCTTTATAATATCAGCTGTCTACCAGTGTGTCACGTCGGTCAAGCCATTTCAGAGATTAGCCGGAACAAAGAGACACAGACAGAGCGACAAACAAATAAAAGATTGAATTTTTCAGCAGTCGCTAAACAGAGCTTGTGTTATGAGTACTAGACAACTGATAAACATACAAAAATATTTCTAAATACATACATATTATAGATAAATTACACCCAAACACAGAACAAATGATCGTGCTCATCACACAAACATTTGTCCTGGGTGGGAATCGAACCCACGACCACCGTCATAGCAGTCAGGGTCACTAACCACTAGACCAGCAGGCCAGTCAATTTATAAATTATACATTTAGTAAATAATAATATATTTTTATATTTCAAATAGACACTTCAATTTTGTTATGATATACCTAATAGATGTACAGTTTTGCGTAATAAAAGTTCTGAGGCAACCCTAAAATGACGCATGATATGCCGTGATCGCACACTATAATTCATTTGCTTTCAATCGACCGCAAATCTTAACTGCTCTTGTTGTACGTGACGATTCGGATGGCACTCTAGTTTTTACACTGTCAATAAATTTTGATTGAAACCGTGACAACACATCATTCAAAGCCACCATGACTTGTTTAAATGTCAAGCGTGCGAGCGAGAAATAGGGATGGATCTATACAACCTATATAACTCCATCCCTTTAATATTGTCCCTGTATTCCTAATAAATATTGACATTATTAGAATATTGATTAATGACTAGTTTTTGACTTATATTTTGACATTAAATAAAATAGTAAACATTGTAAACATCTCATTTTTAATTAGGTATGCATAAATAATAACGTGGTCCATTTAAAAGTTACACATCTTCATTTAAAAACTGCCACTATTTTTTTTTTTAATTTTAATTAATTTTGCATAAACCATATGTCAATTTTCTAATTACCTAGATACTCACTTAATATTTCTACACCAGTAAAGGAAGTATATGCGACACCGTCTAATATTAAAATTTTAATGTACCATGTACTCAGAAATAAACGATTCTATTCTATTTCAACAGTTCAGTTTAGGTCGTCAAATGTATCGCGTTAAGAGCTCGTGGTAGGGCCTCTATTCAGTGCGTTGTTGTTTGTAAAAAACCGGGCAAGTGGGAGTCGGACTCGCGCATTGAGAGTTCCGTACAAACTTACCTATGAAAACAGTACTATTCCCGAATTGAGTTACGAAGATTTTTCCAAATCGCATAAAAAGTTTTTTTGTGGTTTCACTTGAGTAACCATTTCAGACTCCGTATGAGGCCTTCATACGGAGTCTGAAATGGTTGAAATTCAAATGCAATTCTGATTCCCTTGAGAGTGTCGAAATATTTTTGCGACATAAGCGGCCGTATCTTTTTTTTTTTGTTCACTCAAAAGTTTCATTTTTTACAGTTTCAAGGGATCGCTGACCTGAGTATATGGTTTTAATTTCAACTCGATACCTCCACGCATTCCCAAGATAAAGGGCCTTGCAGACAGACAGACGGACGGACAACAAAGTGATCCTATAAGGGTTCTGTTTTTTCTTTATGAGATACGGAACCCTAAAAATACAATTCCAGCAGTGCACCCATTTGGTGCTAGAGTAATTATTGCCTCTGTGTTTTCCCAAATGTTCGCTGAACGTACCTACATTGCCAACTGAGCAATTATCATTTTGTGTTTTTGTTTCATTTCCATTAGCATCGAAAGTGTTATTATTTCATCGAATTTCGTTGATGAAATGGATAGTAATGCGAAATTCAGTGGAAGCTATTCTGTTTAGCTTAAAACTGTCTAGGCTAATCTACATATCGACGCCTGATAGACAAAAATTACTAAGCGACTTTGAGTAAACTTTACAGGAGAGTGATTTAAAGTTCAGAAAAAATATTATGTAAAAATGACGTTATAATCGGATTTATATATTATTAACATGATGGTAATAGTATCTAAATCAGACTTTTTTTAACTAGCAATTTTTTACTAAGAAATTTTAACTTAAAATCACTCTCCTGGAAAGGTGTCGCTTAGTAATTTTTGCCTTTCAAGCGTCGATATACATATCTACTAACAATTATTGCATTAATCTATTTAATTATATAAAAGGAGAACTGACTGACTGACATACAACTCACAGCCGAAAGTACTGGGTCTAGACGCGTAAAATTTTGCACAAGGTTTCTTTTTGTAACTTAGGCGAACGCTAAGAGAGGATTTTCCTAAATTCAGCCCTTATGTGGATGAAACGGGGAACCAAAGTTAGTATGGAGAAACGTATTCACACTGGCGAAGCCGCTAGTAATTATAATAAAGCAGAAGAGTTTTGTCTGCTTAATCGCGGTAATATCTGTAATATTCATTCGAAACCCGCCAAAGAACCTATAGTTAACTAGCGATCTCGACAGAAGTCCTGCACCCGAAAGCTGGGTTTCCTCATAGCATAGCATAGCATAGTCGGCCTTATAATGTTTCCACTGTTGGGACTCAGGCCTCCTCTCTAGGAGAGGGAATGGGCCATAAATTATGGCCGCGTGGTGGTAACCGCACTGGGCCCGCGTGGTGGATTATGGCCCATAATCCACCACGCGGGCCCAGTGCGGTTTGTTGGATGTCACATGTCTTTGAATTTTTGGTTCTTGGACATGCCGGTTTCCTCACGATGTTTTCCTTCACCGTTTTGAGAGCAGTGGTGATGAAATAAATTACACAAAGTAATGCGCCTGGCTGGCTTTGAACCTGCGACTTACAACTCGTAAGTCTGGGCCGTTACCACTCGGCCACCACTGCTTTAGGGGTTCCTCAAAAAAAAATTTTTTCAAACCATCAGGGACCCACTCAAATCACTCAAATATACTCACAAAATTTCATCTAAATTGGTCCAATCGTTTAGGTGTTAGGTGACAAAAACACGTGCAGAATTTTTTAAGTACTTGAAAATGATATTAGGACATATACACATACAAATATCACAAATATCGAAATATCAGGACAAATGAAGGAAAGCTAGTGAAATATTCAACAGCTCTGTTTCTTTGATTAAAACATTAATTAGATTAGTAAAAGATATTGTTTGTACAGTTCCACACCAGCAATTAGTGTTGCATGTAAACGGTGTTTGTTACTAAAAACATCGCTGACGTAAAAGTCGCTGAAGAAAAAAATATTGTTACTAATTTCAAGTGTAATTCATAGCACATAGTATGACATACAACATTGGTTTTAGTATAAGCGAAACCCGAAACACGTATCCAGTATTTTTATGTATACATATATGTACAAAATTTCTGTATTTTTTTTTTTCGGTATAAACCAGTGCTTGACCGCGATCCCACCTGATGGTAAGCAGTGATGCAATCATTGATTATGAGGCGCACTAGTTTATTAAGAGCCTATTCACTCTAGCCTTGAAGGCACCTAAATTATAGTTGGACGGGAAGACCGCAGCAGGCAAATTGTTCCAGTCCCTCGATGTACGCGGTATAAACGACGAAGCAAATCGCTTAGTTCGGACCATTGGTGTTTCAACAACGTAAGGTTGGATACCCGCCGTACGTCGGGTTGTCCGATGGTAGAAAGGAGATGGCGGAATCAAGTCATGCAATTCCCGCGCACACTCTGTATCATAAATCACTACAAACTTGTTATGTTACCTAGTTGTTCGCCCAAATACATGGTCACCGGGCTATCCGGGCTACTGAAGGGTTATTTTGCTCCCGCACCCAGCTGTGCGCTGGCGCCTAACGTTCACTAGGACTAGCCGTGACCTGTGTTGTACTTAGTGTCGGTGATGTCCAACTTGTGGTTTAATTTAAATATTTTTTGGAAAAAAATATTACATGGTGTAAAAATTATTGGAATCGATTCAGTTACTAATTCTGAACAAACTATATTCAGGTTTCGCATATACTATAAATAATGTTGTATAATTAACAAGCTGCTGCCAGCGGCTTTGCTCGCGTAATAGCAGAACACTATCTCAATGAAACATACTCCCGGGATAAAAAGTACCACTATGTGCTACTCCAAGACATAGTCTACCCATGTACCGAGTTTCATCGAAATCCATCCAGTAGTTTTTGCGTGAAAGAGTAACAAACATCCATACCTATACCCAAACATACAAACTTACGCGTTTTTATTATTAGTGGGATTTACATTATATTATTAAGACGATTTATTCGTTCAGTGCTAGTTGGGGATATCTAATCATAAGTGCATGAAATGGCTTCTCCTGCTCTAGGGTGGAACGAGAGAGCATGTCAGACTTTTACTGACTAAAACCCACCTGTGTCCTTCAGTTGCCCTTTGCGTTTTAAGGCCATAGTTACTCTTTCAAACGTACCCGCAGCCCTAGCAGCCAAAGGGAATTCGAGGCTGTCGACACTTCTTACCGGACGGACGGACGACGAGCTACCCATTGCTCATCGTCCGCAAAAAATATGTACTATACCAGATATTTTACGGATTCCGAATATCTAAGAAATCCTATTGCGTCTAATATTCTCAGTAGCGGCAGTTTATGAGACCCAAAACACTGCCCGAAATCATAACCAAACTTTATTACTAGTAGGTAATTTGGACTACTAATTTTTGAGACTTTATTTTTATTTACACTTTGTCTTCACGTCGCTGAATGGCCGTCCATTCCATTAAGTCCAATTTAATAACAACATCAGAAAGCTCAACTGAATTTACACGCTCGACGAATTCTGAATTCTCCAATGCGGGCAAATTCACTGCTGCGAGTATTTCCTAAACAATCCAGGCCTCCCCCCAAACACTGCCGTCCTAATTCTAGTTTTAGTTTGTTTTGTTCTTCAAAGGCCAACTCAAAAATATATAGTGAGTTTAAAACCGAATAAAACGCTCTGGACTACTGGTCTAATATAGTAAAATGGTAGCACAGATTAAATAATGTGGAACAAACAATCAGCTAAGGTGCAGGTCACGATGTCGAGCGATGCGACTTGCGACGCGATTTGGATTTCCATTATGGTCCATCGATATAAGAGTCGAGGAGGGGGAGGGAGGGCTAAATTTGTAAAAAGCTTTCTATTTATGAGTACTATCTACAAAAAAGAATTAACTTCCGAATCAACGGTCCATAAAGGAAAGTTTAGCCCGCGATTTGAGTCAAGCGACTCGTGCGCGACATCATGCCACCATAACAGAGGCGAGCCACGAGCTCTTTACGCGATCCATTTGACGACTTAAACTGAACTGTTAAAAGGATGGACCTATATAGCGTGTATAACTCTATCCCTCTGTCTCGCTCGCAGAGCTGACATTTTTACACGTCAAGGTAAGGCCCCAGGACGCGCCAATGGCAACTAATATAATCAGACGGTCGCCTTTCGCTACCGTTCTAAAGTCTTAGTAATTAATTTGACTCATTAGCTCACCAAATCACTCTCACTTTTACTACACGAAAAGATACACACACATTTCAGTGAACATATTCTAATACGCCCCAAGGCACATCAATATGCAGCAATGAATCACCCGTTACACTCATTCTGCCTCGCGTTTTCGAATACGCCTGCGATACGCCTGGCACCGTAGAGATGCGTTTTGTGGCCCAATACAACAGGACTCTTCAATCGTCGCGTCGCATCTCAATGTGAACTGACCCTAATATGCGCCAAACCGTCTTGCAAATCGTGAGAGTTGTAGTACGCTCGAAAATAGGGATCTAACGGAATTGGTTATATTGGAACCGAATTCGGAACCGGAGTTTATAACGGATGTTAAAATTTTATTTGTCGGAATCGAAAACGAAATCGGAGGCGGGGATGGAGGCAGAAGCGTCAAATGAAACACTACTAAAACTAATCAATAACTCGGAAAAACATAAATGAAGAGCAAACTCACAACATTCTAAGTACGAACAAAACAAAAAAAGAGAAAGAGTAATCGACAGAAGGCACGGGAGGAGGGAGGTTCTCCGCGCGACAAGAATGTTTGTACCTCCGATAAAAATTCCGATTAAAAATTATCGGGATCGAACATACGTACAAAATCAATCGGTTCCGACCTTTTGGGATTCGGAATCGAGCCTCCGTAACATTCGTGGGGGTGATCGGCGGCGGCGATCTCTCGCGCCGGGCCTTGGTACAGGGTATGGTCCGGAGCGAGGAGGAGTGGCAGGCGGTCGCCTCCTTCTGCGAAGCAGTAACGGTCCTCACGCCCCAACCTCCGCGCCGCTGGGATTCCGGTCCCGATTTCCGGCCACCGTAGGCGCGGGCTTGCGGACGGTGAGCAATGGGTAGCTCGCCGTCCGACCGTAGGGGCGAATCATAGGGGTCCAGCAGGGTCGAAGCCTACTGGGGCCACGGGTAATGTTAAAGTGAAATCCGGGGCCCTGAAACGTAGGCAAAGAAGGAACAGGACTAGGTTTTTAAAGCCTCCGTAACATCTCTAAACCACTTATTTCATTTGTTCCACGTTCGCTGTCACAAGACGCTTGTCGTTTGGGCGATTAGGTCGCGGCCTAAATAGCTGTTGATGATTTACGAGTTCAACTCACACGTCTTCTTTTAGTAGAGCGCATCGAAAGGAACATTCTGAGTGTTACGCAAGTTACGCAACCAAAACAAAAGATGGACAACTAGGGCCGCACTACGATGGGTCAATGCCATTATGATTCATGATTCAATTGTGAAAAAAGGACAGTCCTTTAAGCTCAATTTCTCTCTTACACTGGAATCACGTTGGGTTAGATATGGGACAGTGCTAATATGTCATAGTACGACACTAGGGCTAACAAAACTTTCTGCAGGATTGTTCGAAAAGAGTTACCGTAGCCCAAGAACGCAAAGAGCAATAGAAGGAACACAGAAATAAACTACAAGCCAGTTTTAGGGTTCCGTTTCTATTGCCACTACAAACAACAAACAATAAAACTTAAATAAAGTAAAAAATTAAAGAGGTCTCCATACAAGAGACGTGTCTATTTTACTTGGCTGGCCTGTTGGTCTAGTGGTTAGTGGCCCTGACTGCTATACCGGAGGTCGTGGGTTCGATTCCCACCCAGGACAAATGTTTTTGTGATGAGCACGATCATTTGTTCTGTGTCTGGGTGTAATTTATCTATAATATGTATGTATTTAAAAATATATAAGTATGTTTATCAGATGTCTAGTATTCATAACACAAGCTCTGCTTAGCTTGAGACTAGACGGCGTTGTGTGATAGTTGTGGAATATTATACTTTTTTTTGACGATTTTAATATTGTAGTACGGAACCGTGTGAGAGTCCGACTCGCACTTGCCCAGTTTTTACAAACAAGTGACTGTTACATTGAAGGGAGAAAGAGACTATGTCGATAGTAACTACATATGTGATAATTACACTCAGCTTGGTAGAAATTTCAAATACCGTTCCATTTTTATTTTACCTAAAAAAATTCTTAAAAGAACAGACTCCCGATGGAATCCTGTGCAAACGACCTTTACGCATGTCGGTTTAACGACAAATATGAACAGTCAAAATCTATTTATTATGTTCAGCCTTTTCAAGTTACGTAGCCTCAAGCTAATTTAATTTTTGCAAGTCCTTTACAAGAATCGTATGTCGGGGTTTGCTCGGAAAACAAATATGCCGTTTCTCCTACGCATGGAATATGATTATTTGTAGAGACTTACATTCAACCTGCGGCGAAAAGAAATTTTGTGGAGCTAAATTCTCATACGAACGAAGCATAAAGAAAAAAAATGTAGAAAAATGTTGGGCGTAGCGCACTGAAAATTATTTTTCCAGTTCCTTCTTGAAACTGTATGTAGTAATTAATAAAACGAGCATTTCAAGTTCTCGTCTCACGGCATCCGAGTACAATGTTGGTGACATCTGTTAAAATTTCAGTAGGGCATTTCCTACTCTATAAGTTACAAGCTTAAAATTATTGTAAGTGCTTAAGTGTATCTTGAAAGTTCTGTACCCAAAAAAGCGTAGCAATTTATCCGAGTCTGTGTACTTCGAAATATGGCGTGGGTTGTATTCAAACAGTTCTAACATTTTTGAAATAATGCGTCACTAGATGGCCTGCAGTAGCTACCAGTTTTAACATCGCACCTAATACCGTAAAAGGACCAGTAAAAATCTGCATCACACTAATATTCTAAAGGTATTTTATTTTGTGAATATTTGTAACTTTTTACGCTCGAACGGCTTAACAGATTTGGATGAAATTTGGCACACGGTAAGGCATGTCCTGGAATAGCACATAGGATCCTTTTTATCCCAGAAGTATATTTCCCTTTGGGCTATTTTCTACAAACACGCAGGTGAAGCCGCGGGCAGCCGTTAGTTCCTTTCAGCAAAATTAAGATCAATTTTTCAAATTAAGAACATTTGACGAAACCGTTTTAGGCCTACTATCCACGGACGCGTAACTTCATAGACGCGTATTCGTTACTTGTTACAACAGTTCTATTGTAATCCTATGAGGAATTCCGTTCTATATCTTCGAAGTTCATCATCAGATCATAACAATATTTCTATGGGACAACTTGAAAGCATAACCTTTCAATCAAAAAAAGAATTTTCAAAATCGGTCTACAACTGACCGAGAAATCAGTGAACAAACATAAATTAAAATACATACAGCTGAACATAGAATCTTCTTTTTGAAGTCGGTTAAGAACAGAATAAAACAAATATTTAAGTGGAGCTCCCATACAACAAACTTATTAACAACATATTTATTAAATTTTGTATAGATAATAGTAGGTACGGAACACACACACACACGTTTGTTTATCAAGTTTTTATTTTTTAATATCATCTTTTTTATTTAATTTGATATAAACTAGTGCTTGACTGCGATCCCACCTGATGGTAAGCAGTGATGCAATCGTTAGTGGTGAGGCGCACTAGTTTATTAAGAGCCTATTCACTCTAGCCTTGAAGACACCCAAATTATAATCGGATGGTAAGACCTCAGCAGGCAAATTGTTCCAATCCTTGTTTGTACTTTGCACTCGTCGATGTGTGTTATAATATAATACATAGTTGCGCAAATAACTCTAACTCTACAAGCACGATGCAGGATTTATGTGACATAAAGATATGATTTTTAATTCATAGATACTTGGCGGTTTAAGGAGAGTAGTCAAGTGGTGGGCCAGTGGGGTAACGGCCCCGACTTACGAGTTGTAGGTCGCGAGTTTAAGCCCAGCCACGCGCATTACTTTATGTAATTTATTTCATCACTACTGCTCTCAAAACGATGAAGGAAAACTATGTAAGGAAACCGGTATGTCTTAGAATCAAAAATTCGAAGACATGTCACATGAACACTAATCCGCACTGGGTCCGTTTGGCGGATTATAGCCCATTCCCTTTCCTAGAGAGGAGGCCTGAGTCCCAGCAGTGGGAACAATAAAAATCTGATTATGTTATTATGGCGGTATATCGCGAAAATTCTAATAATGATGGAAGATTCAAATAGTGAAGCACATAGATCTGGATATCTTCCACGGGAAGCCGTATCAAATTTGTAAATATACCTTTAAATTGATTTTTAAGTATTTTGTTAAGTGTCACATAAGCATCTAATAAGTTTATTTTTAGTCTTTAAGATTTTAGAATATAAGTGTTTTGAACGAGTACTGTAAACTTATATATTTATTAAACAAAGAAAGAAAGAAATAAATAACCAACTCACCCAAACTCCAACTCATCAGGCGTCAGCATAACGATATCGTCGTCAATGGTCAATTGACATTCAGTCTCAATCTCGTCGTACGGAAAGAATCTATTTGATAACTTGTTCTCTTTGGTTCGTATCACTTTCAGCGGCTTGTTTGTCACTGGCCATTCGGATGCTGCAACAAAAATTATACAATACATAATATTATTACAATTTGCCTGCTGCGATTTTCCCGTTCGATTATAAATTAAGTGTCTTCAAGGCTAGAATGAATAGGCTCTTAATAACCTAGTGTGCCTCACCATCAACGATTGCATCACTGCTTACCATCAGGTGGGATCGCAGTAAAGCGCTTAGTTTATATTAAAAAAAAAAATACGCTTTTATAATTTTTATCAAACTTTGGATCCCAGAAAATAATCCCGGAGTCTGTGTTTCCTGAAAGCGACCTCCTAGGGATTTTTAAGTCAAGAGTGAATAGGTCACTTAGACAAGCGTGCTCCATAATCGACCACATCATCGCTTACCATCTAGTGAGATTGTGTTCAAACGCGAAACTATCAATAATAAAAAAAATACTGATCCTTTTCTTTCTAGGGATTTCTACGAGTACAACTAGAATAATTCAAATTCGTATATACCCCAAATAAAAAAAAAACTGGGCAAGTGCCAGTTGGACTCGCGCACTGAGGGTTCCGTAAAAACTTACATATTTATAAAAACAGTTCAATTTTCGAATTAAGTTACGAAGATTTTTCCGAATCGCAAAAAGTTTTTCTTTTTGTGACGTAACTACAGAGTTTTCAGATTTTTTCCTATACTTGTGCTATAAGACCTTGCTTCATGCCAAATTTCAGGATTCTAGGTTAACGGGAAATACCCTATGAATTTTGATTCCCTTGAGAGTGTCGAAATATACGTTTTTGCGACTGAAACGGCCGTATCTTTTTTTTTCGTTAACTCGGAAGTTTGATTTTGCACAGGTTCAAGGAACCGCAGACCTGAGTACATGGTTTTAATTTCAACTCGATACCTCCACACGTTCCTGAGATAAAGGGTCTTGACAGATAGACCGACCGACAAAGTGTTCCTATAAGGGTTCCGTTTTTACCTTTTGAGGCACTGAAATTTTACTTAAATGCACTTAGGTAGTGTTTTTATTTTAAGACATTAGTTATCGTAATTGTACAAGTAATATTACTTCCACGTGCGCTTCAAAGATATGGCAGCAAAACCGTAGAGACCCAGCAGAGCTGAAGCCTACTAGAGCCATGGTTTGACTTCCGAAAGGGAAATCCGGGGTCCTGGAGCGCAAGGCAAAGAAGGAACATAGATGTGATTTTGGTCAGTAAAAGTCTGACACGTCCTGCCACTCCCCCCTAGAGCATGAGAAGTCATTGGATGTTTCCCAGCTTAAAAAAGAAATTAGAGCGGATGGCATGAAGCGTACTCTCTTTTGTTTTAATATCGACTCCCGTCCTTGAACCTTCACCGTCTGTTCTTTTTAAACCAGAGAGATCCATTCTACTAATGTGTAATCCGTCCACAGACGTTGATTTGTCGCCATACACTAGTCATGTACAGAAACCATAAGTCTTGTTGTTCCAGATGACAGCCACATACGAACCTTACCAACTCAGATATAAATCGTGTCCGATTTATTTCTTAGATTCAGAAGCCCGTTCAAACGAATGGGTTTAGTGAGAAGCTTATTCTAAAATAAGGTAGAAAATACTAGAATAAAAGAAAATAAAAAAAAAACACAGGCTTCTTTTGAAAAGAAAACTCGACTCATAAAGTAAGAACTTCAGAACAAAACTAAGAAACAAGAACTTTCGTATAATAAACCTTTTAAAACGTAAAAGAAAGTGAAAATAAACGTGCCATAATTGAGAAAAATCAGAGCGCGTTAACATACCTACTATTGGCAGCCATATACATTAAATAATGCAGATCTAACCACTACCACAACACAGAATTAACCCTATCTTCATCACATTAAGTTCAAAGTCGATTGCCCGTGAAACGCTAGAGATTCTCATAAAAGAAGACCGATTAAAATGAACTTTATTTAGCAGTTTATATGGTTGGAAATGGATTGTGTTAATATATTTACTCTCAATTCTTTGTTACACTGCATGCGTATTGATATCTGGTTTATCTACTGATTTGCACGTGTCCATAGACAATGAGTTTTTTATTACTGTCTGTATAAATAATTCAAAAGCTTTTTCTTTTTTTATGTTATTCTATGAATAATCTGATCATGTAGTAGGTAAAGGTGAATCCTGGAGGGAATTGTTCCTTTTATATTTCTCGCCAGGTCCCAGGAGACGTGAATATAAAAAACTTAATAAAGGCCGAGACTTTACAAGCGTTTTCCTTCCTTTTACCCAAGAGGTTGCTGTTAAGGGACTCGCATGGGTACTCCAACGGCTATTTGAAGAAACCGCTGTACTATCCTATCTCATCTTATATTCACAGTATTATCCCATTATTTTATCGAACACACTGGCTCCCAAAAAAGCCCACGGGATTCACTCGATCCCAGATCGAACCTGAAGACCACACATTATAGCTCCTATAGGCTATAAAGATAATTAAGAAGTTGTAAGAGGCTCATTGACCGTGCCATTAAGGATTAATACTTGCTCAATGTGGCTTCGGATGGAAAAGCAATTCTGAAATTGAAGCATCGAAACACACCGGCAGAATACATTTGAAAATAGGACTTATTGCAACGTAAATTAGTCCTAGATTTGCAAACAATAAAAAGCTAAATTGTAGAACAATTAAATACCAGTTAAAAGGCTGTACAATTAACGTGAAGTAAAACATTTAAGGTATTATGCTTTCTTAGTTTTTCAAGAACGCTTCACGTTATTATTACAATTTATACCCAGAAATATTAATGGACGGATCTACCTAATAGCGTTTTAATAAATAAATCAATTTCAAGCCTTACAGACGAAGCAGTTATAATGAAAAGTAATATTGTTAGACAAGAAAATGACGAGAACAGTAAACGCAAATTTAATACACATTATAAAAAAAATGATATTTATACGACGAACGATGATAAGACGAAAATATCAGACCAAAGAGGTCAAGAATTTAAAAACAGGCCCAGCTCGAATAATAATATGGGCTATCTCAATAATGTTTAATTAGAGGAAGAAGACATAAAATATACAGACACTATAAAATGTTTTAAACGTTCAGTCAGTTTCAACACGGCTTCGAGGCCAAGCACAGTTAGTGCACTTCCTATAATGAGCAAAACCAGACGAGTTGTTTTAAGGAAGGTGGACGATGACCATAATGGCATAAACTAAGTAAAAAGCAGTAGGTACATACTTCTGCATACGTGTTACGCCGTTGATTGCAAAGATGTCATGGAGCTCCGTAAAATTAACCGAAACTATCGGAAATCCGAAACAAAAGAACAACCGTATCTAAGGCCGCGTTCCCGCTTTATCGTGACGATAGATAATCGTGTAATTTTAAGTTTCGTGTCTTTATATATGTAATTGGAGGTGTGAACTAATAGGACGACACGATTTACTGTCGTTTACGACATTTTTGCTGTGACAACAGATTGTCTTGACAATGGGAACGGCTAGGACGACAGTAATAAAAAGATAAAAACGAACGACTAAATGGTGACAGCAAAACATCAGCCGTTGTTGCGCGTTTCTGCCTTGGCCACGGCTGTCTTTCTTCTTTCAAAGATCATTCTTAAATAGTCACAAAACTTTCCTTCGTCACTTATCAATTCGTCTTATAACTCTGACATAGTCCTAATAGAATTCTTTTCAATAACATTGGACATACCCATTTCTTTTTTTTTTTCTTTCTTCATCTTCCTTTTTTTTCAAAAAGTAATACATTATTAAAATTTCGTCTTCGTTCGTTGTACTCAGGAGCATAAATCCACTACTGATCTTCAAGAGAATGTAGACGCGACTGTTGTAGATCGCTACTGATGTGCAGCGACAAACCTACTGCCGTGAAACGAAAAAATGTCGATGCGATCCAATGGGAACAGCTAGATACGATAGTCGCTAAACGATAATATATTTTGACGACAAACAGTCGTTGTAAAGGGAACAGCTAGATAACAATAGTCGTCCAACGATAAATTACCCGATATAAAGGTTTCGGATTGTTTCGGATAACGGCGAGTCTAAATATCAGATTACAACAGGTTTTTTTTTTGTTCTACCCGGCCAAACAAATGATAATCTAGACTAGAAATAAAAGTCGAGTCTTGCTATTTGTAATTTACTTTCTTAATTTTAATATTCTTATAACCGTAACCGGAACTATCCGAAACTAAAGGATTATCCGAAATAATTTCATATCCTTAACAATATCCGAAACTGTTACTATATTATTATTGATAAATGGATATTTATTTTGCAAATAGATTATAAAAAAATCATATTTTCGTCACTTTAAATTAGATGAGAACGGTGTTACCTAGCTGACTACCCTGAGAAGGAACACCGAAACAAACTCAAGGGTATTCCTTTATCCGTATCCAGATCAGACATTTCATATCCATTATGAATATCCATGGTTGATAGTATCAAGCCAACGTTTCTAAAGGCTCAACCAGACAAGCCAAAGCGGCTAGTTGACCGAAATATCAACAATTCGCAAGCACACGACGGCAAAATATTAAATGGATAGAATTTCAACAAGGGGTTAGTCAGATCGCGTGAACCCTACAAATATCATTACGAAAACAACAGCAATAAAACATAATACAACTTTGTTACGAATAACACCTAAAAACTCTGAATGATACCGTAAACAACGGTCGTAAAGTTAAAACTGAGTTAAATGAAGTAAATCACGCTCCTGGTGACGGGAACAATGACAAACAAAAGGTTATATCCGTCGTGACTAGTTTAGTGTTTAAGAATTAGGATCGTCTACGTCAACTGCTTAATCTGGGCTGAGTTCAGAATGATCACAAGAACAAATGAGTGGCGTTTTCTCAGAGTGACACTTGAAACAACCTTGACAACATTACTACTAGAAAGAGGTTTTACATTTTTATTTTCATTGATAGTGTAGCGTTTGAACACTATCTGACCTGAGACCCCAACACAAGCTTTTAACGCGATCCATTTTACGACCTAAACTGAACTGTTAAAGGAATGGAGCTATATAAGATGTATAGCTTTAGCTCCATCCCCCTTTCTCGCTCACATGATTGACATTTTAACATGTCAGGCCGCATGTAATCGTAAGCTATAATGTGGATGACAGATCTTTACTTGCCTGGAAGAAACCAACTTACTCTTGACTTAATGAAAAAACATGTATATAACGTTTTGTGCGTGTCAGTAGAATTTCAAGTGGCCTCAAATAAAAAAGTGATAAAGCGTCATAAAAACTTAATTAACCGTATATTTTACATAAACAACAGGTGTGAAGTTTCTTCAATTTAATCTGCATATCTGCATGGAAGCACTCAAATGAACACGGTTTATTAGCAAAGTTATTAATTTTTATGAAGACGCTAGATCAGATCCACTTCAATATACATAAAATCTTGACAATAAACGGCATCGGGGTAAGACCTCATAAGCCCGTGGATTGAGAAGATGATGGCTGTCTAACTATCTTTATCGTCCGAAGCGTGCTGATCCTTTTACTTAGCTAAAGATAAAATTTAAGAATGATGGACTACTTACAAACAGTCTTTCATATCCGCATCTTGTTGATTCTTTCACATAAAATTAAATAAAAGAAAGATGGACATTTAACAAAGATAATACTCACAAGGAGGCGGCGCCTTCTTCTGGTTGTTCCAGACGACTAGTATCTTGGCTAGGCTGGGCGTCCGCACCAGCTTAGTGACCAGCGCGAACAGGCTGTCCACCCGGTCGTACGTTAGTATGACCGCGGTGAAGCCGGCAGCTTTGGACGCGGTCACCGGCAAGAAGAGCGGGTTCACTGGACCGTACTGCGCCAAGAGAAAGAGGTATTACAGTCTAAGGATCATAAATAGTTGTGTCTAAAGTAGAGGTAAAGAAGAGTATAAGACTTCAGCAGGATTAACGAAATGGGTTCACATAAAAATTACTAAAACATTACTGTTATACCGACTCCCTAATTTCGCACTCGATCACCCTGTACCATCTGGCCGGGTCCCTAAAAAGATCGAATATCCAAGGGTTCACTAATACAATTATTTATTTATACCAAAGAACCATTATGAAGAGATCTATAGGAGGCCGAAATGTACTATCATACACGTCCAATCCGTAACAAGTAGTAGGTAAAAGCTCGCCTATTGCCATTAAACTCAATTCCAAATTCAGATTCCAAGCGGACTATCCCACTTCCTACATTTCAGTGCTCACATGAAAATTGGAATTCTATAGCAATTTTTAATCACAGCCTACGTCGAAATGAATAACTGAAAGCAAGGAACTGCGTAGAAAATGGAACCGATGCGCGAGTCTCACTGAATAAAAACGAGGAAATTGCGCTGTCGTTCACAGCAGATGATAGGGCTACTGATGGCTAATAATGTGTGCTATTCTGTGAGGCCCCAGAGAGTATACACTATATAGCTATAGATACTCATGCTCATAGAACGTGAACGTGAGGCCGACTCAATACAGGATCGTGGAGGATAAAGGAGCTTAGTACACGACATACAAACGACAATGTCCCTGAACTCACTCGCTGGATGTCTCATGGTATCTATTGCCAATATTGTAAAGAGGATTGTGAGTTTGTTTATATGATGTTTATCTAGAGGCTCCCGGGACTTAATGGCTCGAGCGAAGATCGATCGCTGTCGTAATAACGTGTAATAGTTCTTTACACACATTAAGATCGTTTCTTGGCTCGTAAAGTCAGTATAGCAGTCGAACCCTGATAGTCTAAATATTTACAGTTAAGAATACGCATGATTGTGTGAAAACTACTGCACCAATTTTGGAATGACCATAACTTATCTAATTTAATTCTACAGACAGGTTTTTATTAGTACACAGCTGCCGTCAGCGGCTTCGCAAGCGTGAAAGTATAAAATTGTCCCAAAAGAAAATACTTCTGGAATAAAAAGTGTCCCATTCCAGGACATGATAGATCATGGGTAGACCCATGTGCCAGAAGCGTGAAGAAATAACAAAAATACAGTCACAAACTTTCGCTTTTATAATATTAGTGTGATGTGATTTTTATAACAGTTCCCCACTAAAGCTATTCAACGACCATACTATTGTAGTGAACACAAGTGCAGACAATAGGCATCATAACGCTTATTATATTCCTTTGCAAAATAAACTCCGTCTCGTTAAGAATTTTTCCTTATTCGAGTGTTAGTCATTGCGATAAAAGCCTGAATCTCGGCGTCTCCCTCAGCTACGTTACATTATTCAGGAAACGAGTCGCAAACTTTTTAAAACAAGCAAAAAGCTATTTGGAAAATTAAAAGACCACAGTTTTTTTTTTACCTGAAAAACCTTTTTTGTGATAAAGGTGGGCATATATTTAGGCACATCGCCGTACGTCGCCTCTTTGACTGATTTCCGATACGTGACGGAGACTCGAGGAGGACTAGAAGGGCGTCAAGGGTATGTCGTACCTTTTGACCCAATTTATTGGGGACATTTCTTATGCCAATAAAAACACACGGCCAAAAACTTCGAAAATATGTTAGAGAAAACCTCTTTTACACATGTCGCCCATTCGCGCGAATGGGAATATTATGCAAAAGAAATCCTTTGATATAACATTGAATGGTGTTGAATCATAGAAAATCGTGACATCCCGCGGAAGTGGACGCATCTGGCAGCACTAAAGTCTGCAATACAGACGTAGATAGTCCACATGTTTTAATAAAACACAGCCAATACTGCCATATGAGCCCGAACATGATACTACTTATTGCTCCATTTTCAGCTTCAAGTTATACATTTGACATTACTTTTTCATTTTGGTACTCGTTTGGAGGCAAGCAAATAAAGCTGCGGATCAGGAAACTCATTCTTATTCAGAATCAAATCCACTTGCCTTTTTCGTGGTCCGCCAAGCACACAGGCAGACTCGAAACAAATGTCTATTGGCCAAGCAAATATTTGCGGCGGTGTAGTCACTTGTGATTTTGTCCAACATAATTCAGTTTTGTCGTCAAGCTGGGGTATATGAATTAAAGAAGATATGTTTTGGAATATCAACTAGAAATTTATGTAGAACCTGATGTCATAAAAAAATAAAACAGAGACTGTAGTTTTACTACCGGAACATGCAAGGAAACCTTTAGTTAGCAACAGCGCGTGAGTCGATTTTATAGAGGCATTTAAAGTTCATTTCTAGTGACTCATCTCTAATAACTGGGAGGTTCAATTGCACTTGCGATTCCTGCATTCCTTGTTTAGATACGGAATGATGCTTAAACCAGCTTTTACGAGCGGCTTCGATCGCCTAGTGTTTAATTAAGTTTCATAAAAGTCGGATATTAAATCTAGGTCAGAAACTGTATCTGCAGCTTGAAGTTTGAAAAGCTTGACATCATTCAAAAACGATACTTTCCAGGAAATTTTAACTTCAACGAGAAATACCATTTAAACACAAGAAGGTCTAGAGCACTTTTATTCGATCATTTAAACAGAAGGGCGAATTCACAAAGGCAACTTAATTCCCTTAATTGTTCGGTTATTTCTTCGTCTAAAAACAGAATAAATGGAAACATCATAATTACATTACTTCTGACATAATTGGCCTTAATTCGAAGTTTGAAAATGTTAAATAACACATTTTCCAACGACGAATAGCAGCGAATATAACTTAATTAAGCTGCTAAGCTTTTATACAATTGTTTCTACTATACGTTAATGTTAAAAGCAATTAAACAACTTTTCCCGCTAAAAGTTAACAGTCCACTAAAAATTATTTCGCGCAGTCTAGGGCTGGCAACTCAAGCCTGCGCTTTCAAACTTTTAACCAATGCTAGCTTTGTGATTCGTCCTTATCCGGTTTTCCAGACACTGTCACATGAAATTTCCGGCGTTGTCGTATTTCGTGGAATATATCCTTTCGAATTCTGATACTAAAAATACTAGGATTTTACATACGTAATACTTTTTAAACTACACTTTAATTATTCTCAATCAATACAAGAAATATTTTAACTATATCGAAAGATTGATAATGGATGTCATGTGATGTTGACTTTGACAACACCGAAGGTTATAATCCCAAATACCCTAGTGAATGGGCAACCCTAAATCGTGTTGCATTACTTAATTATTACTAACAATTTTAAAATTCATAAATTACTAACTGCAACCAAAAGGAGGAAACATGGCGGACCAAGTTCGTTCGTCCTCGGGGTAGGCCTGAATCAGCATACATTGACCTGTTTATTATTATTCCGATCAGTCTCATCAGAAACAGGTTTTAACGGGGCCTACAACTGATACCTGCATTTAACCTCCATAGAGATCGCGGACTAAGAGGAAATTGGTACAAAAGGACCAATCGATACAATACTGCCAGTATTATCAATCTACTGGCCTTTTTGCTTCGCGCCCGTGACTAATCACACAGGAGCTAGGTGCATTTTCCTACGATAAAAAATGCCTATATTTGGACCTCAGTGACAGTGTAGTTTTCTGTCGGTGAAATAATTTGCATAATAGAATCAGTATTTTTAAAGAATACCTTTTACAAACAATTTTATAAAGTTCAAATTGCAGGATTTCTGAACGTCCGAATGTTATATCGTCAGCAGTTTTTGAAGGACATAGTAAGTACAGGACTTCGGAGAAAGAAAACAGTTTCGCTTTTCGTAGTGTATGACGAAGATGAATGGTTCTGAGCTTACGAAGTACGGTACGAAAACAAAAAAAGACGTATTCCAAGAGCCAGTACAAATAACGGGTGCAGTTTTACGTGACTAGCTTCTTCAGAATGGGGACGATTCAACCATAAAGCTTGTCTTGAACCTTACTTTATTTATCAGATGACGAGAAGGTCACACAAACCAGATTTAAAATGTTTCTTAAGTTGCAATATGGAGGTGAATCTTACGAGAGGCTACAATATTGTTTGTCGAACCAAATAATGATATGCAATTATCGACGTAGTTATTAAACTAGATATATCTAGTTATAAGCACACGTTCAATGTCTGTACAACGGTTAGAAAAGGACCAATAACGTACAAAAAAGTAAGGAGAGAGAGAGGAGTACGCAGAAAGTTTTGACAGAACGTCGAAGCTAGGTTCGTTTCCAAAACTTGTTAAACAAATTGGCAACTTGACCGTAACTACGAAAAAAACATTTTGAAGTGTTCGTGCAATTGCTAACGAGCAACCAGTCCATAGACAAGATGACAATCAATGTATGAAACGTCAATAAAACACTCTAAATTGACATAAGCTTCGGAATGTGACCCATAAACGTCATCCCTTTGATTTCATTGACGTTGTTTGTCGATCAGAAACATTAATAGTACAGTTGTTGTTTCTTTGATCGATGCGAATGTAGATAAAGTCTGGAACAACCCTACCCTATATTATTAGGTACTTTAATGTTTAATCAACTCGTACATATTAAGTAAAATATTCATTCGGTTTTTTATTCTTTTGAAGCTGAACCTTTCACCTCACCTAAAGTGGCATATTTCAAACACAATTTGCTTTATTTTCGCGAAAAATTAACGGCTTATTTCAAGCTCCGAATAACTTGAAAGAAATTTTAATTGAAGTGAGACTAAAGCTGTCCGTAGCACACACTATGCAAATTAGTTGACGTTTGACCTTTTTCAAGGATTTAAAAGTACGAATAAAAGGTATGCCGTAAAAGCAAATATTGAATATTCATGTGTTTGACTAGATTTTGCTTCGGCTCCGCGCCAGGTTTGCTCTCTTTTATGTATGTTGTTAGCTAGATAGATAACGTAACCGTAAAAATCTTGATTGCCCCGCTAGAATTTGAATTTCGAGCAGGTTCATCAAATAATAGTGGTATTCTCCACGGCATCTCTTAAAACAAAACTACACGGTAGCGTCTACATAATATCGTAGAGCATCCATGTTAGACAGAATCTTGTAAATCCAATCAGTGTCACAGATGAAGACGTACTTTATGCAAGAGAATTTGCGGTCTTTGATCGAAACTTTACTTAATACGAACATCACGATGATTGCATTCCTCCCCTTCAGACTTGAATGCATTTACATATGACGTCACAAGCCACGTGCAATGCATATTGTAAAGCTATTTTTACGTAATGTAGAAGTCGACTGGCAGAAAGGTATCTCGTATACAAAACGTTGTTGATAAAAACACTATTAGCGACTGTCTTTGAAGAAAATGTATAATTTAAAACATGTAGAAAGTATTTTTGTTTTTTATAGCTTGTTTATAAATGAGCGAAATTAACGTCTGTAAACCGGTCCATTATATTCTACATTTAGATGCTAAAAACTATAGAAATTAAGTTTAATATTAGGGGTTAAAGATTGAAATTGCCGTTTTTTAAAGCGAACCCGTTTTAAAAAACGGCAATTTCAAGTGTTATATCTTTGGATTGACTTGGAATTATAAGTTCAAATAAACTTTATATTAAAGGTACGTTACTCTTTTTTCAAAATATTGTATTTATTAGTTTCTTTGGGTTTTGTATTTTCTGTAATATAATAATACTTCAAAGCAACCCGTTTTAAAAATCGGCAATGTCATACTTTAACCCCTATTAAATAGAATCTGACGTTTAGTTTGGCAATAAAAATGGAATAATTGCAGTCTTGTCGAAATTAATCATTGAAACTTATTGAATACATTGTACTATCTGAGAAAGGTAACAGATTGAAGTAGAGCTGACTCGGCGATTCTTTTTTCAGTGCGCCGATCGCGAACGGATTGGAGCGAAAGTTTTTGCACAGTCATCTCTTAGCTTAGGGCCTATAGTTTTTTAATATACGGTAATGGCTTTAAACATTAAGTTTTTCTTTAAAAACTTTCCCTGGACTATTTATTAAGTACCTATATAGGTTTGAAACCGCATATTTTTGAGCGCAGGTTTACGGTGAGATAATTTTCCGTGCCCGCATGCAATCGCGGCTGGGTGGGTTTATTTGAAAAGCCACAAGGCCACAGGTTCGTGCGGTTGGTTGGGCATCCACAAAGTCGCTGGGGGATGATAGTAACTGGTGCAGGTTTAAATAGAAAACTAATGGTTGCAAGTTGCTTTCGAGAATTACGCCAGCAAAGCGTGAATAAACATCGCAGGGCGAACCCGCTAGACGTCTCTCGCATTTATTTGCCTAGAGATGGCGATCTGAGATCGATTAAACGACGAATCGAGATACGAAAATTCTTTTTCTTTTTTTCTCGAAACCTAGATTTGTATTTTCTGTTTGTTTTTATTTTGTGTGTAGGAAAGCACCCATTTTGTCTCATGCTTTTAGGGTTGCGTACCTTAAAAGAAAAAAACGGAATCCTTATAGGATCACTCTGTTGCCCGTCCGTCTGTCTGGCTGTTAAGACCCTTTATCTCGGGAACGCGCGGAGGTATTGAGTTGAAATTAAAACCATATACTCAGGTCTGCGGTCCCTTGAAGCTGTAAAAAATCAAACTTCTGAGATAACGAAAAAAAGATACGGCTGTTTATGTCGCAAAAATATTTCGACACTCTCAAGGGAATCAAAATTCATAGGTAGCTTCCCGTTGATCTAGAATCCTGAAATTTGGCATGAAGCATGGTCTTATAGCACAATTATAGGCCAAAATCTAAAATCAGTGTAGTTACGTAAAAAAAAAAAACTTTTTTTGGATTCGGAAAAATGTTCGTAACTCAATTCGGGAATTGAACTGTTGTCATAGGTAAGTTTGTATGGAATCCTCAGTGCGCGAGTTCGATTCGCACTTGCCCGGTTTTTTTTAATGTATTTACACTTGATAGTAATGAAACATATCTGATTTGTAGAATTATCCTATTCTTATCCTTTATTGTACACACAATTTTATATAGACAATAAAAATAGGACAGTTGATGTACATAGGCGAGCTTAACCCACAACTGGGTTTTCTTACAGCAAACCATATGAGTGAGTCCTACCCGAAGTATAACCAACGGAACTCAGTCAGTCGGCTGTATCTCATTCTCATGAACCGGGACAGTTGAGAATATCACCGAGTATATTTCAATGTCGCTATAAAACTAAATAGGTAATAATAACTAAGTTAAATGGGGAACGGAGCACTTCGTGTTTGATTACGACTGGAAACCGACGTCATAATTTACAACAAGTTTATATTTTATTTATTTAAACTGCGTTTCTGAATTGAGTCTTTTGAGTAAAGAACGTCTCAAATCCTACTTAAATGTCAAATTTTGACAGGTTTTCATTTTGAGAAATGTCTAATCAACTTCAAATAAGGCAACAAAGTATTCTCTACCACCTTTGGGTACAAAGACTGGGTTCCCTACGTGATTTCGAAACTCGATGCTTCGATTTTTATTAAATCGTATTTTATTAAATACTATCTTCCACCAGCGGCTTCACCCGCGATTGCATAAGTAGATTTCTTCTTACAAACTTTTGACCCCCGTTTCATCCCCTTAGGGGGTGAATTTTGGAAAATCCTCTCTTAGTGCTCGCCTGCGACATAAAAGGAAACCTTGTGCAAAATTTCACGCACCTAGTCCCAGTAATTTCGGCTGTGCGTTGATATGACAGTCAGTCAGTTTCTCCTATTATATATATAGATATATATATAAAAATCCTGTTGCGAAAAATCCTACAGCGATTGCTTATTATCGCAACAGGATTTCTCGCACTAACGTTACATCGTACCAATAAAGCATCGCGATGGAATAAAACATCGTACAACTGAATTATTGACACACTGTGTTCGATATAATAACAAGTGCGAGTCGGACTCGCGCACTTGGGTCCGTACAAACTTACCTATGTAACAATTCCCGAATGAAGTCTCGAAGATTTTTCCGAATCGCAAAAATTTTTTTTTTTTTGACGTAACTACAAGTTCGCCGTTTTCAGATTTATTCTTATATCTGTGCTTAGTCCTTAGACCTTACTTTGTGCCAAATTTGAGAATTCTGGGTCAACGGGAAGTACCCTATGAATTTTGATTCCCTTGAGATTGTCGTCGTTTTTTGCGACATAAACGGCAATATCTTTTTTTTCGTTAACTTAGTAGTTTGATTTTTTTCACAGCTTCAAGGGACCGCTAACAACAAAGTGATCCTATAAGGGTTTTGTTGTTTCCTTTTGAGGTACGGAACCCTAAAAATCGAATCATCAAGTTTCGAAATCAAACAATAATTAAGATTAGGTTAGGTAATAATAAATAAAATACGTATATACTCGTATACGCTAAAATAATAAACTAATATATACTATTATATTTATCAAATCATTATAATTAAGAGAAATCCAAATATATCTAATAATATGACGAAAACCAGACAATTTTTTTTTCAGGTGGGAAATTATCCTATAACTTCTCTCTTTCTAGGGTGGAGCAAGAGAGCGTCACGACTTTTACTGACTAAAATCACACCTGTGTCGTTCAGTTGACCTTAGTGTTCTAGTACTAGAAATTCGCCGTTCCTTTTCAGAAATTCGCCGTCGCCCTAGTGGCATCAGCCCTGCGGCATCATGCTGGGCCCCTACGGTTTTGCTGACATCTCTTTGAGGCGCGCGTGGAACACTGCGCGCCGTCTGCATGACTCGAGTTCGGTTCTTAACAAGACGGTAGGTGGAGAGGACTTTCAGTAGCTGCTCCTAATTGCAAGTTTTGTAACTAATGCACTGCGGCCTAAAGCACCAGGATACGATCTGCTTTAAGTGTTGCAATGCTGTGCATGCAACGACAGGATCAAATCGATTTCGTATCCTCGTAAAATGGGCTGCGGGATTGTTCGAAAGGGTTACCGCAGCCCTTAGACGTAAAGAACAACTGAACACTGGTGGGTTTCACTAAGTAAAAGTCTGACACTCCCCCTCGCTCCACAAAGAGCGGGAGGAATTTCAAGGTACGACACGCCCACCCAGGGGCGCCGATTCCGTGTGTGCCCGGGGGCTCGAGCACACATGAAAAATAAACAGTGGGTGCCGAGAACCCCTGAGAATAGACATCAAGAAACAGATCAGTAAGTAATCGACTTTTAGGTTACATATAAATTATATATATATTTTTTTATGAATGATAGGATCGCGTTTGACCACCATCTCACCCAATGGCAAGCGATGATGTGGTCGACGATGGAGCACGCTTGCTTTAATATAAACTTTCAGTTTTATATAATGGTTTCATTTTATATTTTTATTAAACATAATTAGTAATTAAGTAGGACATTTATTTATTTGTCGATCGATCAGACATCATCAAATGAGTATGAGCACCCATGAGGTTTTCTAAAAGCCGACGCCCCTGCGCCTACCCCACCCCAAAAAAAAACGTAGTAAAATGGTTCTTTAACCAATAAACGCTACTGGAATATTATGACATATTACGTCTTATCTAATGATTTTTTAATAACACACGGCTCACCGCAAAGGGGCATTTAAATTCACTACTCAATATTGCAAACTCATTCTATGAGTCACACACATTGTACAGGTAGAGTTTACTCCCCATCACTACAATCTAACAATTACCATAATGGAGTTTTCAATGGAGGAAAGTAGTAAAAAATAATAAAAATATATTCTTACCAAATGTTCAGGCATATTCCACTCTTCATAGGTCCTGGCGGCCAACGCAAACACTTTCTCATTAATTATCTCTAAAGCAGTCAATGTTATCTTCTCTATATTAGCAAAATATCTATCAAACGCCCATCTCAGCTGCCAGAACAACTCCCCTCGTCGCTCCTTACTCACTGAATGCACTATTTTAACCAAATTCTTTATATTATCCTCCGATATGAACACAGCTAGTTTATTCCAATCTACGTGGGAATTAAACGGCATCACTATGGAATCCGCTATCACTATTGGTATACACTGAGAAGCTAAAACATCCATCAGATCAGCTTGCATTAATCTTGCACTTCTTACAACTAAGCAGAACATTCCGTTCTTCAAAACGTTTGGATAGTCAAATTGTCTACCCGTAGTGTATTCACATCTTTTACTGTAATCTGTTTTATCAGTCTTACACCTGCCCAACAACAACAGATCATTGGACGAAGATGCAATATTCTGTAATTCTTCTAAATAATTGTCTGGTATATTGAGCTGTGTTGATATAATAAGGTACTTCTTTTGTTCTGGTTGGGTGCTGTCAATTGTTTCAGCAACGGAACTGTATACGGGTATTGAAACATCAAAATTGTATCTGAAAGTCCAGGTGTTGAAACCAGCTCCTGCTATAATGGCTCTGCTGGTGTTGAGGTCCACGACAGTGTTGTAGTTTGGTGCCGAGCCAGGCAGCATGTTAAAAATGAGGTGGTTTTCACCGTGGATCCAACTGTTGAATAAAATGCATTCATTAGTAACAATGTTTATTTCATTCATAAATTGTAGGTTAGTATGAAGTTGATGTTAACACTTGTTTTCATGACCAGGAAGCTTTTGAAATTCACAATTCCAACCAGTAATGTTTTATTACACTGATTTTTTTTAATAATATTTTTTAATTTAAAGCAAATAAAATAGAATCAAGTTACTGCAAAACTAAATAAATTAGTCAGTTGGACATACATTGACCTTTCTATAATTATTTTAGTTTTTGTTATAGCCTTTCATGTTTTCGTCTGGTTGACTTAAAGATTAATGAATAATGAAAAATTAAATGCTCTGGTTTAAGCAGTTTTACAAATTATTATTGTTTTTTTTTTTTTTAATTATTTAGATAACTACTTATTTACAAACTCAAACAACAACTTGAAGTTATCTAGTATAACTACTGAGTACAAGGATAATTAAAAAGATAAATACATAATAAATGGTGCCTTTTAACCTCATAGTTTATAAATAGAGCTAAACAAGAGCCTGTTTGTGTGGAAATAGACAAGCTTATCTATTGTGACTTACTGTGGCAGAGACTGTAGCACTTGGGAGACATGTTTACTTGAGAAACTGTGTTGATTCAGGGTATCTATGCTAGGCACCAGCAGGCACGCCTCCTCCGGGTTCGGCGTATAATATTTACTACGTTTTATAGTATCTAATATCATATAAAATTCTTTAGAAAATTGTGATATAGAATTCCCATTTTCAGTCTGATAGTCTTTTAATGGATATATGTATATTGTTATCTTGTTGTGTCCACCTTTCCCGCATCTGTACACATCGACGCAGTCCCAGTAAGTGCAGTTGGCCACGCGAGGATGCGCTTCCAGTGCACTGCTGCTGAGTTTCACCACTTCAACACTTGTCGAATCCAAATTCACAGGTTGATACACATCTATCCGAGGTGAACTACCGGAAAACGCGTTAAACACCACAGTAAACACTAAAGATACCACTATAAACAAGAGTAGGCCGACGAAGAACCTATGATACAAGATTTTTCTATACGATGTATACTTCGAATGCTTGCCCGTTTTCAGAAGCGACTCCGCAGCCATTTGTAATTTCGAGGATTAAATTAATCTCCTTAATTTATGTATGGCACCCATTATTAGGTAAGATCAATTAATTCTCATTCAAAAATCCATCAAAGTATAAAACACGATAATACTGCTTGCGAAGAGAAACTGACGCAATGAAGTGATTGACAGGCTGCTGGAAGAGTACTAGTGTTGCGCGTTCAATCGAGTACCTACTAAGGAAAATCAACTTCAACAAAATTAAGACTTTAATTGGTATAAAAGTAATCGATATTCCGAAACACAGTTAATTATGAAATGTTTTGCTTTGCTTGTTGGTAAAAGAATTATTTAATATTGTTACAATAACGTTTTTATAACTACTGCTGCTTACAAGAAGGTCTAACAAACCAAGGAAATACAACTACAGTTGAGCACCTAATCGTGGCTCAACAGTTTCTCCGTTCACGTCATGTGAGTTTGTCGTTCTGACGAAGGCTGTAAATGACTGTGACTGCGACGTATCTAATAATTAATTTTTTTTTTTCAATCACTTCAGATCTTCTTCTTCTGACTTTAAATGAATAAATACCTGTAAAAGGTTGTTACAAGTGTAATCACAATCATTTTCTTGCTCTTGTCTCATGTAACTTTGTAGTCCTAGTCCCATATTACTTTACTTTTTCTTTTTTGTCCTGTTAACTGTCTCGCTATATGTATAATTGAGTCCCTTTTCTTTTATATCACTCCTCCATCACACACACGGTGGTGTGTGTGATGGAGGAGTGATATAAAAGAGGTATAAAACTTTATCTTTGGCCACCCTCTTGGTCTCCCTCCATCCATAGACATTTATGTTGTGTAGTGTCATCGGCATCATCCCTCCTTATAATGACAAGAAATGAATAAGCAATTTTATTCTGAACAACTTGATTAAGCACGAATGCTAAACTTGTTTAGGCATCACTATAAAATATGCTTGTAGTACAGCGTGCCTTTTGAAATAAACCTTCCCTATCATTTGCCACCAGATTCTAATTCTATTCAGCCTATCTTATCCTAATGGTGTCTATCGTTGAGTTTTAGATCATCGCGCTGTCTGTGGGGCAGCAGTCATTAACAGGTGATTCTTTATTTCAAGGATCTCAAATCATGTGGCCTTAACAGAAATGGACTTAGAAATCGGTTTCTGTTAGTCATGAATACTTGTGTTTAGGTAGTTAGCAATCTACAAGATTTCTTCTACTCGAAATCGATTTTACTTAATTCCTTAATCGAAACGCTTACATCCCTACGAATTTGTCCCGTATTTTGACCACAGGTTATAAATGGTGACATAAAGTTTTTTTGAACGCGAATGCGTTCAAATACTGGTTGAAACTGAAAATAAAAGTAGAGATTTTATCAATAAAATGACTTTTACCTGGATACTATCATACATTTTGAGTTGCAATCATTTTTTAACGATCACTTGTTACACAAATAATATTTTGAAATAGTTTTTTTTTATTGTTTACTTTTTATAACTTTGACAAAACTTAGTTTCGAACGCAACAGATTGTAACGATGTGAACTTTTTTGTTTTTCTGTCAGTTTTGTGTTGTGCGTAGTTGTGGTTGAGTTTCTGATGGCTTGATTAATTTTATTATTATTTTATTTTACCAATTCCGACAAACAATTTCGTTCCGAGCTTGACCAGAGATGGCCCTGTTACCTCCAGACCCCGTTTATACGATCAGGAATGTGGATAACGTTCCTGTTTACTCGTTGGCATTCAGCTTTTTGCCTGGTGGTCTCGAGAGGTTACTAGCCGGCTCAAAAAACGGCTATGTTTATGCATACAACCTTCAGGTAAGATCACGTATATATTCCAAACATATTATTGAGCGTTACAACTGCGTCGAAGGCGTTAATGACGTGTCCTATGGCTTCTATTTAGTGCGCGACATTTTTGTTTACTACCCTCGATTCGCGACCTAGAATTGAGCAGATCGTCTGCCAAATCAAAATAAATGCGCATTATCCTATTTTATTGGGTCGCTGAATATCTATATACTCTGTATTATAATATGCTGTATATTTCCACTCTTTTACTGTAAAATTTTATATTACTTTTCATTATTGTTTAGGTACTGTTTTAACTTTAATCTAAAGGAGGTAGATCAAAAAAACCTGATTTCGATTTTTTTTGTAATGTCACCTTGATTTTAGCTAAACTTTTTGATAAATCTTGTAAAAATAGTACACACTTTGTTCATTTAAAAGTACCAGACCATTATTAGACCATGTTTTACAATTTCAGACAAATCGTGTGCAACAAAAGATTCAAGTTGGTCAAGCTCCCATTCTTCACCTCATCCACACCGACAATCACCTCATCACTCAGGAGAAGGGTGGCAAGTTCAAAATATTTAGTTTAACAAACAGTGGGTATGAGGAAGATGCACTCATTGACATTGATTACCCTGGTTTCTGCCGTTTTGCTGCCAACACAAAACTCGAAACACTCTATGTACCTGACAAGGAATCAAAAATTCACATTTACAACTTTTCTGGAGAAAAAGTAGGACGTTTGGAGTCTTCGGACACATCTCTTAAGCTTGGAGATCCGATGTGCTTGAAATATATTGAATTTCCTTGTGACCGGCCCTGCCTGCTGGCTGGCTATGAAGCAGGATGGCTCCTCCTGTGGGATCTCAACACTAGTCAATGTATCAGCAAACTGAAGACCGCTGAGTGTCCAATGTCAGTTGATTTCCACCTGGAGCAGCAAAGGGGCATAATTGGAAATGCCTCCGATGTGATACAGATCTTTAGTATAGGGAGAAAAGACTTAAGCTTGGCCCACAAGATGGATATAACAATTAAAAACCCAGGTATAAACAAAGTTCAGTCACGGGCCGATGGTAAGGTGTTTGTCACGGGAGGTTGGGACAGCCATATTCGCATCTTTTCTTGGTACTCTCTGCGACCTCTGGTCGTGCTGACAGAACACAAGCAAGCCATTCAAGATGTGGTGTATTCTTCTGAGAAGGTCTCTTTTTGGAAAGCAAACATCATGGCGGCTGGTGGACTTGATGGTGCTATTACACTCTGGGATTTGTATAATAACAAACAACAGTAAAGCATTTAACTTTTTTTTAGTAGATTTTATAATATTACCAAGCTCAGATTGCGGTAAAGTCGGAAATATGTATACTTACGAAAGCATTCTAGTCAAACTTAGAATGTATTGGCCAAAGTACTTTTTCGGGATGTTACTGCATCTGGCCTGTAAGTCCTGCTGGTCTCGCATGAGTACACTAATATAAATAGGTTTAAATGTAGTGAAATGTATACAGAATAACTAAATCAACTTTGCTTATTTAGTTGTAACGTTTATATAGGTCTACTCATATGTGCCCCTGGATGCGACGGGTTAGGTCGAGCGTGGCAATAGTTTTCCCCGTTGAAAATCGCTAAAGTTCCAAATATTCCATGCCCACTTCACTTAGAAGTATCAATGTAATAATGCCAGTATTGCCTTTAATTGTTATGAAGCATTTAATGTGGATCATCCGAAGATGCTTTAATTATTTGAAGATATAATTTTATAGAATGCAATAATGTTAATGATGTAATATAAAATATAATTGGATCTCAAAAATGTACAAATTTACTAATGTAGATGCGTACAGCCCACTGTGTGCCCTAGCCGTTAGTTATTAAGAACATGTTAAAGTATAGCAATCAATATTTTCCATGATTGGTTTTTAGCGATGATTTTCAAGTCAAGACATTAAACGCCTATGAATTTTACGATTTCTTTTATTTTCATCCATGCCACAAGCATGGGTTTCATCATGTTATTTACACCTGAATCTACATTCATGAATGATTCATTGTTTTTCAGTGAATTGAAGCTAAACATCTGTTTTTCAGATTGTCTGAAATGACGACATGATCCAAAATACCTAGCCACAAACGTGCATACATAAAGGGGTGACCAGACTGTTGCAAACCAACTTTCCAACCAAGGTAACCTTACTAGTTTCAATCCGTCAGTTGTAATCCATGACCTTCAACGCCCTTGGTTGAGAGGCGCGTTTTCTCAACCACCGAACGTTGTTGGCGCGTGGTTTACATCCATGTGGCCGCAACACAAACCAAACACATAAACCAAGGTCACCTTGGTTGGAACGCCAGTTTGCAACCGTCTGGTCACCACTTGGTACTAAAATATCAGTACGTTATACGTAACTAAATGAAGTCACATTTAAAAATTGTATTTCTTTCTGAGCACAATAAACATTGGCGCCATCGAAAGCTCAATTTTATAAGGAGTTTATAATGCAGTGGGGTAATTTGTTACTACCTCATTTCCTTAGTAGGAATCTATGGTAGGATTACGTATAGGTATTGCGTCTTATCATGTGCGTCAATAAACAAAAACAAGTTGCTACAATGTTTGAACCTGTTTTCATAAATGTTTGTTGTTATTCAACACTATCTATATGATGAAAGCCTCGTCCATCAATTTCAAACATCTGATACACGATATGAATGTTATTGAATAATTTCACTTCGGGGATTATCTACTTATCAATACTTATTACCGATTATTAAAACTATGCGATAGAGTAGTAATATTTTTTTTTATTTTACGTACATTGAAGTAATAAGTTACTAATATCACATTTACAGTGCGCCCTAAAACCTAAGACATAAAAATTTACTGAATCTTAAAACTAAAGACTAGCAACCTGAAAGAATAATGAACTCTGTTCGGATTATCATGCGTTTGTGATATGTATCAGAGAATAATGAGATTATTTGGACTCTAAGTTTAAACTTCAACTATTTTTCTCGTCTTTGGAATGAGCGCTTCGTCGTCAGTAGTCACCTCGACCAGTCTCCGCCGTTTCCTCAAAGGTCGTGTGGATTCTGATGGCTCCCTGCTCTTAGTGACTATTTTCGCCATTTTATTCCCCAGTCTAGTTATCTTGAATTTAGGCAAAGTTTGCTCCGGATTCCCAGTCTCATTAATGTCTGTTTCCATTTTATCTTCCTCTACTCTCTCGTTGGATTGTTCACAAACTGGATTCTTATCTAACGCAGTCTCACAACTCTGCTCGCTACTACAACCCATGACTTCCTCATCTCTTTTGTTTTTATCACTGTTCATTGTAAAATCTAAAGGTCCTTCTACATCTGCTGCATCGGGTTTGGTTTCAGTTTTCACTTTATTCGCACAGTGCGCCTGGACGAATGCCGAAAATGGTATAGGAATAGGAATGGGGAGGGGTATGGGTAAGATCACAGGGTAGGGGACTAATACTGTAACCGGTGGGGCCTGGCCGATGGGCGTGGGGAAGTTCAGCGGCGGTGGGAGGCCGGGTAGTCGAGGTCGCTCCATAGGGAACCCTGGTCGAGGCATAAAGTTCAGCCGCGGTGGGAATATATTATGCGGATGCCTCAAATCATGATTGTCCAAGAACATTGGTGGAGGCATGCTGAACATCGGATTAGGAGGAAACGGCGGCGGTGGCGGGTGAGGGTTCATCTGATGAGGCGGCGAGTGTAGAGCGTTGCCAACAGTGGAGGCTGGAGACGATCCGTCAGACGGACTGCACATCCGAAGATCCTGCGCTTTCGGGGTCGATGTCCGTTGCCGTACAGTTTGCGACGTCACCGTAGCTGAACACTTCGACGTTCTTCGTTTCCGTAGATTCATTTTTGTGTTCCTAATATCTTTTTTTGTTTCTGGTGACTTCTGTACTGGTATGGATTCATCTGAAGGTCGTTTTTGCTTCATCAACTTTGCCGTTGGTGCGATCGTTATCAGGGGAAGCGGAGATCTGTTGGTCTTTTGACCTTCTGTCTTTTCTATGTTTACAGATTTGTTAGGCATGTTTTCTGGGTTAGGTGAACCTGATCGTTCGGAATTTGGTGATGCAGATCTGCTTTTGCAATTTTTGAGCCAGAGTTCCGGAGTGATGAGATTGGATGATGATGACGCATTGACTAAATGCGGGTTGAGATCGAGGTGCGCTTGCGTCTCTCGACAGAAGATGTGCATCTTGTACTGGTTGAGGCATTTGTCAGAGCAGAACTGTAGCTGTGTGGCACCATCCTGGAATTAGAGAAATTCATTTATTACATTTTGCACATTGTTTTAAGAAGGTTATTCTAATCTGAACAGCTTAATGTGTTCATAGCAACGTGCAAACATTCGAGGGGCAAGTGGCATGAGGGAGTACTCCCAACTATCGTCATCTGGCCTTCCGGAAAGAGAAGTGAGTAAGCTATATGTCACCTTATAGTCTACCATACCTTCAAGGTCCATCACATTATCCAATTTGGCTAATGTCTAGTAAGTATCATGTAAGGGCAGTTATTGATGCAATCTAGGGTGACCGTTTGAGCTTTGCCACACTTGCTCATCTAGTGCACGAGATTGAGCTTTCTGCAATTTGGATAATGTAATGGTCGGTTGAGGAAAGTGTAATCCCTACGTTAGAAGTCGGCCTCTATTTAATGACATTGAACGTAGCAGATTTTCTCCAGAACCTACAGCATATAAATAAAATAGGTTCTATAAACGCAACTGAGTTTTTGCGTTTCTCTATACTCTAACCTCCTTCTTTTTGAAATCCCTTAAAAAATAGTTTTATTGAATACGAATATTTTATACTAGCAGTCCTCTCCTAGAGAGTAGGCCTGAGTCCCAGCAGTGGGAACATTAAAAGGCTGATTATGCTTATGCTTTATACCAGCAGTCGAAACTTAATTAAGGCCCTAACTTTCGAGCAGTGCTATAAAACAGTGACTTTATGAAGCCTACTACCTCAGTAACGGCTAGATCAATAGGTTTGAAAAATAAAATAGAAAGCTGCTTTATTACTGAGTGGCATAGGCTATATTTTATGTACGCGGGCGAAGCCGCGGGCAGAAGCTACTGTTATATAACATTACGCTACAACCCACGGGAGCGGAGCAGTAACCAATGACGCAGGGGATAGCTAGTCAATCAATATTTTTTGCAAAGAAAATTGTTTTCAGGCAGTACGCGTATTTGTGCAATTAACTCTGGCCAGATGTTCAAGGGACTATACGCCTTAAATTCAAAATAAAACAGTTCGATCCTCACCTGAAAGTCCACATAAGCGACAGTATGTCGTACATGCCGGCACCAGTCGCAGGTCTTGGCTCGTTTAAAGTTGGCCCGACGAGACTGGCTGAAGCAGAGCTCTGAACAGAATGTGGCTCCCGCATGCTGAAGCGCTGAGCCTTCGCTTGGCAGGCTCTTGTTGCACCACGAGCATTCGTCGGCTGGAAACGATGGAAAGGGATTATGAGAATTATGCACGCAAATATAGCCGCTCATTGGCTATGGTGGCTTTAGAACTTCCTTCTTTCAAAGTGTTGATATTTCTGGGCTGCTATTATCATCAAAGTCAGTCAGTCAAGTGTAGTTTCTAAAGTGGTAGCTGTTGTTCATGTTTTGCAGAGGGTGTCTTCCGGCCGATTTCAGCCGTCCTCTGGGCTAGGCTGGACACAAACCTCGCTCAAGTGTCTCCACATGCTGCGGGAACATTTGAAAGAGTTACTGTGGCCTTAGAACGTAAAGGGCAAATAAAGGAATATTGGTGGGTTCTAGGTAGTAAAAGTCTTTGGAGGTAAGCGGAACAGAGAGTAAAGTCCCGCAAACCTCCGTTGAAAAGCGAGGATCCTCCGACCAGACGGGTATTTTCCCTATAGATGATTTCGGGCTGTTCTATATGTTCAAATCGCGCGGAGAACTTTATTTGTGCGATTCAGGATTCGTTCTTATGTGACGCCATAGATGTCGCTACAAGTCTGACACGCCTCTCGCGTCACACTAACACGGGAGACGTCATTTTTCGATTTCCCACCTCAAAAAAAGTCTACATAGATCGAACTAATATTAATATACTTTTTGGATCTAGCGGACTCCTGGTGCTTAGGTAGTGGATAAGTCAACTAAAAAAGGCACTGTTTCAGAGTAGCCCATGGCTAAGCTATGCTCGAATAAAAATCTAAGTCTGGCAAACATAATGAACCACGCAGTTAACACGGCGACTCTTTGTGCGCTTCGTATGTACGAAGCAGCGGACATCGACATAATATCTTGCTCGACTTATTAATCATTACGTAGTTCAACTGTTACTCGGTAGGTACTCAGACTCGACTGATCAAGGAAAAAAAAACCATTTGTTAGGGAGATAGATTAATTCTACTACTTAGAGCGAAAGGGAGTGTCAGAATTTTACTGACTAAAACCTACCTGTGTTTCTCCAGTTGTTCTTTGCGTTTTAGCGCCGCGGTTACTCTTTCAAACAATCACCTAACAAGTTGATAAACAATGTAATTTGGAGATAGTAATGTTTTGTTATTATCAAAAATAGGTACCTACATAATTACGGGTCAATGACATTATCTTCCGATTGATACATGAGTATTTATCATACGGACACCAATTGCATAAACAAAAAAAGTTGCGGATCAAAATAGTACAGGCGCTATATACTAAGATCCCAGAGCGATCTGACATAACTTATTTTCACATGGTTGAAACTTTAGTTTATCAGTAGCGTCTCATGTGCTTTGAATACCTGTGTAATTGTGGAGCTCCCCCTTGGGGCCCCTGAGCAGGTACCAGGTGAAAAAGGGAACTAAAAATAACGAGTTAACTTAATTTTGGCTGATTTTTATATATGTTTTGTAGAATATTATTCTAAAGTAGAATCATACGTGACAGACGCATACCATGGAGCAAAACTTCTGTCAGACGTTTTAAATCTTCATAAAAAATAAATAAACTTTACTTATTTTTACATGTCTGATTTTTAAATATAACTATTACAAAGCTTATTATTACTAGCTTCTGCCAGCGGCTTCGCCCGCGGATAAAGAGGTTACTCCATACAAAATTTGGACCCCTGTTTCATCCCCTTTGGAGGTCAATTTTGGAAAATCCTCTCTTAGTGCTCACCTACGTCATAAAAGCAAACCTTATCCAAAATTTCACGCTCCTAGTTCCAGTAGTTTCGGCTCTGCGTTGATATGTCAATCAGTTTCTTCTTTTATATAATTATATAGATTACTCAGACAAATTGTAGTGATCAAACATCCAATCAGTGCATGAAATCGTCTCACTCGCTCTGAAACGCATGCGTGCTCTCGCGGTCATACTCTCGGCTGAATAATTTTTCGAATTTATGTTTGGTCACTACGACTGTTCAGAGCAATAAATATCGGAAAAATAAAATGTTAAATTATTATTTAAAACAACCATTGTGTCTGTAATAGTATTCGCACGTACTCGCATAAGGACCTTCCCTGAAATCGAAATATATAATAACATTTTAATAGCTATGGGTTGTTTTGTAATTATTCGTAAAAGGCAATAGTAATAGTAATCCTAATCTACGTCACATAAACAATATTAATGAAAATCATTGCATACAGTAAATAAACAAAATAGGTTTTTTTCTAAATTGAGATAGTCACCATTTTACAAAGAAAAAGTAATTTTCCCACACAGCTTGTATAATAAAATAAAATACATACAGATAATATGTAAATAAAACTAGCTATAATTGCCTTATTTTAATATTATTAAGTAGTCAAAAAAGAAAAAACCTTTCAGGCAAAATAATACTGGAAAAACCGGCTAATTGAAATAAAAAATTGCAACAGTGAATATCATGTTGTTGGAATAATAAAAAATGCTTTTCTGGGAACAGTAAGCTCGACTCGGGTATCCATCTCCAATTAATTTGCGAATGATATTGAATGGAGAAAAAAAAAACACGCGTAACTGTACACTGGCTTTCTCATTACTGCGATTCGTTTAAAACCTTATACAGGGCGAGTAAATGATAGCTCGTTATACTTTATAGACCATATTAATTACTTACCGTTTTTTCAAAACCTTACAATCATTGTGAAACGGAAAACTAATGATTTTACTTTGATTTCCGTGAAATAGAGACTCATTATGGTCAATGATCATTTGGTTTTCTCCTGATAAGTGTAAGCTAGGTACCTTTATCTACCTAAAGCAATTAACTGACACGAACCTGTAGGGCAAATAGGTATCTCTTATAATACGCAGAAGGTAACGTTTGCTCATTGATCGATTTTAAGGGCGCTTTTCCACCAGAGATCTGCTATGCAGCTATGCTGCAAGGATGTAATTGCTATGCTGTGAAACTATGTAACCGTTTTCTCAGGTTCAGTTGAAAACCAGCGTTAGGCACTAGTTGTCTGGCAATCATGCTGAACTGGACCTATTTTGGCGCAGCCGTGAGGCGCACAATTATATATTTATTTTTAATTTTTATTGGTTCTCTTTTGTTTGGTTGTGTGTTTTTTGTGTGCCTTGCGTTGTGACAAAATAAATACATTTTCTTTCTTTCTTTCTTTTTTTTCACTGATACTAAGCTATGTAGCGGTGCGACTAAGATGTGCTATGAAGATGCGCCGCCGAAAAGTAGCTGCGCGAGGAAGATGCGCTGCTTGAACTAAGCAATGTATCTACAGGGTGTCAGAGAAACGCTTCCGAAAACGAAGACAGTTGATAGGGCTACTGATTCTCGATACAATACCATCAAAAAATCTGAAAAAAAATGAACAATTTTACCTATTTTTTTTAGCATTTTTCGGGAAGTAGTAGGGAAGCGGCACATAGCTACACCACTCGTGACCAACCATAGCACGCATCCATAGACATCCGTAGCACGCATCCATAGACATCCGTAGCACGCATCCATAGACATCCGTAGCACGCATCCATAGACATTCATAGCACGCATCCATAGACATTCATAGCACGCATCCTTCCACATAAAAAACATATCTTAGTTGAAATCCGTTTCCACCAGTGCTAAGCTATGTGCACCAATGAATATGATTGGTGGATATTAAACGCATCTATAGCAACGTAGCATGGCCCATCTCTGGTGGAAAAGCACCTTTATTTGAATGTAGACTGCGGACTCATAGATTATTCCACTTTTTGACATTAGGTATGCTATCTGATCTTGACTAACCATGCAGTAACCGTGTTTCTTACTATTTCTTCTCCAAAGGAAACGGCCAGTTGGAACCGTGCACTGGCTTCTGACGTTTTATAAGTGCCCATGTAGGCCTAAGGGAAATAAATCATTTAAATTTGATGGGTAACCATCGATCTGTTCTTTATAATTAGTGATCAATATGGGTAATGGATTTTCATAAGTTACTCCTGGATTATTCTATCAGGAGATACTTACCTCATTATCATTTCAGCCGAAAGAAGTCCACTGTTCGACATAGGCCTCCCCTAAGTGTCGCCATAATGACCGATCCTGTGCGTCTCGCATACATCGGATTTCTGCGACCCTCACCTGGCCTTCCAACGCTGCGATAGGAGATACCTACCTATTAATAAAAATAAACGTACCTAGCCTAGGTAGGCACTGAATTGACTATATTGAGTATCGAAATCGTAGCTATCTTACGTTCGTAGTAGGTAATTCAGTTAGGTATTAATTAAAGTTAATTAAACTCCTAATGAATAAAGACTAAATTCCCAGAAATATCTCCGCGGGACATGAAATAGTTTTCGATCTAAATTGACGCTTGTGTTTAGCAGTCTATGTAACATTATATCGTAACGTTATACATTCCTAATCATCACAATTTAACCACAAAGTTCTACATTTTCACTTGCGGCACACCTACGTACGTACCTGTTTATACTACGTATTCGCGGGCCGTTCATTAGGAATAGTAAACCGGCTTTGCGGTATCAAATTTGTAAATAATGTTCGTTTGCTAACATCGACGTATGTGTCCATAATACGTACAAAGCTTTCAGTATTCTGTCTATTTCTTGCTCAGTGATCTTTATCGTATTTCGTGGTAACGCTACTGGTAAAACTTATCGAAATAATATTCATATCACACCTCATAAACAGGAGTTCCGAGAAAATGAGTTTTTAAACTCGAATAATAAAGGAATTAGACAATTAGATTAGATATTATCTGTGGAATCGCGCGGCGCGGGGGTTGCGTTCGGAAACATCTATTCGTAGAACTACAGCTGCTATAGGAGAGGGTTCCTGTTCTAAGAAATGTAATATAATTCCATTGCGATAATATAATGTTCTGTAATTGCAACCAGAGGAACTAATAGTTTGTTGTAGTCAGTGGCGTAGCTAGGTGTGGGCGATGTGGGCCCTCGCCCACGGCCTTGCATCCAAAGGGGCCTCGCACAAGCGACGGCTCTAAGGACGAGGGTATTTTACAATTGAAAGGCTCGCGTTTGACCACTATTTCACCTGATGGTAAGCGACGATGTGATCGGACACTGGATTGCAACAGTCGCTGTCCCGTTTTCGAATTTATGAAAGAACAAGGCCTCGCTGATGTGCCTTCGTCCACGTCTAAATTAGTCCACGCTACGCCTTTGGTTGTAGTAATTCAGTCGTCTATTTCGATGAATTAAAACAAGTTTTGTTAGGTACGAGTCGTTCTTCACAATTAGTTTGACCGCATGGTTGGCGGGTTCAACGTTTGGCTGCTGCGCTACGTATGGCACGGAACAAATAAGTGTATGGCTTATAGATAATTTTCCAGGTCTGAGTGTCTTGTGTCTATGAGTTTATAAATGTTTGTGAATGCACCCACGTTGCAGGTCTAATTACTAGTTTAATGGTAACGTTTCAAACGCAACACATATATTTGCAGACTGATAATTTATTTTTTGTACCTAATAGGTTTCCAAGAATAAACTGCTGTTATCAATCTTAACTGTCAAACGTGGTGATATTATCAGAAAATTCAAAAAATACATAACATTTAACTATGTTCGGTACCTATCCCCCGAAATTGTCAGTAAAAAAACACCCATCCCGCCAATTATTATTTTTAATCTCATTTAAGAAAAATCTTCATTGAATCATTGCTTATGTTGAGCAATAGACGATCAATTAGTATCTCAGAAAGAAAATAATGTATGGAGTAGGTACAAACCTTTATTTTTCTGTTCGCTAGTCTGCTCTGGACTGGAAGCGTCCCGCGCTCGAGATGCCGCCCATCTCCGTAGCTCCAGCCTTTCGTACCCGTACCAGCCTAGCAGCTCATTCATCGCCGTCTCTGCGAAATCCTGGAAAGATATTGAACTTGTTTGAGACAGAGTTTAAGTTACGTAACCGCAAAATTACAAAACAAAATAATAACTTTTCCCTAAAAGATAAGTCAATGGTACAAAATGGGCACGCCACAATTATGGCGGTTAGTCCCCTCTTTGAGGCGTGGTTGGAAAGACCTTACGGCGTCCTCACCTTCCGCATGACGCAGGTTCTCACCGAACACGGTAAGTTCGGGAAGTTCCTGCACCGGATTCGTGCGGAAGCGACGCCCGGGTGTCGCCACTGTGTGGACCATCCGGAGGACACGGTAGAGTACACGGTGGAGGTGTGCCCCGCTTGGGCAGAGCAGCGCCGTGTCCTCGTGGGGGCGATCGGCGGCGGCCTTGGTTCAGGCCATGGGCCTGAGCGAAGAGCAGTGGCAGGCGGCCGATCGCGTGAGGCAACGGTCCTCACGCCCTGACCGTCGCCGGGATTTCGATTCCGATTTCCGGCTACCATAGGCGCGGGCTTGCGGACGGCGAGCAATTGGTGTCTCGTCGTCCGACCATCCGGTAACCGCCCGGACCGAGCTGAAGTTGTCGACGGTACGTACTGTTCCACGCGCGTCTCAAGGAGATTCAGCAAATCGTAGGGGCCCAGCAGGGTCAAAGCCTACTGGGGCCTGTGAAAGTGAAACCCGGGGCCCTGGAACGAAGGCAAAGAAAGAACAGGAGTGGGTTTTTAGTCAGTAAAAGTCTGACTCTGTCTCCACCCAAGGCCGGGATTTGTCATTACATGATTTTCCCACCTGAAAAAAAAAATGGTGCAAAATGTTAAATCAATTTTTAACGCGACCCATTTGTCGACCTAAATATACTCCATTGTACCGGTTTCTTTATTTCCTTTTTTCTTATCCTTATTATATATCATGTGTGTGTACAATAATCGGTAATAAATATATAAATTGATTTAACTATCTTTTAAAAAACGAAGATAAAAGGAAACAATTTACATTTTGTTAATTTCATCGACTGCTATCAACTAAAAAATCGCTACTTAATCGACTGAATCGGGAGCAAACCCTTTTAATACGAACATCTGATGTAATTTTTGGAACATAATGTTAGCCCACGTATCGTTCACAAATATAGCGGCTATTTTTGATATCAAAGCTTTAAAAAAACGCGATTTATTTAAAATAAATGCTGTCGTTGATGACCTCCTTACCGTCAACATTACTGCCAGCAATCGTGGCAATAAATTTTTATGGATATACAAACCGTCCAGTTTTAACAACACGTAATTCAAGAGGTATCTGTGTCACTAAAAAAATGTTTATAAAAAAAGCGCGTTTTCTGATTGTTTTATGCCAGCATTGCTCATTAATTAGGCTAAGAGCAGATTGAGTCGACTAATCAGTGAAGGCATTAACAATAATACACATGTATTATATTTTATTCGGTAGTTCACATCGTTATGTAATAGTTAAAAGGCCGTTGACGTATATTACGTCAACGGCCAAGAGCTTGGATTCGCGTACGAATAACGAAGGATTCCGTACATCTATACAACATTAGATACCATATTATAAGCTTTTTTTAGTATCTGTTTTTATAGCGGCAACAGGAATAAATCATCTGTGAAAATATCAACTGTCTAGCTATCACGGTTCATGAGATACTGCCTGGTGACAGACGGACAGTGGAGTAATAGGGTCCCGTTTTTACTACATATTTGGGTACATGGGCAGTTCGCGCTTTGTGTGACACCAAAGTTGATGACAACAAACTATCAATTGGAGAGGTGAGAATACTGGAACTATACGGACTCGAATCTTTGACGTCTCCTTTTACCAATGGCATCGCGTTCCAATTATTGAATATCCCGCCATTATTTTGCACTTCTTGAAAAATCATTTTCGCTCTAAACAAAAATATTATCTAAACTTCAATATTTTAGATTACTTATAATTTTGTATAAGTATGTAATAATGATCCATATCTACACTAATGTTATAAAGAGTTAAAGTTTGTATTTTTGTTTGTAGGAGGTAATCTCTGAAAGTTCTGTTCCGATTGCTAATTTTTTTTTTGCTGATGGAAGGCTGCTTTATTCCAGAGTGACATAGGGTATATTTTATGTACGCGGGCGAAGCTGCGGGCAAAAGCTAGTTTAAAATATTAATGGTCCATATTCTCTATAAAAAAAAGAAAAGCATAGCATTTGCAACAACCCTTTTACATAATCAAAGTTCTAAAAAAAATATATATATAAAGGAGTGGAATGCCTTGCCGGAATCTGTGTTTCCTGATGGCTACAACCCGGGAATCTTTAAGTCAAGAGTGAATAGGTTACTTCTAGGTAAGCGCGCTCCATCGTCGACCGCATCGTCGCTTTCCATCAGGTGAGATAGCGGTCAAGCGCGAACCTAACAAGAATAAATAAAAAAAAATATAGGTCCTGAGTTAAAACAAAATAGTTTCCACTTATGTGTGTGGAGTTCCCTCTGTTGCAAGATACGCGAGTAATGGACACCTAAGAAACGTAACTTAGTTTACAAAACAGTCATAACCCTTCTTTTAGCTCTGCCGTAGTCGGGTAAAATTATGTCATTTATAAATTTACATTTATTAGTACCTCTAGTGATTCCCTTCTTTCTTCTTCTAGTGATTTCTTTTCTAGTGTTTATAGTCCTTCATATTTCTTCTCACCGTACTGGCTTTATGTCCAATTCGTACGCTGTTTTTACCATAAATCTCTGGAATGTGCTTCCCCCTGTCATCAAAAAAGCTGAAAGTAAATTTTCCTTCAAGCGTAAAATTCGGAACTACTACTTGAAGTCCTCTCAGCCTTAGTTCGGTCTTCGTCAGAATTGTTATAAAGTTCTCTTAATGATTTGATTTTTTATAGTGTTTATTAGTTTATAATTTTAGCATATACAATATGTATTTTATTATTATAATTTTTTTTTTCTGTTTGTACAAACCTACCACAGTGTTGTCTTTTTTACCCCAAAGGTTGATTGGTAGAGAATGCCTTGTTGCATTAAGTCTGCCTATGTAACAATACTGTACATGAAGTTTAAATAAATAAGAGCACCTAAATATACAAATTAAGATTAAACGCATTCATAAGAAAAGGATTATTTTTCCGTTGTATTTTACCAGCCTTACTACCTTATAGATACGCCACTGGGAAGACGAAATATAAAAGTCCTCATGTATTTAGAGAACTTGCCGATTCATTAATAATAAAGAATATTTTATGTCTGTACAAATACTTCAGGGATTTATCCAAATTAAACTACAAAGTTGACGATTTTCCTGGGGCCCCGTCTAATGATTTTGCCACGGGCCTCAGATGGTATAGTTACGCTACTGCATCGAGGACTTGTTTTATGAATTCGTAATACTTAAAGATTAGATTAAATTGTTCAATTTGAATTACTCGTAGACTTTGAGACTAGACGAAATTACCTACTATGCGCATATATTGGGTGTGAGTTGACACATTTAAAATTGCGCTAGCCTATACTCCATTCACGATAGCATTAGACAAAAGAGGTTCACAGAAGCAGTGGTGCACAACATTTATTTTTAGAGACAAATTCAAACAATTTTAATAAATAATTTAAAAGGTTTTCTTTTTTATATTCAATTTTAACAGTACCTACTTAGATAAATTTTATTATTGTAAAGTAGGTACTAAACACTTTAACAGATAGGTAAATGAAATAAATTAAAAAAAAATTAAGCTTATTTAATTTTTTTTTTTTTTAATAGAGTATCGAAAGTTTCCTCCTTACAAAACATATGAATTGTACACAATACAAGGTAACAAGATAATTATTTAACATTCATACAAATAGAAATAACCAATATTATATAAATTATAATGAAAAACGTTCCAGGTACTGACAACCCCTGCTACTTTTTGGTTTTTAACATGGACAGTAGTAGTATAAGTAAAAACTAAATAATTTATTTAATTAAAAGCATCATAAATTCAGAAGATAGTTAAAATGAATTCATTAAATTATAAAAGTTGGTATATAAGTTGATTATAATAAATTCAGCATCAAACTGTAATAAAGCACAATATACATCGTATATATTGTACTTTTATCACAAAGTGAACCCTAAAACAACCTTTTTTAACTTCTGTCTAATGCTATCGCGAATAGAGTATAGACGTAACCCATTAACTTTCGAATTTAAAGACCCTCCCAGGTCTCATGATATATCTATCTAATTTTACCTATATCATATGGGACAGTTTTTGAATTAATTTGCAGGATATATCTGTCATAGTCGCAGTTTTGGTAGCAGCCAATAAGTAGTATCCTGTTTACACCGTAAATGCTCCATATTTTGTTGACCATTGTCAGCAAAGTAATCCAGTCATCTTCCATAACTTCCTTCTTAAAAGCGCTGGCGTCCGCAAACCTTTGCAGCAATAGCAAGCCTTTTTTTAAAAGTCGGCTACAGCAAATAACTTTCAACATACTTGCTCAAAAAGTGACTCTTATTGCAGTTCACTTAGGTATGTAATGGCACTCGTTACTAAACTGTGAAATTTTGATAACCATTACGCACTAGTGCTATAATGTAGTTAAAACCTTTTTGTTCAATCTCTTCGTTCGCAAAACAAATTTTGAATTCGAATAAAACTTTGAGTTATTGCGTTCAATACTATATAAATTAGTCTTACTTATTTCATCCAATTTACAAGTTAAAATGGATTAATTTAACTTGTACAAACGATTTATTTAATAAAAAACATTTAGTAAATAAATCGTACATTCAAATAAAATTTGTTTTGTTTTTTGGTCTATGGCGGCCATTTTAAGATGCGCGCGGTATTAGGCATAATTTTTGTTATTCAGTGAAGTTCTGTGGCTGTACTAATTAAATAAAATTAAATACTACAAAATTATTAGCAAATGTTACATCCGTATTCTATTGTCACTACGAAAGACATTATCTAGCAAGTACGTAAATACTTTTCATGGAAGAAAACATAAACATAAGACTAGGCAGTATGATCAAAATACCTTGGCCTTCCACTAGGGATACTTAAATTAAAAAAAATTATGCCCGCGCTTATGAAAACAGATTTTTACCGCCATGTCACAGAAAATTTTACTAGTTTTACTGTTGTTTTCTTCACAAGTGTATTGAAAAACGTCGTATGACACACGTGAGTATGATTACCGTTCTTGGCTCTCTTAAGACCCTCGCCACGGCTCGGGTCTAAATACCACCTCGACGGTAATCACTAACATTACACACTTATATCATAATGTACTATTTCCCACTCTAGGTGGAACCAGAGGGTTGTGTATGATTTTTTCTGACTAAAACCCACAGTGTTTCTTTAGTAATCCTTTATTGTGAGGTCTTCGGCAACACATTCGACCAACCCGCAACCCTGGCAGGCGTCAGCCCTAAATGGCCCCTATAATTTTCCAGACAACTCGTTGAGACGCTCGTGGACGACATTATTAGCAAGAAGGAAGTTATGAAAGATGAGTTTGATCATCTATCACTCTTCAAGTTCACAATATACATTTCATATTATGCTGTAGAAAATCGATGCAACATCTCTCTTTCAACAACGTCAAAACACAACTAGGTAGCTCCCAGACTCCCACTGTCCCCTCCCCACAGATGATATCGTACAAAACCGAAGCTCGTTAGCCACAACATATCGGCAACATTCAAAGCGTACGAAGATGCCTTCATTACGCTGAAACCATATCTCTTTGACACACAAGTATCAAAATAACCTGCTTTTAATTAATCTGATCCTGCAAACCTCAGTGACAGCGTAGCGTCCTGGGCAGGCGGCTATAATATTTCAGAGGAGAAGATGACCAGTCGCCGGCCAAGATAATTGGGCTCTAGTTACAGAAAGAAATCTAGGATGGATGGAAATGTTTATGTTGGTAAACTTGATAGTGTTTACACTTCTTGATGGGGTTGGTTTAACGAGAATTATGACAGCGGCAAACTTTCGTTGGATAGTCAGTTCGATTTGAAAGCTTTATGACTGTGTATGTGTAACATCTGACCTAAGGCCTTCGTTTAAATACCAAGGAATCTTTTGTTTACGGAGTGCGTATTCAATAGAATTCGTAATTCATTAGAATTTATGTCATTTTTTTTTCTTCTCGTGTCGATCTGACTCAAATTTTTTTCCGACTAATATTTAGCCACCTGGACTGCTATGTCGTTAGCATAGTGAATATCTATTTAAAATAGTAGCCTTCCTTATAAAAATAAAATACAAATAACCAATATTTGATTTTCTACTAAAATTATAGATGCGAAAGTTTGTAAGTATGAAAGAAAGAAAGAAAACATTTATTTGAGACGAAGAAAGAAAGAAAACTTTTATATGGATGTTTGTTACTCTTTCACGCAAAAACTGCTGAATGGATTTCGATAAAACTTGGTGGACGGGTAGACCATGTCCCGGAATAGCACATAGGATATTTTTTATCCCGGGTTTATGTTACTTTTCCACTGACACGCGGGCGAAGCCGCTGGCAGTAGCTAGTTTATTTATAATCTGGATGTTCATTTGTTGTAAATCAAACAAAATCTTGTCGTAACCTTTCAGTTAGACTCTACCTTTATCCGAACCTTTTATATCGGTTTCGGATATTTTTTATTTCGGATATCATAATTTTGGTTACGGTTTGGAGCTCCATAACATAAATGAATGGACATTGTAACTGTTGTTTCTGTTTACAAACCACTAATTACACTAGTCTGCTTTTTAATGTTCCCACTGCTGGGACTCAAGCCTCCTCTCTAGGAAAGGGAATGGGCCGTAATCCACCACGCAAGCCCAGTGCGGGTTGGTAAATGTCGCATGTCTTCGAATTTTTTGGTTCTAGGACATACCGATTTCCTCACGATGTTTTCCTTCACTGTTTTGAGAGCAGTGGTGATGAAATAAATTGCACAAAGTAATGCGCCTGGTACAAGGTACTCAACTCGTAAGTCGGGGCCGTTACCACTTGGCCACCACTGCTCTAAAAAATGCATGTATGTCTTTGAATATGACTTGGTATAGATACTCCTTATTCCAGGATTATGTTTCCTACTTTCACGCCGCTAGTAGAAGCGAAATAAAGAATAAATCACAACTTGAATATCAATAGAAACATTGGAAACCCACGCTTATCCATTAAAGCACAATTGTGTAACTCCAGCAGTCGTCGCGTAATGAAACTATTTACCGATTCTCATGGAGGTCCGGTTACATCTGATCTTACAAGATAACACTTTACCTAATCGTCTGCAAGTTATTACCCGAGGAGTTGAGGTACTTACCTACTTTCTGTTTCTCTGTCAAGACGAGCACCTCTAGACAAAGTAAAACACTAGCCCCCCTAGCCAAGTTACGATCGTTTTGTTTTGATTCTCTTGCGTCGAACGCCTCGAGTAGGCCACGCCTCCGATTCCTTTGTTCTGACCACGTGACTGAGCGTTGAGATGACGTGCGTTCAACGCAAGAGAATCGAAACGAAACGGTCGTAACTTGGCTAGTGGGGCTGATCATGACAATCATTAATAGAATAGAATAGAAGGTACTGTATTGTGCACCAAAACAGTTACACGAACATACGTCAACGAGCCTCTAAAACAAACGTAGAAAAAAGTGCATGTAACAAAGAAATCAGTTCTTTGATTTGGGACAGTAGGTAGTTAGGAACATAAAACCTTACCATGTGTTAAAATGTCAATCGTGAGATCGAGAAACAGTGATGGAACTATACACCCTTTAAAGCTCCATCCCTTTAACAGTTCAGTTTAGGTCGTAAACTGGATCGCGTTAAGAGCTCGTGGTAGCACTGATGATTACAGTTGTTAAAAATGTCTAAAAACATGTACAACACACAACAACATGTTCGTGTGTGATTAAAAACCGAATAAGTAGATTATGAGACTAGGGGATAGATGTTGATTTCTAAAAGAAACAAAAGTTGTTAAGTTTCGATCCCGAACTCAGTGATGGATTTATATAATTAACTCCATCGCAGTGCTCGGGAGTTAATTATATGGGTACCTACCACTTTTTAATTTTTTTAGAGATAAAAGTAACCCCTTTTTATTATTTTGGTTAAACTCGTTTGATGCACATTTTAATTTACTTTCAGAGTTTGACGATACAAATTCAAATCACATTATTCCCAAGGGAACGCCCATACTGTATTAGATCCTTTGGGACAGAATGACTTGCTTTAGGTGAGGGTTGTATGACATATATAAGAGAGTATTATCGAGCAGGTGGCGTAAAAACATCATTAGGTACTTTTCAGAATTGAAAACATGTTGACGGAGCAATCAGTTTCATGAGTGCTCAGAAATCGCCTTATGCGTAATGTAGGTAGGTACTTATACAATGTGTTGTTTTTTATGTCTCATAACTCAAGGTTTATCTATATAAATAAAAGGAGAAACTGACTGATTGACATATCAACGCACAGCCAAAACTACTGGAATTAAGAGCGTGAAATTTTGCACAAGGTTTCCTTCTATGACGTATGCAAGAACTAAGAAACATTTTCCAAAATTCACCCCCTAAGGGGATGAAATAGGGGTCCAAATTTTGTATGGAGAAACCTATTTTCACGCGGGCGAAGCCGCTGGCAGAAGCCAGTATTCTATAAGGAAAAATAATACTAAAAGTCCTAGAATATGTGGTTCAAAAGTGCATGGTTCCGAAGATATCACCAATCATAATGAATTTAGGTCAAAAATTGTTACCAGTATGAAAAATCTTTACTTTTGTGACATTTCCAAACTTCGCAAGAGTTTAGTAAAGTTGTGAGAAAAAAAAAACAAATTTCAAATGACATTACATATTTCACTTATTAAATAAGTGTTTTACATTAATAATAGTGAATTTATCGTTTTTTTTTCCAAAAATTAAAACAGAAAAAGAAAGATAATTAAAAAATAATTCATATGCCAGTTGATTCTTTGATATCCTAATAAAAACCTCTAAATAAAAACAGAATTAAAAAAACTATTGTATTGTTCCCAAATTAAGTTAGCCATCAAATCTAAATCTACAAACTTATTTGCTAATGAGTTTACCATTGAAGGTAAACACAAATCCTTTGTTATTATTCTAAACATAATACGTCATTAAACAGAATCAAATTCGTAATTAAATCAATAAATCCCGTTTCTAATAATGATCTAACCACACTCCCCCATACGTGAGCTTTCGCGTTTCAATTTTCGGCCGACGTGAGTGTTGCCGTGTTCTGTTGCGTAATAATTATCACCGTTGAAAATACGATACGCTGAACTGAACGCACCCAACGGCCAACGTGCAGCAAGGAACGAGTATAACTGGACGGCCATTATTCAACATTTACGCTACCGAAACTACGAATATATTGTATCTTTACTACGAAATATTAATTAGGCGCGCAAACTTTACTGGCAGGTCGATTAATTAATGCAATGTTGTTAACGAGAGTTGAGTTATAATTTATTTATTAATCTGACGTGTTTCGATGTGACTTCTTTACTGCAGCTGGTAATTTATTCGATGTAAATTAAAGTTAGTTTTATTAAGGGGGATGCTCAATTGTAGCCCGCAAAATTCAATTTTTTTTTTTTTTTTTGCAATTTGTTGCTTACTTAATTATACCAATTTTCACTTTGTCAAGTTGTAAGTCGATTAAAATAGGTATAATTTGCGGGCGTAATACATATTTATTTATGGAATTATAACTATCAAAATCATCAATATAACCCTCTCATTTCGTCTTACCCCATTAAGTGACTTTTTTAGAAAATAGCAAGCAACAACATACAACTTGACACTTAACTGCAAAACGTTAAAGACATAAGAAAATATGAAATTCGCTGGCTACCCTGGCGCTTACGCCTTAATAAAAAAGGTGAGCAACTTTAATTAGGTATATGATTTGTGTTGTAGGTTGCAGTAAGAATTTGTAAATCGTTAACTCACTACTCGGCCTTTTGATCCAAGCTTCGAAACTTCATAGAAATAGGTTTTTTTACAGTGCCCTGCTGCAATCTCTCTAGACCAAAATATTGTGGTCATTGCGGTTTTTGGAACTGAAGAAATGCTCCTAACTGTCTTTACCCTGAATTTATAAGTAATCTGTTAGGTACTACAACCACTGGAAGATCATAATTTATAACTTTCCAATACCTGCATATAACTTACGAGTTGTAGGTGTGGGTTCAAACTCATCCTGGTGCATTACTTTGTGTAATTTATTTCACCACTAATGCTCTCAAAACGGTGAAGGAAAACATGGTGAAGAAACCGGCATGTCCTCGAACTAAAAATTCGAAGACATGTGACATCCACCAACACGCACTGGGCCCGCGTGGTGGTGGATTACAGCCCATTCCCTCTTCTAAAGAGGAGGCCTGAGTCCCAACAGTGGGAACATTATAAGGCCGACTATGCTATGCTATGCAATACTTGCATCGCAGACTCAAAGATTGGACTGGGTGCTGTGTGAATCATAGCACCCAGTCCAATCAGTGAGTCTGTGACCCAATCAGCAACACGTTCAAGATAACAATTCCTTATTTGTTTTTTAGCGCTTTTTTCCCCTCAGTTCAAGTTTCAAACTTGTCGTGCGGTTGACCATACAATTCAGTTATATTTAAATGTTTATTTAGGTCATTGAATCTCAATCTTTTTCATTGTTGATCTAGTTCGATTGATTTTGATTAATTGATGAAGTGAACTGATCGGTGCCAGCCTTGCACTTGCTGTCCACTCGAATTGTTGGCGAGTTGACGAATTTATCGTAGGCATAAGTGCTAAGCCATGTGCAGCAAGATAAAATTATGCAAGATAAAATTTAAAATACAGTCGAGATTAAGATGGATATGATTGAGCTTCAAAAACTGAAGACGTATTCGTCTTCCCAATAATCACTAATTCACTAAGAAGTAATGAACTTTTAAGAAAATTCTTAGAACTTCAAGAAGTGTATTAGTTGTTAGAAGGGTTTTGAGTTGCTAAGTAAATGTCTAGAAACACAAAACCCTTCTTACTGGTAACGACAACCTAGATTTTTGACCTTGTCTGTCACAACACAGGTTTACCTAGACAAGTCACAAAAGGCGAGCAACAAAGCCATGAGCGGTCAAAGCGCGATGGTAACTCAACTCCCGATAATATTGTGATATCCAATATAACATAAATGCTTTTAATGGCAGTAGCTTGGCTAAGGTAAATTTAGGAGCGTTCGTAATCCGAGACGCGGCGACCTACGCACGGTGTTGCCAGTACAGAAAACTTGACGCCTGCTCTGTTTAAACTGTTGCAGTCTTTGAGCATAGTATATTGCGATTGAAATTCAAACTTGTGCACGTAAATTACTTTGGAAGAGTGTTTTGTAAAGTAGGGCATGTTTTTCCTGGAAATATCGCAGGTTCATCTCATGTGGGAGTCGAGAACTTGGTGTATTTTGTTTCTTTGTATCAGTTTATGTAATTGAAGCTCCTGTGCTACTTTTCAAGGATGTTGTCTTTTATCTACTCTTTATTGACTTCTATTGTTTACTTTAAATAGGGTGTATTTTTATACCTGACGCAAAAAAAAAGGCGTTATAAGTTTGATCTATGTGTTTGTCACTCTGTAGTCTGTATTCACCTACCCGCGTAGCTCTTAAACAAGTGAACCGATTTGGACGCGGGTTTTTTTTTATTAGAAAGCAGATTTTCCAGTGGTGGTAAGACTAGAGGTCCAGAGCAGATTGGATGAGTAGTGGCGCAGACTAGAGAGTGTTGGCCTAAAATTGAACAAAACCAAAACAGAATATTGTTCTGCGATTTCAGCGGTCTCTCTAGTCCTGTGTCTACACCGATCTTCTCCGACTTTCAATATCTTGGCTCGCTTGTCCAAAGGGATAGAAAGCTAAGCCAAGAAGTAACACACTGGATCAACTCATTCAACCTGAGTTGATCCTTTTGACTTCATCAACATTTAAGGGTCGCAAGTTGTTCTAATGACAGGTCATTATTCAACTTGCGACCCATAGATGTTAAGATGTATGTTGCGACCATATAGACGTACATTATACAACTGTATGATAAATAAAAACTCGGTTTAAGAATTTAAAAGATGTGGGGCGGATTGGGTGGGGGCGGGAATAGCGGGTTGGATGTTGATTTTTAATTTAATGATAATAAGTATTCCACAACTATCACACAACGCCGTCTAGTTCCAAGCTAAGCAGAGCTTATGTTACGAGTACTAGACAACTGATTAACATACTTATATATTTCTAAATACATACATAATATACTCGTAGATAAATTACACCCAGACACAGAACAAATGATCGAATTTAAGTTTTATATTTTTGTAGGTAAGTTGTTTGTTGATCGATAGGTAGTGCAATCCTCCCTAACTATAAGTTTAGTTAATATTGAAAGAAAATTGTCGTTTTACATCGGCTATTTAATCGTTCATTGAGCATTATTTAAAACTTAATATCTACGATTTTACAATGTCCATTGACTACAATGTTTTATTTTAAAATTAGTGACAGCATAACATATGACTTAGCGTTGCGAGTTCTTTATTTTTGATACATACATGTAGCATTACGGGTTGGTACCTCGGGTTGATGAAATTTGCATTTTTGTAAGTTTTATTGATGAATTTTAACATGGTCATTCGGCAGCGAGATTGTTCTGAAGACATTGTTTCCATCGCGGAGAGAACCAAGATGAAAGTGGCATGGCCTTTTAATGTTCCCACTGTTGGGACTCAGGCCTCCTCTCTAGGAGAGGGAATGGGCCGTAATCCACCACGCGGGCCCAGTGCGTGTTGGTGGATGTCACATGTCTTTGAATTTTTGGTTCTAGGACATGCCGGTTTCCTCACGGTGTTTTCCTTCACCGTTTTGAGAGCTATAAAAGAATGCTATGAAAAAAATATTTTCATTGAAAACTTGTTTTTTTACTGTTGATAAGCTCGCGCTTGACCATATCTCACCTGACAAAAAGCGACGATGTGGTCAACGATAGAGCAAGCTTGTCTAGAAGTTACCTATTCACTATAATTTTTAAAGATCCTCAGGTTGTACCAATTATCAATCGCAGGAGAAACCTGTTTCGAAATTTGGCGGGAGATACGCTCCGGTTTCATTATTGTGCGGATTACCTCTGGGTGATCCGCACTCTGGGACAAGAAGGAGCATACGATGGAAATCTGCCCCGCTTGGGCACGGTCGTGTCTTCGTGAAGGGAATCGGTGACATTTCATGTCCGACCTTGTTTTAGGCCATGGTCTAAAGCGAGAGGGAATTGGAAGCGGCCACTTCCTTCTGTGAAGCAGTAACACGAGAAACAGATGGCTAAAAACGTGTGGGAGAGGACATCCAGACGTCCCTGCCGACACTGTAGGCGACGCCCCGGGCGTTGGAAATCGCAGAGCAACTCTTGGCCTCCGTGGGCGCGGCCTTGCGGATGGCGAGCAATGGATAGCTCGCTGTTCACTGTAAAGGGGAGGACCTTTTTTTAATCTTTTAATTCTTTATTGTACACTAACAACTTATAAGTGGAAACAAAGTTAATGTATATGACAAGTTTATCTTAAAGTTGTATTAACCTCGGACCTGCCCTTTTTTTAAAACAGGAGTTTGACGCTAGAATTAGGTAATAGACAAATTGACTGAGAAAATAATACCTACTCCACAGGTTTTCATAATATTACGCCTGCAATTGTTGAAACTTTGTGCTCTTTTCTTTTTCATCATGTGAATGAAGTCGGCAAGACTCATATCTAAATTCCGAACTGATATTAAAACACCCAGATGGAAAAAAGCTAATAATAATTTACACGACCCTGGAATCGAATCTAGGACCAGATTGTTTTTTATTCTTGGTAGGTTCGCGCTTGACCACTATTTCACCTGATGGAAAGCGACGATACGGTCAACGATGGAGCGCGCTTACCTAGAAATAATCTATTCACTCTCGACTTAAAGATTCCCGAGTTGTTCCCTGATTTGACTCTAGAGACATTTTTAAAGCATAGTGTAACAAAGATATCTGTATCAAAACGTCATTCACAGAGGATCATATCTCTTTTCAAGAAAGGCACGTAAAAGTTAATTCCATTGAAAGTTCTAGGAATTTAAGGAAATCCAATGTTGAGTATTCACTCAAGTTTTCTCCCGTATTCTCATTTGATACCAAGAACTCCGTTAGTTAGCGTGAAAGGTGACCCCGACGAAGTATCTCACAGTAATAATTAGCTGTGTACTTCGCATTGATTTATGGACTGTTTTTTTTTTTTAAATCCTGGCTTTTAAACTATCTACGCTACTCCGACTTCTATGCATGAGCCTACGCGGCTATAACGCTAAGATGACTCGCGTGGTTGGCATCTCGACTGCTACGCCATAAATGAGCCTACTTACGTACATATGTTGCCTACGCATTCACTGCGCTAAGCTAGGCAGCCTCTGCCCAACGCAACTGTTGTGCTACGAGTATTCTACGTACTACGCAACTTGCGTAGCGAAACTCCACGCTACGCCGGTTTACTACTCAACTAATACGCTAAGCAGTCTGTACTGTACGCGGGCGTCTACGCAACTGGGTACTACAGCTGGGCCATTGAGTAGAAAACATCCAAAATTACTAACCTATGTGAAGGATTGTAGCCTAATCCGTAGTTTTTGGATACAAGTATTAAGTACCTATGTTAACAATAGGCATAATGACTATGAAGAAGCTTGCTGACTTGTGACCTACTCTACATAGCGAGTAATTATATCAATATAAGCAAATACAGTAATTCTGCTGATTCATTCGCAATCGAAACCCAACACCTATTTATTTTCCCCACACATCGATCATATTTAACCCTAAACAAAAAACATCACGTAGGTATCGAAGTTATTTTCGTAATAAGCCATTAATTCCTTGACCCAGTGACCGGGGTGTCGGGGGACAAAAGAACTAATCATACCTATGCAATCACTAGCGTGGTAGGATCCTCCGTCCGTACGTCATTCATTAGGGAGGAGCGAGTGGCGTCACAGACTAACTCTATACAGTATTCAAATGTCATTCTTGACAGTACAAATCGCGTTTTTTTTTTTATTGGTTTGTGTATAAATCAGCATTATATTACACCTTTAAATGATAAATGATATTTATTTTGTAAATAGGTTTAAAAATCACTTTTACACGTCAATTTTTTTTTTCGTCATTTTTAAACTAGATGAGGCCGGTGTTTCCTAGCTGACTACCCTGAGAAGAAACACCGAAACAAACTCAGGGGTCAACCGAAACAAACTCAGGGCTCAGTTATGTAACCCGAAGGCGATAGGTCGAGGTATGGATGTTTAGCAGGTACCTAAACTTATTTTAATGATTATTTTAAAGTCCCACATGGTAAGGAGCAAACTTAACAGAAGTCGAATGAAGACTGTCCGGTAACCGTCCGAATCGAGCCCAAGTCGTCGACGGCGCGTAGTGTTCCACGCGCGTCTCAAGGAGATGTCAGCAAAGCATAAGGGCCCAGCAGGAGCAATGGGTTTACTTCTAAAACAAAAACCCGGCCCTGAACTGCAAGGCAACGAAGGAACATAGGAGTGGGTTTTAGTCAGGAAAAGTCTGACTTGCCCTCTCGCCTCGCCCAAGGGCGGGAGATGAAACTGGATGATTTCCCACCTAAAAGAAAAGATCCGAAAGTTCATGTTCATAACATCCCTGATTTAAACACACCGAAATATGAAGGTATCTGAAACAGGTTTTAGTTACTCTGCGTAATTAAGAAAAAAATCTATTTATATTTTCAGTCCCCTAGTATAATTTGAAACGCAATTAAAGAATGGACAAGGAAGCAAAAACGCTTTAAAATAGAAAACGTAAATACGAAATCGAATAGCAATGTGTGTGGAGTCACCAAGAAACTTGAATCTGACATAAATAAATGTTCAGCGTCACTTGCTCGTGTCCAACACATCAGGAAAAGTGATCTTGGATGAGTTTCAATGTACAGTGTTTGCGTAAATAACAGAATCATCATTAATATCAATGTAGAGAGGATATCTTATTATTTAAATCACTCGTGTGTGGCTTATTTCAGCTAGACGTAGGCTAGTATAGATACTGGCACGGATCTTGAGCGCTGACTTCTATAGTTCTACTTACGCAGAAGCACGCAGATGCGGGGGCGGGGAGTGAAATCCTTGTACAGTGATTGGCTCGCCCATATTGTACGATGCGCAAAACGATCCCCGCTCTTTCGCCGAGCGCTCAAGATTCGTGCCGCTATCTATATGAATGATCGTTCTTAGATAATATATAAACCAGACTGGCTTTGCTAACAAAAATGATAAAAGAGTTTAGCCTATTCTGCACAAATAACCTGCAATAATCGTCCTAATAGTATATTATCTGGTATTATATTTGTGTAGAGAGCAGTGGTGGCCGAGTGGTAATGGCCTCGACTTACGAGTTGTAGGTCGCGTGTTCAAACATAGCCAGATGCGCCTGGCTTTGTACTTTGTGTAATTTATTTCATCAACAAAATTTTTGAGAGCAGTCTCTCAAAAACGATGAAGGAAAACATCGTGAGGAAACCGGCGTGTCCTAGAACCAAAAATTCGAAGACATGCAACATTCACCAATCCGTACTTGGCCCGCGTTGTGGACTGGACGGCCCATTCCCTTTCTTAGAGAGGAGGCTTGAGCCCCAGCAGTGGGAACATTAAAAAAGGCTGATTATGCTATGCTATATTTATGTATTCTATTGTTTTTATTAATTATTTATAATGTTGTAGGTACACTGGCAGCTCTAAATCTTTTTCCTCTTGTTCAGTCGACCAAAGGTTGTCTGTAAGAGATTGCCCGTGCGATTAGACCACCTATTTTGCGCTTATAAATGTTTGTCCTAAGTTAATATAAGGTGAAAAATAAAGTATAAATAAATAACCTGACCGAATGGGGTTTCCTCGATCCATCCCAAACACATAACATTAGTAAGGAGCACCTTCACAGGACATGCGTCACCTACTTTGCTTTCCGGCCTGCACTGCCACCTGCAGCTTTCAGATTGTTACGAAGCGAATTATAGAGCTGTAGGTTGCGAAGTTGTGGACGATTACGTCTCCTTTGGACAGACAGACCAGTTGGGTAGATCTAATTTCGAGAAAGAGGTTAACCGTCGAATCGAATCCGATTCGGCTGGGCAGCGTTTGGGACGCTGCGCGGTATCTGCTCGTCCAATACACCACAGTGTCTCAAGACGAAAGTCTATGACCGTGAAGACATACGGTTCCGAAACGTAGTCGCTCACAATGGGCCTCATCAGAAGGCTTAAAGTCACCCAAAGGGCGATGGAAAGGGCTATGCTCGGAGTTTGCTTGCGTGATCGAATTAGAAATGAAGATATCCGCAGGAGAACCAAAGTTGCCGACATAGCACGATAAATCGTCAAACTTAAGTAGCAATGGGCAGGGCACATTGCTCGCAAAACAGATGGCCGTTGGGGCCGAAAGGTTCTGGAGTGGCGATCACGTACCGGAAGATGCAGTGTTGGAAGGCCCCTACAAGTTACAAGCCCTATAAGTTGGACCGTTGATGATGATGGTGAAGGTTTCGGGAATCCGATGGATGCGAGACGCATAGGACCGATCATTGTCGCGACATTTGGGGGAGGCCTATGTCCAGCAGTGGACGTCTATGGGCTGAAATGATGAGGTTGCCAAATACTGGTCACACAAAATTTAATTTAAGTTTATTGACACGAAAAGAAGAAACACCGAGCCTGTTTCGTCATCTGATCATCAGACGTACGGTTATGCGTCACCTGTACATGGTGAACATCCCTATCATACGCACTAAACGTTTTGGGAACACAACATCATTATGCGTCCAGCTGAGGAGTGGAATTCCCTGCCAGAATCTGTATACTCTGTATTTCCTGAAACCAACAACCCGAGGGTCTGAATAGGTTACCTCTAGGCAAGCGTGTTGTCGTCGACCTCGTCATCGCTAACCATCAGGTAGGATAGTGGTCAAGCGACAGCCTATCTATAATGAAAAACCGACCAAGTGCGAGTCAAGCTCGCGCACGAAGGATTCTGCACCATTATCTATAAAAACGACAAAAAATCGTGTTTATTGTATGGGAGCCCCTGAATATTTATTTTATGCTATTTTTAGTATTTGTTATTATAGCGGCAAGAGAAAAACATCATCTGGGCAATTTTTACTGTCTAGCTATCACAGTTCATGAGTGTTCGGAACCCTAAAAACTGGACAAGTACGAGTCGGACTCGCTCACTGAGGGTTCCGTACAAACTAATGTAAATAGTCTAATTCCCAAATCGTGTCTCGTAGATTTTTCGAATCGAAAAAATGTTTATTTTGGTGACCTACCTACAAATTTACAGTTTTCAGATTTATTTCTATATTTGTGCTATAAGATCTCGCTTCATGCCAAATTTCAAGGTTCTAGGTCAACGGAAAGTACCCTATGAATTTTGATTTCTTTGAGAGTGTCGAAATATACGTTTTTTGCGAAATAAACGACCGTATCTTTTTTTTTTGTTAATTTAAAAATTTGATTTTTTCACAGATTCAAAGGTCAGCAAACTTGAGTATGTGATTTTAATTTCAACTATCTCGGGAATATATCTCGGGAACGCGTGAATGTATCGACATTCACGCGTTCCCGAGATATAGGGTCTTGAAAGAGAGACAGACAGACGGACGGACAACAAAGTGATCCTATATGGGTTCCGTATTTTCCTTTTGAGGTACCCGGTACGGAACCCTACATATACTTAACAAAATGTAAACAGCATGAAAAATGCTTCGAGAATAAATTTTGAAGTGTCAAAAATATGGTCGTAAAAACATACACTGTAATTAATAAAGTAAATAAAAAGAAGTGTAATGATTAATGTATCTGTAAATGACAGTTAACCAGTTAGCCGGTAGCTGTTTAAGCGTGAAACCTGAGCACTCATTAATTTTAAAACTGTGTTATGACATTTATATCTTAATGTTATGTTTTATGGTGTATTGATTACCGAAAATATCTATTGCGCTTGAAAGATACGACCCTAAAAATAATTTTATTAATATTGGGAATGATTGTATGTTCCATAATTATAGGTAAGTTTTCTCATATTTTTTTACGTGTTCACGAGACTCATGCATGATTACCTAGGTACCTATCAAGTTTTTTTTTTAATATGTCGCTCCACACTAGGGGCTACTCTTGTATCATGGATGCATTCACAAACATATAAACTCACATACATAAGACACCCACATCCGAAACAACTATTTGTAGGCCATACAAATATTTGTTTCGTGCGGAGATCAAACTTGCGACACATCGCAGCAAGCAATCGTTCAAGACTATGTTGAAGACACGCTTTTTTGGCAATGACTGCTTCTGCACATGTGGCCCCTGGTAACTCATAATATTGTGTAAATGTGTCTATTAACTTCTACACATTTGTTGTAATACATACTTTTTTATTTCTAACATATTGCTTTTGCAATATTGTTTATATTATTAGACCCCAACTACCATAAATTCGTTTGTAATTTATTTTGTTAATGTCTCATTTATTGATAGTTGTAATTATTTATTTTCTTTGGTTTTTTTTTTTATAGCCTCTTTTTTAATATGTGAATGTAAGAACACTGTGGATTCCGCGAATTCTTAGATTACTTCCTAATACGACTCACTTTTTATTATGATTATTTTTATTGTACTTTTGAGTACAATATTGACTGGTTTACACTGTCCTTGCATGATATCTATTAATACTGTAATATGAAAATATTGTAAACGATCACTTTTTTATAGAGTAGCCATGGAGTTTCTTGCTGGTTGTTCTCCATAGGATACGATCAATTTGGAACTTTACACCAAGCGCGCGATTTAATACCTATCATCAAATAATAGCTTTCCTGCCTAAATATCTAACGTAAATTAACATAAAGTATCATAATTATGCCTATAGCATTAGTCCGCCTTTGTACTATTGTGTTGCATGAAGATTAAATAAGTAAATTGACCATTTAGCCCATAGGCTGAATGTCTTGTAGAATTAAATCTGTCTGTGTGGTATGTATGGCTTTGACTATGATTTTGTATGGTTTGAAACCAGCGCTGTGAGCGCATCGCATTATGCGTGAGGCCGCGCAGCTTTATGCTGAGCGTTCGGCCGTTTTGCGCGGATGTGACGCATATCATCCCTACCAATTGATTAAACATAATCAGTTAGTTAGCTCAGTAATTAGTTCAGTTAGCTAGTTTTAAGATTGCGTCAATTCGCGTGAATAAACTGTTTTTCTTTAAATTAATAAGTAAATATCTATTACAAATGATTAGATAATCGAAATCAGTTAATGCCTTCTACCACAGTGCAAAACAGACCCGCAACAACAGACCTTTTTTCACATGCGAAATCATCAAATGACTTCTCCCGTTTTTGGTGAAGCGAGAGGGAGTGTCAGACTTATAGTAACTAATACCCACAGTGTTCCTTCAGCTGCCCTTTGTGAGGGCCACGATAACTCTTTCAAATGTTCCCACAGACCATCGTACGTATGGGAATATCTGAAAAGGAAACCCGTGGTCCTAGAACGCCGGTGTGTTTTTAGTCAGTTTAAGTCTGATACGCCCTCTCGCTCCACCCTAGGGCGAGAGAAGTATTTGAATGATTTTCCTCATAGCATTAGCATAATCAGCCGTATAATTTTCCCTCTGCTGGGACTCAGGCCTCCTCTCTTGGAGAGGGACGTGTCTTAAAAATTTTAGTTCTAGTACATGTTCAGTCACTAAAACTCAATTCACCCAACAACACATTTACGCAAACAAATCGATTGCGTAAGTTGCGTAGGTCAGGAATCTAGTTTTTTATTTATTACGTAACCTCTTGCCGCTATGATCCATCGATCAGCCATCTTTTTTTGTTACCACAGACTCAAAATGTGGCTTTATTACTGCGCATTAACAATTCTAGTTTTAAGTTCGATCGTTTAGTGATCGATGATGACAATGAATCCACGGAGACCGATAATACTTACTTAATCCTAATAATTAAACTAGTGGTCCTACTGTATTCTGCTGCTCTGTGACGAGGGTGAAGCCGAGACGGCACCGACTGCAAACATATCGAGTTGCAACAACTAGTGGAGCTTATAATTTACCTAATGCCGTGTAAAACGATCGCCGTGCTAATGTACGTGGAAACAAATATGAACGTCACATGAACTACTAGCGTGTTCATTTAGAATAGGCATGCTGGGATGATTTGTGAGAATTAGTGAGAGATTGGATTAGTTTTTGGACATTGAATTTCTTAATGGACGTTTTGTTACCGAATTAACGCGGCCTTGAAATGCAAAGAACAAATGAAGGGCGATTTCCGGTGCAGGTTTGCTTACGATGAGCGATGGGTAGCTTGCCGTCCCCCTGTTTGGAAAGGACCGGGACCGAGCAGGTATACCTACGACGCCTAGTGTTTCAAGTGTGCCTCAAAGTTATGCCAGGGCCCAATAGGGCCGTGTATAATCTATGGTAGGGCCGATGCCCGCTAGTGACGTAAGAATTTTTTAATCGACTTCAAAAAGGAGGAGGTTCTATGTTCGGTTGAATGTACTTTTATTATTAAAGAGTTACCGTGGCCCTGGAATGCAAAAGGCAACTGAAGGAACATAGGTGGGTTTTAGTCGGTTAGAGTCTGACATTCTTCGCTCCATCTAAAGCGGGAGGAGTTATTTGATTTCCCACACAAAAACAAAAAATAAGTGTGTAATTTCACACTTTTTAGTTGCGATACACTTATAAACAGAGTGCCTATTTCTCATGACAATTTCAATTAATTTAATCATTCCTGTTATTCTTAATTTCTTCTGAAATAAGCTGGCAAACCTACTGGCAGTCTGGCACCTTTTTCCCAATCACCTTATCAACATTAAGTATATAGTGAATGATAAAGCTAAACAATGTCTTTATTTGGTTAGTTGAGCTGGTTCTACAACTTTGTTACAAGTTTTAAGTTACGGGATTTCCCTCAATCAGTTCTGAAAAGAATTTGCCGTCAGCAGATTGTGCCCAAGTGCAGATCTAGATAAACCAATTATAGCATTCGACTAAGTTCACGTCATGGCCATTTATTTATTTATTTAAACTACATGTACAGTTCCACAAGGCATTCTCTACCAGTCAACCATTGGGTTAAAAAAGACAACACTGTGTTAGGTGTGCACAATAAATAAATAAGTAACAGATATTTGAAATATAGTGTAAAATCGTTAAATTAAGTGGCATAAAATAATAAAATACGTATACTAATATAACAAACTAATAAATACTATGATAAATATGAAATCATTGTTATTAAGAGAACTTAAAATATAACAATTATGACGAAGACCGAACTACTAAAGTTGAGAGGACTTCCAGTACGAGGTAGTTCCGAATTTTACGCTTAAAGGAAAATTTACTTTCAGATTTTTTGAAGCTATTTAGTGAAACATTTAGGCTCCTATTCAGTCTAATTGCTATATAATGGTCTTATCTCTATCTCCGGACAAAACAAGCTATGCTTATTAACCTACTTAATTACTTAGATAATCTAGGTTACTATCTAAGAGTAATGAACATCACGTTTGATAGATGGAGAAAAGGTAATGGCCAAAGAGAAATTGGGTTAAGAATGACATGAAAAGATAGGGAGTAAATGACGGAGTGACGATTGACAGGGAAGTGTGAAAAAAAAAACTGGGCAAGCGCGAGTCGGACTCGCGCCCTGAGGGTTCCGTACAAACTTACCTATGTAAAGAGTTCAATTCCTGATTGGAGTCTCGAAGCTTTTTCCAAATCGCAAAAAAATAATCTTTTTGTAATGTAACTACAAGTTTTCTGTTTTCAGATTTATTCCCATAGTTGTGTTATAAGATCATGTTTACCTATGCAAAATTTCAGGATACTGGGTCAACGGAAAGTACTCTAGAATTTTGGTTATACGTTTTTTTGCGACATAAACGGCCATATATTTTTTCCCGTTTACTTAGAAGTTTGATTTTTTCACTGCCCAAAGGGACCGCAGACCTAAGTATATGGTTTTAATTTCGTCGATACATCCACGCGTTCCCGAGATAAAGGGTCTTGACAGACAGACGGACGGACAACAAAGTGATAGTTATACGACCACTTTGTTGTCCGATTTTTCCTTTTAAGGTACAGGACCCTAACAATAAGTGTTACACCGATCCCTAGCAATAAGGAACGGGGGCAGGAGGATGACGATTATTCTATACCGTAACAATACATTATTTGCTTTAATTAGCACTATAGCTTCTGCCAGTGGCTTTGCTTATGTGAAAGTATGATTCGTCGTACAGACTTTGAACCCCGTTTCATACCTATAGGAGATGAATAAGCGAAAATTCTCCCTTAGTGCTCGCCTACTTCATAAAAGGAAACCTTGTGCAAAATTTCACGCTCCTAGTCTCAGTAGTTTCGGTTGATATGTCAGTCAGTCAGTTTCTACATTTATTATATACATAGATAATGTGCAGTACCCTATTGTATCATCATCGATCAGTGGGTCAGTAATTTACACAAAATATGACCACTGGGCCATCACTGCTCTAGCTTCTGACGTTTTATAAGTGCCCATGTAGGCCTATGTGAAATAAAAACTTTTGAATTTGACTGCTTGTTTTCAATATTGAACGTGTATAAAATCTCGTTGCCTTAGCGGTCTGGAATCTTCAGGGAAACTATTTCAACTGGGAGGACTATATTAAGATAAACTCAAACTGTTCACTTAGTTTTATTAATTACATCAAGAACAAACAACTAAGTAATAATTCACAATCATTACACTGCTCAAAACGAATATTCCAATCGAGTGGCCCAGGCGGCGGACCGAGGGCGAGTCCCCGTCCGCGCACCCGCTCGTAGCCAAAAAAACCCGCGGACCCGCCGCGTCGCGCTTTCCGATTGGTCCACGATATCAGTTAACATTCCCAAACCATAGAAATTAATTGCATATACAACATACTTTAGATATAACTTAAAACAGTAATGTTTACAATTTTAACTAATTTTAACAATTATCCTTAAAAACTTAAGGTACTATTTATTATCAGAAACAAAACCTAACAATCGTCCGTCCTGACATCGTGTGCGGCCCTGCACACGGCTCCAGGTGGAAACCTAACAATCGGACTTTTAATAAGTAACCTGAATTTATTAGATACAATAATTAATAATTATTACTAGTCGTTTGAACTTATTACAATAATTATTAATGACTACTACTATTATTACATATTAACTAGTTTTGATGAACTAACAACAATCAAATAAAATAGTGAAGACAAAGTAGCATTACATAATGAACTTTAAGCACTTGCTTTTTTTTTTACAAGTTTGTTTTGTTTTTGTTACACAAATTTTGTAAGTACTATGATATCAAATAAACATTAATGAAAATTTTACACTTAACTTACAATATTCACCAGCAATCGATTTGCTGGATCGAAACAAGGTGTACGAGCTACGCTGTACATTCACTGTTGGGCATTAGAACCCCAACACAGGGTGAACTCATTTACTGTTGGGCATTAGAACCCCAACTCTTCACTGTTGGGCATTAGAACCCCAACTCTTTACTGTTGGGCATTAGAACCCCAACAATTCACCGTTGGGCATTAGAACCCCAACACAAGGTGAACTCATTCACTGCTGGGCATTAGAACCCCAACACTTCACCGTTGGGCATTAGAACCCCAACACTTCTCACTGTCGGGCATTAGAACCCCAACACTTCACCGTTGGGCATTAGAACCCCAACACAAGGTGAACTCATTCACTGCTGGGCATTAGAACCCCAACACTTCACCGTTGGGCATTAGAACCCCAACACTTCACCGTTGGGCATTAGAACCCCAACACTTCTCACTGTCGGGCATTAGAACCCCAACAATTCACCGTTGGGCATTAGAACCCCAACACAAGGTGAACTCATTCACTGCTGGGCATTAGAACCCCAACACTTCACCGTTGGGCATTAGAACCCCAACACTTCTCACTGTTGGGCATTAGAACCCCAACACTTCACCGTTGGGCATTAGAACCCCAACACTTCACCGTTGGGCATTAGAACCCCAACACAAGGTGAACCCAAACGATCGATTAATTGGGTCACAAAACATCATACGAGTAAGTTCACGACCGATCGATTTATGTCGTGAACAAACGAAATCCCTGAACGATCGATTAATCAGGATGCCTAGCGACGCCCGCACGAGCCGATCGATTAATACTCGTGATGACAGCCGGAAGGACTTGCTTTGCCACTTTTTACATCAAGTCACGAACCAATCGATTCTCGCGTACTTGATCTGTAACAATGGATAAAATTTTGCAAATAATAAAAGGTATTTTACATTCGATACAACATGACAAGTAAGGTGCTCGTATTTTAACTCGAATTGTTCTCAGTATTTTTGTCATCACTATTGCAACCATCATCAACATCATTTCCGTCGATCTCTGGAGCAGTCACATGGATCCATGGCTTCATGCGGTCCGCAGCAACCGTTGTCGGACGTCTGCTTTCCGTATCGACTAATCCTGGTATCGGAGCCACGATATAACGGTCCATACCTAGAACTTTGCACGGTACGGCCCTTCAAAAGAAGGCATAAGTTTTTTGCTCTGTCCGAAGTTACTAAAACCAGTCTTTATTATTTTTACGAGCTCACCTTCACCGTAGGTGCGTGCGTGTTTTCTATTCCTGTCGTACCTTTCTTTTTGTTTAGCCTGCTCTCTATCTATTCTAGCTTTAACTTTGTCGCGTATGTCCCTAATGACATAATTCTGTTTAATGTATTGTAGGCCTTTTTCATCTAGATTACTATTTAAAACGTCTGTTATTCTACGTAGCTCAGACTCACCTAATTGTAGCGTATGAAACCAATCTTCACTACTAATCGTCATTATTGCCGGAAATTGATCGTTGAGAGATTCTGATGGTCCGACAGGGTTTCGAGACAATGCATCAACATGACTCATTTTAGTTCCAGCCCTATATTCGACAGTACAGTCGAATTCTTGTAACGTCAGCCACCATCGAGCTATCCTTGGGGTCAAGCACTGCTTTAAAAATGTAGAGTGCAGTGCTCTGCAATCGGTGAGAACCTAAGAATCTTTCCCTAATAAATATACTCTAAACTTACGAAGAGAGCAAGCTACTGCTAGGGTTTCTAACTCGTAAGAGTGGAAGTTCTTCTCTTCCGGAGAAGTTTGTCGACTATAGTATGCTGCAGGGTGAAGATTCTCGAAGTCTCGCTTTCGTTGAAGGAGAATTCCACCGATTTCTATCCTACTTGCATCTGTGTATGAATGTCCCATAAGCACAGGGACCTCGAATAGATAGTCGGGCACTATTTTGTAATCAACTCTAGCCTCCACCTCATCGACAATCATATCAAGATACAGATTTCCTAGCGATTGGACTACGCCATTGCCAAATCCTTTCAATAGAGTAGGGACATTATCGTGAAATACACCTAGTTGGCTGACAGTAGATTTCCTAATTAGGGTAGCGTCGCTCCCAAAATCAATAAAAGCTCTAAGTACACAACTGTTGACTTTCACCTCCTTTATAAACTTAGAGCCAGGACAATTGTCTATTTGTGAGTCTTCGTTGTTTATAAAATCAATCCGCATAGTTTACTGCACTTTACCACTAACGTTTGCCAATTTATCATCTGATTTAATATGACATTTTTCCGCGATGTGACCAATCCTATCACAACGCGTGGATTTAATCAACGGCTTGGTACAATGCATGAAACTATGTCCCTTTTCCTTGCAATTGTAACATCCAATAGGGTGTCTCGGTCGGACAATAGAACTACTGCTCGCTGTTTTGAAAACTTGATTATCAAAATTTTTATTTTTGGCGTAAAAATGGTCCGGACCAGATTGATTATAGTCCCTATTACTGAGTAAATACTGTAACAACTGATCGGGGTGAGAACAACGCAGTGCTAAAGCTCCTGATTTGAGTGTTTTATCTGTAATGCCATGTATTATGCATTCTGCCGCACGGGTACCTACTATATCGCATTGATTCACTAAACTTAGTTTTTCATAGTAATAAACCTCTATGGATTCGTTATTTCTGCTCTTTCTCTTAATCATATCCTCCAAGGTCTGACCGTAATTCTGTTCACACGGAAACGCGCTTAGTAACTTCTCTTGCCATTCTTGCCAAGTAAATAGGATGGTATGCAGACTTTTGTACCACGTCTTGGCCAGACCTTGCAACTTTTGCATTGCAAAATGAGTGGTGGTTCTTTCATCCCAACCGTATACCGAGGCGCACTCATTTACCTTTCTTAACCACACGTCCATTCGCTGGTTTTTGGACGAGGGATCAAAGTTTGGCAATATATTTTCGTGGTTAATTTTTTGTAGTGATTGGGGTGCGCCTTGGTCCACAGGTGGAGATGCGAAACCATCCCTCAAGTCCTTAATAATGTTAAACAAATCTCTTTTTGAAATAGAATGACTACGTGACCTTTTAATCCTTTCCGCGCGGATCTGCTGTCGTGGTCTGCGCTCCCCACGCTGCTCTGCAAATGGCTCGGCGTTCCGGCGCCGTGTCGATGCCGTGGAGGTGCTGCGGGGACGGTTGTTCGCTCGCGGCTCGTCGCTGCGACGCGATGCGTGGTGCAGGTCTTCGGCGTTGCGTACACGGTCGCGCTCCCCAAGTTGCTCTGCATGGAGCTCGACGTCTCGGCGCCGTGTCATGCCGCGGAGGTACTGCGGAGAAGGTTGTCCACTCGCGGCTCGTCGCTGCGACGCGATGCGAGGAACAGGTCTTCGGTGGCGCGTACACGATCGCGCTCCCGTCGTAGTTCGTTCTCCAGCATCCGAAGCCGCTCACGGCGCAGCTCGATGTCTGGCTCGGGGCTACGACTTCGCAGCCGACTTCGGCTCCTCGTGGCAGAGTGAGGCTCTCCGCGACTCGGAGTCACGAGTCTTCGTTGAGTTTGACATTGTCTGAAATCTCACGGCAAGGAAACTTGAGAGCCGTATATTGAAGTTGTAACTGAGAAGTTAGTGATTACTAGCAGACTAAGAATCTAAGTCTTTGTTTATCCTTTATTTGAATACTATTGGAAGATAGAATAAGGTACAGATATATCGCTTTAGTTGAGCATGTGTGCTGAGCAAGTAGCCTTTATTCTTTAAAATCAAAATCGTTATGTCTTAAATAGAGAATGAAGTCTAATTCGTCCTTTTCTAAAAATAAAACATAGGCACCTTTGTTTCAAGTATAAACACTTAAGTCCAGCGATAGATGCGGTATGCGGCGTCAAGTGGTTCACTCGCCTCGGTCGAACTTATCGTGGGAAGTGTCGGGTGACGCTCTTAGTAGGTAAGCGCTGTTGCAACCCAAACTTAAAAGTTCTATGACGAAAAAAATTACAACATAGCTCTATCGTTGACTATTTTTAACTTTGTTTTAAAGGGTTACTTAACACCCACCTAAATCATTCGATTTTAAGCTCGCAATTTGGCACTAGCAAAATTCTGACCTGGACCACAAGCCAATTCAAATGTGTGCTAGCTATTACATCTCCCACAGTAAGATCACGCAATAGTGTTAACGGGTATTCTCTCGCTAAAATACTGCCGACTCACGAAAAATAATAGTAAACATAATGTGATTACCGATTTTAGCAAGAAAACTTTCAACAATGGTAAATATGATGACATGATTTAGAAATAAAATCTTTTAGCAAGAAAACATTCAACAATGGTACATATGATGACATGATTTAGAAATAAAATCGTATTCATGCCTAATTATTATTTATAATGTACAACCTATCCTAAGACTAATTAATAGGTCTCAGGTTAATTGACAGGCAAATAATTATAAATACAACAAACAAAGTAGAAATACAATTTGGGCGCATACTTACGTTTTGGGTGCACATCCCACTTCTGAAGTATAAAATCTCGTTGCCTTAGCGGTCTGGAATCTTCAGGGAAACTATTTCAACTGGGAGGACTATATTAAGATAAACTCAAACTGTTCACTTAGTTTTATTAATTACATCAAGAACAAACAACTAAGTAATAATTCACAATCATTACACTGCTCAAAACGAATATTCCAATCGAGTGGCCCAGGCGGCGGACCGAGGGCGAGTCCCCGTCCGCGCACCCGCTCGTAGCCAAAAAAACCCGCGGACCCGCCGCGTCGCGCTTTCCGATTGGTCCACGATATCAGTTAACATTCCCAAACCATAGAAATTAATTGCATATACAACATACTTTAGATATAACTTAAAACAGTAATGTTTACAATTTTAACTAATTTTAACAATTATCCTTAAAAACTTAAGGTACTATTTATTATCAGAAACAAAACCTAACACGTGATATATCAAAAATATTAGTATCTGCACTGCCATCTAAGATTCAAACTCAAACGTCTGAATGGGGAGACAAGTGCAGTTTTATTAAGCAGACCAAAAACCAAAAAGCAAAGTCTGCCGTCGTTTTTAAAAAGGGCACAACTAAAATTTATTTCGAAATTGAGTTTTAACATATTTGGAATCACAATTTTTTTCTGATAACGACAACAGAATTACCTTCGGGCAGAGTTTATATATCCTCAATTAAAATAGGTAAATGATTCATTGCATTTGATTCACTTTAGAACATACAATTTGTAAGGATCACTGCTATATTGGCGCGTAACCTAATCCGCCATATTCTAGTGTTGCTTGTTGCAATCTTGCAATAGACCTCCCCGCAGTCCCCGCTACGGTTTCACGCAGTTGGCAATGTTGGTACTTTTGCCGTTTTGAACGGGAATAGAACACGCCAGTATTCTAAATTTGACCATCTAAGTATGCGTAAGCACTGCAAGTGCTGTTAGGGGAATTTATAGAGGTGGGAATTTGTTCTGGCTATCAAAAGACGTTACGGTTTACTGTTTTAAATTGTATTCCCTATTTAGGGAAGACTTGCAAAAATCTAAATGAACAGTTTAAACTTATTATACACTAAAACTGACTACGGGGTCAACGTCTGCTGTTAGTACAGAAATTGCTTGTAATTAAAAGCTTAGTTTCGTTTTTTAATGTGTATCGTCATTTGTTAAATACCTATCGATACTTGCGATATCCATTACGTTTGCGGAGCTTGCTGGTTAATTTTATTTGACCCTGATTAGTAAATTAGGAGTAAAAGTTTCGGTTAAGTTTGGTTTGAATGAATGTGTCGGCCCTAATTTAGATTTTCCCAGGTTCGAACTTCGGTGATTCGTAATAAAACAAAAATTTGAAGCAAACTTCTCCCAAACCCGCGTTCAACTTACACGACAACAATGAAACAAGTCGTAAATGAGTTTCAATTTCAAAATACGTCGCTGAATGATTGCCCAAGTCGCCAAGACGTCATTTCATTACTCCCGCCGTGAATAGAAAGTTCTTACGTTACACGATTTATAATCCTTCACTCGATACATCGTCAGTAGCATGACTCGCATGCACCGAATAGTTTCCCACAGCGACTCAAAATAAAACCCTATCATCGCAGTAGAGAACACAAAGCGCGAACACGAACGCGTCGAACAAAAGCAACGGCGTAGTATTACGTCTCCAATATCCCTAGATCGATTATGTTTCACATGTTTCTCATTATAACGTCTGGGTACGAAACAAAGAGAGTGTCAGGTTGCTGTGCAATGCTCTTCTGGCAACCCGAGAGTATGGCACCCGACTGTTTTGGTCATGCGAGAACGGAACGCCACACTTTCGGGGAAAATTCGTTTAAACTGGCAACACCGGGCGTACCTCGCAAGCTGCGCATTCTGAACGCTCCTTTGTAAAATAATGCTTCTGAATACAGAGTTCTAATTGTGACATAATTTGTTTAATTACTGCTGGGAGTAGTTTAGAGTTTCTTACTTACTTATAGTTTTTATTAATAATACCGTTTCATGTAGCCTTAATACCTGCAATGTGGCGGCTCGTTTCAACTCTTTGTAGTAGTTGGTAAAGTGAAATGAATTAACGTACCTTATTATTATTCGGCAACTAAAACAAAACAAAAAAACTAGTTTAATAAAGGGAAAATAGAAATCATTAATGAGATGAAAAGAAAACAGTTGAATACCATGCAGCATGAGTTTTAGATGGACTTGTGATTTTTTTTTATCTGCAGTTATTAGTGATGGTTAGATATTGTCGTTCATTAATGGGCGCTGGAATAGGGGTACAACAAGGGTGTCCAATTGCAGCACCCTGGTTTTCAATTATACAAAGAAATCCAAAATAAAAACTAAAATATGTTAAATAAACGCTTCTTAGAATATTGTTCCTAGCGTATCTGAGATAAGTAGTTAAAATTTCCGAGCTCGTTTCGCTAGTTCTTGCATCCTTCTTCATTAATTCTCAAGATTACATTAGTGGAGGCAATATGCTGAAGATGCACCCCCCTGACAATATTGCTGAAATCACTAGTAGTAATAAATATATTTATAGCCATAGCGTTAACATCATCCAATAAAAAGGCATGTATTGATAGAACAATACAGTATTTAGCAAAACATGTGTCTTTGTTTTATTTGCGGCTTGTAAACATTCCAATAAAATAACATAGCTATGTTTCTTCATTGCCTCTACTTTTTCTCGTATTTTATTTCATTTAATTAAAGCTATAGATATCGGAAAGTTTATAAGTGTAGTAAGAGCTTTAGCCATTAGCTTCATCCTCATTAGTGTTTTATTGTCTCCGTAAAGAAACTTAAAGCTCAAATTCGTGTAGTGTGGATCGACTCTAGAGGAGCCGAGCATGAGCGACACTACACGAATTGGAGCACGGCTCGTGCTCCGCTCGTGGTCGGCTCAGTCGGCTCACCTTTAGGTTCAGTTTCAAGAAGCTAGCTAGCTACTGTGATTAATTAAACTGATTATTTATCAGCCAATCGCATCACTCGACATTAATTGTTATTTAAACTTTGTATAGGCGCTAGTTCGCGCGTGAGACCGGAACACGAGACAGAGACGCGAGATCGGAGACAACAAGACTGTTTCCGACTGTTTCACACTTTTGAATTGTCAAAATCGGATTGAATTGTCGGTCAGTCCAAAAAAAAGCGAAGCTAAATTGCAGTCGCGGCGGTAAGTCCATGCTTTGAAGAGTGGCTAGAAAGGCGCCACGGTAAAATCACTTTCCACCTGCTGCAGATCGTTACATTGGACATGGCTAGTTCGGAAGGGTTTGGTTTCGAATTCAGACGGAACCAACGCCCGGGTGTCTCCATTGTGCGGTTCGGTCGGAGGACACGCGCAAGCATACGGTGAAAGTTTACCCAAGCGCGGATCCACCGCTGTGGGCACGATGGGCATGCTCATACCACTTGTGACATCACACTTTCACGGTAATGCTTATGATGCTATTTTTGTACTTTCTTGAGCAAAAACTAACAATGGAATTGGCTGATTTTCGGGTGTCTGTCAGCTGTGACCACAACCATTTTTGAGGGCAGGATCCACGCTTGAATTTACTCCAAGAGTTCCGCCGTGTTTTCGTGGAGCGCATCAGCGGCAGAAGGCAGTGACTTCCGGCTCTGGCTCAGGCCATGGTCTTGAGCGAGGGGGAATGGGAGCGGTCGGCTCCTTCTGCGAAACTTCAATGCGAGCGAAGGAGATGGTTGAACCCGTGAGGGAACAGACTTCGACTGAAGGACGCCCACTGTAGGCGCGGGCTACCTATTGCTCGCTTTTGCAAAAACGCACGTCGTCTGCCCGTCCTTTAATGACCAGGCCCGTGTCGACAGCGCGTTGTGTTCCACGTGTGCTTCAAAGAGATGCCAGAAAAACCAAAGGGGGCTCAATAGGGTCGATGCATCGGTCATATTAATATAATATTCAGCAAATGTCACACAACGCCGTCTAGTTCAGTACTAAACACACTAGACAACTGATAAACATACTTATATATTTCTAAATACATACATATATAGATAAATTATAGCCAGACACAGAACAAATGATCATGCTCATCACACAAACATTTGTCCTGGGTGGGAATCGAACCCACGACCTCCGGCATAGCAGTCAGGGCCATTATCCACTAGACCAACAGGCCAGTCAAAATATTCAATGCACAACTAAGCTCCTACAGAAACAGTATAGTACAATACAACTGGTTCCATCAATAGATTCTACGACACTGCACGAATAATAGCTTTAGACCTTTAGTAGCTTTTGGATGCGGTCGCAGTCTCGGTGCCTCCGCTCGTAGTGACGGTGCGAAACGCCAGTCTACGAGATGGGGACACTTGTCGCGGGATATCTCCATCTCGTGTCTCGGTCTCCGGTCGCTGTCACAAACCCAACCGTTGCCTTAAAATTTTGTTTCCAGAAACCAAGTGGCATTATGGTTAAAGATGGAACACTCTCCGTTCATGACAAAAAACGGGTGCATGCTTCAAAGCCTTGAAAACTTCCTATCAGGCAAAGATAATATCGTTTATTCGTCATGTTCACTGTCTGTCTAAATCTGAGTCATAAATTATTTTTATTTGTAAGTAAAGTAGTGTGAAGTAATGTCAGTCAGTCTCTAAACGCGTTCAGTAATCTGTAATTTATGCACATGTGCGTTATGTCCTACATACCTACTTGGGCACAATATTTTTGCAACGATGTAATAAATAGCTAAGAATGGTGTCAAATTGCAAGTTAGTAATAAATCATTTATTTTCAGGCATCTTGGCCCATAGATAAATACCTTACGGACTAACATATATTATAAAGTAAATTAAATACAAAATATTGTTAAAAAATAAGACTTATGATTATGTTAGTAACACTTCAAACACACACACACACATCACTCACATGTTGGTCTCTAGTAGAGCTGTCGACTAATAATATAATTTAAATGGTTGAAAAATGCTGTTCATTTTTATTGCATCATCACCATAATTAACCTTAGGTCCTCATACCACATTATTTGTGGTCATCGGTGCAGGTCTTAATCATAAGTGATGTAAAAATAATGTATTTTTTTTTTAATTGTAATTAACCAGTGCTTGACTGCGCGATCTCACCTGATGGTAAGCAGTGATGTAATCATTGATGGTGAGGCGCATTAGTCTATTAGAGCCTATTCACTCTAGCCTTGAAGACACCTAAATTATAATCAGACGGCAAGACCGCAGCAGGCAAATTGTTCCAGTCTTTCAGATGTAGGGGGTATAAATGGCGAAGCGAAACGCTTAGTCCAGACCGTAGAAGTTTCAACAACGTAAGGGTGTATACTGGCCGTACGTCGGGTTGGTTTTTGTTAACACCGACCTAATATTAATTAAGACAACCGTTATAATTTTTTTTTTTATATTAAGGATATGCTTGCGTTACCTATTCATTAATTATTAATGACTTCCTGATGGATTTGCTTTATTAAATCAGTTATCTTTTTCTTTTTCTCATTTACTTTTTAGAATCATAACAAACACAAAAATAGCCGGTGCCAAAACAAACCAGGATTACGCAATGTTGCCAACATAAAAAAAACTTCTCCCTAAATGACGCGCATTCGCTTTATTTTCATTTAAACCACAATCACATGACAACTGATGACGAGGGCTTTCAAAGAAGCTTAGACGTTGTGACGTAAACGACAAGTTTCACAGTAGGTACGTAAATAATGTACTTACGGCGGTGTTGTGTTCATAATATCTGCGATGATTTCACTCATTACAAGAAGCTACCTAAGTGCGACGTGTGCCCGTTTTGAATGTCTGTTTGTTAGTGATGTTTTAAAAATAAACAACTAAATGATAAGATTCAGAAATATTTTTTGTGTTGATAAATTGAAAATTCATTGTCGTCTTTCTCTTGTTCATATGCCAATTTATTTAGTGTAGTAGTTAGTAGCAGGCTTTTATTTGTCACTAGCTTCGGTCAGCGGCTTCGCCGACGTGAACGTGGAAAATTATCCCGAGGAAACAGTCTCCAAGAATAAAATCCTATGTGCTGATCTAGGACATGTTCTACCCGTGTACCAAGTCTCATCAAAACTCGTTCAGCCGTTCAAGCGTGAAGAAGTAACACACACACAAACAAACGTTCGATGATATAATATTAGTATTATGTGATTAATATATGTATAAGAATATATAATAATAATAATAATAAGAAATAATAATAATAACTGTCGTTGCGCGGTTGGATCAAGGGCCTGATACAGAAGGCAGTACTTCTCGATACAGCTCGCATTGTGAGGAAGTTCCTGTCTCTGGAGCCCTAACCACCGGTAGCTTGGACCCTGTCCCGACACCGGCGGACTACTATTTTTTATATTTTTAAATGTTTTTTTTTTATATCACTTTTAAGAAATATTTAAAAATGTACAAAATATGTATAAAAAATAATAATAATAATAATATTCCACAACTATCACACAACGCCGTCTAGTCCCAAGCTAAGCAGAGCTTGTGTTATGAGTACTAGACAACTGATAAACATACATCTCCAACAAACAGCTCCACAACATGGGACTAGCAAGCGACCCGACTTTCAGGATCTGTGGAGAGACAGAGGAGAATATGCTACACTTACTGTGCGACTGTGCAGCACTAGGCTCCAAAAGACTAGAGTATCTGGGATAACCATTTCCAAGATCAGAAGACTACAGGCTCAGCCCCATCAAGGCCATACTGGGACTCATGAAGAAGGTGCACGGAGGGCTGAGGGTTGAGTAGAAGGGATGGGGATTAGCATAAAAGATCCAGAAGGGTCGAAGTGCTCTGGTTTAGGGCCAGCCCCACTATAAGATAAGAACATACATCTCTATTTCTAAATACATACATATTATAGATAAATTACACCCAGACACAGAACAAATGTTCGTGCTCATCACACAAACATTTGTCCTGGGTGGGAATCAAACCCATGACCTCCGGCATAGCAGTCAGGGCTACTAACCACTAGACCAACAGGCCAACCCAATTATGTATGTTTAGTATTAATATACTTTTCTATTCATCATCATATCAGTAGTAGTCTTTTTTAAAGACATTTAAAACTAAAAAGTATGTGAAATTCTATTCGGTACGAAAGCTGAAGACTTTTTAGCCTTTACCTTTCCAATTCTACGATTAAAAATTCCATTCCCAAAATGAGCTTTAGTAATTCGCACGGGTATCAAAGTTAAGTGCATAACAAGGTACATATTTTCTTTGTCATACAATATGGTACGCGAAATGAAATGCCGCATGCCGTATTAATTAATTTATATGTTTATAATGCCACCCGATATGTTTGACGAATATGATAGAGTTTTACTGAGAAATTATGCAGACGTTATAGAATTTTTGAGATGAATCGAACGCGTGGATTGCCTAATGGTTTTTTTACAAATGGTTCGAGGTTTTTGGTGGAATTTCTTCGAGCGAAGTTCAGTGTTTGTTTTATTATTTTCAAATGGATCCCTGGTGGTAATGTCTTGTAAAATGGGTGTAGTTTTGTCGCAACTAACTGGACAATATGATCACTAACACAGGCGCGATCTCGGTAAAATGGAGCTGAGAATGTTATTGTATACCTAAGCGTTTTTTTTACTGCCAAATACTGCACAACCATTACAATATGCACTAGAAATACAAAACTACACTAATTTTACATCCCAATATCCACAAGAAATCAATTTGCGAACATAAATTAGCCATAACTGAACTTCATTCTATAAAATCCCGCCAAAAACTCCAAGCTGCACTTGTAAAATAGGGTGACGTACTCGAAATAAAAAAGGTGACGGACATAAGTACTTGTTTGCTTTTCTATATTTTTTTTTACAATAATTTGTTAAGTCTTCAGCCTATTGATAAGGACTTAGAACATATTGTAGTTTTATTATTTTAGGAATACGCAAATTTTTTTTATTCCACTTGATTTGAAATTGGTCCAAACAAGCAGGATGTGATGAAATCGTGAAAAAGAAGTTTTGGGAGGATTTTGATACTGCTTTAATGACCATCCCTGTACATGAGGAATTAATAATAATAATAATAATAATGGTTTATTGTTCAGGAAAAAAATACACTTTTACATCGAATACTTCCCAGGTCTCCACACTAGGATTCCCTGTGTCGTGGAGACCAGTCTCTTTCATCATGGTTCAAGAAGAAATAAAGTAGAAAATAAAAATACAATGTAACACAGATTATGTAGAACATAGGGTATGTTAGAACTAAATAAATCACCATTTATGAGAGGTGTCCATGGCATCTAGCAGAGTGTGTAAAAAGTAAGTTGTATGGTGTTGGTGCGTGTATGTGTGTGTGTGGTTGTGTGGGTGCGTTTGTGTGAGGTGTGTGGGTGCATGTGTGTACGCGTGTCATGTCTTCAAGAACTGATAGCATTATCATGATAGAGTGTAACAAGTAGTTTATAGTGTTAATAAATAGTTAGTAGTTTCTCTGTGTCATCGTAGTTCAGATCTTTAAGGTAAGTTTTGATGTGAGATTTGCATTTCGATTTTGTCAAAGGTATTAAATTAGATTTCTTGTTCAGTTTACTGTAAAGAAATGGTCCCATATAGTGAAAACACCTTTTTCCAAAGTCAAGTCGTCGCTTTGGTTTGCGCCATTCAGGCCCCCTCCGGGAATGTGGTTTTTGATTAACTAGGACTAAAGCTACTTTATGGAACCTTAGAGCAACGGCCATTACATATAATTGTCGCACGCTCATTACATCCGTTTCTTTAAATAAGGTATCAGTTGGAAAACGCCTTGGTTTTTTATAAGCCACTTTGAGAACAGCCCGTTGCGCGCGTTCCGCTCTAATCAAATGAGTTTTTAGTGCAACGCCCCATGCGATTATGCAGTAACTAAGAATAGATTCGCACAGAGTGTGATAAATCATCTTCAAAATCGTCATGTTTGCAATCTGACCCATTCTTTTAAACACATGTAGTAGTTTTCTAACACGTCCACTCACTTGGTCTATTTGCTTTGTCCAAGTGAGGTTTTTGTCGATGTAGACACCAAGGTATTTTATGTAAGCCACCTGTTCAAAGCATGGGCATGGACAATTAGTGTTTGAGTCACTAAGACAGGTATGTAATTTAATAGCCAAGTTACATGGGCAAGTATTTCTTGCACTGGTACTAAAATTTATTACTTTCGTTTTGTCCACATTAAGTGTTAATAAATTGTAATTTAGCCATTGTGCAACCTGCCTTACGCCAGACTCAGCCAACTCGTGAACAGACTCCCACGTCCTATCATAAAATACTATGGCTGTGTCATCAGCGTAAGCGAAAATTTTTGCTTGACGGAGTGTTAAAGAGCAAAGGCTGTTGATATATATAATGAAAAGAGTAGGCCCCAGTACGCTACCTTGCGGCACACCGTAGTTAAGACTGGCATAGGAACTGAAGTTATTACCTAGAATTAACCTCTGTGTGCGATTGCTAAGGTAGGACTGGAACCACTCAAGAGCAGTGCCACGTACACCAATGCCTTCAAGCTTACTTAAGAGGATGCCTCTAGAGACAGTATCGAAAGCTTTCGCAAGGTCAAGGAAGACTCCAGTACATTTATTGCCATCATCTAATTGGGAGACAACAAAGTCTACTATGTCTGTAACTGCATCCTCCGTTGACTTGTTCTTGCGAAAACCATATTGATTGTCTGATAATATGCCGTTCTTTTCAAGGTAGCCCAATAGTCTACTATTCATAATCTTCTCGAGGATTTTGGACAGCGATGTGAGAAGAGAGATGGGACGATAGTTCGAAGCCACGGTCTTGTCACCACACTTGAAAATTGGACAGACATTTGCCATTTTGAGAGTTTTTGGTACTATTCCAGAGGAAATACTCAAATTACACAAAAAAACGATCGGGGGGATGAGGTAAAGCTTGTTTAGTCTGAGGATTTTGTTTGAAATACCATCCCAGCCAGGTGCTGAAGCGTCTTTGAGACCTGAGATAATTTTATCGACTTCATAAACATCAGTTGGGCTTGCATAAAAGGAGTTAATTGGCGATGAGTTGATATATAAACTGCTATTTAACCGGGCCAGTTCAGATTCGCTTTTATTTAATTTTGAAAGTGTTTTAGCAGCAAGCTTCTCACCAACAGATGTGAAAAAATGATTAGCTCTATCTAGAGAGTCTTTAGGGTCGGGACAAGCGTGTAATAGTTCTAAGTTGGAAGACATATCCTTTTTTATGTTACATATACTTTTTATAGCAGACCATGTCCTTTTACTGTCCCCTTTAGAATCTTCTAAAGTCTTTCTGTCATACTCATTTTTTAGATTTTGTATTAGGTTATTGCAGAGATTCCTGTAGTTTTTATAGCGTTGCTGTATTCTGAGATTATCTTTATTTTTGACTTTACTTGCTTCAATATGTAGGAGGTCTCTATTTCTGATGCATTTGATCAATCCTTTAGTCATCCAGGGTTTTCTAATAGACTTTGAGTTACGGCTAGTCACTACAGTAGTGTAATTTTGTATTGTTGTACTTAATGTATCAGTGAAAACATCAAATGCTTTATTTGCATCATTGTGTTTATATATAAAATCCCAATTTATGTTCTCTATAGCTTTTGACAAGTTAGTGTAGTCAATTTCAATTCGAGATTTTGAGTTAGGCAGAGAGCGTGAAGTATCTTTAACAATTCCAGCAATAATCGTATCATGATCAGTTATACCCGAGCTACATATGACGACCTTCACTGCGTTTTTTGATTTAATCAAGACGTGGTCTAAGCAGGTACGGTCATGAGTAGGAAAAAGATGTCCCGGGTAGAAGCCGTAATGACCAGTTACATCTAAAAACTCGTTTGCACGTCTGTCCCTGGAGTCGGGGGAGATATCAATGTTAATATCCCCAACTATAATACAGTTGGGACTTTTGCACTCTTGCATAATTTTTTCTAGTGACTCACAAAAAATACCAATATTATAGAAAGATGGAGATCTATATATAGCGCAGATTGTATATGCTTTAGCAATGTGGATAAGCAGACAGTTTGCTTGCTGAAAAGGAGGTTCATCAATAACCACTAGGAGATTATTCTTGTATAAAACAGCAATTCCATCATTCTGATTAATGTAGTTTCTAGAATAGTGACATACATAATTACAGATGTACTAAAGGTGTCAACTCAGTTAATCGACACTCAGTTAGGACAATTATATCTGGTAAGAAATCTAGTTCACTCAAGAAGACCGAAAAGTTGTCGAAATTTTTATGTATACTACGTATATTTTGGCATACTATTGTGAGTTGTGATTTAGCGTCACCAATATCCAGTGAACATTCCTTTGGGGTATTACGTTTAAAGTTCAAGTAGATATCAGTCTTATCGAGGTCATTAATCATATTATATTTATTAGCCATAATTAAAATTATTGAGAAAAGGTTGGAATGTGACAGTGCGAGTGGTTTCATCTAGTTGAATATGATAAAAGGTTCCAAAATACAAAAACGAATTGATTTTAGCATGCAATAACAGAGAAATATATGTGTGGTGTAAATAATGTGTGTAGTGATGTGTTAGATAAATACCTGAATTGAGACATGGTATGTGAGAAGTTCTGTTGCTATTTGCCATGACAATAAACCTGTATGAAGACATATTATAGAGTATGACATAAACTGAAACAGCTGCACTAAATTTAAAGTTAGTTGTTAATTTTGTAGAATTCCCGCAATTGCTGAAAAGTGTTTTCGTTTCTGACAACCGTGTACTTGTCGCCTTCCTTTTTACGCAGAAAGACGCGGCCGTTTGCAATCCAGCAGAATTGGTAGTTTTCTGATCTAGCGAATTCACGTGCGAGAAAAAGAAGTCTTTTTGCCTTTGAGGTAAGATGTTCCGACACATAAAGAGTGGTTGCAGGGCCTTCGAGACCGATATGGTTTGTGCTTAACTGACTGCCAGGGTGGGAGGTGTTAAATTGTTTAATAACTTTTAAGAGATTATCTTTCGCAAAGGTATTGGTAAATTCAGTGACTACTGTCGACGTAGCTGCATTCGCCTTCGATGGCAGTCTATAGATATCTTTAATCTCGTTATAAGAGCAATCACACCCAACACGTTTGATCAGGGTGGTCACCATGTTAAGCAAGTCTTCCTTTTTTTCCTTTTTCTTTTTCGGTACACCCCTGATCTCAAGACTTGTTTTTCTAATCACTCGTTCTAAGCCCTCATGTCTTTCTTCCAATTCTTCGACTCTTGCACGTGTATTAATCCATTCCCGGTCTAAGCTGTCAATCTTTTTATCTAAGTCCTTTATTTGAGCCGACAAATCACCCAACGATTTTTCAATTTCAATATTTGATGATTTTATACCAGTCTTTATTTCAGATAAACCTTTTTCTAGATTTTCTAACTTCGCAAGACCCTTTACAAGTTTCTCAAGTTTTTTATCTTGTTGTTTCATCCAATTTGAGAACATATCCATCATCTCGTCTTTAAACATATCGAGGATGTTGCACTCATTGCCGTCATCGCCGTCATTGCCATCGCCATCCTCTAATCGAAGACGTTTGTAGTTTGACCTCATTGTGATGTTAGAGGTAGGTATTGGCGCTAGGCTACTGGTTATAGGGCGATTTAAGTTCGTGTCTGAGAACGACAGTCCTTTCGGTGGAGTGCGAATCGGATTCATAATGTACTAATAATTGATAGTTGGAGGCGATTTTAATGGACATGTGGGAATAATAAGAGACCTGTCATACTGTATGGATCAGAATGTTGGGTTATGAAAAAGTTGGATGAAAAAAGATTGCATGTAGCGGAAATGAGAATGTTGATATGGATGTCTGGTGTGACGAGAATGGATAAAGTGAGAAATGAGTATATTAGAGGAAGTTTGAAAGTGGCACTAGTGACTGACAAGTTGAAATGCAATCATTAGTCTTGGTATGGTCATGTGAAGAGGAGGGATGAAACGCATGTTACTAAAAAGTTCTGAGTATAGACGTTGATGGATGGAGAGGGAGGCCAAATAAAAGATGGATGGATAGTGTGACGGGTGACAGAACAGAATGGAAGAAAAAAACGTGATGCGCAGACCCCAAATAATATAGGATAAAGGCAGGAAGAAGAAGAAGATTAGAAATTGGTCCATCCAAACTCAAATTTTCCTGTTAGCAACCCATAACTATTATATCTATTGTCTCTTCACCACCCTATAAATATCTGTCGTTACAACTTCAACGAGGCTCACACATCTATCTGCATAGACTATTGTGCGTACATGATGTCCGCTTCGAACTTAATTAGAATGTAATACATCCACATCAGACAGGCAGCACTATTGAACATAATATGCCTCCCTCATCGTTCATGTACAACAAGGGGTCCGAAGCAGACTGCATTAATCACTGCATGATACACGCTCGAACTGTTATTTGCGACTAGTTTGTCGAATTTAGGATTTCCTATACCATTACCTACACTGTTATATCAGATGTTGGAAATTATAGCTACTGGCTAATTGGTAATTCAGACATCACAGTACCTGGATTTCAATGTAATATTGTGTAGATTGTGGTTAGATTAGTTTGGTCAGCCCTTACTAGAGAGATTGGATATACTGACTTCAATACACAGAAATTTCTAGAATCTGTCCTAAGAGTAAAATAGAAACCATTTATGCATCCAAACGGGTAAAGATAAAGGTACGTAAAGTATGGTGTTCCACAGGGTAGTGTACTGGGACCGCCATTCTTTCTAATATATATTAGCGATCTCCCAAAAGTGACAACGAATAAAATTATTCTCCTTGCTGTCATCCAGTACAGCTGTAATTAAGTGTAAAATTCTTATTATTTACGAGCAAGACATAAATACTTGTTTGCATGACATAATAAACTGATTAAATAATAATATTTTGATAATAAACTTAAATAAGACAACCAAATTTTGGTATTGCTTACCAAGATTATAATATTGAGGAAGAAAGCCAAGCAAGGTTTCTAGGTATAGCGATCGACAGTAAGCTCATTTGGAAACGTCATATTGAAGTTGTGTGCAAAAAACATAGTAAAACCGCGAATGCTCTCCGTCTAGTTTAAAAAAAGTCGACATTGAGGCTTCTTTTATCAACGTACCATGGACTGGTTGCCTCTGTTTTGCGGTATGGTATTATTTTTTGGGGGCAGTCTACTGACAGGGAACTAGTATTTAGAATGCAAAAGCGATGTATAAAGTCAATGTGTGATCTTAAAACAACAAATAGCTGTCTTCCTTATTTTAAATCTCTAAAGATTTTTAATTTCCCGTCTTTATGTATTTTAGAAACAGCTTTATTTGTAAAAATAATCCTCGATTATTTGAAAAACTGTCAGCAGTCAGGATAAATCCGACACGGGCTCAATATGTTAACAAACTATGTCAAGTGAAATGCAAAACCGCACTTATGCAGAAGAGTTTTTTTTGGTATCACCCCACGCATTTATAATAAAGTACTTGCGCAATAAAAAATATGACTGTAATAAGATTTAAAAGGAACCTAAACCAAATATTGATTAAAAAATTTTACAATACAATTGACGATTTCCTTAATGATAAATCGTTGTACTGATTCACTAAGTATTATTATGATTGACATTGTATATTTTTTTTATATTTTTGACATCACTTTTCTGACATTTCTTTTTTTTCCTGATTGGCGTTATCATTCTGTCTGACAATATTATTAAAATTTTACCATTGTTATTAGTCTGACATTTTTAGTACATATTTTGATATTCGACATTTAAACTTATTCAGTATCAATATAATTTTATATTATAAACTTAAATCTATGGATACAATGGCGGTCTTATCACTAACAGCGATATCTACCAGACAACCTGAGGTATAATAGGTATAGCAAAAAGAAATAGAACTTATCAACAAATGATTATTTAATTTACAATGTTACAAAAATATGATATAATGTGAAGCCATTTAAAGTAAAGGGCCGGTGACTCCAAGTTTATTTTCAAAATTGGCAAAGGATTTCAACAAATGTTCTTGACAAGCGAGAAAAAAAAGCGGCCAGTCGGTGGTGTCTGATTACAAGATATTACTGCGATGCGACGGTATTAAGTGGCGGCATTCGGTGTCATCTTACGATATGACAACATGGACGTCGACACTGTGTCTTTATATGACCGAAAAAATGTAAGTTAACGATTTCGGAATTCGAATTTCGAATGTTTTTTTTTTATTATTTTATGTGTATTCGACATAATATTATTATTTAAGGATTGGATTTAAATTGGGGTTTCTGATGTAAATATTATGTTAAATAAAACTTTGTCTCCATACTCTAATTTGAAATGTACATAAAGCAGAAATTGTTGTCTTAGATACATGTAAGCACCTTGTTATTTAAGTAAGTGACGTAAGCTCAGCTATCCTTTGTATTGAGCTGTCAAAATGATCCCTTTTATCTAGCCCATCTCCCCAAGGCTAGCAGCTATTAGACACAAACAGACAACCAATACACCATACACACATCATAGATTTATAGATGTAAAAAGTAGTAAAGCCAGACGGTTCGTGTTTCACGAAAATTAACGTCAGCCTGACGGGCCGGGCTTGTGACGCAAAATGGAGTCAAATGACGCCAGGGCCGGTTTAGCTGAGACGAGCATTAATTATACGGGATCATGTTCAACAACTGCGCTTAGGGTTCCGCTCACGCACTGTTTTGTGCCGCAAAACAGGATTTACTGGATTTCCAATGTTGTGGAGTAACTAATTGAGTGTTTTATTGAATTCGGTTTTTGTATTTGTGATTGGCTGATTCCATAAAAAGTTTCCCGTGAAATGTCTTCAGTTTCCAATAAATAATAAGTCATATTTTTCAAATTAAAATGAAGCATAAAAAAGCAAAATGTCAGAAACAAAAACTTTTTCTCAAATGTACGTTATTAAATAAACGAACACTATATCAATTTCTTCAGATGAAAACTAAAGAATTTATTTTCCCATTATTATTTTAAAAAACTGTTATTGTTATTTTTCGCATAGCACGGCGCCGAACAGCGAGCGGAGGCACACGGCGTCTCTTATTACACTAAAATTAACGACGATACCGGGCGTCGGGTGTCGAGACGAGAACTTACAATAATTAAAACGAGCGATTGAAACCTTCGCCGATGTTCTCAAATTATATAATTAAAAATATTTTAATTATACCTCATCGATATCATAATAATATTTCGTTTTAATTTTGTGAAACTTAATAGTTATTGAAAAAAATATTACGGCCCTCCTGCTAAGGAAAATTACTTAGCTTTTCAGAGAATAATTTTTGTAGGTACAGTTTTTAACGGGGTTTTGGAGTAATACTGGTGTTTATTTCGTTTTTATCGCTTTTTAAATTAGTCCTCTAGTCTGAAAGATCCAGAAGGGTTGAAGTGCTCTGGTTTAAGGCCAGCCCCTCTAGTCTGTACGAATATGATAAATAAAAACTTAGTTCTAAGCTTACAAGATAGAGAGAACTGATGAAGAGAACTGACTATATTTTAAGGTAACTTTGATTTTCGTTCTTTTTGTATGAGTATAATAAGCAAGAATGCAATGTTTTAATTCGTCCATAATGAACAAATTATTATACGCTGTGTTAACAATAAAATCACATAGTAATAATTATATAAACATTTATTAGTGAAATTAATATTAAAGTAGTACGCACCCGGCACTGTTGGCTTGGTTGGCGCAGTAATTGAGCGATTGGCTACTGCGCTGCGTGTCTCGGGTTCTATTCCCGCACGAAACAAATATTAGTACGGCCTATACATAGTTGTTCTGGGTCTGATTGTCTTTTGTGAACTCACCTACAATACGGGAGTTATTCCTAGTGAAGAGAGTAAAGGGCCTATTACACTACGCGATATTCAGCACACGGTATTCAGACTGTCTTATTTTTTGTTCCGAGCAAGACCGGTCTAACCCTTATAACACTACGCGACATCAACTAAGACTGTCTGAATATCGAGTAGTGTAATAGGCCCATAAATACTAGGGCATGCATGTCTGCTGTCAAATTACTACACTTTTCACAAAGACATATCTATAGTTTTTATATAATTGTTTGTTTGTGTGTTGTTGTTGTTGTTGTTTGTTTTGTTTTTATAGTGTTTATGTTTGTCCTGTACTAAGTTAAGGTGTGCAATAAAGTTGTATAATAATAATAATAATTTCCACAGACTATAAAAACCGGCTACCGATTAGTAACAATTCGAAAGTATCTATAATAATAATAACTTTATTTCCAAAAAATTGCAATTTACATAGAATCCTTGTGATTATTACAAATCAGATTATGACAGTAAGGTTTTTCAAATTACATAAAACTCTGATTGTACCACTGACACCCAAGCTAAGATTAAACTTGTGTTATGGATGCCAGGGCTCTCTCTATAAATCTATTTTTCACCTTACACAAACCAGTACGGATTTACATTTGGAAAGTATCAATTGTTGAACATAAACAAAACAAAGTTAATAGAAAAAAGGAAAACAAAGTATCTATGTGATTTTTTTCGTGTAACTAACTAAACACAAGCTCGAGCATTTAAAAAATGTGCAGTGTGAACGTCACTAATGTACAGTAGTGTCCGGTCAAGTAGTCATATGAGAAGCGGTTGTAAAACGACACTCTACTAAAAGCGACCCGTCCAAATTTAGTAGACACATCATCTAACTATATTATGTTACATATTTCTATGTAAAAGGTGTTGAATGTATCGTTACTTCATATAGATATAACAAAAATAAAATACCTATCGAGAATATCAGTTCGGCGAAAATCTGTAATACCTATCAATTATTTTCAAAAAGCTCAGATGGCTTTAATTAAATTCCTAAAAATCCCAACGTTCTTTATTTTATTTTAAATGATTATTGTACTTCATGTAAATTTTATTTCAAGTAAACAAATAAATATTAAATGTTTTGAGAATTTCACATCCAATCCAAGCGTCTCGAATATCTCAGTAACATAATACAGCGCAGTTTTTATGTCACCCGATGTTAAATAAACATCTATAAGAACGTTTTACATGCTATATTTATACTACAAATTGTGATTTATTAGCTTTAAGTCTGTAAAAGTTGTAATGGTGTGTCTCATAAACTACGAAATCATGGTAACCCTAAAATTAGAATGTCAAAAAGAACGTTCGTGATTTGAAATATTTAAGTTTTCTTAATTATTTTTTTATTGTTTGTTACATTTAGTCCTTTTAACGTAATTAAGAAAAAATACATATTTTTTTATATGACCGTTGTTTCGGGTTTAGATGTTTTGTGATATGAGTACACATGTTCGTGAACGCACCTACGTTACTGGAGTAATTTCTAGTGTGGGATCACATTTTTCTCAAATAAAGCTATGGTAACTGAGCAGGTACTTAGTGTCCAAAATTCTGGACACCCATAACAATAGGCATAATCAGCCGTATAATGTTCCCACTGCTGGGACTCAGGCTTCACCTATCTGAAAGGGGCTGAGTCGTAATCCATCACACAGACCCAGTGTGGGTTGGTGGATGTCATATGTCTCCGAATTTTTGATACCTATTAAGACATAGGTAGGTACTGGTTTCGTGACGATATTTTCCTTCACTGTTTTGAGAGCAGTAGTGATGAAATAAATTACACAAAGTAAAGCGCGATATAATCTTAAGTTAGGGCCGTTAACACTGGGCCAATACTACTCTTTTTACGCAATTAGGCATTACGAAAATTATACAACGTGTAACAAAAAGGGTATATACATCAAGAAGCGCTGAAGATTATAGGTGGTATAGAATCTCTACACAAAGTTTCAGCCCAAAATAAATAACTCAAAGAATTGATACCAAATTCTTGGTATCGTATGATTCTTGAATTCAAATCATAACAAACGTGTCACGACACTACGAGGGTCAATAACATTCCACGTCACTTGCTAATATTACGAAACATTTCTTCTGTAAATCTGATCGCCTAGTACCTGTCTACCTAATTTTGATGGTGCGTTTACACGTGGGCCCAGCCTCGGCCAATCGCCATTGTTTAAACGGGGTTTCCCCGTTTACACAATAGCTAGAGATAGAGATTGCCCGCGGCGCGCGCTGGCATGAGACGTTTTGTTCGCCTAGTACCTGTCTACCTAAAATTTTGCCTCAAAAAATATTTATTTATTTTATTTATTTATTAAAACTTTATGCATTAGTAAGAAACAATGTACAAAGGCGGACTAAAAATTAACTAAAATAAAAAATGATAAATAAATAATAACATTCAATAATGGAAATATTTTTCCATAGTCCGAGCAAAGTAAATATTAAAATGAAAAATAATAATTCAACTTACATTTTTAAAGATGTGGTTCGATGTGATGACCGTGGTACTGTATACACAAGTCCGCTCGCCTGTGCATGGCCACCTGAACATTGCGTAGAATGTCTGGTGTTACTGTCCTGAAAGCGGCTTCGATTCGCTCTCTCATTTGCTCCACTGTATCACACGGCATTGCGTACACAATGTTTTTAATGTATCCCCACAAAAAGAAATCTAATGGAGTTAGGTCTGGGGATCGCAGGGGCCAAGCCACGTGTCTGCTACCGCGCCCGATTCCACTGACGAAAGCGCATAACCAAATGCTCCCGAACATCACGTGCGTAGTGTGGTGCGACGGAAATGGTATGGGTGCTAACCGTCATTGTGCAACACTTGCCATACTTGCATATGGTTTGAGGCATCCAGCGCTAATGCAGCTCGCCGAGTGCTAGTACGCGGGTTATTTTCAAAATGCTCCAGTACGGCTTCCTCAAATTCTGGATCGGTAGTGTTCGGGCGACCCCCTAAACCAGGAGCGTGGAAGGAACCGGTTTGGTGCAGACGAAGTACCATCCGATGGAAACACGCCACCGAAGGAAGCTGTCGACGCTCAGCTTCTGGCCTACCCTCGATAAATCGGCGATGATAAAGTTCGCGAGCAGCTCGCACATTACCGTCCTCTCTTCCGACACACAACATCATCTCAATTCACTATTACTTAACACCATCATACGATTGTCACAACCACAATAAATCACAAGCACCGAACCGGATATGCGACTGCAATGTACGATTATTGGTCGTCCACTAATGCAAAATTTTACTTTATTTATTTACCTAATTTCACTTTAGGCTAGCCTTTCGGCGCGCTCAAAGATGCCGCATGCCGCCAAAGGGAGTAGCCGAACGAACGATGGAAACATTGCCATCTCTCTCACATAATACACGCAGGTGGCGCGTGCGACAGGGACACAATATTTTATCGTATTCAATATCATACTGAAAGGAAATTAGGGATCTGTGATTGCGCAAGCCGCTGTTAAATTCAGCAATAACAATTCTCGTTTCTTATGGACTCCTAGTACTTTTGCATGTTTTTCATTTATTTTGAAAAGATAAATTAAGACTAAACTGGCTAAACTGTACCATACCGGCTGCTGAGTTATAAGCTTATAATATTTTTGTAGAAAAGGTTTATTTATGTCTAAGAAGTAATTACGCAGACTTAATGTGCGCAAGCGTATAGTTTTTTAGAAAAAAAAAAAATGATATTATTTCGTAACATTTGACAGTATTTTGACAGGTTTCATTTACTTTGTACTTATTGGTAGTATCTATGACAAAGGTATTAGTTCATACTGTGTTGTAGGTACCTACTCGATTCTATGGAGATTACTTTGTCGACAATTGTTACGTTCAATCATTTGTTTGTTGCTATCCTATCTACGTAAAACAATAAAAAAGTAGGTATTTCTTATTGTCACGTAGATACCAGATAGATACCTAATTATTCCATATCCATACGAATACCCTTACCTACTTAGAGTCTCCTCTAAAAGCGGCGTGGGTCGCACGCTTGCGTGTCTAATATTTTGAAAAATTGAATGAGCTGCCCGGCGCGCACTCGCTCTAGGTGGCATGGCTTGTTATTCACAAACATTATCTTTATAGAGTGTATCACTATCAATGTATGCGTTTAAGTTGAACTAAATTGTATTAATTTTATACGTTATAAGAAAAAAAAGTTTTGATTTAAATCAGCGATTTTTTTTAATTAATTTGATTTTAATCGAGATTTAAATTACTTATTAAAATCAATTGATTCAAATAATTTCAACTCTGCAAAAAAGTAAAAACTTATTAAAGTCTTCTAATTAAATTAAATTCAAGAACGGAACCCACTGGGAGTTTATTTGTACTAGGAGACGCATAAGTTGCTTAGAAATTATATTTTGGGTTCAAATATTATGATTTGAAATCCTTTTTCGTGGCGTCTTTCGCACGTCCATCAAGTAATTAATTTCTCGCAAACTAAGTACCTACCTATGGTGGTAAGTCCCCTCTTTGAGGAGTGGCTGGAAAGGCAACACGGCGTCCTTACCTTCCGCATGACGCAGGTCCTCACCGCACACGGTAAGTTCGGGAAGTTCCTGCACCGGATTCGTGCGGAAGCGACGCCCGGGTGCCGCCACGGTTTGGACCGCCCGGAGGACACGGTGGAGCACATGGTAGAGGTGTGCCCCGCTTGGGCAGGGCAACGCCGTGTCCTCGTGGGGGTGATCGGCGGCGGCGATCTCTCACGCCGGCCTTTGGTACAGGCCGTGGAGCGAGGAGGAGTGGCAGGCGGTCGCCTCCTTCTGCTAAGCAGTAATGCTAGCGGCGGCCGATCGCGTGAAGCAACGGTCCTCACGCCCCAACCACCGCTGGGATTCCGATCCCGATTTCCGTCCACCGTAGGCACGGGCTTGCGGACGGCGAGCAATGGGTGGCTCGCCGTCCGACCATCCGATAATCGTCCGGACCGAGCCCAAGTCGTCGACGACGACGCCTCAAGGATATGTCAGCAACTGTAGGGGCCCAGCAGGGTAGAAGCCTACTGGGGCCAAGGGTCTGATTCTGAAAGGAAGACTCAGCCCTGGTACGAAAGACAACGAAGGAACAGGAGTGGGTTTTTAGTCAGTTAAAGACTATCAACAACACTATCTCCCGGCCCGCCCAAAACCGGGGGATGTCATAAGATGACTTTCCCACCGAAAAAAAAGTACCTACCTATGTATGACAACCGACATAAAAAGAATTAGGTACGTAAGAAAATTTGTAGGAATGTAGTTACTAAATTTGGTATTATTTACTGTGTTGTAGGTACCTACTCGATTCTATGGTAGATTACTTTGTCGATAATTGTTACGTTCACTCATTTGTTTGTTGCTATCCTATCTACGTAAAACAATAATTAAGTAGGTATTTCTTATTGTTTCACGTAGATACCAGATAGGTAGGTACGAGTACCTAATTATTTCATATCCATACGAATACCCTTACCTACTTAGAGTCTCCTCTAAAAGCGGCGCAAAATATTAGACACGCAATGTCTAATATTTTGAAAAATTTAATGAGCTGCCCGGCGCGCGCACTAGTTTTTGGCATGGCTTGTTGTTCACAAACATTATTTTAAAGAGTGTATCACTATCAATGTATGCGTTTTAAGTTAAACTAAATTGTGTTATAACAAAAAAGTCGATTTAAATCAACGATTTTTTTTATATCATTTGATTTTAATTGAGATTTAAATTACTTATTAAAATCCATGATTTAAATCATCTCAACTCTGCAAAAAAGTACCAACTTATTAAAGTCCTCTAATTAAATTAAATTCAAGAACGGAACCCACTGGGAGTTTATTTGTACTAGGAGAGACATAAGTTGCTTAGAAATGATATTTTGGGTTCAAATATTATGATATGAAATCCTTTTTCGTGGCGTCTTTCGCACGTTAATCAAGTAATTAATTTCTCGCAAACTAAGTGCCTACTATGTATGGTAACCGACATAAAAAGAATTAGGTACGTAAGAACATTTGTAGGAATGTAGTTACTAAATTAAAAGTATTATTACTGTGTTGTAGGTACCTACTCAATTCTATGGTAGATTACTTTGTCGACAATTGTTACGTTCACTCATTTGTTTGCTATCCTATTACGTAAAACATTAAAAAAGTAGGTATTTCTTATTGTTTCACGTAGATACCAGATAGATACCTAATTATTCCATAACCACACGAATACCCTTATCTACTACTTAGTCTCCTCAACTAAAAAAAAAAACATTTTTCTTCTCAAAACTATTTTCCTTTGAAAAATTTTGTTAAGAAAAATAAACATCCGGAACCCTTTATCCACTGTTTGAAGAAGTACCAGGAGTAAGAGGTTTGTTTTTATTCATGAACAGTTCACTGACACCGATCAGCTGACTTTTTACTAGTGATGTATTGATTTCAGTTTGAAATGTTCGGTTTCTGGTATCATGTGTATTGAAATAATTCATAATTTCCTACCATGTAAATATAATGTTCAAAAACCCTTCCCGTATCGTTTGTTATCTTATCAAGAAGCCGTGCACTTGGTATGTATATACCCTTTTTGTTACACGTTGTATAATAGTGTGTTTTAAGCCTTTATGTTTTTTTTTGTTATTAATATTTCAAACCACGCTCTCCATACAGAATACATCAAATAGGATAAAACAGATAAGACCAACACATTCAGAAATCCAAGCTCTGAGCTAGATTTATCGGACTTTACCCCTCCACAGTTATGACATATCGCTGTTACGAAGCATTTTCGCCTTTATTGCTTGGTGATTAAGGTGTAGGGTGTGTGCTGGTTTGTTAGAGCTGATGGTGGACGAACACTTGATACGCGCACGCACGCCTCCCGTGCCGCGAGGTGGTGTTTATTCACCCCCTTTTTCACAAAGATTATGGATGGGATGCAGATATGGCATTTATTTTGGTCCGTTAATTAATTAAAGGGTATTATTTAACTGTTCCTCGATGTCTTCCTGTTTTCTGCTACAAAATAATCCTTTGTTCCATCAAAAATACTAATTGTGCACTAAAATATGCTATCCTGGGTATTTAAAAAAAATACCACAAAGAGGATGGTGGGGTCTGTGTTAGCTCGCTCCGCTCCCTTACTAGACCCCGTCGTTCTCTTCTAATCTAACCTGTCTCAGTCGGGGTGCCCCAAGTCCCTTAATAATAGTAAAAATTCCATTAATATTTGGTGTACAATTAGTATTTATAGCGAAGAACAAGATTTTTGGTGCACAGTTAAAAATATCCCATAATTAAATGTATAATTACTTGGTATTAAAATAGTTTCTGTCATGTGAATAATACTGTAAAATATCACCTTTAAAACTAATCCCTAGAACGAAGTATTCCACTTCCAGCTAAGAGGTTTTAGAAAAAAAAAAAAACACCAGATTTGTAGGTACAGTATAAGACAGTCATGGCACATTGAATACCCTAGAACGCAAAGGGCAACTGAAGGCACACAGGTTTTTTATTTTTTTAGGTGGTAAAATCATCTTATGACAAATCCCGCTCTTGGGAGGAGCGGGAGATAGTGTCAGACTTTTACCGACTAAAAACCTACTCCTGTTCTTTTTTTGCCTTCGTCTCAGGGTCCGGGTTTCGTTTTCACACTACGCATGGCCCCAGTACGCTTCGACCCTGCTGGGCCCCTACGATTTGCTGACATCTCCTTGAGGCGCGCGTGGAACAGTACGCGCCGTCGACGACTTGGGCTCAGTCCGGATGGTTACCGGACGATCGGACGGCGAGCCACCCATTGCTCGCCGTCCGCAAGCCCGCGCCTACGGTGGCCGGAAATCGAGATCGGAATCCCGGCGGCGGTTGAGGCGTGAGGACCGTTGCCTCAAAAAAAATCGAAACCTGACTCAAACGACGGAGAAAAATTTGCTGATTCCGAATATGTATATAACTCAATATTGAAAAAAATGTCGTTTAGATCAATTAGTCTTTCAACCGTCGATATATTGATATGGGTCCGTAGTATTGCACTGCCCTAGGTTACGCCGCACCTAGCCCTCTGCAGCGCGCGGCTCACATTATTCTATGAAAGATGTACAATGCAGAAGCATCGCATCGCGGTGTCGGTTACGACAGGCTATCGTGTGTCAGTCCCATCACACCCGTGTTGACTTTCCATGTTTGTTCGTTACTTTATGTTCTTGTAATTATTATATTATCGCGGTTGACGTCATACGCTCAGCTTCATAGGTTCTGCCTTAGGTATGAGGACATTCTAAAATGGTTGATACAAAATTGAAATCACTATTTGACAGTTTGCGACGGAAGGTCTTGACTACAATCATTCATGGTCAGGAAGATTTCGGGATATTAAGTAGGTACTGGCTGTTTCTATCAACAAGACAGGCAAAAAGTTTTTGGAGATCTTTTTTATTTATTTAAACTGAGTTTTCTCACTCAATTAATTATAAATAACAATAAAGAGAATCGTCAATTGCTGGCAACGACTGCTGTCAAACATGTAGATAGATTAGTTTTTGTTTGACAAATAATATTAATACTTTGATGTTAATGTAAGGGTAGCTCCAACTCTAGATTTTGGCCGGACAATCCATTTAATATATAATTAAAGTTATAATAATCCCAATAATAAGTTATGATTAAAATTCTATCGTCATTAAGTTGTGTTTACGTTACCTAGTAGGTAAGTACTTAAATGTATTAAAAGAAAACTTCACAAAAAGTCAAAGACAGACAAAACATTTTCAATACCACAAATCGCTATCGAATTAAGAACGGCACGTGTAAAAACAGCTTTGCACACATTTAATCTGTAATGCAATACGTTTATATCCTCAATTAGGTTTATAGGTGGCCTACAGTCATGGTCTTTGTATCAGCGAGCTTATGCATCATCAAAAACACTTCCCTGACCGTGCTACGACTAACCTCTCCGACTAAATGACCACTATATCAAAAGATACGTTACTAAATGCACATGCGCTACATAAATAAGATGTGATACCGACAATGTTAGTTGAAATATAAACATACGACTGAATTATAAACCTTAAAGACACAGGAATAAGGTGTCAAATAAAAGTCTGCGCCCACGACCTTGGCCCAATAAAGTGCGTACGCGCATTTGTTGCAAGTGCAATATTTATGATCTGACATTTTGTAAACGTTGTGCGGAAAAGATTCTAGGGCAACGTGTCATGACTGCGTGTCGGATTTAATGATTAACTTGTTTAATTTTCGTTTAGACATTGTTATTTTAAGGTCTTAATTACGTTCGCTTAATGTATGAAGAAATGATTCACTTTTGAGACTTGTGCGATAATCAATTTGTAACAAATTTTAGACAAGTGACGATAAAAAAAAAAACCTGTTTCATGCTTTCGCAGATGCGAGCCCCATTACTTATAAATATTTTTCAGAATACTGGGTCAAATAACATTTTTTTAACATTAAATTATAGTAAGTTATATTTAAATCTGCAATAAAAATCCTTTTTTTTTTGAGAAATCATGAAATGACTATTCACGCCCTGGGTAAAGCGAGGGAGTGTCAGATTTTTACTGACTAAAATCCATCAGTGTTCCTTCAGTTGACCTTTGCATTCTAGAGCCTCAGCAAAACTTTCAAACAATAGCGCATAACAACAGTTATCATGAATCCAGTAAAACAGGGACTTTTCGGAAAGCGGTTCCAGCTGATAAAAAAAAAATAGCTACACACCACCTTATAGATTTATGCTAGACGTGGCTAAAAGAAACCCAGAACTGCTAAGGATGTAAGCTAAAAACGCCAAGGTCAAAGCTTTATGATCTCTGAAACACAGTAGGTACCGCCAAAGCACTAAAGTCAGCAGTTGCAGGTGAGGACTTACAAGTATAAACAGATTTACTAGATGGACGGCACTTTCTGTGTGATATCACCGTTATTTTACAAAAATATTCAATTTGCCGTATTAACAAGATTAGCAGTTGCGTTCATCCAGCAAAGCCAGCTTCATAAGATACAAAACGAAGACGAGACTTGAGTAGTGTAGAGGAATAATTATCCACCCCTACACATTTTATGCTCCAGCAGAACATCTACCACCTGGACACGAACTGCAGTGGCCAATCAGGACATCTCTAACTGACTGTGGTCTTATTAGGCTTGTTGAAAAAGCAATCTTGCTAAATAAGGAATCTTTGACCTATCCCAAACACAATTAAAGTGTGGGGCCTCTTCACAGGATATACCTCATCTCCTTTTCAAAACTGTTTCGCGTCCGTTACGTCACAACCTCAGGTTCAGTTGAAAATCAGCGTCAGGCACTAGTTGTCTGACAATCATGCTGAACTGGACCTATTTTGGCGCAGCCGTGAGGCGCACAATTGCATATCTATATTATTATTATTTTGTTTTTTTGTTTTTTTTTTTTTCTCTTTTGTACGGTTTCGTGTTTACATATTATATTGTTTGTGTGCCTTGCGTTGTGACAAATAAATTCATTTTTCTTTCTTTCTTTTCTTTCTTTCTTTTCTGTGTACACGACCTGCACTTTTCTAGATTTCATTAGGCCCATGATAGGATGGGGCTACTACATACTGGTCGACACGACAAAAAACAGTAAAATAAGACTACACAATACATAAAAACGTGTCTGAAGTTTCAAAGGATTCTAAAATCCTTGGCTTCTAGATTTTTAACGGGAACCGTTAAGGCCGATGCTTGCCAGAGGTGCGGGATTGTTTGAAAGAGTTACCGCGACCCTAGAACGCAAGAGGCAACTCAAGAAACACAGGTATGTTTTAGTTAGTGTAAGTCTGGCAATCCTTCTCGGTCCACTCAGAACGGGATAAGTTGTTTAATGATTTCCCACACAAAAGAATATCTTCTAGATTTAAAATTGATAGTTTCAGAGAATAAGTTTATACTGCGTGTCGGTCTGTCTTCATCGCGTGTTCCCTTCATTTTTCCAGAGGCATTTCCGTCAATTTTCCATCGCATCCATTACAGCTTGACATGACACGGTCGATTGCAGTTCGACGCACGATATAATGTAATAGAGCAATGCATTTTACATTTGTTATTTGCATTTAGATAGAAAATTGTGCTGATATCTGTGGCGTTTTGAATAAAAGGTTTAAATCATGATATATCAATGACATGATGATACCAACCCGAAAGGCTCCGTAAAAAAAATGAAAAACAAAACCCGGCGAATCCTTCTTTCGAAAGCTTAGATATGTGTCTGGTTTCTAAGATTTCTTACTTTTTTTTTTGCTATGGAGACTATGTCAATCAGCTCAAACTTGCTGCTAGCATTGTTGCGTGGTTTCTTCAAAGTTTAGTGATGCAAATGTCATTCCAATCGGCAATACCCCCAACATCGTTGACGCAGTAAACAATACGTATTTAAATACAATATCCTCCACGTCGACAACCTGACGAATTGATGCGATATGGATAGAAAGTCAGAATAGCTTTTTAAAATCGGACAAAAAATCTCTCACGACCAAAAATGTATTTATTACCTATAGCTTATTAGTTTGAAGCATTTGCTAAGATTGCAAAGATTTGCAGTCTTAGATGTACATGTCAAAATTGATCACGTATATCTGCAAAATAGCGTCAAAAGAAACAAAAAAAAATGTTAACAGGTGATTTTTTCTTCATTATATAAATAAAGACAAACGGTAGGTACTTGAACACCTAACAATGTGTACCTTGATTCATATTCACAAGTGAAATGCATTTTGGTATTTATGGCTCCGTAATAACGGGTTGAGGGCACTTACAACTTATCAGATCGTTATATTCAGTTTATTGCTACCGTTCAATGATTTTATGTTGCAAGACCTATCATTTGGTGTTCATTTAATTTACAACTGGTAGGAATGCTCTTGTAATATCCCAACTAAGTGCCAGTAAAACTGTTTAGCGCCGTTCATTACAATTCTTGTATTGCGCTACTCAGACGACATAAAAAAATGCAAATGTAGTCTCCACTATTTTGATCTGTGTAATAAAAACTAAAAATACAAAAAAATATACCATTGTAAGTAGGACGGGGAGGCGACTAATGCAATAAATTAAATCGACCTCAAATTTTAGTTACAAATCGCCGCGTGTGTCCTGTGACGTCACCGTCGCGTGGACACCGCCAATGGGGTTATTGACATGTCAAACTATTTCCGTGGCGCCAAAATAAAAGCGCGCGAATCCACGGGGGCGGGCGCCCATCGGCGACAATAACGCGCACAGGCGACGCTACCATACGTCCACAATTACGATAAACAGATGAAATCAATAAATTGAAGCGTCGGCTTGTGGCCTGGGACGGTCTCGAGTTACGTTTTGAGCAAAGGAACGTCTAAAATTACCCCGCACGCACACACCTACCGTGCTGCCAGTCGGTACACACCAACACAGCAGCGCCGCCTATATCTATTATCAAAACATCCAGCGACTCTGGTTACAGCGATCCGAGCGCGCTTCGGATATCGCGTTACACACTTTAATGGCTGGAAAAGGCCTCGAAAACGTGATATTACACGCGTTTTATTGTGTATCGCAAAATGTAATTAATATCGAAATATAACACCGAATAATTTATTCGGTGTAACCCCGAGTCTCGAACCTTTGTGGAGGTCCCCTCACAGATCAAGATGAATAAATATTGAATTTAAAAATACGATTCGGTCGTCTCCTATTACGAGACCGGCTGAAACAGGCCGCTTGCCAATAAGACGAAACCGTAACACGATGATGGTTTTCCAACGGAAACCCGCGTCAATGTCGGCAAAAATATTTGTAACTGAACCTTACCTTGATTTCTTCTTCATTTTCTTTTTTGACTTGAGCCCTTGGTGGTGACGAAGAATTGGGGGGTGTTTTACTGTCCATCTTAGATAATATAGAATCACTATACTTATTACGTAAGGAGAATAACACGAGAAAAATATTTACAGAATTTTTTAAAAGTTTTTCTTGTTGAACTTCTGCGTTCGCGTAAACATTATATTTATGCGCGTGGTTGCGTGCGGCTTACGATACGTGCACTCCGCGCGGCGATCGCAGCGCGACTGAGGCCGGCCATGATTGGTGGCTTTGTTGAGCGTCGTGAAAAAAGCTCGTTTTCCCGCGAACTGTGGGACCTAGGGCGGAGCTTACCAGCCGGACGCAGCGCATGGGCGGTTAACTTTAGTCCACTTTCAAGCTTCATGCAAAGCGACCCCTCTCTTTTGTTAATGATATTGTTGTGTTCCGTAATAAACATGACTTTGATGATCAATTTTCGCGAAGATAATTTATTGAATTATTACTTACTTTTGCTAACGTAACAACAGCTCAATGTAAATCGGCCCTGAAAAGAAAAAAATAGGTATTGCGAGCTCAGTCTATTGAGGTACTTTGTTAGTAGTAAAATAGTTTTTTTTTTAAATGATTGTTAAGTCTAGACTACTATACTACGTAGTTTCTGCCAGAGTCTTGTTCCGTGTGAAAGTAAAATATTAACCCAAGAAAACATATTCCCGGGATTACAAGTATTCCAGCACACGGGCTACCTGTGTGCAAGTCCGTTAAATTCACTTAGATTAACTTCAACTTAAGGAACTGTAATAATTGCGCATTCCAATGGTCCAGGACCTCAGGGTCCTGAGATGTATAAATGCATAAATAATTATAATACTGTTTTTCATATTTTTAAATGAGGTGGGTAGACCATGGAAGGCCATGCTCCTTTGAAGGCCAACTGTTAAAAAGTCTTAGTTATTATCATGTGATGACAATTTCCTTCTACTCGCATAAAGATCCATCACACTCAAGGATATAGACGCGGCAGTGAGTCGCTCGCGTCGCTTTTTTGCTAGTGAGGTCCTTCGGTTCGTAGACTTTAGTCGTCGACGGTCAAATTGTAATTCTCCGTACAGCAAAACGGTAAGTTTTAAAGTAAATTACTTTTTATTATCTTATTTTTGTACTGTGAATTGTTATTTAAGGATTTGTTATGGTACTAAAGGAAAAATATATTAATTTTGCCTCGATTTCAGATAAAATATCGGTAGTGTTCCTAGGAAAGCCGGTGGTTCCTTATAAAGCCAATCAAAAATTTGACGGTTGGCCTTGCTAGGGTACATAGACTTTACTAGGAACATGTACATATCATGAAGATATGGTAGTGTCACGAGGAGTGTATGGGTATTATTAAGTTAGTTTTTTATAGTTAGGTATAATTAGGGTACTTAGTCTGTAGTGTATATTATTTTATTTAATATAAGGAACATTTTGGCCTTACAAAGAACAGACCCATAAGAAGGCCATTATACGTCATTTTTATTTTTTATTATTTCATTCTAAAACGCATTGGCAACTTATTTAATATGGATTGAATGATCATTACTATTATTTTTAAATAATTTCCATTAATATATTCTTAGTTATACGATGGTGTTCAAGGAATGTTCGTTGAGTTTTTATAGTCGATTATATAATATTAAGCATTTAATGTTTCATTTATATGAAAGAGATTAATATGTAGTTTTAGTCAAATGAGATATTTAGATTACTACAACTCTAGTTTTAAGCTGAACGACTCATTTCTAAAATTGGCCTTGTATGGAGCCCTGTTCCTTGCAAGGCCATTTGGAAAAGCTTCATGAAACTTAATTTTATTAAATAGTGATTACATTTAGATTTAAAAAAAGTGATTTATATGTTACACAATAAAACAAAGTGTTACTTAATAATTCGTTTCTTTAATTTATCCAGTAAATAAACTAGTAAAAACTGTTTATTCGTTACACTGGCCTTCCATGGTCCACCCACCTTGTTTTATTTTTTATTTTTGTAATATTTAAAATGTACCTAACTAATATGTTAATATAAGTAAAACAAAGGAAATAATAGTAATAATATTCCACAACAATCACACAACGCCGTCTAGTCCCAAGCTAAGCAGAACTTATGTTATGAGTACTCTAGACGACTGATAAACATACTTATATATTTCTAAATACATACATATTATAGATAAATTAATCCCAGACACAGAACAAATGATTGTGCTCATAACACAAACATTTGTCCTGGGTGGTAATCAGGGCAAAGCAGTCAGGGCCACTAACCACTAGACCAACAGGTCAGTGCAAATATTATCAAAATCGTTTTTATTTAGCTTTAGACGAGATACAAAACGATATTCCTAAACAGCATCAATGTGTAAATTGAGTAATTGTGTGCATTACCTAAACTAAGTATGACAATCCTATAAGTACCTTACCATAGAACTTACTTAAACATTTTTACAAAAAAAAACCGGGCACGTGCGAGTCGGACTCACGCATTGAGGGGCGTAGGTACAAACTTACCAATGAAAACGGTTTAATTTCCGAATTGAGTTCAGAAGATTTTTCAGATTCTTTCCTATACTTGTGCTATGAGACCTTGCTTCATGGCAAATTTCAGGATTCTAGGTCAACAGGAAGTACTCTATGAATTTTGATACGTTTTTTGCGATTTTTTTCGTTAACTCAGAAGTTTGATTTTTTCACAGCGTCAAGGGACCGCAGATATGATTTTAATTTAAACTCGATACCTCCACGCGTTCTCGAGATTAAGGGTCTTGACAGATAGACTGACAGACAGACAGACAGACAGGCGCACAAAAACTAATCCTATAAGGGTTCCGTTTTTTCCTTTCGAGGTATGGTACCCTAAACATATAACCAAAGACAAAATTATAACAATTCAAAACCACTTTTGTTTCGGAAGCTTTTGATTTCGATTTTCCGGTTTGGTTTTTTCGATATTTTACACCAATTTACCCTCGGAAATTGGTTTAAAAAAAGCTCAGTAAATACATTCTAAATTTTAAGAAGTCTTCTTTTTATACTTTGCCTGACCCCCTCTCGGCTTCCTAACCAATGCCTAGGCATTGTATAATGACTAGGTAGGGCAAATCATGATGAATGATGGATACAATATTTTATATTTTGCTAGTAATTCTATAATTATAATGCCAAGCTCGTCTAAAGTTTGGCATTATACACCTAGAATTACCAGGCATTCTAAAAATGCCTGATTTCTATACTTTTCCCGTAACGCGTACATTGATGGGCACATAAATTGTATAAAAGTAAACGGTAACTTTCAAACAAAAATGTATTTTTCGGCACCCTCGAAAACTGCCTCGTATATTGCATTCGTGCGGAAAAGTACAGCGACCTCCCACTACCATTTATTTTATTAGGCGGTCGATTTTTCACAACAATTTGAAACTTGTTCGTCAACTCGCTACTGTAAAATTCGCGAGCGCTCGCGAGTTGGCACCTTCCGATTTTACCTACGTCGTGCATGTAATAAAGTCCCACAAACCTCCGTTGAAAAGGAAAGATCCTCCGACCAGACGGGTGTTTTGTCAGGTCTGGGCAACTGCGCGGTAGTTGAATTCAGGCTATGTCCTTATCGCGCGGAGAACTGTTTATATCGCGATGCAGGATTTTGAATTTTAGTTCAACTGGCTGCCAAAAAATTGAGGATCTTAGCAAAGGTGACAAGGTATTCCAGCTGCTCATCCTTTATCAAGCGCAAGTTCCATCGTGTATGGAGTATTGCTCTCATCTTTGGGATAGGTGTGCTAAATACCAGCTTCATGCACTAGATTCGATTGAGAAGCAAGCCAAGAATCAAGATCATTGACAATTATGCACTTGTCGAGTAACTCCGAAGTCTTGAGCATCGACGCCGAGTTGCTAGCCTGTCGGTTTTCTATCGTTTACATTTCGGGGAGTGTGTCACTTGCCAAGTCAGTTCCACCATCGGACCACGAGACGTACGACGTTCATCGTACCATAGAATACCACAGAATAAGTAATCCCATATGCACTAAACGTGTAAGCTAACCAACCCGCACTGGGCCCGCGAGGTGGATTACGGCCCATTCCCTCTCCTAGAGAGGAGGCATGTGTCCCAATAGTGGGAACATTAAAAAGGCTGATTATGCTATGTTATGCTATGTGTAAGCTAAGGAGTGGAATTCCCTGCTGAAGTCTGTTTCCTGATAGCTACAACATACGGGTATTTAAGTCAAGAGTGAATAGGTTACTTTTAGGCAAGCGTGCTTTATCGTCGGCCACATCATCGCTTACCATCATCATCATCTTCCTGCCCTTGTCCCGTGTTATTTGGGGTCGGCGCAACATGTTTTTTTCTTCCATTCTGCCTTGTCATTCGTCAAGCTATCACTAACTTCCTTTTCTTTCATATCACTTACCATCAGTTGAGAAATAGTGGTCAAACGAAAGCCTATCCATAAAAAAAATCCTATGATTTTTTTTACCTTTGTTAGGCTGCCGTTTGATCACTATCTCGCCTTATGATTAAATCTCTCTCGCCATAGGAATAATTTGTTATAAATCTGTATTAAATATCATTCTCATAAACGATATTGGTTTTATTGTATAGTCCAATCGTGTAAAATTTCTAATCCATGTAAAGTGGGTAGCACACAGCATCACACATTTTATAAGAAGTTTTCGTAGCTGACTGCACATAAATAACATCTGATTTTCACGTTCCGAGCGAGTTGACGACAAAAAAAGTACGTAATATCGGAAAGTGCCAACTCGCGAGCATTTGCGACGAACAAGTCCAATTTGATACTAAGTATTATACCTACTTGTCCATTCTGGAATGGACAAGAATAGCAAAAGACCGAGGGGAATGGAAAGCTTTAGAGGAGGCCTTTGTCGAAGGACAAGCTAAACCGGTTGCCGATAAATAAACAGAAACTAAGTAAAAATAAAATGTTAGGAAATAGAAACTTTTAAATTATAAACTAGTTTTAAGGCAGGTAAATATTCATTGTAAGTATTAGAAAAAGAAAAGCAATAAAGGCTATTTTTATTTTTTATTTTATTATACCTACTTATGATTTTTGTTTTCAAATAAAACTTAAGTGTGTTGAAAAATGTCGTTTGATTTGTGGGGAAATTTGTCATTGCAGTCTCTTGGGCTCTCGGCCCTATAACGGCCTCGCAATTGGCGCTCGAACATCTATTCCGCGACAGGTGCAATGATAAAGTTTTTCCACTTACATCGAAATTTGATAGCAATTTCGAAATACACACCACAGTACCTATATTACATTTGAACCTTACAAAAAGAAAAGGTCAAAACCGTCGTCAGTAGATATACTATAGCTGTTGCAGCGTCATAGCCATGTGCCCCTCATGGTCAATGTCGGTAACACACATAAATAATACAACTCCATTAAAAGTAGGTAAGCCGGAAAGAAGACAAAAAAAGAAAGAAAACATATTTATTTGGTACACAATGAACAAACGTATTTAAACTATAATGTAAAAAAAAACCGTTAAATCCAACCAAAAATCCGATAAAAGGTAAAGACTAAGTGTACAATTAGAATTATTCTATAATCTTCTTATCGTCGGTATAATTACAACTAACTTCATAAACAGATTTGTCATTGTCATGAATCGAGCTACTGTCAAAAACAGCTGAGACTACTTTTAGGTTATGTTATTTTTATGCAACAAAGCGAATGTTCGAAAAATATAAACAAGCTATTAATGAAAATAATGGAAGATTGAGTATTATTAATTACGAGTATGTTTTAAATAATATACTAATTCGATAAAATCAGCGATAGAATGTCTTCCAAGCTACCGAAAACTACTTTGAGTTTGAAACAGGTAATAATATTTTAAATGAGATTATTATACAATCCTTAGAGTATATAACTACAGACGCAGGCTTTGACAACCACAAAATTGTGAGCTTTGTAAGAACAAAGATCTCATTTCTTCATATTTTTCAACTAATTCACTAGAATTTACTTCAATATTTTACATGGGTTAATCTTAACTCATAATCATCTCTATTTTCAGTTCCTCCTTCGCCAAGAAGTATTAAAGCTCTATAGGGAGATCTTTCGGACTCTCAAGCAAGTCCAAGATGAAACAACAAAATCTGATCTAAGAGAATGGGCCAGAGCAGACTTCAGGAACAATATGCATCATACTGATGAAACCGCTATCAAAGCTATGCTCCATCATGGACAGAAATCATTGAAAGATTTGAAAAAGTCCTTGTCTTTGAGCAAAAGTTGAGGAAAAATGAGTATATATAGTCATTATAGTTAAAATCAAGTTGGAACAGTTTGTTGATTAGTACCAAGCAGTTTAGACTATAGTATAATTGTTAATAAGGTTATGAAGAAGTTACACATGTACAAAAATAAAAATTACTATGAAGAATACCATCAAACTTGAATGAATGTACCTATTATTTCTAAGTATATGAATATTCACTTGTTATCTTTTAAAATAAGGGCAAATTATATATTTATTAAAATAAAATAATTGTAAATACAAAACTTTTATTCAATAGGTACATGTTAATAACTAAAACATTCTGATGAAAAATAGTAACTAAATTATGGTAGATTCTACTAGTCATTCATAATAATTTAGCTATTTACAAAAAAATCATTATTTTTGTAACCATATACATAATTACAATATTTGTTGAGACAGGGTGTCCACTGCTAATGTCTAAGAAAATTGCCATTTCTTATACCCTGGCAGTTTCAAAACAATATTTAATTCTACAATCTTTAGAGTTTAATTACAAACATAGTTGAATGACTAATTCTCATTTTACAATCACTGGGTAAATTTGAAACACAGTGTAATATCTTAATTTTTCACTAACTTCTGGTGGCCCCTTGATTTCACTAACTTTCCCTGACTACCCTAGCGTCCCTGACTTTCCAGAAAGTGGACACCCTATTTGAACTCCAGTCAAACACTTTAAAATATATTGGCCACTACAAGTAGGATTGCCAGGTGACCATCTTTTAAGGTTGCACTCTTATAGGGCCAATATGCTTAAGTCCAGCTTGTCTATGCCTAGCATTCCAATTACAGATTGTTGTAAAACATAATCTATTTGTATGCAAAGCATTTTCATGTGCATACTGTCCTCTTATGTATTTAAACACACATAGGGAATATCAGACTTTACATGGTCAAAGCAATTATTAGCTTTTAAAACAAAATGGATACAGAAGCTATACACCTGTATAGATTGCTTTGTAGAATAAATAAAATAAGATAGGCAATGTCACCCCAGTGCCAACCACTAAAGTAAATACTGTAAAGAATGTTACAAAATCACCATTTTTGTTCAGATATTTTGCTAATATTTGTATCAAACTTCTTGTTATGTGATGACCGTCCACACCATAACATGGCATTACATTCAAAAATCCAATGCCCATTGAAAACATAAATATGTATCTCAGCAATTTCTCAAACTGTGAGGGTGAAAAGCATGAGAACAGTCCTAATCTTGGGAAATACTGGTCAATAAACACTGTCTTGTGTAAATCATATGGCAAACCTAAATAAAGCACAGCATTTTTATCTTTTCTTTCAATGATTATCAAATGTGTGTGATTGTTCAATGAAGGCTTCAAGCAGTGCATCCCTCTTGGACAAGAGTACCCCCCAGTTTCTGTGCACTTTGTGAACTTGTCTTTGACCATGTCTCTTGGTTTCAAACAGGAGAATTGTCCAGGTAGGAGAGAGTCAGCAACCACTTTGGGCTCCATGTATTCAAAGCAAAAACTATACAAGTCATCTTTACGGCAACATTCAACTACATCATTCTCCTTTATTGTTTCCATCATGATTTCATCATTTTGAGCAACATATTCTGCACTAGTGCAAATTCCAAACCGATCATGGGCCATATGGAGGCAGTAGTTCCAATCTTTAGCAGTTTTAACATCACAACTAGTTATAGCTGTAATTACATCACCTTTCTCTAAGCCCCTGACATCTTTTAGGGGCGAGTCCTCTGTGAAATCTATTATTTTAACACCAATTCCAGTTTCATATGCTATGTTAAATAAAATGGGAGCTGAAAAGAACAGTAGTAAGGCAACAAATGCAGTGGCAACATTGTGCCAGATCCCTGCACAGAATATTCTTAATCTCTTAGTGATTGCTAAGCTATTTAACTGATCAGAATTCATCTGCACAAATGCTACTGGTATTATAGTAAACACATATACACCTACAGATATTAGTTGCACATCTTCTTGAGCTGCAGCTAATGCATGGCCCAATTCATGAAAAACAGTACTGAATCCTATGGCTATGAAGTATACCCAGAAATCTGAGGCTGGAATGTTGACACCAGGTAGCATGGCCTTGACTTCAGGCACATTGCTGCTGATCTGAATGGTTTCATAAAAATGTTCGAATATGAACGTAAGGAGAGTCCATAATGCAAACGGTAAGAATATCCAAATCGTGAATATGTAGCCGCATGTATACCATTTTCGTAGAACACGACTCAAATTTTTACTCCATCTGTATAGAAACCTGTTGAAAGCAGTTGTTGTCCATGTGAAGTTTAATATTCCTATCTTTAGCCCGGTCCCTTCCAAGAATGCATAATATGGATAGTGCATACAACTCTGAAATAATGAAGGAAATCATTTAGCAATAAACACAATATTATAATTTATTTCATAACAAATAAAAACAGTACCTTGAAAAAAGAGTCAAAGAACCATATGACGACATAAAACGTTAGAACGAATGAGCAGAGTATTGCAAAGGACATAACTGCAATTTTTCTATGGACTTTTTGTATATTTCAAGTAACATTTTACATTATCTTGGATGTAAGTAAAAGCCGGCAGAACATCATTCAATCACATGAGACCATGAGACATCGGAAAATTGGCAAATCGATTGATTGCGTCAAAATACAGATAAAGGAAATGTCAAATTCGCGCAAAATTGTAGCTTGGAAGTCTAGGCCTTTTGCGCTGAAGCGTGATATTTTTGGAAGATTTTATTTATCTTTCTATTACTGGATGCTTGCATTTGACCAATTGAATATTTGATATTTCAGATGATTTTATCGACAGTTTGACGAATGCTCAGGGGCCAGGTAATGTATTTTATAGTTTTATAGGTAGAAAATTCTATCACTCTTGACTTAAACTGAATGGCTTGCCTTTGGTCAAGAATACGAAAAAAAAACGACACTTTGACATTTGTTGACATCTGTTCTGTTGTATTCGTCGGTCGTGCTGTGTGTTGTTTATCGAAAATAATCGAAATAAAACAATATTGTGACAATTTATAAAACATTTTAACATGTGAGTGATGAGTTGTACGGAAAATGAAAGTGGCCCTTTTGTCGTGTTCTTCTTACCAGCGGTCGTTGGCTGCCTGACCATACTCCTGGCGAGACGTTGGGCGAACTCCCAAGTTAGCAATACTTCGTCTACAGCCGTCTCCAGGCGGCGAAAAATCATTAAAGACCCGCTTATTAAGCGGCCCCTGCCGCCTTTAGCCTGTAAAATGATGCCACCAGGATCTAAAAAGGCTTCTGGTGTAAATAAGAAGGTAACATTGTAGTCCTCATCTGCAATACAACTCTCAATGAATTACTTTTGTAAAACTTTAAAAATATAAAGAAGAGATTTGTTAGCTGAAAATAGAATAGGGTTTAGTGCTACAGTATTTTTATTGATTATTTAATTGGTCTTTAACTTTTAAATAATTTTGACACTACATCCATAATCTTCCATATAATGAAATAATATGAATTTCTTTAACAGTGCAAGGCAATTTAGTAAAAAAACAAAACATACTAAGTATGAGTATTTCTAACACTAATATAAAATTTCAGGGATCATTCCCAGTACCAGATGAAGAAATGAATGGTAACGGGAAGCGGTTGGGACGTCCTGCACGCACCCCGCCTGCCACTCTCTCAAATGTAGGCCTCACAGACATGAAGCTTGCCGATGGGCCAGTGGCTCCTAAACATATACCATTTCCCTACATACCGCAGGACGGAACCCTTCTCTTTGAAGCCATGACATTTGTTTTCACTCTGGTGGCCACTGGACTACAGTTTCTGAATCTGTACAGGACCGCCTGGTGGTTACCACATTCATACACAAACCAGGCTATGGTAAGATTATCTTGTTAACTATTTTAATTAAGATTTAACATGATTTTATACAAGCCAGTAATAATGTGGTTTTGTGAATTCACATTAAAAGTACACTTTTCCTCCTTGTTAGTATTCTTTATGTTCTTGGAGGTAATAATAAGGATAGTTTATTTTCCTGAGTACATATTGGTAGATATTCAAATTAGGTTTTGTAAATGTCCCGATGATTCTATCCAGCAACGGACCTGGTTTATGCCTGCCGGCAGGAGTAGATATCACACCTGACACGCTCCTCTACCAGCAACGGACCCCGGTCTTAAGCCTGCCGGCTGGTTGGTGGTTGTTTAGGAAATTTATTTATTTAAACTTCATGAACAGTGGTTGTACATAGTCGGATTTAATGCCACATGGCATTCTCTACCAGTCAACCAATGGGTTAAAAAAGACAGCACTGTGGTAGGTGTGCAAAATAAATAAATTTTACTGATAGTGCAAAATAAATGAATTGACTGGCCTGTTGGTCTAGTGGTTGGTGGCCCTGACTGCTATGCCGGAGGTTGTGGGTTTGATTCCCACCCAGGACAAATGTTTGTGTGATGAGCACAATCATTTGTTCTGGGTCTGGGTATCATTTATCTAAATGTATGTATTTAGAAATATATAAGTATGTTTATCAGTTGTCTAGTACCCATAACACAAGCTCTGCTTAGCTTGGGACTAGACGGTGTTGTGTGATAGTTGTGGAATATTATAAAAAATAAATAAAAAAAATAACAGATATTTGAAATAGAATGTATTATCGTTAAATAAAGTTGCATAAAATAATAAAACACATTACATTTAACCTTTTGAGCACCGTAATTAGAGACACAATAGAAAGACAATGAGCGAGCGAACACCGGGTTTGCTTGGAGTTTAATGAATTAATTTACAATCATCAAAAGACATAATAAATATACATATTCTCGTAAACTTAAGTAACATGTTAAAAAAAATACGTACAGCCAAACACAATAACCTCCTCTTTTTTGAAGTTGGTTAAGAAGAGAGTTGAGAATTTTTGATGGCACAGTTGTGTAGTAGTTGAGTGATTGTCTGCTGCACTACGTGTTGTAGGTTTGATTCCCACACAGAACAAATATTTTTGAATTGCCTAGAGATAGTTATTCTGGGTTTAGGTACCTATATTGTGTGTGAACTTAAAGCTAGACCTAGACTATACAGACGCACACGTGTAACACGCCTGATTTGTACGTAGAACAAGTGAAAATTGCTATGTATAACAACATGGAAGGCAGGTTATGGGCATACAAAATAATTATTGTATGTTCTTGGAACAATTTGCCCGCAGTGATCTTCCCGTCCGATTATAATTTAGGTGTCTTCAAAGCTAGAGTGAATAGGCTCTTAATAAACCGGGGAGCCTCACCATCAACGATTGTATCACTGCTTACCATCAGGTGGGATCGTAGTCAAGCACTAGTTTATATCATTTAAAAAAACTGGGCGTCTGCGAGTCACAAAAAAAGTACTATTTTCAGGTTTATAATAATAATAATAACCTGTGTCAAGACCCTTTATCTCGAGAACGTTTGTAGGTATCGAGTTGAAATTAAAATCATATACATAAGTCTGTGGACTCTTGAAGCTGTAAACAAATCAAACTTGTAAGTTAACGAGAATAAATATACTTCGGTTTATGTGGCAAAAAACGTACATTTCCACACTCGATGAAATCAAAATTTATAGGGTACTTCCTGTTGACCCAGAAACCTGAAATTTGGCATAAAACAAGGTGTTATAGCACAAGTATAGGAATAAATTTGAAAACTGTAAATTTGTTGTTACGTCACATTTTTTTTTTGCGATTCGGAAAAATCTTCCGAGACTCCATTCCGGAACTGAATTATTTACATATGTAAGTTTGTACGGAACCCTCATGGCGTGAGTCCGACTCGCACTTGTTTGCGAAATAAACAGCCGTATCTTTTTTTTCGTTAACTTAGAAGCTGGATTTTTTCCCACCTTCAAGGGACCGCAGACTGAGTACCTATATGGTTTTAATTTCAACTTGATATCTCGATATGCGTTCCCGAGATAAAGGGTCTTGACAGACAGACAAACAGACATACTGACAACAAAGTGATCCTATAAGGGGTCCGTTTTTTTCTTTTTTAGGTACGAAACCCTAAAAATATTAAACACTTACACGAAAGAGTCACTTGTTGGCCGAAACCGAATCGTTAGTCTCTTATTTTCATCAATACCTGCCTGACCTTTCTCTAACCTGTAATTTCCCGGTATAACGGGATACAGCCGAATACCAATGTTCATCAAACACATTATAACGTATATCTTTGTTTGTTAAAAGTGCTGAATGTGTTTTGTTTACAGAACTTCTACCTGATTGACGTTCAGTTGGTGGCGTTTATAGTGACGATAATTTCCCGCAAATTCCTACTGAGTCTCAGCCTGGCTGTACTCAGGGGTTTACTCGCGCCCAAATTGATGCCGCATGCTGCTTATGGTGCCAGGTATGAAGTAAATTAATATTAGGAAATGTTTAATTCAAATACAAAAAAGTACCTACCTTTGTACTTAGTACATAAATGTTTGTGTTAATTTGGCAAATAATCAAGCATAGCCTGATGAGTGAAGGAAAAGAGTACACCTGTGTTTGTGGACACTTTTGGACTGCAAAAGGTTGAATTAACTGTAGCTGAATCTTAAGACAGTTCAGAACTCAGGCCCTTTTTTTTGTTTTCGGGGGGAAACCTTCGAAAGGCGCCCGGATTTTGGGGATAAGCCTGGAGAGTGTGGGATTTTTACCTCACTAAAACCACCTCGGTGATCACCATCAGCACATGTAGAAAGGGCGCCGTTACCTCTTAAAAGACCGTTCCGGAACCCCCTCTGTGCAACGCCTGTTAGGGCACATCCCTGTGGAGACTGTACAACGGTCTCCCCTGAGCCTCTTTGTTCACGGCAGCAGTGATCACGTTCACTGTGCCACCGTCTTCCTTGGAATCACTTGGTGGGCGGGCAGAGTCCCCACTATGCACACCCGTAGTTCCAAAGTCCCGTCTGCATTGGATGATGCAAGCGGGGTTTAGCGGCGTGTTAGGCACCGAGGCGGTTGTCTCCCCGACGCCTTCTTCTCCGAGCGGGATCAGCCCTCTCACGATCGCGCTCAGCCGCCTCCTTCTGGACCATTACGGTCTCACAGAAGGAAGCAGCTTCCTTCCAGTTTTCTGGCTCCGCCAGCATAGCCCTCACTACTGCTCGTAGAGGCAGGTCCTGCCCGATCCTGGCGACTAGGACTCGTCGCTCAATGGCCCACGCTGGACAGTCTTCCAGCATGTGCTGTGCAGAATCTATTGCGCTTCCGCAATGGTGGCAATTTGCCGTGGCCTCTCGCCCAATCCTATTTAGGTACTCACCGAAGCAACCATGCCCGGTCAGCACCTGAGTGAGTCTGTAGGAGATGCGCTCCTTTCTTTTCAGCCAGGGTTCGAAGTGCGGCAGGACGGCTCCGACAACGCGTTTGCACGAGAATTGCGGCTGCTGCAGCCGCTCGCGCCACCTCTCGAGCGCATGTTGCCGTTCCTGCCTTCTCAGCCTTACTGCAACGATCCCCAGCACGCTATTACCACTTTGGCGTATGTCACGAATCCGGTTGTATACCTTCGCGTCCATATCTGCCAGGATGTCCAGTGGTAGAAAGCGTGTCAGGAGAGTTGCCGCCTCGAAGGATACCGTTCGGTATCCACGTACGATCCGAATGGCCATTTTCCGCTGCAGACTATTAATTTTTGTCCTGCAGCGATGCCCCATAAAGGACCATTGATCGCACGACACCCGCGAAAAGGCGGCAAACTTCTTCCCGAGGGCCCCCGGGGTTGGGCAGCAACCTATGCAAAGCACCCATAGCTCCCCAACGCGGGGGACTAGTCGTTCGAAGTGCTCTTCGAAGCCTCACCTACCGTCCAGAGTTCGGCCAAGATACTTTATGTGTTGACCCAGCTGGACTTGCGCATCTCCAACTGTCACTGATGATCTGGGTGGCTCTCTGGTCCTTGGCAGTTTGTGAAACCAGAGCTCCTCAGTTTTATGAGGCGCTATTTCTAACGCGGCGCTCACGGATCGAAGCCACGACTCTTACCACACCAAGCTCAGAAAGCTGGATGGTCTCATCGAATGTGTCCCCACCGGCCAACACCAGGGTATCGTCTGCATAGCAGATGATATTTACGCCTATTGGGAGGTCAACACGCAGGACCACATCGTATGCAAGGTCCCACAAGTGAGGGCCTAAAACTGACCCCTGTGGAACCCCACACGTTGTCTCCCTCCGATGAAAGCTACCGTCCCGGCTCACATAACAAATGTGCCCAGAACTCAGGCCCTAGCATTATTCAAGCTCTTAGCGCGATCCATTTGACGACATAAACTGAACTGTTAAAGGGATGGAGCTATATGAGTGTTTGGAGGTAGGCGGAACATAGAGTAAAGCCCCGCAAACCTCCGTTGAAAATGGAGGATCCTCCGACCAGATGGCTGTTCCATACGTTCAAATCGCGCGGAGAACTTTAAATTGCGCGATGCAGGATTAGTTCTTATTTGACGCCATAGATGTCGCTACATTACACCCCTCCAGAGATCGGAGATCGATGGTTCTTGATGCTTCTTGATGCGTGCCAGGCCAGTGGTAGGTTGGTTCCAGTGGGTCGGAACCGAATGCCGCATAGTTCTTGGTGAGCCGGAACTGTCTGCGGTGATGCACCAGTGAGTCGGGGTGGTGCTCTCTCAGTGAGTCGGGATGATGCCCCTGTGATTCGCGGTGATGATGTCTCAGTGAGTCGGGATGATGCTGCAGAATCCAGTGAATCGGAGCAGTGCTGCTGGCTCCAGTGAGTCGGAGCGGTGCTGTGCGACGTAGGGCTTGGCTGCTGGCGTCAACCAGGTTAAGTTCTTCATAGCTCTCCATGTGTTGGCCGAAGGTGCGGTGTGCTTAGCCAAGGTCGCTGATGAGGCTGAGGTTGATGACCATGTATGACCAGGTAGACATGCTGGTGGTCAGGATACCCTTTATAGCTGTGGGTGCTGGCTGTATGGCTCGCGGCTCGAAAGCTTGAGGAAGTGATGATGACGTCACGAAGTAGTGGACGCGCGAATGCTTCGCTGACGTTCTTTGTCGAGGGTCACCAGTTTGGAAGTATGCGGAACAGAGAGTAAAGTTCCTCATTCCTCCGTTGGAAAGGGATCCTCAGACCAGACGGGTGTTACTCACGGGTGGTGGGCAACTGCCGGATAGATGATTTTCGGGCTGTTCTATTATGTTCAAATCGCGCGGAGAAGTTTAATTGCACGATGCAGGATTAGTTCTTGTGTGACGCCATAGATGTTGCTACGAGTGTTTAGCTCCATTCCACTTTCTCGCTCGCAAGCTTGACATAACACGTCTTGGTAAGGCCGCTTAATTTAGACATCCGCACCCTGCTGAAAATTTGTAGGATGGTTCAAAACACCATCATAAATGAATCCTAAAAAGTCCTCATCGATCCGACAAATGGATAAAAAATACTCGGGGTCAAAGGTCACAAAACCGAGTTTTTCGCGATTTAAAGCAAAACTAAGTTTTATCATAAAATAAGCTCAGACAAAAATTGTAGATCAGATAAATTGATCTACAAAAATGTCTAGATACTTTTTTTCATATGAGCCAGTTTTTGAGATAGAATGATTCAAAAAGTTGAAAGAGGTAATCGTCATAATATCCACACGTTTTTACTTCACCTTTGAGGTGTATGATGATGATGTATGATTTCATTTATGATGGTGTTTTGAACAATCCTACTAATTTTCAGTTGGGTGCGAATCATTATAAACTTACCCCATGGGCAAAAAAAAGTTTTATTTTGGGTATAGCATAAGCATACCATAATCAGCCTTTTAATGTTCCCACTGCTGGGACTCAGGCCTCCTCTCTCTAGGAGAGGGAATGGGCCGTAATCCACCACGCGGTTCCAGTGCGGATTGGTGAATGTCACATGTCTTGGACATGCCGGTTTCCTCACGATGTTTTCCTTCACCGTATTGAGAGCAGAGGTGATGAAATAAATTACACAAAGTAATGGGCCTGGCTGGGTTTGAACCCGCGACCGTACAATTCGTAAGTCGGGGCCATTACCACTCGGCCAACACTGCTCTCATTTTGTGTATGATAAAAAGAAATTCTAGATTACTTCAACAAATCATTGAAACATATTTTTCAGGATGTTCGTATTGGGCTTGGTACTTGGTGGTCTCTGTTGGTTCACATACTTCATAGTAATCAAGTATCCCCTGGTGAAAATATTCTACTTGCTCTATCCGTAAGTACTTAGCCTTTATCTTATATCTTTAATTTTCTTATCGCTAATTATATATAAAAAAAAAAACATGGATTTAAGTATTTTCTGACACGTACGTCGATGTGCCACCGGCACATGGTGGTCATCCCTCCCATACACATGTGATGAATCATAAACTTCAAGCTTCAGTTATATAAATATTTTATTCACTTTGATCAACACAATTTCATATTTATCATTCTATTAACAATCATTTTCAAATACACGGATTGGTAGGACATGTTCACTGTTCAACTACTCAATGTAGACTAAAATATTTATATAACTGAAGCTTGAAGTTTATGATTCATCACACACACAAATTGGGAACACATTTATTGTGTGTTCAACCAAGAAGTGAAATTCCCTGCCAAGGTCTGTGTTTCTAAAATGAATAGGTTTCTAGGAAAGCGGCTCCATCGTCGACCACATTATCGCTTACCGTCAGGCGAGATATGGGTCAAACGCATTACCAATAATAATAATAAAAAAAGTTATATTATTTTTGCCACAAGGGCAGAAAGATCGGGATTGCGGACGGCGAACAATGGGTAGCTCACCGTCCACCCGTCCGGTAACCGTCCGGACCGAGCCCAAGTCGTCGACGGCGCCTAGTGTTCCACGCGTGCCTCAAAGAGATTTCAGCAACCGTAGGGGCCCAGCAGGGTCGAAGCCTAATGGGGCCATGGGTGATGCGAAAGAGATCCACGGGGCCCTGGAACGTTGGCAAAGAAGGATCAGCTGGGTCTTTACGGTTTTGCTGACATATCTTTGATGCGCGCGTGGACCACTACGCACAGTCGACGACTAGGGCTCGGTTCTTAGACGACCGGACGGCGAGCTACCCATTGCTTATCGTCCACAAGCCCACGTTTTCTGGAACGGTAGCAAAATGATAATGATCTTCTCTTTCCAGTGCCGTCATATACTTCCTCCTCTTTGGCTTTCACTCCGGTCCATTCCTAGAGCTCAACAACGGCGACCCTCCTCTCCACTGCTGCACGCACGATGCCGCACAGATCCGCACGGAGGTGGAGGCGTTGAGGCAAGACTTCAACGTGAGGATGAAGAAGATTATTTTTAATTCTGTGGTGGGCGCTTACTACTCGAGCTTTATACCGTGTTGTTTTGCTCAGGTAAGAAAATGTGTTATTATTATTTTTAACAACTAACTTTTGCTTGCTAGCCGAACGAGTCACGCGAACGCTCGTTCTCGCGTGACGTCATCACGCCATTCGGTCGATCCCCAAGCGTACGCCGGCGTTCGCTCTCTCCCACTTCATTGTAGGCCCTATTTTCAATACTTTTCAAGACTTTTGTATGAACAAGTTTGATTACTTACGTTCTTGGATAAATTTCCTATAAATTGAACGCATTATGTTTTATACATATGTATATAGTCCATGCTCAGCTATATTTTTTTTTTTTTTTTTTGTAAAAAGTCATATATATTTCCGCCACCATTTTGTTTATGGCGCCCCTGCAGTTCGCTTCCCGCTTCGACAGGCTAACAAGCTCTGATATTGTTCGATAAATTTAGGAAAAAGTATGAAAAAAAGATTTGAGAATCGTCACTTAAACAAAAAAATTATGCGCGAATTGAAAACCCAATAAACATGAACATAAACACGGTGAAATGAGGGCAGGGGCGCCGGCTTTTAGAAAACCTCATGGGTGCTCATGCTCATTTGATGACTCGAAAAAGTGGCGAAATGTGAGAAGAGAAATGCACAGTGATCGACTGACAAATAAATAAATGTCCTACTTATATACTGCGGAACAACGAAGGTACCACAAATTCCCAGACTAATAATATCTGTTTCATCAACAAACATTTGTATTGAAACGGGAATCGAACCCGCGACCCTTGCGTCTGAACCGGCGCTATAAACCATTGCGCTTAACGGGTCATCGGTTAATGAAAAACGCCCATCCCTAAAAGGCGCTGATCTGTTTCTGGATGTCTATTCTCAGGGGTGCTCGGCACCTACTGTTTATTTCTCATGGGTGCCGGAGCCCCGAGCACCCACGGAGTCGGCGCCCCTGAATGAGGGAACTTTACACATCTCTCAGAGAGTATTGACTTGATGTTATGTTATGAAATAGTCTTATCATTAAACAGAATACGATTGCAGCAATCCGGGAAGATTAGCTATCATTTATTGATGTGTTTCGTGGTCATCTCCGAAGTTCTTCATCAGATCTTCACCAAATTTAAATGGGACCACTTGGGGGTAAAAATCACTCAACAAAAAAAAGAATATATCAAAATGTTTTTTTGTTATTTGTCAAAAACATTTAGACAAAGATATGTCTGAACAAGATGCAAAAAAAAGCATTCAGACGTCTTGAGAAGGTTCTCCCTAAAGTCTTCCTTTTAACCGACTTCCAAAAGAGGAGGTTCCTCTTTTGGAAGTCGGTTAAAAGGAAGATTTTAGGGAAAAGGCGGTTTTGTGTTTGTGGTGTTATTTACAAGCCAGCGTCTTTGTCCGCGTGGAAGTCGAAGTCGGATATACCCGATAAACATTACGACGTCTCCTGTCACCTTTGGCGATTGAAGAGCTATACAAGATGGAGTACCCAGTCGCATACACACGACCCTGGCAATTAGGACACGAAAACACTCCTCAGACCAATACAATGCAAGTGGTTAATGGGTTAAGAAAAAAATTTCCCGGAATAAAAGAACTTTTGCTATGTTAGGATATAGGATACTTTTTGAAATAGGTTATAAGACATGGTCTAGCCGTGTTCCAAGTTTCTTCCAAATCTGTCCACGTGAAGAGGTAACATAAGTAAATGTAAGAAAAGATTGATGGCGGTTGCTGAACGAGAGGTTTTTGGTTCAATTCTCAGGACAAGCAGTGTTCCCTCTCTGAGCTCAGGAACAGAAATTTATCGGTATTAATTTTGTATATTACAACGATTATACTGGCAAGTGGCTCGACTCTTAATTACCATCGGTCAATATGATCATTTTCACGCTTGTATCTATCAAAGAAAGAAAATGAAGTGACATGTTTACATTTCATTAACTTTTTTGCAGTCATATCTCTACTATGAGGTGTATGCCGCATCGCAACAGACGGCATTCGTCTGGGCGGGCCTGTTCGCGCGCTACGTCAGTCAGCTGGTGAGCGCGACGTATTGCGACGTGCCGCACCGCGCCGCGCTGCATCTCGGCCGGTGGAAGGCGGACACTAACTCTTGTACAGGTGACTGATTCTTCGTAAATGTGCATTGGTTAACATGGACCTTCCTAGTCCTTCTATTCGTCGTAGCCTTTTGATGACAATAGTCATTATTTATTTATTTTTATTACCAGCGATATCCTTACAGACTATTCCAAATCGATAATGAGGTTTCTTATTACTAAATTATGTGCCTAATAAGCCACGGTCACGACTACAAGACAGATGAAAAGATGAAATAGTAGCTTGATACCGAGAGAATAAAATAAAATATTGCAACGCCAACTACTCAACTGTCCACTTTAGTATTGTTACGTACGTGGGTAACAAAACAAAAGGTTGGAAAATCATCTAATGACAAATCCCGCTCTTGGGTGGAGCGAGAGATAGTGTCAGACTTTTACTGACTAAAAACCTACTCCTGTTCCCTCTTTGCCTTCATCCCGGGGCCCCGGGCTTCGCTTTCATACTACCACTATGTACTAGGATCCGTTTAACTATCGCAGGGGTCTTTAGGTAATATCGCTTATCAGTTATCGCAGTTAGGACTTGTGTCGAAATCGAAGTTAAACTGTCTCATTCCCGGTCGGGATCTATTTATACGAAAAGCCAGGAAAATTCTAGACATAGACGTTTCAATACCACTCTAGAATAGTATAGTCGCATCGCAGGGTAATAAATCATTATTATTACAAACATGTAATTCTCTAGAAGCTCGCGTTTTCATGCGAATTTCTTATCAACTATTAACAATAGAAGTACTTCGTAGTACAATAAAAATGTAGAATTTGCTAGACCTTGGCTCAGTAATGCGTTTTAATTATTTGACGCTACTCTTGATTTCGTCGGAGATATAACTTGTTGAAAGTTTCACGGCGTAACTATACATAATAAAAAAAAAAAAAAACGTCAGTCTTGAATAGATAAAGAATACGAATGAAGATTGAAGCTTTCCCTACTAAATTTTGGAGTTTTACCAACTAATGCAGATAAACCACTTAGACTAACATAATATTTTATAATGTACAGAAGGTAATGAAGTCCTGCCCTGGTGCGCCACCCGCATGTGGTCGCGCGGCGCGCGCGTGTCGCACGGCGGCCGCGTCTACCTCGCCAGCACGCCCACCGTCGCAGCCGACCCTGCGTCGGTCGTGCACTGCAGGTTCCATGTGAGTATACACACACAGCAGACAGTATAAGACAGACAGAGAAACATACACAGAGAACTGTTGCATACGTAAACATAAGACCGTTGCATACATAGACAGAAGACTGTTGCATACATAGACAGAAGACTGTTGCATACATAGACAGAAGACTGTTGCATACATAGACAGAAGACTGTTGCATCCCTAGACAGAAGACTGTTGTATCCCTAGACAGAAGACTGTTGCATACATAGACAGAAGACTCTTGCATACATAGACAGACGACTGTTGTATACCTAAACAGAAGACTGTTGCATACGTTGATAGAAAATTGTGGCATACGTAGATAGAAGACTGTTTATATGTGGACAGAATACTGTTTCATACGTAGACAGAAGACTGTTACACACATAGACAGAAGACTCTTGCATACATAGACAGAAGACTGTTGTATACCTAAACAGAAAACTGTTGCATACGCAGACAGAAGACTGTTGCTTACGTTGATAGAAAACTGTGGCATACGTAGATAGAAGACTGTTTATATGTGGACAGAATACTGTTTCATACGTAGACAGAAGACTGTTGCACACATAGACAGAAGACTGTTGCACACATAGACAGAAGACTATTGCACATATAGACAGAAGACTGTTGCACAGGAGACTGATTTCAAACCAATTATGTCTAATAATATTTTTTTCTCTTACCCACAGACGGTGTTTGCGAACCCCTCCCTCCTACTATGCGGGATGCTGTGTCTACAACTTTCCCTCATCGTACTCCAACTATGCCTATTGTTCAGTTCGATACAATGGCACAACTTCCTAGCGATAGTCATATTACTATTCATCAATTACTACACACTATTCAAAATGGTACGCGACTACCTCGTCGCCTGGAAGGTTTATAAAGCTGAAAATATGATACAAGATAAAAACGGCTCGTTGCATCCTGTTTCCAATTAAGATAAGCTCTTTTATTCCTAAGGTGAACGTATCCCGCGCACAAAATTTGTTTCAAAAAGTCAGTGTGGTAAGCTTCGTTTATTAGCGTTTGTATTGAAACTGTAGATTTTTTCGTGTGTATTATTGAGGTGTTAAATACTCAATAGTGATATAGCCAAAGTAGAATTAGGAAGTAGATTGTAAAATTGTTTTTTTTCATCATTTTTAAACGACTGCCCGGATTCTAATGACTAGCTAATCGTTATTTTATTGGCCCTCTCACTTGTGTTTATCATTTTTTTTTTTTTTTTTAGAAAAGTCTTCCATTTATTAGCATAATCTGTTGATAAATAAAAATACTTCCAGAACACTGTTAAACTAAAACATTAACACAAACTGCAACTTACGTTCTTCCAGAGCACTCTTAATAGTTAAACATTTATAAAACTTAGGGCCCTCGACCACGGCGACTTTTTGTAGCGATACAGTCACGCGTTCGCATCGATACAGTCGCGATGCTGTAGCGCGTTAGTAGCGCGTTGGCATCTTTTCTATAGCGCTTGCAAAAGCGACACGCGCATTAGTAGCGATGCTGTCGCGCGTTCGCTTCGATACAGTCTCGATGCTGTAGCGCGTTAGTAGCGCGTTGGCATCTTTTCTATAGCGCTTGCAAAAGCGACACGCGCATTAGTAGCGATGCTGTTGCGCGTTCACGAAATGCGAGACAGCATTGCTACAAACTATATAATCGCCGTGGGCGAGGGCCCTTACGGCTGGTAAATAAAACGATGCGTTTTTCACTATAGGAACCGGGTATAAATCAGTCAACTATTTTATACATTCCATGTTAAACTGCTTTTAAACTCAATATAACGAAGCTTGTCATACTAAAAGCTGTATTTTGTTGAATATCTCATTGTTGTGTCAATTGTACTTAATATTTGTTTAGGACTGCGCTCATTATGATAAGGATTCGGTTTTTGAACAAAGTAACACTTACATAGCATTGAATGTAAAATTATTATAAGACTGATGGTTTCTAGGCCATTACAATGTTTAGACCTTAGCCCGCGTCCTACGTAAGCGCAGGGGCGTAGCTAGGCCCTGTATCAAAAAATATTGCGAGTTCTTCCTTTTTTTAAATTAATACTTCTACTAGCACTGAACGGAGTCACGATAGGCCCCGACGGAGATGGCCAGTGGCAGTGTAGGGCGTAGTTAACTACTATTTTGTAATCAGATTACAAATTTAACTACAAGTAGTTTGATTACATGTAGTTTTGATTACATGTAACTTAACTACAATAATCAAACTATATGAAGTAGTTGTTAATTTGATTGCTGTAACCTGGTAGTGATAACTACTGATTATTTCAGTATTAAGAACTTATATTTTGCAATTAAATAAACACATTACAGTGTTAGAATCATAGATTTATCAAAACTGAATCTGGCTCTAAAATTTAATTAAAAAAAATGGAATCTATTCACATAAGCTTACTTTCGTGAATATGTAATTAATTGAATGCAAGTCGTAAATTATTAAATGTGGAGTTATAAAAAGTAGTCTGGTAATTGTGATTGCAACTACAATTTGTAGTTAGTAATCAAAATGTTTAACTATTTTTTACGATTTTTTAATGTAATTTGTAGTTGCGATTACTAACTACAATATGTAGTCGTAATTATTAATCAGTAGTTAGATTGAATTTTGCCCAATACTGGCCAATGGTGTTTTTTTTTTCGGTGGGAAAATCATCTTATGACATCCCCCGCTCTTGGGCGGGGCGGGAGATAGTGTCAGACTTTTACTGACTAAAAACCCACTCCTGTTCCTTCGTTGCCTTTTGTACCAGGGCCGAGTCTTCCTTTCAGAATGAGACTCTTGGCCCCAGTAGGCTTCGACCCTGCTAGGCCCCTACAGTTGCTGACATCTCTTTGAGGCGCGCGAGGAACAGCACTCGCGACTTGGGCTCGGTCCGGACGGTTACCGGACGGTCGGACGTCCGCAAGCCCGCGCCTACGATGGCTGGACATCGGGGTCGGAATCCCGGCGGCGGTTGGGGCGTGAGGACCGTTGCCTCACGCAATCGGCCGCCTCCTTTATACTGGCCAGTAGAGGTAACGTGTTATGAATTATTGCACAAGTCGGGGCCCCTATAGATCGGAGCCCCCGTACCATTGATACGGCTGATAGGTACGCCCCTGCGTATGCGATAAATTTTGAATGGGTGTAAAAATATATTCGCTTTGCATATCATAATAATAACAGTTACTCTATGTATTTCGCATCGCGTTATGTCTAATCTTCGTTAACGTAGGACGATCCATAGGAATGTATTGAATGCCCAATACGAGTTTGTTTTACGCTAACGCAATCGGCACGTTTATGGGTGTTTTTAATATCGTGCGGATTTCATCACGCATGCGGGATTGCCCCGCATGCAGAAAATTTCACTTAGCGTTAGACACTGCTGTCCGGGTTCACGCCCCGCGTCCCGCTTTACAATAAATACTTTTGTGAAAAGGACAATTGCAATTGGGTTATGCGTGCGGGGCAATCCCGCATGCGTGATCAAAACCGCACGATATTAAAATTACCTCGACCGATGATAAACAAAGTCGCATTAGACATTCAGTACGCTAAGTGCGAGCTGTTTTCACGTCAAAGCGGTCGAAATGTTTACCGCATTTAGCTCTGATTGATTAAGGGCGAAATTCACCAATAAAACTAATCGCGTTTTAACGTTTGGCTCGCATAATCGCGTTTAGCCGCTGTCACTAGTGTCACTTGTCTGTATTTTTCTTTTGTTGTATTTTTACAAGTGATACTAGTGACAGCCGCTAAACGCGATTATGCGAGCCAAACGTTAAAACGCGATTCGTTTTATTGGTGAATTTCGTCCTTAATCAATCAGAAAGCTAAATGCGGTAAACGTTTCGACCGCTTTGACGTGAAAACAGCTCGCACGTAGCGCACTGAATGTCTAATATGACTTTGTTTAACGTTAACGCGATTGACACGTACGATGCTCCGATTGGCCCGCTCTAAGCTCTTAACCAATCAGAGAGCCAAACGCGGTAAACGTTTCGAACGTAACAATAACTCGCACTAGGCGATCAGTACATTGCATGTGACGACAAAATCATCTATCCCAAAACAACTAGATATATGACACAAAATGTTAACCCTGAACAATTATATTATCATACTTGCCATAAAGGAACGTTTTATTTTTAGTTTATATTCTTATGACTTTTGTAGACCCCAGAAATCTCATTTCATTATAGTCTAGTCAATGGACTTGAATGTAAGTAAATTATGAAAATAAAAACTTGAATGAACAGTGGTAACATACTTTTATTTGAACATATTTAACATGAAATATTCGTAGCTAGCTTCTGTCAGCGGGTTCACACGCGTAAAAGTAGAATATTATCCCAAGGAACATATCTACTCCCGTGATAAAAATTATCTTAGGTGCTGTTACGGTACCCGTATGCAAACTTCATCTAAAGCTGTACAGCCGTGTGAGTGTAAAGGAGTAACAAACACACACATACTATAAACTTGACGGCGTTATGGTTGAGAAATTTGCTGCTGCGCTGTGTATCGCGGGTTCGATTCCCGGACGAAACAAACATTTCTATGGCCTGCAGATAGCAAGAAAAGTATTCGAGACGCCCCTATACGGATCGGAACCCTTCATAGGACTCACCAAGGGTCATCAACTAAGCATTGAAATGGGCTGCGTTAGAGATACACAGAACACAGCGCAACACAATAGGCCAGGCTTGTGCCTTGTGCAACATATTTCTGTTAAAAAAAAAATTCGCCTTTATAATAATAGATGATAACGGATGCCAGTTACTGATGCCGGTATCCGTTAATTCCGTTATCCGGTAATTCTGTGGGCGAATATCGATCAGTGTGCATTTCTCTTCTCACACTTCGCCACTTTTTCGAATCATCAAATGAGCATGAGCACCCATGAGGTTTTTGAAAGCCGGTGCGCCCCTGTATGAAATTGCCATTTTTTAAAACGTTATATCTTTGGATTGACTTGGAATTATAAGTTCAAATAAACTTTAAATTAAAGGTACGTTATTCTATTTTCTAAATAAAGTATTTATGGTTTCTTTGTGTTTTGTATTTTCTGTAATATCGCAGTATTTATATTTATCTTGATTATTTGTATCCAAAGATATAACACTCCAAAGCAACCCGTTTTAAAAAACGGCAATTTCATACGTAAAAACCTATTATTAGTTTGACAACAATATAAAGATATGGTCATGTTACCCAGAAACGGTTACAAAGTTATTGATTTGAGTGCGATAAGTAAAGCCAGTAATAAAATTCTATGATTGATAAGAATGTTATCAAGGCATACATTTGTTTGAAAACTAATAGTTAAACTGTTTGGAAGGAACTGATATTTTTAATACAGTTCCAAAATTGTCATCATTATTTCGGCCGAAAGATATCCACTGTTAGACACAGTCCTCCCCCAAGTATCGCCACGACTGGTCCTGTACATCTCGCACCAATGAGATTCCCGCGACCCTTACCAGGTCGTCGGCCTTCCAATGCTGTCGTTACTTCAAAACCTTTCGGCCATGCTATTCAACCACCCTGTTTAAGCACTGAATAAAGTTTGGACAGTGAAGACAAAATTTAATAAGAATAATGATTTTATTGCCATATATTAGTATCATATCTTACAAATAATAGTCTCTTACAAGCATATACAAAACCTACTGAGTGGACACCCAAGAAGATGTCTTATTGCTGTCATTAATCTGTATTTTCATTTTCTTTATTTTATCCCTAATAATATCACATGCTTGTAATATTTCTTTATCTTTTCTAGATAAAGCATTCAATCTCACTGTATGCCTGAATTCTACCAGAGTATCTATCAAAGAGTTTGATAATACACTGTCTTGAGCCGAGTCCTGCAGCTTCAGTCCAAATGTAGTCAACATACCAGTTATATACTCTGCTATTAAAACAATAGGTACAGGATAGTATTCTGAAGTATCCAACCTTATAAGTTTATTAGCTTTACTGACTAAAGTGAGCAAATTGTTGATACAAACTGCAGTGTTAAAATCATTCTTCAAAGCCTCAATATTAGCCTCCTCTATTTTTTGTAAATCATTCAGTATCTTATCTTTGTAATCTCCGTTACTCACTGCATTATTATTGACATAAACAAATGCATCCTTGAGGAAGAATTTGAATTTGTTTAGGACCTCTTCAGCTGTTTTCATTACTTCATGGCTATATTCCATTGGGTAGCGGTAACTTGATGTGAGGCAAGCCATCCTGAACACGTCAGCACTGTGATTTTTCAGTAGGTCTGGTATTGATATGGTGTTCTGGAGTGATTTGGACATTTTGCTGTCTCCCTTCACATGTAGATGACCAACATGGATCCAATAGTTGGCCCACTGTCTTGTGTTATGGTAAGCACAAGACTGAGCTTCTTCATTCTCATGGTGGGGGAACTGAAGATCAATACCTCCTGCATGGAAGTCTATTTGAGATCCAAACACTTTACTGACCATGGCAGAGCACTCTATGTGCCACCCAGGTCTACCTTTACCCCAAGCCACATCCCATGAAGGCTCTCCAGGCTTGTAACCTTTCCAAAGAGCAAAATCTGTTTTATGTCTTTTCTCTTCATTTGCTGCTTCACCTTCAAGTTGAGGTTTTTGTAATTTGCCATAAGAAGGGAACTTGGGGGTGTCAAAATAAACTGACCCATCTAATGTGACATAAGCCATTCCTGTATCAATCAGTTTCTGCACGAAACTTTCAATGGAGTGGATATGGTCTGATACTCTAGTTACGATCAGAGGTTTTTCGATGTTGAGGGATGCCATATCCAACCAAAACTCATGTTCATATTGTTTAGCGACATTTTGAAAGTGCGTTTTAGTTTCGATACCTTTTCTAATGATTTTGTCATCGATATCCGTAATGCCCATTGCCGTCACGAGTTTTATGTTCAAAAATGACTTTATAATTCGTTGAATAATGTCCAGCTTGACGTAGCAGCTCGCATGGCCTATGTGAGCGGAGTCGTACACTGTGGGCCCGCAAGAATACCAGGTGGCGATGTGCGGGTCATTCAGTATTACCGGAACTTTCTGATCTGCGACACAGTTGTAAATATATGCACCAGTTGGATTTCCATTCGGCATCAACCATTTCGTCTCTTTGTACGGTTTCAAGCTGCACACGTGCGATAGTCTTCTTGAGATTACAGGGAACAATTTCCTCATGTTTATTTATTGAACTTTAAAGTTCATTGACAATAGGGATTCCACAGGGGGCAACGGGCAATAAACTCGAGATTATGCTCGCGATCACACAACAACAGCTGATAAAAATACTGACAAGTGACACTGACAGAAACAAATAAAAAACAAGTTAACGTTCCAAACTTCTACTAGATCTGGTGACTACTTTTGCTACGTATGTAGAAATAAATGTTTCTTTGAGTACACGTAAAACTTGAATCGATCTTATTTAATATAAATAAAACTGAGAAAATAAATATAAATTAATGTTATAATACGACCATTGGAATGATAAAAACTGTTTAAGTAAACTGGCAAAAAATATAAAACGGAAAAACATTTATTATTGTCAATGACAATTTTCGAATAATGTCATTAATGTCAACAAGGTATTGATAAACTTAAGAAAAACTTTTACTATTTTTCAGTGAAATAATCCATTATTTGAAATAAAAATGGTTACTTTTGCGCCTGATGAAATTGGGCTAGCGGACAAGTCACCATGTGCGGGTATCAGAGCTGATCTCAAGATATGTTTACTTGCAAGTGACTGCTGCAAAAAGGTTAGATTCCATTCAAAATATTTTTTTAGATCTTGTAGTTCTTGGCTTTGAATTACTTATTATTCTAAAATAGAGTTCTTAGTTTAATTCATATTTTTATTTGAATTTCATAGTTTTACAACTTTAACAATATTGCAATAAAAAACTTATATTATAGTGATTGATGAACTCCATAGCATAGTCGGCCTTATAATGTTCCCACTGCTGGGACTCAGGCCTCCTGTCTAGGAGAGGGAATGGGCCGTAATTCTCCACGCGGGCCCAGTACGGGTTGGTGGATGTCACATGTCTTCGAATTTTTGGTTCTAGGACATGCCGGTTTCCTCACGATGTTTTCTTCCACCGTTTTGAAAGCAGTGGTGATGAAATAAATTACACAAAGTAATGCGCTTGGCTGGGTTTGAACCCGCGACCTACAATTCGCAAGTTGGGGCCGTTACTACTCGGCCATCACTGCTCTTATCTGCATATCTTCAATTATTATTCTAGCTTACGTTTGTGTAACAACTATGCTACAAATATTTCTGATCCCAAGCATAGTTTGTTAATGTACATATATTCTGTATAGCGTTAAATATTGTGTGTAACTTGTAATCCTACATCAATAAATAACTAGGAATTATAGGTTTAAAAAAAACTATAGTGACTTATGTAATTCAATTCCAGGAAAAGAAAACACCCAGAGAATGTCTACGTGATGGAGTCGTACCACTGGAGTGTGCGCAACTTAGGCAAACCTTCTTTGAATGTAAAAGATCACTTGTAAGTAACTTTTTAATCTTAAATTCAATAAAAAAAGGATGGTCTTGTCCTTTCAAGAGAAAGGACAAAATTTGTTTCACTCAATTACTAAATGAAATGATTATATGAAGACATATAATCATTTCATTTAGTAATTGAGTGAAACAAATTGTGGTCACAGCACCAACTGTTTGTTACTGATCCATATGGATGAATAGATATTTGTTGCTCCTTCACGCAAAAACTACTATAACTATAATATTCCACTACTATTACACAATGCCGTCAAGTCCCAAGCTAAGCAGAGCTTGTGTCATGAGTGCTAGACAACTGATAAACATACTTATATGTTTCTAAATAAATACATATAATAGATAAATTACACCCAGACACAGAACAATGATCATGCTCATCACACAAACATTTGTCCTGGGTGGGAATCGAACCGACCACCTCCGGCATAGCAGTCAGGGCCACTGACCACTGGACCAACTGGCCAGTACGGAACGGATAGGTAGACAATGTCTTAGATTAGGACATAGAATACTTTTTATCCTGGGGTTACGTTCCCTTGGGATAATTTTCTACCATCACACGATCAAAGCCGCTGGAAGCAGCTAGTCAATAAAAAGATCTATCTATGTCTTTATTTATTATTAATTAATTTTTCTTTCTCTTTCCAGTTGGACAACAGAAGAAGGTTTCGTGGTCACAAGGGTTACTGATGTATGTGCATTAGTGTTTTAAATATCTAGAAAGAAATAGTTTGTTTTAATTTTATTGTTGAATGTATAAAGTATTAAGTACATAATTTTTGTTAATTAAAAACTTGACAGTTAACTATGAAGTTTCTTTGGTGTTCTTTTTAATACTGTAAACTTTTTCGATTAAACTGCACGAAGTAATATTAGATCGCCTCGCTTCTAGCAAGAGTGCGCTTCAATTCCAATAGTATTCTGAAAACTTTATCTGACTGAATGTGCTTAGCCAGACTGGCAGTGCGGTGCGGGAACGCGCGCGTTGTGCTTGTCCGCAATCGAGCCATCACAATTAACAACGCAGGCGGTTAGCTCGAACTAGTTTGAGTTATCCGCTCTCGCGCGGGTTGCTGCTCGACGCCTGCGCACTCACTGCGGCCACTAGTGATGTGCCGAGTACGGCTTGACTCGAGTCAGACTCGATTCCTGCTGTGGACTCGCTGACTCGAGTACAAATTTATTTTGATTCGAGTACGCAAGACTCGATCCCTGGACTCGAGTCCTGGGCTCAAATGCTGGACTTGAGTCCTGGTCTCGAGTCTGGGACTCGAGTCAACATTCGAATTCCACACATAGAACTCGAGTACAGGGATCGAATGGTGGAATCGAGTCATGATTCGAATACCGTATATACTGACTCGACCCACAAAAACAGCGACTCGGCACACCACTAGCGGCCACTTGTATGAACGAGTTATGGTGTGATTTGCCCGCGCGCGTCCCCCGTTGAGTAGCCCGCGCCGCCTCCTTCCAGCGCGTGCCCACTATGGACACTCCAAAGAAGTTCTTGTTTGATATTACCGCGCCGCGCTCGCCCCGCACACAAGTAGCTATTCAATGCTAAGGCATTCTGTAACTGGGTAGCGACCGTATCCGTGGTAGCGACATCTATGATGCCACTTATGAAGTAATATTCAAAATCCTGCATCGCGGTATGTTGGAGCGACAAACGAACTTTAGTTTTTCGTTTTGTTTGTGTTTTTTTTTGTCTGTTGTCAAAATTATAAAAAAAAATACACTCTTCTATACTTCTGACTTTTAAAGAGACTAGATTAGGAGACTACAGAACAAAGTCCTTTTGATTTGGCCTTTCAAGAATATGGACAAAATAAGACCTGTACATCATTGGGACGCCATAGTGGTATCGCAGGTTCGCGCAACCAAAAAAGTGCATGCAATTCTATGTTGAGTACCTCACCTGGCAACTGTTGACCGCGCAGCCAATCCATACATTTTTCGGCGTCATGACTTAGCTACGCCTGAGATGGTGACTGAACTGGGCAGTGCGGGACGGGTTGACGTCCATTTTAGTTACGCGTACGCGAAGCGATGCGACGCGAATGAAACAAACAATTGATAGGTACTCTGTTGCGGCGTCTTACGTGATCAACCTCACGTGGGTGCGGTGCGGGGACGAGCGAAGCTAAGCGGACGCAATTAGTTGACTTGATATTTTAACTCTTGTAGTGCAGTGACTTACTTTATATTAAAATAAGACGCCAGAAGCGGTGACTTCTCGTGTACGTAAGAATAGATGCCGCGTTAAATTTACGTAAATCGCATCTGATCTTTTCACGTAGGATACCGCGTTAACGGATCAGCCAGTCCCAACCCGTGCAGCCTTGAGCATCATCTCATAGTGTTAAACCAATAGAAGCAAAATCAGAGTGATAAGTTCCCACTGCTGGGAAACAGGCCTTCTCTTTGTGTGAGAGAGTGGGCTATAATAATAATAATCGAATACCCAGTCCTAGTCCGTGTTGATGGATTGGACGTTCTTTTTTACTGACAATCGATCAGAACAAAAAAGTGTGACAGAGGCGTATATCGTCCACTCTGTCACGTAAAATTGCGGTTCGGAAATATCTTCGTAACTCAATTCGGGAATTGAACTGTTTTCATAGGTAAGTTTGCACGGAACCCTGAGTGCGCGAGTCCGACTTGCCTTTGTTTTCGATGGGACAAGTGATTGTTAATCATACCTACTAATATTATAAAGATGAAAGTTTCTGTGTGTGTGTGTGTGTGTGTGTGTGTGTGATGTTCCTTCATCACGTTCTAACGGCTGAACTTTGGTATACTTGAAGACCATATCGACGGTGAAGCCTTCTAACGGAAATTTTTCAAGAAAAATATTGTTTTAGAGCTTATAATTTAAATGTGTTTTTCCGCATGTTTTAGTGAAGTCTCCGAAGTGGATATTTAGTTGCAACTGCATCAAATTAAATTGAGGAAACACCTACTTACTAAACCAACGTGTCAATTTATAGTATTACTTCCTAACGTTTTCGGGTTATATTAGCACTTCGCCGTCGATATCCTGGAATAGCACATCGTTTTTACCCCGGGAGTATGTTCCTTTGGGACAATATTCTACTATCATACGGGCGAATTCGCTGGCAGCAGCTAGTCAGTCATAATCAGAGGTCGGTATTACGTAGAGTTATTTATGTACTCGTACTTGCATCGAAATATTGATATTAAAATGGATCTTCCCGGGATTTCTAATGGAAAATCCCATATGGCCAACAATATTACAAAATAATAATAATAATAAAAACCTCAGAGATAGATAAAACAAATAAAACAAAGATAATGAACATACAATTTTTATTCGTATTTTTCGTAGAAAAAGATCTGTCTCCTCGCCATTAATGCAGGAAGAAATTTTTCTGCTATGTTTCTGAAAGTGTCACAAAAAAATCTGCTGCATCCACTTTATTCTTTCGCTATACGAAATCAGAATAGGTACTTAAAAAACTCTACCTAATTACGACCTATGGTCATAATACTTTAGGAATTAACAGGAAAAAGAAACACAATATTTAATTACATTTTTATTATAAAAATAATTGAAATATTAATTAAATTCTCTATATATTCTACAGAGCTTAGCCTGCACTCTCATAACTAGCTTTTCAAGCCAAACAGTAATATTTTAAATTGCTTTTATACAATAATTTTAAACATATTTGATTTGAACATTTCTTAGATACAGTGAAGCCAATTTTTATATTGGGATTGATTCACCTTTAACAAGCCAAAATGTACCTAGGTAATAAATATATATTTTTCGGCTGCGGCAGCAGCAAGGTATTTTTTCGGTGATATGAAAATAATAAAACTAAGAACTTATTTTATTTGATACGATTTCTCTAAAGGTAGAACTACACTGCGCACACGTGTGCCACACACGCCGATCTGGGCGCGTCGGTCGCCATTCATTTTATATGGAAACTAGACTTGTAGAGCTACACTTGATCCACGCCATGCGACGCCACGCGACATCGTTCTACGTACAAAACTGGCTTGTTACACGTGTGCGTCGGTCTGATGTAGTTCTAGCTTAAACGAGCTCGTATGTCATAAAATTTGAACTAATAAATCTATTTTACAAGTAGGTTTGTGTTTTGTATAGGCAGGTAGATACATATTTATCAATTTAACAAGATAGTAATTATTAATCTGTAAGTTAGAGGAGATTATTTTTGAGAAGCCTCTACGCAGAGTATTTTCTAAGAAATTACAAAAATAAACAAGCTTAGATTGTGAAAAATATCATTAGAACAATTTGGTTCAATAATTTATCATCTCACCTCTTGTACTAAGAATTTATTAGTTGCAAAAGTTAGATTTTTGGTACCACACAACCCGAACATTTCAACTCCTTAGAGTAATTCTATTAATTCTTATCAGTATGACTATTAAGCCTTATAAAATTGCATTTAATTCTAACTATAGTACGCTAAAATGACATATTTCTAATGAATTGGTGTTATCGAAATGTTTTAATATTTTATTTAAAAATATTTATTTGCATAATTATTAAGTTGGCAAAATCTATAGGTAATTAGGTACTTCTTCTTCTTTTCGTGTCGATGTACTCTAACTAAATTTTATCTGACCAGTATTTGGCAACCTCTACGGCTCTGTTATTGGCCTCGTATAGATCCTGAAAACTGCAGGTAGTTGTGCAGGATGGACAGCATAGCAAATGACGCATGTCCTGTGCAGCGGCTCCACACTGGCACTGTGTTAGAGATGGGTCGAGGAAGCCCCATTTGGCCAAATTATTTTTACAGCGGCCAACCTGAGTGCGTACTTAGGTACTTACCTAAATGGTTTAAAATTTAATAAACTTAGTTCTAAAGCAAAAATAAAAACAGGTTATAGAAGTGTTATTTATACCTCAAGACCAAACTTGCAAGCTTTGTTTAATTGCTAAAAATTGTAATCAATTTGTAATTGATTAGATTTAGCGCCATAAAAAAATAATTGAAAATAATCAAGGTATTATTGATTGACCAAAAACAACGTGAAAAGAGAATCATAGTATGTTAAATTTACTTGAATCATTCAGAAATTTTTGTTTATTCTGATTTAATAAATCTAATTTACCTCCAGCTTCTAATTTCTAATTAATATTTATTAGAACTTAATATAAATGTTTATATATTAAAAACCATAGATTAATTACAAGATATTTACTTTCTATTTAAAACCTTATGATACATATTGATGCTTCTCAAGCCAATAACTATGCTTAAACTCTGTGCATGTAATCTTAATTTATTATTTTAATGAATCACAATATCAGGTAGGCTTTTTGGTCATATAAATTATGTTATTACAAATATATATTTTGATATAGTGAAAGTATTGATCTGTGTAGTAAAATAATTTAGAAGGTAATGTATAGTAGGTATACCATGGAATATCTATAACAATTAAAACTAAGCATGGTTTATACAATGACACGATAATTTGAGAAAAATCATTGAAGATGTTTTCCCTGTAGCCCGTAGGCTCAAATGTGTCTTTGAGAAATTCAAGCGCGATGTAGGTATTAATATCATAAGTTCAGTCGAAAGACGTCCACTTCTAGATATAGGCTTCCTCCAAGTGTCACCGTATTGAAGCATACGGCCCACCGTATGGAGGTGTGCCCCGCTTGGGCGGAGCACCGCTGTGTCCTCGTGGAGGCAATTGGTGGCAGCGACCTTTCGCGTCGGGCCCTGGTTCAGGCTATGGTCCGGAGCGAGGAGGAATAGCAGGCGGTCACCTCCTTCTGCGAAGCAGTAATGCTAGCGAAGGAGGAGTTTGCATGCGTGAGGGAACGAAGGTCCTCACGCCCTAACCGCCGTAATTCCGACTCCGACTCCAGCTTGCGGACATCGAGCACTGGGTAGCTCGACGTCCGGCTGTTCGGTAACTAAGCGGACCGAGCCCAGTCGTCGACAGCGTGTAGTGATCCTTGCGCTCCTCAAAGAGATGTCAGCAAACCGTAGGGGCCCAACAGGGCCGATGCCCGCTAGCTAGGACCGCGGAGAATTCTGAAAGGGAAACCCGAAGTCCTAGGCAAAAGGTCATTGAAGGATACAGGTGTGGTTTTAGTCAGTAAAAGTCTGACACGCCCTCCCGCTCCACCCAGAGCGCGAGAAGTCATTTTGATGATGTGTCACCGTATCGACCGGTCCTGAGCCAGTTACATCTAGCTGAAATCTGCGGCATTCACCGGGTTATCGGTCTACCTTCAGGGAAGCCTTTCTACGCGCCATTTTCCTGCCAGGTTGCGGGTCCGATCTGCGAGCAATTTGCTCTGACCATTTAAGAATTTATGTGACCATGAATTGAATTTTCAAAATTGTGTCATGGTCTAAACCTAGCTTAATCGGTGCACCAAGCTTAATGTTATTAATAATAAATAGCTAATATTATTTTCATAGAGTTTAAGAACAATATACCTACTACAATATTTTTTCTGACGCGAAATTGGCCACTCGTCTTAAGATCTTCGTTTATGTCGACTATTTTAAACTATTTAGATGAGAATAGAATCCACCTACGTTTTTTAAGTCCCATAAATATTAAATAAAAAAAAAATGTTGCTTGTGACCATAAAAAAACAAAAATACATATTCCTATTTTATTATAGGTACTTGAAATATTACTGTATTATTATTAATTTCATTATGAGATTTTAATATTATACTATTATTGTGCGTTTCTACATTTAGCAACAGGTTTATTTAAGGCGAACGACGATTTAAAGTATAACAGTTTTGTGAAATTCATAATTTTTATTTTTTAATTAGTTTGTATTATGAAACACTGAGTTGGAGTAGGCAATGGCTATTACGAAATATTGTTGATTGAACATCTTGTGAGAGTAATGATATGTATCTCGAGATATGTCAGAAAAAGTTGGGAAATCGAAAATTAATCGAACATGTACCTAATATTTGGGCACGCACCGTATATGGAAGACTTCACCCAAATGTAACAAAATATTGTCAAGTCATGTAGGTATAATTTATCATAGATTTTTATCTAGACGACTGTCAGAGTGTGGTGATTTGTCTCCTAGTAGATCATAATAATATCAAAAGTATAGTGAAAGGTTGAGAAAATCGCGTCTACAGAAGAAAATTACTCGTTTAAATTCAAATCTCTTACATCTAGATCAAGAACACTTCGGCTCGACACGTCTGTACCCAGTCAAACATTGTACACCATTTAAGGTAGTCTTAAATGTATTATAATACTTTGGTCCGTTTTGTTTACAACGTGTGCTGTTTATGACCAATTTTGTCAAGACATCTGTAGATCAACTTTAATAGAGATCCAATCCTAGGTTGGATGATGAATTTGAGGAGTTTACTAACGAACATGCGAAACTATGCCATAAGGAAATTCGCCGGAAATTCTCCTTGGCCTACCCAAATCCATTTCCCAACACTCCTAACCTATTCTAACCTATTGATGTCCGCAAAATTAAAGTACAACACACTCAAGGCCGTCAAGGCCAACGTCCCTCTACTAGAAAGTCTGTATCGGCCTGTAAAGGCCCGTGTACCCGCACAGGCGGGCCCTTAGAGCTGTGACAAGCATGGCAGCTCCTGACAGGTCATCCATGAGGTTGGCACACTCGCACACCAGTAGGTACATCTTGTCGCCATGAGAGGCCACTGACTTGTGTAACGCTATCTTCCTCATGCCCACCGTGTGAGGTAGGTGTCGGTACAGCATTCGGGCCCCAGTCCAGTACAGCCAATTCCTTTCGAAGCGCTCGCCATCGTCGCCTTCGAATACCTGCAAATGGTAATAAACATTTTGTCTTAGAAAGCTTTTGGAAATGTCTTTTCTGAGAATGGACAGCATTGGCGAATCTAGGGGTTATTTTTCAGGGGGATTGACCCCTACATGCCTGATGTTTGTGTGAATTTATCAATATTTTGGCGTCTATCATAGAATTTAGAATCGGTACCACTGTCATAGGAACCTACCAAAGGGCAATACAGGTCAGTGCCTCGGAGCCTTCAAGTGCCCCCCGAGCTCCAAAACCCACCACCAAACCCCACAGGCAGCAGAGCAGGAGAATTTATTTGATTATTTCTCGTAAAAAAAGGGCCCCAGTTTTTGTTTTACCCTAGGGTCGTCGGTCACCTAGCTAGGGCACTGATCGGTAGCGCAACATCCTAGGATAGGCGCTGGACCAGACTGAAGTGGACATGGCCCACTCGACCCTCCAATATACGCTTATGTGGATAGTTCTTAAGAAAAACATTTGTGTTTTTGAGTGGATGATTAACACTGGCTCTTAGTGGTTCTGAGGTACACCAAACAGTTTAGACAAGGTGTTAAAACTGTCTGATACGGCTGTAAAATTTGTGCTTCTTATTTAAGAGTAAAATAAAATCATAAACTTTAAACTGTGGGAAATCACACTAACATTATAAAGGCGAAAGCTTTTGTTTCGAACGGATTTCGATGAGACTTGGTACACGGGTAACCCATGTCCTGGAATAGCACATATAATACTATTTATCCTGGGTTTATGTTCTTTTGGGGTAATTTTCTCCTATCACGCGGGCGAAGCCGCTGGAAGCATCTAGTCAATAATAAAACAGAGCTATACCGTGCTTTATTATTTTATTATTAACCAGCTTTTACCCGCGGCTCTGCCGGGTACATAAAATGTAGCCTATGCCACTCAGGAATAAAGCAGCTTTCTATCGGTGAAAAAATTTTAGCAATCGGACCAGCCCCCCTAGTCAAGTTACAATCGTATCGTTCGCGCTGAACGCTTCGAGTAGGCCACGCCTCCGATTCCTTTGTTCTGACGTCATCTCAACGCTCAGTCACGTGGTCCGAATAAAGGAATTGGAGGCGTGGCTTACTCGAAGCGTTTGGCGTGAACGATGCGGTTGTAACTTGGCTACGGGGGCAGTACTTTCAGAGATTACCTCCTACAAACAAAAAAAAAAAACACAAAAAAAAGTTTGTTTTTTTGTAGATAAATTTTTCTTTCTCTTTCCAGTTAGACAACAGAAGGCTCCGAAGTCAGTCAGGCAGCAGCTAGTAAACCATAAAATTAAATTAACACGATATAACTACGATACCTTATAAACACTAATGATGAATCCAGTAGTAGACGTGTGCGACTTTTTCGGTCCACCAGCCAAGTCATTGAATGGAGGTCTGCAGATCATGGCCACCTCACTATACAGGTCCAATGTATGCGCCGCCGAGTAACGTATCGTCTTCGGGTCGAACTTATTCAAGGACGCACACCTCATGTTATTGTAGAAAAGCAATGGGTCCGTTTGCGTCGTATTTATCACATAGTACGATATGAAAGGGAATTCCGCATTCTTTTCCATATTCGCCAATAACATCCCTCCAACTGCAGTATTGGCCACCGCCACTTCATTTAACAGCTCGGCAGCCGCTGCTCTCTGTCTCAGCAAGGGTTTGGCAAGCGGGGATTCCAATATTGGTTCTATTGGTTCCAAGGGGCTCATGAGATGGGCCAATATACAAAGTTTAGGGTCGGCTATTTCGAGGATGCTAAGGGAGTTTTGTGCAGTCTTTGTTGTCATTCCTTTTTCTGGCGTTGGAGGCGGAACTGGGAGCTGGAACGGAGAAAGCAATCACCATTATTACTCCAAAAGATCAGAACAATTCTTTTCGTCAGGCTTGGCTTACGAAATTCTTAAATTCGTCGAGAAAATACAAAAAATTTGCCACAATTTGTCGCTGTCTACAAGAAGTATTTTCTCGTCTAGGCCGCTTCTAATTCTTGGGCGCTTAAGCGAAGCTATCAACTATGTAAATGGCGGTCGCTGTATCAGCGTTAATTATGATAAATTATTCTGTCTTAGGCGTTGTAGTTGCAGAAAGTTAGCAGTTTTTTGTTTGGATTTTTGTTTTAAACAATATTTTTGATTTACAAATTATACAGAGTATACGGTATTCGATAATGGATGAAAGCACAACATACGTAAATTAGTTACAAATATTTGCAGGATCTATTGGCAGATATTTGTATATATATACTACAATAAACAAATTAATCAAATGTTATCAAACTTTACCAATTCGGTGATGTCTTTTGACAACAATGCAAAGAAATAAAAATATATTTTCCTGTTTGATCTACAGGTAAGTCCTTTAATAAAAAGTTGTGTTAATTTTTTGACAGAATGTAGAAAAGTTCTAGGAAAATACTTCAACAGTAAGGACACATCTAAACGGGGCAGTTGTTTATGGCTAATAGATATCTGGAAGCTTACATCTAGAGATTTTTCAGAACATAGCGAGTGATAGCGGGAACAGTCGAAGATACCCGAAGATCAGAAACTAACCGGCACTCCTTCCGGCAGGAAACGATCAAGTGCGTGAGCAGGAATAACGAAGCAGTCTTTCTGTAGCGTGGCCAACGACACAGGCTCGGTGCGGCGCCGATGGTCCGTGGTGGGTACGGCGGTGGTGGTGGCGGGCCCCCGATCCCAGCGCAGCAACGAGACCGAAGGCTCCCTCGTCACCAGCGGCTGCGGTGGCTCGGGGTCCGTCCCCGTGCCACCGCCTAGTACAGGCCCGCATCGTTCTGGAGAGGATGATATTATCTATGTTAGTTTTTAAGATTTTAATGAGTTTGAAGGTCACGTTTGGACCGTGGGGTAGAATAAATTTACCTTTTCAACACACCTGAAAACTGGCTTCATTCGTTTTTAAGTTCACAATGCAATGTATTTCATAGGCAGTGCATAATTTTTGTTTTATATCTGCACTCGTGCTTAAAAGCCAGCCTAATGAATTGAATAATAGAATTATTTATAATATTAGGCTGATGGTCGGGTAGCTCACAAAAATTTAAAAGGGTGAAATAAAAAATTGTCATGCCATAAGGCCTTTCCCACAAATGTTAAAAACGAAAAATAAACTTTTTTTTTCGTGTGTTACCTATTTAACGTTTTTTACACCTACACGTGAGTATTTGTTATTGCATTGTCGATCCGCTAAAGTCATGTATCTACTAAATATTCAAAATGTGGTCCTGCTGGAGGGTGGGCCAGACTGGAAGGCAGGTCTAAAAATTATTAATGTAATCCACTATTTTAGTAGTCTAAAAATCTTTTGTCTTGGATGTGTTATAGTTAGTATAATTCTTGTACACGGGATTCGTTGCAATTTTTAATATTAGTGTTCTAGATTTTAATTAGCACGAGTAAAAAAAATAATCCAATTCTAATTATGCAAGACCACACTCAAGTCTGCGCGAGCCATTAAAAAATTCTAAAAGAAAGAGAAAATAAGAACACAGTTTATATAATTCGCCAGCTTGCTGCTACATTCATTGATAACTTAGGAAAACCTGTTATTTACAAAAACAGAGACACGAGTTCTAAGCGTACCCTAGAGTGTTTAGTAAGTAAAATATAGATACACCTTCGAAAAGACATACTCACCAACTTTGACTTATGTACAGTTGCTATAGATAATCTATTTCTTACAGCAAGGAACCTACTACAAAGTCTAGACACAAATAAGGTAAGTTAGAAACAAAACAAGAATTTATACCTTTACGTTTGGACATTTAACGGATGAACTTCGAACAGATATTAAAATGATATATCCCTCAGAAGGTTAGTCATAAACATAGTCGATTAAATCGTGCCAATTATAAATATTGTATAATATGCGTGTCATAACACTTACGCGGGAAGTAACCTCGGGATGTTTGGTGTTTAGCGCCAAAATTGAACCGGTTTCAACCGACTTACACCAGTTCCATCCGACTGGAGTTGTACCACTACAGCTTACCGGACTTCGGCAAGCTTTGTTTACATGTAAAGCACTTGTTATGGTGTTAACTGCTGCTAATAGTAAGCATGTGTAAGGAACTCGTATCTAAACACTGCGTCACCTGTCAAAGAATTTATTTATAGTTGCGACGGCGTTTCATGTCGTATGTTTTAAACAGAAACAAACGAGGTCACTGCAAGCTCCACAATACTTTAGGACCCGGTTTTGTAAACGATCAACACTAAAACTTTGAGTAGTTGTTTAGAAAGTTTAGACACAAACACAAGAAAATATCCGATAGTTTCACTGTCACTGATCACGTACGTCGTTTACCTGTGAGGTCGTTGTATTGCGCACTGGACCGTGGTGCCGCGGAGAAGAATATGTGGGTCTTGTAGTGGTGTTCCTCCATGCAGGAGTATCGCTCGCGGTCGCGCCGCTTCGCGTTCCGCCCTGCACCGAGCGCGCCCCGCGCTTTGCCCCCCCCACCCCCGCTAGACGAGAGGGTCTTCTCCCCGCCGAAGTTCTTCCGAAACATCAAATTCATCTTGGAAAACTGCCCACTTCCGTCTCTGTCGCACTAGTGGGTCACCGTATGCGTACACACCGTTCTCACGCTGAGTCTCTCACAGTAATTAGTTCACTGTACCACGCCAAGATTAAACCCGGCTATATTCAAACGTCTCCTGTTTGGCTCGGCTTGTATTAGTTTGTTTTATTTCCGCTTTAAAATGAACGGTCGCATGGTAGGATTAACTAATGCGAGGTGAATGGAGTTCTGGAGAACCGTTGGTAAAATTTTCGATATTCTTTTTGTAGTTACTGGAGTAAAACAGCTACGTTGTATTTAAAACATTGTTAAGTTCTAAAGCTTTGTTATTAAAGAGTTAACTGTCATCATCGGTTGTCATCGTTTGAATTTATTTACTTCCGTTGGACTTAGTCCAATAGCTAGCTATACGTAACCCCGGTAACAAAGTATTTGGGCTTAACATTACATTAAACAAAATTTTGGTTCATGTAACGGTGAAGGAAAACATCGTGAGGATATCGGTATGTCCTAGAATCAAAAATCCGAAGACATGACGAGGTAATGAGAGGAGTCCTAGCAATGGGAATATTAAAAGGCTGACTATGCTAACGTCTGAAAGCTTAGAAACAATTGCGTTTTCCTCTTCAATAGTTACAAAAGAACTTATTAGAATGGAATATGTAATCAATTTCTTTGTTTTCGGTTCACAAAGGAAAGAGTCATTAACATGCTATTTGTGTTGGCGGGAAAGCTTGATGAATTCTTTTCGGTTGAGAGTGAATGCAAAAGAGATTAATTGTTGAGATTAAAGGAACTCTAAAAACAAACAGAAAAGAGTTTGTAATTTTATGGACTCCTAACAATACCTACCTATTAGTAAACGATGCTGTTTATTATACGGTGGTCATATATATCGATGACGGTGGTTTACTGCTGACTTGATAGATTTTCGATATTGGCCTTATATCTACCAACTCTGAAGTAAAATATTACTACATTCATTAAGACGGGTGTCGGTAGTTGCAGGGTGATTCCCGGCTATCGTAGGTAATAATAAATAATAATAATCACACCAAAAATTCATTTTAATTTATAATAGTCTCACATATGCGACACTGTATGTAAATTGTCTGTCACAGCAGTGCCGCACATAAGGACAGTCCAAGTAATATTATAAAGGCGAATGTTTGTCTGTACGTTTGTTACATCTTTAAACTCTAATGGCTTAAAAGATTTAGATAAAATTGGGCACGCGTGTAGATCATGTGTTTTTATCCCAAAAGTATGTTCCCTTGAGACCATTTTGTATGTAAGCCGCTGACAGCAGCTAGTCGTTACATTTAACTTGACAGTAATTCGCTAACAACTGTATGTTTACCCATTTCTTTGATAATGTTACTTCAATTTACTACGAATCGTACCTATTACTATAATGAACATCGGTTGATAGAAGGCCTAACCTAACAGTTTCTTGGTAATCTTTTATTAGTTAAGGCTACCGTAGACAGGCCCAACGCGACAATACGACTACACTTTTTTTAAGAGAAGAATTGTTTTTTATGTTATGTAGATGAGTTTAGGACGGTTGCCAATTCGATAGGCGTGTATAGTTTTATATAATTGATGCAATAAAAATAAACCTGACAGTTTATCTAAGAACGTCTTTTGTTATTACTAAAACTACTCGTACTACAGTATATTTATTCGATTCAATTTCAGTTCCACATGTATAAAAAAAAATTGCCCCACTAGAGAATTTCTGAAAGGAAAATCGTGGTCCCAAAACGCAAAAGGCATCTGAACGACATCACCAGAAATCATTCTCTGTAAGGCCAAGAAAACAATTGTTCCGTGTGGGAATCGAAATCGCGACACGCGGCGCAGAAACCAATCGCTTAACCACTGCGCCAACCACGCAGTCCACGGAACAGATAAAAGTGTCTGTTCCGTGGTGCAGTGAAACTAAAAAAAAAACAGTTTGCAAAAAATAAGACGGAAAAGACCGGCCATTGTGACACCCTTATATCTATCTATCTCAATAAATTGACCAATAAACAGAAGTTTCGATGAAAACGCGTTGTCGCTTTGTCGCATTGCCGTCGCCGCTCGCCTGTCTGTGGGAGCCGTTAGGTGAAAACTTCTCGAGTTGTTTCGTCTGTATGAAATGTTCAGGATGTTTCATCGATTTCAGGTAAACCTTTCGTCGACGTATTATTACGTTTTTGTTTACTTCGCTATATTTGATCATTGTGTTCTATTTCGTGTCTGTTAAGCCGATTAAGGCAAGCGGCTTATCCAGAGCTTATATTATGAATATTATCTCTGTTATATATTTTTGTTCGAGCGTTTTGTTTTATGTTATTTTGACTATCGAGTCTAATTTTTGTATGTTTCATTGACTTATTAAAAACTCAAAAGCTTTTGTTTTAAGTTTATATATCTCTTTTAATTCCATTACTTTATCATCATCATCATCATCATTTCAGCCGAAAGACGTCCAATGTTGGACATAAAAACTCTCCCAGGCGTCGCCATAACGATTGGTCCTGTGTGTCTCGCATCTATCGGACTCCTGTGACCCTAGGACCCAGGTCCACCTTGTGGGAGGCCTTCCAATGCTGCGTCTTCCGGTTCGTGTTCGCCACTCTAGAACCTTTCGTCTTCATCGACCATCTGTTCTGCGAGCAATGTGCCCTGCCCACTGCCACGATAGAAAAAAGATACATTACATTTATTTTTGAGTTAACAAGGTCGGTCAGTCCCAAAGAAGAAAAAACCAAGACGAAGTTATTCCACGTTCCAAAGCTATGATGGGTTCTCCATAGATTTCTCTATCAAAATCACAGAAATCCACGGACATGTTTTTTAAATCAATAAATAGTTATAAAATTATAGTTTTCTTAGTATAGCAGTTGAAATTATGGAACGGCTGTAAGATTATTTAGAAGAGTAATTACTGATATTATTTTCATGTTAGATGATGTGAATTATGAATATCCAAAGATGAATTCTTTAGCTTTTATGCAAACGACTCCCTATCAATCTTCGAGAGTAGGTAAACCAATAAAATTGCTCGATGACAGTGGAAGCACGTAGCGGCCAAATATTTTTATGATCTTCTGAAATTCGCTTAAATTTAATATATTTTGTGTAGACAGGTACCTTTTTTATTATTGATAGACTCGCGTTTGACCACTATCTCATGGAGCACGCTTGACTAGAAGTAACCTATTCAGTCTTGACTTGAATACCCCTAGGTTGTAGCTATCAGGAAACACAGACTCCGGCAGGGAATTCCACTCTTTAGCTGTACGCATAATGAATGTGTCCCCAAAACGCTTTGTACGTATGGCTGGGATGTCCATCATGTACCGATGGCGCAACGCCGTACGTATATTGGTCCGATGATGGAACGGACTTGGTGTAATTAAATTGTGCAATTCTAACGCACACTCTCCGAAATGTAATCGATAGAAAACCGACCTTTAAATATCATGTTCATATCTCAGAATTTCGAGATGTTTTCCGTGTGATAGATCTATAGGTAAGAAGAATGTGTACATGGGCGCTGTAAGGATGATATAAGGGGGTACATTTCAGCACGTTTACTCGAATATGATGGATTTGGTTTATCCATACGTACAGAGCTGGATTTAACTTGGTCGATTTATGCAGAAAAGCTTGGGAACCAAAGAAGGTTGCAAAATTATGCAACTCGCCTCGGATACCTACGCTAGTTTATTTTGTAAATAATATATATATAAATGAGGTTTTCTTAAACATTAAAAATGGTTGTGTACATTTTATTGAAAGTGCCTCATGTTAACCCACGGCGTCTATAAATGTGTAATTAGTCTTATTTTTTTTATTTTTATTTATTCGGTATAAACCAGTGCTTGACTGCGATCCTACCTGATGGTAAGCAGTGATGCAATCGTTGATGGTGAGGCGCACTAGTTTATTAAGAGCCTATTCACTCTAGCCTTGAAGGCACCTAAATTATAGTAAGTAGTCTTTTTTCTACAAAGCTATAAGTTCCGAGAAAGATGTTGGACAGACAGGTCCTTCTTTTCTGCCGGTAGTTTCTAGTGGTATCAATCAACTGTTACAGTGAGATAATTTATTTAATATATTTTAAGTTCATTATCATTTTACTTAGTCTTTTCTCAGAACCGAAACATCCTAACAAAATCGTCTTACATTAATTAGTAAAAAAGTCCAATTCAAGGGTTTTCTTCACGAACGTGTTGAGTATCGTACTCATATTGGTGGATTAAGCATCAATACGAATATATATTGTTACTAGCTCCTACCAGCGACTTCGTCTGTTTGAAGGTAGAAAATATTTACCTATGTCACTGAGTGATAAAGTAGCTTTCTATTGGTGAAAGAATTTTTGAAATCGGTTCAGTAGTTTTTGAGTTATTCATTACAAACACACTAAAGTACAAATCTATCCTCTTTATAATACTTATAGTACAGCCTCCCTAGCCAAGTTACAACCGTTTCGTTTCGATTCTCTTTCGTCGATCGCCTCGAGTCGGTCACGCCTCCGATTCAAAGCTCAGTCACGTGGTCAGAACAAAGGAATAGGAGGCGTGGCCTACTCGAGGAAATCGACGAAAGAGAATCAAAACAAAACGGTCGTAACTTGGCTAGGCCTGCTGATATAGATAAACTTATAAGTATGGCAATAATCCCTGAGCCCTGCCTTGGCCATGTGAGGTCCACATTTAGTTTTTAAATATTTATTTGGTTCCAAATCTTGGTAGGTAGATCTTAGACACAAGACAGATAGGCGATTAGTCTAGATCGTTACACAATCTGTCTGAAGTGCCAGGCGTACCTGTTTTTTGTTCCAAACATCAAAGTATTGGAATAGTTGCAAAACATGTTCACGCTGTGAGACATTTGCGACAGTCGTCATTGTGCCAAATCGACTGCATGTTTACCGTGAAATGTAAACAAGAACTATAGAATCTTGAAGTTTATAGCAGACTGATGATGGATATTCGGGTAACGATGCGATGCGACGTTCTGTTCTATTTACATTATCTTTAACATATGGTGCCATGACGTACACTGTGGTTCGTGACGTGAGGAATTCATGTGGATTTAAGAAGAAAGCCATGTTTTAGAGAGCCGGGGCAGATAAATATATCTGCCCCGGCTTTGCCTAGTGCTAATTATATACGTCTAAACTTTTCCCTTTAATTGTTCTTTCTATTAGTGAAAACCGTGTCAAAATCCTTTGCAGTGTAATATTAGGTACATTTAATGACTTTTCCCGCCCAGGGTGGAACGAGAGGGGGTGCCAGACTTTTAATGACAAAAACCCAGCTTAGGGCCTAATTGCCATTAATAAAGAAATATCTCGTTACCTATAAGTTAGTACTAAAGTTCTTAAAATATTGGTCGGCAAAGGTCGGCAAGATTAAAGACGGCGAGTGGCAACGGTACATGGTGGACATCCCTACCAGTCCATTTTCATCGCAGTTTGTTCTAATCTATCCCACCATACGCTTAAAATGTTTTGGGGATTCCTTCACTAAACGTACCTTTAGCTAAAGACTGGAATCCCTTGCTGGAGTCCATATTCACTCTCATATAGGTACTTCCAAGTTATAGCTTCCTTTCACGCGTGTTTTATCGCCAACCGCATCATCGCTTAACATCTGGTGATATAGTGGTCAAACCCAATCCTATCAATAATTATGATTAATAGAACACAGAAGTGTTAGAGTAATTTTTGGCAAAGATAATAGGAGCCAAAAATGAAGAAATCCTGGTTAAAAGACTCATCTTTTTTTTTTTTTCTTGGTCGGAGCGGGGGATAGTGTCAGACTTTTACTGACTAAAACCCACTCCTGTTCCTTCGTTGCCTTTCGTACCGGGGCCGAGTCTTCCTTTCAGAATCAGACCCTTGTCCCCAGTAGGCTCCGACCCTGCTGGGCCCCTACAGTTGCTGACATCTCCTTGAGACGCGCGTGAACAGTACGCGCCATCGACGACTTGGGCTCGGTCCGGACGGTTACCGGACGGTCGGACGGCGAGCTACCCATTGCTCACCGTCCGGGAGTCCACGCCTACGGTGGCCGGAAATCGGGATCGGAATCCCGGCGGCTGGGGCGCGAAGACCATTGCCTCACGCGTGCACGTGCGGCCTCCTCCTTTGCTAGCATTACTGCTTCGCAGAAGGAGGCGACCGCCTGCCACTCCTCCTCGTTCCGGACCATGGCCTATACCAAGACCCAGCGCGAAAGATCGCCGCCACCGATCGCCCCCACGTGGACACGGCGGTGCTCTGCCCTGGTTAAGGATCATCTGAGTATCAGACTCACGAGTGCTGATGAGATGTTGCTACACATAAAGGATCTAGTGGTTAGTGGCCCTGACTGCTATTTCGAGTTCTTGGGTTCGATTCCCACCCAAGACAAATATTTGTGTGATAACCACGATCATTTGTTCTGTCTGGGTGTAATTTATCTATAATATTATGTATTTAGAAATATATAAGTATGTTTACCAGTTGTTTAATGCCCATAACACAAAATTTGCTTAGTTTGGGACATTTAGTCCCAAAATAAGCGTTGTGTGAAAGTTGTGAAATATACAAATAAATGTTAAAAAAAAAATATGATCTAGGTTAGTGTTACAATTAAGCTACAAGGAGGAAATGGAGAAAATAATCAAAAGTTTTTGACGTTTACGTTTAAATCTTTTTGGACCAAAAATTGTTTCTATAGTCAATCAATACTCGCCCGACATAATATTAGTATTCTTCCGACGCCAACAAAGTTACCTATATAATTTACCCGCGCCATATTTGGTCCCAATAATTTATATCAAGTTGTCTTATACCGCAAGTAAGTTACTAACACATGACGGGGATGAGGTAACATTTAGATAACAGCATAATAATATACCAAAAGGACCATTCGTTATGTAGGTTTTTTTTTTGAGGTGGGCAATCATCTAATGGGCAATGACTTCTCCTGCCCTAGGGTAGTGCGAGAGGGCGTGTCAGACTTTTACATTACGTTCTGGGCCCACAGGTTTCCTTTTCAAAAAACCCAAGCGGGCATCGGCCCTGCTGGGCCTCTAAGGTTTTGCTGACATCTCGTTGAGGCGCGCGACGGTTACCGGACGGTCGGACGACGAGCTACCCATTGCTCGTCGTCCGCAAGCCCATGACTACGGTGGCTGGAAGTCGGGGTTGCGATCCCGGTGGCTGGGGCATGAGGAAGTCCGTTCAAACGCGCGTGCGGCCGCCTCCGTCGCTAGCATTACTACTTCGCAGAAGGAGGCGACCACCATTCCTCCTCGGTGACCAGTTTACTTAGTGTTCATAATGGCTAGTGTGTGAAAGTAAATGAAATAAAGTGGATTCTCTGACCAAGTTCCTCAGTAGCGGTGAGTTTATTGGTCAAATTGGTGCCGCCAGTAAAGATTACGGTCGGCTTTGTCGGGATGTCGTAAAGGTCGCTCTTATGATTCTTATATCTGCTGAATTTTTGCCATTAATTGTTTTACACATATTTATCTGGTTTATGTGTTAATCCACAACAACATGTTAGACATGCTCAAAGTGTTATGAGAAAAATAAGGTAACGATTCTTTTAATCGTAAATCAAAGTATCGAAAATAAGATTAGCTAATGGAAGTACCTAGGTTAAATTATTCCTTATCCGTAGGGGATAGTAGAGGGAGAAGAAATGATCCTACAGCAATATGAAACTTAGAACCTTTGATCCATCGTTTGGCACAAGATGACTAAGTGAATACAAACCATACATAATCAGCCTTATAATGTTCCAGCTACGCGGACCTTTACCATCTCTATGGGAATGGAATAGGTTGAATACGGTCCATCCCCTCTGAATGGGCCGTATTCCAACACGCGCGCCCAGTAAGGGTTTGTGGATGTCCAATGTCTTTGATTTTTTTTTTATCTAGGACATGCTGGTTTCCTCACGATGTTTTCCTTCACCGTTTTGAGAGCAGTAATGATGAAATAAATTACTCAAAGTAATGCACCTGGCTGGGTGTTTTAACCCAATCTATTATTCGTAAGTTGTGGCCTTTGCTACTGGGCCACCACAGCTATGACTGTTGTATATGATTACTCTGTAGATATCTATGTTATTTGTTCATTACTATTGTTATTTATTGTTTACTTTTTCACCATTTACTTTTCACCATTACATAAACATACAATGGGCAGCCTTTTCGCATTCCGAAATCTCTTCCAGGCAACCTGGAATGGACAGTAATTGCTTGGACAAGAAATGGGGCTGTGTTCCTTTCATTAAATTTCACTGTAAAACGTAGCATATTATTATTGAATCTAAAAGAGCTTTGAGCTTTAAAAACAAAGTTGCTCACTAGAAACTACGTAAACGAAGCTACTGGTCATAAATCTACCCACAAACCAAACAGATGGCTCTATCTTAATTGATTTCTGAGTGTTGGCCATTTAACGGCTTGCGAGCCAATAAGGCTAAGTGCATCGTCCAGGCTGCCGAACATTTACTATGAAATTGAGCACTAACTGTCTTTGGACGACGGATAAAAAGATATCGAGAAATATGACCTGGATTTTAAATGAATTGTTGCAGTAATTTTACTTAGAACCCGCAATTTTCGTGTTTTAGGACGAGTTGTTTTATAAATTGTGTACTATAATAGGTAATTTCGGCGAATAGTAACTGCATGATCCACCCAGGACAAATGTTTATGTGATGAGCACGATCATTTGTTCTGTGTCTGTGTGTAAATTATTTATAATATGTATGTATTTAGAAATATATATAAGTATGTTTATCAGTTGTCTAGTACTCATAACACAAGCTCTGCTTAGCTTGAAACTAGACGGCGTTGTGTGATAGTTGTGGAATATTATTATTAATATTATACCCTATATAAATCCATCCCTTTAACAGTTCAGTTTAGGTCGAAAAATGGATCACGTTAAAAGCTTGTGGTAGGGCCTAAGATATCTTCTGTCACACTTCAGAACAATTTTGTATACCAGTTGATTATTGAAATAACAGCAAACAGAACTGAAAAAACAACATCATAGGTTCTTAATCCAATTTTAATGTTTTTAGGTAAATGCTACATTGGAATCTACAAGTAGAACGGAATAACATATTACTTACAAAGAAATATAAACTTGTAAGTGCTCCGATTAAAATAAATGCTTTGGCTTTTGTTTTTTTCTGCCGCACAAGTTTTATTGCGGACATGATTATTCTACACTAGCGATCCGCCCCAGTTTCACTGCAATATAAAAAGTCTTTGGAATTCTCGGCTTTTCCGAAGCAGTCCAAAGTCGGAAATAAGGAGTACGCATGCAATTTTTTAATCCGATAAATTTGAAATTTTTAAAGGTTAAAAAACATTCAGAGACTTCTCCGGCTCTAAGGTGGAGCGAAAGATCTTTTAGTTGCTTTTTGCGTTTTAGGACCACGATTTTGCTTTTCAGAATTTTCTGTGGTTCTAGCGGGCGTCGGCCCTGCTGGGTCCCTACGGTTTGTGGGCATCTCATTGAGGCAAGTGGTACGTGCTACGCGCCGTCGACGACTCGGCCTCGGTCCCCACCCGACGGCCGGACGACGAACTACACATTGTTAGCCGTCCTGAAGCCTGCTCCTACGGTGACCGGGGACCGCCTAGTGACTATTTATTTATATATCTATTATTCCCTTTCATGGTCGTAGCCTGGACCAGGGTTCAGCGTGATAGGTCACCGCCACTGATCGCCTCCACGAGGATACGGCGGTGCTTTACCCAAGCGGGGCACACGTCCACCATATGCTCCACCGTGACCTCCGGACGGTCCGCACAACGGTGACACACGGGCTTTTCTTCCGTCTGAATCTGAATGTTCGGTTAGGACCTGCGTCTTGCGGAAAGTGAGGACGCCGTGGCGCCTCGTCAGCCTCTCCTCAAAGGACACTTACCACCGCGATTGTGGCGTGTCCGTAATTCTTAGTGTGGAGAAACGTTTCTATAATATTTTTTTTACTCTAAAGACCAGTGCGTAGCCAGTCTCATAAAGACGGGTAGAAGAGTTAGTCTCATAAACCAGTAAAAGTAACGAGTAACGGCCGACGAGCCTCTAGTAGCTTGTAAGACCAGCCATAAACACTAAATTGATAGTACTACATTAACATCAGGATGCTTTATTTCGGGACTTGGCAGTGAATGGCGGTACTTGTACGATTTGTTAGTTTTAGAGTAATTATTGTTAGTAGATTTGTTTCGAACATGTGTTTGCGATTAACCGTTTGCTATGACTTGTAATGGATTTAGTGCTCTTTCACACGCCAATTTTTTTGACACTTTCAACTGTATGAGGCCGGTGTTGCCTAGCTCAGAGGTCAAAGTCTCTTTTCAAGTCTATACAGTAAACAGGTAATGTTCAAATCATATGAGAATGATGTATTAGTGTTTCAGATGGTCTTTTGAGAAAAGAAACACACAGATTTGAATTTATCTGCCCCCTAGCCAAGTTACGATCGTTTCGTTTACGTCGAACGCCTCGAGTAGGCCACGCCTCCGATTCCTTTGTTCTGACCACGTGACTGAGCGTAGAGATGACGTCAGAACAAAGGAATCGAAGGCGTGGCCTACTCGAGGCGTTCGACGCAAACGAAACGATCGTATCTTGGCTAAGGGGGCTGTACAGACATTGCTAGCATAATGTGTTTCCACGTTTAGTTGCGTGTTGATAAAATTACTTTCTTATTTGTGAAAAAATATGTAGGGCGGAAAATTATGCATCGCCCGGTCAATATTATTTCTTGGAAAAACAGTTACCAAGTTTGAATATCTAATGATTAGTAATGTTTTTTTTTAAATGGGGCATTAAAAAAAAAAAAACTACTACACTCTTGAATCTTGAGTGCGTTCGCAAATATACAAACTCATATACATAAGACACCTAGAATCGAGACAGTAATTTGTAGGTTATACAAAATTTTTGTTTTAGTGCGGACATCGAACACGATGCACAGCGCCTAATCGCTCAACCACTAAGCCAACAGTAACGTCAGTTTTACTGACGACTAGGTTTAATTGATCTAATCAGACCGTTCGGGTCTACTTTCTGCACGGTCGGTAGCAATAGGATCCTTTCTAATAACTAGCAACAAGCTTGAATTACTTAGCAGTGATTGATTGCTTTACAATCGGTTTTTTGAAAGAAAGAAAAAAAACTTAACACGATTATTTGGCACACAGGTACACACAATGAGATAAAAATTATATAGAAACTTAAACTTAAAATTATAACTAGATACTTAAACAAAAAAAAAGATACTTAAACTTAAAAATACATCAACATTGTTTTGCATCTTGCCACGCTTCAACTAGTAAAAAATTAATTGTTAAAATAACCACATTTATTTATTGAGCAAGTATCTACTGCCGCGGTATTACATTAAACACTAGCGTCTGTCAACGGCTTCGTCCGCGTTAAAGTAGAAAATATACAGGGTGTCTTTGACATCGACGTACAAACAAATACCACGGATCCAGTACATGATACTGGACCCCCATTGTTTTTTTTTTTCGGTAGGAAAATTATCCAATGATATCCGCTCTTGGGCGGAGCGCGAGATAGTGTAAGACTCTTACTGACTAAAAACCCACTCCTGTTCCTTCGTTGCCTTTCGTACCGGGGCCGAGTCTTCCTTTCAGAATGAGACCCTTGGCCCCAGTAGGCTTCGACCCTGCTGGGCCCTTTCGGTTACTAACATCTCCATAAGGCGCGCGTGGAACACTACGCGTCGTCGATGACTTTGGCTCGGTCCAGACGGTTACTGGACGGTCGGACGGCGAGTTACCCATAGCTCGCCGTCCGCAAGCCCGCGCCTACGGTGACCGGAAATCGGGATCGGAAACTCCCCAGTGGTGGTATTTTCCTAATTAAAAAAAAAAACTGTACTTTTTAAAATTTAAACTGAGTAAAATAGTTATTGTAACCAACCCCGATGATATTTTTAGTAAAAAGGAAAAAAAAATATTAAAAAGTCATCAGGGTAAATAAAATCGTTATTGTAATCAATCTTGATGACACTTTTCATTTTAAAAGTAATTCAATAATTTTTTCACTAAAAATGTTAGAATAACGATTTTATACAGTGACAATTAAAAATTAAAAAAAAAAAAGTTTAAAAAATTAATTTAACTATTTATTTTATTTATTAATTAATTTATTAATAAATAAAATATTTTTTTTTTTTTTTATTTATTTATGAATTAATTTTTAGAAAAAAAAATGAGGAAAAACCGACGAAAAATTCCAACACTGGGGGGTCCAGAATCATGTACTGTATCCATGGTATTCGTTTGTGCGTCGACGTCAAAGACACCCTGTATAGAGATAACCCATGTCAGTCAGTGATAAAATAGTATTCTACTGGCGAAAGAATATTTAAAATAGCTATCAAGTAGTTTTTGAGTCTATTCATTAGATATAAACAAAAATACATTTTTTTTTAATAAAAATTCTACATATTATATGAAGTCTGATGTACGTAATAATAACGGCGTACAAAAATTTTGAAGCTAGTTTACTCTGTGGTACAAAAATAACAAAAAGAAAAGAGGGTAGATAGATATTAACCTACCATAATCTTCAAATAGCTTCTAGGATATCATTACGTGTAGGTACTTAAGTGGCAGTCAAACAGCCATCAATAATCATAAATCCCTCATTACACGTAGCGGTCGCGTGCACTTGCAAGATAACAATGTATGTTATACTACCATTTGATTACTCAAACTGAAGTCTTAGTTATAAAATAAAACCTAGATTTGCTTGCGATAAAACATTTTAATGTGGTCATATACTTATATGTTACTTTACTAAATTAAGAACAACCTTTAGTTACTAGGTTGGTTTGCAGTTATTACTGCAGGTTGAATGAGTACCTACTCATTTTTAGGGTTTCGTACCTCAGTCGGCAAAAATGGAACCCTTATAGGATCACTTTGTTGCTCTCCTGTCCGTTACGTCTGTCCGTATTAAAAAATCTTATAAGATTGATTACAGTTTAAGTCTGCCATGTAGTCGTGATCGTGGCTGGTTGGACACATTTTGCTTTGATTTTTTTTTCTTCCACAACTATCAAGCCCAAGCTAAGCAGAGCTTGTGTTATGGGTACTAGACAACTGATAAACATACTTATATATCACTAAATACATACATATATAGATAAATTACACCCAGACACAGAACTAATGATCGTGCTCATCACACAAACATTTATCCTGGGTGGGAATCGGACCCACGACCTCCGGCATAGCAGTCAGGGCCATTAACTACTACACCAACAGGCCAGTCAAATGTGTATTGGCGACCATAAGGTTAACTAAATAACTTTATAAAAATACCTCAGCTTTGCAATTTAATTTTAACTAGCTTAATAACAAGATTTTAGTTAGCATATACTCCATTCGAAATAAGATTAGACATTTGAAAAATCCTTTTTTACGGTTGTTCAACCGATTTTGATTTCTATTTCTTAGGCATAAGGATGGCATTAAAAGCAAAAACGTAGTTACAAAACCAACTACTTACAGCAGCCGCCAGTTATCATGCCACCAACGCATTAAAAATCAAAATCGGTTGAACGGACAGTAAAAAGGTTAGGTTTGTTATGCCTTATTGCGATTGGAGTATAGCATAAGTACCGATGACCTTGAGGCATTGTAGGGAGTGGTCCAACGATGTCTATGTGGAAATGTTGGAAGAGTTAATTTGGCGGGAAAGATGCGATACTGGAGTGTGTGTGACACTGTATCTTTGTTTTTTGTATCAGTCGGTTGTAGACCAAGAGCTAAGCTGACCGACCGACGCTTTAACCGGCTTTAATAATTAAAATTAATATTATATAGGTGAAAGTTTGTATTTTTGTTACCTATTTTCTTCACGTTGCCGCTATAAAAATAAATACTAAAAGCAGAATAAAATAAATATTTAAGTGGGGCTACTATGCCACAAACGTAATTTTTTTGCCATTTTTTGCTACGGACGGTATACGAAAACTTTCGTGCGCAAATCCGACTCGCACTTGGCCGGTTTTTAATAAAGAGTGGGTAAGTTAATAAATATTCAATTGAATTACTTTACGTTAGCTGAAAATTTTCAAATGCTATTAGAGTAAGCTTCAAAGGATAAGAGCAGAAAAGTTTTGGGTGAGTTATTGCCAAGTTTACAAGAACTTTAAAAGGTTCTCAAGTGATCCGATTATAAGTTAAAAGTAAGGTCAATGAGGTTAAAATCATTACGCAAATGAAGGATTCCAAATGTTGAGATCTTTTGAATGATGAAAAAACTGAACAAGTGCGAGTGGGACTCGCACGCGAAAGGTTCCGTAATAGTATATTAAAATTGAATAAAAAACCCCTACATACTAACGTTTCTTGTATGGGAACCCTCTTTAATTTTTAACTTTATTATTTGTTATTGCAGCGGGAATAGAAATACACACATTGTGAAAATTTCAACTGTCTACCTCTTACAGTTAAACAGATAAAGCCTGCTGACAGATGGATGGACAGCGGACGCTTAGTTATAGGGTCACATTGGCACCCTTCGGATACGGAACTCTAAAAATGCAAGAGTTGATCCAAATACTGCAAGAGGCAAAACGATTTATTTATTCACAAAATAAGTGAATAGTATCCAGGTTACTTGAATATAACCTTCCGTTATTTAAATTTGGTCCTGACTTCATATTGTTGTCCTCGGTTCTTGTACAATCGACATATATTTTGAAAAGTCTGACTAACAAATAACTTTGTACGAATACATAAAGATATCAACAACTAGCTGTATAACAAAGTTTGACCTACATTTTAGTCCTTACATATAAAATCAAGTCCCCGCTGCGTCTGTCTGTACGTAATAACTTCAAAAGCTACTAAACTGATTTTCATGTGATTTTTACCAATGGACAGAGTGATTCATTCGAAAGCTTTAGAAACAAAGAAGAAAGAAAGAAAAAACGTTTATTCGTACCTCACACATATAGTAGAATTAAGTATGAAAAAAAAACTTTCAAATCTGTGCAAGGCCAAAATGGCACCTATCTCAGCATATGCTGCGATATTTAAAACGATAAATAACGCAGCGCTGGTATTCTGTTGGTTGTTCTGGTTGTTGTTGTTATGATGTTGTGTAGTTGTTTTTATGTGGTATTGTGTTTTGGTTGGCCCGCGGTGATGCCCCGGTCACACTCACAGAGGTTAAATAAAAATATATAGGTATCGACAAGCAACTTTAGCTGCATTATAGTACACGCAGATTATAATAGAGAAAAGTGTTGAATTTGAACGATTTGTAACAACCGTGCCAATTTAAACTGGGGCGGGTCTAGAGTGAAGAATAAACAAACTAAACACATCATGAAAATTGTAGTCTGTCTGTTTGTATATTGAACAAATACAAGGATAATCTGAAACTTTTTATATAAGTGTCGGATTCGTTGATGTAGCTCTACTAAGCACCATGTGTTGTTACGAATAATAAAACTTTTCATATATTTCAGAGGACCCAGACAAATGGTTTGAAAGGATTACATTGATAGCTTTTGTTTGAGTTTCACTAAGGTACTCATTACTCGATATTATTTTAATTATATCCTATAACACTTTGTATTTCTAGGGCATAACACAGAGTTTTAGACCGTATGCCTTTAACTAAAATGACCACATTCCATGCGTTATAAAAAGGGTCTCGACTTGGGCGAAATCAAGAGTATAGGTAGAGGCATTCTTGAGGGAGTTCCGGAATGGACTTTCAACAGGTCATGGGACCCCCTTGTGAAGGTTTCTTTCGATAAAGAAGGTACCTGTCTCACTGCTCAATGAGCATTGATATACCAGTTTTTTTCCATCTAAATGTAGACTGTTAATAAAGAGGTAACAACCAATTGTTTGTCGAAAATAATTTTGTCTTTGGAAAGACGAAATACTAATTCGATAAAGAAAATTCAGAAAGACATTTCATTTCATCTTGACCATCGTAAAATAACGATGTATGTATTTACCTGTGTTCCTTTTTCTCTGACTAGTCCTATACTTATTAATTAATCATATAAATTCTATTATTATAATGTATCATTTTAATTCTAATTTTTAGTTGTTATTTTATAAGTTATCATTTTATTTATTTTTCATTTATTGCCTTTTATGTCACTCTATTTGTTTTTACTCTATTCATCATTTTAATTCAAATTGTATTTTGACTCTAATTTTTAATATGTATTATTTTTTCACCTAGTTATATGTGCATGCTGTGGTCTCCTGTAACTGAAGGAGCACACGCTAAAGGACCCCTCGTACTATTTGTAATTTATAATATGGTTACTGTGTATCCTTTGTTGGAGATCCAATTAAATAAATAAATAAATTTAATTTTTTGTCTACTATTTTAATCTTAGAAAATACTGCACAGTTTCTGTGCGTAGAATGTACAGCGCTTGTGCATAGTCGACAAAAGCAGTCACGGAAAATGCACAGTTCCTATGCGTTGTCCACGGGAGCGAAGTCACGAAAAATACACAGTTTTTGTGCATAGTCCACGGGAACGAAATCTCAGAAAAAACATCTAGCAAAAAATAAATAGAAATATCCACCACACTGGTTGACTAGAAGAGAATGCCTGAAGCATTTAAGGCCGTATTTGTAAATTTGTGTTGCATGAAGTTTTAGTAAATGAATAATTATCAAAAGTATTACAAGAATTGCCACATCTAGCTAATTCAGTTGCCCTTGCCTTGAATAGGTTTTCAAAGTAGAAGTGTGCATGAAAGAGCACAAACTCTGCAGCATTTCGTGGCGTCGGCGTCGTTCTGCAGAAATTAGACGCCCTCATTTAACACGGTAATTATTTCTAGATTGATATTAATGAGGGAAACTTTAGCTTGCATTTCATAACACAGCTTTTAAAGAGTTTAATGATGTTGGTTTTTTATACGTTTTAATTAAATAGACTTTAGAGTTCAGTCGCGGTTCTTTGTTAATAAAAATGTACTTACCTAATTGGCTGAGGTATTTTTGAGACAAAACTGTCAAACAATTTTAAGAAGATAAAGTTGGAGTCATTTGTTATTGAAGGTAATTTATGTTTTGTAAAAGAAAATCTCTTGAAGTACTGATCCGAGTATCTACGGACATTCTTATACGTAGAGAACAGTTACATCATCACAGAGGGCCGGGCTTGCGGATGGCTAGCAATGGGTAGCTCGCCGTCCCATCGTCCGGTAGCAGTCCGGACCGAGTCCAAGTCGCCGACGGCGCGTACTGTTCCACGCGCACCTCAAGGCGATGTCAGCAAAATGTAGGGGCCCAGCAGGGTCGAAGCCTACTGGGGCCTAGGGTTTGTTTCTGAAAGGAAAACTCAGCCCTGAGACGAAGGCAAAGAAGGAACAGGAGTGGGTTTTTAGTCAGTAAAAGTCTGATATGCCGCTCTCGATCTCCCGCTCCGTCCAAGAGCGAGGTATGTTATTGGATGATTTTCTAACTTACAAAAAAAAAACGGGTTAGACCGTTAGGCCGATAATGGGTGGTTTTCTAGGATAGAATCATCGAAGCAATGCGGCATAAAAGCCAGTAACTATGTAAATAATATTAATGACTAGATTAACTAGCTGCCAGCCGCGGCTCCGCTCGCGTAAAATTAGTACTACGATTCTACGGATTTATCGGTTTTCCTTATACTTTTTCTTTTAAATAACCCGCTTTAATTTTGGGGGAGGGACCCCAAAATTAAAGCGAAAAAAAAAACCAAAAAATAGTTAGTGAATAATAAACAGGGGTCGGAATTAGGTGGAGTTATTCATGTACTTACGCACTGTGTATGTTATACGTGTCGTATAGTGCTTGTATAAGCACTATACGACACGGTTACTTGTCGGATAATAGTTAACGTTACACCAGAACGCATATCAGTGTCGACAAGAGCTGGCTGGCTGCCAATCTGGTGACAATACACCGGCGGATAAGGGCTCGGATTTATGAGCGCGGAGATCAGGGTTTGTATCAAAGTTAAAGATACACATAACTAGCGACCTGCCCCTGCTTCGCACGGGTGTTATCTTTGAGATTCACGGTTTTTAGGGTTTCGTTCCTCAAAAGGAAAAACGGAACCCTTTGTCGTCTGTCTGTCAAAACCCTTTATCTCGGGAACGCGTGGAGATATTAAGTGGAAATTAAAATCATGTATTCAGGTCTGCGGTTCCTTGAAGCTGCGAAAAAACCAATGTTCTAAGTTACGAAAAAAAAAGAAACGGCCGTTTATGTCGACATTCTCAAGAAAATCATAAATCATAGGGTATTTCCTATTGACCCAGAATCCTGAAATTAGGCAAGGTCTTATACCACAAGTAGTATAGCAATAATTCTGCAAACAGAAAATTTGTTTTTACGTGACAAAAAATAAACTTTTTATTGCGATTCAGAAAAATCTTCGGGACTCCTTTCGAGAATTGAACTATTTACATAGGTAAGTTTGTACGGAACCCTAAGTGCGCGAGTCCGACTCGCACTTGCCCAGTTTTTTTCTACTATAATGTGCATGTTAAGATGGATGTGTGGTGTGACGAGAATGGATAAAGTGAGAAATGAGTATATTAGGGGAAGTTTGAAAGTGGCGCCAGTGACTGAAAAATTGAAAGGGAATCGTTTGTCTTGGTATGGTCATGTGAAGAGGAGGGATGAAGCGCATGTTACTAAAAGAGTTATGAGTTTACATGTGGATGGATGGAGAGGGAGAGGGAGACCAAAGAAAAGATGGATGGATTGTGTGAAGAGTGATATGAAAGAAAAGGAAGTTAATGATAGCATGACGAGTGACAGGGCAGAATGGAAGAAAAAAACATGTTGCGCCGACCCCAAATAACACGGGACAAGGGCAGGAAGATGATGATGATGAATGTGCATGTATTATATACCTAAACCTTCCTCATGAATCACTCTGGGTGAATACCGCATAAAAATTAGCTAACCAAAACAAGATATCTCCTACACGAAGATATAGCTGCCATAACAAGTAGGTATCTAATAAAAAGAGAAATGGATGCATAGTTAAAAGATTGTACGTTTGTGTTCCTATGTTATGTTATGTCATAACTGACATGCTTTCAACAATGAATAATAAAAGCATAGTTATTATGTAACACATAAACAGACGTTCTGTTGTCTTTTCGCAGGATGCCGTATGGGTTCATCAAAGAAAATACTCGAAATGCCGGCCGGATTCCATAGGTTCATAAGCTACTGCTTATGAGCTTGCTTGAAGGGTTACTGGCGCACTGGCACCGTAATTATGGTGTATGTTATTTCATAATTTCTCTCGCTCTCGGTAGAGCGAGAGAAATTATGAAATAACGTCAAAGTCTAACGCTCCCGTTAGACTTTGACTGACTAAAACCCACTTGTGTTCCTTCAGTTGTTTTTTCCGGTTTCGGTTTACCCCATGTAGTTGTGAAGGCCCGATGAGAATTTTTAACGCACTCCATTGCGTAGTTTTGTCCAAGTCGAGAAGGCCTAACAAGAGTTTCTGACGCATTTAAGCGCGTTTTAACATAACGTACGAACGTAGGTGTTTTCAAGGCTAGAGTGACTGGACCCCCCACCATCAAAGAATTTGTCACTGCTTACCATGTGGGATCGCAGTCTAGCACTAGTTTATATTCATGAAAAATAAAACCTTAAACATTTTGTTCAATAGTTATCGCCAACAGCAAGTCACTTTGTCCAGAGCGTGGACAATCATGGCTTCATCAGGTTTCATCAAACTAAGATTCGAAGCCGGTTAACCATCACAAACTGTATGGTTACTGTACTGGCTTGACGCCAAACACGCATGCCGCTAATTTACGCGACGTGACTGGCATTCCGCTGTATCGTAAGTATTTCGTACTAGCTAGCCCTACGGGTTTGATCGGGGGAAAACTGTAAACTGTGTGTAATTCTTATATTAGCAGTACTCTATAGATTACCTCCTTTTTAGGATTTCATACCCAATAGGCTCAGGTCGCGCGCAGGTTCGACGACTTCCAGCCTTCCGAACAAGCCGGATTCCGAAAAGGCTTCAGCACCGTAGACCACAAACATACGCTCCGGCAGGTTATACAGAAGACCGAGGAGTATAACCTGCCAGCTTAGCGTTCGTGGACTAAGAGAAAGCTTTTGATTCGAGCGAGACTTGGGCTGTACTGCAATCTCTCCAACGGTGCTAGATTGACTATCAGTATATCGAAGTGCGAGAACGCAACAATGTCAGTCCGACTTCAGGAACGGACCTCGAATCTATCCTTCTGCAGCGGGATGTGAGGCAGGGAGACGTCATTTCTCCGAAACTGTTTACGGCTGCAATGGAGGATGTCTTCAAGGTTCTGGACTGGAGTATAGCGTACACTTAATACACAATATAATTAAAGCCATACCAGTCGCTATTTTATTATTATGTTACTATCAATTTGACTGTAACAGCAAGCACTAATAAAAATTCTACATCAATGTTACGATCCGTAGAAGGTTATCTACGTAGTGGCACTCTCTTTTGAAAATTTAATAAACTACTTTATAAATAAATCGGAATGTAATAATACCAACACACATAAAAAATACTAGTCTCTGTTGAAACTTTAATTCTACTTTATAAAAAAAAAAATCAAAAACGAACAACATCAACACACATAAATTTAAACCACAATAAATTTATTATTCGTCATTAAATATTCACGTAAATGAAATACCAATATTTTATTCAACTCCCATAATACAAGGTCTCCGCCTACCTTTATAAATTACACAAGAACATGAGCTTCCTAAAAATATAATAATTATTACAATTGAAAATACTGCCGAATTCGGGTGTGGTTACATTTGCTCCGTGATATGGTAATATTCAAGTCGCATGTGTAACTAACATTAATTACATACTATTTTTGGTTGTAAAATGTCTGAATATACGCATTGTAGTTAGCTCTCTTTTATAGCATTGTTTTATATGTAGGGTAGTTACAAAATATGACAGTTTTTATGATGGTTCTGCGAAATTTAAGGGAAGGTATTAACTGCACTAACGCGTTGTCCTACGTAGGCACAGGTAACAGTAGATAATCTGTTGTGGTGGGTTACGTGACCGAAAACACGTGGGTGCGATGCGCCGACGAGAGAAGCAATGTGGACGAGAATAAATGGTTTTAATATTTTCGCGCGAACTAAAAAAAGACCACCAGAGTGGTTTTTTTAAATAATTTGCGCCTGAAATGTAGATTTCACGCGCACGTAGGATAGAGCTGCCACGTCGCGTTGAATTTGCATGTACCACATCGGATCGCTCCACAATCGGCCACGTAAGACTGTGTAGGGCCTCGTGGCAATATAATATCGGGCATGATGATCATTCTTCAAAGTTGAGCAATGCTTGCCAAGATCGATGGGTGATCATCCATTATATAGGAGTCTCTAGAAGTGTGTTGTTGTTTGGTTTTAATTTTGTCTTATTTTAGTGATTAATTTTAAAATATTTTTACTATATTGTATGTGTGAATCATTTTAATACCTCTAAGTATGTTGCTGTGCCCTAACATCATGGACAAATGATTCACGGCTCTAAGCCTGTTGTTACCATCTCACCTACATTGTGGAAGCTAATATATGAATATGATTATGAATAAAATGTAGGTAGGTATTAACCGATTTGTAGCATGCTACGAGTGGTGCTACGTCGTAGTCTCGTAGCCGTAGAGCCTTCTACGAAGCGTAGCACAGCTACGGAATAATTTGTATAAGACTTTCGGCTATGCTTTATTTTATTTTATTTATTCATTTATTTCCATACATGTTAATTTATGTTAATAATAATCTATTGATTTATTGGGACATTTAGCGTCCCGATCAGGCGCAAATTGGAACGCGTCCCCAGACCTCTAAAAATCGGAACGCTACGCGGGAATCGGGGCGCCTGGCAACACTACTTACATCATAAACATTCTATTCCAATTAAAGCAAAATTATGTCAGGTAACTCACACATAAGTTAAATTGCGCAAATTTTTAAATTATTAAAATTAAATTGTAGTGCTGTGAGTTTTTTCCCATCAGTCTTAATAGTTAATATTTAATTTTGAGATTATTTCGTTTTGTATCATTCGTAACGTACTCTATGATATGTTAGAATCCCTTCTAACATAATGGAGCAATTTTTTTATTACCTTTGATTTGAAACATCATTAATTTGTCTTATTTTTTTTAGTTACAATTTAAGTGTTCGTTACGTTAAACTGTAAAATACCGCCAATTTCATCATAGAAATACAAATGTACACCTGTAAACAAAACGCGAACAGAAACATCAACACACTTTATTTCTGTTATGTCATCTTTTTGATTGATAGTTATCAACCTCACCCTCTTTACCATTCCAATTTCAACCTTAATCCTGCACATCAAAGCTCAATTTTTGATCAGTCATGTATGTTTAAGAAAGTAGTCCACTGTGTCAGATTTTTGGTGACGAAATTTGAACTTTGGTGGGTAGCGATAAGGTTGGGATTTAAGTGGGGGTTGGTATGCCAAGTAGTCTAAAGTGTGTGACCTTGGGGTAGCCCTAAAGGGAGAGGTCGACCTTGGTACGAGACTTAGTAACCGTAAAATTGTTAGAACCTTGCGAAGCTGACCATATGATTCTAAAAATAGGACTGGGTTTGGGAAAGCTTGTTTCTACGGGGATTCGGTACCTTTTCCAGATAACGAATAGAATTAGGTGTTAGGATTAGGGTTTAGTGTTTTTTAGGACCTTTTTCATTATACATAGGCTCATGTTTCACCACTATCTCACCTGAAGGTAAGTGATGATGTTGTCGCCGAAGTAGCACGTCTGGAGGTAACTTATTCAATCGTGACTTAAATACATCTAGATACAACCAAACTACAATAAATTACGAATACCAACACTAAGAATAGTTATTTTTTGAAGGAGTATTTCATGTGATTTTTCATAAACAAGTGACAGTCCTTTTCAAACTGTCAATTGCATCAATTTCCACACTGCCAAATATGACTTGGAATGCCTTTACAAGTTATATTTGGCAAGGGCATGTTAGATCGCAATTTTGCAAAGATTTCATCGGCACTAGCGGCCCCCTGTGGCCCCGTCAATTATGCTGACAGCTCGTTGAAGCGTGCGAGGACAACGCACCATCGATCTGGGCTTGTTCCTGGGCGGACGGCGAGTTACCTATTATTTGCCGTCCGCGAGTTCCGTAGCCCGGAATGAACCGCAACGGCCTAACGCTTTCTGCATTTCTTGATTTCCCTTTATAATTTTTTTAAGAACCTTATTTAATCAAAACCGTTTTATGTAGCATCAAAACGAGAAATTCTTAACATAATGGAAACTTAAGTAATTTAAATTTTCACCAACAAGAAAATACGTGGTATTCCTTTTCGAGTTTAGACATTCTTCATAAATTATTTTGTAGGTGAGGGAGTTTTGTGGTGTCCGAAAAATTCTTTAACATTATAAAATAACTATTTGCCGCCAGCGGCTTTACCCGCGTGAAAGTATGAAATTGTCCTAAGGCAACATATTCCTGGTATAAAAAGTATCTTATGTGCCATTCCAGGATATGGTCTACCTGTGTACCAAATTTCATTTAAATCCGATAAGCCGTTCGAGCGTGAAAAAGTAACAAACATACACACACTCACAAAATTTTGCTTTCTTATAAACCTTGATAATTCCAAGAATGAACTAAAGTAAAACAGATACTTAAGGGGATGCAACTCGACATACTTTTTCACTGTTACAACCAGTCTTAGCGATTATGACGTTATTACACATTTTTCATTAGATATTTTGGAAACACAGTATCTTGTGGATATTATCTAGGCTTTTAATGAAATCAATTTATAAATTTGTGTTAAACTAATTCATTAAAGACCTCTGAAAATCTGCTATTTTACATGAACTTTGATACTTTATAATTTACTCAAAACTTTAAAGATCAAAAAAGTATAACAATAGAAGCCTTAAAAATTTAATCAAGATTCTAAATGACAACAATTTTTTTCAAAAACTTTTAAGGGTTTAAAAAAAAAACACGTATTTCCTGGAACAAGTTTTGTAAAATATTCGAGTAAATCTCGGAATTACCGAATGTCACAGAGTTTTCAGGCGTTATCTATCTTTTCCCGCGTTACCTTTTCGTCAAATTCGCGTTGGATTGCGTTGGATGAAGTAACAAGCTATTAAACCATGCTCGATGTTGACGATAGGCGAGTAGAAAAGGACCCTCTTAAGTACGACAATTGACCTTCTAACCTTCACAGTTGATCTATCAATATTTTTTTACAAATGCATACATACGCCATTTCACATTTTTCCGATGTGGAAAGAATAAGGAAACTTTAGAACCTCATCTTTTACAACCCCTATTATTAATTACCCCTTTTGCTTCGCCTATATTACAACTGGTCATACACGCATATTTCTTTTTACAAATCTATATACATATAATAAATCTGTAGAACTTTTTAGTTGTTCGCATCACGTAAAATGTACGAAATTGATGTAGATAACTTTTATACATTTAAATTGTGTGTAACTTGATATATGCCGTCAGTTGAGACTGGTCATCTCTTAACTGCCAGTGGCTTAAATAAATTTATATTTTTTTAATTAGTTTTTTTTTAAAATTATTATTACTTATCTACATTGTGCTCACTTATTAGAAATGGTAAGAAATATGTAATCAAGATTTATGTCACTCGTAATATCATTTAAAAGAGTGTCCATGGAGTTTCTTGCACGTTCTTCTCCATAGAGGTCTACGCTTTGGAACATGCAATTTAGCTTCACTATTTTTTTTTTGTCTGATTGACATTTTAATAATTAAAAAGTGCCTGTAATTGGTCTATTTGAAATAATCGTTAAATATTTCTTAGGCTTTGTTTCATCGCAATCGGTTGACTATATCAAAAGACAACATTTATTGACTGTTAGGGTAAGGCGGTACGAAGGGTCAGCTAGATAAAAGAAAAAACTTCCCGATCAAATTTCGATCAAGGTCGCCTAGAGCAACAGAGATTAGCCAAGTACGCCAGAGACACTATAGTGCAAAAACATGTACGCGAACACAGGTGCACTCTGTTTCTTTACTCTTTTAGTCGGATGGAACGGCAATCCGATATGACCGGGGAGAGATCTGGGCACAGGACCAACGGCTTTAAGTGCTTTCCGAGACACGTGTGTGTCACACCACTAACTTCCAAATTTCTGGTTAGCATAAGCATAATCAGCCCTTTAATGTTCCCACTGCTGGGACTCAGGCCTCCTCTCTCTAGGAGAGGGAATGGGCCGTAATCCACCAGGCGGACCTAATTCGGATTAGGGAATGTCACATATCTTCGAATTTTTGGTTCTAGGACATGCCGGTTTCCTCAAGATGTTTTCCTTCACCGTTTTGAGAGTATAGGTGATGAAATAAATTACATAAAGTTATGCGCCTGGCTGGGTTTGAACCCGCGACCTACAACTCGTAAGTCGGAACCGTTACCACTCGGCCATCACTGCTTTCAACTTCGGGTTGCTTCACAATAATTCCTAATGAATAAACTCATTAGCACTTTATTTATTCCCACCCGGGAATCGAACGACGAAGCAGGCACGAGTTAGCATAGGTCCGGGGCAGTTAAAATAATACACTTATTACGAATTAAAAGTAATAAACTATTCTTGCCCGTTAAAGTAGGAAGTAACTGTACAAAAACACATAATCTAGTTCTATAAAATAAAGGGTGGACCTACGTTTAGAGTTGCTACGTCGGATATCCGTTAGGGAAACCCCGAGGGGCGGCAATGTACACGCGTAACGTCGGTGTCTAACGCGATTAATAATATATGTGTAAACTGTTTTGCATAAGTGATGACATGTAAACCAATGTGTAGGTGATTCTTGTATGAAATCAGCGTTTGAAGGGCACTAATGACCTATAGGTTATGTTTTTTTTGGGTTGTCATCGAATAACTCCTGCTACTCTAGGTGGAGCGAGAAGGACTGTCAGACTAGACATTAGAAATTTTATAGGTTTAAAAAAAATATTTTCTTTATGAAAAATAAATTCTTTAAACCTATACAAGGTCACTTAAGGTCACTTAAAATGAGTTTACATTATTATCTTGTAGGTACTGTCTAAAACCTACTTGTGTTCTTTCAGTAGTCCTTTACATTACAGGGCTTTTTTAAGGTGGGAAATTATCTAATTACTTCTCCCGCTCTAGAGTGGTATAAGAAGGCGTGTCAGAGTTTTACTAACTAAAACCACGACTATGTTCCTTCAGTTGCCCTTTTGCGTTCCAGGACCACGGGTCTCCCTTTCAGAAGTGGACTGGCTGCGGAGTGGCTGGGGTCAATCTCTCACTCTCGCGATATATAGATAAGATGTAATAAGGAGATACATGAGTATTCAGTTTTTATGTTAGATTAGCTTCGGTTTTTGGCCTAGCCCATTTGAAAGTAGGTTTGTCCATACAAACTTTGGAGTTTTTGGAAAATCCTTTCATAGACATCATATAGGGTGACTGGTAATTAGTGACCGATACTTAAACACGTGATTGTACTCATGATTACAAAGAACTTTCCCAAAGAAACTTTTTTTTATACTCATTAGTTAGCTGATTAAAATTGTTGAGAGGTCGCAGGCGCGCGCGCGCGAATTTAAATAGCTGTTTTGTTACTGTGAAAAAAACAATGAGTATAAAAAAAAAGTTTCTTTGGGAAAGTTATTTGTAATCATGAGTACAATCACGTGTTTAAGTATCGGTCACTAATTGCCAGTCACCCTATATAAGGAACCTCTGTGCATTTAAGCGTTCGCTCATCATATGTTTAACCATTACCTGTTAGCTGAATGGACTTTAAAAGACACCCCTGAATTTGTTTCAGTGTTTCTTCTCAGAGTAGTCAGCTAGGAAACACCGGCCACATCTAGTTTAAATTGACGAAAAAATTTTTTTTTTTTTTTTTAATTCTATTTGCGTAATAAATATCATTTATCTAGGTACAAGTATTTAGGCTAGGCGTTGATAAATCAGTGAGTGAGTGAGGACTTTACATCTACACTAAAATTATAAAGAGGTAAAGTTTTTTTTTTTTTTTTTGTAGGAGGTATCTCTGGAAGTACTGGTCTGATTGCTAAAATTTTTTCACCGATAGAAATCTGCTTTATTTCTGAATGATATAGGCTATATTTCATGTACACAGGCAAAGCCGCCGGCAAAAGCTAGTTTGGTTTATTATACAGATTGTTTTGATCATCGTTTCTTATGGGGTCATAAGGGAGACCCAAATCGCCCCCACAAGCTATCGCTAGGTTATTGCTTAGCGTAAATCTCTCAGAAACAAAGATAAAATCCATTCATGGTCAGTAGTCGGGATTGGAGAAAAAACAAACACACTAATCAGCGTAGGTATAATCGTCTGTGGACATTTTTGTGATACTAAATGACCATTGTTTTTCGGACAAACCAGTTATCGTTATTTTTCCTTTAGTTTTACACGACTACACTGAAACTGCTAATTCAATTCAATTTGATACATTTTATTTTGACATAGGTCTACATGGGCACTTATAAAACGTCAGTAGCTAGTGCACGGTTCCAATTGGTCGTTTCCTATGTAGAAGAACAGGCAAGAAACTCCAATATTACTCTTACTTTTTATAATAATCATATTAAAAGCTATGGGAGGTCAATGTAGACTGGTTAACATAGTACCAAAAAAGGGAAATAAAATCAGCTGTGGAAAATAAAATCAAATGCCATAAAAATAAAACTAAAATCTGACTAAAGATTTATTATTCCTAATTGTAATGAAGAATTCGTTATTATATATTTTTGTTTATACTTATTTAGGACCAAAAAGCCGCCATTTTTGATTTCATTTTTAAACGCACTTGGCCACTTGGATTCTTAAGACTAATCTAACGATATCCTAAATATAGAAATCGATCCAGACGTTTGGTAGACACGAGGTAATAAAAAAAATTACAAACATACTAGAAACATACATATAATATACACACCAATAATATAACCTTTTTTTCCAAATTCCTTGGCAGTCGAGTAAAAAGTCAGTACAGTGAGTCTAAGCTACTACTGCAAAAAAATGAGTTTTATGTTTTCCCTATGTTTTGTTTTTTTTTTGTTCGTATTTTATTTTACTGATTGGGGCAGTTAGTATATCCAAGTTTGAATTTGGGTCATCGTGGTGAAATGTACTATGAAAAGGTCAAGCCGATTATTACCCTAATAAAACGTGGAAAATTATGCGGAAATAGATAAGGCTGATAAATAAAACATGGCCCTTTCGAAATACCTTGATATTTAGATGTCCAAACCTAGCCTAGTTTTTAATAAAAGAAAAGAAGTATTTTTATTGTATTCCGTTAATAGCCTTTGCGATAGTAGTTGTTGTTTATGCGTTTTTCGATCAATGTCAATGTGTTTGAACTTCGTGTAACTCTTCTCTCAAAGTCAAGGAATCTCTTGTTATTCAAACTTACTATTCAATTTCATGTTTTTTAGGTGTCGACATCGTGTAGCTTTTTATAAAAAACCGGGCAAGTGCGAGTCGGACTCGCGCACTGAGAGTTCTGTACAAACTTACTGAAAACAGTTCAATTCCCAATTTAGTTAGGAAGATTTTTCCGAATCGCAAAAAAAGTTTTTTTTTGTGACATAGGTACAAATTTACAGTTTTCAGTTTTTTTCTATACTTGTTCTATGAGACCTTGCTTCATGCCAAATTTTAGGATTCTAGGTCAACGGGAAGAACCCTATGAATTTGATTCCCTTGAGAGTGTCGAAATACATGTTTTTTGCGACATAAACGACCGTCTATGAACGACCTTCACGCGTACCCGAGATAAAGTGTCTTGACAGACAGACAAACAGCAACAAAATCAGCACATTTTGGCCTAAAAATTACCAAATTTAAGTGGTAGTGGGCTGAACACATTGCTCGCAAAATGATGGTCGATGGGGCCGAAAAGTTCTGAAGGCTTAGCAAAGGTGATAATCTACAATCGTTAACGCTAGTAGAAAACTTCAAATGTATGGGAATGACGACATGTCAACGCTTAGTCACGTGGTCAGAATAAAGGAATCGGAGGCGTTGCCGACTCGAGGCAATCGACAAAAGAGAATCGAAACGAAACGGTCGTAACTTGGCTAGGCCTGCTGGAGTGCTGACCGCGTACTGGAAGACACAGCGTTGGAAGGCTTCCCACAAAGCGTCCAAGCAGTGGACGTCTTTCGGATGATTATGATAGTAACTTTGGCCTGAAAAGACAATGATTTGAAACCTTCTGTAATTGGTCGAATTCATTTATAAACAAAACGTTTAATTTGTGATGTATCAACGATAACTTTCTTGAAATCGCGAATTACAACTCCCTGTCACAACTTTAAGACCTTAAACCTTGCTATAAATATCTTATAATCTCTGTAATTATCACAAAAAAAGCCTTTTTCAATTTTAAAGCCCATGCCACGAGCCCTCTCGCTATTCAGCACACGATATTCAGACTGTCTTATTTTTTGTTCCGAGTAAGACCGGTCTAACCCTTATTACACTACGCGACATCGACTAAGACTGTCTGAATATCGAGTAGTGTAATAAGTCCTTAATCTATCACAGACAAGATCTCGATTACTTGGTCTCGGTTCAACGTAACAAAGTAAAAAGCGAAGTTCCCAAAATCTTTGAAACTTATAATGAAATCGCAAGTTACGGTCAAAAAAAATTTAGATAGAATTTAATTTGGGGATCGGCGGAAGAAGTTGGCAAATCAGAATCTTTTAAAGAAGAAAAGAAAATGGACGCAGATGTTGTCATATTTTTTTAAGCTTTAATGTAGTCAATCTCGACCAACACCTGAAGAGGTGCTCGTTAGGCGGTTGGGTCAAGGATTGACTACAGAAAACGGGGTTCCTACAGTTGCATAAAATATGGGTGATTTAACTAAGAATATTTTAAATGGAGTCTGTGTTACCTGATAGCTACAACCTAGGGGTCTTTAAGTCAAGAGTGAATAGGTTACTTCTAGGCAAGCGTGCTCCATCGTCATCAGGTGAGATAGTGGTCAAACGCGAGCCTATCAATAATAAAAGAAAAAATTGTATCAACACATAATCCTTGAAAAATAGCCAAAAGTGGGTATAAAGTACGTTATATTTACGGTGAATGCTCGAAAGTATGCTTTTTGCAGTTTGCGGTTTAATATCAGTTACTTTCCTAATATTGAACTGCAAAGGTAAAAAAAATGCGTTAATGACATAATGTATGTATAAACACAAACAATTAAAACCATTTACATAACTCTCTAACTTAGAAAAGAACTAAAATATAACATTTTAATAAAAATAAACTTGGCTTTTTACCTTGAATCTAAGTTAGAGACTTATGATGATGCGTTTAATGAGTATAATTTTGTAAATGCTTAAGCACCAAAACAATACATTTACACCGCTAACAGGCGTAAACTGAGCCATATAAGTACAATGACGTCCACGTCTGTAGTCGTATTGGACATATCAAAAAATGAAAAATATATGTAATACGGTGTAGTACGGCTGTAGACGGTATGACAAAATGTATGGGATTTTGAAGTGACATATCATAACATTTGTAAATATTCAAGTGTCCCGGAACGTGTTAAGTATTATGGAATATTATTAAAAGAAAGAAAGAAAAACATTTTATTTGCGGGAAATGACGCACTTTGCGCAAAACGGCCGAATGTTCAGCATAATGCCGTGACCACACGCAAAATACGGCGAGTCTACAGCGCTGGTTTTCAGCGTGGGCCGGTGATGGTGACACAAAGACGTTCGAATAGGAAGCGAGCTTAGTGCAATCAATCGAATACTAATCCAGACTCCAATATACTAATGAAAAATTTTAATTTGAATAACTCAGTGAAATTGGCCGACTTGGGAGACAAACACAGGACCTCATGCTCAGCGACAACGCTTGCAGCCGTTAGATAACTGAGGCAAACAAACCAATAAATATACCGACAAAAGCAGTGGTGGCCGAGTGGTAACGGCCCCGACTTACGAGTTGTAGGTTGCGGGTTCAAACCCAGCCAGGCACATTACTTTGTGTAATTTATTTCATCACCACTGCTCTCAAAACGGTGAAGGAAAACATTGTGACGAAACCAGGCATTTCCTAGAACATGCAATCACAAGAAGACATGTAACATTCACCAACCCTCGTGGTGGATTACGGCCAATTTCCTCTCCTAGAGAGGAGGCCTGATTCCTAGCAGTGGGAACATTAAAAGTCTGATTATGCTTATGCTAGATACAGACAAGACTTTAAGAAGCTACACGACATTAACATAACAAAGTCAATAAAAAAAAATATTCCTCATCAACTACAGCTGTCAAAAGAAAAACTAGGCTAGCTCACAAAAACGAAATAATCCGTAATCTATTTTGCTAGCCCACTCATTGTTGTTTCTGGCATAAACGGGGCTTCACTATATTCAAACAAGTCCAACCTTCGCGATCCATTGCCAGTATCTATTGTAATGACGATCGCTTACCAAGTGATTTGGCCACAAAGACATTTAGAAATCGTTTTATTCAGAGCCTGCTGAGAACAGAACAGTACAGAAGGTCCGATTCATACAATAAGCGAAAACACTCGCATATAGAAACATGCTTTACGTACAGCAACACGCATTTGTTTGAGATTAGTGGGTTATACATGGCACGCGTCTAAGAAGAGCGTCGAAAGTAGTGGTAGCCTATTGATTGATGCAGGCACAATGCTTAGTGGTTTTTTTTTTAAATGCTGTTAAAAAAAAACACTCCCTCATAACAATGATGGAGGTTCTCCTTCACTGTTTTGAAAAGAGAGCAGATGCGGCAGTCTTGACGAGCCCAGGCTGGGCATGTGCTGAAACCGAAAATTTGAAGACATGTGACATCCTATAACCCGCAGAGGGGATTTCCTCTGCGGGTTATAGAATTCAGCTCTGAAATTAGTCAGGGTGTTGTCTGGGATCTATTTATCTATCTATGGACACCGTTGTCCGCACTTAGACTTTAGGGATACCGTTGTTCACATCTAGACTGTGTGAGCCTAAATGCTAGCAAAGTCCGTTGTGTATGTTTCAGCAGTGGGAACTACAGATCTATACTAATTTAGGCTGATTTTGTTTTGATGTGTCTATGTGTGCATACCCGCTTTTTTTACCCGTTGTATTGAATCGGCCTTCTGAATTTGTTCTTTTATATCACTTTATCATTGGAGGTATGATTGTATAAAGTGGATTCTGAATCTGTTGAAATCTTAAGCTCTTTATCATTGGAATCTGTTTTATGAATTGTTCTCGTTATCTCATTAAGAATTCTGAAGCCGACTTTGCGAATTATATTTTCGTCTACTGGCTCTGCTTGACTTAAGGTTTTTTTATAATATCTCGCACTTTCATAAATTTTATTGTAATAAAATTCTTCTCATTTCGGCTAATGACTAAGGCCTATTGTCTACAGACGCGTAGCTTCATAGACGCGTATACGTCATGCGTGATGCGAAGCGACTACTTCGTGACGTCACCGCATCGTGTCATTTCCACTTCGTCGACAGATTTTCATAGTTTTGTATCTAAGCTATCAGCTATGACTATGAAGCTATGCGTCCAATTAGACCTATTTAAATCTTTCTTATTATTTGTTTTATACTCTACAAAACAGCCACTTTATAAATAATAAATTTCTTCGTTCAATATGATATTTCTTTTAAACTAATCTTCAAAAGAAAGGTACCTTACGATAAATTGATTTCTGCTTATTTTCAATTTCGATCACGTATTGCGTCAAGTTTGAAAGGGAATAATAACTTTTTCAGAAATCTATGTGAATTGAATATTAATAAAGACTGTGATTTGTACCCTAATATTTAGATATCGCATATACATGCATTAAATAGTACCATTATTTACATAAACTTGTTAGGTATTTGTTGTTTTATAGTCCAACGTGTTTTTCAATAATAATCTTTCTTTAATAATTTCGTTATTTTCAACACGCAAATTTCCCGCCTTCGGATTGTCCCTTGGTTCACGAGTCGTAACTTGGATGACATCCAACGTCCCACAAACTGACGCCTCGTTACTGCCCACGAGACTCATATCGACCTGTCGTTTAGTAATATCACTTACAGAATTTACTTCACCTTGCCAAAAACTTCTATCTGATATTTTTACTGGGTTGGTTGGATCTTCTGTTTTTGGCTTAAATGTCACCAGAACATTAACCCGATTCGAAACTACTTGGACCGAGATGAAAACATTGATAATGGTAAAATTATTTCTGTTTTCGAGGTATATGTTCAGTTTTACCCACACAACACTACTTTGGAAGTTTTAATTTCTTTGTTTATCTGATCATATTCTGCTCTTAATAATTCTTTGATAAATAAATCAGTGCCATGTCCAGTGAGTAAAATCAAAGATAAATAAATCAGTGCCATGTCCAGTGAGTAAAACCAACGACAAATAAATCAGTGACATGTCCAGTGAGTAAAACCAACGGCAAATAAATCAGTGCCATGTCCAATGAGTAAAATCAAAGATAAATAAATCAGTGCCATGTCCAGTGAGTAAAACCAATGATGAATAAATCAGTGCCATGTCCAGTGAGTAAAACCAACGATAAATAAATCAGTGCCATGTCCAGTGAGTAAAACCAACTATAGGTAAATAAATCAGTGCCATGTCCAGTGAGTAAAACCAACTATGGGTAAATAAATCAGTGCCATGTCCAGTGAGTAAAACTTGATAAAAATATTAACAGATGAGCTCTTAACGCGATCCATTTGACGACCTAAACTGAACTGTTAAAGCGATGGAGTAGGTGTATAGCTCTATCACTTTTTCTCGCTCGTACGCCTGACATTTTAACAAGTCATAATAAGGCCCCAGTTCCGTGAATCGATTCACTAAATATTTTACTTACTTTTTATTTATTTTTTGGGTGGGAAAATCATCTTATGACAAATCTTGCTCTTGGGCGGAGCGGGAGATATTGTCAGACTTTTACCGACTAATAAATATTTTACTAAAAGGATATTTTACATTTTTGTTTATTTCTTTAAACTTCATGCACAAAGGATATATTCCTTTCCTCCTTTTTTATTTTTTCCCTAAGCATTCTCTATCAGCCAATTAAGGGTGAAGAAATTAAATGGGAAGTGTATCATTAAATCCGTTGGTAGTTGTTGTGTTGCTACTCTCAACAATTACCAGTTAAATGTACGTTCAATTAATAATTTATGTACTGTCAGTTTTAACCAGGGTTGAACTGTCAGAAAGTTATATTAATATTGAAAACAATTGCATTTTATGAACCATAACATATTTAATTTACCGGAGCAGTGATCATCCTGAAACAGTCGTATCCTACTAAAAAATGTCAGAATCCTTTGATTTAAATGTGTAAGCAGATGCCACCGGCTTCGCCCGCGTGATAGTAAAAAAATATCCCAAGGAAACATACTCCCGGGATAAAAAATATCCTATTCCAGGACCTCCTCCCCAATAAAACCAAAACCACCGAAACCCACTCCTGTTCCTTCTTTGCCTTCGTCCCAGGGCCCCAGGTTTCGCTTTCACACTACCCGTGGGCCCAGTAGGCTTTGACCCTGCTGGGCCCCTACGATTTGCTGACATCGCCCTAAGGCGCGCGTGGAACAATACGCGGCGTTGACGACTTGGACTCGGTCCGGACGGTTACCAGACGGGCGGATGGCGGGCTAACCATTGCTCGCTGTCCACAAGCCCGCGCCTACGGTGGCCGGTAATTGGGATTGGAATCCCGGCGGCTGGGGTGTGAGGACCGTTGCCTCACGCGATCGGTCGCCTCCTTTGCTAGTATTACTGCTTCGCAGAAGGAGGCGACCTGTCACTCCTCCTCGCTCCGGTCCATGGCCTGTACCAAGGCCTGGCACGAGAGATCACCGCCGATCAGAGCCCACAAGGACACGGCTAAACTAAACTTGACACTGGCTAATACACAAACCGTACGAGGCAAAAAACCTTCAACTACGGTTCCTACCACTTCAAAGAAAAGTCTTCTTTTGATCTAAATTTCTTTCAATAAAATAGGCTTGATTACCAAGCGGGTTTGCCAGTTGACGTTGCTAGTTTCGTAGGGACACAATGTACAAGCTTACTCGACAATATTATTATGACGCACGGCTGCGCCCGTGATACATTGAGGTATGATTTTAGTCACTAATAAACTGCAGTCGTAATAGGTCGTTTCTAAAGAAAGAAAAATATTTTATTTGGCACGCTTGAATACACACACTGGAAAAACAAAATTTAAGACAACAAAGAAATAAAAAACACTGTCACTATGTGTGTCTCACGGCTGCGCCAAATAGGTCCAGTTCAGCAAAATGCCAGACAACTACATGGTAGTCAATGTTAGTTGCCTGACGCTAGTTTTCAACTGAACCTTATTGAGAGTAAACGGTAGTCATTTACTTATTTTATAATTTTTATTGGAAGTAGTTCCTATTATACCTGCAGCACAAAACTGAATAAGTAGGTTCACATATAAACTAAATCATATATTATCCAAAGTTTTCTAGATTTTCTATTCGCGAACATCATATTCATAGTGCATTTTTAATTAAGCTAACGATATCTTTAAATTCTGTTTTATTTTACTGTGAGTTTTTTTTGCATTTTTTTTTTTTAAATTTAATCTGATCTTTGCAACACAGTCTCTTCATATCAAATTATTGTAATCGGGGATACCTCAATCCCTCTCATATAGGTTATCATACTACAGGGGTTGAGACCACATTGATGAACGAAATGTCAGGAATCTTGGAAATAAATTAATATATCATTATTTATCTATGACACCACATAGAAACTAAAAAAATTAAATCCAGCATCGCGATTAGGACGATACAACTGTCCGAAATCAACTATCGGGCAGTTGCCCGGACCAGACATAACACCTGTCTGTTCGGAGGACCCTCCCTATTCAAAGGAGCTATACGGGACTTCACTGTATGTCCCGCTTACATCCAAACAATTTCGTTCTACTGGACAAATGCCTCCCTCATTTTATACCTGAACTATCTCGAGTCAGTCTCTTAGTAAGCTTTCTTTTAGCATAAAATAAAGATTATGTCCTAAGTCACGTGTGTTTCACCCCTTTAGTCGGTTCGTAGTTCATCAATAAATAATGGGCATATTTAAACGTGATAGCAGCAACCTTGGCTGTGTTTACGGCAGCACACAGTGTCCCAAGTTGGGCGCCATTCATTGAACATCTGGCTATCGGTTGTCACGCGATCTTTGGCGTGTCTGTGACTCTGTAGTCGTATCGATGGCACGTGCCATTTTATTGTAATTTTATGTATAATGTAAATTATTTCAAGTGTGATTGATTTTATTTTTAAATAAAACTGCACTAATGTAGGTAACTAATAATTATGTGCTTGCGATTCATTCCAAAAGCATCTAATTCATTTATTTTATATTTTTAAAGGTAGATATTTCATCGTTTAAGTAAATATGTGGGACATTTTTTCTTGCCATTGAGATAAACTCTCACTCACTCTCTACTCGATTAAATTAACCACTGTCATAGCAATAAATTAGAGGGTAAATAAAACTCATAACCATTTACAGTCGTATTAAAACAGAAGTAGGTATCAACGCTGTAGAATAAGTACCTAAAAGTTTTCAATTTCCTATGAGTTCTAAAACAATTTGAAAATCTGTAAATAAAAAAAAACCGTTCCAGTATTATTTTATAAATTGAACTAGGCCGAAAGATCATCAGCCAGAGCAATGAATTTAAAATTCTTCCTATATAAATAAATCCGTTTATTTTCAATTTACATTTCACTAGCTTATATCCACGGCTTCTCCCGTGTACATTAAATATAAAGCAGCTTTCCATCGGTGAAAAAAGTTTAGTAATCGGACCAGTACTTTCAAAGATTACCTTCTACAAACAAAAAACAAACTTTACCTCTTTATAATATTAGTGTAGATGAAATTAAACGGTATTATTTCATCGGTGTCTCACACAGCCGCGAGCATTAGCCATCTGGACTGCTTTCATCAATTTAGACGCGTTGTCGACATGTGTACGTTTATTACATTCCCGGGAAAACGAAGTGTATCCTCTCTTTGTCTACTAATAGGAAAGTGAAAGAGAGAGATATAGTAGAGGTTGATAGTAATTGTCCACTGGTTTAACGTAGTTTAGCTGGACGGATGCCAGCGGCAGATTAATAGACGAGGTAAAATGTGATATGTCCCATAGGAAGGCTGACGGCGGTTAATTTGTGGAATCGTTGGATTTTGAAGTGGGAGATTTAACCGGCTGTGTTTTTATAGTGTATTGTGTAGTATCGGGCGTCGGTGAATTGTTAATCACATTTTATTTACACTTAGATTAAATTATGTACAGTACTTTTTAGGGTTCCGTACCTTAAAAGGAAACCCTTACCTATAGGATCACTTTGTTGTCTGTCTGTTAAGTCTCTTTATGTCGGGAACGCGTGGAGGTATTAAGTTGAAATTAAAACCATATACTCAAGTTTGCGGTCTCTAGAAGCCGTGAAAAAATCAAATTTCTAAGTTAACGAAAAAAAAAGATACGGTCGTTTATGTCTCAAAAAACGTATATTTCAACACTCTCGAGGAAGTCTAGTCATTCATCATTTCCTTAAATTTATAGTTGCTCTAATCTCAAGAACTATTTGTACGAATTGAAAAAAAATATTTTAGTGTTGAATAGCCCACTTACCGACGAAGGCTTTAGGCTATATAACATCACGCTGCGACCAATAGGAGCGGAGCAGTAACCAAAGACGTCAGTGAAACCGCGGGGACACCTAGTCTAGCAAAAGGTTTAAGGCCCCAGAGGGGAAACTACCACTTTCACTTGACTTTCCACTATATATAAATCAGTATTTGTTACTAAACAAAAACTTTGCAAGGAAATATTACTTCTAACAAGTATTGATAGGGACAACATAACTTACGTAAATAAAACACAATAAATCAAAACATAAGCCAAATACATACGTCATTATTAGATCCATAGACGAATCTGTCGCAGATAGGAACCATAAAGTAGAGTTAGCAGATTATGCCTACTCAAGGGCGAATGTTTTACGAGGCGAAGAAGACAAAATGCCCGCCTGTCGTTATGGCCTTAAGTCCAGTCAATCCGACGAGTGAATTACCATTTACAGTATTGTTTAGGACGTCGGAAACATTGCGTTGGTATTGATTTAAAAGGTGTCTTGTTTGATATTAGGTATAAGTATAGATTCTCAAATTATAATGAGTTATCAATATCCTTTTTTTTCAGGTGGAAAGTTATCAAATAACTAGAGGGCGTGTCAGACTTTTACAGACTAAAACCCACCTGTGTCCCCATTGTTTTCTTGCTTTTTGCGTTTCAGAGCCATGGGAACACTTTTGAACATTTCAACATTCCTGTAACTAGGTATGTAGATTTTCCAAGTCGCAAAACGTAATTTTTATTTTGTGATGTTTTCGATTTCTTCGATTTACTACATGGTAATGCTTCTTCCCACAAGGAGGACCGATGACCTGGTGAGGGTCGCGGGAATCCGATGGATGCATGACGCACAGGACCGGTCATTATGGCGACATTTGGGGGAGAGCTATGTCCAACAGTGGACGTATTTCGGCTGAAATATGATGATGATTGCTTCTTCCCAGATTTTTGATTCCAGGTCAATGGAAAGTTCCCTATTGGTTTTGATCAACTTGCGAGCATAAAAATATGTACCATAAAGGGTGCAATGTTTAAGTACATTGCGACTTAAAAGTTTCAGCTTTTTTTTCGGTGGGAAAATCATCTAATGACAGTGATGGGATGTCATCAGATGATTTTCCCACCTTGGACGGAGCGGGAGACAGTGTCAGATTTTACTGACTAAAAACCCACTCCTGTTCCTTCGTTGCCTTTCGTACCAGGGCCGAGTTTTCCTTTCAGAAGTAGACCCTTGACTCCAGTAGGCTTCGACCCTGCTGGGCCCCTACGGTTTGCTGACATCTCCTTGAAGCACGCGTTCCTGAGAAAAAAGGGCTTGACAGACGGCATGCTCTACAACAGTACTGACCACTATACCAAATACTTTTAAAATTTAAATAAATTCAAACTGCTACCTCCTAAATGATTGGTGATCGTAATTCATCAATCAATCTGCCCAGCGTATTTCCAACTGTGTTGGGGGCTTCCATTCAAACCGGATGCTGCTGAATACTACTTTTTTACATGGGTTTTCGCATTTATCGTTTAGTATTTATTGCAAGTAAGAAAGCAAATAAAAATACATGTTGCGCCGACCCCAAATAACACGGGACAAAGGTAGGAAGATGATAATGGTGATGATTCATTTAATTTATTATTTTTGTCGCACACAGGACAAAAATAAAGCCGCGAGAACTTTTTTTTTTACCAGGTTCATGGTAACAGTTTTTTTTTTAAACTGTTACCATGAACCTGGAACACTAAACTGGACAAGCCCTTTTGCTCCACCCTAGAGAGAGAGAAGTCATTTGATGCTATTCCATCTCAAAAAACTAAAAATAAAAAGAACAACAGAAAAAGATAAAAATATATTATAAATATGAGTGAAAAGTAACTACTTACTTTTATAAAAATTATTGGTTGGTTTCTCCTTGGTTTTTCCTTGCATTATAAGAAATAAAGTATATGGCCAGGCGACAGTCTGTCTAAGCTAAACTTTTTATGTCTATGGTAGAGAAATTGGCTCACCACAACTCCACAATTTCTATTACGAAAACAAAACAGGGAGATAGGGCCCTTATTATTTATTCTCGTAGTTACACGTTTACGTAAACATATAGTAACCTTAATTTTCTTTGCTTAGTTTTGATTGCGACCTTCGAAGTTTTGGGCCTCATAATTCAAACAGCTCTATAACATAACCTTCATCTGGACTCTTCACTGGACCTCACGACACAGGGTATCCTAGTGTGGGGGCCAGAGATATATTGTTTATTTTAGTTTATAAGTCAACTGATGTACCTAATTTTGTGTAAATTGTACTAACGTTATAAACAAATAAAGATTATTATTATTATTATTATTATTATTATCTATTCATAGTTGCAGGGTTCCTGATAGGTAACCAACGGAACTTTATTATCAAACTTCCACTGCCAGTCCGTCGCGTTCATCTGTCTGTCATTGGGCTGTTTCTTATAAACCGTAATAGGTAGACAGATGAATTGTTCAGTTGAGTGTGTATAGTAACAAATATAAATTTTATAATTTCTTTTTATAGTGGCAATACAAATAAAAATTTAAGTAGGCCATACAAGACTTTTTTCGGTTTATTGGACGGAACCCTTCGACTACGAGTGCGACTCGCTCTTGGCCGATATTTTTTTTAATAAATTTTATATTAAATTTATCAATAAATTTAGGCAATTTCATTGTTTTGTATAGTGTAGGTCACGAAATAGAGCTTGTATAATACTCACGTTATAAAAATACTCGGACTAATTACCGTTTTCTTCATACTTAATGCAACACTTAAAATATATTACAAATTGTGATGTTTTTAAGATCAAGTTAATATAGTGTTCTTTTTTATTTCAAAGAAAATTCGAAACTTTCCAAATAATTTACTGAATATTTAATTTTCTTTTATATTTTCGAATAAAAGCAAGGTAACAATGGTTACCTTGAAAACTCCGTTATTTACTGTCATTGGATTAGTTCAGTCCAGAGTCCAAACAGGATGCACTGAGCTCATATGAAATGACTGTCGCCTTCCTGTCGCCAATAACTTCAACACATTAAATACGAGTATATCATAATGTCAATGTGCGAACATAGCTTTCTTTATTGCTCAATAAATAATGAAGCTTCCACGGAGTATACAAATAAATTACCTATGAAGAGAACCACTGAACACACGTATATTTTATTAACCGACTTCAAAAAGGAGGAGATTATATGTTTGGTTGAATGTATGTTTTTTTTTATGTATGTTCACCGATTTCTCGGTCAATTGTGGACCGATTTCGAAATTTTTTTTTTGATTGGAATTTTATACTTCCGAGTTGGTCCCATAGAAATATATTTTATGTACGCGAGCGAAGCCGCGGGCAAAAGCTATAAATAGAAATAAATAATTTATTTATAACTGTGTAATAATAATTTATTTAAAATAAATAATTTATTTAAATCCATTAGAAAAATAGCTAATTTACAAACACTCGGTTTTAATAACGTGAATCAACCAACTCAAACTGTCCAAATTAAAGGTATGTCAAGTGATTCGATTTGCTATTGCTTAGTCGGCCAACATCATGCTTGACAATTTGTCAGCAAATTGTGCTGACTTTTGTTTTAAAAAAAATACATTCTGAGCCAACCTCCTACTTTTTGAAGTCGGTTAAAAAACCGGGCGTTTAGTGCAAAATAAAACAAAGGAATGTCATTGATTTTCTGAGTAAAAAGTGTAAAGTCATTTTTAAAACTAGCTTCTGCCAGCGGCTTAGCTTATATAGCCTATGTTACTAAGTAATAAAGTAACATTTGTTGGTGAAAGAATTTTAAAAATTGGTGTAGTTTTTGAGTTTATTTATTACAAATACAAATCCAAATCTATACTCTTTATAATATTAGTATATATTGAAAATCTATCAAAACATTTCCTTCAAACTTGCTCAAATTCACTCAACAATAAATTCTTTTCGCCATAAGTAGATCTCCCTTTCACCGGTTCCCATAGACCATGTCCATTACTTTAGGGCCCACATTGGGCCATGTGAGACACGGCAAGGCCATTAGCCTAGGGTCAAGGCCAAGCCATGGACACGACTTTATTCGTTCCAAACATGCGTAACTATTTCTGTAATTTGACTTTTGTAAGTCCGTGAAATAAAATTATTATGCTTGGAAGCTTAATTGAGTTACGGGTTTTAATATTGTTTTGAAGAAAGTGTGATTTGTCATGTTATTTTGTGTTTTGTCTGTTAAAACTTTACGTACAAGAAGTCACTGCTTTCAGCCGAGGCTGCTCAATGGTCAACCACGACATCGCTTACAATCAGATGTGCTAAAGATAGTCTATGGAGATGAGAGTAAAATTAGTTTATCTGCACACCAAAATTGACTTATTCACGAGTTGGTACGAGAAAATTTATATAATAACACTTCTTGAAAAACTTTAATTATAATAATACTAACACTTGGTGACCGAGTGGTAACGGCCTCGACTTACGAGTTGTAGGTTCCGGGTTCAAACCCAGCCAGGCGCATTACTTTGTGTAATTAATGTCATCACCACTGCTCTCAAAACGGTGAAGGAAAACATCGTGAGGAAACCGGCATGTCCTAGAACCAAAAATTCGAAGACATGTGACATCCACCAACCCGCACTGGCCCGCGTGGTGGATTACGGCCCATTCCCTCTCCTAGAGAGGAGGCCTGAGTCCCAACAGTGGGAACATTATAAGGCCAACTATGCTATGCTATGCTATAACTACTCAGCGCCTACTACTACTACGACTATCGGGCAATCCTATTTTTTTTTTTGGGGGAGAAATCTTCAAATAAGTTCTCCTGCTCTGGGTGAAGCGAGAGGGAGTGTCAGACCTTTACTGACTAAAACCCACCTGTGTTCCTCTAGTTACCTTTTGCGTTCCAGGGCTCTAGAAATTCTTTCGAACAATCCTGCAAGCCGTGAAAACCAACTATGAGGGTTGAAAACGTTGTCCCAATTAACATTATCGCATCACGTCGTTTATTCGCGATTATAACAATGGGTCATTGCTCGCATAACTGGCATAAAATGTGTTCGCATAACTGGCATAAAATGAAATCGCGGGCAGTATCAATTTCACGCAACGAAGGATATCTGTTTAGACCCAGTAATATAACTTAGCCAGTAATAAGTTTGAGAATTTCATAAATGGATGAAGAGTTTTTCTTGTTAGCTTCGACAAAATATAGATAGCTTTTTGTTTATCTCTGACTTTGCTAAAGGTTGAAATAGCAATACAATAAGAACATTGTGTGTTTTTAAGTAGCTTTCTGAAACTTCGTGAGAAAAACCAGACAGACCTTTACCGTCGTCCCAGGGCCCCGGGTTTCACTTTCACAGTACCCTTGGCAACAATAACACATAGGGAATTACATATAAAAGACTCAGAAATAGTTTTACACATGTGATACCAACAACGTTCTCCACATATAAAAACGTGACACTTAGTTTGACAAAAACCGTTTTTTTTTTTATAACGGATTCGATAAGTTTTTTTTAAATAGTTGTTTCGGGTCTGGGTGTCTTGTAATTTGTTACATGTTAGTGAACGCACCTACGATATACAAGTAATTGCTATAAATATGCTTTTAAAAAAACACTTTTCACATCTATTTTTTTGTCTACGAACTAAATGAGGCCGATGTTACCTAGCTTACTGAGAAGAAACACCGAAAAAAACTCAGAGGTCAAAGTCCAAACAGTAAACATGTTATGGTCAAACCATATGAGAACCATGCAGATTAGTATCTGAGATATTAATCTGCATGGTTCGTGATATTGGTCAGTATTCGTGTAGCTCAACTCAGGTCTACTAAGGAGCTCAACAGCTTGACGAACAATACTAAAGAAAATATATTTGGGTAGGCCGCATTAAATAGTGTGGGGTAATGTTTTATAAGAAAAAAAAGCCAAACATGTATGTGCTGCTCTGTCGCTGTCGACCAAGCCCTGTCATTTGTTTTGCGGTATGACAATTATATTCACAAAATCAGCTTTATATCTTCAAACATAAGTCACACAAAAATACATTACGAGTCAAGTAAATAACAATCTTCCCTGACCCATTTCAATTTTAAGAAATACTGCATACAAAATATCACCGATGAATTTATAAAACGTATTTTGAGCTCGTTTCATGACAATATAAAATACTGAGGAACGGATTTCAACGTTCCACATTTAACTCTGCTCCCATATTATTGTTATTTTTGCATGTGACATTGTTATTTTGGTTTCCACACGAATCGCCAGGTTTAGTGACGTCAATTCTTAATTGAACGACTGTGAAATGTATAAAGATTTCGTGAAAATAATATATTATTTCTTTCAATATTTTCGTAAACGAAGTCAAACATTTTAAAATACGGCTTTGAAATAAAGATTTCAGTATCTAAATCTAAGGTGTAATTAAATACTTAAAATAATTTTTACAACTTTGATCTTTAAAACAAGTTTTTTTTTTAATGTTTGTTATTTCATCAAGAACGGTTATTAGCAGAAATAAAAGAAGGATTAGTGTAATTAACGTGGATCGTAAGCCTAGCCACAGAGCGAGAGAGAGAGAAGTACAAGTTCAACCACAGATTATAAAGACAAAAGGATCATTATGACATGACAGTGCCACTTACATGAAGCGCATCGTTCTAAAGCCTCCTCTACACGTCAGCAAATACGTCCGCAGACGCATCTGTTGACGTGTATGGGAGGCTATAATCTAAAAAGCACAGCATAAATCTGATCGATCTCAAGCATTATTGGATCATTTCAATTCGAGAGAAGAAGCGAAATCGAGAAGATACCAATTGAACACATCATCCGAATTTGAAAGAGTTCAAAGCTATTTTATTTTCGCAAACTAGCACTCAAGTGATTATGATCACCTTATACTAACGTCAGTGAAAATAAATAATATCGTTATTATTTAGAGCAAATTCGGCCAACTGCCATTAAACGATGCCGTACATCGGAAAACACTTTCATTGCATAATTTAAGTAATTTCGCCAAGTCCGTTCCATCATTGGACCAGTAGACGTACGTTGTTGTGCCATCGGCACACGGTGGACATCCCACCCATATGTACAAATCGTTTTGCGAACACCTTTACGTGCGAACGGCTAAGGAGAGAAATTCCCTGCCGGAGTCTGTGTTTTCTGATAGCTACAACGTAGGGGTCTTTAAGTCTAGAGTGAATAGACTACTTCTAGTCAAGCGTGCTCCATCGTCGACCACATCATCGTTTACCATCAGGTGAGATAGTGGCCAAACGGGAGCCTATCCATAATAAAAAAACTTTTATGAAATCGACCAAATAAAGAAACAGACGTTATAAAGACGTTAAATCAAATATAATAAAACCTGCCGTACATAACGTGTCTTTATACACAATACCTAATGTCTTCATATTTTCATTGAAGTTGATTGATCGTCATGCCTGCAACAATCAACATCTCATTTTCTCAAAGACCCTCGGGAAGCACCTCACGAAATATAAATAAATACTGGAAATGTACTTCAAAGTCATTTTCAATCATACTTAGTTGGATGGAGAGACTGGAAGTTATTTATAAATAAATTTCACTTTGAGACTGCAGGTGTACTGTTACAAAGTGTCCGTTGGTACCGCCGAGATTTTCTTGGAAAATGCAAGAGATATTTAATAGAGTGATGTGAGTGAATAATTGGAGTACGCTAGAGAAGATGGGAATTTGGCCCTTGCAACGCCTTAAATCACAAACCCACAAGCCTTAAATACGAAGCTATAGGTATGTGATGAAAAGTCGTTTAATAGGGTTAGCTAAACTGAGAGGGTGCAAAAAACTAAAAACATAAGAAAATTTGAATTTTGGGCGTTACCTTGGAGCATTCACCTAACGTTAATACATTTAAAATAGCCCTCATATTGTACATGTAAGCCTCTCGTGATTGCATTGTACTGGACTCTTAAAAAACCTCGTAGTTTTTACCGGTAACATAAATCCTGGGATACTCGTGAATTCGTGCGCGTGGCTAGATTTACTACGGTATCTACTTAGCTTGAATTCTATTCAAGTCAAGTGTAATAATACCATGAGTCATTTGCTAATAAATTTTGACGTGACAACGTCTTATAAATTGGTTTGCCGGGTGACACTTCAAGAAACTGCGTTACGCTCCGCTCACGTTATGCGCTCACAATGAGAGCGACTGAGAGGCACGCGTCCCTTCCACTCGGGCATGGTTAGCCCGCCTAAGAGCGAGAGAGACAGACATAATACTATTATTTCATCCTTCTTCCTACTATACGAATGAATATTCACATTAAAATTATTTTACCACTCAAAGTCGTTGTCACGTAAAACTTTCGCCCGTATACCGACTTTACAGGCAACCAATTTTTTTTCTTGTTAGGCACTTGTATTTCAAAATGTGTCCACAAAAATATAAGGCACAAAATAAATCAATCGTTTTTTATCAAAGTGCCGAACATCTAAATGAACATTGAAGCCACACTAAGTTAGTTAAGGAGTTTTTCCATTAATAAATTATCCCTTATTTAGAAAAACAGAATCGTCCGAAGTTTAACAATGACAAACAGAAAAAAAATGTGACAAATTAATAACTGTCCCTAATCGTTTAAATATCGTGCGTGTGGGTGGTATTTTATTTTATGTCATGCGATATGAAGGTTTTTCTCTATTAGTTTGACTTTGAATATCATATAGGTAGGTGCATACGTAAGTACATAATTATGTGACTCGAGATTTTGTTTTGAGTGTGGGAAAGTATCGAGGAATTTTTCCTGCTCTGAGTAGAGCAAGAGGCAGTTTCAGACTTTTATTGACTGAAACCTAACCGTTTTCCTCTAGTTGCTCTTTGCGTTCTGGAGCCGCGGTGACTCTCTCGAACAACCCTACAACGTGGCAGACATCGACCCTAGCGAGCCGTGTCAATGCTAACATAGGCGAGCGTAGAACACAACGCGCCGCCGATCTTTAAATCTACCAATCGGGTTGGAAAAAAATCTGCAGGACATAGCCAGGTTCATGGCGATACGTGGCTATTTTTTTTCTGTAGGAAAATCATCTTATGACATCCCCCGCTCTTGGGCGGAGCGAGAGATAGTATCAGATTTTTACTGACTAAAAACCCACTCCTGTTCCTTCGTTGCCTTTCTTTCTTTCAGAATCAGACCCTTGGCCCCAGCAGGCTTCGACCCTGCTGGGCCCCTACAGTTTCTGACATCTTCTTGAGGCACGCGTGGAACAGTTAGCGCCGGCGATGACTTGGGCTCGGTCCGGACGGTTACCGGACGATCGGCCGCCTTCTTTGCTAGCATTACTGCTTCGCAGAAGGAGGCGACCGCCTGCCACTCATGTATAGCCTGTAACAGGCTATATAAACTCACATTACGACCCATGAGATCGGAGCAGTAATCAAAAATACGGGTAAAACTGCAGAGGACAGCTACTTCTAAAATAAACCAATTTATAGGTTTTTGATTGCTTTTATCAATCAGAATAATATTAAACATAAAAAATCTGGATTTAACATCAGTTTTAAACGCGATATAATTTCCTTAATTAACAAAAAACAAAGGCTTGGCAACATAAAGCAGGCCACGCGAAAGGTGCGGTTTTAATACTTAACCATTTAGCGATCCGTACACGACAGAAAGGTTGCCGCTATTTGTCAAGGTTCCCCTTTGATCTGCCGCCAGCCCGTCAAATACCACCGCTACGGTCGCCATACGTCCAACCTTGTGAAGACTCGGCTCTGGTTTAAATATAAGAACTGTTGTTCAAAAAGGAGGAGGTTCTATATCCCTATATGTTATGAGGCCGTGAAAATAATTTGTAGTAAGAAGTAGGGTACGCTATATAAATGACGAAATGATAAAAGAAACTCTAAAAAATAATACCTGATCTAAATATAAATAAAATAAAATAATACCTGATAAAATAAATAAATAATACCTGATCTAAATATAAATAAATAATACCTGATCTAAATATAAATTAAAAAAAAACTTAAAATAAAAAAATAAACTTTAAAAAAGAAAAATAAGATTTGTATGAAATCAAAAAGGTTCTTATCTCAGCTTATACTGCGATATTTAAAACACAAAAAATAACGCAGCGCATGGTCACCGTAATCACTGGTACCAGCTCACACAAAGTAATCTCGACGAGGACTTAATAACTAGGATAGGACCCTATTTTTCTTCCGATACTATTTTCCACTAAGCGGATAAAGCAGTCGCTAGTATTGTTGCGCGCTGCAGACGTAGTTACACGTGTTCTTTTATGTACAAAGGTGAGCTTAACTCAACAATAAGTTTTCTCCCAGCAAACCTTTGCGTGGCAGAGAGAGATCCATTCGAGGGTAGGATCCAGGTATATGAAAGTTTCAAACAATCAAACAAAGCCTTTATTTCAAATACATAACCCATATCATATAATTGTCAAGCTGTCAGTCACTCAAAAAAAAAAATGCTAATTGCATTCCAAAGCGTAGATCTCTATGGAGATAAATGTGAAAGAAACCCCATGGGAACTCTATTACATCATGTTATATGCATATGACAAGTATCTCGGTTGCTCTCTGTCGCTTCTATTATGTGAGAACAATTTAAATAAATAAAGTAGGCAAAAAAACAAAACATTGAAATTAAAATAAGCTACTAGCAGTTACTCAATTTGACAGCGTCCGTTCATGGACGTGACGTTATATATCAGCAACGCTCATTTTAAAGAGAACTGAATGATCCAACACACTCGCCACCATCAGTGAGACATTTGAGTGCGCATGGCAAACTCTCATCTGCCAAGATCATTTATGTATTTTGTGTCCAGCCACTTTGTTTACCATTAGAATGTGGATGTAAAACATTTTTAATGTTTTTGCACCAAATGTGTTGAGTCAGCTTTATCGGCAAATTTCAATAGGATCCGTACTGTAATAGAAAGACGAAGGACTCTCTAAGATCGTGCGATGTTGCCTGTAGGATAAAAGGACTACTTGGTAAATACTTGCTTACCACCAGGTGAGATCACAGTCGAGCACACAGTAGTATATACAATTTTAGAAAAAAAACTATATCTTCGAATGAAGCCGCTCGCTACAATAGGTTGGTAGACAATACTACAATAAAATTCTCAGCTGCATATTACCGAAATCGCGCCTGTTTCATTGATTCCACTTTTCGTGCGGTTGTGTATTTATTTATTTATTCATTTCATCAACAAATTTACATTTGTGTCGAATGGTTGAAAATTTAACAATATAATAAAACATTCAAAAAAAAAAACAGGCTAATAATTAAAGAAGAAAAAAAAAAAAACAATTTACATAGACATGCTGGTACAATAACTTGCCAGGTAAAAATAAAATAACATTCCACATTATTTGTCATCACATTAATAACATAGTTTAAATACAATAATAAAAAAGCTAAATGTCAAAAAAATTTAAATAATGTCAATTGTGTGAGTAAAGTCAATAAAAATGTAAATAATGTCAAAAAAGTAGTAAAAAGTAAAATAAAAAATAATACAATGTCAATAAAACTGTAAATAATGTCACAAAAAAAAAATTTAAAAAGTAAAATAATAAATAATATAATGTCAATAAAATTCTAGTAATCAAATAATCTAGTAATCAAGTAATGACAAAATTTAAGTACGCGTAGTTGGAAGTCAATAAAAATATAATAACTTACAGAATTAGTTTCAACTATTATTATTGGCACAATCTTTGAGAAACTCTTCTATGCTGTAATAACATTTCTCCAACAACAATGACTTTAATTTTCTCTTGAATTCGTTTGAATTCATACCGTTTTTAAATTCTACAGGCAGTTTATTGTATATATTTACTGACTGCACTCTTGAGGCATGTTTAACGACATTAAGCTTAGGCTGTATGAGATTAGGTAGATCCTTTCTTCGCGTTTTTATTCTGATATGTCTCTGTTCTTTTGTCTCAAATTTATGAAGATTTTTTACAAAATGACTAAGCAGGACCAGAATATAGAGGCATGGCACTGTGAGAATGTGCAGTTTTTTGAAGTGATCTCTACAAGATTCCGTTTGATCAATGCGAAGCATAGCTCTCATGGCTCTTTTTTGCATAACGAAAGCAGCATTAATGTTGTATTGGTAGCTATTGCCCCAGAACTTAATGCTATACCTAAGCCTAGATTCTATAAGGGCAAAATATACCATTCTGAGGTGTGCAATGGTTAATTCATCCCTAAGACTCCTGAGAGCATAGCATGCACTACTCATAGTGTTAGTGACCACTTCCAATTCCTTCTTCCAATTTAAAACTGCATCTATTTGTACGCCCAAAAATTTTACATTGTCAACAATATCTAATTTATTTCCTAAGAAATGTACGTTGACGGTAACGTTGTTTTTTACGGTCGATTTAAATAGTAAACATTGCGTCTTTTTTACATTGAGTTTTAGATCGTTCATAGTGAACCATTTCTCAAGAGCACATAAAACAAAATTAATTTTCCTTTCTAAGTTTTTTATATTGTCGCTAGCTATAATAGCACTAGTGTCGTCAGCAAAAACTACGAGTTTAGTGTCATCTGAGATATTTTTCATGTAAGAAATGAGATCGTTTATAAATATTATAAAGAAAACAGGGCCTAGAACAGATCCTTGTGGTACACCTTTATTTATAACAACTGTTTCCGATTTGTATATCTGTTCATGCCCATCTTCTGGAATTGTCTTAATTTCGACATATTGTGTTCTATTACATAAGTAAGATCGAAACAGACTCAGCACATTTCCTCTAATTGTAGACACTTGAGACACTATGATCAATATGCTTGACCGCCAACGGATGTCTGTCTCAACATTTTTTCTTCAAAATGGACAGGTTTTAGTTAAAAAAAAACATGTTTTAGGTTGGTTAGCAAGCCATTACAAGTTACCTTTATATTATCCCTTAATTATAGAGATAATTAATTTCAGTTCAAATAAATAAATCTCCTAGGCAATTTCAGTATCGATTATTCTTACATAACCATTTTCGTCTTACTTGAAAACTAAATTATTAACTAAACCTAATACTATTTTAAACCGGCTATTACGAACAGAACTCCACTGCAAATTCTTCAGGGAATATAAGCCTAATACTGAGTAATGGTGAAACCCGTGAAGGAATAGGGAGTAGGAATAATAATCTTTATTGCTACAAAATTAAGTTTCCATTAATATTTTTGATTATAATTCTGTTTTAAACGGAAACATTCATTTTCAAAAATAGCAAAATAACCGCGGGGAAGTTCAATTCTTAATTCTTTATTGTACACAAAAATAACATAGTACATACACGGTGTTTTGAGAGTTCATGTACAAAGGTGAGCTTAACTCAACAATGAGTTTTCTCCCAGCAAACCTTTGAGTCATAGAGAGATTACATATTTGAGGATCCAATGCACAATATAAACCTACATAGTTAAGTCTAATAAATAAATATATTATACATATGCTATATATTAGTATGCATTATTAACATTAAGTCAAGAATAAAAAAAAAATGTGGCGTCATTAATCAGAGTAAATGTGACGTCAAAGACTGTGACAACCAACCAATGACCAAGCACGCCAATATGGCGGGCATTCAAAACTTTAAACTAGCCATGTCAGTTGGGTGTTTTTAAGTATTAAAAAAAAAAACTTTTAAATACTTTTTTGATGTTGTACCTATATATTTGAACTATTATTCAACATTACTTTTAGTATATACGAAACCTTAATATAGTTTGTTCAGATTCAGTAACTGGATCGATTCCAATAATTTTTACACCGTGTTATATTTTTTACCACACAGGTCAGGTCATAGCGGGCATTAGGTGTCAGCGCACAGCAGGGTGCGGTAGTAAAACAACACCTCAGTCGTCCGGATGGCCCGGTGACCATGTATTTGTGCGGACAAACGGGTAACCTAACAAGCTTATAACTTTGTGATTTTTCATGATACAGTTATGAAATGTTTTACATACTCGTAGATACTTTACATAAAAATACTAGAAACGTATTTCGAGTTTCGCATACAATAAAACTAATGTTGTAAAATGATGTGAACTATCGAATAAAAAATATAAAAAAATACATGCATATTTCCTATTCGTTACAAAGGCACTTATGTAAATCTGGTTGTTTTCCTAAGAGGAACGCCATTTGTGAAGGATAGCTCGATTGCGGCCTTCGACGTGTTTACAATAACAACCCCATTACAAGTTGAGAAGCTGACGTTTTGAAATGTTAACTTAGGAAGACTGTTATTGAAAACTGCTGGTGTAGTGAGAGTAAACATATAGCTACCTGATTATTTACTTGTTTTGGGTGGATTGATAGAATTGTAGGTGGTAGTTTTCCTAACAAACTTATGAGAGAAGTAATTTCAAGTGACATGAAGGAACACGGGTGGGTTTTAGTCAGTAAAATTCTGACATTCCCTCTCGCCCAACCCAGAGCGGAAAAGTTATTTGAAGAGTTACCAGCCAAAAAAAAGTGGTATTGCTGAAGTTGCTAACTTTTTTTAAAATTTATTATTGATAGGCTCGCGTTTGACCACTATCTCATCTGATGGTAAGCGATGATGTAGCCGACGATGGAGCACGCTTGTTTAGAAGAAACCTATTCACTCTTGTAGCTATCAGGAAACACAGACTCCGGCAGGGAATTCCACTCCTTAGCTGTATGCATAATGAATGTGTTCCCAAAACGCTTTGTACGTGGGCGTGGGATGTCCACCATGTATCGATGGCGCAACGCCGTACGTCTAGTGGTCCGATGATGGAACGGAAGTGCTATTTGCGTTGGATAGCCCATTTGCCGAGGGAGACTACAGGCTATATAACATCACGCTACAACCCACAGGAGCGGAGCAGTAACCAAAAATGCAAAAACCGTGAGGGGACACTAGTCCTAAAAATATTGTTATAAATTTTTACGATTCCATAAGCGCAGGCATCAAGCAAGGCTACGAATTATTGCCATACCTATTGTGACTAAGCAATAACGTGGTTGGTAACCTGCCATAGACAAGTGCAATTTTATCTACTTTTCGTGTAACATCTTATGCCAAATGTAGTTCCAGCAGTGATTTGGCTCCGATTGTAAATGCTTAACCCAGTTAGTGTCCACATCGGTTACATCATGTACTATGGAGCCTGGATAACTGTGAGCTTAAGGGACCTATGATTTTTTATCACTTAAGGTAGTCATACACGCTGGGGTATACCTGACAAGTTTGCCTGTACAGTTGAGTTTTACAGGTAAACCGAAGAGTGTATGTTGCACAACTGTGCAGGTTTCCACACAAGCTTACCTGACAGGCATAACTGTGCAGGCAACTGTTAGGTACACCCTAACGTGTATGGCTACCTTTATAGAGACTTTTCATTTACACAGTTTCCTAAATAGCCAGGTCTAAATTGATGATGTCTAATTCACAGAGCGCTTCGCGAAGAAATTCGATCGTTTGCAATCAACCATGTCATAACCACGGGTCATCACCAATAGCATATTATGCTTAGCTTATTTTTTTTTACCCCTTTTACCATATTGTAGCCTTACGTGCATATTTTCTTGCGGGATAAATTTTTAACGGTAAAGCCTTTTGATATGAATACTTTGGATGGATGGTACATATTCTGTAATGTAATGTTTTCGAAGCATTTGGCAGCAAATGTATCGAATCAGCCTTCTTGGCGTTTGCTGAGGTAGTCAATATTACTTACAACAAATTTCTTTAGTCCGATTTTACCGAGATCGCGCCTGTTTCAATGATTGTACGGATTGTCCAGCAGATACCAATTTTACGTAACAATATTCATGATTGATGAATTAATTTGCGAATAATTAAAATCACCACTGAATTTCACTTGAAAAATTCCGCCAAAAACTCTTATTTTTAAAGAATGTCATAGAGTTGGTTCTTAGGCTGGTTCTTTTCCATAGCGCTCTACGTTTTGAAGAGCACAAATAGCTTCAATTTTCATACTAACTGACCAGCTCCTTTGAGATATAAAAGGTGCCTGTAAATGGTTTTATTCGAATAGAATAGAATTACTTTTATTCGGGACAAACAAAACAACGGTTATAAACACAAAGTAAAAAAAAAAAGTAAATTGAAATAAATACTTTGAGTTTAGTTGAGATGTGAACTATGTAACTTTTTCAGGTTTAAAAACTACTTTTATATACACAAAAAAAAAGTAAAATAATTACCTAATTATTTTCAAGGTACATAGGTTCTTAAACAAAGTACTGTTGGCAGATGAAAGCAAATTTAAAAATGCCCCTAGGGAAATCGTAGTCTAAGGATAATTGGACCTAAATAATTAAAATGAATCACTTATCTCATTTCCATTACCTACACTAATAAATAGTAATTACTAATATTAGACAAAAAACCGGCTAAGTGAGTTGGACCATTGTAACACAAATACATCATCTGTGAAAATTTCAACTGTCTAGCTTCATCACGGTTCATGAGATACAGTCTGACAGACAGACAGCGGAGTCTCAGTAATAGGGTCCCGTTTTTATCTTTTGAGTACAGAACTCTAAATATATATATTTGTATAAAGTTTTTTTAAATTATTAGTAATGATGAGCTCAAAATGGGTTTGGGTGGGTCACGTCGGCTGCATGCATAGTAACCGCTGGGCAAATGTCCCCACGCAGTGGGCTCCTACAGAGGGCAAGCGCCGTCGAGATCGGGCCAGGAAGAGATGGCGAGGTAATCTATTCTACGAGGACTGGTTCGAGACGGCGTGGAAAAATGTCAGGAAGAACTTAGGCGAGGCCTTAGCCCAGCGGTGGGATAGTAATGGTTAGGTAAAAAAAATGGTAGACTTCCGTTTGAGCACTACATATCTTCATCGACAAGACAACAGAGCACGCTTGTCTTAAAGACCCTCAGGTAATAACTATCTAGAAACATAGAACTCCAGAAGATTCCATTACTTAGCTTTGACAATGATGAAAGTATTCCAAAATCAAAATAAAATCTATAATAAAGATAATAAAAGAGATGTTGATTGTACACGCTAGTATTAATACAGTTTGTCCATACAGGTACCTAATAAGTTGTTTCCTAATAAAGTATTTATAAGAATGTAAATAGTCTATTAAAGTTACTAATAATATAATTAAACTAGTCGCAATAGTTTTTCAACAACCAGGGGTTGTCCTTGGGTGCACTAGCATAGCGCGTACAGGGATAATCATCGGTTGGTATCATGTTCCATTATAATTACCTAAAGGGCCTCTGCGAGTTGGCTTCGGCTCTTCGTACGCCTCCCAAGGTCCAGGACCTCAGGGTCCTGAGATAAATAAAATAATTAAACTAACTTCTGACATCAGCTTTGCCGTATCAAATTAGGTTTGTCCATACAAACTTTGGATCCCCGTTTCATACAAATAGGGGGTGATTTTACTCCAATATCAACAAATAAAAAAAAAAACAAATGAAAAAAAGTAGACAAGTTTTTCCAACCGGCCTTATAAATGTCAAAGGCGGTGAAGCATGGCTCCTAATCTTATCCTAATTGCAAGTGTGGGCAATCTTTCAGGACGTTTCAGGAGTCATCTTCATCAATCATCATCAACTCATATCGCTGCTCGCTGTCGCCAACGTTATTTATGTTTATTTATCCTTGTACAAAAAGGTTGACCATTCGTCAAATGGCCTAAAAAAGTAAGGATTTTTTATAAAGAAACTTTTTAGGGTACAGTCAGGTAAAGACTTGGAAACATCTTATAGTCATTTCATCTGTATCTATCTCACGTATGTAGAGGTCGGAATAGGATAATTAGTTAGAGTAGGTATATTCGTGGAGACCTATTGTAAGTTCGTCGAAGTATGTAATATAGAATCTCAAAAAATAATCATAATCATAGAATTTCAAAAATCTCAGAAAAAAATGACGATTTAAAGTAATTACTTTGTTTTTAATTTTTAAAAGTAATTACTTTTTGCAAACGACCCTGTCCATCATCAACAGTCACCACCCCTCTGACAAGACAAGTGCCCGACTAAGAAGAAAGGAATTACTTTTTTAAATTTAGAAAAATCTTCGAGAATTAATTCGGGAATCTATTCACATAGGTAAGTTTGTACAAAACTGTGTACAAAACCCTCGGTGCGCGAATCTGACTCGCATTTGGTTCAGACAGTTGATATAATCTGCTGTAAAAGTTTTTATTTAAAAATTGAAACTTAAAAATTATACTGACCGCCCATTGCGACAACCTATTAATTTTAAGTTCCTAATGTAATTTTTATTTTAGGTATACAATAAAGAATCTATCTATCTAACTTCAATAGTTTAAGACAAATTGTAATTTTAAAAGTGCTGTGCTAAATTTTGAAGGCCAGTGTATTTTCTATTGAGTGTAGTTTATTCCCATAAATACGAAAACGAAAAACTGAAGCTATAGATCCGAGCATATCTGTAAGAGTATCTGGTAATAGTAATAAAACATTTATCGTATTTTTCACGTCGTATATGTGTCGTATAGTTTCCCTTGCTACAGACTACGGCGCGATACGTGCCGATACTGTGGGTAAAGTACGCAATCAGGATATCCGAACGCTGTCGTATTGTAGGAGGCGGGGATGCCACATGGTGTATAGATTGGCGACTTTTTCCCAAGTTCCTACGTTTTCTAAAAAGTCGCTTATCTGTACACTGTACTTGTAAAGAAAAAATAGGATTTGAACAGAGGAGGGAAGGAGTGGAGTAAAAGAAATGAACATATGGGTGGGTTGCATCGTGTCTGTGCATGCCAAAATTAATGGAAATGCAGTACATAAACTTTTATAATATGACTGGTAAGAGAAAATTCACACTGAGGGTCAAGCACACTCAGGGTTTCGTACAAATTACAATTCCCGAATGGAGTCTCGAAGATTTTTCCAAATTGTGAAAATATATATTTTGTTTTTTGATGTAGGAAACAAGAAATTAACTGTTTCAGATTTATTCCTATACCTGTGCTATAAGACCTTGCTTTATGCAAATTTTAGGATTCTGTGTCACCGGGAAGTACCCTATGACTTTTGATTCCTTTGAGAGTACTTTGAGAGTACCGAAAAATATATCCGTCGTATCTTTTTTATTCGTTAACTTAGTTTGATCTTTTCACAACTTCAAGAGACCGCAGACTTGAGTATATGGTTTTAATTTTAACTGGATACCTCCACGTGTTCCCGAGATAAAGAGTCTTGACAGACAGACAGACGGGCCACCAAGTGATCCTATAAAGGTTCCGCTTTTTCCTTTTGAGGTACGGGACCCTACAAACACAAACAGATTGAACGTCTTTTCGTCGCGACTTACAATCTTCTTTAGCAAGAGCAAAAAAACGTCGTTGCAACTTTGAGTCGCACGTGTGCAGTCACCCCTACAGTTTCCCATCACGAAAGTCACGTCTCAGTGCTTTGTGCGACTCCAGCGGTCTTTGCGTCCTGATGGTAGACTTTGAAACGAGCTTTATATTGCTTTTAGTTCTGATGAAAGGTGCAGTATTGTGTAGCACGGTAACATTAATTATAGGTATACAATTACCTACATCTTTATTTATTTATTTAAGCTTCATGTACAGTAGTGCTACATAGGCGGACTGAATGCAATAAAGCATTATCTACCAGTCAACCTTTGGGTTAAAAAAGACAATACTGCTAGGTGTGCACAATAAATAAATAATAGATATTTCAAATAGAATGGAATATCGTTAAACTAAGTTATGTTATTTATAAAATAACACTAGCTACTGAGAACGATTTTGCCCGCGCGATAGAAAAAATTATCTCAAGGGAACATATACCAGGGTTAAAAAGTATATTAGGGCCTACTCCAGAATATGATCTCTCTGTGTGCCAAGTTTCAAATCAATTCATTCAGACATTTGCGTACAAAATTTCGACTTTATAATATTCGTGTGATAAAAATACATTGATTGAGCAATGCGAGGTCTTTCGACAGAAAAGATGGTGATTATGACACTTGTGTAGGTAAGTATTCTACTCATACAGGCGATAGAAGAGATCTTATAAATATCTCTATTTCAATATCAGTAATTTGAATAAATTATTATTATTATTTATTTATTTAAAATTATGTAAACAACACCATTACAGCTATTAACGCCAATGCGATGCTTATTATACCAGTTATACATCTGTTTTCAATTTATACAAATAAATTAAATAACAAACAATATACATAAACTATTAAATCAAAAAACAGCTTAAACATACAGGTATAATATTAATTAATCTGTACCTATATAATATAATTGGGCACGCCACAATTATGGCGGTAAATCCCCTCTTTGAGGCGTGGTTGGAAAGACCTCACGGCGTCCTCACCTTCCGCATGACGCAGGTTCTCACCGAACACGGTAAGTTCGGGAAGTTCCTGCACCAGATTCGTGCGGAAGCGACGCCCGGGTGTCGCCACTGTGTGGACCGCCCGGAGGACACGGTGGAGCACACGGTGGAGGTCTGCCCCGCTTGGGCAGAGCAACGCCGTGTCCTCGTTGGGGCGATCGGCGGCGATTTCCGGCCACCGTAGGCGCGGGCTTGCGGACGGCGAGCAATGGGTGGCTCGCCGTCCGATCGTCCGGGAACCGTCCGGACCAAGCCTAAGTCGTCGACGGCGCGTACTGTTCCACGCGCGCCTCAAGGAGATGTCAGCAAATCGTAGGGGCCCAACAGGGTCAACAGGGGTTTAGAATTTTATTGCATACACTACGCATGAAGAAAATTTAATTTTGTTTCGCCATATAATGTATCTAATTTTCTTCAAATTTAATTACATACCTGTGTAATTTGCTTGAATCAGTTCAAAGGGCAAAAATAGAATAGAATAAAATTTATTGTTCACCAAAATAGTGACATAATTTTTCACGAACTCTGTAGGTACAATCGCGGTCTTATCGCTGAGAGCGATAATTACCAGATGACCTTAGGATGGACTTTAAGCAATTAAACTAAAAACAATGGTGGTAGGTGGTAGTCTGCGGTGTACTGCTAGCGAAATAATTAAAAATAAATAAAACTTTCGACTTTATAATATTCGTGTGATAAAAAATAATTAATAAGCAATGCGAGACCTTGAAGATGGCCTTTGCCCAGCCGTGGGACAATACGGGCTAGCTATAATAATAATTATTATTGTTATTATTAATTATTTTTTTATATTTTATTAATGTTTTTTTTTATATACTTTTTTAAAGTAATATTTAAAAATGTAAATAATATTTATATATAGAAAAAAAATGACGTAATAATATAAGAAAAAAGAATAGAAAGATGTTAATTATTTTTCTTAAAGTCTGAGTCTGTGAGCGTGTAATACATTGTGTAGTTATATAATCGCACCCACGACGGAGGACCAGCCGAATTAGAGCAACGTTAAAAGAAAATGCTAGTCATCTGTCAACTAACATAAATCTTTTAAAAGTGGGTAATGAGTGTAAATCCATCTCTCACTCCAAGTAATAAAATGTTATCATGTTTTACTAGACGTAATTTATTAGATAGATAAAATTCGTATAAAATAATTAGCTAATCACACATCACTAGCAAATGACTGCTGAGCGTTGAGATCTTTTTTTTAAGTGGGAAATAATCCAATAACTTCTTCTGATCTAGGGCGGAGCGGGCGTGTGAGACTTTTATTGACTTTTAAAACCCATTCCTATGTTCTTTGCTTTGAGTTTCATGAGCGTTTTTCTTTCAGAAGCGAGCACATAGCGCCAGTAGCCCTCGACCCTGCTAGGCCCCTACGGTTTTGCTGTGAACTAATAATACGTATGTATTTAGAAATATATAAGTATGTTTATCAGTTGTCTAGTACTCATTACATAAGCTTTACTTAGCTTGGGGCTAGACGGCGTCGTGTGATAGTTGTGGAATATACGTCTATATATATTATTATTTTCATGTGGTTATTTACACATAAAACCCTGAGGTCCTGCACCTTTGGAAGGCTTACGAGGGGCCAAATAAATGATTTTCATGGAATGTGATGCGAACCGACGATTATACCTGTACGCGCTATGTTAGTGCACTCAAGGACAACCCTCAGTTGGTTGGAAACTATATTGCAACATATGGAAAATAAAGGCAAAAAAGGCTATGGTTTTGGTAGGCTTAAGTGGACTGGTTACTAAGAACTATGGCCCCTTCCTGAACAATTATATTAATATACATCGATAAAGAAGGCAGGGGGTGACTTGCACATTCAATAAATGGGCCACCAAAAGCGGTCGCTAGCACAAAGTGACGTAGCAACAAGAGGTCAAAATATCCTGAGGTGCTTGAGGAGTGGAGAGGTACACCACGGCTATTAGGACAATCCTGGAAGTACGGTTAAGATCCCTAGCAGCACCTAGTTGAAAGTAGTCTAACATAAATGTTTTAAAAAAATAATAGTTCCATTAAAAATATTATTTTTAGTTATTATGTTAAAATTAAAATAGATCTGATAAAAAACTGGGCAAGTGCGAGTCGGACTCGCGCACTGAGGGTTCCGTACAAACTTAAAAGGTAAATTGCGGTTTACGATTTATAACGTATTAAAAAAAAACTATTTACTAGATCTCTTTCAAAACTATTTTCGGTGGAAGTTTACATATATTTCATATATTTTTTAAGTTTTATCATTCTCTTATTTTAGAAGTTACACACATTGTACCACTTTGGAACTGTCTCTCACGCAAACTATTCAGTTTAGAAAAAAATTGTATTAGAAACCTCAATATCATTTTTGAAGACCTATCCATAGATATATATATATATAGACACGTTTGGGTTTGATGAAAAAAAATGAGTTTCAGTTTTAAATATGGGGAGCCCCCAAAATTTATTGTTTTTTTTTTTTTTGTAATTTTATGTGAAAATCTTAATGCGGTTCATAGATTACATCTACTTACCAAGTTTCAACAGTATAGTGTATAAGGACTTATAGCTTATGGCATACGGACGGACAGACAGACAGACATGACGAATCCATAAGGGTTCCGTTTTTTGCTATTTGGCTACGGAACCCTAAAAAATGAGAAGGATTCGGTTAAAGAAGTCACTGTTCAAATTAGCTAGTCAGTATACATACTGACCGTTTCGCAGATACGCCGTCCTACATTACTAATAAGAAAATCTTTCGAAATGAGAGCATTAGTAGACAAAGCTAACTTGAATAACTTGATAGTCCTTGCTATGGAAAAACAACGTATTTTATCTGGGTCAATAATTCTTACTACTTTGGTAGTTTTGCGTGACCTACGAGCTAATATTGTGAGAATAGTGATAAATCTGAAGCTGAAGTGAAGCATATGACAAACTTGTAATGACCAATTTTTTAATGTCACAAGATATATGTACACAATATTAAGAAAACTTAACTCTAACAAGATTATTCTCTTTTATATTTAAATTTTAGGCATAGCAGTTAGTAGTATATTTTTTCTAATTTCCACTTTAATAAATAAATTGCTCTACAATACAATTGAACCTTAGAGGCCCAACCACGAGCTAAACTCAAACTGAATTGTTAAAAGGATGGAGCTTTAAAATGTGTATAGCTCCATTCTCATACAATGCTATTAAAGATTAAAGTTATCTCAACTCAGGTCCCCAAGATACAGGTTCTACCTAGTTTGGGGACTACCATCTAAATATATGTATAATTACTAATTAGTTACAGACAATATTAATCATTATATAATAGTTTTAAGGTATTTTTTATTTACTGCAACAATGAACAATAAACATTATTCTTATTCTTATTCCTTTTTGTCGCTCGCTCGCCTTACATTTTAACAAGTCATGGTACGGCCCCAGGCCTTCCTCAGGGTGAAACGATGACCTGGTGAGGATATCGGAGGATAATTTGAGGACCTTTTTTCACCTCACAGTTAAAAACTGTGTGGTATTGTTCATTATCATCATTTCGGCCGAAAGACGTCCACGGTTGGACATAGACCACCCCCAAGTGTCTATATCGCTATAATTAACGGTCCTGTGCGTTTCGCATCCATCGGAACGTTACAAGGTTTCCTACAAGGTGAACCGATGACTTGGTGAGGGTTGCGGGAATGCAATGGATGCAGTATTACTATTGAAAGTAAAATTCTGTGTTCGTTCTCTTTTCTAAGCGCCCAGTAAACGACAATCAAAGAAAAACATTAAACGAATAGGTAAGTACATTCAGATGATTCAGGTATTGTAGGTTCAGGTATTGTGCAGTCGTCAACTGCGCACGGTTCTGTTCTCTTTCCCGGCGTCGAGTGCCGTTCACAACAATAGATGGCTGCGGTGAGTGAAGGACAATGACGGATGTAATAACGATGCTTGACAGGCAGACATTGGTGCTTAATTGCTTATTGTATTGAAATAATTAATGCTGCAATTTAGTGCAACAGTAATGAGGAATGCTCATTAGTATGTTTATTTATTTATTTATTTAAACTTTATGTACAATAGTATATGAGGACTAAATGCAACAAGGCATTCTCTACCAGTCAACCTTTGGGTTAAAAAAAGACAACACTGTGGTAGGTTTGCACAATAAATAAATAACAGATAGGTACTTCAACAGAAAAAAAAGTTATTTATAATAATAAAATACATAGGTAATATATAAATTCTACAATTATAAACTAATAAATACTATGAAAAATATCAAATAACGAGAACTTAATAACAATTCTGACGAAGACCGAACTAAGGTTGAGAGGACTTCAAGTAGTAGTTCCGAATTTTACGCTCGAAGGAAAATTTACTTTCAGCTTTTTTGATGTCAAGGGGAAGCACATTCCAGAGTTTTTTTTAGTGAAAACAGCGTATAAATTGGACATAAAGTCAGTACGGTGAGAAGGAATATGAAGAAGCATGTTTTTGGATGCACGAATGTTAAGATTATGAAAACTCCCAACACTTTAAAATATTGTTTTATATAATCAGGAGCACAAGGATGGACGATGCAGAGGGACGTTTGAGATACCCGTTTTAGATTTTTTTTATTTAGTTAACCGACGGTAACATACTTTGTGTAACATGCTTAATAGTAAACTATGGCTAATAACAGGTATCACTTTCTAACTGTGATAATTATATAACATGCGAACGGACTAATAAGAAAAAATCAATAAAAATGTACTTACAATTTTGTTTGAAGTTAATTTTGGAATAAAAAATAGAAAAAATAGTTTATAAAATAGATTAAATTATGGTAGATTAACCTCTTTTATAGTTTTAACAATTATAGTTTTTAGAAAGTTGGCTTATTGCAGTTAACTATATCTAGCATTATCAGCCTTTTAAAGTTCCTTCTGCTGGGACTCAGGCCTCCGCTCTAGGAGAGGCAATGGAACGTAATCTAAAGGGGCGATATTTGGCGCTCTTACCTAGCGGCAGTAAAATAGGTATGGAATCTAATCTAATATTTGCAAATCGTGATTATTGTAACACCTCATTTGATACATTTCATTTGGAGTATGACGAAAGTGTAGATTTAAAAGTTAATTAAAAACTAAAGTTTTGAGCATTTTCTCTTTGTGCTCAAGGACCAAAAACAACAAGTTACGCAACTATCTCCTCAACTAAGTTTGACAGATGTCAAAGATTCAATTGAGTGGTGACTATCGTGAGTTTGAATTTCAATGACATGACGAGCAGCCCGCAGCCAATTAACAAGTTCTCCAAATCAATCGATGTCCTACCCACAAAATAGAGGTGCACCTCTCTAGCGGCTGGCTGGTTTTTGAAACAAGGTTTGTGGTTCCAATTTCAAATTTCGAATTTTGAGATTTCAATGGCCACCAACGGTTAGCGGGAATAGAATTGGATGCGGTCTAATGAGAAACTAAGTTTTGAATCTAAATTACATAGTTTCTGGAACTTCAGATATTAATTTTAGGTACGATTTGAATTGATAGATGCGAGTAATAGTGTAGACATTTTCGAACTAAACGGAATTATTTTCTTCTAGCAGTTTAGTTTATGAAATTGTTGCATAACAAGGGGTTCTAAAACAGTAATTTAATACGCGAGGATTATAATGCTACCCACGTGTCACAAAAGCAAGTTAGTAGGTAGTTGTGTGTTGGATAATCATGGTCCTAGAACGCAAAAGGCAACTGAAGGAACATAGGTGGGGTTTTAGTCAGTAAAAGTCTGAAATGCCCTCCCACTCCACCCTAGTGTGAGTGTTGAGAAAACATTGGTCAAAGAGTTTAAAAGAATAAGAGAAACTTTAAACGCATTCTTAAGTCCTTTTTTTGGGATGAGTAATAATAAACAAATATCTTCTGCTCTAGGTAGAACAAGAGTTCGAGTGAGTAAGACGGGAGTGTCAGAATTTTACTGACTAATAAAACGCAAATGTGCCTTTATTGTCCTTTGCGTTCCAGAACGCCGGTGTCTCAAGTCCTTACCTCCGGCTAGTTCACGACCTTGCCGCTGCGAGCGGAAGCAAACAACGGGGCGGCGAGCGGTAAGATCAAAAGTATGAAAATGTTTGAAGCACGCCACGAAACGAGACACCGCTCATATCCGCCCCGCTCACTGCACCGCTCGCCGCTAAGACCGAACTCGTGACCAGGCCGAGGTAGTTTTAATTTAATAATTAGCACTTTACGACACGACAATATGAGTAGACGATATTGTCAATTTTAGGCTCAACACTATATTAATACTCCTGAGTATTTCAGTACATAATTATATCAAAGGAGGTTATTAATATATAATTATATTTACCAGGATGGGTCGCTAAAGCACTTAAGGGCTCACTAATTCACTAAGAACATTACATACTACATTATTATATCATTAGGCGTAAAGGGCAAATGTGGCTTTGGTAAGAGTCCGAGAACCATAACTATACTTAATCATTTATGACTACTAGAAGTACTTTTGTACAGATTATGATGATACTCGTAAATAAAAATGGCCAGCCTTTTCTTAACTTTATTTGGGCCACCGGCCACAATCACAAAACGCCGCCACGGTATATTTCTTGCAGATTTCATAACTTTTATATGAATTCGCCGCACACGGTTGACGCCGGTGGCCGCCACACGCTACTAATCGCCACTACTCGTTTCTTGTAGCCCGCACTGGCCACTAAACGCCGATGCAAAACGCCGTCACACGCCACTTGCGCATTGAAACCTTCTTCGTCAGAGTCCATTATGATACTGATGGGTTTAAAAAGCAGCCACCGGCCACAAGTGGCTGTCGCGCGCTTCAGCTTCCTTTGTGGCCGCTTTTAGCTTCTCGTGGCGGCGTTTGTGGCTGTAGCATGTGGCCCGTGTGCGGCGACACTTTGAGCTAACTTCCAGTCATACCGGAGGTACTGGACTGGCTATCTGATCTCTACAACCCAGTAACTGTCTCTGAGGATATACCTTGTCGTGTTATTCAACATTTTTCTACTTACCAGCATAAGGTGACATAAGACAAAATACGAGAATACCTACATACCTACTCTTTAGTAAGTATAAACTTGCAGTGAATAAAAAACTTATTACAAAAAAAATACAACCGACTTCAAAGTATAAAAAACACTGAAAAGTGCAAAATAACTTTAATTTCGGAAGTCGCTGTTAAATAAAGAAATTAAAGTTATTTTGCACTTTTCAGGGCTTTTTGAAGTCGGTTGTATTTTTTTTTTGTAAAAAGTTTTTTATTTTACACTTTTTAGTTATGGTACCACCACTAAAAAGTACCCTTCAGTCAAACTTAAATACCATATAGCCAGAGTGCATCTCATGACAATTCTAATAATCCCAAACACGGTTAGATTACATTAATTTATTACAGAGTTCTGGTGCCTAACTTCAGGCTTCATCATCAGATCAGTTCGTTATATTCCCTCTCTACTTTCAGTCAGTCGTCGACTACACGTATAAACAGTATAAACAAAGCAATTTTACTTGTTACGACGGTTCTGCTGTGATCCTATGAGGAGTTATGTTCATCATGGCATAACAATAATACTATGGGACCAACTCGGAAGCATAACCTTTCAATCAAAATAAAAATTTTCAAAGTCGGTCCACAATTGACCGAGAAATCGGTGAACATACATAAAAAAAAACATACATTCAACTGAACATATAACCTCCTCCTTTTTGAAGTCGGTTAAAAAGAAACCACCGGGCTGTACGGTTATTGTTTACTAATTTATTAATTACCCGCTTACCTACTAATTAGTTCTTCAAAGGTTATGACGATATACTCGTATGATCACCATTTTGAAGTATACAATGAAGGTCACTCTGTATCTGGAATAAGATCTCCCAAATCGATTAATCTTAAAAAAATATATTTATTGTTCTTTTTTTTAGGGTTCTGTACCCAAAGGGTAAAACGGGACCCTATTACTAAGACTCCGCTGTCCGTCTGTCTGTTTGTCACCAGGCTGTATCTCATGAACCGTGATAGTGTTAAACAGTTGAAATTTTCATAGATGATATTTCTGTTGCCGCTATAACAACAAATACTAAAAAACAGATAAAATAAATATTTAAGGGGGGTTCAATACAAGACATGATTTTTTTGCCGTTTTATAGATAATGGTACGAAACCCTTATGCGCGAGTCCGACTTGCACTTGGTCGGTTTTTATAAATTTTAATAAAGGGCGATAAAACTGAGTACGATTTCAGCACTAGTCATTATAAAATATTGTTAGGTTACTAAATGAGCACTAATAATAAACCAAATTTCATAAAAAAAATATCAGGCTACATTTAGCTAGTGCTGCGGATTTTTCGAAAGAGTTACCGTGGCCTATACAAAGGGTGACTGAAGGAACATTGCAGGTTTTAGTCAATAAAAGTCTGATAAGCCCTCACTTAAACGGAGAGAAGTCATTTGATTATATCTCACAGTAAAAAAAGGCTACATTAACTTATAAATTTATTAAAGTTGTAAATTGAAGGTAATTACTTTCCAACTAAGACTTTCAATTTATTATTCTGTCATAGTGTAAAACACATTTAACTTTCAATCTCTTAAAGATTTTTAAATGCTTTGTCTCTAAAGTAAATGTAACGTATTAATATAATTTACTTTGAAAATAAATTTTCTAAATATTTGATAAAGTAGTTTATTAAATATTAAGAAGAAAATCAAGTGTTTCGCTTTTAAATTGAAGTCTCCACTGAGTGATGAAAGTCATCTATAGATAACCGTCTTATTTTCTCAATATTTTTTATTGAGAAAGTTTTTTTTTAAATTAATGAAGTAATATTTTTAAGAGATATGGTTAAGGATCACTACCTTTTCTCTTGAATGTCGCCATTACGTACATCATTTCTTTGCTTTTATAAATTTATATATATATATATGTATATTATATATTGTTTGTATTATATGAAATTTATTAGTTTATGTATTGTATATATGTAAATAGTACACCACGAACTACCTGCGTATCTTTTTTCTCCTTCTCTGTCAAATCCATCCTAAGGTTGTCTGTAAAAAATCGCTTTTAGCGATAAGACCGCCCATTGTGACACTATATTAATATTAAGTTCCTAATGTAATTTGTATTTTTAGTGTACAATAAAGAATATATCTATCTATCTATCTTTTTAGTTAACACGATATGAAAATCGCTTGTTTTTTCTAAATAGCTTGTATCAATCTAATATAACTGTCTCGTTAGTCTCGTGGTCTTAAGTGCGACTATTGAACTTGGGGTCCTAGATTCAAAACAGGTTACAGGTTGGGCAAAAAGTGCTATCGGTTTTGATTTTGGTATTGGGTTGGGTAAAATTGGGTTTCATTAGGAATTACTCTGTTTAAGCTATCGGTGGTCAAGAATATGCGTTCCCAAACGGTTCCAACCATCTCCTTTGCTCGCAATACTGCTTCGCAGAAGGAGTTGGCCGCTTCCCTTTTCCTTTCGCTCCGGACCATAGCCAGAACTAGGGCCGGATGCGAGGGGTCATTTGTACCGATAGCCTCCACGAGGATCCAGCGGTGCTCCCCCCAAGCGGGGCAGACCTCCATCGTATACACCACCGCGATAAGAAACACTTAAGATAAGCATGACCTACCTAAGGTCTTAAACACTATTTCAAATTGACCTGCGACATTTTTGTTTGCCAAAGAAACTAACACTATCGACTAAAGATCATTGTCTGATGTCACGAATTATGGCCACGTGAAGGCAGTACCTAACAGTATTCTTCAGGATAAGCATTTCTGTTATCTACCTTACTTATTTACAACTGGGTGCGATGTAATCGGCGACGCCATAGCTTCGCATGCCTCACGCTTGTTTTCGCTTTACAGTTAGGCTACCATTTAATTTATCACGCCCCTTAATGACCAACATCCTGTTTGAAGATCTACTAGCTTTTTTACTAATTTACTTTTATTTTACGAATTCCTGAGTGAATGGATATGGATGAAATGGCACATGGATAGGCCATGTTCTGGAATAGGACATACTTCTCATCCCGAGAGTATATTCCATTGGGATATTTTCTATTTTTATGCGGGTGAAGCCACTGACAGAAGCTAGAGATCCATAATATGGTTTTTTGTTCATATTTATTTGTCCTTTTCTTTTCCTCCATAACGCAGGTCATTGACGTGGCTCAGAAGGCTGCCCAGCTTTAGTGGGACTGGGCTGGACATGTCTGCATGCCGAACGAGCGGTGTGCCAGTAAAACACAAAGTTGGTGCGTGAAATCGCACGACGGTGTCGGGCAGACCAAGAAGGAGGGACGACTTGATGTCTTCCTTAGAAACTGGCAAGAAGTGGCTCAAAGCCAGGAACAATGGAAGGAATGGAGGAAGGCCTTTGCCCAGCAGTGGGAAAGTATAGGCTAGATATAGTAAAATAATAATTTATTTATTTAATCATAGGAGAACCAACAGCTATAACAAAAGAATAACAATAGTATAAGAGACATTGAGCCAATCACAGGTTCCCACGGGTAGAAACCGGTAAAGTAATAGAAAACTTACTATAAGCACAATAAAAAAGAACATAATTAATTAAACATCCCTTAAGTAAAATTAGCACTTTTGCACTTTTGAAAAAGTCCGCATTCAGCTGAGTGCGTGCCTAATAGGTTTTAATAGTAAACTGGTCAAAAGATCATAATATTAATAATTTTCCTTTTAGTAAAGTGCCAAAACTTTTCGAAAATAAACTCGAAACGTAAGGAACGTAAACCACTTAAATATTATTTATTTTTAGGCTCAAGGTTTCAGGCAGGCAGAAAATGTTCCCATAATTATTTTAAGCCTAACAAAATGCAGGTTTTCCGATCGTCATTAAAGTTAACAAGTTTGATTGGGCATCCTTTTGCTGAAGCAAAGTTTTGTATTCGCTTCATTAAGGGCCTTTAACAGAACCTGAATGAAGCGAATTCATCAACAATATTCCGGACGAATAGGGTAGGTACCTCGCTACTCTTTTTGTGAGCCAACTTAATAAATAATTCGGGGTAAAACTCCCTTCAAAGTTCCTAAAGTTCTTGGCCAGATGGTCAGAAATTTCTTAAACTTGACCTCTCTTGGAATGAAGTGCTGGCATTCTGTATTAATTGATTGATTGGTGACTATACTTTTAATAGGAGCTCTTAAGAGGATTTTTTTTACTTTACTTACCTATAAATACCTAAGCATATTATTCTCATAAGAAAAAAAACCAGGCAAGTGTCAGTGAGTCGGACTTAAGCACTAAGGGTTCCGCACAAACTTACCCATGTAAATAGTTCAATTCCCGAATCGAGTCTCCAAGATTTTTCCGAATCACAAGAAAGTGTTTTTTGTGATGTCACTACAAATTTACAGTTTTCAGATTTTATCCTATACCTGTGCAATGTTACCTTGCTTTGTGCCAAATTTCAGGATTCTTAGTCAACGGGAAGTACTCTGTAGGTTGTGATTTCCTAGTGAGCGTCAAATATGCCTAAACGGTGCATAAACGGCCTTATTTTTAGATTGCGTTGACTTACAAGTTTGATTTTCACTGCTGTTTGGAGTAGCAGACCTGAGTATTTGATATTAATTTCAGCTTCATACATCCACGAGTTCCTGAGAAAAAGGGTTTTGATAAACAGACAGACGGCCAGACGGATAACAAAGTGATCCTACAAGTAATAAAAAACTTTTTACAAAAAAAATACAACCTACTTCACAGTAAAAAAAAAAAAAAACTGAAAAGTGCAAAATAACTTTAATTTCGGAAGTCGGTGTTTCTATAATAGTTTTGTTTCTTATAGCCAGAGTGTATTTCATGTCAATTCTAATAATCACAAACACGGTTAGATTACATTAATTTATTACAGAGTCCCGGTGCCTAACTTCAGGCTTCATCATCAGATCAGTTTGGTATATTCTCCCTCTACTTTCAGTCAGCCATCGACTACATGTATAAACAAAGCAATTTTACTTGTTACGACGGTTCTGCTGTGACCCTATGAGGAGTTCCGTTCCATATCTTCGAAGTTTATGATCAGATCATAACAATATTTCTATGGAACCAATTCGGAAGCATAACCTTTCAATAAAATAAAAAAAAAACATAATTGGTCCACAATTAACCGAGAAATCGGTGAACATACATTAAAAAAAATACATTCAGCCGAACATAGAACCTTCTCCTTTTTGAAGTCGGTTAAAAATGGAATTAAATTAGTGAATTATGTATTTTTTATTAGAGGCACATAATTTAGAATGTACCTTATATTATACCTTAAACTTTTCTACTCCGTGAAAACAAAGATACTTTCATTATGTAATTAATATCAGAAACCACTTCTGTAAAACGGAAACACCAGTTTACACGAAACTGTTATTTCGAGTGTAGCACCGGAACAGACAATATGTCTGTTTGTCCTGCTTTGTTACGGAAAGAAAGAAAGAAAAGCGCCACGAATAGTTTCAACCTTTGTTACACTTTGCGTAGGTATCTTGAATATTTGATAGAGAAACTGTATTTTTATATGTTTATGCAACAATGGAGTCCATTGTTTGCTATTGTGACCGCGTGTGATGTCATTTGGGGCAGGTCAAAGGCTCGATTGGAATCTTGGAGTAAATTACGAAGGTTTTCTGTTTGGTTGTGTATAGTAGTGAAAATATTTGATGACATTATATTTTTTTAATAAGCTTAGCTGGCCTTACGGACTTGAAGGTTCTAGGGGTTCACGGTCAACCTGAAATCCTGACCTGGTTGTCCAATTGACCGGCTTGTTAGGCTTTAGAGTCGGGCAAAATGTCAACTACGTGATAGCGTTACTCAGTTTGCCTTTCTCTTCGACATTATCACCCTAAAGCAGTACAGTTGTAGACGTCTGGCGTATATGATATAGATGTAGCCGTACCTAATCAAATTCAATCCTCAGTCGATCCATCTGCTACCGAAAATGATCGCAGGTCTATCATCATAGAAAGAAAAAAAAAGGTAATAAGTTGGTTTTTTAAATTTATAAAATAGGTATACATACATATTATTATACAAAATGGTTTCTGATGGAAGACTGGTTACTGTGTTACCGTGACTGAGGCCTGAACCATGACGTTAAAATGTCAGGCGTGCGAGCGAGAAAAAGGGATAGAGTTATATACAGTACACACCCTTTAACAGTTCAGTTTAGGTTTTCAAATGGATCGCTGCTCGTGACAGGGCCTCAGATCGATATAGCGGCTATGTCCAGCAGTGGAAGTCTTTAGGTTGAAACAATGATGATATTTTTTTTTTAGTTGGGAAATCATCTAATGACATCGCACTTGGGTGGGGCGTGAGGGCGTGTCAGACTTTTACTAGCTAAAACCCATTCCTGTTCCTTCTTTGCCTTCGTTCCAGGACCCCGAAGTTGTCTTTCGCATCACCCATGGCCCCAGTAGGCTTTCATCTCCTAGAGGAGCGCGTGGAACACTACGCGCCGTCGTCGACTTGGGCTCGGTCCGGACGGTTACCGGACAGTCAGACGGCGAGCTGCCCCTTGCCCCCGTCCGCAAGCACGTGCCTACGGTGGCCGGAAATCGGAATAAGGATCCCAACCCGGATCGGCAGCTGGGGCGTGAGGGCTGTTAAATCTCGCATGCGTCCTTTGCTAGCTCTGCTTCGCAGAAGAAGGCGACCGGCTGCCACTCCTCTTCGCTCCGGACCATGGCCTGGCCTGTGCCAAAGCCCGGTGCGAGAGATCGCTGCCGCCGAGCGCCCCCACGAAGACACGGCAGTGGCGGCGGCTCTGCCCAGGTGGGGCACACCTCTACCGTTTGCGCCACCGTGTCCGACATCAATTTGATAAAAAAAAATAAACAGATTTCCCTTTGTCCGTGGGTTTATAACGTTTTAATGAAACTAATAGCTATGGCCGCCAAACGGTAGTCAGTGCGTTTGTTTCCGAATTTATTCGCGACAGGAATAGACCCCAGTTGGCTGAAACCAACAAAATAGATAGCAAGATATGAGAACGTGTGTGAAACCGTGCACCCAATTACAGGTGTTAGAAATATATTCGCTCAATTTATATTTTGAACGTCGAGATTCTTTTAAAGCTTTTCTTTTTGGCATTTTAATTTTGTAAGACGTCACATGATTTTAATTAGACATTAATGGTCAGTTTTTTTTTGCTAGTAGGCAAGCAATTGTTTACAATAGATTTTTAATACGGCTTTTTATGCACGTGAAGTCTATTGTAGAGCCCAAAATGATATACCTAGGTATTTTGAAACCTTTAGATATTTTCCTGAAAAAAAAAGAATGAAAATGAATGTGTCTAAGTGTTTCAAATTTATGTTTTGTCCAAAATGGTCAAGGAAAACTTTTTCCAACTCTTCCTATTAGAATGCTATAAAGTAAAATTTTTGTAGATACAGTCCGACCATAAAATTACTAACATAAGAATTCCATTACCTGTGTTTGTAAGTGATTCGTTTTAGTTTATTTGACATTAAACGACGAAAGTGGCAGTTATGTGTATTAGTTTCTTGGAAATTTGTGTCTTCATAAGTAACACGCGATGGACGTGTTCATAGTAAAAGTGACATTGAACGAGCCAATTAAAATAATCGATACTACCACTTTAATAGCTATTTGATTTGGTTCTTGTTTGTTTGGCTTCTTTTCTTTGCCACTAAAAGTTATCTCTAAAAATGCAAATTAGAAACCATAAATCGATGGACGTTGTTGTTTCTTCTTTCGATTTTTTTAAAAAGTTGACTCATTCACCTCGCATTTTTTACCTTACCATATTATTTACACTTTTGAGCACTTAACTACACACTAAGCAACACTAAATAAACACTTACAGTTAACACTTATTTTGCCACTTATATTATTTTTAAACTGTCAACAAACTATCATGCAATTCTGCACCGCGCGATTTTCTGGCCGCATCGCGTTCGCGCGAAAAATTCAAAATTAGAACACAATACGTCACTGACAATTTTTTTGTTATTTTTTTCCAAGCAGTGTTTATTTCATTTTAATGTTCGGACACTATCGTGTTTTTTTTTTAATGATACGCGATGGTGCTCACGGTACGCGGTCGTTATGCCGACTGAGGATTTTGCCGCGCGCCCGACGATTATTTTACTCCTTGGTCACTGGCGTATTATCGATGATTTGAATCTTGATAACGTTCAGTACAATGGGGTCAGGGTTCGACTTCAACCGGTGATGAAGCGAAACTGTGACTTCAAGTCGACAGTTTTGACGCTAGTTTAGTTGTAGCCCGAAAAAAAATAAAGGTTTTCTTTTTTGAAGGTGTTGAATGTTCAGCGTGAAAATGTAAAGCTTGATGAACTATTGATTGATGATAATATTTTTTAGTTTTTTTTTTTTTTTTTTTTTTATAAATTATACAATCCACGTTTAAAATAAAGATGACATTTAAAAAATAAACGCCGTTGAGCGCCCAACCGTGAAGCAATTAAAACATTGGAAACTTTGAAGTATGCATTTGAATAGTTTGTAAAGCTATTTCTGCGCGTTTTGATGCAGCTTTTATCATAAGTATTTATAATTAACAGTGTTATTGATGGTGTAATGTAATATGCCATATTTATTACTATTTTTTTTTAGTTGCGAAAATAATCCAATGACATCTCTCGCTTTTGGGTGGAGCGCGGGGGAGTATGTCAGACTTTTACTGACTAAAATCCCACTCCTGTTCCATCTTTGCGCTGTCGACGACTTGGGCTCGGTCCGGACGATTACCGGACGGTAGGACGGCGAGCTACGCATTGCTCGCCGTTCGCAAGCCCGCGCCACTTTTATTACTTGGCACTATAATGAAGATGAAATGGTATAACGGAACTTGTCACTATTCTATTTTACGATATACTTAAACATTTAAACATAAAAGACATCTTGATTCTAATCTCACTCGTCTAGTTCATCATCTCAGTAGCCTTTTCCCAACTATGTTGGGGCTGGCTTCCAGTCTAACTGCGTGAAGTATTTTACATGGAGCGACTATCTATCAGAGACCTCCTCAATCCAGCACCTGGGCAACACGATACTCCATGGATAGACTGATGATCTGACTACCTGTAACGGCTGTCAAAGCTTTACGAATGACATCCGGCACCAAAAGCTTTACGTGTTTTCCGAGATCCAGGGTATCAGTAATTTCCTAATAAACTTAGAAAAGTATATAGCATAGCATAGGCGGCCTTATAATGTTCCTACTATTGGGACTCAGGCCTCCTCTCTAGGAGAAGGAATGGGCCGTAATCCACCACGCGGGCCCAGTGCGGGTTGGTGGATGTCACATGTCTTCGAATTTTTGGTTCTAGAACATGCTGGTTTCCTCGCGATGTTTTCCTTCACCGTTTTGAGAGCAGTGGTGATGAAATAAATTACACAAAGTAATGCGCCTGGCTGGGTTTGAACCCGAAACCTACAACTCGTAAGTCAGGGCCGTTACCACTCGGCCACCACTGCTCGAAAAGTACATATGAATTAAAAATTTACATTGGTACTTGCTCGGATTCAAACCCGGCCGCTGGTTGGACCATCAAAACCCTCTCGTCTAGTCTTTATATACATAATTCTTCTGTACGTGTGTTTGTCACCTTACTCTTACTAAACAGCTTGATTAAAACAAAACTTTTAGTATATATTTGAGTGAGTCCCTGGAAGGTTTGAAAATAAAACTGACCCCGGTGGCGCTGCAATCGGGTATCAATATTTATTTCTGACGAAAAGCCAGCTTTCGGACAGAAAAACGTCTGCCGGTACCGCTAGTTGAAATATAAAATTATTGAACTAGTGTTCAATGCAATAAGACCATAAGACCCATATGATAGGACTAAGTTCTTGTCAGAACAAGCTCTAGGTACTCCGTGATTTAAATGCTAATTTAGCTAATATGGTGTAGGGACCGTATATAGTACAGGGCGGGATTAATATTCAATTCAATTATACTAGGGACAGTAGACAGACCAAGCAATTACATTGGGGCTATCACGTACCTAATAGATATCTTAAATTGATTTCTATTAATAGATGGATGATATTGACTGACATGTTGGTCTAGTGGTTAGTGGCCCTGACTGCTATGCCGGAGGTTGTGGGTTTGATTCCCACCCAGGATAAATGTTTGTGCTATGAGCACGATGTTTTGTTCTGTGTCTGGGTGTAATTTATCTGTAAAATTTATATTTAGAAATCCAAAAAAAAAAAAAAAACAAAAAGTTCAAAATTTTTGGTTTGCGTCATTTGGATAGGGCTTGTCAATCCCATACATGTTGGTAGTGCTTGTCAATCCTATACAGTTTGATAGCGCTTGTCAATTCCATACATTTTGGAAGTGCTTGTCAATCCCATACATTTTGGAAGTGCTTGTCAATCCCATACGTTTTGGATAGGGCTTGTCAATCCCATACATGTTGGTAGTGCTTGTCAATCCCGTATATTTTGGTAAAGCTTATCAAACCCATACCTTTTAATAGCGCCTTTCACTCATGCACATATTATACAACTTTTTTGTAGTATAAAGTGTGTATTACCTGGTAATTATTTAAGCCCAACGGGTAGACTTTAGTCATCATCTTCCTGCCCTTGTCCCGAGTTATTTGGGGTCGGCGCAACACGTTTTTTTCCTCCATTCTGCCCTGTCACTCGTCATACTATCACTAACTTGCTTTTCTTTCATATCACTCTTCACACAATCCATGCATCTTTTCTTTGGTCCCCCTCTCCCTCTCCATCCATCCACATGTAAACTCATAACTCTTTTAGTAACATGCGTTTCATCCCTCCTCTTCACATGACCATACCAAGACAAACGATTCCCTTTCAACTTTTCAGTCACTGGCGCCACTTTCAAACTTCCCCTAATATACTCATTTTTCACTTTATCCATTCTCGTCACACCACACATCCATCTTAACATTCTCATCTCCGCTACGTGCAATCTTTTTTCATCCGTCTTTTTCACAGCCCAACATTCTGATCCATACAGTACAACGGGTAGACTTTAGTACGCTATTATATTTTAACAAGAATCAATAAACTGACAACACCAAAAGTCATACAATAAAAACTATATATGATTTATTTATGTACCTATCTATGTAAGTGTTCCCGCTGCACTATTAATCTACACAGTTAAGTTTTCCACCACCGAACTTTTGATTGATAGAGTGACAAAAACATCTCGCTCTTCAGATTTAGGGTTGAGCTACATCTCACCGCACCGATTTGCGCTTTTCTGTGCTGCTATGCTTTCGTATCACTTAGAGTATGTTGCCGAACGCCTCATCGCTTCTGCCGCATGCGATCACATTCCTACTCTCTTTCTCGCTCTTGTAAATGACCGTTCTAAGTGATAAAATAGGACAGAAGTTTACTAAAATGCGATTTGATGCGAAATAGCTCAACCTTTGAGCTTTAACTTTGAGGGTGGGTGTGTTTCCACTAAAGTAGAGCTGGGTAGAGTGAAGTGAAGCGGACCGCAAATTGGCCAATCACAGTGCTCGATATCTCCCCTCCGCATTAGTGGAAACAGTGTAAGTGGAGTGGAGTGGAACTGAGCGGACTTTCAAATAAAGCAAATGAATACGCGGCCCGAGCCGGATAGAAAGGCTTCGTGAGGAGAGCACGAAGCGGAGGGTAGGTCAGGTCCACTCCGCCTCGCTTCGCCTCTATGGAAACACTTGCCACTTTTCACTACTCTTCTCTGCTCTACTCCGTCCAGCCCCACTTCAATGGATACGCACCCTAAATGTGTTTACCTACTTAAGCGATAAAGAGTAAGAGACGATGTTTTCGCTAAAAGCGCAACCGAGCTGTTTCCCGGCGACGCCGACGCGACGTCATAAAATATTACTAGACGAGTTTGTCCTACATGCAGTTCCTGGATCATTATTACATTGAAACTGTACAGGTTTGTGAGGATTTATTATGGACTAGCTTCTGCCAGCGGCTCCGCCCGCGTCAATGTAGGTTTCTCCATGTAAATTTTGGACCCCCGTTTCATCCCCTTAGAAGGTAAATTTTGAAAAATCCTTTCTTAGTGTTTGCCTACGTCATAAAAGGATACCTTGTGTCAAGTTTCACGCTCCTAGTCCCAGTAGTTTCGGCTGTGCGTTGATATGTCAGTTAGTCAGTTTCTCCTTTTATATATAGACTAGCTTCTGCCAGCGGCTTCGCTCGCCGGAAAGAAGGTTTCTCCATACAAACTTTGGACCCCCACTTCATCCCCTTAGGGAGTGAATTTTGGAAAATCCTTTCTTAGTGCTCACCTACATCATAAAACAAAACCTTGTGCAAAATTTCACGTTCCTAATCCCAGTAGTTTCGGCTGTACGTTGATATGTCAGTCAGTCAGTTTCCCCTTTTATATATATAGATGAAGAGTTTTAAGACAACTCTTAGTTATTTCACATACAGGACGGGTCGTTGTAGTGACATTTGGGGGAGGCCTTGGAAGATTTATCGTTACCTAATGGGTTCCCATGGGATAATTTTCGATTTTAAGGCGGGCGAAACCGTTGGAAAAATGTAGTCGAACCTTTGATATATCAAGTAAAATATATTTAGTTTACACCTTCTAAATCAAACATGATTGATGCAATCATAGCAAGCAATGCTCACATAATATGTATGTATTTTCATTTATCTTTGCAGTACACAGTGTGTCAAATATCTTGATCTTGTCTAAATACATCAAGAAATGTTTGTTTTTCTCAAACGTAACGTCATGTCTTATGAATAGTTCGTGCATAGAAAATGGTGATACATTATCTTGATTTACACAGTTCATAATATTCTCAAAACTAATTGGACTGAACAGATACTTTGTTGAGTTTAGAAAACTGCACATTTCTGACCGGCGATGGTTTGTGTCAATGCATTGTGCTTATCGATGTGTTTATCATCTTGCACGAGTGCGGATATTAAAAGTAAAACGCACTTGAGTGAAATCAACTGCATTATATATGAACCGATAGTGAAAGTGGTGAAATAATTTGCAAGAAAGTAAGAGAGAGTTTGCAATTTTTTTTTTATTGAAGTTGCTTGTTTCTTTTAATTATTCGCCAATTGATTCCTAATGGACGTTGTGTTGTAAAAATGGTGTTGTATTGTATCCCAAGTGCCTACGCAGCTGGACAATATGTGGAATCAGTGAAACAGGCACGATTTCGGCAATGGAGCTGAGAATTATTGTAAGTTTGCCTAGAAAGCTGACTCGATACATTTGCTACCAAATATTGCAAAAACATTAGAACGTGTTATTTCCGCATTCTAATGGAATTCAAAGTAACATAAAGCGACTAAAAACTCCACACTGGCTAAATGCATAAAAAGTGCGAAGCCAAAACTAAATAATAAAAAAAAACTATTATGAAAAGATAATTAGCAGATAATGAGCAGTGGTGGCCGAGTAGTAACGGCCCCGATTTACGAATTGTAGGTCGCGGGTTCAAACCCAGCCTGGCGCAATATTTTAAGTAATTTATTTCATCACCACTGCTCTCAAAACGGTGAAGGAAAACATTGTGAGGAAACCGGCATGTCCTAGAACCAAAAATTCTAAGACATGTAACATTCACCAACCCGCACTGGGCCTGCGTGGTGGATTACGGCCCATTCCCACTCCTAGGGAGAGGACGGCTGAGTCCCAGCAGTGGGAAATTAAAACTCTGATTATGCTTATGCTAATTAGCACATCTAAAGTATGCAAACACGTGCACACATTTTTATTTCTTCCGTTTAGTATTGAGTGTGTCAAATATCTGTCATCGTATATCGAGTAACGTTTGTTATTCTCGTGTGTGACGGCGTATGAATAGTTCATGTAGAGGAAGGTGACACAATTTGTGTCGTTTTCAGGCCAATATAGAGGCCATGACCTTACACACGCTGTGGGTACTTTACGTGGGAAATTTATTATCTTGACGTAAAGGCTGAAGGATGGTTATTTGTTTTAGTTGAAACCTTATTCTACATATTACCGATTTACCTCTGATTGAAAAAGTTCTAACATAGAAACATAAAGGATTTTATATTTTGTGCTATTCCATGACCGTACTAGGAATGTTTCAACCAAAAAAGTAGAGTTAAACGAAGCGGCAACGACATGACGTCACGACGTTGCCGCTTCAGTGACAGAGTTTCATTGTTTAGTATGTAAGCTTCACGCAGGCGTACACCAAGCGTGAGGATCTCCACACACGGACTACAGGCGACAGCCACAAACGCCGCCACTAGAAGCTAGAAGCGGCCACAAAGTAAGCTGAAGCACGCGACAGCCACTTGTGGCCGGCTGCTATTTTTTTAACCCATACGCGCAGTATTTTAATGGTCTCTGACGAAGAAGGTTTAAATGCGCGAGTGGCGTGTGATGGCGTTTTGTATCGACGTTTAGTGGCCACAAGAAGCAAGCAGCAGCGATTTGTAGCGTATGGCGACTACCGGCGTCAACCGAGTGCGGCGAATCCATATAATACATAATGAGAACTATAGGAAATATGGTGACGGCGTTTTGTGGTTGTGGCCGGTGGCCCGTGTGCGGCGACCCTATGATGATGAATACGCGTCTATGAAGCTACGCGTCCGTGGACAGCAAGCCTAAGCATATTAATATACAATCTCGTCTATCTATTTAAAACCAAGGAAACAATACTCTATTTATAACTTCCTTACAAAAGCTCCGAGTATTAGTAAAACAAAACAATAACACTTTATGGATCTGGCAGACGACTATACAGATCGACGTGGGTGGGTGCGTTGTGCGTCGGAGCCAACTTATCATTTAGCTAACCGATTTGACTACCGACTCACATAATATCTAACAAATATCAATTTACATAAAACAAAGTCGTGTTAGTTTATAACTCAAGAACGCCTGGATCGACTTTCATGATCTTTGCTTTGTTGAATTCGTCTCTGCCCCGAATAACAGAATAACTATTGTTTTAAGATTCACGTAAAAAGAAAATACAAAATATACAAATTTATCGAAAAATTACAGCTACTGTCAAATACGTCTACCTTTTAGGTACCGTAATTAGAGGCACAATAGAAAGACAATGAGCGAGCGAACGCTGGCGTTCGCTTGGGGTTTAATGAATTAATCTTTACATCATTCGGTCATTACATTTATTGACTGAGGCGGTACAAAGTTCGTCGGGTCAGCTAGTATCTATACCATAGAAATAGATATATATGGGTATCACAAAGATCTTACGACGCCGTCCAGCAATCATTCTGGCCGAGCCGAAGTCGTCGACAGCGCGTAGTGTTCCACGCGCTCCTCAAAGAGATGAAAAGGATATGATGTGGTCGATAATGGCTTACCGCTAACGCTTGCCTAAAAGTAATATGTTCTATCTTGACTCAAAGGGCCACAGGTTGTAGCTATCAGGAAACATCTTTGTTTGTTTGTAACGAGTGTTTAATTTCCTGCCAGAGAAGTCTCTGGCAGAGAATTACACTCCTTGGCTGTTTGCACAATGAATGTGTGCCCAAAACGTTTTGTACGTATGGGTGGGATATCCACTATGTACAAGTGGCGCATCGCTATAGGTACGTCTGCCCCCCTAGCCAAGATACAATCATTTCGTTTGCGTCGAACGCCTCGAGTAGGCCACGCCTCCGATTCCTTTGTTCTAACCACGTAATTGAGCGTTGAGATGACGCCAGACTAAAGGAATCGGAGGCGTGACCTACTCGAGGCGTTCGACGCTAACGAAATGATCGTAACTTGGCTAGGGGGGCTGGTGTTCCGATGATAGGATGAACTTGGCAGAATCAAGTTATTAAAAATGCCGCAATTGCTAATTATTATTAATGAATTGTCTCACAGTTTACTGAGGCTATTGAAGTAATAAAAATTCCCAAGTATGAAGCCAACCAAGAAAAAAATTATATCTCGGTTATTGACATTAAATAATCCTCAAACCCGAGTAACCGGTGTCACTCACAGACTTCCTCTTAACGAGCAATTTACTAACCGTCAATCAAATTCTTGTTAATTGCTGTAATTGGTTAACTTAATTAAATTATGCCAGTTCATAAAGTTACTTCGGTCGATTTCAGTTTGGCTTGTTTACAATGCCGAACTTTTTTAAAACTAGCTATGTACCAAATGAATGGTTACCTAAGCACTGTGGGCGTTACAAAACATATGGTTCTTTTAATTGGCGCGATTTTTTTGATTGAAGTTCAGTTTTTGTTTTATTATCCGCAAATTGATTCCTAGTAGATAATGTAAACTTGATGTAGTTTTTCGTATCTCAAGTATCATTTCCCACCTCCAAAAAAAAAAGTATTAACACAACAGCCCCCTTAGCCAAGAACGCCTCGTGTAGGCCACGCCTCCGATTCCTTTGTTCTGACGTCATATCAACGCTCAGTCACGTGGTCAGAACAAAGGAATCGGAGGCGTGACCCACTCGAGGCGTTCGACGCAAACGAAACGATCGTAACTTGGCTAGGGGGACTGGACAATATTATGGAATCGTTGAAACAGGCGCGATCTCGGTAAAAAGGAGCTGAGAATTTTATTAATAGTATTAATTACCTCTGCGAAGCTTGCCGAGAAAGCTGACTAGATACATTTGTTGCCAAAAACTGCTAAAATATTAGAACGTGTTATATCCGTATTCTATACTAACTACTAGGTAATCATATGCTTTCTAAACTGGACACTGACAAAATGCAAAAACCGTACGAAGCAAAACACAATCATGAAAATGGTACAAGTTCTTTACACCCTTTACAAAGTTATTCAACAGCACATTCTTTATTCATAATAAATTTGGGTTTTGGGAGCAGAACACAGAGCGCTTAGATATCGCGGTGGCTACTGCTAGAGACGGTATTGTCGGAATTTTCCATACAAACCAATCAGGTCACCGAAGGATACCGTTTACTCATATACAGGGTTTCTTTGACATCCTTTTTATTATTATTATTATTATTGATAGGCTCGCGTTTGACCACTATCTCACCTGATGGTAAGCGATGATGTGGCCGAAGATGGAGCACGCTTGCCTAGAAGTAACCTATTCACTCTTGACTTAAAGACCCCCAGGTTGTAGCTATCAGGGAACACAGACTCCGGCAGGGAATTCCACTCCTTAGCTGTACGCATTATGAATGTGTTCCCAAAACGCTTTGTACGTATGGGTGGGATGTCCACCATGTACCGATGGCGCAACGCCGTACGTCTAGTGGTCCGATGATGGAACGGACTTGGTGGAATTAAATTGTGCAATTCCATACAGACTAGAGGTCTAGAATCATGTACTGGATCCATTGTATTCGTTTGTGAGTCGATGCCAAGGACACCATGTATATTAATCGCCGTCACAATTCTGTCAACGGCTAAGGCAGCCGGAATGTTTTTGTTTGACGTTTTTAATCTTTAAAATACTTCTCCAGAGTGAGACTCTTACTGACAAAACCCACTCGTGTTCCTTTGTTTCCACTCGTTTTCTCTCCACCTTTTTGTTCAGCGGCCTCGGTTACGCTCGTCGAACAATGACGCAGATGGCAGCCAATAAAATCTAGTACTTAATGCATAACAGTTTCTGAAATAAAGTGAACTCGATGACAGTACTACGGTATCAGGTCCTGGCCAATTCGTTTTCAAATAGGAAATCATTAAATAAATTCTGCTCTGGGTGGAGCGAGAGGGTTTGTCACACTTTTACTGACTACTTAAGCTTGGTGAGATAAGGTGCATTGTGAGCGACCACGTTTCAGAGTCATGTGACATTACGTACTGGTTTTTAGTTTCGACACTGTGGTATGTTGGACGAGAAAAATTGTATATAATATGATTAATATTGGCTTATTTTTTATCTTGTCTGTCCTATGCGAATCTAAAATCAACTTTTTTTCTTTATTTTCTTTCTCTTTCTTTCAAAGTAGTGTCTCTCTCGTCTCTGGCGGCGTGGCCTTCCATGTTCTGTGGGGCCAGTATAATGTTCCCATTTATTCGGCTAGACGTCGTCTGGAGATCAAACGATATAAGTAGGTCCTACTATTATTGTAACCTCATTCGTTGAAAGGTGCTATGTTTTTATAGGTTTCTAATGACCCCCTTTGTAATACGACACACTTTGTCGGCTCCGCGTGTAGGTAATGTTAAAGTTGTTCAGACCTTTTGTTTAACGGGTCTATCAGCATTTCCAATGTAGGGCTTGACATTTTCAAACTTTTCTGGTATAAATATTGCAATGGAGCATTTTTAAGGTGATATCATTTATACTAGGCCTATATTCCTCTAGGCCCTATTTCCCTTATTCCAATGAGGATCAATCATCATTTTTGTGGAGTACGCAGACTTCAAAAAAAAACAGTAAATACTTTAAAGAAATTATTTAAATTGGACCCAAAATGACGAAGATACAGCAGTTTTAGTGAATTAGTTCCAGAAACGCGCCCGAGAATGAAGCGACTCGCTGTGACGTCATCTGTCATCATCGGTCTCCACCGGCGAATTAATATTATCAAGTCATTTGTCGCACGAATCATGACAGATGACGTCATCGTAAACAGTCCAGCGGAGCACGCGTTTCCAAGTAGCCGTTCCGAAAAACTTTAATAAATCCACCATTTCTTGATGGATTTTAATAATTTAAAAAAATAAATGCTCAGTAAATTATTACACATACGATGTACATAGTAAGAATTGGATTTGCTATTATGTAATTGATCCTCATTATGTTACAGTCGGCTTCCATACAAATCAGATGCAGTTGGCTACCATTACTTTATATGGGGCGACAGCATATCTGACCCCCACAACACTGTAACTAGGTAATTCGATTTCCCTTGGCAAGATTAGTGCCACGTTTACTTGGCTTCTGAAAGCTAGTAACGACTGTCAAAGATCTACAAATGACACCTAGGACCGACGGGTTAACTTGCTCTTCGAGGCATGAAGAAACCTCGGTTTGTTAAAATGGTCACCCATCTACATACCGACCTCAGCAACCGTTGCTTAACCTTGATAATCTCTTCTAAGCTCTTTCTCTAAGTTCTATTTCTCCCATATCTAAGTTAATATCAGTTCGGTAAAATTGAATTTTCATTGAAAAAGAGCTACTGGTTCGTCGAGTACAATATGCTAATATTTCTCCAGGGAAAATGCGCGGTTCTTACGAGGTGGACGAAGTGGAGCCGTGGGTGGGCCGTGAGTTTAACGACATTTATGGTGCCACATAAGAACTAAAATTCAAAATTTTAAATTAAATTATCGGCCAGTTGCCTGGACCAGACAAAACGCATGCATAGCGGCATGAATCTTGAGCGTTCGAAGAAAGGGCGGGTTTTGCCGAACGCTCAAGATTCATGCCGCTATCTGTAATATAAATTGTAGTTATTTTATTAAAGAGCAATTTGTTACTAACCACAGCCGCGGGCTCACCTAGTTATTTTTCATGAACATTTCAGCACGAATGGAGGTTTCAGATAAGACCTTTTCCCAAGATAATGTGTGTGAACAAGAGTCCTTAAAATAAATTGATCTTACATGACCGTAAGTATAGAGAGCAATGATTAATATTATCTGTCGTGCTCGCTCCAATAGTCTAGCCTAAGGAACCGTCCATGTTTTCGGGATAAAAAGTAGCCTATGACAGTGATATAATAGTCTAGATATCTCTGTGCGTCAGCTGGAATCATTTTCACGATCGAACGAGCCGATTACCGACTATGGATAGCAGCTAAAACTTGGAATGCAATGAGGCTGAAATTTGTGTACTCGACGACAGCACTACGGTATCCTGGCACCTTTTTAATGGGGTGGTATATCATCAAATAACTTTATCCGCACTGGATGGGGCGAGACGAAGTGTCAGACTTATTCTGGCTAAAACCCAGCTGTGTTTCTTCAGTTACCCTTTGCATTCCAGAGCTACGGTAATTCTTCCGCCCCCCTATTTTTTCTTACCCTCCCCTATCAAGACGTTTTAAAATCATCATGATTCGGTGTGAGGAAGAGATTTTTTATTTTTATTTTTTATTATTGATAGGCTCGCGTTTGACCACTATCTCACCTGATGGTAAGCGATGATGTGGCCGACGATGGAGCACGCTTGCCTAGAAGTAACCTATTCACTCTTGACTTAAAGACCCCTAGGTTGTAGCTATCAGGGAACACAGACTCCGGCAGGGAATTCCACTCCTTAGCTGTACGCATTATGAATGCGTTCCCAAAACGCTTAGTACGCTTAGATTTGTCTTATATGGCTCCGTTCTGATCTAATGAATTTTTTTACATTAACAAAAATATTATGTACGATTTCCAAAGAACCTCTTTTACAAACAAACAGTTTAACCTCTTTTTATAGAAATAGTTTGGATCTGTTTACGAGCCGTCTTTCAGAAAACCCTATAAAAACAAGTAAATTTTATCGATGTATGTTTCATAAAATTTTCTCTCTTATAAATATTATGTGAACGTGAGGTAACTTAACCCAGTTCGTTAGGTGAACACTTCAGGCATAACTAGGTCTATGTTTGTTTATCAAATAATAAAAAAGTAAGCTTAAAATTAATTAAAATTACGCCTTTATAAGGAGCTTGGCAAAGCGTGTGGATTGGCACGAGGTAAGGCTTTACCAGTAACTAAGGGCCCAACTACATAACTGCGATGCGACGACGCATCGTTAAAATCTACGAGCTTGCAAAGACTTCATCGTCATCATCATCATCATTTCAGCCGATAGACGTCCACTGCTGGACATAGGCCTTTCCCAAATGTCGCCACAATTAACGGTCCTGTGCGTCTCGCATCCATCGGATTCTCGCAATCTTCACCAGGTTATCGGTCCACCTTCCAACACTGCGTCTTTCGCAAGAACTAGCGAATTAATAATAATAATAATAATCGTTTATTTCAGGCAATAAAACATCCATATATATAAAATAAACTTGTAAAATACATTTCTACAATATACATTTAAAATCATGAAGGTATGTGAATTGATTCGCATCACACATTGTACCGTCTTCAGAACTGATGCTTTGCCGCGATGCGATGCGCATTAAGAGAGGATTTTCCAAAATTCACCCCCTAAGGGAATGAAACGGTGGTCCAAAATTTGTATAGAGAAACCTACTTTCACTAAACAAAATAATATCTGTATAGGAAGCAGTGGTAGCCGAGTGGTAAGCGGCTCCGACTTACGAGTTGTAGGTCACGGGTCCAAACCCAGCCAGGCGCATTATGTGTAATTTATTTCATTACCACTGCTCTCAAAACGGTGAAGGAAAACATCGTGAGGAAACCGACATGTCCTAGAACCAAAAATTTGAAGACATGTGACATTCACCAACCCGCCCTGGGCCCGCGTGGTATATTATAGCCCATTCCTTCTCCTAAAGAGGAGGTCTGCGGCCCAGCAGTGGGAACATTAAAAGGCTGATTATACTTATTATGCTAATATCTTTATTACAAATCGAAATTAGAAAGATTTTCAATACTTGCATAACAGAAAGTACTTTAAAAACGGGTCAATAGAGTTGAATATGCTATAGCCGAAAAATTTCGCGATTTCGCTCTGCAACAGTGTGAGGTGAGCCTTAGCTACATACACCTAACAAACCTAGTTTATGTAGGTACATGACTAGGAGTGAAATAAAACATCTCCAGCTATTTTGTCACAAGTTTACAGCTGTTTTATAGCGGGTTAACGTACTGCGGGATTGTAAACGAGCGTGAAGTATCTCGCAGTAGATTTATGTCGCTACTGTGTGTGAAGAGGCCGGTGAATGGTCTTTAGACAAGTTTAAGTATTGAACTACTTGGTGAAGCTCTGCAGGCGTGATGTTAAGTATCTATGTCTCCGTCCAGTAACCGTCCGGCGGTGCTATTCTCTAAGAAAAACCTGCTGCGGTCAGCGCTGCGCCCAACGCAGCGCCGGCCGCAGCGACGAAATCCAAATACGTACATAAGATTAACAATTCAATGGAACTATACATTGGATTGTTAATCCAATGACAATCCAATTGAAATTTGGATTTCGTCGCTGCAGACAGTGCTGCGCTCAAGGCTGTTTTCTTAGAGAATAAGCACGACGGATTGAGCTCGAGTCGTCGACGGCGCGTAGTGTTCTAAACGTGCCACAGCAAAACCGTAGGAGCCCAGCAGGTCCAAAGCCTACTGGGTCCATGGGCTCGGTTCCGAAATTTACACCCGGGGTCCTAGAATGCAAGACAAAGAAGGAACAAAGAAGAGGGTTTTAGTCAGTAAAAGTCTCTCACACGCTATCCCGCTCCGCCCAGGAGCCCGAGAAGTCATTGGAAGATTTCCCAGCTAAAAAAAGGATCGATGTCTAAAATACAAAAAGTCTGTAGTGTTAAGTGGTCATTGCCCACGGCCACACTCCCTACGACCCTTCTTTAATCTCCCAGCGTCGTAAGCATTCGGTCTGTCCCTCGCTTCGTACAAATTGTGCTTCGACCCAACGCTTCTTCCGCTTCCTTAGTAGTCATGTGTACAATAATACTAACAAAATTTTAAACATATACCCCTTGTGCAAATCCAAATGTAAAGCAAAAATAATAAATTGGCTTCTTGATTTAGATTATTCTGAGACAGAAAATATTTTAGCTGTCTTAAAATAAATTATATAGTAAATTTGTAGACAACATTTTTATACACACACCAACAATCACTCTAACAAACAAACTTTCAGACACACACACAACACACACCATACACTACACACTCACAGACACACCATTTTTTAGTTTTAGCATTTTTCCTGTTTTATTTTTTAAATATAAATATTCCTCTCTGTACGTGAAGGCTTTGATGTTTACAAATTAGTACTTTGTAGTATTGTTTTAAGAGGGTGAGAGCCTGGAGATCTGTCATACAGGTCTCGAACCCACTACAGACTCCAGCTCTCACAAAGGTTACAAATTTGATTGAATTAATATGTTATGAACCAATGTCTGTACCTTTTGAGAGAAATAAATCGATATTATTATTATTATTGAGCCGATAGTCAGCTGTAACTTGATATTTTAATATATTTGGTTTATCGTTAGACAATACTGGTATTATATACCAATTACGTTTATGGAGTTTCAGTTATTATTATAATTTCATCCGGAAAATGCATGAAATAAAAAATCATAATAATCTATCATCTCTTTCTTTATAGTTTGACTGGCCCGTTGGTCTAGTGGTTAGTGGCCCTGACTGCTAAGCCGGAGGTCGTGGGTTCGATTCCCACCCAGGACAAATGTTTGTGTGATGAGCACGATCATTTGTTCTGTGTCTGGGTGTAATTTATCTATAATATGTATGTATTTAGAAATATATAAGTTTTTTTATCAGTTGTCTAGTACTCATAACACAAGCTCTGCTTAGCTTAAGACTAGGCGGCGTTGTGTGATAGTTGTGGAATATTATATATTATATTATATTATATAGTTTAGCTGAACAGAATATATCTGGGTTCCATAATAATTCAACTTTTAGACGTTATTCTGCAAGTTTGTATGAGTCTCCTCTGTTTCATCAGGCTTACAATCTTATTAATAATATAATCATAATCAATAAAATAATAAATATTTCTTACAGAAACTTCTTAAAATCAGTTCGCAATAATGTTTCTTTTCAGTTGGAATATTTGGAATTTTGAACCTTTAGCGGATCATAATCTGGCTCTTACGGAACACAGGTTGGGATTGTTAAGAGCCACAAATTACAAGTGTTTATCAATCCCTTACCTTATAGACTTTTCTGCCCCCCTAGCCAAGTTACGATCGTTTCGTTTGCGTCGAACGCCTCGAGTATGCCTTTGTTCTGACGTCCTCTCAACACTCAGTCACGTGGTCAGAACAAAGGAATCGGAGGCGTGGCCTCCCGAAGCGTTTGACGCAAACGAAACGATCGTAACTTGGCGGGGAAGGCAGCAATCGTTGTCGATGCTAATATGCTACTTCGTTTAGCGCCTGATCATGTCTGATAGCAAACTTGACGGCTTACAAATTAACAACAACAAAAAGCTCCCCACCAATAAAAAGAGCTCTTAACGCGATCCATTTAACGACCTAAACTGGACTGTTAAAGGGATGGAGCTATGTAGGATGTTTATTTATTTAATAACACATACAATTGTTTTAACAGGCATACCCAAGATAACAAATGTAGTCGCAAAATAGCCGCACTCAGAGACGCCACCCACAGACTGATCAAATATTCATTAGTGTAGTAGTAGTCATGCATACATACATGATAGTCGATGATCAGTCTCAAGCAGCGCCCTGAAGAACTGGCACAGGTTACACAGAGGACAACACACTTATTGTCACCCTCTCAAATTCCGCCAATGTGCAAGAAAAAATATCTAACCGCAGAGAGACGTTATTAAGTATTTCAACCGCCCGAGTCACGGGTGCGAACTTTAACAGATTTGTGCGGGCTACCGGGACTTTAAACAGCCTTTATGTTTATGTTTTGCTCCATACCTCTTTTTCGCTCGCACGACTATGGTTGCCACCTTTTTTTTTGCAGTTAAATTACATTGGGTATTATAGCTAAGAAAAAATGTACATAGTATCAAAATTATAAGTACAATTTATTTTTCTTTATTATTATGTTTAAAAAATATTTTTTAATGCTTTTCGCAGTTTGTATCAAATTAGTATCGCTACTAAACAATTGCCCCATCAATGATTGCATCTCTGCTTACCATCAGGTGGGATCGCAGTCAAGCACTGGTTTATATGAATAAAAAAAAAATTGCACATTATCTTTACAATCTTTATTTAAATTAAAGTAAATAAGTAATTAATTTTTTATCAAATTCAGAGACGCTTTGTTTCTTTCGTCTCGCCATTTATTTATTTTTTCGGGAACAGACAATATTTTTTTTTAGATTCAGCACCAATCGATAAATTTCGATTAGCGAAAAAATACTTACGACTGAATTTAACAAAATCACAAAGAAATCAAATCATGAGAAATAAAGTACTTTCAAGTACTTTGTTGTTCTCATATAGTATACAGTACAATTACCTGAAATAACGTACAATACTTTATTATAAAGTACGGGTGGCAACCCTATGCACAATTGACATTTTAACACCTCATGGTACGGCTGAGCAATGGGTAGCTCGCCGTCCGATCGTCCGGAAACCATCCGGACCGACCCCAAATCGTTCCACGCGCGCCTCAAGGAGATGTCAGCAACCGCCCTCTAGTGCTGGCTGCTGGGGCTGGGCCCATGGGCCCAGCAGGGTCGAAGCCTACTGGGGCCAAGGGTCTGCTTCTGAAAGGAAGACTCGGCCCTGGTATGAAAGGCAACGAAGGAACAGTAGTGGGTTTTTAGTCAGTAAAAGTCTGACACACCCTTGCGCTCCGCCCAACAGCGAGGGATGTCATTGGATGATTTTCCCACCTACAAAAATTCATGGCACCCACTGACTTCTACTAGATTAACGATTTATTTTACTCACATTGATGTATTTAATATACTGATAACGTGAAAACAAACAAACAGGAACTGTTAACTATCATTAGTGGTAATTGTAGTGATATTTAATGCGCCATGTTTACTGATCTAGATCGACTGATACACTGATGAATAGTAGTTTAGTTATAACAGTCGTCAAGTTATCGTTTATAAATTATTCCTTTCACACTTAACTTTTTTTGACTTAAGGTAGGGATGGTAAACAGTGATGCAATCGATAATGGTGAGGCGTACTAGTTTATTAAGAGCCGAGACTTTGAGAGCAGTAATAATAAAAATAATTTGTTTATTTGTACTAAGATTTTAATAAATTTTTTCGATGACGGCTAAAGGTGTCTTGGCCACAGTGAGAGGAGGTATGGAGATGAATCAAACTCGACTCCAGGTTGATGACCAATATATTACAATAATTAACTTAATTTATACAATATTTGTGGTCAATACACATCGATACATATTTGGCTGTGTATTGTATGTGTATACATTTTAACTTTCGCGCAGGACAACGTCACGTCTTTTACAACTTTTTATGAATTTTCTAAATGTTATGATAAAATTTGCCAATCTTTTATTGAAGGTCTGACTGATGATTAGAATTTAAAATACTCGCGGTCGGTAACGTGATCAAGGAAAATAATTATGGAAATAACTAACCACCATTAATAAATACAACAGAGGAGGTATTAATTTGTTTCAGTTCTGCTTTTCTGTTGTAATAATCGTTGAAGGTTGATTTTAAAGATAAATATCCAAGCTTTTATTATAGAGGTAAAATCTGCCGTAACATGAAAATAATTATACAGGTATATTATGTTGCGACTACACGGTACATACTTATGTAGATTTCTACATAGAATTCTGAATATTGTTTGTACTTCTAGAATTTGGTCTGTGCTTCTACAATTTTGTTTGTGCGTCTAGAATTTTATCTGTGCTTCTAGAATTTTGTCTGTGCTTCTAGAACTTTTTCTGTCCTTCTAAAATTTTGTCTTTGCAGAACAGACAATAATAGTGATCGAGTGGTAACGGTCCCGATTTACGAGTTGTAGATCGTTGCACATCACATGACCTATTTGATCAATACTACTCTCAAAACGGTGAAGGAAAACATCGTGAGGAAACTGGTATGTCCTAGAACCAAAAATTCGAAGGCATGTTACATCCACCAACCCGCACTGGGCCCTCGTGGTGGATTACAGCCCATTCCCTCTCTTAGAGAGGAGGCCTGAGTCCCAGCAGTGGGAACATTATATGGCTGATTATAATATTATACTAGAACAGACAGAACAGAACAGAATCGATTACAAAAAAAAAACTGGGCAAGTGCGAGTCGGACTCGCACACTGAGGGTTCCGTACAAATTAACTTGTGTAAATAGTTCAATTCCCGAATCGAGTCTCGAAGATTTTTCGTATTTTTTTGTGATGTAATTACATATTTTTAGTTTTCAGATTTATTCCTATACTTGTGCTGTAAGACCTTGCTTCATGCCAAATTTCAGGGTTCTAGGTCAACAGGAAATAACCTATGAATTTTGATTCCCGAGAGTGTCAAAATATACTTTTTTGCGACATAAACGGCGTATCTTTTTTTTCGTTAACTCAGAAGTTTGATTTTTTAACAGCTTTAAGGGACTGCAGAAGAGTATATGGTTTTAATTTCAACTCGATACCTCTACGCGTTCTCGAGATAAAGGATCTTGACAGACAGACAGACAGACAGTCAGACGGACAACAAACTGATCCTATAAGGATTCCGTTTTTTCCTTTTGAGGTACGAAACCCTAAAAAAACCGAAAACTAGTGGCAAGGTTTTCGTTATTATAAATAAATAAACTCATCAACAACGGTCGACCAAATCGTCAATTTCCATCAGGTGGGATATTGGTCAAGCGTGAACCTATCAATAGTAAAAAAAAAATGCATAGAAACTATGCGATAAACGCCAATGTTTTCTGTCATTTGGAAAATAATCACAAGTTCTCAAAAAAGCTGCTATGACTGTGAGAAGATAATACAGCTGTTGTTAAAGAACAATAAACTGATCCCCAGCTATCTATGTGATGTGGGACAAAGGACTAGGAGTATTAATTAGACAACGTCTTACACACTAAATAGCAGGGCAAAATTACTTTCAGAGGGCCCAGAAACGGTCTACATCCTTAAATATTATAAAACAAAGTTTCCCATCGCGTCTATTCTTTTGTTTGCAATAAACTCAAAAACTACTGAAGAGATTTTCATACGAATTTAACCTATAGATAGATTGGTTCATGTAACGGAGAAAAACCGATAAATTTAAGATTTGAAACTCCCCTGCGAAGCAAGGGTGAGTGTTTAATATTAATGTAACATCGCACCTGTGTATTAGGCAGAAGTATGCTTTAGTACGCATATTTTCTGGTTATATATTGGTATTCACTGGTTATGGCCACAAATCCAGACTCTGAAGAGGCTGCTGCTGAAAAACTTCAAATGGAAACACCTGATTAGAGATGATGACCCACTCATGCTCGCCAGGGCTGCAGTGTTGTCCGAAGAAGACACCGCGGTCCTAGAACTCAAAAGGCAACTGATGGAACACGGGTGAGCATTAGCTCACCCGTTTTCCATCAGTTGCCTAATAATAAATAAATAATAATCTCCCTCTCGCTCCACTCAGAGCTAGAGCAGTTATTTGACGCTTTCCTATCTTTAAAAAAAAGGGGAGTCATGTTGGTCAGCACCAGACCAATGACTACACTATGTTTGTCAATGTAATAAGCAGAGGTTGCAATTAGGTAGAGTAATTCATGTACTTGCATCGAAATGTTGATATTGAAATGGATCTTTCCGGGATTTCTAATAAAAAATCCCGTGTGACCAACAATATTACAAATATATAATAATAAAAACCTCAGAGATAGATAAGACAAATAAAACAAAGATAAGTAAAATACAATTTTTATTAGTTTTTTTTTCATTGAAAAAGATCTCTATGTCAACTGATGTAAGGTTAGGTTAGGTTAGTAGGTAGGAAATTTTTTGTCCTATATTTCTGGAATGTCAAAAAAAAAAATTTGCTCTTTAAAATTAATCTCGGGATTTGAGGCATATCCATTTTATTCTTTCGCTTTATGAAATCAGTGTGAGACATGAATAACTCTACCTAATTCCGACCTCTGGATAAGCCACCGTGGGTTTTGATCTCAAATTATTTTAAAACAGTATTTAGGGCTTTGATGTCTTGTCTGGTTTAAAATATCAAACGATTACAGAAGTGTTATATTCGTTCTTTCATGTGTTGCATTAAAATTGTTGTGTATCTGTCTCTAGGTCACCTAAACAAATTATATATATATTTTATTTTTGTGAATAATAGCTGCAGGTGCCTACTGAATTTTAAAAAGAGCCATCGGCACTAAAACGCAAAAGGCAACTAAAGTAAAACAGGTAGGATTTAATATAACAGTATAATTCTGATACACTTTCTCGCTCCACCGAGAATGGGAGAATTATTTTATGAATTCGCAACCCAAGAAAAGCAAGGGTACCTACTGCACTGAATTATCATTATCACACTAAAATTATAAAGGCGAAGCTTTATGTGTGTGTCTGAATGGTGTCCTAGATATAAAAATAGGAGTAAAGGTAGACAGTATCATAGATGGTAAGATGATATCAAAAAAGTGGTGGGAACGACTTGTGTGAAAAAGTAAGAGATAGATCTTTATGGAGAATATTTACTTGGGGAGGTCGATGATGAAAAGCAAGACAATTTTGTTTTTTATTTAAACATAAAAAAATGCAGTAGTAAGTAGAAATAAGATGTACCTACTCGTATATTTAAAATTGTTGCTCAAACATCAGAAAGGTTTTGGATAAAATTTGGTACCAGTTACATAAATCTTGTATTAACATAACAATATTAAAACACAACTATAATTTAACCCAATTTATAGGTAGGTTTAGGTGGCTAGTTTTTTTTTTAGATGTTTGTAAAAGAGTCCAAGTTTTTTGGAGTATCGAGTCGCTTAGTAATAAAAAATTGGTTGAAAGCTATAAAAATATCGCTGAAAAATATGCCACAGGCATCGACATAATTTAAATAAATGGTCATTGGTTACTTTTTATAACAGAAATAGGCGCGATTTCTGAGGAGTAGCTAATATAGCAGAAAAAAATCTAAAAGACTATCCTGAAATCATTTCTTTCATTTTATTAGAGGAGAAGTTCCAAAGCTTGTCTCATTCAACCTCAAAGGTCCAGACTTTTTGGTCCTACTTTCCAGATTAAATGGTTTTAGGGCGAATCCTTCGCAACTAAGAGAAAGGTGTTTTATTTGTATCTCCGGTCCTTTTGTTGTAAATACAAGTTCGGTGTGTGTTTGGTCCCGTTTGATCCCTTGCGAGAATAAGGATGAACTTTGTATATTACGGAGAACTTGTCAAACAGTTTACTTTTGTACGACGTGTGTTTGTTTGATTGAAACAAAGATAAATGTGTATCGGTAAACTTTTGAAAACCATTATGATATTAAAATATCAACTACTTATTGCATTTGTGAGAACTCAAAATCTTCTCGTGGTTGTCGTTCGAATTTCTTCGCAAAATGCTGCAATACTCCGGTCACATCGCAAGGAAAGACGGTGGCAACCTCGAAAGGCATATCGTGACCCGTAAAATAGATAGAAAATTGCGTCGCGGGCGCACCCTAATAGGTACGTTGGTCCGACCAGATCCGCACTGCTTTTGACTCTACGATATACAAGACCCTTCGCACCGCCAAAGACAGAAATAGTTGGAGGAAAATCATAAAAATGAAAGTGATGAAGAACGAGGAGGTCACGACCCTTAGCATTGAGGAATACGACGCAACGAGGAGGACGAGAAAGATCAACTACTTAATCTATCTGTCTATTGTCACACGTACGAAAGACTAACTGTTGTATTGTATTAGTTTTCTATTTGCTTGTTGGCTTTTAAGTAGCACCTACCATGTTATGTTTCTGCACCAACCTAAGGCTGACTGGTAGAAAATGCCTAAGGCATTAAGTCGGCCTTTGTAAAGTATTTACTAGTACATAAAGTTTTAATTAATAAATAAATATTATAGGGTTAAAATGTTCTATTACCGGACGTCATCCCATTGTATGTAAGTATGTGTTTTAGTTTCCTTTTTGTATAAGTGATGGTTTACAATAAAGTATACAATACAAATAAATAAATTATCTACCCGTGTGTCTTTCGTCCAAATCTTTTCGAGGTTGAAGAGATAACAAAAATACACACATATACATAAAATACTTTCGATGTGTTTGCTTCTGGCAAATATTTTCTTAACATTTCCATACATCTGGAATTTCCATATAACTAGATTGCTGTATACAGTTCCACTCGATTCTTATCTCAAACTGAATATCTTAGTATGCGTGCACAGAAAAATAAACTCTTAATGATGCCATTATTAATATGTAAGTTCGAGGTGTGTGGGTAGTTTTAACTTCTGACATTTCTTGACATTACGTGACGACTGTATAGGGGGGAGATGCCTATCTTGAACCGAATATATGCTGTCGTCATCACTCCGTAATGCTGCTGAGTAAGCGGGACTCCTAAAATCTTATGATTCGTTTCTCTTACGCATTTAAGTCTTAAGAGGTGTCTTTCCGATTTGTTTATCATCAACGTGAACATGGTTTAAAAGCTTGTTTCATCTAATGCAATGTTTGATACAGAGGCAACGTGGAAAAAGAGAGATAACGCTTTGTTGGCATTTGGTATTTCCGTCATTCACTCGAATATTTTATAAAACTTGTTATAGGAAATTCATATTATTTAAAAAAATGCTTAAAAGCTTTTGGAAAAAATATAATGTCATTCATAATCTCGATTAAATGTGCAAGGTCTATATAATTATTTTCACACATATTTCACATTATTAAGGGCCAAAGTTATTTACTGTATTACATAAATTTATGTTTTGATTTCTATAGAAACCTAGATATATTATCTAGGTTTCGACAAGATATCTGTTTCCAAAATTTTATAGAGAAAGATGATAAGATAAGATAAGATAAGATAAGATAAGATAAGATAAGATAAGATAAGATAAGATAAGATAAGATAAGATAAGATAAGATAAGATAAGATAAGATAAGATAAGATAAGATAAGATAAGATAAGATAAGATAAGATAAGATAAGATAAGATAAGATAAGATAAGATAAGATAAGATAAGATAAGATAAGATAAGATAAGATAAGATAAGATAAGATAAGATAAGATAAGATAAGATAAGATAAGATAAGATAAGATAAGATAAGATAAGATAAGATAAGATAAGATAAGATAAGATAAGATAAGATAAGTCTTTATTTGCCTTAAACATGGTATAAAGTTGTTACAGTCAGGTATTAATCTATAGTCCACATGTTTAGCTAATTGTATCAATTGCATGCAAAATTATAATTATTAGTTATTGAGTATTCAATGTCATAATATAAAGTCAATACAGTAATATAATAGTTTTATCTCAGCATTATCCGTAATCACATAAGACCAGAAATTTAAAATATGTGGTTAAAAAAAATCTATAAGGTCATAAAACATATGTTCTTGATGTGTAATAACATTATAATCATGTAAGAGCTGTTGTATCATCTTGGCTTATGTATCTTGAGTTGGGCGCTCTTAAGTGAGCAACGTTCACTAATGTCTGCTAGAGATAACAGTAAAATAAATGCAGTCAATTTAGTAAGCACATAATGCTATCCAGCTAAAATCTAATATTTTTTTCTCTTTTACACATGCCATTATTGTCTAAGTAAGCAATCCTCACTAGTATTTATCTGCAAGTGATGTCAGCAAAAAAATGAATGCTATCTAATTAGTAAGCAGAAACGGAGCCTCGATCATCAATTTTATTGATGGCCTCTGCTAAGCAAATTGGAAATATCTTCAGTATTTCAGTGAGGATAATTCAATCCATACGTCAATCGTTAGATGGAATAAAGCTAGAACTACATTAGACCGACGCACATGTGTAACATGCTTGATTTGTACGTAGAACGACGTCGCGTGGCGTAGATCAAGTGTAGCTCTAAAAGTCTAGTTTCCATATAAAATGTATGGAGACCGACGCGCCCAGATCGGCGTGTATGGCACACGTGTGCGCAGTGTAGTTCTAGATTAACTGTGTAAAAAAGACGGCTAGAAAGGAGCTGACAACTGTGATGACGAGCATCTTAAAGGGGTGACCAGACAGTTGCACACTAGCGTTCGAAATAAGGTGACCTTGGTTTATGTGCTTCGTTTGTGTTGCGGCTATATGGATGTAAACCACGCGCCAACACGTTTGGTGGAAGAGAAAACGCGCCTTCCAAGCAAGGGCGTTGAAGGTCATGAATTTCAACTGCTGTCTACACGAATTGAAACTAGCCAGGTCACCTTGGTTGGAACGTTGGTTTGCAACCGTCTGGTCACCCCTTTAAATAAGTACGGCGGTGCGCCATCGCTCCGTGGTGGGCATCGTAACGCACAAAACGTTTTAAAAACACATACAGCTAAGCCGTGGAATTCCCTGTCGGAGTCTGTGTTTCCTGATAGCTAGAACATTTGTTTTTAGAGGTGTGTGTGCTTACATTTTTATAAACGTACCCACAATTTTTTCAAAGGTGGGAAATCATCAAATGTCTTTTCTCACTCTAGGGTGGAGCTAGGGAGCGAGTCAAATTTGCTTCTTTTAATAGGCTAAAACCATCTTCATAGTATCGTCTTTCTAATAAAACCGGTTTGACGCACATTGGTTGGATGGTTAGTGGCGTAGCTAGCTCGAGAGGGCCCCTGTATCAAATATGTTTAAATGCTTTTTTCGAGACTGGATAACTGAGGTTGACAAGTCCCAATTAAAAATAAGCTCATATAATACAGTATTCTGGACTAGGGTAGGTTAATTTTTTATTGTGATCTTATGTAGAAAATTCTAGAACGAGCGGAGCGAACTATGATATTTGAACATTATCAAATTATAGTCATAGTCATATAGTCAATTATAGACTAATTAAATAAAGGCCTCTTATAAAGAAAAGAATTTAAGATTGTGGATAACATGTTCAAAACTTATTGCACACTTTGGGGCCCTTTAGCCTGGGGGCCACATACCCCATATCATTAATATGGCTGATACGGCGGTAGCTACGCCTCTGGATGGGTTTAAAAGTCTATAACGAACTTATGTAATTTTTTGTCCGTTTTATATAAGTAACTTACACAAAGAAATAAACAAATTAGTTTATCTATATATATAAAAGGAGAAACTGACTGACTGACATATCAACGCACAGCCGAAACTACTGAGACTAGGAGTGTGAAATTTTGCACAAGGTTTCCTTCTATGACGTAGGCGAGCACTAAGAAAGGATTTTCCAAAATTCACTCCCTAAGGGGATGAAGCGGGGGTTCAAAGTTTGTATGGAAAAACCTACGTTTACGTGAGCGAAGCCGCGGGCAGAAGCTAGTTTCCTATAGTGGCACAACACTGGTTTAAAAATAAGTGAAACCCTGACTCCTTAGCGAAGTTAGGTGCCTGTTTTTCAGATGAGAGAAAATTAGTAAATATCGTCTCCATATCCATATTATGCTTTTTAGGAAGTGCAATTTACATACGACCTTTAGATCGTGCGGCCCACGCTGGCGCCGTATTGTTGCGCGAGACATACGTACACCTAATCCGTACTATCAATCTCGGGCCTTACCATAACATGTTAAGAAGGTCCTTTTTCACTCGCCTATCGTCAACATCAAGCATGGTTTAAATGCTTGTTACTTCATCTAACGCAATCCAACGCGATGTTTGATGAAAAGGCAACGTGAAAAAAGAGAGATAACGCCTGAAAACTCTGTTAGTATTCGGTAATTCCGTGATTTACTCGAATATTTTACAAAACTTGTTCCAGGAAATACGTGTTTTTTTAAAGTTTTTGAAAAAAAATCTCGTCATTCACAATCTTGATTTTTGCAAGGCATCTATTGTTATGCTTTTTTGACTTTTTTAATTTTTGAGTAAACTGAGTGTTCATACAAAATAGCAGATTTTCAGAAGTTCTTACTGGATTAGTTTAAAACAAATTTATAAATTTATTTCAATTGAAGCCTAGATAAGTTCCACAAGATACTGTGTTTCCAAAATATCTAATGAAGAATGTGTAATTACGTCATAATCGCGTCTTACGCGATTATGAAAAACAGTGAAAATGTGTGTCGAGTTGGATGCCTCTAAGACTCTAGCTCCCGAGCAGTGCCATAAAACAGTGATTCAGAAAATCACTGTTGACAATCACTGTCACTGCCTACTCCTCGGTAACGGCTAGGTCAATAGATTTGAAAAAAATGTATATTTATTATAGATTTGACCAGGGTCACTTGACTTTTAGCTTTTTCGGTCAATGAGTTAGAAGCACAGACCAGCCGACGACGTATTAGGTGTACGCGATCCGTAAAATGCTTCAGGCGCCCCATCTCGAATGTAGTGCCAACAAGACTATTGTGCTCGACGCTCGTTTGTGAAGTACCAGTTAAGAACACATCTCCAACAGAATCATAATATTTAATGGATACAGTCGATCATAAATCGACGAGATCAGGGATGGTTTTTATGGTAGCAACGACCGTTGAAAGGTGCCTAAGTGCTAAGAAAGTTATAGAAACAGGTGCTGTTTATTGAGAGTTCTGTTTTATAGACTGCTATTAGTAAATATCTACTAGCTATTTTTTTTAAGGTGGCAAATCATCTAATGACTTCCCTCGCTCTAGGGCGGAGTAGCAGGAGACGGCCCCCCCCCCGTCTCCTGCTACTCCGCCCTAGAGCCACCACACACACCACAGCTCCGCCATGTCAGACTTTTACTGCCTAAAACCACACCCATGTTCCTTCAGTTACACTTTGCGTTCCAGGACCATGGGTTTTCCTTTCAGAAACCCAGTAGGCTTTGGCCCCTACGGTATTACTGACATCTCTTTGAGGCGCACTTGGAGCACTAGGCGCAATCGGGCGTTGATTGTTAGGTACCGGACGGCCGACCAGCAACGGGTAGCTTGCCGTCCGGCCTGCGAATCATTATAACTCTCAAGTGGTTGGGAAAGAGGATACGGAAGGTGAAAAACCGAGTGTTGGGGCGCAGCTTTGGTTAGGTCTTTGTCCAGCTGTGGACTGCGATAGGCTGAGTTGATCAAGTTAAACAGTGCCAGGTATATATCTTTTACAGACAACCTTTGGATGGATTTGTCAGAGAAGGAGAAAAAGATACACAGGTAGTGCGTGATGTCGTCCTAAGCAAAACATCCATGTGCACAAATCAAAAACACTGCCTGACAATACCCAGGACCCCACAGTGACTATTTTGTTGAATCACTAGTTGCAAGCTGAGGTGCTTGCACCTTTTATGCATAGACATTTGTCGAACGTTGATAAATATTAAATATTCTCTACATTTCCTAGTATTGAAGCAGTCGATAGCTAACCTGCGACATGTGAGCTATTGCTTTCTCGGAACCTTTTCTACGTAGGTCTGGGTTAAATTATAGGAATTAGGCACGTAAATTGACAAGGGGACTTGTTTAAGGTAATATATATGGTCAATACGTGGTGGTGCTTTGCACACGCTTGCACCTATTCACTCTTGACTTAAATGACCCCTATAATCGTAGCTATCAGGAAACACAGTCTCCGGCAGGGAATACCACTCCTTAGCTGTACGCACAATGAATGTGTTCCCAAAACGTTTTTATTTAGTTTGCATATGAGCCTGGACTTATTTTTTTATATGTGTACCCACGGTAACGGGCCGAAGCTCGTCACCATAGAAATACATTTTTCCGTGCTCCTATTAGTCAGTAAGCTTGGGCCAAAATTATATTCGACAGTCAAAAATCCCGACTTTCCCAGTACCTAACTAAAAAAATATTATAAAAATTGATTACAAATAATAAAAGTTATTAATTTAGTTTAATTAAAATTGTAAACTCAACATTAAATCTAAATATCTAATAACCATTAGATACGTGTGGAGCTTGTTTTGGCAGATTGCACATTTTGGCTGATTTAGCGCTAATGCTAATGAGGCTGAGCCAATTTTCTAGTCCAGTTACACTATGTAGCCGCACTTTATAATAAAGGCTATCGATTCATTGAAGGTTATTGGACGCTTCATTAATGAGAAATAAGTTATTAGTTTGATAAAAGGTACTAATTTTGTGGTTAGTGAATGGTAAGTTCGGAGGCTGTGGCATTGTTCGAAAGGGTTACCGCGGCACTGGAACGCCAAAAAACTCAGGTAGGATTTACTCAGTAAAAGTCTGACACTTCCCCTTGCTTCACTCAGGGCGGAAAAAGTTATTTCATGATTTCGCTACTACAAAAAAGCTTTTAAATATTTTACCAGTCACATCTATCAATCTTCTATCTATTCTATACATTTATAATAAATCTCGTAGGGGCCCAGCAGGGTAAAAGCCTACTGGGGCCAAGGGTCTGATTCTGAAAGGAAGGTTTGGGCCTTGGTACGAAAGGCAACGAAGGAACAAGAGTGGGTTTTTAGTCAGTAGTAAAAGTTTGACACGATCTCCCGCTCCGCCCAAGAACGAGATTTGCCATTAGATGATTTTCCCACCTAAAAAAAAACATAATAAATCTGTAGAAGTTTTTAGTGTGTTTGTGCGCGCATCATGTAAAATGTACTAAATCGATATAGATAAATTTCATACATTAAAATTGTTGTTGTGTAAATATTACTTAGGCTTTGTTTCATTGCAATCGGTTGACTATATCGAAAGATTACTATATAGGTACTACATTCATATAGGTACTACATTCATTGACTATTAGGCGATACGAAGTTCGCGTGGTCAGCTAGTTAAAAACTCTTGTGGCTTGTTAAATCTTATCTATTATGGACCAACACTGCCACCTATAGGCATTCTTGCCACATAGTCAGCAACCTACTGGAAGGGAATTGCAATTGATTACGCGACACGGACTCTGGTTAAGGTTGTATAGCGCCATCTATACTGAAACTTTGGCAGCATTCAACTGAAAGCGACCCTGAAATACGGAGCTTTTCATGAAGTTCCAGACCACTTGTTGCTAGCATTGATGTTAGACTTTACCGGTAGATGGCGCGGTGAAGAGTTAATGTATTTAATTTTTTTTTAACCGACTTCAAAAAGGAGGAGGTTCTTTGTTCGGCTGAATGTATGATTTTTTCACAACCGCATTCGTTGTTTATGAGCAAATTAAAGATCTTATACGACTTGTTCAGCTATGCAAATGGGTATTTTTATTAAATCGTAGCTTCTGGTGTGCACAGTGCAATCCATTTAAAAAATTATGGACCGTGTCTCAATTACGTATTTAGAGTTAAAACCGTGTCAAACACGACTTTAATACCGACATTTAATTAGATTTCAGTCTAAACAAGAGAGTCAATATAAGGACTATGTGGATTGTTTTTTCTTTCCAGCCCCCCTAGCCAAGTTACAATCGTATCGTTCACGCCAAACGCTTCGAGTAGGCCACGCCTCCAATTCCTTTGTTCGGACCACGTGACTGAGCGTTGAGATGACGTCAAAACAAAGGAATCGGAGGCGTGGCCTACTCGAAGCGTTCAGCGCGAAAGATACGATTGTAACTTGGCTAGGGGGGCAGTTATTTTAACGTATATATTTTAACGTCTGAAAAATTCAGTATTTTCTGCGGCCCACCGAAATGTTCTTTCTTTGGTATTTATTATAAAGTTGTTGAGTTGTTGTTTCCTTGCGTGATTGCATAAAGAATGAAGATATCCGCAGGAGAACCAAGGTCGCCGACATAGCCCGAAGAATCGCCAAACTAAAGTGGCAGTGGGCAGGGCACATTGCTCGTAGAACGGATGGTCGATAGCGCCGAAAGGTTCTAGAGTGGCGACCGCGCACCGGAAAACGCAGCGTTAGAAGGCCTCCCACAAGGTGCAACGACGACCTGGTGAAAGTCGCGGAAGTGCGGTGGATGCGAGACGCACAAGATCGGTCGTTGTGGCGACGCTTGGAGGAGGCCTATGTCCAACAGTGGATGTCTTTTGGCTGAAATGATGATGATGATGTTGATCACCTTAGTAGTCCTAAGTTGAGCTACAGGCTTGCGATCTATAATTAATCTCAAAACTACCGATAGCTGTAAAAATTATTTCATCTATAGATATACAAGGAGAAACTGACTGACATATCAACGCACAGCCTAAATTACTAAGACTAGAAGCGTGAAAATTTGCACAAAGCTTCCTTTTATAACGTAGACGAACACTAAGAGAGGATTTTTCAAAATTCACACCCTAAGGGGATGAAACGGGGGTCCAAATTTTGTATGATGAAAACCTTCTTTCACGCGGGCAAAGCTGCTGTCAGAAACTAGTTAAATATGAAATGTTAACATTACCTTCACTTTACATATATTAGAAACAACAATGTTCGTAAAAACAAATCCTCATTTGTTTCCTCGTATGTAGGCTACACGAATACCAGCGGATAAATCTGCATGGTTCTCATATGATTTGACAATTAGGTACATGTTTGCTGTATGGACTATAAAAGAGACTTAGACCACTGAGTTTGCTTCAGTGTATCTTCTCTCTGCTAGGAAACACCGTGCACCACCCCCACATCTAGCTTAAACTAACGAAAAAAAAAATGACGTGTAAAAGTAAATCATTTATCATTGCAAATATTTAACTACAATTTTTTTCAGAAATCAGGCTGTGCATACAGAATTCAAGGACAAAGGACGCAACTACTTACGTTAAGGTCAACGCACCTAGTTACACAATTACTGTAATATTTTATCAGACTCAACAAAATAAATAACGTTAACAATCTGGTTAACAAACATAACCTCACTCAAGAACTTTTACGATTATTTAACATCTCAGGTCGCGTGCTGCAAACCGCGGGTAGTCACGAAACATTCATATTTGGAACACATTCGAATGAAAATAACGGTTTTATGATTCCATTGTTTTAAAATGACGTGTTTTGGCGAAATCCTTGATTCACAAAGTTATGGCGGTAATTTAACTAGTTAGTTAAATAATAGTTATTGCATGAAAGTTAAACGGTGCATTGGTACCACCTAGCACTTGCTTTCATCATTTATTGTTAAATTAGTATGTACGTACTGTAGGGTAAGAAATTAATAATTCAGTAAAAGTCAGGGAAATTACTTTTGTACCACTTTTGACAACAAATCTTAGTAAAGTGACCTAATGACTGATAGATTTTTAGATAAATTGAAGAGGATGGTCGAAAATACTTAAATGTATATAGGAATGATATGGCGGTCTCAGATACATTGGGGATAAAATATCCCCCACCATATCGGGCAACGTTCAATGTACATGACGCAGTGACGCTACAACGTTGCCTAGTGTCTCGCGACTTGCCTCCCAATATTTTACGAGGCGTTCACGTGACACGGGACCTGCACCCCTAGCCAAGTTGATAATCTGCAATCGTTAACGCTAGTCGAAATTTATGGGAGATGATGTCATATCATCTCAACGTTAAGTCACGTGGTCAGCACAAACGAATAGAAAATTCGTAGCCAAGTTCACATCATTCAAAATGATAGAATGAATTGTTATCGTTTCTACAATGTTCAACGCTACATCCTTTGTTATTGTAAAACGAGCGGCCGACTCTGGCGCGTCAACATGGCTACCAACATATCGTTTTCTACAATTTGCTGACACCGATGCGTTACCGATTGGAGAACGGAATTCGACACGAAACGGTTGTAACTTTGCCGCTTGGAACACTAGGGGACATTTTGTCCCCTAGTGTATCTGAGGCTTAAATGTCACGTGTCTAAACATTTTGACAATCGACGGTCATAAGATGTCACTACTTTTTTCTTTCGTTTCACAAGATTTGTGCATTTAGCCAGTATCAAGTTTAGCAATGTATTTCATTTTTGATACAAATACAGTCGATTTATTTTCCATTTGAATGTAGATGAAACACATTCTAGTGTTTTTGCAGTATTTGCCAACAAATGTATCGTGTCAACCTTCTCGACAAACTTCGCTGAAGTGGTTTAGTGGTTGATTGAATAATAATTCCACATTTTGTCCAGCTGTGTGTCTACCTACTTGAGAAACAAAACTACAGCAATGTTACATTACAATATCCACTAGGAATCAATTTTCGAATAATTAACTTGCCAAAAACTCCGAGACCACAGATTAAAGAATACCGAGGCACTTTCACCCAAGGTTCTTTTTACATGGACTATGGGATAGTTCGAAAGGGTTACCGTGGAACACAGGTAGGTTATAGTCAGTAAAAGTCTGACATGCACTCTCCCAAAGCAGGAGAAATTATTTGATGGGTTCCCACTACGAAAAAACGGTCCTCTTGGCATTTGAGACGTACAACGGTGCAAGTGACATTTAACCCTGACGCTACCCTACAGTGGAACCTTGAAAACGTTGCTGGCACTTATTTTCTATGAAGAGTTAGAATAAAAAATAAAACTAGCCAGTGTCATATAAAGCAAGAGATAAGACATAATAGATAACCCTCTTCCTTCACACGACGTTTTGCGATGTACACTCACGAACATAAATGTGTGACACAAGCTGACCCGTGTCTAATCTACTAGGCGTTAAAAATTATTGGTGTATAAATATCATTATTTAACATTATGTCACTTAGGAAAAATGTAGAGTCTAAAAGTGCAGTTGCACTCTACTAATGCTAAAGTGACTAAAATTTCTTTGTAGAAGAGGTTCAATGGTTTATGAATGATTTAATTTGTAGCGTAGTATCTAAGGTATTGAATAAACTGCTTTTGGATCATTTAACGTCTACTATACAGAAATTTAAGGCACTTTAGCATTGGTAAAATGCAACTGCTCTTTTGACCCCTGACTCTACCTTTCTGATCATGCAAAATTTTTCAAAATCCGTTTAATAAATGGCTAATCTGCTTCCTAATAACAAACATAAAAGATTACCGGTTTGTTTATAATATTAAAAGATTAAAAAACCCAACAGTAAAAAAACAGAATTAAGTACCAAAGTTTTTATTTTTTAAAACATTTTTTTTTTTTGTTAATCCGGTTTTATTTTAAAATTACAATTTACTTCATGGAATGAGAATGGAATGAGAGCAGTGGTGGCCGAGTGATAACGGCCCCGACTTACGAGTGGTAGGTTGCGAGTTCAAACCCAGCTAGGCGCATTACTTTGTGTAATTTATTTCATCACCGCTGCTCTCAAAACGGTGAATGAAAACATCGTGAGGAAACCGGCATGTCCTAGAACCAAAAATTCGAAGACATGTGACATCCACCAACCCACACTGGGCCCACGTGGTGGATTACGGCCCATTCCCTCTCCTAGAGAGGAGACCTGAGTCCCAATAGTGGGAACATTGTAAGGCCGACTATGCTATGCTATACGTCATGGAAAATGTGCGTGTAATGTTGTGTAAGTGTACGGTATCTATTTGTGCTTGTGACTGTACTTACACTACATTATTTATATAACTACTCTATGTTAGTACACACGGTGACTTTAATAGCGTAGCAGGGCACACTAACATGATAAATGTGTGCGTAAACGCTAGCGCGTGAAACACAACAGGTATTATCGTTGTGTGATACAAAGTAACTCGTTTCTACACTCACACTCTTGAAAAAAAAAAATAGTAGCCGTCTAAGTTACACGACGTATTTTCATATACAGCAAAAATTGGCTTCTGTTATTAATGGCGCTGTGGCGCAATGCGTATGATACTTAACTGACGAGTAAGAGGTCCCAAGTTCGATTCCAATTATCTGTTATTTTCTTTTTGTTTTACTCATGTTTTTTTTGAATAGTAATGTTATTGTTATTCTCGTAATAATTAAAATATTCGAAATATATTTTTGTAATTTTATACATATAAACTATGTATATTTACGAAATTAATTAACGAAATTTTTGTATATAACTTGTAATATAAATAATTTTATAATATATATATATATATCATTTACGTAATATAACAATACGTTATTGTTAATAGTTGACAATCCTTTCATTGTCAACTTTTTTTTTTATTTTCGCAAACATTCACTTATGAAATTATCATAGTTATTTAAATTAGCATCAAACACTTACACTTAATCTTTGGAAAGTAATTTTGATGATATGGGTAGGTAATCAGCAATAATGTTCACAATAATCAAGTAGCTGTGGGTATCAATACAAACAGAAATATTTCATCCCACAATAATTCACCTATTCAAATAATATGTCTCCAGCTCAACTCGCAAACAAAATAAAACTCGTTTACTACTCGATATACACACACACACATATTTGTATATGTGTTTGCTACGAATTAGATAAAAAAATTCGCTTCGTTCATTAGATGGAAAATTAGCACTGATTATCAAGTGCTTGCTTGCCGTTAAAGGTGTATCGAGTTCGATCCTAGCCATTGACAAAACATTATTTTCTATTTTATTGTAGTATAATGATAACGAAGTTTATTAAAGCTAAAACTTAGAATATTTGCTTTAAAAACTAAGTGTATGAATATTATCATCTACCCACTTTATTAGTTATTTACTAAGAAATGAGTCGGATAATAAGTTAACCTGGCATAACGCTTTTGCCTATCACTATCGTGTGTTCTACAACTTACTCCGAGACAAAAAATAATTAATCGTTGTGGAAAGTGATACTTTTTACAAGTAATAATTAACATGTCTCATTTGTCTACACTTTTGAGGGCTGAGATAGTAGTATTATATAAACAAAATGTATCCATAAGTGAAATTTCGAGGAGACTAATGCTACCGGTAAGTAACAAATCCAAACTTAACATAATGCGAAATAATTTAACATTGTTGATATTTGTTAGGTTTTAACGTAATTTTGTGATTGTTTACAGAGGAAAACTGTGCAGTTTTGGGTGCATAGATATACAGCTGAAGGGACAATCGATGCCAAACGTCCGGGTCCAAAAGCAATTGCATATACGGATGCCAACCCACTGCATCGAAATATTGTTGCTACGTATAGCGCTGACGGCTTTGCTACAACAAGAAACACTGCGATTATGCACGACGTGTCTATGACAATTGTTCGACGCCACTTACGAGCAGCAAAAATTAAATGTCGCAAGCCTGCGAAAAAAATTTTACTGACGGCGTTGCATAAGGAAGAAAGGATGCGGTTTGCAAGAAAATTTATAGATTTTGATTGGTGCAATAACATAGTTATATTTAGTGATGAAAAGTGTTTTAAGTCAGATAAGGATGGGCGTAAAATATTATGGAGAAAAGATGGAGAACGTTACCATCAGAAAAATATTCTCCCATGCAGGTCTTTTTTTTTTTTTTTTTTTAAGGTGGGAAAATCATCTAATGACAAATCTCGCTCTTGGGTGGAGCGAGAGATAGTGTCAGACTTTTACTGACTAAAAACCCACTCCTGTTCCCTCTTTGCCTTCATCCCGGGGCCCCGGGCTTCGCTTTCACACTACCCGTGGCCCCAGTAGGCTTCGACCCTGCCGGGCCCCTACGATTTGCTGACATCACCCTGAGGCGCGCGTGGAACAATACGCGCCGTCGACGGCTTGGGCTCGGTCCGGACAGTTACCGGACGGTCGGACGGCGAGCCACCCATTGCTCGCCGTCCGCGAGCCTGCGCCTACGGTGGCCGGAAATCGGGATCGGAATCCCGGCGGAGGTTGGGGCGTGAGGACCGTTGCTGTTGCCTCACGCGATCGGCCGCCTCCTTTGCTAGCATTACTGCTTCGCAGAAGGAGGCGACCGCCTGCCACTCCTCCTCACTCCGGACCATGGCCTGTACCAATGCCCGGCGCGAGAGATCACTGCCGCCGATCGCCCCCACGAGGACACGGCGTTGCTCTGCCCAAGCGGGGCACACCTCCACCGTATGCTCCACCGTGTCCTCCGGGCGTTCCACACAGTGGCGACACCCGGGCGTGTCTTCCGCACGAATTCGGTGCAGGAACCTCCCGAACTTACCATGTCCGGTGAGGATCTGCGTCATGCGGTAGGTAAGGACGCCATGTGGTCTCTCCAGCCATTCCTCAAAGAGGGGAATTACCGCCATAATTGTGGCGTGTCCAGCACTGGGTTGCGATAGTCGCTGTCGCCATTCCACCATGATATCCCGCCGGAGTTTTTCCCGCCATGCCGCAACTTGGCGCGGCAGCGGAGTTTCGCCCCGGCGTTGCATCTCCACGCGCAGATCGTGCATGCGTGCAAGGACTGTTGCCTCCAGATACCATGGTGGCTGGCCAGCAAGGAGGCTCGCCGCTTCGCGAGAAACCGTGCGATATCCCCGCACCATTCGGATGGCCATGACCCTCTGGCATGCGTTCAGCTTGGCCGCCGGTCGTTTTCGCAGCGACGGCGCCCATACCGGCGCCCCATAAAGGGCCATGGACCTAACGATTCCTGCGTAGACTCCCATGCAGGTCTAGTGGTCGCATTACGTTAGGTTATTGAGGCTGGATGTCATCGATGGGTCCCGGTGAGTTAGTGGAGGTAGGGGGTCGCAATACCAGTCAAGGTTACTTGGACATCTTGCAAAATGTTATGTTGCCTACCGTGCGCGTGGCATACCCGGACGAGCATATTTACTTCGTGCACGATAACTGCGCGGTGCACCGCGCACGAATGGTGCAAGACTGGTTAAGTGTCCAAGAAAACTTGACTGTTATTGAATGGCCCTCTAAAAGTCCCGATTTGAACCCCATAGAAAATCTATGGGGTCACATGGTGCTCAACTGGGATTCATCTGATGTGAGATCTAAACGTAATTTAGATAATTTAGTTTCATCCATGTGGGAATCGTTTCGCGGCACTGACCTGTGTGAAAATTTGGTGGCTAGCATGAGAACGAGGTTACAAGAAGTAATCGACAATGAAGGTGCACCAATTAGATATTAATTTTGATTTAAATTGAATCCAATTATAAATATTTTTAAAAAGCTGTATTACTGTATGCTGTTTTTGTTGTTGTTGTTTTTATCATGTTATTGTTATTGAAATCAAGAGTTACGATACCTATCATAGTTCATTTTTTAAAACATGTTGATTGATATGTTATAAGTAAAAAAAAAAGACTAAGAAGTAAGCTGTAGGTAATTATACTGTTGTTGTTATTATGTGACATGATGTTATTGTTATTGAGATCAAGAGTTGCGATATCTATCATAATTCATTCTTGATAACATGTTGATTTATGTCACTAATAAAAAACTTAAAAAAGTGACGTCCATCCTTGTCTGACTTAGAATATTTTCACTTTATATATTGTATTAAAGATAATCATGAACAGATTCGTTAATTGTGACCATTCCGTTTAATGTATGTAATTAATAAGTTGTAATAAACATAGTTGGATCGTTATCGCAGTTTTCTTTGTCACAATATTTTCAAAATATTTTAATTATTATGAGAGTAACTATAACATTACTATTAAAAAAAAAACAGGGGTAAATCAAAAAGAAAATAAAAACAAGCAAACTTTTTGTTACATCAGACGATTGGAATCGAACTTGGGACCTCTTACTCGTCAGTTAAGTATCATACGCATTGCGCCACAGCGCCATCGTCAACTATTAATAATAACGTATTGTTATATTACGTAAATGATATATATATATATATATTATAAAATTATTTATATTACAAGTTATATACAAAAATTTCGTTAATTAATTTCGTAAATATACATAGTTTATATGTATAAAATTACAAAAATATATTTCGAATATTTTAATTATTACGAGAATAACAATAACATTACTATTCAAAAAAAACATGAGTAAAACAAAAAGAAAATAACAGATAATTGGAATCGAACTTGGGACCTCTTACTCGTCAGTTAAGTATCATACGCATTGCGCCACAGCGCCATTAATAACAGAAGCCAATTTTTGCTGTATATGAAAATACGTCGTGTAACTTAGACGGCTACTATTTTTTTTTTCAAGAGTGTGAGTGTAGAAACGAGTTACTTTGTATCACACAACGATAATACCTGTTGTGTTTCACGCGCTAGCGTTTACGCACACATTTATCATGTTAGTGTGCCCTGCTACGCTATTAAAGTCACCGTGTGTACATGCTCAGTGATAAGGTTGATAAATTGCTCTACGCGCTGTATGAATGAATGGATTCGCGTTGGGAGAGAATTAGGCCCAGCTGTGGGATATATTATGAATTAAATTAAACTATAAACCCAGATGAATGGCTCGATGCAGTTCGATCATAATGTCGAGCAGAGGCATTGATTATTTTTTTTGTTTTAATTGTTATAAACTAGTGCTTGACTGCGATCCCACCTGATGGTAAGTAGTGATGCAATCGTTGATGGTGAGGCGCACTAGTTTATTAACAGCCTATTCACTCTAGCCTTGAAGACTCCTAAATTCTAATCGGACGTAAAGAACGCAGCAGGCAAGTTGTTTCAGTCCCTCGATGTAAGTACGCGGCCTATTATTCGATAAGTTTTTTTTATAAGTTCTTAATTGGGCCCAGTGAATGATCAGGCTAGATACCTGGCACCTGGGTCATAAACACTACTAGAATAGCGAAATGATTGTGCACTTTGTATTCAAACAAATCAATGCGGGTGTTAAGTTACTCGTACCTATTACTTTTATTTGGTAAGAAATTATAAAATCATTTTTCTCGCTCTGGGTAAGCATAGGAGCAAGAGGGAGTATCAGGTTCTTTTCTCTTTCTCTTTATTTGCTGTATAGAGGGTTTAATCGTAGATACTGACTAAAACCCACCCATGTTCCTCCAGTTGCTTTTTGAAAAAGAAAGAAAATATGTTTATTTTTCACGACACACATAATAAACCAAAAATATGTAGAAACTTAAATTCCGGGTCAACGAACACTCAGCTCGTTATGTAATACATATTGTGATATATCAAAGGAGACCACATATACTATTGCAGCCACTAACTTCTAGACAATGAATGAAATTCTTTTTATGGCAATGAAAATATAGTATTTGAATTTGATAGGTAAAAGAAAATATATTGGTTTTCTGAGTGAGGACGGCTGTCAAGCCGATAGGCGGATTAAATAATTAAAAAAAAAAATATTTGGTATAAACCAGTGCTTTACTGCGATCCTACCTGATGTTAAGCAGTGATGCAATCATTGATGCCTATTCACTCTAGCCTTAAAGGCACCTAAATTATAGTTGGACGGGAAGACCGCAGCAGGCAAATATATATTATAAATAATAACTATAATTAAAGTGCTTCTATAATACATTCAATAATTTATCATAAATGCTTGCATTGACTGGACAGGTTCACTAAAATCTGTGTGGTTCTTTCCTCAAAAGACCATCTCAGACACTAATCTGCATGGTTCTCATGTGATTTGACATTACATGTTTTCTGTATGGGCTTTAAAAGAGACTTTGACGCCTGGATTTGTTTCGGTGTTTCTTCTCAGGGTTGTCAGCTAGGAAACACCGGCCTCAACTAGTTTAACTTGACGAAAAAATTGGCGTGTAAAAGTGTTTTATAAAACCTATTTGTAAAATAAGTATCGTTTATTATTAAAATGTATTTAATAGCTCGCCTCTCATAATATTTTACGTGTGTTGAAACAGTTGAACTTCTGTTTTGCCTCGACTTTTCATAAGGTTTCTTATAAATAAGTACCTATGTAGGTACCTACAGTTAAATCACATCAAATTCATTCATTTGCGTAAATAAGATACGCAAGGTTGACAAAATTGACAAAATTATTTCTATTTGTATAAATTTAAAATAAAGTAACTTAAATTAATTATTGATATTATGCAGAAATTACATTTATATATTTCCATTCAAATTTTAATTGAATAAATGTTAATATATGAAATACAATAATCATAAATATCAAATGATAATAATTTAATTATTTATAATTTTGTAGATTGAATGTTTATAAATTTCAAATATGTAGATACTGGTGATATCTACTAATATTGTTATTTTCCATATTTATGTAGGTCAGTAATTACAATCAGTTCGCTGGTACCTACTTGTTTCCTGTCTTACTAAACTATTCGTAGGCACATTATGCGGTTGTGGGCGCTAGATATTGTATTGTTTGTTTGGGGGAGACCGACCTATTTGACCGTCATATATGAATGGAATATATTAATTTTTATGACACTCGTAATTTTGGTTCACAAAATCGAAATAAATAAAAGTACTTCTAAAAGTTTAGTCACTAATAAAATATTGACATTTGTAAGCAACTAGGACATTTATTTTTTGTAAAAATACTTAAATGAATATTTTAAATTTTTCGCATACTTAATTAATTAATTAAACATTATTGTTAGTAAAATACGATTTATGAAAAATATGAATAAAACTTATGTACGCACAACACACATTAAAACAGTACCTAGGAAATATATATATAAAAAAACAAAATGTACATTATTTTCCTTGATTGTTATTATTTTGTACATATTTTTTAATTTTAATTGGCTAAACAGTTAATAAGTATGTGTAAAAAGTCTTTGTCAGAAGTGGGATTCGAACCCACGCCCACAGAAGTGGACTGCGACCTGAACGCAGCGCCTTAGACCGCTCGGCCATCCTGACTTATATTCAGCAGGCCAAATATCATATCTGATTGTTCAATAGTATAACTAATAACAAGTCATTAAAATTAACATTGAATTAAAGTTTGTACTAGTTATCATTTGAACTGTCGTATCTATGCAGTGCCTATTTAAATAACAAACGAATACGACAATATTTTATTAATTTCATTTTATTGTCGTTTGAAAACCAGCAGCTAAACATACATGCTTACTTATTTGTATAAATATTAAGGTCAATAGCAAGTTGACAAAACTTATTCTCCACGTCATACTAATGTTAAAAAGGTGAAAGTTTTTAAGTACCTATGTAAGTTTGTAACCCCTTAACGCTTAAACGTCTGAACTAATTCGTATTAAAGCACATAGGTAGATTTATGTTTTGGAATAGCACAAGGATACCTATTTTTTGCCCTGGAACTCTGTTCTTTGGGATAATTGTCTACTTTCACGTGGGCAAAGTTGCAACAGAAGCTACTACCTATATAATTATTTTATTTTAAACTAGATTCCGCCAGCGGTATCGCCCGCGTGATAAAAGAAATAAATGCCTATGTCACTCAGAGATAAAGTTGTATTCTACTGGGGAAAGAATTTTTAAAATCCATCCAATGTTATTGACTTTATTCATTACAAACAATAATGCAAATCTTTCCTTTTTATAATTTACCTATGTAAATAGTTCAATTCCGGAATGGAGTCTCGGAATATTTTTCCAAAATGCAAAAATAAAATAAATTGTGACTTAACCACTAATTTACAGTTTTCAGATTTTTTCCTATACTTGTGCTATAAGACCTTGCTTCATGCCAAATTTCAGGATTCTGGTTCAACGGGAAGTACCCTATGAATTTTGATTTCCTCGACAGTGTAGAAATGTACGTTTTTTTTCCACATAAATTGAAGTATCTTCTTTTTCATTAACTTACAACAAGTTTGATTTTTTAAAGCTTCAAGAGTCCGCAGACCTGTTTTTTTAAATTTTAATCGATACCTCCACGCGTTCCCGAGATTCTTCTTCTTGATTCGAGGGTCTTGACAGATAGACAGACAGACAGACAAACAGACGGACGGACAACAAAGTGATTCTAAACAAATAAATATAAAATAAAATTAATGGTGTCCTATTTTCCCCCAGCCTCCTCGATTCCCAAAGTGATAATAATATTTGCGGTTATTCCAAGTACAATACATTACGATAAATTCCGTATAAAAGTGGCAGTAACATTGAAATACCCGCCACACGTTACCGAAAAAAGAAACGTCTTTCTAATTTCAAAAATAAATCCGATCGTTTTTAGGAAAATGTCGAGTGATTACGAGTCGGATCCGTCATTGAATAATCTACGGAATTACCTGAGGATCCGTAGTGTCCACCCTAATGTTAATTATGGTACGTATTTTATTGTATTAGTGGTTTAAAAACGTGCCAGAAACGCTATCTATACATCAAACTCGGCAGAGTGCGGATTATTTTTACGTAAACGCGATCGATAAATTAATATTTCACATAAATATTGGGTGCTCCAAAATTAACGCAAGATTTGAATCAACAAGATATAGTTTGATAGAATGTCAAATGATTTTGAATAAATGTGAAATCATTGACTTTTTTCTGTCAGTGGGAAAATCACCCAATGAAATCACCCGCTTTTGGGCAGAGCGCGAGGGTGTGTCAGACTTTTATTGACTAAAAACCCACTCCTGTTCTTTCGTTGCCTTTAATACCAGGGCCAAATCTTCCTTTTAGAAGCAGACCCTTGGCCCCAGTAGGCTTCGACCCTGTTACGTGTACGGTTTGCTGACGTTTCCATGAGCCGCGCGTGGAACAGTACGCGTCGGCAGTCCGCAACGTGGCCGGAAATCGGGATCGGAATCCCGGCAGCTGGGGATGATTTCATTGGCTACCTATTACTTTTCAGTCGGCAAATCACAATGGTAATTTGTGTTTGACGATGTGTAAGTTTTTTGGTTGATTATCCTCTCCTTTGAACTTCTCAAAACTGCAAATGACTAATGAGCCTACCAATTTTAAACTAATTGTCTCTTAGGTTTCACTAGCGTCTTCTATTTTAGAACCGTAGTTTTTTAGGTTACTGCGTTCAAACCAACTCTTCAGTTTTATAATAATTTTACTAGAGATTAAATTAGTACAGCGAAATTTTCACGTAATTTGTGCTGGGAAATGTTTTAATTTTTCCCCAAATGTCATTATGCGGCAATCGGTACAATTTATGTTACACGTGATTAATGGCCACTGTTCTGTCTGTTTTACTCCTTAATTAAGCATTAAAAAATATCCAACCTAGGCTTCTAGAACTACCAAGCAGCATAATAATTATCAATTTGACTAACTTATACAAAAACTATTTGATTTAATTTGAAGATTTCGAGTGAGGCAAAGAAAATTGATCTAGGTAATCTATAAATTATCTTTTTAATGATACTAAGTCTACCCGGCAAACGTTGTTTTACCATATAAATTATCAAAAAAAAAACTGGGCAATTGCGAATCGGACTCGCGCACTGTGGGTTCCGTACAAACTATAATTCCCGAAGGAAGTCTCGAAGATTTTTCCGAATTGCAAAAAAGTCTTTTTTATGTAACGTATATAACAACAAATTTACTGTTTTCAGATTAATTCCTATGTCTGTGCTATAAGACCTTGCTTTACGCCAAATTTCAAGATTCAGAGTCAACGGGAAATAGCCTATGAATTTTGATTCTCTTGAGAGTCAAAATGTACGTTTTTTGCGACATAACGGCCGTATCTTTTTTTTTTCGTTAGTTCAGAAGTTTGATTTTTTCACAAGTTCATGGGGCCACAGACCTAAGTATATAGTGTTAATTTCAGCTAGATACCCACGCGTTTCCTAGATAAAGGGTCTTGACAGACAGACAGATGGAAGGACAACAAAGTGATCCCGATTTTTTCTTTTTGAAGTACGGAACCCTAAAAATGGGGGTTAAAGGTAGAAGGGTAAAAAATAGCCCACGACCTATTCTACCGAATTTAGCTACACAAACAAAAAATAAACATAAAACTCGGTCAAGCCGTTTTAGACGAGTTTGATAACAAACACTGTAAAGCGAGACTTTTATATATTACATTATGTAGAAGAAAGATTAGTATTTTTGATTGTAATGAATAAACTCAAAAAGAAATGGACCGATTTAAAAAAAATCTTCTTCAGAATGCTACTTTATAACTGAGGCATATAGGAGGTACCTATGTAGTGTATGTGAATTGACACGATACATACACTGTCTCGTGTGCTCATGTATCATTTCGAACGCATTGTACAATGCGTTCCAAATAAGAATAGCATCGATTGCCATGTTGTGACGTCACGCCATACTGTCAAATCGCAAGAAATTGGGCAAAATTGAAGAACTGGATTTTGATTAAAATATTTTCGTTCACAGTTCGTAAATAAATTAAATTTTTAAAGTTTCTTGTCTTGCTCACCATAATAATTCTTCGATTTGACAGTATGACGTGACGTCACTACCTGGCAATCGATCCTATTCTTATTTGGAACGTATTGTACAAGTGCTTACGGGTGAGTAACCAGAGCCGCGGGCGAGTGTGGACGTAGAGTAATGAGTACGCGTGCATTGTCGAGCCAGTGATCCTAACTGGTAGGAGAGGACTAAACCAAAAACAACATATATATATTTTCTACCTTCGCACATGGGCGAAGCCGCTGACTGACTTTGACAGGTCTGTTGGTCTAGTGGTTATTGGCCCTGACTACTATGCCGGAGGTCGTGGGTTCGATTCCCACCCAGGACAAATGTTTATGTGATGAGCACGATCATTTATTTCTTCTGTGTCTGCGTATCATCATCATAATCATTTCAGCCGAAAGACGTCCACTGTTGGACATAGGCCTCCCCCAAGCGTCGCCACAATGACCGATCATGTGCCTCTCGCATCCACCGCACTCCCGCGACCCTCACCAGGTCGTCGGTCCACCTTGACTGCGTATAATTTATCTATAATATGTATGTATATAAAAATATGTAAGTATGTTTATCAGTTGTCTAGTACTCCTAGTACAAGCTCTGCTTAGTTTGGGACCAGATGGCGTTGTGTGAAAGTTGTGGAATATTAATATTTCTAACTTCACACGGGCAAAGTCGCTGGCAGAAGCTAGTTCTAAATAAAAGAAAAGTGGGAGACTTTTCTTTTATTATTTTTCCGACCAATTAGCATTTTAGTATCTTATCCAAAATAACCCTTACCAAAGCAATCTCAACACGATTTTAATATAGCAAAACCCAATCTCATATCGCCCCAATATCGCTTTTATTCCATACACATACTGTAAGTATTTGCGCGCGTTATGTTTGTGAAAAGCCACGTCAAAAGGCGAGGACAGACCAGCTGCGGAGGCATTACGGCACAGTATACAATACTTCTCCCATAGGCCAAAAAGGAGTAACTCAAGAAAAGGGATTTTCAAGAAAAAAAATTATTAATAACGATTGCCGTCACATTTCTGACGTAAAGGTACTAAACAAATGCTTCTGACCATCATTCTATATATGGAGTATCGTGTTACGTGGAGGTCTGATCGGCAGACGCTCCATGTAAAACACGGGTATTTAGCCGCATCCGGTTAGATTTCAAGTCGAACCCAAGCTAGTTGGAAAAAGATTATTTTACCTACTAAATAAAAACTTCTGCCCGCGGCTTCACCCGCTTGCTATAATGATAAAAAGTATTTTAAGTCTTTTTCCATGTCCTAGATAGTCTAAACAAATAGAGTTACTTTTGCATTTATAATATTACTAATTAAGATTTTTTTCTGTTTTCAATGTTCTTATAAAGATACGGGTTTTGCGAGTTATGAGACGGCTCGCAAAAAATAAAACAAATTTTAGAAAAAAAATGAGATACTGCTTTTTGACTTATGAGGGCAGAATAGCGCTCGCGAGCTGTTTTTAGCCCACCGCGCCACCTCTGCAGAGGCATTCATGTTCCCGTGTATTGCAGTAAAAAGATAATTTAATTTGTTTCTGGATGTTTGAGGAATTGCGCTGTATTTATGATAATTCATAACAGGCTGGTTTTGTAGCCCTGGATATGTGAGAAACCTCTGCTACTGATAATATTAGGTCTTTAAATATAAAATTGCCGTTTTTTAAAACGGGTTGCTTTGAAGCGTTATATCTTTGGATTGACTTGGAATTATAAGTTCAAATAAACTTTATATTAATGTTACGTTATTCTTTTTTCGGAATTAGGTATTTATTGGTTACTTTGTGGCTTGTATTTTCAGTAATCTTCAAAGCAAACCCGTATTAAAAAACGGCAATTTCATACTTTAACCCCTATTATTACAATGAACTCACTGTAACACCAACCCAACACTTCTTCATTGATATACCTCGGTTACTGAGAATCATCATCATTATAATCATTTCGGCTGAAAAACGTCCAATGCTGCACATAGGCCTCCCCCAAGTGTCGCCACAACGAAGCGTTCAGCATCCATTGGATTCCCGCAATCCTCAATAGGTCATCGTTCCACACTGTGGAAGGACTTCCTTCCTCAATAACAGATATGTTTTCTAAGTTTTACATTATTTATACTGACTTCTTAACTCAATAGCTTATGTAACTAAGTGAGACAATTAATGAATAAATTAGCGACCCTCTCCAGCTTCATACGGGTGTTACAAATATGAGATTCTCGGCTTTTCTCTGCCTACTAGATACAATATGTATGTGTCCCCCCAGTCTCCCACTGCGTCTGTATTAACGTGATAAACTCAATAATTACTAAACCGTTTCAAATGCAGTTTTCACCATTAGACAGAATGATTCATGAGGAAGGTTGGAAAAAAAATTAAAAACACTCTAAAAGTGCAATATAACTTTAGTTTCAAAACACCACCGACTGTTTATATAATAGTGGACTCTTCGTTCTGCTATGATCCTATGAGGAGTTCCCTTCCATATCTTCGAAGTTCATTATTTCTTCATAAGTGTAATGAAAAAAGTCGTTTGATACACTTGCAAATTTGCCACGGCAGCCCTCGGCTCAATAACACACTCGCCTACGGCTCGTGTGAATTCCGCCTCGGTCGCAATGACAAACTTTCTGCACTGTATCAAAATGTACAATTTTTTTCAAAAAGGTTCACATTTGACCGAGAAAACGGTGGACATACAAAAAAGAAATACATACAGCCTTCTATTCCTGTATCTGTAATTTGACGCCTAGGTTATTAATTTTATAAAACTAGTTTGAATAATCAAAAGTTACTTATATTTACTCAAACACAAACTCGGTTAAGTCCACTTAATGTTGAAACAAATAATATCTAACTTCTCGATACCATTGTTGTTGAAGTAAACTATTAAAATTGGAAATAGTTTAGTTGGGTACTTCTTAGTTTCAACAGCAATTTCATTTTCTCTTCACCACCCTTGTTAACAATGACAAATGACAATAGCTAATATATTCAGTATGCAATTAATTACACTTCATCATCATCATCGTCATCATCATCATTTCAGCCGAAAGACGTCCACTGTTGGACATCTTTTCCTCCCCCAAGCGTCTCCACAACGACCGATCCTGTGCGTCTCGCATCCATCGTACTGCCGCGACCCTCACCAGGTCGGTCCAAGTTGTGGGAGGCCTTCCAACGCTGCGCTTTCCGGTGCGCGGTCGCCACTCTAGAACCTTTCGGCCCCATCGACCATCCAAACCATTATAATTACACTTCCCGTTAAATAAATAAAATTATAAGTAATCTGAATTTAAGAGGGCCCTTCCCGAGTCGTAAATTGTCAACATGAACATGGTTTAAAAGCTGTGTGTCTGTGTTTCCTGATAACTACAACCTGGAGATCTTTAAGTCAAGCGTGGTTATTTCTAGGCAAGCGCGTTCCATTGTGGTCGACTGGCCTGTTGGTCTAGTGGTTAGTGGCCCTGACTGCTATACCGGAGGTCGTGGGTTCGATTCCCACCCAGGACAAATGTTTGTGTGATAAGCATGATCATTTGTTCTGTGCCTGGGTGTAATTTATCTATAATATGTATGTATTTAGAAATATATAAGTATGTTTATCAGTTGTCTAGTACTCATAACACAAGCTCTGCTTAGCTTGATACTAGACGGCGTTGTGTGATAGTTGTGGAATATTATTTATTTATTTATTATTGTCGACCACATTGTCGCTTTCTATCAGGTCAGATAGTTGTCAAGCACAAGCCTATTAACAATAAAAAAAAAGCTTGGTTTTTCATTCAACGCAATCCAACGCAATGTTCAATTTGGTTATTTCGTCATTCACTCATATATAAAAAAATAATGTAATTTAAAAACCTTTAACAGTTTTTGGAAAAAAAAAACAGATTCTCGATTAAATGTGCAAGGTTTCTATATTTTTTTTAAAATATTTCTAATCTATGAATACGATTTGAAGGACTAAAGTTCACGCAAAATAGTAGATTTTCAGAGGTCTTTACTGGATTAGTTTTACACAAATTTATGTTTTGATTTCAATTAAAACCTAGGTAATATCCATAAATTACCTGTGTTTCCAAAATATCTAGAGAAAGATGTGTAATAACGTCATAATTACGTAAGAGCGATCGTGTGGAAATGTATCTCGGGTTTGCCGCTCTTAACTCAAGACGGAGCAATGTCTCTCCTTCTTCTTTAAATATCTAATGATATATTGTTTTGAATTCCAGATGAATGCCTCACGTACCTCCGCGGCCAAGCCGCAGAGTTGGGCCTCCCAGTACAAGTGTACGAGCCCCTGCCAAAGAAGCCAGTCCTGGTGATGACCTGGGAAGGCCTGGAGCCGACCTTACCCAGTGTGCTGCTCAACTCTCACATGGATGTGGTGCCAGTGTTTGAGGTCAGTGGCCGGTAGTGTCAAACTTTTATTGACTAGAATCAAACAGTGTTCCTTCTGTTGCCCTTTGCATTCCAGGTTGCCTTTCCCGCAGCTCTAGCTGGCCTTGGTCCTAGTAGGTCCCGTCTATTTTGCTAACAACTTTTTGAGGTGTATGTGGAACTCAATATGCCGTCGACTTGAGCTTGGTCCAATACAGGACGGTTTGAAATCGGTATACAGCAACAGCAGAAAAATAATGGACTAACTGTTCCCTGCGGTTTCACCCGCGTCTTTGGTTACTGCTCCGTTTCTATTGATTACAGCGTGTAGCATAATACAGCCTTCCTTGATAAAAGGGCTAACACTAAAACAATTTTTAATTCGAATCAGTTTAGTAAGACTAGTGCGTGCAAAGAAAATAAACTGAACAAGTGCGAGTCGGACTCGCGCACTGAGGGTTCTGTACAAACTTACCTATGTAAATGGTTCAATTCCGGAATGGAGTTTAGGAAGATTTTTCCGAATCACAAAAAAAAAAAATTGACGTACTTCACAATAAATTTACAGTTTTCAGATTATTCCTATACTTGTGCTATATGACTCTGCTTTATGCCAAATTTCAGGATTCTGGGTCAACGGGAAATATCCTATGAATTTCGATTTCCTCGAATTCCTTTCTTTGAGAGTCGAAATGAAAACCTTTTTTTGCGATTCGGTCGTAACTACAAATTTACGGATTTCAGATTTTTTTCCTATCTTTTTGCTATGAGACCATGCTTCATGCCAAATTTCAGGATTCTAGTTAACAGGAAGTACCTATGAATTTTGGTTCCCTTGAGAGTGTCGAAATATACGTTTTTTGCGACATAAACACCGACCCCAGATAACATGGTTTTTTCACAGCTTCAAGAGACCGCAAACTTGAGTACCTATTTGGTTTTAATTTCAACTCGATACCTCCACGCGTTCCCGAGAAAAGGGTCTTGACAGACAGACAGACGGACAACAAAGTGATAATATAAGAGTTCCGTTTTTTCCTTTTGAGATACAGAATCCTAAAAAACAAACTTTAAGAGCTTTACAGTATTATAGCTAGTATACTCGTAGAAGCTTGTCAAGTCCTACAACTTATCAAATAATCTTAAGTTGATGGCATTAAAATGGTTTTTTTTTTATTATTGATAGGCTCGCGTTTGACCACTATCTCACCTGATGATAAGCGATGATGTGGCCGACGATGGAGCACGCTTGCCTAGAAGTAACCTATTTACTCTTCTGTTTTGTATAATTCATCTTGCCTACTTGCCGCCAGCGCCTGTTTTCGATGCTTTCCAATCCGCTACGGAATATATTCTTAATGAATGCACTTCTTGAAAGATTTAGATATTCCAGGCGCTAAAGTAACTAGCACAGTTTGAAATTTAATATAAAGTGACCTAGTTTCAAAAGTTCCAAGTAAGCTGAGGTTTTTCTAACCTAAACTGTAAGTTTTTATTGCTCATTGCTGATTCTAGTCTGTACACTGGCGGTGGTAAAAGAGGTCTTAAGCTAGCTAAGTGTAGATTGGAGTTTGAATGCAATTTGAGGTCAACTTATACTGGTTATGTTACCACAAACAAACTAATAAAAATCTTATTCTATATCTGCGCATCGACGTCATGTTGCTAGCCTGTCGGTTTTCTATCGTTTACTTGCCGTTCCATCATCGGACTACTAGATGTACTGCGTTGCACCACCGGTACATGGTGGCCATGGGTGGGACCGATGTTTGGTAATATACGATTTTTTTAAATAAAAATACATATCAAGATTGTTTACGTTTAGTTAACTACCTAAAAAAATGGAGTATAGGGTCTTTATGTCAAGACGACTCGAGGCGACGAAAAGAGAATCGAAACGAAACAGTTGTAACTTGGCTAGGGGCTGATACCGCGATGCAAGATTTTATAATTTAGTTCTTATGTTGCGGAATAGATGTCGCTACAATTTAACTCATTCAGAGCTCACATGCAGTAATTATATAAACTCGCCAAAGCGATCACGAGCGAGTCTCGCCATTACGTCTTACTTTCAGTCCCAGTACCAATAAATCAAGTTCTCTAACAGAAAAACCTAATTACTCTTCTGCAGTTAAGTATCGGTAGTGATTAGAAGCTCTGCTATTTACGAGCTAGAACGGTCACTAGAAATAGAGGCATTTGCCTCTTTTTCTAGTGAAAAAGCTTTACCTTTCGCTTTTACCCAGACAAAGAGTTATATTACGATAAAAGATTCGATTAAGAGCAGGGCACCGACTCCGTGGGTGCTCGGGGGCTCGAGCTACCATGAGAAATAAACAGTGGATGCCGAGCACCCCTGAGAATAAACATCAAGAAACAGATCAATAATCGACTTTTAGATTACGTATAAATTATAATATAAAAAATATTATAATTTATACGTCACTTAAAAGTCGTAGATAATAAAAATATAATAGTTTAATTTTACATTTTTATCAAACATAATTTGTAATTAAGTACACAGTATGTAAGTAAGACATTTATTTATTTGTCGGTCGATCAGTGTGCATTTCTCTTCTCACACTTCGCCACTTTTTCGAGTCATCAAATGAGCATGAGCACCCATGAGGTTTTCTAAAAGCACGCTTGTTTTCTAAAGGCACCCCTGATTAAGAGCCCATAAAGAGGTTAAAAGTTATTTTGGGTAATAATAATGATGTTGTAGGTAAAGATAAATAGCAAACTATCATAGGAAACTTTATAAAGGCGATAGTATGAATGTATGTGTTACTTCTTTATGCCTAAAGAGCTGGACGGAATTTGATGAGATTTGGCACATCGTCTTGAGATAATTTATACTTTTACGGTGGACTTTTAAGGTGAAGCCGCTGGTAAAAGTTAGTTTTTCTACGCAAATGAGAAAATTCTTATGAGGTGAGAGGTACTTTATGGGCCTCTTTTTATGAGGTCAGATAAATGATATCATAGCGATCATCAGTAATTTTTTATTAACCATGATATCTAATAAAAAAGTGTTTTTTAAACTATGCATTCCAAAGGGCAAGCAATATCAATGACCTATACCTACGACTTTTTTCTAACTTCCAAGTCAATCCAGATTCAAAATAACTCGTTTTAAAAACAGCAATTTCTTAGGTGTCTTTACCTATTATTATAAAGATCAAAGATTTGTATTTTTGTTTGTAAGTACTGAATAAATTGAAAAACAACCGGACAGTTTTTTTAATTGTTTCACTAACGTCGTCAATAAATAAAAGGCTCGTTTTGACACCTGTCAAAGCGAATACTTAAATACGCAAAAAGAATACTCTCAATATATTCCATCATATTATTTAACGCGCCAAAAATGTATACATTTTTTTTAAACCTTTATGTAAAGAATTATTATTTTATTGTTTCTTTTAGTTTTGTTCCAAGTTACATTCTAGGGTATTTCTCAAATGTCAAAACGTGCTTTTTAAAGATTTTTTAAAGAGTTTAATAAAATACTACTATTTCACTGAGTAACATAGGTTTATATATTATCTACTTTCACGCGGGCGAAGCCACTGGTAGAATCTAGTATGCAAAACAAAATCATTTATAGATTAAGCATAGAACTACTGTACTATCCAACTAACTAGAGCTAATCTTGTTCTATTGTCTCCAGAAAAGTTGGACCCATCCCCCTTTCGAAGCTCATTTGAAGGATGGCGTCATCTACGGACGCGGAGTTCAGGACATGAAGTCAGTAGCCGTGCAGTACATCGAGGCTGTGAAAAGAATCAAGGCCAAAGGCCTCCGGTTGAAGAGGACTCTGCATCTTTCTTTTGTGCCAGGTCAGTTTTATCATCATTTCAGCCGTTGGACGTTCACTCCTGAACATAAGTCTCAAGCGTCACCACCTCGGCCTGCCTGTTTTTTTCTTGGAGCGAGAGGGAGAATCAGACACAGGATCCACTCTCGACCTTACAGTTGCCCTTGCCGTTTCAGGGTTGTGGACATCACTTCACCCCAAAGACATCCACTGCTGGACATAGGCCTCCCCTAAGTGTCGCCACAATGACCTATCCTTTGCATTTTGTATCGGATTTCCACGACCCTCACTAGGTCATCCGTCCACTTTTTGGGAAGCCTGTGAACGGTCGCCACCCCTGAACCTTTTGGCCCCGTCGACCATCTGTGCTGTGAGCAATGTTCCACTGCAACTTAAGTTTGGCGATTCTTCGGGCTTTGTCGGTTCTCCTGCGGATATGGTCATTCCTGATTCGATTACGCAAGGAAACTCCAAGTATAGCCCTTTCCATTGACCGCTGTAACTCTTTGGAACAACCCTGCAGCACCTGCTCGTATTTCCTGCATCCAGCAGACTCCAGTTAGGCGATAATGAGTATCCAGGTCAATACCGGAGTCCAAAGTCAGACGCTTTGAGTAGGCCAATGGTTGTAGTGAGTTTAATAGACAGTATCGGGTCTCTGAAGGTGAAATTATGGTATGATGAATAATACAATTGATGGTCCAATAAAAACTCTTTTGAAAAGAATTATTTTGCTTGAAAATTAAATTAGGTTTAAGGAAAAGTGGCATCGTTTATTTCTAAATGTAATACGTTTCTAAATTGTCCTTTATTTAGTCAAGCGCAAAGCTTTACAATTAGAAAATCATCAAGGCCTTTTTGTAATGTAATTTCGACAATTTGGTTTGGAATCCTATTTGTTAATTCTTTAGAGATTGAAGGGTTGTTTCGTCCTAAACTGAATTATTGTTTTTAGTCCAAGCGTGGCGTTTTCCAATTATATATTGGAAGTATCTATTTCTATTATGAGTTGGCTTTGCTCTGCCGTTCAACAGTTTTTATCGTTATCGTTCAGGCTGACAGTATTCATTTACAACCAAATAGTATTTGTTTTATTTTCGTTAAATAAGACAGCTTTATTTTTACTTTTTGAAAGGAACTCATCAAATGGCTCCTATCGCATTAGGGTGGTGCGAGAGGGCGGGCGTGTCAGATTTTTACTGACTAAAACCCAACTATTGTTGTTACCTGTTGTGTTCTAGGGCCACGGTAATTTATTCAAATATTCCCGCAGTCCCAGTGGATATCAGGCCTGCTGGGCTCCATCAGGACCTGATGCTGTAACTGAAAGGCGTACATGAACTTTTTTATGATAATTTTTTTATTGACTTTCTCTTTGCCCATCTCGCCTAAAGGTGAACGATGATGTGGTCGACGATCGAGCACGCTTGCTTATAAGTATTCTATTCACTCTTGACTTAAAGACCCCCAGGTTGTAGCTTTTAGGAAACACAACCTCCACCAGGAAATCATACTCTTTAGCTATAAAAGTGTTCCCAATGCGTGCATATGGGTGGTGGGGTTTCTGGGTGGGTTTGGGATGTGTATCGGGATTAATGGTTTGTGGGTGGGTACGGTGGTAGTCTACCATGTACCGGTGAGTGACACTTCGTGGTCCAATGATGGAATAGGCTTGGCGGAATTAAACTATGCAATTCCGACGCACAACAACACAAAACCACTGAACGCCCACTTTTAAAACCCATATGGGAAATCATCAAAATTACTTCTCCCACTCTAGGGTGGAACGAGAGCACGTGTCAGACTTTTACTTACTGAAACTCATCTGTGTCCTCTAGTTGCCCTTTGCATTCTAAGACCACGGTTGCTCTTTCAAACATTTGGACCTCTTCAACTTAAAAGTTCCTTGCATATACAAAAACAAACCTTGTTATAATAACTTGTTCCCTTTAGCGGCTCTTAACAAAAGAAACACAAGGTCGTATCTCGTATCGTATCTAGGTCTACAGTCTCACTAAGCTGAAGTAGTGAGTTAGCGATCTATCGAGCGCCCTTATTAGCCCAATCGTGTTGATGATGCACTTTTTTTTTAATAGTTGCTGCAAAACAACAAAGGAAGTAGTAATAGATTATGATTTCAAAGGGATACCGTTCCTTTATAGATAAGTTTGAATAATAATTTTCAATATGAATGTTATTGTTATCGTATCGATGGAAATCTAAGTAGGGCCGCTACAAAACTCGGCAAAGACTTGTGATTTGATAATTTTAATATTATTCACAGTGTGGGTGGAACGTGTAGTCATTAAGATAGATATGAGCTCTTCATCATCATCATCATCATCATCATCATTAGAGGTCTACTGCTGGACATAGCTTCCCTTAAATGTCACCACAATGAATGCTCATGTGCGTCTCGCATCCATCGGATTCCCGCAACCTTCATTAGGTCAGGTCGACCTCGTAGGGGGCCTTCCAACACTGCGTCTTCCGGTACGTGATCGCCACTCCAGAAATTTTCGGCCCCAACGGCCATCTGTTCTGCGAGCAATGTGCCCTGCCTATTCTGCTATGTCGGCAACTTTGGTTCTCCTGCGGATATCTTCATTTCATATCAGCTTTTGCAGTTTGGGAAACCAAGACCTTAATTCGCATTGATTGAAAACATGACCACTAAAATATTGCTTTTTTTAACCTGTGCACTAAGCTACAAGACATACCTACAGTATAGTGAGCTCTGCCACACCTACCTGACCCTGTCAAAGTGGCAAAATGCTGGGAAAGATATACAATGCACTATATTAAAGATATTAACTGTCGTGCCAGAGAAAAGAATTAAAAGTTAGGGTATTTTTTAATATTTCCTATTTTATCATCAGACGAGGAGATAGGTGGAAGAACAGGGATGGCTGAGTTCGTGAAGACTGACGCCTTCAAAGCTCTGAACGTTGGTTTTGCGTTGGATGAAGGCCTGGCCAGTGCTACTGAAGAGTTCTTGCTTTACAACGGAGAGAGAAATATTTGGCGTAAGTTTTTAATTCGTTATTTTTGTTTATTTATTTATTAAACCATTTTTTTTTTTTACCAGTCAACCCAAAGGTTGACTGGTAGAGAATGCCTTGTTGCATTAAGTCCGCCTATGTACCACTACTGTACATGAAGTTTAAATAAATAAATAAATAAAACTTCATGCAACGCAAAGGTACAAGGCAGACTTGATGCCTTAGGCAATCTCTATCAGTCAACCAAGTGTGGAGAAGAGGAAACATAGCCGGTACAGTCAGGGATCAAAAGTGCAGTTGCACTCTACAAATGTCATCATCATCATCATCATCTTCCTGCCCTTGTCCCGTGTTATTTGGGGTCGGCGCAACATGTTTTTTTTCTTCCATTCTGCTCTCACTCGTCATGCTATCACTAACTTCCTTTTCTTTCATATCACTCTTCACACAATCCATCCATCTTTTCTTTGGTCTCCCTCTCCCTCTCCAATGTAAAGTATCTAAAATTTAATAGTCTACAACTAATTTATTCAATACTTTAGATTCTATGCTATTAATTAAATCAGTCATGAGCCATTGACCCTCTTCTACAAAGAAGTTTTAGACATTTTAGCATTGGTAAGGTGGAACTGCACTTTTGACCCCTGCCTGCCTGTTTTTTTATAAGAATAGATTAGATTATTGTTTTTTTTTTTTGTTAAGTATTTTGTCCAATTTATTTAACAGTGTGATAATGACTTCTGTCGAACCGAATGCACAATCAAGGTAACGGTAACGTAAACACAATGTCCCATGGTAGGACGGGGTGACAGACCTTCAAGCATTATTATCATCTTTCTGAGTCTGATTAATCATAATAAAAAAAGCGTTATATTCTATGCAATATCACATCACAGTATTTTTACTTTGAAAAATTAGCACCAATTCAATTTAAATAAACAATTCAGTTTCATTACATGCATTTTAAATACTATTGTGGCCCAGAGGTAACGCATCGCAAGAGCGTGAATATGAAAACACCTCGTTTGGCCAACCAATCCCCACTTATCACACGTACGTATATCACGTTTAATAAAATGGCCCCTGAATTGGACGCAAAGATTATAATGTTAAAGGACGAGGTAATCCTTCCCTAATTACTTTTCGACCCTTGTCTTGTGGCCCGTAAGCTTGCGTGCGCCCAGCCCAGGTGCTGATAAAATGATTTATGTATATTCGCTACTTTCAGATTTTACGTTTAGGTAATAAGAAACCATAACCTAAGAACCTAACGTAACCTGGAATAGTGATCGATCTAAATTTACTACTTTTTTCTTGGTAGGAAAATCATCCAATGACATCTTGCGCTCTTGGGCAGAGCGAGAGAGTGTGTCAGACTTTTACTGACTAAAAACCCACTCCTGTTCCTTCTTTACCTTCGTGCCAGGGCCCCGGGTTTAAATTTCATACTACCAGTGACCCCAGTAGGCTTCGACATCTTCCTGAGGCGCGACGACTTGGGCTCGGTCCGGACGGTTATCGGACAGTTGGACGGCGAGCTACCCATTGCTCGCTGTCCGCAAGCCCGCGCGTACGGTGGCCGAAATTTACTACTTTAGATGATGATCATTGGGTTCGTCCGAACTATTTTCAATTTCATTTCGACAAAAAATTGGTAAATACTATACCCGTGATTTCATCGGCATCTGTCGCTCCCGGTTCCAATGGTTTTAATTTCTGACGCGAACTCAATTTTTTTTTTTCAAATAATTTTAGTTTCAGTTACCTTTTACTGACAATGTTAATTTATATATTTGTACGCCTCTGGCTAAAACATAGAGGACCTACCTATTTTTAACACCTCACATTCTGTTGTAATCTGACCTATGTTTACAAATAAATTATTCTGATTCTGATTCTGATAATGTGAAATTCGGTTTAGAGATAATTAGCAATGTAAAAGTAAAAGCCACAACAAACAAATAAACATTTTTTTGATTTTACTTTTTTGTTATAAGTACCTACCGTATTTTGAAAATATGCTTAGTTTAGAAAGACATTGTTTAAAAGATTTACTCATAATCGCTGTAGAATTCCTACCTACTGCGATTGAAGAACCTGCTTAAAATCAATTTGTAACAGGACATATTCGTATATTAGCCTACAGTAATTGCAATAAAAATAAATAGGTACCAGCTAACAATGCAGTACAAAGTAAGGGTACCTACGGTCTAGAAGCAAGATAACTCGATGTCTAATCAAGCAATTTAAATTTGTTACAGATATGAAGATCACCTGCCCCGGCAAGTCTGGACATGGCTCCTTGTTGTTGCCTGATAACAGCGGCGAAAAGGTCAGATATACTCGTTATTATTAGCTTAACTTTTTCCTGAATCACTTTACTAAAGGATAAATGAATAAGGGCATTTTAAATTACAAAGTAAGCTAATACAACCTGTGTTTATACATACTTTTACAATTTGAAAGAAAAGAAAGAAACAAAAAAAAATAATAATTCGGTTCGTGGGGCTCATAAGGAAAAGGTGTTAAATTACAGTTACCAAAATAACTATTTTTGTTATTTGTGGTCCCAAAATTATACTCAAAAATAAAAAAAATATATGTGGAAGTACATATTCATTACTTTCATACATTCATACAGTCGTACCAAAAATACAATACGTTAAAAAGTGAAATTGTGCGTACAACTAAGGAGTGGAATTCCTTGTCGGAATCTGTGTTTCGTGATGGCTACAACCCGGGAACCTTTAAGTCAAGAGTAAATAGGTTACTTCTGGGTAAGCGCGCTCCATCGTCGACCGCATCGTCGCTTTCCATCAGGTGAGATAGCGGTCAAGCGAAAAACTATCAAGAAAAAAAAAACTAAAATTGTAATATGTGCGAGGCCAAAAAGGCGCCTAACTCAGCTTAAGCTGCGATTTAATTTGTTACATTTGTGCACTTATCTTCCGTATCGATGCACACAAAGGGTGCATCGACCATCGATCTCTGCTTATTACATTAATATTCGATCACATTAATACGGAATATACTCCGAGGTTTTTCAACTAACTTTTAATTGAAACCTATCAGTATTATCGATTACTTACCAGCAATGGAACTACATGTACTTCCATTTATACAATTTGACCGAGCACTCAATCAGACTAGACAGATTGACACCTCACACAGACACCAACTAAACCAGAACTCACCAAATGGAAATCTCGTGTCACAGACCTTTAATTTACGGAATTGTTAAACTAGATGTGCCTTTAAGGGGGGCTCCAATGGTAGCCTGCATTTTTTTTTGGGAAAATTATCTAATGACATCCCCCACTCTTGGGTGGAGCGAGAAGGTGTTTCAGACTTACTAAAACCCACTCCTGTTCCTTCTTTACCATTGCTCCAAAGCCCCGGGGATCTCTTTCGCATCACCCATGCGCCAGGCCCCAGTAGGCTTCGACCCTGCTGGGCCTCTACGGTCGCTGACATCTCCTTAAGGCGTGCGTAAAACACTACGCGCCGTCGACAACTTGGTCTCAATTAGCCCGTGAAATCCAAAGTTTTTTTGCATCCTATTTAATGGCTATTTCATGAAAAAAGTCATTCAATGGGGTAATACGAACTGAGAAGGTTGTATTGATGATTTCAATTATTATAATTCTGTAAATAAGTTAGAATTACGGCCACCAATCATATTTTAATCAACATACAACTTGACTCTGATCTTAAAAATGCGAAAACAGAAACTTTAATTTCGTAGGCTACCTAGGCGTTTTACTGAACTATAGGACCTGTGTGGAGTGGTCAGTTGCATGAAATACTGAAATAATCTGGCAAAGGTCTTGTATGGAAGGCAGTTCAGCTAGTTCCAGATCTGAGTAGAAAAACGATGGATATCTCACCCATACGTACATAACGTTTTGGGAACACATTGTGCGAGCTATCAGGAAACACAGACTCCGGCAGAGAATTCCGCTCTTTAGCTGTAGCATAATAAACATAATTAGCCCTATAATGTTTCCTACTGCTAGAATTCACGTTTTCTCTCTGGGAATGGAATGGGCCGTGATCTATCACGTAAGCCCAATGCGGACTAGTAGATGTCATATGTCATCGAAATTTTGGTTCTAGGTGCCGTTATTGTGCCAATTTATGTTTTTTCCTTCACCGTTTGCTGCACTCTAGTTTCGAACCCCACGACCTTTTTTTTATTTTTTAAGGTGGGAAATCATCCAAATAACTTCACGCGGTCTGGGTGGAGCGCGAGGGCGTGTCAGACTTTTATTGACTAAAACCACACCTGTATCCTTCAATTACCGTTTGCGTCCTAGGACTAGGGGTTTTCAGAAATTCTCCGCGGTCCTAGCTAGCGGGCATCGGCCCTACTAGGCCCCTACGGTTTGCTGACATCTCTTTGAGGAGCGCGAGGATCTCAACGCGCTATTGACGACTGGGTTCGGTCCGGTTAATTACCGAACAGCCGGACGGCGAGCTACCCAGTGCTCGACGTCCGCAAGCCCGCGTCTACCGTGGCTGGTAGTCGGGGTCGGAATTACGGCGGCTAGGGCGTGAGGAAACCCCACGACCTACAAGTTGTCAGTCGGGGCCGTTCCCACTGGGACAGTGAAAACCCTCAGATACAACACTTAACAATAATTCAAGAAAAAGATTTCAATACTGTACATTAGGTGTAAAACTTTGTAATATAATGATGTTTCAAATAATGGAGTTGGCATGAATATGAACACGGCTGGCTGTGTGCCAGCCAGCTAATACTGTCTGTTCGTTAATTGAGAATAATGATGCATTTTGATAGTAAGCTTATTTTAGGTGTTATGAATAATGTCGTATATTGGAATTATGTGGGATGATTTTTATGGCATGGCACTTGTTTGAATGGTCCCATTAGATAAACCGTTACGGACTTTAATCCGGATACTTAATGGTTTCAGTTGTGGGCAATATATTTGAAACATGTGTAGTAGTGTTGGTAAGGTAACATAAAGGTATAAGCATAATCAACGATATAATGTTCCCATTGCTGGGACTCAGGCCTCCTCTCTAAGCCAGGGAATGGGCCATAATCCATGACGCGGGCCCAGGATTTTTGGTGGATGAAGGATGAGATGGAGTCTACGAATTTTTGGTTCTAGGACATGCCGGTTTCCCCACGCTGTACGATGTAGATACTAAAATGTTCAATTTTAAATACCTGAAACGTACTGAAGATCATTCATTTTCAGCGATGTTGACAGACACTTCGTTTACTTTAATATTTTGATTCACTTTTCGTGATATTTTCTCGGAACGAAAACAAATTAAAGTTCGGTTTAACTTACATTAAGAAAACCAGCAATAACATATTGCTACTACATACTACTTACACATAGAAAACTAAATGTCTTGGTATCCAATCATCTCGCGAAATATTAGACATAAAATTTAGGTACTGATTAAAATACAGTACTGCCATCCACAAGCTAAAATGCAGTTATCTTAGAAAATCATATTTTGACTCAAACGCATCAGATATCAACCTTGAATTACCAAAAATCAATCGCGAATTTAACAATTTACCTCGGAATCTATTAATTGTGGAAAAGTACTGCTAGATTGTTACAGAATTTTCCCTGGTTACCGTGGTATCTAAAAATGCAAACCCGCCAATGTTGCTTAACAGCACTTTAGCTTGAGGATGGGATAATACCTATCTACCACAGAGTGGCTTTGGAATGGAATCTTAATTCGGTATGTATTTGTACTTTAGTAACAAAACTAGGGCAAGGACTACATACTTGAATTATAAACAGACGCTATAGTACTTAGAATGCAGTGGTGGCCGAGTGGTAACGGCTCCGACTTACGAGTTGTAGGTCGCAGGTTCAAACCCAGCCAGGTGCATTACTTTGTGTAATTTATTTCATTATCATTGCTCTCAAAACGGTGAAGGAAAACATCGTAAGGAGACCGACATGTCCTAGAACCAAAAATTCGAAGACATGTGACATCCACCAACCCGCACTGGGCCCGCGTGGTGGATAACGGCCCATTCCTTCTCCTAGAGAGGAGGCCTGAGTCCCCACAGTGAGAACATTATAAGGCTGACTATGCTATATGCTATGCTATGCTATAGTACTTTAAAGATAATGCCGATCTTTGCTAACGAGGCGCGACGCATTCACAAAGGCCGCGAGCCGCAACGAAATTCAACTAATCTGAAAAGGTAAAAGCGAGCTCGTAGGATAACAGAAAATTTGTAAAAGACTAAAAATAAAATTTTGATACGAGTACAATTATTTCAAACTTTAACTTTATAATTACCGTAAAACGGGGTAAATAGCAACGCAGGGGTAAATAGAAACAAAATTTTGGTTTGGTTTTTCACTTTGATACCATATTACCGGCTTCTAACAAAGCATCGACTTTTTAGAATAACAATTAATTAATAAATTGATATAGTTAAATGCTGAAAAAAATATTCAAATATCGCGAAGATACCCTTTGAAGGTTTGTTTCTTTACATCTCTGAGTTTCTATTTACCTCATTTTTTTTTCGGTGGGAAAAGCATCTTACGACATTCCCGCTCTTGGGCAAGGCGGGAGATAGTGTCAGACTTTTACTGACTAAAAACCCACTCCTGTTCCTTCGTTGCCTTTCGTACCAGGGCCGAGTCTTCCTTTCAGAATCAGACCCTTGGCCCCAGTAGGCTTCGACCCTGCTAGGCCCCTACAGTTTCTGACATCTCCTTGAGGCGCGCGTGGAACAGCACACGCCGTCGACGACGGTCGGATTGCTCGCCGTCCGCAAGCCTACGCCTACAATGGCCGGAAATCGGGATTATTTACCCCATTTGCCTGTATAACTTTCATAAAATACTTAATAATCGACGAAGACATAAAAATTATAACTCCAACTCCTCCACAAAAAATAGATACAGCTCCAAACAACAAAAAGGTCTCTCACCTAAAATATTTCAGTCCAGAATTTCAAACGTCTCTTCACACTCAAAAATCGATTGTAAACGGACAGATATATTCCTCTAATACATTTGGATCCCGACGATAAATGACCGTTCTTCGAGTCTTGAGGATAAAACTTGTCATTTATCAAGAACATTCGTCTCAGAGTCGTTTTTAAATCTGTGAATTTGTGAGTGATATCTTACATCTATGTAAATGTTGGACGGACGAAATTGCTCATTCAGAAGAAAACTTAGACGAGCATTTATTTAATCTTCACGCAACACGAAGGTACAAAGGCGGGCTTAATACCTTCCCGCAAGTGGACGGATGACCTGGTGAGGGTCGTGGGAATACGATAGATGCGAGATGCATAATGATAATAGTCTGCCTTTTTATCGATAGTCCTCTCTTTGAAGCGTGGTTGGAAAGACCTCACGGCGTCCTCACCTTCCGCATGACGCAGGTTCTCACCGAACACTGTAAGTTCGGGAAGTTCCTGCACCGGATTCGTGCGGAAGCGACGCCCGGGTGTCGCCACTGTTTGGACCGCCTGGAGGACACGGTGGAGTACGTGGTGGAGGTGAGCCCCGCTTGGGCAGAGCAACGCCGTGTTCTCGTGGCGGCGATCTCTAGCGCCGGGCCTTGGTACAGGCCATGGTCCGGAGCGAGGAGGAGTGGCAGGTTGTCGCCTCTTTCTGCGAAGCAGTAATGCTAGCAAAGGAGGCGTCCGATCGCGTGAGGCAACGGTCCTCAAGCCCAAACCGCAGCCGAGATTCCGACCCCGATTTCCGGTCACCGTAGGCGCGGGCTTGCGGACGGCGAGCAATGGGTAGCCCGCCGTCCGACCTTCCGGTAACCGTCCGGACCGAGCCCAAGTCGTCGACGGCACGTATTGTTCCACGCGCGCCTCAGGGTGATGTCAGTAATCGTAGGGGCCCAGCAGGGTCGATGCCTTCTGGGGCCATGGGTAGTGTGAAAATGAAACCCGGGGCCCTGGGACGAAGGCAACGAAGGAACAGAAGTGGGTTTTAGTCAGTAAAAGTCTATCTCTCGCTCCACCTAAGAGCGCGATTTGTCATTAGATGATACCCACCTAAAAAAAAGCCTTATTGACATTGTTTTCCATATACCCAACCGGGGGTTGTCCTTGAGTGCACTAGCATAGCGCGTACAGAAATAATCGTCGGTTGGTATCACGTTCCATTAAAACTGACTAAAGGGCCTCTGCGGGTTGGTTTCGGCTCCTCGTACGCCTTCCAAAGGTCCGGGACCTCAGGGTTCCAAGATATACTGATAATATATATTTTTTTTATCTGGCAATTATTCCCATATTAAGACACTGCAAATTACAATTTACACAATTATGCTAAACAACCGATGTCCAACCGTGGACGTCTTTCGGCTGAAATGAATGATGATTTTAGTTTCCTATATACATATAATAAACTCGTATTCTTAATTACTTATTTAAATCATATTTACATCACATACATCAAAACCATTTAAAATTTTCCGTTCAACCATATCAGGTAATCAGGCTTGCCTGGTTGCTAACACCAATATAATTGGAGAAAGGCAAGGAGCTTGATGAATATGTTCGCATCTTCATTAATATTCATATCCAAGCATATTAGAGTATGTTTGTGTTGGGTCCTGTGTGAAATTTTAATGGTTTGTGTCGCCAACACTTGGGACATGCCCTATGATTATTTTAGAGTGTGATAAAGGATTCTCATACGCAGTCTATATTTAATAAATAAACATAATCATGTTCAATGTCTGTCGTGCGAGTGAGAAAGATGAAGAAGAAGGTGAGGGATGAAGCTATACATCCTATACATATATATAGCTTTAACAGTACCTTTAACAGTTCTGCTCCCCTAGCCAAGTTACAATCGTATCGTTCGCGCTGAACGCTTCGAGTAGGCCACGCCTCCAATTCCTTTGTTCTGACGTCATCTCAGCGCTCAGTCACGTGGTCCGAACAAAGGAATTGGAGGCGTGGCCTAGTCGAAGCGTTTGGCGTGAACGATACGATTGTAACTTGGCTAGGGGGACTGTTTAGGTTGTAAAATGGATCACGTTAAGAGTTCGTGGGTAGCACTGCTGGTTGGTCCACTCGCTCGCGCGGTACCGCTCGTTATTGGACTTTGTCATCTGAAATGACTGCATGCCCGTGCCCATAGATATCAGAATGTTTTTATGCCCATTCCCGTACGGAGTCAAGGGGCTAAGGAGGCTTTGTAATTATTTTTTTATTCCATTTTTAGGGTTCCGTCAGCAAAAATAGAATCTTTATGAGATCACTTTGTTGTCTGTTTGTCCATCTGTTAAGATATTTTTTCTTAAGAACGCGTGCAGGTATCAAGCTCAAATTAATATCAAAATACTCAGATCCGCAACCTCTTGGAGTAGTGAAAAATCAAACTTCTACCAGTTTTCGCATCTAATGAAGCAAACAAGCAATCTTGACACTATCACCAAAATATATAAACATATAACTTAAATTATGTTAGATGTAATGTAATCTTATGTAAATGCGCGATAATAGTTGTAATGTAACACTAAGCCATAAATTCCTTAGGCTGTAATTGAAAGATCCTGACCAATAAAGACAATAGCCCGATTACTAACTAAAAGGAGCTCTCTAGCAGTACTTCCATTAGTCTAGCTAATGGATGTCCGACTGGATAGTTACGAGATTAACCTAAGTTATATCTTACAAATATTCCTAGATCTCAGCTATAGTATGCGCCTGATAAAGCAATAAATTTATCTGAGCTTTTCCTAATATTTCTGCGTATGTACCCGAAAAATCAGCAATGAAATATTTTTCATTAGTAGAAAATGTCAAAAAGGATCACGATAGATGTCGATTCAAGACAGCTTTCGAGGGTCGATGTACTTTATTCCAAAATCTGGTGCTTACCTTAAATTAGAACACCTGCACAGGTCAATTTTCGAGGATAAGCAACGTTTGTCGATGTCTGTTTGTGGATGGGGACACAACCATTGCTTGCATTAATGTGCATCGGAAATCACGTTAAGCCAATTGAAGATCATGAGAGTCGTTACGGGTAGTCAGAAACCACAATATCTGAAACCAGTCTGGGTTTTTGTCAGTCAAGTTCTGACACACCGTCTCGCTCCTCTCAGCACGGGAGAAATTAGTTTGGAAGATTTTATACTTAAAAATATTTTTTCTAAGAGGTATAGTATCGCCCAGATAGTAGATTCTGGAAGTCAAGTAAGTAGTTGCTCTATAGGGCTGCGGAATTGTTCGAATGAGTCACCGCGGCCCTGGAACGCAAATGGCAGCAAGGAACACAGGTGGGTATTAGTCAATAAAAATGTGACACTCCCTCTCTGTACTCGGGGCGAGATAAGCTATTTGAAGATTTCGCAGCTCAAAAGAAGGAGTTGCCACAATGTAAACTACTGGCAGAATTAGCCAAGACTGAGATAGTCTAAGAAAAGGCTAAGCAGATTGTTATTATCTCCCGCCATTAAAGCTTACAGCATATTCCAGGATTGCTGAAGTCGTCTTCAGAGCTCATAATCGTATAAACGTAGGTGTAAAGTTTAAACTTTAAGCAGATTGTCTTAGTGCGACTTAGTTGTGTCTTATTACGCCAAAATTATGTTCACTATGACTGCCTTAAAGTGTCTTATCCTCTTAAGTTTATAGTCTCCTAGCTTCTGCCAGCTAGTGCCGTGACTAGCCTTTTAAACGCCCGGTGCGAGCTTCTATATCTGCACCCCTAGAAAAAAGTATAATACAAACAAAAATGACTAGATATAAAAGGTTTGCGGTCCTCGAAGCCCTGCGCCCTGTGCCTGGGTCCCGCGGCACCGCCCCATTTACGGCACTGCTGCCAGCAGCTTCGCCCGTGTGCTAGATAGATACTATCGCAAGGAAATATACTCCTGGAATCAAAAGCGTCCTCTGTCCTATACCCGTTATGTTAAGACGAGAAAAGGGCCCCAGTCCCCCAGCTGCCCCAGCTTCGCAATAGTGTTAAAAATATTTGAAATTCTCGGTTTTATGTTTACAATAAATTATGCATATATACACTTATAACTTCCTCATTAATCACTCTGTCTATAAATGAAAACCGCATGCATGTAAATTCGTTTAAGAGTTTTAAGTTTATTGTGTTAAGGAATTTTGTTTTATAGTTTACGTAAGGAAGTGTGGACATTGAACGATCACAACTTATAAAAATACTTTATTAAAACATTTCCACAAACGAGCTCTGTACCTAAATATTATGTTTCATTTAAATATCAATCTTTAATACTCAAAGTATTGAAGAATAAAAACGTTAAGTTCAATTTAATTGACATTGCAAGCGTTCCTGAAAGATTACTCCACGGCTTCGACTTCTGAATCAATTTTATTCTCATCAGTATGAAGGTCATTCTCACTAATGATATACTTCATTCGCAATAAGATTAGACATTTAAACAAACCTTTTTTTACTCTCCGTTTAAACGATTTTGTCTTTTATTGCGAGGGTGATATGACAAATGGCAGCTGCAGTAGATAAATAGTTGGTATGGTAACTACTTTTTTGCTTTTAATGCCATCCTCATGTCTACGTAGTAGAATTGTCAGTAGGTTAATGTCATAAAAAGAAAATTGAATTAACTGTCTTTGTTGTTACTTGCAAACTTTAAACTTCCCATAATTACCCAAAATGGCTGCGTTTTAAATATATCCCAGCTATTTACATTCGGGTGACCATTTGTAAAAGTTAATGGCCTTAAATGTAGAAGGTATATATTATATATAATCTTGGCACACACTACACTAACTATAGGTACTGCTATTCGGTAAATCGCTGTGTGAATTCTGTAAAAGTTTGTAAAAACATCAGTAAAAACATATATGTATTTATGTAATATTAATTTAATGCTTTGCGGATATAATAAAAGGCGAAGATCGCGGGGTCAAGATTGTGGTGACAATTGGGTGAGACCTATGTCCAGCAGTCTTTCAATTTAAATGACGGTACAATCAAGATATCTATAATCTTCTTATACATTACTGCCGAAGTTCCAATAATACATTACGAAAACACTAGAAAATAAGATTTCGAATTAAGGCATCAGAATGCCAGCATTATTTTACCTAACATTCAAAGATTTTAATGTTGTTTTAAAGACTTTACATTAATAACTAACAAAGAAACATAAATTTTCTTCGTCTGTGACATTAAACCTCATTCTGTCAGCCGTAGTCTACATAAACTTAAGCTCGCTTAAGGAAAGAAAAAATAACTTGAGTAAGTCTAAGTAAAGTCTCAAAGTATTCTCCGTAGCTTTGATAACTTAACTCATATGAATACTTTTGAACTTTTTATATTAAGCTTGGCAAGTCGGGGAGAAAATCTGAAAAGCTTACAGTCTTGGTACAGTCAAGTGAACAAAAAAAACATACGCAGAATAGACAAGCTTTATATTTAGGGGTTAAAACTTCAGTTCCATTTGTAGCGACATCTATGAGGCCACATAGGAACTAAAATTCAAAAATGTTGCATTGCATTATTAGGGCCAACGCTGCGTTAAGCAGGCACACCCGCAAGCGCTCACGCGGGCACCCGTCGAGTGACTATGCACGTGTGTCGTATGTGGCAGTCCCCACAGCGGAACCGAATTCTGCGCAGTGTCGCTAGTTCAACTTTAACGTTGTGCATGTAGTCATGTCAATGGAGAACTTTACTTACTATTATTACGTAGCAAAACGGGCGCGGGGCGCAAGTACGGATGGGAGCCCGCGCGGCGAACCGCGACGCTACGGTTCACTTTTGTATGGGATTGCGCAAATGACCGCGTAACGCAGCGTCGGCCCTTAGAGTTCTTTGCGCGATTAGAGCATATACAAAAGCCCGAAATCAACTATCGAGCAGTTGCCCGGACTAGACATAACATCCGTCTGGTCAGAGGATCCAACACTACCAATGTTAAAGTGTGCAGGAGTTCCTCTTTGTTCCTCTTTGTTGTAGAAGTGAATGGTCCACAACTACCTAGTTTACTCAATACTTTAGATTCTATAGTACAAATTAAATCAGTCGTGAACCATTGACCCTCTTTTACAAAGCAATTTTGGACTCTTTATTATTAGTAGAGTACAACTGTAATTTTGGCTTTTCAGCTGAAAACCAGCGCTGGGTCTCTGACGCCCAGCAAATGCGGGCAGCATTTGCTGGGCGTTTAGTTTGTTCTGACCACGTGACTGAGGGTTAAGATGACATCAGAACAAAGGTATCGGAGGCGTGGCCAACTCGAGGCGTTCGACGCAAGAGAATCGAAACGAAACGGTCGTAACTTGGCTAGGGGGGCTGAAGTGGTAACCCTTTCGGTAAGGGCATGCTCGGTGCAATGTTATCGCTTCATTATTTATTTTTCTTCTCTTTTACTTTGTGTGTATAACCGTTGTGCGGTCTGTGTGGAAACAATGTTTTCTATTCTATTTTATATTATATCATGGACTCTAGACAAATGACATTCCATCACCGATAAAAACTTTCAAACGACACTTACTCTAAAAATTATTTAACTTTATAAACGTGACACGCATTAGTGCGAAATACCGACACTTCATGTGCGTGTCTAAAAGCATTGAGATAGGAACCAGTTTATTAGTAAGTGTAAATAAAGGAATTGATCACATAACATTTCGCTAGCGTTATTTTTTTCGCAAGGTTTGTGCATTTAGCCAGCGTCAAGTTTGGAAAGTATTTGGTTTTTGATACAAAACAGATTCACCTTTAGTTTCTTCGATCTCGGCTCGGGAAGTTTAGCTAAGGTAGTCAATATTACAATAAAATTATCAGCTCCATTTTACCAAGATTGTGCATATTTCAACGATATCTATATATGTCGTCAAGTTGTGTAGACACTTAAAGGACAAAATTACACCAATTTTACATTACAATATCCACTGGTAATCAATTTGCGAATAATTTAAACAGCAACTGAACTTCACTCCTCTTTAACTCCAAAATCTCTCGATAGCAGTTGTCAATCCTCATTTTAAACTATTTGATGATCGTAATAGCTACTAGAATATTACTATATCTGACCCCCCTTATGATTTACTGGTCGTTTTTCGTTATTAAACGCTTTTGAGTCTCCTGTGATATTCATCTCGTCGTCATCACTTTTAACTATTCGTAATCAACTATAACTATTAACTAATTTAAATAAACTATTCGTAATTCGTAAAGTGACTGGCCTGTTGGTCTAGTGGTTAGTGACCCTGACTGATATGCCGGAGGTCGTGGGTTCGATTCCCACCCAGGACAAATGTTTGTGTGATGAGCACGATCATTTGTTCTGTGTCTGGGTGTAATTTATCTATATATGTATGTATTTAGAAATTATATAAGTATGAATATCAGTTTTCTAGTACCCATAACACAAGATCTGCTTAGCTTGGGACTAGACGGCGTTGTGTGATAGTTGTGGAATATTAAATTTAAAAAAAAACTGCGGGCAGAGGTTCTGCAAGTTTAACTTGTGCTACAACTTAAACTGTTGCAGTAATAACCATCTCATGAGAGGCTGAACAACATTCTTTACTATCGTAAAACATTTTATGTTTTATTATATCAGTAGCTATAAAAATATATAACTTGTAGTTCGTTTCACTTAATATCTACTGAACACTGTCATCATCATAGCAACATGTTTTTTTCTTCCGTTCTGTTCTGTCTTCCGTCACGCTATAACAAACTTCTTTTACTATTTATTGCAACATAAAGTACAAAGGTGGACTTAATGCCTTAGGCATTCTCTACTAGTCAACCTAGGGTGGTGAAGAGACAATAGATTTAATAGTTATGGGTTACTAACAGGAAAATTTGAGTTTGGATAGACCAATTTCAAATCTACTTCTTCTAGCCGTTATCCCTTAGTACTTGGGGTCGGTGCAACACGTTTTTTTCTTCTATTCTGTCCTGTCACCCGTCACACTATCAATAACTCCCTTTTCTTTCAAACCTCTCCTCACACAATTCATCGGTGTCGGTTGTTCGGTGTCATCATTGTGCGGACCACCCAGAGGACACGGTGGAGCATACGGTGGAGGTATGCCCCGCTTGGGCGGAGCACCGCCGTGTCCTCGTGGAGGCAATTGGCGGCAGCGACCTTTCACGTCGGGCCCTGGTCCAGGCTATGGTCCGGAGCGAGGAGGAATGGCAGGCAGTCGCCTCCTTCTGCGAAGCAGTAATGCTAGCGAAGGACGAGGCTGCACGCGTGAGGGAACGAAGGTCCTCGCGCCCTAGCCGCCGTAATTCCGACCCCGACTACCAGCCACGGTAGACGCGGGCTTGCGGACGTCGAGCACTGGGTAGCTCGCCGTCCGGCTGTTCGGTAACTGACCGGACCGAGCCCAGTCGTCGACAGCGCGTAGTGATCCTCACGCTCCTCAAAGAGATGTCAGCAAACCGTAGGGGCCCAACAGGGCCGATGCCCGCTAGCTAGGACCGCGGAGAATTTCTGAAAGGGAAACCCGTAGTCTTAGAACGCAAAGGGTAATTGAAGGATACAGGTGTGGTTTTAGTCAGTAAAAGTCTGACACGCCCTCCCGCTCCACCCAGAGCGCGAGAAATCATTTTGATGATTTCCCACCTTTCCACATGTATACTCATAACTCTTTTAGTAACATGCGTTTCATCCCTCCTCTTCACATGACCAAACGACTTCACTTCAACTTTTCAGTCACTGACGCCACTTTCAAAAATTTTTTATATATACTCATTTCTCAGTTTATCCATTCTCGTCAAATTACACATCTATCTCAACTTTCACATCTTCGCTACATGCAATCTTTTCACTGCACAGTTTACTGTACAGTTTTCATAAAATATAGTGTGTTTCCGGCATTTCCTCTCACTGCCGAAAGAAAATTGGACAAGTCAACTGACAACGTTTGAAAGTAGTTTTAAAAGTTCCATTTCGTAGATAAATGTTGCTGTAACTTATACGAACCGTTTTAAATTTTATCTTGAACTAACTGCTGCCAGCGGTTTTGCCGGCGAGAAAGTAGAAAATTGTGTCAAGGGAACATACTCCGGGGATAAAATGTATCCACATGTCATGGTCTACCCATGTACCAAGTTTCATAAAAATCAGTCGTTCGAGCGTGAACATACACACTTAAAAATTTTCGCCTTTTTAATATTAGTGTGATATTAACATAGACTCTAGAGATGACTCTAGAGATGACTCTAGAGATGACTTTAGAGATGACTCTAGAGATGACTTTAGAGATGACCCTAGAGACGACTCTAGTGGTAACTCTAGAGATGACTTTAGAGATGACTCTAGAGATGACTTAGAGTGTCCATGGAGTTTCTTGCACATTCTTCTCCATAGAGATCTGCGCTTTGGAATGTGCAATTAACATCATTTTTTCTGACTGACTGACTTTTTGACATTTCAAAAGTGCCTGTAAATGGTTTATTTGAAATAAATGCTTTGAATTTGAATTTGAATTTGAAGTGTTAAAGAACCAATAGGTCTTCTTCTAAGCTGGGTGAGACGAACCGAATCTAGGAAATCTCTATTTAACTGTGTGCAGCCGCAGCAGCAGTGCAGCACCTAATGTGCATTAGTTGAGATAGTGGTCAAGCGCATCATCGCGATCAGTATAAAAAATCCGGGCAAGTGCGAGTCAGACTCGCGCACTGAGGGTTTCGTACAAACTTACCTATGAAAACAGTTTAATTTCCGAATTGAGTTACAAAGATTTTTCCGAAATGCAAAAAATGGTTTTTTTTTCTTGACGTAACGAAATTTACAGTTTTCAGTTATTTTTTCCTATACTTGTGCCACGAGACTTTGCTTCATGCCAAATTTTAGGATTTTAAGTCATTGAGAAGTACCATATGAATTTTGATTCCCTTGATAGTGTCGAAATATACATTTTTTGCGACATAAACGGACGTATCTTTTATTTTCCCTAACTAGCAGACCTAAGTATATGGTTTTAATTTCAACTTGATATCTCCACGCGTTCCCTAGATAAAGGGTCTTGGCCGATAGACAGACAGACGAACAACAAAGTGATTCTATATGGGTCCCGTTTTTTCCTTTTGAGGTACGGAACTCTAAAAAAACGCCATCCTGATTGCGGCAACACTCTTGCTATTAAAGAAATGAAACTGCAGCTCTTTGCAGTAACATTTACTCCGTAAGATAACTATCTCCCAGCTACTGCAGTATTACAAGACCGCAACCACTCTACTAGCTATCTCACCTTATTCAATAAATTAATTACCGAGACCAAATTAGTTTGAGAAACTCAGAAACAGAATCGAAACGTGCTCTGCTTGAAACCGAGAAATTATCGGAATAACAGGAAAAGCTATTACCGGTTCAATAAATAGTTTTTCTCCTTGAAAGTGAAGATGAATTCTGGGATGTCTAACCGAATATTCGAACTTCAAACTACATACTATAGAATCAACAATCTCGTACTAATTTTCTAACTTTAAATCGTTTTTATAACTTTTTATACACTGTGTCTACATCTCTTATCCAACTCTCCTGTCGTAGGTCTGCTGGAATAAATTTCATTTGAAATAAGCACCTTTGTGCTCTTCTATCTGCTTTTGTTCTTTTCATTTTTAAGCGTTTGTGTGTACATAAATAAATAAATAATTGTGTGTACATAAATCTATATATATAAAAATGAATAGCTGTTCGTTAGTCTCGCTAAGACTCAAAAACGACTGGACCGATTTGCCTAATTTTGATCTTGAAATATTCGAGATAGTCCAGGGAAGGTTTAAACGGTGAGAAAAAATGGAAAAAAAAAACGAAAAAAAAATCCGAATACAACGCCATCTCTAATTAAAATATCATCATAAAATGAATTATGCTGTTCTGGTAATGCCAGTAGATGGCGTTATCCTTACTATTAGGCGGTACGAAGTTCGCCAGGTCAACTAGTAAATAAATAATAACAACACCTGGAGACTCGCGAGGCGACTGGATCAAGGGCTTGATTCAGAAAGTGGTAGCTACTCTTGGACACGGCTCATATAGTCAGGAGGTTCTTTTCTCCGGAACCCAGACCGGCGTAGCTTGGATCCTGTTCCCGATATTGAAGAAGGACTGAACTATCCTATATTTTTAAATGTTTCTATATTTTTTCTATGTTAATATTTAAAAATATAAATTGTATATTAATAAATTAAATAAAAGAGATAATAATAATAATAATTTATTGACACACAAAAGTTAATAGGAAAATAAAGAAATAAACAATTAGGAAGAAGACAAACAGAACACATTAGAAGTGGCCTTGGGCCCCAAACTAGGAATAGCCTGTATCATGGTAGTCCAGTTAATTATTAGATTATGCAGTTTGAAAGTTCTATGTGACAGAGCACAATTATATTTGACAGGCCTGTTGGTCTAGTGGTTAGTTGCCCTGACTGCTATGCCGGAGGTCGTGGGTTCGATTCCCACCCAAGACAAATGGTTGTGTGATGAGCACGATCATTTGTTCTGTGTCTGGGTGTAATTTTATCTATATATTTAAAAATATATAAGTATGTTTATCAGTTGTTTAGTACTCATAACACAAGCTCTGCTTAGCTTGAGACTAGACTAGATGTGTGTTAGTTGTGGAATATTATATATATTATTATTTTGCAGTATAAAAATAGCCAAATAACTGTTATGAATCGACATCCGTAATTATATTTTTTTTTCTCAAATCTATAGTTTTTACAGACAATGCAGTTGTACCTACATTTGACAGTAAGTGTCCCAGCCCCAGCTTTGCAATTGTGCAATTTATAACAAAATTTGATTTTAATCTTTTCTGTATTTGTAAAAACCGCATCAAAATCCGTTGCATGGTTAAAAAAGAGTGAGCAGACAAACAGACAGACGCTAAAAATGACTTTATGTTAGAAAATTACTTTATTAGAAAAAAAAGGACAGTCGATCAAAACAAATATTGGCCATTCTGAACTTAGGCTTTTGCGAACTATCCGCATACTTGAATAAAATACGCAATACGCATTCGTCATCCGCAATGGCCGAGGGGATTCGATTTTGTGAAAAGGAAACCTAGAACGCAAAGAGCAACTAAAGGAAACAGGTGTGATTTTAGTCAGTACAGGTTTGACACGCACGCCCTACCGCCCCACCCTAGAGCGAGAGAAGTTATTAGATTTTTATATTTTTTTGTAAGTTTGAAAATCATTCAATGACTCTTGGGCGGCGCGAGAGGGCGTGTCAGACTTTTACTAAAAAAAAACCCACTCCTGTTCCTTCGTTGCCTTTCGTACCAGGCCTGAGCCTTCCTTTCAGAAGCAGACTCTTGCCCAGAAGTCATTAGATGGTTTCCCTACTAAAAAAAAAAACGCAATTATCATAATAATAATTTTTTTAAAGAATTACAGCGCAGCTAATTGTTCGAAGTTCGGAGAGGTCAAGATATTTCGCCCGTTCTGTGTAATAGGTAACAAAAGAAATAATTAAATTGAATAATAGGTACCTAACTTATCATTCTTTACAAGAACAACAATTGAGACTGACCGCTTTAAAAACAAAGAGTTCGTGAAAACAAATGAATATACTTTTGGTTAATATTAAGAATTTTCGTATGACCATCTACGCCTTTTTAGGGATTTCATACCTCAAAAGGAAAACACGGAACCCTTATATGGTCACTTTCTTGTCCGTCCGTCTGTCTGTCTGTCTGTCAAGACCCTTTATCTCGGGAACGCATAAAGATATCGAGTTGAAATTATAACCATATAATGCAAGTCTGCAATTCCTTGAAGCTGTGATAAAATCAAACTTCTAAGTTAATTAGAAAAAAAATTATACGGCTGTTTATGTCGCAAAAAACATGTATTTTTGATACTCACAAAGGGATCAAAATTCATAGGGTACTTCCCATTGACCTAGAATCCTGAAATTTGGCATGAAGCAAGGTCTCATAGCACAAGTATAGGAAAAAATCTGATAACTGAAAATCTGTAGTTACGTCACAAAAAAAAACTTTTTTTTCGATTCGGAAAAAGCTTCGTAACTTGTTTCGGGGATTGAACGGTTTTCATAGGTAAGTTTGTACGGAACTATCAGTCTGCGAGTCCTTGCACTTGCCCGGTTTTTTATAACCACTCGGAAATAGGAGCCTTACTTTAAATCCCGCGGACAGAAATAGGACCTGAGTACTTAAATATATACATTAACGTAAAATAAAAAAAATATCTGGCTATAAGTAGCATATAATGTAATTTACTAACAGGACTCACTCAGGTATTATTTCGGTCTGCCTAACCTAACCTAACCTGTCCGTGTTGGAGTGCCCTAAAATTACGGCACCTCCTTCCCTGCTCTCGTCTTTTACATACATTACCGACTGTGTATTTGCTAGGATAAAGAATATATAATAATATAATTATCTAAATAGTTTTGGTCGGCAGAGTTTAAACGACCCATATTTTCCATGGTGGGACGGTGCGAGAGAGTGAGAGATAAAGAAAGAGTGAGAAGGAAAGAGCTTCTCACTCTGAATATGTGAACTCGTACTCGGAATATGGGAGTGGGGAATACACAGTTCTCCATCTGCACGCTTCATCCTTTATCGATGGTTTTAGTGCCCAATGAAAATCGTCACATTATATGTTTTCCGTAATCCTGATACGATTTCTTTCGAAATTAAATTAAATTAAATTGCACGCGATTATTTCCAGGTTACGTTTTTTTTACATTTTCTTATGCCACGCTCAAATTGCAGATTATTTAAATACACTCTTTTCTGCATGTACTCAACTTACCTTGTCTTAATCTGACGCGCTCGAGTTTTTCCTAGGATCGATTTTTTTAATAATAATAATAATAATTTGTTGTGACCGCCAATGGCCTTATAGCCAAAAGCTTCGATGAACATCTATCGAAGCTGTCGTTGCGCGGTTGGATCAAGGGCCTAATACAAAAGGCAGTACTCCTCGATACGGCTCGCATTGTGAGGAGGTTCCTGTCTCTGGAGCCCTAACCACCGGTAGCTTGGACCCTGTTCCCGACACCGGCGGACAACTATTTTTTTATATTTTTAAATGTTTTTTTTTTATATGTTTTTTAAAGAAATATTTAAAAATGTAAACGATATGTATAAAAAATAAATAAATGGAATAATAATAATATATTTATTTGCTAAAAACACGGTATACAAGATGGTAGAGGAGAACAATTAGGAGCAAACATGTTTTGCTAAGTATTAGCATGCAAATATTTGTTGTGTACATAGTAACATACAGAGCACAGAGTACTTTGTAATATGATACAGAGATATTTATCAACACACAATCATCGACAATTTTTTTTTTTTTTGTATTAAAGTTCTAAAGGTTATCGACTTTGAAAACAAAAGACTTAATAAACAAATCAAAATCTTTTTTTTTAATCTATATTTTAAACACATATTAAAATAGTTTAATAATAATATAATTAAATACAAGCTTTAAAACTTAGATAACTAGACTACAAAGCATTCCTGAAGTGGAAAGACTGACATGTTTTTTTTTTGTTTAGAAATTCACCTATTGAATAAAAGCTATGCGATATTAACCATTTTTTTTGTAAGGCAATTCAGTTATCCAGCTAGGTAATGAGTTATATATAAGAGGCGCCATCTAATCTGATGGGCTGCCCTCAACACACCTCACTTTATTAAGGATTCTATTTGGTAGGGGTACATTACAGGGTGCAAGGTATCTCCCCATATGATTTTCGGACGCGCTCGAGTAACGCGCAAAATCCTCATATGAGCGCCCCTACTATATGAATCGATATTTGGAGCATTTACAACATGTCAGGATGGCCGAGCGGTCTAAGGCGCTGCGTTCAGGTCGCAGTCCACTTCTGTGGGCGTGGGTTCGAATCCCACTTCTGACAAATACTTTTTATTTTATCTTTTCATTTTAAAAATAAAAACTTTTAAGTAAACATTTATCTTTTTTTTTTAAATTAGTTAAGTTTTTAAATTACAGATACACACTGCTATGACGTCATAATTATTGTTACGCAAGTGTCTAATAATGTTATGACGTCACGGCTACAAACTGAAATTTATTCAAATTGTGTGTGAATTAAAAAACTGGCCAAGTGCGAGTGCGTCTAGCGCACGAAGGGTTCCGTACCATTGTACATTGTTCGCGTACGAGTGATCTTTACAACTTAATCGTATTACTAATAACTTATTGTTTTAGTGTCTCCTGTCCCGGTATTTGGTTGTCGAAAAATCACGTTAGTTTGTATGAGAGCCCCACTTAAGTATTTTATTTTAATATTTATTGTTATAGCGGCCAAAAAAATAAACATAATCTGTGAAAATTTCAACTGTGTAGCTATTACAGTTCATGAGATACAGCCTGATGACAGATAGACACACGGAAAGTGGAGTCTTAGTAATAGGATCCCGTTTTTACCCTTTGGTTACGGAACCCTAAAAACCTTGGGACTGTTTTACTGACGCTTTTGTTTCTTTGTTTCAGTTGCGATACATGATCGACAAATTAATGGACCTGCGTACGGTGTCTAAGAAGCAGTTAGCTGACAACCCTGACTTGACCATTGGTGACGTCACTACCGTCAACCTAACTATGCTGTCTGTAAGTTTATTCACCTAACAGAACCAAAACAATAGAACAGTAGTGATAAAACCGTTTATTTTTCTACCGAAACTATCAGTTTCACTTTCATACTGCTAAGCCGGAGGTCGTGGGTTCGATCCCCACCCAGGACAATTTTTTGTGTTATGAGCATGATCATTTGTTCTGTGTCTGGGTGTAATTTATATAAAAGTATGTATTTAGAAATATTTAAGTATGTTTATCTGTTGTCTAGTGCTCATAACAGAAGCTCTGCTTAGATGGGGACTAGACGGCGTTGTGTGATAGTTGTGTGAATATTATATTATACTTTACGGGCCATAATTAGAATAAAATTCATTAATGCAACCTACTTTAAAAAAAACGTTGTCTCACGCTCCTATGAACTCCTATTACTTGTTTTGTGGATGCGATCATAAACATGTAAAATCACATATTAAAGACACCTGGACCTGCAACAACTATATGTAGGCCACTGTAGGCATTCCCGCACGCAGCCGTAGGCCATACAAATATATGTATATTTGTATGGCCTACGGCTGCGTGCGGGAATCGAACCCGCAATACATAGCCCAGCAGGCAATCGCTCATCCTCTGCGCCAGCGGTACCGTCAACTGTCCCCGCGACACAAAAAAACAATTTTTACGGGAGTCAGCGCCTCAAATAAGCATTATAAATAAGTTTGAATTAACAATATCTTTTCAATACACTTACTCGAAAACCCACTTTTATCCCACCGCTTTTAGGCATAAAATAAACTGTTTTCCGCACTAGTGCAGAAAATAGCACGTACTCTCGCCCGCCACAATTTTATTACATTTATCATATCAGGCTGGGCGCGCGTTGACACCCGCGAATTGGCGGTCAACCACCGTTTATTCATTTCGTAAGTGTATTGAAAAAAGTCATTTGATACACGTGCAAATTTGTCACTGCAGCCCTCGGCTCCATAACACACTCGTCTACCGCGGCTCATGCGAATTCCGCTTTGGTCGCAATGACAAACTTTCTGCACTTGTATCAAAATGTACTATTATGGGAGTCAGCGCCTCAATCATCATTTTATATAAGTTTGAATATCTTTTCGTCAGGGGTGTAGCTACCAATGTATCAGTTGTATCAATGATACAGAGCCACGAGAATTAAGAGGCCGACTTAAGGATGCATAAAATCGTAAAATGTTGTCTACAAACTCAAATTCTTATTAATGGTATGCCGTCGGCCTATCATTGCTGGTCATTGGTGGTCGTTGGGCCTGTTTCGTACTAAAAACAATATCACTTTTGCATTTTACGGTAGTCCGGTAAAAAAAACCCTTTTTGGTTTCACAGCTCTTGGGTAAAAAGGGACTCCGTTTTATTATACAGGGCCTCTATATGACTAGTTAGCCACTGTTTTTCGTAATAAATCGTCAAGATAAGTACTTTGACAATTATGCTTACAAAACCACAAAAACGGATCAATAATAAAAGTAAAATTACAGATTACAATCTGTACTTTAGTTATTTTTTTTCTCTTTCCTTTGTTTTTTTTCTGAAAGTACAAGTCGGCCGAGTGCGAGTCGGACTCTCGGACGTAGGGTACGTCTATCCGTACCTTTCGTAGCAAAAAAACTGCCAAAAAAAATCACGTTTGTTGTATGGGAGCCCTACTTAAATTTTTTTTTGTTATCTTTTTAACATTCATTTGTTATAGTGGCAAGAGAAATCCTTCATCTGTGAAAATTTCAATCTTAATTCCGTGGTAGCTACACCTATCATGGTTCATCAGATACAGGCAGAGTGCCTGCCACAGCCTGGTGACAGACAGACGGACAGTGGAGTGATAGCAATAGGGTCCCGTTTTTATACTTTGAATACGGAACCCTAAAAAAACACAATTTCGAAAAACCTCAACTTCAGAAGCTTAATGAAGGAATGTTTTATAACTTTTCATTCATATTCTGATTCATGACAGCCACTGTTTTATTCACAGGGTGGAATCCAAAACAATGTGGTCCCGGAAAAGTTGACCGCGAGTTTTGACATCCGCATCGCTCAGACTGTTGATCAGATACAGTTCGAGAGTCAGGTACGTACAAAATACAAATTAATACTATATAAAAGAACGAAGAATCGCCCAACTTAAGTCGCAGTGGGCAGGGCACATTGCTTGCAGAACAGACAGATTTTCGATGGGGAGGAAAGGTTCTGGAGTGGCGACCGCGTACCTGAAATGAAATGTAATTTCTCACGCTCCTGGATGGGACGAAAGGGTTTGTCAGACTTTAACTGACTAAAACCCACCTATGTTTTTCAGTTGACTTTGCGTGTTTGGGGCACGGTCACTTTTTGGGAAGCTGCAAACAAAAGTGTTTGAAAAATACGCATCCACTTTTTAGTTAGTCTTGTTAGCAAGCGCATGATCTGCTCAACTTTTAGTTTTAGGTTCGATTTCCAGGTGAAAAAAGATATTATTGGGTTTTTCTCAGGGATTTGAATTCAATAAATGATTAAAGTTTTTCCCTTTTTCCTTAGTCCTTTCCTATTACCTGATGGTAATGATGAAGAGCATAGTGATAAGTGTAGAGCAGTAGTGGCCGAGTGGTAACGGCCCCGACTTACAAGTTGTAGGTCGCGGGTCCAAACCCAGCCAGGCGCATTACTTTGCGTAATTTATTTCATCGTCCCTGCTCTTAAAACGGTGAAGGAAAACATCGTGAGGAAACCGGCACGTCCTATAACCAAAAATTCGAAGACATGTGACATTCACCAACCCGCACTGGGCCCGCGTGATGGATTACGGCCCATTCCCTCTCCTAGAGAGAGGCAGCCTGAGTTTCAGCACTGGGAACATTAAAAGGCTGATTATGCTTATTATATGCTAATGATGATGAATGGGAGAAACTTTCTGAAATTATTTGTCCACTGTTGGACCTCCCAAATTACCTGCCACAACGACCGGTGCTGTGCAATTTTCCCTTCGTCCCTTCCTTACGTCATCATCATTTGAGCCGACAGACGTCCACTGTTGGACATAGGCCAAGTGCCGCCCTGTGGAGTTGTGCCTCTCGCATCCATCGGATTCCCGCGACATGGTAGTTGGTTAAAGAACTGAAGAAATATATGTAATAGCTGCCTAGCTGAGACCACTTTGACTGCTCATACCTATAGTTTTTTCAATCTTTTTTTGTTAGTTAAATTTAAGTGCACAATTACTTCCCAACCCCTTACAATTGGTTCTACAAGTACCACAAACAACAAACTAACCTCTTAAACATCCTTTTATAGTTTTTCCATCCTTATTTTATTTGTTGCGAACCACACAAGACTAACTTCGCTTTTATGTTGTAATGAAAAGTTTAAAGCTGCTAGATTTCCCACGAGTGAGTTAATAAGACACACATAAATCAATTGACCTAGACCCAGTCTCCTAGGTATAAAACTATTAACATTGATAATGAAAACTCAAAATATTAATTTTGTAATGTATTAGCTTTTTCTAGCGTCTAGGGTCGCGGTATAGGCGATGATCTCCCCAAAAGAACATGGTACCGTGATTAAAAAGTATTTTATACCATTATAGTGAAATCCATCATTATACAGCACACCGACCTATAGAATCGAAGGCTTACAGTCATCCAAAGGGCAATAGAAAGGGCTATGCTCGGAGTTTCCTTGCGTGATCGCATAAAGAATGAAGATATCCGCAGGAGAACCAAGGTCGCCGACATAGCCCGAAGAATCGCCAAACTAAAATGGCAGTGGGCTGGGCACATTGCTCGTAGAACGGATGTTCTAGATTGGCGACCGCGCACCGAAAAACGCAGCGTTGGATGGCCTCCCACAAGGTGGACCGACAACCTGGTGAGAGTCGCAGGAGTGCGGTAAATACGAGACGCACAGGATCGGTCGTTGTGGCGACGCTTGGGGGAGGCCTATGTCTAACAGTGGACGTCTTTCGGCTGAAATGATGATGACGACAGCACACCCAAGTAGGACGTTGCTTACACAACCTAACAAAATGAAGGATCGTAGACCCCTCCAACACCTTACATAATCAGAACGGCGCGTCGTCGTCTGAGCCAATATTTTTTTGTAAAAAAATTAAATAAATTCCAGGATCCAACATGAGTGGTACCGCATTTCTGATCCCACACCTGCGGTATTCCGTGATTGCGGAATGAGATTCCCTAGTCCCAGGTATAGAGGTAAACAGAGACACAGAAACAAAACTATTAAAACAGACGTATGTCAATGCAAAAGTGTCGGGAACTCAATGTTATTATCAGTTACCATCTTACATATCTTTTTTTTTTCGGTGGGAAAATCATCTTATGACATCCCCCGCCCTTAGGCGGGGCGAGAGATAGTGTCAGACTTTTACTGACTAAAAACCCACTCCTGTTCCTTCGTTGCCTTTCGTACCAGGGCCGAGTCTTCCTTTCAGAATCAGACCCTTGGCCCCAGTAGGCTTCGACCCTGCTAGGCCCCTACAGTTGCTGACATCTCCTTGAGGCGCACGTGGAACAGCACGCGCCGTCGACGACTTGGGCTTGGTCCGGACGGTTACCGGACGGTCGGATGGCGAGCCACCCATTGCTCGCCATCCGCAAGCCTGCGCCTACGATGGCCGGAAATCAGGATCGGAATCCCGGCGGCGATTGGGGCGTGAGGACCGTTGCCTCACGCGATCGGCCGCCTCCTTTGCTAGCATTACTGCTTCGCAAAAGGAGGCGACCGCCTGCCACTCCTTCTCGCTCCGGACCATGGCCTGTACCAAGGCCCGGCGCGAGAGATCGCCGCCGCCGATCGCCCCCACGAGGACACGGCGTTGCTCTGCCCAAGCAGGGCACACCTCCACCGTGTGCTCCACCGTGTCCTCCAGGTGGTCTACACAATGGTGGCACCCGGGCGTGTCTTCCGCACGAATCCGGTGCAGGAACCTTCCGAACTTACCATGTCCGGTGAGGACCTGCGTCATGCGGAAGTTAAGGACGACGTGTTGCCTTTCCAGCCATTCCTCAAAGAGGGGACTTACCGCCATAATTATGGCGTGCCCAATCTTACATATCTGGAAGTCCCAGATAATCAGGTTTTACTGAACCAAATTAATGCAATTTTTTAAATAACTGCTTGAAATTGCGACCAAATGTAATGAAATATGAAAGTTTCTATAGTATAAAAGCAAGTGCTGCCAATCGAGTTGGTAATTAGGACCCATTGAATGTTCGATAAGGGTCGAGATGTTCTTAGTACCGATAATCTGAATAATCAAAGGGTCTAATTTGGTTAAGATTCTTGTTTACCGACGAGTTTCTCGGTTTGTTCCCCTCAGCTGCCACGGGCAGAATAAAACAAGTCAAGTTTATATTATGCAATACAAAATTGTTGGATCAACGAACTTTGAAAATAGGTATAATTCCTTCCAATAATAACTTTTATATTTATAATCTAACCTAAAATTCATCATCATCATTAGTGATATTATGCCATGTTGCGCCACGTTGGCATACTGGGTGCATGTACACGTACATATACCTGGTGTGTCAGGTGTACGCAAAAGATATTTAAATTAAATTAAAATCTCTCTGTTATTTTATCTTTTACTAACATAGTTTTTAAGGTGTGTGTTTACTAACATAATATGGACCACGGTCTGAAATAAAGTATTTTATTTTAAATTGGAAGCCAACGAAATTAAAATTTTGTAAGTTCTTTTTTTCTTTTGCAAATCAGCGTTAAGCTTTGTGTTGATTATTAAAATATGACTAGAGACCATACACGTATTTATTTACGGAATTATATTCATTAAATTCATAAATACAACCTTCTCAGTTCTTTTAACCCTATTGAATGGCTATTTCATGAAAACTCATTCAATACCATTCTTTCAGTTCGTCCAGGGAAGCACAGACTTATTGAGACTGTGGGCCACTTGGGCAAATGATGAACTAATGACGGGCCACCAGCAAAATTTATAAACAAAAATAGGCAAAAATTTAATTAAAGAGTAGAATATTAATTTACAGATTTGCACTGCATTGTGCTAACAATATTTTTTATATTTGGCTCAAATTTACTTGTAGCTGCACGTAAAATTGCTTCCATACTTTCATTTTCAAGGCGGTTTCGATTTTTTGTTTTGTTATTATTCAATACCGAAAATCATTTTTCACTTTTATTGTAGAGCTAAATAAGCTTGCGCAACTCAGGGCATTTGTGCGCTATTCTGTGTACCTAATTTTATCATTGCAGAGGTAAAAGTTCAGTAAGTCACTTAATTGAATTTGTTGCGTTTTGAATATCGATTAATTCTAACTGCATTGACTCTGGTGCAGTTTCAGCTGAAATGGTGAAAGGATTGCTAATGTGTCCAATAGAGGTTTAACTTTTTGAAACTCTTGTATTAAAATATCTAACTATTCGACAAAGCTAATATTAACCGCAGTTTTATTGAATTTTTCAGCCATTTTCTTGTAATTTGGAAAATGATTGTAATTACCCGAATTTATTTGTGATCTGAAAAAAGCTAGCTTGCCTGGCATTTAACCGAGGGGCCGCATGCAGCCCGCGGGCCGCGGTCTGTGCATCTCACTGATATAAATATAATGCATTCAATGGCTTAGACTCTAACCGATTGAATAGCTATTTTATATATAAAAAAAAAACAATATAATCCTCTCAATTCGTCTCATGAATAGATTATTTATTCTTCTGGAGGGTTAGCTGAACGAAGAGGGTGGTATTGATAATTTTTGAATGATTATAACTCAGTCAGGCTCGGTCGCAAATCATATTTTACTAAACATAGAACCTACCTATAAAATGCAAAGACTTAAGAAAAGGAACAATTGCGTTTTGCGGACTAATCAGTCCCTTTTATCTTAGGGTAATCTCACCTACAATCATTCAATGACTTCTCCTACGACTCGCGCTAGGGCGGAGCGCGAGGGCGTGTCAGACTTTTGATGACTAGAACTTACTCCCATAATCCTTCTTTGTTTCCCTTTCAGTAGCCATCCCATGGCTCCAGTAGGGTTCGCCTCTGCTGGCTTCATCTTAAGGGTAAATTATTAATATCTTATTGTCTTTCTAGATAAGACGCTGGTGTACTGAAGCTGGTGACGGGGTGACTATTGAGTTTGATCAGAAGGACCCCTTTGTGGAGTCCACCAAGTTGGACGACACCAATGCTTACTGGGTTGCTTTCAAGGCTGCTGCCGAACAACTGTAAGTATTCTTTTTTAGATGGATTCATCAAATGGCCCGCTCTGGGGTGGAGCGAAACCCAGATACCAGACTTATACTGCCAACCACCCTTAATTTTTATCATCATCATCATTTCAGCCGAAAGACGTCCACTGTCGGACATAGGCCAGCCCAAGTGTTACCACCTTTATTATACTCAGTAGATAATTATGTTAGTGTGTTATGTAATATTATGTCAAAACGTTTTGCGCCGACCCCAAATAACACGGGACAAGGGCAGGAAGATGATGACGATAAGATAATTATGTCCATAATTAAAAGCACAAAATAAATCCTAAATTCCAGCGATCGTGAAAAAAAACCTCAGATTCCAACAAAGTACCTAATTAAGCGTCTAGAATGTCACAATGCCTGTAATAAATTATAACTAATTAGTTATAAATTCTAAAGTAACTTCTAATTGATTCAAAATCAAATAAGGTCAAGTTTTCTTGTAACCTTAACGAATACACTCGGTAACACATTCAAAATATTTTTATTTCACATAAGCCTACATGGACACTTATAAAATGTCAGAAACTAATGCACAGCTCTATTTCACACAGTTCCATAGACACTGTTGTAATTGGTCGTTTCTTATACAGAAGAACTGTTAAGATACCCCCACATCATTAAAAAATATCGGTTTATCAATAATTCCATTTTTCAATATTAGGTAATAGTTACGAGAGGACAGTCAACATTGTGTCCAAAAGCGCAATAAAAATAATAATAATAAAAATTACATCACATAAACCCCTGAACACAGGGTTACATCAGATCTTGACTAGAATTTTCTAACTTTCCTTGTTCGACTTCGACACACACCAGTGCATCCTAGCTCGGTTAAAAACTGGAACAATTGTGATTCTATAGGAAATAAAAAAAAAAAATCTTATACACTCGCTTCGTTCTGGTTTCCGCTCCTCGTCGAGTCTTGTTGTGATTTTTTTTGCTATGTTGTTTAAAAACTATGCACCTATGTTCCTATAGACTTTTAAAACAAGAATTCATTTTTTATCCTTCATCCTCAGGTTCTGAGAATACATGCCTATGTCACTTAGTGATAAAGTACCTACGTAGTTCTACTGATTAAAGATATTTTAAAATATCCTTAATATTCATATTTTTCTTTGTTAGCATGTTTGTTTGTAATGATTATTAATTACAGTTATCACGTAGCTTAATTATGACTGTTGAACAAGAGGCCGTGGGTTTCGTTACCAGTTCGAACAAAGTATTAAACTTCACTATAGCAGTCAGGTAAAGTATCAAATTCCACAGTAACAATTTGGAGTCTAAACTCGTTCTCAGTTTATAGCAATGGGCTCAGTCTGTATTCAACAGGACCTATATAAGTGCAGTTCCACCTTACCAATGCTAAAATGTCTAAAATTTCTTTGTAGAAGAGGGTCAATGGCTCATGACTGATTTAATTGGTAGCATAGAATCTAAAGTATTGAATAAACTAGTTGTGGACTATTGAAATTCTACACCAAAGAAATTTTAGACACTTTAGCATTAGTAGAATGCAACTGCACTTTTGATCCCTGGCCGTACATAAGCGGTGAAGGTAGAGCCTCATGTCTGTTAGGGTTGCGAGGTTGTTGTGGAGATTTACCGCGACCCTGTAACGCAAAGGGCAAATGAAGATACATGGGTGGGTTTAAGTCTGACACGGGCTCTCGCTCCACCCAGAGGGGTAGGAGTTATTTAATGATTTTTCACCACAAAAAATTAATTATAATAATATTTATAAATATAAATTATATTTTCCTTTCCAGTAAAATCACACTGAAACCCTGCATTTTCCCGGGAGGTACCGACAGCCGGTATATCCGAGAGCTCGGTATTCCCGCTCTGGGCTTCTCGCCGATGTCCAACACTGTACCAGGACTCCATGAGCACGACGAACGTCTTCGAGCTGATGTCTTCCTCCGGGGTATCGGGATCTATGAATCTATCATTCCTGCTGTTGCCAATGTGTGATTGTACAATATTGGATTTGCAAACACAGCCTGAATAAACAAATCATTGTTTAAATTATCTTCTAGTTTTTTTTTTCTAATTTATTTTTATAGTGTAGTCATTATCTTCCCAGTTCTTTCCCAATTAGCTTGGGGTCGGTTTCCAGTCTAACTGGATGTGGTTGAATACCCGTGCTTTACATGGAGCGACTGCCTATTAGACCTCCACAACCCAGTTACTGGGCAACACGATACTTCTTAGATAGGCTATCTTTTAGACTAACTTTTTGGTATTGTATAGTAGCAGTATTTTGGAGATAGGCGGAACAGAGAGTAAAGTCCCGCAAACTTCAGTTGAAAAGGTTGAAAGGGATTATTTCGGGCTGTTCTATATGTTCAAATCGCGCGGAGAACTTTAATTGCGTGTTGCAGGATTAGTTCTTGTGTAACGCCATACCTAGATGTCGCTACAGTTTGAATGTACAAGACTATGCGATCCACACACATTCTAAAGTCAAACTTTACGAATGAATCTAAACACGGAAAAAAAAAATGGGCGTAGTTTAATTATATTACCTCAAGTAGTTTCTGCCAGTGTATTCGCCCGCGTGAAAGTATAGAAATATCCCTAACGAACATACTCCCAGGATAAAAAAATATGATATGTTCAAGTCCAGGACATGGTCTACCCATCTGCCAAATTTCCTTCAAATCCGTTCAGACGTTTGAGTGTGATTAGAGTATATATAATATCAGTGTGATGTGATTGATACCAAGGACAGAATAATCAATGAATGAATTAATGATTTATTTGCCTTCGCAAGGTTTGTGCATTTAGCTAGTGTCAAGTTTAGAAAGTATTAAGTTTTCAGTCACTTTAAGTTACTTTGAGTTACATAAGAACGCGGATGTAACACATTCTCCGGGCCTTGGTACAGGCCATGGCCCGGAGCGAGGAGGAGTGGCAAGCGGTCGCCTCCTTCTGCGAAGCAATAGTGCTAGCAAAAGAGGAGGCCGCACGGACCCACGCGAGGCAATGGCCCTCGTGCCCCAGCCGATTCCAATCCCGATTTTCGGCCACCGTAGGCGCGGGCTTGCGGACGGCGAACAATCGGTAACTTGTCGTCCGAACGTCCGGTAACCGTCTGGACCGAGCCCAAGTCGACGACGGTGCGCAATGTTCTACGCGCACCTTGAAGAGATGTCAGCAACTGTAGGAGCGCAGCAGGGTCGAAGCCTACTGGGGCCATGGGTGATGCGAAAAAGATCCCCGGGGAAAAATGGCAAAGAAGGAACAAGAGACTTTTACTGACTAAAAACCATTCGTTTTTAGTCAGTAAAAGTCTGACACTATCTCCCGTATCGTGTAGACACTGCTTATCTCAACACAAAGCTACACCAATTTTACAAAACAATATCCACTAGGTCCGTGATAAGACCTGTCATACTGTATGGATCAGAATGTTGGGCTGTGAAAAAAAACGGATGAAAAAAGATTGCACGTAGCGGAGATCAGAATGTTAAGATGGATGTGTGGTGTAACGAGAATGGATAAAGTGAGAAATGAGTATATTAGGGGAAGTTTGAATGTGGCGTCAGTGACTGAAAAGTTGAAAGGGAATCGTTTGTCTTGGTATGGTCATGTGAAAAGGAGGGATGAAGCGCATGTTACCAAAAGAGTTATGAGTTTACATGAAAAGGAAGTTAGTGATAGCATGACGGTTAACAGGATAGAATGGAAGAAAAAAACGTGTTGCGCCGACCCCAAATAACACGGGACAAGGGCAGGAAGATGATGAATCAATTTGCGAATTATTAAAACAACCACTGAATTTCACTCGAAGAAAACCTCCCAAAAACTTACAGGTACACATATTAGTGGTAACAATTTCATATGGCTTCACTGTATTCGACTTTTAAGTCGTTCAAATATTTAAATTAAGTGCATGGTAGGAACAATTTAGGTCTTAGGTCATCTTAAAGGTTATTAGTGCAACTAACTACCTAAGTATTTACTAAACTGTTCTTCGGATTAATCCTCATTTGCATACAAATTGAAAATAAATAGATGCCGTAAAACGCGGTAAATAGAAACGCAGGGGTGAATAGGAACAAAACTTTGATTTGCTTTTTCACTTTGAACAAAGCATCGACTTTTTAGAATAACAATTCATTAATAAATCGATATAGTTATTTAACTATATCGATTAATTGCTGCAAAAAATATTCAAATATCGTTAAAATACCCTTTGAAGTTCTGTTTCTATTCACCCCATTTGACTGTATAGAGCATTTTCAACCAACTAACAAAAACTTCTCAACTAGGTACTCAAGTGTGATTGGGTCGAACATGTCTGCCGAATGTCGGATAAGCTGTGGGCTAAAAGAGCCACTTATTGGGTACTGTAGTTTATTGGTTGTGTTGGTTCTCTCAAGCGCTAGTGACATGATGTATTTGACACCTGTCAGTCGCCATCCGGCAGCCGTCCGGAGCAGTTGTGTGGTGCTAATATGCGTGTTGTGCTGTTGCTGAGCCGTAAATTATTCCAATAAGCATAATATAGGTTTAAACGCAAAGTGATATCGCGGTAGTACCAAGGTGAATGTGGAGAGATGAGCTTAACTCTTATCTTACTCTGCCGAGGACAGAAGTGTGAGGAAATGGGAGAGGGAGGGCTTCGCCCAGCAGTGGGACAATGGAATGATTTGATTAACAAAAAGTGACTCGTAATAGAATATATATGAATAGATAATATATGGACCTACCTAATGATGACCCCTGCATACAAGCCCAGTAAAACATACCAGTATATACAAGTCAATTTATTTCTGCAATAATTGTTTTTATAGCATCACATGAAACAAACATTAACCCAATAATAAACCCGTTTCAGTCTACTATCGTAAATTTATCGAGAAACCTGCCGTATTCTCTATTTTCCAGTTATAGTAAACTAGTTTTTGGCCGCAGCTTCGCCCGCGTACATAAAATATAGCCTATGTCACTCAAGAATAAAGCAGCTTTCTATCGGTGAAATAACAAAAAAAAAAACTTTACCTCCTTATAATATTAATGTAGATTGAGGAGTTCGAGGCTAAAATAATATATTATCAGCATCATGTTTTTTTTTTTTTAATTCTGAATATGTTTGCGTTTGACCAGTATCTCACTTGATGGTACGCAAAGATGTGGCCGATGATGGAACACGCTTGCTTAGAAGTAACCTGTTCACTCTTGACTTAAAGACCCCTAGGGTCCAATCTCCCAAGTTAAGCAACGTTTGCTAAGGTTAGTCCAAGGATAGGTGACCTACCAAAACTCTTCTGTTTTCAAAATCAAAAAACTTTTAAATTGTCAAGACGTCAGTCAGTTAAAAAGAAAAATGATGCTAATTGCACATACCAAAGCGTAGATTTTCATGGAGAAGAATGTGCAAGAAATTCCATGGACACTCTTTTCAATCATGTTATGTATTACAAATATCTCGCATACATTACATGTTTTCTTGTCGCTACTATTGTATTATAAGAACTATGTAAATAAAGTAAAAAAAAAAAACTAACCACTGGCTAAAAGCTAAGAGATGACTGGTCTCAACCGACAGCGCCCGGACATGACGCGTATATCAGCACCACTCAACTCAACCATTTTGAAGAAACCCAATGATCCAACAAACAGTGGGTTTTTCAGAAAGCACGTTAAGAAGTTAGTTCTGACTATCATTCGTAGATCTTTGACAGTCGTTATAGATAGTCAGAAATCAACACATCTGATACCAGTCTTGCAAAGGGGTATCGTGTTTCTCCATATAAAATACTGGTTTCCAGCTCCTTCCGATTACATTGAAATCCGTCCATAGATAGATAGAATAGAATCCATACATAGTTTTTTTTTTTTTTTCTGTGGGAAAATCAAAATCCCACTCCTTGATCCTTCGTTGCCTTTCGTACCAGGGCCGAGTCTTCCTTTCAGAATCAGACCCTTGGCTTCAGTAGGCTTCGACCCTGCTGGGCCCCTACAGTTGCTGACATCTCCTTGAGGCGCGCGTGGAACAGCACGCGCCGTTGACGACTTGGGCTCGGTCCGGACGGTTGTCCGAACATAGTTGGGAACAAACTAGGCAAACTGTAAATTTAAAGTTTATGAAAAACAATAAGTCTTTCCCAAATATATAGGGCCAGCGTCCAGTCTAACCGGATGCTGCTAAATCTTTTACTTACACAAACCTATTACTGGGTAAATGATAATATTTTTTTTTCTTTGAGTTTTTCTTTTATTTTTTTTTGTAAATAGGGTCCCGTCCCAGCTACACACGGATGTTAGAAATCTTCGAAATTCTCGGCTTTTATGCATGTATCATATACTTGAACCTTCCTTATAAATCACTCTCTCACTATTTGTGAAAACTTCATGCAAATCCGTTCCGTACTTTTTGAGTTTATCGCGTTCATATAGACAGAGAGACGCCATGGGGGACTTAGTTTAATAATAATATATTGCCATATTTATTACCTTAAAGAAAATCTCCATCGTATGTTGATATATTATTCTGTAGATAGTTATTTAATTAATTTAACAATGCAATCTAAGTAACTAAAGTAAAAATTAAATTAAATTTATTTTATTTTAATAATTATCAGATAAATATTTTTTTATTTCGAACCAAAATTGTTCTCTTGCAGTTTTCTCACTAAACACCTATTTTAAGATATTTAATTGGATATAATATTTTATTATGTAGAGGTATTAACCAAGCAATCCTGCTACCATAAACCAGGTCTAGGTGCGCCAATTTGACGATCGTCTAGCTAGTTACAACCTAAACGGGAGCTCGTAAAAAAACAATAAGTCTACGTGAGCCATTAGTGAACGTGCTATAAACTACTGTAATTTGCCGACCTGTTGCTTTCTTCCCTTCCTAATCGCTTGTAAAACTTTGCTTGAAATAATGGCAGCAGTGTTTACCGATCTGTGGGTAGTTTGAAAATCAGAAACAACATTATCTTCAAATCAAACATTCTTAACAAGAATTTTAAATGAGCCTAAAGTCTACTAAAGACTATTGGTATAAAAACGTAAATAGGTACAGATTTAAAAACAGCAATTTATCTGGCAACAATTAGTGAAACTTTAAAAAAAGTAACTGAGAACAATACTGAAGGTCGTTCAGTTTATTCGAAATATCCCATCTCCTACCATTTTAAAAGCTATTTTCTCATCACCAGAAACTCTCGAGTCAAAAACCGTTTTTGGTGCGGAGTATTGCATAACACGATGTTTAACTTAAAGTATTCGCACTTCCCATCGTTTGGCGCCCAGCATGGGACTACCACTCGCTTGTTGGCGCCCAACTCGGACCTAACCTCCGCGCGATTCATACGCATTGCGTAAATAAGGAAACTTTTACGTTAACGAATTTGTATATTTAATGACAACGGCATTGTAGCCGGATTGCCTTAGCTCGCCTGTGCCTGGTACGGAACTTCCGTCTCACTGTTACGACAGTAGCCTTCAAATATTCATTTGAATCAATTAAAGTGAATCAGGCCGAGTATTTGCTAAGACTTTGTAGTATTGATATAAACAGAAGAAATGAGACTGGAGTATCTCTTGGTATTCATGAATTCCTTCAATTTAAATAAAGCCTTATAGCGTCAATCAACAATTCAATTCTAAATATTTTTACATAAATAGTAAGATTAAAATAAGCCATCAGCCCATTTGTAAAAACCGAGAGATATCAAAGACTGTCCTTAATGATTATAAAACAATAATGAACCTCCTATACCGACCATACCTTACAACCTAAATCTTGAAGCTATGAGAAAATAACAAAGTATAACTGTTTACACTTAATAACTACCCACGTATAATGAAAATATTATGTAAACTATAACAACACCTTTTTTTTTTTTTTTTTTTTTTTTTTTTTCGGTGGGAAAATCATCTTATGACATCCCCCGCCCTTGGGCGGAGCGGGAGATAGTGTCAGACTTTTACTGACTAAAAACCCACTCCTGTTCCTTCGTTGCCTTTCGTACCAGGGCCGAGTCTTCCTTTCAGAATCAGACCCTTGGCCCCAGTAGGCTTCGACCCTGCTCGGCCCCTACAGTTGCTGACATCTCCTTGAGGCACGCGTGGAACAGCACGCGCCGTCGACGACTTGGGCTCGGTCCGGACGGTCACCGGACGGTCGGACGGCGAGCCACCCATTGCTCGCCGTCCGCAAGCCTGCGCCTACGATGGCCGGAAATCGGGATCGGAATCCCGGCGGCGATTGGGGCGTGAGGACCGTTGCCTCACGCGATCGGCCGCCTCCTTTGCTAGCATTACTGCTTCGCAGAAGGAGGCGACCGCCTGCCACTCCTCCTCACTCCGGACCATGGCCTGTACCAAGGCCCGGCGCGAGAGATCGCCGCCGCCAATCGCCCCCACGAGGACACGGCGTTGCTCTGCCCAAGCGGGGCACACCTCTACCGTGTGCTCCACCGTGTCCTCCGGGCGGTCCGCACAATGGTGGCATCCGGGCGTTTCTTCCGCACGAATCCGGTGCAGGAACCTCCCGAACTTACCATGTCCGGTGAGGACCTGCGTCATGCGGAAGGTAAGGACGCCGTGTTGCCTTTCCAGCCACTCCTCAAAGAGGGGACTTATCGCCATAATTATGGCGTGCCCAGCACTGGGTTGCGATAGTCGCTGTCGCCATTCCGCCATGAGACCCCGCCGGAGCTCTGCCCGCCATGCCGCGACTTGTCGCGGCAGCGGAGTTTCACCCCGACGTTGCATCTCCACGCGCAGATCGTGCATGCGTGCAAGGCCTGCTGCCACCAGGTCCCATGGTTGCTGGCCAGCAAGGAGGCTCGCCGCTTCGCGGGATACCGTGCGGTATCCCCTCACCATCCGTATGGCCATGACCCTCTGGCACGCGTTCAGCTGGGCCGCCGGTCGCTTTCGCAGTGACGGCGCCCACACCGGCGCCCCATAAAGAGCCATGGACCGGACGATGCCTGCGTAGAGCCTCCGGCAGGAGGCGTCTGGACCCCCGAGGTTGGGCAGGAGCCGCTTGAGGGCAGCCCCAGTCCGATTCAGTTTGGGAGCCAGACGTCGGAAGTGCTCCTCGAAATTCCACCGGCTGTCGAGGACGAGTCCCAGGTACTTCATCGTCGACCCGACGCCGATGTGAACTCCTCCTACCGTTAATTGGGAATTCCGAGGTGGCGCGCTCCGAGGGCCGTGAAAACACATGGCCTCGGACTTGTGTAGCGCCACCTCGAGTCCCAACTGCTGGATCCTATCAACGACTATCGCAACCCCGCGTGTCGCTAATTCGACCGCCGCCTGGTATGACTCTCCCTGAGCCAGGACCAGCGTGTCGTCTGCGTAGCAGACCACGCTGACCCCGTCAGGGAGGTCGCCGCGCAGCACGTAGTCGTAGCCGATGTTCCACAAGGGCGGTCCTAGTACCGATCCCTGCGGAACACCGCACGACATCTCTCGCCGTTTCCACTCACCCTGGTGACCAGGGTAGATGATGTACCTGTCCGACAGGTAGGCCTCGATCACACGACAGAGGTAGTCGGGCACCTGGTGATACCGGAGTGCCCTCCTAATGCTACTCCAGGGCAGGGAGTTAAAGGCGTTAGCGATGTCCAACGACACCGCCACGACACACCTGCCCTGGGACACCGCATCCCCCGTCGTGAGAGCTCGTACGCGCATGATGGCGTCCACCGTGGAGCGCCTCCTGCGAAAGCCGAACTGGCCGTCCGCCAGATCCGGCCCCACTCGTGTTAGGTGCGCGACGAGGCGGTCTGCAATTACTCTTTCAAAGAGCTTGCCCACCTCGTCGAGCAGCACAATGGGCCGGTACGCGGACGGAGAGTCCGCAGGGCGCCCCGGCTTGGCGATAAGGACCAGTTTCCCCGTCTTCCAGAGAAGTGGGAATTGGCCCCTCTCCATGCATGCGCTAAAGAGCCCTTTTAATCGAGACCCGAGAGCCTCCATGGCCAGGACCCAGGCTTTACCAGGCAAGCCGTCGGGTCCTGGGGCGGTATTCTTGGCACTTAGCCTTCGTACCGCCACACTCATCTCTACCTCGGTCACCTCTGGAGCATTGTCGTCGTCGTCGCCATCGTGATCCACGTTAGACACTGCTGGTGGCGGAGCCATGAGCGGGGGAGAGTGTTCCCCTCGCGCAGGGAACAGATTGCTCACCACACCCTCCACAATCTGGGGCCGGAGACTCTGTGTGAGTGGGGGAGCCCAGGGGCGGAGTTTTTCCCGCACCACCTTGTAAGGGCGTCCCCACGGGTCTCCGTTCAGAGTCCCCAGCCACACGTTGCGGGCCTCCAACTTGGCCCGCTTTATTTCCGCTCGGAGGGTGCGCTTCGCCACTCTGTATCCCTCATACAGCTCCGCCTCTCTGACCTCCGCATCCGGCGGGCGGATGCGGCGACTGCAGTGTCTGGCGTACCGGCGCCGCGCGGCATTGCATGCATTCCGCAGTGCCGCAATCTCCGGCGACCACCAGTACACCTGGCGCCGGGCACGTCCTGGCCGGACTCGGGGCATTGCCACGTCGCAGATTTGCGACATGGCCTCCCGGAACCATTCTGCCTCGACGTCGATGTCGACAGGCCTGTCCGGTGCTTGCACCCAGGCCTGTACCATCGCGGCTTCCAGGAGGAGCTCCCGGTCCAGCTGCTTCAGCGCCCAACGCGGACCACACGGGGTCCGTGGGACCGGCGCGATTGAGGTCTGGGCGGAGACGTCAAACCGAATGTACTGGTGGTCCGAGTACGTCTCCACCCCCTCCATGACGCGCCAGTCGACGACACGCGGTGACAGAGCAGGGCTGGCGAACGATATGTCCACCACTGATTCGCCCTGCATCCGCACACACGTGGGGACGGAACCCCGGTTTAGGACGACCAGGCCTGTCTCCAGAGCCCAGTCCTCCACCATCCGACCCCGCTGATTCGTGAACCGGGAACCCCAAGCCAAGTTCTTGGCATTGAAGTCCCCGCAAACGACCACGGGGAGGGAACCAAACCCAGCGACGACGGCATTCAGCTCCATAAGGGAGATGTGGAGATCGGCGAGAGTTCTGTTCGGGGACAGGTAAACGCCCACCACCGCAATGTCCTCGAACCGTGCTGCCACGCAACCCCGTCCCCTCGTGACAGCCTCGAGGGTCGGGGTCCCGGCGGCGGCCGACGAAATTAGGGTCACCGAGCCGTTCAGGTCCTGCACCCAGTCTCCCCTGGGCAGGACATAGTACGGCTCGGAGACCACGGCGATGTTGATCGACCACTGCGCCATGCTCTGGAGCAACAGATCCTGAGCGGGGGCGCAGTGGTTGATGTTCGCCTGGAGGAGACGTAATGGAGCCGTTATTGGCATTCCATCACAATCTCCTCCCGAGCCCCACGTGAGGGCCCTGCCGCGGTGGTTGCGGCGGCGACAGCAGCAGCAGCCAAAGAGGAGGCTGCGGTGGTGAGGACATCGGTGGGGATGGGCCTCCCGACCTTTCTCTTGGCCTTGGCGGGGGGGTCGCAGGATCTGCTCCCAGCCCGGTGGTCGGCTGGCTTGCCTGCCGCCGCACATGCGTAACAGTGCGGCGTAGCACGGCATTCAACTGCCCTGTGACCGGGCTTACCGCACTGGAAGCAGCGGTCACTGCGGTCCACCTCCGCGGAACAACAGGCCCCCACGTGGTGCCCCACGTGGCAGCGATAGCACCGCAGAGGTCTGGGCTCCAGCAGTTTCACCTGCGCGGAGACCCAGCCCACCAAAAGCCGTCGGCCCTCCCCGGTGATAGTCTTGGCCGCCAACACGGGGCAGCTAACCGTCATGGCTCGCATGCCCGTGCTGTCAGCGCGGATGGTGCCCGTCCGAACCTGCTCGGCAGTGCATCCTCCCGCCCTGACGATGGCGGCCACCACCTCGTCCACCTTGACGGAGTCGTCCAAGCCCATGACGCGCATATCAATGCACTTGGTGGGCCTGGACACTCGGACCTCTTCCGCATCCAGGGATGCCCTGATTTTTGCGGCCAGGGCATCCGCGGCGGGGCCACTGGCCGCACCGGGGACCTCCAGTATTCGGGCCCCGGTTACAGTACGCCTCATACGGAAGCCCCCAGAAGCTCCGAGCTCCTCAAGGTGGGGCAACACCGCCTGCTTCGCTTTCGCCATGACGGCATCATATGTCACGCCCCTTTTTACCGCATCTGGCTGTAGTGTTATAACTACAGCCTCGGAGTTCGGGGCGCGAAGTCTGGCCGCCATGGCCCGCTTTTTGCGCTGCTGTCGCCTCACGCGCTTTTTTGCCGCCCTAGCTGCCTTGCCCGCCTTACTTTTGGCGCCGACAACCGTCCATTCGGCGCCAGCCGAGGGTTCTTCAGGCAGGGGAGGCCTGGTCACCGCCGCGGCAGGAGGTCCCGCCGATTTAGCGGCAGGCGCCGCCCTGCCCTTCCGCTGCTGCTGCTGCTTGGCCGGCGGGGCCGGCCTCGCAGGCTCCGACGCCACGGCCTCGCGGCTGGTTAGACCCGACGGGCCCGCCGCGGCCGCGGCGGCAGCATAAGACGCTGCTTTTTTATGGCCAGAGGCCGCCAGCGGAGGACGCAGCACGATGCCCTCTAGCACGGAAAGCTGCTGCTGCATCCTTCGCTGGAACTGCTCCTGTTGTTGCTGCTGCTGCTGCCGGAAGGCAGCCAGCTCTTGCCGCACCAGCACCAGCAGCTGATTCTCCGGCTCGGGCTGAGGCTTGGGCTGACTCGGCCCTTGCCCCTGCTCGCGTCCCCCTGCCTGTCCATAAGAGTCGCCCTTTGGCAACTCTTGCTGGACCGAGACCTTTCGGAGCCGAGCATTGTCGGCCCGAAGTTTGGTGAGCCCCCTGCGGATTGGGTCCACCACCTCCTGGAGAGAGGTCCTGGCCTGGGAGATAGCGCTCCTCTTGGAGGACCTCTCCCTTTTTTTGGCCACGCCATTCAGAGCGGAGGCCAGGACCGACTCAAGCCTATCGAGTGCCTCGTCGATGGCGGTGTCTGGCTCACTGCCGGATGGCCCCGAGAGGTCCATCCCAGCACTGGCCGCTCCAGGGTGACGCCCCTCCGCGGCGAGCCTATCAGCTCGCTGAGCGGACTCTTGAGCGGTGAGCCCTCTCCCCTTGCCTCGCGCCCGACCCGCACCCCGCCCATTGGTGGGGATTTTTCGAGCCGAGCCCATCTCTGCATCGGAGGACGATGCGTCCCCCGATTTGGAGCGCTTCAAGTAGGGGCGCAAGTCCCCACCAGAGTCGCCTACCACCTCCTCTACCTCCGAGCCCTCCGAGCTCCTTCCGGATGCCGCGTCGGACTCCGACCGCGCATCACTCTCAATTGGGTTTTTAAAGAATTTTGAGTTCATTATTGTTCCCACGAGTATTTTTCATATTTTACTGGCTCAAGTACTATGGTTCGCACTAGAGACTAATTAAGCTACCCATTAGTCAAGCTAACAACCTCCCTCACGGTGCGCCGCCGCTTGGAGGTTTGGGGTGATTTTTTATAGAGGTTGTCTTCCTCGCGGCCCGGGCGGTTAAGCCAAGACCCTCGACCCCCATCAAAAGTCAGAAACATGACCTTGGACAATCTCTGGGGCTACGAGTCTAACGGTGGCAGAAGGAGAAGCAAGTCTTCCTCCTGCCTGCCCAGTGGCAGGGTAAGTGCACACCGAGCCCGCTCTTACTTCGCCACTGTGCCCTCTGCTATAGCAGAGGGACACGCGTTGAAGCGATCCTTCGGACAGAATATTCGCAGGCGGACATCGAGACCCCTTAGGCAGAAGTACCCAAGGGGAGTCGTTAGCCGCCTCCCAGGGTGCACCGTCCCGCAGACTGGCCTTCACCTCGGACGTATCCGCAAGGGAACTACAGCCCGCGGGCACTCGTGGAGGTTTTCTGTCGTAGCACCCCAAACTATAACAACACCTAAGAAAGTGCTTGTATACATTATTTACCAATTAATTACAGTGAGTTAAGTAGTTACCTATAACAATGAACACGATCCTAAATTGCAAGATATAATTAGTTATTATGAGCCTTATCTTCCGCCCACACTCAGGTTTAGCGCCATATATTCTTAGGTAAGTCCATTATCCAAACATAGCAATATCCTCACATTACGCTTACATTGTGCTAACAATCAGCATAATTTGAGAATGATTAACCGATATTGCCATTTTCTTGGACCAAACAAACAGTGAAAGTGGAAAAAGTGGTTGTTATAAAAATAAAAAATACCAATTTTTCTTACTACTCCACTTGGCATTCTGTTCACCCACAACTTAAGGTCCGAAATAAGTAAGGTCAATAGTATTCTCTTCAGTACAGCTAACACAAACAATAGCTATATCGGAACCGAGGCGGGAAGGCTGTAAATCTTCCCCGCTGTAACGTTGGCGTTACACCAGTAGTAAATCATTTTTATCCCATAATATTGGTGTAAAATCTATTCTTCTCAAACCTTTGTTTGATAAAATTAAAACGTAAAATACCGGCTTCTTTTTTCAAATTAATGACATTCGTGTCTACAGCTTAATGGAAACCACATGCAATGTGATCGATGAAATATTAATTTAAAACAATTGCCGACCGCTCTAGAAGTGTCTGTAGTACTTGGATTTGAAAATGCTAACGAGGACTCGTTGCGGGTTTCAGAACGCAACTGTACACCGGAAGTTTTGAATTTGAAACACTAGCAATGTCCTTTTTGTTCTCCGTTCAAACAAACATTTGAATATAGAACTAAGTACTAGGAAAGCCGACCAACGCTCGTCGCCATTGGTTTAGAATACTTTGAAAAGCTTTTCTGCACTGGAAACTAGATCAAATATACAAAACATAGTCCTAAAAATATAACATGAAAGAATTGCCAAAAAGGCCTATTTTGAAACCAACCAAACGATTATTCGTTTATAATGGCATCTGACATAATTATGATGATGATGCATTGATTACATCTTCAAAAAGCCTTTCTTGAATTTCTTTTCTTTATTTTGTATTTAAAATATTCACTACACTATGTCAAGGCTTTGTATAACAAAAATACTAGCTCCGAGCATAGCCGATTGCTACCAAATGTATTGCACATTTCCAGGTGCGCCTTTAGTAAATGTCTCACTGAATAAAATATGGGACTATATCGATTCCTGCACTTGGCTTTAGGTCTCTTAAAAATTGATTTCTAGTATGCCAAGGGCACGCTCTATTTTTAAGTATTGACCTTAATTTTGGTAATGGGTTATGATTGATAAACATCATTCGTCTGTTATGTCGATCTCGTCCTTAGAAAACTTCACTCAATCGATTCAAATTATGTTAGTGTCGTTTGTGTTAACTGAAATATCAAAACAGTAAACAATCAGTGATTGACATACATCTGTCTACACGTATATCAATCACTGAAAATATTAACTTGGCAAGATTAAATTGTGATGTGAAACCACTCAATATAATCATTTTGATATTAAGTTCTACCCTTTGAACGCGAAGCGCAGTACATGGGAAGTATGCTCTTTACGCCAAGACTTTTATATGCTAATAAATACCTACAAAACACTTGTGAATAAATACTAAAAGACAAATAAAGAGATGGATACAATATTATAATTTTATGTCAAAAAAAAACATTAATGTCATAGAAATAATGTCCGTTCTGTGATTTATACAGCTTTTAAATGAATTTGCATTATTTACACATTTTAATTGTTTCGGGATTTGTTGTAAATGCGTACACACATCACAAGACAGCTTTTAGCATACTTGGCTGATTTAGGATTATCCTCTGTTACAAGTCTGTCTGGATCCCTTGGACGAGAAATTACTTCATAAGCTTTCTTGAACAATCCCTTATTACTGTAGACAAAGTTACAGATTGCGTATGTAAAGTGCAGGAAGTGGTAACAGACTTAACTTTTTTTTAAATGTCTGACAGGATTCGTCAGGACGAAGTCCACAAATGGCCCTGATGCACTTCTTTTGTGCAACGAATGCTCTATTTTTATCCGTACTGTTTTGGTTTTTAACAATATTTTTACCTATTTTCTATAATATCAGATTATAAATCTGATTAGATGTAGCACATTTATTTGTAAGGGTAGCTCGCTGGCGTTCATAGGGTTAAAGGACAATAGCTAACAGTTTTTTTCTGAACCAAGAAAAGTTTAGAATAAGTTTTATCATATTTATATCAGCCCCCCTAGCCAAGTTACAATCGTATCGTTCACGCCAAACGCTTCGAGTAGGCCACGCCTCCAATTCCTTTGTTCGGACCACGTGACTGAGCGTTGAGATGACGTCAGAACAAAGGAATCGGAGGCGTGGCCTACTCGAAGCGTTCAGCGCGAACGATACGATTGTAACTTGACTAGGGGGGCAGATCTACTGCAAACTATCATCACAGTTTGATTACACATCAATCTACAATAATTGTAGATATCAACTACCTAATTGTGTAACACAAAACAAATCTAGATCCCTTTAAGACGCAGACAAAACCGGATCTTACCTAGTCTGACGGGATATCAGTTTTGTATCGAACGAACTGTGTTCCAATAAGTCAAATCATATCATCTATTTCGATTTTCTCCAAACGTTTTTACACGTGACTTGGTGTGGCTGTGAATAATCGACATAGTACTTACTTTCACTGCAGAGAGACTTACTTGGCCAAATGATAAGATAGGGTTCCGTACCTCAAAAGGAAAAAACGGAACCCTATATAAGATCACTTTGTTGTCCGTCCGTCTGTTTGTCTGTCTGTCTGTTTTCTTTTATCTCAAGAACGCGTGGATAAATTAAAATTAAAACAATATACTTAGGTCTGCAGTCTCTTGAAGCTGTGAAAAAATCAAACTTCTAAGTTTACGAAAAAAAAAATACGGTCGCTTATGTCGCAAAAAACATATATTTTGACACTCTCAAGGGAATCAAAATTCTTAGGGTACTTCCCGTAGACCCAGAATCCTGAAATTTGGAATAAGCAAGGTCTTATAGCACATATACAGGAATAAATCTGAAACAGTAAATTTGTTGAAACGTCACAAAAAAAAAACTCTTTGCGATAAAAAAACTATTGTATATATTATAAGCACTCTTGATGGAAAACCATATATTAATAGATTTTAACCTCAGTAACAGACAAGGACCATGAAACATAACAGAACTGTAGTTATATTCGATCGATTTTTATGACATCGACTGAATTATCCATTTAAACTGTGAACCTCTTTTATTCGAAAGACTCGTGTAATAGTCGCAAAATATCAAACAATTTACTGAAGTAGTCTAGTGATGTGCAAAAACGGGACATTTGCCAAACTACGGGAAATCATTATCTTTATTACCTCACTAACTCACGGTGAATTCTAAACACGCCAACATTAATATAAACGAATGGTGCACTCACGAGCTTAAAATTTGTTCAAAGAGTATGTTTTTAAAAATGACACTTTTTTTCTAGGTGGTAAATCATCTAATGACTTCTCCCACTCTAGCGCGGAGCGGGAGTGTGTGTCAGACTGTTACTGGCTAAAACTCCACCTACGATAGACCCACTAGAAAAAACAAGACTATAGTTAAATCACGTAGGGCTTGTTTCACCATTTATGATTAGCGTATATACCTAGCAGATAATTTCATAAAAATTCTATTCCACTTTTGATTTTTTTAGGGACTAGTGGCTAGACATCTTGGAATGGGTACTTAAGCTTAAATTTTATAAAGGAGAATTACAAGTCGCACGTATTCGTCACATAAAAATTCCCTATTTTGATTCTTGCCAAGGAGCTCGTCACTAAGTAATACCAGCCACACGGGGTTAAAGGTTAAACCCTTGCAGAGATGGGAACGTGCATGGACACCCATCTATTACACCGAGATTCCTCCGTGCCTCAAAAACCACTTTTAGCCATTTGTCCTGCCGAACTTTGACTGTCGTTACGGTAGGCAGAAGCCAGAAGGGCACACCACAATCGCGGCGAAAAGTCTCTCCTTTGAGGCCACACACAGACAGGCGTCACAGCCTCTCCAGTTATCGCCTGTCTCACTTTCCGCCTGGCGCAGGTCCTGTTCAGACACGGTTGTTTCAGAAGGTTCTTGTTACGAAATCGACGAGAAAAAACGCCCGGTGGTTATTACATGATGGATACGGTGGAGGTCTGCCCCTCTTGGGCGGAATAACGCGCAGACTTCTCGCGTCTGGCGCTGCCTGGCCATAGTAAAGAGTGAGAAATAGTCACCTCCATCTACGAAGCAGTAATGCGAGCACAGGAGGTGGCGGATAACGTAAGGAAGAGGCAGTCCTCACGCTTCGGCCGCCACACAAAATGCTAAAAGAAAAAAAACGACAGATGCCAGAAAATCAGATATCAGTCTTGCTAAAGGATATCGTGTTACCGAGTTACAGGGTACATTCGGGGATAAAATGCACGCTTCAGGATACTAAAAATCAATTTCCAACCGCTATTACCCTGCCACTTTCACCGCAGAGCAATCTCACGCTTACTACACTTGCAATAAACATAAAATATTATCCATACAACCTCATAATTCTTGCTAAAAACGAAGAAATCCTCCTCGCGATATAATTTTAAATTTTAATGTGATATTAACTGAATATGAATGCCGTTAAAGCCTCCGAGCAACCATTTTCAGCGAGTTATGACGTCATATTACACTTTATTACCAAGACTGCTTAGTTTTGGATTATTTTAAATGTGAAATCGTTTTAAGTATATAGGTAGCTATCTACTTTTAATATTGCAATTCGAAGGTCGTGGGTTAACACATCGGATCTATTCAGGATGGATGTAATGGCGACAGGTCACTGGAACAACTTGTGACCCACTGATGCCCCCCAAGTTGAAGGGTAAAATCTACAAAGTCACGGACTTATCACGACAGGTCTTTAACAGGTCTTAACCTGTCATACTTAATGGATCAGAGTGTTGGTCTGTGAAAAAGACGGATGAAAAAAGATTACATGTAGCGGAGATGAGAATGTTGAGATGGATGTGTGGTGTGACGAGAAATGGGATGGAAGTGAGAAATGAGTATATTAGAGGAAGTTTGAAAGTGGCGACAGTGATTGAAAAGTTGAAGGGAAAACGTTTGTCTTGGTATGGTCATTTAAAGAGAGATGAAACACATGTTACTAAAAGAGTTATGAGTATAAATTTGGAAGGATGGAGAGGGAGAGGGGGGCAAAAGAAAAGATGGATGGATTGTGTGAAGAGTGATATGAAAGAAAAGGAAGTTAGTGATAGCATGACGGTTGTCAGGATATAATGGTAGAAAAAAACGTGTTGCGCCGACCCCAAATAAGACGGGACAAGGGCAGGAAGATGATGAAAGTCGTGGGTTCGAGCCCAAACAGACACTTTAAGTAATTTATTACCAGCGAAGCTAAACAATGTAAGAAGTGGACATCCAACTATACGCTCAAAACGTTTCGAGAATTTGATCATTACATTGTGCGTATAACAAAGACTGGAATTTCTTGCTGGATCTGTGTTTCCAATAACTATAACCAAATCATATAGGTACATACCTATATAAGAGTGAATATGTTATTTATAGGTAACCAAGTACCATCATCATAACGGAAAAAAAAGAAAAAATGTGCTCTGAGCCTTTGCATCGCCACGGGCAGTTGCGTGCAGGACCACTGGAAGACGCGCGTGGCCGCTTTACCGATCACGGCGACGAGCAGCTATGCCGCTACGCGGGCTGAAAGTACTCGCCACGTCACCTTCGGTATGAATCGGCCCTAATACCAAAATTTTCGCTTTTTTGGTATTCCCAGAAGAATATTAAACTTTCTATATCCAAATAAAATCACAATAACACTGCAGTATACCGCAGATATACTTACAAATTAATTGAACGGACGAGTCCCTGAACGATAATAACCGAATGAATGCCATCTGCGATCCGACATTGGTCGGACACTATTTATTGTTATTATTATCAAACATATTCATATAAGTACAGCTCGATGTTAGCCGATCCCGACTTCAATAAAAAGGCAAATAAGTGTTGTACATGTAAAAGATATCATAACATAACATAATATACTCAGCCTTTTAATGTTCCCACTGCCGAGACTCAGAGGGAATGGGCCATAATCCACCTCGCGAGCCCAGTGTGGGTTGGTGAATGTCACATGTCTTCGAATTTTTTGTTCTAGGATATGCCGGTTTCCTCACGATATTTTCCTTTACCGTTTTGAGAGCAGTGGTGATGAAATAAATTACACAAAGCAATGCTGGGTTTGAACTCGTAAGTCGGGGACGTTACCACTCGGCCTCCACTGCTCTCAAAAGATAAAAGAGATCACACTATAAATGCGAGTTTGTATGTCTCTGTGTGTATGTTTGTTACTTCTTGACGTTTTATTGGCTGAATGGATTCGGATAAAACTTAGCACACGGGTACGCCATGTCCTGGAAAAGAACATCAAATTTTATTTCGGGAGTATGTTCCCTTGTAACAATTTTCTTCTATCACGTGGGCGCAACCGCGGCAGAAGCTATAATCTGTAAATCTATTAAAACCATCACATGATAACGTGACCAGGAGAATGAAAGAAAGAAACTTGATGCGTGGACTCCAAGTAACGTGTGACAAGAACTGGTAATCTGGTGATGTGTTAATATTACACCAGAGATGTTACGAAGGCTTGATTCCGATTCCGAAAGTTCGGAACTTCTGATTGATGTGGTACTTTCGATTAAGATTTCGGTTGCCATAAATAATCAAGCAATGGAAAGGGCTATGCTCGGAGTTTCCTTGCGTGATCGAATTAGAAAACAAGATATCCGCAGGAGAACCAAAGTTGCCGACATAGCAATCACCAAACTTAAGTGGCAATGGGCAGGGCACATTGCTCGCAGAACAGATGGCCGTTGGGGCCGAAAGGTTCTGGAGTGGCGACCGCGTATCAGAAGATGCAGACCTGCTAAAGGTTGCGGGAATCTGATGGATGCGAGACGCACATGACCGTTCATTGTGGTGACATTTGGGGGAGGCCTATGTCCAGCAGTGGATGTCTGTCGGCTGAAATGATGATGATGATGAAATAATCGGAGCTCATATTGGAGGTATAAACAAGTATAATACTTGCCGCACGGGGAACCTCCCTCCCACGTGCCTTCTATTCGTCATTACTCTTTCATTTGTTGTTTTGTTTCGAATTTGGAATATTGTGAATTCGCTCCTCATTTATACATCCGAGTTTTACCTTCGCCTCCGTCTCCGTTCCAATTGCGAAAAAAACTTTAAACTCTTCTTCCTAATTCGGTTCCAACATAACTATTTCCGTTACATGCCTAATTTACAGTACCGGAAAAAGTGATAAGATCCAGAAATTAATTCTGGATCATTAAATATTCTGGTGGTTCATATATTCGGTCTTCGATAAAACTCTCCAGCCAATTTCGATCAACATAGATATCTTGGTATAAAAACAGAAACATCTTTATTACATTATCACATAAGCATCCGCCCCTGAACTTCGATGACCCCATAAAAATGAAACCGGATAGATTAAATTTTGTAGGATCATAGTAAAAATCTCTCTGGTGGATTGAAAACGGTTACTCTGGAGACATAAAAAATAATGCAGTAGTATCTATACATATATTATTGGTATAGATAGGTATAATATAATAAAGCGGTTTTTTTTTTATCCCTGAAACTACACGTTGGATTGGTATGACGAATAGTAGGTATAGGCGTTAGGTATAATAATAATAGTGAAGTAAGTTTGTCATGCTCACTCAAATGTCTCGCTGATGGTGGCACGTGTTATTCTGTCATTCGGTTCCCTTCAAAATGGTTGAGCTGAGTGGGGCTGAAGCACGCGTCATGCTCGTGAACGGGTGCCATCAGTTTAGACTGGTCATCTCTTAGCTGCCAATGGCTTAATTCAATTTCTATCTTTTAATTAGTTTTTTTTTTTATTACTCATCTACATTGTGCTCATATAATAGAAACAACAAGAAATATGTATCCGAGATTATATGTAAATCACAATATAATTTAAAAGAGTGTCAATGGAGCTCCTTGCGCGTTCTTCTCCATAGAGACTACGCTTTGGAACGTGCAATATAGCTTCACTTTTTTTGTTTTTGGACTGACCTACATTTGACTACACAAAAGTGCCTATAAATGGTCTATTTAAATAAAAAAATATATAAAATGCTTTTGACTTTGACTTTGAAGCGGAGCAGTTACCAAAAGCGTGGGTGAAACCGCAGGGAACAGCTATTGTACCGCGGAGAATTTCTGAAAGGAAACTCGTGGTCCCAGAACATGTTGTGATTTGAGTCATAAAAAATCTGAAACGGCCTGTCGTTCTACCCTAGAGCGTAAGAAGTAGATCTATTACAAATGCTAAAAGTTGTAAATTTGAAAAAATATAAAAGATTGTTAACAAATGCTATTATTATTACATTATGAAATGACTAGCAATACTAGCATACTATGGCGTACACTTCAAACAAGCTTGGAGCTGATAAAATCTAGGTAGGTTTAGTAGGTACCAAAACTACTAACTTTTTTTTTCGGTGGGAAAATCATCTTATAACGTCCCCCGCCCTTGGGCGGAGCGGGAGATAGTGTCAGGCTTTTACTGACTAAAAACCCACTCCTGTTCCTTCGTTGCTTTTCGTACCGGGGCCGAGTCTTCCTTTCAGAATCAGACCCTTGACCCCAGTAGGCTTCGACCCTGCTGAGCCCCTACAGTTGCTGACATCTCCTTGAGTCGCGCGTGGAACAGTATGCGCCGTCGACGACTTGGTCGGACGGCTCGGTCCAGACGGTGAGCTACCCATTGCTAACCATCCGCAAGCCCGCGCTTACGGTGACCGGTGCAGGAACCTCCCGAACTTACCATGTCCGGTGAGAACCTGCGTCATGAGGAAGGCAAGGACGCCGTGTTGCCTTCCCAGCCACGCCTCAAAGAGGGGACATACCGCCATAATTGTGGCGTGCCCAACCAAAACTACTAACTAAATAAAATTAGATACTACAATCACATATCACAAAACCAATTTCACTTCTTCTGTAAACATTTCTTCACAAGAAAGAGCGGTAGTTCTATTTACCCCAGCTGCGTTGACAGCTTGATGTATGGGCTTACACTTTGATCACATATCTCTCTGTACGGCTGGGCCGCGCTGAGTTATACTTCCATGTACCTCCTAGCCTAGGATTGTCAACACGGCATGAAGTTTGTAATGGAATTCTTGTGTTGAAATCTGAAAATAAGCTGGACAGAATGTTTTTGTGGTCTTCATCACCATTTTTTTTCTTTTATAGGTAGTTTAAGCAAGTTTAAATGTTACTATGTTTAACGTTCGTCTGGATTTCAGTATGTAATGGTCATTGCTGACTATAGGCATTCGAATGATCTGTTAAATAATAATTGTCATGAGAAACTTCGCTTCGCAGACAGATTGCATTGAGCTTGCCAAACCCTTAATCGAATATATTGTAAATTGACATTTTATGTAATAGTATAAAGCATAATCAGCCTTATAATGTTCCCACTGCTGGGACTCAGGCCTTCTCTCTAGGAGAGGATGGACCAAAATCCACCACGCGGGCCCAGTGTGAGTTGGTGGATGTCACATGTCTTCGATTTTTTGATTCTAGGACATGCTGCCGGTTTCCTCATTATGTTTTCCTTCACCGTTTTGAGAGCAGTGGTGATGATATAAATTACACAAAGTAATGCGACTAATACGACTCGTAATTCGGGGCCGTTACCACTCGGCTACCACTGCTCTATTTTAAGTAAGATTTATTTTTATTTAAATTATTGTAGTACTTATAATTTATTTATTTAAACTTCTTGTACAGTAGTGCTACATAGGCGGATGTAATGCAACAATGCATTATCTAACAGTATCTATAATAATAAAATACACATAAAATAATAAACTAAAGCTAGAAGTACATTAGACTGACGCACATGTATAACACGCCTGATTTGTACGTAGAACGACGTCGCGTGGCGTGGATCAAGTGTAGCTCTACAAGTCTAGTTTCCATATAAAATGTTTGGAGATCGACGCGCCCAGATCGGTGTATGTGGCACACGTGTGCACAGTGTAATTCTACCTTAATAAATACTAGATAAATATTAAGGCATAATAATTAGGAAAACGCAACATTTATTAAATAAGATGAAAACCAGACTAAGGTTGAGAGAGGACTTTAAATAGGCGTTCCGAATTCAATTTTAAGTTTTCTAATCTATTTAGACAATGTTTTTACATCACTCTTCCTACTTTTCTGTCGCAGGTCTGCTAAAAGAACTTAGTTGTGGAACCCCAGCCCTTACAAATAATACACGTATAAGTACTTTTACCCAGCACGATCTGTGGTCGCTGAGCTTGCATTTTTTCAAAGATAATGTTTGTATAGTCTAAGTCTTAGCGAGTAGGCCATTTGTGACTTGTATCTGAATCTGTAACACGTCTCAATTAAAGTAGAATTAATTAAATCATTATTTTTATTTTTATTAAAGTCCTTCAAGGCGCTCCCAATCCTGACTACTTTGATATTTTTCTAAAGTGTTTGTGTGTACATAAATAAAAGACTAAATATACCTCAAAAGTGTAAGAAGTGATCTAAGTATCAGTACTGCTGTGTATGTAATAGGTACCTAAATATATATCCCAATGCAAATTTTACACTGCACTGGCTTACTCGAGCTTTTTAAAGTCAATTCAAAAGTGAATTTGAAATTAGCTTTGAATATTTTGAAAACAAGCAAGAGATTTATGGAATGTTCAGTGTTCAGACCTCGGTTTAAACTGAATTTAAAATGGGTAATAAGTTCAGGAGAGCAGTTGAAGTTTGAACGATTGATTCCAACGGTCTTTAGTGAAATAGGGCTAGAATTTTTGGGTGTTAGTCAAATATTTTTAAAACTACATAGTTATGAAAAGTCGAGGGACAAGCATAGGATTTTTATTGGGGTGAATTTATTTGTTTTACAACTTCTTCTCAGCGAAAATTGAACCCGCGACACTCATCGCAGCAGCTAATCACTCAAGCGCTGCACCAACTGTGCCTTCGATTGCACATGAAGCTATTGCCTATCTGAACTTCACAATCCAGTAATAGGTAGGTAATACCTACACATGAATAAAGTATTTGTTATTTTACCAGTTTATCAAATAACTGGCCAAGTGCGAGACAGACTTGCGCATGAAGGGTTCCTTAGCGTCCGTAGCAAAAAACGGCAAAATAATCACGTTTGTTATAGGGGAGACCTTAATATATATTTTTTTATTATAATATTTTTTTATTTTTGTTATAGCGGCAACAGTAATACACCATACGTCTGTGAAAATTTCAACTGTCTTACTATCACGGTTCATGAGATACAGCCTGGTGACAGACGGACAGACAGCAGAGTCTTAGTAATAGGGTCCCGTTTTTACCCTTTAGGTACAGAACTCTAATAAATAGACAAAAATAGAATAATAACTGTAGCAACAATATCAAAATTGGTTGAAAAGCAAATGAGGCCGTACGTTGTACGGGCGTGATGAAACTTTATCGTCATAGCCAGACCTCTCGTTTTTAATAGCAACTATGAAGCTTTATAACTTTATTGCTGATGAAGATATTTTGAAAATTTCATATCATATTATAATTATATATAAATAAATATTATATTATTATAATTTCATTTCATATTTGTTCATTTTATTTGTGAAATTGCATGCATATTCCTTAATGGATAACCCAATACCCTTTTAGTAAGACTGGATTAAACAGAAAAATATCTAAATAAAACCATACCAAAAAAATCTAATTTAAGCCACTGAAAAATGTAATCAGACTGGTACCAGAAAACACATGAGACTTAACCCTACCGCTCCCAAAATCGGTCCTTATGATTAAGTAACTAGTCTTGCCACGGACGAGAAAAGTACCGACTATTCCGCAATCCTCTCCGCCTGCATCGTGAATAAAAAAATGTGTATTCCCGGGAAAAACCGCAGCGCTATGGAGGTCACAGGATAATAAAACCGGGATTTATGATCGGACATGAATGTGGTTTAATTTTCACGGGATTAATTACATATTTTTGGAGATCAATTATACGGCGTAAAATGGCATGGAGCACTGTAATTTTAATGGGAACTTTTATTGGATACTAGTTACTAGATACTGTCTGCAAGCCCACGCTTACGGTGCCCGGAAATCGTACCGCAACTCCCAACAGTGGGCGTCTCCGGATTGAAGAATGTAGAATGTAGGATACATTCGTCCATTGTAATCTACCTCTACGTTACGTTCCTTTCAGACGATAAAAGTTGAATGATTAATAAACACTCCAAACGTGCAGACATTCACATTTATAGTTAGTTGGATATAAGTTTTTATTGCCAACTTGTTTTGAGCAATCGTGGATAATACTCGTGCCTTCTCTGCTTGGAGTAAGACAGTTACTGGCTGCAGTAGAAGCTTCGTCCCCATAAATCACAACAGTGTAATTTAAAAACATGAACAAATTTTCTTCAATAACACAACTTCGCCAACGGTAAAATGGTGATCAACTGACTCAGTCGAAGTAGCCAAGTTAAATCTATCTATCATCAGGACTTTTTTTAGGTGGGAAATCATCCAATGACTTCTCACGCTCTACGGCGGTGCGTGAGGGCGTGTCAAACTTTTAGGTACTGACTAAAACCCACTCCTATGTTCCTTCTCTGCCTTCGTTCCAAGGCCCGGGGTTTACTTTCACATAACCCACGGATCCCACATCAGGTCTGTCTGTCTGTATGAACGTGATAAACACAAAAACTACCGAACGGATTTTGCATTTTTTATTATTGGACAGAACAATTAATGAGGAAGGTTTTGGTGTGCAATACATGCATAATATAGTAGACAAAAGCCGAGAATTTCAAAGCTTTCTAACACCCGTGCGAAGCTGGGGCAAGTATCTAGTATGTAATATTATAGAGCTAAAAAGTTTCGTTTGTTTGAACGCACTCATCTCAGAAACTTCTGGTTTTGACGAATTGAAAAATTCTATTGGGGTTAGATAGCCCATTTATCCAGAAAAGCTTTAGACTATATCACGTCACGCTACAACACACGGGAGCGAAGCACTGACCAAAGACGCGGCTGAAACCTAAGTAGGCAAGCTAGTGATCTAATACAGCGTTTTATAGTATCAAATAAATAATAATTTAATATAAATTGATTTCAATTTATTTAACTTTTAATTTTATTTGATTATTTAGTGGTGGATCTTTTGACTCTGTTTTTAATTTATTTAATTTGTATTTTATTTATTTAAACTGTATTTGGATTGAGTTTTATTTTATCTATATATATAAAAGGAGAAACTGACTGACTGACATATCAACGCACAGCCAAAACTACTGGGACTAGGAGCGTGAAATTTTGCATAAGGCATCCTTTTATGACGTAGGTGAGCACTAAGAAAGGATTTTTCGAAATTCAGCCCCTAAGGGGATGAAATGGGGGTCTAAAATTTGTATGAAGAAACATTTCACGCGGGCGAAGCCGCTGGCAGAAGCTAGTTTGGTATATTTGGATTGTGTTTTGGCGTCAATTGTATGTTACATTTGTATATGAAAATTGTAATGGGTATACCTATTTGACCTGATATAAAATGTTTATTATTACTATAAACTTTTAACTACTCTAATCTCGTTAAGGGCGTAACGTAAAATCTTTGTTGCAAGTCTCTCGATGAAGTCTTGTGACATATTTTTTTTTTTATCCATGACGTTTTAAGATGTCAGGCGCGCGATTGAAATAGACGGATGGAGCTATACACCCTATATAACTCCATCCCTTTAACAGTTCAGTTTAGGTCGTCAAATGGATCGCGTTTAGAACTCCTGGTAGAGCCTCTTATGCGTATCGTAGGAAGGATGAATAGGTGTTTATGGGTAGCTGCTATAAAAAAGGCTAAATTATTCATGAGTTTAGGTCTTATCTCCGCGAATGTGTTTATCAAAACTTTTCTCTGCTGAAACGAGATATTTTATGAAAATCGGTCAAATAAATAAGTTCCGCTAAAGGTACAGAACAGAACAGATGGCCGTTGGAGCCGAAAGGTTCTGGGGTGGAAGACGCAGTGTTGGAAGGCCTCCTACAAAGTGGACCGATGACCTGGTGAAGGTTGTGGGAATCCAATGGATGCAAGACGCACAGGACCGTTCATTGTGGCGATATTTGGGGGAGGCCTATGTCCAGCCGTGGACGTCTTTCGGCTGAAATGATGATGATGATGAAAGGTATATATAGGGATATTAAATAGAGTGATATATATAATACTAGCTTCTGCCAGCGGCTTCGCCCGCGTGAAAATATGTTTCTCCATACAAACTTCCGAGCCCCGTTTTAGGGGTGAAGTTTCGTTAAATCCGTTCTTAGCGGATGTCTACACCCTATAGGGAACCTACCTGCCTGCAGCTAAATTTTAAATTTTTAGGTGTTATAGTTTCTGAGATTTCGTGATTAATCAGTGAGTGGTATTTCGCTTTTATATAGATGTAAGGGAATTCTCCAGGGTAACCCGTATAATTTGAATTCTCTTAAGTTTTTGCGCTCCAAAACGCAAATTATTGATGTGGCTCAAAAGGCTGCCTAACTTAATTGGGACTCGCCAGGACATGTCTGCCGCATGTCTAACGAGCTGTGGGCCCGTAAACACAGGATTGGGGCTCGGACACAGCGACGTGGGGCCGCGGCAGACCACGAAGAAGATGGCGGGACGACCCGGATGGCTTCCTTAAGAATTGGAATGAGAAAGCGAGGAACCGTGATCGTTGGAAAGAATGGAGGGAGGCCTTTGCCCAGCCGTGGGACAATATAAGCTAGCTATATAAATAACAATATAAATTAAGTTTTTTGCATTTTGCAGGTCAGTGTTAGGTTCCATGTTCATTAAAATACGGTTTGCCTCCTAACTATCCGTAATGACTGTCAAAGATCTTCATATGACAGCAGAACCTAACGTCTTCATGTGCTTTCTAAAAAACAGAGTAATCTCGATATGTTAATATGGTCACCCATCCATTCACTGACCTCGGAAAGTGTTGCTTAACCTTGAAGATCTACTTGAGTGGCTATTATTTCTTATGCACGAGTTTCTTCTATACATACATAGGTATAGTATACGTATCTATACATATAAATAATATCGAAGTGTTTGTTAATATAATAATATCAAATTATTATTTTAATTATTATTATTATTATTTGCCTATAAAAGTATATTTGTATAACAAAAACATTATTTCCATTTTTTGTCTGTCTGTTTCGGGCTAATCTCTGAAACGACTGGATCGAATTGTGGCTAGTCATTTGTTCTCAATAAACTTTAAAAATAACCCAAAGATTAAGGTCATAGTAGGTAGGTAAAATCTTTCTACAGCTACAAAATAAAAACCCATTTTATACCTAAAACCTAGAATTTCTATCTTTTCATCGTCTACAAATATAGAGCTATGTAATGTCTATATTCAATTCTATTTTAAAGTCCGTCCACAGTCTAACAATGCCATGTCCGCACGTAGGTAGCGCCCTAATGGCATACCACATTCGGAATAACAAACCCCTTTTGACAATACCGCCATTCATTGCTTCACCTAATTGGAAAACTCGTTTGCTCAACCACAAAAATACCGCAATGGATAATGCTGAACTGTCAAAATGAAAAGGTTTATTACGCAATTGTAGTGCAAGGTAAGAATATAATGGAATTGGTTTCATGGGAACCGAATTCGGAAGCTGAGTTTTTAAATTTGGTTTGTCGGAATCGGAACCGAAAACGGAGGCGGAAGCGGAGGCAGAAGTATCAAAATACACACTACTAAAACTAATAAAAAACACGTGTATAAATGAAGAGTAATATTTGAAATAAGATACCAAACAATAATCGTAAAAGAGTAATCGACAGAAGGCACGGGGAGGAAAGTTTCCCGCGCGATAAGTATAAACTTGATTGTACCTCCGATTGTTCCGATAAAAGTTTATTGGAATCGAAGATTTTTTATTGATATAAACTAGTGCTTGACTGCGATCCCTCGTGATGGTAAGCAGTGATGCAATCGTTATTGGTGAAGCGCACTAGTTTATTAAGAACCTATTCACTCTAGCCTTGAAGATACTTAAATTATAATCGGACGGGAAGACCGCAGCAGGCAAATTGTTCCAGTCCTTTGATGTAAGTGGTAAAAAAGACGAAGCGAAACGCTTAGTCCGGAACGTACAGGCGTCAACAATGTAAGGGTGGACACTCGCCGTACGTCGGGTTGTCCGATGATATAAAGTCGATGCCAGAATTAAGTCATGTTTACCCCGCACACTCCCCAAAATGCATCGTGTGAATTCAGTCTGAAGTTTCGGAATCGGAATCGAACCTCCGTAACGTCTCTCGTGCAACCCTGTTCAGCATCAACTGTTTATGAAGCGTGCACTTCGCTTGGGGAGCGTTGATTAATTATTGTTCATTCATTCCGGGACCGAGTTAATTGACTCGCAAGACTTTTTGATTGCTGATTCATTCCAGTTGGTTTGAGCAATGAATAAAAATAATGTAATCAGAGAGCGTTTCAGGAACTTCGCTTATTGTGGAATAATTACAAAGGTATTAAAACCGGTCAAGAGCGTGTTTAACTCGTGTATGAACGGTTCTGTAATTTTTTTTTTATATTTGTTGTAACAGCGGCTATAGAAATACACACTTTGGGAAAATTTCAACTGTCTACCCGTTACGGTTCATGCAATATAGTCCACCGACAGACTGACAGACTAACAGTGGAAGCTTAAGGTGGGTCTACGCACGAGCGGAACTCGAGACGAGCTGAGATGGCTTCACTATAGTTGGTCTACACTACATGAATTTGAGCTCCACCTTTAGCTATAGGGTTTCGTTAATACTCTAAAAAGCACTGCCTGTTCTGATGACACGGTGGAGCATACGGTGGAGATGTGCCCCGCTTGGGCAGAGCAACGCCGTGTCCTCGTGGGGGCGATCGGCGGCAGTGATCTCTCGCGCCGGGCATTGGTACAGGCCATGGTCCGGAGTGAGGAGGAGTGGCAGGCGGTCGCCTCCTTCTGCGAAGCAGTAATGCTAGCAGAGGAGGCGGCCGATCGCGTGAGGCAACAGCAACGGTCCTCACGCCCCAACCGCCGCCGGGATTCCGATCCCGATTTCCGGCCACCGTAGGCGCAGGCTTGCGGACGGCGAGCAATGGGTGGCTCGCCGTCCGACCGTCCGGTAACTGTCCGGACCGAGCCCAAGCCGTCGACGGCACGTATTGTTCCACGCGCGCCTCAAGGAGATGTCAGCAACCGTAGGGGCCCCAACAGGGTCGAAGCCTACTGGGGCCATGGGTGATGCGAAAGTGACCCCCGGGGCCCAGGAAAAATAAAAATGGCAAAGAAGGAACAGGAGTGGGTTTTTAGTCAGTAAAAGTCTGACACTATCTCCCGCTCCGCCCAAGAGCGGGGGTTGTCATTAGATGATTTTCCCACCCGAAAAAAAAAAAAAAAAACGCTTGGGGGAGGCCTATGTCCAACAGTGGACGTCTTTCGGCTGAAATGATGATGATGATGATGAATTTTAATTTATTCTATGACATTTGATTTAATTATTTTATTTATAGACTATTTACCAAATTAATAATAAGAATTTTGTATGCCTCATTGGCGAGACATAGCAGAACCTGTAACTAAAACATCATCTTATGAACCTATGATCCACAATAAATGATTTGAATTGAATTGAATTATAAACGACTCGAACATATCTGGCAAAATGTGATCGTACTTCAGATATACACGTCTGCCTTACCCTTGGGTGACTACATTATTAATATTATTACTAGGTAATGCATTATGTCACCAGTTTAAGTTAACCCTAGAGGCTCAGAGTCTGACACTCCCTTCAGCTCCACCCGGAGCAGGAGAAGTTACTTGAAGATTTCCGACGTATAAAAAGGAGCTGAAGAATGAAAGGCTAGCTACTAGGCTAAGTTTAGGCTAAGTTTCGCTACGTTTAACTAGGAAACTTGCGTTATTTTAGAAACAACAACATTCGTTTCTGAGGGCAGCAAAATGCTCATAGTGCTATCACTCCAAGGTTAAAAGCAAAAAAATACACGATAAAAAACAGACCTTGCGGTCTAGACTAAAAAGAGCGAAACCCGCAATTTCTTCAATAAAAACAAAGTGACATCCTTCAACACAAAAAATCTCTCACGAGACGATAAAAATTATGCCGAAATATTTATAAAGCGTCGAATGTTGGCAAGAACGTTTCTGCCATGCTCCAGGGAGACATGAATCATTAGAACACGGAGATCGCCCCTGGGACAAGTGCTTGTTCCGAATATGCTAAATTTAAAATATAACACTATGAATTACTGCAGAAGTCCTGCACCTGGTTTTTATTGATAGCTGCAGTGATGGCATCGATGATCGTTCAGAAACTTCGGTTGCATCTCTACGAACGACGAAAATTAAGGTTATAGTCTCGGCGTGCTATCAAATTTAATAGGCTTTAATCTGTGTGGTTCTATTCCTCAAAAGTCCATCTCAGACACTATAAATCTGCATGGTGCCCATATGATGTGGCCATTACATGTTTGCTGAATAGACTTTAAAAGAGACTTTGACCTCTGAGTTTGTTTCGGTTTTTCTTCTCAGGGTAGTCAGTTAGGATACACCGGCCTCTTCAACTACCGAAAAATTTGACTTAGCACACGGAAGGTTCATCCCTTCAAGCTAGCTGGAGCGACGACCTTCAAAGAGGTAGAATCACACTAATGTTATAAAAGCAAAAGTTTGTACGGACGTGTGTATGTTTGTTACTCTTTCACGCTCGAATGACCAAACAAATTTAGATGAAACTTGGCATACGGGTAGAGCATGTCCTGAAATAGACACACTTTTTATCCCAGCAGTTTGTTCCTTTGGGATAATTTCACACTATTACGCGGGTGAAGCCGCTGGCAAAACCTAGTATAAAAGTGAAAATTTATATGTATGTTACTCCTTCATGCTCGTCAGCAACTGTACGGGCCCAGCAGGGTCGAAGCCTACTGGAGCCAAGGGTCTGATTCTGAAAGGAAGACTCGGCCCTGGTATGAAAGGCAACAAAGGAACAGAAGTGGGTTTTTAGTCAGTAAAAGTCAAAACACTATCTCTCGTTCCGCTCAAGAGCGGGGGATATCATAAGATGATTTTCCCACCGAAAAAAAAAACTCCTTCATCCTCAAATAGCTGAACGGTTTTGCATAAAGGTACATGGGTAGACCATATGTTTCCTAGAATAGCACATAGGTGACTTTTTATCCCGGGATTTCATTCCTTTGGAATCATTTTCTACTTGCACACAAGCAAAAGTTAGTATACAATTTGAGTATCACAAAAGCAACGTGCAGAAATCATCATCATCATCATCATCATTTCAGCCGATAGACGTTCACTGCTGGACATAGGCCTCCCCCAAATATCGCCACAACGAACGATCCTGTGCGTCTCGCATCCAGCGGATTCCCGCAACCTTCACCAGGTCATCGGTCCACCTTGTAGGGGGCCTTCCAACACTGCGTCTTCCGGTACGCGGTCGCCACTCCAGAACCTTTCGCTCCCAACGGCCATCCGTTCTGCGAGCAATGTGCCCTGCCCATTGCCACTTTAGTTTGGCGATTCTTCGTGCTATGTCGGCAACCTTGGTTCTCCTGCGGATATCTTCATTTCTGATTCGACCACGCAAGCAAACTCCGAGCATAGTCCTTTCCATTGCCTTTTGGGTGACTTTGAGCCTTCTGATGAGGCCCATTGTGAGCGTCCACGTTTCGGAACCATATGTCAGCACTGGCACGTGCAGAAATGCAAAACCAAAACAATTTTGATGTCGCTTGATATGAGTTTTTTATAGATCGCGCTGAATGAGCCTTCTCCACATTTAAATGTCATGTATATGCATAAGCCCTCGTGTCTCACCGTCATGCCGCCTCAAGGCTTTATGCCTTTGTATCATTTATATTTATCCTTCAATGTCTGATGAAGGCGAAGGAATGGATATGAAAATTCTTCAAGATTTCATGCTCTATATACAAAGTCAAGAGTGGCTTTGGAGATAGGTAGGTAGTGTCGCATTTGTATACATCTTGCAGTAACTGTAAGCCCGGGTGTTAGGCTCATTGTGCTTTGGGATTGAACGTATTTACTGTGTGAGTAAAAAGCCCAAACTACTAAAAATATTTGATAGAACTTTACGAGGTCGAGGTTGGAACGAGTGGAGAAGTGTCAGCATAGGAGAGGTGCAGAAAAGGCTAACAAAACAATAGTATCAAAAAATTTGATGATTTCCATAAAAAAAATACCATAGCTGTTGCTACGCCACCCAACCGTAGAGAGTGCTACGACAACCCATCGTAGGTGATGCTACGCGAACCGACCGTAGCGAATGCTACGCTGACCAACAATAGCGCCTGCAAAATACTACATCCATATGACAAACAGTTAAAGCGTAAGCTTCACTCATGCAATAAAATAAAACAAAACAAAGCAATACACATACAACACAGTACAAACAAACGGTTTGCCAACAAAAATCTACTGTAATGCATACAAAAACGCGTCGAATAACTAACGTAGTCACAGCTCGTAAATTTTGAGCTATATTTCAGTAGGCCATATTGTTTGAAAGCTGAACTAAGCTCGCTAAGCCTCCGGAGGCTCTTAGCATCACGGGTAAGGGGATTCTTGCTAGATAATGTATTAGGAAGGTGCAGCTTAGATATTTGATACTTCGAAGAGTGGGCGGTTTTATATCAGGCTTTTACATGCTTTCGTTTGTGTTCTGACAAGAGTAATCCGTATAATTATGAATTTCGATATTCAAGGTCAAAGCTCGCAAAAATCAGCTTTTCGTTAATATCTCGCCTTGCTGTAAATCGTATTTGCATTTAAGACAAAAATTGTAAAACATTTATTTCTCTGCAATCCTCTTGATTTAATATAGAGACTGTAAAAAAAGGTTAGTACATATTTCCCCGTTTTATATCCTAGGTGACTAGACCACTAGTAAACCTTTATTTTAATGGGTAGTATGTCGGTAGTCATCAAATGACTCTTCACACTCTGGGTGGAACAAGAGGGAATGTCAGATTTTAACTGAATAAAACACACCTATGTTTCTTTACAACTATAGGAATATAGGTGGGTTTGGGTTGGCCTTTGCGTTCCAGGGCTGCGGTAACTATGTCGAACTACCCTGCAGGTCACCGGGCCTTGGTACAGGCCGTGGTCCGGGGCGAGTAGGAGTGGCAGGCGGTCGCCTTCTACGAAGCAGTAATGTTAGCAAAAGAGGCAGCCACACGCGCGAGGCAATGGCCCCCGATCGAATTCCGATTTTCGGTCACTGCTCGCCGCCCGTTCGTTCGGTAACCATCCTATCCGAGCCCAAGTCGTCGACAGCGCGTAGTGTTCCACACGCGCCTCAACGAGATGTCAGCAAACCGTAAGGGCCCAGCGCAGGGTCGAAGCCTACTAGGGCCAAGGGTCTGCTTATGAAAGGAAGACTCGGCCCTGGTATGAAAGGCAACGAAGAAAAAGGAGTGGGTTTTTAGTCAGTAAAATTCTGACACGCCCTCACGTTCCGCCCAAGAGCGAGGGATGTCATTAGATGATTCTCCCACCCAAAAAAGAAACCCTGCAGGTCTAAAGATTAACACTTTTAACAGAACTTGTCTTGGTCGATAACGCGATCATGGTAAATCATTTACAACTGAAGTTTAACGCTTCATTTTCAGAATAAACAACAACATGTTTGGTGTGTTTCTAAGATGCCTTAAGAACACTGATACTCAGATATTTCTCTCTGGGATATGCAGCGAGGACTCCTGCAGTAAATGTATAATATTAAACTAATACTTCGGCTACAAAGCCAAAAACAGTCTTCAAAATGTTTTTTTTTTTACAGTACACATTTTTATATTCTAGCACGAAAACTTTACTCCCTGCTAGTTAATAGGAAAAATTAACTCTTTATTTTTAATACGGAACCCTAAAAATACTCTTGCTGAATAAGCAAAAACGGAAACCTTATAGGATCACTTTGTTTTCAGTATGTCTGTCTTTCAAGACCCTTTTTACTTCGCTTATGCTACAAGATACGAAAATTAGAATTTCCCAAGAACGGTTGGAGCTATGAAGCTGAAATTAATGTCAAACAAATACAAAAAAAAACTCCTTAATCACAGTAAAGACAAGGCCGTATAAGCTTCGTTTAGGCGCATATATTGACACTCGCTAGGAAATCCACACCTATAAGGTATTTCCCGTTGCCCTAGAATCCTGAATAGAATAAACTTTATTTGCAACCAAAATAGTAACAAAACTTTTACACTAACTTAAATCTATGGGTACAAAGGCGGTCTTATCGCTGACAGCGATATCTACCAGACAACCTTAGGATGGAATTTAAGAACTTGAAATAGAAAAAGGGGGGTAGTCTCAGTGTACTGTAAATTAATAACGTAAATATTAGATTAAAAATAAAAATTGGCAATGGAAATTTGGCATGAAACAACGTCTTACAGCACACTTGAAGGAAAATGTCTGAAAACTGTAAGTAGTTACGTCACAAGAAAATTACTTTTTGCGATTCGGAAAAATCTTCGAGACTCGATTCAGGTATTGAACTATTTACTTAAGTAAGTTTGTAGGGCACCCTCGCCTCGGTTCGCGAGTCCGACTCGTTGTTGTTAGCTAACTCCAACGTAATTGAAGTCTATTATAAGACCACCCGTTTTCACACTTTCATTCCGCATACTGGGTCTTTCTGTCATGTATCTCCTTTCTTTCCTGTAGATGAAACTCGCATTTTATTCTAGTGCCTATTTTTATTTATTTTGGGAAAATATTGTTTTTTGTATTTACAGTAATATTCTTCAATACAATATGTTATTGTTGCAGTACACGCCAAGTGTTGGGCACGTCGTAATTATGGCGGTAAGTCCTCTCTTTGAGGAATGGCTGGAAAGGCAACACGGCGTCCTTACCTTCCGCATGACGCAGGTCCTCACCGGACATGGTAAGTTCGGGAGGTTCCTGCACCGGAATCATGCGGAAGAAACGCCCAGGTGCCACTATTGTGTGGACCGCCCGGAGGACACGGTGGAGCACACGGTGGAGGTGTGCCCTGCTTGGGCAGAACAACGCCGTGTCCTCGTGGGGGCGATCGGCGGCGGCGATCTCTCGCGCCGGGCTTTGGTACAGGCCATGGTCCGGAGCGAGGAGGAGTGGCAGGCGGTCGCCTCCTTCTGCGAAGCAGTAATGCTAGCAAAGGAGGCGGCCGATCGCGTGAGGCAACGGCAACGGTCCTCACGCCCCAATCGCCGCCGGGATTCCGATCCCAATTTCCGGCCATCGTAGGCGCAGGCTTGCGGACGGCGAGCAATGGGTGGCTCGCCATCCGACCGTCCGGTAACCGTCCGGACCAAGCCCTAGTCGTCGACGGCGCGTGCTGTTCCACGCGCGCCTCAAGGAGATGTCAGCAACTGTAGGGGCCTAGCAGGGTCGAAGCCTACTGGGGCCAAGGGTCTGATTCTGAAAGGAAGACTCGGCCCTGGTACGAAAGGCAACGAAGGAACAGAAGTGGGTTTTTAGTCAGTAAAAGTCTGACACTACCTCCCGCCCCGCCCAAGGGCGGGAGATGTCATAAGATGATTTTCACACCGAAAAAAAAAAAAAAAACTCGCCAAGTGTAGTTATTAGTGCTCGTGCCTTCCCTGTATGAGAAGATGCCTTGGCCCTGCAGTGCGACACTAACAGGCTGGTGTAATTATATTATAACTAGCTTCTGCCAGCGGCTCCGCCCACATAAACGGCGACAGTTATTATCCCAAGGAGGACTCTTGGAAACTCAAAATAAAAACACAACAAGTACTTCAGTTAATTTAAAGATATTGTGACTTGTAAATGTATTTTTTACCAATAAATATGTTTATCTGTTTATCTGTTTATTGTATTGTATTGTGTTGCGTTGTGTTGCGTTGTGTTGCGTTGTGTTGCGTTGTGTTGCGTTGTGTTGCGTTGTGTTGCGTTGTGTTGTGTTGTATTATACAACATGCCGGGGCTGGTGTCCGCAACTCCTCGTCTAAAGCGCATATTTTGCAAACGGGTGGGACAAATGTGTTATTCGATCCTCCCCGGCTCCTCAAAGAAAGCGATTTACTATGTATTATTGTACGCATGTATTATTATCAAAATCATGAAAATCGTCACTATCCAAACCTCCAAATAACGCAATTATAGTATATATTCATATTTGTTCCATTCGTATCTTCGTGGTAAAAACATATCAAATCACATGTGCCTATAATAAAAACGACATTCAAATTAAAACCATAAAAAGGGTCGCGGAAATCGGAAGACATATTGTGTCGTCGATTTCGTTCTCGTAAAACAAGTCATGCCATTTGAAAGAAATTCTTTGGTTTCACGTTAAAGAAGGCATGCAAGACCATTATATTATTTAGGCTGCTATAATCATTTGCAGGGCAAGTGCTTGCACTTGCCCTGCAAATGATCGACTGACCTTGACCGACCTTGGTCGGTCTAGGCTACAGTAATTATTGATGGTTGAAGGTTGTTTTTGCTTTTGTACATTTAACCTGTGTCAAGTTTTGAAAGAATTTATCTTTTACAGTTTCTTTGAGTTCTGTTAGGATTTTTAGGTGGGAAATTATCCAATGACTTCTCGCGCCCTCGGGCGGATCGAGGGGGCCATTGGCCATGTCAGACTACGCGCGCCTACGTTGGCCGGAAATCGGGATTGGAATCCCGGCGGCATGGTCTACCCGTACCTATTCTTTTCCAAATTTATACAAAACCGCTTACTATCAGGTGAGATAGTGGTCAAACGCGAGCCTATGCTTATAAAAAACCATTCAGCTGTGCAAACATCCAAATACTTTGACTATTCCTACAAATGAGGCATAGGATTTAAAATCGATAAGAATATATTGAAACTTGTCCTCCAAAAGAAATCAAAGACCTATTTATAATTTCCGCGCTCGCGACATTGCGCGTGACATATGTCAGTCATAACTGTCATGACGCCATTCCCGCCACTTTTATTGCGGAAAACCTACAGGATCCAATCGGCCGCACGTGTCGGCTTCCCCAGTTGTTTCCAGCGAACGGCGGAAACGCAATATCGTCCAAATTAGGTATGTTTTCACGGTGTTTCCTTTTTGTGTTTTGTTGGGGATGTGAAGAAGAAAGGTCTTTAGGATTTTATTTGTTTGCATTTTGTCATTTTACTGAAATTGAACATAACAAGGCTGAATGAAGTACCTGCTGTAGTGATGGTAATATTGATAAAATCTGGGGATCTTTAGGTCAAGAGTAGGATAGGTTACTTCTAGGCAAGTTTATTCAAGTGCGAGTAGCGGACGGCGAGCAATGGGTGGCTCGCCTTCCGACCGTCCGGTAACCGTCCGGACCGAGCCCAAGTCGTCGACGGCGCGTATTGTTCCACGCGCGCCTCAGGGAGATGTCAGCAAATTGTAGGAGCCCAGCAGGGTCGAAGCCTACTGGGGCCATGGGTAGTGTGAAAACGAAACCGGGAACCGAAGAAACAGGAGAGTGTTTTTAATCAGTAAAAGTCAGACACTATCTCCCGCTCCGCCCAAGAGCGAGATTTGATGATTTACCCACCTAAAAAAAAAAGAAAGCGCGAGCCAATCAATCAATAATAATAATAAAGTAAAATCTAAGGTAATATAACGACTTGCACACCGGTCATCGGTCCAGCTCACCTCTTTCTGAGTCTTCTCTTTCCTTCTCAATGGACCGTCCAAATTTTTAAAAAGAAAAACAAAATGGGAAAGTCGGCCTTTTGCCCTGAAGTGGTATAGTACAATCTCATAATTACGTAAGCAAATTCGTAAGTTTTGCAATCCAAAAAGGCCAAGTGCACTTGTGTTATCGCAACCTTCACGCTTTCCGCGCGCAAAAACGTTGAAACGGTGAAACGTGTCGGCTAAAAACTAGAGTGATATACAGTTTCGCTAGGCAGCCAGCTGTTCGCAGGTAGCTGACACTATTTATAAACTGATGCTAGCTCTGACTAACACATTATTGTCTTGTACCCTTTTACCTTGAGTCGGGTTTGAAAAAGAAGATTAACTGTCCAATTTGAAATGTTAAATTGGACTGTTAGAAGTCCGTTGACATCCTAATATTTTTACTTAAGTGAAGGCAAGGCTTTCTTTACCTGTTTTGTTGTTTTACTTATTTAATATGATGATGGTGAAGCTATCTAGTTGATTTCGGCCACAGTGATCACATTCATTGGCTCCACATGGTAGTTGGGAGCTCAGCACCCCTAGCCAAGTTGATAATCTGCAATCGTTAACTACGAGTAGCTTTAACGATTGCAGATTATCATGCGAAAACTAATCAAATGTATGGGATTGACATCATCTCAACGTTAAGTCGCGTGACTTAACGTTGATGTCAATCCCAATCCCAATATTCTATTCCCTTGTTCTGACCACGTGGCCGAACAAACAAATACAAAATTCGTAGCCAAGTTCACATCGTCCAAAATGATAGAATTAATTTTTATCGTTTCTACAATGTACATCGCTACATCCTTTGTTATTGTAGATCGAGCGACCGACTCAGGCGCGTCAACATGGCTACCAACTTATCGTTTTCTACAATTGCTAACACCGAGGCGTTACCAATTGGAGAACGGAATTGGACACGAAATGGTTGTAACTTGGCTAGGGGGGCAGATATGCTTTTCTGTTATATCAAATATAATATTCCACAACTATCACACAACGCCGTCTAGTCCCAAGCTAAGCAGAGCTTGTGTTTTGGGTACTAGACAACTGATAAACATACTTACATATTTCTAAATACATACATATATAAATAGTATACAATAGGCTCCCGTTGGCACCCTTTGGGTACGGAACCCTAGAAAGTACTAAAAACCAATCACAAAATACTATTCTTGAACTTTCCCACTTGGCTTGCGACATAATATTGAAAGAACGAAAAATTGGAACGTGTTTACGCCAATTGACAGTGAAATCTGTTTGGTAACAAGCTTTAAAGTATCATAGCGCTGTCTCTACCAAGTTTGCTTTTAAAGAAATAAAGTAAAGTGGGCCAATTGCTGAGTTTATAGTACGCCTTGTAGTGATAAAGTTCAGGACGGCATCAAATGGTAGGAGGAATTAAGTCAATGAAAACGGGTGGGAAGTCGGAAGAAGTTAATGTAGAATAAAATTTAAAAGATGAAGGAACTAGTAGCTTTTTAGTTACGAAGACTCATTTTTTTTAGTATCATCAGATAACTTGCGTGGAATGAGAGCGTAATTGGAGACTTATAGTTAATAGACTTTAATTGGCTAAAACCCAATGTGTTTCTTCAGTTGTCCTTTTCGTTCCAGAGTTCTTTCGAACAATCTCGCAGACCTATTTGTGACGATCGATAATTATCTTTGCCCTTTAGATAGACAGATACTTTGTTGTGCATCAAAATAGTTATAAAACTTGTTCACAAAGTATTCTTAATTTTATGGGTACAACAGTGATTTCAAGGTTCATGTAAAGTAAAACCCTTGGAACGAATCAACTACAGCCCACATGATTGTATTTTTTTTAGATAAAGATATGAGTGTGAGCTTATTCATTTTTTGCAGTAATTAACAGTAAACGGATCGAGTAACGGCCCCGACTTACGAGTTGTAGGTCGTGGGATCAAACCCAGCCAGGCGCATATAACCACTGCTCTCAAAACAGTGAAGGAAAACATCGTCAGGAAACCGGCATGTCCTAGAACCAAAAATTCGAAGACATGTGACATTCACCAACCCACACTGAGCCCGCGTAGTGGATTACGGCCCATTCCCTCACCTAGAGAGGAGGCCTCAGTCCCAGCAGTGGGAACAATTAATAAGGCTGATTATGCTATGGATTGAGTCAGCCTTTTCGGAAGCATCGGTGCGGTAGTCAATATTATAATTGAATTCTCGGCTCCATTTTTCCGAGGTCGCACCTATTATTGATTTCATAATATATACAACATTAGTTTTAGTATATGCGAAACCCGAAACACGTGTCTAATATTTTTATTTAAAGAATCTATGTACAACATTTCATAACTGTATCATGAAAAATGGCATGGTTATAAGCTTGTTATGTTACCTAGTTGTCCACACAAATACATGGTCACCGGGCCATCCGGGCGATTGAGGGGTTGTTATGCTCCTGCACCCAGCTGTGCACTGGCGCCGAATGCCGCAATGACCTGCCGTGACCTGTGTTGTACTTAGTGTCGCTGGTGTCCAACTTGTGACATTTTTAAAATGTTTTTGGGAAAAAATATAACATGGTGTAAAAATTATTGGAATCGATTCAGTTACTGATTCTGAACAAACTATATTCAGGTTTCGAATATACTAAAAATAATGTTGTATTGTCCAGATATATAGTATATAGTACAGACACCTGAGATACAAAACTACATCCATTTTCCATCACAATAGGTTCCATCCAGTAGGAATCAAATATTAAAAAGTAAAACCGCCACTGAACTTCACACTAAAGAAATCTAAAACCTATATTTCACCCTCAAACATATGTTTTGTCTGGTAGTAGTTTCACAGTCAGGAAAGTTTGCCAGTTTGTGGCGAGCAGGTGGAGCTGGAGCGAGGAACTTCAAGTAAGTTTCAGAACGATTCGAAAATCAGTTATTGTTTGTCTTACAACGCACCTGAATCGTTAAACCTTAGTTTATACTGCAGTTGAGCTCTTAGCTAAATCACCTGGACCGTCATGGTTAGGTTTGCCGAGGTCGATCCATATAGGTAACCGTAATAATAGATTCGTAAACATAAACTCCGAGAATCCTATTCTGTAAATAAAGTACAGTTATACTCGTATAGGTATTTATGCATGTTTCTTTTTACTATTGACACCGAGTCCTGAAACTCGTTTGTGTCTCAGGACTCGATGTACAGTCGGTCGGTCACAATTTTGTACCATAAATTCAGTACCTACATGATTCTGGTCCCCCAGTGGCGAAATTTTTCGACGCTCTTTGCTTTCTCACGTAAATCTTTCAAACTTTCCCGCAGCGTTACCAGGCTTCGGCCCTATTGGGCCCCTTCTATCTTTGAGACACGCGTGGAACAGTACGCGCCGTCGCAACTCGAATCTGGTCATCACTGGACGGCCCGACAGCGAGCTACCCACGGCTCGTCGTCCGCAACCCTGCACCTATAATGACCAGAACTTTCGGTAAGACTAGTAATCGACTCTGATTTTCCTGAAACCTGTGTACATCTCTCGTCTGTGTCCAGTTAACACGATGGAAAGTAGGAACAGGACCTTGGTATTGAAGTTAATGCATCATTAAATAAACATGGCCGCTCAATCAATCGATACGACTGTATTGCATAAAGTAGATAATAACTACTGTGGGGTGATTAGTTATGTGATATAAATCATAATGTCATGACATGCAATTTTATTGATAGAATTAGTTTTACTTTAGGTTAATGCTGTGTTTTCCATGTATCAATAGGTAATACCAATGTTATAAAGCTAAAGAGTTAGTTTGTTTGATCGAACGTGGTAATTTCAGGAACAAAAAATCCAGTAACTATTTACGACTGAGCCCAGGACCTCATATGCAATGCTTGCAACTGCCGCTGCTTAGCCCGCGTAAAAATAGAAAAATATTCCAAGTGAACATACCCATAAAAAATATACGGTATTCTATTCCAAAAAAAGGTCTACCCGTGTGTCAAGTTTCATCCAAATCTGTGCAGACGTTTGAGCGTAAAATAGTAACAAACATACTACACGCATATGTATACAAACTTTCGTCTTTATGACAATACAAGATGCTGCCAGCAGCTATGCCCGAGTGGTAGTAGAAAATTAACCCAAGGAAAATAACTTCCGTGTGCCACGTTTCATCGAAATGAAGCGTGAAGAAGTAATTAATATTGTTAGTTTTATATCAAAATAAAGCTAGCTAGTACATTAGACCACAAATATACTGAATGTATGATGAACAAAATAAACTTTCTTGTTCAATCTGTCTCACAGAAAAGCGCTGCTTGAATTACACACGAACTTTCGCCCGATTATTCTGAAATGTGATTATCACTTATTATTATCACTAGACCAACTTAGTAGTCAAAAAATAAAGACGTCGGTAAAAAAATGTTTTTACTTTTAAATGCTGAAATCTTTCCATTTCTCGACAAAGTTCAATGAATACTTTCTCTCCAGTAAGTATTCTGTAGAATGTATATTACTCCAGACATATTTTTAATAAAATAAAATATCTAGGTGCTTTTTATTCCACAAACTAATCCAGATGTGATTCCAAAGGCGCGTCGCGTGGACTCAGACTCGGCGCAAATATTTGTATGGCCTACTTCTACAAATATTTGTTCCAAGTCTATGATATTCTTACAAATACGATTTGTATATTTGTATTATTTAACACCATGTTACAGGGTGTAATTGTCTGTCTGATAAGTGTCACTATCAAATGTGCTGACAAAATTACACTAAACAATTATGGAGTGAAATGTGTTATCTAAACAAAAACATATTATAACGTCGACACGTTAAGGAAAATATATCTAATGTATAAATACCACCCTATATAATACATACATACAGGGTGGTCTTCGGTATAACCCGAGAAAAGCTAAGTACTTAAGATAGTGCAGAAATGTGTTATGTCTGATGGGATGACAATGCGACAAGACTTTCTTTCAATACTTTTCAAAGCTCAATGCTATCACTCAATCAACTGCCAGACTGTACTGAAAATTCCTGAAGGGAGAATAGAAATAGAAAACACGTATTTAGAAAATATATATGAATATATATATAGCACAACAACAAACACAAAGTAAAAACAAAAAGGAAGATAATAAAGCTTATCACGCCAACGCCCGGCCTTTTGGGAGTCGTAGGGCGATTCCCGAGTGGCGCGACGCGTGCTTGCGAACGGCGAACAATGGGTTGCTCGCAGTCCGATAAGGATCAAGTCGAAGTCTACACGGTGCGTTGTATTTATTCCACATGCCTCAAAAAGCTATCAGCAAAATTGACGGGGCTCGGGACCGATGCCTGCCGGGCGATATAGTTTGAAAGAGTCAACGCGGCCCTGGAAGGCAAAGAGCAACTGAAGTAACACAGGTGGGTTTTAGCCAGTAAACGTCTGACACTACCTCTGACCAAGCCAGAGTGGGAGGAGTAATTTAATGATTTCCCACCTCAAAAAAAATAGGACCCCATGCTTTGCAGTCACTCTTGCCACCACAAGACACAGCATTGTAACGGGTACAATTCTGAACTTTGAGCTACCAGTGCATAACAATTAATTCTTCTAGTCATTGGTAGACTGCCGAAATGAAGTTTATTTTGTACTTTTATTTAACACATTTTTTTTTGGGTACCACAACAAAAAATTAACTCTCACACAAACTTAAAGTGTGCAAGTTCTATGTATACTAAGGTAACTATAGAATTTAATTAAAACATTGCAAGACAATTCCAATAAGCCAAGCCACGGAAAGGATACATTGCTTTATTACGGAGTTTTCGTGCCTACCTTCCACCATCAGATTAGCTCGATGGCTCCTTATAACCTTATAGCCAGAGTGCATCTCATGACAGTTCTAATAATACCAAACACGGTTAGGTTACATTGATATATTACAGAGTTCCGGTGCCTACCATCCGACTTCATTATCAGATCAGTTCGATATATCCCCTCCCCCTCTTCTTTCAGTCAGTCATCGACTACACGTATAAACAAAGCAATTTTATTTGTTACGGCAGTTTTACTGTATATGAGGAATTCCGTTCCATATCTTCGAAGTTCATCATCAGATCATAACAATATTTCTATGGGACCAACTCTGAAGTATAACCGATTAACAAAAAAAAAAATTAAAATCGGTCCACAATAGACCGAGAAATCGGTGAACATAAATAAAAAAAAACATACATACAGCCGAACATAGAACCGACTTCAAGTCGGTATCGCACGTGAAGGTTTCCGTACCGTCCGTAGCAAAAAACAGGAAGAAAATCACATTTGTTGTATGGACCCCCTTAAATATTTATTTTATTCTGTTTTTTAGCGCCAACAGAAATACATCATCTGTGAAAATTTCAACCATCTAACTATCAGGGTTCAAGAGATACAGCCTGGTGACAGACGGACAGACAGACGGACGGACAGCGAATTCTTAGTAACGGGACCCCCGTTATACCCTATCGGTGCGTAACCCCAAAAACGGATGATCGCAGGAGGCAACTGCCTACCACTCCTCCTCGCTCCGGACCATGGCCTGTACCAAGGCCCGGCACGAGAGATCGCTGCCACCGATCGCCCCCACGAGGACACGACGGTGCTCTGCCCAAGCGGGGCACACCTCTACCGTATGCTCCACCGTGTCCTCCGAGCGGTGCACACAATGGTGGCACCAGGGCCAACCTTGACCCCTTGTAAATACTAGTTACGTTACTAGGATCGGCAATGCAGTGACACTGCATGAGCAGCTATAGGTATCTACATAATTATGTACTTCCGCACGCGAGCTGACTGGTAGTACCTTATGACGGAAGCACGATGCATTAATATTAAATGAGACGTTAATCATGGCATTCTGTCATTATTACAAACTAAATTAGATTGGTGACTCTTTAGATAACGGCAAAGAGAGATGTATTTTTTTTAAACAATAATTGCTCACCCGAGGGAGAGCGATGATGTGGTCGACGATGGAGCACGCTTGCCTTGAAGTAACCTATTCACTCTTGACCTAAAAACCCTCAAGTTGTTTTTATTGGATTTTTAAATTAAATGATTATTTAAAAAAAAAGTTGCTTCGGCCTCTCGTACGCCTTCCAAAGGTCCGGGACCTCAGGGTCCTGAATTATATAAATGCATAATAACTAAAAGCTTGACGGATATAACCTAATGAAGATTACTGTACCTAACTCCGTCCCTGCTAACACATTACGATTAATTGACTAGCGTGACGGAGATTATAAGGTTCCAATTATAGACTTATCGTGATGTAGCTATAACGTGGTTCTGTGGGTATAAGAGAAAAATCGAGAGCGAGGCCGCAGTACTGCGAAATTGATCGAAGGAGTTACCGCGGAAGGAAAAGGGCAACTGATGGACTAGAGGCTTCATCAAAAGGCACCTAAATGGCAATGGAATGGGCCGCTATGTTCGGAGTTTTCTTGCGTGATCACATCAGAAATGAAGATATCCGCAGGAGAATCAAGGTTGCCGACATAACCCAAACAATCGCCAAACTTAAGTGGCAGTGGGCAGGTCACAATGCTCGGAGAATAGATGGTTCTGAAGAGGCGACCGTGCACTGGACGATGCTGAATTGAAAGACCTCCCACAAGATCGGACCGATGCCCTGATGAGGGACATGGGAGTCCGATGGATGCGAGACACTCAGGACCGTACGTTGTAGCGACACTTGGAGGAGACCTACGAGTGGAAGTCTTTCAGTTGAAATGATGATGATGATACGTTAATTAACTCCACTAGCTCTTGGTGCAGTAAGTGGGAGTGTTAGACTTTTACTAACTAAAAACCCAACCGTGTTCCTTCAGTTCCCCTTTGTGTTCCAGGGCCATACATTCAACTCTATAGAATGTTTGAAAGTTCAAAGAGGATAACTAAAATTATGTAGTCTAGAAAGTTTGTACCGCACAGAACTATTGAAAACTAATTATAGCAGTAGTTACAAGTAGCCGATACAAGTGTCTATTAACATGATAGATGACGGAGTATATTGTGTGCTGGAAGCTGTGTAGCTTGGGATAAATCACCCTTTTGTGGACACAAACACCACATAGTTCAAGAGTTACGGAGCAAATAAAGATTATGCTTTTGTATTGGCCAGATTTTATCCTTTGAGGTGACAAATCATCCAATGACTTCTCGCGCTCTAAGGTGAAGCGGGTGGTCGTGTCAGACTTTTCTTAAGTACTAAAAACACACCTGTGTCCTAAGTTGCTCTTTTCATTCTAGGACTATACTTTTCCTTTCAGAAATTCTGCCTTTAAATAGGTACTGCCTCCACATCGTTGCAATCCAATATTTCGATTCCCCCGCTTGAAAAATGAGCAATACCTCAAATAAACATACTCCCAGGGTAAAAAGTATCCTGTGTGCTATTCAAGGACATGCTCTACCCGTGTGTCAAATTTTATCCAATTCCGTTCAGCCATTCGAGCATAAAGAAGTAACAAACATACATACACTCACAAACGTTCACCTTTATAATATTAGTATGATTATTAAAGGTGTGTCTAGATCTGGCGAATGCGCAGCTCGCGAGCCGTTCGCGAGCCGTTTGCGAACTGCGCGCGTACATTTCATGTTCGTATGAAGCGCGCGTGGTGCAGCGGTTTCGTACGAACGAGCCGCGCGCGAATTGCACGCGTGCCGTTCGCAAGCGGCTCGCGAGCGGCGCATTCGCCAGATCTGGACACACCATAAAATCGTCAAAAGTAAATATTAAGTTATATATGACTCTAAGGACTAACCCAAGACTGATGTTATATTTCTCTCGTTTCAATCCAGATGATCATTAAGCTCGACTAGAGTAACAAAGGAAGAAAATAAATATAGAGATAATGACTATAAATGGTTTTAAAAGCTCCTTTTACATATTATTAACCGTCAACATCAATTTACTTACGCCATTACAAACGTGCGATTAGATCACGTCACGCCTAATGAAACTGCGACAGTAGGCGAGACAATACATTACTGCGACAGCATTGCCGATACTATGTAACAGGCTGTTAATGTTAATGTTGGATATAGGACCTCTTATAAACCAGTAACCTTAAGGCAGGTCTACAAAAAGCTAGCGCTATCCGCCAGTTAGACTGGCAGTCAGTGCTGGCTTTGTATTGACCCCGTGCAAATTATTTTTCAATACACTTACTCGAAAATCCGCTATTATCCCTACCGGTTTTAGGCACGTAATTTACTGTTTTCCGCACTAGTGCAGAAAACAGTAAATTACAAGCAAGCTTGCCCCCACCACAATTTATTCTATTTATCGTTATCGATACACTTGGAAATTTATCACTGCTGAAATCGCCTCCATAACAACCTCGCCTGTGGCTCGGGCGAATTCCTCCTCAGTCGCAATGACAAACTTCCTCCACTTGTATCAAAATGCGCTCTATTCATGCCAGCGCTGGCATGAATAGAGCGCCTGTCGGATGTCCTAACCCTTGTGACCTTCGCCGCTAGACCCGTGTAAATGCATCGAGCTAGTCGCGTTGAATTGAGACAAACATAGTGCACCACAAAGAAAAATGCAGAATTTAACTTTGGCTTCGTGTAAACATGCCTTAAATTAAGGTTAGAGGTTTTATTCAAAGGTTTATGACCACTGCAGGGAACTGTGAACATTATATTCTACTGAATGAAGTTCGTTCATTCATTTACTGATAGTGAACGTACAGACTAAACCGTCCTAGAAGTATGAAAGTGTAAGGATACAGGAGTACTTTCTTCAAATAGGCTGATTCTAAGGATTTTTTTTAAATCAACAAAGGGGTCAAATAAAAAAAAAATTTAAGGCCGATAGTTGTTCCGGGTCTCGGTGCCTTTTGTTACTCGATGTTTTGTTGTTCGATACAGAAGTACTGTTTTATTTATTTATTTATTTAACAATTTATGTACACACAATAATAAAAGAAGAAGGAAACAGAAGAATAGTACAATGATGATGATTATTTCTACAGAAATCTCTTCCAGCATACCTGCGAAAGGAGAGTTGGAGAAAATAGAGATGTAGACACTGTGTGCAGAAGTAAAAGGAAAATTGGTACACACTAAATACATAGTTAACAATTAAATAAGATAACATGCAAAAAATAAAAATTAAATATACTATTAAATATTAATTATATTATTATTTCCTCTTGAATGTCGTCATTACGTACATCATTTCTTTTCCTTCTCTGTCAAATCCATCCTAAGGTTGTCTGTAAAAATCGCTTTTAGCGATAAGACCGCCCATTGTGACACTATATTAATATTAAGTTCCTAATGTAATTTGTATTTTTGGTGTACAATAAAGAATATATCTATCTATATATCTATCCATTATAATTACATATATACCTACATACACATTTTTTGAGTACGGGACAAAGTTTATCATTCATCGATAGTACATGTATACTAGACACACATGTATATGATACTGATCATATGTTTAAAAAAACATCCATGAGGTTTAATTTTCTACTAAACTGGATTCTGTGCGACGATTTCTACTGGCATTCATTGCCGCCAAGTAATACAGAGGTATCAAACTTGGTAACTAGTTAACAGAGCTGCAGGATTAGCATTTAGAGCGTCGTTTACGATTATTAGTTCACAGTTTCAGGCTATTTTAGATATCCTTTCTAATGTTAACTAAGTAAGCATACTATAATTACACTAAAATTATGAAGGCGAAAGTCTGTATGTGTATATATACGTTGGTATTTTATCAGTGGCGTAGCTAGTACCAGTGGGGGCCCATAAAGTTATCGAGGCTTTTTTTTACACCGTAGGCCCTACTAGCACAGAGACATGAGACGGATTCGCGATAGGCCACGACAGAGATGACCAGACTAACTGGATAGATTTCGTCTATTTCATTATGTAAAACCGAGACCGATGAGCTTGTTTATTGGAGCATTCTGGAATAGAAGAAAGGTTAAGTTTTTATTTTGATCTTGTTTGAAGAATGCTAGAACGAACGGAGCGAGCTATAAAAATGGAACATCCTATCATTTAGTAATTATTCACTAACGACGCACCTCTCATTAAGAAGAGAATTGAACCTAGTGGATAATGTTACGTATTTTTACACATTTCGGGGCCCCTGCAAATTGGGGCCCCGTATCATTGATACGGCTAATACAACGGTAGCTACGCCCCTGTATTTTATATTTGTTACTCCTTCACGCACAAAAAACTGGGGTAAGGCCCCAGTTTTTTGTGCCCCATGACGTGTTAGAGTGTCAGGCGTGCGAGCAAGAAAGTGGGATGGAGCTATACACCCTATATAGCTCCGTTCCTTTAACAGTTCAGTTTAGGTTGTCAAATGGATCGCGTTAAGAGACGCGCACGCTCAACCTCATAGCTGACGATATTTTATTGTGCTCTGGGTGAATTCACGAAGATAGCGCTTTTTAAAATTTGTTATTGAATCTAGTTTGTAAGTTAGAAATAAGAAACCTCAACATCGATTTGGACTAATCTGTAAGGATATTGTTGGGAATAAAAATAAATAAATAAATAAAGAGTTCGTGGTATGGCTTCTGAATAGATTTGGATGAAACTTTACACTAATATAGCTTATACCTCAAACATATAGGATGTCATTTCTGATGGGGAAAGTGCCAATTCCTCTCGTGTGAAGTCGTGGAAGTTGGTGATAATGACATACCGAGATTCATAAAGACCGAATAAGTGCGAGTCGCACTCGTGCACTAGCCTATTACTCCATGATACACACAGACACACAAGTAAATGATTAATCTATTTAAATTTTAAATTAGTTTCTCCCTCAATTACAAGAGGCAACAGCTTAATTTGAAGTTTATACAATTTAAAACTAAAATAAGAAATTATATTACTGACTAAAGTTTACTACTCGTACTAAACTAACACAAATTAAAACATATATTTAACCTAAAAAAAACTTATCATTTAACTTATTACTTTAAAAAAATATACAACTAACTACAAAACATTAATTAAACTTTTTTTGAATTTAGGCAATTATTGACTAATATCAGTGTCGTGAGTTTTAGACAACGTATTATATTTCCTACAGAGCATGTGCATATAATATAATATAATCAATATATTATACTTGTTTAGATATATTCCTTTTTTTGGCATTTTTGTTCTAATGTATACAGCAATGTTCCGCAAAGTGTGTGCCGCGACACACTGCTGTACCGTGGTGGTTAATTAGTTGGTGTGCCTTGGAAAAATAAGGGTATGACAGACGGAAGAAAAATGTAGATCTACCTATAAATTGGGTTCGAACTTCATTCTCCGATGGCATATCTTTTTGACACTTGGGTCACTTATACCGATTAACGCGCAGGAAGAACTGAAAATAAAATTGTAATTAAAATTTTCAGAAACTCACGTTTTGTGTTGTTGATTAATAATCTGTAAATAAAAACATTTTTTATTTATTGTGTACCTCCAAAATTTTCCGATTTCCTGGATGTACCTTGAACACAAAAGTTTGCGGTAAACTGGTATACAGAACCCACGTTTCCCAATCAAATTGGCAGATTCTTATCGTAACCGCGCATGATCGTTAACCAAGACAATTTTCACGCCAACCCAATACATGTTACTGCGCCAAAATACGCTACAAGCAAGCTGAATGCGCAGCATTTCCGTCACTATTTCCTTCTGTTCAGGAATTTCATTGCGTCTGCAAGTCTTCAAACAAAAGGTTACTTAGCATCAGTTTAATCGGAGACAGTCATTCATGTGTCAGATGTAAAGGAAAGTCAGTTGGATTGAAACGAAGTTGCAGGCTAGGCTTATTTATTTCATTTACTACAGCAAAATAGTCATTAATATCGGTAAAGTGAAGGTGGATCGAGCTACAGTGCGACAAAATGGGACATTAAATAATTTATGCTTTCTAGAGCGATTGTAATTATTCGGAACAAATAATTTGACACAACTCTGCATGTAAGTCGGAGAGTTTATGCTTGAATGCTTGCGGTTATGAGAGCAGTGATGGACTAGTGGGAACGGCTCCGACATACGAGTTGTAGGTACGGGTTTAATAATAATAATAATATACCATTTTATTCAAGTTTGCACTCGTATAAGGGTTAGTAAAAATATTTACTTAAAACCCAGCTAGCCAGCTACTTTGTGTAATTTATTTCAACACCACTGCTCTCAAAACGGTGAAGGAAAACATCGTGAGGAAACCGACATGTCCTAAAATCTAAAATTCAAAGACATGTGACATCCCGCCGCGTGGCAGCCGGGCAGCCCTTAGCCCATTCCCTCTCCTAGAGAACCTGGCTTGTGTCCTAGCGGTGGGAACATTGTAGACTGATTATGCTAATGCTTGATATGACGCTACGATTCTTCTACGAAGCTTGAGATTACATTGCGTTAGGATGTTTATATGTTGGTGGTCTTCAAAAGTTCCGACTTCTGCAAGTCTCTTAAAGGCCCATTAAAGTTAATGAGTTTGAGATAACGGGCTACCAGATGTCACTGGCCCTTTAGATAATCATAAAGTAAAATAATAAATAAATAAAAAAATATTAGCATATATAAGTATTTTATTATTGTAACTTAATTTAATGATACTACATTCCACTTGATATTTATCTGTTATTTATTTATTGTGCACACCTACCACAGTGTTGTCTCTTTTAACCCAAAGGTTGACTGGTAGAGAATGCCTTTTTGCATTAAGTCCGCCTATGTACGAGTATATTTATTTATTTAAACTTCATGTACAGTAGAAGTTTAAATAAATAAATAATCAATATTTGATTGTTAAGAAATGCAATGTTATCTGTCTTCTTGAGTAAAATGTCTTGTATCTTTGTTAAGTCGGAAACTTTTCAGACCACCTGTGTAGGTATGGATATATATGTAAGTATATAGGTAGAGAGGTAAATCCGCAGGGTGTGCTCACATTGCAATCCCGGAGTAGCCCTATTTTACCTGAATTTTGTATTGTTGCTACCTTCTCAACGCGATATTTTACGCCCGGTTTGGAAAATAGTACCAACAGGAGCGACAGGGCGTGTCAGATTTTTATTGACTAAAACCCTATTGTGTTCCTTCAGTTGCCCTTTGCGTTTTCCAGGGCCGCGGTAACTCTTCTCTCAAATAATCCCGCTAGGCCGCTACCCAGAACAGGTGAATTAAATAGGTTGTTTTTTAATTTTCCGTACCTCTAAAGAAAAAAACAGAACCCTTAGAAGATCACTTTGTTGTCCGTCTGTCTGACTGTGAAGACCCATTATCTTGAGAACGCGTAGAGGTATCGAGTTGAAATTAATTCTGCGGTCCCTTGAAGCTGTGAAAAAATTCACCACAAACTTGCTGGCCGTTTATGTTGCAAAAAAACTTGTATTTCGACACTTTCAAGGGAATCTAAATTCCTAGGGTACTTCCCGTTGACCTAGATTCCTGAAATTTGGCATGAAGCAAGGTCTCATAAAACAAGTATAGAAAAAAGTCTGAAAACTGCAAATTTTTAGTTGTTACGTCAAGGAAAAGACTTTTTGCGATTCGGAAAAATCTTAGTAACTCAATTTGTGTATTGAACTGTTTTCATAGATAAGTTTGTACGGACCCCTTAGTGCTCGAGTCCGACTCGCACTTGCCCGGTTTTTTTTAGTTTTTATAGATAATAATAAAAATAATAATCTTTTTATTTCCGATAACATACCTATAGACTAACAATCATAATTATATGAAATTATTTTGTTAGTAATTATATGTAGTAATACTATGTTAGTAACACTTTAATTCGCACTATATTGACTTAGACATCTGCATTATAGACATATAGACATTTTTAAAGTAGCATTTTCAGTTAGATAAAACGTGTGTTTTCAGCCACGGTAGACGCGGGCTTGCGGAAGTCGAGCAATGGGTAGCTTGCCGTTCGGCCGTCCGGTAATTGACCAGACCGAGCCCAGTCGTCAACAGCGCGTAGTGATCCACGTGCTCCTCAAGGAGATGTCAGCAAACCGTAGGGGCGCAGCAGGGCCGATGCCCGCTAGCTAGGACTGCGGGGAATTTCTGAAAAAGAAACCCGTAGTCCTAGAACGCAAAGGGCAACTGAAGGACACAGGTGTGATTTTAGTCAGTAAAAGTCTGACACGCCCTCCAACTCCGCCCAGAGCGCGAGAAGTCATTAGATGATTTCCACACTTAAAAAAAAGATAAGTTGTGTGTTTGGAAAAAGAAGTGAGACCTATTTCCAGTAGATACAGACAGCTACATCAGTTTGGATATCCCTCATATTAACATACCTTAAAAAAAGAGTAGCCATTTGATGACGCTGTCCGTAGTGAGTGGAGTCAGGCTGTGGAAAATGATGATGGTGTATGCTTCATAATATCTACCATACCATACCATACCATAATCAGCCTTCATAATGTTCCCACAGCTAGGACTTAAGGTTCATCTCTAGGAGAGGAGGGAGTGACCGCAATCTACAACGCGGGTTGGTAGACATCACATGTTTTCGAGTTTTTTGTTCTAGGACTTGCCGGTTTTATCACGATATTTTCCTTCGCTGGGTTGGTAATAATATTATTTATTTCTCTTTATTTGCTTATGTCGACACACATACACCCCTATTTTTTAATTTTTACAACAAAAATAGGACTGTATCCATACCCGTTGCTTATATTATTTGTGTAGTACAAAGTAAAAAAATCGAAATCCCAAAATTTTCCACAGAAATTTGTCATAATTGGAAAATTCATAATTGAATCAATCATTCATAACAATTGCTACTAAAAAATACTACGCGCAGTGTTTTTTTTTTTCATTTTTATCGTCATTTAGTCATTCATAATCAATAGCCTGTACAATATTTTCATAAATTGAGTGACATTTTAGGATATAAACTAACGCTCATAACTTTGTTGTGTATGAATATTATTTTTCGTGAGTTTACTTAAATGCTATTGTAGCGAGCATGGATGTAGAAAGTATTTTTATGTTGGGTGACTTTAACGCACATCCACACGAACTATTTTACAATGAATTAATGAATTTTTGCAATGATCAGGATTGGATCTGTGCAGATATAGAAAAGATAGGATTAAATTGTAATTGTCACACGTTTGTAAGTGATGCTCATGGGTGTAGGAGGTGGTTGGACCACTGTGTGGTTTCCCTATCTGCTTGGCAAACGATTGTCAATGTAGGTGTATATGAAGATGTGTTTGTTTCGGATCACGTGCCACTTTATATGACTTGTGACTTGGGTGCGGTTAAGCAGAAGCTGCAATTGGAAAACAAAACGCGAAGTCAAGTTATCTGGGGTGTGAGAAACGAAACGCAAATAAATAAGTATCATGTTTGCAACGACAAGTTACGTGAAATAGATTTTCCAATGGAGTGTTCTAATTGCAGCTTTGGTTCCTGTAGCATGGTTGAGCATAGACATGTATTGGACAAGTTATATTGTAGAATTATTGAGAGTTTGACTGATGCTGCCACGCAGTCGTGTGAGTCAGTGAGTCATAGTGTTGTGAATCGTAAAAGATTGTGCGGGTGGAACAGGCACGTTAAAGACGCTCACAGTGAGGCAAAGCTTCAATTTCTAAATTGGATATTTCATAATAAACCGAGTTCTGGTAACGTTTATGAAAGAATGCGAGATGCACGTAAGATTTTTAAGAGTCGTTTAAAGTGGTGCCAGGATAATCAAACGCAGATTCAAATGGACAAAATAACGCAACAAAGAGCTTCAAAAAACTTTGCTAAATTCTGGAAATCCACAGGAAAGTTGGAAGCGAGGCCTAGCCTTCCTGTGAGTGTGGATGGAAAAAGCAACCCAGGGGACATCGCGAATATGTTCATGGAACATTTTAGAATAAAGTCGCCGCTTGGCATTTCTAGGTCCTTGACGGAGAAAGAGTCCACGTGTCGGGGAGAAGAGTCACAAATGTGTTTGTCAGCCATAAAAGTAAAAGAGACTATTACACACATGAGCAGAGGCAAATCTCCCGGACACGATGGTCTCAGTATTGAACATTTTAAGTTTGCGGGGTTTCACCTGCCGAGGGTACTGGCCATGTTTTATACACTGTGCATTAGGCATTCATATTTACCATCTGATATGATGAAAACAATCGTTGTACCTATAATTAAGAACAGGACGGGAGACATCGCGGACAGGGGAAACTACCGACCTATATCCCTGGCGACCACAGCTGCGAAAGTGTTGGACAGTGTACTCGATACTTACTTGGAGAGTTGTATTACCCTGTGCGATTCACAATTCGGTTTCCAACGCAGATTGTCAACAGAGAGTGCCATCCTCAGTCTTAAGTACACTGTTCAATACTACACAGATAGGAAAACGCCGGTTTACGCCTGTTTCCTTGACCTCTCCAAAGCATTTGACCTTGTGTCGTATGATATGCTTTGGAGAAAGCTGAGGGACAGGAACGTACCGACGGAAGTGGTAGACATCCTGAAGTACTGGTATGCTAACCAATTAAACCATGTCAAATGGTCCAATACACTCTCAAACTCATACAGGTTGGAGTGCGGTGTGAGACAGGGGGGGTTGACGTCCCCACGGCTCTTCAACCTTTATGTAAATGACTTACTAGTGGAGCTCAGCAGCATGCATGTCGGATGCAGGGTGGGCGGTGTTAGTGTAAATAACATAAGCTATGCAGACGATATGGTGCTGTTGGGCCCTACTGTACGGTCTATAGGAGAGCTACTGAAGCGCTGTGAGGTTTATGCGGCTAGACACGGACTGTTATATAATGTGATGAAATGTAAATACATGGTCTTTAAGGCCGGCGGTAAATGCCCTGAAATTATACCTGACATTATGTTCAGTGGCTCGAAACTAAATAAGGTAGATTCTTTCAAGTACCTCGGGCACTTCCTCACCGCCGACCTTAAGGATAATGTAGACATTGAAAGGGAGCGCAGGGCGTTATCGGTCCGAGGTAATATGCTGGCACGCAGGTTCTCCCGATGTAGTGTAGATGTCAAAATCACCCTTTTTAAAGCATACTGCCAAAGTTTCTACACGGGAAGCCTGTGGGTTGCGTATGCCAAAAGAGCGATGGACGCGCTGCGCGTCCAGTATAATAATATTTTTAGGATGCTGTTGCGAAGGCCTCGCTTTTGTAGTGCTTCAGAAATGTTTGTGCAGAATCGAACCGATGGTTTTCATGAGGTGATACGCAAAAAAACGGCATCTCTATTAAGCAGAGTACGAGGAGCTAGCAACAGCATCCTCAAAATAATAGGGGAGGATATTACCTCTCCAGTTTTTAAGAAAATAATAAGGACAGTGATCAATAAATAAAAATCACCAATATTGTGTCACTTTACTAACAATAGTCTTAAGTCATTATTGTAATTACTAACACTTTGGATCTTAGTTATCTGAAAATAAAGAATTATTATTATTATTATTATTAAATAATAACAAGACATTTTTTAATAAACCCTTTATATTTGTACTAATTAAAAATTAGTGGTATATAAATTGCTTTTTTTAACAAAAGCATTTTATAATATTGATTTATATGTTTTTTATTATTTTGTTGGACATAGGCCTCCCCCAAGCGTCGCGACAATGAACGGTCCTGTGCGTCTCGCATCCATCGGATTCCCGCAACCCTTACCAGGTCATCGGTCCACCTTGTAGAGGAGGCCTTTCAACGCTTCATCTTCCGGTATCTGACCTAATTAAAATTAAATACTACCTACAGCAGAGTTAATCTCACGATGTCATTCTTAGTCTCATGAATCATTAGAACAGATTTCGAAACTTAATTGTAAATCAAGATAATTAATAGGCCGTTAAGCTCAGTACCAGCACTAAAATTTAATTACTAAGTATTAGACAGTTTAAAGTGATTAAACACTAGTCTTGGGCTTTTGCCAAAACAATACAACGAAGAAACAACTTAATTTTTTGAGTGTTAAGGCACAAAATTCATGTGCGCTAATTAATTTCGGACAAAGGATCCTTGATGTTTATGAGCTGTGATTAAACTTTTAGGCTATTTCGGTTTCCTAACAAAAGAGGGATGTACCAGATCGGTCGCATTGCGGATATTTTTAGTACAGTGTATTTTTAGCACAGTATTTGAGATATATATTTTTTTATTTGAGAACTTCTAATGTTGACCGCTATCATCTCACAACTATTAATATTTTCTCATTTATTGGTAATTGTAATTATTTATTTTTTTTTGCTTTTTTTATATAGCCTCTTTTTTTATAATGTGAATTTGAGAACACTGTAGACTTCGCGAATTCTTAGGTTACTTTTTATTACGACTCACTTTTTATGATGATTATTTTTATTGTACTTTTTAGTACAATATTGACTGGTCTACACTGTCCTAACATAATATCTACTTATACTGCAATATGGAAATATTGTAAGTACAACATATTTTTTTAAATTTCTGCTCCATAGAAAACGACCAATTTGGAACCGTGCTTCTGACGTTTTATAAGTGCCCATGTGGGCTTACAACGGCCAACAACAACAAAAAAAAAACTTTGACATTGTAATATAGAAATATTGTAAATTCATTTTTTTTAGAAAGTAACTATCGAGTTTTGTGCAGGTTCTTCTCCATAGGAAACGAAACAATTGGAACCGTGCACTAGCTTCTGACATTATCTACTAAGTGAATTTTATAAGTGCCCATGCCCATGTAAGATAATGTGAAATAAAATGATTTTGAGTTTGAGTTTATTACTTTTTTATTTTTGTTAGACTCGTATGAGAATGGATAAAGTGAGAAATGAGTATATTAGGGGAAGTTTGAAAGTGGCGTCAGTGACTGAAAAATTGAAAGGGAATCGTTTGTCTTGGTATGGTCATGTGAAGTGGAGGGATGAAACGCATGTTACTAAAAAAGTTATGAGTTTACATGTGGATGGATGGAGAGGGAGAGGGAGACCAAAGAAAAGATGGATGGATTGTGTGAAGAGCGATATGAAAGAAAAGGAAGTTAGTGATAGTATGACGAGTGACAGGGCAGAATGGAAGAAGAAAACGTGGTTCGCCGACCCCTAATAAAACGAGATAAGGGCAGGAAGATGATGATGATTTTTGTTAGACTCGCTTATGACCACTATCTCACCTAATGATAAGCGATGATGGAGCACGCTTGCTTAAAAATAATCTATTTACACTTGACCTAAAGACCTCCAGGTTGTAGTGATCAGGAAATATTGACTCCAGCAGGGAAATTCCACCCCTTAGCTATATCCATAATGAATATGTTCCCAAAACGTTTTGTGTATAAGGGTTGGATATTCACATTATTAGGTGGTGCAACGACGTACATACACCTGATGGATTAACTTTAAAGTGTGTTATAATTCAGAAACATCTTCAAACTTCCATCTCTTACGCGACGACCTACGGTTGCAAATTTAGTTACGATCCGATGCGTACATGCGAATTTAACGCGAAGCGCCGAATTTGTCCTATGTGCTAGCGAAGTCACAGCTTCAGCTGCCATTTACACAGAATAAGTCACCACACCGTATGAGTTAAACCAACTGATTGCGTCCGCTTCGCTTCGCTCATCATCGCCTTGGTCACATAGACCACCGCATTAAAGTACTGATTGTTTGTTCCAAACGCGCCGCATCGCTTCGCATTCGCATTGAATCGCATACGAAGGGCACCGCTTATACCAACTCATCATCTATCTAAGTTTCTATCACCGACTGGTAAGTTACGTACATATGTCATGAAACTTAGTTTTCAAACATCTGCGAACTTATCTATAGAGTGCCTAGGTTGTTTAGCAATCCACTTACATCCACCATTTTCTGTAAAATCAGGCCTGATATTATATAAACTTTTAGAGTATCGGAAGATAGGTATTGAACCCTACTCTCAAATAAAGTGAGTCCTTTCCTTAAGTAAGATGGGTACAAATTGTTCGACCTAACTGACTGGAACTGTCTACTTTTAGGAAAGGTGCGAGAATATGGGGTCAACTGTATGATTGGCCTGTTGGTCTAGTGGTTAGTGGCCCTGACTGCTATGCCGGAGGTCGTGGGTTCGATTCCCACCCAGGACAAATGTTTGTGTGATGAGCACGATCATTTGTTCTGTGTCTGGGTGTCTGGGTGTTATCTATAATATCTATGTATTTAGAAACATATAAGTATGTTTATCAGTTGTCTAGTACTCATAACACAAGCTCTGCTTAGCTTGTGATTAGACGGCGTTGTGTGATAGTTGTGGTATATAAAAAAAAATAACTTTAAGATATTTTATACTGTCGAATTAAGTGTCAAATATAAGAATATTGGATTGGATGGTGGCACGAGGTTGTCTTAAAATCCTATGAAGGCTTGGAAAATCATCAAATAACTGCTTCCCACACTGGGAGGAGCGAGAGGGCCCGAATTTTACTGACTAAAGCCTACCCATGTTTCACGGTGACTCTTTCCAAAAAACCCGCAGCCCTAGATCTTGGGCTACAGGAACTGAAGGAACACAGGTGAACTTTAGTCAGTAAAAGTCTGACACTCCCTCTCACTCCACCTAGAGCAGGAAAAATTATTTCATGATTTCCAACAAAGAAAGAAAAAATAAAAATCAGGGATAAGTGAAAATGGATAGCTGGAATCTAACATAGCTTGAGTTACCAGTTGATATTAAAATTTTGTCCCTTAATTTTTTTTATTGACACTAGACGACATTTTAGCTATCAACGTTTTGTGAGTTGTCATAAATCTAGCAGACGTATCTTTGACAAAATAAAGGATTTCATTCTTTAATAGCTTTAAGTTAGAAACAAAGCAATTTGCGACAGTTTTTAGGCACTTTGCATCTCCCAAACTTCAGCTACAACACATTTATTATGCGTACAGCTAAAAAGTGGAATTCCCTGCCGGAGTCTGTGTTTCCTGATAGCTACAACCTAGGAGTCTTTAAGTCAAGAGTGAATAGATTACTTCTAGGCAAGCGTGCTCCATCATCGACCACATCATCGCTTACCATCAGGTGAGAAAGTGTTCAAACGCGAGTCTATCCATAACAATAAAAAAAACTACAATACAACGAGAGAATATTGAATGTCTCTGTAACAATCAATCAACTAGGCCTATCGTAATTTATAGTCAGACAGGAACCTGCATCCGTACCTGACACAAATTGCGCCAACACGTACCATTCGGTATCCCACATGGATTCAACCTACCGCAATATTGTGGAGAAGATTTTACGATATTCCAACTGTAAATATGACCGTATAGATAACTTTTTTTTGTTAATGTTTTTGGCTTGCATAATATTATTCGCGATAGCATTAGACAGAAGTTAAAAAAGGTTGTTTTAGGGTACACTTTGTAATAAAAGTACAATATGCATATTGTGCTTTATTATTTGTTTTTATTGAGTTTATGATTTAACTTAATTTAACTTTGACGCTAATTTGGAATGAAAATTATTTTGACTTTTATTTTAATTTGTAATTTGACTTCGATTATTATTTTTTTTTCCTTGTAATTTCTTTTATTTGTTTGACATTTTTTATTATTTGACATTGTTATGTACCTTATCATTTGTTGATTTATTTTATGTAACATTCTATAAATGACTTGTAAGAATCCCTTACCAATAAATTACTATGACTATGACTATGACTATTACAGTTAATGCTGAATTTATTATAATCAACGTATATACCAACCGTTATACTTAAATAAATTCATTTGAACTAACCATCTTCTGAATTTATGAGGCTTTTAATTAAATAAATTATTTAGTTCCTACTTATACTACGGATTTATCCATGTTATGGACACTATCCATGTTAAAAACCTAAAAGAAGCAGGGGTCGTCAGCTCCTGGAACGTTTATAATAATAGTAGTCATTTTTATTTGTAATAATTATCTTGTTGCCTTGTATTGTGTACAATTCATATGTTTTGTATGGAAGAAACTTGTTGAAAGGCCATTTAAAAAAAAGAAATTGTTTGAAATAAAGCTGTTTATATAAAAAAAAACCATTTCCATTACCTTACAATAATCAAATTTATCTGAGTAGGTAATGTTAAAATTTTATATTGAAACCATTATTTATAAAAATTGTTTGAATTTATCTCAAAAAATAAATATTGTGCACACCTGCTTCTATGAACCTCTTTTGTCTAATACTTTTTTCTTTTGTAAATGGAGTATAAGTCCTTTAAGCCGTGTCTTCGTATGAATAGTTAATTTGTTTACGATTAGAATATGGATGTACATATTCTAATATTTTTATAGTATTTTGCAGCAAATGCATCAAGTCAACCTTCTCGACAAACTTCGCTGTAGTAGTCCACACTACAATAAAATTCTTAGTTCTATTTTACGGAGATCGCGCCTGTTTCAATGATCCCACATATTGTCCAGATGACTCTTTGAGATACCAAACTAATAATAATAATAATCTTTAATTGGAACAGAAAAAATATTCACTAATTGTTTGCGTACGAAAATAGCTACAGTAGTTAGGAACTGTGTCGCAGCTATTAACGCCCACCTTCAGGACGACAGCGTTCCATTTACAAAAGAAAATGAAAAACTTATAATCAATTAACAAATTACTTAATGAAGATCACAAGAAAAAAAGCAATATTTAAAATAGAATTAATAATTACATACAGAAAATTACAAATGACAAATTATAGAATACAAAACAGAATAGGTACTTACATTGATATTAAATTAAATTAAGATTATAGTTAGATTAAAAGAAATTTAAAAATATTCTACAGTATTGTGTTTGTAGAGTTTTATTTGTATGTGTAGTGCATGTATGTAAGGTGTAAGTGTAGAATGGGTTTATGTGGCACTTCCACACAATACCACTCCACGCTACGTGTATGTGGTGTGCATGTCAACAAAAGGATTTTATTAATTACTGAGATTTAATTAGCTAACTGTACAAGTTTTACTACAAAATATCCACTAGGAATTAATTTAGGAATCAAAGCTAAAAACTCGTAACTTTTTTAAAGTAATAAGAAGACTCGACCGGAAAAACAATGAATATAACTGTTTTTGTGAAAATTATTATTATCTGGCGACTAGATTTATGTACTTATTGTAGTCAGTAATCAGAATTGGTTAAAACCATCGTAGTCAGTTTTAATAGTTAATTTATATCAGTTCATCCAACGCAAGAACCATGATTGTCCGAGCTTTGAAAATGCGCATGTGTGGTGCCAAAGCGTGTGCAATAACCAGGATTGTCATAAAGTTTAAAATTTTAAAACCAGTTTTTCTATAATATAGCAATTTTTTGACATTAATTGTTTTTACGGAGGAGTCTTTTTGTAGTACAGTTTTAGAGGTATACATATATTTTCAGTCAGCAGTGAAAATATCGCTTTTCATTTTACTGTATCGAAACGAAACTAAAATACGTGTCCCAATTCTTTCTTTCGGAGCAGTCCTTAATTCAACAGAAAAGTCGTTCAAAGAGAATTTTCGGTAACCTCTTCGATACAAATAGTATACAATTATTGTATAAAATAAAAACTTGAATTTTCCGAGATATGAGTTTACAAAGGTACCCAAAACCTCAATTTTACAGCGATATGATATAAACATAAATTTTTGCAAAACAAAACCCACAACTTTTTCGAGATTCATAAAATGATAAAAAGATCAAAACCTTTTTTATGAGTAGCATATCATTAAATGACTCCTCGCGCTCTTGCTGGAACGAGAGTGAAAGTCCGGCTTTTACTGACTAAAACCCACAGTGTTCCTTCATTTGAACTGTCGGCAAGCTCCGGTAACTCTTTCAAACTAACTGGCCCCATCAATCTTGCTTGACACCAGGTCTTTGACGCGCTCGCAGTTGTCCTTATCGGAGAGCGAGCTACCCATTGCTCATCGTTTGCAAGCCCAATCGCCCTGGTACTCCCGACAGCCGAAAAACTCAAAGTATTTAAAGTCTTTTTTACATAGCATGGGTAGGATGACAGCAGGATGAAAATATGCTTCTTTATGATGAGAGAAAAGGTTAGGTAGGTTTTTTTTTTTTTTTTTCGGTGTGAATATCATCTTATGACATCCCCCGCCTAAAAAAAAAAAAAAACCCACTCCTGTTCCTTCGTTGCCTTTCGTACCAGGGCCGAGTCTTCCTTTCAGAATCAGACCCTTGGCCCCAGTAGGCTTCGACCCTGCTAGGCCCCTACAGTTGCTGACATCTCCTTGAGGCGCGCGTGGAACAGCACGCGCCGTCGACGACTTGGGCTCGGTCTGGACGGTTACCGGACGGTCGGACGGCGAGCCACCCATTGCTCGCCGTCCGCAAGCCTGCGCCTACGATGGCCGGAAATCGGGATCGGAATCCCGGCGGCGATTGGGGCGTGAGGACCGTTGCCTCACGCGATCGGCCGCCTCCTTTGCTAGCATTACTGCTTCGCAGATGGAGGCGACCGCCTGCCACTCCTCCTCACTCCGGACCATGGCCTGTACCAAGGCCCGGCGCGAGAGATCGCCGCCGCCAAACGCCCCCACGAGGATACGGCGTTGCTCTGCCCAAGCGGGGCACACCTCCACCGTGTGCTCCACCGTGTCCCCCGGGCGTTTCTTCCGCACGAATCCGGTGCAGGAACCTCCCGAACTTACCATGTCCGGTGAGGACCTGCGTCATGCGGAAGGTAAGGACGCCGTGTTGCCTTTCCAGCCACTCCTCAAAAAGGGGACTTATCGCCATAATTATGGCGTGCCCAGCACTGGGTTGCGATAGTCGCTGTCGCCATTCCGCCATGAGACCCCGCCGGAGCTCTGCCCGCCATGCCGCGACTTGTCGCGGCAGCGGAGTTTCACCCCGACGTTGCATCTCCAGAGGTTAGGTAGGTACATTGTAAATGATAAATGATATTTGTTTGATTTTATTTTATTTTTCGTCATTTTAAACTAGATGAGGCCGGTGTTTCCTAGCTGACTAACTTGAGAAGAAACACCGAAACAAACTCAAGGGTCAAAATCTCTTTTAAAGTCCATACAGTAAATATGTAATGGTCAAATCACATGAGAACCATGCAGATTTGTCTGAGATGGTCTTTTGAAGAAAGAACCATACAGATTTGAGTTGACCTGTCCAGTCAGTGCAAGCATTTGTCAGTATTCACAAAGCTCAACTCAGGACTACTAAAGAGCTCAACGACTTATGAATTGTATGAATTCGACAGCTGTCATCTGCACCATCTTATAGCAATTGTAGTGTAGGAAACGCCTATCTTACGGCAAGATAAAGTCAACTTTCAACTTCCACTTCACCACAACAATCTCCTAAATCAAAGACTCAATTGGTACTTCCTCATCAAAATTAGGAAAGCTGCACAAACACCACACTTTTAATATCACCATTCTCTCTGTTTATTTTGTAACATTCAGCGAGTAGCCGCAGCCATTCATAAGTCTGCAAATGTTGCCGCCATAATTTTAGCCGCAATATTATTTGCCGCCATAATGTTCGCCAGCAGATACCCGTTATATCTGTAGGTACGGACATTTCGAACTTGAAAAACCTAAGGAATATGAAAAGGGTATGTTATGCGTGCAAAGGAATAATCGTATATTTGTATCTGAATTATTTTTGGGTCTAGGAATTGGTAGAATTTTGAACTACCTACCTGTTTTTTTTTTAGTTGGGAAATATTCACATAAAGAAAAATAAATAAGTTCTTTTTCAATACATTTACTCGAAAACCCGCTCTTATCCCACAGCTTTTAGGCACGCAATAGACTGTTTTCCGCACTAGTGCAGAAAAGTGCGCTTGCTCTCCCCCGCCATAATTTTATTACATTTATCGTATCAGGCTGTCGTCCCCCCAGAGTCGCTGGTCAACCCCCGTTTATTCATTTTGTAAGTGTATTGAAAAAAGTCGTTTGATACACGTGCAAATTTGCATACACTGATATACGATACAGATACACTGTAGCCCTCGGCTCTATAAGACACTTGCCTACGGCTCGTGCGAATTAAGCCTCGGTCGCAATGACTAACTTTCTGCACTTGTATCAAAATATACTATATTTACAGGATTACATTTTGTACAAGAGTTTTTTTTTTGGAAAATACTATTGAAATGCAATATTGGCATAATGTTCCCACTCCTGGGACTCTGAACGGAACCTAGAGAGAATGGGTCTGAGAGAATGTCTTTGAACTTTTTGTTCTAGGGCAAGTCAGTTTCATCACGATATTTTCCTTCGCTTTTTTTGGGAGCAATAATGACGAAATATTATAAATAAAGAAAAAGCCTGCTAAGCCTAAGTAAAGAGCCTGGACCACAGCAGTGGTGGGCGGTGGACCACTGATAACAGTCCAAACCTAGGTAGGCGCTTTGATTTGGAAATTCCACCGTGAATTAAATTAGCCGCATCAAAGCCTCAGAACAGATAGTCGATGGGGACGAAAGGTTCTGGAGTGGCGACCACGTACCGGAAGACGCAACGTTGGCGCGGCCGCCCACAAGGTGGACCGCCCCAACAAATTACCTGGTGGGGGTCATGGGAATCCGATGGATGCGAGACGCACAGGACTGTTTGTTATGGCGACACTTGGGGGAGACCTATGTACAACAGTGGACGTCTTTATGATGCAAAGCCGGACCCGCACCGGCTTTGCAGTGAAAAAAAGTTACAATAATAATCTTTCTTTATTTATTTTACTAACTCAGTGTTGAAGAAGCATTTATATTATTCCACTTGTCTAACAAAGCAGTGCTAGACATAATGATAGCTTCTTAACGGTGAATGAAGTCTATAATCTCTGGTAAGCCAGTTCCTACCAGCTCACTACCTAGCTACTAAGCTACTCTATCCCCCCGGGACTGCTCGTTTACGTACGAATATAGGAGAACAGTAAATTGTTATCAGGTATTACCTGACCATAACTATACGAAACTTACCTACCTATGTGAAGAAAGGTACTGATGATATTTGTGTGAAAAGGACATTGCCTAGTCTCCATTTTGTCCAAGGCCCAAAATGGACATCAAATACATATTACTATAACAATTGAGCAAAGCTCAATAGTATTAGACATCTAAAAAAATATATTAAAATTGATGATACTGAATCAATTTTATATTTTTTGGCAAAATTAATACATGCAGTACTTTTTCTCTAGTCTATAATATTAGGGGTTACAGTATGAAATTGCCGTTTATTAAAACAGTTGCCGGTTGCTTTGAAGTGAATCTTTGGATTGACTTGGAGTTATAAGTTCAAAGAAACTTTATATTAAAGGTACGTTATCATTTTTTTTCCAAATTAGGTATTTATTGGTTTCTTATGTTTTGTAGTATAATATATATAACACTAACTTTATAACAAACTAACTTTATAACACTTTAAAAAGCAACCCGTTTTAAAAAACGGCAATTTCATACTTTAACCCCTATTATTGTCCACTGAGGGCCTCATTTGGGCATTTGCCTTTTCAGGTATTCACATTGTTTCACAGAAGAACTTATAATTAGGCTATATAATATAAAAAGCTTGCTAGAAACACTTTAAGAGGTCGAGGTTAAATAATTACTGGTAAAACGCGATGGAATCCGCAAAAATATTTTAATTCACTGCCGTACATTCTTTCAGTAAACCAAAATGGCAAACATTTAAAACGACCAAATATATCAAATCAAGCTTATACTAATAACATATTTACGTGGGTTTCATTTCACAAGAATTCAGCCATTTTGCGCTCATTAAAATTAATCGAAAAAGTATTAAAAAGCGAGCCAATCTACTTTTTGTTTAATATTGACGATCCCATTGGCGCAGCTGCGGAAAAGGCTCAGTTACTGGAAGCTTGCGGTCACAGGTCAGGGTCGCGGGATCCATTCCCACATCGAGACAATCGTTCTGTTAATAATGTAGGGCCTGGATACTGCGGCAGATGGTTAGGCTTCGGTATCCCGGGATTTTCAGCTGGGATTATGAACAAAAGGCAGCTCAAGACAAAATCCAAAGATTATTTTTGTATATTATGAAAGTTTATTGCAAACATTAAGGAGCTTTGATATCACAAAGAGAAGGTTATATCTCGTCGGAGAACAAAAGAGAAACCGATGGAAAAAGGTTTTCTAGAAGAACCTCATATTAATTAAATAGTATACTTAAGTAAATAGATATTTTAGTTCAAATTAAATCTCTCGTAGACCAAGATAATAACAATTAACAGTGTTATTAATCTTAAGGGGAATATAGGAGCTAATCGCAAATTTTATAATGCGCAAAAATATATTATCCAATCCAGCAAACAGAATCAGAAAAATATATGTTATTCTTTAGGATAAATTCTAGAATGTGTTGAATGCATAATAATACTTAAAACTAATTTAGTACAATAGGAAAATTCACGAAAAAAACCTCTTAAAAATACTTTTATCTAAGTATTATAAACTGGATTACTATATATGCAATCATTCTGATTGTTTGTCAGATTATTCTACAAGTTTAAAAGATTATTTTAATTTTATAATTAAATTTGTAGATTTTTAGTAAATCCTTAAAATGTTTCATATTTACAAGGATTGTGTCTTTGCACATCTCTTTCTTTTGTATGCAGTCTGAGAGTGACCACGCTTGAAGTTGTGTAGTCTTCTTAACTGCTAAATAGTGCCACAGACCGTTGTAAACTCTCCCTAACATTCCTCGGTTAATATAATTGACGGACAGGGCAGGTAGCACCAGCATAACGACAGTTTATCAATGAGTTTCATAAATAGTCCGTGTTTTATTCTCCTAGTACAAATGTTATGTAGAACACGGTGACAGAGCCAGCACTTCGCAATGCAGTCAATGTACTAATTATAAACGGATTATGAATTGAGACCGTGTCATACTAATATAGTAGTGGGACTTTCTTAAGAGGACTACATCACCTAAAGTAAAGTACGGTCACTCTCGAACTGCATACAAAAGAAAAAGATACGCAAAGATAATGCTTGCAAATATAAAATATTTTAGCGATTTACTAAAAATCTACAGTTTTATTACAAAATTAAAACACTATAACGGTAAAACGTTGCTTGTAGAATAATCTGACAGACAGTGAGAATGATTACATGTATTATTTGTCCGGGTTTCAATCGATAAAAGTAATTTTTAGAGGTATCTTCGTGATTTTGTTTAGCATTTATGAAAATGAAGAATAACATATATATTTTTTATTCTGTATAGCAGTGCAGTGGATCATTTACTTTGACGCATTATAAAACTAAAACTCTTGTAGTCCTCTTAACTGAGGGTATAACAATTTCGGTCAATCAGGTACTAATGTTGATGAACAGTCGCACCTTTCAGATACAGTTTCTTATTTTTCCTCTACGAATATTTTCTCGAAAAATGAACGTACAATATGTACCTACTCATTTTTTTAGCTCTAAAGAATTCTAAAACATGGTACCTACAGCTGGCGCTAAAATGTATTTTAATTCGTCAACAAGATTTTAAACAGTTTACAAATTACTCCGGATGCGGATTTAAGCTTCGTGTGACAGCTTTTTAATTCATAACTCGTGAAATGTTTCAATTTATAACCAGTTATTTCGAAATTATTTTTATTTAGTCTACGTTTTATAAATAGTTTTCATAAGTTTCATAAACATCTTTTGATCACCAGGAAGTTGGAATATTATAATCTGTTCGAAAGTCATCGTGTGTAAAACGCATTCAAAAATCGAAGCAATAAATTAACCCTAAAAAGCGACGTACAAACTTTTTCCCGCCAAAAAAAGTTGCAAAGGAATTCGTAAACAGCTACAAGTGTCAAACTCACCGGGTGGTGATTTCTGCGGAGTTGCTGGTTCCTCGTGATGGTAAGGTGTTGATCTGAGGAGTTGTAGAGCAAGTTCGGTCCCGACTTCCTCGGACCTAGGGCACGGCACGTAAGCGTATCCTTTCTTGGTGGGCGCCGGTAGGGGCGCAACGCGGTGTTTGCTCCGGTCGGCCATGCGACGTCTGCCGTGCGGGCGGCCCACCGACCGGAGTGCCGCAGCCGCGTCGCCTCTTATCGATAAAGCTGCCCGTTTGCTACCGGGAAATATTAATTTAGTGCGTAAACTGCTCGAGTTTGTTCAATGATAAATCCGCGCGCCAGTTAGTGTTTGACACGCGATTTGTTACGCGCTCTATTACAAGTTTCAGATATTTGTGAATTTCGTATGACTTTAGACGTTTCCTAGCTAAACAAATAAAATGACTAAGTTGAACTCTTAAGAAACTTTTAACCCGTGTACAAGTAAAGTTTTTTTTTTTATTTTAAATACTTAAGAATACAAAAAAATAATGATTTTCTGGAGTTCTATTCAAAACTTAATATCTATCATTACACTGCTACCAATGATGCAGTTTAATTATAAACACAAAAATAAAGCTACTTTCATGAAACTTCGGAACAACATGAAAAGCGAAACTGTAGGCATTATTAAGGCAGTTTACGATCTTAGGCGCAGTAATTATTATAATAAGTGCACTTTTATAAAACTTTTGTATTACAATATATATGAAATATTACAGCTCTGTTATTTAATTGTAAGAATAGGAACGAGTAAATCCATTGAACGAAAAAAGACTGTCAATAAATGTAATTTGAATTTAATCTGGAAATTGAATCAGCTGCTGAAACAAGGTTGGCCCATATATAATACACCTACAATTTATTTTAAAAAAAGTTTATATTCCAAAATTAAGTTTAAATAAAGAAAACTGGCGGGTTTCAAAGCCATTTGTTTTTCAAATCCTGTGGTGAGGTCCGTACTCGGTGCGCGCGCAGTTCCGCGTGCTAAGTAAGTCCCGCACTACGGTCGATAGCACGTGCCCGGGAGAACTGCACTATGCGGACACTTGCACAATAATAATAACAAAGGTAGCGGTCGCGGTCGCAGGGTTGACTGCGGAGCACGCAAGTGACAGCGCGTGTAGTTTGAAACTTGTTTTGGTTTTTTTTCTCTGTTGTCTAGGAAACAATATCTGTTTAAATTTTTATTCAAATACATGGGTAAATTTCAACAACGGATAACCTTTTTTTTTCAACTTATTGTTTTAGTGTAATTGGCCTTAATTAATTCTGCTCCAAATATCGCGGTTTTACATTTTGTGCTAGTGACCCGAAATCCGAAAAGCACACTTTCATACTTTTACCTACACATGGTATAACAACATCCTCCTCAGAAAATATTAATTCAGCTTCGAACATTTAAAACTAAAATCAGTTTCAGCATCCCAGATACTCTATAACTCCCAACTTTTCAGTTTTGCCCTTTCTTTCAATACTTTTCACCCGCAGAAGTCAAATTAATCATGTCTACTAGCTGAGAGATCTTTGGGACGAATCTGCCCGATATTTGCGATTTGATCCGTTTGAATCCATTACAAATCGAGCAAAGCGATTACCGGAAATTATGCGTGCAAAGTTTTGACCATCAAACTAAAGTTGCTAACTACCGACTTCAATAAAAAGGAGGAGGTTCTCAATTCGGGTGGTTTTTTTTATCATTATTTTTTTTAAATGTTTTTTACCTCAGAACTCCGTCGTTTATGGACCAATTTGCAAATACTTTTTTTCTAAAAGGTTATGCTACCAAATCGGACACTTTTTCTCAAAATCTAGTTTTGATGATGGGATCAATTTTTTTTAAGGTGGGAAACATCATTCCACTAAAAAGTGTGAAATAAAAAACTTTTTTCTAAAAACTTCCGAAATATTATTTTTATCGTTTTGTTTTTTGTAGTGAAGTCGTTTAATTTTTTTTTGGATTTTTTTAATACATTTAATAAAATTGTAGAACTTGCGCAACTTTTTCGAGTTTTTTCAGCACTTGTACAGTTTAAAGGGTTTTCAGCTTAATCGGTTAAAACAAGACCGGTATATATCTGTAATATTTAACAACAATGATTTCACTGACAGCTCTTAAACGCGGTTTGAATGTGTTGATCGTTCAGTACTGCTATTCTAAAAATCTCACCGAGAAAATTTATGTGAAGTTAGTTGGAGGTGGAATGACAGCTCACTTACAGCTCACGTCATCTATATGACCGTGATATTTCACCGAGTTGACTGGTATTTCTATTGGTGAAATCAGTCCTAAGCTACGCAAAAGTAAAGGGATGACCAGACAGTTGCAAACTAGCGTTCCAACGGTGACCTTGGTTTATGTGTTTGGTTTGTGTTGCGACTGCATGGATGTAAACCACGCGCCAACACGTTCGGTGGTTGAGGAATCGCGCCTCCCAACTAAGGGCATTGAAGGTCATAGATTACAACTGCTGTCTACACGGATTGAAACCAGCAAGGTCCACTTGTTTGGAACGTTGGTTTGCAACCAAAAATCCATGGAGTTTCTTGCCGGTTCTTCTCCATAGGATACGACCAATTTGGAACCGTGCACTAGCTTCTGACGTTTTATAAGTGCTACTTTTGACTTTGACTTTGAACCGTTTGGTCACCATTTAAACAAGATATAGGTAGACGTCATTAATAAACTTTCAAACAATCCAAAAATAAACCGCTTGAACAATTATCGCAGACAAGATCTAGCAGAAAGTAATCATACTAAAAGTTGATAGGGTCGAGTCAATAGTAGCTGTTCAATTAAGCAGAGGATCTGAAGGCTGAACAAGGGAAGACTCTCAATAATTCAGTGGCCGCGGCGGCGGAGCGAAGCGGTATTGTCGTTAAAATACGATTTCATGAAGAAAATATACCGGGATACCGGATTAGTTTCTATTTTCTTGCCTTCGTAAAATTGCGCAATCAGAATATATTTGTGCATAAAAAATAAGTTAGTCCAGGCGCTTTAAAAAATTACCTGTTTCAACTTTTTACAGTGACAACTGTTTATTTTCAAATTAACAAAATATACTTACGTCAACTCAGGACGCCCACCGACAGCTCTTGAGCTGAAAATATTCTGTTGTAGATTTTTTTTTTTCGAGGTGCAAAATCATCCAATGACTTTTCACTCTAAGGCATATCAGACTTTTACTGACTAAAACAACACCTATGGCAACGGAATGAATTCAGTTGCGCTTTGCGTTCTAGGACCACCCCTTCAGAACATCACATTCCCTTAGGACATCCCTTTTCAGAAGTCATCCCATGGCCCTAGTAGGCATCGGCCCTGCTGATCCCCTACAGTTATGCTGACATCTCTTTGAGGAGCGCGAAGAACACTACACGACGTCGACGACTCGGGCTCGGTCCGGGTGGTTACCGGACGACCGGACAGCGAGCTACCGCAAGTCCTCAAGCCCGTCACTGTGATAGCTGGTTGTCGGGGTTGGGGTCTGGAGTGTAGGAATTACCAATCCCTTACGCGTGCAGCCGTCTCCTTCGCAAGCATGAGCATGGCTCCCGCTCCGGACCATGGCCTGAACCAGTATACCTCAAGGAATTAGACACAGGTACCTGTAGTACATGCACATTTTGATAATTCTTTTTTAATTTAATTGATGTCCCATATTTCCAAGACGATTCCATTGTCATTAACTGGGCACTAATTCAATAAGCGTAATCAGCCTTATAGTGACTCAGGCTTCCTCTCCAGGAGAGGAAAAGGGTAGGAATAGTGTTGCCATGCGTCCCGATATGCCCGGGACGTCCCGATTTTCAGGGGTCTGGGACGCCAAAGGTCCCGATAAGCACGGCACGCATCACTGGCTAGTTGTCTCTCTCTTGCTCAGAGCCGCGTCGTCTTCGTCCATCATACGCGACCATAACGTCACCAATTCTACTTCAATTTTTTTTTTTCGTTTTTGTCTTTATTAACACGGTGGAGCTTATGTTAGATGTGTGACCTGCTTGGGCGGAACACCGCCGTGTCCTCGTGGAGGCGTTTGGCGGCGGCGACCGCTCGTGCCGAGCGCTGGTTCTGACCAGGGTCCGGAGCGAGAGGAAATGGGAAGCGGTCGCCTCCTTCCGCAAAGCAGTAATGCGAGCGAAGGAGCTGACCGCAACCGTGAAGGAACGGAAATTCTCACGCCCCAGTCGTCCCCGAAGGAGATATCCCGGGCGTCGGGATTCGCACAGCAATTTCCGGCCATGCAGCAGACATGGATTTGCAAACGACAAGCAATGGGTAGCTCGTCGTTCACCCATCCAATAAGGACCAGGCCTGAGTCGATGGCGCATCATGTTACACACGCTCCTCAAAGAGATACCAGCAAAACTGAAGGAGTCCAGTATGGCCGATACCTGCTAGGGCTCCTGGTTCGTTTGAAACAGTAACCGTGGCCCAGAAACGCAAAGTGAACGCTGAAGCAGGCTGGATTTTAGTCAGTAAAAGTTTGACACGCCCTCTCGTTTCACCCTAGAGTGGGAGAAGTCATTGGATGATTTATCACCTCAAAAATCCTAAATACCGATTTATTTTACCATCTGTCGCGATTTTTATCCAATTGGACCTGGCAACACTAGTTGTAATCCACCACGCAGGTTCAGTTGGGCACGCCGTAATTATGGCGGTAAGTCCCTTCTTTGAGGAGTGGCTGGAAAGGCAACACGGCGTCATTACCTTCCGCATGACGCAGGTCCTCACCGGACACGGTAAGTTCGGGAAGTTCCTGCACCGGATTCGTGCGGAAGCGACGCCCGGGTGTCGCCACTGTGTGGACCGCCCGGAGGACACGGTGGAGCATACGGTGGAGGTGTGCCCCGCTTGGGCAGAGCAACGCCGTGTCCTCATGGGGTAATTGGCGGCGGCGATCTCTCGCGCCGGGCCTTGGTACAGGCCATGGTCCGGGGCGAGGAGGAGTGGCAGGCGGTCGCCTCCTTCTGCGAAGCAGTAATGCTTGCAAAGGAGGCGGCCGATCGCGTGAGGCAGCGGTCCTCACGCCCCAACCGCCGCCGGGATTCCGATCCCGATTTCCGGCCACCGTAGGCGCGGGCTTGCGGACGGCGAGCAATGGGTGGCTTGCCGTCCGACCGTCCGGTAACCGTCCGGACCAAGCTCAAGTCGTCAACGGCGCGTGCTGTTCCACGCGCGCCTCAAGGAGATGTCAGCAACTGTAGGGGCCCAGCAGGGTCGAAGCCTACTGGGGCCAAGGGTCTGATTCTGAAAGGAAGACTCGGCCCTGGTACGAAAGGCAACGAAGGAACAGGAGTGGGTTTTTAGTCAGTAAAAGTCTGACACTATCTCCCGCCCCGCCCAAGAGCGGGGGATGTCATAAGATGATTTTCCCACCGGAAAAAAAAAAAAAAAAAAAAAAACCACGCAGGTTCAGTGCGGATTTGTGGATTACACATAATTATCCTTCGATAGTTTTGGTCCTAAAACACCTAGTTTCTTCAAGATATTGTCCACCGATTTAGTATTGCCATAGAACGTGGCAATACCGCTAGCCCTTCGGGCACACTTCCTGTCGAGAGCGATGCGGAGGAGTTGTTAACACCATGTTTCAGGATATTTAGTAAGGAGGTTTTATTTTAAGTGTATAGTGATTTATGCATCGGTTTTCACAAACATTATTTGTGTTTTTTTAAATTGTAAGTCTAAATATTTATTTTGCAAATTGTAAACACAAAACTTCTCTCTTACATAAAACTTAAATATTATCTAAACTATTTATACTAAAACCTAACTATGTATATAAAAACTACAAATAATACTATTATACTAAACTTAACTATGTAGGTACATATAATACAAAAACACCTATTACACTCAGGCGTCGAAGTACTCCTCCACATCGCTGACATAATAAGTAAAAGTGTTTAGTGTATAGTTAATTATGTATAATATAGTTTTTAAATACATTCGTTATTGTATCGGACTATAAACAAAAATTAAAACAATTGACTTTATTTTTAACACACAAAAAACTTTCGGCTGGAAGTTACTCGCTGCCTGAATATGAAGCGATTCTGACAGACACTTGAGATTCCGCTGAATAAGTTAAATTTATGTCAACATGTACATTTATACGAGAAGCACTCAGCTATCCTTGTTTGTGAATAACTCGTTACTTTGTAAACCATTGCAAATTAACTGCTGAGTAAATTAAACAGACAGCGCTAAGTTAACGGCCTTTTCATTGTAAAATTTTGCGGAAGTCTTCGTGAAACCACTTGGGACATGATAATTTTAATTTGCCTTGTATTCATTTTCCTGCATTGTATGTACAACCTTTTTCTGCCGTATTATAGGCAGTCTCAGAGTATAACACGGTCTGTGTTAGCTGCCAGGTAGGTGCTAAATAGAGTATGTTTTGTTGTTTTTTTTTTACAATCGCAAAAGATGAAAAAAAAAATACATTTTTCTTCTAACATAAACGGAATAAAAACTTCGTGTATTTTTACAGGTATAATATTTTTTTTTTTTTGTGGAAACTTATCAAATGACTCCTCTCGTTTTGGTTGGAACGAGAGGACGCCAAACGTTTACTAACAAAAATTTCCTGTGATTTTCGGTTGCTCTTTGCGAGCCAGGGTGACGGTAAACCAATGCTGCCTCTCACTTATGTTTCACAGAAGATGGTTATTTTTTTTTAGGTGGGAAAATCATCTAATGACAAATCACGCTCTTGGGCGGAGCGCGAGATAGTGTCAGACTTTTACTGACTAAAAACCCACTCCTTCGTTGCCTTCATCGCAGGGCCCCGGGTTTCGTTTTCACACTACCCGTGGAGAAGATGGTTAGGTATGCAGTTTCCTTTCGCGATTCATTTTTTGGCTGTTTGTTGTATTCCTATTTCCAACCCTTTCGAGTGAAAAGGACTGAGCTAACCGCGTATTTGAATATGGAATGACGTTTCTATGTGTACCCCACAATTTTAAAGTTCTCGATTGACTGGTCTGTTTGTGTTGCGTCCGCAATCAAATTCGGAGACATTGTGAAATTTGATATTTGTGTTTCAAAAAACCGTGTCATCGTGCGTGCTGAGCTGGGACGAGGACTACCAGCCCCCCTAGCCAAGTTACAATCGTATCGTTCGCGCCGAACGCCTCGAGTAGGTCACGCCTCCGATTCCTTTATTCTGACGTCATCTCAACGCTCAGTCACGTGGTCAGAACAAAGGAATCGGAGGCGTGGTCTACTCGAGGCGTTCGGCGCGAACGAAACAATTACAACTTGGCTATGGGGGCTGATATTGTGCAGGCCTTCCTTTTAATGGACCAGTCGTTCTGACCTATCTTTTCCCACGGCTGGTCAAACTCACACCACGCCCCAGCCGAATTTCAAATAGCTAGCAATCTTTCATCTGAAAATTCACGAACAGCAGACGAAGCACAAATCAAGAATTGAGATTAAAAAATCTGTAAGCACCAAATGTACGTAGTCTCGACAGAAATAAAGGAATAAGTAGAGCCACGTACTACAAAGAACTCAGCCTTTTCGTGTTGGCCATTGCAGAGAATCGTGACCTGCAAACTAAGTTGTCTCCAACCACTTCATTGGAGGCTTTCAGGCCGATTTCCAACGCCAGGAGTTTAAGGTGTACGGCCAAATGCGAAAGTGCATAGGAGCTACAGAAAAAAAATCGTGTGAAGCGAGAAATGACGCCATCTAGCGTAAAACCAGATTGAAATGTTGCTATCGACAACATTACATTATACTGTTAATAGATGGCGCCGCTGTGCTTCAAATTATTAATGCTTAATTAATGCTTATTTTTGTACTTTCTTTTTGTTTCTTCATACATTGAAATAATTTATAATTTCTTTTAAAGAGATGAAGATATTAAAATTGAATATCAATTTATAAATATTTGATTATCTATGTGTTAGTTTTCAAACTTGAGAGGGTAGGTTGAATATGGATTTCCGTTGAAGTCCATAAGAACGCTAAAGATTACATTTCTACGAACCGAGCGAGCACGATACTTCCGTGCGTATGTGTGCGCGTGTATGAGTATCCACATTCCACAGATAACACACACTAAGGAACTGTCGTCGCACTGAACTTAAAACATCATTATTATTTTTCTGTGCCATTGAATACGCATCACACAGTCACAGAGGCGACTTGTTCTTACCATTGCATTGATAAAATTCACGCAAATATGTCATGTGCTGGTAGCCGTATGAACTAAGTGTTGGATTCGCAAACAACGTAGCCCGAGTTCAAATCATGGTACTTTGAAAATTCCCAATCTATATTAATATAGTTGTTTTTTATATTGCTATGAAAAATATTATTGCATTTTTTGCACTAAATAGTTGCAAATTACGAATATGATCTCTTAACCACAAGAAGAACACATTCGTCATTTTCAATTATTTAGTTTAACATCTTTTCGATGTTGTAAGGTGGAAATAAAAAGACGTGTTTAATAAAAATCTTTATTCTTTATATTTACAAATTAAACATTTATGAGAATTGTGACGTCGAATTGTTACCTAGACAAAAAAAATATCTTGTAACCGATAACTATGTTACGTGTAAGATTGTTTGTTGGAAGTATACCCACTTAGACCATTCATAATATGAATAACGTAACAATGAAAGGATATTAAAATTTTAATAAAATAAAATATAGTTGTATATATCCAGTTATTTATTGAAAAGTGATATATGATTTAGACTTAGTAAACATTTTATTTTTATGTAACGTCACAATGAATGTATTGAGGTCATAGCTTAATTGTTCATTTTCTTGACGAAAAGAAGATTGAAACTAAACCTCAATTTCTGTTAAAAGAACTTTAGTTCTCACAAGATAATCGTCAAATAGATGAGAAAAATAAATTGAACTATTATGTTAGAACAGTGTGGGTAGAAGAAAAAAAAACGAAATAGAATCATGATTATTGTCAACAAAATTGATAGCGAGTTCACTGCATTCTTAAGATAAGGCGATGGCACAAGTTAAAAGATATAGCTGTTTTAAACGAAAGTAAACACAATATAATACAGTGTTTGTTAACGAATAATCATGGATATGTTAAAATAAAATGGCCTACTAAATATTTAATTACACCGACTGATTTCACTAAAACTTAATATTTTGTATAACCCCCATTATTTCGATACAGTCAAGTAGACGTTTGCGCATGGACCCAACCATATTACCGCATATTTCGCTCCCTCTAAAACTTTCCCACACCTCCATGCAATGGGTTTTTAATTGTTCCGTAGACCTCTCATTCCGCGAGTCCCACCTTTGCACCATCAAACCCCATAGATTTTCTATGGGGTTGAGGTCGGGTGATCGCGCTGGCCATGGAATAACAATTACTTCCGGGTGATTATGAAACCACTCACGCACAGTACTCGCTCGGTGAATAGGACAATTGTCCTGGACAAACGGAAATTGTGCTAACTCATCAGCTGGGTAAATGTTGCGCACAGTAGGTAGCATAATTGAGTCTAACACTTCCACATAAGTTGAACTGTTTGCGCGTGGAGGAATGCAAGCCAGTTCTCCTGGTCCTGCTGCACTCATCCATCCCCACATATTAATTGTGATTCGATCTGATTCGGTGTTAGGAATAATGTTGTTATCACACCAGCGAGTGTTATTCTTGCGCCATAAGTGAAGCCTGCCCTTTTGACTGGATTTAAATGTTTTTTTCATCTGAAAATACCGTAGTATTCCAGTCAAAATCTAAATAATCACGTGCGAAACGTAATAGTTCTTGTTTATGCCTCTCTGTCAAGTACGGCTTTTTAGCAGGTTTTCTGTGATGCACACCTTCAGCGTGAAGTGCACGGCGAACAGTATCCATCGAGGTGTCATATAATTCCGCAAAATGTCTCGTTGGTGCGAAACCATTCGTTTCGTATACGTCCACCATATGTCGTCGCTGCGCCTCGCTAATAAGCTTCGGTCTCCCACTTCTCTTTCGACTAGCAAGGCTACCTTCGTCCTCATATCTTTTTATCCAAAGACTTACAGTATTTTTTTAAAGGCAGCTATACCTACTTGACTTCATTTTCATTATATAAAATGTTAACAATCATAATGATTGAATATAATTTTAAAATAAAACTGCATTTATAAATCCAATAACCAATCCAATAAACCCAACGTTTTATGTATTTCTCTTTTAAGCCTCATAAAGATACGATGGATGGATTCATAAATGGCATACATTTTAATTAGAAGATTAATTTATAATAAAGTTACAATTCATTAATAGCTATTATACTCACATTCAGTCCGGTTTCTTCAGATATTTGTGTTTATTGAGACCGCTTTTATTCAGCCCAATGATAGTCGCCCTCACTTCAATACTAATAATAATAATATTAATAATATTAATAATACTAATAATATTAGCCTGCATTTTGCGAATATTACTATACTGTTAACCACACGTCACTAACCAACAACTACAACCAAACGACAGTTCATTTCGGTCAAGTTAAACTTATGTCTACCTCGCAGAAATCTAATTCTTTATTTATTTTTTTGTGATCATTTTCTAACTCTAAGAAATGTGTGAACAAGTTAAAGAATAATTTAATATATGTAATGCTAATCCATAACTTCCAATCGGGTTCCGGTTCCAACTTACAAAAAGTCAACCATTGCGTGGGATTTGAACTTGCGGCACATTGATTTGCGCTTCAATCTGTGTCAATACCACTAGGCCATCTTGACTTATGCTAAGTTGATGAAATTATGAACTACAATCAGTTGTTGACGACAATGATGACGCATGTGTCTATTATTTGTTAAACTAAAAGACAAGTTTATACTTTGTGAGATTGCCTTTGCTCGCCACTTAGCTGTGAAGAAACCAACGCCATCTAGTTTAATTTTCGAAAACTTGAACTCTAACGTGCAAGGGATAATAGGCGTTAAGGTATCTAAGCACTTTTACTGGGTCATAGTACAAAATAAATCATCCAATGTCTTCTCTCGCTCTAGGCTGGATCGTGAGGGCATGTCAGACTTTTACTGTCTAAAATCACACCTATGTTACTTCTTTGCCCTTTGCGATCGAGGACCACGGGTTTCCCTTTCGGTAAACAACCCATGGACCCCAGAACCTTATGTCATAGATTTCTTAGATAAATTACACCCAGACACAGAACAAATGATCGTGTTCATCACACAAACATTTGTCCTGGGTGGTAATCGAACCCACGACCTTCTGTACAGCAGTCAGAGCCACTAACCACTAAACCAACAGGCCAGTTAAAAATGTTTCTTTTAAATAATAATAATAATAATATAATAAGGGTCCGCACACTACTTACCGCAAATCGGATGCATCACCCACGGTCATCGGTGATAAAACTGTATATCCCGCGGAAGTGCGGGGGTCGTGGCTTCTTAAATGCTAAGATCCTGCACAACCGCGAGGTATGCAGTCTCAGGGAATATTTCCTAAAAACCGACGTGGGTATGCACCGAGATATGGCAGCGGTGGACAAGGGCCTCACTCCGCTCTCCTTGGCCAACGAGAACTGGCGCAAACCTATAGTACTGGATACTAATGACCGCAGGGAAGTATGGCAGAGCAAGGAGCTTCACGGACGCTTTTACCGGGCTTTACATGGACCCGATGTAGACCTGTTAGCGTCCGTATCTTGGCTGCGTTTCGGTAACCTCTTCGGGGAAACCGAAGGTTTTGTCTTTGCGATTATGGACGAAGTTATGATGACGAACAACTACCGGAAATACATTGTGAAGGACGGTACGGTTGACATCTGTCGGGCATGCCACCGGCCCGGGGAATCAATCCGACACATTATTTCTGGGTGTTCTCATCTAGCTAACGGAGACTATTTGCATAGACACAACCTCGTAGCCAGGATTATCCACCAGCAACTTGCTCTTAAATACAATCTTGTGGAATCAGAAGTACCGTATTATAGGTATGTGCCCGACCCAGTTCTCGACAATGGCAATGTCACATTATATTGGGATCGATCTATCATCACTGACAGGACTATTGTTGCCAATAAACCTGATATAGTGGTGATAGATCGACTAGAGCGTCGCACAATGATTGTTGATATAGCGGTCCCTCATGACGAGAACCTCGTGAAAGCTGAGAAAGATAAGCAAACTAAGTATCTTGACTTAGCTCGAGAGGTTGTTGACATGTGGGAAGTGGATAGAGCAATCATTGTACCGATAGTCGTAACGGCCAATGGCTTAATAGCCAAGAGCCTCGAACAACATCTAAGGAGGCTCTCGTTAGGCAGCTGGATCAAGGTCCTGATCTAGAAAGCAGTACTCCTGGACACGGCGCGCATCATTAGGAGATTCCTCTCTCAGGAGCCCTGACCACCGATAGCTTGGACCCTGTTCCCGATGCCGGTGGGCTACTATTTTTTATATTTTTAAATGTTTTTTTATTTTATTTTTTAAGAAATATTTAAAAATGTAATTAATATGTATATAAATTTAATAAATGAAATATAACAATAATATTCCACAACTATCACACAACGCTGTCTAGTCCCAAGCTAAGCAGAGCTTGTGTTATGAGTACTAGACCACTGATAAACATACTTATATATTCCTAAACACATACATACATAGATAAATTACACCCAGACACAGAACAAATGATCATGCTCATCACACAAACATTTGTCCTGGGTGGGAATCGAACCCGCGACCTCCGGCATAGCAGTCAGGGTCACTAACCACTAGACCAACAGGCCAGTCAATCCTTGACAGTTGAAACCAGCCAAATCCAGGTTCAATCACTCTATTAAGTAGAGTGATTAAGATAAAGGTTTAAAAACAAAGATTAAGAAAAAAGTTTAGACATAACAGTAGGTAATATAAATGTAATTAGGTACTGAATCTTTTGCATTAGTTCTTTTTTTAACCACACGACTAGCGCAGTAGTTGAGCAATTGGTAGCTGCGCTGCGTATCACAGTTTTGATTCCCGCACGAAACAAATATTTGTGTAGCCTATACATATAAGACATAAATATATATACATGTATATATATATAAGACCTTGCTTTACGCACCATTTCAGGATTTTGGGTCAACGGGAACGGGTACCCTTAGAATTTTAGAGCCAAAACGGCTGTTTAACGTCACCGCAAGTTATTATAGCAGTTCCTTCTACAGATAAAGTTAACGATGTCGGGGTTATTTCGCGCCTATTCTTGGCCCATTCACAACAATTCTTGGCCCATTCACTGCCATTCCTGACTCATTCACTGCCATGCGTCGCCGGAGATTCGAACGTGCGAAGGAAATTTGACAGATTGTGTAGGGAATTGAATGTTCCGTAATGGAGTAGCTGCGAATTTTTGTTAACTATAGCTAATAGAGTCTGTAGACAGGGGCTGAAAATCATTCAATTCATTTTTGATAGCTATTTCAGCTACATACATTTACAATTTATAACATAATTAGATTCGATAATTTTTAAGTATTTATTCATCTCGGGAATCTGGGGTCTTGGACTTGTGTTAGGCATACGAGGTGCCGAAGCCAACTTGCAGAGGCAAATGATCGACGCTTATTCCTGTACGCGCTACGTAAGTGCACCCAAGGATAACCCCGGTTAGTGGGAACGTATTACGACATCTGATAAACAAAGATATAGATAAGGATATGGTTTTGGGAAGGTTAAGTGGTCTGGTTACCACGAACTATGTTAACACTATTGGCCCCTGTCGAAAAATGTTATTAGCATACATCAATGAAAAGGCGGGCGGTGACTTGCACACTCAATAAATGGACCCCCGGTATACCACGGGCATCAGGACAATCCTGGAAGTTCTATCAGCATCTTATATATTATAAAATTCCAACAAAACAATTAATTTAATACGAAACAGACATAAAAATAATAATTCAATAACACTGTAATAGGCCTTAGAAAACAAAGGATTTTTATCTCACTTTCAAAGACCTTCCAAGATTGTACCTGCAGTAATTCCATTGGCTAATCTTAGGGCCATTCAAAATACAGTACTGTTCAAATCGAAAAATTCTTGTAGTGTTAAGATTGCCCATTTATCGAAACTGAGATTGGGAAGCGTTGACGAAAATCTGTACCTACACTTTGCATAATGGTACCCAAAAGTAATAACGAAACTGCTTTATAGATACGAGTACCTACATGCATGCACATTTCCCTGGATGGAACATCTTATATTACAAAGAGAAAAGATTTTTTATTTTTATATAGTATTCTTGTTTGTAATAAACTCAAAGATTACTGGACCAATTTAAAAAAAAATCACCATAAGAATGCTACTTTATTACTGAGTAACATAGGCATATATTTTCTACTTTCACGGCGCAGCCGCTGGCAGACTGGAGACTAGTACACAATAACTTCTTTAAATATGGTAAATGCTACTAAAGTAAAAAAATACTAACTATGCTGAGTGTTTTAAAAGATTCTGTATCAGACTAATAGTGTAAAGAGGTTTTACCAATATTGTATAATTGTTTGTTTTTTCTAGTGGAGGTGATTTCATTAACAAAACGAACGCCGGCGTTCGCTCGCTCATTGTCTTTCTATTGTGTCTCTAATTTCGGTACTCAAAAGGTTTTATGTGATGAAAAAATTACGATAGAAATTTAGTGTCGTTGAATGCCATTGGGCATTTTCCATCGCAAAAAGATAACCTGCGGAACGGCCACTGAAGCAAAACTGTAGGAAAAAAAAACATGATGATGACACAAGTTTAGAAGGAAAATAAACAATTAAGAAGATAACCAATGGAGAACGTCATTAGTAGTGGCCGTGGGCCGCAAACTAGGCACAGCCTATATTTTGGTAAATCATAAAGACTTTTATTATCAGTTTTTTCAAAATTACCTTTAAAGTACAGTTTATGGGATATTAAATTATGAAAACACACTTCCCGCATTTTTTGTCATTTCATAGTCCGCCTCTATACCATTAAGTATTTATATAATGTGTATAAAGCATTTAATAAATTTTGTCTAAGCCTACGAAGGGCAACCGAAGGAACAGGAGTAGGTTTTAATCAGTAATTCTGACTCTTCCTCTCGCTCCACCCAGAGCGGGCGAAGTTATTGGATGATTACCCGTTTAAGAATAAAAGTCACCTTTTTATTTTTTATCAGATCTTCTAGAAAAAGCATAAAAAATAACTAAACTATACTAAAAAACACAAAGTACACTCAGACATCGAAGTACTCCCCCACATCGCTGTCATCCGGAAAAAAGACTGCTGCCGAAATTATTACAATCACCGCCAACTAGTTTTTTTTTTTTTTTAGGTGGGAAAATCATCTTATGACAAATCTCGCTCTTGGGCGGAGCGAGAGATAGTGTCAGACTTTTACTGACTAAAAAGCCACTCCTGTTCCTTCTTTGCCTTCATCCCAGGGCCCCGGGTTTCGCTTTCACACTACCCATGGCCCCAGTAGGCTTCGACCCTGCTGGGCCCCTACGATTTGCTGACATCTCCCTAAGGCGCGCGTGTAACTAGTAAATATTTACTACAATAGTATCTACGTATCACGCGTCTGTTAGCCATAAAAATGAACATTTCAACAGATATAGGTACCGGTAGGCACGGTATGCTCATATCATTATCATTCTGCACTGATGGCTACAATGGAATACGCTTGTCTATAAGATTTTGTGGCGGAAAGTGATATTATTGTGACAAACAGCCGTTGGGTGTCTCCATCGATAGTTTCGTCGTAAATGAGGACCGCATCATCATGACTGAACACACTGAATTTGAGAAAACATGTGACATGTAGAAACTAAGACAACGATCTGAAGTTGCCAATGAGCAACCTTAATCTGAAAATACACCGAAACAAATCAAAGTATCTTTTCATTAAAAAGTAGGTGCCTGAGGAGTGGGTTGAAAGTAATACTTTTCATCCCTAGGAAGAATCGCTTTCAACTGACAGCTGTCAAAAATTAAAAAGAAAACTAGTTCTATCTTCACATTTACATGGTCAAACTTTCTATAGAGCCAGTCAATTACAACGCGATGTAAAATTGAAATACCTTAGACTAATTAAAGTTTTTTTTAAATATACAATGCCATCTCTAATAAAAATGTCTTTATAAAATGAATTATGCTGTTCTGGTAAGCCAGTAGATGGCGTTATCTTTACTAATAGGCGGTACGAAGTTCGCCGGGGCAGCTTGTTTTAAATAATTTTCATTAAAATGAAAGGTGATGCCGTTGGCAAGCAATCCTGCTTAGCTGCAAACTTGAAGGTAAAACTTTATTAATTACATGGTTGCTTACTCTTAGTATTTTTCCATTCCGCTCCTCATTAGGAAAATGTATAGTATAATCAGCCTTATAATGTTCCTACTGCTGGTACTCAGGCCTCCTCTCTAGGAGAGGAAATGAACCCACTGAACCCGCGTGGTGGATTTCCACCAGGCGGGTTCAGCGTGGGTTGTTGGATGTCACATGTATTCAAATTTTTGGTTCTAGGATAAGCTAGTACCTTCACGATGTATTCCTGCAGCGTTTTGAGAGCAGTGGTGATGAAATAAATTACACAAAGTAATGCGCCTGGTTAAGTTTGAACCCGCAACCTACAACTCGAAAGTCGGGACGTTCTTAACTTAAAATACTCAATTCAGAAACCCGCTCTATAAGTGATTAATACACGGTAGACCATACGATAGAAGTGTGTCCCGCTTGGGCAGAGTACTGCCCCGTGCCCTCGTATGGACGATTGGCGGCAACGATCTCTCCCTCTGGGCCTTGGTACAGGCCATGGTCCGAAGCGACGAGGAGTGGCAAACGGCCGCCTCCTTCTGCGAAGCAGTAATGCTAACAAAGGGGGAAGCCGCACTTGCAAGCGCGAGGAAATGGCCCTCAAGCCCCAGCCGCCGGGATCCCGATCCCGATTTCCGCCCACTGCAGGCACGGGCTTGCGGACGGCGAGCAATGGGCAGCTCGCTCTGCGACCATCCAGTAATCGTCCGGACCAAGCCCAAGTGGTCGACGGCGCATACTGGTCCACGCGCGCCTCAAGGAGATGTCAGCAAACCGTAGGGGCCCAGCAGGATCGAAGCCTACTGGGGCCATGGGTTCGGTTTTAGTCAGTAAAAGTCTGACACTCCTCGCACCACCCAGATCGGGAGAACATTCCCAACCTAAAAAAATGATAGTCCTTGATCTCTGCAAACAGCTTGTTATGTACTGAACATGGTCTCTAGTAGTGAACAAAGTTTAGTCGTGTAGCAGTTCCTACCAGTGTTGGGCAAAACTTAGTTTGATTTATGATTGATGACTAATTATTAAAATATTCAATCATGAGTTATGACTAACAACAAAATAATTCAATCATTGGTCATGACTAATTTTATGTTTGCTCAACGTTAAAAAAAAAACTAAATAATACAAAAAAAAGTGCGAGTGCAAGTGCGAGAAGGATCGCGAACGAGGGTTCCGTATAAACTTACGAAAACAGTTCAATTCTCCAAAAGAATCTCGAAGATTTTTCCAAGTCGCAAAGTTTTTTTTTTCTTGTTACTTAACTACTAATTTAAAGTCTTCAGATTTTTTCCCTATGAATTTTGATTCGCTTGAGAGTGTCGAAATATACGTTTTTTGCAATATAAACGTCCGTATCTTTTTTGTTCGTTAACTCAGAAGTTTAATTTTTTACAGCTTCAAGGGACCGCAAACTTGAGTATATAGCTTAAATTTCAACTCGAAACCTCCAAGCGTTCCTGAGATAAAAGGTCTTAACAGACAGACTGACGGACGGACAACAAAGTGATCATATAAGGGTTCCGTTTTTTCCTGTTGAGGTATAGAACCCTAATAAGTTTAAAATCTTAAACCCAAATACGAAAAGTCGCGATCTATAAAATAATAAAACAAGAAATCCTTGATGTTCAAAATGAAATTTTGAATGATAAACGGCCGTGATCGTATTTATTCATTAGTCATTCAATCATAACTAATGATTGATTAATGTAGTCATAATTATGATTATTTTTTTAGTCATGATTAAATCAATCATGACTAATCAATTGATTGATCCAACACTGGTCCTAGAAACTTAGCGCCTAGTAACCCAAAGAACTACTTAAGCTTAAAACCAACGTGGTTAGCATGTTGAATGCCCTAAATCCGATTAGATAAGCTTTCTAACAATTCATGAAAGAACATTGAAACGATAACTTACACGAAACTATTAAAATAATAAGGTTATCTTAGGCGCCATCAATTAAGGTTACTAACAATCATATTGTAGTAGTAAATAGCCTTAATTTTTATTCAATATTTCATTGACGTCAGTTCTTTTAATAAACAATTGCTTATTATGATCTTGGATTGAGAAAAACAATTGGAAAACTGGTTTTTCTAGATCATTTATTTATTACTTTGAATTCTTTTCCTTCCTTATAGCATTGTATACTTTAATATAACTATTTTTGTTTAATTTTATATAATGTAGTGCTTGACTGCGATTCCACCTGATTGTAAACAGTGATGCAATCGTTGATAGTGAAGCGGACTAGTTTATATTACTGTACTTATAAAATCTACCTTAATAGGTATTCGTTTATTAGCTTCTGCCAACGGCTTCGCCCGCGTGATAGTAGAAAATATGCCTATATCACTCAGTGATAAAATAGCATTCTAGTGATGGCAGATTTTTTAAAATTGTTCCAGTTGTTTGTGAGTTTATTCATTAAACAGAAAAATACAAATCTTCCTTCTTTATAGAAATATAGATTACCTACTAAAAAAGAAGGATTCCCCATTTGTCTGTCGCATAGTTACTCAAAAAATAAAGAAATGAATTTTAAAAATGGAACGTCACATTTTCGGTAATATCCAGCGGTCACAGCGGACAACAGCCTTTGAACACGTCCCCATGTCCCCAGACAATACATTTACATTCCCTTTAATTTCAAGCGACTGTAAAGCGCTTTATTTTAATAATTCCCAAAGCCATTGTCGTGAACAACTTCTCGTTTTAAAATAAAATGACCATTCTGTAATTGCAAATGGAGGAGCAATATTGAAATAATTTCAAAAAAAGAATGGTAGAAGTTTTTAAAACTTCGCGGATAGCATAATCAGCCTTTTAATCTTCTCACTGCTGGGACTCAAGCCCCCTCTCTAGGAGAGGGAATGTGCCGTAATCCACCGCGCGGGCCCAGTGCGGGTTGGTGAATGTCACATGTCTTCGATTTTTTGGTTCTAGGACATGCCGGTTTCCTCACGATGTTTTCCTTTACCGTTTTGAGAGCAGTGGTGATGCGTCTAGCTGGGTTAGAATACGCAACCTACAACTCGTAAGTCGGGGCCACCACTGCTCTCACATCTCTACTTCACGGATAGTGAAATATTTCATTTGATTGTTTCAGTTTTGAATTTCAGGAGTAAGTCTTCCTGAAAAAACCTGATGTTCTTCCTTTTAAGTAGTTTTAATATTCAAAGACATGTGATCATCTCTTTTATGATGTTGATGTCTTCATTTGTTTTTCCTGTTAATTCTCAAAACTGAGTGCAATGCAAGTCACATTTGGTCAACTTGGCATCTTTTGTTCAAGGCTTGTTGGTTTTCTTCGTCTATCTAGTTAGCTGGTTGACGATTTTTAACAAAACATTTCCATTGTTATTCAATTTAAGTATGCAGGTCTGCTGCTCGACTACAGTCTCTCAATATTTTTCTACCACCTTATGTAACTAAAGTCTTACCTAGCCAAACATTTGGCAGCTTTCCAAATTCAGTCTAGTTTTAACGTTTTCCAAATGATATTCGTTATCTCTACTTCTCTCTATTGCATAAGTAAATGTGTTGCCCTTTTGGGAATATAATGAATAAAATTTATCACGACTACTTATACTTACGGAAGGAAACTTTGCAAAGAACATTTCGCTGGCTTTAATTTTGCTAAACGTGGCGTAGCAGAAACTTTAATCTCGAAACAATGCTGGGTTTTCATTACAGTTTTGCTTTAGTTTCATTTCAATTGTATCGCCGCACTGGTCAATCGAGAACAAATCCGCGCTCTACCATCTCGTATTTACTATTTTGTGAACAATCTACATAAATCTCGCTAGTTTGACGTTTTTACATTTCAATTTAGGTTGCATTGTTTATTTATTTTATGGATTATGTTTGCTAAACTAACTTTTATGATATATTAATGTTATCCGTAACCGTCCTGTGTTTGCTTTCGTAACATTGCTATGGAGATTATTATTTACCATAGCAACTACACGCCTAAATAAAATTACTAACACATAAATTATTAACTTTATTCCAATTTAAATCTTTATTCATTTTCAAGCACACACCAATTACACGAATCGTCCGTCACTCAAATTTTAACAACGCAAATAACATTATTTCTCAATTGTACAATGCTAGCAGCTTTTTTAGATTTAGGTCCGCAACAAAAAATCTGATCTGATGATGATGATGTTTAATCTGTTAATAATGATACATGATAATGTTAGTTAGTAAGCAACGATATACGTTGGAAACAATAAGAAAAAAGCAGTTCGTCACAAAAGAATCACAATTACTCGAGAATTTGACATTATTTATTTCGTTACATTTTTGGTAGCTTAGCTCTTAAACTATGTGACGATGTTAGTAATGGCGGTGACCCGACTGGTGTTGTTCAGCAGAGGTGCATGTCTGTGAAAGTCTTCTTGTCCTTGTAGATGGCGCCCCAGGCTCCGTAGTCCTTCTTCTGCTCCTGCTTCTTCGGCGCCTGGTATTTAGGCGCTTCGTAAGACGGTTTTCTGTAATCAAACGGAAAATTCAATTAGATTCGATCTATCACATTAGCATTTTCAGGGAATATATATTCAAGAGAGTTACTGTTATATAATAAATTCGAGCTGGCAATCGCTGAATTTTTAACAAATATTTCAATTCATTTTAAACACGATGTCGGCCATGTCTGATATTTGGTGCTACAACTATTAATCAACAGTGGGCGTTTTGTGGTGAAAACTGGTGACGAAATTCTAGAAAAGAAGTCTTGTCTAGATCTCAAAGTATATTGAATTTAGAAGATCTTAATATTATAAAATAAGAATGGATCTAGAGATACTTACTGCATGGGAGCAGATACGTCGAACGACTTGCACGCGTAGTTAGCCTTGTTGGCGGTTTTACATTCGTCTCCGCGAGCCATGGTTCTTAGCATCAATCTCTTTCACTCTTGTTAAGCTGATAGCCGGTGGGAGGGAGATGGATGATGAGATGAGGGTGACGGGTAGAGAGAGAATCTACGGCACGTGCTGTATGTGCGTGAGGACCGCGTGTTCCAGGCGGTTACCGGTATTCGCCCGACGACTGCCTTTTCTGGTGCACAGGTTTTTGGCGAGCCTGGAATTAAGAGAATGATCTGGTTACTTCATGACATTAGACAGAGAAAACAGTATATGTTAAACTGTATTACAGATAGTCAAACACATCATGTTATTGTAGCTGCAATTTCTGCAGGTTGCAGTAGTAATAAATTTGGAGACAACAGAAAAATTCCACACATTGCAGAAGAGCATTAAGAAACAATATCATAGCAACTATTTCTTGAACTAGTACAACATCGTTACTCAATTTCCTGTTCTTAAAATGAAAATTTCTCAATAAATGTTTCCACTACGAATTCATAATTATATTTTTGTTACGAATTATACAAAATTTTGCAATCGGTAATTAAAATCTTCTCTCGTTTATTTCAGCACTGACTTATTTCCAAAGTTTATTTATTTATTTTATAATTTATGTACACACAAATACAAAGAAGAAGATAGGTAGGTAGGATCTGACAATTTGCAATTCATATAAGTTACAGTTGTCACCTTATAAAACATTTTAGGGCAATAAAACTTTTGTTATTGCGGTTAAATAAAAATCAAGTCTACTAGAAGATACTATTTATGATTTAACTTTGACGATTGAATATTAATTTGGATTGAATATTATTGTGACTTTTACTATGATTTATTTGTGATTTAACTTCTTTTTATTTGTTTTCTTGTATTTGTTTAACATTCTTTATTATTTGACTTTGTATGTAATCATTTGTTGACTAAGTGTGATGTAACATTCTGTATATGACTTGTAAGAATCCCTTACCAATAAACTACTTTGACTACCATGACTATGACTATGTAAATGCTCTTAAAATAAGATTTTGTTCCGAACTTTGAAATTACATGCTTCAAGAACTTCAGATGCAAACTTTTACAGTATAAATCCTATTACCTGAAAAGAAATCGATTTTGGATTGTTTCTAAAACCATACTCCTTAATAAAACAAATCGACAATAGACCATATTCCCTAGACAATATTTTTGTTACGTATTCGTAGTACTAAAATGACTTCGAGAGTAACTCTAGTCTAAGTGCTTTTTGTTAGCGAAGAAGAAATAATACAGCTGGGAACTGTAAATCTATTTTTGATATTTGAAAAGTCTACAATATCAACCCTTGTATACATATTTATAAGTATGGAAATTAGAATAGGGCTGGCTTCTAGTTTAGAATCTATTATTGCTGGCTGTTTGCCTCGTATTTTATCTTGACCTTCATGCACAGGTACGAATAGGTCCTATTTGTTTGCATCTATTACATTTAACTCGACACTTGCATAATATACAACTGCATTAAAATTTACATAAACCAGATTTTACCGGTTCTCAAACATTCCCATACCAGATTGACTGGATGATGCAACATACATTATCCTTGTATCATCTTTGACTTCATTTTCATATTGTTTACTCTGATTTTGTATACTAATGAGTTGAGTTTCTTAATATAAATATATATTGAATTTAAAAGAAATTACTGCGACTCAGATATTGTGGAGACCGATGGTGTTATTACGTTCCTAGGACCTGTTTATGCTCGTATCTATCTATTTTTTGGTATTTAAATCATGTTATGGAAATAAATAAGGTTGAGAACTTATGAATTATTGCATAATACTAAATGAGTTTAGTATTAAGCAACAACTATTATATATTATTGTATACAAAAAACAAGTAGACCTTTTTGAAATGTTGAATGCGAGTAGGCATATACCTACGTTAACGATTTTTAAATAATGATGTTTGCACTGTATTGTACAAAAATCTTACGTTGGTTTTTCCATATTTAGAAAAAGAGAATGCCATTTCTAAAATACCTAAACATTTCAAGAAAACCGTCTTCACGGGGATCTAAAACGAGTTTAATAATATCATTCCTAAATCCGCAACACTTGGACCTTCGTTAGGAGCACCCGAACATACCAGGCGAGCACTCGGTGGCCGCGTGATAGTTGAGCCCATAGTAAACACAACCGGTCCGACCACATCTCCGACCAACTCCGTATAATTGTAATACTGTAGAAAGCAGAAACTTAGCTTTGTCTTTGGGTTATATACGCTTATTTTTTTAGCAAATTGTGGTGATCATTGAATTTATTTATTCTAAAGTTCAAATTACTTTAGTCCTCTGACAAACTGTGAATGTACGTATTTCTTTGCTCTTAAACAAGAATTAACCTGTATAAAGTGTATAATCTGTTTCAAATTTTGTTATAAAATTTCTAAAATATAGTTTCTATTGTAACCGAATACTCAAACCTGTAATAATAATGTATATTATTAAGTTCATTTCTCATGACTTCTCAATTAATAATTCTTTATCTATCTGCATCATTTTGCTTTAAACAAAGATGCAAATCTGCAATGTTGGTAGAAACTCCAGCCAACTGTTTTGAAAAGGTGTAGTGAGACTAGCAAGTATGTATATAGGACATGCACAGCCCTTTTGAAGAGCTTTCTCATCTCGGCCCACACTCAGCGTTCCACACACTTTGCTAGACTATTTATGTGGCTTTTCTTAGCATCGAAAATTTACCAATTATGCAAATAGCATTTTGTATAGCAAAACAAGGTTTCGTAAATTACAGACGTGTTTATTTTAAGAGTATGTTCAGCTTTGAAAGCAAAGTGACGCTATTTGCAAAAAATCAATTTTCTTATTATTAACGTGAACAATATTCAGTTTTCTTGAACTAGCAGAGTAAGATTCAAATTATGCAATGATTGCAGTAACTTGAACATGTTTATAGTTTCAAAATATTTTTCGGTGACCGTTAGAATCATGTGGACATTTAAAGTCTGGCACACATATTATAAGCTTAAGCAGTACTGCTATATCCTTACATCATTGAAATATTGAATTTATCTCACACTCAGATAATACTAGAATTAAATAGGTCTTATGATGAAACCTTGTGTGACACCATACAGTCCAAATTTGTAACCCTTTATTTATAAATGAGGAATCACAAACCATTAAGTGGTGGGGGGACCACGTGTTAACGATCACCAGTATCAACTATAACAACTTTTAATAACAATGATGTCTTTTCATTTCAATTGGGTCCATGTGCACATTAATATTTATGTTAAGGTAAATGGAACGTTGCACTCGGGTGCAGTAAAAAAACGTATTGTTTGAAGAAAAACTGGTTTGAACAATATCGAAGTTGCATATATTGTTGCTTAGTGCATCGTTTTTTGTGTTTGGTAATATTGGAAATTAAGAAATACTCTTTTATGTAAGACTTACATTTTCTAAGAACTTTGTAATGTTTGAAGAGATTAAGGCACAATTTAAACTTTTAAATATTTTTCTATTTGTATAAGTTAATATATTTATAAGCTTCACTAGTAATCACCAAATTATACAAATAAGAATAGAACAAGTTGATCCAAGGCTCTACTATATCCAACCTATATTACAAGCATTTCAATTTTATTATTCTATATGTTTCTACAAATTGTGATCTTTGACATTCGGCATTTCTGATGTTTTCGTCTATAAATAAATTGATTAACATACAAGCGAACTAGAGTAACTTGTTGAGAGATCGGAAAATTACGCATTGACGAAACTGAACTTTAATCAGGTGGAGATCAAAAATGAAAAATGGCAATTAACCATGTTAAGGATCTGATAAAGGTTTAAAAGTATTCACTCCCATAATGCAAACAACACTGATACATACACACAAAGCTACAATAAGGCAAATGTTCCACGGGTAGTGTGAAAGCGAAGCCCGGAGCCCCGGGATGAAGGCAAAGGCAAACAAGGAACAGGAGTGGGTTTTTAGTCAGTAAAAGTCTGACACTATCTCTCGCTCCGCCCAAGTGTGGGATTTGTTATTAGATGATTTTCCCACCTTAAAAAATAAAATAAAATAGGCAAATGTTAAACGAAGATTATATCACTTTTAGATGTGACTAAAAATTACAAATCAAACCAATTATATAAATATACATGACGTATTCAACATACAAACTGAATTGCTTTCTCCACATTAGTATATTTCGAATCATTATTTGCTGCTGCATCAGAAAACCGCACCTTTAAGTTTTTAAAGCTTGAGAACAGCAAAATTAAAACTGGATTCAGAAATATTGAACTTTCTAACTGAAACAGTACATACGGGTTTTTTATACTTGGATTTGTTTTATCAGTTCTAATGTTGGAAACAAAATGTTTAGTTTAAAATAAATAAAAGCATCGACTGTTATCGGCGTTGTTAACTTTAAAAACAACAGCCTTTGCGATTTTTCACAATAGTTTCATGTTTTTTACTACACTGCGCTGCATCATATGTAGTTGGTGTTTATTAATGTCTTTTACTTCGATTAAATATTAGCGAGACAGAAATTGTGTCCCTTGCTAAAGTAATTATATATCAATCTGGTTAATTGAAACGATTAAACTTAACACATGTAAGTTACTAACCTTGGTAGAAATTTGTCGGTTATCGCGAACTTTTTCTTCGTTTTTGTCATTGACACCTAAATTTTTATATAAATTTAAAATGAAACTCCGGAAAATCAAATTTTGCGGCCGATCGTTGACGAGACGTAAACTGAACTGATACTCTATATCGAGGAACAAGTATTTATGTATAAGAGTACAATACCGGTTCTCAGATCACGTCATTGGCTTGGTCTGCGCGATGCGAGTATACGTGATCACCTATTTAATCTGTATTATAGGTATTCCTTCGGTATTTTCCATTAGAAACCGCTTTTAACTAGTTTTGATGATCGAACTGTCATTATTTCCGATTGCCGGTGAAGTTTAGGTGATGTGTCAACGACCGCGACACGAGCTTAGCGCCTGCGATGAAAGTAAAGCGTGAACATTGGGTATAGTATAGACGTTAGGTATATATAGTCAAAATAACATCACGCCTCATTTCAGGTAATACAAGTTTAGACAGAAGTATAATGTAGGTAATATTGAAGGTAAAATGCTTTTTTATTTCCAAGGTTGAATGTTGTTTAAGTTTGTTTCCATCTTATTCCCCAGAGATATATGATACATTTTCTTAGTACCTACTTAGTACTACAGAGGGTAAGGGACCTTAGCCTATGTCCAGCAGTGGACTTGGTCCTAAGGGCTGAAAAGACGATGATGATGAAGTATTTTAGCTACCTTAACTGCATAATAATAGCATAATCAGCCTTTTTAATGTTCCCACTGCTGGGACTCAGGCCTCCTCTCTAGGAGAGGGAATGGGCAGTAATCCACCACGCGGGCCCAGTGCGGGTTGGTGGATGTCACATGTCTTCGAATTTTTGGTTCTACGACATGCCGGTTTCCTCACGATGTTTTCCTTCACCGTTTTGAGAGCAGTGGTGATGAAATAAATTACACAAAGTATTGCGCCTGGCTGGGTTTGAACCCGCGACCTACAACTCGTAAGTCGGGGCCGTTACCACTCGGCCACCACTGCTCACCTTAACTGAGTAGACTGTAATGTTTTTATAAAACCTAATTGCTACTAAATATTCATATTCTTTTCTTCATCGTGACGACGTCCATTCTGTCACGTACACTTTGCCGATAAATTGCGCTAGTACGTAAATTATCGGTTCAGCAACCTAAATCAGTAGCTAGGTAGCCTCAATTTTGCTTTAACGCACTTACTTCCTAATTTTCTTTACTAATAGAATTAATGCACTGTTTCAGGGCTCCAGCTTTATGCTGCTTTGGGCCACAGTTTGTCGAGCATGCGGCAGACATGTCCTAACCAGTCTCATTTCAGTTGGGCAGCCTTTTGAGCTACATCATCTATTCTGGTTTTGGAGCGCAAAATAAAGTTTTAAAATAGAATCAGTGCGACGGTGTCGAGGCAGACCACGAAAGAGATGGCGCTACGAACTAGACAGATTCCGAAAGAACTGGTAGAAAAGGAAGAGCAGGGGCTGGTAAGATTGAAGAAGTGGAGGGCCGCCTTTACCCAGGCGTAAGACAGAAAAAGCTAACAAAAAAAATATAAGACACTACTACTACAGTAGGTAGAAAAGCTATTCTTTAAATACGTCACAGTGAAAACTAGAGTGGAGTAAGCTGGTAGTGAGCCATCATTATCAGCCGTTTGAGCAACTTAATGTTTACTTCACAGAATAGAGCTGCTGGCCTGATTCGTAGGAATAATAGTGACCAAGCACGATGACAGAGCGTGTCTTCCCAGGTTTTGCATATGGGTCAGTCAAAGCTTTATACGTTTTTTTTTCATGTCAACATAGACAGTAAGTAGTGTCTGGTGAATTAGGTATAGTGCCTACCTCACACGGAGTTTTAAAAACAGCATCATCATCATCATTTCAGACGGAAGACGTCCAATGTTGAACATAGATTTCCCCCAAGTATCGCCATAACGAACGGTCCTGCACCCCTAGCCAAGTTACAATCGTATCGTTCACGCCAAACGCTTCGAGTAGGCCACGCCTCCAATTCCTTTATTCGGACCACGTGACTGAGCGTTGAGATGACGTCAGAACAAAGGAATCGGAGGCGTGGCCTACTCGAGGCGTTCAGCGGGAACGATACGTTTGTAACTTAGCTAGGGGGGCTGTGCTTCTCGCGTCCATCGGATTCCCACTACCTTCACCAGGTCGTCGGTTTACTTTGTAGGAGGCCTTCCAACGCCACAAAATCATCACAGAAAAATCAAAGTCTCTGTTGACCCCTGTGAGGAATAAAATCGTGGCGTAATTTAGTTTTGTTAGTGTGGGTGTTCTCTTTAATTTGTACTCAAACGTTTGTACTTATAAGTTAACACTCATGAATTTTCCCCAATATTTCGATACCCTCGCACTGATTCACATTTTTTGAGTCAACTTGTAGGTATTATAAATGTAAAATAAATACTATTATTTCTTATTACATCCAGCGTCTAGTACTGTGGTCTTAAACTGATTATTTATATTGATTACATAATGCAAATAAATCGGTTAAAAGGATTTCCAAAAATTACGAGTACTTACATAATTAACAATTACAATAACGCTTTTCCTGAAAAAATGCAATGCGCGACCTAATGCATGTGAGGTGTCGATTTCGTCATGTTTTCGGTACTTATTTCGCGGACGCTCTAAAGATGTACCCAAGATAACAAAATGTGCTTACTAGACAACTTTATTTCATTATTATGATCATTTATGTCAATCAACGTTCATTTTAAAACCGCAGTCAACTTCAAAGGGAATATTTTGACCTTAGATTTTTTTTTTGGCTGATAAATTCATCCAATGAGATCCCCCGCTCTTGGGCGCGGCGAGAGGGTGTGTCAGACTTTTACTGACTAAAAACCCACTCCTATTCCTTCGTTGCCTTTCATACCAGGGCCGAGTCTTCCTTTCAGAAGCAGACCCTTTGCCCCAGTATGCTTCGACCCTGCTGGGCCCCTACGGTTTGCTGACATCTTGAGGCACGCGTGAAACAGTACGTGCCGTCGACGACGTCGTGGGCTCAGTCGTTCAGGTTATCGGACGATCGAACGGCGAGCTACCCAATGCTCGCCGACCGCAACCCCCCGCCTACGGTGACCGGATATCAGTATCGGGATCACGGCGGCTGGTGCGTGAGGGCCGCGCCCTCGCGCGTGCGGCCTCCTCCTTTGCTAACATTACTGCTCCTCGTTCTGAACATTTCCATGACCCAGTGTACCAAGGCCCGACGCGAGAGATCGTTGCACAAGGACACGGCGGTGTTCTGCCCAAACAGCCCCATACCTCTACCATAAGCTCCGCCATGTCCTCCGGGCGGACCACACTGTGGTGGCACCCGGGCGTCACTTCCGCACGAATCCGGTGCAGGAACCTTTTGAATTGACCATGTCCGGTGAAAACTTGCGTCATGCGGAAGGTGAGGACACCGTGAGGTCTTTCCAGCCACGCCTCAACTTACGGGACTTACCGCCATAATTATGGCGAGCCCATGACTTCCTTAAGTTAGAAATTTGTTTTACGAGTAACTGGAGGTATGTTTTCTTCAAAAAAAAATCTTTTGTGGGATTATGAAGTGTTTCAATTCAAACGATCAAAAATAGCAAGTTACGAGTACGTCTTGTTAGGTCTAAGGTCAATACTGTAAACTGTCAATTTAGTTTTGTTCGAAAACGAAAAACGGTGACTCCATACGTAAACCTACGTCCTGTAAGCACTACATCTATAATTCTAGACCACAACTGCCGCTTACAAAATCAGTAATAATAATAATAATAATAATAATTTATTTATTTCTCCTCACAATGTTTTAATGCATTGTAATGCCTAGGTAAGATGAACAAGGAAACTTATATTCTCATAATGGGTGTAACCAAGCTAATGTATAATTGCATAACAATTTATTATGATTTGATTATTCTTATGTCATGAATACTAACGACCACGTGTAAAGATAGGCAGAGATCAAAGATCACTATTGTGGATCTTGTTGAAGTGTCCTGTATACCCGCGCAGCCTTCCGCGCCGTCGCCGTCGTCGGCGCAGCAGCCCGACGCCTGACGAAGGTAAGTCGATGGTGTCCGTACAGTTACTGACAGACTATTTATTTGTTTATAAATTTTACTATTTATGTACACGCAAAAACAGAAAAAGACAATATAGAGTAGACAAGAGGGCATATTACTGCTTATTTCCAAAGAAATTTCTTCCAGCAGACCTGGGAAAGGAGAAAATAAAAGAAATATAGACAATAATGTGTACTGATTATCATCCCTCAACGGGCAACGGACAAGACTTCCAGGTGTTTCGGCAAACTGCGGGATTGTTCGAAAGAATTACCGCGGCCCTGAAACGCAAAGAGCAATTGAAGGAATGCAGGTAGTTTTTACATGATAAAAGTCGGTCACTCCCTCTCGCTCTACCCAGAGTGGGAGAAGTTAATTGATATTGTTAAGATGATTTCCCACCTTCAAAAAAACAAATATTTCTGCAAAGAGCGAGTCTAAACTGGTTGTTATTTTAGTCGAGCTCGTGCCGCCATCTTTTTGTGACCGATTTAAAGTTTAGTATACCTATATATAACATAGGATGTTCACAAAAAAAATTAGGACTCTCACACAAAACTGTGATGCGATACGACGCCGCGTCGCAGAAACCTGCGATGCGAAATGCTGCGATATGATTTCTTGCGACAAAGCATCGGTTCTAGCGCCCATTACAATGTGCGATGCGAATAAATTGGCAAATTGGCTTGTTCTTGTAATGCGTTGTGCGAGCTGCCATATTTTTAAGATGCGACGTCGGATCGCAGTTTTATGATTAAGCACTTACTACGTTAACTTCGCGGTTTATTTGTCTATCAGCCATGCATTGGTACTAGTATTAGCAATAGATGGTCCCTCTTAAATACATACAAAAACAAAGCTTTTTTAGCCCCGCCTGATGCTGTAGAGTACCGCCTCAATGCCTTGTGCTAATAATACTTTCTTCCCCAATTCATATTTCAGTTTCGTCTTAAACTTTGGAAAATATTAGCAAAACATGGACTAGATAAGGATCCCGCGATCACTTTCACTTTCTAAAGAATTGTTTGTCCTACATTTTGACTACTTTTATAGAAAAAAGCTTTTTTCTCTTTTATCTGCAATCAGCTTTTTCTATAAGCAGGTGTGTGGCGAGATGTTGTCGCTTTGAGTGTGTCTTTCAGTAAAGGCATCACTTCTTCAGTGGGCCATATTAATTTACACGGTCAAAATGTCTTTCCTCTTTAGCCTTTTTTTGTAGCTTTGAGTTGTCAGCCTAACAGTTAAAGCATTGGTATGTCTTACAAGCCTCCCGAGGTATATTTCTTTAGCTCTGTGAATTTCTTCCTTCACAGTGCTCATCTTGAGATGTTGGTGAATTTCCGTATTGGTGATGAACCATGACACATTGCAAAGGTTGCTAGGGATCATTTTCTGCATTCGTTGAATTATTAGAATTTTGTAGTCGCTAGTAGATAAAAATAAGAAAACTTTTAGTCTACGAACACTGGCTGGTAGGAAAATCTGCTCAAACTGTTGAAGGTTTCGTGCACATTGTCACGTTAGCGTTTCGTTGTAAACAACCATTTGCATACCCGCCTTACTTGTGGAACCAGTAAGTTTACACTTTTCAGATTCAAAACATGAGTAAAAAAATTCCTTTATTATTTCTTAAAAAAAATAACCTATATATTGAAGTTTTCGTAAACATGTTCATATTGCGCTTGATTTATGTGCTTATACAAGCACATTATTGACATTATCTATAATTCCCGTCCGATTATAATTTAGGAGTCTTCAAGGCTAGAGTGAATAGGCTGTTAATAAACTAGTGCAGCTAACCATGAACGATTGCATCACTACTTACCCTAAGGTAGCACCGCAGTCAAGCACTAGTTTATAACAATAAATTGTTATAAAAATATGTTGCTTACCTATCACATCAGATATCGAGTTATTCCGAAAATGATATATACATAGGGAGTGTAATCGGTCAGCCTAAGCGATTCTTATTATGACGACTTCTTCATCTTCCTGCCCTTATCCCAAATTACTTGGGGTCGGCGCAACACGTTTTTTTCTTCCATTCTGCCCTGTCACTCGTCATGCTATCACTAAATTCCTTTTCTTTCAAAGAATTACTTTATCAAAAAAAAACACACCAATTCAAAATTTAATTTAAGTTAGGAACCTTTAAAATTGTGTGGAGGAGGAAACTTTCAAGTGACTGAAAAAGGGTGTGTAGGGGTCATAAACTGAAATGTGACGTCACGCGGTATGATGGTCAATGTAGGTTACGCGTGTCGAAAAAGATGACGATGTATAAATGCAACTGCAACATTGTTATAAATTAAGTGCATTTGAAATTTTAATTGCTATGTCATTTAATAACCAATTGATACTGTTTTCAGATAAGATTTATTTTTGTTACAATTAACATAGGAAAATACACAATTTTACCACGATGAAGGCCCTATTTTCACAACAGCTAATGTTTTATAGCTCTGGTAGCTAAAAAAGTCTAGAAGGTCACCTGTCGCCTCTCAGTTTTAATAAAGGAGGATTTTGTTTGGCCACCATCCCCAGCCTCCAACAGAAATGGGATACATGTCAGTTTATGCATTCCTATACACAAAAGACAAAATTGATTGATCGATTTGGTTGTTAAAATATATGAGGTATTTATTTAATTAAAAAAAAAACTTGTAGAAATTAAAGTGTTTATTTTTCCATACAAAGACATTTACTATTAGTTATCTATTAATATGATCAAGTTTTTGTGCTGGTGCATTAAAATTAATTTGTCTCCGTAACCCCATGTACCATATGTAACAAGACTTATCTATGTGAGGCAGGTTTATATTTGTAATACTAGTGTGAGTGAGAGTCCACGGATGTCACGTGTCATTTCGAATTATTAGATGTCACTGTCAAGTTGTAAAATCATTCGATTGTGAATTGAATAGTCAATTTAACAAGTTCCCGCCATGAGGCAGTCTTGAACGAGGCACCGATGTGATAAGTTTAAAGTTAGTAAAATATTGTTAACAGGTACTGAATTGTAATTGATAATGATAATAAATATTGTTATTGCGTTGATTTATCTATCGTTTTTAATTCTATGACTCCCTTCTGAGGTAAATTACACATACAATGGATATTATGCGCGCACAATATAGGTTGGTTAGGTCGTTAGGTTAGGTTAGGTTAAAATATAATATTTTATAAAATCTAAACCCCATACTTTTGAGATATGTCACCATAATAAAAAAACTCTATTCAACTAGACGCTTAGAATGACTCCTGTTTCAAATCTGTTGGTACCCACCGAAAGATTTGAAACAGGTTTCATTTTTGGGGAAAGTTTTATGCAATGGCCTTTAGTTTTACATTCTACAAGTATACGGAACAGAGTGTAAAGTCCCGAAACTTTCTTCAAAAAGGGAGAATCCTCTGACCAAAACGGTTATTGTGTCTGGTACGGACAACTACCCGATACTTGATTTCGGACTACTGTATATGTTCTAATCGGGCAAAAAACTCTGATATCCCGATGCAGGATAGTGACATAGATGTCGCTACAACCTCCTCGGTTATATCTCGAAATGAGTAATCTACACTAATATCATGAAGGTCGTTTGTTTTTTTGTTTGTAGGAGGTAATCTCTGAAAGTACTGGTCCGATTGCTAAATTTTTTTCACCGATAGAAAGCTGTTTTATTCCTGAGTGACATAGGCTATATTGGTACATAAGTATGCGAGTGAAGCTGCGGACAAAAGCTAATCAAACTTAAATGTATTAAAGTCTTTAGTCAAGAAGGAATAGGTTATTCCTAGGTAAGCATGCTTCATAGTCGACCGGATCTTGGCTTACCATCAGGTAATATCGTGATCAAACGCGATCATACCACTACACTAATAAAAAACAAAAATGTAACCTTGCCACTGTTTTCCATCTAGTTACCAACTAGTAACAGAATCGAGTTGTTCTTAAATTACGACCTTATCATAACGATGAAGCATGGCGTGACGAACTTAACTGACCTCTCTAGACGCAACTATTTAGTTATAGCATGTCATAGTCGGCCTTATAATGTTCCCACTGTTGGAACTCAGGCCTCCTCTCTAGGAGAGGGAATGGGCCTTAATCCACCACGCGGGCCCAGTGCGGGTTGGTGGATGTCACTTGTCTTCGAATTTTTGGTTCTTCGACACGCCGGTTTCCTCACGATGTTGGCCTTCACCGTTTTGAGAGCAGTGGTGATGAAATAAATTACACAAAGTAATGCGCCTGGCTGGGTTTAAACCCGCGACCCACAACTTGTAAGTCAGGGCCTTTACCAATCAGCCACCACTGCTCAGAGCCACCATTTCGTTGCTTAGAGGATAGCTCATTAATTAATTCCTACGTTAGACCTGCTCACATGTTGTTACTACTATTCGACTCTTGAAAGGAGTTTCATTGTAGAACTGTTTGTAATTGGTGTTCTTTGGGAAACAGTTCGTAAGAATATGTAGATAAGTACTCCCGTCAAACAGCCACCGGACCAACAACAACAGTGACCGTACTGGAAGACGCTGCACTGGAAGGCCTCCCACAAGGTGGGACGTTAATCTGGTGAGAGTCGCAGAAATCCGATGGATGCGAAACGCGTCGCCGAAAGCGTCGCCACAACGAACGCGACACTTGAGGTAGACCTATGCCCAACAGTGGACGTCCTTCGGCTGAAATGATCCCCCATTTGTCCGATGTACGTACGGACAGTGTCATTAACTGGTTACCCCCTTTTCTAAGGTATTTTATTGTGAAAGGGGAAACCAATTGATGCAGCTATTTGTACGTATCATATTAACAGCTGGGTATGTATTTTTATCTGTTTCGTGGTAGTTACATTAATTCAATTAATTATTTCTTGAAAATAAATAAGCATTGCTTGTCAAAAGATTTTAATATAGAAAATATTTATACCGACAGCAGTTATATAAATATGTAATAAATAGATAAATAATTACAATATGTCCTAATTATATTAAGCCATAACATTATAAGGCAGTATAATCGTGAGTAGTTTTCCGCGTATTATGCTAATGATATAATTATGGCAGATATGTAAATAAGTAATTTATTCGACGTAAGGTTTGATGACGGTCTGGTCGCCCCGGCGTTTCCGCCTGTTGTAGAGAAACTCCAGCAGCAACACTGTGAATGCTGAGAAGAAACCTGCCGTACAAAAAAAAAAGGTAAATTAATTGGAACTGCGGTGGTCTGCAAAAAGATCAAAACGTAAAATGTTCCGTACCGTAACGCTGTTTCCGTATTTACATATTATGTAAATTGAAAATAACATTAAGGACGATAATTACACAAATGCTGGGTATGCCCATGGTTTCCATTGTGATTTTGCCGTTTCGCACCTTTTAGCTGGCCTCAGCGTTTAGATTTTTGAAACTTCTGTATTGCAAATACAACAAACACACTGTGGTAGTTGTAACACCTAATTTATTTATTTTTTTTATGTTTCTTCTAAAGGTTGGTGGTTTATTTAAAAAAAAAAGGGCTGGTAATCTGTGTGAAAGGATTTCTTATTGTAGATATCAGTCTCCCACAAAGGAACAATTGTATCTACTTATTTATTATATATTTAGCTTTTAAGACACCGTTGTGAAAATAGACGGTTATGTTAAGGTTAGCGCCAGGGTAGTCCGCGAAATTCATTTTATTTTAAGTTTTTCAGTTAGCGTCAGGATATATAGAATTTTAATTTTCATACGACTTTAAATTATCAATACGACTAACTTTACGAATATCTATTAGTTCGACTAACCCTATAAGGTGAGCTATGAAACTTTGAATTTTGCAGGCTTCCCCGGCCTCAAAAAAAATTATTGATTTCCTCTACTTTTACCGCCGATTTCTAATTTACTTAAGTATTTTAAGTTAAGTATTTCTCAAACTCTAGCCAGAAAACCTGTCAAAATAAAAAGAATAAGAAGGGTTTGAGATGTTCTTAACCCATAAAAAATCTGGGCAAGTGCGAATCAGACTCACTCGCTGAGGGTTCCGTACAAACTCACCTATGTTTATAGTTTAATTCCCGAATGAAGTCTCGAAGATTTTTCCTAATCGTTATTTTTTGTGACGTAACAAATTATTTACTGTTTTTAGATTTATTCCTATACCTGTGCTATAAGACCTTGCTTTATGCCAAATTTCAGGATTCTGGGTCAATGGGAAGTAAGTACCCTATGAATTTTGTTTCTCATTAGCGTGTCAAAATATACGTTTTTTGCGACATAAATGGCCGTATCTTTTTTTTTTTCGTCAAATTAGAAGTTTGATTTTTTTACAGCTTCAAGGGACCGCAGACTTGAGTATATGGTTTTAATTTCAACTCGATACCTCCACGCGTTCCGGAGATAAAGGGTCTTGACAGACAGACAGACAGACAGATAGACAGACGGAGTCCGTTGTATTATAGTGATGTAGTCCGTTGTACATAAGGGATCCGTTTTTTTCCTTTTGAGGTACGGAACCCTAAAAACACTCAATTTACCCGTCCACTCCTTAACTCGCTATACCTTTTCCGACCTATCTAAGTAAATAAATCTGACATAGGTTTAATAAAGGTAAAGTTGATAACATACAATCTCATATTGAACCTAAACCCTAACATAAGTCTTCGAGACTTCAATAAATTAGAGAGGTGAGAGGTGACCGCCATAAAATAGAGAAAATATATCGGGTTTAGGGACCTTGATCGCCCTCATGGTCATAACTTTGCGGTCTATCAATAAAGAAAGAAATATTTTCTTTTTCAAGTTTTAGCACCATTTTCCTCCATGAATCTATTGTGCTACAATTGATTCAAAACACTAATATAGTATTCTTATAACCAGGGGCGCCGACTCCGTGAGTACTCGGGGGCTCGAGCACCCATGAGAAATAAACAGTGGGTGCCGAGCACCCCAGAGAATAGACATCAAGAAACAGACCAGTAATCGCCTTTTAGGTTACACATAAATTACAATATTTCTTGATAATAAAAACTAGTTCCATTTTATATTTTTATCAAACATAATTAGTAATTAAGTACGCAGTATGTAAGTAGGACATTTACTTACTTGTCGGTCGATCAGTGTGCATTACTCTTCTCACACTTCGCCACTTTTTCGAGTCCATAAAATGAGCATGAGCACCCATGAGGTTTTCTAAAAGCCGGCGCCCCTGCTTATAAAGTTAGGGAGGATGCTTCAGCGTTTAAATTTTCTAAGTTATTTGCATTTTGCAGGTCAGTGTAAAGTTCTATGTTGAGCAAAGCTTGAACTTTTAGAAAACTCTTCTCAAATAAAGTTATGATGATCGTTTTGATGAGTTTAGTTGTGTAAATATACACATGTCGATATCGCAAATATAATTTTTGTTACCATACTATCCGATACTGAGCTATTGAGCTGCAAGTCGAAGAAACTTTTAAATTAGAATTTCGCGTGCTACCCTTCAAACTTAAGTACCTAATTAAATTTGTTATTTGATTGGCAAAAAGGACCAAAAAAATAATATGTTGTAATCGGCTTTTTTTTGTCGTGTGTTTTATTGTTTATTGTAAAAAACAATCCCCTACCGCGTCTGTATGTCTGTATGTTCGCGGTAAACTCAAAAATTAGTGAATACCTAAATTTTCAATCGGTTTTCAAAAATAGAGTGATTCATGAGGAAGGTTAAGACGTTAATACACACATATTAAAGTAGCGAAAATCCGAGATTTTTAAAGATTTGGACTTTACATAACCTAACCTTACTTCTAGGTAAGCGCGCTCCACCGTCGACCGCATCATCGCTTTCCATCAGCCCTCCTAGCCAAGTTACAATCGTATCGTTCACGCCAAACGCTTCGAGTAGGCCACGCCTCCAATTCCTTTGTTCGGACCACGTGACTGAGCGTTGAGATGACGTCAGAACAAAGGAATCGGAGGCGTGGCCTACTCGAAGCGTTCAGCGCGAACGACACGATTGTAATTTGGCTAGGGGGCAGGTGAGATAGCGATCAAGCTCAAACCTATCAACAATAAAAAAAACGAACTACACCTAAGTAGGTATAGTTAGGTTAGTTAGCCTAACTACTACCCGGTAGTTACCCATTTGTTATTATACCCATGCATTAAAATACCTAAGTCAAGATGATTATCAATTAACATAGTTGTCTATACCTACAACAGGAGTCAGTGGGTAGAATATAGACCGGTATACAGGATATATATTAACTAACTTGTCCGTGTAGGCCTTGATTAAACAATACTATAACGCATAAATTAGTTGGCAAGCATGTTAAGAGGATATACCGGTTATGTGATGCCAACCTCGCACGAGGTACTTGACTGACAGAAGTAATCGAGTTAAAATGGCAGTCTGGGTAAAATACGGATACGAAAAGAATTGTAAACTTATGGTTCGATCTGTCGAAATCGATCGCGTGAAAGTAAGTTTCTCCATACAAACTTGGAACCCTCGTTTTATTCCTTTGTGGGATGAACTTTGGAAATCTCTCTCTTATTGCTCGCCTACATCATAAAAAGAAACCTTGTGCAAAATTTCACACTCCTAGTCACATTATTTTCGGCTGTGTGTTGAACATATCAGTCAGTCGGTTTCTCATATTGTATAGATAGATTATGACATAATAATAGGTACCTATGTATGTACCTAGTGAACGTGAAGTGTAAGTCTGTATTAAGTTTCGACACTGTATCTTGACCCAATGTCTGAATGTAGAATTTGAAGATGAATAACCAGTCAAACATCTTAAACAAATCGTTAACTCTAAATTCTGAAGTCAGAAATCAGCCGGTAGGTCAAGATATATTGTTAGTAAAACTGAAGGGGGCCTAATACTCCCGATGCTAGCTAGGGCTGTGGCTCCCACATTGTAGACGTGCGCTAATTTCTGACGTTATATAAGTGCCCATGTAGGCCTATGTGAAATAAATTATTTCGAATTTTGAGTTTGAACATTTGAAAGAATTACCGTGGCCCTGCACCACAATGGGCAGGGCCACGGTAGGAAGGAAACAAATGGGTTTTAGTTAGTAAAAGTCTGACACACCATCTCATTCCAACTTAGAACGGGAGATGATTTCCTATCAGCTAAAAAAAGGGTATCATCATCATCATAACCAAACATTATTAAAATGATTAAAATCCGCATAGAAACCGTTAGATAAACCAACAATTGATTCCGTTCTCAAACTGGTATATTACAAATGTATCATTAAGAGAACGGACTCACATAATTTGTCTTTTTGTCTAAGTTGGACGTCATAATATTGTTATGTCACACGGTGGCCGCGTGCTCCGAGCGTGTTTGACAAACCAGGGTCAGAAGCCGAATAATAATTATTAATTCGAAAATAGTTATTAAGATTTGGAAAAAGATTAAAGAAAAAAGCACAGTTTATATTAATATCACCTGCCATCTGCTAATCTCCTCAGCCTTTTGCCAACTACCTTGCGGACGGCGAGCAATGAGTAGCCCGCCGTCCGACCGTCCGGGAACCGTCCGGACGAAGCCCAAGTCGTCGACGGCGCGTATTGTTCCACGTGCGCCTCAGGGAGATGTCAGCAAATCGTAGGGGCCCAGCAGGGTCAAAGCTTACTGAGGCCATGGTTAGTGTGAAAACGACACCCGGGGCCCTGGGACGAAGGCAACGAAGGAACAGGAGTGGGTTTTTAGTCAGTAAAAGTCTGACACTATCTCCCACTCCGCCCAAGAGCGGGATTTGTCATTAGATTGATTATCCCACCTAAAAAAGAAAATCTCCCTTGTGGTCGGATCCAGTCTAATCGGATGCTAATGAAAACCCATGTTTTACACGTAGCGACTGCCTTTCAGACCTCCACAACCCAGTTACTGGGCTGGGATACTCCTTGGATAGACTGATGGTCAGACTTTCTACGCATAACGACTGTCAAAGATCTGTGAATGACAACCGGGATCAACAGCTTCACTTGCGAGGCACGGGGTACATACATATACATAAATATAACTATGATTGTATTGAATACACTTTTTATGATAATTTTGTAGGGTTCCCTACCTCAAAAGGAAAAACGGACCCTTATAGGATCACTTTGTTGTCCGTCCGTTTGTCTGTCTGCCTGTCTGTCTGTCAAGACCCTATATCTCGAGAAAGCGTGGAAGTATCGAGTTGAAATTAAAACCATATACTCAGGACAGCGGTCCCTTGAAGCTGTGAAAAATATAAATTTCTACATTGACAAAAAAAAAATGATACGGCCGTTTATGTCGCAAAAATCGTAAATTTGACCTTCCTAAGGAAATCGAAATTCGTAGGGTACTTCCCGTTGCCCCAGAACCCTGAAATTTGGCATGAAGCAAGGTCTTATGGCACCAGCATAGAAATAAATGAGAAAACTGAAAATTTGTAGTTACTTCAGACAAAAAAATACTTTGTTTGTATTCGGAAAAATCTTCAAGACTCGATTTAGGAATTTACATAAGTTAGTTTGTACGGAACCCTCAGTGTGCGAGTTCGACTCGCACTTGCCCAGTTTTTTTAGAATTCCCTACCTCAAAAGGAAAAAAAACCTTATAGGATCACGACATTTGTGTCTGTCAAGATAATTTTTCTCAGGAATGCGTAGAGGTCAAGTAAATGATAATGATAAATGTTATTTATTTTGCAAATAGGTTTTGAATAACACTTTTTTTGCATGTCCATTTTTTCAGCTAATTTAAACTAGATGAGACCAGAATTTCGTAGCCGACTACCCTAAGAAGAAACACCAAAACAAACTCAGAGGTCAAAGTCTCTTTTTAAATCCATTCAGTAAACATGTAATGGTTAAATCATATGGGAACCATGCAGATTAGTATCTGTGATGGTATTTTGAGGAAAAGAACACACAGATTTGAGTGGACCTGTCCAGTCAGTGCAAGCTTTTGTGTTATTCGTGAAGCTCAAATCAGAGCTAGTAAGGAGCTCATACTAAAGTTATAATTAATATCTCGTACGCAAGTTTACGATCCCTTGAAGTTTTGAAAAAAAACAGATTTTTGAAACAAAACGCAACCAAAAGAAGCTGCCGTTAATGCGACATATTTTAATACTGGCAAGGGAATCAAAATTAAAGGTTACTTCCCATTGACCTACAGTAATGAAATCTAACTTTGCTAGTATACCAATTAAAACTACAGAAGCCCTAAATTCGGCGCCATCGCATGCTTTTGGTTTATTATAGGCGAACGTTGCAGCCTGCTCAACTGAATTTAATTTTAAACATATAAACCCCATAACAGTAATAAAAGCTTTTAAACAAATCAAGGTTAAATTGACTGAAGATCTATGGGGTATGTCTATCAAAGTTTGTACCTCAATTATTGAGACTATAGCGCCGTACTTAGCCTTAATATTTAATTTGTGTATAGATCAAGGAGTCTTTCCAGATCTAATGAAATACAGTAAAGTGATACCACTTTTTAAATCCGGGGATAGTAAAGACACTAATAATTATAGGCCAGTTTCCGTGTTGCCGGTTTTTAGCAAGATATTTGAAAAGGTAATGTTAAATCAAATGCTTAATCATTTTAACACGAATAACATCTTACACGATAAACAGTATGGTTTTACCAAAGGACGTTGTACAACGGACGCTGGTGTCTCCTTACTAAAACACATTTTTAATGCGTGGGAGGAGGCACAAGATGCTATTGGCATCTTTTGCGACCTGTCTAAGGCGTTTGATTGTGTGGTTCATGAAACATTACTCCTGAAACTGGAGCATTACGGACTAGGCAAAACAGCGTTAAGCTTATTAAAATCTTACTTGAATGACAGACAGCAACTAGTTCAGATAAACGGTGTCAATTCGTCTAGATTAAATGTGAAAATGGGGATACCCCAAGGTTCAATTTTAGGTCCTTTTTTATTTTTAGTTTACATTAATGATTTACCCTATTTGTTGCAAAACAAACTTAATATGGTGTTGTTTGCCGACGATACTTCCTTGATTTTCAAGATAAATAGAAAGACTAATAATCTTGACGACGAAAATAACGCGGCTTAGCTCAGCTGCATATGCTGTTAGAAAAATCCGCCAATTCACGGATGTTGATACCGCTAGACTAGTATATTTTAGTTATTTTCATAGTATCATGTCTTACGGTATCCTACTATGGGGACGGGCTGCAGATATCGACTCAATTTTTATTCTACAGAAAAGAGCTATCAGAGCTATTTACAATCTCCGACGGTGCGATTCTCTAAGGGAACTGTTTAAGGAAATTAACATACTGACGGTGCCTTGTCAATATATCTATGAAAACATCATGTACGTTAGAAAAAATCTTCATCTTTTTAGCAAAAGAGGCGATAGACATAATTATGTTACAAGAAATAGGGACCAATTAGTTCAACCAGGTTTCAGACTGGCTAAAGTGGCCTCTTCTTTCATGGGGTACTGTTTGAAATGTTATAACAAAATACCTCCACAAATATTAGAACTCAATGAAACGAAATTTAAATCTTGTATTAAACGCACACTATGCAGGCAAGCATATTATAAGTTGGAGGATTATATTCAAGATAAAAATGCTTGGCTCAATGCTGGTCCAGCTCCACTACCACCAGGGTGTACAAATTGATTAGTTTTGAAACTATTATTATTATTATTGTATTTAGTATTGTATAATGTAGAAGCATTTGTTTTCAAAGTTTGTAAATGTGAGTACCATGGAGCTATTTTTATGGTTTTTAGGTTATTATTGGACTTGTTTGACATAAATGAGCATGGCAGTTGAGAGTTTGTCATGCTCACTCAAATGTCTCACTGATGGTGGCGCGTGTGTTGGATCATTCGGTTCCCTTTATAATGGTTGAGCTGAGTGGTGCTAATATTCGCGTCAGGTCCGTGAACGGGCGCTGTCAGTTGAGACTGGTCATCTCTTAGCTGCCAGTTGCTATTTTAATATCTATATTTAGTTTTTATTTTTAATTTATTGACATTGTTCTCACATGATAGCGACAAGAAACATGTAACAGAGATATTTGTAATTGCAAAACACGATTGAAAAGAGTGTCCATGGAGTTTCTTGCACATTCTTCTCCATAGAGATCTACGCTTTGGAATGTGCAATTAGCATAATTTTTTTCTGACAGACTGACTTCTTGACATTTCAAAAGTGCCTGTAAATGGTTTATTTGAAATAAATGCTTTGAATTTGAATTTGAATTTGAACTTGCCTTTATAATTCTAGGTCAACAGCTTCGCTTTTAGTTGCGATTACCAACTTAGGCTGAGGCTACACTAGACCGCGATGCGACCGGCGATACATGAGCGATTGAAACAAATTATTTTATTAAATTAAAACGTGAATTTCACGTTTATTACTACACTGTACGCCAAATATTACTAACGATATTTGATTTTTGTATGCGATTGGAACAACAGAACTGTAATCATAGCATCGGCTACAACAAATTATCAGCAAAAGCGAAATTATAAGCATAAGATAATTTCTCACTTACGCAACAAGTTCAACAGTGCTACTTAATTTATGTCTGTGCTACATTACGGGTATCGTCAACGGCGACAGACACTGATCGCTGATGGATATGCTCGTAAGTAATATTATGTGGCTACACTACTTGAGCGAATTAATTTAAATCAAGGAGCGATTTTTTTTTGCGTATAGTTTAAAATAACAACCTTTTACAGTGTAGCCGCATGAATTGCTCATCGAATTTATTGTAAAGCATATGTGCAATGTAGCTACATCATCGCCAAATTTTCACTTCTAATGTCACACCATATTTAACTCGTTTGTTGTTCCAAATCGCAAATCGCTGGCCACTGTAGCCTCAGCCTAACATTTGCAGTTCTGCAGTTTACGTACATCGAAGTATTTGGGAACATTGTTTTTAACTATAATAGTAAGTTTGTTCTTTCACAATGAAGTTTATGAACTTCAGTACGTAATGTTAATTGGTCTAGTTTTCCAGTTTATATTACGGATTTTTTGTTTGCGAATACGACTCGCTCTTGGTCGGTTTTGCCAGCTAGGAAAACTTTTCGGACCATACTTGAGTCAGGCTTTCAGTTTTTGTATCACCACAAATATTTATTTATTTATATATACTTTATTACATACCAAGATTATACATTTACAAAAACCTACCTTTATACCGAATCTTTGAAGGAAGTCAATACTCGTACCTACTAAAAACATTCAAATTCAAGTTATTCATGTTGTAATCGTCGACCCATTTCCCCCTTTTTAGGGTTATTTACCTCAAAAAGGAAAAAACTCACTCAGATCACTTTGTTGTCCGTCTGTCTGTCTGTCAAGACCATTTATCTCGGGAACGCGTAGAGGTATCGCGTTGAAATTAAAATTATATACTCAAATTTGCGGTCCCTTGAAGCTGTGAAAACGTCAAACTTTGGTTTATGTCGCAATAAACTTCATGTCGACACTCAAAGAAAGGAGGAGGTAAGTTTGTACTAAACCCTCAGTGCGCGAGTCCAACTCGCACTTGCCCAGTTGTACTTAATTTTAATCTCAATGTATTCTACCGTTTTTTAAATTTTACTGTATGTGTGAGGTACGAATAAACGTTTTTTCTTTCTTTCTTTTACCTATAATGAGCGACGTTTGTATAAGTCGCAACCTGTGAAAAACCCCTAAATCACCCTATTTTTGACAAGTTTTTGACTTAAAAGCCTTAGATACACTAAAGGACAAAATGGCCCGCCAGATGACGCGCAATGCTGTCAGATTGACCAACAACATGTCCAGCGTCACATGAATAGCAGAGTATAGTCGACCTTGTAATGTTCTCACTGTTGAGACTCAGGCCTCCTCACTAGGTGAGGGAATGGGCCGTAATCCACCACGCGGGCGCAGTGCGGGTTGGTGGATGTCACATGTCTTCGAATTTTTGGTTTTGAGAGCAGTGGTGATGAAATAAATACACAAAGTAATGCGCCTGGCTGGGTTTGAACCCGCAACCTACAACTCGTAAGTCAGGGCCGTTATCACTCGGCCACCACTGCTCTCTGGCTATCACTGCACTCTACGAACTACAGTGGCCAATCTGGAAATCTCTTAACCGACTGCGGTCGTAAGTCGAGGCCGTTACCACTCGGACACCACTGCTCAAGTCACGTGAATGCATTGTAAAATGTTGAAGGGCAAGTTGCAGCGTCACGTAGTTTGAGAGTTACGCTACATGGAGTTTCTTGCACATTCATCTCCATAGAGATCTACGCTTTGGAACGTGCAATTTAGCTTCACTTGTTTTTTTGACTAACCGACATTTTGACAATTCAAAAGTGCCTGTAATGGTCTATTTGAAATAAATGTTTCTGATTTCTGACTTCTGAAGCAATGTGTCGCCAAATCCACTTAAGTTTAGTAATTATTTGGATAATGTCGGTTACCTTGGCTCTCCTACGGATATCATCATTCGATCACGTAATGGTTATATCGGTCGATCTGATGAAGTGTAACTGCAACATTATCATTAAAATTTACCCATGAACAAGACGAAGAAGGAGCCCTGCATATCGCTGAGATTGACGGTGTGGTTGTTGACCTCTTGCATGATAGACGAAGTCTTCCAGCAGCGGTCCTTCTTAGGAAGGTATGCGTCCAGCCAGCGCATGATCAGACCCGCCTTGTGCATGCGGTCCAGTCTAAAAAGGAAGAAGAAATATTATTTAACCCTGTGCCATCTCAATTCAATTTTCTCTGTTTTTCTTTTTCTTTTTTTTCTGTGCGTATAACAATTGTCTGCTTCTGCGACTCAACGTTTCCTATCGACACGATTTTCATGGAACAGTCAAAGATTGCAAAACTAATCCAACCATTTATTTCAAATAAACCTTTTGTCTCCTGATTTAGAGTCGTGGTCACATCAACAAGGCCAAATATTGCAAATATGTAGATAAAGATACGAGTATGGCATTACCCATACACGTATTTAATTCAAATGAATCATGTACAACATTTGAATTATTGTCAAGAAGTCAGTCAGTCAGGAAAGTGAAGCTAATTGCACATTGCCCAAGCGTAGATTTCTTTGGAGGAGAATATGCAAAAAAACTCTAAAGACACTCTTTTAAATCATGTTATATATTACAAATATCCCGGTTTTATATTTCTTATCGCTTCTATTACGTGAAAAATGAGAACAATGTAAATAAAAGGTTAAAAAAATCAAAATAGATATTAAAATAACAATTTAGCGTGGAATTATGGTTTAACATGCGGTTATTAAACTAGAAAATCGTATTTATGCAAAAAAAATATAGTTTCATCCCCTGTCCCATGTCCATCATACCCGAAAGTCTATTAAAAAAACTTGAAATTAAAACTTGACTACATTAGCCAATGTCTCCATTGGGTAGCGATTTTTATTTATATAAATTTTCTTTAATTGAAAATTGTAGTATCTCAAATCTATTTTATTTTCATTAATCTCGAAGTATACTTACTCTTTATTAATGACTGGAAGATACGGGCTGCCTGCAGGCACAATCATTGCAACTTTCTCATGAAAAAACTCTTCAGCGCCTGAAAATTATTTCTATTGTTAGTAAAATATATTTAAACGTACGTTGAAATGAGAATATGTGCAAGACGCTTTTTATACTAGACATTAATTAAAATCTTGCTTTATTACAGAAACAACTGAACATGACAAATATCTGAAGGACAATGCCCCAGCAGGCTTCGACCCTGCTAGGCCCCTACAGTTGCTGACATCTCCTTGAGGCGCGCGTGGAACAGCACGCGCCGTCGACGACTTGAGCTCGGTCCGGACGGTTACCGCACGGTCGGACGGTGAGCCACCCATTGCTTGCCGTCCGCAATCCCGCATGTACTATGGCCGGAAATCGGGATCGGAATCCCGGTGGCGGTTGGGGCGTGAGGACCGTTGCCTCACGCGATCGGCCGCCTCCTTTGCTAGCACTACTGCTTCGCAGAAGGAGGCGACTGCCTGCCACTCCTCCTCGCTCCGGACCATGGCCTGTACCAAGGCCCGGCGCGAGCCCAAGCGGGAGGTTGGGCAGGTCACCTCCACTGTGTGCTCCACCGTGTCCTCCGGGCGGTCCACACAGTGGCGACACCCGGGCGTCGCTTCCACACGAATCCGGTGCAGGAACTTCCCGAACTTACCGTGTTCGGTGAGAACCTGCATCATGCGGAAGGTGAGGACGCCGTGAGGTCTTTCCAACTACGACTCTAAGAGGGGACTTACCGCCATAATTGTGGCGTGACCAATCTGGGGAAGACGTGGAGGTATCGAGTTGAAATTAAAACCATATACTCAGACCTACGGTCCCTTGAAGCTTATAAGAAAAAGATACGGCCGTTTATGTCGCAAAAAAGGTTTCATAGGGTACTTTCCGTTGACACAGAATCCTGAAATTTAGCGTAAAGCAAGGTCTTATAGCACAGATATAAGAATAAATCTGAAAACAGTAAATTTGTTGCTACATCACAAAAAAAAACTTTTTTTGCGATTCGGAAAAATCTTCGAGACCCCATTCAGGAATTGAACTATTTACATAGGTAACTTTGTATAGAACGCTCTGTGCGCAAGTCCGACTCGCACTTGCCCAGTTTTTAAGTATAGTTAAGAAAGTGTTGCTTCGTTTCCCGTTTTTCTTTGAATGATACTACACAATTCATTAAACCCTTGTCTTTCTATTGTGTCTCTAATTACGGTTCTCAAAAGGTTAAATACTTACTCAAAGCAAAGTCGCAGTTGTCAGACTCCAGCCGGTCTGCCCTCATGAGGTAGCTGAGCCGAAGCTTCCAGTCAATGATGACGTGACGTTTGAAACGGACGCGCTGCAGAAGGGCTGACCCTACCCCAAGATACAAATAGGATAACCTCTAGAAGTTCAGATGAAATAAAAAAGCAGCATAAAAAGTTATATTCTGAAATCTGAAACCATACATGTTTAATTTTAACTCGCAAGTTAAAGCTGGAATTAAAATTAAACCTCCAAAGTTTTTCATACCTGATGCCATGGTTCCTCCCATGCCAACTGACGACGTGACCAGTTCTGCCCCTTTCAGCAATGCTAAGTACTTTGGTTCATCTGAATTCTGAAAACAAAAGTGAGTGGCCGGCTTAAAGATATAAACGTAATGTGCAGGTTTGGGCAACTGGAGTTTTCGAAAGAGTCACCGCGGTCCTGGAACGCACAAGGCAACTGAAGGAACACAGGTCTGTTTTTAAGTGGAAAATCTTCCAATGACTTCCCTCGCTTTAGGGCGAAGCGAGAGGGCGTGTCAGACTTTTACTGACTAAAACCCACTACTATGTTCCTCCTATGTTTCTTCTGTCCTCTGGGTTCCCTTTCGGACAACACATGAAGGAACACAGGTGAGTTTTAGTCAGTAAAAGTCTGACACTCCCTGTCACACCACCCAGAGCGGTAGAAGTTATTTCGTTATTTTTATCAGGTTTTCATACAAATATAGAGAGTTAGAAAATCTGACAATTTCGGAAATCGGGAGGTGGAAGACCAACGTTTTAGATAAGTTCTCTTAGTTATGTACACCATTTAAAATACAGAAAACACAGTGTTATGAACTATGCAACTTCGTTGAGTAACAAAAATGGCAGACTTATATCTAAAAGTGTTCTTTGAAAGACCACCTTTTTCCTATTGAGTGGATTGAAATGGTAAAAGGATTGACTAGGTATACAGCAACAGTTTAATATTTTCGAAAACATCTGCTAGTCATTAAAAAAATAAAACATTTTTATTAGCGTCAGGTGCATAAAGAAGAGACAAACATGATGCGCAACGCTGTCAACTTGTGCAATAACATGTCCCGTCCGCGTCATGTGAATGCGGTGTAAAATGTTGGCGGGCAAGTTGCGAGACACTGGGCAACGATGCAGCGTCACGTAGAAAGAAAGAAAGAGAGAAAGAAAATTGCGTTTATTTGGCATTACAAAAAGAAGAAACAAAACACCTTAAAATTAAACAAATAGTACATTGAGGAATGCCAAAAGGGCCTCAACTCAGCATAATGCCAAATGGTAACACAAGGTCACCACCTGACGCTGATTTTCAGCTGCAACCCTTGGGTGCCATATACTTGAAAATAGGAAATATTCATTAAAATCTAAAAAGGTTCTGTGCAGAAACCAACTAAAAGAAAATGTTGCAATACTTATTTATAAAACAGTTCAAAAACATTTATGTGCCCATTTAAAACAAATAATAAAACTGAGATATCATTTAACAATATTAGAAACAGTTAAGAGTGTAAACAATTTATAACATAGGTAAAACTTAAAAAGAAAATAAAACAACAAAAAAGTATAAAATTGATAAAAATTGAAACATGTGTATATATTGATAACAAGGCTAATATCAAAATGTGTAAAATAAATAACAATGCTAAAATCGAAACAGGTAAATAGTTGATAAAATAATAAAATATAGATTGAGCGTTGCGCGTCATGTTGGGGACTTTTTGTCCTCTAATGGATCTGGGGCTTAAATAATATTGGAACAAATATCTAGATGCTTAAATTAAAATGAAAACCATAACACTACGTGCGTCACTCACAGCTGCGCCAGATAGGTTTTTTTTTTTCGGTGGGAAAATCATCTAATGACATACCCCGTAGTGCTTGTATGTGTGTGCGGTGCTTCTCATTTTAAACAGGTAAAGTCTCCAGTTGTTGTACTAAGTCGTATTTTCTCCTTAGTTGTATTGAAAGCCGTTTCAATGCTTGGTTTGCAATTTATTCTTATTCAAAATTCTAACGAATTTACAAATTTGTAGCAGTTATTGTGCAGTGATGATGGTTGGAAACTATAGAGGTACTAGTTCATCGCATTGAAACAGCTTTCAATACAAATAAGCAGGAAATCGACTTTGTACAACAACTGTCGAAATACGAAATAGATGTCCGGCCTGCATTCACAGAAGAAGCCAACAATTTGAGCAGGATTTGTAAAAATTATTAAATAAATGTTAAAAATGCAATTTCGTTTTTTTTTTTAATTTCTGTTAAATCCCACGAAAAGAGAGAAATGAGACAGATTTTACCTTATAAGAGGGAGATAACATGTTTAATTGGTTTTTTATCATTTAAGCAAAAATATTTTTTTTAATTAAATTTTGAATACATATTATTCCTATCTATGCGACTCGATTCACAATTCTAGCGAAACCACAAAGTTATAAAAATATTTTTATGGCATTTGGCACATCACTAGCAAGAGGATAAAAAAGATTTTTTGAGGGAATTGGAAGATTCCGGTCGCCTTTGGTTTTTTTTATACCCATGTAAATAGCTGTAACATGGACAGCTTTAATTTAAGTCCAAAACATTGCAAGTAAATTAAAAAAAAAAAACTAAATAGCTAATGTCACTAATTTTGAATTTAAAAGTACTCTAATACAATACACATCTAAATAAAATTAAAATTCAGAGTCTACGCCTTATAGATTTTTTTTAATTTGTATTTGAATGAAAAATTTGGGTCTTATTTTCATAAAACAATAAAAAGTCGATGAAAACAATCCACAGAGCATGAGAAGTGTTTATGGGTCTGAAAGGATAGCAGATGACAGTCAACCATTTCAATTTGGCACACGACGAATAACCCTGTATTATAACAACCACAAATGATACAAATGCAGATATAACAATAGATGCAACTGAAAACCTGTTCATTTGTTTTTTTTTTTTACTAGATAGGTCAAATCATAACCTATTTTTTTATCTATGGTCTTCTATCACGCATAAAATACGTGATGGAGTTTTTGCAAGTAGGTAAGTTTAGTGTTTGTTTTAATTATTCAAAAAATTGTTTCCTAGTGGATATTGTGACTTAAAATTGGTGTAGTTTTGGATCTCAAGTGTCTGCGTAACTGGGCAATAATGTGGAATCATTGAAACGGGAACATTGTGGCGGCACTTGGGTTAGACTTAGGTCCAACAGTGGACGTCTTTCGGCTGATGTGACGATGATGATGACTGAAACAAGCGCGATCTGAAAAGGAAGGCTATTTGCTGCAAAATACTACGAAAGTAATGCGAATGTTTTACCGCATGCTAATGGAAAACAAAGTGACTATATTATATAAAGACATGGCTTAAAGGATATCCATGTATCCAAGTCAAAAACATAAAAAAAACACGTGATATTCACACATTACTATTTTTATTTAGAAATGGCTGATTAACGGCCGGGTCCTCAGAACTTGAGACGCAGAAAGTATCACGTTAATAAAACGTGACCAAGTAAGCGCAAGGAACTGGATTTAACCCTACCATGACAAACAACCATTATCCGGTGTGAAAGAGAGACTCTTAGTTATCTGTGACAAACGGCCTGTTGGTATAACCGTCATAATGTAAACGGTTTTTCTTTATTGTTCATAATTTACGTAGGATTGTTTTATATTAATATGTACCCACTTAGAGCCTGGCCACATTACCACAGATGTTCAAAATAACCCGTGAAATTAAAATTTTGTTAAGGTATTTGCATTTTAACTTTTTTAGAGTTCCGTACCTCAAAAGGAAAATACGGAACCCTTATAGGATAACTTTGAACGTATATTTCGATATTTTTAAGGGAATCAAAATTCATAGGGTACTTCCCGCTGACCATGAAATTTGGCATAAAGCAACAGCAAGGTCGTATAACATAGATACAGGAATAAATCTGAACAGTAAATTAATTGTTACGTCACGAAAAAACCACCACCGCGCTGTGGTTATGTGGCCAGGCCCTTAGTTACTTTCAAACAGGGCCGTAGCCAGAGTTGAATTTAAGGTAGGGTTATCGTTACCCTTATAGTCAAGGCAAAAGTAAACATTTAACATGATCTGATCGTGACCCTACTACGAACTCTTACCGCGATCCATTTTACGACCTAAACTGACCTGTTAAAGGAATTGAGCTATATAGGGTGTAAAGGGGTGACCAGATGGTTGCAAACTAGCGTTCCAACCAAGGTGACATTGGTTTATGTGTTTGGTTTGTGTAGCGGCTAATAGATGTCCACGCGCGAACACGTTCGGTGGTTGAGAAAACGCGCCTCCCAACCAAGGGCGTTGATAGTCATGGATTACAACTGCGTCATGTTAAAGCCCCAGGTGAATTGAGCCACTATCTATGGGCAGAATAAGACTTAGTATAATATAATTCCTTGGTATACGAAGTTCATTAGATAGCGATACGATATGCTTATCTAATAGACTTTTTTTCATTACACATTTAAATTTTATAGTTAGATATGATTGTAAAAAGTAGACTACTATTTAATGTAGTAGATGATATTTCTTAAGGAGGTAGACAATGATATTTTAAAGCAATTGTCCCATAGTACCGTCCCCCCCCCCCCCCCTAGCTACGACCCTGCTTTCGTATAATAAACAGCCTACAAGATACATCCAGCTATATATACAACATAATTTTAAGTATAACCTGAATATAGTTTGTTCAGAATCAGTAGGTAACTGAATCGATTCCAATTATTTTTACACCATGTCATATTTTTTCCCAAAAATATTTAAAAAGGTCTCAAGTTCCCCTCAGTCGCTCGGATGGCCCAGTGACCATGTATTTTTGCAGCCAACCAGGTAACGTAAAAAGCTTATAACTTTCTGATTTTTCATGATACAGTTTTGAAATTTTGTACATAGATTCTTGACATAAAAATACTAGCCACGTATCGGGTTTCGTATATACTAAAAATAATGTTGTGTATTGGTAGGTACTATTTATTATTCAAGTTCGTATCTTTCCGACATATTTTATCTCGTTTGAATTTATTACATACCTACGAACATAATTATGTGAACCCATTTTTTATTTTTGGTTTATTTGAAACCTCAATTCCTTTGATTATTACGATGGGATGATTGGATATCATCGATCACTAATTTTGGATATGACACAAAGGTTCGCAAGAAGTTGGTAGAATCATTACAGTATTGATTAGCTGGATTTGTTTTTTTTTTTTCACAATGACATTGCTTATTTATATTTGAGGAATAAAGCAGCTATGGAAAGTTGCTGGTGAAAAAAAAAATTGCAATCTGACCAGTAATTTCAGAGATTACCTCCTACAAACAAAAAAAAAATACTTTACCGCTTTATAATATTAGTATAGTTTGCACTTTTTATTTTCTGTTTATCTTTTTATTTAGTTGCACCTACCATGTTGTGTTTCTGCTCCACCCTAAGGTCGACTGGTAGAAAATGCCTAAGACCACCCTTTAGCAGTGTTTTTACTAGTGCATAAAGTTTTAATACATAAATAGGTAAGTCAAAAAAACAAATTTGAAGTTTGTACTAAACCTACCTTCAACTCCATCTCCATATAGGATCCCTTAGTAATAGACCAGGTGTATGTGGCCCTGTTTTCCAGAAGTTCGGCTACGGTTGTCACAGGACCCTCCTGCTTCGGGAACGTGAGGAAGGCCACCAGGTTACCAGAATACGTGGTTACGACCACCAGCACGACCAACCACCATGTCCCTACGACCAGACGACCGCTATCCGCACGCGGAAGGTACATGCCCCCTGAATGAGGAAAAAGGTACGTAGATGGATAATTGTGTTTTTTGGGTATTTAGGGTAATTTTAAAAAGTATGCGGAACTATGTGTAACCTCGACCAGACGGGTGTTGTGTCTGGTCCGTGCAACTACCCGATAGTTAGTTCCTAGATACCGCAATACAGGATTTTGTATTTTAGTTTCTATATCGCTGCTGATAGACAAAAGGTCATAAACATAAAATTGATGGTAGCTGTGGTTTATAATGGCGTGAAATATATGGGGAAGGCCTTTGCCCAGCAGTGGGGGACATTCTCGACCAAAAGAAAAAAGGCGAAAAAACATTAAACCAAAATTATTATCTGATACCTACATTCGTCCTCTTTCCTGACTTTTTGTCAAATACTTGGCCACTGTTGGTGATTAAACTCAGTGATTGCCATAATTAAAAAAAAAAACACCTTCTTTTTCTTTTTATTTATTAAATGGCATTCTAACATTTTTTTAAGGATGTAGGCCGGTATTGGATTTGATTAAAGTAGCTTTTCTTACTCGATATTTGCAAAGAATTTTAATTGCAATATTAATTAAGTAAACTTTTACTGTTTATTAGTAAAAAAATATAAACCTAAGAAATAATGAAATATATAAATACTAGAGTATGGTACCTCTTTTCAGTTTTACGATTACCTGACCATTTTAGCTGAAAAAAAATTACACCAGCCTTAAAAGAAGACAAAAAAGGAAGAAAAATATTTTTTTCTAATATTTTATGGTTACACTTTTATTTTTTAACAAGTTAAAGCCTGTAACATTTCTGTGAACGAGGACTTTCTTTAGGTAATATGTACAAAGAAAAATTGAGTTAACTTTCATGTAATCAATAAAAACTTGAATCTGGCTCATAATAAAAAATGAAGGAGCTACAGAATCTGTCTTCATCATTTTTAATGAAACCTGACTTGATATCAGAAAACAAATATTACTCAGCTTTAAAACTTTTGAAATTATCCGAGTTCTTACTATGTTTTTATTATTTCGCATTACGGAAACAAAATGAATCTTTAAAAGATTTCCACCACACTTCAGTTTTTAGATAAAGCGCCTGGAAAAATCACGTTTGTTCTACAAATTCCTAATATTAAATTTAAAAAAGGTTAAGTTTTTTTGTACTGACTAGACTCGAAAGATAAGGGGTATTGAAGTATCTTCCTTGGAAAAATGGCAAACTAGTCGGAAAGCGCTTTTTCTTCAATCAATGCAAATTAAAATCTATTGTCACATGTATGGGCATTGGGCAGCGTCACTTGAGAACGGCTCGACCGATTTAGGCGTTTTTTTTTTTTGTTGTTTTCATTTTATCAGCACAAAGTTTGTATGAATGATTTTATTTGGACAATCCATCGCGAAAGTTTTAAGTTGCAACCATTAGAAGCCAGGCCAGGTCACTAATTTAGACGAAAATTCGCGACAAAGTTAACAAAATAATTTGGGATTCTTGATACACAGGAATGATATCTTGCTTATTAGTAATTATATCAACGTCACCTAAATTTTGTTAGTAGAATGTAAAAATAGGTATTTTGTTCATCGGAACAACTTTATCAAGTTAGGTATAATATTTATGAACATGTGTAGAAACTACCTACAATGCACCAGCTTTATAATATTAGTTAGTAGTTAAAAGCAATGTTCTCACCTTGCTGCAACAAAGCACCATAGATATACCATAGACAATTGTGAATGGTAGCCAGTCCTCCTTGTCGAGTGATCTCCATGGCCTCGTAATAAGGACTTAGTCTATGGATGATGTATAGTGTGGGCCCCATCAGTATCACTGCTAGGCCGAGGCACACCCATGTCTACGAAAAAAAGTTAAATCTGGCTTGAAAAGTTGCTTTTTGAAAATTTTGAACAAACTAGATATCTACTTCCTTTAAAAATGTTCTAAATGATCAAACAATTGACATATCAACTTTGAAGATAAAATTTCCAAGTCGTTGCTGAGCATCATAATGTGCCCGACTAAATTGACGATCTCCTTCAATGTTGAGCTCCTTACTAGCCACGAGTTGAGCTATATGAAGACTGACAAGTAACCACATGTCAGTATACAATTACTGACTTATTGAATGCAAGCACATTGACAGGTCCACTCAAATCTGTGTAGTACTTTTCTCAAAAAACTTTAACCTCCGACACTAATCTGCATGGTTCTCATATGATTTGACCATTACATGTTTGCTGTATGGGCTTTAGAAGAGACTTTGACCCCTGAGTTGTTTCGGTGTTTCTTCCCAGGGTAGTCAGATAGACGTAGGTATGTGAAGTCGAGTGTTTTTTAAAGTCTATTTGCAAAATAAATATCATTTATCTTTGGCCTGTTTTAGTGCGTTAGGAATCTTAGCGTCTAGGTATTGCTAGACTTGATAATCAGCTTAGTTACAGGACTACGTAAACTGAATCTCTTTTGTTCCATCTTGTCGGCAAAAATAAATTTTCCCGGATGTCAGCAATGCTACCACAAGCTCTTAACGCGATCCATTTGACGACCTAAACTGAACTGTTAAAGGGATAGAGCTATATAGGGTGTATAGTTCCATCCCTCTGTCTCGCTCGCACGCCTGACATTTTAACACGTCATGGTAAGTCCCCAGTTTGCTTCTTCCATTTTATTTTCGTGATTTAGTAACATAAAAGATTTATAAATTAAATCATTTATTTGTAATAATAATCTGCCATACAAACGCTATGCTAAGCTTAATTTAGAAACAGACTGGTTTTTGTTTTATTTATTTAAACCATTTTCTTTTTTCTTTTTTCAAAAACTAAATCAACAGGACCTAATTATGAAATAGGTACCAAATATGGAATACTGCAAATAGGTACCAAATATGGAATACTGCAAATAGGTACCAAATATGGAATACTGCAAATAGGTACCAAATATGGAATACTGCAAATCTATATATAAAAATTTAAGTAAAATCTAAAAAGTTATTTTAATCTATTTGCAAAAATCACTTCTCCAGGTATCAAACTCTGAATCAGCGCAGTTATCATGTACCTATAGCACATAAGACAAATGATCCATGTTTCTTCTCGAGCTTCTTAAAAACTACGTAAAAATCTCTTCTCTCAGAGAAAAACCTAGTCTCTCTGCTTAGCTTGGAACTAGACGGCGGCGGCGTTATGTGATAGTTGTGTGAATATTATCTTATTACGGGCGCACCACTCGCTCAGCTACCAAGTAAGTACAAAACTTTTAACAAAAAAAAATTAACCGACTTCACTAAAAAAAAACACTAAAAGGATCAAAATAACTTTAATTTCGGAAGTCGCTGTTTCTCGGTATTGTTAACACCGACCTCCGAAATTAAAGTTATTTTGATCCTTTAAGTATTTTTTTTTTTTGTTAGTAAAGTCGGTTATAATTTTTTTTTTTTTGTAAAAAAATTTATTTCACACTTTTTAGTTGCGATACACTTATAAACAGAGTGCCTATTTCTCATGACAATTCCAATTAACCCAAATACTGCTAGGTTACATTGTTTTATCATAAAGTTCCTGTGTCTACCTTCCTCCTTCCGGCTCCATCATCAGATCAGTATGATAGTACCTTATAGCCAAAGTGCATCTCATGACAATTCTAATAAGTCCAAACACGGGTAGGTTACATTGATTAATTACGGAGTTCCAGTGCCTACCTTCCGGCTCCATCATCATCAGCAGATCACTTCGATGATACCATTATCAAAGTAACTAATCAGAATCATTCATTTATTTGTATTTTCATAGTCGCTTAACTATCTTCATTGTGATATCTATTTGAGTATGAAGTTCCGTTGACCATTTCTGGTCTTCTTTATCAGTTCCACTTCATCAAATGTTACTCTTTGACTGTAAATGCTTAAGTTCTTGATGAAAATACCAAAATAGTCATAGGGTTGCCTCTAACTTTTGAAGAGTTACCTCGATTCCTCATGGATCCCATCTTCAAAACAGGTTTTTTTTTAAAATGGGATCAATTTGGAAGCATGTCCTATAAAGGGAAAAAAAATTGCAAATCTGTCCATAAACGACGGTGTTCTGTGGTAACAAACAAAAAAGAAAAAGATGACAAAAAAAAAAACTACTGAATTGATAACCTCCTCCTTTTTTTTGAAGTCTATTAAAAACAGTACGCGAGTATTATAATTTAAAGAGATAGAAGAGCACTGTTTTGTGCGACTAGAAGTATTAATTTACAAGAAATGACGGTTATACGGATTCCATATTGGGATACTATTCCACGTTTGGTTACTTTCCTCTTTCAATGTCAATTCAGTCCTTCGGCTCTGTTTCACCCACGAGTCTCACCATTATCCAGAACAATATCCGTTTGGCACGGGTATGACGCAAGTTTTCGTTGTAAGTATAAGTTTTTGTTTATCATAAAAAAGATGGTATGTGCCAAAATTTTTTTACTTTCTGGAGACAGAATCTCGTAAATCTTTGGCCTAAGTATGAGAAGTTTTTTTAAGTCCTCCTTTTTGTGTCGTTTGTCCTCAAAGCTGAGGGCCGTGACTTCGACGAGTGACTCTGTTGTGAGTGTGGATGGCATCACGGACTGTGGTCTCTAGGGCGGAACGCATTTGATCTGTGTGGCAAGTGCGAGTTTTTTTACGTTAACGCAATCGACATGTTTATGAAGTTCGGCGTTCCGATTGTTCCGCTCCGAGCTCTTAACCAATCAGAGAGTCAAACACGGTAAACGTTTCAATCGGGTTAACGTAAAAACAAGTCACACTCGACACTCTGATCAGTGTAACTGTAACTGGCTCTTGCCTCAGGTTCTTTTCCAATCTACTTTTAAGTAGGCTGGGTTAATTTGTTCTGTGATGTGCAATCAGCGATAGGTACCCGGGAATTAACCATTACGTAACCAGATGAGAATTCACGCAATTATTTTTATTTGGAAAATTTTACATTTTCCATTATGACATGCGTTGCAAAATCCCGTATTCTCAACCACAAAATTAACTCAATGCTTATTATTGCACTACCAAATTAAAGTTTTTCTGATTGCCTTTGCAGTTCGAATGCAGATAAGTTTTTATGAATACTTATTTTTGTATAATTTTTTACAGGAGCTTAAGGAAAGTAAGTAGGCAATGAATCTGCTTGCCTTTTCCTAACCAAGTTGAGTTTGGGGGTAACGTCTAACTGGAGTTAGTTGAGCGGCTGCCTATCTCCACAACCCCGTTATTGAATAACACGAGACTCCTTAGCAAGACTGGTGTCATAAAAATCTTGACAGCAGTCACGTTACAGGTATGGGTACGGGTTACGGGTTACGGGTTACGCGTTACGCATTAAGCGTTACGGGTTACGTAAGTCATAGGTTTGCTTACTTAACTTTGAAGATCGGGCCGTGCGACTGTTATTACGTAGGCAGGAACTCCTCAAAAATAAATAAGTAATATAGAAAAATATAAACTTTAATTCTGTAGAACACGCGCATGGGATATAAGTCGTATAAATAGTCCTCGAGCCATAACTTTACATGTTATTAATATCTAGAGCTGCTAAGCCTGAAGTTTTCTCTCGACATTTTCATTCTTGTCTTGGATTCTCATATTTACATCATATCATTTATATCATTTTTCTGCATTAAATAATTTAAAAAAATCCTATCAGGGTAAAATTATTGTCGTAGCCCAATTTAAAAGCAAATAAAGTGAGCGAGCGATTCGATTGGCTTTATGATTTTTATCATCCATTCAAGCAGACAGCAGTTAAAGTCGTTCTTGATAATTTGTCACGTTTCATTTGCGATGATTTACGTTACAGAAATTGTATTCTATTATAAACTAGCGGTCCCGGCAGACGTTGTTCTGCCCAAAAGCGGGATTTAGTAAAAAAAAAATTACCCTACTCTACCCTACTCTACCCTACTCTACCCTACTCTACCCTACTCTACCCTACTCTACCCTACTCTACCCTACTCTACCCTACTCTACCCTACTCTACCCTACTCTACCCTACTCTACCCTACTCTACCCTACTCTACCCTACTCTACCCTACTCTACCCTACTCTACCCTACTCTACCCTACTCTACCCTACTCTACCCTACTCTACCCTACTCTACCCTACTCTACCCTACTCTACCCTACTCTACCCTACTCTAGCCTACTCTAGCCTACTCTACCCTACTCTACCCTACTCTACCCTACTCTACCCTACTCTACCCTACTCTACCCTACTCTACCCTACTCTACCCTACTCTACCCTACTCTACCCTACTCTACCCTACTCTACCCTACTCTACCCTACTCTACCCTACTCTACCCTACTCGTTAAAAAGTACCCTATGTCCGTCTCCTGGTTCTAAGCTACCTCCCCACCAATTTTCAGCCAAATCGGTTCAGCCGTTCTTGAGTTATAAACAGTGTAACTAACACGACTTTCTTTTATATATATAGATTAACTAGAACTGATACTTAGAACTGCTATGACTTTTAAATTGAAACGTTTCAAAAACATAACAAAGGCATAACCTACACGAAAATTTGTTTGCTTTTAATATTCCAGTTACTTACGATTCAAAAATTATCAAATTACCCATAACATAATTTGTCTATTTTAATTTACAGTTTTAAAATGAGAACTTACGTCAGATGTGAACGGAAGCAGAAACAACAAAGCTCTGCTGAGCTCCCTCGGGCGCGCTATCATGAAGGCATACGACTGTATACTCACCGGCATCGTGTAGTTTATACCTGAGAAGTATTAAAACATCTTAAATTTCTAAAATAAGCTTATAATGGCTCCAAAAGGAAAGCCAGTGATAGCGTGACCGTTGACAGGACGGAATGGGAGAACATAACGTGGCCCTTCGACCTCTAGTAACTTCATCCAGGGGCGCCGACTCCGTGGGTGCTTGGGGGCTCGAGCACCCATGAGAAATAAACAGTGGGTACCAGCATCCCTGAGAATAGACATCAAGAAAGATCAGTAATCGCCTTTTTATGTTTCATATAAATTATAATATTTCTTGATATTAAAAACAAGTTTCATTTTTATATAATGGTTTCATTTTATATTTTTATCAAACATAATTAGTAATTAAATACGCAGTATGTAAGTAGGACATTTATTTATTTGTCAGTCTATCAGTGTGCATTTCTTATCTCACACTTCGCCACTTTTTCGAGTCCATCGAATGAGCATGAGCACCCATGAGGTTTTCTAAAAGCCGGCGCCCCTGACTTCATCATTATCTTCCTGTACATATTCCAATATGGACAGTCGATGTTCTCTTGCGTGTGAGCTGTTGCCAGCTAAGTTCGCTAGCTGTTTTTGAGCAAAGTAAAGTCAGGTTAATGAATTACGTGTCTTTGGACAGTTCACACTTCACAGTCAAAAGCATCAATTTCACCACTAAGCTTGAATACGCATAGACAAATATACGAGTAAGACATACTATTCAACCTTATAAACTAATGAATCTACCTAAGATTTGAAAAGTTTAAATAAATATCATAAACATAGTGATATTTTTGTACCTTGCATAGGATCAGATAAAACAGTAAAAGAGGCAGCTGCCAAAGCTCCTTGTCCTTTAGATATGGCCATCATCGCCAGCTTAGCGTCCATGCCATGCATTGTCTGAAAGGAAACCACAAATTAGCTGTCTTTGAGCCATTAACTAATAATAATAATTTATTGAATTAAATATTTTGTGCACTCAAACACATAACACAATTAGAATCAGAAGTAACAAGTAATTATTTGTAATGAATCGGGTACCCAACGAAAGATTTAACTTGTGTTATGGGTACCAGGGTTCTCACGCTATTTTTATATAAAAAGAGTAGAATCAGAAGGTTAACTAGTTATTAATAAAGATTAGATTTAAACTTACATCGGCAATAGTATCGTTGGCCAAATCTTTCTTCAAAACAGAAGCCAATATGACTTTTATTCTGAAAACAAAGAAGAAACAATTGAAAATCTGTGTTATTTAACAATCTTCATTTAAACTCACGAACACAAACTTCACCCTCATGTGAACGTTGAGTGAGGTAATCCAGCTCCTAGGCAACACGAAATTAGTGCGTAAACTAAAGAGAACCAAACATTTTCAGTTAGTGTAGTGTTTAAAGTTAGTGTACTTATATTGCTAACTAGCTTTTGCCCGCGGCTTCGCTCCCGTCAACTGACTACTCTATCCTACTCTACTCTACTCTACCCTACTCTACCCTACTCTACCCTACCCTACTCTTCTCTACTCTACCCTACTCTACCCTACTCTACCCTACTCTACCCTACTCTACCCTACTCTACCCTACTCTACCCTACTCTACCCTACTCTACCCTACTCTACCCTACTCTACCCTACTCTACCCTACTCTACCCTACTCTACCCTACTCTACCCTACTCTACCCTACTCTACCCTACTCTACCCTACTCTACCCTACTCTACCCTACTCTACCCTACTCTACCCTACTCTACCCTACTCTACCCTACTCTACCCTACTCTACCCTACTCTACCCTACTCTACCCTACTCTACCCTACTCTATTCGAATTTTTCTCGCCGTAAAAACCATCCTTGAACTTCAACGAACATTTAAAAAAAAGAATTGGCCAAATTGGTCCAGGCGTTGTTGAGTTATGCGCTTACCAACACATTTTGCGATTCATTTTTATATTATAGAAGATGAATGCTTTGCATACAATCATAATAACACATGAACAAAGTGTTTTCGTCAATATCAAATAAGAAAATGCTACGGACTTGTGTAAAGATGCAAAAGGACGCTATTCTTAGTTTTAACATAATTTACAACGTATCAATTCCATTAATTTTTAGTCTTTTTAGGCTAGATTGTAATCAAGCATGTATTAAGAAATTTGTTCTTAATAATAAACTAAAAAAAACTTCATTAATATGTATCTTACGTAAAGTTTTTGTTAATCGCCAACTGATTAACGATGTCAAATATAAGACCACTATATTTCACAATAGCGCCGGATTCGTTTCGCTGCAGTATTGTCCATGGTGGGTTCTGAAATAGTAACAAAACAATGTTTTTTTGCGGGATTTCTTCGAGCTCAGTTCAGTGGCTATTTTAATTATGCGCAAATTAATTCTTTACTGTAATGTAAAAATGGTGTAGTTTTCTAAGATAAATTATAAGTAAAACACTTTCTTTATTGGCCACGTAATCAAACTTCTTATTTACTAAGCACTATGCAATACTAAAATGAGAATCATTTAAAATTATCTAAAAAACTGATTCATCTTTTTTACAACGCCAACGAAAAATTCTTAAACCAAGAGCGAGCGAAGCGAGCTCTGATATGCTCGGCACTCCGACTCGAACAGGTTAAGTTAGAAGGCTAAGGCAGTGGTTATTTTTTATAAGCACCCAGAAAGTAGCTTACTTTGATGATAACTAGTGGCTAAAAGAGTATCATTCAGACGCTTGTTAATTGTGGCTGACTTAGTAATTTAGAAGGCAATGTAGATTTGTAGAGGTGTATAAGTCTGTAAAATTAGCACCAGTTTTCTAGTAGGTTTGTAATTGTCCACCTGCCTAGATAAGGCAGGTGGACAATGAATAGAATAAATAAAACAGGCACGATCTTTGTAAAATGAAGCTGAGAAGGTTGACTCGATACATTTGCTGCCAAATATTTCAAAAACAAGAGATGTATTACATCCACATTAATCTGAAAGGAAACAAAGTGACTATGCATTGTGTCAAAAACTACCGAGTAAAGTAGCGTAACTTTGGCCCTGGGGTATAACTTTGGCACAAGCTTATTAAACAATAGGCACATGAGAAGCTGTATTTACAGTATTTCTATTGGTTTAATTAGTTAATGAGATCGGGTCAAAATTATACCTCAGGGCCAAACTACGAGTAAACCCAATTTACGGTACTTGCCAAACTTGACACTGCACGGGCTGTGCAAAGACAAAAGGTAAATAAAATACGGTACCAACTGATCTTATCACTTCTTCGTGCTGATTGCATTTCAGCAAGGTATTGGCATAGGTACTTCCCGAAAACAACTCATCGTCATAACTACATAGTATAAAACAAAGTCGCCGCTGTCTGTCTGTCCCTATGTATGCTTACATCTATAAAAATACGCAACGGATTTAGATGCGTTTTTTTTAATAGATAGAGTGATTTCAGATAAAGGTTTATATGTCATGCACTATATAGTAGAGAAACACTGATAATTTTAGAGGTTTCTAATGTGATGTCGTAAATAAACTCATTTTTTTGTGCTTACATTTTAAACGCTGGCTGAACCCTACGAGATAAATCAAAATAATGTACTACAGTATTGTATACCTTAAAAATGTCTACAAAAAAGTCTGCAATAGTATATGTCTATCTCTTAGGAACAACCCACAATAACCATTTTTTATTTTACCATTTACTTTTTACGAGAAATAATGGCTTATTTACGAAGCGATTTTAAGCAATACAGAATTAATCCTTATCCAATAAAGTTCCTTAAATTCATAGTAGTGGAGTTAATATAGTTCAATATGGCCCTTTACAGCATATAATTTAAATGAATATTTTCGAAGATATTACAGATTTAAAATGCAGGGACATAGCGGTTGCGGTGGTTTCAGCGTTGCACCCGTGCGAAGCCGGGGCGGGTTTCATATACTCGTATAAACTCACATGAAAAGTGATGATGGGTAACTCCTTCCCTCTAAATCCGTGGTGTATGTGCGGAAACAGAACATCCTCGAACTTCACAGCATCAATTGGACGCCAGAATCCAACCTACAAAACATGCATTTCTTACTGTACAAATTTTCAAAGTTCTTACCGTACAACTTATTGACATTCAGGTCTGGCTGAAGGACATCTTCAAGAGCAGTCTCTTGTACCTCAGGCACATCAAACAATTCAGGGTATGGATTGCGGGCATAAGCGTAAGCATAGCATAATCAGCCTTATAACTTTCCACTGCAGGGACTCAAGCTTTCTCTGCAGGAGAAGGAATGGGCAGGAATCCACAATTTGCTTTGGTGGATGTTATATTTCTTAGAATATTCAGTTCTAAGACACTGATTTCCTCTCAATATTTTCTTTAACCGTTTTAAGAGCAGTTGTGATGAAATATAAATTACACAAAATAAAGCGCCTGGCTGAGACTCGTAAGTGGTGGTATAGGGCCTTACGAGTAATTATGAGCCAGGCACTTACGAGTCTACCTACACCGAAACGACACTGGCATACAGAGAGGTTAAAAACCCTGTTAAACACAATCAGCCTATCAATACAAGTTGATTTCTCCACTGCTATGACCAAACACTTCTCTGAGGTATAGCAGACACTGGGCCCCGTATGGGTTAGTATGTCACATATATTTTTTATTTCTAGAAAATGTGAGTCAATACTCACGTTTAACAAATTAATTTTTTCAATAACTCCAGACGCTGTCACGTTAGCGCTGCTGGCTAGATCTGGAGCATCCGTGATCCCCCGGTAGGTGGCGCCCCATGTGTCTGCCGCCAAAGCGCGCCACCGCGAACAGTTACCGCAGCGACTCTTCACTGCTATATGTTGCTGGTGGGAAAAAAACAAGACACCATATTTTTCAAGCAGTATTTGCCAACATGTCCTGTTGTGTCCCAAACTTTCCAAGGATGGAAGTGAATAGATGACGATGAAGGTAGACCTCCACCCATCTCCCAGCTTGCCTCGATTGGTGTTGCGACCTCACGCCGTCCGGCTCTGGTCCAGCCCAAGGTACGTAGTGAGTGAGAGGGCATGGGATCCAGTCACTTCTTTCTACGAAGGAATAATGCGAGCGAAGGAGGTGGTGGAAAGTGTGGGGGAGACGCAATCCTTACGCCGATTTCCGACTACCTGAGAGTGTTTTAATATCGTGCGGATTTCATCACGCATGCGGATTTGCTCAGCATGCGGGCTGCTGCATGATATCACGCCCCGCATCCCGCGTTCGTATTCCACGCATTACAATAAATACTTGTATGATAAGGACATTTGCGGGGGCTACGCTTGTGGAGCAATCCCGCATGCGTGATGAAAACCGCACGATATTAAAAACACCCTTAGGCGCGGGCTTGCGGACAGCGAACAATGGGTTGTGCTCCACGCATACCACAAAGAGGTGCCAGCAAAATTGTCGGAGCTCGCTAGGGCCGATAACCAGGGCTGTGGGATTGACCGAAAGGGTTACCACGGTCCCGAAACGCAAAGGGTTACTGAAGGATTACAGGTGGGTTTTAGGCGGTAAAAGTCTGAATCTCCCTCTCGTCTCATCTAGAGCGGGAACAATTACTTGACGTATACACCTCAACAAAAAAATATGAAGCTTATTTGCGTATCTGATTTCGCCTCGTCGTTTAAATGCGTACATCGAAGGATTAGAATAATTTGCCTGCTACGGTGTTCCCGTCCGATTATAATTTAGGTATCTTCAAGGCTAGACTGAATAGGCTCCTAATAAACTGGCGAGCCTCACCATCAACGATTGCATCACTGCTTATTATCAGGTCGCAAGATCGCAGTCAAGCACTAGTATATATTTTTTTTAAATCCCTAAACTATTTTTACCTGCATATGTTTGAGTAGCATGTCCCGTCTCTGTATCTTGTTCGGTCTGATGGATTCCCACTCCTCATCTGAAACCTGGGCAGCCACATCGAAGTCGTCTTGGATAGCCGCGTCCAGTGCTGATATAAAAGCATCCATCAACTCCTGGCAGTAGCACATTATTCCGTTCTAGAAATATTAACGAGTTTTATAGTCATTGCCAGAATTATCAAAAGCAAGCAGGATCCGTAAAATCTTCGGGTCTATCAAAGGAATACTGGGAATCGTTTAAAAAGATATATCGGTTTATATAAAAGGCAAACTCACTCACTAAAGCGCCAATTACACCATTCGATATTCAGACAGTCTTAGTCTATGTAGCTACACACAAGAAAAAGAGCAACCTACGCCAATGTCGTGTAAAAGAATGAAACAGAACGATGAGATAAAGAGATGGACAGACGGAAAACGGAGGCTGAGTCTCATTGGCACCCTTCGGGTACGGAACCCTAACGATATTTATTTCTAACATTTTATAGGTACATAACTACATCATTATCACTCAAACCCAAAACAAACATAGGTCATAAATGCAAATATTTCGGCCTGTACCATAACATTATATCTTCACACACTTCATGTCTAAACTCCAGTATCATATAATCATAAAAAAAAATCACCCCAGATCTAATTGTCAAACTAGTGATAAAGCCAAACTCCAAACTGAAATCAAACTAAAACGCGAAACAGCGCAATGCAGGATGTTAGAGACACAATCATTCCGGGAATTGAGTGAGCTAAACGAAATAGGCGAACAATTGCATTTAACAAGCGAAACGCGCCGTCAATCTAGACTGAATTAAACTCTGCTACTGATGGTAGGCAGCCAAACTATTTCGATCATTTGGGGTTTCGAGATCAGTGAAGTATTGTGATTTTTAATCAATTTATTGATTAATTTTTTCCATAGCTTAGATGGCTTCTTTAGGAATTGGCAAAAAGTGGCTCAGAGCCGGGAACATGGAAGGAATACAGGGAGATCTTTGCCCAGAAGTGGGACAGTATAGGCTAGATATAGTATTAATAGCCTTTACTGTCTCAAAAAAGTCAAAATTTAAATGCATATCAATTGAATATTGATATGCATTTAAATTTTGCTCAGATACTCGTATTTTTTTACGGTAGATAATACTGTTTATATACTAAGCTACTTGGTAATAATTGTTTTATATAGCTATCACCGGAAAATTGTAGAGTGCTTATGATTGTAATAAATCTTTATTATATTAAAATTTTTCGATATATTATGAAAAATTCGTTTTGTATACGATAAATTAAAAAATTTGGATGGGCAAACTCATTAGTTTCCAACTAACTCTGTCATATTTAGAAAAAAAAAACCGTCTGCGAAAATAAAAACTGAAAAGAAAAAAAAACAAGTTCAATTCAGTAGCGTAGAAACTTAATTGCATTAATTTAAACACATAAAATAAAACAAATAAGTTTTAAATTCTAATACGGATTATATAGACTGCAACAGTCGGGACCCGGGATTTTGATTATTTTTTTAATTTGAATTTGGATTCCTATGTCGTTGGCATGCACAGTAACGTGGTTAGCATCAATCAAGTTTCAAAACCCTTTTCTCAAATTACCTTACAATCCTGATGATTATCAGTATTATTATAGATGTAGGCAACGTTCTCCCCTTCATACAAATCATTGATAAGGCTGCTGAGGTTCCCATTCTGTGCGTTGGTGTCTGATATGACGTAAAGCCACTGGGCCATCGTGTGAGACATGAGTAAATCTCGAGCGGTCTCAGCCATTGCAGTCATCACATCTGACGTAACTACTGCTATAAAATTTTCACCTACGAACATACATTATTCGATTAATAAGAGCCATCGAGTTTTAGTAAGCGACTGACATCCAATTGGTATGTTTCTAACAAAAGCGATGGTCTACAAAGTTCAGATTCCGATTAGAAATCCTCCGAATTCCGCAATAGTGCAATAATACTCGTAACTAATGGCAAACAAAGGTTACATAAATATTCTGTGAAAGTTAATTTATAAGGCAGTTGTGCTCGTTTGGATGCTGTCCAAGCAATGAAAAACATTGCAAAGACAATAGAAACTAATTAAATATAGACAACTCTGCTTTTGGATTAAAGACTGTGATTTTAGACTGTTAAAAACTAGATTTTAAAATTAGAAACAACACGGACTACCTATTAGTATATCAATATAATTTTTCAATACACTTACTCGAATACTCGCTCTTATTATTTTTTTATTTAATCTTAATGCAAAAAAAGGTACAAAGGCGGACTTAATGCTTAATTATCCCTACCGCTTTTAGGCACGCAATTTACAGTTTTCTGCATTAGTGCGGAAAAGTGCGCGAGCTCACCCTCGCCACAATTTATTACATTTTATTGTTTCAAGTTGGGCGTTAAGCGACCCCCACGAGTCGCCGGTCAACCCTCGTTTATTTATATTTTCGTAAGTGTATTTAAAAACAATGTTTGATACTCGTGAAAATTTGTCACTGCAGCACTCGGCTCCATAACATTCCGCCTCGGTTGCAATGACAAACTTTCTCCACTTGTATCAATTACAGGATTTCCTAAAAATTACCAACTTCCTTACCTATATACTGAACAGGTAGTTTAGACAAGACTCTATGTATCTCCTTCCTTCTCAAGTATTCGTTGATCTCATGTTTCATCTTGAACACTGTGACAGAAACGGGCGAAGCACTCTCTTCGTCTATTTGTAATGTTAAAGACTGCACAACTCTTGAAACCATGTCCCGACCTGGTTTTGAATAGAAAAATTTAACGCTTTAACCGTTTGTGTCGTATTGGTCCGACGATAGTTTTCGTGTCCTATTCGCCAGGGTCGCGTGTTTGCAACTGGGTACTCCTCATTTAGCTTTTTAACCTCCATAGTTGACAGAAGAGCTGACGAGATGGAGTATTTGGTCGTGGATGTGCAACCCTGGCGAAATAAACGCGAAAGTGTTTGTTGGATATCCGACGGTAAAAGGTTAATTAAAAACTTGATTTAAGCTATTGGCAACAACGCACTCAATAAAGATACTCACTCAGTGTGTCATCATGCAGTATAATAGCAGACTTCCACTGAAAAGCGTTTGAAGTCCTCAAATCTAGAAGCAGTTGTGGCAATTCTTCACCAGGATCAGCAAAAGTAGCAGTTATGGCAGAATGAGATGGTAATCTTGGACAGTCCACTTCTGTTAAAGCAAACAGCAATAATTCTTCTTCTTCGGTATGAGAAAACAATTCCCAGGTGTCTTCGCAAGATGCTATACTGAATACAGCTAGAAAACCTACAAAAAAAAAAATCATAGAAAGAGCTTTAAAATTTTAAAAATGTCTTCGATATGGGATTTGGTACATGTGGAATCCTGAAAGAACGCAGGCCGAGGCTTCGTAAGCGGGCGCACGTGACCTACCACCACGCCGCGCCGCTCCTTTGATGACTACCACTCCACCACGCACATGATGTTAGAAATTAGCAGATTCTGAACTAATTGACCTCCATTGGTGTAATTGCTGCAAGGCGTTCCGATGTGAGAATAAACAAATAAACAAACAAATAAATAAAAACAATCATGAGTATTTTTAACTCTATAATAGTTTCACAAAAAATAACCGTCGTCTAGTGGTTAACAACGGAAACCGTCCTTTAAGTTGATAGTAAAAAAAATTATAACTTCAATTGTTTGCTAAGGACGAGCAGTTGACTGTTAGGGTCGCCAGACACGGGCCACCGGCTATAACTACAAAACGACCGGTGGCGGTACATTTCTTGTCGTTTTCATACATTTTATGTGGAATCACCGCACACGGTTGTCGCCGGTGACCGCCACACGCTACAAATCGTCGCTGCTCGCTTCTTGTGGCCCGCACCTGCCACTTAAGTTCGACGAAAAACGCTGCGACATACCACTCGTGCATTTAAACCTTCTCCTTCAGAATACATTATGATACTGCGCGTATGGCTTAAAAAAAGTAGCCGCCATCGATCACAAGTGGCTGTCGCGCGCTTCAGCTACCTGTGTGGCCGCTTCTAGCTTCTCGTGGCGGCATTTGTGGCTTTTACATGTAGCCCTTGTGCGGCGACCCTAAGTCTGTTGTCAACTACCTACTGTGTACTACGTGTTGGGCGCCAATAAGTAATTAATCTGTACATAGTAATACACTATTTCTATTTATCCCTATTTTGACACAGTTTTTACTAATAGAAAGAGAGATAAACGAGGAAGGTTAGTATATATAATTTGCGAAGCCAGGTCGGGTCGCTAGCTTGTACCGTGTTGGGCGCCAATAATCTAACTACTCGTGATAAAGTGTAGATCTCCTATTTTTTTTTTATTATTACAAACTAAAGCTTTAGAAAAAAGGATAACTTGTCCCACTAACTCTTATTGGATCATCGGTACCTGTGGTTACACAGATGACCTAGCAAAACTTATATTTTCACTACTACCGGTACTGTAACATTTTGCTGTCAGTCATTAACATCTTTCCTTTATATTCATTATTTTTCCATTCCATAAGCAACATACCTTTCTTGAGACTGATAGCAGTCCAGGAGTAGTAGTGAACGATGACGCCGCCATGTTTGAGCTCAACCCTCGCCAACTCCTTGATGTAGTCCTTTAGTTCGTCGAGAATTGTCTGATATTTTTCGCCTAAGTACTGCCGATCTAATACTACGGCTGAAATAATCATACTAAGTGGATATCAATTACATATATGCTTTATATTTTATTTTGGGATAAGAATCATCCTACATTATTTTGATTTTATTTGGGGTTTACTTCCTTTTCACTAAGTAGGTACCTCTCCATTCCCCCTACAAATAGGATCATTTAAAAAAACTTGACTCTAATTTATTACTGGTTAAAAACAACAATTTTAGAAATAGTATAATACTGCGAGCAAAAACATTCCTGAGAATTTACACAATTCAGTTTTAAAGACAAATAATAATAAAAACTTAGAAATAAAGTCTAAAAATCTAACAAATATTGTACTTACCAATTGAAGCGTTTGCCGTCATCAACGACGGAAAATCCTCCGTGGACACTGGAGCTAACCAAAACACTAAACCAATTATCCATAGTTGCATTTTTGGACAACACGAGCGCAGTCCGATTTCTACACTTCCCAAATGAAATCCCAATCATAATTCGTTAAACAATAGATGTAATTATTGATATCTAATCAGAACTTTCCCGTTATTATTAAGGGCCTGATGTAATTAACAGAAATCAGGACGCAGATGTTCCATGTTAACCTTTGATGTGGTGTGCACGAATGTAGGCTATTGCTTAAAGCTTCGTGATTCGTGGAAGAATACTTGTTCTTCAGTGAATATACAGGATGTATGTTATCGTGTAAAGTGTATCTACTAAGTAGTTTTACGTTTCTACTAAAATAAAACTGAAGAGTCTATAAGTTGAGTTTAAAAGTTCAAATAAGTTGTTTCGATACAAGATGATAGTAGCCGATCAACACGTTTAGATATGTAGGTGAAAAGGTTTTTAAAAATAAGTAGTATGGCATTTTTTTGTGTCATTTTTTTTAAATCGTTAGGCTCTTGTTTGACCACTATCTCACCTGCCCCTCTAGCCAAGTTACAACTGTTTCGTTTCGATTCTCTTTTCGTCGATCGCCTCAAGTAGGCCACGCCTCTGATTTCTTTATTCTCACGTCATCTCAACGCTCAGTCACGTGGTCAGAACAAATGAATAGGAGGCGTGGCCGGCTCGAGGCGATCAACGAAAAGAGAACTTGGCTAGGGGGGCTGGTGGTAAGCGACGCGACGATGTGGTCGATGTTTGAACGCGCTTGCCTAAAGTAACCTTTTCACTCTTGACTTAAATCATCTAATAACTTGTCCCGCTCTAAGTGGAGTAAGAGGTAATACCAGACTTTTATTGAATAAAACCCACCAGTGTTCCTTCAGTTGCACTTTACGTTTCAGTGCCACGGTGACTCTTTCAAACAATCCCGCAGACAGCATTTTTCATCGACATCAGACAATAAATCCTCTATTAGCCTCAGCTAATTCTCATTCAGGATATAGGTACCAACTACCCTGCGAAGATGATCCAATCTTGCGTAAGGCACTTTTACATGTATGTCGGGTAGTTGTGTTTTAAAATTTCGAAATTCGAAATTTAGATTTCATAATTATGACCTTGTGGACAAGGTTGAATCCATTTCTTATCCAAAACCTGATAATAAAAGAAACACCCTTTACATACCAAGAATCCGTTCCCAAAAGGTCAGTGGTTTGTTAAAAATTCATTATAATTACGTGAGCGCCGCGATATACATTGGTAAATTATCGTAGTAGCTATCGTAATTTTTTCGACGCTAATAATTTCATATTAGGTCATCCTAAGACCCGATTTGATTGACCTAGGTACTGCATAGTGTAGGGTGGATAAAATAAAATCGTGACATGGCGTCGTGGCTGTATATGAGACCGTAATGTTCATCTAATCTAGAAAACTGATTGGGATGCGATTTCCACCACCTAAAGAGGCGGCTCTAGCCTTCGGAGCGCCCGTGTGCAACTAATACCTTGGCGCCCTCTAGTGGACATGCGGGCAAAATGCAAAACTTACAGTTTATTTACCCGACTGCGCCAGTAGGAAGGTTGTGTTTTTTCGAGTGTCTGTATGTATATTTATTTGGCACGCCCTAGAACCTGCATCAAATTGCTTAAACTTGTAACGAATTTTTTGCGGTCGGGTTTATCGACACTGTTTTTCACACTGAAATTCGGGTGCGAATGGTGCAATTTTCAATGATGTCGGGATGTAATATATTTTTGAAAGAATTGGTTACACGAACAAAAAACAACATTGTTATTTGACTGTCGCAAGCAGCGCTGGGCGCCCCCTAAGCCCCTGCGCCCGTGTGCGCCGCACATCTTGCACTATGGGTAAAGCCGGCCCTGCTAAAGAATTTATTCTGGAAGGTTAATTTGTAACAGGCAAAGTGCTGACTCACTCACTAACTCGTCAACGGCTAGCCTGAACCCTTGAACCTAGAACGCTGAAGTTTTGCACCTCCTATCTACTTTTATGATTTATACAAAGAATTAGTTTCTATCAGCGGCTTTGCCCGCGTGAAAATAGGTTTTTCTAAAAAATCCTCTCTTAGTGCTCGCCTACTAAAATTAATCGCTTAATAAAAGGAAGCCTAGTGCAGAATTTCATGTTCCTAGTCCCAGTAGTTTCGGCTGTACGTTGATATGTCAGTCAGTTAGTTTCTCCTTTTATATATACATATAGATAAGAACGTTAAGAACGGATTTTCTAAAATTCACTTCCTAAGGGAAACGGGAGTCCAAATTTTGTATAGAGAAAACTAATTAAACGCGGCCGAAGCCGCTGGTAGAATAGTGTAGTGTAGTTAGTAATAATATCTTTTTCAACACACTTGCTCAGAACGTGTCTCTTATTGCACTGTACTTAGGTATATAATGGCACTCGTTACCAAACTGTGACATTTTGATTACCATTACGCACTAGTGCTATAATGTAGTTAAAACCTTTTTGTTCAACCTCTTTGTTCGCAAAACAAATTTTGAATTCGAATAAAATTCCCATTAAGTTATTGCGTTCAACAGTATTAACAATTCGCTGGAAGACTGGGAAACTGGTCCTCATTGCGAAGCCGGGGTGCCCTGCGGACTCACCGTCCGCGTACCGGTCCATCGTGCTGCTCGACGAGGTGGGCAAGCTCTTTGAAAGAATTATTGCCGACCGCCTCGTCACGCACTTAACACGGGTGGGGCCGGATCTTTCGGAAGGCCAATTCGGCTTTCGCAGGGCGCGCTCTACGGTGGACGTCATCATGCGCGTGCGAGCCCTCACGACGGGGGATGCGGTGTCCCAGGGCAGGTGTGTCCTGGCGGTGTCTTTGGACATCGCCAACGCATTCAATTCCCTGCCCTAGAGTAGCATCAGGAGGGCACTCCGGTATCACCGGGTGCCTGACTACCTCTGTCATATTGTCGAGGCCTACCTGTCGGCCAGGTACATTGTCTACCCTGTTCACCTGGGAGAATGGAAACGGCGAGAGATGTCGTGCGGTGTTCCGCAGGGATCGGTACTAGGACCACCCTTGTGGAACATCGGGTACGACTACGTGCTGCGCGGCGATCTCCCTGTCGGGGTCAGCGTGGTCTGCTACGCAGATGATACGCTGGTCCTACCAGGCGGCGGTCAAACTAGTGACACGCGGGGTTGCGACAGTCGTGGAGAGAATCCAAGAGTTGGGACTCGAGATGGCATTGCACAAGTCCGAGGCCATGTGCTTCCCCGGCCCTCGGAATGCGCCACCAACGTTGCGGTTCCCAACTAACGGTAGGAGGAGTTTACATCGGCGTCGAGTCGACGATGAAGTACCTTGGACTTGTCCTCGACAGCCGATGGAATTTCGAGGAGCATTTCCGACGTCTGGCTCCCAAACTGGATCGTAATGGGGCTGCCCTCAAGCGGCTCCTGCCCAACCTAGGGGGTCCAAGACGCCTTCTGCCGGAGGCTCTATTCAGGAATCGTTCAGTCCATGGCCCTTTATGGGGCGCCGGTATGGGCGCCGTCGCTTCGAAAGCGACCGGCGGCCAAGCTGAACGCAAGCCAGAGCACGATTTCCCACGAAGCAGCGAGCCTCCTTGCTGGCCAAACACCGTGGGATTTGCAGGCAAAAGACCTTGCGCGCATGCACGATCTGCGCATGGAGGTGCAACGCCGGGGTGAAACTCCGCTGCCGCGCCAAGTCGTGGCATGGCGGAAAGACTTCCGGCGGGATCTCATGGTGGAATGGCGACAGCGACTGTCGCAACCCAGTGCTGGGCACGCCATAGTTATGGCGACAAGTCCCCTCTTTGAGGAGTGGCTGGGAAGACCTCACGGCGTCCTTACCTACCGCATGACGCAGGTCCTCACTGGACATGGTAAGTTCGGGAAGTTCCTGCACCGGATCCGTGCAGAAGAGACGCCCGTGTGCCACCATTGTTTGGACCGCCCGGAGGACACGGTGGAGCATACGATAGAGGTGTGCCCCATTTGGGCAGAGAACCGCCGTGTCCTCGTGGGGGAGATCGGCGGCAGCGATCTGTCGCGCCGGGCCTTGGTACAGGCCATGGTCCGGAGCGAGGAGGAGTGGCAGGCGGTTGCCTCTTTCTGCGAAGCAGTAATGCTAGCAAAGGAAGCGGCTGATCGCGTGAGGCAACGGTCCTCACGCTTCCGGTTACGGACGGCGAACGTACGTAGGCGCGGGCTTGCGGACGGCGAACGATGGGTGACTCGCTGTCCGATCGTCCGGTAACTGTCCGGACCGAGCCCAAGTCGTCGACGGCGCGTAGTGTTCCACGGATCCCTCAAGGAGATGTCAGCAACCGTAGGGGCCCAGCAGGGTCGAAGTCTACTGGAGCCATGGGTGATGCGAAAGTGACCCCCGGGGCCCTGGAAAAATGCCAAAGAAGGAACAGGAGTGGGTTTTTAGTCAGTAAAAGTCTGACACTATTTCTCGCTCCGCCCAAGAGCGGGGATGTCATTAGATGATTTTCCCACCCGAAAAAAAAAGCCATGTTTTAACATAGTGGAATTGTCATGAAATGTAGTTAAACTGGTTTGATTTAATGGTTATATTCTATAGGTACCTTACTATAGAACTTGCACACTATATAGGCTTCAGCTGAGAGGTACACTAAAAACGTTTAAAAAAAATACAACGGACTTCACAATAATAAAAGAAAGTTGGTCTAAAATAACAAAGAAAGAAAACTAGAAACACCGCCCGTATTTTGCACTTTGTTTTTTAGGGTTCCGAATCCGTACCTCGTAGGGAAAAACGAAACCATTATAAGATCACTTTGTTGTCCGTGGCGACCGGGAGCGGGCTTCTCGGTACAGCTATTCGTGTGGCAGCCTGGATTCTATTAAAAAAAACAACCGCTCAAACTTAGCAAGTCACTTCAGCTATGTAGTACCTACTTAGTTAAGAAAAAAGAGTAAAGTCCTTATTTTGAAAGATTTATTAGAAAATCATTTATATACCATTGTATTATCTATGTTGTTCCTTACTAACAACGATTTCTTTACTTAACAAAAAGTGTAATAATTTCTTAAATACAAAAGATGAATTCGTTAACATTAATTTGAATTTTTCATTCAAAATTCAGAAAATCTCATTTTTAAGCTCTAACTTATACAAATGACCTCTTTATAAATATTACTAGCCTTCTTATAACATATTATTTTTACGAGCGATCTATGTATGTACACAACTTTGAGATATTGCAGTTTTTCCACCAGACCCTTTATTATTGGGGCCGAGTATATTATTCACTGGAGGCTTCAGACGAAGCGGGCGAAAACTTTAGTACGTCCTCAGCAACGAATGACGTTGACGACTGCGACGAATGATGAGCTAAATTATCTAAAGGCACTTGAATATTCCCCAAATCGGCTTGGAAGATAACATTATGAATAGAATGCTTCACACAAGCCAACGTACGAGGATCATATTTTCTTAGTTCACTAGCTATGTAATTGCCAAAAGTAATATAGGGATCTTTGTTATCAGAGACATTTTGTAGAAATTTAAGAGATCGGGCAAGAGAGTTATGTTCCTGCTCCTCTTCATATTCAGCATCTGATTCTTCCGGACTCCTTGCAGATTGAGGGGATAACCGACCTTCATCCTGCAAAGATTAATATTACTTTAACGAATTATCGAAAACAAATATATCTACCCACCTACTTGCACTAACGCCTATAATGGTTTTTAATCGTAGATAAATCAACTACTAATAAGAAATAGTAGGTAGGTAGGTAGAATCATGAAATTTCTGCAAAATGCGCAGGTAGTTCAATATATCGTTAGCGTGACCAATAGTCAAATAAATAACTATTACACTACAATTGCTATAGGATGGTGCGGGTGACAGCTGTCTGATTCATAAAATGTAATTACCCATCCTTTTCTCTCAACTTAAAAATGCATATTTTCGTCCTGCTGTCATCCTTGCGATACTATGTAGAAAAGACGGACTTAGGTAGTCAAGAAAGAAGAAGATAACTATAGGTTGAGATAACTACGAAGAATAATATCTAACGCATTAAGTCTGCCGTAGTACCTTTAGTTGCATGAAGATTACATACATAAACTACGAATCAAAAAAGTAGATATTGAACCTTAAAAAGGTATTCAAAAATTTACATACGATCGGTTTTGTTTGGTGACATTTGACCTTGTTTTTGTTTCTCATAAAGGCAAAGTGCGAGTAGCCAAACCATTTTGAGGAGTAGACATACTTATTTCCTGTAGCAGCAGCTGAAAAATAAGAAGAACAATTAAATAATCGGGTGGTTTTTTGATTTAAGGACTCAGTATCTATATTCCTCTACACTTCATCACCCTATCAAAACATCTTCCCCCTGGACGCGAACTACAGTGCATAATATAGCGTAATAGCCTTCTAATGTTCCCACTGCTGGGACTAAGGCCTCCCTTCTCTAGGAGAGGGAATGGGCCGTATTCCACCACGCGGGCTCAGTGCGGATTGGTGAATGTCACAATCATGTCTTCGAATTTTTGGTTCTAGAACATGTCGGTTTCCTCACGATTTTTTCCTTCAACGATTTGAGAGCATTGGTAATGAAATAAATTACACAAAGTAGTGAGCCTGGTTGGGTTTGAACTCGCGACTTACATCTCGTAAGTCGGGGCCGTTACCACTCGGCCACCACTGCTCTCTGGCCACCACTGCTGTCTACAAACTATAATACGGCCGGCGTATTTTGGCGAGCCTGAACTTTGCGCAGAAGCCTGCGCACGAACGTTTTTTAGGAACAAAATGGTGGCAAGAGGCGACGTGCGCGGGGCGGAGGTCTAGGCTAAAGATTGACTCTATGTAAATACAATCGACCCTCTATTCAATCAAATATCGCAATCGATTTTAATCGATTTGGAATTTATTTATTTTTGTTTCTATGAGATATTGAACGAAATAGATTTACAAACATAGTGAATGTTGTCGTTAGTAAACGAGATTTCGACTTTAATGAAAAAAAAACTAATAAAATTTTATTTTCTTGGTTGAAAGACATGATTTTGTTAAATATCAGTTATTTATAAACAACTACTAGAATAACGATTGTTTGAGAATATTTTAAACTTCCATAGAAAATTGAATATAAACATATTTTTATAACTTAATTGAAATCGATTTAAAAAAAGAAATCGATTAAACAACACCATCAGACACGCGTATTCGGCAATGTTCGGTACGCAGTAATATGTCTCACTCACACGTTAGCATTGGTGTTATTTTCGTATCCCTGTCTCTGTCTTGAGCACAGACGGTGACAAAAGTTTTCGTTGGTTGTTATTAATAAATTGTTAAGTTTTTTGTGTAGTGTTAGGTTTGTTTCTTTAATTCATAAGTTATTTTTGCAGCTTTCTGTCTCCAAAGTGTTTTAATATTTATTTTATTTGTACTTGGTCCCTGTATTAGTAAATTTTATTCCGAATTTGGTTTAAAAAAATTAATGTCAATAACAGTTTTTTTTACGAGTGTACATGCGCTAAAGTTCGCAGAGCCTATGTTCAGGGCCGTCAAGTTACGTTGACCGTATTGTACAGTGGCCAATCTGGAAATCTCTTTACCGACTGCGGACCAAGGCCACTGTAAAAACAATCTGGCCAAATAGGACTTCCTCGACCCATTTCTAACACAGTGCCAGAGTAGAGCCGCTGTTCAGGACATCCTTCACATGATATGCTGTCCATCCTGCATAACCACCTGCACTTTTCAGGATTTATATGAGGCCGATAACAGAGCTGTACAGGTTGCCAAGTACTGGTCAAAGAAAATTTAGTTTCGTACATCGACACGAAAAGAAGAAGTACCTTTCTATATTTATGCTAATATATAATTATGTAGATACTTGAAGCAAGCAAGCAATGAAGAAACTCAAAATCTATTGGACCAATTTCAAAAATTCTTTCTCCGGTAAAGTGCTACTTTAAGCCCGAGTATAAATTATCTACTTTCACGCGGGTGAAGTCGCGGGCAGAAGCTAGTTACAAATAAAAGTAAGTGATCAACAAACCTCTGATACGACTTCTCTTCTCTTTAAGTAACTCTCGGCGATGAGAACCCAGCAATGACGCCATTTTTTTCTTTAAAACACTAACAGGCCATTTAAATTCGCTTGCGATCTTCATCCAACTTTCTTTTCGCATTTTTACCGATAAATGATGTGGATGTTTGCTATCCCACAGCAATCTCTGTTCGCCATACCGCTGTATTAGTCGAATAGTTTGTTCCTGGTCTTTCGATATTTGCATGGCTTTTGAGTAGTTTTCCGTAGTCTAAAACATACAGAAAACATCATCAAAAATATATCTTCATCTTTAACAAGAGTTACAAACCGGCCGGGTTGCCCAGGATTTGTTCCAAGGAGTGAACCATGGGACGCCGTCCGCCGCCTGGCGTCGGAGTAACTCGTGCGCTGCGCTGCGAATGCTGCGATCAACCGATCGCTAGATATATTTTTAGAAGGTCTTATATCACACAGATTTAACTACAGATATGTCAAACAGTGAAGATATGTTTTAAGCACAAATTTATTCGAGTTCAGATGTCTCCAAACCACGCCCACTTATTTCAACAACAACAACAACAACAACAACAAACTTTTCTTTCCGTATTTCCGCAGCGGATCCTAAGGGTACACTGAATTAACAATAATATTGCAAATAACTTTTAAAAATATTCTTTATAAACTATAGCTGTACCCGTGGCTTTGCCCACGTATCGCATAAGTATTTTTTAAATTCTATTTTTATTTTAATAATAGTTAGTGATAGTTTGTTGATTTACAGAAACACTCAAAAGATGCGTCCCATACTATACTATAGCTTAGATCCCTCAAAAACTATTTGGCTTAGTAAACTCAAAATTTGAAAGTTATGTAGTTAATTTACTGGTAAGAGACGTCAGGTTATTATGAAAATTTAGGAGACGTCGAATAACAGAAGTGTTATAATTTACTGTAACACTTCTGTGTAAACAACGTTCGTTGTTTTTCTCTCGGTTTCATTTAATATGTACAGCGAGTCAGGACTGGTGACGCGGGAGCAAGCGACGTACCTACAGTGGTCCGTGTGAGAAGCAGCTCGACCTGAGATCGACACCCGCAGCCTTCAGTGACTGCCCCTGCGACTTATTTATTGTCATGGCGAAGCACACGCTCACAGGAAACTGCACGTGCTTGAATTAAAAGGGGTCATTGTGGTATACGTGGTATAAACACTGCCTCGCCGACACCATAACCCGTTAGAATTTCCGCCTCTATGATATTTCTATGCGAGACGACTTTAAACCGGGTCCCATTGCACAGTTTCGGCGGAGTGAGATTCCGAAGAAACATAATTGGGACACCGACCTTTAGCTTAATGGTGTGCGCTGGTAGTCCACTTGCACTGAGGGAATTGAGAAATTCTACGTGATAATGTGTGGCGTCATCTTGGTCAACCACAGTGTTTATTCAAGTGTAAATCACTTCATCTCCCTCAATTTCCGCGAGAATGCATTAATTGATCGCTGAAGGTTGGTCGTTTCTGGGCGTTAAAATGGTTCGTTCACACACCCAAGAATTATCTTGCTGCAGTATTCTATTGATGTCCCCGTGCACCAAGCGAATCAAATCTTCTAAGGTGGACGCCTATCTCCCAAGTATCTCAGGTAGAACCACCTGGCCACTGTCTACTGGTAGTGTCCCCTCACCCAATTTTAAGAGAACATTAGAAAATTTTTGGGCGTGTACATTCCCGCCAAGCTGTGGTCTCATATTCATCGTTAAGCGCAAACTATGAATATGTGGCCATAAGAAAGATCATTTGCTCAGCATTTGAGAAATGGCTGGACTTGGAGTGCTCACCATTCAAAAGAACTCGTACGATCTCCGGTGGCTCTTGCATAGAGTTTAGTCGTACCTTTTCAGACGCACAACACATTCCCTTGGTCTCTCCCTTCCATTGACGCGCGTGACAGTGTGCACACACCTCAGACATGGTGCCAATGTCTCCGTGTTCGATGTAATTAATAAATGGGTTATGGGAAAACGCGCTCCTTTCTTTATTGAACCACGGTTGCTCTTCAGGATCATAAACCACAGACTCAGTATCAGATGATAATGAATTGCGAAGTTTGCGACGTATACGGTCTAGATCAATTTGGGCCACACGCTGTTCGGCTTGCCCGAATTTCCTAAATTCGCTCACGTTCTTGCGTGGAATGATCAGACACCTCAACACGCATGTCGTGATATCTTTGCCGAGCAAGTGCGTTGCGTTGCTCGCGCTGCTCGTCTGTCTCCAAAGACCGAGAGAGCATGCTGTGAGCGGTCTGCGCTAAGGCGCGTCACATACTCTTCAGGATTCTCAAGTGATCGAGATGTGGCAGTGCTATTCGCACCGCTGAGAGCTTAAACGCGAGTCTCACTCCGTGTAAGTCTCCGAAGCGCGAGATACTGAGCGGCGCTCGCGATTGCTTGCTTGGCGTATATCGCGCTCCTGACTTTTCTCGAGCGACCGTGCAGTCTCAGTGCGGAAAAGATGAAGACTTAATCTCTGCTCTCTCTCTGTATCCGTTTCGGAAGCGCGAGATAAAGAATGACGCCCTCGGTCACGCGCAAGTCGTATCTCACATTCCTGACTGCCTTCAAGTGATCGAGCAGTCTCAGAGCGGATATTCTGAAGACTCAAACTGTGATCCCTCTGTGTAACCGTTTCGGATGTGCGAGACATAGAATGACGATCCCGGTCGATAGCTAAACGCATTTCTCGTTGTTCCACACTTTCCTGAGATCGAGAAGCAGTTGTGCGGACTCGTTTAAATTCTAGTCGTAATTGGCGCTGCGTGTTAGTTTCTGCGGACAAACTTAGTGCATTACGCTCACGGTTAGCACCTAGCCGTTGTTCACGCTCTGCGTCGATTTCGAGAGATCGAACTAACCTGCGCATCTTAGAAACCCTTGAGTTTCGAGACAGATTTGATCTTTTTCTAAAATGCATACAGCAGGCGATAGGCAGGCTATATCGTTAGTATCGACTAAGGATATTTAAATCAATGAAAAGTGATCGAATATGTTCGTAAGAATTGTTAGTTAGTAAGTAGAAAAATAATTATTATTTGCAGGAAAATTAAACACATCAACCAACACAGACAACAAAGGTAACCCCCGTTTCTATAGGATGTGAGCAGCGCATTGGCACCTATAACATCACTTTTTGGGAACGAAACCATAGCGCGATCTAACTCGACTCCAACGCCATCTAGTTGGAAAACGAAGACTACATATTATTTACCCAAATTAAATTATGAATAAAACTAAATTGTTGTTAATCTATCAGACAACTACATTATTTTTGCATAAAAAAATGGTAACAGCAGCAAGGAACAAAACTAAGAATTACATACTTAAATCAATTACCTACAATAAATGTGCTTGGTAAGTTAAAACTTAGAACCAAAACTTAGACTTGACTTCATGATAGTGTAGCTTGTTATACCACCAATCAATCTGTTTAGTAATATTGGTGTAAAACTCTCCATACAATTAGATAGGACATGTAAAGTTCTAAGATTTCAAACAGTATCGTTCCTAATGCACATAAAATATGCAAAAACAAAAAAAAAAGAATTTTACTATTTTTTTCAAACAATATTATGGGATTTGAACTCGCACCATTTAGTGCGGTAAACGGTCGCCCGACATTACCGCTAAATACCCCGTTGACATATTGTTGAATAGCTGTTCCCTTGCAATTTATAATATTACTGCCCCGCTCCTATATAAAATAGCGTGATTATTATGTTCCCAGAGTTAAATTTTTATTAACTAAATAACATGTAATTTTGTGCATTCAATTACGAACAAAAACCTTTTAAAATCAATATTGTTTACCTTCCAGAACATACGGCGTGATAATATGTAGCCAAGCCTTCCTTGCTTTACAAATTAATAACATTTTTGTTGAATTTCAATTCAATCTATCCAGTAGTTTTGGTGTGAAGCCGTACCATATACACAGACAAACAGACAAAAATTCTAAAAAGTCACTTTTTGTCATCAACTACGTTTTTCTAACAAAAGCCACTTATTTTTTCTCGAAAATTCTCAATGTTCTTTCGTTACTATTTTATTATATGTATAGATTTAGAAACACAGAAGTTACCCGAATTATGAGAAAATCGGACGCAAAAGAAGTCACCAGGATACAACCGTGTAACGAACCGTAGGTATATTACAAGAACTACCTGAATCTGGCATAACTTTACTTACGTCAGTATTTAACGCCATGACCAGACTGCAATTCTTTCCCCTATAGTGGAAGGTCGCACAAATTACAATGCTACTGAAACCAGGTAAACAACCTTAAGTCATACACTTGTAGACCTGTAAGAATGCTACCTATACCATCCAAAATATACGAATCTCTACTGCTGTAACGAATCCTACCTATACTCAAAGAAAAATAAATTATTCCTTACCATCATAGCTGCTAGTGTGTCTTACCAAATAATAATAATAATCATGTTTGATTTCCGCAGTAAACATACCATTATCGACTTAGTGTACAAACTAGCAAAAAATGACCATGGAATCTTACTATTCTTACTATGCCTGTGCATTCTTGTACATATTATATCAAGCGTTTGACCGCGTGTGCCTCGAGAGATTGCTTTTAAAATTAAAAAAAAAAAACGATCTACCAGATCACCAATAGGTACGGAATACAAAAATCATTTCTACAGCGACTACAGCAGGACCATTTCATATCACAAACTGGAGAAGCGCTGTCTGACCTTTGTCCCATAAAAGCAGGAGTTCCACAGGGTATCGTACTGGGCCCCATTCTTTACTTACAGTGCAGATTTTTTGACATCTGATTCCTCAAATACTGCGACCTTTGCTGACGATACCGCCTTACTGACTGCATATAGTGACCTAAAAATAGCCTCACAAACGGTACTCTAAAAAGGACGAAATGACATATCTCACTGGGTTAAAAAGTGGCGGATACAAACAAACGAAACAAAATCAGTCACTCATCTTGTCCTCCTGTCACATTAAACAAAATTGAAGTTCCACAGACAGATCACCATCACTAGACAAAAGATTTACCTGGCATAAACATATTTTCACTAAGAGTAATCACTTTGGTATCCAAACAAGAAAATGTTACCTACTTGCTGATTGGGCGAAAGTCTCAACTATCTCTTGAGAACAAAATACTTTTGTACAAGATAATAGGTACTGAAACCCGTCTAGACGTATGGGATCGGGCACTGATTCTGTTGGTGCTCAGAGGCTCGAGCACCCATGAGAAATAAACAGTGGGTGCCGAGCACCCCTGAGAATAGACATCAAGAAACAGACCAGTAGTCACGGGTTCGATTCCCGCACCAACACAAATGTTTGTTGACGAAACAGATATTTGTGTTGGGTCTGGGTGTTTGTGGTAATTCGTTGTTCCGCAGTATGTAAGTAGGATATTTATTTATTTGTCGGTCGATCACTGTGCATTTCTCTTCTCACACTTCGCCACTTTTTCGAGTCATCAAATGAGCATGAGCACCCATGAGGTTTTCTAAAAGCCGGCGCACCTGTTTGGGATCCAATTATGGGGCACTGCATATTATCCAACGAACTATTACACCGTGACCCACGAATACCCACTGCCAATGCACTCTTTCCTTTTTGGGAAACAGGAATATTGTACGCCTAAGTCCTTAGAACGCATCGAACTATATCCAAACACTCTAGCTCACCCATTAATGGAAAGCCACAATAAAGCGACAATTAAAGCGATACACAAATATTAAACTACTCATCACACAAACATTTGTCCTGGCTGGAAATCGAACCCACAACCTCCGACATAGTAGTCAGGACCACTAGCCACTAGACAAACAGGCTAGTCGACTTTAACCTTGTTTACGTCGAGGACCTCAGCAAAACTTTAGGTACCCAACCGGATTCAAAATTTTCATGTCACTATGGCAAATACCCAAAACGATGCATTTACTAAAAAGTTCAGCTTAATAGACGTCGGATCGGCCATCTCTTAAAAAAATAAATTTTAGTATTTAAAGTAATTCTCTTTAAAAGATAACGTAAACTCTTCCTTAAATATATACTTACGAAATACGATACGACCAGTGACGGATTAAGACTACTTGATGCCTTAAGCAATCTACGCCTGTGGGCCCCCCTATCCGTATGTCAACTAGAATCGGTCTTTTAACCTTTACCACTTAAAACCATTAGTTTTTTGTAAAATAAGAACATGAGATGTAAAGCACCTTAGAAGTGGAGTAGGTGCGAAAACAATAGAAACCAAAGCATAATTTATTTATTAGGGGTTAAAGCATGAAATTGCCGATTTGTACTGAAAAAAAAAAATTGTTTTTTTTTTTTTAATTTAACATATTTATTTAATCAAAATAATTACCATTATTATCTATACATTGCTACCATCCAACAGGAAGGTAATTTATGCCTTTTGAACTCAGGTGTTCCGTATGGTGTTCGGACGTAAAGAATAACACCATCCCATTTCTTCCCGTGGGTGTCGTAAGAGGCGACTAAGGGACATACCAGAGAATGGGCAGCAGCATTCTTTGTGAATTCCAACAACTAAACTGCGATCGCCAACCCGCATGCCAAGCGTGGCGATTATGGCAAATCCCCCCAATGATGATAAGCACAACCAAAAAATGGCCCCTAGTGCCCGGCAGCCCGTCTACCCTTGACTCCGGTAGCGGTCAAGGTTACGGCGAGGCAAGGGGTGCGAAGAATCTCCGGATGGGATCCGGCTACCCCTTTAGACAACGACGACTGGACCTGGCAACATATAACACGCGTACACTCCGGTCCGACGAGAAGATCACCGAACTTGAGGAAGAATTGAGCAGGTTACGATGGAGTATTGTGGGATTATCTGAAGTCCGAAGACAGGGGGAGGACACGATAATTCTCAAATCCGGTAACCTGCTTTATTTCCGGGAGGGTGACCAGCAATCCCAGGGTGGTGTCGGGTTTATCGTCCACAGGTCCCTTGTGAACAATGTGGTGAGGATCGAGAGTGTGTCGACCAGGGTAGCGTATCTTATACTCAGAATATCATCAAGATATTCGCTGAAGGTCATACAGGTTTACGCCCCGACCTCGACACACCCCGACGACGAAGTAGAGTCCATGTATGAGGATATATCCAGAGCCATGCATGGTTCTAAGACTCACTTCACCGTGGTCATGGGGGACTTTAACGCGAAACTGGGTAAACGAGACGGTGATGAGCTGCGAGTGGGGCAATTTGGATTTGGACATCGGAACCGCCGGGGACACCTATTGGCTAGTTTTATGGAGAGAGAGGGCCTCTATATGATGAACTCCTTCTTCAAAAAACGTGACCGTAGGAAGTGGACCTGGCAAAGCCCTGATGGTGCGACCAGAAATGAGATTGACTTCATCATGTCGACGAAGAAGCAAATATTCAATGATGTCTCTGTGATCAACGCGGTGAAAACTGGAAGTGATCACCGCATGGTAAGAGGCACATTGAATATCAATATCAAGCTTGAAAGATCTCGACTGATGAGGTCTACGCTCCGTCCAGCACAGATCCAAATTCAAAACTCCGAGAGCTTTCAGCTCGAACTTCACAATCGTTTCGAGTGCCTAGGTGGCTCTGTGGACGAATACAACGATGGGTTCGTGGAAACTGTCCATACGGTCGGGTCTAAGTTTTTTAAGACTCGTCGTACAAGGAAGAAAAGGCTCTCTGATCAAACTCTCGAACTTATGAAAGAGAGGCGTGAGATGATTCTGCAGTCTTCAGACGATGCGTGCATCTACCGGCAGCTCAATAGACGGATCTCAAAGTCCTTAAAACGCGATCTCCGCCTCTTTAATACCGAAAGGATTAAGGATGCGATTGAGCGGAATAAGGGCTCCAAGGTTTTTGCAAGGGATCTGTCTATAGGGCAGAGCCAGCTCACGAAACTGAAGACCGACGATGGCAGAGTCATATCCGCCAAATCGGAGCTTCTGGGAGAGATCGAGGCATTCTATGGACAGCTGTACACATCTATCACAAAACCCACAACGAATCTAGCAAACGACCCAAGAGCTAGATTAACCCGGCACTATACCGAAGATATCCCGGACGTCAGCCTGTACGAGATTAGGGTGGCTCTGAAGCAGCTTAAAAACAACAAGGCGTCGGGTGACGACGGAATTACAGCCGAACTCCTGAAGGCGGGTGGAAAACCGGTCCTAAGGGCCCTTCAGAGGTTGTTCGATTCCGTCATACTTGAGGGAAAGACGCCACAGGCATGGAGCAGAGGTGTGGTGGTACTTTTCTTTAAGAAGGGCGACAATGCCCTGCTTAAGAATTACAGGCCCATCTCTCTTCTGAGCCATGTCTACAAGCTGTTTTCCAGAGTCATCACGAATCGTCTCGCGCGCAGGTTCGACGACTTCCAGCCTCCCGAACAAGCCGGTTTCCGAAAAGGTTTCAGCACCGTAGACCACATACATACGCTCCGGCAGGTTATACAGAAGACAGAGGAGTATAACTTGCCTCTATGCTTAGCGTTCGTGGACTACGAAAAAGCTTTTGATTCGATCGAGACTTGGGCTGTACTGCAGTCTCTCCAACGGTGCCAGATTGACTATCGGTACATCGAAGTGCTGAAGTGTTTGTACGAAAACGCCACAATGTCAGTCCGACTTCAGGACCAGACCTCGAAACCTATCCTTCTGCAGCGGGGCGTGAGGCAGGGAGATGTCATCTCTCCGAAACTGTTCACGGCTGCAATGGAGGATGTCTTCAAGGTTCTGGACTGGAGTGGACTAGGCATTAATGTCAATGGCGAGTACATCACTCACCTTCGGTTTGCCGATGATATAGTAGTCATGGCTGAAACTACGGAGGAGCTCAGTACAATGCTAGATGACCTTAGTAGAGCCTCCAAAAGAGTGGGTCTTAAAATGAACATGGATAAAACCAAAGTCACGGTAAATAACCATGTAGCACCCACTCCGATCAAGATCGGAGACTCTGCACTCGAAGTTGTAGACGATTACGTTTACCTGGGACAGACAATCCAGTTGGGTAGGTCTAACTTTGAGAAAGAGGTCAATCGTCGAATCCGACTCGGCTGGGCAGCGTTCGGGAAGCTGCGCGGTATCTTCTCGTCCAACATACCACAGTGTCTCAAGACGAAAGTCTATGACCAGTGCGTGTTGCCAGTGATGACATATGGCTCTGAAACATGGTCGCTTACAATGGGCCTCATCAGAAGGCTTACAGTCACCCAAAGAGCAATGGAAAGGGCTATGCTCGGAGTTTCCTTGCGTGATCGCATAAAGAATGAAGATATCCGCAGGAGAACCAAGGTCGCCGACATAGCCCGAAGAATCGCCAAACTTAAGTGGCAGTGGGCAGGGCACATTGCTCGTAGAACGGATGGCCAATGGGGCCGAAAGGTTCTAGAGTGGCGACCGCGCACCGGAAGACGCAGCGTTGGAAGGCCTCCTACAAGGTGGACCGACGACCTGGTGAGGGTCGCGGGAGTGCGGTGGATGCGAGAAGCACAGGATCGGTCATTGTGGCGACGCTTGGGGGAGGCCTATGTCCAGCAGTGGACGTCTTTCGGCTGAAATGATGATGATGATGAACTCAGGTGTTCTAGATTCGACAAACTGTGTGAAAGTATTTTGTACTGCCTCCTGAGAAGAAAACATTTTATGACGTAGAAAATTGTCCAAATCACGAAAAAAATGGTAGTCCGTTTGAGCAAGGTCTAGCGAATACGAACGGTGACGAATGGTTTCTAATTGCAGTTCATGTAGAGTTAAAACGGCTCGTGCTGTATGAGGTCTCAATGTATGAGGGCGTTATCATGGAGCAATAATGGTGAAGATCGATTCATGTGTCGGGGTTGTTTCACTGCTAGTTTTGCTATCATTGTTCGGAGTTCGGCACAGTAGACATCTGGCGTTATTTGACCAGATCGGAGAAAGCTATAGTGAATAACACCATGCTGAGACCACCAAACAGTTACCATTACCTTTTTATTGGTAAGCTTTGCTTTAGGACACTGTAGCGACGTTTGACCTGGACCATTACATTTTTCGCTTACGGTTATCGTAAAGAATCTACTTTTCATCATATGTCACAATTCGATCCAATATGCCTTCATTTCTGTATCGATTCAACAAGGCAACACAAGTTTCAACACGCGTTTCTTTCTGCAGATTAGTCAAATTATGAGTCATGATTTTTTATTTTATTGATTTGACGCAAATGAGTCAATATTGTTGGTAAGGTAACGTTAAACCATGCCGCTAATTCCTGGGTAGTTTGGCTCGAATCGGCTTCCACCATCTCTTTCAATTCATTGTTATTCACCTGTGTGCTCACACAGGTGAATAAGTTCACAGGTTTTCCACGTGGTTCGTTTTCCAAAGCAAAGTTTCCACCATGAAAGGGTTTAAACTAAAATCGCACGGTGCGTTCATTGACAGTCCTCTCTCCAAACGCAACATTGATATTGCGAGCTGTTTCTACCGCGTTAGTTCCGCGTCGGAACTCGTATTCAAAAATCACTCGAATTTTAAAGTATCCATCTTTCTTGTCTAAGTTGAATTAAAACAACTTAAAGTCGATAATCGAATATTGCATTTTTTAAAAGAAGAACTTCATAGGTACCATGTTAAAAAAGTTTCACTTAACAATCTCAAACCATGAAGGTTATATGTCAATTCGATATACCTATTACAATAAAACGGCAATTTCATACTTTAACCCCTATTATTACGTATGCATAGAAGCCGGCCAGCACAATTACTCAAAAAACAAAACATTTGATTGATACAGATTTGCGCCAGGCGGGCGGCCCACGGGGAAGGGGTCGTTTGTGATTAGCTGATCGCAATTCCGGTGCAGTCGAATTGTCGAATGCACTAGCGGGCAGCGAGTGGGCAAGCGGGAGCGGAGTTTTGACTCTAGGTCAGACTCTATGTCAACTTAAAATGCGCGAATTTTCAAATTAGTCCTAGAAACTTTTTTTGGTGTGGTTTTTGGTGACGTGAGAGTGAGACGTGATGCCCTAAGGGCGGATTTTTTTGTGCTTCTTCTGGTGCCCCCCTAGACGTGATGCCCTAGGCAATTGCTTAATTTGATTAAGGGTTAATCCGTCACTGGATACGACCCTCCATAATATTAAGAAATAGAAACTCGCAAACTTTTAAACACAGCTGATTCGTCCTACACAAAATCATTCACGCATTCATTCATAGTAGCTGTGATGGCCGGATAGTTGACGATACCGTGTCAGGCGAGTCAAGAGTACTTTGTGTAATTTTTTTGTCGAAGTTTCGTTCTTACCAAAGACTACTATAGTATACTGGCTAGTTCTTACCTTAGTGAGGCTTCGTTTCAAATACTTTACACAGATATTTAATGTCCAACAATTATTCAATCAACTCAATTATTAAACACAAGGACGGGTCAGGCAAGTGCGACTTACGAGTATGAATGAAAAGGCCAAGAAATCAAGGATTGTTATTGAAATATTTACATTATTTATTTATACTTCCATTTTCTCGATGTACCAAATGAATGAACTATGAAGATAGATGCCACAGATCTGTACCTGGCATTAAGCAACTCATTCAAAATTGAACTTTGATGTCAATTTTATTTTCTAACTTAGCCAATTCTAAAGTGAGAGCTATATAGAGCTATATAGAGCTATACTAATTAGTTCTGTAGATGTCCCAGAATAGATTATAATACAAAACAAAACATGTTTTTTTTTTTCTTCTTTGGCAAAACAAAACATTGATTGGTTGGCAATTTTTTGACAATGACGTTTCCAAATTGTCACCGATTGTCTTGACCTGCGTTTCCGAATTGCGACAAAAGCGATGATATCGGGAATCCTACCAACGCGCAACGTCATAATTATAACTCAATAATCCTTTGTATATTGTGACTATTAAATTTGGTCGGATTCGCGAAATCACTTTTATCGCAATTCGGAACGCTGGTTTGCCCTTATCCCATATCCGTCTGCTGTCCTGTCTGTCATACATTTGTTTACCAATTTTGTTACGAAGAACTTTTTCATTTATAGTTTTTGTGAAATGTCGAACCAATATAAGAAAATCTTCATAACAGTTGGCACAACAAGATTCGATTTACTTTGTGACTATATTTTAACTGAATCTGTACTTACAGCATTAAAAAATATTGGTTGTAAAGAGATAACTTTTCAAATCGGCAGTAGCAGCGCAGAACCCGGTTTAATTGAAAAGGAGAACGTTAAAATAAATATGTACAGATTTAAAGATTCCATTCGTGAGGATATAAGGAGTGCAGACTTGGTTATAAGCCATGCTGGAGCTGGAAGCTGTCTAGAAACTTTAGAAGCAAACAAACCACTTTTGGTTGTTGTAAACGAAGACCTAATGGACAACCATCAACTGGAGCTAGCTGAACAACTTCAAATCGACTCCCATTTATATTACTGCACATGTGATACAATAATAAGTACACTAAGCATGGTAGACTTTACTTTGTTAACTCCATTCCCAAAAGCAGATTCATCACTTTTTGTAAATTTTTTAGATAGTGTCTTTAAAGTTGAGAACTTAGATTGATGTGTAATGAACTTCTATAATTGAGAAAAGTTTATTTTGTAAAAAAATATTTGTTTACAAAATAAACCTAATCCTAATTCAAAATAATAATCTAATTTTCAAAATATTAATGTTAAATGTTATTTATTAATTGGCATGATGCAGAAAGCAATGAAACACGAAAGAAAATATTATACTACTGTGAGGCAGAAATTTATCTCATATTTTGTTAGATATGTATAAAATCGTGAGGCATTTATAATGCTATGATGAGGTCAGCCCAAAGAGTATAGTAAATATGGTCAGCCCCTGCCTTCATAAAACATTATTTGACTAATTTTAATTATTGTAATATTTTTTTATCTACTTATTTTTGATGCCAAGGGCCAGGCCCCAGTCATACAACAATTGAAAAAAATCTAAGTATCATAAGCACACCAGACTCGTCGGTTACTTAGCATGAACACGAGTCATTAATATCTACATAAATAACAACTCAGGAAGAAAGTGTTGACATAATTAAAATAAAATTATATACTACAATATATTATGGTGCTCTTTCTTACACTAGGTTATAAGTAAAATTGAATATAAAATATTCTCACAATAATTTTATTTTATTGGAAAAATACAAATCATTTACAAGGCTCACAAAACATCACAATTCATAAATAATGATTAGGTTTAAGGAAATTACGAAAATAATAGGACAAAATTAAACTTATTAAACATTTATTAGGGATAATTTAGACTAATTTCTTGGCTTCAAAGAAGCTCTTGAGGTGTCTCATCTGCCAGTAACCAATGCCCACAAGCACACCAGTCTGGAGGAGACTCCACCACAATACACGCTGGTTTGTGCTCTCTGAAGTCTGCCTGAAACGCTCCTCGCGATGCTGGAAAACAAAGTACTTTAGAATAATAGAAATTAAACCCCTACTGCATAACCAGAATTATAAGGTGTGCCACCCAGCTGGATGACTGCAAATTATATAGGTACATAAACCTCCCTTGTTTATTGCATGAGTTAGTGAAAACTGCATCCGCATGAATGAGTTAGCAGATAAACAGACAGACATGGAAAGCAACTTCATTATACTATTAAATGCAAAGAAAAATAGCACTATGGTTAAAATATTACAAACATTCTGAACTTATGCTTCCCAAATGCATGTTCCAAAAATACACATTTGTGATATTCATTCATAAAAAGAATTACTACACAGTTGATTGTTCAAAGTTCTGAACGGTCATGATATTTCAGTTGTAGTGTAGTTTTCTAAACTAACCCTTTGATAACTCTGTTCCTTGGTGATCTGGTGTACTTGGTCAAGTAGTTGCCTAATCCTGAGTTGCAGCTCTGTGAGTTTGTCCTTGTGGGCTACATTAGCATAGTCCACTGCATGCTCACCAACTTGAATGTCCAGGTGCACCTGTTGCACAAGTTAAGCATGAGAATAAAATATATAGCTAAATTATGACATGTTTGGCCAACTCTGTTGTGTAGAACACATTGTGAGTTAAGATGACAATTCTTTACATATCTCAGTTATTTATGTTATATATTAATGTAAGTAAAGAATATGATATTTTACAGACTGTTAAGAACTGTCGGAATTCTACTTTGAGATTAATAAAATCAGAATTATTTATTCTCCAGCAATTTAGGTACAAGTTTGAAATGTTGAAGGATTTATTACAAAATGCTTTTGTAATACATACTTAGTGACTATATTTTAATATTTGCACAAGTGCTATTACTCCAATATTGTTAGGAGTGTGTTATAGATAATGGTATAAACTGTAATAGTAATGGTCAAATTAAATCGAAGGAACCTTTAAATATAAATTGGTCTACCTTTCTCTTTTTCAACATAATACTCACTCTAAGTTGTGATCCACTGAACCAAGATGTGCTGTTGGAGTACATGCAGATGACGTGCTCTCCCGGTGTCACTGATGTGAAAGATATCATGCCCTCGGACGAGTACACACGAGACATCAACACTTTGTCGTTGGGATCCCGAACCTCCACATGCATTCCTATGCCGGGGGTCGAAGGCATAAAACCTCCCGATCTCGGGTCATACAACTCCACTTTGTAATTCACTGAAAAACAACAAACATCAACATTAGACTACGTTCTCGCTATTCGATTGTGATCAAAAATGCAAGACAGGCGAACAAGGAAGTTTTACCTATAACTGTAGTATCATCGGGTATTTCTTCAATGAAACATTTTCTCTCTGCTTCTGCTATGTGGAAATATAAAGCTGAAGCCACGTCCAATGCGAGGAATAGCGCAAATAGCGACGATATTCTAAATAATTGCATTTTTCCAGCTTATAAGAATCGGCAAAAAATACTTAGGATGACATGACACACGTCACCGAATTTAAAACGTCAACTTGCCAAGTTCCAGCACAGTCAACGATGATATATTTAGCATCAAATGGAGCGACTGATACGACCAAAACGACAATCTATCTATAATTTTATACCGAAAAGGATCATTATAGAAAATTTAATGTATTATATTTACAAAGTTATATGTAAAATTTTTATAAAACCCAATAATTTATAAGTCAAAAATAAACACACAATGTGATTGATGTTCCGATTCAATTTGTTTATGTTGAATGTCTGGCAGGCTGGCGAGTTGGCGATTTCTTGACTGACTTTGACATTTACTTTGTGACGTCGTTCAGAAATTTTGTAATCAAATATGTTGGAATTGGAAATAATAAAGACAATTTAGTTGATTTTCAGGCAAACGATACAACAGCATACAATTTTATGTGATAAAAAGCGCGTACACACGGTAATTCTCGGTGCATACATTAACTCAGTTTTAGTGCAACCATGGATCCGTTTATTATTGCTGCTATCATTAGCGCAGTTGTTATAGTTTTGCTATCCATCGCTTTCGTAAGGGTTGGATCACAAGTCAAACCCCAAGGTAAATATTTCAAATTCAAATAAGTGAAGAAGCCTCCGCTTGTTTAACCAATCTACTATTGACCCAATACTGTCTATATATTGTACACCAATAGTCTACTTTATGTTTTTTACATAGTTTTTATTCTTTTGTAGCTGGAGCAAGGCCAAGAGCAGTAGCCCCTAGAGATGGAGGTCCTGGGAGAGTGCAAGCAGTTCGGAATCAAAGAGCTCGGATGAGAGCCAATGGTAAGATAAACAGTGATCACTAACGGAAACCAAACAATATTACTGCCATGTACTAATTTTTCAATTGTTATTGTAGCAGAAAATAATTATAATCTAAGGTGGTATTTGATATTTTGTTTAGATGTTTTACAAAATATTATATTTCTATAGCGGCTCGTCACCAAGCAGCGGCATTTGAAGAAGAACCAGATGTAGCTGATGAGGTTGAAGAAGAAAATGCACAAGAGACAGCAAAAGTTGATTTTGATGACAAAATGGGTGCTAAGGTAAAATGACATTGAAGTTGCAGTATGCAAATAAAAGTTTCAATTAGTTTTCTATCATAGAATAGGTAACTTTTGTTTTTCGCCTCTAAATAACATAATTTTTTACAGAAAAGGGCAAAACTAGAAGCTAAAATGGAAAAGAAGAAGGCTAGAGAAGCAGAGGAACAACTGAGAGAGATTAAAAAGAAGAAAGATGAAGAGTTAGAACAAGAGAGGAAGAAGGTTGAAGAGAAACAAGAGGTATGTTACCGTTACTACATTGGTTTATGTAACCACTAGTAACACAATTGATAGTCCAAAACAACATAGTAGCATAAAATCAGCCTTATAATGTTACCACTGCTGGAATACAGGCCTCCTCTCTTGGACAGAGAATGGGCTGTAATCCACCATGCGCACCCAGTGTGGATTGGAGAATGTGGCATGTCTTTGAATCTTTTATTCTAGGATATGCCAGTTTCTTTGCAATGTTTTCCTTCACCATTTCGAAAGCAGTGGGGATGAAAAAATTAACACAAAGTAATGTCGACCACATTATCGCTTACCATCAGGTGAGATTGTGGTCAAACGCGAGCCTATTATTAATAAAAAAAAAATAAAAAAATTTTTGAACCCGCGATCTACAACTCGTAAGGCCGTATCGTTACGACTAGGCTACCACCGCTCCTAAACAACATAGTACTGGAATAAAGAGTAGTATGCTATCCTACTGTATGGGATACTATTAATTCCATTATACTTCCAAATTCATGTAGCCATTTTTTTTTTATATTTCACAACTATGACACAACGCCGTTTAGTCTCGAGCTAAGCAGAGCTTGTGTTAACTCATAACACAAGCTCTGCTTAGCTCGAGACTTAGACAACTGATAAACATATATTACATACATATCTATATATATATAAAAAATCAATGCCACTTTTCGTTGTAATTTTATAACTCAAGAACGGGCTCACCTATCCAAACCAAATGTTTAGGCTTTGATTGGACTATTTAGTAGATGGTTTATGTGAAGTTTGCACAAAATCGGCCGAGCGGTTCTTCATTTATCACATTTTTTGCAACAAATGAATTCAATAGGGTAGAGTGGGGTAGAGTAGGGTAGGGTAGAATTGAGTTGAGTTGACAGTTGACAAGAGCGAAGCCGCGGGCAAAAGCTAGTTATAGATAAATTACACCCAGACACAGAACAAATGATCGTGCTCATCACACAAACATTTGTCCTGGGTGGGAATCGAACCCACGATCTGTGGCATAGCAGTCAGGGCCACTAACTTCTAGACCAACAGGCCAGTCATACCGTTACTTATCATTGTATTGTGGTGTTTGATAATAATCCAGACTTTGATTAATAGGACAGAATGTCATTAGAAAAGGAAAGAAATACACATTGTTGAGGACAGCTTAGATACGATAATTGACATCATTATCTATATTGTTTTTTTTACAAACTACTCTTGAAAGTAGGTACTTTCTGTTCCATATCTTCGAAGTTCATGATTAGATCATAACAATATTTCTATGGGACCAACAGGGAAGCATAACCTTTCAATCAAAAAAAAAAATGTCAAAATCGGTCCACAATTGACCAAGAAATCGGTGAACATACATAAAAAAAAAACATACATTCAACCGAACATATAACCTTCTCCTTTTTGAAGTCGGTTAAAAAACAGGGTGCAGCGCAAAAAAAAAAACTTGAAATTGTGACCAAATGGTTTTGTGCTGTTTTACGAGTTCAACGCGGTCAAAGTCGCGGGCACTAGCTAGTCATCATCAATAAATTTTCTTTTAATAAATATTTGGATATTAATTATAATAATCAGAATGACTTATTTGTAAACATAGGTCAGATAATTGGTTATCTGACCTATGTTTACAAATAAGTCATTCTGATTATTATGGAAGTGCATCGCTACCTGTAACACAATCCTCTTTTTCCGTTACTGCTCCCTTTATCTGGGGTCGGGTCTCGTCACAATTCTACACCAGGATAGTTTGTCCTGGGTGGTTGTCGATTTTGATCGATCTCCATGTAAGGGCTATATTTCACCGGGACAACATGGCGGCGCGATCAGTTTTGCCGCCATGGCGTCCCGGTTAAATATTTAAAAAAAAATACTAATTGGTTGCTAAACCAAATAGGAAACCAGGTGAGTAACACTCTAGAGCTGTACCTATAAATGTTGTTGGTAGCGGCGACAGGTCGCGCCGCCATGGTGTCCCGGTGAAATATAGCCCTTACTTGTTAAACTAAAACCATGTTAATGGCGGGCGACCTCTAACGTACCTATCTTAGGTTCGGGTAAATTTAGGGCTCTTTTTATCACATGGTCTTTGCTACGCGTCATTAAATGTGCATACCATCTGAGGCGGAGCTCTATCAGTCAGTCAATCAGTTTATTCTTTTATTTAAAGTTAATTAGTTAGCCTAATACGTCCCACTGCTGGACAAAGGCCTTCCTCGCCCTTTTCCACACACGTCTGTTCATTGCAGTTGCTAATAAAATCTACTTCATTTGCAGTCTTGTTAAAATATCAAATATTTCTTTCTCGTTCAGGAAGAAGAACGCCAGCGAGAGGAAGCTGAGCGTAAGGCAGAAGAAGAGCGGAAGAAGCGAGAACAGGAAGAGTATGAAGCCCTGAAGGCGGCTTTCACGGTAGAAGGAGAGGGCTTCGACGAGAATGATGAACAAGAGAAAGAGAACTTGTTAAAGGACTTCATTGACTACATAAAGGTAAAAGTTGAATTGTGTTTTTATGAATGAGAGGCGGTCGCCTCCTTTTACAAAGCGGTAACGCGAGCAAACGAGGGGTTCGAAACCGTGAGGCGGACAACGGAACAAGCCTCACGCCCCGGCCCCAGACGGGGACGCCCTTATCGTCGGAAGTCGCAGGACGATTTCTGACGATGTCGAGCAATGGATAGAACGCCGTCTGGCAAGGACCAAATCTGAGCGGTGACGTCGCATTTTAGTTTCTGCATCCATATTCTGTTACTTGACTATTTCCTCTTCCACCAGATTTTGAAGGTTTCTTACTTCCTTAATTTCGAAGGGATTTGGAAGATTAATCTTATTTGCAATTTTGAATGCTTGTTGACAATTTAAAATAAATCAAGTATCTAATTTTAAAACGTAAAGAGTACCTAATATAGTAGGTAGGTTCTTTTTTTCGTTTTGGATCATTTTTGCCTGTGAAACTTAGTTGCAGACTCGTGTCTGTTTAGTAAAGGAATGGCGCTATGTTATCATTTTGCTGTGGGAAAATTAATTTCACCTTTGACAGGTATCTCAAAGCAGTCTGAAATTGAATAAAAATAACAAACATTGTTCATACATTTTCAGGACCAAAAAGTAGTTCTACTTGAAGATTTGGCTGCACATTTCAAATTGAAGACCCAAGCTGCCATAGACAGGATAGCAGATTTGCAAGCTTCTGGTGAACTCACTGGTGTCATAGATGACAGGGGAAAGTTCATTTACATCTCACAGAAAGAATTAGAAGATGTAGCCAAGTTCATCAGACAGAGAGGAAGAGTGTCCATCACAGATCTAGCAGAATCTAGCAATGATTTGATCAACTTAAATCCTGTCTCTGTACTCTAGTCATGTAGTTTGATGTAATGTAAATATTTTTGTTTTGTTCATTTTTTTTACTACAAGTAACTAGGTGTATAAAGATGAAACTGCACTGTTAATACATACAAACGTTTATTCGAAAAAAGAAAAAAAAATACATGCATTATTATTCTGTTATTTCATATCCAAACATATCTCTTCCTTTCTCTATGAGCAGTAATGATGACTCCTTGATCCTCTCCAACACCTCCATTAGCTTGCTCTTGGTGAACACTTTGTACAAACATCTATTTTCCCCAGCAATCAAGTCGGACAGTTTCACAGCTTCCTTGTGATTTTCAATGTCTTCATTACTTTGTAATATCTTTAGGATTAAAATAACAATTTCTGGAACACAGAGACGCCTCAGAGTCTCTAACTGTTTGGTCCTTTCTTGCTTTTCATCTTCATTGAATTTTTGGGAGGTAGTACTATCATTCTCATCTTGAAGCCAACCTCCAGGGAATAATAATACATTGTAAAGTAAATTTTTGGTATGTCTTGCTTGATGTTGCACAGCATTCAACCAACGGGCTTTTTGTTGTTCCACTTGAGCACACCGCTGTTCATGGTGCACTTTATCAGAGAATGATGCATCAGAAGCAAGTGGTTCTATATCTTTTGGTTGGCCACTTATGAAGTGTCTGTACCAAGTAGCAAAACCTTCAAGTGCTTCCAAATATGCCTTCAAACACAGATGTTCCCTCAATTCAGCAGAATTTTCAGATATTTTGTTCATAAACTCTGGGAACATTTTGTTTACATTTACAACACATGCTAAAGCAGCATCTGTGTTTCCAATGAAAATAAATGTTCGAATCATAGCATTACTTAGCCACAGAGCTTCCTCGACTTGGTTTGAGATAAGAGATAACCATTCCAGGGATGAAATAACTTTCTGGATCAACGTTTTATCCTTTTCAACAGCTGTGGTTTGAGTAAATGTCAAATCTAAATTACCATAGCCTTGTTGTATATCTGTGATTGCTTTCTTTATAGCAACTCTAGCTGATCCTGCAACATCAATGCCAGCATTGAGTCCCGCTTTGACCACTCCCTCTCTATACTCACTCTTGTGTACATGGTCCATCAGTTCTGCATAAAGTACGATTTGTCTGGCAACTGGCACAGTTGAGGTGTAATAAGCTATAAGTTCTGGGCATTCCACTGACCCATCAATTAATTTACCAACAAGTTCTGTGACATACTTTTCTAAAATTTTGTCACCAATGTCATGCTGAGGATCTTTACCCATTTGTCTTAATACTAGGATAAGATGGGCCAAGAATCTAACAAATCTGTCATCACTGTTTTCAATCCATTGTAAAGAATCTTGCATAATGGCCCTGATATGACCAAGCATCAGGTGACGCTGACATGTTTGGTATAATGATTCTTTTTTACCATCCATCAAAGCTTTCACGGCACTGAAAACCTGTTGTAGAGTCAATTCTTCTAACTGAAGTTCAGACTGTAGAAGTTCTAGAACATCAGATGGTGTAGTATTAGCATCAACTGTAGCATGATGCTCATGTAAAAACTTATCAACTCTAGCCTCTATTTGAGCTCTTAAATGAGCCCAAAGCAAGTCTTCCCAACTACCTTGACAAGCTGGGAGAGTACTAGCTAAATGACCACACAAAACTCCAACAGTAGCTCTATAGTGTATATTCTCAGCTGTATTATTAGTAAGTCCCAATGAACACCATTTCCACAGATCTCTTGAAGGATTACCAGCTATTTCTAAAGCAGAATGGGGATCTTCTTTTGGCATATAGTGAAGTAACATCCATCCCTGCAAAACGGCACCTCGCCATGCCTGCCCAGCACTTATACATAAAGAAACTGCCTCCTTGAACTTGCCACACCTTACTTCTGTAAATATCCTTTTACATAAATCATTGTCATCTTTTTGATCATCTGTATGGAGTATTTTCTTTTGACGTCTAGGTGCATCAGGATCCATACAAGTGACCATAGCTTTGCTCTTCTCTTTATTGAACAAACTTGTCCCAAGTAACAACTGGTGCAAAGTATTTCCCCAGTGAATGTTATTACTGATTATTGGAGCCGAGGTCTTTGTTGCTTCCTCTTGATAAGCTGCGGTTGCTTCTAACCAGTCAACTAGCAGTTGTAGCAGTCTTAGTTCAGAATCACTCCTAAATAAAGCACTTACCAATGTTTGCTGAGATAGTGTAGTTTCAGTGATTAAACTATCCAAAGATTCAGGATGCTCAGTTATGGAATCAGCATATAAACAGTGCAGCAGCTTCCAAGTGTTTGCCTCTTCAGCCAGCCAATAGTTTTGAGCATTGTATCTATTCCAAGGCTCAACTAATTCTAAAGAATCACAGCATACTTGTGCTAACCTAGCTAATGTGTCTAATACATCACTAGGACGACTTGTTTGTATGATCTCAAAGAAAGCTTCGCTTAAACCTTCAGTGCTGACTCCAGGATTGATTATTATCGAGGATTCATCTAAAACTTGTCTTAAACTTGTGTCGTTAAGATTTTTAAATATAGATGTTTCATTCAAAATCGGCGACAGGTTCAAGGTGTCTTCTCTTGGTAAAAACTGTTTGTTTCTTCTATTCTTCAGAGGTGTAAATTGAGTTGAATACAGCTGGTGACTTCTATCATAACTTTTAGACATTTTGGACAGAACTATGCACCAAATTTCAGGAATAAATCTAATCACATTCACATCCAAGTCGTGCGCGCCGAAGTTTGGCAGTTTGTAGTTTGACACATTGACAGTTAAACAATTTTGACAGGTCACATAGCGGGTCCGCTCAAAAATATGACCTCAAGAAACCAACCAACTAACAACCTAACCAAACCTAATAGCTTGTCACCAAAAACTAGGTTGCTAAAGATTCGACTAATGTTTATTAAGTGTTAATAATAATATAAATCTATTCACTATGCCGATATGCTCAGATTTTTAATTTAGGGCTAATTCAAGAATTATTAAAAAAATATCTCCGTAACAAGGTTTTCGAAAGCTTGCTCTAACACTTAGCGAAAGGGGTTTAAAAAAGAATTAGGGGTAGTAAATATATGTATTATAGCTGGAAACAAGTCTAATATAAAATTTGTTCTCAGTTTTAGTAGCAAAGTAACTTTACTACAAAATTCTTTTCTATCAATGTCCATTGCTATGTACCTACCTACATACTTTTTAGTTTTCTCTTTCCCTCATTCATTCTCTTTCTCGACGTCGTTGCGTGAAAAGGTAAGAGTAAATAAATTAAATAATAATGAAACCAAAATTAAAATGACACTGCTGTTCTTCATAATTTAACAGTAATTTGAAAAAGATTTTACTTTTAAACAAGTTGTGTGTAAGTATTTTAATAGTTTTACAGAAACTTAATTTTCTTTTTTATTTCTTATTTAAATTGTTAATATACCACTATTTCGTGGCTTAAAATTCTTGTAAAGTTATGGTATCTGCGCATGTAAGATAATCGCTTCATTAATCACATTAAAAATTATACCCCAACCTTGTCTCAGTCAGGTAAGTGAGGTTTGGTACTCCTATCTTCATTCTTCAATATTGAAGTCAATTTGTCCACTTAGAACAATAAATGCAAAGGACAAACTCAATCTCAGCTTAAAAGTATCTAAGTAATAAATTCTTGCCTAAAATCTATTTTTTCACATGGAGTATGGAGTGCAATAGGTATTTAGGTATGTACCTACTTATAATCCACCTGTTAAGGGATGATGATGGGATGAGACAGTAAAACATCATTCTCATAAAGACAGAGGTATAGCAGCTAAAAATTGCGTTATGGAACCTATCTTTTAATTGTCAAAATATTTTACTAACTTAAAAATGCTTGTGCAAGAACCGGAATGAATCAACTTAATTTTTTATTTACCATCATTACAAGTTATGACTATAGCATTCAAAGGGTCACTATAAATCACAAACTAGGAACCTACCTATGCATAATGTGCTTGGTTTTTGTATTTTCATTTTCTGTATCGCAATAATCTCATAGTTCAACATAAAAATATTAAAATCTTTCATCTATTGATTGGAATTATTGCAATATATGAAACACCTTCATGTTTATTTCACTACAGATTATAATTTTTAAATAAAGTATCTACTTCTTTTACAGGATCATGACAGCATATTGACCGCATCCCAACCTGGGTCCCAACTATCATTTTTGATATTTAAATAAATGAGAAATAAATATTAATCAAAACAATCAATATTTGAATATATACTTTTGGACCTAGGGTAGACAAGTAGCCATGCATTAGACACTAAGAGAACATCAGGTCATTCTCTCCTTTGTATTCATGTTGTGAGTTAATTAAGTAAAAAGTGAAATATTGAGCATATTTTTTGTGAAAATAATGTCTTGCTTGATTCCTAATTATCTTGTAATAGTAGGTAACAAGTGCATAAAACTTGTGTGTTTTATTTCACCATTCATAGCTGCTCTCAACACAGTCAAGTATGTTTCAAGACTGCATTAGCAGATGTAGGTAATGGACTTCTAGACTAGGTGTGTTAGGTGTTTAAATTAGCAGTAATGTGAAATGTGACCATTTTATCATTTGTACAAAAATAGAGTTTTGTTTTTATATTATTGACAGTAGTGACATTATTTTTTGCAACTTCTATGTCAGGCAACTGTCAGTAGTAGTGAAATGTAGCTCTGAAAACATAATTTTATGAATTAATTGTTATTTATATTGTATGGACTCAATTTATTCTTTAATTTCTTTCAATTATAGGGTAAAGTAGCTGTAAAATGTGGGGGAGAAAACTTGAGTTGTTTTACCACAACATTGAAGTACAACATGCTATATCAATGTTCACTGTATCAAAGGTAAGAAAATAATTTAATTTTACTTTGTATTTAAACTTCTGATTAAGTATGAAGTTAAAATTCCATTTTCTGGGTTTCTTATGGCTGTAAGTATTTTTGGATATATGAAAAAAATATATAAGCAAAAATAAATAAATTAGCTCCCTGCTATTCACTGTAGTTACAAGAATCTTTCTAAGTAAAAACTATAAACTGAAAGTGTTGATTATATACTATTTTCTTATAAAATGACCGGGTAACATTAACTTGAGTAGTTTACAAAATGTTCAATCAAAAACCTTCCGTTAAAAATGATTAAAGTAACACTGTATTTACTTTAAAAAATATTGTTTTAAAATTAAATATGAACTAGATACTTACAATGTACAAAAAAAAAAATAATTTAAGAGTTATATGTAAATATATTATAATATTTAGGTAATTCTCAGTGGAGGGTAACGGTGGAAACGTCTGAGCTGCAATTATTCCAAAAAATTAAGGCTTTTTACCTGACTGCAAGAAGGATTATTTATTAATTACTTGTTGCTCAAATGTTTACTCAATGTAAGCACGATTTTGTTTTCAATGATCATGATTGTTTTAACTTTTTATTATAAACCTTAATGGGTGTTCAATTGAATACAACATAATGACTAATAGAACAACCACTTCAATTGAACTTGATGGATTTCAGTAAAATCTCATCTTGAGTTTTTTGGACCAAGTGATCTACAGACCAAAGGGGGAACCCAGATACTTTAATTATGCTGATTGTAATTACTGACATTGGTGCCACATTAACCGTTCGAAACCTAGTAGCCACAATCAAAGCGCTTAAAAATCCCTTTGCAATGTCTGGGTTAATAAGCATATGCATAATCAGCTTTTTAATGTTCCCACTGCTGGGACTCAGGTCTCCTGTCTAGGAGAGGGAATGGGCCTTAAGTCACCACACTGGCCCAGTGCAGGTTGGTGGATGTCACATGTCTTTGAATTTTTGTTCTTGGACATGCCAGTTTCCTCGTGATGTTTTCCTTCACTGCTTTGAGAGCAGTGGTGATAAAATAAATTACACAAAGTAATGCGCTTGGCTGGTTTTGAACCCTCGACTTTGCCCTCGACCTACAACTCGTAAGTCGAGGCCGTTACCACTGGGCCACCACTGCTCTCAATAAGTACAATTATGTACAATGTAGAGTACGTTCATTCAACCATTCTGTGGGGCAGTATGGGCCAGAGCCATGATGGCCCATTCTGTACCTACATGACAGTATAATAACTTGACATTTGACAGCTGTACAGACTGCTAATTACGGAATGAAATAAACAGTAAAAAAATTAACTTTCATCACGTTCGTTTTGGGTTATCATCCATAAAATATTTAGAAGGTGAATCAGATCACAAGATAAATTGTTCAGTGGCATTTTTTAATGTTTTTCTATTTCTATAACCTAATTTTTTTAGGAATGTTTATACGTAAAACGGAACGTGAAAATCAAAAAGAAATAAATTATTGCGCGCTTCTTGTTCGAAACAACTTAATTCTTGACGTTATGGCAATGTAATAACTTTACCATAGGGTTTAATACAGCCAAGCTATTGTGAAATATTGCGACATCACAATTTCATCAGAAAATTTTCAGCCCACATCATACATGTGATATGAACCGTTTTCATAAGCTAAAGATTCTGCATCATTGAATATCTGGAACGCAACTAATGATTTTCCTATGCGACCGGAAATAGAATCTGAACTTTTATTGTTTTTAATTGGTTATTATGTAAAGTATCAATATGATTAGTACCAATTAATTCTATTTACATTTAATGGTCTTATCTTGCACTATGAAATATTGTTAAACGACTGTTCTGGTGATGTTTCAGTTACAGACTTTAAATTGATTTATATTGACTTATAGCGTGGCGGCAATGCCGATAGTCGTTTGGGTACTTTTAAATGTTGATGTGTTTTACGCCATATCGCAAAATATACTTTTAAGTAGTCAAAACTTGTAATTATTAATCTAATAATTAGTTTTGAAAAAAAAAATCTTTATTATTTGAAAAGTAATTTGACTTTACCGCGCAAGTATCCAGTATTCAAGGACGCATACGCTATCTCTTTTGCACAACTCGCTCTACGCGAACGCGAGTCGTGTGCGGCAAAACGTTTCGTCACTGGATATGAGTACCTTACCTACCCAGTTCGCCAGTGTTTTTTGGCCTGGTTCCGCCATTATTACTAAAAAAAATCTTCATTGTCATTGTTTAGATGTTAGGCATTCAGTGAAAGACTAGTATAATGCAGATAAACTCATTATGCTACTAAAATAGTGTACGCCGAAAGTGTTTTGGAAGTGTATCATTTCCTGTTTCATATCGTATAGAAACAAGCAACTGCGACCGCTAGTGTACTCTTTTCGTTATCACGTGGGTTAAATTTCGAATTATACGGCTTTGTGTGTTGGATTTTTCACGTCCCGTATTATAATTTAGTCAACAATGTCAATGTGTGGTGTGAATAGAAAAAAACCGGTTCATAACCCTTCATAAACGTTGTTTTCAGAAGCGCGCCGAGGTGCTGTCGGCCCGCCTTTCTTTTCGGCTCTCCATGGAGCCGGCTGGGGACTGATTGCATGGACAATGGTGGCAAAGAGTTGTGTTTTAGTGAAACTGAGTGTAGTGCCAGTGTTGTGAACTCGTTGTTAGTGTTACATAAGGTCGAAATGGACTGTGGGAGAAGCCCGCCCTGACGCGGCGAGCGCGCCAGCGTCCGCGGCGGGCGAGGTGCAGGTCATGGCACCAGCATTGTCCATAGCACCTCGAGAGCCGCACATCCACGACTCTATTGTGCTTGGAGAAACAGAGAGGCCGCTGTCCCACCGGAGACGGGCGCTCGCGTCCGTCGATAACCTCGCGACACACATGGAGGAAGACGACATGGGGCTCCAAAACCAGCCCAGCCTTGCCAAGGACTCACAGGAAATGGAGCAGATCTTAGTTGATCTGGGAAACACTGACCTTGACCAACAAGGAGATTTTCTTCAAGATATAAAAACTCTAGAAACTGGGGATGATGCACTTTCTGGTGGTGATACACTGGCTACTGATGACCCAGAGGCAATATTTCCTCTCTCTGGTTTTGAGTTGCCAGAAGCTGTAGATTCAGAGGGTGATGCTATAGAAGAAAAGATAAAAGGAGTGCAGGTGAAACTAGAAAGAAGATGTTCATTCTTACAGAGAAGGTTAAGGATATTACAGGCTCGTTCTGTTGGAAAAAAAATTTCTGAGGAAGCTGCTCAATCATTTGAGAAATGTACACGGGGTGCCCGAAGAGATACTGGTGGTGGACGACCTATGGGTTTGAAAACATTTTTAAAGACAGTAGAGACAACTGCAACCTTACAGGCTAGTGCAGCATCAAGAACAGTAGTTGGCCCCAAATACTACAACCCTGGAACATCCAAAGGAGATGCATCAAAATCAGCAAGTATTGGCATACCATCTGGCACGTTGACAGGCCTAGAAGACACCGCAGGTGCACTACGCTCACATCTGTCAGTGGTAAAGCATGAGCTGGACTCTGATGCCACTTTGTCATCATCTGGGGCTGAAAGCAATGATGAAGCGGTCACATACAACAATCCACTACAACAGCAAATGCTAGTGTGAGTACTATTATTTATTAATTCCTTAGCTATGATTATTATGTTGTTGTCTCACTTATCAATGGTCTTACAATGTATAATAAACTGAAATTAGCCAAAAGTATAATGTAAGAGGTTGACTACATGTTAATGTCAAGACATGACCTTCTAACCAAGTGGTTTGCATCCATAACAATAAAACAGGATGATGCTGTATATCTTGATCTAAATTATCAGTATGTTAAGCCTCTACCTACCATGGTGTGGTACATTTTGTACGTACATTAATTGAATGTGCACACAGACAGGATGTGGCTTTATTGCTTGAGTGACACTCCTAATTTCTCTTGAGAGGTAACAAATACAGAAGCTGCTATTGTTTATCCTTGGTCAATGTTTAACATAAAAAATATTTTTTTATGTTTGATTTGTTTTAAAATGATAACAGGACAAAAGGTTTATTTTGTCTAATTAGGGTTAAAATACATGCAATTAAGTGGCTTTAGATTTTGACCATAGTCATATTCTTGTTAATACTTATCAGAAGATGAACATACATATGTATAAACACTATTGTACACCATGTTTCTCATGTGACTATAGTCTTTTACAACAGTAAATTTCTTTAAACACAAGAAAACCATACAAATACTACTTCTGAATGTTTAAAGAAATAATTTAACTGATGGTCTTTATTTCACATGATTTTAAGATATTGCATCATTATTCAAAACCTTGTACCAAATAGGGGGAGATTGTAGATTTTGTGGCCAAATCTAGTCAAAAAGGCATCCTAACTCAAGACCCACTTTATTATCATTCCCAATTCAAATGTTTATCAAATTCATGTGAGGAACTGTGCCATATTAAGAATGAAACATCTCATAGGTAAAATGGGGCTGATGACCTATAAGAATCTATTCTAGTAAATAAACAGAGAGTTATGTTGCCAAATAATGTCTTTTTAGAATATCTTATTGAAATAGAAGTTAAATAATCTGTTAGGTATAAAATGGTGAATTACTTAGTTTTTGTTTGTTTGTTGCATATAATATTTTAATTAGTTTAGGACTGTATTGAAGTAGAGTTGTGGTTGTATGTATAGAGTTATTGAACACTCTTAATTATTTCTTAGAATCATTTATTACTAGAAGAACATTAGGAGTTTTATTTGATAATTGTTGCGTGCATGCTTATATTTGATTTTAATATGATATCACACATTATTTCTTTTATTAACAGCTAAGTAGTATTTAAATTAGATATTTTGTACCAACATACTAATGATTTGTATTCCATACTAATAATTTCTTTCTCATAACTTAATTAAATGGTATGTCTTCTGTAGACATTTATGAATTGTGCAGCTCATTTCTGAATTAATCTTCACACTTTGTTTTACTAATACATCAATAATGTACATGTTTCTTTGAATGTCTTTGTTCTAATGATAAACCTTGTAAAATAGTGATAAAACTAGAAAACAATGACCTTATGAAAATTTGTATACTCTATTGTACACTTCTACATAATTAATGTGTCAAGCTAGATACGATTTTAGAATACTAACCATTTTTTTTAATTCTTAGAAATTATCCAAAAGTTGGGGAAAGATACTTTCCAATTTAATATAAATTATAATTTTAAAGATTATAGATCCAGCTGCAACCTTGCAGCATCAAAACAGTATACATAGCCTTATAATATTCCCACTGCTGGGACTTAGGTCTTCTCTCTATGAGAAGGAATACAAGAAAAGTAGTTGGTCCTAAATACTAGAATCTTATAACATCTAAGGGTGGTGCATGCTTGCTGAATATAACCTAGGCTTAGTTCCATCTTAACACATTATTCCCTACACTAAATTGACCACATCTAACCATTGTTTCAGTGAAAAACGTGCTTTATGGTTGTGGCAGCGGACACGCGCCTCTGTAGCGTCTCGTTGGTGCTGGCTCCAGGCTCAAGTGCAGGAATTGGAGTACAGGATCCGGCAGCATGATGAGCTACATAAACAGGTCAGAAAGATTTGCTTTGATAGTGCCTTTACACTAGTTGTTAATAGGTTACTACTAGGTAAGCGCACTCCATTGTGTACCGCGTTGGTGAATATAAACAATTTAAAAAAAAATTTTTGCTTCTGTGGCTTGAAGATCTATGTGTAAAACAGTAGGTTTTATATGCAACTAGCTGTCCTGCCATATAAGAAAAAAGAGGGTAAAAAAAAACAAAAAAGGAGGGCAAGAACAACCTATTCTCAAACAAAATTTTATAAAAATTGGTCAAGCTGTTTCAATAAAGTTTGATGACAAACTAGACATCATCATCATCATCATCTTCCTGCCCTTATCTCATGTTATTTGGGGTCGGCGCGTATAGTAAATATAAGTAATTATAAAAAATGATTCTTCTTAATGAGTTTGAAACAACAATGACAAATTATGCTTAAATAAACAGCAATGTGAGAGTTATGTAATATTGCCTGCACAATACAGAATTATTCACAGTCAAAAGTTGACAAATTTTTGTTTAGAGGTGAAAAAGCTGACTCTAATCAGGAGATAGAGAGGTCAATGACTGGTTTTCACACATGTAACTGAGTTAGATAAGCTCCTACATAACTGTATAAAGTGATATGAGTCATTAATTGGACCCGAGACCTTAACCTGTTTATCAAAACACGGAAAAATTATGCTTGTATTTGGGATTTATTAATAATTTAGTAAAGATTGTGATGTGTGAAAATCATGAGAACTTTTTGAAAATCATGAGTCTGATACGATAAATGTAATAACATTGTGCTGGGGGAGAGCACAAGCTATTTCTGCACTAGTGCGGAAAGCAGTCTATTGCGTGCCTAAAAGCGGTGGGATAAGAGCGGGTTTTCGAGTAAGTGTATTGAAAATAAGCTTTTTCTAAAAGGGTTCTGAGATTTTGTAATATTTAAAATATAAAAACGCGACTTTTGCCTATGGCAGTAAGTAGGTAAGAACCAGGAATATTTTGTTATGAATATGAAATTTCTGGATCTGGACATGGATATGAAATTATTTCAGATTACCTGCTAGTTTCGGTAACGGGATTTTAGAATTCTAATAGGAAAATATGTAAATAGCAAGATTTGACTGTTATTTCTGGTCTATATTGTCATTTGTTTGGTCGGCCAAAAGAAACAAAACCGAGACTAAACATAAGACCATGTAATGTACATACCTACCATGTTCTAACAAATATGGGCAAGCCACAATTATGGCGGTAAGTACCCTCTTTGAGGAGTGGCTGGAGAGACAACACGGCGTCCTTGCCTTCCGCATGATGCAGGTCCTCACCGGACATGGTAAGTTCGGGAGGTTCCTACACCGGATTCGTGCGGAAGAAACGCCCGGAGGACACAGTGGAGCATACGGTCGAGGTGTGCCCCTACTGGGCAGAGCACCACTGTGTCCTTGTGGGGGTGATCGGCGGCAGCGATCTCTCGCGCCGGGCCTTGGTACAGGCCATGGTCCGGAGCGAGGAAGATTGGCAGGCGGCCTCCTCTTTCTGCGTAGCAGTAATACTAACAAAGGTGGCGGCCGCACGCATGCCCCAGCCACCGTAGGCGCGGGCTTGTAGATGGCGAGCAATGGGTAGTTCGCCGTCCGACCGTCCGAGCTTAAGTTGTCGACGGCGCGTAGTGTTCCACGCGTGCTTCAAGTAAATGTTAGCAAACTGTAGGGGCCCATCAGGGTCGAAGCCTACTGGGGCCATGGATTGTTGCGAAAGTGAACCCCGGGGCCCTGGAACGAAGGCAAAAAAGAACAGGAGTGGACTTTAGTCAGTTAAAGTCTGACACGCCCTCCCGTTCCCTTTGGGCGGAACGGGAGGGCGTGTCAGTACGAGAGATGTCATTAGATGATTTCCCACCTAAAAAAAACCATGTTCTAACAAATTAATGATTATGTATGATTGAAAAACCTGTCGTAAACTGTCATTTAGACTCCGCTTTTAAAAAGCCGATACAAAACTTTTGGATATTTTTTTATTTAGGATATCTGTTATTTTCGGTTACGGAACTCCATAATAAATATCCTTGGTAGAAACCTTACATTCTATGTTTACTTGTTTACGTTCATTCATAGTTTTGGTGATACACGCACGTCATATTCCTTGTCAAATATTTGAGTGAATAGGTTACTTCTAAACAAGCATACTGCTTCGTCTCAGATAGTGGTCAAGCGCGAGCTTATCAATAATAAATCAAAGTCAAACGTTAATACCGCGTACCGTCAAAGGACTGCAACAATTTGCCTCCCGTCCGATTATAATTTAAGTGTTTTCAAGACTAGAGTGAATAGGCTCTTAATAAACTAGTACGCTTCACCATCAACGATTGCATCACTGCTTACCATCTGCCAACGTTCCGAATTGCGTCAAAAGCGATAATATCGCGAATCCGACCATCGCGCAATGTCACAAATGTTACTCAATAGCCCTTATATTTTGTGACTATTAAATTTGGTCGGATTCCCGATATAATCACTTTTATCTCAATTCGGAACACGGGGTCTAATGATCAGTGTAGATCTATACACTCGCATTTATGAACGCGATCGTAGAGTTCAACTGTCAATGTCAAGCAAGTGTCATTTATGGCTGCTTACACCAACCTTCCCTGCTCGGAGTTAGAGTTTTTTGGGTTAACTCTAGGGTAGCTACTCAAGTTATAAAAGAACGACCCTGGGTTGCAGCTCGGAGCATTTTTGAACGGTTGGAGTAGCGACTCTACCCTACTCTGGTTATTTTTGAACGCAGGGCAGGTGAGATCGCAGTCAAGAAATATAAAAAAAAGACAATTATCATTATTTTGTTTATAGCTATTAGGATACAAATTATTTTAAGACAGGTCAAAGAACAGTTATTGTGATGATTGTAATAAAATATACACTGGGTCATTTGACATAGAAACAGTAACATGTTCAAACAAGTTATACTTACGCGCGCACAACATTCCGTAAACTCAAGGTCACGAATTACAATGATGTATTGAAGCTAGTTTTTTTAGCTAGCAAACATTCCTATCAAAATATCACAAAAGCCAGTCGCTTTTGAAGTTTTTGGCGCTAATAAATTGCAATTTTGTAATTCGATTGTATTTACAAAAAAAGATGCTTTTATTAAATTTTACTCGAAATTACATAGTAAGAACTCTTTAGAGTTTGTTTCTTTGTCATAGGAGTCAGATAAGAAACGCCACTTTCTATTTTTTTTTTTTTCAGACAATATAACGCACATTTATAATGTACAGAAAGAAATAATAAAAAACCATAAAAAAAACGAAATTGACGGACATTGACATGTTTTTTTTTTTTTAGCAAATTCCTGTGTTGTAGGCCATTCCCGTCATCATAATCACCCTACCGTTTTAAATTTAGGCCGTTCTTAAGCGGTAAATTAATTGCGCCAGAAGGTGCTTAAGCCTCAAATTTTTCAAGTAGCATTAGGTTTGATAGATTCAGTTGATAAGTTATTTAATTGCCAACCTAGGATTTATGCTGTAACCTACCAACTGTCTGTAAAATAGATTGGTCGACACTGCCCCAGGTTTATTTCAATAACACCATAATTCCTGTAACTCACATGGTTAAGAACTTGAGGATTTATATCGACAGCACCCTTTCCTAGACTAGACAGCTGCAGGAAGTTAGTCGTAAACTATTTGCCTCGGCGGGTTCGTTGAGGCGCCTTCGTAATTTTCTTCCCATCACTACTAAAATTGCGATAGCACAATCTCTTTTTCTCCCAATCTTAACTATGCTGATGCCAGCTATCTTGACCTCAACCAAGACCAATTGGAGAAGTTTGACTTGAAAATCTTTGTACCAGGTTCACATTTGGCTTGCGCAAGCATGACCACGTTTCTGAATGCCTTCGTCGGAATGCTCACATACTCTCTTTGCCAATGTGCTCTTTAATCCTTCGACTCCTTTTTATCTTAAAGAACGCTATGCATTCCACTTCGTTCTTTAACGATTCAAGCAGTGCGTTTGTGGAATGCATTACCCATAGAAGAGAGGCGTGCCCGAACGCTACCGACGTTCATAAAGATGGTGAAGGAGCATTACCTATCACTTTCATTTTTCTTCTCGTTTCTCTATTGTAATATTTATTAGTTTATTATTTGGTAATGTATTTGTGTATTTTTACCCCAAAAAATTTTTATCCTGTGATAAGTTAAGGTGTGCAATAAAGAAATGAATAAATAAATAAACATAAAGGGGAATAAAACGTCCACCAACCGTAACCAAACGAAGTTGGAGACATTGTTTTTTTATCAGGCGTTATTTTTCCTAATTCAATATACTTCATGGCAACTCTAAAGTTATTCAAGTGAAAAAATCAGTAATAACCAACTTAATCTATTTTGTCAATGGAAACCTTAAAATATTACGTTTTATATTTCCAATTAATTAAAATAAGTAACATTTGACAAATTGAATGATTCTATCAGAAGATAATAAAATCGAGGTGGAAGGACTATTTTGAAAGACTGATGAATGAGGAAAACAACTGGAATGGGATTTTAGAGAGCAAACCAGTGAATGTGGGTTTATTGAGAATGATTAGTATGGATGAAGTCAGAATAGCTGTAAATGGAATGAAGAATGGTAAGGCAATTGGACGGAATACCAGTTGAAGTGTGGAAGTTGCTGCGTGTGGATGGATGTGGTTAGCTTTGTTCTTCAATAAGTTGTTGCGAGAAGAAGCCATACCTGATACCATGAGTGGTGCAACAGTTCCCTGGTGCCCATCTTTAAAAACAAGGGTGATGTGCTTGAATGCAATAATTATAGAGGAATAAAGCTAATGTCACATACTATGAAAGCCTGGGAGAAAGTTATTGAAAGGAGGCTAAGAGAAGAGAGTGAAATTTCACAGAACCAATTCGGTTTTATGCCTGGTCGGGGTACAGCGGATGCCATTTTTGCTATACGCCAGCTGTGCGAGAAATACAGAGGTGCACATAAACACTTGCACATGGTATTCGTTGACCTCAAAAAGGCATATGACCGGATACCTCGTGAGGTTCTGTGGTGGGCCCTTAAGGAGAAAGGTGTGCCTGGGAAGCATGTACAGTTGATCCGAGCGATGTACAGTCGATGCAGTACCCAAATCCGGTCTACAGTGGGCACCACTAGCAGCTTCAATGTGGCTGTCGGCTTACATCAAGGATCGGCTCTCAGCCCTTACCTCTTCCTGATGATAATGGACGCTCTGACGTCGGACATTCAGGAAGAGGCTCCCTGGTGTGCTGTTTGCCGATGACATTGTGTTGGTTGCCGAGAGTGGCCTAGAGGTCCAGAACAGATTGGAGGTGTGGTGGCATAGACTGGAGAGAGTGAACCAAAACGGGATACTTGTTCTGCGATTTCGGCGGTCTCTTCAATCCAGTGCCTTTAGCTCTCGCTGGAACGCCCATACCGATCTGCTCTGACTTTCGGTACCTCGGGTCACTCGTCCAAGGGGATGGTGAGGTAGACCGGGACGGTAACACATCGGATCAACGCAAGATGGATGAAATGGCGACTGGTCACGGGAACAACTTGTGACCCACAGATGCCCCTCAAGTTGAAAGGTAAAATCTACAAGTCCGTGATAAGACCTGTCATACTGTATGGATCAGAATGTTGGGCTGTGAAAAAGACGGATGAAAATAGATTGCACGTAGCGGAGATGAGAATGTTAAGATGGATGTGTGGTGTGACGAGAATGGATAAGTGAGAAATGAGTATATTAGGGGAAGTTTGAAAGTGGCGCCAGTGACTCAAAAATTGAAAGTGAATCGTTTGTCTTGGTATAGTCATGTGAAGAGGAGGGATGAATCGCATGTTACTAAAAGAGTTATGAGTTTATATGTGGAGTAGAATAGATGGATGGATTGTGTGAAGAGTGATATGAAAGAAAAGGAAGTTAGTAATAGCATGACGAGTGACAAGGCAGAATGGAAGAAAAAAACAAGTTGCGCCGACCCTAAATAACACGGGACAAGGGCAGGAAGATGATGATGAGGTAACATCTGACAAAAGATACTAGCAATACTTTTATAGATATCTTCGGTTACGGTTTAAAGACCTTCTTTTTGCTACTGATTCCTCATATTGCCCTCTAACATATAACTTAGGTTTCATTTCTGGCGAAAAGAAAAAAAATCATGCCAATAGTTTGCATTGGCTTTTAATTGTATTGTAATGTCTATGCGTGAGGACTTTTTATTGGCTTTCTAATGATTGTTTTCCTTTTTTTTGTCTGGTTTAATTAGCTGTAAGTCCTCGTATGTACTAAGTAAATTATTATGGCTGATAATGGTTTGGCATTGCTAATTATATGGGTGATAACAATATTGCACAATAATGTAGACCAACAGGTCCAGGACCGCTTTACGTCACAGTAGGTACCTGTTCTTCCTAGAACTATTCTACACGTTGAAACAAAACTATGATATTTTAGATCCGCGAAGCGAAAGGCCCCGTGGAGTTCGACGGTTTTCCGGTCGCCTACGAGGGCTCGCTGCCGGGGGCCGAACCGCCTGACGACCATCCGTCGCGCGAAACATGCGCGCGTATCCGCCCGCTACGACGAGAGACCTTCAAGAAGAGGAAACTGCTCCAGATGCACAACCTGCATATCGCCACGCAAAAAGCTGCGAAGCCGTCGGATATCAGGTTTGTGATTTTTCTTAACTTTCAGTGATAAAAGGCTATTGTTGAGAAGTTCTGTTTTCTTTTTACGAGCGTTGGCGCTTCTTCAACGTTAAAGTCTAGTCTGCACAACGTCGCAGACGCGACTTTATCTTCGTGGGTTTCTAATGGCAAGTGTTACATCCGATGAACGCAACGTTAACGTTGGACACATCCTGCGATTTGAGGTTTACGCAAGAAACTCGCGACGCGTGACCGCGTCTGCGCAACGTTGGCGCAGCGCAGCAAAATAGGACAGCAATCACGAGCGGAGAGATCGAGATAATAATGTGATACTTGTGTGTACAGATGCAGTTGCTCGCAGGGCTTGGAGAGCTGCGCAGTGTGCACGGGGCGCGCGGAGCCCACGCAGCCCGCGCCGCCGCTGTGCGCGCTGGCGCCGCGCCTGCGCATCGCGGCCGTGGACCCCGGCTTCCATCCTGTGCTCAGCGATATCAAAGGTACCGATGGAGCTGCTCGCAGGGCTCAGAGAGCTGCGCAGTGTGCACGGGGCGCGCGGAGCCCACGCAGCCCGCGCCGCCGCTGTGCGCGCTGGCGCCGCGCCTGCGCATCGCGGCCGTGGACCCCGGCTTCCATCCTGTGCTCAGCGATATCAAAGGTACCGATGGAGCTGCTCGCAGGGCTCAGAGAGCTGCGCAGTGTGCACGGGGCGCGCGGAGCCCACGCAGCCCGCGCCGCCGCATAATGAAACGGATAGTGTATTGGCCGGATATCGGATATTCGGCAAGCTACGAGGTCGGAGCGATGGATATCCGGCTACTGGATATTTAGCTTTTTGTCGCGTTAGATGACGGGATGAGTTTGGTTTGCTAGAATTTATTTTTAGTACTTGGCGTTTACAGCAATTTTCAGAAGCTGGTCTGGTATACAAAGTCGAAAAAATGCGGAAAATTTGGTATTTATTCACTATTCAATTTGCCAATTCTTAATTTTGAGTAATAAACTAATTAATGAAACAAACGTTTTCTACGTGCGATTTTTAAAATAAGCGGTGTTCGTAATCTATTGTAGTATGTTTTGCTTTGAGTAAAATAATGGAATTTTTTTTTCTATTTTGCTATCCGGATTCCGGCCGAAACTGAATTATTATCTGGTATGCGGCCGAATAGTTTTTGAGTGTATATGTTGATGAAATGATAACGTTCGTGGTGTAATTGCAGACGTGTCGCCGTCGCTCCACATGGCGGCGCTGGCGAGCCGCGCGTGGTTCCGTCCGCGGGCGCCGCGCGGGCCGCGCGCCGGGCCCTCGCGCGCGCCCGACCACGAGCGCGCGCCCCCCGCAGCGCCGCAGCACCACTCCACGCATCATCACACACCTAAACCCCTCAAACGGCATCCCACACGTAAGTCACATTATTATTTTTTTTAATATATTTTTGTCTTGGATACTAAGTCCTTTAAGGCATGTCTTCATATGAAAAAATAATTAATTCTTTAGTTTACCTTTAGAATATGAATGTACACATTCTAATGTTTTTGTAGTATTTGACAGCAAATGTATCAAGTCAACCTTTTTGGCAAATTTAGCTAAGGTAGACAAAACTACAATAAAATTCTCAACTCCATTTTTACCGAGATCGCGCCTGTTTCAATGATTCCACATATTGCCCAGTTGAAACTACACCAAATTTACATCACAATATCCATCAGAAATCAATTTGCGAGTAATTAAAACAGCCATTGAACTTCACCTACAGAAATCCCGCCAAAAACTCCGTCACAGTACAATTCATATTCGTTCATACTGAATCTTTAAACAGCTAACTTTGACCAAATAGTGACCAAGATTTAACTAGCAGTTCAAAAGCGCTTCGGCTTCACATCTTTTTAGTCGCGGAAAATACCTCTTTGAGGGACGCATGGACCAGGAAATTTAGCAAATAGAAACCAGCTGAGCAGCTGAAGTGATGATGATTCATTCATAGTGACGAAAAGACTTCATAAGCAGTAGATTCAAATTACCTTATTGTATTTTTGCTTCTGGTGATGGATGCTCAAGAAGGTTATAAGAAACACAGGACCGCTCAATGTGGTGACTTTGAGGAAACAAGTCTGACTGTAGATTTGTGTCGTTTATCTATAGACAAAGTGTGAACTAATTTAAACGTGAGCGAAGGCGCATCAGCGAGGCCATTTTTCTTTCACAAATTCGATGATGAGACAGCGACTATCGCAACCCAGTGTTCGACCACGTTGTCGCATACCATCATGTGAAATAGTGGTCAAACACGAGCCTATCAATTATAAAGAAAAAACCTTCGTTCCTAAAGAACCCTTAGGTGCGAGGCCGTGAGCGAGGGCACGCGCCTAGCTACGCTACTGCATCTATCGATTGAAATTATGATGATAAAGACTATCACAATTCACCAAATTAATTAAGAAGGAATTTAAGCTTTTGTAGAAGTAAAGGGAAATGTTTATCAAAAGCATTTTTACTATAAAAATGCTAAGTCTCTTAGACAATACTCTACTGAATTTGGTGCAATGTTTTAGATATAAAATCAACAAACTGTATTCTGATTGATGACATATTATTATGTAATTTGATTACGAATGCGAATTGTTAAAGATAGACGTCGGGATATGGCTCCTTTTTCCTGTAAACCTTTCTTTGCTTTGCTAGGACATGATGAAAAATCAACATCCCTCAAAAACCATGAATGCAATTTATATTTTTATACTTTATAGGGAGAGCAGTGGCAGCCCAGTAGTAAAGGCCCGACATAGTATTTAGTCATGTAGGTTGGGCTCAAACCCAGACAGGCATTCTATCAATATTACACTCAAAACGGTAATAGATAACATTGTGAGAAAACCGGCATGACCTTGAACCAAAAATTCGAAGATTCAAACCGACCCGCACTGTTTCCGCGTGATGGATTACGGCCCATATTCTTTCTTAGAGACAAGCTTGAGTCTCAGCAGTAGAAACATTGTAAGTCTTAATTATCATCATCATCATCTTCCTGCCCTTGTCCCGTTTTATTTGGGGTCGGCGCAACACGTTTTTTTCTTCCATTCTGTCCTGTCACTCGTCACGCTATCACTAACTCCCTTTTCTTTCATATCACTTCTCACACAATCCATCTATCTTCGATAATGGAGTCAAATCTCTTTCCGCCGAGCCATTTCTTTAGGTTTGGAAACAAGAAATAGTCACTTGGAGATAAATAAGGAGAAAAGGGTAGATAAGGGAGTAATATATACGTCTGATAATATATTCATGTTTTATTATAGTTTCAATAAATTATTTCAGGATTGAAAAGAGGTCGACCGCCACTCACGAAAAAGATAAGGGAGAGAGAAAGAGATGAAGAAACTTCAACATCTGGTCATGAAAGGTGAGCTTTGTTCTAGTGGTACGTGAGTTTTCACTTTCGTTGTAAAAGTGAAAACTGGTAATTTCACGTACGACTAACCGCAGTTATTATTACAAAAACTCTTCGACCTTGAACTTACATTAAATATGAAGGCGCTTTGTGTTTATTATTCTGTTATATATAGAATTTTATCATAATAATACACTTACATAAATGTGTTTCGCTCCTTTTCACGGCTGGGCTTGGCAGATTCTACAAAACACCCATGCGGTATGTACAGGGAAGAGACAGTCTGAAATAATGAATATAGAGAATAATCGTCGTCTTTTTCAAATTGATTTATGATCACATTGTCTATTATTTACACAGCAGATACTAATAATGCTGTATTTTATCGTTCCAAGGTCGCGCGGCCGTTCCAGCACCGAGTCTCGCTCGTGGCGGCGCCAGTCCTACGATATCGACAACATCGTGATCCCGCAGAGCGTCGCAGCCAACACAAGGCCGCAGATACTCACTTACAAGGAGATTATCACGCCCAAGTTAGTACCGAGACCCTTCCACGAGGTCTTAACGCAAACCATTTGACGACATAAACATAACTGTTTAAGGGATGGAGCTGTATACGCGATTATCCCTCTTTCTCGCGCGCCTGACATCTTAACACGACATGGTAATGCTCTCTGAACATATTGTCATTTAGGTGAAACATGTCCATTACCCAACAAAGTTTAGAACTATGCTACATGTCGCACAAACAGCACATATTCATGATCATCTTTATAACAAATGACTGCTGGAAGATTTACGTCTATACTAGTATCTTTAGTTATCTCGCAAAAGGGCCAATGTAAGCTATCATTCCTTTTAGCGATTACTAGTACCATAACAGTCAATTCAATTATTATGCAACCAGTCAAAAGTGAAGCAAGTTCATACAGAATTTTGACCAAAACGAAGTGAACTGATCGAGTTTCGGCCGCCTGTTATAACTAGTTCCTAATTTATGCCCCCGAGGTATAAAAAAGTCAGATTATAGTTTGCTGTATAATAATAAATGTACATGAATTTAACTAAAACTCCTGCTTATCTTAAACTCTTTTCCTCCGCGGATTCTCCACCGTCACCGAAGCGTGAAAGAAAATGCTTGGTTCCTGTGGTCCAACAAGAAGCTTGCATTTTTTTTCTTTTCGAATAAATAATGGCATCGGCTCTACCATAGTGTAAAAAAAGTTTCTATTACAGAAAAAGAATTTTCACTATTGGATCTCTGTTTCCTGTGTGAAATAGTGTTATTTCACACAGGAAACAGAGATCCAATTGTGAAAATTCTTTACACAAAAGAGATCAATATAGCTCACGAAACCCGCATATTTCTTTCAACGCACCGTTATCTTAGTCATATGTCCTTATTTCTATTCACTGGGTAATTTATGCACATAGTATATCTGACAGGAAAATTTACTAGATATATTATGTAATGCAGAGATTTTAAATTCAAATTAGGTATATTATTGTCGTATATTTCTTACCTTCTGATAGTTGTTTTTATCAGACTATAGCCCAGGGTTAGGGGGGCCAGGGTTTAGGGTGCTGATGGGGCTGCCCCGATTCTGCAGCGCATCGGGGATGTGCGACGAGTCGCGACGCGACTGTTTCTATTCTACTAACGGTGCACATCCCTGGGGCGCAGGGCTCGGGCTAGCTCCAATAGCATCCTGAGGGCATTCGCGCACAGGTACGATTTTCAATACCTGAACCTTTGCAGTATAGTTCACTTACTGAAACAATCGAAATCTGTAAATACATATTACGTGTCTGATTATTTTGTGTATGTGGTCTTTGTAATTGTATATGTTTGTTGTTATTTTATTGTGTGTGTAATATGATCCTGTGTTGGTCGAATTAAACGTATTATTATTATAAAAAAGGGTTTAATATTTTAACAGCCCAAGTAGTGCAAAACTGCATTATAAGATGTCACAAAAGGTAACATCAGTAACTTTAGCATTTATGAAGAGTTATTACAGTACACACAACCTGCAATAGGTGAAAAGTACGTGTTCGCCGAACACGAACGAACGTTAGAACATTATTATGCGTCACGGAGACGTCACTGTAACACTTGCAGCGTTAATATAGGTAACAAGTTCAATATTATACAGCTTTTAGCAATTAATAGTAATGTAAGCTGCAATAAACGATTTTTGTGGACTTCAACTAAGCTTATCTTATTGTGGGGCTGGCCCTAGGCCAGAGCACTTCGACCATTCTGGATCTTTCAATTAAGGTATAATCTGAATTGAAGACTACAAGTGTACCCTTAGGACCACTTACATTTTGTGAATGAACATGTGAGCTACTATAATGTAATCAGTTATTCTGTGACTTCAATTAACAATGATATAATTAGTTTTACTGCACACAGTGGGAACTTGTGTAATGTTAATCAGCTTGTTACACGCAATCTAATAATAGCTCTTATAAAGCCCACATGTTCACTCATGTGTTGTAGAGGATCTCATATAATGGTGAATTACAGCAAACTGCTATAAATTAATTCACATTTAAGCCATGATTTCGGTGAGAGCTGAATACTTGTACTACTGTCGGCAATTGATCTACTCGTGCAGTAAATGATACCCTGAAGACTAATTTATTCAGCGCTTCCTATGTATTCGCCACCAGATGATTACCTCCCATATTTGTGTAGGGACATGTTAACCACTATCAAGCTTTACATGAATCTGTTTACCTTGTGTCATACAAGAACTGCTCCTATCAGCTCTTTACTGATTTATGAACCACGAGTGGACACTTAAGCAACCCATGCCATTTAATTGTGGTTAATACAGTACACTTTGCTTGTCTGCTATTTTTTGGTGCTAATCTATGTAATACAATTTATAAACAAATGATTTTTGTTTAGTCAATGAAAATAACGACAGGATTTAAATAGAAAATTCAATGATTTTATATGTAAACCGTTTTTTTGTCAAATTACAAAGGATTTTTTTTTTTATATTACATAATCAACCTATTTTATACTATTTTCAAGTAAACAGTGATATTTTGAGAGCGCGTGAAAATTTTTGCCTATAATCATATAGTATTTGACAATAAACACTCTTCCCCATTCGAATGGTTCACACAAAACAACGTCAAAATAATAAAGTAGTAGGGTGAAAATTATTTACAATTGTGCCACTTGTGAATTGTCAACTCCATAAAAGAGTTAGAAATATCCTGGACTGTATTTTGTGCTGAAAAATATATAACAAGGACTTTATTATTTAGCCCTTGTGTTGTATAAAAGGTAACACATACTCTAATAATCAGTCAATATTCAGCTCTTAGGGCGACTGTTACATTTAATAATGCTTAAATAACGCTGATATAATGCAACCAGTTACATTATTCAGCTAACAGCTGATTAATTTGTGCCCAAATCAGAGTTCTATCAGCTGAGTAGGTGCCTCTAACACTTATTCATCAGATTTATACAGTTTAAGATTCCATTGTGGACAGTGATTCAGCTACTATTCAGCGTTATTTGGGAGTCTATATATGTTTGTGTTTAAATAAGTTTTATTTTGGAATGGGAAATCGTCAAATAACTTTTCCAGCTCTGGGTTTAATATTTTATTAATTTATCAACTAATTTATGTTTGTGTTGAACAGAGTACTTTTTATATTTAATTTTTAAATAATCCTAATAAAAAAATAAATTATGCTTTGCAATTATCCAGAAAAATAAAATAACATTCCATAATGGTCATAATTATATACCATTAATGTCATAATTTAAAAGATTAGTTGTCAATATCAATTCACAATTACGGGTCATTGTTACATTGAAATTAAAATGATTAGAATTACAAATATTTTTAATATATTCTATTTTACATTAGTTGTAAATGAAATTAGTTATGTAGTGATTATTTGATGTATCTAAATGTTATCATTTAATTTCAGATGGAGAGTTCTAGAGATTCCAGAAACGCCGCTAAATAATGGTGTCAGCAAGTCAAATCGTATGTCCATTGAGAGTAATGAGAGTGAGGTAAGATTTCACCTGCCCCTACTTAATGAATTGTATTTTTTTTTTTTGGATATTGTTGAATGAATTTTGTTATTTGATTAGTGTTTTCAAAGGTTTTTTTTTTTCAAACGATTATTGGAGTGTTAAAACATGTGATCATTGTCACAGTACAGCAGACGTTTTTATTATATTTTTTTTTAGCCGTCGTTCCTTATCAGTTTATCCCCATCAACATATTTAATAATTATCATTTGTCATGTGGTAGCTACGTTGTGTTTTCAGCAGAAGGTTTAAAATCAACATGTATTGGCAGGAGGAAGACGTGTCGGACGCGGCGGTGTCACTGCGGCACACGCGCGCCGAGTGCCGCGAGCGCGCGCGCTACGTGCGCAAGCGCCGCGCGCGCCGCTCCACGCACGACGCGCCCCACGAGCCCGAGCTGCCCGAGCCGGCCGCGCCGCCCGCTCCCCCCGCGCCCCCCGCGCCGCAAGTGCCGCCCGCTCCGCCTCCGCCGCGCCAGTACGAGCAAAATGAGGCTAGTAACTACACATACTCACTCGAACATCTGAGATCAGCCTGTCCAAACCAAATACCATCCTAAGCCAAAGTGAACATACTAAAATACTATTATTATGTCTTCAAATATTTCTATGACGTCACAACTACACAAATATATGCCACTGGCCGTGCTTTGGGCAGCCATCTTGAGTGTTGCTACACATTTTTTATATAATAAGCAACTTTGTTTATAACTAATTAATTAAACAGAATATTTTTTTTTATCAATTAACAAAAGTAGAATATTAACTCTGAAAACAAATTGATAGACTAGCAAATAATATGTAACAATTTTAAATAAATCTATCTGTCTCTCTTCCTAAGACGCCATTTTCTATATCAGCGGTAAAGTTGTGATGAACTTTAATGTCCAAGTTATCTTTCTTATTAGCAATTTTGAAACTTTATAACTTCATTATTATTTGTTTATAAGAGCTTAAAATCATTTAAATTTGTAAAAAAAAATTGCATGCATATTTCCCTATTAGGCAAATGTGCCATCAAGACGCATATATGTATCCTTTAAAGCATTTTCAATCTTTTTTTATATGTGACCCCTTTTTCGAATAGACAAATAGTGACTGCCCCACTGCAGCTTTATTAAATAAGTTATTCTCGCATTAATTACTAACAACATAAGAACTATGACGTTACTAACTCAGTTGCCCAACTAACGTTAACTGCGAATGTTCCTCCAGACAGTGAGACCGTACACGCCGCGCCAGTTCCCCCTGGGCGACGACACGTACCGCCACATGCTGGCGGCCATGCCCGACGGCTTCTACGCGGCGTCACCGGCGCCGCCCCCCTCGCCGGCGCCGCCCCCCTCGCCGGCGTCGCCACGCTCGCGCAGCTCGTCGCCCAGCTCGCTGTCGCCGCCCGAGCTGGGCGCGTGCGACGGCGACGACCCCGACGACACCGAGTGGGAGCCGGCCGCCGAGCGCCGCAAGCCGTCGCTCAGGTGAAGCGGCCCGACCCGACCGCGTAGAGAAGAGCTTTAAATGGCCCATCGCCTACCTAACAATAATATGTAGTTTTATAATCTGTCTCGACTATACAGACCAAACTATGCTAAGCAGTGGTTTGTCTTTGTATTAAGTTATGGACACTCGCGCAACAAATACATTTTGTGATCATTCTATTGATGTTAGCAAGCATTTTTACAGTAACACTTATAAATAATAATAACTTTTTCACTGTAGAGTAGTATCTTTGAAACACGGAAGTTGTCACCCGTGATTGTCGATTTACTAAGCTGGTTTATTATTGATATTAACTGGATATTACGGTTCAGATCAATAGTTATAACATATAAGTGATAAAAATTTAAGTTTATTATGTACTTGTAAAGTTTAAAGTTATTAACAATTGGCGTAAAATTAATAAATTTTTGGATCAAAATTTAGTTTTTAAAATAATTTCGTGTTCACACAGCATTGCGCGTATGATACTGTAAAGCTACTACATACAAAATTCTTAAAAAAAAAAAAAACGTTTAGAAATACGATGGAGTAAGTTCATTTAAGATATACCTTATAAAATGATAATGTAATAAGTGCTATTAAAAAGAGCACCAATTGTACAACATAAAAATGAGCAAAATGCACTTGCTTACAGAATAATGACCAGTGTTTTATTATATGATTCTCAAAACTAAACATAGATCTTCGAATGAGTTATCTGTTATTTTCAGTTGTTGCCAGAAAACATTTTTAATAATATTTAATTGTTGATAAAAGACAAAGCAATAGCTTTCTTATGCAGTTTTGATTAGCCAGTGAGCACCTTTACATTCCCTTCAGTTCAAACAATTTGTTTATGTGGATGTTAAATTTAATTTAACTGTATGCTTGCATTGCGGGTTCTAAATGCTGCTATGTACTAATAAACAAAATATTTTATGTGTTCAACATAAAATATTTGGCTACATTTAAGTTCCAAGTAAGCTTTTCGACATTAAAATGAATGCCCGATTGCCGCCAAGCGCTTGTAAATATTGACTATTAATAAATAGGGCACTGATTAGAAACTAATAGACTGGCTATAAAGTAATTATTTGAATCTCTGTAAGAGTACGAATTTGATGTTTCAGAATAATACGGCCCTTGTGAATAATAATAATTTTAGTTCGATTTACCATTGGTAATTAAAATTCGCAAAAATTTTTTTGTTCACAGCTTTAAAAATACATTGCTTTACATTCTAGAAGATAAATGGATTGTTTATATCATAGTTAGGTCTTTGAGACAGGAAATTGACTGAGTATTAAATTTTTATATAAGGTTTGGAAAAAAAAATCACTTAGTTTTCTGTCACCGGCTATTACGAAACTCTTTATTTGAAATAATAATACGATTCTTGTAATTTATGGGAGTGCATGCTGTTGTATAGAGATATGCTTGGCTGATTGTTTGTATACATACATATTGTGAAGGTGAATGTAAAATATTAATGAAGTTTGTTCAATTTTCTTGAGAAGCCAAAGTCTTCTGGTTATTTGTAATTAAATAAATAGTTTAAGTTTTTTTTTAAGGTGACTCTATTCCAAAGAGCGAATTGAGAAATATAGAATTAAATAAACAGTCGCTTTTGTTTTATTTATTACTATAGTCTTTTCCAGTGTGGGATCAATCGACTAATAATTTAAATCAATTGATTGAAAAAATTAGTTGATTTGACCTAATTCATGAATAATTTAATCATGACAATAAATAAATCAATAATTAGTTATGATTGAATGAGTAGTGATTAAACAGTACGACCACGGTAATCATTTGAAATTTTGAACATCAATGATACCCTCTTGTTTCATACTTTTCAGATCGAGTTTTTTTCGTATTTGGGTTTTAGATGGTTTTGTTTTAGGTAGTTTTTTTTTAATAGTAATCAAACGTAAAATTAGTCATAATAAATTTTGTCATGACTAATAATTAAAACTAATCAATCATAACTAACGATCGAATTTTCATTAGAGTCATGTTTGAATATTTTATTCATTAGTCCTCAATCAAACTAAATTTTGCCCGACGCCTGGTCCGTTAACAAAACAGTGACTCACTCTGCGAAGTAAAGCCGTTTTCATACTGGGGTAAAAACTAAAACAGTATTTTCAAATTATAATAATAATTAGTTATTTAAAATGTTATTAGAATCATAAGAAGTATTTTTCATAATTTACAAATAATTTTTAAAATTGACAATAGCTCGTCCATATTGCCTTACTTCAACTAGTCATTACTTTGATATATTTGGTCAACGGGCGTGGCTAAGGTTATTGACAACAATGTCACTATTTTTAACTGACTTCAAATAAAGGAGGTTCTATGTTCGGCTGAGGCTGAATGTATTTTTTAATTATTTTTGATGTTTGTTCACCGATTTCTCGGTAAATTGTGGACCGATTTTGAGAATTATTTTTTCTTTTGGATTCTGCCAGCGGCTTTTACACGTCAATTTAAACTAGACGAGGCCGGTGTTTCCCACTGACTACCTTGAGAAGAAACACAGAAACACTCAGGTGTTAAACAGTCTCTTTTAAAGTCCATACAGCAAATATGTAATGGTCAAATCATATGAGAACCATGCAGATTGGAGACTGAGATGCTCTTTTGAAGAAATAACCACACAGTTCTGAGTGGACCTGTCACTGACTGGACAGGTCCGCTCAGAACTGTGCAAGCATTTGTCAATATTCGTGTACCTCAACTCGGGACTACTAAAGAGCTCAAAATGAAAATATAATGCCTATGCCTCTGTGATAAGGTACCATTAAATCCTCTGTGATTAAGTACTACTGGTGAAAAGAGTGGGTTTCGAGTTTATTTATTACTAACAAAAATAGAAATCTTTCATTTGTAATTGGTATACTTACACTGCTTGACCATAAATTAATTTTATACTTGCAAAATAATCAATTGTTTTTTTTTCATATAGAAACTTAAATTTAGATTCGGGGTAATTCATTTAAATGCGATTTCATGATTTTGATATTACAGACTTCAATTTTATTAAGTATTTACTATCTGGTGCCATTTGTTTGCAATTTCATTTTTTTTGGCGCCCTATTCTTATTTTTTTTTTAAATAAAAGTAACCTAAGTAACTCCTTATAACATCAGCTATCTAGAAGTGAAAGTCCCGTCAAAATCGGTCCAGCCGTTTCGGAAATATCCGACACAAACCGACAGGCTGACAAAATTTTTATTAATTGCATTTAGTAAAAAGTATATTTTGATATTGTAAACAGACACTTTAATTTTATGTATAATATAGACTAGCTTTTGCCCGCGGCTTCGCTCCTGCCAACTGACTACCCTATAAGATTCAATTTCACAACAAAATCCCCATTAACAAAATGATCCGCCATTTAATGAATTTATTTGTTACAAAAAATGTGATAAATGAAGAACCGCTTGACCGATTTTGTGCAAACTTCTCATAAACCATCTACTAAATAGTCCGAACAAAGCCTAAACATTTGGTTTGGATAGGTGAGCCCGTTCTTGAGTTATAAAATTACAACGAAAAGTGGCATTGATTTATATTTATATAAATAATAGATAATAATTGCATGACTTGATTCCGCCATCTCCTTTCTACCATCGGACAACCCGACGTACGGCGAGTATCCACCCTTACGTTGTAGAAACACCAACGGTCCGAACTAAGCGATTTGCTTCGTCGTTTATACCGCGTACATCGAGGGACTGGAACAATTTGCCTGCTGCGGTCTTCCCGTCCAACTATAATTTAGGTGCCTTCAAGGCTAGAGTGAATAGGCTCTTAATAAGCTAGTGCGCCTCACCATCAATGATTGCATCACTGCTTACCATCAGGTGGGATCGCAGTCAAGCACTGGTTTATATCGGATAAAAAAAATAAGAAATAATACAAATAAATTTTGAGTGTATACTTTATTTTGCACTACATAATATAGCAGCATACAAATAGTAAACGATGACTAGTATGCCTAAAAGTACATGTAACTACATGTAAAACTCATTCTACTCAACATTATAGTTAAATCTTCGAGAAATCGGCAGTACATTGACAATCTAATGCGCTTGGTACAAAATTGATAATGGTATATAAATAACATCAAAAAAGATCTGGTGTTTATAGCGTGTATAAAAATTTCCAGCCACCAGACGGCGGGCAATGGGTAGCTCGCCAACCGTCCAGACCGAGCCCAAGTTGTCGACGGCGCGTAGTGTTCCATGCGCGCCTCAAGATGTCAGCTAAACCGTATGGGTCCAGCAGGGTCCTTAAGAGTGGGTTTTAGTCAGTTAAAGTCTGACACGCCCTCGCGCTCCGCCCAAGGGCGTGAGAAGTCATTGGATGATTTCCCACATAAAAAAGAAAAAGCGTATAAAAATACAAAATCTTATAAACCTGTTGTATTCTGAGGTAAAAACAGTAAACAACAAAAAAAATATCAGCTTACAATCCTGATCTATACGCTATTACATTAATAAATAATGCTGTGGTTAAATTATAAACAGAGTATTTCGTTAAATCGCATAACGATTTATTCGGGTGAATGAGAATGCTTGCAGAGGCGGATTAAACCAGCGTGGGGCCTGCCTGTAGCAAATTCGACCAAGAGGCCCCCTGCGTAGACATTTTTAGATAAATAAAATAAAATATTTACAAAATGAAGCTGTATTTATTAGATCAACAATGTATATACATATACATGCACAGCCACATAGAAATGCGATTGACAAATGGTAGACAACGTCGCGTATACCCGAATACGATGTTTTTATCGCAACAACGCGACACTAATATTCTCGTGCGATAGTGTAACCACAGCTTTTGAAAAGTTTTGAAATGATTGGCCAGTTAACTGAGATTCTTTTTGCGAGATAATTATAATGTAGTTTTCTGCTCCTGAAATTACTATATTTAAATACGTCGTAAATAGAGTAAGTACATAGCTTATTCGCCACATAACAAAGACACAACCTAACAGTTATAATAATACTTTACAAAATAGACATGGCACTACTTATACGGCCTTGCACACACTCGCGCACCAAGAATCCGGAATGTGCGTACTTATACATAGATGTGTGCAAGTGTGTACAAAGCGTTAATAATAGGTATAATTAATAATTATGTTTGGTACAAAACAATAATACCACACTTGTTCGATACTCATTTCGAAATAACTTATTTTACAATCACAAAACCGCTAAAAATAATACTGTATAATAAATCGTGAATGGTCAGAGCTACACAGCCTTTTATATTATAATAAATGCAATATGGAATGTCTTAACAATAACCTTAGTTGTTAAACATGTTAACAATACTGACACATCCAAGGGGTCTTACTAATTTGTCTGTTATAAAGCTAGGAATACACTTGGGAGACAAAAATGGCCTGCGACACGTCTCGCCAACGCCGCGCGCCGTCGGGTTCAGTGGTGCAACGTTACCAGACTTCGCTCGACATGTGTGAACCCGTATTACTTCCACACATTAAAAAACGGTCGTAACTTGACTAGGCCTGCAGATATGTCAGGCGAAGTTTCGTCGCCTGACATCATAAGGCACACAATGTTGCCAGATATGTCAAGCGAAATCGCACGGCTTCGCTTGACACGTCGTAGCACATTTGTCCCCACTAGTGTATCTCAGGCTTAAGACTATTGGAAGGGAATACCATCAACGCATCAAAAAGTAGGTTGTTTATATTTATGCAAAATTTACAAAAAAATGATTGATTTTAAGGTGAAAACTACAGGCCTAAGTGTCGCGATATTTTCGCTAGGTGGCGCGGGACTCTGAACTGTCAGATTTTGGTGGATTTTGAGGCAATAACTTGACTAAGATCAATAAAGTGGAATTTTTGATTTCCGCGGATACCATTTCCTTGACTTAATAATGCTGCCATACACTAAAGCAATATAAACTAAAAAAAAAACGAGTTCAGCCCCATCTAGCGAGAGGATACGCTCGGGCCGTAACTATCATCTTAACATTTTACTCCTCCCAACGGTCTGTAAGACAAAAGTCGTAAAACACGTGATCTCCCAAAGACTACCTTTTTAAATCCCATGGTTCACTTACACTAAGTTACGTACATATTTAAGTACTAATATCCCCGTTTACACTATGTACAAATTATATCTGAGTGGGCTTAATCAACGTAATTTAGACCCAAAAAATGAGCGAGGTGCATCTTTAACTGATGATAATATAATTAACATCAACCTTAATCATACATTCAATCAATAACTTTAGCGAAAAAATTACGATACCGTCATGCAATGGCCATTTTCACATTAGATGATTATCGATAGCGACACGATATCGGCGGACAGTTTCATATATTTTCTCACAAAAGATGTAATTTGCTGGTACGACTCGAGACTGCTCGGTGGCATAACACATAATATGCGTTTCAAATATGAATACGATCGTCTTAGCGCCATGTTGTGACGTCATAGCTGTCAAATCGAATCAGGTAGAGTGAGCAAAAAATATATTTTTTTAATTGTTTTTTTTTTTTACGAATCATGAACGAAAAATTTATTCACAATTTATTTCTTTAATTCTGTTCATCTCTGCACACGCATTTTACAAGCTGTCGGTTAATATCAACTCGATATATTCAGATAAATGAAATTACCAGTCCGCCGATAGTGATAACGACAACACGATATCGTGGGGCCGATACTTGCATTTATCTGACGTTTTCGGGACGACATTAAGTTGACCGACACTGGAAAAGGAAAAATGAACCAGTTCTGATAGAGGTACACATGCATTTAGTTGATAAGGCTATTTATAAGAGTGGCCAATTGGAGATGTTTAAGTTAGACACATGGATTTCAAATATCAGTGTCAGATCCTACATTCATAATACATGTGACATACTATAGATAGACCTAAGCGAAGGTATAATGTTATGGAGCTACGTTACAGGGTGTTGGCTGAAACTCGTGACAAATCTCATGAATATTATAAATTATTCACAGATGGATCAAGGGGCTCAAAAGGAATATACAGCAACTTAGGTTGCATGAGGATGTCTCTGTGATGAGGGCCGAGCTTACGGCGATCACAGAGGCATTATCTTATGCTAGTAGTGTAGGGGAACAAAAGATAGTTATATTATCAGATTCCAGAAGCGCTCTACAGCACTTGGTTTGGTGTGTCTCGGGTATCCGAGGCATTCCGATAGCCTATGAAGCCTTGGGTTTAATTCACAGATTGCAGCAAAAAAAATATATATGTGTCGAGTTTCAGTGGAAGCAAGCCAACATGGGAGGGTCCATGTTGGCTTGCTTGAGAATGAGATTGTAGATGTACTGAATCAGCCCTACGGTTGGGAGATTATCCCAGAGGCTAGAAGAGTGTGTAGAGAGAAATGGAAGAAGTCGTTTAGAGAATGCTCACAAAATAAGGGTGCTTGGTACTATACCATGCAGGACACACCCGGGTCAGTGCCTTGGTTTTAATGTGCCAGCCTCTCGAGGGAGACATTGGTTGCTGCTCTCAGGTTGCGGGCTGGTCATGTTCCACTGAATAAATTTATCATTTAATGGGGGTTAAATCATCGCCACTGTGCGATACATGTCAGGTGCCCGAAGATATCATTCATGTGATGGTGGAATTTGACCAGTATCGCGAACTGAGAAGGAGCCTGTTACCAAATATTGATCTCCACAATGATGGAATCAATATGATTCTGAGCCAGCCAATGTCTGAAGAAGCACAGAGTATTTACAAGTTCCTAAAACGATGTATGAAAGAGAGAAAGGATAGAGAGGGGCAGAGAATATGAATATAGAGTGAGGAACTATATTAAAAGATGTGATTGGGGATAGAGTAGAGTAATGGGTGGCTTGCAATCTGCTATCGCAGCTTGCAAGATGCTGGCATAGTCACCCAGAGTGCACTGAAGCCTCTAAACACTAAATATTAAAAAAAAAAGCTGATGTGTAATTGTTGTCCGCCGATATCGCCGTGACAATCGTTTCGTTGACAATATCTATGACGACAACGATACTATATGAAAGCGTCCGTTAGAAAATGTATGAAACTGCCAGTCCCAAGATATGTGCAAACGGCAATTGGCATAACAAATACTTAGTCAAGTTAGTTAATATTTCTGGAGAGGTCCTGTATGCGGCGCGCATTGCACTCTCTGCAGTAGAGGTGGTCGTCGAGCGGGTAGCAGCCGCGACCCTCCTGCCGCGAGCACAGTGACGTCCCGCAGTCCTCGCAGGCGTAGCAGGACACGTGAAAGCTCTTGTCTAGAGCCACGATACGTACAGTTTCCTCCGCGCCGGTTTCCGGAACGATTGGCTCACGGCAACGCGCGCAACGAGGCGCGTATCTGTTGGGAATAGAAACATAATTAATTTATTTAAGTTTGTTGATACATATATGTACATTATAGGAGAAACTGATTGACTGACATATCAAAGGACAGCCGAAACTGCTGGGACTAGGAACGTGAAATTTATTTTGTACAAGGCTTCCTTAAATGATGTAAACGGCGAGCGAAAGAAGGGGTTTTTGAAAATTCGAACTTAAGGGCGTGAAAAGGAAACTCGTTTGTATACAACATCTCATTCTGTGTACTAATTAATATACTTGAAAGTTAGCACAAATAGTGACCCCAGTAAATAATAAAGGTTGTTTTTATTTTTGTTCAGAAGTATCCTGAATAGAACAGATTAGAAGATTTTAAAGTTTGTAAGGAAGATTCTTTTTATGATTGTAATATTTTAAACAAATTTAGAATAGATAATAAAAAAGTCATCATCAAAAAAATTAGAAACAAAATAATACAAGTGTCCAGTTTGCCAATGACTTTAGAAACAATTTGTTAGGTGTGTTCTTCACCTCTTATGATTTATTTACTTGGTTTGAGAAAACAACCCTTAATACTAATAGGCTATCCATTATAGACTCCTGTAACACAATTTATAACTGGCTCAGAAACCTAGGATTTTGTTTCTTTATGTAACATAGAAATATATTGTCAGTATTATTGAAAAAAATATCAAATAGTACTTATTCCATCCTATCTTACCTTTTATGAAAATCTTCAATACAATGTATGCGGTTGACAGCATCCACTGTGAATGGGATTCCATCAAGACTCTTCTGGCACACAACACAAGTGAAGCATCGAGGGTGGTAGGGCTTGCCTGTCGCCCGAAGGATACGATCCAGGATAGGGTCTCCACATACACAACATTTCTCTAAGGTATCCAAGTAGTCTCTTTCACACAGTGCCTTGCCTTGCACTGCATAGAAGGGACGACCCTAGAATAATACAAAACAAAATAAAAATGTTAAAAAGATAAAAACAGTATTGAGGGTGTTGCTTAGATAGTACATATGCCTGCCAGGGCTGCGGGATTGTTGGGAAGATTATTGCAGCCCTGGCAAATGATAACTGAAGGTACAGAGGAGAGTTTTAGTACAGCGTAATATATCGACGGTTGAAAGGCTAATTGATCTAAACAACATTTTTTCCAATACTGAGTTATATACATATTCGGAATCAGCAAATTTTTCTCGGTCGTTTGAGTCAGGTTTAATTTTTTTTTTTTAATGTCGCTTAAATCAATTTAGCCTTTCAACCGTTGATATATTATTTGCTGTCCCTCACTGTTTCACCTGCTTTTTTGGTAACTTCTTCACTCCTATTGGTCATAGCTTGATGTTATATTAACTTATAGCCTCCCTCCATAAATGGACAATCTAATACAAAAAGAATTTTTAAATTCAAACTAGTAGTTTCTGAGATACTAGTTGAATTAATACTAGTAATCATGATTTTTTTTGTCACAATCACAATTTATTTATTTTTTAACGATTTATGTTAACACACAAAATAAAAGATGACGGAAACAAAGGAAACAGAAAAATAGGTACAGAGGTGATGCTTATTTCTAAAGAAATCTCTTCCAGCACACATGCGAGAGAAGAGTTGGAAGAAAATAGATATGTAGACATCATGTGTGTTTTAATAGGTAAACTTTATTATATAATATTTTTATTAGCTAAATATATCATATTTTCTTTTTTATCCACAATAACTGTAATCCAAGGTTTTGATGACTTTAACGCCCCCGACACTGGACTATGAGTTCAAACTACACTTACACACTCAGCCACATGTTCACCCTACACATAATATATGTATAATACTGTTACACACCAGATATATATAAGTATATTATTTTTTGGGCACAATAATAATAATTATTATTATTCATAGGCCATAGCTGCTTAGTTTAAATGATATATGATCTTGGTATCATATCAATTATTACAATGGAAAGTGTGCAATCTACACTGATGAGTCATTTGGGCTCAGACAAGGCTATGACTAACTCTACAAAATTATACAGGACACAGCCATATTAAGGAGGTAGATACTTTATTTGGTAGGAGATTGGAGCCAGTAAAATAATCATGAGATAATAGCTCATCTTCTTGATGATCATATTTAGATTCAAGTATTAAAGATATGCATATTTCTTATTTAATTCATTAATCCCCGAGCGAACGCCGGCATTCGGCGTCTTTCTATTGTGTCTCTAATTACGCTACTCAATAGATTAATAAGCAAGACTTAAGAAGATAATAGCTAATTAGGCAAAGTTGCTATCAAGATATACTATGTGTCCTGGAAGAAAAAAGAATACTAGAATAATGGCTTTTTTATAAAATAAAAAAAATAATGTCAACTTACTTGCAAATTAATTCCACAATGATGACAGCAGAAGCATTTAATATGATAGATCCTCTCCATGGCCGTGCAGCCCGTTGTCTCACCCATGATCTTCTCCCCACACTTGTAACAGTTACCACAGTACAGCGCATCATCAGGCTCTGGAGTAGGCTCAACAGTGGTACCGACATAACCACCGTACAATGACGTACCAGACAGCTGACTGCATGGTCTAGGGTTGATAGGTTCATACAGAGACTCGTATGTAGATGAGGTTTGTGATCCACCATATGTAGAGAAGTCCTGTGCGTTGACCGACGCGGAGGATGGAGGGTACGCAGACCCAGGCCGCCGCAACTCGCTGTAATTCGACTGAGCACCTAAATCACTGATCCTAGACACTTCGGACCTGGTATCCCGATCACCGTAAATACTGTCGCCTCCGTAAGCATTACGTTGCATTATCATATTGGAGTAGACATGGTTGGTGCCCCCGGGAGGCAGTACGTTACTGTACAGCAGAACATCACCACTCCGCACTCTCGCTGTGTTCCTCACGATGCAACTCTTCACAGGAACTAAGTTTGAATATGTAGAACTAGTGCGGCTGCCATATTCGAGTCTTGAGGAGTAGGACGGTTCGCAGGCAGACTTTACCATGCAACTTTGTGGTATTTGAGGCAGAGGCGGCTTATTTTTTTTAGGTGGGATAGATGGTTTCTTCATCGCCGCGTTAATATCATCTTGAAGTTTGGCCTCTAATTCGTTCGCGTATATTCGTAAGTCTGCTAATTGTTTGTCGAGTGTATTCATATCTACGAATTATACTCGTTAATATGATAAACTTAATTATTTTATTCATAAAATGGTATAAAAACGTTACGCCCTGATTTATTGTTTGATGCGAAACTGACAGCCCTTTTTTGTATCTGTGGATGTGGATATGTAGGTTTTACCGTTTCGTTCTATGCAATGACACCAAAATAATCTTGATTTCATGTTAATAAAATAGAGGAAGAGCTTGAGCTGCCACTTGGAGTCAATCTTCATGGTTAAGTACACTGGCAGAATAGTCGCAAACGGCTCAATTGCCATAAAAAAAAAACTTACCAATAATGCACCTTGCCTCGAAAAGCAGTCTTTCACAAAATCACGAGTGGTCGAGGGACATCGTGTTACCAAGTAGCTCTTATATCCATAAATTCTGACTATATACCTATTCAGTTCCATTTGACTTATTGTGTGTATTTCTGAATTCTGTGTTTAACGAGAGCAGACCAAACACGGAATACCACGCTGCGCCCCAAAACAAATTTAGTAAACTTAGGCAAAAAAGCTGCCAGGGTTCAATGTAATTAGGCGGGTTACTTCAGCCGTAATCAGCCGTATGCACAGTGGCAGCTGGACAAGTCTTCACTTAGTGGATTCCTGAAAGGGCCGGCTCAGAAAAAGGGGCTGAGATGATTTGACTTGGAGGAGGTCTTTGTCTAGAAGTTGGATAGTACCTATAATTTACAATGGCTAACACAAACAATTTAGTAATAGTAGATTAAGCGACTAGGGTATAAAGCAGTGTCTTTAAGTCGCGGGTGGCATGTTGAATTCCGAACGAAACGAAGGTTGCTAAATTTTAATCCCGAACGTCAGCGAGAGATTTATATAATTAACTCCCGAGCATTGCGAGGGAGTTAATATAGAAACCTGAGTGAAGTGAAGAATTCAAGCCGCCCAAGACAAAGACAGTTTTACCCCCGTGTTGGATACTCTACTTTTTACACCATGTGTGAGATGATTAAAAGAAAATTTACTAAAACAAATTATATACCTAAAAGAGAAATAAAAGTATTATTTAAAAGTTAATCTGAGATTTGAAATAAACAAATTTTAAAATTTCTGTAAGGCTCCCGGGCTTTCATTTATTTTTAGAGACTTGTCAGTAGCAACATTTTTTTTTATTGTTACTGGCCAGTTTGATTTTTGAATAAACTTATTTCATGCACGTACATTTTAATTCACATAAATTGTTTTTTTATTTCAAACCAAATTGACGTTCCGAATTCAAATCTCATTATTCCCTAGGGATCGCCCATACTGCATTATCAACCTAGGGACAGAATGACTTGCTTTATGTGATGGTTGTATGACATAAAAGGCCATTATCGAGCAGGTAGTGTAAAAAATACATTAGAGAAATATAAGTATTATTTATAAATTAATCATAACTAGAGTTTTGAGATTTGAAACCAACAAAATTAACTACTCTAAGATTCTAGTTTCAATTTTCTCTATCGCTCCCGGTCTTTCATTACATTTTTTTAGAAACTCGTCAACTTAACTATGTTTTATTTTTAGTGGCCAGTTTGAATTTTAAATAAACTTGTTTGATGCACGTACATTTATATATATTCTAAATTCAAATTTCATTATTCCCTAGTGATCGCCCATATTGCATTATATCCATAGGGACAGAATGACTTGCTTTAAGTGATGGTTGTATGGCATATAAAAAGGCATTATATCGAGCAGGTGGTGTAAAAAATTACTGATGAGTGTTTGAACGCACGATAGGTAAATTGACGTGTAGCAATTTGAGAACGCACTCTGACAGAGTGGCAACACTTGAGGAAGTTTTAAAGGACTTCACCGTTTTAGATTGACTTAAAGGTCTAAGTGACCAGGTCATTAAAATCCAAAAAAAAACACCGTTTTAGATTTTATTAATAGTTTACCGATTTTTTTTTGTAATGTAAAAATCATTAAAAAAAAACAAGAATAAGATTTATCTGGCTCTAGAACGGAGTGTGAAGGCGTGTCAGACTTTTACTGATTAAAACCACACCTATGTTACTTCAGTTGCTCTTTGCAATTTTGGACTACGGGTAGCCTTTTTAGAAGTCGACCCATGGCACCGATTACCGAGGAATTGGTACTTTTCAATCTACTTATCTGAATTTAATCAATTTTTTTCTGCTCCTTTTCTCATGTGCTAGCAGTACCTAAAAAAAGGGAACGACGTTACTGTTGCACTCTTTCTAGCACTTTCACACTTTTAATTATTAATAGCCAATCATATTTTATTACAATCGTTAAAAATCATAACTATCAATTAAGTTAGGTGTGAAAAAACTTGTTAGTTTCACTTTTGTCAAGAATGGCGAACTACATAGCGTTTGCTTTTGCTCTAGTCCTGCAGGTATGTGTAAAATTTGACTGTAACAGATGATGCAGTGTGGAGTTTCCCTGGTAACAATTTACCGCTGCCTTTCACCCAATTCCATTCAGGTACTCAAGGAGAGTAGTAGTACCCCAGTGATAACGGCCCCAACTTATGAATCGTACGTCGCGAGTTTAAACTTAGACAAACAGTTTACTTTGTGTTATCTACGTCATCATGACTGCTTTCAAGAAGTGAAGGAAAACATCATCAACATTGAGACAGCCAAAAATGCGAAAACATGTAACATCCACCAACTGACACTGGGCCCGCGTGGTGGATTAAATTACGGCTCATTTCCACTCTCATAAAACGTAACGTCTCATTGTAACGTAACTTACAAATATATTTTTTTCGCAGCTTGCTGTAGTTTTTTCCAGTGATGATGATGATGGTAAGTAGACGAAGTTTCAATATCATACGGACTGAAAATGTTTTTTTTTTAGCCCTTATTGTTCCCTTGCTGGCAACGGCCTAGCACAAGTCCTTCCAGACATTCTTCTCCCGCGCCATATCAAACCATTCGTCGTGGTAAGCGTCCAGTTCATGTTGTCCACCACCTCTTTCTAGGCAGGCCTCGTCGGTACTTTCCCTACTGCGTGGCGACGCTTGCCCAGCGGTCTCTGTGCATGTGGCTGACGTGACCGGCCCAATCTCATTTACCTGACAGCTTTTTGCCAACGACTATTATGCCCGTAGAAAATAAAAATAATAATTCGTAAAAATCGTACAAGCCGCGAGAAAATAATAAGTTTTGTAGATTATTCTAATTTGCAGATAGATTGGGCGCTATGGAAACACAGGAGGAAGAAGTAAGAAAAAAAATCTGATTTTTGTGAAAATAAAAAGTTTTCAATATTTTTTTTTTACACATTTCAATCTTTTACAGTGGCACATGGACTTTATGCCTGTAAGTACTGACCATTATATCGGAGTTAACTTTTGCCCGCGGCTTCGCTCGCATAGAAGCTTAATTGAACCCCTTTCCAATAGAGTGCATTAAAAAAAATACTTCCTTATTAATTCCCGTCTACGTCTTGTAAACAACACTTGTAAAAAATTCAGCTTTTTAGGTCCAAAAGTTTAGGCTGGGCGTATGAATCAGCGAGTGAAGCCTTCTCTTTTCATATAAATAGATTTGGAGAGGTTAAAGAAAAATCTACAGCTTCTATTCTCATAATAAAAATAATAATGTCTTGTTCAGACCGGCTACCTACCGGACAGTGTGTACAGAGAGCTGGCGTGGTATGGTATCCTACAAATCCAGCCTCTCCATCACAGCTCTAAGTTCAAAGTAGCTGCGCAACTGATGTGGCAGCACACGCTTGGTCGCCCACACGTTATTATGGAAAATCCACCGCAGGTACGTATTTCCTAGTAGGCGAATCCAGAAGTTTACACCTATCATATTAAACTACAAAGCCAGACCGGCTACAGGCACACCTTTTTAAGGGGTTTTAAGGGTACCTCAAAAGGAAAAAAGAAACCCTCATAGGATCACTTTGTTGTCCATCTGTCTGACTGTCAAGACCCTTTACCTCGGAAACACGTGGAGGTATCGAGTTGAAATTAAAACAATATACTCAGGTCTGCGGTCCCTTGAAGCTGTGAATAAATAAAACTTCTGAGTTAACGAAAAAAAAAGATACGGCCGTTTCTGTCGCAAAAAACGTGTATTTCGACACTCTCATGGGAATCAAAATTCATTCCCGTTGGGCGTTGACCTATAATCCTGAAATTTGGCATGAAGCAAGGTCTCATAGCACAAGTCTAAGAAAAAATTGCAAACTGTAAATTTGTAGTTACGTCACAAAAAAAAAACATATTTTTGCGATTCGGAAAAATCTTCATAACCCAATTCGGGAATCGAACTGTTTTCATAGGTAAGTTTGTACGGAACCCTCAGTGCGCGAGTCCGACTCGCAATTGCCCGGTTTTTTTAGTTAGAAAAATGGTCGTAGACGAAGTCTAATAGAAATAAACGGGCGTTGACGGGCGACTCGTGAGGTCGCTTAGCGCCTTAAACGATAATAATGATATAAGTGTGTAATGTTAGTGATTACCGTCGAGGGGTATTTAGACCTGAGCCGTGGCGAGAGTCTTAAGAGAGACAAGAACGGTAATCATTAATTAGTCATGTGTGTCATACAACGTTTTTCAATAAACTTGTGAAGAAAACAACAGTAAAACTAGTAAAATTTTCTGTGACATGGCTATAAAAATCTGTTTTCATAAGCGCACGCATAATTTTTTTTTATTTACCCCTAGAGGAAGGCTAAGGTATTTTGATCATACTGCCTAGTCTTACGTTTATGTTTTCTTGCGTGAAAAGTTTTTACGATAATGTCTTTCGTAGTGACAATAGAATACGGATGTAACATTTTTTAATAATTTTGTAGTATTTAATTATTGAAAAACGTGGTATGACACACGTGAGTAATTAATGATTACCGTTCTTGGCTCTCTTAAGACCCTCGCCACGGCTCGGGTCTAAATACCACCTCGACGGTAATCACTAACATTACACACTTATATAATAATGTACTAAAATTGTGGCGGGAGCGAGCTCGCGTACTTTACCGCACTAGTGAGTAAAACAGTGAATTGCGTGCCTAAAAGCGAAAAATAGATTGGTAATCAATAGGTAAGTATAATTTAATTTTTTCAGTCTACGCAATCTCCAGGAAGGGTAAGCCGACAGATCCTAGCGGAGGAAGCTGCGAAGTGGTCTCGAGAACAGCGGGCAGCGCAGGAGGTGCTGATGGAGAACATCAAGAGCGGCGGCAACGGCCTCACCGTCCGCACCGTCATCACTCACAACAAGAAATCTGTATACATCATACAAAACGGTGAGTATATCGCTGAAAGGAAAAAAGTTAGGCAACAGTTGCGTAACTCTGTCTTCTAAGGTCCGTGACAAATTTAGTAAACGGAGCCTCAGAAAAATCGTCTCGTTGTGATTGTGTTTAAACAAATGTTGTAAATTAGATTGGGTTACTTCTTCTGAGCTACGCCTCGAGCGTAGACCGGGGGCCCCGCCGGACTCTACACCTACTATACCCTATAGTTCCTCAACGAATAGGTACCTAAAATTTGCATTAGGTACGGCGCACCTATTAGCCTACTATCGTCACCGACAGTCGTGATGGAGATGGCTTACGGGTTCAGGTGTTAGAACATGTAGGTAAAGATATAGATGTATCCATACATAACAATAGTTTTGTAACGGTACAGGTAACTACTACAAGTGCCCCCATGGATCGGAGCCGGATCTCGACGCTTATCGAGTGCAGGCGAATATGCACGAACGAAAGTGCACCTTTGGGAAACAGTCCATACCCGTACCTTTGGACCCCTGCATTGAGGCCGAAGTAGCACCCATCGAGTACTCATTCCATGAAGGATGGATGTTCTGTCTTGGGAACGGCGAGAGAGAAAACAATTATTTCCAAAACGGAACTTTAGATTGTGGAAATAAAACTAAAGTAAGTTATAAGTCAATACCGTTATTTTTTGCACGTCACAACACTCACAACTGCAGCGTGTGCCAGTCTACGATTATATAATGCAACCTTATTTAATCTTGTTGTGGGGTTGGCCCTAGGACCTTACTTACTCATTTTGTAAATATATTTTACAGGTACCCGTTGACGAATTTCTGGAATACTGTGCAATTGATAATAATATAGTGATCACATTTGACTACTTCGGCGACGAGCCTCGTAAGGACATGATGCACAACGCTACCCTGTGCACTACATGGGATCCTTGTCGGTTATCCTACCTGTACAGGCTTGAGGTATTATTTGAATTTATAACTTTACCGCTGAGTTCAGTATCCTGAGTACTGCGCACTTGACTTCAGCATTTCATTTTCAGCCCCCACCAGTAGAGCTGATGCCGTCATTCCCGACGTCTACTGAAAATCCTTGCGAATCTACTGTTTGTCCAGAATGTTTGGAAGAAAACGTGGCAGAAGAAGCAGGATACGTTATACCAAGTAAGTTGATAAAGGTCCCACAAAGCAGCGAATGGTCGCGCTTGCGCGGCTGTGACTAGTGCGGATGCTGAACGCCTAAGTGTCTTCCGTCGGCCCACAGATACATAAAACAGTACCTACATTTGATTTGTGCGTTGACCACTTTAGGTACCACGTTGGTACGGACTACGGACACCAAAAAAATGTTTTTTTCTACTAAATCGCACACGCGCCACCTCCCATTAGAGTACACATCGTTGGAAATGTGCTCCACTTGAGCGGAGCACCACCTTGTCCTCGTGGAGGCGATCGGCGGCTTGGACCTCTTGCGCCAGGCCTCGGTTCAGGCTAAGGTCCGGAGCATGAGGGAATGGGATGTGGTCGCCTCATTCTACGAAATAGTAATGCTATGGGCAGCTCGTCGTCCACGGTATCCCTTCCAAAAATTCGAAGTGGCGGGCATCGGCGTCCAACTGACACCTACGGTTTTGCTGAGATCTCTTCGGAAAGCGCGTGGAACACCACAATATGAGCGGACGGCGAGCTATCCATTACTCGTCGTCCGCAATCCCGTGACTACGGTGCGTGGCCGAAGATAGCTGGATTTCGAGTTTAAAGAATCAAGCTGAAAGCTAGGAAAACTGATTTAATTTTTTTTCTTTTTTTTCCAGACGAAGAATATGAACGTATTGTTGAGAAAGAACCGGAATAGGGGATAAGAAAATAAAAAAAATTAAAGGCATAAATATAAAATTGTACCAAATAAAGTTTTAATTCATAAACAGGAATGCTTTGTATATAAGGTGCTATAAAAATATCTGCCACGGCTTTAATGGGAGTTAGTATTATGTTTAAAGATTACAAAAGTGAACAACTTTCGTTCCCCGGAACAGTTAATTCAATTTGAGAAAATGAAGTTGTGTCCGTTTCACTTTTTACTTGCCTAAATGCGCGTTTGATGCGCCTTTTTAATTCTACCACACTCCTAATGTCATGTCCGGTTTGACCGTACACAAGGTCCTTTACACGACCCCACAAAAAAGTCTAGAGGGGTTAACCTTTCGAATACCGTAATTAGACACAATAAAAAACAATGAGAGAGCGAACGCCGGCGTTCGCACGATATTCCAGCGGGCGGCGGACGACTGGCGAACGGGCAGTCGGCTAGCGCAGCGGCATTGTTTGATAAGAATGGCAACAATGTATGAACGGCGCCGGCGTTTTTCGAAATGATTGAATTGAATTCGGTGCGTTGCGGCAACAGATTAAGTCTACGGGATGGTTTTATGCCAATAAATCAATTCAAATTTATAAGTCCATTTTTTTGTATGAAAAAAAAATTACAAATGATTAATAATTCATCTTTACTATTGTAATCTATAAACACAATACCACCTCCCATTAAAGCCGTGGCAGATATTTTTATAGCACCTTATATTTTATTTAATGTTGTATTTAAGGAAATGCCGAAATGCCCATCACAAGAGATACATAGGTTCACATAACGTTACATGACACAAAGGCAGGGAATCAATCGATATTTTGATATGACCTGACTCTAGAAAACGCAGCTCTGACTTGATGCAAGACCTCAAATCAGAGCTGCGTTTTCTATCAGGCTACTTTTTACAGATAATCACCCACCCAAACAGCCGCGCATTATCTCGTAATGACCTGGACCAGACGTCTGTAGACTATTTTTTTTTTGAGGTTGAAAATCTTCAAATCTTTTCTCGGTTGGAGTGTAGCCTTAGGGGAGCTATGGCGCGGGACTTAGAAAATTTTTACGCTTATAGGCACCATGAGCCGTGCAGAAAACAAAAAAAAAATTAGGTAAAAAAATTTTTTTTCGAAAAATTTTCTGTGTTCGCCCCTAACCGTACTCAAGGTGAAAAAAGTCCCAAAAAATTTTTTTTACCAAATTTTTTTTTTGTTTTCTGCACTGCTTATGGCGCCTCTAGGCGTATGGTACCAATTCGAAAAAAAAAAATTTTTTTTCGTAAAATTTTCCAAAAACTTTTACTGACTAATGGTTTGTAGACTGCACATAGGTATAATTATAATAATATATGCAAACTGTCTCCTGCGTCGTTAGTTACGGCTCCGCTCTCGTGGGTCGGTAGCGTTTACAGCCTAGAACCTTTCTCCAGAAATGGCCTATCCAAAATTATAAGAATATTTCAACTCGAACCAATATTTCCTGATAGATCTAAGCGCGTTCAGAAGACACAGAAAAAACAGAAGCATGTACTCAAGTCTGCTTGTGATGAATGTAACATAATGCGTCAAAGTTTGTCACTTTGTTTTTTTTTTTAATTTGAATTTGACGTTAGTCATTGTTAGTCATATCATATATTTGGGCTCTTTTGTGATTGAGGTTAAGTACTCACAACAATCATTAAACTTAAATTAAGTAACTAATGTATTTCTTTCCAAAATGGTAGTGTTCCATATTTTTCAAGATATTATTGATACTTTACCACAGTCTGAAACCTTCAGCTTACCGACGTTCAAGCAAAATCCTTTGAAAATCGAATTTACTGAAGTTGTAAGTTTATTGAATTGTTTTTCATTTGTGTTTAAATGTTTTTAATACAAAAAGATGTTCATGATAGTTGTTAAATCGTGTTACAGAGTAAAGAAACCAGTCATAGGGTCAGCACCACGTATTGTAATGGCCTGGAGCCACCTTTACCGTTTGCTAGCAGTGAAGTTTACAATGCTGAGATCTTATGGTGGAGGCGCCTCACTGCTTTAGAAGGAGATTGTAAGGCTGTTTATGAAGTAACCTTTCAGGTTGAGGTATGTATTACTGATATGGTACAAGTCAAACAAACTCATTAAGCGCAGTAAGTAACTCAATATTGTAGAATCCATACTGGCTCCGCATGGTGGATTACTCACTGCTCTGATATCTTAAAGAGTATCCCTGTGGTACGAAAGGAAAGTTTAGACTTTTTGCTTTAAAATAATATATTCCTGTACAGGCAGAAACTAGATAACATACATAATCAGCCATACAATGTTTCCATTGCTAGGACTTAAGCATTCTCTCTAGAAGAAATAATACTGTAGGAACAAGAACAATATAAATTTTTGTAATGTTTTTCTTAAAAAATATTATGAAATGTAATTAATGTCTACAGTATACATGAATAAATGGAATATTATTGTATTATACTGAAACAACACTATTTTTGGTGTGAAAAATCATTGAATAACTCCTCTTACTCTGGGTGAAGTGAGAGAGGGTCAGATTTCATGTTCCTTCACTTGCCCTTTGTTTTCCAGAGCCACAATAATTCTTAAAAAAATCCCATAGCCTTTTATATGTTGGCAACACTGTTTTGAATTATTTTTAATACTATAAAATATTTGTTTCAGGGTTTTAACTTCAAAGCTGGTGACACAATAGGTGTTATTCCCCACAATGATGAGTCAGATGTAGATTTAATCATCAGTCATCTCAATTTAGATGCCACAGCAGATCTGCCCTACACTTTAACTTTAGACAATAGTATAAAAGGAAGTAAGTTTCCTCCACATGTACCTGTGAATTCTACAATAAGGCATGTATTAATGCATTGTGTGGATCTCAGAGGTCTTTTGAAAAAGGTATTTATTTTATTTGAGTTACAGGTCTATTCAAATTTAATGGTGGCTATGAAGTTTGCTATTTGCTGTGCAGTAACCCCACCCAGCAAGATGCTATATTGTGTTTCGAGCCACCATTACATTGAAATCTACTTGTATATGTTATTTTTATATTTTGAGAAAATATATCTAAGTAAATAAAACATTATATAGCTAACTACACACCAAAGCCTCCCCCCCATTCCGGCGTTTTATTACCGGCAGGCTGACGATGGCACGATAGACACAAAACAAGTGGCATTACCCACTGGGTAACACTGGGCTTTTTGGTGTGTTGAGGCTTAATAAGTTTGGATCTGTAAACAAATCTATTTCTAATGTATGTATATAAAATAATCCAACAATGTTTTGTATTTATTTTCAGGCATTTCTCCTAGCTTTATCAAAATATACTAAGAATGACAAAGAAAGGAAGTTACTAGAATACTTATGCAGTAAAGAAGGTATGGGTGCATATTCAACACACATTTTAGACAAAAATATATGTATACTGGACATATTCACTAATCTCAAGTCTTGTAAGCCGCCTGTCGAAGTTCTACTAGCAAATTTACCCAGACTACTCCCAAGGCCTTATTCTATTGTGAATAGTGGTGTAAAAGATGAAAAAGTAATAAGGATCTGTTTTTCTGTGATGATGACAAATAATAACCGAAAAGGACTCACAACTGGTTGGCTAGAAAGCCTAATTTTGAATGAAGACTTATCATTAGAAAACGGAATCAAAAACTTGACTATATCAAGTGACACACATACTAAAGAAAAGGTTCCAATCTTCCTCAGAAAGAATGTCAACATGTTTTGTCTGCCAGCGAATTTAGAAACTCCATTGATTCTCATTGGTCCTGGTACTGGTGTATCACCATTTATTGGATTTCTAGAAGAAAGAGAAAGCCTGAAGGAAGGCAACCCAGATATAAAATTAGGTGAAGTTTGGTTGTTCTTTGGGTGCAGAAATCCTGAATTAGATTTCATTTATGAAGAAGAACTAAATGGATTCTTGTCAAGAGGAATATTGAACAAACTCTTTACAGCGTTTTCAAGAGTAGAAGGTCATGAAACTAAGTATATTCAGGTGTGTATAGTTCTCAAGTTATATACAACTCAATTATTGTTATTGTAACAGCTGAGCATTTTTTTTATTGCGTGTTTATCCAAAGAGTAAAGCAATTATTATAGATAAACAACATTTGATAGGAGACCAACTAGGGAACATGAAAAAGAACAGCTGTTTGTCAAATCATCCAATGACTTCTACGGCTCTAGGGCAGAGTGTCAGACTTTTACTGACTAAAACCCACTGCTGTGTTCCTTCTTTGCCTTGCGTTCCAGGACCTTGGGTTTCCTTTTCCGAAGCCACCAGGCCTCAGTAGGCTTCGGCCCTGCTGGGCCCCCTATGGTTTTCTTAACATCTCTTTGAGACGCGCGTCGAAGTGGAACACTACGCGCCGTCGACGACTCGGGATCGGTCCGGATGGTTATCGGATGACCGGACGGCGAGCTACCCATTGGTCGTCGTGCGCAAGGCTATAGTGGCTGGAAATTTTTATCGGGGTCCCGGCGGCTGGGATGTGAGGAAGTCCGTTCCCTCACGTGTGCGGCAGCTTCCTTCGCTAGCATTGCTGCTTCGAAGACACGCCTGGATAACTGATCATCACAGGGTTCGATTCCCAGGTTGCATAAAGACATTTGGTATTTTCGATTAGCAATTCCTCAGTAGCACTAATGGCAGCCTGTAGTTTTCAACTTGGCTTTGTGATAAGTAGGTACCCTATGTCTTGGTAAGCATGTTAAATCTTGTTCCAGCACATCAAATAATAAAAACATCTAATTGTCTATTGTATTTTTATTGCAGGATGCAATAACTCAAAATGGTAAACAAGTGACTCAACTAATCAAAGATGGTGGAGCTGTCTTCATTTGTGGAGACTTAAAAACTATGGCTGCTGAGATAAAGGAAATGCTAATAAAATGTTTTGTGGACCATTATAACATGACTGTGGAAGAAGCCCAGAATAAGATATCTGCAATGCAGAAAGATAAAAGATATGTAGTTGATGCGTGGAGTTGATGAAAACTTGATAATTATTGTGTAACAATAGCAAGATTTTAAAAAAAAAGTGATTCCATTTTTAAAATAATTGTTTTTATTTATTATTATTAATAAGTTAATTAAAAGAATTATTTATATGAAAGACTATTTTCTTTACTTTTCATACCTAAAAATATTGGTTACTTGTTACCAATAAATTCAAATGACAAGGGTTGTGGTTGAGCAATTGGCTATTGCGCTGTGTCGCGGGTTCGATTCTCACAGAACAAATATTTGTTTGGCCTACATATAGTTATTATATCTTTTAAGCGAGATATGAAATCCTAGTATGGGACGTATTTTTTTTTTAAATAATTTTAATTTTGCTGGACAAGTAGTCATTTATAGTTTTTTAAACATGAAAAGAGGAGTTGGTTTAGCAATACACTGCAACAGTACCATAAAAAGTAAAAATCCGGAGTATTTTAGAAAAATAATTTAATAGGCAAATTATATTAATAAAATGTTCAAAAAGTGTCCTGTGTATATAAACTTACAAATTATAGCGTATTAACGTCAATACATATAGCTTTTCGATATGAGATGACCAAGTCCGGTGCCGGTGGCGTGATCGTACCGTACAATAGTCGGAAGCGTCAGTTCGCTTGCGAATGATCTCGATTTACTAAGTAACTCAATGTAGCCTTGATGATATAAGTGGGCTACGCTCTATAACGAAGATGTGGGAACACTCGCTTCTGTATTGTACGTATTGTGTGCAGTCAATACCTAAAAACAGCCACATTGAGCACTACCATACAGTAACAACGGACATCTCTATACAGAGTGCCTGGTGCGAGTTTGTTTTACATTAACCCGATCAACACGTTTATGACGTTCAACGACCTTACATCCACTAGACATCTAATTACAGGCGAGGCATGTCTTTCAACACATGATTATAGATCTGATGTCTCGACCAATCAGAACGCAGTACCCCGCTTCCCCCTCCTAATCAGAACCAATCGGAACGTAGTACCCCGGTTTCCGTACCTCGGCTAGTTAACAGAATCGTTTTGGTGCGATATTTCAAGTATGGCGTAAGCGTCTAGTGGCTGTAAGGTGGTTGATGACGTTCGACACTCCGATTGGTCCGCTCCAAGCTCTTAACCAATCAGAGAGCCAAACGCGGTAAACGTTTCGGTCGCGTTAACGTAACAACTCTCACTCAGCGCACAGAAAAGCATTCACAAGATACTTCGTTGTGTCGATGAAAATTCTTAAAATCTATTCTACAAAAGTGCATCTAAACTATCGCTGTATCAAGCAGGCACTTATGGCGAAGAAATATACAAACTGATATCTCCCACAAGTATGTATGACAGTTCAAGTGATTTTCATTTAGACTTAAAAAAGAACATAAGATACTGATATAATACTAAAAAAATCTCAAAATACATTTATTTAACAGCGTTTTTTTGAAGTTTTGTATATTGCACCGTTTTATATTGAAATTATCAAATAAAGTGACATGAAACTTGCTGTTAAATGGTCCATCACTACCAGCAGTTTAAACTGACTTATTGCGCTTATTTTCTTAAATCTTATTATATTCCTATGAGTATACTCAATGATCTTATTATAGGAAACATGACACACGGTTTGGTTCCATCTTAATAATAAGAGGCACTATTTATGTATATTTTACTTGAAAATATGACAACAATTAAAAGAATGTCATAAAAGATAAAACATAAAAGTAAGAATAAAAATAAGTTTACCTCTTACGAGAATACGTTTGGGTCATCTAATGTTGTTTCACCAACCATATCCATTTATTCTATGCCGGTAGAGCAATCAAGAATCTAGAAATCTAGAACACGCGCTTCTGTTTCAACCACAGCAGTATAAACCAGTGACCGCATGCGGTTCCTAAACGCACTCGCAACCGCTAACCGAACAAAAATGCTGCGCTGGTAAGTGCTATGCGGTGGACCGGAGCGATCCGTATTAGGGTGTTTGAACCGCATGCGGGCACGATCAAAACTTCAGGTGTGAGTTTAGATTGGACCCTTACATGTGAAACTGATTATATTCTATAAGGAGTATACAACTGGCCAATGGCGCATTACTATACTATAGAGAACAGCTTAAAACAATTCGTTGAACACCATACAAATAAGCGAAACACTGATTATCCTATAATATACCACATAGAAGTAGTACAACATATTATTTGCAATACACATTATTTATAGTACTAAAACATTTCCTTATTTACCATGACCAGACTATGTTTTTTTAAAATTCAGGCACTGAATTTTACCTACGAAGCAAAATACGCTGTAATTATAACAAAATAGAGTTCATATTTATTATAAGAAGCGCCAGATTCCCGAATATAATATTTTGAGCACACTTCGCAATGCGCGGAAATGATTTTGTTGAAAAATCATTTCGGCGCTCGCAATCTAACGTCTAAACGTGGCAATGACACATATAATAATATGACGAATATTTCATGAACGTTAGATGGAGGAGTATATATTTGTATGTGTTAGGAAATACGACACACGCAGAGTACATAATACTCAGTGCTCATAACTGTATTAATTTCTAAGGAATGGCTAATACTATTTAAAAAATGCAGCACTGTGAAACAGTCTTAATTTTTTGTGTCGTTAGAAGTATACATACTAAGGTAAATTACAACTTAGGTACGAGTAAATCTTACCACGGAATAGTTTTTTCATAAGAAGTACAAAAGGAATAGAGAAATCCGAAGGAATGTGAAACTGCAGCCTTCCTAAACTGTTGCATTTGATGGAACTGGTAAAATATATAATTACAAAAATAACAATGCAAATGATTACGACTAGCTAAAAAAAGTTATTTCGTTTATGTACATTTTTGGTAATAGCCTATCTGTGCACCAATCACGTATGTTATCAAAAGGGCTCACCCACCTAAACATTGCGGCCATCACATCATAATAAAATATTTTCTGTTGTTTTTAATATATAAGAGATAATGGCCTTATTTTATATATCATAAAAAAACATTTAATGAATTTATTTTCTTTGTTCATTGATTAAGATTATTTATACAGTGGCCAGAGTCAAGACAGGCAATTTATTATAAAATTTCATAATTTTCAAAAATCAAGTTCTAGGCAATATCAGTCTGAAAAATAACCAAAATCTGATTTCTTAAAATAACAAAAAAATACTTAATTTTGGACAGATTACATTCTTATTAAGTAACTAAATTCTAAGCCAATATCCTAACTTGTATAGTCAACTCATGTTGAATAATTATGGCATTTTCTTGTACAAAAATTATAGATTTGTTTTGTTCCCTCAAACATTTCATTAGGGAATAGTTGTAGTGTGATGTGTGAATATCTGTATCAGTTGTAGATACGGTATCTATACGAGTCTACAGATAAGACAAAAGCTATACACGCCTAACGCGCTGTCCAAATTAATATCTTGCGATTTTATGCTAAATGCGTACAACAAAAAATGTGGATCTCTTTCTGTGAATAAACATTTATGCTAATACAGAATGCTACCCGTCCTCCACGACTATATGCTTAAAATCCTTTTGAAAACTTTTCTCATATAATGCCCTGTATAATATTGGCGAATCAATATTGTCCATTACAGTCATAACCTTGTAAAACACTACGCAAAACTTGGCACCTCATTACAGTCATTACATTCATAAAGAGCATACAAAATTGTATAAGGCTATAAAAGTGAAATTACATGTGGACTTGAAGAGGAATGGGACAATTACCAGTCTCAGTCGTGGTTCTTGTGGTGGATCTTCTGTGCAGCCTTGATGAGCGGCGTCAGGGTCCTCAGCTCCATCGCACAGTCGAGGAACGGATGTCTTAGGAGCTCGTCGGCCGCTGCTCGTAAATCTACGTCCACTTGTAAACATTTGTCAAGGAAATCTTGGAATTCAACTGATAACTTTTCCCACCGAGGAATTTTTGGCCGCCCGACAGCCGCGATTAGATATAGAGCCCGAAGTGGGGACTCCTTCATGTAAGGTGGTTCACCCTCGATCATTTCTATCGCCATAATACCTAACGACCACACGTCAACCTTCTTACCATACTGCTTCCTGGTAACCACTTCTGGGGCCATCCAGTAGGGCGTGCCGACCATAGTCTGTCGTTTTTCATCGCCTATAATGTTGGCGCAGAAACCAAAGTCTGTAACTTTGACAGTGCCATCCATACCAAGAAGAACATTGTCAGACTTAATGTCCCTGTGTATTGTACCTTTGGAGTGCAGGAATGCTATGGCTTGGAGAGTCTCGCGGCAAACGGCCGCGATCTGACCTTCCTTCATGACCACTTCTGTTACGACGTAGTTAAGGGAGCCTCCGTCGAGCAGCTCCATGGCTACCCAAAGGTGGTCGTAACTGAGGAACGCGTCGAGGAAATTCACCAGATTCTTGTGATTGAATCCCTTCAACACATTAATTTCGTTGAGTATTAGTTCCTTCTTGCTCTGTTTGGTTAAGTCTATGTCCTTGATTGCAACTTTAGAGTTGTCCCTACTGTCTATTGCAACAAACACCACACCTGTGAACAAAATACAATACGTCATTGTGTGCAGACTCAGCACTTAGTTAATTAAAAGGACATGCAATAGTTTGAGTGCACGAGTTAGGGTACGTCAAAGGGGTGCGGTTTCCGTTTTCTGCTTGTTATAGCTACAGCATTTGTTTGATGGGTTTACTTGCAACATAATTTATTTTTTCATTTTACCGACCGCAGGGAATCCTGAATATTTTGAACATAATCTATATATATAAAAGGAGAAACTGACTGACTGACATATAAACGCACAGCCGAAACTACTGGGACTATGAGCGTGAAAATTTGCACAAGGCTTCTTTTTATGACGTAGGTGAGCACTAAGAAGCGGTTTTTGGAAATTCAAACTTTAAAGGGGTGAAACGAGGGTCTAAAGTTTGTATGGAGAAACTTACTTTCACGCGGGCGAAGCTGCGGGCAAAAGCTAGTCTATATATATAAAAGCGAAATACCAATCACTGATTAATCACAAAATCTCAGAAACTATAACATCTATAAACCTAAAATTTGGCATGTAGGTTTCTTATAGGGTGTAGACATCCGCTAAGAACGGATTTTCCGAAATTCACCCCCTAAGGGGATGTAACGGGGGTCCAAAGCTTGTATGGAGAAATCGACCTTCACGCGGGCAAAGCCGCTGGCAGAAGCTAATAATTCTATGAAATTAAGAAGTATAAACAAACAATATAGGTATTTTAGTCATCCACAAACATGTAATGTATATTGTAATCAATCCAGAAAGTAGTCAATAGATAAGATTGTTACATTCTTGGCGGTCATAGTTGTTATGTAAAAATTTTCGTATGATATGCAACATTATGTTGCATTAATCATAGTTAAGAACTCACAAGATTGTATACTGTTAGCAGAATGATTACTTTACAACAGATTTTCTACTACACACAAGCAGTTAATATCTTCAATAGTAATAGAAATATTGGGTCTTTTATTAATTTACTGACCAGTTTATCACATTTGACTGGCTGTGAGGTTTAAGTCGCATCTATATAATATATGAGTATAAAACATAAAAAAATTCTGACTATGTCCATTGCATACCAATGTGTCTCGGTTTCATTAGAAAGGCAATTATGTGACGGTTTAGTTTTGGAATAAAGCATAAAAATATTAAATTTCCTTTTTTTCCAACAAATAAACAAAATGTATTTCTTTTTTTTTTTGTTAAGCACACGCTGCATATCCCGCTAGTAGGAGATAAAAGTTGAATAGGAAGCAATTAAGCAAAGATATGGTTACCAAAAAAATACTACTCAACACTTTCAGTGCTAAGGCCCAGCATGATCATAAAAATTTAAAAATCTATAAAGATTTTTCTTTTGATTTAGATTCACTTAGGTTCTGGGCATGAACACAAGTCAACAACAGATACATGTAACAATGACTTAAGAGGCGAGTTGTGTGCACAAAAACAAATTATTGCATGGCCTGGGCCCCGAAAGTGTTAACCCTTTAACTGCTTGTGTTGGACTGGTCCAACAAGTGTTTGTGTCCTATGCGCCAAGGGCGTGTGTTTGCGACTGGGTATTTCATCTTTAGGTCTTCAAACCCCATAGGTGACAGAAGAACTGACGAGATGGGAGTACTTGGTCGTGGATGTGCGACCCTGGCGGAATAAACGCGTAAGTGTTCGTGTCCTATGCGCCAAGGGCGTGTGTTTGCGACTGGGTATTCCATATTTAGCTCTTCAAACCCCATAGGCGACAGAAGAGCTGACGAGATGGGAGTACTTGGTCGTGGATATGCGACCCTGGCGAAATAAACGCGTAAGTGTTCGTGTCCTATGCGCCAAGGTCGTGTGTTAGTGACTGGGTATTCCATCTTTAACTCTTCAATCCCCATAGGTGACAGAAGAGCTGACGAGATGAAAGTACTTGATCGTGGATGTGCGACCCCGGCGAAATAAACGCGTGTGTTTGTCGGATATATCCTACGAAGGCAGCTAAAAGATTTAGCATCCATACATTCTTACAGGGTTACTAGTGAATAGAAGTTAGGAGACAGAAGCACATATGGGTACCCATGTGATAGTAATCAATAGTTGACATTGTTAACACTAATAAGGGTTGTGTCACAGGTCACAGGATGCATACCCAGCAAGCCTAATTGATTTATTTACCAAAATGCAGCTAATTGTCCTGAACTATGTACAGATTGCAATAAAAAGGGGAGGAAAAATAGTTTATGAAGTGTAATCTATTTTAGAATTTGTAAAATGATGTTGGTTGTAAATGAAATTAATTGTTGAGTGAAAATACAAACAACATCCCTTAACATAATTATCCGATTTTCTTTTATGAGCAGTGAATTTTAACCCATTTCTTTCAGAAATAAACAGTGATTTTCAATTGTAGTAAAATTCATGTTTTCAGTTGAATGATTTATTCACACATGATATGAACTCGGGGACTACATTCGCTTTTAACCCATTAATAGCCTATCACCTTATACCAAAACGCCTTAGGAGTCTAGTTATTTTTAAACCTATTGCTAATGAATTAATGGTGTTTGGCTGACATTTCCAGTGTTTCCCCTCATGAACTTTTTGCAGTATCATGCAACATTTAAAAACTGAAATGAAAAACAGGTAATGTTTATATACATATTGTACTATACATGTCTGCCTTCCTTGGCAAACATCAAGGCCATTGTTGGTGAGTTAAAGCGAGTTGGCCAGCAAGTTTCTGTTGAGAGAATATTAAAACCTCAGTTACAAATTAATGGACCTTGAAGTGTGATCAATGTGGTACACACATGTCAGCAATTTCTTTTGTTTTGAAATAACAGAACATTATGTAAATCAATGATTTGGACATAAACAATTGTTTCCTAACTTCCTGAACATGAGATATATGAATTGACAAATGGTCACTATTGCTTTGTAAAGCATAATATTGACAACATGTTTAGACAGTACATTGACTTGTTTAGCTATTATTTTCTTTGTTGTCCGGTATAAACGGGCAAATCTTCTCAATTTACCACTTATTCTCTGGTCAATTAACACATTAGTGTCAATTGGTCACTGAATACATAGCCATATAATGTTCTTAACCTCATTTGTGATCTGAAGGTGATGTTAGCAAACTCGGATTGTGGCATGGTCTGATCATAGTAACTTAGTGATGATTAGCACATTATACATATATCTATTTATATAGTTAGGATATATAATATATCAGTTTTATAAGTGTTAGCCAGAAAGTGATAAGATAGTCATCAGTATCTTCCATATAGTGTTCTAATAACTTACCACAATATACGATTTGTGTGCTGCGTGGATATAGCTAAATTCATTCTTTATAATTGTGTACATGCATGTTTATGGGATGTCCACATTGAATAACACTCTATTACTCAATGTTTAGGTAGATTTGTTAGTAAATAATAAGATAATATACCTGAAGCGCCAGCACCCAACTGCTTGATCCTCTCAAACCGCACATAAGGATCATCCTTATTACATATCCTCTTCAGCTCTTCATAAATTTCCTCATCATTGAGAGTTGCATATCTCAACTCCTTCTTCCTGAGTATAGGGCTCTCCTCAGGGTCATTACCAATAAGAGATAAGTCTTCCACCACAGCTGTCAGGTCCATCACAGCATCCTTTTTCTTTAAACTATGTTTCATAGGGGCAGCAGGCATGGTTTGTCTCTGACTGTATATGTCGTTAGTACTCACTTCCTCCTCGCTGCTCTGGCCGATCGACAGGTCGGAGTCTTGACTCTGGTGAGCGTTCTTATTGTCTAACAACTTCTCTATCTCCTTATTTTCCTCAGTGATCGCCTCGTCTGTGAGGAAAGGTTTGAACGGCTCGTCAGGCGCCTTCTCCTTTTTGATTGTGTACATGTGGAACTTGACGGCCTGGATGGCCGCGTCAGGGTTCTCATTCTGCTCGGCAGGCGTAATCTGTGTGTTCAACAATCTCAACCAGGACATTGGCAATCCTTCCAACATGCCTGTCTCCGAGTTCTTACTAACATGAATATGTTGTTTCACATCTGTCGGCATACCAATGTCAGTCACTCGCTCTTCTCTTTCTCTGGGTTGCTTTTTAGAGAAAAGTTTCCCAAACACACCACGGTTAGATCGCCCACTCATTTTGATTAATATCTGTTTGTCTACTAACTTTTAAGCCATATCACTGTCACGTAACTAAGACACAAAACCTACATTGCTTGTAAGACACTTTTTAGCAAAGGCGGAATTCAGATTTAACTATGATAGGAGTGGCTTTTACACGGACGGATCCTTGGGACGGCGGCCACTTTATCATCTGTCAAACGTCGTGAAGAAAAATGGAGAGAAAATATTGTGTGTTCCATTACACGCATTTCAAAATATCGAGGAAAATAAATAAAAACGTTTTAGTTCTTTCAATTTATCTTTGTAATTCTTCGTAATTTTAGTTTGGCATAGTTAAACAAAAATTGTTGTTTTACTTTTAGAATAGGCTTAATTAATTAGTTTATCGTATCAAGAAAAAATATTTCATTTCAAGTTCATTTATCAACTGTGTATAAAGGAGTGTAATATTTGTGCACCTACACATTGGTAGGCCTGGCGTATCGCTGCTGATAAATAGGAATTTTGGATGATTCATTGTCCATCCGTAAGGCGTGAGGACTGAGGAGTATTAATATTGAATCTTGTGCGATATTTGAATATTGCGATAACAGAACGATTGATAGTGGATGATAATTTACTATGTAAGAAATTAGAAAATAAGCAAACGTGACTTGTTGATCCTTATTTATTTTTGAAATAAGGAAAGTTAGTCAATCATATAGTACATGTATGCAATGAATACTGGTTTCAAATAAAATGTGTTAATTTTATGAGCCGAGAGTTAGTTAACACTGTTACATAATTTTATTATAAATGAAATAAGCACTGTTAATCGACTTTCATTGTTGACCGTACCTACCAAATATAGTGATTATTTTCTGGTAAACGAATTTAAGGCGAAAAATGTGATACCTAAATAATCTTTTGGGAAACTGGAGGAGGCCAGGTATGTTTCTACCAGAGTTCCTACGGCTAAGTAACTTGTTCAAACGGGTTAAAGGGAAAGCATTTTCTGCATCAGTAATGGGAAATTATTTTGGGTGGTAACACAAAATCCATTCCTGTTTTCGAACTACCTGAATCATTATAGAACATTTATTTTTAGGATTTAAAATAGCCATTGTCTTCATAACTAAGCTCTTCAATAGGATTCTGAGGACTGGATATTTCCATAGTACCTACCTATATGGAAAATTTCGGAAATCATTTAGATTCTAAAGCCAGGAAAAGCACAGCACCTTGGGACATCATACTGGCCAAAAAGTCTTCTGCCTGTCATGTCTAAACTATTTGAGAAAGTCGCTGCTCGTAGGTTCAGCGAAATACTTAAAAATGGCGATTTTTTCCGTCATCAACAGTTTGGATTCAGAATAGGGCACTCTAAGGTGGAGCAGGTGCATAGAGTGGTAAATAAGATCCGAGAAGCGTTAGAGCGTAAAGAGTACTGCTCAGCTGTATTCCTGGATGTACAACGAGCGTTTGACAAGGTCTGGCACCAGGCCTATTGTACAACATTATGAAACAATTGCCGCATAACCTGTACGTACTACTAAAGTCATACTTAGAAGACAGAATCTTTCGTGTAAAACTTAATGACTTGTACTCTAAATTTTTCGACATAAAAGCTAGCGTACCTCAGGGTTCCGTATTAGGTCCACTGCTTTACCTTGTACTTATACAGCAGACATACCAACAACAGAAGAATTTCTTTTTGCCACCTTCGCTGATGATACAGCTGCTCTGTTCAACTACAAGTACAGCTCGACAAGATCAACAAGTGGATGTCAGAGTGGAAAATAAAAGCAAGCGCGAAGAACTTTAATGTTTTTTTTTTTTTAATTTGTAAAATATTATTGTTGTTAATTATTATTGTATTTAGTATTGTATAATGTAGAAGCATTTGTTTTCAAAGTTTGTAAATGTGAGTACCATGGAGCTATTTTATGGTTTTTAGGTTATTATTGGACTTGTTTGACATAAATGAGCATGGCAGTTGAGAGTTTGTTATGCTCACTCAAATGTCTCACTGATGGTGGCGCGTGTGTTGGATCATTCGGTTCCCTTTATAATGGTTGAGCTGAGTGGTGCTAATATTCGCGTCAGGTCCGTGAACGGGCGCTGTCAGTTGAGACTGGTCATCTCTTAGCTCCCAGTTGCTATTTTAATATCTATATTTAGTTTTTATTTTTACTTTATTGACATTGTTCTCACATGATAGCGACAAGAAACATGTAACAGAGATATTTGTAATTGCAAAACACGATTGAAAAGAGTGTCCATGGAGTTTCTTGCACATTCTTCTCCATAGAGATCTACGCTTTGGAATGTGCAATTAGCATCATTTTTTTCTGACAGACTGACTTCTTGACATTTAAAAGTGCCAGTAAATGGTTTATTTGAAATAAATGCTTTGAATTTGAATTTGAAATAAATCGACACATGTGACATTCACGCTGAAAAAATTTTGGTCATTCAATATTTTATTTAAATTTGCAAGGATTGTTGTTAGATTTTTTGACATTTTTAATTTTTGAGTACTTACTTTATGAAAGGTTCATGCAGAATAGCAGATTTTCAGAGGTCTTTACTGGATTAGTTTTAAACAAATTTATAAATTGATTTCAATAGAAGCCTAGATAATATCCACAAGATGTGTGTTTCTAAAATATTTAATGAAAAATGTGTAAAACAGTGAAAATGTATGTCGGGTTGGATGATCGTAATGTGTTGCGTCGTTTAAAAATCTACGCAAGTCTCAAAAGTCTCGCTATTCCCAAAACTGGAGGTACAAGTCTCGAGTCTCGAGAATGCGAAGAAGTCGTCGAGGCTCTCGATATTTTCGAGACCGAGATTCCCGGGTTGATCCTAGTCTGGGCATTATGGGGTTGAACTGTAGGGCTCAGCGAAGAACTCAAATGTGGACATTCTTAAGCGTTTCCAGAATTAAGTGCTAAGAATAATATCGAATGCTCTGTAGTTTATCAAAACTTCATAATTACACGAGCATCTACAAATTGGAACCATAAAGGAGGAAATAGAACGCAGAGCAAAGTCATACAAAGCCCGACACACAGTAACACCTTAGCCACAGCTCTAAGTGAATCAGCAACAATAAAATAGCTAAAACACTACCACATTTGGGACTTTGATATGTAGAGCAGAGTAAAAATAATATTGAGAAGGCAGATTCTTCGCTGGAAGAATGAACCTTTGCATCAATGAATTCCCACAAAAATCTCCTAATGGTTATCCAACAGATTTCAAGATATTATAAAAAAATAAAAAAAACGTTGCAATTTATGTTTATTTAACATTTTCGATTCGATGGAAATCTGTCCGTGGTTATATCTAATACTATATAACAATTCTTCTTCCTCAATCTACTTTTTAATTTCAGAGGATGTACTGGATGGCTCTTCTAGTGGCTTCTCGTTTTCAGTGTAAAACTGGGCTGTTGTCTGGGCTCCCTCAGGGTCCTCATTTTGTTTGTTTATCGACAGTTTGTTCCAAAGCTTGGCCCAAGGTTTTGGTAAACCTTCTAGACGACCTGTTTCTGAGTTCTTGGTGACATGTATGTTCCGTCTCATATCCGTTGGGGTTCCAATGTCGAGGGCTGTAATTTTATTTTTCATGTTACGGTCGCCGCGTTTCGTAGTGAACATTTTGTTTACCTCAATATATATGTTTATTATTTAGTTGCTTTTTAAAATCACTTTGTCGAGAACACTATATGCTAAATAATAAGACTAACTTTAATAACAGTGTCGTGGTTTGTTTTCTTGTCGAAGGGCGCCAGCGGCCGCCACTTTAGATTTTCAGTTTTCTGTCCTTATATGGAGAGGAAGTTCGACTGGTTTCATTTTACGAATTTTGTTTAGAAACTTTAACGAGTAGGTACATACCTCCTTGCAAATATATTATGGATTTAAATAATACCTTCATATTTAACTAGTCATTTAATTTATACAATTGAAATCCTGTAGTATCTACTTATTTACTAAATATTTGTACCAACCTTGAACCTAGTTCATTATCGTTTTATACGCTCAAAAATGAAAACTTAATTTTATTTAACGTGAAATGAAACGTATTCTATGGCAAGCAATCCGATAAATGAAAACAAGGAACACGGTCCATGACATGAGTCATTTAATTCTGGTTTTAATTATTGAGTTATTTTTTCCTTGTTTGTATTTAGTTAGTTAATTCAATCATAAGGATAGATTCCCATAAAAAAAACGAAAGTTATAACAAATCATGCAATTGTGAATAGGTACAGTGAGCAAAAAAAGTAGAATAACACTGTTACTTTGACTCCAACTAGATTAATTAATATGAAATGTTTCGATACACTGCATTACCAGCATTTTACTTACATAGGTACTTAATTAAATAAATAGCTGACTTATCTCAATTCTCTAAAAATATTATGTCAGTTCAGATTTTTATAGATGCGACCCGCCCCAGTTTTGCATAAAAATTTCGCTTTTATCGATCTTTCTACTAGTGACTAGCTCTTGCCCGCGGCTTCACCCGCGTGCATAAAATATGTCACTCAGGAATAAAGCAGCGTTCTATCGCTGAAAACATTTTAGCAATCGGACCAGTGCTTTCAGAAATTACCTCCTACAAACAAAAAAAAAAACAAAAGCAAACTTTACTAGTTTACAATATTAGTGTAGATTTATATGAAGTAAGCGGAAATACAACCAAAGGCCGAATTGTTGAATTTGAAAAGAATTATGAAATTTCATAATTCTTAACAAATTCAATTCTTAGCAATTCAATTGAATTGCTAATCGACTTTTTTTGTTGGCTGGACTCACGGACCTTCCTACGTTATACACTAAGGATGTAGGCAATATTCAGGTTAATCAGCTCGAGTATAAAATGTATGTATCTTAGCAAAAGTCTGATGACACTGAAAGGTCAATGGCCAATGATAATTTCAATTTATTCTCGTCAAGAAGAGTAGGCTATAAACTGCTTAAATTCCAGTAACTGGCCACTTGGACAAATGAGAGATTTTATGTGCTATAAAACATGGAGCGATTGGAGCAAATCTTCTATTTCGATCCAATTGAACGTTTACAGTCCTTAACACAAAATAAAAGAATATTTTTGCTAGTGAATGTCGCTAATGGCCTGACATGAACCACTTCTTTTGTTTTTCTTTAAAAAGAACTCCATAATTAAGTACTACATGTATATATTGACAGGCCCGTTGGTCTTGAGGCCAGTGGTCCTGACTGCTATGCCAGAGGTCGTGGGTTCGATTCCCACCCAGGACAAATGTTTGTGTGATGAGCACGATCATTTGTTGTCTAGGTGTAATTTATCCATAATAATATGTATATATTTAGAAATATATAAGTATGTTTATTAGTTGTCTAGTACCTACTCATACCACAAGCTCTGCTTAGTTTGGGACTAGATGGCGTTGTGTGAAAGTTGTAAAATATTATTATATTATATTTGCTTGATGGACGTATGCGGTTTTCATTTGAGAATTACGTGTCTATTTGACACCTAATTCTCCAATGAAAAAAAAGTAGTATTTGACACTGTCAAACACTACTTTTTTTTGGGGTGGGAAATCGTTGAATAACTCTTCCCGCTCTGGATGGAGTAAGAAGTGACAGACTTTTGCGTGTTTTGTTAAGCCCGAAAAATCCCGTGGTGATACACTCTAATTGCCTTAGTTTGGTAGGTTTTCAAGCTAAATTAACGCCTTAAAAATTTGTAATAAACTTTAATTTCTTAATTCAAGTATTTGAGGGTTATATCCACTAAACCTTGTCATGGATCCTTTCGTCGATCACCTCGAGTCGGCCACGCCTCCGATTCCTTTGTTCTGACATCATCTCAAGGCTTTGTTACGTGGTCAGAATAAAGGAATAGGAGGCGTGGCCGACTCGAGGCGATCAACGAAAAGAGAATCGAAACGAAACGGTTGTAACTTGGCTAGAGGGGCTGTTCAACTACCTGGACCTTCAAGGATTTATACGAGGCAATGACATAGCCTATACAGGTTGCCATATAGAAGCCATGAAAAGAAGCTAAACTTGAAATTTTGAGATAACGTCAATCTTTCGCCACTAGCACTCAAGGATCGACTCAAGAGTTGTGTTTTTAAGTGGCCAATTGCTTTGAATAGGCCCTAAGAAAATGTGGATTGCAGCGAATTTGAAATTTGTTTTGTGTAAAGTAGAGTTTGTTTTTTTATGTATTTAGAATTCTGAATTCAAATGTAGGATTTTATCTAATAGCACCTTTTTGCGACACATTTATAGGCTGTTTGATGGTGTTGGTGGGGGTTGAGTGGTTGTCGAATGTAAGGTTGGATGTCCACGGGCTAAGGCTTCTGTCTCACCATCACTACCAACTCTGAAATTTAATCAGCTCAATGGAGGTTACCTCATCTAATGTCCGTGCGGTTGTGCGAAACTGAATATATTTTTGTCAGCAAGGCGACTGGCCGGGCCGCGCCACCACTGGCGTCCTAATGTGATTAAGGCATTTTTTTTTCAGTGGGAAATCATCAAATGACTTCTCAGGCTCAGGGTCAAAGTCAAAGTCAAAAGTTTTTATTTCACATAGGCCTACATGGGCACTTATAAAACGTCAGAAGCTAGTGCACGGTTCCAAATTGGTCGTTTCCTATGGAGAAGAACCGGCAAGAAACTCCATAACTCCGGGTGAAGCGAGAGACTGTCAGACTTTTATTCACTAAAACCCACCTGAGTTCCTTCAGTTGCCCTTTTGCGTTCCAGGGCCGTGGTGACTCTTTCGAACATTTCCGCAACAGTAAGATAAATGAGCCTAAATGGTGTGACGATCTTCCCTGAGCAGTCTGGCCCCGAGTCTTTTTTTTGAGGTTGGAAATCATCAATTGATTTAGGTGTCTTCAAGGCTAGAGTGAATAGCGCTTCTGCTTACTATCAGGTGGGATCGCAGTCAAGTACCTACTGGTTTAAATCAATAAAAAAAGATTTCTCCCACTCTAGGATGGAGCAAGAGGGCGTGTCAGACTTTTACTGACTAAAACCTGTTCTATGTTCCTTCATTTGCCCTTTCGCTCTTGGGCCGTGGTAACTATTTCAAACGTTGGCGCAGCAGCCCCGAGATTATGTTGTGCGATTAGAGTGGCTTGCATTTAATGCGGTGAGCGCGAGTTTTTACGTGAAAGCGATTAAAACGTTTACCACGTTTGGCTCTCTGATTGGTTAAGAGCTTGGAGCGAGCCAATCGGAGCACCGAACGTCAGAAACGTGTCGATCGCGTTAGGGTCAGTTCACACCGAGACGCGACGCGACGCGACACTGCGCGAAGAGCTACTCAAAATATAACTTTATTCACTACACGAAAAGATACACATTTCAGATCGAGATGCCTCGCGGCACAGCGCTGCGTGGTGCAAAATATTCTGAATTCTCACAATGAAATGTGTGTCATTTCGTGTAGTAAATAAAGTTATATTTTGAGTCGCACTTCGCGCAGTGTCGCGTCGCATCGCGTCTCGGTTTGAACTGACCCTTAACGTAAAACTAACTCGCACTATGCAGTCAGCAGTGGATAGGCTGATAATGATGATATTGATCCTTGATGTCACGTTGTTCTCGAGATCGCAAATTGTCTAGAAGGAGTTTCTTATAATGATTCTGCACTCTTTGTTGTAACCACAGTAACTACCTAATTTTAGTACCTAAGGCGCTAGAGTTATAGTGTTTTGAATTACGAGGCACTTAATATTATTTCGAAAAACCTACTAATAGCACTTCAACAGTCCGGTTTCTGAATTAATAATTTAAAGTTGAGTAGGTATTATTTATTTATTTAAACTTCATGTACAGTAGTGGTACATAGGCGGGCATTCTCTATCAGTCAACCTTTGGGTTAAAAAAGACAAAACTGTGGTAGGGTGGTGGACTGAATACTTTGATTAAAGCTTCACACAGTTAAACACACGTTCTCAATTCTGAAAACCGACTCAATACGTTTTTATGGCCTTTCAAAACATATCCATTTATAGGCGGGTGCTTTACCTACATGTTTATTTTAACTTTTATTCTTTATCTGGTTAATATCTTATAAACATAAGACCCTAATTGGTTTGTAGGAACTTTCACGGAAGTACCTAACGTAAAACACGTTGCACACTTATTTTATTTCCGTATTTCTATGAGCTGAAGGTCTATTTTAGCATGTTTTCTATGTTAGTTAAGTTTGTCAAGTAACCCTTCAGTGTTTGTTTTTGATTTCCATCGGGATTAGGGAAGAGTTATGGCCACTTCATCGATACAATTTTATCGATAATTTGGGGCAAGAATATTTATTTTTAAATAGTTATTTTTTCTGCTGTTATTATATCATCCTTTATTCTGTATACAGAGGGTCTGTAAGCAATATAATATCTAGCTCACGAGATATCTTTTATTGAAAAACTTAGTTAAAATCAATTCAAGTCACGTAAACGGTAAAGTACCTATATAAAACACCATTTCTTAGTTTTAAAACTAAATTGAAAAGAGTGCTATAGGACCATGCCATAGTCCTACTATCCTACTTCTTACTAATATCAACTAATATTGGATCTTTGGATGTTTATTCATCAAACACGCACCACAACGAGGTAACGGGTTTGTATGAACTTTGGAACACGAATAATACTATGATCTGCTATAAAATAAAGATCTACGTTACTTTTAGATAGAAGTTGTTGACGATAACATTTACCGGGGACAAACAGTCTAGTTATAATAGGTAGGTCGAACTTCGAGAAAGAGGTTAACCGTCGAATGGTTGGGCAGCATTCGGGTATCTTCTCGCTTCATATACCACAGTGTCTCAAGAACATCAATAAGCTTTATTAGAAGGCTTAGGCTTTAAGCTTATTAAAGGGCTATGAACAATAAAGTTTATTCTAGTCTATGCTAGGAGTTTCCTTGCGTGAATGAATGAGGAATGATCATATCCTCAGGTGAACCAAGCTTACTGACATAGCGACATAGCTCGAAGAGTCGCAAAACTTATGTGGCAATGGGCAGAGCGCATTGCTCGCAGACCAGATGGTCGATGGGGCCGAAAGATTCTGGAGTGAACGCAGCGTTGGAAGGTCTTTCAAAAGATGGACCAATGAAGTGACACAGGACAGGTCATTATGGCGACACTTAGGAGAGTCCTATGTCCAGCAGAGAACGTCTATCGACTGAAACATGTCTTTTTGTAGGAAATAATCGACGTAAGTAATTAACAGAAGTAATTAGAATTAAAAACAGTATGTAGAATATCTTGTAATCTTATTTTGAACAATGTATAGAATAGAATAGAAATGCTTTTATTCGGGACAGACACAGCACAACGGTTATAAACAAAAAGTAAAAAAGAACAAAGTGCAAAGTGCGCCGAGCGTGCCCGCACCGAAAGGGTGTCCACCTCAGCATTTACTAGGCGTTAGACACCCAGCGCTGGTTTTCAGTTGGCACCCCGCAGTGACGCACGGACTTTGTAAACATAATTATATAAACATAATACTTGTATGTAATTGAAGTTTATATTGTTTACCTACTGACAATGTCGAGGGTTTAAAGATATTCGATACAAATGCGAGAGAATTAGTCCATCATACTCATACAAGAACAAAGGTGACTGCGACCGCATGTTTCAATCTAATGTAACAGATATTTAACGTATCGTGTAACCGATACTGCGCCATAATTATAATTAATAAACTCGGTCATTTGTAAGGGCGCGTGTTCCTTTGTTTATTTATGTTCATGATTATAATGTTTTAAACTGTTAACAATTAAAATTTTAAATTTAAACAAACATCATCATCAACATAGAAATCATTTTGATGAGATTTTATTCAACCTATCTGCATTATGCATTAGTAGGTACTTTTTTTAACGCGATGAGTAGATAACTTTTTCTATTCTATTCTTTATTAAATGGCAAGTAGAGCCGATGTCGAGTATTCTGCTAATTTCCAAAGTAAAGATAACTATTTGATAAAGGAAATATATTGCAACGTGTCACTCTGATTGCAAAGTATAGAAGAAGTTTGACAAGTCTCTATTACAATCTTTTTTTCTCATTTTGGAATAAGATCGCACAGAAGGTTGATATTTCATCGATAAACCTTCACATCACTACGAAAACTTTAAAAAGTTTTTAGTAAGATTTGTGTACGTATACTAGTTCAAGTCAAAACTTCAGGCGCGAACAGAGATGGTATAGTAAACAATTCTTTCTCTGGCCGATGTTGGGTTATTTTTAGGTCAATAGCTTTTGAATTCGCTCATCGGGCGTAGTTGGAACCAATGAAAATGTACGGCGCTATGCGTGAGCGAAACAAGAACGTCTGTAATTGATTTCTTATTCGATTAGGCACGGATCTAATTGGGTTTTAGTGTTTGTTTAGTTTATTTGCGAACCGATCGATGAGTAAATTACGTTTAATTTCTATTTAATTTCTGCCCGGATTTATAATTTCTCACTATTAGTAGGTGGGACGTTCCTCGATTTTACCGACAATTACTTGTCTTCTTTTATTTTAAGTTGTATTATCTAGTAAAATACATACATTTATTAAAGATTAAAGGGCTTTAAATTGGGTTATATATATTTCACTTTATTTTTTTGCTTAGCAGAGTGGATAAAATACGCCTCGGTCACACTTATTTATACTTACTGATTAGTTTTAAATTTACTTAGTTATTGATAGGTTTTAGTGTCATTTTCGTCAGTGAACATAGTGAATCAGGATATGTTTGCTCCTAAATGTGTTTGTGTATCAAGGACAACTGCAACACTTTACGTAGCTCTTAGGTAAGTTCATTTCTGTATGTGGTGCTCAGTAGTTTCTATTAATATCCCATTGAAAGGGAATTAGTGTAGAGTTTAAGTGTTTCTGGTGGAAACAGAAAAACACTATTTGTGGAAACTTTTCACTATTTGTTTTTTTTTTCGGGTGGGAAAACCATCTAATGACATCTCTCGCTCTTGGGCGGAGCGAGAGATAGTTTCAGACTTTTACTGACTAAGAATCTAGGGCCGGGGATCTTTCTAACTCGACTCCACCTCAAATTATCAACTAGTTATTTATTGGCATTAATTTTTCATGAGTTTTTCCGTTGTCGTAGTGACTAAAGGACGGTTTCTGAATTGAGTAGGTGTTCTGTTCCCGCCATAAACAGTTTGGTTTTGATGGTATACGATTCACGATATAACATATATATATATATATATATAAAGATAGTGGAATAATGGAAAAAATTATTTCACTTCGATAGTTATCGCAAAATTGTGCATCTATGGATTTCCACGTAGGTAGACATGTGAGATAAACTGCGATACACACAAGATTATGCCATACATCTCGATGTTGTTTCAATGTAGGTATACAATATCTTTTTGTTTTGATGAGTAAAAAAAATCTAATAAGTCTCCATGTAAGGAGAAATTCGGTCCATGGACAGAAATAAAAGGATGGCGCATTTGGGAAACCTTGAGATATAAGGTAAGCGATAACTTATGTATGTACTAAGACTTAAGAGTCATATTCCTCTTCTCCGGCTTGCCTTTATTGGCCTGTTGTAACGAATACTGACGAGGAACAATGTGCCCACCTCTCTCTTGCCATATTGAATGGCTTGAGTAGGGATTCGCAAGAGCAAACGTGCTCGGAAGTATAATCTAGTAAGGAGCTGGTAGAGATCTTGACCGTACTTTCGGGATTGTCCTGGTAGCCGTTGGATACCTTTCCAGTTCTCCACTCCTTAAGCACCTTAGGATATTTTGCTCTGTTATTGCTACATCACTTTGTGCCAGCGATCGTGTTTTGGGCGCCCATTTGACCGCCGCTGTTGTTTGACCGACTTAAATACTACAATTTTACGCCTTCGCGTACTTCTCAAAACTATACAAAAGTTTCCTTAGCCCGTTTATAGACGGACTAAGCAGGGATTCCCTCCCTACTTGATTTCGAAACTTGATGATTCTATTTTTATTATATCGAACATAGTGTATCGATAATTCAGTTGTACGATGTTTTATTCCATCGATGCGAAATCGAAATTTTGTTGCGAAAAACCCTACAGCAATTGCTCATTAAATCAGTAATTTATTAGTTCGATAGTATGTCGGTTGGAAACGCATACTGTTCCGTGACATTGCTCTGAATCCAAATTGGGTCTTATAAGACCAAAAAAGTTTTCTTTTGCTGTTATTTTCAAAGCAACAAATAAAAAGACAATAATTTTGAAAAGACAGACATTTTTCATTTCAAAGAAATAATAGAACCGTAAATGCTACAAAAAAGTCGCTACAAAATCTGTGATTAGGATCGCCAGTCAAGTTTCTACAAAAATAAATAAATAATAAAATATAAATAGGCATTTAATTGTGATTTCACACTTAGAAGTATATCCGTGAGTAATTGATTAGTAAAGCGATTTTAGACTTGAATTAACTTTTTCGTAAATCAGTCTTCCAATTATAGCTACTGGAAATGCTGATGCAGCACTCAGATACCTGCCTCCCTTTTTAACGTGAGAAATCATCAAATGTCTTCTCCTGCTCTGAGCGTGAGGGAGTGTCAGACTTTTGCTGACTACACACTCGAAACTCATAGTGTACTTTCAGGTGCCCTTTTCGGTAGTACAGTAACTCTATGGAACAATCCGTAGCCCTGGCTGAAGATACTCTACGTAGGTACCTACTTAAGGTCGTAAGGAAATCTTTTTTAGTGTAGATTAAATTAGTTTATAAGTTTTTGTTACTATTTTGGTGTACAATAAAGTTTTATTCTATTCTATTCTATTCTAGTCTATTCTATTCTATTCTATTCTATTCTATTCTATTCTATTCTATTCTATTCTATTCTATTCTATTCTATTCTATTCTATTCTATTCTATTCTATTCTATTCTATTCTATTCTATTCTATTCTATTCTATTCTATTCTATTCTATTCTATTCTATTCTATTCTATTCTATTCTATTCTATTCTATTCTATTCTATTCTATTCTATTCTATTCTATTCTATTCTATTCTATTCTATTCTATTCTATTCTGTTTTATTCTATTCTATTCTATTCACGGGGGTGTTTGTAATAACCAGAGGTCGGAATTTGCATCGAAATGTCGATATTAATGTAAATCCCGGGATTTCTAATGAAAAATCCCGTGTGGCCAATAATATTACAAATAAATAGTAATAAAAACCTCAGAGATATATAAGACAAATAAAACAAAGATGAGTAACCTTCAAAATGGTTGAGCTGAGTGGTGTTAATATTAGCGTCATGTTCGTGAACGGGCGCTGTCAGTTGAGACTAGTCATCTCTTAGCTGCCAGTTGCTATTTTAATATCTATATTTAGTTTTTATTTTTACTGTATTTACATTGTTCTCACATGATAACGACAAGAAAAATATAACAGAGATATTTGTAATTACAAAACATGATTGAAAAGAGTGTCCATGGAGTTTCTTGCACAGTCTTCTCCATAGAGATCTACGCTTTGGAATGTGCAATTAGCATCATTTTTTTTCTGACTGACTGACTTCTTGACATTTCAAAAGTGCCTGTAAATGGTTTATTTGAAATAAATGATTTTGAATCTTTTGAATTATAGATATATATTTATTTTACTGTTCATTCGCGCTAAATACTCTCCAGCGTTTGATAGTCTATTAACAGTTTGCACGTGTTATTGGCAAAATTGTGGTGTCTTTTCCGCAAATGCCATAATGAAGAGTTGAAGTTGAAGTTGAAGTTGAAGTTGAATCTTTTGAATCATGCAATTTTATTAGTATTTTTAATTGAAAAAGATCTCTCTACGTCAATTGAGCTAAGGTTAATTTTATACACTTCCTCCTCGTCGTCATTAATGCAGGAAGAATTTTTTCTGCTATATTTCTGATAGTATCATAAAATCCACTTTATTCTTTGACTGTATGAAATCAGTGTAAGTACACGTTTAAGTCTACCTAATTCCGACCTCCGGTAATAACACATAACATTATACCTGTATCATTCGTAAGCGGTGCAGTAGAAGAACTTGTTTTTTTTTTTTCTCATTTGTTGAGGCTCGTGCTTGACCACTATCTCACTTGATGTAAAGCGACGATGATGGTCGAAGATGGAGTGCACTAGCTTCTGACGTTTTATGTGCCCTTAAAAGTCTATTTGAAATAAAAATATTTTAAATAAAAAAAAAAAGAATTTTGAATCTTGTCTTAAAGTAACTTATACTTACTCCTTAGCTGAACATTATCTCGAGGGTCTACCTAACTGTCTGCCAAATTTCATCCAAAACCGTTAGAAGTTAGTGTGAAAGGACAACAAACATATAAACATACATACGTATCAACTTTCGCCATTATATTATTACTAGCTTCTGCCAGCGGCTTCGCCCGCGTGAAAGTCGGTTTCTCCATACAAACTTTGGACCCCTGTGAATTTGCGGATGTCTACATCCTATAAGGAACCTGCCAAATTTTAAGTTTTGTTATAGTTTCTGAGATTTCGTGATTATTCAGTGAGTGGTATTTTGCTTTTATATATATATATATAGATAATGATTCATAATAAAAAGTCTACCTAGTGTACAGGCATATCAACTACGGCGTGCCTCTTGAAGTAATAATAATAATAATAATAGTTTATTTGATAACCTTATGCGTACAACAAATTTGAGATTGGAGCCTCCTTTTAAGCAAAAGATGCCTGTATTAGGAGACTCCGCTCCTTCAAAAACAAGAAGTGTAAACTATACAATACGAGTACATAATTAAAACAAAGTGAATTAAGTGAATGAGGGTGGGTGTGTGTAATGAGTGTATGTGGGTGTGTGTAATGAGTGTGTGTGTGTATGTATGTGAAGGTGTATAGTATTAGTATGTCTGTTGTAGAAGTGATTCAGCCTCACCATAGGTTAGCTTTCCTATCCAATCCGTTAGTGTATTTTTGCATTCATAACAATTCTTAGGGTAGATGTAAACGTGTTTATTAATAGCATTATAAAGCTGAGCAGATCGTTTACAAAGTTGAATACTAGCAAATCGTGTTCTTGTTTGTGGTATTTTTAATATAATGTCTTTTCTTCTTCTAGCCAATACTCTGGGGTCATAGGTTAGTGATTTATGAGTTGTGAGAACAACTTGGGTAATGTAAAGCTTCCGGACAGTTAGAAGGTTACTGATTTGGTAAAGTTTTTCAGTACAATATCTCCGTTTTTTAAAATACATGCACTTAATGAGAGCCTGTTGTGCTCGCTCTTATTCTAAAAATTTTGTTTTTGAAGCCCCCCCCCCCCCCCAAATAGTCCCCCCCCCCAAGGACCTGATGTGTTTACTGAGTGCCTGTCCATTAAATTGAACCTACAATTGGTGATTAGATTGTATTAGATGAAAAGCACGAATTGTCAGAAGTGTTCAGTTATCAGAGCTATTTTTCGAGAGAGCGTGAACTGGATTTTTGTTAGTTGCTTCAGTCCCATTGGGTTGATAGCTATCTTACCAGCTAACTTCATCAAACACACAAGTAGGTATTTATTTAGACTTAAAGTAGGTAAAAATTGACATAGGCGGACTTAACGTTTTGCCTCGTCGTTTATACCACTAAAGTACCTAATACACTGCGCGATATTCAGCACACGATATTCAGACTCTTATTTTTTGTTCCGAGTAAGACCGGTCTAACCCTTATTACACTACGCGACATCGACTAAGCCTGTCTGAATATCGAGTAGTGTAATAGGCCCTTTACATCGAAGGGTTGGAACAATTTGCCTGCTGCGGTTTTCCCGTCCGATTATAATTTAGGTGTCTTCAAGGCTAGAGTGAATAGGCTTTCAATAAACTTAGTGCGATTCACCATCAACGATTGCATCCCTGCTTACCATCAGGTGGGATCGCAGTCAATCACTAGTTTATATTATTTAAAAAATATGCCAAAAGGCATTCTACTAAGCTGTCCTTTTAACCTGAAGGTGATCTGTAGTAGTGTAATTTTTTACAGCGAAATAAATAAAAAAAAATAAAAATTGTATAAATTAGTAATTTATATCTACTCGTACATCTACACTAATATTATAAAGAGGTAAAATTTGTTTTTTTGTTTGTAGGAGGTAATCTCTGGAAGTGCTGGTCCGGTTGCGAAAATTTTTTCACCGATAGAAAGCTGCTTTATTCTCGAGTGATTTAGGCTATATTTTATGTATGCGGGCGAAGCCGCGGGCAAATGTTAGTATTATATACTTTATTGTACACCTCATATTATCACATTATGGATTTTCTTTATCTGAAATAAAGTATAATATTATTATTATTATATTAAAACAGGACCAAAATTCTTGTCGCCCCGAGCAATCTCTTACAGACAAACTTTGAATGGTACTGGACTACAGGAAATAGATTTGGGGTTGTCAATTTAAAAATAACTTAAATAATGTAACTATTGAAGTTCATAGACGAGTTGCTGGAATTGTGAAATTATTTATTTGCCTTTACTTAATTATTATTAGACATAATTCACAATGTGTTGTGCTTGCGGGAAATTCATGCAATTTATGGAATTCATATTCTGTCGTCTAATTTTCACTATGTAATCAAAAATGGTTCTAGTAGCGGGAAACTTTCTACTCTTCTGTAGGTATGCAAGCTATTATCCCAGCGTTCCGAATTACGTCAAAAGTGATAATATCGCGAATCCGACCAACGCGCAACGTCACAACTATTACTCAATAGCCTTTATATTTTGTGATAATTTGGTCGGATTTGCGATATAATCACTTTTATCGCAATTCGGAATACGGGGTATATAACTAATATCTATAGGATGAAAGAATAGGACCCGTATTACAGAACCTTACTCAAGTACTACATAAACTGCGTTCAACCGATTACAGCTTGAGCGAAAAATCTCAACTTAAGCGTTCAGTTTATTTTAGAACTATCCTCAAACTCAAATCAAACGAAACTACGCTTGAGTAGAGATTTTGATCTCTGATTTAAATCCACAACAATTTCCATGAGAATCTATGCTCAAGCGTGGTCTCGACTACACTTGCGAAAACAAAGATCAAATCTCGCCTCAAGCAGAGATTCTGAGCTGATTGTGATTTTAAAAAAGGACACATTGAGTGGAGCTCACTCAAGCACTGTTCTATAATAAGTAAAAAATGTCATTTTAAAGTGACATTGCTCAGGTGATTATTGATTGTAAGTAGTTTCTCTGCTCAAGTCAAGTTCTAAAATGAAAACTCCAACTGAGACTCGTTTTAAGTAATGCTTGAGTCTTGATTGTAGTTCTGTAATACGGGTCTAGGAATAAGGATCAAGGGAGAATGTCTCACTGTTGCATGACGCGTGCGCCAGCGTCACTCGCGACGGGCCCAGGCTGGGCGGTGCGGCCGCCCACTGAAACGTTCCTACGCCAGTCTCGCCGTCCACTCCGCGCGGTCCGCCTGTCGTTTCCCGCGACGGCTAACAATACCAGCTTTAAAACTATATGTAACCATAACCAAACATTCGCACGTCAAAAAACCGCGCCATTTTTGTTTTTATTTTTTTTTCGTACGGGAAACGACGTAACGCGATTCGATTCGTTGATTCGATGTTCTCAATTTAAATTGTAGTGTTTCAGACTAACGGGGTGACAAATGTTTTAGTGCATTTTTAAGGATATGTTTTGTGGATTCTTTTTATAAGGTATTTTTATTATTTTTTTTTTCTATTCAAATATTAGCTAAATATGTATTGAGAGCACCGACTATTGTAAAAAAAACCTGTAACAAATTTTGTATTCATATTAATTCAGTTATTCATAAAGCAATAATCAATCAGTAGGCGAGTATGATTACTGATGATTATAAAATGATAGTTCATGAATTTTTCATTCAATTCGAAGAACTGCGTGGAACAAGCACTTGCACATGATTGACATGTTGATGGTATGATTAGATCAACGTCTCTCTGGGCAAATACCTCGGTAGCAATAGAGATGAGATATTATTGCTGTTACTTTGTTGATTTTTAAAATCATTCAACGGTTAACCAATTAGACCGGCAACTTAACTGTTGATCTTTACCTAATGGAGTATTTTTCTTTTTTCCGATTCAATGATTAATTACCACTGATATGTCTTCTCAAGTAAAACGAGTTTAACACTCGGTTTCCGAATTAGGATTTAGAGTAAACAACGTAAAGCTAAAGTTTGCCAGGTTTTCATGTACATAGGTAATAAGATTTGAACTTAAAACTGTTAATATAGGAACCGAAAGTAAAAATCAGACTTATAATTAGTGTTCAAACATGACTTTTAGCTGAAACTGAAAGAAATGCTCAGCTTTCTTCCAGTTTCGGTCGAAATCGGAATTCATGTTGTAAGAAAACTACCAAAGAAATAAAAAACATTGAAAAATTAGCCCTAACCTTGATAAAATACTAAATAAATGAATAAAATAACACAGTCAGTTTTTTGGTCTCATCTCAACCTTCAGCTCAAAGGCACTAGTTACGTTTGAGCCAAATATTCAGCAACTCTTTGGTCGAAACAAGTTGTATGATTGAATGAAAGGTATATTGGGTGATCGCGTGACGTCTTATTACATTTATAACCCTAGGGTAACGACCCCACCCGGCCTTTTATTTGGTCACCCTAGGCGTTTCAAAAATTACAATGTCAACATACTGACGTGTTCCTTTTCACGGTGATAATCGATATTACCTAGCTATTGTCGTTTAAAGGGAATAGTAATGACTTTTCTTTTAGACTTTTTCAGTTGATACTTTAACGTTCCATTCGTCTTTGTGTGTAACTAAAATTTAGTTACTTCATGTTTTTTTACTATTGGTAGGCTCGTGGTTAACCACTAGCCTTAAATGTCAGTCATGCGAGCGAGAATATAATAATAATATATAATATTCCACAACTATCACACAACGCCTCTAGTCCCAAGCTAAGCAGAGCTTGTGTTATGAGTACTAGACAACTGATTATATATTTCTAAATATATACATATTATAGATAAATTACACCCAGACACAGAACAAATGATCGTGCTCATCACACAAATATTTGTCCTGGGTGGGAATCGAACCCACAAGAAAGAGGGATGTATCCATACACTATATACTATAGCTCCATCCCTTTAACAGTTCAGTTTAGGTCGTCAAATGGATCGCGTTAAGAGCTTGTGGTAGGGCGTCTGATGTAAAGCAGTGATGGGGTCGATGTTAATTTATTTATTCATTTCATCAACATTTGTGTCGAATGGTTGATAAATTACTTATTATATAGTAACATAACATTCAAAAACCACAATATTAAGAATTAAAAAATAAAAATCAATTTAAAAATACATGTTGATACAATAACTTGCCAGGTAAATAAATAAAATTACATTCCACATTAGTTGTCATTACATTAATTTGTTTAAATACAATAATAAAAAAGCTAAATGTCAATACAATGTAAATAATGTGAAAAAAAAGAGGCGTCGCGTAGACCCCCACGTCGTAGCTACCAGGAAACATAGACTCCGTCGAAAAATTGTTTGTAAGTGGCAAAGTCGCTTAAAAGTGATAAATATACATATGTATGTATTTTTATCTACTATTTATTTATTGCACACCTTAAGTTATTACTTAAAGGACAGACATTTATAAAAAATAAGTGTACAATAGGCGGTCTTATTGCACAAGGCAATTTTTACCAGACAACCTATCTATCTAATCTAATAAATTATCCCACATCACATCCACCTGTCTAGAGTATTACGAAATTTAAGTACCTTTTTTTTCAGATTTTTTTCAGTAAGTATCAAAGTTGAGATGACAAACGACTTCTTTTGTTTTATCTAAATATAAAACAAATCAGTTGTCTACGAAAACGAAACGTGACAACTGCTTGAAGTGAAATTGAACATACCATCTGCTACGTTATTCTAATTTGGTGTGAGACGCTAAAATCAGTTTTAAATGAGAATACTTATACACCTTTTCATAAACGAGGGAATTGAGAGACACAAATAATATTAAATGAAGAAAATAAGTAACAAAAAGGTAATGAACCTATACTCATCATAGCAATCATCATCACTACTTATTGCAAAATATATTGTGAATTCATTGCTTCCGTCAATTACACGTCAGAAGTCATAGGACCATAGAAGCTTCAAAGTTTTCTTTGTGTCTTGATGAAAGATGACTTTTTTATCATGGTTTATCATCAAATAATTTGTCCCGCTCTGGGTTGAGTGAGAGGAGATGTTAGACTTTTAAGTACTGATTAAATTCGCCTGTGTTCTAGGCTCGCTGTGACTCTTTCAATATATGCCACAGCCCTGGCAGGTTGTTGAAAAATTACCAAGATAAAAATTACGGATTGGCTTGTCTGTCTCTAATGCAACTCTAAAATAAATATAGTTGTACCTACTAGAGACGTATACGATGTATAAGTAGTTCTACTCCTGCCTTTTAATCGAATCTTGGTGACCACTCAATCCGTCTACCAAGCGTCATTTTTAGGCGCATAAAACCTCTCCATACTGTATAGACCCGTATTTCAGTGGTTCCTCTCATTTTTAAAAGAAGTTCTTTCTTCGAATTATAACTTGAGCGCTTCCACGGCGTCATTCGGTGGCAGCATATTTTAGGCACAGAGAACAGGATAAAAGGAGTGGCTTGCGGCACAGCTTCACATTCACACCTAGCTTCTCTTTAACACATTCACCATTCACTGTGCAGAGTTGCAGGTCATGGGTTCACCAAGGCAGGCACTAGAGTTTTGTAAACTGTTTCATCACTAGTACTGCTCTCAAAAATGTGAAGGAAAACATCGTGAGGAAACTGGCATGTCCTATAGCCACCAATTCGATGACATGTGAGATCCACTAACACGCACTGAGATAGTGGATAACGGGCTCTTGTTGGAACTCATATGCCACCTATAGAGGAGGACTGAGCCCCAGCAGTGGGAACATTATAAAACTGATTATGCTTATGTTCTTATACGTTCCATAAGCTATTTGATACTAAGCTTATCTCCACGGTCGTATCTTCTGCGTGGGATCAGTGGGCTGTACTGTATTTAAAGAGGCCTCCATGGTTCATGGTAGGCCAGTATCAAGGCAAGAAAACTAAATATTAGGTACCTATGGCACATAGTTGAGCTGCCGAGAAGGCCACCGCACAATGCCATTGGTTCATGCTGATTCTTATGGCTCTAGCTACCAAGCAGCGCCATAAAACCGTGAATTTCTGTTCAGTTCTTCAGAATGTACATAGCATATGTAAATCAATTAATGTGTCGCAAAAAAATGGTTTAAGGTCAGCGGGGCGCTTTGCGGGCACAGGCGTACGAGTATGTGTGCATTTAACTCCGGCCAAATGTTCAAGGGATTATACGCCTTAATTCTGCAGTGTAAATAATTACAGGCAACAAAAAAATCACTTACTTAGTTCTCGTGTTAGCAGTATCGTGACAAAGTCGCACAATTTGATGTCAATATTTTTTTTGGAGACGTATCAGTGCGAAAATAGAGATAACACGGTATGTTACTTTACTTGTCAGTGTAGCGTTGTGAAGCATACATATATTATAGGTACTCTATTGTGAAGCCTTATGATTACTAACGGCAACATCACGGATTCACGTGGCACTGCTTCACATGTTTTCATGATTTATGAATTAGAAGATCCCTACATACTTACATAGAGTATTTATTTGCATAGGATGTAGCTAAATAATACAATTCATTGTTACAATATTTTTGAAATCCTTCTACATTCTGCCAATCTAAGTTATATCTACTAAATTCTATTATTCTACTAGCTTTTGCCCGCGGCTTCGCTCCCGTCAACTGACTACTCTATCCTACTCTACTCTACTCTACTCTACCCTAATTTACCCTACTCTACCTTACTCTACGCTACTCTACCCCGCTCTATTCGATTTTTTCTCGCCGTAAAAACCATCCTTGAACTTTAACGAACATTTTAAAAAAAGAATTGGCCAAATTGGTCCAGGCGTTGTTGAGTTATGCGCTTACCAACACATTTTGCGATTCATTTTTATATTATAGATTTATTTAAAGATATTTAATTACTTTATAATATAAGTACCTACGAACCTTAAATAGATTTATTGTTTAAATATCTGATACAGAGTGATAGCATTTTTGAACCAGTAATTCTTTATTATGGTAGTTTTTAAATCTTTAATAATTTTTGGTACATGGCTATAGATAAATAGGAGTCATACACATTTACATAACACTTTATTTTCTATGCATAGCTGGTCTTCGTAGGTATTTTTCAACTCTTATTGAGTTTTATCATCACTCATAGCCCGACTTCGCCTGCTGCTGGGCACAGGTCTCTCATTTCTTGTGCAAGCAATCACGTTGCTGTGCCAGTCTCATCCAGGGCCTTAAGTCTGCTATTACAATAGTGATAGAGTGGTCTATCATTGACTTCATAATTGTCGATTTTAACAAGTTTGTTAATCTACTAATATAATGGCGTCACTATGACTTTCCAATAGTCAAAAGCTGATACTCCATTGAAAGAAATGGCATAGAATGGTAATCTCGTACCTACATAATGACAAATGAATATCTGACGTATGCGGTAATCTGCTAAAATTTTGACAATTCCTTTGATCAGTGACTTACCATTAGAACGTCATTGTGCAGTCATTACTTTTAGTAAGCTCGATATTGTCATTCTACTACAAGACTATTGACCGATCAATGATCGACCATTATGAATGAGCAGATTGCGAACTTTTAGCACAATGACAATGGGATCGTGTTGGAATGAAAAATTTATAAAAATAGCAGACTTGGGCCCCAGGTTTTACCCACCATGTCAACGATATCGTCTGCCCATCTCGTCGCTGGATGACCAACATTTCTGCTTCAGGGGATGCCACTCGGTCACCGCTTAGTCCATCTATCATCACCGCATCTTTTCTGGTATCCAGCCCAACTTCATTTGAGTTTCTATGTCGAAAAAGATATGTGAATCTAGCCAGGTCAAGTAGTTTCCAAAACTACCTACAATAACAATTTAATTTTTAATACAAAAGCGTTTATTGAACTTGTGAAATAGGTAACATGAACAATTTTTTCGTAATTTTTGTGTTTCAGTCACTATCTGAGAAGAAAATATATTGCGTCAGTTACCAATATTGTGAATAGGTATTTCGTAAAACAATAGGTAATATAACACTGGGATTTTTTTTTATAAACTTTGCCCCATACAAGGAGTTCTGAGACTCCTGCATCGTGGGCGTGTTTACAAAAATGTAAACTCACATATGTATAGTTACAACATTAGTTTTAGTAGGTATATGCGCAACCCGAAACATGTGTCTAGTATTTTTATGCAAAGAACCTATGTAAGTACTAAATTTCATAACTGAATCATGTAAAATAACAAAGTTATAAGCTTGTTATGTTACCTGGTTGTACACACAAATACATAGTCACCGTGACATCTGAGCGACTGCGAGGTTGCTTTGTTCCCGCACCCAGTTGTGTGCTGGCACCTAATGCCCGTTGTGCCCTGTCGTGACCTGTGTTGTACTTAGTGTCGGTGGTCACAAGTTGGACACTTGTGACCTTTTTTAAATAATTTTGGGAAAAAATATGACATGGTGTAAAAATGATTGGAATCGATTCAGTTACTGATTTTGAATAAACTATATTCACGTTTCACATATACTAAAAATGATGTTGAAAACATCTAGACCGGTAACAAAGTATCTGTAATTGTCATACAAATATTGAGTTCCGTTGTGAATCTTTATTGATTTGCCAGTAGGCCATCGCTCAACCATGCCGTCAATTCAAGAACCCTTTACCCAATGGTAGTGCACGTACGAGCGTGTAGCCAATCAGGGCCCTTACCATGACGTGTTAAATTGTCAGGCGTGCGAGCGAGACAAAGGGATAGAGCTATACACTCTACATGGCTCCATCCCTTTAACCGTTCACTTTAGGTCGTCAAATGCATCGCGTTAAGAGCTCGTGGTAAGACATCATCGCAGCGTTGGGTTCAAATATCAATATTTTTTTGGGTTTCTGTACGTCAAAAGGAAAAACGGAACCCTATCACTTTATTATCCGTCTGTCTGTCTTTCAAGACCCTGTAACTCGAAAACGCGTGGAGGTATCGAGTTAAAATTAAAACCATATACTCAGGTCTGTTGTCCCTTGAAGCTGTTAAAAATCACATTTATAAGTGAACGAAAAAAAAGATACGGCTATTTAAGTCGCAAAAAACGTAATTTCGACCCTCTCAAGGGAATCAAAATTCATAGGGCACTTCCTGTTGACCTAGAATCCTGAAATTTGGCATAAAGCAAGGTCTTATAGCACAGGTACCTATAGGAATAAATCTGAAAACAGTTTTGTTGTTACGTCACAAAAAATAACTTTTTTGCCATTACCCTCAGTGCGCGAGTCTGACTCGCTCTTGCCCGGTATTTTTTAAGTTGTTCCAATTTAATTTAAATTAAAATGTTCTAGCCTCCCAGGAAATAAGAGTACTTCCTAAATGACTAAACTCGATGTAACTAGATCAGGTATCGGTATAATTAAAGTAAAGTAGACCAGTTCTTGAGGTGCGCCTCGCCTGGTTCAGACCGGAACCCATTTCAGTCCGGATCCGATCTTATCGCAGGTCATTGACTTTGTAAGTGAGCCGTTTTTCTAAAAAAAACTGTGTACGAGACCTCCCAGTTGTAGAGTACTTACTCAGAAGTTATTCGGGGTTTAGAGAACTTAAGAAGCCGGCGTTTCATTACGAAAGAGAGTGAAAAAATGGCTTCTAAAAAATAAATAAAGACAAAAAGCGCAATAGTTGGTTTCGCACAATACAAAATCATTAAACATGATAAATACTAAGGCTAAAAGTCCAGTAATTAAGTACTTCAATAATAAAAACAATACTGTAAAATTACTGTTCATTGCTTGGTGTCCCGCCAATTTCAGGGCTAAACTACAATTGCTATAAGTAACTACCCATCCTTTTCTCTCATTTTAAAGATGCATATTTTCTTCCTACTGTCATCCTACCCATGCTAAAAAGACATTATTAGCCACTACAATTTTCTTTAGAGCTGTGATGTGGCCAGAAACATTTCAATACAGATTTTTATCACTCCAAAGGAATCTAGAACAGATCTTGTCTGACGTTGTAGGAACAATTTGTCGAAATTAGTGTAACTTTACAAAGATATGACGCTGCGTTGCTGTTTTAGTTTTGTGATTCATTACCCAAGTTCGTGTGCAATAAATTACGCGTGAAACACATTCACCTATGCTCCTACATCACTGGAGTGAATATGCTAAAAATGCAAATTAATATATACGTAAGAGAAAGGTTCAAATAAAAGTACGTTTATTTGAACCTTCAGTCATCATCATCATCATTTCAGCCGAAAGACGTCCACTGCTGGACATAGGCCTCCCCCAAGTGTCGCCACAATGAACGGTCCTGTGCGTCTCGCATCCATCGGACTCCCGCAACCGTTACCAAGTCATCGGTCCACCTTGTAGGAGGCCTTACAACGCTACGTCTTCCGGTACGTGGCCGCCATTCCAGAACCTTTCGGCCCCAACGGCCATCTGTTCTGCGAGCAATGTGCCCTGCCCATTGCCACTTTAGTTTGGCGATTCTTCGTGCTATGTCGGTAACCTTGGTTCTCTTGCGGATATCCTCATTCCTGATTCGATCACGCAAGGAAACTACGAGCATAGCCCTTTCCATTGCCCTTTGGGTGACTTTAAGTCTTCTGATGAGGCCCATTGTAAGCGACCACGTTTTGGAGCCATATGTCATCACCTTCAGTACGTTAAGTTTATTTTAAAGTGTTTGCAACTGGCAACGAAGTTAATTTAAAATTTCATTAAAATTTAAAATTACATGATAGGTACATTAACTAAAATTATCATCGTCCTCTAATCTTTTTTTTTCTATTATGCATAGTAGGCTGGCCTTTGACTATTATCTCACCTGATGGCAAGCGATGATGTGGCCGACGATGGAGCACGCTTGCCTAGAAATAACCTATTCACTTTTGACTTAAAGACCCCTATCAGCTATCAGGAAACACAGACTCCGGCAGGGAATTCCACTCATTGTCCCATGATAGGTACTTAGGGTCAATACAACATGTTTTCTTCTTTTATACCGCCCTATAAACCGATATGTTGTCATTCACTCCCTTTTCTTTCAAATCATTCCTCACAATTATAATTAATCCATCTTATTTTTTATACATTGTCCCACACTACGAACCTAGGCTCCCATATTAAGGGTGCGGTCACAAACATGTTCATTTACTCAAGACACCCAGACCCAGGCATACAAAATATTTGTAATGTGCGGGAATCGAAACCGCGACACGCAGCGCAGCAGCCCAATCGTTCAACCACAGCGGCAACCGTGACATCAAAAATCCATCTTTGGTTTGGCTTCACTCTTACTATCGATCCATCCATTTTTACATTCATAACTCTTTTGGTCTTAGTAGGCTTTTCATTAACAAACATGATACGTTTAGAAGCAAGTTTGGAACCATGATAAAGTGGTAGAGCTGTTTATTTTTTACTCTTTGCTATAGATCTTGGAAACTGTACGTACGTAAAGTAAATGATAAATAAGTTTAGAGCACTTAGCGTGGGCTTCAACGTAGGATCTTCCTACATTTACTCGTGTTTATTTAGTACATGTAAGTACCTACTTATTCCATCAAGTGCCACAGGATCAGCTAATTCTGCAGTTGTATCTACAATGTTTTTGAATAAAACATAGGGACAAGTTTTGTATAAGATGACTACAAAACATCATATTTTTAATTTATGATTAGTCTGCTCTTAATCTTGATTTCATCTGATTGAAAGCGTTGAATGAGGTCTACAATTGAACGAGTAAGAACAGAAAGTGCGTGTTCACTCTTCATGCTGATCAGTAATTAAAAATTCCCGACTGTGACATTCGCGAACTCGATTCTTCCAATACAACTAAAGACAATAAAAGTAAAGAAACCAATTTTAAAGTGTTGACATTTTTACTACAATAATATACGAGCTAAGCAAGACCAATATCCGGAATTTGATTTACATTCGCCATTTGAAAGTTCCAACTAACGCACAGGTATTGTAATTATGCAGCCAGTTATAAAGTTATGGAGACAAAATTATGCACGCAAGCAGAATTAACTGGTCATTCCTCAGTAAGACGTTGAGACTTAAGACATTACCGAGAACGCGTTCAACACCGTTCTGTTTACGTAGTAACTAGCGTAAAAAGAGAGATCTATCTACAACTGTATCTCGCGCGATGTCTATAGAAAGTATGAAAAATCCAAGTGTTTCTTTCAATGATGCATGTGTTAAGTCTCAAAAACAACGTAAACGGTTTCACCGTAAATCTTGTTAAAGGCGTTGAAACAACAAACTGTACTGAGGGCCAGCTTATCCTGACGGGCGGTGTATAAGGGAACTGAAATAAATGTACTGATATTGAAATCAAGACGCCGCCCTGAAATGTCAAGATAAACTGGGCAGGATATGTTTAGTTTCTGTATACAACGCCCTTGCATCATTGACGCAGAACGCGATTTGGTCTCCCGTCCAGTTGAATGTCAGATGTGAAACACTTGGCTCGTCGCCATAAAGTATTTAGCAGAAGCCGAAAGCTTTGAAGGACGATGTTGTATTTCTGAATTAATTCAAGTGTTGAGTATAGTTTTTTTGGCAACGGAAAATACGGATTTATGTCCGTACGATACGGACGTACTGAATAAAAAAAAACATTGGCTTTATTGCCGGAAACACGACGTAAAAATTAAATAAACAAAACCAAATATTCTAAGTACACTCAAAACAAAAGATTTCATGTTTTATTTTTCTTCTTGTTTTGACCAGATTTGGCGCAGAATTGTTGTTTGCAGCCAGCAGCTCAATTGTTTTAGCCTTTTTTTTTTAAACTGTATCTATTAGTCATTGGTACGACGCACCTAGCTACGTATTGTGGCATTAGGTTCTTTAATTAAGTTAACGTCAAGTAGAATCTGCACCTACCAGAAACTCTTTTAATTCTCATTCACTAAACCGATCATTTACATAAGTAAAACCGTTACAAATAACGCCTTCTTTGAATCAGTCGATTCAAAAACGCATATGGAAAATAATAGTTCAACGACCGTAAAGATTTGCTTCAAGAAAAAATATAAATATTTATGTTTGCTTCGTCGGTTGCTGGGTAACGGAAGAAGGGCCGCAGTTGGGGAATATTGCTGGGAATTAAGCTTGTTATAAAACTTTCCTGTTGCTGTACTTTTACTTATTCTGTGCTGTTGCTTGAGTAAGAAACATTCTATACAGTAGGTAATAATAGTGTGCTAATGGTAGGCACTTTCACTGATGGACAATTATTTCTGGTTAGTATTACTAATCTCGTCTCCAAAGAGAGAAATTAGAATGTATCGCCTAGTTATATTGTACTACTGTCGATTGTTAGGATACATTGGTGTGTTACAAAGTTATTCTAAGCCTAATAAGATCCAACAATGGAAATTCGTTCGAGTAACTGTATCGTGTGAGTGACTTGAGCGTGGCGCAAATGTTTTGATTGCAAGACAATCAACTGAGAATATCGTACAGTATAATAGCTATAACTAGCTTTTAAGGAAATCAACACGTTGCAATTATTAACCTAAATATCGGAGTATCGGACAGAGAAAGGTTGCTGTTATTGGTATGGACTCTTGGAAACTTGGGAGCCTAATAGAAAATACAAATTTTTCCTTTTATGGAGAACCACATTGTCCATCTCTGCGTGGAACTGATGTCAATTGACTTATATTACTAACTACATTTCCTTTATGTGCTTGATCTAAAGATTTACGATACGAAAGTTCCATTGGTAGAATTGATTGGTTACGTCTGACCAGGCACAAACAAAGCACGACATATGTCATGCATTGCTTTACAACTTCCTCCTGCGGCTGTGTCATACGAGACATGGTTATTGTCTATCATACCATATTTAACATATACAATACAATACTTAACATTGTCTGTCTGTATTGTATCTATATTTTTAATAATGTGGTTGTTAACAAAAGTTAATAGCCTCTGAGAAGACTTAGGGCGGAATTAACCAATAAAACTAATCGCGTTTTAACGTTTGGCTCGCATAATCGCGTTTAGTCGCTGTCACTAGTGTCGCTTGTCTGTATTTTTCTTTTGTTGTATATTTACAAGTGACTCTAAACTAAACGCGATTATGCGAGCCAAACGGTAAAATGCGATTAGTTTTATTGGTAAATTCCGCCCTTTAAGTCTCAGAACATTGAAGATATTTTGCTTTTCGGTCTACATCAATATTGGAGGATGACATTAACACTAAAACTAAAACAGTATATGCAAATAGTTGTAGCTGTTTGTTTATAGTCGTGTTTAAAAATTCTTGGCACTCCATGGCTTGTCAGTAACTTTGATACACCACCAACTTTTCGTAGTTCCAAGTTTCGACTATCGAATATTTGTATTATTTGGATCAAATTGGTTTCGTTTTATGTGTATCCCAAATTACGGCCTAGTTGAAGATACCTCATTTATACGAATCGGGACAGCTGTAGGTGTCGACGTTAGCATGCTTGAACACTGTGACCTCATTGGCGCTGTATAGATTTTGGCAGAAAAATGTAAAGAAATGATGTCAATCAGAAATGTACCGACATCTACAGAGATTTTCATGTTCACAAATATTTGAAAAACGATGAAGGGACTTGAAAATTGGTAAAAAGTACAAAAAAGATGTGTGACCAGGTATAAAAAGAGAAACAAAGGCAATAATAATAGTGAATAAATAAGAGAGATTAGCGGACAAAAAACGGACAAACGGTCTTATTCCTATGATTACTAGTCTAGTATAATAATGATCTGATTCACAGATGAGTGAGTGTCTGCGATATTTTGAGAGGGATGACTACTCCAACCTAGAAATCTTATTAAAATACTGATGTAATCGAATCTGAATCTCAGAAGTATTTGCGAAATATTCAAGACTGTAAGATTGTTGATTAATTTAATTGATGGTGTATTTCACTTTTCTACTCTAACTATTTTAATCTTCTGCTACATGAATAAAATTTCTGGCTGTTTCTGTATATTTTGCTCCACACCTACATTTTTGCTTTTAAATACCAAGACGAAAGTACAAAATTTTCAATTTATTATTATTCTTTAAAAAAAACTTTGGCCACATTAGGAACCACTCCTGTATTGTACAAACATGACAGGATCCGGAACCGCTAACTGTAGACTATGTAAATATTCCTTCCGTGCGGGAATATAAGCCGCGTTACGACCATTCTTCAGTCCTGTCCCATAATTATGATTATCTACGTTCATCTCATGTCCTCTCTCATTTCTATCTAGCATACAAACAGTGAGTGCTCTGTATATACTTAATTACAAGCGTAATTTCTCGCATTAATTCGTGCCTTGCCTACATAACGTAAACGTGCAAATCTAGTCGCTCATCTAAAGATACTAGGTCATCGAGTTCAATTTGCTCTGGTAATTGTTACAATTGCAAGCGTCCTTTGAGCGCGTTTCCTTATTAAATTGGACCTAATTTGTGCTGTTATGCGCCCGCGCCGTGACGCTAGCTCTGAATATATTATTTAGTGATTGCAGAGTTTGTTGACTCGTATTGTAGTAGTGAATAGCTGTATATTTTTATATGTAAAAGCACTTTATTTTTTGTTGTGAACATGTGCTTCATAATTAATTGTTCTAGGATTTGTAAGTAAATATGTCACTAAGATTGAATGCGCGATTAGGGCGACTAATAGACACTGTTTTAAACCAATTACACTATGTGCCTGTACGTTATCATTCCGATTGCAACATGTCAACAGATTACCTCTTATATCTTGCGTAATCTAGCTCAGACCTGTACCTACTGCATCTTTAAAGTTTCCTAGAATGGACGACCTCTCACTTCCTGTTAGTGTCGTAAGGACATATTTATTAGGCTCACCTGCATCGTCATCATCAGTAATCACTGTATCTCTATATTGATCGTCGTGTTTCGTTTGAGCATTTTGGAGCTTCAACAAATACTCATGATGACTCTTTCAGTTTTCAAGTCAAGAGCCTTGACTATTGTTATCTTTTTGTCAATCGATTCCCTCCGTTTCTGTTCTCTTCCGGAATTCACGACTTTTTCAATTGTAATCTCGTCTCTGTCATGGTTGATGTCATCCACCTGAGCGCTTCTGTCTGGCCTCGGGTCTTCGTTTTCAAGGGCATTAGGACTATTTATAATGGTGGTGTCAACGGTTCCCAGTATCCCGGCTACCTGTTTATTGGTTCGTGCTGTTTTTCCATTAGCTAATTGTGTCATAGTGTCGAGTGACAGACTGACCTACTTTAAATTGCCTTACTATTTCTATTTCGCACTTATCACGAGCGCTTTGGGCCAGACAGGCGGGAACACGAAATGGGAAGAACATTATTTATTTGTATTAAAATTATATCAAGTTACATTTCACATAAAAAAAACCTCTGCAACTACTTTTGAAACTCTGTTTTTAACTTTTCTTTGAAGATTTTCTTTGATGTGGATGTCTATGGATGTTTCCGAATATTTAGGCCTATTTATTAAACTGGCGTGCTTCAACTTAATTCTGAATTCTGTGCTTTAACGTTATAATTGTATTGTGGGCTCCTAGAAGCACGAAATTCTTGATTATTACAGTTGGTATGATTCATATTAATAGGTATTATGAAAGGATTTTAGAAGAATATGGATCCATGTAAAATAAAATTTAAATTTATTTTACATGGATTATGGATTAAAATTTAACCCCCCAGTGTAATGCAAACCCGTGGTCTAATTACTAAAACAAACGAGTAATTTTGTTTAAACCCTAAACAAACGCGATGTAACTAATAATGTACTAGACAAAGGCAGTTTCATTGTTTACACTGAGATTATTACCGGTCACGCAAACGTTTAATGAGAACATGGTGAAGATTAAAAGACTAGTGCATAATTCCTAGCTGGCCATCGTCCCACATAGCTGTTCACGCACTGTCCTACTTCCACGCAGCGTAGAGACTTGCACAAACTAATTCATTTCACCATTGTAATAAAGCACGAGCAAAAAGATTTATGACTCAATTTTCTTTGTTAATTACTGTAGACAGTTACCAGATTCCCAAACTTGTTTAACGAAAAGGCCAAAACATTCGAAATTAAAACAACTAAATATAGCTTCTCACATAGAAATAATAACGTAACATAAGTTTACAATAATAACTTCATCTTGGCACCGATCCAACTATGTATTTCAATTTACATGTTTTGCATTTCAGAATTGGAAACACACCCCGGCATCGAGAAACCGCACGAATCGATACGAAATACGATAGCAAAGCGATCCGTACGATCAGAGTACGAGGCCGAAGACCGCGGACGGTCGAGACGTAGTCCCGAATTGTGATAACGAAGCCGGGGACGTCGACATGGCGTCCACCGACACATCGACCACCAGCAGTCAGATATCCGCCGTAGCAACCGAGGATCACAAGCGTACCGTCGACGAAGCATTCTTAAATAAGATGAAAGGCCTCGTCGAAAGGTTAAGGCTTGAGAACGCGACCTTGAAGAAGTCGCTCGACATCGAGCGGAGCGAGGTCCGAGCACTTAAGGCCCGCAATGAGAGCACACTCAGAAACTTAAAGACTGAACACAGAAAGAAAGAAGAATTTCTAGAGAAACAGCTTAGAACGCCCAGAACAGATAAACCATCAGACAACGTGCAATTAAATGAAAGCAAATTAATAGAGTTAAGGAAATTAACGATAGAAATTCAGTCTTTAAAGTCAGCAAACAAGGGTCTTCAAGAAAAACTCAAGGTAAACAGTTCACTCTATATTTTAATATTATTTCTAGCCAACTTGTGAAACAATATTTCTAGGATAAATACTACGGTACTGATAAATTCACCAATTGCTAACATATAAAACATTTCCTTCAGATTTGTGCTGTTCAAAGGCTTTCTCTCTTTATTTTCTATAGCACTGAGTCGACTGCGGTCTACGTTATATTCTTCTGTCTTGCTCCAGTACTGTAGGATACCAGCTTGGAACAAGTGATGTAATATATAGTTCAGCCTGTTGAGGTATGGACTTCCATATCGCAGTCCATACACAATAAAACATGGCAAAGGACAATCTGGTATTGTGTAAAAAAGCGGTTTCCCATTGTGCATGTTTGCTGGTTTGCTTGTTATGTATTGGGAATCAGATTTTCTTAACAAAATTGCGTATTGATACTCCCTTTTATCTAACACTTCTTTAATTTTTTTGTCGTTAACTGGAATAACGCGATTCTTTATCAATGTGTAGTAATGTGAAGTCAGGCTATTGTTAAAAATCCCGGCATCTCGGTTGTGAATTCCAAGAGTCAAATTAGATGTTGCTAAGTCCTCCATCCTTTCAATGTCTGGCTTGTATCGCGGATAAGTTATAGCAGAAGTTATAATTCCCTAAAAAGAAAACATATTATCAAATAAAGGTATAAGACGGTCTAGTAGGAATGAATATAAATGTGCAAAATCTTACATCAATGGCGCAGTCGATGATCAATGAGTACATTACAATCATCAAGACCAGGCTCCTAAATACTGGTCCCATGAAGTTAAAATCCACCGTCTGTCTAATAAAACATTTTATGAGGTCTATAAGAGTCGCTCCAGTGGATTGTCTGTCATTTATATTCAGGACATTTATTTCTACTTTTCTTACCCAAATCGCTACTATGATAAAAACGGTAAATGTAAAGAAAAACAGTAAGAGCATTTCCATTGATATCAGATTAATCGTTGTCTTAAACGTGGATTGCGTATCTGATTTCTTGACCAGGAAACATAATTCATCTTGATTGAGGGGATATGTAGTATCAATATATCCGTAGTAACTGTTCTTCAGGATTCGTGAACTTAGTTCGAGGTCGGAATAGGCATCTATTAGATCTGCAGTGACTCCTGTGGCTGTGCCGTTGTCTAGCAGGTCACCAACTGTACTATCGTCTCTTGGAGACAGAGGTATGCAAGTAGCATTTATGAATTTTATAACAGTTTTAGCAAGCGACGAATCACAATATACTGGCCCAGTCTTGTCAGATACATAGATTTTTCTAAAGACACTTAAACGCAGTTTATATCCGTATAAGTTATTGAATTGCTTCGAGAGATACTTGCTGACATCTTGAACATCAGTTATTTCATTCACTTCTTGAAAGAAAGGGTTATATGCATACATTCTCAATCGATCGGTTCTCAAAATTAATACTGAGTTTGTTAGGCTGCTGCTCCATAGCAATTGGAAATGGTTATTTAGTGTGTGGTAAAAATAATTGTCAAAGTCAACTGGATTCTTAATGACAAAAATTACAGCACTCTTAGGTTTGAAAATGCCGGTCCTCTTCAGTGCTGTTATAGCACTATCACTGACGTCGATGGACATATCATTAGATGTCACCAAGTATGCTGTTTCGCCATGACTATTGTACCGTGGCCTTATGACACTGTTGTTTGAGTTTGGACATCCGTTTAGTAGCATAACGTTGTATCCATAACCATATTGTTCCGTGTATTTCAAGATTCTGTTTTCAAAGTAAGTAAACTCACAGAATGTGATGGTGAAGTACCACTGACGGAAAGAGTTATACATGATTTTCACTACTTCGTAGGCGTAAACTGCTTTCAGATAGGCGTCATTATGATATTCCTTCACTTCTTGGTAGAGTACGCTTGTTTCATCGAAGCATAGGGATGAATTGCACAGTAATAAAGTTAAAAATATTACTAACATTTTCAGGACGTTCAACGTTCGCTTTGTAAGGTGACCGGACACAAACTGTAGAGTTTAAGGCCATTTCCATATTAACGGGCGTTTTAAATCATTAGCGGATGTGCCATCATCTATTGTGTGTTTAATAGAAGCATGTCAATTACTGGCTTGGAAAATATTGTCGTTTAATATTGTGACGTGATTTCGTAAAAGTACTGCTGGGGTTGTTACCGACGTTTGCTCATTAACTGAAGGAGTTATGACACGAACTGAGGAGTAGGTAAACTTGACTAGAGGAATATGTGTAGTCATAATTTTAATTAGCGCAACGACTTTATGTTTCTTGAGAAAGTCGTTGATCGTTTGTAGATAACTGATAGTTATTAGCTTTAGTATAGAAAATGATACTGTTGTGAACCGTTTTCATTATTTTGCAAGGTTTTCGCTTCTATCTTCCCGTTGTATGCATTACGTCATTAATTCGTACGTCACCCTGTAATAAACTGACTGATTGGGATCTCTTATCTAATTGAGTGATGTAGGTTACCATTTTGGTGCATGTTTGGAATATTTTTCACTATCGTTTCATTTCTTTAGCCTTATTCTTTGATTGGTAGTGCCTTCATAGTTATTTTAACTCATTCGTTTTATTTTTGTGTCGACTGACTATTTTACGAGTACCTTTAGAAATAATACTATAACCCCCCCTAGCCAATTTACAACCGTTTCGTTTCGATTCTCTTTTCGTTGATCGCCTCGAATAGGCCATGCCTACTATTCCTTTGTTATGACCACGTGACTGAGCGTTCAGATGACGTCAGAATAAAGGAATCGGAGGCGTGACCTATTCGAGGCGATCGACGAAAAGAGAATAAAAACGAAACGGTTGTAACTTTGCTAGGGGGCAGATGTTTCTTGCGTGTAAAACGATTTGATGTTGTGTTCGCTAACTAATAGAGAATGATTATATGAAATATTTTTTGTTTAATTTCCGCTAGTACTTATATTAAAGTTGTCGTGAAGGGTAAAAAGGTTATCATAAGTTTTTAATCTACTCCAATTTCTCTTTTGCCTTTTGTAGATGAGAAGATAATTGTAGCGATGGTTAGGAGATCGATTATCCTATGTGTAGCAGGTGACTCTAAACTAAACAAAGGTAAATATGATAAGATAATTAAAATTGTGGTATAAATTACGTGTTGTACGTTCCCAGGTCGCGCAGGCGGCGGAGTGCGCCCGTGCGGCTGAGCTGCGCGCGCAGGCTGCGAAGCACAGCGCGCTCGAACAGGCCGCGCGGAGAGATGCACGCGCACAGTGCCATAAACTGGTCAGTATCCATCTACCCTACCACTTACTTCTGCTGGAGCCGAGAACCTGGCAGGTTGGAAACCCCTTATTTGATCTGCAACATCCTCGTGTCGTATTTCTTATTAGTGGGGGTCGTGATTTTCAAGACTTGAAGTATTGTCCCGTCTAACGATGCTTCCTACCTATTTTACTTTGTGTTTGATATAATTCTAACCTCGTCTATTATGTTCGTTGTTACGCTAACTTTACTCTTTGTTCATACAATGTGACATACAATCAATCCATCCTCTCTTTATTCTTAATTATCCTTTTTGGATGAAGGGGATAAGCCAATCAGAGCCGTCCTTAAAGATTTATATTTATCATCAGTGTGTCACAAGAAAACATTATGTTTTATTACGTTTATTAATACGATAAGGACCTCAAGCTTGACATCAAGTACGATATTTTGAGCTGAGCAAACGAGGATTGACATATCATCAAAGTTTAACGTTTAAAATGATCTGGCCAGTTTAACTCGGCCATATAATGAAGTGATCAATTTCTATGATCTAGCCACGACATAAACACTACACAAGATCAGTTTAGGTTGGCAAACGTAACGCGTTAAAAGGTTCAAGAAACTGAGGCTCTACAGTTTCTTGTATTGGCTTGCTGCACTGCAACCTACACAATTTCGTATATTACGTTTTATTCTAAATCAAGCATGTTTTATATAGGTAACCCCGGTTTACTTTTGTATTTAGACATCCAGCCTTGAAAAACAGCTTAGCTAGCTTTACGGGCAGTTAGGTTAGTGATCAATGCTAACTATGAGTGCGAGTATGATAATACATTTGTTGATTGGATTAATGGCATAGCCATTAGGATTGTCGTCAACATATCGCACAGTTGTGTTCAGCTTTATGTAGTGTAGATATTGTATCTCATTACATTTGTCTGGTTCTTATGAAAATTTGACTTATTAACAATGGGGTCCTAAATCGATACAAAAGATAACATCTCTTTTTATTTCTGTCGTGTCAGGCATAATCTTTGTAAGGTGCACTATTCCAAAATAAAAACACTTAAATATAACATTATTGTATTCGCTGTTCAGATGAATCTGGATAAAACCCACAACTGATGCGTTGTTCTCGAGGATCAAATGACCTTTTATAATACAGTAGTACACAGATTATTTTAATCTAGCATTTAGATTCAGAAAACGGCAAACGATTTTGGACGTTAAAGGTTTAACGTCCAAAATCGTTACAAATAAAATCTGTTTTTAGTTGCGCTTGTAAAGGTTAATTCTAGGTCTGTAGGCGTTCGTTTATGTCATTTCTAGTACATAAACATATATTTTTAAACTTGCCCTAAATTGCGTCCGTCTTACATATTTGTAAAGACGACTTTATTAACATAACAAATCGTTTCTGACTTTGGTTGTTAGATTTTTTATAATTGGTCATAATATTAGATACATACTACTTATGTTTTATATTGTATTTTACTTATATATCCAAAGTAACCTTGGGTAATCTAATTAGATTACCCAATTATTAAAAAACGTGCGTAATCCAATTATTTGCCGCTAAATGTGTGGTAGTAAGACTGGCTTCTTATAACGCCTTAGTTAAATGTAGTAGCAACGTGCGTATCTAAACTGAGGTCATGTAATTTCATCAGGCGTTAATGATGCGATATTGCGTACTGATACGATTTTTAATTAATCGAATAACTTCTCTGCTCTGGGTGGAGCGAGAGGGAGTGTATTCCTTTAGTTGCCGTTGGCGTTACAGGGCCACAGTAACTCTTTCGCACAGTCCCGCAGCCCATTTTATACGATAAAGTATATGAGTATGTTTCTATTTATGTATGTAGGTCATCATCTTCCTGCCCTTGTCCCGTGTTATTTGGGGTCGGCGCAACATGTTTTTTTCTTCCATTCTGCCCTGTCACTCGTCATGCTATCATTAACTTCCTTTTCTTTCATATCACTCTTCACACAATCCATCCATCTTTTCTTTGGTCTCCCTCTCCCTCTCCATCCATCCACATGTAAACTCATAACTCTTTTAGTAACATGCGCTTCATCCCTCCTCTTCACATGACCATACCAAGACAAACGATTCCCTTTCAATTTCTCAGTCACTGGCGCCACTTTCAAACTTCCCCTAATATACTCATTTCTCACTTTATCCATTCTCGTCACACCACACATCCATCTTAACATTCTCATCTCCGCTACGTGCAATCTTTTTTCATCCGTCTTTTTCACAGCCCAACATTCTGATCCATACAGTATGACAGGTCTTATCACGGACTTGTAGATTTTACCCTTCAACTTGAGGGGCATCCGTGGGTCACAAGTTGTGCCCGCGACCTGTCGCCATTTCATCCATCCTGCGTTGATCCGATGTGTTACGTCCCGGTCTACCTCACCATCCCCTTGGACGAGTGACCCGAGGTACCGAAAGTCGGAGCAGATCGGTATGGGCGTTCCAGCGAGAGCTAAAGGCACTGGATTGGAGAGACCGCCGAAATCGCAGAACAAGTATTCCGTTTTGGTTCTACTCAATTTCAGGCCAACACTCTCCAGTCTGTGCCACCACACCTCCAATCTGTTCTGAACCTCTAGGCCACTCTCGGCAACCAACACAATGTCATCGGCAAACAGCATACACCAGGGAGCCTCTTCCTGAATGTCCGACGTCAGAGCGTCCATTATCATCAGGAAGAGGTAAGGGCTGAGCGCCGACCCTTGATGTAACCCGACAGCCACATTGAAGCTGCCAGTGGTGCCCACTGTAGACCGGACTTGGGTACTGCATCGACTGTACATCGCTCGGATCAACTGTACATACTTCCCAGGCACACCTTTCTCCTTAAGGGCCCACCACAGAACCTCACGAGGTACCCGGTCATATGCCTTTTCAAGGTCAACGAATACCATGTGCAAGTTTTTATGCGCACCTCTGTATTTCTTGCACAGCTGGCGTATAGCAAAAATGACATCCGCTGTACCCCGACCAGGCATAAAACCGAATTGGTTCAGTGAAATTTCACTCTCTTCTCTTATCCTCCTTTCAATAACTTTCTCCCAGGCTTTCATAGTATGTGACATTAGCTTTATTCCTCTATAATTGCTGCATTCAAGCACATCACCCTTGTTTTTAAAGATGGGCACCAGGGAACTGTTGCACCACTCATCAGGTATATTTATAAATATTATTTTATTCGTATTATTTGTAATTGTACACTGGATCCTACCCTCTATTGTGATCTCTCTCTATCACTCAATGGTTTGCTGGAGAAAAAACTCAACTTTGAGTTAAGCTCGCCTATGTACATGTACTTTGTTTTCTACTTATTTTATAAGCTGTTTTAGTGTACGATAAAGAAATAAAGAAGAATAAAGCTAGAACTACATTAGACCGACGCATACGTGTAACACGCCTTATTTGTACGTAGAACGACGTCGCTTAGCGTTACGTGGCGTGTATCAAGTGTAGCTCTACAAGTCTAGTTTCCATATAAAATGTATGGAGACTGACGCGCTCAGATCGGCGTGTGTGGCACACGTGTGAGCAGTGTAGTTCTACCTTTAATGTTCTATTTTCGAGTAGTGGTGGCTCAGTTCTAGGCCGTGGGTTTCATTCCAGCCAGGTGTATTACTTTGCGTAATTTATTTCATCATAACTGCTCTCAAAACTTTGAAGAAACGCACTGGGCTCGCGTGGTGAATTACGGCCCATTCCCTTTCCTAGAGGGGGTGCCTGAGTCCCAGCAGTGGGAACATTGTAAGGCTGGTTATGCTATGCTATTATGCTATGCTAATTTATTTGTAATTTGTTCTCAGCTGGAGGAAATTAAATCGAAAGAGAGGGTGATACTACAACTGAAACGAGAAGCAGCGCGGACGACAACCATTCAACAAAATGATCAGGTATGTTCATTTTTATTTAATATAGAAAATATTGTTGAAGAAGAGAACCTGAATAATATGATATACTAGCTTCTACCGCCGGCTTCGTCGGCGTGAAATTAGAATAATTATTTTAATGGTACATACTCCCTGGATTAAAAGTATATCATGGACCATGTCCATATATGAAAAGTATATAATTTATCCGTGTGTTAAACATCATCCAAATCCATTTAACCGTTAGATCGTGAAGGAGATAATAGAAAGAAAAGAAAAAGAAAGAAATCTGAATCTAGTCTTACTGGAAGCCGAACACAAACCCTCACATAGTTAAGAAAAACCTAGACATATTCAGTGATTCTTCAATTACATTCCCACGGGCAAAATATAACTTTGATAATAATTATAAAAATCTTTTGGCCGAATCAAAGTGAATCAATGAATCGAAAGCGGTCAGAAGAATTTATTTATTTATTTATTGCACACCTTAACTTATTACAGGACAGACATTTATAAAAAATAAGTGTACAATAGGCGGTCTTATTGCACAGGGCAATTTCTACCAGACAACCTTTGGATGAACTGTAACGAAAGGAAAAGATTTGGGGCTGTCAGTGTACAACAACATAAAAAGAAAATAAAATACATATAATACATAAATAGGTACCTACATTACCAAATAATAAACTAATAAATATTAAAATATACGATAGAGAAAGGAGAAGAAAAATTAAAGTGATAGGTAACGCTCCATAACCATCTTTTTGAAAGTCGGTAGCGTTTGGGCACGAAATTTAGATTCTGGAATAAAACATTTTTAGGGTGGTTGCTTTGAGTGCTACCGATGCTGCTATTAATGTAGCCACCTATTGGGCCCAAACAGTTTGACGAGTTTACCATCGAATCGAAAAGAAGAAGGGTGGTTGCTAGAGCTGCGAGAATGTTCGAGTGTACCGTGACCCTAGAAAGCAAAGGGAGGCAGGTGGGTTTTAGTCAGTAAAAGTCTGACATGCCTTTTTGCTCCACTCTAGAATGGTAGGAGTCATTTGATGATTTTCCTCAAAAAAGGGTAAGTTTTTTCGGGAGTTAATTATATAAATCCCTCACTGCGTTCGGGATTGAAGCTTACACTCAGACACAATAAAAGATATACAAATATGTTCTGTTTTGGACAAGCAAAATAAATCAAGACCAGTCAGGGCGGTTACTAAATAAAATAAAATGAGTATTATAAGTACTGAGCAATTGTTATTCATGTCTTGTGAACATTTTATGATTCTTACAAACGAGCCTGAGGACTTTTCTTGGAACACTACTGAACTTGAAACTTTAATGACGTAGCATGTTGTTGCTGCAGTAGATATCTTACATGATGATATTTATATAAATATGCGTAGAACTAAGTGTAAAAGAAAATAAAAATTTGGGCAAGTGCGAGTCGGACTCGCGCGCTGAGGGTTCCCTACAAACTTACCTATGTAAATGAATAATAATGTGTATGTGTGAGTATGTAATGTATGTGTTGTTGTATTGTTTATCTGAAATAAATATTTGATTTTGAATAGTTCAATTCCCGACTGGAGTCTCGAAGATTTTTAATGGTATTTTTTTGTGATTGAACAACTTTACTGCTTTCAGATTTATTCCTATATCTGTGCTATAAGACCTTGCTTTATGCCAAATTTCAGGATTCTGGGTCAACGGGAAGTACCTTATGAATCGTGAATCCCTTGAGATTGTCGAAATATAGGTTTTTTTTGCGAAATAAACGGCGCATCTTTTTTTTCGTTAACTAAGAAGTTTGATTTTTTTTAAAGCTCCAAAGGATCGCAGATCTGAGTATATAGTTTCAATTTCAACTCGATACCTCCACGCGATCCCAAGATAAAGGGTCTTGACAGACTGACAGACGGACAACAAAATGATCCTATAGGGGTTCCGTTTTTTCCTTTTGAAGTTAAAAAGAGATATAGTACCATAAATTCTGAGATCTTGCATACTAAACTGAAGTGCTCACGCTTCATGAATCTTGATTTATATTCGGACTTGCCACTTCCAGCGGCTTCCAGCCTGAAAGTATAAAAATTGTTTCAAGGGAACTACATACTCCCGGGATAAAAGTATCTAGAGTCACCCAGAGGGCAATGGAAAGAGCTATGCTCGGAGTTTTCTTGCGTGATCGAATCAGAAATGAAGATTTCTGCAGGAGAACCAAGGTTGCCGAACATAGCACGAAGAATCGCTAAAATTAAGTGGCAATGGGCGGGGCACATTGCACGCAGAACTGATGGCCGTTGGGCCCGAAAGGTTCTGGAGTGGCGGCCGCGTACCGAAAGACGCAGCGTTATAAAGCCTCCCACAAGATTACCTGGTCAGGGTCGCTGGAATCCGATGGATGCGAGACGCACAGGACCACTTGTTGTGGCGACGCTTGGGGGAGGCCTATGTCCAGCAGTGGACGTCTTTCGGCTGAAATGATGATGATGATGATGATGATTCAAGGACATAGTGTATCCGTGTGAAAAAAATCATCTAAATGCATTCTTCAGTTCGAGCGTGAAGAATTAAGTAACAAACATACACACAAACAATAATAGTAGTGTGATTTGTGTCTGAATGTAATTTGAGGTTTAATTCCTGAGAGAAATTGGTGTTTTAATTAAGAGTGGGAATACCATGGCACAGGCCCGTAATCCACGACGCCACCTAGTGTAGGTGGATGGATGTTAAATCTCTTCGGCTCCCACCAATTACGAGTATGTGCTCTCGTATTTAAAACTCGCCTCGGATCGGATACCACGAAACGTCGGGAAACATTTCTTTGTGAAAAGTTGTGGTAATCGGCAGCACTAGAAGCAAGTCCAAATGATATTGTACGGAGAGCTATTATAATAATATTCTGTTCTGCTTTTAAAATGGGAAATATGTTTTCTTTTGCCAGGACAATTTTTTTGTTCTAGGACATGCCGGTTTCTTCACGATCCTTCACGTTTTTCCTTCACAGTTTTAAGAGCAGTGGTGATGAAAAAAATTATACAAAGAAAAGCGCTTGCTTGGGTTTGAACCCACGATATAACACTCCTGAGTCGGGGCTGTTAAGCCTGGACCATCACTACTCTAACTTACTTCACAGTTGCTTACACATTATTATAAAAGATCATTTGCTGAACCTGCAAATTCTAAAGGTATTCCCGTGGGATACTAATGAGTTCGGTGCGATAGCCGCGAGCAAGTCAGCTCTAAAATACTCGTATTAAGTTTAAGTGGAGTTGTCTTTTCCGTTATCCGTGCCGCTAATAATAACCATTATGTGACATTAGTAAGATGATATCGATCCGTTGCCTCGACTGTACTTCATGTTAAGATCCTCCTTAATCAATATTTTTAACCGACTTCAAAAAGGAGGAAGTTCTATGTTCGACTGAATGTATTTTTTTCTTTTTTGATTTCTAGGTCGATTGATCACAGCATAACCGTCGTAATAAGTAAAATTGCTTTGTGTATACGTGTCGACGATGACTGACTGAAAGAACAGGGGGAATATATCGAACTGATCTAATGATGAAGCCTGAAGTTAGGTACCTAAAGTCTATAATAAATTAATGTAATCTAACCGTGTTTGGTATTATTAGAATTGTCATGAGATGCACTCTGGCTATAAGGTATTTAAGTTTGGCTGCGGGGTACTTTTTAGTGGTGGTACCATAAGTAAAAAAAGTAAAATAAAAAACATATCACAAAAAAATACACCCGACTTCATTGATGATGTGTCTATTATAATTTTGTCTCTTCTTTATTTAACACCGACTTCCGAAATTAAAGTTATTTTGCACTTTTCAGTGGTTTTTTTAACATTAAAGTCGGTTGTATTTCTTTTGTAAAAAGTTTTTTATGTTCCATGGCGTTCTTCTTCATGTGTTATAAGCGGTTCAGTGTTGATTGATCTTTGTGTCTTTTCTCATTTTAATTAGGATTATGGGCTACATTGTGACTCTTGTCATCATCAGTATGCCTATGCATAACAAGGTAATGCACGCTATACTTTTGAAGACTAAACTTGAACTTTATACATAGATCGTTCCTGACAGAATAGTAATAGCAATATCGTTAGTGATGTAATTGAAGCTGCTGTATCCGCAAAACTCAGCTTCAAATATTTTTAATCGTAAACCAAAGATAGACACATAATGATACAAAATAATTAAGGGCCAAGAACCAAATTTATTATTGAAAACGAAATAATCCATCTGTGAATTTTATAGCAGTTGATACATTTCAGTAGTATACCTATATTAACGAAGATGAAGATGATGTTTGAAAGATACGAGCATCGTAATAGCATAAAACCCTTAAATTGTTAAAGCCATTGTTATTAAAACATTCCTATGTAAAATTAAAAGTAAACGCACTACCCGAGGCACCCCAAAGCGTGAGAGAGTGCCGTAGGGCTAATGATAACCGCGCTACTTGGGAGTGCCCGGCGAACGATATTATAACTCATGTCCGGTGGAATGTATGAAATTTCCGAATTTTTACTTTAATAACCTGGTTCTGGTAGTGTATTAAGTTGAGTTTTATGTAGACTGTTTTGGAAAGTAAATCCTTATTATTCAAATTTTTATGTCGTTGACTGTGCGAATTATGAGTCACTATTTTCATTACTGAAGTATATTTCATGTTCTATCAAGATATGCTTGTTCAAAACGTAGTTCTCATTAGTAGACCTACAAAGAAAATGCAAAATTCAATCCATTGGATATTTTTTCATAACTTCATGATTACCAACAAATATTTCAATCTTTGGTCAAGAAGTGTGAGAGAAATATTTAAAAATTTCATACAATATTGTCTGGTATAATCTTCAAGATTATTCTTATTTTCTTGTGTTTATGTCATTAATGTAATATTTTTATATTGCTGTATTAATTAGCTTAACCTCTAGTGTCGTATAAAGTTTTGCAAGATTTAATTATATTTATGTGAGATAAAACTTATACTTCACATCTAAGTCTAACTTTACATACAACACTTTATATTTGTTTTCTTTCTTCAAAGAGTTTAACGTAAAGTAACTTAAAGTGGTCCTGGCTGCATATCACTTGTTTTCTCACGCTGTTCTACTATGTCGATGTATCCTAAATCTTAACATCTCAAGCGTTTACGAGTACCTACTAACACAAAGTTGTCTTTTTTCGAAGAACTAGGTTGGTACTACGGCAGATTTGCAGTTTAGATAGCACTTCTAAGTAAAATTGTTTCTGCATTTGCAGTCAGTATTCTCTTCTGAATTATTGAACTGTTGTAATGTGCAGATTTATTGTTGTTTCCCAGCTTATTGTTATGCAACTCTGTTTGTTTAACTCTGCCAATATATTGTGAATGCTTGATGTAAATTCGGATTGTCATTGCGATCTTTGTAAGATACTGTAGTTACAGGATTTATTTATGTAGATTTATTGTGTTGTAACGATTTGTGGTTTAACGTGTTTAGAAGTAATTTTTAAAATATATTTTCGCTACACATACATTCCTAGTTACATTATGCTAAGAGTTCGAACAATGATAAATTGCCACTATGCCTTCTGTAATGTTGAAAGGAGAAAAGGGGGTTTTATTTCGTGATAAGGCTATAGATATTCAAGTAGACTTACTAAAATATTGATTTCAAATTAAGTATTTCTTTAAAAATAACAATCTTATGTTGTTTGTTTAGAAGTGAGATGATATCGTTAAGCTGATATTTATTGTGCACAAATGTAAAGCTAGGCGTTCTTGCAAAGGTCCGGCGGTACTTCACACCGGGTCAGCTTCTAATATTATACAAAGCACAGGTCCGATCGTGTGTGGAGTACTGCAGTCATATATGGGCTGGTGCTGCAAAATGCCATCTGGCAGCTTTGGACTCAGTAGAAAGGCGTGCGAAGAGGCTAATTGGGGATCCAGATTTGGTTAAGTCCAATCTACAAAGCCTCGAGCACAGGCGCAGGGTAGCCAGCCTATCGGTGTTTTACAGGTTGCATTTTGGAGAGTGTGCGCGGGAATTGCATGACCTGATTCCGCCATCTCCTTTCTACCATCGGACAACCCGACGTACGGCGAGTATCCACCCTTACGTTGTTGAAACACCAACGGTCCGAACTAAGCGATTTGCTTCGTCGTTTATACCGCGTACATCGAGGGACTGGAACAATTTGCCTGCTGCTGTCTTCCCGTCCAACTATAATTTAGGTGCCTTCAAGGCTAGAGTGAATAGGGTCTTAATAAACTAGTGCGCCTCACCATCAATGATTGCATCACTGCTTACCATCAGGTGGGATCGCAGTCAAGCACTGGTTTATAGCGAATTAAAAAAAAAAAAAAAAACTTTTGAGAGTTTTCAACTTTTAACTTCACTTATCTATAACACGTTAGCGGTGCACTATCAGCTGTTTGATAGTAAAACCACAAGAGCTGGATTCATTCTTACCTACTCAGTTTGTTATCTTTTTCAACCAACGTATTGCCTACTACACCATGTATTCATAACTGTAACATTATATCAGAAGTTAAATTTATTTGAATGTATACAAATCAATAATTATGTAGTAGTCTTTTATCTCTGCTTCTTTTCATCTATTGTTCCGTTACTAAAGCAGCTAGTTTTGTGGTAATAGCAATAGTAACAGATGGCAATTCCCAGTAATCTACACGGTATAACTTTACGCTGTTAGTTGCTCGTAAAGTTTAACTACTCGATTCACAGTTTAGATATGAGTTTTTTAAGTTCCGCTTCAAAATAGTAGAGGAAATGATAGAATGTTATTATTTTCTAAACATAATTACAAATGTTTTACAGTTTTGTCCGTAACATTTTTGTTGCTACTTTGTCTTGAAAAGTTGTATGTGTGGGTGTTTATACGGATCCATCATCAACAATATGTTCAAAACCAAATGGTGCTTTGTTCAATTTGTGAGATTGTTGCTTTCAGTTTTTTTTTAAGCCGTTTTAGTTTAGTTTCAAAAGTTTATTCTGACTTATCTATTTAAGTGAGTAAATGTGAAAAATAAAATAAATCAAAATAAACTTAATATTTAACATACTCTATACCAAATCATATCACTAATTGACAATAATTTTTCAATAAATATGTCGTACATATTAAAAAGAGGATCGGGGCACATTGTAGTAAATCCAGTTTTAGTTTAAAACTGTAATACATGGTTGTGGTCTGTATATCCCCCGGATTTGAATTTTTTTACACGAATCTAAGTGATTGCATATTCTTTTCCATCTTAGTATTTTTATTTTGCAAACAATCAATTCAAGTTGTATTTGTATAGTCATAGTGGGAACTTAAATATTAACTATAAATATAATTTATATCATATGACTAATTGTAACGCTTACGTTGTAAGGTCCAATTGACTAGCTGATGGTCCACAAGTAACCAAGTTCAATCATCTCCAACATCCAGTACCTTTGGATACAGTAAAATCGTTCATTGTCGCGTGCGCCTTTTCGCATAAAAAACGATACAGTTAAAGTTAACGTGAACAGGGCCATTACACCATTACATCTGTTATCTATTATTGCGTATCGGTCTTCTATTATGTTATTAAATTAACGTTTTTTTGTTTAGTACCGTTGAACGCCATCAAATTTTCCAGTTATGGTGAAAATTTGATGTTAAAGGTCTCGTAATCGATTTAAAAGTAGAGCATATCCCCTTAATTTTGAAATTACAAAAGAACTTTATAGAATAGCGAATCGGATATATGAGATTTGACTCTACAGTTTATGAAATCCTCAGGTTAAATAAAATGACAATGGCTGGTAAGTATTTAAGATACAGGTTCGAGGAACAAAATGCTCAGAGTTCGAAGTTTGATGTTATTGGTGGATAAGTTGATGACGATAAGAAGGAAAATAATATGTTAAAAACCCACCACATCCGCTGTGCTACACTGACGAAAGAGCCGTAAATTACCTTTTGCGTCAATAAATATTCATTGTAGGGACATCGTTATTTTGCTTGAAAATTAGTTCAAACTAGAGCGGTACTTGATAGAACTGCTTCGTCTACATTTTGTTTTAATTCAGTACTTTTATACGAAACACCGGGCTTCATTACTGTGAATACGGATATTGTACTTTGTTTATCACATCATATCTTTTCCCTATTACTTTATATAGCAGTCATTATGTATTTGTAATTCTCGCAAGCCTGAAGCCCTCCTCTCTAAGCAAGTATGTAAAACAAAAGCGACAAGTGAAGTTATATTAAAGGGTTGAACCCTGACTGTAGGATGACCATGATTATCGATTTACCTAACATATCCCGCAGAATAACAGGTTAACCAATAGTAAGATGAATATTGAAAATTATAATGATAATGCAGATGATTTCATTACTTTAGACGATGAGGATTAAGTACTTGAACACATTTCAAAACAAACTGGTTGCAATAGAGATTACTTGATTGGAAGACTTCTTTGTATTCAAAATTCTTAACTTAAAAACCCTTCTTGTTTAATTTGTAGAGTTCATAAATATCGAGAAGTTTCATCGAAAGCGTGTTATTTGGTCAACAATACTTAAAGTGCTTTGTGAGTGGGCCACACACGACTCACTTTATTCCAAAGGGTTATATACCACTTAGAAGTATGCGGGATCGTCATAAAAAACCGTCTCATTATCATGGATTCGTGTGGTCGCGCATCGTAGAGCGTTAAGTGCAGACGGGGTCGCCAGACCGATCCGAGTAGCGACGGTGTGCGCACGCGTGGCTGCCATCTTGAATCTACAACTGTCACTTGATATCCCGCGTTCCGTTTAAAAAATAACGTTCGGTGACGCTTTATGCGCTTAATTTTTGCTTGAAAAGTGTGTGACGTTTGTGATTAGTGCAATTATATTTATAATTAATAATAACTCTGTGACTGTGCTACGTAGAGTCGTGATCTAACCTGTGGACTTCGTATTTCGGATTTACTTTCTATCGCTGTAAGTGGCCGTTTTATTATATTTAACTTGTTATGAAGTTAGTAGGTAACCGGAGAAAGTCCATCTTTAAGAGATTCTGTTACAATTGTCTACATATCACAATATTAGCATAGAAAATGTTAATTAGCAGTAAAACGTTGGAATATGATATTTTAAACCTTTCTGTGTTGATAGACAATATCGGTCATTGAATATGATGAATAAATTTAATAAGAATTGTAAAAGTATTTAGGATATGTGGTGAATGTACGCGCTGATTATTTGCGAAGAATATTCGACATACATTGAGTTAATTATCAAACTGTAATAACAGCAATCATTATCGAAAGCAACGAATCAATTGAAATAGCTGAAAAACACGAATTAATCGTATTTGTTATCGCGGAATACCGGTTTTACACGACAGGAAAACTATGTTATTACCGAGTTTAACGGTTTCTTTTAAATATTAGTGTTTATAAGCTTTAAACTCTATGCTACTTTTAAAGATTTCTTCATTAAACTTTCCTGAAGTAACATTAAGCTTGTAATTAGTGTATTTTTTTTGCAGCTGGTAATATGTAAGTAGTTGATTGCGATTATAATGGCAATGACTACAAACTTAATGAAAGTTAATCTATTTTCATCTTCTTCAACATGTAATGTTTCTGCATAATTATTATAATTTCAGTTTTAAAGTCACCTGTGGCTTTAATAACTATTAGTGTTGAGACCTTCAACGCTTGACTACACCAAGATTGCTTATTGGCACGAATGCTAATAAAATGCTGGTCATTATTTGGGTTAGCTACCGCTGTATTGTTAAATACGTGTTTCGTTACCATTAAAGTATTATTTATTATAATTATGACAAGTGCGACACACGTCTGGTCGTCCTTAACTCGATTATGTGTTTTGTATTTGTGGGTTTTCGCTACTAACCGCTGCTTTCTAACTGTAGTTACTCCCTTATCTATGCCTATGGGTTATATTGTCAGTTATTTTGAATTTTAACGATATTGTTGGCTATATTATATATCTAAAGGGCTATCAAACAAAGTGTTTCTGCACTTTGTAGGTATTTTTTGCCACTGGGAATGCCCCAGTGTGCTATATGACTCACAATAATTTATGCTCGATTCTGCCTCGTACTTGGGTCATCATAAGTTTTGTTTCGAGTAAAGTTGTAATGATGCACTTGTTAATCATTCTCTCATTTTGATGGATTCTGTCCACCATGTCGTATCATACTATGACCGTACTAGACACGTATGGAGCACGAAAAGAAACGCGACATAGTTTACTATACCTACTAGAATGTATCGGCAGCGTGTGTTACCCGTGTTCAGTGACCGTATCATCCGCATTTCATATCCGGAGAATACTGGACAATATTTAGACACACAGATATTTTAGACACCTAGTTAATTATGAAGAAAAATATTACATAGCTCTTGTACGGTTATCATACGCGGTTGTATGTAACCCATTTCAGCAAGTAGGTATAGGCTTTATATTTTTCAATACAAAGATTTTTTTCCTCATACATTTCCTTCTAGCATGGTCATGGTATGGTTTAGTGGGCAGACTTCGTTAATGTTTAGACAGATGTTTTGGGAAATTATTTAATTTGCATTTCAATTCTTCATGCAGCATGTCTCGGACGTGGAGAGCATAGAACTGTATTATAATATCTTGAAGATCTACCGATTTGTGTACGGCCAAATCAAATGTAAAGGAAGCTTTGATCATCAATTCAACTGCCCATTATTGGTTGTTATGTCCTTTAGAATAAATGTTTCTGCTCCAAGCTATCAATCAAATGATTATTTGTTAACAGTAAACGTTCACCTCTGTTAAAAAATATGCTCTACTTATGAAGTGACATATTTATGTATTTTATTTACCTTTTCCTAAGGATATTCAATTCCTACTCCTTTTTTAATTCCTTTCTTCCCAGTGCTAATGATGCATCTTAAAATCGCCTTTTATTCGGTTCCCACGGATACTCAAAATGATCCTTTAAATTCCAATTGGTATACTTTTGAAAACAATAATTGAGAATATATCCGTGGCACATTAATGTCCGATCATTCAATAGTAAGAATTCGCTATAATAAATTACTGTCATTCATGTTGGCTTGTAAAGAACTTTCTACTTGCGCCCGCGCATGGCTCACGGGCTGCCTTTAAATAATTGCTTTCATAACTTTATCGACACACATTAAGGTGTATAATATTTTTATTCAGGTTTTATCTTGGGAAATTATGTCTTGTTGGTGGAAATAAAAAAACTGAGTATTGTGTAAAGTGGCATGACGCTCTAGTTGATTAAAAGTAGTTTATCACGTGGTAAATTGTACAATCGTACGTAATGTTGGAATTTCGAATTTTGAAAGCGTTATCGTAATATTGCCTACTAACACATCTTCTAACGTCAATTTAGTATCAAAATAGTCTACTACAAGGTAACAAAATCATAAGTATTGAAAAAGATGCAAAAATAGAGCATCGCCACAATAGAAACACAAATCTCATATCAAAAGGACTTATATAAACTCAAACAATAGGCCTGCGATTAACAATCATGTAAATGCAACAAGCAAGCATAAAACTAAAATGGCACAATGATTTATTAAGCATCAGAGGATGGTGATAGATCACGTTTGGCACGCACTCTGTAGATCCGTGTCGAACAAAACGAACATAATTCGATGACAGATGTACGGACAAGCTACACAGAGAAAGAAAAAAGCTGTTCAATACTGTGGCATCAATGTGACATACACATTCATATATCTCTGTAATAAGAGTACAATCGGATTCAAATTAGAAAAACTAGCTCACATTACTATAGAAAACGTGACGTAATACTTAACTAGAAAAGGAAATGCTTTGACCACTAGTCACGGTTGCCTGACCATACATTAGTTAGTACAAGCCGAACCACAATCGAAATGTTTGAAGTTGCTGTACTAGGTACTAGGAAATCCGTAAACGTACCAAACCTTGTTGATTTTATAGCTCCTAGAACTGGTAAGAATGAGGCTTCGAAAATTAATGAAGTTATAACCGTTGGAGAAGGACGAATCTTGATCGAAGAACAGGAGGTCGGATGTAAAGATGAGATGATAGTAATTCGATCAATACTCGTAGTTTGAAAAATGTATGGGAAACCATTTGTGAGTTAAGAAAACCAGTTTTACAGTCGACTTATTAGAAAATACTTCTTTTTCAAACATGATCACGAGGCATCTAACAATTTTAATTAACATTTCTTATGTGAATCGGTATAGTCGCGTTCTGCATGCGAACGCTCAATTTGAGAGATACCACTAAAATCACAAGGTGAAAGTCATTAAACATAGAAAATCTTTTTATAAGATATTGTATAACTGATAAACACAAGACAAGGTGTACTAGAGATAATAAAAGATAAAATTACCGTGTACATTGTTGACGCTGATAAAAATGCAGTGCCGATGCCGTCCCGGCGGGCGCCTAAAGAAGGTTGCTTACAACCTGAACTCTATGGACCCACCGCGTCGCGAGCTGTGGTTATTATTCATTGATTACACATTGATGTTTTCTATCATTAATAATTTCAAATACAAGCGCCGTGCGCTGGTTTTGATAATGTAAAATAATGAGCAAAGAATTGTACTATATTGATCTCGAATAGAATCATCATGGAATAGAAAGCGCTATCTACGGCATGAATTTGATTTTCTTCAAATATATCATCAGAAAGTACGGTTTTTGAAATGTCAATGACCGTGGTCATTGCAGTGCCGATATTTTGTGTTTCAAAGTAAATGACCGTTGCTTGCGGCGTAGCATCTTCGTACTGTGCCTATAATTTTGAGGCTCCAGAACAATAGTAGCGTAAGCAATAATTCACAGTTAAATGTAGGTTGCTTATTGTGTAATTTATTGATTTATGTAGGACATCCAAAACTGTTAATACATTGGTGCATGGGCATGTTTGTTGGAAGCAGAAATTAGAGGGCCTGGGATAATGTACCAGTGTACCTGATCCAAACACTTTAATCTCTGGTAATAAAAAAAAACTCCAAAATCTTCATTTTTTTTATTTTTCTTACTACATGTAGAGTTCCATAATTCGTTAATTGTAACGAGTTATGCAGAGTATTTACAGCAGTAATATTTGTATAAACAATGATAGTACGAAGTAGCTAGTAAAAACAAAGGTCACAACCGTTCACCGTTCGCTTCTCGACATGCTGCGACCTCGGCTAGTTACAATTGTTCACCAGAGAACAGACGTGGAGCACAAACATTACTATATTGTTCTTTTTATTATCATTTACCCCTTGTTTTAAATTGTTTGTTTATTTGCATTCAATAGATGCATCAGTCTCATGGAATCTTGTTGATTGTTTTAAAAAATAGTTCATTTTTACTCTGATTCTTAAAGTATTTTTATTATCGTTTTGTTTATTTAAAATTTTATTCAATTGAAACGTTCTATATTTGGTGACCCCATTCGGTACTGTAAGTGCTTCGAAATTGCAACCGATTTGTTAAAGTGATAACGTAATCTTGTCCATGTGGTTTGTGCTCCAGTTAATTCCAAGTATTTGTAACGGGACGATTCTGAAATTTTATATACTTAGATGAATGTATATAAAATTTTAGAGTGTAGCTTCTCAAGTTGGGAATAATAAAACTTTTCATTACTACATTAATCGTTTCGGTCTTCATTGTGTTTCACAAGTTTAATCGTAATCATAAAACTCCATGAATGGGTAATTATGTGGTCCCATCTCGTAAAGCACTTCATAAAGTCAGTTGAACAATATATTACTTTACCTGTTTCTCCATCTTTCTTCTTAAACTATATTGGTTTATTGTTACTGCAAACTTGTTACGGCAAAGATATAGCCAACTTACTTCCCATCTTTCACCTGTTTATTCCCCATAAAGGATTTTATCAAGAGTCTGTTTGCGTTTTGAATGCGTGCATTATATTCCATCGGCCATTGAAATCAATGAGTTGCAAGCGCGGGCGCATCTTGCGATGCCGTTATGCGGGACCCGTCTACCAGACTTGTTAAGCTGAGATGTATGTGAGTTGAATAGATTGGCGTCATATAAATAACTATATTTAACGTCTGCTTGTTTGGACGAATGTCCAATTATTTTGATAAAGACTCTGTAGATGTCAATAGTTTCTTCTTTGACATTATGTTTATTTTAATCTAGGACTGTTGGAAAGTTATGGGTTGTATATATCCTTGAAAAACTGGTACTTATTAATGATATTAAAGCCTTTCCTGTATTTTGCGTCTGCAAAATGTATCATCATCATCATCATCAGATGCACTTGCTCTTATACCAATTTATTTGGAGCCAGCGCAACATAAATGCTTTTTCCATGCTTGCTTGTTTTCTGTAAGCAAAATTATTTGTATCTTTATAATCGGCATGAAGCTGCAATAATCTTAAATTGTGCTAAACCTCTATCTGCTGCACAACCGACATGAAGAAATTTTCCTTAAACGTCTTGGGCCTTACTTATACAAAAAATAAATAAAAATAAACAAACATGATTAGCTTAAACACTGAATTCAAAATTGTCTATGGAGAATTCGAATTTAGAACCCGCCAATTTCGTCTCTGACAATGCATTGATTTTTTGTAGAAGAAACTAGGCTTTACTCAAATAATACCACCCGTGGTGTTTGGTTACGGGTTTCCACAGTAATTGATTATAGTTGGTTTTGCTTTTTTTGTTATTTAACTTTCATTGAGAAATGCTTCTTACATCAACAGGTGTACAATATTCAGTTATATAGATTTTTTTATCAATATTGCACTAGCGGTTTTAGTTTAATGATTCGTTTTCATACTGTGAAACTGATGCTGAAAGTTTGTTCTTTTTGATTTCGTTTTAAGAAACGCTTATGGCTTATGATCTATGCCGATTGTTTTTATCTTTTTGTTTTGGCTACGGTTTCCCTTTTATTAGCACCAATATTTCACATGAACTTGTATACTTCTTTCTTTCGGTTGTTTCAAACACAATGCACAATCTATATATAGTCTGGAATCTCAGTACAGTAATCAGTTTCCCTAGTTCGTGGCGTTGCGTGTCATTACGTCGCTCGTACGTTTCAGCCTCGCCTTGGTTCGCCGCGCTGGTGTAGAAATCGCTAGATATAGGCGCTACGCAATTATTTTCATGTTCATTTTCAATTTATTGTTGTTAAACATTTTGTAGATTTGATCGTTCGTTTGATGCTTGGCTGAACTAAGTCTGTTATAAGCATATACGCTACTATATATACTTCACTTCATTTGGTTAATTTCTTTTGACCGTTACATGAAATAACCTTTTACCAAATACGTTTAGGTCGGGTTCCAGTCTTACCGGATGCAGCCGAGTAAGTGTTTTATCGCCATCAAAAGTGTTACTGCTCGTAATATGATTATCTAATGAAGATATCATGAAGAATGTGTCACTTCTAGACCAAGTCTACCGTCGTCCATCAATTACGTGATCACGAGTGGATAATAAATAACTTGTGACTTGATTATGTGCTCTTATTTAATAGATTCAGATGTCACAGAATATATTTTTAGATTGGTATTTTAATTGATACTTAATTAGCTCGCTTCAAATGGAATGAGACCATAGTGTTTGTATATAAGTATTATGGGAGTAGATAATAATATAATAAAAAATGTTACCAGATGAACTCTGAACAGTTGTCTATTATCACATCAATGTTTTGTATTTCTTAGGAGAACTAATTAAGACCGGTGTGTGAGATGAAACAAAGGGATGTTTAAAGGGCATTACATATAGGTACCGTATTATCGATACTTAAACTGCAGGTGCTTGTCCACAATGACTTGGTATTAAACAAGCAGGTGTATACTTGCTCTTTCTTTTTACCCTTCAGAAGTTAATAACATTTCTTTGAACTGATATTTTAGTCTTCATAAATGTTTTAGACCTAAAGCAGTTATGTCAGAATGTATGAATTTTAATGCTGCATTCTTTAGTGAAATGTGAACGCCATTAAAAATTTCAATATTTCAAAATAATTAAGTGAACCTCATGTAGGTTAATATCCTCGCTCGGAAATATTATTATGCCATTGAAAACACCACCGAAGTATCTAATAACTTGGATAGGCGTAGATGTTTCTTGGCATCATCTCTATTACATACTTAGACATTTTCGATCTGATTTTTTTAATATTGGTTTGATTTAAAATGGTTCTCGTCTTTCCATTTATCGTTTAGATGTTAAGAAACTTGAAGATCACTGTGTATAACTTAATTAGTTGTGTCTAGTACCAAGTCTCAAGGTAATGCCAATTTTGTAACTCTACTGATGTTAGTCACCTATTTTGTTTAGATGTAGGTGTATATTTTTATTTTAATGATTCACAGTTTTTTAAGCCTTCTCTTGTTTATATCCAGAGTTATTTTATATCATAACTTCACAAGTACCTGTATGAGGTGTTTATTATATAGTAATATTAACTTCTGCCAGCGGCTTCGCCCGCGTGAATGTTGATTTTTCCATACAAACTTCCAACCCCCGTTTTACCCCCATAGTTGGTTGAGTTTAGTAAAATTCGTTCTTAGCAGATGTCTACCCTATAAGGAACCTACCTACCAACATTTTAAATTTGTAGGTGTTATAGTTTCTGAGATTCCGTGATTAATCAGTAAGTTGTATTTAGTTTTTATATATATAGATTATTTATAATACATTTCAGACAGTCACATGTATAATGAGCGTGCTTCGAATGCTTTAGATAGGTTGGACGGAGAAAAAGAGCTTATCATTTACTAGGATTAGTTAAAAATAATATTAAATTTAACATCGAAGTTATTGCAACATTTTGGGATATAAACACTGATTCTTCAAGTCTATTTCTAAACACTTACATGAAGGTCAATAAATTTATATAATTTGTGTTAACTCCCGCGTCTTTCAGGTCATTTCTAAATATTAAGTACTTGACTATAACTGCCAGCGAAAGGAAGAGTAAATATTCTGCAATATAACGCGAAAGGTTTCGACCTAGTCAGGTTTTGTAATAATAGGCCAAGTCTAGACTTCTGCAAACAAACATTTCTCAAACGATGCGGTGGCAAATAAAATATAAGGTGAGGTTACAACAGACCAATCATATGTTAACAGGTGATTTGTAACTCACGAGTTTTGATTTATCACATTATTTGTAATAGTCATACATCAAAATAGTATACATATATATACTACTTTATCTATGTTTTACCAAAGCTATTATACCTACCGTAAAACGGAGTGAATAGAAACAAAACTTTGCTTTGGTTTTTCACTTTGATACCATATTATCGGTTTCTAACAAAAAATCGACTTTTTAGAATAACAATTCATTAATAAATTGATACAGTTAAACGCTGAAAAAAATATTCAAATATCGTGAAAATACCCTTTGAAGTTTTTTTTCTATTCACCCCATTTGACTCTACATAAGTTTCGTAATATAGGTAAATTAGCTTTGATATTTTTGCTATGCATAGATTTAAATTTCCATATATGTAGGTATGCGGTTGGTTTTAATCAATTTAGCAAAAAGTTTTGCAACGGTCTGGGTTGGGCTCCTTCTAATTAAATACTTATTTTCATAATTTAGTAAGGTGTGGTTCCCTCGTATAGGAAGGAGATAAGATCGATCGATCGTGTTTTGCGCAACGATTTGACAAGATAACTGCTTTCTAGTTTTATAATAATTGATGATAATTGGACACACTTGCTTTAATGGCTTAGATTGTTCAGCTTCCCTGAACATTATTTTCCGAAATAAACTTCAGGGAGAAGAACTATAAATACATCAGTAAGAACAAGAACATTCTATGTTCTAAGAAGTAATTAGTATTAAATTTCAAATCACAAAGCAAATAAATCCCAAGAAATGATGCACATAATTAAAATAAATAGCTAGGCACTCAATTAGCGGCTTTTCACTAAATTTTCCAACACTTAAGCGGATCTTAGAACAGGATATAAGCAGAACGTGATGAAAATGAAAATTCTACGCGGTCGAGCTTAGAATACAACATACAATACATAAACACCTTAATTGACAAAGAAAGTTAGCGTGGTGGAAACACACACTTTCCTAGCGAAGTAGCGAGCGACCATGAGTCCATGACCTACCTGAATAAGCACTTGGTTACTGTGACAGATAATTATCTCATGTGTTTGAGTTTGATGAAAGTGATTTGACAAATTTTTGTGTTAGCCATCAAAATATTGGACATTAGAGAAGTATTGGGTAAAGAAATTGGTTTTAGTGTTTTAGTTGGCGGTATACCTGAGGTAAGTGATTTAATTAGTCCTGATGATGCTAAAGATAAGAGTAACTGTCATGGATTTGGGTAGTTGATTCATTTATACCCAAAACTAATGGAAGGAAAAACTGTCAATAAACAGAAAAAGGCAGCAACTGATGTAAGACGTCATTGCCATTAGGTACAAAAGAGATAACGAAATGTTCCCACCACGCCTCCACTTTTTCCTCATATCAATCTTTGTCATCATTGAATAATACCACAGGACAGCACCAAGACGAATAGTGCGAAGTGAAGTGTTACTAACATAGTTTTAAATCATATTTACTAACAAAATGATTTAGAATGTTATTATTATGTATTAGTTTATTATTTTTAAGATTGTTATTTATGTATAGTGTCTATGGGCTTTTGTAGCCTGAAATAAAGTGTTATTATTATTATTATTATTATAACCAATTTTGATGCTGTATTCAGAATTAAAACAAGATTTATTTTCAGTAGTATTTAATACAAAATATTGTGCAAAAATAAATACAGGAAGATATCATTATAGTTTGCACAAAGAAGTAATTGAAATCGAAACAAATTATTTTGCTGTTTTAAAAAAAAAATGAATTTTCTAGTATCTGAAATCTTAACTGTCCTTCCTAAAACAAGAAATCTGAAATCAATGATATAATTTCATACACACATGTCGTCAAATTAAAAATCGAAACGTTTTGAAAGGAACGAGCCTTCCCCGTTCATTAGTTCGGTCAGCCATTGTGGCGTTAATGCTGAGCCGTGTCCAACAAGGTGTAACTTTTCCGGAAGATCTTGTCACATGATCAGAGGCGATAATGAATAGGAACCGGTGAAAAGCTGACTTTAAGTGGTAGTGGTAGCCTTCAATTACGGTGGAGGTGGAAGGGAAATGTTAGAAATTTTAATTTAAAATATAAATTCTATTGACGATGCTGACTTTTTTTTAGAGCCGGGTAATCATTAAATAACATCTCCCTCTCTGGGTGAAGTGTACGACTGAGAAGAAGAAGAACTCTGGGTGGAGAGCCAGGTCGTTTCAGCCATCAACCCATGTTCCTGCATTTGTCCTTTGCGTTTCAGTGCCACGGTAATTCTTTCTAACATTTCAGCAGTCCTAGCCGACAGTGCTGAGGCAGCTACTGTCTTTGGGTAGTATTTTTTCATTGTGATTTGTATGACTCATTAAATCTGCAGAGGAATAATTTTGCTTACGAATATTTTGAGGTGATAATGACTTGTGCAGTTGTGCTATCATTTTTATAACTTTAAAAGTAGATATGCGAGTCACATGAGGATCTATAGCAGATGCTGCTCTGCTATAGATCCTCATGTGATTTGAGTTCACAACCACCACGAGGAGCCAAGGAATGCGGTTGCAGTGATCGAAATCGGTTAGATGGCGTCATCATCATCAATTTCAAATACATACTTACGAGCAGTTTACCATCCTTGTTTTGATGAGGATGGTAAAGTATGCTGCGTTATGGGAATTTATATCAGTTTCTATGAGTTCTATGTGATTAGATCATACGATAAGCGTAATCGTCTTACTTTTGCAGATAATTTTTTTGTTGTTATATTATTTTCTCGCACCATTTACTTCAATTGCAACGTAAAAGTCTATCACTGATGTAAATTTTTATTAAATTGGGAATGCAAATTCGTGTTGATTTGATTTGTGGTAGCTGTGTGCGAAAGCCTGCGGTAACTTTCTTGCCATTATCGAAATTTAACTTTATTAGTAACGATCGGAAACGCAAGTGAAATCGTAATCGATTCAAATGTTTTCGAATTTATGGGCATGTCAGTGTTGTTGGCAATTTGGCATGCCTTTTTTACCTTGGGAGCCATATTGGTAAATTTTAATTGACGTGGGGTTTTCACATCAATTCACACGGAATCATAGTTATACGGAATATAGATATTAATATAATTATATCTATCCTAAGTCTAAATTAAGTATGAGGAGTTGGTTGTCTGAGGTGCCTTCATGCTTGAGCCTGTTCATTTATTCGGGTGGGACCTCATCAAACACCTCGCACTCTGGTTGGAGCGACAGGGAGTGTTTGACTGTTACTGACTAAAACCCAGTCATGTCTCTTCAGCTGCCCTTTGTGTTCCAAGACCGTAGTGACTCTTTTGTACAATCCCGCAGAATTGCTTAGGCCTGACATATATCTATCATTCGTGTAATGGCCTAAATTCTACAAGCTTTTGTAGTTTTATATCAATAGTCATCGAAATACTCGCTACTTACCGGCTGTACCGGATTTGTAAAACCAGACAATTAATGCCAACTCATTAGCCACTTAACCTGGAAACCAGTAACCGTTGTAATCCGATGAATTAGCATATATTAGTTGAATAGCTGCGTAATATGCGAAAAAAGCGTTATTTATTGAGACGTACTTACCGTGACTTCTCTCAAACAGACCGTCAACGGCAATGATGCACTTTTCAAATCGTTTATATATTGGAAAGTGTGCTTTGGAACAGGGTTGTTGTGAATATCAACAGCAGCATGAGCATCCGCGGATTATCAGCATTATTTTTATATCAGCATCTGCATTGGTATCAGCAACAATCGATGCTGATTTTTAGGGTTCTGTACCTCAAAAGGAAAAAACGGATCTTTTATCCACTTTGTTATCCTTCCGTCTGTCTGTCTGTCATTCAAGACCCTTTATATCGGAAACGCGCGGAGGTATCGAGTTGAAATTAAAACCATATACTCAGGTTTGCGGTCCCTTGGAGCTGTGAAAAAATCAAACTTCAGAGTTAATGAAAAAAACGATATGGCCATATCGTACATGTCGAAAAAAATGTGTGTTTCGACACTCTCAAGGGAATAAAAATTCATAGGGTACTTTTCGTTGACCTAGAATCCTAAAATTTGGCATGAAGCAAGGTATCATAGCACAAGTAAAGGAAAAATTCTGAAAACTGTAAATTTGTAGTTACGTCACAAAAAAAAACTTTTTTTGCGATTCGGAAAAATCTTCGTAACTCAATTCGTGACATGTACGTTAAAGCGTGATCCACATGGACTTCTATCCAGTAATAGACAGTTATAAACCCTGTCACTTGTTCCCTCAGCCGTTTGCTTTGTTAACATAAACTGGTTACATGCTAGTGAGTTGTATAACAAATAAGTAATATCAAATTCATAATCCCTCCTCCAATGAAAATTGCAATATGGAAATATTTTACGTTGAAAAACAAGGATACTTAACCCCATAGTGTTGTATTTGTAAAAATGACAAAAAGGACGTACTTCATTAAAAATTACTTTGTCTATGCATCCAGAAGAATATGTCTGTTTTTTAAATTTGTGAAATCTAAAGCCAGGAAGCTGCTATTACCACATCATATACCACATTTACTAACTGTTTTCTTGTGAGTTATATTTTATTTAAATAATTAAATAATATGAGCGTCAGCATCCGCAAACACAACTTGGCAAAATGGGGTTTTATAGACCCAGCGGATACTCAATGTGAGTGCGGTGCTCCTTTTCAAAACATGAGCCACACATTAGAATGCCCCAAGTGCCCATACACCTGCACTTTGGAGGATTTGATGAGTGCTACCGATGCTTTTATTAATGTAGCCACCTATTGTACATACATTGATACAGTAAAAACCTGCATCAGCAACAACCCTGCTTTGGAATTGCACTTAATTCCGTCAACTCCGTGCCATCATCGGACCACTCGATGTACGGCGTTGTGCCACCGGTATGTGGTGGATATCCCATCCATAAGTACAAAGCGTTTTGGGAATACATTCATTGTGCGTACAGCTGAGGAGTGGAATTCCCTGCCGGAGTCTGTGTTTCCTGATAGCTGGAACCTAGGGGTCTTTAGTGAATAGGTTATTTATAGGCAAGCTTCCTTTATCGTCGGCCACATCATCGCTTGCCATCAGGTGAGATATTGATCAAACGCGAATCTATTAAAAGCAAAAATAAAAAATATTATTAAACACTAACAAAGTTCTCACACTGTCTATGTAAAGAAAATAAGGCATGCACATCACGAGAGGCAGAGTCTTACCTACTTTTTCTTGGTACCGTAAAATATTTTTTTTAAAGATCTATCGATTTTAATTTATTACCTCTCGCGTTAATAATATTCTAAACGTGAGTGTAGAGATTAAAAGCGAAAAGAAAATCAATGCGACATAAAAAGGCTTGCGCTCCTATTTTTTAAATTTTTTTTTATAATTATTATTTTATGATATAATATGATGGATCACGCTTGCTTTGAGTATGTTGTTTTATTTTATTTGAAAAAAAAAACGATATCACATTATATATTACACTTATTAGTAGGTATACAAAACAAAATCAATGTAATAACCACAACATTTTCCACATATTAACATAGAGGTTGCTATGATGAGGACTCATCGGTAAGCTAGATATTATTCTAGGAAACACTTTATTTACGCAGTTACAAACTAGTCAGTTATCACAAAAAAATTTTAGAAGTTGTTTGGTGGACTAATAAGTTTACGTTGAAAAGTATTTCTACTAAGTATAAATATGTCAATCTCTATGAAATGTTTATTGTACATTTGCGTGAGCCGTCGAACGTCGGTGCACGCTTACCTGCGTTTGTTCGGTTGATGCCTGAGCAAATAAACGGTAATCGCTCACCCCTCGACGGTGACTTGATCTAGGAACTACAAGCTTTATATCATTATTAAGGTCTATAGAATTTAACTTACTATGCACGACCTTCGTTCGTGCAGTGCTATTACATGCTAAAGCATCCGTCTATTCTCGAGTGAGTGTAGATTATATTTTGTTATAAGGTAAACGTGTAAGTTGGCATCTGAATTGCATAGTTTTTAAGAATTTCTTTTTTACTCTTGGCTCTTTTGTATTTAATGTATAGCGGATTCCATATCAGGCAGGCATACTCAAGCTGAGAACGAATAAGTGAGCGATACAGTTGTAAAAATGTGCAAGGGCGCATAAGTCTGTAGGTGTTCTGAAAACAAAGTCATCTATTCACACTCGACTAAAATTTCTCCAGGTTGTAGCTATCAGGAAACACAGACTCAGACTTTTTTATTGCATTTTTTTGTCTAGACTACACCATTATGTGTTGGACCGATTTTGATTGATCTACTGATTATCATCTCGCTCATTGAGATGGTTATTTTGTTTTAACAAATTGATATTACGAAACATACACCTTATGTAAATAAGGTGTTGTTTACTATGTTTCATTATATGTTCACGATAGCGATACAGAGCAAACTAACCCTTAAGTTTTTAAGTACTGTGTAATTTCAAGTGAGTACACATACTTATTACCATAACAATGTTTTATGAGTTTAAAGTACGAAAATGTATAATTTCAAGATCATCTCGAAAGAAATGTTTCACCATAATGTTTAACTATAAAATGTGCATAATTTTAACGAACTCTATGGTTGTTGATTACATACGAAGTCTTACTAGATTTATTTAAAAAATTTAATGAGATTGGTGATTATGGAAGAATTTTTTATTTGTCCTATTTCATATTCAGCCTTTTAATGTTCCCACTGCGCTGGGACTCAGGCCTCCTCTCTCTAGGAGAGGGAATGGGCCGTAATCCACGACACGGGCCCAGTGCGGGTTACCAGGACGTCACATGTCTTCGAAGTTTTGGTTCTAGGACATGCCGGTTTCCTCACGATGTTTTCCTTCACCGTTTTGAGAGCAGTGGTGATGAAATAAATTACACAAAGTAATGTGTCTGGCTGGGTTTGAACTGGCGACCACTTTGTAAGTCGGTCCCGTTACCACTTGGCCACCACTGCTCCTCTTATTTATCTTTAGTCTATTTATTTATACATATTTTATAATATTTTTGCTGTTTATTGTTTATTTATCATATTTTTTATTGTCCACCTCATATTTTTATGAGGTGGACAATAAAAAATATGATAAATAAACACAGGAAAAAAAAATTATAAAAACAAGTGTACAATGGGAGGTCTTATCACACAGGGCAATCTCTCATAGACAACCTTTGGATGTACTGAAAGAAAGGAGATAGATGGAGGATTTAGGGCAGTCAAGCCTACTGGGGCCAAGGGTCTGTTTCTGAAAGGAAGACTCGGCTCTGATATGAAAGGCAACGAAGGAACAGGAGTAGGTTTTTAGTCAGTAAAAGTCTGACTCACCCTCCCGTCAGTCCCCCTCTGTCATTGGATGATTTTCCCACCGAAAAAAAAGGGCTGCCAGTGTACGAACATCATAAATAATAGAACATAATAATACATACATACATACATACATACAGTACTAAATAATATACTAAATATAGATTTATAATTGAGAAAGCAGAAGAAAAATTTGAGTGAATGGTGCTGTTGTGGAACTTAAAACATAAGGCCATACCGTATTCTTCAATCGATTAGACAGCGGTATCTAGAGTACACCCACATTCTGACCCCGCTGCTACTGTACTGTACTAAAACAACACTTTTCCCGCCCCGGTAATATAACCTAAAGGTTCATGCGGAAGCATTGGTGACTACTATCGCAAGAAGAAGCAAGAGCTTTGGTCACTAACGCAAGAGGAAGCAAGAGCTTTAGTCAGTAAAATTCTAACACTCCATCTCGCTCCGCTCAGAGCGGAGAGGAAGAAGGAGTTATTTGATGATTTCAAATAAAAAAACAAATAGGTATATACGGTAGGACTGTTTTTTTTTAGGTTGGGAGATCATCTAATGCCTTCTTTCGCTCTAGAGTGGGGCGAGAGGGCGTGCCAGACTTTTACTGGCTAAAACCACACCTATGTTCCTTCAGTTGCCTTTTGCGTTTCAGAGAATTCCCATTTTTGCCTCATAAAGATAACAACATAAACTAAATCGAGCACGAGTCACAGTTTCAGCTCCACTGACGCACGAAGGCCGATAAACAATAAAAAGAAGAAACACTCGGTAAAAAACTTAACTTACTTTTTTATATAACTTTTGTCGTCTCTAAAGTTCCATTATATTGAAGCAGCCATTGATTCCTCATTCAATTAAATGTAATAGTTCAAAGTGAAACCTTTAAGCCGAATTCGTTTGTAAATGGAAACCTTTGCGAAGTTCTTTTATTGGAAAAATAAATTCTTTCAACCGATAACAGAAAATTGATACGTCCAACTGATGGGCAATTCCCACAATACAATTCTTGGGATAAGCCTCAATAAATAGATTGAAATAAGTGTAGCCGTAGTGGAGAACTTAGTGTAGGGTATACCTAGTGTGATCATAAACAAGGACATAATTAAAGTGGTTTATAATACTATTTGGCTTCTGATAGCGGTTTCTACGCTTCTAAATTTATAGGATACTACTAGCTTTTGCCTGCAGCTCCGTCCGCGTACATTAAATATGAACTATGTCACTCAGGAATAAAGCAGCTTTCTATCGGTGAAAAAATATTAGCAATCGGACCAGTACTTTCAGAGAAAAAAACAAAAAAAAATCGAACTTTAACTCTTTATAATATTAGTGTACACACGGCTTATTTAAAGCTGTCCTGGTTAAAAATTTGATTAAAACCCGCCCTACCGTTTGATCGTGAAGGAGTAACAAACATACATACTCACACGTACGCATATACATTTACAAACTTTCACTTTTTATTCCTGAAAGATTGGTAATGAATTAAAATTTACCCTGCAGTCTAGTGTCAATAATTTTATTAATAATTATAAACACACATTTAATAAATGGACAAGAAGAAGGAAACAAAAAATAGTTACAAAAAATAGTTCTTCCAGTATACCTGCGTAAGGAGAGTTAACAAAAACATTTTTTTTTTTTGTTGTTCCGATTAAATTTGAGTAACTAACCTTTTGTGAACGCAACGTCAAGGCTCTAGCCTCGGTTCAAATAGTTAAAATATACTCTATTTTACTTATTTCTGGGTTAACACAAGGAAATGATTTGCATCTTGCTTTGTTTTTGTAAGATTTCAGATATTTTAGTTATGTAGCTATAGACGTGTATAATGTACAAGGGAATTTAATTTTTCTAAAGTATGAAAAGGCTAAATTAATTAAGGGCTATATTACTACTAGCTTTTTCCTGTGAATTTGCTCCCGTAGCCATTTAACAGAAACCATGCATTGTTTTAAGATAAAACAGTAACCAGATATAATATATCACTTAGTAATAGAGTAAGCTTAGATGGATAGATAGATACTTAGATATATTCTTTATTGTAAACCAAAAATACAAATTAGAGAGAATTTTCGCGAAGAACATGTAATATGTACTCGTACATTTGATCAGTACTCAATACTCAATACTTTATTGCATTCCATGGTATGTACATAGGTGGTATAAAATATTGTCAAGATCAATATGGACCCTGTCGGGCACAGCAAAGTTAGGAGAGAGGATGAAGGCTAATTAACAATACATTCAGTACAAAAAAGGATGTCGCAAGCGTACTTTGTCCACTCTATCATATAAAGTAAAATATTATTTCCCAATGAAAATTAATGATGTGCTTTACCAATAAATTTTATTTTCAAATTTTAGAATCTTTAAATTTTCAAGCGTAAATGTAATATTTTCGTTATTTTTAGAGGGGATTTTTCCTTTACTAGACTCATTGTCATTGATATGAATAGAGCTTTATCTAACTATCAAATTAAAGCTGTTATCGAGCTATCGAACAAACAATTCCCTATAGAAGTTGCTGAAGCGTAAAGTCGTAGGGAAAGAAATAATAAACTTTACCAAAACACAACTACGAACAGCTACCGCAGGCAATATTGATTAAAAACCGATTCTTATCAAAACAGGTCGATGACTCGGGTTCAATAAACTTATCAAGCCGAGACTAATTCAAATGTAATAAATAGTTTTGCCGACAAGCGATTCACAAATTACGTTACTTGATTTCACGGTTTTGTAAGTTTAAATTTTGATCGGCAGTTTATTATTTGCACTTAATGTAGATGTTGTCACTTAATGTTACTTAACTATTATGAGTTAAAATTTGAAGACATTCAGTGATATTTACCCGCACTGGTTCCATTTTTGGAGGTCAATTATTAAATAATTTCTCGTTCATCCATCCATCAAGGTGGACATCCATCAACCTGCATTAGGCCCGCTTGGTGGATTAAGGCCCATTCCCTGTCCTAGAGAGGAGGCCTGAGTCCCAACAGTGGGAACATTATAAGGCCAACTATGCTATGCTATGCTGGGTGGAGCGAGAGGGAGTTGCTGACTTTTCCTGACTAAAAGCCAACAATGTTCCTTTAGTTGCTTTTTGGATTTCTTGTGTAACTCTTTCGAACAATCCCGCAGATCCAACGATGCCAACGATGCCAACGACGCCAACGATGTAAAGCCTCACACTTACAGAGAGGAGGCCTCTATTGCATAAATGGTCATCTACTAATGTTTGGTTATTTTTTTTTCCTTTTGGAAATCATCAAAGAATTTCTCCCACTCTAGCGTTGAGCGAGAGAGCGTTTCAGACATTTACTGATACTAACTAAACTCACATATATTCCTTCATATGACGTTTGCGTTCTAGGGCCACGGTATCTCTTTCAAACGTTCCGCAGCTTCTCATAAACCATGAGAAAACAGCAGTTGACAAGAGTGCCAGGTTGTTATGAGAAATTATAATAAGTTCTAAACAATAGTTTCAGTTTCCATAACTTATAATTATGTTATGACAGTCTATAAACGCCTGGCTCTTTGCATTATACAAATTATTATGCTTACCATTTCCAGTAATGTGCCGATGTTTTTTTTTATTTTGTTTCTTTCTTTTATTTTATTCTACTGTTTATTTCTTGTGTAATTATTACAGCTATAATTTTTTTTTTTTTTTTTGTAATTTTTATTCAATAAAATTTAATTTCTCTCTTTAAAGTCTCTTTTAAGTCTTCTGTGTTATAAAATCAAATACTTTATTATAATTTTGTGATTGTCTTTAAGTGTTATAGGAATTTCATTGTTTTATAAAATGTACCTACTTATAAACTCCCAGTACCTGTATGTAATGTAGGTGATCCTAATAAATACATTCGAGGATATACTTCTGCACCAATTACTCTTATATCCGAGAGAAGTCGTTCTATGGGAAACAAATAAAAACTTTCACGTTTATACGCCTGTCAACGTAATTAAACGGAAAACATATGGGTAAGAGTTTGCGAAATCGATTCACCGACACTTAAAAGATTCCTGTGTGCAGAACTAACAGTTAACGAATAGCAATCAAAGTAAATAACCCTTTTCTCTGAGAACCGTAAGTGTAAATAGTGAAGCTGTTTTTATGGAGCTTCTTATAGGACGACTTCAGTAATACTAGAGAAAAGATGGATGGGCAGTGTGAAAGATGATAATTATTATATATTAGAAAGGGAATACAAAAATGACCTATAATAGAATAGAATAAACTTTATTGCACAACAAAATACTAACATAACTTTTACACCAATTTAAATCTACGGGTTCACTGGCGGTCCTATCGCTGACAGCGATATCTACCAGATAACTTTTCGATGATTTGTAAGATCTTAAAATAAAAAGGAGGTGGTCTGAGGACCAATTTGCGCGGATCTCTTGTAAAGACGATTCCACACGATGTACACACACAAACATATAAAATCACATACACAAAAATCTAGATCCGAAATAACTATCTGAAGGGACATACAAATATTTTTCCGTGTAGAAATTCGACGATACCAAGCGCAGCAGTCAATCGCTCAGACTTTGCACTCATCATGCTGTAAAGCTGCAAATGCTAGCTGCAAAACTGCAAGTGCAAACTGCAAAGCTGCAAGCACCCGTTCCTGCCAGCAGGCACGACTTGAAGGACTAAATATTAAAACTGGTCTCTACAATATTGAGTATCTAATCAATCTTAACCACTAACGAAATATATTCATGATTTATGGATAAAGTCATTTAAACCAAAAATTATTGCATAATATTATAATACAATATTATTCGTATTAAATAATACCCGAAGGTTGATTCGATCTAACAAGATTTAGGTCATAGCAATAAACTGATAAGATTTCCTGTTCTATTAAACCCTTCTAATAACTATATTCAACTTGATGTCTTAATCAGAGCTACGGTATACAGATTGCATTAAATTATCTGCTTTATAAATTATACAATTCTTTGATAGGTCACCTTGCTGCAAACCTTGATCCAGTAGTTGATCTACGCATTCCAATCTACGTGCACAAATCCGTTTGTTGTGTTGTTAAGCACTTAATAATGCTTTCACTTTCATAAAATGTGCGTGAAACGGAACGGAGAACAATATGTTTCAACAAGTGTTGTGTTGTTTGTATTGTTTACTTTGTCAAATAAAGTGATGTCACATATATGATCGTTTGTAATGACTTCATGCCACATTAAAAGTAGTCATAATGACCACTTTTAAAATTATGTAATACGTTATTGTCAATTTTCATCGTAAGGTTCGGTTGAGAAAATTAACATTCGAATAACCTCAGTACAATACAATATATTATTTTCATATGCTGTTACTAAAAGAGTAATGAATATACACGTAAAAGAATGGAAAGAGGAGAGGAAGCGAAAAGAAAAGATGAGGACGAGGATAGTGTGAGGAGTGACGTGAATGAGAAGGGAATCACTGATATCGTGACAGCTATTAGGATAGAATGAAAAAAAAGTGTTACACCGACCCTAAGTAAGATGGAACGGAGGTCAAACCCAACCTAATTATACTTCATTTGTTTGAATCCATCCACCCATATAGGCGTGCTTTCAGCTTACAGACGCGCCACGACGGCACGACGCTCCATCCACAGAGTTTCACAGTTTTGTATGTAAACTTCATGCAGGCATACACCAAGCGTATAACGATGAATACGCGTCTATGAAGCTACGCGTCAGTGGACAGTTGGCCTTAGGCTACAGTGAGTGCATAGAAATAGACATATAAACATACATACATACCTACTCTCGAAAAGCATTACCCTCCTTCAGGAGCAGTCAGAAAAAAAATGAAAATAATTTTGTATAATTGACCTTTGAAAATATTTAGTGAAACGTACTGCATGCTTATATAGACATTATTTTTGTTGACCCAAGAATGATGCAACGCGAGACTCCAAATAGTTAGGTTAAAAGTAACGAAGCATATCGGCTTTCAGAGAAAGTGAACTATTTGTAACAGACATTATTTTACTTTTTCTTATGCTCCAGACAAGGTAATGGTAGAAAATGTTTATTATAATCTCATCGACCAATATGCTTATGGCTTGAAACAAGATGGTCAAAATTTATGAGAAAATGTAACGACTTGATAAGAGTATCGAGCACTTACTTTACTGTTACGGCTTTACCATTAACTTTTTTGGATAAAATACATTATGTAACAACTTAACGCAAGGCCTGTAGTGATTAAAGGTTTATAATAAATCAATCAGTACATTTTTAGAAGGCAGCGGTCATTTAAAAAACAATAACTATTTCCCATCAAATAAATCCTGCAAACAGAACCATTTTTATTTGACAAATAGATAGATTACAATTAAAGCCAATATATAATAAGTAAGTATTATAGAGTCTATTTCTTCGTAACCCTCTCAGTTCCTAAGTTTAATCAGGAAAAGAACTTAGTTTTTTCCAACAACAACGTTTCGAGGAAATACAACAGTTTCTTAAAAGGAATGTGTCATCATCAGACTATCGTAGTAGCCTTTACGAAGGTTAGAAAACACAAAAGCGCTGATGACTAAATTGATGATGAAATAGGGACTCCACATGGTCTCCTAATGCTTACAATGCCAAGTAACACCTGCAGAGCTATTCTAATATGGTAGCAGACAATACTTGGGGTGATTACAAATGACCAGATGATATCAATCATTCGCCGCACAGTTTCGCAACTTAATTGGCATTATTAATTGTTGCTGTTGCAATACCAACGTTATGGTCATGGCTTTTTCCCATACAGATTAATTATAGGGCTGTCTATTGTAATTTTTTATCGACAAGATTTTCTGGAACTCACTTGGCACGCATTTTTCATTGTTTCGATGCTTTATCTTCAGGAGATCGTTGGTGTGTTTTTTTATGAATCGCATTTTGAATAGTTCTATTGGGCTTTCCGTCCCAATTATTCAGCTTCCAGCAGAATTTAGCTTTCCATTTTGTTTAATTATTATTATATAATTTAATGCCATCGTTTGTTGTTCCTTTTCTATGACGAAATATTATATTTTCTAGGTATAGGTAGCTAATCAATACTCTTGCTTAAACATTATTATATCTGACATACTATTGCTTACAATAATGTATAGATAATATTTTAACCTTACTGGTCTACCAAAAGTTATTAGTCACAAATTTTGACCTGTCATACCCTCCAAAGACCTTGAGACTTATGGTGTTACAAGATTTATGAAGTAACACTCACGAACTGCTCTAAATCATCAAGTTCATTTAAATACAATACGTGTTATGTTTAAAACCTGTCGGCTTGTCTCAGCTCGGGTATTTCATCAGGTAACTCCTGTAACTATTATGAGCTGTCATTATTAAAACTTGTTTCTATGGCTTTGACGTTTGTATTACATGTAGATATGGTGATACGTGACGCTAATCTTGATAACACATTAAAGAATAGAATGACTTTTATTGTAATTAAGATGCTTTGTTCAATTTTGATTTAACTATCTCTATATTATCTGGTCTAACACAATTGTTAACACTTTGTCCCTGATTATAACAATCATCGTCATCTAATTTATCTACTTTAAGCACATTCACTATTGCTATTTTGTCTTTAAACAAAACTTCAGTATCGTAATAATAGGTATATTATGTTATTATAATACAATTCCCAGAAGAAATGTTACCATACACGAAGGTTCCCACACATAGGAGTGGTGTTATTTTACTCTATTCTTGAAAATTACTTTTGCTTACCTACATGAATATCTATTTACGATATCTGATATGCTAAACAGCAGTATTACACTGTTTTAAAACTTGTTTAGCTTTCAGACGACGGGTTCTAAATCGTTTATATTCCTGGCTATATCTCGGTTGACATGTTGTCAAGCCATTTCATATCTTCTAATTCGACAGCTCTGCTTCTTGGCTGATATTTAACGGGTTGTAATTGTAAAATAGATTATACTATATATCGCATCTACATATTTTTAGGGTTCCATACCAAAGTCGGCAAAAACAGAACCCTTTTAGGATCATTTTGTTGTTCGTTTGCCAAGATCCTTTTTCTCAGGAATGCGTGGAGGTATGAAGCTGAAATAAATATCAAAATTAAATAGTCAAGTCGGCTAACTCAAGTAGCAGTGAAAACTTTGAAGTCAAGGCAAGCTAAAGATAAAGTCGTTTATGCTCCGTTGACGCGCATATTTTGACACTAACTAGAGAATCAAAACCTATAGAGTACTTCCCGTTGACTTAGAATCCTGAAATTTGGCATGAACCAAGGTCTCATAGCACAAATAGGAAAAACAAAAACTGTTTTGTAGTTACTCAGAAAAAAATCTAGACAAAATTTTGGAATTGAACTATTTACGAGCACGACTCAGATTTGCCTGGTTTTTATACAGGTATCGATAATTTCAATAGCAACATTACCTACATCAGAGCATGTCTTTGGGTTGTCTGAAAATCACTGATCAAGTTATTACAGTATTACAACTTATACGGAAACCTTCAAAACGGAATTACAACTTAAATTGAACTTATTTATTTATTTATTAATTCATTAATTTTTTATGCACACAAAAGTACAGAGGCGGACTTAATGCCTTATGGCATTTTCTACCAGTCAACCTTTGGGTGATGCAGAGGCAACTTGTAGTAGGTGCAAAATGTGCAATATTAAGTATTACATATTGTTGTTGTTGTTGTTATGAACTTCTTAATTAAATTGCAGTTACCTACGTAAACTTACAGGAATATAACTTTATGGTTCAATTTACTAGTACTATAAATTATATTACCGACAATAGTTATTAAACATCGATGTATATGTTCAAGAAACTAAGCGATCGTAACAATGGCACGGATGCGTTTCCTGCAAGTATGCAAGGAACCCACCTTTCGTAGAACGTCACATTATTTGAATATTTAAACGTTGTTTCGTACTGAGAAGTTCACGATTTTGTGTGATCAGGATAAGATCGATGTTTTGGCGCTTGACTGAATATTTTTGGATGGTTGTTAGGACTTTTGTCAGAGCTTTCTTGTTTGGCATTGTGACTTCTCCTTATTGATTGTAAATTATATTGGAAATTTAGTTAATTTTCTGGTTTCATGGCATATTTCACTATTTTCACAATCAATAAAAAGGAACATAATATATTTTATATCTGGAGGAGGTGAAACAGAACTTAAAAAGTAAGTTTAAGTATTAAGATACGTCTTGTTGAGACGTACAGCTTCAGACGGTTAGCTACTATTATGCCATGTAATCGCATCAATCGTAGCCTGTTCTTCAACATGAGTCATTTTCTAAAAAAATACAACCGACTTCCATCTAAAAGACACTACAAAGTGAAAAATAAATACAAAAAAATATATAACACATTAATTTCAGAAGTCGATTATTTAACACTGAATTCTGAAATTAAAGGTTAATAAATGGGCCATGACGACTACACATTTTTAGGGTTCCGTTTTTTCCTTGTGAGGAAAGGTTTAGCTTTTAGGTTCACTTTATTGTCCGTCCGTCCTACTGTTTGTCTGTCTGCCAAGACCCTTTATTTCGGGAACGCGTAGAGGTATCGAGTTGAAATTAAAATCATATATTCAGGTCTGCGGACTCTTGAAGCTGTAAAAAAATCAAACTTGTAAGTTAACGAGAAAAAAGATAGTTTGGTTTATGTGGCAAAAACGTACATTTCGACACTCTCGAGGAAATCAAAATTCATAGGGTACTTCCCGTTGACCCAGAATCCTGAAATTTGGCATAAAGCAAGGTCTTATAGTAGAAGTATAGGATTAAATCTGAAAACTGAAAATTTGTTGTTACGTCACAATTTTCTTTTTTGTGGTTCGGAAAAATCTTCCGAGACTCCATTCCGGAATCGAACTATTTACATTGGTAAGTTTGTACGGAACCCTCAGGGCGCGGGTCCGACTTGCACTTGCCCAGTTTTTAAATTCAACTTAAATTATATCGTGAAATAAAATTAACAGAATTGAGTCTTGATCTTTTTTGACTTGTAGTTTCAATCAGCTACTGTTGTAGTTAGTATAGAATCACGAAATGTCTTCAATATCATTGCGGCTATTCCACTGCAATCTGAAATTGATACTCTATGTAACAATAAGAATACTGCAGGCCTTATTCACACGGGGTTAGTATTATTAACAGTATAAGTACCTTTTGTGTTTTCTTTACGTTATTAACCTAAAGCATGTTGTTTGATTATGAATTAATTGAAATAAATCTGTTTAATTTTAGACAACTGTAGATTTTTCCGATTGTATGAATTACTCGCCGTACAGGTAGGTATATTAACAGTAGTTTCGTGTACTAAAAATATATAATTGGCGAAATTAATCGGTTTACAAGCTTTGTTATAAGCATAGGCAGTAAGGCAATGGACAAATAGTCATTTTCGACCGCGTCCTAAACCAAAACATTCGTAATCTCGATAGTGAATCTTGAATAATATTCTTTATGACCAATAAGTAGAGCTTCTTAGTGAAAGTGCGAGCAGGTGGCAGTGAGAGGATGATCGATTAGAATTCGACCTTTTTAAAGTATCGAACAAATCAAGTGTTATTTTTCTTTTCTTTTTAACCGTAAACTACAGTTCCACCAAGTCGTTTTATACGCTTAGGGGGGGTTTCTAAATTGAGTATTTTAAGTTAAGATCGTCTCAAACCCTATTTAAATGCCAAATATTTAACTTCAAATGGTTAAATCAGAAATCGGAGGTTAGTATCTTATAAGTAGGTACCTAGTTACTGACTTTACTTCTCTTCATCTTAGTAAAATATGTAAGTTTCCACGACAATGGAATATGATCGATCGCCATTCCAACGCCTTACCGGTTTAGTTGTTGTTGCTTCAATGGAGCATGGTGCTATAAATCTTAATAATAACCAGGAATTGGTGATATATCTGATAAATCGCGATAGACTCGACCCGTCCTGCCCTCTGTAACATTCGGACCCAATACGGTTATCGGACAATCGAACTTTTGATGTACGATTGTACACTGATGTTCAATGTATTGAAGATTAAAAGTAGCCGTTACAATATGATATTGTATTTCAATTAAAATTACAAGGTTTTCACTTCAAGAAATTTTTCTCACGACTACACCAAATATGTGAGTCATCCTTAGCTGTTAAGTTCGATATCAAAATCGTTTTTTCCTTCCCTCACCAAATGACTGGTAGCGGTATTATATAAGATACATAGTCTAGAATTGTTATGTCTTTTAATAGTATTAATAGGAGGTGAGGTGACTGACCGTACGCACAAAAAACTTACTACACAACTTTAGATCGACACGTCTGCTTCGCGTTCAATAGTACGTGCTGTAAGTGGTCTTATTTGGCCATCTAGATTCCTGGTTACTTAATCATTGTCCGTTTTAATATCCACTATAAATAATGCTAGGCATTCTGTAGCTATGACTCCTTCAGTGTCGGCTTTAGGATTTATTACAAATTATTTTCGCGTTTATGAATTTGTTAAAGTAGGTAAATAGGTTAATTATGTATTTTATTGAAGTTTACTGTTGTTCCATCATGTTTTTGTTTAAGTGGCGATTCAATAGTGTCACAAAGGCGAGAGGTTAAATAATATTGTCTTTTACATTGGTGCTCAAGGAAGTGATTAAGATATTGTATAAGATAGATGGACCGTACCAATTACAGCTGGACCCAAGAGCTTTCATAGTTGGTAGGTAGAAGCTTCGTACCGTTAACACCATTTAAATAAGGTGAAAACTTGCGTGTACCAATACCAAATGCTTTACATCTTCCGTAAGTTGTAAGAGTCAATATAGTAGAAACTGGTTGGTTTGAAGGTGCTAATAGGCCATGGGCCAGCGACCTGGCACTTGTTTATTGTCTTCTTTAAATCCAATTATCTATGAGTATTTGAAAAGATAGTGTCTTTTCTACGTATACGTATCTGTGCTATTATAATATTTACTGCAATGGTCTTATTTTTCAACTTGTTTTGTATCTTCACAGGTTTTTGTGTCGATTCCAACATATTTTTTTTCATGTAATGCAACAATTGCACAAACAAAAATATGATTCTCTAACAAACCGTAATGTTTCACGACTATAATATTATGACCCACAAATTATTCTGTATGTGATCGTTATTTCAATGTCGACAAAAGGTTAATGACTCAGAAAATTGATGGGATCTGCGTTCCGCTCCCATGTGCTGTAGTGCCGTTTATTATTGTTTGATCATCTTGATGTACTGGTATATTGTTCGATTTTATAGCTTCGCAGTTATTGCCTGTGGCTTTGTTTATGGCACTTTCGGTACTGGAAAAAATTGTGCGGTTTAGAGAGAGAAATTGATAAACATTACTTGTAAAGTGCGCGAACTCGGTTTTGTTCCTGTCATGCTCATTGTTTATCATTGTAGAACTCCAGTTCTTAGCAGTGTAACTCTTCTACCAAAATCAGTATAGGTATGTGAAAAGATACAAGTAATTTCTTTTGCTGAGTGTTTTTATTCACTTTGTGGCTCTTCTCCAACGTGTCTTTCTCAATCGTTCGTGCATTTACAATTACGATATTAGTTCTTTTATTTGGATATTATTGACCCGTAACTCAGTTCGCTGTGACCTCTTCGGAAACGTCATTTTACTTTTACTCTTTGACCCCCTTACACTGGTGGGGAGTATTATCTTCGTGTGAAGGAGGCTTTTAACGGTATCATTAATATTGATTGTTTGTTGATGAGATTGTCCTGAATACATAAGGATATTATTAAAAGCTAGAGTTAGTGGTGACTCATATTAGTGTCTTTTTGATTTCTGCTAGACGTCCGTTATATGATGTAGTTGTTTCTACTACTGAATTACAGTCATCTTTTGCAGTACACAGTCTCTTCATTAATCCTCAATATTTTGGACAACACATTATGATTTAATTGTATCTTTTATTTCTTTTTACACTTGCATTTTATTGTCTGTTCTCTTTTATGTAGTTTTACTTTCAAAACTATCTTAACTCATTCATAGCCGAACAGCAGTCTCCGAAGTACTTTCTAAAGAATCCGGTGGAAGCAAACGCGGATGCTCGCCAACTGCCAAGACGAGGTGTGTCGGATGCGCAGTGTGTGACTAAGCTTAATGCGTGGTTCCGTTAGCGCGTGCGGCCCTACGCGGGGATAGAAAAATGTTTAAATAGAGGTGCGACTTTTTCTAAATAACGCAGGCGACGAAGCCGGCGATTTTTTGCTTTACGGTCGATTACTTGAAGGTGTGAAGGTATGTAGTATGATTAGGGCTGTGATGGAGAATTCTCCTGAATTAGCTTAGAGAAGTTTGTCGATAAACAATATCATATAGAGGTATTTTGATGGTTTTGAAGGAAGCACTATAGTAGTATTTTTATTTTGTTACAATTTGAATAATAAATTGGAGTACCTAATTAAAATTATAATATAGTCTCGGTATTTATTTCACAGGTAAAGTAGGTTTACTTGTTTTGATTCCCCTCTATTACAAATCTGATTATTATTACGTGTCAAGCTGATTACAAAAAACCGGAATGTATGGACAATGATTTTCTTCATAATATGGCATCCTTAACGACACCAAATAGAGACACGTACGGTACCGTAATAGTGAACAATGATAGTCATTACGTTCCTCTACCATGTCATTGGTTACTGATTTATTAAAAGCTTTAATTAATTTGTCTTTTGAAACTTAACTATTAAAAAACAGTCGTTTATAATCATCAATGTATTAATTAAATTTGTTCTGTTTTTGAGTATAACGTAAAGCGATAACATAATCATTTTCCTCTTTAACAAATATCATATGTATTTTATTATACTCCTCGTCTAGCATGGTTATGGATTTTTGATCTTTTACTATCAATAGTATAGTTCTCTTTCATTGTTAGTTTTTCTTTCGTATTGTTCTACTTATGTGGTCATTGTTAAGTTTAGACCTTTTAAATTCATTTACGGATGGTGATATGGTTCATGATGATAGTTTAAGCATTAGAGACGAAGAGATTCTTGATAGAGTATATTTCTATTAGCGTAACATGTATGTTCAAAATTATCGGAGTTGACTGCCAAATATTACCGTAGCACAACACAATTCCCAATATTTTAGACATTTTTAGAACTGCTACCGCTGATAAAATATATAATGATATAACTTTGTTCAGGGCCTCTAAATGAGTGGCAGACAGTCTATGAAGGCATTTCTTTCTAAAATTTGTTGTGCAATGTTTAGGTCTGTAATGTAATCATTACACTACATATGTAATCAAATACACGCAAACAACTACCTTAGAAGAAATCTCATAACACCTAAACCAGAAAGCGCATTAGCATATGCTCACCATTTCTAATTAAATTCAATTCCACACTGCGCACTCGCAACTGTTCTATCGCAGTAGAAAAGCACGGGATCTCAACGAAAGAAAATTTAGTTGAAATAAATTTCAATAGATGACGTGATAAGCATCGATTTTTAAATTTATAAATATTTTTTATTAATTTCTGACAAGGTACTTAACGGCTTGCTGTAGGTTAATATTGAATAAATTCCCAGCAGGAAATTGTGGAATAATGTGCTCTTATTTTTGTAGAAATGAATCTCCTTCTTGACTTTACCCATAAATTGTGTTGTTTGAATTTTAGAGTCTTTTTCCATTAATCTCATTAAATTTTATATAAAAACACACAGTTTTTCCATGTAACGTATGTAACGTGTGTGTACGTGTGTATGTGTGTTGTATGTATGTGTGTGTGTGTCGTGTATGTATGTATGTTTGTGTGAGAAAAAAATGTTGAAAAGTACACCTACACATATGACCTAGACTAACCCTCCTTCGTGAGATAAAACAACTATGACACAGTAGCAAGGTGTTACCATAATTTTCTATTTCGTTACTATACTTTTTCCACGGTGTTACTTTAGCGCACTAGCATCATATATGTAAATCACGTTCCATAGATAAACGATCTTACTTTTGTCACTAGTTCTACGAATTATGGCATAGTGATGTAACGGTACTTAGAAATTATGAAACTGGGTTTGGATAGTATGTTGCGATTGTTTATTTTTCGAAAATTAGTTACGTACTCACTATGATCAATAATGTATCCAGTATTTATTATGCCCCGTTTACACGTGGGTTTAGCCTCGGCCAATCGCTGACCCTACCATGTGCCATTGTGTAAACGGGGAAACCTCGTTTACACAATGGCGACTGGCCGATACTGGGCCCACGTGTAAACGCACCATTACTTGAGAGGAGTTTGTGCTGCCAGATTATTTGAAAGAATCAATGTAGGTATGGAACACAGAAGATAACTGAAAGAACATGGCTGGGACTTATTGAATAACATTAAAAGAATGTCCATGGAGTTTTTTTGCACATTCTTCTCCATAGACATCTGCCCTTTCGAATATGCAACTAGCATCATTTTTCAGACTACTTGATAATTCAACAAATGTGCCTACAAATGGTTTATTTGAAATAAATGCTTTGAGTCCTGAATCTTGAAATGTGACTATCACGATTTAGTATTAGGTACTTCCTATGAATAGATGTGATTGGTAGTCATGTTATGTCGTCACATCGTGATCCTTTACATCTGCTTGGAAGTGCTTAATCTACAGAATAAGCATGAGAAACATTGAATATGTAGTAAGAAAGTCCAACGTGTGAAGTAACAGTAATGGTTAAAACTTTTTAGGGTTCCGTACTCGAAGGGTGCTAACGGGATCCCATTACTAAGCCTCGGCTGTCCGTCCGTCTTTCAGCGGACTGTAAGAAAGTAACGTGTTGAAATTTTCCCAGAATGTGTAGTTCTATTGCTGCTACAACAAAAAATATATAAAGTATAAAATTAAAATAAAGTATAAAATTAAAATAAAGTTGAAAATTTAAAAGGGGTTCCCATACAAGAAACGTTATAGTGCGGAAACCATCGTGTACCAGTCTGACTCGAATTGACCAGCTTTTTTTTAATTCAACAGTAATAATTATTTTTAAGGTCTTCAGCTTTCCTTTAAAAGCGATCTTATTCAAAGTAACGTGTGCCTACTATCTCCAAAGGCATCTAATCGTTTTTTCTCATACTCAGTAAGTAGCGGTATGTCTCATTGGGTAAATAGAGCAGTGAGAACAATGATGCGTCTACCGCAGTCTTTTTTGTCATAATAACCGTTAATCTGGCAACATTGATGGGAAAATTAAAGTCGGCCATATTGTTTATTGTTCTTTTTTTGTTACAGGTAAGTTCTGGGATTATCTGTGGCACGAGAATCGATCGATCGAGTGCAGTAAGTTGCGTCATAGATTCGTATCGGTAGAGAACGGAAGTTTGTTGACTTTCATTAATTGGCGCAATGGATGAGTGATTAGCTCCCACGCTTTGGGTTATAGATTTTCGCTCATGGTAGCATTGTTTCAGGGTTGTGCTTAGATATAGATAAATATATAACTTACTCTGTTTATCGTCTGTATCATTATAAATATCTCTGTCTCTGTTACCATGATAAATAACATTGTAGAGCTTATGACTTGCTGCGGGAATTTTGGAAATAGTGCGGGAGGGTGTGAGACATTACCGACTAAAACCACACCTGTGTCCTTCAGTTGCCCTTTGCGTTCTAGGACTACGGGTTTCCTTTTTAATAAATTCCCCACGGTCCTAGCTAGCGGGCATCGGCCCTACTGGGTCCCTACGGTTTGCTGACATCTCTTTGAGGAGCGCGTGGATCACTACGCGCTGTTGACGACTGGGCTCGATCCGGTCAATTACCGGAGGGCCGGACGGCGAGCTACCCATTGCTCTTGCATTTGCATTGCAAGCCCGCGTCTACCGTGGACAGTAGTCGCTGAACACGGACGCGTAGCTTCTTAGACGCGTACGAAGCGGCAACGACACGATGGCACGACGTTGCCGCTTAGTTTACAGAGTTTTATACTTAGTTTTGTATGTAAGCTGAGAACAGGCGTTTACCAAGCGTATAACGACGTCTATGAAGCTACGCGTCCGTGGACTGTAAACCAAAGTCAGTGAAAGTCTGACATGCCTTCTTGCTCAACTCTAGAGCAGGAGAAGCCAATTGATGATTTCCCGCTTTAAAAAAAAACTTAAAGAGTTTAAAAGCGTAACGATGGGCGGTCGTTTCACAAAAAAACATATTTTTCTCTAAAATTCCCTGATATATCTGATAACTGAAACAGAATTGATATGCTCTTTATTGTACACCATAAAAAATAAAGAAGGAGCTTTATAATTGAATAACGTAGAATGTCTTGGCTCATCCTACAAATAAGCCATAAACTCACTGACAGGGTCGATCCTACTACTTATTTTAATAATGGATTTCTAATTACAATCATGATGTTGTAAGCACAAAGCTTGACGGCACCTCATAGATTCCTATTGTTGCCAAAGTCACGACACCCACAAATCATGATGGAGTCGTCTTAGCTGTACGTCTAGTAGGCGGGACCGCACAATGTCTAGCGCTTACTCAAAGTTAGTATGCTAATGATCTAAGTTTAGATTTGCGTTAGAAGCCAGATAGGTAGTAGCTCCTCTGGAGGAGGTAGGAGGTCTCTCCTCCAGCAAATCAGGGTAGGGTAAATATCAACCAATGAATGAAGGATCCTTCATTCTGTATTTGTACTGTATTTGCCAAAATATAGGTTTTATTTGGCGTTCATTTACCGTAAACGTACTAATATAGTCAATTTTTTTTTGTGGGGGAGGATTCTACCTATATCTTCTTCCACTGCGTGTGGATCGAGAGGGGTGTTAGATTTTTACTGACTAAACCTCATCCATGTTCTCATAGTTACCCTTTGCGTTTCGCAAACCTGGCAAGAAAATAGGCTTCATATTTGCTTCCTAGTATAAAAAATAATTTAAATAGATTGAATTATGCACGCTCAATGTTCATCTGACAAAATGTGAAGGAAACAATACGAGGAAATCAAAACTCTGTAAACGGCAAAGAGCGACTTGTTCCTTCACCATTTCAATCGAAAGATGACCACTTTTGGAGACATAGGCCCCCCCCTAAATATCGCCATAACGAACGGTCCTATGTGTCTAGCATTCATTGGATTCCTGCGACCCTCACCAGGGGCCCAAGTCTGTTATTTTTATAAATTCGTCATTCCAACACGATCCCATTGTCATTTTGCTAAAATTTCGTAGTCTGCTAAATTCATAATGGTCAGTCATTGGTCTCGTAATAGAATTGTGGTAGAATGACAATATCGAGCTGTCTCGTAACAAATTAAAAGCAATGACTGTACAACGACGTTCTAATGGTAGGACACTGATCAAAGGAACTGTCAAATTTTAGCAGATAACCGCATAAGTACGTCAGACATTCATTTGTCATTAGGTACGAGATGGAGTGACAGTGGTTGACCATTGGAAAGTCATAATGATGCCATTATATTAGTAGATTACCAAACTTGCCAAAATCAACAATTATGAAGTCAATGATAGACCATTCTGACACAATTGTAATAGCAGACTTGAGGCCCTGGTCATCGGTCGCCTTGTGGAATGCCTGCCAGCGATGAGTCATTCAGATACATTCACCGCCAACGACGATCTGTTCTGCGAACAATATACCCAGCCCACTTAGGTTTAGCCATCCTTGTTCTTTATTTAAATGAAAAGAACAGCTTGCAGCAGAATTTAATAATAATAATAATAGGCTCAGGCCAATAATGATTATGTAAGTTGCCATTTCTAAATACAGCAGTTTATGTTGTAGTGAAATGGCTACCGTTCACTACGCTGTTACCTGTCAATTACTCATTAAAGCTGGCCCAAATTAGCCTAACTAGTGTACCTTATAAGGCGCACATAATTAGTGATAAGTCCAGTTATTTCGTTACTCTGACACGCGGTTTACCCGATCATGCGTAATCGTCGATTTTTTGCGCAATAAGTACTGTGTTATTACGGTGATCATTAGTAGTATGTAATTGATGGTTCATGAATTTGTTAATTCATGTATTTAGTCAAGTTGCAATTAATGTGGTAGTACTTTTTAGGGTTCCGTACCTCAAAAGGAAAAAACGGAAAATTTATAGGATCACTTTGTTGTCCATCGGTCTGTCAAGACCCTTTTTTATCTCGGGAACGCGTGGAGGTATCGAGTTGAAATTAATGCCATATACTCAAGTCTGCAGTCCCTTGAAGCTGTAAAAAAAATCAAACTTCTAAGTTAAAGAAAAAAAAGATACGTCGTTTATGTCGCAATAAACGTATATTTCAACTTCAACACTGTCAAGGGAATCGTTAACCCAGAATCCTGAAATTTGGCATAAAGCTAGGTCTTATAGGACAGATATAGGAATAAATCTGAAAACAGTAGATTTGTTGTTATGTCATAAAAAAAAATAGTGATTTGGAAAAATCACAATTTTTACCTAGGTAGGTTTGCACGGAAACTCGCACTTGCCCAGGTTTTTTTTGCTTGTTATAGCTGATTTGATGTAGCCTATCCAGTGAACTAATAAAGCAAACCACTTTAGTGGTTTCACTTTAGTGGCTTTAGTGTTTTTTTTTTTTGCTTTGGGTAATTATCAAACAACTTCTGCCACTCCGGGTGACTCTCGCTTCACCCCAGAGTGGCAGAAGTTATTTGTCGTTTGTGTGGCGTGACCAACTTTTATTGACTAAAATCATACCTGTATCCTTCAGTTGCGTTTTGCCTTCCAGGCACGCGGTAACCTTTTCAAACAATCTTGCAGATTGTGGCCTTAGGGCTGAGATGCTTTTTTCCGTTGGGAAATCATCAAATGATTTCTCGTGCTCTGGGTGGACAGAGAGGGAGTGTCAGGCTTACTGACTAAAATTGCTGTAGAATACCGAAAAAGAATCTACTAAGAACTGAATACTCTAGTCTCGTTATTCTATTTTGATCATACGTTTCTAAGATCATCGTACTTGGAAAAATGTATTATTTACGAGTGTTATTGCATGTTTACGGTTCCAATTAGCAAGAACATACTTTTTCTTAGAATTCTTATGGTGCCATCGAACTGGTGCTTTGGAGTTAGTTACACAAATACTTACCTACTTCTTTTAGTTGTCTAAGGTTTCGTTTGTGTAAGGTTCTTAAACTCACCTGTGAAGTTAGACCTAGGTACAATTTAAACAAGTCTACGTTTAAGGGAATTCTTACCTGTTGTCCTGTTTTGTTACTAAGTTTCTGAGAAACTAAACAATATACATAAGAATCTGACTTTTATTGAAATAAACTAAATTCATTGCATTTTGTTTCTTTTAAACTGCAACAAGAAAACGATGGAAGAATGAAAAGGTGAAATTATTTGTTTGTAAGAGTCTGTATTTCTTGATAGCTACATTAAGTCAAGAGTGAATAGGTTACTTCTAGGCAAGCATCGCTTATTACCATCAGACGAGATAGTGGTCGAACGCGAGCCTATCAATAATCAGAAAAAAGGTTGTCTCTGAAAGGATTTGTATAGGGATACGGATAGACCATATCCCGGAACAGCTCTTAAGATTCTTTTTATCTCGAAAGTACGTCCCCTTTGGACAATTTTCTACTTTCATGCTGGCGGCGCCGCATATGCTCACACGAAAAATAAAGCATGTACGAGTATCTAAATGCCTATAGAACGTACTAATAACTATACAAAGTTACGAGCACATTGTTGGCGCGCCTCCACTTCGTTCGGATGCTGCGCCCTACGCCGCCGCCGCCCATTGTTTCCGAGGCTCCTACATAACAACAGCTTTATTACCTTAAAGGTGGGTCTATGCTGGAGGAGCCGAACTCAAATTCGTGTAGTTTCGCTCGTGCTCGGCTCCTCTAGAGTCGGTCCACACTACACGAACTTGAGCTCGGCTCGTGCTCGTGCTCGTGCTCGGGTTCTCTAACGTAGACCCACCTTAATACTATTATGTAAGTGTTCCTTTAACATCAGTTTAGGCTCGCCCACGGCCATGTCGTACTTATGTAAATAGGCAGCGGTGGGCTTTCGCTTTGCGTACACAATGACGCGGGCAATTTGGGTAACATTTCTTCTCGCGTTTTCGTCACTTGGCGTTCCATTGACGTTCGGCAAAAATAGTTTTGAGAAAGACTGTTGTTGATTTGCGACGAATCTTGGTATATTTCAGTTTCTGTTCTGAACTCTCCCTAATCAATCTGCCTAACATTATTCCTTGCTAGGGTCGTTTTCCAGTCTTATTGCTTGTCGCTCAATTACTTGGAGCGACATCTTGTCTGACCTCCAGACTTTGTATCTGTAACGGCTGTTAAAGATCTACAAATAGCAGCAGGTACTAAAGGCTTAACGTACTTTCTAAGAGCGGAGGAGTCTCAGCATATTAATATGGTCACCCATCCACAGACAGACCTCGGTCAGCTTTGCTTAACCTGCGAGATCGGCCCGCGCTGCTATTATTATTCTAGCCACGAACTCCATCGGAACTCTCTCCAACTCACTATTTTTATTCAGTTTAATCATGATTGATGATACTCTACCAGTTTGGTTTTAAAATCAAACTGTTTGCACTGTAAGAAAACTATAGTTCCCTAGTAGTTATATCTCTCATGGGTTTCCCCAAAAACAGAGCTGTGAATATATATTTTCCTTCTTTCTACATCGCCCGATATAATGATAACACTGGCTAGTGATAAAATCAAAATGCAAAATGAAAAGAAAGCGCGTGCTTTTCGATGAATAAAAAACTAGGATGCAGGCGTCGGCGTCGGTGCATCTCAATGTGGAGCAAAATAAATGATAGCGATCAGTAGACGTAAAGCGCAGTCTACAATCGATGCTCTTAACTACAAATCTTTTACGTAGCTAGATTATTTATTGTTTGTTAAAAAGCTAGAGGTGTTGGACAGGATATGTATGTATGAAGTATGCATGAAGAACAGCGGAACTACTGCTCATAGTAAATGCGATAGGATGAGCCACAAGCCTAGTATCAGACAAATCAGATGGACTAGAAAATTAAAAAGATACTACAATAAAATAAGAAAGACAGAAACATGAACAAACTTTGTCAAGATGTAAAACAGCATAGGCCAATACAAAATATTGCTTTTACTATCAAAGTTTTATTGCTGAACACAATACAATACAAAAATACATTTCTAGGTGTTATGTGAAGGCATTCTACCAATCTAAAAGTCTTGTTACGTCTTACAAATGTAGGCAATCAAAGTCAGAAATTATAGTCTGCAACATGTTTATAGCTATTGACTAAAAGGCTTCAAACTTAACTGGCTATAATTTTAATATAAAATTGCTATGTCTAAAACAGGTGTTGAGTTGACATTTAAAATATAGGTGCGTTTTATCGCTTTTTCGTTAGATTGTAGGTTTCAAACGAAAAAGGGTTTAATTTTAAACTCGGTTTTGGCACTAAAGTGGTTAAAGCTTGTTAATGCTAAAAGCTGGCATTTGAAAATTGTTAGTTTTATCGAGAAGCATTTTAGTGTCAAGTTAAGAGTAAAATTTATTGTTGACTTATTTCATCCATCCAAGCATAGCATAGTCGGCCTTATAATGTTCCCACTGTTGGGACTCAGGCCTCCTCTCTAGGAAAGGAAATGGGCCCTAATCCACCACGTGGGCCCAGTGCGGGTTGGTGAATGTCACATATCTTCGATTTTTTGGTCCTAGAACATTCCGGTTACCTCATGATATTTTCCTTCACCGTTTTGAGAGCAGTGGTGATGAAATACATTATACAAAGTAATGCGCCTGGCTGAGTTTGAACCCGCAACCTACAACTCGTAAGTCTGGGGCCGTTACCACTCGGCCAAAAATTAAGTGAATTGATGAACAAACTTATTTTAATGCATATTTTACTAAAATAAGATATTAGGACATATTTATACATGTGGATAAATACAATAACTTGAACCCATCGAATCTAAACTAAGATATAAATACATCAGACGACATAGAAGTAATAAAAATAAATAAATCAACGAAGTCTAAGCTGCCTTATTTTCAGAATGGAAAACTCATTGACCGTTTTACCGTCAAATATATCTAGACTATTTCGCACCAAATGACTAAAAATAGTTCCTTTCTAATTCTTTAACGAGGTTTTTGCCTCTCGCATAGGTGCTGGGCGTTGGCTAATATGGGTGCAGGAAACTAATAGGAGCAGAACAGGTAGTTTAGCTAGTTCAGTATTTGTATCAGGTATATTGAAATCTCACTAAGCACTGATTACGTAGATTTCAATTTTCCTGTGGTAATCGTTGAACACTTTAGTAGAAATTCATGGATGTACCCTTTCTTTATCGACAGTGTTTCAATCAATATTATGAATAACATTTTTTTTGTCAGTATTTTCACTTACCTTAGGCTCATGTGGAGTTATGATTACTTTTATTTTGAATACATCGTTTTGTTTATCTTAAGCAGTATTTGTATCATTAGTGTGTCGTCTTTTCTCAGCTTGTGTTTCACCTATTGTAAATGTTTTTAATAGATTCATTATTTTGGCTTGTAGTTTATACTTTTTTTATTATTATTAGCAGTATTTGAGATTATTATGTCTCAGCTTTCCTACTATTTACTTGCTATTATTATTTTTAATATTTTCTTATATTTAACATTTTGCGTCAAAGTCTGTACTATTTTTTAATATCTCTTTGTAGATATAAATTTGTCGTTTAGTAATTTGAATCCAGTGTGATCTCAAGTTTACAGTGAAATGGTGTTTTAAGAATTTCCAACAATAAATTATAGTTTTCCAATGACTTAATGTCGGATATCGATCGGTTCCGATCTAGTAAGACTGACTGGCTAGTTGCTGTCGACATTGATTTCAAACATTTATTACAGACGGTCATAATCATATCTTTTGCTATGCTTGTTTTCTGTTTAAGTAATGTGATTGTCTTGTGGTGATCGTGTTTTGTGAGTTAGAGATTACAAATAGTTTTGATTATCTTTTCGCAGAAGTTAACAAGTTTCTATTTTAAATAAAAAAACGTGCCCCGCACTAAGAATAACTTCCGTACCTAGCGTGAGTACGTCCACAAATATGTAAACTCACATACACATATACAGACCTGGAACATCAAATATGTAAGTCATACAAAATATATTTGTTCCATGCGGGAATCGAACTCGCGACACGCTGCGCAGCAGTTAATCTTTAAACCAATGCGCCTATCATGCTGTTTTGAATATGGGAGACATGAATATACATGGTTGCCTTATAATTTAGTTTCATACTGTTTTTTGGCAAGTATAATTTCAGTTATTTCTGAGAGAAACATCTTTCTAGCAATAAAATAAGCTAACAAACAGCTCAAGCTTTACATATGATGACTCAAAGTACTTGGAAAGTCGTCTTGCTAGGGTTCAGGCTCGCATCAGTGAAAGTAGCCATGATTCCTATCAGCCAACTGATAAGACAAGTCAATGAGTTACTTATTCGGTCAAATGGCTTTTTGTTTGATACCACTCTTGTTAGGGCGTGCTGCGAAAGGCATGCTGGACTAGCTTTCTTTTCTGTTACATTTCAAACTTATAAAATCAATAGATAACCGTTATAACTGCTGTTGAAGTTGTAAAAAATATTAAGTTGTAACTACGTGATGCAATTGTACAAATCAAGCTAGATTTTCCTTATTTCCTTCGATCGTGTTTTTGAATATTGTTTCAAAACTTGCATAGGTTTTCTCATGTACACGATTTTAATACTACGGGTCTGCACACATTTATATGTCACCGTAATATAGTAAATACCGTTTGATTATAATCTATCTCGCGAGATTGTAAACTATCGAAAGATTGTGAACCGTGACCTACTGCTTATTATTTAACAAAAATAATTAAATCAAGCACAGTTTTGTCACACCAATAAACGCGGAAGTGAATTTAATCTTCTGCGTTTTGTGGCATCATCGTAATAAACTTTTCAACCATAGAATGAGTCAATCTTAACACTCGTCACAAATGTTATGGCGAATGCTCATGTTATCCGCTCATTATTGAGGACCTGTGAAAGTTCGATTTTGATTTATTACTTATAGCCTCGTCACTGTTACGAAACGTGAAGATTGTGCAGTCATGCGAGGTTACGTTGTCGCTGCGATTTTAGTCATATTGTGAACGCGCCTTTATAAAGATTTGCGCGTGATTGATTTGCGATTTCACATGATTAGCTGTGATTGGAAATCCTGGATGGATGACGTGGCTATAGTTAGTTGTATTATATGTTCTATGGCTGTTTCTCTATAAAACTTCACTTATTTACACTGATTATTTCCATTAAAATTAATATTACAACAATAATTTCTCAACATATCAACATCGCATTTTATTATTTTCTTCACCCAATGTTATTATGCGTTTAAAATGTTACGATAAATAAAACACTTTGCACATAAAAAGAAATTACACAATTTGTAGAAACACGCGGCGTTTTCTTTAACAATTCAAGCGCGGTCTGCAATAACGCTACTAACAAACCGAAAAAAGTTTGCCAATTAAAGCAGAACGGTTATGAAAGTTTCACGTGTTCGAACAATTATACGAACGGACAAACGGACCGAAACCTAATTATACAGATTGTACATAATTGCGAGCCCGACTGTCAACGCGAATGCCATTTTCGTTTTTTTGACAGATTGAGGTTAGGGGTGTGACTGACGTATTTTTTACGGCATTCTTAAAATAATATTTATTTAATTAATGGATCAATTAGACATGTAAAGGCATTAGACATGTAAATATCAATAGGCGAATTGTTTAGCAAACAATGGGACTCTTGAAATAAACATTGAGGAAAAATTCATCATAATGACTAACTGTTTATGACAGACATCGTAAAGCATACTTTACTTGACGAAAAACTTTTATTTTTAACTACACTTACTTTCATACATGCTCAACTACAATCTTTAATCAAGAAAGCGTCAGTCACAAATAAAAATAAACAAATCTGTGTTCACGTTATGACGTATGACATAATAAGGCCTTAAGGCCTCAGACCATGTGGCCGTATCACAACAGAATGATATAATAGACTTTAAGTGGATAGATTTATCATAATTATCTTAATTGCTTGTGTTGTAATGTTAATAATTTGTTACAAAATGTCCCTTTGCTTGTTTCAGGTGAGAGCAATTTGCGTAAAAATGCGTTGCGGTAACGCCGAGCAAATAACTTAAGGTGAGTGTGCTTTGTGATTTAATAAATTGCTTTTTAATTCGTTTTATAATGTTATTTATTTATTTATATATACTTTATTGCATACCAAGATTACAAAATTACAAATTGAAATCATAATACAAAAAAAAAACATACAATTAGCGGCCTTATCGCACTCGGCGATTTGTTCCAGGCAACCCAGAATGGACAGAGATTGCCTGGACACAAAATGTTAACATTCATATTCAGTAGTTTATAGTTCACAGTTATGAAACGATGACCCTTTTCATGTAAGTACACAGTTATAGTATACGCTAGTGTACCTACCATAACTCTATGAAAAGGGTAAGAAGGATGAGATGCTGGTCTAAGAAAATTATGCCAACGAAACATGGTGACATGGGCTGGCCGCTAGCTAGTCTACCCGTGGGCCAGATCCAAATCCGTGCAGTCGTTTGTGTGTAAAAGAGAAACAAATTTATACACACACACATACATACCAATTTTCGCCTTCATGATCTATAGCAGTGCTATGATCAAGAGAATTATGATAAATGGATCAATTCTGTAAAAATCTGCCCGTGAAAAGTTAGTGAGCTGCCAATTTAGGATATTGATGGTTGTTTGAATGCAGAATAGGCCAATAGGTTCACTAGGGAGAGGATCTCATCAAGTTTTTTTCAAGCCCAATCAAGTTGCCAAGGTATACCGATGGTAACAGAATAATGAGCCAGAGCATCAATTAAATCAGCATAAATCTCTAAACATTTTGATTTCAAAGCAATTACAGTCAGTTATCTGCGTTTTAAAGATCATTGAAATAATAATAGTGTGTGTACCAAACGCAACGCCTACCACAACTTGTGTTGCGTGTTCTAAAGACAATCATATTGTGATGTCTAAATGAGACCATTATGACGTTCAATGTGAAAATGACATTCAAATTATATGTAGTTTACTAACGTCTTATTTGAATGATGTTACGTGGTATTTGTCTACTGCAATCTTGTTTAATTTAGAGATTTTTTTTCACCTTCAGAATTCCATAAAGACATTTATGAAAATTGTTTTGCCTTCGTTAATTTTTCTTCTATTGAGGTTTCTTAAGCTTTGTAATAAGCAGGTCTATATCCTTTAAAGTCTTTCTTCATCGTGTTCAAAACCAATGTTCATTTGATTCTCTTGAAGCAATTCACATATTTGCAACATTAAAATAAAGAATACCACTGTCTCTAAAAATGACCTTTCAGAGAAATCCATTGCAAAACTTATTAGGTCGTGAACCCTTGATCTCTAGATCGTAACTTCAGAATCTATTATCGATCTAACAATCTAACCAGACAACAATTTCTTGGCGCCAATAATGATGTTTTTCATCAAATCGTGAGCTTGTTTATACCGTTATTATAATCAACTGTAAGTTAATTAAGTATGCCAAGGACTGCCGCCTCATTTGTACCATGCATGGGCTAAAACAAAGCTTGATAATTACTATGTTTTAGAGGACAAGGGTGGAGTTCACGTTAATTAAAAATAGTAATTTGTTCTGCTATTGTGTTGTTGGCGTGTGCGGTCGCTCTTAGCGTGAGCTTGGTGATAGTAGGCTGTTCCATGTGTCTTTATATGGTTAATTATATCTTTTAATGTAGTTTATGTCATGGTTTCATATTTTACAGACGTTTTAACAACTCATTGTAACTGTTTCTCATGTTGTCACAATTTAATATGTTTAAAACAATATATACTTACCATTTTGTTTCGGTCAACTTAGTTGTACTATCGTCTAACAAAACCCCAAAAACATTAAAACTGTTCAAGAGCAGAGTTTCAAGCTCAATAAATATTGGTCTATCAAAATATTGTATGTATAGCTTTTTTACTTTATCTATCTTAAACAGAAAAACTGATTGTGTTGTTTATATTACTACCTACGTTTCAATCAACGTTGTCCTTTTGGAAAATGTTCTTGGTTTATGCAAAATTGTTGTTGTTACTGGGTCGTCTACGTTCTTGACCCGTATTTACGGGGTGACGCACTATGGCGTGTGGGCATCCAACTAAGCCTATTATGTCACATTTATTGATGCCACTGTTACATTATTTATTTACCTAGTCTTTTTCTTTTTGAGCCGATGATAAATCAATAACTACTTAATTACTTTTAATTACTTTTTTTGGACTCTCTTGCTGGCCACATCAATAGCAGCATCAGTAGCCTTAATAGGCCTTCACAAGGACTGGTGTTTGGATGGCCTGTAAACTTCATAGACATCAATGATACGTATTTTGTTATATAGATATGAATTCATAAAACTCGTAAAGGCAAAACCAGTAAGAAGAAGACTGAAGACAAAGCAATTAAACAATAATACTTAATTAAATTGTAAAAAAAAATAACACAGTAAATATTAGCTGCTGTTCCGTTAGTCTTAGTCTATTAATAGTTCAACAAAGTTTTATACAGTTAGACTTATTAATTCTGTGACTATTATTTGTTTAAATAATGGAGTTTGTACTACGCGACGTGCATGCTGTCTTGAAGTCAAATAATGACACAAAGGGTTAACGTTTGCTTAAATAAATGTTATTGTTCGTCATTTGTCGTATTGGATTTGGTATAATATTTTAATACGTTACTAGAAGTCTACAAATGTTCTATAAAATTATAATTTTGTTTATGAATAAGAAGTGTACTGTCAAACTTGAGATAAGGAAAATGACGGTGCAAAGGTAACAAAAAGAAAGAACATAACAAGATGTACAAGAATATAACTAAACAAATAAAATTAACTGGTCTAGAAAAATCACACAACATGAGATCAAAACACAGTGCCAAAAAAACCTATGATAAATGATTATATCTTCAAAGCAGAGTAACAATCAGGATGAAGCTGATCCGGTCGCCTTATAAGCTGCTGCGCTTATAAGGCAACTTGATATCATCTATAATAAATATTGCCAGTCACTTTGTGTTATTAAATTTTCGCAATTACGTTAGACATATTTACGGGAACCGTATTCTGTTTACAGGATCCTTTTAATGTATGTTTTATTAGTTTGTTAAGTACAGTAGCATGATGGAGTTGATTTGATATACAGCCTGGTTCCTAGTCTAGGAGTTATTTGTAAAGTTTCATATGAAATGATCTAATCTTAGTATAAATTGTTACTTATATTAGCATTTGTAAAAAATTGTGTAGTGTTTGTTAGGTATCATAGGCAGTTGGTAATGTATAAAACCAATTAAACGCCTTTTAATTGCCACTTAAATTACAAACAAAATAAGTGACATTGGAACATCATTTTGAAATATTGCTTGTAATAATGCAATAGCTTTTAGCTGAGTCACAGAGCAGTGTAGGTGGATCTCTAAGCTTTGCCTTTTATGTTTTGTAGGTTATTGTATTGAAGACATAGTTTGTTATATTATCATAATATAGAACCAATTGTAACTTACGACTAAATAAATCTAATATATAAAATTCTCGTGTCACAGTTTTCGTTGCCATACTCCTCCGAAACGGCTTGACCGATTTTGATGAAATTTTTTGTGCTTATCCGGTATCTATGAGAATCGGCCAACATCTATTTTTCATCCCCCTAAATGTTAGGGGTAGTCCACCCCTAAATTTATTTTTTATTTTTTAGACAACAATTATTTATATGGCAAAACAACGTTTGCCGGGTCAGCTAGTATTATATAAAATATTGTAGCGCTTGTAGAGTAAAGTAGTCAATAGATCGCTTGGAATATTATAATAAGGTAAACTCAGATTCGAGTGCTAATATTAAGAATATAAGACGTTAATACGATTAGTTTTAATATTAAACGGCTGACCAAGTTCAGCCTGATAAATGATACAAACACTTTAAATTGCTCAAACGTCAGACCATTAAGTAATCAATTTCCATTCATTCATAATGTTGTCGATGGCTACAAGCCCGTTACTTTAGAAGGTAACGTAGTTTTTCCGACCGAAGTATTAGATCAAGTATTAAATCTTCGTAATCCACTGGTTTTATGAGCGTTGTCTTAAGCAATCGGATTCGAAATGTCAATCGTGCGCATCATGTACTCGTGTAACCTTTAACCGGTAATTGGACACAGCTACCCGAGAGTGTTTTATTTGTTGTGACGCTACCTAATTGATTATTGGATTTCAATTTTGCCTGATTTTATACTTAAGCTAGCTTGTTAACTAAATATTGAAGTTTGTTCTTGACCCTAAAATAAATGGTTTGATAAACGGCATTAGAACGTATGAACATAAACTTGGTTACATGTTTGATACTATAAACTCGGATAGATTTTGAATTTATCATTACGTAAATAATTGGTTACACAAGAAAACCGATTTAATGTATTTCTAAGTAGACTAATGAAAGGTTATGGAGACATTTCAGCCCACACAGTTTTCACTTCAACAAATATCCCTAAATCTGCGTTACGACCCACAGTTAATAGTCTCATTAAAGAGATTCTACACAAAATAAGCTTATATGATGCGTTATATTCGATCTCAGTCACGCAACCGACAACACCAAACATAGAAGTTGGTAGTAGAGTACTATAAAGATTAAAGTTAAGCTAAATTAGCATGGGGCATTACATCCGTCTGGCTGATATGATCGGGCTTGCAGCTTGGTGGGTGTGCTGGCTGATCACGTCGGGAGATATGCTTCGGTGTCCCTCAGGGCACTATGTTTGGTCACATTTAGTTTATTTTGGATGGTTTTCTGAAAAATCGCTATCGGAATTTATATCAAATACAGAAAGTGTCTTCACACTCTTATTTAGCAGTCCTATTTGTCTTTGAATGTCTTTTTGACTGTGATATATGTATGATCTAAATTTAGTGGTCTAGTACTACGGTCGGATAACCAAGTGTCAAAATTCCTATATTGTCAAAATGTTCTACTTGCTTTAAAAAAATTAGAGCAACCATTTTTATCGTCACCATAACTTTAGACATTCGAAAGCGTACCCCTGGCACCCGAATGCTGTGCCAAGAATGGTGATCCAGAGTCGTGCGCCACTGGCGATGAAAGCGGCCGCTGTCCCACATGCATTGTTGTATTAAATATGCGATAGATGACAGTAATGTTCAGTTATGTATGGTCAAACGATGTTATTAGATTTCCTTTTATGTATGCAGACATCGACGGAATATTAAGGAGTATCAATAAATGTTTGATTAGAAATTGATATAACGATACGATGGCGATTGTGTTGTGAAACATCATAACATGATAACATCATTATTGATATTAGTATTGTTATTAATCTGATTCGGTTTTTGCTATTGTCTTATGGGCCTAGTCTGGGTATCAATGGCTATGCTTTTCCATTCATACTGGACATGTAATAAATGAATCTTAGCTGATAGTTAAATGATATCATCATATCAGACAGTAATAAACATCTGATGAGTTTAGGAACATCGCAATGACCGCTAAAATAATACGGTCAAAATAATCACTGTGTTAATGAAGCATTTTATTGTGTTGTTGAATAAAAGAACATTGCAACCATTTAAAATGATACCGAAGTCACCTTTAACGTAAGCTTATAGTGAAAAATTTCCTTATTTTTTTAATGAGATTTTTGTATTTACAAATTAACCGGAAATAAATTAAAATTACGTTATTAGGAAGCAAACATTATTTATGAGTTCACTTTCAAGGCTCTCTGTGTTTTAATAGTTAGTCCTCTCTTACATAACGTTGTTGTATCATCTGTCCAAATATTAGTACATTAGCTTGGCATGCAGTTTACAGAGGCATTTCCTTTCTTATAAAAATATATATTGTAAATGGAATATTATTAATTATTATAGTCACGAAAATAGGAGCCTCGTCTTTCTCAGGTTAACAAGATTTTCTAGAATTGCCTTTTCTTCATAAACACTTCAGATTTTTACACACAGCTCCACAACCGCAACTGTCCTCGCATGACGACCACCGTGGGAAGCTTCCACTTCCTCGAGAAAGAAATCAATTTACTTTAATAAGTACACCGTAGTAAATCATACACTAATAGTAATGGAAATCGAGCCACAAAAACTCATCGTAATTACAGAATTGATGATATTGTGAAATTCGTGCACACTATTGTGTTCTTTACGGTTACTTCAATAGAGACTATAACTACAGCAATATTTTTAAGGATGGGAAGATTTGTATTGCTTTCATGTTTTTATCTCCTGATATTTGTACGAATACTTTATAGACTGTCAAGGCTCGTTGACGAGGTCGGTAGCGTCTACTGCCTATTGTTAGGGACCTGGTCGTGATCAGTGATGCATGAAGAGGAACTCTGAATAGGTTCTATTCATCTACTATGAGAAATGACAAGTTAGTTGCGATGAAATAACAATATTACTATTGTTGTCAAAGTGATTTGATCTAGAAATTGAATATTAGAAAGGTCTTTTGAAACACGTGTACTCCTTCTTAACTAAGCTAATGGGAATATTGGTCTACTTTGATTTTTTTTTATTGAGGCTTTTGTTTTTAAATCGTTTCAGTTAGGTTACATGAACTCATTTACGAATTCGATTTCACGTAACCATTAAGTCATTTTTATTTAGCTATTAATCATTATTTCATTTCGCTTTTATTTAGCTTTGCTATGCGTATTAATATTATAATTAGCCTAAATTTGATGCAGGTGATTTGGCACATTCATATGCATATAAACATCAGTTAGGTCCCAACTATTACTTAAGTGGTTCACCTATGTATCTAGGTTGCCTTTTTAGGTGTGGTGTGGTGTGCTTTATCTCTTACGAAACCTCCTAGAGTGCACATATGACACTATTTAGCTGGCATTCATCATTTTCTGATGAATTTACTTTTGTTAGAATTTTAAAGGAACAGGAGTGGGTTTTTAGTCAGTAAAAGTCTCGCTCCGCCTAAGAGCGGGATTTGTCATAAGATGATTTTCCCACACAATAAAAAAAGCCCCGTTTATCCCATTGTTTTAAATATGAGGGTAGCTATGGAAAATAGAAAGCATTATGCAACAATTTGAAAGAAGGAAGTGTAAATATGTTTACATAAAGGAGATAAATATGAGAGCTTAGAGAGCTACACCTTGCCAATTTTTGAATAAATGTCTTACCGATAATAAACGGCGTGTCAATCTTCACATTCATGATTAATACTACGTTCACATCACATATTTTAGTGATTCATCCGCCGATTTGCTCAATGGTGCCACAATTGGTCCAAAATAAAAACTGAGAGCGACTGGTGGTATTTGTCTTTTTATTTTTAAAATATTATTTTTAAGCTGATATAAAACACTAGTTTTAAATTAGTACAAATACTTATAGGGCCTATTAGAAAGGGTTTTGTTATTATTTAAGTAAAGTCTCAATAAATAATATTCATAAACAGCAAAGTTATGAGCGTTTGTTTATATCACAAAATGTCACTCAATTTATGGAAATATTGTACTAGGCTATTATAAAAACAATGGAAAAACACTGCGCGTAGTATTTTTTAGGAGAAATTGCTAAGAATGATTGATTCAATTATGAATTTACCAAAGACAAATTTGTTTGGACAACTTTGGGATTTCGTTTTTTTTTTACTTATGACTACCTACATAAATGTGATCAGTAACGGGTACGGATAGAGCCCCATATTTTTTCACTAATCAAAAAAACTTATGAACCTATAAAAATCTTAGTTGGTGACAATGGACAATTACTATTGCTTGTCAAAAACAACATCCCCATAATTAAAAAAGGTCTCTTTTTACTCACTTTTCTCCTTCTATTTACAATACTTGTACCCAAAACATAATGTTCTTAAACTCGCTCTCATCTTCGATTTGAACCATACGTACGTATTTGAATATGCATTGTTTGACTGCTAAAGGTGGATGTATTGTGTTAGCACAATGATAGTAAAGTCAGCGTTTTGATTTGTCATCAATGCAGGTTCAATCCTGAGCTCCAATGGGTTACGAAAGCTGTTAGTATTCATCGCGCAAAACGTCGCTTGATTGGTTGCTGGTTTCTAATGTTTCATTAAGAACCATTTGAGTCTTAATAGATTTATGTTCAACTTGGTTAGAATACAAATTAAGACATTTTATTGCCATCTTTGACATTAAAATGTCTCAATCTCACACTCTTTAAACAAAAAATACCATGTAGAATATGCCTCAAATAGTGTTTTTTGTAAAACCAGGTTGTAACAGACCGCTGTTGTATAATCCATATTCTTAAGTAACCTTACAGACTGTCTTTTAAGATACAGGTTATCATAGTTTAAGAGGCAGGGCTCACAATATCTGTATACAGACTTCAGCAGCGTAGTTAGCATTTTGTTAATCAGTTTATACTAATTTATGTTTTTTTTTGTGGCAATAAACTATTTATATTATTATTATATCTGTGTCATATTTATTAACATATACATATTTTTAAATATTTCATAAAAAAAGCATTTAATAATATAAAAAAAAAACAGTATCCCACTGGTATCGGGAACAGGGTCCAAGCTACCGGCGGTCAGGGCTCCAGAGAAAGAAACATCCTAACTGTATGAGCCGTGTTCAGAAGAATTGCTTTCTGAATCAAGCCCTTGATCCAGTCGCCTAACTAAAGCCTCCTAAGGTGTTGGTCCAGTTATTATTATGTTATTATAATTACTTCGTTTTTCTAGCTTCCAAAAACTAAATGTAAATATAAAAGGCATAGATGGGATTTTAATATCATGTGTTTACATCCTGCCTTCTTTCATTATCATTATGGAAAAACATTTACCCACTCTGCAACCGTTGTACGCAATTGTTATACTTTTGCATTGTTCACACTTAACGTTATCATTTTGTTTCAGGTAAAATGAGAACAGTGTGCAAGATTTCAACATTACGTAAGTAACTAGGGTGTTGGAAAACGAGGTGCTAATATGAAAGTAGCATCAAATTACCAGTTCCATTTTAGTGAAGATGGTGTGAATTTTATAGCCTTTGTGCTTATTTGGAATCCTATTGACATTTTAGCATCGATGCAATCGGTACTTGTTAAAGATACTCGTAACTATGAGGTTGATGCCAGTTTTGAAACCAATTATGATAAATGAGTCGTTAAAATTACATTACAATTCTTAGGCTTCAATGTAGTATGAGTTACTGTTTCCTTTGAACATTTGATAATAATAACGTATGGTATAATACAGGAACAAAGTCTGATCTATAATAGAATAATTCAGAATGCTAAAATCAATTTAAGGTTTTTAAAACAGGTTCGATTTAGCGTAAAACTAAAAAATATACACGTAAGTAAATCAATTGATAATTTTGGCAACACAAAAAATATTGATTCCCACGGTAGGAATAGCAACTCACAACCAATATTGTCAGTTTGGCACCAACTCACACGACTCGCTCATGGTAACGTGATTTTACAAGTGTGTATGGAATTTAAATGTTACAAGGTTAGCATTTAAGAGAAATTACTTATTCATACAATCTGGAGGATATATCGTGTAGACTGAGAACAACACTTATAATGAAAAGGTCAAACAACCGATTGTTCAATGGGTTGATTGCTTAATATATATTTGTTTAGGTTGATGTTACTGCATCTATCTGGTGTGTTATATAATTCATTAGCAAAGGTGTCTATTTCATGTCAAAAGTTCAATTGTTGATCATAAGCGATTATTACATCTTTTTATTATATTAACTAGATGACCCAGCGAACTTCGTACCGCGTAATAGTAAGGATAACGCCATCTACTGGCATTACCAGAACAGCATAATTCATTTTATGATGACATTTTAATTAGAGATGGCGTTGTATGCGGATTTTTTTCGTGATTTTTTCCTTTTTTTTTTCTCACCGTTTAAACCTTCCCTGGACTATCACGAATATTTCAAGAACAAAATTAGCCAAATCGGTCCAGCCGTTCTCGAGTTTCGAGATTCGAGTTTTAGCGAGATTAACGAACAGTTATTCTTTTTTAGTATTTTTTATAATAGATTTTCTATATTTTTATTGTGAGAGTTTCGCACTTGATCACCATGATATTTGTCTTCATTTGTCATTTTCGTAACAAAACTAACGTTTACTCTTCAATTCCACTCATTCTCTACTTCCTCAGTTATTTCTTATATTGTTTCAACTTCATTGTGGTTATTAATTTCATAGTCACCTATACTCTCGTTATCACGAGCTACTTGATACACTTTGTTGTCTACACTGCCTTCCGTTCCCACTTTACCTTTTATATAATTTTAAAATAATTTATTATAAGTTATTATTACTTATATTGTTATAATACTCAGTTATATCCTATGATAGCTATTGTAAATTGTTTAATAAGGTATTACCCGTTTTTTCGGTGTTATATAATTTGTTTAAAAAGTTATCCAATTTAGTAAGTAGGTATCGTTTATATAGCAAAAAATAATAACATTCAATCGAATAAATATACTTGTATCTAGTCTTATTTATCAGAATTCAGAAACTTCCAGTATGGCTGGTAAAACTAATAGTTGAATTTTAGTAAGGGTACATTAGATAACTTCACATTTTCAGTTAAACAAGCTGTGTTTCAAACAGGATCTTATTTTTACAGATTTTACACAATATATGGAAGCGTAAGTTTTAACAATTTATGTAACAGAAATAAATAAGTACCAAGCAGATTAATTATTCCAATAAGAAAAACAACAACATTTAAACATTCGCCAATTTTTAGACACGTCAGTGCATTCTTAATGATATGCAATGTTAAGAATTTTGGTTGGGATGCAGTTATGTTTACTCTAATGAGTTTATGATTTGCATCATCTGTATTGCACCTATTACTTGTTTAAATTTAGAAACAAATAAATTTAAAAAAAAAAATGTGAAGTCTAGCTTACAGAACAAGATTTCAAAATCAACATTTTAAATGAGCCATTTAATCTGCCTATTTATTTGAACAAATAGTCAATGTTACATTTAACATAGACGAAACGTGGTTTTATGGAAAGGTTTCGAAGTTACTGCAAAAGGTAAATTGCGAAACCGACTATTTTGTTACGTTTAGTGCCCATTCAGAACAAACCCTTCTTTTTATAATAACTCTTGATTGAGATAATGAAGTGTACAATGTTGAAACTGTGCATTATAAATAAATAAGTTTTAAGTACACATTTAATTTATATATATATCTATCTGAACGGTTTCTCGTCACGGTAGAGATTTTTAAAGCCATTTTAATTAACTTGCCTGTGTGAAATTATTTTGTAGCAAAATGCGGTCGATATTTTGTCTATTTAGATACAAAAAATATACGAAGCATTTACAACCAATTTCGATCCGGACTAGCTCAATAAAGCTTTGGATGTTATTGTCAAATGATTTTGAATTTCTGTTAACAATCATAGAAAAAATAACTTGATCTGCAAATCTAAATATACTAGCTGTAACTGTATTGATTTATATAAAGCGGCATTGTAGACATTGCTGGATTTAAAATTTGATTGTAGTCAAATGATTCTAGTCTGAATTTCAAACTACTCCATTTAACATATCTTTCTCACGTAAGCGTGGAAGTAAACTCGCGTTAACAACGTTTCAATGCAAGTTCAGTCATTTATTCCGTTGGCTTGCTAATAAATTGACTTTGTATGATTCGTGGAAATATAAACAGTTATAGACTACGTCAGTCTTGTCGACAAACAAATTGATTTCGATTGCGACAAGTGCATGTTATCCGAGACAGGTATTATGGAAATAAGAATATTGAATTTTGTGTAATTGGCGTCTATTTGAAGTTATTGAATAGGCGGAAAACCTTTTGTGTCCATAAGTACATATATTGTTAATTTAAGTTAATTATTGTTTTACAAACGGTAAAGTAACACAATATTTTTAAAAAAAATTGATCTATGAAAAACTGGGTAAGTGCGAGTCAGACTAGCACACTGAGAGTTCCGTACAAAGTAACATAATGTAAATAGTTCAGATTCTGAATAGATAAAATCCGAATAGACTTAAATACTAATTTTCAGACTTATTCCTATACTTGTGCTATAAGACCTTGCTTCATGCCGAATTTTAGGGTTCTAGGTCAACGGGATACTTCCCTGTGAATTTTGATTCCCTTGAGAGTGTCGAAATATGCGTTTTTTGTGACGTAAATGACCGCATCTTTTATTCGTTAACTTAGAAGTTTGATTTTCACAGCTCGATACCTCCTCGATACTCTCTCTTGAGATAGAGGTCTTGAAAGACAGACAGATAGACAGACGGACAACAAAGTGATTCCTTTTTTGTCCATCGTTTTTTCCTTTTTAACTCAAAAGGAAAAATGGAATCCTAAAAATGGTGTTTTTACTTTTAATTATAATAATTTATTTAAGTTTTAATGAAACTTACCTGAATACTTTAGTGATATAATTCAGTTGATAACTGTACCGAAACGCCCAGATCAACTTCTATAAGATCTTAAACCAGTGATTAATAAAACCCTCAATCCCTTCTAACAACACAATCGAGGACGTCGTTTCAGAAAGTATCAGAGTCATCAATTCCATCCTTCTAGTTACTATTTAGCTCACTGAATTCCTTACAAAGGTTTCAAAGCAATTAACGGAATCGGCTCGTGACAGATTCATGCAGAGTTGGCCGCTCGTTACGAAGTTCGTACGTGATCGAAAGGCGAATTACTGCTGTCAGCAATTATTTATCACCTTGTCTTACTTTGACTTTAGTAGATTTATGCGTGCGTCGCTATGTGGGGGATCAAAACGGACTGAGCTTTACAACTGGCGCATAATTTTTAGGGTTCCATACCTCATAAGGAAAAAACGGAACCCGGATCACTATGTAGTCGGTCCGTCTGTCTGTCTGTCAAGACCCTTTATCTCGGGAACGCGTGGAGGTATCGAGTTGAAATCAAAACTATATACTCAGGTCTGCGGTCCCTTGAAGCTGCGAAAAAATTAAATTTCGTTTATGTCGCAAAAAACGTGTATTTCGACACTCGCAAGGGAATCAAAATTCATAGGGTACTTCCCATTGACCTAGAATCTTGAAATTTGGTATGAAGGTCTCATAGCACAAGTATAAGAAAAAAACTGAAATCTGTAAATTTCTAGTTACGTCACAAATAAAACTTTTTTTGTGATTCGGAAAAAATCTTCGTAACTTAATTCGGGAATTGAACTGTTTTCATAGATAAGTTTGTACGGAACCCTCAGTGCGTAAGTCCAACTCGCACTTGCCTAAAATTTCTATTACCTTCTCCCGCGCTGAGTGGAGCGAGAAGGAGTGTCAGATTTTTACTGACTATAACCCACCCGAGTTCCTTCATTTACTCTTTGTGTTCTAGGACCAAGATGATTCTTTTGAACAATCCCGCATCCCAGACATACCTTTACTTAACTGAAGTTTTCACCGAGTCGCGTCTGAGCTCGGAAATAACTTGTTGTGTCGCGGTATTCTCATCATCAGTTATGGTATTTCCGTTGGCGACATGCTAGCGAATTAAGCTCGGTATATTTAGCTTAGGTGAATCTTTGAATATGACTGTAGAATGTTAAACTATGAGTGTATTCTTCTATAGAATACGGATTGTGACGGAAAAGAGCACCTAGTCATATTTTGAGTACGGATTCTACCCATAGAAATTAATAACTTTAATGAAGTATAAGTTATCGTCCATTCTTAAAGTAATAATTGGATCATACTAATTTTAATGCGCTGACAATAACTTTGTAGGGAAAGCATATCCTTTTTAATTCATTTTCATAGACAGAAGCAGTGTATATGCTGGGATTTATCTATTAAGCTATGTTATTAAAAATGTTTTTGAATACTACAAAAATCCCTTGAATATCATCTTGACTATAAAAAGTCACCACACCACCAATACCTTCCTCTTGGTTTATTTTTATCTCACGTCTCAGTACTAGGTATATCCATTCACAGTCGAGACACCTCCACGCATAGTTCCAAGAAAGTACGGCACTGGCCATACGTCGAATAACAATGTGAACGAAAGTGTCGCGCCCACCGGAAGCGGCCGGTGAAAATCTTATAACAGACAAACAACCATTACGATAAGTTCAATCGTATTTACTAATGCCATGTTACGTAAGGGATTAGGTAACAATTTATTTTCATATAAATTTTATTCTAGGTATGCGTTGTCATGTTTTCAATTTGTACGTTATTCATATTTTGTATGTCCCAATGAAATGCAATAATACCACAACAAATCAATTTGTTTCTGATTTTTGCTCGAATAGCGTGAACAAGACATTCAAGTAACGCTGTTTGTCCACCATTAACATAGTGATTGATGATCCATATAATTAGACTGATTTTTACGCCTGAATGCTTCAAATATGTAGGTGAATGATTAACGGAACAGCTACGCCTGAATAAATTATTGAATATGTATGAACTGCCAATAAAATATCACTGTGTCGATAGGTGTTTCCTTATGAAATCATAAACGAACAATGTTATTTAGTATGGTTCAGTTCGCTAAAAATTGTGCAGTATTTAAAAGTATTTTTTGTATATAGCAAAATATTCGTCCTATTAATAATAATTCTTATAATGTTGATGTCGAGTTTTTCCACTTAGAGTTAATAGATGTCAAAAAACTAAAAAATACTATTAATACTGATATCGTTCTTTGCTAATAAAGCCTGTATCAACGATCAAATATAGTACACTGTTAAACGCACTTGGGTTATCGATGCAAAGCTACTTCATCAGTTGGTTGCAAATCCAAACCAGTAAAGGGTTGCAGCAAGAACGTGTTTTAAGGTAATTTTGTGCAATATGTGGTTTGAATTTCATATTAAACATATCTTATATCCATCATGCTTGTGGTTATAAGTTTCTGAATATTAAAATAACTTGGTTAATAAATAATATGCAGAGAAACGGTAGAGGAAAACAAAGAGGCAATAAATAGATGAAGGGGGCAGCAAATTCAGGAAGAAGATGACACATGCTGTGCCAACCACAAATAAATTAGAATAAATAACGATGCAGAAGAATGGATATGCTTGACTAAACATTCAAAGACTTTAGCGCGATTTTTAACGTACTCGATCGCATTTACGTAAAGATTTTCAATCAATGTCACATGTTGCATATTGAGTTTCAGTATAAATTGACGTTTACTTTAAAGCGTCGGAGTACGTTAAGCTACAAAAAGTGAAAAACATTTTGATGCAGAACTTTGTAGATATAGGTATAACTACTAAGATTATAATGAAATGTAAAAAAATACTACACAACAATTCCAATACGAAGCTAAAGCAATAGGTACTCAATTAGGCAGCCAATGTAATTTTATTGTATTCTCACCTAATAATACGGTGGTGCAGTAAAAACTGTGTGAAATTCTATTACTTTACGTAGAGTGCCGCAATCCTGGTGCTTGGTGGCCTGTCATTAATATGGACAGACATGGGAGAACTCTGGGAAAGACGAGGTAGAGCTGGTTTTTTTGATCGCGGAAGAGAGAAGCGATGTTACATTCTTACCTTTGCGTCGTAATGTGTATAGTTTTAAAGGTCTGTCTGAAAGCTAAAAAAAATTGAAACTAAGTGTATTAGTTAGTTTAGTTTGTCTGCGTATGTGTTTTAATTCCATTTTTATTTTAAACTTGAGGTGGGTCTACGTTACACGGGTGTAAGAATTATGAAATTTGAAATTGTTTGACTTTTCTTTATTTTAATATGCTTGTATTACCAATACATTTAAATTTTCCTCATCAAATTGTTTATTGGTGAAAACCGAAAGAAAATCCGTTCAGTAGTTTCTGAATTTATCGCGAATAGACAAAAAGACGCGGTGGGGGACTTTGCTTTATAATATGCAAGGATGTAAGGAAGTATTGTAGCCGTGAGAGATTCTCTTTTCTGTAATCGTGAGATTGATAGAACACTTCATGAAGTGATTCTCAAAAATTTTAAGATAGTAAAAATATCTTTATCTCTCCAATTAACTTAAAATACCTGAAGCAGGTGTCAGTTATGGAGACGTAACATTGTGTGAAAATGGAACCCGTCGTAGTTCAATTGTAAGGATTTAACGAACAACGTTGCGTAACCCTAAGCTTAATGAGAATACGCGTCGGAATTAAATATTTCCGCAAGTTTTTTTTGTAACTTGTTGTCGATAACATCTTCAGTAATGGATGCATGTGATGTAAATGTTCTTGTATTGTGTTGTTGTATGTTGTTGTATTTTCATTTAATAAAAGGTCATAATTGTGAGGTGAGGTTAATTGTATTGTTGTTATGTGGGATATTTTAATATGGGTAGATGTGCTGACGTGACTTGGGATGGTTTTATATGGTAAAGTTCTTTGTTTAATTCCGTTTTTCCTTTGGATTTAACTGAAATTTCTTAACATGAGATTACTTCATAGGGTAGATAGGCATGTAAAAAATTATCATAGGTAGATTAATCTTCTTTGCAATCGGTTCCTTAGCACTATGACTTCTAAATGAAATATTTATTGCTTTATATTTAGGTACGCCGATGACATTATTTACAAAATATTTTACTACTTGTACAACATTGCTCTAGATCTATGCAAATATATCACTTTCAGGGAGGCAATTTCAAACAGCTTGTACAATTTGGGATTCAGTAAATTAGATAGAAAAATACAAAAAAAAAAACAAAAATCTGACGGCCGTACCATCTTTTTCTCAAAACAGTTCAGGCCATTTTCGAGCCTCTATAACTTCGTTGTGTATAAAACAGAAGCCTGAATTTGACTTGGCAATCGGACTAAACAATCTAATTCAATATAATACGCATTACTTGTGAGATACATTATGTTTTCAAGCGATTGCCGAGTCAATCTACATATTTATTTAATACATAAAAGATTTGTAATATTGATATGGTCACTATAAGATGTTGCAGAGGACTGAATAAACCAACTTGGTATACATGGATCTCACAACTTTTTACGGTAGAAGAACTGAGTTGCGAGACTTTTTATTTAGTTTTTTTTTTCCATGTTATGTTTTTGATGGCAATATATAGATTACATATCTTCAATTTAGCAAGAATAATTCTTTATCCAAAATACAGCATGAATATAAGACATCAAAAATAATTTCAGTATGCCCCACGTATACCCAACATTGATGATAGCCTTGCCCAACATACACTGTCGTAAATTGAGACATTTCTCGGTGACCTGACAGTAACACACAAAGTTATCCTTCAATGCGACTGATAAGACCACCTGTAATTTACTGCTGTTTGGAAACCGCCTGCATGTGAAATCAGAGTTACAAGGCCTGTAATTTACGTAGTATTGTGTAATTATTTGAGTACTAAAGATACTAAGTTTTGTTTTAATTGTATTAATGATAAATGGATTTTCTTGTTTATGACAAGATCCTTGGATACGAAAACCAGCTTCACTCGTAGTTTTTGCGTAGAAATTAAAAGCATGAAGAAAATATGTATGAAGTATGTCCGGAAAGAGGTCGAGTATTGAGATAAAGACTAATAGGGAAGTGGAAAAACAACATACATTGCGCTCGTCTGTAATAAATAAGGATAAGGGTAGGAAGATCACGATAATAATGTTCCAAAATCAGTCTGTACAAGTGAACAGAGTGATCTGGTTAGGTCAATGGATAAAAGTTTTAATTTTTGCTAGTTTGCAGATAACAACTGACCAGCTATAAATATTGTGGATCAATTAAAACATGAGAAATTGTAATGAATGAAACAATAATAAAATAACCGTTAATACAATGTTACAAACCAATGTTATCAATACATGCCCAATAGGAAGCAACTATTGTGTAACTGTGTAACAACAAGCTCTCTGGCAAGTTGTATAATGAAGCCCCGAGCCCAACACATACGATCGATAGCTTACAATCATGTTACAATGAATTAATATTATTTATTATACAATGGGATCGCCCCGAGGGACGTGATATAGTCCGTATTCAAGCAAATTAGTTTATTATATATTTGATTTATAACACTGTTTTGCATTTTATTATAATGATCTAGATTAAACTCTCTCCTGATTTCAATGCTCAAGGGTTTATTAGTAATTTGTTTTAATATAATAAATAGCCTTTGAATTCTTATTTTTTGTTTTCACTTGAATGTTTTGAACCGTGAACAAATCGGTTTCTTTGACATATATGGCACTGAAAAGGACTTTTTACAAGCTTTTTTTTTATTTCCTCGCTTTGTGCAAAGAACTTTATCCATCCCTAATTCTTCTGTTATCTAATCTAAGTCAGTCAATGACTGACTTTTTATAAATTGAAACTTCAATAGGTAACATCTAATTCATTATATCATTGATCTGATTAAAACAATTACCATTATATCATTGATCTGCGGTCACCGCTGTCATTCACCCGCGGCCGCTCACCGGCGCTTGCGCAAGTGGTCGGGACACCTGATCTATCTGCCAGCTAATTGCATATTGTCCATGAGATTTATGTACGATCATGTATACAGGTACTTTGTGACCGCATGCGTTAGGCTATATTGATAACTAGTTTGGAAACTGGGTTGATAGGGGTTAATTTAAGTTGCGGTGAAGATATTACAGAATTTGATGTGTAGTTTGGTTGAAAATGTTACCATATTCAAGTGAGAAATAAGCTTAATTTCATTAAACTAGTTGTACCTTGCAGAGAGTAAATGGATGTTCAAAATAATGATGATGACACGATATATTATTAGAAAAACATCTTCGATCTTAAGCTAAAAACCGTAGAAGGAACCCAAACTACAATAACCAATAGGAAACTAGAGAATCACATCAAAACAAAAAAGTGTTTTCTTAAAAACTAGTCTTCAAACTCTCACTTGCCCTCAATGAAGTCGCTTCTAAAACCTCTACTACTAAAATGTTGACACCTATATACTAAGTAGTTAAGAAGTACTTATTTACCAGCTCGTCGGAATGTATTTGCCCTTCCCACGTGTGTTCCCTTTACCATTGTGTACACACTGGCCTCTGCAGAGTCTACAACTATTTCATGGTAGAAGTTATCAGCGAAAGTATGAATATTGAACAGTTAATGGAAAGTAATGTTTGTTATCCAACAAACTGGGATTTTTGGAAGGGCTTTTACTTTTAGAGTTATTTGCAACAGGTGTTATAGGGTGTTAGCTGGTTAGCTTTTTAGTTACCATTCTCAAAACCGAAGTTCCGTCTTTTCTCCATCTTCATTCTTAAAGTGTTGAAACTGCTGAATATGAAGAAACAAAAAGGTTTAATGTTTAATTTTACCATGATGTTTATTTTGCCAGACTGGTATTTTCTATATGTTTAACTTTAATACTTTTTTCTCACATAATTTCTTAACATTTCCGTTGTTTGCCAGGGCATTTAACAAAGCTTGTAGAGGTCGTTTACTTTTTGCTAATATTTTGTACATGTTTTACAATCAACTGTCTGGTTGATAAATGAAGAAATTATGCGTTACATGGTTTATTTAAAATATTATAAATTTTAGAGATACTATAATATCTATTTATTTTAATTTTGCTAGAAAAACGTTATTGTAGTTACCTAAGTATATTATAAAAAGGAGATAATACAAGTCCACTGAATGAAAGTAAAAGCTGCGTAGTGCGTGCGATGCCCACAGGAAAAGTTATTAAGCAAGAAGTTAATGAGGTACGCACTCACTCAGAAGAAAGTTGGGAAAGTCATAAACAATTATTGAACAAATTACACATCTTTCTGCAATGACCATAATTTCATTTGACCTTCCACACATTATGACTTCAATGAGCGTACGGAGGATATCATTAGAAACAATGAAATGATTCGAGCTAATATGGTCCTTACGTTCAATTTAGATAATGACAGAACAGTTCATTTTGACATAGATTTAACTTAGTCTTTTGTCCCAGGTAAGTACACGAGAACAATAAAATGTTATAACATGCAAAAAGCATTTTCTCATACAGATAATTACCTACTTGATTGTAGTCTCGCAATCACGACTGTCCTAGAAAGTAAGTGACCATATTCATTGCTCGTTCATCATTCGCACAATTGTGATGTGTTTACAGTTTTCTAACTAGTGGCACTATGACGGTTCTGACTTAAAAACTAAATAGTTCATGAGACGCTGTGTATTCTTTAATTAAGAGAGGAATGCTTTTGTTGGAAGTAAGATATAAGATCGGCTTTTAGAGGTGAAAGAGAATGAAATATGTAATTAGATGTGGCTGAAGAAGGCAAACAAAGGAAATTATGTTAAAGTTTCAAATAATTTATAATAGTTTAGATAGACACTGTCAGAAAAACTGTTAGTTGTCAAGCAATCGTTAATGACAATTGAATTTAATTAGGATGAAATTTTCCTCTTCATTAGATAAATAAATACGTGATTTATGAAATGGTTGGTATTTGTGTAACCAAAATTGATAAAGTATCTAGAGAAAGTCCGATCGGAATCTTTCAAAATTAACCAAGTCTGAATTGTCTGGTCATCTTAAAAACTCTGATCCACACAAGACAGATAATTTAATTTTTGCACACGAAGTCTATCTCACGTCATTCGAAAGTTTTCGCCATTCTTCGGAACCGTCAGATGCATTTTTTGATAAAAATAATAAGTGCTTAACAACCTACTATTTTATTATGAATGGTTCTAGTGACCATTAGAATGATTCATTAATTGTAGAGAATAACTTGATTGTCTTTATTGGGACCATTTCTTTAATCCTTAGTCTAAATTCTTTTTCAACTAGGTCTAAACTAGGCTCTTTCTCACTTTTAATTTCAGAGATTGAATTTAATTTTCAGCAATTTCTGGAGCATTTCCAAAGGTATTGTCGGAATCATTAGGCATGCTAGTTTTTGCTATGCATATCAGTTCATAATGGCAGTCGTGCGATCCGGCGGCGGTCGCACGGTCGCCTGCCTTTTAATTGATCCCATTGTTGTTCTTCGCTCGTTCGTTGAAGTTAATAGTGTTGGCAAGTTCAAGTGATCACGGCTTACTTGAGCCTTAGCGCTTCTTTTTGGTTAAACTGTTTGTGAGATGAGGTAATTTGAATTTTAATTAATTAATTAGATTATATTATATTATGGTTTTTGAAGAGTGTTTTCTACTCGGGTTTTCTCCCGGTGATTTTTCCTTACTCCCGCCCTGAGATCTTCAGGGAAAAGGAGGTTCGGATCCCCTGCTAATTAGTTACAAATATTGTATCTCCCAGTACTTTACTTAAAATATTAACTGTATGGATTGCTGCTTGCTTTTGTATTATATGAATGTTTATACCTGAATCTAATTAATCACAATATCTATGTATGCTCTTTGCTACTATGCCTGTCGCTCTTATTACTATCGGTATTACTTTTGTAGGTGTGTGCCACAACCGCGTTATTTCAGTTTTTATATTATATTATATTATATTATATTATATTATATTATATTATATTATATTATATTATATTATATTATATTATATTATATTATATTATATTATATTATATTATATTATATTATATTATATTATATTATATTATATTATATTATATTATATTATATTATATTATATTATATTATATTATATTATAGAGCAGTGGCGGCCGAGTGGTAGCGGCCCCAACTTACGAGTTATAGGTCGCGGGTTCAAACTCAGCTAGGCGCATTACTTTGTGTAATTTATTTCATCACCACTGCTCTCAAAACGGTGAAGGAAAACATCGTGAGGAAACCGGCATGTCCTAGAACCAAAAATTCGAAGACATGTGACATCCACTAACCCACTGCACTTGGCCCGCGTGGTGGATTACAGCCCATTCCCTCTCCTAAAGAGGAAGCCTGAATCCCAGCAGCCGGAACATTATAAGGCCGACTATGCTAATTAGATTATTAACCAAAACTAGGTTCACCATGCCTCCAGTTCTAACTTGCAGTGTGTGAAAATAAATTGAGTATCGACGTCCACGTGTTCACGAATAACATACCTATTTATAAATAAAGTGGGTACACAATGTACGCATGCGTTTGATGAGGACTGTTTTCTTTCAGATGCAATTATGTACCGAAAATAATAGTTTTATTAACGTATTGCTCTAAGTATTTTAATTATACAACAACTGAGTTCACAGCTTAAAGAATTCTAACTATAATTAGCCATTCCATAGGCATCGGTTAACAGTACTGATAACATTAAAAATAACTATATTCTTCATTCAAAAGGCAAGAGCTTTTGAAATATTGTATTAAACATTCAACAATCGTTTTGTAACTGTCTAGTTCTCATGAATGGTTCATCGTTACATTCACTGTGTCTAGTCTAGTAAAATTATTCAAAATTGTTTCTGTATCATTAGCTCTTTGTTTTTAACACGCGCCTATTGTTCATTGGTAATTCGTTGTTTGTTTAAAAAATAAACGTGATTCGGACAATAATAATTAGTGTTTATTATGATGAGATATTTGTCATTGATAAACATGCTATTTGTAATCCTCTTTAAAAAAATTTGGTAGATTCAGATACGAAACGTAATAATAAAGGACAATATAGCAATTACTGAATTTCTAAAGATGGAAAATTGGTGAGAGAAGGTAAACAATGCAAAGATTAAGCAAGAAACGTGATTGGAAAACCAATACCTACTTATTAATCCAATACACCAAGCAACATTCCGATTAGCTCATCGTGTAAAATGCAAACCCGAAACGGTCATGAGACTAAAAAAAAATGCAAACTTTACTGGGGAGCGTTCAACTCGAAACGTTGTGGGCTAGGTACATACGGCAATAAAATGCTCATATCATACTACATTTCCAGTATAAAATGACCTCACATTGTATAGGACTCCTGTCCAAAAGAGGTCTTGTTATGTTGTTGTGGGACACGTGACCAGAAACAGAAAAGAGATGTCAACACGTAGTAACGTTCACATGCTGTGGATAGAATCGCTGATTGTCCATATTATGTACAGCAATATTCGCATCGTGACCGTACGGTGAATTTATGGGAATTGTTGCTTGATGAGAAGGAAATAAAGAAATGATTGCGTTTTTAAGTGCTATGTAATATTTTCCAAAGTTATGCAGAAGTTAGTCTGCGGTTTTGTCTTGTTTTATATGGTTGCAATGGTGCTTTAAATACTGAGCCAGAAAACGGCAAAACAAATTTTCAAAACAGGTAACAAGATGTATCCAATGTACCTTTTAATTCCGCTAAACAACTATTTATAGCTCAACTAAAATACACTGATAATTACAATTCTAAATTAACCGATAAACTAGGATAACTTATAGATGAAGCTGAAGATTAAAACTATGTTGGTTCCGATGGTATTCACGATAAATGAACCAACCGTTAATGACCGTAAAGGTACAGATACCCAAGTAAGGAAGAGACAGATGATCCGCTATCGACTGAGAATTTCCCGTAACTTAATATGGGATGATTATTACGTTATTTTGTTTCCAGCGATCAGTCAGGTTTTGTAATTGAGTTGTATTATATTATCCAAGATAATCTATCTACAATTGATTTGAATCCTGTGGGTATTATGTTTTGTCTGTTAACATTTTATCAACAGCCTTTTTCGTCGAAGTCTCTTTACCAAAATTTTGTCAAATCGACAGAGTTAGCGTCAATACTCTCTTACAGGTTTTTTAAAGAGACAATACAAGTGTGTTGTCTCCTTGCTCCTTATGAAGGCATAAGGCATTGTCTGAGATACTTTGGCTCATTGGAGATCCCTACCTGATTGCTTGCAGCGGTCCACCTGACTTCGTAGTTGATTTAGAGATTTCCAGGTGAAAAATGCTAGTTTGTAAATTATAATTGTTACTTTGGCTTTGATTAGTTTGATTCAAATAAAGCTTTTAATTGCATCAAACTTTCTGTATTAACTCAGAAATCATTAATAAGATATTAGGTTCCATTTTTCCTAAGTCGGATGACACAGTAACCATACAAAAGGTACATGAAAATTACAGTAAAGTATTTCGTTAGAAAATTGTAAGTAAGCTGTGAAGGAACTAATAAGTGGTAATAAGTGAAATGAAATTACCTATGTTCAGACTAATGCCTCGCCGGATTCTGACTTCTAATCACTGTATTCAGTTGAGGTGTAAGCACCACAAGCAAAGGCTCGTTTGTGCTTAGAAAGTGTTTCAGCTGCACTCACTAACTACACTTTAATGTTTCTTAGTATCGGTATCTAATGGTTTTCATCGTTGGGTTTTTCATTGAAAAAATATATTACATCATATTTACTATATTTTCTGCAAAATATTTTTTATGTCATATTTGCAAGATAGAGCATGAAATTTTAAAGGAGTTCATATCACATTTTTGTATAAAGGACAACAAAAACTTAACTCGTGATGTTGGATCATTGTAGCTTTTTAAACCATCAAGATAAATAGATGGCATATCCAAATCCAGAATCAGACAAGCTCAAACTAGGTACATATTATCCAACCTAAACGTATGCATGCCCCACTTTAACACAGCAAGTACAAACCTTCTTAAGTAATTAAGCAAGACAAACGACAAACTTAGCACAGATTTTTGGAAATAAAGCCTCTTTGTTTCCATTGCTACATCTTGCCTTGACTGATCTGGACCAAGTCTGGTCACGTTGCTTGTACACATTGGTTTTATCGCCGACTTTATTCGCAAACATAATGCAATAGTCATCGTTTCTATGTTTGGTTATTTCATTATCATTGTCTTTTATCTTTCAGAGTAAACTAGTTTTTGTTCTTAAGATTTTAGTAAATAAAGGTGTTGCTTTATATTTTCATTTTGATTCTGCTACATTTTAGCAATTACCTACTTGATACTAAAATAGCAGTTAGATACTTCTAATTTAAAACCTATACGAAATTTAAAACAAAGAATGAATGAATTAAAATACCGAACCTTCACGTAACCGCTACTAAAGAAAAAATACAGAAAAATGTGCACCTATTAGTTTAATTACCCAACAGTCACGTCCTCACATACCTGCGTATGTATGTACGTCTTGCGTAAGAGCATTTGCAACAACCAATTATCGGGTAAGCTGTTTTTCAGAATTATTGAAACAAAACAATACTAGACTTACCGGTTTACATACATACATACGAGTATGTAGCCATCAGTAAAGGATGGTGCTTTCACCTGCGAACAATTACTTGTCGACAGCTGTCCATCTTGAGCATACGTTCGTATCATTATGGCAAGTGCGGCATCTTCAGTTTTTTTGACATCGTCTTTCTTTTGTGGTTTTAAATGTCAATATTCTATATCAATCATGTTGTTTATTACTGATACCATTTGGTTTTTTTAATGTCAAGAATTAAGCTGCGGACCTGTTCTTTCCGGCTGAAATATCTGGAAGTGAGAAAGGGTTCTAGGACCCGTAACTACATTTTTTTTTCGACTTTATATATGGTTAATTCTTAGCAGAATGGACTATTTCTAAAATCACCAGGTTAAGCAGATATTTTGTTTTCAATTGTGAATAACAATCGCCTATGACTTATCAACACCTTTTTTTGAGGTGGGAAATCATCAAATGAGTTCTCTCGCCCTAGGGTGGAGCAAGAGGGCATTTACTGACTAAATATCACCTGTGTCTTTCAGTTGCCCTTTGCGTTTTAGAGCCATGGTTACTCTTTCAAACGTTGCCGCACCTCTAGCCTAAACTCTCGCATCCGGCTGCCGATGCCCCGCAGCCGGATGCGAGAGGTGGTCGACACCGATCGCCTCTTTTAGGACACGCCCTCAGTGGTGCCTAGCCGAAGTAGGGTGAACTTGCATCGTATGCTCCACCGTATCCTATCCGCACAATGGTGACCCTGGCATTTCTTCGGCTTGAATCCGAATTAGTTACCTTCCAAACTGGTCTGGTGGAAGACCTGCGTCAGGCGGAAAGTGAGGACGCCATAGCGCATCTCTAGCTACTCCTTAAAGGAGCCTTACTGCTGCGATTGTGGCGCACGCAGACTTCTCAACACCTGACGTTAATATATGCATATGGGTGTGTTGATAAAAAGCTCGGCTCTGTAATATTACCGCAGTATTACGTACTTATTACGTACGGCTCTACGCAACGCCCACGCTAGCGTTCCGCCCGGTGTGAGGCTTCTTTTACTGAGATTTTCTTCTGATATTGCTGATAGTGCGACATGACAATTCAACATATGGAAAATGATTTTTATGAAGTTGCTGTCGAAAAAAATAATACAATTGCAGAAAACGATATAGATGATAGTGAAAATAATTTAACAGACGACGGTACCGATACCAATGTGAGTGAATAACCTAATATATAGAAAGGAATACTATAGGTCAAGTGTTTCAATGGAACCTAACCTGTATGATAATTCATAGCTATTTGTGCCATATTTTGTATTCATACGAATACTTATTCAATTTAGATTCGCTGTTATAATTTTAACTGGCATTCTCTTTGTTTAATATTACAAGCAAGTGCCCTCAAATAAGTCCCGTTTATAAATTCATTAATAACCTTTATTGTTTGCATATGAATCATATTGTATACAAACAGTTATGACTAGTTTGTTATTAAATTATATACGTGTAGTTATTGAAAGTACATAGAAGATTTATGATCTTAATGAGAATTATGACATTCATAATTATTTTTTATAGTATATTCTTATAGTACTTCGCCATTTCAGTTATTGGTTGGTGAATTAAATCATTTGAAACGTGCCATATTGGTAGAATGAATATTTTATTATAAAGTGGAAGTTGCTAATATTCCTATGGGAAACCAGTTTAATGGTGAATTTGCTAAATTATCTGTTTTTGTAACTTTGTTTCATCTTAAACCGAACAAGAACATAGTGAATTTTATGCGGATTAAGGCAAAGATCATCATTTATCATAAATTTCATTTATATGACCCATAAAATAGCGATATAGATGGACTTTTATGTTAATTAAATGAAGTTTGATGTATATTGATGATATACTTTACGTAACGAAGCCGGAAGAGCATCAATAACAATTTAAATGAAAGCACCTGTTTTATGGACGTCGCGAATCGAGTATCGTGAACGAAATTATTTAGATTGAAAGATTGAAAGTAACCGTATACGTGGACACGATACAACTATTACGATATACGGGAAAGCAAGCATAGACCATAGATATGGAAAAATACTTTAAATAGAAAATTAAATATAAAAGCTTTTTGTCATTATTGATAACCTTGACTACTATCATACCTGATGGTAAGCGAAGATGTGGTCGACGTTGGAACACACTTCATCATCATCATCATCATTTCAGCCAAAAGACGTCCACTGTTGGACATAGGCCTCCGTCGCCACAACGACCGATCCTGTGCTTCTCGCATCCACCGCACTCCCGCGACCCTCGCAACACACTTATCTAAAAGTAATCTATTCACTCTTGGCTTTAAGACTCCCAGATTGTAACTACATAATTGAAACACCAAGACCGAGCCGACGAAATCCTTAGCGATTTTAATTAAATTAATTATAGGAAACAGTTAAAAGCGAAAACATTCTGCCACTTTCCAGCCTAATTGACGTCTGCCAAATTAGAAAGAATTAATTAAACTTGGAGATTTTTTCTCACAAATTAAGAGAGCATTGATCAACGTCAAGCACAAAATCGTGAAGAAATAGTATAATAGTCTTGTGAGCAGTGGTAACAAGACTGATGACCTTATTTCTTTACTTTTTTGCAATATTGTAATTACTACACTAAAAATTTGGATTAATTCGATTAATCTAATTTTTACAGCCAATTTATAAAAATAAACCGCGATGCCGATGTCGTAAGAAAAGTAACGGCAGGTCACATTAATTCTGAACATTTATTTATTAGTTTGCATTGATACGACTTTATGTGAATAATATAGAATAAATTACATAAATATTGAAGTTATTATGTTATGTAACAAAGTTATTTATAAACGAATAAATTTATAACTCACTGTAAGTTGTGGGTCAAAAGAGACTGCAGTACAGGAATAGATGCACCGGCATTTTATATTCATAGATACATACTATGTCAATATATCAATATAATACAGTATCAGAATTTTATTTGTAAGTCATTACAAGAACAATAAGAAAGCTCATAATGTGAAACCAAAAACTGAGGATCAAATTCAGAGATGTGCAATTAGAGGTTGGAGTAGAATTTTGTAGGTTGACCATGACGATAAAGCGTTTTTGTAAAAGTTTAAAATAGACGAATAAATTAAAGTGTTTAGATTAAGGGTTACAAAGATTGATGTTCATAATACTGAAAGCGATGAGCCATTATTTCACCGCGGTACAATATCGTATTATCGTCATACCATCACACGTCATCCACCATATTAGGCAGTATTTTAATTTCCTGCGAACTTAACAACCTCTCCAATCTTTTTCAAGTGGGCGCGGCTCGCTTTCATCATTACGCAACAATTTTCATCATTACGTCACGATCGGAAATGAATATGTTAAATGGATTAATGAGATACTTAAAGGGACTTGTAACATGTGATAAGGTAGGGTCAATGAATTCTTATGTAACTGTGTGACTTTGTTTTGTGTTTACATTAATATGTTAATGTTTGCGTTCTTTTCCTTATTGGGAAAACGGCACGTGTTTTGTGATACATTATGACATGTAGAAACACGTAAAAATTCCGACTAATTTATATCATCAAAAGTTATGCAAACAAATTTTTAGTATGCCTTTAGTCATTTTGAATTTTCTCTGTTTTATCATTCTTTAATAAATTTAAAAATTAACTTAAGCATTTTTTTTTATTTCCCGCGCTATATGACCAAATTTTTTTACAATTATTATTGTATCCTCGTACACAGAGATTTAAAGATTACTGAAACATGAACGTGAAAAGAATGAATTATGCCCAGTTTGGGCATCAAAAGGGCGCGGTTTCTATGACGAATTATGAATCTAAATACATGTTGCATACAATTGTTAATGTTAATGTAGTGACGACAGGAAGCGGCGACATCAACAAATATTATAATGATACAATGTTTTGTTAAAGTGTAGATTCTGTGGTGGTAAATATAGTAGTAGTAGTTAAATAGAATAGCTGGATGGATGAAGAGAGAGACAATAAGCAAAAGACATGAATAAGAGATGATTTGAATGGAATGGGAGACAATAATAACGTGAGAGAGCAACTACGAAGAGCGGAGTCTCCTAACATTGGCTTTATTTAGTTTAGACATTGAGAAAATGAATAAAAAAGCAATGATTAACTATGTTGGTTTGAATTGCAAGGTGATGCTACTAGCTTTATAGTATGATACGCATACTGTGCTTTGTATATAGAATTGCAACTAACATCATACTAACTGTTCAAGCCACTTTATTTTCCTCAAATATCGAGAGCTCACAAGTTCGTAGCTTCGAAATCTCTATCGCCATCGCAAAATGCGAGCAATTACAGAAGAATGTTATCCCATAACGGAATAGAAATGCCTGCTAAGTTACAGTACTTATATAACAACCAATTCTAAGTGGATTCCATAACCACCGTCTATATATTGCAAATCTTTAAATATATAGATGTTCAGCTATATTTTTAAAACGTTTCGATAGTTGCGTGATAGATAACTGTTAAAACTTTGACTTTCCAATCGCAATCTGCGTTTTATACTTAGTTTGTAACAAAACTTTAAAAACTAAGTATAAAACATTAAAATTACTTAATTATTTATTTGCTGTTATTGTCTGTGAGTTGGTCTTCACAGCAAATTGGATTCAGTTTGGGGTTTAGATACGGACTACTATAATGAAATAAACTAAAGGAATGCTGCAATGCAGAAGTAACTAGCGAACTTATTTCATATTTCTGAAAAAAAGATTATCATCATTATCATTTCTCACTATTTACTCGTATGTCTCCTCTGCAATTTCACACTTCATCGCTGTTGTGATAATTTTCGATATACTCACGAATAAACAATAAACATATTATATACAAATTCTTCAAGTATACTATGTTTCTTTTTAATTGTATCTTGTATGTCAAGGCTTCCTTAAATTTTTATGGTCGAACTACAATCAATCAAAATTATATGTGGACAGCAAAATTTGAATTATCTATGTATTAGTTATAAATATAAATGACGGATATATAAAGGTCGGTGAAATAAACCTTGTTGGTATTAAGTTATTTAAAATTTTGCATAATATTAATAATTTGTAAGAAAATTAATATTTATTACTTCGTGACTAGAATGATGTTTGAATGGATAAGTTGAAGAAACAGGAGCATTAAAATAATGTGCTAAAGGCTATCGACGACAAAATGTTGTCAAAAATATAAAGATCTTTTCAACGGCCCTGTTGAAAATGAAACAGAAAAATAAGTTTTAGATAACCTTTAATATCGTTTACTGTCATAACCATAACGTAAGTCTACTATAATTTACAAATTGAATTAAATAATTCTCTATACAAAGGTATAGTATAGCAATCCATGGCGGTCGGGCTTGACGTTTATCTGTCATGCACCAGTTGTCATTGCGACTGACATACAATACTCTAATGTTATTGTATAATGCTACTTCTAAATGAATTCGATACCTACCGCAGTTTGTTCCGTGATTGATGAAAGAGTATGATTAGCCACGTGTAGGTTCTTATAATATTACGACATTTTAATAGTATTGGTGCTCGGAAATCCTTAACGAATAATAATATTAACAATAGTGCCGCCAAGAATAGGTTCGTTCCAAGAACTATTTTTCGTTTTTCAAGTCAAGAGATTTACTACTGCGAAACTTGTAATTAAAATCATTTTATAGTTCATAGAAGTTAGCATACCAACCTGTATTCAAAAACTTAAAATAGATCAAAACGAAGTAACAAACGAAAACAGTGACAATGAAATGAGGCTGAAACGAAGAGGTTCGACTGTTTCTCTTTGAAATGATGAATCAGATAATAAAATAAACAATACGGAGTCTTTTGTATAACGTTCAGTTAGAATTATAAAAAAAATATAGACGATTGAATTATATTTCCTGCAGTCGATCGAACATTTGATTTGCTAGTTGAAATTAATTAGTTAGAATTGGACTGTTGCTGGTTGAATGGTTTCCTTTAGAAGAATATTGGAATTAGATTTGTATTACGCTTTTACAAACATTTAAATCAGTAGTAATGGAAGTTGGAGACAGAGTTACTTTTGATTGTTCAAATAATGTTTAGGTCCTGATGTAATGCGCTATGTGAGTCATGAATGGCATCTATAAACAGTAAAGAATTCATAACGGTATTTATATTGTTTTATGGCCGCATATCACTTGGAGAGAAATTGCATGCAATTTGTATCGCATTCATGTTTTAAACATCAATGAAAATATATATTACAGATGTTCTTTGGTAAATGTAAGTGCCTTTTTAAGTTGTTTTTAGCTTGCTTATAAGTTTTGAATTTAAACTTACTGTGCAGAACCAAATCCCAAAATATATTTTGGCCTTTGCCCTACAGTAGGACACAACTGGCTTATAACAATTATAATAATGGTTATCCACTGCTAATCGAATAGCAGGTTTATTGCACTTTGATGACTAATTCTCGAAATACTGGCTGTATCTGGTAGATTCCTTTGTCAGGTAGAATGGCAGGGTTAGAACGTGAGTCGAATCACAAATTAGCGGGAACAATAATCTGTTGGCGCCATTTACGGCCTGTCAGTTTGACAAGGGTCAAATAAACTGACATGAGAGATTTATTTATGGGAATGATTTTATCCTTCTGTTTTGAATATAAATCAAGCAAAAATAAGATTTAAGAATAGATACAAATAACCTAGTTTCTGAAATGAAAAGTGATGAAATGATCGTAGATCACGATGAGAAAGGAAAACATATAGAGTTAGTTTAAGAACCGCTTTTCTTCACACGCAAGTAGTGAGAGTCGAGATAATTGAGTCACAATAGGTAATAACAATTACTGTGCACTTGTAAATTATCAAACAGTAGCTTTATTTGTCGTGGATGAAGATAACGGTAATTTACACTATATATCATTGACCTAATTAAAACAAGGTTTACCTTAACTCTAACACCAATATGAATGGAATTCTCGAGCTGTAGTGATACTTCAGAAGTCTACTTTAAAAGAGAATGGTAGCAAGGCTTAAATGCCCTGCCATCAATCAAAAGAACTTGCAAATTCATACCTGTCTGCAATTAAATAGTGCTGTTAGACACGACGATCAACATTATGCAGTCACGAAGTATGTCTTTTGTTGTATCCTCATGGAGACTGGAGTGGTTTCTCATAACTAGATTGGACCTTCGAGTCTGATTAAGCATTCCTTTGAATCCATTCACTGATAGATCTGTCTGATTTATGCTGTAAACTTTTTATATAATATATTTAACTGATACATCATAGGGAGTAGGTCTGTCCCAGCTCGTTTACAAGAAGTGTTTTTGGACTTATAATGCTGGGTTTGTCACTGTGACTTGACTTCTGATATGTATAATTATAGCCAGGGATCCCTCTTCAAAGATATCAAGCAAACATCGTTTCTATTGCCTTTTTTATTGTCTTTATTACGTCATCAGTCCATCTGGCCAAAGGACGTCACCGTTCCGTTGTCAGAGGTTACTGTCATTATTTTTTTAATACCACCGGAACTATAAACACGCCATTAAAGAGATAGTATCGCCGACCGACTGCAGATTCTCACTCCGCCATGATTAGCAACATCCCGACATTGCTGTCATTAATCATTAGCTGAGCTTTCCATCCATACTTATCTCCCGCGTTTACACTTTGATCAATTTCTAGTGCTTATGAAATAAGAGTTATAGTTCAATGGTTTGGCGAAACTATAAAGTTGTCTGCAAAATGACGATAGTGCTCATTATGAATTGTATTGCGGAGTACTTAAGTCTGAAGTACGGTGGCAGATGGCAACGGATGCAGAATCGCGTAAGCTTCTCAACAGCGGATGGATGCAGGCATGGTGATCCTGTTATCTTTGTGTTGCATGTTCAAGTTCTTATTTTGATTTATGACCACTATGAATGTTATCTCCATTGTATAGTAACAATGTCAGCTTTTGTAACTATGTTTTTACGATAATAGCCAAAAGCATTTTGATGAAGCTCCAACTAAATTTAACGCCCTACTTAAGAGCATTCATCCGTTAAAACCACGCGGAAGTCTAAATCAATGATTTCCGATAGACAACATAACAATAATGTCTTTAATTTCTAGATAAGATATTGACAAAATATTATTGGGAATTTCATAATCTAGTGTATGGTCTAAAAACATTTCCAAATAGTCGTATCGTTTTCCCATTAGAACAGTTCTTATCCAAGCCGTTTTTAAAACTAGCGGTCGATGTTCTACGTAGATACGAGATAGTAGTAAAACCCTGTATGATAAACTTACGACAATTTTACTTTAAAAAAATATATAACATTAATTAATGCATGGCCGCAAAAAAAACACGATTGCTGTAAGTTTTCATTCAAGAAAAGTAAACTCAAAACTGTCATATTTAGAAATTTTATCGAGATATTAAACAAGTTAGTTTAGGATCAAATATGGGGCATTTTTGTTTTTTTTTAGACCTAGTAATTGAACACATTTACGTTCTTAGACATGGCATAATAATTTTTCTAAAAACTTATTTATTTAATTTACAATGAATTATTTAGAATTACTATATAATAGACGATTCATACTGACAATGTCATACTTACTAAAAACGTTGGCAAAGTATTAATGCGGTGTACGAAACGCAGTTATAATGCACTCCAATACAGACAGCTGTGTGCACATTAACTGTAAAGCAGTGTGAGTAAATTTACTTAAAATCGAAGCGCGCCGCTCTGGAGTAATGCTCTTAAGTTAAATAAGTCTAGTAGGCATTCATCATATCTTCTTATTAATTAAAATAAAATTAATATATCTCTTTTTTGTTTCAGACGCAAAGAATGGACTGCGGAGCAAATGAGCTGGGCAGGAAACTGCGAGTTGATCAGGTAGATTATTATGTCTCATTAGACACCTCAATATGAAAATAACTTGTGACATTTTAACTGACCATAAACATTTCACCGTTATAATTAATCGAATAGAATGACAGTAGCAAATTGTCGTGCTCTTTGATAAATGGCGGCGAAAAAAACAAACGAGCATAGATAATCACTCTCTCGATTGACATAAGTGTCAAGTGTGTCAGCTGTCAAATTACGAGTCTAGTTACGTAACCGGTTTGCACACACCTGTAGGAAAAAAGTGGAGTATTCGATCAGCTGTTTGTAGGTTAGTATTTATTGCTGGCAATTATAAACTTGTTGTAGTCGTATTGCTCAGCAATTACTTCGCATTTTAAACGTAACCGTCCGTCTAGGTTATGAGAGTTTAATTATTTTATTGAGCTTAATTAATAGCTATTAATCATTTTTATGATTGCCACACATTCATAATTCACTTAATAGGTTTTGTGTCTGCGCTTTGTCAAATCTTTGATTTGGTTTTGAAACCTTTCGCCTTTTTTATTACTCATTGACGATATTGAAATAATTTTCGTAAACAGTGAACTAAAATTCCCAATTGTAAACTGGACACACTAAGCACTTGCTCTCGAAGTGGGTTACTAAAAATGAATAGAACAAAAACGAGTATTGAATCGATTCCATTCAATATCGAATTGAGTCGTGAGCAGTTTATGTAACGGTTCTGTCCTGCGCGAGAGATGGCCCGATATATCGAACACCGGTTAGTCGATTATACAGTGCGTCGAAATTGTTGAACTTTAAATCGGTATCGATGTAATAATGCAGTGAAGGAGACCAAAGAAAAGATGGATGGATTATGCAAGGAATGAAAAGAAAGAAGAGGGAGGTGATAGCGTAACTGTTGACAGGATGAAATGAACCAAGAAATCTTCAAAGGTAAGATGATCATTCAAGGTTACCAACATAGCTCGAAGAATCGCCAAACTTATGTGGCAGTGGGCTCACAGAACAGGTGGTCACTGGGGATGAAAGGTTCTGGAGTGGCTACCACCGCGCAGTGTTGGAAGTCCTCTCAGTCTCCCGAAAGATGGATCCCTGATGGCGCTAACCTGGTGAGGGTCGCGGAAATCCGATGGATGCTAGATGCACAGGACCGGTCGTTATGGCAACACATGGGGGAGGCCTGTGTCCAATATTGGACGTCTTTCTGCTGAAATGATAATGATGAGGAAAATGATGAGGTGAGGGAAAATACCAAGTCACTTATTTCATGTTTTTATGATTGTGATAATCACGAAATGATTTATTTTTTTACTTTGAGTATAATTGAATCCAATACCTCACGTTTCTATTTTTTATTACTTCGTATCATGAACTGGATCCTGAAAATATTTTTGAAGTTCAATGAACATTCAAAAAGCATTATGCTATAAGTAAGTTACAAAAAGGTCACCGTGACAAAAATAGCTCCTCGTGACAAATGGATATAATTCATGAGCGAACTAATCACCAAAAGAAGTTTGTGAATAAAATTGTAGCTTTTATTTTCATTTATTTAACACTAGCTGCCACCCGCGGCTCCGAGCCCTGACAATACGAGTAGCACTTCCCACATTTAAGAGGCGATTCCCACAGGGAACGTGTATGTGTCCAGGTTTAAAAGTTGCAGTTGTCTTAGCACTTGTGTCGCTTTCTGGTAGTGAAAGACTTTCCGTAATCAAACCAGTAGTATGTAGTAGTATAGTAGTACCTACTACATATTACAATGCGTTCCAAATAAGAATAGGATCGATTGCCATGTTGTGACGTCACGTTATACTGTCAAATCGAAGAAATTGGGTAGCGTGAGCCAAAAATATATATATTTTTTTAATTTAATTTATTTACGAATCGTGAACGAAAAAAGTTTAATCAGAATAAACAATAACGTTTTTAGCTTCATCTAGTTTTAACTAAGACTTAAAAAGAAATACAAAGCAAAAAAGAACTCTTTATTGATACGCAAATAAGTTTTTTTTTTGCAAATCGTACTTTTCACTCAACATTTGACAGATCGTGGTTATTGACTTTCCTATTCTTATTTGGAACGCATAGTACCTAACTTTTGCAAACTATGTTAGTTCATGATTTAAAAATATTTCAATAAAAACTATTAATAGTAGTCCGCCGGTATCGGGAACAGAGTCCCAACTTCCAGGTGGCCAAGACTCCTGAGAGAAGAATCTCTTAACAGTAATACGCTGCGTGTCCAGGAGTAATGCTTTCTGGATCAAGGTCTTGGACCTGTACCAAGACGTTTAAAGTAAAATTGTTTCATTCATATTTCCAGTGAAGGTAAGAGATGGCGCTAGACAAGCTCTGTCTCTTACCCACACTGAAATAATAATGAAACAATCTTATTTTAAACGTCATGGTAACCCCCTTGATCGCCCAACGCGAGCCTTCATGACTATCGGCACAATGACTTCTGTATACACCTCCTTCACGACAACAACTTCATTAGCCAAGTCACGATACTTCAAGTTAGTTTATATAGATAACAATTACGAGTTCTGTAACTATTTACCAAAAACAAACAGTGAAAATATATTGATTGATTCGGTATTAGTCATCGGAATAGTGTCGACCTCCTTTCTACTTACCCTCGAAAAATAGTCGATTGTTCACATAATATGCTGAATCAACTTTAAATTAGCTTACATAACGTCATTAGAAATGTTTTTTTCCAACTATTTTGTACGTGATCCCATTGACGTTTAGTGATGTGTCTAGTTTTTTTCTTATGTGGTTGAGAAATCATCAAATAATTTCTCCCACTGTGAGTGGAGTGAGAGGGAGTGTCAGACCTTTACTGACTATCTCCTGGTAAAACCTACTCGTGTTCCTTCACTTGCTCATTCTGCCGTCGTAATTAAAAAAACACAATTAACTTTTTTTTTAAATACATATTCGGGAATCAGAAAAAAAATCTTATTCCGAAGATGTATTAAATTCAATTTCGATAAAAAAAAAGTTTAATTACGACTTTTTTAATCACGACGGCAGCATTGCTTGACTTGTGAAAAAAACTCTTTTAAATGTTTATAACCTGGTATTACTAATATCGATAACCATATCGATGGTTATATTTTCAAGGGCGACGTAGGTTATCTTGAGTCCATTGTTATATACTAGCTTCTGCCAGCGGCTTTGTTTGCACCCTTATGTCACTCAGTGATAAAGTAGTATTCTATTGGTGAAAGAATTCTAAAATCAGTCCAGCAGTTTTTGAGTTCATTCGTTACAAATAAAAATACAAATAAGTCTTTCCTCTTTATAATATTAGTACAGATTTAAATCAAACGACTAAACGATACTTTTACAAATACAACAAACCGTGATCTAAGCCTAAACAGAAGATTAATTAGAACGCATAATATTCGCATAATTATCTCAACTATGTACATTATCATACCTGAGAAACAAGCAAATCGCATATCCACCATTATTTAGAAGCCAATGCAGCCGTAGATATCTTTATTCATATGTCACTGTAAGCGGAACCCGCTTGGTCTGAGATGACAACAATGCTCGTAGAATACTGAAAAGCTTACAAAGCGCTGTTTCAAGAAATTTATTGTGAACATAAACCATGTGCTGTGTCAACAGGCGACGCTGTAGAACTTGACCTAGTTCACAAAGCAATGGGTAGTTTAAGTTCTAATGTTGCCTTCTAGAGGTGACTTATGTGCTCATTGTGTTCAACAGCTTAATGCTCATATTCACCTAAACAAACGCACATCCTGGTTATTATCAGAATCGGCTTCTGATTCGATATCAGCTATTTACAATATAGGTTATTTTTTATCCAAAAATAATAGGGGTTAAAGTATGAAATTGCCGTTTTTTAAAACGGGTTGCTTTGAAGTGTGTGTTTGATTGACTTGGAATTATAAGTTCAAATAAACTATATATTAAAGGTACGTTATTATTTTTTCAAAATTAGGTATTTATTGGTTTATTTGTGTTTTGTATTTTCTGTAATATCGCAGTAATTTAACTATTTTTTTTGTATGAAATATAATAAAACTAATATGAGTTCTACCGTGGAAAAAATGTGTCTCAAGCGGATATTGATGTTGTTTAAGGACTTAAAACTGCTAATGAATGGGATGCCAATGTTTGTTTCAATCACTTTCACGTGGGAAATTTTATCTCACGAATAACTTTTCTCCTCAGTGCGGCAACAAGACAAAATTTCCATAACGAAAGCTATTGAACCAAGAGCTTTAAGTTCTTTTGTTAGAAGAAAGTCGTAGGTGTAAGTAATTGATATTGCTTGCCCTTTGAAATGCAAAGTTTCTATGTGGAACTCTTAACATGAAAAAATAAAAGGTTTTTTGTGAGCTTTCATGGTTTAAGAAAGTCTGCGATATTACACTCACTACGATTAACTAATACCTGCGACTGCGATATTAAAGGTAAAATTTTAGCCTTTAAATTAAGGGTGTAACTAAATTTTCTAATTAGAAGGGTATATACCAGTAAGTATTATGTAATATGTGTATTATTCCAGTGACATGTTGTATTAATATATCTTAATTCTTTTATTTGTTGAACTTGTTTTAAAATCGCGTACTGCCTGCCTAGCCTTTTTACACCAGATTGACATGAAACAAAATTCATACGTTCATAACCTCCTTAAGACAAAAGCCAGCATCCTCAGCAACATCAATATATCCCACTAATATTATAAACGCGAAAGGATGCTTGTTACTATTTCACGCAAAAACTACTGAATGGATTTCAATGAAACTTGGTAAATGGGTAGACCATGTCCTGGAATAGCATATAGAATACTTTTTATTCCGGGAGTATGTTCCCTTAGGATAATTTTCTACAAATACGCGCGCGAAGCTGCTGGCAGCAGGTAGTCTATTATAATGACGCATTATACAGCCAACTGCACCTCATTGTCAACTAAGGGCTATATTTCACCGGGACCCCATGGCGGCACGACCTTTCGCCGCTATCTGCAGCTAAATGTATACAGCTCTATAGAGAGTTACTCACCTGGTGTCCGTTTGGTTGCGCAACCAATTTGGGGGCGAGACCAACTCGGACGCGTGCACTTAAGGTTCATTTTGATACTGTCTCAGTGTGGTGTAGTGACTCTGGTGTCTAAATGGGGTCTAGTTTGGTACCTTACGGACACCATGGCGGCGCGACCAGTTGCGCCCCGTGTTGGTGTCCCGTTGAAATATAGCCCTAAGTGTTGCATCATAAAGGTGCTATCAATGTTGAATTGTTACCACAACTGATATACGGTTTACTGTGCCTATAGAGACATGGGAATAGACAAACCGAATACTAGTGAATCATCGTGTCGTGCCAACGCTTAAGTTTCTCCTGCTTGTATTTCTTTCGTGTCTTAATAACCTACTGTCACAGAATTTTGGAATACCTAACAACTTACAGTGAGGAGATAACTAAATTTTTTCTTAGATTGGACTGCGATTGGTTCTGCTTGTTTTTTAATCAAGAAAAAATATGGTATATTTTTTGTCGTAATGTAGCAGCAACAAGAATGCACGTCATTCTATTGATTTGTATACATAATGTCATTTATTCTTCAAAAGATAAAATGTGAGGTTTAGCAGCCGACAGTTGAAAAAAGAAACCCTGCAAATCAGACCATATAAAAAGCGGGAAAATCATAATCAAATATAACTCGTGCAAAAGCGAAATTTTTGATCAAGAAAATTACGATTCACCCAGATTTTATACGTGTGACATTCGAATGGTGCACGACGTCACGGCGGTGATCCATCACGGACCGGACCATACTGTCCCGACCGAACCGGTCCGGCCGAACGGTACACCCGCCATAAGGCGAAGTTACCAACAACAGATTTGAGCTATACTAAGAATAAACTAAAAATACGAATTAATGGTAACTTACTGGAAGGCCTCGTTTTGAATAACTGTTTATAGAAAAAAAGGAGTTGGCTTTTTTACATGCTGGTAATTTTCCGCGTTGTAACAAACAATTTGTTACAACGCTTAGTAATAAAGAAACTGATAAGATAAAATCTGCTTAAAGTAAACATTTATAAATTTCTGCCTGCTTTTCCAATCGGAAGTTAACCCACAGGAATAGACTACCAATAGAAAAAGGATCGTTAATTCGGGATATGGTCTCTCTGCGTACCAGTTACATCCAAATCCGTTCTGCTGTTGCAGACTGACAGATTTTTGCATTTATAATATTAAGAAGTAATCAGAATTTTTCAATCACTTACAGTTCTGTTCGACGCTTCTTCTAAATTTAACAGAACCCATTGCTCCTTTAAGCTTCTAAATTCTCAACGCACCGTACAGTCTGACCATTAACAGCATCAGAGCATCCGATATCTCCATCTGCGAAGTTTTTACACGTCCGTACGTTTCCGCTCTTGAGTACTTACCCTTAATGACTGGGAGTACCTGCTTGCGATCAGGTTTTACTTGTTCTGATGTGGACTATTGGGTTATGTCCTTTGCTTCTCAACTGACTGACGAGTAGCGAATGATTGTCACTAGAGTAGATCCGGTCTTTAGCACAGACATGACTTCCGATATTTAGGTTGTTGTTACTCGATAGATACTCAGATATCAAAACCGGTTAATTTTACGGCAAAGCAGACGCAATGGCACCAGATCAGACTTTCTTCTTTAAAATTATATGCAGAACACTACGTTGGCTACACTCAACGCTAAGAGTGAATGTTTTCAAGATTAAGATCATATTTCAGAAAGAATCACCAACATTTTATAACCTTATGTTGACACATAGGAAGACCCATAAGCTGCTTCTAAATGCAACTAAAAATATTCTACAAATTGTCATCAATCCGCCTGTCAAACTGTGGTATTTATGCATTGTCCCCCAAGAATGTTCCGTTTGAGTTCGTGGGAGATACACGGTGCACATTGCACATGTTCGACAGTAAAAATGAATGTAGCTGTGATATATAACCAGCCAACCGACTTCTCTGTCGTAGGTCAGATAGAAATTGCTTTTAAAACTAGCAGCACCTTTGAGCTCTTTCTTCTGTTTGTTTTCTCTTTTATGTGTTGTTGTAACTACATAATTTTATTTATTAGGAACAAAAAAAAAGTTACATGTTAAGGTGATACAAAAGGATTCTTAATATACCTAAATTAAATATATAATAAAAAAAAACAATAACTACTTTATTATATATATTTTTTTTACATTTAAATTAATATATAATATATGGTCAGAGAGAGGCGCCAAAGAAAATACGATTAGATTGTGTGAGAAATGGTTTTAGATGTTTTGATAATGGAAGAAGAAAACATGTTGCGCCGACCCCAAATACCTAATATAATACAAGAGTAGGATGATGATGATAAAATAAAATATAGATATAAAAGAATTATAAATAAAATTATGCCCAACAATATTTGTTCAGAGCTTTTATTCCGGATGTATTATTTCCGTCTCGTAACCCAAAATTCATAACACTATAATAGACTAGCTTCTGCCTGCGGAGTCGCCCGCGTGAAAGTAGAAAATTAAGCCAATGAGACATACTCTGGGATAAAAAGTATGCTATATGCTAGAGCTTAATCTAGCCATGTGCCAAAATTCATCCAATCCTCAATGACTTTGACTTTTTGAGCGCGAAGGACTAATAAATATATCAAATCGAATCAAAACCAGTTATTTCAAATAAACCATTTACGAGTACTTTTGATTTGTCAAAATGTCGGTCAATAAAAAAGTGAAGCTATTTAAATTGCACGTTCCAAAGCGTAGATCTCTATGGAGAAGAACGTGCAAGATGATCCATGGACACTCTTTTAAATTACACGAGTTACAAAAATCTTGGTTACATATTCCTTGTCGCTTCTATTATGTGAGCACAATTTCAGACAGACATACATGAAAACTTTCGCCTTTTTGTGTGATTCGTCAGATGCTGCCACACGTTCCATCTTTCATTATAAATTAGGATTTCGTCTATCCTATTATTATGTTCTGACGGGACCTAATCAATAACCGATATGAACACTTGAACAGTAAATTATTTCTTAGATTAGATGCTAACTGTAATGATGTAAGCTGTGCTAGGAAACCTGTAAATACGTTTCAACACGCATGCAGAAGATTTTGTATTCGTGTTACTTGCTTCGTAGGAGGTGCTAATTGGATGCATGCGATGTAAGGCAAATGTGGTGTTAATCGATTTGTTGGAGAATTACTTCACAATCTTTCAGTGGGTACTTGGGACTTTTTTCTTTTCTATTGATAGCCGATCAGGATAATGAAGTGTGACGAAGACAGAGAGTGCGTATTTTGTTCAATCTGTCAAGTAAGTTTTTGAAAAAGGTATTACAATTATATAATATTATTATTCAATTTAAACAACTTTAACAAACTTTTATGTATTAAAGGTATGCGGAACAGGGACTAAATTCCCGCAAAGCTTGGGGGGTTGTGTCAGCTCCGGGAAACCACCTGCAGTCTGCAGAATCTTTACGAGGCCAATAACAGAGCCGTAGAGGTTACCTGTTCAATAAAATTTTAGTAAGAGTACATAGACACGAAAAGAAGAAGAAGAAGAACTATCCTACAGTTGATTTCGGGCTATTTTATATGTTCCAATCTCATAAAGCGCTCTAATAACGCGATGCAGGATTTAGATCCTTATTTCCTATGTGGCATCATAGACGTCGCAACATATATAAGTAATAACCTGAACGTTAAATAAATTAAAATGAGAAAAATAAAATTCTTAAACGTAATAGTTCCTTCACCCTCCAAAATATTACTGGACTCATGCATGCCTCTTCTATGCTTGGTTAATTTATCACTAGATTGACATCTTCCTGATCTATAGATTCTTGGCTATGGTTATACCAGTCCGGTTTTATTTTGCCATCTTTGTTCGTGCTTACCAAAGCACGAAGTGTAAATAATTTTTGCTGGTTGTAAAGATTTTACTAACACTCCGATCATTTCAGGTGGATTTAATTTTTTGTTGAGCTTTAGTTAAAGTTCATCAAACTGAGTGTTTGTCAGCCATTTGTCCAAATCCTCATAGATAGTTGTAAAAAATTCTCTGTTACAACAAAATAAGGAGTTGTGCCTTTGTGAGATATTTTTTTACTAGTAAAAAACTGCAAGCGATTACAAGTTTCTTTGGTAATTTTCATTCTTATGTAAAAATTCTTTTCGTTTCCAGTTATTTATTGACTTACACTGATATTGTGTAATTTAACCTTTTATTTTGCTTTCTTACATTCTTCAGCTGACCACAGGTTTACTTTGAACCTATCTACCAATCCATGCAGTTATGCAAGGCATCAAATAATCAGCCTTTCGTCTTTTGCCTGACGACGACTTTCATAGAAAAGTTGTGTTGTTTTTATTTGTATCAATAAGGAAATCTTAGTCATGTCTTAAGGTTGTTAAAATCTATTGTCCACTTTTAATATTATTGCGGAAAATACTATAAGGAAACTTGCACTTTGATTATAAATTATACAGCTTTGTATTGTAATGCATTGATGAACTTTATGTTTACTTTATTTGTTATGTACGGCTAAACAATGTATTCATTAAGTGACTGCTACAAAATATTTTTATGTAAAAAATAAATTAAAAGCGTATAACCTAAAATTTTCTTAATGGTCCACTCATAAAACATACTTGGATAAAATTAATCCCAACTAACATTCAACTCATTCATAAAAATATTGGACATTAAGCTGACAAATGGTCTTCGAAAGCTAAATTTAAACAATTGGAGTTTTATTAACTGGAAAATAAAGTCTACATGATCAGAAGCAGAAGCTTGGTAGTATGTATTTGAAACAGGTAACTCCAAAATGATGTAGTGATCCCTTTTCGGTCGTCTACATTCATTCCTTAGAACCGGTTTTTTTCTTGAGGTTCATTCAGTGAACTATGTTTTAGATTTTTTTTTTCATGTTCGGGATCATGTTACACAACTTTTTTAGGGACTTCTATTTTTTTGGGTTCAACTTCGTTTTGACGGTGAATTTTTAATGAGTTGTGAGAGTCATATTTCTAAGTAATCAGTTTTTTAAACAGGTATGATGATATTTTACGTAAAAAAATAAATAAAAATAAACTTCTTATAAAATAATTAGACGCATAAGATGGCTCACATATTCTCATTCAATTTTATCCTTATAAGCGCAGTCAATTACATCTAACTAGACGTCATTAAATAATCTGCACACACACATAGTCAGCTAATTATATTAATAACTTTGGCTCATATATATGTACGTCCAAGGTGATTCTTATCAATCTCGTCACGCCTCACCATACCACACGACAAGAAGTAAGCGTACCAGCGGAAGTGATTGCATTCTCACGTGCATCAGATTTTTGTAATCCATCGAGATTATGTTAAATAACCTGCAAAACTTGAGAGAACTACTCTTGCAAGGCTTCTGTGGTCATTGACGAGTGAAATTCTTGAAAACTGTTATTCAATCTTTGGTTTTAACTGACTTAATAATTATGCGGTTTTGTTCCACACCATCTTTGTAAGGATGCAATACTGTGTAGGGTTTTTAGAGACAAAAGCGCAAAAGTCTTTGTTCTTCAGTCTTCAAAAACAATCACAAAATCATCCAAAAATACAAACTCAAATTCATAAGGTTATCTAAAGTTACAGTTACTGCATTCATGATTATACAACTAAATGTGTGTCGTTACGTTTTGTATCGTTAGTGGTATCCCCATAAACAGTGAATTTTCTTTTACATTTCAAGATAAATTAATATCCGACAGATTTGAATTAATATAGTTATCTGATTATATCCTAAGGATACATCCAAGTATCTCTCTCTACCAGTATAAACGGAAAGTTTTCTAACGTAAAGAAACCACAAGGAATCTTTATTACAAAACCATAAAAATTGTACTAGTACCTCTTGTAAACATGAAATGGTCATCTCATGGTACAGGTGTTCCACCCACACGGGAGTAGCGAAGTGGTCCATCGTCCCACTTATGGCCACTTTCCCAAAGCGTCTACATGTGCGGGTCACAAGTTTATGAACCTACTTTTATTGTGATTTGTATGAGAACTGTATTATTTTGTGCCTGATGATTTATAGTGGGATCGATATCGTTTGGGTGGGTGTCATCTTTCTTTCTTCTTTAATAGAGCGGTTCGGTGCTTTGATTGTTTTTTTTTTTATATCGGGATTATATATTGATGTTGTTTCTTCTTAGTGTTCTTCTATGGTAATGATATTGGGGTCAGTCAACAAGTCACAATTACTTTTAACTTCAATATGAGCACTTACAGGTTACAGAACCAGATCAGAATATTGTAAAACTGCACTTGTCAATCTCGGAACTACTTTTGTATGTCACATAAAAAATCTTTAAGCACCTTGTTGGTCAACTTACAGCCACTTAAAATATCATGACGAGCTTTTTGCCACCATTGAGGAATTACACGAATAGTTTAGGCACAAATTCCTTCACAATCGCTAAAGGCACTCGTAAAACATTGAGCTTCCAATCAATTACATAATCGATTAATGGAATAATCGAATGTAATCGGTACGGAATATGGATGCAGTGGTGAAGTGGTGAAAGTGGGCCGGTCGGTGCAAGCGCATCTCTTAATGTCAAAGGTTTCGGCGACGACCCAGCTTTTTATGAAACTTGTTATCACGATCGTGCCGTTTTGTCTGTTGAATTGAGATGTCAGTTGTTTAACTTATTAATGTATTTTATCGGTAGATGTTTATTTCAAAAGACATAAATTAATAATTTTGTACGTTTTTAGAAATAACAGAAAAATACATTAATCAAATCCTATATGTGAAAACTGAATGTAGCCTGAAATTTACTTAAAATTGTATTCATCCTTTAATAGTACGATGGAGAAACAAGCTGCCGACCACCTACCCATACTCCATGTTATCATCTACGAGTACCTAGCCTAGCCTTTTCCCAAGTGTGTTGGGGTCAGCTTCCAGTCTAACTGGATGCTGGATACCTGTATTTTACATGGTGCACCTACCTATCAGACCACCACAAGCCAGTTACTGGGCAACACCTTCTGGCTTGTGACTATCTGTAACGACGGTCAAAAATCCACGAATGACAACCGGGACCAACACCTTTACTTGCTTTCCGAGGCACGGGGTGTCATTGTCCCAGATAAACTTAAAAAAGTACATATGAATTGAAAAATTTAATTAAGTACCTGTCATTTACCGTCCTATTAAGTAATTATTGTATTTCATTACGAGAGATTGTGCCAAAGTTTCTAAAACGATCATTAAAGTTTTGATATTTCTCTGAATGTTAAATCAAATTCATTTTATATCTCAAATAGTTCGTCAAAAAATATATATTCCACTTCAAGGCGTCACAAAAGTCATATAACTTTTGTGATACTTGTGATTCTAGAGCCATCATCAAAGCTCCCACCACTAAGTACCAGCAGCATGCACCACGAGTAAGTTATTCCTCGGTAATGACCGTCATTACAGCTTACAGCGGGAGGGTCGCACCACCGTTAAGGTCATACTTTCCCATGTGTTTGTCTTTATCTATTTGCATTACATGAATCTTTCTTTTCGTTTACGGTAAAGTTATGGGTGGGATAGAGACGCTTTGCGGGATAAAAGAGTTACCGTGGTCCAAAGGCTCTATCAGGAGTTCTTAGCGCGATCTATTTGACATTTTAACACGTCATGTGACTCCTAGAGCGCAAACGTCAACTGAAGGAACACAGGTGGATTTAAGTCTGTAAAAGTCTGACACTCCTTCTCGCTATCCCCAGTGCGCGAGATGTTATACGTAATGATTTCCAATCCAAAAGAAAAACAGAAAATTAAAGGACTCTGTGAATAGGTACTGATTTTGTCCATTTTCTGTCGAGTTATTAAACATATTTATTAGCTTTCCAACTTTCTTCTTCTTGTCTATATGGCAGTGTAACATAAGTAATATACATTACCTAAACTATATAAAACATCGCTCTATTCTCGCAAGTGGGTCTTTAAAAGTTCGGTCACTAAAATCGAAGCAAGCGTTCAATCGAATCTATTAGAGAAACATACCACAAATTACTTTTACTTTGATTGTCTCGAGTGTTTACGTTTAAAAGCCCTAATTACCATTAAGATACATGAAAAACTCGTTCAATTTCTCTCAAAACCTATCAAATGGCAATCTGCGCCTAGGACCTGCTCACGACTAGTGCGGCGCCTTAATCGATAACTTTCGATTTATTACAAGATCGATCCCGTCGATAGTGTTGGATTTATACCGAGTTACGATAAACGTGAATTATCGTGTCTGTCTGTATTACATAGCGTTATTTACAGCTTTTCGTGTTATGTGATTTATTATCGGTGAGAACTTGTGCAGCCTAAAGTATTAATTCGTCGATTTACTGTGTCAACTTTACGGCAACCAGTAAAATTTTAATTTATAAGCTCTGATTGAATTACGATAATGATGTAAATAGCGCGTTTGTTATCAATAGTCGGTTTCATTTGGTCTGACGTTTGTTATTTGATTGAATAGTCTTACTAAATTCTTATACATATAGTTTTTTACATCGGCAAAATGCATAACGATATAACTCTTTTTATAAAACCGGAATACCTTCAACTAAACCCTTTCCTGTTTTTCTTGTACTTTGTCCATCCTACTGTAGTTATCTTCAAAATTATGTCCATTCTCATTTAAAGCTTTTTCATTTCATACTTCAACGACTCATGTTCCTTATATACATAGCACACAAACATTACCTATGATTAACGCATGATGTTTATTTTTCGTTGTATAAGCAGCATACATTAATCATAAATTAATTTATAAATATTAATACCACGTTACGTTTTATAACTTACACCCAAAAAAATATAATTTACCTCCTAACTTTATGAAGTTCTTCTTCCGCCTGTTAAGCAACTGTAGTACGTTAAATTCACCACTTGTGATACAGATCACGTTTATATGTATGCGTGACCAAAATACCTGGGATTTTTTGTAAGTATGTGTAAACAAAACTGAGATTTTACGACATCCTCTTTATGTTCTCTGTTGTTTGATAAAAGTAAGAGTTTTATATATTTTTACTTTATTGTACGTACTATTTCTTTTTACAATAACAAATTATAAATTTATTGAACCATTGTTCTCCCCTCAAAGGCCGATTGTACATAAGCGTCTGTACAACTTGAATGACCTTGAAAAACGCTTAATTGTCGTTTTGTACACACGTTTGTACGATTTTTTTCAGTACGATTTTTTTCAGTACGATTTTTTTAGCCGAAAATTTTGGTTTCTATATCTTTGTTTTTCTAGAGTAATCTAAAAAAGGTTTTTTTTTGTGTTTTACGTAAAAACGCGTAATTACGTAATAATAATACCCCCGGGTGCCCGACGGGTTAAAATTTTTGCTTTATTATTATCAGCTTTTAATACGAGTATAATGTAAGTATAAACTATTAGCGAGCTACGAACATGTATTCAAAGTCAAAAGTCAAAGTCAAAAGTTTTTATTTCACATAGGCCTACATAGGCACTTATAAAACGTCAGAAGCTAGTGCACGGTTCCAAATTGGTCGTTTCCTATGAAAAGAACCGGCAAGAAACTCCATGGTTACTCTTTTAAAAAAGTGGTTGTTTACAATATTTTCATATTACATTATTAATAGACATTATGTAAGAACAGTGTAGACCAGTCGATATTGTACCCAAAAGCACAATAAAAATAATCATATTAAAAAAAAGTGAGTCGTAATAGGAAGTAACCTAAGAATTTGCGAAGTCCACAGTGTTCTCACATTCACATAAAAAAGATCGTAGTCCCCAAACTAGATACATTTACATATTCCTTGATACAATATTCTACTTTAGTATCACTAAGAACATTAATAACACAATTAACTACTGTAATCACAATACTATTTTGTAGTTCCTTTCACTTTCAATAACCATTTACACATTAAATGCTATTAATACCTAATTCCTAATCTATTAACACGCATCGTCGATTAACAATCCAATTCAATCATAATAACTCCATAAGTCCTTGAATGAACCAGCCCAGTTCCAAATACATGTTCCATTGTTCTAACAAAGTTATGAAACTAACGCTAAACAAAGAAACATCAAATATAATCAATATACTGGTAAATCATTCTATAAAGTTTGCTATCGAACTGTTAGTACTTGGTTTCAGTGCATGGGAACTGGAGCAAACAAACTGGCTTTGAGCAAATAGCCCATAGCTTGGGACAGTCACAGCTTACAAGGACATTTGGTCTATAGCCGTGGACATTGTAACAGGGATAATGTTATGAAACAGATTTTAAGCTATTGAGATCCAAAATTGATGGTATTGCAGAATTATTGTAATATGGTAATATTATAGATTGATGTAGTTTAGAGGATGTATGTGTACATCTTTATTGTGTTAGCGCTGTTATAATAGTTATTAATAACAATTTGAATGCAAATAATAGTACCAATAGTTTTGATATATTTAAACACGACAATGATTGAAGTTTTGAAGTAAACTTGTAACTTGCATATTAATAAGTACCTTATCAGCTCATATTTCAGCAATTGTTGGACTATGTCATAGCAAAAACGAATCTTTCCTAATTCAACACTCTCACGGCTTTCTCTTTCTAAACCATAAGTATTGTTTTTAATGATCCGAGTGCCTTGTACTTGACTGTTTTTAATTCGGAATTCAATGTTAAATAAAAAAGCAAACTATACCGAGAAACACCGCCTTCTGAAATTATAGTTATTTTGATCCTTTTAGTGTTTTTTTTTCATGAAGTCGTTTTTTTTTTTTTTTTTTGTAAAGATGTTTTTATTTAAGAAATCGTCTCAATGGTGCACTTAAATCTACTGCTTTCTCACTGAAGTATGTGAATGCTTCCTTTTTAATTCAATATTCAGCGAAATTGACATTATCAGAACCAATCGATATGAACTTTGATCTGCAGTTCATCGTTTTATTTTTAAAAGCGACCTCAGCCGCTTCTATCGCCATACTTATCAAACTTACAGTTATGTAAAAGTTAAAAACGTTATATGAACTATTCAATAAAAAGTACAAAAGTATCATTAGTGAAAACGCAAGTCATACATGCGTGAATATCGATATGATAAAAAGTAACCCGGTCACGGATACCAGTTTTTCGGTGTTATCGACATGCGTCATCGAACAGGGCCCATCCTTATTTATTAGATTATGTTCGAACAATATTTGACTTTCGCAGCTTTCATTACAAATGCTAATTACTAAGAACAATGTAGTGAAAGTTCTGGTCAGATTCCAAATGGTCTTAGGAATTAAATGAGTGATTCAATGCCAGTACGGTCCCAGTGATTGTCGTCATTACAGTACCTACGTGAGGTTTGATGGACTGAATTTGCTGCCGAGTCTCATTCATTATTCTTGTGGAGTTTGTGAAGAATAGCCCCTTACTTAATTTGGCTAGAAATCTTGGCAAATGTTAGTTTAATTTGGTTGGTGTTCTAAATACAAACCTTATCATCATGCATGTAATGTTTAACTGCAAAATCTAGGTTTTGAAATCCTTGGCAAGAAGTAAGTAAGTACCTAGCAATAAGGAAAATAGAAAACTCGAATAGATAGATGGTGGATACTTACGGCAACTCAAAGTACTTATAAATAACCTCTTTATTAAATGAAATCATTACGGTATCAGAATTTATCGATAGAATCAATCAGCCGAAACACAGCCCTATTGTATTCAGGGCAGCATGATCTGGCAAATAACTAGAGATGATCACATGAGCTTCTACAACTTTCCATCGACTTTCGCTAATCGAATAGTATCGATCGCCAAGGGAATCAAGAAGCGTAGTAGCAATTATTATTATCGCTGTATCCAATAATAAGATGTAGAGTAAGTTTCATATTTAGATCTGAGATTATTAGGGAACTTTAGGGAAGTATTAGAATTCGCAAACAGTAAACAAATGTCTACTTATTATTAACGCGGTATCGAATAATCAGATGTAGAATGACTTTCATATTTAGAACTGGGATTATAGGAATAAGAAAGTAGGTATTTTAATTCGCAAACAGTAAACAAATAGAGTCCGGGCGCCTTTTGAAGGTTTCCCCTCGAAAACAAAAAAAAGGTATACTTAGTTTTTAGCATAACCTCTCTCTAGGAAAGGTAATGGGCCGTAATCCACCACGCGGGCCCAGTGCGGGTTGGTGGATGTCACATGTCTTCGAATTTTTGGTTCTAGGACATGCCGGTTTCCTCACGATGTTTTCCTTTACCGTTTTGAGAGCAGTGGTGATGAAATAAATTACACAAAGTAATGCGCCTGGCTGGGCTTGAACCCGCGATCTACATTCGTAAGTCGGGACCGTTAACATTCGGCCACCACTGCTATTAGTAGTAGTACTTAGTTTTTAAAAGCTTCTTTTTAAACTTGCAATATTTGTACCTACATAAATGTTTATTTTTAACAAATCTTACAAATATTTTTTAAAACAGCTAGGGGTATTATTATATCTAGCCTATACTGTCCCACTGCTGGGCAAAGACCTCTTTCCATTCCTTCCATTGTTCCCGGCTTTGAACCACTTCTGGCCAGTTCCTAAGTAAGACATCTAAGTCGTCCCGCCATCTCCTTCTTGGTCTGTCGCGACCCCGTCGTGTGATTTTAGGGCACCAACTTTGTGTTTTACTGGCCCATCGCTCGATCGGCATGCGGCAGACATGTCCAGCCTAGTCCCACTTAAACTGGGCAGCTTTCTGAGCCACGTCAATGATCTGCGTTTTGGAGCGTAGTATAGTGTTTCGAACGCTATCCGTTATTTTAACACCTAGTATGCTTCGCTCCATAGCACGTTGGCAAAGTTTAAATTTGTTGGACCTTTGGACGTTAGTCATAGACCAGCTAGGGGTAACTGTTTTAAAATTAAGGGTTACATTTTTCCTTTTGAGGAACGGAATCCTAAAAAGTACAGTACAAACAAGAAGGACTAGTTATAAAAATTTTGCGCCCCTCCAGGGACCCCCTAAAAAAAAAGGCCAAAAAAGGGGGTTGGCGGTCCCTGGAGTAACCTCTGACACCGCCTTAGTTACGGCACTGCGTCCTACACCAGTGCCACCAGCACCCAATTCAAACGCCCTCCTCATTAGCCTAGAAGAAATGATGCCAGGTTGCTAGCACCTAGAATGCTAGCATCCTCTCAACCTTCCTATACTTACTAAATTGAACACGCTTTCTTTTGTAGTACTCATGATCATGAGTACTACAAAAGAAAGCGTGTTCAATTGAATGATAGTACTATTGATAAAGACTCAGTAACTGAGTAGCACAGACTATTTCCAAATACCTACTCATATTTTCACGTGTTAACCAATCAAGCGTTTTGACGCAAAGGCTCTAACATTTTACGGTGTTACCATGATGATATTGTTTATAAATGATTTTACGGTTTTTGCCATGACAGAACGCGTAAAATTAGCGTTAAAACGTGTTGTACTTTTTTAACGTATAATTTATGAGATTCGTTTTAGCTGCGAAAATTCTATGGGCGAAAATATATTTATATTTTTGTGCCCTGTAACGCCATCTATCAGTGAACTTTGTAAGCATACTAATTTGTTATCGATTTATTCTTTCCTGTCTTTCAATCTTAGTAGGTAGGTATCAAATTGCCATATTTTCTATATCATGGGAAAAATAAACATGAAAAAGGCTGTCTAGACATGTCTAGATCGTGTTAAGCTTTCTATGAAATAAAGGGTTGCTGTTAACCGGTTGAACAGGCCGTGGTTATACCAATGCTAAGTGCAAAAGTTCAAATAATCTGCACTTATCTATGGCTTGAGCAACCATTTGTGGAAAATTATGCCATAAGCTTATGCGGTCGAGAAAACTTGATGGATAAGTTGAATAGGGTAAAGAAAATGAAACTTATCATAGGCATTTAAAAAAGTCAATTTCTAAACGCCTTGCAACAAAACTGTTAGCTGACGCGTATCAAAAACTTTGCTATTACAAATTTAGTAGGCGTCCTGACAATCGTGTTCGTAACGGCACCGTAGCTCATCTTCATTCTGTATGAAATCGAGATTTAAACAACCAGAGTCCTTACACAACAAACTTAATAATTGTTTAGGTTTAGATATCAACATAATGTAGGTATTTTATTACAATTATTTTAGAGTGCAAAAAAAAGTTCGAATGTTTAAAAAAAAATCGTCACTATAAAATTATAAAGGCGAAGGTTTGTGAGTGTGTGTGTTACTTCTTCGCACTCGAGCGGCTGAACGGATTTCAATGAACCTTGGTACACGGATAGACCATCTCTTGGGATAGCACATAGGATACTTTAACGTTTTATCCCGGGAATGTGTTCCATTGGGATAATTTCTTATTCTACTATCACGCGGGCGAAGCTGCTAGCAGTAGCTAGTATTAACACATTTATAGTTACTAATCAGATATATGTAAATAATATAACACGTAACATTTTGAAAGGTTACTTTCAGTCGTAACAAAACCTGGATTACAACTGGCTGCTCAAACCACATAATAACTTAATAACCGGCTTAGACTAAAAAAAAACTAACACACTCGGACACAATACAAATTCGAAGTCAAAGGCTAACTCGCTCATTAAACATTTCGTAGTTGGCATGTCATTTGAATTACACAGTTCGGCTCCCACGATACGTACTCATAGGTATCTATCGTAACCACTTTTATTTTTGTTGGAGTGTCGCAACAGTATCGGCTTTACCGGTCCGGTCACGACCTGACATGGTCGGAGATGTGGACAACAACTGATGTCAGCCGCAAGCGATGTATGGCGATTGCTGAGTGATGTAGAGGTTTTGGAACCTGCATTGACAGATAGAGTGTTAGAGGGAATGTGACCAAATGTATGACTGACTCATGTTGGTTGCAAGGTTGTGGTAAAGAAATGTCTAGTTGTGGTAAAGAAATGTGTAGCCTGTAACTTGCACAAAAGTATGCAAGTAGCTGATGTGCCAAAGTGTAATAAAAAGTGCTGATTGGTGCATGTCACTCATCATCATCTTCCTGCCCTTTTCCCGTTTTATTCGGGGTCCGCGCAACACGTTTTTTTCTTCCATTCTGTCCTGTCATTCGTCCCGCTATCACTAACTTTCTTTTATTTCATATCACTTCTCACAAAATCCATCCATCTTTTCCTTTCCTTTTTTTTTTGGTCTTCCTCTCCCTCTCCCACTCCATCCATCCACATGTAAACTCATAACTCTTTTAGTAACATGCGTTTCATCCCTCCTCATAACATGATCATACCAAGGACAAACGATTCCCTTTCAACTTTTCAGTCACTAGCGCCACATTCAAACTTCCCCTTATATACTCATTTCTCACGTTATCCATTCTCGACTCGATTGGTGTATGTCACTATGGTAAGCCAATTCCTTGCATACTTTAGTGCAAGTTACCTGCATGTGTATTCTGGCCTTATAGGAAGGATAATATTAAGGGGATTTTTTAATTAACTTGAACGAACATTCTTTGAAACTTTGATGGAAAAATGAAAACACGGCAAACTTACGAAAAGTTTTATTGGAAAAGCGTGTTGAAAATACCCCCTTTTCAACACTCTTTTCCGTTATAAGTTTGACTTAAACGCTGTATGGAACCAAGTGATTATATTATGAATGACTAGCTTCTGCCAGCGGCCTCGCCTGCTCGAAAGTAGGTTTCTCCATACAAACTTTGGACCCCCGTTTCATCCCCTTAGGGGGTGAACTTTAGAAAATTCTCTCTTAGTGCTCGCCTACGTTATAAAAGGAAGCTGTGTGAAAATTTCACGGTCCTAGTCCTATTAGTTTCAGCTGTGCATTGTTATGTCAGTTGGTCAGTTTCTTCTTTTATGATAGATGACAATGACGTTAAATCAGATAATTCTCCACTAAGTTCAAGCATGAATTCACAAAACTACGCTTGCTCATACTAATCTCTGAATCAATGAACAACATTAATTTTTACAACATTTGTAAAAAACAATTACCTACCTAATTAGCCTTATGACTTAAACCAATTAAATTAATTGAAGATTTTCGCTTGTTACAGGAAAAAGGGAAGACAAACCGAGAGAATCTGAAAACAGACATACAGCATCGGAAAGAAACCTTTTACAGGGTTAGTAGTACTTGTAGCATTTATTAAAACCAGTTTTGTAATTAGCGTGGAGCTACCACGAGCTCCATTTGACGACCTAAACTGGACTGTCAAAGAGGGATGGAGCTATATAGGGTTTATAGCTTAGCACATCATTGTAAGGCCCCGTATCACTGTGAAGGGTCTATTACACTACGCGTTATTTAGACAGTCTTAGTCTGTGTATATCTATGTATCTCATCGTTCTATTTAATTCCTTTACACGACATAGGCGTAAGTTGCACTTTTCCTTGTGTAACGGTACATAGACTAAGACTGTCTGAATATCGAGTAATGTAATAGGCACCCATAGTAAGGCCCCGTCTCACTGTAAAGGCTCGCAGATAAACTTCTAAGAAATCAAGCACGCTTTGAAAAAGGTCAAATTCTACATTCTACAAAGAACGACTCAGTAATATGTGGATATGACTTACCCATTGATTCATATTTAGATATAGGTTTATATCCTGTTACCTTATATCCTTGTTGCTTTGCTTTAACTGAAAAAAGTAAAAGTAGCCCTTATGAACAAGACACACCTGTAGTAAAGGTTTAAACATAAGCATTCATATTTTTTTTGCCAGTTCCATGTAATAGAGAACGTGCCTGTTGCCACCAACCGTGATCAGACTTTGCATATATATGGAAATTTATGATAAAGTACTAATTTCTTATTTGTTTAACTTTGGCAACAGAGCAGGGTCTCTGGTTTAAACTCAGGCTGCCTTTTTAATACCATTATTCCCAAAAAGGTGAAGAAAACGGCATGTTCTAGAAATTAAAAATAATTCGAAATCCCTCGTTGAGGATTTATGGCACACTCCCTTTTCAAAGAGACGAGACCTTTGCCTCAGCAATAAAAGTTATTTGGGCTAACTGTCCTAAAAGGTAAATATCGTTTCTTTTGCAGGAGGCTCCGTCGGACGAGGATTCAGCGGTGTCGTCTGCGCCCGCCTCGCTGTCACCCCAACCGCTGAGCGACATGTGGGTCAGTATCAATCGGTGTAACCTTTTTCTAACTCGGTTGAAACAGGCCAACAAGCACTCTCTCCATGTAAAATATTTAGGTATTTAGCTGCATCTATTTGGAGTCCCAGTCCAAATAGATGCAGCCTTGCATGACCTAGTAACCAAGTAACACGATACTCCTTGGGAATACTTTTTATCAGTTTATTGGAGTATTGCCAGCTGTAACGAACTGGGGAAACATTGTGTAACATTGTCTGCGGCATCTTCCTTATATCTGTAACTACTAATACTAGCGGTTCAGATAGACGTTGTGTAGACCGAAAAAAAATTGAGAACCCAATGGCAGCGCCACCTATCGGGTGCAATCATACTTAAATATACACGCTTAATTTCACCCAAATCGGTAATCAACACACGTACACAAGAATTATGTATTAGTTTGTAATGAATAAATTCAAAAACTATGAAACCGATTTTAAAAATTCTTTTACCAGTAGTGTGCTACTTTATCACTGAGTGAGTCTACTTTCACGTGGGCAAAGCCGCTGGCTGAACCTAGTAATAATAATAATAATATTTATTAAAACATATAAAATATGTATAAAAAGTAAATAAAAAGGATAATAATATTTATAATACATATTTGACATAAAATATAAAGTACCAAAAAAACTAGTAATACAACAGTCAATTTAATTTTAATACCCTGAATTCTAAATTAGGAAGATCCTGTATCTTAGGAGGCAGTGTCTTTGCCTATGTAGTAGACGAACAAATTATGAGCGTTCAGCGTAGATATTATAGACAAGATGTGGACTAATGAGGAAAGAAATATATAAGTATACTAGCTTCTGCCCGCGGCTTCGCTCGCGTAAACGTAGGTTTCTCCATACAAAGTTTGGACCCCCGCTTCATCAACTTAGGGAGTGAATTTTGGAAAATCCTTTCTTAGTGCTCGCCTACGTCATAAAAGGAAACCTTGTGCAAAATTTCACGCTCCTAGTCCCAGTAGTTTTGGCTGTGCGTTGATATGTCAGTCAGTCAGTTTCTCCTTTTATAGATATAGATAATTATTTATGTATATTTTTTACTGATTGTATGTATGTGTATGTGTAAGCTTCTATAATATAATTATGTAAATACTACCTACATGATGAACACAACACACTGATGAGCACAAAATAAGTGGATCCTGTTACTCCCGGTTTAACACCACAAGTGTTGAAAGCATCATAATTATGATATCGGGGAAACCCGATACAAAAATTAATTATGATTTATCAGCAAAGAGCGGTTCCCATATACCTACACTAGTAATCTTTTTAATATTGGTTGTGTTATCTTTGACTGTAATCTACCCATGCACTATTGTAGATAGATAGATAGATATATTCTTTATTGTACACCAAAAATACAAATTACATTAGGAACTTAATATTAATATAGTGTCACAATGGGCGGTCTTATCGCTAAAAGTGATTTTTTACAGACAACCTTATTGTAGATTCCTGTCAAAATCAAAATTCCACAGTGCACTGTCGAAACAACTTCTTACCTAGTTCCATTTCTCAATGCAACGCCTTTTTTTGAGGTAGGAAATCTTCAAGTAACTTACTTCCGCTCTGAAAGGAGCGAGGCTTGCCAAACTTTTTTTTTTAAATAATATAAACCAGTGCTTGACTGCGATCCCACCTGATGGTAAGCAATAATAATAATAATATTCACACAACTATCATACAACGCCGTCTAGTCTCAAGCTAAGCAGAGCTTGTGTTATGAGTACTACAAAACTGATAAACATACTTAAATATTTCTAAATACATACATATTATAGACAAATTACACCCAGACACAGAACAAATGATTGTGCTCATCACAAAAATATTTGTCCTGGGTGGGAATCGAACCCACGACCTCCGGTATAGCAGTCAGGGCCACTAACCACAAGACCAACAGGCCAGTGATGCATTCGTTGATGGTAAGGCGCACTAGCTTATGAGAAACTTTTGCTGACTAAAATTCACCTGTGTTCCTTCAGTTCCCCTTTGCGTTCCCAGGACGAGGTAACTGTTTCCAACAATCGTGCAGCCCATTAATGCATTACCCTACTAGCTTAACACCTACGTGCAGTGGCTTCTCCAGAGAACTATAGTCTTGCATCGAGAAAACTATTCTCTCTAGACGGTGGCACAGTCATCACGCATGCACAGTGAGGTTCAGGGGAGACCGTTAAATGGTCTCCTCCGGAATGTTGGTACCCTAACTGGCGTTGCACAGAGCGGGTTCCGGTGAGGTAACGGCGCACTTTCTATGTGCAGGTGATCACCGGGGTGGTTTTAGTGAGGTAAAAATCCTACATTCTCCGGACTTATCCCCAAAGTCCGGGCGCCTTTTGTAGGTTTTGCCTTCAAACACAAAAAAGAAAGTTATTATAGCTTTATTGCCAAGTTATATTATCAATTTGCGTAACACAGTTGTAAAGGTTTCAACTGTGACTTTTATCGTCGTCTCTCAAGCCTCCTTGTTCTAATTTACATAAGCACCACTCATAGAATCACATATTACATGTATAGGCGAAAGTATGTGTATATGTTTATTTGTTACTCCTTCACGCTCAAACGTCAAAACAGCCCCTCCTAGCCAAGTTATAACCGTTTCGTTTCGATTCTCTTTTCGTTGATCGCCTTGAGTCGGCCACGCCTCCTATTCCTTTGTTCTGACCACGTGACTGACCGGTGAGATGACGTCAGAACAAAGGAATCGGTGTGTGTGTGAGTGGTGGCAGAACGGATTCGGACGAAATTTGCCATACGGACAGACCATGTTTTGAAATAGCATTCCAAGAGAAGAGATGGTGTGTGCTCCCTTGGGATAATTTTCTACTTTTACACGGGCAAAACTACCGACAGAAGCTAGTAAACAATAAACTTCTCATCATCATACGTAACCAGGTATCTGCTAGATTTATTGACATTAATCATTACCTTTGGAACATTAATTCCGCACGAAGTAGCAAAACGCACACTCGTAGCTGTTAGACTAAGCAACTTGCTTTCCAAATAGATTCTTCCTTATAACCACAATTAGGTAATCCTAATACATTTCAATTGATAGCTGGTTAGGGTAAACAGTTTTAGCTCTGAATAAGGAAGTTTTGTAACTAGGTCTACTACACATGGCCTATATTTGGACATTCGTTAAGACAAGTCTTTAGATTGTCTTTGTGAGGACTGGGTTCTGTGTCGACAGTTTAGTCTATTGAATAATTAAAGTATTATTCCGACATAATAATGTAGCAAGCTTAGACAACGATGGTTAGTAGCTAATACTGCAGTATCGTCATCTGAAGACAGCAGAATTGAATCCAGTAAAACTGATGCCTGCTAGGACATTGGAAATGTTCAAAAGAGTTACCATGGCCTGGAATGCAAAGGGAAACTGAAGAACACAGGTGGGTTTTAGTCAGTAAAAATCTGACACGTCTTCTTGCTCCACCCAGAGCGAGAGAAGTTATTTCATGATTTCTCCACCTCAAAAAAAGGTATATTTAATCGTTTTTATATAAAATTACTATCGGAAAATCGATCATCATTTCTCAGGAACAGAATTTTGGTAATTTTATTTTTATCACACTTTTACAAAGATAACTTAATTTAAAGTAATTTAAAACAAAAATAATGTTTTAAACTGTAACATTATCAATTACGGTTTATGAGAAACTCGTAAAAATCACAAGTGCATTAACGTTACGAAACACAATTTCTTAGGATAAATTCTAAGGCATGTACGAGTATATTTAGTAAAGCATCCGTAAATACATCCATAATTGCAAGCTAAAATACATACATATAATTATAAAAACAAGCAATTGGTTTTTATACAAAATTTAGATACATGCATCAATAAAAATAAATTTGGAATCTAGAAAACTACCTACTACTATTTTTTTAAGTAGAGCTGCTTTTTGTGTGTAGGTAAAACCTGGATATACATTATAAAAGTAAGTAAGTACAACGTAACTACTTATTTCTATTTAAAAAAAAAATACTGTCCCTGAGAAATATTAAATCAAAAGAAATGTAGACGTTTATGTAAAACCAGGAGAAGAGTACTCGTATGTAAAGTCTTGAACTAAAGTACCAAATAAACCTACACATATAAATGAAATATTGTTAAATAGATACAGGTACTTAACCTAATAGGTACTATAAATATATAGTGAACGTAAGGACATAACATTCTTCAGGATCGCATAAAATATGGTCATTAAACCGACCTGCTAAGTATAATATTAATAGGTGTGGCTGTAGATAATAATAGAATTCAATGCAATATATCACCGACACCTCCTGTCACAATTCTACATGGATAAATATTGATTTAAACTTTGAAGGTCGAATGAAATCATTCAACTATTAGGTATGTACTTATATCTAGTAGTAATGTGTTGTGTAGCTGGCTATTAAAGTAAGTCTGGTGCTAAATATCTTTCAGCCACATAGATATTGGTTTTATACCAAAAATTCGAAGACATGTGACATTCTTCAAGCTGCACTGGGCCCGCGTGATGGATTACGGCCCATTCCCTCTCCTAGAGAGAGGAGGCCTGAGTCTCAGCAGTGGGAACAATAAAAGGCTGATTATGATATGCTTATGCTACAAAGATACATAAAAAAAAACTCGCTGAAACTGAAAATTTGTGTAACTTAGCGTTTGCTGACTATTCTGGTCATTGTAAGATTTTAAAACACATTTCGTCTAAATCTCAAATCCACTGGTTTTTTCCCTTCAAAAAAGGGATCAAACAGACTCATTAATGCATAACTATAAAATGATTTCACGGAAGCAAAATCCCCAGGCAGTTATATAAAATCAATTAGATTAATGAACATCAATATCGATGAAATCTAAGTGGCTGACTATTGAACCTAACAAAAGACGATTATAGGTGTAACGGCCCAATTAAGCCCACACCACAAGACTTATCTAACTTGACGTGGATTGCCTTTTACGTGTTTTATAAGAGACAGAGGTTATACTGAAGTGAGTATCTACTGCTCACAACAAAAAGTTTAAAGTACCTTGTAATATATATCAAGATGTACTGTTTGCACCAGGAAATAGAAAGCCTTCCTCTCTTAGCGTGGGTTAAAGACCCATTGGAAGATATGGAATAGCAGATTCCCTGTGTAAGGATCACAATCGCCGAGTGCATGAACAACATTTTTGAATACAAGTGTTTATTCGATAGGAGATTCCTAGCCAATTATATTATTATTAAACATGGCGGTTATCATATCAAATTAATTGAAACCACGTAGGACATTAGGTATTTTGAATAATTTAAATAATTTTTCATATACATATTTTGATATACTAGTCGTAGAACCTTTTTCCATTTTAATATTTCATATCTTGTATTGCATAAATATAGGAGACCAATAAAAAAACTTTTTACAAAAAAAATACATTCAGCCGAACATAGAACTTCCCCCTTTTTAAAGTCGGTTAAAAAATACAACCAACTTTGATGTAAAAAAACACTAAAAACTTTTTTTTTGCACTCTTTTGTGTAGTTTAGTAGTATAGGTAATAGTTTTGTCTCTACGTTATTTAACACTGACTTCCGAATTAAAGAAATTTTGCACTTTTTAGTGCATTTTTTTTTAAGTCAGTGGTACCTTTTTTGTAAAAAGTTTTTTATTTTACACTTTTTAGTTGCGGTACCACAACTAAGAAGTACCCCTCAGTCAAACTTAAAGTCATCGCGTATACGCAAAGCGCAAAGCGTATAAACAAAGCAATTTTACTTGTTACAACGGAGTTCCGTTCCATATCTTCGAAGTTCATGATCAGATCATAACAATATTTCTATGGGACCAACTCAGAAGTAATCTCTCAATCAAAAAAATCATTTTCAAAATCGACAAAATCCACAATTGACCAAGAAATCGGTGAACAAAAATACTTTCAGCCGAACATAGAACCTCCTTCTTTTAGGAGTCGGTTAAAAAGTAAGTCAACGACCTGTGGCCGGTGAAGATAGTGCAAAATTGCAAATATTGCCGTTCCGAAATGCCTACATGAAACGTTAACAAATCCAAAATTAAAAGACAGCATTTAGAAACTATGAAAAAAAAATATGCAAAAAATGTTCTTTGCATTTTTAAAGCTCAGTTAAGTAATATTGTAAAGTTGGTTTATTTTAAGCCAATTAGGTTGTTTGAAAAATGCATTTTCTTAGTTTTAGTCAAGTTAATTATTTTATTACTTTAACAGACTGACAAGAACTTGTAATATACCCGTTGTACAATTTAATGTGATAAATCGTCACGCTGTATATAATAGTCTTAAGAGATGCTGGCGTTCTCCCACAATCAATTGCTTGGCTGCAGGGCAATAGCATAAGTCACATGTAAATTTGCTAAAAGTTGCATGACACTTTTTGACCAATGATGACCTGATGAGTGTGGTAAAGAAAGAAAGAAAGAAAGAAAGAAAAAAAGAAAGAAAGAAAGAAAGAAAAAAAGAAAGAAAGAAAGAAAATGTGTTTATTTGGCATACCATGATACATTAATCAAAAATTAATTGATTAACCGATAGTCCGCGAAAGATGGAACGAGTCGAGGGACGCTTTTGACGATAAGTCCTACTCCAGATCTCTGAATAGGCTAAAAAAAGAATAAAGAAATTAAGCCTCATAATCTTTTTCGCTTTAATCAAAATTGATAAGATGACATCATTGCAATCGTCTGGTCTGCTAATGATTGCAACTTGTCATTAATTAATTTAAGATTTCGTCTCTCTGTGCGTGAGTTTATAATCTTACTGGTCTTTATCTGTGTTTTGTAGACATATTTCAATTACTTAGTCGCATTACTAAATGATTGGTATGCACGCAACTACGATTATGTTTTAGAGACATAAAATCTGCAGTGTAATACCTAGTAGTTAGTGTCGCTATCAGTTTTTGTAACGCGTAAATTAAGCAGCGGGCCAGCTGATTAATGAGCTACTTATGAATGCTGCGTTTAACGTGGCCACCAACTGGGTCCGAGTGATTTAAGAAGGTTCAATGTAATCGAAAAGTAGAAGACTGAGGTACGGTATCGGCTTTGCGCATTTTTAAAACGGGATCATGGACACCATTTTCATGAGCATACAGAAAAGGTTAGAGAACTAGAAATTGATTTTTTTATAGGACGCCAGTAATCAGCTGCAGTACTAAACAAATATGTTTAGTACTGCATTTCAATAGAAATGAATAATATCCTCCTAAGATCTAAAAACTTGCCTAATATTAAATTGATGAAATGAAACGGAGTCATATTTTTAGACACATTTATTTGAAAGCGGTATTCACGTTTCAATTAAATTAGACATCCTAATTTACGTAAAATGTGTAGGAAATTGGGAAATAGGTTTGCATTTCACGTTTCTTATTGTAATAGACGTGTATAGGGGAGTAGGCTAGGCTGGGTTCGAAATTCTATGATGAACGCCAATTGTACATTTTAATACAAGTGGACAAACCACGTGTATCAAACCATGTTTTTCAACAAACTTATTTGAAGATATAAATAATCGGGGGTTGACGCCTGACTCGCGGGGGTCACATCGCGCTCAGCCTGATACGCTACATACTGTGGTACCCGCTACAAATTGTTGCGGGGGCGAGCTCGAGCACTTTTCCGAACTAGTGAAAAAAACAGTAAATTGCGTGCCTAAAAGCGGTAGGGATAAGAGTGGGTTTTCGATACAACGTGGCAATGCCGCCAGCCTTTTGGGCACACTTCCAGTCGACAGCGATGCGGAGGAGTTTTGTGACGCCATATTTTAGGTAGGAGTAGCCTTTAGTCTATATATATATAGTTTTAATTAGTTAAGTGTTTTTGTATATAATTTTGTATATATATAAATATTATCGAGTGTATTGAAAAATACTAATAACTTCATACAAATATCAGACGCGTCAGGGGCCCTGAAAAATAACCCTGCACGCGAATGTACATTGTTCAACTCATAATCGTGTCAATTTATGCGTCAAGTAACATTTTCCGCCGATGTATGTGCGTCTATCTCAAAGAATGCTTATCGGCCTTGGGACATACGAGAGGATGGCTTAGCTCAGCGTATAATGTCAAATAGTATTACAGCCAGTATAAATATTTTGTCACCTAGTAAACTATTGGCTTGGATCTTGCGTCATAGCATTGTGTTTCTATGTTAAGTAGGGTGACGATGCTTTTCAAAGTTACTTGGACAACCATTAAGCATTTTTGTTTTTAATTTGTGGTTTGAAATCATCCAAAAACTTTTCTTGCTCTACGGTGGACGAGAGGGGGTGACAGTCTTTTACTGATTAAAACGGTGGGCTTTGGCTGTCCTTTTTACGTTCTAGGGCCACGGTCACTCTATCAAATTTTTCCGCAGCCTATTAAGCACTGGGGCCTTACCTTTCATCATTTTCCTGCCCTTTTCCCGTCTTATTTGGGGTCGGCGCAACACGTTTTTTCTTCCATTCTATCGTGTCACCCGTCATGCTATCACTAACTTCATTTTCTTTCATATCACTGTTCACACAATCCATCCATCTTTTTTTTGGCCTCCCTCTCCCTCTCTATCCATCCACATGCATACTCATAACTCTTTTAGTAACATGCCTTTTATTCCTCCTCTTTACACGACCATACCAAGACAAACGATTCCCCTTCAACTTTTCAGTCACTGGCGCCACCTTCAAACTTTCTCTAATATACCATTACGTGTAAAATTCAGGCGAGCGTGTTAGAAAGAGGTATGAAGCTTTACACCTTATAAAGCTCCATTTCTTTAACAGTTCAGTTTAGGTCGTCAAATGGATCGCGTTAAGAGCTCGTGGCAGGGCCTCTGTACTAAGTATTTTGATAGGTTGTAATTTAATTAAAATGACGTGTGACTTAAGTATAAAGTGTGATAGATGTGTTATCGTGAAATATAAAGATTTATAGAAAGACAAACAGTCAAAAGAGTCATTTACCCTTTGTCTTTACCCATAAATAACTTGCAAATAGTACACAACGATATACTATTACCATTCATAAAGTTATACCTCTGGTTTTGTAATCATAAGAAAAACTAGCAGAGTGCAAGTCAGACTCGTACAGGAAGGGTCCCGAACTACGATATTAAAATAAAGTTTCTTGTATGGTAAACCTCTTTAATTTTTAACTTTATGATAATTGTAGCGGCAATAGAAATACATATTCTGTGAAAATTTCGACGCTACCTCATACAGTTACACTGACAGATGAACCGACAGACAGACAAACGGACGGACGTACAACAGAGACTAAGTAATAGGGACCTGTTGGCACCTTTTGTGTACGGAACCCTAAAAATGATTGCAAAGAACGGACTAAAATAGCGAAAAGTATATAAGTAGGTTCGTTAAGGCGATTTGATTTCATATTTGTTTTAATTAAAACTTGGATTATCCTCTCTCTCAGCGTCACAACTTTATTATCATACAAATTGTAATGTTAAATGTAAATCTAATGCAATTTATAGATGCAGGCAGGACAAGTTAGTCAGTTGTCATACAAGAGGCCACAGTAAGGTGATACATAATAAAACTGTAATGTATAAATTGTAATTTAAATGCCAATCAAATAATTACAGAAAACTTGTAGACACTAAATACTATTAGAATTACAAACAGGTTCTAAAAACAATTAGAAATTGATATGTTGCACGATGTAGGTTAAAAACATTTAATTATTTTCCGTTTCATGAATTACAAAAGGCTGGTTTTGAATGAAATATGCTTGCAACAGTTTCAACATTATCTAATTTTGTTATACCGTGTGGTTGGACATGCGAGGCTTGCCTTTTTAGTGGAACTGCGCCATAGACACGACTCGAGTGGGTGTTGCACGTGTAGGCTCATAATTTGTTAATCCTATACACAAAATCGCCCCAATTTGGACATAGCGATAAAATCTAGGCTGTTTGCATGTGGAAATGCCCAATTGTCCACCTGTCTGGTCAACATAATGGGATAGGCATCATATTAATAGTTTGAACAAAGAAATAAATTAGAAGTTTATTATGTGTCTTGTTTTTAATATTCTAGCAATAGATTTTTATTTGACATTTATTAAGTTGATTAATTTTTAGAACCAAAAATGTTTGGCTTTGGAAATATTTATGATTAATTTCGGGGTTCTACCAAATCTATATTTTAACCTGAAACTTATAAGTACGCATTATACACATCGATCACTAATAGATCGTAGAATCGAATTTCGAGAAAGTTCTTTATTAGTGATCGATGACTAGACATAATGGATAAGCATAGCCTAGTTTACACCTAAATTTTATTACTATACTAAAATAAAACAATGTTTGCAAAATATTGTCCTATGTATTCAAAATTGATGGTCTATTTCGTTCCAGTCATGCGGCCAATGCCGTTCGTCGGCGGAGCGCGCGTCGAGTGCCGCGCGAGAGTGCACGCGCCTAGCAGACGCATTGCGCGACGCGCGCGACCAGCTCGAGCTCATGGAGTTCAGGCTGCTAGAGTTAGAAGACGCACATCCCGATAAGGTACAAAACAAAAGTTTTATACAGCCTTAAAAAAAAGTTACATGGTTTTTTTATCTCCGTCTAAAATTATTCCAAGTAAATAAAAAAATATAATGCATTTAAAATAAGAACAAAAAAAAAATTGTTTATGAATAGCTATTTTTTTTGTTTTGCAATTGCCAAAAACAGGCTGGAAAAATTTAGATGGTGAAAAAAATCCGTGTTGTTTTTTTGCCGGCCAGTGTTTTATAATTTTTCGTCTAGTGAGTGAGTCCCATCTTTAGAACCATAAAGTGCGTGATTTTCATTCGTTTTCCGCTGTGACGTCGATATATTTGCGCGTGATTCGAATGTTTTGTGTGTGTTTGAACGTCATGTGAAGGTGAAGGCTCATTTGAATTTAGAAGCGAAGACATGAATGGCCCACGCGTCGATCAGGTATCTTTGTGTTTTTTGTTTTTATTAATATTCATTTTTCTGCAATTTCGGCGGATTGATATTGTATTTTGTGATCTTTCCCAGTATCTTATCAGAAGTAATTTGAAAGATACTGTGTTTTATATGTTTTTTATATAATCTATTTATCGGAGATAGATGTATGTAGATATGACTACTTAATGCGTTTTGCTTGGCGACGTTTTGTTTTGTTACCACTCATCAAAAAAAGACACTCAAAGTCATCAATTATTTTAAAAACTGTTTTTTCTTGATTTCCGTTCTCGTTTCGGAAAAAAATATGTTTCAACACACTTATTCGAAAACTCGTGGCTATCGGTAGTGTAATTCGAACTAGTGCAGAAAAGTGAGGCGTTCGATCTCATTACAGTTTATTATATTTGTTGAATCTAACTGGTGGCCATACAATACTTAGCAAGCAAGGCGTATAAAAACTCAAAACTTTGTTTATTTTTCACAATAATTTGTCAATCATTGTTTACAAGTATATGTTGAAAAACGTCGCTAGATACATGTGGGATATTCTTATTACAATTTTTATTTTAATGAATTACCTCTCCAACGGCTTAAATAATATTAACATACATTGGCAAAAATTGTTACGACTTTACTAAAGACAAGGAAATAAAACAATTCCTTTAATTCAATCAACAACCCAATAACTGATCATTTTTGTCGTGATTGTGACATCTTTTGATTACCAGAAGTAAGCATAAAGCCACTTAAAACCCTGTCTACCCATAAATGTAAATCAATTAACCGTTATCATCCAACACCATTATTCATAGGCACAACAGCACAGACTGAAATACTTTCTCACGTAACATAGATAACCTTGACCTTATGCTACACACATTCTCCATACAAGCAAGAGGTCAACAGTAAGTGGTTAATGTTAAGCGTAGGGCACACTGTAAGCTTAGCTAACTTAGCTAAGTCTAGCCAAATGTGAGTAATTTTTTCTGTTGACCAAGAGCGACATGAACATTTCAAATTAACAACAGCGACGCAAGCTTAACTCTTACAAAATAAAAACTCTTAAGAAAAATCTTCCTTAATGTAATGAATTTTAATATTGTGTAATTTCTTTTAATGTTTTATGAAATTCTTAATATCTGACTGACTAATAGTATAATTATTATCTAATGTAATTTAATTTAATAGAATAGAAAATCTATATGGTACACCAAAAAAGTAACGAAACTTTTACATAAACTTAATTCTATGGGTACAATGGCGGCCTTATCATCATCTCTTTCTAGACTTTTCCCAATTATGCGATGCGGGTGAATACTCGTGTTTTACATAGACAGACTAGCTATGGAACCGCCACAATTCCAACAAAGGTGTTTTTTCGCTGATAGCGATATCTATAGTGTATGTTTGTTACTTCTTCACGCTCGAACGGCTGAACGGATTTCGATAAAACTTGGTATATGGGTAGACCATGTCCTGGAATAGCTCACAGAACACTTTTAGCCTAGGAGTATTTTCGCGTGGGATAATTTTCAACTATCACGGGCGAAGCTTTTTAAAAATTTCATATCGTTCAATCAGTTGATTTTACTCTGCTGCTTATAGATTTTTTTTAATGGGTTATTCAACAACAAATACATAAATGGTTTCACATAAATCTTCTGACAAACTGCAGCACAGTTTGTCGGCAGTGTTCTCGTGAATAGTCTTCTTGAGTAAACTAATAAACAAAGTCAACATTATACTAGACATGTAATAAGAAGTGGATTTTTAAGGGCACTCACCCGCCAGGCCAGCATGAGCAGCACTCGTACTTGAAAGTTTGCTTAGCAGGCGGTATAGGCTACGCCTTATGTTCTTTCAAATATAACTTAAGGTGTTAACGGAAACACCATTGATCATTATTAACGGTTTTGTTACTTATTTCTATGGTGGCCGGATACGCCTCTGTTTATGGGACACTTGGCGGTTGATTACCTCATTCAGTTAGTCATAGCCTTATATCAGGTGTTGATAAATAAAACATATACTTACTTACCTGCTTATGTGTAGACTTATGTATTTATTAAGTAAACTAGTATGTGCGGAATGAACAGTAATGCGCAGTACCTAGGAACGCCTTACGTTCGACGCGTATCAAGATGTTAATCAAATAATGCATTTTAATCTTGTTTTTTTTTTTATCTTGGAATTGCACTGATAGGTACTACATAAATCTAGGAAATATGGTATCAATTAAATTATTGGAATCGTTACTTTTATAACTATAATTTCTCACGTAACTTTTTAGAGAATTATACCTAACTAGCTGACCCGGCAAACGTTGTTTTGCCATATAAATAATTTTTTGTCTAAAAAATAAAAAAAAATTTTAGGGGTGGACTACCCCTAACATTTAGGGGGATGAAAAATAGATGTTGGCCGATTCTCATAGATACCGGATAAGCACAAAAAATTTCATCAAAATCGGTCAAGCCGTTTCGGAGGAGTATGGCAACGAAAACTGTGACACGAGAATTTTATATATTAGATTTTAATTTATCAGAGCACGTATTGTTAGAAGAAAAGGTTTAGCTTTCAGTATATTATAATGTAGTTTGAGCTTAGCTAATGAAAGTTCATAAAGATAATGTATGCAGTAGTCACATCAGCATGTGATTCACAAAAAACATGACCAATCTTGACAAGATGAGTTCATAAATTCTCTTTGCAAGAGTCAGTGAAGGTTGCGCTGCAGAGAGTTTCACTCGTAAAGACTTTGTTGCAAGACCAAATCATATATCGCGTGAATCCCCGTTATACCGTCTGTAACGTGATACGGTCCGCAAAACTAATTTAATATCCCATCAATAACGCTAGTAAGTAAGTCACAATAAACATGTCTTCTTGGCTTCGTTAGCTCAATTATAACTACCGCAATTATGAAGTAATTTTACGCTTTGTGTAATTTAACCGGTGGTTACTCTCGCAATGTTTGAAGATCGCTAGCCATCGGTAGTTATCTGAGACATGGTAGCTACTGCGGAACTAATTTGTTGGCATGAAGCAATTGATAAATTCTTTTTTCTAGAAGACACTACGACTTCTAATTAATTGATCGAAATTGATTAGTAATTAACAGAACTATTTGTTGACTTGGTGGATGTTGACAAAAATGTCGAGCGCCAATAAACTCTTCATTCATTCATCCTGTTTATAGATAACTTGAATATTTCAGACTAAGCACAATAACCGTTTACAAAGACAAAAAAATAACAACAGAAATAAACAAAATGCCAGCGCAAGAGGAAGCGAAACTCGTCCCATAACTCCATGTTAGTTTATTATTACGTTTCCACGAATGACCGCCTATTATAGTAGCAACATTCTACAGCATACTTAATCTGTATCAGAAAGAAAAAATCGTTTTACATAGGTTTATTTGTCAACGCCTACTGCAGCCGCTCGTTAAGCCACTGGCCGCCTAAACAGACCCACTACGGTCCAATTAACGAGAGAGTACGGTCAACTTTTGGCGTCCATTTTTATCTTGAAATAATTATACGTATGTGATGTAAAGTGATTGTTGTGTTTCGAAAACTTGTAACGTAATAGCGTCTAACCTTCTTTCAGTCAGTAGTGTGTATTTACTTTCGTGACTCTATACAAAGATTGTTAAGCTGAAAATAATAGTGCGATTGTACAGTCAGTATCAAAAGTGCATTTGCAAAGTGCATTTGCACTCTACCAATGCTAAGTGTCTAAAATTTCTTTGTTGTAGAAGTTCAATAGTTCATAACTAGTTTATTCAATACTTTAGATTCTATGCTACCAATTAAATCAGTTATGAACCATTGACCCTCTTCTACAAAGAAATTTTAGAAATTTTAGCATTGGTAAGGTGTGGAACTGCACTTTTGACCCCTAACTGTACTTATGTTTATCAGTATTGAAGTAAGGTTTGTTTTTCTTTAATATCTAAGTTCCATCTCTTTGTTCCAGGGCGCTAGGGACAACCTAACCGACTCAGATTCGGGCTGCGTGTCCCCAGGCTCCCGCATCAAGGACTCCGCGTCGCCCGAACTCAAACGAATGGATTCCGGATACAAATCCCCCCACGCCCCGAGCAGTCCCTGCAACCCCCGCCGGCACCTGGGCACACCGCACGATGACTTCAAGGAAGACTTTGCCAGGGCCCAAGTGCTAGCCGACATTTTAGACAAGAACTCCGAAACCACCAATGATTCCCTCAAAAGTAACCCAGTTAAAGAACACTTGGAACAGATGATATTGAATGCGGCGTCGGCAGAGGACAGAGCCTGCTTGGAACAAGTTCTGATGCTGCTATACAACCTTCAAGCGTTGAGCAGTTCCGTCAGTGAAGATGAATGCTTTCAGGTTAGTTGGAACCTTTTTCTTTAGTCATTGGCAAAAAGGAAAAAATTAAGTCATTGACATTATAAAAATAACATGTATTGACAGCCATCAACAAAACCTACAAAACCATTAATAGTTTCTTGATCTTAATTTCCAAATTCCTGTCTGTTTACAGGCCAAACCGAGGAAAATATGTGACCTGAGATTCAAACAAGACACTGACAAAACTCAAAAGGCCATCGCAACAGTAACACCATATCAACAGAAAGGGTACAAATGCGAGTCCTTGGAGAGTCTTTGCAGTGAAGAGCGGAAGCCCAGCAATGTTCTGCAAGAAAGTGGCATCTTCGAAGGTGTAGAAACAGAGTCAAAGTGTACCCAAACAGACGTCAACGACAGCTTTGAATGTAGTGGTGAACTAAACACCGAAATACAACGACTGAATAGTATAAGAGAGAAGTTAGAGAGACAAGGAGTTAGAAATAGGACATTAAGTACTAAAGAAGATGGAGACGGCCTGGAGTGCAGGTGTGTGAAGTTGGGAAAAAAGCACAAGCAGTATTACGAGAGAAGGCTTAAGTTTTTGGAGGGAAAGATCTCGATATACGAAGCAGCACAAGACGTTAAAGAGGCTAAGCTAGCACAGAGATTGCAGAAAGAGTTCCTTCTTGAAAATAGAATACAGGTAAACGAGCTATAATAGTTTATAGACATAAATTAAAATATCGTCAGGCTATATATTTGAATTGATATCTTTCCAATTATATTGAAGTCCGCTTCTACTCTAGCTGGCTGCAACAGGTTTCCAGTACTTTTAATATACAATATGAAGACGTCGATACGACAAAAAATGAAAACACTGGTAGCACTCATCTGACTCATCATTATGACCATCATTTACAAAGAGACCAAACTTGAAATTTTTAAGAAAAAAATTAGCTCAGTACAGCTTTTTGAGTTTACAAACGTAAAAGTATGCAAACTGCAGGCAGTTGCTTTTTGTCTAGACTTAAAGTTTGTCACAATGTAAAATTGCAGATAATGATGAGTATTACCAGTCTTCTCATATCTTACTGTTGTAGCGTATTTTACATATTGTAGATGAAGTTATAAAACTTTTCTACAATAATTTTGTTTTACAGGAACTCGAATCGCAACTATCCGAACTACAAGATAAATACGAGAGATTAGAGGAAGATTGCTGTGAACTAGAAGAAATCGAAAATGACACCCGTTTACATTGGCAGCAGTAAGTAGCGTGATCTCGCCAAAGTAAATTACCATACCGATATTGTATACCTAGGTTTATTGTTTCTTACTGAATTAAATGCATTTGATATCAAGGTCAAGAACAGATCTACTTCGTGATAAAAAATGCTCTTTATCTCAGTAATACTTGCATTGTTTATCGGTCTTTCTATTTAGCATTTTGATAACTGACTTCGCATTTTTACGTACATATTCAGTTTTTTACTCATCTTGAATTCATGGGTTTTCCCCGGAATCCTGGGACGCAAGGCAAATGAGTGGGTTTTAGTCAGTAAAAGTCTGACACGCCCCGCTTCGCCCTAGAGCGAGAGAGGTCATTGGATGATTCCCCACATAAAAAAATATTCATCTAGAATTATCATCATTTTCTTGCACCTCACTTAATTTAATTACTTTTTCTTCGTTCAAATCAAATGTAAAAAATACGATAATAACTAGATTATTTTCGTATTTTGAAGAAAAAATATTGTTTAATCTTTGTTCTGTTGAAGACATTCCATATTTAGGGTAAAACGGATCCCCTAGAAGATCACTATGTTGTCCGTCCATCTGTCTGTCTGTCTGTCAAGACCCTTTATCTCAGAAACGCGTGGAGGCATCGAGTTGAAATTAAAACCGGTTTACTCAAGTCTGCGGTCCCTTGAAGCTTGAAACTTCTAAGTTAACGGAAAAAAAGATACGGCCGTTTATGTCGTAAACGTACATTTCAACACTCAAAGGAATCAAAATTCATAGGGTACTTCCCGTTGACCAAGAATCCTGAAATTTGGCATAAAGCAAGGTCTTATAGTATAAGATATAGGAATAAATCTGAAAACTGTAAATTTGTAGTTACGTCACAAAAAAATCTTCATTTTACAATTCGGAAAAATATTCGTAACTCAATTCGGGAATCGAACTGTTTTCATAGGTAAGTTTGTGCGGAACCCTCAGTGCGCGAGTCCTACTCGCACTTGCCCTGTTTTTGTTTGTTAAGTAGAACTTTAAAATTATGTACTTGCGTTCATTTTTTTTTTCGGGGTGGAAATCCTCATGGATGTCTTCCGCCCTGGGGTAAGTGGAGGGGTCTGCCAGACTCTTACTGAATAAAACAAACTGACTAAAACCACCTCAGTGTTCTCTCGTACACTTGTGTCGGGGGCTGCGGGTGCAGTTTAACTTCCGCTGCATATACTTACATTCATAACCTATCCTTTTGGTTTAGTGAGTAAATTGTAAATATTTTTTTCTTTCTAGGCTTGAGTTAGACTATGAGCTCTGTTCTGCTCAACTAAGAGACATGACGGAACAACGCGAGTGTTCGCGGGCGCAAGCCGAGCGCCTGATAAACGAACTGGCCAATAAGGAGCTCGTATTGAAGGCCAGAGAGGTGAGCTCTTATGAACCGACTTTATTATAATAGTACATTTTTATACAAGTGGAGATAATTTGTCGTAGGAATAACGACTTGGGTCTTGATATGTTAAGAAAAGTGAATTTGTCATAGGAACAAAGACTTGGGTTTTCATATGTTAAGAAAAGTGAAATTATGAAGTTACTGCTGATCATCCTTTAATGTTATTATTTATACTTTTAATATTATTTAAAGAATTTTTACCATTATCTTACCTGATTGTAAGCAATGACGTAGTTGATGGCGCACGTACTTACCAAAAATAGCGTATTCACTGTTGACTAAAGCCTTCTGTCCACGGACGCGTAGCTTCAAAGACGCGTATTCGTCCTTTTTCTTTCTTGATAGGTCCGCGCTTGACCACTATCCCACCTGATGGAAAGTGACGATGCGGTCGACGATGGAGCGCGCTTACCTAGAAGTAACCTATTCACTCTTGACTTAAAGATTCCCGAGTGCAGCCATCAGGAAACACTGATGCCCTGGACCTGTACCATGACGTTTAAAGTAAGATTGTTTCATTCTTATTTCCAGTGTGAGTAAGAGATGGCACTAGACAACCTGTATAGCTCTGTCTCTTACCCACACTGAAATAAGAATGAAACAATCTTACTTTGAACGTCATGGTAACCCCGTTGGTGCCGCTTCGTCGACACGGTTTCATAGTTTGGTATGTAAGCTTCACGCAGGCGTTCACCGAGCGGACGTAAGGACGAATACGCGTCTATTAAGCTACGCGTCCGTAAACGTAGGCCTTAAAGAGCTCCAGGTTGCATCTATCAGGAAACACAGACTCCGGCAGGGGATTCGGTTCCTTAGTTGTATGAAAAATGTAAGTGAAAATTTCTAACTTTCCCCTTTTGGTTTCCAGAAAGATTTACTCACACGGTTGCGCAAACTGGAGAAAGCGGTGCCGGCACTGATAGCGTGGAATGTCATCCAAGTGCTGGGCGTCGAATTATCGTTTGGTGGAAAGGTATGTTTTTTCGCTCCTTAATAAAATAATGAAATAGTTCGTTAAGAAGGACAGAGGATCATTTTGATTTAGGCCCCTCGCCCACGGCCACTTTTTGTAGCTATGCTGTAGCTCGTTCGCATTAATACAGTGGCGATGCTGTAGCGCGTTAGTAGCGCGTTGGCATCTTTTCTATAGAGCTTGCAAATGCAACTAACGCGCGTTATAATAGTAGCGATGCTGTCGCGCGCTTACGAAAAGAAAAAAAACAAAAAGAACACTTATTTAAAACAATTAGAACTGTTTGTTTTAAAATTTAAAAAAAAACTGTTTCTTTTTTCAACCCTGATTAACAATCAGTGCATGCTTCTCGATTCAGTCAACCACCTCCTTATAAGCTACAATATTCCAGTCAGTGATGATAGGCCGATCCCAGTAGGTACAAAGTGATATGACCATTTTCAAAAACTGGGTTCGGCACATACTTATAGTACAGCGGTTTCCTCACGCTCGCTGTTTTACTTCACCGGTTCGTGTTTGCCATTTACATGTTGTATATAATTATAAATATTATTATTCTCCTGATTAACCACCTGAGAAGGGTGATTTTCATAACCATATTAATCTATATATATAAAAGGAGAAACTGACTGACTGACATATCAACGCACAGCCAAAATTCTCTCTTCAGTCCTAGGAGTATGAAATTTTGCACAAGGCTTCCTTTTATGACGTAGGTGAGTACTATGAAAGGATTTTCGAAAATTCACACCCTAAGGGAATGAAACGTGGGTCCAAAATTTGTATGGAGAAACCGCGGGCGAAGCCGCTGGCACAAGCTAGTAATTATATATACATGCTGTAGTCATTGCAGCATTTAAACACTTCACCGTCGATATATATAGCCAGCGGCTTCGCCTGCGTGAAACTAGGTTTCTCCATACAAACTTTGGGCCCCGTTGGTTGGGCAAAATTTCACGTTCCTAGTCCCAGTAGTTTCGACTGTGCGTTGATTGTCAGTCAATGTATATAAATCTGCTATTTTCTAACTATCACTAAGAAAACTCCCATTGTTCTCTTTGGTAAGCATATTGGGAACAGTCGATACATATTAATTAATAGTTTTTGAATGTACAAGTCTAATAATGTATTAATAACATTTTGAACTTCTTTAGAACAGAGTTGTCCTGTAGTACGAACTACCTACCAAACCTTATGTAACGTACTCTTCGGTACTGTTCACGCGAGGATGTGAACATTGCCGACGCAGCAGGCTAGTGACGCAGTAAACCCGAATTGACGTCAATATTAGTTATTTGTCACTAAAATTATTCGACTACATCAGTTTTACACAAATACATTAATAACTCATACATGTAAATATATTAATATAAATACCATGTAAATATGTAATAGTCTCTTTCTACGCTACGAGCAACGCTGTTTCACTACGACGAGACCATCGACTCCTCTCATTTTTACTGCGCCCATAAATGGTTGCCGATAGCTCTGCCCTTCCCAGCCTTAGTTATTTATTGGTCGGTCCGTCAGGCTGAGGATCGGCAGTGAGAAAATCCCATCCGATACACCCTTTATCCTTCCCATCTTCCGTCTGTTGCCTTAGGTCTCATGGTAACAGGCTTCGTGCACTATATATGTATATATTGTAACTATATGGTTAGGGCTAGGTTGTTAGATGCAGCTAGGGTTGTTGATAGGCTACAGTCAACCCCTTTACTGTACATTTAGGTAGCTGATTGTACAGGTACGTTTTTGAGGTTGACGTAGTCAATCCAGATAGTCTATAAAATTCTTGGCGCTAGCTCTAAGGATAACCTGGATTTAGTGTGAGAGCAGGACAGAGATATCTTCCTTCTCTCTCAAGTTACACAACGTGACACGTCCTTGAAAATTCACTCTCAATTTAGTCCAATTCGAAAATAGAATCCCCGCCTACTAAGTTTCATTTAAATATTTTTTAAATTTTGTTCGTAGATATGCCTTATGAATCGTATGAGCGGCTACAGCGAGAATACGCGCGCGTTCTTGGAGCAGATGCGGCGGGAGAGTGAAAACAACAAGAGGGTCGGAGCACTGGCTCTCTATAATACTCCTCTTGTCGCCGTTAAGCTAGCCTCACCCAAAGAGGAGGCGCTACAGAAGCAAGTCGCTATGTAAGTATATTATATATATTATTTTTTATCGGTATTTTACAAGATGCATTTTGGAGAGTGTGCGCAGGAATCACATGACTTGATTCCGCCATCACCACGAAGCTAGCCCGGTAAATGAGATTGAGGTATGCAAGTTGGAATGTCGGGACCATGACTGGAAGGGCCAGAGAGTTAGCGGATGTATTGAAAAGAAAACGGATAAATATAGCATGCTTGCAGGAAACTGAATGGAGAGGAACAAAAGCGAGGGAAATTGGTGAGGGATATAAGTTTTATTATTGTGGAAGTGATGAAAAAAGTAATGGCAGAGAAATAGTATTAGATAGTAAATTAAAAGAAAGCGTGATGGAAGTACAAAGGATTTATAGTTGTGAAAGTTATGTTAGAGAATGTGATGTTGAATGTAGTCAGTGTGCTGGTTGTTTTGGGAGGCCATAGGCCTCAATTTTTGTGCGCCAATCCCCCTGTGTCTCGTTCAGTTTTTAACGCGTGGCCAACAATATTGTCAGAAAGAGCTCATAGAACATCAAAAACTTCGCTAACTCCTGTCAATGGGGAAAGTGACAAAAAGGCAGCCAGCAGCGCATCGTCGAATGGCACATTATTGATTAAAAATTGAAGAAGGTCAAGTGAAGAGACGATCAACTGCTTGGACCACTTGAAAATCTCGGTATCAACTAATTTGATTAAGAAGTAAATACACATTGGTTAGCCTTCCAAAAGGTGCCGAGGTGCAAAATCTATTACAATTTTAACATTTTTTTTTTTTTTTTACCCAGGTTATTAGGCGAGAAAAGAAATGTAGAAGAACAAACACTAGATATAAAAAGAAAACTTGAAACAAGAGTACGAGAATTGGAAGGAGAATTGGAGACATCGAAGCGACAGTTACAGGCCACTCTCTGCGGTGCAGATGTTAAGAAGGAACGGATTGAAGAAAAGATCGCGAGCTTAGAGTTAGAACTCGGAAAAACCAAAGCTGATGAGCTGAAGAGAACGGTACGTTTTCTTTACCATTTATACAAGGATATTAATGAACCTATTAAATAATTAAGGACAAAACTATCATAAATATCTTACCAAATCTGTTTGAGAATCTTAAGAACGTCTAACCTGATATACATTTCCATACAACTCACGTGATAATGACGTTATTATACACCCCTAATTATTAAATATTTAAAAAAAAATTGGGCTCTATCTGTACCCTTTACTGATCATATTTATGTAGTCAAAGGTAAAAAAACGAAATCCCAAAATTGTTCACGAAAATTTGTCATAATTGGTAAATTCATAATTGAATCAATTATTCATAAAACTTGCTACTAAAAAAAACTACGCGCTGTGTTTTTCCATTGTTTTTCATTCATAATCAATAGCATGTACAATATTTCCATAAATTGAGTGACATTTTGGGATATAAACAAACGCTAATAACTTTGCTTTTTATGAATATTATTTATTGAGACTTTACTTAAATAATAACAAGACCTTTTCTATTAAGCCCTTTAAGTATTTGTACTAATTAAAAACTAGTGGTGTAGTATCTTTCTTTACATATTTTGGAAACAAAGATATTTTGTGGATTCATCTGTTTCTATTGAATTCAAAACTTAAAATACATCCAGTAAAGACGCTGAAGAAAATCTGCTATTTTTCCTGAACTTTAGCCCTTCATAATATACTCATGAATTAAAAACGTAAAGAAAGTATATCTATAGGAAGTACGTTTTTATATATTATTGTTATAATAATTCGGAATTACGATTCAATGTACACTTTGCACATTTAATCGTAATTCGGAATAACGAAATTATTATTCCAAAAACTTTTAAGGTATTTACTGGCACAAGTATTATGAAATATTCGGAGAGATGGAATTACCGACTGCCAACAAATCAAAATATTACAAATTGACAGTGCTAAACAAGTGCTAGTGGTGTCAGTCTTATCAGATATGAATGATAGGGTTAACTGACCTAACGTAATAGATTGACAGGAATTGGTACTACCTGAATACATACACACTGATTCCATACAACGTTAACTCGTCCAATCACACTTACTTGCGCGAAGTAGAGCATTGTAACAATGTAACACAAATCTAGAACCATGACGATTCTTATGATGAAATTTTAATCGACTTCTGATTTCAATAATTGGACATATGATTCTTTCAACGCTTGTGAAACCAAATAAGATTTTGGATGCATTCTAAAGCGATTAGTGCTTAATGTACCTATCACAAAATAAAGTTTAATTTTCTTCGTAAACTGTTCGTAAACGAAACGAATATACATATATGTATAACTACACACACACACACACACACACGGACATGCACAATTGCCGGTCTGGTGCAGCGGGAAGCGGGTACACTTTTATGTATAGGATTATAAATTACATAGTTTTGCAAGTGCTACTAACAATAATCTATAATATAAAAATGAATCGCAAAATGTGTTGGTAAGCGCATAACTCATCAACGCCTGGACCAATTTGGCCAATTCTTTTTTTTAAATGTTCGTTGAAGTTCAAGGATGGTTTTTACGGCGAGAAAAATTCGAATAGAGTAGGGTAGAGTAGGGTAGAGTAGGGTAGAGTAGGGTAGAGTAGGGTAGAGTAGGGTAGAGTAGGGTAGAGTAGGGTAGAGTAGGGTAGAGTAGGGTAGAGTAGGGTAGAGTAGGGTAGAGTAGGGTAGAATAGGGTAGAGTAGGGTAGAGTAGGATAGAGTAGGATAGAGTAGGGTAGAGTAGGGTAGAGTAGGGTAGAGTAGGGTAGAGTAGGGTAGAGTAGGGTAGAGTAGGGTAGAGTAGGGTAGAGTAGGGTAGAGTAGGGTAGAGTAGGGTAGAGTAGGGTAGAGTAGGGTAGAGTAGGGTAGAGTAGGGTAGAGTAGGGTAGAGTAGGGTAGAGTAGGGTAGAGTAGGGTAGAGTAAGGGTAGAGTAGAGTAGAGTAGGGTAGAGTAGGGTAGAGTAGGGTAGAGTAGGGTAGAGTACGGTAGAGTAGGGTAGAGGAGGGTAGAGTAGTCAGTTGACGGGAGCGAAGCCGCGGGCAAAAGCTAGTAATGAATAAAAGGTTTTTTACTAACATAGTTTTTAAGTAGGTACGCCATGAATCCTGTTCCTGATACAAATAATTAATAATAATGATAATAACTACACCGTAATTTACCAAAATAAAAGAAAAAGTAGTATCCAATTTGTTCAAATTATTAACTCTAAACTCTTTTCTGCCCCACAGCAACAGCCAGACCCAACATGGGAAGTGAAGATCAAAGCGTTACAGATCAGCGAACAAGAATTAAAGAATAGAGTATCAGAGTTGGAGAAAAGAGAGGCAGCCTACCTGGAGATGTTGACGCAAGCTGACGACATGTGGGCCGAAATGGAAGGAGGATATAAGAAGAAAATCCAGGAATCGCAGTATACGGAGACGGCGCTCAAGGGATTGGTGAGGACGAATATGTTTACGTTTTTAATCAACATCCCAAAATAAATGATTTACATGATTCGATTGGACAGTAACTTAGTATATTTACAGCTAATACTAATTATTGTGTAGTCGAAAACTGAAACCGAGCGATAATTTAATCGGTTTAAATAGATAAAAAAACTAAAATAAACACAATCGAGAATTACTTATAAGATTGTAAAAATGTGTACCTTTTCTAAATCTGTATAAGTAATTTATGATAATCTATTTCAGTTAAAGAAATTGGAGAGCGAGCGTGACCAATATAAGCAGAACATGGAGCCACTCAAGAAGAAGCTAAGAATAACAGAAGAGTCTGAATCAGGGATGCGCATAGCATTGGAAAAAGCTGGCAGAGATAGCAAAACGCTGTCGGATAAGAACAAAACTTTGCAGAAGGATCTACAAAAGGCAGAAGATGAAGCTAAGAAGTCAGAAGAAGCGTTTAAAGCCCTCAATGATAGGTTTAAGGTATTGTTCAGTTTCTATTAATTTAGTTGATAGGAAGCACTTATACCTCCTTTGTTAAAGAGATTAAAAAACACTTAAATCTTAGCTGTTCTTTTCGCACCAATAGCAAATGATTCAACAGTTTTTGCAAATATTGTTTGCATTCATTTATATTTGGATTACAGAAAGAGTTAGAGCAACTGCGTAAATTAAACAAACAATTAGACGATGAGGTGAAGGTCCAGAAGGAAACAGTTATGAGAACAGAAGTCTGTTTTATGAGAGACCTGGACACAATCAGGAAGGAACTCAACCGGTCCAGCAAGTGTTGTCAAGACTTAGAAGTTACAAATAGCGAATTGAAGGAGGAGGTAAGTAAGATAGATATAAGAAAATATGACAATATTAGTCAGGTTTTTACTGGGTTTATATTGGACATAAAATTAATAAATTATCTAATAAGGAGATGGTAACTTTACATTATTAATTGGAGAGGGGGATATCTTCTATATTAATACCGTAGATCTTCATTTGATATTTATGTTGATTGATTTATTTAGACAATAGATAATAGCTCAGTAATTGTATGTGTAGTTGCTTTGGGTATGCACTTTATAACGCTTTCAATGTTTACCGCTTTTTAACCTAACACAATATGCATGTTTGCTTGATATTTATCCTGATCGTTGCGATCGCTCGGCACACGGCAGTGCATGTTCCATACCGGTTGTGACGTGTAAATATGCATGGAAGCCTTCGAGGAAATTCTAAGAAGACATGTGTTCTCAGGTCGAATCTCTGGAAAAGCAGCTTGCTTTGACGCAGAAAGCTTTAACACAATGCAAAAGGAAATGTGATGAGAAGATAAAGACTTTAAGTCACGAGTTGTCTATCAAAACTGAGGAGCTAGAAGAATTGAGAAGTGAAACGATGAGACAGTCATTTCACGCATCTCGCGTTGAACTGAAGCCGGATAGAACTGAATATATAGACGAAGGCTATTCGGTATACACGGCGGTACCAAAGAAGACAGATTACGGGAGAATGCACCACAGTATGAGTTACATAACGTCGGAGTCTCGTTGCTCGTGCCCGTCGATGCGCAGTCAGCTGGTCGGCCAGCTCATCGAGGACTTGTTCGAGAGGGTGCACAATACCGTGGACGATGACCTCGCCAGACTGTGCAACGATATCAACCTGATTAGTAGTAGAGAAGTGACTGCTGAAACCAAAGCGAAAATTACAAATTACCTCTTAATGGCTATCTCGAAGGAGCTCGTTAGGTCTATAGGGGACGCTGATGCTAAGACTGATACAGAGGTCAGTATGGTAGTGGTTTGTTTTCATTAATATATTATTCATTGTGACTAAAGTTATAACTGCATTAGTTTATGAATGTTTGATTTTACTAATCAAAAATTATGTCAACCTAATAATGGTTTTGGTCGATATAATTTAATGATGTGGTAACCTGGTTTTTATTATTTGATTTACTTTGTTCTTAGTCTTCGTTTTGTTATTTCACAATAGTTTTTAAATTGTTTTGGATTTACTATAAAAAATAATAATAATTGACATTTTGGTTTTTCGAAATAAGTCAGTGATCAATGGTTTCCAATTTCAAAATTTATATATAACGTGCCTTAATAAAAAGGTGCGGTTTCATTATTTTCGGATCTAAAGTATTGAATCATCTCATCATCATTGCTGAAGTGGTTCCACTAAGTTCTCACACTAAATGTGCTCTACGTATCAAATCTCTCCGAACTGCTACAGAGTTCTGGAATGTTTAAAGGCTATTACTGTTCAAAAAATAACAACGGCGTTCACGGGGATAGCGCGCTCCAAGGACGTTAACGTGAGGACCACTTCCGAATTCGCAGAGCACACTTGGTGTTCGCTCGAACCTGGTGGAACAAAATAATTTATCCTTTAAAAATTATCAGCGACGTCCAACGTCAGTGTGATGTGAACGTCACAGATATTTTTTTTTAAGTTATATCGAACATTTTCACTTGGTTCACGGCAATACTGTAATATAAGCAGCTGATGACGTTTTAGGAGATTTCATTATAAAGTCGATAATTCATCAGAGAGTCTAAAAATGTCATGCGTTTGTCTCAGTTAAGAGGAGGTCTGTAGCGACATCGTTTAGTAAACAATACCGCTCGAGCCGACAATCGACAGTTTTTATTTTTCAATGTCATTAGATAGAACTTCTTTTCGATCGAACAAGTTTTAGCATTTAACCGAGCAGGCCAGTATTCAAATAGTTTATACCGCATCCAAATTGGTTGCTTACAATGTCCTACTTATATGTATAACGTCGTAACTATCCAAAACGTCCATTTAGCTTACATTATTCTGTTTTGTTGTTCTACTGTAAAGTATGAGTGCTACCAATGCTACTATTAATGTAGCCACCTATTGGGCCCAAACAGTTTGACGAGTTTACCATCGAATCGAAAAGAAGAAGACTGTAAAGTATAATAACCAAGTTTAAATTATGGTTAAAGTATATTTATTTTCTCAGAAGAATTATACATTCAATTATAAAGAAAACATAGTACCTAGTTTAAAACAATTCTACATACCCAAGCGTAGATAAAAAAAAACACAAAAACAAATGCCTATCTTAAAACTGTCATTAGCATTTCAATAGCACTTCAAAATTAAAATACATCGTTTTATAACCAGTACAAAATAAATAATCAAATTATTTGAGCAGTGTTGTTTGTTAGCGACGCATAATCAAAGTTCTCTGGTGGGTTAGCAACTTTGTTCATCATGACGGTATGATTTTGACCGTGCTGCTTTCAAGGAGTGGCAGCGCGCTGCGTCATCGATGTCGTACGGCGCGGGCGGGCTAGCGTCAGCCGCAGCGGCCGCGGGCAACGCGGGTGTAGTGGCGGGCGCCGCGCGTCTGGCCTCCGTCAGCTGCGCGTGCGCCGCCGCGCGCCTCGTCGCCACCAGGCCCGACCTCGCCGCCGCCGTCAAAATGTGTCAGGAGGTAATTGCTTATTTATTTAAACTTCATGTACAGTAGTGGTTATAAAGGCGGACTCATGGGTGAGGTGTGATGATGCTATTCTTTACGTCTGGACACCATACGGAATAGTTTTAAAATAGCTAGTCGTTGTACTCACGATCTAATACTTGATCCAGTTCGTTGAAACACACATGTAAAATGTACAATTTGAATTGCAGGAAGTCCTGGTACATGGCGATGTAAAAATCATGGAGGAGCAATTAGCGAATGCAATCGAAAGTATTGTTGTAAGTATTTAATTATTTTGCTTTTTATTTATCTATATTTAAACTTCATGTACAATAGCAGTAGCAACAAGGCTTTCTCTACCAGTCAACCTTTGGGTTAAAAGAGACAACACTGTGGTAGATGGCAAAAAGTGTTGTAGATACCAAATGTGCATACCCCATTGATTGATTTTAAAAGAAAAAAGACATCGTTAATTGCTATACATACAGTGTAAAAACAAGTATCTAGAAATTTAAAATTTATTTAGATGGCATAAGAGTCAATTTTGTATACAACACAGTCTTTAGAGATGTACTGAGATCACCTATTTGATCATGACTTATAAGTGACTCATTAAACAAATTATGATGAGATGCTCAGAGAGAGACATGAGACAGCCAAAACCGATCCAAAAACTCTACTACTCAAGATGTCAGTTTAGTACTTAAGCATTGTAAGCGTAAAATCAGAAGCTATATTACCCAAAAGCGTCTGCCAATGGTACTTGACTGCGAAAAGGTAGGGTTATTCAGTGCGCAGAGCGCCTTGTGCTTGTTTGTTTTATGTTAACGCAATCGACAAGTTTATGACGTATGGCGCTCCGATTGGCCCTCCAAACTCTGACTCAATCAAAGAGCCAAATTGCGGTACATATACCGGCACGAATCCTGAGCGCTCGGCGAAATAGCGGGGATCGCTTTGCGCATCGTACACATCGGAGAGCCACCCACTGTACAAGGATTACACTCCCCGCCCCCGCGTCTCACTTCATACCACTAAAGAGACCCGATATTTCACTTCTGCGCAAGTGGAAGTCAGCGCTCTAGATCGATGCCGGTATCTGTGAACGTTTCGATCGGTAACACGCACTACACACTCTTTTTATATTAAACTTGGTATTAAATTAACAGCTACAAACTATACACTTGTGTTTGTTGATTACTAGCTTTTAGCAGCGGTTTTGTCCGTGTGAATATAGAAAATTATCCAATGGGAACATATTCCCGCGATAAAACGTATCGTATCTGCTAATACAGGACTCCTGTGTATCTTATTTCATTCAAGCCGTTTGAGCACGACATGCAAACTTTCGTCTTATATTATTAGTGTGATTTAAAACCCACATCATTTTATAAGTTTCTGATTGTGTGCTTTCTTTTTCAGAATTGTCCATCTTGTGCGTTGGGTACAAATGCGATAGTTTGGAGCACGGATGTCTAACAACGTCATTACGTGCGATTTTATGTAAGATATTTACTCCTTATTCATGAAATACCATCGACGCAACAGTATCGCCGCGGACGATAATATCGCTGCGATTCACTCTCTCGTGGAGGTGGCGGGTTTTTAAATATGTTGTCATACAAACATTAGTCAGTATTTTTTTATGAGTTAGTTTATTTTTTTATAGATATCCTAATGTGGTTTTCTCTGTTCCAGGTGTAATACCTCCACCGACCTCACTCTGGTGCCTTCATTAGTTAAGCCGTTAGCCACTTACGAACTGTAAATATATTTGTATCATAATAAAGTAATACTCCTATTTTAATGAAGTAACGTAAGCGAACCATATCGAACAAGTGTACCTACATTCGAATAAGTAAACTTTTTAATACGCATGAATTCTCGACGTATTTTGTTTTATTTTTATTTTATTTTCTTTTTGTCCGTTTCTGTGCCAATCGTGTTTTGATGTAAACTTGCGTGCAATCAAACTTAAAACGACTCTATGGGGCTCTTCTAGAATGAAAATAAATCGAATATTTTGTTCTATATATTTCAGATCTGAAGATTTATGTTTTATAACACATTTAATTTAGATCCTATTTATTTATTTTATTTTATTTTATATTATGGAATAAATCAAAATTGTCGACGGATATTTTGCAGATTTTAAAATAAATCGAATTTAATTAGTTTCATTGCAGGCAAGTGTTGTTTGTGTAAATAATTATTATCATTCGATGACGAATCAATGTTTTGTTTAATTAACAATCGAGTCATTCACAAAATTATATACATTAGGTATATTTCTTTAGTATATGTATTTAGAAAATGATTCATTGATCGATTAAAATTATTATTTAAACTGTTGTTTTATTATTCACATGCGTTATTCTTTATTAGGTACCTACTTAAATATTAGATTTTAAGTATTTAGACAAATATGGTTGGCTGTACTATATTTTTTGTTAGTTAGATATTTATGAAGTTACAATTAGAATTTAGATAGTTTAGACACCCTAAAAATAATATGTATTTCAGTATATTAAAGAGTAGTGTACTAATCTCCCACCTCTTTATAAACTTCGTCTTCTCGTCCCATTTCACATGGGGTCGGCGCAACACGTTTTCCATCTCTTTACCTAGATATTTTATTAATCTTTCCTTTATGTATATACAGGGTTATTTGTAAAACACTGGCAACCTCTCAGGACCATAGTCCTATTAACATATTAAGAACATCATAAACAATAATTTGTGTTCTATGACTTTTAAAAATTTATCACATTAGAGACCATCAGATTTTCATACAAAAATAAACATATTTAAATTGAACATTCTAAATATTACGAAGTGTATGCGAAGCAAGCGATAGTACAATAGCGGAGGGGAGCGGGGATCGGGCGGCAGGGGCGCATGAGTTTGACCTATTTACGGGCTTATGATGAAAGTAATACAGCCCTGCAATAACCCTGTAGCGTGTCTCAGACACCGACATGATTGTGGACCACGCTAATTCGATTTTTTTTTTCACCTGAGCTACTGGACTTCTACATCTCTAGTTACGAGGACTCGATGGAAAGACTAGTAGTTCACGGCTCCGTTGAAGGAAAGAGAGCCTGCGGTCGATCCCCGACTCGTTGGGTAGACTTTATTACCAAGGCTACGCAGTCGACCGCAGTAGGCACATTGTGCGCGTAATGCCAATAACCGCCAGATATGGAGACACATCGCTCGACATGCCACATCCTTGGCGGCACCGCAGCCTTGTCCATCAATAACAGCCACGACCACTCTGACAGGATTGCCAGACTAAGAAGATCAGCAGCAGGCCTAGCCAAGTTACGACCGTTTCGTTTCGATTCTCTTTCATCGATCGCCTCGAATCGGCCACGCCTCCTATTCCTTGGTTCTGACCACGTGACTGAGCGGTGAGATGACGTCAGAACAAAGCAATCGGAGGCGTAGCCGACTCGAGGCGATTGACGATAGAGAAATGAAAAGAAACGGTTGTAACTTGGCTAGGGGGGCTGAATGGGGGGTTGTTGTTACGTTAACGCGATCGAAACGTTGATCCCGTTTGGCTCTCTGATTGGTTAAAAGCTTAGAGCGGGCCTATCGAAAGCCTTGATTACACTACCGAGTAGAGTGGCTACCGGCTGAAGCGCCGAGCGTCATAACCGTGTCGATCGCATTAATGTTAAACAGACTCGCACTAGGCACTCTGACTGACACTGACAGACTGTTCCTTCTCGTTATTATTTTTATTGAGGTTTTTAATAAAATAGAAAAAAAAATGAGCAAATTATTCTAGACCGATCAAGCGCGAACGATTTCACGCCATTCGGTTAAACCTTATTTTCGTTATTTACAGACTACTTGAAAGTTTGACTAGGTATGTTCTTGGATAAATTTCCTACACATAGAACGCGTAATATTTTATAATATATGTGGACGCCGGTGTTCGCTAAGTTCGCTTGCTTTTGCGTTGTTCAACCGAATGGCGCGAAATCACGCGAGAACAGCGTTCACTTGGGATTTGAATGAGAGCTCAGCTACATTATGGCTAACGGCGAGAGATGTCGTGCGGTGTTCCGCAGGGATCGGTACTAAGACCACCCTTATGGAACATCGGGTACGACTACGTGCTGCGCGGTGACCTCCCTGACGGGGTTAGCGTCGTCTGTTACGCGGACGACAAGCTTGTTCTAGCACAGGGAGAGTCGTACCAGGCGGCGATCGAACTAGCGACACGCGGGGTTGCGATAGTCGTGGAGAGGATCCGCAGCAGTTGGGACTCGAGGTGGCACTGCACAAGTCCGAGGCCATGTGCTTTCACGGCCCTCGGAATGCGCCACCACCGGGTTACCAAATAATGGTAGGAGGAGTTCACATCGGCGTTGGGTCGACGATGAAGTACCTGGGACTCGTCCTCGACAGCCGATGGAATTTCGAAGAGCACTTCCGACGTCTGGTTTCAAACTAGACCGGACTGGGGCTGCCCTTAAGCGGCTTCTGCCTAACCTAGGGGGTCCAGACGCCTCCTGCCGGAGGCTCTACGCAGGAATCGTTAGGTCAATGGCCCTTTATGGGGCGCCGGTATGGGCCCGTCGCTGCGAAAACGACCGGCGGCCAAGCTGAACGCATGCCAGAGGGTCACGGCCATCCGGATGGTGCCGGGATATCGCACGGTTTCCCATGAAGCGGCGAGCCTCCTTGCTGGCCAGCCGCCATGGTATCTGGAGGCAACAGTCCTTGCACGCATGCACGATCTGCGCGTGGATATGCAACGCCGGGGCGAAACTCTGCTGCCGCGCCAAGTTGCGGCATAGCGGGAAGAACTCCGGCGGGATATCATGGTGGAATGGTGACAGCGACTATCGCAACCCAGTGCTGGGCACGCCACAATTATGGCAGTAAGTCCCCTCTTTGAGGAGTAGTTGGAAAGACCACATGGCGTCCTTACCTACCGCATGACGCAGGTCCTCACCGGACATTGTAAGTTCGGGAGGTTCCTGCACCGAATTCGCGCGGAAGACACGCCCGGGTGTCGCTACTGTGTGGAACGCCCGGAGGACACGGTGGAGCACACGGTGGAGGTTTTTTTTTTTTTTCTCGGTGGGAAAATCATCTTATGACATCCCCCGCCCTTGGGCGGGGCGGGAGATAGTGTCAGACTTTTACTGACTAAAAACCCACTCCTGTTCCTTCGTTGCCTTCGTCCCAGGACCCCGGGTTTCGCTTTTACACTACTTATGGCCCCAGTAGGCTTCGACCCTACTGGACCCCTACGATTTGCTGACATCTCCCTGAGGCGCGCGTGGAACAATACGCGCCGTCGACGACTTGGACTCGGTCCGGACGGTTACCGGACGGTCGGACGGCGGGCTACCCATTGCTCGCCGTCCGCAAGACGCAAGTCCGGTGGAGGTGTGCCCCGCTTGGGCAGAGCAACGCCTTGTCCTCGTGGGGACGATCGGCGGCAGTGATCTCTCGCGCCGGGCATTGGTACAGGCCATGGTCCGGAGTGAGGAGGAGTGGCAGGCGGTCGCCTCCTTCTGCGAAGCAGTAATGCTAGCAAAGGAGGCGGTCGATCGCGTGAGGCAACGGTCCTCACGCCCTAACCGCCGCCGGAATTCCGATCTCGATTTCCGGCCACCGTAGGCGCGGGCTTGCGGACGGTGAGCAATGGGTGGCTCGCCGTTCGATCGCCCGGTAACCGTCCGGACCGAGCTCAAGTTGTCAACGGCGCGTAGTGTTCCACGCGCGCCTCAAGGTGATGTCAGCGAAACCTTAGGGGCCCAGCAGGGTCGAAGCCCGGGGCCCCGGGATGAAGGCAAAGAGGGAACAGGAGTGGGTGTTTAGTCAGTAAAAGTCTGACACTATCTCTCGCTCCACCCAAGAGCGAGATTTGTCATTAGATGATTTTCCCACCTTAAAAAAAAGCTACATTATGGCTGAATGTCATAGTTTATCTATCTTCTCATTCTAGAATATAAATCGGCTAAGTGCGAGTTTCATTCGCATATGACCGTAACATTTGAATGATTCTTCGACTGAGAAGCGAGCCAAGAAGATCATCGGCAATGATGCACTTGAGTCAAAACTCCAAAGGCTTGTGCATCGACGCCGAGTTGCTAGCCTGTTGGTTTCTATCGTTTGCATTTTTAGGAGTGTGCACAATTATACAATTTAATTCTGCCAAGTCCGTTCCATCAGCAGACCACTAGACATCCCACCCATATTTACAAAGCGTTATGAAGCGACTCCCTGCTGGAGTCCGTGTTTCCTGATAGCAATAATCTGGGGATCTTTAAGTCAAGAGTGAATAGGTTACTTCAGGCAAGCGTGCTCCATCGTCGGTCATATCATCGCTTACTATAAGGTGGTCAAACGCGAGCCTAAGCATAATAAAAAAAGAGAGGGAATGCGAAGCAGTGACCTCCTTTTGCGAAGAAGTAATGTATGCGAAGGAGGTGGCTCATGCCCCAGCCGTCGCAGGAGACACCCTGGGCAACCACAGGCGCAGGTTTACCCACACCGAGCAATAGGTAGCTTACTATCAGATAAAGGACAAAGACCGCGGCCCTAGGACGCAAAGGGTAACTGAAGAACACAGGTAGATTTTAGTCAGTTCATAATTATGTTTGTTGGAGTGGTGGATATTAATTGATTAGACCATTTTTTTTTTTAAGATGGGCAAATCATCTCATGACAAATCTCGCTCTTGGGCGGAGCGTGAGATAGTGTCAGACTTTTACTGACTAAAAACCCACTCCTGTTCCTTCGTTGCCTTCGTCCCAGGGCCCCGGGTTTTGTTTTCACACTTTCCACGGCCCCAGTAGGCTTCGACCCTGCTGGGCCCCTACGATTAGATATTTTATAGTACGTTTGTTACTGCACACAGAACACAGGTTTTACATCTTATTAGAAAAAAAGAACAGTGACGCCATGACACTTGACAGTCTACATTTTCTTTTTTTTAAAAGGCTAAGGGAAGGTGCTTATGTTGCCACATACAAACCAGATTATAATATTTACTACTTACATTACAACAATGTTAATGCTTGCTTAAAAAACTAAAAACTAAATAAACTAAAAATGTTGAGTTCAGCGCCATCTAGTGAAAACATGGCTAAGTTCACCAAAAGTGCAAAACTCAACAAAAATAAACCGATAAAACTCACAAGTCTCCTACTGTTCTTCTACAGTTATCTGAATCTAAACTGAGTACGAAGTTTGTCATTGGCCGAGGCGAAACACACGCCCGAGCCAAAGGTGAGGCTGTTTTGGAGCCGTGAAACTAGAATTGCAATTGATATTGAATGTAAGAAGCAAAACACAGTACCTACCTCACAGCTAACGCCGACAGATTTTTTACTTTTACTGACTAAAACTCACTCCTATGTTCCTTCTTTTTCTAGCGTTCCAAGAACCAAGGATTTCCCTTACGGAACTGACGGCCGATTAGCGAGCTACCCATTGTTCGTCGTCCGCAAGCCCACGCCTACGGTGCTGGAAATCAGGGTCGGGATCACAGCGACTGGGACGTGAAATAGTCGGTTCCCTCACGCATGCGGCCACCTCCATCGCTTGCATTACTGCTTCGCAGAAGGAGGCCACCTCCTTCGCTTGCATTACTGCTTCGCAGAAGGAGGCGGCAGCCTGCCGTTCCTCCTCGCTCCGGACCTTGACCTATACCAGGACCCGGCGTGAGAGGTCACTCACCACGGTCGTGCATGAGGACACTGCGAAAGCGAGGCAAACCACCACCTTGTACTCGGAAGGGCATCACAATGGTGGCCTCGATTACACGACAGAGGTTGATCGTAAGGAAAAGGACGGTGCTAGGTCGGCACCCAGTGATACCGGAGTGCCTCCCTAATGCAACTCCAGAGCAAGGTATTAAATGCATTGGAGATTTGGACATCTCCAATGGCGTCAAGACGACCCCACCTGGGGACACCGTATCCTCCGTTGTAAGGGCTCGTACGTGTATGATGGCGTCAACCGTAGAGCGTCTCCAGTGGAAGCCGAACTGGCTCTCCGCAAGATGCGGCCCCACCCGTACCAGCAGCACGACGTGGCGGCCTGCAATTACGCTTTCAAAGTGTTGTCCACCTCGTCGAGCTGCACGATAGGCCGGTATGCGGACGGAAAGTCTGCAGGGCGCCCCAGCTTAACGATGAGGTTCAATTTCACCGTCTTACAACGAAGTGGGAACTGGCCTCTCTCCATGCATGCGCTAAAGAGCCCTCTCTATCGAGACCCGAAAGCCTCCACGGCCAGGACCCAGGCTTTCTCAAACAAGCTGTCGTGTCTTGGGACGGTATTTTTGGCGTTCAGCCTTCGTACCGCCACTCTCATCTCTATTTTCGTCGTCGTCGCGGTCGTGGTCCGTCGGACACCGCAGCTGGCGAAGCCATTAGTGGGGGAGACTGTTTCCCTCGCGCAAGGAATTGCGCTGTATTGCACGCGTTTGTATAAGATAGGTACGTACAGAACCATTTTTGCGCTACAGCGACTCTCACGTGGCCGATTTTTTTGGGTGGTATCAGACTTTTACTGAGTAAAAGTCTAGTAAAGTGAGTGAGTTTCTTAATAAACTAATGCGCCTCATCAACGATTGCATCACTACTTACCATCAGGTGGGATCGCAGTCAAAGTTTATATCAATTAAAAAAAGAGCCATCCATGTACCTTCGGTTACCCATTGCATTCCTCGATGGCTCCAAAGAAAGGAATCTCCTCTCAACGAGCCGTATCGAAAAGTACAGCCCTGTGTTTCAGGCACTGGAACCAACCGCGCAACGACAGTGTGTTTTGGAGTGTTTTTACCGTAACTTTTATTTCAGTTTTTTTGTAGAAACCTTAAAAAGGGTTGATTACAATGACTTGGCCATAAAAGAATATTATCGAGAAAGAAGAACATATGACAGTTGTCAAGAAATTTAAAATGACTTGTCAATAGTGACGAAGTCTTGTTTAAAAATGTTTTTGTAATAAAATATTTAATTAAATAAAACTTTTTAAAGCGAACGAATAAAAAACATGCCATCAAAAATAATGAAACCTTTCGGAATGCAGGTGATGGGATAATAAGGTAAAGATGGGCAACTTACTACTTTTTCTCTTTACATTATAGGTATCTATAATTTGAGGGAGAATTGGGACGAGCCTATAGGTCCACACCAAGGTATCAAAAATAAAAAAAGTAAATACCTCTGGCGCTCGTGTCCTCGAGAGAATGGAAGAAAAAAACGTGTTGCGCCGACCCCAAATGAAACGGGACAAAGGCAGGAAGATGATGGTCGCGACCTCGAGTCCAACGACACAAACAGCATCATTAACTTGCTCTAAACACTCTTGTGGAATTGGAAAGTGCTGTAGATGCTTGAAATACTTACATGCGTGACCCAGTTTTAAGTAGTGGCAGTATCACATCATATTAGGGTGGATCCATTGTCGCTAACATAACTGTTGTATCCAATAAATCAGAGACCGTAATAGTGGATCGATTCAAGAGGTAAGCAATTATTGTTGGCTTAACGGGGAACTTCGCGAAGAAGAAATGGTTCGCGAGATTGAGATGCGGAATCAGCAATGATTGTACTATTTGATTGTATTGTTAATAGCTACGAGCTTCGACACTCGCCTGAGGTTGCCTCTGTTAGTCAGCTGGATCAAGGGGTCGTATCATAAGGTTTCTCTTTAGCAATATAGAGAACAAAAACGAAGTGACATGAAATATACTTTGATTTTACTATGATACTAGCTACTGCTAAAGGAACATACTCCCGTGATAAAAATCATATGTACTATTTCGGGACATCATCTACCTATGTACCAAAATTCATACAAATCTGTTCTACAGTTCGAGCGTGCAGAAGTAGCTGCAAACATATGTGTGTATGTTTCTTGAGGCGCGCGTGGAACAGTACGCGCCGTCGAAGACTTGGGCTCGGTCCGGACGGTCGGACGGTGAGCTACCCATTGCTCGCCGTCCGCAAGCCCGCGCCTATGGTGGCTGGGGCCTGGGGCGCGAGGGCCATTGCCTCGTGCGTGCGGCCGCCTCCTTTGCTAGCATTACTGCTTCGCAGAAGGAAGCGCCTGCCACTCCTCGCTTCGGACCATAGCCTGTACCAAGGCTATGGTCCGAAGTTACTTAATTTTCCTAACACTGTCATCGGCGAAGAGGCTCATCGGTTGCACTGTGGACTTAGGCAGGTCATTAATATATTATATAACGTAAATAGAGGAGGTCCCAACACACATCCCTGTAGGACACCATATATATAATTTTACGTGCTTGCGACCGATGTGACTCTTCTCGTCCAGTAGTAATGTTAACTCTCGATATTTGCTTTCTTTGCTAAAGATATGACTCAAAAAGACCCAGTACATTCTTTCTTATGCCATATGCTTCTAGTTTTTAAATATATTGTGTTGAATATAATCAAACGCCTGATTCATATCACAGAAAATCCTACAAAGCGATTTATTTTGATCCATAGTCGTCATCACGGTGTGTAAAAAATCTTAATTGCCATGTTTAAAGTTTTTTTTCTCTGAAACATTTTTTTCATTACAGAGGTTTTTATTGCATTCTAAATATGAGTTATTTATAGATATATTTTTCAACAATTTTGGAAATTATAGGAATGAGCGATATCGGTCTATAATTTGACATCAACTCTTTGTTGTCTTTCTTATATACTGGTTTATCGACAGATGTTTTCAATGCTGTTGGGTATACACCTGTACTCAAATTTTGGCACGCCGTAATTTTGGCGGTAAGTCCCCTCTTTAAGGAGTGGCTGGAAAGGCAACACGGCGTCGTTACCTTCCGCATGACGCAGGTCCTAGACCGGATTCTAGCGGAAGCGAAGCCCGGGTGTCGCCACTGTGGACCGCCCGGAGGACACGGTGGAGCATACGGTGGAGGTGTGCCCCGCTTGGGCAGAGCAACGCCGTGACCTCGTAGGGGCGATCGGCGGCGGTGATCTCTCGCGCCGGGCCTTGGTACAGGCCATGGTCCGGAGCGAGGAGGAGTGGCAAGCGGTCGCCTCCTTCTGCGAAGCAGTAATGCTTGCAAAGGAGGCGGCCGATCGCGTGAGGCAGCGGCCCTCACGCCCCAACCGCCGCCAGGATTCCGATCCCGATTTCCGGCCACCGTAGGCGCGGGCTTGCTTGCGAGCCACCCATTGCTCGCCGTCCGACCGTCCGGTAACCGTCCGGAACGAGCCCAAGTCGTCGACGGCGCGTGCTGTTCCACGCGCCCCTCAAGGAGATGTCAGCAACTGTCGGGGCCCAGCAGGGTCGAAGCCTGCTGGGGCCAAGAGTCTGATTCTGAAAGAAAGACTCGGCCCTGGTACGAAAGGCAACGGAGGAACAGGAGTGAGTTTCTAGTCAGTAAAAGTCTGACACTATCTGCCGCCCCGCCCAAGAGCGGGGGATGTCATAAGATGATTTTCCCACCGGAAAAAAAAACCCGTACTCAAATTAATTATGTAACTTAAAGGTTAAACGATGTTAGCTACAGTTTTCAATATATTTGTGGAAACTCCATCGTAGCCTACACAATTTTAAAAAAAATATCTATATATATAAAAGAAAGTCGTGTTAGTTACACCACTTATAACTCAAGAACGGCTGAACCGATTTGGCTGAAAATTGGTGGGGAGGTAGGTTAGAACCAGGAGACGGACATAGGGTACTTTTTTTTTTTTTTTTAGGGTAGAGTAGGGTAGAGTAGGGTAGAGTAGGGTAGAGTAGGGTAGAGTAGGGTAGAGTAGGGTAGAGTAGGGTAGAGTAGGGTAGAGTAGGGTAGAGTAGGGTAGAGTAGGGTAGAGTAGGGTAGAGTAGGGTAGAGTAGGGTAGAGTAGGGTAGAGTAGGGTAGAGTAGGGTAGAGTAGGGTAGAGTAGGGTAGAGTAGGGTAGAGTAGGGTAATTTTTTTTTTTTTTACTAAATCCCGCTTTTGGGCAGAACAACGTCTGCCGGGACCGCTAGTTATTTATATTTGATATGATGTTCAAAACGTCATTCGGTGTACTAAGTTTCATAATCATAGAATCTCTTTTATTTGAAATACCTATATTGCATCACTCTTGTTCCAGAATTATCGATAAGCTGTATTTTTTCTATAAAATAGTTGTTAAAGAGATCTGCTATGTGTTTTGGCTTTGCTGTGTTTTGGTTTTTATTATTAAATTTGATTTTATCTATGGAGGGCTTTGGTAAATTTAATTTATTTTGTTTAATTATTTGCCAGGTAGCTTTTGATTTGTTTTTCGAAGCAGAAATTTTATAATTATTTTGAGCGCGCTGTCAGCTTTATAATTTTTTTTATACCTCTTGGTGTGTTTTTAAAGCGCGTTTTACTTGTTTGACACGGCTTAATACTATACTGCCATAGGAGTTGTCGTTTTTTTTTTTTTGCTGTAAATCTTAATGCCACGAGATATACAATTTTTTTTTTTTTTAATTTTCACTGTTATACCGATATGAGGAAAACATAGATCGTAAAACAATGTAAACAAATCTAAGAAAGCCCCATAAGAAGGAGTATTTGGATCTTCATTATATACTTCTGTAAATGTCAAATAACTTAAATGATTTTTAAACTTAACTTTTTTTTTTATTATTAATGATAGGCTCGCGTTTGACCACCATCTCACCCGATGGCAAGCGATGATGTGGTCGACGATGGAGCACGCTTGCCTAGAAGTAGCCTATTCACTCTTGACTTAACTATGTTTCCTTCACTATAATCACTTCTATTTATACGCCACTTATCTATCGCGCACAATTTCTCAACTGGGAATTTAAGAAGTTGCGCTGTGTGGTCAGATAATGCGAATTCTGATACATACTAGGGTTTTATAAGACTTATTGAAATTATGCGCAAAATTAACTATGCACGTTTTGCTCTTCATTCGAGTACGTTCATTAAGTGCTAGTTTTAAGTTAAAAGTTTTATAGCAGATTTTCAAATTCAATTGTATTATTTTTTCTTTTTAATATGTCAATGTTGAAATCTCCTGTTAAAACAATTTTATGAAATTTACAAATTTCATAAAATTGTTCATCCATGACCTTCAATGTCCTTGGCGGGCTCGTTTTTCCAAACGCAGTGACTGATTTTAGAACGTGTTGGCGCGTCGATTAAATCAGTGTAGCCACAACACAATCCAAACACACAAACTAACCTCCAACCAAGGTGACCTCTGTTAGAATGCTTTATTAGAACTTACTTGCCACTGAAAAGTAGGTTTCTACAATATTTGGCAGATATTAAAATGTGAAATTGTATTTATTTCAGGTCTTAAAGGCACCCAGCTCGTGTTGCAGCGGTCGAAGTATACATTGACTACACGTAACTCCGCATAACAGTAAAAAATAAGAAATACTAGGTGTAGGCTCATAGAAATTTCAAAAGAACTATGGCCCAAAATTTTTTTTACGCTCTGATAGGTAAGCCAGTGGACACCACATGTTCGTGTACACAATGTAACAATGATAATTGTTTTGGAAAGCGACAGGATATTAATAAAGACAATAATATTATTGCATCTTGCTCATGTGAAAACTGTTCAGATCCTGCAACATGCCTTCTATTTAACAAAAATAAGAACCGCTCGGTTGGATGCGGTGCGAGTGCCGCGATCAGTTTAACTCTCTTGGCTGATATTGGTGATGGGTACGAAAGTAACTTTCAAACATGCTGCGACGGCAAACGTAAACTTGTGTCACCTGGACATGTGTTTGAACTCCCAAAATATTGTACTGGGTGTGGTTCGACAGTTACCAAAAAAAACGAGTCATCTAGACATGGGATTGAATTCCCAATTTCAGCAACACCCAAATGTGAATCTTCTGGGTATATATTGGAGATACCAAAAGAAAATGATTATAAATGCAAAAATGAAAAGAAATCGACTACAAATGCGTATATACTAACTAAATGTTTGCAGAAACCACATGCAAACATAAACAGCAGTCATGATTGTTGTCATGCTTCAGTAAAAAAAATATATAAATCACCTGCATCTGTTTTGGAGCAACACGAAAAAGATAGTAGTGAAAATGATTTACCTGGAATAGTATATGATCTAACTAAGTTTCCGCTGAATCTGCAATCACAGAAGAAGTGTACTGGTCGTAAGTGTAATGAGTCTACAAAAATCAAATCTGATTCATTTGTCTGTATGACGATGTCACCGAAAAATTCACCTGAGTGCGACAAATGCATGAACAGAAATGAATATGAATCACCCAACTCTGAACATGGACGAATGAGACCACAAACAAATAAATATAGCCATGAGAGTTGTAATGATTCATCAAAAGACTTTAATTTAGCCAAGTATGTGTTGGATCTACGGAAAAAAAATTCTGCACGTAGCGATAGTAAGTGCAGTGAATGTAAAAGAACAAATGAAAATGAATCACTTAGAAATTCATATGAGCGAACGAAGTGTACTCAAAAGCCACAATCACAGAAAAATAGTCATGACTGTTTTCATGATTCAGCAATTCACAAATCTGAATCAAGTGGATGTGGGTTTGAGGCACGTAAGAGATCAAATTATTATCAGTGCAATAAATGCTCAAAAAAAAATGGAAGCGAATCACCTGACCAAACTAAATGGGCACCGAAACCACTAGTACAGACAAATAGTTGTTCTTGTCGTGAGTCAGCAAGCAATAAATATAAATCACGTACTTATGTGTTAGAACCACTGAAACCGCAAGCACAGAAAAATATAAATGGGTGTTGTGACTCAGCAAAAAAGCAATCTGAATTACGTGGGTATGTGTTGAATCTACCGATAAATTTACCCAAACAAAATGACTGTGTGCGTAATAAATTCAAAAAACTTAATGAATATGAGCTAATGAAATGTACAGAGAAATCACAAGCACAAAAAAATAGTCATGACTGCGGTCATGGTTCAGCAAGAAACAATAGTGTAGCTAAGTGTGTGTTGGATCTACGCAAAAAATATTCTGAACATAGTGAGTGCCATAAATGTGCAAGAACGAATGAGAATGATTCACTTACAAAAGCAAATGAGCCAAAGAAATGTACGCAAAAACTAGAAACTCGGAAAAGTAGTTGTGATTGCGGTCATGGTTCAGCAAAACACAAATTTGTATCACCTGCGAAGGAGCAGCCGAAATGCTTACAACATAAAACACTTAAACAGGACTCTACTAAAAGTACAACAACATGTAGTTTTGAATGTTGCCCTAAGTATGAAAAAACACATGCTCGGCCCGTAAACCCTCCGAACATTAGAGAATTGATGATGAGTACAAGCAATTTATCTCAGTTATGTAATAGGAGAAGTAAAGGATCTACAACATGTGCTGATATGTATGACAGTATGACAGAAACACTAAACCCCTGCTGTGAAAATTTAAAGAAAGGAAGTAAAATTTCATCACCGGACGCAATGTATGCAATTATGACAGACACATTAAAAAACCAGGAATCTGTTGTTGAAACACAAAAAGATGCTTATTTACCTAAATTAGAATGTAAACTATCACCAGCTGCGGTTTATGCAGCAATGACAGAAAAACAAAAGCAACAGAATAGTGTTGTTGATATCCTAAAAAGTGCTTATCTGCCACAAAATAGTCTTACTTGGAATTCGAAGTGTGCGCTAAAGAAAAAATGCGTATGTAAGCACAATCAACGAGCAGATCGAACTAAAGAGACAAAAAAGATTATTTCAAACATACCATCCAAACGTAGTCAAGAATCAGTTATCAAGAAACAATGCTTCAGAGAACCAGATACAACGATAGCTAAAAGTTGCTCTTGCAAAAGAGGAAAGGTATCATCAACAGCTAAGATATCTAACCAGGAACTAAAGACATCAAACCATGAACTAAAGAGATCTGCGGTTGAATCGCTCGAAACTGATTACGTAACAATCTGTACAGAATGTGCCCCAAAAAAGAAACTTATAGCAGAAAAATGCTCGTGCAAGCACAAAAAAAAAGAAAAAAACAAAGTTATGGATCCAAATGAAGATATACAGATATACTGGAGCACGAACGAAGCTACACAAAACGCTTTTTATGGTCCACTAAGAGATAAGCAAGGATCACCAGATTATTTGCGTGATATTGCGAATTGTGTTGAGTTACCAAACATATTATCTAAAAATGATCAAAAATGTAATATTAGAAAACAAGGCTCCAAAGAAAATCAGATTGATATACAATATATTCCATTTATGAGGCCTACTAGTTGCAACAGCGAAAAAATAATAACGGGACTACCCTCTAATGCACTTTGTATAGGTTTATCTAACACTGATCAAGATACACTTAAATGCAATACGACGAGCGGTATATCAAAAACATCATCATCATCATCAAAAACAAAGACAGCACAAGGATCAGAGAAAAGTATACAACTATTTAATACAAATAGACTTGAAACAAAGAGGTTTACATCTGAAACAATGCACATTTTTTACAATACAAATAGTGAATGTAATGAACTAGTAAAAAATAAATTTGAATCACCTAGGTATTCCGTAAAGTCACAACAGTACACACCAACAAAGAATGCTCAAGAATTATTTAAAAATATACTTCAAATGCATGGAGATGAAATAGAAACATTGATTAATAGATATCAGAAAAAATCTGGTGAAAGCAATACATTCACAAAAGATATAGAATCCGTATCATCTAGAAATTTAAATGACCTACCAGAATCTTCACTTATATCCATAAAACAGAGTCTATCAGAAAGAAATAATTCGAAATCGTCGGGATGTTTATCTAAACTTCCTATACCTACCTATAGAACATCGTCACATGAAGCCAGAAATTTGAAAGATTTCAGAATAAATAGACTTGAAACAAAAAGGATTACTTCTTTTCATTGCAAAGATGCTGCAAAACAAAGAAGTATGTCATCTGGGTATGAATATGGAACATGTATATCAACAGCACAGAAAAAACATGAAAATAAGAATGGATATGTGTTTGAAATTCCAAAATATATGCACAATTCAACCACACAGAAAAAAGGTTGCAAGTGTCATGAGTCAGCAAAAAATAAATTTGAATCATCTGGGTATGTAGCAGAGCTATCGAAAAATGGTAAACATCAGAAAATGAAGTGCGATTGCAATGACTGGGCAAAACATAAATCTGAGAAACAGGGTTGTGTACATAAAATGAACAGTGATTTACCGGGATATGTTCTTGATCTATCAAAACATATACAGAAATGTAATAGCTGTAGTTCTTCTCAGTTAGCAAAGAAACCGTCAAAATGTGGACACAATACACAGAAATGTAATAGCAGTAGTTCTACTCGGTTAGCAAAGAAACCGTCAAAATGTGGATACAATACACAGAAATGTAATAGCAGTAGTTCTACTCGGTTAGCAAAGAAACCGTCAAAATGTGGACACAATACACAGAAGTATAATAGCTGTAGTTCTACTCAGTCAAAATGTGGACACAATACGCCCAACAATGCTGAAGAATTATTAAGCATACTAAAACTTGTATCAAAAAGTGTTCAGTCAGATACAGAAAATATATGTAAAAACATGGTTGGAACGCAAACAGATATCATTGAAAATTTGTGTTTACAAAATCCAGCATCGGACAATGCAATTGATTTATGCAAAGATATACTTAAAACACAGATACATACTATTGAAGTATTGAAAAAGATATATTTTCCTCAAAACAAGAACACAAATTCAAACCGTACATCTGAATTATCTCAAAATACTTGCTCTTCACTACCAAGTTCGATCGAAACATCTGATAATATAAATAATAAAAACAAAAATAGAACAATGCAGCCAGTAAGCGCAGAAGTATTGACTCACAAATCTTACACAGAACTTAATGACTGTTCAGCTTGCAGGCAATCGAACACGTCTATCAAACCGAAAAAAATATCAAAATATGATATAATTCAGAAATTGAAAGAAGCATACAAAGCTTGCAGTTGCAAAATCTGCGAATGTGTCGCTAATAAAGCAGCGGCTAAACCCGATTCGTGCCAGTGTATACCTTGTGAATCTGATGATTGTACGAGTATATTTTTATCACCTGAAACAAACGAACGGCAAATATGTGACTGCAAACCTTGCGATTGTGTTCAGTGCACCAAATTTCATGCGGAGCAGTTACATAATGATTCAAGTCAGACTAGTGGTTGTAAAACTAAGGGTTTCCACCAGCGCCAAACATTAGTCGTAGCGCCTGTTGAAATAGACGATACTGTTTCACATTTAGCATGCACTTGTTCACCATGTGCCTGCATTGAATGTGGACTAATTTACCCTTTGGGTTCTACTTTAATAAACGACATGTCTACTAGCACAAACAGACATGCACTGTGTAGATGTGAAGTCTGCCTCAATGAAAATTGTGACCGAAGTGGTTTTGATTCCTGTAAATGTCACATGCAGAACAAGGTCATGAGTAAACCGGTTGATAATGACACACATGACTATGATATACGAACAGCTACGATTTTACGGAACACGTCTATGTCCCAACGGGTATGCAGAAATGATCCAATAGCTATGTTTGCAGCTGTACATAATACCTATCCTACTATACAAAATATACCAAGTAACACAAAAACATGCACTTGCAAGGAATGCGAATGTATGTTTTGCGTCAGTCAAAAAGCCGCTATAAAATCTTCTCAACTGTTATCCAATAAATCAAGAACAAAATCGGACTTTAACAATCGTACAGAAAATTGTGAATTTAAATTGCCGAGTGAATGTCAATTAAATAAAGAAATACAAAACCACGAATGTATACATGATAAATATTCTAGTTTAAATTGTGAAATTAAATCACTAAAATATTCATCTAATGAACCACACACGTTTGAAAGATATCCATATCGTAATGACACATATGGGCCTTCTTATATAAAAGAGACACCAGGAAGTGCCATACTCCCGTTTAAAAAGGGTGATGTTTTAACTCCATCAACTCATAAATTGAAAGTTCAGAATCAAATTTTGCAAAAACAGCGTTTAGAAGCGCGCTGTACAACCAATCCAACCACAAAAACAGATTCTGGTTCGAACCAGCAGAACTATAACATATTCCATGAATTAACAACAACCGAATGGAATACATCAAACAAAAATGGTTCTATTACAAAGGCAAATATGTATATGAATGATTTTAAAACAAATTACATAAATAAACGCAAAACTTTAAAATACGATGCGTTTATGTATTGCCAAGAAATCAATAAAAATAGGTCTTTATATAACAATGTGGTGTTGGAAAATCTTCCCGTTCCCGAAAGCTGTTTTTCTGATCATTCGTCATCTTGCTATAATGACTATGGTATTAACACCCAAATTACACAAAGTAACAACAAATCTAGAAAAACTTTCTATAACAGTTCAAGTCCGGAGTATTTAATACAGTGCAGTCAAAAAGGAACCATCGAAACAAGTTTAAAAGATGTAATGCAATTAGACATCAATGAAACAAGACTAGATAATTGCAACTTTATTCCAAGTAATATTGAAAAGCATAACATCGACAAGATATATGAAAGTATGTCGGGAGATGAAAACACTTTCAAGATTAATAATAATTCTGACAATGCACTTATTGACACTTTGTGTCGTAATTACAAGTTCGGATTAAGTAACAATTTACGTCTACAATTAAGTAACAAGAATGAAAATAAACATAGTGAAAATAACGAAATACAAAATAAAGAAAGAGATCAAATACAAGGAGCGTGTTTAACAGGCAGTCAGTATTCTATAAAGATAAATAATGAAAACCGTGAATATTTTAAAGCAATCAACGATTTTAACGAATTCCATGTTGCACATAAATTGTTTGATTATAACATGTTGGCTGGGCATTCACCAACTATACACGATGATCATTCAGACTTGTTTACTTACACTGAAATTTTAAATGCGAATGACTACAGAAGAATAAAAAATACACTCAATGAAGCTAGGGAGTTTTCTCAGGAGCTAATAAGATTGTTAAAAACGTACGAAAAGGCAAATAATGAATTTCAAAGTATTTCGGACAAGCTGAAGTTATCTCATGAAAATCTATTTAGTTCTGATTTTGGTCAGAGGTTATCATCACACACACAAAAACAACACAATTAATGATGAGACATCATTATTAAGGATTGTGATTCCACGAATTTTGAAGAAAACGTTTCATTTCACCGATATATAGCACGACGATTACAAGAATTACTTGGAAGATCCTCAAGGTAGGTTCACTTTTCATTTCACAAGAGGGAGGAACACTCTCCTATAAAAAACTACAAAAACTCTTCTTAATTTATAAAATGTGAACCTAAATAAGGTGTCATCATTCCGTTCAATCAAGGGTAATAAATGAATCAACGAGAAAGAGTAATAACACGAATAAATAAAAACGAAACTACAAGATATCATCCTGGAGTAACTAATAAAACAAAAACAAAACACAACTTATTTGAGCGAAACACTAGTGTTAGTTACCGATATCATACCTGTTAAACACACCTAAGAAGAGAATCGAATGAACAAAAATTACAGGAGTAATCAAATTGAAATTGATAAGAAACTACCACATTCGAAATCGTTTATGAAGATGCAATGACAACTTTGAAAACACTACAATACCTCATGTAAGCTATTATCAAATTATATTTAACTAGCGACCGCTCCGCCCCGGCTTCGCACGGGTGCAATGCTGATCACTTCATAGTACAAAACAAAGTCGCTTCCCGCTGTTTGTCCCTATGTACGCATAGATCTTTAAAACTACGGAACGGATTTTGATGCGGTTTTGTTCAGCATTGCACCCGTACAAAGCCGGGGCGGGTCGCTAAAAACATGTTTACTTTTGAGGTTACTCTTGAAGTACTTTTGATTTGTAGTAGAGAGAGAAAACTGTTCTTCCCGTTATTTAAAAATGAACATACTGTGAGGATCGGAAATAATAAATGTTAGGCGCATTTGAATCCTATCAAATTAATCTTTTACATTAATGTTTGTAAAAGTAGCTGCTACCAGCGGTTTAAACCGCGAGAGAGTACAAAATTGACCAAGGAAACATACTCCCGGGATAAAAATTTAAAAGTATCTATCCCATGTGCTATTCCAGGACATGGTCTACCCGTGTGCGAAATCTCATCCAAATCCGTTCAGCAGTTCGAGCATGAAGAAGCAACAAACATACACAACTCACAACTTTCGGTTTTATAATTTAGTGTAATTACTTGGGCCTATAGGTCTGAAAGCCGTCCAAATTCCACCTGACAATAATGTACGAAAGAGAAACCCGGGGCCCTGGGACGAAGGCAAAGAAGGAACAGGAGTGGGTTTTTAGTCAGTAAAAGTCTGACACTATCTCACGCTCCGCCCTAGGGCGGGATTTGTCATTTGTCATTAGATGATTTTCCCTCCTAAAAAAACCTGACAATAATGTTTCTTTTATAATACGATAATTGTTTTTAGTAAAGTGACAGTTTTACTGATAAAAAATGCTCTACAATATTCCAGTTGGAGTTATATATATATATATTATTTAGAAAACTGTCCCAAAATAGTAAAATCTTAATATTTTTTTTTTAAATTATCGTAATAATTGTGACTCTATAACGATAAAAAGAGTAAAAAGTACAAAAAGATTTTGGCAGCGGTGGGATTCGAACACACGCCTGCGAAGATACTGATTGATCAGTGTAGGTGATCGACCAATCATGGAAATGTACTCGACTTATGAAGTGGATCATTTTCACAGAAAATTTGACAGCTTGTAGAGATTCGCATGATACGAAGAGTTTATAAAGTTGATAGTGTTGGTACCTAAATGCATGTCTTCTTTTCAAATTTCAGTAATTATTTGGCGAATGTATCGTAGAAGACACAAGCGTTCATGGACGTATTTGCAATACCAAGGCCCAGACTTCACCAAAGCGGCGATGTTCGTAAATGAGAAGTGTTTTCATTCAGCTGGGGAATATACTATCGGCGAACTTTTGACTCATAAGCATCAGTTTGGCAATTATGCTATTTGAAGATCTATATCCAGGTAAATATTACATTTTTTTTTTATTTCGACTATTAGAGAGCCACCATCCGCGGAATCGGATGCGGGTTTCAAGATATAAAAAAATAAAATATATATATATATATATTAAATATTAAAAATATTCCAATTTCATCAAATGATTACAAAACGGCCAAGTCGTTTTATGAATGTATGTCCGAATATTGAAAAAACTTGGATAAATAGAGTAAACAAAGAATTCACAGTGGAATGCACTTCGATAAGTAAATCAAAACTGGTAGACAATGACCGAGACTGTCACCCAATGCTTCCTACGGGTCAGTGTCAGTTAAAGCATGGACCAGACGGTTGCAAACCTTTTTGTTGCGCCTCTCTGCAGGCCCCGCCCACTTTCTTTACACGTCATTACCTGTTGCAGTTATAAATCCGCATCCGTTAGGCATCTATTACACGATAGGTTTTGCAGTCAGTTTGGAACAGTAATTTTTTTGATTGACGAAAAAGCCTACCGTCTAATGCGATGATTGACATTTGCATGACGAAAAACTAATGGCGATAAAATTCTGTCATTCAAACATCATTCATGATAAATGGAATTGATTGACGCCTGCAGGACCGCGTAATGGACGCCTTAAAGATCCGCATTCATTGGATGCAGATACGAATGCAGATGTCAGAATTGATGCGAATATTCCGCATTTGCGAATATCCTTAACACCCCTAGTATCTTCACTATACCTACTAACTTCTACCAGCCAACATTAGACGATTTGCCACATTTCATTCGTACGCATCTCCTCTCTCCTTCACTCAACCGTCGGTACCTACTTCGCTAAAGCCGTACGGAGAATGTCTGTGAACCGAGTGATCTGTTTAATCATCGACTTATATTCTAGCGATAGACAAGCACGTTCATGGAAACTATTTGTCAAAATACTGAAAAGTTAAAACAAAAGTACGATGCAGCGCTAGATTGGCATTATGTCGTCTAACAAAACTATTAAAACATACAGCGCGCAGCGCCTAAATAGCTTTTAGAGATGTTTTTTCACGACCAAAATATCTTAAGCGCCACAAATTTCGCGGCACTTACGCATTTCGTTCAACATAGTGTAATGACATGTTATCCATATAGATGTTTATACCGCAGAAGTGACACAGCTTTTTACCTATAATTCATTACAATAACACTCTATTTCAAAATTTAATAATAATCCTCGTTAGTGTAAATTCAAAAACCACGTTCTACTACTTTAATAAATAAGTAAATTCAAAATCGCGTAAAATATTGAAACCCTTTATTGTAATCATCATTCTGAAGAACAGCTATCCTGAGTGAATGAAGATCAGGACTCCGCCGCTAATATCCAGTAACAAAACAAACAACAACGGTAAATTTATCTTTAAAATGTTTAACAATTCCAGTTAAAGATTCAGTTATGTTTTGTAATTTTTTAACGTTTTATTGCAGCTAAACTTTTTTTTAAAATCTTTTTCAACTTAAATATCAGCTCAGCATCAGCTTGAAAGTGTGCATAATATTTTATAGAAAGCCACGTGTTTTCACTTCTATCCTCTTGAAGAATTTTTATCCATTCTCTCTTTTCGACTGACTAGTGTGAACAAATCTAGAGTATAATTATAGTGTATGAAGGACGAAATCTCAATATCAGTAATGCAATATCACACATAAGACTACAAATTCAACTGAGCCTAATGTATATTTGAATCCTAATCTGCACGTGATATCTAGGTAGATACGTAATACCTAAGTGCTAACGAATGACTGAATGCTTACCTAACGACAAAACTTACCGATGAAAACTGATACCCAATGATTTGCTGATAGTTCTTACTGAGTATCAGTATCAAAAAACACACGAATGTCTCAAACCATACTGCAAAATTTTGACAGGTTTTCAGGGCAAAGTAGAGCTTGAGTAGTTCTCAACTTCGAATGCCTAAATTAAATCAGAAACCGAGGGTTAGTCATTACGTGTTTTTGGTTACTTACTTACTTGCTAACTTAACTTTATCTGTTTAATTTCAGAAAATCCGCGCGGGGTTTGCTGAAATCTCTTTGAGGAGCGCGTGGTTCAGTACGCGCTGTCGACGACTTGGGCAGGGTCCGGTCGATTACTGAACGACCGGAAGGCGATCTACCTATTGCTTGACGTCCACAACCGTCTACCGATTAGTTGGGCTGGTGTGTGAGGAAGTAAAAGAGGGATAAAATTAAATGAACTTTATGAAAATCTTGCCCTAAGTCTTGCTGAATACCAAAACCATTAGGCACTGAACTTCCAGCGCATCTGAGACTGGGTGTTATCAAGCCACCAGCATCATTCTGCAACCCTTTATGTTTTATTATAATAAATTAATGATGTGCTGTATCTGCTTGTTTTATTTTATAGTGTTTCATTTTCTACGCTTGTTCATGTGACAGCAGGAATAAGGGGCGTTCTCTTCGGTTCGTTTAGTGGGATGTCATTGAATGATTTAATCACCGAAAAAAAAAAAACCCGCCGTCACACGTAACATGACACTGCGCAACGAAAGATGCGCTTATTTTAAGTTCCTATTGTAATTTGCCGTCGTCGCGTGCCAGGCCATGGGGTTCCAATACGGCTGGAGCGCCGACGGAGACAAGAGCGCGTCTGATGATGTCGTTGATATTCGCGTGTCGTGCTATGCGACCCGCACTTCGGCTGCATGACAGACCGTGGTGTCCGAGGCTGTTGACGACTTCGCCACAGTGGCAGCGATGAGGAGAACAACAGGGAGCGCCTAGACGTAAGGAAGCAGCGTGGCGGAAAGTATTATCATCGAGCAAGGTGGTAGTGCGTGAAGCCAGAGACCCGACTCTCACTCTCCCACAGCCAACAGGCGCGCACGCTCCGCAGGAATAGTAGATGTTTCAATTAAGTTTTTTTGAACTATTTTGCAGAGCGGCTCATCCCACCGTCTTTGGGAAGATGGTTCATCGGGCGGATTAGAATTCGGGCAAGCGAGTCTCCAGGTATCTATAGCCTCGACGAAGCACGGCACATTGAAATCAATCAGTGAGGGAGATAGGATATTCCTGATTAATTTCTCAGTGCCATGAACCGAGGATATAAAGGCTGGTAAACTAATACTAGTAATTTTGCGGATGCCGAGGCCATCCATACGGATAGGAAGGGAAGCTTGTGCCCAAGCTCGGTCATCCATAGCCACATTTAAAATTAATGTAAGAGTATGACGGATAATTTGGTCCATTTTTTCCAAAAGATGGGGGTGTTTCCATAAATGAGAAGCGCGAAGGAAATATGTTAATTTAGGGCCGAAACAGCAGAAACGAATTAAGGTGATGGCCGAATGCATGTTAATTTGTAGCAATCTTTACGAAATATCATTAAAATTTTGAATTTTTTCCTCAACAAAATTGGGAAAGGAATCCTCGAAAATAGGAGATCTAAGGAGACGAAAAGAGATTTTTTCAACAATTTTAATTTCTGGGGCTATTGTGTTAAATTTGGAAAGAGTCAGTTGTCTGTCGGTACTGTCGGATAAGAAAAGTTCACATTTTGAAAGTTCAGTTCAAGTCCTATTGACTGAAGTTGATTTTTTAGGAAAAGTAAATCATTTAAAACTGTGTCTGCATCGCCTCCTAGGGTTCTGTCGTCGAGATACCAAACGTTGAATTTTGAATTTAATTCTCGGTAATTGGGTGAATGGCTAAACTGAAGATCACTGGCCCGAGGGGATCACTTTGTTGACAGCCAACTGCGGATTCCAAAAGGTTGTCCCGATATTGTAATTTAGATGGTTGTCTATAACATTGCCAAAGAAAACTAAAAATTTGAGGTACTCCTTTTATAGATTCTGTTAGCAAGGTGTCCCTATTAACCGAATTGAAGGCATTTTTTTATGTCAACCTTCAGGATGACCCCTCCTAAATTAGAATTTAGGTAGGTCGACATGGCATGTACGGCAGCCTCGCAGCCCCCTTTTGAGCCGAAACCTAACTGCAGGGGCTGAGAATTTTTCGAAACAGCCTCACCATAAAATTTACAACGAATTTTGGCTGCCATACGCCGGTAGATAGTGCCCACGGCAATGGGACGGATGCCGCCATCTCTCTTGGCACATAAATTGGCCCCGTACAGAGAGTATCGATGACGGCCTCGTTCACTTTTCCTGAGAGCATTACATTAACCAGAGCCGTAAGCTCTTTCAAGAGCAACTTACCAGCGTTGAGGACTCAGGCCGTCGAGGCCGCCGGCAGAGCCGCTCCGGAAGGAGCAAACAGCTGAGACTACCTCTCGACCTGTAACGGTGAGGGTATGAATGTCCGAGTCAGGAGGGTCAGGATAAGAAAGGCCATCCGCTGGGGCAGGGTGTTTGCTCTCTAGAGCTACAAGAGTGTCTGTAGAACATGGAGCCATTACATCACTACTGAAAAGAATTCTGGCTGCTCCGCTAATGTCACCTTCCCCTAATTTAGATTCGACCAGATATGATATACCTCTTGCAGAGGTATAACTTTGAGTCTGTGACAATAATAAATGCCGAAATATTACAATTTTCTTTAATTTGTGTGGTTAAGGTCTTTTTAGTTGCCAAATTCTTTTCAATATGCAATATTCTGTAAGGGAAGGTGAGCAGTTGTTCCCAGGCACTTAGCGAGTTCTCCCGGGCAGCAAGTCGAATGCATCCTGCTAAGTGTTGCGCTACTGCAGGCCTAGCGCCGCGAGGAACTCGCTTTAAGACAGAAACGGAGTTTTTGAATTTCGTGAGAGTTTTACAAAGCGCGTCAAAAGTTGATGTAGTCGGCGTATGAGATGAAGAACCAATAACAGGGTCTGAAGTGACATTTTGGGGTTTGTGTGCCTTACCAATATGCACCATATCAGACCCCGCTTAACTTTGAAAAACCGTGCCTGGGTGCACAGAGGCACCTCTCCAAAATATTCAGTGATGTCGAAGGTTGACATGCACTGTCTTTCACACTTATATCATAATGTACAATAATAGTACATTATGATATAAGTATGTAATGTTAGTGATTACCGTCGAAGCGGTATTTAGACCCGAGCCGTGGCGAGGGTCTTAAGAGAGCCAAGAACGGTAATCATTAATTACTCACGTGTGTCATACGACGTTTTTCAATACACTTGTGACGAAAACAACAGTAAAACTAGTAGATTTTTTTTTTATTCACCCCTAGAGGAAGGCTAAGGTATTTTGATCATACTGCCAAGTCTTACGTTTGTTTTCTTGTGTGAAATGTTTTTACGATAATGTCCTTCGTAGTGACAATAGAATACGGATGTAACATTTTCTAATGATTTTGTAGTATTTAATTTTATTTAATTAATACAGCCACTGAACTTCACTGGAATAAAAAAAAAAACGAGTGTGCTTATGACCACACGACTGAAGTGAAACTTCTTTCGCTCCATCTGTATGTATATATATATATATGTGTGTACAATATATACATGTATACACATATACATATATTAATTTTCTACAAATATTTAAATTTATTTCATGGTTTCATTGGTAAATTAATATTTTTGCATAGATCTTCTATTTTTATTCATCATTTTCATTATTGGATACATCAGTAATTACTGTGGTTGATTGTAAAACCGAGACAATAGGCTTATGGTATGAGAAATAAGATACATAAATTTTAGACTTAAAATTAGACAGATATCTACGCTATGAGAGGAAGAGAGAAAGAAAATGTGCGCGCGCACTGCTGTCTCTTGCTTATATCCCCCACTTAACTTCCGTTCGCCTTGCCCGATCACACTTTTCATAACGCTTACGTCACGCGTTCGCCAGCTTACTCCCCAAGTCAAGCGTGCGTAAAGAAGTTTCACTTCAAAAAAAAAATGGCGGCCATAGAATTCAAAATTTGTTTTGCGAACAAAGAGGTTGAAAAAAAGGTTTTAACTACATTGTAGCACTAGTGCGTAATGGTAATCAATGTCACAGTTTGGTAACGAGTGCCATTATATATCTAAGTGCAGTGCTATAAAAGTCACTTTCTAAGCAAGTGTGTTGAAAAGAATATATCTATCTATCTATCTAAGACAGAATGCAGCAAATTATAAGTGTATAATGTTGGTGATTACCAGCGAGGCGGTATTTAGAGAGCCGAGGACGGTAGTCATCAATACTCACGTGCATCAAACGACGTTTTTCAATACACATACGAAGAATGGTAGATACGTTTAGGTACCAGTGGAGAAAGTTTGTCATTGCGACCAAGGCGGAATTCGCCAGAACCGCAGACCAGGCGAGGAGATAGTTATGTACGACCTGAGTAGTAAACGACGTTTTCCAATACACTAACGAAGAACAAGTGACTCGCTTAGCGCCCAGCCTGATAACTACCTACTGTAACGGGTGAGCTAACGCGTTTCGCCGCACTATTGCGGAAAACAGTAAATTGCGTACCTAAAACCGGTAAGAAATTTTCAATACAATTCCTCGAAAACTGGCTCTTGTTGCTTGATTTTATTTTTTCTGATTTCGTCACATAAACTCTAAGGGGTCCATTACACGGTCATGCAAGCGTCAATCAAAGCCATCAATCATGAATGAAGCTTGACTGACGGAATTTTATCCCCATACATTTTTCGTCATGCAAACGTCAGTCATCGCATTACACGGTAGGTTTTTCGTCAGTCAAGATATTTGACTGTGGCAAAACTGACAGCAAAACCTATCGTGTACTGGATCCCTTAGATAGATAAAGTTGTCTATCTGTGGTGGTGATTTTCTTCTTCGTAGCAAAGAGGAGCATGTTTTTAATGAAAATTTTATTAACTGAAAATTATAAATAAACATTATAATTCAATATATTATTGTATAATAATTTGATTTTACAACGACCATGGATACAATATCCATCAGTCGGAATAATAGATTACTTACATGTTTTTAAATAGTTATATTATTTACCATTAGAACATGATGTACACTTTCCAATGTAATTGTAGTATTTGGCAGCAAATGTATCAAGTTAACCTTCTCGGCAAACTGTGATGTGTGCGTGTGGCATGTGTGTTCTTTTTTAAAAGTTCAATAGATTTAAACGAAACCAAGAAAGGTTTTAGGAAACAATTGTGATACTGATAACTTCATGGTGAAGATAAAACAATTGTGAAATCGATGGGGAAAAAGTAGTGGTCATTTAACTGGAACACTCAGTCTGCTAACCTGAGAAAATACTATACCTACTCTCGTATCTCGAAATATACTAGATATATGTTTAACAGTTTTATGTGGAATAATTGTGTTGAATTAGTGAAAACTGTGCGAAGGTAGTCAAGTCAACAGTACCTACAATAAAAATCTTAGCTCCATTTTACATGATTCCACATATCAGGGGCGCCGTTTTTTTGAAAACCTCATGGGTGCTCATGCTCATTCGATAACTCGAAAAAGAGGCGAAGTGTGAGAAGAGAAATGTACACTGATCGACAGACAAATAAATAATAACTAATAAATTAAAACAACATCACATACATTGTCCTGGTCCCAAACTAAGGTTTTCCCTTGGAACAACGAAACAACGAAGGTACAACAAACACTCAGACACAACCCAAATATCTGTTCCATCAACAAACATTAGTGTTGGTGCGGGAATCGAACCCACGACTCTTGTGTCTCAACCGGCGCTCTAAACCACTGCGCTATAAGGGGCGTCGAGTAATGAAAAAACGCCCATCCGTAACAGGCGATTACTGATCTATTTCTTGATGTCTATAGTTCTCAGGGGTGCTCGGCACTTACTGTTTATTTCTCATGGGTGCTCAAGCTCCCGATCACCCACGGAGTCGGCGGCCCTGACACATATTATCCAGTAGCACAAACCCTTGAGAAACAAAACTACATCAATTTTACATCCACTGGGAATCAATTTAAGAATAATCAAAACAGCCACTGATCTGCACTCGAAGAAATCCCGCCAAAAACTTCCATCCAAAAAGTAGGTATAGTAATTAAATTAATTATGCTCCCATCCCATAAAAGCTGTGTGCAATTGTACCCACCAACTTACAGCTATTGTAAAAATAACTTAAATTTCGGAAGCCAGTGTTTCTGGTTTTATTTTTGTCATATTTTTACACCGACTTGCGAAGTTTTTTTAAGTCGGTACTTATCAAGAAAACATGGACGTAATTACCATGATAATATCGAGTTCACAGACTACAGAGGATACTACGTATATCGAGTTATCGAGTTATCGACCTTCTCTATAAGGGAAATTAAAAAGAAAACTGACACTGACAAGTGACAAGACGAGGAATGGGAAAATGATACGTAATTAATCGATTTGATATTTTTCGATAGTATCGAGTATCTAGCTCTAAAATAAGGATATTTTTTTGCCAGTTTTCCATAAATCAATGAAACATTGAAATGATATCCTACAATTACCACTTTTTGTGATTGCATAAAAAAGATTCGATAATATGTACGTCTAAAATTTAAGTACGTTTTATTAAATAGCGATTTTTTAATTTGTTACTGCTTTTTTGTCAAGCCACGACTCATGCGAAAATGAAGACATTTATGCGAAATTTTTGAAAAGGGTACTGGGATTTTTGAAAGGGTTGCAGTGGTCCTGGAACGCAAAGGCCAACTGAAGGACACAAGATGGGTTTTAGTAGGTTTTAGACGTAGACAGAGTACGGTTTTAGTCAATAAAAGTCTGACACGCCCACTCATTCCACTCTAGAATGGGTGAAGTCATTGGATGATTACCTAACTCAAAAAAAAGACATTTATGACTCTGTTACATAATTTCACGAATTCAATTAGGGATAGCGATTCTTCCTGAAGAAGATCGATTTTTTAAATAACAACAGGTTTGTATTTGGAAAAAATCGAATCTCAATTTCAAGTTTCTGAGATCAATAATCACAGAAACGATTAGAACCTCTAAAATCGGTTCTTCTATAGTCTATTTCACACTTAGATCGCATCCTTACAGCTACAACATCTGATCCATTCAATCCAATCATACTATCATAGTCTCTGTCTCAACTTTTTTAAATGTATTAATAATCTACGTCTCATTCATACTATTCATAGTCTGTGCAATCAGAGTAGAGGTTATGTACTGATGTACTGTTTGACCATAGAGTACCTTTGTATGTGTTTTACTTCGCGTTTTTATTATTACTGTAATTTTGTAAACATGGATGAATTAAAATATTGCCGAGTATGTCTTGTAACTGATGTGAAAATGTTTAGCCTAGAAACTACGTCGAGCGATTCTATCGGTGTTGTTTATTCACATTTGGCGCAGATTCCGGTAAGGCATCATAGAAGGATGTGGCTTAATAATAATAATAATAAACAAATCAATTATCTCGACTTAGCACACGAGGTTGTCGACATGTGGAATGTGGTGTCGGCTATCATTGTGCCGATTGTTGTGACCGCCAATGGCCTTATAGCCAAAAGCTTCGATGAACATCTGTCGAAGCTGTCGTTGCGCGGTTGGATCAAGGGCCTGATACAAAAGGCAGTACTCCTCGATACGGCTCGCATTGTGAGGAGGTTCCTGTCTCTGGAGCCCTAACCACCGGTAGCTTGGACCCTGTTCCCGACACCGGCGGACAACTATTTTTTATATTTTTAAATGTTTTTTTTATATGTTTTTTAAAGAAATATTTGAAAATGTAAAAGATATGTATAAAAAATAAATAAATGGAATAATAATAATAATTATTATTATTTATGTAATAAACAGTGATAATTATATATTGTATGATAATTATGTAGTGTATATAATATGTAGTGTTTTACTACCGTCTGTTTGGATAATGCTCATGGCGACAGGTCACGGGCACAACTTGTGACCCACGGATGCCCCTCAAGTTGAAGGGTAAAATCTACAAGTCCGTGATAAGACCTGTCATACTGTATGGATCAGAATGTTGGGCTGTGAAAAAGACGGATGAAAAAAGATTGCACGTAGCGGAGATGAGAATGTTAAGATGGATGTGTGGTGTGACGAGAATGGATAAAGTGAGAAATGAGTATATTAGGGGAAGTTTGAAAGTGGCACCAGTGACTGAAAAATTGAAAGGGAATCGTTTGTCTTGGTATGGTCATGTGAAGAGGAGGGATGAAGCGCATGTTACTAAAAGAGTTATGAGTTTACATGTGGATGGATGGAGAGGGAGAGGGAGACCAAAGAAAAGATAGATGGATTGTGTGAAGAGTGATATGAAAGAAAAGGAAGTTAATGATAGCATGACGAGTGACAGGGCAGAATGGAAGAAAAAAACATGTTGCGCCGACCCCAAATAACACGGGACAAGGGCAGGAAGATGATGATGTTTGGATAATGCTTGGGCGCTATCATGTACCACAGGTCTTGTATATTTGAAAACAACCTACAAAATGAGTCCTTTACCAAGATTTAAGGGCAAAACTGCGTCTATAAACTAAATAAAAGAGGATTAATTTTGAAAATATATTCAGTCAATAATATCCCTTGCCCTTTAAATAAAAACCTAACCATTGCCTACAATTTTATTCCACTAAATGACTGTCTATTTGCAGATCTTTGATAGGAATCAACATGTATGTTTTGAATGTGCTAATCTCCTTTATAAGTATCAAGAATTCAAGTCAAAATGTCTTCGAGCTCACAACATTATATGCCGATTAAAATTTGATTCATCACAAGCAAGTATTTCAATTTCAAAATAACTTTTTTTTTTGCAAATAAATCATAATTACATCTATTTAATTTTTTAAATGAATTTTCAATCAAATTTCAGGTAACAAAGCTAACCCTTAGAAATGTTGATAGAAAATTAAACAAACTGGAATCCAACTTGATATTAACTCCAATATATGTACTATATGGAGATTCTACAAATAATTCAGAAACAGAGATTAATAATACGGAAGATGAAGAAACTAATCTTTCAGAATACGATGTCAAAATTGAAGAAAACATTATAATAAAAACGGAAAGCAATTATGACTACACTGAAACTTATAATGAGGATTATGTGGACTCTACTGAAGAGTCAGTCCCAGAAAAGGTTGCACAGTCAAAAGATAAAAATAAACCAAAAAAACCAAAAACTAAAAAAAGAAAAGTTAAAACTGTTATAAATAGCGAAGATGATTCTAGTGATGATGAGCCTTTGTCAAAAAGTGCAACAAAGATAACAAACCCAAAGACTATTAGAAAGAAGGAAGTTCTAAACATTAGTTTCTTTGAAGACTATGCAACTGTAGTGTTTCTTACACCTGAAGAAGCTAGAAAAGAGGTGCTTTTGAGAAAAGAATCTAGTAACTATAAAAATTCACCGTTCAAGTGTGATTTATGTTTTAGAGGATACGAAGTAAAATCAGCATTTGAAAATCATGTAAAGAAACATAGCATTGTAAGTCTTTGTCCTATTATGTGAGTAAAACAATTGCATGAATATTCTGATATGGTATATTTAAAGATTTCTTATAGTATATATAGCAGTCTTAACATATTTTTGAGTAAAGTTGTATTTATTAACCTTTTGAGTACCATAATAAGAGACACAATAGAAAGACAATGACCGAGTCAATGCCAGCGTTCGTTTGGGGTTTAATGAATTAAATAATAAAATAAATATTATTATTTCTTATAACATCCAGATCTGGTACTGTGATCTTAAACTCATTGAATGCAAAAACATTGGTCAAAAGTGTTTCATAAATAAGTCCTTATATCTTTGACAATTGCCTAAGGCCTACTGTACACACACACCAAGCATATAATGATGTATCTGTAGATAGTAGGCCTAAATGGCTTTCCTGAAAACATGCAGCATGCAAGCTTGGTGGATTGCGATGCTGAAAGGTATCTCCAATTCAACTGACAATGGTCATAAATTCAAATATCGTACCCTTATTGCAAAAACCAACTAAACACCAACATTTTGGTATTATTATATTATTTTATTACTATTATATTCAATCAAATTTGTAGGTTATTTACTTTTTGCCGAAGCTATCTTTGTAACTTTGTATCGTAGCTAATAACCGGTTTTACATGTAGATTCATCTTGATGAGGCAAATGAATGATGGAGAGGATTTAACTTTAATTTGGGTAAAAATTAAAGTTAAATCCTCTCCATCATTAATAAGGGTACAATATAGAACTTTTTTTTACGAATAACTACAGTTAGGTTAGGTTAGGTTAGGTTAATAGGTGGTTTAAATTAAAAACTTAATATTAATAGGTGGTTTAAATTTTGTTTGTTTTAACCTTTTGAATACCTTAGTGACAATAAAAAGACAATGAGAGAGCAAATGGCGTTCGCTTGGGGTTTAATGAATTAAAATCATAAGATATTATCAGAGTTTCAAACTCATTGAACTATGACTCTGTATTTCAACTTGAAATAAAAGTACTTTTTCTATTTTCAGGAGAACGGAGACTATGAATGTGATCTTTGCCACCTTAGGTTTCCTCGGCAAGTGCACTTGTGTAAACATAAGCTTTCATGCCACAAGAGAAAATTCAGCTGTAAATTATGCTCATACATTTGTTATTGCATGTAAGTATTATTAGTACAAAGTACATACCAATAGGATCAAATTATGCACTCGTCGAATCGAGGCTTCGAAGTCGCATAGTCGGTAGCATCGACGCTAAGTTGCTATTTGGTCGGTTTTCTACCAGTTGCATTTCGGGGAGTATGAGTCAGAATTGCATAGCCTGATTCCGCCATGCTCCCTCCATCAATGGACGACAAGGCGAACGGCGATGCGCCCCGTTACACACCTTCATTGTGTATAGATGGTGACTGAACTTAGCGAGGGCAAGTTCAAAACCCATATTAAGCGTGTCCTAACTAAAAAAGCGTATTACAAGGTTAAAGACTATGTCGAAGACACGCTTGTTTGGCAATGACTGCTTCTGCACATGTGGCCCCCTGTTAACTCATAATATTGTGTACATCTATTAACTGCTCCACATTTGTTGTAATATATACATTTTCTTTTTTCTTTTTATTCCTACACATTGCTTTTGCAATATTTTTTATATTATTAGACGCCAACCACCATAAATTCGTTAGTAATTTTCTTTTTGTTGACATGTCATTTATTGGTAATTGTAATTACTTATTGTTCTTGTTTTTTTTTTTTTATATAGCTTCTTTTTTTTTTAATGTGAATGTGAGAACACCGTGGACTTCGCGAACTCTTAGGTTACTTCCTATTACGACTCACTTTTTTTTTTTATTTGATTATTTTTATTGTGCTTTTGGGTACAATATCGACTGGTCTACACTGTTCTTACATAATGTCTATTAATACTGTAATATGAAAATATTGTAAACAATAATTTTTTTAAAAGAGTAACCATGGAGTTTCTTGCCGGTTCTTCTCCATAGGAAACGACCAATTTGGAACCGTGCACTAGCTTCTGACGTTTTATAAGTGCCCATGTAGGCCTATGTGAAATAAAAAAAATTGACTTTGACTTTGATAGACTGATAATATGCCCTGATACAGCTACAACCTTCTTCAATCTTTTAAGTCAAGAGTGAATAGGTTACTATAAGCGGCAAGCACATCCATCGTCGACCACATCGTCGCTTTCCATCAGGTGAGAAATATAAAAAAAAAAAAAACGGGCAAGTGTGAGCCGGACTCGCACACTGAGGGTTCCGTACAAACTTACCTATGAAAACAGTTCAATTTCTGAAACGAGTTACGAAGATTTTTTCGAATCGCAAAAAAAGTTTTTTTTTTAAGGTAAATTATATCGTAAATAAAAAAAAATATTTTATGGGTTTTACTTTAAATAATCGATATCGTGATAGTATCGATTATTTCCTATAGATCGTAAAATCTAATGTGAGGTATGACACTGCTTTTTATTTTTTTGACAACAATATAAATAATGAGGAAAAGTCTAAAGACACCTGGTCTTTATACTTTCTTCCTCTTTATACCCAGTATTCACATGGAGCCAGCAAAGAGGCTTTGCGGAGTCCTATGGTTCCGTGGAGCACACTTTGATTATGCCTGGTCTATATAAATAAAATATTTCACTTCCTGATTCTGTATACGTTATAATTTAAACATTCTTGTTACAGTTACCAAGCGAAAACTCATGTTAGTCTACACAAAGGACAGACATATCCCTGTAAACATTGTGGCGAAATATTCAGGTAACTAGCTGAATTGATTAGTATACATAAACTCATGCCTTTCTCCCAGGAGGGTAGGTAGAAACGTAAGCTAGAACTACATTAGACAGACGCACACGTGGACCACGCCTGATTAGTACGTAGAACGACGTCGCGTGGCGTGGATCTAGTGTAGCTTTACAAGTTTAGTTTCCATATAAAATGTATGGCGACCGACGCGCCCAGATCGGCGTGTGTGGCACACGTGTGCGCAGTGTAGTTCTAGCTTAAATGATACCGCCTTTAGGTTCATCCATGGGAGCAGTAGTGGCCTAGTATCTGTCCCGACTTACTTACTTTTTTTATTAGTAGTTGTAGGTTGTGCATTACTTTGTGTAATTTATTTCATCACCACTGCTCTCTAAATGGTGAAGGAAAACATCGTGAGGAAACCAGCATGTCCTAGTACTTACCGAAAATTCGAAGACATGTGACATCCACCAAGGTGGTGGATTATGGCTTATTCCCTTTCCTAGAGAGCAGGCCAGAGTCTCGGCAGTCGGAATATTAAAAGCTAGGCTGACTATGCTTTGCTACATTTATCAATCAGATTCGTAAATATGTTTTTTTTCTTAAGTTTCCTCTCAGTTCGTTTAAACCTATTAAACGACTTTATCATAAAACAGCCATTTAATAGGGTTAGACGACCTGAGAGGATTGTATCGATGATTTTAATTATTATAATTCCTTAAATAAATGTGTGTACTTGTGCTAATTACAGACTGTGTTGTTTTGATGTAACTAACAATTTTTGTTGTCTGTTCAATCGATTTTGACTCCTATTGCGTTGGTGATATGACAAATGGCAGCTGCAGTAAACAGTTGGTATTGTAACCACTTTTATGATTTTATGGCCATCCTTATGCCTACGGAATAGAAGTCAAAATCGATTGAACGGACAGTAAAGAAGATATGTTTAAATATCTCATTCGTCCATAAAGTATTGTAAAATTATTTTCCCCGACTATACTACCTGGAAAGATTTTGAATCAGTCACCTTTTTAGGGCATAATCCTGGTAACTAAAAACAAAACTAATAAAATTGACCAGGATCTTTCAAAGCCGTAACACCTTTGATACTTTGGATCAGTCTAGGGTAAGCTCCTAACTGAAACAAGGCTAGAGTGAATAGGCTCTTAAAAAACTAATGCATTCCTTTTACTATCAATGATTGCATCACTGCTTACCATCAGGTTGGATTGCAATCAAGCACTAGTTTATAACGTTAGAAAAATAAAACTTGGATGGAAAATGTAAAGCAGGAACTACATTAGACAGACGCACACGCGGGCGACGCCTGAGTTGTACGTAGCGGCGCGTCGCGTGGCGTAGGTCTTAGAGATGAAGCGTATATACTAGAACAGATCCAGGAATTAGGTATTTAACGAGACTAGGCTGCACCTATTTTAATTTTTAAAATACTTGATCCACCTAGTCTCACTGTGCCTACGCAGTGCACGGCACCCGCGGCCCGCGCGAATCGAAGTACCGACTGTACTGGACTATGCTGTTATCTCGCTTCACCGCGTCGTCGGGACGCGGCGAAGCGAGATAGCAGCATAGTCCTAGCTCATCCATGTTTGCCAAAATCATTCATGAGTCAGTCACTTGAATTTGAACCTTAATTCAAAATACATAAAAGTAACGCGATGCGCACTCGTATATACATAGATCATACGTGTGCCAGTCGTTTGAATTTGAACCATATCTCCATGGCATAAAAGTTACGCGACGCGCACCGTATTTTGGAAGAATATATTCTGTCCTTTTTTAACTACACTATTCCGCAGTCTTTCCATCCTTGTCTGTCAATACTCGAGATCGAGACTAGTCGGGACTAGGCACTAGGCAGACTATAGAATAGGTAGAATAGATACATTGACAATACTCGATACGAATGAAGACTATGATGCAGTCGAGTATCAAGTACGGACTCGTGCGAATATGATCTCGATTGACGTATGATACCTGCTCGACGTCGCTAACTTCTATGGGACTTATTTAGTGATCGGTTTTCGTAACGAAGTTTTAATATATTGTTAAAGAACTTAGATCTATTTTTAATACGACATTAATTAATGTGTTTATTGTTTTGAAAAATGGCTCCCAAAGGAAGTAGTGTCAATTCCAAAGACTGATTTTCTACGTGTATCTTAAAAAAACAATGATTGTAAACAGTTACGTGATTTAAAAAAAACAATGATTGTAAATAGTTACGTAATTAAAAAAAAACAATGATTGTAAATAATTATGCGATTTAAACAAAAGCAATGATTGTATATAGTTACGTGATTTAAAAAAATACAAAACAAAAAGGAAAACAAAAAATATTAAGTACTCTGAAAAATGATTTGAAATCTTTTAAATACGCCAACAATCTTCAATGTAGATCTATACGTTGACAGTCTTAAGCCTGTGTAAAGTATGAAGGGAAGATTACAATTCATTACTGCGTACGTACGTACTACACGTATCGTTGTTACGCAAAGACTAAGCATCTAAGTATGCGTATTTCATGGACTAGGTGGAACAGGTATTTGGATCGAGTATTTGTACGGACTTGGACTAGGTGCACCTAGTCCAAGATTTGCCTAGTACGACCCATCTCTAGTAGGTCTAATGTTGCTCTACAAGTCTAGTAGCTATATAAAATGTATGGAGACCGACGCGCCCAGATCGGCGTACGTGGCACACGTGTGCGCTGTGTAGTTTATTTTATTATTTGTGTGCGCAATGTAGTTTATTTATTTATTTTATTATTTATGTGCACACAAATATACAGAAGAGGATATACTTCTATATATTTTTTTTTTAATTTTACAAAGGTACTTTTTATTTCAAAAAGAAATTTCTTCTAGCAGATCTGCGAAAGGAGAGATTAGAAGAGATTTAGACTATAGTGTGTAGAAATAAGCAAAGAAGATTTTGTGAAATGTAGTTCTACCTTTAAAGTCATAAAATTATTTCCAGTATGCCAAATAGCCTGTTTATGCACAAACATATGAAGCATTTGAAGGAGTCTGTGCGCGAAAGTGTTTGTGAACTCTGTGGTAACATCTTTGGCTCGCCCAGGGGACTGCTCCTACATAACATGAAGATGCATCGGCACGTAAGATACTTCTCGAATTCTCATGCTTTCCATATTAGAAACACTGGCGTAGCTACCGAAGGGCTAGGCGGGGCAATGGCCCCGGGACGCCTAGGTTCGGGGAGGGGGGGGGGTCAAAACCTGATAAGTAATAATAATATTCCACAACACCGTCTAGTCCCAAGCTAATTCTAAATACATACTTACAATTATAAATAAATTCTCTTCTCATCACACAAACAATTGTCCTGGGTGGAAATCGAACCCATGACCTCCGGCATAGCAGTCAGGGCCACTAACCACTAGACCTACAGGCCAGCCAAAGTAAACCTCTTATTAGACTAGCGAAAAATTCTCGCACTTTCGAAGCACTACTTAAATCATGGCTACTCGTTAAGTCTTTAAAAGTTTGACACTCCTTCGCGCTCCACCCAGGGTAGGAGAAGTTATTCGATGATTTCCTACGTTAAAAAAGGGGCCTCAGCTTTTTAACTACGGCCCTTAGTCACCCAGCTACGCCCCTGATTATAAATTGAAGTCTCGGAATGGTTCTTATGAAGAGAAAATGGGAAGAATTGCAGGTAAACCGCCTTTAACGGTCAATAATAGGGTTAGTTGTCAATCCTTACTATAAAAAAAACTACTCTCTTGTCAGAACGACATTTTTGTTGGATCAGCTAGTTTTTAAGTAAGTGTGTGTGTTTTTTTGTGGGAATATTTCGACTGAAGTTTAGTGGCCGTTTTAATTATTCGAAAATTGATTCTTAGTGGATATTGTAATGTAAAATTGTTGTAAATTTTGTATCTCTAGTGTCTACACTATTGGACAACATGTGGAATCACTAAAATTGGCGCGATCTCGGTAAAATGAAGCTGATAATTTTCTTGTAGTGTTTGGCTACCTCAGTGAAACTTGCGTAGATGGCTGACTTGATATATTTGCTGCCAAAACATTAGAATGTGTTACGTCTGTATTTTAACGGTTAACAAAGTAACTATTCATACAGAGACATTTATATAGCTTAAAGGTATCCAAACCAAAACATTATGATCTAACAAAAAAAAAATTTGGTTCTTTAACTTTATTGATGGTTTTAGGAGAAAAACGACAAGCTTGGTCCCGAATGTGAAGACTGCGGGGCTCACTTTACATCAGAACTTGCCTGGAAGCGACATCTAGTGCTTTCTACTAAACACAAAGTGAGGTTAGGAAGAATTTCACACTAATATTGTATAGGCGAAAGACTGTATGTGTGTGTATATGTTTGTTTGTGTCATTCACGCTCAAATGGCTGAAAAGATTTGAATGAATTTTGGAACACAGGTAGAACTTATTATCCCGGAAGTATGTTCCCTAGGGATAATTTTCTACTTTTATGTAAGTGAATCTGCTGGCAAAAATATATACAACAGCCCGAAAATCAACCATCGGGCAGTTGCCCACACCAGACATAACGCCCGTCTGGTCGGAGGATCCTCCCTTTTTAATGGAGGTATGATGTAGACTTTACAGTTTGTTCCGTTACGTATACCTCTAAATGCCGACATCGAGTAACATGGTAAAAGGACAGGAAGTTGATACCGTCGTAATAAAATACCTGGACAAACTTGTTTTTACTTTACATGAAAAATTATTCTTAACCACAAAGTGCTCACAATCAATTTTAGACCATATCTGTTTACAGTAACGGTTGCAAATTCTGCGGAGACACTTTCTTGAACAAAGGCGATCTTAAGAGTCACTTGCGAGTGCATTCACGGAAGCCAATCAACAGATGTAATACTAACAAACTACCCGCCTGTGCAATTGTGAGTATTGAACTATATTTTACCTGACCCCCTTCGTGGGCCTACTCGTTATCCCAAACGCAAAAAAGCAAGGTATTTTGAACCTACTGTTTTTAGAAATACGGTGTGCGGTGGACGTCTCGAGCGCATTCTCTTATGAACCTAAAGGATCCCCGAATGACAATGCCAATGTTTTGACAACTGCTTCAATCGTTTAAAATAAACGATCAATTAGCGCCACTGACGTAAATGTTGTCAATCGCAGTAATTGACCGTTACAGAGTCCCTTAAGCGGTATCATGTGAAATCGCACTAATATTATAAATGAGAAAGTTTGTTAGTGTGTTTGTATGTGTGTGTTTGTTACTTCTTCACGCACGAACGTCTAATCGGGGCGCACTGGCAGACCATGTTCATGGAATACCACACAGGAAACCTTTTTTTATTCCGGGAGTATGTTCCCATGAGTTTTTTACTTTCATGCTGGTGAAGCATCTGGCAGCAATAATAAAATAATTGCAACAAATAGAAGTCTGGATCTCTCGACGCAGGGAATCCTAGTAAAACTTCCAGGAATCCAACCCTCATAAATGTAAATTATTAAGTAATAAATTATACTTCTTTGTTACAGTGCGACAAATCGCTGCTAAACCGCTTGGAGTACAAGACGCACATGACATCAGAACACCCGCTTAGCGACGAGGCGAAGAAGTTTAACACTAACGATCGCACACCCTTCGTATGTGAAGTGTGTGGCCAGATGTTTAAGGTAATTTTTCTATTATCTTCTTGCTTAAAACACTAATGTACAGAAGTCAATCTACATACAAAGCGCGCTCGAGCAACGCACACATACACCGCCCACCGACACGATATCTCAGAGCGCTCGGACCATTGCGAGTGCGAGTTCATCTGCTTGAGATATGCGTCTTTGAACTTTTTTCAATTTTTGAGCAAAAACAAAGTTATTTTAACTGTTCATTGGACAGTTATTTAAATTCAACATTAAATGGTGAATTACCGTTTTTTAAGCTACCATTTGTGTCGGAGAGGTACCTAAGTAATTTGCTAAGTAGGTAATTTGCTTGTATTTCGATGGTTCGTTTTAATGTAAAACAGAACAGTTAGGTAGGTAGGTAAGGTAGTAGGTAAACAGTTAAGGGTGTTCGGCTCGCCGCGGGCCCGCGCCGCCGCCGCCCCGGGCGCTGTCGGACGGCAACCCTAGCGCGCCCGCCGAGAGTAGGTATGAAAAGAGAAGAACATACATGAGATTGACTTTTGTATCTATCTATTTTGTGCTTTTTGCGTCTAGTAAAACTGCAAAGAGTACAAGAAGCATGTGACGTCATAACACCCGTTTAGCGACGAGGCGAAGAAGTTTTACCTAGGTACCTAATGTCTCTGGATATTTTTTTTTATAATCACGTCATCTCCTTAGCCAACTATCTTGTGGTCGGGATCCAGTTTAAAGGGATGTGGCTGAATACCTGTGTTTTACATGGAGCGACTGCCTATCAGACCTCCACTGGGCAACATGATACTCTTTATATAGACTGATGGTCAGACTTTGTAGCATCTGACTACTTGTAACGACTGTCAAAGATCTACGAATGACAACCGACCAACAACTTTGCTTTGATCAATATTTTTACTCTAGGAGTTTTTCAGTCTGCAAATACAAGATTCAAAAGTTACAAGATCCTATATTTCGTTTTTATTTTTACTTTATTGACATTGTTCTCACACTGTTACAAAAAACATGTAACAGAGATATTTGTAATTACAAAACATGATTGAAAAGAGTGTCCATGGAGTTTCTTGCACATTCTTCTCCATAGAGATCTACGCTTTGGAATGTGCAATCAGCATCATTTTTTCTGACTGACTGACTAATGTCAAGAAGCCAGTTGTTTATTTCAGTCAATGGTTTATTACAGTCAATAGTTTATTTGAAATAAAATGCTTTGAATCTTGAATCCAAAAGTTGGCGCTATTTTGATAATTTTTGCGACCCTTCAGGCCCTGTGCCTGAACACCGCTGGCACTGCACAAGTTAAGGCACTGATAAGAAACAAAAATTAAAAAAAAAAAACTGTCTCAAAAATCCTTTCATTTTTCCTTATACATATAAAAAATATATTTCTAATTTAAATATATGTAGGTTTATATATTATATTAAATATATATGTATGTTTATTTTATATATATATATTTGTTCCCTTGTTTCCTTATTAATCTTTTCTTTTTTTATGCACCTACCATGTTTTCTCTTCATTACCCTTGGTTGACTGGTATAGAATGCCTAAGTCCGCCTTTGTACCTTTGTGTTGCATGAAGTTTTAATAAATTAATAAATACGGTCTATTTATTATTATTCTTTTTTACAGCAAAAATGTTTCCTAAAGTACCACCAACGGAAACACACGGGCGAGCGTCCTTACAAGTGCCACGACTGCGACAAAACGTTCCAGCTGGCCAGCGCGCTCGCCATACATCGCAGTATACACAGCAAGACGCGGCCGCACAAGTGCCAGTTGTGCTCCCGTGTGTTTAAGTTCAAGAGTGCACTGAATAAGCATATGAAGGTAAATCATTACTTTGGGGAGAGTCACCAGAGCCGCGGGCGAGTGTGGACATAGTGTACTGTGTACGCGTGCATTGTCGAGCCATTGATCCTATCGGGTATGAGAGAAATAAACCAGACACAACAAGTGGCGAATATCGGTACAGTACTGTCCGAGAGAGGAGGCCTGAGTACTAGGAACATTAAAAGGCTGATTAAGCTATATTATGTATCAGTACTGGTTTTATGACTTCAATCAATTAATACGTTTATTTGCATAATACAGGTAAGTATAAAAAGGAAGGAAAGGAAGGTGTAACTTCGTGCGTAGTATCAAGCGAATTTGTAACTTATGCGCTACATGATAAACGGAGAGTAAATAGAATTCCTTGCTGGTGTATATATTTTCTGATAGATGTATCTTGGAGACCTTTAAGTTATGACTGTAAGAGTGAATAGGTTACTTGTAAGTAAGCATGCTTCATCGTTGCTTTCCATCGGAGAGATAGTCCAGCGCGAGCCTATAAATAATAATAAAAAAAACTACCAGTGACTTGTCCTAACTAATCTTTTTATGGTCCCAGTTACGTTGCTTGGATCTTATCGACATTCTATTTTGTGTAGATCTGTAAACATATTTTAAGAAGCGCCACTCTCTTCTATCTATTTTTAGGTTTCCGCACTTAGTCCTATGTGGACCATTGTACGTGGGCCATGGCGGCCATAACCTCAGGTGGACTCATTTCAACCAGCCCACCTCTCTCCAAAAATAGAATAGGCCTCTTAGGTTTTTCAGGGCATCAATAAGGGAGTTCGGGGATCCTAAGGTTCGTGTGCGTATTTCAGTGACACCTGTGCAGTCTAGGAGCACATGCGCAATTGTCTCCTCCCCCTCCATACATGCTCTACACAGGGAACTGTCTGTGATGCCTATTGTGTGGAGGTGCTTATTCAGTGTGCAGTGTCCGGTGATGGTCCCCGTCACCAGGCGCAGGCCGTCTCTGTCCAGTCTTAGGAGTTTTTTGGTGAGGGCTTTATTGAGATGTGGCAGGGCCTCCTTGCGCCACTCTCTTTCTCGTATAGCGCCATTACACTATCTTATTCCTTCTCTGCAGGTTCACCTCGGCATCCGACCCCACAAATGCGCGATCTGCGACAAAGGCTTCATCCACATGTGCGACTTAAAGGTACATATCAAATATGTACACGACAAGATACCTTGGCCTAAGAAGAAGAACAAGAGGACTGTTGATGATGCTCCGTATTTGGAATAGCATTGATGTATTGGGGCCAAACAATTCTGTCTGTATAGTCCAGATAGGGAGTTTTGATAATACTGGTGTTCTTCATCCGATTATACTGGAAGCTGACAATTATATTGTTGGAAGGTTAAATAATAAATCCAGTATTTTGCCAAGGCTATTGTAGATAGATTCACTTAATACTAGAGACTGACTGAAGATTGGGATACGGACAAAACAAACTGGTTTCGGCTGGAGGCCAAATATTCAGCACTACCGAAACTACACGATGCTTGAGAGAAACCTAAGCATTGACAGTCTCTTTCGTATATGTTTATAATTTTTGAGTTAAAATCGTTTTTTTTTTTTTTTTTATTATTAAAGTAATCTATTAAATGTAAATGATAATATTATTATATTGATTGATTGACTTGTGCTACGAGTACCTACTAGACAACTGATAAACATTCTTAAATATTTCTAAGTACATACATATTATAAGACCATCATCAACATCATCATTTTAGCCGAAAGACGTCCACTGTTGGACATAGGCCTCCCCCAAGCGTCGCCACTACGACCGACCATATTATAGATAATTAACATAAAAATGCCGAAATATAGTGAGCAGTCTAAATATGATTTTTATTTCTTGTAAGTTAAACCGCGTCACTTTCGATTTCGGTTACTGCCGAAACTGGAAAAAGAACATTCGGTTACGGTCTCTGTATCGGCTGGGTCTATTTCATAATATCGACAGTCGATACAGCGATGTAGTGACTGTCGATATTATGAACTAGACCCGTATCAGCTGCAAATCGTGTTTCGGTCGCTCACTACTTCAAACCTTGAATCTGCTGGCAGGTAGGATTGTGAAGTAAAATAATTAAATGAAAGAGGTAAGGAAATAAGACTAAAACAAAAGTTTTAGTGAAACTACTTGTATCAACTGTACTTTAAAAATATGAATGAACTAAAATATATAATTTTGTAAGAAATATATGTTCGTTTTTTTTTATGAACCCTTTGCTACGACAAGAAGTATGTGTATACAGGGATATCTTTAACATCGATGCACAAACGAGTACTATGGATCCAGTACATGACGTAGGTTTTTTTCTTTTTTTTTCTGTCTAAAATCGTTAATCTAACATTATTAGTGAAAAAAAATTAATGAATTTTAAAATTTAAAATGTCATCGGGGTTGATTAGAATAACGATTTTATCTCCCCGATAACTTTTTAATTAATTAATTTTTAATTCAAAATATATATATTTTTTTGTTTTTTCCTAAAGTATCATCGGGGTTGGTTAGAATAACGATTTTACACAGTTTATTTTAAAAAAGTAAGGATTATTTTTAAAATACAAAAAGCCGACGAAAAATTCCACCACTGTGGGTTCCAGAATCATGTACTAAAGTGAATAGGCTCTAAACTACCTGTGCTTTACCATCAACAAATGCATCACTGCTAACCATCAGGTGGGTTTGTAGTAAAGAACTTGTTTGTCATTAAAAAAAGTTCTTGGTCTCTTCCAAGAGGACAACGTAACCAGAAATGTAACAATGGGACGAAAATTGGCAGTAAACATGGTCTCAATAGTACTTAGGTAATTTAAATGTGTTATTACATATATCCATTTCAACTTACGAATCTATACATGATTAAAAAGCTGAAGAGTTTGTTTTAACGCTCAAATCTCAGGGACTACTGGCTCGAATTGAAAAATTCTGTGTTGGATATGCTCCTTTATTGAGGAAGGTTGGCCAATAGGAGCGGAGCAGTAACAAAAGGCGCGGAGACAACTAGTGCCTGATAGCAAAATTCAGCATTTTTACGGCATAGCTTATAAAACTATAACGTAAAACCTCTTTAGCATCCCATTTTTTTTGAAAGTTTCTCACATGTGTCTCATGTCAGATAAACGTCATCATATCATTTTCTGAAGCAGTCAAACCTTTGGTCAAAAAAAAAAATACTACAAAATCAAACGTAAAATAAACAAAAAAAAAATTATGAACAGATCTCCAAGAAGAGGTCGGGTGTCTCAATTGCCTCGTCACAACGATAGTTTGAATCGATTCAAGCAGGGTGTTCGAGCGAAGGTATCGACTGGCATAGAAGTGTTGCATCCACCGCATCCTTCTCTGAAAACTTCTGACCGAAAATCACGCAGTAAAGAGAAGTCTGTAGCCACTAGGTGTTGTTATGTATCGCCGGAGAAGAAGAGTTTCGGTCAGTATTTCGCTAGGGCCGAGAGCTCTAAAAACTGTCAAGATGCAGCAGTGGGGCCGGCTCAACCAGCCGATGACCATCAGGTATTCTTTTCACTACGTGACATTACAGAGCAATATAATCTGTATCTACTCCCCGACAGGCTAGAGAGCAAAAATCCGAGTTAACATTAGAAGCGCGGGATATCAATGACAATTTTGGCCATCTTATTTTTGCTACAGTATCTAATATGGAGAGATGGCATACACTATAAAACTGGTAACTGATAAAATATATTCTAAAACACATATTTTGATGTACCTACCTACCTATATTGCGATTCCACGCATAATAAAACAAGAACGAGAAGAACATAGGAATGGGTCAAATTTGAGACGCACTTTGAGTATTAAATCGTGGAAAAATAACACTGCCGAGCCTTGAAACATTGCCTTTTTTAGTGGGAAATTATTAAAGAATTCCTCTCGTTCTGGATGGAGCGACAGAGATTGTCAGACTTACTAAAACCCACCTATGTTCCTTCAGTTACCCCTTTATGATTTAGGGCCATGGTAAATCTTTCGAATAATTCCGCAACCCTGGCAGGCATCGGCTCTGGAGGGACAATGCAACAATGCCTACCAAAGTGGCATAGGTTTGGCTACCATCTAGTCTGGTGGCTATCTCCCTATGTACTGAGGGTTGTAGCTGGTAATACAAACTAAGTAAACCTTAAGGTGCCGTGTTAATACAACCTGTTCTTTTTTTAATGTGTTCCAGTTCCAATCTTTGTCAGGAAAATCAGTTTTCACTAATCTGAAGGAGTCGAAAAAGGGTTCTCGCAGCTCACGCAATAAAATGAAAAATAGTCCGCAATGCGCCAGCCCTGAAAGTACCAACTCTCCTATGAAGGTCCTGTTTGACGAATCGCAATGGTTGAAATTGAACACCCCTGATGATGTTGACACGATCATTGGGAGCAAAGGTTTGATTGGGCCTTGTGAAAATAACCTGTTATAATAATAACATCAACAGGTTATCTTTACAGATTCTACTAGTTACTAGAAATGACTTCGCCCGAGTATAACTTGAATATTGTACCAAGGGAACATACTCCCAGGATAAAAAGTCCTATATGCTGTTCCTGGACACACGTGTGCCAAAGGGGAATGAAACTTGTAACTTAGGACATATCAATAGCAAAAAGAATTATGTCTACCAACTGTAACCCAACGAAATTAGAGACTATTTAGAATGCTATGATTTGTTATGAGGCGTTATTTTTCTTAAATAAAAATAGTGTATGTCTGATATTTTAAGTTTCCCATTGATATATATAGTTTGTTTCGGTTTTTATGGTGAGTACGCATTAAATAGTGTCAATCACTTCTTTTTTTTACTAGTTTTAGTTATGAAAAATGCGAATGAAAAAAAAAAAATTCATCTATTTTATCAATAGAAATCTCAAAATATTACGTATTATATTTCCCTTTCATTATATTCTAATATAACAAAAATAGGTAACGTTTACAAAAATATACTAGCAATGCTTCTATACGTATCTTCGTTCGGTTATGGTTTAAAGACCTGATTCTTTTTGCTATTGATTCCTGGTATTGGCTTCTAACATATAACTTAGGTTTTAATTCTTGCAAAAAGAAAAAAGTAAATCATGCCAAGTTTTCATTGACCTTTCTGTGATGATCAATGTTATTTATTTTGCAAATAGGTTTTCAAAACATGACTGTTATTGGCAGTCGGGTAAAAGTACTTATACACGAAAATTTTAACTAGACGAGGCCGGTGTCTCCTAGCTGACTACTCAGAGAAGAAACACCGAAACAAACTCTGGGGTCAAAATCTCTTTTAAAGTCCATACAGCAAACATGTAAACAAACCGGAATGACAGCGGCCGCCTAGGCTAAAACTACCGACAAGACGTGCGGCCACTCGCGGCACCGCGGGCGGCCTCGCGACATTTTCATGCTTTTCTAGCGATACTGGTCTTTTAAGTATGTAGATAAAGTTTTGAAATTATTTCACGATAAAAATGCTCCCCGCGTCGCTGCCATCTTGGTGTGACTCGGCCCTAAGAATCAAATCATATGAAAACCATGCAGATTGCAGGTGTATGAGATGGACTTCCGATGTGGTCATTGTTGGAGCTTACTTGCCTAGAAGTAATCTATTCACTCTTGACTCAAAGACCCCGAGGTTGTAGCTATCAGGAAACATACTCCGTCAGGGATTTTCAGGACGTTATTATATTATAATCGTCAATCTTCTCCAGATATTTCAACTTTGGAGCGACCTTCGACCCAGATGTTCATATCCGACGTGCCGCGCGTAAAGGTCATTGCAGAAAAGTTTTCAAAATATAAAAGAGGCAACCTTGAACTCCGAAGATTAGACGAAAAGGTGGTGTGTGTGGAGTACGACGTTTTCAACCAGGCTTCCAATCACGAAGTTCTAAAGCCGGTGCAGAGGATGAGGACTTTCTTCTCAATAAAACCTTGTGATAAAGATATAAAGGACCAAGGTGATTTTTATTATTGCACTGTTCAAATGCACGGCCTCTTTGTAAAATAATCTAGAACTTGATTTGGACATAAAGTAGGTACGTTCAAAACCATTGAGAGATTTCTGAACGTGGGGTCCTGTGTTCGATTCTCAGGTTGGGCAAAGTGGTATTGGATTCTCCGGTAAGAATTTATAAATTTGAGCCGTTTGGAAGTTGATGGTGGACATCCCTTGTGCCTCGGAGAGCAGATCGTCGTAAAAGCTTGGTCTTGCGTCTGATCATAGAATTGCTGCACCATCGTAGTGACGGTACGGCTACACCTAATGCGACTCACATATGGTCATACGAACTGTTGAGCGACATCGGAAGATGTCGGTTGAGTGGTGTACGCCTACGCACTAACCTTACTATTTTTTTATTAGGGTTCCTAACACAAAGAGTAAAAACGGACCCTATTGCTAAGACTCCGCTATCCGTCTGTCTGTCACCAGGCTGTATCTCATGAACCGTGATAGCTAGACAATTGAAACTTTCACACAGGATGTATTTTTGATGCCGCTATAACAACTATTAAAAACAGAATATAATAAATATTTAAGTCGGGTTCCCATACAACAAACGTTTTGATTGCCGTTTTTTGGTACGGACGGGTTTTTTTTTTTTTCGTTGGGAAAATCATCTTATGACATCCCCCGGTCTTGGGCGGGGCGGGAGATAGTGTCAGACTTTTACTGATTAAAAACCCCCTCCTGTTCCTTCGTTGCCTTTCGTACCAGGGCCGAGTCTTCCTTTTAGAATCAGACCCTTGGCCCCAGTAGGTTTCGACCCTGCTGAGCCCCTATAGTTGCTGACATCTCCTTGAGGCGCGCGTGGAACAGCACGCGCCGTTGACGACTTGGGCTCGGTCCGGACGGTTACCGGACGGTCGGACGGCGAGCAATGGGTGGCTCGCAAGCAAGCCCGCGTCTACGGTGGCCGGAAATCGGGATCGGAGTCCTGGCGGCGGTTGGGGCGTGAGGACCGCTGCCTCACGCGATCGGCCGCCTCCTTTGCAAGCATTACTGCTTCGCAGAAGGAGGCGCCTGTACCAAGGCCCGGCGCGAGAGATCGCCGCCGCCGATCGCCCCCACGAGGACACGGCGTTGCTCTGCCCAAGCGGGGCTTGGTACGGACGGTGCGGAACACTTCGTGCGCGAGTCTGACACGAACTTGGCCGGGATTTTTGCGTTCGGGGGAGGATGTACGAGCATAGTTTGGACTATGTCAGATTAGGTGAACGCCTTGCGTGGGATTAGACGATCAGAGAGTCCACCTGTTTGCGCATACACTTGCACTTGGCTAACCTCCGTCGAGAGTGGCCACCGTGGCCACCAGCATTTGGTGACCTTATGGTAATTTAGACCCACTTTTTTTGTGCACCTACTTGTATCCATCAGTTGCCCTTTGCGTTTTAGGGCCACGATAATCATCAGGCATTAGCCCTTCTTTTTGCTAACATCTCTTTAAGTCGCGCGTAGTACTGCGCAGTCGATTCAGGCGCGTTCCTTACCGGATGACGGCCGTGGCTAGCTACCCATTTCTAGTCGTCCACAAGCCTGCTATTCAGAACCATTAAAGAACGTCTTTGCCTGCCCTCATGAAAGAAAAAGAAAAGGGAAATTAAAATTAACATTTATTATTTCAGGACTACCAAGACTGCCGCCAAATATAAAAAATGAATTCGACGTTTTAGAAGAAGACCTCGAAAAATTAACAGAAAAGGAAATAGAATTTATCGATACAGACATAGAAGAAAACCAATCTTATTTGGACGACTTAAGGCGTATTTTAAAACGGAAAGAAGTGATGAGCGCTCATAAGAATAAGACGACCTTAGATTTGCAGTGCCTGTACGAAATGGCGAAAAGGGACGGACGGCCTCTGAAGACTGATTTCTCACAAATGAATTTGTTAACAACGGCGGAATTACAAGAAGTGAAGCAGTTGATTCTTCAGCGGTGTACTTCGAGCATACATGGGTTCAGGAGAAGAACTATCAAAAAGCAAGAGCCAACACTGAGCCCTGGTGTTATCTCTGATAACATTATGTCAGAGATGTTACGATGCCTAACTTGAATGTCTAGTCTATCAATGAAAGCGTTGTTTTCTGTTTGTTATATAAAATAGTATATTTAAAAAAGTATAAAAATAGTTAACAAATACTTAAATATTAAAAAAAAAGTAACGCTTCCGTAAGACAATGTGTGTCTTTGAATTACCAGGATATTGATTAAGTTATTCTTAACAGGTTTTTAGGTGTTTTTACAAATAAGTATGTGCTGTACAGCCACCGTTTAAACAACCAGCTAGGATGAAACAGTTATAATCTTATTATTACTTCAATACACCTAGCATCTAGTGGATTTGTAGTGATCTCAAAATCGCATGTCATTACTTCAACCCATTCTCAGCAGTTTCTGGGTTAAACGCTGGATCAAGCCCCAATTTCTTCATCTCTACCGCCATTTCAAATAAGTAATCGTAGCATTCTGTCCTGTAATAAGAAATTTGAATAAGCATGAAATTAAAATGAGCTCAAGGGTATGCACGAAATTGCTTCAGTGGATACAAAATGGGTTGCGAATATGGGGAAAGAATTTCCTATATTTTGTTTTTGTCTTTCGCACAGAACTAGGTATATTGCTATCCCGTTCACAAAAAAATAATGAGCAAATTGATGAGATGGCAATAAAATAACGTTACTGTGTTGCCGCTTGAGCCCTGTCAATTTGTTTCTGGGATACATTAGACTGATATAGTAAAGAAAATCTTACATCGTCTTCGCCTGTTGCCAAGAGTCTCCCCACACGTAGACCCCATGTCTCCTGACCAGCACGGCGCTGGTGCCAGGGTATTGTCGCAAAGCTTCACCCAAAGACCCTGCCAGGTCCTTCTCAAAAGGTGTGTTCTCTATGATTGGGACGACTAGCTTCTCGTCGTAGCGAAGGTAGCGGCCCAGAGAGGCGTCTTTAATGCCCTGTCGATGGAAATAAAATAAACGAGTCGAGCCGGGTTCAAATTATTGTGATATGTAGGTGTGAAAAATTTGAAAGTAGCGCTTGCAAAAATAATTTTGTTTCACGCGGTGCTCAGTCTGTGACGTCACACGACCCTATACAATTGTGGTAAAATAACAAAAACCGGGCAAGTGCGAGTTGGACTCGCGCACTGAGAGTTCCGTACAAACTTACTTATGAAAACAGTTTAATTCCCGAATTGAGTTACGAAGATTTTTCCGAATCTCGAAAAAAGTTTTTTTTTGTGACGTAACTACAAATTCACAGTTTTCAGATTTTTTCCTATACTTGTGCTATGAGACCTTGCTTCAAGCCAAATTTCTGGATCCTAGGTTAACGGGAAGTACCCTATGAATTTTGATATCCTTGAGAGTGTCGAAATACACGTTTTTTGCGACATAAACGGCCGTATCTTTTTTATTTGTTAATTTATAAATGTGGTTTTTTCACATTTTCAAGGGACCGCAAACCTGACTATATGGTTATGGTTTTAATTTCAACTCGTTACTTCCACACGTTCCTAAGATAAAGGGTCTTGACAGAGACACAGACGGACAGACAGACGGACAACAAAGAGATCCTATAAGGGTTACGTTTTTTCTTTTTGAGGTACGGAACCCTAAAAAACCCTACCAATAAATCAAAAACAGTCCAGTTGTACACAGTCATGTAAAATATGTAGGAACAGCGCGAGAACTCACGTACAACATAGAAATTCTTGTGCATCATTCAAATGATTTGTTGCGCAACAATCTCATTTAGGTTGAATGACGACACTTTCTATTAAGAGACTGACATAATTAATTGCTCAGTCATTTATTATGGATTTTAAAAATGTTATCACTGATTCCTTAGTGTTATGTGGGAAACCATTCAATGACTTATGGAGGGTGTGGCAAACATTTTAGTGACTAAAATCACACCTCTATCTTTTAGTTACCGTTTGCGTTCTAGGACCAGTGTTTGATTATTAAATTAAAATGCATGGCGAAATATTAATTATTAGCACCATACCTTGATCATCTCTTGATGAGTGATGACAAACTCCTTATCATAGAGTAAAGTGCATCGCACTGCGTGTGGCGAGTGTGTGTGTATGACTGCGCCCGCGCCGCGCTCCTTGTACGCAAGCATGAACAGTGGGGTACACTGGCTTTTCTTTAGCCTGGAATTTATAATATAAATATATCAAGCATAGGATAACATTGTCGTTTTACAGATTTTGTTAAGAAATATTGTCAAGAAATTAAAATTATTTCTTTTAATTGTGGAAAATCTGTAGTGTTAATAACTCGAGAGTGTTTTATAACTGATTAAGCTACGTAAGATAATCTGTTTCTAGCTTCATATGATATATAATGAATAAATTTTACTGTAAAAGTGACAAGTAAAAGAAAAGAATAATTACTTCTTCTCAGGTGGTGGCAATTCAATGTCTTCATCATTGATTGTCTGCACAAACAGATCATCAGACTTCATGCGCTCTTTTTGTACTCCTGATGGTGCTATGTAGATTTTTTCCCTGTAAAATATATTTTTTTATTTTGTTATACTTTTGGAATAAAGATAACATTTGCAAATGTAACTGAATATTGATTAAAATTATTTTAATTTAGAGTGACTCTCTTTTTAATATTTACATAAAGTTAACATACAGTTACAGTTATATTTATTAAGAAGAAAATAATCTCTAACATATCTTTATTCATCAAAAACATTGTAGTAGGTACATGATGGCAATTTACAGGATCATTTACAGGATTTTATCAGTAAAAAGTAACATTGCCATGGTCCAAGGCTTGAGGACATTACCAAATCTCTTTTACATCTAGATTAATGCAGTATTGATCTGATTACATATTCAAAAATACTCACACAGCATAACATTCATTTTTTTTTTTTTTTCTCTTCTTTGGCAACTGAATAACATTCATTATTTATAGTAATTAGGAACTTGCATCATTTTTGACATTTTAATAGAATCAGAAATGTTTATTTCAACTAGACCAATTACAGGCACTTTTGAATTGTCAAAATGTTGGTCAGTCAAAAGAAAAACAAGTGAAGCTAATTGCATGTGTTTCTTTAGGTAAATACCATTAAGTTCAAACCTTGGTTTACAGTGTACAACTAAAACAATAATCTACTATATTTATTAATACAGAATGATTATTATGTTAGTTACAAAACTAGAGATGTAGCATTGAGTGAAAAATATATTGAATCAACTTTTTGTTTAATGTTTTTAAAATAATCTGTTTTAGTAGATCCAGATCTTAGAATTGATCACCTTATGATATGGCCAACTAAAACTGGCTAATCCTCGTTTGGCCATATCATTGATGTATGTATCATTGATTTCTATGACAATAAAAGGTCTAAAGGAAGTAGGCCAAACAAGGATTGAAATATTGTCAAACTTTAACATTTAAAACGATCTGGCCAGTTTTACTTGGAATTATATAATAGCATATCATGAAGTGGTCAATTTCTAAGATTTGGCCACAACAAATATATAACACATAACAGTGCATTAGCCAAGTGCTGAACAAAAAAAAAGATGCAATGCAAAATCATAATGTGAGTTTTTGTTGATGAAAGACTTAAAGTTAAACTTACCCTTCCTTTATGGAGATGCCACCACCGGTGCCTGTAACCCATCCCAAGTGGTAGAACTGATTGCATAGCTCTGGGATTAAGTTTCTTGGGTGTTCCTGAAAAATTTGAAGGCATAATGTTGAAAAAGGAGGATTGCTTGATCGGCTGAAAAATAGTTTTAGACTTGGTTTGAGGCCTTGGTTATAAGGGGCCGGTTTCAAATATATAAATGTAGGTAACCTAAGGTTCCGGTTTCAAATAATATATAAATGTAGGCAAGGTAGGTTATTATTTTGACTTTTTTAGTAAAGGTTTTACTATAAACTGTATTTACCTACATTGAGAAGAATAAATCTAATAATATTAGTTACATAATTTATTTAATGCATCAAATATACGTAGGTAGGTACTCACCGGACCAAGTTCTGCCATAGTTCGACTTACGATACACTACGTACTAAAGAAATAATTGATTACTGAAAGACAAATCACAATTATTACGTCTAGTTTTATCTTATCAATATGAGACATATATAGTACTTGTTGAAGTGATCGCGTTCCATTCAAAATATTTTTATCATAACATTGATAACATTCATCACAACAATCAGACAAAAAGTACCTCCTCTGTGACGATCACACGGTGACAATGACATTTTGTGACTTATGTCAATGTCAATTTTGCACGCGTTCGAAAATAAAATATTCCTTGCTTTTAATAATGCGTTAGAGATTCAAAAATCGAGAGCAATAATCCGGAACAAATGTGCTAAAAAAATATTTATTTATGTTATAAATGCTGATATCAATATGATTGTATATTAAATTTTTTTAATCGTTATAATTTGTGACGATTATTTATGTTTGTTTGGTTGTTGTTTTGATAATAAGAGGTTTTAGAACAAGCTAAGTTCGTTTGCATCAGTTAGAGTATTTTTGGCGGGAATTTTTTCGAGTTCAGTGACTGACTACCTGTTTTAATTATCCGTAAATCCGTTGATTCTTCGATTGTGATACTAAATTGGTGTAGTTTACTATCTCAAATGTCTAGACAGTAGGACAATGTGTGACCTTTGAAAAATGCGTAATCTCGATAAAATTCAGGAGAGATTTTTTTTTGTACATTAAAGACATCCTGAGTACATCGAGGCCAAAGCTCAACTGGCTGCCAAAGAATTGGGGATCTTAGCAAAGGTGAGACGGTACTTCACGCCGATACAGCTGCTCGACCTTTATCAAGCGCAAGTTATACCGCGTACATCGAGGGACTGGAACAATTTGCCTACTGCAGTCTTCCCTTTCGATTATAATTCAGGTGTCTTCAAGGCTAGAGTATATTATATAGGTTCTCAATAAATTAGTGGGCCTCGTCATCAACGATTGCATTACTACTTACCATCAGGTGGGATCGCAGTCAAGCAATACTTAGTCTGTATCTATAAAAAAAAAAGTGTTTGAGTATGGAGTATTTAGGTGCTGCTCTCATCTTTGGGATGGGTTTGTCTGTCAAATCATCAATCAGCTAGATGTACTAGACTCGATTGAGAGGCGAGCCAAGAAGATCATCGGCAATGATGCACTTGTTAAATCAAAACTTTAGTCTTGAGCATCGACGCCGGTTTTCTATCGTAGGTGTAGGTAGGTACATTTCAGGAAGTGTGCATTGGAATATACCTAATGCACATTAATTCCTTCAATTCCGTTCCATCATCGGACCACTAGACGTACGTACGGCGGCGTTGCGCCATCGGTAGGTACATGGTGGACATCCCAATCCCACGCATGGCCATACGTAGGTACTATGCGTTCCAAATAAGATTAGGAAAGTCAATAACCTCGATCTGTCAAATCGTCCCTTAGCTTACAACACCGCTCAAGTCGAAAATTGGCGAATTTCACATTTGAATGCCTTTAGATAGAGCTGCTCATTGCGCGTCTAGCCATTGGTCACATGATATAGATTTCAGCCAATCAGAAGCCATAATTCGAAAAGTAGTGATAGCGTGCAAGTCGGCTGGCCTCTCAACACCGCACAGTTTTTTTCGTTTCCTGTAAAGTTGGTAAAAATGACTTAAGCGGTGTTGTTAGCTAAGGGACGAAATGTTGATAGAAATAAGTTTTCTTTGCAAACCAAGTGCGGTTAAAAAAAACTTATTTGCGTATCACACACCGACTTCCGAAATTAAAGTTATTATGATCCTTTCAGTGTTTTTTTTTTTAGTGAAGTCGGTTATTTTTTTTGTAAAAAGTTTTTTATTTCATAGTTGCGATACACTTATATCCAGAGTGCCTAATTCTCATGAAAATTCGAACCAAACACTGCTAAGTTACATTGTTTTATAATGAAGTTCCTGTGTCTACTTTCTGGCTCCATCATCAGATTTGTTCAATAGTACCTTATAGCCAAAGTGCGTCTCATGACAATTCTAATAAGCCTAAACACGGCTAGGATACATTGATTAATTACGCAGTTCCAGTGTCTACCTTCCGGCTCCATCATCATCATCAGATCACTTCGATGATACCATTTTCAACGTAACTATACAGAACCATTCATTTATTTGTATTGTCATAGCTGCTTAACTATCTTCATTGTGATATCTATGTGAGTATGAAGTTCCGTTGACCATTTCTGGTCTTCTTCATCAGTTCCACTTTATCAAAATGTTACTTTTTGGCTGTAAATGATTAAATTCTCGATGAAAATACCAAAATCACTATATGGTTGCCTATAATATTTGAAGAGTTCCCTCGATTCCACATGAATACCATCATCAGAACTAACTAAATTTTGAAAAAAATGTGACCAATCTGGAAGCATATCCTATAAAAGGAAAAAAATATATTTGCAAATCGGTCAATAAACTACGGAGTTCTGAGGTAGCTAACAAACATAAAAAAAAAATAATTATGTTAAAAAAAGAAAATACAACCTAATTGATAACCTCCTCATTTTTTTTAAAGTTGGTTAAAATACAATTAAACTTTGTGGTGCAAATAAATTTATTTACTAAATTTTTTATTAAATAAATCGTTACTACAAATAAAATTTGTCCATTTAAACATATATACTTTATTTACATTTAAAAATACTAACTATAATTACAATAAAATAAAATAAATAATAATAAAAACCCTAATCTAATTACAACTAACTAAAACTAAAATATGGCGTCAAAAAACTCTTCCACATCGCTGTCGACTGGTAATGTGCCCAAAAGACTGGCGGCATTGCCACGCTGTATGGCAATGCTTATCCTCTGTCCGAGGTAAAAGCCAGCCCTTGGGTCACGTGAAGTGTCAACTAGACGTTTTGACAGATCTTTATACAACTTGTGAGCACTTGGACCCCACGAACCGAGAGTTTCAACCCCAAACGGTTCGAAAATATAACTTCCAACAAGGTTATTATATTTTCGACGCTTGAGGTTCTCCGCAGCCGCAGCGGCAGCACCAGCACAACACGACGAGCTAGGAAGATGGGATGGCGCAAGAGTATCGACACAAGTAGCGTCCCATACTAAAGGCCTACCCATCTTCCATGGGAATAACGACATGCCGTCTGGTCTCTTGCCATCGTCGCGTGCCAGGCCATGGGGTTCCATACGGCTGGAACGCCGACGGAGACAAGAGCACGTCTGATGATGTCGTTGATATTCGCGTGTCGTGCTATGCGACCCGCACTTCGGCTGCATGACAGACCGTGGTGTCCGAGGCTGTTGACGACTTCGCCACAGTGACAGCGATGAGGAGAACAACAGGGAGCGCCTAGACGTAAGGAAGCAGCGAGGCGGAAAGTATTATCATCGAGCAAGGTGCCTATGTTCGATGATGGTAGTGCGTGAAGCCAGAGACCCGACTCCCACTCTCCAAATAAATGAAAAAAAGTACTGGCAGATTAAATCTTCACTTTAAATTATAAAGTAATTCGAGTGTAAAATCGTCAAAAACTGTCAAAGTGACAATGCATTTAGCCAAAGAGTATAAAAAAATATGCATTTAACACACATGTTTAGCATGTCAAAATTCTAGCAATATTAGAAAAATAATAATTAAAATTAAATTGTTTGCTGTGGTTACCGACCATGACAAAGAAATAAACATAAATGAATGCATAATTGGAAACACAACGTAAATTAATTTGGAATCTCTATTGTAAGTAGGTATTATTCATATACATAAAGGTCCCGTAGATATATAGACTAATATCGACGCCGAGTTGCTAGCCTGTCTGTTTTCTACCGGTTTCATTTCGGGACGCACAAGCCCGTTCCATCATCGTACCACCAGGCGTACGGCGATACGCCTCCTGTACATGGTGGACATCCCACATAGGTGGTATGTCCACTATGTTTTGAGCGTTTTGTGCGTATACACGCACAAAACGTTTTGAGAACACATTCATTGTGCGTACAACTAAGGAGTGGAATTCTCTGCCAGAGTCTGCTACAACCTGTGGATCTTTAAGTCAAGAGTGAATAGGTTACTTCTATATAAGCGCGCTCCATCGTTGACCGCATTTCCGCTTTCCATCAGGTGGGAAAGTGGTCAAGCGCGAGACAAAAAAAATAAATAAATTATACAGTGTCTCAGACATCGCCGCACAAACGTGTGCCGTGATGCGGTACATGGTTCTGGATCCCCCAGTGGTGATACTTTTCGTCTGCGTTTTTCTAATATGTAATTTTATTTTTTATTTTTATCTGTATAAAATCATTATCCTAATCAACCCCAATGATATTTTTAATTAAAAAGTAATGGCAAAAGCTCAACCGGCTCAACTGGATGCTAAAATGTTCCTAGTAAAGGTGAGAAAGTACTATACGGCGGAACAGCTGCTCAACATTATTATCAAGCGCAATTGCGATCGTGTTTCGTGTGTGTGCGAATTTAGTTCTGCCAAGCTCGTGCACGGTGGATGGCGAGCTACCCATTGCTCGCCGTTCGCAAGCCCGCGCACTACGGTGGTTACAAATCGGGATCAGGATCGGGGGCTGGGGCGTGAGGGCCGTTCCCTCGTGAATGCGTGTGTGGCCGCTTCCTTTGCTAGCATTACTGCTTCGCAGAAGGAGGATCAACTCTTTCGCACGAATCCGGTGCAGTAGGTAACCTCCCGAATAGACCATGTCTGGTGAGAATCTGCGTCATGGGGAAGATGAGGACGCCGTGAGGTCTTTCCTACCACTCCTCAAAGAGGGGACTTACCGCCATAATTATGGCGTGCCCAAGAGGTACCGCGTGCTAAGTTTTAAGCTAGAGAATCCTCCGCATGCGCCGCTATTCTGCACGCCCCGCGTCTCCATAAACAACATCGTACATTGCCTTAGTTTGAGTTTGCGCGTGCGATGACGCAGGCCACTGCACGTGCCGCTTCTCTGTAAACAGCAAAAACGCCAGACGCACCGCGAGACACAACGCTGCACGCGACGCGCGTCGCCCCGCGTCTTCGTAAACAAGTACTCAGAACGCTTACTTAGGGTAAGTGGTCCAGCTAAGAACCAGGTAAATTTCAAAATCGTGTAACTTTTATGTTTAACAACCTATGCGTGTCTATGTGTGTCTTTTGGTGCACAATGTACGAATTACGTGCGGTCAGTCTGCACACCCCTGTAGCTCCCCACAGTACCCGCATTCATTCTGTATAGCGAAATATTTTAAACAATATTTGACACGGTCGAAAAGTTGCTCTACTAAGTATTATTCCATTATTAATGTATGAAACTGTTGCATAATGAGAGATATTAATACGGTTCGGTTTTAATTATATCACAATAATTTTTTAATACCTAATTATTTGCAGTTTCATACAATACTTACTTGATTAACTCTCATACATAGAGTTTTTTTTTTCATTTTTTTGTTTATTTTCTGAATTTACTCAAGTAATCTATAATATAAAAATGAATCGCAAAATGTGTTGGTAAGCGCATAACTCAACAACGCCTGGACCAATTTGGCCAATTCTTTTTTTAAAATGTTTGTTGAAGTTCAAGGATGGTTTTTACGGCGAGAAAAAATCGAATAGAGTAGGGTAGAGTAGGGTAGAGTAGGGTAGAGTAGGGTAGAGTAGGGTAGAGTAGTGTAGAGTAGGGTAGAGTAGGGTAGAGTAGGGTAGAGTAGGGTAGAGTAGGGTAGAGTAGGGTAGAGTAGGGTAGAGTAGGGTAGAGTAGTCAGTTGACGGGAGCGAAGCCGCGGGCAAAAGCTAGTATATAATACAGATGATGCAAATCATAAACTCATTAAAGTTTAGCCGTTATCATCATAATGATCGACGCAAAATTAAGCTTAACTAAAACTTAACAACAATATTACGTTTTCGATCAAAACATATTTCCAAGGAATCTGTAAGTGAAAAGAGAGAATGAGAGAATTGTTGCAGGGTTGCAGGTCAACAATTTTACTGTTTTATTATAAATATATGTTACCGGCAATTTGTATAATCCGTTATTCCATACAATACCTAGGCAATGCAATTTTAGGGCACCCCGACACGGACAGGTTACGTTAGAAGGCTACAGATGTTAATTATAGCCAGAAGAATTTTTAATTTCATGTTAATTTTAATATGTTTAAGAAATCAGGTCCTATTTCTGTCCGCGGGGCTTAAAGTAAGGCTCGTATTTCCAAGTAGGTAGTTATAAAAAAATAACTACGAAGCTACGAGCAGTGGTGGCCGAGTGGTAACGGCCCCGACTGAGCAGTGGTGGCCGAGTGGTAACGGCCCCGACTGAACAGTGGTGGCCGAGTGGTAACGGCCCCGACTTACGAGTTGTAGGTCGCGGTTTCAAACCCAGCCAGGCGCATTACTTTGTGTAATTTAGTTCATCACCACTGCTCTCAAAACGGTGAAGGAAAACATCGTGAGGAAACCGGCATGTCCTAGAACCAAAAATTCGAAGACATGTGACATCCACCAACCCGCACTGGGCCCGCGTGGTGGATTACGGCCCATTCCCTCTCCTAGAGAGGAGGCGTGAGTCCCAACAATGGGAACATTAAAAGGCCGACTATGACTATAACTACGAAGGCTAATGCAAGAGCTTCTAACCTAACCTGTCCGTAGTTAGATGACTTCATTTTTGAAAAAAAAAAAAAAAAATTGCGAATCGGTCTATAAACGACGGAGTTCTGAGGTAACACACACATAAAAAAAAACGTACACTTATTGAGAACCTCCTCCTTTTTTTTGAAGTCGGTTCAAAATATAAACATATATATTTCATTATTTTGTTTAAAAAAAAGCATAAGTACAAAGTTTTTATAAACATAACAACGTAAGGTAGAATACGCAATGTAAAATAAAACTATTTCTGTGCAAACGCAGGGCTTTTAACACAATTTTAGAAAAGTGATCGCATTTTTTCTAGTCGCTCCATATGGTCGCATTCTAAAGTAAAGTATTATTGTAGCTATACAAACAGGTAAATTAAAATTTATTTCATTTCATTTTCGACAAAAAATAATTAAATAATTGATAGTTAGTTAGTAGTTGTTGCATTATGAACGTAGTGATGGTAATTAGTGAACCATGGTTCATTTTAGGACATACAGAAATAGTTCGTTGAAAGAAAGCACACTTTTTAAACTAAATTCTAATTGAATCCTATAAAATAAAGTCGTGGGATACTGAGCAATAGTAAAAATAAATAAAAGTATTTAAGTAGATAATGATGGACTACGTAAGAACCACTCTGACCAGTGGGCAAGAGTCTCCACAAAGTGGGTACCTGAAGATGGTCGACGCCGCCGAGGTCGACCTGGGAAGAGGTGGGGAGACGACCAAGATGCCTACCGCAGAGACTGGTTTGAGGTGGCCCAAGAAAAGAATACCTGGAAGAAGTTGGGTGAGGCCTTTGCCCAGCAGTGGGATAGTATAGGCTATTAAAAAAAAAGTGTAACGTAAGTAATAATCAAATAATACCCACGCAAAACTTTTACTTTCCTAAGTACAGTAACATAGGCAAGAGAGCACTAAAATATATGATACCCTTCTTATAAATAATTTACCGACAACATTAATGGATATAATTTACATGTTACCTACAATCTGTATAATCCGGTATTCTATACAAAACCTAGGCAGTGTATAGAATACCTAAAACGTGTAGGTAATCTGTGAAATATTATTTATTTTATACTTTACCTAGGTATTCTATACAATAGCAAATGCGCAGTCGGTAATGTGTGTAAAAGACGAGAGCAGAGAAGGAGGTGATGTAATTTTAGGGCACCCCGACACAGACAGGTTAGGTTAGATTAGGTTAGTTAGAAGTAGGGAATGCAAAACACGTCAATATTAAAAACCGTTTTAATTTCGGGTTTCCTAAAAAAAAAAAACTGTTACCAGGGTAACAGGGTTTTTTTGTTAAAAATAAGTTTTTTTTGTTTGTGTAAATGATATTTTTAAACTGCTTGTGAAATTCAGGGCGCCTAAATCTTGTATCTCTTTAATATTACATTGAAACTTATTTATTTTATTTAAAAATGTATACTTATTCAAAATTTAAATGAAAATGCAAAAAAATATTTAGGTAAAAGGTATGTTTGCGTTTTGTGTTTAAACTCCGTAGGTACAATATAAATCAACATGATCAACAAAATGAACTAAGCGTAATTTAGTTATTTTAAATATCACGCATGAATATAAATTACTATTAAACATAAAACTCAACATAATTGATTACAGATTTAAACTCTTTCATTATAAACTCTAACTAGGAAATGCAAAACCGGTCAATATTAAAACTCCATTAAACATTTTTACCCGGTTTTCGATGAAACCGTTTTTAAAATTAGTTTATTTTTATTTATTTTTTAAGTGAAAATTTTAAATTTTTTGTGAAATTCAGGGCGCCTACAATTTGCATATTTTTAATAATTATTTAAAAACTTACCTATTCAAAAGAAATTGTATACCTAATATGGCCATAAATTCTGTTTCAAATAAAAACATCTTAATTTCATAAAAACGAATGTCTTAGAATGATGTCGTACATAGAGAATGTAAACCAGAAAACTTACACGCTTTTACTGAAAATATCCACCCACCGTTTATCGGTTTACGCACCATTGGAAAGTTGCCCACCGCTGATGGTATATAATTTTTTAAGGATTCTTAATTATTGTGACGTTTGGAGGAGCCCATGTCCTCTAATACAGACAACATTTGTAGTCCAGGGGTTGAGGTCTGGGCTAGCCGAGGGTCAATCATCAGCCTTAATGAAGTCCGAAACATTCGCTGCAAGGCAAGCCTGGGTAGTGCGTGCCTTTTGACCGGGTGCTTAGTCTTGGTGAAAAGATAATATGTTATCAAAAAGAGAGAGGCTTTAAGAGGCTTCGGTATGCCGTCTAGGATAGTATCTTGATACACTTTAGCTGAAGTTTTCACCCTTTTTCACGAAATATAACTTTGGTCACTCCGTGATAGAATTAGCATTTACCAAACCATTACCGATACCAAATGATGACCATTCAGGACTCTGCTAACCAGTTGACAGTTTTCTTTGGAGCTACAAGCATACACCGGATCATCTATTTTAGGTTTCCGCACTTAGTCCTATGTGGACCATTGTACGTGCACCCGATCATTCATTCATTTTACTTTTTGTAATATTCCTTGATTGTTAAAATTGTCTCATCGGTAGCAAGAATATCCATGAGTTTTCTATCAGTGTAACGAACAAGCAAAGATTTTGATCTAATTACTCTTTTCAAGCGATTCGTTTAAGGTGATGATGTTATGATGAGTCACAACACACAGCTGGACTGGATCTTTTATGGTTTTGAACAGAAGTGTACTTGGTGTAGCTATCTATAGTACGATAAACAAACCTACGACTGATACTAAGCCTCAGCAGCGTTTTAAAACAATATTTGCTAAAAAAATTACGTCATTTAAAAGTAAAAAAAAAACTCGTAAAAACCGTATACTTGAAAATAAAATCCGGGTTTTTTAATCGTTAAAAATATGCCAAAAAACCGGTTTTTTGGTTTTCGGGTTAACCGGTTTGCATTCCCTAGTTAGAAGGCTACAGATTTTACTTATAGCCAGAAGAATTATTTATTTCACGTTAATTTTATTATGTATAAGAAATCAGGTCCCATTTCTGTCCACGGGGTTTAAAGTAAGGCTCCTATTTTCAGTTGGTTATAAAAAAATAACCACGAAGGCTAGGCAGGAGCTTCTAACCTAACCTGTCCATATCGGGGAGCTCTAAAATAATGTCAATCCTTGCCTGCTCTTGTCTTTTACAACCATTGATTTTATATTTCATTTGCCTGTAATTTTATAGATAGGTTCATTAATATTGATAATAATATGAGCCAAAATCTATTTATTTTACATATTACCGGTGGACCAGCAGGTACTCTATACAATTCCTAGGAATGGTATACATTACCCAGGTAAAGTATGTAGGTAATGGACCATAATACTTATAATATTTCATACATTGCGTGAACACCTGCACCTGCAAATTTGCAACAATTCTCTCACAAATTCTTTTTTTTTTTTACTTTACCCTCCTTGGATATGTTATATTATGAATATATACGAAAATGTAATATTGTTGTTAAGTTTTAGTTAAGCTTAGTTTTGTGTCGTTTATTATGATGATGACGGTGAAACTCTAATGAGTTTATGATTTGCATCATCTGTATTATACAGGGTGTTTGGTGCATCGTGTGCCAAATTGAAATTGGCGACGGGAGGGGTCATCTGCTATCAATTAATACCCCTAAAAACTTCTCATGCCCTGTGTATTGATTTTTTTTAATCGACTTTTTATTGTTTTATGAAAATAAGACCCCAATTTTTCATTCAAATACAAATTAAAAAAATGCATAAGTCGAAGACTCTGAATTTTAATTTTATTTAGATGTGTATTGTATACGAGTACTTTCAAATTCAAAATTAGCGACATTAGCTATCTAGTGTTTTTTTAATTGATTTGCTAAGTGTTGGACTTAAATTAAAGCTATTCATGTTATAGCTATTTACATGGCTATAAAAAAAACCCAAAAGCGACCGGACTCTTTCAAATTCCTCAAAAATTCTCTAGTTTATCTTCTTGCTAGTGCTGTGCCACATGCCGTAAAAATCTTTTTATAACTTTGTGCATTCGTTAGAATTGTGAATCGAGTCACATAAGACTAATGTTCAAAATTATAATTTACTAGCTGTCCCAGCGAACTTCGTACCGCCAATAGTAAGGATAACGCCATCTAATGGCAGCCATATCCATATTTTCTGACCGTTTAAACCTTCCCTGGACTATCACGAATATTTCAAGACCAAAATTAGCCAAATCGGTCCAGCCGTTCTCGGTTTTAGCGAGACTAACGAACAGCTATTCATTTTTATATATATAGATAAAATATTATTGCTTAAATTATACTTGAAAAACCTATTAAAATGTTATCTCACTCTTATAAGTTAAAATCTGTCTCGTATCTCTCTTTTCGTGGGTTTTAGTACAAATTGCATTTTTAACATTTATTTCATATTTTTTACAAATCCTGTCCAAATTGTTGGCCTCTGTTGTAAATGCAGGCCCAACATCTGATTCATATTTCGACAGTTGTTGTGCGAAGTCGTATTTCCTCCTTAATTGTAGGTATTGAAAGCCGTTTCAATGCGTTGTTTGCAAGTTAGCCGTATGTGAATCATTCACAATTCTAGCGAATCTAATAGGTTTTTCAGGTATAATTTAAGCAATAATATTTTATAAATCATAATTTTGAATATTAGTCTTATGTGACTCGATTCACAATTCTAACGAATTCACAAAGTTATAAAAATATTTTTATGGCATGTGGCACACCACAAGCTAGAGGATAAACTAGAGAATTTTTGAGAAAGTTGGAAGATTCCGGTCGCTTTTGGTTTTTTTTATAGCCATGTAAATAGCTATAACATGAATAGCTTTAATTTAAGTCCAACACTTTGCAAGTCAATTAAAAAAAAACAAGATAGCTAATGTCGGTAATTTTAAATTTAAAAGTACTCTAATACAATACACATCTAAATAAAATTAAAATTCAGAGTCTACGACTTATATATTTTTTAAATTTGTATTTGAATGAAAAATTTGGTTCTTATTTTCATAAAACAATAAAAAGTTGATTAAAAAAATACCACAGGGCATGAGAAGTTTTTAGGGGTATGAAATGATAGCAGATAACCCCTCCCGTCGCCCATTTCAATTTGGCACACAATGCACCAAACACCCTGTATATTACTTACTTGTATACATTAAAAAAATAAAAAAAAACCCTATGTATGACAGCTAACTTACATAAATCCAAGCGAACGTTCGCGCGTGACGTCATCGCGCCATTAAAGCAAATATGGTATGAAACTGCAAATAATTAGGTATTAAAACATTCGTGTGATATTATTAAAACCTAGCCGTAATAATACCCCTCAATAAGCGATAGTTTCATAAATTGCTATTGAATAGTACTTAGTAGAGCAACTTTCCGACCGTGGCAAATTTTGATTTTTATAAATATTAGGTACGCTAGATAGGATGAATGCGGGGACTGTGGGGTGCTACGGGCGGTGCGGAGACTGGCCGCACGCGATTCTTATATTGTGCACTAAAAGACGTAAGCCGGATAAAAAAAGACGGGTTGCACTCCGGGAGTGCCGGCAGAAGTGAAAACTTGATTATTAACGTTGAGCATGTTTGATATTTTGGAATGGTTAGGGAATAATTTTGCACCAATTGCTTTATCAGTATAAAAGTACTATCATTTATGTGGTAGAATACAATATTCATTTATTGCGCTATCGTACACACACATGACAATTTATATTACATTAAAAATTTAACACTTTAAAACTATTACAATTATTTTACATTAAAAAGTTTATCTCTCCGAAATCCGTCTTACGCTTTTTCGATCAGGTCACGTGTCCTGACGCGAGTTTAAGATTTTATACCCATTACAGAAAAAGTGCTCAACGCCGCTAAAGAAGTTTTCACTTCAATAAAGAAGTTTTCACTTCAATAAGAAAATTATAATAAAAGATCAAAACCAACAGAAAATATCTACTTTTTGTTGGGTTTGTTTTTAGAAATTTCACCACTAGGTGAGTCCTTCATACCAAGTAGGAGTGAACTGGGCAGCAAAGGAGGGGTACATTATGCGTCTTTTTTGGTAGAATTAGTGTGGTCATACTATATGTCAAAAACGAGACGAGACGTTGCAGTGGCAGCGTCTCGTTTTTAAAATATATCGGTGGTTCAATGAATCTGCTTGGCTCACAGCAGGACAAGTGACCCTACTCTTCATGGTATTACATACCGCTCTACAAACACGCAAATCCTTAGTCTTGAAAATCAAAACTTAATTAGTTTAAACTTGATTAGAGATAAGTGCTCAAGTTACCTAAACCTAAATCATAATTTTGAAAATACCGTTTTTTTTTTTTAATTAGAGAAAAGAATATCAATTTTTCTCTTTATTTTTTATTTATTTTATTTTATTTATTTTATTTTATTACTATTCGGAAAACTTACAGCTACTTGTTACAGTAAAAACTTAGAATAGGTAAAAAACGGCCATTTACAAGTTTTCACTAATACTAATTAGAGTAACTAAAACTAAGACGACAACAGCATAGGGTTAACGCGAGAGCGCTGATACCATACAAAAAAAAAAACTAAAATACAAATAATTGTTCACTTTGTAACAAAAAAGCGATCGGCTAAAGTTTTCTTTACTTTTTTAACATTGGTAGTAAACAAATCTAGGTCGACATCTTGACACACCGTATTAAAAGTACGACAAGCTCTTATTAAATAAGAGTTTTTACGATAATTTGTTGAAACTATAGGAACATGAAGGAGACGCGATTTGCGACGAGGCGCACAAGTATTAGGTACCCGAAGTCCAACCTTGCTCACCAACTCAGAGATGTCAGTCGATCCATTCATGACGCTAAATAAGAAAGCGAGATCTGCAATTTTCCTACGTTCATGTAGGGGCAAAATATGAAACTTTTTACACCGACTCACATAATTAGGAATAAAAGTGTTTGAGCGATATTGAGCGTATCTTAAAAATCTCTTCTGTATGCTTTCAAGGCGATTGATATAAATATTATAATTGGGATTCCAAATTTGAGAAGCATATTCAAGGTGGCTACGGACAAACGCACAGTAAAGAATTTTCATTGTCTTGATATTCTTAAAATCAGTAGAAATCCTAAAGATAAAACCTAGGGCTTTAGAAGCTTTACTAACTACATTATTTATATGCTCATCAAACAGAAGCTTAGAGTCAAAAGTTACACCAAGATCCCTTATGACGTTGACTCTGGCTATTGAGGTGTTCGATAGCTTATAATCATATTTAATAGGGCTTGGTTTGCGAGAAAAAGTACATACATAGCATTTCGAAACATTTAAATCTAATCTATTACTAGCACAATAAACGAGAAACCGGTTCAAATCCTCCTGTAAAAGGTATGCGTCATCAATACTTGATATTTGACCAAGAATCTTCATATCATCCGCATAGAGCAAAATTTTCGAATGTAAGAAACAAGAAGCAATGTCATTTATAAAAATGTTAAATAAAAGAGGTCCCAATAAGGATCCTTGGGGAACTCCTGATGGGATGTACATCACTCTTGACGTGAACCCATTCAGAACTACCGTCTGACACCTGTTTTCCACGTATGACGAGAACCATCTGAATAAATTACCTCTTACTCCAGCAAGTAGTAATTTACGCAAAAGAAGCGCATGATCGATGCGATCAAAACATTTACTGTAGTCAGTGTATATAACGTCGACCTGAGCCCTCCTGGACATGTGCTCCGTCAAATAGTCACTACAGACAGCAAGATTGGATGTAGTAGAACGACCTTTTAAAAAGCCATGCTGATGTTCAGAAAAAGTTAGTTTGAGTGATGAGGACAGTTGTTTATGTACAATCTTCTCCAAGACTTTAGCGAACACACAAAGTTTTGAAATTGGTCTGTAGTTATCTACACTGTCCTTGGGTCCTTTTTTATGAATCGGCGTTATATACGCCGACTTCCAGATAATTGGCACCACTCCTATTTCGAATGACCGTTTATACAGTATTGTCAGCGGAACCGATAGACATTTAGCACATTTAGATATAAAGATTGGAGAAATGTTATCAGGGCCTGCAGATTTATTCAGGTCCAATTTTTTCAGCAACCTAAATACCTCCTCCTCCCGTATGTCAATAGTACATATGTCTGATGTACAACCAGCAGTCTGACACTCAGGTTCATCAATTCCAAAAGTGGTCGAAGTCACATCGACTTCGCTCCGTTCTTGGAAGTTAGAAAAGAAATAGTCACCAAACATATTACAAATTTCGTCCCCGTTGTTGGATGAAATGTCACCGAATTTAAGAACAGAAGGGTAACAGTTGGTTTGCTGCTTAGATTTAACGTATCGCCAGAAAGCCCTGGGATTTTTAGAAATTGCTAATTCAATGTTTGCAATATATTCATCAAACATTTCTTTCTCCATATCTTTAGCGCGCTTACGTAAAGTATTAAAAGACAGATGATCTGAAAGATTTCCGTACCTTTTAAATTTAGCATGAAATTTAGCCTTTTCCTTAACTAATTTAATGAGAGGACTTTTATACCAAGGAGGATATTTGCCACGCGGAACAATAGTTTTAGTAGGAATATACTTAGTGTGAAGCACGTTGATAATTTCGTAGAAAAAGTTGACAGCTTCCTCGAAAGACCTATTGTTTAACTCTAATGGCCAGTCTCTTGCCATGATTTCTTCAGTTATGGCGTCATAATCCCCTAGAGCGTACAAGAACTTGACTCGAGGCCGAGCATGCAGCTGATGAAGTTGAACAAACTCCGCGGATATACAAAGTGCTTTATGGTGCAAGTCCTCTTCTACTAAGGGACTCTGACTGCAGGAGACTGTGACTTCATTATTAGACAACACGAGGTCAAGAATTCTATCATTCACATTATGATGAGAATTGTACTGCAACAAATTGCAAGCAGTAAGAGTATCACAGAAGGAAGTCTGTACTGATCCGTGTAAGTTACTAGGACATAGATAATCACTATCCGCCGCTAGTTGCCAGTCAATGTTCGGCTGATTAAAGTCACCAAGAATCAAGAACTTATCTGCGGGCTGTTCAAGAACAATTTGAGCTAAGTTGTTAGCGAAGTTAAGCAATTGAAGCGTCAACGAGTTGCCAGACTGCTGATTACATATGTAGACAACACAAATGTGCATTTTATAGGTTACTCTAGGTTTCCTTTGGTGTAACGTTAAAGTAACCCACAAATCCTCGGCAGACGAGCACCATTCGTTGCGGACATCAGCGACAAGTTCACGCCGTACAGCTATTAAGACTCCCCCCCCCATAGATTGTTTTGTTTGCGAGTAATTACGGTCTCGTCTCCATACAAAATATCGGTCATCAAACAGTTCACTATCCGAAATGCCATCAATAAGCCATGTTTCGGACAGGCAAACGACATCAAACGAATTCATACATAAATTTCTATAGAAAACAGATGTTTTTGTCCGTAGCCCACGAACATTTTGATAGTATATACTAATAAGCGCCATTACAAGTTAAATGTAACACTAATATAATAATAAGTAAAATATGAATTATATCGCTAAAATTATCTCTCAAGTAAAAAATAATACCAATAAAAGTCGGTGCAAATACAAAGTGAGGTAGTTGTAAGCAAAAAAAAGCTACAGCTAAATTGAATAAAGCAAAGTCGGCGCCATCATAAGTTAAATGTAAAAATAATATAATAATAAGTAAAATATAAATTATATCTCTAAAATGATGTCTCAAGTAAAAACCAATACCAATAAAAATCGGTACAAAGTGAGGTACTTGTAAGCAAAACAAAGCATCAGCTAAATTGACTAAAACAAAATCGGTAAAACATGCGTAATATTTTATGTTCAAGTTCAATAAATAGTTGCCTTTCAAACGGTAGTCAATATAAAAAATAAGTTTCAAGTGGAAGCAGATTCCGCCTTTCTCAGCACAAACATAAAGTTCCAAATAGCTAAAACCAAAGCTTAATGAGTCGAATGAATAGGTAACACAGAGCGATAAGCGAACAAAAGGCAAGCGAGTATGGAATGCGCACAAAAAACTAATACCTGTGTTTCTCAAACTTAAACGTAATGAGTCGACGATCAACATTAGTGTGTCAGGAAAACGAGCTGTGTGATGATGTCTAAAAAAACTTTTTTAAATCCTGTTCACTTCTAATGTGGTGCTTCGGTGACGCCTGGTTTTTACGAATAAGGATTTTACAGCCTGTTACCCAAACATACTCATAGCCTTTTTCCTTTGCAAAAATCTTCGTTTTATTGAGTAAAGCTTTGTTATCCAATGTCAGGTGGTCGTTGACAAATATTCTATGGTCACCATGGAGTCCCAAATCAGCCGCTTTCAAGATTTTATGTTTTCTAGCCGCCGCAACAAAATCATTTTTGAGATAGCTATTGAGCACCGAGCAAATTATTGTTTTGTTCTGACTGTCGTTTCGCATGGGAATCCTCGCAATATAATTTATACATTCCTTTGGGATTGGGCATTTGATAATATTCCCTATTTTCTTCATGACTTCAAACAAGTTCTCAGAGTTCGATGCAGGAACGCCCTTGATCTCGATATTATTGATCCTGGATCTCTGCTCACTGTCACGACACTGAAGCTCCAGACTCCTACAGCGATTTTGTAGAATCGCAATGTCATCTTTGGTCTTCTTCAGGTCATCTATATCCTGTTCCAATACCAAAACTTTACTGGTCAGGTCCTTGACCGAGCCATGAACAAATTCGAGAGACTCCTTCATCCCCTCGATGGAATTCGTGACAACTGAAAATGCCGATCTCATAGACTTTAATTCCGCTAGCTCTTTGTTGATAAGCTTTAAATCATCCATTAACACCGGTAGTGACTCCATTTGAGCAGACAGTCTCTTTAATTCGGAGACTACACCTTCCATATCAGACACCGTGGTGGCTGTTGAAGCGTTGACCCGGGGACTCATTGCCAGAGCCTTGCAGGAATTGCACTTCCATGTTAACTTCCTATCGCCAAGCTTTCTCCATCCAGTTTCAGTTATACCAGCGCACGGAAAGTCAAACTGACCCAGACAAATGGTACATTTGACCCCGTCATTGACATGCTCGTCGCACCTCTTGCACTTGAACATTGCGTTATAGATGGAAAAAAAAAATGATGAAAAAAAAAAAACTTTGAGAAACGCTGCCGAACGATTAGAACCAATACGGGTATCGAGCGTATGCGTGCGTACGGTTCACTGTCTACCGTCAGACTAATAAAACTAAAAACTTATAAAAAAATATTACTCTTTGTCTAGACATGTTTTAAAAAAAAGTTTTCAAATTTTTTTTATATCTTGCGTAAACGATGCATTAATTTACAAGGACTTGCGAGCTTGTATGAAATACGGGGAGGAGGATTCATATATATGTTTGTAAAGATGCTCGTCTTTATTTAAGGTACATCAAGATCACACGCTCAAGATGCGTGAGATACCAGAATGTCTGAATCGTCGCAACAGAGTGTTGAACGAATTGATCCAAGAAATAAGAACGGCCTTGCCTTTAAGCACAGGGGGCAAGGTACCAGAATTATCATATCTAGATTTTGGTCCAGAAGAAGAGGAGTCACCACCTCCGGGTCCACGACCTCACCCTAAAAGAGATTCGGCTTCAGCTACTACGGCTTCAGTAACTACCCAGCCCACGCCGAAAAACGACGTTGGTACCAAGTTAATGTGTGACTTCTGGAGAATTCTGGAGGATGATTCGCATTTAGATCTAAGGGTTTGTACCTAGATGTTTCGATAGGTACCACGATCGAATGGTTCCGGAGTGGCGACCGCGTATCGGAAGACACAGTTTTGGCAGGCAATGAACACGCGCGTGCACATGCGCGCCCGCAGCGTCGGCCCTAAAGGGTCGATTGTGTTTACATGGGGTCAATCGCTAGCCTAGACCACCGCCCCACCACCATTTAGTTCCTAAAAAAGTTCTTACGCAACCTTCTGCGCTTGTTCGGACTCGCCAAGATACATCGGCCGTAATTGTATGTATGAGTAAACTATGTTCTATGACATCGAGTGCAACACACACAAAAAAAGTGTACGGTACGTATACACATCTAAAACCAACTAAGGCAAAGTAGTTAGTTAAACAACCGTACCTTCTTTATATCTGTTTACATTAAAATGTTTCTACTAAAATTAAGCAGTTTAGTTTTTTAGGTACGTCTTTCTTGAAGCTTTATTGTATTTTAGGAAGAAATCCAACATCGAAAGTGTAAAGACACTTGTAAGGCCAAGTGCAAGAAAGCTGGAAAACGGTAATAAGTTACACTTTATATATTTATTTATTCTGGGGGCCCTAAGGTTGTGGACCTTTGGAAGGTGTACGAGGGGCAAAGCCAACACGCAGAGGCCCCATATACACTTTTTATGGAACAAACTGACGATTATCCGTGTAGATACATATGCGCTATGCTAGTTGTCGATGTCGTGGCCAGATCTTAGAATTGGTCACTTCATGATACGGCCAACTAAAACTGGCCAGATCGTTTGAACATTTGATGATATGTCAATCCTCGTTTGGCCATATCATTGATGTAGGATTTCTATGATGATATGAGGTTTATAGAAAGTAGGTCAAGCATTGATATATCATCAAACTTTAACGTTTAAAACGACCGGCCCATTTTTCCTTAGCTATATCATGAAGCGATCAATTTCTGAGATCTGGCCACGACATCCATAAAAATCAGTAGGATGACTTGCACACTGAATAAATTGGCCTTAGATACATTACGGGACAAAATGACCCTCAATATGACGCGCGACGCTTACTATTTGACGCGGACGCAACGTTGTCCAATGCCCCGAAACATGCCCCTCAATATTTTATGATGCATTCTCGTGACGCAAGACCATACCATGACGTTCAAAGTAAGATTGTTTCATTCTTATTTCAGTGTGCGTACCAACACTGGAAATAAGAATGATTTTGGACAATTTGACAGCGTAGCGCGACATGTTGGGGGACATTCTGTCTTCTAGTATATCAAAAATGTTTAACCCATTAACCGCTTGCGGTGGATTATTGCTCCGAAGAGTATTTTCGTGTCTTATTCGCCAGGGTTGTATGTTTGCGACTGGGTATTTCTCTTGTCTCTCAATCTCCATAGGTTTTGTTTTCAATATGTATGTATATATGTATCTATTATATTGCTTATCTATATATCTGTGTATCTATTATAATTATATTTGTGTATATTAATGGTATTGTCACACCAATGATAACCCCATTTTTTGTCCAGGCAATTACTCTCCATTTCAGGTTGCCTGGAAAAGATCGCGGAATGCGATAAGGATGCCCATTGTATGTTTGTGTTTTAGTTTCTTTTCGTACGTGTAATAGTGTATATTAAAGCGTATATATCATCATTATCATTTCAGCCGAAAGAAGTCCATTGTTGGACATAGGCGTCCCATAAGCGTCGCCACAACGACCGGTCATGTGCGTCTCGCATCCATCGGATTCCCGCAATTAAACCTATAATAAATAAATAAGAGCTGACGTAATGGAATATTTGGTCGTGGATGTGCGACCCTGGCGGAATTAACGCGAGAGTGTTTGTCGAATATTTCCGACGCAGACGGTTAAAACATTAATAAACTTTTTAGAATTGAACCATACATAGTTGGCAGAAACACAGCTTGTTACTGATTTTATTTAATGTTAGGTTTTCAAATAAAACACATTATATTTATTACGATGTCTGGAGTTAAGGATTGACACGACCGACTCGCTCGGTGGCTAGCTTACAACTGAGGGCCGACTATCCCCGCCACCCAGCGGCCGGCCTATGCAACCCATTACTACATACTATATGCTACTTAGACACTTTCTTTATTTGTATACATCACAGTATGTCTAAGAAAATGCTTGTAACAATGTAATGTTTTAATTATTCTTCCTGTTTTTACTTCATTTAGCCCAGGTTTTGAACCCCCTGAATGCTGTAAGCCATTATTTTCTGTTAAAGAAGACGATTCTTTGCGAAAAGCTTTAGGTGACGTCAGAACGGTTAGTATGAACGTCACAAGGGCTGAAATTAATTGCCGTTACTTATCTTATATTTAACTCACTTGCTCCTAAAGAGTTCGATCGATTCTGATGATTTCCTTTATTTCGTTGAGCTAGTTTCTTAGATTCACAATTGGACCCGGTAGGTGGCGCTGGTATCGTTTATTATTATTTTTTAATTTTCGCACAATTTTTTCATCCAATTTGACTAAGTACAATAAAGTTGAATATCCGATTTTAGCAAATACCATTTCCTTGACTTAATATTGCTTACATACACAAAAAACAAAGTAAACTATTTTTATTAGTTCAGCGCCATCTAGCGAGAACCATAGCATGCTCGGGCCCTTATCTTTCACCATACTACAGATCTGGATCTTAAAGAATAACTGTGTAGATGACATATTTTCTTCATTCGTGATCGGTGGTGAAGTATATTTAAAATAATAGATTGTGTTACTAGGGAGTGTCTTAAAGACGAGGGTGGCATGTTGAATGCCAAACGGAACGAAGGTTGATGAATTATAATCCCGGACGTAGTGAGCGAATTACATAACTGTTTCCCGAGCACTGTGAGGGAGTTAACATATAAACCTGAGTAAACTGTGGAATTTAAGACGCCCAAAACAAAGACAGCTTTATCCTCGTGTAGGATACTCTACTATTTACACCCTCTGTGGGATAATTAGTAGAATATACTAAAACAAATTATATAATTAAAGAAATATAAGTATTATTTACAAGTTAATGTTAACTATCTTTCGACATGGTTTAAGATTAGAAACAAACAAAATTCACTACTAAATTGAACCTGTTTTCATTTTTTTAGAGTCTCGGCAATAACCAGACCAACATTTTATTCTTTTTTTTTGGTTAGTGGCCCGTTTGATTTTTGAATAAACTAGTTTAGTGCATACATGTACATTTTAATTAGGGACAGAATGACTTGGTTTAGGTCCGGGTTGTATGACATAAAATGATCGAGCAGCTGGTGTAGAAAAAAAATAAACAGCGAAAGGACGTTTCAAATAAGTAGGATTACGATTGTCAGTGGTTTTTTCTGTTACCTAAATACGTGTCAGGTAGGGGCTCGGGTTTAATGGTACCTATTTAGGAGAGTATTACGAAGTGTGCTAAGTAGAGACAGTTTTCTAACCCATGGTTTACGAGTACCCTACAAAGCCATTCAACTGAGTTAAGTTTTATGACAGAGGCGTGAGCTCTTGAGTTTTTTTAGCTTTGTTAAATTTAGAAAAAGTATTTTGCCAGCCCAAATAGCATTTTGCAAGGACACAAGACTACATTGGAAATGCAGCATGCTACTGTGGCATATAATAAATAGCTAGTTTATGTTGCTTTTAAATTATGTGTGTAGATACTAAACGATTGGATTTTATATTTCGATGCGATCGTAACTTTTTAACCCGTTCCAAATTCGAACCAATCTTATTTTTTTTTAAATACTCTACTTTTCCCTACTACCTATTATACGCATGTATGCCGAGTGGTAACGGCCCCGACTTACGAGTTGTAGGTCGCGGGTTCAAACCCAGGCAGGCGTTACTTTGTGTAATTTATTTCATCACCACTAAAACATCAAAAAAACATCGTTAGGGAACCGGGCATATCCTAGAACCAAAAATTCGAAGAAATGTGACATTCGCCAACCCGCAATGGACCCGCGTGGTGGCTTACGGCCCATCCCCTCTCCTAGAGAGGAGGCCTGACCCCAGCAGTGGGAATATTAAAAGGCTGATTATGCTATTATACATTTACCTTTCTCACTGAACTGCATGAAAATTTGTTCCGTATATATTTTGAGTATATCGCGTTTATATAGACGGACAGACGTAGTATGGGACTTGTTTTATAATATGTATCTAGGTAAGGACTAGATTCTGCCAGCGGCTTCGCCCGCGTGAAAGTTAGTTTATCTATACAAACTTTGGACCCCTTTCATCTCCTTAGGATATGAATTTTGGAAAATTCCCTTTACTAAGAGGGGATTTTAGGCTCGCCTACGTCATAAAAGGAAGCTTTGTGCAAAATTTCAGTCCTTTCTAGTCATAATAGGAATGGCTGGACGTTTATATATGTCAGACAGTAAGTTTCTATTTTTATATAAATACCTATATATATGTCTATAGATTGAATAAAGTGGGTACTCATAAACTAAACTCCATTACATTCTTAAATATGAATGTTTGAGATAAAGGGGAATCTCGAAAGTAGCCCGCGAAATTCAAATTTCTTTAAGTTTTTTTTTAATGAATATTGAACCTGATTAACCTGCAAAATGTAAAACGCTCAAGAAAATATGAAGTTTGAAATTCACAGGCTACCCTGTAGCATTATCTTTAAGTACTTTCATTGAGCGGTTTTAATATTTTGTCAAAAGGCGGCTTCATACGAACAAAAATGCCACGAGAAAGTGGGTGAGCTTCAAATAATTCAGAAAGACTTAGTTAGGCAGATTAATACTTTGGAAGAAAAATCTAAGAAAGAATCGGGGCTATTGAAGGAGGCTGACTGCATGTGGTCTTGCATGGAAGGCTCGTACAAGAATAAATTAGCCGATGCTAAGGAGAACTGTGAACTGTTGAAAAGCCAGGTACAATATCAATACTTGAAAGAAAAAAAAACTCAGTTTTGAGGCAATTTTGAGTGACAATCATATTCTTACTATGTAGAAACGACTGAACTCGCGACCGGTCCTATCTCGATTTTGACAGCTTTATAGGATAAAGAAAAGACGGTGTGAATATATATTATTATAAATGAATAAAAATACGTGTTTTTTAAATATTTTGATTACACATCTTATTAAGAACCCTTTAATATAAAACGAGATAGGACAATATAAATCAACAAAGGAGGTTAAAGTTGTAGGTACAAGTTGAATGAAGTCGATCCTGGCACCTAATATAAAATTATACTTATTAAAAAGTGAAATCTTCAAAAAAATTATATAGAACCGGTTGCCAGTTCACAGTCGAATGCAAATTGCCTAAAACTGAACTTGAGAAAACACTACATACCAACACTTTTAAGGACTAATATTGTAATATTAGTCCATAAAAGTGTTGGTATGTAGTGTTTACTCAATAGGTAATAATAATTATTAATATTACCGAAACCATAATCAAGTACTTAGTAAAATTTGATTGTATTTATGTAAAAAATAATATTTATAGTAAGTACCTATTTGTCGGTCAATCGAGTGGTGGATAAAATAGAATTATACCTACTTTCTTGTACATCAATATATTAACAGTACTCTGAAGGATCAGAAAGAGTACTGTATTCTGTTTTATCAAGACCGTGCATGGTTTGATTATCCAGTTATATCATAACTGCTTAAACTGCGTAGTACATCCTCATTTAGAGCTTCCCCACTCGTCAATCGTCAACGTGAGCATGGTTTAAATGCTTGTTGTTTCACCCAAAGCAATCCAACGCAATGTTTAATGAATGAACAACACGTTAAAAGAGAAATAACGCCCGTGAACTGTTAGCATTCGGTAATTCACTCGAATATTTCAGAAAATTTACGTTTAAAAAGTTTTTGGAAAAAAAATACAGGCGCAAAATTTCCACGCGCGCCTCAGGGAGATGACAGCAAATCGTAGGGGCCCAGCAGGTTCGAAGCCTACTGGGGCCATGGGTAGTGTGAAAGCGAAACCCGGGGCCCTGGGACGAAGGCAAAGAAGAAACAGGAGTGGGTTTTTGATTTTCCCAACAAAAAAAAAACATCCAATTTTTTTTTTGTATAAATTTTTTACTAAATTAATAAAAAAAAGATTTTGAGTGATGGAAATCTTTATTAGGACCTGTAATTTTTTTCTTTTAAGTGAAAAAGATGATATCCGTCCAGTGGCTGCCAACAGTGTTGATACATATTTGTGCCCGTTTTAACGAGATTTCCGGTGATAACTGTTCGCATTCCTGTCGGCTGTGATTGTCTAAGGCTTGTTGCCATCACCCCGCAACTTCAAGTAGCATCAAAGAAAGAAGTCTGGGGCGGTTAAATCGGACGGTCTTGCTGGCCCTGCCAAGTCGCCACAAAGGCAGATTACGCGACCATTTCGCAGCTCGTGCTGTGTGTGCGGTTGCATCGTCTTGTTGAAACCGCATGTTCACCAAGCCCCTCTCCTCCAATACCAGCAGTAAGAAGTCGAAGTCTTTCATTAAAATTCGCAGTAGGGTCGGTCTGGTGATGTTTTTTCGTTCTCTAAGACATCGGCAGCCACTGCATCACTATTCTCGGCAGAAAGACCAGTCCGGTGGCGGCCACACCCTGCAAGGTGTTTTGTGGTTCCAATCTGTTCGAGTCGAGCAGCTGTTTGCCCAGTTGGCGTGAGACGATTAAGAAATCGATATCAAAATGCACGCTGAACTAACAAGTTACCAACCGATTATTATTATTGGTCGAAAGAATCGACACAATTATTCCACGCTCTTGCGGAGTATAGCGTTCCATTGCTTGTCTGTTTATGTTCTGCATCTGTCTAGTTCACAAATATCAAATCTTGTTTTCGATTCGATGGTAAACTCGTTAAACTGTTTGGGCCCAGTAGGTGGCTACGTTAATAGCAGCATCGGTGGCACTCATCAAATCCTCCAAAGTGCAGGTGTATGGGCACTTGAGGCATTTTAATGTGTGGCTCATATTTTGAACAGGAGCATCGTACTCACATTGAGTATCAGACGGGTCTATAAAACCCCATTTTGCCAAGTTTTGATTGCAGCGGCCTACCTGGATGCGCAACCGATTTAGTATTTTCCATATATACCATTTCAAATCGCACCCAGGCTTGAGATGTTCTTGGGGTTTCAAGAAGTCGGGTGGTGCTTTATTATTTCTTTAGGTGGTGGATCAAGAATGGCATGTGTGCCACTCAGGAAGCTCTTCCGGCTCTATAGCCTATTTGGGGCTGTTTTGTGTTCGAAAAGGGGATGTCAGGAATCGGATTCTTGAATTTTGTTTCTAATCGCTCATGCGACATCCTTACGCACAGCAGGTGGAGCAATACCAGCCAACTGATAGAAATATCAAATATTATTGACTAACACTTATTATTGACAATAATTATAACATCATTCGATAGAGTGATTAATTTTGTGTATACAAAAACACTCTACAGGCTAATATGTATTACTCGCAGTCCCTTGAGGTTACACAGGGTTTATGGGTGGCCGATGCTTTTTTTTTTATCCGCAATAACTTGAACTTGAGGTTTTGATGATTTAAACGCTCCCGGCAGTGTTCAGTATTTTAAGGTACCTGAGTCCCAATTTGTGTTGGGTATAAGAATATGAATACCTACTGAAAAGTCGTAGCAAGTAAAAAATCACAGATTAAGAACATCTGTTATTTTTAAAACTTTGTATAGTCTATAATCATGATTACCGTGATCAAGATTCTATTTTCGACGTAATATACTTGTATTTAACTTTACTTTGACTCATTTAGTGAAACAAAATCGGTTTTGGTAATCATTAATCATTTTTATAGCTAGACGAAATTGAAGCAAGTTTGGATAAATGGAAGAAAACTCAGGATGATGTTGAAACAGAACTAAAATGTGTAAACAAAACTTGCCAAGATATCAACATAAAAATAATTCAAAAGGAGAACGATATTAAGATTATGCAAATAGAAATTGAAGGCTTTAAAAAAAGAATTGACACTAACGAAAAGGACTTGATCGCTGCCAGGAATTCGTATGAAACGAAGAAAGATGAATCCGATGTAAGTAACAAAATTCATAGTGAAAAAACAGCAAATTTTAATGTGAGTTAGCTTCTTCGCTTCGCTTCGCTCTTTGCTCCCATGGCCTATCCCACCTGCAGGTTTAGCCAAGTTGATAATTTGCAATCGTTAACGCTAGTAGAAAACTAATCAAATGTGAATGACATCATCTCAATGTTAAGTCACGTGGTCAGAACAAACGAATAGAAATATCATAGCCAAATTCACATCGGTCAAAACGATAGAATGAAAAATAATCGTTTCTACAATGTTCATCGCTACATCCTGTACTTTTATTGTATAAATGGTAGCAAGTTGTAATTTTTGTAGAATGTGAGGTCGACTCAGGCTCGTCAACATGGCTACCAAGTTTTTTTTTTCTAAGGTCGCTTACGCGTCGAGGCGTTCCCGACTGTGGAAAGAGAATCGAAACGAAACGGTCGTTAGTTGGCCAGGCCTGCTGATGTTGATAATATACTTAACATGGGACTAGAAGATAATTGGCAAAATGTGGCTTACATCTTTGCCGAAAGTTTCGGGAAAAACAGCCTCCCTAGCCAAATTACAACCGTTTCGTTTCGTTTCTCTTTTCGTTGATCGCCGTTTATTTTTATCAATAGGTAACAGTATTCATTTTTAAAATTGACAAAAGACGCGTCCGTAGGTACCTATTATCTGAAGAGCTTAATTCAGCTAGTCAATGTGAACACGGCTTTTTAATTTACTATGATCTACATGGTCATGGGGCGTTGCTAAGAGCCTATACACACGAGCGGCATGTTACCAACGGCAAAGATAACTGCAGCTATCGACGCATCGGTGTCAGCCGTTGACTTGAAGTGACACACACGAAGGCTGCTGTTCATCTTCATTTGTTGAATGTCGACAGCAGCCATCGACGTGTCTATAGCGACCGGGGTCGACGGCTGCAGTTACTTTTGCCATAGGCAATATACCGCTCGTGTGTATGAGCTCTAAGGTGAATGACAATGATGAGTCACTATTTACCAAAAACACTATAGTTCTTTAACAGCCCAAGCCAGTAATAACCAGCAATTAGGGTTAAAAAGCAGTTTATACAGATCAACATGTTGTTTGCAAATTGCATGTACATTCGTGTTAAATATTATTTTAGGCTAGAGTGGTGAAAATAATAAAGGAAATTGAAGTATTTCAAAAGCAGAACCATGAGGATTGTAAACGTAATGAAGAGAAAGAAAGGCAAGGTGAGGCCTCTATAAAGGAAGTAAGAGAAGATTTACAGAAGCTTTGCAGGTTACTGTTACAGAAGAAGATAGCGAATGAAGATTTAAGAGCAGAAGTAAGAACTGTCGTAGAATTCATTTTAAGAGAGAGAGAGAAAGAGAGATCATAGTGTCATACTTACAATATAAAGAATATTTATTGCCTGACTCTTTCTTATCACGGTTATGGTATGGTACTATGTACCAAGTAGACTCCTTAAAATTACGGTTATAACTTAAGCTCAATTAGTAAAATACGCAATAAGACAGCGTAAGAAGGTATCCCACAAGGTGGACCCACGACTTGGTCTGAATGATGCTAGACGGACACGACCGGTCGTTTTGCCGATATTTGGGGATGCAAATGTCCAAATGAAATGATGATGATGATGATTGGTAAAATAATCTAATATATAAAAATCTTCACCAGAGTGGCGACCACGCACCGGAAGGCGCAGTGTTGGAAGGCCCCCTACAGGGTGGACCGATGACCTGGTAAAGGTTACGGGAATCAGATGGATGCGAGATGCACAGGACCGTTCATTGTGGCGACATTTGGGTGAGGCCTATGTCCAGCAGTGGACGTCTATGGCTGAAATGATGATGATAATAAAAATCTCATGTCACAATGCTTGTTATCGAACTCCATCGAAACAGCTTGACTGATTTTAATGATTGGGTCGAAGGCAATTTTTTATTTTCCTACAACCCCCATTTTTTTCTATGATAATTTAAATGGCTGAATAACGTTTGCCGAGTCAGCTAGTGTTATAATAAAAAGTCTACTGCGAAACCGAGAACTTTATAATGCGTCCTTTGCCCAGTAATGAAAAAGTACAGGCTAGCTTCTAAAACTAGTGTATTTCGATTTTTAACAAATCTATAATTCCAGTCTTATATTATTTTTTATTTTTTAGACAGAGGCGTTAGTAAATGAGGTTGAACTACTAAAAAAGGCATGTATAACGTGCAGAAATAGATGTAACAAAAGAGAAAAAAATATTATGGACGAATGTAAACGAATGGACAAAGAAATATCTAAGTTTAATCTTAAATGCACTCGTTGCCACAAAGAAACCAGCAGTGCAGACGTGACCGGGTTCTGTTTTGAATGTCCAAGATGTTTAAATGAGCGGGAATGTTTGAACGAAGGTGACCATTGTGAAACGGATCATGCTCAGGACTGTGTTTGCACGCGTATCAAACTGAAATTCTTGGACAATGTATTTGACAACATGTACACTGTCTTGGAAAGCCAAGTTTGTACTTGTCCTGGCAAAGAAATCGCTGACTGCATATTGAACTGCTTGAAGAGAAGTAGGAATGGAAAACTTAATGATGAAACTCGGATAATCGTACAAGACTTTATTTTGAGTACTGTGAGACAGAATTTGAATTTAACGATAATTGGTGGAGCGGTGAAGACTAGGTGCGAGGTAAGTGTAAATTATGTTGTAAATGGCCCGAGATATTTTTTAAGGTTGCGCCAAGGTTCAGCTGTCAACTAGCTTCAGGCAATTGCTATGTATTTATCTGCCATTATGTTGAACTGGACCTAGGTATTTAGCGCAGCCGTGAAACACACCATATTGTTGTTTTTATTTTTTTTATTTACGTTTCGTCTGTTTCTTCGTGTGTGGGTACTTGTTTCTTAATTTGTGTGTGTCTGTGTGTTAAATAAACGTGTTTACTTTCTTACTTTTAAGTAAGTACTTAGATTGCGTAACTCAGTTTGTCAATCACGACGCTCACGACGAATTATTGCATGGATGTAGTTCGTTAATGTGCAGCCGCATCATTTCACTCCTTTTGATCTTTTGTCGTATTTGAGACACAAGAGAGATGCTATGCAGCCACTAGTATCGATTACGGGGATGTTACGGAGCTCCATAACCGAAACTATCGGATCTCCGAAATAAAACAAATGTCCGTAACTGTAACCGAAAATGATTTGTGTCCCCACCATACCAGAAAACCACTAACAAAAAATTATCGCACACACAAAATCGCAAAAATTCCCACAAAAAAATGTGTGTTGTACGAAATAAAATAAGTAGGCATATAGGTTATTAGTTTATTTTAATAATAAGTGATAAAAATTAACAATCAGTTGATCAAAATACCATTTGTGAATAAATTAACATTAGCAGGTAATTCAACATACAAATTATTCAATAATAGCTATGAAAAATCCACTAGCCACTAAAACCAATATTTCGCAATTAAATGGGGGGGGGGGGGGGGCAAAATCCTTGCTCTACTCACCTAAAGTAGAACCCCACGTGATAGCAACATCAACTGGCCACCGAGATCGTAGACAAACCACAGACAATTGCTGCTTTAAAGACCAACATAGCACACTTTCTTCTTGAAACTGAGTCCCATTTATGTGAAGATGTCCAAAATTGTTCCACCAGAATACAACATCAACTGCGGAGAGTCGCGGTGGCGTCATCGAATATTCTTTAAAATATCATTTTAACAAGTTGTTTTATTTCATTTCAAAGTTTGAGCACTCTTAATGAAAACACCCTAAACTAGCTCGGTTTCTTTGTTACCTACTTTGTTCATGGTGAGAAATGATTTCCTTAATAATTAATTTTGTTCTTAGATGGATGAAGAAACTTATCAACAGCTTATGCTTTGTCTGAAAGACGTTGTTGTGACTCAACCAGAAAAAACAGAAAAGGGTACAGTGGTTAGAAAGGTATTGTAAGCCTGTTAATATCTAATACTAAATTCTGCCAGCAGCTCCATTCGCATGTGTCTCGATTATTGTGTGAAGTCGAAGCCAAAGTTTTCTAACTCCTAATTTCTGAATCTTATTTTTAACATTCGATTGAACGTGTGGTATATCCTTGCGTTCATGTTAATCCAAGCTTATTTAATGAGTTCGTGGTAAATGTTTTTCCTCCGTACAGTAATTTTCTATCCCTCCAAATTAATCACTGTTTTGTATTATTCGGACAGAGTACGAGATCCATTAAATAATATAGTGAAATGTTTTTGCATCATTCCTAAAACTGTCACTAACATCTTTTAATCTGTGTGGTGAAGCAGGTCATGCTTGTTGCATGATTAATTTTGAAACAAAATTAACTACACATGATATTGTAAAATAGGAATTCTTCCTGGTTAAAAAATCCGCACACCAAAGTTCAGGAGTTGCTTGTAAGGTCAAATATAGGTAAAAAGAATACGTCATTCGAAATTTTAACGCACCGTCATAATTCCTGACGGTCCAAATAGAATTTTGCAGGCAACTACCGTATTCTTTTCTACTCTAAGCGTGTGTGTGGTATATCTCCCAGATCCCGTGTACCCGTTGGACTCATAGCATCGAATGCCACTGTCCCAGTGGGCCCAAAACTTGCCCCTGTCTTAAAACGGCGGCAAGGAAGTCAACTTCACCCTCTACTTGTGGTCCTGAATTTTCTAGACCTGCTGAAGAAGAAAGGAGACGGGAGGTGGTAAGTGATAGATTGTTTGATTGTTCATTTAGCTATACTGTTTGGGCCCACAGTGCAGTGCTATGCAGTGATCGTCGTACACGACTGGCTATAAATACGGGATCGGTAGTTTTATTACTTGATCCTAACAGATGGATCAGCGTTGGTAGGCTTCCCGTAAGGTAGACCGATGACCAGGTAAAGGACCCCGGGAATCCAATGGATGCAAGTCCTATGTCCAGCAGTGGACGTCTTCCGGCTAAAATGATGATGATGATGAATATGTAGGTTGAACTGAACGTATACAGGTTACAATCATGAGGTTTAAAATATGTGATTATTCAAAAGCTATTTTCTCTTTATGTATTGATAGTTTTCCTTAAGATTTATGAGCATAGCATTTTGAAAACGATTTCAAGTTGATTTCGAAATAGCATATCATTTTGAAATCAACTATATCATCATCATCGGGTGCATTAAGATGCAACTAGGCAAAGCTAATCATTATAACAGAGAGCAGGATACACACCCGAACCGGAAATGGGGACGTTATAGAACCTAGAAACTGAAATGACTTTAGTCCAAGTGTATAGAACGACGTTTTTCAACACACTTACTCGAAATAAGTAAAACTTCATAAACATAAGTTTTTGTAACAAAATAGTGGGGGCAACTCGGTTCGCAATGGGGACTAGATAAATAGCCTGGGCGAGCCTAAAAGCGGTATGGGTTGGAGTAGGTTTTCAAGAAAGTGTGTTGAAAACTAAGTTATTACGGTTAATTAAGACAAAATTAGATTAGGCCATCAAATCTAAGAAGTACCGTTTGACGTTTCACACTTTTCAAGCCGATTAGATTGAAATATTATACGACTTTGGATCATGTCTTCAAAAATAGGCCCTTGACTGGGTTGACCATACTACAAACATAATTTAAACTTATTATTTAATATCTGTGAATCACTTTCTCATTCCACTCTTTTATACCCTTTTTTCTCACCAGTTGTCTAGGAGTTCTAGTTTAACTAGCAGTTTCGCTTAATACATACAATATTTCTATACATTTCATCCAGCAAACATCTGTGATGAAGATTATCACACATTATACAGGCACACAGGTACAAGCATTACAGGCTTAGGCCTAGTTTAGACTCCAGCCCCCCTAGCCAAGTTACAAATTCATCTATTTAATTGCTTACGTTTTCTGCCAATTAACATATTGGATGTTTGAAGTGTAATTTGAGGAGATAAATAAACTTTTTTTTTGATTGATTGATTATATCAGCACATCGTTTTAACTCCATAGGAAAATCAAAGCCTTTTAACGTTTTATTATATAATAAAGAGTATTTATTTACTTCTTCTAGATTTCTTTCCACTCATTATCCAGAGGATTGTACATACGTTTTAGATCTTATAACATCAATATCACATTCTATTTTTAAAGGATCTGATCATACTGAATCTAGAATCACTTCAATGTTTACAATTGCTTTTGTTGCTGACTGGGTAACAAGACAGTGATCCAGCCAACGTCCATACGTTATACATACATTAAACAAACATATATTGTGTAATAGTTGAAAAATATCTATGACGTTATTAAACGATTCATCAGAGTCTTCTGTATTGTATACGTCACAAAAAGATATACATTGGAAATTATTTCTGAAAGTTTCAAGATTTTCCTTGGAAGTAACTCTTTGCATAGTGTACCTACCAAGATTCTCCAATGTATATCTTTTTGTGACGTATACAATACAGAAGACCCTGATGAATCGTTTAATAACGTCATAGATATTTTTCAACTATTACACAATATATGTTTTCCTTTTAAAAAGGTCACAATAAAATTAGAAAAAAAGATTACTTGGATATCTCGAGGCATACGTATTTGTAGCAGAAAACAACATTTACTTTTTGGCAACAGAGATTAAAACCATCGAAAGAAAATAAGTCATTATACATTAATTATTAGCGTAAATTTAAGAAAATTATCAAATTAACACAGAAATCACAAAATAATTACTTAATTAATCAATTCAAAAAATATAAACCTAAAACAGTTTGGCAAATAATAAATAACAAAAAAAGGGTAGAAGAACTCATTTCTCAAATAAAACACAATAATAGAGTATTAACTGATCCTTATGGCTTAGCAGAATCTTTTAATATTTTTTTTGTGGATCAAGTTGCTAAAGTATCACATTGTGAGTTTAATAATGTTTTATTGGAAAATCCACACTCCATTTTTACCTCCTGTAATTCCCGAAAGTAGTTCAATTTCAGTGTGTGCACTATTTAATTGAGCCGTTAGTTTTTCGATTTGGTCTTTTAATATTGATAGTTGATCGTCTTCATCGTTAGAAATGTCTGGCATACTATTCGAGGTGGTACAATTCAGTGATTGAGAAATTATATTACTGTCGTCATTGTTTGGCTCTGATCTAGTGCGGGTACGACGGAAAGTTATGTTCTCCTGGAAATTCATGGTACTAATATTTGATATTCCAAATATAGATCACAAAAACAAATCTCAAGTTCAATTCTCAAGCCGGGATCGAACTCAGGTCACGACAATTATTCCCTCAGAGGCGAGCGTAGTACCGTTGCGCCGAAATTTTTGACCGTGTTGGTGTTAATGCCCTAAATGCACTCCACAGTTAACAGATGTCGTTGTTTAACAGCAATTAACACAACTAATTATTTATTTGTTTTGCTAACACTATTATAAGTGAGGCAATACTAAATGCGATTTTTCATAATTTGCGCTAGATTGTGTTGTAATTACATCAATAACTTCGTGATTCAAATAAAAAACGGATCTCAAGATGAATAACATATGGAAATTCTTTTTTTAAAAACAAAATTTTGATAGTTTATCCAGGTCTTTTATCACTTTTGTACTTAAATATAGTATATTTATGCGAACAGATTAGTATGTTATTATTTGTTTTTGTCATAAAAAATATTGTTTGTAGACACCGGTCTGATATTTTTAATTTTACGTTTTATTGTTTATAATAGGCACTAAAACTGATAATAACACTGTCACAGCGAGTTTGTGTTTTCGGATACACTTTCATCCTCTTCATATGGTCCAACGATTGTTAACACTATTTTTCGTAAAAATTTGAACGGGAGCACAACACAATGTAATGTTTACATTAAGTAATTAAATAATCAAAGCATTATCAAATGTTTGAAAGATAAGAAAAGCTTTGGCTATGATGGTATATCTACAAAGGTCATAAAATATGTCGGTAGCTGCTCCTCTAGCTCATGTAATTATATCATAAAATCGTTAAGGTAAAGCCACTTCATAAAAAGAACGACAAAGATTAAATTTGAAATTATAAACCAAATTCCTTAATTTGTTTTTCTAAAATAATCATCATCATCTTCCTACCCTTGTCCCGTGTTATTTGGGGTCGGCGCAACATTTTTTCTAAAATAATACGAGTAGAAAATGTAAATTAAAAGCAATTTAATATATGCCTTTTTGACAAAATTTTATATTTTATTTAAGGAGCAACATGGTTTTTGAAAAAAAATCTAATATTAATATGGCTATTTTCGACTTTTTGAATATTAAAATACCAAATATTGATAAAAAAATACCGATATGTGCCTTGTTCACGGATTTATCAAAAGCGTTTGATTTATTTTTATCATGACATACTTTTAAATAAAATTGAAACATATGGTTTACGAGGAAATGTGCTTAATCTCATTAAAACTTACCTAAAAGGACGCAAACAATTAAGAGAAATTTCTAGATTCTGTGTAAAAACCAAAAAAGATAAATAGTACTTCTTCTAAAATGCGTTTTTAAATTCCAGATAATGATTTGACAAGTGCAAATGTCAAACTCCAGAAATATGTTGCCTGCTTTTTGATAAGAGTGATGTCTCCAAATTAGATTTCTTTTTACCGGTTCTTTTAATAATACAACCTCTAAGGAAATTAGGACCAAGATGCGATATTGTTTGTTTATAGTAGAGTCTAATATGAATTAAAGATTAAAATAATTTAAAATATTCAAAGATATTACCGTATTTTTTTATACTCGGACTTTTACTTATACTAAGAACTCACAAAACCGTTTTTAACCGTGTCCGCTGCGGTTGCGGGCCTTTAACTTCTGTAGAATGCTAGAAATATATGTATCCCAATCCCCGCTGTGCCGGCGGGCAACTAGTAGAATCGTGCGGGCCACGGTCAGCCGCAGCCTCGGTGGGTTGTGCCCGCACTATCTGCGGTCGGTTAACACGCGCAGTGGCCTTCAGGTGGTAGAGAAATCCGATGCGACATTTGAAAACCGATTGGGGCACCCAGAACTTTACAGGCCTTCTTTTTTAAAATCTTCTGTGAAGTAAGTATAACGCAACAGCTTGTTTCTGGTGTATGTCCAGCGCGGTCTGGAGCTCAACTGATAATCAACCGCCCGTCATCTGCCAAGTTTGATATTATTTTCGCTTTAAAATCGTTCGCAGCACAGTTTTTCGATGTAACGAAACATCGCAGTAACAAAACCTCGGTTTAACAAGACGTCGCAGTATAGAGATGTCGTTGAAAGGTTTTTGAAGAAACAAAATGATTTTTATCGATAAGTATTAGGAGGTTTGTGCATTACACATCCCATCACTAGAAATTACCGTAGGTGCCGAGTGAGGAATGGAATTTTATTCATTTTTTTTTTAGGTGCGTGTAATTTCTGACAAATCGTCGTATGATATGCTCTATTGTGGTTGGAACACCTACTTGAGTGCGAAAACCGTAAAATCGTATTTGGTTTCTTTAACAACATCTCTATACTACGACGTCTTGTAAAACCGACATACTACATACGGCTACTCCGCATCACCGTAATGCAGCCTTCAGAGGAAGTTTTTGGTATGCGGCCTCCAAATCATCATCATCATCATCTTCCTGCCCTTGTCCCATGTTATTTGGGGTCGGCGCAACATGTTTTTTTCTTCCATTCTGCCCTGTCATTCGTCATGCTATCACTAACTTCCTTTTCCGGCCTCCAAATGTTGGAATAATATTTCCCCACAAATTAGGGACCTAAAAAATATAAGTATGTTTAAGGCTAGACTTAAAAATGTCATTTTGAGCTCACAAATCGAACTTAATGATATTAATATTGATAAATCGTTCATATAATTCAGTAAAATTTCTATTTATTTTTTATGAAATATATTTTTTAAATAATTTATAATCTAATTAATCACAAATTTAAGTATACATTTTTTGAATATCAAAAACTAATCCCCAAATATGCTCTACGCGAGCATATTTGAGGATTAGTTTTATAGATACAAAACTTACCATTATGTATTTAGGGTGTTGTGGTACGCCAGGAACCACATGGTATCACTTCACTTTTGTTTTGTTTCACCTGACTCCTTTCCAATTGTAATCGAAATCCTTGCACTTAAAGTTATTTCTGGAAGCTAAAATTATTTTTGCCTAGATTTATATTTTATTTGTCTTAGACCAAGGTGGCAGCTAATTGCCGAGCCGGTGCAACGGGGTCTGTCGCGTTTATGCGTCATCACGGCGATCGTCGCGTCGCCTAATGCATGCACTATGTTTAGCGCGTTATATTATTGTTGAATATTGTGGGCAAAATAGTTTGTAACTGCCGTGGCATATATATTACTAGCTTCTGCCCGCGGCTTCACTCGCGTAAACGTAGGTTTCTCCATACAAACTTTCGACCCCCACTTCTACCCCTTAGGGAGTGAATTTTGTAAAATCCTTTCTTAGTGCTCGCCTACGTCATAAAAGGAAACCTTGTGCAAAATTTCACGCTCCTAATCCCAGTAGTTTCGGCTGTGCGTTGATATGTCAGTCAGTCAGTTTTCCCTTTTATATATATAGATAATATTTATAAAAAGTAAAAATTATCACACAAATACACTTGTATCAATTTATTAGTTTAAGTAAGGGTTATATTTATATAGTTTTATTTTATTTACCATCATCCGTGTGTCACTGCGGGGTGCCAGCTAAAAATCAGCGCGAGTTGGCGACCCTTTCGGCGTACGCTCAGCGCAATTATATTGTAAGTCTGTACTTTTTTTTTTGTGTTGTTGCCTGCATCGAATAAATACTATTTTATTCTAATTATATTCTTAATTCAACCGTATTAGGTTGCCTTACCAAAAATGGTGTGAATCCATAGTTGCCTAGATTTAAGATGTAAAATTTTCTGCGCTAGGTCTGGTATTAGAAACATATCCCATCATCAGAATTGGGTTATGAATAGTCCGACCAATCTAAAAGTACTTTATATTCTTTCAAATAAAAAATATCAATATTTCAAATCTGTTTATAAATGATTGATATTATATGTAATTATTTTGTTCAGTCGAGAAATATTATCCATTAATTGTTATTTTTGATCCATCGCTGTCAAAAATATTATTTCTACTTTGAAAATGTACCTACAAATCCTCAAAAAATAATGCCACATATGTCTGATAACAAATGTCTAAAAACGTTTGTAACTTTCATAATTATGTTTAGAAGTACTGATTTACCAATAACGGGTTTTTATAGTAACAATATATTTATCTGTAAAATTTTAATCGATTAGTAAATACAAAGAATTGAAATCAATACCTCTCAAGAATCGGCAATTATAGTAATCCATTTTTTAGACTCCATCCCTATTCCTCAATCTGTCAGAACTGTCAAACGGTACTTCTTAGAATTGATAGGCTGTAAGATATTTATGCTAGTGTGACTATATGTGCGTTTTTAGGACCCAAGCGTACGAATCTGTCCGCTGCCAGACCCAGCGACGTGCGGTTTAGACTGCAGCTTGCTGGACCAGTCGAGCGCGAAGTCGTGGAAACGGCCTCCGTGTACGGGCGGCACCTGCAACTTCTCGGCCAATATGCGCGCTGCGCAGTGCGGGCTAGGGCCTGAGGCACTGGCCGACGTCCGTTCACACCCGCCCAAAGTGCCCGAAAAAACTGACGGGCGAATTTCCAATCCTACCGTCCGAATTTCTACGTCTAACGTCCGAATTGTCCCATCCGAGCACACGTATCCGCCCGATAAGCGCAAGTTCTCGGGCGTGAGCGACTTACCTCCTTACCAGGGCGACGAGCCCTCGAACTCCAATGACAAGGCCGTCTACTTCGTCAGCATACCCGCGTACTCTACCAACAAGCTCACGTACTCCCCTAAAAAGCCCGCGTACTATGCTAACAAGCCCGCGTACCCAGTCGACGAGAAAACTTACTTGGCTGACAAATTCATGTTCGCGGTGGATGAACCTGTGTACACAGTGGTCGAGCCAGCGTATCTGGCGGATGAGCCTGCGTACGCGGTTGAAGAGCGCGTACACAGACCCGGCGGGCGCGCGTACTCGGCAGACGCATACCCGGTGGACAAGCCTGTGCACCCGACTGAGGAGCGCGTACACAGACCCGGCGGTCGCGCACATCCGGCAGACGAGTCTATGTACCCGGCAAATGAGCCTGCGTACCCGGTTGAAGAGCGCATATACAGGCCAGATGGGCGCGTTTACCGCCGATACGAGCCTGTGTACCCGGCGGATGAGCCTGCGTACCCGGCTGAAGAGCGTGTATACAGATCCGACGGGCGCGCGTACCCGACATATGAGCCTGTATACCCGGCGGTTGAGCCTACGTACCCGGCTGAAGAGCTTGTATACAGGCCCGACAGGCGCGTTTACCCGGCATACGATCCTGTATACCCGGCTGAAGACCGCGTATACAGGACCGACGGGCGCGCGTACCCGGCATACGAGCCTGTGTATCCGGCATACGAGCCTGTATACCCGGCGAATGAGCCTGGGTACCAGGCTGAAGAGCGCGCTTACATGCCCGACGAAAGCAAGCAAAAAGCCGACAGGCACCTCCAAAAGCTCGACGGGCGCTCTCTGGATAAGAGTATGCCAGAAAGTAGTGCGTATGCGACCGATGACCGCGTGCAAAAGGACGACAGGCACCCCCAAAAGCCCGACAGGCATCCCGAAAAACCTGATGGGGGCGCGTACCCAGCTGAAGAGCATGCTTACAGGCCCAATGGAAGCACGCAAAAGGCCGACGTGCATCCCCAAAAGACCGACAGGTGTACGCATGACGAGAGTTCGTCCGAAAGTCGTGCGTATACGACCGATGAGCGCTCGCAAAAGGTCGACAAGCATCCCCAAAAGCCCGATGGCCGCGCGTACCCGGCAGACGAGCATGTGTAGGAACTCTATTTCTGCACATACTATTTCATGTTCATTACAAAATGACTCACCAATATGCGCATTGAAATCCCCTAACACGAACACAGACTCAACACTGCTATTTTGTATTATACAGGGCGCAATTGAAGTTATGGGCATTATTTTAAACTAAGGCACTAATCATGATACTAATTGCATTAGGCCTACTATTACACAAATCAAAAATATTATTGATGCAAGTATGGAAAGCCTTAAAAATTTTGTAAGTCATACAACGTATCAAATAGTTGCGGCCGACATTGGAGCACGCTTGCCTAGAATTAACCTATTCACTCTTGACTTAAAGAGGTTGTAGCTATCAGGAAACACAGACTCCGGCAGGGAATTCCACTCCTTAGCTGTACGCATAATGAATGTGTTCCTAAAACGCTTTGTACGTATGGGTGGGATGTTCACCATGTACCGATGGCGCAACGCCGTACGTCTAGTGGTCCGATGATGGAACGGACTTGGTGGAATTAAATTGTGCAGTATAACGCACACTCCCCGAAATGTAATTGATAGAAAATCGACAGTCCAGCAACTTTGCGTAGAAGCTCAAGGCTTTGCTTAAATCATTTGTATTGTTGGTTTATGTACCTAGCCTATACCGTACGCGGTCGAGGCATTGTGTTCACAAATCGTCCACCACCACTAACACTTAAATGCACTCACAATTAGTCCACAAACACTTAATGCACTGCAACTGCAAACGCGATAAGCGCGTGCGGTGATTACGTCACGGGATCAATAGTAAAACATGCGTCAACACACTTGCGCAATCCTTATGACACAGTTATGGGGAAGCCGACCTCGCGCGGGGTTGAGACACGTATTTTTGCGAGTGAGGGAGCGGGATAGATAGAGTTCAGGGCGGTCGGCTATTGTTGTAAGGAAATGCCCGCGTGTGCTGGCCGGCCGTAAGAGTATTATTTGATGTTTGTTTACTTTTCGTTCCACGCTGTACTGTGCTCTAAGATTTTGATATTTCACGACTTTTGGCGTTAAAGAAGTATTTTTTTAAAATTACTTTTAGTATTTATTTGTAATAATAAGCCTTTTACAATATGACTTACTATATTTTTAAGGTTTTCCATACATGCATTAATAACATTTTTGATTTGCGTAATAATAGGTCTAATGCAATTAGTATCGTGAGTACTACCTTAGTTTAAAATAGTGCCCATGACTTCAATTGCACCCTTTAGAATACATTTCACCAAGGCATTCTGTGAAATGTTTTCAGAATAATTTATTGGAATATACATGTTTATAACCATGAAACACTGTTGATTGTTACATTGTTACATATAAATTATAGACACATGATCAAATGCACTTTTTCGCCACAGTAACGTAAGCCATCCATGTGGCCTACCCTTGCAAATCCTAATTGAAGTATCTAGTGACGATTTTTCGGTGTAACTGAATTTTTGATCTATGTTTTCAAGAAAAGTAAAGTCATGCGGATATAACCAAGTTTCTTGCAACAAAACAATGTCAGCTTTCATGCACAAGACTTGTGCATAGTTCACAGATGTTTTTGATATTTTTATAATTAAATGTAATAAAAAAATGTTCAGTCAAAAAATATTATTCATTAATAAATTGTTATTTTTTCTATCGCTGTCATAAATAATATTTCTGTCTATTTTTCTGTTTTGAAAATGTAAAAATCGTCGAAAAATAATGCCATCAGGCCACCTCTGATCGTCTTAAAACGTTTTCAAATTGCTTTTGTTTACAAGTACCGATATACCAATAACGGGTTTTTACACTTACATATACATATATATATATCTGTAAAATTTTAATCGATTTGTATGTGATGAATAACCTAGTAATCCATTTCTTTGACCCCATCCGTATTCTTCAATCTGTTAGAACTGTCAAACGGTACTTCTTAGATTTGATAGGCTGTAAGATATTTGTGCTAGTGACTATATGTGCGTTTTTAGGACCCAAGCGTACGATTTTGTCCGCTACCAAACCCAGTGGCGGGCTTAGACTGCGGCATACTGGGTCTGCCAGACGTGAAGTCGTGGAGACGGCCTCCGTGTACGGGCGGCACCTGCAACCTCTCGTCCAAAATGCGCGCTGCAGAGCGTGTGCTAGGGCCTGAGGCACTGGCCGACGTGCGTTCACACCCGGCCAAAGTGCCCGCGCTCCCGTTCAAAGCGCCCGCAGACGCGCCCAAAGAGGGGGTGCTTACAGCTAAGGCAGATCCGCACACATCTGAAAGGCGTGATCACACGTCTGACGGGCAAATTTCTATGCCTACCGACCGAATTTCTACGTCTAACGTCCGAATTTCCCCGTCCGAAGAGCACACTTATCCGCTCGATAAGCGAAAGTACTCGGGCGATGTACCTCCTCACAAGCCCATCTACTTCGCCGGCAAGCCCGAGTACTCTGCCAACAAGCTCGCGTATTCCAATAAAAAGCCCGCGTACTCCACGCCTGCGTACCCCGCCGATAAACCCGTGTATCCTGGAGATAAACCTACGTATTCAGTCGATGAACCAACGTACCCAGTCGATAAATCCGCGTACCCAGGTGACGAACCCGCGCACCTAGTTGACAAACCTGCGTACCCAGTCGATAAATCCGCGTACCCAGGTGACGAACCCGCGCACCTAGTTGACAAACCTGCGTATCCAGTCGACAAACCCACGCATCCAGTTGACAAACCCGCGCACTCTGTCGATAAACCCGCATATCCAGCTGACAAACCCACTTACCCACTTGAAGAGCAAGCATACCCGGCCAACGAACCCACGTTCCCGGTGGTCGAGCCTGCGTATTTGGCGGACGAGCCTGCGTATCTGGCTGAAGAACGCGTACACATACCCAGCGGGCGCGCGTACCCGGTAGACGAGCCCGTGTCCCCTGTGGACGAGCCAGTGCACCCGGCTGAGAAGCGCGTATACAGGCCCGACGAGCGCGCTTACCCGGCAGACGAGCCGGTGTACTCAGCGGGTGAGCCTGCGTACCCGGTGGGTGGACCTGCGTACCCGGTGGGTGGGCCTGAGTACCCGGCTGAAGAGCGCGTATACAGGCCCGACGAGCGCGAGTACCTGGTAGACCAGCCTGGGTACCCGGCGGATGAGCCTCTGTACCCAGTGGGTGGACCTGCGTACCCGGTTGGTGGGCCTGAGTACCCGGCTGAAGAGCGCGTATACAGGCCCGACGAGCGCGAGTACCTGGTAGACCAGCCTGTGTACCCGGCGGATGAGCCTCTGTACCCGGTGGGTGGGCCTGCGTACCCGTCTGAAGAGTGGGTACACAGACCCAGTGACGAGCCCGTGTATCCGGTGGGCGAGCCAGTGCACCCGGCTGAGAAGCGCATATACAGGCCCGACGGGCGAGCTTACCCGGCAGACGAGCCTGTGTACCCGTCGGATGAGCCTGCGTACCCAGTGGGTGGGCCTTCGTATCCAGCTGAAGAGCGCGTATACAGGCCTGACGAGCGTGCGTATCTGGCAGACCAGTCTATGTACCCGGCAGATGAGCCTGCGTACCCGGCTGAAGAGCGCGCTTACATGCCTGACGAGCGTGCGTATCTGGCAGACCAGTCTATGTACCCGGCGGATGAGCCTGCGTACCCGGCTGAAGAGCGCGTATACAGGCCCGACGAGCGCGCTTACCCGGCAGACGAGCCGGTGTACTCAGCGGGTGAGCCTGCGTACCCGGTGGGTGGACCTGCGTACCCGGTGGGTGGGCCTGAGTACCCGGCTGAAGAGCGCGTATACAGGCCCGACGAGCGCGAGTACCTGGTAGACCAGCCTGGGTACCCGGCGGACGATCCTGCGTACCTGGCTGAAGAACGCGTACACAGACCCAGCGGGCACGCGTACCCTGTAGACGAGGCCGTGTACCCGGTGGACGAGCCTATGCACACATCTGAGAAGCGCGTATACAGGCCCAACGGGCGAGCTTACCCGGCAGACGAGCCTGTGTACCCGGTGGATGAGCCTGCATACCCAGTGGGTGGGCCTTCGTACCCAGCTGATGAGCACGTATACAGGCCTGACGAGCGTGCGTATCTGGCAGAACAGTCTATGTACCCGGTGGATGAGCCTGCTTACCCGGCTGACGAGCACGCTTACATGCCCGACGAAAGCACACAAAAGGCTGACAGGCAACTGCAAAGGCCCGACGGACGCACGCTTGACGAGAGTGTGCCAGAAAGTCGTGCATATACAATCGATGAGCGTGTGCAAAAGGCCGATAGGTACCCCAAAAAGACAGATGGGCGTGCATACCTGGCAGACGAGCCTGTGTATCCAGTGGATGACCTTGTGTACCCGGCGGACGATACTGCGTACCTGGCTGAAGATCGCGTACACAGACCCAGCGGGCACGCGTACCCTGTAGACGAGCCCGTGTACCCGGTGGACGAGCCTATGCACCCATCTGAGAAGCGCGTATACAGGCCCGACGGGCGAGCTTACCCGGCAGATGAGCTTGTGTACCCGGCGGATGAACCTGCGTATCCAGTGGGTGGGCCTTCGTACCCAGCTGAAGAGCGCGTATACAGGCCTGACGAGCATGCGTATCTGGCAGACCAGTCTATGTATCCGGTGGATGAGCCTGCTTACCCGACTGAAGAGCGCGCTTATATGCCCGACGAAAGCACACAAAAGGCTGACAGACAACTGCAAAGGCACGATGGGCGCACGCTTGACGAGAATGTGCCAGAAAGTCGTGCGTATACGAGCGTAGATGAGCGCGCGCAAAAGGCCGACAGGTACCCCCAAAGAATAGATGGGCGTGCGTACCCGGCAGACGAACCTGTGTATCCGGTAGGTGAGCTTGCGTATCCGGCAGACGATCCTGCGTACCTGGTTGACGAGCGCGTATACAGGCCCGATGGGCGAGCTTACCCAGCAGATGAGCCTGTGTACCAGGCGAGTGAGCCTGCGTACCCAGTAGGTGGGCCTGCGTACCCGTCTGATGAGCGCTTATACAGGCCCGACGGGCGCGCGTACCTGGTAGACCAGCCTGTTTACCCGGCGGATGAGCCTTTATACCCGGCTGAAGAGCGCTCTTACATGCCCGACGGAAGGACTCAAAAGGCTGACAGACAGTCGCAAAGGCCCGATGGGCGCATGCTTGACGAGAGTGTGCTAGAAAGTCGTGCGAATATGACCGATGTGCGCGCTCAAACTGTCGACACGCAACCCCAAAAGCCTGACAGGCACGCGTACTCCACAGACGAGCCTGTGTATCCGGCGGGTGAGTTTTCGTACCCGGTGGGTGGACCTGCGTACCCGGCTGAAGAGCAAATATATAGGCCCGACGGGCATGCTTACCCGATAGATCAGCCTGTGTACCCGGCGGATGAGCCTGCATACTCGGCTGAAGAGCGCGCTTACATGCCCGATGGAAGCAAACAAAAGGTTGATAGGCAACCGCGAAGACCCGATGAGCGCACGCTTGACGAGAGTGTGCTAGAAAGTCGTGCGTATACGACCGATGAGCGCGCGCAAATGGCCGACAGGCACCCCCATAAACCTGAAAGGCGCGCGTACCCGGCAGACGAGCCTCTGTATCCGGTGGGTGAGCTTGCGTACTTAGCGGACGATCCTGCGAACCTGGCTGAAGAGCGCGTATACCCGGCAAGTGAGCCTTACCCGGTGGGTGGACCTGCGTACCCGGCTGAAGAACGCGCACACAGACCCAGTGGGCGCATGTACCCGGTAGACGAACCCGTGTACCCAGTGGATGAGCCCGTGTACCCGGTAGACGAGCCTGTGCATCCGGCCGAGAAGCGCGTATACAGGCCCGGCGAGCGAGCTTACCTGGCAGACGAGCCTGTGTACCCGGCGAGTGAGCCTGCGTATCCGGTAGGTGGGCCTGCGTACCCGACTGAAGAGCGCATATACAGGCCCGATGGGCGCGCGTATCCGGTAGATCAGCCTGTGTACCCAGCGGAAGAGCCTGCGTACCCGACTGAAGTGCACGCTTACATGCCCGACGGAAGCAAGCAAAAGGCTGACAGGCAACTGCAAAGGCCCGACGGGCGCACGCTTGACGAAAGTATGCTAGAAAGTCGTGCGTATACGACCGATGAACGCGCGCAAAAGGCCGACAGGCACCCCCATAAGCCTGAAAGGCAGACGTACCCAGCAGACGAGCCTGTGTATCAGACGGGTGAGCTTGCGTTCTCGGCGGACGATTCTGCGTACCTGGCTGAAGAGCTAGTACATAGACCCAGCGGGCGCGCGTACCTGGTGGACGAGCCCGTGTACCCAGTGGACGAGCCTGTGCACCCGGTTGACAAGCGCGTATACAGGCCCGACGGGCGAGCTTACTCGGTAGACGAGCCTGTATACCCGGCAGGTGAGCCTTACCCGATGGGTGGACCTGCGTACCCGGTTGAAGAACGCGTACACAGACCCAGCAGGCGCGCGTACCCGGTTGACGAGCCCGTGTACCCAGTGGACGAACCCGTGTACCCGGTGGACAAACCTGTGCACCCGGCTGAGAAGCGCGTATATACGTCCGACGGGCGCGCTTACCTGGCAAAGGAGCCTGTGTACCCGGCGGGTGAGCCTGCGTACCCGGAGGGTGGGCCTGCGTACCCGGAGGGTGGGTCTGCGTACCCGGAGGGAGGGTCTGCGTACCCGGAGGGCGGGTCTGCGTACCAGGTTGAAGAACGCATATACAGGCCCGACAGGCGCGAGTACCCGGCAGACCAGCCTGAGTATCCGGCGGATGAGACTGTGTACCCGGCTGAAGAGCGTGCTTACATGCCCACCGGAAGCACGCAAAAGGCTGACAGGCAACCGCAAAGGCCGGACGGGCGCATGTTTCAAGAGAGTGTGCCCGAAAGGCGTGCGTATTCGATCAGTGACCGCGCGCCTATTCCAGAAAGGCATCTGGATACTTTCGGTGATCGAGCGCCCATTCCTGAAAGGCGTCTGGATACGACCGGTGAGCGCGCGCCCATTCCTGAAATGCGTGCGTATACGACCGGTGAGAGTGGACCCATTCCTGAAAGGCGTCTGGATACGTTCGGTGAGCCGGCGCCCATTCCTGAAGGGCGTCCAGATACAACTGGTGAGCGTGCGCCCGTTCCTGAAAGGCGTCTGGTAACGACCGGTGAGCGCGCGCCCATTGCCGAAAGGCGTGCGTATACGACCGGTGAGCGCGCGCCCATTCCTGAAAGGCGTCTGGATTGGCCCGCTGATCGCGCGTCGATAACGTCCGGTGAGCGCGCGCCCATTCCTGAAATTCGTTTGGATACGACCGGTGAGCGCCAGCCTATTCCTGAAAGGCGTGCGTATACGACCGGTGAGCGCGCGCCCATTTCTGAAAGGCATCCGGATTGGCCCGCACAGCGTGAACCTATCCCTGAAAGGCAACCGATAACGTCCAGTGAGCGTGCGCCCGTCCCTGAAAGGCATCCGGATCGGCCCGGTGACTACGCGACCATTTCTGAAAGGCTACCGGAAACGACCGGTGAGCGTGCACCCATTCCTGATAGGCGTGCGTATAAGACCGGTGAGCGAGCATCCATTCCTGAAACGCGTGCGTATACGACCGGTGAGGGCGGACCCATTCCTGAAAGGCGTCTGGATATGTTCGGTGAGCCGGCGCCCATTCCTGAAGGGCGTCCAGATACAACTGGTGAGCGTGCGCCCGTTCCTGAAAGGCGTCTGGTAACGACCGGTGAGCGCGCGCCCATTGCCGAAAGGCGTGCGTATACGACCGGTGAGCGCGCACCCATTCCTGAAAGGCGTCTGGATTGGCCCGCTGATCGCGCGTCGATAACGTCCGGTGAGCGCGCGCCCATTCCTGAAATTCGTTTGGATACGACCGGTGAGCGCCAGCCTATTCCTGTAAGGCGTGCGTATACGACCGGTGAGCGCGCGCCCATTTCTGAAAGGCATCCGGATTGGCCCGCACAGCGTGAACCTATCCCTGAAAGGCAACCGATAACGTCCAGTGAGCGTGCGCCCGTCCCTGAAAGGCATCCGGATCGGCCCGGTGACTACGCGACCATTTCTGAAAGGCTACCGGAAACGACCGGTGAGCGTGCACCCATTCCTGATAGGCGTGCGTATAAGACCGGTGAGCGAGCATCCATTCCTGAAACGCGTGCGTATACGACCGGTGAGGGCGGACCCATTCCTGAAAGGCGTCTGGATATGTTCGGTGAGCCGGCGCCCATTCCTGAAGGGCGTCCAGATACAACTGGTGAGCGTGCGCCCGTTCCTGAAAGGCGTCTGGTAACGACCGGTGAGCGCGCGCCCATTGCCGAAAGGCGTGCGTATACGACCGGTGAGCGCGCACCCATTCCTGAAAGGCGTCTGGATTGGCCCGCTGATCGCGCGTCGATAACGTCCGTTGAGCGCGCGCCCATTCCTGAAATGCGTTTGGATACGACCGGTGAGCGCCAGCCCATTTCTGAAAGGCGTGCGTATACGACCGGTGAGCGCGCGCCCATTTCTGAAAGGCATCCGGATTGGCCCGCTGATCGCGCGTCGATAACGTCCGGTGAGCGCGCGCCCATTCCTGAAATGCGTTTGGATACGACAGGTGAGCGCCAGCCTATTCCTGAAAGGCGTGCGTATACGACCGGTGAGCGCGCGCCCATTTCTGAAAGGCATCCAGATTGGCCCGCACAGCGTGAACCTATCCCTGAAAGGCAACCGATAACGTCCAGTGAGCGTGCCCTCGTCCCTGTAAGGCATCCGGATCGGCCCGGTGAGCGTGCGCACATTGCCGATAGTCGTCCAGATTGGCCCAGTGAGCGCGCACCCATTTTTGAAAGGCGTCCGGATACGACCAGTGAGCGCGTGCCCATTCCTGAAAGGCGTGCGTATAAGGCCGGTGAGCGAGCATCCATTCCTGAAACGCGTGCGTATACGACCGGTGAGAGCGGACCCATTCCTGAAAGGCGTCTGGATACGTTCGGTGAGCCGGCGCCCATTCCTGAAGGGCGTCCTGATACAACTGGTGAGCGTGCGCCCGTTCCTGAAAGGCGTCTGGTAACGACCGGTGAGCGCGCGCCCATTGCCGAAAGGCGTGCGTATACGACCGGTGAGCACGCGCCCATTCCTGAAAGGCGTACGGATACGACCAGTGAGCGCGTGCCCACTCCTGAAAGGCGTCCCGATCGACCTGCTGAGCGTGCACCCATTCCTGAAAGGCGATTGATAACGTCCGGTGAGATAGGTGAGAGCGCGCCCATTCCTGAAAGGCGTCCGGATCGACTCGATGAACGCATTCCTATATCTGAAAGGCATCCGGATCGACCCGATGAACGCACTCCTATTTATGAAAGGCGTCTGGATTGGCCCGAAGTGCGCGCGCCCATTCCTGAAAGGCGACCTGATCAACTCGGTGAGCACGCGCCCTTTCCTGAAAGACGACCGATTATTTCAGGTGAGGGCGCGCCCATTTCTGAAAGGCGTCCGGATCGGCCCGGTGAGCCGGCGCCCATTCCTGAAGGGCGTCCAGATACGACTGGTGAGCGTGCGCCCATTCCTGAAAGGCGTCTGGTAACGACCGGTGAGCGCGCGCCCATTGCCGAAACGCGTGCGTATACGACCGGTGAGCGCGCGCCTATTCCTGAAAGGCGTCTGGATTGGCCCGCTGATCACGCGTCAATAACGTCCGGTGAGCGCGCGCCCATTCCTGAAAGGCGTGCGTATACGACCGGTGAGCGCGCGCCCATTTCTGAAAGGCATCCGGATTGGCCCGCAGAGCGCGAACCCATCCCTGAAAGGCAACCGATAACGTCCAGTGAGCACGAGCCCGTCCCTGAAAGGCGTCCGGATCGGCCCGGTGAGCGCGTGCCCATTTCTGAAAGGCGTCCGATAACGTCCGATGAGGGCGGCGCGCCTTCTTTTGAAAGACGTTCGGATCGGCCCGGTGAGCGCGTGCCCATTCCTGAAAGGCGTCCAGATCGACCCGGAGACTACGCGCCCATTCCTGAAAGGCGACCGATAACGTCCGCTGAGGGTGGCGTGCCCATTCCTGAAAGGCGTCCAGATCGACCCGGAGACTACGCGCCCATTCCAGAAAGGCGACCAATAACGTCCGGTGAGCACGCGTCCCTTCCTGAAAGGCGTCCGGATCGGCCCGGTGAGCGCGTGCCCATTCCTGAAAGGCGTCCAGATCGACCCGGAGACTACGCACCCATTTCTGAAAGGCGACCGGAAACGACCGGTGAGCGTGCACTCATTCCTGATAGGCGACCGATAACGCCCGGTGAGCGAATGGGCATTTCTGAAAGGCGTCAAGATTGGTCGGCTGAGCGTGCACCTATTTCTTTAAGGCATCCGGATCGACCCGGAGACCACGCTCCCATTTCTGAAAGGCGACCGGAAACGATCGGTGAGGGTGGCGTGCCCATTCCTGAAAGGCGTCCAGATCGACCCGGAGACTACGCACCCATTCCAGAAAGGCGACTAATAACGTCCGGTGAGCACGCGCCCCTTCCTGAAAGGCGTCCGGATCGAACCAGTGAGCGCGTGCCCATTCCTGAAAGGCGTCTAGATCGACCCGGAGACTACGCGCCCATTCCTGAAAGGCGACCGATAACGTCCGCTGAGGGTGGCGTGCCCATTCCTGAAAGGCATCCAGATCGACCCGGAGACTACGCGCCCATTCCAGAAAGGCGACCAATAACGTCCGGTGAGCACGCGTCCCTTCCTGAAAGGCGTCCGGATCGGCCCGGTGAGCGCGTGCCCATTCCTGAAAGGCGTCCAGATCGACCCGGAGACTACGAGCCCGTTTCTGAAAGGCGACCGGAAACGCCCGGTGAGCGCGTGGGCATTTCTGAAATGTATCCGGATCGGCCTGGTGAGCGCGTGCCCATTTCTGAAAGGCGTCCGATAACGTCCGATGAGGGCGGCGCGCCTTTTTTTGAAAGACGTCCCGATCGGCCCGGTGAGCGCGTGCCCATTTCTGAAAGGCGTCCAGATCGACCCGGTGAGCGCGTGCCCATTCCTGAAAGGCGTCCAGATCGACCCGGAGACTACGAGCCCATTTCTGAAAGGCGACCGGAAACGCCCGGTGAGCGCGTGGGCATTTCTGAAATGTTTCCGGATCGGCCTGGTGAGCGCGTGCCCATTTCTGAAAGGCGTCCGATAACGTCCGATGAGGGCGGCGCGTCCCTTCCTGAAAGGCGTCCGGATCGGCCCGGTGAGCGCGTGCCCATTCCTGAAAGGCGTCCAGATCGACCCGGAGACTACGAGCCCATTTCTGAAAGGCGACCGGACACGCCCGGTGAGCGCGTGGGCATTTCTGAAATGTATCCGGATCGGCCTGGTGAGCGCGTGCCCATTTCTGAAAGGCGTCCGATAACGTCCGATGAGGGCGGCGCGCCTTTTTTTGAAAGACGTCCGGATCGGCCCGGTGAGCGCGTGCCCATTCCTGAAAGGCGTCCAGATCGACCCGGAGACTACGCGCCCATTCCTGAAAGGCGACCGATAACGTCCGCTGAGGGTGGCGTGCCCATTCCTGAAAGGCGTCCAGATCGACCCGGAGACTACGCGCCCATTCCAGAAAGGCGACCAATAACGTCCGGTGAGCACGCGTCCCTTCCTGAAAGGCGTCCGGATCGGCCCGGTGAGCGCGTGCCCATTCCTGAAAGGCGTCCAGATCGACCCGGAGACTACGCGCCCATTCCTGAAAGGCGACCGATAACGTCCGCTGAGGGTGGCGTGCCCATTCCTGAAAGGCGTCCAGATCGATCCAGAGACTACGCGTCCATTCCTGAAAGGCGACCGATAACGTCCGCTGAGGGTGGCGTGCCCATTCCTGAAAGGCGTCCAGATCGACCCGAAGACTACGCGCCCATTCCAGAAAGGCGACCAATAACGTCCGGTGAGTACGCGCCCCTTCCTGAAAGGCGTCCGGATCGAACCGGTGAGCGCGTGCCCATTCCTGAAAGGCGTCCAGATCGACCCGGAGACTACGCGCCCATTCCAGAAAGGCGACCAATAAGGCCCGGTGAGCGCGCGTCCTTTCCTGAAAGGCATCCGGATCGGCCCGGTGAGCGCGTGCCCATTCCTGAAAGGCGTCCAGATCGACCCGGAGACTACGCGCCCATTTCTGAAAGGCGACCGGAAATGACCGGTGAGCGTGCACCCATTCCTGATAGGCGACCGATAACGCCCGGTGAGCGCGTGGGCATTTCTGAAAGGCGTCAGGATTGGTCGGCAGAGCGCGCACCTATTTCTGTAAGGCATCCGGATCGACCCGGAGACCACGCTCCCTTTTCTGAAAGGCGTCCTGATCGGCCCGGTGAGCGCGCGCCCATTTCTGAAAGGCGTCCTGATCGGCCCGGTGAGCGCGCGCCCATTCCTGAAAGGCATCCGGATCGACCCGGAGACCACGCGCCCATTCCTGAAAGGCGACCGATAACGTCCGCTGAGGGCGGTGCGCCTTTATTTGAAAGACGTCCTGATCGACCCGGTGAGCATGCGCCCTTTTCTGAAAGGCGTCCTGATCGGCCCGGTGAGCGCGCGCCCATTTCTGAAAGGCGACCGATAACGTCCGGTGAGCACGCGTCCCTTCCTGAAAGGCGTCCGGATCGGCCCGGTGAGCGCGTGCCCATTCCTGAAAGGCGTCCAGATCGACCCGGAGACTACGCGCCCATTTCTGAAAGGCGACCGGAAACGACCGGTGAGCGTGCACTCATTCCTGATAGGCGACCGATAACGCCCGGTGAGCGTGTGGGCATTTCTGAAAGGCGTCAAGATTGGTCGGCTGAGCGTGCACCTATTTCTTTAAGGCATCCGGATCTACCCGGAGACCACGCTCCCATTTCTGAAAGGCGACCGGAAACGCTCGGTGAGGGTGGCGTGCCCATTCCTGACAGGCGTCCAGATCGACCCGGAGACTACGCACCCATTCCAGAAAGGCGACCAATAACGTCCGGTGAGCACGTGCCCCTTCCTGAAAGGCGTCCGGATCGAACCGGTGAGCGCGTGCCCATTCCTGAAAGGCGTCTAGATCGACCCGGAGACTACGCGCCCATTTCTGAAAGGCGACCGGAAACGACCGGTGAGCGTGCACCCATTCCTGATAGGCGACCGATAACGCCCGGTGAGCGCGTGGGCATTTCAGAAAGGCGTCAGGATTGGTCGGCAGAGCGCGCTCCTATTTCTGTAAGGCATCCGGATCGACCCGGAGATCACGCTCCCTTTTCTGAAAGGCGTCCTGATCGGCCCGGTGAGCGCGCGCCCATTTCTGAAAGGCGACCGGAAACGACCGGTGAGCGTGGCGCGCCCTTTTCTGAAAGGCGTCCTGATCGGCCCGGTGAGCGCGCACCCATTTCTGAAAGGCGACCGGAAACGACCGGTGAGCGTGCACCCATTACTGATAGGCGACCGAAAACGCCCGGTGAGCGCGTGGGCATTTCTGAAAGGCGTCAGGATCGACCCGGAGACCACGCTCCCTTTTCTGAAAGGCGTCCTGATCGGCCCGGTGAGCACGCGCCCATTTCTGAAAGGCGTCCGGATTGGCCGGCTCAGCGCGCGCCCATTCCTGAAAGGCATCCGGATCGACCCGGTGACCACGCGCCCATTCCTGAAAGGCGACCGATAACGTCCGCTGAGGGTGGCGTGCCCATTTCTGAAAGGCGTCCAGATCGATCCAGAGACTACGCGCCCATTTCTGAAAGGCGACCGGAAACGACCGGTGAGCGTGCACCCATTCCTGACAGGCGACCGATAACGTCCGCTGAGGGTGGCGTGCCCATTCCTGAAAGGCGTCCAGATCGATCCAGAGACTACGTGCCCATTTCTGAAAGGCGACCGATAACGTCCGCTGAGGGCGGTGCGCCATTTTTTGAAAGACGTCCTGATCGACCAGGTGAGCATACGCCCTTTTCTGAAAGGCGTCCTGATCGGCCCGGTGAGAGCGCGCCCATTTCTGAAAGGCGACCGGAAACGACCGGTGAGCGTGGCGCGCCTTTTCCTGAAAGACGTCCTGATCGACCCGGTGAACACGCGCCCTTTTCTGAAAGGCGTCCTGATCGGCCCGGTGAGCGCGCGCCCATTTCTGAAAGGCGTCTGGATTGGCCCGCTCAGCGCGCGCCCATTCCTGAAAGGCATCCGGATCGACCCGGAGTCCACGCTCCCATTTCTGAAAGGCGACCGGAAACGACCGGTGAGCGTGCACCCATTCCTGACAGGCGACCGATAACGTCCGCTGAGGGTGGCGTGCCCATTCCTGAAAGGCGTCCAGATCGATCCAGAGACTACGCGCCCATTTCTGAAAGGCGACCGATAACATCCGGTGAGCACGCGCCCCGTCTTGAAAGGCGACCGGATACTACCGGTGAGCGTGCACCCATTCCTGAAAGGCGTCCGGATTGGTCTCGTGAGCGCGTGCCCATTCCTGAAAGGCGTCCAGATCGACCCGGAGACTACGCACCTATTCCTGAAAGGCGGCCAATAACGTCCGCTGAGGGCCGCGCGCCTTTTCCTGATAGACGTCCTGATCGGCCCGGTGAGCGCACGCCCGTTTCTGAAAGGCATCCGGATTGGCCCGCTCAGCGCGCACCCATTTCTGAAAAGCGTCCGGATACGACCGGTGAGCGTGCAACCATTGCTGAAAGACGAGCGGATACGTACGGTGATCGCAAGTCCATTCCAGAAAGGCGTACGTATACGACCGGTGATCGCGCGCCCACTCCTGAAAGGCGTCTTGATCGACCCGGAGGCCACGCGCCCATTCCTGAAAGGCGACCGATAACGTCCGCTGAGGGCGGCGTGCCTTTTCTTGAAAGACGGCCTGATCGACCCGGTGAGCGCGCGCCCATTTCTGAAAGGCGTCCGGATTGGCCCGCTCAGCGCGTACCCATTTCTGAAAGGCGTCCGGATTGGCCTGCTGAGCGCGCACCCATTCCAGAAAGGCGACCGGATTGGCCCGCTGAGCGCGCACCCATTCCTGAAAGGCGTCCGGATCGACCCGGTGAGCACGCGCCCATTCCTGAAAGGCGTCCAGTTCGGCCCGGTGAGCGCGCGCCTATTTATGAAAGGCGTCCGGATTTGTCCATAGATCGTGCGCCCATTCCTAAAAGGCGTCAGGATTGGCCCGCTGAGCGTGCACCCACTCCTGAAGGGCGAACAATAACGTCCGGTGAGCACGCGCCTATTCCTGAAAGGCGTCTGGATCGGCCTGGTGAGCGCGCGCCTATTCTTGCTAGGCATCCCGATAAGACAAGTCAGCAAGCGCCCATTTCTGAAAGACGTTCAGATACGTACCTAAATCGCGCGCCCATTCCTGAAAGGCGTCCAGATTGGCCCGCTGAGCGTACACCCATTCCTGACGGGCGACCAAAAACGTCCGGTGCGCACGCGCCCATTTCTGAAAGGCGTCCGGATCGGCCCGGTGCGCGCGCGCCTATTCCTGAAAGGCGTTCAGATACGTACCTAGATCGCGCGCCCATTCCTGAAAGGCGTCCAGATTGGCTCGCTGAGCGTACACCCATTCCTGACGGGCGACCAATAACGTCCGGTGCGCACGCGCCCATTTCTGAAAGGCGTCCGGATCGGCCTGGTGCGCGCACGCCTATTTCTGAAAGGCGTCCGGATACGACTGGCGAGCGTGCACCCATTCCTGAAAGGCGACCGATAACATCCGATGAGCGTACGCCCTTTCCTGAAAGACGTCCAGATAGGTACGGTGATCGTGCGCCCATTCCTGAAAGGCGTCCGGATCGACCCGGTGAGCACGCGTCTATTTCTGAAAGGCGTCCAGTTCGGCCCGGTGAGCGCGCGCCTATTTATGAAAAGCGTCCGGATTTGTCCACAGAGCGTGCGCCCATTCCTGAAAGGCGACCGATAACATCCGGTGAGCGTGTGCCCATTCCTGGAAGACGTCCGGATACGTCCGGCGAGCGCGCATATATTCCTGAAAAACGTCCGGATACGTACAGTGATCGCGCGCCTATTTCTGAAAAGCGAGCGTATACGCTCGGTGAGCGCGCGCCCATTCCTACTAGGCGTCCCGATACGACCAGTCAGCGTGCGCCCCTTACTGAAAGACGTCCGGATACGTACGGCGAGCGTGCGCCCATTCCTGAAAGGCGACCGATAACATCCGGAGAGCGCGTGCCTATTCCTGAAAGACGTCCGGATACGTCCGGTGAGCGCGCATATATTCCTGAAAGACGTCCGGATACGTACAGTGATCGCGCGCCTATTCCTGAAAAGCGAGCGTATACGCTCGGTGAGCGCGCGCCTATTCCTGAAAGGCGTCCCGATACGTCCAGTGAGGCTGCGCGCCTTACTGAAAGACGTTCGGATACGTACATAGATCGCGCGCCCATTCCTAAAAGGCGTCAGGATTGGCCCGCTGAGCGTGCACCCACTCCTGGAGGGCGACCAATAACGTCCGGTGAGCACGCGCCCATTCCTGAAAGGCGGCCAGATCGGCCTGGTGAGCGCGCGCCTATTCTTGCTAGGCGTCCCGATACGACCAGTCAGCATGCGCCCATTCCTGAAAGACGTTCAGATACGTACCTAGATCGCGCGCCCATTCCTGAAAGGCGTCCAGATTGGCCTGCTGAGCGTACACCCATTCCTGACGGGCGACCAATAACGTCCGGTGCGCACGCGCCCATTTCTGAAAGGCATCCGGATCGGCCCGGTGCGCGCGCGCCTATTTCTGAAAGGCGTCCGGATACGATCGGCGAGAGTGCACCCATTCCCGAAAAGCGACCGGTAACATCCGGTGAGCGTGCGCCTATTCCTGAAAGACGTCCAGATAGGTACGGTGATCGTGCGCCCATTCCTGAAAGGCGTCCGGATCGACGCGGTGAGCACGCGCCCATTCCTGAAAGGCGTCCTGTTAGGCCTGGTGATCGCGCGCCTATTTATGAAAGGCGTCTGGATTTGTCCACAGAGCGTGCGCCCATTCCTGAAAGGCGACCGATAACATCCGGTGAGCGCGTGCCCATTCCTGAAAGACGTCCGGATACGTCCGGTGCGCACGCGCCCATGTCTGAAAGGCATCCGGATCGGCCCGGTGCGCGCGCGCCTATTTCTGAAAGGCGTCCGGATACGATCGGCGAGCGTGCACCCATTCCCGAAAAGCGACCGGTAACATCCGGTGAGCGTGCGCCTATTCCTGAAAGACGTCCAGATAGGTACGGTGATCGTGCGCCCATTCCTGAAAGGCGTCCGGATCGACGCGGTGAGCACGCGCCCATTCCTGAAAGGCGTCCTGTTAGGCCCGGTGATCGCGCGCCTATTTATGAAAGGCGTCTGGATTTGTCCACAGAGCGTGCGCCCATTCCTGAAAGGCGACCGATAACATCCGGTGAGCGCGTGCCCATTCCTGAAAGACGTCCGGATACGTCCGGCGAGCGCGCATATATTCCTGAAAGACGTCCGGATACGTACAGTGATCATGCGCCTATTTCTGAAAAGCGAGCGTATACGCCCGGTGAGCGCGCGCCTATTTCTGCTAGGCGTCCCGATACGACCAGTCAGCATGTCCCCATTCCTGCAAGACGTTCAGATACGTACCTAGATCGCGCGCCCATTCCTGAAAGGCATCGAATAACGTCCGGTGAGCACGCGGATATTCCTGCTAGGCGTCCCGATACGACCAGTCAGCGTGCGCCCATTCCTGAAAGACGTTCAGATACGTACCTAGATCGCGCGCCCATTCCTGAAAGGCGTCCAGATTGGTCCACTCAGCGTTCACCCATTTCTGAAAGGCGACCAATAACCTCCGGTGAGCACGCGCCCTTTTCTGAAAGACGCCCGGATCGAACCGGCGCGCGCGCGCCTATTTCTGAAAGGCGTCCTGAGACGTCCAGTGAACGTGCGCCCCTTACTGAAAGACGTCCGGATACGTATGGCGATCGCGCGCCTATTCCTGAAAGGCGTCAGTATACGCCCGGTGAGCGCGCGCCTATTCCTACTAGGCGTCCCGATACGTCCAGTGAGCGTGCGCCCCTTACTGAAAGACGTCCGGATACGTACATAGATCGCGCGCCCATTCCTGAAAGGCGTCCAATAATGTCCGGTGAGCAAGCGCCCATTCCTGAAAGGCGTCCGGATCGGCCCGGTGAGCGCGCGCCTATTCCTGCTAGACGTCCCGATACGCCCGGTGAGCGCGCGCCTATTTCTGAAAGGCGTCCTGAGACGTCCAGTGAACGTGCGCCCTTTACTGAAAGACGTCCGGATACGTATGGCGATCGCGCGCCTATTCCTGAAAGGCGTCAGTATACGCCCGGTGAGCGCGCGCCTATTCCTACTAGGCGTCCCGATACGACCAGTGAGCGTGCGCCCCTTACTGAAAGACGTCCGGATACGTATGGCGATCGCGCGCCTATTCCTGAAAGGCGTCAGTATACGCCCGGTGAGCGCGCGCCTATTCCTACTAGGCGTCCCGATACGTCCAGTGAGCGTGCGCCCCTTACTGAAAGACGTCCGGATACGTATGGCGATCGCGCGCGTATTCCTGAAAGGCGTGCGTATACGTCCGGTGAGCGCGTGCCTATTCCTGCTAGTAGGCGTCCCGATACGACCAGTCAGCGTGTGCCCATTCCTGAAAGACGTTCGGATACGTACATAGATCGCGCGCCCATTCCTGAAAGGCGTCCAATAATGTCCGGTGAGCAAGCGCCCATTCCTGAAAGGCGTCCGGATCGGCCCGGTGAGCGCGCGCCTATTCCTGCTAGACGTCCCGATACGCCCGGTGAGCGCGCGCCTATTCCTGCTAGGCGTCCCGATACGACCACTCAGCATGCGCCCCTTACTAAAAGACGTCCGGATACATACGGCGATCGCGCGACTATGCCTGAAAGGCGTGCGTATACGCCCGGTGAGCGCGCGCCTATTCCTGCTAGGCGTCCCGATACGACCAGTCAGCGTGTGCCCATTCCTGAAAGACGTTCGGATACGTACATAGATCGCGCGCCCATTCCTGAAAGGCGTCCTATAACGTCCGGTGAGCAAGCGCCCATTCCTGAAAGGCGTCCGGATCGGCCCGGTGAGCGCGCGCCTATTCCTGCTAGACGTCCCGATACGCCCGGTGAGCGCGCGCCTATTCCTGCTAGGCGTCCCGATACGACCACTCAGCGTGCGCCCCTTACTGAAAGACGTCCGGATACATACGGCGATCGCGCGACTATGCCTGAAAGGCGTGCGTATACGCCCAGTGAACGCGCGCCTATTTCTGCGAGGCGTCCCGATACGACCAGTCAGCGTGTGCCCATTCCTGAAAGACGTTCGGATGCGTACATAGATCGCGCACCCATTCCTGAAAGGCGTCCAATAACTTCCGGTGAGCACGCGCCCATTCCTGAAAGGCGTCCGGATCGGCCCGGTGAGCGAGCGCCTATTCCTGCTAGGCGTCCCGATACGACCAGTCAGCGTGTGCCCATTCCTGAAAGACGTTCGGATACGTACATAGATCGCGCGCCCATTCCTGAAAGGCGTCCAATAACGCCCGGTGAGCGCGCGCCTATTCCTGCTAGGCGTCCCGATACGACCAGTCAGCGTGCGCCCCTTACTGAAAGACGTTCGGATACATACATAGATCGCGCGCCCATTCCTGTAAGGCGTCCAATAACGTCCGGTGAGCATGCGCCCATTTCTGAAAGGCGTCCGGATCGGCCCGGTGCGCGCGTGCCTATTTCTGAAAGGCGTCCGGATACGACCGGCGAGCGTGCACCCGTTCCTGAAAGGCGACCGATAACATCGGGTGAGCGTGCGCCCATTCCTGAAAGGCGTGCGTATACTACCGATGAGCGTACGGCCATTCCTGAAAGACGTCCAGATAGGTACGGTGATCGCGCGCCCATTCCTGAAAGGCGTTTGGATCGACCCGGTGAGCGCGCGCCTATTTATGAAAGGCAAGATTTGCCAGAGCGTGCGCCCATTCCTGAAAGGCGACCGATAACGTCCGGTGGGCAAGCGCCTATTCCTGAAAGGCGTCCGGATCAGACCGGTGCACGCGCGCCTATATCTGAAAGGCGTCCGGATACAACCGGGGAGCGTGCACCCATTCCTGAAAGGCGACTGATAACGTCCGGTGAGCTTACGCCCTTTCCTGAAAGGCCTGCGTACACTACCGATGAGGGTACGCCCATTCCTGAAAGACGTCCGGATACGTACGGCGATCGCGCGCCTATTCCTGCTAGGCATCCCGATACGACCAGTCAGCGTGCGCCCCTTACTGAAAGACGTCCGGTTCGACCCGGTGAGCACACGCTCATTCCAGAAAGGCGTCCAGGTCGGCCCGGTGAACGCGCGACTATTTATGAAAGGCGTCCGGATTTGCCCACAGAGCGTGCGCCCATTCATGAAAGGCGACCGCTAACATCCGGTGAGCGCGTGCCCATTCCTGAAAGACGTCCGGATACGTACGGTGATCGCGCGCCCATTTTTGAAAAGCGAACGATATCGTCCGGTGAGCGCGCGCCCATTCCCGAAAGACGTCTGGATACAACCGGTGAGCGTGCACCCATTCCTGAAAGGCGACCGATAACATCCGGTGATCGTGCGCCCATACCTGAAAGGCGTGCGTATACGACCGGTGAGCGCGCTCCCGTTCCTGAAAGGCGTCCAGATCGGCCCGGTGAGCGCGCGCCTATTTATGAAAGGCGACCGCTAACATCCGTTGAGCACGAGCTCATTCCTGTAAGACGTCCGGATACGACCGGTAAGCGTGCACCCACTCTTGAAAGGCTACCGGATACGACCGGTGAGCGCGCGCCCATTCCCGAAAGACGTCTGGATACAACCGGTGAGCGTGCACCCATTCCTGAAAGGCGACCGATAACATCCGGTGATCGTGCGCCCATACCTGAAAGGCGTGCGTATACGACCGGTGAGCGCGCTCCCGTTCCTGAAAGGCGTCCAGATCGGCCCGGTGAGCGCGCGCCTATTTATGAAAGGCGACCGCTAACATCCGGTGAGCACGAGCTCATTCCTGTAAGACGTCCGGATACGACCGGTAAGCGTGCACCCACTCTTGAAAGGCTACCGGATACGACCGGTGAGCGCGCGCCCATTCCCGAAAGACGTCTGGATACAACCGGTGAGCGTGCACCCATTCCTGAAAGGCGACCGATAACATCCGGTGAGCGCGCGCCCATTCTTGAAAGACGTCCGGATACATACGGTGATCGCGCGCCTATTCCTGAAAAACATGCGTATACGCCCGGTGAGCGCGCACTTTTTCCTGAAAGACGTCTCGATGCGATCAGTGAGCGTGTGCCCATTCCTGAAAGGGAAAGGCGTTCGGATCGGCCCGGTGAGCGTGCGCCCATTCCTGAAAGACGTCCAGATAAGTACGGTGATCGCGTGCCCATTCCTGAAAGACGTCTGGTTCGACCCGGTGAGCGTGAACCCATTCCTGAAAGGCGACCGATAACGTCCGGTGAGCGCGCGCCCATTTCTGAAAGACGACCGGATACGACCGGTGAGCGTGCGCCTATTCCTGATAATCGTGCGTATACGCCCGGTGAGCGCGCGCCTATTCCTGACAGGCGTCCCGATACGATCAGTGAGCGCGTGCCCATTCCTGAAAGACGTCCAGATAAGTTCGGTGATCGCGCACCCATTCCTGAAAAGCGTCAGGTTCGACCCGGTGAGCACGCGCCCATTCCTGAAAGGCGTGCGCTTATGGCTGGCCAGCATGGGCAAACTGCTGAAGAACGTTTGTATAAGTCCGGTGAGCGCGCACCGATTCCTGAAAGGCGTGCATATAGGAATGCTGACCGCGCGCCCATTACTGAAAGGCTTCCGGATACGATCACTGACCGTGCACCCATTCCTGAAAGGGAAAGGCGTTCGGATCGGCTCGGTGAGCGCGCGCCTATACCTGAAAGGCATGCGTATAAGACCGGAGAGCGTGGGCAAACTGCTGAAGAACGTGCGTATAATGATGAGCGTGCGCCCTTTCCTGAAAGGCGTCCGGATACGACCGGTGAGCGTGCGCCCATTCTTGAAAGGCGTTCGGATATGACCGGTGAGCGGGTGCCCGTACCTGACAGACGTGTGCTTACGACTGGTGAGCGTGGACAAATTGCTGAAAGGCGTCCGGTTACGACCGATGAGCGCATGCCTATTCCTGAAAGGCGTCTGGATCGGCCCGACGAGCACGCGCCCATGCCTGAAAGGCGTCCGGATATGACAAGTGAGCGCGCGCCCATGCCTGAAAGGCGTCCGGTTCGGACCGGTGAGCGTGCGCCCATTCCTGAAAGGCGTCCGGATACTGCCGATGAACGTGCGCCTATTTCTGAAAGGCGTGCGGATCGGACCGGTGAGCGAATGCCCGTTCCTGACAGGCGTGCGTATACGACCGGTGAGCGCGCGCCTATTCCCGAAAGGCGTCTGGATTGGCCCGATGAGCGCGCGCCCATGCCTGAAAGGCGTCCGGATATGACAAGTGAGCGCGCGCCCATGCCTGAAAAGCGGCCGGTTCGGACCGGTGAGCGCGCGTTTATTCCTGAAAGGCGTTTGGATCAGCCCGGTGAGCGTGCGCCAATTCCTGAAATTCGTCCGGATACTACTGGTGAACGCGCGCCTATTCCTGAAAGGCGTCCGGATCGGACCGGTGAGCGCGCGCCCATTCCTGAAAGGCGTCCGGTTACGACCGGTGAGCGGATGCCCGTTCCTGACAGGCGTCTGGATCGGCCCAATGAGCGTGCGCCCATTCCTGAAAGGCGTCCGGATACTGCCGGTGAACGTGCGCCTATTTCTGAAAGGCGTGCGGATCGGACCAGTGAGCGCGCGCCCATTCCTGAAAGGCGTCCGGATTTGACCGGTGAGCACGCGCCCATGCCTGCAGGGCGTTCGGATCGGCCCGACGAGCGCGCGCCCGTTCCTGAAAGGCGTGCGCTTACGACTGGCGAGCGTGGGCAAACTGCTGAAGAACGTGCTTATAAGACCGGTGAGCGCGCGCCCACTCCTGAAACGCGTGCGTTTACGACTGGTGAACGCGCGCCTATTCCTGAAAGGCGTCCGGATCGGACCGGTGAGCGCGCGCCCATTCCTGAAAGGCGTCCGGTTACGACCGGTGAGCGGATGCCCGTTCCTGACAGGCGTGCGTATACGACCGGTGAGCGCGCGCCTATTCCCGAAAGGCGTCTGGATCGGCCCGATGAGCGCGCGCCCATGCCTGAAAGGCGTCCGGATATGACAAGTGAGCGCGCGCCCATGCCTGAAAAGCGTCCGGTTCGGACCGGTGAGCGTGCGTTTATTCCTGAAAGGCGTTTGGATCAGCCCGGTGAGCGTGCGCCAATTCCTAAAAGGCGTCCGGATACTACCGGTGAAAGCGCGCCTATTCCTGAAAGGCGTCCGGATCGAACCGGTGAGCGCGCGTTTATTCCTGCAAGGCGTTTTGATCGGCCCGGTGAGCGTGCGCCCATTCCTGAAAGGCGTCCGGATACTGCCGGTGAACGCGCGCCTATTTCTGAAAGGCGTGCGGATCGAACCAGTGAGCGAGCGCCCATTCCTGAAAAGCGTCCGGATCGGCTCGGTGAGCGCGCGCCTATGCCTGAAAGGCGTCCGGATACGACCGGTGAGTGGGCGCCCATTCCTGAAAGGCGTGCGTATACGACCAGTGAACGCGAGCCTAAGCCAGAAAGGCGTCGGGATCGGGCTGGTGAGCGCGCGTTTATTCCTGAAAGGCATTCGGATTGGCCCGGTGAGCGCGCGCCTATTTCTGAAAGGCGTCCGTATCGGACTGGTGAGCGCACGCCCATTCCTGAAAGGCGTCCGGATAAGCCGGGTGCGCGCTCGCCTGTGCCTGAAAGGCGTCCCGATATGACAAGTGAGGGTGTGTCCATGCCTGAAAGGCGTCCGGATACGACCGGTGAGTGGGCGCCCATTCCTGAAAGGCGTGCGTATACGACCGATGAACGCGCGCCTATTCCTGAAAGGCGTCCGGATTTGACAGGTGAGCGCGCGCCCATGCCTGAAGGGCGTTCGGATCGGCCCGGTGAGCGCGCGCTAATTCCTGAAAGGCGTGCGCTTAAGATTGGTGAGCGTGGGCAAACTGCTGAAGGACGTGCTTATAAGACTGGTGAGCGCGCGCCCACTCCTGAAAGGCATCCGGATCGACCCAGTGAGCGCGCACCTATGCCTGAAAGGCGTCCGGATATGACAAGTGAGCGCGCGCCCATTCCTGAAAGGCGTCCGGATACGACCGGTGAGCACGGGCAATCTGCTGAAGAACGTGCGTATAAGACTGGCGACCGCGGGTTCGTTCCTGAAAGGCATGCGTATACGACCGGTGATCGCGGGCCCATTCCTGAAAGGCGTCCGGATACGACCGGTGAGCGGGTGCCCGTACCTGACAGACGTGCGCTTACGACTGGTGAGCGTGGGCAAATTGCTGAAAGGCGTCCGGATACGACCGGTGAGCGGGCGCCCGTTCCTGACAGGCGTGCGCTTACGACTGGCGAGCGTGGGCAAACTGCTGAAGGACGTGCCTATACGACCGGTGAGCGCGCGCCTATTCCTGAAAGGCGTTCGGATCGTTTCGGTGAGCGCGCGCCTACACCTGAAAGGCGTCCGGATACAACCGGTGAGTGGGCGCCCATTCCTGAAAGGCGTGCGTTTACGACTGGTGAGCGTGGGCAAACTGCTGAAGATCGTGTGTATAAGACTGGTGAGCGCACGCCCATTCCTGAAAGGCGTGCGTATACGACCGGTGAGCGTGGGCAAACTGCTGAAGATCGTGTGTATAAGACGGGTGAGCGCGCACCCATTCTTGAAAGGCGAGCGTATACGACCGGTGAGCACGGGCAATCTGCTGAAGAACGTGCGTATAAGACTGGCGACCGCGGGTTCGTTCCTGAAAGGCGTGCGTATACGACTGGTGAGCGTAGGCAAACTACTAGAGAACGTGCGTACCTAACTGGTGAGCGCGTGCCCATCTCTGAGAGGCGTGCGTATAAGACCGGTGAGCGCGCACCCATTCCTGAAAGGCGTGCGTATATGACTGGTGAGCGCGGGCAAACTGCTGAAGAACGTGCGCACACAACCGGTAGGCGCGCGTCTATTCCACAAAAGCGTGCGTATTCGGCCGGCGGCCGCGCGCCCGTTCCTGAAAAGCGCCCGTACTCTGCTGATAACCGTGCGTACACGACCAGCGGGCGCAAGTACACACACAAAGTGCGTGCGCCCTCGTCCAGAACAGCTGTCGAGCCAAAGAAGGTGAGTGAAAATCTTTAGGGGCTATACTATGACTTAAAGCAATTATGGTTCCGGCTTATGAGAGACAGAGCTACTTTTTTATCATAGAATTTAGCTATAGAGTAGAATAAACTTTATTGTGAATCGATAAAGTAACATAATTTATATTTAAACTAGAGTTAAAAAATAAAATGTTGCAGCCCACTGCATTGTCCGCAGATTAAACTATGTAAATAATTTAGACGTTGTCAGTAGATGGGCTGGGATGTATCACATTATTACTTAAAAACATTTTCATAAACATCAATAAATTAAGTATGTAGTTAGCTATAGCTATAAAATTCCAATTTTCACAGCGGAGCCATTGTGGTATTGCCAGGTCATAGTACAGCTCAGAACTTTGAATTATAGACCAACACGCTATTTGGTAAATAGGTGAAATAATCTTTTTTTCTTTACGTTCCAATTATTCAAAATTGCATGTCTCTTATTTTACGCTTTCGATAAGAGATCATTCTACTCGGTACACGAATAAAAATGTTTAGTAGTTACGACTAGCTAGTGCATGTATACCAAATATCTTGTCATGAATTGTTCGTTGTTTTCGACTGACAACTTCAAATTGGTTGCGATGAGTCGTACGACAGATGAATGCTTGTTGCACTTGTTTTTCCGTCTTTAAAATTAAGAAGCATCAAACCAAAATATCTTCTATGTATCCGAATGCGAATGTTGCGAATGACGAGTCTTCTTTTAAAAAAATATACCTAAGTGATGGTACATAATGTAACACACTAGGTATTTTAATGTACTGTAACAGTGAACGTTTCAACGACGCACGCTATAGAATGAGCACACATTATGACAATAATATTTGTATCAAGTGAGCACGCAACATTATTGCAACAATATTTGTATCAAGTGAGCACACATTATTATTGCAATATTGGTATCAAGATACTGTGTGCGTTCGATGACGACCACAAAAAAAAATTCTGCATCGACTGTTGTGCGACTTATAGAGGTTGATTGGAAGTCATCGTAGCCATTGTCGGTAGGACAATAAAACCACTATGTATTATCATAAAAATTATATCACTAATTTGATATGATGCAGCAACACTGGTTGTTTATCAGGAAAATTTTCAATCAGTAAATTGTATATATAAAACAGAATAATATATTTTTTTATGTTCAGGCTACATGCACGCAGGATATTAGTGGAGACAAGACGTTAAATTCTTATGATACAGGTCAGTGGAATAGTATTTATTTATGTACACATGGAAACAGTAACAAGGTGAATTGATTTCAAATCTCGAAATATAGGCGAAAGTGAGTTCCACAATCTTATTACATGCTCAGGGATAGAGTAGGAGTCGTATCATCCAAGTAGCAGAGGTCGACATAATTTGTGATTGGAATAAAAGTTTGGACTAAAAAGATTTTTGTTTCCAAAAGCAAAAGATCCTGGAAGCATTTAAACAAATGAAAATGAAAAAATACCTTTCGACTAAACTCATTGACCAGCGCACGTCACAATAGATTGTAGTTAATAATAATACCCAAATCTTTGACAGTATCGGTACAGTCAATACGAATACTATAGAGAAATAAAGGCAATACAGGTCAAACTACAGCCACATTGCCTGAGATGTTGTTGGGCTGATCAGCAAACCAAAAGCCCAAGTGCCAAAATTCGCGTCAGATAGAGTTAAATATTGGTAAAGTGAAACATATATTCTGAGGAACACCTTCAGTGAGACTAGATCAATAAAGCGAGAACTACACTAGACCGACTGGACCACGCTCTGACTTCGTATCGGCGCGTTGCGTGGGGTCGCGTAGCGTGGGGACGCGTAGCGTGGATCTAAAAGAGCTCAAGTCTAGTTTCCATATAAAATGTATATGGAAACTAGACTTGACCAATACGCCCAGCTCGGCCTACGTGACCCACGTGTGCGTAATGTAGTTCAACCTTAAGAGTATGGCTCATCGAGGCAGACACACTGAGAGCGTCCCCGAAGATATGAATTGAATCAGGTTAAGGCAGAAGAAGAGAGATTAATATAAATTTAAACCACCCTAATTCCCAGTGATCACCAGTTGTTTTTTCAATCTTGAAGTATTAGAATAGTGTGGAACGGGACATGGATAAAATTGTTTTAATTTGATTGGATAATATGTTGTGGATTATATCAAGTAATTTTTCATTATCGTTTTCTGGACCGCCGTGGAGCAACATAACCTTTCTTCGCATAATAGTTTAAGCCTGTTAAAGTCAAGATAGTAGTTCAATCTGGGTTTTCAATTTGGAGACAGCTTGATAGACAAACGGCTTAACTCTGAATACAATAGATGAAATATCTGGTGAAGCTGATACTGTCAAAGAGGTAGTTTTCTGCAATTTTGCTTCATACTCCTGCATAAGCAGGAGCCAAACAACGTCTCGAGGTCCATATGGCTGGCAGTGAGTTTAGTGTTGGTGTCCAGGTGTATCGGTGATACAAACTAACAGCGAGCGTGTGGCGGTTGTACTTAAATTGAACTGGTTTATTTAGTCAATTATTAGTATTATTATTTTAAAACTTAATTTAACTCAGAACATACAAAAAATATTTAAATGCTACGTCTACCCACAAAAGAAAACAGTAGATAATGGTTTGAAAGTTATGTGGGAGTACAATAATTAGAGCTTACGTACTGGAAAATCACTATCGTGACATTTAAATCTCGTGATGTTAGAATCATAGGAGACGAAATCAAGTGATGAAGAGAGCTCATTAACTGAAGATGATTCGTTTATGACAATTGACATAACATCATTCAGTTTTTGATACGAAGCAGTGTCTGGCTGATTAAAATAAACATTATAGCAAATTGTGTTTCATGAATTTCGAAATACAAAACGAACGAAAATACATGGTGGTTTAAATTGTCGGTAGTTTTAGAAATTGGACCACCATGTTGTGATGAAAGTAAAATATTCTGTCATTCTGTCTTAGGTAACTGGGGCTGTTCGTGATGCCATGAGTTCAACAAGACAGCAAACAGTAAAATGCGATTGCTCTTGCCGACCGTCTCTGACTAACAAAAAAGAACGTAACTCAATAACTGACTTTTGATAAAATAATGGCTTAATAAGTGTTGCTTTGTTAGTAAATAACTAGTAGTTAAAATTTTCGTTAGTTTTAGAAGTCGGACCACCATGTTGTGATGAAAGTAAAATATTTTGTCATTCCGCCTTAGGTGCCTGGGGCTGATCGTGATGCCGCCATGAGTTCAACAAGACAGCAAACAGTAAAATACGATTGCTCTTGCCGACCGTCTCTGACTAACAAAAAAGAACGTAACTCAATCTTGACTTTTGATAAAATAATGGCTTAATAGGTGTTGCTTTGTTAGTAAATAACTAGCAGTTTAAATTTTTGTTAATTTTAGAAGTCGGACCACCATATTGTGATGAAAGTAAAATATTTTGTCATTCCGCCTTAGGTGCCTGGGGCTGATCGTGATGCCGCCATGAGCTCAACAAGAGAGAAAACCGCAGATTGTTGTTGTTCTTGCCGACCATCTCTTATTTACATAGACGGATGTAACTTAGTCTTTGACTGTTTATAAAATAATGACCGTATAGGTGCTTTGTTAGTGTTATGTTATACTGATAAATGTAATAGAGTATAGAAAATTTAAAAAAAAATATGCTTATCGTAAAACGTGGCAGTTTACCATATTTTTTCGCAGATTTTTATTCCGGTTTTTATCTGTATATTGAGTTAATAAACATATAATTTATATATACTTATTACCTTGCCTTTAGATACTGTTTTCAATTATATTATCTAAAACCTAGTAAGTCACAAAAGTAACGGCAATGGCAACGTTACCTAGACACATTTTTTCGTAAACTTTTCATGTTTGATGCTTGTTTAGGGTTTTTTTTTGGAAAATGCGTGGAATGCTTGTTTAGGTAAAGTTCCTTAGTTTCATAGACTATATTTAATATCAAAACGAGAATATCGACAAAATAGATTTAAATATAGACTAAAATGACTGTAGGTATAGTTGCCACTGGGTTTATTGTGATTTACATAATAAAAAGTGTAATTGTGTAGGATTGTCAAAAACAGACAGAGCAATTGTTTGATAAAGTTCAATTCTTCGTCTTTGGTTAATTTAAAGGGAGAACCAGGTTCAATAGCTTAAGTCCATCTTTTCAGTACTATAATTTTTATATGGCCTTGAACAGAGTCTTCTACAATTTCTAGTTTTAATAGAAGTTTTTATTGATCTGAAACAACTGCTTTAAATAAAACCAAAGTCCATATTACTTATAACAAAAAAAAAAAAAAACAATATATGCTGCCATGCCCTCATTTAGTACAATTTATAATCATTAAGAATATTTTGCGATATTGTTTTGAATTTTGTGTCAACCCTAGCAGTAGGTAAAGTTGCCAAGTTCCAGTTAGTGGTAACTTTACCTAACCTCAAGCAACAATACACACATACTGTGATATAGTTAAGTCTCTGCAACTTAAATTTTACATATATTAAGAAGACACGTTATATAATTACTACCATTACTATAAAGCGTATATTCACAATTAGTTTGCTAATATTTGTATCAAATACCTATGATATTATGGTAAAGTTACTACGGTCTAGATGCCACGTTTTACAGTACTTGGTTAATACAGTAATAATATACACATTATGTATCTGCTTTAATATCATTATTTGAGAGACTCTGTCTTCGTTTTTTTTTTATCTGAGGTTTATTCTGATACTTAGTCATAAAATAAATAATACCTCAGTACTGTAGTCGTTCGTTTAATTTCTTATCAAGACTTCTGAGGTTTATGATTTTCTATCTTTTTCTTATTGTTTCTGGCGTAAGAAGTACTTCATTACAATCTGGACTTATAAAGCCATGTTAACCGATGGTTTATCGGTTATGGAGAGATGAGGATATTTAAAGAAGCTCACTAAAATGAGACTTTGAAATAGGTAGGTTTATTATTTCTTGTTTGATAATTTTATCTGCATTGTACTCCCATGTAACTTCAAACACTTAAATGTTTTCTGAATTTCTACACTTTTACTAAGTCCTTTGTATGTACGTTATAATCAAAAAAATAAAAATTGATTGAGTCACCTCTTATCTCCAAAATTAATGAACTTGAAATTTTAAAATTATTGCAGAAAATAGTTCTTTATTCAATTGTTACAGGAAACCTATTTAAAGTAATCTTTGCTTTTAACAATAATTATCTATACATATAATAAATCTGTAGAAGTTTTTAGGTTGTGCGCGCATCACGTAAAATGTACGAAAAGCGTTTTTTTTTTACAGAAAAAAGACATCTAAGAAAGGACAACTGCAGTAAATGCAGAAGTGATAATTTCAAAACCAAAGCAAATCAACATAACCTGTACCTGCCAGACGATGCATCCACCCAAGCTTATTTGAATTCAGTTTCTAGTCTTCAAAGAGCAATTTTGTTTAGTGATCTTCCCCAAAGTTGTGAATTTAACGAATTGACATCCGGAAAGTTGGCAATCAAGTCGAGTAAACAAACTATCAACATAATGGAAGAAAAAAGTATAACTGATCCCGATTTATACATGTCTATTAAAAAAACTAGCTCCGAACATGTATTGCTTGATTTTGATACGAAAAAAGAATGCGAAAATGAGATAGTCAGAAACACACCGTCCGGAATGAGATTACTAGATGTAAGTAAAAATATGATCAGAATACTGAAAGATACTCTGTCAAACATAATACCAAATGTAGGTTTGTCTAATAACTACGGATTGTCAACGAGTCCTGGATTACCAATTAAAGTTAACAGCTACAATGATGAGGGTGAAAACAATAAAAAAGTCTCACAGACACAAGATTTCAAGATTTTTGGTTTTAATAAAAACAAAAATAAAGGAAAAGAAGTTACGTACAATTCTCAGAGCTGCGATGCAATTGTAATAAAAATTTCGCCTGATGAAATGCTACTGATACCTGATGAGCATCCATATGGGCATGGAGTCGAAGGTTTTTTCGAAGTAAATTTCTGCGTAATGAGAAATCAGTTATTAGAACTCCCAGCTGTGTTAAGACCGACAACATCAAACAATTACATAGTAATCTTAGACAAAGAATTTGAAAAATGTTATAACCAGACGGTAAAGGAATATTTTGGAGATCGATTCGCGGGTAGTGTCGATTTACAAATAACAAGTTCTGGAAACTATCTCTTAGAATTGTACAACAAAAACGACAGTCATTTGGATGAGAAAAACAGAAACGCGTGGCTGGTTAAAACTTCATCGGGGAATATTAAGATCATAGTTCGACCTGAGTTTCGATCTATATTTCAGCGAGAATTAAGCATAAGTTCAAACACATCAGTACAAGCATTGGCTAAAGTAGATAGTAACTTGCCAACTTCCAGTAAAGACTTATGTAGAGATAACCTAAAAAAATCTAAAAACCTCGACAATCAAGCGAGTATCGGAAAATTAAAGATAAAGTTGCTAGACGGCTTACCATTACTATGCTCCGACCATTCTAACATTCTGAAAAAAAATCCCTCTGATCAAAACGCTGTTTTAAATAAAGAGTCAAAAAAATCTCTCCTTAATAACACACAGAGTGATTCTTTAAGATGTGATTCAGAAAAGCCTGTATCAATAAAGCAATTGGATTCAAAAGAAATCATTATAAAGCTTAATAATAAAGACGATGCAAATACGCATTATGGAACTTTGAAAATAACACCATCGGGGAATTACTACATGGCAGTTGATGACGAAATCATAAAAGATCTGACTGAAAGTTCTGCGAAAAACGATGGGTTACATAGCTCAGTTGGCACGAGGTCTAAGCACGCAACGCAGCTTATCGATTCTGTTCATAAATCAGTTGCAACAACAACATGCCAATTTAAACAAGGCGTATGTAAAAATAATCCATATGCATGCGGTTGTGCTGAAATGATGTTCGAGTCCAGAGATGGGTCAATGCAAAATCTTTGTCCATGTCTAACGGACGCCAGCGTTTGTAATGAAAATACAAAAAAAGCTGATAGTTTTCCTTTACCTAGTACTTCATGGGATGAAACAGTCCTAAACAATATTGACCCTAGTTTTGAATCATTCGATTCACAGTCAGCATCACATAAAAATGTATTTGAATCTAGCGAGCAATGCTATTATTTAAGTCATCAACTTTGTAATGATGAATTTTGCTACGAACATATAAGTCGACCTAAGGAAGTAATCAAGTTTGTAGCAAAAGGCGAACAACCATCTCAAGTATGGGATTCTTTGAAGTATTTACCACAGCAACTTCCATATTTTCTGAGAGAAGTCAGCTATCGGTAGTAAATACATTTGGTATATGCTTACGCATACATGTACCTACATAAAAATGTAACTACTAGAAATAGGTTTAAAAAATGAGCAATATATCTAAACATTTTTAAATTAATTTTGTAGTCACATTTACATAACTAAGTAGGAAATGGAAATAAGGAATGTATATCACCATTTTATTTCCTAACTTTGTATGATCAATGATCGCATACATTTTGTTGAGGAGGAGGTCGTAATGGTTGTATTTTGAAATGTCCCACTAAAACTTTACGATTGATGATCGAAGTTGCAGTACAATGGACATTTATCAGATGCTCATATACAATTTATGTGCGATCATATTATTTTTTTACTGATTGGAAAATGTGATGCCCATTTGTTACGCTGTTAAAAAAATTAAATTGTTTTGGTTTTATATATGATTAAACTACTAGATTTTACTATATAGATTTTACTTTGTCATGACTTGTCATAGTTTTACGTTTTACGCTTTAATAACTTTAATTCTGAGCCCAGACAAAAAACCAACCTCGACATTCTTTATCAACTTACAACCAGGATCCAACAATAAAGCTGCTGTTTTGTAGCTTTATTGTTGATCAGAAATATTTACCACCAAATTGTTACTATAGAAGACCCTAAAAAAAGACTGCCTGCATGAGGCCACATCGTTGTCTTAAATGTGCAGACTCACATCCAACCATAAAAAGCCCAAAAATTGTCCACTCTACTCCAGCAACATGCGCGTTATGCCTTGGTTTACACTCTTCAAACTATAAAGGATGCGAGGTTTACAAAGAGATCTTGGTCCAAAAAACACAACAGCGCTCACACTCAAATGTAAAAAAAAACATACAACCCAAGCTCATACAAGACAACGCACACCACAAAAAGAATAAAAAAACAAATCTGACTATTGACAACAATAAAACAGATAAGACATACAGTGAAGTACTGAGAAGTCATCCAACAAATAAAATAGTTAAGGAACAACCACATCGAGAGAATCATCAATACCTATATTCAATAAAATTGAAGAAATTTACTTAAAACAAGCGGAAAAAAATTACATCATCTAAAAACAAATGAGCAACATGTTGGGGCTCTTGACAACACTTGTGAACAAAATATCCTCATGCTAAATAAAATTAAAATAGCCACTTGGAACACAAAGGGTCACAAAATAATGGTTTATCACCCAATAAAAGTGAAGTTGAGCTGAAAATGCACAATTTCGATATTTTACTTATTATATCTGAGACCCGCTTCACTAAAAATAGCCAAATATACATAAAGAACTATAATATACACAAAAGACCACCCGGATGGCGGCACTGCATTTCTAATAAAGTCTACCATTAAACATTGCGAACTCCCCTCGTACAAAACTGAACACATCCAAGCCAGCTAGGTAACTATATAGTGCACCTCACCCTAATCACTACTTATCAGCAGGTGGGATCGCAGTAAAGCACTAGTTTATAACAATAAAAAAAAACCGAAGTAAAGATTTAAGACAGGAACGGCCAATTTAATGTCTCTTCAGTTTATTGCCCTCCAAAGCACAAAATAACAGAACAACAATTCACTACCTACGCCAAAACTCTCGGTACGTGCTTTATAGCTGGGGGAGATTGCACTGCTAAGCAACCACACTGGTTCCAGATGGTCTACCGCAAGAGGGAGAGAACTTAAAAAATGCATCGATAGGAACCACCGAACGACAATAGCCACCTCGGAATCTACCCATTGGCCGCCTGACCCAAACAAACTGCCTGATGTGCTGGATCAGGGGGCATGGCAGTCCCCCCGCCAAGGCGAGCGCGATGCAAACACTGCCGTACCATCCTTTACTGGAACCATTTCGCCGCATTTTCAGGCCCCTATTTGAGAACCTTTGAATAAGACCAGAACGCAGAAATTTTTGTCATCCAGTAAGCTATAATCACATACTTAAAATCCAAAATTTCAAGTCTGTAGGTCATTTAGTTCCGAAGTTAAGCGAAAGCAATGTTTCGCATTTATGACACTCACTCACTCATGATCATCAGAATAGAACTAGTACTTCCCAAAGATTCAGAGAGCTGAAATTTGGTACAGAGTTAGAGTTTAATGGCCACATAAAGGGAAAACTATAAAAATTAGGATAATCGAAGATCTGGAGTGCCTGGTGACCCTGATTAGAAAACACAAGAGCCCAACCAAACTATTAGAGATCGACATACCGCCTTTACAAAAAATATTCAACTTGGGCTCACCAAGTTGAATATTTTTTGTACGCTTCATTTGATGTCCAAAATCAAAGGTCTGAAGTATCTGATGAAGAACCCTTAGCTGGTCTCAGCTGTATTAGAGATATGGTAATGCCCCCTTCTACTATTGGTACATAAACAAAACGAATGTCATTGCAAAAATCCAGCGTAGTGGGATCCATGAGTAGTGTGAAAACGAAACCCGGGCCCTGGGACGAAGGCAACGAAGGAACAGGAGTGGGTTTTTAGTCAGTCAAAGTCTGACACTATCTCCCGCTCCGCCCAAGAGCGGGATTTGTCATAAGACGATTTTCCCACCTAAAAAAATAAATAAAATAATGGGACACATCTTCTAATCTAATTTAATCTAACCTATAGCGTCCCACTGCTGGTCGAATACCTCCCCTTCTGCTTTTAATACGCTTATAAATAAAATTAAAGGAAAGCACTGGATAAAACTAGACTGGCTTTTAAATATTTACAAGTTTACATGAAGAAATAGTCGAACTATTAACTTTATTCTACTCGAACATTACACAAATTAAATAAACAAATTACACTAAAATATTAATGTCGCTCAAAATTTGTTCAAAATATAATGCATTGGACTAAAAGTAACGGTGATACCCGCACACGTCGCTAGATGGCGCGGACTGTATTTTAAAACTCGCTTACATTTGTTTTTCCGATAACCTTATATGGCGAAGTGGCAACCGGCAGCGTTACAGTCGTTTACGACATTCTTCTACTGCACTTGAAAACGTTTGCTAGGCATTGGGAGGGATTATTTGCATTTCGCTGATTTCGCTTATTATTTCGTGAGGTTTGCTAAGGTTAAGTAGCACTTTGTTATTATAACAATACGAAGATTTTAATAGTTTAGGAATTTTATGATTAGTGACGGATTACTGATTAATACTTAATTATTAGATTTAAAAGAAGTTTTAATTGAATACTTTATTAATTGTTAGTTATTTAGTACTCTTATAAATAATGAATGGGTCGATAGGCGTTGTACAAAAAGTGAGGTGAGACCCGGAAGACCAAACAAAGCCTAAACAATTGGTAGTAAAATTCGCAAATAATTTGATTCACGAATTATTGCCTATTAAGTCAAAATTTGAGATCATACCCAGGGCATATGTGCACAGAGAACAATTGCAACGAGCTGTGTGGCGTATGCCCTAACAATTCACAAGAGCCAAGGTCTAAATCTAAAAAATGCCCTCATGGACATTGGCACTTCCATATTCTCTTGTGGCCAAGCCTACGTGGCGCTTTCACGAGTAACCAATCTGCATGGGGTGCACCTCATAAATGTTAATTTCAAGAGTATAAAAGCTCAAGCTTCAGCGATAACCGCATACAACCGGCTTAGGGGTAAATGCCGCGCCGATCTTTCAGAAATTAAACCGTCTAAAATAATAAATAATAAACGCGAATGGGCAATACAAAAAACTGTTGTTACTGTAAGTACAAGAATAAGAATCGGAAAAAAGAAAAGAAAGATTTGTAATAATAAAAAAACTACTCCTAAAAAGAAAAAAACTGTGTCAAATAAGAAAATCTAATAAAATAAACCAATATGCCCACGTTTCTACAAAAAGAAGTGAAATCCCACCAAAAACATTCTGTAAAAAACTAGCCAAGTCTCGATGGAGCTGCTTGTTTATCTCTAAAAAGTAATGAAATCTAGACAAAGTCGTGCCAAGTCTAAGGTTCCTTACTGCGATTTCTTTAATAATATAGTTAATGTTGTGTAACTTGGCCGTTAGTGGGCAGTGTTAGATTGAAGATCGCGCATGGAGAAGTGAATATATTTAGTCTTGAGGAAAAAAATTCTTTAGGAATGTACTTAGACCGCCGATTGACATGGCAAAAACACATCGGGTCAAACTTCAAATAAAAAGGCCTGTACTGGCTACTGGGAAGGAACTCCAAACTGTCCCTGGACAACAAACTCCTAGTATACAAGTGTGCTATAAAACCAGTTTGGACCTATGGAATCCAGTTGTGGGGAGCCAGTGGCTCTAATAAGAACAAAATCTAATGAACTCAGGACTATATCCTGAAACTGTGAGTAATGCACCCTGGTTCACACATAACTCGGAGGTACACAAGCAAAACAACATGCGAAGAGTGAAGGAAGAAATAATGCTTTTATTTCTTCCTTCACTCTTGGTATGTTGGTAAATACAGGGAAATATAAAACTAGACTGGAGAAACATCCAAACCAGCTTGCTGTCTAGCTTACATTACCAGATTGTGTGCACAGATTAAAGAGACACAGAATATTGGAACTCGGCAGTATATGAGCCATTATATTAGTATGGAAGATACTTCTAATGAGAAATATCATTCCACCGGAATTCTTTGTTCAACGCATCTGCTCATAGTCGGAAGAACTGAATGCAAGATATATCTTGTTTTGCATTTTTATAGTACCTTTAGGTACTTATATGTTTTAAATGGATTCAAGAAACGATTCTCAGTTCTTGTTTCCTCTCTGCGTGGCACTTATTTTCTTGAATGCGTCCCACACTGCCTTCCTAATGACTTCCTTCGCAATATTTTCCGAACAGGCGTCTCGCGATGTTTTCCCTTTATACGTGCGCTCGGTAAATGGTTTAAGTTTGCCTGCAGCCTGCAGTTTCATCCTGCACGTGTGTACCCGATTGCGGCTCGAATGCCTAATGTGCGACGCATTAGTCCAGAGGACATTATTCATTTTTATTCTGTTAGTTTCTCCGTCTGTTATTTGTGACTCATGCTCTTTTGAGACAAATGGTACTGTTTTTTTTTAGAAAAACTTTGTGAATACAAATACAACAATACTTTGTGTTTTGCGGAAATTGATTTGGGGTATATTAAAGGGTAGGGGATAAAGTAATCTTCCTGGAATAAGCAGGTTTTTAGACAGAAATAATTTATTTATTTATTTTAATTAAACAGAACGGCCGAAGCCAATTACACCATTTAAACACATACAGAAAAATAAATAAAACAATAGTTAAAAATTAAAAACAGACAAGTCATAAGTCATGCAGGACTTTTAAGGGGACCTATTTAATAAATATTACACACAGTCATACATTCATCTCACAAAATTTCATACATTCTGACAGTATCATCTTCCATTCTTCACCAAACATATCAAAATCGGTGTTTTTGTCTAATGCTCTCCGCATTAAGCGCAGAGAGTGTCCGTGGTATGGGTGATTTGGAGTGAGCAACTGTACGACACACATAATATGGCAGTGGTTTAAATATTAACATAGCTCATAGCACAAACCAAACGTTATCAATGTTCCACTTACAGAAACAATGTCTATAGTAGGTACTTATGTGTATAGTATACAAAAAAAGAAGCTGTTTCTGGCACCTATCTATTGTTTGTTTGTTATTTAACACCGACTTCCGAAATTAAGTTATTTTAATCGTTTCAGTGTTTTTTTTTTTGTATTTATCACTGTTTAGTTGCGATATACTTACAGCCAGAGTATCTCATGACAATTCCAATTATCTGAAAAACTACTACGATACATTGTTTTATTAAGTAGGTATGAAGTTCCCGTGCTCGTAACATGTTATCCACTATCTTAAATTCTCATGTTGATAAAAGGCCAGGAGTGAATGAATATTACTACTTATATGATACTCTGTAAATAGTTTTTGGCACGCTCCTCTCGCTTTAGCATTTTCTACATACAACAAAACAGCAATAAAATTCAACCTATTTTAGCAGGTACCTTCTAAATGATCCATTAAATGAGCTCATTTTCATTTTCAAAGCTTCTCAAGGCACTATTTCTATGCTAGTGTATTTCGTACCAAAAAACAAACTTTTTAAAAAAGGCTCCATTAGGACTAGCTACGCCACTTAATCGTAACTAGGTTTTGAAAAAAAAAAATAGGAACAATCAGGAAGCATAACATTCTAGGTAATAAAAAAAAAAATTGCAAATCGATCCATCAACGACGGAGTTCTGAGGTAACAAAGTCTGTCAGCTACTTTTTATTTAACTAAATGCACGGTTCCTGTTGTTCCATAGGCCAATGAAGCAAAGCCGTAGGAAAAAAGTTAGTGCCTTTTATAAAATCTGAGTGCCTAGTGTGAGTTTATGACGTTCGGCGCTCCGATTGGTCCGCTCCAAGCGCTTAACCAATCAGAGAGCCAAACGCCGCAAACGTTTTGATCGCGTTAACGGAAAAACCACTCTCACTCAGCGCACAGATTGTTTTCCGCAACTACAAGATAAGTGTGTATGTCGCAGGGATATGATAAAAACAGAGATTTGGTCAATTCCCTAAGTGATTTGATCAAATCATGGAGGACGTTAAAATAACAACACTATCATTTTCCTGAAAAAAACCAAGGTATTTGAATTAATACCAGAACTGGTTGTATGAAATGACAATAAAATTTTAAACGATTATTTTTGCATAATTATTAAGTAAGTGTTTTTAACTATCTATATAAAATAGATAGATAGACAAGCAGCTTTGGTGTTTAAACTTTATACTATACACATAATATAAATTTTATATATATTTTTTATTAGTAAATTAATACACAGGCACGTCGCCTGTAAGAAAAGTACGGTGCTTTGTAATTCACGAAGCCATAAATCAACTATGTGTTAATAATATATTATAAATATTGTTCTTAGTACCATCCGTAACTACATTTTTAAGAAATTTTTGTTCATTGGCTTTAAATCTATGTTCTAGTGCTGATTTTTGAGATACAATAACTATAATTACGTAGGTAATTATAAATTTAAACGAAAATAAAATTACAATATCATAGAAAAGTTTTTTTTTCTCTTTTCACGGAACTAGTTCTGATAATTGTTCAAATCCCTAGATTTATTCAGGGAAATAATAAAATAGTGTTGTAATTTTAACATCCTCCGTGATTTGACCAAATCTTTATTTTTATCATATCCCTGCGACATGTATTTTGCGAACCGAATATTTTAGTTTACCGTTGTCAATATCAAAACGTGCACTTATTTATCAACTAATAGTAAATTTTTTTAACCTTAAACGTCCAAAAAAGTTAATCCCATATCGGTATAGTGAACATTATAATTGATATTTGATATAAACCTGTTGTTCGGGGTCGATTATTTAGCCGTTAAACCTTGAGTTTCATCTCTGTGGGCTTGTAACACGTTTCAAATTACATTTTACGCACGCTGGGCCCTTTTCATAACCTACGTCATATTCCATTTGGTAGTCAACAAAGCTGGCTTTAGAATACCTACTGTGCTGTTCTTTAGGAGCAAAGTTGGACTGGAAATGACCACGACAGTTCGGCTTTTGCTGAGAATTTTGCAATTGCACGCTTGTTTAGAAAAAGATAGATAACTTATACGTTAACGACTTTGGGTACGCCATAATCATGGTGGTAAGTCCCCTCTTTGAGGAGTGACTGGAGAGGCTTCACGGTGTCCTCACCTTCCGCATGACACAGGTCCTCATCGGACGTAGTAAGTTCGGGAGGTTTCTGGACCGGTTTCAGGTGGAAGAAACGCCAGGGTGTCACCATTGTGCGGACGATCGGCGGCGGCGACCTCTCGTGCCAGGCCATGGTTCAGACCAAAAGAAGTAGTAATGCTAGCGAAGGAGACGGCCGCACGCATGAGGGAACGAACATCCTCATCACAGCCGACTCGCGACACGCGAGCTCGCCATCAAGCCGTCCGATAACTGTCTGGACTGAGCCCAAGTCGCTGACAGCGCGTAGTGTTCTACGCGTTTCCCAAAGAGATGTCAGCAAAACGTAGGGCCATCTGAAAAAGAAATCCGTGGTCCTAGAACACGAAGGACAATTGAAAGACACAGGTGTAATTTTAGTAGGTCGGTTGGATGATTTTGCCATCTCAAAAAAAAAAAAGGTCAATTGCGAGTCAGACTCGCGCACTGAGGGTTCCATAAAAATGTACCTATAAAAACAGTAATTCTATTCCCGAATTGAGTTATGAAGATTTTTCCGAGTCGCAAAAAATGTTTTTTTTTTTGTTACGTTACTACAAATTACAGTTTTCTGATTTTTTCTTATACTTGTGCTATAAGATCTTGCTTGCCCTATGAATTTTGATTCCCTTGAGAGTGTCGACACGTTTTTTGCGACATAAACGGCCGTATTTTTTTCCGTTAACTCAGAAGTTTAATTTTTTAACAGCTTTAAGAGTCCGCAGACTTGAGCATACTTATAGTTTTTATTTCAACTCGATACCTCCACTTGTTCCCGAGATAAAAGGGTCTTGACAGACAGACGGACGGACGGACAACAAAGTGATCCTATAAGGGTTCCGGTTTTTCCTTTTGAAGTACGGATCCCTAAAAACAAGGATGTAACCCCTCTAGTCCCCTAAATACTTCCTGGTTATGGCTATCAGGAAACATAGGCAGTACATTCCAGTTTTTACCTGCACGCACAATGTAAGTGATCCCAAAACGTTTCATGAGCATAGTGGGGTTTCCAGTAAACTATTTCTTTGTCTATGGATGTACGTAAAATTCGCAACGAAGCGATATTTCGGCTCGGCACTTACTCCCGTGGGCTCGCGAAGCTTATTGAATACAAATTGTTTCTTTATCAGCCAACTTTCGCGGGGAGACGCCAGAAATAATCGCGTACTGTGAACAGTTCTTACTGCTCCCACTTTTCTGAATACACGTTTACATTTTAACGTTTTTTATTTGAATTGCAACACCTTTTTACAACTCTTGCCGGCTGTTGGTTTTATTTTGTACAATGTCTTTGCTATTTCAATCAATATTCATTTTAAATTGAATTCTTTAGACACTGCTATCATTTTGTACGTGTTCTAGCGTTCGAGTCAAATGGAAAAAGCCTGGGAACTATTCTTGTTAGGCGTTATATGAGGTAATATTTTTTGCTGTCTCTAATTTGCTTGCATAGTGAAGTAAGTGCCTAATCAAAGCAAGCTAAGGTAATTGCAAGGACCTGTTCGATGTGACTGGAACGTGTTGTCGAGTAGAATCATCTTCACCTGCAAGACAACCAGTGCCAGGTGGACTAGCTATATAGGATACTGTTATTGAGATCATTTATTTTGATAACTTGGAATGTGCGATCGACTTACCATGACGTGTTAAAATTCCGAGCGAAAAATAAGAATGGAGCTGTATACACTCTACAATGCGTTCCAAATAAGAATAGGATCGATTGCCGTGTTGTGACGTCACGTCACGAAGAATTAATAGGGTGAGCATAAAAAGAAATTTGTTAAATTAGATTTATTTACGAACTGTGAACAAAAAAATTTTAATCAGAATCCAGTTCTTAAATTTTGCTCAATTTCTTGCGATTTGACAGTATGACGTGACGTCACAACAAGGCAATCGATCCTATTCTTATTTGGAACGCATTTTATATAGCTCCATTCCTTTGACAGTTCAGTTTAGGTCGTAAAATGATTCGTGTTAAGAGCTCGTAGTAGCACTGTAGGTTGGTTCAAAGTTTTCAAAAAAGTAGTGACATTTATTTTCAATCGAATTTACGAACTTACTTTTTTCTTGCGTACATACCTAAATGCGTAATTAGCCGATTGCCATCTACGAGTTAGATTAGCTTACGTGTTTTCATATATCCACAGCAAGTCTGGTACGGTCTAGTGGCAAGGATACCTGGTTCTCATCCAGGAGGCTCGGGTTCGATTCCCGTTACCGGAAAGCATTTTTTGACTTCTGATTACGATTCATTATTATGTGGTGCTTTTCAACAAGCTGCATTGTTTTTTAGATAATTGGAATACTTAATTAAAACCTACAGCAACAGTTTTGTAACCAAATAATCTTAAGGGGCTCTTACGCAAATATGACGTTATTACACATTTTTCTTTAGATGTTTTGGAAACAGTATCTTGTGGATATTATATCTAGGCTTCTATTGAAATAATTGAAATCAGTGTAAAAATTTGTGTAAAACTAATCCAGTAAAGACCTCTGAAAATCTGCTATTTTGCATGAACTTTGACACTTCATAATTTACTCAAAAATTAAAAATGTCAAAAAATTATAACAATAGAAACCTTGACAATTTTATCAAGATTCAGAATAACGAATTTGTTTTTCAAAAAAACACGTATTTTCTAGAACAAGTTTTGTAAAATATTTGAGTAAATTACGGAATTACCGAATGCTATCAGAGTTTTCAGGCGTTATCTCTCTTTTTTCGCGTTGCTTTTTCGTCAAACATCGCGTTGGATTGCGTTAGATGAAGTAACAAGCTTTTAACCATGCTCGATGTTGACAATAGGCGAGTGAAAAAGGACTCTAAAAATGTAGAAAATAAAAACGTTAAAAATGCCAGGTTTTCCCATCCAGCCGCAAAAGCTTTGATTTTTCAAAGCTCTTTTTAACACATACACAAAAACTATCCAGACAGTTGATACTGATAATAGCAACGGGGCAAAAAACCCTTAGTCCGCTACGCCACGCCACACCAGCCGGGGGGCCTTTTCGACCGCAATTTTTCGCCCCGGGCGAGTAACGTGTACACGCCAGTGTTTTTGTAACCTTCCAACGCTCGACTGATTGATTTATGACCAGTAGTCTGATCTAGTTTAGATATTTCGGATAGTGTTCAAAATGTGTGGTGGAACAAACAATGTTTACGTACCTACGCAAACCTACACAAATTAGAATAGAATTAACTTTATTGTACAATAAAACAGTAACAAAACTTTTACACTTTAAATATATGGGTCTAATGCCCATGGGTCGTCCGAAAGGGAATCCCGGGGTCCTGGGACGCAAGGCAAAGAAGGAACATAGGAGTGAGTTTTAGTCAGTAAAAGTCTAACACGCCCTCGCGTTTCGTCCTAGAGCGGGGGAAGTCATTCGATGATTACCACCTAAAAAAACCGGGCAAGTGAGACTCGGACTCGCGCACTGAGGGTTCCGTTCTCGAATTGAGTTACGGAGATTTTTCCGAATCACAAAAAACAGATTGTTTTGTGACGTAACTACATATTTACAGTTTTCCTGTGATTAGACCTTGCTTCATACCAAATTTCAGGAACCTAAGTCAACGGGAAGTACTCTATAAATTTTGATTCTCTTGAGGGTGTCAAAATACACGTTTTTTGCGACATAAACGACCGTAACTTTTTTTTCCTTTAACTCAGAAGTTTGATTTTTTCACAGCTTCAAGGGACCGCAGACTTGAATATATGGTTTTAATTTTTACTCGATACCTCCACGCGTTCCCGAGATAAAAAGTCTTGACAGACAGATAGACGACGGACACACAGACAGACGGACAACGGGTTTACTTTTTTCCTTTTGGTACGGAACCCTAAAAAAATGGGTACAATGGCGCTCTTATTGCTGGCAGCGATATCTATCAGACTGGGATTAAGTGGTTCTGAATTTTGAAGTTAAGGACTGATATCTTTTGTTTAGTAACTGTTACTTTAGTTTATTTATTTAGAAATACACTATAAGGTAATAAAATATACAAAAGGCCTATTAGCTAAAACTATCATAACATAATTACAATTATTAAATCTACATAGATTTGTATTTAAACAATTATAATTAATTTCATGTTTTTGGACATCCAAAAACTTGGAATTAATTATAATTGTTAAAATACAATTTTTATTGTGCATATTCTGCATAAAATAAAATTATAATACGAAATGAAATTGTGAAACAGAAAAAAAAATGTTATACAAAATAGAATAAAAGATTATGTCGGCGTCATACATGAAATTAATAAACTTGTATATCATATTTGGTTAAGTACCTAATGTTGAAAATATTTAATATGGACCAAAATGTTGTGTTCAAAAACCCAAAAATGCTGTCTTTGCAAAAATATTCGTTAATATTAGACAGTCTTCCCATTGGTTCCGGTTGTCATTCGTTAATATTTGTCAGTCTTCCCATTGGTTCCGGTTGTCATTCGTTAATATTTGACAGTCTTCCCGTTGGTCCCAGTTGTCATTTGTTAATATTTGACAGTCTTCCCGTTGGTCCCGGTTGTCATTCGTTAATCTTTAGTCAGGACATATTATCATCATTTAGTTAGGTTCAGTCTGACCATCAGTCTGTCCAAGGTGTAGGTACCTATCGTGTTGCCCAGTAACTGGGTTATGGAGGTCTGATAGGCAATCGCTCCATGTAAAACACGGGTATTAAGCTGCTTCCGGTTAGACTGGAAGCCGACCTCAAGCTAGTTGGAAAAAGGCTAGGGAGATGATGATCGATAGGTAATCGATAATTCATTTTCAAAGACCGGATGATGATAGATTTTATTTCTCAACTACTTTGCCGTGTCCTTTACACCATAATAGTATGAGTGTAACAGTTACTTTCGCGAGTTTCTTTGATGTATACACTCATAGTAAGTCGACCCAACAGAATCTGATATCACGATTGGCGTATTTCCAAGCACATCGAAGAAAGTGGGTAATCAACTGGATTCATGTTATAAAAAGTTCGTAAAATGTCAAGCCTCGTTTTTTGTGACGCATTGGAGACATTTCTTCGTAATAAACATTCAATAACACCGACGCAGGGTTATAGCCTATAGGGTTAGACGTGTTCATATGTGTCTGTAGGTACGAATCTACGAAGTATTGGTTAGGCACTGTAGAGGTTTACTGCGCTATTTATTTTCTTGAAAAGGTTTTCCAAGATTTTCTCGAACTCTCTTACCCGTTTTGATCGTATACAAGTGTCTGCGTCGTAGCGACTTGGGCCAATTGTATACCTACTAAAATGTTTGTGGTGCTGTTTTATTATTTTCTTCTTATTTTGATTGGGTAATAGTAGGTTTATTGCCTAATCAACGCCACAAAAAACACTCAAAAGAGTACCTAACACGTCTTTTATATGACTTTGAGTTCTATGTGTAAATGATGTAGGCTTTCTAGCTTAAGAGCGTCCTTTTCGAAGTACATTTTCATACAACCGCTCTTACGTGATTATGATGTTATTACACCTCTTTGTCTAGATATTTTGGATATCCAGCTATCTTGTGGATATTATCTAGACTCCAATAGAAATCAAAACATAAATTTGTGGAAAACTAATCTAGTAAAGACGTATGAAAATCTGCTATTTTACGTGAACCTTGACACTTCATAATTTGCTAAAAAATTAAAAAAGTCTAAAAAGTATAACAATAGAAGCCTTGTAAATTGAATCAAGATTCTGAATGATGAAAAACTTTCAAGGGTTTAAAAAAACACGTATTTCCTGGAACAAGTTTTTGAAATATTCGAGTAAATCATGGATTTACCGAATGCCAAAAGAGTTTTCAGGCGTTATCTCTCTTTTTTCGCGTTGCCTTTTCGTCGAACGTCGCGTTGGATTGTGTTAGATGAAGTAACAAGCTTTCAAACCATGCTCGATGTTGACGATAGGCGAGTGGAGAAGGACTCTCTTAATTTAAAGGACGGGACTAAACAATTTTGTTTTCTATCACAATAAATATATTGTATGTTTGTTACTTCGTCATGCTTGAACAGATTTCGATGAAACTTGGTCCACGGGTAGAATATGTCCTGGAATAGCACATAGGATACTTTTAACCAGGAAGTATGTTCCCTTGGCATATTTTTTTACTATAACGCGGGCGAAGCCACTGTCAGCAGCTTTTTAACCGACTTCAAAGAAAAGGAGGAGGTTATCTATTCGGTTGTATTTTTTTTATCATCATTTTTTTATGTTTGTTACCTCAGAACTCTGACGTTTATGGACCGATTTGCAAATTTTTTTAAAAGTTACAAAACTAAAAGAATCAAAATAACTTTAATTTTGGAAGTCGGTGTTAAATAAGAAACAATGCAACGACGACTTCCGAAATTCAAATTATTTTGATCCTTTTAGTGTTTTGTTTAGTGAAGTCGGTTATTTTTTTTTTGTATTAAGTTTATTTTTGTTTTTATTTTTAGTATATGTACGTATAGCCTCGCGTTTGACCACTACCTCACCTGATGGTAAGCTGATGTGGCCGACGATGGAGCATGCTTGCCTAGAAGTAACCTATTCACTATTGTCTTAAAAAATCCCTAGGTTATAGCTATCAGGAAACACAGATTACTGCAGGGAATTCTACTCCTTAGCTGTATGTAACAATGGCGCAACGCCGTACGCCATAGCTACTTGAAAATAAGCACAATAAACCTAAAAAAACTACAGTAAAAACACGCTATAACCCACTTTTCTCCCCATCCCTTTAACGACCAGCTCAAATCAAAGCGAAATAAAACTACCTATAAAGATTAAAGATCACCCAGCTTCCTACACCTACAATTCATTCTGTTCACAATTTCTCGCTTGACAAAGGAGTGGAGCACACAATTTGTCAATCCATCCATCCGTGCTGTTAAAATGGGCTGTAAAACTTTTAACACTCGACCCTAGGAGAGGGGTGAGACACTCAGAATTTTGTAGATCCGCATAGGAACCACATAAAGCGAAATAGGACAAGACCGGAACGAAATAAAAGAAAGGTCGACCCGGATACGATGTGCCCGGTAGTAAAACCAGTACTTGGATGAAAAAAAAGCTTCACGAGGATAAGATTTGGTGCGTTAGAGACGTGAGCTCGGCGTAAATAAAAATTGCCGGTGAATTTTGTGCGATCGATGGCGGTTAGTAGTTTGATGTGTTAGGGATAGGTGACTGCTTGCCATCAGGATCGTATTCAAGCACTCGTTTATCAATTAAAAAAAAGATTACATTTTAGTCAAGTCGTTAATTAGCCCAAAAACAGGATTAATGGGTTTTTGTTTAGCAGCTCTGGCAGGCGTCGGTCTTTATTGACCCCAACAACTTTGCTCACATGTCTTTGAGGCACGCATGGAACATAATAGGCCGTTGACGTATTGAGTTCCATGCGTGCTCGGTCCACGTTTGGGCTTGGTCCTTGGCCAGATGGCGAGCTACCCATGGATCGCCATTCGCAAACCCGCACCTTCGGTGGCCGGTAGTCGTCTTGTGACTCTAGACGTCGGGGGGGGGGGGGGGGGGGAATTGTTGGGTTGTGGGATTGTTCGCGGCTCAATAATACGGGTGTGTTTTAGACATTAAAAGTCTAACACTCCCTCTCACCCCGTCCAGAGCGGGAGTGGTTATTTAATGACTTCCTACAAAAAAAATTAGAAGTAAAGCACATGAGAACATGCTCTGAAACTAACAAAAATATGTCAATTGACATAAAAGAAATATGACGACAATAACTTACTATTAATATGCAGTATGGGAGAAAACCCAATATATTTACGTACATAACAAATCACATACATTACCTAGTCTAGTACACCCTCCATCAACAAAAGTCATTCGTCATAAGAATTTATTATGTAATATACGATCTTGGTATTGGATCGTATCAAATATAAATATAGGGTCTGATTTATTTGCTTCATATATTGTGTCCTGCTTAATCAAAGTTATGAAGTCAAGTTTACTTTGTTTTAGGAGTAATAAACGTATGAAGTTGGCAGTAGTATCATCACAGCGTTAATGTTTTCCAATTGTCGATTTGGATTAAAGGTACAAGTTGGTAGCCGACTGCACGCAGCAGCAGACGACGTGTCGCAGCGACACTTCTACGTATTTCTATGAAATTCCCTCTGTAGTAGCGACATGAAGCTAGCGTCGCGTCGTCGAGCGGCAGACGGCAGTGTCGTCCGACCGCAGATCAGTAGTGCCGCTGACGCCGGAGCAACGACACGTCGATTATTCTCGAGCACGTCAGACATCTTGTTTCACAGAGCACTCGGAACCAACTGGATGCCATCTGCTGGTGCCGCCTGCAGTTGGGTTCGAAATCATGACTGCAACGACGTGACGTAACGACGTGTCGTGACGACATGAAGCGACGACATGTCGTCTTCTGCTGCTGCGTGCAGTCGGCTACCAACTTGTACCTTAACTGTTTGACTATATTAGTTAGGTAGGTATTTAGTTTATTAATTTGAATATGTATTGTATAATTCATCATCTTCCTGCCATTGTCCCGTGTAATGTGGGGTCGGCGCAACACGTTTTCTTCTTCCATTCTGCCCTGTCACTCGTCATACTATTACTAACTTTCTTTTCTTTCATATCACTCTTCACACAATCCATCCATCTTTTCTTTGGTCTCCCTCTCCCTCACCATCCGTTATATCCGTTATAAGATTACATGTGGATCATGTAATCTTATAACTCTTCTAGTAACATGCGTTTCATCCCTCCTCTTCACATGACCATACCAAGACAAACGATTCCTTTTCAACTTTTCAGTCACTGGCGCCACTTTCAAACTTCCCCTAATATACTCATTTCTCACTTTATCAATTCTCGTCACACCACACATCCATCTTAACATTCTCATCTCCGCTACGTGCAATCTTTTTTCATCCGTCTTTTTCACATTCTGATCCATACAGTATGACAGGCCTTATCACGGACTTGTAGATTTTACCCTTCAACTTGAGGGGCATCCGTGGGTCACAAGTTGTTCCCATGACCTGTCGCCATTTCATCCATCCTGCGTTGATGTATTGTATAATTGTATTATACATATGGTTTATTAGTACTTATATCTATTCTCGTATTCGTCTTCTCTCTCTCTCGTTTATTGTACCTACCACTATTTTTCTCTGCATAACCCAATGGTTGACTGGTAGAAAATGCATATGGCATTAAGTCTGCCTCTGTATTTTTGTGTGCATCTACATTAGACTGACGCACATGTGGACCACGCCTTATTTGTATGCAGACGCATGGCGTCGCGTGGCGTGGATCAAGTGTAGTTCTACATGCCTAGTATCCATATAAAATGTATGGAGACCGACGCGCCCAGATCGGCGTGTGTGGCACACGTGTGCGTAGTGTAGTTCTAGCTTTAAGCATTTAATAAATAAATAAACATTAGACAAATGATAACACTTTTAAGCATAAATTTTTTCGTCAATTTAAATTAGATGACACTGGAGTTTCCTAGCTGACTACCCTGAGAAGAAACATTGTAACAAACTCAGGGGTTTTTTAAAGTCAAATCATATGAGAACCATGCAGATTGGATTCTGATATGGTCTTTTAAAGAAAGAACTGCACAGATTTGAGTGAATCAGTTTAGTCTGTGCAAGCATTTGTCAGTATTTCTGTAGCTCAACACAGGACTATTATGGAGCTCAACCACTCAACGAATAAAACCAAGGAAAGATCATTTGTAATTACTTAAAATAACTATCTTTGGCAGTCTAATTACGACTGAAAACAGTCATATTTAGACTGCCAAAGATAGTTGTTTTTTTCTTTAAAACCTTTTTGAATGTACTATTATTGTGCTGTAAATAATGCCATTTTTTGGCATGTATGAAATTATCAAATATGTATAATTATGTATCTTTTCCTGTATCGTGAGTGTGTTCATAAACAGGTAAAGTAAAATACACAAGACACCATACAAATATTTGTTCCGTACGTTTGGATAGGTATGGAGCTGCGGACGTACTTTTAATTTTATATTTTCTTCTCTTCGTTGTTTATTTCGTTTAGGCTATTGACTGAATTTATTTTATTTCTTTATTGCACACCTTAACTTATTACAGGACAGACGTTTATAAAAAATAAGTGTAAAATAGGCGGTCTTATAGCACAGGGAAATCTCTACCACACAACCTTTGGATGGACTGTAACGAAAGGAAAATATTTTTTTTTTCTATAAAATAAATATTTCTGCATGCAAACGTTTTTTTTAAGCGGAGTAGTAGGGTGTGTCAGACTTTTACTGACTAAAACCACACCTATACTTCTTCAGTTACCGTTTACGTTTTAGGGCCACGGGTATTATTTTCATACTTTTCCCCATGGTCCTAGCAGGCATTAGCCCTGCTGGGCCCCTACGGTATGCAATCGTGGATCAACTTTCGATAAAATCTTTACCCTTGCGTGCCTAAAAGTGATTTTGTAAATTTACATCGATACTGTACTGAATGAATCTGTCTCGGGTGGCTGTGAATAGATTTCTTCACGGGAATAACGAAAAAAAAAGGCAAGTGCGAGTCGGGCCCGCGCACCTGGTGGTTTGTACCTACAATCAAACTTGCCTATGTAAATAGTTCGATTCGAGCCGTGTCTTGAAAGATTTCTCCGAATCGCAAAAAACGTAATTAATTTGTAATTTTGCAAATTTACAGTCCTTTCACAGATCACCTTAGGAGGTAATCTCAAACAAAAAAACATAAAAACAAACTTTACCTCTTTATACTATTACATATATGTTGTAGATGACGCGTGACTGAGAAAAAGTGTCTTGACAAACAAACAGACCGACAGCAAAATGATCTTATACTATAAGGGTTCCGTTATTGTCGACTGGGTTACGGAACCCTAAAACAGTTTACATATGATGGCAATTATTACGAGCGTGGGTCAAGCTCTGCCAGCGGTTCACCCTCATGAAATTAGTTTTCTCCATAAAAACATTGGACACCCGTTTCATGCCTTTAGGGGGTGAATTTTAGAAAATTCTCGCTTAGTGCTCGCCTACGTTATAAAAGGAAACCTTGTGCAAAATTTCACGCTCCTAGTCCAGGTAGTTTCGGCTGTGCGTTGATATGTCAGTCAGTCAGTTTCTCCTTTTATATTTCTAATAGAGATAGCGTCGTGTAAATTCAGTCTTTAACATTTATCTCGATTTTTGTTAACCCTACTTTCAAGTTTATTACTTCCATTTGCATGCAAAGGCACGATTAACTCCTTAGGAGATAACAGTCATTACATTGTATGTGTTTCCTTTATTCATCTAGGGTCCTCTTCTATATACCCTTATGTACATTTTTGCAGTCCGCATGCTACTTCCGCGACCGCATTAAACGGACCTCTCTGCTCACACCGGAAAAGCTAATGAGCGTGAAGATTACTGGGAAAGAGTAGATAAAGGCCTAAAAGGTGACCCGTGTTTTTGATGTTGCGTTGGTAGAAGTTTTGTGTGAAACATGAAACGTTTTGTTTGATCAAAGGTTGGACCAGAGTAATGTGTGGTTTTGGACATAGAGTAGGTTTGATCCACCTCCTATTCAGGTATTACCTCGGTCAACAATGCCCTTGTGAAGCTATAAGTTTAAGCACAGAGCTTATTAAGCAACGAGTACGATATTTGCCCTTTTAGCTGCCGATCGCTCTTTTAAAGCACCCCTGTATTGGAACAAACAAAATAAAAAAATATGTATCAAATCATCATCAGTAGAACGTCTATTCCAATGATTATGTAAAGGTTTAAAATCTCGTGACGACAGATATCCTTCTTTTTTGTTGAGAAATCCCTTTTAGTCTGGGTAGAGTGAGAGGGAGTGTCACATTTTTACTTACTGTTCTGTAAATTCTCAACGTGGTAACTTGGCTTTTTTAAGGTGGGAAATCATTCAACGATTCCTCCCGCTGTAGATGCGGAACGAGAGGGCGTGTCAGACCTTTGTTGAATAAAACCCAACTGTGTCTTTCAGTTGCCTTTTCCGTTGTAGGGCCACGGTCAATCTTTCATACGTTGTCACAGCCTTAACAGACTGGCTGGGGCTTACTGGGCCTTTTCAATTTCGCTAACATCTCTGAGGCGCACGAGAAACACTACGCACCTTCGACTCGGGTCAGGTCTCTGCTGGACGGGTGGACGAGGAGTTACCCATTGCTTGTATTTTGAAGTGAGCCGTCAATCCCTGTCATCATATTATGGATTCTAAGCTTAGATACTTCAAACTCACATCAATTTCCACGGTGAAATTTTTACAGAATTAGCCAGGATAGCGAGCAATTTCGGACGGCGAGTAATGGGACGCTAAACGGGGCGTTGTGTTTCACGCGCATAAAGGTGCTATTCGAACTGCTGCCTGCATCCGCAGCCGGAAGTGATTGCGAGGCTGGCTGCACGTGGTGCCAGTCACTTCGAATATTTTGGTATCTTTAGCCACATTATTCTTATATTTCATGTGACTTGTGTCATAAAGAACAGGATATTTTGTAATAAGATTTATTACTGGTCTTATTCAGCCTCCAAAAAACTTATTTTATTGAAATGAATATTGATGATAAATCTAGATTTCGAGAGCCGATAAACAATCTATGATTTATTCCAATATGAGCGCTTATTTTGATGAGATCGGCTCCGAGTAGCGATTACTTCGAACTTGTCAAAACAGGTTGGAATGAAGTAACTAAATCTATAACTGCGTGTGCATTGACTTGACAGCCGCTGCACTACTGGTCTGCGAACGGCTGCGGCTGCAGGTTGCGGCAGCGCTCGCAGTTGAGGCTCGGCAGCACGTGCAGCTGCGTACGGAATGTTTTCACAGAAATTCATACTACTACATTGAAAACCAGTTGTGCAGCTGCAGCCGGCTTCTGTAGCCGCTGCGTGTGCAGCCTGTAGCTGAGGTTCGAGTAGCACCTTAAGTGACAGGGCCCACTACTCAAAAAATTAAAAGGCTAGGTTATGCGAAAAACAAACAATCGTCAATCCTATTCAGGAAAAAAATATTCGTAATTATTTTATAATCGAGCTTTCAATTGACAGCTGAAAAATTGATGTGATACTATGAAATACTCGTATGTACATTTTGATATAAGTGGAAAAACTTTGTCATTGTGATCGAGGCAGAATTCGCCCGAGCCGCAGGCGAGAGTATTATGGAGCCGAGTGCTACAACGACAAATTTCCACGTGCATCAAATAAACAAGGGTTGACTAGCGACTCGCGACTCCCACGCTTAGCGCCCAGTCTGTTTTTGTAACGAGGCGAGCTCGCGCACTTTTCCGTACTAGTGCGAAAAACAGTAAATTGCGTGCCTAGAAGCGGTAGGGATAAGAGCGGGTTTTCGAGTACCTAAGTGTATTGAAAAAAGAAAATATTTCAATTACATTTTCGACATCAGAATTTTGTACACAAATTAACTGTCATAGGCTACCTAATCCCATTCATATCTATCTGAATTCAATTTTCAGTCTGCACGCACAATGGGATAAGGCAAGTTAATTCTTCAATGTCAGATTGCTTTATACAGGCATGAAGCCTGTGAAGAAATGGGGAAAATAAAACGTTTCACCTGTGTGCTTCCCATGTACAAAATGTTGCGTGTTTCAGACATGCCATCAGCACGCCACTAGGGGATTTGCTATCAGTACTTACCTACTAACAGGTACTTAGCTAACGTATGATTGTATTTTGTGTTCTTAGTATAAGTAGAATAGAATAGAATAGCATAAACTTTATTGTACACCAAAAAAGTAACATAACTTATACATAAACTTAAATCTATGGGTACAATGGCGGTCTTATCGCTGACAGCGATATCTACCAGATAAACTTAGGATGGATCGTAAGAACTTAAAATAATACGGGGGGTAGTCTGCGGTGTACTGCTAACAAATTCATCAATCTCTATATATAAATCACGATATATAGAAATAAATAATTGACGAAAAAAGAGTGGAAAAAAAGAAAGAATAAAATAGGGTTGGTGGAAGAAATTAAATTACGTAGAACCAGGATAGTGTTAGAGAGAAAGGAAATGGTTTAAAAGAAGATTTTTGAAAGAAACTAGTGACTGGGCTTGCCTAATTGGTAATAGCATTGCGTTCCAAAAACTCACCGCCTGGATCGCAAACGACTTGACACAAAACTAAGTAATGGGAGATGTAGTAATGGGAGACGATTTGATCCTTTATGTTGTCACTTATCATAAATATGTGATTGCGTGGAAAGACCGCAGGTTGTCTCTCATGACCAGAGGTTGGAATTAGGTAGAGTTATTCATGTACTTGCATCGAAATTTTGATACTAATAAGGATCTTCCCGGGATTTCTAATGAAAAATTCCGTGTTGCCAACAACATTACAAATAAACAATAATTAAAACCTCAGAGATAGATAAGGCATATAAAACAATAATAATTAACATACAATTTTTATTATTATTTTTCATTGAAAAAGATCTCTCTACGTCAACTGAGGTGAGGTGACAAATTTTTTCTTTCTCCTCGTCATTAATGCAGGAATATTTTTTTTTGCTGTATTTCTGATAGTGTCATATTTAAACATTTCTACTCTTGAAAATTTATCACGGGATTTGAGGCACTATATTCTTTCGCTATATGAAATCAGTTTATGTACTTAAATAATTCTACCTGGCCGATGCCAGCCAGGTCTGCAGGAGTGTTTCTAAGAGTGATTGTGAACCTAGAATACAAAGGGCCACTGGAGGACAGAGGTCGGTAAAAGTTTGACACGCTCTCTAATTCAACCCTATCTACCTCCATTTGAAATAAGATAGTAGGAAACAAATCTTTTTCACTGTACGTGCAATCCATTTTGACTTCCAATGGCAGTGGTAGCATGACAAATGGCAGTTGCAGTAAAAAGTTTGTATTGTAACCACTTTTTTGTGTTGAATGCCATCCTTATGTCTACGGTATACTTAGAAGTCAAAATCGGTTGAATGTACAGTGAAAAAGGTTTGTTTAAATGTCTAACCTTTTTGCGACTGAAGTCTAAAGTGGGAGAAATCACTGTATGATTTCTCACCTGAAAAACAAACTGTTTCCGCAATGAGGATGTCCAGAATATCGCTCCTGATTACAAAAACCGCTCACAACGTTCTAAAGGGGTGACCAGACGGTTGCAAACCAACAAACCAACCAAGGTGACTGACTTCTTTTAATTGGCCTGTTGGTCTAGTAGTTAGTGGCCTTGACTGCCGGAGGTCGTGGGTTCGATTCCCACCCAGGATAAATGTTTGTGTGATGAGCATGATCATTTGTTCTGTGTCTGGGAGTAATCTAATATAATAATAAAATATATAAGTATGGTTATCAGTGGTCTAGTACCCATAACACAAGCTCTGCTTAGCTTGGGACTAGACGGGCTTGTGTGATAGTTGTGTAATAAAAAAAAGGTGACCTTGGCGCGTAGTCAACATCCATGTAGCCGCAACTCAAACCAAACACATAAACCAAGGTCACCTTGGTTGAAACGCTAGCTTCCAACCGTCTGGCCACCTATACTAAAGAAACACAAAACAATTTTGTAGTTCTTTGCTAACATAACAAAGGCCGACTCCAGTAACAGACCTCCGCAAACGGATACGCGATCCACTTATATATTCCGCACGGGTCCTAGGCAAACAAATTTAACAATCTGGGCGCATAGAAAAAAGACAATAATCGAAGGAATTTGTATTTCCATAAAATTTTTGTTTGTGTACCCTCGGCGGGTCCATTATGAATTGATTTGTATTCTAACGGAGTGTATTCAAATCAGTTATTGTGTTCTATGCGCGAAAGGGGACCGTGTTGTACTTATTGTTGTTTTACAGTATTGCGTTTTACGGATTTTGCGTTTTTGGCTTAAAAACTTTAATTCCAAAGTTGTTTGCTAAGCAAAGAAAAGCTGCAGCAGTCTGAAAGCTGTTTTTGCATACTAGTTTATTTATGTAGTTGAATATATAAAGGTAACAGATAATTTTAATAAGAATATTATGTTTGGACTATACTGGACCATTTTGATTACCTAAACATGTAATACGCAAGCAGTCTGCTAGGCTGTTTTTGTGTGGGAAATCATCAAATAACTTTATCCGCTCTGGGTTGAGCGAGAGAGAGTGTAAGACTTTTACTGACTAAAACCTATCTTTGGATAGCATCTGTGCATATTTCACTCTTAAACACGCTAAATAGGTATGAACTGACTGTTTTTTTCATTTACGACTTATTACGAATTTAGTCAAAGTCATCAAATCATACTGAATAGTCGAAAAGTGAAATATAGGGGATAAATCTGAATCCCCTATTTCAATTACTTTCTTTTAAAGATTTGTGATTATTAATTTAAAGCAGACACTATTTTCGTCATCATTATCCGTGTGTGTAAACTAGTCTTACAAAATAGCCTGACACATAGAGATAGTGTTGCTTTCTATTAGCATAAATAGGTTTATAGCAAAATCAAACTTATAATGTGTTGCCTCTTATCTAGGAGAAAGCACTCTGAATTAGATTCTCCATAGATTAAAAAAAAATCTCTTTACAATATATATTCGATTATTTCCTGACAGATTCCCCACATACTCAATATCTATTACCCAACACACAATACAAAAAACACTCCGAAATCCCCCAATAGTTCGGCGCACATCATTGTACACTAAACACCCCGTTCAGATATCAATCACCCGGATTGGTGGCACGGACCGTGAATCAATCACGACTACTCGCAAACGGCTCGATCCTAATGTATTGGAAAATTGAACTTTCAACGTGATCTTATTTTTGTTTGCAATCTCAAGCTGTTTCTGTCGTGGATTCAATTTTCGTTTTTGTTTGTTTAAATTGATGGGAGATTTAAATAACATTTTGTTTAATACTTGAGTCATAAGAGGTAGGTAGGATACTTGTACCTCCAGTCCTGGGTGTAAATTCAAAATTAATAGCTACTTCTGAGAAACAAATACTGCTACGCTTAACAGTCGTGATTGTGACCAGATCAAAGGCAGTCACACAACTTCAATAATCAGCCAGTCTACGGTTGATTTTTCAATCGACAGATAACTAGATTTCACCAAAGTTGAAAGGAGAAAGCGCGGGCCCGCAATAGACAGAACAGCTCCCCTAGCTAAGTTGCGATCGATTCGTTTGCGTCGAACGCCTCGACTAGGCTAAGCCTCCGATTCCTTTGTTCTGATCACGTGACTGATAGTTGAGATGTCTTCAGAACAAAGGAATCGGAGGCGTGGCCTACTTGAGGCGTTCGACGCGAACGAAACGATCGTAACTTGGCTAGGGGGGCGGGAAATAACCTTAATCTGTAATATTCCAATAAATTATAATTATCTGTCGATGAAAATATCAGTGATTTTGCTAGCTGTGGTTTTGCGAGTATTATGTTGAATACTAAAATTTATACCACGGGTAGGTTTTTTTTTTTTTTTTTAAGGATACCATACCACGGGTAGGTACTATCAGAATAAAAAGTATCGTATGATGTTTCAATTACATATTTTCATATGCAGACAGAATGATGCAGATAGAACATATAACTGGAATAATACACACCCACACCCCAAATAGAAAATTATTTTACAATCATAATAGCACAAAAATTTTAAATACACTTATGTAGTGTTTTCTAAGAAATTAGTTATCCTGATTGTAAGCAAATAATTGGGCATTGACGCAATACATTGGTAGCTCATCGGTATTGTTATCGCACACACACAAAAACACGCTGGTGACGCAATCAAGACTTATCAAGAATTTATCAAAATAGGTATTTTTTTGTATCCTAAAATAATCAAGAATTATTTTATGATTAAAAATATTCCTAATATAAAAATAGCTGAAATCAATTCAGTATTCGATTCAGAACATACTACTTTCAGCATGTGCATTTATTGTGCTATATGTTGATATTATGTAGAAGACTAGCCGGCGTCTGCCCGCGGCGTCGCTTTCGTGGAAGTAGGTGTTTCTCCATACAAACTTTGGACCCCCGTTTCATCCCGTTAGGGAGTGAATTTTGAAAAATCCTCTGGTAGTGCTCGCCTATATCATAAAAGGAAACTTTGTGCAAAATTTCGCACTTCTTGACCCAGTAGTTTTGGCTGTGCATTTATATGTCAGTCAGTCAGTCAGTTTCTCCTTTTTTATATATCTACTAGCTTCTATCAGCAGCTTCGCCCGTGTGAAAGAAGGTTTCTCCATACTAATTTTGACCACCTGTTTTCCTTTCCCCCCACTTTGAAGGTGAATTTAGAAAATCCTCTCGTAGTGCTCGCCTACGTCATATAAGAAACCCTTGTGCAAAATTTCACGCTCTTAGTGCCAGTAGTTTCGGCTTTGCGTTGATATGTCAGTCAGTCAGTTTCTCTTTTTATATTTAAATATATATTAATATACAACATTATTTTTAGTATATGCGAAACCTGAATATAGTTTATTCAGAATCAGTAACTGAATCGATTGCAATAATTTTTACACCATGGTATAATTTTTCTCCAAAAATATTTTAAAAAAGTCACAAGTTCGACACCATAGACACTAAGTACAACGCAGGTCACGGCAGGTCATAGCGGACATTAGACACTAGCGCAAAGCTGAGCAGAGTAAAACAATCCCTCAGTCGCCCAGGTGGCCCGGTGATCATGTATTTGTGCGGCATTTTCATCGTACAGTTAGGAAATTTTGTACACAGATTCTTTACATAAAAAAACTAGACACGTGTTTCGGGTTTCGCGTATACTAAAACTAATGTTGTATAATAATGGAATATTAGGATAGGATAAAATAACATTCACCAGTATTCGAGTACCCGAAATTACACAAGACGAGGTCTGGCAATTCAGTCAGCATTTTGAGAAAGGACGCAATCGTAGAGTAGTTATAACGGATCTTGTAGCAATCTGCTCTACAAGCTGAGCCAACAGTTTTGTTCCTCAGTTCTTATTGATATTTCTACCTTTTTTTAGCAATATTATATCACTACAAGTTAGAAAACCTTATTGCGATAGGTTTCGGGAATTTCTGAGTTTGTGGAAAAAAATATAGCTACGAGTGTATTTGCTGAAATTGGTAGAAAGCTTAGTGAAAGAAATGTAAACAAACAGCTGAATTTATGAGAGAGGAAAGGAAAGCTTTTTTTGGAGGTATGCGGAACAGAGTGTAAAGTTCCATTTACCTCTGTTGAAAAAGGGGGTATGTACCTCCGACCGAATGGTCCTCCGAATAGACGAGTGTTTTTGTCTGATCCGAGTAACTGCCCGATTGATTATTTCGGGCTGTTGCATATGTTCAAATCGCGCGGAGAACTCTAATAGTGCGATGCAAGATTTCGTAGTTTAGTTCTTATGTGACGCCATAGATGCCGCTACATTTTGTTAAACATGTTTAACTAGCTGTTCGCAGTACATAACCTCCTATCGAAAAAATCATTTTAAGTTTTCCTTATTTTTAGGGCAACTTTAGTTTGGACGTTTGAAGCCGAAAAATTAACGTGATAGCAGCCCGCGTATATCAAACGACGTTTTTCAACACACTCGAAAATAATAAGTAAAAGCTTGTGTTATTGGTACTAGACAACTGATATTTATTGAGATATCAGTTGTCTAGTACCCATAACACAAGCTCTGCTTAGCTTGGGACTAGACGGCAGGGACTCAAACTGTAACCGTAATAAGTGTTTTTAACACTGTTTTTTAAAACAGTTTTAACAGAAAAACACTTTTAAATGTAACAGATACAATAATGTTACCGAATCAAACTGTAACCTTTTATATGTGTTAATAAGTGTTAATATGTGTAACAGAAATAATCGGTTTTAGTATAGCTTTAGGTATAATTGCACAGTATGGCAACAACGCGTGGCGGCCGTAAGAGTGTAAGTCGCGCGTTGTTAAAGCCTACGATACGACGATCTTCAGTACACACACTAACGCATTAAACATAACATAATTATATTTGTTTTGTTTAGTTCCCGATTCCGACTTCCGATCGCGCGCACACGCCATTATTTTTTATCTCAAGTCACCATCTCTTGCTTACAAATACACTAAGTAACAGAAAGTATGCCTCGTAATAAAACCAATACCGTTCACAGATATTTTACATTTATTGGAATTGTAATTTTTTTTTTAGGTGTGGTGTTAATATCATGTTATGACAAATCTCGCTCTTGGGTGGAGCGGGAGATAGTGTCAGACTTTTACTGACTAAAAACCCACTCCTGTACCTTCTTTGCCTTCGTCCCAGGGCCCCGGGTTTCGTTTTCACACTACCCATGGCCCCAGTAGGCTTCGACCCTGCTGGGCCCCTACGATGAGAAATAGGCACTCTAGTTATATACAGGGTATTTGATGCATCGTGTGCTAAATTGAAATGGTCGATTGGAGGTGTCATCTGCTATCCTTTCAGACCCTTAAACACTTCTCATGCCCTGTGGATTTTTTTTTTCATCGATTTTTTATTGCTTTATGAAAATAAGACCCAAATTTTTCATTCAAATACCAATTTTAAAAGATATATAAGGCCTTTGGATGAGGCCCATTGTAAGCGACCATGTTTCAGTGCCATATGTCATCACTGGCAACACGCACTGGTCATAGACTTTCGTCTTGAGACTTGTGGTATGTTGGACGAGAAGATACCGCGCAGCTTCACGAACGCTGCCCAGCCGAGTCGGATTCGACGATTGACCTGTTTCTCAAAGTTAGACCTACCCAACTGGATTGTCTGTCCTAGGTAAACGTCTACAACTTCGAGTGCAGAGTCTCCGACCTTGATCGGAGTGGGTGCTACATGGTTATTTACCATGACTTGGTATGGTTTTGTCCATGTTCATTTTAAGACCCACTCTTTCGGAAGCTCTACTAAGGTCATCGAGCATTGTAACGAGCTCCTCCGTAGTCTCAGCCATGATTACAATATCGTCGACAAACCGAAGGTGAGTGATTTACTGGCCATTAACATTAATCCCTAGTCCACTCCAGTCCATAACCTTGAAGACATCCTCCATTGCAGCCGTAAACAGTTTCGGAGAAATGACGTCTCCCTGCCTCACGCCCAGCTGCAGAAGGATAGGTTTCGAGGTCCGATCCTGAAGTTGGACTGACATTGTAGCGTTCTCGTACAAACATTTTAGAATTTCGATGTACCGATAGTCAATCTGGTACCGTTGGAGAGATTGCAGTCTGTACTGCAACTGATCGAGACTTGGACTGTCCCAAGTCTCGATCGAATCAAGAGCTTTCTCGTAGTACACGAACGCTAAGCATAGCGGCAGGTTATACTCCTCGGTCTAATGTATAACCTGCCGGAGCGTATGTATGTGGACTACGGTGCTGACACCTTTTCGGAGTCCGGCTTGTTCGGGAGGCTAGATGTCGTCAAACCTGCGCGCGAGACGATTCGTGATGACTCTGGAAAACAGCTTGTAGACATGGCACAGAAGTGAGATGGGCCTGTAATTCTTAAGCAGGGCATTGTCGCCCTTCTTAAAGAAAAGTACCACCACACTTCTGCTTCCTGCCTGTGGCGTCTTTCCCTCAAGTATGACGGAATCGAACAACCTTTGAAGGGCTTTTAGGACCGGTTTTCCACCCGCCTTCAGGAATTCGGCTGTAATTCCGTCGTCACCCGACGCCTTGTTGTTTTTAAGCTGCTTCAGAGCCATCCTAATCTCGTACAGACTGACGTCCGGGATATCCTCGGTATAGTGCCGGCTTAATCTAGCTCTTGGGTCGTTTGCTAGATTCGTTGTGGGTTTTGTGACAGACGTGTGCAGCTGTCCATAGAATGCCTCGATCTCTCCCAGAAGCTCCAATTTGGCGGACATGACTCTGCCACCGTCGGTCTTCAGTTTTGTGAGCTGGCTCTGCCCTATAGACAGATCTCTTGTAAAAACCTTGGAGCCTTTATTCCGCTCGATCGCGTCCTTAATCCGTTCGGTATTAAAGACGCGGAGATCGCGTTTTAAGGACTCGGAGATCCTTCTATTGAGCTGCCGGTAGATGCACGCATCGTCTGAAGACTTCAAAATTATCTCACGCCTCTCTTTCAAGAGTTTGACCAGAGAGCCTTTTCTTTTTTGTACGACGAGTCTTAAAAAAACTTAGACCCGACCGTATGGTCAGTTTCCATGAACCCATAGTTGTATTCATCCACGGAGCCACCTAGGCACTCGAAACGATTGTGAAGTTCGAGCTGAAAGCTCTCGGAGTTTTTAATCTGGATCTATGCTGGACGGACCGTAGACTTCATCAGTCGAGATCTTTCAAGCTTGATATTCAATGTGCCTCTTACCATTCGGTGATCATTTCGCAGTTTTCACTGCGTTGATCACAGAGACATCATTGAATATTTGCTTCTTCGTCGACATGATGAAGTCAATCTCATTTCTGGTCGCACCATCAGGGCTTTGCCAGGTCCACTTCCTCCACGCTCACGTTTTTTGAAGAAGGAGTTCATCATATAGAGGCCTTCCTTCTCCATAAAACTAGCCAGTAGGTGTCCCCGGCGGTTCCGATGTCCAAATCTAAATTGCCCCACTCGCAGCTCATCACCGTCTCGTTTGCCCAGTTTCACGTTAAAGTCCCCCATGACCACGGTGAAGTGAGTCTTAGAACCATGCATGGCTGTTGATATATCCTCATGCATGGATTCTACTTCGTCGTCGGAATGTGTCGAGGTCGGGGCGTAGACCTGTATTAGCTTCAACGAATAGCTTGATGATATTCTGAGTATAAGGTACGCCACCCTGGTCGACACACTCTCGATCCTCACTACATTGTTCACAAGGGACTTGTGGACAATAAACCCGACACCACCTTGGGACTGCTGATCACACTCCCGGAAATAGAGCAGGTTACCGGATTTGAGAATTATCGTGTCCTCTCCCTGTCTTCGGACTTCTGATTATCCCACAATACTCCATCGTAACTTGCTCAGTTTTTCCTAAAAGTTTGGCGATCTTCTCGTCGGACCGGAGTGTACGCGTGTTGTATGTTGCCAGGTCCAGTCGTCGTTTTCTAAAGGAGTAGCCGGATCTCTGGAGCGGTCAAGGGTAGACGGGCTGCCGGGCACTAGGGGCTATTTCTTGGTTGTGCTTGTCATTAGGGGGGGGGGGGGGAGGGGAGTTAGCCATAATTGCCACGCTTGGCATGCGGGTTGGCGATCGCAGTGTGGGTCCCTTAGTCGCCTCTTACGACACCCACGGGAAGAGATGGAATGATGTTATTCTTTACATCCGGACATCATACGGAACACTAAAATGCTTGTTTCTTGATCCATTGGGACAACTAAACCGTCACTATGCAACGCACGCTCCGAACATTTTCCCCACACTCCTCTGCAGTCAAACTTTTCGTTTCCGAATAATTTAGTTTTTTTATTTCAATTTCTTATGTATCATCTTCAAATCATGTGGGACTGTCAAGACGCACAACTTCTTGTTGAAGTGGTCCTTATCCAGACGGGTTTATTTCTTATAAGAAAGGATTGATTGCGAATAATCCTCCGAATATACTTCCGGCTCTATCAAGATATCGGGATTATCAGGACGCACAACTTCTTGTTGAAGTGGTTTTTTTTTTTTTTTCGGTGTGAAAATCATCTTATGACATCCCCCGCTCTTGGGCGGGGCGGGAGATAGTGTCAGACTTTTACTGACTAAAAACCCACTCCTGTTCCTTCGTTGCCTTTCGTACCAGGGCCGAGTCTTCCTTTCAGAATCAGACCCTTGGCCCCAGTAGGCTTCCAGGCATACAGTTGCTGACATCTCCTTGAGGCGCGCGTGGTACAGCACGCGCCGTTGACGACTTGGGCTTGGTCCGGACGGTCGGACGGCAAGCCACCCATTGCTCGCCGTCCGCAAGCCCGCGCCTACGGTGGCCGGAAATCGGGATCGGAATCCCGGCGGCGGTTGGGGCGTGAGGACCGCTGCCTCACGCGACCGCCTGCCACTCCTTTGTTGAAGTGGTAAGAAGTTAATTTTAGGATGGTTGTCATCTTGATCCAAACGAGGTTTTTTTTTAAAGAAAGGATAGATTCATCCATTGCACTCAATACTGTTCACATAAACTTGAATTTTAAATCACGACCATTTTCAATACTGTTTTGCACATATACAACAGACTGCGACTGGATTTCGGCTATCTAATGCTTTATTAACCATAATAAAGTACATTGTAAATTTGGCAACGCTGCGTTTACCTGTTACACTTATTAACACTGTTGACACTTTTATATCTGTTACAGATATGTTACGGTTACACTTTTGTAAGTGTTTTGGGTTAACACATTGGAAACACATTTATAAGTGTTACATATTTGATTCTGTTACCAATTCAACATGTAACACTTATAATTCTGTAACCTTTATGAAGGTGTTTTTAAGTCCCTGCTAGACGGCGTTGTGTGATAGTTGTGGAATATTATTATAATAGCGGAATACTCATGAAGTAGTAAACATAACTATCGTAATAGGTGGTTTGTTTTGACAAGACAATGCAGCGTTAGGGCGAAGAGAGTCGTATTTAGTATGGGGCTCGCGGTGAGACACTCAATTGATGTTTCCGATTGAGTGAACAAGATATTTACATAGAGTTAAAAATAAGAAATGGAATGGATCTACTCACCTTTCTGAAATAATATGAATCACAAAATATAAATGTAATCATTGGCATAAAACATAGCAACGATTTTTTAAGTTACAATATATTTTTGGCGTCAATGTGCCATCCTTATTTTGTAAGAATGGAAACTGTTCTGAGACGGTTTGATTGAAAATCATACGAAAAATCTCATCAATAAAAATAATAGTCATAAAAAAACGATGACAAGTCAAACTCAAGACTAATTTAATCTTTCCTAAAGTGTGTACCAAAAACAGGCTACAAAAATGGTTCAAACAACTCCATAAACTTACGTCAGCTGTATAGAAATCGAATCACATACTCCTTGATTTTGAGGAGATCACAAACGGAATACCAATGACGTGCCGTCAGTTCGATCTAAGGGTAGCAACACTTTAGTGCCGCGCGCGCCCTCTTGCTCATAATCTATAAGATGAACGCAATTTTGAACATGGAACGTGCTATTGGCGGTCAGGCATTTTTTTGGGTCTTGTAAGTGATTATATTTTCTACGTTTCATGTCGGGTCTGTACGAGAATAGGTTAGTGGTAACAGGATTAGCTGGAGGAATAAAATTGGACTAAAGTTGATTGGTGGAGTCCTCATTCTGAAACGTTCCATAGCAAATAGCAGTACTGAATACTGATGCGATAGAGAATGATACGATATACTAAGGTCCATTTCACCTCCTTCTGCGATGCAGTAATGCTAGCAAAGGAGAAGGCCGACCGCGCAAGGAAATGGTCCTCTCACCCCAGCCGCCGGGATTCCGATCCCGATTACCGGCCACCGTAACCGCGGGCTTACGCGCAGCGAGCAATAGGTAGCTCACTGTCCGACCGTCCGGTAATCGTCCAGACCGAGCCCAAGGCGTCGACGGCGCGTATTGTTCCACGCGCGCCTCAGGGAGATGTCAGCAAATCGTAGGGGCTCAGCAGGGTCGAAGCCTACTGGGGCCATGGGTAGTGTGAAAGTGAAACCGGGAGTGGGTTTTTAGCCAGTAACAGTCTGACACTATTTCCCACTACGCTCGATGCTCAAGTCAAGTCAGTTTTAAAGATCTCCACTTGACTTTGTAGCTATGTCAACTGAAAAAACCTTTAGCTAATGTCAATCGATTAAATGTCAATTTAAAGCTTCAGATACATTACGCTGCAACGTTGCCCGGCGTCCAACAACTTACATTTTACAACGCGTTCACGTGACGGTGGACATGTTGTTGGATAATTTGACAGCGTTGCGCATCATGTTCGGGAACATTTTGCCCGCTAATGATTTTAAGGTTTAAGTAGCAAGCTATGACTGTCAATTTGATGATTCGAGGTGTAATTCAGTTAGAGGACATGAGTCAGAATATGGATTCTACGTATTGTCCTGTAACTAAACTCCACCACCATTTGACCCACCACCACTATTTTAATGATTTGAGGTAGAATTTAGTTAGAGAACATGACTTAGAATTCATATTCTTAGTCATGTCCTCTAAGTGAATTCCACGAATTCAATTTTTCTATTAAGGATTACTTGCTACCATCAGATCATTGAAAAGCTAGATATTGCTTATCAATTTTAAACATATCTATGGATGAATGCTCACAATTTGTGTTTTATTCGTAATAGTATAATAATAAGTTACAGTTAAATTGCTAAGTCTTTTAGGCTAGATTTTAATCTATTATTAAGAACTCTGATCTTAATAACAAAGGAAAAAAAATCGTAATAGTGATTTCGTTTTTTATCTAGAAATGTAAAGCTGTAGGGTGAAGAGTCATATATCTAAACTAATCACAATAAAACAAAAGGGTTAGAGTATATAAAAGTATAAAATAAAATGTTAAGCCACCGTTACAGGGGTTACGACCTTCCGACGCAACCGACGGCCAAATATCTCACAGAGACGAGCATTCGAGGAACCTCCCACAACAGTTTACGACCTTAGTAAAGTTCTTCAACGTTTAAAACTATTTTTAATTCCTTGGGAAGTAGTTACGGCTTTGATGACACTTTAATTCGTCAGGCAGTAAATGGCTCCTTTTTCACCTAATCTATAATATAAAAATGAATCGCAAAAAGTGTTGGTAAGCGCATAACTCAACAACGCCTGGACCAATTTGGCCAATTCTTTTTTTAAAATGTTCGTTGAAGTTCAAGGATGGTTTTTACGGCGAGAAAAAATCGAATAGACGAGGGTAGAGTAGGGTAGAGTAGGGTAGAGTAGGGTAGAGTAGGGTAGAGTAGGGTAGAGTAGGGTAGAGTAGGGTAGAGTAGGGTAGAGTAGGGTAGAGTAGGGTAGAGTAGGGTAGAGTAGGGTAGAGTAGGGTAGAGTAGGGTAGAGTAGGGTAGAGTAGGGTAGAGTAGGGTAGAGTAGGGTAGAGTAGGGTAGAGTAGGGTAGAGTAGGGTAGAGTAGGGTAGAGTATGGTAGAGTAGTCAGTTGACGGGAGCGAAGCCGCGGGCAAAAGCTAGTTGTTAGATAAAAAATGCTTAAAGACAAAAATAATCGTGGTCTATTTGAATTTTCGATCATGTCATCTGCCCTATCAAATATATATACGTCAAAAATTGGTTAAATGCGTATCCGATTTGCACATGAAGGATACTGTACCTTATTTTTTGAAGTGGTAAATCAACTAATTCCGCTCCAGACGACTGTAACCACACCTACGTTCCTTTAGTTGCCTTTGGCGTTCCAGGACCATGAATATAATTCCGTACCTTTAATTTTTTAATTTATTTAAATGATTCTGCATAATTATAATTCTTTTTATTTATTATTTATTAAACCTCAGGCATTTTCTACCAGTCAACCTTAGGGTGATAGATGACACTATAACTGCCAACTTCTTACGAATTAGCTCGTGAACTTTTGTTTAATTGTTTGTAACTGGTGACTGTCGCCAAATAAATATTTTGGTCAGTGGGTCGTCTTAGGGGCGAATTTCTTTCTTTCTGTAAACGGCAGCAAATTCCTACCAATCTCTCCCACTTTCCCTTTTCTAAGTTTATAGCCGCTGTCGAGCGTACTGGCAGGCAGATAAATACATTCAACTACTTTGTTAACGCATTCCGTCTCGGGTGCAATTCCTTTTATAAACTCTTCCACTGCAAACTTTTAATTAAACTGAAAGCTACAATGTCACCTGAGAGAAAAACTGTCTAAATAATTCTTTGGTCAGCTCACTATTAAATATTTTATATTGTAATCTCGCAGTACAGGCGTTCCGTCTTTTATTGACACGGCCAGACCTCCATAAAGTTTCTCCGCTTTACGACGCCAACTGAACTAAAGCTTTTTCACCGTTTTGTATGATTAAAATTAATTATTTAATAATGAAAAGCAAGGTTCAAAGGGAATTGAGCTAGTTTTGTACAGACGAATTGTTTGGGCGGTTCAGAAAAAGGATACTGTTGACAAAGGACTATGTGGGACTCATTCTGTAAAGGGTAATAAAGTAGGTATGTTAGGATTGTGAGTGGTTGGCGAATGTATTGGATATTTCTAGAAATAAGGTTTCAGAATTGAAAAAAATCTACTATTATTACCGAGTGTTTGTGCGGTTTATATTGTGAACTACTTGAAATTTGGCTTGATGTTGGGTGGAATTGACTTGTCGTGTGGAAAAGTAGGTTAAAACGACTCCATTAAAAGGAAGGTTTGCACAGTACCTAATTACCATGGGGACAGCTTAGCACACACGATGTCTCTAATTCCAGGGGCACAAACACAAAATTTCACACCATTTTCGATTTTTGAATGCGGACTACATGAACAGTATCAGTCAAAACGCCATTGAATTTGCGGGGGTCAACGAAACGTCATTCCATATTCGAACCCGCGGGCAGCTTAGTATCTTTCACTTGATAGGTATGTGCAGGAAAGGGATGGATATGGGAAATTTGGAACTTAACAACTTAACGAACAGCTAAAAGTATGCATATATCGTGAAACCACTAATGTATAACCTGATTTATATATTAAGTTTAAATTTAAGCTTACAGTGATGTCACACATGACGGCAGTTAGCCGAATATTTTTATTTTATAAAATAGACAACGTTTTATCCTAGCATAGCATAGCATAGTCGGCCTTTTTAATGTTCCCACTGTTGGGACTCAGGCCTCCTCTCTAGGAGAGGGAATGGGCCGTAATCCACCACGCGGGCCCAGTGCGGGTTGGTGGATGTCACATGTCTTTGAATTTTTGGTTCTAGGACATGCCGGTTTCCTCACGATGTTTTCCTTCACCGTTTTGAGAGCAGTGGTGATGAAATAAATTACACAAAGTAATGCGCCTGGCTGGGTTTGAACCCGCGACCTACAACTCGTTTTATCCTATCGAGACTAATATAAATTAAAAAGAAAAAACAGATAGATATGTCAAAAATTTATTCAACCATCATCTACCATTCAAAATAATCGATATGTGCACAAGAGTTGACGTTGCCGCAGTGTTTCCTGTCGGTGAGGGTAGGACAGTCGCGGCCGCCATCTTTCTTTTCGCGCACGACGCTCCTGTACCGAAGCTTGTCACCGAAACCACAGGTCACTGAGCATGGAGACCAGGCACTCCATTCTGACACGAGGCAGTCATTTGCTGTGGATGAAAAGAAATATTCAATTTTCTTCATAATAACTGAGACCCTACCAAGAGCTTTTAACGCGATTCATTTTACAACCTAAATTGAACTGTTAAAGAGATGGAGTTATATAGGTTGTATTGCTCCATCACTCTTTCTTGCTCGCACGACTGACATATTAATACGTCATGGTAAGGCCTCAGATTTTCTTTAATAAAATTATGATGAGTTAACCGGAGGAGGATCGCGACTAACAAATCAGCCCCCCTGGCCAAGTTACAACCGTTTTGTGTCGAATTCCGTTCTCCAATCGGTAACGCCTTGGTATCAGCAATTGTAGAAAACGATAAGTTGGTAGCCATGTTGACGCGCCTGAGTCGGCCGCTCGTTCTACAATGTCGTTCTACAATAACAAAGGATGTAGCGTTGAACATTGTAGAAACGATATAAATTCATTCTATCATTTTGGACAATGTGAGCTTAGCTACGAATTTTCTATTCGTTTGTTCTGACCACGTGATTTAACGTTGAGATGTTGTCATTCCCATACATTTGATTAGTTTTCGACTAGCGTTAAAGATTGCAAATGATCAACTTGGCCAAGGGTGCGGTCATGGATTCGGATTTGTTAAATACGATGATATTTTTCTTGTTATCTCTGTATTTTATTATTTCGTACACATTTCGTCGTATCCTACGAATAGTGCCCTAACGAACATAGGGGCTTTTTTTATTTCATAATCCAATTCTGCTCATCATACTACATATAACTAGTTCAACAAAACAATTAAAAAAGGTACAGGTCATCAAATAATTAGGTGCGAGCGCGGAGACAGCGTACTAGCGCCGTTCGGCCACTAGTCGGCGGAACGCGTTATGCAAACAATTTATTTGTTAAATTGTAGTATTGAACTTGTTCAATACTACAATTTAACAAATAAATTGTAGTATTGAACAAGTTCAAATATCATAACATCAACGAGTTTGTACTTAATTAAGTCATTCTAATTACATAATGCGAAGTAGTGCTGGACTTGAGTACATTATGCCTTTTATCTGCGGAAGAATAAAAGCCAAAAACATAATTTGAAACAAAACAAAGACACAAACGTAATTAGGGCTTCGTCTCGCAATATAGCCACTCCATAGAACACGGCCACAATCACCATTATGGTTTTTTTCTATGTACCCGATATTGAAAATTGATTAACACAACAGAGAATAAGGATTTAAGGGACAAAATGCATTTAAAATTTGAAGATAATTTATTGAAAATAATCCTAGCCCAATCTTAAGATATCAATACACATTATATGAAATCACTAATACATATTTGATAATATTTAATTTAATCAAACACAAAAAAGTGTCTTCTAAAAAATTGCTATTATGCAGTTAAGCCCTTATTCGTAGGATACGACGATTTATGGCTAGACACCTATTTATTTTTTGAGAGCAGTGGTGGCAGAGTGCTAACGGCCTCGTCTTACGAGTTGCTGGTCGCGGGTTCAAACCCAGCCAGGTGCATTACTTTGTGTAATTATTTCATCACCACTGTTCTCAAAACGGTAAAGGAAAACATCGTGAGGAAACCGGCATGCCCTAGAAGCAAAAATTTGGGTTGGTGGATGTTACACATCCACCAACCCGTATTGGGCCCGCGTGGTGGATTATGGCCCATTCCCTCTCCTAGAGACCTGAGGAGGCCTGAGTCCCAACAAGGGGAACATTATAAGGCCGACTATGCTATGCTATGCTACCTATTTATTACTTTACCATACACCTAATACTAATAAATATCCGTACACTTTCAGTAAGGTTCAGTTGTAAATCAGCGTCAGGCTACAACTATGTAATTGTCTGGCATTTTTGCTGAACTGGACCTAGTTGGCGCAGCCGTAAGACACATTGTGTGTCTTACGGCTGCGCACACACACAGGGGTAGAGACCCCCGTGACTTCTTTCGATTACTCTTTAACTTGTTGTTTTGATTTGTATTCGGAATGTTCTATTTGCTGTTCATTAATTATACTTATCCGATTTTTTTATTAGTTTTAGTATTTTTTATTTAATTTGGACACTTCTGCTTCCGCCTCCGCCTTCGATTTCGGTTCCGACCAGTATAAGTTGGCTTCTTATGCTGTTGAATTCGGTACCACGCTAGGCCAACAAGGTCAAGGTATTCCTTACGTTGTATCTTATTGACTGCATGGTGTAAACGGGACCTGAAGTGTCTCGGCAGATGCTTGTGTAGACCAAACTTTCTGCCGTGAGCGACTGCTAAGACCACGTCATCCATGTTCTTGAGTTCTCCTTCGAATTCGGCTTCTGTTGTTCTGGAATGAGAAAATGGTAAGAAATTAGTATGGGTAGAGATGAACACGACGAAAGGGAAATTTTCGTAAGAAAATATCTGAGTATGAATGTATATAGTTGAGTATGAAAATGTGTTGTATGAATATGCATAGTTGAGTTTGAATTTGAATAGTTCAGTATGAATGTGCATATGATAGTTGAGTATGAACATGCATAGATAAGCATGTATATGCATAGTTAAGTATGAATATGCATAGTTGAGTATGAATATGCAAAATTGAGTATTAATACGCATAGTTGTATGTATGTGTATAGCTGAGTATATATTTGAGTCTGAATGTGTTACATCAGTATAAATGTCCTTAGTTGAGTATGAAATTGAATAAGCACATTTGAATATGAGTGTGTTGGTTCAGTATAAATGTACATAGTTGAGTCTAAAATTGAATAAGCATATTTGAGTATGAGTGTGATATTTCAGTATAAATGTGCATAGTTGAGTCTGAAATTGAATAAGCATATTTGAGTATGAGTGTGTTAGTTCAGTATAAATGTACATAGTTGAGTCTAAAATTGAATAAGCATATTTGAGTATGAGTGTGATATTTTAGTATAAATGTGCATAGTTGAGTATGAAATTGAATAAGCATATTTGAGTATGAATGTGTATAGTTGAGTGTGAATGTGCATAGTACAGTAAGGCTGTACATCAATGTAGGGCGTAGTTAACTACTATTTTGTAATCAGATTACTAACTGCGATTAAAAGCACTTAACTACATTTATATATAATATAACTTATTAAAATTGTTAAAGTTGCTCGAAATTGTCGGCGCTGTGGTTAAGCAATGGGCTTGGGGATTGTTCGAAAAAGTTACCGTGGCCTTAGAATGCAAATAGCAAATGAAGGAACACGGGTGGGTTGTAGTTAGTAACTGACACCCCAGTCACACCGCCCAGAGCGGGAGAAATTATTAGATGATTTCCTACCTCAATAAAAGGGGTTAAGCGATTGGCTGTTGCGTTGTGTACGGCCTACAGATAGTTATTCCAGGGCTGGGTGTCTTGTGTATATGACTTTACCTGTTCGTGGACGCACTCACGATACAGGAGTAATTCCTAAAGTGCGGCAACGTTTTAAAAAAACGTTTTAAAAACTCGTTATTCAGACAGTCTTAGTCGATGTCGCGTAGTGTAATAAGTGTTAGACCAGTCTTACTCGGAACAAAAAATAAGACAGTCTGGATATCGTGTGCTGAATATCGCGTAGTGTAATAGGCCGCTTACTAATTCTGAAGAAACTTTAATTCCAACAAAATTTAACTTTGCTTTTATTTTCTTTTCTAAGCCTGCTGGATTAATTTAATCCAATAAAATAGAATTGAATTCCCTACAAAGTGTTGTTAACATATTGAAGTATTCCGGATACACAAAGGCAGTCTGTCGACTATAGTCCCGTTTCCATTGTACCGCTGGGTTTAAAGCCTCTGTTCTATCGAGTTGGATATTTTACTAATTAATTTTAACTATGTTTGTTGATATAGGTCATTTTCTTTTCTTTAGGTCAAAACTTGCTTATGAATTTTAAAACAGTTACCCCTAACCGACTGAGCTGATATTTGCAGACATGTTTAGCTTGGACGACAATGCATGCTTAGCTAAGTGACGTCATTCTAAATCCAATATGGCGGACTAGTTATTTTTCATGTACTCTCTGTGATACAGGTATTATTTAAAACAGTTTGTTGAGAAGAATATGAAAAAAAAACTACGTCACAAAACCCAATATGGCGGTTTTTTTTTTTACATGGGTTTGTTTTTTTAGGTGGGAAAAATTATCTGATGATAAACCCGCTAATAGGTGGAGCTGGAGATAGTGTCAGATTTTTACTGACTAAAAACCCATTCCTGTTCCTTCGTTGCCTTCGTCCCACATCTCCCTGAGGCGCGCGTGGAACAATGCGCGCCGGCGACAACTTGGGCTCGGTCCGGATGGTTAGAATATTAGGATACATTGGCAACATATGTAGATCTTTTTTTTTAATTGATGTAAACCAGTGCTTAACTGCGATCCCGCCTGATGGTAAGCAGAGATGCAATCCTTGATGGTGAGGCGCACTAGTTTATTAGGAGCCTATTCACTCTAGCTTGAAGACACCTAAATTATAGTTGGACGGGAAGACCGCAGCCGGCAAATTGTTCCAGCCCTTCGATATACGCGGTATAAACGACGAAGCGAAACGCTTAGTCCGGACCGTTGAAGTTTCAACAACGTAAGGGTGGATACTCGCCGTACGTCGGGTTGTCCGATAGTAGAAAGGAGATGGCGGAATCAAGTCATACAATTTCCGCGCACACTCTCCAAAATGCAACTTGTAAAATACCGATAGGCTGGCTACCCTGCGATCTGTGATCATGGCTTGAATATTAGGATACGATTTTTATAGCTCTAGTAATATTCTGTAGAAAATTATTCGGCTTTCTGAGCTAGTTACCATAAATTATATACCTACTACGAGTTGAAAATACCATAGAGAAGACTCAAGTGCCATTATTTTGACAAGAATATCTCATTACAAAGCACTTTCAATACTTTACAATAACAAGCCTTAATGGCAACGTTATCAGTAACCAGTTTTTAAACCTGATATAATGGGCACGAGTCCTTATGCTAATACTAATGGACAAGTAATAAAGGTAAGTAACGATATGAAATTCTATCAATTTCAATGTAGCAGGAGTGGGTTTCTGTGTTCAGGCTTTATAAAAATATTTGTCTCTTTCTAAAAGCAATCTCTCGAGTTTCCATTAGTTGTACTTGGTCTTGATAGCAATATTTTCTTTTTAGGGTTCCGTACCTCAAAAGGAAAAAACAGAACCCTTATAGGATCACTTTGTTGTCCGTCCGTCAGTCTGTCAAGACCCTTTATCTCGGGAACGCCTGGAGGTATCGAGTTGAAATTAAAACTATATGCTCAGGTCTGCGGTCCATTGAAGCTGTGAAAAAATCAAACTTCTTATTTAATAATAAAAAAGATTGGCCGTTTATGTCGTAAAAAACGTGTATTTCGACACTCACAAATTCATAGGGTACGTCCCGTCGACCTAGAATCTTGAAATTTGGCATGAAGCAAGGTCTCATAGCACAAATATAGGGAAAAATTTGAAAACTGTAAATTTGTAGTTACGTCACAAAAAAATCTTTTTTACGATTCGGAAAAATCTTCGTAACTCAATTCGAGAATTGAACTGTTTTCATAGGGAAGCTTGTACAGAACCCTCGGTGCGCGAGTCTGACTCGCACTTGCCCAGTTTTTTTAAACTGTGCTTCACACTAGCAATTACTTCTGTATCGTAAGTGCGTTCACAAATATAAATATAAACTTTATACTACACATAACCACACTCGGCACAGCTATCTGAAGACCATACAAATATTTGTTCCGTACGGGATTTAAATATGTAACACGTAGCACAGCAGCCAATTGCTTAACTAGTGCACCAAATCTGCGGTTAAACATTAACTATAAATAAAATTGCTAATATGAATTAAGGGGACTTTGATGTCGCAAACGTTCTTCTTTTTTTTGTTTTTTGTCTGTTATGCATTTTTTCTTATTGTTTCATTCTTTCCCAACTTGTTTTGGTATTTGCTATTACTACTTAGATAAAGTAGTTCCATGGTCACAAGCAGTATCTTCATATTATAGAGCTGAAGAGGTTGTTTGTTTGGTTGAGCACGCCAACCTCAGGAACTACTGTTTGAATTGATAAATAACATCACGCTACGACTAATATTACCGTCGTTGTAACCAAAACCACGGGTGAAACAACTAGTTTAAAATTTTTTCTCTTATTACTGTTACATGTTGAATATATCAAAAGTAAATTCATATTACACAATCTTTTAACATTATTATGAATCTTATCTGCCCTGCGTATTAATTTTCCTATTTCATATATTTTGCTAAATGTAACAATTGGAATTTATATTTACAAAAAATCTACATTTACATAATATGAACAATATTTGTAAATATAAATTGGTTTTTCAAACTTACGTAGTAGTTGGAGGTTTGGTAACAACCACAACATAATTTTCAGGTGCATTAGGTCTCGGAGTCCCAACCGGATCCTCTTCTAAATCTTTGAGCTTGTCTACATTATTTCTCGTAGTCATTACATTGTTTTCTTCCGTATCTTCATTGAAATCGTTATCTTCATCATCATCATCATTGTTAACTATTATTGTCTTTCGGGGTAATCCTTTGTGTTCGTTTTTAGCCTTTAGCACTGACATGAGTTCTTTTCGGGCTAAGTCGTTCAATTCCTTCGTTGAATATTCTCTTACCTGGAAATAATTATTATTGTAACACATATTAAGTAGCAACTTGCCCCAGCATTGTACGGGATATGCTTGAGAGAGTCCTATGTCGGTAGCAGGCACCTTTTGGCTGAATATGCTTCGATTATATAAAGTTTCTAAGTTTCTACATTGTCTCTGTTATATAAATATAGTAGCTGAACAACGAGCCAAGAGGCAAACGTTGTTCTGCCATATAAATTATTAAAGAAAAAAATGGGGAGTGGCTGTAGAAGGGTAAAAATTGTTTACATCCAAAATTTCATAAGAATCGGCCAATTCGTTTCGGAAGAGTTTTGTTACAAACATTGTGACACGAGAATTTTATATATTAGATTAAATTTTGTATGTTATCTACTATTTCATATTTTTATTATTTCCTTTTTGACTTTGAAATATTTTTTAACAAAACTTGTTCTAGCTCTGTACTACCTTATAAATTTTTAAAATGGAATAGAGAAATGCGATTATTTCTCAATAACCGGTCATGGTTGCTCTATGGGTTCGCAAATTGCCTCATCATACAATGTAACTACAATTTTATACGGTAATGGTGGCTCGCCAGCGACTTGAGGGAAATGAGTTGATTCAACGGTCTTGTTCAAAAAATTCTCACAGTACCTTCTTCCACGAAGAAAATTTTTAAGGTACATACTATATAACAGCAATTATTATAATTTAGCAATAATAAGACACTTATCGATTTCTTAGTACCTACCTAATATGTTAACGGGTAACGTAAGCGGAATCATTTGGAGGGGCGACGGTTATTTTTTAAATTTGGTCGGAGGTCACCATGCATTCACCAAACTTTCACCATAAATTCACCATACATTCACCTTACATTCTCAACACTTTCCTAACGACATTAAATATCGATGATTTGGAACATAATTGGTTATCGACACTTTAATGATTGTTATCGATAAGGTTTATTACGTATATATATATATATATATATATATATATATATATATATATATATATACTATCAATTAACTATTCTATCACACCGTATCACCCCTTAGGCATAAAACTAGCTCGCAGCCACAGAACGGAATGATTTGATTAAACACTTGAAGCACTTGCCTATCAGTGTAGCACTGTTCAGTTTCACACGATAGCCCGTGTAACTCGATCATGTATTAACATAATAGTCACATTATACCGCCTCCACTGTACGTAAAGATGCGCGCTTTAGTTTTAGATTACGATAGGGATACGAAAATGGCTGTACCAGACGAAATGTTTGTTATTTGGCTATTATATTGGCAATATAACTAGAAGATGCGTTTTAATTTTGTTAGCTTTGTGTATCGTTTTGCTGGGCAAAGCCTCCTTCTCCATTCAAAACTTTCTGTTTTGGGCGATCTCTGGTCAAGTTTGCCCCGAGGATGAGTTTAGTACTAATTAGTTGCTGCAAAACGTTAAGGTTGTTATTATTTTGGTTAGTCAATGGTTATCTATTGTTATATGTATGCTTTCATCAATTTAACAACTCAATGATTTAAAAAATACCCTTAACACCGACTATATTTTCGCTTACCATTAGGTGAGATACATGCATTAAACGTGAGACTATCCATAATAAATAAACCCTTCTAAAATCATCTGTTGTTCATAAATTAATAATTTAGCTTTAAAAAAAATATATTGAAAGATTAAAAAAACAAAAATACCATAAATATTACCTTGGTGAGCTCTACTTTTGCGACAGCCGGCAGTTCTCTCAGCTGAGGGTAGTAGAAGCCGGCCGCTGGATGGTCAGGCACCCTCGGCTTGTGTCTCGTCACTGGTCCGGGAGGAACAGTCTCCCAGCGAGGAGCTGTGAACGTCAGCCCACTGGCGGCTCCCGCATCTAACGGCTCCAACTATATGCAATCAGAGTATTAATACAGAAGCTATTATAACGTCTTAAAACCATAATGATTCCGGTGAGACAGACAGAGTTATACAGGAGGAATAGCACTATTCCATCTATAAAGAAAAGAAAGAGAAGATACAAAAAAAGAAGAAATAAGAGAAAAAGGAAAGAAAGTAAAGAAAGTAAAGAAAGAAAAGAAAGAAAAGAAAGAAAAGAAAGACAAGAAAGAAAAGAAAGAAAAGAAAGAAAAGAAAGAAAAGAAAGAAAAGAAAGAAAAGAAAGAAAAGAAAGAAAAGAAAGAAAAGAAAGAAAAGAAAGAAAAGAAAGAAAAGAAAGAAAAGAAAGAAAAGAAAGAAAAGAAAGAAAAGAAAGAAAAGAAAGAAAAGAAAGAAAAGAAAGAAAAGAACTAAAAGAAAGAAAAGAAAGAAAAGAAAGAAAAGAAAGAAAAGAAAGAAAAGAAAGAAAAGAAAGAAAAGAAAGAAAAGAAAGAAAAGAACTAAAAGAAAGAAAAGAAAGAAAAGAAAGAAAAGAAAGAAAAGAAAGAAAAGAAAGAAAAGAAAGAAAAGAAAGAAAAGAAAGAAAAGAAAGAAAAGAAAGAAAAGAAAGAAAAGAAAGAAAAGAAAGAAAAGAAAGAAAAGAAAGAAAAGAAAGAAAAGAAAGTAAAGAAAGAAAAGAAAGAAAAGAAAGAAAAGAAAGAAAAGAAAGAAAAGAAAGAAAAGAAAGAAAAGAAAGAAAAGAAAGAAAAGAAAGAAAAGAAAGAAAAGAAAGAAAAGAAAGAAAAGAAAGAAAAGAAAGAAAAGAAAGAAAAGAAAGAAAAGAAAGAAAAGAAAGAAAAGAAAGAAAAGAAAGAAAAGAAAGAAAAGAAAGAAAAGAAAGAAAAGAAAGAAAAGAAAGAAAAGAAAGAAAAGAAAGAAAAGAAAGAAAAGAAATATATATATATATAATAATGATTCCTAGTGTTACTTACGTTAAGGGTTATTTGATCGACCCAGGAGGAGTCCACACATAGGTTCACACCATCCACACCGATGATCCAATCTGGTGACGGAATCATACGGGACATGAGTGATACCTGTAACAGTAAACATCCGTTTTAAGTTATTTAGTTTTACAAACCGACTCGAATAGAAAAACAAGATAAGTTCAGGATGCCAATCAGAGTAGAAATCTCCTCCAGAGATCATGTTGTATGGGTGATGAGTAGGTAAAGATCAATAAACAAACTGTTTCAGATCACACAACTAATTTATTAAGATGTAGGCTTTATGTTTCATTTCACAACGAGCCAAGAGACAATTTCTAGACTAGTGTTGTCCACGTCGCTGCCGACAGAGCAAAGGGGATCTTGTTCATGGCGGTACTTTTATCTTGAACTACTATTTAGATTCTGTCAAGCAGTGACGTCTGACACCGCAGTAGTCCCGTTATCAAGATGGCTCTCGACTTCATCAACTTATATTTGTAGTATGAAAATACCAACTTACTAAGCCATGTCCACCATCAACAAACACCATATTTTCTGTGTCCCCTGTGCCTGCACCTACGGCTGGTGCCGAGAACTGGTCGTAGACTTGCTGGTCATCATCTCCTTCCTTCACCAGGTCATCGATCTTGCCGTATTGGGAGAAGGCACGAACTGAAGGCTTGGCAACCGAACCTATGTGGTATAGGCTGTAGTTTGAGGAGTGGGATTGTCCTAGAAAGAAGAGAAAGGAGGTTTAAATATAAAGTCTTTAGCTATGAGATTGCCACATAGCATAATCAGCCTTTTATAGTTCCTACTGCTGGGACTCAGGCCTCCTATCTCCAGGAGAGTGCATGGGCCGTAATGCACCATGCGGGCCCATTGTGGGTTGATAAATGTCACATGTCTTCAAATGAGATTCGAGATTGCCACGGATTTATTATAATTAGCTATTGAATGTACGTGTAGTGTAACGAGAATAGATAAAGTGAGATATGATGTGCCAGTGACTGAAAAGTTGAAGGAGAATCGTTTGTCTTGATATGGTCATCTTAAGAGGAGGGATGAAAAGCATGTTACTGAAAGAGTTATGAGTATACATGTGGATTGGATCAATGAAGAGGAAAAGGGAGGCCAAAGAAAAGATGAATGGATTGTGTGAAGAGTGATATGAAAGAAAAGGGAGTTAGTGTTAGTATGACGGGTGTCAGGACAGAATGGAGGATCATGAGCTTGTCAACAGATTGCCATTTTATTAAACGGCCCTCTTTGAATTTGTTATAAATTCAAACAAACTAAGTCAAAGCCTTCTTTTTTCAAAATCAGTTTTTTTTTTGTTTCTGTGTGTTTTGTTTCTTCTGTAATATATTTATAACATCGGACCAGATGGATCTGACTTCTAGTATTTAAACTATATTATTATGGTGTGATTGACTGGGTATACTGAGGGATATGGGTCTTAGACACTTCTATGTCTCCTTCTTCGTGGTAACCCAGTGGTAACGGCTCCGACTTACAAGTTACAGGTCACGGCTTGAAATTCAGCCAGGCCCATTGCTTTGTGAAATATATTTCATCACCACTGTTCTCTAAACATCGTGAGGAAACCGGCATGTTCTAGAACCAAAAATTCGAAGACAAGTGATATTCACCAACCCACACTGGGTCCGCGTAATGGATTACGGCCCATTACCATCCCCCTTGAGAGGAGGACTGAGTCCCGGCAGTGGGCATATTACAAAGCTGATTATACTATGCTATGCTAGACATTGAAATAAAAATAAAATGAAATAAAAATTATTTATTGTCTCATTAAATTTACAAACGTAGATGAAGCCCTGAACTCCACATTAGGATGCCCTGTGCTGTGCGGTCCTGTCTCTTTAAAATCATTTTCAGAATGTGTGAGAGAAAGACTTTTGAGACCCAAAGGTATTCTAGGGCTGGTTTCGATTAGCTCACTAGCTAAGTGCCTAATTCCAGTCATACATAATTAATTCTCTCCACTATAGATCTTCTTCTTGAACCTTGCTTACTGATACAGACGTAATTCGCGTGTATACCGGTTTATCGCGTATTATATACAGTACGAGTAGGTATATCAAGTTAAATTCAACGTAAACTGTAAAGGAAGCGGTCCATCGAAGCGTCACAGACTGCTGAGTGATTCTCAAAGGAGTTCCGCATGATATTGATTATGTTGGGGTTTTCATTATTAATATATTTTATGAATATGATGTATTTGATTTAATATGAGGGTTTTACAGTATAAAAAGGCTTGTTTTAAACTAATTAAGATTCGTCTAATCATTACATTTTTTTTTCGGTGGGAAAATCATCGAATGACATCCCCCGGTCTTGGGCGGCGCGTGAGATAGTGTCAGACGTTTACTGACTAAAATCCCATTCCTGTTCCTTCTTTGCCTTCGTTTCAAGGCCCCGGGGTTCTCTTTCGCATCACCCATGGCCCCAGTAGGCTTCGACCCTGCTGGGCCCCTACGGTTTTGCTGACATCTCCTTGAGGCGCGCGTGGAACAGTATGCGCCGTCGATAACATGGGCTCGGGCCGGACGGTTAGCGGACGGTCGGACTGTGATCTACTCATTGTTTGCCGTCCGCAAGCCAGCGTCAACGGTGGCTGGAAATCGGGATTCCGACGGCTGGGGCGTAAACGTCGTTCTCTCGCGTATGCGGCCGCCTCCTTTGCTAGAATTACTATTTCGCAGAACGAGGCGACCGCCTGCCACTCCTCTTCACTTCGGACCATGGCCTGTACCAAGGCCCGCCGCGAAAGATCACTGCCACTGATCGCCCCCACGAGGACACGACGGTACTCTGCCCAGGCGGCGGAATCTTGACCCTACCACGAGCTCTTAATGCGATCCATTTGACGACCTAAACTGAACTGTTAAAGGGATGGAGCTTTATAGGGTGTATAGCTCCATCCCTTTTTCTCGCTCGCACGCTTGACATTTTAACACGTCATGGTAAGACTCTTGTTCTAATGGATAAGTAAGTAGTAGTATATTATTGGGTTCTCTGGATCAACGGAAATCAATAAGTCCAGTTATATAGAACTAATACCATTCACCCACAATCTATTCAAATAGATGAAAACAGGGGTTATTGAAAAAAGAGTAACATCGAATTAAAAATCTTCAGATTTTGAAAAGTAGATATACCTTCGCAGAGAAGCGCAGGTAAACTTTTTCGTTGATCCAGAGAACCCAATAATATACAGTTGAAAACTTAATTACTTCTTATCTCTAAAAAGGGGGAAAAAAAAACAACAATTGCTAATCATTAATTTTGTCTTTTATTAATAACACTATGTCTCTATATGATTTATAAACATCGTCCATAAACATGTTTTTGACAATATATTGCACACATAATTCGGAATGACACTTGCAATTTAACAATTCTGCAGGTAGATTTTCCACATCATATAACTCAATTCGTATCATTTTCGTTCCCCTTGATGGTTTTTTTATACAGATATAAGTCTCTTTGTCTTGATATGCTCTCTTTTTTGATTTGTCTTGATTGTTCGGCAAGAAGTTGAATAGATCCTCACCAGATTCCTGAAACAAACATCGAGTTAATCAACCGACTTCAATGAAGAAGGAAAGTTCTCAAGTCAACGCATATTTTATATTTAATTTATGTATTTACATTGTTTATTCTATTTAAAAAAAAATTGAACTATGACAAAACTGTTGACGTCGAACCCGTTAAGTATTCATCTTGAAAACATTGTTTATATACTTAATCCATTATTCGATCAACGAAAAAAATAAATATTTTTTTTAAATAAAAATAAAAATGTTTTTCAATAACTTACCGACATGTTAGATGTTCAAAGCTGCTCCGGTGTTGATAAAAATCAGAGAAATAATGATGTTGGAAATTTAAGTAAATGATTCTTTATATGTGATTTTAGTATGCTATTAAGGTTTAAAATCGTTAATTAATTTGAACACATGCCACGTTTCCTTAAATGGAAATGAGTACAATAAGACTGGCGCCTGGAGACAGATGATCTGTCTATGTTTACAGTGAGAAATATAATAATATCCTAGGCGTCAATGTTGACGCCTACTATTTTATCTCATAATACGCAGCAGTAACGTCGTATTTTGGTTACGGAATATGTTATGTTACTATATTGTACCCTTATAAACATATAATAAAAATGAAGAAGTTTGTCTGTTTATTTTAGACTAATTCACACTTATAGTACCTTTATTAAGACTGATTGGTTACCTGAGGAGTAAATTAAAAGAAGTGAAGCCGTTGGATACAGCTAGTGTATTTAATTTGCTGACAAACTGTTTTCTGCATAACACTAGTGTAAAATCTGCATGCACACATTGATGTTTTTCATATTTATTTAAATGACCGTGAAACAATGAGCCACTACAAAATTTTCTTTCTGAGGTGCTACAAGTGATAAAAGTGTTTATAAGTGTGTGTAGTGCGTGTCCCATATGCAGGTTTCGGACAACTAGTCTTCTTAACAATACAAAGTGAGTATCAAGCTTTTCAAATGTAATAACTTTTCAGAATAGTTTATCTTTTTCATCAGTTTCAAAATTTGTTATTTATGTTCTAACAAATATTATGTGATGAATAAGTAATTATTCGATTAATTAAATCTGTTTATCCAATTTGTAAGAACAACATAAACCGACTTCACAAAAAGGCGGAAGGTTCTTAATTCAACCCGTACCTATTTATGAATACAAGCGTTAAAATCACTTTTAGATTTCGGGTGTATTATTTTTATGAATGATTCAACATGAGCTCAATACAAATATTTGCATTGGTATTCTGAAAACATTCCTGAATTAACAAGTCAGCTTGGCACCAGGTAACCTGATGTTAATAGCGACAGTGTATTCGAAGGTGTAACTTACCTTATCTGATACGAAAACTTAAAATAATTAAATATGATTTCGATAATTTAAATTAATCAGTTTATTCTATTTTTGTTTTCAGATCTACAACTCCACTGTACAAGTCAAGTCAACAAGTTTTCAAAATCTTCATCATCGTCATCTTACAAAATCTTCAATCAAATTAAACAAAATGTAAGTATCATTATAGATTATTATCAGACTGGCCTGTTGGTCTAGTGGTTAGTGGACCTGACTGCAATGCCGGAGGTCGTGGGTTCGATTCCCACCCAGGACGAATGTTTGTGTGATGAGCACGATCATTTGTTCTGTGTCTGGGTGTAATTTATCTATAATATGTATGTATTTAGAAATATATATGTATGTTTATCAGTTGTCTAGTACTCATAACACAAGCTCTGCTTAGCTTGAGACTAGACGGCGTTGTGTGATAGTTGTGGAATATTATAATTATTATTAATATAAAAAATACCTTTTAACCTTAACCTTTGTAATTGTCACGAAAACGTTGTTTTATTATAGTACTTCTAATATTATCAACATCTGCAAGTTTTGTAAAAAGTATTGAATTTATTAATTTTTATTTTCTAATACAACAGAGCTGTTAGCAGAGAGAGGTAGATAAGTAAAACGTATATATGTAATTATTTATTTATTTTTATTTTCAGGTCAAAAGCTGACGAACTTTTTCCCACATCCTCTGAAGAAGAGGTTGAAGAAATTTGTCCTCAAAAGAAAACGAAACGGAGTAGAGAAGAGTCTCGTCCATCTAGCAGCATGCCAATCTTGGATGACGAGGGGGAAGAGCTGGGGAGAAAGCGAACTAAACGCGAAAAACATTCGTCAACACGTCGAGCTGAGCCAGCAGTGAGCACTGAACATATACGATCATCATTGAAAAAGCCGAAGATTCGCCCAGTTACAAGACCTACGGCTAGGGAACTTTTTGGTACGGACAGTGAAGATGAAGCACAGGAAGCGGCCTGTGCCTCTTCTTCCTCTTCTAAAAAAGTATCAACTTTAGTATCTTCTATCACGAGAAGATTAGCTAACGGTATTTCTCGACAAGGTCATCCTTCTAAAGAGGGATCGCACTACATTGACTTAAAAGTCTATAAAGTTTCGGATATTGAAAATGTTTCTGCAATGAATAGATGGCGTCAGGCAGTGATCAGTTTAAAAAATAAAACAGACGATAATACTGAAGCTTGGGGATATTTAGCAAAATTTATAACTTCAAGTAGGAAGGAATTTAAGGATATCCCACCGACATTTATTTCAAACTATTATTGAATACGAACAAACCATATTTTTGAACATATCATAATCAAGATGATCTTTTCAAAATATGAATTTAGCTAATATTTGCTTTTCACATATAAGCCTATATCATATAAAAGCGTAGATCATAAGCATATAATCAAAATGTATCCATAGGTTAAGTTGAAAAAGTTAAATAAATTAATATAACATTATTTTATCCTAATGATGTCTTGTTTTTTTTTATTACAGCTACCGCTACCGCCGATAACGGATCTCATTTTCAAAGTCATGATACTATGATATGCCATGAATGCAAAGTAATTTTACGAAAACCTGATTATAGATACCATGTAAGAAGTAATGTACATAAATCAAATTGTTTATTGAAAACTGAATTTGAAAATGTTGAAATCATTGCAACTGCATTTAAAGACAGGATCCTTACTTATCGATTAAATCCATATGAAGAATGCTTTGAGACCCCTGAAACTTTCTTGCATGATAGTATGAAATATATCATAAAACTAATTACTATGGCTCTGGAAAAAAGTACTTGCTTAAAAGTAAATTTTGAGCTATTTGCAAACTTTATATTACCACATTCAGACTCACAAAATCTAAAGTCGTTTAACACTAAAAATACAATTATTCTTAAAGATACATGTATAAAAGAAAAGTATATGGAGGCAGTGAATACAATTAATAAAAAAATGAGCGAGTTCCAATTTTGTGAGTCAGGCTGGTCTTTTCTCTCAATAAGTCATTTAGAAATAAATCTTAATAAATACTGTCCTATGAGAGGTGGCTCCTATATTGATTTACCACCCATAGTGAAAAATACTAAAAGCTGTATTAATATACAGAATAATGATAACCACTGCTTGTTATGGTCTATAGTAGCAGCTTTACACCCACGCGAACGTAACGCGTGCAGAGTAAACTCTTATCCACACTACAGTAACGTACTGAACGTTCAGGATATGACTTTTCCCCCTACAATAAGCGATGTAAAGGTCTTAGAAAAAAATAATCCAGACTTGAGTGTAAACATCTACGGATTAGATAACAAATTTTATGTAACTGGACCTCTATATAAGTCAGATTCAAGGAAAACAAATCACGTGAACCTACTTTACATTGAAAAAAATGGTAAGTTTCATTATTGTCTGATTAAAGATCTTCTCAAATTAGTACGCAGGCAAATTTCTGAACATAAAGGTAAAATGTATTTATGTGAAAATTGTCTACAATTTTTTTCAAGTGTGTCTAAGTATACTGCGCATTCTTGTTCAGAAATATTATCGGTGTTGCCTCCAAAAAACAGTGTATTGAAATTTGAACACTACGAGAGACAGCAGAAAATCAACTTTGTGATTTATGCAGATTTTGAAAGCATTTTGACAGATTGTACAGAAAACCAATCAACTGAAAACACTAAACTTATTCAAAAACACGAGCCTTCTTGTTTCGGCTATTATATATGCTGTTCACATGATTCAGGCTTAAATAAATATGTAACTTATAGAGGTCCAGATTGTGCTAAAGTATTCATTGAGTATTTAATCAGAGATGTGTCACAAATACACGATATGTTGCAATGTAAAAAGCCCATAATGAAATTGTCTAAACATCAGCAGGACAAATATCAAAGAGAAACTACTTGCCATATCTGTAATAATTTACTTTTTGATGATAAAGTAATGGACCATGACCACGTGACTTCTGAATTTAGGGGAGCAGCGCATAATCAATGTAATCTTTTATATAGAGTTTGCCCTTTTGTGCCTGTGATATTTCATAACTTATCTGGCTATGATAGTCATCTGTTTATAAAAGAATTAGCGAAGTATGAGGGTGATTTGAAAATTATACCGCAAACTAAGGAAAAGTACCTATCCATTACTAAATATTTGCCATCAAAAGACTCATCAAAATCAATTCAAATAAAATTTTTAGACTCTTTTCAATTTCTTAGCTCGAGCTTAGATAATTTATGTAAAACTTTATGTGAGAAAGATTTTATTAATTTATCTCATGAGTTCCAAAATCATGAACAGTTTGAGCTTATGCAACTTAAGGGCATTTATCCATATGACTACGTAGATACATGGTCTAAGTACAGTGATACGACACTGCCGAAAAAAGAATACTTTTTTAATAATTTAAAACAAGAGCATTTATCAGACGAAGAATACCTCAGAGCGCTAAGAGTGTGGGATGTTTTTGACATTCAATCGCTTGGAGAATACACAGACTTGTATTTGAAAAGTGATGTTTTGATTCTTAGTGATATATTTGAAAAGTTTCGAAATACATGCCTTCAATACTATAAGTTAGATCCGGCTTATTATGTCACCTCGCCCGGACTCAGCTGGGATGCAATGTTACTATGTACGGGTGTGCAATTAGAATTAATTAATGATGTAGAGATCTATCAGTTATTGGAAAAAGGTATTCGTGGAGGTTTAGCTCAATGTTCCCTGAGACATGCTAAAGCAAACAATCAATATCTCCCCAATTACGATGATCAAAAAGAAACATCGTTTCTTATATATCTTGACTGTAACGCACTCTACTCTCATGCTATGACAAAACCAATGCCAATTTCCGAGTTTAGGTTTTTAACAGACACAGAAATTTGTAATTTCGATATCATAAATACTGATGAAAATGGTGATTACGGTTATATTCTGGCAGTTGATTTGGAATACAGGGATTATTTACATAATACTCATAGTGATTTACCATTCGCAAGCGAGAAATTCATTCCTCCTGGTGGTAAAAACCCAAAACTTATTGCAAACCTTTATGACAAATATCATTATGTCATACATTATGTTCACTTGAAAGAATGCCTAAAACATGGGTTACGTCTTAAAAAAATCCATAAGATTCTGTGTTTTCGACAAGGTAGCTACCTCAAAAAATATATTGATTTGAATACTCAGTTACGTCAAAAGTCTTCATCAGTTTTTGAAAAAGATTTTTTTAAATTACTTAACAATGCTATTTTCGGGAAAACGATAGAGAATAAAAGGAAACATGTCAATGTTAAACTAGTCTCTAAATGGAGCGATACTAAAAATAAAACTAAAAAAGTTTTGGAGGCCAAAAAACTAATTGCAAAACCAAATTTTCATAGTGCTACTATATTTTCTGAAAACTTAGTAGCAATCCAGCTAAATCCCGAAAAAATCAAGCTGGACAGACCTATATACATAGGGTTCAGCGTGCTAGAATATGCTAAAACTCATCTCTATCAGTTTCACTATGACTTTATTAAAAAGAAGTATAATGAAAACGTAGAACTATGTTATACTGACACAGACAGCTTACTTTATTTGATATACACTGACGATTTTTATAGAGATATGAAGGAGAATATATCTTTGTTTGATACTAGTAATTTTCATTTGAATAATCCGTTTAATATGCCAATAACAAATGATAAAGTGCCCGGGTTATTCAAGGACGAGTTAGGTGGCGATGTGATTGCCGAATTTGTAGGACTCAGAGCTAAATTGTACTGTATAAAAAGCGTAAAGGTGCAAATAAAAAAAGCAAAAGGTATATCTAAGACTGTCACTAAACAACTAAACTTATCTGACTATTATCAGACTCTCATAACAAATAAGAATTTGCGGTTCAAAATGAATATGCTAAAATCCATAAAGCATACTATATATACTCAGGAAGTCTACAAACTAGTCTTGAACAGAAACGATGATAAAAGACAAATTCTTCCCGATAATTCTCATACGTTACCTTGGGGACATTGTGATACAATATTTTGAATGTACGAGCACCTATATGATAAATTACAATACTTGTATAATAATTGTAACTAGACTGTTAATTAGATAATAAATGATACATTTAATGATTAGATGTACCATCGATAAGATATTTTAATTTACTTATTCAAAATAAATATATCGAGATTATATTTGGTGTTTTATTTATGTTTTTTTTACTGAATATTGATATTATAATGGTGTAAAAAGAGTATGCATTATATATTTATTATTAGATCAAATTATGAAAGCATTAAAATTTACTTATGATGCGACACGAAACGATTTACTTATGGAATAGACAGTATCGAAGAGAAGTGATTATAATAAGTACAATCAGCTGTACCTTAGATTAAATATTATGAAAGATGAGAATAGCATCTTTCTTGTACTCAATACAGGATTCGACCTAATTCGACGAAGTATATATATATACACGTTAAATAGTTTTTTAATTAATCGGTGAGATGAAGTTGATCAAGCAACCTATATCCCTCAATGTTAATAATATAAGATTAAGTGATTCTGTTCACCACATCAGACATAGCGCTTTATTGCCAAATACCATTCGCTGTATAATATGCGGTCCATCAAGCTGTGGCAAAACGAATGTTATGATTAGTTTACTGCTGCATGAAAATGGACTCAAATTCAGAAATCTTTATCTTTACTCTAAGACTTATTTCCAACCAAAATACCGTTTTTTAAACGAAGTATTAAAAAGAGTGCCACAGATTAATTTCTATGAGTTCAGTGATGATAAAGATGTAATATCTCCGAGTGAAGCTTTAATAAATTCTGTATTTATTTTTGATGATGTTGCGTGTGAAAATCAAGTTAATATCCGCAATTATTTTTGCATGGGCAGGCATAAACAAATCGATTGTTTCTATTTATCTCAAACCTATTCTAAAATTCCGAAGCAATTGTTACGTGACAATGTTAATTTTCTTATTATATTCAAACAAGATGATGTGAATTTAAAACATATTTATGAAGAGCATGTTAGTTCTGATTTACAATGGAAAATGTTCAAAAATATTTGTCAAACTGTTTGGAGTAAACCTTATAATTTTCTACTTATTAATAAAGAATCGCCATTAAATAATGGAAGGTACAGACAGAACTTTGATATTTTTTTAAAGTTTGACTGACTGTTTATACATATAAGTAATTAACATACAAAATCAAATTCAGTATAATTTGATTCTTAGCTGAACGCAGTTGTTAAAATATAACATGGAGAAAAATATTAAAATAGAATTAATGAAGTCAGTAGACTCCATAAAGAATAAAATAAAACAAATGAAGAACCAGGATCACTGTATGAAATTGTCGCTTGATCAAATGCTTAAACCGGTCACAGACCCTCTTAAAACCCTAGCTGATTCCAATACAAATATGAAAAAAATATTGTTGTTACAAAATACAACCCCAACCACATGTTCTGGAGATATTGAAATGGATGATATTAATACTAGCTCGACTACAAAGTTTGAGGACTGTTACGAACCAAAACATAATTCTGCACAATTGGTTAAAAAGTCTCCTAAAATGGAAGATGATTTAGATATTTCATTAGAAGATTATGATATGTATGATGGTGTAAATATACCGTTTGGAATAAGAAGTGAAAACAAAACTTTATTTATGGGTAATTCAAAAGTATCATTTTCTAAAATTGATAGTTTGAATAACGATAGCGTTATTTTGATTAAAATCGGTGATAAATCTTACAATTTAACTCCTGGTCTGAAAGAACTTTTACTTAACAAAAAACCTGATTTAAAATTAGTATCCCCTAAAGATAAACTTTTCTACAAGGATATATTGCATTACACCAATGCTCACAAAAGAGACTTCAATCCTAAAGGTCAAATAAAAGGTGATAAAGGAATAAAATATCGTGAAATAATCAGACCTTTTTTTTCTGAAACATTAAATGATAACATTCACACTAAACTTGGAGGAAACTTGCCAAAGTTAAAGAAGTACAAAAACAATACTGACTTGGTATATTGGGACGATCCTAACGAGTTGGTTGAGAGATTAAAACTATTAGTCGCTTCAAGAGATGCTGGCAATACAAATCATGATAATGAAATTTTATCGATAATTGAAGAATTAAAAGAAGCTGATATAATTGAAGAATAAATAGTGGAGATAGTATGATTTTCATTCAGAATCATTGGTAGGTTCAAGACAAATGTTGATATACTGAATTAAAATATGAGTAAAGCTGACGTAGTAAACGAAATTCATAAAAATGCAAGACTAAACTTTCCACGAAGACATGTTATTATGAAAGATATAGATGACCTTTGGCAAGCAGACTTAATCGACATGCAATCAATTTCCAAAGAGAATAAAAATTACAAATTTATTCTTGCTGTTATTGACACATTTTCGAAATACGCCTGGACCTTTCCTTTGAAAAGCAAGACCAAAGATATTGTATGCAATTCTTTCAAGATTTTGTTGGCTAATGGGCGTGTTCCCAAAAATTTGCAAACGGATAATGGAACAGAATTTTATAATAACATGTTTCAAAATCTTATGAAATCTTATTATATAAATCATTATTCAACCTTTTCAACAAAAAAGGCATCAATAGTTGAGCGATTTATTAGAACATTGAAATCGAAACTATACAAGGAATTTAGTTTAAAAGGTAACTATAATTGGATAGATAATACTCTTAATAATGTTATTTATGAATACAATCACACCTATCATCGCACAATTGATGAAATCCCAGCAAACGTGGATAATGTTAATAAAAAACGCATATTACAAAGATATTGTATGTTGATGAAAACCGTTAGCATAAAAAGCAAGTTTAAAGAGGGTGATTATGTACGCATTAGTAAATATAAGGGGACATTTGAAAAAGGATATACTCCCAACTGGTCGACAGAAATATTTAAAATTCGAAAAATACAAGATACATCGCCTATCACCTACTTAATTGAAGACGCAATCAGAGGCCAACCCATTTTAGGTGCATTTTATGTACAAGAACTTCAAAAGACAAAAAATGCTAATTTATATCTAGTTGAGAAAGTTCTTAAAAGTAAAGGAGACAGAGTTTTTGTAAAATGGTTAGGTTTGCCTGCTTCTGAAAATAGTTGGATTGATAAATCGAATATTTATTGAGTGTTCAGTCCAAATGTTTCAGTCTTATGATGTGTATTGAAGAGAGTAGTCTTCTCAATTGGATTATAAATCATTTACCATTTGAATTACATTTACCAGGATACAATTATTGCGGGCCTGGCACTAAATTGATGAAAAGGCTTACACGTGGAGATAAAGGTGTTAATAAATTAGACGAATATTGCAAACAGCACGACATTGCCTATCATAAATCTTCAAACTTAAAGGATCGCCACAAGGCAGATTTAGTTTTGTTAAATATGGCTAAAGACCGAGCACTTGCCTCTGATGCGAGTGTAGGGGAAAAACTGGCAGCACTCCTAGTAAGCAGCGCTATGTCAACAAAAATTAAAACTGGTTTTGGCCTACAAAAAGATAGCAAAAAGTGTCCTCCTAAAATTGGAAAAGGATTAAAAAATAAATTTAAAAATGTTATTAGAAAAACCAAGAGACATATCAAAAAATTAAAACCGAAATGCAAGAAAGTGGCAATAGAATTAGCTATGGCCGCTGCCAGAGAATTAGCTGATGATTCATCCATTAAACTTCCTCGTGTTATTCCTATACCAAAAACTGGTGGAGTATTGCCTTTGATTCCGATTTTTGCGGGATTATCTGCAGTGGGAGCTTTAGCAGGCGGTGCAGCTGGTATTGCTAAAACCATAAATGAATTCAAGATTGCGAAAAAGTTATTGACTGAATCGAAGAGACACAATGAAAAGATGGAAGCTCTCTGCATCGGAAAAGGACTACACCTTAAACCACATAAAGATGGACTCGGCATTTTTGTATCGAAAGAAAAAAACTAAGATATCGGCTACCCAAACGAGCCTTGAGTAATTTAGACATTTTGAAGCATGGAAATAATATTCCCTATTTCAGAGGTGTCTTTATGAGAGATAAGCTACCTAAACACCCTTTTAAAAAAGAATGTGGAGTAATAAATTTAGATAGCTCTAAAAATCCTGGTTCTCATTGGGTAGCCTATGCAAAATACAACGATTATATTGAGTATTTTGATAGTTACGGAAATCTTAAGCCTCCAAAGGAATTTATAAAATACTTGGGCTCCAAAATTCACTATAATTATGATAATATTCAGCGTGATCACCCTTTTAATTGTGGACATCTTTGTTTAAACTTTTTGAAGAATTTTTGGTGTAGTGAAGGAATAAAATAAACATGATCTTTCGAAAGAGGTCAGTATAGAAGCATGTCTACTACGGTTACCATCTCTGGGAATAAATCGGAATTGGTTTCATACTTTCAACCACCATTGCATTTGTCAGATCAATATGAGTGCGGTTTGGTATACTTTTCAGTATTAAAATCAAGACCAAATATTCCCATTATTAACAGAGGTCTGTCTGTAATCAGAATCGAATGTGATCTTGTTAACGGTTCGTACTGCAACGGGTTACCAACTCATTTTATTCATGAGTTTGTGTCTGATACTACTCCAGGTCATCAGTGCATGGAAATACCACTACATGTTATTTACTTTCCAGTAAACAAAAATATAATTTCATCGGTATCTGTTAAGATTGTAGATCAATTTGGTCACTGTATTAACTTTGGAGAGGAACAAGTTCAGTTACGTCTTCATTTAAGAAAAACAAAATGATAGTATATTATAAAAACACCCAAGCGAATGAAAAATGTCTTAGTCCTTCTGCGATTGCTAAAGTGCAAAGACGCAAGAAATACGTTAAGAAATTGACTAAAGCAAATAAAGATTTTCTTAAAGCCCTAGGGTTCAAAGTATGAATATACTACAGATTACTGAATTACCGCACTTCGACACTTCGATCGAAAGTTATGAAGTCCATTCATACAATCCCTACAATAGCAGCTTTAGAGAAAACGATGAAATCAGAATTCCCATCCACCAGCAAGACATATACGTGCTACCATCAGCCAGTTCAATTTACATCGAAGGACAAGCGAAGCTCTTCGGTAAAGATGGGAATCCAATCAAGAAAACTTTTTCATTCACTAATAACCCTGTTATGTATTTGTTTCAAGACATCAGATACGAAATGAATGGTATTGAAATAGACCGCATAAAAAATTCTGGAATAACATCAACAATAAAATCATACATCTCATTAAATGAAGCAGAAAATAAAGTTGCTGCTCTATGGGGTTGGAATTTAGAGGGATTTCAAAGTGATGGGCATTTTAGTGCTGTTATCCCATTAAATAAGGTTTTAGGTTTTGCAGAGGATTACAATAAAATAGTGATAAATTGTAAACATGAACTTATATTGAACAGAAGCAATACTAACTTAAATAGCGTTATCCTTTCTGATGATATTGTTAATTTTCAAATAGACGTGCAAAGAGTTCAGTGGAGGGTGCCACACATAAAAGTATCAGACCGAGAAAGACTGTCACTTTTAAAACATTTAGAAAGAGATAAACCTATTCAGATGGCGTTTAGAAATTGGGATTTATATGAATATCCGTTACTACCTAAAACCACAAAGCATTCTTGGTCAGTTAAAACTGCTTCACAATTGGAAAAACCCAGATATGTAATTTTTTGTTTACAAACAAATCGAAAAAATAATAAAACTAAAGACAGTTCACTATTCGATCATTGTGAAGTAACAAACGTTACACTCTTTTTGAATTCACAATATTATCCATATGAACCTTTAGGTTTAAAGTTTTCTGAGAACAAATATAGTATATTATATGAAATGTTTGTGAAATTTCGTCAGTCGTATTACAACTGTCCAGTAGACCCGTTGCTTGACCTAAAGGAGTTCAAAGAAAAAGCCCCTCTTTTTATCTTAGACTGCTCAAGACAAAACGATAGCCTGAAAACAGGTCCAGTGGACGTGAGGTTGGAAATTGAATGTTCCACAGCATTACCAGATAAGACGACTGCATATTGTTTGATTATAAACGATCGACTCGTAGAATACAAACCTCTCAGCAACATTGTGCGCAGATTGTCATGATAGCTATTGTGGATATTCAAGGCTTTAAAACAGAAACAAATGAATTTATAATAAAAGAAATCGCTATATTGTATAATAAAACATTACAAGTGTTTTTAATTAAGCCACCATTTCCATTTTCAAAATTAACGAAACATGAAAAAAAACATGTTTGTTGGATTGAACGTAACAGAAAGATACATTGGCGTGAAGGATTTGTACCCTACCCTAATTATCAGAATTTAGTTATAGATATTTTAAGAGATAAATGTATCTACGTTAAAGGTTCAGAAAAAGTGTTGTGGTTAAAGCATATTTTAGAAAACAGTAATTCTAATATATTCAATTTAGAAGATAAAGGATGTTCTAGTTTGATAAGTTTATACGATCTATATAAGTATTCTCAAGATTTATATAACTGTATTTATCATGACTCTGTATGTGCTTTAAAAAATGTATTGTGTTTAAATAAGTGGTGCTTTGATAATAAAATTCTAAAATAAATAGTTTCTTGTTTTATTTCTATAGTTAGGTAAAACGCATCTTAAAGTTTTCTATTCCCCTCCGCCCACCTCTGTCCGGTCTTTATAAGTTATTGACAAACGCTGGACGATACCATTGAACGTTTATAATTGAACTAGAAAGTTAATAGAACATGTCTCAAAATGAATACAAACCTCGATATGACATGTATAACATGTTCAAAATGCGTGAATTTTCATTTAATTATTACTGGAGGACGTTTAATCAAAAGAAAAGATTAGTGAGGGAAATGGCTGACGCGGGATTCTTTTATTATGGAAATGGTATAAATGATATTGCAGCATGTTTCTCATGTGGAGGTGTTATCAAAGATTGGGAGATTTATGATGATCCTTGGATGCAGCATGCTATACATTATCCTGAGTGTTTTTACTTGAACGCTGTGAAAGGAAAAGAATATATAATTAAATACACATATCTCCATCTCAGCATTAAACTCTCAGCATTGTAGTGTGATGGTTCAATTTTAATCAATGCTTGCTTCAACAAGAGAGAGAGAGAATATATTAAATAAATTAAATTAAAATTGACAGAATGCTTCATTCATCGAAATTTGGTTTGGAAGGCAATTCTAAACTTATTTTCAAGAATGCTAGTGGCGAGATTATATTTACTCAAGACCTGACTAACCAGAAAATAATTGTTGTTTTTTTTCCCCCTTTTTAGAGATAAGAAGTAATTAAGTTTTCTGATACGAATTGAGTTATATGATGTGGAAAATCTACCTGCAGAATTGTTAAATTGCAAGTGTCATTCCGAATTATGTGTGCAATATATTGTCAAAAACATGTTTATGGACGATGTTTATAAATCATATAGAGACATAGTGTTATTAATAAAAGACAAAATTAATGATTAGCAATTGTTGTTTTTTTTTTCCCCCTTTTTAGAGATAAGAAGTAATTAAGTTTTCAACTGTATATTATTGGGTTCTCTGGATCAACGGAAATCAATAAGTCCAGTTATTTAGAACTAATACCATTCACCCACAATCTATTTAAATAGATGAAAACAGGGGTTATTGAAAAAAGAGTAACATCGAATTAAAAATCTTCAGATTTTGAAAAGTTTACCTGCGCTTCTCTGCGAAGGTATATCTACTTTTCAAAATCTGAAGATTTTTAATTCGATGTTACTCTTTTTTCAATAACCCCTGTTTTCATCTATTTGAATAGATTGTGGGTGAATGGTATTAGTTCTATATAACTGGACTTATTGATTTCCGTTGATCCAGAGAACCCAATAATATACTACTTAAGTATATAAAAAAAATCTAAAGTACACAAAATACAGTTCATCATCATTTCGGCCGATAGACGTCCAATGCTAGACACAGGCTTCCCTCAAATGTCATCACAATAAACGGTCCTGTACGTCTCGCATCCATCGGATTCCCGATTCAACCTTCACCAGGTCATCGGTCCACCTTGTAGAAAAATACAGTTAAGTTAGGGGTAAAAAATCAAAAAGGTATGCAGCCTATCTGAAACCAAACTGATTTAGAAAGGTTTTTTTTTATTGTAAGCAGAAATGCAATCGTTGATGGTGAAGCGCATTAGTCTATGAAGGGCCTATTTTTACTCTTGCCTTGAAGACACCTTGAAATTATAATAGGACGGAAGAGAATTGACGGTAAGGAGAAGAAATATTATTTAAAAAATCAATCATTTGTAAAATGCCTATTTTTATTGTTAACATAACATAATCAGCCTTTTAATAGTCCCACTGCTGGGACTCAGGCCATCTCTCTAGGAGACGGAACCCAGCCAGGCGCATTATTTTGTGTAATTTATTTCATCACCACTGCTCTCAAAACGGTGAAGGAAAACATCGTGAGGAAATCGCCATGCACTAAAACCAAAAATTCGAAGACATGTGACATTCACCAACCCGCACTGGGCCCGCGTGGTGGATTACGGCCCATGTTTATTATTGCAGATAACAAATTCTCAGAGTTATTATTCTGAATTCTCAAAGGAATATTGTTACGAGTATTAGGCTCGTAACCGAAATTTTGAAGTTTTAAAATAAAATACTGAAAACTCATTATGCTAACGAGCTGTAACATTTATTACCCACCATTATCAAATAATAAAAATCAACATAGAATGTTAACAGAAACTGAACACTTTAATATTTGTAAAATAATAATGTGAAAAACATTTTCTATTAACTTCGAACTTATTTTTAACAAAAAAATAATTTACAAATCGAATTAATTTCAATTCTTAATGGGTTATTATTAAAACAATTCAATTATATCTTATTTGCATTTGCAGAATGGCTCTCGTAGCTACCTTAGCCTTTATCGAAGAATTTTATAGACCATTTGCTTGGAAACAAGCGGAGATATGCAAATACAGCAGTTTTCTAAGGCCACGCTATACCGTCATTTCATTATAATTACTTTATAGCCATTGTCTGGGTGCTCTGAAATTATTAATAGGCTGAACTGTGAATTATTTATGAGTTTTTACTGAATTATCTTTGGGAAGAGAGGGAGTTTCTAAATGGATTAAGTTCATAGCCTTTTAGCAAACAATCATCACATTATTATTATGAATGTGAAAATTTGTTTATATTTGTGAGTATGTCTGTTACTCATGGACGCTCAAGCGTTGGATTGGGATGAAATTTAACGCAAAGGAAGTCGATGTCTTGAAATAGGATATAGAATACTTTTTGTTCCGGGAATATGTTCCTTTGGGATACTTTTTCCACATTAACGCCTGCTCTATGAATGGTGTGAGAGGGCGTGTTAGAATTTTACTTATAACAATCACACCCGTGTCGTGTAGTTTCCCTTTGCGTTCTAGAACCACAGAATTCCCGTGGACCTACGCCTTACGCGCCGTCGACGACTCGGGTTCGGGCCGGACAGTGAGCTACCCATTGCTCGCCGTCTGCAAGCTCGTGAATACGAAGGCCGTGGGCACGGGTGAAGAATTTTTGTCGAGCTTACTTTTGAAATCTTGGAGCTCGATAACCGGGATAGCTCATCCCCGGACGCTTATTAGTATGATCATCATCATCATCATCATTTCAGCCGAAAGACGTCCACTGCTGGACATAGGCCTCCCCCAACTGTCGCCACAATGAATGATGTCGCCTCCTACAAGGTGAACCGATGACTTGGTAACGGTTGCGGGAGTCCGATGGATGCGAGACGCACAGGACCGTTCATTAATATGATGCGTCGTTTTATTTACATATATTGTAATACGGGTCGCTTAAAATAAGCTTATGCAGGTTAAGGCACTTAATCTTTTTAATTAGCTACGGTTTAGATTCGCGCACTTGATAATAAATATTTTTGATATAAGCTAAAAACACGTCTTCTCTCGAACACGGTGACGGACGGAAAGAACAATATAATTTTATATTGTCCAGAAAAATAAAAATAACTTAATATTGTGAAAATATTTGATGTGCTTAATATAAAAAGTATACCTACTTATCCGAGGGTCCTTTTTCGCTCGCCTATTGTCAACATCGAGTATGGTTTAAAAGACCAAAAACTCTGTTACCTTTCGGTAATTCCGTGATTTACTCCAATATTTTACAAAACTTGGTCCAGGAAATACGTGTTATTTTTTTAAACCCATAAAAGTTTTTGAAAAAAATTGTCGTCATTCAGAATCTTGATTAAATTTGCAAGGCTTTTATTGTTTTACTTTTTTAACTTTTTAAATTTTTGAGTAAATTATGAATTGTCAAAGTTCATGCAAAATAGCAGATTTTCAGATCTCTTTACCGGATTAGTTTTACCCAAATTTATAAATTGATTTCAATAGAAGCTTAGATAATATCCACAATATATTGTGTTTCCAAAATATCTAATGAAAAAGGTATAATAACGTCATAATCGCGTAAGAGCGGGTGTATGAAAAACATTGAAAATGTATGTCGAGTTGCATCCCCTTAATGTTTCCAAAGCAAAAACACGGTTGGCGCAGTGGTTCAGCGATTGGCTGTTGCGCCGTGTGGCAGGTTCGATTATCGAATAAATAACAGTATGACCTACAGATAGTTGTTCTGGATCTGAGTGTCTTGTGTATGTCAGTTTACATTTTGCAAAAATACGTACATTACCTACAAGAGTTATCTACACTAATATTATAAAGAGGTTAAGTTTGTTTTAATGTTTTTTTGTTTGTAGAAGGTAATCCCTGAAAATACTGGTCCCGTTGCGAATTTTTTTTTACTGATAGAAAGCTGATTTATTCCTGTGTGACATAGGCTATATTTTATGTATGCGGGCGAAATCACGGGCAAAAGCTAGTTCATAGTATGGGTCAATATTTGTTTTTTTTTGAGCCGATAATAAATCTTCATGAAATAAAAATCTAAGAACTTTACTCTCAACTAATCTATCTATCTATCTATATATATAAAAGGAGAAACTGACTGACATATCAACGCACAGTCTAAACTACTGGGAATAGAAGCGTGAAATTTTGCACAAGGTTTCCTTTTATTACGTAGGCAAGCGCTAAGAGAGGATTTTGCAAAATTCACCCCCTAAAGAGATGAAACGGGGGTCCAAAGCTTGTATGGGGAAACCTATTTTCAAGCGGGCGAAGCCGCTGGCAAAAGCTAGTTTGTCATATTTGGTCTCTGACAAATATTTTTTAAAGATAACTGAAAAAAATAACTTTCCCAATCAATATCAAAGTTTTTATTCAAAATGGTGAAGTTCAGTGAACTTTACTTTTTATTGTGAGTAGACGAGCGTCCATAAACAAATACGGGTAAAAATAGCGCATAGATATAAATATAAGAGAACTCTATGTAATGTATACTTGGTTAATTTAGATTGAAGCGAGATTTATGATTATTATATTACAGTGTTGAGTAAAACTGAGCACCTACGTGTCTTTTTAATTTATACTCCATCTGTTTAGGCAATTAACTAAATGTAAACAATCTTGACATGTCTTTTATCTAAAAGTTGTCTAAAAATTGTATCCAAAAATGTTTACAATTTGTTATTTACATATACCGATGTTTGGCAATTAACTAAATTTAAATAATCTTTGTATATCTTTTATACGATTTTTTTTTAAAAAAAAAGGCACTTCGAGATTGTTTACGTTTAGTTACCCACCTAAACAAATGGAGTATAGGTGGGTTATTTAATCTACACTTATATTATAAAGAGGTAAAGTTTATTTATTTTTGTACTTTTTTGTTTGTAGGAGATCCGATTGCAAAAATTTTTTCACTGATACAAAGCTGCTTTATTCCTGAGTGACATAGCCTATATTTTACGTATGCGGACGAAGCCGCGGGCAAAATCTAGTAATTATATTATCAAATAACTACTCCCGTCCTGGGTGCAGCGAGACGGAGTGGTAGACTTATACTGACATTTAGGGGTTTTTAGTCTGTAAAAGTCTGACACGTCCTCACACTCCGCCCTAGAGCGGGGAATGTCATTGGAAGATAAAAGGCCCGCTTTGACATCTGTCAAAACGCAACATGTTCCATCATATTATTTAACGCGCCAAAAAATTTATGTATTTATTTAAAATACTTTATGTAATTATTTATTATTTTATTGTATCTTTCAGATTCGTTTCAAGTTACATTCTTGGGTATTTCTCAAATGTCAAAACATTCCTTTTATTTTTAATATTAGAAAGGAGACAATTTTTGAGTGTGTGCCTAATATAATATTTGTATACGGTCATTTCTGGAAGTACCTACTAAAAGATTTACAAAGAAGTGCACGAAGTCGCGGGCAGTAACTAGCGTTTGAATAAAAAGTAAATAAGAGCTGTAGTTAATTAACCTTATTATTTCATGGTATCAATACCTAGTAAACTATTAAAATGTTTTAATGGAACTAGCACTTGGATGGAGGCCAAGAATCTACGATACTCGTATTCCCAGAAGATGAACTAAATAATCCAACAATGGAATGACTACACGTAACTTGAAGAAGCGGGCTCTAGAAAATTGTACAGTAGATAAAACTTACCTACAAAGGTTTAATCGCAAGAAAAATTGTGGAAATTAATTTTTTTAATACCTTAGGGCCGACGCTGCGTTAAGTGGGCGCCCGCGCGGACCCATACAAAACTGCTCCGTCGTGGGCAGCCGCGCCCGCACCCGTTTTGCAACTTTCTCCGACACGACTACATGCACACCGTTAAAGTTGAACTAGCGAAACTACGCAGGTAATAATATAGTTTCCGCGACGAGGATCGCCGCACATGACACGCGCGGTTGCCATTTTAACGGAGCGTTTTCCCTTATTTTTCAAAATCACATCACACTAGTGTTAAAAAGGCGAAAGTTTGTGACTGTATGTGTGTGTGTACGTTTATTACTTCTTCACGCTTGAATGGCTGAAATTGGTACACGAGTAGACCATGTCCAAGAATAGCACACAGGATACTTTTTTATCCCGGGAGTATATTCCCTTGGGTCCACTTCTTATATTCACACGGGCGAAACCACTAGAAGCAGCTAGTTGTAAATAATGCTCCAAACCGTATTCAGACCACGGTGGCTAACTTTAACGGAGATTAGGCAGGTCTCTTCTTCTAAGTCGTGCACTCTTGACAGAGTGGTCGTGGTCATGTATCGGTCGTGTTCTGTGCCGCCGCCTCACTCGCGTTACGACGCTATGCAGCTCTGTGTTTGACGGCTTGGGAGTTTTCGATAATACTGCAATGTGTCACAGATTTGATGAGATCCACGTCCACCATGTTGGAGAGCGTCCACGTGACCTTTTGGCCTCGACTTTCCCTTTCACCACCAATCGTTCCATAGAGTCTTCGTTACGGGTAATATGCCCGAAGAACTTGAGGATTCGTATTTGCACAAACGACGATAATCTCTCTATGATATTGAGTTCTTTCAGGATTGAAATATTGGTTCGGTGCGCGGTCCATGGGATTCCAAGCAGGCGCCTCCAGGACCACATTTCCAATGCATCAATCTTGTGATGGTCTCACATCCTTAGCGTCCACGTCTCAGCTCCACATAGAAAAATTGGAAAGACCAAGCAGTACCAATTTAGCCAGGTACGCAGGAGATATTATGGCGCTCAATCATGTGCACAAATGCAGGTGGGGTTCTGTGTTCATTAACTCTTATAGTCCGATAGGATGGCAATCCGGCACGACCGGTGAGAGATCAGGCACAGAACCAACGGCTTTACGTACCCACCACGGCATGGGAAGAACACCACCGGCTTTCAAACTCAGGGCTACTACATAGTAATTCCTAATAGAAAACCCCCCGCTCTCGAGCTGAGCGCGAGGGCGTGTCACACTTTTACTAACTAAAAACCCACTCCTGTTCTTTGATCGTTGTTTGTTGCTTTGCCATTGTTCCAGGGCCCCGGGGATCTCTTTCGCATCACCCATGGCCCCAGTAGGCTTCGACCCTGCTGTACCCCTACGGTTTGCTGACATCGCCTTGAGGCGCGCGTAGACGCACTGTCGACGACTTAGGCTTGGTCCGGACGGTTACCAGACAGTCGGAGGAGCTACGAGATACCCATTGCTCGCCGTCCGCAAGCCCGCGCCTGCGGTGACCGGAAATCGGAATCGGAATCCCGGCGCTGGGGCGTGTACACCGTTCCCTTGCACGACACATACGAGATTGCTGAACAGCTATTCATTTAGCATATATATATCTAGATAGATAGAGACCCGCGCGCAAAGCCGGTGTATAGATGTCTTCGTCTTCTTCTTATTTCATTTCAATGTAAGTCCCTGCTCCTTTAAGAAACTTCGCAAGTCAACGTCCTTTAATATAACATCAAGTAACCTGACAAAAGCGTGCTTAAAATATCCAAAGCTAAGTTATCTTTAAGTGCAAAACTTGCTAACTTAAGCTCTTGCACCGGATAGCTTCAACTGAAGTATTCACCGTTATAAGTTTTATGAATTGTACTGGATTCAGTTTTGTTTAATTTAAATTATTTTGTAGAGCACATTCCTCGAGTTTGTTCAGGGAAAATCTTGTTTTAATATCTTTATTCTTGCTTCTTCTGGAGTTAAATTGTAGTTTTATAATCTAGCTCTGTGGTTCGAACTTTGAAATGTACTTTCACATTTTTAACTAAAAGTTAGATTAGGATTTCTTTATACTGCCCTCTACCAGAGTAGAGAGTATTGGTGGCTCATTGGAAACAGTCCCGACTTACGAGTTGTAGGTTGCGGGTTCAAACCGAGCCAGGTGCATTGTGGAATTTATTTCATCACCACTGCCCTCAAAATGGTGATGGAAAACATCGTGAGGAAACCGGCATGTCCTAGAACTAATAAATTTCCTAGAACATATGTGACATCCACCAATCTGCACTGGGCGCGTGTAGTTGATTACGGCCCTTTCCCTCTCCCAGAGAAGAGGCCGAAGTCGTAGGAACATTCTAAGGCTGATTATGCTTATGCTATATATTTCCAAGAATCCTACATCTATTATTTCGCTTTTCATAAGATTTTGTTCAAACCAAATCTGATATTGGCACCGAAAATGAAGGCACGGAATAGTCAGTCAATAAAGAAGTGCAAATCCATGTCCAAGGAAAAGCCGAGCTTCCATTTTTGCCTACAAATCGTTCCTGAAAGAATGACTTTCAAATAATACCGAGAAAGGAAATATATGAAACCTTTTTGTCAGAGTATGTAACGCATTGTTTACGTGAAGTACGTCAGGTAGAGGATCGGTACTCGGTAGGCACCTAATGTTATTTGTATGTAACATGTGTCTTAGGGCCTATCTGATTTTGAGCGGCTGCCTCATATTGTGCCGAAATAGGGCTGTCCCAAGACTGATCTGCTTTTTATGCCAATTTAATAATAATAATAATTTTATTTTTAATACTACATGGGTCCAATGGTTAGTAAAAAACTTATCAACTAAAGGGTTGGTAAAAAACTTATACTAATGCTGCACTAGCAATTGCAACCAGTCCATCAAGGACTGGCGCATCATGCTTATCGGCTAAAGTTCGAAGAAGGAGCTGGTCTTAGATCTGCTTAGCAACGAGGCAGCCTACTTTCTCACTATAGCGTAGAAATCATCCACACGCGTTAAAGCAAACATGCCCGATGCACTGCAGTATCTAGGTAGCCCCAACAGTACCCTGGCATTATATTGGATCCGCAGGGCATCTAGAGCTTTCTAATAATATAATTGATATCTGTCGAAATATTTTGTACTAGGACAGCTGATGGTGTACAAGTTTGTTTTATTGTTGGTCTATTATATATTGGAACGGTTGAGGTCCTCTTTCATCGGTACTAGTTTAAAGCTAATGTAAACTACATTATAAGATTTAACCAATGAAAATTGTTTGAAGGTTCCGAAAGGTTCTGAAGTGGCGACCACGTACCGGTAGAGGCAGCGCTGGAAGACCTACCCCACTATACCTCGTTCTGCGAAGCAGTAATGCTAGCAGCGGCCGCACACGTGAGGGAACAGAATTCCTCACGCCCCAGCCGCCGGGATTTCGCTCTTAATTTCCAGCTATTGTAGGCGTGGGCTTGCACACGACGAGCAATGTGTAGCTCGCTGTCCGGACGTCCGGTAACCGTCCGGACCGAGCCCAAGTCATCGACGGCGCGTAGTATTCCACGCGTGCTTCAAAGAGATGTCAGCAAAACCGTAGGGGCTCAGCAGGGCCGAAGTCTACTGAGGCCATGGGTTCGCTTCCGAAAGGGTAACCCGGGGTACTGGAACTCAAGGCAAAGAAGGAACATAGGAGTGGGTTCTAATCAGTAAAAGTCTGACACGCCCTCTCGCCCCGAACTAGAGCGCGAAAAATCCTTGGATGTTATCCCACCTAAAAAAAAGGAACAGTAACCAAAGATGTGCATGAAACTGCTGGGGACAGCTACTTTAGTTCATATTTTGGGTAATATTCAAGTTATTTAGGGACAAATGTTTTCTTAAAAAATGAATATAAAAATTAAATGTTGTTAAAAAACCTAATTACAATAAAATTGTCTTCTGCTGAAGCGAATCTGACGATCGAAAATTCATGCTTGAAAAAATTTGATTGTCATATTGTGGGTCAGCTTTCAGAACGGCCATCCCTACCACCCGCCCCTTTTTGATTGAAAACAGACAAAAGGATTTCTTTTCGTCGCAAAAAGGACAAATGCCTTCCAAATACCGACGCACAGAAGATTTATACCCTCTCACGGATAATTCAATATCTTCTACTCATAATATAATGGAGACAGCTTTGTTTTCTGGTCACGAGCTGAACCTTTGAACGGCATTGAGATGTTCTTTGAACAGTTCGCGGGTTTAATCATTTTACGTTCCTTTGTTGCTTCAAGTTAAGTGTATGGGATCTTGAAATATGTATTACGATTTTAGGGTTACGTACCTCAAAAGGAAAAAACTGCTCATCACTTTGTTGTCCGTATGTCTGTCTGTGTGTCTGTCTGTCGGTCAAGACCCTTTATTTCGGGAACGCATAGAGGTACCGAGTTGAAATTAAAACCATATACTCAGGTCTGTGGTCCCTTAAAGCTGCGAAAAAATCAAACTTCTGAGTTAACGAAAAAAAAAGATACGGCCGTTTATGTCGCAAAAAACGTGTAATTCGACTCTCTCAAGGAAATTAAAATTCATAGGGTACTTCTCGTTGACCTAGAATCCTGAAATTTGACATGAAGCAAGGTCATATAGCACAAGTATAGGTAGAAATCTGAAATCTGAAAAATTGTAGTTACGTCACTAAAAAAACTTTTTATGCGATTCGGAAAGAAATTTGTAACTCAATTCGGGAATTGAACTGTTCATAGGTAAGTTTGAACCGAACCCTCAGTGCGCGAGTCCGACTCGCACTTGCCCGGTTTTTTTTGAGGTATGAATTCATCAATACTGGTCCTGTTCTGGATGGAGTGGCAGGCAGTGTCAGACTTTTACTGACAAAAACCCGCTCGCTGTCCGTACGTCCCATAAGGATCGAGCCCGTGTTCTACGTACGCCGCTAAGAGATGTCAGCAAACCGTAGGGGCCCAGCAGGGCCGATACCTTCTAGGGCCATGTGAGAACTTCTGAAAAGGATACTCGTAGTCCTAGAAAGCAGAAGGCAACTAAAGGAACATAGGTCTGGCTTTAGAAAGTAAAAGTCTGTCACGCGCTCCACCCAGGAGAAGACTTGAGATGATTTTTCACCTCAAAAAAAAAAAAAACTAGGTACAAGTCTTGTATCGTGGGTACGTTTTCGAAGATCTAAACTCACATACTGACTGTCCGGTCTAGTTGTCAGTGGTCCTGACAGCTATGCCGGAGGTCGTAAGTTCGATCCCCAAATTTTTCCAAATGTTTGTGTGATGAGCACGATCATTTGTTCGATGTCTGGGTGTAATTTATCTATTACATGTATGTATTTAGAAATATATAAGTATGTTTATTAGTTGTCTAGTACATTAATATACATAGACAAAGGGTTGCTATGAGTCATTGTTTATATATTTGTGTTTTGTCTCTTTGCATGTTTTTTTTTTTTTTTTTTAGGTGGGAAAATCATCTTATGACAAATCCCGCCTCTTGGGCGGAGCGAGAGATAGTGTCAGACTTTTACTGACTAAAAACCCACTCCTGTTCCTTCGTTGCCTTCGTCCCAGGGTCCGGGTTTCGTTTTCACACTACCCATGGCCCCAGTAGGCTTCGACCCTGCTGGGCCCCTACAATTGCTGACATCTCCCTGAGGCGCGCGTGGAACAATACGCGCCGTCGACAACTTGGGCTTGGTCCGGACGGTTACCGGACGGTCGGACGGCGGGCCACCCATTGCCCGCCGTCCGCAAGCCCGTCTCTATGCATAAAAAAATTGTTTAAATTATTTACTCTTTCTCTTTTTTAACGTATTCAAAACATTTGTTGTAAGATTGCTAATGAGTATGTTATAGAGTTTGCGTGAATAGAAAATATAATTAACACTTACACAGCTGTCCCAGCAAACGTTCTTTTACCATGTTAATTATATTATCAAGGAAATCGAATGTAAGTTTAAATCGAAAAAGAAACTAAAATTTAAATTAAAAAATGGAGGGTGGGGTAAAAAAATGCCTTTGACCTATTCTGAAACGGGTCTACCTTTTATAGCAGAACTTTTTACGTCATAATATTGTTTTGCATAACAACGGATAGCATAAACTTCATTTCGCAGAAAATCATTTCGCATACACTCAGTTGTCATACATTCAAAACTCATAATTTTGTTAGTCAGAATCATCTTTAGGCATAATGTTTATATCCATAATAATTAAAAAGCAGAACCATCATATCGCAGAAAATTAACAGTCAGAATCCTTTTTTGGCATACATTTTATATCGATAGTCATTAAAAGGCAGAACTGATTTTTTTCACCATGATATTACTACTAATATCAAAACGCTAACCTAAATGCTAATTACAAAAATATTGTCGGCTTGGATGCATGTAGCATGCAAACAGGCATACAACATGCAAGCAGGCATGCAACATGCAGCATGCATGCAGCATGCATACATTATTATGTATAGGTTTATAAAATTGGACATAACTAGACAAAGTGAATAAGTAATGCTGAGCAACAGCGCTGCGTGTCGCGGGTTCGATTCCCGCAGGGAACTAATATTTTTACGACCTACAGTTAGTTGTTCCTGGTTAGGGTGTCTGGTGCATATGTTTGTGAGCGCACCCATTAATAGGAATTACAACGCGTTCCAAATATAGGATCCATTTTTCGCCATATTGTGACGTCATAGCTGTCAAATCGGAAAATTGGGTAGGGTGAGCATCTTGTTCTTAAATAATATTTATTTACGAATCATGAACGAAAAAAGTTTAATCAGAATCTAGTTCTTCAATTATGTTTATGTCTGCGTCACTCTGTGTAATGCCTGAGTAGTGGCAAATGCAAGAAGAAGGTGGATTGTTCGTAACAATGAAAATAAGAAAGAAAATAGTTTTTCTAACTAATTATGACTTCAATATTTAGCTAATTTAGATCAAATGATAACGTTTTGACTTCACCTAGATTTAACTAAGACTCAGAGTAATACAAAACGAAATAAAAACCGTTATTGTTTGTGTCATCGTGCACATCACACAAACATTTGTCCTGGGTGGGAATCGAACCCACGACCTCCGGCATAGCAGTCAGAGCCACTAACCACTGGACCAACAGGCCAGTCAAAAAATACGCAAATAAGTTTGTTTTGCAAACCGTACTTTTCAATCAACTTTTGACAAATCGAGGTTATTGACTTTCCTATTCTTATTTGGAACGCATAAATTACGTTGGACTTTTTTTTTTAAACGATTGTAAAAAAAAACATTTGCTTGTAATTTAAAGTGAGACAACAAACGAGAATTATTCAGACGATACTAATTATAACTTCGGTCTGATTGAAACATCGATTTCAGTTGGAAATACCCTATTCATTGGCTAAATTAAGCCCTGCACAGTTCCAATGAATAATGAAGATTAAATTCTGGCCAGTGATCCAATAATGATTTAGCAGGCATAATGTATTTTGAAACTAGTGCATTTACGTCATTTATCGAATGTTCAAGTGAAGGGATTAAGAATGAATAGGTTACTTCTAGGCAGGCGTGCTTCATCGTTGATTAAATTATCGCTTACCTTTAGGTGAGATAGAGGTCAAACTCGAGTTAAAAAAAAATGTAGCATGGTCATTCCTTAACATCGTTGTTAGGTTGGCGACTAGCACAAAAGATCCAGAAGGGTCGAAGTGCTCTGGTTTTAAGGCCAGCCCCACATCAAGATAGGTTGGCGACACATTGTCACCAACCTAATGGTAAGATCAAATTTTAAACGTTGAAGGCTTAGATTTGAGCGTTGATTGTTTTTCACGTGGCCAAATATATGACGCTCTTTCAAGAGCAACATCTAAAGAAAACATGTTTGTATTGTCTAATTACAAAAAGCCGACGTAAGTAAACGTTGTATATAAAGACATTCGTACGAGAGTACGAAGCCGAGGCGGGTGGCTAGTCCTAGATAAAACTAGAAAAGTACCTACATATGAATTCAAAAAAATCACATTGGCACGTATTTACGCATTGCATAAGAGGCGAGTTATCACGACACTATGGAAAAGAAAACCCATTTCTGCAAACTGACGCTTACGATTTTCCTCCTGAACAGGGTCTATTGGATCAGAGGATCATTGCTAATGATGCACCCGTCGAGAAATTTTAGAGCATCAACGCTGAGTTGCTAACCTACCGGTTTTCTCCTAGTTGTATTTTGGGGTGCGTGAGCACACATCTCAACTCCATCACGCTACTCATATATTCTAGATCGAAAAACCCAATAACACATTTCCCGACCCGGGTATTGAATCCCGACCGTAAGCTCAACAATATTGCTTGATACTAGTACTACTAGACCAACGATCTAAGGAATTCTCTTAAAGTAATCCGTTTTAGTACAATTTACTAAAGTAACTGTCAAGTCAAAAAGAACAAAGATATATAGGCAGATAAACAAGAAACAAAATGCGACAATAAAGAAACAATGACTCTACCTTGAGATCGGGAGAAAAGTAACATTTCCAGATAAGATCTCTCCTTTGTTAGAAAGTAGCGGACAAATAAATAGCAAGTTATCTTGGACGAGCGAAACCGCGAGACGTCACTGTAATGTTCAGATAAAGGGAAACTTATATTTAGTTTCCCCCTTTTGTTTTTCTTGGGACTTTTTTGGTAGTTCTGTTTTAATTTTTTTTTCTTGATCTAAATAGGACAGCTTTCACAACGAGTGATTGGCTATCTGAAACTGCTCTGCCCGGTAACTCTATCATTTTCATCTTCATGCACGATTCTAAATTTTTTAAAGGTTTGAAATGATCAAATAACTCTAAGGCCGCTATTCCACTTACGTTTTACGAGCGTTGTTGCTTCTCCAACGTCTGCGCAGCGCCAACGTTGCGCAGATGCGACGTTAACGTCGCGAGTTTCTAGTGGTAAGCGACAACGTTGAGCAGACGCGACGTTAACGTCGCAAGCTTCTTGCGTACACCTAAAACCGCGACGTTAACGTCGCGTCTACTCAACGATGGCGCTGCTCAGACGTTGGAGAAGCACCAACGCTCATAAAACGCCAGTGGGATAGCGGCCTTAAAGTAACAAAATGGGCAATTTTCTTTCCACAATTAAATCACAATTACATCGTTTTTCCTAACTACGAATCCGACATCATCATTTCAGCCGAAAGACGTCTTCTGCTAGACATAGCCTTCCTCAAGTGTCACCTCAATGAACAGTCCTGTGCTTCACGTACCCATTGGATTTCTGCGACCCGTACGAGTACGTCATTGGCCCACCTTGTAGGAGGCCTTCCAACGCTGCTTCTTCCGGTACGCGGTCATCACTTTAGAATCTTTTGGCCCTACCAACCATCTGTTCCGCGAGCAATGTGCCCTACCCATTGCCACTTAAGTTTGGCGATTCTACCGACATAGAAAATTAATAAAATTTAATGAGTAAGTAAGAAGGTGAGTACGATCTATGGCGAAAACAAACGCAATTATATAATAATGTAATATAATATTCCACAACTATCACACAACGTCGTCTAGTCCCAAGCTAAGCAGAGCTTGTGTTATGAATACTAGACAACTGATAAACATACTTAAATATTTCTAAATACATATATATTATAGATAAATTATACCTAGACACAGAACAAATGTTTGTGCTCATCACACAAACATTTGTCCTGGGTGGGAATTGAACCTACGACCTCCGGCATAGCAGTCAGGCCCACTAACCACTAGACCAGTCAATTATAGTTAAGTCCTCTCAGAAAATAATAATGAATATTATTGTTTCTCCTCCGAGGTAATCTTATTGTAAGTAAGATATTATCGCTTAATCTGTCGGGCTTATTATTTGTTATGTCTCAAGTAGATAAACCCTTGATGGCTTAATAGACAACAAATTACAGTTATTCACTAGACAATTCTGGTGAATATTCGTAATGGAAGATTCACCTCATTCTTATACGTACGTAGATATTACTTTCTTAATCGTTATGGAAATATTGTTAAATCATTTTTTTTTCTAAAGATAAAGTATAGATTTTCTTGCCGGTTCTTCACCGTAGGAATCGCCCAATTTAACTACGTACTAGCTTCTGACGGTTCACAAGTGCCCAAGTAGGCACATATGAAATAAAATGATTTTGAGTTTGAATTTGATTTAAGAATCTTGGCATAGCTTGTCCTATTCACACTCATAGCGACTGTCGAAGGCAACGACCAGGGATATTTCTTTATCACGAGAAACTTTAACTTACAATACAGATCGACCAAGGGAATTACCGTCGTCTCAGGAGTTAATCAGTAACTCTTTAATTCACCGTACACATTAAGGTGAGGTACAATTTTTTACCATAACATCAAATATCCATCGAATCAAATTGAGGGTTAGTTTGGTTTTCAGACAACTTCCACTAAGGAACCAGGAATAAGTCCTGAATCTGGGTATGCATTGACAACCCCTTCTGTAAAAATCCAATAATACTATCAAGCAGGTCTACCCTATGTCTCTAAGTCCAGCTGCTGTGCTTTGCTAATACTACACTACTAAAACAAAGTCTTATGCAAGAAGAACAGAGAAAAAAAGAAAGAAAACAAAAAAAGGACATAAAGAAACATATCTATTCGGCAACAGTCACCAAAAACACTCAAAGTTAAGAAAAAACTAACAATCATAAAAAAAATAAAAAAAATATTGTGTGTGTGCACGACTACTCCAAAAAGGTTCATTTTAACAATTGCAATTATAATTATGTTAAAGACTGATTATACTATGATTGTAATACCAACCAAAAACCTGTGACCACTGCGCCTTAGGCCGGTTCATTGGATAATCCTTCGGGAACCTCTCCTCACTCCAAAGCATTTGCAATGACACTTTGTAAACAGCCACATCATCAACGTCACATCCTACCGTCAAATCAAAATCTAACAATGCTATCAAAAACAAGATGGCGGCCACTCGACGCACAACCGCCATCATGAATAGACGTGCGCAAAAGTACCGTCACAATTTTTCTACGATTTTTTAACGTTTTTAACCGAAAAGGTGTTATAATTTGATGAAAGTCACAGTTTCCGTGTGCGTGTAACTGCGTCGGAGAGATGCGGTGGACTTTTCTATTTTGGATTCCCGTTCTGAGCGGACGGAAATAAACACGTTGGCGACGATCCGTATGCGCGAGCCGATGACTTGTGCACGCATCTCGTTTATTTATATAAACCAAAACATTTCTTTTTTGTTTTGTAAGAAAAATATTCGGCCATCTGCTGTTTACTTTAGGATTAGCGAAATTGTAGATCAAACTTTCTTTTCAGCCCATTCTACCTAGTCTTTCAGATGCAGATAAATTCATTATTTTAAAAGGAGCGAATATCTATTTGACCCGAACCCTTTTACTGAGTTACACGATACTTTTTGATGATCAACTTTTGAAACAGGTGATCAACTTTTTAGGTTTAGTTGGTAACGACTGTTAAATACCTTTCTAAAAAAGATAACCAAAACTGACGGCTTAACGTGCTTTAAGAGGCAGGGGGGAGGAATATAGATATCAGTACGAAATGAATTGTATACAAGCATTGCATTACCTTGGGGATCGAATTGTGCACATTATTACTTGATCACTGTACCATTGCTGGGCCAAAGCCTTTCACGAGTTCTTCCAGACATTTTTCTCCCGCGCCGTTTCGAACCAGTCCTCATCTCACCTCTTTCCGGGCCGGTCTCGACGGTGCTTCCTTTCTGCAGGAATACACAGCGTGGCGAAACTTGCCTAGCTTTCACTGTGCATGTGACTGACGTGGCCGGCCTAATCAAAATTAAGTATAGCAGCCTTTTTGCCCAACTCTATTATGCTTTGTTTGAATTTCTACTTAAATTAACGTGAACCAATCCGTATCACATACCTTCGTTTGCGAAAAAGCTATAGGTATGGTTGTCTATTTCCATTTTCTAGTTTGAAGGTAGTTATAGGATTTTCATGAAGACTTTCAATACAAATTGACGTTCATTTTTAAAAGCACCATTAAAAAGTCAATATTTTTTAAATCAAAATAAACAAAATTGAGATACAATTTAATCCTCTAGAATCTATAAAGTAGACGTTGAAGGGTCGCAGGTGTTAGCGGTTCGTCGGGTCTTTTGGACCCGATGGGGAATGAAGAGGGGGGTTCCTTAAATCGAGAGCTTTTAACCCGTCCCAAGTGTCCACCTGATTGATTGATAGTGGACCTGTATCTTTGGGTTTTTGGGCACGCTCGTGATATATCATCGGGGAAGACGAAGTAAACCAACTATTTACTAGTTTATCTCACAACGTATAGTACCTATATCTTATCTATAATGTTATCTGTATCCCATAGTGTATGAGCTTCTACCAACTGTACTACTGGGCACGTCATAATTATGGCGGTAAGTCTCCTCTTTGAGGAATGGCTGGAAAGGCAACACGGCGTCCTTACCTTCCGCATGACGCAGGTCCTCACCGGACATGGTAAGTTCGGGAGGTTCCTGCACCGGATTCATGCGGAAGAAACGCCCGGGTGCCACCATTGTGTGGACCGCCCGGAGGACACGGTGGAGCACACGGTGGAGGTGTGCCCTGCTTGGGCAGAGCAACGCCGTGTCCTCGTGGGGGCGATCGGCGGCGGCGATCTCTCGCGCCGGGCTTTGGTACAGGCCATGGTCCGGAGCGAGGAGGAGTGGCAGGCGGTCGCCTCCTTCTGCGAAGCAGTAATACTAGCAAAGGAGGCGGTCGATCGCGTGAGGCAACGGCAACGGTCCTCACGCCCCAATCGCCGCCGGGATTCCGATCCCGATTTCCGGCCATCGTAGGCGCAGGCTTGCGGACGGCGAGCAATGGGTGGCTCGCCATCCGACCGTCCGGTAACCATCCGGACCGAGCCCAAGTCGTCGACGGCGCGTGCTGTTCCACGCGCGCCTCAAGGAGATGTCAGCAACTGTAGGGGCCTAGCAGGGTCGAAGCCTACTGGGGCCAAGGGTCTGATTCTGAAAGGAAGACTCGGCCCTGGTACGAAAGGCAACGAAGGAACAGGAGTGGGTTTTTAGTCAGTAAAAGTCTGACACTATCTCCCGCCCCGCCCAAGGGCGGGGGATGTCATAAGATGATTTTCCCACCGAAAAAAAAAAAAAAAAAAACCAACTGTACTACAGGTTTATTCTAATTCAGGTACATAACATAGCCACACATAAAACTGACTGACATGTCAACGCACAGCCGAAACTACTGGGGTTAGGAGCGTGAAATTTTGCACAAAGCTTTCTCTTATGACGTAGGCGAGCACTAAGAAAGGATTTTTCAAAATTCACTCTCTATGGGGATGAAGAGAGGGTCCAAAGATTGTATGGAAAAACCTACATTTACGCGAGCGAAGCCGCAGGCAAAAGCTAGTTTCAGATATAATGTTATGTTTGCCTTACCAAGAACCGTGACAGTACCATACAATTGTAACTTATCTAAGATACTAGTACAAAGTAAATTACCACAAGACACAATAAATACTATAAGTATTCTTTATACAAAATCCAACTTCATCCAGACAAAGTGAGCCCGTCCTAGTTCTAGCGGAATAATAAAAACTTGAAAATTATGCGCTTGAAACTTTCTCTATTGAGAGTGTTCTCTTCTAGATATTCTAGGGTTCAACCGGTATAAAGCCTCGATCCTATTGGGATTCCATTTTACTTGTTACAATATACTTTGTTTGACAACCCTATTTACTGTCAAAGACTTGTGTAACTCAACGAATAAACACTCTTAAAGCACGCTGATAAAGTCGAGTTTACTTTGAAAATATTGTTTCCCAAATGTAAAAATAATATTGTGCCTATTTGGAAGTATGTGCAATAATAATGCTAATACGATAAATTTTTATCAATGGATACGAAAACTGATCTGAAATTATTGAAATAAAAGTAAAGAGTTTCTGAATAAAATAATATCCGATCTTTTGGAAACACATTTACAGTTTTCGTAACGTAAAAACTGTTAAGGGGATGCCACTCGACATACATTTTCCCTGTTTTTCATACAACCGCTCTTACGCGATTATGTCGTTATTAAACATTTTTCATTAGATATTTTGGAAACACAGTATCTTGTGGATATATTCTGGGCTTCTATTGATATCAATTTATAAAATTGTGTAAACTAATCCAGTAAAGAACTCTCAAAATTTGCTATTTTGCATGAACTTTTACACTTCATAATTTACTCAAAAATTAAATAATTAAATTAAAAAGTCAAAAAAATATAACAATAGAAGCCTTGCAAATTTAATCAAATTTCTAAAAATTAAGGTTTTAAAAATACACGTATTTCTAGGAACAAGTTTCGTAAAATATTGGAGTAAATCACCGAATTACCGAATGCTAACAGAGTTTTCAGGCGCTATCCCTCTTTTTTCGCGTTGCCTTTTTGTCAAACATCGCATTGGATTGCGTTAGATGAAGTAACAAGCTTTTAAACCATGCTCGATGTTGACGATAGGCGAGTGGAAAAGGACCCTCTTAAGAAAGATTTGTCTATAACTATATGTTTGATTCTTAATAAGTTCATAATAGCGGAATCAGCCTAATAATGTTCCCACTACTGGGACTAAGGCCTCCTCTCTAGGAGAGGGAATAATCATCATCATCATCATTATTTCAGCCGAAAGACGTCACTCGTCACCATAATGATTGGTCCTATGCGTCTCGCATCCATCGGATTCCCGCGACCCTCATTAGGTCATCAGGTCACCTTTAGGGAGGCCTTTCAACGCTTCGTCTTTTGGTAAGTGATCGCCACTCCAGAACCTTTCGTCTCCATCCATCTGTTCTGCGAACAATGTGCCCTGCCCACTGCCACTTTAGTTTGGCGATTCTTCGGGCTATGTCAGGAACTTTGGTTCTCCTGTGGATATCTTGATTTCCGATGTGATCACGCAAGGAAACTCCGTGCATAGCCCTTTCCGTTGCCTTTCGGGTGACTTTAAGTGGAGAGTCTATAAGAAATACCTTTTACAGTTTTCAAAATTTCTGAAAGTGTATTTTTAGAAATTTTGAAAACTGTAAAAGGTATTTCTTATAGACTCTCCACTAGCACTCTAAATAACACAAAAAAAAAGTGAAAACCTAAATAGACGCCAACAGTTACACCGCGAGATATTTGCAAACCTATCCTTGATTTTCAGAAAAAAAAATTGTTCTTTACAAAACAGCTAAATTGACCTTTTCTATTTGCAGGATTTATTTATTATTATTATTTAACAATTTAAGTACACACAATAAAAAATAAAGGAAAAAAAAGAAGGAAACAGAAGAATAGTACAAACATTTTTTTTTTTTACTTTCCAAATGCCTAAGGGATTGAGTCCGCCTCTGTACTTTTGTGTGCATAAAGCATTAAATAAATACATAATCACTTGACGAGAAACAAAGTATTACGAATATACCTACATACTAATCAAAAGTGCCGAGTGCGCTTCTTTAATTACATAAGTTGTACAGGAAGCTCTTATCAATATTGTTGTAAAGAGCCGTGCACACTATACAAAACACTACTTACAGTTATTATTTTTTATAATACCCACTATTTCCTAATTACATTTATATTAATGGGTATTTTATTTAAACTTTCATTTTTATAATATTATTTATTATGATTTATTGAAAAACCGTTCTACTAGAATTCCTAAGAACTTCACTATCTTGTACATGCTAGACGAAGTTTGAAAAGTTTATATTGCTGGGAAGATGGCAGGATCGGGCTGGGCAGATGAACTCGTCCGATCGCTTGTAAGAGTAAATCGAGTTCACTTAATTCCGACGAACAGAGAAGCGATATCGATAAGGTTGAGGTGGGATTACTTGGTTAAGTTTGATAGAGAGCGTCGTCTAATCTTTAGCAAAAGATAAATAAGTGTGGTTGATCGGGAGAAAAGCATTGAGTGACCATGTATGTTTGGGAATTGTTCCGATGTAATTTGCGATTTGTATACAATATGTAACATAATAAACACACATTCTGAAAGTTGTAGGCATTCAGGATCGGCCACTGAACCGATTTCATACCCCCTAGCCAAGTTACGATCGTTTCGTTTGCGAAAAAAGCCTCGAGTAGGCCACGCCTCCGATTCCTTTGTTCTGACATCATCTCAACACTCTGTCACGTAGTCAAAAGAATCGGAGGCGTGGCCTACTCGAGGCGTTCGACGCAAATGAAACGATCGTAACTTGGCTAGAGGAACAGGTATTTTTTAAATAGGTATTTTTTTATCTTAAGGTTCATAGTTCGTGTACGCGTACGTATATATCAATATCGATGCGCTGTGTATTGCGATGAAGCCTATAGTGTTTTGGCTACTATTTTAAAATAACTCATCATCATAATTTCAGCCGAAAGACGTCCACTGCCGAACATAGGCGGCGGACAGCCTTTGCCATTGCCGTGGCAATCTGCTGAATGCAAGACGCACAGGACCCATGGTTGTGAAGACGCTTTTAGGAGGCCTGTGTTCAATGGTGGACGTTTTTCGGCTAAAGTGATGATGAGGTAAAGATACACAATTATTACCACAAACGTTTCCATTTCTGACAGTTACAAGTAGTTGCTTTTGTAACTCTACATTTCTATACCTAACTATACAACTACTTCAAAGTCGGATTTCTGGCCGAAACTCCGATATCAATTTCGAATCTGTTGTGGTGTGCAAAACAAGAACAACAAGGCTTCCATTTCCTTTAGAAACTTGAACATTCATGCGTATAGAAACATCTCGCCTATTCCTAAACTTGAATTTATAAATTCAAATATGACAAAGTTCAAAGAGTTATGAGTATACATGTGGATAGGTGGAGAGGGAGAGGGAGGCCAAAGAAAAGATGGGTGTGAGGAGTGAATATGAAAGAAAAGGAAGTGAGTGATAGCATGACGGGTGACAAGATAGAATGGCAGAAAAAACATGTTGCTCCGACCCCAAATAACATGGGACAAGGGCAGAAAGAAGATGATGATGATGACAAAGCTCAAATTCCATAGGAACTCATACTTTTATATTGCCTTTTAAATAAAAATCGTCGTTTAAAAATCGATTTACATGCTTAAAGTCGATATTTCAGTTTGTGATACAATTTTTTTTTTTAACTTCACTCGGTTTATTAGCCAGTGACAAGTTTAGGAAGTACCCATTTATTTTTTTGATACTAAATATTATATAGTCACTTTGTTTTCCATAAGAATAAGGATATATAACACGTTGTCCAAAGTGGGCGAATCGATGTAAATGCGAAGCGATGCGGCGCGAAAAGAACAAATAATTGATACTAAATTGCTGTGGTCTACGTGACCAACTGCACGTAGGTGCAGAGACGAGCAAATCGAAACGGACGCGATTAGTTAATTTGATATCTTCTAGCGAACTCTTGTGGTGCAGTAAATTGTTTTATATGTATAAATGGAGGCTGAAGCGGCGAATTCACGCACACGCATCTCGCGTGAACCGCATCAGATCACTTCGCAACCGCATTCGTGTTACATATTTTAATGTTTTTGCAGTATTTTGTAACAAATATTTCATGTCAGCCTTTTGGCAACTATAATTCAAGTAGGTACTGTAATATTGAAGAAAACAAGAAAATTGTCAACACCATTTTATTGAGATCACGCCTGTTTTAATGGTTCTACATATTATCTAGTTGCGTAGATATTTAATCTTTTAACTGCTTGCGTCGGATTGGTCCGACCGTTTTCGTATTCTATTCGCCAGTGTTTGCGACTTGGTACTCCATCTAATTTAGTCTTTCAATCCTCATAGGTGACAGAAGAGCTGACGAGATGGAATATTTGGTCTTGGATGTGCGACCCTGGTGGGATAAACGTCGAATAAATTCGACAAACACTCTCCGGTTTTGTCGGATTTATTCGACGTAGTCTTTTAAAAGGTTAAAATACAAATCTACATCTATTTTACATCACGGATAAATTTCCGAATAATTTAAATAGCTGCTGAATTTTACTCGTTAAAATACTGCTAAAAACCTCTAGTACTTTCAACAAAGCTTCGTTCACAATTTGTATAAACAAGAGGCAAGGAGGTTGGACTCCAACTCTTTCGATATTAAAAAAGTTTGAAGAAGCTATGGAAGGCTCATGGTTTGCTTGAAGCTTTTTGTTCGAAACTAGATATTGTTTTGGTTGGAATATAAGTGACGATGTTATTTTCACGATTTTTGGAGTTTCTTTTTTAAATTTGTTTGATAAATGATAATAAAATAGTAAATAATTATTTATTTGCAAATAGATGTTAATTAAAAACACTTATACATGTGGATTTTTTCGTCAGCTCTCTGGGGACTAGAATTACAGAGTTTCTCTAGTTTAGGCTCCAGTCCATGCTTCATCATCATCATTTCAGCCGAAATAACGTTCATTGCTGGACATGGGCTTCCCCCAAGCGTCGCCTTAACGATCGGTCCTGTGCGTCTTTATATGTATAAATGAATGACGATGGCAGAGTCAATCCGCCAAATCGGAGCTTTTGGGAGGGATCGAGGCTTTTTATGGACAGTTATACACGTCTATCACTAAACCGGCTGCAAATCTAGCAAACGACCCAAGAGCTAGATTGACTCGACACAATACCGAAGATATCCCGGACGTCAGCCTGTACGAGATTAGGATCGTTCTGAAGCAGCTGAAAAACAATAAGTCGTCGGGTGAGGACGGAATTACGGCTGAACTCCTAAAGGCGGGTTGAAAACCGGTCCTTAAGGCCCTTCAGAAGCTATTTGATTCCGTCATACTCGAGGGAAAAACGTCACAGCCGTGGAGCAGAGGCGTAGTGGTACTCTTCTTTGAGAAGGGTGATAATACCCTGCTTAAGAATTACAGGTCCATCTCGCTTCTGAGCCATGTCTACAAGCTGTTTTACAGAGTCATCACGAATCGTATCGCGCGCAGGTTCGACGACTTCCAGCCTCCCGGACAGGCCGGATTTCGAAAAAGGCTTCAGCACCGTGGACCACATACATACCCTGCGGCAAGTTATACAGAAGACAGAGGTAAGGTAAGATAACCAGCCTCTCTGCTTAGCGTTTGTGGACTACGAGGAAGGAAGACTTTGATTCGATTGAGACTTGGGCTGTACTGCAGTCTCTCCAACGGTACCAAATTGACTATCAGTACATCGAAATGCTGAAGTGTGTGTCAAGACGAAAGTCTATGACCAGTGCGTGTTGCCTATTCTATATAGTGGTGACATATGGCTCTGAAACGTGGTCGCTTAAAATGGACCTCATCAGAAGACTTAAAGTCACCTAAAGAACAATGGAAAGGTCTATGCTCGGAGTTATCTTGCGTGATCGAATCAGGGATGAGGATATCCGCAGGAGAACCGAGGTCACCGACATAGCACGAAGAAACGCCAAACTTAAGTGGCAATGGGCAGGGCACATTCGCTCGCAGACCAGATGGCCGTTGGGGCTGAAAGGTTCTGGAATGGCGACCACGTACCGGAAGACGAAGCGTTGAAGGGCCTCCTACAAATTGGACCGATGACCTGGTAACGGTTGCGGGAGTCCGATGGATGCGAGACGCACAGGACCGTTCATTGTGGCGGCACTTGGGGGAGGCCTATGCTTTGCGGGGCGGGGGGCAGAGGACGTCTTTCGGTCAGTAAAAGCCTAAAACGCCCTCTCGCACCATTCTGGAGCGATAAAAGTCATCGAATGATTTCCCAACTCCCAAAAAAACCGTATTGCCAGTGACAAAAATGTTGTAATATTTAGCGCAAGTTCCGCTTTTAGATGTTGCCAGCGCAAACTACACTTAACCTAGTTCCTCGGATCTATTTTATGTGTTGCATTGGAAGCTTAGGATAGGTATCTTATTATTTCTGTATCAGGGAGGAGAGTGCGTCGTAAAAATATGAATGGCTTAGTGTACGGTGAACGAGCACTGCTGACCTTTAGGAGTAGGCAAATGTTGTTTAGTTATTTTTTATCTGATTCCTTTATAATAATAATAATAAATAATTTATTTTCAGGCGTCTTGGCCCATAGATGCATAGCTTACAGACTAACATTTCAATCGTCGAATCCGACTCGGCTGGGCAGCGTTCGGGAAGCTGCGCGATGTTTAAAGTAAAATAGGGAGGCTGAAGTGGGAGTGGGCTGACCACGTCCCTTGAATGCACCTGGACAGATAGATGAGGATTGTCACTCACTGGACGCCTGAGAGAGGATGACGCCGTCTAGGTGGACCGTGGCGAAGGTAGAGTGACGATCTGATCATGTTCGCGGGGCAAACATGGTCAGAGATTGCTCTAGACAGAGAAGAAAGGAGAAAGAGAGAGAAAGGAGATGCTTTACCTAGCAGTGCGACACAATATAGGCTATTAAAAAGAAGTCAGTTAAAAAAGAATACACCACAATTATAGCGTATGTGGTGGTGGTGATCAATAAAAATTGAGATACTAGTTCAGATTTAAACAAAGTAGAACAAACAATCGTTGCTAAAGCTAATAAGAAAAGAGTAAATAAGAGGCACTGATAAGGGTACTCAACTATGTCATAGAAGTTTGATTTAAAAAAATATTCACTGCTCCAAGGGGTTGATTTAATATTAATTATAGTTTTTATTGAACTTCACGTGTTCCTCAGAAAAAAGTCTTGTCAGACGAACAACAAAATTATCCTTTGAGAGGGTCCTTTTTCGCCTATCGTCAACATCGAGCATGGTTTAAAACCTTATTTCTTCATTTAACGCAATCAAACGCGATATTTGACGAAAAGGCAACGCGAAAAAAGAGAGATAGCGCCTGAAAACTCTGTTAGCATTCGGTAATTCCGTGATTTACTCGAATATTTTACAAAACTTGTTCCAGGAAATACGTGTTTTCTTTAAACCCTTAAAAATTGTTGAAATAAATTGTCATCATTCAGAATCTTGATTAAATTTGCAAGGCTTCTATTGTTAAACTTTATTGATTTTTTAAAATTTTACAGTAAATTATGAAGTGTGTTCATGCAAAATAGCAGATTTTCAGAGGTCTTTACTGGATTATTTTTACATAAATTTATAAATTGATTTCAATAGAAGCCTAGATAATATCCACAAGATACTGTGTTTCAAAAATATCTAAAGGGAAATGTGTAATAACATCATCATAATCGCGTAAGAGTGGTTGTCCCATCTCTAACACAATGCCAGTGTGGAGTCGCTGCACAGGACATGCGTCATTTGCTATGCTATCGATCCTGCACAACCACCTGCAGTTTTCAGGATCTATACGAAACCAATAAGAGCCGTAGAGGTTGCGAAAGATAAAATTTAGTCAGATTACATTTTCAGGTCAGATAAAACTTAGTCAGATTACATTTTCAGGTCAGATAAAACTTAGTCAGATTACATTTTCAGGTCAGATAAAACTTAGTCAGATTACATTGACACAAAAAGAAGAAGAAGAAGAAGAGCGGTTGTATGAAAAATAGTGAAAATGTATGTCGAGTTGCATCCCCTTTTTGTTGACTGACGTACGAAATCATAAAAACTGAATAATATAATTAAATTCCTGAAACTGCGACAGATACCGAAAAGTGATACGTCTAAACGTTTCATTTCCGAGTGAATATTTTAAACTTAACTCGAAATAGAACTGAACTTGGTAGTTAGACTGGATTTATTTGACTTGCACTATCGTCCGATAGTGGATAGTCCGGAACTGAATTCAGTTCGGGTTTGCTCCTCGATAGTTATAACTCGAACTACTGTTCTATGAGGTGGAATTACTTTATGTAGGTAGTTCCAGATTTTTGCATTAGAGAGAAATTCAGGTAATGGGAAATCATAAGCGGATTACAATAGTATGAACACATGCTTGAACTTCGGATCAAGAATTTGTTTCGCTTCAGTCTATCTATAAAGTAGTCCCGTGGCAATAATTATTATTATTATTAGGGCCTGTGGTTTTTTTTTTCGGATGGGAAAATCATCTTATGACATCCCGCGCTCTTGGGCGGAGCGTGAGATAGTGTCAGACTTTTACTGACTAAAAACCCACTCTTGTTCCTTCTTTACCATTTTTACAGGACCTCGGGGATCACTTTCGCATCACCCATGGCTCCAGTAGGCCTCGACCCTGCTGAGCCCCTACGGTTGCTGACATCTCCTTGACGCGCGCGTGGAACACTACGCGCCGTCGACGACTTGGGCTCGGTCCGGACAGTTACTGGACGATCGGAAGGCGAGCCACCCATTGCTCGCGTCCGCAAGCCCGCGTCTACGGTAGGCGCGGGCTTGCGGGCTTTACGGAAATCGGGATCGGAACCCCGGCGGCGGTTGGGGCGTGAGGACCGTTGCCTCACGCGATCGGCCGCCTCCTTTGTTAGCATTACTGCTTCGCACAAGTAGGCAACCGCCTGCCACTCCCCGCTCCGTACACGGCGGTGCTCTGCCCAAGCGGGGCACACCTCTACCGTATGCTCCACCGTGTCCTCTGGGTGGTCCACACAATGGTGGCAACCGGGCCTCTCTTCTGTACGAATCCGGAGCAGGAACCTCCCGAACTTACCATGTCCGGTGAGGACCTGCGTCATGCGGTACGTAAGGCCGTGAGGTCTTTCCAGCCACTCCTCAAAGAGGGGACTTTTTACTTTTTTTTTTAGAGTCCGTGGTGGTCCGCTAGCAGAAAACGCACACTTGACGTTATATGCAAAGCAACTGTCCCATCTGGGCCTCAAGTCTGCTATTACTATAGTGACAGAATGGTTTATCATTGATTTCATAATTAATGATATTGACAAGTTTGGTAATCTACTAATTTAATGGCGTCATTATGACTTTCCAATGGTCAACCACTGATACTCCATTGAAATAAGTGGCATAGAATGGTAATCTCGTATATATTGACAAATTAATGTCTGGTTTGCAATAATCTGCTAAAACTTTGACAGTTTCTTTGATTACTGATATACCATTAGAACGTCATTGTGCAGTCATTGCTTTTAATAAGCTCGATGTTGTCATTCTACCACAACTCTATTACGAGACCATTGACCTATCAATGATCGATCATTATGTATAATCAGATTACGAACTTTTGGCAAAATGACAATGGTATCGTGCTGGAGTGACGAATTTATAAAAATAGCAGACTTGGGTTCCAGGTCATTTGTTGAGAGAATGGATTGTTCGGCGCATTTGTTTCATCAAGCTTTGAGTTAATAGCATAAGTATTTCAACGCTCGCCCGAAAACGTAGTAAGACGGAAAATACATAGTTTCCTACCTAGGAAACTATGTTCTTGTTTACCAATAGAAGCTCACTAGTTTCAAATAATTTGTACACGGTTGGTGTTGAACTGCCTGTCACAGGTTCGGCTGCGGCACAGAGCAAATAATTATATACACGGTATTGTTTTTTTTTAATGTGTCTTGCGCTGACGCAACGTGCTTTGCGTGAATTTAAATGGGGTTAATTTTATTTTGTAAAAAACGCTAATTATAGGTCCAAGGTATCCAAGATATAATAAACGTAACAAAATCAGCCTTATAATGTTCCCATAGCTGGGACTCAGGACTTCTCTCTAGGAGAGGAAATAGGCCCTAATCTACTATGAGGGCCCAATATTGGTAGATGTCACATGTTTTCGAATATCATAGTTCTAGGACATTTCACAACGTTTTCCTTACCCGTTTTGCCAGCAGTGGTGATAAAACAAATTATATAAAATAATATAGATTATATATACCATAAGTCCGGGTCGTTATCACTTGCCCACCACTGCACCAAGGTATAAAGGGTTGAAATAACCCAAATATTGACCCCCATATCTCCCCTTCAAGTATGACATCGTCCTACAAAAGTTTTAGACAAAAATACGTAGGCGACTTGAGTGTTGTATACTTACACGTCGGTTATATTCTTATCAACCCCAACTTCGAAAAGTCACAGAAAAACTTTGTCGAACAGAGGATTATGCTTTCCATGACTTTGCTGACAATTGCCGGGTGGGGTGAGAACACCAAAACAAGTCCATTCGAAGGGTATAAAAACATATTGCGAACATTAACTCAGTTGCAGAGTGGAGCAGCGTTCAGTTATGTGTCGGAAGCCGTAAACTTGAGCGAGTTAGACGGGAGTAACAATGTAGAGAATATAGCCTGTAGGTATGTGGGGTGTAGAGGTTTTCTGCCTGTTTTGTTGTTTTTGGGAACTGTTTTGAAAGAAATGTACTTTTTTTGGTCACGTTTCCGTATGATAGTGATACTGAGGAGTAATAGCTTAAGTGTTCCAGAGTTCTTAATTTTGTAGGAAACGTAGTAGAAAGAAAGACTAAGACTGTCTGAATATCGAGTAGTGTAATAGGCGCTTAAAAACTCAGGGACCCCATATGTCTGTCATCTGGAAACGTGACTCTCGAGATAAAAAAACATATCCTATGCGCTATTCGAGCGTGAAGAAGTAACAAACAGTAACAAACACACACATTCCGAGTGGTGCGGCATTTTTAATTTTTTTCATATATTCTGATTTTAATGAATTGTGATATTTGTCCTTACAAACTTTTTATAAAGGCAAAAGTTTATATTAGTGATTAGTATATCTTTGTTTGTTTGTTTTTTTACCACTGTACCAATACAATAACTAAGTTACAAAGACGTAGTAGCTACTATTGCTAATTTTAGTATTTTCCGTTGTCACATAAATGTATTTGGAAGTGCTGTTAATACAATAGTTATTTGTGCAACAAGAGAGCAAAGTCGTTTTTTGATGCGAGTGCTGATTTTGAATCCTAAGTGTGGCACTATTTATTGTGAATCAAAATAATTAACATTGTAGGAAGAGGTACCAATTCAATAATAAATATTTACAGGTTAAATATCAGTTTTATTTGCAGTAAATACATATTTTTAATACAACAATAAGTTAAAAATTCAATAAATTACAATAAAAGACATAATTATCTTTTTGCAAAAGTTCTTTAGTTAGTACAAAATTCCGAACGTGTTTGTCTTTGAGGTCGAATTAAAAATCAGAATTTCGAAAGGGCAGGTCTTTGTCTCTCTCTCTTTCTAATGGCGGGAAAGAGATAGTGTGACTGTTTCGAATTGTATGATAAACCTAAGGCTGAATAAGATATTCGTGGCTTTCTGAAAACAAAAATTAAAAAGTTACTTTGTCTCACTCCGTGAGCAAAATCATTTTGCTCACTGATTTCAGGGAGCAAAACCTACATGTTTGAACTATTGAAGTGAAAAAAATATTTATAACCTTTGGATATGAACACTCCATTCACTATTCCGCACTGATTCTGCAGCACTCGCGACCGTAGCAGGGATGAAGTTAACACAAGTAAAACCACTTCACATGTTGTATAACTGTATATTCAGAACTTCAGCACTAATTTCAAATAATAACCATCGCGAACCTAGTCGCAACTTGGAAAATCTTAACATCGCGATCTAGAAATCGGCGCTCATCTAACAGCGCCATCTATTGGTCAAAAAATAAACAAAATTTCCAACAGGATATAATATCAAGCAGAAAAACAAATCGTATTTATTTCAGGAATAAATATCTGAGCTGTGTTGCATTAACTAAGTAACTCCACGTCTAATTTTTATTCCCAAATCATTTATGTATCCGACTTTAAATGCACATTGTCTTTTTTAGTTTTAGTTTGCAGTACACGAAGGCCTTTGGCTCAATTTCCGGTCTAAGGAAAAATTGATGATGACAGGATATTGCCTGAAACCTTCCTGTTAGCGTTATCGAATATGTTGCTATATTTTGAAAATAATTTATTGGTAGCCAAAAAGATAAAAAATATTGTGTTCGATAAATTGGTAAGAAGGTATTTATTCTGAACGCCAAGCTAGAAATTACAAGTGTCTGACGTGAAATTCCGTCATCATTGACTTGTGCTAAATACCGAAATATCTCGTGGTCAATCCCAAACATTTCATTAAATCATTATTGATACAGACACCTATAACATGACTTAAATACTAGGTCCACGGAACAGACGTGACTGGGTCGATGTGCATAAAGTTACAGCGAATTTAAAGGTATACTGAGAAAACTCTTACTTCCAAACTAGCAGATTCTGTGAAGTAGAAGTCAGTGTTCTGCTGTCACTATGGCTCGTGGACTGGTCGCACCCTAACAATCAGCACCATCTAACAATTATAGTTTCGTGAACTAACAATATCGTCACTGGAAACACAAGCTGCACCACCGCTTTGACACGATCGTCGGTAGAAAGGATGCAGCGAGGACTGGAGGGAAGACCGAGCGGTGCGGCATTCTACCTCAGACAGCCTTGGCATATGCTCACTACCAACGCACGTGTTTGTTTCCTTTTTAATCCATGAAAAGGTAACAGACATACCGACAGAGTAAGTTTTGCATTTATAATTGTATAAAGTAGGTACCTATACCTATTTATGGAAGTTTTATTTGGAGGGCTGAACTAAAACTAGACCATTCGCGTCTATAAAATGTTAATGGGATTACTGGGTACTGACTACGGATTTGTGACAGTTCGGTACATTCATAAGATTTATCAGCCGAACTACAGCCACGCCCCTTGACTAATTAGAACCGTTATCAAAAGGCCAAGGACTATGGTGGATCGTGATAAAGACCTGATGTTTCGCATCTCGGCCACCCATGATTTGACATATTTTATACTATCGATAATCGTTACCTCCCTTTTTGAAATTTCTCCCGTTCTGGATGGAGCGAGAGGGAGTGTCAGATTTTATTGACTAAAATCTACTTGGTATTATTTCAGTTGCCTTTTGCGTTCCATGGCTGCGATGACTCTGTAGCGACATCTATAACGCCCCATAGGAACTAAATATACAAAATTCTGTATGAGTTTTCAGCACAATTAGAACATATAGGCGTGATCCGCACAATTAGGACTGGCCAGTTGGTCTAGTGGTTAGTGGGCCTGACTGCTATGCCGGAGGTCGCGGGTTCGATTCAAACCCAGAACAACTGTTTGTGTGATGAGCATTATCATTTGTATGCACACAATATGTATGTATTTAGAAATATATGTATATAAGTATGTTTATCACTTGTCTAGTACTCATAACACAAACTCTGCTTAGCTTGGGACTAGACGGCCGAAATCATCTATCGGATAGTTGACAGGACGACGCAATACCCGTCGTCTGGTCGGAGGATCCTCCGTTTTTTCAACAGAGATGTGTGAGACTTTATAACCTGTTTTGAATACTCTCCATAACTCTTTTCAGGCCCTAGTGCGACTTGTTTCTTATGTTGACAGCTCTTTCAGGCGTACGTGGAACAATGCGCGCAATGGCAAGCCAAGAACCGTTTTTTTCGGGTGGGAAAATCATATAATGACATCCCCCGCTCTTGGGCGGAGCGCGGGATAGTGTCAGAATTTTACTGACTAAAAACCCACTCCTGCTCCTTCTTTGCCATCGTTCCTGGGCCCCGGGGTTCTCTTTCGCATCACCCATGGCCCCAGTAGGCTTCGACCCTGCTGGGCCCCTACGGTTTTGCTGACATCTCCTTGAGGCGCACGTGGAACGCGCCGTCAACAACTTGACTCGGTCCGGACGGTTACCAGACGGTCGGACGGCGAGCTACCCATTGCTCGTCGTCCGCAAAGCGAGCGGATGTGTCAGTCTTATACTGACGAAAACCCTTCTGTGCCCTTCAGTAGCCCATAGCGTTCCAGAACCACCGTATCTCTTTAAGAAACCTGTGGCACTAGCGGGCATCGGTTCTATTGTGCCTACCGTTTTGCTGACATCTCTTCGAGGCGCGGACCCGGACGCCGTGGCGTCTCTCCAGCCACTCCTCAAAGAGATTACCGGCTCGATTGTAGTAGGTGCTTCGTTGTTAGCCGCGAGATTATTGCAGCGACCGGATTTCCTGACGTGGCACGTGTAAGCTTGGCATGTTGCTGTTTATTGCATGCGGAGCAAACCCGCATCTGTGATGAAATCCGCACGATATAAAAACACTCTATTTCCACTGGTGTGTCTTATTATAATATAACAACATAATCTTACAAAATTTTCCATTTAAAACCCGAATCACTCTACATAATAATTAGTGTAACAAAACAGTGTAATTACCGCACAGTATTTATTACCACACTAAACATTCTAAACACCCTAATAAACGAATGAAACGTTTTATATTATTACATTACATGGAAATCCTTGTTTACATTTTGATATTAAAATTAAGTTTATCCGGCGTTTGCATTGGTCAACTGATCTCTATGAAAGGGTTGTTATGGGGACGAGAGCAATAAGGGTGATGAATTGGGGACGAAGGGTGGACAAACACGGTGGTATTTATGACAAACAGGAGGAGGGACTAAAGGGAGGGGGATACCTAGTGAGTTTTATGGGATTGAAAGAGTTACCACGATCCTGGCAATAGAAGAAACACAGGTGGGTTTTAGTCAGTAAAAGTCTGATACTCCCTCTCGCTCCACCCAGAGCGTGAGAAGTTATTTGAGGACTTCCAACCTCAACAGATGAAAATTCATACACACATAGACAGCCAAACTCATAACTCTCCCGACTTTTTTTATGGGTGGAAATCATCCAATGACTTCTTCCGCTCTGGGCGGAAAAAAACCTTTCAAGTGCAAGTCGGACTTGAGGATGCCGTACAAATTATTTGCATAGGTATGTAAATAGTTCAATTCCCGAATCGAGTCTCGAAGATTTTTCCGAATCGCAAAAAAGTAATTGTCTTGTGATGTAATTATTTCAGACCCTTTACATAGGTACTGAAAACATGCAACTGTCACACATTTTTGAACGCGGCTCAGCTAACCCTGTACGATTATAAAATAATATTTGACAATATTCTAAAAGAAAAATATTTATTAAGGAAAAACCAATTTTCAATTTATTCGAAAATTCTAACTATAAATTTGTAGTTGTCAGACTATTTCCTTTACATATGCTATGAGACCTTGCATCATGCCAAATTACAAGATTCTAGGTCAACGAGAAGTACCTTGCTTTTGATTTCCTAGCGAGTGTTAAAATATGGCCTTATCTTTAGATTGCGTTAACTTAGAAGTTTGATTATTTAACTGCTCCAAGGGGTAACAGTGTCAGGTCCAAACCAAGGTCAAACACCTGAGTAATATGGTCTCGACAGTCGGAAAGACGAACAGACGGGCGGACAACAAAGTGATACTATAAGGGTTGCGTTTTTGACAAATTAGTTAGGTACGAATCCCTAAAAAATAATTATTTCTCCTTTTATTTATTATTTTTTTGAGGTGAAGCCAGGACAAGTCTAGTATCATCATCTTCCTGACCTTACCCCGTCTTATTTGGGGTCGTCGCAACACGTTTTTTTCTTCCATTCTATCCTGTCAACCGTAATGCTATCACTAACTTCCTTTTCTTTCACATCACTCTTCACACAATCCATCCATCTTTTCTTTGGCCTCCCTCTTCCTTTCCACCCATCCACATGTATACTCATAACTCTTTTATTGTTTTCTTTTATTTTATGTTAAGTATCTAAAGATTATTAGTTTCTTTTTATTTATATTGTTGATTATCCTGTGCGAGTCAATAAATGTATTCTTTCTTTCTTTCTTTTAGTAACATGCGTTTCATCTCTCCTCATGACCATACCAAGACAAATGATTCCCTTTCAACTTTTCAGTCAGTGGCGCCACTTTCAAATTTCCTCTAATATACTCATTTCTCACTTTATCCATTCTCGTCACATCACACATCCATCTCAACATTTTCATTTTCGCCACATGCAATCTTTTTTCATCCGTCAGTGTCTAGTATGCAAATAAATAATACCAACTGAAATTCCGCATTAAGGGTACAAATTAATACGAACGGGTGTGGGGGCTAGGAAACACAAACAAGTCACAAAGGTTTTTTAATTGCCAATTTACTCATGTTAACAATACTATTGTTACAGCCCGGCTGGTCAATTAATTCCCGCAATTAAAACTCCTCTGTGACAGCGGCTGTCAAATAAATTAGGGCTTAGCGGTGGAGTGAAGGAATTTCAAGGTAATATTTCACTTGAAATATCTTAATTGTTGTCCCTGAAAACCCTATTTATGAGTGTAATATCAGCGGAATTTGAATAGTTTGGGGTTGCATCGGTGAAAAGAAACTTTACGTGCTAGCAATTTTGCCTTTTGACTTATTAAGGGTACATTTTATCGGTCGTATATATTACATTATTATTTTCAGTTAGTTCTAAAGTTTTTGTTACTATTTTGGTGTACAGTAAAGTTTTATTCTATTCTATTCTATTCTATTCTATTCTATTCTATTCTATTCTATTCTATTCTATTCTATTCTATTCTATTCTATTCTATTCTATTCTATTCTATTCTATTCTATTCTATTCTATTCTATTCTATTCTATTCTATTCTATTCTATTCTATTCTATTCTATTCTATTCTATTCTATTCTATTCTATTCTATTCTATTCTATTCTATTCTATTCTATTCTATTCTATTCCTATTCTATTCCTATTCTATTCTATTCTATTCTATTCTATTCTATTCTATTCTACATAATAGCTACTGCCAGCGTGATAAGTCTCGGGATAAAAAGTATTCTATGTGCTATTCCAGGACATGGGCTACCCCTGTGCCATCCGTTCAGCCGTTCGAGCGTGAAGAAGTAACAAACATACAAACACACTCACAAAATTTCACCTTTTTAATGTTAGTGGAATGTGATTTTTGCGTCACACAAATAGTGTGGCGTCCATACCTAGATTCCACACATATATTGCTGGTTTGTATGCTGGCAGAATAGTTATACTTGTTAAGGTTTATATACTAAGATCCCAGAGCTGTCTGACATAACTTATTTTCACATTGATGAAGCCTTAGGTTCTCAGTAGCGTCTCATGTGCTTTGAATACCTGTGTACTTGTGGAGCTCCCGTTTGGGCCCCTGAGTAGGTACCAGGTGAGAAAGGGAACTAAAAATAACGAGATACTTATTTCTTTTTTGGCTGATTTTTATACGTTTTATAGAGTATAATTCTAAAGTAGTATCATAGGTGTCAGACACTTTCCATGGACCAAAACTTCTGTCAGACGCTTTAAAGCTCTACAAAAAGTAAATAAACTTTACTTATTTTTACATGTCTATTTTTAAATATGTTACTATGGTAACTATTACAAACTTATATTTCAGTAGTCACACAAATTGTAGTGACCAAACATCCAGTCAGCGCATGAAATCGTCTCACTCGCTCTGAAACGCATGCGTGCTCTCGCGGTCATACTATACTTTCGGCTGAATGATTTTTGTGTTTAGGGGATGTTTGGTCATTAAAATTAGTAGTCAAACAGCTCTGGGATCTTGGTCTATTATGGTTATAAAAAACTGTTGATGTTCGAAACATGATTGATTAGATATGTCAAATAACAAAAATATTGGCGGACGTAATGTTTATATAATATTTATTTATTTATTTAATACTTTTTGCACAAACGTACAGAGGCGGACTTAATGCCTTAGGCATTTTCTACCAGTCAACCTTAGGGTGATGCAGAGATAAATAGTGGTAGGTGCAATAAAAGAGAGAGAAAAGGCGAATAGGTACGATAAAAGATATACAATAATGAATAATAGATATAATAATGTAACAAACAGAGCTGCTAGATATACAAATAGTAATAAGCTGCATAGAAGCCGTTTCACTAGAGCCCCGTCCCCACAATAGCGCCTGACACTACTAAATTATATAATAATTGTCAGGAAGACTTTATGGTCATAAGCATAATCAGTCTTATAATGTTCCCACTGCTGGGACCCAGGCCTTCACTGTAGGAGAGGAAAAGGCCGTAATCCAACACACGTACTGAGTGCCGCCGGTAAATGTATGTTACATGTCTTCAAAATTTTGCTTCTAGGGCTTGGCCGGTTTCCCCACCATGTTTTCCTTCACCGTTTTGAATTCACGATAACACCTATGTCAGGGCCGTTACACACTACGCTAACACTGTTCTTATTTGTTATACTGGCTGACCCGACAGACGTCTTATGTTAGCTTATATGAATTGTTAAACGCGCGAGTCATAGTTTTCTGGAATTTTTCAATTTTCTGCGGAATCTCCTTAATTTTTTAACCATTTAAACCTTCTAAAAAATATTTAAAACTTAAAAAAAAGATGAACGAAGTTGGTTAAGCCGTTCTCAAGTAATGTCGCGATCTAGATAAATAGGAATTATTTTTTATAAATGTAGAAAAGAATCAGATATAAGCTGAAATATTCCTTTTCTTATCCAGATTGAGTTCATCTTTAGAGTTCTAATAAAGAGTGTCCATTGTATTTTTTGTCGTTCTTCCGTATAGAGTTTAACCTACGTTTAAGAACGGGCAACTACTGTATATTTCTGACTGACGTATTTCTTGGCAGTTTAAATGTACCTGAAAAAAGTATAATAGAAATAAACGTAGTCTCTCAGTTAACGATACCTATAGATTTTGAGGATACAGTTCATTTCAAAGATAAAGGAAACATCTTACTACGGTATCAAAATTATTTTCATGTTTTCACCTCACGAAAGTTCAACACGACATCGGAAGATTATCGTAAAACACAGTAAAATATTCTGTTTTGCAATTTTCCTTTTCGTACCCGTTATTTATAATTTCTTCCTGCTATCTTTCTGAACATCAAACCATTTTCCAAGTCCTAATAAAGTAATGAATTTACGCAAATCGACTAAACAAATGGCGGAGGAACACGCGAGTTCGTATTCAAAGATATTTGGCATGTTTTGTAGTCACGAGCTTTGAGAATTAGGTATTTTAAATAAATTTTGCATAAAGAAAGAATTATTTATTTCCAATTTAATGGCCTCGACTTACGAGTTGTAAGTCGCGGGTTCAACCCCAGCCAGGTGCATTACTTTGTGTAATTTATTTCATCACCACTGCTCTCGAAACGGTGAAGGAAAACATCATGAGCAAACCGGATATCCTAGAACCAAAAATTCGAAGACGTGTGACATCCACCAACCCGTACTGAACCCACGTGGATTACGGCCCATTCCCTCTCCTAGAGAGGAGGCCTGAATCCCAGCAGTGGGAACATTAGAACGCTGATTATGCTTTTATGCTAAGTATATTGAGATCTCACTTCACATATATTACTATTGCTGGCATAGAAATATCCACTCCTGTGTCCTTCAGTGGATCTTTGTGTTCTAAGGTTTCGGTTCAGAAATTCCCCGTAGCCCAAGCGGGCATTGGCCCTGCTGGGCCCCTACGGTTTTGCTGATATCTCTTTAAGGCGCACGTGAAACACTTTCCGAACGGCAGGACAGCAAGCTATCCATTGCTAGTCGTCTACAAGCCCTTCCTACCGTGGCCAGTAACCGTGTTCGTAGTCGCGGCTTCTGGCGTGTGAAGATGTCCGTTAACTCTTACGTGTGGCCTCCTTTGCTAGCATTACTGCTTCGCAGAACGAGGCGGCCACCTCTCATTGCCTCTCGCTCAACACCATGGCCTGAACACGCCCGGCACGACAGGTCGCCGAACCAATTGCCTTTTTTTAAAATCAGTCGCAGTTAAGCACTGGTTTGATATAAACCAGTGCTTAACCAATGTTTTACTACAAACCAATGTTTATGTTTAACTATAAACCAATGTTTTCGGGTAGAAGGTGCAGAAATAAGAAGTCGGGTGCTTTCAATGAACGCTAGTTTAATACTGACGATTCAAAATGTCACCTTCACACTATACGGTGCTACATATATGAGTGAGCGAGAAGCACATACACATCACCCAAGCTAAGCAGAGCTTGTGTTATGAGTACTAGTCAACTGATAAACATACTTATATATTTCTAAATACATACATATTATAAATAAATTAAAATAGAATTAATACAGAACAAATGATCGTGTTCATCACACAAACATTTTTCCTGGGTGGGAATCGACGCCACAACCTCCGGCATAGCAGTCAGACCAACTAACCACTAGACCAACAAGCCAGTCAAATAATACAATACAATAAATGATTACGTATAACTTTGAGTAAAGCTCGCTTTTGTACAAGAAATCTACTATACTATACTTTGCGTTTCTTTAGGTTTTAGTGGACATTAGTTAGTTTTTGTCTCTCTAATTATGTGTAATAGGTTTTTTTTATGTGGAATATCATGAAACAATTTTACCCGCTCTGGGTAGAGCAAGAGGGCGTGGCAGACTTTTAGACTAAAACTCATCACACCATTTGTGTTCTTTCAGTTGCCCTTTGCGTTCTAAGGCCACCCGTGGCTTCTTTGGTACACTTTCTTAGCCCTAGCAGGATTCAGAGCCATTTCATGTTAATCCCAAAGCTATGCACTATATAAACAATAAGGTAAAGACGTGAAGTGATGATGTGTGTGTGTGTGATGTATGTGTGTGTGTGTGTGTGTGTGTGTGTGTGTTAGATGCAGATAATATTAAGAGAATTGTGAATACTAATACTATGGACGTCCGTCTAAAATAAAATTTAAATTATTATTAAGTATTATTATTTTTAAACTCTAACAACTTGTTAAAGCAAACCACTTAAAATAATAACAAAACAATTCTCAAACTAATTAACTTACCCTAGGTCAACTTCAAAACTGTTACTACCCACGAACGGCAAAATAAAGATGGCGCTCGCTAATCCATCAAATTGCGCGTCACCACAGATTAAGCAGTAATGGACATCAAACATTTGCACAGGAGAAACGTGCCCCTGCCACGGCTACAAGGATCAAAATCATTTTCTTTTTAAAGTAGGCACTTACACCCTTTCGTCTTGTGGTTGAAATTTGTTAGTAAATATAGGGTTTGTTCTGTGTTTAGCTGTGTTTGTTTAAGCGGCTAGACTGGCTGTTAAACAAAGGATTTAGGTTTACACTATGTGCGTCCACGTATAAGGGTATTGTTATTACGCAATTGCGCGTTTTTATGTAAAATCACCAAAAAAAAAATCTTTTTCTGTATTTTTCTAGAAAAAACGAAGATATAGAGACAAAAATTTTGGGCCAAATAAATTTCGTACACCCGTGTGTGCAAAACGACAAATAGGTCAAGGTCACTCAATTTGTACAGACGTATGTACAATCGGCGTTAGAGAGGCTCGAGCCATATATGTGTGCTGAAATACACATGGTTTTAGCTGGTGCTGATGTATGCAAGTAGCTTGCATGCCATAGTGACATCCACCAATCAGAATTTGTTATGGCTTACAGGCATGCAAGCTAGCTTCTGCCAGCAGCTTCGCCCGCTTGAAAATAGGCTTCTCCATACAATCTTCCAACCCCCGTTTTACCCCCTTAGGTGTGGAGTTTCGTAAAATCCGTTCTTAGCAGATGTCTACACCCTATAAGGAACCTACCTGCCAAATTTTATGTTTTTAGGTGTTATAGTTTCTGAGATTTCGTGGTTAATTAGTGAATGGTATTTCGCTTTTATATTATAGATAAGCTCTTCTTTGACCTCTATCTTACCTACCTGATGGTAAGTAAGATGATGTGATCAACGGTGGAACACGCTTCAAAGAACCTGTCAAAACTGGAACTAAACTTGGTTTTGATACGGTTTAAAATCCTCATATTAGATACAAAACGCAACCCACAGTAGCAACAACTAAGCTATTAAAAGTATCTCAATAAAGTCTTAACAACAAAGGAAAAGTAAATATTCAATAAATATTCATCAGTTGACCCAAAACAAGCTTGTAAACCAAAATCAAACACTCCACTGGGATTAATCGATCTGTTAATCAATTCGTCCCTTCGAGGCCATGAACACTGGAGGCAACTCAAGGCAACTCGAGATAACTCAAGTGTCCTCGGCCACATTACAAGATAGTTAAGCGTTGTTTAGAAAGTTGTGCGAGCTTTCGACCTATAAGTTGTATCGTTAACCCTCCAACCCTTTACATGGAATGATAATGCGCATGTTGCAAGGATTATGGGGGAATGTAAATAGAAACTGCTATTTCATACAAAATGCAATATTTATCCGAAAAATATGTATAAACATCTGATACTTATATTTTAACATTTCAGAGCTTGTTTTGTTTCAGTAAAAAATGTTGCTTGCTAAAGTAAAGTAGAACAATAGTACATTTTGATACAAATGCAGAAAGTTTGTCATTGCGACCGAGGTGGAATTCGCACGAGCTGTAGGTGAGTGTGTTATGGATCCGAGGGCTGCAGTGACAAATTTGCACGTGTATCAAAAGACTTTTTTCAATACACTTACAAAATTAATAAACGGGTTGACCGGCGACTCGTGGGGAACGACGCACGCCCAGACTGATACGATAAATGTAATAACATTGTGGTGGGGAGAGCACGCGCACCTTTCTGCACTAGTGCGGAAAACGGTCTATTGCGTGCCTAAAAGCTGTGGGATAAGAGCGAGCTTTCAAGTAAGTGTATTGAAAAATAATTGTTTATTTCTTGTACAACTCACCCATTAAAGATGAACACAAAATACTTTTCACCCGACAAGCGCAGACAAGTGCAAAGTGACGTCATTTATTTACGCAAAATGTTTTCGCAGATAATCGATATGGTCGCTCTCGTGCCACCAATGTCAAAACATTGGTCACCCACCGCATTTTGGACAGCAGCCAGGAGACCCGAGGAAAAAACACGCCGTTGAGACGAACTATTAATATTGACGGACAAAGTAGCTTTCATATTGTTGATATGTTAACAGGAATTTGGGGGGAAGATGAAATTATGACATGTTTTGTTGCTGTAGGAATGTTTTCCTTTTAGGTGAAGGGGAAAGAAGTGGCCAATAGCGAGGTTCATTGTACTCAAGTAGAGAGGGGGACAGCTTAGAACATTTTTCATACTTTATTCCTATTACTCTTCTATCAAATGTTTGAAATGAGAAGTGACAGCTATGCGCATCTGTGCAGTAAACATTAAGTCACTATTTGTATATTCGTTTATTCTAAGCTACCCCTGTTAAAAGCTGCCCTCCTCTCCCCTATCGAAAATGGCCCGAAGTAATTGGTAGACTTAATTGCAATTTTTTATAGGATTTATATTTATTAATTGAAATCACTTTACATTGTAATAAACCGTCCTTAGCTTTAGCGGTTGCCTTGTCAGGACTCTGGAATTATTCGAAAGAGTTACCATGATAAAAGGCCACTGAAGGAACACAGGTGGTTACCCACCTGTGATCCTTTACCCATTTAGTAAAAACAACTCAGCTCAAACTCAGCGAGAGAGAATGTCAGCATTCTCTCTCGCTGAGTTCAGAGCGGGGAGAGATTACTTGATGACTTCCCACCAAAAAAAAAAATATTTTCGGTCGTCTCACTATTTTAAAATTCTATTCTAAATTCAAATTAAATTGTATTGATATTTTTTGCCAGCCAGCATGCTCCAAAGGTTCGCTAACTCATGCGATCTCCTCAGGTATCAGACTACCATGAGTGCTATCACAACTCTTAAGGCGATCCATTTTACGATCTTAACTGAACTTTTATAAAGATGGAGCTATAATGGGTGTAATTATAGTTCCATTCCTCTTTCCCGCTCGAACGACTGACATTTTAATACTTCATGATAAGTCATTCTATTCTAAATTCAAATTAAATTGTATTGATATTTTTTGCCAGCCAGCATGCTCCAAAGGTTCGCTAACTCATGCGATCTCCTCAGGTATCAGACTACCATGAGTGCTATCACAACTCTTAAGGCGATCCATTTTACGATCTTAACTGAACTTTTATAAAGATGGAGCTATAATGGGTGTAATTATAGTTCCATTCCTCTTTCCCGCTCGAACGACTGACATTTTAATACTTCATGATAAGTCCCCTTATTAGCAGAAGAATTAGAAGTTTACTCTGGAGTTTACTCTGGAGTTTACTCTGGAGTTTACTCTGGAGTATACTCTAGAGTTTACTCTGGAGTTTACTCTGGAGTATACTCTGGAGTTTACTCTGGAGTTTACTCTGGAGTTTACTCTGGAGTATACTCTGGAGTTTACTCTGGAGTTTACTCTGGAGTATACTCTGGAGTATACTCTGGAGTTTACTCTGGAGTTTGCTCTGGAGTTTACTCTGGAGTTTACTCTGGTGTTTACTCTGGAGTTTACTCTGGAGTTTACTCTGGAGTTTACTCTGGAGTTTACTCTGGAGTTTACTCTGGAGTTTACTCTGGAGTTTACTCTGGAGTTTACTCTCTCTATTAGAAGTTTAGTCTGGCAATACGTTGTGCGGTAGGTGAGATTACCCAATACTGCGTCACTGGGTAGGACTTTCATACATAGTTACTTCATAGATAGTGTGAAGTTCGACTCCAGCCAGTAAATTATAAGTAATTTTTATATTTAAAAAAACACAACATTCATTTTTAAGTTTCTACTAACACTGCTCTACTATACTATATGGATGCATTGTGGTCTGAAATAAAAGTTATTATTAACAAAATGTAATCAATTTATCATTACCTTATAATGCCTCATCTACTACTGGCTTAGTATTTGCATGTAATGTGTTAGTTGTTTGAGGGCCGACGTCAACTATCTTCGAGAGACACACTGCTCAGATTAATAGCAAAATAATAAGGGGACGAAATTCTAAGGTTGGGCTTAGAGTGTAACTACGTGATATAACAAACAGTTTGGTATTCAGAAGTTAACACGACAAGAAGAAGAAACAAAGCATTTATTTCAAATAAAACGCACACTTTTGAATTGTCAAGAAGTCAGTCAGATAAAACAATTATGCTTATTGCACATTCCAAAGCATATGTTTGTATGGAGAAGAATGTGCATTTTTTATTCTACACATAAGTAATTCTATTCAAAATCACAAATAGAAAGGATTCCTCAAATTCTAAATAAGCAAGAAACCTTTCAAATCGGTGAATGGGAAAACTGTCAAGTAACAGAATAAGGATGCACACTGAAATATAACGTCACTGCTATTACGGGTGTAGTGTTACGTGTTTTATAATGTTCCCCACGTTATATGTTTTATAATGTTCCTCACGTTATAAGTTTTATAATGTTCCTCACGTTATAAGCTTTATAATGTTCCTCACGTTATAAGTTTTATAATGTTCCGCTCGTTATAAGTTTTACAATGTTCCCCACGTTATAAGTTTTACAATGTTCCCCACGTTATATGTTTTATAATGTTCCTCACGTTATAAGTTTTATAATGTTCCTCACGTTATAAGCTTTATAATGTTCCTCACGTTATAAGTTTTATAATGTTCCGCTCGTTATAAGTTTTACAATGTTCCCCACGTTATAAGTTTTATAACATTCCCCACGTTATAAGGTTGATTATGCTATTATGAAAATATAGCTGCTACCAGCAGCTTAGCCTGCATGAAAGTAGAAAATTATCCAAATGGAAAATACTTCCGGGATAGAAAGTATTATATATGCTACTCCAGAACATAGCCTACTCGTGTGCCAATTTTCATCCAAGTCTATTAGCCTTTCGAGCGTGAAGAAGTAACAAATACACACAAACACACACTCACAGCCCCACACACCATCACAACTTTTGATTTTCCTGGAAGGTTTTCTAAAACGTGATATACCATTTGGAAGACCTCGTACGTTTAGTACCTATGTTGTTAAAGATCTTAATATTAATTTTAGTTATATAACGTATTACTTGAATTTCATATGAAAGCCAGGTTCATTCAGTAGAGCAGCGTTTGGTAAGGTTTAATTTGACGCCTGATCTAGGAAAATAGGGTTTAAGGCACTCAGCTCTTGGAAATGGGGCAACTAGATATTCTTGTAAACGTAATTCGATTTGAATTTGGAATAATAATATGAAGTGCTGCCATAATATAATAGTTGTTGGAGTATTGGTGTGGCTAATCGTAATTAGGTAGAGGAATAGGTATGGTTCAAAACTCAAAGATTCAAATTATTTTTATAAGGTTTCTCCATACAAACGTTGTACCTCCGTTTCATCTCCTTAGGGGGATAATTCTTAGTACTAGCTTACGTCATAAAAGGAAACCTTGTGTAAAATTTCACACTTCTAGTCCCAGTAGTTTCGGCTGTGCGATGATGTCAGTCAGTCAATTTCTACTTTTATATATATATATAAATAATACAATGACATGGGCACTTATAAAACGTCAGAAGCTAGTCCACCTCTTTTCTGGTTTCAGCATTTGAAGTTGAGTATTTCTCAAACTCAGCTTTAGTCTGAAAACCTGTCAAAATTTGGTACTTAGGTTGATTTGATACGTTCTCAAAATACGAAATAACGATTCAAAATACTGAATTCAGAAACTTGCCCTTAGCAACTAACATGAAAGCTGGGTTCTAAGCGAGATTTTTTCGAGTGAAGTTAATTAGTTGTTTTAATTTTTCATGAATCGATTCCTAGTGGATATTGTGATGCAAAATTCGTGTTCTTTTGTATTTCAAGTGTCTACACAACTAATAATAGTAATAATATTCCACTATTATTACACAACGCCGTCTAGTCCCAAACTAAGCTGAGCTTGTGCTATGAGTACTAGACAACTGATAAACAAACTTATATGTTTCTAAATATATAACAAGCTTATATATTAGACGGCGTTGTGTAATAATAGTGGAATATTATTACTATTATTAGTTGTGTAGATAATATATGGAATAATTGTGTTAGTGTTTATAATAGAAAGTTAGTAATAAATCCCAAAATTAACGCGGTTAAGCCTATCCTTTATCTCCGATCCTAACAACACCTATATAGGTACTATAATTAAGCATTTCCTTACAAGCGGTGTAACCAGAAACCAATTATCCGAGCCGCAATTAAGGGGTAGGTACTTCAGGAGCCGTGAAACTTTTTAAATAAAAACCCGTCGGACGCATACCGCATAACAAATAAAGCCTCATATCGCGGTCACAGTCCACATTGTACTCGTTTTCCACATTTTTACCTCCATCCATGTTCGCGAGAGTTTTAAAAAATGCATGTATCTCGTAATTCAGGACGATGGGGGACAGTTTAATTATTTAGCTTGTTGTGTTGATGAGTGCCTCGTGAATTCTCGTTATGAGAGAGGAGAATATAGGATTGGCCAGGGAGTGGAAAGTCACTCTCTGCAATATAAAAATATTGTAAAATTTTTCTTTTCAGGATACGACCAATTGGAACCACGCACTAGCTTCTAATGTTTTGTAAGTGCCCATGTAGGCTCATGTGAAATAATATATTTAAATAGAATTGAATTTGGCAAGATCACACTAATAATTATACAGGTAAAAGTTTAGTAGATAGAAATATAAAAGTTTAGTACATAATTATGTAAGTATGTATATTTCATACTCTTTCGTGCAGTGCCGTAGTTTGCCTTTTATACACCCGGTGTCCCGGAGCTCGACAATTTTAACACTTTTTAGGATGGGTTAAACTTTCTTTCATTCATAATTATGTGCAGAATCTTAGTAAGTTTGTCGACTAATAAAGATTTTTTTAAGAAACAAGGATGCAAGAGCGAGATGCGCGCCTACCTACTGTGCCTATCTGGTTTAGGATACGTTCAATTTTGTTGTGATTTGTAGGTCGAAAGTCTAGAGGAAAACAGGTTGTGCCGTGGGTACTCCACACTTCTAGTAGGCACTACTTCTCCTCTACATCCTTATTAGGTACACGATGAATAATAGTTATTGTATGTATGATACTAGCTACCAAGCATAATACAAAGCTTAGCTCTTGTTTGATATATAATTTCTGCGTCCCTCTAGGGTCTGCGCCCTGGGAACCGCTGGTACCGTCCTAGTTACGGCACTGTTTATTAAAGCAGTGCCCTCTTCCTCCGTCTCCCTTTTGTTTCGGATTTGGACGGAGGGAGAGTTGACGAATTATCTGACCGTATTGGCAAATTAAATAGAGACTTGATAGCTATTAAAACATGGTCCCACAAATTTGGTGTTGCTGTAAATCCTAATAAGTGTCAGGCGATCATCATCGGCAGTCCCCGAAGTATCGCCAAAGTGGATCTTACAACTCTGCTACCTCTTCTGTTCGACTGTACGGTTATTCTTTTTAGTACTGACGTAAAGGATCTCGGCTTGCGCATCGACAGTACCCTGAACTGGCATACTCAAGTCGCTAGTGTCAATTGTTTCACTAGATTCGTGTATTCTCTTTTTTTCCTTCTTTCTAGTTTGATTTCATATAGATATATTATGTATATTGTATTTATAATATTTAAGTATATATTTGTATAAAACTTTAAACAATATGTAATGCTTAATATTTCACCTACTACAATTTGTCTCTGCATCACCCAAATGTTGACTGGTAGAAAATGCCTTGGCATTAAGTCCGCCTCTGTGCTTTTGTGTGCATAAAGAAAAAATAAATATTTTTTTATACGGATTTCGATGAAACTTGATACACTGGTATATATATATTTATATATTATAAATATTTATATATATATATTTTCTGGAATAGGACATATGATACTTTTTATTACGGGAGTATGTTTCCTTAGGATCATTTTCTACATTCCCACAGGTGAATCCGCATGTAGAATCTAGTAAATAAATATTTTGTTCAGCAAATATTCCATTTTTGCAATCTATGCAGTCTCTAGTCGCGACAACGCAATTAGAATGCACTCGACGAGCGACCATCGAGACTATTCGATTATTATTGATCGGATCGACGCGCCGCACTAAATAATCTGTTTGTGAAAACTTTTCAGACTTTTTGCCAGACTATCAAAAGAACAGTTCTTTTATTGGCAAGGGGAAGTATCTCGATAACTAGAGGGGCGCGCGTTATGGATAATGCCAGATAAAATTAGAGAGACATTTGTATAAGATGAAACTTTGAGGTTACTTCCACACAAGTGTGCTATATCATCAACTTCAGAGGTATGCGGGACAGGGTGTAAAATCCTCCATTATAAAGGCAGAATTCTCCGACCAGAGGAATGCTATGTCTGATCTAGGCAACTGCCCGATACTTTGTTTTGAGGTGTCGTAAATGTCCGATTTCGAATTCTGTCCGGTGTCATTGATGTCGTTAGACGGCTTCGTCATCGCTTATCATCATGTGAGTTAGTGGTCAAATTTGCTAAAGTATCTTTCTTAGACGGCATTTTGGCGCAGTAGTTGAGAGATTGGCTGCTGTGCTGTGTGTCAAAAGTTCGAATCCTGCACGGAACAAATATTTATATGGTCTTCGGAGAGATTGTTCCGGGTCCGGGTATCTTAAATTGCGTATGTAAGTTTATATGTTTGTGAACGCACTTACGATATAGAAGTAACGCCAAGGTAGGACAGAGTTTTTTTTTTAATAACGAACGAAATTTCATAGTCGAAGATAATACTGTAGGCAACTCACAGGAGGTAATTAAAACTACTTTAGTTGCACCGAAAATATCTATGTGGGAGACACACAACCGTTATTTGTAAAAGATACTGTACCTACATACATCGATAAAAAACATTGTAGTTATGTTTTAAGCATACTTGTTATGGTCACCGCATACGGGCCACATGCCACAGTAACAAACGCCGCCACGAGAAACTAGAAGCGGCCACTAAGACAGCTGAAGCGCGCGACAGCCACTTGTGGCCGGTGGCTGCTACTTTTTTCAACCCTTACGCGCAGTATCATAATGGACTCTGACGAAGAAAGTTTAAATGCGCGAGTGGCGTATGATGACGTTTTTATCGGCGTTTAGTGGTCGGTGCGGCCCACAAGAAGCGAGCAGCAGCGATTTGTAGCGTGTGGCAGCCACCGGCGTCAACCGTGTGCGGCGACTCCATATAAAATGATGAAAACTATAGGAAATATGTGTGGCCCGTGGCCCGTGTGTGGCGACCATGCTTATTTTAAATCTTAAATGGGGTTTTATTTGCACTAGTTACAGTTAAACACAAAAAGATTTTTTGGATTTTGAAAAATAAAAATAATTAATAATAATACTTACTAATTTTATAGCTATAAAATGTTAATTACTTGATGTAGATAGTAGATACTGCAATTCAACAACAAACTATTACAATGTCGGTATGTAACAAAAGTTATTTCAACTGGAATCAGATTCGAAATTCCTACAATATATTGATGCTAATTGAGTACAAATATTAATGGTGCAAGCATTAATAGTAACAGTGATGCTCCAAATAGTGGGGTAACCGTAAATTGTTATTTGTTAATTAACTGAAACAATTGCATTTCAATTGGTTGCTATGCTGTCTTAAATTTTTAATTGAATCCGTTTTTGGTGCTCCAGAACGATTTAATGTGTTGTTCATTTATTCATTTGCGGTCAATTCAATTTAAGGTAGCCCATCAGTTATTTGGGCTTTGATGAATATTTTAGCTCTATAGGCTTTATTTAACTTATATTTGATGCACGTTTTCATAATCCAATCTTGTTTTTGATTACACTAGAATTTTTGAGCGAATTGAAACGGCCATTGAGTAATAATAATCATATCAAAGTGTTAAAATGTTGGTTCATTTTACTCACGGTTTTTATTTAAGATTTAATTTAAACTGAACTTTAGATAACGCCAATATCACACGACTTTTTTTAAGGTGGGACATCTTCAGACTGTCAGACATGTCAGAGTTTTGCTGAATAAAACTACACCACCTTCTGTAGCCCTTCGCGAATTCTTAGCGAACTCTTAGGTTACTTCCTATTAAGACTCGCTTTTTGTTTTCTTTTTTATATGATTATTTTTATTGTGCTTTTGGGTACAATTTTGACTGGTCTACACTGTTCTTACATGATGTCTATTAATACTGTAATATGAAAATATTGTAAACAATCACTTTTTTAAAAGAGTAACCATGGAGTTTCTTGCCGGTTCTTCTCCATAGGAAACGAAAAATTTGGAACCGTGCACTGGCTTCTGACGTTTTATAAGTGCCCATGTAGACCTATGTGAAATAAAAACTTTTGACTTTGACTTGACTTTGACTTTGACTTCGCGTTCTAGGACTGCGGGTTTCCTTTTCAGCGCGTGGAACACTACGCGCTGTGGACTACTTGGGCTCAGTCCGGACCCCGGCCGGCTGGAGTGATTGCTCGTCTTACATTTTTCAACGTGTTTTATCATCTAATTACTTCTCCAACTTTTGGTAGAGCAAAAGGGATGGGAAACACCATCAAAGGAACCGATTGTTCCTATTGTTATATCTTATCTAATTCGAGTTAGGTACGACCCCTATGATATTCCAATACCCCTTAAGCTCCATTATAGTGGGTGCACTCAGCATCAGTAAACTTCGGCCAACAGCCAAGAGGGTTGGTCAGAAAACCTTACAGTAAAAAATGAGAACACGCCGTGCCAACGCATTCATTATTATCATTGATTTTCTAAGATAATCTACAGACGAAATGCGTTTTTTACGCGTAAATTATATGTTTGAAGTAAGAAACAGAAACAATAACACCGATTATTACAGCAATAATTTCATGTTTCAAATTATGTGTTTTAAATTATCTGTGATTGAAGTTAATTATTGTGAAGAGGAGAACCAAAGTTCCCGACATAGCCCAAAAAATCGCCAGGTTAGGGCACACAGAACATATGATAGATGAGGCCGAAAGGTTCTGGAGCGGCGGTCGCATACCGAAAGACACAGCGTTGGAATGCCCCCAACAAGGAGGACAGAGATGACCTGGTAAGGGTCGTGGGAATTCGATGGATGCGAGTCGCATAAGAATGGTCGTTATGGCACTTGGGGGAGCCTATGTCCAACAGTGGACGTCTTTCGGCTGAAATGATGATGATGATGATGATGGTAATAAATAAAAAATAGGTTTTTGTTTGTTCTATTCTTTATGCTATAGACTTTTCCTGCCTGTGATAACCAATCCTGTCAAGTTAATGGTTATTTACGTTTTGTCAACAAAGTTAATTTATTTGACTTATCAGATCAAACACCAAATCGTTTATAAAGTAAACAAACTAGCGTTTGACATTTTATGGCCTGCTAAATAATAGGAAATAGAAAAATCGCGACTTAGATCATTTTAAATAACCGGTTGATAAAATGGTTGGACATTATTTGTTGTCACGCAGTGTAACAATTAAGCTAGAACTACACTGCGCACACGTGTGCCACACACGCCGATCTGGACGCGTCGGTCTCCATACATTTTATATGGAAACTAGACTTGTAGAGCTACACTTGATCCACGCCACGCGACGCCATGCGACGTCGTTTTACGTACAAATCTGGCGTGTTACACGTGTGCGTCGGTCTAATGTAGTTCTAGCTTAAATCCACAGATTCAGTTATTCCGCCACACCAAGTATTCTGGCAACTTCTGTATAGAGAAATTATTTTTTTCCCTAAGAGTAGGCTGCGGCCTGCGGGATTGTTCGAAAAAGCTATCCCGACCTTGTGACGCAAAGGGCAACTGAAAGAACACATACATATACATTTGATCCCTTGTTTTCCTATTAATCTTTTCTTTTTTTTATGCACCTACCATGTTTTCTTTTCACTACCCTTGATTGACTGGTAGACCTACCTACCTTTGTACCTTTATGTTGCTAAATAAATAAAGAACACGGGTGGGTTCTAGTTAGTGTCGCCGCACATGGACTACAAGTCACAGCCACAAACGCTGCCACGAGAAGTTAGAAGCGGCCACAATGGAAGCTGAAGCGCGTGACAGACACTTGTGGTCGGTGGCTGCTACTTTTTTTAACCTATGCAGTATCATAATGGACTCTGACGAAGAAGGTTTAAATGCACGAATGGCGTATGACGGCGTTTTATATCAAGAGTTTATTGCCCAGTGCGGGCCACAAGAAGTGAGCAGCGGTGATTTGTGGCGGCCACTGGCGTCAACAGTGTGCGGCGAATCCATATAAAATGTATGAGAACTATAGGAAATATGCCAGTGGTAGTGTTTTGTGGTTGTGGCCGGTGGTCCGTGTGCGGTGACCCTTAGTGAAAGTTTGGTACTCTCTCTCGTTCCATACAGGGCAGGAGGAGTTATTTGATGAACTAACTGCGGCCAGTGACTTCGCCCGGTGATAGTAGAAAATAATCCCCAAGGAGACATAGTCCCAGAATAAAAATATATACTATTTCAGGTCATGATCTACTCGTGGAACAAGTTTCATCGAAATCAATTCAGCCGTTCGAGCGTCAAGAAGTAACATACAGCCTTTATAATATTGGAATGATAATTGGGATTACCACCTTAAAAAAAAAAAAACACTAGTCGTAGCGACAGCTCCGTGTCTGAACCGCCTTAACCCACCGCATCTCAACACGGCTTTCATTCGTTGATCGTCGCGCAAACATTTATGTTTGAGCTTTGTTTGCGCACGGTTTCAGGGACTCAGTGTTTGTAGTTCATTTACACAAACGCATATACATACTTGACTGACGGATTTCACGCACAGTTCACACTGTTCGTGTGATTGGGTATTTAGAGCGATTTTTAAGCACGAACGGCTTTCATGGAAACTTCTTGTTTAACAGTCTACTGAGCTTTTTAACATATATATACTTACATATACCTATACATCTAGCCTTCGACTGGCCTGTTGGTCTAATGGTTAGGGGCCCTGACTGCTATGCCGGAGGTTGTGGGTTCGATTCCCACCCAGGACAAATTTTTGTGTGATGAGCACGATCATTTTTTCTGTGTCTGGGTACAATTTATCTATAATATGTATGTATTTAGAAATATATATGTATGTTTATCAGTTGTCTAGTACTCATAACACACGCTCTGCTTAGCTTGAGACTAGACGTCGTTGTGTGATAGTTGTGGAATATTATATTATTATACATACATACATAGAATATATACACGATCTTTATGAATTACTAGCTTCTGTCACCTTTGACAGAAGCTAGATACTTCTACGTGAGCGAAGCCTTCTTCGCGAAGATGATAGATAGAAGTATGTTTCTCCATACTAAATTTAGAGCCCCGTTTTGGCCTTAGGGGAGGAATTTTGGAAAATCTTATGTTTTTCTTTGTATTATTGAATGGAATAAACTTTATTGTACACCAAAATAGTAAAAAATTCACAGAAACTTAAATATTTGTATATTTATATCATTAAATAAATCATTGTATACAGGAGCGCTGACTCCGTGGGTGCTCGGGGGCTCGAGCACCCATGAGAAATAAATAGTGGGTGCTGAGCACCCCTGAGAATAGACATCAAGACGTAGTATCGCCTTTTAGGTTACGTATAAATTAAATTATTTCTTGATAGTAAAAACTAGTTTAATAATGGTTAAACTAGTTTTTACTATCAAGTGTTGATGAATGGTTTTTATATAATGGTTCCATTTTATATTTTTAGCAAACATAATTAGTAATTAAGTACGCAGTATGTAAGTAGGACATTTATTTATTTGTCGGTCGATCAGTGTGAATTTCTCTTCTCACACTTCGCCACTTTTTCGAGTCCATCAAATGAGCATGAGCACCCATGAGTTTTTCTATAAGTCGGCGCCCCTGATTGTATATCTATATCACATTATTTGTAGTGCCACGTTGCCGCACGACGTATGTCGCCTATTCCGCGAATGTTAATCGCACTCAACGCTCTACTTGAATCCAGTCCTAGACTAGATCTTTTCGCAGATGAATGGAAGGAGATACTGACTGAATGTCTGGTGATTTGCGAGAAGACTGAGTGAGAGGTTTAGTTATATTATCTGTGTTATATTTTCTTTAATGTATTTTACATTATTTGTAACTAATGTAATCAGTGTAATTGGCATTTTGTCGTTTTGGTTGAATAAATAAATAATAAATAGAAAAAAATAGAAAAAGGTAGGTTTGGCCTGGTTGTTCATGGGTTAGTTAGGACTGGCTTATATATTACACAACACGTATTGTAACATAATAAACGCAAATCTTGAAAGAATTAAAATCTATTTCAAAAAATTTCAGTGTAGTATTTTATCTTAAAATAATAATACTTTATTATTTTAAGATAATATTATAAAAAATATTGATTTTGATAAATTCTGGATAAATCTGGATTACCTCACTAGAGTGCTTGGGTTTGCGTGTGTAGAAACCAATACCGATGTGCTAAGTGTGTAGTGCATCGATTCTTATATTATTTGCCCACGATTAAGATAAAACGCCGACCTAGGCGCGTCGGTCTCCATACATTTTATATGGAAACTATACTGGTAGAGCTACACTTGATACACGCCACGCAACGCCACACGACGTCGTTCGACGTATAAAACAGGCGTGTTATACGTGTGCGTCGGTCTAATGCAGTTCTAGCTTCACTAATTTCTTAAAAAAACACTACCTAAGGGCATTTAAATAAAATTTTAGTGCTTGAATTATGATGTAACTTAATTTTTCGAATTAAAGTGTGTATTATTTCAGTTACATGTTATATACAGATGTACCTAATTGTACAAATGTCATATTTGAGAATTTTAAACAAATACAGATTCGACAGATCGCTTGAACAGTAAACGACCTTCTGCTTATCGATTTTTTGGCCTGAGTTATTGAAACCACATCCATATTTACCAAAGTGAAAAGTAAAACTCTTTTCTTTCATTGAATAGAATGTTATTATTATGTATTAGCATAATCAGCCTTTTAATGTTCCCACTGCGACCACTGAGAGAAGGCCTGAGTCCCACTCAGGCCTTCTCTCTAGGAGAGGGAATGGGCCGTAATCCACCCCGCGGGCCCAGTGCGGGTTGGTGATTGTCACATGTCTTCGGGAGCAGTGGCGGCCGAGTGGTAACGGCCCCGACTTACGACTTTTAGGTCGCGGGTTCAAACTCAGCCAGGCGCATTACTTTGTGTAATTTATTTCATCTCCAATGCTCTCAAAACGGTGCAAGAAAACATCGTCAGGGAACCAGCATGTCCTAGAACCAAAAATTATTTATTATTTTATTATTTTTAATATTGTTATTTATGTGTAGTGTCATGGACCCTAGTAGCCTGAAATAAAGAGTTATTATTATTTTATGTATCAGTATATTTTGGAACCCTGAGATCCTGGACCTTTGGAAGGCGTACGAGGAGCCGAAACCAACTCGCAGAGGCCCTTTAGTCACTTTTAATGGAATGTGATACCAACTGACGATTATCCCTATACGCGCTATGCTAGTGCACCCAAGGATAACCCCCGGTTGGTGAAAAACTATTGCGATTATGGAAAACAAAGACTATAAGGCTATGGTTTTTGGAATATTAAGTGGACTGGTTACCAGGAACTATGTTAAGACTATGGCTCCTGCCTGAACAATGTTATTAATATCCATCGATAAAAGCAGGGGGTGACTTGCACACTCATTAAATGGGCCCCCAAACGGCTAGCACGAAGTGACGTAGCAACAAGGAGGCAACATATCCTGAGGTGCTTGAGGAGTGAAGGGGTATACAACGGCTATCAGGACAATCCTGGAAGTACGGTCAAGATCCCTACCAGCACCTTACTGAATTATAACTACATCCTTCTCCCGAGCGCATTTGCTCTTGTGGATCTCCACTCAAGCCAGCGAATAAGGACAAGAGAAAGGTGGGAGCTTTGTTCCTCGTCAGTATTCACAACGGCCGGCCAATAAAGGCAAGCCGGTGATGAAGAACAAGATTTCTCCCGGGAGATCGGGTCCGTGGGGTCGCTAATGCCCAACAGTTCGCCACAAAGCTGCCCTACGGAATTGTTATTATTATTAGATTCTTTAATTTATCGATCAAACGTCAGCTCTCTCTCTGGAAGAAAATAACGATAAAAATGTTTGTAAAAAAATATCGAAACTTATATAAGATGTAACTAATACCCCACGATATTGTGTAAGGTCAAAACTGTTGTCCCAGGGGCGTGCCCATCAAGATTTACGATTCTACCCAACTTTGTGCCGAACAGATGGTTCTGTACCCAACACTTGTTGAGAATGTAAAACATGAGTGTTATAACAGTTTCAAACTTTTCTTTAACATTTTTATGTGTAGACGTTTAGGGAGAGTAAGTTATGGATCTCTTGTGTTTTGTTTAGTTGGTGTGAGAGATGGAAGCGATATGTGTGGGCTAACTCGACTTATCACTTGGAAGTCTGAATATTTGGGATATAACGTTTTATTACGTGCCTGTATTATTCAAAAGGTGTAGGTAGAGGTGCTCAGTACACTAGGGTTGCGGGATTGTTCAAAAGAGTTAGTACCTGAGTAACTGAAAAAGGGCTTTAGTCAATGAAAAAAAGGTCCAGCTCACCAATATTTTGCTAAGTTTGAGTCTCAAGTGGAACGGTGCAAACTGTGCACGTATAGCTATCAAAACTTTTTATTGCCTTGTATTTATTTTGTATCTGTACCTTTTTATTGATTATTGCATGACTGTATAATGTAGAACAATTAATTTAAAATATAATTATTATTAGTTTACCAAACTCTGTAAGTGCTGTGCACACCTTTAATTGAAGAGTTCGCTGGGTTAATTGTTATTAATAAGACTTTTTTTTTTTGTAATTGTATCGTGAAGTATTCGTTGGAGTGCCGTAATAAATAAATAAAAACTCCAAAACTCAGAATCCAAAATCAAGATGCTAGGTATTATATACGGAGATTCTTATTCGTTTTTATTTTTGGTTGAAATACAATCAGATAATTTCTTCCGCTCTGGGTGAAGCGAGAGGCGCTCTGGGTGAAGCGCCCTTTGTGTTCATAACAAACTCAGGCCTGGTTTTTATTGTCGGTTTTTTTTCGAGTGAATTTCAGTTGCTTTGAATTATTTGCAAATTGATTTTTAGTGGATATTGTGATGTAAAAACCGTTCATTTATTTTAAATATTATGGAAAAAAAGAGTTTTTGTTATTGTTACTAGATGTTGTTTATTTATTATCACACTGAAATTATAAAATGCATGTAATCTTCCTCGAAAAGTTTTTAATTAAAGCAATTACCTAAATACCCATAGAAAATGATTTTGCTTTAAAAAATCTCTTCAAGAAACTCATGACTAAAAAAAACCACATAAAATTCACTGAACTATGAAATAATTAACTTTTAAAACACAAAGTTTGTTCGCTAACTCGTGCAGAAGACCCCTTAATATCCAATATATCATTTTGTCGGTATTATGGAAGTAAACTTCCATAAAGTTAAGTTCAAAACTTAACGCTGCATAGGGTGGACCGTAATTCAAGATAACTTAAGATTTAGATACGGTTAAGTGAGGCTAAAGTGGAGTTAAGTGCTAAGTTGTCGGTGCCGGTGGTCCAGCGGCGACGTAGATCGAATATTCTGTACTCAGTTTAAAATTAAGTTAGGGACTTTTAAAGTCCTGAGATTAAAAGCGGTGACTGACCTTTTGAGGGAGACCTTACGGAATAGAATTAAAATTTAATTCTGCTCAGAAGAACAGAAATTGAAAGAAGTTTTGTTTGTTATGACAGGATTTGTGTAATGGATGAGAATTTATATTTGGCAGAAATGTTAAGTGTGACCGTGGCCGAGTGGTAACGGCCTCAACTTACGATTTATAGGTCGCGGGTTCAAACCCAGCCAGGCGCATTACTTTATGTAATTTATTTCATCACCACTGCTCTCAAAACTGTGAAGGAAAACATCGTGAGGAAACCGGCATGTCCTAGAACCAAAAAATCGAAGACATGTGACATTCACCAACCTGCACTGGGCCCGCGTGGTGGATTACGGCCCATTCCTTCTCCTAGAGAGGCCTGAGTCCCAGCAGTGGGGACATTAAAAGGCTGATTGTGTTTATATGGAAATGTTAAGTGGGAATGGCAGTTGCTGCGAACTTTTTATATGATAGCATAAGCGTAATCAGCCTTATAATGTTTTCACTGCTGGGACTCAGACCTGCTCTCTAGTAGAGGGAATAGGCCAAAATCCACCACGCGGGACCAGTGCGTGTTGGTGGATGTCACATGACGATGTTTTCCTTCACGATTTTGAGAGCAGTGGTGATACGGAATAGGATTAAAATATTTTTAGATTATATAGGGTGACTGGCAATTAGTGAACTTTACTTAAACACGTGATTGTGCTCATGATAACAAACAATTTTTATTATGGGAGCAAAGCCGAAATCACGAAAAATATCAGCTGTTCAGTACATTAGGCAAACATAAATGTACTGAACAGCTGATTTTTTTTTTCGCGATTTCAGACTTGTTCCCATAGTAAAAGTTGTTGGTTTTCATGAGCAAAATCACGTGTTTAAGTATCGTACACTTATTGCCAGTCACCCTATTTAATTCTGCTCAGAAGAGCAGATTAAAAAAAAAGTTTTAATTTGTTATGACAGGATTAGTGTAATGGATCAGAATTTATATTTTCACCGGGCCTTGGTACAAGCCATGGTCCGGAGCGAGGAGGAGGTGGTCGACTCAATTCGGGAAATTTAACTATTTTCAGAGGTAAATTTGTACTGAACCCTCAGTGCACGAGTCCGACTCGCACTTGCACAGTTTTTTTTCCGTTATTGTAGTTTTTATTTAAAAAACCTTACTGTACATTAGTATATACTCTTGTAAATGCGTTCGCAAACAGGTAAGCTTACACATACAAGACACGGACATAACTAACGCAGCAGCCAATCGGTCAATCACTGTGCCAAACGTGCTGTCTACCAATTCGTCGACGGCGCGTAGTGTTCCACGCGCACGTCAAGGAGATGTCAGCAACCGTAGGGGCCCAGCAGGGTCGAAGCCTACTGGGGCCAAGGGCGATGCGAAAGAGATCCCCGGGGCCCTGGAACAATGGCAATGAAGGAACAGGAATGGGTTTTTAGCCAGTAAAAGTCTGACACGCCCTCTCGCCCTGCCCAAGAGCGGGAGATGTAATTAGATGATTTTACCGACTAAAAAGAAAAACATGCTGTCTACTTACCTACTACTTAACAGAAAGAAGATCCAAACGAACTCAAATTAGAGATGTAGTGCAACGCAGACTTTCAGTCTCAAACATAATACAAACAGGTACCAATGCATTATCCTTTACTATTTGTTGTTAAGTACTACATTCGTAAAGCAACACAGCACCATACAAGGATTGTCTGCAACACTAAAATCAGCGACGCGTGTCTCTTATCTCCCAGATAACGGCTTCTTCTTGTCTCAAAACTCTTCGCATACGTAGTTTATGCAAATAAGGCGTGAAAACAGGATATTTTGTTGGAAACCACAGTTCCCTTGGCAACGGTTTAGCACTTTATGTTAGCAAAATGCATAGCTTAACTTGTTCAAGCACGTCGTGATACAGAGAGAAGGGATGGATGTGGTATCCATTTCTTTGGTCTATACGACTGAAAATTAGTTTGTTGCTATTATTGTTTTTTTTTTTTTTGTTGTTGCGGTTTTTTCTTCATTGTTGTTTATTTGAATTTAATGTGTATGTGATAAAATATGTGTAGGTATTTGTGTACAAGCTACGTTGTTTTGCGATATCATAAGCATATATCTTTATAGAATAGATCAAAATTGATTGAGTTGCTCCCCTGGCCAAGTTACGACCGTTTCGTTTCTATACGAGTATAATTTCTTTTTTCCGATTTCTTTGTTCTGATGTCATCCTAACACTCAGTCACGTGGTCAGAACAAAAGAATCGGAGGTGTGGCCTACTCGAGGCATTTGACACAAGAGAATCGAAACGAAACAGTCGTAACTTGGCTAGTGGTGGCCCAGTGGACGCCAACTCCAACTGCCAACCAACTCGCACTGAGCCCGTGTGGTGGGTTAGGGCTCATTCCCTCTCCTAGAGAAGAAGCGTGAGTCCCAGCAGTGGGAACATAATAGGGCTCATTAAGCTATGTTTATGCTATAAACTTTATTAAACACCAGAATATTAACAGAACTTTTACACAAACCTAGATCTAAGGGAACAATGGCGATCTTATCGCTGACAGTTATGGTATCTAACAGACAACCTTAGGCTGGACTGTAGGAAGTTTGAATAAAAATTGGATAGTCTGCGGTATACTACTAGCAAATCCAAGTATTTAAGGGCTTCACTACATAGATGTATCTACGTAACTTCATAGATATTTATCACAAAATAATAAAAAATAATATTTTTTTTATAACTTTTCTTTCATCAATATTCTTCAATAGATAACTCTTTCGCTGAAGTAGAAGAGGAAAAACAAAATAATTTAGAAAACACCGGAGAGGCGCCTAATTAATGCACGAGCAGATTCTTTGAGCGAAATGGATTTCCACAATAAATTGAGTAAAGAAAGGTGAACGAAAGCTTTTATTGCTGTAGAATAACACTTTGTACGTTATCAACTTCATAATGAACCTATCTCTAGTATAAATACAGGGATTTCTTGAAAAAGAAGCCCATGGTCCTAGAATACATAGAGCAAATGAAGGAACATAGATGTGATTTTAGTCAGTAAAAGTCGGAAACGCCCTTCCACTTCACCCCAGAGCGAGAGAAGTCATCGGATGATTTTTCACCTAAAAAAAGAATCAGCACTATAAACGTTTATATTCAGAAATTCTACACAACTGGCAATTTTATGTATGAGTAGAAATACAACTATATGTTTTTCAAATTTCTACGGCGAGTAATGGGTGGCTCGCCGTCCGACCGTCCGGTGACCGTCCAGACTAAGCCCAAGTCGTCGATGGCGCGTACTGTTCCACGTGCGCCTCAGGGAGATGTCAGCAAATCATAGGGGCCTAGCAGGGTCAAAGCCTACTGGGGCCACGGGTAGTGTGAAAGCGAAACCCGGGGCCCCGGGATGAAGGCAAAGAAGGAACAGGAGTGGGTTTTTAGTTAGTAAAAATTGACACTATCTCTCGCCCCGCCCAAGAGCGGGATTTGTCATTAGATGATTTACCCATCGAAAAAAAAAAATTTAGTTTTCCATTTTTCTCCATTCTATCTAATATTATAAATATGAATGTAAAAAAGAAAAAGAAAGAAGTAAGAAAAAGAGTTTATTTACGACAAACATGGCACATAATTTAACTTAAAAATATAACAATTATTTTTTTTCCACAACTATCACACAATGCCGCCTAGTCCCAAGCTAAGCAGAGCTTGTGTTATGAGTACTAGACAACTGATAAACATACTTATATATTTCTAAATACATATTATAGATAAATTACACCCAGACACAGAACAAATGATTTTGCTCATCACACAAACATTTGTCCTGGGTGGGAATCGAACCCACAACTTCCGGTATAGCAGTCAGGGCTACTAACCACTAGACCAACAGGCCAGTCAATTGTAACAAATCTATACAATAGAGCGAGTTATGCGACACATCCGCGCACTTTAGTCTGTTACGCTTTCACGGTTAAACTACTGAACAGATTTTGATGACATTTCGTATGGGGCGAGTTTAAATCCTAAGGAGCTCCATAGCTTGATCCCCATCATCATCACTGCGATGATGAGATGATGATTCAGCCGAAAGAAGTCTGCTGAGTGTACGGCCGTTTTGCGCAGATGTGGCCCATATTTTTCACAAAGTATACTTATAATTTGTTAGTCCTAAATTTGTGCCTTTACCACCGAATAAAATGTCTTTCTTTTTTTCACTGTTAGACATAGGCCTTCTCCAAGTGTCGCCATAATGGCTGGTCCTGTACGTCTCTCATTCATCGGATAAATACCATAGGTAATATTTTTTTTTTAGACGGAGTCGCGGGCAGAGCTGACTATAAATAAATAAATACAATCAGTTTTTCTAAACGCGTTCCGAGATTGTCTTTTTAGTCATCAATAAAAACAACAATAACAATATTCCACAACTATCACACAAAGCCGTTTAGACCCATGCTAAGCAGAACTCGTGTTATGAGTATTAGACAAGTGATAAACATACTTATATATTTCTAAATATATACATATTATAGATATGTTACACGCGGACACAGAACATATAACATATGAGCTCATCACGCAAACTTTTGTCCTGGGTGGGAATCGAACCCACTACCTCCGGTGTAGCAGTCAGGGCCACTGACCACTAGATCAACAGGCCTGTCATATGCCTATATTTTTCCTTACTCAACCGATTTTGATAAAGTTACTTTATTTTTTTTCGGAAGGTGTATAATATGAACAAGAAGTTTATATTAAACTAGCTTTTGTTTGCGGCTTCGACCGTGTACATAAAATTTATATAGCTTTTGTCACTCAGGCAATAAAGCAGCTTTCAATCGGTGAAAAAATTTTAGCAATCGGACCAGTACTTCCAGAGATTACCTCCTGCAAACAAAAAACAAACTTTACCTTTTTGTAATATTAGTGTAGATTTAACCCGTGCAATCTGGGCGTTACCTTTTTATATATTAGTGTAGATTTAACCCATGCAATATGGGCGTATCGGTAGTAAAATAATATGACAAAAACGCCACCTCCATACTTCCGCCAGCCCAACCCAGCCAGGAAGTTACGGTCTATAGAATGTTAGATATTTTTAAGGCATGCACACTTGGCTGGTTATCCGAGGGTTCACTGGTCGGGTTCGAGTTAAAACTTTTGCTCAAAATACGAACTTGCTAAACAGCTCTACTAAACCAAAAAGTGGTATCTCATTTTTTTTCGAATATACGTATTTTTTGCTTCGAAATGTCTAGAACGCAAACAAGAACAAAAAACTGGGCAAGTGCGAGTCGGACTCGCGCACTAAATTGCGGTTTACGATTTATGACGTATTAAAAAAAATATTTAGTTTTTTTTTTCGTTTATTAAGCAATAACATTGATACATTCATGCTAACATAGTTCGATCGTTCCCTTATTTTAGAAGTTACGGGGGGGGGGGGGGGGCACAAACATTTTACAACCTTGGAAGTGTCTCTCGCGCAAACTATTCAGTTTAGAAAAAAAAAAATATTAGAAACCTCAATATCATTTTTGAAGACCTATCCATAGATACCCCACACGTATGGGTTTGATGAAAAATTTTTTTTTTGAGTCGCAGTTCTAAGTACCTATGAGTAACCCCCAAAATTTATTTATTGTTTTTTTTTTTTCTAGTTTTGTATGAAAATTTTAATGCGGTTCACAGAATACAGAGATTATAATAGAAATGCAAAAGTAACTCTGTTACATCTTCACGCTTAAGTCGCTATACCGATTGTAATGCAATGTAACTTGGGACATAGCCTAGGACATGGAAAATGACTTGAGATACTTTTTATCAACATACCCTATTGGTGAAGCCGCGGACAGAAGCTATTATTTTGGTACTAGCTATTATCCGTGACTGATGATAGCAATCATCATCATCATTATTTCAGCCGAAAGACGTCCACTGTTGGAAATATGCCTTCCTCGAGTGTCGCCACAACGAACGGTCCTTTGCATCTTGCATCCATCGGATTCCAGCGACTCTCACCAGGTCATCAGTCCTCTTTATGGGAGGCCTTCCAACGCTGCGTCTTCCGGTACGCGGTCGCCACTCCACACACACACAACCTTTCAGCCCCGTCGATCATCTGTTCTGCGAGCAATGTGCCCCTCCCTATGGCTGGCTATGATGTCAGTCCTTCTTCATAAGATATTTTTTTCTCGAAATTCACATCAATTGAGTTACCGCTTTTTTTCTTAGTAGGGTAGGATACAGCTCATACAACATGCTGTACATGTTTCATATTGAACGTCCAAAATATTCCAACTTTAGTGAGCCCGGATTTCTAAAGTTGCCTGTTTGGACTGACGTTGAAAAGACCAGCCAGAAAGTTCAAACTAGTTCGCTTTACGCCAGGTCTATTGCGGTATAGGCACAGAAACTCGAACGCTTGTTCTACGAACTCTAAATCCTGCTTGGTTTCATTTGTTATATCCTCATTGCTCGAGTTAAATAGTAAAAGTTTTAAAGCCATAATTTCCGAGAATCGGGGGCTTTTATGGAGATAGAAGAAAATTACTGAAAATGTTTAAAGTGTGTTAATTAATGTGTATTGTTTAAAGAGGATTTACAGAGCTGCTGCTCGTGTTCGAGCCAATTTTCTCATTGACAGTGATGTGTACAAACTTTTTGATGCTCAGTGAGCTTTTCCCCTCTTACCATTCCATATGCGAAAAGTATAACTTGCCAGTTTGCAAGTTAGTAGTATTAGCGTAGCCTCCATATTCGCCACAATATTATTATTAACAGTCTAAAATTATGTTATTTGTTTTATCGTAAATTTTCCAAGACGTACGTTTTCAAAAATATCTCTATCTCTGTAAAAATTAATGGTTAAATGTGTTGTCAGTGGAAAACTCTGGAATGACTAGACCGATTTAAATGTTTTTTTTTTTTAATATTTGTTGAAGTCTTAAAAGAGGTTTTGGTGTAAAGAAAAATGGAAAAAACCTGTTTCATTATTACTTGTAAAGTGTTCCTGCTAGAAAATATTAGAGTTAGCTGTCAATCTTAACTTTATACTACCTATTATTTATCCTATTAAAAAAGCTATTGGACTGCGGCGTAGTGTGGAATATATTTCCACACTACGCCGCAGTCCAATAGCTTTTGATAGAATTATGTCTGTCGGGTCAGCTAGACTAAATAAAAAAATAAAAAAATTAATACAGGTCTACCCTTTAAACAGTTCAAAGAATAGCATGTCTACTAAAAGAGAAGTCATTTCGTTTGCATTTGCAAGTTTTCCCCATAAATCTTGGAAGCAATCTCAGATTTGCTGCTGTGTTGTCAAAAATCACGTTTTAATAAAATTTCTCGGAAAATAGTAAAATGAAAGTTTGCAAAAGTATTTTATCGTTTTATCTCTCGTCTTTGGTCTGAGTGACGAGCGGTTTTTTTGCTTTGAAATTACAATTCCAAGAAACAAAACGAGTACGAAGCGGTGACCGAATTTATTTTCTGAAGTCATGTCATGGATTGAAGTTTGAAGCTTGAGCTTTCTTTATAGATAACTGAAAGTTTAAGAGACAGGAAATCAGAATTAAATACGTAGAAAAAAAAACAAAGTTTTGAATTCTAAGTTTCCTTTCCTTCCATTTTCTGTTATAATTACTATAGTTTGTCAAAGCGCTTGTACTTAAAACCTCACTACCGTATACTTAACTGGAGAGTCCATAATTGTCGTATTTAAAATACGTGCAAATTGAAGTCGGAATATCCGTCTTTGATCACAATCATTGTGAAAAAATTTTCGAAATGTAGATAACTTTAAAGGTCATTTTAAAATATAAAAACTGCCCTATCCAAAGTATTCCGTTGTCAAAAACTTTCTAAAAGCACAAATAATAAAACCAGCATCCTTGTTCCTGATTTCCCAGCTCAGCTTGTACCACAAGTCAGGCCGAACAGTCCGCCATATTGGATTACCGCTGACGAAACCCGCTGACGTGGCGACCACGACCCGAGCCGTCACGAACTGCACCTAACGTATTTTTACGCCGAAATTTCACCCTTTATTGGTATTGTTTAGTTTTGGTTTTAACCAAACGATTTTTGGTTTAGTGTGTTTTTACTGCAGCTGTATTGGGGTAGCATGTGCTGAGGATATTCAATTTTTATCTGCTTGGAGGCAGTTTTGTGTTGCATAAAAAGTTATGTGTCGGAAGTTCTGTATTGGCGTTTTTTGTTCGTTTCGGATTTGACCTTATAAATGGTTAATACCGCACACCTTTGATAAGGATAGTGCTTTGTGTGTGTGTGTGATTAAGTCCGGTTGGTGATTTGTAGGAGTGGTCAAATAACATGTTGTCCAAAGATAAAGATAGAAAAGAGATGAGAAATCAGAAATCAGAAATCAGAAACGTTTATTTCAAATAGACCAATTACAGGCACTTTTGAATTGTCAGAATGTCGGTCAGTCAAAAAAAAAAAAATACAAGTGAAGCTAAATTGCACGTTCCAAAGCGTAGATCTCTATGGAGAAGAACGT